>OX344762.1:15170759-20290669 GCA_947034895.1 Rhytidiadelphus loreus | reverse complement strand
GGAGGTCACTAATTTAGAGGTTTAGTATATACGTTAAAATAAGGGTATATTTTATGGGGGGCTATTTACCTAATATTTAATACACCCTATTGTTAAAAATAATTCTAAATTGCCATTTATTAAAGTACCCTATATTATTTACAATACACTTTTGAATTCAATTTTTTGGACCCTATATTAGATTAAAAAATTAGAACTAATAGTTGTTTTATGATTTTTTTTTTTCCTATTATTGTTTATTACCCTTTATTATTTTGTCCCTTTTCATTCAAACCGTTTTTAATTATGGTTACCGAAAACTAAAGTACAATATGTTTGGACAAATGTACTATGGCCAAACAAATACATTCACAAACAATAAGCAATGCATTCTAGTCATTAGATGAGATTGAGGGGGGCTGGAGGGCCGTTTTGGGCCTATTCCTAGCTCTGTTCCCCCCGGTCTTCTTGAACTCCGGTGTCAGACTTTTTTTTTTGAAAAAAATAAAGTCTTTAAAATGAGAAACAAAATTAAATTTTCTTTTTTCTTTTTCCAAAAAAATTGACTTGGCAATCTCTTGGCCAAGTCAACGCAGGTAGGGAATGGCAGGTTTCAAGTGGGTTTCGAGTTGGGAACTTGCATCAATCCACACAAGCCAAAACACATGTAAAGTGTATCTAACCACTTACTAGTTACTACTAATCATCTACAATATATTCTACTAAATATAATGAATGCAATAAGAGTATATTAAAGCAAACTTCATAATAGACTCTTCAAATTATAAGTGACTTTAAAGGACGTTACAAATAATTCTTCAAGAAGCTAGAGCTCCTCATTCAAGATTCATGAATAATTTGGAACAAATGATGTGTCATTTATTGTCCATCTCTTCCATAAGGACATTAAATACCAATTCTAAAAAAATTATTTTCCTCACATATTATTGCTCCCCTATATTTTTTCTATATAAAATCTAATAAATAAAATTCATTTATATTGTTTGATTTCTTAAAAAAATAACCCACATAATATGGGAGTTGTGTACCTAAAGGTTCAATTTTTTTTGACCTAATTTGTGTAACAACTTTGAATTTTGCTTGACATGTTCTATGAGGACTATAAATCTGTAAATGCCTCAACCTTTTGAAGTGTGTTTTACTTTAGTAAGAAGAACCAAGGCTTGTAGTCCTTCCCAATTAAGCAAAATATTTTCCCTTCAAGAACTAAGCATATAGATGTTAAAAGCACTCACTTTGTAGGGAGTGTTAATTGCATAGGAGTTGTAAAAATTGAACAAGTGGAAATGTACATATGGCCTATTTTGAGTATGTTGCTAGTCCCTACAATGTTTGTAATTCAATGCCAAGTGCAGTCTTATTTTATCATTTGAAATCCAATTTTGGAAATAAATTATTATGATTTTCATATTCAAGAGTTTTTGTAGTGTCCATCGCAAATCTTTATTTCCTAGTATTGAGGATTCTTATAAATGAGCCTCAAATATTTTAGATCTTGGGAAGAAAATCACATTGGAAATTCGTGCAATGAAATTGTAGAATAGATTTGGAGAAGCCATGAATTGTTTGGAATATGCACATTTTGTCTTTGAACCTCATATTTTTTTGGTGACCAATTCTAAAGGCTTGATTTGTGAAAAGAGGATTAAAAGCCTATATATGAATTTCACAATTTTGACATCCATGCAATGAAACCATATAATTCTTCAATCTCTAATTGTGAAATTCATGTGTTTTATTGTCTCATGTGATTACTAACATGCTTGGTTTGAATTTGTAGTATACCAATTAAAAAATTAGTGATAGAAATTATGAAGATGTTGGCATTTTGTTCAATTTTGAGCAACTTCCAAGAATTTGGAAAAAGGGCTTAGGGTGAATTGATTCTTGAACTTCCATTCACTTATATTAACCATAAACTTTCATGATTGATAAACATAACTTCTTTGGTTCAACTTTGTACAACACATGTAGGTTTGTAGGAAGGTCAAGTGAGCTTTCGGTGAGCTTTGTGCGGCGTGTGTAGGCTTGGAGGAGGTTCGGACCAGGTTTGGGGCTTAGAGGAGGTTCAGTCGTTGGTTAGGTTTGGCTCCGTTCAGGCTTGGTTGTTTGTCATCTCTGTCGGTTAGGGTTTTCTACTTGTTTTTCACGCTTTCTTGTCTTCTTTGTTGTTGCTCCACCTTTTGCAATTTCTCTTTGTTGTTGCTCCATTTCGTGCTTTTTTCTTCCATCCACCTTCATTTTGTCGTGTTGGTTCTGTACGTTTTGCGCATTGGTTTCTATAGAGGGGCATTCGGCAAGGTTTTTTGAGTTCGGCGGGGCAAATATGCTTGTCTTAATCATGTATACATTTTGAGTTTTAGCTATGGCATTGGAGGGTTTGTGTTTCATGTCATTCCAACTCTATGGTGGCATTGGCGGGTTTCTGTATTTGCAATTCCAAATCCGCTATGGCATTTCAAGAAATTGTGTGTTTGGCAATTCTGATTCTATTGTGGTATTGGAAGGTTTGTGAATTTTACCATTTTAAATTGAGTTGTTAGTTGGAATTGGATGTCGTGCTTGCTATTCATGTCATTTTGCCAATGGATTTTGTGTTTGAGGGTTCCCATTTCTTTGCTATGACTGCATCATGGATTTTTATGCAATTTTCTATGAAACTTAGAATCATGTGAAATACCTTTGTTTCCTTCCTTGCAGGAAATACGATCTACTGCAATTTCAACATTGTTTCCTTTCTTGCAAGAAAGATGATTCAGTGCAATTTCAATATTATTCACATTGTTCTTAGACATAATAAGGTTGGAGTTTGTGGGATCAACGATTGTCAAGCTGCAACAAGCTCAATTGTGCAATGGAGGTAAGTTTACTATAAATTCAAAGCCAAACTCATGAATTCTACAACAATTTAGAAAGGATCCCCATATCCGTGCAATCTCTATGCAAAGAAGTCCTGTGATGCAAAGGCATGGTTCAGACCGCGCGGTTTGAATTGTTCCATTGAGCATAAAAAATTTGTGATAATGTATTCTATAAGTTGTGCATGCATTGAAAGTAGTTTAGACCGCGCGGCTTGAACCACTCTATACATAAAAATGTGTGATGGTCTGGTCCCTAAGTACTACATGAGATGAAAGTGGTTTAGATCGCGTGGTCTGAACCACTCCATGCATAAAAATGCGCGATGGTCTGGACTCTAGGAAGTGGATGAGCTAAAAGTGGTTTAGACCGTGCGGTCTAAACTACTCCATTCATAAAAATGCGTGATGGTCTGGACTTTAGGAGGTGGATGAGCTGAAAGTGGTTTAGATCGCGTGGTCTGAACCACTCTATGCATAAAAATGTGCAATGGTCTGGACTCTAAAAAGTAGATGAGCTAAAAGTGGTTTAGACCGCGCGATCTAAACTACTCCATTCATAAAAATGCGTGATGGTCTGGACTTTAGGAGCTGGATGAGCTAAAAGTGGTTTAGACTGCATGAGCTAAACCACTCCGTGCATAAAAATGGGTAATGGTTTGGACTCTAAGTACTACATGAGATGAAAGTGGCTTAGACCGCGCGGTCTAAACCACTCGATGTATAAAATTCCATGATGGTCTGGACTCTAAGTGGTGCATGAGCTAAAAGTGGTTTAGACCGCGCGGTCTAAACTACTCTATGCATAAAATGCATGATGGTTTGGACTCTAGGAAGTGGATGAGCTGAAAGTAGTTCAAAACGCCCAATCTAAACCACTCCATGCATAAAAATCCCTGATGGTTTGAACTCTAAGTACTGCATGAGCTCAAAGTCGTTCAAGCCACACAGTCTGAACTATTCCTTTGTGTATAAAAATCCTTGATGTTGTGGATTGTATGTAGTGCACTCAATAGTGCATGAGCTAAAAGTGGTTTAGACCACACTGTCTAAACCATCCCATGCATAAAATGCGTGATGGTCTAAACTCTAAGTAGTGCATGAGCTGAAAGTGGTTTAGACCGCACGGTCTAAACCACTCCATGTATGAAATTCCCAGAGGTCTGAACTCTAAGCACTGCATGGGATGAAAGTGGTTTAGACCACGCGGTCTAAACTACTCCATGCATAAAAAAACCTAATGGTCTGACCTCTAAGTATTGCATGAGATGAAAGTGGTTCAAACTACACCGTCTGAAATGCTTAATTGTTATTAACATTTAAGCAATATACACTACAAAGAAAACAAATCTAAAATGACAAGATTTTAACACAAAACTGTCTAATGACAATAGGCACGTGTTGACAAAAAACTTTCCACTTTTCTTGTTGGTTGAGAGGTTGTTTTTATAGTGAAATGTATTGTTCATCAAGAATCCTCAAAAACTATGGGATAATTTGAAGATGAGAGCTTGGCCGCTCATTGTCAAAGCATAGGAATTTTATTCAAAGTGAAATTTCAGATATTGTTTAGGCATAGTATAATACGTGTTTTTAGAAAACTTTGAACTAACAAAAGTTGTTAAATCAATTTGAGTTCTACCTCCAAAAATCTGTTTCAAATTTAGATACTCCAATTAAAAGATATAGACAAAATTCAGAGACAATGTAAAAAAATAATGTCCCTTTCAAAATCCTCCTTGAATTTTGTCCATAACTTTTGATTGAAGGATCTAAATATAAAACGGATTTTTGGAGGTGAAGCTTAAATTGATTTACCAACTTTTATTAGTTCAAAGTTTTCTAAGAAAATGTATTCTACTATGACTAAATGAGGTTTGAAATTTTATTTTGAACAAAATTTCTACCTTTAAAGTTTTTTTTGTTAAAATGGCACAAAATGAAACCACTAAAAGAATGAAAACAATGGAAAGATTGTCCGAGGGGAGTGGAAATGCGTGAACTAGGGGTAATTTGAATGTGCTAGGCATAAAATTGGCACATGTATGACCCTATCGTGGCACATTTATTCTCCATTTGTAGAAGATATTCCATTAAAATGGCATGCGGAATACCGCCATTTTAACGAAATTGACCATCTTTGAGTTAAATACAAATGGTGAGATCCTACTAATCCCAATTTATATATCCCATATGAGTTGCTTTACCTACTACTACCCTTCTTGTATAAAGCACTTCTCTTCTCTTCTCTTCCCAACTCATTTGCAATGAGAGGCTTTTGAAGGTATGTTTGAATGTGAAGCCAAATTTTGATTAGTTAAGTTGGATGTTTGAATCAACACATCCTAATTTACAAACCATTTTACAAATTTCTATCAAATATTTATCACTATAGACAAAATTTCCTTTGTAATGATAGGATATATAAGAATGTTTTCAGCTAATAGGGGTCTGAACCCAATAAGTAAGATAGCGAGAATATAAACTTGATAAACCTGACCCTTCTAATTAGGACATTCTTGAATTGATGGCATGGTTCAAACTATGCAGTCTGAACCATGCCATCAATTCAAGAATGTCCTGGAAAGCAATCCTATGAATGATAAATCATCTCTCGGCAATATGCATGAATGCATTAGATTCTTTGGTTTGAATCTATTCCATGTCAAGACAAAGCACTAGACTCTTTATCTCAAAGCTAATCTTGTAGGAATACAAATGATCGTAGGAAGCGTATCCGCGAGTAAATTTTTTTTGACTGTGCAGTCTAAAATTTTTAAAGGGCCAATAGTGTTGCTTCTTGAATTCTTGACTTGTCGAGTTTAGACCGCGCGGTTTGATTTGTAGCATTTCTTGTGGATTGTGACATAGAGTCTTTGGAGAGCCGCCCACTCCTTATTGAATCCACAACTTTTAAAAATTGCACATTGAAGAGAAATTTTCACTAGAGTTCATGGAGTCAAAGTCATTGTGGACTGTCAAATTGAATTGCCTATGCGACTCACTCATCTTCAATCTAGAGTTGGAATTCACAAAGACTAGGGATTCTAAATGGGAATCCTTCACGGGTTTGATAGTCATTAATATCCATGTTCTCAGGGAAGCAATTCTTGTAGATGTGGGAAATTCCAATAATAATGCATTTGGAATCATCATCATCCATCAATGTTGAAAATGAACTGACCTTCTATAGCAAACGCCTGATGAAGAAATATTCACTTGTTCTCCATGCATATCAATTGTCGATGGCTCACACACAATCCTAATGCAAAGCCCTCTCTAATGATTTCCATGAGATTAAAAAAGTAGTGAGTACATACCTCACAAAAGCATTTGTTGTCCACATTAGAACACTAACAAAAACTAGTTTAGTACTTATAAAGTGACATTGAATGCACTCTTTGGGCAAAAATTTCAAAAAGTACCATCAACTTGTAAAGATTGTAAGAAAATTCTTTGAACGCCATCAATACATTTGAATATTTGAAATTCATCTCAAATTTTTATCCATCCATACAGAAAATCCTTCTATTTAGAGAAAAAAAAATGAAAATTAAATTTTCATTTAAATTATAGGTAGTTAAAGGATAAAACTTGCTAGATGTTCAAAATTCTTAACATTTCTCATTTCATCTTGTAAAAATATTGAACTAAATTTGCAATAATTCAATGAAAATATGTTATCTATGCTCTAAATGAGATATGTATTGCACCTTTCAATTTGCTATAAATCTCATAACTTTTTTAATTATATATAATAATTATTTAAATTTAGAAATTATAAAATAAAAAATAATATTACATGATGGAAATTTAAATTAAATCATATCATTAAAATCTATAAGTTAAAATTTGTATGTTTTGATTGTGTTTGGGGATTACATTATACTAATTGCAAACTTGTTTATAACCTCCTACTTGAACCCTTATACATTCCCAAAGTATTTTTTTTTGGCAAAACAAGTTCAATCAACGAGGAATAAATAATGCATACTCCCTCTAAAATTTCCTTGTTTCTTGTCATAATTCATTAAAAATCAAACAAAAGAATTCCAAATCTATTTAGAATTAGCATTATATAAACAAAGTATTTGAAATAAAAAATAATACTTTTGTAAATAAAATAAACATATGTAAAATGAAGTTCAAATTAGTTCATTGATTTTCTAAAGAAAAATAAATTTTCTCATTTTACATCAATAAATCTATGTACATTAAATGAATCTTAAAATTTGATAATATTTGGGATGATTTTTTTGTGTAAAGAAATATGTGTTTAAAAACATAAACACAAATGTTATTCGCAACTATATTAGTAACACCAATAATACCTCTAACTACACACATGTTATTCAAAATCTAAAACCTACAACTATTATTTACAAGCCAATACCAAACTATTTCTCCAAGTTGGTATTTATAATGCATCTTCCCAAAACTTCTAATCAAACGCATGAGTGAGGACATTTAGGGGATAACCCCGGGTTATGTTCCATCATTACTCACTAATTCATCCCTCTAACTTAATTAAGTACTCGTAACTAACTAACAGTACTCGCTCGCACTCGCTCGCATAGGGTCCCACCAGTGATGTCCAGTCACATCCACCCACGCTGCAATGAAAGCGCCGCCGTTTGTCTCTTATTCATCCACATAACTTCATTCATCCAACTTCTTTCGAGGTACACTTCTTCTTCTCCCTGGCTCGCCTCACAGGCTTCAAGCTCTTCTCTTCTTCCCTGTATTAATTCGATGCTGTAGATTGTCAGTGCAATCCGTGGTGCATTGTTTTGCTGTTTCTCGCATTCGTCACCGACTTAATTTCCCCTGTTTCGCCTCATTTTTCCATACAATGTCTTGTCACTGGCCTCCATAGCTTGCCAATTCTCCCCTGTGGCTTTGCATTTCGAGGTTTGGCTTTGCATTGATCATGGGTGAGGTTCAGTGGATGGAAGCGAAGTGCATCAATCACACCGAGGAGAGAATCCCGTTTTTCTTCCAGCGAGGGGCGCCTAGGTCCAATGCCGTCGGGGATGATGGCGTTGTGTCGCGACCGCGAAGCGATGAATCGGTGCAGAGTTTGTATCGGGGTTTGAATTTCGGGGAAGTCCGGGTTCAGGACATACCTCGAATTCGTGTCATTCAGTACAATGGCAGCTGGTACTCTTTGGACAATAAGAGACTCTGGGTGTTGCGACAGTACGGAGGGGAGATTCCTGTGCAAGTAGTGAATCGGCCGACGAACTGGCAAATGGCGAAGATTTCGAAAGTAGAGAGAGAGGGGATTGCGAGTAAAGAGCCCGAGATTGTGGAAAGGGAGTCAGAGAAGCGGTTTCAGGGGCATGAGTTTCTGTGCAAGCAGGAGCTTCTGGGCCGCGTTTTGGTATGGAGTGTCCGGGATTTGTTAGCGGCTCGGTCTCCAGGCGAGGTAAAGTATTGGAAAATCGACACCTCTGGAATTCTCAATTAATTTTGTTCCGCATTGTTCTTCTTCATCTCCGTGGTCCATAATCTCATGTTGTGATGTTCTTTCAAAGTGACCAGAATTACTCTGGCATTCCCTGTTGATTTCGTTCTTTACTGTTCTTCTACTTCTCCGCGTTCCTTAATCTCAGGCGTTGATATTGTGATGCTTTCAAAATTCGCAAGATTTCAACAGCCTTGACGTATGATAGCCATAATGGTTGAATATTCTAGCCACTTTGCAAAGATTCTTGCAAAAATTTGGCTTCTCTGGCACAATTCTGGAAATCCCTGGCATTCGCTGCTACGTCCTATCAGGTTGATTTCATTCCGCAGTGTTTTTATTCTCCGCGACCATAGCAGTCGTGATGATTTGTTTCTTCGAAGTTAGCGAAATTACTTCAGCCTTTAAGTTTTGGTAGGATGTTCTGGATTTTTGAATGAATTTGTAGCAACTTATTATATTTGATACATCTTTTGGTTCACTTTCACATTTTTTTGGCAAATCCTATACTTCTGGCTAATTGCTCCCAGAAGCACCTTTAATGAAATTAGCCAAGAAATTTCTATTCTAGCCATTTGGCTGGAAATTCGTAAAATGGTGTATAATCTAATGCGTATTTTTTTTTCAGATATTGCCTATCCCACTTCGACACAGCAAGGTGGAGTCCTACATGGAGCTTCTCAGCCAGTGGCTGTTGGAAGAGACCCGAGCGCAGATTCAACAGAATTTGTTGAAGATTTCGGACATGGCATGTACAGGGATCATGGTTGACACCGATGTACGACAAATCAACAAATTAAAAAACGGTTTACGGAGAATCAACTGCAGAATTGAGAAGGACACATGCAGGTGCTCCAAACAGACGAAAACGTATCGTCCAGCCGCGTCCGATATTGTGCTTCTTGCCACCTTCTCACCGCAGAGCCCAGGAGAATTATTGACCCAGACTGGTGCATGTTGCACTTTAGGAGTTGTGCAGGGAGGACAGATGTTCGGGTCATCGTTTGAGGTTATAATATACGCCACCACTCACGGACCAGTGTATAAGGAGATAGTGCGAGAAGACCAGATCTGGTATGCTGTGAGACTGGAAAGCATCGTTACATGTCAACGGATATGGGACTCCCTTCATCAGCCTGCAAACACACCTCTGGCAGAATATATCGCCACTTATCAGGAACCTCCTCAGGTAACTTCATTTTGGTCCATTGAGAAGAATTTGTCGTACTGAAAGGGCTAGGCACCGTTTATCCCCATGTTCGTGACACGGATAAGGTGATTTTTTTGCGTCACTTTAAGCACATCTAGGAGTCTTGTTTGGGGGAGATCAGCGTAGAGTTGTGGAGATCTTACTTTGGGTATAGGAGCCAAATCTGCCGGGATCAAATTTTATCACTACGTATGAATTTTTTATGCAATCCTTAAGTGGGGGGATGCAGGGTGCTGTAAGTGACAGTAGACAAACATTTCCATTCAAGATCAATGGCCATAGACGTTTAGCCAGGTCATGCTTGCACTACTTGCTAATAAGTATCCTCTATTTCACTCCATATTGATAGCCACTGCTTACAAACCTGTAAGCTACACCCTAAAGCGACATATTGCTGACATCTGGCGGATGATGAGTTTGAAGAACTTTTTTTGTTGTTTGTGAACCCTGCCACGTTTTGAATCGCTTGGCAGTTCATTGAGTCAGAAAAGACTCCTGCACTGGATGCAGTTGAGCAGTCCAAACTGCAAGTGTACTGCAACAAGGTCCGTCGACTCAATCTTTCACAAGCTGAAGCTGTTCAAAGTTTCATCGCCAGGCAATTGAATAGGGAGCAAGGTTTCAGTGTGGAGCTCATTCAAGGTCCTCCTGGCACAGGTGAAATTTTGTCTGTGAAACCTGTTACATTTCTTCCTTTAAGTCGTTGTTATAATTATTGCATCTCTTAAGGGAGAGGATCCTGAAGTGGTAGGGACCTTATCTCCTCTTCTGTACTAACCCCTGGTACCAACTCCAACTCATCTTTTCTTACACCTGGTTGGGCTCATAGCAAGTGGTGTAAGCATGACTTCTCTAAATGTCTATGCTCACTGATCTTTGAATTGAAATGGGGTTGTCAAATGTTACTTATAGTGACCTACAATCTCCCACTTTGAAAGTGCATAAGAAATTTTTACATAGTGATAAAGATTTGACTCTTGTACCCAAACTGATCCCTCTACAACTCTATACTGATCTCTCAAAAGTCACCCTCCTACATAGTATCCTCTATCTTATTGAATGACTGTCAACGTGTCTCCTGCCTGTAGGTAAAACATCGACCTTGACAGCCATGCTATCTCCTATGGTTTGTTCCAGCACGCGCATCCTGGTCTGTGCTCCGACTAACACAGCTGTGAACGAAGCTGCACGAAGATTTCTGGTTCAAAAGCAGCAAGACGTGGAAGATTCTCAGACGGCGCATTTTTGTAGGGATTCTGTACACGCTTCAAGTTCTGACGGCCAATCTCGTTGCTGCACACCCTTGCGTCTTGGCGACATTGTCATGCTAGGCAGTGAAGATCGCCTTGCAGTAGAGGGAAGTGCGTTGGAGGCCATTTTTTTGCCAGTCAGGGTGAAACGTCTTTTGGCAGCTCTTGATCCCGACCGTGGATGGGCAGCCCTGTGCGTAACGTTTCTGATGCAATTGGCGGACGTCACGGAATCCACACTGGATGTCCCGGTTGATAAACGAAATCTCGGTCGTCGTGTATTACGAAACTTGGGGCTGAAGATCATTGCTCATGGTGAAGTGCTCTGCAACGATCTCCCCACTCCTCACCTCAGTATTCGAAGGATGAAATTGATCAAGGCAGCGTCATGTTCCATACGTAAGCTTTTGGGACTTCTTGCAATTGAGGGAGGCGACGATGTTGAAGAGTGGGAAAGTACATGTGAACCAGAGGAGAACATGGAAACAATCTTTCTAATTAGTGATGACGGTGATATTCCTCAATTCTCCCCGAATGCACACAAAGAACAGGGAAGGAAGTTTGAATCTTCCGCTCTATATAGCAAAAAGTTCTTGGAGGAATCTCAGAACCTTCTTGAACTGCTGACAGCTAAGTCTGAAGTCCCAATTTTCCCTGATGTAGCAGCTAAGTCATTTGAATGGGTGGAAGCGGAGTGTTTGGAAAGTGCCAGCCTTGTATTCAGCACGGTGTCTTCCGCGGCGCTGAGGATAATGAAGCTGGGCGTGCCATTTTCCTGTGTATTTATCGATGAAGCTGCGCAATTGGTCGAGGCGGAAAGTACTATTGTCTTGCAAATGAAAGATGTCAAACAGCTTGTCCTCGTTGGAGATCAGAAACAGCTACCAGCAACCGTGATGAGTCAGGTGAAATTTTCCTCCAAAGTGGATAGGACACTTGGTATTTTGCCTTACCCTGCGTACTATTAATATTTCTTGCAATGAATTTAGACAGAATCCTAGATAGAAATGGTATTGATTCTTATTAGATTCTTCTTATGCTTTTGATTTTCATGTAGCCTTACTTTTCAATTGGTTTTTGTCAGCTTGCGCAGAAACATGGGTATGCGCGTAGTCTCTTTGAGAGACTGCAATCCTTGGGGCATCCATGCCGGCTTTTAGAGGTGCAGTACCGTATGCATCCAGCAATCAGTGCTTTCCCTAACAAACAGTTCTACAATCGCAAGTTGAAGAATGGTGATAACGTTCTTAAGGAGAATTATGGACAACTTGCGTACCAGAAGGACACATTTGGATCTTATGCTTTCATTGATATTGGTGACGGTACAGAAGTAAATGCGGGTCCCAGCAAGAAAAACGTCCTTGAGGCCGAGCTCGTTCTTCATTTGATTAGACGTGTTCATGACTCTGGTAATTCAACTTAAAGATATAACCTGGGAGAGTAGCAAAGAATAAACATGTTTAGCTCTAATATCTGCAGACCAAACCAATGAATGCGATTTCTTTTGTTCGAACTGTGCTTAGCAACACTATTTGAGATGAAGACATGACTTTTTGTTTGAGGAAGCCTATTCTGAGTATTGTTTTCCGACAGTTTGTGCAGGGTTTAAAGAAGCACGATCTTTCTCGCAGCCCATTACTGTAGGGGTGATCTCTCCTTATAGTGGCCAAGTGTCGTTCATCAAAGACCAAATGTGCCGAAGTGACTCAATCTATGGTGCAGAAGCTGCAGGTGCAAACGTCTTGGATGTTGAGGTTAGGTCGATTGATGGATTTCAAGGCAAAGAAACAGATATTATCATCTTCTCTGCTGTTCGGGCAAATCATTCGGGGAGGATCGGGTTCGTGGATGATGAACGCAGAACGAATGTTGCTCTTACTCGTGGCAGGTGAGGTCAAGTCTACATTGTCTAATTGAGTAATTTTTTTTTTCATCTTTTGGGTATCTCATTTGACCCCATAGCCAAATGGCCAGAAGTGGCGACTTCCATATCCACAGGAGTTAGAATAAATCAATGAGAAGGTAAGAATATGTACATAAAGAAAGAAAAATCGTTATTGATCAATAGAGATATATAATGAAAGTTACTATAATAGACTCTTCACTTCCAAAATGGACATTCTATTTTTAAATTGGGCACTTATGCATGAAGTAAATGAAGTACCGGAGTAGTTATCCGCATATCTTGAAGTGATGGCAAGTGTTTCTCTAAGGGATGGCAGAACCAATCAACATACGTGAGGTTCATAGTGAACCTAAAGATGTGCAACGGTGTATTCAATTCCTGGCAGGCATGCTGTGTGGATCTTAGGATCCGCATCAACATTATGTGCTCACAGCCGACTTTGGAGGAACTTGGTTGATGATGCCCGGCAAGTGAATTGTTTCTTCGAGGCCACCCGAGTCGAGTGGATGAACGACCTCATCAACATTTTCAGAAAACGCAACAAACCAGTGTTACAGGAAAGAGATGAAAGAGTTTCTAAGTTCTCGAGTCATCAACCTACAGTTTCTTCCAGAAGGAGCGGCTGGGAGTCCGAGGAGCCACCAATGGTCCGAATCTTTCTAACGCTCATCTTGACTAACGATTGAAGATCTCTGGTGTGCAACAGTGGTTCATGGGCATTTGATTCATACAATCCTCATGTCGAGTAAATGTTAGTGCAATGTTGACGTGTTGTTAATGTTAGTGTGATGTTTAAGTCAATAATTTGATGTTCTACTTGCAACTAATGTGGTAACATTGAGTCAAAAATAACTTCATATTAATTTGACATTATCTTAATATTGATCTAATGCTCTATCAGATTAACATGGAGATGCTACTTCTATGTGTGCAAAATTTCCTCTGATTTTGCAAAAGCAGATCTTTGTGCAATCTTTGTGCTTACGTTGAATCAAAAGTCGCATCGCTCCAGCACTTTGTTATTATTTTGTTTATTTCATTACTCCTGTTTTTTGCAGAACTTTGGCCCGGATTGGTCTTTCGCCTCGTCTCTAGAACAAACAATCACTTGGGGAGAAGATGAAGCTAAAGAAGTGTTGACAAAACGAGCGAGAACTGAAGGACAACACAGAAGAGCTCATCATTATTATCCTCGTCACCAAGAGCCTGCTTACTTTAGAGACAGACCCAGGTCCTCACATCAGCGGCGTTCAGATACAGAATATCACAGACGGTCTTATCGAGAATACAGTGACACTAGGTAAGTGGGGAAGCCCTACTCCCTACTCATGATGGAATTTTTTGAAATCTTTGCATCTCTTCATTGCTTATTAGAGCATGCATAGTGCTCACAAATTCAAACTGATTCCTACCTTGATGCGAATAAGGACTCAATTGTGAAAAGAACAATTAGCCCCAAGTCCCAAGAATAGAAAGTCCACTTTGGCAGCTTTTAGTACCTTTCAAAACATTGACTTCTGTCGTCTAAACAGTAGTGTATGAGTTCCTCTTTCAATTGGTATATTTTGTGACCTTGGTTGAAGCTTTTTAAATGATTTATTCCAACTATACCCTATAGATATGGAAGCAACCACTTGGGCATTGAGGAGATAGTGTTAATATGGACGTTTGGACCGACTTGGGTTCAATAACACATGTACAGCAGTGAACAAGGTGTGCAGCTTCATGCTTGATTTTGTTGGTCACTGTTTGTTGGAAGCCCTGTTTCGTGCACCCTGAATTCTGGAATTCTTCTTCTGAAAGTGACAGATCTGATGGTGGTATATCCTCGGCATCTTTTCAAGTGAATTATGATGTGCAAGTTCTGCATCATGGTTGGCCGCATCCTTCAAGTTCCTGAAATTTGAATCGCTCTTCAAGTCCACGGGAGGCAGATTGGGATCTCTCTTCAAGTCCATGACAGACAGATTGGGATCACTCATCAAATCTACGGCAGGGAGGTCGGGATTTTCCCTGAATTGAAACTGTTACCTGTGATCAACTATTCTAGACGGCATCGTGGTCGACAGCATGTGTTAGTATTGAAACCTTTTTTGTATATCCTGTAATGCGTCTCAACCTCTGTACTATAAGCTTGAAACCATTCTTCCGATGGTGCTATATTCTGTGACTATACTAAGCTTGGTAAACATAATTTCCTCTCTTGCTACGGTCGTGAAATCGACCTGGAAAAGTCTGGTTTCTAGCTATTATGCTACAGTGAACTGAAGTTCAACAGAGAACTTGTCAGAGAAATTGACATAATATTCCAAAGGCACACTTGTTTTACCATTTGGCCAATGAATATTGTTTTAATGCTCTGCTATGGCATATTTAAGTGTATTCATTGTTTTATGACTTTTTGTTATGGTATATTTAACCGCTAATGATATGGTATATTTAACTGTATTCACTGTTATATGACTTTTTTGCTATGGCATGTTTAACAACTAATGATCAGAGGGGGTGTCCAGCTTTCAGATTGTGTTATAATGTTCAGAGCAGAAGAATAATTAACCCGTAAATGTGCAAGGCACCAAAATGTGGTGTTGAAGAAACTTTGCTATTCTTAGTAGTTTATATTCTTGAAAGGTTCTTCTTGAAGTCAGTAATCTGATTTTGAAAATGAAATGATTATGATTTTTCTATTCAAGATTTGGTGCAAGGGTACCCATTGCAATCTTGACTTTCCGTAGTGTTGAGGACTCTTGGAAATGAGCTTCAAATACACTAGATCTTGGAGAAAAAATCACACTATAAATTCATTTAAAAAAAATTGTAGAATGAATTTTCAGAAGCCATAAATTGATTAGGGTTATGCTTGTTAGGCCCTTCAACCTCATATTTTTTCAGTAACCAATTTTTTAGATTTGACATGCAAAAAGAGAACTAAATTTTTTTCATAATTTTAACACCTTCATGATCAAACATTATAATCTTCCAATCCTTAAATGATATTATGGTCAATTTCGTTAAAATGGCGGTATTCCGCATGCCATTTTAATGGAATATCTTCTACAAATGGAGAATAAATGTGCCATGATAGGGTCATACATGTGCTAATTTTATGCCTAGCACATTCAAATCACTCCTAGTTCACACATTTCTACTCCCCTCGGACAATCTTTCGATTGTTTTCATTCTTTCAATGATTTCATTTTGTGCCATTTTAATGGAATACCGCCATTTTAACGAAATTGACCATTATTGTTGTGTTTCTATTCTTATGTAATCTCTAACATGTCTAGTTTGAATTTGTAAGGTTACAATTCAAAAAAAATTGATTCAACTTATCAAGATGTTGATTTTTTATTAAATTTAGAGCAAATTCCAAGAGGCTCAAAACAAGCCTTGGGCATTTATAGGTTAACCCCTTAACGCCTTAATTCTTTTTCTAATTTTGCCACATTTTTGTTTATATCTTTGTATAGAAATATCATTTACCGCAAATTCTTGAAATTGATCATTAAGGAAGGTTGTCTTTTCAAGATTCAAGTGCTACATTGGATGAATGAAAAGTTAGTTGGGCAAAACATCACCTCGAAGCCCTTTGTTCATCGTCTAGAATATGAATGCCAAAGCGCTTAAGGGTTGAGTTATCATGGTTTTTAGATAATAGTTTGCAACAATTTGTATCTAGTAATAAAGAATGAAATAATTCACAATGTACTGAAAAGATTGAGTCCACCTATTTTGTTTCCCCTCCCCCCGCGCTGCTAAAAACCTAGGCCATCAATCAAATTCAGTAAATAAAAAGACCCCTATTAACCTTTGATGGAGTCCCATTGAGGAAAAACGAGAGCCTTTGGATGAGGGTTCAGGATCGAGGATTGAGGATTAATGGGATCAAGGGATATATCCTATATCAAATGCCACCCCCACCCCCACCCCCACTTGAAAATTACAAAATGGTAGAATGGGGGGGCATTCAAAAAATACTTTTCAATTAATTTAATTTTTTAATTTTTTTAACTCACAAAGTGATGGGGTGTAAATTATGAAAAAAGAAAAAATCCAATTTTTTTTTTACTTGTTGTGACATTTTGTCACAATGACAATGAACTCAAAAGATGCAGTACCTACAGTACCTCTAATAACAATGATTGTAAACTGAAACAATACAAGTGGAGAGTAGGTAGGTCAAATCATTGATAGGTTGGCATTATGAAAAGTACTATCTGAGTTTCATATACTCATCAACGAATTAAATTGTAATGAAATAAAGTAAAAAAATTCAAGTGGTCATTGGAATCTTCAACCTAGTTTTAGTGGCCCAAACCTTATACTCTATAGGATGAAAGGATGAAGGGTGTTTTTCAAGTAAAATTGTCAAAAATTGTCAATTTCTGATGAATTGATGAAAATTGACATTTAAAGTTTTTATTAAACTCCAACCATACAAAAGTGTATTAGACTTTTAGAACGATGCATGGAAAAAAAATTCAGACCATCTTGACTACGTGGATTACAAGATTATAATGTTTGAAGTTTGAGAAAATATTTCTTTTCATCCTTGCAAAATGGGATCAACACACTTCAAGCCCTCTTGGAGTGAGATTTTTGCCCTATATAAAAATGAGGATTTACACTATTCATTAGTATATTTTGTTAGGTACATTCATGCAAAACTTCAAAAGCAAATAAGAAGTCCACTTTACACTACGTTACTTTTTAATATAAAGAGGTCAAGTAATTTGGCAATACACTAGAATTTTTTGATGATTTTTTGTCAAATTCAAATAGTGAAAACATAAAAACAAACATTTAGAATATATGGAAAAAATGTTAAGATCTTTGACTTCCTAGATTGCAACATTATAGGGTTTAATTTTTTGACAATTTCATGTTATATCATGTTCATTAAATACATGCCAAAATTTGAAATTCAATGAGGGTTTTAGAAAAGGATGCTCAATAGATGTTACAACTGCCAAAACTACTTGAATTTTTTCAATCAACATAACTTTTTACCTAGGCATTTGATTAGGATTGATTTACTTCTCTTATAAAGGTGGTTAGGAAAATAACCTTGTTTCAAAATTTTAGAAACATCCATTCAAAATTGACTTTGTAAATTTTACCTACCCAAACATTCAATTGTCCTCACAAGTAGAATCATGGTTTTAGACAACCAAGCATTAAGATTGCTAAGAATGCAACAATCGTTCAATCTAATTAAGCTACCAAATCCATCTTTCTCACCCACATAGAATTTTTTCTATAGCTTGAAGACTCATAATATCCATTGTAGGACCTACTATAATGACCATGAGAGGTTGCACGTTCATTAGATATTTAAGACATGTATTTGTTGCCATTTTAAGTGGCCTTGTAACTTCACCAAGATCATTTTTTAGTATCTACTAAAATCTTGTTTGCAAATTATATCAAACATCGTGATTTATTGCTTTTAAGATCATCACATTCTTTTGGTGCTTATGCACACAAATCCTCATACAATGGTTTCATCACCTTTATGTTCCCAATATTGCACATACATTTGCACATTTTCGACATTATGTATTTCCTTCTCATTTTGGTGCTTGTTTTCAAGTTTATGATGTTGTTTATTTCCTTCATGGCTAGTTGGCTATGATGTTTGTCATACATTGAAGCTGTGTGATTAATTTTGATGATTAGTTTTGTATGATAAGTTAGTAGGATGTGTAATTTGTAATGTTGTGTTACTACATGTTGTATTAATTATTGTCAATCAGATCATTGTTGGATTCAAAGTTCATCGTGGCTTGTTTATGGATTGAAAGCTCACTACACTACAAGAAAAAGGGGTATTTTAAGTATAATCCCAGAGATAAGATATTAAATAATGATCTTTATATTGACCTTTATCATGTAGATTTTTAGTAAAAATTTACTGAAAATACGTGTACTTTTAGTAAATTTTTACTAAAAATCTACATAAAGGTCATTACTTAATATCTTATCTCTAAGACTATACTTAAAACACATTTAAAACACCCTTTTCTCTTATAGTGCTATGACTTATTGTTGAACTTTTTTGTTGAATTTTTGTAATTGTGAATACAACACCAACACTAAATACATTGTTAATATGCAACAATTCATGCAAACCTTGATAAAAAATTCAATCCACAACTTGCACATTTGAGATTCATAATAATTGGAAAGTAAAAGAATAATTAAGATGCCAAATGAATCATAAATTGGGAGCAATAAAAAAAAGCACTTTTGCTATAATTAGCATAAGTTGACAAGAACTATACTTTTCAAAAATAACTTTAGATGTGTAGATGATCTAATTGACCATTGTTAATGAAGAATGTGGACAAATTATAACAATATCAATTGTTGAGCTTGAGTAAAAAATAAATTAGTAACTCTACTTGATCTATAGGATTGTAGGGAAGTTGAGATCATGATCACCACTATGCTTAGAAAACAAGGCTGGAAATTAGCTTGAAAAGGGGTGGGGCATTCACTTTCAAGGTTGTAGAAAAGTGAATAGCCCCACTCATGACTTCTTAAGAGGCCACAAGCAAGGTGAAAATGAATTTACAAAATTTTAGAAAAGATTTTAGTTCCAAAAGTTGGAGAAAGTGGTTTCATTTTTGTCTTACTCCATTTGCAAAACATATGTAAGGCCTGCAAACACTACTAAAAGATTAGGACAACTCCTAGTTTCAGATTGGAGTACATAATTGGTCATATACTTTTTTGGTCTCATGGGGTAAGTTTTCCAAGTCAGACTAGAAAGGTCATCTATTTTTCAAGACTAATGGGCATGTTCTAAGACTTCAAGAAGAGAACCCATTGCCAAGTGCATAATTTGTAGATTGTGTTGAAGTCAACTAAAGTCAAAAACTGCGTATACTTGTGTGTAACGACTAAAGCTGGATTATGCTCCAAGTTAATAAGTGGCTTATTTGCAATCAACATTCTACTAGAATCTATTGACGGATACATGTCTTCAATCCTTAAGATATAATGACAATGTTGAGTTGTTCATAGTTTCTTCTTACTATACTATCTAGAAATAAAATCATTAATGTAAGTAGATTTTTGAACTACTTAAGATTTAAAATATGAATTTATTCAAATTTTAATATTATGTGATAGTTGCAATTAGATTTGAACAACAATATTTTGAATTAAAAAAATTATTTTTAAAATAAAAATAAAAATATTATTCAAAATTTTGAATGTCTTCTTAAAGAAGATTTGGAAATTTAAGTCACGATGAATAATTAATACAAGATCTAATTTAGAAAAAAGTTAGATGGATGAAAAAAATATTTAATTAAAAATTATTGATGTCAACAAGCTTGTAAATATATATTTTTAATCTCAATGCTTTAATAAAATACAATTTAGAAATAAATATTCTACCAATAGTTCTTAAAATACACATATTTATTTTTCAATAAAAAAATAACTTAATACAAGGCTTGATACACAAAAACAATATCTAAACCTTGTTGCTCCAAGTAGGGCATCACATGACTGACATCAAAGAGAGGTCACCTGAGGTTCGTGTAATCTTTGCCATGGCAGATGTTGACATAATCCTCCATTATGACCCAAACATCTTGAATAACTGCATCAAATTGTGCTCTGCATGCCACCTCAGTTGTGTTTTGCAACGCACACATTACTTGACATGTAACAAGAAAGTCATAAATGTTGTACGAAGGAGTTGTTACAAGCATATTACCTAAAAATTATCTAAACTTAATGCAAAAAACAAATGTACAAAGCAAAACACGGGCCATATAGTATTCGCCCATCTTGTTGTATTGGAAAAGTCCCTTTGATGTATCATAGTGAGAATAATGGGCAAGACAATATAGTTTGTAGCCTTCCCAAAAATCTTGAGCTCTGTTTCAAAAGATTTCAAATGTATCCCTAAGAAGCAATCATGGTCATGGACAAAATACATGCAAGGCAAAAACACTAGCAACTAGGATAATTTCATGAAAATGGCAGTATTCTGTGTGCCATTTTCAGACCGCACAGTTTGAACTATAAAAGTGAAGACTAGGACATGAAACAATTTTCTAACTCCTGGGCTTGTATAGACTTCAGACTGCGCGGTTTGAACTGTGAAAGTTCTGTCTTTAACAGTTGTAGATTTAGGATATGTGGGTAGTTTAAGAATCTAGGACAGTTGTGAATGTTAGACCACTTGGTCAAAATTGTAGAAACTACTACAGTTGCAAAACTTTGTTAGCTCAATGGAATTGCCTTCAAGGCCTAAACACATTCATTGAATAAAAAACAAGTTATGCACCCGAAGTTTTCATTCACTACAAGAAAATGGGGGTATAAATGACTTGTCCACAATGACTCCACCGACAACAATGACTTCAAAGTGACTGCAAAATGACTAATTTGCAGTCATTGTTGTCGATGGAGTCATTGTGGACAAGTCATTTATACCCCTATTTTCTTGTAGTGATTGTCAAGCATAATTCTAATGTCGTCGAAGCACTTTCTAAAACATGCAACATTGCAGCAGCCATTGAACCTCACTGAAGTTGTACCTATCCAAAAATCAAAGAAAAACCTATCCATTAGTAGTGCAATTTGTTGTTTACACAAGTTAGAGAAAACGAATTCAAAGTACCTTTTCAAAACAATTGAAGAAATTAAAACAATTGAAAGTAGGACTACGAATGTGATTAAAGGTCGTGGGGTATACCCCAAGAGAAAGGGGTGTTTTAAGTATAGTCCTAATAGTAATGACCTTTTTAAGAGATTTTTAATAAAATTTTACTAGAAATACATGTGTTTTCAATCAAATTTTACTAAAAATCTCATATAAAGGTCATTATTGCCCAGGGAGATCACTTAGAGTGTCCATTGAAAACTACGTGCGTTAAGATTTTCGACCCCCTATTTTATGTCCTAAAATTTAAATAAAAAGAAAAGAAAAAAATATGAGTTCATTCCTCTACTTTGAAAGTTTATGTTGTGAATTATTGGTATTTTTATTTGTTAATTATAATTAGTTACAAATTTTTGAAGAAAAAAAATACATTGTAGAGCTGAAAATAACTTTCACACCCCTATTTTATATAAGAAAAAATTGTCTAAAAAATGAACAAAAAATTGCTAAAAATAACTCTCTATTGAAAGTTAATTATCCTTGAATAATGATGCAATGGTCATCTAAATGTATTCTCTATAAATATTTGAGTTTAAAAACATGCCATTTCAGTTCATTTTTCAACCTCTTCTACAAATCATTTCATAAGTTATTTGAGTTGGGGATTTTCGGCAATGGAAACCTATAGTCATTGTTAAACTAAGTTCAAAATTATAGGTCGAAATTGTAGTTTATCAAAAAGTATATAGGGGTTCAAAAAATCACGTTAACACACGTAGTATGCTATAAATATACTAAGTGATCTCCCCGGGCATTATTGTTAGGACTATATTCCTAGGACTATACTTAAAACACCCCTTTCTCTTCTACATGTAGAGCAATTACAATCATCTCTTGAAGCCAGTTGCAAGTGAGTCCGTTGACATCTAAAAAAGACTACTTACCAAATGAATCCACTATTTGCCTAAAAGCAAGGCCTTGTACAAAAGCGCGGAAGAAAAAACCATTTTGCCTTTTTTGCACTTCTACTCCTAAACCCAAGATTTCTTTTCTATCTGTAGTAGATCGAATTCCAACTCCTCATAGTTGCATGTAATGCTGTGAAATCTCTAATGAATCTATTGTCAATCTTGTGCACCTTTGACAGTTGTAACCAACTAGGCTGCAATAATGTTGACAACTTTTGACTATGACAATTCTAAAAAAGACCAAATGAAAATGGGTACGGTTTATTTTTTGAAGAATGTTGACAAATTGAACTCTTTTCCCTCTTGCTTGTTTGGATCTCCACCCTCCCATTGTGCTTGAGCAAGTGACGTCTTCTTCCCAAATAGACATCCAATTTTTGGATCACCCTTCCCTTGTGTCGAAGTTGAGAAATGGCAACACAAGTTGAATTGACTACTAGTTTGTGTTCCACCTAACTGTATGTAATTCTAATTTGGACGACGATTTTGAACATTTCTTCAATATGTTACTAAACATCTTATTGGAAAAATGACTTACATGATTCAATGTCGAATGCAATTTTTACAATTTTCCAATAAACATTGTTAAAGTGGATCAAGTTATCTTGTTAGAACAATCTCACCGTTGGGATTAACGATTTTAATTCCATTTTAGAACTATCAATGGATAAAGGGGTGTTTTAAATGTGTTTTTAAGTATAGTCCTAGAGATAAGATATTAAGTAATGACTTTTATGTAGATTTTTACTAAAAATCTACATAAAAGTCATTACTTAATATCTTGTCTCTAGGACTATACTTAAAACACCCTTTTATCTTGTAGTGTATATTTTTAAGCTATTCTAATAAAAGATCTTATGGTTAGATGTGCAAGAAAATGAACTTCTCCATTTTTTTCCTCTTTGTAATAGAAATGGCAGTTTCAAGTGTTTTTTTATGGAGAAAAAAGTCTCAGTCCTTTAAGGTTCAATGTAAAAATATGGTCAATTTTGTTAAAATGGTGGTATTCCGCATACCATTTTAATAGAATATCTTCTACAAATGGAGAATAAGTGTGTCACGATAGGGTCATACATGTGCCAATTTTATGCCTAGCACATTCAAATCACTCCTAATTCACGCATTTCCACTCCCATCGGACAATCTTTCCATTGGTTTAATTCTTTCATTGGTTTCATTTTGTGCCATTTTAATGAAAAACCGCCATTTTAACAAAATTGACCATAAATGTCTTGTAGCCCTTTTAAGTTTTAACAAGGATCCATAAATGTCATTATATATATAAACTAAATCTTCTAGGAGGACAAGAATAACAAGATTTGAAAACCTAATTGCATGAGTTTTTTACACATATATTGTAGGACAAGGTACCCAACTTTTGATGTTTATTAAATAAAAAGTTTCATTTTTTATATTAGAGAAAACAAACCATGAGTGAATCTGAATTCTATATCGAAACACTTTCTGTATGGATTTTTGAAATCTTTGCACATGTGTTTATTTCTTCACACATATTTAGACTTTTCTTTATAAAAAATATATATGCCAAAATTCCGTACATCTTGTGTTATTTGATTTGGTTTGCACCTAATTCTTTGTCCCTTTTAAGAAAATTGGATCCAATTTGAAGAAAAGCCCATGCGTATAATTCAAATGAATTGCATACCTAATTCTTACGTGCTATTAGTGAAAATTGGAAAACATACATTTCTCAATTCTCAAGTATATATTACTTCCCTAAACCATGTTGTCATTTGTAGAGAAAAAATTCAATCGATTTGGCTTCAACTCATAGCGGATATGTCGTTCCAAGGTGGGACCTACTAGCATTTATGTGAAGGCTACCAGAATTCACTAGCCGCATTAAACCAACCTTGTCAAATCCGTGGAGGCTCTCTCTTGCTTGCTATTGTTCTTCTTGTCTTCTTTGTTGTTGTTGCGCTTTTGTATCCGATGTACATCTAATCGATCGATGTTGTTCTTGGTTGTACCAACCGTTGAAGACTTGCGTCCATCCATTTCTATTGCTTTTATTCCAAGTACAATGAACTCAGGGTCATCATACTTTGTTTTTGGTCCTTTGCATTGGAGAAAGAACTTAGGTCTGTTGTTGTCTTTGTAAATCAAGAGCTCTTTGATTTTGTAGTTCGTAATTTCTATAGTGTGGCTTGTGTGCCTCATTGCCGCTAATGTGATTCCCCAAAATACTATTTTCCTGAATTCAAGATTTACTAAGTCCGAATTCGTGAATTCTAAAGAGAAATTGGTTCATTGGTATGTTGTACCTAGCAAAATTGTGGAGCCAGAACAGTTGTGATTTTTTGAAATGTTAAACTTTTGTTTTGCCACATTCATTTGATACATTGTCAAATTCATTTGATACATTGGTGTATTCACTACAAGAGAAAGGGGTGTTTTAAGTATAGTCCTAGAGGTAAGATATTAAGTAATGACCTTTATGTTCACCTTTATGTAGATTTTTTGTAAAAATTTACTGAAAATATGTGTACTTGCAACAAATTTTTACTAAAAATCTACATAAAGGCCATTACTTAATATCTTATCTCTAGGACTATACTTAAAAACATGCTTAACCCCTAAAGTCCCATTGTCCCTACGGAGGACAAAATGGATTTCGGACAAGTTCCTATGATCTCAATTTTTATTGAAACTTTTTAAAATTTTCTCATAAGATAGATAAACTTACAATCTTTAGAGGAATATAATTTTTATTCCAATCAGTGCCCGGGAGCAAAAGTTATGCCATGATAACCTCAAAATGGGGGAGACTGGGCAGCAAAAAACATCCACAAAAAATTGAAATAAAAATAATTTTTTTTGTTTTCTTGTAGATTATATTTTTTTATAAATGGGAAGCTTTGATTCATTCCATTTGGATTAGTGATGTGAAAGTTATGGAGTTTCTTGTTTTGCGGGCAATTATAGCAACTTCTTGAAAGAAATTTTATTCTTCCACTTTGAATGCTAATATCTTTCAATCTACATGGTCAAACATTACAAAAAAATTATCACATGATCTAAGACAAGTGTAGAACAAGATCCTATGGTTAGATGCTAAGAAATATTTAAAAAAATTATTTCATAGGTGAATGTAGCAAATGTGGTAGTTTTGAGTGGTTTTGGCAGAAAAATGGCCTTGGGACTTTAGGGGTTAAAACACCCCTTTCTCTTGTAGTGATTGTGAGTTTTTGCATTGTTCACGTGCTCAAAGGCTATATCCTGAATTCATTCATTAATGAATTATGCCTAAATTACGACATTGTGCACAAAAGTGTTCAATTGTGTCATTGTATGTATTGTTTTTCTCCAAGTGTATTACATTTAGATTAGCAACATATTGTAAGGCATGTCCATGCCATTCCGTTGATTATATTTCATCATTATTAATGTTACCTCCTTCTAAATTAGTCTAACCTTTAGGCTAAATAGTGACATCTCTGCATAGAATCATTCATAATGCACAATGTAGATACATTTGGGTTGACACTAATTTTATTAGTGAAGTTCCAGTTCAGATCACACGGTCTGAACTAATTCAGCAAGACATTGTTTCCAAAAGTCAATTCTTCCATTTTAGACCTCCCAATCTGAATGTTATTTGTCTTATAATGTCTACCTAAGCGTTGATACTCTACATAGTTCAGACCACACGGTCTAAATTTTTTTCAGTAAGGTGACTATCTGGCGAGTTGATGCTTTGTGCAATTTAGACCGTGTGTCTAAACTATTTTTGGTAGGACATTGCTTCTAAAAGTGTCGCTTCTCGCATTTGAAAACCTGTAGTTTGAATGTAATTTTCCGATAACATCTATTTGACTTGCTGATGCATTGTGCTATTCAGACCATGGGATTTAAACTATTCTTAGTACGTGTTATGCTAGAGATGTCTTTACTGCTTTGAACAAATGTTGACAAACTTCAAGTGTAGTAGCTTCGAATTTTGAAAATTAGACTGATAGTTCTAGGTTCAATTGAATTGTCCACACTTATCTTCTGTTTGTGACTATTGTCATGTTCTCATGTTGAGTCCGTGCTTCCTCAAGATTAGATCGCGAGGTTTGGTCCTAGAGATAATTTGTGAAATATGAATTACATATCATGATAGAGAATGGATGGAATCCATAAGGCTGAGATCTTTTGCACCAAGATACTTGGCAAGCTGCTTTGGTTTAAAACATCTTTGATTGATTCTCAATTTCTATCTATCTGCTAGAGTACGTTGTCAGAACTACTTTGTTGAGGATGCATTTTCTATTTCCGCGACATTTTAATAAATTGCCACTTAGGTACTCTCAGAACTTGAGACTTCATTTCCAAGGACAACTTTCAAGGATCCATCTCTACGTCTAGTATGGCTTCTTCAAGCAAACTTGGGGGGGTCACTTAGAGTATCCATTAGAAATCACGTGCGAACAAAACTTTGGACTCACTATATACTTTTTGAATTTTAAATAAAAATAAATAAATAAAATATGAATAAATTTTCCTACTTTGAAAGTTTATGTTTTGAATTATTGATATTTTTATTTGTTAATGATGATTAGTTACAAATTTTTGAAGTAAAAAGATATACTACAGAATTGAAAAATAACTTTCACACCCCTATATTATATAAGAAAGAATTGTCTAAAAAATGAACAAAAGAATTCTATAAATAAATCTCTATAGAAAGCTCATTTTGAGTTGAATATTGATTCAATGGTCATCTAAATGTGTTCACTATAATTATTTGAGTTGAAAAACATGCCATTTTAGTTCATTTTCAACCTCTACTAGAAATCATTTCATATTTTATTTAAGTTGAAAATTTTGGCAATAGAAACCTATAGTCATTATTAAACAATACTCAAAATTTTAGTTTGAAATTATAGTCTACTTGTTTGCACGTGGTTTATTGTAGTAGAACTAAGTGCACCCCCCGAGCAAGCGAATCCAATGGCGACGAGGTCCTCCACTTAGCTATAGACCCTCCATAACTTCTGACTTTGGAATTTTGCATTGCGTTCTATTTTCATCATGGACATGTCATTTGTCGATTGTTGGATGCACAAGGGTTCTAAAAATATGAGGAGGAGGACGTCAACTTAGAAGCATCTGCCCTGGCAGATGTGGATACAAGTCCCATTCCTAATTGCAAGGATATTGACTATGACGGATGGTTTGGTAAAGCACTACTTGCAAGGCATGTGGACGGCATCGATTTTGCGGAAGTGATTATAACCAATGACACTCCAACACAAACATTGATGGACAGAGCAGACTAGATATGGATGATGTGGGCATTATTGTGTTAGAGGTCCTCAATGATGACTGAAGTGTCAACGACATGTGCTTACATTGGCCAATGGAGTAGGTGTTTTATCATAGTGACAATGGATACGTGAGTATTTACAATCACACTCGCAAATGGCATGCTATCGATGAAGAGCTACAGGGAAATCGAAAAAAAATGGATGTACGACAATATCGCTATGACAGTAAAACTTAAGCTGCCATGTTACTAAACAAAAGCCAAAAGGATATATGAAGATGGTAGATGGTATTAGATGAATCCATAGTAGAGGTCTTCATGCAACTTTGTTGCAACAAGGAGTGCACTCAGAAAGTTCCTCCTTCTACCATTTGTGCACTTTATACAAAAATGCACCTACAACATTTCGAGTGAAGTCCACCACAAATTTGGACGTCTATAGGGCGTTGCGCGAAGTAGATAGAAAGTTGACACTTGTCACCGTCGAAGGCATAGACATCTGTTCACATGCCTAGAGGATTCTTCACAACATTCCTCCTCGTACAGTTGAGAGATACAAGGCCAAGGCCAAGGTTGGCATTAGAGGTGCTCCATACAGCACCTACTACTAAACAAAGGCAAGAGTTGCAATTGTACAAGCTATCAAGACTCATTACTGGAAGCAATGGCCAGACACATGCCCCATTTGTCTTGCACCTAACGCACGAGCCAGAAAGTTGGCGTGAAAGTTCTCCCTACCAGTATCGAATGGAGGCAATTATTGACCACCGTGAACAAGGTAAGATTCCCACATACCAACAACATTACCTACAAGATTCATATTACGAGGAAATGGATAGACTTTCAATTACTTATAAGAATGATATGAAATCCATCAATATCTAGAATGACACTTGCTAGTTGTGAACATTGAGAGTGGCCATGTACTTTGCATTGTTTGCAAGCAAACTTAGAATTCGGGTTGTCTCCACTTTCACAATCTTATTTCAGTAAAATCACTAGAAGAACCCCGTGTTTTTAGTGGTGTTTTTAAAGATGTGAAAGTATGTTTTTTTCAATTAAAGGTATGTCAACTCTAATGTCACCTAAAATCCGTTGTAGGCGGCATTTCCACAAACGGCTAAAATCTACTATAACATGCCATAATGTCTGCATGTTTCATGAAAACGGTTGTTGATACCTCGTGTTTTCACTCTCCAAATGCTTGCCACGTAGATGCCACATGGCAGCCACATCATCTTTTATTTATTTGAGCAATGTCTTTTTTTATTAATAAAAAAATCATCATCATAATACAACATGTGATGCGCCTCACTGAAAAATACAAATGGCATTAATTGTATGAAATAATTATTTGGAAATAATAATAATTTTTTTTAAATTCCCCAAAAATTGAACAAGAAAAATTGTCCAATTCACCAAGACTTTACTATCTACTCAAAAGAAATTTTAATGGCAAAGTTAAGTAATTATTTCATTGGCATTTAGTGAGAATGAAGGGTGGAGAGGTCCCTTTTATACTGAAATTCATCATCCATTCATGACAAAGGATATGGGATAATTCACAAATGAGAACTTGACTACATTATATGTGGATGCTGTTTTAAACATGAGGACGTTTTTTTGACATCTACATGTTATTTCTGACATCTAGTGGTTGTTTTAAACATGTGGATGTTTATTTAGACATTCAATTTTGAAAAAAAAAATTGCTTTACATATCCCATATGGTTTGTCTTACTTCCTACCATCCACTTGTATAAAGAGATTCTTTTTTCATCCATAGTATACATCCATCAATTTTCTTTTTTTTTCAAAGCATGCCACATGGCTACCCTTTTCCAATTTTTTTCACATCCAGTCAGCATTTTACATTAGCCTACAATAACTTACAAAAATTTACCCAAGTAAATCCAAAAACCCTAGTCGATGTGGTACTTTTATGTTTTTTGGAACATTCTAGTAAGCGTCACCATGTTTTATTTGATGTTCAAAAAAGCATACACGTCCTTTGTGTCATCCACCTGTTTTTTCTCTAATGTCTCCATGTCTTTTCCAACATTAGCAAAAACTTGCCTCCCATAGGCTTAGAATTTGTGATGTCAATGAAAACATGACCCATTTCTTCATAACACCACAGAAAATACGGGTTTCTTATAGTGAATCCGGACAAAATATTTTTTTCGAGTATGTCATCAAAGGAAGAGGAGATTCATTTGTAAGATGTAGCATTTGTGACAACTTGAAGCAATTATAGGCTTCTTTTGCACCTAGATCAAAGGGCTATGAATGAATTCAAAAGCATTTCCAAAAACACTTGTTTTTGTAGGAAGCTTGTTTGCATGCCTACTATCACAGTAGATGGTTGTTTAAACTATGACCAATGCAATTGTTATCCTTCATGCACAACAAGATGGACCATTCAAAAATAGCATATCCCGCAGTGGCAAGAAAAATGAAGGTACTAGATAGATTCATGAAGTTGCCCATAAAAGTGTTAGGAATCTTTGCACACGAGCATGGGGATGGCAAATACGCGCATTACAATTTGGATGTGTTTTGGAGCGACAACTTCATCTGGAGATCAATCGCCAAGTTGTTGCGGGATTTAGAAGACCTCTTCATAAAGTCTTTACAATCTTTGTTTACAGGAGCTAGTAGTACATAGTTGTATTGAGCGTTGTTCAAGGGTAGTGAGATTTGTGTTGATTATTTGGGAGATGTTCCTTTGCAATCCATCAAAGTCCAACCATTGCCACCATTGCTACACGTTCAAATGGATAACTCTTGGAAAAAAAACAAAAATAGGTGTGTCTTTTATTTTTGGTTGCTCTTGGTCGCAAGGCGGATTGTGAAAAAAGTGGTCGTATCTTTTATGATAGTGGGACACACATACAAAAACATGGATGCATCATTTGTGCGTTGGAGCATGCAACTCCGTGAAAATACCCATCCCACCTTACCATCATTGATGCAGTCGTATATGAAAATGGAACAAGGTTCCTTCATTTCCCACCTAATAGAAGAAGTGCCCGATTTCAAGGCTTACGTCAAACCTTATATTAGAATGCAGAAGCAACAACTAGTGGGCCACTTCCACGGAAGGCCATACAAATTCTTCATGGATGACAACAGTTGGCGGATTGTGCAATACAAACTGGCATGTACAAACATTCTGTGGTTATCGGAAGCTAGCTTGAGGTTATGGACACTACAAGAGAAATGGGTGTTTTAAATATAGTCCTAGAGATAACATTTTAAGTAATGACCTTTTTAGGAGATTTTCAGTAAGAATTTACAAGATATTTGTGTCTTTCTAGTAAAATTTTACTAGAAAGACACAAATATCTTGTAAATTCTTACTGAAAATCTCCTAAAAAGGTCATTACTTAAAATGTTATCTCTAGGACTATATTTAAAACACCCCTTTCTCTTGTAGTGGGAATGAAGATCCTAAGCACAAACCTCTCCTTCCCCAAGGTGATCCCCTATGCATCACTTCCCAAAAAATGACCAACAAAGCTGAGATTTTGCATGGACTTAATGGATACATCCAACACTAGACGGACGTCAAAGATGGATTGGTAAAGTACAAGGCCTGTTTGTTTCTATTTGGTCATGTATTGGAGCGGCATGAAAAATGCCCTACTTAATAGAACCAAAGAGATCCTCCACAATCCAATGAATCGAAGTACGGATTTTGGCTTTGAACTCGACAACTTGGGAATTTCATGACATATTTCATGCAAGACAAAAGGATGTGGGAGGAGCACAAGGCAGAAGACCCCTACATCAATACTCTCGAAGGGAGGCCACCACTAGCTTACAACAATGGTGATAATTCATTTAGTTCAAGAATCTTGTTTTGTATCGCTGAGCTCTTTTGTAGAAGTTAGGAAGTATGGGCTACATGCTTAATGATATTTGTACCCACCATTTTCTTCAAGTAGAAATATGAGTTTTTTTGCTTCTATTTCTTGTCCATTCCAATGAGTCATATTTTGAGTTTGTTATTTGTTGAGCATGCGATCATGAATGATGTAAATCTAAATAGTTGCCCAAATTTTTGTCCATCATGATACCTAACCCAAATGCCTCCCCCCCTTCCATTTTAGGAGGCAAAGACACAAAGTCTCAAGCACCAAAGATTCCAAAAATATTCCACAATCTACCAATTATTCCCACAAACCTTTCACTAACTAAATCTACGACCATTGTCTTTCCTTCAAATCCTACGCAGAAATCCATCCACTCGTGATTGGAGGTCAATTTGCCACACACCACCATTACACCCAACCGGCTACATAGCACAATCTAAACCACCTTACCAGTCCTTCATGTACAAATGGCACATGAAATACCACCATTTTAACAAAATTGCCCATTCATTAATAAATTGAACCTACTAACACTACAAGAGAAAGGGGTGTTTTAAGTATAGTCCTAGAGATAAGATATTAAGTAATGACCTTTATATTGACCTTTATGTAGATTTTTAGTAAAATTTTACTGAAAAGACATGTACTTTCAGTAAATTTTTACTAAAAATCTACATAAAGGTCATTACTTGATATCTTATCTCTAGGACTATACTTCAAAACACACTTAAAACACCCCTTTCTCTTGTAGTGTAAGCACTTTTAGAATTTAGATGGATCCAATGTTTTGCACCCTATTTTTTTCCTATTGTATAAAAAAATGTAGGATTTTTTCAATACCCTATTTTATATATAATCGTGCACAATACATATTACCAATGCTATGGTAGATCTACTAAATTTATAATTTTTGCTTCAATGAATTAAATTGACCTTATTTTTTATCTCACACCATTTTCTACTGCATCGATAGTATCCCCTTGAGCATTTCAAAAAATGTCTCCGAAGACATCTAAATTGATGTCACCAAAAATAATATCAAAATTCTTGTTGATGTCTAAGTTGACGTTGCTCAAAACAATATTAATCTTCTCACATCTTATGATGTCATGTGCAACAACAACTACCAAATCATCTCTGAGTGAAAAAAATTCCATGTGGCATTGCCTGCCTATGTGGCACTTATGTGGAGGTGATGTGGCTACCACATGGCGCATTTTGGCACCTTCTTTGACTAGATGTCACAGCAAAAACATGGCACATTTTCTCAAATTTTTTCATGTTTTTGCCGTGTCATTTCAAACAAATTTTGTTGGACATCAACGGTGACATGTTTGAGTTTGAAAAGACGTGTTACCATGTTTTTTGGCACATCCAAAAAAACAAGGGGTTCTTATAGTGTTGAAAACATATGCTATTCAGTCCAAACATTAGAGGCTCACTTGTATATTTCCAATATCAATATTTGGCATTGATTATTATTATTATTATTATTTATTTGTAAAAATAATCATGGTTACTTTTGTTGATGCTTTGAGAAGTTAAAGCAACTTCCAACCCTAGATGACTATATATTGTTATAATGTTTCTTTATTTGAAATTGTTAAAAGTGATTATGTGTGAAATTACCTAGTCTCATTTATATTGTTATTAGAAACTTATAAATTTAGGAAGAGTGTTTTACAATGTCTATTTTTAGACTTCTCAAAAGTTGAATCAATGTTCCTATACTTCCAACATCCCTATAAACTTTGTATGCAAAGACAAACAAAAGGTACTCAATGAGAGGCTCAATCCTTGTAGTAGTAGCTCACTTTCTAAGTAAGATCCCTACTCAAACTTCTTCAAAACACATGTAACTTTTGTCAACACAAAGTCTCCTCTCCTTTGGTCTAGAGCCTCTCAAGACATCTATTTCATCAACAATTATCATCAACATTGCAAAGCCTACTAAAGAAGCATTTTGAAATTCTAAACACAAACCTTTATTTAATATTTTTGAGGTCTATATGGAGCAGATCTTCATCATATATAATAATAAAAGAGGAGTTCCAAGGGTATCATATAATCAAGGGTACTCTCCTCTTTGGGCTTAGGTGCTAGAAAGTTTGATCGCGCAAGAATGTGTCATATCAATCAATGTCATATTATCAACAAGCGCATGTATCACCATCTCCCATTTGGGTTCTAAAATTCATGAATGAGTAAGGTTGCTATAGATTGCAATGGGTCATGTATACTACCAGCTGCCATTTCTTTCTATCCACACGATCTTGTCAGGTGTTTCATAATAAACATACCAGTCAATATTTACAAAAGTATGAGTCCAATATCAACAATTCTTGGGCCGCTTGTAGGTTGGAGGCAGCGAAGGGCACCGTTCGTTCATATGAGCATAGGCCTCCAGAGAGTTGTAGCCTGGGAACTCCATCTCATACTCTCCCAAAATTTGACAAAATGGGGTCGCTATGTCTGTGACATTGCACCAGCTTGGCAACCGAGACACGTCATCTTCAAAAAACTTGAGCATATAGGCATCCCTGATCTGCAACCAATACCATTTGTTCAAGAAAATAAAAATAAAAATCAATTACAGCATGTAGAGTCGGTAGATCTAATTCCAGGCGGTTCTGCAAGGATTTGCTAGGTAACTTTTAAGTTGTTTTTAGGAACTATTAAACTTATAACACGCGTCTTCAGCGATTATTGTTACACGTAACTTATTTTAAAACTTGACGTTTTTATATAGAAACTTCTCAATTTTACCATCGCTTCTTCCATATTCAATCACTATTATATAGTAGTTTTGGACTCTCAGGACCAAACGTGCAGCCCAAGATGAACAGACTCTTAAGTCAAGCCAGCCTACAAATAATGGCTGGCGTTTATTCTCTTCTCTCTAATCCCATGCTTGAAACGCATCTCAAAGTGCTTTCAATCCAGAGTACAACACAGCCAAGCTAATTCAATACAGTTGGCAACCAAGATTTCAATAATAGATAGATTGGAAAACATTAAATACTGTAACGCAATCTGAACAATAAATATAAAGCTGAATAGATTGGCACTAACCGTAAACTCTGTGACTTGGATGGAAGTGGCAAGGGAGTCAAAAAGTCCAGCTTCTTTGTACATCTGGAGAATGAAGGCCACACAAGTTGTGGAAAATCCATCACTGTACTCCCAATCATCCTTCTCTGGGATAGCTAGAAGCTCCTCAAATGGAATACCTTGTTTCTCACTTTCTACCATTACCCCAGGAAGATCCAGACCCTGCAAAAAACAATATTTGCACGTCCATGTAACTTCACTGCCAAAAAGTAGGATCAACCACATCGTAACAATCTACAGAACCCTCTAAAATTGGAATCCTTGACATGTTCTTTTTTGCAAAGTTTGAAGTTTGGAGCCAAATGAATGAGGAAGTCTTCACACTTGAGTTAGTCACAGCCTAAATTTGCTTGATTTTCTCTCATTTGACACGACTTTACGCTAAATAATTCGTACTTGACACTGTTCTCAAAAAGTGCCATGCCACTACAACTCAAGGATGCCAAGATGCAGAGCAAAGTTGAGTACATAAACAAAAAAATACACACAAAATACTAAGACACGTGAAACAAACCTAGAAGAATCATATAAATAGAAAAATACAATCATGTTGCATGAACAGCGTTTGCAAAAAGAATTCATTAATTTACAAAGTTGGCCCATTTCTAGATCCATAGGAAACACACGGCCATAATAACATTGCAAGTAGAATCACAAATTTCTGAGGAAGCATTGTGCAGAGGAAACTTCTCACTGCCAGTGATCAGAGAGTTGATTACCTCTGTATTCAGTCGTTTATTCAAAGCTTCATTCCACATATTCGCAGCATAATCAGGTTGCAATCGAGTCCACACAGTAATCACAGATGCCACCTGCCATCAATATAAGGTTGCTGTTAGCATTTATTTGAAGCCAAGGGCGAAAATTGATCCCCCCAAATTATGACCTGTTCACTTAAAATATAACATAATGTTCATAGAATGACAAAAGTTGATATGATACTGCCAGAAGACTTGCCAAGTTGGAGCCAAGAGGAGGGGGGTAATTGTCAGTCGGAGTATCGATCCAGCTGAAAATCATGTTATGATAGCCATAAGGTAAACCATTCATTCGGCGAGCATATTCCCACGCAGCCGTTACATTGAATTTGGCACGCAAAGCCGGATGTAATGGCAAGACCGCTACATGACAATTGGCAACATCAGAAGTTTGTAACTCCCACCACTCTTCCCATGGAATTATGACAATTACCTCTTCACCCTGTATAGAAAACAAGGATTAAAACCCACATATGTTAAAAAAATTATACTTGGCATAGATAAGTATTCACAGCAAGAAATCATCTTATACAATACTTCATTATGTGGCATTGTTCAGCAATTCAATATCAGCATCCAAGGATCAGAAGATTTTTTTCAGTAAACTTAGACTGCGTTAAGAACTATTAGATAGCATCATAGAGTAAATCTTCCTACTTACTCATGGAAACTCTCTCTATAGTCACAGTGACCATACGGAGAATTCCCCACGATACTTAGAGAGGCCTCTGTATGGCCAGGGGAGACCTCCCTCTGAATCATGAAGAAGATTCTCTTTAAGATGCTATCCGAAAGTTCCTGAAACAATTACTGAAAATCTTGTTATGCTTTGCCATTCCAATTCATAAAATTGAAAAGATGAAAACCTACAGCAGCATTTTCGTGACCGGATTCTCCAACCCAGAGTTTGCCATCTTCGTCACGGAGACAAACCGCAGTGTGTCCAGCCTGTGCTCCAGTCACCCATTTTTCAAGAGTCTCAAATGCACCCCATCGGCCTCTGATTTTGGACATGGCTAAAAAGTCTCCTGAATGTAAGTCGGCGACATTGACATCTGACACACGAGGCTGCTGGCGCTTGACGAATTCCACCCCCATGTGAGATTTGATAAAAGCAATATTCGAGTTTTCTCCCCACCCTGAACTAGAAAATAATGGAATCACGTCCCACAACGCTAGCAAAGTTCCCAGCATACCGGCGGGCATCAAAAACACTGAAAAGCCCTTGTTCTTCACCTGTATCACAAGAAGACCAAATTGATGAGAACCTGGAACCGTAAAGATACTCCCGTACTAATTCAACAGTTCTAAAACCCAACTTCACGAGATGGAATAATACTGCAATTGTCCACGGCTAAAATATCTACAAAAAAGAGTAAAAAAGAAAAGAGGATGCACTTTGACAGCATCTCAGAGCATGCAGATGTAAATGACTATCACTTCTTCATCATCTGCAAATAATAGGATCAGAAAAATTCAATTGTTCAAACACATTTAGATAACTTCATAGATGAATCTTCTCCGTGATTCAATGGGAGGTGTCTCTATAGTCACAGAAAGGCCTCGCTATACAATATGATCCATACGATCATTGTAACCGTAGCGAGACCTCCCATGAATCGAGGAGAACTCTATTTTACAACGTTTCCCCGAACAATCTAATTTACTAAAAAAACTAACTAGAACATGAAAGCCATTTCTTTTCTTTTGAAAGGCAAGAAGGTCATGAAAATTACATAGTCGAGCTCCCCTTCTTCCCACTTATCAATTTTCAATGTGTGATGGCGTCCAGTAAAGTAGAAGGTCCAAGTCAGACGGTACGGCGTTGCAAAAACGTAAAGGTCCATGCATGTCCAGCTGTGTGCGTTGCTGGTCTGCAAACATCCAAAAACCAAAATATTAACTTAATAATGTGCACACCACAGGATGCAAACTATTGTCACTAAAGATTATCCCTCAAACCGACACTGTAAACTTAACCACGGCATTACCCCCCAATTGACCAAGAAGCCCAAATCGGCTCTCAATGTTTTTTCGCAATTTTGAGTATGCCATGCGGGGACTTTCTTTGTTCAATTTAGTTTTTCTTAGACCAACACATACAATCCTCTTCACTGATTCAGGTGGTATAAAATTCCGCCCTATCCGAATACTACTACTCATAATATGATAAATCAAATTGAGCATTCAAAATCCATGACATCTCGTTCACTCAAAAGAGGTTGCCAAATGCACAACCAAACCCTAAGTCTATGAATAAGCAATCTGGGAACCTTGTTAGGTTTGAGTGTCGGTTTGAATGTTTTCTGGTTAATTTAAGAAGCAAGGTTTTCTTCCAACATGCACAGTACAGGAGAAATAAATACAATGAAGCACAATACACCTCAACGATGAAGCACAAAGCGTGACAAAGTCTCAAAAAACAACAATTCAAGTAGGAACGTCAGCTACCTTAATGTGAAGAATGCCACCCCCATTATGCCCATCCTCCTTAGGCTCAGTGTACTCCATATAAGCTTCATTCACATAAAAGCAGGTCCCCTTCCATTGCACCGTGTCGTTTCGAGAAGAGACCGCGGCCACAAACTTCGGCAGCAGATCCACTGGGTTGTGTAAACTCTTGAGCACTGGCATGGCAATGGACCTCGGCAATAGGGGAAGCACATCACTGGGAGCAAAGACCTGCTGGTATGCATCGACACCAATGCCAATTATTGCAGTCCAAACAAGAGTACAACCCCAAAACGCAGAAACTAATAATCGCCGCTCCATTTCTACTGCAACACTCAGCTGCAACACTTCAGCTGCAACACACTCTGCCACATGGATTACACTACTGTACTGAGTTCGAATTCATTCAAAATAACAAAGCGAGTAACTAACAGGAGCAAAGATTCTAAAAGCACATTCTCCAGATACTACAAGCACATTCCGAGGAAGCCCAAACTAAACTCACTGATTTCTAGTGCAAAATTTGGTAGAAATTTGCACTAGAATTTCAATAGAGAGGTAGAAATTTGCACTGGGGTATGGTAATACTCCGATTGATTGAATCCCGGCCTGTGCAAGAAGTGATTAGCTGCGTTTGATGGAGGGCAACGTTCATTCGAAAAGCGCAGGCGATATCAGACCGACCTCTGGTCGGAGGCGGAAGGCAAAGGTCTTGGAAACCAACCGAAGGACGGTGTCAAGAAGTGGAGTGCGGGAGCGGGAGAAAGGGCTCGTTACGCCATGCGGCTTGCTTTTCATCCAGAACATGCATCCTAAGGATGAAAAAAACCTATAATTCATCCACTTCCGTTTGGTTGGTACAGTACAGTTCTCCAATATTATCACATTTCAGTATATTCTGAGAGTATGTCCCGTGGTGTACACATGGGATTGGACAACTTTAGCATATCTCATTTGCTTAAGGAAAAGTGTCTACTTTTTAATTGCGTGACATTTCAGTCTTGGACAAGTGTACCAAAGTTTACTGTACACATGGGATTGGGACACTTTTGGATACACTCTTATCTTTCATGTGATAGGAGTTTTTTGGATCTGGAATCTGTGCCATGGAATGGGTCTAAAGGTCACATTAATTTGCATAAGTTGAAGAAACAAGTTTGAGATAATCAAAACTACCTGCTCCTTGATTGATGGGAGTAACATTTTAATTTGGTATTTAGTTTACTTTCAATTTGATCAATCTGATGAATTAATGCAGCAAAGCAATCCTTGTAAGTTGAAGACACCAGCCTGCTCAAATTAGCTTGTCGACATATGGAATATCCTCTCGTATCCAAACATTCTAACGACTACCTCATGCTTCACTAGCTACGTAAGGTATTTTCCAGTCAGACTGCGTACTTGAATTTCAGGGACGTAGAATATGATCAAAACAAATTGTAGTCAATTCACATCCTGAAAGATTCTATAGCTGAATTCAAAACATTCATGCCCACTGCATAAACCGAGCTTGCAAACTTGTAATTATCATATCCTGTGCCCAAACTTGCAAAGTTTACAAGTCACAAGCATGTTTTGATCAGTACATGGCATGAAAAATCCAAAAGAATCCACAAAAAAATAAAGGGGGAAGTAATTGAGGTTGAGTAACATACTAGCACCTTAGAGATTAAAACCATTTTTGTGTCTAACATCCATTGAGTGGATGATGAATGCTGCCAAAAATTGCACTTTATCCAATTCATGTTCATTGAGGAAGCTTCGTTCAAAGAGGGGGATGTAGTTTGATGTACTTACCTTATTGCACCCGACTACCAGCCAAACAATGATCTCGAATTCTCTCACAACCAAGGCAACCCAAGGAGCTATGTAGAGCAGCATCTTCAACACGTAACTCCCACCCACAGCAATCGCTTGCAGAAGCGAAATATGAAGAGAATCAACTATCACATTAATTTCCAATGGAAGACATCCACATGCAAGCGTAGAGCTATGCCATATACCGTGAATCCGATTGCCCAAAGCACGCAGTAGAGGAGAATGAGCAGAGCAAGTGTTAATTAACCCATGGCATTTGCCAACTGCGGCCTTATCTCAAATTTCAGGCAGTGACAACAGTACAGGAGAATGAGCAGAGTAAGACATATCCCTAAAATGGATAAAATGAGCACTCTTGTAATGGTGGATTTTCCGTGAACTGTGGGAGAGGCGAGTGCCGGCAGGGATTCATTGAGAAGTGAAACCATAGCCTTATTATTCATGGTTATGTCACCATCTTTAGATAATACCAGTAGAAGTATGGTTTAAACAGTGTCGGCGTTGTTATCCTTCACGTGATAATCTGCACAGACTACAAAGGCAATGATTGTCAATTATGAATGAGAAAGAGGAACTATACTATACCAGATGAACAAAACTCTTATATAATGAAATGACCTATTAACAATAAACTTTCCGTTTTTCACAGAGTTCTAGTTCTTCCTCGATATCTCAACATGCCCACGTCCATAGACCCATGGGAAAGTGGGAGTGGCGAGGTATGATAATTCCATGACAAGGCATGTTCCTGTACAAAAACTTCAATGGTTGAAATCTGTCTAGTGACTTAGATCATGATCAATCCAGCGTATGGTCTACAGTACAATAGCGGATACTATAATCCTAAATGACAAGATTATGATATATAACTATGCCCAAATCCAATGCTGCTTGAGACCTCTACAGAAATGGGCTCCGATCCATTGAGGTTAGACGCATGGTGCTAGATAAGGTGACCACAGCTTCAACTGCTGAGCAAGTTCAGCAAATGCACCCAGAAACGCTTGTCTTTGCAAACGCAAGCCCGAAGACAGATTTTGCTGACAGCATCGCAAGACATCAAGTCGAAAACAGAGCAACAAAGAGATCGAGAAAGCAAAAAAAAAACCAGAAAGTCACGCCCAATTCGAATGGATCCAGTCCTTCCAAGCTACCAAATGCGTCACAATCTGAAAGATCACCGCAACGAACTCCAAGAAGAAGCACACAATGTAGAATATACACACTCCAGAACCAAGAAATTCTCACTACCATTGATACCAGCAGCAGCAACTTCCGATCCCTCCCAGATGTCACAGCTTCAAAACCTCCCACATTCAGCTCCAAACCCTAATCCCAATTCGTACTGATACTTTGAAGTAGGAAACAGTAATTTAAAAGAGACCAACCTTAGTCAATGAAGCAACATCTTTGGTGGTGAACCTCATGGTGCAAGTCTACCGACAACGAATACCAACAATCACCGACATCCGATGTATGAGTTTGCGTACACTTCACAAAAGATAACTACTCCCTCCGTCCTGAAATGATTGTCCACTATGAATGTCATCCTTTTTAAGGTTGTTTTGATTAGGTCAAAAAAATATTTTCTTTGTAACTAATTTCATTTAGGTTGCAATGAACACATGCAATGTTCTTCATTGATTCTAGTGATATAAAATTTGGAACCTTTCTTAATCATGTTTTTCACAATATGATCATTGAAATTGTCTCAAAAAAATTGTGAACAATCATTGTGAATTTCAGGACGGAGAGAGTACATTAGAGTGAATTGCACAACTCTTGAAAGCGAGGATCAGGTCTACTGCATCCATGGTTATATCGTCTCAAGGATTGTTGCGAATTGGAGAGTTGATCAGTTCGACAAGCTAGGTATGTAAGTGAGATCCAAAAAGCAAGACTATTCGTTCAGAATGTATAACATCTCAAGAACGAAATGGATACGAAAATTTTTAAATCTCGGCCGAATGAGGAGACTCAAGCGTTCAAGCTCAACCCTAAATCCTCTGGGAAAGATACCAACTTCATACCGACAGTACCAAATAATTTGTGCCATCGATTGAACTTAGAATTAAATTTGTCCCAGCACGTCTAACTTAGAGTTGCCCTAAACTCCTGAAGCAGTGTGTAAGCAGTGTCCTCAACATGGGGTATTCTGTGCAAATTAAAGCTCTGAATTAGTAGAATTAGTAGAATTTCCTCCTCGTACCGACAATCTCGACAAGGGTTTTGAATAAATTGCTACACGACTTGAAATTTCAACAGCAGCAATCCGGTGCAGCGGCAATTCAAGAGCATTCAAATGCAATCAGAAATTGAGCAAGAAAATAGCGTACAAGACGAGTACGATGACGTCAGAATCCGACAGTAGTTCCCAGACACAATGCAACTTGTTTTGAAGATACCAAGCGTGTCAATAAGTTTCCAGTACCCAAGGGAGTTTTATGAGTTTCCCATCATGGTCCTGAAAAGAAGTTGACCTCGATCTTTGCAGGTGGTAATGGTTCAAATGAGATGGTAAAGTCCGTTTCATTCATTTTGGTAAACTCTTCTGACTCCCTCGTGAATGAATCCATATATACAGTACAAAGCAATAACGTACAGTCAACCGCAATCATTCTCCGACATGACATTGCATTGGGAAATTCCAACTCGCATGGTGCTTTACAATTCTTGAAGAACGGTGGCAATTACTGAACAGACAACCTACAGTACAGACCCAAGAGTCACTACCGACAACAGCCCGAATCTTATTCATGTTTGGAGGCATCCAGTTATTGATTGTCGGTAATACCACCAGTCCTCCACTACAGTACCATTTTAGTTTTATCTCTGCAACTGCAAAGAATAGTACATGGGCAGATTTTGTTGTTTTAGTATTTTATTTTACTGTTGTCGGTGCAAGTGGACAGAGAGTCCATTCATAACATTGGTAAGGTAGCCGACCTCATTCGCATCACTACTTAAGCAATTTACCGTATTTTCAGTATGCATTTGGTGAGGGGAAAAATCCCCATGGAGAAATAGATTTGAGGAGGGTTTCATAATTTGTTCCTTTTTTCTCCCTAAAAAACGAAATAATTATGAATTTTTTCGTAAAGATTCCGTTTTTGAACCCATTCTTCTTCTATAGGGCACCACATTTCCAACCATAGGCTAATTACAAAATCAACCATGCTTCAATGTAGGTGATAATTGTGGCTTCCAATGTAAATCTTGTGATCATTGTATGCTTTCAATGTACACCTCCCTAACATTTGTCCTTCGTGAGCTGTCACCCTAAACCACAATTGATCAGAACAAAACAATCTAACTAGAAAAAATAGGTAGTGGTTGGAAAAAGGTTGGCTACTTTAACCCCTAAACGTTAGAGACTATGTTTTCACCAGAACTGCTCCAAAACTGCCCTTGCATTTACAAGCACCAAATTTTAGATGAAAAACATTTCTGGACAAATGTAATCGTAGGATCTTGTAGTAAAATAGTTTTAAGAGACGTGGAAAAAATTTCAGAATTTTTCACCCTGTAGATTGCAAGATATTAACGTTTGAAATGACAAAAATCCTTTTTTTGGCCTTGTGAAAATACGGGCAGCTGCACTTCACAAGGTCACATTTGTATAAAAAAATGTTCAAAATGGTGGTTACTCTTTGGATTCATTCCTCAAGTCAAGTTGGCTACATGCTTGAAAATTTTCAGATCATTAATTTGGAATTGTACAGCATATAGAAAAAATATAGTAAGTAGAAAGAAGTAGAGAATGATTAAAAATACTACATTGTTAACAATTTATTTATAGATTCAAAAAATGTCAATGCCAATGGTTGTAATGTTGTAATAATCAATATGCACCTAAAGTATTTATTTATTTTCAAAAATATTTAAAATAGAGTTAAATAAAGGACTTCAAAGTTTATTTTAGAGTAGAGATTCTATAACTACCCACAAACTAACCCAAACTAAAATTCCTCATAAATTTCATCTCATTAATCAAAATGGAATGATTCAAAGCTTACCACATATATAAAAATCTAAAGAATCAATTTCAACTTCTTCTTTTTTTTAAAAGTGATTTTCAAAGAAATTTTTTTTCTACCCGGGCTACCTGGGCTGCCCTTTGAACACTGAAAATTACATATCATGCAATAACTTTTGAACCATGTACTCAAAAGTTATGAAAATTGTTGAGCCTTAAAGCTACTCTTTGTCCCCATATTGTGTGAAATTTTAAAAGAAAAAAAGAAAAAATCCATCTGTAGTAATCTGCCCAAAATTGCTATTTTGCCAAAAAACGTTGTTTGTCCGTTTACTAAACGATATTCGTTATTTTGGGAGTTTTCCTATCTCCCAATTTAGGTCGGTTTGCACTGATCTGAATCACAGATTGGGAAACTGGAATTTTCGAATGGGCATAACTTACTCAAATTTTGTCCAAACTGGACATATGAGGTGTTTTTTGACATCTACATATTCCGTAGATGTCAAAAAACACCTCATATGCCCAGTTTGGACAAAATTTGAGTAAGTTATGGCCATTCAAAAATTCCAGTTTTCCAATATGTGGTGCAGATCAGCGCGAAGCGCGCTAAATTGCATACTCCCAAAATCATGGAATTCTCCCAAAATAACGAATATCATGTTTTAGGGGTTAATCAACCTCAACCATTCCCCCTTGAAGATTGGAATAATCCCTTTATAGATTCTTAGGAGTGATTCTATAAATTGTCGTTGGCTAAGTAGGAAGGTGTAATGCTAGTGTCATTGGTTGACTAGGAAGTTGAAACATTGGAGGCTCTTGTTTACTAAGGAAGCAAAAAGGACCCCTCAACATTTGTTATAGTTTTTGTAGGAGGTGCAATAATGATTCAAATTAAAGTGTAATGTGCAAGCCATGTGGTATAGAATTCGGCTTAGCATAAAATACAAAGTTTTATTACTACGATAGCCTTCAATTCATGCATTAACTATATCAAATACTCAACAAAAAAATATCATTTTGAATCAACAATTGGGCTTTTGAGATAATTGAGGAGCAAACAAAATTTATTTATTTTGGATTGGATTGGCAAATAAAACAAATACAATTAAATTGAATTGAATTTTCTTCAATATGGAGAACTAGCAATGATAAGCAAAGTGAAATGTTTAACTAATTATATTACACTTTGTTATTCAAATACCTTGCCAATGACCTTCAATCAATCATACTACTACTATCAAGCTAAATTTAAGTATTAATATTAATGCTTGAATGAATTTTTTGATAATTTTTGTGTGTGATAATTTCCTTCTTCAATGGTTGTTGATTTTTTTAGAATTTTTAGTGGAAAAATAAAAAGATTGTGATTTTTGAAGTGTAGTATGCATATAAAATTAAATCGATTAGAATAAACTATTAGAATGATTTGGGATTTTGACTCAAAATAAAAGTTAGAATGAAAATTAAACTTTTTTATTTTTTATTTTTAAATTTTTTTCATCAACCTATTTGCAATACATGACAAAAGACCATGACACCAAGAGAAAGAGAAAGAAAAAGGGGGAAACTTATGTTCACTATAAATGCAAATATCATGCAATCTTCATAGTCAAAGTTTCTAAAATTTCTTCCACACATTCTTATACTAGTCCAGACTGTGCAAGATCCTATTGTTAGATATTCAAATATTACAATATTCAAACTTTTTAATTCTTTGCAATAGAAATGTCAGGTTTGAGTGTTTTTTAAGGAAAAAAGGACTTAGGGCTTTACAAGGTTAAAAGAAACACCTCAACTATCCCTTTGAGATTCCTTTCCAATTCCAAATCCAAATGCATTGCCCAACGAAATTCTATTGTGAGGTTATATTTAGGCACTTTGCAAGGTTAACTTGGGATTGCCTAGAATGCCATTATGTAGAGTTTGGATGGCAATCCAATGAGTTATAAAGCTATTAGAAGTATTTTTTATTCCCATTTTCCTTGTTGACCTTTCATATTGAGTTATGAAGAGTATCCAATTGAGTTTGTAGTTTTGCTAGTGTTTGTCTTCACGTAAATAAGAAGTTTAAAAAAAAAACGGATCACAAAATATGCTATGTTAGTGTATTTTGAGAAGTTGTTGCCCTTTGCTCTAAATCTGAAATTTCTCCACAAAAATGATGTTTTTTGAGTTTGAACCCAACTAATAAAATGAAGGTCATCTACTCTAGTTTCTACTTCAATTTGAATTTTGGAAAAATTTATAGTATTAAATATTTGATTGAAATTTGAAATTTTAATGTATTTTCAATGTCTAATGAATTCTAATTATAGAATGATATGGAAGTTGAGTTTATACTATGATATTTTTCATTGTAATGTACACATATGGTGAAATTTTCAGATTTTTTGAAATAATTTTCTATTTGATGTGAGTTTTCTTCAATTTATCTTCAAAAATTCTCAAAAAAATCAATTTTCCATGTAAAAATCTAAACTTTTTGTGAAGTAATGAAGGCAAGTAATTGCATCTTTGAAAAATAAATATAAAATTTTTCATACATATCTAGTTGCAAAATGTCAACAAACTAAGTGATGGGCAATGAGGCTTGAAATCAGTCATTACATGTGATTTGGAGCCTCCGGAAGACCGTTTCAGGCCTGTTCCCTTTAGTGTCCCCTCCACAGTGAAGGAACGGTCGGTTGTCAGAAAAAAGAATTCAAAATATCCAAAAAAAAATATTTAATTCTTCAAATGCAAAATAAAAGTTGCAAAAACAAAATAAATTAAAAAAATTGAGAAATGAAATGGCAGCCTTTCGGCCACGTAGGACTACTGTGGTGTCACTGCAGCAGTCACGTCCCCTAATTATCACAACATAATGACTCACGATCTCCCAGAGGCTTGAAAAAACATCTAATGAATGATGGGTCCGTCATTTAGGGGTTAATTGAAAAAATTAATTATGCATATCTTCTTAAGTTAGGTATTCCATCATTGATATTTATATCAAAGAAGATTTACCTAAATTACATTATGAAACATTGGTTGGTGTTGGTGTCGGGCATCATTGGAAAAAAAAATGTTTGTATGTGTGTTTGCAATGTTTCTTCCTTCTTCAAGGTCAACATAAATTTTTTTAAATAAATAAATAAATAAAATTGATCTCTTTTCCATGCAATACAATCATCCACGGTTGCGTGCAAAAATATGAAGTCTTAGTTCGTATATATTTACAAATGTACTTGTAATAACATTTTAGATTTTATTTTGGTGAAAGTCAATCATGTTTGACTTTCTATACTTCTTAAAATTTCATGTATTTTACCATCGATTATATTTATATCACTAGAAGAAACCTGTATTGCAGTCAACAAAATTCAGATGACATTTATGTTGACTGCAACACAGTTTTCAGAAATTCACGTTTACTGAAACGCGAATTTTTGAAAACTATGTTGCAGTCAACAAAAATGTCATCTGAATTTTGTTGACTGCAACACAGGTTTCTACTAGTGTATTAGATAAGGTTTATGTAAATTGAATCATAAAACTTTAATTGGTTGATGGTAGCGGTAGGAATTTTTTATAGTTGAAAACTAATTTTAAAAATGGCGTTTTTGTGTATTTGCAATGTCTCATCTTTCATTGGCACCGATGGAATTTTTTTCTATAAAATAGATAAATAAATAAAATTGATATCTCTTCTTTACAATACAATCATCAACAATTATACACAACTACACAAAACCCCCAGTTTTCATTAGTTTCATGACCAATAATCCTTAAAGGATCAAAATTAGGTTCCCCTAAGGTAAACCAACCCAATTCTGTGCATTGCTTAATTTTGTAAGCTAGTTTTGGCCCCAATTCCACAATTGCTTCACCCAAATCTACCCCAAAAAATATCCAAATCCCTTCAAGATTCTGACAAAATCAATAAATTAATGCCAAAATGGGTTTCATATCAATCCTTGATTAGTGGGAACTTAAATGCTAGTAGATACATGAAAGGGAGATTACAGGGTGTTTATGGAATGTTTATGACTCCACTCTATAGACAATTTTGTAATTTTAGGGTTGACCACTTCAAAATTCACAAAAATTACAAATTTAATGGTAAAATTATAATTTCTCTTGGGTTTGATCAGTGAAACAAACACACACTTGTAAGAGCCCGTCTCCATTGGAGCCTGGATCTCTGGTTCCGAGGGGCTCCATTGGAGATGAGCTCTTGGATGGGGTCTGGACGAAGGTCTAGGCTCCAATCCGTGCATTGAAGAAGCGTAGGGCTGCAGGGTCCGGACCCTCCCCTTGGACGCTCTATTTTGCATGTACCATCGACAAAGTACATTGACAAGAAGCAAATGATGTCGGGTTTGCATTCTAGGAGCCTTGGTGAGGTGATGATTTGATAAAGGATAAAAGATAAAGGATTTGGTAAATAATTTGGGCCCTCTAGATCTGGTCGTCCAAGTGCAATGAAAAGCCCCTAGAGACAAGTCACCCTCCAACTTGGAGGTCCGAATCTATCCAGTGCCTTGACGTCCAGGCCCCAATGGAGATTGGCCCTGAAAAATATGTGCCCCTCTTGGGATTGGCCCTAAGATATCCGGATTCCAAATCAGGGAGGTAATAGGCTTGGCTACCTTACCTCCTCCTCTGTTTAAGCGGAGCTTTGTGCCTACGTGGCCTGAACCTGGAGTCCCTGCCACCAGCTGGCCTGAGCGTCACCGATGACTTGGCCGCTTGGGGTCCCTTCAGCTACAAACTTTATCACCCATTCTCACCCAGACGACGAGCGATGATAAACGTGAGAGGATGAACGATATTTTCTTGTGACATCATCCACTCGTTATCGATGAAAATTTTCTGGAAGGTGATGCCCATAAACTTGCAGTTTGAGGGAGTTCAGAAACGTAGATTCTAAAAGAACATTCTCAGTGCCAGCAAGATCCTGAAAGCACATTCTACGGTATCATAGAGAATGTTGCAACTGATGAAACCACCGAATTCCCCACTGATTCACTAACGGTAGTCACACCTTCTTCACTTGGCATTTGGAGAATGGAGAATGAGAAGTTGGGGAGGGTTTGTAGAAGCCAATGGGAAGCCACGGTGGGTGAAGAAGGTGTGACACCCCTAAAAGATGTGTTGAGAGTGGAGAATGAAAAAAATGGAGGATCCATTTACTTAAACGCAAGATTAGACGTAAGGTTGGAGAAAAATCGGCAACAACGAAGGTGAAAGTGGCAATGGAAAGGTAAAAGTGTAGAGCACAAAGAAATATTCTTAGTTGGATATATCTTCCACACTTCCAATATTCACCTCCGGAGGTGAAGACTAGGAATGTGAAAGATATATCCAACTAAGAATATTCTACCAACATGAAGCCAACCCCAAGCCACCATGTTTCCATTCTCCAAGTGCCAAGTGAAGAAAGTGTGACTACCCCTAGTGCAAATTTAAAATACTGTAGAACAAAAATGAAAATGAATCCAGTTTTTATCTAAATGCAAGTAAAAATTACAAATATTTACCTTCTATGTTTCTAAAAAGACCCGTGTTTCCTTTGTAAAACACAAAGAAAATAGAAGTCTTTTTTCAAAAACTGAGGGAGTATTCATTACATGTGTCAAACATATGAAAGTTGTGCAATTAAATGAGTAGAAAATATGAGAGATTTTTTAATTTACCAAAAATATGCATTATTGTGTAATTATATTAGGTTATCCTTGCACAAGCACCCTAGGACCCATCTCATCTATTCAAAATAGAACAAGAATTGATTTCGACAATTGAAACACGATAAATTGTTCGCTCCTTTCCCAATTGCGTCCCATGTCCCCTAACTATTGAGGCATAATATGTCACTCTAAATGTTTGAACAAATGTAAATAGGAGAGGCAACTAAAAAAATGGAAATTTTCGATATGCCTACTTCAAAACAGTGTATAACCAATCAATGGTCCTCTCCATATTGGGAAGGTATTATGCTTTACCAAATGCGTGCAAGTGATTATTAGTTAATTCAACAATTGGGGTTGGTTGAGTAGCTATATAAGACAATTTTGTTCATTGTAGGAGACACCTTTTCAGGAATGCAAAAGGGCCCCCTACCTCATTGGTAAACAATATTACACTTAGAGCACATTTCCATTGCTTGCCAAGAGCTTATGAATTGGAGTGTCAAGTTGGTTTTTATGTTCTAGCACCCCTCCAACCCTTGCTTTTCTCAAATGCAAAGTTGGAGGGCCTAGATGCTGAATTAGAGGGGTTTAATATTAAGAAAAAGATAGGATTAAAACTATAGTTCCCTGAAATTTGGTTTCTGTGTTGGGGAATCTTGTGATTTCTATGGTGATTACTGAAAATGTGGAGTGTCATGTTGATTTGTAGGGAGCTTGGTATTGAAGAGAAAGCCCAATGGAAACCTTGTCAAGTAAGGTAGGAGGTTCTAAGGGAAGGCTAGAAAAAATCAGCATAGGAGGTGGGCAATTTGAGAGCCCTATGCCAATTCAACTTCAAAATTTCATAATTTATCCCACAAAGCTCCAAAAAATGTGAAACAACTTGGATAAGATGCCTATTCCACTTGTCTTTTAAAGAAAATTTACTGAAAAATATTTCAAGAAGATTTACCTCCCCAAAATTCAATTCAGCTCTTAGGTGGACAATTTATGGACATACTACCTCACATAACTGAGTGTCCAGGGAGCTTCCAGCACCCCTCCAGAACTGGCCCTCCGACTGGCCAATGGAAACAGGCCAAATAATTTATCATAATTTTCCTTCATCGTGGAAAACACTCAAGGGTCAACTTTTATCATTCGTTGACACCAACAGAGTGGATGATTTTCGTCGTGTGATATCAAACAGGGGCCAGGTTCCCTGTTCTCTATTTGGTCCGACCGTGCGGCGGCTTCGAAGTTCTTCGAGCGCATTCCTTGCGCTTTACTTATGTCCGATTCCGCACTCAAGCTGCCGTGGCGTTTCCTCGCCCTTTCATTCTTTTTCATCGTTGCATTTCTTTCTACAGTGCAGCATCACAGCTTCCTTCCTGTGAAAATTTGGTCCAATTTGGTGCTCTGTAGCTCTATTTCTTGTTCCGCAAGTTTTAGCTCCAATTGTGGGGGTTCTCGATTGCGGTGATAGAATTTCACCCTAATTTGGTGCGGTTTGAGATCCTCTGTGCCAACGTTTTGGTTTTCGGCATCTTTTTTCCACCAGTCGTTTTTTTGAAGACCTTTCTACGGAGATTTCTGTCGTTTCCAATGTCTTTTTAAATTTAGTGGAGCCCTGGAATTTTTTTTTCTAGATTCGTGCTCAATTTCGAGGTTAGGTAAGAGAATTTGTGCGCTTTCCATAATGTTTAAGTTTTTTTTTGGATTTACCTTATGTTTTGAGATTTCGATGGAGAGTATTGATTTGCAATCGAAAAATTTAGGTTTCGATTTTGCCCGTGGAATTTCGTGCTGACCAGCACTTCTTACAGATCCTGGTACGAATTGGATACGTGTTACCAGGGATTTTAGTCATACGTTCCTCCTCACAGGAATGGTTAATTGTCGTGACGGAGCATGATTCGATCGTCTCGGAGCTATAGTATCTTAGGAAAAGGATACAGATTACGGTTGTGAACGTCTGTTTCGTTATGGCCAGTCATACTATCTTCTTATGTACCTGCTCGTTTCATTACTAATTGCTAGGGTTTATGAACGTTCGTCAAATTTATAGACGAAGATAGCATGGTTTGCTTTTACGGAATATCACATTCATCGACTTCATATCTTCCACTGTTCCGCAATCGGAAGGCTGTAAAAATTTCGTATCGGCCGAGACCAGTACTTCAGGATTTTCAGGATTTGAGTATCCACATTGCGACGAGGGAGACTCTATTTGTACCTTTCAAGCGGACGTCAAGAAGCTGTTGATTTCACGTACGTCTCTCATTTCTTATTTCTATGTAGAGTCCGTAATTCCTAAACCTTGTGGTTACAAGTTTGAAGTCATGTATTGGATAAAGTTTGTAACGAATCTGTCCATCTTTCAGTGATTTTTGATATAAGTCTTCCAGTTTTAATCAATTAATGGTAATGACAACAATATCGAGGATTTGCTTATCACATAAACTGTGACAATGTTGATGTTCGAGGAGTATGTAAATGCGGATTTACAAGTTAGTGCTTAATTGAGATCAATGATGTATTTCATACAATTAGAGCCTTATATTCATTGTTTAATCTGCTTAGAGCTATCTCACTGTGCATTTTATCCATGATGACTTGAGCATCCAATGTACTGATTTCTGGTCGTGAGATTTAATATCGTCTGCTTTGTTTTTTGGCTATGACGAAACTAATTTTTTTTAGAAAGAAGCAGACAATATTAAATCTCACGACCTTGAAGTACACGAGGTTCGCTGTCGCTGAAAATTTTCCTTCTTACTGAGAATTTTGTGTTGTTTTGGGTCTTGTGATGTTACTCTGTTTCACTGCAAGATTGCTGAGCTGTCTGGTGGTGGCTAGATTTCTAAATTCGCCGACTTCTGTGCAGATTCGCTAACATTGGAAGGAGGTAGAATCAAGGGTCTTCTATTGTAAACGAAATGGGGCCCTTTGGGGCATCCCATTATTCTCTCAGCTTCTTCATTCCCTTCTATCCCAAGCTGCCACCATCTGATGACAAGGTTCGTCCAGAAGTAACGTCATTGGCGGGTGCTTGGAAGGGACTGGGACTGACGTTCTTTTTGCTCAAGGGGCTAAAGAGAACAAGCAAAACTTTGAAGCTGATGGGGGATGCTGTTGAGGAATATGGTAAGAAGGATGTCCCAAGTACAGGCACAAGTGGGACTTCGGGGATTGACAAAGGAGCATGTCGAAGCCTCACATCCAAAAACCCTGTAACTGCTCGTCCTGTTAAAAGCCCAAATTCGGCTGGCTACGGTTTACGCAAGATATCCCGAAACCCCGACCAGGTGTCGAGTCACACAAGAGCTTGTAAAAGCGACACTTTGGGAATTTCTAGAGGGGAGCAGAGTGATGTGTTGGTGAATTCACTAGAAGGCTTCTCAGATAGTGCCCTGTATGAAGCTGCAATGAGCTCGTCTGCAGGATTGAGATACTCAACTGCACAATCTCTCAGGGGATTTGGGTTAGGACTGGAAGGTGTGATGACCACTATAACTGGACTATCACAGCAGGCAGATTACAAAAATGAGATGAAAGGGTTTATTACAGTGGTCAAGACAGCCGATCGAGTAGTGGAGGGCGTAAAGGCTGCTAAAGGAGTTATCCAGACTTTTTCTTCTCCACTTGGTGATGCGTTGCACGTTCTGGGAGCCGGAGGGAGTGGCGTCGTCCTTGGGTTGAACACTGTCAAGATTGTGCTGAAGGGGGTGAAAATTTCCAAAGGTCTTATCACTGTAACGAAGCTGTGCAAAAATAGGGAGACGGGAGCGATTGGAGCGGGTGCGGAAATAGCAATCAAGGCTGAACGGAACCTACTTGGTCAGCATTTCAGGACGATTGTGAAAGGCTTGAAAGCTTCTGAAGGAGCTGCTAATGTTGTCAACACCGCGAAGGAAGTTGGTAAAACTTTGGGTAGGCTAGATGTGGTTGATCTGCTTTCCTGGAGTGCGGCCATGAAAGGTTTCAAGCTCACCAAGAGCGCTCTCCGGGTTCTGGAACCGCTTGGGAGCCTGCCAATGGGTGTGATTAGTGCGCTACGGGAGGGCATACTGGAAATGAAGGGAGCTGTGGAAGGTGTTGGTGTGGTTGTGAAAGCTATTATTCTCTCGCAGGAGCTCTACTTGGTGGTGCTGAAGGGTATTGGATTCACAAAAGGTGCTATGGCGGCCTTTCATGAATTCAATCGGAGGTTACTGCTTACCAAGAGTTTTCCGGAACCGCTAGCTGGCTCGGCGGAAGAGTATTCTCAGAGAACCGAGGTCAGATTTTGTTATGATCAGCAACTTGTTATGCCTTCCGTAATATGGTCGTTAACAGAGGCCGAGAGTAAGCATTTAAGAAACGGGTGGGAGTTCATTAGCTACTCTTGCCCTTCCAAGGAAGTTGGTATATTCACGAGAAGCCAAGAATCACTTGAGGATGTTGAGGGTACCAGTCCCCTTCAGTTGCCAATTTTGACGCTCGCCCTTTGTTTCAACTTCGAATCCTGCTCAGAGATTCCTACTCAATCAGGTTAGCCTGTACATTACAAGGAGTATGTCAGTTTTGTTATCATTGACCTCACCCAGGAGTGGAAATACTCGTGCAAGATGAATAAAATTCTTAGTCAGCTTAGTGCATTGATGATTAATTGTCTTTGTCACTTAGTTGCACTCCTACAGTGTTGACCTTCGACGATGACCCATTTCTAGAATCTTGACCTTGATGGCCAGGAACGTAGTTGGCTTAGAAAACAGTTACCATTTATTCTCTCTCAAAGAGAACCATTGCGATCTTACCGAGACTCGATCACGAGTGAAATACATAATTTACTACACGGAAGGATCGTGTGCTACTGTCATGTGTTTGCTGATACATTTGGCACTCTCAAGTTGCACATTCTCAGTATATCTTGAGAATATATGTCATGTTATGGAAAACTCCCACTTGTGAAGTTGTGAACAGATCTGACGGGACATTTGGTCCCTAAGACAGTGCAGTTAGAGAGGGTTGAGTGTCACAACTTGGAAGGAATATGCAATTCAGCTGAAGAACTCTTGAATGTGTCAAGCCGGCCAAATAAATTAAACTGTTTTGTAACCAGACCAGGACCGGGAGGCCCAAGTCAGTTGTGCAGACTTAAGTGGTTCTGGTGTCTTGCGATGGCAGACGTTGGTTTCTTCGTAAACCACTGGTGGGAAATGTCCTGTTCATTTCCGGTGCGAATTTTGCACCATGATTAGGGTTTCTTGTTCGATTACACAATTTTGCCTGCGTAATCAGGCTTTACGTGTTTTTCATCCCATTACATTCTATTCATCATGTTTTGTTCATCCTAATGGAGGATTCCCCCCATGGTTTATGTTGCGCAATGTGACTCGTTGGAGATTTTGCAAAAAAAGCGCTTCCTCATTGATGCTTTTTTACATGAAATCCTTGATGATGAGTGGCATTGCCTTGTACATAATCTTCCAATCGAAAGGAGTTTGCAACATGAATTCATAAATTTAGTTTCCAATCAAAAGGAGCTTGCAACATGAATTCATAAATTTAGCTTCAAACTTGGGTCTTCTCTTCCAATCAGTCTCACAAGATGCACTTGAATAGTCACTAGGGGAAGACACTCTCACTACATTTGGAGTACCCACGTGTGACGGAGTGATTTTTTGACCCCCTATTTACTTTTGAATAAACTATAATTTCATCCTAAAATTTTGAGCTTTGTTTAACAATGACTAAAGGTTTCTATTGACAAAAATTTCAATTCCAAATAATATAAGATATATTGTCTAGAAAGGGTTGAAAAATGAACTAAAATGGCATGTTTTCCAACTAAAATATTTATAGAGCTCACATGAAGATGACTATTACATCAATATTCAACCAAAATAAACTTTCAATAGAAAGCTATTCTATCGAATTTTTTTTTCATTTTTCAAATTTTTTTTTCTTATATAATATAGAGGTGTGAAAGTTATTTTCAGTTGTACAGTGTATCTTTTTTCTTAAAAAATTTCTAACTAATTACTATTAGTATAAAAAATTATCAATAATTCAAAACATAAACTTTTAAAGTTGTAAAATCTATCTATAATTTTTTTTTCAAAAAAAAATAAAATTTATCAATGTATTACTTGTATTACTTTCTCTGGTGCACGTGGGTTGCTAAAACGTGGGGAGTGTCCTCCCCAGAAATAGTCAACAACCACTAATGTAGCTATAACAATGTTGTGGAGAGATTGATTGAGTCATGTGATGTCTCCAACAATCTTTTCATTCAACTAGGGCTATAGAATGAGTTCTAGCTTCTTGCTCTTCATTTGAATATTAGAAATAGATTTAGCTCCGTGCTCTTGATTTGAATATTTGTCAACATGATGTATTTTGAATTTGAATTCCAACTAATCAAATGCATTTTATCAACTCTACTTTCTAATCAAATTATAAAAATGTTCTAAACTGTTTCAATTTAAACATTGAACCTATTATCTAGTCTATTGTTTTAGTCTAATTATAGATAAAATAGAAATTTTGTTTACACCATGATGGTTTGTACTATTACATACACATTAGAAGATTTTCTGCAGTAGTTAAGGGCTGTAAATTCCCTGACGTTCCCCTGTGTCGGAAACTCTGCCACGCAGCCCGTTGACATGGTCGAGAGACGATCACGTCAGCAGACATAAAAATTTATTTTTTTTGAAAAAAAAAATTAATATTTTTTATTCTTCATTTTAATATTTTTTTTATTTTTTTTTTATTTTTTTATTTTTTTATTTTTTTTTTATTTATCTAGACCGCATAGGCTAGTTTCCAGCAACGGGAACCAGTCTGAAATGGCCCTCCCGAAGGCCTGATTCTCATCTAATGCCTAAGTAAGTAGAAAAATTAAGATTTTTTGATGTAATTTGGCATTTGTTATGAGTATTTTTCACTATTTCTTCCAAAATTTACTATAGTTTCAATTTTTGACTAAACATATAAAACTTCATGACTTGTAGAAAAATATGATTTTCATCTTTGAAAAAAAAATACATATTGTCAAAAAATGAAAAAACATAAATGAAATATCATTTGAAACAAAGTTGAAACTTTGGATTATATGTTGGTCTTTTTGAGGTAAAACCTTCAGTAAAGAATATCTTCAATTTCACAAATAGGACATGGCTATAAATTAGTAGAGCCTTAAGAAAATGGCATACTCAAGACAATCCAAAGATGAGATGCATGTATCTATAAAACTTTAAGAATTTCTACAAGTTTTAACTTTGAAAATTTTTAAAAAAAAGTTGATGGTGAAAACAAGATTAGTTTCTTCTAACATAATTTTTTTAACGATAGATGAATTCAACCAAGTCTTCTCAATTGCATAAGTTGGAGATAAAATAAATATAACTACCAGTAGCAGTAATGATTCATGAAGTAGTAGAAGAAGCTTTGTAGAGGTGAAGGGGCTCTTTATAGCAATTGTGAATTAAAGTAACAAGTATCCTAGCTAGCAAGGTCTTTGTAATTAAGTTAACCATTATAAGGTCTACATGACTAATTATAGATAGTAAAATTTATAGAAAAGAGCAAGTTTGAGTGGATTAATAGGACCTTAAATTGATAATAAATACTTAAAATATCCTTTTCCTACATAAGTAAAGCTTTGTAAAATGTGGGCAATATAGTTTCCCACAATATGTCATCTCCACTCTTGTCTAAAATATTGTGGGAAACTATCACTCTTATATAGCAAGGATGTAAAACTCAATGTCAACTCCTATATATTATTGAGTTGTCAAGGTTGGAACAATCTTAACTAGACAATTTTGCACTTCAAAGGTGTGACTTTCCATTTGACATGTACACCACCCAAAAAACGACACTTTCATCAATAAAATCATGAGGTATATGTATACAAGAATATAAAAATGAAATTACATTTTCTTTCAAGTAGACCTTCCATTCTAACTTTGAAACTCTGGCATGAACTTGCAAATGTTACAAAATATAACTTATGTTTTTTGTATATGAATTACATTAATAGAAGAAGTCTGTACATTTATTAGTCTATACAAGTCATGTAGCATTAATTTCTAACAACTTCAAAAGAATCAACTCCTAAATTATAAAACATCTAAATGAATAGTTCATAATGTACAACATGTTTACTTTGAAAAAGTAGCTCTTTGATTTGTTCTACTATATTTTCAAATTATTTTACAAGCGTCCATCATGCATGCCTTCCACCTACATCACAATATAATCAATTAAGTGCAAATTTCATCCAGGCAACCTATATAACTAGTTGTCTTCATGTAGATGTCAATCCATCCATGTTCAAAGATCACCACATTTCATGTATCTAAGTGCCATTCCGATCACCAAGCCATCCGCTCAACTCCAAAGCCTTCTTATTGGACTATTTTGGATATTGCAACAACCTTCTTTGTGCCAAAAATTTGAGGTCATTTGGACATCAAGTTTGTAGTGATGACCTAGAAAAAGATTAAGCAAAAAACTAAACTTCCTTGGACCCTAGTTAGTATGCATTCACTCTTTAAATAGTAAATAAATAAATCCTTGCAAAAGAAATGAAAAGCAAAAGCAATAGTAAGACATCTTTGAATCAAGGTACAATTCTGATACTTTCTAAGTTAATTCATTCCCAAATTTACCTTGAGTTTATATTTATTTGAGTTTTACATCCTTGTCTATAAGAGTAATTAGGCAGTTGAGATACATAAAAAAAATAAAAAAATTCACAAACAAAAATTTGAAATTAGAGAGAGAGAGAGAGAATTTTTTTCACATGTCACCTCATTTTTGAGCAAGTTTCTGTAAATTAAGACATGTAATATTCAGTCCCAACATGTCGTTTCCTTTATCCTAGAAAAATACGCATCCAGTACTGCTTTATCAATTAGCATTCGTATATAATGATCTGTAGAATAAACTCGACGCTGTCTATGACACGTCTGTCTGAACTGTATAATCCTGAGGTAAGATTAAGAGAGAGCTTTAGTATGGTAAGCATGCTGCTTAAGTACTATCGGATTAACCTAAGTTCATCATGCAGATGAACTGCATCCAAGGGATGTAACCCTAAAATACAGGTGAAGCTAACACCCTCCCTCAATCGAAGATTGACATTCCTTTCTGTGAGCTGTGATCCTAATTAGTAAGGGGAATTTCGCCTTCATGGCGTGTGAGAAGATTGAGCAGGAGTTGTCGCTGAAGGAGTTCGTGGAGGCGGCTTCGCTGACGATGTTGGCGGGAGTTGTATTGTGGATGATGCTCTCCTTTGTGGCGCGACTCTGGAGGTGGTGCGTTGCTGTTGCGGACACGGTGGTGGTGAAGCAAGTGTGGCCGCTCGAGGAGTTGTGTGCTGTTTGTCGTGGGAGTAAGGTGGAGTCTCAAGTTGAAGAGTTTGGTAACCGGGGGCGCTTGAGGAGAGAATCGGCCCAGGAGAGATTTTATGTCGTGAGGCAGGGACGGAGGCCTGGGTTATATTTTTCTTGGGAGGATTGTTCTCGAGAGGTTCTGGGCTTCCGAGGTGCCGAGCATAAGAGCTTTTCTTCTCTAGCGGATGCTGAACGCTATCTGTGGCAGGGTATGAGGTGTTAGATTGTATGTAGGGTGTAAGGGAAGATAGACTTGTTTTTTCTAGGGTTTCCAAGCTGTGTAATCCTATTGCAGTGCGGTGTTGCTGAAACTTGACCCTGCCCAAGGGTTTGGTGAGTGCATCAGCCGGCTGTAGATTTGTATGAATATATTGGATCACTATTTCCCCCCCGATCACTCGTTCACGGATAAAGTGATAATGAATCTCAATGTGTTTGGTCCGGGCGTGAAAGACTGGATTTTGAGAATTTTTTATGGTTCCTTGGTTATCGCAATGGATAGTAATACTGGGAACAGTTTTACTGCGGTTATGATCATTGGCTGAATCTGGGGAAGTGGCGATAGAAGGTGTTTGTAACTCAGCTAGTAGTCTATGAAGCCAAACGGCTTCTTGAGCACCGTCACTGAGCGCGCGGTATTCTGATTCGGTGGAGGAGCGAGAGACGGTAAGCTGTCGCTTGCTCTGCCAGGTAATCGGTCCTCCTGCTAATGTAAATATGTATGCTCCCATCGACCTCCTTGTTTCGGTGCATGATCCCCAATCAGCATCTGTGTACCCGATGATAAGGGGAGGTGACTTGGCCTTGTATAATATCCCTTGATGTATGGTCCCTCGTAGGTAGCGAAGGACGTGCTTGGCAGCCTCTAGATGCGCCTCTTGTGGATTGGCCATATATGAGCTGAGTCTGCTTATGGAGTAAGCAATGTCAGGTCTTGTTATGGTGAGAAATATTAACTTTCCAACAAGGCGACAGTAGTAATTGGAGTCAGTCAATGGGGATTTCATGTCGGTGACGAGCTGATGACCTTCGGGGAACGGAGTTGATGCATTGTGACTGTCTTGCATGCCGAATTCTTGCAGGATAGAGGCTGCATACTCTCGTTGATGAAGAAAGACTCCAAGTCGGACCGTCTCGAAATTGATTCCCAGGTACTTCTTGATCCGTCCTAGGTTCGTCATGTCGAACTCCTTGTGTAAAAAATTCTTGATCCAAGAGATTATTGTAGGTGAGCTTCCAGTAATAAATAGGTCATCTACGTAGAGTAGAATGATCAGCGTTTGTCCATCTTTGTGTAGATAGTACATATTTGCGTCTGATGTGCTCCTGGTGAGACCAATGCGTAATAGGGCTTTGTCAATTCGATCATACCAGGTACGTGGGCTCTGTTTCAGACCATACAGTGATTTTCGAAGTCGGCAGGTGAGATCTTCTTTCCCTTTGACCCGAAATCCTGGAGGTTGTCGCATGTAGACGCGTTCGTTGAGAATACCGTGAAGAAATGCAGTTCGAACGTCCATATGGTGGATTTCCCATTGTTTTGTTGCAGCTAGGGCGATGACTGTGCGGAGAGTCGCCCACTTGATTACTGGAGCAAAGGTTTCGTGGAAATCAATTCCTGCACGTTGTTCGAAACCTCTGGCCACAAGACGAGCTTTCTTGATTGGAGGTTGACCATCAATTCCTGGTTTTAGTTTGTATACCCACTTGCATGAGATAGCCTTGTGATTTGAGGGAAGAGCTTCTAATTCCCAAGTTTGATTTTTCCAAATGGAGGTCATTTCTGTTTCCATTGCTTGACGCCATCCCGGATCTGCGGCTGCTTGTTTGAACGTAATGTTATCTTGATCTGATTCAGACGGTGGAGCTGTAGGTGTAGAAATAGACAGGCAAACATTAAAATCGTCAGTAGATAGGCACAAGTCATACCCCTGTAGTCTGATATTTTGGCGTCGTGGTCTGTGGGATCGTCTTAGGATTACTGTTGGAGCGCCCGTCAATTCGGGAACTGCTGAAGATGGAGATATACTGTGTGTTGGTGTGATTGCAGGTTCGATCTCGGAAGAAGCGGGCTGATTCGACGAGTCGGAGGGTTGATCTGAGATGTCTAGGGTCCGGTCCGGGGTGTCCGGGGTCCCATCGGGAGTGCCAGGGGTATTGTGTGATTCATCGGGAATGGGAATGATTGTCGGGGTTGTAGGATTCGGCTGGCTAGGGGGAGCAGCAGAGGTTGAGAACCTCGTAGTTGAACTGTCGAGGAGATGTGATCCCAGCAGAGGTTCGGTAGATTCTACGGAGGGAAGTTGAAAAATGAGTTCGTCAAAGCGAACATCTCTGCTGACCAAGATTCTTCGGGTGGCTGGGTGGTAGCACCTGTAGGCCTTGCTTTGTTCATCGTATCCTACGAGAATAGTGGCAATGGCTTTAGGTTCTAGTTTGTTACGCTTGGAGTCTGGGATATGGCAATATGCTCGGCAGCCTAGAATTCGAAGGTGGCTAAGGTGAGGTCTTATTCCAGTGAACACTTCCTCTGGGGTTTGCAGTGTGAGAGCTTTGGTGGGACATCTGTTTTGTATATAGTTGACAGCTTTGGCGATTTCTTCCCAGAGGGCCTTCGGGATGTTGGTTCCAGTGACAACGCTGCGTATTCCTTCGAGCAGTGTCCGATTCTTTCTTTCAGCGACCCCATTTTGATGTGGTGAGTACCCAGCAGTGAGTTGTCGTGAGATTCCGTTAGTGCTTAGATAATTGGTGAAGGCAGTAGATAGATATTCCCCCCCTCTGTCACTACGTAAGCTCCCTATACGTGAGTTGGAATCTTCGACTAAAGCCTTGAATATCTTGAAATATTCCAGTGTTTGAGATTTGTCTGAAAGAAAGTATATCCAGGTTTTTCTTGAGAAGTCGTCTATAAATGTCAGGATATACTTGTTCCCATTCCGTGATGTGACAGGCAAGGGTCCGCATAAATCACTATGAATGAGTTGTAATTTCCTAGTAATAGGTGTCCGGCGGTGTTTGGGAACGCGATCCCTGGTGAGTTTCCCCAGCATACATGAGGAGCAGATATGTTTTGAGTAAGGAAGTACTGGGATGCCGGCTACAATCTGTTTGTTTGTCATATGGTAGAGGCTCTGGAAATTGACATGTCCAACACGTTGATGCCAGAGCTGAATTGTATTCTGTGAGGGGTATGAGTTGGATTGGTAGGGAACGGGATGGCTGGATCCTGGGACAGGTCGAACTGAAGTAGGTGCTGGAGCAGATTGAACTGGAGCTGGACTATCGACGAGGTTAACTATTCTGTAAAGATTGTTTTTTGTGTCACGAATCCCATGTATGAATACGGTGTTAGTGTTGTCATAGATGGTACAGGTTGTGGATTCAAATAATACTTTGTATCCTACGTCTGTCAGTTTTCCCACAGAGAATAGATTAGAGCTAACTCCTGGAACATATAAGACATTAAAAATATCCTTTACTGCACCAGAGGAATCGGTGTGAGTTACAGTACCATGTCCAAGTACAGGCATCATCTGTCCTCCTGCAACTCGGATGTAAGGGACAGGAGAGGGAACTATGTGCTTGAGGAGACTAGGGTTTCCAGTGACATGAGATGAGGCGCCAGAGTCCAGGAACCATTCGTCTTCGGTAACTGTGGAGATGATGCAAGCATTTATGTATTCCTCCTGTTCTAGTTCTTCCGGAAATGCGTCGAAACAGGCTTGCTCGTGTGTTATTGTGGTATGAGATTCTAGGTTTTCAGTCGAATCGCCAACAGGATCCTCAGTATGATCGCCGTCACCCTCATTGTCATTAACTTCGGCTAGATTGATTTGTTGATGAGTGCGTTGTTGTGGCAGGTGCTGCAGCTGGAGTTGCATCGCCTTGATGCGTTCTTCAAGTGTAATGCGGATGCAATCCCGAGCTATGTGTCCTGGCTTGCCACATCGGTGACAATAGATGGTTGATGGTGTAGAGTTGGTGACGATGCGCGGTTGGTGAGTCACCGTGCTGCGATCAACGGTAGAATACCCGTGACCCCTGTTGGATCGTCCACGCTGTGCTGATCCCCAAGGTGGAGCTCGGTTGTGGCGTAGCAGGTTCAAAGACTCGCCATCTTTACGTTGTTTGTCCAAAGTGCGACTCATGTCTTCTTGTAAGAGTAACCCCTCCAGCTCCGGGAACGAAGGTGATCGATCTCGCCCCTTCTGTACTTGTTTGAATGTCGCCCAACTCTTGGGCAGACTGTTGAGAGTGAGGTCGACAAGGTCTTCGTCTGGGTTTGTGATACCTAGGTTCGCTAGTTGAGTAACAAGCAGATTCACGTGTTGAAGATGATCTCTGATTGGTTTGCCTTCTGGAAGTCTAAGAGAGTAAAATTGTTCCTTCAACGCTAGTCGTCGGGAGGAACTCCGAACATCGCACATACTCCTCAGTCGTTGCCAGATTGCTTCAGGATCAACTAGATGAACAACACTGAGAATTATGGAGTCTCTTACCGTAGATATAATAAGTCGTCCAACTCGGAAACGAAGTTCTTCATCACGTGCGTTGTTGTCTGCAGGTGCGGGAGTAGCTGGTGGCAACGTGATTATCGGCGTCGTGGCTGCTCCTGGTGTGCTGGAGACATTGCTTGTCGAGCTGGTGGCGGCGCCTGGTAAGCCGCCGGTATCGACAGTGGTTCGATCAGTTCCCGCAGGTACTACATACTTCCAAAGTCCCTCCTGCATAAGCATCAATTTCACTTTGTAACTCCATATGAGATAGTTGGCTGGTCCAGCAAGTTTCATTGACTTCGGTACGTCTCTAACGTAAGAATCCATTGCTAAGCTTGTATCTGAGCTGTAGTGACTCTGTCGACTAAAGCTGAGAGAGATGATCGCGTAAGAATACTAATCGTAAGTGTACTCTAGTATTCTAATTGTGGCGCAAGTGTCTGAGACTACTTTAGCCAACGGTCCGCTCTGATACCATGTAGAATAAACTCGACGCTGTCTATGACACGTCTGTCTGAACTGTATAATCCTGAGGTAAGATTAAGAGAGAGCTTTAGCATGGTAAGCATGCTGCTTAAGTACTATCGGATTAACCTAAGTTCATCATGCAGATGAACTACATCCAAGGGATGTAACCCTAAAATACAGGTGAAGCTAACATGATCAAGTGGGTTAAAGCCAAACATGTGGATTAATATTTGATCTGGAGAGTTACTACGTCCTTGCAGATCGAATGCTTTAGGATCGATTGAGCTACTTGCCTAGATGGATTTCCGAAGTGTTTTGACACCTCTGACCACAGTCCACAGCTACTCACTTTGCTTGATGTACAAGTATAGTGATGCTTGATTAATTCGGGAGGGAGGGTGGGTGTGTTCTTATTGATTTTTCTAAGATCTAAATTCCCTGTTTGCAGATCTGAGACTTTATGTTGGCTTCATTGCATACTTATCGACAATATTGTTGTCCATGTATGCGAAACCAATTCGTATTGACACCGAGATTCGTATAAAAAGTAATATAACTGAGTAACTCAAGACTTATCCACATGGACTGAATACGTTCCATGCAAACCACAGGGAGGAAATCAAACCCCCACTTGTAGCATAACACAATCCTAAACCACGTTGATAAGAGCAAATTTCACTGAAACCAATACTGCCAACTACAAGCAAATCGATATGCTTGAATATGAGGATGTCACGCCTCACCTGTGCCCATGCCCACCAAACAAACGATTGTGTGTTAGTGAACATGCACGAGGTGTCTCAAGCATGACAACAAGTTGTTATCCTAAACACATATTAAAACACACGAAAAACCAACAGGAGGAGATTATAAGCTTCAATCGTGGACCACTGCAAATTGTGGACCGCTGCAACTTGTAGCCAATACTCTCAGAATGACCCAGTAGCAGCACCTGTGAGCTCATCTCCGTGTCCATTACGTGCTGGAGCAGACCTGTTGCACCACGATGAAGTGTTGGGGAACAGGAGCTTCATCAACCTTATAGTGCACAGAGCTGAGCGGGAGCAAGAAGATGCCGTTAGTACCCATCAAGATTGGCCCATCATAATGATCAGTTGGCTTAGCTTACCTGACATTATGAGGTCACGCCCCTAGCCCTGGTCCGGGCATCAAACCACACCATACCAGCGCATACATGTACCCGTGGAGGGACTGGTATTGATTTTTCTGGTATCTCGATACTCATATGCCTATTTATTTATTGCCTGTAAAAGGCATGTTTGCCCGACTGAAGCCGACTACATACTCATGTGTGTGTAATTTTCTGAGAAGAATCATCACTGTTCTTGGGAGGGAGGGAGAGAGAGAAGTTTTTGTCTTGTCATCTCATTTCTGAGCAGATTCTATAAGTCAAATTCCGTGTAATTTTAATCGTTCATTTTCCCTTTGCAACAGTCCACGATATTTCCCACTCTGTCATGCTGGACTACCCGATTCAGTCACTAAGTGGCCACATATCAATCATACAAGGTTTCTCAATTATATCTCCATGTACAGAGATAAATTTCTCCAGGCAGTAATGGCTCTGGATGTGAACCTGACATTCTCACCGAATTGGGACTAATCAGATCCACTCTAGACTGATCAGATTCCTCTTACTCATTATCACTCGTAGATCATTCACGATAGGATATTCTCTATCAGCGTGTCGTTTGATCAAGCTTATCTGTTTCACAAAACATCTCGATTCCGTTGCACCGCAACCCCTCCGATCATCCAGTTCTGACTCTGATCTGATCGGGAGGGAAGGTGGGAATCCGTATGAACACTTCTACTATGCTACGGTGATTTTCCAGTGTTCTATCGTCCATGTACTGCATCTTGCTATCACGCCAGGTGTGCATCGGCATCCTTGTAATTAAACAAAGAAAGTTTTCGATATATCCTCTCATTCCATTCACGTCCCAGCTGTGCTCATTCCGTGGTCACAGTATCATCCTAGTCTCCCACCACAATTTTTGCTATGCTACAATATGGCGATTGTACAAAGAGTTAAGGTAATCGACTTTGCTAAGTTATTGCAGCAAGATATGCTCGAATATGAGGTAGCCACGCCTTACCTGTGCCCATACCCACCAAACAAACAAGCGTGTGTTAGTGAATGTACACGAGGTGTCTGCAGCGTGACTACACGTTGTCATCCGAATCACATATTAAAACATACAAGGTGCAAGCAATCGTTATTTGCAGTAGAGTTCTAAGCCTGCCCATGCTTGAGCTTCTCGTACTCAAAACTGCACACCCTTTACTCTCTACATTTCACACGACAGCTGCACCTGCGGGACCATCTCAGTGTCCATGTTCCGGTAGTGCTACGCGAACTTGCTCTTCGCTCGCCTGACCGTGAAGTTTCTTGCGCTCCAGACCCCGGTGTTCCAGCACTGCTACAGTAAAAATCTGTAGTTCTTGAACACACGACCCCCCAACTTGCATTCTGAACATGCCATGCCGGATGCTCAGTGGTCTGCATGGCTACCTTGCCAGCCTGTGGCTCAGGTTTCTTGGTTGGTGCCCGTCTTGAACGGTACTGGCTAACGTGGATCGATCGGGTTTCTTTCTACTGAGTGCATTGCTTGTTATGGTACAGCCTGTTTTGGAGTTATGATGTGCATAATACCCGCCTGGTTCGGGTCTTTTTTGAACGCCTTTGGGCATGTACTCCCTGGTTCTTCTCAAGTGCATTGCTATGTACGCTAGGGGTATGTTCCTCATCCCCGTATCAGGGTATCAGTCCATGTTCCGTCCTTGCTGTATCACAGTTTTGAGTGAACTTTGTTGTACCTAGGTGAGAGAGAGAGAGAGAGAGAGAGAGAGAGAGAGAGAGGAGTTTTAGTTTGCAGGCAATTATGGATTTTCTACTCTAAAATAAACTTTGAAGTCTTTTATTTAACTCAATTTTCATTATTTTTGGAAATAAAATAAAATAATAGGAAGTAGATTGTTTACTACAACATCACAAACATTGGAATTGGCATTTTAAAATTCCATAACAATATTCTTAACAATTTTGTATTTTGAATCATTTTCTACCTCTTTCTACTTACTATTTTTTTCCTATATAGTGTACAATTCTAAATGAATAGAAAATTTTCAAGCATATAGCCAACTTGCCTTGAAGAATGAATCCAAAGAAGAACCACCAACATGGACATTTTTTCATACAAATGTGACCTTGTGAAGTGCAGCTACCTGGTTTTTTGTAGGGCCCCCAAAAAGCTTGACATGGTGGAAACTTTTGAATTTTTTCCACGTCCTTTCAACCAATGTTCTACAAGATCTTATGGTTACATGTTTCCAAATTTTTTTCTTCTTCTAAAATTTGGTACTTCTACTAGAAATGACAATTTTAGAGGGTTTTTGGTGAAAACATAATCAAAGAACTTTTGGGGTTAAAGACTCAAAATCTAATCTAAATTATATTTTTTTCTATATATGTTCAAATATCAATATTGATAGCATACATTGTCATATTGAAATGGTTGTAATTAAGGCTATTCACCTTTTTATGCATTAGAAAAATTGAAGCATCTCCCTATATACAACTCAAGTAATTCAATCACATGAACTTCCCAGTCCATTGTACAAGAAAGTACGTGAAGTATGGGAACAAGCATTGTTGGATCAAACAACAGACATGGTCCTATAGAAGTTATCTATTTGCAAAACTAACAATTACAGCAAACAATTGTGCTTATCGTTAGTGCGTTTGACCAAGTGCAAGAATGTTTAATTTAGTGTATAATGATAGATGGATATATTGTATAGCTATTGGAGAAGATTATCAATTTTTCTTAGTTGGTCATTCAAAAGATGATTATTCACTAGATTGACATCTACTAATATGATATGGCATTAATTTAGTTGTTCACCCATTCATAGGGGGAGATTTGAGGCCTCTAATAGACTATCCGGCCATAGTTCCCCATGTTGTGAACTATGGCCGGATAGTTAGAGTATTTATATATATATATAAAATTAAAAAATTAAAATTAATTCATTTATATTATCCGACATGGCAATTTCTTTGCCACGTTGAACTGGTGGTCATATGATGTTTCCACAGTCTAGGAACGTCGAGGAATTCACAGTTTTTCAATGGCCTCAAAAATCATGTAATGCAACATCATTATCATTGAAAGCTATATTAATTTAAGTAGAAAAAAATCAAAATTATCCTTGAACATCTGACAATAGAAGTAATTAAAAACTACTTAATTACATATTAGTTGATTTTGACCTACAACATAACCAAAAATTATCTATTAGTTGGGTTTAACCTATCATTAACATTACCTTAACCAATCTCACATAATGTGGATAATTTGTATTCTTTTCATCATTGGAAAAGTTAGAAGTAACAATCTTAATTGTAATGTACCTTAACAAAGATCTCATGTATTAAGAGCTCGGGGGGATCACTCCTTATAATTTAAGGTATACACTTGAGTCAAGAAGGTATTTGATGTGGGGCTATTTACCTTAATCATTGCATTAAAGATGACCGTATTTTTACATAAAAAGCTAAAAGGGCATATTTTCAATACCCTATAGTTTTTATAAATTCATTCATGCAAGTTTTTAAGTGGGGCTATCTTACATATAAAATTTAAGTGTCCAATTTTCTCCCACCTCCACCCTTTTTCAAAAAAATTCTCTTCCATCTACTCCATCTATGTATGGAGTATATATATTGTGAAACCAACAATAATCAATTAAATTCAAGTGGCAATTTTTAACCCCTAAAGGCCAATTATCCATTGAATGAACAATTGAAACTTTGGGTAGGTCCCTATGAAGTCAATTTTGGTCAAATGTTCATAAAATTTTGATACAAGATGTAAACATGTATCTTCTTAGTGAAAATATAATTTTTTTCCGCCCTAAACTTTTTTGGCAGCCCTTGCAATTTGGGCATCTTTGAGGCATCTTTGCAAAAACTCTCATCAACTATTGAAATTTGGCATTTATGATACTAATAAAATATGTCATACAATTATCAAAAATAATTTAGTTCTCAAATCACATCCTCAAAGGAGTCAAACTTTATTAGCTATGTTAGGATGGCTTAAAAAAAAAAACTTTTTTTCTAACCTCAAGTCCTATTATCTTGCAATATGTGAAGTCAAAGTTCTTGAAATTTTTCCCAAATATTCTAAATGTTTGTCTCTAATTTTTAACCATTTGGATTTCAAATAAAAATAATCTCATTGCACAAGAAATCATTAAAAAAAGACTAAAGTATTGCCAATGCACTTAACTTCTTTGCATTGCAAGTTGATTCAAATTTTTCATGAGTGAACTTATCATATATTCATGAATAGTCAAAATCCTCATTTTTGTGTAGACCAAAAAATTTATTCTAAGAGGGCTTGAGGGCTGCTAATTCTAGTTTGCAAGAATGAGAATAAGTTTTTTTTTCTCACTTTAAACATTATAATTTTTCAATCCACTTGATCAAATGGCTGAAATTATTTTCACACATTTTCATAATTATATAATACACTTTTATACAATTGGAATATTTTTAAATAATTTTTTATTTTAGACAATGCATCAAAAATTGACAATTTTGGATTTTTCCTCTTCCAAAACACCCTCTAGTCTTTAGGGATTAATAACATTGAACACTTTAGAATTCCTAATGAAACTATCCCATGAAAATCTCATTCAATACAAGTGTGATCAACACATATGGCTTCAAAGATTAGAGTTAAATGGACTATAAATTCTATCATCATATTGTACAATTTTCAATTTGTTGAACCCACTAAGGTAAACCTCCCTATTCATACAATTTGACAATTTTTCCACTTTTAGTTGATGTCTTACATTTATACTAAAGAATACTATTTTTTTTATATATATACTATAAGTACCATGGCACAATTTTAGTCGACCACCCATTATTGTAGATTTTCTTGACTATGTCCATTTTATCATCCATATGAAATTATTTGTCCACATCTATACTCATCATACTATGAAAAATTTGCACGGCTTCTATTTGTCAAGGCTAACTTATTAATAAAAATTCCTATTATATGATGTTTTTACATACCCTAATTTATATATATTAGAGTGTGTAGCATTTCATGAACCCTATAGTAGTTCTACAAATTATATAAAATTTTCCCCCTTTGAATTAAATGAACCCTATTTTTTAACTCACGTAGTTTTCTAAAAATCGTGAGTGTTCCCCCCGGGATTAAGAGGCAAAATATATATTACAAATTACGAATAGAAAGATTTTGCTACCAAAAAATACTATCCAAAATCAAGTAACCATCAAAAAATAGTTGGTTGGATCTTTAAGGTTTAAATAGGTCAAAATGTTTTCAATTGGGCTACCACCAATCTTGGAATGAGCTATAAGGTGAGCCCCTTCAATTGCCACTTTTTATTATTGTGTATAGTTATTATTATTAACTTATAGTCAAATTTTCATATTTTCTTGGGGCAAGTGAAAGGAGGTTCCAATGCACCAAAGATCGTGGCATTTGGATACCACATGCAAAAGTTATTAAAGGTCTGAGTTTTTTTTAGATGTTTTAAAAAGAATTCTTCCATATAGGTACATATTGATTTTGGAGATGTACACATGATGATGATAGCAATTTACATGGTGTGTGTTTTTGGAGTGCCTACCTTAAGGTACCAATTTTGGAGGGCGGGTGTTGATATAGGAGGCAAAGGCCTTGGCTGTTGGAGCTAAGGATTGACAATAACAATGCTCCGCAATAGTCATCAACTCAATGCACTGCCCTGTCCTAAATTACTTGACTCATACAAAATTGACAATTGACCATGAAGAGTAAAACATTGAAAAATGACCTTGTTCAACAATAAGAGAAGAAGAAATTAAAAAAATATTAATAAAAGCAAAGTTTTGACATTTGGAAATTGTGGAGAGCAAGAAAGCCACTTTAAAGCTTTTAGTACAAGCTCTTTACATCCATCAACCAAATTAAATATGTGTACTTAGACCATGAATACATAGAAAAATCTCACTTAATGTATGAAGGACCTTTGCCTTCATGTAAACCTAAACATCTAAGGGATGCAAAGTAAGTTGCAACATTCAAAGAATTCCATACACAATCAAATGAAAGGCTCCAACCTTTGTATGAATTGAAGCAAAATGTTAAGAAATTGATCAACTTAGTGAGTGCAGAAGAGAAAATTTCAAAAAAAGAAACAAAATTTGGACGATCAAATTAAACTTGTGAAGAGCAAAGAGGAGATGTTGGAGCTTCAATTCACAAATCCTTGACATACATTGGCTGCATTGAAATGTGAATCTCAAGCATGATTGAATACGCTATGAAATCTCAGCGAATGCAAGAAGGATCCTACACCTAAACCAAGGATGCAATATTCATTAGTCCTTTTAGTCTTTATAGTCGGTGTCAATTTGAATTTGGAGGAAATTGACAAGTGAAAATTTGATAGTGCAGGAAATGAAGTGGTAGATTTTGCGGTTGAGAGGATGCAACCGGTGACCATTGAAGAATAAAAAGGCAGTCCGTCCAATTCCATGGAAGGAGGAAATATACCTTAACCCCGCTACAGACAGTTTTTTTCAGTTACGTTTGAGTGTGCGTGACGGCATTGCTAACTACAGCCCCGGCCCATGATGTGCACGTTCGTGTAATTAAGTGACACCCTCAGATTAGCCGCCAAATTATAATCCCGCCAAAGTTAAGTTACAGACAGAATTTTACTTTCGAGTGTGAGTGAATTGAAAGCATTAGAAAAATAATACAGCCCCAGTAAAGTTAATTATTTACTCTCTTGAAATTGCCTCTCCAGCAGAGTACATCAGTGTACCCAAATATCTTAAAAGCAAGCAAATGAACTAAAATGCAGTTTCCTTTACTTGTTATATCTTTAGAAAACCTGATTCACTGGGAACGGACTGTAGCAAGGCGAAAAGCTCCCGACTATCTTATCTAAGCGTACAAAGCCTGGCAATTTCTTTTGTCCACTCGCGTGGCATTGACGTTGCATTCGAAAATCATGCGTTACCATAAAAAAAACAAAAGAGTATTCTACCACCAAGTTCAAATCGCATTCAACGGTACCACTTCCTTTGATGTCTGTAATTTTCAACCATGCGAAACTGTCTGTAACTAGTACTCAGTCGTACATGAGGCATTGAAAGTCCCCTTTTGCAATTGCTTTAAATTAATGAATCAAAGTAAGTTAGCACTCACAATCATGTTGTCGATATGACTTTTCATGTGTCTGACGAGTTCGCTGGGAGTGAACCTCTTAGTACTCACGTACCTTCAGTTGGTCTTGTTACATGGGCCGTTGTCAATGGAGAGTTGGTCTGTATGATCAAGTCAGACCCCACAGTCACGCAATGTTCATTGCAATCACGCAATGCTTGCAATCAATCTCAATCCATGTGTTGCTGTTAGTAGAAGTTTTCTTATAGACTCTTCCTTCACACCAGTCGTCCCAATGCTTCCCATCATCCACACCACCACAGTCGGCCTTCTCTTACTAGCATGATCAAATGCTTACTTCACACGGATCCTCCTCCAGTCACGCAAGTATGCTCTCAAATCAATCTCCATTGAATCATGGGTAGTTAGTTAGTACGACTCCTCTAAGAGACGCCTTCATTCACATTGGTCCCAATGCATGTCATCAGAAAAAACAGCATAGTTAGAAGAGCGATTCCCAACTAACTCTTAACATCCTGTTTCTGTTGAAAAAGGCATAGTTAGTGGAACTACTCCTGAGAGACTCTTCACTTGCTTCTTACTATCGAAAGAGCAAGTAGAGCCATTCCCAACAGACTCTTCTCTAAGGCACTATCGAAAGAATCATATGACTGTTTATTTTAAGGCACATCAGACAGTAGGTTCCAATTTGTTAAAAAATAGTGTTTACTCATATAAACCATAACGTTTGATGCAGTGGCAGAATTCATATTAGGTAAATACCAAGCTGCTGCATTCCTCGCCGGAAATCTTCCGATGTCAGGGATCGTGAAATCATGGGGTCAGGGTATGGCTTGGGTGGTCACCTTGTCTCTGTCTTAAGCGTTTCGCATGTTTCGTGCGATTCCGTATTTTTCAGATTTGAGGGTTCGACGATTTGAAGACTTTGCAGTAATTGCGTATTGGTAGTCGCGAAATTTGCCCGCTCGTTCGAAGGTAATGGCCACGAAAGGGCTAGCTCTGATTGGTGAGTCGTAGTTGTCTGCTCTGGCGCGATTAATTTCTTCTTTTGGAGTCAAATTTGAGGTCTGTTGGACTGCACGCAAGTTGATCTGTGATTGCTCAACTAATTGCTCAACTAATTGATGTGTAAACTGTATTTAAAGGATGATCGATATATTTGTTTGAAATGGAAGCGGCGCCGTCATTTGCATGTATAGTTAGGCACCGCCTTTCCTCAGAACATCTTGAATTGTTTAGTTGTTTGGACTGCGGCGGCTGCGGTGGTTTGCAACCGTCCTCGTGGGCGCGGCGCAGTTTTTTCCGGGTGCTGGCCGGGGTTACCTAATTTCTTGATCTGATCGACTGACACAATCGCGCGCCACAGTAGTTTACTCTTTCTTTCTACAGTGGAATCTACGAATAAGTAACTGTGCCTCAGAATCCGAAACTTTCACTCATTTTCCGCGGGAGGGATCATTCTTGTTTCAGTCTTGCCATCATTTGTGGAGAGGTGGAGATTGCCTTCATTTGTTTCAGTCTTTATTGAGAGGTGGAGCTTGCAGTGATTTGATTGCGCTTTACTTTTTTGAACGTGGTGGGATTAGATTTGCAGGGCTGTGGTGGACATGAGCGTGAGCTTAAAAGTGAAGAAACTGGCTCAGAAATGTCGAAGCCGAATGTTCAGCTTTTCTAGCGTAAGAGCAATTCCGGATCACAAAGGAATTGATACTAGCATCACTGGTCATCTGAAAAGGTTCCTGGAACCGGGAGGGCGATACTCAACTCTGCGCGGAGTTTCTGGGTTGGGGACGTAGACTACCGACACACTGAATTTTCTTATGTCTTGGAATCTCCGCCGTATTGCATGCCGATTCAGCCATGTCCACTTCGAAAGGAAGTTCCCCTGTAAGTGATCTATTGAGCACGTCTGAGCTTGCCATTCGCATACAGCAAAATCTGGAGAACCTTCATTAGGGTTTGGACTGAAACTCAGATTGTAGTTCATTGTGTCATTCTTGTTTCTGTCTGTATGGCCTGTTTAGTTAGATTCGTTGAACACTGAAATCTGTGCAGCACCCAAGGACACACCCTCTGCCACATTCTGTCTCGTTGAAGAAGCGTAAGCGGTAGGAACGGTGCTGCTCATGTGATTCAATCTCTTGAAATGTACTCTGGTACATTCTCTCCAATGAACTAGACGTGTCCTGAGCAGCACTCTCTCCCCCCCCCCCCCCTCCCCCACCGCGTTACCCTAAGGATCTTGAACCTACTGTCGGTACAAGCAAGGGAGTTTTTTTTTAATAAAAATGGTCTCTTAGAAGCCCAACTAATGCTGATGGACGTATTGGAATTTGATGTTTGGTGGTGGTTTACGACTTGCCGACAGTCTGTTTTACCTGTTCATCACTGTTATTGTTCTTAAGAACTTCGTTTATCTGTCCCTCTTCTTGCAATTGGAGTTTAAAAGGTAGCTAAAGACGATGTTGCATGTGTATCAGCCGAAGAAGATTCATCCCGGCGGAATTCATAAGACTGGCATGAAGTCTGAACCTTGCCCACCGGAAAAAGGTAGGAAGCATACAAACGGACAAACGGGATTTCGAGACTGGAAGCAGTTGTCTGTATATGTGTTGCAGGACATCTTGAATCGGCTCGAGGACGCAAGAGTCCTTGCGAATGCCCAATTGGTGTGTAGGGATTTTTGGGATGCTGGCAACCAAGTGCGATCCCTGCGGTTGACCGTACTGGAATCCCAGCATGCTAGGGCCCGAAACCGAAACGTTTTTGATTTGGGCTCTCTCAAATCAGGGATCTCTGATGGAGCCGAATCAAGCTCCTCACGTGATGAAAGATCGAAGCTGAAAATGAAGGATCAATTGGAAAAGATTCTGAAAACGAAGGTATGCATCGTGCAGCTTCGCATTGAAGTTGAGCCGAAGTTGCAAGCCAAAACTGTACCTGAGGATGAAAAACGAAGAACTGACTTCTGGCTTAGCGATCCACTCTTTGTGAAGAAATGGTTACCTGCTATGCATTCGACACTTGAACATGTTTGCCTCGTGGATTACGGTCAGCAGGCCATCATGCGCAGATCGGATGTCATCCGAGTTTTTTCTAAATCCTGTAAGTCGTATCTCCTTGACCCTTCGTGGTTTCCATCTTTCATGGCCCCAAAACTGGATCCGCTGAGGTCAAACTCAATGCTTTTAATGTATCCATTTCCAGCGTTGAAATACATGACGCCATTATTTAAAGGCTTCATTTAGCTTGAGAGTGGTAATTTGTCTTGATTTTTAGGGTGAAATTAAAGAGTCTGGTGCAATAAACTTATAATATTGAAACTTTTACATATATTGATTCTCAAAATTGGTAAAATAAATTGAGGCCATGGATGGGTTAAGCCACACCGCGCTCAATTTTCTGTGGTTCGTTTATAGACTCGACTTCCAACTTGTCTAATAAATGTTCTGTGTCCATCTTATTCAAGGTAAAGGATTGAAAACTTTGGATTTGAGGAACATGTTTATCGACACCAGCGGTTGTGAGAAGATGTTTTCGATGTTAAGTCTGACATGGCGCTGTGTCAAAGTTACTGCCGAAGCTTTGCAAAACATCAATGAAATAATGCCCAATTTACAGACTCTAGCGCTCCTGGGGGTATTTGGTGTGGACCGGGGCAATTTGGTTTTCCAAGACATGAAGGTACTGTGCCTCGGTCTCTCTACTACAGCTAAGGAGATTGTGATAGACCTTCCGAAGCTTGAGAAGTTGCAGTTGAAAATGCAGTGTCCTGAGAAATTGATCATCAGAGCTAACAAACTGAAGTACGTTGCTTTCAATCTTGAAGTCATGGAGCCCTCCAAAATCGAGTTGAGGAGCTTGGATGGTTTACAGGAGCTGCTCTATGGAGCCTCCAGCTTCGTTACACTGTTCGCTCTCATCGACCGGAATCCCAACCTGAAAATGGTCTTTTTGGACATCCCGTGTATGGCGCTTGCAGAGGATGGCAAGTTTTTGGGTGTTCTGAAGGACGTCCCCCTGCTGCTGCCTGATCTTAGCAAATTGCATGACTGTGAAAAGTTGGAGGTTTTAAATATTGGTCCCGGGATGTGGTACTGCATGGAGACGAACGTGGACATGATAACTTCGACGGAGAGGTGGCCTCGTATGAGTCGCCTGATTCTGCACATGATTCCACAGAATTTGGGCCCTGCCATCCGTGTTTTGCGGTTGTTGCTGCGGCCCTCAGTGAAGAACCTGGTGGTTCGTATTCACACTTCCAGTCCAGTGACATTCGACGATCTTAAACTGGCCATTGAAGCGATTGCCGCTGGTTATGAGCAGCAAATCCACCCCATTATCTTGACTTGGACGATGAGCCTCGATTTCTCTTGCTTCAGCTTCTAACAGGATGTCGAATTAATAATTCTGATGATCCGTCCTCAACAACAGATCGGCAAGCCGGTTTTACGTCAGTCAGAAGCGGAGTACCGACAGGTTTGAGTATCACAACCGAAGCACTGCACTCAAATCTGCTCGGGTCAAGTAAGTGCATTGAAAAGAATCTTCGATTCAGGTTTGAGCTTCGGAAGATGGATCATCTCTACATCCATATCCTTCTTAACAAAAAGAAATCAAGGAATTCCTCCTGCTGTCCAAAAAGAACATCATACCGGCGTATATGAAGATATCCTCTGAATAAGCCATTGATTTAAGTGACAGCTCTGTTCTTATGTTTCTATTGCAGGGAGATCATTTTGAATGAGTTCTTTAAACTGCTAATTAATCTCTTGTTTGGATTTCTGACAGATTCTGCATGATCGTCTTCGGGTATTGCACATTCTTCAACTGCCACCGAATCTTTAGCCCCTTTTTGCCCCGGTCAAAGTCATCTATCTCCATATCGGTAGTGCTGACTTGGTCACTTTAGATAAGCTTCGGAGAGCATTGTAATTAATTTTTTGTACTTTTGATGAGCGGTATCAGAATTTTCTAGGTTTTCACGTATGGATTCGATTCAATCCTTAGAAGTTTGGACTTGATGATATGCAAGAAAGATTCTACAATCTCGTCGTTTCACAGAAAGTTAGTTCCATCCTATCTCAAAATTCAGAATATTCTGTAACATTGACGTGCGTTCACTGTGTTGTTTGATGCTTGATTATCCTTTTGTCTGTTATGTTGGAACAAGGTGCCATGCACAATACCAAGTAATTTACTGTCCCTGATACGAAAAATCAGCAGGCCTAATAAAAAAGTATTCTCAGGCATTTGGTTGGCGTGAGGAGTCCACTATCTTCTGAGATAAAGACCGGGCTCAATAAACTGGAAATCTGTCGATCTGATGATTGGCATGGAAATACCAGATATGGTCTTCAACTACAGGACTACTGTGAGTAATTGCAGTAATGGATGCACCTTGTTCAAAATCCCCTCTTGAATCCCAGTATTGTGAAAAACTTGTACCACAAAAAAAGTCATGGAAAGTGCGAGAATTTAGAAAGTTTGAAAAGGGATTCATATCAACTTTGTAAGTGATCCCAAATGCTTTAATGTCAATTTTTCTTGGAACACTGTCATCACAAATATGGCACAGGACCCCATTGATAATCATGTGTACTTTGGATGAGACCATTGTAGTTTTGGTGCTTGATCCATGTATGAAAGGTGAAACAAAAGTGCAGTGGTTGAATGGAAAGTGTATGAAATTTCAAATTGTAAGTTATAGTAGGGGAATGTATATCTTAAATGAGGCTGTTTGTTTGAGGTTGTTCGTTTTGTTTTGTTACATTATAGTGAGACCTTTGGAAACATAAGTCCCCCATTTATGTTCATGGTATTGTTAGAAAGCTCTCTGCGAAGAGGGGTGGATGGATGTTGTTTTGTGGAGTTCTCACTCATTTCCAAAGAGAAATTGAATTTTGAAGTTTTCTATGAATTAAAAAATAAATAAAATATTTTTACTTTTATTTTATTATATTGTGGCAATGGCACAAGGAATACTAATACGTAGTATAACTTGAGGTATGGCCACACTTGGACTTTGTGAAGAAGGATCCGTTTTAACAACCCAAAATCCATTAATAATGATCGAGTCTCTTCTACATTAGGGTAGTCACACCTTCTTCACTTGGCACTTGGAGAATGGAGAATGAAAAGTTGGTGAGGGTTTGGAGGGAGCCAATGGGAAACTACAGTGGGTGAAGAAGGTGTGACACCCCTGGCTAAAAGATGTGTTGAGAGTGGAGAATGAAAAAAATGGAGAATCCATTTATCTAAACCTAAGATTAGATGTAAAGTTGGAGGGAAATTGGCAACAACCAAGGTAAAAGCGGCAATGGAAAGATAAAAGTGTAGGGCACAAAGGAATATATTTAGTTGGATATATCTTTCGCTCCCAATCTTCACCTCCGGAGGTGAAGACTAGGAGTGCGGAAGATATATCCAACTAAGTATATTCTACCAACATGGCAACCTAAAGCCAACCCCAAGCTGACGCGTTTCCATTCTCCATTCTCCAAAAGCCAAGTGAAGAAAGTGTGACTATCCCTATTGTACATTCATTAGACATTCACCAGAGTCTCTCACTTTAATTATTGGGGAGGGTTTTTCAAATTCTGTCTTTAGGGTCTCAAGTTTGACTGTTATGTAAGTTTGATGTACTTTGGGTTCACACTTGCAAGGATGGTGGTAGGAGCCTCTGCAAATGTAAACTGATCCTAATTAATATGTAGAAAGCTAAAACTTTGATTTTAAAGATAAGTGTGCAAACTTGCACTTTAATTGTGACGTTGCTGTGACGATCGACAGGAATCGAGCAACGACTGAATGATTTCAGAAGTTGAACTTGACTGTGTAAAACCAGGTTGTCAATTTTCGAGGCCGGGTAGCTAGGACAGACTTCCATTTCCTGCAATACAGACGTACTGCCCAAGTCGCGAATAATTATCTGCAAGAACGAAAGATTTCGATCAACCCTCTTGAACCCGGCCCATTCTCTGAGAGTGACCATCTTACTGAAATCGAAACCTCGACACTCATACTGACTCCCCCAAACGACCTCCGATCCAAAAATACATATTCTGCATCGATCGAATCCTCAGTCAGATCGACGACTCCTGCAACCGCTTCACATTTTCACGACCAGTCCTTAATTAGAGACAGTGCTTTCACCCTTCACTCTTACTTCTGATATGATACCTGTAGTTACCCTAGCTCCAAGAGCAGAATTCTAGCTTGAGACTCACAAGATTTACACTCCGAGGACAATGTAAAAGAATTCAGCAGGTACCCTGAAGAGCCGACTCGACTGAAGCTCGATGAACTGCCGATTGATCAGTTACTGTAGATCGAAGAATGAGACCGACGACAATATACTGTACATTCTTTAAAGAAATCTATTCCGGTCATGATTTATGATCGATGAGGAGCGAGTTATTCGGAGGAGTTCTGGACGTACGTGGTCGCTGTAACTACCTTGATTAGAACTTGACGGTGCTTCAAAGTGCTCCCATTCTTAATTAGGAATCCCGCAGCTCTTACGTCATCGTGGCTCCAGTTTTGACAAGTTACGTGGAACCGATCTCAGGTCTCGATCTGAAACCTACTAATTACACTTTTCCAGGATTTCATGTTACGAGAAACCTGGGAATAGTTTACATAAAACCCGCAACTATCGATCATTCTACAAGTTGGTGTTAGTCTGCTGCGCCACCTCACCTCACAGCCAGGTAGCTTCGGTGTTTACTAAAGATCACTTGGCTGTAAACACCACGGACCCAACTCCCTCGGAGTCCCTGAAGAACGGCAACTTCAGTCTTGACAAAGTCAAGCGGGTGTGCGCCCATCGTGTGGCCATACCTTTAGGCTACCTGTAGTGATTGCGAATGGCTTGACTTGTGAAAACAGTCGGTCCACTTGTATTTCAAACTCTTTTGGTTTTGGTTTTTTTGGGAAAGAAAGGTGACCATTATGTGTTTCCAACTTTTTTGCAATGAGGAAGCTGAAGTAGAAGGAGGTGCAAAAGCAATCAACCACCTCACTTTGCACATGCTATTACTTCTACTTCATTCCTTGGTAGGTGGTTTACAATAGACAATACACTTGTTGTTGGCTACACAATTCCTTCATGTGCGGACATTGCCCTATACATCTAGGGTTTTAAAAAAATAATTATGAAAGGGGTAATATTTTGGAGGGAGGGGGGGGGGGGAAATACCGTAGTCAAGACAACATTCAAGCATTGACCATACTATTTAATATCAAGGGTTCAAGACCTACTAGCTAGCTATACCTTAAATGAGGTCGTTTATATGTTTGTTATGGTGAGATCTTTTGGATCGTACGTCCTGCACTCACATTCTTGGTACCATTGAAAAGCTCTCTATAAGGAGGGGTACATGTGCATGAAGTAAAAATTTAGAAAATTACTTCTACTTTTATTTTAGTTGTGGAAATGGTACAAGGCACACTACTTATTGTTGAACCATTAAAAATGGAATTTGAAAGAAAAACGTGAAGTTCAAAAGTTGAAATAAAATTAAAAATAAAATAGATCAATTTCTTCATGTCAATCTGATCATGTTGTAGGTGTGACTGCCAGCACAACAGCATGACAAGATCCAATCGTGCTGATTTATTTTATTTTCTAAGGACGAAAATGAGTCACATGCTTATCAAGGTGCAGGCAACTTGATCAGTTAGTACCGTCCGGTTCTTTTTACCCGAAATAGACCTTGAGCAAATGAAACGAGGAAAGAAAAAAACAATTAATTTACCCTTTGAAAAGGATGGAAAAAAGTGTTTCAACGTGTCATTCAAATGACATGAAACATTATTCATTAACCAACTTGAGGCCCTTTTGCTCCCCCACAAAGTAGTTCACCAATGTTACGACTTCATAGCCAACTAATGACATTAGTGTTGTAACTTCCCAATCAAGCCAATGACTCTTCAAGAATTAACTCTTATTTGACCAAGGCCTATTTTTCATCAAAAAAACGTTCAAAATTGTCATTTTTGGTGTAAAGAGCAAAAAATTTAGAAACAGTATTTTTTTTTGTTTTGGTATATATTAGCTATAGGATCTTGTAGTAGACTAATATGAGAATGTGTGGTAAAAATTTGACATACTTTCACTGCATAGATTGCAAGATAAATGCATTCAAATTGAAGAAATCATGTTTTTTGCAAGGCACTTTGGCAAAGTAGTTTATGAGACTTTGAATCTTCTAAATTAAAAAAAAATTACACTATAGATTTTTAATTAAATTTTTTTTATCAAGATGAATTGAGTTGAGAATATTGGAAAAATTAAAATTAAAAAAATAATGTGGTTTTCATTCTTTTAAAAAATGTTAAGTAGATGAAGGTACATGATAGAGGAAAGAACTAAATCATTAATAGCTCTAAGATGGAATTAGAACACACTACTATGAAATGGTGAGATTGTTGTAACAATCAAAGTCAGGCCTCTGTGGCCCCCTTTGTTTTGAGAAAATCTGAAAACTAAGCTCAAAAACGAATCATGTTCATTATTTTTTCAAAAAGATGCTCTAATTGCCTACGAAACAAGATGCATCATAACTTTCACATCACAAATCCAAATGGAACAAATCAAAGCTTTCTATGTAGACAAAAATACAATCTTTGGAAAAAAAGAATCTAAAAATTTAAATTTTGAGTTTTTGTGGATATTTTTTTTCTACCCTCTAAGCTCAATTCTAAGCTTATTGTGGTATAACTTTTGCTCCCAATCACCAATTGAAATAAAAAATTATATTACCCTAAAGCTAATAAGCTTTTCTATCTTATAAGAATTCAAAGTTTTACAAAAAATAATCGAGCCCATGAAAACTTGCCCTAAAAACTACAGTCCTTGATCTGAGGTAGGGATTCCAATGTGTGGTCTAATTAGGTGCGGATTCTACATATTATGGAATGCTAAAGCTTGTTGTATTTGTACATGTTCCTCAAGTAGTTTGAGAATGCTAATTGTTGCAAAATTATGAGTCAGACGTCATATTAAGGTAACTACACCGAAATTGCACAAATAAGAATTTCAACATGGTTCCCATTATTATATTGGAATTTTTTTTTGTAAGGTCATGTTGGTAGTGAAAAGGGGATTCTTGATTCTCTTAAAGTGCATTTTTTGGGCACCAGCCATATGAATAAACTATGAATTTTCAAAGTGCTGAAAATAGGTGTTCCTAAAAGCGATTATAAAGTCTTGTGAATAGTGGGAGTACATTTTAGGCAAGAATCTCTAATGAATGATTTTAGGAAGTGTGCGATTTTAGGTGTAGTTACCTTACTTCAAACATGTACTTTTGAGAAGTGAACATCTAGCACGATCTCCTTGAGAAATTCCACACGGCAGCTTGCTGAAGTTAGGCTCCATATTCGGCAGACTTTGTCTTCGTTACCTGATCCAATCCCACCATGTCCAGAATTTATTGAATGGCTTACGCGCGTGCCGCAGGTTTTCAAAAATTCTAGCATAACACTATCAATGGATACCTGTCCTACCAGCTCAAAAATTTGGGGCTTCAAAATCTATTGCATGAGCTTTAAATATGTTTATGCATATTGATAATCAATCATTGTCCACTTCTCTGCCTTGCATGGACTTTCATAACATTGTGTAACCAGGCAATGGTCTTCTCAGTGTTGTGAAGTTATGATGCTTTGCTAAATGCCTGGGAGGGACTTATCACTGAACTCTAGGATCAGTGGGGTTGTCTGAGGAATATTAACTAAAGACAATTTTGTTCACTGTAAGGGAGATTTCCAATTCCTGACCACTTAAGCAATTCCACATATCTGCACGTCGGGTTTTGTCAGTGAGAAAATTTTCTACTGTGCAGAAATAGAGTTTGGAAGGTTTCCATAATTTTTCAGATTTTTATTTCTCAAAAAATAATTACTGTGAATTTTGAGTGGAAGATTCCATTCCTCCCACTTTGGTCATATAGACCTTCCTATTTCCGACCAACCGTTGGTTGCAATATTGGGAGTCTTGTAGAACAATCACAATGTGCCACAACTCCATCAGGAACTACGCCGTAATTAATCCCCATTCATCTTCTCTTGTGCGGAAAGAGAGCGGCCTACATTGCCAAAATGGGGGGTGATTTGGAATGGGATTTCTTCCTTAACCCCTTTAGGATGTTAGCAAGTGTACGCTTTTGTACACTATGTCGTAAAATACAATCTGACTCACATTAAAGTCTGAAATCTGAAAATGTGATAGTGCACAAGTTTCCATCAGTAGATTAATAATTTTATTCAAAATTTTGCACTTTTGTCTCACATCCCAAGACTTGAATTGAATTTCAGCAATTAATGAGAAGAATCACATGTTGAAAAAAAGGAGAGAAGCAATGAGCCATCCACTTACATTTGCCCACCTCAAACCATACAACAAAACACATTAAAGCTCACTACACATTTAATGGAAAGCGAAAACATTGGAAAGAGGACCCAATTAAGGCAAGGCATATTGTATTGTATAAAAATTCGTAGGCCAGTTTGGGCTGCTAACATCCTAAAGGGGTTAAGGGGCCCTTTTTCAAGGATGCAAAAAGAAGACCCCAACCTCATTGGTAAAGAATGTTATAATGTACCTAGGAACCTCAAAAAAATAACTGAAGGTGTTAAGGCATAATTACATGTTTCTTTCAAGGTCTGTAAGGGATTATAAAACTAGAGTTTGGCACTGGCTTTGTCAAAAGATTATTAGTAAGGTAGGAGGCTCATGAATGACCTGCCAAATCATTTTAATATTTTTTTTGGTAGAAAGAAAAATAAATAAAATAATTGAACAACAATTTAAATTGTAAATTTTTTACTTAGAATGAATTAGATATGATTTTCCAAAGACAAAGGTGCTTAGGTTGCTATTGATGCTCATAGACTGCAATAGTAAATCAATTAAGATTTGCCTTTGAATAGAGCAAGTTGGTCCATAAATTGATGAATAGGGTACTTGGGATGTTCATGAAAGTTCCATAAATGCATCAATGGAGTGTCAAAAATGGACCAACAGGCACTCGACCCTCCCTATTGCAAAGCCTGACAACTCTCTACTTCAGTGCTATAGTGCTTCTAAAATTGACTAGCCAATTCAAGAATGCATTAAGGTAGGTGGCTCTAAAACAGACCCGTCTCTAAAAGCGATCTGGCTGCAGAGGTACATTCTGCTTTCTTCGATGTACCAAAGACGTACATTTCACGAGGGGGTCGCTTTTAGAACCACTGCATTTCAAACTTCAAAAATTCATAACTAATTCCACAGAGATCCAAAAAATATGAAATGACTTGGGTTGGATGCCAATTCCATTTTTCTTCTTATGAAAATTTACTGAAATTTGTTTCATGAATGTTAGCTTCCTCCAAAATGCAATCAGCTCTTAAAGGGTCGCTTTTAGAGCGTCCTACCTTAAGGTAAGTGAGCCCATCCCTGCCAAATTATACTAATGGTGTACATTCTAGTTTTGAAATGTGTACCACCATATTAATAATTTTGCATGGGATGGGCTCCTTCCCATTCTTCTTGTCATAGGAAGAGTTACCTTAATGATTGAGTGATAAACAACACATAATGGTAGTCCCTATTGACTGCTCATTGTCCTAAAATCGCGCACTTGGAATCAGATTTTGTTACCAAACAAAATGTAGACAAGTCCATCTTATCAACCATGTGCACACTGTTTCTGGCCCTTTCGTAGGGTTGATTCTTAATGCCCAAGCAATTTTTGAGACTCCTACCGTAAGCGCCAAGCTCTCCAACCATGCTTGTATGTACGAAATATTGGTCTCATTAACTTAGTGAGCGTGATTTGTGACCAACTTATGAAATATTTACTGGAACTTAACGCTAGAATAGTGCTAGTCCTGACTTGAGCCTCAAATTTGGCGACAATCGGTCTTGGGATTGTGTGCGGCTGTGTGTGGTTTCATAGACTGCTGGCAGAATTTGTCGGGCCTGATTCTGCTGCATAACTTGAGCTAACGGTGGCTCCCGAGATTCACGACCACCGCATATGAATACGACTCTCTTGACCATTGATTTCAAAGTTTTATGATACAATAGTTGTCGAGATGTCAATAGACTGGAGGTCGGTTGTTGAAATCATTTGTGTTCATTGCTCTGGAAGGTAGAGCCCCCAGTCACCGACTTTTTCATGTGGGTTCACAGACTATATGTTGGACTATTATTAGGGCGGTTGCGTACGACACCGACTATATGTTTGGTCTAATATTAGGGCGGTGGGGGGCGGTTGGATGGGCGGGCGTTTCGTTTTGTGCCATTGTAGAGGCGGTTTACGTTATGTAAGGTAAACCAACCTATGACAAGTAGAATGGCCGGTTTGCCTTGGTGACATTTTTGAAAAAATTCAAATATTTTTTTCCATATAAAGACAAACATGAGAAATGCAGAGAGGAGTTGAAATTTTATTTTTTTGACAAAGTATAAATTTGTTATGAATTTTTGAAGTCTGTTGCCCAATTAGCCCTAAACAATCTCTAGGCTACTCCCAAACCACTGAAAAGTGTACCCATAACGGCCGTCTTACCATCTGAAGTAGTCAAAACATTTCCTAACATGGCCATGACATCAAGGAATAAAAAAGTTAGTTCTTGTAATGAATATACACTAAAAAGGTAGAAATTCTTAAAGTAGTCACTAGCGACTCCATCACCATCACCCAAGGCATTGGTTTTGGCCACTAGCCAACCTACTGAAGTTCTAATCTCATTTATTAGGAAAAGTCTACCATGGGTTGGTGTAAGATTGTAATGGGTGTTTGGGCGGTTGGCCTATCAATAGATTGGTTTACCTCATGTCAATACATTCAAGTTCCAACTTGGGTTGGAGGAGTGCATAACAAAGTCTTGAATGAACAAATGCTTCTTTCCGATGGTACTCGACCCCTTTTGAAGTTGGACTTCTTCTTTTGAGTACAACAAAGAATTGATATTTTTTGAAACATAGTCAACATAGCATCATAAAATGAAACTAGTTGATTACCAACTTTCAATTCCAAATGTTAAATCATTAGTAAATTCTCTTATTTATTATAATAGTAATAGCCAAAAAGTCAAAGTTCTTTTTAATATTACTTTAACTCAAGATTTATATTGGACAATGATCATCCAAAAGGGTCAAATATGAGACCAAGTAGGCATTCCTATAATCCTATGTGTCTCCCTCTTTGAGACAAGTGTCTCTTTTGAGCTCATTGTCATTGTTACAAACTATCAAAGTGAGCTCAAAACTCCTTTAATAAATTTTTTTCTTCTTATTTACCCCACCCCCACCCCCAAATTTTTAATTAAATTTTTTTTAATTAAATTCTTTCCTGAACCTCCCCCCCTCTTTGTAATTTTCAAAATTAGATTTTCTCACAACCACAATGGGATATCTATTTCCCAAGTATGTATCCATATCCGTATCGTATCTGTACAACATCTATATCCATATATATATAGGTATATATATCTATATATGTATCCATATCAGACTGCGTATCTGTATCTGTATCTGAGTTTTTTTTGAGATCAACAGTTGGAAGGGGGGGGTTGTAATTTTTTTTTTCTAAAAAATCAATAGCTCTTGTTTTTTGGAAGGGAGGGGGGCTATTAATTAATGGCCAAATGGCTGGTTCACTCTTTTCGGTACATTGTGAATTGCCAGTAACTGCCAATTTTGAGCTCATTGTCATTGTGACAAACTGTCACAATGAACTCAAAAAAAATTATTTAATTAAATTTTTTTTAACTCCCTTCTAGATCCCCTAGGTATTAGAAAAATTATGAACTAAAATTAATTTCTGAATTTTTCGTCCCCTCCTCCCCTTATTTGTAATTTTTTGAACAAGTATACAATGGCAAAGAATATGGGACAATGAAAGCTGTATCCTGTATCAATATCCCATATCCGTACATGTACACGTACACATATACATACACGTACTATATTCCAATATCAAGTATTGTATTCATATAATATATGTAACCGTACTTTAATTTGTGTCCATATATCATATCCGTATTTGGATGGATGGCTCAGATTAAATCTCAAAGATCAACGGCTTAAATTTTTTTGAGAAATCGACGACGATTTTGAAGGTAAGCATTTAAAAAAAAAAAAATCAACGGCCTTAAAAAATTTTGAGAAAGGAGGGGGGCAACTAATACCCTTGCTTACTCTTTTGGGTACATTGTGAATTGGAACTTGTCATCAAGCTTTAACTTGCAATTTTGTTCTCTAAGTCTATGTGAATTGAAACTTATCATCAAGCTTTAATTTTTAATTTTGTACTGTAAGTCAAATGGATTTCAAAAATGAAGTTAGACTTTAGATTTAGGATTTGGAATGTAGTTGATTTACCATATTGCAAAACACAAAATTTCCAAATTAATAAGTGGTAGCAATACCATATGTGGAGGTAAGTTTCAGCAATGGAGCCAAAACTGAATTTCTACTTCAAATTTTGAAAGGTCAATGTCATCTTTTACCATTAAACATTTCCAGATATTTGACAAAGAAATATTTGTAGTGGAAAGCAACCACACACAGTAAGGTAGGATGCTCTAAAAGCGACCCTTTAAGAGCTGATTGCATTTTGGAGGATGCTAACATTCATGAAACAAATTTCAGTAAATTTTCATAAGAAGAAAAATGGAATTGGCATCCAACCCAAGTCGTTTCATATTTTTTGGATCTCTGTGGAATTAGTTATGAATTTTTGAAGTTTGAAATGCAGTGGTTCTAAAAGCGACCCCCTTGTGAAATGTACGTCTTTGGTACATCGAAGAAAGCAGAATGTACCTCTGCAGCCAGATCGCTTTTAGAGACGGGTCTGTTTTAGAGCCACCTACCTTAATTACAATTTTGGTGAACCTTACATTTCCTTGAGGGTAGAATCCAGGAAGTGCTGCATTATGTAATTTATCGATCTCGCTTCAAAGTTCAAATTCGATGCATTCAATGTAGAAATACCAGAACTATCACATAAAACTTCCAAAGTACAGTACCTGGATAGCAGTTATGACACTTCTTCGTCAAATGTTTAATTTTTTCAGGAAAATAAAATTCAACAGGTGTTAAAATTATATAGAGATAATCTGCAAGATTTATTTTTTCCATAGTTTATTTTTTAGCATGTTTCCAAATATTTGGGCATCTATTTTGAGAATATCTTCAACTGAAGCTGCTACCTGTGTATGATAAAATGAAGGTCCTTCAGTTGAACCCATAAAAATCAAATGTTTGTAACATGCTGTACGATGAAATTAAACATGTATATGATGAAAAGAGTTCCACACCTAAAAAGTAATGAAACTCACAATTCATGTTCAATCTCATGTAATAATAAATCACCACTACCATAGTCACCGCCTGTCGTATTTCATGTACCGAAGAGCTATAGCACTGGCCACCATAAACACAGAGATGAACAGGGCAATCATTCCCATGTTTTTATGCCTGGCTTCGTAGTCCAGAGACATACTCGTTTTCATAATTGTCCAAGCCAACAAATTCTTCTGATCTTGCACACGGACACAAGGGCACTCGGGGCAGCTGGACGGAAGCGAGCTGCATGTGTCGCACGGGGCTGTCTCCAAATCACAATAAAACGCAATGGAGGTAAGGGTGTTGATGGCATATTGCGTGGGGTTCACCCAGTAAAGCCAGATCCAAAAACTTGGAATCTTCAATTTGGGAATCATAAAACCGGATGTCATGTTCCTGGAAAGGAAAAGAGTTTTAACTGTTGGAGCATACATAACATTAAGATACGAATGAAAACTAGAAAATAATTCTCCTTCACTTACACACAAGTACTACCTTTCTCTAAGCAATTCAGAACATGAACCAAGCTCACTTACCAGAGGTTCACAACAATGGGGATGAAAATAGTTGCAACCTGCAAAAGCAATCGAATGTTTTAAGAAACATTCTACAGAATTTGGTGGTGTTCATTTTCATGTGTAAGGTTTAATATGTTTTATGCCAGGGAATATCCTCACTATTACGCAATCACAATTTAAACAAGTTTTTTCTCAAAGATGAGAATGTTTCAGGAACTTTTAGACATCACTTAACAGAGAAGTTTCTGGGACTGAGGTCTATCTATGGTTACAATCTTTACAGTCCAGAACCTTGCCCATTTAACATAATGGACTATTGTTAGTGTATATTGTCAAGCATTCGTTATTCCTATCAAGCTCTATTGTAAAATTCTTTTGTTGCTATCAGTGTATCAACCTCAGATCTTGGCAGAGAACAAAACCCACTGTGAGGTTCCAGATTTAGTGTAGCATATCCAGGAGATTAGATTTCAACTCGATTCTTTGCATTGACAAAAAACTTAGTTCACATCAGAGAGTACTCAAATGGACAATTTAATTGCACTCTGGAAATTACAACGACAAACTGCATACCTGAGCATTTGGAGTCATCATGGCCAGGAAAATACCGAAGAAAGTGATGCAAGCTGCATACTCACAGAAGACAAACCAAAACTCAAAAAAATCTCTGAGAGACCCTGTGGCTACTCCACCCAATGTGAAACATATTGAGCAGAAAATAAGTGTTGAAACACAGAGGTAGGGAATCTGCAAATATTCAATAACAAAAAACTTAGTTCCCCACGATGCATGGTCGTTCACAATTTTGACACCTTGTCAAGGTCACCATCTCCACAACGGTAATTCTGATATAACTGACATACACTTTGTCATATTTTTGAGTACCCCAAATTGATGCAGATCACACAAAGTTATTCATGATATGCAGAAATCATTGACTTGCAGTTTCAACTTCGCTATATATGTAAATGTACAGTGTATTGTTAAAGCACCACAAGTCATGCAATGATTTGGTCATGTAATCATTTATTGAATTTACTGACCTATTTTGACCTAACAGCTTGTTCATGGTTTGGAGTACCTCAGCCAATGTCCAGGAGATGCTGTAGAATAGAACAGGATACATATTTGATGCTCGTTCACGGTAGTAAACCACTCGCTCAGCATTAACCTTAGGAGTGACACAAAGTGAACACAAGAGAATTATTCCTTTGGAGAACAATTTCAAAGGCAGCCATCTAAAAGAACATGATCAATATGTACAATCAAGACTGTGCATGAAAATGTTCAATTCAATTGCAGTAGATGTCACAAAAGTTGGAAATGTACAGTGGGAATCATACAGCGTGTTCTCTATGCGCACCTGGGGAATGACATTGTTTGCGTTTGTCACTGCTACCATAACAACAGATATGTATATGAGGCCCATCCGAGAAACCATGCCAGCAGTAGTATCGTACTTAATCTATCAAAACAAAATAAGTCATGCAATTATATATATCATAGCTCATCACTTGTTGAAGTCTTGATAAAACTCATCAATAGCACCAGAAAAATTGAAGACAAGAAATCGAAATATCTCAAAAAGTAGAAATTCTTGTATTCCAGCTGCAAGCAAGAACTAACTTCTACAAGTCATTTCCTTTGTTTATATTATTGGAAACAACAATTTGGACTGCACATGTAAGGGTTACTGAGACCTGATAAAAGGTGCTACCCAAGATTAAGGCTAGAAGAGCATTCAGCATCATTCTCCCAAAGCTGCAAACAGTTTGCAAGGTAAGATTAGATTATTATCAGGTCACTCTGTGGTCTTAGATTCTACCTCCAAAATAAGGCATCAGGGATGGTCATATCAGTTACATTTGTGTGTTTCAGAGCACCGAAGTTGTGACGTTCAAATGCACAGAGCTCTGAAAAAGCAGGACTTGGATTTGAGGTTTCGGATGAGTGCTTAAAAAATGCCGATCTCTTGAAACTTCACCATTTTGACTAATACAGCAATAAAGATAGCATTCATGACATTCTAGAGCAGTTAGGACTAACCGGTTTTCTCCCTTCTGCACTGTAGAAGATAATCAAATCACTATAGAGTCAAGTCGAACGAATGTTTCAATCCCTTTTAGAGTTTTGGCACGTGAAGCCAGGAAAATCCTAAACAACTGATCATGTGACTTTGCAAAGATTGACATGAGCTCAAGGCTGTGTTCAAAAGGAATCTAAGTTCTTTTTGAATGAACAGTTCCACAGGTGCTCAAGGAGCTACTTCAGAATGTTACGCTACTATCTAGATCCATGTGACAACACAACTACCCCAACAAAATCTAAATTATTCATGCTAGCGCTCAATTTTATTCTTCAGATCACTCTTGTAAACTGGACAGAATTGATCCAGTCAACTGCGGGTGGAGTTTCCTCGCAAGCTGGGCAATACAGATTCTCTCTACATTAAATGGAAAGTTTGAGTCTAATTATAAACATGAACCTTCTATCCAGTCTAACACTACAAGCTGTGAGTGTTGATGACCCATTGCAAAGATGTCTCTTCGCACCAAGCACTGGGAAGGACGAGAGATTATGCACCTGTAAGAAACATTCCGCCAATATGTTCTGAATTGGCGAAGAACCACCACCTTGCACAACATCCAAGGTGATGCACCGTATCCTTTGACAAGTGGCTCCTTTCCTAGATGCCCCCTTCCGAATTTATAGGTCTCCAGTTCCTCAACTGTATGATGCGTATCATTCAATGGTCAGAACCCCTAAATTTCTTCCCAGAATTGTAATATTCTAATGCGCGGTCCCCCACATTACTTCTGTGCAAAACTTGGATACTAAAATCGTTAAAGACCTGATCCATTCTACAAACAACTCATATTCAAACGCTTGGTTGAACTTCTTAGCAAGTGGTCTAACTAACTTGGCTAAATTATGCCTATGGCCACTGAGGAAATGGGGTTGTCTACTGTCACGTATTAGTGGTCAACAACCTCCCATTTTACAATTGAATAAGAATCTCAACAGATTTATCTCTTATACCCCAAGGGCTCCCCACAATTCTATACATCTCCCCCAATTCACACTCCTACAAATGTTAAAATTCTTGAAGAGCTTATAGTGACGCAATCCTACTTCAGTGCTAATATGTCAAGTGACTACATTCGAGCTTTCCATACGATTTTGTTGAGCCAGAGAGCTTTGTTGATAGTCGAGCCCGAAGTCGCGCTTAGCAACGTGACCAATCCCTGCTCCAATGATTTCTAACATGTACGATGCTGGATTCTGGTCGGCAGGACATTCGTGTATCCCAGGAAGCGCTTGAAAATAATTCTGTTGCAATTCAACGATCCCATGTGTGAGCGCATATTGTATTGCCTGGTACTTTTGAGCACATAGCATATTAAGAACATGGCTACAAAATCACTGAAAAAAATAGCACTTAGCAGAACTTTCAAACCAGGAAAACACTTGTCAATTGTCCCAGGTTAAGCATAGCAAGACAACGAATATTGCCCAAAGAATGGGCATATTCGTTACATACACGAAATTTGACAGACTTAGAACATTCGGAAAAGGATCATCCTAGGAACCGGAGCGGCTTGAGACACTCATCTGAATTCTCTGATCTATAAGTGCCCTTAATTTTAGAGCAACAGGTTCTGGAAAAGGGCTCTAAACTAGGAACCGGAGCGGTTTGAGAAGCTCTTGGAGCGAGTTGAGAGACTCATCTGAAACCTCATATCTATGTAATCCCTAGGTTTTTGAGCCCTGAGGTTTCAGTTGGGTTTCTGGACCCTCTTATTCTCTTATCAGAATTGAGAGGACACTCTGGAAGGGGTGAATTAGAATCTGTATTTCATTTAGCAAGGTTAAGCTGCATTAATCCTTTGACGACAAAGGGTTCATGATTTTGAAATAACCATTCTGATTGATCATATTGAGGAAAGTATAATCTAAATGGAGAAAATCTTTATATCATTAGATTGAGGGAGGAACATTGCATGTGCTACGTTATAAAAAAAATTAATTTGATCAAATAAAATCCCAATAGACTCTTCAAAACTGCATAAGAGAAAATGAGGCATAGATTGGGCCACATCGTCCTTAAAGGGTCAAATACAATGTGCATGAAAGGCCTACTGAATATAAACAAGCTTGAAATGAAACATACCAGAAGGTCCTTTGCTTGCTCTCCAATGGGTCCAAAATACGCAACCTCACCACCTCGTTTTAGCAACAGCAGGTGACTAAAGTACAGAAATAGCCTTCGGCTGGGTTGATGGATGGTGCAAATTACACTACGCCCCGAACTGACAATATTGGTAACACTTCGCATAACAATCTGAGCAGCCCGACTATCCAAGCCACTAGTTGGTTCATCCAGAAATAAAATGCTTGGATTTGCTACCTGCACGTTAGGTTTAAAAAAACACTCGTTCAGAAGAAAAAGATTTATCATCACTCGAATTACATCAGACACGTGATTTCCACATTCGTGAAACATGGGGACCTTGATCAATTGAATGTGACTTACGAGTTCAACACCAATGGTAAGACGCTTTGCTTCCTCCACAGAAAGACCTCCATCTCCAATTGATCCAACCAGTTTGTCTTCTATCTCGAACAGCTCCAGTAATTTCATAACCTGTAGCTCGACATAAAGATTACTTCAAGACACGTGAAGCAAATCGTTCATAGAGAATTTAATGGTCATAATTCATCAGCATACCTGTTGTGGAGTTAGATTATAAATCCAGCTACAAAGACACAACTCTCACTTTCCTTTACAGGTTAACCTAGATAGGCAGATCGTAACAATTCTAAGGACCACGCTGCAAGAGGGTTAAGAAGCCAAAAAGGATTAGTAACCAAGAGGTAAGCATGTCAATCTTAGGAGACAAGATTCAAAGGTGTCTTCAAAAAGCAAAAGTAACTATTGAAAAGGGTTGAGCTGACCCCACGTGTACATGTGCATACTCAGTTAAGAGAATACAAGAGTGTGAAGAAAATGCTTATAAATAGAGGGACAAGAGTAGTTAAGAAGGGAACCACTCGGGATAAGCTAGGGAACCTCAAGGAGATATGCTAATGTTAATTAAAGGAAACCTAAGGCTAAGTACAAAGGTACAAAATCAAGGTTTGCTAACGATACAGGTTACTAACCCCTCACGTGGGGTCTAATCGTAAATATTCCTACATTAGGTTGATCTAGATACATGGACATGGAATTAATCAAAATAAATTACTTAAGGCAAGCAACTTCTAAAGCAAGAGTTGGGGCACTTAATGAATTTCTGTTGTCACAACCTAGACATGCATAAATGAATTATACATGCCTTGCATTATACCTTCCAATCATACAATTATTATGTACAATTATTAAAGAAGTTGAAATATTTGCCTCCTCGATGAACATTTGACGAGTTCGAGTGGCAGTGCCTTTTGGAAGGCGTAATGAACCACTGAATTCGAGAGACTCCCGCACAGTTATAAACGGAGTATGAATGTCATTCTGTTCCACATATCTGTCCCCCAAATGTTGGAAATTGCACACTAACATACGGCATGGAACACATTTACTTCAGGCCTCGATGAACTGTCTCGGGAACAATAAAGATGCTCATATTTGTTAAAATGGAGTGCTTCAAAGTGCCTTCCAAATCCTAGGACTGATGGAGATCTGAGGATATGGAGAAGTGCCAGCTTCTTGAAAATTTTCCATTTTAACAAACATGACGATAATGTTTTCACAGCAGACCGTTTCATAACAATTCAAAGCAGGATACATGATTAAGAGGCTATGAAAGCCTAAGGACAAAATCTAACTTCATTTGTCTGAAGAAAATATACAATTGTGGACATGTTTCTTGTATCACTCACCCAGCAATGCGTGCAAACGTCTCTTGCAATTTGGGGTAGCCATTAATAAGAACATCACCAAGTATTTTGCCTGTCGTCTTGCGACCTGCTAGAACGTCAAGTAACGTTGTTTTCCCAGCACCACTACTGCCCATCAACGCAGTCATAGTTTTGGGCTTGGCAAATCCGGAAACACTGGAAAGCAGTACTCGAGGTTCTTTTATACCTGAAATAACCACCTAAGAGAACAAAAGTTTTTTTTTCAGAAATTATCAATTTCAATTCAATCAAATGATAGAAGTAGCTAAAACTACCAGAATATCAACAAGGAACATATGAAAACATTCATACCTCGTATACTATCTGGTGAAAAGAAAGAATCATTGGCTCAAATTTTAAGACAGTAGCTTCATCTTCTGTGACTTTCTTATCAGAACCAATTTTAGGAAATTGAAAATATCTTCGCTTTGATGCTGAAGGTTTCGCGGTTACAGGCTGATTCCGTAACAACCGCGCAACCGAAGGCAGCTTCACCTGTCATTTTTAACAACTGCACTTTCTGAGCGATATATGAAGAGAATGGGATTCACATGTGCTCAGATTGGATCAAAAGAGAAAAAACATTTATCCGCTCTAAACGTTGCTCCTGCACCCCATTGTGGAGCTGAGTTACAATGGGCAGGGTTTGAAGTAGAAACTACCTTGAGTTGAATGGTATTACAATAGGCAGTATTTAACATGGCAGGGCTATTTAGAATACTTCTGAGCTTGTGGGTTTCCATATTAGTGCTATGCTCTCACCCTCACGACAATGGGCAGATCGCGAAGATTCCCAAATCAGTTTTTTTGAACGTCTCTAAACAAAGTTTCATTTACAATTTGATCTATTAGCTTCAAGAAAAGATAACTTAGTTCATCCATGTTCAGAAACATACTACATCACCTCACGCAACTGTCTGAGACTTCAAATTGATCATCGACTGAACTCCACATCATCGATTACATACAAGCACTATTGCAGAATCCGTGTTAGGTATGTCAGAGTGAGCCATAATTACCTCATCATGCCGTATATTTGCAACTGTGTAAAAGCAGCATACGGTCAAAAAACAATAGAAGCAGATCAGAACAATCACAGGAATCCAGTAACCACGAAGAATAGTAGTTGGGAAGTTGTAGAGATCCAAATAAGCCTGTCCAACATTCATATCGCCCTTTCCAAGACAATAGTCGATAGAGTCACTGCAGGACTATCAACCACAGCAGACACTGATTTGCATGCGATTAGCATCACAAACTAATCAAACACAAGAGCAAGATATATGTGAATCAAAAGACCATATGAATCATGCGGAAAACTTTTCTCTTTTGATATAAAAAACTTCCTGAAACAGTCTACTTTTACGGAAATGCTTATTCTGGTATCAACCGAAGTTATATGCTTGCTGCAAACTAAGTACTGAAATGAAAATTAACAACTCACTACAAAACTCAAGTACTGTGTGCATGCTTCAATCTCATACACGCAGTATCCTGCCAACCTACAACAAATCTAATTGGTCTCTTTTTTGTTTTCAACAGATTATTACTTCACATATCATAGTTTCAAGATTCAACTTACTTGGCTATATCTGTCTGAGAGAAACTCATTGCAAACTATGGCTGTGATAGCCCATTGGAGAGGGCTGATGTAATATACCCAGATCCACCAGTTGGGAACCTTGCTCTTGACAATGAGAAAACCAGAAAAGAGGAGAAAGAATATGATACAAAGGCCTGCAAAATGTGAACCTTCTTTTGAGACCGCTGGCCGTTGATTGATACGTCCACATATTTAGCCACGAATTCCGGTCAAAATGATCATCACTAAACACAAAATATTGATTTCAAGCCACATTGATTCAAATTTCAAAAACTCTGAATAAGTCACCATTAATAGTTATGTTATTTTAATTGCGATAAGACCATGAACCTGCCAAACCACCAGCTGCCTCTTTTGTCTTGCAAAAAGAAGCTAAGAGTCTAGTGATCATTGCAAATGAGATGGCACATAGAAAAACAGCGAGAATATACAGAAAATAATGAGCACCATTGTTCGATGATGTCAACCCAGTCAACCAATATATTAGAGGTGTATATATGACCATCTGCAGCAACATAGAACAAGAACTGCTAAAAAGAAAGTTCTCATTATAGTTAAAAGAACCTTCCACTCAAACCAGAGGACACTGTACGGCAAGACTTCTGCAAGGGTCTCCTTTTGTAGAGATCAGTGGCAAGTGTCATGGACATCCAAAGTATTGCTGGAAGTTTGTCTAGAACTTGTTTCTTTTCATACTCTGTGCATGTCAACTGAAAAATTAAACAGTTTGATTGTCATGAACGGTATAAAGTCCTGTTACCTCTATAAGTGTCAAAGGGATTTGACTTAAGGTACATGCAAGGACATATGCATAAGGCCGGAAGAACCTTGCTGCATACTGCTTCTCAAACACCTGAACCCGAAAATAATTCACTGTCAAAAACATGCAAAATACAGAGATGCCAACTAGTATAGAGAAATTTAATCCTCTGGGTCTTGAATGTGATCAATTGCAACCAAAAAATACAAGTCATCACTGGCTCTTTTTACTGGTTCATCTTTTTGAAATTGCAACGACTGAGAGCAATGATGGAGGGGATAACTGTTCGCTCGTCCAGTTGAATGGGTATCTGCGAAATGGTGTTGAGCGACAGAGTCATGACAGCAGTGAAGGACAGGGACCTTCGGAGATCCATATCCGCTCGAAGTTTCGAGTCGGGAACTTGATAAAATAAAGTCCCTGTAAATGTTCCCAAAATCGCAAGCTGTTGCTCGCACATGTCAGTGCCAAAAAATTAGAACCCTAGACTTCGAACTTCTTCAAGTGCCCTACAATTACCTTCTATTCTATTCTATTTGCCTCACATACCATCCCTCATAGAAGATAACCTAAAATGACATAAAGTAGTTCAAGGGCATCTTGTTAGAACATACGGACGCATGCTACGACTGTAAGGCGATTACAACACTAGTAGAAATATCATCTCCGCGAGGTACTCTAGAAAAAGTGCTCTAGTCTCATTAGAAACTGGCTTAAATGGCGTTGCTGTATTGAAAGCGACTAAGTTTTCTAAGAAATCTCTCGTGGGTTTTCTTTTAGTGATATTAACATCAAATTAATAGAGGTAAGCCTTTCTCACCAATACAAATAAAAGTATTGAGGACTTATTAAATCTGTATAATCAAAGATTTAAAGAAAATATAGCTGATCTACACCTTTAATAGCTGTGGTAATTGTGGATGAATCTCCTCAGTGCACCTCGAGAATAATGTACAACGGCGGAACTACTACAGGTCGATTACCAATTAATTAGAGTGGCTCAACTATGTACATTCCTTTAGTAGCTTGATCATGAATTTCGAGTCTTAAGACTCCAAAATCTATGAGCTCTTGGAAAGCATAAATAGTTTGACATATACCTGTATCATACGAGCATACAAAAAGCTCCTACTTCGGAGTACTAAAGTAACTTGTCGTCGCATGACCACCTTTGTGGATGTCCACCAGTCTTGCACAAACTCCTTGTCAAAGATCTTTGCAATTTCTGGAGGCACCTATTGAAGAATCACAATTTTAATAAGACAGGTCTAAAGGTGCCAAACACGTTGAATCCTCATGTTTGATGGGATCCAACATACATAGAGTCAAGTTTCACCTGCTCAAGAGGTCGCTCAAGCTGTAAGCGGATGTTGCCTTCAGCCCTCTGCACTTTGTCCACAACGGTTGCGGCATTCGATATTTGATACGCTGGAGTCCCTGGCAGAGCAAGGTACGCTAGACTTTCGTGGTTAATTCCGATAGCTGTTATCTTGTCTCCTGCCTGCACTTGTGAGGTCTGCTGTATATCAATGAGTGAGGCTGTTCCCGTGGATTCCAATTCCGAGACCAACACTGCTGTATGTCCTCCTAATTAGATCAATATGCACACAAGACCGGCATCTTCAGACGCTGCAACTACAAGAAAGACTGACCAAATTCATAATGTAATGAGCAAAGGAAAAGTAGTAAGTATTTTGAACCTCTTATCAAATGAAAGAGACTGATATCGCTCTTGTCAACAGTGAGCACTAACTATAATACTTACAACCGGTATAACCACAACGTAATACCAAACCTATCCCACTTAAACCCTGACAATTGTAACACCATTTAAGACAATTTCTAACGTAATTCCAGCCAATTGTACAGTAGTGCGGCCAGGTTGTTTAGAACCCCAATTGGCGGTGGGTTTCCTAATAGTAACAAGAACTTGAAAGAGGATTTTTTCCAATTTATGTCAAGCCGCAGAGAAAACTGTAAGAAGTTATTAAAACAATCTAAGCACGACTAGTCTCGGTTAAAGAGCTAACTGTAAGACGTACCTGTTGTCTCTCCATCCGTAATTTTTAAACCCAAGGGCTTTGGGGCTTCCACCCACAACTCTTCAGCATCCTATCTAGGTCATTTGGGAGCAAATAAAACTATAACTTAGTGAAAGGTGACATAAAGTCTTTGGAACAAATAAAACTATTACAACAAAACCTACAAAACGAGAGAAATGGATAATATAGACCTCCTGTTCATCAAGAATGCGGACAACGTCTTTATACATGTCAGAGGCCATATAAGCACTAACGAAGTCATCGATAGTCAAAGGTTTCTGGCCACGTATTAAGTACCCAGCACCTTCTTCCGTTGAAATCTCTTGAAGAAAATCTGCTACATCTACATGATTGGGTTTCACATACCTGCATATTAAAACGTACTGTAAATTATCACTGTCAAAAATCATCAATGAAATGCGGCCACGCTTTCCCCAAACATTGAATGGACTTGACAAGTACAATAATGCTCTCTCCGTTCAAGTAGTCATACTAACATGTAGCTACTGAATACAAGTTAGAAATTTTCAGATATCTCTCCAACACTGCCTTCATAAATGCATTGAAAAACAGAAATTCTGAGCACATTCCCGGCACATCATGCAAATACCGATAGCTAAAGTCAACATTTTCTGCAAAAGTAAGAAGTTAAGTACCCAAGCTGTTTGAAATAGAGCAACACATCGTCACGTGGTCCTTGATATATGATGCGTCCTTCATGCATAACAATTATCCTGCACAGGATGGAGCAGAGTACACAAACTAAAGAACAATTTCAGGGTCACGTTCAAACATAGAGTAATTTCTTCAAATTGCAGCAGCATAGAAAGTGGAACACCTGAAGAACTATTAATTCAAAATCCCAAGTTTCAGAAAACTGTACAGTATTCAGAAAACGTATTGACAATGAACCATGCATTTAGACGTACAGATGACGTGTTCTATAAAGCTGCGTTGTCCTTGAAATTGAAATGTGAGGATGTTGACCTGGGAATGCATAATACCTGTCAAAAAGGTTGAAGACTTCTGGAGACGGTTGAAGAAGGGAGCAGAGGCACGTGTAGCGCCTTATCCTGGCCAACGTGCGGAAAGCTGAAACGATGTCATACGTGGCAGAACTATCGAGTCCAGTACTGATTTCATCAAGGAGAAAAACCAGAAATGTTCCTGCGCAACGCAATCACACGATAGAACCATGATTTCAAATGTGATAGGATAAATGGTCTCTGTTGTACTGCTCTAATTTTGGTAGTAGCAGCTAAAGTCTAAGTCAAGTTGATACAATATGAAAGTGGAACAATGTTACCTCGTCAGATCTGCTTACGTATCACAAACCATGCTTGTAAGTAAATTGATCAGGGGTAAGACAAATTGGAGGAAACACAAAACAGATTTGATCTGTCCCTAGCAGGAGAAGACTTATAACAATAATTTGAAATTTCAGGCGCAAGTACTCCACAAAAGATGCTGCTCTTGCCTGAGACCATCTCTGCAGTTGTTACTCGATGGCGTTCCCCTCCACTAACTCCACGAACCGCTGCATTTCCGACTATAGTGTTAAAAACACCTCGAAGGCCCAGTAAATGTAAAGTCAATTCCAAAGGAAGATTCACTCCCCCTATTTCTTCTTGTAGTGCCTCCATCTGTGAATTTGTGAATGCCATGGCTAAGAGAAATTAATATTCCAAAGTTGCAACAGGCCTACGCCAAGCTATCACACATATATGAGTATTGGAGATATAGTCTTCGTAAACCAGCCCACCATTTTAGCGTTTTTCCTGAACCAATCTGGATTGTTGGCAAAATGGCTTGTACAAGCGTTAGCAAACTCGCAGGTTTCTCTCACAGTAAGTGTAGGGAGATGTCGGTCCGTTTGTGCAATGAAGGCAGCAAGGCGTCGCACTTGGATCTTGTCGAGAGGGTTCCCGTTGAACGTCACTGATCCTTGCAGGGTTGTTGTCTTATCCAAATACAGCCTTCCACCTAACGCTTTGTGTAAACTGCTCTTCCCTGTCCATACCTTCAATGCAAGCGAAACTCTCTTCGATCAGAAAATGGAAAGAATATGTAATCCACCCCACTACCCAAAAGCATTGATCAAGTGTATCAAGTGAACTATATCTCCAATAAGGTTCTACAGCCCCTGGTAAAATTTCTTTAATTCCCAGGATAAAAGATTCACGCTTTGAAATGACCAATTCGATTGATTATACTGTGAAAAAATATAATTTAATTGGGACCAAAATTTATATCACCAGAATCAACGAAGAATACTGCATGCGATGACCAAGAAATACGTAAATTACTTGGACCAAAAATAGTCCATATATGCCCTACTCAAAATTGCTAAAAAAGCATGAGTTCCAATTTGGGCTTCTTGGTCCTTTAGGGATTAAGCATCCCATTTTCCATTATTCATTAACTAAAGACCGCATATTGTTTCAAATTTAGAATATAAAATAGGGCGTAATGACAATCCATTTATTCCTTATAGACTACGATATTCCATAACCATCATTCCCTAATACAGCTAGACTCATGGACATGACGTGCGCACTAATATCATACATGACCCACAAAGAAATTAGAGGTCTTACCGCAGCCTGGAGGTCCACAGACGAGTGTCAATGTTCCTGGCATCAAGTACCCCGAGCAGTTGTCGAGGACCTTAAACTGTTGCATTCCTAGCTTTTCAGCACAGCAGGCGAACAAGCACTTCAATACCATAGATCCAACAGTTTCAAATCCCTGTTTTGCACCCCTTAGTTCCGCACCATAAGTCACTCCTTTGAATTTTACTACCTGCATTGCAATTGCAGATGAGGGTCACGGCTGGACTATGAGAACTCTGTTGGCAAGGGTTAGAAGCTACAATGCCAAGAGCTTGCCCTAGTTCTGTACCGAATCAAATCAATAAATTAAACAGAGGTCAGACACTAAGGAGGTCAATACAAAAGTGAAGTGTACCTCACTTTCTCTGAATGGCTTAAATGATGCCATGTACTCGAAAGAAATCCCAAGCAGACAATGACGATAAGGCAAGTTAACTACCTGGGGTGGGAACCTGGGCAAATGCTGGCGAATTTTGACCAAGAATGCAAGGAGGCCATCTTCCAAAAGCCTATCAAAGCCCGTTAAGTCACGTCCAACTGTTGGTTTAGCAGCGGGTGCAGACAAAGCCTACCACATCAAACAAATGGCTGTTTTCAGAACCTTTCAATGATAATTATACGGCCAAGCCTCTAAACATGAAGGTACCGAAAGCATATGGATACAAAACATACATGATCAAACTCAGAGCATGTGATAAAAATCAATGAAGGTAGAGGATACTAATACTGTATCCCGTCTCCTACACTGACCCTTATTACCAACAGCAACTCATGTATTCATACAATGGGTTGGACTCATTAGCAAGTGGTGTCAGCATGACTTGGTTAGATGTCTATGGCAACTGATCTTTGAATGGAAACGGGATTGACTTCAGACCGCCACTTTGCGCTGCTCATGTGATGCAGTACAGCTGTGGATCTATGTGCTTTAAATTCATTTAGCTTTGACCACATGCAAGTGGATTCAAAACACATAGATCACCCTGTTATTTAAAATCTTACACTTCAGGGGTTCCTTGCACTCACAATGTCAAGTGATCTTTGGATTTCAGCCGACTTTCCAGCCTCCTCCAGCTTCTTGGCCATGTTGACGACGAGCTCCATCAAATCTTCCTTTCCCAGTGACTTTAGCTTCTTTTTTATCCCCGTTGGATCACAAGGGACAACCGCCTTGGGTTGTTCCTTCTCGCCGAGTTTCAGTTGGCCTTTAAGCTGGTCGAGGTACTTCCGCTTCTGTCCAGATGCTACCGAAGACGCGACGTCATTATCCGACCGGTCGTAATACTCTTTGAGCCTCGCTGTGTAGTAAACCACCTCGGCAGCCTTGATTTGCTCCCCTTCCGTCTTTGCCTTGTCAGACTCAGATGTGGCTAGATTTGGAATTAGGGTAGGTTGACGATAGTCATTTGCAATGGAATTCGATCTTCCAAGAGGCGAAGGATCACATTCCGAAAGAGGGCGACTTTGTTCCCAGCTTCCGCCTATTCCCTGCCCAACATTGTCCTCTCCCAAGGGCTCCTGCAAGTCCAGAAGCAAACCCTAAATAAGTGGACACGATCAATTACTGTGAGCAGTGCAAGCTCTGTCTCATCGCATATCAACTTGCGTTGACAGAGCACAGTAAAGCAAAGACAAAGCACAGTCAGAGCAAAGATAAAGGAAAGGGAAAACAAAAACAGAGCTCTGGGACTGCAACTTACTTCATGGACGAGGTTGACGGCAGCCATGGCTGAGTGGCCACTACATCATTTGGAGAGCTCACTTGGGGATAACATAGTATCCAAAATTAGGGTTGAAATCCCATGAGCAAGTCTCTTGTCTCAGAGACGTGAATGTAATGACCTACAAGGAACAAATTCAAATGCTCTTGTCAATTTCGGAAGGGCAATCTACTCATCCCTGCAATGACGTCTACAGAATTCCAGAGTGTGCGCCTTGGAGATCTATCCAGAGCAGTCTCGCAAATTGAACAAAACTCATGCGCCAAATGAGCCCTATGATGCGAAATGAGACCGAATCTTGTGATTTGAAAACCTGCAGAATGTGCAAACGAAAACACACTTCGTACATTTCGGATGATGTGGAAGCAGCCATGATTCAGAATTGAACGCCATAGCTCATGCCATGGACGGTGCAAACAACTTGGTGGTTACAAATAGGTTAGTTAGATGAGAAGCGTTCGTCTTAACCTGTGAAAAACTAAACCTACAAACATGAGTTAAGCCCAACAACCGAATACTTGAGCACATTGAAATTCATACAACAATTTCTGTAGACCAAGCAATAATGGATGAATACATTATCAACAGAGAACGCGGTGAACAATAACTCTAGAAACACAACCTTTAGACAATCTTCACCCATAAGGAGTGCAATTATCAAATTCTACATGGAATTGGAATCATGCCAATGGTGATGTCCTGCAGATCTTCAAATTGTGTCTTGTGACCACAAACAATAACCAAAACCATGTAGGGATTCAGTAATGCTTGGCAAAGCTGTCTACTGCAACAATACACTTACATACTTGCGTTACAAGGTGCAAATATTTAATGTTCATATCGGCCGAAGTGAGTTTCACTTGTTGGACTTGCACACTACAGTACCTCAGTTCAGATGGAATCTTGAAAAATTCTGCAACTTCCTCTCGAATTGGCTGAAGTCCTGATCCATTGAGCAACAACTCTTGGAATCTTGGGTTTTATGTCCTTTTTGGAATTTTCTTCCTTTCTAGGGTTTAGGCCTTCCAAGTAGGCAAGGTCTCGTTACCCAATAGGAATGGTGCTTTGGTGACTCACCGCTGGCGAGTGGCGATGGATCCTAGACTCGGCAGAGGGCGACGAGTGACGACGCGGCGATCAAATGCTTCCACCATGTCGCACATGCGGCTCTCTCGGATTTGATCCTTTTCGGGTTATTAAATCTTTCATGACAGAATAAAAGCAGGGACTGAGATTGCACGTCACTTTCTTCTTGATTGTATCATTTGGATTGTGTGAGGATGCAATTTGTGCCCAATTTGTGTCCAATTTGTTCAGCTCATGCGCAACGCGTGAATATCGGTGTAACCATCCCTTTTCAGGTAGTTAGGAGATTTCATTGTTATTGACCATCACGCAAAATGTTTCAACATGGGATCCTCTTCCGAGAGAGTCTGTGCGTTCAAGGGAAACCGGTTGAGCATCTGCTTTGAAAAAGTGACGCTTTCCTCGGTGGTTTTTTAGCACAAATTGAAGTGGAGATTGTCGTTTTTGTTTCTGTTGGTTTGACCTAGAATTCTTTTGTAGTCGATTGTTTCGACGATGCGGCCATCGTTGGCATGTGGTAACGTCTCTGCGACGTGCTTGATTCTTCCACACTCGATTTCGTCGTCCCATGTACCCCTGGTAGCAGCGCGTCGCCACAAGAAATTGGCGATGCATGTGGTGAGATGTAAGTTGCATTCATCTAAGGGTAGGCAGGTTTTTCGCTACCAATTTGCGGCTTTAAGTAGTCGGAATGTGGCAGTAGAATTGGAGCAATTTCAAGGGGATTTGAACAAGGGAGTGCAAGGAGAGCAGGGTTTCGTGTCTTCCGTAGGGACACCAGCGCCATCGCTCGCTTCATTGCGGGAGTGGTATTTGGCGGACAAGCAATTCGTGGTCCTTTCGTGCTCGGCTTTCGTGGTATGATTCTGATTCTTCTCATTGCATTTCATTCTGGTCTCTGCATTTTTTTGTGTGTGAGTGAGGAATCGGTTATGCGGAGTGTGATTGTAATGGGTGGCTTTGGGGATCACAGACAGTGGGATTCATGACCATTTTACTTGCAGCTGCGATTCCTAGTCTATTGGTACGCTTCTCACTGACTCTTTAAGTTTTCTGGTGTGAATTTCTAGGGTTTGGAAACCGCATCCATCTTGTCTATCTGATGTTTCTTTTGTGATGCTTCCATCATAACATTCTACAGCAGAGGTGACCGTAACTATACTTGCTAATGCATTAATTCTTGAACTTCAGTTGTGAGAGGATCTGTGCCAAAGAGTGGAATGTCAAAGAATGGGAGCACATCTCAGAGACCCTGCTTCATCCTTGAATTAGCTGTTGGGTCAAAGGCGTTCGCAGTTCCTTTCAAGAATGTTATGATATGTGCATCAAAACTTTTAAAGTTCAGGCCCATGTTGCGTTTGATAGTTCCTGTTTACTGCAGAATCGTCGATTTTATATGAAGCAATGTTATGTGATGATAGGCAATTAAGAAGGCAGCTGAATCGCTGGAGAAGCTAGCAGATACAGCAAGGGAGGAACTGCCTGGCACCATGGCGGCCATCAGATTGTCCGGCATGGAGATCAGTGACCTCACGATGGAACTCAACGACTTAGGGTGTGTAACGTCTGAATTCCAAGCTTTCGCTATTCCCAGAAACTCAAGTAACCTCTAAAGGACGAAGAAGCCCAAATCGGGCCTTATGTTTTATTAACAGTTCTGAGTAGGTCATGTGGGGACTCTTTTGGGGGGCCAATCTTTTTTTGAAATTGACTAACACATGCAATTTTCTTCACTAGTTCTGGTGATACAAAATGCGGTCCTATCTGAATTATTGATTTTTCACAACATGATCGATATAATATCATTAATCGTTTTAATATCCTAAATCTTTGGCCATTTAGGTGATAAAAAATCAACCTCAACTTCTCCTCGTGATCAGAGATTCACAATTATGTAACGATGTATTTAGTTTGTAACAGTTGATTGAATGTGTTAATTAAAAGACATGCACCATTTAAGAAAGTAACCAAATTTTGGAAAGAGTTGGATACTGTAATAACGGAATTGGCATCGGCGTATTTTTCTCTAGTTTTACCACATGTGCACCTTCGTTTTTAGGCAGGACGGTCATGGTTGTGACAACGATATTAGCCTGATTCTATAATTCCATTGATCAATCAGACAAGAGATTTCCAGGGGAGTCAGAAGTTCTGCTCGCGCTCTTAACGCTGCTGAGTCTGGAATGCGACAAGTAGGGGGGCTTGCTTCTAATGGTGAGTATCTTCAATACGTTTTTTGTAACAATGTTCCTGGCAAGCTATTATCGTATGACATGGAGGAGCTGGATGCAATGACGTACAACGTCAATTTAGTGATCACCTTTCACATCATGTGTGTTACTTATGTTAACAGACCATTTTAGCCTGTTTTAAGTTCTTAAGTGTTCTATGTAGAAGGGAAGATAACATGGTTTTCGGTACAATTAGAATATTTTTTAAGAACCTTTAGACAACATTATGAAGGACTTTTTTGCTATAATTCTTATGAAAGTCTCCCTATGGTCACACTGATCATTTGAAGACCACCCTATGTATCATGTTGTATGATCATTGTAACTGTGCGGAGACGGCCTCATGAATTTTATGATGACTTGTGGGGAAGGTCTAACTGCTGTCGCAGTGATCATACAATATATATGGGGAGCTTCCATATGATTATTGTGACCTTAGGTAGACCTTCTCATGAATTATGGATAAATTCTCTACATGATGTTTAATAGTTCCTAAAACAGGCTACTTTTGCCTTGTTTGGGGATTTGACATTCAAGATTCATAGGCACCCACAAACATTAAATGGTTGCTCAGTGTGGCAGAAACAAGCCGTCGTTCCAGCTCAAGCAATGCAGCCTCTGGTGGTTCGCACCGCAAAACGAGTGCGTGACGGCCTCGTCCAAACGCGGGTCCTAGTTGGCAACTTGCAAGTTCTCTCTCGAGTTACAAGCTGGATTGGTTCTCTTCAACCCATCCTGGTTATACCTTTCCAGAAAAAGAGTCACGAATCCTAAACAATGAACTGACTGGACACATCTTTTACAAGCAGGTAGTTCATGGAGTCGCAATCTCTACCTCTTCCGGACACCCTCTGCATATCATGACCAAAGAAGACAAGCCCTGTTCATTCTACATTCTACTGCTAAATTTTGAGTGCTTTTATGTTCCTACTCCTTAGATCTGATGCACAATGGCAGTGTCATACTTGTTTCGACCTGCAGGTCGTGTCAGGTGACTGGATTCTGGGTGGGATGTTTTGGTGTTGTGATCTCTTCCACTCCAGGGTGATAATGCCGTGCAAATTGTAAATTTGGGCTGTTGGAACTTTTAATGATAGGAAGTGTGAGTCGTCCATGCTGAAACTGGAACCGTATCAAAATTATTGGTTGTATTGGACGTCAACTTGTATGCACCATATTTTTATTGAAGTTAATTGTGATACATTCACATACTATTGATGTGTTATTTGTGAATATTGTTTGTGAAAATTATTGAGCTGTAACTCGTTCATAAAATGTTGGCAAACATTTTTCTAGCAATGACATGAATTGAATATGTGTATTCAAATCAAGGTTGTGATACATTGTTGCAAATAATAAATTACAGACATACGAAAGCTTCTATCTATTTAAATGCGAGTAAGTTATTCAAGTATGAGTATAAATATGACATGCAACATTCATGAAAAAATATATGAAAATTATAAGATGTTTTTTTCTTGAGAAACAAACATTGAATTTTCAAACTATTTCTTTTTACCTTCTATAGACAAAGCATTCAAATTTTGAACAATGACTAGTTGAATGCCAACATATTCCATACATATAAAAGTTGTGTAAAATTTGATAAATTCTAAAATTATATTTTACACCATAACAAGATACTTTTTCCTTCCCGAAAAATCATTGAAAACATAATTTTCCACAAATTTTGCCATTAACTCTTAGGATTATTAAGATATTCTCGCTCTTGCAAAAAGAAGGGATTAATAACAAATTTGCACCTAATACTTCTTGCATGCATTCATGCCACATCATCAAAGCACAATTTCAATAAGAATTCAAAAGTAATACAAAGTAAGAAAAAAAATTAGAGACCAAATAGAAGGTGATATTTCATGACTTTTAAGAGCATCTCTATTCACCTTGCACTTACTCCTAAAGTTTCAAACAATGGCCCACATAATGTAAGTCTAATAAGCTTTATCATATATTCTACTTGGTCATTGGTCAATTGACTAGTTATGGGACACATTAGACAAGCAAGGATGGAAGATAAGAAGTTTGAAAATATTAGGTAGAAGCACCAATCTACCTAATAAATGTTAGATAAGAGCTTACGTGAGCTTAATGATAGTACAAGCTTCTCATTTTGAAGGAAAACGTAGGAATTCATTATTTATAATCAAATGATCAAATTTGGGAGATTTGAATTCATATTTAGAGTTGGAGCCTCCTAATTAGGTTAGACTTCTATGTGCCAAAATTGACCAAACTTTGCATAAAAGACAAAAAGTTTTTTGGAATCACACATGGAAATGTGCAAAATTTCCAAAGGGGAATTTAAATAGTTTGCTGACATGATTACAGGGAGAAATACATGAAAAGTTTGGGAATCAAGTTTTTGATTTCAAGAAAACTAATTTTAACATTAGATTTCTTATAGTTTAACAACAAGACAAAGCATTTTTAGCATTATTGCTAAAAATTAATGTAGTTTTTCCCAACTCACATGGACATTACATGTGTTTTGGCTCTTGGGGAGGGCTACAAGTTCCCAACTCAAACCCCCCCTAAGAACCGCCAAAATCTGTTGTTCCTGGCCTGTGCTGACCTGGCCGAGAGACAGCCAGGTCAGATTTAAAAATAAAAATAAAAAATTAGCTTTGTTTCTCATTTTAAGGACTTAAAATTTTATTTTATTTTATTCAAAAAACAAACAAACTGACAGCGGCGTTCTTTCACTGTCGGGGGAACAGCGCTGGGAACGGCCCTCAAACGGCCCTCAAAATCTTGAAATCTCTTCTAATGAGTGTAAACATCACGGAAGTCAGCCAAAATAATTCCTATTTTGTAAAAATTTGAAATTTGTTTTCTGATCATATTGACTCCACATAGAAATCCACTTGACAAGGCCAAAAATTACAAAATTAATGACGACCCAGAATAGGAAACAAATTTTTACATTAATCTATTTTCATGCATCTCCATGTAGTGCAATAGACCTCAAAGACTAAATCTTTAAAATAAGGTGCTCTAAAGCGACCTTGCTCTAACACAAAGGTACATTTTTCTTTCTTCAATGTACCAATAATTTATATTTTAGGATGTGGTCCCTTTTTAGTTATTGACCATTGCGTTTCAACTTCAAAAATTCATACCTAATTCCACACATGTTAAAAAATATGAAACAACTTGGATTAGATGCTCTGATTTTAAGAAATTAAAATCTTATGATGATTAGGAGCCAGTTGCCCACACAGCGAGCACGACAGCCGCCGCCGCTACGACCCGCACATTCGCCCGCCGCGCTCCAGTCGCGTAACGTCGCCGCCAGCGCAGCCCTCGCATCTCGCATCTCCCCTCCCAGTCAAGAACCTTCCGCCCCTCCTCTTTTCTTTCCTCCCATTTCTTTTCCAGCCTTTGAAATCCATAAATTGAACCCTGGCGCTTACGTTACATAAGTTGCCCCAAGCCAGTTCTCCAGGTAGGGACTCGTCTCGGCCCATTTCTCAAGGTCGATTCATGTCTCTGGCGACTGCTGCCACTCTCCACTTTGCGTGCACTTAGTGGCGGGGGTGCCAGTTTGCCACCCAAATGTCGGCGCTGCCACTGCTCGACTGACTGCAAGACCTATCTCTTTCTGGTGCACGCCATGCCTTCAACGTGATTGAATCTAGACTTTGGATGGATTGATTGATTGATTGCTCAGCTTGGGATTGGATTTCGTCCGATTGTCCTGCTTCCTGAAAAGGGAATGGTGGTGGGTGTTTGGGGAGCTTGCGAGCTGGGTTGCTGGTCTGCCTCTTTGACTGATGAATTCGGTAGCGAGTGCGTGGTTAATTAGCTAGTGGGTCGTCTGTGTCTGCGGCGGCCTGTATTCCGGGATTTCGGCTCGTTTGGGGACTAGCTCGACGGGGGGGTTGAGTTTGGGATGCGATTGTGTTTGAGTGTCTCGCGAATGCCTTGAATTCGGACCATGGTGTCTAGTGGGTGAGACGAGTGAGGATCCGAGGAATTTGAAGACTGGAATGTGGTCGTTGTGGGCTCGCAGGATTGAGCTGCGAATTTGCGAAAGAATGAATGGCTAGTTGTCCGGCGGGTATCGATCTTCAGATTCCTTTGGTCCAAGCTAGTTTTCTGTTGAATCGATGAAGTGCTGATGCGCCTGCCACGAATTGGAGCGTTTGGTAGTATTGCTTTTCTTCACAATTCGTTTGAAATGCTCGATCGCTGCCGATTGTGAAGCCCGCAAGCTCTAGCAATGGTTTGAGGACCGCGGGAGCCTTGTTGCATCATGACCATGGAAGCGGAGCGGATATTCAAATACAGCAACGTCGAGCGCGACACCAGGAAGCGGAAGCATCTGGTGGCGGCGAAGTTGCCGAGCTCCCCATTCTCCACGCATTGTAAGACCGCCCACCACCATGTCCACTCCAGCACCCTGTGGCCAATGCCAGCACTAATCTCCAGCCTTGTGGTCATATTCCTCCTCTCCACATGGATTCTCCACCAGGAGAATGTGGGCAACACTCCGTTGTTAATCATGCAACGATTCACAGCGCGAATTGCTAAGACTCCTACTCTTCCCTGCTCCGGCCACGGCTACTTGGAAAACGGCGACACAGTGACTCAAGCTCCGATTTGTAAGTGCCACGAGTGCTTCGGAGGTCGGGATTGCGCGGAAGTGGTGCCCAGCTGCGTGATCGACCTTGACCACGGCGATCCCACCATGTTCGAGGAGTTTTGGTTCCAGAACGGGGAGAGGAGCGTCACGGTGATTCTGGGCTACCAGCGCATGAGCTACTTCGCGCAGAGCAAGCACGTGTGGTTCATGGAGAAGGAGGTACATGGTCCATTGCGTTAAATTGCCACGATTCTAGCGTCAAAAATTGTGACATAATTGTGTGCATTGAGGTATCAAATCTAGGAGCGGTACGGATATATGTTTTAGAACGCGCGTTCGGAAAAGTGCCCAAGTATTGGAATACCGCCAATTTAACGAAATTGACGTTTCAGGTGGAGGAGCAGATTCGGGCATTGCATCGAGTGGTGGGGAACGCTGTCACGGACGGGAGGCACATTGTGGTGGGCACGGGATCCACGCAGCTGTTTCAAGCCGCGTTGTATGCGTTGACGACGCAGGACCAGCCCGTGCCAACGAGGATTGTGTCCGCGGCGCCCTTCTATTCGGTTTGCGCCTCGCCCTCATACGTTTCTTGTCTCCTTGAATGTGTGCTTAGACTGGTGTGAACCATGGACTGGTTGGACTGGTTTTTATCGCATGGTTGCATGTGCCTCTCTCTTCTCAATGGGACCTCCCCTGGCTTTCAATGAACTGGCTGAAACGCAATTCATTCAACAATAGTGGAGTCATATTTGTGTGCTTCCCCCTGTTTCATTCCCCATCTCAATGAATGGAGGCTTCCTAAAAATCCTCACAGCGCTCCAATTCGTTCTTTCAATGAACTGGCTAAACTTCAATTACGGGTAGGTATGAATAGGACATGGCTTCTTCAATTTTCTTCAAATAGCGCTTTCAGCAAAGTGGTTGAAACTTAATTCATTAGCAATGAATGTTGGAGATGTATAACGGGAGACAAAGAAGTTTACGTAAAGAATGTACTGGAGGTTACAGTCACTTTTTCTGTCTAATTTTTTTGTGCGAAGATAATAGCTCGATGAAGTGGATAGGATGATCGAAGTGGAAAGGAACTGGACTGAAGTGCAAGAGAATAGGGATGAATTGAAGATTAGAATTGAGCAAGTTCACTTAATGAAAAAATCCCTTGTGAGGGTCTCTCTTAATGGAAAACAAAAGAAGTTTACAAGTAGAGTACCGAAAATCATGAAACCAACTATGACTCTCCTCCCGATTGATTGTGTTGGTTATCAGTCGTACCCAGCAGTGACGGACTACTTACGTTCCGCGCTGTTCAAGTGGGCCGGCGACGCCGCCAGGTTCGACACCACGGATGGGCAGCCCTTCATCGAGCTCGTCACGTCTCCAAACAACCCCGACGGGAAGATTCAGCACGCCATCGTGAAGAAGGGCACCCCGCAGCAGCTGGCGCATGTGGTGCACGACCTGGCGTACTTCTGGCCTCATTACACGCCCATCACCGCAGCTGCTGACCACGACATCATGCTCTTCACTCTCTCCAAGAGCACCGGTCATGCCGGCACTCGCATTGGGTACGTAACGCCCCATCCCCTTCTCCTCATCCACCTCAGTTGTTGATCAATCACACCAAAACTCCGTCGTTTTTCGTCATGTACACACTCACGAATCTTCAGTGTCTGCACCAATCTTTGTTACATACACAGGAGAAATCCAAGATGGTTATTGGACAAGTCATGTCCTTTCGTGTTCATTGACCATACATGTGGTCAATGGAGCCTCTAATGTATTGTAAGGTTAATTGGAATCTCTACCTTAGTAGCACTGTCTATCATAATTGGACATCAATTGACTATGGTTTTCTTGTAAAATTCCATAGATGGACATTTAGGATTTCTCCTATATATGACATCAGTTCTGTCATCATGCAAAACCAAAGTTCTCCATGACGTCTGCAACACAAGGCAATACTAATGTCCTTTTCGGCGTTACGTTCTTGGATCCTTTGACCAGGTGGGCGATTCTGAAGGACGAAACCGTGGCCAAGCGGATGACGAAATTCATGGAGCTGAACACGATCGGTGTTTCGCACGATTCGCAAGTGCGCGCCACGCAAATTTTGAAAGCCGTGGTGGAAGGATACGCCCTATCCGACGCGTCCTCCACCACCAACAAGCTGTTCCACTTCGGCGCGGCAGAGATGCAGTACCGGTGGTCACGCCTGCGATCTGCCCTGAACGCCTCCACGGAGTTTGCCATCCCAGATTTTGCGCCTACCGAATGCACTTTCTTCCACCAGAAAATGGTCCCCACTCCTGCCTTCGCCTGGTTGCGGTGCCTCAAAGCTAAAGATTGTGAGGAGATGCTGAAGGCCAGGCGGATCATTACGCGCAATGGGAGACATTTCGGAGTGGGTGGGGAGTTCGTGAGGTTGAGCATGCTGGATCGGAGTCGCAAGTTTGAGATGCTGGTGGATCGGTTGGCCAGAATCGACTCGTCGAGAACTCCGGGCTAAATGAAAGTTGCACACGTACATGGGATCCAGGAATTTAAACTGAAGGTCTTTACGCACACAATCGATCTAGATAGTTAAGCCAGTTCTACGAATTGCGGGACTGGATGATTTGATGGCTATCATGGTAAAGAAGCTGATTGCTAGCTTGAGGGATCTACATACTTTTGCACGGGAGGCAGATTAGGGAGGTCCTAGCTGGTCCTGTCAATGGAAATGTGCTGTAAGATTGGTATAAACTTTGGTTGCTCCCATGCCTCTTTCAGGTGTATGGGCTGGATTCATGTTGCTAACACCACTCTGAATATCAAGTGTGAACAGCCCGTCTATAGAATAAATTTTACACAATGAATTCAGTCAGACCAAAGGTTTACTGTGTGAATACCACCCGGAACACCAAGTGCGAACATACCTTAATTCGGCTAAGTTGCAAGTTCACTGCCTACGGATTTGTCACGCATCCATTTTTTTTTGTAACGTTCCTTCCAGCTTGGAGTTGTGTAGCTTCATGTACGTAAGCAGTCATGCTATGTTTTCAGTTGTTTTGAATGAATTGTTGTGAAATTTATGCATGCCCATGTTAAGGTCAGAGGTACTCCAGGTGGGGAGTCTCGACTTTGACTGTTATGGATTAGACTCCGTCGATATGGATTACTCCGTATTTTCTCATGAGCCTGTTACAATGAATCTGACCATGCTGGCAGTCAGTGAGAGGTGCTTCTGGCCCATTCAACGACTTGGAGTCGGAACAATCTCCAGAAATCAGCGACCTGTATTTGTATACTACCCTCGTATTCATTAAAATAGTCGGTTTCAGAGAGACCATGACGGAGTTTCAGCCGCTGAAATCGAGACCTACTCAACGTTTTCTCACGACACCCTGACCCTGCAATTGCACATTCAATCCCTGTACCAGTATATTCTCAGAACCTATGCAAATTGTGAACTTACACATGCATGTGAGGGTGCATTTAGCTAGAAGTTCATTTGCTTGAGGCAGTGAGGCTTGAATGTTTGAGCATCAGCTCAATTGGAAAACAAATTGTGCGAAGACCAACAAAATGACTACGATAAGATGCACAATTAATTAGAATATTTGATCACATGGATCTTGTCGTCGATCATTGTCGATCATTTTCCAGATTTACGCTGACCATGGTTCTAATTGTTCACATGGGTCTTCTTGTGGATCGATCATTTTCCAGATTTTGCATAGTCGACTATTCCTATATTCCTGATTTTTGAGGTTTGGGGCAGTTGAAAGTCTTCGTTTTCAAAGCGCTGGACACTGAACGTCACGATCCCGGCGCTGGGAAACATGCCCATTTCACGAACATATCTGTGAGCACATTCTTGTGACGTGCACCTCAAGCTCGGGGAGAGAAAAAAATAGAGTGGCAAGCCAATTAATATATAAATTTAGATGAATGGCGGTTGGTTGGTACGAGAGGTCACTGGGTGAAATTATATAATTATACTATTGTACCTACCTAGTCCTTCCAGACGTTTCATGAATACTAGGAGACTTAACGACTCATGAAACTTCCCCAAGGAGAAAGGGCTTCCGCTATTTAACCCTAGGAGGATGTTTGGCGTCTAATGGATGACAAAGAATCTTTGTGGTAGGACAAAAGTGCAACTATTCATCTTCAGAATTTTGTTGTGAAAATGGGAGGTCTTCTACAGTAGTTTGACTTCCAATGAGTGCTTTTGCTATTTCTAAAGGCTAAAGCCAATGATTCACACGGTATAATTTTCAAGGTCACTCCTTCAGCCTTTAAGAGTTAAGTTGTCTATAAGTTTGTGGTTTCATCTGCCTCCAATTACAAGGGTCTCTTGAAGTGATCAAGAAGTTATCAATGTAACTTTGACCTTTATATTTGAGAGAGTTTTTGTTTTGTTTTTTCCATTCAAAAAATGTGGTTTTAAACCTACTTACAAATTAAAATATTGTTCTTTATGGTAATTTGGTAGTGTATATCCAAATTTCAACTATAGAAATCTGAATTGTACTTGAAGGTGTCGTGGTATGTTAAAATTTGGCCCACATCCAATAATGCATTTTGCAATAAGATTTGTGTATTACAAAGCATATGATTGGATAGTTTGTGCACTACCCTATGACCTCTCCAAGTTCTTAGCCATACAGAGGTCACAGGGTGATTGTAAGAAAGACTGAACGATTTTGGTAGCGTTTGGTCAAAAACTGCGTTTTTTCTGCCCAATACTAGGAGTACTAGGAGTACTACAAAATGGAGCAATCTCAGCCGTTGATTTGAAAAATCAACGACCAATAGTACTTTTGACAGTTTTGAGTACTTTATAATACTAAAACAGTACTACTTAAAAAAAATGACAATTTGTCACAGAAAGTAGATAAAATTAAGTATAAATTAATAAAAATTAGTAAAACATGAATAAAAAAAACCTAAAAATTGGCCATTTATAAAGACTTGATAGTGATTACATTTCATCAAAAACTAAAAGTTGAAACCATCATGAAAATTTGGAGTGCTATGCACAAGGGACCCCTATTTGCATGCATGTTGAGGACAAAAAATTGTGTTTTTTGAATTCCCTTTGGTGGGTACATGCCCATCTAATGTGGAAATAGGTCGCAAAAAAATCAAGTGAACATCATGTTTTTTGGATACTTCACAGTACTAAAAAACCCTAAACCGCAAAGTGTGACAAATGAGCTAAATTGATATTTAATTATAACATTATTTTTCAAAAAATTTGAAAAATAACAAATCTCATGTTTTCTGAGTTAGCAATCTTCCATAAAAATTTCAAGTCCATTGTCTTCAATTTCCAAAAGTTACGGCCAAAACCAACTCCGTCACTTCAATTGTGACGCCTCATAGGACTGGTCTTTCTTGCAATCATCCTCACAACAAGAACAAAGTTTAGTGAGTCAAAGTAGGGCATGAAAATAGGCATTCTAATCTAAGTTACAAAATCAATACAAATTTTTCTTGAGATTTTTTAAAATTTTGAATATAGAATCCGTATATGATATAGTGTATTGGCTTATATACACACCTTTATGGTCAATTTCGTTAAAATGGCGGTATTCCATTAAAATGGCACAAAATGAAACCACTAAAAGAATGAAAACAATGGAAAGATTGTCCGAGGGGAGTGGAAATGCGTGAACTAGGAGTGATTTGAATGTGCTAGGCATAAAATTGGCACATGCATGATCCTATCGTGGCACACTTATTCTCCATTTGTAGAAGATATTCCATTAAAATGGCATGAGGAATACTACCATTTTAACGAAATTGACCATTTTAGCACTAACTTATATACTTACTGTAAGATAGAAAGGTCAATCCGAACAGTTGAATAACAATTTTATGATTGTCTTTATAATCTTCAAAAAACAAAATATGCAAATTGTATTTATATATATTGTTAATATGCAATAGTATATTAGCATATATTAGTGTATTATCACATTAATAGTGGTGTGTATTGTGGTATCACTAGTAGAAAATAGTGTCACAGTCAACAAAAGCTAGTTGATCCTTTTGTTGACTGCAACACAGTTTTAAGAAATTCGCGTTGCAGTCAACGCAAATTTCTGAAAACTGTGTTGCAGTTAACAAAAGGATCAGCTAGCTTTTGTTGACTGTGACACTGTTTTCTACTAGTGTATTTGGATTCCATCATCTTATACCTTCTTTTGTTTAATTTTTTTTATATGAATGAATGATGAAACCTTAGCACTTAGAGGTAAAAGAACTTGTTCCTTCACTTTTATCTCTAAGATCATGCAATTATCTACATGGTCAATTTCCCAAAAAAAATCACACATTCATGTAGCATTCCAATACAATTTAGTGTGCTTATTTACAATATTTATTGTAAAAAAATCATTTTTTCTTGGTGCACTAGAACATGGAAATTTTTTGAGTACTTTCATGTGAAATATAGTCATAGTCCTTTAAGGCAACATCTCCACTATTTCTTCCTAAAGTTGACATGGTCAAAGAGCTACACACTACTCAAAATTATGATTGGATAGGGGATAGCAGTTGATCCCCCACTCATTCACACAAACTTCACATGGTATAAGGAGATATTCTAAGTTGTCATCACTATTCACCTAGAGATTCAAAACACAACTCTGCAACTATTGTAGGGGTTGCATGTTTATAAATGAATTCACAACATGCCAATAAGATGGAATCCCAAGAACACATGATGCCTTTAATTCATGCTTGAAAAGAAATGTTTGGGCATGGCACAATTCCATCACTAGAAGAAAGCCTTGTTTAATTGGATGTTCTTGCATCAAAGTTGACGAATTTTCTTAAGCATCCAATGTAACATCTTCATGTGTTTATGTGAACAATGACATCCAATGTAACATCTTTATGCTACATTGGATGTCATTGTTGACATAAACACATGAAGATGTTACATTGGATGCTTAAGAAAATCCGTCAACTTTGACATAGGAACATCCAATTAAACAAGGTTTTCTACTAGTACATGTACAACATGGTTTTTGAAGAGCCTACTTTAGAACTGAATGATGGCAAGTTTGGGACGGGGGACAAATTAAAATAAAGCTTGGTTACACCCTACCTATGTTCACAAAAAAAACGGTGGAGATATTCTAAAGGGTAAATTTAATCCTTCCACAAATGAAGGAATGCATTCCACTGTTATTCTTTTGGAGTCATGCCACATTATCCATGTAGAAATCAAGCACAACATGAGATTGATTCTTATTTATATTGTTTATAATTATATTCTTCCATTTTGGGTTTTATTATTTAATTACTTTGATAAATAAAAAATATTAGGCAAATACATTCATTTATTTCACTTATAGTTTGAAGAAATATGGAGATTTCATTTGTAGAATTGTCAACAAAATATTTTGACCTCATCTTATGACATTTGTATTTTGCAATACTTTGTGGAAAAATTGTACTTTCTAGAAACACCATTTTATAGAGACTTAGGTAGGTACCTTCAAACCTCCACTTTTGCTATTGTGCCTATTTATTATTATTATTATTATTTATTATTATTAGGCTAGTCAAACTTTTATATTTTCTTGTTCAAGGCAAGTGAAAGGAAGTTCCAACGCACCAAAATAAATAAAACATTTAGATACCCTATGCAAAAGTCATGAATGGTCAAAGTTGTTTTTTGGTAGAGGTTCTAAAATTGTTTCTTCAACATATATACATATTGATTTAGGAGATGTACACACAGTGATGATGGCAATGAGACAAGGGTAGTTTTCACTGTACCTACTTTAATGTCTTGACCTCAATGACAAGTAAGTTGGAGTGGAAATCAAGCATCAAATAAAATAGAATTTTGTAAATCAAAGAAGCAATTAAAGCTTTGTTGCAATAGTGGTGGAAAAATTTTGTTCACTTTTAATTAGTTCAATTCTTTGGTGTTCAATTTGAACAACAAAGTTTAAGTGGCATTTGTACATAAGAATGAAAATATATCTTCTTCAAGAATCTGACTATCACTATAAAGAAGGGTATGCATTGCAATACAATTAAATATATTTACTTAATCAATAGAAGAATCATTTTGCTAGCATGATTCAAGAAGTTTTTTTTATTTAGAAATTGCAATCTCTGAATTTTGCAATTGACTTTGACATGAGATAGGAAATCACTCCTATATTACATTGTACACAATATTGAAAAGTGTATAATGTTCCAAATTAATTAGGCATGCATGTGGTACACCAATGGAATATCAATAAATTTGAATATCAAGAGTAGATGCATGGTTGAGTGTCATTTTGGGCAAGAATCCATATCAAAAAAGTGCACACTTGAGATTGTATTGACAAGAGGGGAATTCTATTCTTTCATCACATGTTTATAGGAGTTTATCATCTCAAGAAACCATACTAGGAGAAACCCGCATTTTAATGATGCAATTATAGGTAACATCCATGGTGATTCAATTGTTTTTATGTTAAAAATGACATCAAATGTAATCTCAAGATGTTACATTTGATGTCATTCTTAACATAAAAACAATTGAATCACTAAAGATGTTACTTTAACTAAGTTGCCAAAAACGAGGGGTTCTTTTAGTGCCATTATAATACTACCACCTACTTAAGTATTCCTTAGTAAAATTTGTTTCATTATTGTGATGATAAACTTTTGTAACTCCCTTGTGACTTTGTCAACTCCAATAATCATCTTCAACCTTCCGTAAGAACAGAGTAAGCGGCAGCCTTTGGAATGAATTTAGGTACACATGCCTCCAAGGCAACTGCACCTAATTATAACCTATCTCCAAAACCAACCCCTACACTCAGGGGGTGCACTTAATTCTACTATAACAAACCATGTGCAAATAAGTGGTTTCTAATAAACTATAATTTCAACCTAAAATTTTGAACATTGTTTAATAATGACTATAGCTTTCTATTGCCAAAATTTCCATCTCAAATCAAATATGAAATGATTTCTAGAAGAGGTTGAAAATGAACTAAAATGGCATGTTTTTCAACTCAAATAATTATAGAGGACACATTTAGATGACCATTGAGTCAATATTCAACTCAAAATGAGCTTTCAATAATGAATTATTTTTAGGAATTTTTTGTTCATTTTTTAGACAATTTTTTCTTATATAATTTATAAGGGTGTGAAAGTTATTTTTCAGTTCTATAGTGTGTCTTTTTACTTAAAAAATTTGTAACTAATTATTAGTAACAAATAAAAATATCAATAATTCAAAACATAAACTTTCAAAGTAGGAAAATCTATTCATATTTTTTTTAATTTTGTTTTATTTAAAATTCAAAAAGTATATAGGGGGTCCAAAGTTTTGTTTGCACGTGGTTTCTAATGGACACTCTAAATGACCCTCCCGAGCCCCTACAAATTCTTATCTAAAACTTACAACTAACATCTATCCATAAGTCAAAGTCTAGATGGGCAATTTCGTTAAAATGGCAGTATTCCATTGGCATTTGTACATGAAGGAACAAAGATTGAGGTGTACTGAGGCACCTATTTATCTCATATCAAGCATCAATTGTGTCTCATGCGTGCCCAAATCACCACTCGTTTACATATGGCATTGCCCCCACCATTTTTTTCCACAAGATCTCATGCCTTAGTTGGTCCCTTGAACCGCCATTTTAACCCCTAAAGGACCATTGTCCCCTTAGGGGACAAAATGGGTTTCGGGCAAGTTCCTATGATCTCAATTTTTAGTGAAACTTTTTGAAACTTTCTCATAAGATAGGAAATCTAATTAGCTTCGTGGGAATATAAATTTTATTTCAATTGGTGCTTGGGAACAAAAGTTATGGCATCTTAAACATAATTTTCACGTCACCGGGCAGAAAAATAAATCTACAAAAATTTGAAATTAATTCTTTAATTTTTTTCTTCTTGAAGATCATATTTTTGTCTACATGTGAATCTTTGATTCATTCCATTTGGATTAGTAATGTGAAAGTTATGAACAATCTTGTTTTTCAAGCAATTTGAGCATCTTCTTGAAAAAATAACTTATAAAATGCAATTTTGAATGCAATTTTCACAATTTTTCAAAAAAAATTGTTTGGCAAGGTTAAATTTTTTATTTAGAACATTCTCACCGTTGAGATTATTGTGTTTCAGTACCATTTTAGAGCTATTAGCAATTTAGTTTTTCTTTCAATCTTGGACCTACTTCTACTTAACAATTTTTTAAAGAATGAAAATCAAGCATGTTTTTTAAAAAAGAAAAAATTCTAGACTTTCATTGACAACTCAATTCTTCAACACAAAATATTTTAAATTCAAGGTCCATAGTGCAAATTTTTTTCCACAAATGACATTCAAAGTCATCTGAAATTGCAGGTCAGTGTTCAAAAAAACTTTCTTTTTTCAACTTTGAATGCTAATATCTTCCAATCTGTACAGTCAAACTCCATGAAATTCTTACCACATGATCCTCAACTAGTGAAGTACAAGATCCTACGGTTAGATTCTAAAAACAAGTATTTTTTTTTTTTTTTTGGATGAATGCAACAGAATTGGCAGTTGTGAGTAATTTTTGACAGAAGAATGGCCTTGGTCCTTTAGGGGATAATGGAATACCACCATTTTAACGAAATTGCCCTAGTAGGGTCGATTTTGTCTACATCTATATTCATCATTACAAAAATTCATAGTTTGTTCATATAGTGTCTCCAAAATACATTCTCACATAGAGTAGTTTGTTTTGAAATTTCCCGTGCTCTAAAAGCAATCATGACACAAAGGTACATTTTGTTTTCTTCAATGTACCAATAGTGTACATTTCAAGAGGTGGTTGCTTTCACTGACCATTGCCTTTCAAAAATTCTGTAACTAATTCCACAAAGGTCCAAAAAATATGAAACAACTTGGGTTAGATGCCAACTCCATTTTTCTTCCTATGAAAATTTAGTGAATTTTTTTTGAAGGAGTTTAGCTTCCCCGAAAGAAGGCAATCAGCTCTTAAATGGTCTACTCAGCTCTTAAGAGCAGACAGACTACCTTACAGTTCGTCTAGAAATCTGAATCCCCGGCGTTCTGACTCAGTCGGTTACCACCAACGGCACGATCCACTTCCAATCAGGAAAGCCTTTTCCAGTTGAATAATGCCGCAACCACGCTCCTCCTCGCTCTTTTTTCAGACTATTTTCAGTGTTCAGTTGTCCGGCACCTTCGACTGTCACAGTTTCCCTTTACTGACACTCCTCTTCCCTCCTCCTGTTACAGTATTACCAAGCCGCCACGGCAGGTTTCAATGAGAATTCTCACGTCAAGGGCGTCGGTAAATCGTGCAACGTCGCTCCGACATTCCGAAGGACCGAGCTCCCCATTCCATCTCCGTCTCAGTTAATAAGTTATAGTACGTACTAGTCGAATACTTCAGTTACTGTAGTTTAATTATTATACAATCAGTCAGTCTTGCACACATCGATCATGCATTGGCAAAGCGAGTCATGGGATTCTTCTGTCTCTGCAATTCTGCATGGGTCTGGTCTCAAATGGACCCAAATTTAGCTGATCCATCTAGACTAGGACTCCATCCGGAGTATAAAACAGGTCACTCCATACCGTCGTGTTAAAATTAGAATCATGATGTTAAAACAGTTAAGCACATTCAGCAGCAGCGAGGAGCTTGACGGAGCTATTAATGACAAATCCACAGAGGCTCGACCGCTACAGACACAACAACAGACAAAACACTCCTCCTCACTGTTTCAGGAAGAAGAAAAAATTTAAAAATTGGATTTTATTTTTATTTTATTTTTATTATAAGAATAAAAATTTGCCTTGGCATCATGGCTGGTCCATGGGGGCCACAGAGCAGGTCATGCAAGCCATGATTTGGTAGAGAAGAGAGGCTTTGGGTATGGGCCACACTACTGCAGCCAGAAAACACAATCATCATTAGTCGACATGGAAAGAGAAACTTTTTCATTTCATTTTGCCACTTGCCTCCGTCGTCTCCTCAAACGGAGTCTGTCACGGAACCGGCATTGATTCTCAAATCTTCGTTCTGCATCGCTGGAGGTGGAGTGGAGTGGAGTGCAGTGGCGTTGAGTCACAACATTCTTGCCTTGTGGACCCAGCTCCAAAGTACTTCTACTCCCCGGGGAAAATGAGGGAATTGGGTATTTTATCATGGATGATAAATTTGGAAAAAGTGGAATTGGAAATGCCGGAACCGAGAGGTAAGAATGAGACTTTTCACCGAGGTACATAACAATGTTTACCAATGAGGCAAGGGTTGTTTTGTCCTTGAGAAAGGGACCTCCAATTGGTTCATAGGAGAAAAAGCTATGCCTCTCTAACTGTTTGAACTATTTGAAACCAAGCAACAAAAGGAAACACAAAATAGTTAAATTGTTTTAAATTTAAATTAGTTTTTTATAGTATACATTTAGTAAATTTATGTGGATGATTGCAAGAAACACTTGTCCTATTTCTTGTCCCCTTGCTCTTAAAAATTGTTTTTTTGCTCAGTCATAACTTTTGCATTGTTTGTCCATTTGGCATGAAATTTGGAATGAAGGTAGATGCTAAAGTTACAGACCTTGTGCAATTTTTTTTTTAAATTAAAAAATTATTTACTATTTTTAACCTGTCTCTGATTGGGTGTCTACTTTGGCCATTTTGGGAGATTTTAATCCTCTTTTTGACCCAAAAATGCAAATTTGAAGCCACAAATTGGACATGTTGGAGGTCTACTAACACTAAAAGGGCTGACAATGAGTTTTTATGAAAATAGCATCATGTCGATTGCACACATGGAGTCAAAGTGACCTTCCTTTGCGCAAAAGCTATGAAGAGAGAAAAAATTTCCTTCATGAATTTTTTGGTGCAATGCGAGTACAATCTTTTCTATCAAAATGGTTTTTTTATGAAATTTTTTGAATTTTTTTTGAATTACTAAAAATGAAAATCTTTATAGACCCCTTTTTTGTTATTTTTTGCTCCTAGTGGCTTCTGCAATACTTCATAGTAGTCCGTAGTACTACATAGTACAACATAGTACTAAATCAACGATGTAGATATACAGGTGCCTTTAATCAACGGTGTAGATTTGTTGGGGCGCTTCTAAAACGTAGTATTAGTAGTATTGCATAATATTGACAATCCTATGGCCAAAAAACGCAATTTTGAATGAAAAATGTGAAGTGTTTCTTGCAACTACCTATCACTATAAGAAACTCATGTTTTTTGTGACGAGCCCTGATTTTTTTTGACGCATTTTTTTTTATGTCTAAGTTGACATTTAGCTGTTTTTATGTTTTTAATGATGTTCATTAGATCATTTGGATGTCATGAGAAACATAAAAACTGCTAAATGTCAACTCAGACATAAAAAAAATGCGTCAGAAAAAATCAGGGCTCGTCACAAAAAACATGGGTTTCTTATAGTGTATGCCTACATTAAAAGTTTTGAATTATTCCATTTGGATTAGTGATGTGAAAGTAAATTACAAAGAATCTTGTTTTGAAAGTCATCAAAGCATCTTCTAACAAAAAAATGTATACAATTTCTACAATTTCTAGAAAAAAATGTTTTATAGAGTTATATTTCTTGCTAGAGCAATTTCACAATAGGATTGATGTATTTCAATTCTTTTGATTTTGATTTCAATAAACAATTTTGATTTTCCTTCCATCTTGTGTATAGCTTTACTCTTCAAGAAATAAAATGATTTCTCCTCCCCTCCCCTTAGATTCTCAAACCAAATCTCCAATATAAAGTGTTCAGTTCAAAATTTGGAGTTCACAAATTTTAAACTAAGAAGATTTAAGGTCCCAAAATAAGTGTTTCTTTTCACTATATTATTTTCATGTAACCATGGCAAACTTTGATGGTTAAATGACCAAATAATTTTGCCATAAAATCAACTTAAGCTTTTGGTTTTCTTTTGAAAAATATTTCTTGAAGTTTGTTTCAAAACAAAAATTGTGTGTTTTAAAGTGAACAAATTAATTATACAAAATGGTGTCTAAAAGGCATTTTTAAGTGCATTATGTGAAAATGATTAAAGAAAATTTTCTTGTGAAATTTAACCATACTAACTTGCACTAGAAAACAATAGAAAGCAACAAAAGAGAAGGAACAAGATTTTTTCAGTTTTTCCAAACGGCAAGGTTTTGTTTGTCTAGTACTTTAGTTTTTTGTTAAAAAATGTGTATGCCTTAACTTATAATAAAAAATACTATATTGAGGAAATGAGTTGTGAATAGTATATAAAAAACTCAACAAAAATTACTTCTTATTTATTCTTGAAAAAAACTAACTAGCAAAAAGGATATATAACATGATAGAAAACACTAAATTGTTAATAACTTGTATATTGATTGAAATTGTTTAATTTCAATGTTTTGATTACTGTAATAAGTAATTTGTATCCTTGTTTTTAAAAAAAAAAAATTCAAAAGTATTGATAATTGAGGTCATAAGTGAATCTCAAAAAAAAATTTGAGAAGAAATTCAATAACTATGCAAAATCAAGAACTCCCCATAACTTTCATCTCATTAATCAAAATAGAATGATTGACACCTAAATCTAGAGAACAATTGTAATTTTTGGGTTATAAAAAAGGCAAATTTTCTAAGCTACCTGGCCTACCCAAACTTCAAAGCAAAAACAATTGGGACACTTTTAGTGACCACTACATTTCAATTTTAAAATTTCATAACTAATTCCACAAAGCTCCAAAAAATATAAAATGACTTAAATTAGATGCCAATTCCATTCGTCTTTCAAAGAAAATTTACTGAAAAATATTCAAGCAGTCTTAACCTACTCAAATTAATTTCCAGCTGTTAAATTGGCGCTTTATGGACCTCTTACGTTTAATTAGCTCAAATTGGTTTACCAGGGTATTTCGGGGTCATCCAAAATTAGAAAGGCACCATTTCATACCACAACAAGATCCACATGTTTGGGACAAATCCACAAATTTGAAAGAATCTTTTATAGTTTGAAGATTCTGAAGAATTGAAATCTTATATTGAATGCAGCCAGTACATACCAAGGATTCAGAAAACAGTATGTGCTGTAAATTTTTGGGTTTTGTGAACCTGTAGTATATACTATTCTGTGTACTAATTAACTACTACAGCTCAATTTACTTGGTAATATGATATATGTGTTCACCTATTTGAGTGAAGCGGTCACAATTGTAACGAGGCGTTACAAGTTCCCATAAATTCCGCAGAAATGCAAGGAGAGGTCTGCACAAAATTCGGAGGGTCACCGTGCCCTAATAAAAGTAACCGATGATATTTAAGGGGTAACTCACCCTGTGAGTGAGGAGTCGAGGATCATAGCATATGTAAGCTGGACGTTACAATAAAATTATCATTAGTCAACACCGATCAGGAACTGGACACCTCCATGTCATTCAATATGAGACTCAGAGCTCGCGTGGACTTCGCACGCACCAGAGCACTTGGAGAATTGGCTGTCATCTTCATAAGCAGAGTAGACACCTGGTCCAGAACCAGAAAAAGCTTAAACAAAGAGCTACAGGTGATTCAAGAGTCTAGCTCATTAGGTACAGTAAGTTTGTACGTACTGTAAATTACTGAGCATATGGAGTGATGGAAATTAATGCCAGGTGTAGCCAGCAAACCTGCGGCAAGTATCTTGCTAAACATTTTGTATCTTTCGCCTGAGATAAAAGGCAGCCAGAGAAATAGGCCGAATTTGCTTGGATTATAGGCCATGGGCTATCAAATGTCTGCACTACTCAAGGAATGCCATTAGCATCGAATATGGGACATCAATGCACTGGATTTCTGATTAGGACTCAATAGGGACTTCAAGAGATACAGGCTGCAAGGATCGAAACGAGGTAAATGGTGTTAACTAATGTCAAATTATAATGGAGATTCAAATTAATGACTGATTCCTAACGTCATTTTCATTTGAGGAATGATCCCTTCAAGTTAGAGCTTGCCGATATTGCAAACTTGCCTGAATTGCACAACCAACGTAGACGTCCACTTTGTCACCAAATTGCAGCATTAGATGGTTCACAAATTCCTTGACAAAATCGTCATACTCCAGGCTGCAAGTTTCACATGTACACGTATGTCAGCTGTTCCAAACTGCCCGCGCAACCTGACACACTTGTACAGGACCTTAGAGGACGTATTTGGTAGTGATATTTCTCAATCATCATTTAACACAAACTCTTCCACATTATTCGTATAATTTTTCTTGGTTACTAATATAATCCGTGAAATTCAAAGTGCTCATGTACCTTCGACCGAAGTCAAACGTTCGCAAATTAGCCAGTGCTCTGATGTCTTGAGCATGTAATAACGGTGATATACTTCTCAAGGCGTTCTGAGTAGATACACGAAGTTGATCGTAAGAATGTAAGATGTCTCAAAGTGATATTTAAAGAAAGATATTTAATAAAAGTCGGGATCAAACCATAGTCTAGCTCACAGATGAAATTACGGCGATAGCATGTATAGAAACCAAGTATGTACAGCTGAAGAATTGAGAAATTTTGAACTCACTTTACAAGCCAATGACACGGAAGGAGCTTCGTCATTGACATGAAACACCAAGCGTGGCAGGATTGTATGAATCTGGAAAAAAAAGACATAATTTCAAGCAATTGTCAGCTAGAATGATCAGAACCTAGATGAGATCATAAAGAAGATGTTGAATGTGAGATTGTCAAATAATGTTATTGGAAAAGCTACACGAAGCATGGAAGCATTGCTGTTGACCTGCTCCATGAAAGTATCAAGTTGAGCACCAGTGGCAAACGTACTCAGAGATCCGAGGACCTCAAATGCTGCAGCTCGTGTACTCTCCATAAGTCGGGTCTGTTACATGACTTGAAAAGTCAAGTTGATTACTAGTTGCTTAAGTCTACAGATTAACTGATACATGCCTTGTAAACTGGGTTGCAATGGTTCGTCTTGCCTGCAGAAAGCTTAACCGCACACAAAGATTCAGCAGCATTGGAGCCACAATCTCCGAACTTACGACCTGGACGACCTGGAGATCAGAGATATCAGTGTACGTCAGAAGTATATCAGAGATATATTAAGTCTATTACAACAATTGATGCAAATGAAAGCAATTGTCATATTTCCAGAATCGAGTTTACTCTGCTAACTTACTGGTGAAAGTCCGCAGACAGCTGCATTTGCCACTTCGTCTTCATTATCTTCCAGCAGAGCAACGATCACATTCAAAGCTTGTGATCCGTACTTGGTAACTCCCCTCTTAACCATCTGCGAAGAAGTCTCATTCGTTTCAAAAAATTTGCAAGATAGTGTAATAAAAAAAATAGGTGCTCAGTTCTTAAGAACAGGGAATGAGAAGGCATAGTAAATGATAAATATTCTTTCTAGAAAGAGTACTTCGCTAGATATAAAAAAACACTAAAATAATTCATTAGACTCATGAGATACTATGAGAAAGCAATACAGAAGAGAATTCAGTAGTTGGGAAGTATGACAGGCCTGAACAAGGCCCATCACACACAAACGTCGAACAGTAGGGGATTCGTCGCTCGTATGTGTGCTCAGAGCGTCTACAAGAGTTCCCAAAAGGGCGTCCGCGTTTTCACTGTATGCATATGAAATGAATATATATCAGCCTGATTCTAATATAAGGTACACTCAAGTCAAGGCCCGCAGAACTGGTCGTTCAAAGAAATGATAAATGAAATGTACAATCAACGACAAATCTCAGAATATCAATTAACAGAATACCAGTACTGGACCAGTCCAGAAAGAGCAGCAGCGGCAGCAGCACGCTGGCAATCTAGAGGCATCTCCAAAGCTGGCCAAAGAAGTGTGCACATGTTGAGCACCTGCCACCCAGAAAAAATTGAACATGTCTCATCTTAATCGAACGACGATCTACTTAAAAGGATCATGTGTGGAAACTACTAAATAGTTGAACCCTATTTTGAAACGAAGCTCGCAAAATCGAATTGGATCTTTAAACATCTCAAATGCTAATCAATTGTAGCTACAATTTACTTCTTCTGGCCTTTCTCGGGAAGAAAACGAAGCAATTTCTTCTATAGCCTCGGTCCAGCGCTCCCCACTCAAACGCTGCTCTCCGTCGGTGAACAGAACCTGTAACAAAGTTATGGTTGAGCTGTCAATTAGTAAATAATTTTCATGCCATCGAAGCCTCCTGAATTGATATCTAGACGAACATGTAAGAACATGATCAACCGGACGAATTCACCACTAAAGATAGTACTTACCACAGCTATGGATACATTTCAAAGTTTGACCATCGGCATCGACCTGTAAAACTTGACTTGCACTTTACTCGGCCAATATATATATAGTCTTGCTACAAGGTAACCATACACATGTATCTCAACACTACGTATATTTGTGTAGAATCGCATAGAACCATACCTTGCCCATGTCTTCATTTTCTACGGCTTCAGAGAATGCGTGAATAGTTGTGACCATGTCCCTGAACGCCCAGAAATTTATGACGATTTCAGCATGGCAGGTTCACCCAGACAAACAAAACTGGCTAGTGGAAGTAAGATTATTACTAGAAAAATGAGATATGTCGTGTCCAACTTGACGAGAAAAGGTGAGGCAGCGTTTAGTATTGTGGAATAGACGTGAAAGCTTTGAGATAGTCCACATGGAAAGCTACGACAAGACCTACCTCACTGGTTGCCTGTCGGTACTAACTGTTTCTTGTATGCTCCCAATGCGCAACAGCAGAGCGAACAGCACTCTTGGATAGCACTGATTGACTGCCTGCTTCACTAAATCATTTTCGCACCTGTCCAGATTTCCAACAATCAGTTCTCTTCACTGGCACATTCGACAAGTTATAATTGGAAATATTCATCATAGGACACCTGTTCTTCAGTTCTTTACTCGAAGATCTTATACCCAATGTTATATCTAAGGATTTCTCAGTTCAATGGATGTATAGAATCAAGAGGAGCTGTCCGTTCAATGATTCCTGCCATGAACTACCCAAAGTAGAACCTGCAAGAGATTAACAAACCATAACTATTGAGTACCGGACAATATGTGTTCGTGACCCTCAAGTCTGCCACATTTGACGTATTTCTTCCATGAAGTTCTATGTACCTACAAACCGCCTGAAGGGCAAGAGTTGCCGCCTGTGGCCGTCGGCTTAGACTCAAAGGCAAGGTCAGGTGGTCTGAAATGTTGCCTTGATCAGTATCATCCTCTCCGGAAACATGGGCAAGGTCAAGTATGTCCACAAGATACTCCAGGAATGGGACTGATAAGTTTTTATGATGAACAATAGCCTGCCAAGCAAGTAATTGAAACATGCCGCACATAAGCTTTGAACATGAATCTCAAATTAACGCATATCCTTAATATTTCCACCAAAATCACATTGGCAACATGAGTCTAAATGAAGTCCTGAGGAACAATCTTACCAATAGTAGTTAAAACTTTCGATCTTGACATACCAGACATCGTTGGCACAATGAAGGCATCTAGTTGACTGAAATTAGACTCACGAGGATTGCTTGCTTGACTGGCCAGTTTTTCCTCTTGCTCTCGTCACTGACCCATTCTACTTCTGCTGCAGAGACTATCTCCGAAAAAACCACCTTTGCCATTGAACGTTCTGCGAGGCTACACATCTGAACAATAAACCGACTTCCAATCAATGTTCAGTACCTTCGTTGTCCGCATGCATGAACTCTAACGAGGTTCTTTCTTTCCCCTAAGTGCGGAGAGGTAGTCGTTACAAGTGCGGGATATTTTCATCTTTTGATTACAGAATGGTCAACATGTCGAAGTTCAAAAATTGTTGCAATAGGATAAACGAAAGAAACTTACGACTGCCAGAATTTGCTGATGCCTATCGTATTGAGCTGTCGCAGCTTCAAACAAAGTACGGGATATCCTAGCACGCAACCCGAGATCGAGAGCAGTAAGAACTGGTGACCTCACGTCAGAAGCCAAGCACCAGGAGCATGCATTTCCAGATGTTCTTACCTGGATACATCTCCTTCTCGTAGTTGACAACCTCGAGAGCATATAATCTGGGTAACCGCAGTTATTGCTCCTTGCGCAGACTGCGAGATCTTATCACACATGGCTGTTCTGCATCCTTTCAATGCCGCAACCACCTGAACCATTGCCCCAGAGCTAATTTTGAGCGAAAAGCTAACATACTCAGAAATAAGTTCGAAGGAAAAGAGGACCTACTAGGGACATGAATAACGATACTAATTACTCAATTGTTCAGCAATAGAATGCTTGCACGTCGTTGTTCAGAAAGTGGAGTTCTTTGTGAATATACCTCGTGAATGTTGAGTAGATTGACGACAACATCAGTAACGCGTTGAAGCATGGTAACTTCACCTTCATCTGTCTCCTGCAAGAGATTTATGACAAAGTTAGGCTTTGTGAGGTTATATACGAGGAAAGCAATGCAACAGTAGCATTTCCTTCGCTCATGAACGTTCTGACGGGACCATGCGAATTACCCGCAATTATAGGACTCACCCCTTCAGCGCTATCAGTGAGGTCTTGCAAAGCAGATAAGGCTAAACTCAAAGCCTCTGTATTCTTAGCCCCAACTGGGTCGGGAATTAGCTGAACGATAACGCAAAGCATTGTTATTATCTGTTTCAATCACAACATGAGAATTCTGGTCAAATCATGCATCCAAGCGCCCCCTCCACAGCCTCCTCTGAAGCCATATTGTCACCTCAAACCCAATAGAAAAAATTAGGGAAAGCGAGGGAGAAATTCTATCACCTGACCAGCTAAAGTCTTGATATCTGGAGACGCATCACAGCAACGGGGCAAGTAAGACATGACTCTTTCCCCTACCCTCAAGACTTCGCGTGGTGGCAGCAGAGCAGGATTACCTGCCCAATAGCAGTTGTTATTCTTACATTTGTGTCGGCAAGAATTTCAACGCCACTTAGCAAAAAAAATTCAGCTATGTAGTCGCACGTTCCGCTGCTTTCATATCCAGCTATATCAACAATAACAACAGATAAAGAAATACGACACCCATTTCTTCGTGGCACTAAGGAAATGTTCATCTCCCAAAGACGACCCCAACCAAACGATTTCGCAAATCGCTAAAGCAGAACCGCTCGCGCATTATTTAGAGCATCCGTCCAAAACAAGTATGGTGCGCGTAAATGGAGGATCCCCTAAGCCTAGGAAGTCGTGAAATTGATACTCTGGAACAGGTAAACGTGCAACACTCACAAGCTATGCCACTCTGATCAATGTCCGACGTTGATTGGAGGTGCATGCAGCTACCATTGTAGCCTAAGCTACCACTTCCGGGTGCACAAAGGGCCCGGAAATGATGCAGGAGCGCGAACACTGTACGGACTGCCCTCTCCCTTTCGCATTCTTCTGATGAAAATGCGTACTGATCAAGACGTTTGAGTAGGAGCTGCAATTGCGTTGCTCTACTTTTCCCGTCGTCACCACTGGGACACCAATCGAGGTCATATATATATTTCATGGTGTTAGCACAGTCATGGATTGAAACCTTAAACAATACGACGCGCTCAAGAAAATGTGAATTAAACAAATAAAAAATGATAAGAACATTCAATACCAAACATCCGACAAGGTAAAAATCAGCGGAAACAAAGCTGCTTATTCAGACGCTCTTTCATTCTATCATTAAGTAGAACTAAAAGCAGCAATCAAAGTCTTCATCAGTGTGTGCATCTCAGTATCTCACAATCACTATACTGATGGAATGTCATTCATTGACGCTCACTACTGGATGTCTGAAGGGCGTATCATGAAGTACCTGGTGCGCAAAATGGTACACAAGAAACTGGTTAAGTTGATGAACACTGGGCCACTCACTGCAACCAAGCTTGGCAAGGTGAAGAAGTCGAATGTTGTCTGCTAGAATACAGTCAGCACTTTTGATAATGATGTCCTTAGAACTAGAGCGTGTTTTTGAGCATGCCTAAACCTAATCTCGATTATTTAATCTCTTAGTAAAGTAAAATAGTACTCCTTATAACCCTTTCTGGTCTCTGAGGGTCTAATACATCACTTCTACACAACAAAATTCTTGCTCATGCCAGTCCACTCTCAATGTTCTCTTAATTTCCATTGCGGCATTCCCATGTGATGACTTCCTCAAAATTGTATCTTAAGTAAAAAACGAATAAAAGAAAAGCATAACATGCCTGGAGGACAGAGTCTCGCATTGCCGGAGACAACTTGGGATCAACAGATACCAATGTTTTGCAGGCATTCAACGCCATCTCCTGCATCTCATAGGATATTTCAGACTGTCATTGCCGTCTTCACTGTTCACTGCAAGCTATGTATTTCTCGAGTAAAACATACTGGGTTTCATCCGAAGAAGATAGCAATACTAGCGATGTGCAATTTTTAAAACGTCCGAAGCAGCACTACCTGTGTGTGCAGAAGCTCAAGGTTCAAAGTGTTCTTTTCCTCTGTCGCCATTAGAGAAATAATGTAGTTTAACATTATATCCCTTTTCTTCAGCGGAAAGATTGTTCCTGTTTTAGCAGCTTTGATGACCGCTTGACCTGCAAGAGGAGGTTTGAGTACAAATCGAAGATACAGTGCACACATTGGTATCTCCTGATCTGCACACAACGAGAAAGGAGATTCTATAATTTAAGTATATTAGCAAGAATTCAAGGAGAATCCTCAGTTTACTCACCTAAAAGGTTGATAGCAGTTACAACAGCTTGCTTGGCTGATTGAGCTTTGACCTTCAGTAAACTCTTAAGCATATTGCTTCCCTGCAAGATGTATGAAGAACCTTAAATGGAATACCTAGGAGGTATTGGTAGGAGATTATCGAAAATTGTCGAAAAACTCTGTTACCAATGGCTTGCAGATCGACTTGAGAAAAAGCAAGTAAGAAACATTTCAACTCAAACATCCACAAATCTACAAATAAACAAGACTGCAACACTGAATCAAAATTGACGTTGTCAAAGCTAAATGAACAATAATATCCTGCTCATGAGGCAGATGGTGGATCTCATCCACTAGAAACGGTAATTCTCTGTAGAACCCGTACGCACACAAAATTGAACCCAGCTATTACGAAGTGAAACTGAACGCGCTACAGGTGGCAGCTGATGAGTGAATTCTGCAATAGCAAAGTGAGTGTTTACCACAAGCGTCTCAATCCGAGCTTCAATGCCGTTTGAAGGTGCATAAGATGCAGCGTATCCATACATCAGTGCCAATGTTGCGTAAACATCGTCAACTGCTCTAGTATTCTGATGCTTGGAAAAACTTGATAGAAATCTACAATCATTTATGGCACAAGAATTTTTATCCCCTATTTTTAATACCAAGGTGCAGTAAAATATATATCACATTCTCAGAAGCAGTCTCAACGAAATGAAGTCGTGTTTCACAAAAGACAAGACCGAAACCAAGAAGTTATCAATACCTCTGGAAACCATTACGTTTTTGACTGTCAAGAATTCTTTGAAGCTTCTCCAACACAGCATCCAGATGTGCAGAAGCAACCTGATACAAAAGGTTTCAACATCCGCAGGGGTCATTATCATCAATTCATCTAACGAAAAACGAAAAGTAATCACCTCCACTTCGGATTAACCATATTAAATACATCATTGAAACAACATTAATATAATAAGTATGGCAACAGCGAGCTTGGTACCAGACCCATTGCCGTGGCAAGACCCTCTCTATTTGTCTCATTTGATATATCAGCACGTTGATACATAAGAGAGATCATCTGTCGCACGTACACCTCATTATCAACCTTCCGTAAAACAGTTCCCATGCACCTGCTCGACATTGCCGGTTAGTTTTTTTCATATTTCAACATTTTCTCATTTATCCAATGTCTGGTAACTCCATCAATATAGTGCATGATTACATCCAGTATTTACTAGATATGATACCTGTGTAGCAGTGCAATTTTCCGGTTGTCAGTATACAGATTATAATGAGCAGCCATTGCATTTCCAAATGACATTATCCACTCCGGATCATGTACAACACCAAGTAGATCGGATAACAACTGCACACTCAGACTGTAAAAGAATCAGAGAGCGGAAACAAACCAGCCTGATCCAGTGGAGACTGAGACTGGTTACAAATGACAATCATTTCATAGTCTAGAATTCTGTAATTAGAGAGTACGGACATGAAGAACCCATTTCTTACATGTAGAATCATGTCTACCCAGGTTGTTTGTTGCCAGGAGGTAGGATCAATGTCATTGATGTAAGTCTTCATTTTGGGAATCTAAAGCTTACCAACAAAACATAAAAATGATTTAGACTCCCGAAAGTAGGAGAATTTCTCATTATACTCGCGAATTGGACAAAACTGCACCCAAAAATACCCTCATTGAGAATAAATTTACGGGAATTCCATGTCTAAAATGTGTAACTTGTACTATGACTAGCCAAGACTTGGGCAACTACAGACCTGCACTTCCCAGAGGAGCACAACAGCTGTAGGAAATATCGGCCCCAAATAGTCCAGGATCTGCATCAAGAGAAAGAGTTTGGTTAGCCAGAGTCACAAATGTTATGAAATGTGTAGGTGAAAATTGTCAGCTAAACGTATTCCAGTGGACAATCTCACAGGAGTGAATATACAAAATTATAAAAGCGCGTATATTCTCGTACAATCAGCACTCTAGGGGCAAGCTCTGCTTCTAGTGGATATTGAAGAAGTAAGAGGAGACGAGCAAGGAGTTCCTGCATTTCAAATGGCCATGATGAATCTACAACTGGTCATGGATAAAGTATGATTCATCATTAAAAACATTGAAAACCATTAATAGTGATTAATTGATTACAAACCTCTGGTTGTGGAATACTTGGAGACGTTGTGTAATCAACAGAAACCTTCTCTCCTCGAGAGATTTTATGTTTCAGTATTTCAGTTATGCACTTGCACACCTGCACAAAACATTTGGGGTAAGAAGCAGTCACGAGAGAGCATTCACATTTATAATATCAAGACCAGCAAGATATGCCTCTAAGCTCTTACATGGTCCATGTTCAAGATCTATACTTACAGTAGCAAGAGATGTTGTGTATTCTACTGGCATAAGCATCTTCAATAGAAATGGCCACAGTACAACCTGGAAAAAGCATCAACTTCTCAGTATACAAAGAGTAGCACCCCTCAAACTTTACTCTAGAGGAGGATCATAAACAGACCTAACAGTAATAAAGTACTAAGCTTTCCGTGGCCATAACATCAGAAGTTTAATCAAACGTTATGACGAGAACAATACCTCCGAAGCAAGAACAGTGCCAGCCAGAAGAAGCAACCCTGTCTCGCAAACACGCCGTAACTCCTGGGAACTCACATGTCTTCCGAAATCCTTATAAAATAGACAAGCACACCTTCACTACGACAACAAATTGCCAAGGGTAAAAATTCAGTATGCTCAAAACCAAATTTCTTGATTGTTCCCGTGCGCAGACAACATGTTTGCAATTCATGTAATAAGATGGTTCATACTTTCTCCAAGAGTACATCGGCAGGAGGTTCAGACGCATTTGGTTTCTCAGCAGACGCACAATCACCTTCAGAGGGCCTCTTCTTTGTATCCGACAATGCACATTGCTTCACAAGAAATTCGATACACGCTTCACCGGTCTCTTTATCAAGATAACCGCTTGAGGCCATGCATACAATTAACTGCAACGACGCAGATCAGTATATTAGCAAAAGAACTTATGTCAGTTTTGTTGGTTTCCACAATATGCTCAAACCATTTATTATTCACTTCAGTTTATTCTCATACTATTTTTAGACAAGAATAAAAAATAGTATGTAAAGAGTTCAGAAATATTCATGCATAGTAGCACCTCAGCAATGGACTTTCTCATCTTCAAGTCTCGTTTATGGAGAAGATACTTCACAGCTTCAGCAATCTCACCTCTTCTAAAGAACCATAGCTCTGAATGTCTGCGCATGACGAGAGCAGTAAATTGGCCGTCTCTCTGTTTCGCTTCATCTAGTCCTTGTCGAGGTCAAAATTTCAAATACGAAGGGCGACCAAGTTCAGGCCAAAGAGACGGGTTAAACCTGATTATTAGGTGTTTCCATACTGATAGTATGCCCAATTGGATACAGCTCTCCTGGGTCCGAATTTGCTGAAAACAAACAAAATGATCTTGTAAGGCCTCCGTGTGCGCCAATTGCAACAATATCCAAACTAGAAGACGTTAAACCTGAGTCTGCTTTAAATAGAAGACCTTAAACCTGAGTCTGCTTTTCCTTAAGAGATGGACATGAGTTGATCGAGATGATTAGCTCGAGTTTTTGATGAATTCGTATACAAGGTCAAAGAAGATAGAAGATACAAGGTCAAAGAAGATAGAATGACTTACATGCAACAGATAGTTGAAAATTTCAGAAGGGTACGCCATTCTTATTGTGACAAAGCAGCGAAGAACCTCATTGTGATTCTGCAAATTTGCAATGTGCCATGGAAACGGGCGGTGTGAACATAAAGTTAACCCAGCATAGATCGACACTACAATTGACATCCCATAAAGATGTCGAGCATCCAACAAGCATCTAGGGCTCAGATTTTAGTGTGGACCATCCTATTCGAAAGACAATTCAGATGTAAGTAATCCTTTAAAAAAGGTGGCAGACCTTCTCAGCTCCTTTCCAACTCGTGCAAAAGTCATGCCAGCTAACCGTAGTTACTACGCTGTATAGACACTCTAACAAGGAGACGTCGTCTCAACTGTGAGATGTATGACAGCTGAATGCTTGGTTCAGTGACAAACTCACGTCTCTGACAAACTCCAAGAGGTAAATTTACGGTGTGATGCGTAGTAAGAGGACGAAATTCTACAGCCAGCTTCTTGCACCCACATGCTCCTATAATCAAAATGATTTGAGGACAATATCTCAGCTATGTACCTTCATTTGGGCGCTAAGCGTTCTGTTGCTTCCACTCTTCACAGTCAAATAAGCTTTAGGAAGCAATAAATTTAATGCAGGAGCCAGAGCCTGCCACCAAAGCTTTACTGTTATCCTTTTTAAAATGTACAGATCGAATGCAGGGCTCCAAGAGTGAAAATAATCTGCAGTAAAATTTGAAAGTATAAAAAACGTAAAAGTATAAACGAATGGGACCGTTCTGAAATGTAAATCGTGCCCGTTGAATTATAAATGCAAATTTCTCAATCCGTGCAATATTTGGTGACATTCATAACTGACAGCTAAGTCAGGCTCCACTTGGTTAAAAGCTTTACCAGGAAATCGATCAATGGTGATCCACCATCATTCACAAGAATAAGAAACAAGACTGTGTGCAAACTTGATGTGGCTGGCAGGGGGTTGTCCTTCTCTTTTCTGCAACTGCAAAGTCAAACTAAAAATTCAATGGGTTCAACTTTTAAATCACTGTGCATGTTCTGAGCATAACTACGCAAATACACGTCTACAGATGCTTGGCAACTCACACTGCCAAAATGGATGGAAGGAGTCTAGGCAATGCTGAGCTGAGGTGTGATCTGTTAACTAGACCCATCATTTTCCCTAATGCCTCTGCAGTTTCTAGCCGAACCTGCATCCACGTAAAGGGTCTCCCAAAGTACAGGGTCCTCACGTTATAATCAGTCGAAGTTGGACCTATCAGAGTAATATAAGATTTAAGTTACAAACAAAGAAAGACTTTGTCCAAAATTTCTGAATATACATCTTATGAGAAATGTTCCAATCCCACCTCAGCATCTTGGGACGTAATCCAGGCGTCCAGCATAAGTTCAAATGCTTGGTGCAGGAGCGCTCTGCAGAAATAAAGAGAATGCGGTTGTATTGAGTAACGTGTCATTCCTCACCGAGCATGGCGCTTTCATATAAGTGGGTTCCGAAATATATTTGGAGAATTATATGTTCCTGAATTATCCCAAATGGAGAGCTCATGACGTACTGCAAATCTACATCAGGTGATAAATTTGATGGACAGACTTCGTGACTACGGTTCATGGTTTCACACCAGGACGTGAATGCTGCAAATGATTTTACAAGCAACGAGTTTAGAAATAGAAAAGATCTTCGAAATGCAACAGACACGAATCCAAACATGGAGAGTTAAACTACTCGAAAACAATGTCGATGACATCCAGTTACTGTATGCCACTTCCTGAAAAATTAAAAGCAAGCAATCGAGTCTAGACCTGAAAGGAAATTTACAGCGTACTTACCCTTCGCAAAAAGAAGCCGCTCATTCTCTCTAACACCACTCAGAATTGGCAGCACGCGGGATAAAACATGCTTAAACCGAGGGGCAAACTGCAAACCTTCCATGATCAATCCAGATTTCCAGTGAGAACGGAATAGCAGACAGGGCAAAGTACGAAACCAAACAACGTAGCTCGAGTTTTCTTCGAGATTAGCATCTTCGACGCATTAGTCTAGGACCTTTCAGTGTTTTTCCAAGTTCATCGTCAATGTCAATTCTTGAATCGTTTGAATTTGAAAAGGAAAGAAGGGCCAGAAATATATTTACCATAAGATGTCGCAAACTCGGCCAATGTCTGAACCAACCCTACAACAGGAACTCCACCTCCGGCGAGTTGGTTGAATGTTTCGTCCATAAGCTGTAGCTCATTGTTCAAGCACATATTTAGTTCACTAGGACGAGGGAACAGCCTAGAAAGGTGCTGGCTTCAAAGACCTCAGCTAAGCGGACGATGACGGTATAGATTCACGGCAACTATCACAATTGTTGCGATTGAAATAACATGTAAAGATCACAATCTTTATTTTTTAAAAGAATTCCTACAAATTCTCAAACCCTAAGCTCTCTTACAACAAAGGGAATTTAGCAACTAAGCAATAACAGCGTAGAGGGACCTTACAACATCCGGTAAGCGCGATCCAACTGCAACAAGTAGATTACAAGCTGCGCTTCTCCAATCTGTAATTCCCTCCTGTTTCAAGCATGAAAAAAAAAAAAAAGTACCGATTTAGAGTTAAAGACCCTAGGATTACTCGTAATTCAATCTGGGAATTAGGCCAATCTTGCAAGCATGGCAAAATGGCTCCCTCGAAATTCGAGTGTACCTTGTTCACTGACAACTCCACCATGGCAAGCTTGGCAGTGGTGCGCATCAGCACTGAATTAACCTGTTCCTCGTTCATCTCCCGAATAGTGTAGGCCATGATAAGCAGCAAACCGGCACGATAACTTACGACCTAATTCCCAAAATCACACGAACAATCATCAGCGACAGCTGAATTATACTTCAAATGTAAGATAATACTCGAATCGGGACGATAGAAGTTGTGTCTCGACGTAACACACGTATATGTCGGCATGGCCAATTACCTATCGTGCCTTTCCTAAGCTTCCTACACTGACAGCTCTAGTCTTAGTTACTTCAAAACAGAATATTCCCGTTCTCACAATTGCGTTTTTGATTTTGTTAAGCTGCATTTTTTCCGATTCTAGTTTGAACAACTCTGTTCTTAATCTGTAAGTACACATACAGTGATTGAGAATTTTATAAGCGTTCAATACTTGATTACGAACAGGAGAACAAGAACATTCCATTTTCCTTTAGCAATCGCTCCAGCATAACATTCAAAGGCCAAAGAGCGCAGCCTACCCGCTTGCCAGCTCGTAGACTCGTGGCGCAGCAGTCAAGTACAGCTTCAGCGTTCCTAATAGCATATCACACATTCTAAAGTACGCAACTCTTGCAATATTTATTAAAACCAAGACATAAAGTTCTCAAATTCAGATTCTGAAAATTAAAACGCAATGCACAACAACAGATCGAAGCAGCAGCACACTCACTGTCGAGCAATCTCACAAAGTGCAAACGCAGCCGCCTCTTGCACGGATCGCGCACTGTCGCCCATAGCAGCCACCAGCACGCGAATAACAGCTACAAATCACAGACAACACACACATTCATCAGTCCATGGCAACAACGATCTGTTGCAACCCTAATTGGTTGCTCAAGGAGAAATTCTCATGTGAAGCTGTTGGCAAAAAGATTGAATGCGTGCTACAAAGCATTGCGTGATTCCGTTGATTCAAATGAAAGGGGAAGACCACTTACTGATGCGGGAGGACACGGGAGCGCCATCGCTGGCCATGAGAAGAGCAATTACTGCCGTTTGATTGTTGCCAATTGTTGCCAATTGTTGTCGAGCGAGCTCCAGCTTCTGGAGTTTGGAGCCAGTTTGTTGAAGTTCGTTATTCTGTTAGTTGAATTTCGTTGGGGCTAACCACCTGTTGTGCAGTGATTTGTTTGGGCTTTTTTTTGTGGCATAACTACACATGATAAAACAGTTAGTGTGCCTCACAATAATAACACTAATTTGCATGAATTCTTATGCAAATTTATGAGGCACACTAATATGGAAGTTTAAAGTACTTTAAATAAAACCAATATAATGTCAACCACATTATTCTCACACCATCTAAAATAGTGTAATCGTCATCCAAATTTCATTTATATTCATTGAAAATTCATTTAAGTTTTTTTCAATCTTCATCTTCATTTCATCTAAATCTCATCCAAAAGTTCACACCATTTAGATCGCATTCATCAAAAATTCATTTAAATTAGTTTGATGGGGTCTTGCACTATTCAAATCCTTGCAAATAGGACAAAAGATAGCATTTACATTTAATTTTATGTTTTAAACATGGTGTTTAGTAGCTAATTTAATTTGTACCCCTATACAAACATCGATTGTCAATTATTGTTGATTGACTAATGTGGTAATTTAATCAAAATGAACATGACTAAATTGCAAAGAAATATCAAAGTGATGCTTACATGGCCCAAAATGCACAAAAAGTTATTTATGTAACTTAATGAAGGTAAAACTGTCAAAATAAGCAAAATAAGAAATTTAGCATAGTTAGAGGCACCTTCTTTACCTTGGTAAAAATATTTCTATGGTATAAGCAATTGAAATCATGAATTTAATAAAGACAGAGAGAGAATTTTTGAATAAGAGATATAACTATTATGAATTTTCAAAGTGGAAGCTTCCTAAGCCTTCAAAATTGTCACATAACTTGGTCGTAAAATTGAAATCATTACAAAAAATCTGAACCCTTCAAAATGCTGCAAATGTTTGATTTTCAGCACTCCCGTAGTGCAAGTACAAAAGAAAATAATAATAATTTAAATTTAAATATATATATATATATATTTTTTTTTTTTATTTATTTAAAAAGTTGCTAGTCTGATATAGTGTTGACATGGCACTAGTAGTGCCACATTAGATCCAGGAAGGAAAAAAATCCCTAATTGCACCAAAATTGCACAAGGGGTGTGCAAAACTGGTAGCCTTTTGCAAGATTCAGATTTTTTGTAATGCTAAAGAATTAGAGATCAACTAATAGTAATTAAGTAAAGGAACAATTTAATGAAACTTGTTGGGACACTTTCAATAAAAGTCTACTTGTTAGGAATAGGTACAAAGGTGGTTTTGGGTGCTATTTTCACCTTACTTTCTAAAAAATGTAGAGCATATGAGGGTCGGAGGCCGCTGCGTTGCTCAGGAGACGCCCATGTCGGCAGTCACCATGAACGATCCATGAATCCGTAGCGGCCAGGCGTAGAATACTCAATCTTGTCTTGTATGACCACGCAAAGTAGTCATTTCCTTCCTTGCGCTGTGCGCAGGAACTAAGCCCGGGTGGAGTTGCATCCTAGAACAGAGTAGAAAGACACCTGCTCCCATGTTCTTTTAGGGTTTTTTTTAGGGTTGAACGGTCAACCAGAAGCGATGGCGCGGACATCGTACGCAAATACTCTGAAGGCAAGGCTGGAACACGCTCCAGCATCGCCTAACCACTCAGACACAGTACAGGGGCAGCAATGGAAGGACGAAGTGGAACCGGAGCTGGTAGCTGCGGTGGCAAGCATGGGAAGACACGCGGAGCTGCACCCCACAAAGCCTACACCTGGTGAGTCCCTTCCTGAAGGATTTGCGCGTAGCTATGCCGGATTCCTGCTATGTAATACTGTGATCGAGGTCCAAGTCGATCAGGACATAGTAAAAAAAGAAACGGAACGCTTGCAAAAGCACGCGGTTGTGGCCTACTTTGTAGGCGGGAAGCCATCTCACAAAGAACTAACACATTGGGTAGCAGCTCTACAGTCTCAGATAGATGAGTGGATTGGCCTTGGGAGAGACCTGGAGAGAGGATTCTTCCAAGTTCTCACCCGACAAACGGTCGCCACACAGAAGCTCCTAATGTTAACTCCGCATCACTCAAAGTGGGGCACCTGTATCATCCAGACCTGGGCATCAGGCTTCAATGCCAGCTGCCCCTCGAAGTTGAAGGTGCCCACATGGATAACGTTGAGAGGGATCCCAGGCGAATTTTTGGGAGTCTCCAAAGAGATTGCGGGAGGATTAGGGATGCTGATCGGAAGTGACAAACGCAACGCCAACTCGTCGGATCAGCGATTCTGTGTGGCAATGCAATCTGACCGAGGGTGGGCAACTCAGCTGACGGTTGTCAATGAGTCTACACAAGAAAGAGTATTCATCGAGGTGGATTATTGCAATTTGCCAATAAGGTGCAGACTCTGTCACGCCACTGATCACTCCATGAAGGACTGTCCGAAGGCAAAGAAATCCAAGCAGACGAGTGAGCAAAGGCATCAAACTTTCTCCAACCAGGAGAGAGAAGATGCGGGGGGCACCTCCGAAAGGATAGAGCAGAGGGACAAATTTTCATGCGGTAATCCCCCTCCTCCTCCCCCCATAGGCAACCACAATCCTACAATTCTTATCGACAATGATGTCACACTGGTAAGGAGAAGTGCCCCTCCCGCCAACCAAGTGCATCAAGATTCGACGCACACGCTGAGTGCTGCCAGCCTCTCACCGGAAGCTGATGGCGGTGAATGGGTCACAGTAGGGCGCAACAACAGGGCAATAGCCCAACCTGCTCCCAACCCAAAAGTCCCAAGGCACGGCCACGACGACGATGGTACCCACGCAAGAGGAAGACAAAGTGCTTCGCAAGCTCTCACGGCGCATGATCAAGCCGCCCCCGCAGCCAAAAAGTATCCAAATCTGAGACTGAATCAGTCCAGGAGGAATCCGAGAGCAGAAGGAGACAACCTACAGCAGAGAATGGTATGGGAGCAGGTCCAACCCCAACACGGCCCCACGTCGAACGATCAAGATATCCAACCCCAAAGAGACATCCTAGAGAGGATCCCACCAAATAGGATGGTAGCGAAGGGGGCAGGACCGATAAACCAAGAGGAGACTGCAGAACAAGCAATGCCCCCTCCAACATTGTTCGGACTACTTGGCCTAATCCAGCAACCCATTACAGGTCTTCCAGCTCCGAATCAGCTTCCCCCCCCATCTGTGAACGGCCGTCCAAATAGCGGACTGTTGCCACACGACAAACAAGACGCAACTCAGGTGTTGGACCTCAACGCCGCTGCAGCTCCTTCCTCATCCACAGCGCCCACCCCGTCAGTAGAAGGTGCTGCTCAGAGCTTTCCCTTGCCCAACGATAACGAGAAGGACAATGCAGACAGAATGGAAGACAATCCATGCACCCCTCGAGCCCTGATTCGCAACGTCTCCGACACAGCACAACCCTCCGCCATTACCGAAATCCCAGAGGAAATGAGAGAGGAGTTCCTCACATGGTTCAAGCTCACGAGAGGGAGGGAAGGCCCCACTCCGCAGTCGAAGAACCTCACCCCTGATCAACGTACGAGGAGACTGGAAGCGGTTGAAGCTGCCAAGCGCCACCGATCCTCAATTCTCCAACAATGTAGAGGCACCCCACGCAGGGGAGCAGAGAGCGCGGGCCGCAGGGCCACAGTGTTGTTCCCAGACACCTCCCTCCCCAACACACTCCAATGAAAGTCACGACCGTATCTCAAAATGTGCAGGGATTGAACGATGATGGGAAATCAGCCATCGTAAGGAGCTACTTCAGAGAAATGTTCAAAGACATCGACATCCTCTGCCTCCAGGAACACCGCCTCCGGGGTGCCAAACTGGAGCGCCTGGGCCGAGTTTTCTGGCCGAGGGCCACCTTTCTCGGAAGAGAAGCAGCTACAGGATTCGGTCATGGCCCGGGCGAAGTTGGAGTTGGGACAGGAGGAGTGTGTATGTGGCTGGCGCCTTGGATAGCGCCGCGCATAATCGACCAAGGCCATACTCAATGCGAACGTGCTCAATGGGTAAAGCTTGGTGGCATAGAAGGAGGAGACTTATGAATTTTGAATGTGTACGCATCCAATAGCGTGGGTGAGCGTTGCGCACTATGGACGAAGCTCTTGGATGTCCTCCCAAGAGATTGCCGATGGATGCTGATTGGTGATTGGAACTTCGTTGAAGATCAGAGAGACAAATCAAATATGAACGGCCGAATCATCTCAAACGGGGAAAGCAGATGCTTCTCACTATTAAAAGACGCCTTGGACATCTCCGATCACTTCCCTGTCGAAGGTCGAATCCGTTTCTCATGGGATAATAGGCGAATCGGCCCTTTGAGATCGCTGGCAAGACTCGACCGTTGCTACTCATTCAACCATAGAGGCGCAGGCCCCTTCCCAGTAATTGACTACAAAATTAGGGGTGACTCAAGGCACTCGGATCACCATCCAATCATGCATACTATACAGCTGCTTCCAACTCCGGCTCGGAGATCAACTTTTGTAATGAGTAACTTTTACTTGAAGGACCCTGAGGTCAAAGCAGCGATCCATACGATTTGGCAGAGTAACCCGCAACAAGCATTCCTAAGCAAGCTACGCAAGGTGGTGAAATACTACAAGCAATATTGCAAGCAGAGGGCAATTGACAGAAGAGCCACAGAGCTTGCCTTACGAAACAAACTAGCGGCAGCTCAAGCCGAATTGCATCGGTCCCCCCACTCCCATGACACACAATTGGAGATTAGCACACTCACCGACGAGCTAGCAACACTCAGCAAACACGAAATGGAAGGTCAGAGAATCAGAAGCAGAGTCAAGTGGCTGAAAACAGGTGATAGATGCACCAGAGACTTCTTCAAGGCGGCAAGACCACACTCCGGAACCTCCAACATCTCCGAACTAGAGGATGCGAGGGGAACCAAAACCGGAAACCAAGCCGCTCTGGAGCAAATCTGCTCGGACTTTTACCAAAGTCTGTATGCCTCCCCCGCCCACTCGCCCCTGCAAGCCAGGAATCAAGAGATAGCTCTGGAGGGTAACCGTGATAGGCTTTTGGGCAAGATGAAGGCTGCTCTAGCAAGGCCGATTGAGATGCAAGATCTGGACGCAACACTCAAGGACTTAAGCCCAGGGAAAGCCCCAAGGCCCGATGGGGTCCTCACGGAGTTCTACAAGCACTACTGGGATCTAATAAAGTCAGATTTCCTAACGATGATCACAAAGGCGGTCGAGACAAAAGAGCTGCCACCCGGTGTCACAACTGGCCTCATCTCGCTGATACACAAGGGAGGCGAACGAACCAGTTTGGGCAACTGGCGCCCCATCACACTGCTAAACGTGGCTTACAAAATATTTGCTAAAGCACTTCAAATCCGTTTGCAGCCCGTGCTCATGGAGATCATCGACCCCGACCAATCAGCGTATCTTCCCTTGAGGTACATTCTCGACAACATCATGTTGACCCACGAGACAATTGGATGGGCTGATCACTCCAAACAAGCGCTAATTTTTCTGAAACTTGATTTCTCCAAAGCCTTCAATACAGTAGATTGGGGATTTCTCTCCAGAGCTATGTTGGCAATGGGCCTCTCGCCGCACTTCATTTCCATGACAGAAATGTTATTTAAGGGAGCCCGAGCATCAGTCAAAGTCAATGGCGCCCGCTCCCCATCCTTCCCCATCAAGAGAGGAGTAAGGCAAGGATGCCCGCTCGCCCCCTACCTCTTCTTAATCATTGCTGAAGTCCTCAACACGATGGTTAAGCAGAGCGTCGCAGAAGGTCGGATCAAAGGCATCAGGCTGCCAGGCAGCGAAGCACAACAGGTGATTGCTCAATTCGCAGACGACACCTCCCTCACGCTGTTAGCAGAGAAGGACTCGGTGCTTGCTGCAATCACATTACTGGACCGCTTCTGCAGCGCAGCCAGCCTCGTCCTCAACTGGACCAAGTCCTGCGGTTATTGGCACGCCAGTGACACCCCAAGGCGCCCGGATTGGACCGACCAGCTGCAGATCTCCTGGGTTGATGGCGGCAACCTAACGAAACTACTTGGTACTCCCTTTGGAATGAGCTTGTCATTTCCAGCAATAGATGTGTTTTTTCCGGAAAGGATGGTGAAGCAATTGGGGAAATGGTGCACGGCCAAAGTAAATTCAACAGGAAGAGGAGTCATTGTTAACAACATCCTACTATCATCGATGATCTTCTTTGTAGCCATCTGGGGCGGCACGCAGACAGGAATAAGAAAGGCGACCTCTGCCGCCGCAGGCTTCATGTGGTCTGGAGGAGAGTAGAGAACCAGGCACAAGGTTACCTGGATCCAATGTTGCCAATCCAGGGAGGAGGGAGGACTAAATATGATCAATCTACATGACGCCCTCACAGCTTTGATGGTCAAATGGATACTCAAAGCCTGTGAGCCAGGTTCTTCCAACCTTCACAAATTTCTTAGGCACAGATTGAGCAACTTCCAGCCTTACACAGGGGGGCGTTGGTCCCCCAGCCTCGAGTACTTCACAGTCCCCCACTCTCAGATTCATAAAGGGTCGACGGCTTGGAACAAAGCCGGGACATCATGGAAGAAGTTGGTCCACGAACTCCTCCCGAACTGTCCCAAAACCCCCGAAGAACTTGGAGCCGAACCATTCTGGTGGTCCCGCCACATTTCCACCATCGGTCCAGGATTCTCGAAGGCCTGCGCTGCGCAGCTGCATAAGAAGGGATTGAAGCAAATTCGTGATGCCCTCTCCCAAGGACAAGTTATTCCTGCTGAAGAAGCGGAAGCCAGATTTAGCCTTAAACCAAGTGAAAGAGGTGCATGGGAAGCAGTAGGGGCCGCAATCCAATCCTAGTGGAGCTCCCTACTTACGGACGATTTTCCCCCTGCTAGCGAAAAGGAGTGGGTAGGCTGGTTCGCAGCTGACGACGCCACCACTCCACACACAGTCACCTAGGTTCCTCGGGGTCAATCGGCACTTATCGGTGGGCAACCCCATGATTGGCCTGAGGTGTGGACGGAACCAGGCTTCGCAGTTCTTCCCTCGGCAAGGATGCTGCTCCCCAATCCGAAAGAACCCAGGGGTAGTGTGCCAAGTCGGCCGCTAGGTGTCTTTCATAGAATAAGAATGATTCAGATTTCCAGAGGTCCAAAGAAGACTCCCGTTTGGTTGTTCTATGGGCGCATCGACAAGCTTGAATGGGACCCGGGCAGATTCGATTGGAATGGGGTTGGTGTGAAGGTCCCACTCATGAGCTTCACAGCCAGCATTGGAAGATCAATGCTCAAAAGGGCACATAGAGTCCCCAACCCAGTACAAAAGAAATGGAGTGGCCTTCTCCCAGGTGACTTCAGACTCCAATGGAAGTCAGTATGGCCATTAGCGAGGAAAAGGAAGGAAGCAGGCTTGCTGTGGCTAATATGGCACAAGGCAGTTGCGGTCAACAGATGGAGAGGGAAAATCGACGACACCATCGACACGCTTTGTCCGGTATGCCCAAGAAGAGCAGAGAAGACAATCCTCCATAGATTTTGGGAATGCATGACTGCCCGAAGGGCTTGGCAGTGGGCCATCCACATACTCAACACCCTCCTAAAAGGCAAGGAAGCAAGGGGCCCTTGGCGTCCGCTTACGTGGCGCCAAGGCATCTTCTCCGTAAGCATTCCCAGAAAATTTAACAAGGTTAAGAGGATTTGGCTTGAATTGCGTTCCATGGTAATCTGGTCGCTTTGGCTCCTGCGCAATGACAAAGTCTTCAACAATCACTCCTGGACTGACGAGGGGTTACAACAGCACATCTGGGCAGGTCTGATTGACTACGGCAGGCTCGAATGGACCGAGGTCATCAGGAAAAGAAGGCCCCCAGACATCCAAAGAAAGATTCTCTTGAACTTCATCAGCCACAGATGCGAGCACGGCATTTTTGCCACCATGGATGGCGCCCAACCGCAATGGTCCCTTATCGGCCCCAGCGCTGGTTTCATCTTCGAACCCCCCTGAACCTGCCCGGCAAACCTTGGCGACTTGCTTTACTAGCCACCCGGGACCTTGGCCCCCGCTGTGCTTGGCTGCGCTTCGCCTTCCCTGTGTCTGCCGTTGTTTTCGCTCCCCGGTCTTGCTCCCTGGTTCCCTTCTTTGGTGCTTACTTGTCCTGTGTGTCCCCGCCAGGCCACATGTGGCTGGCGGTTTGTATTTTTACTCCCTGCAATGAAATCCTCCTTTCATTTGTGTCAAAAAAAAAAAAATGTAGAGCAAAATGTGAAAACTAAAACCATTAAAAAAAATGAAGATTTTGGTTATGTCATTAGAAATTAATGATGAATTGAGATTGATTCATTTATTACATCAATGATATTTATGAAGATTTACTTGGATTGAATTATGAAACTTAAATCACCGGTGGCAACATGAATTCAAATTGCAATTTGGAGATCATCTTCTCTTGAACAAAGAGAATGATTTTGTTTGTCGACTCATTAATTATGAGTTACTCCTATTGAAAACTCAATTGCTTGTTTTTTATCTCGTATTCATCACTTTCAATAATTGATGTAGAAAAAAAAATTATGTTCTTTTACAATAGAGGTAGTCACACCTTCTTCACCCCATTTTCAATGTTCAAAGAATGGGGATATTGCTCCCTCTCATTGGTTCTTTTTACCTCATTGAGGTCCTACTCTCTAAAGATTGAGAATGGCCATTATTCTCCTTTGGAAGTGAATAATAAACATGAAGAAGATTTCACAAGTGGATGTTTTATTTTCCTTTCACCCTCTACAAACCCTATTCACCCTAATCCCCACCATGTTCATTGCATTGTCCACCAAGTGCTACATTCATTGCAGTTGTCATCTTCTTCTCTTGGTGAACACTTTTCTTTAGGGGTCATTTTCTCAATCACAACGACACAAAAGGGAGTCAAGCCTTCTTCATGTAGAACGGCTTTCCATTGGCTCTTCTTTTCTCTCACCAACTTCTCATTCTTCATAGAAATTTGCTTTTTGGAAAAGGTGTAACTACCCTTAATATGTTGAACAAGTCAAGAAACATGTTATTTTCATTTGCAAAATGATTTTAGAATCATGTCTTTCCATGTGTCTAATATCGTTAATGTACTTTGGAAATTGACAAAATTGATTTCCTAACAAATTTATAGCGGTTGGCAAGTACTACACTTTGGGTGACTAGCTTTATTGTTGTATTGTGCTTGTGTCTTTTGAGCACATTGTGACAAAACACTTGTGAAATTCATTAATTGTGTTTGTGAAATATCTACCGTAAACCCATAGTTGTATTTTTGGAGAAATTGTTTGGACTGAAATTGATATAGGTGATATTGCTTCATTTGTTATATGTATTTCGTACATGTCTATATGAATTCATATCCACATTTCATATGGATATGTATATATTCCATATGTATATTGTATATCATATATAATTTGTATCCATATTCTATGTCCATATTTTGCATTCCAAAGTGCCAAACCCTAATCTTCTTGACAACCAAGATCATTTCACAATGGTGCAATTAATGGAAATTATTTTATTTTTTTAATTCCAAATCAACAACATTAGAGGGTGTGGGGCATTTTTTTGGTATCAAGATCAATGACTATGGATTTTTTTCACTCAAGGGAGAATTGCAAGAACATCACTTGTTTGCATCTTTGAGGCACATTGTTAGCTTCATTTGCATATAAATTTATTCAACCTACTATGAATATGGGTGTAAAATTGATACATTCTAGGTATGTTTTCAAGCTTAACCCCTAAAGGACCAAGGCCATTCTTCTGTCAAAAACTACTCAAAACTACCAATTCTGCTGAATTCATCCAAAAAAACAAAACAAAATACTTGTTTTTAGAATCTAACCGTAGGATCTTGTACTTTACTAGTTGAGGATCATGTGATAAAAAATTCATGGAATTTGACCGTAGAGATTGGAAGATATTAGCATTCAAAGTTGAAAAAAGAAAGTTTTTTTGAACACTGGCCTGCAATTTCAGATGACTTCGAATGCCATTTGTGGAAAAAATTTGCACCATGTACCTTGAATTTAAAATATTTTGTGTTGAATAATTGAGTTGAAAGTCTAGAATTAAAAAAAAAACAAAAAAAAACGCTTGATTTTCATTCTTTGAAAAATTGTTAAGTAGAAGTAGGTCCAAGATTGAAAGAAAAACTAAATCACTAATAGCTTTAAAAACGGTATTGAAACACAATAATCTCAACGGTGAGATTGTTCTAAATAGAAAACTTAACCTTTTCAAACAATTTTTTTTTGAAAAATTGTGAAAATTGCATTCAAAATTGCATTCTATAAGTTATTTTTTCAAGAAGATGCTGAAATTGCCCAAAAAACAAGATTGTTCGTAACTTTCACATTATTAATCCAAATGGAATGAATCAAAGCTTCACATGTAGACAAAAATATGATCTTCAAGAGGAAAAAAATTTAAAAATTAATTTCAAATTTCTGTAGATTTATTTTTCTGCCCGGTGATGTGAAAATTATGTTTAAGATGCCATAACTTTTGTTCCCAGGCACCAATTGAAATAAAATTTATATTACCACAAAGCTAATAAGTTTTCCTATCTTACGAGAAAGTTTCAAAAATTTTCTTTAAAAATTGAGATCATAGGAACCTGCCCGAAATCCATTTTGTCCCCTAAGGAGACAATGGTCCTTTAGGGGTTAAGTGGGGTTCAAAATTATCAAATATACAGTACGTATCAAGGTACACAATAAGTATTTAAGCAATGCTAGATTTAATTCCTTCGTATACCATATACAAGATTGTGTAATTTGAATTAATTTTGATTCTTTTTAACATTTATGAAGATATGAGTGTATAGATTTTATAGGCTTAAACTTCCTCACTTGAAGTATGCAATCAATAATGATCATAAGAATTTTTCTAGATGATTTTCTTTAGTTGTTTTCTTTCCTACTATCTAATGTCTATACTATGAGAATACTCTATGTTAGGTCCATACCTTTTTTTGTGTGTATCCTGAGCAATGACAAACATTGTTGGAACATAAGTCATACTTCTACGGTACATTGGAAATGTCAACTTAAGCACCATGGATGAACATTGGATTTTGTTCTTTCTTAAAAGTTGCCAAATCTATTGTTCATCCATATGTGAGGCTTTCATAGGTCATGAATTCATATGGTGTATCATGGTGCTCCATTGTAAAGCGAGTCTCACTTAACATTCTCTAGCAAAAGATGTCAAATCTTTAATGGAATTGAATTTTCAAGTCTATACAATGTGAATCACTTTAGTTCAAACAATCTTTTTCTACACCAATCACCTTAGATCCCCCTATTTAGAATCTAATGACTTGATGACATCATCATTCATTCTTGTGCTTCGAAGGCAGAGAATATAATGTGATTCACTTTAGTTCAAATGATCTTTTACAACACCAATCACCTTAGACACACCTATTTAAAATTTAATGGCTAGATGACATCACATTACAACGAGGGCCACTTTGGTCCAATCAATCTTTTACCACACCAATCACCTTAAACCCACCTATTCAGAATCTAATGGCTTGATGACATCATTATAATGTGGTTCACTTTAGTTAAAACAATCTTTTACCATACCAATCACCTTAGATCTACCTATTTAGAATCCAATGGCTTGATGACATTGTTATTCATTCCTATGCTCCACACCAAGTACATGCTTGAATTCTTGAGGTACTTGTAAGAAGATATTTGACAGTTACACCAAGTAGATAGAACCCACACCAAGTACATAAAATAGCATTGCTTGAATTCTTGAGGTACTTGTAAGAAGATATGTACGAACCACACCAAGTAGATAGAATAGCATTGTTTGTATTCTTGAGATGCTTGTAAGAAGATATCTTAGAGTTGCTTCAAGAATATTTAAGCTGATTTCAATGCATAGGACAATCATCAACAGTTGTACGGAGCAATGCAAAGCCCTAGTTTATTTATTACACAAAAAAGATGCAAAATGAACTAAGTTTTAACCAATACTATAATGACAAATCTCAATCCAATCGGATGAGTCTACAAGTTTAACTATCTCACGTCCCAAGAGCAACGTCAGATAAAGAGTTCGTTGGGGTAGTTCAACTACCCAGGCCCATGGACCCAAACAGTGAGAGCTACGTAACGTTCCAAATGTTTCTAGAGTTTACATAGAATATTAGATTTTCAACAAACTTTTATGAGAGCAGAGTTACTTTGTGCATAGAAATATGGTGCATGCCGCCTATGTCTATTACAAATTTACAATGGGTCCTCAGCAGGTGACAGTCTGCAGAGATTAGCTTTGGATATTAAGAGGCTAAAGACTACGCTCTCTCCCCTCTGATCCTTCTCGCAAGCTGAATATCCTTGGGCATGATGGTCACCCTCTTGGCATGGATGGCACACAAATTGGTGTCCTCAAAGAGCCCCACAAGGTATGCTTCCGCAGCTTCTTGGAGGGCAAGGACAGCATGGCTTTGGAAACGCAAATCAGTCTGCAATAAATTAACACGCCACATGTTCAGCTAGAAGATTCTCATAAACTTCAAAGCAACCAACTCAAAGCATTTACAAAGCATCACATTCTGAAGCAAAATAGGTAAACATTAGATTTCAAAGGTGCAACCAGAAAACACGAACACGGGGAAAAGTTTTATTGCTCTTGTAAAGTTGTCACCTTGAAATCTTGCGCAATTTCACGGACCAAACGCTGGAATGGCAGCTTCCGAATCAGCAGTTCGGTGCTCTTCTGGTACTTGCGAATCTCACTGCACATCAATCCAGTCTCGTAAGGAAGCCAATCAACTAAATAGGGATCCGTTGGAGATCATTCAATTTTAGGACTATTGTGTATGATCCGTAAGACAGTATCATCTATCTATACATTTTAATACTGTCGCTGGCTCTATCGACATCTAGGGTAAAATGGACTTGACGTTATCATTGCTTTCATGGTCTTGCAAAACAGGTGGGAGCTCGAAAAAAATCATAATATGTGGCTTGGAAGGCGGGTTGTGAACTGCTTAATAGTGCAGTGATTAGTTATGTGTGCAATCCATCCAGAAAGGACCGAGGATTCATGGTTTAAATATGACCGATTTGATCGATCATATTGTCAAAAATATATACTACGGATGCGGCCAAATTTTATATCACCAAAATAAGTCGAGAACACTGCATGCGTTGGTAAATAGATAAATAAGATTGGACTAAAGAACGTGACATACTCAAAACTGTTTAAAACAATAAGGTCCTAGTTCAGCCTCTTGTTCCTTGGGATAATTATTTGTACTGAATTAGGTCAAAGGTTCATATAAATAACTGTACAAGGTTGCAAGCACTCACCGCAGAGCAACTGTTCCTGGGCGATACCGATGGGGTTTCTTTACTCCTCCGGTGGTGGGCGCTGACTTCCTGGCAGCCTGTCAATAGATGCAAACAGCACAAACATCAACACCATGGATGATCACTATGCCACCCTTGCACTGGATATTACGACAGTATCATGTACAGATCACAACATTGAACCGTGCGTGAGAACTCAATTTAGTACCATTAAACTCACCTTCGTTGCCAGTTGCTTTCTTGGAGCCTTTCCTCCGGTTGATTTCCGAGCAGTCTGCTTGGTACGAGCCATTCTGTTACAGCAACAAAGAAAATTGGTGTCACAATTTAAAGACGTATACTGAGATGAACATCCAAAAATTCAAAATCAAACACCTATGTCCTCCTAAATACAACATCGATTGCAAATAAACAGTTTAGGGTTTGAGGCAGGAAACGTGCAACCCTCAAATATGTGCAAGAACATATACACGATTTCAAACGAACAGATGCAACCACATAAAGTATGAAAGAAACTTTCACGAAGAATCGAGTAAAGTGACTGCAATCGAAAAGTGGTTGCATCATCATTTGAGTAAGCCAATAAATTTCTACGAAATCAAGGAAATGAGAAAAGTTGTAAGAACATGGTACACACCTTTCCTAAGGGGTTTGTGCTGATGTAGACAAGTGACGATCGCAAACAAAACTTATACAAAACGCTCCTCTCCTGAAGAAACTGTGACTCTTATATCCTCAAAAAGAACTGAGACGAAACGAAAGGGCAAAGGTGAAAGACAAAGGGTGGAGCCGGCCTTATATACCCTGGCCCTTGGATTACCCTCGAGACTAAGGTTAACATTGCTTGGCATCCACGGTTAGATTACCCACGAGAATGCTTGGGAAACGTGGGTAGTAAGCTACTAATCCCATTCGGGTAATCATTTGGTAGGCTAATATTACTAAACAAGCCCTAAACTGGTACATAATTGCGTTCACACTGACAACTATCCCAAACTCTGCATTTCTGCAGGCACTTCATTTCAGACAACAGGTGCCATGATGAGAATTTGTTAATCGTGCCAAAATAGATGGGTAAGTAGAAAGAAAACAAAAAAACTCAATAAGTTAGGATTATAAAATCAGTAGATAAAATTACGAATAGTCTCCAATAAGTATGTTGTTAGCATGGCTACTGAGAACAAACACATGGATTTAAAGATAAACGAAGATCCTTCCTGTAGCATCGTTTCATTGATACCGGTATATTACAAGTGGCAACTGCCATCAGATGAACATGCTTTCGAATCTCCCAAACAACAGATCAAACTGAAATAGCAAAAACCATATCGCTCTAATTTGTTACATGCACCAGATAGTTTTGCCTCCTCACTCTTCAGCCTGAAAGATTCCTAAGAACTACGGGATCCTTAAATGTTCTTCACCTAAAATCGTTGACCTATATCCTCTCTCTCTCTCCGTGGTACATCATGTCTTCATTCCTTGGGTCATCCTGGCAAAGATGAGACAATCTGGTGTTCGCAAAGCTACAAAAATGAATCTACAATCAATTCTCTTTTGAAATGACCTTCTCTAAAACGATATTTCTAGAAATATCACTCGTCACACTAGCATTAACTGTACACACTTGTCATAGCTTCAGTCAATTTTGGGAGCCCATGCAGTCAGATTAAAGAGGTCAGAGCGTATTAACTAATCTATTGACTAGATGAAGTTACCACACTGACGCCTGTACCCCTAGAAGATGATGTAGAGGACGGTGATGAAGGAACATCATCAAGCAAACGGGTTTTTTTCAGCATTTCCTTTCGCTTCTTGTGGTCATTGTCATTACTAACCTTGCCTTTCGGATACGAATCCTGCAATAAACCCTTCAATTCTGCAAAGTGACTCTTTTTCAAGAGCTGAGCCTCGATGTTCCCTTCGTCTACGAGGTCCATGAGGTCGTCATCAAGCACATACCCGTCTATGACTGCCGAAAAGGACGGAAAATATCGTCGTCCCATCAAAGCTGCAAAAATTCCACACACCAATGTGATTGAACAAGAAGGCATTCATCTACAATGATTTTCAGATGTAACCACAAAATGCCAAATCTCTAAACCCTAAGCTTGAACACACTTCAATGCTAGCACACTCCAGACTCGGTAAATACAAAGGCAGGAGGAAAAACACCAATAAGTGAGAAGATGCTATTTTGACATAGAAAACGATAGAAGTACTAAGGTCACTGCACCTAATTGTGTCCCCTTTCTCAAAACGTCCCCTACAAATTCTTGCCTAAAATGTATTTGGGTTGCAGTTGGGTACACCTATTTTTAGCACTTGGGAAATCCATAGTTTATTCATACAGAGTCCGAATAATGCAGAAGAAGAGAGTCTAAAACACCTCTTCCAGCAAAAAATTAGGTAATTGAATAATAAGAACACTGTTCAATTGCTTATTCGGACGCATTTACCTTAATGAAAAAGTAATAGTGTTCAGCAAAGATAACTTACCAGTTTTCTGTAGAGCGCTACACCTCTGTCTCATTGATTCCAAACGCCTTTCTTTCGATTCTTCTACGACAGCTACCCCCACCAACTCTGCCAATCTCTGTGCAGGCTCTTTGTTGAGATCTACGGAAGATTTCCTCTTCCGACTGCCGTTTCCTGGTCCCGAGGAGCTCACAGATGAAGCTAGATGTGCGCATACAATACCCGATTCCTGAGGATAAAGTATCCTCGCCAATGACACTGCAAAATTTAAAAGGGAAAATTTTGTCCACATCAAACCAGGCATAAAGAATCAAAGAAGCCCAAATTAGGTCTCATGTTTGCTTGGCAGATTTGAGTCTGTGTTGATTCTGATGATTAAATTTTTTGGCCCCATCTCAATTATACTTTTCACAATGTAATATATCAAAGTGGTCACTATAGATCCAAGAACCCTAGTCTTTTCGGGATCAGAAACGCACAGTGAACGCACAATTTCGGAAGTTGAGGACTAAACAGTTTTTTCTACCTCGACTCTCTACGTAAGCAACACCGACATAAGCTCCTTCTCAGTAGTTGGTTCAGCCAGCATCCATCCATGTTTGTTTAGGAGATTTGAGTAGGTCATACAGGGACTTTCTTCCGTCTAAATCGTTCGGTTTTTTACCGACACATCCAATGTTCTTTGCTGATTCTGGTGATTTAGCCCCATCTGAATTATACTTTTCACAATATAATCAATCAACTTGGTCATTTTGAATTCACGAAGCCTAGTCTTTTAGGGATAAGAAATATGCACAATTTCGGAAGTTAAGGGCTGAACAGGATTTTCTTACATCGATTCTCTAGGTAAAGCAACGTCGACATAAGCTCTTCCTCAGTAGTTGGTTCAGCCAGCATAGCTACAGCACCCGAGGGCGCTGATATTATGTCCTTTGCTGCCTGTTCCAGAACGTTGATACAGAGACGTTCCTTTGGGATCACCCCTTTATCCAGATTCAATTTCTTTGTCAGCCGACTCGAGATGTCAAGAGCAGTTTGATTATCCAAAGTGCAGTCCTTTAGATTTGCACCCTTTTCCAACACATGGACAATGGAATGCGGCTCCCTCCTCCAAGCAGCCACATGCAAAACTGTCATACCCCTCTCGTCACGGGCGTTTGTATCTGCACAAAAATTATTGATCCATTTCATGTATACTATCTCACAGAAGCTACAACACTAGCATATTGACATAATTTCTTTAAAAAAAGTCTACAGTCTCTGAGTTTACAGATTATCAATTCTCAGCAGGAATAGTAAGAAAAGCATCATGAAACTGTCGATGAATTTTCCATCACCTTAATGCCATCCATTCCTTACCTGCAAGGTCGAGGTCTAGCAAGTAAGTCAAAGTTCTAGGGTGACAGTACGCGGCAGCATAATGAAGTGCGTGCGCTCCATTTAAACTCATATTTTTCTCGTCTAGCAGCATCCGCACCAGCTCTACATCATCCGAATCTAGAGCCCTGTTCACAAAAATACATTATCCTCAGTACGAAGCACTCGGAAGTGCAAAGACGGTAAGCAAAGAATCACTACAATTACTCATCCTTTCATTTCTGAACTTTGCAGAAAAATCTCATGCATTAGCTTCAGCAGAAGAGTTTTCGAATGGTCCCAATGCTAAAAAGGTTCGACCCACATCACAGTTGACAATGTCAAGAGCAGAAGTCTCTGAAAACAAATCTTTCCTATGATTCACGGAGAGGTCTCCCAATGGTCAGAGTGTTTTAGACTTACGTAATTCAGACTCTATATGATCATTGTGACCATACAGAGACGTCCCACGAATCATAGGAAAGATTTTCATTATGATGATGTTTAGAAGTCTAAGTTTACAGAAAAACATGTTATAGTATGAACCAATGACAAAACATATTGCCTGTGTATTCTTTTGCACTGCTTCTCTTGCGCCGGCGTCAGGCGAGACCCGTCAAGCCCCAAGTCCTTTCGCATCTCTCTCACTTGCTCCAGAGCTGCTCCCGAAAACTCCCTCTCCAGGGTGAGATTATCAATCGAGGAAGAGGTTAATGCGGTTAAGCATGCCAATTGCAATTGAGGACACTCGGTGGTTGAGACTGAACGATGCACATGCAGCACGTCGTCTACTTGAAACATCCCCATGGAACCAATCAGATGCTCCTGCAAAACCCAGCAACTTAGAGCCAGTTTGAAGCCCCACTTCCATGCACAAAGAGTATCGTGAAACCAACGTTTGAGCGGAACAACAATGCTATGCCAACCTTCAACAGATTATTCTCAAGGTGAGATAGATCCCCCAATTCAACTCGGCTCATTACAATTCTCCCCAAGTACAATCGAAATCATGACGGGAAGTTGTCTAAATGAAAGCCTTAAAAAATGGATTTGGATGTGGCCTTCAGAAGCAACTCCAGATAGGAAGAAACCATTTTAAACCTAATCTAGTCCGCGGTTCTGGAAACGACACCACAGGGACTTCAAAAATTCGTAACTAACTCCATACAGCTCCCCAAATTGCAAAACAACTAGAGTTCAGCTCCAAGTTCTCTTAATCCTTCACATAGAAATTACAAAAAACATTTTTTTCTCTGGCACTTCAGCGGTTTAAGGAGAAACACTTCATGCCATGTGACTGACGACGTGGTTGTGACCCCTGAAGACCGCCATACCTGAGCTAGGGTCTTCAAATCCGGTAATTCAAACGCCACAGACGCGCAGAGAATCTCCAAAACGCAGTCGATACTCGGCCGACACGTCAAATGAGCACAACTCAAGTGGCAGCACTCCACAATTGCAGGCCAGGGCTCCATTTTGCCACCATAAACATACCCCATCACCCCCATGAAAGCTTCAAACCCTACTTTCCCCTCCTTCACAACAGAACTCAGCTCCATCTCTCCATTCTTCCCATTCAATTCAATCTCTGCAAATACCTTTCGGAAACCAGGGCATCTAGCGGCCAGAATGCACCGATGCACCAACACTTTCCGGCCATCGACAATAACAGTAAGGTCGCTGAACTCCTCACCAGGGATGCTTATCAAACTCCCAATTTCGGAACAAAGCTTCTGAAATGAATCGGGTGGAAGCCCTACACCACCACCAGTGCTAATGCCACCCTCTGAGAGGAGCTTCTCCTGACCGTGACAGAGGCTCACCATGGCTGCAAAAGCTCCAACATTCAGATGAAAATGGAAAGCTCCAGATTTCGTCAAAAATAGACCCAAATGTTCGAAATCTAAACCATCAAACCATCCCAGCACGGAATGTCTCGATTTGAATTCAGGAGCTTGCGATGTGCGAGACTATTGTGACGAAGCGTATCCCAGAAGAGCACATGGTGAAAGAGTTGGGGTCACTGGCTGGGGGCTTGGGGACCACAAGACACAGCAGTTGGTGCAAGGAAGGAACTGGCGAAGCCGCCAGCCATCAGCCTGCCATCAGAATGTCCCTTCTACCGACCAGGACTGACTGACAAAATTGAACAAGGTCAAAATTGAGAGATCCCAAGGTGTGTACTTGGAGGTGTGCTGGGGTTGGAATTCCAAGGCCTACTCAACACCCAATGTAGGGGCATCTTTTCCAATGTGCACTCACACAATCCACACTCTAGAGAGCATAGCCCATGGTCACAAAAATCTGACTCGTCAAATGTCTCGCCAAGTCCCCAATGTGAGAGCATTGTCACACTAACAAGGAATATCTGATTCACCAAATGTCTCATGATAGGCTCCACAAATCTATTTGCTGACTCCACTTGCCAACTCCCCATTGTGAGAGCATTGCCACAGTAACACGGAAAATCTAACTTACTAGATGTCTCATGACGGACTCCACAAATCTCTTTGTTGATTCCACTTGTCAAGTCTCCATTGGAAGGAGGAATATTCAACACACTCAACAATATGTGGACTACTATTTATGAAGTCGAGGTCACCATTATTTCTTGTCCAATGAATTGTTAAAATGGTGAAATCTCAACAATGAATTCCAAATTGGGGGGCGCAAAAAGGGTGATGAACAACATTGGAGGATTCTATGCAAAGTTCAATTTTTAGAGTTTTCAAAAACTTTATCCTTAGCCTATAAGGGCAAGGACCACGCACAACCTAGACGCGCCAATAGCTAGAGTGGCCCTTTTTTCGTGTGATAGTGCGATTGCTTCAGGGAGTGCTCTAATTCCATTCCCCATCCAAATAACGCCAAGTAGGACAAAAATTGGCAACTTGTAGGTTGCCACTTTACATTTGGGTTATCCGCTTGATGACTATTTTGTGAGGGAAGTTGCCTTTAGCAACAACCAAAATTAATGAAGATTGTCATTTTTGCAATCCCAATAATTATGAGTTTTTTCTTGCACTCACTAGTATTCACTTATATATGGCTTAATCCCTAAAGTCCCAAGAGTTCCCTCAAGGGACTTAAAAGGTTCAAGTAGGATCTCAAGTTTTGGCAAGATTATTCGAAACTTTTTTTCAAGATAAGAAAACTAATTAGCTTTCTAGGAATGTAATTTTTATTTCAATTGATGCCTAGGAGCAAAAGTTATACTACAATAAGTCCAAAACAGATGGGGGCAACCAAAAATAATAATAATTTAAGAAATATTTCTTATAGGTTAAATTTTGTCTATATGGTTAGGTTTGATTCATGAATCAAAGAAAATGAGGGGTTTTGCAACTACAGTATGCAACTCATTTTGTAGTTGCATAGGACGTTTGCAACTAGGTGACAATGTAGAGTCCGTAGTTGCAGTGGACAAGTCGCATTAGTTGCAGTCTAGTTACAAGCTTTTTTGTCATCCGACACCATACAAAGAACTTCATCCTTGTGTGCAACTTGTTTGCAACTTGCTTGCAACTTGTAGATTTGTAAATTTTAAAATATAAATCTCAATGATTTGTAGATTTCAAATTTTCAGATCTACCTCCTTTCTAGATTTTAGAATTTCAGAACTACCTTTTTCTTAGATTTTTGAATTTCAAATCTACCTTTTTCTAGATTTCAAAATTTCAGATCTACCTTCTTCCTAGATTTCAAAATTCAATTTCCTAGATTATAAAATTTCTTGAATTTTAATTATTTTTTAAATTCTTATTATATACAAAATCTACAAATTGTAGAAACCCACAAATTATAGAAATCTTAGAATTCTATCAAAAGAATTCATTACATAAGACTATAACAACTTACAAGTCTTATATGTTCAATCTAATGGTACTCTTTACAATTGATATGGGTCAATTGATATAACACGAATGGGAATGAACTTTGAAAGCAACTAGGAAACAACTAGAGTGCAACTAAGAAACAACTAGCGTACAACTAGGAAACAACTATAGTCATTTTACAGTTGCATAATAGTTGCATAGGACACTAGTTGTTTCTTAGTCTTTTTTTGCAACTACAGAATGACTACTTTGCAACTAAAACAATGAATGAATGTTGTAAAACAATGACACAAAACAACTACATTAGATTTGGTGCAAATAGAGAGGAAACTAGTTGCATGACAGTTGCATAGGGCACTAGTTGCATAGTAGTTGGTTGTGCCGGACGTGTTTTTCTTCTAGTGTCATTCCATTTGGATAAGTGATGTGGAAGTTATAAAGCTTCTTGTTTTGTAGACAATCTTAGCAAATTCTTGAGAAAGTAATGTGTTGGATCCATTTATGAACTCAATTTTAACAATTTCAAAAAAAAGTTGTATATGGTTTAATCAGTTTTTTCTCTAGGAAAATCTCACCATTGGGATTATTGTGTTTCAACTCCATCTTAGAGCTATCAACAATTTAGTTTTTCCTTCTATCTTGACTTAAACAATTTTTTAAAGAATGAAAACCATATGGGAGGGGATTTTTTTTTCCAAACTCTCAACTCAATTCTTCAAGATAAAATTTTATAATTCATAATCTATAGTCCAAAAAAATTTAGTTATGAAGATTCAAATTAAAGCCTGATAGTCTAGCTAGTATCTATACAAGGTTAATTAGCATATTTTGAATAACTATTGATTGAAATTAGAGCCTCGAGGTTTTGAAGATACAGTCCAAATCTCATCAATTGTTTTTGAAAATGCACCAAGTTTCGACGATCTATTCTTCAAATATTGACTATATTGGGTGGTACATTAGATGGGATTTGACCCATCCGGAGGGCCATGAGTTTCCGACTGCAGGGAACGCATTGCATTGCGCCAATGCAACAGTCTGATGTGGCCAAGCGACTACCATGTCATTGGAAGAAAAAATTAAAATTAAATTAAAATTTATTTTCATTTTCTCATTTCAGAAGATGTTTTTGGGGGGTAATATAGCACCCGATGCTTTCTTGCTGCATTGGGAATAGATTTGAGAATGGGCCTAAAACGGCCCTCCAATGCAGCTCAAAAACATCTAATGTTTTTGTATGATAAATTTGTGGCAAATTGTTATGACTAACAATTTTAGTTAGTATGACTTCTTGTGGGAAAGGCCTCTTGGTTCAAAATCATATCAAATCATCATTGCGGAGTAGTGTGAATCTTGAAACTTTAGGGGCCCAAATGAGAATTGCAACAGTAAATTTTGCAATTGATTCCATAAATTTTGAAGAAGTGTGGGTCAAGTTGTATGGTATGAAATCCAACACATTTAGGAATGATTTGTATTGATTGATAATTATTAGCTTCTGACTTCATATACTTACGTTCTGTCATTTTATTTTAGGTTACAATATTTTAGAGTTATTTTTGTTTTGTGATTGAAATCAATGTTTTTTAAATACATGAGTGTAATAGCCTAACAATTTGAAGTAGGCATTTCCAACGCCCAAAACTTAGAGGATGTTGTTATAGATATTTTGGAAGAAGTGGTCAAATTTTGCCCCAATACCAAGCTTGCAATTGAATTGGAGTATTAGTCTGTGAGAGCCTCCCTTCACAATTATGGTTAAATTTAACCTTGCAATGTCGCTACAAACACTAAGTGTCTATTCATCTTTGGAATTTTGTGCGGAAAGGGGAGGTATTACACATTAGTTTGACCTCCAATGAGTGATCTTGAATTTTTTAAACAAATGATTTATACAATACTCAAAAGGATGATTTCCACAATGACCATCCCCACGTTTAAGGGTTAACTCGTAAACGTCGACACGGACGTTTGGCATTCGATGAATGATATGGAATCTTTAATGTAGGACAAAAGTGCAACTATTCATCCTCGAAATTTTGTTGTGAAAAGGGGAGGTCTTCTACAATAGCTTGACTTCCAATGAGTGCTTTTGCTATGTCTTAAGCCCATGATTCACATGGTAATGAAAAGAGATGATTTCCAAGCCAAGTCGCCTATTTGTCCTTTAAGGGTTAAGAAAACTTCTACTGAAAGAAATTTTCTAGCTCCAGCTCATGTGAAACTGACCACAACTGGTGGTAAATTCGAATTGCTGGCCCCATTTAGCAGAGATTTTAGCAACTCGAGCTGCTTAAGAAAAAATCCCATTTGGAAAAAATCCCATTTGGGATCACTGGTGAGAGCAAGTTGACGGAGCCTTGCAAAACAGTGAATGATCCCCACTGTGATAAAATTTTCTTCAGTTGCTCAAGTTGCTCCAAACTCCGTCTGCAAAATGGGTTTGCAATTCGAATTTCTCCACCTCCAGACTAAGTTGCGGTGTTCACATGTTTTGAAGCTAAGTTAAGTAGGTAGGTGACTTTCAAAGCGACCTGGTTTTAGAAGCGACTTCTAACATAGAGGTACATTTTACTTTCTTCAATGTACCAATAGTGCACATTTTAGGAGGGGGTTGCTTTTAGAAACCACTCCGTTCCAACTTAAAAAATTGTAACTAATTCCATGAAAGTTCAAAAAAATATGAAACAACTTGGATTAAATGCCAATTCCGTTTTCCTTCCTACCAAAATTTAATGAAAATTGTTCCAAGGAGTTTAGCTTCCCCGAAGAGCCTCCAACCTTAGTAATAATAAGACTGAAACTCATTTTGTTTCTGTCGAAGTTTTGATGAGCTTATTATTAGCCATGTGTGAGAACCCTGCTTGCAAAGTCTACCAAAAGCTCCAGTTGTCCGCGTCCGCGGCTTTGACCCTTTCCTCATCGACGAGCTCCACAAGCGCTGCGACCTCCCGTCGGTTTCATTCAGTCTAGTTTCGCGGCTTCAACAATTTAGTTGACAGAGGCTACAGTACCAATTCTGACAATTCTGACAATTCTCAAATCTCAAGTTTTGCATAATGATTCGGTTATTTTTATTGACTCAGAACTCGATGAAGGCGGCTGAGTTTGCATTCAGGAAAGCTTTAATTTGAGCTCAGAGCATCGTCAATTAGCACTCCATTTGACCAAAGCATCAAGAAGTACCGAGGCACTTGCCTCTTGAGATGTGGCGGTGCAATCAAGATCTGATGCTCCGCATCAACTAACACCCCTTAAAGTACTTGCTAAAGTTTTTTTCTTTCATCTCACACCTCTCACTAGCTTCCACGTCTTCTACTAAGGCCACAATGGTAGTTGACCAAGTTGGTGTGATTGTAAAATTGCCCACTACATAGGCCTTCTGATGCAGAGCATATGTGGGAGTGACGGGAGGAATGGGACAACTTGTACTGTGACCGGGTGCTGGTGTGGAGTCCGTTTTGTGTGGAGAGGCGTGGCATGCCTCGAATGGCGTTGCTGAGGTAGGTGGCGATGCTTTAAGTACATCGTTATTCATGGTGCTATTTGATCATTGATTTGACTCTAAGCACTTGAATCCTTTCTTGAATTTTGGCATCTTTTCGCTTATATCTTTTTAACCCCTAAACATCAGAGACAATGTTTTCACCAAAACTGCTCGAAAATTGCCCTTGCATTTACAAGCACCAAATTTTAGATGGAAAACATTTCTAGACACATATAACCATAGGATCTTGTAGTAAACTAGCTTGAAAAGATGGGGAAAAAATTTCAGAGTTTTTCACAGTGTAGATGGCAAGATATTAACGTTTGAACTTTGAAGTGACAAAAAAAAAATTTGGCCCTATGAAAACACGGGCAACTACACTTCACAAGGTCACATTTGTATGAAAAAATGTCCAAAATGGTGGTTACTCTTTGGATTCATTCCTCAAGTCAAGTTGACTACATGCTTGAAATTTTTTAGATCATTTGGAATCGTACAACATATAGGGAAAAAATAGTAAGTAGAGAATGATTAAAAATACTAAATTATTAACAATTTATTTACAAAATTACAAAATGCAAATCCCAATGTTTGTAATGTTGTAATAAACAATATACACCTAATGTTTTCAAATTTTTTTCAAAAATATTTAAAATTGAGTTAAATATAGGACTTCAAGGTTTATTTTAGAATAGAAATTCTATAACTATTGACACTAACCCAAGCTAAAATTTCTCATAACTTTCATCTCATTAATCAAAATGGAATGATTCAAAGCTTAACTTATATATAAAAATCTAGATAATCAATTTCAATATTTTATCTTTTTTAAAGTGATTTTCAAAAAAAAATCTGCCCAGGCTGCCTGTTGAATACTGAAAATTACATATCATGCAATAACTTTTTAGTCAAAAGTTATGAAAATTGTTGGGCCTTAAAGCTACTCCTTGGGCACACATTAACTGTGTGAAATTTTCAAAATATAAAAACAAATTTTTTCTTTGTAGTGAGCTGCCCAAAATCGCTATGTTGTCAAAAAAACACTGTTTGGATGTTTAAGGGTTAAATGTATATATTCCTATCCAACTATAGGATCTTGTAATGAAATAATATGATAAAATATAGAAGAAATTTAATAATAATGGAAAGATCTCAATACCAACTTTTAAAGTGATATGAGACATTTTTCCATGTACAATGTCATATAACTTTGAATCTTCTTAACTTGAAATGTTTGCATTCTAGATTTTTTATTTTATTTTATTTTAAATAAATAAATAAATAAATTTTTACTTTTATTATTAAATCCTAAATGCCCAATCAACCATTTTATTGTTGTTGTCCAACTTTAAACAACGTTCTTGGGCATGAGATTTTTTCAATTTTTTTTTCTTTCTATACAAACTAGGTTGGGTTTTCTTTTTAATTCTTTATTCAAAACTAAGATCAATGTAAGAAAATTTTAAAAACTATAAGGAAAATAGTGAAAATTGTTATATATTTGCATCTAGTTTGGGATAAATTTACTACTTGGAAAATCCATTGATAACTTATAATTTTATTTATGCTTTTTTTCCCAAATAAATTAAAACTGAAATTTTGACTATGCATAGAATTTTTCAAGTGCTAAAAATGGAAATTGTATTTTTGGTGATTTTTGAAGTTAAATCTTCAAAATTAATTTGAAACAAATCTATGAATGTTTTTTTTACCAATTGATCATAGGGATATTTTTTGTTCTTGATGTTGAATGTGTCTTCTTTGACGAAATTTCAAAAAATTATAGAATGTATATATTCTAATGCATTTGTATTGGGTCTTTGGAGATTTAGATATTATTAAGTAGAACCAAATACAAAATAGAAGGAAAAACTATATTGCTTATATTAGCTTAAAGAAATTGAAACACATCAATGTTAATAGAGATATTGTTTTATAAATCAATTTAGATATTATGATTTTTTTTTAAATTGAAAAAATTGAATTCAAAAATGGATTCCAAAAGTTAATTCTCTAAGAAAAAAGTTTTGATTGATTTTTAAATCAAGAATCTTTATAACTCACATCACCAATTCAAATGGAATTGATCAAAGTTTATTTGCATCGCCTATAGTGCAAAATGATTTTCAATTGCCTCTTTTTGCAAGGATAACGCCTAAAATTCAAATTGATGTAATTAGACTATATGATGTGATTAGATTGCATATTTTCCTTGTTATCATTCTATAAAAATTCAATTTGAAAAAAAAATTGATGTAATCTACAATAAGAAGTAAATAAAATACAAAATGGAGAATGACATTGAATAATTTTTAGAATATTCTATTATCCTATTTTTACATTTGAATTGTGATTAAAGAACAAATTGTTTATGATCAATATTTATTGCTCATCCAAAATCGCCCAAGCATGTACTCCATTCTTGACTCCATTATACCTTTGCTTAATATCATACTATTGTATGATACACATAGATACCATTCATTTTCTTCATAGATATTTTCATTCAATTTGAAGCCTCTTAGACACAACAAAGATCCTATATTGCAATGATAGTGATTTCTTTTAGATCTCATGCTAGAGTGTATTTTTAAAATAAAATTATCCACCAATGGTCTAAACTCCATCTATTCAAAATTTATGTTGAATATTTTAGTACTTTAAACATATATAATAAGAAATTCAACATTGATGTTATGCCATATTGATCACTTTATAGTTTTAGCCAATCATACCAAAATTGAAATAGTAAAGAAATTAATTATATCATGAATAAATTTACAAATCAAATGAATCTATATTGATTTGACAGTAAAACTATTTCCAAGTTAATGAATAAGGTAGGGACACCCAAATGCATCAAATTGCCTAAAAGTGCCATGCGATGAAATGCTCATACTTTGAACATCTTTTGAATCAATATGTACCTATCTTTGAAGGAATGGTTCTAGAACATCTACAAAAAAAACCCTTTGATCTTTCATTGCTTTTGCATTAGGTATCCAACTTGGAAGCATTCTTTGGTACATTGAAATTTTCCATCACTTGCCAATCAAAAATATAAAACTTTACCATTCCAATACCAGAAATAATAGAAAAAGGAGCACTTTTGGATGTCCCTACTTTAGATGATTTTTTTTAAATCATACATAAAAATTGTGTTTTTGATGAATTTGGTATTGTGTTTATTCATGCTTTCTTCTAGTTTGATGTTGAGTTCACTTTAGCCCTAGAACACAAGGTTAGTCACCGTGAAAATCATCCCTTTTGGTACAATGTGAATCATTTGCTTAAAAAAACCCAGAAGCACTCACTAGAGGTCAAACTAGTATGCAAAAAATTTCAGCATTTTTCCACAGGGACAAGTGAAAGGTCAGTTCACCCTAATTCTGTATGAGCAATGCAAATTGCCGAGAATGAATTTTGGTTGGTACCTATTCTACCTAGGTAGGAGGAAGCTTCGACACTCCTTTGTATTGTTAGGATTTTGTCTCTCTATCTCAAATATGACAAAAAATATACTCTGCCAGTCTTTGGTAAGGCTTTAGTTTGAGGCACCAATTGTCAACCACACCCAATACCCAACTGATAGGAGAGCAGAATTTCCAACCAAGGTTGAAATAGATTTGCTACCAAAGTGTTGTTTTTGTCTTTTACAAGGTTCGGACTAATAAGATTATGACACATGTCTCGAAGTAGTGAGCAAGAAAGTAGTTCTCGAATGATTGAAATTACAAGACTCCACAAAATGGTTACTAGTGAAATGCACTTTTGGACTCCCAAAATTCATAGTAATTTCAATTTGGGGAATAAAATTCTGAAAATTTTACTATCCTATATTTTCTATCTTCCTACATAGAAAAAATTTCCACCACCTCATACTACATACAATCTGCTCCAATATTGCTTAAATTATAGGCTATTGGTGCCTCAACCTTAGGCCAAGTGTGAATTTCATCCTTGAAGAGAATTGAGTGATCTATATGAATATAGGAAGGGACTCTTATTGCAACCCTCTTCTTCAAACAAACCTAAGTATAGGGAGCTCTAAAATGTCTACTAAGTGGTTCTAAAATGAATTGCTAACAATGTGAGAGTATAACTAAGATTTGTTAAATATTGGTTCATACTTTGCCAATGGATGGAATAAGAGCAAGGGAGGGTCCATTTCAAAGCCATGGTGTCTGCACTTAATTTTTCTAAATGAAAATTGATTGCCTAATTTCCTTCTTACAAATGTTAAAAGATTTCAGGGTCCATTTAAGTTTAATATTGATCGCATTTAGGCACCTTGTATATTACTTTTTGAATGCCATAGTGCTTGTTTTTTTTGTCAAGCCATATCTTTTTTCAAACTGCATGTGTGGATTTTGCAAGGCCTAGGATCACAAACAGGTGGCTACCACAAAATTCTTTGAAATTTCATAAGTAATTCATAAATGCTCCAAAAAATACGACACTACTTGTGTTAGATTCTTTATCAATATTTCTTCAAGTGAAAAATAAGGAAAAATATTTTTGGGCATCTCAAAACCATCAAAAAGGCCCAACAACCCTTAAAAGTGATGGTTTATAAGCATACTACCTTATTGTCAGTTTTGAAGTTGCTGCTATGGTGAGAAATTAAATGGAAGGTTGAAGGCTACTTGTAGTGTGTGTGTGAGACCAATATTCTTGTAGTGGCTACTTGAGCAGTTATTGAAATATACGGACCACTAATTTTGGAGTTTTTGATTTTTATGTAAGACTTTTGACCCACAATGATTGATAAGAAACCAAATAAGGTAGAACAACCAATTGCAGTTTACCCTTATTGGACCCTAAACCACAATTGGTTGTTCATCGCAATTGGTTGTTCTACCTTATGGTTTGCTATGAACCCATAGCAGACACCTAGAGAATGACCCATTACCGTTTTTTCAACATGTGAGATTTGGACCACAATCAATGTCTTACATGATAGTAATGGATTGATAAGTAACCTCATTATGAACTTCTAGCTTTTTAATGTGAATTCATTGTAAGAATTAACTTTTTAGGCCTTCTATGTTAGAAAATATTGAGTGCTTTACATGAGTAAGATGAGCAATATGTATTTAGATTTTGTTGGTTTTGGGGTAGTCTAGAGACTCTTTTGGGCCATGGTGCATTAATCACTTCAAAAATTCATAGCAAATTCATACATTGTTAGAAAAATAAAATTTCAAATTCTCTCATTGTTTCTCACACTTGTCTTTATGTGGAAAAAAATGAAACATTTAAGCAACAACATGAGGCCAAACTCCTAATTTTATCCACAATGGATTGTTTTAAGGTGGAAGCACCCCAAACTGTCAATATAAGCAATTCAGCATAGTTGGAGACACCTTTTATAAAAAAATGATATTTTTGTAGTATTAGCAAGTAAAAATCATGAATATTAAAAAAAATCAGATTTTTCGGATGTGGTATGTAATTTCTATGATTTTTCAAAGTGCCTATTGCCTGGACCACTAAAATTGTCATATAGGTGGACCCTAAACCGAAATCTGCATAAATCAATAATTAGCAATTCAGAGTTAAATATGTGTCCTTCAAATGCGTCAGCAAATCAGAGGTAAGTATGTGAAGGACACATTAACCAAAGGCTAGGGACACATTAAAAGGTAGTCTAAGGTACATGAATAGATACAAGGACGCATTGGCGTGCCTTCACCTTACCTCACCTTCCAAGCAATGTTTGGGATTTTTTAAAGTTTACCGGCTACTTTCCTTCAATTCTCAAATTCATCCGGTTTTTCAGGTACAAAGTCTATCTATTGCTTCTGAGCATTGGATTCGGATAATCTAGTGCAATCTGGTGTTTAAAATCGTTGACCAAGTGGTGATCAATAGTTGATTTTTGTGATTTTTGTGTAGATGTTTCTGATCTAGATCTCTGGTTTGAAGTGGCCAGCTTGGCTACAAGTTCTACCCATCGAGAGTCATGCCGGAGCTTTACCCCCTTAATGCCTTGATCCTTTTTCTAATTTTGGCACATTTTTGCTTATACCTTTCTACAAAAATATAATCTACTGCAATTTCATGAAATTTATCACTAAGGAAGGTTGTCTTTTCAAAATTCAAGTGTTACATTGGATGAATGAAAAGTTCGATGGACAAAACAATGCTTCGAAGCCCTCTTTTTCATCGTCCAATTTTCACTGTCCCCTCGAAATATTCCCAAATCCTTGAATCCTAAAGTTGTTTCATGTGTAGAGGTCCAAAACTAATTCAAAATACTCGTCCCCAAACAAGGCTAAAATCTTCATTCTCTACATCCATACCTTGAAATTAAATTCTTTATTTTGTTTGTTATGGTGAGATCTCCTACATTGTGCATCTCCCAATTGTGTTCTTAGAAAAAGATATTAAAATTTTGAAGTTTTATGAATTAAAAAATTACTTTTATTTTTTACTTTATTATACTATGACAACGACACAAGGCTCACTAGTCTTATACATTAAATTAGGTTGTTTTCTTATTTTGTTTGTTATAGTGAGATCTTTGGAATTGTGTTTTTCTCAATTGTGTTTTTCTCAATTGTTTTTATAGTATTGTATACAAAGCTCTTTGCAAGGAGGGGTGTACAAACTTTGCTTTGTTGCATTTTGACTCACACCAGACAAAATATTGAATTTTGAAGTTTTTAAGAATTAAAAAATGATCAATCCCAATGGTTGTAATGTTGTAATAAACAATCTACATCCTACGATTCTATTTTTTGCCAAAAATATTAAAAATTGAGTTAAATAAAAAAATTTCAAAGTTTATTTTAGAACAGAAAATCCATAATTGCCAACAAATTAAAACCCCTCATAACTTTCATCTCATTACTTAAAAATGAAATGATTCAAATCTTTCCACATATTCAAATTTTTATTTTTGACAAATATGATTTTTTCTGATCTGCCCAAAATGTCCAGTTGAGAAAAAAACCAACATATCATACAATAACTTTTTAACCATGTAGTCAAAAGTTATAAAAATTGTTGAGCCTTAAAGCTACTTCTTGGGCCCATGTTGTGTGAAAATTTCAAAGAAAAAAAAAATCCATTTGTAGTGAGCTGCCCAAAATATCTATGCCAAAAAAAGGCAGCTTGGTCCTTGAGGGGTTAAGATTCTAGAAGCTTGCTACTGTACTGTAGGTCAAGAATTTCAAGAATTTTCATGCACATAGAAGTAACACAAGTCTTGAATTGCATTATATTCTGTTCTATGTTCCATATGTAGTACATGATTCATACATAGCTGAGACTGGTCATGTAAACGAACTTGCGAACGATCTGAGACCGAACTCGACATTTGTAGGTCGAATTCTAAGGACACAGTCCTCTCAAGCCTCACTCAAAAAACACAAATTTGAGCTAGAAGATTAACGTAATACAATCTCAGAGTAGTACTCCGTAGGAAGGAAGGCGACGCTCCTAAAAACACTAAACGACTATAATGTCATCCATGAAGTGCCTAATGCAAATCTTTGCGAATATCCGGATTAAATTTGTTCATGAAGTGTAAGACAAACAAAAAGGAGTCCCACCACATGAGATGCCTAAAACGATGATCTAATGCATCAAGTTGACCAACTATTACTCAGTGAAATTACCAACTATTCTCTTACAGTGAATCAGCACTAGAAGATTGACCAAAACTGGAAAAAAAAAGAGGCTGAATATCTACTGTACTAATTGTTGATAACTTCCCCTCTTAGCAGGTGAAATCTTCATCTGCGAATTAAAAAATTGACCGTTAACATGCTGTCACATCAAAACCAAAGCAATTTTACGGATGTCACGGACAGCAAACGATAGTCACTAACTCAGCATAATGACAGTTTAATCAGCATCCCATAAAGGTCATCTCACGAAACCTCGACAAAAAGTCAGCACCAAAAGGATGTACTTACAGTATCAGCAAGTTGAGCAATTTTATCATCGTTAATTCCGAGAGTTTCAAGTATTTTTTGACCGGCGCAGCCCTTCTGAGCCCAGATACCGAGAACCAACATCGTTGTGCTCAACTCTTCACCGTAAGCACCCTCTGTAACAAATAACAAATGTCAAAATGGAATTTTGAAACTCGCAAAAAATTGCTCTCGAGAACCAGCGAATTAGAGGTCAACAATTACATGAGGAACTTGTACAAAGCGTCAACAATGGGTTAACATTTAAAAGACTGGGCAGTCGTGTTAGCAAAAGTAAACCCAAAATCCTCAAAAATAAACATGTGGTTACCGCTCCTTCTACAAAAAATCACTTCAAAGTTCGAAATTACCAGGTTTGTTCTTTGAATCAACCGCCCAGGCCAAAGCCTTTTGAGCAGAGCTAGTGAGAGCTGGATGCTCTGCACTGAAGAAGTACATGTCCGCTTTGCCAAGCAGCTTAATTATCTCCTCCTTTGCTCCAAATAGTGTCACACCATTTCTTCTTAGAAACCTAGCTGCCTCACTTGTACCTACATACGACCAGCCAAATAAGCGAATTACACTCGAAACATTCCAAATTTCCAGCCACTCCATCAACAACTATTCCATCATTCGAAATATTCCAACTACTCGATCCACAATCATGATTTGGCTGTTGCAAAAACTCACCTTCAGTGAGAATTCCCAGTAGAAGTGACTCAGTTCCTGTGTTAGGGTACTTCAACTTGCGAGCCTCCAACTCAGCCATGCTGAAAGACTTCACAGCCCTAGCCTCCCAATTGACCTTCGGAGCTTCCACTCTGCCAAAAACGATTTATGAACAACATGTATAATTCATAACGACTCTCTAAATGGTAGAGCCGCAAAGATAAGGGACCTACAATAATCCCACGTAATATGGAAATGAATAAGACGGCTCTACCATATAAGGTAGGCACTCCCAAAATCACCACCCTGAAGTTTTGCATATTGGTTAGGTGGATGGAGGTGTTAGATCATCGATCCATAAAACTTTGACCTCGCATGACTATCGCAAACGGTATCCAAATGACACATTCTTTTGAGCGTTGGCATTCTCTTTCGTTGCCAACAGAACATGTAAACAGGTGAGATTTTAACCAGACTAATAATAGTAACTATGCTCAGTACGCTAGCAACATTGGGTGTCCCTTTCCTCGTAATCTCAAAATCCAAATTCCAGTCGAATGAGTTGCAAAAGAAACCCTACAAACTTAATTCATGTTTCCAGCAAGCAACACCATGCACACAGCACTGAGTGGTGCCTACCTCAACGAAACCCTAACAAAGTAATTCGCATTTCATAACAACCCAATTCGACAAAATCGCCCTTCAGCATGCAACTAAACATCACAGTACCAGTGCCTTGAATTCCAATAAAAATTCCACCACAAACTTAATCCACGTTTCCAGCAGGCAACACCATGCACGTGGCACTGAGTCGCGCCTGTCTCGGCGAACCCAAACACCGTAATTCGAATCCCGCAACACCGCAATTCAACAACATCGCCCTTCAACGTAAACCTCAAAATCCAAGCACCAGTGCCCTGAATTCCACTACAAATTCCCCCCCACACTTACTGCATGTCTCCAGCAGGTAAAACCATGCACACACTGAGTCGCATCTGCGCCGGTCTCCGCGAAACCCTAACCACGGACTGCCCATTCTGCACCAATAGCGCAGCAGCAGCCACGCGAACGCTCCAGCCCAGCTCGGCGCTCAAGGGGCAGCAGAGCCTCGCGTTGGACGACGAGCGAGGAGGTTGCAGGAGACGAGATTGTGCAGTGGCGGTGGTGGGCGTTGTGCAGCACGGGCGGAGCATGGTGGACGACGCCATGGCTGTGGAAGCTCTGAATGCGAGAGTTTCACACAATTTTACAGGGCAGGTCTCCCTCCACACTTGCCGTTGCTGCTGCTGCGACCACAGTGGCGATGACGATGAGAGAGAAGACGAGAAGATGCTGGCAGCAGCGGGTGGGGAATTCGATGGCTATGGATAGAGTTGGATATATTCCATGCAACGGAAGAAGAAGCGGGGCAGACAGCAGGCCCGTCAAGACTCAAGAGAAAGCGTGGCGATGAGGATATCGGGGAACTTTGGGAACGCAGACTTTGGGAACTCACACCATGGATTTACTGATTTATGTAGTGGGACGATATGGAGCAAATGTCGCCAGCAATCCCAGAACTTATTTATAGGGTTTCGTCAATAGGTTATAACCGTGCCTACGGGGGGCTATGTCCGCAACACTTATTCTAAACATGCATATAAAATTGAATAAAATTGTTGGAAAATTGTATATATATAGTTTTTTAGAGTGGAAGTTGCAAAATGTGGACAAATTCTTTGGACAACAAACAACTATTTCTCATCACTAAAAGTGACTCCAATTGCTAAGTTCAAGAACAATAAGTACAAAAATTGTGATTTTTAGCCAAGATGAAAGAAGAGTGTTCTTTTGAAATCTTCATACACATATTTGCATCTCAGTTAATTTGTTACATGGTATTCTTCAAAGAAGATTGGAATTTCAAAAAATTACAACTAACAATGTCACTAACAAGAGAATTGAACCCTTCTAAGACTACCCACATTACAATGTTAGTGTTCTGCACACACAAGACAAACAAAACACATTAGAAGTACCAAGTTAGAATTCAAAGAGACATGAATAAGTTGTAGTAAGCTCTCCCAATCGAAGATGCTTAAATTCCAATACTTCAAGTGTGCAGTTGGAGGAACAACCCACCCAAAACTTTAAAAGTTAAAGAAAAATTGTTGTCATAAACCCAAAGCATGCATAATCTCATAGAAACTAAGGAAGAAATGTGAAGGGGAGGATACTAAAAAAATGACCTTAGATTAAACATCTCCATGTTGTCCCACTTTCACATTACTCTTCCAGAAATTAGTGGCAACTTTTGTATGGAAAATTCTCCAGTGAGTAATATTTTTGCCCGAACATGTAGATGACTAAAGGCAAATGCTAGTCCAACTAATTCCGTTGGCATGACTTAAGGAATTTTGAGGTTGAAAAATACCTTTCATCTTCTACCGATCCCAAGACCAAACAATAGCCTATCTTAGCTAGTTTAAAATACTTAAAAATGAGCTTTTGCAAGTGCCTCGAGCAAGACAAGCTGTGCCACAATTGAATTACAAGGTTCACATAGAAAGAACGTGAACAAGCAGCCTTAGCATTGGTCCTTAAGGCCACTTTAAAAAGACCAAATTGGTTGTCTAAATTGGACAGTGCTAGCCGATTTGGGGGGCATTGTACGCCTTCCTTCCGTCACTCAAAGGCAAGCTTGCATTCATAATTTTGACATGGCAGTAAAAAAAATTGAAAATTGATAAGTGCTAAGGAAATCTCTTATCAACACCCTCGTGCTTCTAGTATTGAGGATATATAATACCAAATGTATCCAAGAGCTCTTTTTGGAAAAACTACCTATTCAACTAATTAAACAACAATTGATCAATTTTTGCAACAAGAAGAAGGCAAACACATGAAAATTTTAACATTAAAAAGGGATCATCAATACAATTATAAACTTGAAGTTCACGTTCAACCAGTACCAATAGACTTCATAGCACATCAAACACAAAAGCTAAGAAACTAAAATTTAAACAACGAGAAGCAAATGGACACATTCACCCAACTAGCCAAACTTGCGGAAGCACAATAGTACAATGGTACAAGCACATTGTTGCTCCACAATTTTATTCTTTTTGGGTAACCACTGAAATGAACAATACTAGAGACAACATGACTTCCACATTGGCAAGCAACTCAAAGTTAGCAGCAAGGGCAACATTGGCTTTGTGATTAGTAGTGGTTTCCATATCCTAAACCATTTTTACAAGTAACGTCTTGTACTCACTCCTATTTTTCTATGTTGAACTTCTTATGAAAATCCATAACATGTTAGCATTTTGTTTCTCTTAGGTGCCATGAGATCAACAAGCTTTGGGAGCTTAGTATGTCACTTGTAATTGTCGTTGAAGTAGGAATAAACGGATTGAAAAAGCCCTTCCAACCGAGAGATCAAGTGATCAAAGGATAGTTAGATAAGTTTTGACCACCAAGTTTATCCTATGACTAGCACATGAAGCACCAATGACAAAGGGCACCTATTTGTTACAAATTTGGATTACCATGCCCGTTTTGGGCTCCTAAAACGTTCTGACACCGTCGGCACCAAAGCAAACTAGTTTCGAAGCTATCTCCTCATGAGTTAGACCTCCTTCCCCCATCAAAGAGTACATGATCACATTGATTAATTGATCCATGACACCACTATCGGAGACATAGGACAAGTGCAAAAAATGCAAAACTCTTTTATAAGAATTTGAAGTATAGACATGCATTTCCAACCAAGACGTGTTGTCAATGGCGGTGACTTTATTTGCACTTATAAAAATGACTCTCGTAGATTGGAGTACAGTCTTCAAGGTTGCTAGAACGCTATTGTGGAGATGCTCATTCATTTTCCAACCAACGGACTTAGACCTATGCTCTTTTGGTAAATTTTTAATTTAGCTTCAAATACCTAAGCAAATGATGTTTACTCTTGTAGTCACAAATGGGACGACTATGACAAAGAATTTGGAAAAGAATGGAGAATTGTACTCCCTTGCATTCGAGCTCGCCCTCCAAACCAACAATGATTTGTTCTATGACAATTCTAACTTGCTTCCGATTGGCCTAGAGCTTGCAAAACTGTAAGTACTTATAGTCCTTCGTGAAAGTATCCCCCTTTTTTAAGTGAAGAAAGGAGACACCATCTTTTTTGCATGTCCTCTTACCTTTGTGTTTCTCGAGGTTGTCACCTTTAGATACCATTACCTTCTTCATACCGGTAATTGCAGAGCAACATTGACATATAACACTAGTGAGATCACCGATCGCAATTCTACTCACCCTATATTTCTTCTTCCCCTTCCGCATCGTCGGCTTAGGTGTGATTACGGTTACTTCTAACAAACAATCTTCTTGCACCTCTTGGAAAATTGAGTCCTCCAATCGCATCTCCAAAACATGGGTGACCTCCACAACGGCACATGTATTGATCGCCACTCCAAACTTCCCCACACCATGACTATTCTGGCTAGACCAAGAGGTGTGCATGTAGAAGTTGTTGGTAAATTTAAGTCGAGGCGCCTTCGCTTGCACTATCCTTGAATCTTGTACCCCAATAGTATATCCCAACAAAGTAGACAAAAAGAATACAACCAATAGGTACAAGAAACAAAATTCCAATGCCATGATCGCAATACAAGCAAAAAACAATTTAGCATGCAAGCAATGACAAATTCAACATGAAGCAAATCTTACAATCAAGGAAGCCTTAAAATCACAACAAAACCCTCCAACATTCATTGCTCCGATTTGAAAATGCTCGCCATCCCTCATTGAATTGCAACCCCCAATTCCATATTGTAATGAATGCAAGATAAACAAATCTTACCAGTGTTCACAACATCAAAGAAGTAGGGTACTAGGGTCAATAGGGTGTGATTTGGTTGCTTACAAATTTAAAGAACTAGAGCTTTGGAAGATGTTGCTACAAGGGAATGAGATTTTCAAATCTGGAATAACAAATTGGCAATCATTCAATGCATTCAAAGCACTCAAAATGAAAGTTGAGGCATCAAAAAAGTTGTCGTTGCCGTGTGAAGCCCTCAATGAGTCGCAAGCAGCCAAACCAATGCAATGCCACTAGAAGTGCATAAGAATCAAAGCAAAATTAAATGCGCACAAGGACATTCTTAGAGATTAGTAGGTTGCTAACAACATTGCAGGAGGAGAGATTAAGGATTGCTAAACTAGGAAAGACAAAGTGAAAGCTTAGCTGTAATCATGTGCTAATTGGACGACCCAAATGCAACCATATTTGCGACTGATTGACCAAGGGCGCTCAAATGTGATTGACACTTTTCATCCCTAAGGAATGAATGCGACCTACAAAACTCATGACAATTCATTCTATAAGCTTATGTGCATTTATTCCTCTTTGCATGTGTACTAGGGTTTCCTTGTAGAACACAAGCATTCTACTTGTAGTTTTAGAAGTTTGAGTTGGTAAAATTAGGGCCTCCAGCCATGTGAGTCAGACAAGCAAAAGAAGCTCTAGAAGACAAGAAATGAATACCAATTGTCTTGTTAGCCTCGATGAGTAGAGAAGAAGGATTTCAAGTTTCACCGAAATTGGTGGATAATCCCATTGATCGAGGTTGGATAAACTTGAGGAAATCAATACATGGAAGATTCTTATTCTATCTCTCCTCCATCCACTAGGTCCACATGGTAAGATAATTCTGAATTTGGTCCCTGTAGCTCCCCTAAGAATTTGACCTGCCCGGCTCACATGGCAAGAGGCCCTTATAAATGTAGGAACGAGGTTTTAGGAGTTTGCACTGGAGGAGAAATTTGCAAGATGTAAGGGTTAGCAATCCCTAAAGTAGCTAAAATTAGTTGAATTTCTACCAAGAAAATCCTTATGCTACTAGTACATTGTAAGAAAGGGCCTTCAAAGGAGACGTTTTAGCCAAAACTGCAACAAACAATAGAATTTGATAGCCAATTTGCAAAATATACAACTTCCTCTACATAAACATTAGCATCTATTTAATCAATTTTGTATTATAGTGCTATCAATAATCCTTCACAACTTGCAAAATCCTTTATTTTCTATTTCTTTCTTTGATACTAGTCACTCTCAAGGTAGCCAAAGTTGATGCATGTCTATCTTGAACTCGGGGGGTGTCATTTAGAGTGTCCATTAGAAACCACATGCGAACAAAACTTTGGACCTCCTATATACTTTTTGAATTTTAATTATAAATAAATAAATAAAATATGAATAGATTCTTCTACTTTGAAAGTTTATGTTTTGAATTATTGATATTTTTATTTGTTAATAATAATTAGTTACAAATTTTTGAAGTAAAAAGATACACTGTAGAACTGAAAAATAACTTTCACACCCCTATATTATATAAGAAAAAATTGTCTAAAAAATGAACAAAAAATTCCTAAAAATAATTCATCGTTGAAAGCTCATTTTGAGTTGAATATTGACTCAATGGTCATCTAAATGTGTCCTCTATAATTATTTGAGTTGAAAAACATGCCATTTTAGTTCATTTTCAACCTCTTCTAGAAATCATTTCATATTTTATTTGAGTTGGAAATTTTGGCAATAGAAAGCTATAGTCATTATTAAACAATGTTCAAAATTTTAGGTTGAAATTATAGTTGATTAGAAACCACTTGTTCGCATGTGGTTTGTTATAGTAGAACTAAGTGCACCCCCCGAGATCTTGAAGGTAGCATTTACACTATAATGTATTTGTTAAACTTTAAAAAAAAAATGAAAATCCCCCAAGGAATCTCCATCAATTAAACCACATGCACAAATGCGGTACTACACTATAGAATGGATGAAATGCATTCTTAAAAAAATTGGGGGTACTACAGTTTTGAAAGGAAATATTGAGGGCATTAAACTCTAAAGGGAGGGTGATTTTTTTTTGTTCTTTGCACATTCCATAAGGGATCATACTTCCTTTAGTTATGTGATCTAACTCTCATACTGAAGAGAAATATTTATCATTACATAACTTGTATTTTAAACTCCTGTAAATCTCATGAGGTTAAAATTTATACTTTGCCTTTTATTTACCCTTTTATTTATGTGTATGTATGTATGAAAAAATTACCTAATTCATAGAAATTAATATTACTCTACACAGTCTTGCATTTTTTTCTTTGTCAATGTAAACATACAATGCAAAGATTTTTGCCTCACTATTTTGACCATTCTAAAGTTAAAGCTTTTATAAGCAAAATAGATCTCTCACATACAATAAATCTTGACACTCAACAAAACCTTGAGGGTGATTGCAAGAAAGACTAAACGATTTCGGTAGTGTTTGGTCAAAAACTGCGTTTTTTCTGCCCAGTACTAGGAGTACTACAAAATGGAGCAATCTCAGCCGTTGATCTGAAAAATCAACGGCCAATAGTACTTTTGAGTACTTTATAATACTGAAACAGTACTACTTAAAAAAAATGACAATTTGTCACAGAAAGTAGATAAAATTAAATAAAAATTAATAAAAATTAGAAAATCATGAATAAAAAAAAACTAAAAATTGGCCATTTATAAAGACTTGATAGTGATTACATTTCACCAAAAACTAGAAGTTGAAACCATCATGAAAGTTTGGAGTGCTATGCACAAGGGAGTAAAGGGACCCCTATTTGCATGCATGTTGAGGACAAAGAATTGTGTTTTTTTTAATTTCTTTTGATGGACATATGCCCATCTACTATGGAAATAGGCCACAAAAAAGTCAAGTGAACATCGTATTTTTCAAATACTTCACAGTACTAAAAAACCCTAAACCGCAAAATGTGACAAATTAGCTAAATTGATATTTATTTATAAAATTATTTTTCAATTTTTTTGAAAAATAAAAAATCTCATGTTTTCTGAGTTAACAATCTTCCATAAAAATTTCAAGTCCATTGGCTTCAATTTCCAAAAGTTACGGCCAAAACCAACTCCGTCACTTCAATTGTGACGCTCATAGGACCGGTCTTTCTTGCAATCACCCTTGACTTATAAGGTAAAGAGTCATTAGTGAAAAAAATGAGGCCTCTGGAGGGTTGCTCCGGAGTAACCAAACAAGGCTATTGTTTTCAAAGTAGTCCCTGGCCAGAATCTAGCTGCAGAGGAAAGTCAGCTTGGGTGAATATTGCCGGAGTAGTCAGCCCCGACGACTAAATGTTTTTTTTTCAATTTCTTTTTCTACGACTAAATTTTTTTTTTGAGAAAAAAAAAAAATGTAAAATTGGGTTCCTGTGCCATTGGTAGCATTGAGAACTACAGGTTTGAGATGGGTGATTTTAGGGGGAAAAAAAAAATTTGCCAAAAAAGATATGGAAGGATAGTTCAGCTACTGCTGGAATAGCCCTTCGGAGGCCTCATTTTTTCTCTAATGTAAGGATTTGGAGGTCAAGACAAGAGTTTAGGTAAATGTGATTTCCTTGGATGAAAATAGCAACAACCATCCCAAAATTGTAAGAAAAATTTGGATGATTGCCTAACTTATTTTAATTATATTTAAAAAAATTCCAAATTTAATATATAATTTTTTGGATTACCTAATTGACTTTTGCACCTTACCTAATTATTAGGCATGAAGATTCCCAAGTTGCTAGGAAACCACGATCTATCACTTTTTTCAAATGGCAATAGATTCATTTTTTATTCCATTGGCAACATGAAGGTATACTTTTTGATTGTCATTAGAACCATTTAGAAAATTAAAAGAGCTACATTAGCATCCAAAAATGTAAGAATAGTCACCTCCTACGGTCCACAATGAGAAGCAATGTGGTTTTCCTTTGACCACTTATAATGGATAGTTTTTTTCTTCAAAAATGAGACAACTAGAATACTGATGTGGGTTATTCTCTAATTTTCCATTTTTTTACCAAAAACATTTGTGAATGCAATGAATGTAACTAAGGTAAGCCAACCCATTTACACTAGCCGCCTAGTTTCATCATTCTACTTTTGGCCCCAATTCCATCTTAAAACTCATCCAAATCATTACATGAAAATTCATCCAAATCATGAAAAAATCATTACATTATTGCCAACAAGAAGTAACATGTTAATCCTTTAATGGTGAATCAAATTAAGTACTATTGGGTACATGGGAGAGCGGTTGTGGATTGTTTTTAGGATCTTCATAACTCCACTTTATGAATAGCTTTGTAATTTCTAAGCAAACCACTTTAGAAATTTACAAAAATTACAAATTTAATTGAAAAATAATAATTCCACTTGGATTTGATTTGTGAAACAAGCGCATACCTCTGAAAAATATGGGCCCCTCTTAGAGCTCTTCCAAGATATTCAAATTGCTAATCAGGGTGGTAATAGGTTTGTCTACTTTATGGATAGTGACCTCAAAGTTCACAATGTTCTTTCTAACTTAGACTTAGACCTAGCCAAAAGCATTGGACATTCACTACAAATGCTACTTTAGCCAAGTAATGAAACTAAATTCATCATCGTCCTTTTGTTTAGCAAACTCCTTAAAATGGTGTTTTCTAGGAAGTATTTTATAATGCAGTAAACTAATTTCTATTCAATATAGAGTTAGACCACCCATTACCAACTAGGGATGGGTCCCCGACTGGTAGGATTCTACTACTTCTAGTCAAGCAAAAGTTCTTTGTGAATTGTATTTGGGAGTTTGGTATTAATGACATGCATGATATGTAAGGCCATGAGGAACAATTGTTGAATGCCATATATTACAACATTTACTATTTTGAAATTTGTACACATGAGCAAGAAGTAGTCTCCCCTATGAGCGGAATTGTAGGAACTCTAGATGTTGGATATTAGTTTGGAATACTTTTTACCTCTCAAAATTCACAAAAATTTCAGTTTTGCCAATAAAATTCCGAAAATTTTGCATTCCCAATATTTTCTATCTCCCTAGACTGCAAAATTCTCTATAGCACTCAACTGCTCACTATCTGTTCCACAGATGCTTAAGTGATTAGGTATGGGTGGTCCGACCCGTACTCAAATCTATAATCAAATCTACCAATTCGATTCACATACCAAGAGGTCGTAAGATGGACATGCATCACTGCTGCTAGCATTAGGTTCGCGAATCCTATGCAATCAAAATATAAAACGAAAAGAACCACGGTCAGCATGGAACTTCAAGTGACATCGAATAAATTAAGTAACAGAATGAAGCATTGCAAAACGTACACGAGATGTTTCCCGATGCTAGAAACTTTGATCAAAATCGAATGTAGAAACACAGAAATGTGTCCAGAGAAATTACAAAACGGAAACGAGGTGTTTCCAAAGGAATTACAAAACGGAAACGAGGTGTTTCCAAAAGAATTACAAAACGGAAACGAGGTGTTTCCGAAGAAATTACAAAACGGAAACGAGGTGTTTCCCGATTATTCGAATACAGAATGACAGACTTGCAGGCTACGAACACTCCAAGCAATCTGCACCTAGTCCGCTACACAACGTGACACTGTTAAAATCGATTTGCATGTGACTGAAATTTTAAGACAATGCGCACCACCAATTTCCATGACCAATTTTATGAACACCCAAGTGCGTATGTTCACAGAATTCCTACCCTTATTCTGATCGAATCTGATGACGAGTGACAGACGCATTTTACCACAGTCATTGCAAGTCTATGTCAAAGCACTCAAGATGCATCGTTTCGGTGAACATTTTCATTCTCGTCTTCATGAAATTGCAGAGAGGAGAACATGCTGTACACACCATTGTGAGGTGCGTATTGATCAGACGTGGTGAGTATCTGGCTGTGGGATGGCCGCGCTTCGGCGCTTGCCCCACGGAGTATACCGGTACAGCATCTTCCACGTCTCGGGTTCCCTCATTTTGATCAAGACGGCGAGCACCATCCCCACCACAAACCCCATCGTCGCGTTCGAATTCGTGAGCGACACCGCCGCAATTGACAACATGATAAACACTTCCGTCCGCGTGTTCTGGTCCCTGCACGTCATGGCCAACTCCAACCCTGAGAATACCAGCAAAACCCCGAGCAGCGCCACGGGAAAGTGACGCAGGATTTGCAGAAGAGTGCTTCCCAGGAGCAGCCCAATCGCGATTTTGAGTGAGCCAAGGAACACCACGGAAGCGCCGGTACGAGCACCAAACCGGTACTGCCCCGCCAGTCCACCACAGCCATGACAAGCCGGCATTGCGCCGAACCAGCACCCCACCACGTTCATCAGCCCCACACTTGTGGAGACTTTCATGGGCGTGACTTCCAGTTTTGTTGGGAAGAGATCGTGGGAAAGTTTGCACACGGCGATGACGGAGTTTAGCACTGATAATGGCACTTGCGGGATAGTGCCCCTGACGAATCCCACTCGCCAGTCGTGGGCGTTGATGTGCACTATTTTGGGCGTAGACGGGCCGACGCGGAGGCGCCCCGCGATCCCGGGGTCGCGGATAAACGCAAGCACAATCCCGAGAACGAAGACTGAAAGCGCGGTGGGGATCATTTGGAGGCGTTCCCGCCAGGTGCGTCCGCGACGAGGGTTGGGATCCGCAATCACGGCGTCACGCTCGACGGAGTCTTTGGGGAAAGGGTTGACGGTGTACTCGCCGGCGCCGCTGACGAGCACGATGAAGACGATGGCAGCGACAGCGAGCAGCTTGCTGTCCAAGCCCAGCCAGTGGCGGTGCCCGCCGGTTTTGCCTTTCGAGAAGTTCTGCTCGTATAGGATGTACTTCACGGCGGTGATGCCGAAGGACAACCCCTGCGAGAGCTGGATGCCGCGCACCACGGAGAGAGGGATCAAGCGGTTCACGAGAGTCATCAAACCCGTGACGCCCAGACCGACTAGAATGCTTCCGGTTAAAATTCCAGCGGCCATGATCTGGGGAATGGTGAGGAGGTGACCGGGAGTGATTGCAGCAGCTGCGATCGACTTCATGGGTTGCACTGGCATCGGCACCCCGAACAACAATCCTTGGGGACAAAGATTCCAAGCAGCGCTCAGTCCAATTGTAACAGAAATCAAGCTTTCGCAACAACATGCACACACGGCGGACTGATCAAGCAATTGCGGTTTTGCCCAATTGGAGCGACAGAGGCCGTCATTCCTTCTCGGGCTACATATCGCCGAATTTGAACAAAGTCGAGCAATAAATCAGTAGGGACTTGTGATAATCTCGCCAAATTGCTGTTACCCGCCCTAAATTTTATCGTAGCTACCAAAATAACAAAAATATGATGCAAAACACGCCTTGGAGGAGATCCCCAACCTGTAAGGACATTGCAGACTCCGGTGAAGATGAGCGTGGTCCCGAGGTCGAGTCCATTAGCAAGCGTGAGCGCAAGGACAATCGGCACAAACGTTCCGAGGTCGCCCAAGCTTCCCGAAATCTCTTCCCACAAGCTCTTGTACCGCATGTTCTCTTTCAAGAGCTCCTTGTAATGAGTCACCACTCCATCCGACGCCGGATCATTCGCGGTCGCCATCGCCGCCTGCCCCCCTCCATTTTCGTCTCTCGCCATCTCCGCTCCCACCAGACTCCGGGTCACGTACCTTTCGGGACTCACACAACTCCGTAATCCTGTCCGTTACACATGAATTCTTCCGCCGCCGCTTCTATAAGTCGTCGTAACTGCAGCACGAACTCCGCCCTACGCTTATCTCCAACTCACAAACATGCCTCCTCCTTCCTGGAGAATAGCAAACTTCAGCAAGCCATCAGTTTGATCAATAACAAACACCAGCAGTATATGTATATATATATAAAAGAGGAAAACACTATTTGTCTCCTGCGAACGAATCTCTCTCGGGTCTTGTAAACATCCTGCAAGCTTCGAAAGTTCGAATCTTGTCCCTTGACTTACCTGAAACCTTGAATCGATTCCACAGTACACCGACCACAGGGAGAGACTGGGAGAGGCTTCAGATGGTAAACTCCCGGTCAGGCTGATGCTTGCAAGGATCTGCTCTTATACCGATGAACCGCAGGTACTACTTAGTTTCGAGAATCTCTATTGGTCGTAGCCCCAGCTCAATGATGTGGCCTCCTCACAGGCCTCTGAATTAAAGGGACACTAGAACTTGGATATTGATGACACGAGATGTGCACACTGAGAACATGAAGGACTTATTAGAGGGCGTGATGTGTTTTTGGTACAAGTCACCTACACTGAATAGTGAAATTAGGTTGCCCCACACTAATTTCTCATATCTAACACTTTCAGACATGGTCAACTATAGTCTGGGGCAACCTAATTTCACTATTTAGTGTACAAGCAAATGATCTTTTAACTTTGCAAACATATTGATACAGTGTTTGAATATTGCATATCCAAGTGCATTGGAATCCTCTCTCACTTGCCAATGAGATCTCAAAAAATAATGTATGTTTAGTAAGAAGAAAAATGTTTACTTGATATTTGTGTCAATTTTTGGTATGACTACAAACAATCAATGTACTTTGAAATCTCAAAACTTACTAATATAGTGTCTCAAAAATGCATGTTGAAGTATGCTACAAATGAGATTCAATCAAAATAATGTATATTTAGTAATAGAAAATTGTATCCTTAATTGCTATCATTGTTGATAATCGTTGCACTTGATCATAATCCTAGAATGCTATGTAGGTCACCATGGAAAACATCCTTTTGGGTACTACGGGAATCATTTGCTTAAAAAATCCCGAGAGCACTCTTTGGAGGTTAGACTCTCCCCTTTTCACACAAAACTCCAGAGATGAACATTGTCATACATAGAAGGATTCTTTGTCATCCATCATACACTTAGCGACTTTATAGGGTTAATTTGAATCATGTATTGTCTTTGGGTAAGAAGGTAATTTAACCGCCAGGCTCCGTCTGTCACATTCGGAGGGCCCGGGTGAACTGCCCCCCTCGCTTGGCCTTGCGGGCAAACCTTGGAGTTTTTTTTTTTTTGCACATGAATTTTTTTGCAAATTTTTAATTCATTTTTGCGATGAGAGACCCCAAATTAGTGAGGGAAGGTCGAGAGTATACCCTAGAACGGCCCAAAATAGGGGGATTTTTTTTTACATGCACCCCTGGTAAGGACGAGCGAGGGGGCCAATCCACCCTGATCCATTGGGAGCTGCTGTTTATCGTGGGAGATGCTCCATCCGTCTTCTCGCAGTGTGAATGGAAATTCTCTGTACACAGCTGGTTGGACTTTTCCAAAATTGCGATCTTTGAGGTATTACTTGGCGGGTACTCCCTGCCCTGCCCTTGTACGGAGCCAGCAAAGACAACTCCAGGTGTCCGTCAGTTTTACTGGAATCTCCCTCCCTCTGTCTGTGTCTCGTTGGGCGAGGGTGAATTGCCCCCCTCATTGCTCCTCCACGGCAAACCCTGGAATTTTTTATTTGCAAGGCTTAATTTTTTTTTGAAATCGTGAATTCATATTTGCAATCACAGGCCCCAAATTACTCTTGAATGATGCAAGAATTACCAAAAAATTGGCACAACATAGGGGGCTTTTTTTTCAAACCAACGTTGACCGGGGCAATGAGGGGACCAATTCTCCCTGCGCGTCTCGTTGCGTCCTTCAGTTGGGTTGTGATGGTTGGTGGAATTCAGGGCAGGGGCAAGTTGCCGCAGTGCGTCCATCAGGGCTGGCTTTTCATCGGTGGCAAGGGGCGAACTCACTCCACTCCAATCCAATCCCAATCCCAATCCACGGAGAAGATCGATTGCAGCGGCACGTTCCGACCATCGATCGATCCTTGAAAGGGGAGAGAGCCCTAGTTAGCTGCGCTAGGGTTGTTGTTGTCCGGAAGTCGGCATCGGAAAGGGAGGAAGATACAGTACAGTAGTATCACTTCTTATATGCGGCTACTCCGCTCCTGCAATGGATTCGCATCTGACCAAGGGACTGCGTCGGCATCTCTCGCTTTGGAGTTTGGACCTGATGGGTGGGTGGAGGATGGGCCTGATTTCCGGGCTTGGGTGGGGGTCCCTGCTTTATCATAGCTCGGCCACCTGGAATGGATCCACTCAGGCTTACAATTGTTCTCCAGATTTTTTGGTTCTTGGAAATCCCGGAATTGCCCTTTTTCACTGGCGCAGGGAGAATTGACCCCCTCATTGCCCCAGTCAACTTAGGTTTGAAAAAAAGAGCCCCCTATGTTGTGCCAATTTTTTGGTAATTCCTATCTCCTTCAAGTAATTTGGGGCCTCTGATTGCAAGATTGCAAATATGAATTCAGAATTTCAAAAAAAAAATTAAGCCTTGCAAATAAAAAAATTCCAGGGTTTGCCGTGGAGGAGCAATGAGGGGGGCAATTCACCCTGGCCTTTTCGCTGAGGGCGGGTTTATACACGCCCTTGCGCATCTCGAGGATCAGGGTGGATTGACCCCCTCACTCGTCCTTACCAGGGGTGCAAGTAAAAAAAATGCCCCCTATTTTGGGCTATTCTAGGGTATAATCTTGACCTCACCTAGCTAATTTGGGGTCTCTGATCGCAGAAATGAATTCAAAATTTGCAAAAAAATTCATGTGCAGAAAATAAATAATTCCAGGGTTTGCCCGCAGGGCCAAGCGACGGGGTCAGTTCTCCCTAGCCATCTCGAGGATGGAAGGCAGACTTGATTTGCGTTCATTCCGTCCCTCAATGCAGCCCCAAGTCACCGCTACCACCCAAGACAATAGGGGTGGTCACACCTTCTTCACTTTGCACTTGGAGAATGGGGAATGAGAAGTTGGTGGGGTGAAAAATGTGTGACACCCCTAAAAGATGTATTGAGAGTAGAGAATGAAAAAAGTGGAGAAGCAACTTACCTAAACCTAAGATTAAACATAAAGTTAGAGGAAAATCAACAACAACAAAGGTAAAGCTGCAATGAAAGGTAAAAGTGTAGAGCACAAAGGAATCTTCTTATGTGGATATATCTTCCGCACTTCCAATCTTCACCTCAAGAGGTGAAGACTAAGAGTGCGGAAGATATATCCAACTAAGTATATTCTACCAACATGAAGTCAAGCCCAAGCTGCCACGTTCCCATTCTCCATTCTCCAAGTGCCAAGTGAAGAAGGTGTGACTACCCATAATATAAAGTGTTGAGGCCAAATTTTAGGGCTAAATTCTAATTCATCACTTTGGACTCAGATAAGTACAGAGTTGAGGCCTGATTCTAGGGCCAAATTTCCAATTAATGATTGTGTTTTTGGATTTTTTTTAATGTTCAATTAAAAGAAAATTTAAGGCATGCATCTTTTCCTTTCTCTTCCTATTTTTTCTATTTCAAAAAAATAAAAGAGAGTTTTTTTGCTTTTTTGTTTTTCTTCCTTTTCTTCCTACTTATTCTATTTCAAATATAGAAAATAAAATAATTTTTTTTAACCTTTTCCTTTTTGTTCCTAATTTACCTATTTATGAAAATGGAAGAGAGATTTTTTTTATGCTTTTAAAAAACCTTTTCCACTCTCTTCCTATTTTTTCCTATTTGGAAAAAAAAGGTTCTTTGACTTCTTTTGAACCTTTTCCTATTTTTTGACATTGAAACTAGAGTTGATGTTGAAACTTGAGTTGACGTTGAAACTAGAGTTGACGTTGAAACTTGAGTTGTCATTTATTTTCATGAGAAATTAAAGAATTTCAAGCAATAAATAATTTTGGTCTTGTTTCTATAGGGGTTTGAAAATGATTACATGTCTAAACACATAGTTCAAGAAAACATGTGATTTTTAAATCTCTTTTTAAAATTTAAATTTTTAGTTTTATTTTAAAGAAAAGAATGGAATTTTTTATTACGAAAACTTGAATGAACTCAATGATAAATGTAAATCAGGTTTTACCATGCATTTTATTTCTAGTGGTACAATATTTCCTTACCATATTCTTTTTTCAAGAATCTATCATCATAAAAACACACATCATCTCAGAGATGTCAAAGTTTATGACATATTAACTTCAACAATGACTTTCATTTATAGATTTGTGTATGTACAAAAAAATTAATTATTGAGTATGTAATTTACCAAAATTAGTGTCACTCTATAACACAGCATGTTATCTGTGGCTTAAATTTTTTTTTTATTAACCCTAAACCAAACAGACATCTCATTGTTAAAACAATTGTGAAGACTGGACATTTGAAAAAGAAATAAACATTGTACCATAGCATGTATGTACTTTGACTCAGCCCCAATGTTCCCCAAATATACACCAATGCTCCAAAAATTTAGCAACACAAATGGGATTGAGCTCGCAATTAACGGGAGAAAAATGTACCAAAAAAGAAAACAAAAGACCTTGTATTAGTAGATGGTGGAGATTTGTAAGATCCAATGGAGGAGCCCAATCTGGTTCCAATCCGGCCCTAGATGGGAAATTGGGCCACCAAAAACCTCGTCCCTAGGATTGGATGGTTTGGTGCCCAAACCATGCCACCTAAGGCAACACGTAGAATGAGTTGTGGTTATAATTTGGCCCTAGTATAAAGCTTTTGGACCAAATTAGGAAAAATTGAGTGATACTATTGGTTCAAACTCGGAGAGGTCCGGGTGGCCTTCAATTCAACTCCAAGTACAAATCATGCATGAGTTATGTACGTTAGCCAAGGCGAAGTTATGGATTACCACCACATCATTAAGTGAGTGTCCTGTTGGGGGTGCTCTCATCCCAATAAATGGATAGAAATATTAGAGAACTTTGACTTTTTTTATTGGCTTTCAAGACAGAAGATGAGGATTGAGGAGGGTTTGCATCGACATAGGCTAAGGTAAAACAACCCATTGTGGTTAGAATTAGGAGTTTGACCTCATGTGGTTGTTGAAAATTTTCAATTTTTCCCCATAGTAGTACAAGTGTGAGAAACAATGAGAGCAATTGAAATTATGTTTTTTTGACAAAGTATGAATTTGCTATGAATTTTTGAAATGTTCAATGCATCATGACCCAACAAAGTCTATAGACTACCTTAGAACCAACAAATTCTAAATCCATCATGCTCATCTTGCTTACTTGAAGCAATTAAAGAATTTTCTAATATGGAAGGCCTAAAAAGTCAATTCTTACAAAGAATTTACAATGAAAAGTTAAAAGTTCCTAATGAAGTCACTAATCACTCCATGACTGTCATATAAGACATGCAATGAAGCCATAATCTCACAAACTACCCCCCCCCCCATAATGGGTTCATTTCCTAGGTGTCTACAATAGGTCATCTAATCACAATGGGTTGTTCTACCTTACTTTGAGGAAGTTGAAGTGGCTAACTCACTCAAAAAGTGAGCTAATGCTACAAGGAGAGACTTGAGACTTTAATTAATAGGATAGATGCTTGTTTCTCAATGGACTTCATTTTGAGTTCTAAATAGTCCTTCATTAGATGAAGAGAGGCATGTTGGTTTCCCATAATATGGGGTTGTTTTGGCAACATGGAGATCTTCATTTCAAACCCTTGGTTGAGAGTGCTTGAACATAGTTGTCTAATATCCAACCATTCAACCATTGTTATCTCAAGTAATCTAGAAATAAAGTATTGATTTCAAAGAGTCTAATTTCAAAGACTTATGAGTCAAAATCATGTGCTTGTATGCTTTACAACATTTGGAATTACATTAACAACCTTGTTGAGGGTGTGAATAAAAAATTTCAGCCCAATTGGACCTATCTCTCATGACTACCCAAAACTGCCCATAACTTGAAAAAAAACATCCTTATGAGGCACAACTTTTTAACTACAATTTGGATTGGTCTGAAATTTTATAGACATGGCAAGATAGTAGTGAAAATACACCATTTGTAAAAAATATTACAAAAAGCCAATTAATATTGCGTTAGAAAGGGTCTATCCCAAAGTAGAAATGGCTTGAAGGGCTAGAAGGGTTAACTCGTTAAGGACTGATTGACCACTATCTGGTCAAAATTGACACTTTTTCATTGGTAGGGAAAGTTTTACAATAAATTTGGCTATGGACAAAAGAGGATAGGTGTGGAGAATTGTGAACCGAATGCATTGGAACAAAAATCATGACAATTTGTGCTAATATGTGATTTTGGGGGTAAAAAAACGAACGAAATATTGTAGTGACTGAAAATACAAAAATCAATGCAAAACTTGTCATGCATTTATTGCAAAAGCCCAAGCATTCATGCAAAATCCATCAATTAGGTCAAATCTCTAGAATGCATCATTGTTTGGTATTTTTTTCCATGTTTTGCTTAAAATCACAAATTATCTTGCCTGCCCCCAAATCAACCACGGTCTTTAATGGGTTACATAATGGACTTCAAAGTTTATTTGAGAGATTCTATAATTGCCCACAAACTAAAACTCCTCATAACTTTAATCTTATTAATAAAAATGAAGTGATTCAAAGCTTTCCACGTATAGAGAGAAAACCAATTTCAAATTTTAATTTCATATAAAAGTGATTTTTTAAGTTGTCTAGGTTCCAAGAGAAACTGCATATCATGCAATAACTTTTTAACTATGTAGTCAAAAGTTATGATAATTGTTGCACCTTAAAGCTACTCCTTGACCACATGTTAAGTGAAAGTTTCACGAGAAAAACAAAAATTTTGTTAGTAAATGGATGTCCTAAAACACTATGCTGCCAACAATAAATTTATTTTGTTTTTTGTAATTAGGCAGGTGTGTAAAGAACCAGTAAGTTTTAGAAAGATACACGTTACAGCTTTGAAATAAAACTATTTGAAAATATTCCTCAAATATTTGAAGAATACTTACTCTTTTGTGGAGTGTTTTTTCCTATTTCACTTCTAAAGATTGTATATAAAAGTTTACCAAGCATAATGGTGCCTTATGTTTGGACTCAACTAACTTCACAAGGGCTACTATAACTTGGCCATGGAAATACGCTAAGGTCAAACAATGACCAATGGATGACTTTCAAGATTATTGTAGAAATGAAGAATGCACCTACTGGCTCAAAAATTGAATCATTTTTGACAAAGTACTGTAACCGTAGGTTTGGTCTTTTTAGAGTTAGAGTATCATCTTTGCCAATGGAGATGTCAAAGAAATAAGTGAGTCCAAGGGTGACACTGTAGGATCCAAAATCATGAACCAATGATACAAGACCAAATTGCAAGTTTCTCTTAATACAATCATATGCTAATTAGAATCAACTTGTTAAAAAGATGTATATTTGATATAAACAACTCGTTGCACAAGTTCTATTGCTAATGTCAATTTGTTAAAATTGGTAGAATTGCATGACTTTGGCTCTTTTCAAGGTGCATGACCTAGAATGTACTATCCTAGTTTTTTTTATAGCTAAATTACAATGTACATGAATTTTACAATTTTTGGCTACAAGAATTGTCCCAATTTAACTAAATGAACTATAATAGTGGAAACTCCTATCAAAACAACATCAAAATTGTATGACATTACAACCTAAGGCATGATATTAGGGATGCAAATTCTTTGCATCTCAAAGAAGGTAACGCATTGAGTCTGTTCCGACCTGTCAAACAACTCTGTCAAACTGTTTTGTGGCTAAACTATCAAGGCTGTCAGTAATTCTAGAGCTTGTAAACGCTCCATTTGAGATCATGGTCGACAACTTAGCAATAAGAAAATCAAAATAATTGTTTGTACATGGGTATTATTGGTACATATAATTATACCCCAATTTATGCATGACAACATAGATGCAATTTTTGCAGTGGTGATTGTCAAAAAGACTGGTCCTGTTTTGTATCACATTCAAAGTGAAGGAGTTGTTTCTTGCTAGAACTTTTGCTAGTAAAACCCAATGATCTTGAAATTTTTATTGGAGATGGTTAACTTGACTGTAATTATATCTTTCTTTTTTCAGAAATTAAAAAAATTATTTTATATTTAAAAGTCAATTTTGCTAATTTGTCAGACTTTGAAGTTTAGAGGTTTTTAGTACTAGAGAATACCCCAAATTAACGATTTAGAACTGAAATTTTTGTGGTCTATTTCCAAAGTAGGGGAACATGTGCCTATTAAAAAAAAAATCTAAAAATACATTATTTTATGGCCTCCATATTCAAACAAATAGGACTCCCTTGCAAGCGCACTTTTAAACACTGAAGATGGTTTTGACTTCTATTTTTTTGGTGAACTATGATCACTATCAAGTCTTTACAAATGGCCAATTTCAATTTATTTGTGTTCATGATTTTATTATTATTATTAATTTATACCTAGTTGTATCTATTTTTTGTGACAAACTGTCTTTTTTTCAAATAGTATTGTTTTGGTACTTGCAAGTAGTCCTAGTACTTGCAACAATACTACTAATTGTTGATTTTTCAAATCAATGGTTGAGATTGTTTTGTTTCATAGTACTCATAGTACTCATGAAAGTAGAAACTGCAATTTTGACAAAACATTACCAAAAATAGTCAATCTTTCTTGCAATCATCTGCAACTTCAAGTACACAACAAATTCTACTATTTTCAAATCATTTTTTCAAACTATTATCAATGGTTAAGCATGGATGCCGCAACTAATCCTATGTTTTAAAACTACACCTACACATACATGCAAGAATGGATCTTTGAGGAGCTATTTGTGATCTTAGAATTAACATCTTTATAAGTGCGTGTTTTTCACTTCATGCTCCATGACCACATAGAAGGCAACCACATCATTGAAGTTCTAGAAAAGGAATATCCAAAGTCTAATAACTCCGATGACCTCTCCAACTGTTCCTTTGGAGTTGATAGAAAGACCTGGAGTTGGATACGCAATGCTAGTGGAACATAAAAATTGCTCAAATTGAGTCAAGATAAACTAGAAACATGATAATATAATTATGCACCATGGGATTCAATATTTTCAATGATCTGGATTGCAACATCAATGGTCTTGTCCATCTTTGAGGCTTGAGTGAGGTGAATGCACAAGCACCCGTGGATTTAAGGTAACTATACCTTATATCACACAAATAAGCAATTTAGCATGGGTTCATTATTAAATTGGAATTTTTTTGTGGGGGTCATGTTAGCAGTGAAAAGGGGATTCTAGATTCTCTTAGAATGCATTTTTTGGACACCATATGAATAAAATACGAATTTTCAAAGTGCTAAAAATAGGTGTTCCTAAAAGTAATCATAGAGTCTCATGAATAGTGGGAGTACATTTTAGGCAAGAATCTCTACTATGCAATTTTAGGTGTTTATACCTTATATCTAGAGAGTTTTCACTTTCCACTAGTAGAATGAATCCACACATTGACACCAAGCTAGTGGCAACGTGGATCTTAGACATCATGCTTTGCCGGCACTAAGGTATACAACTTGTTTCTAATCAGGTCTCCATTTGCGCAAGATAGTGTGACCTATTTTCATGAATGAAGGGAATATGATGTGGTTTAGCAACTTCATTATTGTGTGATGAATAATACATTGACACCTAATGAAGTTGCTAAAATTAGCTTTTAGTTTTGCAGTTCTCAAAAATAAGCTTGCCTACACATTGAAAACAAGTCGAACTATAATCTAGACTTCCATAATTTCTACTAAATCCAAACTTGATGAAAAAATAGCAAAAAATAGTGCAATCTTTGTTATATATATTCCCTAATCAGAGAAAATTATCCCCTTCCATTTCTCAATCAAACATATGCTCAAATGCTTAATATTGTTGGAAGTAAGTCAAATACCTTATTTTTTGGTGCCAAGAGACCACCCTTTCTACTAATGTTCATATGTATTAGATTTGTAATAACTTTAAAGTAGGGACACTAAGAAGTGCCATTTTTTCAATTGTGTATATTTTTTATTATTAGATTGATAAAAAATTTATATTCTAATTGACAAATGAAAGGAGATTTCAATGCACCAAAGAATGAGTACTAAAGTTTTCAAGATTTCATTTGGATATTGTATACTAAAATTATGAGTGATCAAAGTTTCTTTTGTCTAAGATGTTCTAAAATTGTTTATTCAACAATAGGTAAATATTGATGTAGGATTTGTAAATAATGAGAACTTATGTTCAAGTGACACTTTAGACACCCACCATTTAGATGTCCCTACATTATAATGATAGTCAAATTGTGTCTTTCCATTCACCGTAAATTGTAAAACAATTTTGAAAATATGAAAAAATTATTCAAGTTGTAGAAAAATCAAGATCACTTTGCCTATAAAAACTGAGTCAATTAGAGTTATAATGAATTGTACTAAATAGTGTTGAGTACTAGAGATGTGTGACAAAAAAATAGTATGGGTGTTTTTTGCAGCTACCCCCAAACAATAATCTTTTAGTGCATATTTATTAATTAACTCAAACATTTAGATTATTTTTGCCAATACATTTAGCTTTTACTAACTGTAGAAAACATATCTGTGTAGACTAAGCTTTAGGACTCACACTTGATTTAACTTGTTAAGTATTGCAAAAGTGAAAAGGATTTATTCAATTTGTATATCAAAGCACATATCAAACTATTTATTTATTACTAAAATATATTAAATTTTAATTGATTGGGTATGTTGATAACTATACAACAAACTTTAAACCTTACTATTTCAACTAATCACAAAGAATTTTATTCTATGGCAACGAGGGCAAAAATAACATATATTAAAGTTGTTTTTGGACTCAATTTTTGAAATATTAAAGTAAAAACAAAACATAGGATATATATATATATATATATACTGCTTATTAGAATACTTTCACTATTGAGATTGACAATTCTCAATTCAATTTCATCTCAAAGTTATTTGTGATTTAGTTTTTTTCACCTTCCATTTAATAATTAATTACATATTAAGATGAATATGTATTTTTTAAATATTTCACTTGGTAATATCAACCCATTTTACAGATCTTGGACTAAAATTCACAAATTATAGTACAATCATGCTTTCTCACCTGCAATTTTGAAAAACAAATTTTTTTGTCTTTGGGAACGGCAGGAAAAAACTTCCTTGTGAACTTTAGGCACTATGATCTTCAATGCAATCACTGGGAGTTTCCACTCTAAAATTTTAGGGGGATAGGCTCAAACAAGTCAACTAAAAAAATTCCATGGTTGAATTTATTAAAGAATTAAATAATGTGAAGATTTTAGCCTTTCTTTGGAAAAGAGTAGTCTTGGACCTGCAAATCTTATGGCGTTATACATGCCAAGTCCTCCCTTCATATTCATGAGATTTCATTTCGACGGAAGGTTGAGCAAGTCGCTACTCAAAAACCAAAGCAATGCTAAAGAAGTCAGAGAAGAGTAGCTGCTTATTCCAGTAACAAAAATTTAAAATTTAAAAAAAGGACAGTCACACTGCTTCGCATCAATTGAAGTAGGATTATTAGTAACATAACGATAATTGACCATAATTGCTCATTACATGCTCTGAAAGATCAAAATTTTTAGTAATTAGACTCACCGGCTACATTACATAACGCCTTGAAATTTGAAGTGAGAAATTTATAAAATGAAGGACAATCAAACATACAAATCGATGTCTATCAGGACTTCGAAATAAGTCAGTTATACAGAAGAATTGAAGTCCGAACCTTGAGCCACACCTTCTTACTTGATATTGCTATTTGAGATTTAAAACTCATTGAATTTCAATGCACAACAAGTTGAATGAGTGCAAAAAATACAGAATCAAGTGTAGGTGAACATACCGGTACTAGAGAAGTTAGCGATCCTTCCCAGTCTAATTAGCAATTCGTTGTTATCACTCCAAGCACAGGGAACCTTGTCCCATTCACTGGGTAGTGAATGGTACAAAAAAGGTAGTGAATGTGGGGTGAATACCTACCAAATAAAGCAAGTCTTTTTTAGGAAGGCTATTTGGTAGGTTTTCACCCACATTCACTACCTTTTTTGTACCATTCACTGGGTAGTGAATGGGACAGGGTTCCCGGTGAAGATTGGTAGAAGGGTTTAAAAGTCTCAATATTTGATAGCGAAAACTTGAATGTGCTCTTAATAAGCCCTCCACCATCCTATAGTTCATTACACTACAAGGCCATTTAATTTGAGATCTCCTCTAGAATTTGAAGATCGATCCAATTCTTGTCGACACCCTCACTCAGTTTACTGTTCTACTGTTACACGCAAATTACTACCCGACTTTTTTCAATCAAGACGGGAGCACTTGTAAGCTCAATCCCACACTCGGAGCTTGCCTCAAATTCCTGAAATTAATTGCTGCAGCAAGCCCACAAGTGACTTGAGGATTGGGAGAATATTGGAGGAGAGCCGAAGCTACCCCGCAATCATCCAACTTGCCTTTCACCACCGTTTGGGAATCCAACACGTGAGACCCAGCAATTTTGACGGACTTCAGTTTCCTCTCCAGCAGGAAAGTGACGTGAGCGCCAACTTGGGTTTGGGGTTGGATAAAACGCGTGAAGTATCCGTCGATGCTTTTGTCAATGAATGGATCACACAATATCGTAGCTGTCATGTCCCCGCCTCGGTAGCCACAACCTGAACACAAGGTTGGTTGGGACACTCAGTGTTAGGAGTCAAAGTTAGAAGGACATAGTTATACAAATCTTTGCCTGCGATCAACACCATATGCACATTATATCGTAATAGGGGTTGCCACACCCTTCTCCGATAATGGAACTTCTATGAAGAATGAGAACTCAAGGTGTGGAGTGAAAAGAGGAGCCCTTCTCCATGAAGAAGGTGTGACTTCCCTTTGCTCTGTGTGAAGAATGAGAATGGACATAGCTTGTTAATCTTCTCCACAGCTTCTCAATCTTCATGCCCATTCCTCACCTCCAGAGGAGAAGGAAAAAAGACTTCTCAATCTTCCAAGAGTGAGCTTGTGTGCACTTCAAGGAGAGTTTGTCAAGTTCTCATTCTTGGAAGATTGGGGATGGGGAGAAGAAGGTGTGATGACCCCTAATGTATCACTCTTGAGCAAATATGTCAAGACATCAATCCAAATGACATGAAACTTACTATACTTTAAACGGTAGATGTAAACAATTTTAGTCAAGTTTACAAAAACAATCAATAAACTCATGAATTGTAGACAATTACAAAGGAAATAGTATTGTTATTGATCTACAACAAAGTTCATTGTTCCCTCCGTCCCACTAAACCCCTTCTGAATTGGATATAGTGCATGTACCACTAAAAAGGCTCCATTTATTGATTTTGATTGTCGATCGTTGAGCAAGCGATGTGAAATTTTTAGAGTTTGATTGAGCAGGAATTGATTTGAATTCCACATTGCTTGCTCAACAATCAAAATCAATAAATGGAGTAGTTTTAGTGGTACCTGCACGTCTATGTCTGATTAGTGGGATGGTGGGAGTAACTTAGTTTTTTGGGATTTCAAATTGCTAGGATGAAGTTAGCAATTCACGCAGTCAAAAAAGAACTACCAATTTGAGAAACATCAAGATGCCTGTTGCCCGCGTCCATGCAAAATCTTCCGCCTGCAAATGCATTTGGTGAGCCCATGTTTACAGCCACCTCAGCTTCAGGTCTGGTTCTGGGCCCAAAAACCTTCGCGCTCATTGCAGCCATTGGATGCACGTATTGCACCTGTATAACAATCATACATTCAAGCTGCGTATATGAAATCCTGTGAAGCAATTTAGAACCATATTTTCCATCGCTAGCTAGCTAACATGATGAATATCAACTAAAAGTTCAGTCGATTTTAAAGATTTGCAACAACAGCTTCCTCATATAAGCTTAGTACTAAAAAAACATTACTGATTTTTCAGGAAGATCTATTAATTTGTAACGAGACATCACAAAATGTGCTTATTTTTTATGACTTTGCCTACTTTGTAAGGACTCACTAAGTCAATACCGGTTGGTAGTAGTAGAGATTTCTCTGTCACACCAATGAAATTTCTACTTCATACCCACCCTATTGAAAATTTGCACAAGACAAGCACTGAGCATTATCAGTCTTAATTTGCCTCTCCTCAAATCAATCGAAACATGCCACGATGGCAAAACTCTCCTGCATTGAGATTATGTTAATAGAATAGTACAGGATGTATGTCATACATTGACAGACCCATCGCTGGATCCTTCCTTCAGAGCAGTCGATACGGCTATTGTCATGCCTGGGCACCAAGCATTCAAGAAGGTCGTTGTCCAACTGATCTGCGAAAGACAGCTCAAATTATAGTCCCACAAAGAACATGAGGGAAGTTTCCAACTAAAATAAATATTGAATAAATAAATATTGAAACTTTAGTAAAATTGACTCTGGAACAAAACGACTCATCTATAGATGTGTTGAAATCAAGTAAATAACTGAACAAAACAATGTTATATGACAGTCAAATGAATGAGAAGCAACAAACTCGTTTCGAACAAGGTGATAGTAATTTAATGAGGAAGCAAAATTATGAAGCCGACCTGGTTGCTAAGAGTACTGAAAGTGAGCTCGTGCCTTCGTTGACTGCCCTCAAGTAAGGTGGCGCTCATAGCTCCGACCGTGAAATCGTGAGCTATTGTTGTTGAAGAGGTGAGGCGAGTACCACATGGTCCCAGACATGAAACAGTTAACATTTGACCTCCAACAAAGCCCTTGTAGAGGAGATCCCGAGCAGAGTTTGCGACAGTGGTGAAGTGTGAAGGGGGAAGATGTGGAGGAGGGCTCGGCGGGCCGCAAGTGTCACCCATTCTTGTGGAATCCGGAATGAGTTAAAACAAAATTAATTTTGGAACTTTGAAGGAGTTTCCAAACGTACCACTCACTTCCTTCTATGTGGTAATAGAATTGATGTTTGAGAATTGGAAGAGGTCAAATCATTAAACTGAATGATACACGTCTTGCAGTTTCCAACCTTTGTCAATTAGGGATTTCATGTTCATTTTCACTATGGAAGCAATCAAACATGTTCGTTGCTAACTTTTAGATGCTGGTGGATACCAAGAGTATGCTAAGAAAAAGACACTTTGTCATTTTCTGGGTGTCATATTCTATCAAATACTTCTTGCTTACTCTCTTATACAATGAAAATTACTTTGTGTGTCATCCTTTATGTGTCATCCTTCTCTTGCATACTTTGTTTATGTCAATGACCTCTTTTTTGATGTAGTCAAGGGTTTTTCCAAATTTATGTGTTTCCTCCAAGGATGCTGCATATTACAAATCACTCATAGTATCCAAATTTTGTTTTTCTTTGTTCTTCTGCCTCCACTTCCTCCAAAATATTTGGCATTCACCTAACACCTCTTTAGAGATGTACAAATGTATTACAAAAGGCATCATCATCAAATTTTTCATTCAAAAGGAGTCCTACAATGTAGGGATATCCAAACTCTGCACTATATTTCAGCAAGTACCATCTAATAAGATCTCCTTCACAAGTTGATGGTTTCATCACTTCTCTTCTTAGTCCTGCTCTTTTTGATTTGCTTTTGCAGCTCCAAAAAATTAGTCAAGCAACGAACAAGTCATCTTCATAGCAACAAATAGTGCTTAATAATGATGAACTTTGTACTAGTTTTTTTGGGGGTACTGGCAATTTATACACTATTCACACACTATTCTATTGTCACAGGAAACGAAGTTAATTCATACATGTTTAATAGTACCTGATAGATAAATATTGAAAACATCTAAATTCTTTTGACTATGAATGTATGGTGAATAATAGCCTCAACAATAATAAGATGAATTTTAAATTTATAGCAATATTGGAGAAAAAAATCGTCCACTACTTAAATTGAGCATACATAATTCTCACATAATTTGAAGCACCTTAAAACAATCTAGCAATGCATCCTTCACGGAAAAAGTAAAAAAAAAAAGTGGCATTATAAAGAGCTATAGATAGACATTCACATTAATGTTGATTCACCTCTTGAATTGAAATCCCTTGTAGCTTGCAATGGGAAAGCATAAGACTTAATCAAGCAAATGTATAAGGCCACTAATTGGAAAGAATGTTATAAAAAATACCAAAGCTAATTGAATTTGAGAGTCGAAGTATGATTGAATGATGGTATCCATTCACATGATAAGAAGAGCCAAGGAAATGTGAGCAAAACGAGGGAATGAAAGGCCAAAGTAGTCGGAGAAGAGGTGAGGTGGGAGGGAGGAAAGGATACCTTTCAAAAGAAAAGAAGGCAAGTGAAGTGACAAGCACTCCCTTGCCGAAATCCGTGGGGCTATAACTATAGTCTAATTAACCCCTTAAGGACAATTGTTCACTGAAAGGACAATTGAAAATGAAGTTAGGTTCCTACAAAGTCAATCTTAGACGGATATTTATGAAATTTGAGCTCAAGGTGTGAACATTTACGTCCCATTAGAGGATTTTCCAGGCCATTGAGAGACCTCAAATTCCTTGACGTTCTCGGACCGTGGGAACGTCGTAGAAGCAGCAGTTCGACGTGGCACAGAGACTGCCACATCGTATTGCATTTATTTATTTATTTATTTATTAAATTATTTGACTATCTGGCCATGGTTTGCAGCATGGGGAACCATGGCCAGACGGTCTCTCAGAGGCCTCATTTCTCCCCTAATGTTAGTGGGAATTAAAATTTTTGGTCAGAGGTGCTTGAATCAAAAGTTATGTTGACTTTAACTTTTCAATCACCTTGGGTAACATGTGCATAACTCTTTTAACTCTGAAATTTGGCAAGTATGTAACTAATATAATACAAGATGCAAATGTAAAAGAAAATAATCACATACAGTCTAAAAATCTCATTCTAAGAGGTGTTAAAGTCTCTTGTTTCTATCAGGCAAGGTTGGAAAAAGACTTTTTTTTTCTAATTTTAATCTTTTAATTTGTACACCATGAGTCCTTGAACTAGTTAGATCATGTGGGATAGAAGAACAAAGTCTTTTCCTTGAATACAAAATTAGGTTTCAACCTCTGAAGACCAAGGCACATTTCCAACATAAATTGTGAAAAAATATCACTTTTTAGGGCAATGAGAAAAAATGAAAAAATGTTTAAAAAATAAATTCAACCATATAAATTTGTACAAAACTACTTTTGGAATGTGTTCAAAAATTCAATCTTTTCCTCATTAGTTTAGGGATTTGTAGCGTGTTGGCTAGGGTTTTGGTCTTCTCCTTCTTCCATCTTGGTTTAGATCATTGTGCCTCTCTTTTATTGTAGGGTTTCTATGATGTGTCTCTTCAATGGGTCTTCTTTCTCTCTTCTTGTTTTCTTGCCATCCTTTGCTCTCATGTTGGAAACATATTGCATTGTTCTATGGGTCCATTGTTCACCTTTATTACATGTTATTTCAGACCTCCGAGAGACTGTTTGAGGGTTGTTCCCCTTCACTGTTCCCCCCGTAGTGAAGGATGGCCAATTGTCATAAAAAAAAAATTAAATTTTTTATTTTTTATTTTTTATTTTATTTTTTTATTCTTCAAATGTTAAAAGAAGTTGAAAAAAAAAATCCAAAAATGTGCTGGCAGCCTTTCGGCCACGTAGGACCGCTGAGGTGTGAGGCCAATAGTTACGTTCCCTAGGTTCTCATAGTAGTAGAACCCGCGGTCTCTTGGAGGTCCGAAAAACCATCTAATGGATTAAAGAAGATGTTTCTTGGATTGGAAGCATTGTTCCATTTACTTGTGCTTTTTAGCTTCTAAAATTGTATATACTTAAGTGTGTGCTAGAAAATATGTTTAGTTTTTGTAAGGTGTAGAGTCATTTTCGAAGTGATTGTTTAATTGTTTGCACATTTTTATAATATGTAAACATGTACTTGGATGTGCAAAAATGTAAAATTAATTTTGTAAGGTTAGCTTGAAAGGTTCTACTATGTTTTTTGTAAATTACTAATAGGCTCTTCAATAATACCACAAAAATTATAAATTTACATAATTGAAGGTTGTAAAATTCAAGATACCTAAAATAATATTTCCTATAGAATATATATATATGCCTTCAAAATATAGGAAGTGATCCCTGTAAGACATATAGTAGATTAAACCCCTTTGTTTGCAAGGAAAGTATTTTCTTCCATCCAAAGTTTGTTTTACATCTTGTATATATTTTTGAGTAATACTTGAACTATACAGATCTCCAAATTTGCTAGATGGAAAAGCAAATTTAGAGATCAATAGTAACAAATTGTATAAGGGTCCTATTTAACTAGAATAGAATTCAAGTATCTACAATTGAATGTTCTTAAAAAAGATGAGGTGCCTCAACTTTTCAAATTTACAATAGGAAAATTTGTGCTTCATTAGTGAGAAATTTAAGTGGAATCCTTCATTCAAAATTAACATCATTGACCTTTAGCCATGTGAAGTTAAGAGCATGGATGATGAGGTAGTGAAAAATCCCCCACCTTCTTGTTTAAGAATGTTAGATTATTCTTCACAATTTATTTTACAAATCAATGCCAAATTATTTCTCAAAGTTGTGAAACACATCTTTACAAAAACTTCAAATCAAAAAGTGAATCATGCATTGGAGTCCTTAGGTGGAATTTAAAGTATAAAAGCAAAATATTTTACATCCATTAAACCAAGGGGATCATCATTTAGATTGCATGTCAATTTTAGACATTCCATATACTTGTTTTACCTACAAAAGCCCATGCAATTCACCATGATTACCTAGGAGCCTAATGAGGGCAATATAATTGACTTCTAACCTTGTACTTTGGAGAACTTTTTCGCCAAGGTAAGGATAATATGCTCTTAGAGATGAGTAAAATTATTATTGATACGATGCAACCATCTCCTCAAAACTATTAGCCACCATTCCACCCTAAAAATCCAAAAGGATTATTTACTAAAAAAATAAAGTACTTAGTGGGTATACAAATATGGATATACGGATACAAATATGGTTCATAGATGCATATATGTATATTCAAAGATACACACATACACAAATATATACATATGTACACATACAATTACATATCCCATATCCTTTGTTGCAACCCCATACAATTTTTTTAAATTGGCAATTGAGTAAAAAAAATCATTTGGTCTAGAAAAAATCAGCTTTGCATGGTGTTTCTGAGCACATGAGGGACTATCCACATGAATTGCAATACGAAATCACACCTTTAGAAGATAACTCAAAATAAAGAAAGAAACTGGGTTAGTACCGGCAGATGGGAAACTCAAAGACGACCAAAGGACCAATTGCTTCCCACAACATCACACCTAACCTCTGCTCAAAATCAAACATTAGGACTCATCGCACCATACAATAGGTTGTTGGATAGTGCAAAATGAAATACTACATGGAAGATTGGAAGGTCTAGAGCACCTCAGTAGGTACAAATGCCGGACCCGGCAAGACTGACGACCCACCGTACCTTAATCCCACTTCATCCTGCAGCTCAAAAATAGTCCCCAATTCTATCTTGGAAGTACGTTTTGAATCTCATTCATATGTACTGTAGATCCCGCTAGTGATTCCTTTATGCTTTTCCCTGAGACTTCATGTGGAACAAATTGAATGAAGAAATTAAGCTAAATCTCTAGAACCAGCATTTGTTCTGCATCAAGGCTCAAAAGCCTTCTGTTTTTGTGCAGGATTAACTCTAATTGATTCTATTTGTGATTGGGAGGATAAACCCGACAGGCTTTCATTAGAATGGATAGGTTGAGAGTCGATATGCACAGTTGTTTGGGTATTAAACTCCTTTCTCAACCACTCCACTGCCATGAAACTAACGGCTGACGCAGGGACAAACCATAGAACTCGTGGTAATGCTCCTCGGAAAAACCCTCGAACTCCTTCGTGTCTCCAGATTTGTTGCCATGCATCAAACCAACCCTTGTATCTGATAAAACGAACACATTGTTTAAAGTAATTCAGCAATGAGCAAGGACGGAAACTGAACGCTCGTAAATCCACTAGTTCAGAGCAAAGAATATACTTGAAAAGTCTTGATCCTATTCGCATCCACTGATGTAATGAAATCTATATGACAAGTTCGACACTGCAAGTTTAAGACTGAGTAATCCCCACTGCACACTCATTGCTATGCCTGTAGTTGGGAATGTCCAAGATTCCTTAAAGTAAGAAATTTGCACAAACTAACGCAGCACAAACCTTATGTTAGAGCCTTGTATTTGAAGCCTGGTCTTCAACACGTCCATGGGCATTGTAAGAAAAGCACTCAGCCCTGCACAAGTAGCATAATACAGCGTGGAAATGACAACCTTGGTACCCTACCCGATGAAAATAGAAGCTCAAATCTAGTGACATCTCAACTAAGCTCAACTCTGATCACAACTCCATAGGCGATCCCTGGGATTGTTAGATTCCGAGATTCCTAGAAACGACAAGTATCAGATCAATCACATCAAAATGAGCTGCCCAATTAGTGGAATTCCGTTTAGACAATTGTATCTTACTGCAGAATTTTCATTTCTGAATCTTCTTTACCAATGCAAAATCTTTAAAATGACCACTAATACCGTAACTGCCTGTCAGTATCAGTTACTCAGGTGACAAAAAAATTATTCTCAAAGGTGCCACATAGAAATTAAAATATTCTCTGCCATTGGCAACATACCAGGTCGCACATAGAAATTTAGGTATTACCAGTTGAATAAAATATGTACAAAAGTGGCAGGCATGTAAGGAAGCGCTCACTTGAAATGATAAACACTACAGGAACATACGAGATATGCTAGAAGAAGATAAATTTTGAAATGATGTTTTTCACTCTTCCAGCTCATGTTCGAATATAATTCTGAATAAAATACTGTGAAAATCCTTCCTAAACGAATGACTACAGAAGTCCTGAGCTCAAGCCAGATACACAATGAACATGAAACAAGAGAGAATTGAGAGGACTACCTCCTGCAGTTCCACCCATCACCAGCTCTTCAAATGAGGTAAATTCGTGCTTCTGGGTCTCAGCTGGAAGCACAGACCACTCTCTTCGTCCATAAGTTATCGCTGCTCTCATGCCCTCATAGAACATAATCTAAAGCACAAGCAATGATGTGGTAAGACCAAAATGTGAAATAAAAATTGACAATTGCTTCGTTACTGCTGACAACCCTCAGGCATATGAAAATGACTGCATAATTATTTCAACATCTTCCCGAACTGAAAAGAGGCTAGGGATCACTATAGAGGACAGATAAAAAAGCAGTACCATTCAGTATCTCAGGGAGGAAATTGCCTCACCTGCAACCCAGCAAACGGAACGTCCCTAGCAAGGGTAGGCAAGTAGCTGTAGAGGCAATTAATGAAGCCAAAATGTCATTAGAACCACTATGCGTCACAGTGATGAACCCCACAAGGCACAATGAGTTCACGGAAGCAAAACTTATTACTCACCGACGTGACATTTCAGACAAGAAATAACAAAACAGATTTTATAAAATCTACAAATTTAGTGCAGAATAAAATGAGTCAGATAGATAATATAAAGGAAAGCCTCACGTAGATCACCACATAGGTTGCAAAATTTTGTGCTAAGAACATGGCCTCTATCTACAGTGATATAGAGATGTATGAATAATTACCCAGCATATAGACCCCGAAGACCTTCATATTTTAATACCACTCGTCCTGCATGTAGTATTCCAGTGTAGTATTGCAAGCTTGGTGTCGATAATCTAGAAGATAGTGCATGTCTCTGATGCCAACCTTTGCTACTGCCTTGAATCTGCCATGCCATACAAGTTAAGGTAAGAGGATTTAATTTCACCCATTCAAAGAAAATTCAATTCATCTACATGGGACATGGTGTACCTTTGTTCTGAAATCGATGCAAGGGGAGAAAGGCCACGAATCAGGTCTCATTATCACAACTCTACAAGTTCTTAAGTCTTTCAATCAAACGACAAAACGTATGCTTAAACTGTATATGCGCTTGCACTACTAGCTAAAGAGAGATATTGAACAAAACACTAGGAAGAATTCCCCTAGTGGTGGATGCAATCTAAACAAAAAATTATGAATAAATTCTATAAGCAATAGAAAATTGAAGCCACTGCAGATCCAAAGCACCTGCATCCGTTGCTTGAGCACTTCACATGGAACGTATACCACTGAACCTAGCGTATCACCTGAACAAAAGAAAACAATACAAGCTAAATGATTTCGTAAAGCAACGGCAAAGATCAGCGCTGACAGACAACAAACTAGTCACTCTCACAATCTCTTGAGCCAAAAGCAGGGCTGCGGCTTTTTTTCACGCAAAAACACAATCATCATATTTGCGAAGAAGCAATGGGAACAATGAAAGGTGCAGTGTTTCAAGACCGTACCAATAGCACCAGCACAAAAGTGCGCCCACGGGCCAGTCAGATTGGGACGCTCATCCTCCAGCCAGTCTTTCGTAGATTCAATGAACCCGAAGTATGTGGCTCCTGTTATCATTGAGCCACTTATACCTGGTACTACACCCCTGTATAGAGCTGCACATAACCAGCAGAAATTATAAGCCATAGCGTTCCAGCTTATTGACATAATTAACACGTTAATGATTTATTAGGACATACACACGCCAGACACCATTTGGAAGCTCTTAAACACTACCACTCATTATAACAGATAGATACAACCACTAACATGGATAGTTGAACCGACGCAAATACTAATACTTTCACTCCCAGATATAACACACCTTCTGCTTGACTATTTCCAACATACCAAATAGAACTCCCTACAGCAAGGATAAAGTATTTGAAAATTTGAAGTATATAAGGAAGGAACTTGCAAAAGCCAAGCCCACGAAAGGAGTATTTAATAGGGCTGTGCTTGCGAAATACAATTAGCGCGCAAAAAGTCAACGTACTGAAATGAAGCACCAAATACACTCACCTCGAACTCCGTCCATGGCCAAAATATTCTTGAGGGCATGCCCGATGTCGCTCTGCTTCTGCAAAAGCCCGAGCACATCCGAATCCGGCCACATGTCAATATAACACAGCTATTGAATTGAACTGAAAACTTGCAGAACGACTAGAACATCAATACATGTGAGAACGAAACACTAGAAGATAAATGACTCAATGCAGTAAGACGGAGATATTTTACAGGAGTCTTTCAGAATGTCAAGCAACTGATATTCGATCGGAAATTACGATGGCTACATTAACAGGCATGTACTACGATAGTTTCTGTAGACATGACCTTGTGCTCTTTAATATGAGCTAATGGTTAGAGAAACAAGGACGTATTTATTCATAGAGAGTATCAGAATACCACGATACCTGCAAGATAACTCCAGATTGACCACCTTGAATACGTGTTTTCAAAGTGTCCACCGGATGCATTAATGTCTCTCCGAACCCACTGGCCAGAGCACCCCAAGCAAACTCTCTCCATGCTGTTGACATTGCAAAGAAACCTCACAACAATGTCATGCTCGATTACGTAACGTTGCACATACATTCACTTGAAGGAAGCATAAAAGACATTGTACATGAACCATGTACACAAAAAGAAGTCTCAACCCAGAAACTTAACCAAGTTCACTTGAATCCAGAACTTACAGAAGAAACCCTTTGCCGATGTCGTGGGTGTCGTTGATGTCTGGAGCTGTGAGCTCCAAACATTTTTCTCCACCATGAGATATTGTAGAGAGTTTCCAGACCGGGACGTCTAAACTCGGACGTCAAAACCCTACAACCAATTCATCAAACCGCCCAAGATCAGCTGATACGAACTACTCCCCAAATTCCTTGGAAAAATGCAGCTCAGGTTCATAATCCTTGTATGCAATCAAGCAGTTTCTGATTAATGAAAACACAAGCAGATCAACACCTCAAGCCTTCAATCTGTGCCAAAGGCAATCCATAATCCCTAGATAGACAATCAAGATTGTCGAGTACACCCCCGGCTACATAATATTTCCAGCTGAAATTCACAACCTAGCAGCTTCTTTCAGGCATTTCAAATGCCCACATCCATGATGCAGGAGCGCTTAACCAAGACACGAATAATCTTTATAGGTGATGAAGCTCTCTGGACATCGGCCGTCCAAGAAGATTAAAAGAAGCAACCGAAAAAACTCTAAATCACATTCTAGGCAATATTCTAAGAAAATCCAACGGCCAAAATCTCCCAAGTCCGGTTCGAACCTTAATAATAAGAAACTACATGACCTCCAGCAGGCCAATTACCTCCTCTAACAGAATGCAGGTACATAACACTCTGAGAATTGAATCAAAACAAACGTTCTAGCATTGACTTCATAAAACGACTCATGTATAAGCCGACGAAGGCCAATGCGAGAAACAAAATGTAACCCTAAAATGAAGTCCAGGACGGGCATAAACGGTATTAGTAACGCCAATCGACCAAGGAAGAGACTGTAAATGGTATAAGCAAAACAGCCATTCATCAGACTTGCAACCTTGGCCGTCACGGCCGGGTCCGCACGCTCTCACTGGAGTTCCCCGTTCCCATTCCGGACAAGTTCGCCCGAAGGTACGAGGCAACAGAGACAAAATAGCGCTAAACCCTACAATCAAAGCTACGAATGACATCGTTCGAGAACATTCTCAATCTCTAGCTCAGCGTCAATCTGAACATTTTTCCAACTTTTTCACTTACATCTACAAGACCTCACAACTCACGAACACAGGAAGTGGAAAAAGAATAGACAAGAACGTAAGCCTAGTTAGCAAAACGACTCCCCCAAACTCGAAAATATAATATTCGTCAAAATGCCTAGAATCCAATCCAGAAATCCAAGAAATCATCGTACCACAAGTGGAGCTGTGTCTGCTCCGACTTGATTCCTCAATTCCACAAGGCACTGAACTCTCCGCGGAATGCTCTGAAGCATCCACATTCCACAACCTCATGGCTCCGCCCTGCCCTCACTCGTTCCCCTCACCACAGCCTCATCTTCCGAACAGAATCCCAAAGGAAAAAGAAGAGGGAAAAAGAAGGAGATTGATTCCTCGTATCGAAATTTTCCCAGTAAGTCAAATCCACGGGATGATTCGGCTTGCGTAGTGCAGATTGAGTGTCAATTACGATTGATCGGTAATCGGAAATCCCAAGTGAGGGAGGTGATGCTCGGATTCTCTCGTTCTGCGAGATGCATTGACCTAACCCTAATCCCATCCCGCCAGTCACGAGAGTGACCACAGGCAAGCCTTGCAATTTTTCTGAGATTCGTCACGAAATTGGTTGAACTCTGTTGAAAATGGACGTGGCAATTCCCATTTGGCAGCATGTAACTCATCCAGTCCATATGAACCCTCTAAGGTACATTTCAGAACGAAAATGTAAACATCAGGTACATGAGAGCGGAATTGGAATTTGGGTGGCAGTAGGCTTGTTCACCTTACTATCACCTTACCCGTGCATTTTTAGTATCATAGGTAGAACTGGCCATTGCTATTTAGGTACTTTGGAGAAGTTATTTCTGAGCTCCCACATTTTCCAGAGATTGAGAAGTTTGAGAGAAGTCATTTGCAAAAAGAATGAAGACATTCTGACAAGAAGTGAATTTTCTGTGATTTTTCAGAGGTGAAATGTTAAAGCATGAGTAGACCCTTGTTGAAGTATAGGCCCTTGTTAAAATGTGGGTTGACATGTCCGCTTTTAGTATGGGCAATCCCTTGTTAAAGTGTATTGCCATTGATTAAAGGTTGGTAAGATTATGGTAATGGCTGGGTCACTAACACAAATGAGCCGGTTCCCTAGGTGTCGGAATTGGGTAGATGGTAGTAATGGCAATTCTACCTTAGTGTGCTTTGTGCAGTAACCACAACCAAAATAAAAGTAAAAGTTTTTTGTTGTTATTTTTTATTCATAAAAACTAATAACATTTACACCATATGTCCAAACACCACGAAACAAAAATTTTGCACCCCTTTTCATAGAAAATCTGCCGATGGTACCAAAAATGCACCTTTAACTCATTAACCTTTTAACCCCAAACATCTTTTTGAATTTTTGCACAAGTGTGCTTATATCTTTGTACAATTGCATTATTTGACTTCATTTTCATCAAATTTGAAAACTTATGGTTGGCTAGACTTATGTATTTTTGAAATGAAACTTTTGTTACCCATTTTGATGATGTAGAATATTACTCCTGCTCTTCAATAAATGGTGACACAAGACATGTTTTGTCTCTTGACCATGAGGATTTTGTAATTCTTTGTAAGCTTACATTGTCGCTATTGTGAACATGAATGAATGTACAATCACATTTAATAATCTTACAAATTGCCTATTGTGTCATTCAAAGAATGCTGCATAATATATAATACAATTGGTATTTTTTGTCTTATATAATTAACATTTAATTCTTATATAATTCCAATCAAGTACACCAAATTTTAATTTCAAAATACCAAAACTCCATTTTGGATAAATTGTTTTATTTAATATTCATGGTTTTACTTAATAGTTGATTGAAAAATATTGGTGATGAGTTTTTTTTAATTTGATTGCATAGATAAGTAGGAGACATTATATGCACATTTTCCCTTCAACAAGCATCTCCTAAAAAGTTTTAGGATTCCATCTATAAAGAATTCAATGTTGGAATGACAATGCTTCAAAGTAAAACTCTATTGTCATTGTAATACATTAAAAGCAATATATTACAATTGGAGTATATTCAAAGCAATACTTTACAATGGAGTTTTGTTTTTCTGAAACTAAAATTTGGTATACTTGATTGGTATTGCATAACATTAGAAGTAAAAGTATCATATCTATTTCTTATTCTTTTAAGCATTTGTAGAGAAAATATTTCATATCACACATAATATGAGTTTTTCCATTAGGTTTCAAGAAAAAATTGTTCGACATATGAAAATAGTATGGCAAACAAATTTTAATGTAAAAGTAAAAATCATTTTTCTAGAATATTCTTAGAATGTAATCTAGTCTATGCTTATTGAGTACAAAACTTAGATCATAATAGATCTAGGCCTATTTTGTATCCATATTAATTTTGAGCTTTAAGAATGAGAGATTAGGTCTCAACAACACATAAATATGTTTATTTTTTGAAACAAAGTTTTGTTATATACATAAGTCACTGCATGCCAAAAAATGATCTATATCTATATATCACCACTAATATGTCCAATATGTATCCAAGATAGGAGTAAAGATATTTAAAGTTTGCAAAAAAGAACCTATCACCATCTTCTTGATCTATTTGGATTTAGAACTTGCAAAGTAAAGCATGAGAGTTTGGTGTAGAAATTTTTGAAATTTGTCAAAAATACTCAAAAAAGTAGTGGACTTCACCTATGCCCATCCCCCAAATAAGACAATACATTGCGATGTTAATAAGGATGCAACATGTGTCTTCATCCCACATAAGCTTGTTATTGTTTTCACAAAGAGTAAAAATCCAAACAAAACTTGTAAATCTACAGCAAGAGCTCATCTCTAAACCTTGATGCAAGGACATTGTAAAGAAGGAGAAGAAGAAGCCATATTTTTGTTCCTAGACATCAATGTGACTTCCAAGTTCTTGTGACTAGCGTGGCTCTAATTTTTCATAGCCAAGAAACAATAATCCAAAACTATAGTTCAAACTAAGTAGAGCCCATCAACACACAATAAATTACTTGTAATACTTGACAAAATCACTCAACAACACATTCAACTTGCTGTCATTATACAGTTAGAATAAAACTAGCCAGTATCCAATTACAAAGATTCACACATCTTGCATCCAATTCATTCAAATTCTGCGCTTGTTTCCAAATCAAGAAAAAAATTTGCTTCTACTATTAAAGAAAACAACTTGTTCTTATTTCATGTGCCACTAGTAGATGAATTAACACATGTGTTCATTTCTGGCTCTAAGTTTTAATTACATAGTTGAATTGCTTTTTGAAATGCATTTTTAATGGTCATCAAAAATTTCAACATGGAGCTAAGTTACACAAGAAGTTACATTGGCTCAAGAAAGGCATTTAAGCAAATTGGCCTCAAGATCCACTACATCATTAAAATCCTTCTTTTTCCACAATGTGTGGGAGGGTCGGAATTATTAAATATTTTTTTCAGTTCCTAATGGCAACTCTTATCCTTGGTATTTGTCCAAATTCATTACCCTTATTTTTCTTCTACTTGTGTCCAAGTAGAAGCTAGAATAGGTATCAAATACAAAGCTTAAAGACTTAAAACTTGATGTTGAATTTAAAGTCACAATCAAAGAATCAATATGATGTCATGGTGGTTGAAGTATTCTATAACTCATCAATCTCGAGCCCATATGGCTTGAAGGCTATTATGCTCACTACAAAAAAATTTATAATTTTTGTCCAATTTCTCTAATTTCCAATGTGGTTAAAACATAGAAATTCAATAATTTTTTCTCCATCTAGTAGAATGTTGCAAAACTCAATTTGTGCACACCACCTTGTTGAGTTTTTTTTTGATGGCACCGATTAGTCCGATGGTCAAGAGGTGCTAACAAACAAACAATTTGTTTCGACTGCTTAATGCATGAATCCTTTCTTGAATTTTTGCATATATCTTTATAAATATATATTATGTACCTCAAATTTCATCAAATTCATCATACAAAAAGTTTAAAAAAAGAAGAAGTCAAGCATTGGTTTGGATGAATGAAAAGTTATGTGGTCACAAAAAACCCTGGAACATCTTTGTTCATCGTCCAGAATTTGGATGTCGGAGCACTAAGGGTTAAGGGGTTAATAGTATAGATACCGGTAGTCCACCTTGTTAGTGTTCCAGCGTTGGGTCCGAATTTTTGTGGTCCGGCGCGATATTTGACAATGCAGCAACAACTACAGCGGAACATTGCTCGGGGAGGCTCGTAGCCCGGCCTACTCAGCGTTGGGAGGCTCCTACAAAACAGGACGAATGTTCGCCACCTTCGTCGAGCTTGAAGTCCTCCTTGTCCAGGCCATTTGGCATTTGGCAGCCGCATCTCCAGATGCCCCTGCTCCTGCATTGCATGTATACTGTTTACTGCCCTCCCCTGTTCCTTCCATCAAGCTTCTTCGCGCGGGGAGCGCACATAAAGTGCCAGTAGTCTTGTACTCTTATGAGAATTCCTGCGCCATTGATCACGCACTAAGGTCCCCGAGCTCACGCAGTGCAATCTACTCTAGATTTCAGGAAGTCAAGCCCTCAATTTGATCTCTAACAGTTTTAGGCCTTGCCATTCGATCGATCGCACTGGAGGGGCGTTTGCATTTGCTCGCAAGAGATTAACTTTAGTGCCCACGATCTCTAGGTTTGTTGGGTGTTTCTGATCTGAGAGCTGGAGTTAGAATTAACGTCTGTGATTCTAATCGACTTAGTTCGACCGTAGAATGCGTGCTAGCAATTACGAGTGAAGGAGAGGGTGATTGACAGAGTGAGGTTTTAGAGAGAATTCGGTACTTGTACCGCCCAGTGCGCTCTTTTTAGGTCAGCAAGGTGCTTTGTGTCAATTCCTGTCTTTTCCTGTCAATTTTTGTCAATTGCTTTGAGAATCAGTAGATGAGCCTCCGATTAATTCGTTTTCTAACTGGTGTGGTGAGCAGATTGCTGAGTGAGGCAGGGTAGAACGTTTTGTCCGGGATGAGGAGTTTCGCCGCTTCCGGAGGTGCGCTACACTCTACAGCAACCTCATATGCGGCAAAGAGCGCTGGGAGCAGATTTCGGAGCGCATTCTTCACGCCGCGAAATCATGAGAAGCTCCAGCGGCAGGGAGGCGCCATGGTTATGGGCAACGCGGCTCGCGTGCTTTGCGTCACGTGTGAGCACGCGCCGGAATCAGCCTTCGGTGTCGCGGAGCAAGTGGCGAGCTCCTTGTTCAAGCTCATTCCCGGCTCGAGTCCCCCGAGCGTGGTGAAACGAACGTACAAAGTGACTGTTGTCGGGGTGGGCAACGTGGGCATGGCGTGCGCGCAGACGATCTTAACCCAAGACCTCTGCGACGAGATCGCGCTCGTGGACGTCGTGGAGGCCAAGCTGAAAGGCGAGATGCTGGACCTTCAGCACGCAGCGGCTTTTCTTCCCCGGGCTACCATTATGGCCGACACTGATTACAGCGTCACCGCCGGCTCCGACATTTGCATCGTCACGGCGGGCGCCCGTCAGCGCGAAGGCGAGTCTCGTCTCGCGCTCGTGGAGAAGAACGTGACGCTGTTCAAAACCATCATCCCGCAGCTTGTGGAACATTCCCCCGAGACTACTCTTCTCGTGATTTCCAATCCTGTGGATGCGCTCACGTACGTGGCTTACAAGCTTTCCGGCCTCCCGCCCAACCGCGTCATCGGCTCGGGCACCAACCTTGACAGCTCCCGCTTCCGCTTCCTGTTGGCGGACAGACTTGCTGTGAACGCGCAGAACGTGCACGGCTACATCGTGGGCGAGCATGGCGACAGCTCCGTCCCGCTCTGGTCGAGCGTCAGCATCGGGGGAGTGCCGTTCATCGCCTATTTGGAGCAGAAGCAGATCAAGTACAGCACGGACACGCTGCAGGAGCTTCATCGCAAGGTGGTGGACGGCGCGTATGAAGTGATCAAGCTGAAAGGCTACACGTCGTGGGCGATTGGGTACTCCGTGGCGAGTCTGGTGAAGAGCTTGTTACGGGATCAGCGGCGGATTCATCCAGTTTCGGTGTGCGCGCAGGGGTTTCATGGGATTCAGGACGAGGTTTTTCTGAGCTTGCCTGCGGAGATTGGGCGGACGGGGATTATTGGCGTTATGGATAACCCCTTGACGGAGGAGGAGACGGTGCAGTTGCAGCAGTCTGCGAAGACGTTGAGTGAGATTCAGAAGAAGCTGGACATCCCGTGAAATGCACTGCAGGATTGTACTGTACTGTGTAGTCTCCAAAGACGTTGAGCTGAGATTCGGAAGTCCCATAGAAGTCGTGAGGATAATTCTCTGCGGGAGTATGAATCCTCGGAGGTTTCTGCACTCTCGGAGGGCGAGAAGATTGCGTGGAGCCAGCTTGTGAATTCTTTTCCCAGTGATGGAGCTGTGCAGATTCTTCAATCCTACCTTATTCCGCCCTGTCGGTGACCTTCGAAGCTAAACTCTTGACAGTTCGATCAATGCACTGGAGGTGTATCAGGGGGGAAGGTACCGCCACCACTTTGTAAATTGTAACCAAAATTATTAATTTAGGTCACCAGTTCGCCTGATGCGATAATCGTTTATTGAGTTTCGGGTTTTGGTGCATATCATGATTGGGTGAGATTTCGGTACGTAATAAAATTTGAACCATATTGCCTCCTTCTGAACTTTTCATGTAAGAGGAGTTTTCATGGTAATAAATCTGTATGTAATCACTCAACTAGCAATGCACTAGCGATTACCGATGGGAGCAGGTGATTCTCGCAACTCCTTTCCTTCCGCATGAATATCCTGCACATGACAGATTTTTTTTAATAATGTCGTCAAAACAGGGTCGTTGCTGGAGCCTGCTCCCACCTGTGTCACCATCACATCAACCATGATAGCACCATTCTGGGTTGAAGCATTTTGTACTTCCACAATGTCCTTTTAAGGAACCTAGTGACGTATAGGTATCCTATGCTTTCATTGAATATTCACAAAATATTACCAAGAGTATCGAAAAATTATGAAACATCTTGGATTGAATTCCTGTTTAGGTTGCCAATAGCCTCTTAAAAAAATTAAAGCAAAATGAAGTTTGAGCATAGGAGACTCTAGGAACAGCGCTTTCAGGACCTCGTACCTTTACTGGAGCGTGGGGTTCTCAAGTAATATATGTGAATATCTCGTTGTCCTGAGACGGACTGGAATCGTCGTCTCTTCTGAGCAGCGGCCGTGGTCACGTTTTGAACGAAAGGCAACGATGACCGTGATTCGTTCGGGGATTCAATGGCAAGGGCAGTTTCAGAAATCAATTGCATCGACATTTTTGGAAACAGTCGACTTCAACATGAAGCTTGAACCACCGTTCTGGGAGGAACGTTACACACCAGGGAGTGAGACCTGTCGTATCGCCTCTAGAACCGGTGAGCTTACCACGCTCATTGCATTCAGATTCGCAAAAGGATTCAATATCAAAATACCATCGATAGATCAAAATAAAGCCAACAATTACACCTGAAATTACCCGGATTACCCTGAGCAGCTTACCTCAGTTCCATCCACCATCACTACCTCACTGCAAGACTAAGAGGGCAAGAAATTATGTAAATCACAGACTGACATGACTAGATTTCAATCATGACTGAATTCAGTTCATGTGCAACGGCGCGGCTCCAACCTGCCCTCCAAGCTAAGCGAAAGGATGTTTATTTAGAGCACCACTGTCTCATACGTATTTTCGATTACTTTGTATACCCTATTTTTTCAACGAAAAGAGACACCGTCACATCGATAAGAACAGCACAGGCACTTCGTCGGTTTGAAGTCATGATCAGGCATACTGGAAATACAGAGTGCAGTTCAGATTGAGTCCAATGTCTAAAGGAAATGCTCACTTGAGCTCACCTCTTAACTTCCCTGCCAAGTAACAGAATAACTCGAGACACATAAAGTTTCTATAAACGAAGTTCTAGACTGACTTTCTGAGGTTGATTGTCAATCTCTCGTACATACCGAATGTAGCAATCAAAGTCGACTTCCACACAACAGCAGGTGCAGTGACCATCCTTCTCCTAAATTCTAGTATCTCCGATTCTCCACCAGCAACACAAACATTGGATTAATCTGCAAGGGAAAAAAATTGTAAAAATGCGTGTTTGGTTTGCTTATGCCCTGTTACTGGAAACGTTTCGATCTTCGGTTGGGGGAAAGGAAGGCCAATTGCGGAATATGCTAATGAGCAGTATTACGGTGATCTGGCACTGCGGCATTGCAGTAGGTTGGTGCAACCGTCACCAGAACCAATGTCGGAAACAATTTTGATTCTCAGCAGATCAATCGAATGTGCCTCAAGGAATCCAGATGGTGGAGACAGAAAACGGACCGATAAGAGAAACCCTAAAATCAAGATAAAAACCAAGAGCATTTTCAAATAAGAGCATCCAAGTCTTGAATCTGTGTTAAACGAAAACATGATCAGCCTGTCACCATTCAACGAAGCGCACCTTACAAATACCCAAGATTCGACTTATCGCCAGACTCCGTCGCTTCTATTCACTTCTAAGAAGCTAAGATTCATAAAATTATCACAAGAATCTCGTCTGTTCCGGGATCGCAAACAAGCCCAGACCTGCAGTCCTTGGGGAGGAGAAAACCCGAAAAACTACTGCAAGTCGAAGAGATTGGAAACTCTCCAGTATCTGAAACCCTAATTTTTTTATAAATACCTGCAGCATCGTTTCAAATAAGAGTACATTCAAGCCTTGAATCTGACTGTGAAACGCGGACATTCTCAACCTCGAACTATTCAACAAAGCGCACCTTATAAGTACACAAGATTCAGCCTACTTCTATTTCCTAGCCCTATCCCTTCTATCCCTTTCTATAAAGAAAGATTCACAAAATAAACAACTAAACCCCTCCTCTCTACTTCAACTTCTGTTCAGGGATCGCAAACATACCCTGCCCCGCGGCCCCCCGGGGCGGAGAAAACCCGAGAAACTTCTGCAAGTTGGATCGAATGCTAACCGAGCAGAGGAAGTAGAGGAACACCATGGAGCAGTCCGTGGGATCGTCGCCGGGCAATCCGCGGTGCGACATTTTCTGAACTAGTGGGATGGGATGGAAGGGCAACTTGGCGATGGCCTTCCCCTCGAAAAGCGACGACAAGAGGCCGAAGACGACGATGAGTACGAGCGCCACCACGGCGCCGGACTTGAACTTGGACAGGGAGAGGTCGCGGCTGGAATCCTTGAGCGAAAGCTCGTAGCGGTCCACCTTCTTGGACTTGGCCTTGTTGTTGCTGGACGCCGGAGATGCCGTGGTCTTCATGGCCTCGATCTTCTTGGACGTGCGGTCGATGGTGGAGCGGAGCGACTTGTACTTGGCGGTGCGGTAGATGAGAAGCCAGCTGATGCCCTCGCACACGATGGCGGACACGATGGAGATGCACACGATGAGCAGCGCGTCGCCATATCGCGCCATCGCTACCTGTCGACGACGACAATCAAAGGTTTCCGCTTGTGCGCTTTCGTCGCTTCAGAATCATATCCTGAAAGCTTCGCAACTGCGTCTCCGAAGAAACAACTTGCACAAGGAGAAATACCGGATGGCAGGTCGGAGTATTGGAGAGAAGGGCTTGTTTTTTTTGCTTTTCTGAAGGCGGCATGCCTACCGGAGGATGCCGGGGACTCTACAATAGAGGTCTTTGTGTACCGGCGTTTCCACGGCACAGAGTATTTAACTTCCGGTGTACGAATTGCAATGCCTATGTAGGGCTTTTTTGTACAGGATGAAGAATAACTTATGTGCACTGCAGAGGAATTTTTCGGATGAAACATTCTTCATCCAAGGTCGTATGCTCTAAAAGCGACCATTTAAGGGCTGGTCCACCTTTTTCAGAGGTTTTCATGGACAAAAGTATTTCTAGATTATTTTTGAGAGAAAGAAAAATAGATGTGGAACCTAACACACGTGGTTTTGTATTTTTCCAAGCATTTTTGAATTACTTACAAATTTTCAAAGATTTGGAGCATAGGCTCCTATTTGTGACCATAGGTCTTCCAAAATTTGTCCACTTGCAACTTGTGAAGAGATGTACAAAAATCAAAGACAACGATTCTCAATTCATGCAAGGATCTGGACGTTTAGGGGTTAAGGATCACCTCATCTCCATTCTCTAACTAAAGATAGGGACAATTTGAAGGAAATGGGCACTTTTAGAGCATACTACCCCTACCATGAATTGAAGATCTTCCACAAAGTTTCATTCAAAACTTAGATGGATTATGATACTAGTTTGCAAGGATCAAATTCATGAAAAAAGTGGCAAAATTGAATTTCTATAACAAATTTGGAATCTTTCACCTCACCCCAATTTAATCATAAGATGAGATGTGGCATTTTTGGGACAAAAAATACCAAATTAATGTCAAATTTGATCCTTATACAAGATATATTTCATCTCCACATAATTTGTGCCTTGTAAGAGTAATTTTGTTGCAAACCCATTAGGGAAGGTCTTTATGGAGCGATAGAACCTATCAAAGAATTCCCTTCAATTCAAAGGAATATGAGTAGTTTTCTTATAAGTTGTATCACTTTCCTTCAAAACTCCCCTTCAAAACTCAATATCTACAACCATGCCTAAATTCTAAATCATGACAAGAAAGTACAAGTAAAGAGAGAATGTAACTCTTTACACATGTCTCCAAAATTGACACTACAAAAACCTCTTTCAAGGTGCAAGTAAGTAAAAAGGCTCAAATCTTTTTTAAACCTCTATCCAAGAAGCTCAAGGACCAAATAAATTTAAGCATCCAACAATTTCTAATACTCGAGATTCCCCAATACCTAATTGAAGATATAAACCTTAAGAAGTTGAAGTGCCTAAGAAGTTCTCCTTTGAAAAGTAAAATCGATGTAAATGTCAAAAAGGTGAAAATTGAATGTAGGCAAAAATATCATATTTTAATCCCTTATTAGCCAAAGGATCTAGTAAAAAACTCAATTTGTTTGAAAATATTGGTATTTTACAATGCTTATGATTTTTTAATGAAAAGGTATTATATTATGCTTCACAAATAGAATTTATGTATTTGGTCAAACTTCAAAAAATATATTGTTAATATTTTTGAAACCAATTTCAAAGCAATTGACAACAAAAACACAAAGCTTTTAGGCCAATATTTTGTTGCGAGGATTGAGTGTTTCAAGGTTGTATTCAAGTAACTCCTCAGTCATCTGAAAGAATATTTCAAAGTTTAATCCTTAAAAGATGAGCTGGTGATCATGGAAATCATCCCTTTGATTGTTGTGTGAATCATTTGCTTAAAAAATTGCAAAAGTACTCATTGGAAGTCAAACTATTGTAGAAGTCCTCCCCTTTTTAAAACAAAATTTCAAAGTTCAATAATTGCACTTCTATGCTAGAAGAATTCTCTGTCATCCATTTGATGCCAACATCCTCCTTGACATTTAAGGGTTAAATGAAACCTCGGTATAACCAATTTGATAAAATTCAAGTAAATATTCATATCCAAAGATATACACTAAAATGAGCCAAAATTAAAAAAAAGATTTAGGGACCCATTGATAAATAGTGTAAGCCTCAACCAAACGCCAAAACCAAATGGCAGTACTCTCAGATGGCTTGGTCCCTCACATGAAACACTTATGCGGACTCAGTGCCGAGTGGTGAAGATGCTCACCTCTTAACTTTAGGGTTTCAGTGAGAATCAGTTGGTTGCCATGCTTCTGTGGGAATTCGGTGTGCTTTTCAGAATCGCTGTTTAGGTTATCATTTTCGTAGAAGCGAGAGGAAGAAAATATGCAAAAGGTGCGGTGGGCTGCCTGGCGACAGGTAGAGCAAGCGTTGCGTTTATCACATTCAACCACGAGGTCATCGCCATGCTCTTTCCCGTTGTGGAAACGCAGCACACTCTCGTCCATCCCATTCAGTACCTCTTCTGAAGGTTCGTGTCAGTCCGCACTAATTTTCATCACTCGGTCATCAAAATTTCTTTAGTTTTTTCTCACGTTCCTCGATCCTGGGCTTCGTACGTTGCTTTTGATTAGAGATTTGCCTTCTGCAAGCGCTCGGATTTGCAATGTTGCTGGGCTTATCGTCATTTTTCGTTAGGGCTTACAGAAAAAATCGGTGTCAGTGTCCGATCCAGCAGTACGGAATCGTCGGATTCAGGGTTGGTTAATACATTGTGAATCGATGACTTAGATTTTCAAGTTCGGTTTTGCAGGTGAACCACCCAAAGATGGCGAGAAACCCCCTCGGCCGAAGAAGATGAAGAAAAAAGAACGGTTTGGAACATATGATAAGTCATTTGAAGATGAGCTAGACATGGTGCCGCTGGAGGAAGGTATCACTCATCTGTACAACACTCGTGGTATCGTCGACAAGTGGCTGGGGCATCCCACGCTTGACTCCATATTCCCAGGTTTGGCTCTCTCGTCGCGACATTTCAAAGCTGCTTGATGTGGAATTTTCTATTAGGGTTTTATTAGGGTTTAAGGGTTGTGGTGGAGGATGATACAAGTTCCCAACAGGCTGTGTCAAGCTCTCGATTTCTAGTGCAAGGTTTCACTACTTTCTTCTTGTTTGGACTCTGCAATTCTGAACCTCAGAAATTCTTCCCAGCACTTCTGCCCCTGCTCAGAGTTTTCAAATTAAGTTAAAGAATCGGCCTCTTTCAGTGGAACAGAAAGCTCGCTCTTTGACATCTGCTAGTAGGGTTTATCAAGGCTCTCAACTTCTAGTGCCAGATTTCAGTGTGTAATTTTGAGCCTCAGAATCTCGCAGAATCTTGCTTTATATTTGCCTACACTTGTGAACTTTGCTGTGGGAGCCTGTGTGTTGGCTTTTGAATGCAGATAAGGACCTCTATGCGAAAGGAGCGTCGCCAAACATTGATCCACCAGGTGAAGGCCCAATTTTGCGATGGACGACTCGAGTAGTTTTAGGACCTGGTGGGGATGCATGGCACCCAGCCAACCGGAAAGTGAAACTTGCCGTCTTTTTGAAGGAGTTGCAACTCAGTAAAAAAGCAAAGGAGAGACTGCTCCTGATCGTAGGCAAACGGTACAATCCAAATAATGACGAACTGACCATCACAAGTGAAAGGTATTTCCTATGCAGATCCTTCCTTCTTTGACTGACCGTTTATGCCATTTCTTTGACTAGCTGTTCCAATCTTTTCCATAAACCCTATTTGATCTGCTCCGTAGGGTTGAAGAGCACTTAGAAGCTGGGATTGGATCTTCGTCTGCAAATCTTCAAAACATTAAGCCTGGAGATGAAACCCGTGTAATAGGCTGGGTTTGTTCCTTGTCTTCTGTAGTATTAACTGGCCAATCTGTTGGCATGTGCTTCTGAAATAGGACTGTTATTAACGTGGATTTGCTCTTCTTGTGTAGGTTTGATTTGAGAGAAGAGAACAGGAAGGACGTGCTGCGAACGTTATATGCTCTCATTGATGAGGCAAATACAGCAAACATTAGTGCGGTGCCAAACATTAATGCGGTGCCAGCCGTTGCTATTTCAAGCTAGTCTTGACTTTTTTTAATCTTTGGAAGAAAGAAAAAGTATGCATTGTACTGTTTTTTCTTCCAGCAGCGAGAGAATATTTTTTGGATTATCAGTTTGACATTGACCCTCTTTTACTCTTTGATAAGATTTGCCATAAGTCCCAGCGTTTGTCCCTTTCCAGCTCTTAATTTTGTCTAGGTTATGCTCTAGCTCTGGTCTTGCAGCATATCATGACCCCTCTTAAGGTCCATGTTGCGACAATTCTTTAGTAAAAGCAACTGAATTATTTAATGTCTGATTGGCAATTTCTTGGAGAAAGACTTCATTGAACTGTATTGGATGGCAAGTGGGTATTCAGTGTTGTATGGGTATGGTCAATTTTGACATAAGCTTACTTGTCAGGTAAGCTCTTCAAATTTTCTTAAAGTGTTTGAAACCATTGGTTAAGGGTATTGTAGAATTTTCAGATTTTTCCCCACAAGTGTGTATCTTATACTATATATTCATGGATGTTGTAGGGATATGTAACAGTATGCAACAAAACTGAGTCAATTCTCTAGAAATGGAATTTTGAACCTCAAATACACACATCTCAAAGTATTACATTTTTTATTGTCATTGTCAAAAGATATTGCTTTGAATGTACTACCTAGCAATCAATTTGTAGTACCAAATAGAAAAGTTTAGATTAGAAACTAATGATGTAACTCAAGCACATGGAGAGGCATGCCATGTGGGGGTGCCTTCCCCACATTAAATACAATGAGCTTTAGGATCACCATATCAAGGTGAACAATGGACTTAGATGTTCATGCACATTGCATAGTCCTTCAATTGAAGTTTTCTATTTCTTCTTTGTAGATCTTGTTGTATCATCATGGTGTATTTGAAGGAGCTTTTTGCTATTGCTAGAGGAGACCTCAATAATTCTATTGGTGTGAAGTTGAAAGTTCTAAGAGGGATGTAGCAAATGAGTTGTAGGTGATTCAAAGTCATGACACATGAATTAGAAAGAAGAGAATGCTTGATCTTGAAGCTAATTGTGGTGGTAGACCACAAGTGCTTACAAATGCACAAAAGAGAGTATGTACTAGAGTTGCTATAATAGGAGGCATTGATGTTGCAACAACATAGGTTGCCAAATATGTATGTAGGGAATGCCAAGTTATTGTAAGTGTTGATACAATGAGAAGGGCTTTATGTGCATCAAGGCTTAAATCAAAAGTGAAGTAAAAGAAGCCAAAATTGAACCAGAAACACATCAAGGAGTGGCTTGAATTTGCTAGACACCATGAACATTAGACCATTTGTGATTGGGAGTGTGTTATCTTCTCTAATGAGACAATTTTGCTTAGATGGTTGCAGTTGTTGATGGATTCATGATGGACAATCTTGGAATTCAAGATAGTTTCAACAAACAATAAAGTTTGGTGGTGGTTCGGTGATGGTGTAGGGTTGCATGACGTTCCAAGGCCCTGGTATTTGTTGTAGAATTGAAAGAAAAATAGATCAGTATCAATATAAAGAAATCTTGTAAATAGATTTATTATACACTGTGATGGCTTATAATCTTGATTGTCTCCATTTGATTTTTCAGCATGATAATGATTCCAAACATCCAACAAAAAGTGTTCACCAATGGTTGAAATCACAAAAATTTAATATTTTTCAATGGTCTACGTAGTCTCTTGATCTAAATCCAATTGAGTATTTTTGGGTAGGGCTAAAATGTCGTTTGAATCAATGTGAAAATGCTCCAAAAGGAATTTTAGAAGTATGGGAGCATATTGAAGAATGTTGGGCTTCCATTATACTAGAAGAGTGTAGAAAGTTGTATGAAAGCATACCAAAGTGAATCTAAGTTGTTTTAGTTAGAAAAGGCAGGTGGACAATTGGACAAAGTATTAAGCTGTTTTGTGATAGAGGACGGTCAAGTGAGTCAAGGAACATAATTTTCATTAAATATAATTTTTATGTACATATCGGTAATGTAAAAGAGATTTTTTTCCATCAAAATATAGCTTGTTTAACTATTATTTTGTACAATTTATGGCTTGTGATTACTTATTACCAAATTCTCTACATTGTTCATTGAATAAAAAATTACAAGAGTTTGACTTATTTTTGCTACACACTGATACTTGACTGTAAATGTTGATTTTAGTTAGGGATATCCATTAGATATAAGTTTGGGTCACAAATATTCATCTATCTCATAGATAGGATGAGTAGCAAACTTACTACATCATTCTTTTTCTTGATAAGGGTATTATATATTCTTTCAAAATACATACATGTATCTAGATCTGCACTTCAATTCAATTTATAGCAATTATATCTTATAGCATACAACTTTAGTGTCATTTTGTGAATAATATATTAGAAACAATTAGATATTCTAAAAGTACTATGAAAAAAATGTAAAAAAATGATGAAGTGTGAGTAGTAAAGTCCACTACAACAAAAGCAGTGTTTTATAACTGCAAAATATGATTGCAGTGAGTCATAAAATCGTAAAATATGAGTCATGCAGAAATCACTGTAGATGACTCGGAGCATGACTGGGTCCAGTCATTATCGACGAGTCGCTTTGGACATCAGTCATATTTTGAACCATATGGGTTGGGAATATAATTAGCCATAATTAACCTCTTTTTTTTTGCCAATGTGGCGTATATGTTGACTATCCTTGGGGGCTTGACTTTTTCTTGAGCTACCCGAGTAAAAAAAAAATCCTACGTGGCATATGACTCCGTTTAGTCATATTTTTTATTGATGTGAAATATGATTGTGGTGAGTCATGTTTTGGTTGACATGGAATATAACTACGATGAGTCATATTTTGGAAAATGTGGAATATGACTACAATGAGTCATATTTCTTGTTGATGTCAAATATGACTGTAATGAGTCATTTTTTTTGTTAATGTGAATTGTGGAATATCACTCTTATGAGTCATATTTTCTACTATGTGGAAAATAACTCTCATGAATCATATTTTGGATGATGTAGAATATGAATATGACTCTTGTGAATCATATTTTTTACTAATGTGAAATATGACTCTAGTGAGTCATATTTTTTATTACACAATAATTAATGTAGATGTCATTAGTAATTTTATGACTAATTGTAGTCATATTTTGGGATGTATAAGGTTACATTTTGACACACATAAGTATGAGCATTATATGACTATAACTAATTATATTTTGGCCAGTACATTTTGTGAAATGTAACTCAAGCAAGTGATATTTTGGATAATTGAGAGTCATGTTTTAAAAAATTGTGTGTAGTTTGTGATTGGGGCGATTGAGATCCAAAATAGCTTTAATTACAAACTACAATTACATTTTTCATGCATTTTAAATGGACATGAGACATTGCAATTATATATCAAAATGATTTAACAATTGAAAAAAACACTTCATGCAGTTAAAAACACATATACATGATTTAAGTGATATACATGAGACAATCATATTAGAGAGGGAGAATGCAAGAAGGAATACAACTCTTTTCATTGACATTTATTAGCCAACAATAACATATATATCACAATGAATCACTCACAAAACTCAATAGGGCCTATATTCTTTACAATAATGTGAAGATGGCTCTATTGGGTTGCAAGTAGCTTCTAACAACTTTGTTTCAACTTTTGGTGCATGCATATACAATTAAAGAAATGGGAGGTTAATTTTTAGTGAATGAACAACAAAGCTCAACCTTCTAAGGTTTACAACAACACAAAATATGTAGCACAAGTTTAGAGTAGGAAGAATAAAAATGGTGATGAAGGAAAGAAGAAGAAAAAAATGGCAAGTGCTAAAAGATAACAACAAACAAGAGTTAAGATGCAACAAGGAATAAAAACTAAGAGGCAGTAAGAAACAAATGTTAAGAGGCAACAAAAAAACCAAGAAGTAAGAACTAAAAAGCAATAAGAAGAAACAAAAAGCAAGAACTAAGAAGAAGAAAGAGTTAAAATACAAGAAGAAGAAACAAGATTTATAAACTAAAAAGCAACAAGAAGTAAGAGCTAAGATGCAATAAGAACTAAAATGCAACAAAAATCAACAACTAAGAAGCAAAAAACAACAAGTAACAACAAGTTAGAGCTAGGAGACAACAAGAAGCAACAACTAAGAAGTAACAAGTAAGAGCTAAGAGCTAACAAAAGACAAGGAAGAAGAGCTAAGAGAAGTGGCGGCTAGGGTTTCAAAACCCTAAAGAAGTGACGGCTGGGGTTTCAAAACTCTAAAAAAGTGGTGATTAGGTTTGAAAATTAAAAAAAGAATTGGCTAGGATTTCAAAAATTTAAACAATGACTTGTCTATATATTTTTTGGATTGCCCATATTTTTCTTGGACTAACCAAAAATAAAAAAATGTCACTTCCATGAAAATATGACTAGAAATATGACTCAATGTTCTCCAAACATGTTCTCTACGTATACTTTGGTGTTCCCAATTGGCATATAATATACGCTTGTGAAGTACAAGGCTTAAAAAAGACTAGCAGTCATATTTCTCTCCAAGGTGTTGGCATCCAAGAATATGATCGTCAGTCATCCTCAATCATATTTTTGTAGTCATAAAATAATACAATTGTTGTAGTGGTCCAAAAATTTCTATATATGATTCAACACATTGCTTTACCCCCTCAAGGATTAGACTTTTGAAATTTTGAATAATGATTTAATGCAAGAACATTCTAAAAATACACAAAAATGTGTTTTTCATCTATCAATTTTTTGTAGATTCTTGTATTAGTTCTTTAAACCTCTAAAGGTTCAAAATCTAATAATGGATTTTAAAGAATTTTGAGTAGTTTCTTATGATGTCACAATTACCTTTAATCTTTTGAAATTTTCTTTAAGATGTCAAAAAATGTATTATCTTTATGCAAATATAAATTTTATTTCATTTGGTGCCTAGGAAAAAAAAATGCCTCATAAGCACAAAATGCTTGACTCCGGGTAGCAAAAAGAAATGCAAAAAGTCAAAATTAAAATAAAAAATAAAATTCTTATAGTATATATTTATGTCTTTCTAAAAAGTTTTGATTCATTCTGTTTGGATAAGTGATGTCAAAGTTATAAAGCACTTTGTATTGAGGATAATTAAAGAATCTTCTTGAAAATATAACTTATAGGCCTCCATATAGTATTCATTTCCAAACTCAACTTTCACAATTTTTCAAAATAAAAACATCCCTAGCATGTTGATTAATTGATTTAACAAATTTGCCATTAGGATTGAAATAATTTCATTCTAGAACTATTAATGATAGAATTTTCCTTCTATCAATTATACCAATTTCTATGCAACAATTTTCTTAAGAATGAAAATTATTTAAAAAAATTGAATTCTTATGTTCAAGATTTTCATCTCAATTCTCCACTGTAAATACTTAAACCTCAAAACTTTGTAGTGCAAAAGAGTTAAGTTAAAGGCAATCAAAGTTTTAAAACATGGTTATGCCAAGTGGAATTTTTTTTCTCACTTTGAACACTTATTTCTTACAATTTACATGGTCAAAGTGTATGAATTTTTTTCCACACATTTTCATATATATCTTGTGCAAAATCTCATGATTGAATATGCAAAATAGTGTATAGGTTCATTGTGGCTCTTTATACTAGAAATGACACTTTTGAAGCATTTTTTTGGTGAAAAATAATCATAAACCTTTAGGATTTAATTTAAATCTATAGAAAAAAATTAGATTTTTTGAGCGTATATTGCAGAATTTAGTATGAATAGTTTGTTTTAAAAATAAAAAAATAAAAAAAATCACATTCATAGATAGTTATAATATGAAGTTAAAAAAATAACTGTAGGCTCGCATATTTTCAAAGTTGAAGGTATGTGCACTTCATTTGATATGGTGATCTTGGCAATTGTAAAGTCTAGGTTTTAGAAGTGTATGTTAATTAATAAACCCTAAACCCTACATTCATTAAGACTCTTTCCTCATTAGTTGCCTCAAAACCCTTTCAATTCTTTCATTTTTTTAAAATTTAAAATTCGTATATGAATTGAAGCCGAAAGGTTTCCATTAGCTATTTAGAAAAAACTTTTCAACTCCCTCAATTGAAAAGACATTATGGAGTTCAATTTTAATCGTGTGGCCTCAAATTTTTGTTATTTTTGTCTTTGCTTCATTTTATTAATTTAGTGATGTGACTTTGAAATTTAGTTGTTTTTGTTGTGGCTTCATTTCACCATTTTTGTCTAAGTTTCATTCCATCATTCCAATCAATTTTAGGTATGGCTTCAAAGACACCTAATGGTTGCAAAGTGAATTCTATATAAGTCAATACAATAATCCCAAGGGTCACTCACAAAATTGTCTAAACTAGTTCCAACCTAAAGGTTATCACTCATAATTTTTGAATTATTTTCTACAACTTTTCAAATATTTAAGCAACAACAGAAGTTATTAATTTTTCCTTTTCAAATATCCACATCACAAAAAATGTGGTTCTACAAAATTGATTTATTTCTTAATTACTTCATGAATAGTAAAATATTTTTTTCAACAATTATTTTTTTGAATTACATATGAAGGAGATTATAAAGAGTTGGGAAGATTTTATCACAAAAATGATATTCAATGTGTCATCAAATGTCATTTACAATAATTTGCATACTTCACAAACAAATTGTATCCCAATATTCAATTCATGTGTAGTTAATCCGTTCTATTCTTTTCGTTTTTTCAATCATAAATCAAAAGATGTTTAAACATCTACAAGTGATACAAAGTCAAAAATTTCCTTACTTTTCAACAACTATCCCTTTTTTTTTTTGTATTTCTCAAGCTTCAATTTTGATACTTTTAAATCAAGTAGCAATCAAAATCAAAATATAATAAAGTTAATTATAAAGTGTGTGCAATGCATGACTAGGAGCTAAAGTTTGAGAAAAACACATGTTGAAACTCCTTGGAGCACCAAAATTGGGGTCTGATGGAGTTTGACGCTATGTTTTTTTTGCACTTTTCTTAGTTAAACCTTCCTCTAAAACCACTGCTACAACTAAGGATGTTAACTCTAATGTGATTTACTTTTTATTTTATAAACCTAAACATTTCAACTATTTTATTCTAAATAATAGAAAACTCCACGGTTTGTTAAATTATGGAAGACTATGACCCTCCCACACCTGGCTACGATCCACCGACATGGCAGCAAAAACTGGAGTTTCAGCGTTCTTCGTTTCGCCCATTAGAGAAACAACCGTATGAAGAGCAATTAGAACCGATGGACCTCAAGAGGTTCATCGTCCCATTTGCTAGAAAATGCTGTGCAGTTCCCTACAAACTGGAAAATCGAAGAATGAAGTGGCTGTATGCTCGATACAGATCCAGGTTGAGAGAACTGAAGTACATTGAAGATTGTTTGGTAGAAGAAATGAACGTCGGAAAGTTGACGCTTCCTGCAAGTCCTCTTCCATCCCAACCAGGACGAAATCCTTTGATGCTACAAAACGAAAACCAGTACACAGATTTAGGCGGTAGACCACCGGAGCCGGAAGGATATTGGCCGACTTGGGATCAAAGAGTAGAAGCAGCAAGGGCGAGCCAAATGGAAGCCATCCGAGAAGTTCACGGAAATCCGGAGTACGAATGCCCCAAGCCTCGGAAAAAGAGTTCTCTGGAGCTTCTTCATGAAAAAATTGGTGCGATAGCTTCTCGACAAACGTACGGGAAAGACTCCTATGCAAGTAGAGTGCGAACAGGGAATTGAAGTCAGATTGAAGGTTCATGAGATTTCAAAGATTCCACACTGAAAAAAAATCCACTCCAGATGGGTCTCGTGTTAGTTTCAGTGTTACTTTAAAAGAGAGAGTTGTGCTAGTTTTAGCCTACATTTTAACACAAAGCCATCATCTGGAATGTGTGGGTTTCTACTAGTGATTTGTTGAAGATAATTAATCTTGTAACGTCAAATAATGTGGACACTAAGTGTATGATGGGTGTTTGATAGCGAATTTTTCTATGTAAAATAGAAGTGTAGGTGTTCATCTTTGGAATTTGGTGTGAAAAGGGAAGGATCTTGCATAGTAGTTTGACCTCCAATGAGTGCTTTTGCTTCTTTTTTTTTCCCCTTAAGCAGATGATTCACATAGTACCTCAAAAGAAGATTTTCATGGTGACTAGCCCATTGTTCAAGGGTTAAATAATGTAGATGGATATGAACCTTTGAAATAAAATCATCAAGAAAAAAAATCTCGTGAACCTTGCACAGTCAAAATATTTATTGGAATTGCATGAAAGGAAAAAGAAAGTTATAGAAACCATTTATAGAAACCAAGTATTGACATTAAGACTGTTACCAAAATATTTTATATGATACAAGTTTTGTTTTATTTATTTTTAGTGGATATGCAGTTGTGTTAATTTGTGGTCTTTGTCTATTATTGGTGGGCCTGGTACGCAATCTCTTAATTCTTGATAGTTCTGAGTCAATTCTAAAACAAGACACTAAACCCATCTTATGAAGTAGACTGTGAAGGGTGAATGTTGGGCAATTGTAAAAAGAAGTCTCCTCTTTTGAACCGTGTTAATTCTACGTTATTTACTTCCTCCATCTAATTTGAGAATTTTAATTGCATATATGAATCCAAAATTTGTGAATTTTATCATGTGTGAAAAATAATAACTTCCTACGTTTTCACCTTGCATGGATGTGAGTCTCCATTTTGTCACTTGGGACTCATGATTTTTTTTTTTTTTTTTTGAATTTTAAGTGTAGTTTTATATACGAAAGCCTCCCAAAGAGTGTAAAACTAAAGTAGGTATGTTACATGCTAATATAGTATTTGATCCTAAATAGAGTATTTTCCTTTAAGTAAACCCAAGTCCTGCACGTAAATAGGATAGAAATCCTTAATTTATACAAATTAAAGATGTTTAGTAGAAATTGCTCAAATTGCTTAAACTTGCCTTGCATGTAACAAATAATGGATAAATTGGATTAAGGGAACCAACACAAGAAGCCTAAGTTGATTTTCAAAGAGGAGTTTTGGTTTCCCATTCCATTTTGTGAGATAGTAGAAACCCCAATTGTTAGCTGTAAGTGCTTATTTTCCCACCTTTCGTAAGGAATTGAGCAGAACTAGGTTCTCGGGATACTATTGTTAATTGTTTCTATGTTCAATATGGGTGTCTAGCGTCAATTCATTGTGCTTATCAAGCAATGGATCTTTTCTATTTCCTAATCGGTTATGGTTGTTATAAGAAGAGAGGAACAATCAATTCAAACTACATAGATGGTCAATTTCGTTAAAATGGCGGTATTCCATTAAAATGGCACAAAATGAAACCACTGAAAGAATGAAAAGAATGGAAAGATTGTCCGAGGGGAGTGGAAATGCGTGAACTAGGAGTGATTTGAATGTGCTAGGCATAAAATTGGCACATGTATGACCCTATCGTGGCCCACTTATTCTCCATTCGTAGAAGATATTCCATTAAAATGGCATGCGGAATACCGCCATTTTAACAAAATTGACCATATAGTCTCTCCAAGCTAATTTGGAGCTTAGACTATCATGGCGAGCTTGGAGTCGAGATAGGCATGCCCCTATCTAAGTCAATAGAGGTAGTAGGGCATCTCGTGCCATCTCTAAAACCATCAAATACTATCCTATCCGACCCTCCTAGTAAAAGATATTGAAGGATGAAGTTTAATTACTAATTAGTGCCTAAAACTTCATCCGCTAGTTACTACTAGCCTAGCATTCCAAACTAACTTCTAATTTTTCTTTCAGGCCTTGGACTATTTTTGCTTCCTATTCCTACAATCTTATTCTTATAGATGAAGTTGATTAGTCTTCATCCACCGTGACCCCTAAACTTCATCTGCTAATATCTTTCTCCATTCTACTCCAATTTCTATGTATTTTAGGTTTTTGGAAACCTTTAGATTTCTATTTTTGGGTTCTTTACTTAATTGTGACCTGGACAGGGCTCTTCTTATCTCTACTTCTTGGCCTCACTACCAACCCTACTAAATCGGGAAGAAATAAGGAAGCAGACGAGGCCTAGAAGCTTACCTTAGTTTGGAGCTTGTGTAGGAGATTGCCAAGATCCCCATTTAACCCTCCATTTATTGCCATTTTTTGTCCTTGGAATGGTTGCCAATTCCTTTTATAAATGGTAGGTTCAAGTAGATCCTATGGTTGAAAGTCCTTCCTTCCTTTTCTTTCACCTTCCTTCCTTTTCCTTACATACTATTGCCGTCTATCCAAAGTACTTCTACACTATGACTCTTTACACTAGCTCCTTACATTGCGTCGGTACTGACCTACCTTTCTTACGCTACTAATGGGGCATGCCTTTGGGGCTCTTACATTTGACCCACCCAACGAATATCAATGGTTCCTAGGATTTCTTTTAATCTCCCTTCCTACTTAATGCACCTCTTCCTCCCACTCTCCTTCATCTTATATAGTGGTGTGGAGACTCTTTTGTGGAGAGTGGTGAGGTCACAAGTTAGGTATTTGCTAGTTTATACTACCTTACTCCCCCTAGTTAATGGCAATTGGGTAATGGCGAACGTTGTGGCTCGATGCACTTGTCTTTATTTTATCAGTTAGCAGCCCCTCTTGAGTACCCTACTTTGTATGTGGTCTTTGTGCATTGTGGGACTTTGCCCTTGGCAAGGTCCCACAAGAACCCCGAGAGCCTAAGACCCAACGAGAGAACCTTGAGAGAACCTCGAAATGCCCTAGTGAGAGAACATTGAAGTCCAGTCCAACGATAGAATTTTGAAGCTCAGCCCCAACAACAAACCTTTAAGCTCCAAGAAGAATTCTCTAAAACTTAGTTCTAGCAACAGACTCCGAAGCCCCAATGAAATACTTTTTAAGCCCAACCTAGTGACAGACCCTAAAACCCCAAGGAGAAACCCCTCAAGCCCAGCCCAAAGATAGACCCTGAAATTTCAACCCCAACGACAAACTTTAAAGTCCAGCTTTTAGTGACAAATCCCCCAGCACCTACCTTGATGGCTGGTGCCTGCCTGGTTATCGATACCCGCTTTGTTGTTGATACTCGTCTTGATGTCGGGGCTACCTTGATGGCTGATGTTGCCGGTACCCACCTAGATGGCTGGTACTGGTATTAAGTATGGAAAAAAGGGGGCGTAAGCATAAAAAAACACAACATACAAAAAGAAATGGGGGGTGTAAGTATACTAGACCCCCTATACTTGTGGCAAAATTTGGGAGTATTAGCACTACTAGTAAGTACTCACATATACTCAATTTGGGATTAGGGTTTTTATTTTTGCCATACCATTGGAATTAAAGGATGGATTTGAATCCACCAATGGAAAGTGGTCCTCTGACAATGGGGTTCTTTAGCAACAGTGAGAGCCAGACTGTAAATGCTTATTTAAATGAAAAGTATAGTTGGTTGATTATGGAGCCTAAATTAAAATATATAAATAGCTTTGATAGCTTTAATCAACCAATGGGATGTCTGACAACGGAAAGCTGAACACAAAGTTTGAACATGTTGTTTATGCATTTTTAATTGACAGCATGGTCATTGCGATAAAGCCCTTTGAATTAATGTATAAAAATAGCTGATGACTGTAGGCGCTTATTTATCCACCCTTGATAAATAGGCAAACACAACTAGGTTCTAGTCCTAAAGTAAGTTCCTATCCTAGCGGTTGCCTAATGTCGGTCAATTGTGCTTTTCAAGCAATGAATCTTTGTTAATATTCTATGATTGTCCTTCTAAATGTGGTCCCTAAAGAACTTGGGTTGATTACTTTCTATGCTAATTGCTATGCTATGAGATCCTAGCTAAAGGCTTCCTAAACTTGACCTATCTTTTAAAAGTAAAAGATCATCTCACGTCAGCAGATGAAGTTTTGGCCATTTGGCCCTTTAACTTCATCCACTGTTTTCTAGGGGCTCCTAATTCCAAATGGAGGTGAGAGTTGACCTACAAACCTGAATTCCTATGATCTAGCTAAGTTCTAAGTTCCGACTTGGATGGATGAGAACTCCCAAGTTTCATCAATTCTTGGCTCTAAACTTCATCCGTCTATATCTTCTACGTCTTAACTTTGATTCCTATGTGTCTTATGTTTTTGGAAATCCCTTGATGTCTACTCTAAAGTTATCCACTCAAATTGGACCTGACCAGTCTTTTATTAGCACCTAGCTCTCGGCCCTCCGTGATAATTGGCCTCTAATGGGCTAGTTTAAGGTAGAAATGTTAAGGTCTTATCTTAGCATGGAGATTCATGATTAAGTTGGTCAAATCCCCTTCTTCCACCATGGCAAGTTGCGAGGATGGCGCTGCCCATCAGTCAAGTACCCCTTGGTACAATCTTTATGGTTACGAAAGAGGCATTGGTCTTTCCTTTAACCTTCTTTCTTTTCTTTCGACCTCAACTCGCGTGTCCATTTAATAGGAGTCGTTGGCACTCACCAACTTGGTTACATAGTCCTAGATTTGGCTAATCACCACTTAAATCTCACTCTTACGCGTCAATTTACCCTAATGGTGGAGAAGGATTTCTCAGATTTCTTCCTATCCGCCCCACCTTCCCTATTAAGTCTTCATTTCTCTCCCTCACTTCTTACTCATAGTGTTTGCTTCCGTGGTGGGTTGTTGAATGGTTGGAGAGAGGGAAAGGTGGTGGTGATTGTGGAATGGAAGTGTTCTTTTTGCTGGCTCTCTCTCATACTTTATGCTAAGTATCATTCCTCTCTATGCTAGTCTATATTTCCTCTTCTATGCTACTATCCTCAACTTCTATGCTAATCTATATTTCCTCTTCTATGCTATTATCTTTAACTTTTATGCTAATCTATATTTCCTTTTCTATGCTATTGTCTTTAACTTCTGTGCTAATCTATATTTCTTCCTTTATGCTAAACTATCCTTAACTTCTATGTTAATCCATATTTCCCCATCTATGCTAAACTATCTTTAATTTTTTTCTTTTTCCCGTTTTTTCTTAAAGAGACTCCAACCTCCCTCTAAAAAGAGAGCAGTCCAAGCCCTAGAGCCGGAGGTATACTGGTGGCTCAGCCTGTTGGTGCCGGCTATTGTGCCTCAACCTACTGGTGCCGATTTGTTGGTGTCTGGCCCGTTGGTACTCAAGTTGTTGGTACTCAGCCGTTAGTGTTGGCTTACTAGTACTCGGCCGCTGGTATCCGGTCTATTGGTGCCCAACCTGTTGGTGCTGTCTTGCTGTGCTCAACCTACTAGGTGCCCGGAGGTGCTAGCCCGGTGTTGACCCTTACGGTAAAAATGAAACTAAAACAGATTAACCTCTTTTTGGAGAGCGGAGACCCCATCAATGCTTAGTAAGGGGGGGACTTTAGTACCTAGAGGTATTTGGTAAAGGTCGGGACTTGACACCTAACTATAACTTTAATAAACTCTATTTTGGACGCTAAACTTTGGTTTGTTTTCAATATGTTTGGGAAACTAAACTTTGGAGTTAACTAGTAGGTGGGTTCAAAGCTTCACCATTGATTTGGATTTAACACCAAATCTAGGACTCGCGACCCCTTGGAGGTTCAAAGCTCTGCCATCTAATACAATCTAAGACTTGGACCGACTAGGAAAGGTAGAGTTTTGTTACCCCAAAGGGAACCACCCCACTCGTTTCCTTAACAAGGACAAAAGGAACTAGAACCAATGCCATGCACAGGACTTGGATTAGTAACAAGGACGGAATGACTCATGGTTAGTAGTATGGTGTTAGTACAACAATGGTGAAAAAAACATGGAACTAAAGGCCCTCCAAAGCGGCATCACCAAGGTACAGTGGAAGGGAGATTCTAGGGTTAGTACGCATGAAGACACAAAAGGACAAAGGATAATAACCCACTTCAATAAGATACTTACAACACAAAGATGAAGACACTAAAAAATACTTTAGCAACACAGTGTAGAGGGACCCCCAAAGTTCTCTACACTCCTTGGAAAACACCAATAATGGCTCAAAAAGGAGCCTAAAAACACTTGCCCAAGGGTTTTGGCCAAAAGGGCCAAAATCTTCACATAAAGTGGGATCAACAGTCCCAAGTACAAGAAAAGGGGGTGTTTTGGGAGGGAAAAGGGTGCCCTTTTATACTCTTCCGGTGCACCCTTCCCCTCCCTTTCTAACCTAGGTAACCCTATCGTCCTAGATTTCCATCCTTATCTTTTAGGATTTTCACTGCATTAAGGTTTTTATGCTAGTCCTAATTTCTAACTTTTGGAGTTCAACTCCAAATCGCAAATGGATTGTGTTATTGGCTTCAAAAGGCCATTGCCAGTCTTTGGAATCATGTTCCCCCTATTCCTCTCACAAAAAATCCATCAAGAACCAGTGCCAACTGAAATCATTAAAAGGGTAAAAATCTTACTTTTGGAGGTTACTTTTTCTGACTAGGGCGACTAGCTAGGGTCGTGGGGAGGGACCTAGGGAGTAAGAAAAGACCCCTTGATGACTTTGTTCTGATTTCGTGCGCTCCCGAGACGCCGTTCAACTCCATGAAAATCCTACCGTAATTGATAATTGGGAGAATGTTGGTGATTTGGCTACCTCTCGCTATCGGAATACTTCAAAATTTGTTGAGGCGCGTTATTAACATAAAAGAAGCTAATCTAATTTTTAGTGAGATTTTACCGTAGCCTGGGTAATTTACATGAATTTCCCTTTGTGGCTTTTAACGATTAACTGCTTGAAAAAAGATCTTTTGGAGATCAGAAAAAACCAAGACTTTTGGGGGAACCTCTCATAGACTTTTCTATGGCACATGCCAAATTTGGAGTCAGTCTTGCGCACAGTCGATAGAAAGGTAAAAACTGACTTCTCTTAAACTACCGATAGTCATGGAATCTTCCACACGTGAAGAAATCTTGGCGAGTCGATTTCGTTGTTGACTTCTTGACATGCTTCTAATCCTAAAGCATCATCCAATGGCCGTAGATTCCTCCATGTGGCCTATCTTGAAAAAGTAACACCTACATGCTAACAATTGGAATTCCTAATATTTCGTCGATGGAATGGGGAAACTAAAACCTATCTTTGGAGATTTACGTAAGGATCTCTCTATCTCTCTTGGGACCAATTTAGCCAAGCATGGTCACATGCACTAGATTTTAGGCTATTTTGGATAAGTTCCCTGCAAGTCAGTTGTCTCCCACTACTTTGTGGTTCTAACCTATGTACAAGTGGATTTTGGGTGTGTTCTAAGGGTAAAAGGCTATTTATGACCAAAAGCTATACTAGCATGTGACTTACCTATTTTGATTCTATACTCTTTGGGGGGCTTTTTGTGTAATATCGTGACTTTAAATGCAACAATCTAAAACAAAAGAAACTATGAGTCCCAAGTGACGAATTTGGGGCTCACACCACAACACACAATACACAAATTCTTAATATCTTCAACTCCAAACTTCATTTTGGACTCCAAACTCCAAAGTGGAGATTATATATCACCATATACTCACTTGCAATTTATGAATTGCACCTAACTATGAACCATTCTTTAAGATCGAATGTTAATATCTCCTCTACTTATTTTAGGAATACAAAATTTACTACCACACTAAGCTTCAACTAAAGTAATAATCTTTACATATGAATCCAATAGAATCAAAACTGAGACAATATTTCCAACTCGAGATGCTTTACATGACTTCCTTAACTCTTAATATAGAAAAGAGATTTTCAATATGAGATAAATCAAAATTCACCGTATATGCTATCATGTAGAGAGGGTTTGCTTTGTAAAAACACTAGGGTTTGAGCTACAACTAGATTTGACTTAAGACATAAAGGATCCCATGATCAAATAAAAGTATGGTGAATGTACCCCACATATATATATATTCATTTGTATATACAAAGTTTAAGAATGAAGAACAAAAAGATGAATGAGTATGTAAAGTAGCTTGTTCTTTAAATAGTTAGAGAAAACTCCTACCAACAAGACCCTATGTTTTAAATGTGGATAATATTTTGTTGCAACCATAAGATATAATAGGATAGGACAGAATAGAATAGGATAAGATAGAATAGGATGGGATAGGATAGTAAGGGTAGAATATAATGTGATAAAATAGAATAGGATAGAATAGTAAAGATATAATAGGACTTGATAGGATAGGAATTAGCCCCGTGTTTTTTCGTGATGAAAGACTTTGGATTATAAATTGTTGAAAATTTTTCAATTAAAAAAATCTAATTATTCTATGATACCAAGTATTGAAGGTTCTTTGAAAACTTTTCATTTCTAGAAGTGTGTTATAATGTAAAGAAAAGATGTAAAGTGAAAATAAAATTGCTTTTTTGAAATTGTGATATTTTGAGATGTTGATTGCAAATTTATTTATATTTATTTTTTAAATGATAGAAATTGACAATTTGAGTGATGAACTTTAATTAATAATGAACTTTGAATAAGAGATGTTTGGGATCCTTGAATTGATGATTAAACTATAATTTTTTATTGACACAAGAAAATATCCTTTCATCAATTAATATTTAAATAAATTTCTAAATAGATTTAGAATATTAGAATATTTTTGAAAAAACTCATTAAAGATGTGATATAAGGAAGAATTGGAGACTTTTTTTTATCACTAATCTTAATCAAAAGAATCAAATCTTTTTATGTAGATAAAAACATACTCCCTCTGTCCCACTAAAAACCTCCAAATCAAGTATGCTTTTTGTTCCACTAAAAAGCTCTATTTACTAATTTCGTCCTTTGAGTAAGCATTGGCTACATTGAATGACTTTGTGGGAACAAGTGGTAAGCAATCAAAGAGCATTCTTCTCCTAGTAAGCTTGGTCTTGCCCATATGAGGCACCTTGTACTTGCTACTTCCTCAAACAATAGTCTTGACAATGAATTCAATGACCACTTAGACACTACATAGATTTGTTCATGAAAGGGGCTAGATTTCCTTATTGTGGTATTTTGTTCGGGAGCATATATTTGTATAATCCATTATTGCCACCAATCTTTAAATCATCAAGAATGACAAGTTGGCAACATTCACAAACAATGTTCAAATTTGATACTTTTCACATAGATTTTAGGTACCTAAACAACAACACTTAAATTGGAGATTTTGCATAGATTTAAGGGATGGGTCATTAGTTCTTGAATGTATGTATCACTAGCACAAAGACTAAAAATATAGTTAATCCCTCATGGGAAAAGTTTTGGAAGGTTTTTAGCATGACAAAGGGAGTAATTTCTAAGAAAGAAATTTTGAAAATTTCATTTTAATTCTTTTTTGTTTTTATTGTTGCCTGGGCTCAACTATTTTTTAGTTTGGATGGCATAGCTTTTACTTCTAGGCACCAATATAACTCCAACACCAACACCAGGTAAGAAAGTTGCTCAAAAGAAAATCACTACTCCACAATAGATTTTCCAAATTACTCATTTCCAAATCAACAATTTCAAGAGTCATTTCTGACTCACAGCATAGGTGTCACCAGAAAGGAAAAAAACAACTTAAAATTCATCTAAGACAAAAAAAAAGTAATAAAAAGAACTGGTGACTCATTTAAAGTAGAGCAATAGCCCTACAAGAGCACAACAACAGCCAATCCAAGGGCGAAGGAAAATTGCAGTCACAAAGGCCCCAGGTCAGCCTCAATTATCTGCCTATTCATCTCTCTAAATTCATGGCTAGTAATAAACCAACGCCCATGAAAGAATCTCCAGAAGGCCTCCTCATATAACCCAAACAAGGAAAGCAGGTAAGCATGTTGCAACTCTGAGACTTTCATCGGCACATGCAAAGCAAAATGTGCTACCAGAGCCTCCAGCACACCAATGACGACCCCTCCAGCAACATCCAGAACATAATGGCGTCCAAGAATCACACGAGAACAAGCTGTGGCCAACATCCACAACGCAGATGCACACTTCCCAATTGTGAGCCAGTGATTCTCGACATAAGGCAGAATCCAATCTCTCGTAAAAGAACTGGACTTCGATCTAAGATTCGGATACCAGTACTGGTTTATCATGGTGTGCCATAATGGGGTGTAAAGCCAGAGGAGCGTCAGCACCATCACAGCACGGGTCGAGTGTCCACTGGGAAAAGACCAGTGATCCATGGCGACAATCACCAAGTGCCCTCGGTTGTATTGGGGTCGCTTCCTGCGCACAATAGATTTGATAGTTCCAACCACGACGAGATCTAACAGCAAGCAGATAAAAAGATTCAGAGCGAACATACGAGTTTCGGGGCGCCCTGCTGATGGAGATAACCAGAATATTGCTGAGGCTGGGAGCCAAAATAGTCCATCCCCTGAAACCAGAAAAGGATATGACTCAGATCAAAAACGAGAACAACACAGAAGTAGCCCACCTGACCTAGAGGTATAGAAAAACATAGAATGATAACTATCCTCTTCTTCCTAGAGGCAGAACATGATTTCAAGCTGAAATGAAAGCTCGGCAGAATTATCAAGAGTGCAGTAAGCTAGTCATGATTTTTAAGTGGTGTAAGCTAGAGGATATGAAAACCGTGAGGGACCTGATCCCGTCTCATATACTAACCCTTGTGCCACATCAACTCATATTAATTGGTTGGCCTTCAATTAGCAAGATGGGTGTGAGCATGACTTGGCAAAAAATCTATGGCCAATGATCTTTTGATAGAAAAAGGGATTTTCTACTGTCACTGATAGTGGTCTCCACAACCTCCCACTTTGAATGACTGCATAAGATATCATCATAAATTGAGTGCTAAAAATTTGATCTCAAGAGAGTTTGGCTCCTGTACCCAGAGTGATCTCTCCACAGCTCTATAAATCTACCAAAATCACACTCCTACGTATTGGTCAAAATACTTACAAAGTATCCTCTACCGTATCATGAGTCTGCAATTTTAATAGAGGACCAAAGATAAGCGGACCAAGAATACCACTTTACCTGAATATTCAAAAAATCGCAGGAAAGAGTAGGTGAAGTCTGTGAGACAGTGCTCGTGCACCCACTTTGAAAATCGTGTGTCAAATGCTACCAATTTAGTGTCCGGGACTGGGGCTTCAGGTAGAGGTCTAAGAGTCTCGGCTTCACTTGGTACTGGGGTTTGGTTCCTAGAACGCACCCTTGGACTCTTGACCAGCTCCTCCTCACATCTTGCCATTCTCTGATCCGACAGAAACTCTCACTCTTCCCGTTCTGTAATCTGTCAAAAATCTGCAAGCAAATGCACATCATAAGCTGGCTGCAGACTGCTTACAAATTCACAGTCCAAGTAGACTTCCATAATGATAAATCAGAAATTGAGCTCAGAAAAATGAACACCAATACGAGTGTCAGAGTGCACGATTTGCATTCTGCAATAAGTGGCAATTCGCAAACGCGACTGAAGAGTCTACCTCTGAAGGGCTAGTGTTATTTACTAGAATTGCGCAGGAATCTAAAATGGAAAGAATGACGAGAATCCAGCAATTGAAGTTGCGCACTCTGACACCCCTCGAGAATGAGAAAGACAATGAATAGGACCCAGAAGGCAGATTGAAAGTAACAAATTAAGAAGAAAGAGAATACGGAGTTCGTAATGTGCCCTTATGAAATAACAGAGCTGAAGAATTACCTCTTATTCAAGGCATCAAAGTTAAGCTATTCTCGACATTGGCACACTAAACCCGATCGAGTTCCAGACAATTTGCAAGGAAAATTTTCGAAAACTATGGTTGCAGTTAAGCAGAGGGATGGAATCATGTGCACAATAATATCTGCCAAAGTTTGTCAACGCATTGACTGTCCTGGAATGCACCCCACTGTCTCTCACGTCGGCCAGATTCACCGAACCCTAAAATTGACGATGCAGCATCAGCTGCGTCCGTTCGCAACGCCGATGTTTCCCACACAAATACAGTCCCATCACTTCATAAATTTCTAAACCCTAGATTCAGTACACGAAAGATTGAGCAGTCGCGCGACACCGAATCTCTAGATGGATAACTTACTCTGGACAAACACACACTAAGGGCCAGCTTACATGTGCAGCCGGTGGGCAAAAAAAGCACTACAGTCCAAAATATTGGCCCACCGATGAGCATATCAGGGAGACTTAGCGCGCCGCTCGGGGAGTTATTTCCACCGCTTCATCGGCAAATTCGGCGGCCGCCAAGGAATATTCGAAGCTTCAACCGATATCGGTCAAGTGGTTTCATTGGTCACAAATTGCTTTTCAAGATATCCTACTTACTATAGGCGGTTACTTTAGCATCTAATTTGCATTAGCAGGTAAGTGGCAACTATTAAACGAGGTAGTTGGAATTCTACATGTCTTTTTGGCTTGCATTTGGGAGCGGCTTCAAGCGTTTGGAAGCGTTTGTGTGGAGTGCCACCTTCAAGCGATTACACTGGAGTTTTTTAGGAGCATTTTTTCTTGAAGCGGTACTTCCTCTGAGGTACTTCATTCTCAGTTTCACTTTTGAATGGCATGCTGGAGACAGTACATTCAACTTCAGCCTGTACTTGTTGTGAACTTCAGCCTGTGTGCTTGTTGTGAATTTCAGCCTGTGTGCTTAAGTTTAGTCTTAGTGAATTTTTTTAATTCTTTTGTGGTTTCTAAGTGACTGGGGTTTATTTCTTGTTGTTGGTTTGTTAGTGAGTAAGGGCTGGTTCGCACCTGCTGTTAATTATAACTTTGGTGTCATTAAGGGGGGTTGGTTACACAGAATATCGCACCGAGCCTCTTTCGGGGGCAGGGCTGGGATGCGGGCAGATTGGGACAGCCACTGACAGGACCCCAGTCACCCCACAACCTTCTTTTCATTTTGGTTTAAAATTGATTTTTCCAACAAAGTAGAATAGTGAATGAATTAGTACAAGATTTCCATTAAGAAAATGTGGATCTTGTGCCACTAATTCGCTTAAGCCCAATTGCCAATCTAGTGTGAACGTGGGTGTGGAGAAAGGATTTTTATACTAGTGGAGTAGTGATGGTTGAAACAAACCATGTGGGATATGTGAATTAGGACAAAAAAGAGCTCCTCCACTCATGGTTAAGTGGAAACGCAGGAATTGTGATAAAAGTCAAATTTCAAACCTCATTTAGACATAGTAGACTATATTTTTTCAAAAAACTTCAAACCAAAAGAAGTTGGGGAATCAAGTAAAATTTTACCTCCAAAAATCCGTTTGAGATTTCAATACCCCAACTAAAAGTTATGAACAAATTTCAAAGGAGGTGTTTGAAAATGTCCCCCAAAATGTCCCTTCCACCCTAACCCCACCCACCTCCTCTAGAATTTGTTTAGAACTCTTACATGAGGAGTCAAAATCTCAAGCGGATTTTAGGAGATAAATGTTAGCTTGCTTCTCCCACTTCTTCTAGTTCAATTTGTTTTTAAGGAAGCCATAATACTATGTCCAAACGAAGTCTAAATTTCAACTTTGAACACAATTCTTGCGTTTCTAGTTACATCTCAATTTCTTAAGAACATTTAATCAATATTTCTAGCAACATAGCAATTTTGGGCAGCTCACTACGGATGATGTTTTTTTGGTTTCTTTTGTTTTAAATTTTCACACTACATGTGCCCAAGGAGTAGCTTCAAGGCCCAAACAATTTTGTAACTTCTGATTACATAGTTAAAAAGTTACTGCATGATATGTGATTTTCTTTGGACTTTGGGTAGCCCGGGCAACTTGGAAAACTTCTTAAAAAATGACTTTTTAAAAAAATAAAAAATTTGGAATTGGTTTATTAGATTTTACCTAAGTGGTAAGCTTTGACTCATTTCATTTTGATCAATGAGTCAAAAATTATGAAGAGTTTTAGTTTGGGGTAGTTTGCCACTAGTTATAGAATATGTACATTACAAAAAAAGTTTGAAATCCTTTAATTAATTCTATTTTTAATATTTTTAAAGAAAATAAATATAGTAGTTGTAGATTGTTTATTAAAACATTTCAACCATTGGGATAAGATATCCATTGCATAAGATATCCACCAACATTTTCAAAATCCCAATGTTGTTTTGAAGGTATTGTTTCAACATTTTCAATGTGGTGGTGTAGAATATTGAATCAATAATTATTCATGGTTGAATTTTTGGAAATCATATTCTATAAGGGATTCTCAAGACTTCAAAATCAAAAAAGTATTCACTTCATTGTGTGCTTGTAAGTGCTTGTTCTATTTTAATCGATTCATGCTTTCGATTCATGCTTTCAAATTTTATTTGATTCCCCAACTTCTTTTGGTTTGAAGTTTTTTGAAAAAATATAGTCTACTATGTCTAAATGAGGTTTGAAATTTGACTTTTATCACAATTCCTGCGTTTCCACTTAACCATGAGTGGAGGAGCTCTTTTTTGTCCTAATTCACATATCCCACATGGTTTGTTTCAACCATCACTACTCCACTAGTATAAAAATCCTTTCTCCACACCCACGTTCACACTAGATTGGCAATTGGGCTTAAGCGAATTAGTGGCACAAGATCCACATTTTCTTAATGGAAATCTTGTACTAATTCATTCACTATTCTACTTTGTTGGAAAAATCAATTTTAAACCAAAATGAAAAGAAGGTTGTGGGGTGACTGGGGTCCTGTCAGTGGCTGTCCCAATCTGCCCGCATCCCAGCCCTGCCCCCGAAAGAGGCTCGGTGCGATATTCTGTGTAACCAACCCCCCCTAATGACACCAAAGTTATAATTAACAACAGGTGCGAACCAGCCCTAAGGTTATTTCTTATTGCTGGTTTTATAATTTTTTTCTGTTGCTGTACAATCTTTTTTTTTGTGGCTACTTGAATATATTTAAAAATTATATCCTCTCCTACCCAGCACGTTGTGTCCCTATCGAAGTAGTTCAAAGTTCAGTCCTTTCATGCCAGGCTTGTATGGAAGGATGTCCAAAAATCGCCCATTAAAAGCTAGAACTGCATTTTGGGGAAGTTAAACATTTTTTTTTAAATGTAGTAAATTTTTCTTTAAAGATAAGTGGAATTAGTATCTAACCCAAATTGTTCTATATTGTTTGTAGCTTTGTGGAATTAGTTATGAAAATTTGAAGATGAAATGACATAGGGCTCTAAAATTGCCTACCGCCTCAAATGTACATTATTTGTACATTGTCGAAGGCTAAAAAAAAGCAACATGTACACATAGTGTACATTTGAAGATATGTGTGATTTTAGAGCATGTGCGCTTTAGAACCTCTTAACCCCTAAGTGCCTAAGCCTTTTCAAGTGTATTTTTCCCACGAAAAAAGAACATGGGCTTATAGTTATCTCCATTGAAACAAAATGTTTTTTTTCAAAATCTAACTATATGGATGTTTAAAGAACTTGCTTATTAGTATGTACACCAATTTTGAGTGCAAAATTCCATAAGAGTTGTGAGATTATAACAAGAGAAATGTATGTTTTCTATTTTTTAAATGTTGTCCCTCTCCACAATGTTTCAGAAATTTGCACATAAAAGCTTTTTGGGATTAGAAGTGACATGAACAACTACAAATTGTGTTAGCACACTAAACTACCCTTTCAAAAAACTTAATATCACTTGAAAAGCTATTAAACTCATTACACAATCCACCTTGCAATTGTTGAGATGCAATTTTTTTAATAAGTATAATTCACAAATAACTCCAAATCAACACTTGCTTGTTTAAATTTTTAATGGTGAAAATCATGAAAACACTTTACTCTTTCGATTGGGACCATTTTCAAAGCAAATGAATAAGTGGAAGTTTTTAGATCTCAAATCAAGTGAAATTGCTCAAAGTTGAAAAATGAAGTAAAATTAGTAAGCTTTACTCTTCCACTAATGGACATAAATGGCTTTGGAGACCTCTCAACACTCAAATATGTACCTTTTAAAGTGAAAAATGAAAGTTTTGAATAGTTAACCCTAAAAACTGCCCCAAATTTTTTTTTAAATGGGCAAACGAATTTAACTGCTCACTTCAAAATGAGCCTGAAATTTCAGATCGACCATATATGGTCGATGAGGCAGTTAGGGGTTAACTTAATGTTATTTTCTTTGCAATGAAACTATGTTTCATTTGTGTCAAAATAAATATAAGAAAATATTATATTATAATAAGGAATAATGAAATGCTTCTTTCATTTTATTTAGAATTACTTTGAATCTCATTTTGAGTACAACAAATTATGCTTAAGTTTTAAAAACATAATTCTAATTTGATATTATGAAAAAACATTCATTGTTTCATCTTATCAACATACATTAATTACTTTTTTCTGTAGAAAATGGGGTCTCAGAGAACTTCTATTGATCTCAATTGGAACCCTGAGTCCATCCATCTTGAGGATCAGTCACAAGATGACATTCATGTGGAATTGGGAGAGCCTCAAGGAGTAGTGGATGGTAGAGTGTATACAACTGGGAGATGGTCTTTAGCACATACTTTAAGTTTGTGTCATGCTAAGAGATTGGACTTTGAGAAATATGGACCCACAAAAAGTCAACGCCTTCAAATGACCACAACACCAAAAAGATGGAACGCCATGGCTGATGATTTATGGGGAAAAGGTGTCCATCACAATGAACAACAAATCCAAGATAAATGGGAGCAACTCTCTCCAGACTTCAAAAAAGTTTATGATTATGAGAAAAAAATTCCCTCGGGTCAAAAAAGTTATTTTGCAATGAGCCCGTTGGAGAAGAAGAATCATGTGAGGAGGTTTCCACGAGCACCATTGGATGAGGTTGTGTACCTTGCCTTGTTGGAATGGTACCCAAGTATCTCCAATGCTGTGGATCCAGGAGACCTTCCACTTAATACTAGTACCATGTCTCCATCTACTGGTATGTTTTTCAATTCTTCACATTTTTATCATTATATCTTGATCATTTATGTACGCTTTACTTTTGCATTGAAACTTTTTTAATATATCTTTATGTGTTGCAGAGAATGGTGAATCATCCATGAATTATTCTACAAAGAAACGGCGTTTATCCATGAAGGTTGCAGATGGTGCATAAGCATCAATGGATAAAACCAGACTTGAGTTTGTGGAAGCAATAAGTTCAGGGCATAATTGTGAGGATATACGCCATAAGGAAATTATAGAATTGGACAGACAAAAGTTACAGTCAGAAGAAGCACGCCACTCTGATTTGATGAGGCTTGAACATGAGCGATTAGAGAGTGCTAGTAACACTGGCAAGGCTTATGTGGATGCCTTGTTGAGCTTAAGTGATGCCATGAAATCAATTGGCAATGCGCTTTCAAATAGGCGGTAGATTAAATCAATACTTCATATGTGACTTTGCGTTCTAAAATATTCACTTACGTATTGTTTTTTTAGCTTCATATATATATATATATATATATATATATATATATATATATATACAAAGTTCATTACATTTTAATATAATACCTTTTAATTTTTTTTAAACAAAATAACATTCAAACTCAATATGTGCATTCTTTATATTTTGGCATATAGCCAACCATTTTTCCTTTGGGTTTTTATTTGTACCAATTTTTTAGTGGATGTTGAAATGCACTTCTGATTTCTAGTTCAAAATTTGTTTCATCATATATGCCATGATTTGATTATGAAGCATTTAGTGTTATTACTATACACAAATGCATGAGTTGAGTATATGGCTAATTTGATTTATATTTGTTTATGTGAAGCTTGTGAAATATGGATGAATCAGACGTTGGAGCAACCATTGCAATGGTGGGGGTTGTAAATGCATCAGTTGGTACAATGGTACAACTAGCTAGCCAAGGGATGTTTGAGAGGAGTCAAATAATGGTCCCAAGAGTATCAAGTGTGAGGCACTTGAATCAGAAAAAAATAGAAGGAGAAGAATTGTCAATTTTGCATTCGATTATGGAATGCGATGCATTATTTCAACAAGTTTTTGTTGAAAAAAAAGGCAAAAAAAAATATTTGGATCAGAATATGGTCTACACTACATCAAGACACGTTCAATTCACTGGTGGGATCAATACTCAACTTTGGTGATGCGTGATGATCTAGAGTGGTTTCAACAATTTTTTCGTTTATCAGTGCCAACTTTTCATTATCTCTGTAGCTTGGTTCATGAAGAATTGCATCATAATCCACCACCAGGTTTGATCAATATCATTGGAAGATTGATGGATGTTCCTAAACAAGTTGCTATTGTGTTACGAAGACTAGGGATTGGAGATACTCATGTTTCAATTGGTGAACTTTTTGGCATAGCCGATTCAACAAGTGTGGTAGTCTGTCAACGCTTTATTGTTGCTTTGACAAAGGTAGCATTACCTTTACATTTAAATTGGCCAAGAGGAGAAAGATTATCAGAGGTGAAACTAGGTTTCGAAAACCTACATGGTATTCCGCAATGTTGTGGTGCTATCAATTGTTCTCATATCCGATTTGACTTACCAGCAAATACAAGATCAAGTGATTGGTATGATCGTGATCACAACTACTCTACAGTAATGCAAGCAATTGTAGACCATGAGGCTCGATTTACAGATGTTTTTGTTGGGGTTCCCGGATCTGTACACGATTCTCAAATTCTATTGATGTCAAATCACTTTAAAGAAGTGGTTGCAGGAACTCGATTGAATGGGCCAACAATTGAGATTCAAGGTGTTGATGTCTGTGAACTCATCGTAGGTGATGCAGGGTATGTTGGAGACAGAAACTTGTTGGTGCCTTGGCCTGGAATCCAACTTTCAAAATTATATGAGGAATACAACTTTAAGCATTCCTCTACACGTATGGTAGTGGAACGTGCTTTTGGGATCCTTAAAGGAATGTGGAGGATTCTTAGAAATCCTATCACAAATCCTAATCTCAAAAGGATTCCGAGATTGATAGTAGCATGTTGTTTACTCCATAATATCATCATTGATAGGAATGATATTATTGATGAGTCAATTGTTTTATGGGGACATCATGATTTTGGGTATGCACAACAAATAGTACAAAATCCACCCCAAAATGATGGTGAACAAGTGCAAATGGCAATTGCAAGGCAATTGTACCTCTTAGAAGCAATGCGCTTGAATGAATAAAATGTTGTGAACTATTTTATATTATGCACAATTGTTTAATTTTTGGAATCATTTTAAGGTATATCATGAAGGAGTTTGTGACTCAGTTTACATTGTGTACCATTATTTGCTCTGGGGATCCTTTGAAAGAGATAGAGGATTTTTCTAAATCCTATTAAATAAATCGTATTATAGTAAAATACTTTTATGTACTATATTGCAATTAATTAGTATAAAAGAATAATAAATTTTTAAATACGTATATTATATGAGTTTCACAATAACTTATGGAAATCCTTGTAAATTGTATACAAATTTTAACGTTAGATTTAAACTTGTAAGCCATAACATCTTATATAAATTTTGAGATTGGGTTTTCACCATCCAATTTTTTGGTGGATGATTCCTTAAATGTGTATGGGGCTATTGTATGTGGAAAGCCCCTCATCGAGGAACTACATAACTTTTTTTAAGAGATGCATGAGTCATGGATCACAAAAGATGCCTATTTCATTACTGCATTTTAGCAACTTCTACCTTTTTGTTTTTTATTTGGATTTTAGTCATGAAGTAATTTTTAATAATTTAAATTGAACTAATGAATTGAAACTTACACAGTCGAATTTCTACTCTAATTTGAAAAGATGTAATTTTTTAGAATTGAATTGTGGACCTCAAACCATGGTCTTCATATTTTCTAATTAAAAATGACACAAAAATCTAGTTTGGCATCAAGCTGTTCTAGAATATTTTTGATGTATAGGGTGAAATTTTCAAATGCCTTAAGCTTATTTATATTTGATATGAGTTTTTTTCACTATTTCTCCATAAATCCCCTATAATTTGAAGCATGTACAAACAAATCTGAAAATTTCAGCACTTGTACAAGGCATGTGATTTCCTCCTTGATTTGAACAATAAAACTCAAAAATTTCATTTGAAATTCAGTTTCACCATGGACCATGAATTTTAACCCTATGTCATCCAGGGTGACCATGCCTGGCTGACTGATGAAGTGACCGAACTCTGAAGGCAGGTCACCTGAGCCACCGAAGGCCTCAACATAAAAGTGATTAGCATGCTGGGTGGGTGGTTCTTTGCCCACCGGGGCTGGGCAAACTGCAACAGTGTTTCGCCCACCCACCCAGCATGTAAGGAGGCCCTAACACCTTTCGCAAAAACTTAGGGTTTCTGGTCTATTTTGAGACCTGACTAGTACTCCAAGGCCTGAAAAAGAGAGGTAAGGTAACAGGCTCAGAAACCGCCCATCTAAGGGCTGAAACTGAATTTCGAGAAAGTGAAACACCTTGAAATATATGTGAGCATATTTTCCTTGAAAGATAAGTAGAATTTTCACCTAACCCAAGTCGTTTCATATTTTTCAGAGCTATGAGGAATTAGTTATCAAATTTTGAAGTCAAAAAGGCACAATGTTCTTAAACCGTGCCCTAACTGAAATGTTCACCACTTGTACATAACTGAAGCCAATGAAAAGAAACATGTACAACCCATGCAGATTCAAAATAGGGCACGGTTTTAAAGCCTGAACGGTTTTCGAGCCTGTTACCTTAACACCCAATCATATGGCACATCGAGGTCGGAGATGCCAAGCGAAAGGGAAATGAAGTGACGAAAGGAAAGCAGATCGCGCTGAGGGAGCATGAATGGCAGGGATGGCGCGATTAACCCCAAAGTGACAAAGAGGACAGAAAGTGTCCTCACACAATTTAAGGTCCAGTTCAAAGTGCTGTAACTTTTGCATCCAATGTCCAAATTCAATAAAACTTGTTGGGAATGTTGCGTTCTCCCCTCTAGTTTGTATGGTATAATTTTCAGATCAATTCAAGATTTATTGATTTTTTGGAAGCCAATCAAAGTTCACAACTTCAATTTGAGTTCACCAACCTTCATTTTAGGGCTGCATCTTCGGGGCCTTCTATCTCCTTCATCCATTGCTCATTTTCAATAAAATTTATTGGGTTTTGTTCCCCTTGAAGTATAGTTATTGTGGTAAAGTTTTCATGTCAATCCAAGTTGTTTTGAATGTTTGGGACCAATTCGAAGTTCAAAATCCTGCCATTTTTGGAGTATAGTGAACTTTGGCGGTTTGTTTCTTCTTCATAAAAAGTTTATTTTCAATAATTCTTTTTGGAAAAGTTATGTATACTAGTCTAGTTTGTGTGGCTAAAATATCATGTTAATCCAAGAATTAATGAGTGACTAAGAAGCATTCTAGTAGAAGGAGGTTCACCTTTAGTTGTGTTTTTTGTAATTTTTTTTGTTGATTTTTGACATTTCAAAGTCGTTTTGTAGACACAATGAGTCAATTGAATGAATTTTTTTTTTCCACCAATGTGTTTATATACTAGTTTTGAATCATTTTGTAGTGTAAAGTTTTTACATATGAGTAGGTTCAGAAATCAAATTTCACCTCCAAATGTGTTTTTGGGAAAATTTCAAGCATCCATTTTCAACACTAAAACATTATGATCTTGCAATCTATGTGGTCAAATGACTTCAAAATTTGTACAAATCCTCTAACAACATGTACACTACAAGATTGTACGGTTGAGATTTGTATAACTTGAAGACATTTAGATCCATAAAGCTTCAAAAGCAATGATGTTTTTGAACCCCAAAAATTGAATGTCACTTTGGGGTTAAAAGTGCTTATACTGCGTGTTCGAACTAAATTAGGGTTATGAGCAAATAGACCTCCCGGGGATTATGGTCTCGCCATTCTGCATTTTCTTGAGAGGACGATCCTTCCTCCTGCAAGTGCGATCATTTAGGGATTCATGTTCTGATGTATCCCAAGATGGAAAAATTTGTTGTTTACTTTAGGGTGTGATTACGGACGCTGAGACGAATACTCTATTTCCTGCGCGGGGCATATTCGGGATCTGAGACTTGTGAAGGATGTAAATGAAGAGCATGTCACCTTTACGCTTCCCAATTTCTGGACAGGGAGCTGGGTGCTGTGATCGCATGTCTTGAAAGATGCAAGAAATTTTGAGGTTCATGGATTCGTTAAAGGAGTGGAGAATGCTGCACTGAATTTCGGAATTTCGTGCGAGGGTTGTCGATCAGCATGAGCAACGTCTGCATCATTGCCGACGTAAATTGAGGTTTGTCGAAATCACATGTGCTTGGTCTATTGTTCATGAGAAATTTAAATCAAAGGACGAAATCTGTGGAGTGGTCGACAAGCCGAAACAGAACGAGATTAGGGATTGAATATGAAATAGACAAATTCTGACAGTGCAGGGCCTGGTGAGCGACTCAATCAATAAATTAGGTTTAGCTTTGTGGATATCGAAGGGAGTCATCAACAATCCTACGCAACCTGTGCTGCGAAGAGTGTAGAGTTACTTGTTGGCAGCTATTCGTGAAGAAAGCAGGCTTATTGGTACAAGAATTCAGAGCATTGCTTCGTATATAGTGAGCGTTACACCATACACACAATGCTGTGTGGCAAGGTTTCTCACGCACTGCTGTTGCTTTTCACAGAGTGTTATGTGAAATCTTAAAATCCAATGCGTGTGTAGCTGAATTTGTTTTTTGGCTGCATTTTTTAGCTTGGCCTAGTTACAAGTCCTAATCATTAGCTATAAACATGTCGAATGGTCGTGGATCACCTTTTTCTTCTGAAGTACCAAGGAGACCAAAGTAAGCCTCATTTGTTTTATAGCAGTTTTGAGTAGGTCATATGGGAACTCTCTTTTGTTTATTTTTTGTTTTTGATCTGTACGAGCACCTGCAATGTTCTTTGCTGATTCTGGTGATTTCAAATTGGCTTCATCTGAATTATATTTTCGCAGTTTGATCAATCGAATTGGTCTTTTATGAACCATGAATACTTGGTCCTCAAGGGGGTTACTGAAAAATTCCTCGAAACGTGTAGAACTCTCACGCCATTTGAAGAATTGCATCAACAATTCGAGTGTTATGGATGTAAGAAGAGATGAAGCCGCGAGAGGTGAATTATTTCAGATATGTGTGGAAAAGCGAGCATGTGGGGTAAGTAGCTCTTCTCTCATCATATGAAATATTTCATTAATAAAAAAATATCTGAATCTGGATGTTGGTTTCTCTCCATCGAACATTTGTCGCTCTTTGCAATTTTATCTGAAGTTGACATCTTTCTGGTAATGACATCTTTCTGGTAACAAACATAACATTCCTGAGTAGTAGTGACATGGCTTTTTTTGAGAACTATGCCATCAAACAATCGTTATTCAGAGCAAAATCCTGCCAAATTAGAGCAAACCAAGCAAAATAAAAGTCTCAACGTACATGTGACGCCAGTGGCTCATTGGCTTGGGGAACTCTCATTTGTTCAAATTGAGCTCAACTTCGTTAAATTGAGATGACGGTCAACAAGGGTTTTCTAGAATGTTTCGACAAGCTACCACAAGGGATTCAATCGCTGCTAATTGGTGTTTTTATTTATGTATTACTGAACATCAATGTATTCATTGTAGTTTTAGTATTACGTCAAAACTTTTTCAAGTAATAGCAGATTTAGGTGTTTTAGCCAAAACTAGTCCTATTTTAGCTATGACTTTGTCTCTTACCATGTTCTCATATGCAGCAGTACCCCCGCTAGCCGGATTTTGTAGCAAATTTTATTTGTTTCTTTGCTGCTCTAGGCTTTGTGGTTTACCTTCTAGCCTTAATAGTTGTTACTAGTATTAATTCACATGGTCCCAGATACTGCAGGATTGACACAGTGCTCACGCCAAAGAAGGCTGGAGGGTCCTCCAAGTCCAATTTCTGCGCTGCCACAACTGATTAGGCCTCTGTAAGCTTGAGTCATGACGGACTCATCACCAACACCAATATCATATCTAAGGCATGCAGCAAAGTCATACCGCAGCTCCCGAGCATCAACACCCTCTCCTCGTCGCAGCAGGTCCAGGAGCAGGAGAAGGACCCCACGAAGAAGCACTCCCCGAAGGACTCCACGAAGGAGGACCCCTCGAAGGTTTTCTGCATATATATATATGCATATATATACCTATTTTGAAGATTGGCGTAAATCAAGAGTCTGTTCATCTGAGGTCCCACGTCATTTCTGAGTGACGCTTAGACTACATACTTTCGTAGAAGGGGGACTGACTCTGTTTATGAAGATTTACCTAATTAGAGGGACGTAGATTATCTCTATGGGCTACCTATGTTGAGGATAGTGATCAATGTAGTGAATGGCAAGGCTTGGGTCCCTGTGACAGGCATATTTGTGTCACAGTAGTTTATCCATCAAGGACGACCATTGATCCAAGAAATTTATGGCCATCTATCAGGTACAGGAATGCAAGGCACTGTAGAGAAAGTGTCCTCCTTTCTGTTCAAGAATGTTATGTTGAGTTTTGACGGTGGGTGATGTGAATGTGTTTTTTTGTTTGTATTGTGTTTGTGTGCTGTATACTTTATTTTGTGTAAGTGTTTTTTTTTGGTTGGTTTTCATGTACGCAGGTCTCCTGCTCGACATTACCACTGTCACGACGATGTAATCGAGCATCACGACGATGTAATCGGGCATCACGACGATGTTATCGAGCATCACGACCATGTGCTCCACGACCACCACCACTCCTGCCCAGATCGCAAGAGGACTTGGTTGGAGACTTTAGTGCACTTGGACCACACCGTCTCAGCCTGGGTCCATGCCCAAGGCCTCGGCATCTTCTTCTTCGTCCTTCTCAGACTCCTTGAGTTTTCTGGCGATGGCATGTTCCTCATCCCCTGTGCAGCTGCCACGTTCCTAGCTCCCAAGCACAAGCTCACCCCTGAGGTTCGCATGTTCTTCTTCAACCTCTTCATGGCGTTCATTTTCGACTTGATCTTCGTGTCCATTCTGAAGAAGATCGTGAGACGACCGCGGCCTTCCTATAACCGGGGTCACTTCCTGGCCTTGCAAGTGGACCATTGGTCGTTTCCCAGTGGCCACTCCACGAGGGCTTTGATCACCTTAACTCTATTCAGACTCTACCTCCCCATGTGGAGGGACCAGGCTCGCAGGATTTGGATGCCGTTCGTGGTGACGGAGCTCAAGGAGCATGTGATCATTCTCAAAAGCTCCATGTACTTGGGGGAGAGTCTGCTGATCAGTGGCATTGCTTGCGTCATCACTTTGTGGGCGCTGGCCACGACCACGTCACGGATCATACTTGGGCGACACTTCCTGTGTGATGTCCTGGCGGGATCCATGATAGGAGTGGGGGAAGCGATATTCTCCCACAAATACTTGTTCATTCCACTGAGAACTTGCGAGTATGTGCACAAGGTCATCAACCGCCAGTTTGCCTGGATGGAAAACGGCGTGTATAAGATGACCAGTAGCCGAAACTTTGTAGTCAGTCAAGTGAAAAAGAAATAGGAGAAATTTTGAAAGAGAATCTGCAGAGTCGGTGAGAGATCTCCAGTTTTGATTGGAATCTGGAAATGGGGGAGAAAATTAAGGACAGCTGCTGAGGCGGTCATCATCACAGGAAGAAGTTCCTGCACTGAACATGGTTAGCATTGGGGAATCAAGAGCTCTGGGGAAAAATGCGTGAGACAAAATGGCGGGTAAGGTTGAGGATACTTCTTGCATCACTTAAAGCAGTTTTAAGTGGGTTTTTCATGGAAAGCCGCTTGCTTTCCATGAATCAGGGCCCTTTTCAGTGTAGAACTGTTGAATGCATGTATCATGGATACATGGACCACTGTAACACGAATATATTCTTGTGACAGTGCTACTGTACAAGACCCTTGCCTTCCCATTTAAGAATTGTATGATCAGAAATGAGCTGCCAAGAGATTACTTTGGGTACAATAGCCAAAATCTGTTGTGATAAAATCTTTTTCAGTATGTAAGAGTTTCTTATGCAAATCTTTCAAGGTGAGAGGTTTGTAGACCACTAGTGAAGGGCAGTAGACAGCCCCATTTCCATTCAATGATCAATGGCCATAGAGATTTAGTGAAGCAGGGCTTACTCCGAGCTTGTTAATTGAAGACCAACTAGGTGTACGAATATATGAGTTGATATTGGTCACAGGGGTAGCATATGAGACGGGATCAGCTCCCTCATAATTTTAGTATCCTCTACTTCGGGGAATGCAGGAGGATTTCATGCGGAGCCAGATTTGTGCAGAAAATGAAGAGCACAATCTTGCAACTGTTTTTTTGTGTGCTGGATGTTCGATCACTCTGATCTGCATACCTTACTAGCAGCATTGGTATAATCTTTTATCAAGTATTGAAGATGACTTTTTTTATTGATGAGAGTGTTGCTGGCTCAGTGCCCCACATCTGGGTCTGGTCCTTGCGTTTTCACTGTAGCTTCCCTTCACTGCCCATCAGAAATTTGAGAGTGGGTTGCTCAACCTATGGACCCAAATAAAAAAATAAAAAGTTCTCTCACAATTCTCTAAATTTCAAGATTCTCTAATTTATATGAGGCAAAGTTAAATCCTTTATTGATCTTTCAGCCATATTCTGTTATTTTCTTACATCAAAACCCCTCACAAACCCCACTTGTGAGGGGTCCAAAAAACCAGCAAGAAATGAAGTTTGAGCTAAATTTTCTATCATAAATGCATGACCATGCGTTACACATACATGTCATAAGATTTCGAATGATTTGGATGATTTTTATAATTTTCTTGGAGTTTCAAGTGTTGCTTGACTTATATCATGTAGTGTATTTTGTTAACCATGTTTGAGAGCCACTTTGACCTTGAATATTATTTAAATTCATTTTGAGTTTAACTCATAGAACAAATCTTAAATAGCACATTTGAATTCATAATCACCTCAACTTCCCCCAAAATCCTAATCTTGATAATTCTATTGCAATTACAAGTTGGTTATGAATTACTACACTCACAATACAATTTCAGATTACCTCATCAAATTTTTTAATATAAGTATGATATTTTTTCAAGCTTGCAAACTTGATGTTTTCCAACATTTCAAGAATTCAATTTGTAACTCTATCTTCCAGTTCTCCCTGTATAATGGATAAAGCTTAGAATAAATGGAAAGAATCTCTGACTTCATGGCAATACCACAACATCATGGCAACACCACACCAGTGAGTGTCAAGACATGATGTTGAATCGAAGTTTCTGAATTTTGGTTTTCTGAAACCCTCGCTGCCTGCGAGGGGACACTAATACTTTAGAAAATTGAGGGCTTTTGTACAAACTAAGCCAAGGGGCAAGGTATTGAGAATCTTCTTGAGTTTTGACATCATTTCTCTATCTCTTCTTGTCGCCTTCCTCTTCCTCCACCTTGGGGGATTGAATCTTCTGAAGCGCCAAAACTTCAACCTCAGCTTTTTCTCATGATTAAACGACATGGGGGCACAATCCGAATTGAAAAACCTACTCCAAGTGAACATCCGACATTGAGTATCGAAGTCTTGACACCCACTAGAGCTACAATGAGTAATGGTGGCAATGATTGAATCCTCAGAAATATGAAACATTCTCAGTCTTTCTGCAGTAGCAACTGAAGGAGTACGGCAAGGAAGTTATCATACGCTTTTTCTTTTCTTTTTTCAAACTCTGACAGAGGATTGTATTCTAAAAGTGAACCCAGCACCCCTAAATGACTGATATCCTTGCAAGCAGAAGCTTTGAATTCTCCGCCGAATGTATGACATTCTGTTTCTGAATTGGGACAAACAGACAACAGTGTAATGCAAATTACAATGCTAAGGGGTAAGGATGGATGTGGGTCATGATCTTGAGGCCTAGTGCTGATGGCTGAGAAAATTAGTAGCTACAGATAGCAGTGCTAAGCCTTGCTTTGTCAATTGTCATCATGTCAGTCAGTCCCTATCACATGTACTTATGAAATGTAGCCCGCACACAAAACTGCGGTCACAGCCACTCATTTCTGGCCTAAATATCATCATTTTCTACAAATATTTCAGTCAAGCTCTACAATGGTTAACCCCTAGTGACCATTTTCTGGTGGCTGTCCCTCTTTTTTGAGCTTCCCGTTCTCAAATTTTGAGTCCTTTCTTGAATGAAAATTGTTTCTAGAAAACACACTGTGTTATGAATCCAATGGTGGTAGTTTCATCAAATTATAAGTTAAACTCCGCCTTGTGGAATTTTTTTAAGTTGAGTGGTGTGGTATAGTTCATGGATCATGTTTTTTTGGTTCAATTTGGACATGGATTGAAAAGTCAACCAACCAATGCGATTGTTGCCCACCTTAAAAAGGGTAGATTCAAGGAGCTCAAGGAGAAGACAAGTGTGCCTATTCTTGTTTTTTTTACAAACAATACTCTCTTTTTTAGTGACCATTGTGCATTGCAAGCTCCACCAAAAATTGCAAAATGACCAGAATGTTGTGAAATTTAGATGAGCGGCATACTCAACTCTCTTGTCTTTCATTGAGCACAAAAAGGTCATCATTTGAAAATATTCTCACTAGGTTTTCTCCTTCGAAGTATGCTACCCTATTTTCCATTCACAGAAAATAAAACTTCAAACTTCAATATCTACTAAACTGTAAAGTCAAATAATCTAATTTTTTTTGCAGTGCTCACCTTCAATTTGAACTACAAGATCTTACGGTTACATTATGTCCTATCTCAAAGATGATCAAATAAATTGCTCAAGTTCTTGGCATTTTTGGCCCATTTTGAAGGCACATCTCCTTAGAGTCATTAGGGATTAAAAGACTCAAAACAATTGCTTATCCTAAGGTCAATATCAACACTATCTAAATATTTACGTGTAAGATATGAGTATAAATAGAGAAGGAAGGAAAAATGACTGGTTAGTAAAGGAAGCCATTAGAAGAAGTCATTGAACAAGTGCCACAATTAATGTACATGGACATTAGAAGAGATTTCGGGGTCCCAAAGGGGCGTTTCAGGGTTGTTCCTGAAGTTGTTCCCCCGGTAGTGAAAGAACGCCATTGTCAGATTTAATTTTTTGAAAAAATAAAATAAAATAAAAATTTTAAGTCCTCAAAATGAAAAACAAAGTTTTTTTATTTTTTTATTTTTTTAATTTTTTTTCAAAAAATTTGACTTGGCAATCTCTCGGCCAGGTCAGCACATGCAGGTTTCGGCGGTTCTCAGGGGGGGTTGAGTTAGGAACTCGCAGCCTTAAGGTATCTTTGATTGTGTTCATTCTAACAATGAGCAAGTTCAAGGTTAAGGTATCTTTGATTGTGTTCATTCTAACAATGAGCAAGTTCAAGGTTAAGGTATCTTTGATTGTGTTCATTCTAACAATGAGCAAGTTCAAGGTTAAGGTATCTTTGATTGTGTTCATTCTAACAATGAGCAAGTTCAAGGTTAAGGTATCTTTGATTGTGTTCATTCTAACAATGAGCAAGTTCAAGGTTAAGGTATCTTTGATTGTGTGTAGGTAAAAAATGATAAACATTGGTGCCATATATATAAAACTCCAACCTACTATTAAGATTGGCACAAATGAAGAGTTTATTCATCTAGTGTCCCACATTATCTTCCAAATAGTATGTTAAGTATACTCCAAGATCAACTACATACCTTGGCCAAAGAGAGACACTATATATAATCTTTAGATATTTATTTTTCAAGGGAACACCAAGCATGGGATAGAATTGGATTTGGCATTTGATATTAAGTGTGTTTAGTAACTACTTGTATATATATTTGTATTTGTATTAATAGTATGATTGTTAAGTTGCTATATAGCTCAAAGTTATAATGTGTTTTTAGATAGTATTGGGATGAGGCGTGCATTTACATTTGGATATATAATATTTTAGATGGGGTTGAAGATTGCATTGGCCAAATCAAAGTCGATAGTTGGCATGTTGTAGTGTTGATAGTAGTGAGGTTTGAGGTTCAAAACCTTATAAAATAAGCTATGAATTCTAACACCTTGTATTATCAGCATTATCTTGATGAGCTATTAGCAGAATAGTTATAGCCTTTTGGCTATGGGTTTAGTACTATTGGGATGCAAGGATCAAAGAATGCATTTTTAGCCTTTAGCTTATCAGTTTAATATAATCCTTTTGGTTGTGTGGGGTGTGGTTTTGAACATTTAGAAAGATATAGTGAACTAAGATAAAAATTTGTAGTTGTTTATTATTGGAGTAGGGACTCAAGTAAGGCTAACTAAATTATTTTGTTTAATGTTTGTTGTTTATGTCTTGATGATGATGTATGAGTTGTTTTGATGTATTTATAATGGATTTTGTGAATGAATGGAATGACATATGAGGCAATTGGTGATATAGAGGAGTTTGTATGAATTTCTAGCATCTATGATTGTGAAGGTGTTACTTTTGAGGTTGAAGTCTCTTTTTGGAGCTTGGTGGTTTTGTATCATGAAGTATCAATGGAAGAGAGGAATGTATTGTAGTTCTGGTTTTATATTGGGTTGTATATAGATGGTTAAGTCGAAATGAGGTCTTTAGGTACGCATGGGTCAAGTTATTCTCATGTTGCTTTGGACTTGGTGAGTCAATTGGAGGTATAGAAAATAGATCGTTGGTTTCACCATTTGATGGTGCTAGTATTTGTAGTGCATTAATTCTTCTTTCCTACAAATCATTAGATGGTTCTTAATAATGTGAAAGCATAATTATATGCTTTGCTATGGTTGCAATATCTTCAGGGATATTTGCTTCTATTTAAAAATGATATTTTCTAGGTGTGTTTCTTATAGTGAATCCTTGTGGATATTATCAAGGTGGATCATTTAGTATGGATAGAAGTTGGTAGTATATAGGTAGAGTATCTAGCTAATGGTGATGTTATTAATGTTCTTGAGTGTGTTAGAAATAGATGTTTGGGGGATTTTGAAGATGTCTTGTAGTTGTTGGAAGGATATCAATGGAGTATGTGTGGTGCCCCTAGTGCATACTATGAGGACAAATAGAGGTTTGGTATCCTATCCTAGTGTTTTTATGTTTTGGATTAAGTTGTGATATTTCATTAGTTTCTTGCTTGTAGTATTTAGAGAGAATTTGTCATTACAAAAAGTGAATTTTAGAAATTGGATTAAATGTATATAATCAGGTGTGGTAGAGGGTAGGATGGAGTGTTGCAGACACATAATAGATCTAGATAGAGTCTTGCATTGTAGTGGTAGGTTGCAATTATGGGGCATATGCAAAGATAAAACCATGTGAGTACAGTACCTGTAGATCACCTAGTTGGTCATAAACCTTTTACTTTTTGTGTATGTTTTTAAGACTTTTTGAATGTTTCTGTCATGTTTTTGTGGTGTTTGTTTACCAATTTGGTACTTTTGTATATATTTTTATCAAATTGGAGTGTGTTTTCTAAAATGATTTTTCTTTTGAGTCTGTAGTCCAAATGAGAGTTGAATGACCTTGTTAGCTAGTTAGCACTTTATCAAGTTGGAGTGGTGAGTAAATGAAGAATGAATAGAGTTCTAATTGGATAAAGTGGTTAGCTGGACTGATTCCCAATGGGTGATGAGCTGGTAGCCTAGTTGGATATTATCTGTGGAAGTTAAGACTAAGTTGGAAGATAAAGATTTTTAATCCTAATTGGAAGGCTGAGAGATGGTGAGGCCATGCAGTTCCAATTTGGTAGGTTAATTTTGCGGTTATTCCAAGTGGGGTAGTTAGCTTTGCGGTTTGAGTGTGGCAGTTTGGGAATTGCCGCCTAGCTCCTATTAGGTTGTCTTTCCCGATTTGGTTTGCACCCATTGTTGCAGGAAGCCAGTGTGACTCCCAGCCAAGAGGTGTTGCATATTTAGTTTATTTGTGTGTATCAAGCAGGTGCTTGAATGTGTGTGTTTTATGTTGATTGTGTTTAAGTTTGTTGTGTTAAGTGATGAACTGTGGAATTTTTAGAATTCCAAGTTGGAGAATTTGTTTAATATTGAAGCTTACAAGTTCATTAGGCGGGTATTAGTGAAGGAAATGGAAGTGATTGATTCCAAGTTGGAAAGTTGAGTTGTCAGCTTGTCTGTTTGGGTGGTGTGTGTCCTAGTTGGAGGACCGGAAGTTAGAAGAATGGTTTTATGTTCCAATTGGGAGGTGTGTCAGTGAAGGAATTAATTCCTAGTTGGAGAAGTTACAGGTTGTTGAAAATGTTGCAAAGTGTGAAGGAAATTTCTGAGATTAGATTGAGTGAAGTTTATAAGCTAGAAATTTCCTAAAGATGTTAATGCTAAATGGTGAAGAGAAGTGATAATATCCAATTTGGAGTAATTGGATGATGTAGTTTTGGAGTGTATCCAATTAGATTATGAAAAACATAAAATTGTAAATGGTGATTTAATTGCCAATTCGGTAATACGATATGAGTTCAAATCGAATTGTTGTGCGTCTGTGTGAAAATGTATTTCAAGTCGGGATGTATGCTGACTGTGGTTGCATATGTGGTGTCCGATTTGGGTCTGTGATTTTATTTGTATGTGTTGTGGAATGCACAGTGTCTTGAGGGCTTTTCCAAATTGGTTCGGTAAAGTCTGAATGTTGTCCGATTCGGATTCCTAGTCAGTTTGTAAAGCAATGATTGAGCTGTGAGTTAAATGAAATCAAAAGGTATTAAAAGAAATAAACCCAAGTTGGACTGTAAGATGTGTTCATTTTGCAAAAAGGAGAATTAAGCAAAGATTTGTGAAGTGAGAGAAGTTAGTTCCAAGTTGGTGGCAAAAGATTCTTTGGTGGTTGGGAAGGCTGATAAGACCAAAGTTGGTAGCTAAAGCTGTGAAAACCAATTGGGGAAGATTAAAGACCTAGAAGACTACGATGTTGGTGAACCCGATTTGAAAAGGACTTAAAGATTAAAAGAATCAAGAAATCAACTTGGGAGATAACTTACCCTTGTGGCTCTTAAGAGTGGAGAGAATCAAATTGAGTAATTAGATGAATATTGTGAGGAAAGAATATTTATTTACGGTTTAAAGGAACATATTTTCTTCTTATATTAGGTTGCAATGACTCATTTGACATAATTATAGACTTATTAGAGACAGTCCTATTATAAAAGTCCTCCCTAGGAACAAACTTTACTATTACCTTGGTTTTAATAAATATGTCCAAAGCTAATCTACAGTACCATCAAGCAATTTATCTTTGAATATGCTAGCATTCATAAGAATGTAACATCATGATTTAGTGTGTGATAGTAATAGATTTATGTTTTTTTGGACTAATTTTTTATGTCTTTGTATTTGGAATACTTTAACCCCTAAAGGATCAAAGTGTTTTTTTCGACAACATGGCAATTTTGGGTAGCTCAGCATGAATGTATTTTTTATTTTTTTGGTTTGAAATTTCCACACAACATGTGCCCAAGGAGTTTCTTTAAGGCCCAACAATTTTCATAACTTTTGACTACATGGTTCAAAAGTTATTGCATGATATGTAATTTTCAGTGTTCAACGAGCAACCCAAACAAGAAAAAAAACTTCTTTGAAAATCACTTTTTAAAAAAATAAAAATTTGAAACTGATTCACTAGATTTATATACATGTGATAAGCTTTGAATTATTCCATTTGATTAATGAGATGAAAGTTATGAGGAATTTTAGTTTGGGTTAGTTTGTAGGTAGTTATAGAATCTCTACTCTAAAATAAACTTTGAAGTCCTTTATTTAACTCAATTTTAAATATTTTTGGAAAAAACAAACAAAAACATTAGGTGTATATTATTTTTTGAAACATTACAACCATTGGAATTGGCATTTTTCAATTCTATAAATAAATTGTTAACAATTTAGTATTTTCAAACATTTTCTACTTCTTTCTACCTACTATTTTTTTCCTATATGTTGTACAATTTCAAATGATTTGAAAATTTTCAAGCATGTAGCCAACTTGCCTTGAATAAGGAATCTAAAGAGTAACAACCATTTTAGACATTTTTTCATACAAATGTAACCTTGTAAAGTGCAACTGCCCGATTTTTTATAGGACAAAAAAAAGAAATTTTGTTATTTCAAATGCTAATATCTTGCAATCTACACCATAGAAACTTCTGAAATTCTTACCACATCTTTTCATACCAGTGTACTAGAAGATCCTATGGTTACATATTTTTAAAATGCACCATAGTATTACTTGTGTGCATTGGACTAGAGATTTTTTGCCATTTTGCCATTGATATTAATGTTGGTGGTCCATTTGTTGATGCTTGGAAATTAGTGAGATGGTGAGATTGTTGGTATTTTCTATTTCTAATAAGTAAGCTTTCAAGAATCTAATGGGACCTTTGTATGGGATGTTTTGTTGGAATGGCCGTGAATCTTTGCAAGGATAGAAGGATATGGAGTGTGCAATTTCAACATTAATGATGTGGCTTACATTGTTTCCAGCTACTACTAATTTGTCTACTTTATTATTTCTTGTATGTTTGTATGTGATTAAATTTTTTGTATAGTTAAAGTGGATGTGCATTGTTGTTACTATTTGTATTATTGTGTTGATCAAGGCAATGTCAAGGTGTTTTCTTTGTGATGTAGGATGTTTGATTTGATTGATGATAAGATAAATAGAGCTTAAGCTATTTGTGAAGATGTGTGTTGTTCATTTGGGTGTTCATTTTATAGCTCAAAAGATCACTTTTTGTAATTTAAAGTACACACTTGAGTTAAGAAGATATTTGATAAGGAACTATTTATTTTAATCATTGTATTTAAGATGATCGTATTTTTACATAGAAAACTACAAGGGGCATATTTTCAATACCCTCTTGTTTTTGTAAATTCATTCATGCAATTTTTTAAGTAGGACTATTTTACATATAAAATTTAAGTTTTCAATTATTCTCTGCTCTTCTTTATAAATTTTTCTTTCCCTCTACTATACATGTATATATAGGGTATACAAGATGATATCAATTGCAATCAATTCAATTCAAGTGCTATTGACCAAGTAGCAATTTTTCAACGACGCTAGCATGTGAGCGTGTGAGTGTGAGCTTAAGAACGGTGAGCAGTAATTGTGTGAGCCTAAAGCCTAGAAATTTAAAATATAATGTAATTTGTAAATATTTTTGGTTAATAAGTTAAAAGACTGATTTTTTCTCACCAAAATTGCTATGTATAGAAAAAAAATGACCTATTACTATGAGACCTATGCCCATGGATTTTATATCAAAAAGCTTGGGAAGTTGGTGCAATTGCATGTTTTGAAATTATATTACATTCTAAGAGGTTGTTCAAGGGTGAATTGATCAAGTGAAAATACATATAATTTACAGTGAACTCTAAAGATAAGAGAAACACAAATGCAGTGAAAATATTGTAGGATGTAGAGCATTGTGTACATAAAAAAATATTCTTTCATTGCAACAAAGAATACACATTGGAATATGAAAATAATACTTTTTTACTCAAATTTAGAGATTTTGAAGATAATATATTGATACAATGTATCTACTTCATATCATCCTATTATCTACCAACTAACTTAAATACTCACACGTCTTGATGATTCTGGCAGCAACCAACACTTGCTTAACTTCGTCCAAGCTAAGGGTAGGAGCGTAGATGAATGTGTCTATCTTATAATCAAATTTACACAAATAACAAAAGATATAATAAACGTGTTTGTAGTTTATGTACATGCCATGTTTTCCAATGGAGGCCTCATTTATATTTCCATAATGAGGACAAGTACAAGTTCATGGAAAATTGCAAAGTGTAATATTATAAACCTTTTGGTTATGGTTGGTACCAAACGAAAATATAATAATAGCACCAAGTCTAGGGTAAGGAAGGAAGTTCTGGAATTCACACTAATAATATTTGCATTGACATTCTTTGGACTTTCTCACTAATTGCAGTGATTTTTGGTGGATGCCTTACTGCTTTAACAAATTTGCTTGCCATTTTGAATGAAGGGAATTCTTTCAACATATGCCGGTCAAGGATACGTCTACAGTACAAGGCTACAAGCTCAAATACCCTAGATGAGGTGAATAGATGCCGAGGTGATATTGGTATGTTGGATTACAGGCAAAAACCAACTTCTCCAATTTAAATAGACATTGCAAGACACTTAGGGAATTGCGATGATTGTGAAGGTGAGGAAGACGAGAAGATCTGGACAATGCAGGATTACTAAGGGTAGTATGGAAGGCAACAAGATCAAATAAATCCACTATGGATGGCAAAATAACATTTGAAGAGGAAGATTGACAAAATGTAATTGGTGTCTTACCTTTAGAATCACTGAATAACTCAATTATTGGTTCTAGGGACTCACGTGTAACAATGTTCACATAGAACAAAATTGTATTATCCAAACATCCACTCCCGAAAGACTTTACTTTACTAGATGTAGTAGTGGATATTCACCATTGAACTTATCATAAACAAACATTATTATTTCAGTTAAAGTTGGTAACAGTTAAAGCTGGTAAGAGTTCAAACAAAAGACCATAAATTATATAGTGTCCTATTGGAAGAAATCAATAGAATCCTTTTTAATTGCTATATGATCTTGACTGCAAAATCAATTCCTTAACAATGTCGGAGTTACCATAGACTTCTTCCTTTATGACTATAGAAGAAGGAAAGAATCTATATAGCAAACATGGAAGAGATGGATAGGCACATGTTTAAGACCTTGATTACCTAATGGTAAAACAAATAGGACCTCATGACTTCTAGCAACAATATTGGCCATAGTGAAGTATTAATGAAAGTTGTAAGCAAGTTGAAGCATTAGAAAGCAAAAGGAAGCAAGCAATGATCATTGTGAGTGCAAGGGGTGCGAATATAAAGAAAAATGTAAGATCTAAAGGGTTTTTGAAAACGAAAGAAAATTTATCATGGATATAGTAAAATTTAAAATTGGATTGATGATCTAAATGCTTATTATTACATATCATATCAAGATTTGATATATGAAGAACGTTTGACATAGAGGTGGGTAAGGTGACATACTGCATGGCATCAATAAGCAAATCATAGATAATAATTGAATAATAATAAAGGCGTATCAATCTATATTAAACCATGTTAATATTGTTAGAATTGGCACTGAAAAGAGATGATGAGTCATCTTTAATTAATAATGCACGACATGTTTGCAATTATAATTATATATTTAAAGATAGCTTTGAAGATCTTGTATTTGATGATGATAAAATGAATAACATATAGAAATAAGCCATCACTTCTTGATAAAATTAAATTGCAATTTTTTGAAGAGGAGTTATTGAAGTCTCATAAAATATAAGGACTTGTAGAGTGAATTGAAGGAGTATGTAGAAATGCATGTTCTAAAGAGTGATTGATGTACTATAGAGGATGTTGATATTGTAATGCCTTATTAGTTTATTATTTAGATGCAAATTTTTTTTTCCTTCATTGTTAATGTTGGACACTCCAATTGAGGATAGGAAAAAGAAGAGGAAGAAAAATAGCTTTTGTTATTTGAGTAAAAGGCAATTGTTAAGAGCTAGAATGATTAGATGGTTGCCTCAAATCATTGTAGTTGATATGTCAAGTACAACAAGGAATTTGACACACGAAAGTATTATTTCATGTGAAGCAATTGGGAAAGATATTGTGAAGGTTGATTCCATCTCTTGCAGAGCTAAGAAGTTCAAACAAAATAGTAAGGAAATAATTACCCCAATTGATATTAACTTTAAATGTATGTGTAATTTTTTGTTAAAGACAAATTTTGCAACTTTATATCATTTCATTCACTTCGGAAGCACGATTTCAACGATATATAGCATATAAAAAATGGATGCATATTGAGTCATTTAAGACCTCAATACTAAAATAGCATCTTGAAATATAGTCTGGAATGTTTAGATTTCAAAGATTTCAAGCTGCCTTGCTACCCCCAGCCATTGATGGCTGCGATTTTTAGGGCTGCAATTTAGGGCAACAAATGTTAGGACTTAGCCAAACGTTGTAGTTCATGTGTTTTTTGCTACCCCCTGCCGTTAACACCGGCACTTTTAGATAATTCAACTTTGCTTTTTTTATAGACCTTGCTACCACCCGCCATTAATGGCGGGAGTACGGAGATGCAATTTTTATTTTTATTTTTTATAGACCTTGTTACCCCCCGTCGTTAACGGCGAGGGGTATGGAGATGCAATTTTTTTTCTAGACCTTGTTACACCCCGCCGTTAATGACGGGGGTATAGAGATGCAATTTTTTTATGGACCTTGCTACCCCCCGCCATTAACAACGGGTTTTTTGGAGATGCAACTTTTTTTTTTTTATGGACCTTATTACCCCTGCCATTAACAACAAGGGTATAGAGATGCAATTTTTATTTTATTTTTTTATGGACCTTGCTACCCCCCACCGTTAACGGCGTGGGGCTTGGAGATGCAACTTTGTTTTTTTATGGACCTTGTTACCCCCACTGTTAATGATGGGGGTATGGAGATGCAATTTTTATTTTTTTTATGGACCTTGTTACCCCCCGCCATTAATGGCGGGGAATATGGAGATGCAATTTTTTTTTGTGGACCTTCTTACCCCCCGCCGTTAACGGCCGGGGTATGGAGATGCAATTTTTTTTTATTATGGACTCTGTTATCTCCCGCCATTAACGGCGTGTGTGTGTGGTGGAAATGCAACTTTGCTTCTTCTATGAACCTTATTACCCCCGCCGTTAACAACTAGAGTTTTCAAAACCACAATTTTTTTCCTACATACTACCTCAAGTGAAGGACAAGGTTGGCACTTTCATATTGAATATTTTGGAAATTCAATATTATATTGAAAAAAATCCAAAATGTTCATCAGAAAACTTCAAGAGTCACTTATTTGAATGTTTGTAAAATTGAAGAAGATAAGATCTTTATACAAATTGGATGGTAGGAGGTGAAGCAACCCCTGTGGGATTTATTAATTGTTAAGATTAGTAGGAGTTCAATCTTCAAATTATCCCATATCCTTTGAGCTTCATAAGGAACAATGAATTTCATTATAAAATCACCTCTCTACCCTCCATCATCATAAAGTATCATTGTAAAATTTCCTCTAGTTTTACTTTAAGAATTTATTTGATTGTACATGGTCTTTGAACATTTTGACTTGTATTTAAATTTATTTATTTTTGTAGCAATTTGCTCAATTAATTTTTGCTGAACTTGACAATTTCTTCTTTTCATTTTATTTATTTTTCCTCATACTTCAAAATAATTATTGTCCACTGATCTTATCATTCACTTGTAGTGGAATCCATATATTGCAGGCTGAAATTTTTCACCTTACTACCCCCAACCATTAATCACTTCGGTTTTTGGGACCACAATTTTTTTTTACATGCTAGAATGTTGATCACATTTTAAAAAATTTCACTTTGCTACCCACAACTGTTAACGGTTGCACTTTTAGAGACTTAAATTTACTTGCAACATATGCTACATTTGATTACTAAGTTTTGAAAAAAAAATTATCTTCTTAAATCAATAAACAACTACTATGTTAAATTATATATTAATCTTCATTTGGATGTAATTATAAAGATGTTGATACAATGAGATTTAAAATTACTTCACCCTTTTTCTGAAGATCAATTGGAGTTACAATTGCATGGCTTTTAAAAAAAAGGAGATTGTGAAGACTTTTTCTTGTCTTGAGTGGTTTAGGGGTCAATATTGCATTTGAGAAAGAATTGGAAAATGATGAAAATCTCAAAGTTTTCTCTGGCAAGATCTTTATGGTGTGGGATGGAAACCATTGTTAGCAAGCATGGTTCATAATTCTAATATTGTATTTCATTAGGTTCTTTTATTAGAGTGGTTGATTCCTCTAATTGTTATATCCTTGCATTTGAAAGTGATACCAAACTCTTTGATGAGGTACGAAAGCCTCCACAGACACCTATTATTGTCTCCAAGATTTTTGATTCTACAATCACATGCAATGGTATGGAGATTGATGATGACTCTCTAATTGAAGATGTCACACTACTTCATAATATATGTGAGTAAGTTTTCTTTTCTTTTTTCTTTTTTAAATTTGTTACTATATTTTATGATATATGGTTTATTGTTTGCAGTTGAATGAATCCATTGCCAAGGCAAACCTTGCCTTTTTATAAGCACCCTAGATTTCTTAGAAGTTCCTCTTTCAATCCTCATAGCCTCCATATTTGTGTTGAAGATTTAGCATTAGCTTATACTAATGCTTCATTGATTCATCTTCGATATCTCTATCAGCTTGTAGATCTTATGATTGTAGTGTATACTCATATTTTGAACTTAGTGTATATGAGTTAAACAATATCCAAGTTTATATTCATGATTTGATATTTGATTCTATTGTCTTGTTTCTCAAATTGAATCTACTTCTATATGATGTAGTAACAATTTCATTCAATGCCTAAAAGTTCATCCTATGTCCAAATTAAACAATAAAACATGAGTCTTAAATCACACTCCACTATTGAACTTTATGAAATTCTAGAAAATGAAATTTAACTTAGAATTAAACTACTTCCATTGAATTAATCATGTCTTTTATTTATTAGAAATGTTATTTATTTAATAAATAAATAAAATTTAAATAAAGATAGTTAAAAAAAAGGGAGCATCAATTAGCAAAATGGTCATTTAGAATATTAAGGGTTAATACATTTATTTGGTATATATATATACACATACTATGTTCATTTTAAATATTTGCATGTTCAAGATATTTCTAAATTATTTAAAGCATAGTTAAATAAATAAATAAAATAGGTCAACCATTTTCATCATTTAAAGTTATATAAAGGCCCGTATTTCAATGTTTTGGTACAAAATCATTAGTAGCATATTCATTTGTTGTTTAGTCTGACTATAAATTCTTTCATCTAATTCTACGGTCATAGGTTTCCAATGGATTTATAATTTCAAAATAGAAGGAAAAAAATTGGAGGCTCACAAACTCACGCTCTTAGGCTCACATACTAGCATCCCCGGCAATTTTTGACCCCTTTGACACATGTATCTTACTAGTGGAAATATAACATTTTTTTTATCAAGTGCGCAAGTAAAAAATTTAGCTATCTTGAATTTTTTTGGCAGCTTAGACAATTGGGCCATCATTGGAGCATATTTTGCAAAAATGCTCATCAACTTATGAAATTTGGCACATGTGTAACTAACAAAATATGATATAGAATTGTCCAAAAAAAGTTGGTTCTCAAACTACATTCTAAAGAGTCAAACTTTGTTACCTATGTTGGAGCAACTTTAAGAAGAAACATTTTCTTCTAACTTCAAGCCTATTATCTTGCAATCTATAAAGTCAAAGTTCTTGAATTTTTTCCTAAAGATTTTGAATGTTTCTCTCTAATTTTAAATTATTTGGATTTTAATAAAAAAAATCCTCGTTGCACAAGAAGTCATCAAAAAATGACTAGTGTATTGCCAATGCACTTAACCACCTTGCAATGCAAACTGACTTAGAGTAAGTTAAACTCCATATGTACATCTTGAAATTTTTTATGAGTGAACCAAACATAATATACTTATGAATGGTCAAAATCTTCATTTTTTTGTGGAGAAATTTTTTTATTCTAAGAAAGGCTTAAAGTCTACTAACCTTATTTCATAAAAATGAAAAAAAGTTATTTCTTGACATCCAATGTACTCCCTCCGTCCCATAATGATCTTCCTGTTGGCCTTCTTTTTTTGTCCCAAAATGATCTTCCTATTGCACTTTGTGATGTTGAAATTAGTCAAATTCGGCTTATGATTGTTATTTGAGACTAGCAAAACAACTCTAAGTGGTTGTTTTTACTCCATCCATGCAAACATCAAGCAAAAGACAAATAAAATGATTGAAAGCTTCAATCCACACTTATAGTTTTTATTTTTGCATCTCTTTGAGTATTTCCCAATTGAAGAAGATTAAGCTTTGGAAGCCGAAACAGAGGTCTATACATGGTCTTAGGCATATGCTAAATGCCCACAAAATGGCAACCTCACATTCAACAATTAAGTGCTCACTGGTGTTCTTTAAAAACGCCCCAAAATATTCACTTTTCAATATTATAAAACTACACTTTGAAAAGGGCTTCAAAACTCAAACTTTTTAGGATGCAAAGAGAACACCAAACTCTACATACTATACAAATTGAGTTTAAAAAAAGTTATTTTTATTCTTAATCCATAAGATTTAGTCTAACAGGAAGATCATTTTGGGACGGAGGTAGTAATAATCTTTCAATGCACGTGGTCAAATGGTTTGAAATCTTTTCTACACATTATCTTGTTTAATACACTTTTGTATAGTTGAAATTAAAAAAAGATTTTCATTTTCATTTTTTATTTTCATTGGGCTTGGGTGCATCCCAACTCCATAATAATAAAAAATAAATCATTCCATTTGACCCACTTTCTCTTAATATCTTGTCTACAAAACAACATATACAGTTTAAGAATATACATGCAATAAGAATTTTGCTAGAGTTATGGATTTCTTTAGTGGCTTTCTGCATTTGACTTCTTCATTTTGGAGAATGCATCAAAAATTGGCTTGTCCACTACCAAAATATCCTCTAACCTTTAGGGTTTAATAACAAGTTTACCATTGAACACTTCAAAATCTCCTCTAAAACTATAATTTTGTGAACATCCCATTCAATACGAATATATTTAACACATATGGCTTCAAAGATTGAAAGTAAATGTACTATAAACTCTATCATTGTATTGTACAATTTGGAGTTTGTTGAATTGACTAAGGTAAACCTCCTTATTCATGCATTGTAACAATTTCGACAATTTGTGGTCAATGTCTTACATTTATACTTAAATTTCTTTTGATGTATACACTACTAGTACCATTGCATAAGTTCAATCAACTACACTTCATCATAGATTTTTTAAATTATATTTATTTTATCATCTACATGAAATTATCTGTCTAAATCTATATCCATCTTACTATGAAAAATTTGCACAACCTTTATATGTCAAGGTTAAGTTATTAATAAAAATTCCTTCTACATGATATTTTTATATAGCCTAATTTATAAATATTAGAAAATGGACCATTTCATAAACCCTATAATAGACCTACATATTATATAGAAAATTTGCCTTTTGAATGAAATGACCCCTATGTTTTAACTCACGAAATTTCCAAAAAAATTGATATTGATTTCCCTAGGTTTTGTAGTATTTAGAGTAAAGTATGAATTGCAATTAGTTCAACTATAAATATACTTGAAAGAGCTAAATTGTGTTGTTTGGTTGAGAGACGTTTGCCTTGGAAAAACTTTGGGTTTGGGGTTGCAACCAAATTTAGCCTAGGATATGAGGGTACAAGTAGTAAGATATAATAAGGCAAATGCATCATAGGTTGTATAAAATCTCGTAAGGTATAAAGTTTATCTCATTAATCAAATGGAATGATTCAAAGCTTACCACATGTATATACATCTAGTGAATCAATTTCAAATTTTTATTTTTTTTAAAAGTGATTTTCAAAGAAGTTTTTTTTCTTGCTTGAGCTGCTCGGTGAACACTGAAAATTACATATCATGCAATAACTTTTGAACCATGTAGTCAAAAGTTCTGAAAATTGTTCGGCCTTAAGGAAACTCTTTGGGTACATGTTGTGTGGAAATTTCAAATAAAACAAATAAAAATTCCATTCACAGTGAGTTGTTCAAAATTGCTATGTTGTCCAAAAACGCAATTTGGTCCTTTAGAAGTTAAGACCCTCAAACATCTTTCAAACATCACTTCTCTTTGTTGATGGATTAAAATACCTAACCTCCAATAAGATCACCAAGGCCTGAGTGTCAAATTGGAGATTCCCTTGTCATTGTTGTTCCACTCAAGGTTGTTTTGGTGGTTCCAAAAGTCCACATTCTTCTTGTAGGCGCTCTTGTAAAAGTGTAAGGCTTGTGGGTGCTTATTTACCTACCCTTGGTAAATAAACAATCACAACCAGGTTCTTGTTCCTACTTCTATCTACGGGTGTCCAACACCAATCCATTGTGTCTTTCAAAAAATGGATCTTCTCTATTTCTAATTGGTTATGGTTGCTAAAAAGCCACTAATTGGCTACGAGGTTCCTAAGCACTAAATTAGGTCCTAATGGTGGTAGTGACTTTAGAGAGAAGTGGAGACCTTCCTATCTAAGCCCCTAAAGGTGGTTATCTCTCCGTGCCATTTTCAAAAATACCTATTGTTAGCCCACTCGACCCCTGTAGCAAAAGATATCAATGGATGAAAGTTAGTCCTAATAGTGCCTAAACTTCATCCACTAATTACTACTAAACTAAACTCCAAAACTAACTTCTAATTGGACCTTTGACCTTGGGCTATTTGTTTCTTGTTATTCCTACCATCTTGTTCCTCGTGGATGAAGTTAACTACTTTTCATCCACTATGACTTCTAAACTTCGTCCGTCTGTGTCTTGTTCAATATGACTCTCATTTAAGCGTATTTTAGATTTTTGAAAACCTCTAGACCTCTAATTTAAGTTAACTCTAACAAAATTGACCTGAACCTAGGTCTATCTTCCTCTAGCTCTCGGCCATACCTAATAATTGTCAAATTTGGATGGTATAGACGGTGTAGGATGGGTTAGTGTCTTACCTCATGTTGAAGGTCACGCAGGAGTTGGTTGAGGTTCCCGGAAGGGAGGGACAACAACAAGGCCTTGTGTTTGTAGTCATTCTCTTTACTTGCAAAAAGTTAGCCAAGTCCCCTTTGATCAATGTTGGCCAACAAGCCTTTAAGTTTAGATGTTTCTTCTTCTTTTACTCCTCCCTTTTTTTTTCTTTATCTTTTATTAAAGTCCATCCTATTTAGACCTACTTTAATACCTTTTACACTAATTCTTACACTAGATTCTTATGCCATAAAAACCCCACTCAGCTTCCCTGGAACCCCTTGAGAACCCCAGTTAGCTTCCCCGTAAACCACTCTTAGGAAATGTCCCGTTCATTTCCTGGAAGGCTTTTGCAGCATAATGCCCGATTACGTGGGTTTTCTTGCGTAATCGGGCATTACGGATTTCTCATCAGACTTCAATTTTTCATCCCTGATTTTCATTCTTTTTGCTCGTGATTTACGCCGGTCAATGCCTCTCGTCGTCGGGCGTTTTGGGAAAAAAAAGTGCCTCCTTGTCGAGCTCCACCCTCCTCGTCGGCCCTTTTTTCCCAAAATGCCCTTCTCCTTAGGCATTGCCCTATACAAAACTCCTAGACATCCCTCTAAAAACCCTAGTTAGCTTCCCCGTAACCCCAGACAAACCCCAAGAATCCTAGTCAGCTTCATAGGAAAACCCAGTCAGCTCCCTAAGAACCCCCGACCAGCCCCTTAGGGCCTCCTTACATGTATCGGTCATCGGGGAACTTTCACCACGGATGCTACAGGGAAAAATAGACATTGCACTTTCATGTGGACCCGGTGGGTGGAGATGGAGACAATAAAAATCCCCACGTATTAGATTCCCTAGTCTCCACCAATGAGGTTGTCCACCGATATCAGTGAAACTTCAACTCCTCCTTTCCCGCTTGCCCACCCCGGCAACACCATCGGTGGAGCCACTTTTGTCTTCTTGCTTGAATTAGAGAAAAGTTTGCCCACCGGGCTCACATGTAAGTTGGCCCTTAGAACCCCAAGGCAACCTCCAAACCCCAGTTAGCTCCCTGGAAACCCTAGGCAGCCCCCAAACCTTGGTCAGTTCCTTGAGAACCCCCAAACAGCCCCCCGAACCCCGACTAGTTTCTCGGACCTCCCCAAGAGCCCCTTGAACTCCGGCCAGCTCCCGAGAGCCTAGTTAGGGCTTCCTTACATGTATCAGTCATCGGGAAACTTTCACAGTCGGTGCTATAGTGAAGAATAGACATTGCACTTTCATGTGGACCCGGTGGGTGGGAATGGAGACAATAAAAAATTCCACATATTAGATTCTCTAGTCTCCACCAATGAGGTTGTCTACAGATATTGGTGAAACTTCAACTCCTCCATTCCTGCTTGCCTACCCCGGCAAGACCATTGGTGGAGCCACTTTTGTCTTCTTGCTTGAATTAGTGGAAAGCTTGCCCACTAGGTGAGTATGTAAGCTAACCCTTAGCCTCCAAACCCCGGCCAACTCTTTGAGACCCCCAATCGGCTCCCCGTGGCCCCAACAGCCCGTGGGCCAGCCCTCGTTGGCCCCAAGCTCGGTACGGGATGTCAATTTCTCTAGACCAATTCTTGTCCCAATGGAGGGGGAAAAAAAATATGATGGTTTAGTGATTTTTATCCTAGAGGTAGTTTTGTAATATTTTTGGACACTAAACTTTGAATAGTTTCCAACGCGTTTTGGAAACTAAACTTTGATCCTAAGTAGGGAGGAGTTTCATGGCTCCGCCATTGGTTTGGTTTTAACACCAAATCTAGGGCTTCCCTGGACTCCTAGATTCAAAGCTTCGTCACTAGTGGCGGTTTTTAACACACAATCTAGGGCTATTAGAAAGTTCAAAGCTCCACCGTGGAGGAGAGAACTTATTAAGGCCAAGCACACATTTGAACAAGGGTTAGTTGACAACGCTCTTATTAAAAAAAACTACTCTCTTTAAAAAGACTACCAAGATGAGACACAAATTAGTCCCGCTCTCCTTTAGTTGGTTACTACTAAGCAACTTTTGCACTAAAGGCCCTTCCAGAGTGGCATCGCCAAGATACGGTGGGGGTGACTTTAGGGTTAGTACAAGATATCAATAACAATCCTTGAAATGCCAAGTTAGTTGCCACAAAAGTGCAAAAGACTCTTAACTCACAACTTAACACCCAAACATATCCAAAAACAAGGGGGTCAAATCTCACTCAAATGGACCAAAAAAGGAATCAGACACATTGAAATCTGCAATGTATCTTCTTTATAGCTATTTTTTTTAATGCTAATCTATTAAATTTAGTCATTTTAGTCCTTTTCCATTAGTAGTTCAAGGCATGTTAAGACTAATATTTTTCTATTCACAAAATAATCTAATCTTCTTTACTAAAGTTCAAATTGAAGTTCAGATATCAGCTTCTCAGGTTTTTCAATGGTAGAAAAGGGATTTAATTTCTAATGAATAATAATGTGATGAAATTTTAAAAAATCATATGTATATATATTCATATGATAGAGTAGAAAAGGAATCATTTGTTATAATTTGAATATTTTTCATTTTCTATAATATTCAGAAGTAAAAACATTTGAATATCTTTTTCAATAGAAAAACTAGTTCAAATGATGATTGTGATAAAATAAAAAGTGTTTATATTATTTACATAAAGGTCCGTATGAAATCAATTTTTGAAATTGAATGTTTAATTATTTTTAAAGATTAAATCAAGAATGTGTCAAAAATCAATAAATTGATTAAAAAATTATATTATTTTTAGGCCAAAATTTAATCACTAGAAATTCTTTTTCATAATTGTATATTTTAAAAGATTAAAAAATTAGGATAAAAAAATCTATTTAAAGTACTATAATAAAACAAAGACACTAAATTTAGCTTTAAAATTGGTGATTTACAACTTTTAAAAGATTTTTTTTATGAAATTTTTTCTTCATCCCTTTAAGATAATGCATTTCTATACTATCCATCAATAAATTTTTAAAAACAATAACAACATCAAAGTAATTGAGACCTTCAAAAGTTTAAAAAAGGACTCAAATCCTGTCTTTACATAGTAATTTCAATGGTACCTTTGAGTGTGGTTTGACCCAAGGTCGAAAGGACCCCAATGACCTTGAAGCTCAAAATAGAACAACAATAGAGCTAGAAAGTGCTCTAAAACACCGTAGAGATTTTGGCTTCAACGCCAAAAAATACCCAAAACTAACTTAGACCCGCAGACTCCAAAACAAGAATGGAAAGTGGTTTGGAAGGAAGATGGGCCCTCCTTTTATCCTCTTTTGGGGCCTCATCTTCCCACCCTTTTAACCTAGGTAACCTTATCAACTTATATTTTCATCCTTATCTTCTAAGATTTTACCATCTAGGGTCACGCTGGTTCAACACTACAATTTTTGGAGTTCAACTCCAAATCACAAATGAATAGTGCCATTGACTCTAGAAGTCTATTTTCAATTAATTAGATCTCCAACCCTTGTTTCTCTCACAAAAAACTCATCAACAACCAGAGCCAACTAGAATCAACAAAAGGATAAAAATCTAACTTTTAGAGGTCATCTTTTCTAACAAGGGTGACTAGCTAGAATTGTTGAGATGGATTTAGGGAGTAAGAAAAGACTCCTTGTTGACTTTGTTCCGACTTCATGTGCTCCCGAAAGGCCGGTCAACTCCACAAAAATCCTGCCATATTTGAAATTTTGAAGGAATGTCAGTGATTCAAACACTTCCCGCTATCAAAACTCTTTGAAAATTGTTGAGGCACGTTATTAACATAAAAGAAGTTAATCCAATTTTTAGTAAGATTTTACCGCAATCTGGAAATTTTCCATGAATTTTTGCAATTCCGCTCATAGATTTAAACGGTTGACCATCTGGAAAAGGTATCTTTGCAAGTCAAAAAATTACAAAACTTCTTAGGAAACCCCTCGTGGAGTTTACCAAGAGGTGCGCCATATCTTGTGTCAGTCTTGCGGACGGTTGGTAGGAAGGTAAAAATGACCTTCCTTGATTTATCGACAGTAAAAGAATCTTCTATATGCAAGGTCTTGGCAAATGGATTTCACTTTTGACTTCTTGACATGCTTCCAATCCTAGAGCATTATCTGATGGCCATAGATTCTTTTAATGGCCTGTCTTGAGAAAGTGACTCTTGCATGCTAACAATTGAGGTTTCTAATATTTCATTGATGGAATGGGAAAACTGGAAACTATCTTTGGAGACTTACGTAAAGATCTCTCTATCTCTCCTAAAACCAATTTAGCCAAGCATGGTCACCTACACTGGATTTTAGGCTCTTTTGGGTAAGTTTCCGACAAGCTTGTTGACTCCCACTACTTTGTGGTTCTAACCTATATACAAGTGGGTTTGGAGGGTATTCTAGGGATAAAAGTCTATTTATGACCAAAGACTATTGTATTCAACTCTAATTCATGTAGTAAAAGTTGAATAGACTTTTACAGCTGAATTGTCTATGTAGTTGTCATGTATCTTTTGGATTGATGTGGAATAAGTGGATGATGGTTTACTTTGCGTATCCAAAAATGTTGTCTCAACTACAATGACAGTCCATTGCACTGTGTCAAACCACTTCAACTTTTTAATATAAAAAATTATGGTTTTACAAAATGAGGTTTTAGTTTCCTACACTTGTAATGTATCAAGGAAAAAAAATTCATCACAATCAAAGAATTTTAAGAATTTTTAATGAATTTTTGAGTTGAAAAGGTAGGTTTTGTCCCAAGCACCTAGAATCCTCAAAAACAAGCATTTAGTATATCAAATAATTTTATTTTAATATCATTTTTGGATATGGCTTACATTAAGTGGTTCAATACATAAAATATTGAATCTTATTAATAAAAATTTAATAAATTGTGCACTATGATGCCTACAAATCCCAAAATTCAACAATTTTTCTCACCTCTAAGAAAAGATCCAAAAAAATTCAATATTATTAAGAAAACTCAATAGGAATATACATCTTGATTCTCTTGACGTGCATGACTTTTTAATTTTAATTTTAGAGTCTTCTTACTTCATCAAAATGAACAAAATAGACAAATTTTGGAGGTTTAAAACAAAAATAACCTAATTAGTGTGTCTAGAAAGTGATACCCAAAGCAAACCATTACTCAAGTGCAACATAAGCCATGAATGATATGTCTAAACCACACATTGAATTATAGTATGAAGTGCATCAAAGATTCAAGTGATGATTTCTTCCATTATGAATCTATTCTATAATTACAAAACATGATTGGACAAGCCACAAGAATACAAACTTTAGTCTCAAAATTTGACTATTTATGGTATTTTTTTTTTGTGGGGGGGGGGGGTAATTGCATGGACATACAACATATAAGATATAGAAGGTTCAAGTTGTGTAATTCAAAGTCTATTGATCCTAAGTGGCTCTCTTACTATAACATGTCTATACAAAGTAACATAATGATAGACTATGGATGTTATGTACTATATTGGTGTTTGAAGAAAGTTGGAGTAGAATCTTATTTGGAAGTTAAGGCAATGGTGCCACAAGGGACAAAGCCTCTCCTAGCGTAACTTCCTCGTTTACTTAGAGAGATGCTTATTTTTTACATCATCTTCTATTGAAACAATAGTCAAGGAGGAGGGAATGATTTATTTAACACCACAAATGATTTTTATTTCATTTTTGAAACAAAAAGGGCAAGTCCATTGCCAACACTATGAATGATTGGAGCATCCACACCAGCACTTGCCAAATTTTAGCACTAAAATTTTACATCTATTTTTTAAGAGCCCTCAAAATTCTTATCTCCCACCCATGCTCACCAAATGTGCCCCATAAATAGTCAATTGATCAATCACCAAGTGAAATGTAGGATAAAGCTCATTAAACTTAGGATGAATGATGATTTCAAAGGCCATTCGTTACTTGACTTGCTAGGATTCAGGGCCATGAGAAATATTTTGAGGGGCCCATAGCACTTGTCATCTAGCTAATTTAGGCATGTGTCACACCCTTGGTGAGTGCCGGTGGAGATACTCTTCCAACATCACTTTAATTCGCAATGATTTCAAGGGCCATTGCTCGACTTGCTAGAATTTAGTGCCATGAGAAATATTTTAAAGGGCCCATAGCACTTGTCATTCAAGTTAGACATGTGTCACCCCCTTAATGAGTGCCTATGGGGACACTCTTCCAATGTCACTTGACTTTGCGATGATTTCAAGGGCCAACCATTGTTGAACTCTCTAGGATTTAGTGCCATGAGAAAATATTGTGAGGGACCCAAAGCACTTGTCATCGAAGTTAGACACATGTCAAACCCTTGACGAGTGCCGGTGGAGATGCTCTAATCATTACAACGTCACTTCAATTCCTACCCTCAAATATCTTGGAATGAATGGAGGATTTGTCCCCACTTTGGGGTCAACCCGACCATGTGCAAGTTGTGCAAAGTCCAAGAGAAAATCCTTGTGATCAAATTTCCAGGGGCCCTCCCCATCATGAGTTACCATATTTTCCCTGCAGATCCAATATGGAATTATCGGGGACTGAGGCCAGGGCTGCCAATTTTTATCATATAACTTACCCATCAAATCTCCTTGCATTGAACGTTAGGAAACTTTGGCGGAAACTTTGGCCCAAACTCTCTTCTCCCTTGTTTCTGAATGGCTGGAGAATGATATTCTACTGTTTCCAGCACATGCTAAAGCTTAGTCCCAGATGTGAATCACAGCTTCTTGTGGGACTAAAGGTGAGTTGCGCACATGGTGTTTCTTGCCTGCTACTCTCCGAATTCTAAGCCCTGGCTTCTAAAGTGAAAGTGAATGGCCTGCACGTGGAAAAAGCTTTCATGGATCACATTATATACACCATTTTGAAACAGCACTGCAAGGAAGCTCAATATTTGATACCACTTGGAGGTTCATCGGTGTTGATTTAGAAGAAAAAATAATTTACGAGGGGTTTGTACCTTGTCATCCAAAATGGAACCGGTCATTGTCATCATTTGAATTGCAAATTGCACAAAGCCCAGAATTAAACAACTACAGAGGTTCTGCAATGCCCCCTGAACAAACTAAGCTTAACTTAACCAAGAGGTTGTTGTACTGTACTGGAGGATACCTTAACCTCTAAGCGCTCAAGCGACCATTTTTAGGTTGTTTTCCAACTTCGGGGAGCATTTTCGAGCAGAAAAAAAAAATCTCAAATTTGATTTAATTTAAAAAAAAAGATTGGATTGTCTTTCAATATTTATATTCAAAAGTAAGATCACTACGGTCAAACAAAAATTATGAGAGAAATAGCACAAAGTGTTTAGAATTGGTCTAGTGTTGAAAAACTTACTATTTGGAAAAAGTGTTGATGCTCTCACTACTAGATCTTATGCATTTTTTTATAAGTCAATAGAAACCACAATTTTGAACAATAAAAAAAGATTCAATTGCTAAGGATAGAAATTGTATTTTTGGTGAATTTTTGAAGTTATATCTCCAAAATTCATTTGAAGAGAATCTAGAAGTAGTTTTATAATTTTGACCATATGGATAGTTTCTACTTTTCATGCTTCACATTATCTTCTTTGATGCAAATTTCAAAAAAGTTATAAAAGTTATATTTTATAACACATTTGTGTTTTGTCCCAATCCCTTGGGCTTTCAAGGGTTAAAGCATCTCCTATGGTCCTTAAAATGGTTGCCTAAAGCATTGGTTTGAAGGTCCAATAGGGTTTTGCCATAAAATAAGATCCCTTGCCCCTAACTTATCATGTGTGCCGCTCTCACAAGCTTGATAATTACCACGCTATGTGGGCTCTCTTTGGCAAGCCTAGGAAAAATCAAGGACTAGTTCAAAGTTAGTTGGTGGAATTGGAAAAAAACTATTTACATTTTGAAAACAAAGGATGTAAAATTGAAAAGAATTTGGAAGGGACCGAAATCAACTAGTACCTCCCCCCCAAAAAAACTAAAAAACTAAAGGATATTTTAACCATGTCTTTCCAACACTTGGCGGATTTCAGTTGCCATGAGATGATAATTAGTGGCTAATACTCAAGTGGGGTGAGATACCCACATGAGGTGAGCAAGGTACCAATTTGAAAGGGTGGATATTGATATAGGGGGCAAAGAGTTTATCATTGGAGCTAAGGATTGACAAGAGTAATGCTTTGCAATAGTCATCAACTCAATGCATTGCTCTAAATTGTATAAAATTAATGAGCTTGAAGAGCAAAATTTAAAAAAATAGCAAATGAAAGTTTTGACAATTGGAATTTGTGGGTTTAGAGCAAGAATGTCATTTTAGAGCTTCAAAAACATACCCAAATTTGAGCATGTGTATTTAGACCATGAATACATAGAAAAATCTCACCCAATGCAAAGACCTTCACCTTCACCTAGAGATCTAAGGGCTGCAAAGGAAGTTACAAAATTCAAAAAGTACTATAAAAAGTCAAATGAAAGGCTCTAGTCTTTATATGAATTGGAGAAAAACATTAAAAAAATGGATTAGTTTAGCTAGTGTGGAAGATAAAAACTCAAAAAAAGAAATAAAATTTGAACATTTGAAAATTGTGAAGAACAAAGAGGAGACATTGGAGCTTCAATATGCAAATCCTTGACATCCATTGGGCAAATTGAAATGTGAATCCCAACCATGACTAAATACATTGTAGAATCTTAGCAAATGCATGGAGGATCCTATGCCTAAACCAAGGATGCAATGTTTGTAAGTACTTTCAGTTTGAAATTGCCTTTTTAGTTGGTGTCAATTTGAATTTGGAAGAAATTGACTGATGAGGAATTGATATTGCAAGAAATTAGCCGGTAGATTGTGTGGTGAAGAGGATGCATTGATAATAGGGATTCTCTTAAGGCAAGCTTCCATGTTGGATCGGTGATATGCGAGAGCACTAGAAGACAAATAGTTCCCTACACGGTACTCATGGAAGTATTTTTAGGATTAGATGAGCTTTGCAACTTTTTGCTACTTATATCACAACTCATGCGTTATTCTTTTTCCATTCTACTAATCATCAGTCAGGCTAGTCACCTTCTACAACTTGTTTACACACTTATGATTCATAACATATCATGCAATAACTTTTGAACCATGTAGTCAAAAATTATGAAAATTGTTGGGCCTTAAAGCTACTCTTCATGCACACATTGTGTGAAATTTTCAAAGAAAAAAAATTAAAAATTCCTTTTGTAGTGAGCTGCCCAAAATTGCTATGTGGTTAAAAAAATGTTGTTTGGACATTTGGGGATTAACCTGTGAAGCTCAGAACCTTTTGTTGGCGGCAGGGGAGGTGGTGACTTAGTGGTGGTGGTTTGGTGCCACTAGATGTTTGGTGCTAGAGTGCAAAGGAGTAAGAGCTGGTCTCCGTTGAGGAAACGGAGGCCTAGACGCTGAATAGGTCCGGACCTCCAGGTTGGAGTGCGACCAGGCTCCAGACGCTTGCCATTGCGGCCGGAGGGCCAGACCTGGGGCAACCAAAAATACATTCCCCGACGCACTATTTATCCAAAAAGCTTGAATGTATCCCACTTCTGCAACTTCTTTTGTTGTCCCAATAACTTATTGAGAACCAAAGTTGTGTAGACTCTTTGCTTCTTTCCTAAAATAGAGCATCCAGGGGAAGGGGCCGGACCCTCCAGCTCTGCACTTCCTTCCTGTGCGGGCTAGAGCCTGGAACTCTGGCATGACCTCGAGCATGCAACTTCTTTGCAATGGCCTCCCTGGAACCCGTCCAGAAATCGGAGGTCCAGGCCCCAATGGAGACCGGCTCTGAGGCTGCATGTCATGACTTTCTATATCTACTCCACCCCCCTTTCCACATGGAAGTGTAAAACAGTAGCTCTGACTCGGCTATCCTCCACCCACAGATGGTCATGGTTTTCCAAACCCACCCATGCACGCACATGGAAGGAGGCCCTTGGTGTGGCTGGCAGTTTTCGTTCTTTCTCTCCTTGGCAATGAAACTCTTGTTCCATTTGTTTCAAAAAAGAAAAAGAAAAACCAACCAGGGGTAATAATAAGTACAATAGGGGATTTGCCAGGGTCGAAGCCTGACTTATTAGCACTCCCTTAGCTTAGAGTATCGCCACCCTTGCGCCGTAAATGGGTCCGGGACGGCCAAATCGCAAGCTGGCCTCCAAACCACCCCCCACCGTGACCCTAGATGAGTCCGGTTGGCAGCCGGGCGCGTCAAAAATCCAGGATTTCTCCTCAGCACGGTGACTGAATTCGGACTGAATTTAAATTCACGGCCACAGAATTAAGTCATAAGTTGAACCGCGCCCAGAGTTTGAAGATTGTCCGTGTTTTCTGATGCAAAGCGACAGAGCCTGTCCTCGAGAACAAGCTGGAGATTATTGTAGCAGCAACTTCCAAGGAGATTTGGGGTCTTTTTTTATCCATTTCATGGTGGAGCATGAGTCGTGGCAGAAGCATTCCCTAGATTTGGGGCGCTCTGGCTGTATGCACGGTGGGGCGGTCTCACTCACCAGTGTCCGGGATAATTTTTTGGGACGGCACCATGGGTTCACCGTGGGTTCACCGTGGGCAATTGGCCGCCCCATGGTGGCGATGCTCTTAATTCTGCACTGAGTATAACTTATGACTTAATTCTGCACGGTCGGTGTGGTTGCACCAGGTTCATCTGTTGATCTGTAGGTGCCAGATGCTCCAGATGAGGTACTATATGAAGAAGGTCCCAATTCATGAATGCACTGTGGATCACTCAAAATATCACGGGATTCAGTCCCAAAATGGAAGGGACAAGGGCGGGAAAGTGACAGGTTTTACAGAAAAGCAAGGCCTGTACAGTCCCACCTGTATGGGAGTTAAATTAAGCTTAGTACTGCTGTATTTCAATGGCTGTATGATGGGGCTAAATTTCCCATCCTCTCATCAGGCAAGCTGGGGACTGTGGGGTGGACACCTGTACCCTGCAACCCTGGCTGGCCAGTGCATTCGTCAAAGATGTCCCATCCAGCGGTCCTGCCCATGTCCCAACTCTGTCCCAACTCCCAAGTTCCCAACGACAGCTCAAAAAGGTCAAGGCAAATGAATTTTCTGAATTTCTGGGTCATCCTAATTGCCAGCCATGGCTATTTTTGAACCCATGAGTGCAAACGAGCTCCTTGGGGAGTATGGTCTCTGGTTTCCCAAATCTGAGTTTCCAAATCCCATCTGCAACCGCATTCACATTGCATAAATGTGGGAAGGGTATCCTCCATGCAAAACAATATATCGACTTAACCCCTAAAGGATCAGGCCCTTTTTTTTTTGCCAGAAAACACTCAAAACTCCCATATCTATAGCAAGGAGTAAAAAAAAAATTTAATTATTTTTTTTCCATATCTAACCGTAGGATATTACACCTAACTAGTATGAGAGTGTGTGGAAAAAATTTCAGAATTTTTGACTGCTCAGATTGCAAGATATCTGCTTTTAAAGGAGAAAAAACAAGTTTTTTCAGCACATTGAGGGACTCGATTTTTTGACTTTGAACATTTTTAACTTAAAATTTTTGCACTACAAAGTTTTGAGCTTTAAATCTTTATAGTAGAGAATTGAGTTGAGAGTCTAGGTAAAAAAGAAATTCAAAAAAACTTAATTATCATTCTTAAAAAAATTGTTAAGTAGAAGTAGGTATGAGATAGAAAGGAAAATCTAAAATATTCATATATTTTAAATGGAATTAAAATGCATTAATTCAAATGGTGAGATTGTTCTAGCAAGTAAATCAGACCTTGCAAAAAAAATTTGAAAAATTTGAATAATTGCATTTAGAAACGAATCCTACAAGTTATTTTTTTCAAGAAAATGCTCTAACTGACCGAAAAATAAGAATGTCCATAAATTTCTCATAACATAACCAAATGAAATGAATCAAAGCTTTCCAGATAGACAAAAATATAATATATGAGAAAAAAAATATTAAAAAAAAAATCCATTTTTTTGGGCTGCCCGGGTTGCCCGCTGTCCCCTCATTTGAGCTTATTTGGTCATAACTATTGTTCCCGGGCACCGATTGTGAAAAAATTATATTCCCACAAAGCTAATCATCTTTTCTACCTCCAAAAAAAGTTTCAAAAAATTAGGAGAAAATTCCAGCTTGTAGGTACTGCACAAAAACGCAATTGTCCTCTAAAGGGACAATGGTTTTTGAGGGGTTAATAACTATAAGAACAATGGCAAGCAAAAAAAAATGTGTCCCAAGACAACCTCTTTGTGGCTCTTCATTTCAAAGGGCACATTAAATTTTGGCCCTCACACGGTAGATTTTGGTTTTATGTAGAGCCCAATAAGCAAAGCAACAATTGTGGTGAAAGAGAATCATAACAACAACCACTCAATGTGGAGCTCTTCCAACGAACAGTCAATGTTTGTCTCTAACACTAGCAACATGAATAGTGTGAACATGTAGGATGTCAAGGACTTTAGGATTTTAGGTAACATGGAAAGGTTGGGTTGTTGCAATTGGGGTTTATCTCATTACAAGCATTTATGGGAATACGCTCATAATGTGCCGTTGCAGTGTTCTTTCATTAGGCAAGGATTGAGGATGCTCTCAAGGTTTGGTTGGAGTGGATAGAGCCTCTTGAATGTGGCCACACTATTCTTGTTTAGCATATCTATGATCGAGTTTAGAAAGGTTGAGTGCATATAAAAAATAGGAGCTCAAAAATAGCAAAGAGAAGTTATAAAATACAAAACAATTTAATGAATTATGTCTAGGTTGGTCAAAAAGAAGACTTGGGTGATGAACAACACGTGCAACTGTGTCAATTTTGGTATAGGACCAAGGCCTTAGTAAGAAAAACACTCAAAATTGTCATTTTTATTGCAAAGTATAAAACCTGTGGTTCTTTTGAATTTTATTTTATTTTGTAGAGATGCTTTTCAATATAATGAATTATAAAAAAAATTAAATAGAGAGAAGGTTCCACCACTAGGATTACATCTAATTGTTTAAATATTTCTAAAAGAAGTAATTTCCTTGTTTTCCACACAAGTACAAAGAAACGGGCAAAGAAGGCTCTCTCGCAAGTGCATTTCTAGACATTGAAAAGTATTTTTCTATATTGGTTTTGTCTCATTCCCCCCGCCATAAAGTTTTTAGAAATGGATTATCCTTTTTTTTTGTGTGTGTATGTGTTTTTGCTATTTTCTACAATTTAAACATTCAAGCAATCCATCTTTTTGGTTAAATTTTTCATCAACTTGTTTTATGCATAACTTTTGGAAATCATTTTTCATATGAATGTGATCAAATGCATCAAAATGAGCAAGTGTTTCATGCCTTTCACCCATCACTTATACAAAACCATGCATGGCAATATGGCACCAATCCCACACTTTGTTTATTGGGGTTGATCTCCAACGATCTCCATCCCACACTTGTTTATTGGGGTTGATCTTCAATGATCTCCATGATGATGATTGCTGTGTAATTTAAGTTCAATGAACCCCCACTTGAAATCATGAAGGCTACAATAGACAGTATAATGATGTCTTCCTAGATTTCTACCACGATGCTTGCTAGGTGTGATGAATCTTTGGCTGTGTATCTACAGGAAATACGTCCAGTGTATCCGTTGCTATGATCTCACATAAGTTATTTTACGTTCATTTGTAAAAGCTCCACGGCAACAAAGTCAGGACTAGCGGGTCATGCTGAGCAATACGTGCCGTGTACAGATATCAAAGGAATCAGATGCACCCATATAGACAAGTGAGTTACGACAAAAACAATTCCTATCCAGTAGGCTCACCGGAGTAGGGTCAGTCATAGGACCCAGGACAAGGGCAAAGAAACCTTCGATTGCCTGATTACGTACCTTCTGGCACAAACATCGAAATATGCAACAACAAAACATTCCATCGCAACCACTCACAACCCAGAAAATCAGCATGATGATTAATACGTGCACTGCACTGCTGACGGATCCATCCTCAGTCCGACCTTGAAGACAAAATTCCAAATTGGAATATCTCAGATTAAAGAATAATGAGTGATCAACAATTAGGTCTACACATCAAAGCTTCAAAGTGAAGCGATTTCTACGATTTCTAGACCTTCAATCTCCTCAATAAAGTGGGCAGGGTGACACCAACAGGGTCCCTCGCTGAATTTCCAAATTGACTATCTGAAAACAACTTAATTTCCTCAGTGTCGAATCTGTTTCTCCGTCTTGTTCGCTGAGTATCATTCCTTGCACTCCTGGATACCTGCAAAATGATAGAAACATGCGAATGATCAGCGCACTTGCTACCCATCTTTGAAAGTGTCGAGAGAAAGAATTGATAACCAGCATACCTGATCAAGTACAACTTAACCGGTGAGCAGCAGAGCAGGATGCAGTCAGTCCTGTCTTGTAAATCACTTGAATAAATACTAGTGACAGTAAGTTGCAAATAGTTCACGGGTTCCCACAATGCTCTAGCATGCATGAAGGCTATGCCCGGAATATCACGATCTTCACATTCAATCATTTCCTGGGTAGTGCAAGAAAGTGGAATGGAGACATTGAAGATCCAGACATAGACTCCATGCAACGGCAGAGCGCCATGGGGACTCAAAAACTCTTGCAACATCTGATCTTCAAATGTTACTCCCGCAGCTGAATTGGAATCAATCTGCTCAATGAAAAATATTAACCATGTTTCCCTAGCCTTACGGGCAAGGGTTCCCAGACAATTAATTCTGCTCTAGGAACAAGGAGAATCAGAGGCACAACCGCACAACTTTCTCCTGCAGGCAGCACGCACTGTAAAATCAGAGATAATCATATATATCGCCCTCCTGGGATTGTATCAGCCGTGAACCAGAACCCCAATACCGAAAAACCTTGATTCAATGGCGAGGGTGTCGTTTACCGACATTCAAGTACGAGATCCCTTACCACAACCAGCAAGGTACCTCTATTCGAAATCACACACGGAATTGGTTTCTATTCATACCGCGGTCCAATCCAACGTGACTATGGCTAACGACTTCTGCCTGATCTGCAAGCGACCACTTCATCCTCAAATCGACAACCCCTGCAAGAATCGAGCCCTCTCAATGAATTGAAACAGTCTCGAAGCTCGCTCGACATAAATCCGAGTGCCAAATAGTGAGTAACTCACTCATTGCAGCGCCAAGATAGAATTACCACAAACCAACGAACGATCAGCATATGAACGCAATGACGATCACCGGAAAGCATACTAGACTCAATAGCACGTATGTTTTACACAATCAGAGAATCGTCTACACGGCTAACGAACTGCAAAGCGAAGTAGCCCAACTGAAGCAAGCAAGTAATCCGGCCGCCTATTCCCCATCTCTCCGAGCGCCCGAAGAGGCGAGCTTGGTGCAACCGTGCACCCCCGTACCGGTCAGCTAGCTAGCGAGTACCGAAGCTGCAATGACCGCAATTATTTCAAGACAAGCTAGTACTACAGGCGCACTGCACCGAGCGCGCGCATGCTTCGATTCCAAGCATGCACGATTGGGCACCAAGTTGCTAGTAAGTTACGCCAGGGACTGTCTGTCTAGCTAGGTGAGGGTGGAAGAGAGAGCAGTCGCGGAGGGAATATATAGATAGAGAGCTACGTACGTGCAGTAGCTAGCTAGCTAGGCGCTCGAGGATTGATGAATATATGAATCGGGACCCAGGGAGCTTGCTTGCTCACTCTGGTCAGCTTAATTAAGTTATCTGTGGCGGTTGGGGGCAGCAGGCACGACGGCCGAAAGGAGCAAGGCCGTGCCTGGAGGCGGGGCCGGACGTGCCGGCCCCTGGAAATGGAAACGAACCGGCGGCTTCGGGCCGCGGCCCAGACCAGAATAGCAAGCGCATGCATCTGCCTGCCTGATGAGCCGGCCTAGCCTGGACCAAATGCCAATCACACAATACAAATTCCGTTGCAAATTCCATTCCACGGACCGACATCCGCCTGGGGCTTCGAAATGGCGAACTTCCTACAGTACGATTCACTTAAGCCTGGCTTAAGAATGATTAAGTAAGCGACGCTCGGGTTTGCTAGCTGATTCCCCTCCCCGTCACCACAGGCAGGCAGGCAAGCAAGGCCCATGGTACGGTGCACGGAGAGTTCTCGAATATCACACTGATGATGAAGCAGGGCCACTTTATATTAGGGCCTGGTCGGTTCCCATTCGAAGAGGACTCAATTTAAAATACATGGGGCCAACTCAAATCTGGCCGAGTGGAAAAATGGGGTCAAGGATACATGGCCAAAGTACTAACATAATGATACGCCGGTTTGAAGGAGCTTTTTTCTTGCCTAGAGATAGACTTAACGGAATTCTAGGAGATCATCATAGTCTAAAATCTCACAACCGTAGATTTTGTCTATTTAATTGACCCTACACTTCAGAAGGTGGGATTTACTAATATATAGGTAAAACCCGACTATGGTCCCTCTTGAGTTTACACTTTATATCAAGGCCATGCAAAGTGTCATTACTATTTATGGTCTTGGGCTCTACTTCCCATGATTACAGCTAAGAAGTAGGGCACCTTTAAGTGCTTGTGGTTCCTTGGTTTGGCATTGGTGTAAAATGGCCTAGAGCTAGACCAATGACTGGGGAGAAATTTGAGCCAACCAACTAGTGAAATTTTTTATACCTAAAATTTCTCAAAATCTCACTTTCATTTTATTGCAAGGAATTTATCTTATAAAAGTGAAGGATAACAACCACCCTATGTCACTTCTACCTTACCCCATTATCTCTTCCAAAGTTACCCTAGCTGGGATTACTTTGCCCCTTGTATCTAAAGGTTGCTAGCATGTGAGTCTAGGATCTTGAGCTCATGAGTCTAGGAGCCTAGGCACCTATGCTATAGGTACCTTCTATGATTACTGGGTACCTATGATATAAGTATGTATGTTATAGACACCTTCAATAAGTGTAGGATACCTACTTACATCTTGATTCAAAGCTTAGAGACTCGCATTTGTATGCTCATACACTAGCATCATTGCACACATTTGTAATCAAGATAAGTCTTTCTGTACACTCATACACTAACATCGTTGCTTTGCCCTTCCTACTTTGAGCATTTTTTTTCAATTTAGGCTTGGACTTTTGAGCTCACCATGGCAGCATTTATCAGATTGCTTCATGATTAGATTAGGTATATTTGCAAGCATTCACATGGAAGCTTTCTCACTCGCTCGCTCTTGAGATTGAATTGTTTTCTATTCTTGCATTCAAGTTTGTTGTTAAAGGATTTAGGGTGCAAAGAGATCAATGACTTGTTGGCAATCTTTGTTGACGAAATCTTTGTAAGACGGACAGGCAAGCGATGACAAAAAAAAATTTCAGTGAGAGGAGACAATTTTGCAGTGCCTTCTGGCTTCTCCAACACAACTGCCCAACAAACAAATAATTATGAAGAACTTTGTGAGAGAGCTGATGAAGCAGTTGGAGGTGCTTGAATGCCCACAATGTCAGTGCACTTGATGTAGTTACTACATCTTTTGAGCTCATTGTCATTGTGACAAACTGTTACAATGAGTTCAAAAAAGAATAATTCATTAAATTTTTTTTTAACTCCCTCCCAGGTCCCCTGGGTTTTAGAAAAATTATTAATTAAAATTAATTTCTAAATTTTTTGGCCCCCCCTCCCCTTATTTGTAATTTTTTGAACAAGTATACAATGGCAAACAATATGGGACAAAGAAAATTGTATCCCGTATTAGTATACCATATCCATATCCGTATTTGTATTTGTACACATATTTGTACATATACTATATTCCAATATCAAATATTGTATTTGTACAATATTTGTAATCGTACTCTGATTCATATCTGTATTTGTATCCATATTTGTATTTGGATGGATGGCTCAGATTAAATCTCAAAGATCAACGGCTTAAATTTTTTTGAGAAATCGACGATGATTTCAAAGGTAAGTATTTAAAAAAAAATCAACAACCTTAAAAAAATTTGAAAAAGGAGGGAGGCAACTAAATATGACCCTTGTTTACTTTTTTGGATACATTGTCATTGGAGTGGAGGGGTTGGATGGGAGATGACTGAGAATATTATGGTCCATGCCTTGGAAGAGCATACAAAGAAAATAACATTAAAGTGGGTATCCCCAAATCGTCACTAATTGCCGTTGTGCCTAATTACTATTGATAGACTATTAAAATTATCATAATTCCTTATCAATAAGTGAAAAGAGGTTCCAATGCACTAAAGAACGCGACATTTGGATACTGTATGCAAAAGTTATGAAGGAACAAAGTTTGGCTCTGAAAGCATTTTTTCCACATAATTGATTTTTGAGATGTATATAGAGTGAAGATGGAAGTTTAGGGTTAGTGGCGCATTTGGGGGTGTCCATTGTATAAGCTCATTGTTACCCTTTCTTTGCCAATTGATGGGATAACTACATCCGAGACACAACCTTAGCTATCCTTGCATACTTACATTTCCATTAGCTTCAAGTGTAAGGTAGAAGTACCTATTTTTGACAACCTTCAATGATGGTTTTATAAAGTGACCTATTGTGGACAATAATTGGCTGCATGGACAATTTCGTTAAAATGGCAGTATTCTATTGGCATTTGTACATGAAGGAACAAAGATTGAAGTGTACTGAGGCACCTATTCATCTCATATCAAGCATCGATTGTGTCCCATGAGTGTCCAAATCATCACTCGTTTACGTATGGCATTGCCCCCACCATTTTCTTCCGCAAGATCTCATACCCTAGTTGGTTCCCTGAACCGCTATTTTAATGGAATACCGCCATTTTAACAAAATTACCCATCTGCACTATTCATTGAAAAAGATTATGTATTTGTACCTTCTTGCCTCCACTCATCTCTCTTCCCTCCTTGCTTAGGGAGAAGTGCCAAAGCTAACCGTAATAGGTGAGTCTATGAGACATAATTAGTTTGAATGAAAAATCTACATTTATATCGAATAAAAGATTCATTCTTGTTAAAAAAATTATCATTTTTTGCATTCTTCTTCATCTTTATGTTTGCACACATTGAGCCGATCAATTTCTCAATGAATTTCCCATATCTTACATGCTGAAAAGTTGAACCCCGAAAGAATTTGATTCATTGGAAAGGTGAAGCATGGCTTCAAAAGCAGATGGATTTGCAAGCACAATTTGGAAGAATTCTTCCTTTGGATGTGGGAAGTCACTATAGGATCTTTGATAAAAAGAAGCAAGTAGTTTGAATGTGCTTTGAAATTGAAGAGAATAGAAGTTCATTTGAAGATTATAAGCTTTGATCACACAAAAAGTGGCATTGACCTGTATGAGCAGTTGCTACGTTGAAGACATTTCCTATCATGGAGATCAATTACATACTAAAAAAATTACGAGAAAAATTGCAATGCGTAGAGCATGTTGCCTTGAATGATATCATGAACTATCCGCTATCGATTGTGCAAAGCAAGTGAGAATGTGGAGCTTGCTAAGAATGTGCCACTATAAGAAAACTGTGTTTTTTGAGATTTTGAGATTTAGACATCCGCACGTCTGTGCTGACGTTTTTCTACGTCTGCAAGGACGTCTTGAAACTTGCGTCCCGCGCAGACATGCCAAAAACATCGAAAATCTAGCCGGACATCACAAATTTTTTGCCAGACATCACAAAAAACATGGGTCAACGGGGTCCTGAAAGGTCGCCATGTGGCTACCACCTAAGTGCCACACATGCGCGGGAAGCCATGTAGGATTATTTTTCATCCATGCCCGTCCATGACGTGGCATCTAAGGTGGCATCTGACATTGCATTTAGTAAGGATGATGTGGCATGCCACGTCAGCACATTTCTTTGCCTTTGTCAACGCATTTTCCTGTTGTTTAAGAAATTTAATATTGTTTTTGAAGACATCAACTTAGACGTCTAGACGTTTTGAAAGACATCAATTTAGACATCTAGATGTTTTGAAAGACATCAACTTAGACATCTAGACGTTTTCTAAGACATCACCTTAGACATCTAGACGTTTTCTAAGACGTCATTGTAGATGTCTAGACATTTATTGAGACGTCAAATTAAACATCTAGATGTTGTGGGATGTCATTGTAGATGTCCTAATTTCACCATAAATATTTCTTGCAACGTCCAATATGATTTAGAAGAACAAAATGATGTCACTTTTGACATTTATGTGGTCAAATGTGCTATTTGGCATAATGTCAATATGGACAATTACACAAGTCCTACATAATGCACATCCAAATTCCATAATATACAATACAACATTTCATATATAATATACCATACATAATATACCATATACAATACATAATATGCCATACAAAATACATTGTATTAAGAATTATGTCATACACTACAAGGGAAACGGGCCCTAATTTACAGAAATTTTGACAGAATAGTGTCCGAAATGACAATCACAACTTGTGAAATTTTGTTTTTTGTCAATGCAGTCAATATTGCAATGTCTGTCAAATTCCTGTCAATTTCTCAATCAATTTTGTCAAACAAAGTTAATTTCTTCCTAGAAATCCAAGAAATTTTATATAGAATTTTTATTTTAGATACAAAATGAAATGGCTATCATTTTCTAAGTTTATATAAGAAATTATACATCGTTGCAATCTTTAAGCATTCACCAGCAACATCATTACTTCCTTCAAGGGAGAGAAACTTTCTCTACATATGTGGAGGTAGGAGGTCAACCAACGCATATGGGATATGTGAATTTTTGAAGTTGTGAGAGCTCATAGTGAAGTTAGAAATCCGTAATTCTGTAATAAAACTAAGATTTTAGACCTCATTTCAGCATAGTATAATGTATTTTCTTTAAGAACTTTGAACTAAGAATAGTTAGAATATGAATTAGAGTTTTAAGTTCAAAAATAATTTTGACATTTCAAATTTTCAATCAAAAATTACAGGCAGATTTCAAAGAGGAAGTTTGAAAAAATATAATAAGAACAATTTCAAACACCTCTTTGAAATTGTTCTTATTATATTTTTTCAAACTTCCTCTTTGAAATCTGCCTGTAATTTTTGATTGAAAATTTGGAATGTCAAAATTATTTTTGAACTTAAAACTCTAATTCATATTCTAACTATTCTTAGTTCAAAGTTCTTAAAGAAAATACATTATACTATGCTGAAATGAGGTCTAAAATCTTAGTTTTATTACAGAATTACGGATTTCTAACTTCACTATGAGCTCACAACTTCAAAAATTCACATATTCCATATGGATTGGTCGACCTCCTACCTTCATAATTATGTGTATATAAGGAGCTTCTCTACCCCATTCATTTCACGAAATACAAATGATTCATGGAAGAAAATAATTTAGAAAATAAATGAGCTCTATGTTCTCGATTTGTTTTGGTCAATGTTTTGGAAAGTTGATAAAAAAGTTTAAATCATCCAAAAATATTTCATCTAAAAATTTATCATTCATTTGATAAAATTTCATCCAATCTTTTTTAGCCATTATTTCAAGTATTTTATTAAATCCTTGAAAAATATTTTTTTGGATTAAGTGACGTGGAAATTAAAAAATCCAGGGTGGCAAAGGAGTGAGAGGAAGACTTGCTGATGTGTATCTTTGTCCGAAATGACAGCCGAATTGACAGAATTCTATCAATTAAGTGTCCGAATCAAGTACTCCTAATCTACAGCACATTTGACAGAATTCTGTCAAATTTCCTGTCAAATAGGATACAGTTTCCCTTGTAGTGATATGACTCCAAATGTATTTCAAAAATGTCCAATACAACATGTCATACATAGTACACCATAGACAATACAAAATACACCAAACAAAATACACCATATTTGGATATTATAGTACATGACTTAAAAGCCACTTGATCTGATTATATAGAGAGGAGAAGACAACCTCTTTATACAAGAGGGATGGTGGAAAGTTAGACAAACAATATGGGATATGGAAAACACAAGAATTGTTACAAGTAGAAATGCATACTGCATTTAAACGTCTAGACATTTTCTGAGACGTCATGGAAAACATCAAAAGTACATGTTGATGTCTCCTATGATGTTGGTATCAACACTAATATATAAGTAGATGTCGTAGGTAGTTGTCTTTACAAACTTAGACACCGATCAAAAAGCATCAATGTAGACATTTGTAGTTCTCATATATGGTGTTAAGGCATTGCATACAATTGTTTAGACCAGTGCTCTAAATGATACCAAGCAATGTATCATACAAGGAATACATCTTGACAAAGGCCTAGAGATGGAAAGGATGTGGAGTTTTTTGTCTATAGTCAAGGCTCTTGCAACCACAAAGAGTTGTTTGTTATCCACCCTAAATAAAATTTTTACCTTTTGCGGAGTGGTTGACATTTGTGAGAAAGAAAATTGAACATTTTGGAAAGTTGTGTGCCGAACAGAGGTTAGGAGTAATGGAAGGCACTATACGTACTCTATCCAATCCATCCTGAACATGGTTCAATTGCAAAATGATAGGGACTTTGATGGACTACAACCAATGCAAGAAGTTGACTCAATGTAGCATTCCATAGATGAAAAAAGAGCCTACTTTGTCATTGTGGGTGACAATGCAATTCCTGAGGTTGAAGCTTAACCCCTGAAGGACCAAGGTCTTTTTCCTGCCAAAAAACAGTCAAAACTGCCATATCTATAGCAAAGAGTGAAAAAAAATTAATTTTTTTTTTTTTTTTTCATATCTAATCGTAGGATCTTACATCTAACTAGTATGAGAGTGTGTGGAAAAAAATTTAGAATTTTTGACTGCACAGATTGCAAGATATCTGAGTTTAAAGTGAAAAAAATAAGTTTTCAGCACCTTGTAGGACTAGATTTTCTTACTTTGAACATTTTTAACTTAAAACTTTTGCACTATAGAGTTTTGAGATTTAAATCTTTATGGTGGAGAATTGAGTTGAGAGTCTAGGGGAAAAAAAATTCAAAAAAACTTAAGTATCATTCTTAAAAAAATTGTTAAATAGAAATAGGTACAAGATAGAAGGAAAATCTAAAATATTAATATATTTTAGATGGAATTAAAATGCACTAATCTCAATGGTGGGATTGTTCTAGAAAGTAAATCAGACCATGTAAGAAAAAATTGAAAAAAAGAAAAATTGCATTAAAAAATGAATCCTACAAGTTATTTTTTTCAAGAAGATGCTCTAATTGCCTGAAAAACAAGAATGTCCATAACTTGCTCATAACAAATCCAAATGAAATGAATCAAAGCTTTCTAGATAGACAAAAATATAATCTATGAGAAAAAAATATTAAAAATAAAATTCAAATTTTTGTCTATTTTGTTTTTGATGCCCGGACTGCCCATCCCCTCGTTTGAGCTTATTTGGTCATAACTTTTGTTCCCGGGCACCAATTGTGAAAAAAATTATATTCTCACAAAGCTTATCAATTTTTCCATCTCCAAAAGAAGTTTAAAAAAATCACAACAAAATTTCTGCTCGTAGGTACCTGCCCAAAAACACATTTGTCCCACGAGGGGACAATGGTCCTTTAGTTAGGGGTTAATACATCCATGTTCTTTGTATATATGTGTGATAGCTTGCAAATGTCATGTAGAACATCTAAAGGATAGGGCAGCTTGTCTACTTCTATGTCTTCTACAAGAAACTATTGTCTTGAAAACATTCATCGGGTGACAAAAGTAATGATTGTGGATGTTGGATGTAATGTGTATGTGACATCATCTGAATAGGGAAGGTTCACTATAAGAAACCCGCATTTTTTTGAACGTTAGCAACAAACAAGGATGTTTTTCAAAACAAGAGCACAAAGATGGGATTGCAGCCATAGGAGGTAGAATTGAGTTTGATGTTTCAAAAAACATTTGCATGTCACAGGTGGAACAAATTGATGTCTTGTGCAATGGTAATGTTCTAAAAGACATCAAGAAAAATATAGTTGTGTTTTGTACAACGTCCAAGAAAACACAGAAATGCCACGTTGGCAAGAGCTTTTGGTTTAACTTTGGTTAAATTAGAGAAAGTTACTATGGATTGAGGTAAACCCCTGACCAAATATAAAATGCAGGGGAAGGTCACTAGGTCAGCCATTAGACAAGTTTTTTTTTTAAATTTAAAAAAATTTAAAAACTGCCAAGTGATGTGGCATTTGATTTACTTTTTATTTTTTATTTTTTATTTTCATTTGGCTTGGGTGCATCCCAACTCCATGATAATAAAAAATAAATCATATTATAAACTAAACTTGGTAAACTTCACTTCACTTAAATAGACTCAAATTCGAAAAATAAAAAAAAATATGGCATCTAGCAAAGATAAAGTGGCATGCCACATTAGCACACCTAGACACCATTCAAAAAGTTTAACAGTGTTTTTTTTGACATCAACTGAGACATCAATTGAGATTTCTAGATGTTTTTTGCAATATCAACTAAGATGTCAAATTTGACAGCTTTGTATAATTTTGAAAAATTACATATCCCATATAGTTTGTCATGCCTCCTACAGCCCTACTTGTATAAATAGTATGTCTTTTCATGTCTATTTACACACAATAATTGGCTTTTAAGTCATGTGACATAAATACCAAATATTGTGTATAGCGTATTGTATATAGCGTATTGTATATAGCGTATTGTATATAATGTATTGTGTATTTTGTACTATGTATTTTGTATGGGCTATTTTTTATGGTGTATGTCAAAGTTGATGTTGCAAAATGTTTCAATGTCAAAGCTGACATCTCAGAAAATGTGTCAAAAGACATCTGAATAGATGTCGCCAAAAACAATATCAAATTTTTTGTTGACGTCTAAGTTGATGTTACTCAAAACAACATTAATCTTCTCAGACAATGTCACGTCAGATGCCACGTCAGCATTTTTCATGTCCACGTCATTGAATTTTCATGTCATATACCACGTCACATGCCACATTAGCTTTTTTTTTCCAAACTACCTACACATCATCTTTTTTTTCCACCTTGGGCAGTTCTTTTCTTCTAGACTATAGTAATTTCTACTAATTTATCCACGGTTAAAATGAACTAGGGATGCTGACGTGGCAATGATTGTTTTCTCGGACAATCTTTGAAACATCATTATGTCTGCAGTCATGTCTTTAACGGCATAGTTGTTTTTGCTAGCACCTAATGCTATGACCATAATTTTCCTCTATTTTCTACAACATCCACATAAACGTACACTTTCATTGCATCTGTCTAGTAAACATCTCAATGTTCATGTGGACATAGTATGTCTAGCCAAAGACATGCTATGTTTTGGGTTCGACATCCAAAAAAACATAGTTTTCTTATAGTGTCTATCTCTTGTATGGAGAGCTTGTCTCCTAGATGGAGAGCCTGTCTCTGGACGAAGAGGCCGTCTCCTGGATGGAAAGGCCGTCTCCAAGACGATAATCTGTCCTCTGGACGAGAAACCATCCCGTCCCCTAGACCGGAATACGTCATTGGACGGGACAGTTGCCGCTTGGACGGTTTTGTTGGCAAGGCTGCCCTGTGACTTCAAATCTGTCGGGTTTAGGGTCCACCCGATCAGCCGTCACTCCGTCTAGCTGGGTTTAAGGTTTAGGGTTTTAGGGAGGGCTTCAAGGTATATATTAAGGACTTCCGCCTATTCAAGATTACTTTTCTTTGCTGATTCTGCCTTTCATGACTTGGTTGGAGTACAACCATTGCGGTAGAGCGAAGTCCAAGAAGAGTGTATTGTAGTGGCACTTGTTGTGAGAGCAACAAGTATTGTGTCCACATTACATTTCAAACATAATACTAATCTTTTTTTTTGTGCAGGGGTAGGTAGAGGATGACAGATAAAAGCAATGGGTGGAGGAAGACCACATTGGGAACCTTGGTACACACTACGACAGTACGACCAGATGGAAAAGTTGCTTGCAAGTTCTGCGAAGCTTTGCTAAGCTATCAAAAGGATCGGTTGCTTTTCCATTTGGCATACAGACGAAATGACACCCTCTTTGGAGTGAGAGCGTGCACTAAAGTCAGTGCAACCGTGAAGATAATGTTTTTTAATTGTGGAGGACATATATTTGCGGACACTTCATATGGAAATGGACGCGATGTGGAAGTGACATCACCATCAACGAGACTACCAAATGTAGTACGTGGCGAGCAACAACCTGATGCTTCAATCGCAGCAAACGATGGAGGAGAAAACACTGGGGGGCAAAGCTCTCAAGTACGATCATCGGATGTGCCCAACCCTAGTTTGATCCATAGTCGATCGATGAGGCAATTGTCTGTACAAGAAGGAATGAACACATCAAACAAGCAAGTACTAGACAAGAAGTGGGCTAAGTTTTTCTATGAAGCCAATATACCATTCAATGTAGTGAGGCATTCTGCTTTTCTAGATGTAGTGAAATCAACATCGGAATCAAGAGTTGGCTACAAACCTCCAAGGTACTATGCACTTCGTACAAAGCTCATAAAATCTACAAAAGACAAAGTGGCTGCAATGGTAGCAGAGAAGATAAGGGCACCAATCCACAAGTATGGCGTTACAATATGCTCTGATGGATGGGACAATGTTACACATTGACCATTGATGAATGTCATGTTGGCATGTACAAGTGGAGATGTGTTTCTTGGATCGATAGACACAACAGGCAAATGCAAAGATGCTACTTACGTGGCTAATTGCATGGGTGATTACATTGACAAGGTAGGGGCACAGAATGTGGTACAAGTTTGTATAGACAATGCAACAAACATGTTGGCCGCTGGCACTCTGTTACTTTGTAGATTTCCACACATATATTTTCAAGGGTGTTCAGCACATGCACTTGACCTTCTACTTGAAGATTGAAGAAAACAAGATTGGATAACAAGTATGGTCAAAAAAGCCAAGTCAATTGTAAAATACATTCGAACGTATCTTATGCTACTTGCAATTTTCAACAATGTCCTCTTAATCACGTTTTGAAAAATCCGTTCAAACACGCTTTGCAACCATGTTCCTCATAATTGAACGTTTGGTAGAGGTGAAGGAAGCGATAGAATTGACAGTCCACGATCCGCAATGGAATGAGTACACGCGGAGATTGACATCCAATCAAAAGCAAAGAAAAGCTAACGATGTGCGACGATCAGGGTTGTACACTGCGACACCGTGACAAACAGATGTTGCGCGAATGCGCGACTTCTAGTAGAGCCCGCGCAACGTCAAGTTGACTTTAAAAGAAATCCTCCTATGTTTACGATTTTGACATATTCAAGTCTTATTTTTATAAAGTGTCTCAATTTAATAAATACACATAACATTTTAAATTTAGATTCATAATTACAGTGAGATTTCAAAGTTTTTGGCTGTGAAAATGGCCCTACTCGACAACATGTCTAGTAAACTTGACACTTCGTGACACGCGACATGCGACGTCAGACGTCATACACGATGCCAAAACTCAAAAATATGTCAGACAAGACAACCCTGGCGACGATATGTGCGAACGGATGAATTTTGGAGGAGATGTTTGAATTTTGTGTACATAGTGGAGCCCGTGTTGGTTGCTCTTCAAGAGTTTGATGGCAAGCACTTGTGCTTGGACAAGGCATGACTTGTAATGAAAAAGGTGAAAAAGCATGTTTTATCTTTGAGGGATCCACCATTTTCATTAGAGCCACGGTATGCAATTTCCGCCATCGATGATTTCTACAAGCGCTGGGACATGCTCAGGACAGATTTGCATTACGTTGGGGCTCTATTGAATCTCTTTTTACTTGATGAAGTCTTGCTAATGGATGATGATGAGGCAAGATAAGCCATATTGAGAGTTTTGCGCAAATTGGCTGTTGGAGATCAAGCATTTGCTTCAACTTTGTCTGAGTACCAAGCATTTAGAGATTGTCGAGGCATTTTCGGTGGACTTCCTGATGTAAACACCCTAAATTTGCAGCCTCACGAATGGTGGGACCTTCTTGGAGCCAGTGCTTGTACACTTGCACCGATTGTAAGAAAGATCCTTGCGCAAGTGTGTTCTGCATCGTTGTGTGAACACAATTGGAGCATGTATTCGTTTGTCCACAACAAATCACGCAATAGATTGACATCAGAGTGTGCTGAGGAATTGGTTTACATTTATACCAATTTCAAGACTCTTAGAAAAAAGGCTACAGCAAATCCGACAAGGTGGTACACTGAGAATATGATGTTAGAGGATTCCATGACAGATGAATCTAATGGTCTAGACCGTCGTTCGGTTCTCTTTGATCCCAATGATGACGATTCAGATGATAGTTCTAATGACGGCGATGAGCCACCATTTGATAGATTTCGTGGGGCGGGAGGAGTGCGTCCTCTAATTGATGCATCCGTTTTTGGCTTTGAAGAGGGGGATAATAACGACAATGACCACAAGGGACATCAAGGAAGTCCACCACGAATGCCACAAACGTGGAATGCTGGGCCAAGTGGGGGCAATACAAATGAGGACGTTGTGGCACCGAGACCATTAAGTCCAAACCCTATGGATGTACAAGTTGATGCTACAATAGAAAGAGAAGGTGTTGACGTTGAAAGAGGACGTGAACAAGACATAGTAGTACCACTGTCATTGCCCATGAGGACCACCCGCAGAGAAGGGCCCCCTTAAGGTGCAGAATTAGATATGCCCCCTCCAAATCGAGTCTGGATTGCATAACGGCAAATGCCAATATTGGAGAATCTACAAATCCAAAGTTCATCAAGGCCGTCTAGTTCCGAAGTTTGTCCACACGAATCAACTTCATCGATATGTATACGATTGGCTAATATGGTGTCACAGCGTACGACTAGAAATACGACTTCATTGCGGCTACATGTACATGCCAATAATCAAGGGAAGTGTCCACAACTACAAGGTACTACCAATGAACTTGTGAGTAGTAGAACACGTAGAAGGTTGAGGAGGGAAGAAGTGGCTTCCCAACCATTTTCAAGAGAAGTTCAAATAGGAGGGCCTATGAGCCCCAAATTCGTCACTTGGGACTCATAGTTTTCTTTTTTTTAGTTTATTACAAATTAAGGCATAAAGTACCATGAAAAACCCAAAAAAGAGTGTAGAACCAAAATAGATATGTCACGTACCAGTATAGCATTTGGTCATAAATAGCCTTTTATCCATAGATTACCCACAAAACCCACTTGTATATAGGTTAGAATTCGTAAATAGTGGGAAACAATAGGGCTACTAGGAACTTACCCAAAATAGCCCAAATCCAGTGCATGTGGCCATGATAGGCTAAATTGGTCTTAGGAGAGTTAGAAAGATCCCCACATAAATCTCCAAAGATAGGTTCTAGTTTCCCCATTCCATCGACGAAACGTTAGGAATCCAAATTGTTAGCTTGCAGGTGTTACTGGTCCAAGACAGGCCACATGGAGGAATCCACAACTGCCGGATAGTGTTCTTGGATCTAGAACATGTCGGGATTTCCACAGCGAAATCCGTTCGCCAAGATTCCCTCACGTGTGAAAGATTCCGTGATTGCCGGTGATTCAACCAAAGTAGTTTTTGCCTCGCCACTGACTGTGTGCCAATTAGCCCAAGACTTTGCAGGTGGCTTAGGGGACCAACGACGCTAGCATGCGAGTTTGGAGCGGCGAGCCTGCGAGCTGTGAGCGTCAAGTTTGCGAGCATAGAGATCCAGAATTATATAAATTTTGTTAATGATGTCTAAAAAAGGAAAGTTTTCAAAAAATTGCCTAAAATAGGAAAAAAATTACTATTTATAGTAAGTGTTGCGGCCTATGACTGTGGCTCCTAAAACCGTGGATTCGGTTAAATTTTTATTTTTATTGTCTTAAAATTTTTATTTTCTATATCTTTAGGCTTTCACTCATTCTGACTTTTTTGCAAAGTTAAAGCACTTACGACATGTGTAGAATGAGTACACAGCTTCAACGGTAGTTTCAGATGAATACCTCATATCATTGTTGTAGACATATGACTCCAATGTTTAAGTGTTTAGCATATAGAGTTTAAAATTTTGAAATTAATTTCTAGGACTCGTTGTAAATTTAAGGGCAATTTTGTTAAAATGGCGGTATTCCATGTGCCATTTGTACATGGAAGTTTGGCGAAGTGCGATTTTTGAAACAGAGGGGTGTGGATTTCTTTGTAGGACTTGTAAGGAAGAAAGTGCCTTGAATTTTATATAGTTGTCCGAGTTTTGCATGATACTTCCTAGTGTGGGCGCGGGAGATGTCGACCTCTAGAATGGAAGGAAAGCAAAAATTGGATTACATTTTGGTTAGGAGTCATGATGTGCAGAAGTTTTAGAAAATCTTTAGATTTGCATTGTTGAGGATCATGAGGACCGCAAAGATTGAATTTGGAGTAGGGCTTGGAAGAATAAACGAGGCATGTGCGGGAACTTGATTTTTTGGACTTTAATAAAATTGGAGGGTACAAATGTCGATGAACATGCAAATGAGCACCATTTCTTGCATCTTCTGCCACTCTACTGACTTCTACAATGCACGGGAGCATTGTAAGCAACAAAATTTTTTTTACCAAGAGCCCTCCGCCCTAAAAAAAAAATCAAGAGCCTCGTTGTTCGTCCTCTGCAATTCGACGTAAATGATCCACTGCAAATTGCACTTGCTGACGGGGGGCAATGAAACTGTTCCCATCATTCTTCTTTGGTTTCCATGATGCCATTATACTGTCCGTAGAAATGTAGTCAGCTTTCTCAGCCGTACGATCAACCCTCCATCTGAAATTGGTCTTCATGTCCCAGCCTGCGTACAATCGTTGTTGGTCCTTCGATGCTCCGCATGGGGTGTGCCATTGCACCAAAACTTCACGAAAGTGCTCCGCCGTTGGATCAAATTGCGGATTTTCAACTGCCCTAGCAAGCCACACGGGCTCTTCACAATCCAATCTGGGCCTCACAAAGAGGTAGAACCCCTCGCGGACATCGGTGACCACGTTGTATGCTGGTGGTGGCCTCCCCTCCAGAGTGCCAATGTAAGGATCATCCATGTTGACCTCCTCCCGCGTCCTTCCATCTTGCATTAAATCCGTCGTAAGATCCCCGGGTTGTCGAGCTCGAGGCCAAAATCCATGCCTCAATTCATTGGATTGAGGAAGATCTTCTTCGGCGCCACTGCCCAAGGCATTTCTCACTCCGGTCCAGTACGTGATCAAGTGTGCAAGTCGGGCCTTGTACACCAGTGGAGCGTCGTCTTGAGATATGTCCGTCCAATGTTGGATGTATCCATCGAGTCCACGCAAAATCTCTACTTCGTTGGTCATTTTCTTTGGAGCTACGCACGGTGGATCACCTTGGGGAAGGATCGGTTTGTGCTCTGCATCTTCCTTCCATAACTTCAAGCCCGCTTTGGGCAACCACGGGATGTCTGTACATGCCAGTTTGTATTGCATGATTGGCCAGCCCTTGTCATCCATGAAGAATTTGTATTGCCTTCCGTTAGAGTGGCCCACGAGTTGCTGCGTCTTCATCCCAATAAATGGTTTGACGTAAGCTTTGAAATCGGGCACTTCTTCTACCAAGTGAGGAATGAAAGGAACTTGCTCCATTTTCATGTACGACTCCATCAACGACGGCAAAGTAGGATGGTCCTTTTCGCGGAGTTGTTGACTCCACCGACCGAATGACGCATCCGTGTCGTCGTGCGTGTGTCCCACAATCATGAAGGATACCACCACTTCTTTCACAATCCGCCTAGCCACCAAGAAGGACCAAAAACAAAAGACGTATCTGTTCTTGTTTTCCCTCCAGGAGTTGTCCATTTGAATGTATAACACTGGTGGCAATGGTGTGGATTCGATAGGTGGAAACGGAATCTCTCCCAACGCATCCACACAAATATCGCTACCATTCAACAATGCCCGATACAATTGCGTGCTACCGGATCCGCGAAACAATGATCGTGAAGACTTTGCAAGGGGGTCCTCCAAATCTCGCAACAACTTCGCCACCGATCCCACTGTGAAGTTGCTGTCGCTTTTAAAGACATCCAAATTGTAGTGTGCATACTTGCCATCCCCGTGTCCGTGTGCAAAAATTCCTGACACCTTCAGGGGTAACTTCATGAATCCATCTAGTGCCTTTGTTTTCCTCGCCAATGCGGGACATGCTGTTTTTGAATGGTCCATCTTGTCGTGCATGATGGATAGCAGTTGCTTCGGTCGTAATCTAGACAACTGCCTACTACGGTAGTAGGCATGCCGACACGCTTCCTGCAAGAACAAGTGCTTCTCAAAACGCCTTTGGATGTGACCATAGTCCTCTGACCTAGGTGCAAAAGATGCCCTCAATTGTTTCAAGTTGTCGCAAATGCTACATCTCGCAAACGAGTCACCTCTTCCTTTGATGACGTATTCCGGAAAATGTTTTGTACGTATTTTACTAAAGCATGATTGCGACAAAGGGGACAGTTCGAGTTCCTCGTTCGCCTGCAAACAAAGCCGACCAGACAACCAGTAAAGTAAGTGACTTGTGCCTGAAATATGTTCCCACATTATTCCTTTTCAGAGAAATGGATGGAAACTGTAACACAGGGAGTTACATATTTCCCAAAATCTCTATGAATTACTTCAGGACTTCTTTACACTTCGACGGTTCTAGGTCCCTACTTTCAGTAGACATGAACGGACCATACATTCTTCTATCATTTGATCGATAGCAAGTGACCGAGAGCTGTCTTTCATACTCAATGGAAACCCATGTGTGATGCCGAGTGCATGTACCATTCCTACCTCATTCACACTCGCCAAGAACTACTTCCATTCCGTACCCGTTGGAAGAACTTTTAAGCCCACCCTTTCGCCAGTAGGCAACGTGCGAGACAAATGAGGCATGTGGTCAGCCGCTGCTTCCAGTAATGAGCGCAAAGTCTCGATGCCCTGAACAGTTGCACTCCTCAATTTCGTCCTCTTCAGGTTGCCATGAAGACCACCTCTGACGCCGAAATCTGCCCTAGCCTTGTATCTTTGAAACGTGCGGAGAGGGATGTTATGAAGAATCCGCCAAGCACGTAGACAAATGTCTATGCCCTCCACGGTGACAAGCTTCTTCCCCCTTCTAACTTCTTCATGAAACGCTCTGTGCACGTCCAGATTTTTGCTAGACTTGACTTTAAATGACTGCATGTGCATTTCCGTGCGAAGCATACGGATTGTCGAAGGACGAAACTTCCGAATGCACTCCATGTCGCAGCACAGTTCTGTGAAAACCTCTGCGATAGATTCATACGACACCATCTGTGTCCTCCGATCCACCAATGCGGCAGCACGGGTTCTTCTATCGTAGCGGTACTTCCGAACGCCTGTCCTTTTCCGATTTCCCTGTAGCTCTTCATCCATAGCAACTCGTTTACGAGCATGGTCGTACATACTAACATACCCATTTCGCCCGTGATAAAACACTTGGCGCATAGGCCAACGTAGACACATGTCCCCAACATTGGGGTCCCCATTCCGAACTTCCAGTACAACAATGCCCACGTCGTCCTTACCCAACTTGTTCCTCCCATCAATGCAAGCGTTTGGGTCGGCAGTGATGATGATCACTTCCGCGAAGTCCGAGCCGTCCGCGTGTCGTGCGAGTAGGGCCTTACCAGACCATCCGTCGCGGGCAATGCCTTCGCAATCTGGAATGGGACTAGTGTCCTCGTCCTCCGCGGCAACTGCCTCCAAGTCCACATCCTCCTCTTCACATTCTTCGAAACCCTTAGCGTCGAAGGATTCACGAATGACATTTGCACGATGTAAGCGAAACGAAACGAAGACTTGCGAACGACAGAAAAATCAAGATGGGCTCGATAGAAAATGTTGCACCTCGTCGCCGTCGGATTCGCTAGAAGAAGTCATACACCACAACGAAGACTCCTGAAGTGGAATCGTGTGGAAGATATACTCAGGGCTGTTGACAGGATGGTCGCGGTCATAGAATGAAATGTCAAAGAATTGGCACAGCTTGTACGAAGTAATTGCCGACGCGTGGCTGCCAGACGCGAAGGCAAATCAGACGACGTATAGGCACGAATCAAGTCTCTTGAAGAAACAATTCAAATCTCGGTATTCCAGAAGGACAAAAGTTAAAAAAAAAAGTTTCATATACATAACTACAGAGCGGAATGTCACAGTCAAGGGTACAGGCCAAAAAAATATGGTGCTTGCCAATGCAAAGAAGAAATAAATCGATTCGACAGATCAGAGCGCCCGCCCTGAACAAAACTAGACTCGGTCGTGTCACACAAGATAAACAGGATCAATGCTTGAGGTGCCCACTCACAATTGTTTCCAAGAAAGTTGTCGGGTCTTTGGTCTCTCCAATTCAGTTCAGAGCGCCTTCTTTGAACTGGATCCAGGTTACCGATTGGCGAGACCGTGGCCAGGGAAATCCAAATCAGAGCGGGCGCTCTGAACTGAATTGAACCGAATTGTGACTAAGTCCACGTCTGCGAAAAAATGGTTTAGGGCGCCTGCTCTGAACTGGGTCCTTAGAGATTGGCGAGTCCGTGGCCACGGAAATCCACATCAGAGCGGGCGCTCTGAACTGAATCGGACCGAAAACTGACTAAGTCCACGTCTGCGAAAAATAGGTTTAGGGCGCCCGCTCTGAACTAGGTCCTTACAGATTGGCGAGACCGTGGCCACGGAAATCCAAATCAGGGTGGGCGCTCTGAACTGAATCGGACCGAAAACTGACTAAGTCCACGTCTGCGAAAAATAGGTTTAGGACGCCCGCTCTGAACTGGGTCCTTAGAGATTGTCGAGTTCGTGGCCACGGAAATCCACATCAGAGCGGGCGCTCTGAACTGAATCGGACCATAAACTAACTAAGTCCACGTCGGTGAAAAATAGGTTTAGGGCGCCCGCTCTGAACTGGGTCCTTACAGATTGGCGAGACCGTGGCCACGGAAATCCAAATCAGGGCGGGCACCCTAAACCTATTTTGGACCGAAAACTGACTAAGTCCACGTCTACGAAAAAAAGGTTTAGGGCGCCCACCCTGAACTCATTGCCGGCACAATGTGGACCTCACGATTCAGTTCAGGCCGCACGCTCTGAATTGAAAAAGGCACCAATAACGAACGCGACTTTGGAGGCATCAAAAAGGTTCAGAGCGGGCGCACTGATCCATTCTGACGCCCCAAGAAGAAGAGAATACTAATATTGAAACCCGTCAGGGCACCCCCGCTGAACTATGCCGGGCCCAACCACTCTGGTCATTCACTATGGTCATGAGCACATGTGCAGCTTCGGGATATATAACAAGTGAATGAACTATACTATCAGGAATGTTTTTGGATTACGAGACAGCATCTTCACACGTCGATGATGCACGCTCCAATGAGGCTCATAAACAATCGGGGGAACTACACAATTTGTATGCATGAATTCAACTATTGTGAATGCAGGAATCCAATTCTTAGGCTACACTGATCATGAGTTCAAGGGAAGCACGAAAAGGAATTGCGCTCATCACATGAATTCGGATTCCGAGAATTCAAAATCCTACGAAAAGGAAATCTTAGTTGTCCACTACGTACTAGCCATTTGCGATTCAATCACTCGGGAATTGCAATGCGCGAAGACGCTATAGGCAAGCGCAATCAAGGAATCATTCAAACAATGGACCTCTAAATGAACGACTTCTACGCATGTACGAAGACTAAACCCTAATCGGTCTCAATGCACGAACGCGACATGAAATGCATGGAGTGAAAAACAATGGAAGCGTACCTCCAATTATCAAGGTCCGATTCGGTGGAGGTCCACCAGCAGCAGAAATTCGAACTTCCCAACTTGCTACGCGCAAAGCTGCAAGACATGAAATTCACCACAATAAAGCGCAAATAGACGAGGTCGTCGAAAATCGAAAATCAAACATCGAGCCTTTCAAGAGGAAAACAATCGAAATGAAAAGCACCTTTCACTTCCAGGGTGATGAAGGAAGCTGAGCAAACGGAATGGAGAGGTTGGCGGGTCCAATGCGAAGGCTGAGAAATCACCGTACACTTCACTGGAGAACTGCCGAAGGTTGCTTCGCAACTTTTGTGTGTCTACCATAAAAAGGCAGGAATACACTTTGACACTGGAAAACCTAAAACCGCCGATAATATGCGACGACAAGGAAAGAGGACGCCAACCTCACACTGGAAGTGAAAGGGAGTTAATGCGATGCAGTAATTTTTAATTGTAAGTTGGAACTAATAAGGTGGAAGCACCCCAAATTGACAGTTTAAAGAATTCAACATATTTGGAGACAACATTTCAGGAAATTAACATTTTCGTGGTGTTCAAAAAAATGAAGAGGTTTCCGGGACTTTCAAAGTTTCAGTCCTCTAGACCACTGGAACCGTCCTGAACATGGACCCAAATCTGAATTCTGACAAATTCAGCACTTACCCAATCACAGTGAAGAGAGGAGAAAACTTTATGACACTTGTCAAGGACCATTCAATAAAAGCCCAAGGACGGTTTGATGTCCATCTAGGAACAAGGATTAGGTACAGGTGTCATATTGGGTGCTTCCACTTTAACCCTGGAGCGCTCCGACATCCATTTTGTGTACGATGTACAGACTGAAATTTAGTTTTCTTTCTCATCACTGTTTGGATGAAAGTCATCTAATTTGTGGTGATACTTCGTCAAGTTTTTGTCCTATCTAATGGTTGGATTTGGTGTTACTAGAGTTCATTTTTTTCTTAAATTATAAATGTTAAAGTTTATGAAGCCAAAAATTGCATTGATTTTAGTTCAAAACTGAGTTTGCAAGACCAAGGTCATAGATTTTAAGAACACAAAAGTTTCAAAAAATCACCACATGAAGAGAACCTCGTCTGGAATACATTCCAACAAGTTTTACTCAAAAAATGATAATAGTTTGCTTGTAATTGAATTCAAAAGATATTTTGAATTTTTTTTTTTTTAATTAAAAAAAAAAATATCGATGGTAGCATTGGTGAATCTAACCGCACAGATGGAATCTAAAATTCATAATCTACAACTTTTACTAGTATATCAAGTCCAAAATATTCTTCCAAATCGTACTTTATAATGATTTTTCCCAAGTAGCCAATTTTGGAGATGGATCCAAACGTTCGAGGGTTAAATTGAATTGAGATGTATTTTGCATGATTTAGAAAGCGTCATGAACACTTGGAGTTCTAGGATTTGATCCATTCACTGTAGTTCCTATATTCTTTACAGCTACAGTCTATGAGCGTAATGAGTGACAGATGCACTTCTGGCTTATAAAATCGCCAAATTTCACTGTCACTGCGAAAATTCTGAAAAACACACGGAATAAGAGCTCCTCTTCTTTCTCTAGCCATGAAAGAAATACTACATAATTTTGGTTTCGCTGGCTTCTCAAACCAGGCCTGTCTAATATATAAAAAATCTATATGTAATAAAAAATCTAGATGTAGAGTTGAAAGTTTGCTAAAGGTGTATTCAATTTAATTAATACATGTAATTCCATTTCCAATGGCAATTGGACTATACTGTGGTCCTGTAACTAATTATCAACGTAAAAAATAGGATTAGCATAAATTAGTACTACTAGATTCTTGTATATGAACGCTATATATTCTAATAGTGTCAGAAGTCAAGGTTTTAGCACAAAGCCACCTCATTTCATTATTATTAATTAGTATAGTACTAACTATGTTTACTAAAATTCGTTCTAAAATTTGACCTCATTTGGACATGACAAAGGCAGTACTTGACTAATACAACGACAAACCTCGAATTTTTCCAATGGGATTCGATTTTGCAGCTGCGAGCACACCTTGTCAGTCCTTATTTTAGGCAAAAGGAATTAAGGATGTCACTTGCCAGCGACTCATGCTTCCCCAATAGAAAATAGATTCAAGATTGTAGGACACCCTAAATTGTTTGTGTTTTACGATAGAATTGAAATACACCAATGTCTATTGTGAGGTTGTTGGAGCTTGAAAACTTGACCATGTGAACAACTTTTTTTTTCCAAATATAAAAATTGAGGTGAGAAAAGAATCCTAAAAAAATAGTATTGTTCATAATTTTCATGAAATAGATATGAATGGAATAAATCACAAATTCCTATGTACATATTAATAATATTATGGGTACAATGTAGAAAACAAGAAATTAATTTAAAAAAATAATGTAATATATTGAGACTCCGAGTCCCGGTCCTAAATCCATATTGTTTCCCGAAGGGAAAATGGTAACTTACTTTATGGGTTAATATGTACAAATACTTTTAACATGTATCGTTCTTCAATGTCTGTAGAGCTTCTTTAGTCCTGTATGGGTTCATTATGAGTAATCCAACTTGTTGTCCATTATCTCATTTTTGTTAAATTTGGACTTCTTGAACCTTTTGGTCTTCTAACTTCTAAGCCTTCTATATTAAAAGACTTCAAATTAAGTAACCCCTAAAGGATCGAAGTGTGTTTTTTGGTTGTAAAGAAATTTTGGGCAGGTACCTTCGAGCGGAAATTTTCATATTTGGGGCAAGGAAGATCTTTCAAACGCACCAAACTTCATTACATTTGGGCACGCGTCAAAAGTTATAGCCTAATATGTTACTTTTTATCGTAACTGGGCAGTTTGGGCACATCAAGAAAAAATCACTTTTTTGAAGAAGAGAAATTTGAAATTTATTTTCTAGAGTTTCATATACACGATAAGCTTTGGATCATTCCATCAGTTAGATCAATGAGTCAAAAGTGATGAGGATTTTTTGTTTGGGGGCAGTTTTGGATTTCCTACTCTAAAATAAACTTTGAAATCCTTTATCTTACCCAATTTTCAATATTTTGGGCCAAAAAAAAAATCGTAGGATGTACATACATTATTACAACATTTAGACCATTCGGGTTGGAAATTTCCAATTCCATATTTAAATTGTAAACAATTTAGTATTTTCAATCATTCTCTACTACTACATGATACTTATTATTTTTTTCCTATATGTTGTACTATTCCAAAGTATTTGAAACCTTGAAGCATGTGGCCAACTTGTCTAAGAAAATAAATCCTAAGAAGCACCACCCTTTAGGTCATTTTTTTTTTAGAAATGTGACCTTGTGAAGCATAGCTGCCCTTCTTTTCGTACGGTACAAAAAATGATTTTAGTTACTTTGAATGCTTATATCTTGCAATCCACCTGGTCAAAATGTTTGAAATTTTTACCACATGATTTTCATACAACACAATACAAGATCCTATGGGTAGATATGTCCCAAAAAAATAATCGAGAATTTTGGTACTTGTACTAGAAATGGCAGTTTTGGAGCGTTTCTGGTGAAAATATAGTGAATGTCCTTAAAGGGTTAATGAACATCTCAAATCTTTTGTTGGTAATTTTTTTAGACCTTTCAATAAAAATAAATATGACAAGGAACTAAATATAATTAAATCCGAGAAGATGAGGGGGAACAACATAGTTTGGAGAAGATGTTAATATATAGGACATGTAGAATTAATGATCAAATTAAATTTTGAAACACTATAATAATCAATTTTAAGGTGGTGCACAAAAATCATGTTCAATTAAAACCTTCTATTTTATTTAGACCATTGCACTTCCCAAAACCGTGTAAATGGCCGTGACAATGAAGTGGAAAATAATACTTATGTCATGATCGTACGGAAGATGTATAATCCAAAACCAAATTTTATTTAATACCTTCTTATTTTTTTTTTTGGACATACCATTTGTAAACCATGAGTCAAACTCTATAGTTTGCAGTTTGAAACCATGAGTCAAATTCTATAGTTTACAACTTGAAAACCATGAGTCAAACTCTATAGTTTGCAGATTGAAACCATGAGTCAAATTCTATAGTTTACAACTTGAAAACCATGAGTCAAACTCTATAGAATTCCTTAAAGCGTGCGACTATAGGATGACTATGAATGCTCCATTGCTTTTACATTATGAATTCTATTCATAGAATGGTACCAATGAATGCTGTCAATCATTGGAATGTACAACAACAATGCTCTTATTTGAAGCCATTCATGCTTCTAATCATGCCTTAGGATGCCGAAAGGTGCATTCAGTGAGTTGACAGGCCTCAAAAAGGCCGTTTCATCCCATTCCTATGAAGACTGTTTGCTGCCCATAATATTTAATAATTTAAAAAATTTAAAAAATTTAAAAAGTTTAAAGAAATTTAAAAAATTTAAAGAAACTAAAAAAAATTAAAGAAACTAAAAAAATTAAAAGGAATTAAAGAAATTGTAAAAATTGAAAAAATTGTAAAGAGATTTAAGAAATATAAAGAAATATAAGAAATATAAAGAAATTTTAAAAATTTAAAGAAACTAAAAAAAATTAAAGAAACTAAAAAAATTAAAAGGAATTAAAGAAATTGTAAAAATTGTAAAAATTGTAAAGAGATTTAAGAAATATAAAGAAATATAAGAAATATAAAGAAATTTAAAAAATTACAAGAAATTTAAAAAAATTCAAGAAACGTAAAAAATTTCAAGAAAATTTAAAAATTCAAAATTTTATTTAAAATTGTTAAAATTGTTAAAAATTGAGAAATTGAGACATTAAATTTAAAAAATTTAAAAATTTGAGAAATTAAAAAATTAAAAAATTATGGAAGAAGGTTGAATGTAATCAGTTATCAGTGGTATTCAAAAAATTGAACCTAGACATACTTGTGATAACACTATAATTTATGCAATTCAGTAGCTTTTCTAATTGAAATGGCTGTTTATATTCAATTTAGCTATTTTAGAACTAGTTTAAACTATCTCTTGAGAATTTGAATTTTTTGGGGGTATCTATGTATTGTATGAAAATGATGAGCCATGTATGATAGTTCATAAAACCGATATTTCCAACGTCTCAATATTTCTGGGACAATAAATAAGAAAATAATATATATAATTTGTTAATGCATGTTAACCCCTAAGTGCCTAAGCCTTTCCAAGTGTGTTTTTCCCATGAGAAAAGAACATGGGCTTATAGTTATCTCCATTGAAACAAAATGATTTTTTTTCAAAATCTAACCGTATGGATGTTTAAAGAGCTTGCTTATTAGTATGTACACCAATTTTGAGTGCAAAATTGCATAAGAGTTGTGAGATTATAATAAGAGAAATGTACGTTTTCTAGTTTTAATATGTTGTCCCTCTCCACAATGTTTCAGAAATTTGCACATAAAAGCTTTTTGGGATTAGAAGTGACATGAACAACTACAAATTGTGTTAGCACACTAAACTACCCTTTCAAAAAACTTAATATCACTTGAAAAGCTATTAAACTCAATCAACAATCCACCTTGCAATTGTTGAGATGCAATTTTTTTAATAAGTATAATTCACAAATAACTCCAAATCAACACTTTTTTGCTTAAATTTTCAATGGTGAAAATTATGAAAACACTTTACTCTTTCGATTGGGACCATTTTCAAAGCAAATGAATAAGTGGAAGTTTTTAGATCTCAAATCAAGTGAAATTGCTCAAAGTTGAAAAATGAAATAAAATTAGCAAGCTTTACTCTTCCATTAATGGACATAAATGGCTTTGGAGACCTCTCAACACTCAAATATGTACCTTTCTCAGTGAAAAATGAAAGTTCTGAATAGTTAACCCTAAAAAATGCCCCCAAAATTTTTTAAGACGGGCAAACGAATTTAACTGCTCACTTCAAAATGAGCCTGAAATTTCAGATCGACCATATATGGTCGATGAAGCAGTTAGGGGTTAAGAACAATCGTGTAGACTTCATGACAAAATGAAATGTAACCACCTATTATTTATTTCCTTGGAAATATTCATTAAAACTTATGGTAGAATATGACATTGTTTTGTTTTGTTTTTGGAAACATTGTTTTGTTTTGTTTTTCTTAAATGGGCAGTCTAGGTAGATTAAAAAAAAACTCTTTATTCAAAAACATAAATTTAAAATTTGTTTTCTATATTAAATATATTTGTATATTTTTGGAGAGTATTGAATAATTTCATTTTAATGACTGAGTCAAAATCAATGAGGATTTTTTTGTTTGCGGTGGTTTTGCATTCAATAGTCTAAAGTAAACTTTGAAATCTTTTATCTAACTCAATTCATTTTTGGTACTTGTTATTATAAAAATGCCGGTGTTTTAGAGGTTAATAGGGTCAATAGAAGACAAAGTAAAAATTCCCTTGGACTACTAACGCAGTATATTAAAAAATTTGAATTGATTGTGATTTCCTTTGCCATGTGAAAGCATTCTCTTCAAATGGTGTTTCACTTCAACTTTCTAGGGAACTTTATTGTCTAAAGCACAAGTTGTTTTTAGTTACTGCCAAGCTAGACTCCTGAAATTGTATCATTAATGTAATTTTTTCTTCATTAGTTATTACATACTCTTTTTTTCGATAAATTGGAGTAAAACTTCCTCCCACATGTATTGCATTCATACACAGTTTAGCTTGAGTGAAAGATTTAAAATATAATTATAAAAAAAGATTAGGGTACCAAAATTAACATACAGTTATGATAAAACCTAATTTACATTTATCGTGGATTTCATTCAAGTTTCCTTAATAAAGATTCTATATGTAGAGTGAAAAGTTCACTTTAAGTGTATTCCATTTACTTTGAAATCTTATACTTCTCTATAGGAGTCCTCACAACTAATACTAAACAATGTGATTAATTATTAAAAAAGGAGTTCGTGGATATAATAGTTTTTAAAAATACAGTTGTGATTTAATTATTTCACTATTCAAATAGCTTTTTTTCCTCATACATTATATTTTTTCCCAAGGGAGCAATGGGGCTAAGGTTTTTGCTGGCCCAATTTTCCATTTGAGGCGGGATTGGGGTTGGATTGGGTTCTTCCGTTGGATTGAACAAACCTCTAACATTGATAAAGAGGATTTTATTTATTTGTTTTTAAAACCTACTTCATCTTTGGTTTCATTTCATGTCGATTTCATTTCATCTTTCTTTGTGTGGATTCTTCATTACTCCATGATCATGAGCTATGGATTTGTGTGGATTCTTCATTACCCTATGATCATGAGCTATGGATTTGGGTTAAACCGATGTTGCATAACAGATTTTTGTTTTATACATTTTCCTTTAAATAAGCAGCAATAAAGAAGTATAACATAAAAAATAAAAAATAGTGTTTACTGAGAAAAATAGCATAGTTACGGTTAAAGTTGACCCAACTCATAATTGGAGTAATTGCAGGTTTAACTTGTGGTGGATGCATTTTTAAAATTATAATTTTAAAAACAAAAACATATAAATTATGAATAGAAAATAAAAAATTATTAAAAAAAAAACAATAAAAAAAAAAAAGTAGTGTACCTAATAAAATTTTCTTTTGTTACAATTAATTAAATAGTACAAATTAATTAATTTTTATTTTACTAAGGAATATAAAAATTTTGGAGATAAAAGGGAGAAAAGATCAAAAGGAAGTCTAAACACTAAGTATCTTATATATATTTGTCATATATTAAATAGAAAGGAAAAAAATATTTATACATAAAATATATAAAAAACAAAGAAACACCTTTTAATTTTTTTGGAATAGAAAAAATAGGAAGATAAAGGAAAGGTTGTGTATTTTATAATTTTCTTTTATGGAGCAATCCAGAAATCCAAATGCCTATTAATCAAGAATTCAGCCTTACAATCGGGCTTCAACACTTTACATTGCCTAGGGCCTGAGTCATGAATTGGAATTTGACCCTAGAACTCAACCTCAACCCTGTACATTATCTAAGGTTGGAGTCGTGATTTAGAATAAGATTGGTGGCAGATCAGGCCAGCCTTCCATCCTGCCCGAGGTTGTGTGTATACCGGCCCTAAGAATCAGAAGTTTTATAGGGGCTCAAATGTACTAGTAGATGTGTGCATTTAAAGAAAAAAATATACTAAATTTCACTTAGAGAAGTACACAGTTTTTACTTTGAATAAAAAAGGCATTATTCATCTCCTTATCATGGTTCTACTAATTACCTAAATGACATTTGTGTCCTATAGAGTTGATCATCCACAATTGTTATAATCTAAAAATCCAACGTTTGAATTTTTTATGATTTATTTTGATTCATATTAAACAAAGTAGCATTTACATTTGTACACTTTAAAATAATTATTTTAGACGCAAATATGTGGAAGACAATAAGAAACGAAGGTACGACAATTCCTTGGAAAATGCTACTATGAACAAGTTCTTGGGGCTACCACTGCGTTATACAAAATAAATCATAATAGTGTATGAATAACATGTATCACAATTATGCCTATAATAGACTACAGTTTAACAATTCTAAGGCTAAATATGGGTGGTCCGAATGGACCCCAAGGGCTTTTCTAGAGGTAAGGAGTTCATTATTTACTACACTTTTATTTGCAATGTCATGTTTTAAGAAATTAGTAAATGAAAAAGACAATAGAATTTTAAGTGTAGTCTGAATATGTACGATTGACAGAGTACAACCGAACTTGGATAAGTGTTACCTCGAGAAGTGTTAAAACTCTATATGTGTTATGGAGATTTCCACTCCCTTCAAATTAAGACTAGTGAGTACAAGCATGCTTGGGGTACCCTAGTCAAGAACCAAAGAACAGGAATGAAATAATGTTTGATTAGCCTATTTTACAAAAATAAATTAGAGTAATTTTTTAAAAACATTGATTATTGTTAGAACACATATAGTCAAATAATTTTCATGAATCAAAACTTACTAAATCTTTAATTTTCATATTTGTTAGGATATAGCAGCTGATATCATATCAATGGAAAATATACATGTATATACAAGAATTTTACCATGATTTTTTGCCTATTCACTACTTTACAAATTACTTTTCATGTTTTAATTATGAAATCCAAAAGAATCTCAAATTTTGAATTCCTTTTAAACGTAACCCCTCCTTGTTATATTTAGGATGATTTGAAAAATAATAATAAATAGTTAAATATCCCATATCAAGTTATAAATTTCTAAAATTGGTTATTAAAACATCATAAACCAATGTAGTGATTTGAAAACACTTTCTACTAAATATTTATATTCCTTCTTGATTCCTGAATGAAAAATGGACACTGCGACAGAGTCCTGAATGGGGCTTCAGGAATCATATTAACAACTTTAATCAATTAAAGGTACCTTTTTTTTAATGATTTCATATTCTATTCTATTTGAAGCAAGTAAATTTGTATTAAAATTAAGTTTCTACAAAAAAATTTGTAGCCTAATCCTACATTAAAGAAATGAAATTCACTGCATATTATTGTGTGACGGTGTTTATGGGGTACCCCAAGCATGCTTGTACCCTAGTAAGTGTTATGTGTTAAGTGTTACGCAATGTCGCGCTCCCGACTTAGTTGCAAAGTGACTCTAGATGTCCATTTTAGAAACAAACTAATAGGTAGAATGATATATTTTTCCCGATCATAAACTAAAAGATCATATATTTTTAAGCTCATATAAAGTAAAAGATAAGTGTACTTTTAAGTTTATAAACCCAAACTTTGAAGAAGTTCTTGAAGCGAAGACCTAATCACACCATGTTATCTATTAGGAATATTGAAGCACTAGAGAAAGAAGTACAATCTTGGCGTGACGTAGAAACTCACCAAAATACTATTGATTCATTGTTTCGACGGACTTAGATGAATAATGAATCAATATTTTGTAATTTCATCCATTTTTTCTATAAATGTTATGTATTTACCTTTTTAATCCTTCTAATTTTTTTATTTTTAAGTGTTACAAATCATCGGCATCACCCTCTATAAGTGTTATGTGTTACTAGTGTGTAAGTGTTAATAACTAAAAGGATGCTCCCAACCCCTAACACTTATCGAGGTTCGACAGTAAGTGAGTTGAGTGGTAGGCTTGGGGGCAGGTTTGGGAATAGCGTGGAGCCTCGGAGAAGGTTTCCAGCAGGTTCGGTTGTCTTGGAGGTTCGGACCAGGTTTGGATGAGCGTTGGTGTACCATTGGTTTGGATCGTTGTCAATGACGTCTGGCGGTCGTCTCTCCGCGCGCAGTTTCCTGGTTTTCTTGTTTTGCTTTCACCTTGTTGCCTCGCTCTTCCTTGTTTCTGTTTCTAGTTTTCTGGAGCACATGCAGTGGAAATTTGCGGCAGTGGGTTTCGGATTTGTAGAAGGTGTCTTCTTGCACGGGAAGCTGTGGTTGGTGGGCTTCTAATTGGTGGTACGTGCGCTGAATTTCTTGTTGGGAGGGCGCTTTCATTGATGTTTTGGGAGGGCGCTTTGAGGGAAATTAGAATGTACAGTTTCTTTTGGTGGTGTGTCAAGTAGCAGCATTGAGGTAATTTCCGTTTCATGTCGGTGTGATTTAGGGTTCTTCGGGGACGATGCGATCCAAGAGGAAGTGACTTGAGCTGGCAGCGTAGGCGCGACTTCGGGTGTGAGAGTTTGTGTGTGCGCCTTGTGCTTCCACGACCCCGCGACAGAAACAGCTGAAGAACAAGTTTCGATTTTAGCGCGCGGCGAGTTCAGAGCGGTAGTGGTGTCTTCGTTTCAGCGAGGAGGAGAGACTTGTTCTTTCACCCAGAACCAGCTACGCATTGCAGGTAAGTGTCATGTTTTTTTTTTGTTCCATCAACAAGTTCAATTCTCTCGTCTTCTGGTGCCTTCTTCCGATTTCACGAGAGGGAAACTAGCTGTCAAGCGGATTCATCAAATGTGGATTTAGGGTTTAGATCTTCTGCTGGTCTTTCTTCCGATTGCACGAGCTTGTTTCTAGCTGTCAAGCAAATTCATGACGCGAGGATTTAGGGTTTAGATCATTAGTGGTGCTGCATTTCGAGTTCTGGATTTTGTGACTTGTAACTTTGTTGATTTGCTGCCCATATTCAAACATGTCAACCAATATTGCTGTCATTTGAACATGAGCGGTGGAATTTATCGGTTAGTGCATTGCATTGCATTCGGAATTGCGATTGCATGGCACTGCAAACGTCATTGTGATTGCACTGCATTGCATTCGTCAATGAGATTGTATTGCATAGCAGTCGTCATTGTGATTGCATTGCATTGAAATTGTCATTGCTACAATTCTGGTGCATAGAAAAATGGATAGGAGATCAGTTAGGTAATTGATACAAAAGATTGGGTCCCTGTAACCGCGCACCCTCAAAGGTGCTTCAAATGGTTTAGAGCGCCCACCCTAAACCGTCGCCGCCCTTCATGGTTTCGGGAAGGATCAGAGTGGGCGCTCTGAACCATTTCGAGCCGTGAAGGTTCAAAGCGCTCGCTCTGATCTTCCAAACAGCCCACAACATTCTCGGAATATCAGAGCGGGCGCTCTAAACCATTCCTCGTTGGGGAGGTTCAGAGCGCCCGCTCTGATCCTCCAAACAGCCTACATCATTCCGGAAGGATCAGAGCGGGCGCTCTAAACCATTCCTCGTTGGGGAGGTTCAGAGCGCCTGCTCTGATCCTCCAAAAAGCCACAACATCCCGGGAGGATCAGAGCGGGCGCTCTAAACCACTCCTAGTTGGGGAGGTTCAGAGCGCCTGCTCCGATCCTCCAAAAAGCCCACATCAATCCGGGAGGATCAGAGCGGGCGCTCTAAACCATTCCGAGTTGGGGAGGTTCAGAGCGCCCGCTCTGATCCTCCAAACAGCCCACATCATTCCGGAAGGATCAGAGCGGGCGCTCTAAACCATTCCTCGTTGGGGAGGTTCAGAGCGCCCGCTCTGATTCTCCAAACAGCCCACATCATTCCGGAAGGATCAGAACGGGCGCTCTAAACCACTCCTAGTTGGGGAGGTTCAGAGCGGGCGCTCTGATCCTCCAAAAAGCCACAACATCCCGGGAGGATCAGAGCGGGCGCTCTAAACCACTCCTAGTTGGGGAGGTTCAGAGCGCCTGCTCCGATCCTCCAAAAAGCCCACATCAATCCGGGAAGATCAGAGCGGGCGCTCTAAACCATTCCGAGTTGGGGAGGTTCAGAGCGCCCGCTCTGATCCTCCAAACGGCCACAACATCTCGGGAGGATCAAAGCGGGTGCTTGAAACCATTCCGAGTTGGGGAGGTCCAGAGCGCCCGCTCTGATCCTATCTGAATGCTAGGGGGTGATTGGGGAATCAGGGCGGGCGCTTTGAAGCTCCAGGACCATAAGCAATAGTGCCCGCTCCAATCTTCAAAATACCCCACAACATTCTGGAAGGATCAGACCAGGTACTTCGAAACATTCCGAGGAGTTGAGCATCAGAGCGCCCACCCTAAACCATTCTAATGGTTGATGTATGTCAAAAGAATGAGAGCGGGGCTCTAGCCATTCCAAGTCAAGGAGGATCAGAGCGCCCGCTTTGATCTCCCAAAAAGCCAACAAAATTCAGGGAGGATCATAGCGGGTGCACTAAACCTCCACCATGATTGATTCCAAGCATTCGCAATTTCAAATTCCAATCAAATGATGATTATGAATCAACTTAGGTCCCTCGGTCGAAAACTACTTCATAGTTAGTAGTTCTGCGATAGATTCATATCCATGTCCGGATTAGAGCGCACGGTCTGATTTGTACCACTGTCTGTGCACAGTGCAATGGAGTCCTTCCTCGACAGCACGCCCCACCTCACCGGGTATATCAAACCAATTGCGTCAGAGAGAGTGCACGAGTCCTGGACGGCACTCGTCGAAGGGAAAACTCCTCTGGAGTTTGTCGCATCTAAGGCCCTGTGGACCGTGGAGATGAGCTACCTCGAGGGCTCCCCCGTATTTTGTTTAGAACTAGGCTTCACGAGTAACGGTGACCCCAGATGGAAAACATTCAGGGAACTCGTAGTCATCAATGTGAATGTGCTGCGCGAGGCCATTCTGGTAGATGTAGTGAACACTTCGAACAACGCATTTGGAGTGCTAGCCATTAGGGTAGAAGATGAGATGACATTCTGTCACGAATGCATCCTGAAAAATTACGAGCAAGTTCCCCATATATTCCAAACCTTGATGCTCGACATCAAAGGTAGAGTAGAAGCTCATTTAGACGATTTTGTAGCAATTGGTCAGGCAGTAAAATCATTTCTCACCAATGCAAACAGTCTACAAGCTGCGGTAACAGTCGAACTCCAGTCCAAGCAGAAGCAAATAAATCAAATGGACTCGCAAGGTCGACAGCAGAAGAAATCCAAGAGGGGAGGAGCATCGAGCTCCAGCGCAACCACGCGGGCCAGACCGCCGGCCGCATCGGCCCTGGCTGGAGCCTCTAACGTGGCACAAACTCGACCCCGTGCTTCTCCCGCGTTAGAGATAACCGAGACGGGCGCGAACATCCCAGCGCAACCGGCAGCTCGAACTGGTGACACACCAACCGTCCCGGAGACAGAGAAGGACCCAATCATCCCTCCGCAGCCTGCCGAAGAATCTGCAGGGCGTTCCGGACCGAGGTCGCGGGAAAAGAAAAAAGCCACGAGGAAGAGGAATCCTCAACCCAAGGTTGCGGCCGGATCATCGCAAGATGCGGCGAGGATGGTCAGGCAACGGCGGGCAGATGCTGAGTCGCCCAGCTCCTCACAGCAGAGCGACCAGCCTGACAACACCGACGTCTCCGAGGAGGTCGCGCAGAAGCAGGCGATCAAGAAGATGAATGGGAAATGGTTGGACAACCTAGACACCGTGCCTTACGATCCCGACACCATTCCGGATAAGCTGTTCGTGGATCTCGTCTTGAAGAGGGAGGCCAAGCGCTCGGAGGAAGAAGAGGCGAGGAAGCGACTGAAGGCCGAGGCTGTGGCGAATAAGAAGTTCAAAGAACTGTCCAAGTACATGTACATATTCGGGCGGGGGACATTCTTTGAGCTCGAAGTCGACGACATGATTCAGGCGGACGAGAAGTCGGGTATGATCTTCCGACCCCTGGAGAAGAAGGGTGTGATGGCCGTGCTTGATCGAATGGTGAAGGTCAACTTCACCAAGCAAATCCTGACCGTGATGCCGGACACGGAGGCTAGGCCAACATGCTGGGCGGACTGCGTCAAGTCCTTTCCGCTGAAGATCATCAACGGCCAGCACACTTGGAAAGCGGCCAAGGAAATCATCTCGGGAGAGGCATCGGTCGACGATGAGGCGCTGAAGAAGAAGGTACGCAAGTGGACATGCGAGGTCGTATGGTCCAACAACAAGAATCACTTGCACGCACTGTCGTGCAAGTGCAACGACGGGAATGTGACAGGTCCTTATATGTCGTCGCTGCCGGCTACAATCCAGCACTGTCGCTATCTATGGGACAATGCTCGAAGGCCGGCGCAGCAGCGGAAGAACCTGAGGAAGGAAGAACAAGGCGAAGAATTTGCTCGCTACGAGGTAGGCATTTTAGTCGATCCATTCTGCCCATTCATTTCATGTTGAATCTAAGTTTGGGAGTCCGAAGATCAGAGCGGGCGCTCTGAATCGATTTGGTTAGGATACCGTCCATGCATAGGAAACTGCCCTCCCCGAGATGGAGGAATTTGGATTGGCAGGATCAGAGCGCCTGCTCTGATCCGCTGAACCTTAGTTGGTCTACACGGATCCAACTTCCGAGTCCGACTCAAATGTGTTAATTTTCCTACAGGAATTTCGTGTCAAAGCTGAGCAGAGTTTCAAATCGACTGGTCTTCTCAAGCCGTCGGGAAACTCCCAACGAATCTATGACCTGGACCGGATGGGGGAGCGGAAGGTGATCATGGCTTCGGAGGAGACTTGGGCCGCATGGCAGAAGGTTTTCCAAGGTCATAGTCGGGGTCGCTTCACGACATTGACTCCGGGGGACCCTTCAACGAAGCGACGACCAAGGAGGGAACATGAAGTTGTACAAGTTCCTCCCCATCACGAGCAACATGATGAAGAACTTGCACGGCCTCGATGACGCGGCGGTGGGTGAGCCTGCGCGGAAAATCCTTGATATACCGCCGAAGGTCTACCTCAACAAAAAGCCCAATTCGTGGACTACGGCCATTCCCATCGCCATGTGGTGCACGAACAGAAAGTACAAGAACGTGCTGGCAAGGGAGTTGGCAGAGAGGGGCAAGGCGAGCGGCATGATATCGGCAAGCAAAGTCATCAACGCAGCCAGAGACATTGAACCGCAAGCGTGGCAGGACTTCAAGACGCAGTTGCGCATCAACGGCTTCCACACCTGGTACCTCCAGACCATCGATCCGGAGTACCTGAAGTCGGAGGTGCGCTCAGGAAAGAAGAGCGTCCTACCGTCCGATGAGCTCCTTGCCGCCTTCGACCATGTCATGGTCAACTATGAACGTTGTGAGTATGTGCGGAGGTATTCGCGGGCCTCAATGTGCCGCTGGCTTCGAGCCGGAAGCAGGTTCGACCCAACGCTGTACATCTACAAGAGGGAGAATTGGGTCCCCCAGCGCGCCGTAGACGGACCCGCTAACCTCAAGTACTGCGAGGTGGGCATCATCGATTTCCGCCAGTTTCCGGGTGTGGAGACCATGGAGATCAATTCGGCCAACAAGAAAATCCTCGAGGAGGTGGAGGTGGTGTCGCAGTCCGTCATGTCCTCATTGGTCCACACGTGGATGCTGATCTTCTTTTCGAAGCGGGCGGCTGATGTGGACAAAGTTGTGAAGGAACTGTTTCCTGATTACAACATTCGGCGGGAGTGCAAGTACGTATGTTGGGCGGGGGAACCTACGTACAAGGAGAAGAACAAGGTCTCCGTGATGTACCTGCAGAGGTCCCGGTGGAGGTGGATCAACTCGAGTGTGGTGAACACGAACGACGAGGTGCCCTCACTGTCTGTTGAGGAGGACGAGGACCTGACCAATGAGGGAACCATCTACATGAATCGAGAGATCTGTCGTCACGACAATCCAAGGACCTTGTCGAAGTATGAGCTCCGATACGAGGTGTATCTGTGCTTCATCGACAAGTTCTGCAGGGATCAAGGGACCGTCATGCTGGTCTTCGCTGGAGCGAAGCCAATTTCGGCGTGCACGGTGAGCACCTGACCACGTTATGTTTTCATAGTTCTTCTGATGTACATCACGATGTAGCGGGTGTTAGACATTGTAATATCAGTAATGACTAAATCCTTTGAGTGCCCGCAGATGTTGTCGCGTAGCTCTGTCACTCTGATCATCGCCACTCAGAAGGCCCTCCTGCGTCAATCCGTGCATAATTGCAAAGGCGCGGAGATGTGGCCGGATATTCTGGTCCCCGGCTGGACGTTGCGTTACGGCTATGTCACCCCGACACCGGCGAGAGCCACCCGGCCGGAGCTGGACGAGGAGCCCAATCCTACCGTCGAGGAAGCGAAAGTGGACGAGGCCCTCAACATCGTGGATGCCGACCACGTTGAAATCGAGCACCTCGACATCAACGCGGACGAACAGGAAGGAGATGAACACAGTGAGCAGACCGGGAATCGGCAAGACGAGGAAGGCGTCTAGGGAAATCGGGAGCCGTCGTTGGATTGTGCTAACAGCGATGCGACCGAGCAATCAGAGCAGCCTGACCGGAGCGGGCAGCCGAGGCCGGACTCTCACCATGATGATCCGGAGGATCCAATTCCTCCGGCGTCGCCGTCTCACTCCACTCCTGCAGCAGATCAGACCGCCCGCTCTGATCCCATCCCACCTCCATCTTCTCAGTCTCAAGTTGGAGCAGATCAGAGCGGGCGCTCTGATCCCATTCCTCCTCCGTCTTCTCCTTCTCAGACCGGAGCAGATCAGAGCGGGCGGACTGATTCCAGTCCACACCAATGCCAGTCTGATCCTCTATCTCCTGCCCAACCGCCTCGACCATCTCAGCTACTTGGGAGCTCCCGCTCAAGACTGGTCCACTCCCGCTTGCCTGCTTCCCTCTCCCCGCAGTCCTGGCGTCGACCTCCGCCATCCCAACAGGTTCAGGGCGGGCGCTCTGATGTGCGAGCTCACTTGTTTCGCGTTCCTGCTTCCCGTACTCCATCGATCGGAACCGCGAGCTCTCATCTGCCGGAATTGGTGAAGCCATCCACTCCACCTAGGATGCAGATAGAGGACCTGCAGATAGAGTTGGGTCTGCTGAGGTCACGACTCTCTGAAGAGCAGCAAAACGAGATGGAGAAAGTGAGGCTTGATCTGATTCACACCCCCGCCACACCCTCCGAGAAGACGATGAAAGAGAGGATCCAGGAGTCGCGGACCATCGTCAAGGACTTGAAGTCCCTCCGTCCCGCGTCCGCTCTGAGAGAGGAAGTGAGCGTGACGACATTGACGCTTGTGCAGGTCGCCGTCGATGCTCTTGAGTTGGAGATCCCTGAACCCAGCCCTGAAGAGCAAGCGATGTGCGCCCATGCTACGGCGAGCGCGAGAGAACTGTCGAGAGTTAAGAATTCCCGGGAGAGCCCGATCGAACTCGACGACATGGATGAATTGGACCTCGAGACGCGCTTGTCCAATTCGGCGAAGCTGAGGCAAGAGTATGACGAGACTCTAAGGGTCGCCCAAGCTGCATCATCATCGGACACGGGGACTGTACCTGAGGTCGGGGGGAGTTCGGCCGCGGCGACTGCGGAGACGAAGCCGGACATCAAGGTTGGGATCAACGTCGCATTCGCGGAGAGAATTGCCGAACAGGTGAGGAGGAAGGAGTCTGGGAAGATGGACAAGTGCATCGAAGAAATTGATGCGCTGAGGAGGGAGAAGGAGGAAGAGAGGAGGCAACAACATCTGAGGGAGGAGAAAATGGAGCGGGAGAGGCAACAATGGCTGCAGGAGGAGGCGGAGAAGAAGGCGAGGCGAAAGGCGAAGAAAGTAGTGAGGGAGAAGGAACTCGCGGAGGAGAGGAGGAAACAAGCCGAGAAGGATGAGCTACATGCAGCGGCTTGCAAGGAGAACATGGAGTTCATAAGGGAAATGAGGGAAATGAAGTCGCAAATCCATACTTCCAAGACGGCGCCTTCTCCCTCTCCTCCTCCCGTCTCTCCGAATCCAACTCTTGCGAGCGAGCTTCACAACGTCTCGGGAGTCTCCACGAACTCGGCTTCGGCGACGGCGTCCGCGGCATCTGGCCTCCGGCACCTGGCCTCCGGAGAGGCAACGCAAACCGGGGTGAGTGTCACTCACGAGCCAGACGTCGATGACCTGGCCCTCAGTCAATTTCCATTTGTGCATGTCCATGAACTCTCCCATTGTCCTATCATGCACGACGATGACCCTTACGACCTCGACGTGGACTTGGGAGATATGGAACAGTCCTTCACTAACTTGACTGAGCAATATGCCCCGCGTGCAGGCCGCGATGGCGACGCAGCAGAGCCTGGAGACGGAAGAGGAGCAGGCGCCGGTCAATGTCGACGAGGCTCCCGCGGTGGGTAACCCTTCGACATAGCTCCCATCATTTATGTTTGTCGTGAAGGTGTGGACGCTATGTGAGGGCGTTACGCCGGGGCCTTGAGTTTGTCCAGATCCCGGCGAGTCCACGGGGCTGTGGGTCCGTAGTCATAGGGGCTCTCTTTGTCTTCGCTAGGATTTCAGTTGTCATTCGTGGAGCGTAGACGTGGGCTTAGGATGTGAAAATCTCTTCTGTGAGAGTGGGGCCGTTTGTAAAACATTGTTATATTTGTAATATATTGGATGTGTTGTTGACAAACATAAATTGCTCAGTCTCTGGTGACTGCATTCCATTTCGCAATACGTTTTTCTTTTCAATTGATTATGTGCAATCTAGTTACGCTCTTTTGATTTTGGGTTCAGGGTGACAAAGCTCTTGTACTGGGAGACGCGTCTGCAATGTCCCCACCTGTTCCGGTTGCTCCACCTCGTCGATCGTTGTCCCCTCGCCAGAAGGAAACCGTCGCCATCCCCATGGAAGTCGACACTCCCGATGCCATTGGGCGAGCAGTGCCTGCGGTCCAGGTCGCCACCCCCACGGATGTAAAAAAGGTGAGGCTCCATTTCCCTTCAACTCTCTTACCTAGCTTGTCCGTTAGAAATAGCACGTCCGATTGAATTAGCACGTCGATGAGGAAGACTTCCCGGCACATCTCCATTAGCACGCATGTCTGTTGTTCTGGATCGATGTCATTCATTCTGAAGTCCACTTTGAGCATGGGGTTTCGCATCCGCAGGCCTCGCAGCCGCTCGACGAGTCGCCCCCTCCCGTTGCCCTTCCCCCCTTCAATTATTTCCTGATCCTGGAGGTAGAGGGGGTGTTGTGTCGAACCCAGTACGTTCAACGAGTCCTGCACAATCCCGTGCCCTTGGGAAAGGCCCCTTTGGAGGAGGAATACAACCCGAGTAGACGCCACATCTTCGGCGAGTACACCCTCTACTGCCGTCCGCACATGCGCCAGTTCTTGAAAAACTTGGACGAGAAGTTCCACTTGTCCGTGTGGACTAGACTGCCCGCCGCAATCGCCAAACTGGTGGTGGATTTCCTCTTCCGCGGCATGGAGTGCCTGAAATCCTTGCGCGTGCTGGCCCTCGAGGAGTGTATCTCCATAGTCGAGAGACGGCCGGCGAATGCGTGTAGGTGTAGGCCTCCGCCGTATGTTCCGGACGCACCTTGCCCCGCGCACCCCGTCCACGTCTCGCCCGATCCCGTTCTCGAGGAGAACATTTACATTCAATTCCCCGATCATCCCGAGGGGCAACTGCGGCTGAAAGTCCTGCACAAGGGCGTCTGGGACAAAGATAGGTTCAGGGCGCCAAATTTCAGGGCAAATTCCACCAACACCCTGCTCGTCGATTGCTCGCCCGAGAGCACCATCCTCAATCCGCTCTACAACGCCATTTTCCCCTTGTCCTATGCCGGTAGCGAACATGCCAGAATCCTGTTGGGGACGTTGGCCTCGTATCTTCACGACTTGCTAGATTCTGGTCTTAGCGTGTCGCAATACCTGTCCAGTAACCCCTTCTGTTGGGCCCCCGACGTTCCGATGAGGCAGACAAAGCTCGGACTCAGAGTGCACGCGTGCGCTTCATGGCAAGACGGGTCCCTCTTGCTAGAGTATCCCGATGTCGTGAAAAAGTACACTAGGCACAGGAACGATCATTTCATCCCCCGAAGATCTCCAAGAGAGAATAAAGGGAAGAAAATGACATGATGCCCACTCGTGTACCGATGCTTGTGCAGGGCCGTCACCGCGTTTCCGCGCCGGGAGGGCCCTCCGGCGACGGCCCGCGGCAGGAGACGAGCCACTCTAAGCGACGGCGGACGTGGATGACGGAGGAAGTGGGCTCTTGCTCCGGCTCCGTCGCCCCAGAGGAAGAAGGTGTCGACGTCACGTCGGCGGGATTGTAAATGACGTTGTCGATAACTACGTGTATCGTAAGGTGGGCTTATCACTACCCTACCCCACCATCGGCGGTTTGAAATTGATGCTCCAGCGGAATGTCTTTGAGTTCGTTGTCTGGCCCTCTCGCAGTCCGAAACTGATCGTTGGCCTCTTTGTGCAGGCTACTTGGTCTCTGTCCAACAGCAAGGGCGATCTAGTTTCTAGGTGTCGGCTCGTCCAGGTGAATGGTTCAGGGCGCCCGCCCTAAACCTTGGACGACGTCCTCGTCCCGTTGCGTCGAACTTTTGTCTTCGACGTCAGGACTTTAATCCATTTAGATTATGTTTTAGGATTTGGGATGTCTAGAGAGTACTTTAGGACTATTACATTGTACGAATGCTTCTCTTCCTTTTTAAATATAAATTGTAGGGCATCCCCACATTCTTTATAGACATATACGTACCCACATTGCTTACTGCCCCCTCTAGCTTGCAAAATTGTAGATCGTCAGCAGACCACCATTTCACCAATGACAGCGGGCGTCTATTTGCTATTCATGTCTCTTGTGAAGACCGTGCAATGTATTCGGAGAAAGGCGGACAAATGCTCGTCAACTCCGGTGTGGATCCATTCTGGCGTTGTTATCGTGTTGGCTCGTTCATGGTTGAACTTGCCGACTGTGTAGAGCAAAAAAGTAGGGACGCTCGCGGCCCATCTTCTGTCCGAACACGAATATTCATAGGGGATTCATGGCACTGGAATCCATGGCCCTAATCTTCGTAGGGTGTCACCTGCATTCAAGGAGCTCCTCGGCGCAAGGAAGGACCACGTTGTCATGCACATTCTCCTCCTGTTGTTCTAAGGTACTTGGTAGCAGCAACGTCCATCCTCCGTCCTTCTCCCGGCATCCGGGGTTTCTGTGGGCATGTGCCAGATGCGGTCTACTATTCTCGGGACGGTGGATCGGTGTGGGGAGGGTGTCCATCGAAGTATCTATTGACTGCTCATAACTCAAGCCGTCGAGTGCATGCGTGTCGTTGTAAACCAACATGGCTCTCGTTGTGCACCATGGTATTCGGACGACGGCACATCCGCTTGACGTCTTGAGTTATGAGCAGCCAATAGGTACTCCGATAGGCACTCTCTTCACACCAATCCACTTCCCGGGAAAAGTCGACCGTTTCTGGTTCCCACCCTCAGAAGCTCCGGATGCTAGGACGTGGACGGTGGATGGCCGTCGCTGCTACCAAGTACACTCGAACAACTTGGGGAGAATGTGTATCACAGCGCCGTCCTTCCTTGCGCCCAGGAGCTCCTTGAATGCAAGTGACGCCCTGTTCGCAAGGTGGGTCTTGGTGTGTTTCATGGGTGACCATGTGTCAATATCTTTCGAGGAGGAAGTTGACTCCCCTATGAACTTCTGTCCGGACATGAATATTCACGGGGGATTCATGGCACTGGAATCAATGGCCCTCTTCTTGGTATGGCGTCACCGGCATACAAGGTGCTCACTGGCGCAAGGAAGGACGACGTTGTCATGCAGATTTTCCTCCAGCTATTCGAGTGTACCTGGTGGGAGCGAGCGCCATCCACCCTCCGTCTCCGGGCATCCGGGGTTTTTGTGGGCATGTGCCAGATGCGGTCTACTATTCTCGGGACGGTGGATCAGTGTGGTGAGGGTGTTGATCGGATTACCTATTTGCTGCTCATAACTCAAGCCGCCGAGTGGATGTGGGTCATTCGTATTCAACTTGGCTCTCTACGTGCATTCTTGAATGCGGACGACCCCACATCCGCTCGACGGCTTGAATTATGAGCAGCCAATAGGTATTACGATCAACGGCCTCATCACATCGGTGTACTTCCCGGGAAAAGTCGACCGTTTCTGGTTCCCACCCTCAAAAACTTCGGATGCTAGGACATGGACGGTGGATGGCCGTCGCTCCCACCAAGTACACTCAAACTGCTAGAGGAAAATTTGTATAACAACGCCGTCCTTCCTTACGCCAATGAATTCCTTGTATGCCGGTGACACCCTGTTCGCGAGGTGGGTCCTGTTGTGTTTCAGCGGTGACCATGTGTCAACCTCTTTCGAAGAGGAAGTTGACTTCCCCTGTGAACGAGGATGGGTCGTGAGTGCTCTTGCTTTTACTCCTCACAGTCGACCGGTTCAACCATGATGTATTCGGCAAAGAGGCGACGCCGGAACTGGTCCATGGCGGAATTGACTAGCATTTGTCTGCAAATCTCCAAATGCGCTGTAAGACCTCACAAAGACATGATTGGCAAATAGGCGCTTGCTTTTGTTCATGAAGCTCAAGACCCTTTACTCGAAGTTGGCTGGAGGCGGTTTTGGAGGCGCAATTGGAGAATGCGGAGTGAAGATCCAACCCTATGCGGTGGCAAATGAACACTGAAGTAGTGCGTCCCGGCGTGAACTTAGAATGTACTTAGTTAAGATTGTACCTTACCCCGTTTTATAGTTTGTCCCGATGTGAACTTAGTTAAGATTGTACCTTCCCCCATTTTATAGTTTGTCCTACAGCACTTGGTCCCCAAAAGTTTGGCGTAAATAGTTTCTTCCCGGACTGTACCTTTTCTTCTACATCTCTCCCTTTACTATACACGGCAACCGGTAGAAGAGAGAGCTAGGAATGTTGTAAACGGGGTTGGATCCCTATGCAAAATCCACTATGACCCTATTCAATAAAGTGTGTCTTCTTTAAACAATGGCCGCGACTTCATTTGTGCCCCTGTTCTGTCCGTGCATGCAAACGCATCCAGATCAGTGAATTAGTTTCCTCTTCGCCACTTTGCCAATAACCCAAGTGGCGATGTTATGTGTCTTTGTGATCCACCACAAATCCTAACAGTCATCCACGCCTTGTACAAATTATGGCGCTTAGAGATGTTTTGGAACTTCCATTGAGGTAGAACGCTCTAAAAGCGCCCGTCTTCTTGAGCGGGCTCCTACAAAAAGGTACTAAATGGATATGATTTCATCCTTAAATGGACCTTAACGACTTTTGGTTGAATCAAGGAAAAGGTGTTCTCTATTGCAGGAGTCCATCAACGGCCTGGGTTTCCACAGTTTCCTTCCAAAGATCACAAATTGGTGAATACAATAGATTTCTTTGGAAATCCGTAACTAATTCAGAAATGCGTCTAAAACTTCGAATCCACTTGTGTTAGGTTCGGCCACTTTTTTTCTATCTCTGAGCGATTTCTAATCGTGAAAATCTATGAAAAAGGTGGAGCTGTCCTTCAATGGCCGGTTTCAGAGCATATTACCTGACCGTCTTGTTCTGAGGACGACGTGTTAGACCTTAGAACACGATGCCGGACATGCCCCATGATGGACATCTACGTCACATAGCGCCCATAAGGAGTTTGGCACGTACGTATGGGCTTGATTCTGACCCACATGCGGAGAAATCAACGGAAATACACGTATTTTTCTACCCCCACTCCCATCTCTAAACACAATTTCGGCCCCCCGCCATCCCAAAAACCGCCAATATAATGGAATACCGCCATTTTAACGAAATTGGCCATATTTGTAATATCATGCCTCGTGTTCACATTTTAAAAAAATTTGTACAAAATGGAAGAAGCAAAGGTTTAGGGGTTTAGGGTTTAGAGATGGAAGGCGTTGTACTAGAAAAAAAGATGAAGAAAGTGAGAACCTGAACGAATGAAACGAATGAAAAAAAAGGTGGATTAAAAAGAAAAAGGAGAAGAAGGTTTAGGGTTTATCGAAATTGAAGGGAAATAAAAATTGAGAATTACAAATGAAAGGAAAATGAGAAAGAAATGGAAATACAAATGGAAGGGAAATGAAAAAAAATTATGAAAGAAAAAAAAATGGAAAAGGAAAAAAAAGGAAAAAGGAAAGGAAAAAGGAAAGGAAAAAAGGAAAAAGGAAAAGGAAAAAAAAATGGAAAAGAAAAAAAAATGGAAAAGGAAAAAAAATGGAAAAGGAAAAAAAGGAAAAAGGAAAGGAAAAATGAAAAAAATTTAAATGAAATGAAAAAAAAGTGAGAAGAGACTAAAAAAATAGGAAAGGATAAGAGAAAAAAGTGAAGTAGGCCAATAAAATCGAGAATGGATTGAGTGAAAATGATTTTCATATTCATAAGTGTAATACTAGATAGGGGTTTAGGATCATTCACAAGAACTCACCTTAGAACAGTGTACTAATGAGAGTTATGAGACATGTTTTCAATTTCCTATACTTTATAAATACCTACTCATTCTTTTTTCCACTTAGAACAAATGGAAATCCCAGTGCATTCAAAAAAATACAGAATGCAATCAAGAATTAAGCCATGAGTCTGGACAATGAAGAGAAAAGAACAGAAGATAAGGGTTTGAGGAAAACAAAAAACGAATGATGGTCCAAAAAAAAGCTTACCTATTTCCAATATTAGGGGTTTCAAATCATTTCAATTGGTATATACTTAAATAAATACCATACGAATGAAGTACATTTGAAAATGCGCCTATGCCTATTCGGGAACTGCAATAATTCCTACTCGAACTAGAAGTAGCTTCAACTCATTGAAGCTATAACTGGGTGCATGAATGAATTTGTCTTCATTCACGTCCATCTTGCAGAAGTACCTATACAGGTAGTACAGGTGTTTGCAATTTACGTACTGCTGTCGACCTTCAATAGCAGAAACAACCATATTTAAAAAGTCTGGGCATGTGCATGTGGGAAATAGGCCGATTGTAATTCGATAGACATTTTTGTTATGATCTGTCCCTATCTCTAGTGACACTACTGCACCTAAACCCGGATTAGGGATTAAGGTTACTCCTAGGATTTGACCTTTAATGTTTCCTGCACTCTCCCACTTATTCCGTTGTTCTATAGTTGGTGCATTTGCAATCCTTCGAATGTTTCGGCTATTCCTAACCGTTGGATACACATCTGGATTCGTCGGTGGTGGTTGGTCAAATAAAATAGTGTTGAAAATCTTTGACATATTGAAAAGTCGACGAGGCGACAATGTAGGGCATTGCTGGAGTTGGAATCCTGCATGTTGTAAGATCAAAGTTTCTTCCCGATTGAGATGTGTTCCTGATAGAACTGGCCAAACCTGTGGCACCTCCGGCCAATCTATTATCCACTTCCGTTTTGAGCCTTTGACACATCGTTCTATATCATCCCAGCAAAACCAGAAGTCCACCACCACCTCTCGCTTACTTCCATACTCTACTTTTTTACCTCGATATGTTGGAGCTGGAGTGCCTTTCTTTCCCCTTGCAATTTTGGCAGTACACTTGATATTTGATCCTTTTTGTTGAGCGTGACATTTTGCATTCAATTTGTGACTGATCCTTGCAATATGCCACTTTGATATGTCACAGTCACTTTCGCACGCAATAGTGACATGTGGAGAACTGTTAGCGTCTGGCTCTTTACCTTTTCCTTGCAAGATGTCATTAGAAGTTGTTGTAGACCTCGTTCGCACCCGTGGTTGACTAAAATTCACTTTATCCGGTCTGTGTGAATCTCCGGCATCTCCAATGGGTACATCTAACTTCCTCTTTGTACTTCCAAAGATTTCTTCTCCTTCCAAATGCGGTATATGATTTCCAAGCCCCTCTGCTCCAGGTAAAATGTTCAGTGCTTCTGCAATTTTCTTTGGATCTCTGCTTCGTGTGGCAGCCCTCAACCTCAATTCTTCCTTGGAAGGACCAGAACCACATGCATGACCTCTAAGGTAGGCCTGATAGTTCGTCATTTGCATCCAAGCACGAATACTGTCGTCACAAGTGGCATCAAACAAGTTGTTTCCTCTTTTCCCGGACATTTGCAGCCACTTGTTATGGACCGTTTCAGATAAATTGCATGACGGTAAGTCCAACATCTCTTCTAAATTCAATTTCTACATATTCAAGCAAGTACAAGGGTTAGTTAGCAATTCACTTTATAAACTTAATAGACTTCCGTATTTTCAAACTCAATTGTGGTCCACTTAATATGTCCTCTTATGAAATGAAGTACAGTCAAAGAAGAATTCATATAGAAATATATTACCATATCAAAAGAAAAAAATAGAATATGTACCCAATTTCTTCATATAGGAAAATAGTCACAATTTCTTTTAAGAACTACATACTACTAGGCCATACTAACATTCAAAATTTGGACTCCTACTAATTTGAAGTTGTGTTTGGGGTTGAAAAAATCAAGAGGTCCACCAAACACCAAAAAAACAACCATCGGATCCGACGGATGTATCTTCACTATTTGAGGGACCACCACAATTCGAATACTTTAAAAAAAATTATCAACAAATTAACAAAAAAAGTAAGTGGTTTCTTTATATTTTGGCAACTGTAAATTTCAGAAAATTACATGAAACAATATAGGTTTTTGGTTGTATTCAAGAAATGCATCTTCTCAAATAAATATACTTGCAAACATTGAAATAATGAATTCACTCACCATGTCCATGAAGCCTCTCCATTGCCGGTACCGAAAATGCCAGAATGCTAGCCAATGGTCTAAGTGATGAAGCGATTCTTCATTTGTAGCTCCAGATGATAGCCATCAAGATCGTATTGCAATGTATCGTGTCTCTGCCTGGTCCATATTCTTGGAATCTTTGTACTGTTTACACAGACAAATATGTTGATGTTGAAGTGCTTCTTTGATATACTTCTGGGTGTGTTTATGAAGAGAACTACTCCAGTGCAGCAAACATGTTCTCTCACGATTAGCCATAACCTCATTGGCAGAGCCATTTCCGTAAACTATACGAACAACGTTCCAATTGGCCATGGCACTATCTGCCATGAATCCTTTAAAGTTTGGCTGAGGCACTCCATGTTGCTCCATGACAGCATTTAAACTCTTCCAAAATTGTACCTGCACCACGGTATCTTTGGATTGCATATCACACATTGCAATGGTCATCACCTTTTTGTATTCGGCATCGTATACGTGGCAAGCCATTGTGGTCCAATCCTTCACGCGCTTCACGTGATCAAACATCAACCACGCGTTCTGTAGATTCCCTCCTGGTTGCATGCGCTTCACAAGGTCCACTCCACTACCAGGTCCTTCCGTGAGCATTTAAAAAATGTAAACCTTCTCCTTGCCTTGACCTGGAAAGACGCTGTCATGTATGAATTCGAACTTCGACTCCTTCTTCATTGTCATGATGTTGTCAATGATCCCTCCTCGATTGTTTGAGCGAAATGACGAGATCACATTCCGAATACTTGGAGATGAAAGATATTGGAAGCGGTCCATCACTTCTTCCATTTCCTCCCCCTTCAACATCTTCTTCTCTCCTTCTCCGTTGTGAAATAGATGATTAGTCAGAAACTCTTTACTAGCAGATAGCACAATTGCTGAGTTTGTGGCCAACGGTGTTTTGGAAACTTGCTCTTCTATAAGTCCAAAGATTTCATGTGTGGAATCTCTGTACATCCCCTTCGCAACCGGGTGGTTGTGCTCTCCGAAGTGAATAGCAGCCCTACTCATTTCGGGATTGTCACCAAAACAGTAGTACATCCTACCATTACAAGCGCTAAGACAAGAAGGTGGTATCTTGCACACCTTGCAGACTAGAGTTGAGTCTTTAGGAGGACTATTCCCAACTGCTAAAGGATATGATGTGAATCCGGTCCACTCTGTTTCATTCTTCTTGGATGTTCGACTTAAGTAATCACAGTAGGGTTTCACACAAGCAAGGTGGCCGGCACAGAGAGACTTACGGAACTTGAGATTGTCGGAGTTGCTAATGTTTGTAGTTACAAGCCTATACCACGGGTGTCCATCATAGGGTGAAAGTACGCTAGACCCTCTATACTTGTGGCAAATCTTCTAAGTACTCTTAGTACCAATAAGTACTTGTATGTACTTAAACTTGGTTAAAAGTTTCTATTTTTTCCCTTGTTATTTAGATCAGAAATTGGATTTGAATGCACCAATGGAATGCATTTTTCTGACAGAATGTTCGCTTTACCAACGCATTTGAACAGTATTGAAAGAAAAAGTAAGCAAAAGCGACTTGCCGGGAGGAGGCAATACAGTTCAAAGGAGCTTTATTTATTTTTAAACAGCTTGGTTTACATTTGATCACCAACTTGGGGTGGTTGTCAGGCATACTGCTCGCGAGCTGTGGCGTTGTACTTGCCAACTCACTTGCCAGCCTGCTTGCCGCCCCAATTTGCTCACCCACCGCCAATGTTTCATATGGGTGGGGATTTCTGGGCCAATCGTGGCTCTTTAAAGGACTAAAAATGAACCATGTTTCCAACGTGTCAATTTATTCACATCATTGGTATCCAAAGCTTCGATGAAAGTTGCCCAAAAATCTTGAATTCATCAAATTTTATGAATTTTTAGGGTCGATTTCAAACCCTAAACCCTAACCTTATTAACCATGGAACCTTAGGTCCCTAAACAAAGCCCAATCCTAAACCTTTAAAAAATTCTTGGATGATGATTGCATCATATTTCATTTAAATTTTTTTTGAAAAAGTATAAAACCATTCTTAACAATATAATAATAATCTATAAATTCAATATGTTAATACAATTATATTCTATTTAAAATTTAAAAATGTTTAAAAATTTGGAAATACAATGTAAACTTGTGTAATCTATAATAACCTACAAATATAGAAATAAGTATTTTAGTTAGTGTAAAGGATTATATGGTATATTTAATTATTGTAATTTTTAAAGAGAAAAAACTATGGCCTATTTAGAAGTCAATGTGGTTTATTTGTGAATAATTAATTCTTGATTATTAGTTTAATATAAAAATCTTTAAAATACTCTAAGGAAAATTTGGTTATTTTACATCATTTCACATTAAATTTAGTAAAGAATTAACCATTGATGTTTACTTAAATATGGCTTGCATGTTATAATAATGTGTTCAACCTTCCAAAAATAGAATATGAAGGAGTGAGTGTACCCATAATGCTTTAAGAACTTACATGAGCCAAAAAAACAAAATAAGAAGGCCTATTAATATTAGAGTAATTCATGTCCAAATATTTAAAGTAATTTATGAATCCATGGTTTAGTTTGATTGAATTTTTTGAAGTAATAAAAAAGGAAGAAAGTTAGATGAGCTTGAATAAAGTAACTAAAAAATAGAGTGATTTAATTCATAACATTTGCTTTGATACTAAGTTAGAAGTTAGAGGGTAAAAAATGCAAAGGCCTACGTGTGAATATTAGGATAATTTATGTTATGAGAATAAATCCATAAAATAGTTAATCAAACCTTTAATGCTTTTGTTACCTAGATACGAACAAAAAAAAAGGAGAGTGTGCCACTTACAGTGTTTCAAGTCCATACTAATATAATCTACAAAAAAATGAGGGACTTCTAATGCTTGTGTAAAGTATTCTCACAAGGCAATGGAAAAAAGGGATGTGTTCCACAATACTATATTGATTAATTCATATCTATTCAAAATAATTTTAAGTGAAAAATTTGACTAAGGCGCCTTTGAATCTTTGATGCTTTTGAGATTCATCTTTGATGCTTTTGAAATTCAAGTTAACCAACAAAATTTGGATATGAAAACAAAATTCTTTAATTCCCTCCTAATTTTTTTGGAAACAAGAATACATGTACAAGTAACTAGCTATTCCTTCTTTAACTTAAATAAAATAATTGGGATGGATAAATTCGATGTTAAAAGTAAATTTTATCTTATACAAAATATTGGGTTTTTATTTGTCAAAAGGCTTATCAAATTGTGGATTAAGAATAGCTACTTCAATTCCACATTTTATAAATTAAGAAGATGCAATGTATGAGAATAATTCAATTGTGAAATTCAACCAGGAAAGCAAAATAATAGTACAATACATTATAAAAAGGAATTTTTGAAGTTATGAAACTATAATTTATCTAATATGATGATGGACCACTTCGAAATTGTTATTAAATATTTATTTCTCTAATTTTTTTTGGAATTGAATACTTTAAACTTTTGTCATTGATCTTTTAAGAAAATATACATGTCAAATCCTTTAAAAATCAAAATGTACATTTAAGGTTAAAAAACCCAAAAAAGTACCATCGACTTTTTTTAAGGAAAGATTTAATTTCGCATTTATGTTTTTAGATTTATTATTGATTCAACATATAAATTCGTCATATTTTATTTTATTTTGATTCTTAAGTTGTTAGTGTACACGGTGGAATAATAATTTCTACCACCCTTTCAGCTGGTAATTTTTACATAAAATGTTACACCATTGTACTTGGATAACCGTTTACCCTGGGTTTTTGTACCCGTACAACCGGTAATGGCAGGTTGTGGGTCTTGTCAACAGCCGAATGGTGATGGAAACTGGTGATCACCAGTCTCTGGATGGCCGGAACTGGTGATCACCAGTCATCGTCTTCAACCTTGTGAGGGGAGGCTCAGCTAGTCCTGGCAGTTGTTTTTTCTGCAAGGAACTCTAGGTGTTGTGGAGTGCGTGCTGCGTGTTTAGGCGAAGAAGCTTTGATTTGTTGTTGTTTTGGGTCGAGGTAGCTTTCGATTAGGGTCCGCCAGATTGGCGATTGCCCAGGCTTCGATGATCGCAGATACAGAGTGCAAGGCGGTGCACAAAGGTGCGGAATGTTTCTCTTCTCATTTCAGTTTAGCAATCTCCTCGATTTTTGTCTTTTGATCTCTGCTTAGGTTCTACGGCCTTAGACATGCACCATAGCCGCAATTTCAACCCTGATGGCGTAGACTATGTTCTAAGGGGAGGGGGTAACATGTTACATCTGAGTTCGCAGCTTAGGGGTGTTTATGGGTGTGCTTTGCTGCTACCTCAAAGCATGAATTTGTTGAGTGGCTTTGTGATTTGCTAGATTGTGAGAGAGAATGGTGCATCACCCATGATCTTCAATTTCTGTGCGAGGGTGTGACAGGAGGCCAGGGATTACCTTGAATTTCCAAGATTCACATTTCGCAATGGAGCGGTCTATCGGAGGACGGTCGGCCAATACTCACAGCGGGAAGAGGGCGCGACAGACTGATTGCAGCGGCTTAGTTGAAGAGAGTACGCAGTCGCAAGATGTCCCTATGTCAAAGAAACGTGCATCGAAGAAGGCTGCGAGGCCGGAGAAGCTGCTTATCCAGAGAATTGAGGAAGTTGACAGAGAGATAGGGAGGCTCAAGCAACCACCAAGGAGCATGACACGAGAAGATTTCAAGCTCAGGTTTCCGAAACTAGCGAGTGAGGGGGAGAATCCGCATCGTTTCAGGAAAGGTAGAGTGTCTACCTCGTGCTTACAAGAGATTTTTGGAGAGCCTTATGGTGAGGGTGGTCGCCAAGGATACGGGTGAATTAATTGCGAACACCCTGAGGTTGTGAGAAGGGTTCAGTATTTACACCCCATTGTCTATCAGCACACTGTGGCTGAGATTCCTCCGTATTTGAAGATACATTTTGCCGAAGGTATTGCTGTAGAGTTCAATGAGGGGAAAGGCAAGGTGGATTGGTGTGCTTTTGGTGCTGAAACAAACAAGAGGCAAGTGAATCGCTACGACCAAGCTGTGCAGAAGCTACTTGCTTTGAGGAAGACGCTGGAAGGTGATAAGCCTCTCCAAGTACGCGGCAGAGATTGGCTTAAGATTAAGGTGGAGCCAGGGGAGGCTGGAGTGAATCCAGCATCAAGTTCTCTTGTGAAAAGAGTGGTTCACGGAGATACAATGAAGGCACTCGGGAAGATAAAGTCTTCTCTCGGTGAGACAAGCGACTGTGGGGGTGCATTCGAGTCTGGACTGGGTTCCGGGGTCTCTGCTGAAGGATTCCCAGAGATATCGCCAAGGGGTGCTCCATGGACTGAAGGTACATCTCACCCTTCTTCATGTGCTCGATTAGTGCGATTTCTTTTGCAGCCTCTCTTTGTTTGCACAAAGGGGATTGCCTGGTGTCTATAGATCAGGTTGACCATTGATAACGGGCCATATTCCACCACCGCAGTTGATACAGACTGTTTGTTTAGGTGTTTTACCTAGGAAATGATACTTAGATGGTCTGCTTTGCATTAGGGTACTTCATTTGTAGAGAGCCTTCTAAACTCTTGAATTTGTTTACAGATTCCCTGAAGGAGAGGGGTCAGGACATACAAGAGTTCATGGCAGTGTTGCTTGTAGAGACAAAGGCAGACACAGTGAAGGATAAAGATGCTAGGGAGAAGAGGGACCGCTGCAAATTCAAGGTGCAGCAATCTGAATGTTTGGTAAGGAGCTATGAAAACCAGAAGGTGGACAAGGCCTTGAAGATTGATACCCTAATTGGTGAAGGAGTTGATGTAGACCGGGAGAAAATTAAGATGGAGGGTATCATGGAGCAATTGGCTGATGAAGAGGCTCAACTCCAGTCATTCAGGGTAGAGTTAGATTTGGCACAATCCATTGTGGACAACACGGCTCACGGAATTTAGGCCCACCGTTTGCAGCTAGAAGCTTTGAAGATGGAGTTGTTTCACATACGGTCTGGGAAGAATTCGGGGACCTTCTGGCCTCGACCTATAGTATACTCAGAGGAAATGGGCGCTCATAATTTTGATGACAGTTCATTTTTGCAAGTCTCTACTTGCTCTATGTGTCAATTTTCGTTTCCAAATTATGACATCATTGTATCATGTTGTAGACATTTGTATCACCCTTTTTGTGCATCAGTTGTATTTGCACGTGGAGGAGCTTGTATTGCGAAAGGGTGCCAAACTGTGTTACATCCAGAGTGGCATAGGAGCTTTGGATGGAGTGAGCCAACTGCTGAGATGCTTCAGAAGGCTTCAATGCTGGGCTGTATGGAGGAGTAGAAGAAGATTCTTCAATTCAGATTGAAGGAGGCGAAAGCAATTGATCCAACTACTGGTTAGTTTTCAAGTCTATACTCTAATTGCTCATTTTCAATTATAAGTACGTGAATGAATAGTTCAATCTCTTACAACTTCATCTAAATATACCACAAGTACTATAGTTTTGCATTCTATACTTCAAGGGTTGCTTGTGCTTTACTTCGTTCAATCCATCTATGCATAAACCATGTTCACTTACTTCTCAGAGGTTTGTACCTTACGTGAGCAACGACGCTAGCGTGCGAGCGGGGAGCGGGGAGCTTGTGAGCTGTGAGCAGGAAGCTTGTGAGCGGGGAGCCTTGAAATTTATTTTTTTCAACTTTTTTACCAAAAAGTATTTTTTTTGGAAAAATAATTTTAATGGAGAAGAAAATATACTATTTTTAGTAAATTTTAGGACCTATGACCGTTATTCCTATAACCGTGGATTTCAATATTTTTTTTCAAAAATTGTCACTATTCATTTCTAGCAAAAAACAACTTTATATTGTAGTACACAATTCAGTATTCAATTCAACTACTACAATTTTTATGTCGAGGTACTCACAAGTTATTTTGAGAACACAATAGAATATATTAGGCTAATGTGACTCACAAACACAATAATAAGTATAAACTAGCATTCACTAATGCTACTCTACATCAACGCTTTGCTTGCAGTTCATTATAGATATTGTATGCACCAGTATAATTTGGGGCCTCATAGGATTCAAACCTCAGTCACCACATTCAAGTCTCATGAACCTCTCACAAATGTATTCCAATCTAATGTAGTGACCATTATTTAAGAAAAAATATATATAAATGAAAAAAGGCATCTTTCCCAAAAAATAGAAAAAAATTGGAATACAAATAATAGACTAATAAAAAAAAATAATGACTAAGCAGTGGATTGTAAGATCTGAATCATTATTAAAAATAATTATGTCTCATAAATTGGAGAATGAAGGGAAAAAATGAGAGCACAGTAAAAAAGAAATGAAAAAAATGAAAAAGAAAATGAAAAATAATGATTTTTAAAGGAATAAAAGAAAAAGAATAGAAACAAACAAGGATGCATAGGATTGTTGCATTCTATACACTTTAAATCATTTCAATCGTACTAAATTTTAATACAATACAAAAGAAGTACATAAAAAAATATGGCCAAGACTACTCTAAAATTGTGATGATTCCTACTTTAACTAAAAGAAACTTCACCTCGTTGAAGCTATAATTTGGTGCATGAATGAATTTATCTTCATAGATGTCCATTTTGCAGAAGTACCAGTATAGGTAGTATGTGTGCTTGCAATTAATGTATTTTTGACGACCTCCAATGGCTAAAATTGTCATGTTTGTAAAGTTTGAGCATGTGCATGAGAATTATGTACACACTGTAATTCAATACACGTTTTTATTAAGGTCAAATCCAATCTCTAGTTAAACAATTGTACCTAGTCCTAAGAAAGGCAACAATGTTACTCCTAGTATTTTTTTTTTGACATAGCCAGCACTCTCCCACTTGTTATGTTGTTTTGTAGTTGGTGCATTTGCAATTTGCCATATGGTTTGATTGTTTCAAACCGTTAGATACACATTTGCATCATGTAGAGGTGGTTGAATATACAACACATTCTTGAATATGTTAATCATATTGAAAACTCAATATGGGGACAAAGTAAGGTATTCTTGCAGATGTAAGCCAACATGTTGCAATAGTAATGTACTAATGTCTCATCTCAACTAAGATTTGTTCCAATCAATGTGAAGAAGAGATTGCCTTTCACAGTGCACAAACAAAGAGGTTTTAAAAAAAAAAGGGGGGGGTTACAATAGGTAGTAGATCACGTTTGCTATTTTGTGAACCTAGGGAGCTTGAGTCCATGAATATAGAAGCTTAGACTCCTATGTTTTAAGCATCTTTCATAGTTATAGGATGTTTATATTATAGGTGTCAATGTTGTAGGTACTTATGTTATAAGCACCTTTTATGGTTATAGGATATTTACATTATAGATGCCTAATTATATTATAGGTGTCTATGTTATACGCACTTTCTATAGTTTAAGGATGTTTATATTATAAATATGTATGTTATAGACATCTCCAATAGTTGTAGAGTACCTATGTGTCTAGACTCAAGGCTTATAAGCTCACATACTAGCACCATTGAGTAGTAATGAACCTAATCCTATGTTTGCTAAAAATATTGCTTTCATCAGTGACGCAAATATTGAGGACGTGTTTGGAAAGTGCTCCAAACCAAGCACAACCTATACATTGTTGAATCCCAATGCAAATTTTGTTTTCATATAGTTGTACTCTTGTACTGTTATACTCTAAAATTTATGGATCTAAGTAGGTTACCAATGATGAATTTGTTGTTTGGTTGGTGAAGGGTTACATTACAAATGTGAAAAGAAGAAGAAGGTTAATTAGACATTGAGAGCTTGGACAACCACTTTAGAAAAAACTTATCAAGTGCAACAACTCATATTTCGGTATTCAAATCTACTAATGGGGATATAACAACTTTGGATGGCAACCATAATCGTTGTAAGATAACTCAACCTCTGACAAGCCAATTTTTGATCACCTTATTGCAGGTCCAAAAATTCTTTAGCTATACATGTATCTTCTGAAATTTACTTCACAAATTTTTTTTCACCTACATTAGGTTGGTCCAAAGTTGGCCTGTCATAGGCTAAATTACCTAACATTCCAACGATGCGGAATTAGCTTTTGTAATATGAAAGCAATGGTAATAAAAAAGTCATAAAGGTTATGCCAAGTAGCGCTAGGTCTTATGATTTTTTTAACAACCTTTTTCATTACTAGGTATTGCAAAGTGATTTACATCTAGTTTGGAATGTTGCTGAAATTGAAAATGAGATTCTTGTGATTGCTATAAGTAAAGTTAAATGTATAGAGCCATAGAAGTAGAGTATAAAAATCACAAACAATTTACTTGAATTAAAATTTAACATGATTGATTGTTGTACGAATACAATAATTAAAAGAAAATGCAAATAAGGTAGTACAACTCCAAATAGAGTTCTAGAGAGTTGCAAAGGCAATACTGGAATAAATGATGAAGGTAGGTTTTCGTATTTACTTGTTATAGTTTTCCATGTATATAAATTTGGATTCTTTCTATTGTTTGAATTCTGTAATGGGTTAACAATATTTTTCTGCAAATCACTATTGCATTGTTGATTCATAAATAAGCTATTGAAATTTCTAAAGGCTATGATGAGCACGAAAAGTCGGAGGCAACATACAATATCTTGAAAGAAAGTTGGATGGTTCTCAATGAGTACTAAAGTTAAATTGAGAGAGGGCAATCAAACTTAAGGTGAAGACTTATATTAAGACATTGAAATACAATAGCTCAAAGTAGAATGAAATATTCAAATTTTGAGAAGTGAGATTATGAAGATTAAAAGATATAGCACTATTGTTCACACACAATCTGTAGAGATGGAAAAAGGTTGTAGTTTGTCATTCTACCCAAAACAAACAACCCATCTAGCGTTGACAAACAAACTTGATTTAAACATTGCTACCTTACACTCGACTGAGTTTTTTGAGCTCCCAGCAGGACCCCCTATTTTTCGTTAAAAAAAAAGAAAAAAAGAAAAAAAGAAAAAATAATAATAATAATAATAATTATTATTATTATTATTATTTTTCGAGTACCATAAACGGGGGTAGCACCAAGTAGCTCGAGGAACCCTGTCGGGTCCGACTGAGGTTTTCGCGCTACCAGCCGGGACCTCTATTTTCGGTAAAAAAAAAAAAGATTTTTTTTTTTATATATTTTTTAATTTTTTTTAATTTTTTTAATTTTTTTTTTTTCGAGTACCGAAAACGGGGGTAGCACCAGGTAGCTCGAAGAACCCCGTCGGGTCTGACTGAGGTTTTCGAGCTACCAGCCGGAACCCCTATTTTCGGTCAAAAAAAAAAAAATTTTTTTTTTTTTTTTTTCGAGTACCAAAAACGGGGGTAGCACCAGGGAGCTCGAAGAACCCTGTCGGGTCTGACGGGGTTCTTTGAGCTACCAGCTGGACCCCCTATTTTCGGTCAAAAAAAGAAAAAAAAATTCTTTTTTTTTTTTGGAATTTTCTCTTTCGAGTACCAAAAACGGGGGTAGCACTAGGTAGCTCGAAGAACCCCGTCGGGTCCGACTGAGGTTTTAGAGCTACTAGCCGGACCCCCTATTTTTGGTCACAAAAAGAAAGAAATGCCTCTTTGTTTTGCTTCAAGGCTAGTGGAATTTGAATTACTAGTTTTAAATTTTAGTTCAAATTAGTGATTGTGGTTTGGATTGAAGAGTATGAAGTTTTGTAACTTTGGATTAAAGTTTAATATATTTTTGAAAATGAAATGTAATGGATGGATGAAATTTAAATAAAAACCAATTAGTTACCGATTCTTAGGGGGGCTTTGTAGTCTCTTCTTAGGTCAATCGCCTCGGACTAATTTTGGACAAGCCTTTGCTAAATCTCCTAGAATTGATTCATGTTTCAAGAATTTAGGAATTTTCAATGTTGGAGTCAATTGGCAAGACATAGCGGATTAGCGGGGGGGCTATAAGCATGGTACATCACACATGTGGTGCGTCATGCTTTTGAATTTGAATTTAGTTTTTTTTGGGCCATTACTATTTAGTGATACTTTTGTGGGCCAAGGATGGTTTTATTCATTAATTTTTTCTAGTTATATGCAAATTTGAGAAGTTTCTGGTACTAAGATAGTTTTTGTTGACATTGATTAATTCTCGGATTTTCTTAAATTCATTTAATGTGACATCTTTGCATATATTATTGATGATCTTTATAGTGACTGTATATTAAACCAAGATTATTTGATGAGAAACATAGCTTAGAGATTTTGTTTTATAAATTATTTTAATTTTCTTCTTAAAAATTATACATTTCATTTTGTACTTTGTAAGAATTTTTTTTTTTCTTGTCTAGAGTTCAATTGTTAACATTGTCTTGTTGTCTCGTGTAGATTCAATTGTTCAAGTGCAATGAGGAGATGTGGGTCAAGCTTCAACCTCAAAGGTGCATCATAACATAGTTCTTGTTGCGGATGTGGCAAGTCCATTATAACAATGACTTCGACAAATGCAAACATCGAGATATCTAGTAACAAGTCAACTAAGAAAGCTACTGAAGTCATGCTCCATTCTATTCTTTGAAGAAGTCGAAGTTCTTTGTATGGAACAAAATTCATTGTCTATTGGCGTGAATGAGTCATATTTCTAGGCTTCATCCAACAAAGATGTCTTGGCCTATTACAGTGAATTGTATTGTTCTCAATACCAAAGACAAGATCAAATTGATCATGCAGGTTATGCATGGCATAAACAAGTGAGTGACTTCTTTTGCAAACCCATTTGGATTTTACTCGTCTACAATTTATTTGTTATTCAAGGTATATAAAAAGATTTTTCATCACCACATTGAAATTCAAATCCATTGAGGACTTCCATATAAAGACCAAATTGGTTCACATATTATATTGAGTGCAAAGGTACAATCTTCTATCCTTGTCCAAGTTTATAAAGATGTTGAGGACATTAGATGTGAAGAAATATGTTTTCCATACATCTAGAAAAACTTGACACTGGATGCCAATTGATATTTTTCTAACTTTCATGTTCCAGGTGAGATTTAGATTATGTAGGATTGTTGTTTTTCAAATTATTATTTTGTATTTTGTGGTTTGATTAATTTATATTATTTTCTAATTGAAAAGTCACTTGAATCGTGCAACAACATATTGTACTTGCAACGGATGCTACAAAATGAAAGTGTAATGAGACAATCCCGTTTCAAAAAGAACCCTAAACTCATCATTGCAAATGCCATGAGAATGGGAGCTAAGCAAAAGTCCACCAAGTTGTACTTGAAGATGATCAAGTTAGTCATGGTGGGTAACTCTGCTCACGGTCTTGAGTTCTTAGAAGAGGCTCACACACACTTTAGAATTTTAGATTGCATCGCAACTATAGGTGACTATTGAATTCAATTATTATGGATTCTAAGTCTAATTTGCAAAGTGAATCTTTGAACTAATGTATATAATATTAATTTCAAGTGTATCTATTATTGTTTGTTATGGCATAGGCTACCACTTTGTAGCATTGGAAGAGGACAAGGACCTTTTTTACGCCATTGTCAAACGCATGAAGAAATGCACCTCAGTTGTAGCAATAACATGACCGCCACTATTAGTTGTGATATTCCAAGATCTAGACACTACGACTATGGCACCTCTTAAGTTTGCTTAGAAGTCAAAATTTTGCAAGTAAGCTAGCAATTTTTCATATCCTTTTTCTTCATGTCAAGTTTTAAGCTTGTAAGTTTAATATTGTTTTACATCTGTTTTTAGACGTATGGAATTGACATCAGTAGATAGGATGATAAAGTCACAAAGTCGACCCATGGGATACGTTTTCCCCAAACTGCTGAGGGTTAAGTTTTAGTTAAAACCCTAGGGCTACGGAGTGAGTGAAATGGGCGATGTGTACGAGATGTCTTCGCTCGTGAGTTGGGGCAGATTCGGTTGTGCGCATCAAGCCAATTAGGCTCATGCTGTCGTCCGGATTCGGTCCCGATTCAAGGTGGAGACATTGGGGGACCATTGGGTTAAAAAAAATTGACACGAGATATACGTGATGAAGCTCCTGACGCGCCTCCACACGGCGCCCCTCGTCAGACAGCGACAATTTGTGTCCTTCGCGTATTGAGAGATACTGTCCGATCCCAATCTCCTTCCGAAAACTAAACACTAGGGTTAGATCTTGCTGCGGTACTCTTCACAGGAAGCTCTCCGAGGGTGGAAGTTGGTGGGGACAAAAATTAGGGTTAGGGTTCCAGCGGCGCTCCTGCATCGATGGCGTCGTACATAGATTCAGTCCGTATGGTGCATGCGCCAGTGGCCCCAACGTAGTCAGAAGAAGCAAGAGGTCGTGCTGCTGCAGCGAGGGAGGAGCGACACGTGGAGCCGGAACTCATCGCAGTTGTCACCAACCTTGGTAAGCATGATCGCATTCACCCGACCATTGCGTTGCCAGGGGAAGAGTTACCGGAGGGATTCTTCCGCAGTTGTGCAGGATTCTTGCTGAATAATATAGTGCTTGAAGTCAAAGTTAACCAGGAGGTGGTACGGAAAGAAACTAAACACCTTCAGAAGCAGGCTATTGTAGCATACTTTGTTGGAGGGAAGCCTGCCACGGTGGCCATGGATCTGTGGGTCCGTAGCCTCCAAACCACGGTTGGTGACTGGGTGGGGCTGGGTCGAGACCTTGGACGTGGGTTTTTTCAGGTGCTTAGCAAGCAAGCCTCTGTTACCCAGAAGTTGTTGATGTTGACGCCGCACCGGTCTCGGTGGGGTACTTGTATTTTGCAAACGTGGTCCCTAGGTTTTAACGCAACTAAACCGGCTGGGTTGAAAATCTCAACCTGGGTCACGTTCAAAGATGTTCCTGAGGAGTTCATGGGAATGGCTTCTGAAATTGCCGGCGGCTTGGGTGAGGTTCTTGGGGTCGACCGACGGAACTCGTACTCCTCAGATCAGAGATTCTGCATCGGGCTGAAGACGGGTTCAGGGTGGCAGACCCAAGTTGTCGTGGCCAACAAGAGTACGGGTAAAACGGAAGTGATTACAGTGGACTATTGTAACCTTCCGATCCGATGTAGGTTCTGCTTGTCCACAGACCACCTAGTGAAGGACTGTCTCGGTGCCTCCAATAGACACAAGGAGGATCTGCAAGGTTCGACAGAAACGGCTAAACTAGCGCAGCCAAATACACACTCGAAGTTGGCCTCCCCTGTCCAAACCGACTCACATCAACCTGCACAAGCATCGCTTCCCCTCGCCGCGCCTGCTCGACCAAGCCCAACCGATCTACTGGGCTCCGCATCGACACAGCGCGACAGACACCGCGCTAGCCAGGCAGCCCCGACCCCTGTGATGTCGCAACCCTGAGTGGCCCACCCTGCTCTGGCGATCGCATCAGGCAGCAGGCCTGCTCCGTTGAAGAACGCGCTAGACCCGCACCAGGTTGGACGCCTTCCAATCCAACTCGGCCCGGTCTAGTAGGGCGACACGCAGCTAACGAAATCCACCGCGCACTCAGCAGGTACCGATCAGGAGGCGGAGTCTAGGGAAACTCCAGAATATGAATGGAATGGGTGGGAGAAAGTATTCCGTGGACCCAAAGGCAGCAGACCGAAATTCAACCCCGCCTGAGCAGGATGGAATCATAAGCGGGGAATGCAAGCAGTTTTTAGCGCCAAGGAGGTGGTCTCATCAGAAAATTCTTCCGGGCCCGGACCATCGACATCTCTGTCGAAAGCCCCAGGATCGAATGCATCATCCCCTCGACAATCACCGCCAATGCCCACACAGGGGGTGAATCAAGGCAGTCCACAATTGCCAAGATTGAAGCTCCAAATGACCCCTCGTAGTAGTCACACCCCAAGCCGGACCCTGCAAGCGAAGTCTGGTCAGGTACCGTCATCGACTCCAGCCACCGGCCACCTGGCTGGCTGCATGGACTGGGCTCCAATTGAGCCAGCGGAAGGGTTGGCCAGGGCACACCTCGATGCCCAGGGAGGGAGCGGGAATCTGAGCCTCCCCGATGCATCACTTGCCCAGCGTTCAGGAGCTCCCAAGCAGGTACCAGAGGCACCTGTGGGGGTCGATACCTTTGGAACTAGCACATTATCCAACCAGGCCCACCCGATAATTGATAACTTCGCTGTCAATGGTGACGGAGCCAGTGGCGACATGGTGGTGGCGCCTGAGCTACTTCATGGCCCCTCCCAGCCCCATCTCGATCTCAATGGCATAGCTCCAACATCCTCTAGTACAGTTTTGGGTGGCATAGACATCGCTGGAAGAGCCAAGGTATCAAATCACGGGCAAGAAGGTCGTGGCAGTGGCCATCCTCAGCACCATGATATTGGAGGGTCCATCCCTAGTACCCCCAATCAAGCGTCAGACTCTTGGAACGCGCTCCCAGAATACATGCAAGTTGCAGTTATGGAGTGGTACAAGTCAGGAGGTGCTGCCCAGATCAATGGTGGATTTCTCACTCCCCAAACTAAACGACTTACCGAAGCACAACTCCAACGAAGAGACGACATAGCAGACTCAGCTAAGAGACATCGGTCCTCAGCTCTTCAAAGTAAGTGCAAGACCCCAGGACGCGCCGGAATGGAGGGAGCAGCTACTCCAAGGGATGATGGTAACAGAGAAGCACCAAGAGGTCCACTCTTTTTTCCCCCAAACCCCACTCCGTCATTATGAAAGTTTCCATCATTACGCAAAACCTACAAGATGTTAATGATCAGCTGAAGATTGATATGGTAAAAAATTATTATTGGGCTATGAGGCCTAGTTTGGACTTCCTTTGTTTCCAAGAACATAGACTTAGAGGCCACCATTTATTAGACTTTGGGAATGCTATTTGGCCACGTGCCAAAATTTTTGGACAAGAGGCTGCTCTTGGCTATGGCCATAATGTGGGGGAGATAGGAGCTGGTAAAGGAGGAGTATGTTTATGGGTCTCACCAGGTCTCCAACATCTAGTTACCAGTTCAGGTTACTCAAGATGTGGGAGAGCCCAATGGGTCCGGCTAAGCGGCACCCCTGGGAGAGATATGTCCATACTCAATGTTTATGCATCTACCGTAGAAAGAGAGCGGGTTGAGCTCTGGATTGAACTCTTGGCTAGTTTAGCGCAAGACTGTAAGTGGCTCCTGTGCGGTGATTGGAATTTTGTCGAATATCGAACGGATAAATCCAATTGGTGTGGGAAGCTCATTTCTCAAACCGAAAGCCGATCCTTCGAACAATTAATTGGTGCCCTTAATGTGAGTGATCAGTTTTTAAGATCCAATGCAGTCAAGTTCACTTGGGACAATCGTCGTTTTGATGGGGCACGAATTATGGCTAGACTTGACCGCATTTACTCCTATCTATTACATGGAGGCCAAGCCAGTGCAATGGAAGAATACTTTATCAAGGCAGACTATAACTACTCTGACCACTTGTTGGTTTGGGGGAAATTTGTCCTAGTAGCTACCGCAGTAAGGAAGTCAGCTTATAAAATGAGCTCTAGATACTTAGATAATGAGGAGGTTCGAGCCCACATCACACAATTTTGGACCACTAATCCTAGCAAGACCTTCTTCTGGAAACTACGGAGGGTGGTCAAATTTTACAAGGTGTTTTGCGTGCAAGCAGCAAAGGCTCACCGTATTGAGGAAGCACTCTTATGCTCCCAACTTGCGGAGACTATGACATTGCTCCAATCAGACCCATCCAATGGTGAGTGGCAGGCGCGACTTAGTGTCCTTGGTGAACAATTAAGGACGGTGGAGAAACACCACATTGAAGGACTTAAAATCCGTAATAGGATTAGATGGAAGGCGGTTGGGGATGCATATTCAAGAGAATTCTTCCAATCCCATAAGGACCGGGGTTCTGGCTCACGCATCACACAACTAGAAGATGAGGATGGTGTAGTGCACTCTGAACAGTCATCCCTAGAAAGAGTGTGCTCTGCATACTTTGCAAAATTATACACCGCCTCTCCACCCTCTCCAACCCGGGAGGGAGCAGAGAGCCATTGTCTTCAAGGAGTTGCTAGTAGAGTTTCAACAGCAATGCAAGACTCTCTAAAACGTCCTATCAGCCTACAAGAATTGAAAGATGTTCTTGACTGCATGGATGTGAACAAGGCGCCTGGGCCGGATGGAGTAATCACAGGGTTCTTTAAAGCCTTTTGGGAAGTGATCAAGGAGGACTACTTTCTAATGATCACAAGTGCCATTCATTCTGAGACAATGCCACCGGGGATTACTGATGGTCTCATTGCGCTTATTCATAAAGGCGGTGAGAGGGATTTACTAGGTAATTGGAGACCCATTACCCTTCTCAATGTGGCTTATAAAATATTTGCGAAAGCTCTCCAACTCCGCCTCCAACCAGTCTTAATGGAGGTTATTTCCTTTGACCAATCTGCCTTTTTGCCCATGAGATTCTTCTTGGACAATATTTTGCTGACCCATGAGACCATTGATTGGGCAGTCCATTCAGGCCAACCAGTCATTTTCCTCAAATTGGACTTCAGTAAGGCATATGATAGGGTGGATCTGGATTTCTTATTTCGTGCAATGGATACCATGGGGTTTCCTGTAGAATTTGTCGCTATGGTCAAACTACTCTTCCAAAATGCACGGGCAATGGTTAAGGTCAACGGGGCTCACTCCCCCTCCTTTCCAATCCAAAGGGGAGTTCGCCAAGGGTGCCCCTTGGCCCCTTACTTATTCCTCATCATCACTGAAGTCCTTAACTCTATGGTTAAAATGGGTATTCAAGAAGGCAGGATCAAAGGCATTCGCCTCCCAGTGGAAGACAGACAACAAGTCATGGCGCAATTTGTAGACGATACATCTATGACCTTGTTGGGAGAGGAAGCGTCGATACGAAGTACCATCTATACATTGGACACATTTTGCCTAAGGTCAGGACTTGTCATGAACTGGGACAAGTCATGTGGGTATTGGTGGTCATCAGATGGCCTTGGGCGACCCCGATGGATTGAGTTGCTACACATTCCATGGGCAGAGGAAGGAGACGTCAGCAAATTGCTGGGCTCGATTTTTGGTTTGCACTTGCATACCAAAGATGTCGACCAATTTCTCCTTGATAGGGTGAACCAGAAGCTAGGATTCTGGTGCACAGCAAAGATTAACACGGCGGGGCGTACGGTGGTGGTTAATTGTGTGCTCCTTTCCTCCCTCTATTTCTTTATTGCCATTTGGGCAGGCTCTACTGCAGGCATAACCAAATGTAAGAGTGCTATCCAGAATTACATGTGGTCTGGTTCCCTTCATAGGTCTCGAGCCAAGGTCATGTGGCTTCAATGCTGTAAGAGTAAGGAGGAAGGTGGCCTAGGTCTTATCAACCCCACAGACGCCTTAACAGCTCTTATGGCCAAGTGGATCCTTAAAGCATGTGAACCTAATTCTTCCAATTTACATGTGCTCCTAAGGTATAGATTGGCCAATTTTCAACCCTACAGTGGAGGGCATTGGGCGCCAAGCCTAGAGTACTTTACATTGAAGAAGTGCCAGGTGAAGCAAGGGTCCAAGACATGGAACCGTGCTGGTGGCGCTTGGCGGAAATTGGTCAGGAACTTAGCCCCAGTCATCCCGATCCTTCCTGAAGAAGTTATGTGTGAGTCCTTTTGGTGGTCGAACTTCTCCCCCCAAATCGGCCCAGGGTTTGCCCGTACTCGAGTTGCCAAATTACACAAGGCAGGCCTTCAAAAGGTTAGCGACGCATGGTCAGGCTCAAGATTTCTCACCCATGTGGAGGCTGAGCACCGTTTTGGACTTCTACTTGAAGAGCATGGGGCTTGGAACGCAACTACTCGGGATCTTCATAGTGTTTGGGGTAGCCTACTCTCATCTTACTACCCGGCTCCCAAAATTGATGAGTGGTTGGGGTGCTTCTCCGATGATCAATCTGATCAACCTACGGTGGTCCTCCAATATAAAGCAAACCTAGACATACGACTTGGTGGACCACCAAGGACCTGGATGCTCCTAAGTACTACTACTGTCAAAGTAGTCCTGCTTGCCTCTAACACACTCATTGACTACCCGCTTTTAGACGCCAATGGCCTGCGCCAATGTACTGGGACACTCCATAGGGTACGCATCACGAGTATTATCCGAGGACCACGCCACAACAACATCCTTATTTACTACGGACGTGTCGACCGCTTGAGATGGGATCCACACAAGTTGCAATGGCCCGCAAAACAAGGATACACTCCATTTATGCACTTTAGTGCTAAACAAGGGCGTGCCTTGCTCGCTGCTAAGCACATTTTGCCCAACGTTGTTGAACGGAAATGGCAGGGCATCCTCCCTACATCCTTTCGTCTTAGATGGAAAACAGTGTGGAGGAACCCCCGTCTCCCTAAAGAAGCCGGACTACTATGGCTTGTTTGGCATCGGGCTGTCGTTGTGAATGTATGGCGTGGCCGCATCCACACTGTCTTAGACACAGGTTGCCCAGTTTGCCCATGACACAACCACGAATCAGTCCTACATTGCTTCTGGGAGTGCCCGGCGGCTCAGCGGGCGTGGCAATGGGGGATCCATATTTTGAACGTAGTGGTCACCTCAAAGGATGCTCGTGGCCCATGGCGACCACTCACTTGGAAGCAAGGGATTTTCTCCGCCCGCATTCCACGGAAATTCCACCACGTCAGCAACTTGTGGGGTATTCTTCGCACTGTCATCTTGTGGACATTGTGGATTGAGCGGAATGACGCGGCCTTCAATGACATCAAGTGGCAACCTGCCAAGCAGCTACAATGCATTTGGCTTGGCATTGTGGATTATGGGCGGCTTGAATGGGAGAAGACTGGGAGCATGATTGCGAAACAACCGGATAACGCTACTCGCATTAGAGACCGCTTCGAGCGACGGTGGTGCTAGCATAACGTTATTGCCACCATGATCGAAGGACAGCCTCGTTGGACTATCTCTGGGCCCCGGGCTGGCTTTGTTTTTCAACCTCCGTAGACTGTTTGCGCCGTGGAGGCTTGGCTCCTCCCAGGCGCCCTGTTGTGCATTATTCTAACCCTCTTGTCTTGTTCTGCCTAGGCTGTTCTCAGCTGGGCTTTGTATTTTATATTCTTTTGCAGTAAAGGTTCTCCTTTATTTGTGTCAAAAATAAAATAAAATAAAATAAAGTTACAAAGTCTTTTCTTCAGTTTAGAGAAGAATTTTCACCTTCCTGTGTCTATCGAGCAGATGGCATCAACATTTGCGGACTTTGGCTGCTCTAAACCAAAACGCCATAAAGATACTTATGCTTTGAAAATTTTGGATTTATAGATGGCAGTGCCTCCAAGGGTAGAGAGACTTTAAAGCCATCAACAATTGAAGGTTCTATAACCAAATCTACTACGACTTAGACTCTTGAGATTGACATATCTCTTTAGTCAAACTATAATGTGTGGATTTTAGAATTATGAGTGGATTTGTGTATTTTAAGGCTACATTTTGGACATTTGCTATTTTCATTTGGATTTTTTTCATCATAATGTCTATAAAAAATAACTGCATTTGCAAGTGGCAAAAAATATCTTCAAAATACATTTGCAAGTGCGTCAAATTTCATTAAAATGACTTCACATTTCCTGAAATTTATAATGTAATAAATCCACAGTCATAGGTCCCAACTTGTTTATACTACAAAAAAAAATTCCCGCTCACAAGCTCACAAGCTCACAGGCTCATGCTCACAAGCTCACACGCTAGCAACCCTGCTTACGTGAGTAGTAAATAAAAGGATCGGTACCACTTGCTTCATAATTTAGCCATCAGTTGAGTACTTTTTGTGTACGCATAGTTTCTTTAGCAGTAACGTAAACGCTATATGGAAAACACAATGTCTACTGAATGTACTTATAGTACCCTGCTACTGTTTCACAGAATGATTTTGGTAGACTACTAAGTATTCTTTAGTGCTTCAGTTTTGTACATCACAAGTATTTTTTGTACATAACATGCAATTATGGCACTTTCTTTACAGACAGTACAACTACATATTTTGTCTCTTTGAGTACGTATAGTATACATGAGGAAATTGAAGTACTTTTTATACATATTCAATACTTTCTCAGTTTTCATTGTATATTTGAAGTGCATGAAGTAGTCGAGGTAAAAATACTTTGAAGTTGTATTCGTAAGTTTTGTTTGGTGAGAATTAGGGTAAGCCTAACCATTTTTTATTCTTGTTGATTTTAATTTTAAGCTCATTTTCTTGGGATTATACGTTGCTTAGTTTTTGGGTTAAATGTAATGATCTTCGGACTCTATCTTTGGGGCAGTGCTAATTCAGTTCCAGGGGAGTTAGAATGGAAACAGAATTGACCTTGCAATGTGGCAATGTTCCTTCTCTTACAGGTCAAAGTCAGTGTGAGAGTTAGCTTGATTGCTCGTCGTGTGAAAATGTTCTAAAATTGTTCTAAAATTGTGCTCGTCGTGTGAAATTGCTCGTCGTATGAAAATATGTTCTAAAAATGTGCTCTGCTAGTTGCTCACATATCTTTGGGGTTCCAGGTATTATAGAGCACAAGTTTGCTGAGCCTGCATCAGGGTTTTTACCAGCAAGTTTCACGGAGGGCGATGCTAGTCAAGCTATGAGGTCTCCAGGCAATTTCAGCGCCATGGCTGGCATTGCAATCTTGGATGTTCCAAGATCCGAGCCTTTGCAAGGTCGGGAAGGAGTCTTCACCTGCAGGGGAGAGGTTCAGAGACCAAAGAAGAAGAACCCTATACAGTCTAGGCCAGAAGATATTTCTTATGAATGTTTGGAGGAAGCTAGGGTGCGAGGAAGGGGCAAAGAGCCGGAGCTGTTGAGTGGGGATGAAACATCTAATAGTGGCGAGAACAATGAGATGGTGAATTTGCCTGACAGTTCTGGAACTACTGTTTCAAGTGATAAAGAAGCAGATTCCGTGCGTCAGAATTCCAAGGGCTGTGGAAAGTCAATGACGCTAGATGGAAAAGAACCCAATGTCAGAAGATCAAAAAGAAAGTCTTCTACTTCAAACATTGTGAGCCTAAAAGAGTCGGAAAACACTGAGGTCGTTGGAGAGGGTGCCGATGAAGGCATTTTGACCTCCCCTGCCTGCCAAAATTCAATTCAGAGGGTGCAAAGTACTCCTGAAATGCTGGTACACTCAAACGCTCCAAAAGATGCCGGTGTGGACGTACTTGTGGACTTTGAAGTCCAAAAGATTAGTAAGTTGGAAGATGAACACCCAATACTAAATGACACTTTCCATGTGCAATCTAGGCGTATGGTTGACAATATGAACGTAAACTCAGACGAAGAAGAGGTTCGTATTTTGGATTATGTGGAAGGGCAGAATCCAAAAGAAGACGCAGTTCTTGGTTCAAAATGTATGGGAGAGCAGAATCCACAACAAGACGAGTTCCTTGGTTTAGATTGTCTGGAAGGACGAACTCAACACAAATAGGAGGTTCCTGGTTTGGATTGCCTGGAAGGACAAAATGAACACGAAGAAGAGGTTCTTGGTTCAGATTGTCTAGAAGGACGAAATCCAACCTCAAAAAATGGAACCCCAAGGGAATCGAGCAAGGCAGAAGCTCTGCAAATCTGCAATGCAAGCCTACGGCGGAGAAAACATGGCAAACCCCCAAGGAACCCAACAAGCCAGAAATTATGGAATGCAAGCCTATGACGGAGAAGAGTGTTGAAATATGCACTAATATGATTGGCACAGACAAGGAGGCTACCTATGCTAACGTAGAGGTTCCAGAATGTGGGCAAGCAAAGGTCATACAAGAGGCAAAAGATGTGCAAGGGATAGAAGGTGTGCGGGTGGAGGGTGAGAGGGTGAAGAAGCACCATTCAAGTGGGTCCAAGAAGCGCAAAAAAAGTTCAGACGTACCTGAGGAAGAGGCTTTTCCCACATCCATGGAGAACCTGTATTCAGCTAAGGCTACCACTCTCACTGCCCTCATTGACATAGTCATGCAAGAAGTTGGTGAAGATGGGGCTAAAGTTTCTCGTGAAGAGGGAGTTCAGTTCGTTGATGAAGACGAAGGTCAGGACGGGTGTGAGGTTGGTGGTGAAGGACACTCTCCAAACAAGGAAGTGTCTGAGGCACCGTCAAAGGTTGCAACACTAGTAGAAAATCTGAAATTTTTGTTGTTTCGGTCGCGTTGATCTGGACAAAATCTGACAGAAATCTGTTATTTTGAACAGATTTCTGTCAAATTTTGTCCAGATCAACGCGACCGAAACAACAAAAATTTCAGATTTTCTACTAGTGCAAGTGCAGCAGTTAGGGTGAAGACGAGGTCACAGGATAAAGTGCAGACGACCCAGGTAAAGAAGCCGAAGAAGCGTCGTCGCACTTGAAGATAGTAAGAGGATGTAGACCCTGTAGTATTTGTTTTGTATTTTGCTTCTTGCAGACTGCAACGAGGCTCCCCAACAACCCTAGCTAGTTACCTAAGCCAAAAGAGGTAAACCCCAAAAGTTAGGTTTTTACCCTTTTAATTGGCTCCAGTTGGCACTAGTTTCCGAGGGGTTTTTTGTGATAGAAATAGGGGGTAGGAGGTCCTTTAGGCTAAAAATGGCATTCTGAAGCCATTGGCGCAATCCATTTGCAATTCCGAGCTAAACTCCAAAAGTTAGAAACTAGGACCAGCATAAAACCCAAAATTAGGTGAAAATCTCAAATTTGGATGAAAATCCGGATGGATGAGGTTACTCGTCGAGGGGGGGAGTGGGCCCTTGGAAACCTATAAAAGGGGGCCCTTCTTTCTCCCAAAACACCCCCAATACTTGTTTTGGGTCCGTGGGTCCAAGTTATCTTGGAATTTTTGGCGTTTCCAGCCAAAAAACCTCTACGGTGTTTTTGGAGCACTTTTGGCTCCTGTTGTTGTTCTATTTCAAGCTTTCGAAGGTCCCTTCGAGCCCTTCTATCTTACCTTGTACCTTGTTGTGGGTTGAGTGAGTTTCACTTACACTTGCTGTGGGCGCTTAATTACCCACCCTTGGTAATTAATCGGACACAACCAGGTTCTAGGGTTTAACTGAATTCTAACCTAATGGGTGACTAAGCGTCGGTCCATTGTGCCTTCCAAGCAATGGATCTTCTTTTCTAAGTTCCTAGTTTCCGCAAGTGACAATGGAGTTGCCCCCAATTGGCGAGGGAATAGTTCGGGCTCACCGTCCCCTAACGGCAGCCTATGCGAACTACCACCGAATCTATCCTAATCTATGGGAATCTGAGGCTAATTGACCTTTCCTAAGACTGAGGAGGGATTACCTAAGTCCCTTCCATGGTTTCCTGAGTTGATTGGGTTTTTTCCTAATCTAAGTTATCTTTTTCCCTAATTTAATTTCTTAATTTAATTTATGCTTTCTTCCTAATTTAATTGATCCTCTTTCTTAATTTAATTTCCTAATCTAATTTATCTTTTATCTAATTGATCCCTTAATTTAATTTATGCTTTTTTCCTAATTTAATTGATCCTCTTTCTTAATTTTAATTTCCTACTCTAATTTATCTTTTATCTAATTGATCCCTTAATTTAATTTATGCTTTTTTCCTAATTTAAGTGATCCTCTTTCTTAATTTTAATTTCCTAATCTAATTTAACTTTTTAATCTAATTTAATCTTCTAACTTAATTTATCCTTTTGTCCTAATTTATCTCCTAATTTAATTTATCTTTTTTCCTAAATTAATCTTTTAATTTAATTTATCCTTTTAATCTAATTGATCTTATCTTTTTTCCTAATTTAATCTTCTAATCTAATTTAACTTTTTAATCTAATCTCTCTTTTTACTTTCTACCTTTGACCCTACATCTTTATCACCTAAGGTAATTGTGATTTGCTAATTTAACCTTAACTCCTAATTGGATTATTTTGTCCTAATCTAATGTTTAACTTCTTGGTTGAATTTTTACCCTAACGGTTACTAATTTCTAGTCCTATCCTGTCCCGTTCTACCTTGTTTTGTAATCTAATTCCTATCCTATCCTAATCTATTTGGCTGCTTTTACGGTCAACTTCTATGTTGAGAGGGATTAAATACTTCTAGCCCTATCGATAAACTTCTATGTCTAAACTTAAGGTCCACCCTAATTCCTATTGGCTAATCGACATTAATCACTGCTTAACAGAATTTAGCACAAATTAAAAGAAAAACACTGGGGATTAATTTACTGACTCACCTGATCGTTGTTGGCATGCGCGACATTTTCCTCCATACCTCCGGCCGCGTGCTCGTATTCCATAGTAGAAATGTATTTTGAGGGGTTCAAATGCCTACGGCTTAGTTGTAGAAAGAAATATTACACTCTAGCACCCTAAGGCATTCTTCCTTCTCCTTATCTCCTCCTTTCTTTTGCCTTGGTACTATTCCCAACCACCCCTTTAATGGGGGTCTTACAACTATGACGCTAACTTCTTGCAAACCTAACTACCACCTTACGTTGTCATCTTTGCGTCATCCTAATCCTCCTTCTAATGGCCGTGGGGAACTTTGGGAGATTTCCGTGCACACTAACCAAGGCTACTCTTGGTCATCTTATTCCTTGCCTTCCTATTTAGCCTCTCATCTTCCCTAACCTTCTCCCATTAGATGTTGGAGTGATGTTGTGGTGAGGACGTGCGTGCAGGTTGGAGTTCTTGGAGCGGAATCTTCCTCTTATGTTTCTCTCCCCTTCCCTTTTTTTCTCATTCCCCTCGGCCAAGGGCCCTTAATTCCCCCTTACCCCCTCTAATTCTAACTTTCCTTCCCAAAATTATTTCCCCCCAACCCCCTTGAACTGGACTCTCTACGAGCTGGACCACCCTGGCTGACCCCCCCTACGGACTGGACTCCTTCCCCCCGACGCTGGCTACCCGGAATGACCCCCCCCACGAGCTGGACTCCCTTCCCCCCGACGAGCTGAACTCCCTCCCCCCGACGCTGGCTACCCGGACTGAACCCCCGACGAGCTGGACTCCCTCCCCCCGATGCTGGCTACCCGGACTGAACCCCCGACGAGCTGGACTCCCCTTCCTTCCGACGGGCTGGGTCCCTGGACTGACTCCCCGACACTGGTACCCGAACTGATCCCCGACGTTGGCACCCGGACTGACCTCCCCGACGGGCTGGTTACCCGGACTGACCCCCGACGTTGGCACCCGGACTGACCTCCCCGACGGCTGGTTACCCGGACTGACCTGGACTCCCTTACGGGCTGGTTACCTGGACTGACCTGGACCCCCTTACGGGCTGGTTACTTTGACTGACCTGGACCCCCTTACGGGCTGGTTATTTGGACTGACCTGGACCCCCTTACGGGCTGGTTATTTGGACTGACCTGGACCCCCTTACGAGCTGGTTACTTGGACTGACCTGGATTCTCTTACGACTGGGCCACCCTTAGGGGCTGGACCCATTCTTTTCTACAATCTCCTTCTTTTGGGTTCCCGTATGGGAACCCACTCACACAATTAAAATCGGATGGTGAAAGGTCAAAGCTTCGCCGTCGTAGAAAATAAGCTAGAAATTTTGGAAGGAAGCTACTTGTGACGGGGGTTCTTTTCTACGCCTTTCTACCACCTAAGCACTCTTGGGGGCTAAACTTTGTCTTTTCCCAAGAAGGTCTTGGGAACTAAACTTTGGAATCAAAAACACTGGGGGTGCAAAGCTTCGCCGTTGAGTTGGTTTTGACACCAACTCTAAGACTTGTGATGCCCCTGGGTCCAAAGCTTCGCCGTTTATGGCCTAGTTTGACACTCTCTCTAAGACTGGGGAAAGTCACAGGTTCAAAGCTTCGCCGCCTCAAGGGTGGTGGGGCCCACTCACAAGCAACACGACAAGGGTGACTATGGTTAGGAGTTACACAAGAGGCAACCGGACCCACAAAGCAAGTTTAAACCAAGCAATACTCACATGCTAAAGGCCCCCCAAAGCGGCATCGCCAAGGTACGGTGGGGGGTAACTTTAGGATTAGTACAAGACACACGGAAGTACATGCAACTCTCTTGACTCGCAACAAGTACAAGGTAAGATGGGAGGACCTCAAAGGACCTCCAAAGAGCTTGTAAATAAACAACAATGGGAGCCAAAAGTGCTCCAAAAACACCGTAGAGGTTTTTTGGCTGGAAACGCCAAAAATTCCAAGATAACTTGGACCCACGGACCCAAAACAAGTATTGGGGGTGTTTTGGGAGAGAGAAGGGCCCCCTTTTATAGGTTTCCAAGGGCCCACTCCCCCCCTCGACGAGTAACCTCATCCATCCGGATTTTCATCCAAATTTGAGATTTTCACCTAATTTTGGGTTTTACGCTGGTCCTAGTTTCTAACTTTTGGAGTTTAGCTCGGAATTGCAAATGGATTGCGCCAATGGCTTCAGAATGCCATTTTTAGCCTAAAGGACCTCCTACCCCCTATTTCTATCACAAAAAACCCCTCGGAAACTAGTGCCAACTGGAGCCAATTAAAAGGGTAAAAACCTAACTTTTGGGGTTTACCTCTTTTGGCTTAGGTAACTAGCTAGGGTTGTTGGGGAGGCTCTAGGGAGTAAGAAAAGGCTCCTTGATGTCTTCGTTCCGACTTCGTACGCTCCCGGGACGCCGGTCAACCCCGCAAAGATTATGCCGTAATTATTAATTGGGGGGATGTTGTCAGTTTCGGCTGCTTCCCGCTATTGGAACACCATGAAATTTGTCGGGGCGCGTTATTAACATAAAAGATTCTAGTTTAATTTTTAGTGAGATTTTACCGCGGCCTGGGTATTTTCCATGAATTTCCCAACGTGGCCTTTGGCGGTTGACTGCTCAGAAAAAGATCCTTTGGAGATCAGAAAAAACCGAGACTTTTGGGGGAACCTCTCATGGAGTCCCCCAAGCCACGTGCCAAGTCTTGGGCTATTCTAGCACATAGTTGGTGGCGAGGTGAAAACTGACTTCGGTTGAATCACCGGCAGTCAGGGAATCTTTCACATGTGGGGGAATCTTGGCGAATGGGTTTTGCCGTGGATGTCCCGACATGCTCCAGATCCGAGAACACTATCCGGCGGCTGTGGATTCCTCCATGCGGCCTGTCTGGGACAAGTAACACCTGCAAGCTAACAATTGGGATTCCTAATGTTTCATCGGTGGAATGGGGAAACTAGAACCTATCTTTGGAGATTTATGTGGAGACCTCCCCCACTCTCCTAAGACTTAATTTAGCCTATCATGGTCACATGCACTAGGGTTTTGGGCTATTTTGGGTAAGTTCCCAGTAGCCCTGTTGTTTCCCACTAATTACGGGTTCTAACCTATATACAAGTGGGTTCTATGGGTAATCTATGGAGAAAAGGCTATTTATGACCAAATGCTATACTGGTACGTGACATACCTATTTTGGTTCTACACTCATTTTTGGGCTTTTTGTAGTACTTTATGCCTTAATTTGTAATAAACTAAAAAAAAAAAAAAAAATGAGTCCCAAGTGACGAATTTGGGGCTCACACTTGCGTGTCCTCGTTGTACCTTGTACTAATCCTAAAGTCACCCCCCACCGTACCTTGGCGATGCCGCTTTGGGGGGCCTTTAGTATGTAAGTCTGGCCTTGTTTATGTTTACTTTGTGGACACGGTTGCCTTGTATTTCAGTCCTAACCATAGTCAACCTTCCGTGTTGTTTGGGTGTGGGCCCCACTACCCTGAAGGCGGCGAAGCTTTGAACCTATAAACTACCCTAGTCTTAGAGTGTGTGTCAAAAACAGGCCTTAGACGGCGGAGCTTGGAACCAGGGGCATCCCAAGTCTTAGAGTTGGTGTCAAAACCAATTTGACGGCGAAGCTTTGCATCCCATACATTTTTTGGCTCCAAAGTTTAGTTCCCAAGATCTTCTTGGGAAAAGCCAAAGTTTAGCCTCCAAGAGTTGCCCTAGGTTGTAGGAAAGTAGCAGCCCTCCTCGTCACGAGATAGCGGGATTAGGAGTCACAAAGTCCAAGGTTAATCCCCACGGCAAAGCTTTGACCTTGACCCTAGGCAAACGGCTTCAAGTTTAATTTTGTATAAGTGGGTTCCCATACGAGAACCCGAGGGTGAGGAGTTTTGGGGCTAAGCCCAGCCCGCCCAGCCAGCCAGCGAGCCCGCCAGTCCAGCGACCGGTACAGTAAGCCGGGCCAGCGGCCAGTACAGCAACTGATCCAACAGCCGGTCCAGCAGCTGGTTGCTCTCACAGCTGGTTGTTCTCACAAACTGGTTGCTCCAGACCAAACGGGACAATGCCCCGCGGGGCCCCAATCTACTTTTTTTTTGGATTTTTTTCCCAACATGACTAAAAACTGGGGGTCCAGTTAGTGGGTATAAAAAAAAAGCTGATCAATCCTAAGAGCAAACAAAGGGAGGAGGGAGGAAAATAAGTTGCCGTTCGCACACCCGACCTGCACATGCAACCAAACGCTCTTACATCCCTCCAACAAGACAAAACAAACAATAGAGCGAGATTAGAGAGGGACATGACTAAGTAGGGGAGGAAGGAGAGAGAAGATCAATAGTAAAGTAGGCTTAGGGGTGTAAGGGAATCCCCCAAAGGGCCTCTCCAACCATTAGAGAAAGGATGAGAATGACGCAGAACATGACAACGTAAGAGGGTAGTTAGGCTCGCAAGAAGTTAGCGTCATAGTTGTAAGACTCCATTAAGAGTTTGGTAGGAATAGTGTGGGAGTAAAAGAGGGGGAGACAAAGAGAAAGAAAGGGACCATCAAGGGTTGTTAGAGTGTACTACTTCGCCAAAGACTAAGCCATAGGCATTTGACCGCTTCAAAATACGTGTCTACTATGGAATACAAGCACGCGGCCGGAGGTACGGAGGAAAATGTCGCGCATGCCAACAACGATCAGGTGAGTCAATAAACTAACCCCCTGTGCTTTTCTTTTAATTTACACTAAACTCTGTTAAGTAGTGATTAATTTTTTAGCAAATAGGAATTAAGGGGGGACCTTAAGTTCATACATAGAAGTTGACCATAAAAGCAACCAAATTAGACTAAGATAGGATAGGACTAGGAATTAGTAACCGTTAAGGTCAGAACTCAACCAAGAAGTAAACATTAGATTAGGACAAAATAATCCAATTAGGGGTTAGGGTTAAATTAGCAAATCAAAAATTGCCTTAGGTAATAAAGAGTTAGGATAGGAAAAAAGATAAATTAAATTAGAAGATAAATTAGGAAAAAAGATAAATTAAATTAGAAGATAAATTAGGAAAAAAGATAAATTAAATTAGAAGATAAATTAGGAAAAAATATAAATTAAGTTAGAAGATAAATTAGGAAAAAAGATAAATTAAATTAGAAGATAAATTAGGAAAAAAGATAAATTAAATTAGGAAAAAAGATAAATTAAATTAGAAGATAAATTAGGGAAAAGGTAATTTAAATTAGGAGATAAATTAGCGAAACGATAAATTAAATTAGAAGGAAGATAACTTAGATTAGGAAAAAACCCAATCAACTTAGGAAACCATGGAGGGGACTTAGGTAATCCTTCCTCAGTCTTAGGGGAGGTCATTTAGCCTCAGATTCCCATAGATTAGGATAGATTCGGTGGTAGTTCGCATAGGTTGCCGTTAGGGGACGGTTAGCCCGAACTAATCCCTTGCCAATTGAGGCAACTCTGTTGTCACCTGCGGAAACTGGGAACTTAGTAAAGAAGATCCATTGCTTTGAAGGCACAATGGACCTACGCTTAGTCACCCGCTAGGTTAGAATTTAGTTAATCCCTAGAACCTGGTTGTGTCCGATTAATTACCAAGGGTGGGTAATTAAGCGCCCACAGGGTCCTAAGAACCTCTTTGGTTCCAAGAAGGCTCTTAGGGAGACAATAATCATAAGCTTGGATGGCTTGAATTAAATTAGTGAAATCCTAAACTTAGATGCATTTTTCTTTGGGTTAGCAAAGCCCTCCCAAACACTCCTCCCAAGCACTCCTACAAATTGATTGGGTAGTCAAAGCATCTTATATACTACATTCACAAAGGTTTCCTATGAGCCTCCTCGGTTTCGAGGAGGCTTAGTGGGAGACAATAATAAAGAGCAAAGGTGGTCTAAACACCTCCCCAAATTCTAAGGAGGCTTATATGGAGATGATATTCAAAAGCAAGGCAAATGGCCTAAATGCCTCCTTGGTTTTGAAGAGTCTCTCTTGTACTAGCAAGACATAAGCACATATGGACCCATAAGGCTCTTCGGTTCCAAACAAGCTCTTAGTGAGTTGCAAAAATCTTAACAATTTGGGAATTGAAGACTACTCGGTTTAGGGGATGCTCAAAGGAAGGGAAGAGAAAAAAATATTTTAATCCTTCATTTGTCATTGGATTCAAGAATGCAAAGTTATTAAAATATGAGCAAGGAGCCAAGGAGTGACAAGCATTGAATATTAAGCAACAAGGGTGCGTAGTGAGTGTTTTTAGAAAAATTTGTAAAATTAAAAAAAAATTCAACAGAAGATGCCTATATCCATGGTTTAGGGTAAAAAAGAATGGCTATAAATGAATTTAATGAAAATGAATGAGGATGAATTTTTTGTAGTTGACTTTGTTGAATGAAATACATATATTGATCATTGCATTAGGTGATAGATGACTGTTGAATGGGACTAAAAACTCAATTGTTTAAGATAAGGATTCATGTCCTAGTACCTTAACTCAAAGGTAGATAGACTTTCAGAAACCAAGGACTTATATTCACATAGCAATTTAAATTCACTTCAAGGAAGGTATCATTTTCCTTTAAAATTTATTATTTCTTTCAAGCATTACTAAAGTTTAAGTTTGGCTAGATTTATTCCTATGCTAACACCAACATTTATGAGTTCTAATTACATATTGCCATCTAAGAGAACCGGCATGTTGCTAATTGAAAGAAGTAGATTCAATCCACAAATATTCCAATTACTAGCTATGAGCTAAAATCTTGAATTTTTCACATTGTATATGGAACCTCAATCGTATGCGTTGATCCCTAAAGTCCTAAAGTCCCAAAGTCCCTATGGGAGACTCTTGGAATTTAGGATAGGAAAAATTCCATCTATGAGTGAAAATTAAGTAGTTTTTCTTAGAATTTTTTTCCTAGACTTTCAACTCAATTTTTCAACATAAGAAAATTAGAAATTCAAAATCAATAGTCGAAAAATTTTAAATTAAGAAGATCCAAAGACAAAAACTCTAGTTGAGCCGGGTAACAAAAAATTTGTTTTCTTCATTGCAGATGCAAATATCTTCCAATCTACATAATCAAAGTTTTTGAAATTTCTTCCACACATTTATGTAATAGTTTAGTGCAATATCCTATAGTTAGATATGAAAAAAAAGAATTTAAATACTTTTTTTCTCTTCAAAATAGAAATGGTAGTTCTGAGTGTTTTTTGATGAAAATAAGGCCTTGGGACTTTAAAGGTTAAATCACTACTAAGAATGAATAAAATTTACCTCACATACAAATCCGACATTCAAGTATTATTTTCAAAAGAATATAAGAAGCTAAATGGTAGAATAATCTCTAAGAAATAAAGATTCAAGGATCCTTGACTCCTTAAGGGAGTTGTGTATTTATGCGACAAGTTACATGATACAACCCAAAACTTCTTCTTGCTCTTTTTGTACATGCCTTCAAATTTCTTTTCATACTTCTTCTTACATTTTTCTCATTTTTGGATTGAGCTTCTACTAGAACTTCTTTGTCTTCTTCTTTATTGTCATAAAAATCATAGACATTGGTTAATTACTAGTAGAAACATAGTCTGCATAGACTAAACTTTAAGACTCATACTTAAACTAACTTGTCATTAGTTAGAGATGAATGAATACTCACAAGGTCAAAACATTCCTAGATAAGAACAAGAGTAGTTGAAATACTAAGGTGAAGCTTAAATACTAAATAAAGCGAGAAAAAAAATTGAGTGGACATTTGAAGGATGCCATAGTGATATAGGCAACAATGCATCACCTTCTTTAAGGTGTTTTGCCAAAAAAATGGCATTGTCTAATAGTAATTTGAATTGTTATTGAGAAAAGAGCAATATGCATGATCTTAGAAGGTGTGTTTACAATTAAGGAACCACTCTAAGTGAAGAATTTACTAAAAAATTTTGATGGCAAACTTTGATAATATTTCATTTCAAGTCATTTATCGATTTCATTAGTTTTCTTTCTATTAGTTAATTTTTTTAAAATCAACCTCTACAAATGTTCTCTACTTTTGACATTTAAAAGAAATAATTTTACATGTTTAGGGACATAGAGAATGCACTTTTGAATTTCAAATATACTTTTTTGTAGGAAAAAATATTTTTTTATATGAAATTAATATAGGGTGTGCATCTTACATCAATGAAGAACTTAGTGATATTCATTTTGAATGATTGTGAAAATGAAATTGTACATATAAAATATAAAATGTATCTTTAGATTTCCTTTATTAGAAAAAAAAGTCAAATTTAGAATTTGCACTATACAAATAAAATATTCACTTTACATATATTGGAGGACTAAAGTGTAATAAAATCTTATATTTGATAACATTTTATAATAATATGTCTTAATCTTTTAAAAAGTATTTTGATTCTATTGCACTTTAGTTTTAAAAAAAGTACAAACAATGATTAAATCAATACAAAATTGTGCTTTGTAAATGGTACCAATAGCACCAATAAAGGGTTCTTAGGACTTGAGAGCCTTTCCCTTGCCACCCCAAGCCCTTCACTAAGAATTAAAAGTTCTTCAAATGACACCCCAATTTTTTTGAGGGAAGGTCTCTTGGCACCAAGGATAGGTTCCTAGACTCCCAAAGACCCTTCTATGGCACTAGGAGCCCTTCACAAAGAACCTCCCATCCTTGTACAGACAACCAAAATTTTTTTAAGAGAGATTCATTAAGCACTAAAGGAGGTTCCTAGGATCCTAAAGACCCTCCTATGGCACCAAAAGACCTTAAAAAAGGAGTCTCTTAAAAGACACCCCAAAAAATTAAGAGAGTCTCTTAAAACGAATATCGAAAAATGGCTCTTCATATTCCAAGAGCCTTCTATGGCAACAAAAGTCTATCTAATGACATACCTCCAAAAGAATGGAGAGTCACTTCTCCTAAAAAAGCTCCTTAGATCCAAGGTCTGGAATCTTCTACGGCACCAAGGGTCTATCGAATGACATACCAAAAAAATTAAGAGAAAGTTTTTTAGCACCAAAAAAGGGCTCCTCGGATCCATCCTTAGGTTTGGAGGAGTCTATCTTCGGAGAGCCCTTTAGCAACAAGGAAGGGCTCCTCAAATATGAAGATCCTTCCGTAGAAGAGCCCTTTTGCAAAAAACAAAGGCTCTATAGATATGAAGAGCCTTTCTTGGTATCTTTTGGAGCCTTCTTTAGGCTAAGAGGTACCTTCTATGGGATCCAATGAGTCATATTTGGGTTCCAAAGAACCTTTCGTTGGTTCAGAGGGACATTTACATAAATCCAAAAACCTTCAAATGCCCCCCCTAAAAGGCTAGAGTCCATTGGGACTACAAAATTACTTTTTGGATCCGAGGAGCCTCTTCTAGCAGCAAAAGCCTATCTAATGATATATTCAATAAATTAAGGGAGAATCAATGTTATTAAGAAATGACTTCTCAAATTTGAAGTCTAGAATTTTTTTGGCATCAACAATCTATCTAATGACAAATGGAAAAAAAACTTAAAAAGTTTTTGGCACCAAAGAAAGGCTCCTCGAATCCATGGAGCCATTAAGAGTCCCTTACAACCTCTATTGAAATAACTCTTAAGAAACAAGAAAGGGCTCCTTGGAATCTGAGGAGTGGTCCTCATGTTCCAAAGAGCCTTCCATGGAAGAGCCAAATGGCAATAAGGAAAGCCTCCTCCGATCTAAGGAGCCTTTAGGGGTCCTTAAGAGCCTTCATTGGGAGAGCCCATGGGAACCAAAGTAGAGCTCCTCAAAATCCAAGGAGCCTTTGGAAATTGAGAGAAGGCTCCTCGGAACCAAGGAGCCTTTTTTGAGTTCCAAGGAGACTCTTTGCAAGAAATTTTTGGCACCAAAAATAGGTTCCTCAAAATCAAAAAGCCTCCTTTACAAAAAGTCTTTGACACCAAAAATAGTCTCTTCGAATTCGAGGAGCCTTTTTTGTCTTTCAAAGCCTTCATTGAAAGAGCCTTTGAGAACCAAAGAGCCTTCTTTGGGTTCCGAGGAGCCTCCCTTGCAAGAACTCTTTGGCACCAAAAATAGACTCCTTGAAACTAAAGAGCCTCCCTTACAAGAAGTCATTGACACCAAAAATAGGCTCCTCAAATTTTAGGAGCCTTTTTTGTCCTTGAAAGCCTTTATTGAAAGAGCCTTTGGGAATCAAGAAAAGGTTCTTCGGAATCGAAGAGCCTCCCTTGCAAGAACCCTTTGGCACCAAAAATAGGCTCCTCAAAACCGAGGAGGCTTTTTTTGTCCTTGAAAGCCTTCATTGAGAGAGCCTTTGGAAATCGAAAGAAGGCTCCTCGGAACCGAGGAGCTTCCCTTGGTTTCCGAGGAGCCTCCCTTGCAAGAATCCTTTGTTTCAAAAATAGGTTCCTTGGAATCAAGGAGGCTTCCTTGGGTTCCGAGGAGCCTTCACTACTAGAACATGGTGTCTAAGTCAAGAAAAAATTAACAATTTTTTATTGATTGGCATGCTATATTGACCATTTTATTAATTTTTTGTTGATTAGGTACAAGTTTACAAAATAGTCACTAAATTTTTGTTGATTGAGATAGTACAACGTTCAAATCAACAAAAAAGTTAACTCTATCTTGTTCATTTTGACAAGCTCTTTATACAAATGGGGTGGTAGAAGGTAGAACAAACCATGTGGGATATGTGAACTACTCATAGTCTTAATTCACATATCCCATATAGTTTGTTCTACCTTCTACCACCCCATTTGAATAAAGAGCTTGCCTTCTCCTCTCTTCTATCACCAAAGTTACCTCTCTTCAATCATCAAGTTAAATTAAGCTTGTCTTCTTCTTTCTAATTGAAGTTTGAAAGTTAATTTAATTCTCTTGTCAGCATGGCAGTTTTTGCCTATGTAACATTCTCTACAGGGTTTGATTTTTGATTTGCCATGTAATGGCTCTTTTTTGAGCAAATTTATAAACGAATTATCATTTTATTTTTTTCAATTGACCACCATAACAAAATAGACAACAGTTTTTTATTAAGTACTATCCAAAAACGCGACCAAGGATACAAACGACATAACACTTTTTTGTTGATTTTTGGTTATGGTGGTCACTATTTTTCTACTAGTGCTTCCTTGCAATAATACTTTGGCACCAAAAATAGGCTCCTTGAATTTGAAGAGCATTTTTTGTCCTTGAAAGCCTTCATTGAAGGAGCCTTTGGAACCAAAAGAAGACTCCTTGGAATGGAGGAGCCTTCCTTAGGTTATGAGGAGCCTTCCTTGGTTTCCAAAGAGTCTCTCTTGCAAGAACCCTTTGGCACCAAAAATTGGCTCCTCGGAACCGAGGAGCCTTCTTTGGGTTCTAGAGAGCCTCCCTTGGTTTTCGAGGAGCCTCCCTTGCAAGAACCCTTTAGCACTAAAAATAGGCTCTTCGGAACCAAGGAACCTTTTTGTTCTTGAAATACTTCATTGAGAGAGCCTTTAGGAACTAAAAGAAGGCTCCTCAGAACCGAGGAGCCTTCCTTGGGTTTTGAGGAGCCTCCCTTGCAAGAACCCTTTGGCACTAAAAAAAGGCTCCTCAAATTCAAGGAGCCTTTTTTGTCCTTAAAAGCCTTCATTGAGAGAGCCTTTTGGAACCGAAAGAAGGCCCTTTGGAATTAAATAGCCTCCCTTGGAAGAATTCTTTGGCACTAAGAAAAGGCTCTTCAAATTCAAGAAGCCTTATAGGGCCTTTAGAGATTTTATTGGAGAGCCCTTGGGAACGGAAGGAAGGCTTTAACACCAAGGAAAGGCTTCTTGAATTCGAGGAGCCTTTAGGGGTGCCTTAGAGTCTTCATTAGTGGAGCCTTGGGAACCAAAGGAGGGATCTACAGAATCTGAAGAGCCTTCCTTGAGATCTAAGGGGCCTTCCTTGGAAGAGCCCTTTGGCACCCCCCAAAGGCTTTTGGATTTGAGGAGTCTATTGGGGTTCTTTAGAGCCTTAATTAGTGAGCCTTTAGAACCCAAAGGAAGGCTCCTCGGAATCCAAATAGCCTTCTTTGGAAGAGACTTTGGGGTTTCAAATAGCCTTTTTTGGGAGAGTCTTTTGCCAACAAGAAAGGTCTCTATGGATACAAAGATTGTTTGTTGGATTTGATACACTTAGGAGGGTTCTAGAGAGCCTTTCATTGGCTTGAAGGGACCCTTACAAATCACAATGAATTAGAGATCTTCAAATAATCCTTTCTATAAATAGAAAAGGATCTTTAGCACCAAAAATTGTCTTTTTAAATCCAAAGAATTGTATGATGATTTTTTTTTTAGTTTTAAATATCTGAAAAAGAATTTAAATCACACTTCTTATAATCCATGAAATTAATAGGAAGAAAGTCTTTGGCACCAAGAAATGGCTCCACCCATTTGAAAAGCCATCTCTTGCATAAAAAAATTGAATTTTAAACTAAAATTTCAATTCTATGAACTCCTCAAATTAATAGAGGGAAGGGTTTTTTGCACCAAAAATTTACTCCTTATATTTGAGGAGCCATCTATTGTTTAGTAGTAGTCTAGATCTAGTAGCCGTATTCCAACCCTATTCTTCCCCTAATGATATCCATCTAACAATTCATAGTCAAGACACATGTGTTAGAGTTGGTTAAATAATGGTCAATTGGAGTAGGCCTTACTAGAACTAATTAGTTCAAGGTGGAAGTAGTATTTGGCACCTCAAGGATGACTCAAATCATTTGTAAAATTGTAAACATCAAAAGAATACATACAAAAAGAAAAATGTGTGGACAATGGTAATATAATTTTTTTTCTAATGAGGTGCCTAGATCAAAAGTTATGCTACCTTGAGCTTTTATTGTAGCCTAGACAATTTGGGCATTTGGGGGGCATCTTTTCCTAAAACCCTCATCAACTTTTGAAATTTGGCATGTATGTAACCAATAAAGTATGGCATACAATTGTCAAAAAAATCTTCAAATTTTAGTCCTAAAATCACATTGTAAGAGGAGTCAAACTTTATTAGCTATATTAGGGCAGTTTCAAGAAAAAACATTAAGTTTAACTTCAAGCCCTCATGTCTATTATGTCAAAGTTGCAATCTATCATGGCAAAGTTCTTGAAATTTTTCCCACATATTCCAAATTTTTGTCTCTAATTTTTCACTAATTGGATTTCAAATAAAAAAAAATTCTAATTGCGCAAGAAATCATTAAAAAGTGACTAGTTTAAATATTGCCAATTCACTTAACCTCCTTGCAATGATGGGTGATTTAGAGTAAGCTAGACTCTATATTTTCTTTTGAAATTTTTCATAAGTGAATCTAACATCATATATTTATATACGATGAAAATAATCATTTTTGAATAGAAAAAAGATTGTACTCCAAGAAGGCTCAAAGTCTACAAAGCTTGTTTTGCAAGAATTAATCTCAAAAAAACTTTGATCTCACTTCAAATGTTATAATCTTTTAATACATGCAATCAAATGGCCTAAACTCTTTTTCACACATTGCCTTACCTATATAGTACACTTTTGAATGGTTGGAATTGAAAAAAATGTTTAGGTTTTTGACTTTGGACAATGCATCAGAAATTGGTAGTTTTGAACTTTTTCACTTCCAAAACAACTTCCAACCTTTAGGGATTGAATAAAATCCATTCTCCACTACATTTTCTTTTATCAATCAAATATTTGCAACCTCTATAATAAAAATTGGAAAAAAAATTAGGGCCTAATTCAATGGAAGGTTTAGGGAAGATACTATAGATTATATTTCCACAATTACTTGAAAAGTGTCCCGATGTTTCTAAGGACCCTAAAGTGTCTTTAGAGGCCTTGAATACTTTTGCCAAAAAAATTCATAGTAATTTAAAATTCCATAGTATTCAATCCAAGAACAAGTTTTTTTTCTTCTAATCATTGATTCACAAAGTACTTGGAATTTTTTTTATAATTTTTGTGAGGGCTTTTGATAAGAATTTTCATTGACATAATTTTCTATAGTTGGTCTTTTATTATTTAAATTAAAATGAAGAATACATAATTATTTTTAACTTCCAAAGTCATAATCCCAATTTCTATCAAAAAACACTCAAAACTATCATTTCTATTGCATTCATCCAAGAAACTAAAAAAATTTAGAATCCAATTGAAATAAAAATCATATTTACAGAAAGCTAATAAGTTTTTCTACCTTATAAGAAAGTTTCAAAAAAATTCACCAAAAATTAAACTCATAAAAAACCTACTTGAAAACTTTTTTTTCCTCCATAGGGACAATAGGACTTGAAGGGTTAAAGAACAATACAATGAATGTACACTTGGTAGAAAGGTTTGTGCATTTCATGTACATGGGAGTCATAAAAGAATGGATGGAGAGAACCATAGGATTCTAGGGCATGTATTGCAATGTGTAAATAAGGCCCTTCCTAGATGGATGATGAATGGATGATATGTATGAAATTAATTCACACATCATCCCCATGGTGGTGCATTTTTTGTTGCAGGAGAAGCTAGATTATTACTCTTGGACTTACTTGCAACATTTGAATGCTAAATTAACTACTTTAATTAAAGGTATTTTAACAACAAATTGATTTTCTTAAAATCTATTTTTTTAAAATTTATATTTTAGTAATTTTGACATTATTATTTTTGGATTTGACATCACTATTTATAACTCTAACATGTCTATTTTTAATTAACAAAAATCTTATTGAGTGCTCAAATTTAAACGCTTGTCACTCAACACTCATTGCTTGTTGTTCCTCACTCTAGCATCATTGTCCAAGGATGTACATATTCTCAGAATGATTAATAAACCAACATCTTCACTAAAAGTTAGGTTCCAAAGAGGCTTATCATAAGAAAATAAAAAGCTAAACCCAATATATGGAGGGAAGCCTGAGGCTCATGAGAAGGTGGTGAAAAAAAAATTTGGTCTATAAAGTCAATGTTCTTTGATGAAAGGTTTTGAAATCACAAAAAGAAATTAATGAACCATTGTAGAATTGATTGTTACATTTTCCCAGATGAACCTTAACAATATTTTTTGGTTTCAAAGACCCCTAAACCACAATCAAACTACAATATAGGATTAGTTGTTACATTTCTCCAAATGAACCTTGAAGATGCTATTCGGTTCCGAGGAGCAGTAAACCAGCCTCAAAATAGTTAACAAAGTTTTGTGGTCAACAATGTAAATCTTAATGATTTTTGTAAATTTTTATTTTTGAAAATAAATACTCAAAAAAATACATTCCATTTTCTAGGACTTCTACGATAATATATAAATCACGCCTTTCTTGGATAGATGATGAATGGATGAATTGGATGAAGTTCATTTGTACATGGATGAATGGATGTTCTCTCATGCAATATTTGATTGCAACATTGATTATTTTAAATAAAAAATTTGCAATTTTTTTTGCAATTTTTTCTATTTGGGATTTCTGACATTACTATTTTGGGGTCTGACAATACTATTTATTACTCTGACATGTCTATTTTTAGTAAAAAACCTCTCAATGAATGCTCAAATCTAATCGCTCATCGCTCAATGCTCAACGCTCGTTGCTCCCTGCTCACACTCTAGCGTCGTTGTCCTAAAAGGCAATGGACATTGAATAAGATGTCTATGACAATGTATAAGGCACTACCTATCTTTGAATGTCTTCCATTTTGCACTCTTGTGTTCGGCAAATCCTGGCATACAATATCACCTGTGCTTAAGAAGACGGTAGTCACGGTACTGCCTACTCTGGACCATTGCAATGACATAATTGATGTCCGAGACAGCATGTTCCATCTCCACGGACACTTCCACAGTGACGGGGGACATGTTGTACTTTGAAATCACCAACAATGCCGGCTATCAAGAAGGGCATCTGCCACATGCACTTCTAGGCAAACACTAGTCACACTACTTTCTTTATACAAAAGACTAAAAATGCAGTGGAAACACAACAACATGAGATGCAACACCTTTGCCCTAGAAATGTAAGTTCTTTCAATTGTGGCATTTGCATGACCTACTACTATAGTGAAAAAATAACATAGTTATAATGGAGCTAAATTTTTTGTGTCTTACCTGTTGCATGAGTACATGATAGTCATGCGTTTTCATGTACTGTAGTTTGCCATCTTTGAAGCGTTTGTGAATTGCACCAATGTAGTTTGTAGGTGTCCGTATGTTGCACAGTATGCCAATAAACTCTACTCGTTCATGTGCGAACATGACGTATGGTGCATGCGGCATGTGAAAATCATCATGGCGTCGTCGGGGCGCTTGTAGCCATGTTTCCTCACGGATTCCTAATTCCTCAACATCCACGCGACTCCCTGGACTATCAGTCATTGAAAGCAACGTCTTCACAATATTTTCGCACAAATTCTTCTCACAATGCATGACGTCCAATATGTGCCGTTCCAGAAGATGCTACAGAAGGACCAAAAAAATGTTAGAAGTGGACAATCTATGTGCATGCCTTGCCTTCTATAATGTTCTTTTCGTCAAAACAATGGCAAAGAAGACATCTGCTATAGATGTCATGTCTAACAATAACATCAGCACCGACGTCCAAACAAACGTTAGCACCAACGTCAACATCGCTTCTTTTCATCCTCTATCATGACTACATTTTTAATATCCCATACCGTTTGTTATTCTTCCCACCACCTTTCTTGTATAAATATATTGGCTTCTTCCCTCCCTTTAATCATAATAAGGTGCGTTTAAAGCCTTTATTTTGATCTAACTATCAAATATTGTGTATTATGTATGGTAAACTATTTCTGTATATATGATGTATGTATGTATTTAATATTATGCATGATCTATGTATGTATTTAATATTATGCATGATGTATGTATGTATTTTATATTATGTATCATGTACGTATGTATTTTATATTATATATCATGTATGTATATGTTTTATATTATGTATGTATGTATTTTATATTATGTATGGTGTATATAGTATGGTACAAGTATAGAATATTATGTATAAATTTTATACAGTGTTTATATAGAGGGCATCATGATATGGACATGTACATTATGTAAGACATATGATTGTTTTTCTAGACATCATGTTGGATAATAAACTACTTTGCATAACACATGAATGTCAAATCTGATATCATTTTGTACATCAACTATATTGTTTTGGACATTCTATGTTTTCTTTGATGTTGATGAAACAGTGTAGGAAATGCTCATGGTGACATCGTTGTGTCTAGTTTACTTTGTAGGGATGTTGGTGGAAACGTCCAAAGTCAGTTGCAGGTGTTCTTTACAGTGTACGCTATTGCTTTCAGAGCTACGCCCTATGTCACAAACAACATCCACGGGGACAACACAAAAGTCATGGACATGTCGCATTTGGTACAATGAAAATCAAAGTAGACATCTCTCTTCACAGTGTACGTGACCAGAACAATGTCTAGAATGACAACATGACGTCATTGCGGATATAGAATGTCTATTGAGATGTCTTCACAAACATCCTAGAAGACGACATAATGTCTATGTGGTCATCATTTATGACATAGTAGCATTCCTTCTAGACCTATTTTCAGGCCCCAAAACAGTGCCACGTCACACCCAAAAAATAATCCACGTCGACATGACATGTCACTCACGGGTAATGGATGAAAAAAAATCTGACTTGGCTTCCCGTGCTCACGTGGCATGACAGATGGCACAATTTCAGAACCCCGTTGACCAATGTTTTTTTTGACATCAAGCCTTGGACATGTGATGTCTAGGTAGATTTTCGATGTTTTTTGCATGTCTTAATGAACGCAAAAATTTGGATGTCTGATTGGATATGGACGGACATCACTCTAGACATGAGCATGCAGAATTTGCGTGTCAAAAAAAACATGGGTTTCTTCTAGTGACATGACGGAACACAGATCCTTCAGAATTTGGGCTCGCATGTCCGTGTCCTGAATTTTTATGCATGCTTGCTTTTGCCACGCCCTGTGCACATGCCACAAGCACAGAAACACAGCGGTGTTTGGCCAAACCTCCCTGCGCATAGCACAATGTTTTCAATCAGTCTCTCAAAGTTCCTAAGCCGGTACTCTGTCATGTACGTTATTAGACAGTAGAAAATCAGATGTTTTAATAGCACGCCGTGCCGTTGTACGCCCGTTTCAGACAATCACAGTGTAATCTTGAACTATTTCGGAATCCCCATGTAAAATGCGACTACAGTGTTCTGTGAGGCCGAACTTGAACCTTAGGTTGTTTATCTCCCCCTGCGTGCAGTCCACTATGAAAGCATTGGGTTTCCAATCAGCATGCTCTCGTTTCAAGGTAGTTTCTAGCGCCCTCAACCAAGGAGTGAGGTCGTCCTAGGAAGCACGCGATGTGAGAATAAATGCAACAGGTATCCCATTCAGCCACTTGTCAAATACCATAGTCGTATATAGAGGAAACTGCACAGTGATGAGGGCACAACCGGTTAGGTGTTTAAACCGCAGAGTTATCACGATCCGGAAATGGAAGGCAGTGTACTCACTAGAAGAAAACTACATTTCAGCCAACATAAGGCAGCTGATATTTTTTGAAAACTGTGTTGCAGTAAACGCAATTTTCAGAAAACATCAGCTGGCTTGTATTGACTGAAATGCAACTTTCTTCTAGTGACTAAAATTCACGCATACATACCTTACTCTCATTAGTGCCAAATGTGGCGTCTATTGAAACAACACTGGCATGCCCATACTTCAGCATCACTTCCCGTTGCCACTTGGTTTGGATGCCTACCGTGAACGGCATTGTCGCGGCAATCAAGGTTTCCTCTACGACCACGCCGGTTTCCTGGTAGAAGAAAACACTGTCACGGTTAGCTTGCGCCCATAGTTTGACGCTCTTAGCGTCGTGAAGATCAAGCATGTAAGTCTCGCGCGCAATTTTCGTGGCTAGATTCCGAACGTCCCTTTTGCAAATAAACATATCTCTCGAAATCTCGGTCCCATTCCCGAGGGACTCCTTGACAATCCTGATATGCTTCACCATTATCTGTGAAACACTGTGCCCCTCACGTAGGAGCTTAAGAACGAACTGCCTGATTTCCGGAGATAACTGCCAAGAGAATGCACCATGATCTCCAATGTTATGCAGGCCATGACACTGGACGCGTAGGGCATTGATATGCTTCCCTTCATAGATGGAGACCTCCGTGACATGCGGCAGGAGATATAGGCTCTTCACGCTGAAGCCGGCAAGGCATCCATGCTTTAGAGATCCTCCCCATTGCTTTCGGGAATCTCTTGGTTTTCTTGACAATGCGCTTGCAGTCGGATTGTTGCTTTCGGCGGCGGTGGAAGTGTCCACTGCAGCGTTCATGTCCACGCTTTGAGCTCCAACCACACCTGTGTTTTCCGTCGTTTCAACCGAAGGGATGGTTTCACTGTGCGGCTCAGTAGTACTTCTGTTGAGCTCCACCTCAAAACCGTCAGTAGTAGTTGACGACGTGAAACCATCACCTTTTTCTTGAGCACATTCTGTGACATTGCACATGCTCTCGTTTCCAGACTCCAGTGGTGGACCATTTATGTCCAGCTCCCCTAAACCGTCAGATAGTGTTCTGTCGAATTGAACAGTAGCTCTATATCGCTTGCATGCACGCGGCCTTCGATTGAGGTTAACTGGACTGCTTTTCTGTGGTGGAGTATTGAGGTCAAATTCAAGGACCCCTACGGACAGCATTATTGCCGGTTTCTTAGAAGGCTTCGTCCGCTTGCAGGGAACGGCCTTACAAATTTTCTTGGCCTTCGTGGACTCTGAAAGCACTGCATCTGAGCCTTCAATGTTTTTAGGAGGTTCCGATATTGGTAGCAATGTAGGTTGTGCATTTCTGATGACAGCGTTCGTCACTTTTTTCGGTCTTTTCCTTCTCTTCTTCTCTTTGGCAGGCTTTGTTTCACACGGCCCCTCCGTGGCACTTGCTGGCCTTCCCCGTCTGTTCTGCTCTTCTTCAGCCAGTGTCTCAACCTTAGGTGCGACCCTCTTCTTGGGCCTTCCGCGTGTCTTCTTCTCTTGGGGGGGGGGGCATGTGCACCCACACTGCTGGTTTTTCCCTTAGGCCTTCCCCTAGGCTTCTTTTCTTTGGTAGGCTGGCTGCAACAGGGATCTCCATTTTTTTTCATCAGCCTCCCCTTTCTTTTCATTTCAGGGAAAGGCTAGACTTCACCCTCTAAGAGCAGGACTAATTTTCTCGCCGTCTGTTTACTCTTCGCAGCTCCAGCGACAAGCACCTTCGGTCTCTGTTTCGGCAGCAACAGAAATGTCACTGCTTTGACGTTTCCACTGTGGTCTTGGGGACTGTGGGCGCTTATTTACCCACCCTTGGTAAATCGGCGAATACAACCAGGTTCTAGCGTCAATCCATTGTGCCTTCCAAGCAATGGATCTTTTTTGCTAAGTTCCTAATCGTGACTCTCTAATCGTGGTTCTAATGACTCCTAAGTTGACTATCCTGCTATTTTATGTTTTTGTGTTTCCTATTTCCAAATCCTACTCTAATGTTCTAAGGTAAGAGCTTATCTCACGCCCTTTCCAAAAACCTAAGACTCGCTCAATTTGGACCTTCTAACCACCTGCTATGGACGGATGAAGTTTTGACCGCAAGGCTATCAACCTTCATCCATGGTTTGCTATGGGTTTCCAAATCTGGTTGGGGGTGAATTTTGACCTACGGACCTAACTCCCTATTTTCTATTTAAATCCTAAGCCCTAACTTGGGTGGACGAATACTTCCAAGTTTCATCCGTTTCGGGCTCTAAACTTCATCCATCAATATCTCGGGCATCCTAACTCCGATTCCTACGTGTTTTATGTTTTTGAAAACCCCTCAAAACCTACTCTAAGATTTTCTAATCATACCTGACCTGACTTGAACTCTAATGGTACCTAGCTCTCGGCCTAGTTGAGACTTCTTTCCCCTAGTGGGCCAATGACGCGGGGAGAGGTTAGGTTCTTACTCCGGCATGGTGTTCCGTGAGGAGGGCGGTCAATTCACCTTCTTCCACCATGGTAAATTGCGGTTTGTAGGCCACGTATTTGGTTGGTCCTGATGTATTTGTAATTTCAAAAGACTAACACTTCTTTCCGTGCATGCCACTTCTTTCTTCTTTCCCCTTCTTCTCAACTCGCGTGCCCCATTGATGGAAGGGGTTGGGTTGGACACCTACCTACTTAGAAGGTCAAACTACGTCCTAACTACCACTTACGCGTCATCTTATCCTAATGCGGAAGGAATCTAAAAGTCAAAATGTGGCCTAACTACCTCTTACGCTCGTCTCACCCTAATGGTGGAGGAGATTTCCTTCCTACCCTCTCGATGGTGCCCCAATTCTATCTAAGCTCTTTCCCCTACTTCTCCTCCTTACATTTGGTGGTGGTGATTTGTGGTGTTGGAGGGGAGAGTTGGTGAGGTGAGATGGAAACGTCTCTTGTATTTTGATTGTTCCTTCCTTAGCGTGTATGGCAAGGTCCTTCCCTTGTTTCCTACTCTATCTACTTACTAACTTTCCCTAGTCTCCTATTCTATCTATTTGCTAATTTTCCCTTAGATAGAATAGGAGACTTTGGAACTAACCACGGGGGGGTGGGGGGGTGGGGGGGTTCAAGGCTTCACCGTCAATTTGGCTTTAACACCAAATTTAGGATTTTTGCCTTCCCCTAGAGGTTCAAAGCTCCGCCGTGTGGTGGACCCTTTAATACACAATTTAGGACTAAACTTGGACAAGGAACGGTGGGGTTTGGTTACCCCTAAGGGAACTATCCCACGCTTTTCCAATACGGACACAAGGACTCGACTCAAATGCAAAGGTAATAGACTGGATTAGTAACGAAATGCGGAAAGAACGTAGTTAGTAAAAGAAGGTTAGTGCAACATAAATAACACAACATGAACTGGAAGCCCCCCAAAGCGGCATCGCCAAGGTACGGTGGAGGGTGGTTCCAGGGTTAATACAAGACACGGACGAAGGACACTCAACCCGACTTGGGATGGTAAGAAAACTTAGAAAAGAAACCCTACAAGAATTACAAGACAAGAAAGAAGGGCCCCCCACGGACCTTCAACACTAAAATTGCAACAACAAAGAGGAGCAAAGTGCTCCAAAACACCGTAGGTAGTTTTGGCCAAAAGTTGCCAAAACCAAGAGAGGTCGGACCCACGGACCCAAAACAAGTATTGGGGGTGTTTTGGGAGAGAGAAGGGCCCCCTTTTATAGGTTTCCAAGGGCCCACTCCCTCCCTCGACGAGTAACCTCATCCATCCGGATTTTCATCCAAATTTGAGATTTTCACCTAATTTTGGGTTTTACGCTGGCCCTAACTTCTAACTTCTGGAGTTTAGCTCGGAATTGCAAACGGATTGCGCCAATGGCTTTAGAATGCTATTTTTAGTCTGAAAGACTTCCTACCCCCTGTTTCTATCACAAAAAACCCATCGGAAACTAGTGCCAACTGGAGCCAATTAAAAGGGTAAAAACCTAACTTTTGGGGTTTACCTCTTTTGGCCTGGGTAACTAGCTAGGGTTGTTGGGGAGGCTCTAGGGAGTAAGAAAAGACTCCTTGATGTCTTCGTTCCGACTTCGTACGCTCCCGGGACGCCGGTCAATCCGGCAACAATCTTGCCGTAATTATTAATTGGGGGAATGTTGTCAGTTTCGGCTGCTTCCCGCTATTGGAACACCATGAAATTTGTCGGGGCGCGTTATTAACATAAAAGATTCTAGTTTAATTTTTAGTGAGATTTTACCGCGGCCTGGGTATTTTCTATGAATTTTCCGTCGTGGCCTTTGGCGGTTGACTGCTCGGAAAAGGATCCTTTGGAGATAAAAAAAAACCGAGAATTTTTGGGGAACCTCTCATGGAGTTCCCCAAGCCACGTGCTAAGTCTTGGGCTATTCTGACACACAGTCGGTGGCGAGGTGAAAACTGACTTCGGTTGAATCACCGGTAGTTAGGGAATCTTTCACACGTGGGGGAATCTTGGCGAATGGATTTCGCCGTGGATACCCCGACATGTTCCAGATCCAAGAACACTATCCGGCGGCTGTGGATTCCTCCATGCGGCCTGTCTGGGACAAGTAACACCTGCAAGCTAACAATTTGGATTTCTAATGTTTCGTCGGTGGAATGGGGAAACTAGAACCTATCTTTGGAGATTTACGTGGGGACCTCCCTAACTCTCCTAAGACCAATTTAGCCTATCATAGTCACATGCACTAGGTTTTGGGCTATTTTGGGTAAGTTCTCAGTAGCCATATTGTTTCCCACTAATTACGGGTTCTAACCTATATACAAGTGGGTTTTATGGGTAATCTATGGATAAAAGGCTATTTACAACCAAATGCTATACTAGTACGTGACATACCTATTTTGGTTCTACACTCTTTTTTGGGCTTTTTGTAGTACTTTATGCCTTAATTTGTAATAAACTAAAAAAAAGAAAACAATGAGTCCCAAGTGACGAATTTGGGGCTCACAGGGACCATACTGGCAGTGATACCTATACTCAGAAACAACGCAACCATAAGAACAACCCCGAAACACTGTAGGGAAAACAACACCCCAACATAGCAGATTCTTATTTCACTTACCATATGACCTCCTTTAGGGTAATACTAGTTGCGTAGATACGACCTTTTTTTTTTCTGGCTGCGTCCGTATCTTCACGTACTTGGACGGGGCAACCTCGCCCCCAGTCTCCATCCCGCGAATGAAGTCGTCCATTCTACTAGTGAGAATGAAACACTACTCCACAACAATTGCGCGGTTTTTTTTTGTGTCTGGTAATAGCCGGTGCCGATGTGTCTCCCAGAGCTCCCAAAGTACATCTGCCTTGCATATAAGACCTGCTGGTAGATGCTGAACCTTAGCTTCTATTTGCTGCAGGTGTGTCACGAATTGACCTTTATACAAGTCAACCCAAGGCACCGGCGACACTGTTCGAAGATGGGTTTGTGAGTCCGCTGTCGTTTTGGAATTGCAACTAGTTTCCATTGCGAGCGTACTCTTCTAAACCGCCTGGAACACAATGAAGCCCAAAATCCAGACCACGGTAAACTAATAGAGCTGCAGTGTGCAAGGAAAGACGAGGGCAGTCCGGGCCACACTTCTAAACCATCTGAAACACAGTGAAGCCCAAAATCCAGACCACGGTAAACTGCTAGAGCTGTAGTGTGCAAGGAAAGATGACAATAGTCCGAGCGTACTCTTCTAAACCGCCTGAAACACAGTGAAGCCCAAAATCCAGACCACGGTAAACTGATAGAGTTGTAGTGTGCAAAGAAAGATGACGGCAGTCCGAGCGTACTCTTCTAAACCGCCTGAAACACAGTGAAGCCCAAAATCCAGACCATGGTAAACTGATAGAGATGCAATGTGCAAGGAAAGACGACGACAGTCCAAGCCACAATTCTAAACTGCCTGAAACACAGTGAAGCCCAAAATCTAGACCACGGTAAACTGATAGAGATGCAATGTGTAAGGAAAGACGACGATAGTCCGGGCCACAATTCTAAACCGCGCAGCTGCAGACGGCATCAGCAACACCCTTCGAAGGAACACACCCTAAACACTGTCAGGCAATCGTTGGGTAAACGGCGCCACACCCCCAAACCCTACACTAGGAAAAACACGAAAAAACACTACAGTCCTACTTTACAAATGAAGCCGTGGCAAAACACTGTCGGAGCCTTTTCCCCCCCGATGGGCGCTGTCATCAGTCTTCTTGCATCGCGTGCACATTCATCGTGCATAGGGCATGGGGCATGGGGCATGGGGCACATGGGGCACAGTGGCAACAAAACACTGGAAGTTTTTTTGGGCAAGCGTCCGCGGGCAGAGAGCCCGGTTGGCTGCTATTGTCAAACCGCGGCGCGTGAACCAACACTATTGGGCCTGCTGCACTTGTAGTTCACAGTACGAGGCAGTCCATTAAATAGCCGCAAAAAAAAGGGTGAAAAATAGCCATTTCCTTTAAAAAAAAATATTTTTTAAATTATTTTTTAAAAATATAGAGAGAGAGAAAGAAGACATTCGACTTGTCACCCCATTTCTGGGCAACTCCTGTCAATCAGGAACTGTGTTATTCTATTTCTATTAGTCTTTTTGTTACCTCCTCTTGGCGAATGTAATCTTATTAAGCACAATTTTCACGTACTGAGCAGAAACCTGATGAGCAAGCTACAACACCCACAGCATTGATCGTAATGCAGTAAAAGTAGCCTCCACATTGCCGATCAAGTACCGTATCCTGCAAACCCAGTCTCTCAGTTTGAAGGATTGTCACAAGGTTCAGACTGAGGGATTGTCATCAAATCAAACATCATCATTCACACTACCGCCTGTATTCCAATGAAGGTGACTCAGCTCAGTCGGCGTGTAAAGACAACGTCTAAGAACGGTGCACTCAATCGTCTTAACGAATTTTCTCCTCTTCTCAGCTTCATCAGATTCCACAAACTGGTAAATCAAAATTCTCTCGCCGACTAATCACGTAACGCCACAGAGAGACGTTGCAACGAGATCCACCCCATTTCCGTCCGTGAGCATCGCTCATTCTTCAAGCACAACAGGAAGAAACGGACAAATTCAGATCCTAACCGTAACTAGACCTGAGCCTGGCCAATACTAGAACTAAGCTGCTTCCACCATCGTCAAGCATCAACACAAGGTCGGGTTCATAAGCTCGACAGGTGTGTTTTTGGTTTCATAACCACGACATAACCAGTAGGCTAACTGAACAAAGGCGTGGAGAGTGGGATTGGGAGTAATTTGTCAAGAGCTCGACAGATTTTGGCCGTGGCTCAGACAGGCTACGTACTCAGACATGCTACCCTTGTCAAAGTTGATCGGTAGGGAGAGTGGTATGTCTTGCAATGTAATTCCATCGCTTATAATGCCCATATTCCAATTGGCAGGGCTACGGTTTGCTTCTTAATTCACTCAAGATTTTGCAAGTTCAGAAATGAACTCACATTCTCACGACAGATCTGATCTGTTCATCGATGGAGTTAAAGTGTGCTATAAAAAAAATTCTTGTTTTGACGTGAGATACCTAAGCTCTCACGTTGCATGTACGTATACTAATCTGGTTTTTAGAAAACCCTGTCAAACCCAGTCAAACCCGCATATGACCTCCATAACTACGGTTTGAGCAGAGCCTTGATGAACAAAACATCAATATGATCTCCATAAATTCAATCTGATCAGAACCCTATTGATCAAGCAGGTTCATCAATTGTGACTCTGATCGACAAATCTAATTGGGAGGGAGGGTAGGACACCATTCAAGTCCCCCAATACATGTAAGTCTAATGAGTTACCCTTATGCAACTGAAACAATCCGGCTATTTCTATACATCGTATAGTGTGCCACTATGATTGTAACCAAAGTCTTGTTTCATGTATAATGCTACCGTTCTCTACACACTTGCTTCAGTACTGTATAGACTCTTTTCTATTTCTCAGTACAAGCATTTCAATTATGGTACTAGTTCAAGGAAAATAAACATCATTCCATTGCAAGCCATAGTTCATGCTTGAATATGAGGTAGCCGCACCTCACCTGTACCCATGCCCACCAAACAAACGAGAGCGTGTTAGTGAATGTGCACAAGGTGTTGTCAGCGGGGCTACAAGTTGTTATCCTAATCGCATATTGGAGCAAATAATAAACAAGTAGATGGTGCGTTCCTTTGCGACATATTTCAAGAACAGTTTCGCAATAAACATCCTGCAACAAATAGTCTATGCTCTCTGGAACCTGCACTGTAGCAGCACCTGCGATGTCATCTCCGTATCCATGTAACTACACCAAGTATCCTGTACCGCACCGCAATGGTTCTTGGATGCCAGAAGCTTGCTCGTTCTCTGTACTGACGTACTGTGGGGCCAAACTTACGTCAGCAAGAAAGCAAAGACGATCTGATTGGCCGGCAAGAACGCAAGGACGACCTGATCGTCTTCCTGCTTGTTACTGTATTTGCCTCGCTGGCTGAACCAACTAGCATGTATCCGTTCCTTATACGGCTAATCTTGCCTGGTCACTGGTCAGGGTCTCAATCGTGTCCCATTGGGAGCATGTGCTGTTGTATGGAACTCGTATCTTTGCGTATCGTTTGTGTTGGTTATCCTTGGTATTTTTGCATTTTTCCTGAGAAAGCCTAAGCAATATTGACGTATGAGAGAGAGAGAGACTCAAAAATGACTCAAAAATGGTAGCGGGCATAGCCCAATATTTTCCATCCATACATGGTGTAAAGTCATCGCTTGAGAGGCGGTGGAACACTTGTAAGCATGTATGACGTATACACATGAAACAGGGATTATTACTGGCCTTATCTAGTCCCAACACATATAGGTGGGAGAGTAGCTAAGTAATTTCGTTGTTTACTGCCGGGAGTGAGAACAAGGCAGCTTCCGAATATTTAAAACCAAATTTGTTTGAGCCTAAAGCATCACGAAGCCTGTTGGAACAGAGCTGTCGGAATAGGCTAGAGGCATCGTGAAAATCCAGGGCAAAGTCCTGTAGTCCCAACATGTGGTAAAGCTGACCGAAAGCATCAGTGGCTACATTCAAAGCTTGGTGAATATCTGTGGGAGCAAGGGGAATATGGTTTAATCCCATTTGCAGTGCCTCCCGCAATTTTAAATTGTGGATGATCCTTAAATCCATGGTACGCACATGGGGGATTGGTTTGGCGAAATTAGAACATTCAATGGCAGTCAAAGGGTCACAAAAGGAAAGTAATCGTTTGACTGAATTACACATGCACTTAGCAGCAAGGTCAAGTAAGTGTATAAACGAAAAATGTTTGAATACATCAGAAGGTTTGTAGACTCTTGTAGCTATATTCCTATCATAGGACCAGGAAAATGCAATAGAGTCTAAATCAATTTGTTCATCAAGTCCAAAGTGTAAGATGACTTCTCTGAATGTTTGTCGTAGATTGACCCATTCCATTGCACGACTGTAGTATGTAACTGGCAAATACTTGATTCCTTACTGTTGCTTAACCCGTCAAAGTAGCAATCGTCCATATGCATCCTTGCTCAGTATCCTATCTACTGTACCTACAAAATGGACGTAGCATCAGTGGTCCATGGTGCCCCAATCTAGTACCCGGCCCTTCATTGTGGAACGCTCGAATCGCTGTACCGTTTTTGCAGAGGAAGAAGCCTCGCTACGGGAGGGAGTCAGCGAGTGAGTCTGGAGGTTTGTTTGGCTACCAATAGGTGCACCAATATGATGCATACCAGATTCAGCAGGTGAGGTCATCATCGTGATTCGTGGTGTATTATTAGCGTGATACGCCGGTCCAGTCATGACAAAGGCCTCGTTTGGATTCGGTGATGCTCCTCCAGTCCAAGAGTGGTAGGTCACTTGTGGTGGCCCACGGGCTTGGGGCGCAGAGTGAGGTGGAGGCCTGAACTTCTAGTTGTATCCCCCACGCCCACCTCGAGTTGTACTGTATGGGGCGCTGCGTTGAAGAACGGCAGGTGGTTGATTTCCCTCGCGACCCGGGTTGACATTGTTGTTTATGGAAAAATGTGCTCTCTTGTTGGAGATGCCGAGTGTCAAGGGATTAGCAGCAGAGAAACTAGCTAGTTTGATCCACCTTTCGATCTGCTTGAGACCCGTGCCTGCCTGCCTAGAGGGTGGTTGGCTAACAACTGTGCAGTCGGATTTGCTACGAAATGAAGTGCCGCCTCAACCATGTATTCTCGAATATACAGGAAGGTGATCTGGTGGCGTACAGCAACGCACACTGCATCGCTTATCCAAATCACAAATGCCGCAAACTTGGCTGCCAATGTGGGGTATTCATCATTGAAGAAAATGTGGAGGTTGTTCACCATGGACCACATTGCATGATCAAACCACATGACGTCCCCTTTGCATCCTTTTGATGAGTCGGGTTTGCATGTGCATCTGAAGTAGGGTCGTTGACAATTCCAGAAGGCGGAAGAGTATTTGTCAATTCTACCATAGTTTGAATTCAACCCTTGCTTGGTAAGGATCCGAACGTCACTGGATGAACTTTTTTGGTGGTCATACATACTCAAAGGGAATGCACCGGGAATGGGCTGGCCTTCCTACAAGTGATTGGTTCCTTGAATGGCGTTGGATTTCAGCGCTATAATTTCAGATGGTGATATGTTCGACACTTCGACCATGTTTTTCACATCAGGATTGAGATGGGTGCAACAAGATTAATGTTGGACAAACCCCAGCAGCGATGCATCTTGTACGCTACCTGTGCTTCGATTGATCTTGCCGGGGTGAATGGAACTACAGGCCCTTTGCCTAATGCCATCAAAAGAGCAAGATCTTTTTCCACCTGTGACGATTGGATAGTCTCCGCGAGATCTTTCAGGGCAGCCTTTTGTGCAGGATCGACATTGAGCCTGCTGAGAAATGGGTGATTGGTAATGGACGAGGGTCCAGACAACGTAGTGCCTTTCTTGGACACCTCATGGGGATTAGCCGCCTTAATTGCTGTATCGACTGTTATGGAGTCCTTTTCAGCCTGCATCAATTCTTCGTTTTCCCACTCAAGGATCTCCGCAAGCTGACCATGGGCCACACAAAGTTGCTCAAGTGCATTTGCAACAGATTTTTTAATGACCAGATTGAGAATGAGTGTCCATTGGGAAAGGTCCAAGGTTGTTAACAAAAGCGGGGCGTATTCACTTTCTTCATCGCAATCCAGGAGAGCACTCCTGTCTTGATCTTGAATGAAGTGATGAATTTCCAGAGCTCGGGGGGAAGCCAAAGTTGCTTGAACGGCACCAGACGGCGCAGGAAGTGGATTGACGTATCCCAAAGATACCAGATCCGGGTCCCATTGGCCGAAGGTATTAGCATCAGAGCCAGCCTGCACAAATGGGTATCATGGAACTTGAATCATCAGAATATGTTAGAAATTCACCATTTCTACGTGGATATAAGGTAGAGAGACAGTTTTTTTCAAGACACCCCAAGACAGGGCATATTCTGTCGATGCAATATCCATAATACTTTTGTGTAAGTCATAGCACATGCAACTTGGTTTGATTAAAACTGGAATCACTTTGGAAATACAAACCAGAAATAACAAATCTGGGTATCACAAAGTAGAGCAAACATGCAACAGTCACAGTCTTGATCGGGAGGGTGGGTGGGATTTATTTTTATGAGCCATTAACACAAGACCTTGTAATCAGTGCCATTACTTACGCAAGTAACTCACAACCATAAGAGTGAAGTTTTTGTACATAAGGATCCACTAATCTGGCATGCAAACCTCATCTGTATACCTCTTATGACGATATCAAAATACATGCCATAAGCACCATTGATCGGACATGCAACAAGGAACCAAATTTTTAACAAAAACAGAGCATGCAAAATAATGAATGGTATGGAAGAGATTTTGTGCTTCCAATCTTGAGTAGTCATGCCTCACCTGCACCCATATCCCACAACAAACATGAGGTCAGTTACAGGACGCATGCGAGGTGTCTACAGCATGACTACACCTTGTTATCGGAGCCAGAGATTGCCGCACATACAACAAACAAATAAACAGCAGGTGCCTTGCAGAAGCTCAATGAGCTTCAATCACCACTACACCTCGTCTTTCAATAGTTTGTGAAAAAGGACAGAACCTATGGTATCAACTCAATATCCATAGCCTAAACGAAATGCACCCACAGTAAACAGTACTACCCCTGTCGTGAACCTTGAGCTCAACCGAACGCAAGTTGCAGCCGCCCAATGCGCCTTCCCAAAAGTACTACAACCCAAGGATGCTTTATTGCAGCCTTCCCAAGGCCCTTCTTTCTTGGCCAGCAATAAATTGTTTCACAGTTCAAACAGATCAAGAACAACTTCGTTGGCTTATGACCGGCTGGGGGGGTATTGCCATGTGAGAACCGATGGATTCAGGGTATATGCTAAAATATTTGCAGCATGGTATATCCTGTGAGATATCCGGCGGTCATTGCACGTAAATATGTGCGTGTGGAGTACTAGGGTCCGTGATCCAGATCACAAAGGTATTCATATATTACCAATCCTTATGATTGTTAAGTTTGTATATCGACGAGAGAGAAAGAGAGAGTACTTTTCTTGTCACCCCTGTTCAGGGCATTTTCTTTCATTTCAGTACCTAAATTTTGATATGCACAGTACAGCACTACTCATTTTATGTTCGATTCAAGCATGTGCAAGTTTTGTCAAAGTTCCTCGTGAACAAACTCATCGAACGTAAACTTCTGAGAAAGGTCATGGCTAAACGAGAAATATTTAAATGACTCATTAGTATTCTTTGTAAACGAACTTAGTGAATCGATAAGATCCGTCAACAAGTGTTCTACAATCCTGTCGCTCCATTCTACCATGTACTGGTCTTCCCGCTTGATCAAACATTTCAGGGAGGAAGGGTGGGCACATTTCAGTTCATCCTTCATACTCTTTTTAGATGTATGTTTATCTTTCCGTAATCATTTAGTATCTCTCATTTGCTATTCAGGTTACTGTAAGTACCATGGCTATGGAGATAATCAAGAAAACAACCCACAAACTTATCAAGTCGTTCATTAAGAATCTGACGAGATTAGTGCTATTTATTTGCTCTCTTGATTATAATTGAAAGTTCATAAAGAATCAAAGATCTAATACAGAAAAGCAAAAAACGAATTGAAGACTGATGTGCATGAATTGTCGATTTATATCCCAATCTTGAGCGAGCATGTCTCACCTATGCCCATGCCCCCAACACACAAACGTGAGTGTTAGTTAGACGCACAACAGGTGTCTTCAACATGCTTGCACCTTGTTATCGGAGCCAAAGATTAAAATATCTACAAACACACAAGCAAAAACAGTCTTCTTATGCCAAATTATCAACCTCATGTCTCTCAAGTGTACGTGATCGACAATTGAGGTGCAAAACCTGTGTCGTCATGCGGTTGTCCATATTCGTACTAGACTGCTGGACCCCAATCGGTAATGAATCGCAAGCCAAGAAGCTCAAATCGCCGCAGGTGCTTTGTGCAAAGTTGAACTTGCAGTAAAAGACATAAGGCCATATTCATTAAATTGAGACAATATGGTCATTTTGATAACTTAAGGCCCCTCCTTTCAAAGATAAATTGTTGAAGGCGAAGATAAAAATAGGCAAATCGTTAGAAGGCTAAGAGCAATTCCACACCAAAACAATTAAGAATTGTGAATGTGCAAAATCCAATTCCACATGAGTTGTGTAATAAGATGTAATATTTATAAAAGCGGGTCCTTTTACACTGATAACATGAATTTACTTGAATCAACTTCTCTCACTTCTCTATATACTTCACTTCCTAGGAAATGAAATCCCGGTATATGTAATCTTGCTAATTCTAATGATTGAATGTCTTGTGTAAAAATGTAGAGGCTATGTGTACAGAGAGCACTCACCCTTACTAAAAATTGGATTTTGTATATGAATGAATATTCTATTAATAGTAATGATCCTTCAACAAAAATTAGACCACTCTGAACTAGGATCACTCGGCAAACCATCATTCTTGGATTAAGAACTGCTATTTGTTGCCTCCTTGGCTGCCTCCAAGGCTTTCAACTTGGTCAATCCTCTGAAGATATCCTCGCGTCGAGAAGGCTTGGGTGATCCACTGTCTTTACTGAAAGTATTGAACATCCCCATCAGCATTAAATCCTTGGCCTCTCTCTTTCGCTTTCGTTCACATCGCGGAATCTCGGTATTGGAAAGAGACCTAGAACCTCGAGGAGGCGGCCGTGGTATCGATCTATTAACAGTGCTTATGTACGGATCGGCAGTTGTTGTCGATCGTGTGTAATTTGACCGCCGTAAGTCTCGAACAGTCATTCGGCGGGAAATAGGTACAGCCGAAGGCAAAGATACTCCGCCCACGGATTTTGAGGGGAACGAGATAGGAATCTCTACGAGGCGTGGAACCTGCTGTGCTCTGCATGCACCCAACGGTACCTCATTCATCTGATCCCCAACCAAGGGATCCACATTGAGCTTCTCGCTTTGGACAGCTTGATGTGCGATTGTCACCGGCAACACCGCTCCATCCTCGAGCCGAGGATCCATACCCTGGTCTTCGTCATCCGCATACAATTTCCTGTGCAGTGTGTTTGGGGTTCGCAAAGTCGGCGACTGTGAACGCAATCGACTTGGGGTGGAGCTGGCCCTCTTCATCATCGACGGTGAGCAAATCGGTGTCCTCACGGGACCTCGACTAGGTGGGCTATCTACCACGCCTTCTTCCACATTCCCCTTCGAGAAGTCGATGGCCGCCGAAGCCGCATCGGTGGCCGAGCCCAGGAAGTAAGGCTTAGAATAGGAGGACGGCACGAAGCTCCCTCCAATCGAGCCGGACCTCATTGAAAGTGACACATCCGATCCAGACAATAAGCTCCTCGTCAATGGTTCCCTCTGTTGGAGGGAGTGTAGAACGGATCCTCCGACCTATAGATAAACAAACATCTTTTACAACTTTTACAATTATCCTTGACCCAAAGATAACACACATCCTCTACAATTATCCTCGACCCAAAGATAACACACATCCTCCACAATTATCCTCGACCCAAAGATAACTCAACATGGAAGACAAACACATGTTGAACAAAACAATACAACCCAAAGAGGCCAAAAATCTTGATTAAATTTCAAAATTTTACTAATTCACAAAAATGAAATGTACAAAAAAATCTGTATTCACAAGAATAATGTACAACGAGTTCTATGATTGACTAAGACACTGAGAAGTCTATTTCTCCCTTCGTCTCTCTTATTCAATCACTAGATTCATCCCCCGCAACACGAATCGCGACTCGAATGCCTTGACGGACATCCTCATCCCATCTAATATATAATTGGCTTGATCGTCTGCTGCGACCAAGGGCGCCACACCTATACGGTTCTGATCTACGAACTCACGCAGGCGTCCGAGTGGACACTCCTCGTGTAGTTTCTTCAACCATGGAATGAGAGTGCCGACGAGCACATTGTCTCCACGCATGTACGGGTTCCAACTCTCAAGGTATATGCAATTCCCGTTCTCATTGAGGATGCCCTTTTGCGGAGAATCATCAATAAGAATGGTATTGTCCTTGTTGAATGAGTTGGGATCCTGAGGGTCCAAGAACAATTCCTCATCAAGCACTTTGAAGAGCAGTGTCTTCCACGGACTCCCAGCCTGATGAAGAAATTTCCCTTCCGAGGTTTCTACCCTCTTGCAGTTGTCCTGACCTAGGATGTGGTAGGGAGCCTTGCAGTTCTGGAAGAGGAAACTTGCAACGGGCTCCACCGTCTTCTTGAACATGGAGCTCCAAACTACGACGCGGTTCAAAATCTTAGAAACCTCGTCTAAGAACTCGCGCACATTGGGACGAACGAAGACGGCCTTCGTCCCAATGAGGGTTGGGGTTCGATGGGAGAATATATTATCTCGAACTGTGTAATGTTTTTTCTTCTTATGGGGCCCTTGACCCTGGCTCTCACACAGCACTCCGTTCAAATCGAACACGATATTCAACCACTTCTGTCGCGGTTGGACCACTAACAAGGACACACTCCGCGGCACATTCTTTTTTCGACCTGCCGTTACTACCTGATCAAACACAACACGAAAGAGATGTAGTTACCTGTTGAAAAGCAGAATCAGGCGACCCATAAAACGGAGAAAAGCATGGAACCCCACTATGCGACTGCAGAACCCCTCTGTTAAGTGATTGTTTGAGTGCCAACGGGCGGTGCACACTTCTAAGTTGTCCGCGCTGGGCACAAGCATGGGCAATATCAATTCATTAGACACTACACGCATTGAAGAGAAGTTTGACATATATTTATTTCAAAATAATTTATGATACACCCGGTCTAACGGTTTCGTTGATTTCTAGCCGATTGTATACAAGTATCAACTAAAGCCCGTTGCGGTATCTACACTATGCTACAACGTAGTCACAGAGTGGCAGTTTGTCCATGCTTCACAATCAGAGACTGTCCACTTCCTCCTGTCAGACAGAAGGAACTGGCATGAGAGTCTCTCATTGGGAATATGAACATGATGGAAGCCAAAACAAACATCCATCACATCACATTCGACAAACTCAATCACGAAATATCGTAGGGATCTGACGATGGAGGGGAGTGTACCTGACCGAACTCCAGGTGTCCGGCGTCCTCATCCAAATATTCCCCGTAGTCTACAGTTTCGTCGTCGTCGTCCGGGGGATTTTCAAACTCTATCTCCACCTCCGGTACTCGCGGCTCAGGTGGAGGGGGGATGGGATCTGGAACAACGTCATGCTCCTCTTGTGTCTCTGGGACAGACTCCGCTTGTGCCTCCAAAGCAGGGGGCTCACTCACATTATCCTCGGCTCGAGGATAATCCACATCTCTATCAGCTCCCTCTGTCCCAGTTCCAGAGGGAGCAATCTCTTCTTGAATCTGTTGATTTGATCGATCAACAGGAAGAGAGGACCCCTGGTCTTGTTCCATTGGAAGAGGAGAAGGGGGAGCGATATCCTGTCCGGAAGGTGGGAGAGGATCATCTTCGCCTCGAGGATAATCCTCATCGGCGGTCTGAGGACCTGAGGCTCCTAAAGCACCACCACCGTCATGCGCATCAGGGTTAGAGACAAAGGGATCCTGTGATCGCGTTCTCAGAGAAACATTCTCTTCACGCAATTTCTCTAGTTCTTTCTTCAAAGCTTCCTTCTCCGCTAGCTCCTCTTCCCTTATTCTTGACTGCTCTGCCCTCTTGAAGGCCTTCCTCTCCTCTCTCTGCCTCCAGAAATCCTTGAGCTCCTGCTTCACAGGACGGAGAGGAACATGAGGTGGGTCTGAGGGTCCCCTGGACTCGGTAACATGGCCAGGGAGTGCCTCGGCAGGTGCGTTTGGACCATGGGTTTCTCGTGACGGACCCGCGCCAGCATCATCTAGACCATTATAGTTAAAGTCCTCCATATCTGAATAGGAGTCCTCCACATCGCTGATGATGATGTCCGGTATGATCTCCTCCATGGGCTTCTTTCCGATCTTTTTTTTTTCCGCATACCCGCTCCGGAGTCCTCGATACTCTTGGAGGCGGATTCGGGGCCCTGGTCCTGTACGTGGGAGTCTTCCACATTTCCTCTTCGAACAATATTGGTATTTGTTCCGTATTCATTGATGCCGAGGTTGAAAGCACCCTCGTCACCAGGGAAATCCCGATCCGCCCTTGCAGCACCCGCATTGCCATCAATTGAGGGGGTGGACTCCGAGTCCACATCTGGAGTTTGAAGGTTACGAGGTCGCTCATAACCTGGAAGATATGGCGAGTTTTCATGGCAGAAATCGTTGATGTCTAATTTACTGCCATACTTCGCCATTTCTCGAAGTTTTTGGGATGCATGCCGGTCAGTAAGGCCATAATAATAGAGACCATACATCTGCAGAAGAACAAGCAGTCGTTAATAATCATTATCAACCCGTGAGAATTTATCCTCGATTCGAGGATAACACACCAACATACAAGATACATACAGGTATCCTGCACATAATACAACACCAACAGACACTATTATCTTCGAGCCGAAGATAACTAGCAATAAGACACTCTTATCTTCGAGCCAAAGATAAGGGCAAGCCAAACATGAAGTCTCACCTTGGCAGCAATCATAAACTTTGAGCCTGAGTAGATGCCGATGACGTTCTCTCCAGTCACGGTAAAACTCTGGAGAATGTCAATATAGAACTCCATCCTCAGCTCACTTGGATGGACTCTATATTTTGCCTCGGTATTCTTCTGAAAATCCGTGTAATAAGGAATGTCATCGGTGGAGTAGACCTTCTTTACTACATCCTTATATCTTGGCTCCCCGTCATCCCATTTCTTCAATACAAAAAGGAGCTTCACCGGGGGCGCCAACGCATGGTTGGTCGAGTTGTCCATCCTCTCTGCCTTACTTGGCAGGTAGTTGGACACCTTGACTTCGTACCCTGTCATCTTCGATGCCGCAAATTTCTTTGCCGCGTCCATGTCGTATGGATTTCCCATAATCCATAACCACACATCCGGAGTACACAGCACCGGCTTCAGGTGATCCGCTAAAAAATTCAGCAACGGCAAGCATGGTGGACTGTCACCTGATCCTGGATTTGGTCTAGGGAGGATTCGGAAATCTATGACGGCGAGACGGAGGTCTCTCATGACATAGGGCCACACATAGGTGGTCACAAGAGCTTGGGGATAGCATTGGTGACCCCGAATGAACACATCCCCACCCACTGGCTCCACCCGCTTCTTCATCTTCAAGAAGGTCTTGAACATGTTATAGACCATTGACAATTTTGGGTTGTCCTTGTAGTCTATTGCAGTCTTCTTCTTTGCCTCGTTGGTGAGGCGCTTCACGAAGAACTGGTTGGGCGAGGCTGTGAGCAGGAAGTCCCACGATGCCGAAGAAAACATATTGTCGCGCTTCCATTGCCTCCACGCCACGTCAATGACTTCTCCATGTCTGTCCTTGAATTTCAAGGACTTATCGAGGGCCATAAATTCCTCCATGATGACCTTCTTCCTTTTCCTCCGCTCTACCCAGTGCTCGGCTTTATAATTGTCCTCGCACAAGATCTTGGATGCGCCCACTGAGACCTTTGGGTAGTCCCGTGTGCGACCTTCGGTTCTACCAAGCAGATGGAGGACGTAATCCTTTAGATCAATGTCTGTGAAGTGTCCCATGTGCTTGAAGAACTCCCTCTTCAGTGAGAAATTCTTCTCGTTGAAGGTCTTTGCGCTCTTAAATGTTTTGCACATCACGGGATCAATCAATGATCCCTCCATGTGTTTTTGGAGGAACTCCTCCCACATTTGGTAAGTCTCATCGGCCAAGGTAATAATTCGAATTTCATTCTTGACATCCGATGCGAGCTTGACCTGTGCTCCCTCCTTGTCCGGGTTGATGCTGCCATATCGGATCATGACAGCGTCGACAAAATCCTGTGGAGACGGATATTCAATGCAGTAAGTACACAGCTCAATGCATACTAATTTTTTGACCGTTATCCTCGGTTCGAGGATAACTGTGACTGACATCTCTAAACACTAAATTACATGATACTAACCCTGTTGAGGCAATACGTTTAGACAACTAGATCATGAACATGTACATTTTATCTTCGCCTCGAAGATAAGAGGACCTACCTTGTATGCTGCAAGGTTGAAGACAGCCTTATTCCGCCTCACCAATCCCTCATTCTCGATGTTGGTAGGCCGCTTGAGCTCCTTCCAAACCTGTCTGCATGCGGAAATTTGGTTCCCCCACGTTGGCTGACTATGAACGAGGTGATTGGAGGCATTGCACTATTTTGAAATAGCCGTGAGCTGTCTCGGGTCCCTAGTCCAGACGATTATAGCCTCCCACGTCTGCAACTCGATCTTCCAAGTCTCACAGCATCCTCCTTGTTGTAGGAGCTTGGCAGCAGTGACACTGTGCTGGCCATTAATGATGTAAAAACCTCCGCTCTTGATAGAATCCCAATCCTTGGGACGCTCCTTCAGAAGTTTATTATTGGCATCTATAGGTGTCAAGCAAAGTTTTTGTCTTTGCTGCTCAGAGCCAAGATGAACGAGGGTGTCTTTCATCTCAAACACCATTCTCATTTCTAGCTTCCGAATAATATATCTTTCCTTGGCCAGGAAGCATTGTTTGATGTGTACTGTAAAGATTTGTGGATGAAAAATGAAGCACTTGCCATTTTCCTTCCAAAAATCTGACTGATACGCTCCAGCCACTTCATGTTTCTCTATCGGCTTCCTATCTGATGGCTTCCGTGGATTCACATTTGTCAGTATAGAGCCTGAACTGCCAGCGGTAGCTGGGCGAGTCTCCGCTACAGATTTCTTGCGTTTTCCACTAGGCTCGCCAGTAGTGGATTCTGGGTCCTTCCTCTTCTGGGCCTGAGCGCGGGCCGTCCCTCTCCCACTTCCTCTACTCCCTGTGCGGCCACGCACTCCAGACGCTGATTTTGTCTCATTGGCAGTTTCCTACCTTTGTTGACCACGACCCTGACTCGTTCGAGCAGGTGCTTTGTGGACATGTTCCTTAGTGTGCTCTGTGAGCTTATGGAACATGTATCCAACTTTCCTGGCCGTGACCCTAGCGTTCTTTTTTAGCCAGGGGTGGTACCTTGAAATAAAGTCTTCAGCCAAGGTGTCATGGTTTGCCGAGTGCAAGTCGGCGATGAGGTTGTCGAAGTCGAAAACTCCCACCGAGTCATCTTCATGGCAGACAATGGAGTGGGTATGTTTCGTTTCCCTCCCAGCGTTGTCATACGCTTGTAGGGTGATGACAATATACTTGTCTTGGTGGTTCTCCACGAGTGCGACCTTCTCACTCAGGTTCCAATTCACGTACATCCCGCTGTCTTTCACTCGGTGACGGAGGTAGATGTAGTCCTTGGATTGGTTGACACCGAATGTCCAAGAGTCGACAACGGCTTTGAATTGCCAGAGCTTGCCGTAGAGCTCTGGCATTTCCGTTATGAAGGGCTCCTCATCCACCCATTTGTTGAATGGCTCCAGAAACGGGAGCGTAGCTGAGTAATCGTACTCAGTATCTGCAGCCATGCTGGTATGAACCTATGCATAACAGACCATGATGATCAGAGGTATTCATTGATTTTATCTTCGCCTCGAAGATAACAGACGATTGAAGTTCTAACTAATGTAATTCGTCTGCGTATTTTCTGTGCAAGGCTACAAATCATATAAGACAGTGATCAACATACAGAATTTATTTGTAAATCAAAGTTACGTTTTTGTATCTTCGAGACGAAGATAATACTGTACGTTCTCTTTTTTATTTACATTACATTGTACAGTTTTTATTTTCTTTTATCTTCGAGTCAAGGATAACACCTACATGTTCTTAGTTTTTATATTATATTTGTGCATTTCCGGTTATTTTTATCCTCGGCTATGTTCTTCGTTGAGTAGTTATCCTCGTGCCGAGGATAATTATTCCTCGTTTTATTTTATTATAGAACTATTTGATTTTTAGAAGTTAGGAAATAAAATAATTATCCTCGTGCTTGAGGATAGGAGTTTCTTGTTTTATTTTTCTTTTTATACAATTCTGTTGGGTTTGTTTGATTTTTATCCTCGGCCCGAGGATAATTATTTTATTTTTATATAATTCTGTTGGTTTTGTTTGATTTTTATCCTCGGCCCGAGGATAATTATTTTATTTTTATATAATTCTGTTGGGTTTGTTGGGTTTTTATCCTCGGTCCGAGGATAATTATTTTATTTTTTTACATATCTGTCGGTTTTGTTGGTGTTTTTATCCTCGGCCCGAGGATAATTGTGTTTCATTTTTATTTTTTTGTTCTCTTTATCTTCGGGCCGAAGATAATTTCTGTTGGTAATAGTAGTAATTGACAAGAATGGTGACGAAAACCCTAATTGTAATACTCATCTTCTTGGCACACGCAGAATTCAGAGATTTGATTATAGTTCACTTTGAACACATGCATACAAAACAGAATTGAAATCAAGCAATGAATCCAATAGCAATGCTGGAAACAACAGAATACTACAACTCAAGAAACCAAAACCAGTAGCACTTGCATTGGAATTGCAACAATGTTATAAATTGGTGAAGACAACAACAATTGAAACAAGAAGAAGAAGAAATGCAAACTAAACATGCCTAAAGAATGAAAACAGGAACTGAAACCTGAATTGTATAACCTTGCACTCAATTCAAGAACCTCAACCACTAGAAAACTATTTGCACTTGTAAACAAAAACTGTCACAAGGGTTGAAAACAAACTCCAAGCATTTCAAATTCAGAAAACACATTACATGGAGGCCAAGCACAAAACTGTACTTACCAGAAATCAAAACACAACAAGTGTTTTTTCCCGAGCTCTGATGTCAAAAAATGCAACAACTTCAGAAGATGCCGCTCCTGAAAATTGCGCTCGCACCTGCTCAGAAGTCACAGATTCCCCGCGGCAGCTGAAAACCTCGCGCGCCTGCTCGAAATGCCCGTGCCAGCTCGAAATCCCGCGCCTGTAACTTCCAGCATTGCTAAAAATCCTCCCAGCTGTAAACGGACTGCTGAAATCCAAGCGGACCGCTCAAAATCCCCCGCGCCTGAAGAAATCCCCGCGACCCTAAGCTTCCGACCCTGAGCTTCCGGCACTTCTAAAAAACTGAGCTCTTCAGGGCTAAACCCTAAATCCAAGCGCACTGCTAGAAATCCCCCGCGCCGGAAGAAACAGTCGCTGAAGTGCTCCTCCCAGCTGAACGAATTCGCGCCTGCCGAAATACTCGCGCGTGGAACTTGCAGATGCACTCGCGCCTGGAACTTCAAGATACATCCACGCTTGGAACTTCACCTGAAACTCGCACTCGTTCAAAGAAGACAAGCAACGCACCAAAAACTTGCGCGCAAGAACAGGAAGACTGGACACTGAATTCAGCGCCGCTGGGAAACTCCACGACAACCCTGCGCCCTGTAAGTCGGGAGAGATGACCTCCCGACCCTAGGTCCTCCCGAGCCGGCGACCTGCCGAACCTACTCCATCAAGCCTGCGGCCGCCCGACCCTAGGTCCTCCCGAGCCGGCGACCTGCCGAACCTACTCCATCGAGCCTGCGGCCGCCCGACCCTAGGTCCTCCCGAGCCGGCGACCAACCGAACCTACGTTCCCTAAAGCCTTATACCTCCCGAGCCTACGTTCCCAAGCCTTCGGCCTCACAAACCAATTTCCACAATCCTATTGGCCTCCCCAAACCTACCTCGTGAAACCTACTACCTGTCCCAAACCTATTTTGCCAAATTTACATCGCCAAACTTTGGTTTTGAGCTTGGGGCCCTGCTCACGTATGTGTCCCTAAGACCTTAAGCCTTGAACGATGAGTAGGTCACCGCGGAAATTATCTATTTTGTCCCTATATGAATTGTTGGCTTCAAAAAATCTTAAAATACTTAGTGGAAGACAATTGAAACTATTGTAGATGATCTTATGTTTCCACATACTTTTTGGAGGATGAATAGTTGCATTTTTGTTTTACGTAGCGAGATTCTTTGTCATTAATTGACTAGAAAATGGCCTTGGTTTCATTATGCGTTTGAAGAATGTAAGAGAACTTACTTCACTTCACTAAGTTTTTGTAGGTCACAGTTATTCTAAGAAGTGGCATTTGATTTCAAAGAATTGACTATTCAACCACAAATCATATCTCATGACATTTGCGCTCCCTAAATGTTGCTAGTTTAAAAAAATAATAATCCTTGAACACTACGTCAATCATCGTGGAAATTGTTTGTTGTCTCAGTATATGAATTGTTCGATTAAAAAAATGAAAAAGTACTCATTGCAAGACAAAGTATTGTAGATGATCTTCCCTTCCCACACACATTTTAGAGCATGAATAGTTGCATTTGTGTCCTTATCGGCAAGATTGTTTGTCATTCATCGACCAAGAAATGGCCTTGGTGTCATTTACGAAATAAGGAAGTTGAAGAGTCCCTCTGATGGGACTAAGAGATGTTGAACACATAAATCATACAATTGTCAAAGTGTGTCTTATATTTTCCAGTTTTATAATTCATTTGTTTTGGGCTTTTTTTATTGAATGTAGACTTTCTCTTAGTACTACAAGAACGTGGGAAATACTCCATAGCCATTGGCAGGAGTTTTCCATATTTGCTAGTTTAATCAAGTTTAAATAGAATTCAATCAATGATATTTTTAATTTGTTATGTATTCAACATCCAAAATGATTGACGTGTTTTTTGAGCTTCGTGGAATTCACTCTAAATTTCAAATGAATCAAGCACCTTTAGAACTTACGCACCAAAACACAATACCTGAATTCCATACCCTATTCAAAGCTTACATTACATTTTGGGCATTCCATATACTAAAATTTTATATGTAATATTGAGTATTGTGATTAATAAAAGAATAATTAAATAATAAACTATTCCATTTTTACCATTTCATTTTTTTTAAATTAGAAAGATTGAACTTTTATTTTGTAGATGATTCTAACCCATAAAACCCTAAACATCATATTTAAAATATTTAACATTTAAAAAGGTATGGAATAACCATAAATTGGGACAAGAAATGAAATGTAGAAGTAGAAAAAATTTCGAACTTGAATTTATGATTCTTGTATTAATTATTTTGGTGCCATTTGTTTGGTACTTCACAACAAAACATAAAAATTAAGTTTTCATGTTTTGTAGTTTAAAGAACTATTATTTTTGAATTCACGGAATAGGTTTTAGGGTGGAATGAGAAAAAAAATGAAACTTCTACATTTTCTTCAATCGGTTGTCTTCATTAGAATTCCATGATTGTTGTGCATTGAATTTAGTTTTTAAAGTACCCTAAACTCTTGGTTTGTTTTACTTCTTAATTCCATGTTAAAAAGACCTCGAATTAGTTCGATATAATATTTTGTTTATTGAAAAGTTATCATCACAAAATTATAAAAGTATAACACTCAAAATTGTTCGTAGTAGTTAAAAAATAGGCCTTTCGTTGATACATAACTTACACTTTTTGAATAATTATGTGTTTTAAATACACAAGATGTAAAGAATTTCTGAAACTTGTATAGTATAGTATTTAATTTCATACAATTTTGAAAGTCATTGTATGGGATACATTGTAGTACATTCATTTCTAGGAGGTGAACCTCGCATGATTATTATTTATGAGACATTGAAGTGGTTCAAGTCTCTAAAACATGATGGAGTTAATAATAATGATTGGGAGCAAATGAATGCAAAATCCATCATTCATTCAGTGTACTAACGAAGTAGTCTCATTTGAAGCCAATTATGCTTCAAATCATGGTTTGGAATGCCATGAAGGTGGACATGTTGGCTTCTTAGAGCAGAGGTCTTTGAATATTTTGTACTCTTCACATAGTTACCAAGCTTGTAAAAATAGGGGTCCTACTTTGTATAGTTCAAGTATCCTACTTTCTTTTTGAAATATTTTAAACATTTGCTTTTTATTTCCTTCATCTCATCATCTTCATAAAAGTTTTTGGATCTCATTTTATTGTAGTTCTTTACAGTGTTGTGCAAATTTTTGGTTTACCCCTACAAATCCTCCTAATTTAAAAAACAATTGAATACAATAATCTACTATGTTGAAGAATCATTATTCTTTCAAATTTTTATCATAATTTAACTCGTATATTATTTTCTTGTTCTCCTATAGTTGTCTTCATTAAATTTTAAGATTTTGTGATTTTAATTCTATGTAGTATAGCATCAATGTCTTCGTTTCTTCTTTGGTTTCCAATGTACTCTAGAAGAAGAATAACAAGTATTTAATGTGCTCCTCTATAAATAAAAATTCCTTAGGATGTGTTAAAACATTATGGAAAATAAAATATATGAAGAACTACATTCTATAAAATTGAATCTTAAAAAATTCACAGTTGCACATTGTTCTTTGTTCTGAATAATGAAGTTCTAAGTTGTGTATATTTTCCATGACATTAAGTTAAAGATTGGACAACATTTAGAAATCCACAACATTGGACATCATTTATTAACCAAAAGTAATAATATTCAAAATAGGAAGTATTATTTTTTATCGTGCGCTTTAATTTGAAAAAATTAAGAAAACCAACAAATTTTAAATAAGAAACATCCTTCAATTTATGGATATTGGAATTTCAATAACAAATATGAATTGTCAATATAATTTGCAAAATCTTAATGTTGAAGAATATTAAATTCGTGAATATACAATTTACATTTATTCAATACTTTGTCAAACCCTAAACCCTAGAACCTAAACCTTAAAGCCTATACCCTAAACCCTAAACCCTAGAAACATTGATCCCCAGACCCTAAAGCCCTAACTTCATTCCCTATTAAAAGCTTACATTAGGTACAATTTTGTTTATAGCCAATGCACATTGGACCCAACATGTGGCAAATTGGTGTGGTTACCTCCCCCTACACATTCATCTAAATCGGACTTAAGAATAAACTATTTTAAAGAGAAGGGTGTTTGGCGGGTGGTGTATGAATTGCCAAATTTGCCAAATTCTAAATTCCGCTCTGCTTTCAACGAATATTTCCACATTCTCTGAGAAAAGGTGACTGCCAAAAAATCCACAAATTATAAATTGCCCTATTTAAATCTTAAAAAGATCGGCTACGTCAGATTCCAATTCTATTAATGAAAAGTTCCTTCATATTCCACATCGTTGTCATTATTTGTGCGAATCGAATGTCAACGCCCCCCTAATCCGAGGAGGTACTTCTCCCCTACGTCCAGAAAATCATGAAGAACTCAAATGCTGTTGTATTTCCCGCTCATTTTCTCCCGTTAGTGTTTGCATCGTCTCTCTTCCTCACCTCATTTCCTCTCTCGTGTTTTCCAGTTTTCCCTCCTCCGCGGCTTCTTGTAGACATTGCTACCGCACGGCCTTCGAACTTCTGTTTTTGCATTCATTTACATGTTACATGTTTCATTGACTAGGGGGCTTAGTTTCGCACGGGTTATCGTAAGTGCCTCTATTTCCCTTCTTCCCTTCTCATTGAGTGCTAGATTCGTGCTCTTGCTCCTCAGTGTTAAGCAAAGGTACATGCAGTATTACGTAGTCCTCCGATTCTTGGAGTTCAGAATTCCGGTGTCACGTCTCAAATGTTGGACTTCGTCTGTTATGCTCGAGAAGAACAACCGCTTTTCACGCCGTAAATATCGGAACTATAAATTTGTCTAACACATACGTGCATGGAGGATATCCTCGGTTCGAGGATAATCACAAACATGCATGGATAATCACATTCATGCATGGAGGTTATCCTCGAACCGAGGATAATCTCACACATGCATGGAGGATATCCTCGAACCGAGGATAATCTCACACATGCATGGAGGATATCCTCGAACCGAGGATAATCTCACACATGCATGGAGGATATCCTCGAACCGAGGATAATCTCACACATGCATGGAGGTTATCCTCGAACCGAGGATAATCTCACATATGCATGGATGTTATCCTCGAACCGAGGATAATCACACACATGAATGGAGGTTATCCTCGGCTCGAGGATAATCACACTCATGCATGGAGGCTATCCTCGGCTCAAGGATAATCACGCACAAGCATGGAGGTTATCCTCGGCTCGAGGATAATCGCACACATGCATAGAATGTAAATGATAACCATGGACAAAGAAAGACATTCATTGACATTCGAGATGGTATACAAAGCTATATACAAAATAACTCTGACACTCAAATGATGTGTGTGGGACTGCATAAAATCTCTCAATCTTTGACGTCTGCTATCTTCGAATCAAAGATACCTTTGATTTTCTTACTCCTAGTTAAGAGTGTTTGGTAGATAAAGTAATAAAATTCATTATTCTTTTCAGGAATGCAAAGATAATAGATTAAATTCTATTTTTTGGTTCTGCTGTGCTAATTCGTCGCATTTTCAGTTCTTTAGTCTAGGTGGATGGAATATTATATATGATCACAAAATTGTTTACAATTTTACTCTCCTGTGCAAGTCACTTTGCACCTGATTTTGTCAATGTGTCGTTCTTATTTATTATCCTCGCCTCGAGGATACTCTCAATTGTATTACTTAATTGGTGTTCTTTCACGCGCAGAATGGATACTTCAGAAGCCAACGAGTTTACAGTTCCAGTGCCAACTTTGCCGCCGGGTGTCGCAGCCTGCGAGGGTTTTCCTCGAGCTTCTTGGTATACCAAATGCGTCACACTCAGAAATGAAGAGGGGGTCGAGGTGGCAAAAGGAATTTGTCATAGTGTTGATGTAGATCTCGTCATTGACATGGACGGAAAGCCACTCGGTGATGACCGGGTTGCAATTCAGATTGCAGAGTCTTTGTGTGAGGCAGATGTTCCATCGGAGTGGATGTGGACCATGCACTCCTGGCACATTTCCAGGGTCTACCTTAATGGTGCCAGCTTATATGACCACGAACAAACGCATCTCTTCAATACTGCAGTCTCTTCAAGCGGTTCGAGGCGGCGTGTTCGGATTGGAGTTCGCTCTTATGAAAGCTCACATGAGAAGATTGAGCCTACCAATCTCCCGAAGAAAGAAGCCCTCCTCACTGAGCAAACAATTGCAGATGTTTCTAGTATGAAATGTTGCCAAAATAATTGCTTGCAACCATTTCCATGGGGTCAGATTCAAGCCGTTCGGTCTCTACTTCATATTGACGGTGGAGTGTTCTGGCGCAAGTCACGTCTGCTTGACGTGCACAAGTAAACCCACACTGATTCCAATGGTAGGGACATGATCACCTTGGCAAACCATGAGATTTGTTCGGTTGCTTGGTGCGCCATCCATGGAGTATCGAAGGCTACTTTTTATAGATACAAGAAGATGGCAAAAGATGACCAAAAACCAGAGCATCATGGCAACCTTGGAATGAAAAAACCTCGGACACACACTTTGCAAGCCACAACAACTCTTCAATTATTAGTGGAGAATGAAGCGGACACGATGCCCCACAAATCGAGGACCCTTGAGTCTGGAGAGAAAGTTCCCTCCATGGTCCTACCGTCTGCATTTCGTTGGAAGGACAAGTTGCCACAGATCAACAATGTCAATTCTTCACTTCAATTGCAACATATTTCGACTAGTGGATTGAGCAACATTCGTCGTCAATCTTTTCCTGAGTATGCTCCCAAGGCTAGAGGCGATAGTTTTGCTCGTTGTGGAATGTACGATAGATATAGGCAACTTAAGAGTGCTTGCACTCCACATTCGCGAGCACAAGACGTGTGGTCTAACAAATTGAGAGTGCACCTATCGGGACAGAAGGCGCATAGGGACTTGTATTATGGAAACCGCTCAATGTCTGAGATGTATCCTGACAAGGTTTTGACTATAATCCATGACAAGATGGATCACTCCAAGACTGCTTCTCCTCATTACTCTCACAAGAGTAAGGGAAATGATTCTTTCATGAAGATGCCTGTCGCTGTTACGGGCATGATTGCTCATGGTCATGGAGATGTGCGATATGCACACTATGGCTTGGACATCTTCCCAACAGACTCCAACCATACTATTGGATCCATTGCAAAATTATTGCGTGATCTAGAGTCCCAACCGAAGCATTCATCTCGTCAATTGTTTGTAGGAGGAGAGCGTACTGAATTGACAGAGGCTTTGTTAATAGGCTCAGAGATTTGCACGGACTCTCTTGGGTCCCCCCCTGAAGTGTTGGCGGAAGCTCAACCTCTTCCTCCAACATTGACTCTTCAGCTTGACAATGCTTCTGGCGACAACAAGAATCGGTGGGGTTTTGCATTCTGTTCTCTCCTTGTCTATAGAGCTATTTTCCGAGAGATATACATCAATTTCCTCATTGTTGGACACACTCACGAGGACATTGATGCTCTATTTGGTCGTTGGAGCACCAAATTGAAGACGAATGACTACCCCACGCTTCCGAGGTTGATGAAGTCTTTCATGGATTGCGAAACACAACCCGTGATTCCTCATCTCATTGAAGAGGTTCCAGATTTCAAGCGATTTGTGGACGGATATTTGCATACAGGCGATGATTCTCTTCAAGGTCATTCTCAAGCGCAGCAGTTCAAGTTTTATAAGGACTCTAATGGATGGCCATTGATGCAGTACAAGATCCTTTGTACCGATGTTGATTGGTTGCCGAAAGAGGGTGGGGGGATTCGCTTGTGGAAGGAGACAATAGATGGACACCCTAAAGTACCGAGGGGTAGTCCTCTACCTTTGGCACCGCAACAAATGCGTTGCTTTGATGAGATTTGCAAGGGTTTGGATGGATACATTGCATTGTGGGGAGCAATGGGAAATCAAGACTTATCTGGCGAGTTTAGGAGGAAAAATGAGCCGGTGCAAAAATATTGGGAGGGTGTAAGAAGTGCTCTCAATGCTCCACTTGTGGTGCATGAGACATTACGGTATGGATTTTGGCCAAATTCTCGAATTGCCGATGAGGTGGAAGACCAATACCTAGATGATGGCACGATGCGTGAAGAGTTTGCGGAAGATGCACCTTTTGTTGGTCACAGGCGTGATCGTCCACCTCCTTCATTTCGTGTTGGCCGTGATGTATATGCAGGTTACTTAGTTGTTGATCGCCCTGCTGACGGTGACCTCCGTCCATTTTGGCTTGCTTGAGCTCTAACAAATCCTAATCCAGATCCAGGGCATGTCAATTCAATTCAACTGCAATATTGGACACCTACGTCTTTTCATCATACCAATGAAGAAACATATGTTGGGTGGGACACAAAACAAGGGAATTCTTGGTGCGAGGATAATGCTATCTCTCCGAGTTGGACGCATACAGATTGCATTATGACTGCTTGGAAGCCACGTTTCAAAAAAGGCACTTCTGATCCAAGAGTTAGAATTCCCAAAACGCAAATTGCTATCATCCACACATCGGTGGATGCATATGTCTCTGGCGAAAGCAATAATGTATCTTCGGAGTGAAGATGAATAGTTTGTAGGCATAGAAAGTCATTAGGAGTTTCGCGTGTTTGTACGTTATTTTCTTAACTTTAGGAAGGATGAAAAAAAAATGGAAAAAAAAATTATAAGGAGTTGTAGAAGTTGATAGTGTTTTTAGATATGTCTCAAAAAAAATATAATGAAAAATTGTTAGAAAAAAACATGTGGAGAAGATGAAATAGATTTAGTTTTTTTATTCTTTTAGTTCATTGTTTTAATTGTTATATTACTTTAGAATTTGATGTTATAGATGTTGTACAATATAATATAATATATTCCTATTCTTTATTCTTGTATTGTATTGTGTATTTTGTAAATTCTTCATTGTAATTCCATTGTGTATGACATTTGTTTTGGAACACTAGGAGTACTAATGTTTTCTATACAAAGTAATTCTAAACTTCTCTATCTAAGCATATGTTAAATTCTTCACTTTGAAATTGTAGTTTTTGGTAAGGCTAGGTGTACAAATGTATTCTATTGTGCATGATTTCAAAATTCTCTACCTCACCATATGTCAAACTATTTACTTAGATATTTTAGTTAAGTACTTATTATAAATGATTCAAGTTTTCCGTCCAAAATCCCTCCTTTCAACGTCCTTCATTACTATTTTTTTCCCCCAATTTCTTATACTTGTAGAAATTCTTTATTCTTTCAACATTTTATGGTCTCAATTTATTGAATTGTCTCAATTTAATGAACTCTTCTATATACTAAATTTAGGAAGATGATTAAAATGAGAATCCACATTGTCTCAATTTAATGAATATGGCCTTACATGCAATGGCGGAGCACAGAGTACCCTCTGTGTCCTGTCCAGCTCTCAAGGCGCGAAACCCAACGTTCTTCTCAGAATTGCCTTGTTGGTCTTCTGGAAGCTTCTAAACCTTGTATGCCCTGGTATGTGCAGGGTATCACGTGGTTCTATACACGTTACGTCTGCTCGTTGAGAGCCTTGTATCGTTGTGTATATGTACGCTTATACCTATTGCGGTACTGAAAAATTAGGGTCAGCACTGGTTTCTTAGGGTATTATTGACCCGTTTGTGTACCAAGTTGGTCAAGTTTACTGATCATGTTGGTCATTCTTTTGTGATTTCCTGTAGGAATATTACAGTACTTAGACTAGAGAGAGAGGGAGAGAGGGAGAGAGAGAGAGAGACCAAATCAACAAATATAGTAACAAAAAAATCAACACTTTCTTGTTTTGTAGTTCAAGTCAACACGTCCAAATCAATAGAAAATGAACTAATAAAATCAACACTTTTTTGTCTATTTTTTGTTGATTTGGACACAGATTTTCTACTACAGTAGTAGCTTCTGTGTAACAACATCCCCATGTAGTTGGAAACAAAGATTTTGGTAGATCTGAAGTTTAGAACCCGTGTACTAGTACATGTTTCCTACATAGCACTTCAAAATGACTTCTAGCTCCAAGGAAGAGAAGTACTGAGACATTGCATGATGTTTGACTTTATAGCATTGAAAACAAGCAAAGAAAACTTTTCATCCACTACGTGTTGACTTTGAAAGCCCTTTAGATAAGTTCATTTCGCACCATTACTGCGTCTGACCACTCCAACAGAACTATAATCCATAGACATTTCTTCTTCTAGTAAGGAAGTGACTTTTGCACTTCCGTCCTACACCCAATACATAGACAGTGCTTGTTTTTTGCGGCTGAATAGAGTGAAACGGAAAAAACAGTGGACCTCACATGCTGCCAAAACTTTGAACTTCTTTAATACATAAATGAAAGGAAGGCAACAATCCACTTAGAACTATAATGAAAAAAAAAAACATATACCATAGCATTCACCAAGAGCAGCAATAGTTCTTGTTTGTCTTGGAGAAGCTGAAAGCGTTTTGTACTAGTAGAAATCCAAGGTAAGTAGAAATTGGCCTTCAAAACTGAGGACATCCTTTAAGGCTCCAAAGTAGACATTTACATAGGAATATTGGTATTTACATTTTGCCTTCGCTTCCTATAGCTGCAGGAATGCTTGCCAAAGTCTAGTACGTGCAGTACTTCCAATGAAGTGAAGCTACCATCATATGTGCATAGGAACTTAAGTCACGTTAACATCGAAACAAGGCTAAGACCAAGCGGCAACGGCTACTTTTCATATTTCTCTACAATCAATAAATATAATTGGAACTTCATTGCTACCAAACAAGCTAGAATAAAAGGATCGTAGAATATGTCCAAAGTTTCCTTACCGTCGTCTGTCAGAAAGGAGCAATGCGCTAAAGGGAGAGGAAAATTCCCAAGTCTTGTCTTTTCACCCGAAGCTTACACACTAGTAGAAGCCCCAGTTTTTTTGGATGTTAGCATGAAACAAGAATGTTTTTTAAAACATGAGCAAAGAAATGGGACTTTAGCCATGGGGGGCTTAATTTAGTTGGATGTTGCAAGAAACACATCAACGTTAGGGTCATAACAAGCTTCTGTCCTATCTGATCACTAGTAGAAAACACAGGAATTTTGACAGATTTTGTTGATTTGGTCGCACGTTGATTTGGTCACTGTTTTGTTGGTTTCAACAGATTTTTGTTGAAAATCAACAAAAATCAAATATATTAGAAGACATTGCAATCTTCATATGTTCAATACTCAAATTCAATACTCTCAGTGCAAATTCTTGTTTATATATTCAAAAACAATATTGCTATCAACTTGGAATTTTATGAGGCAACTCTTCTTCTATAAATTGAGATTTTGTTCCATTTCATTATTTTGTAAATCAAAATTTATCTTGACGGTGTAGTAAAATAATAGTATTGTAGAAGTAGGTATTAACCTTCTACTATTACTTTAACAACATTTAAACCAGAAACTCAGAAGGCACTACATTTTGGTATTGATAGAACTTTGAAGTGAATGAAATTCTAATTAAAACTACTCATTATTCTAATTAATTTTTTCTTAAGAATGATGTCTTCTTGAAGTGTAGTTTTAGCATCAAACATTTGATTTTTATAATGAATGATTATGATTTTCCAATTCAACATTTTGTGCAAGGGTGTCCACTACAAATCTTCATTTTCTATTGTTGAAGGCTCTTCAAAATTAGCATTAAGAACAATACATCTTAAAGGAAAAATCACAATAAATATTCGTTTTCATAAGATTTATACTTTATAGAGTAGATATGACTTCCATGGCCACATGGGCTTACGATTTGACTACGGATAAGTTTCTAAAAATTATTGGGGGCTGAGGTGAAATGTTGACTATGTATAAAAAAGACAGGGGAAGGGTAGTCACATGGCATGGTTTTAAAAAAATGGTATTTGACATGGAATTTCAATGATATGGCATCCAATGAAGCTGAAGTGGCATGCCACTTTAGTACACATTGATGCCATCTGAAAATTTTAACTCCTAAATGCCCAAACACTATTTTTGTGATTTTGGGCAGTTCACTCTTAATTGAATTTTTATTTTCATTTTCTTTGAAATTTTCACACAACATGTGTCGAAGGATACCTTTAAGGCACAATAATTTTCATAAATTTTGACTACATGGTATGTAATTTTCATTGCTTAAGAGGCTACTCAAAAAAATTTCAAAAAATTATTTATTTCTAAAATAAAAATTTGAAATTGGTTTTCTGGATTTATGTATGCATAAAAAGCTTTTAGTCATTTCATTTTGATCAATGAAATGAAATTTATGAGGAGTTTTAGTTTATAGGCAATTATGGATTTGATACTCTAAAATAAACTTTGAAGTCCTTTATTTAACTCAATTTATTTTTTTTGTAAAAAAATAAAATTGTAGGATGTAGATTATTTATTGCAACATTGCAATCATTGGAATTGACTTTTTTTCAATTCTATAACTAAATTCTTGACAATTTAGTATTTTCAATCATTATTTTTTTTACCTACTTACTATTTTTTTTCTATATGTTGTACAATTCCAAAGGATCATAAATTTTTCAAGCATGTAGCCAACTTGCCTTGAAGAATGAATCCAAAGAAGTACCATCAATATGGGCATTTTTTTGGAAAGTCAATTAAAGAATTTCTGTCAATTCAAACACTAATATCTTGCAATCTACACAATAGAAATTTTTGAATTTTCTTCTACATCTTCTCAAATTAGTGTATTGCAAGATCCTAAGGCTACATGAGTACAAATGTTTTTTTTCTCTAAACTTTAGTACTTGTCCTGGAAATGGCAATTTTGGAGCATTTATGGTGAAAGCATAGTCAAAAAATTTAGATTAACACTATTTTTGAAGATGTCAACTGAGACATCTTCTAAAACATCTAGATGTTTTCTGTGATGTCAACTAGTACATCAACTGAGACGTCTTAGAGGATGTCTACATATTTTTTGCAATATCAACTAAGACGTCAATTGAGATGTCCAAATGTTTTCTCATAAAATACAATCTCTAAATTTTACATATCCCTTATGCTTTGTCTTTGCTCCTATCACCACACCTATATAAGTAGACCGTCTTGTCATGTCAATATACTTATAATATAAGTGGCTTTTTAGGCCATTTGATATAATTGCCAATACGATATATTGTGTATGTTGTATAATATACTACGTATTATATATGGTGTACAATGTATGACATGATATTGTGTATGATGTATAATATATTATATATGGTGTATGATGTAAAGTATTGTATATGGTGTATAATATATGGTATATGGCCTATTTTGTATTGTGTATGATGTACAATGTATTCTATATGGTGTATTTTATATGTATTTTTTTATATGGTGTATGATGTATGTCTAAGCTGACGTTTAAAAAAATGTTTAGATATTTAAGTGGGCATTACAAAAAAAAACATTCAAATTCTTTTAGACATCTACGTTGACGTTGCTGAAAATAGTATTAATTTTTTCAAGCAGCATGACGTCAGGTGCCACATCATCAGCAAGTTTCAAGTAGTATGACGTCAGGTGCCACATCATCAACACGTTTCAAGTAGTATGACGTCTTGAAGTGCCACATCATCAGCAAATCAAGTTTAAGAAATTCCATGGGGCACTGCCCGCCTGCATATGTGGCGCTTACATGGCTGCCACATAGCACACTTCCGTCTCTTTTTCTGACCATGTTTGTTGTGACGTCACTTTAAAAACATGGCATGTTTTTTCAAATTCTTTGTGTTTTTGTCCTATCAATCTTGACGGATTTTCCTAGACATCCACAATAGACATGCCTGACAAGATTGATCAAAGCGTCGGCTACAGGTAGTGCAACAACGTTACGATGAGGAACCATTAGCCACATCGTCTAGTAAGTAGGAAGAAAAACTAGCAAAACCATAGTTACCTTCCCACAGACAACTTCATTGACCCCGGTAGAACAATCGTGACCTTTTCAACATCCTGGAATCATTAGTGGAGCCTGGCATTCCAACATACAAATCTAAAAACCGTTTGGAGTTGTCTACTACAGCTTGGCAATTTATAAGTATACCTCCTTGACTTAAAATAGAAATAGTCAGTAGATCCATAACAAGGCTTCCCTATAGCAAATTGTGTGCCATCAATGGCGCCTAACACGCTAGGGAATCCACAGAGATTATAGAAACCCTCAGCTATCTCTACAAGTCCTTCATCAAAAGGTCAACTAATTTCATTCCACAAACAAACATTTATAGCATATACCACTTCACACAACATTATTAAAACAATGTTGCGTCCCACTGTGAACGATTTGCTACATATTAACAAACTAGCACCGTGGCTCAGTTTGAACAATGTGCATGCCACACGTACTGTCACTGGAACAACAAATCGATACTTCGTGTCTTTTTTCTTCACTGCAGGAGACAGAAGCTGTGACAAAGAAAGAACTCAAAGAAGTGAACGTTTGGTCATTCTAAACATTTGAACCCAACGGCTATCATTGTAGTTATGTAGAAGGAAACGGGTGAACCAAGTAGTGGATCGGGGCTTAACCCAGTAACCAAGGTCTTCATCTATAGCTGTCAAAGTGTTGCAAATCTGCACATGGTGCAGAGTTGCCCGAGTGGTACAATCTAATTCCAACAACGTTCTCTCAGCAAATGGGAGGAAATTGACATTGTCCAAGGACCAATCATCGTTGGCAGAGTTCTCTTCAGCCAAACAAAGAGCACGGTTTGTGCTGAATAACAATACTAGGATGATTGAAGCCAAAGACATCAAGTCTGCTATATTCTCTAAGAAATCCATGATAGCGGAACACGTTCTTTAATTCCCTTTTCTGCAAAGAACATGAGAAGAGCAACATGAAAATATGTTTTGAACATGATGCCAAGGAAAAGTAGTTCTGACCTCTAATTTAGCTCATAGCACTTGCATCAACGTTCGACTATCATACCTATCTACAACAACATGTATCTCAAACAGCACTTGACGATCATGTAGATGTCCAAAAGCACCAATCGTAGGAATATGGCAAATCCTAGCAGGAATGTACATATTCACAACAACTATTGCTACAGATAAGCATCAGCCTGGTACTTGCTCGAAGACACCTAAAAACAGCATTGCATAACTCAAATTATGTCACTTGTTCTTTGTGTTCCTGTTGTTGGAGAAGCTTTTGCTGGAGGCCAAATGCAATCCCTCGCCCTCAGCACTTGCCACCACCAAAGGCACCTATCTTCGTTCTGATTTCTTGTCAAAGTCGCTCAAAACATTGTTGCCGTCAAGTCCTCTTTGAAACTCGCTTTGAAAGCTCTACTAACATTGAAAAAATTACAATCATTTGTACTCACAAAATTGAAGCACATTCGGTGAGGACTCTCATGCTCAATTGTAGAAATTGAACTACATGCACCCAGCTTTGTCAACGGAACCAACTCGGAGCTAGGAAAACGTCTCCAACAGAAAATTTCTCTACGCTTCCATCACCCAAGATAAGACGCCAAATACTCTAACACTTGGCCCTCTGGTGCAACCACACTCCAATATTTCTAAACAATGTACATTACATTCAGTGTTTTCCACCTCCTAGTGTGACGACATCGCTCCTACGCAGTGTCAACAATTATAAGGCACTTGGTAGACACGGCTACACACCCACATCTAGTCCACGATTGTTGACTCCATTACATTTCTACCACCGCTGCTCCCTATCGGTAGGTGTGAAAACATCCTAAATTGAAAGTCTCAAACCCCCAAATCCAGCTAGGGGTTTCTTTCTATTGAGAGGGTTTTTTGAGGTGGCAAAGTCGCCATAAAAAATTGAAAAAAAATAAAAACTTGGTTAAAGAATCCAAATTCCAAACCTTGCTAAGGGTCTTTCTGTACCGAGAGGGTTTTTTGAGGGGTGATGAAGTCGCAAAAGAAATTCAATAATTTTCAATAATTTAAAAAAAAAAATTTTTTTATTATTTTCCCCTAAGATTCTCAATCCCCAAAAGCCGCAAGGAGTTTCTCAGTACCGAGAGACCCTTGACAGAGTTTGAGGTTTGGAACTTTCAACCCACAATGCATTTTTTGTTTTTAAAAAAAAAAAATTTGTCACGATTTTGTTACCTCCCAAAACCCCTCTTGGTATAGAGACTTCTAGTAAGGTTTGAGGTTTGGGACTTCCAACCTAAATTTAAATTTTTTTTTAAATTTAATTTAATTTATTTTTCAAATTCAACTTTGTCTCCTCAAAAAAACCCTCTCAATACAAAGAGACGCCTTGTGGAGTTTGGAGTTTGGGACTTTTACAAAAAAAAAAAAAATCAACACCTTTTATTTAATTTTTTAATTTTTTTGCAACTTTTGGGAGTTTGGAGTTTGGAACTTTCAACAGGCAAAAAAAATAAAAAATAAAAAATAATTATTATTTAATTTGAGAGTCTCAAATCCTAACATATGCAAAGGATATCTCGATACTGAAAGGGGTATGGAGGTGCCAAAGTTGCAGAAAAATTAATTATTATATATATATATATATATATATATATATATATATATATATATTTTTTTTTTTTTTTTTTTTAAATTCTTTTTTGAGAGTGTCAAATTTGAAAGCCTCCAATAGTGTTGAGATAAGATAACAATCCCAGTTAACTTAGGTTAAGTGAGACTTAGGATAAGATAAAAGTAGATCTCACTACTAGTGACACTACTAGTGATACCTCCTATATATATGTATGATCATGTAACCCTAATGATTAATTACTTTGAGAACTTCTTATTGCATTATATATTTTCTATGTCTATGCTCTGCTTCCTTCGCAACACGTTATCAGCACGATTTGTCTCTCGTTTTGCTATTCTCTTTTTCTATTTTCTTTTCCACTATTGTCTTTAGCTACGATAGCTATGGCAGATAAGAAGTCACTGCGGGAGAGTAGCTCCCGGGTACAACCACTTTTGTTTGATGCTCTTGAAGTAGATGGTAGCAATTACATGGAGTGGAGTATAGATGTGAAAGCGTACTTTTATTCGGAGGAGTTGGACAATGCGGTCGATGATGAACCAGAGGAGGATTTTCCAATGTCATTCAAGTGGAAAGCTTTGCTTGTTCTTCGCCGCCACCTTCACACCTCTCTTCGACAGCAATACATCCAAGTTAACAACCCGACGGAGCTATGGCGTCAACTTCACGCTCGGTTTTATCATGAGCGCACTATCTTTCTTCCCCAAGCTCGAAATGATTGGATTGCTCTTCGTGTTCTTGATTTCCCTGATTTTCTTTCCTTCAATGCTGAATTGCATCGTATTACTGCTCAACTTTGTCTTTGTGGAGATAGGATTACAAATAGGGAGCTCATAGATAAAACCCTATCTACTTTTCCTCCTGCTTCTGCCTTCCTAGCTCAGCAGTATAGGAATATAAAGTTTACGACACATTCCGAACTAATGTCTTATCTCTTGTTTGCTGAAAAACAGCACCAGCTTCTACTTAAAAACACAGAAGCAAAACCTGCTCGAGAGGCTCACACTTCTGAGATCTCGAGACAGCAGTCACGAGGAACAAGGAAACAACAACAACGGTTACCAAATCGGCAACACCCTAGAGATAAGTCAAACTCTTATAGACCCTCCTCTGATAGAGTCTCTGGATCTTCAGATCGTTTTTCTAATCGTGATTATCGCTCTTCTCAATTGAACGATAGATCTTCTAATAGAACCTTCGATAGGAAGTCATCTTTTTCACGTGAGGATCGTACTTGTCACAAGTATGGCCGTAAAGGGCATATCGCTTGATACTGCCGCACTCCTGAGTACTACGTTAGTATGTACAAAGAGTTAGAGAAATTTAGAAATGAAAAGAGGGAGGCTCATTCGCTCGACGCTCCTTCCTCTTCCAATGTAAATATCGAAAATTACATGGTGCATATCTCCAAAGAGTTAGCTCCTACAGATGTAGCTCTTATAGATAGTGCTACGACGCATACAATTCTTAGAGATCTGAAATATTTCACGTTTGTTAGCCGTGATAGAACCTGGCAGACTTGTGATATTGTCACAATTGCTGGAAGTCGGAACTTTCGGTTCCGAGAGGGCCAGGTAACTATAGTATTGCCTGGGGGGACCCCCCTCCTGTGTGAAAAAGCAATGTATGCCCCTAATGCCCTCCAGAGCCTGATCAGCTACCGTGATTTATGGGCTAATAGGATGGATGTCTCCACTGCATTGGATGACCATAAAGAAGTATTGGAACTCAGGCAAGGTTAGCAACTCCTTGCCACTGCTAACGCAGGAGTTACTGGCCTATACGAGTTATTGATAAGCCCTCCTAAGGAGTTAGCTTTCCACTTCTCTACTTCGGTAGGAGATGATGAAGAGTACCGGGAACTCAGGCAAGGCCGACAATCCCTTGCCATTGCGAAAGCAGGAGTCGATGGACTAGTATGTGAGAGCAACTCTGCTTTGATACCCCCTCTACAGCTAAGACTGGATTGTGGCATAGTCAGTTGCGCCATCTAGGCACCACTATGTTGAGGAGGATGTTACCTTTGTTGGAAGGACACAATTTGTGCACCAGTGATGTTGACAGGGTTGGGAACTGCGCGGCATGTTCATAAGGAAAGCTTATTAAGCGCCCTTCACATTGGAAGCTACCAACGGAACTCCCTCCTATGTTACAGCATCTACAAGGTGATGTATGTGGACCAATTACTCCATCTTCTGGACCATTTCGATATTTTCTTGTACTTGTTGATGCTTCAGGCAAACACTCGGAGGTGTCCCTGCTTAGCACCCGAAACATGGTGTTTTCAAAGCTTTTGGCTATGATTATTAAGTTTTGGACTCATCATCCGGACTATCCTGTGAAGAGTTTGAGGATGGAAAATGCCCAAGAACTTCACTCTCATGCCTTTGAGGATTATTGTACTGCTAATGGGATTTCACTTACATACTTTGTACCATATGAACATTCACAAAATGGATTGGCGGAGGCATATATCAAGAAGATTCAACTCATCACTCGGCCTTTATTAATCCATGCCAAGTTACCTCCTACAATGTGGGGACATGCAGTTCTACATGCAGCTACATTACTCAAGTATGCCCTCAACTTGCCGCCAAACGATAACATTACTAACAACTCATTTTGAAATGAAACTACTTGGCTGCACTTCTTTTTGTCTTGGTTTAGAGATTATACATCTGCCCAATGGAAGTATATTTCTTCACCAAACTGCGTATACTCAACGGTTGCTCAAGAATTTCAAAATGGACCAAGCAAATCCTTTATCTACTCCCATGATCGGTCGAAGCAAGACAAATGATGACCCATACCGACCTTGCGAGGAGGAGGAGGAGGCATATGATAGCAAACGGTACCTTACAGCAATCGGAACTTTGTTATATTTATCTACATATACTCGGCCAGATATATCATTTGCAACAAGCGTGTTAGCTCGGCATAGTCAGAAGCCCACAATGCGACATTGGAATGGAGTTAAGCATCTGTTTAGGTATCTTTGCGGAATAGAAGACTTAGGACTTCATTATACAAAGACTGGACCATCAAATTTAGTTGGATATGCAGATGCTGGTTTCAAGTCGGAAGAAAATACGGGCAAGTCCCAGACAAGTTATAACTTCCTACGTAACAACGCACCCATATTATGGAAGTCTGTGAAGCAGACAGTGACTGCAACATCAACCAACCATGCGGAGTTAATTGCATTCCATGAAGCGACAAGAGAAGTAGTTTGATTGCGGACAATTGACAAGATCATTTCAGATCAATGTGAACTTAGCCACAGTACACAACCGACAACGATTTTTGAAGATAATGCAGCATGTGTGGCGCAAGTTACAGGTGGATTCATCAAGGCTAATCGAACGAAGCATATCAGTCTACAAATCTTTGGATTTACCCAAGACCTTATTGAATCAGGAGAAATTGAAGTGAAGAAAGTTCAATCCTCCAACAACATTGCTGACATACTTACAAAGGCACTCCCTACTTACACTCACAGACGATTGGTTCAAGAAGCTGGCATGAGATCTCTTCAAGATCTAGTTATACATTAGGTTATGCTCTTTTTCTTTCTATGAATTTTCCTTATAAAGGTTTTTGTCACAGTTAAGTTTTTTAATGAGGTAACCCGGGATCGAGGAGGAGTGTTGAGATAAGATAACGATCCCAGTTAACTTAGGTTAAGTGAGACTTAGGATAAGATAAAAGTAGATCTCACTACTAGTGACACTACTAGTGATACCTCCTATATATATATATGTATGATCATGTAACCCTAATGATTAATTACTTTGAGAACTTCTTATTGCATTATATATTTTCTATGTCTATGCTCTGCTTCCTTCACAACAAATAGTTCCTTCGATAAGATAAGTTTGTAGAGGTAATGAAGTCAGGAAAAAAACTAAAAATATTTTTGAAAAAACAATTGAAAAAAAGTTATTTTTTAATTTTTTAATTTTTTTGAGTTCACACTCTGAAATCCCCATTCCCCAAGGGACCTTTTGGTATTGAGAGGGTTTGATGTGACAATCATGGAAAAAAAATTGAAAAAATAAAAATAAAAATTTTGAGAGCTTCAAATCCAAGGGACCACTAGATATCAAGAGGGGTTTCTAGGGGGTAATGGAGTTGTAAAATAATAATATCAATATTAATAAAAATAATAGAATCTTTTTGTTTTTTAAAATTTTGAATTTTTTTGAGGGTTCCTAACCCCTGACCTTTCAAAAAATCTCTTGATACATATGATATTCCTTGTTATATTTTGTTATCAAGAATCTTCGATTTCCATAATTTTTTTCAAGACCAGCATCCAAAACACCCTCATTCTAATCCACAGTAATAGGTCCTAATCCAAAAAATCCCCCTCCAAAAATTCTAAAATCGGAGGCTCACAAGCTCACGGCTCTTGGGCTCTCGCTCCAAGGCTCACATAATAGCACCCCCAACGTCATTGGGCAAAAAAATAAATCCACAAAAACCTAAAATAATTTTAAAACAAATTTTTTTTAGAGATCTTTTTTTTGTCTACATGAGAATCTTTGATTCATTCCATTTGGATTAATGATGTGAAAGTTATAGACAATCTTGTTTTTTAGGCAATCTAAGCATTTTTTTGAAAAAATAACTTACGGGATTCATTTTTTAATGCAATTTTCACAATTTCTCAAAAAAAATTGTTTGACAAGGTTTAGTTTTCTTGCTAGAACAATCTCACCGTTGGAATTATAATTGAGTTTCAATGCCATCTTGGAGCTATTAAAAATTTATTTTTTCTTTCAGTCTTGGACCTACTTCTATTCTATAATTTTTTAAAGAATGATAATCAAGTGTGTGTTTTTTTGAAAAAAAATTCTTAAGCTTTCTACTCAATTCTTCAACACTAAAATTTATTAATTCAAAGTCTATAGTGCAAATTTCTTCTACAAATGGTGATCAAAGTCATTTGAAATTGTACGACAACAATAAAAATACTTATTTTTCCAAGTGAACTTTGAATGCTAATATCTTCCAATTTGTATAGTCAAACTTCATGAAATGTTTACCACATGATCTCAGACAAGTAAAGTACAAGATCCTGTGGTTAGATTCTCAATTTTTTTTTCTTGGATGAATACAATAAAAATGGCAGTTTTGAATGTTTATTGATAGAAAAATGGCCTTGGTCCTTCAAGGGTTCAGATACATGCTCTTATAATTGTCACTATTTACAACTAAGCATAGTTACTATCATTAAGCATAAATAATTTTTATTGGATCTAATTGGCAATTAAAAAACATTCCAACCTAGTTTAGCATGCACTATATAGACACCAATAAGTTGTGAATTTTTAATATACAATCTGTAGGTGTACCCAAAACCAACACCGGGTTCTCATAGACTTTTATATCTTATGTAATCAATATTTAGAAGAAAAAAAGTGATGCTTTTGGGTCTAAATTTGAATGTTGCTTTGGGTTAGTATCTCAAGCAGTGTTGGTTATGAGTGTACATACTTTAAGGTCTTATACATACTTTGAACCTCATAATGTGGTTGTGGATTTCCTACTTTTATTATTCTATTTGTTTTAGGATTTAGTACATGTTGCCTATTATGTGCATAAGATTTAGTATTGAGGAAATAGAGATCTCTTTAACTAATTCTTCAAGGTTTAGACAACTTGCAATATAGTATTTTTTGTTGATATATGGTAGTGACAAAAATTAATGTTCATATTGAGTCAAATCCAATGACATAGAGCTTTAACAATTTGGATCATTCTTGCAACTCCCTCATGTATAAAGAGTGACAAAATGATCATGTATTTTAATAAGGGTATGGTATTGGGTCTGAGCATGATAAGCTATAGATGCTAAAATTTCCTCTAAACTTACATCCAGCTGAATTTCTGAGACCAGCGGGGTTCAGCTTCGATCTTTTCACTTCACAGGGTTCAGGCCTCTTGTTCATCAGGGATTTTGAGGCTCTTTCTTGGTCTGTAGTAGCGCTCCGATCAGCATTTGCCGCTTGCAAATCTCCGCGAGATTGATGCAGGTATGGCAATTAGCAACCTCGGTTTTAATTTCGTCTTTTTGATAGCCTTCTCGCCGCTTTTGAACTCTTTCGAATGCAGAATTGCAGATTTTGATATTGAAATGGGGCTCATATGCGTCTACAGGTAATTTCTCGTCGCAGTAATGTAAATTATTGCAGCCTCTCGAAGGAGCTCAAGACGATTATGTGGGGACTGTGGTGCCGTGGTTGGGGATCAACGGCTTGGAGTTGGGGTGGTTCGTCGTCTTCTGGTTGCTCCAGGTACCGAATCTCAACGCTTTTTCAACCCAAGCTTGTTGTGTAGAGGCAATTTAAGATTGAAACAATGCAGTTCTAAATGTCTTTTCTTTTCTCTTCGATACACACTTGGGGTGTCATTTTGGGGCTGTTCTGTAGAGATTGAAGTTTTGTCATGAAGTATTACACCCTGAAGTAGATTGAAGTGCAGCACTTGAGTGAAGTGTGGTGCAGAACCCTACTTTCCTTGAACACAGTTTGGTTTCTGAATCTCTGCTCCCGCTTGTAGGGTCAATGCGAACCTTGTTGTTTAATGGAGGCAATTTGAGACTGAAGCAATGCTTGTATTGGTGTAAAATTCTGATTAAGAAACGCTCTGAGTTGAATAGATTGGCACTCATTAAATGTATATTGGAATTCAATCTCCTGCTAAGGAGCATGATGAGTTTCAAAATATCTTAATCACTCTACACCTGTGAAGAGACCAGAGCAGAGCATAAGCTTAAACTTCTGTGGGGCAGGGTGCGGGACTGACCAAAGAATATGCTTATAAGATCTGCACACCTTCGAATTTGTGGTACAGTAGTTGCTGATTCGGTTAATACTCTGGAGTGTCCAAGAAAGTCCCCTGAAACTGTGATCGCAACTGCGTGAGTACGAATCCCTGCTTGTTTTCTCCATTCACACTTCGTCCTGCACCCCAGAACATGTCGTTTTGAGACGTTCCACAAGCACAGCACCAGCAGTTGAGAGGAGCAGATCTTGAAGTCCAGGGTACGTTAAAAACTTTTGCCTGCAATGTCGTCTCTATATCGTATGCAATGCTTGCGTATTTAATTATTTATTCAGTTTGTGATTATTTTTATGGTTAATAACTATCTAAAGTTTCTAAAGAGCCTTACTACAAAAATCACTGAGCACGTGATGGCCGATTGAAAAAATCCATTTTAACAAATATGACGACATGGCAGTGCAAGTATTGAAACTCTAAACTCACAGATATAAAAGGAAGCACTTCGATCTGTACGCAAGAATAGAATTAGAGTAGAATGCGTACAAGTAATTACATACAAGAATGCAGAGATCCGGCAGTAAGTGAAGGGGCACCGAAGCGGAATCGAAGAGGGTAGGGAAAAAAGAGGGTAGGGTAGGCTAATTTTCTTGGTCTTTGTGGGCGCAAAGAAAGTTTGATAGCTAACGTTTGTAAACTCTTGTTACTGGTGCGGTAACGAAGTCTTGCTATTGGTGCGTTGCGGGCGGGGCCTTACAGAATATAATCCTCCCGCAAAATGAACGCAAAATTTTCAGACGGGGGTTTACGTCAATTGCTCTTCTCTCCCCGATGCAAAGAAGCCCAGTTGGATGTCAGAATTTGATGCTCTGATTGGAACTTGACGTTGTGGCTTTTGTGCCTGAGGAATCTTCCTCGCGGTATAGGGTTTTGTAAAAATGCGTTATGCTCAGCTCGTCATCGGGCCCGCCGGCAGTGGCAAGGTATGCTTCTCATATTTGAAGGGCACCATGTGATAGATTTTGTTTTCTGTTGAAGTGTGATGGTTATGTTTTTGAGTTTGTTGATTTCCGGAAACCTGATGTGATTGCTTGCTGCAGTCGACCTACTGTAAGAATGTTTTCGAGCACTGCCAGAGTATCGGTAGAACTGTCCATTTGGTGAACTTGGATCCTGCTGCCGACCATTTTGAGTACCCCATCTCTATTGGTGAGTACTTTTGTTAGCCTGAACCCAGAGATTTTAGCGCTCATTTTAGAGGATGTATGCAAGTGCAGTCAAATTACAGTTGTCCACAGGTCTTTTTAATTAGAAATGGAATGGAAATTCCTTCCGCCAAAGCACTTATTAACACGGCCTGAGTGTGGTCACTTGCTGCATACAGACATCTGGGAGCTGATATCTTAAGAAGATGTAATGGAGGATCTAAAACTTGGGCCGAACGGTGGCCTTGTGTACTGCATGGAGTATCCTTTTCCTTATATAAGATTTTGCTGCAAAACTTGTCTTGCATTTTTTCCTTATACATACATTCCATATCAATCTTTGTGAAGTTATCAATGGGTTGCACTTTGACGAAGTGGTAGATATCTTGAGAATAATCTTGATGACTGGCTGTCAGAGCAGTTGGAAGACTACAATGATGATGACTACCTGATCTTCGATTGTCCTGGTTTGTTCCTTTCCTATTTTGTCGCCGAATTATAGTCATGTCCTTGTTTGAGAAACCGTTACTGGTGTCGTTACTGGGCCGGAGGGGCACTGTTTCTGATGGGTTTACAAGACCAAGCTTTTTTGTAAGTCTTTAGAATGTTCCGTGATGGTCCTGCTTGGTGTGCTCCTCGTGTGTGCATAAAGTGAGTCAAGTCAATCTATACAGAGAGAATATGCCGAGTTTGTTGACTCGTTGAGCTATTTTAGCTCATGACAAATTAAGTGCGGCAACAATCCATCTCAATTTTTTTACCATTTCTTTGGAATCATTGAGTCGTGGGAGCTTTACTAATAGGAAATCTAAGAATCTGCTTCTTTGCAATAGAAATCGGACCATGCTTGAATTGCTGAGGCCTTATTCTCTTGGCCTTTTTGTACGTAAATGGGAATTAATGAAGTGGAACAATCTTCGGAATGCCATTTTGGAGAGGATGCCTTTGGATATTTCAAATGCACCTCATAGTGGCGCTTTGGAAATATCTCAAGGTGGATAGAGCCACAGTGTTCGTTTAGTCCCGGCAGCAATTTTATCCGATTTGATTATTACGAACAAAGAGCCGATGCAGCTGCGTGCATTTATGTTACACATACTTTGAACAGCTGAGAGTTCAGCTCTATCACCCAAGGACATACTCATTCGTTTGTTTAAATGTCGCTGAATACAATGTAATCACTTCTTTGGAACTTACAGGAGCAAAGACGGTGGGCATACGGATAACATAAATTGTTGGAACGTCAACTCTACGATGGATAATTGAGAAATAAAGAAAGTAGTTTCTGATGACTTCATTCTATCTGTGTGTGCGCAGGTCAGATCGAGCTTTATTCACATATACCTGTGCTTCGTACATTTGTGGATCAGCTGAAGAGATGGGACTTTAATGTTTGCGCTGTTTACATGACTGACTCGCAGGTCAGCAGACAGTGAATATCAGTGTTTGTCACATGAGCTTTCATTGTGTAAGGTTTCCTTTCGTCCGTCATTTAGACTGCAGTCAACAAGTATTTCTGCTCGTCTTCCAATATGCTGTATCTTATTATTGTCACAGTTTGTGTCAGATGTCACAAAGTATATTAGCGGCTGTATGGCTTCACTTTCAGCTATGATTCAACTGGAACTTCCGCACATCAATGTCTTGACAAAGGTCGATCTTTTACCCAATAAGTGTGACATCGATAGGTGAGAACGTAGTCTCTTCTTTAATTTGACTTTTAGCTTCATTTCTATTGCATTTGGTGCACTGCCCAAACGGGTGCTGTTTGCTGAGTTATTTTCTGAGTCTTTATGCCGATCTTCAGCAATAGAATAGTAAGTTTTGATTTGAGTTGCATCGTGGATGAGTCCAGTCCTGTCATGTTGCAAAAACATGTTAGCGTGCTCTTTTTGTTCTTTGAACTGACCACAATGTGGATGGGCAGGTTCTTGGTTCCTGATGTTCGGCTTCTTTTTGACGATTTAAATGCCCATATGGCGCCACGCTTCCGGAAATTGAACCATGCACTTGCTGAACTGGTATGTTCATATATTTCGTGTTTACTTTTTCCCTTTTTGGTAGGCTGTATGCTGAAAGTCTGCTTTTAAGATTATTTAGTCTTCAGTTTTTTTACCTACATCCTTGCCCAGGGAATTTTAGGGTCCTCTATTGGAGTTTTTCGTTAGTGAAAGTGAACACTTGTTCCAGAGTCTTGGTTTATGGCTTGTGAGAGCTCCTGGGGGTATTTTCAGAGTGCTGATATTCCATCTTTGAGGCTATAAATCATTCACTGATGTCTTATCAGATGTTTTGCATCAACCTCCGTTTCTTCGAATCTTAATGTGTTGAAATTTTCGATGCAGTGGATGGGGATTGCATGTGTACATTTTAATCCTCTAATGGTCGTCAATGGCGAAGCTGCTTGTGATCAGCACTTCGGCTGCAGAGTCAACAACTAATTATCTTGTGGTTTTTGCAGGTGGATGATTATAGCATGGTCAATTTTGTGCCCCTTGACATACGGAAGGAAGACAGGTTAACTTTTCCCCTTTTAATCCTGGAATTGGATTTGATTCGGAAGGGCAGACTGGAACATTTTTCATTTTGTTTCGTTTCTATGCGTACAGGGTGGTTATGTTTTAACACTGAATTGATCCTGAGTCTTTCTGGAGACTCAGGCACAGAACCTCTGGTACAAGTGCTTACGTAGAGTAATGTGAAAGAAGTGATAGATCTAGTTGATCTACTATTTTGTTGCGAAGCTACTTATATCGAACCTTGTCATTTACAATTTTGCAGCATCCAATACCTCCTGTCCTGCATTGACAACTGCATCCAATATGGAGAAGATTTGGAACCTAAGTTGAAGGATTGCAAACCAGAGGATATTGATGACTGATGAATCTGAATTGCAGCTGGTTTGGATTGTTAGTAGCTAATGTTTTGAAGGTTTGTATTTATCAGGCGGCCACAAGGCAGCATAACTATGATCCATACCGGCTATTTAAATCGGTCACATCTTGGCTTGTCTTTGTATATTGCATACCTAGTTTTTGCAATTTTATTACCAGTAGTTCATCAATCCTTGTGTCTTCTGCAACAATTATCTGTTGTATTACTGAAAGAGGGGAAGCCTGAAACCCTCCAGAGCCTATTTGCAGTGATATTTGTAGCTGATTGGTCCAAAATCTTATGGACTCATTAGAAATTATTGCTCCACTTGGAGGTTTTATTCACCCCTCTTCTATCTCCAACGAAACATTGATTTGTCTCCCATACGCTTTGTTGTTGATTTTTCTCATCTTCACAATAGTCTTGTGGCAGCACATTAAAACATCTATTAGAACCTAAATGTCCAACTACCTTGGGTGATGCCAAGTCCCTTTTGGGATTCATTTGCTTCAAGTAAGGAAATATAAGACATCACAATAGAGATATCCTTGAAGTTCAACTCAAAGATTCATGTACTTTTCCTTTGACCTCCCAAGGAGTGTTGTAAGCATAATTAATAGTCAATGGAATACATCCTATCACTTTCAAATAATTGCAACCCTTTGAACTCAATCTTCCAATCAATTCAAATATTGGAGGTGTAGGGTAATAGAATATAGAGGGGTTCAAATTTATCATGATTTCATCTAACTTTGAAAGTTGTAAGATAAATAAAGTGAAATATATCCCATTAGATTACTGGAGTCTTTCCTAATATTTTTGTGACTAGATGGGAAAAATATGGGTTCTTGTAGCTTGAGTTTTGAATTTTATGTCTTATTTTGTTCATTCTTCTCCATTTGGTAATAAAAAATATTAGGAAAGACTCCAATACTTTAGAAGGCTTTGAAATTGAAAGTTCATTTGCCATTGCAAGTTTATAACTTTTCTAATGGGATATATTTCAATTCGTTTATCATGCAATTTTCAAAGTTGAATGAACTCACTACAGGCATGAAGTGCATGGGTTTAGAGGCCAAGGTGAACCAACCCCTCGCCCATTCCCCATGGAAAATGTTGAAATTTCTTATTTGCCACACATGATAAAATTTGCAAATTTTGAAATCACATTTGCAATCAAAGGCCCCAAATTAGTTAGAGGTGTAGAAGATAAATTTAATTAAGGGGGGTAGCACAAAATAGGGGTCTTTTATTTTACATGCACTTGTGGAATGACTTCAGTTCCCAGTGGGAGAATATTATTTGGTGGCTTTGTTACGAGGTTTGTTGAGTGATGGCAATTTGTCTTACCTTAACGAAGATAAGATGGTTCTCCTTAAATTGTGTCACAGTGTTGTTGTTGCTCATGCTGGTAAAGGAATGGTGGGAAGTCCATGTGAAATTGTCAATCTGATTGAATCTGTAGGTGCTTGAAAGCCCTTTGTGTTGTTTTTGCAATAGGGTTGGAACTGTATTGAGTCAAAGGATAACTCTAATGTATCAAATTTGTACTGTACATTCAGGGCATAGCTCACATTAGGTGAACCATTGAAGAATGTGATTTTATGGAGAAACTGAACTCAGGTGACGAAGCTGCTGGGAATGAAATCAATTAACGGCAGACTTGTGAAGAGAATGTAGTAATGTGACGCTCAGAAATGGAGGTTAGTTTGTATTGTAGAAGACCCGGAGGAGGAAATTCACCATAGTATGTGTGTTTCGTGTTGACGCTCTTCCGAGTTAGGGTTTAGGGCTTCAACCTTGCTTGTAGGATTTCCAAGACATTCAACAAATTTCCCCGGAAGGATGCACCACAACGCAATTTTTTTCTTCCTTAATTTATCGCATGGCTTTGTTGTGCTGAAATTTTGCAGTCGAAAGGGCGAGATCGTCGGAATGGATCTCGGAGATGGTGCGATCGGATTCTTGTTGTTGCTCTTTTCTTATTATACTTTCTGCGTCATCATCACGGTAAGCGCACTTTCGGATTCTTATTTTGCATCTTCTCCAAGGCTTTACATTTCTGAATTGGCGATTGAAAGAGTGTGGCCTCGTTTCCTTATTGGAGTCGAGCTTAGGGGAGTGTTCACGATGAAGCATTCTCCGCAATGTGACTCGTCGTGTAGATGTTTCTCGTTGTCTATTCAACTTTGTCCTTCGCTACACAAGTGATTTGTATGTCAGCTACTTTCACTTTTGAATCTTGTTTTGCATCTTGTCCAAGTCTTTCTGTTCCTCAACAAGCAATTGAAAAGTGTGGCGTCATTTTCTTTATTTGATTTGTGCTCAGGGGAACGTTCACGATACTCCACATATTGTCTCCTCGTGTATAGATGCCTCTCACCATCTAAGTTATTTAGTGTCACAAATGCTTTATATGTAAGTGGCTATTCTCTGATGAAGGGGCTTGACGTGTGGAGCCTTTTGTGGATTCGGAACACTTCGTGCACAGTTACTTCCATGCGCGTGAGCACGCCATTCTCAGGATAGCCCTTGCGACACTCGTCGGCTTCGTGCTTGTTTTTGTTGGAGTCGTTAACAAAATAGTATCGCAGTGTCATACGTACAGAACTTAGGGTTGTCATGGTGCGCTGCCCAGCTAGGCTGGCAATCGTTCGGACCTCAAGTTTCTCCTAGACAGTTCAAGAAGCTCCCATTCTTCAGTTGTCTTTTTCATTCTGCAATGCTGTGCGAGCTTCAGACTTTCCACATTTTCCACTAAACTCAATGCAGCAAAAGCATTCCAGAAGCATCTGATACACTTTTTGTCTCTGTCTAAAGTTGCCTTGCAACTGTCCATGTTGAGAATTGCGTGTTGTATACTTCTTCTGTATTTATGTCTGTTCTGCATATAAATCTGAATTGTCCATTCACCGTACAGTACAGCAGGGGAGAGAGGTTCCTTCCACCATTCAGGTGAACTTTGACCCTTTAGGTACAACACTCTAGAAACTTGTGTCATCTGAGATTTGCACATTTATTTCATGCTGGTTAAAAATCAATTGAAATAATGTAAATATCAATAGATTAAGATAAATGATTTCACAGTTATCACAAATCAAATTTGTGTGGTCTATCGAGCATCTAATCTATTGTATGGTTATGGTTAATGGAGCCTCTCCTTCATATTTTTACAGGTCTGAGATGGCCTTGCTCCAACCCTCCGAGTCACCAACTCTGCACTTGATTCAGGCCCCCCTCACAATCGCCCACGCTTGAGAGACTGGATTTTGTGAGGACACGTCAATGACCAAACAGATAAGAAAGGGGAAGAAATCTTTGATGCCCCCAAAATATACTGTGCTCCAGGGGACAACTGAAGACTACCTTAACCGACGGAATCCATGAAACGAACTCCTCCAGCAACCATGACATTCTACCTTGCAGCAGCAGAAGCAGACAACTGTAGACATCTTCCCTGAAAAGTCCACAATTTCTTCGTGCCTTGTGCTTTGCTGACTAAGTAACTGGCTGCTGGACTCGCACATGCCGGCGTCAGCCGCCGTGGACCACTCTCACTCAATTCAAGACCAATGTGGCCACCTCCGAGGAACCTTCCATCCAAATTTAGGAACTGAAATACTTGAACAACTGAATGAAAAACAGGAGCGACGGTGGATTCATCCCCCACTCCTCCAAACCAGTTCCGACAATCCAATGTTCCGTCTGAAAAGGTCTTTGTGGTTGTCGACATTCACGACGGAATAGTGGGAGATGGGATGAATGTTGTCCACAGGGAAGGATGGATGAAAGACTGGAAGCTACAGAAGTGCACTCAGTCAGTTTTGGAGGCTTCGGGGTTACCGTACATGAAGGTCTGATTTGGCACTTCATTGCAGAAATTGAGTTTCCATGTCAGATTCACAAGGGGTCACGTCACCTCAAACCATTCACAAGATGACACGTGTCGTATTTTTTCAAAAATGACTTCCTTTTTCCCGAATTTGACCTTTGCATTGGGTACCATGGTCAGTTGCTCCTAGACATGGGTCATGCTAGACTTGAATGAAGAGTAAGTTACTTGGGGTAAGTACCTCATGAACACTTCCATCTTTGTGAATGAGAAAGTGTGAAAGACCAGAAGGAAAGGACGGAAGGAAGTAATGTGAAGTGGGTTACCCAATAATTTAATTTGTTTATGAATTTGAAGGGACCCCTAAAATCTTTAAACAATGCTAAAGCCAAAAAGTGGACAATGGATGACTTCATTGTTCACTATAGAAAACAAAAGAATGCACCTCGTGGTTCAATAATCCAAGCATTTTGGATGACTACCTTGGTCATGGGGACTACATCTTTTAAGGGTTAAAGTTAATATGTTTGTTATTGAGCATTGTTTAATTTAACCCCTAAAGTCCCAAAGTTCTTGAAGGGGGACTTGGGGATTTTAGGTAGGCTTGTGTGACCTCAATTTTTTAACATGATTTTATGAATTTTTTTTAAGATAGAAAAATCACATTAGCTTTCTAGGAATATAATTTTTATTTCAATCTGTGTCCTAGAACAAAAACTATGCCACCCTAAGTCTAGAAAGTAGTTTGAGGGGTACTTGGATGGGTAGCCCCTAAAAGATCACAAAAAATGGATTTATTTTATTTTAATTTTTTTTCTCAAAGATCATAATTTTGTTTATACATAAGGGACTAATTCATTCTATTTGGACTAGTGATGAGAAAGTTGTGAACAATCTTGTAATTCAAGCAATCTAAGCATCTTCTTGAAAAAATAACTAATAGAATTCATTTTTGAATGCAATTTTAACAATTTAAAAAAAAATTAAGATAGGGTTAAGTTTACTTGCTAGAACAATCTCATTGTTGGGATTATTGTGTTTCAATTTCATCTTAGAGTTATTAACAATTTAGTTTTTTGTTCAATCTTCAATCTAATTTTTTTTAACAATTTTTCAATGAGTAAATTTAAGCGTGTGTTTTTGGAATTTTTTTCTTAGACTCCATTAACTCAATTCTTCAACATAAAATATTTAAAAATTTGATAGTGCAAAAATTTTAAGTTAAGAAGATTCAGAGGCAAAAAATCTAATCAAGCAAGGTGCAAAATTTTTGTTTTCTTTACTTTAAATGCAAATATCATTCAATCTACACAATCAAAGACTCTAAAATTTCTTTCACACATTTTTATAATAGTATAGTGTAAGATCTTAAAGTTAGATATGGAAAAAAACAATTTAAAAACTTTTTTGCTCTTTGCAATAGAAATGGTAGTTTTGACTATTTTTTTATGAAGAAAAGGCCTTGGGACTTTAGGAATCAAGAAGAATTGAATGTCACTAACTTTCACTTCTAACTTCAAAACACTACAAAATAATAAGGGTATAAATGACTTGTCTACAATGACTACAAGCACAACAATGACTACAAAATGACTATTTTGTAGTCATTGTAGACAAGAACTGACTACTACAGTCATTGTGAACAAGTCATTTATACCCTTATTTTCTTGTAGTGAAAACTAATTCCAACAAACTTTTAAAATATAATAATTGAACCCTATTTTGTACATTTCTTTTTGTCATTGCAAGTTTATTCCAAAAGACTTTAGTTTAATAGTCTTCCATCTTTTTTGTTTTTTTGTTTTTTTGTTTTTTTGTTTTTATAAATTTATAATGTTTTAATTTTTAAATATATATGTGATTTCATTTAAAGAAATATTTAATGGTTTTAATTTTAATAAATTTATAAACGAATTGTGACTCTAGAATCCTTCAATTTTCATTGGTTACTCTTGAAAACTTGTGGTGGGTCTCATTAGTGTACAAAACTTTGAATAGTGGTAACTAATCAAAGCCCAAATGAAGATGAAAAGATAAACAAATATGAATCTAAAAAGTCATTTTGTCCTAATATCTTTTATGTGAGTATCTTTAGACAAGGGCCTTTAAAAACAATCGAAGCAACAAAATATCAATTTGAGTTTAAAGACAATTAACATCAAATTATACATATTCACTATGGGATTATTTTGGAAATGTTCTTGTCTCTACTTCAAAGAAATACCATAAAGATATTTGAAAAGACAAGCCAATTGACAAATTGCAAGCACTTCTTTTATATTTTCTTAACATATGTAGAAGTTGATAATTTCATTCATGCCTTTTTCAAAGATCATTTTCTAAAAAGTGGTGTGTTGACTCTACAAATTAGTTCATAGCAATATTCTAACTATGGTTTCCTACAGCTATTGATTATAGATGTTATGACTTGTGATATCTGATTCATACTTCATGTTTTATGATTTTTAATTAATTGTAGTGAGGCAAAAAAATCACTATTTGATTAATGTCTTATATGTTTTTGAGCATTTTTTATTTGAGTGCTTTAATACATTGAGTTAATTGCACCTCATTAGATGTGTTTTTTCTACTTTGGAGGGTTGTGAGTTTCCAATTTGGGAACCAATTGAAACTAGCCAAAACTAGTTGAAACTACCATTTGCGAGTTGTATTGATGTGGCACAACGATTGCCACGTCACTTTTAAAAATAAATAAAAAATAAAAATTTAAACTTTGTTTTTCATTTTAAGAATTTTGATTTTTTTTTTGACACCAACATTTGATGAGGCCTAGGGGAACAAAGCTCTGAAACAGCCTTCCAGCCCCTCGATCTCATCTAATGTCTTTACCAAAAAATAATCATACTAGTATATTGCGACAAAAAATTATTGCTCAAATAAAAGCACATTTTATGACTTCAAATTGTTTTTGTCCATTTTTATGAAGGACATCTACCACTATTTGGAAGGTTTGATATGACATTTCCTTAAAATTTCATTTCCATTCACTATTTGCATTGTAAAAATGATTGCAATACAAAATTCTTGTATTAGAATCTATTAAAAAATTTAGTTTTCACAATCATAGGAAAAATTAGGAAAAATAAATTATATGGTCATAGGTGTAGTTTTCTACTACAATTAGTAAAATTTCCTCACACATTCCAAGTTCATAAAGAAACATTTCTTAGCAACAACAAAAATTCATTAGAAAATTGTTCTCTACTAACTTTTCTCCACTTTTTGCTTCATGCTTGCACAATAGGTGGTATTTGAAGGATGTTGGGTATATTGTGTTTCATAGTGACATTTCTCCACGTTTAGTGTAGGACCTATTTATATTCTACTTTGGTATTTTTATAAATGTATGTATTCTAAAAGTCACTTGTTTTGTCCTCTCAGAATTAAACACAGGAACTTCAATTACACCAATGATTAAAATTGATTGGGGATTTCCTATCTTTCTTTTTCAAGGACAATAAGGGGAGACAACACTCCATAGGGGTTCTTTAAGTTTGAAGAGGGCTTATCCAAGCAAAAGGCCAAGTACAAAGGGCCATGTACAAAGATTCATCAAGATGGAGGAAATATGTGTGTGACCTGTTGCAACTATGAGTCCCCTTCATGACTTATTGAAATGGAGTCAATTCATTCACATGATTCTATCTCAAGAATATATGTACTTCCAATATGATTTTTAGGATTTACTTCCAATTATAGGTAACATTTATGTATCCAAACTATGAAGAGAAATTCCATTGTGGAAGCTAATTTTTCATTGGAGTAACTTCAAAAACATTCTTGGATCGTTCAAATACACACGGCCCAACTTCTTCTTTCTATTGTTACTTTTCCTTACTTTCCTTAGTTTCCTCAAATCTTTCTAACGATGCATTTCAATTGTTACTTTTCCTTACTTTCCTTAGTTTCCTCGAAGCTTCTACCTTGATTTATGTCAATTCCTGTGCGAATGGAAGCGGCCACTTTTGGTCATGTAAGCCTTTGGCACTGCCGGAGTGATGGGCCAAAGTGGTATGGGGGTTCCGTCATTGACCTCTGGGTTTTCGGTGCTGGGGCTCCCAAACCCTAAACGCAGGGTTCTCATTACTACACATGTGCGCCTGCTGTTGCGCGTTGTTTGTGGATCATTTGGAAGCTTTGAGTGAACCTGCGGGTCTGCTGGATTCTGATGCGCGTAAGGCTTAGGTTTACCAGTCACAGAGAAGATCTGGAGGTTCGGTCACCGTCGTTATTACTCGTAGGAGGGAATTGCGTGCATGGTTGTGTGAATTCAAGATGGACAAAGAGTCCCGTCGCTCTGTTTCTCTGACGCCTCGCATAACGGATGGTCGCTTCGCTCGGAAATCTAGGTTCAAAACGTCTCCTGCTACAGAATCCTCTTTCTATCATATTTGTCTTGTGCTCGGAAGACGTGCTGGTGTGGTTGATCGTCTTTTAGGAGTCTGGAGATCATTGCGCTTAGTCTTGGATTTCTCTCCTTTAAATCGTTAAAGGTTTGTTGGATTGGTATCGTTTTTCTGATGCGTTTTAAAAATTCTATAGCTACAGGAGTGGCTGGAGGATTTTCCTGAGCGTTTGAAGGAGCGCACGAAGGAGGTCGCTGCAGAGGTGCATCGCTTGGGGAAAGAATCTGGTAATGTCAAGGTGCTTTTAGAAAATAATTTCAACAGATTGCGAGCTGTATGAACCATTCTACTCACTGAAAATGTAATTTCCAGGAGTGATTGATCCTATAGTATTTTAGCCAATGTTGTAACCTCGTGCAGTTGTTGTAGTTTTTGTTGCGAACTGGGAATTTAGAACAGATCTGGATTCATTTGAATTGAGGTTTTTACTATTTTAGCCAATGTTGTAACCTCGTGCAGTTGTTTTTCTTCTTGTTTCTATGTCAACCTGAAGTCTGAATTAAGTTTATGAACAATTTAACAGACTTAAAATTTCCGGAGGTGAATGCAAGAGCCCCAAGCTCGGAACCCGTTGAAAGTGATAGTGACACTGACAGAGACGAAGCTAGAATGGCTGCAGAAATGGTGGGTGGACGGACCTGGTTAGAAGGGGAATGGTTTGCCACAGAAAGCGAGCCGTCAGGCCATCAGGTTCAGTGCCAAATGCACTAGAAGTTGCAAGAGGTGAATCTGTAATTTTCTTTTCTAGTTTTCCCATAAAAGCTTTCGTTGACATCAGGATGCTCTGATACTTAGGGAGGTGTCTTAGAGCCCGCAGTCACTGCTGCTCTGGATTTTAAGGCGATGTTGGAAGCTGCTCTTCGTGGTCCATCATTCCCATGTATGTCGCTTATTACTCTCTTCTAATTGTGCTTTCTACGAAGTTGCTTTTGGCTTCATATTTTAAAATGGTGTTTAGGAGAGATATGGCTTGCGTTGCCTTGTTTTGGCTTCGTGTAAGATCGACTTTCCCTTCCACGGCTATGTGATAATACGCGGAATGTCGCGTAGCTTGGATCTTCACATCGAATATTCATATCGTAATCTTAGTCTCTGTTAAGTATTCGTATTTGAAGTTGAGTCTTTATACGCAAGATTAATCTTTTGACATGACTTATTGTCTTAGATGATGGAGGAATCAGACCAAATCTAGAGAATACGCATGAGCAGCATAGCTACGTGGACAATGCTTTAACATTTACTGCACTCGATACCGACAGCAATATACCCAGGTATATACTACTCTTGTTGGTGTCTTCTCTAGCGATTGAATCTTGAGTTACTGTTCGTTTCATAGTTGTGTGACTTTTCCTTGTTTTGAAAGCGTTCGATGTTTAGGGTCCGGAGCAGCTGTGTAGCACATACTTCGGGCATTCATTGGGGCTCTGAATTGGATGCTTTCTGGACTTCAATGCGTGGATAGTGCTGCTGAGACAGATTGAAGTATGAACAGGATTTATTAAAATGAAACTGAGGGTTGTTTCCATTACTGAACGTTTTAATCGTGCTTTCTAAATATGTTCTTGGGAGTTTTTGTGGTTTTGCGAAGGTTAATGCAAATTCCAACGAGTAGTTTGTTTATTTCCTTGAGTGAACGGTTTTTAATTTAAATAGGTTCATCATATCTAGTAATTTGACTGGTCGTAATAATATTTGGAAGTCAGTGCCTGAATTTTTTTTTGAGGTCTATGTTCCTGAATTCTAGACTCCTGGTTGACATGCTTTACTAAAGGGTATTTTCCCCCTTCAGAGAGTAAGGCACATTAGACTCCGCTTAAACTGGACAGTGTGAAGTTTGTTGGCAGGACAAGATCCAGTCCAGAAGAGATTAAGTTGGATAGTGACTTATCAACAAAGCATGGACAGACACCTGTGGAGCACAACATGCAATATCATAATCAAGAATTAGCTTCAGAGGCCCTAGGGGAACTGAAAAGAACACTGTTATTGCAACCTCCCCCAATTCCCGTATGCATTCTCCACCGCAATTCAATCTAGCACTTTGTCTTATTTTTACGCCCGCTTCAGGAACGAATTGTTGAGAGTGTTAGTGTTCCAAAGAGAGAAAGATTAAGAACTTCAAATGACGAGCCTTAAAGATTTAGACAAAGTGAAAGATAATGTAATTTTAGATTAAAGTAAAAGCACGAGGCATGGTGGGAAGGGATTTAAGGCTAGGAAGACATTATTGATATTCAAATGATTGTTATTCTCAAAATATTGTGAATGGAGAGAGCCTTGGAGTTTCCACCTGGGGGGTTAGGATGTTGAAGAGTTTTGATTTTAGATATTGAATTTGGTGTGATTAACTTTTATTTTTTGAGTTTATGAGCAGGATGTAACAATTACACTGTATTCCCTATTTTAATGTGTTCTTAAGTCTCGAGGATGAGGAAGAACAGGACGTGCTCGGCATTTAGGGTTAAAAGCTGAGTATTTCTTTGAATCAGCAGATAAGAGGAGGTGGTATTAACCTGGCGATCATTTCGTTTTCAGATGCCACCTGCATTCAACAGGAATAACTATGCGCATGTAACCGGTTCAATGGGTCCGCAGAGCCCATCGATTTCCACTCCTATCTTTGCTCCAAGTCCACTGGATCCTCATATCGAATTGGATGGCGAGCCTGACATTGGACTCGACGAGCTTCTCGATATACTGCAGGAGGATCCAGCTGCGGTAAGGAAGCTCGTCTTTTTCCGAATCTATGCTCTTCCCTCTTTATTGACTGTTTGGAAGTGCAGGTTTTAGGGTTTGATTAAAGATCGTGACTGACTTGATTAATGCGTGTGTCTAATCATGTCTCGAGGTTTGTGACTTGTGCGGCATGTGATTTTTAGCTTATCTGGCAAAGCTTTTAGAGCGAATTCAGGAGCAGACGTTGACGTGAGGAAGAATAAGTTACAGAAAAATTTAGTAGGTTTTTTTGAGACAGAAGTGATTGTTCGAGTTTCATCCAGGCGCTTGAGAAGTACCAGGCTGCCTCCACATCAAGTAAAGAGATGGACGTTGACGAGACGACGCTCGCTCTCGGGCCTCCTTCATGGCACCAGGAACCGGAGATAGCGCCGCATACACCTGCAGTACCTGAGGGGCATTATGGCGCGATGCTGGCACCTTCGGCAAACGAGGCCACACAAGATCGCTATTGGCTTCATGATTTGAATCGCAGTGGAGAAGGTTCGATTTCGCAGGGGGCACTAGGCTTATTCCAAGATTCGCGCAATGCATGTTCTCTTTGTTCATGAGATGCGTGTCCTTGATGTGACGGTTTGTATTTGTCTACTGAAATGGTGTCCGATAAGAGATGATCGTCTTTGAAGTAGACGGGCATTTGCATGGTGATCAGCTCTGTTTTATCGATTTCCATGAAGTTGGTGCTGCAAATATTCTCTGTGACCAAATCATAGCTGGATTGGATGAATGCATTGCATTTGCTGGATTGTGCTGCCCTTGATTCTGGAAAATTAATAGAGAGGCAGACAGACTTATGAGTTGCTTGGGTCTATGACGGAGAGCATGCAACTGTATGCATATGTCACGCACAGAGTTTCTCATGCGTATTCATTCTTTCTTGCACTGCAGGGGTCGAAGACACATCCGAGGAAGTGATTTCATTCGAAAACGGGGAGCGGTACACGAACCAGATTTTATACGAACCGCTGAATCTGGATGATGAGGATCTGGATTTTGAGAGGCTTAGGCAGAACGATGGGTCTGTGTTGGCGTCGAACTGGCCGTATCCCGAAGGGGTGTCACCAGAGGTGTCGAGGCCCAGTCGTTCCAATTCAAGTTCTCCGGTGGTTATTATGGATAATTACAACATGTCGAGAAATGAAGACAGGGTTAGCAGTCCGTTGGAGCGAAACAGCATCGTTGGAAATCCTCGGGCATCCAGCATTCCGAGGGGCAACCCCATTGTGGACCTAACGAGCGATGATAGCGACGGAGACGAAGAGGAATCTGAGCTGAGAGAGATAGATGGGATGTCGCGAGGAAAACGGAAACTGCCGAGTTGGGCCGGTGAACGGAAGTGGCCACGAGAAAGTGCAGATAGGTCCCATCTTCAACCTAGTGGTCATCATTATGCAAATTTGGCCCATCGATATGCCCATTTAGCGAGTAAGGCAGGTGAAATGTCTCTCGTGTCCAGCCGATCCCGGTCTTGCGATCCGAGCCCATTGAGGTACTCTTCGGCAACAGGGAATGTGGATTCCTCTGTAACCAGTGCTTCACCTATGAGGGTTATGCCAGGCGCCGAAACGCAGAGAAGAGCGACAGGGTACAGAGTTGATAGTTACGCAACCGAGTTCATACGAGCTCAAATGGCTCAGAGGACTAGCTCGGGTGAGGTGAGCACGTCATACGACACAGGTGCAGGTAGGGTTTTACCCGGGAGCATGAGCTCATTCGCAGGGTTAAGGAATGGGATGCGTCTGGCTGCTGTAGCTGATCAACGCCTGCATGTCGTAGTGGACCCTGTGAAGCGGAGCGAGGAGCTAGCAACCCAAGTCGTTTTCCAGGTACTGATTTCCGCCTGAAAGTAAAGGAGACATCTGTCAGGTTGGAGCCAAGGCGCCAGATGATCGTCGGACATGTGATTAGTCGTTCTGTAGACCGTGCATTATTCATGTGGCAAGACCATGGTTTCATTGCCTTGTAAACAAATCATGCGCTCGGTTGCAAGTCCGTGTTGCTGCTGGGGGGGTTGGATACGCTTTTGGTGACGATCCGCTGGATCACTGATATGGATCGGGATGGTTTGTCCTACCTCGGAATATATAACGACGGCAGATGTGTTAATTTGAAGTGATGAATTCCTAATAATCACACTGCTTTGTCCTTGGCAGGCCTTTGCATTGGGAGATGAGCAGGAAGAGACAAGCCCCGACGAAGAGCTTCTAACGATGACACTGTTGAAGCATCAGGTCTGAATTCTCGTAACCTTTTTCTTGTATGGTGCGGTTCCGATTGTGGTAGGGCGGAAGACATGCTTTTGGAACGTGGAAGTGAATGCGAGTCTGAGGAGAGGATGTTGTTGGTTGGTTGCAGAGAATAGCGCTGTCTTGGATGGTACACAGAGAAAGTGGAAGGAACGGCCCATGCGGTGGCATTTTAGCCGATGACCAGGTAAGATTGCTTGCCAGAGAGTTGCGTGTCGTTATATTCTTCCAGTGATTATTAGTTTCTGATGTTGATGACCGACTTCATGGAAAGTGTCGAGGGGTCATTACTGACCACCAGCGGGTACCAGGGGCTTGGGAAGACCATCTCGACGATCTCACTGATTTTGAAGAACAGGGCTCCGGTTCGAAAATCAGACTCCAGTAGTGCGGGGGTGGAGACTTCGATGGTGGATCTTGACGGTGATGAAGAGGAAGGACATCCATTGGCATCGGAAAGGAAAGTGGAAACAGACCAGTGGGCGTCGTTGACAATTGTTGAGAACGGCAACGCGCAGCAGGGTGAGGATGGTCGGGCGATCCGATCATCGGGGAAAGGCAGGCCAGCTGCTGGCACTCTTGTGGTATGTCCAACGAGTGTTTTGCGTCAGTGGGCGCAAGAGATCAGAGACAAGGTTGCTGCGGCGGCAGACTTGACGGTTCTAGTGTACCATGGAAGCAACCGTATCAAGGATCCGCAGGAGATTGCGAGGTACGACGTGGTGCTTTCTACTTTCTCGATCGTGAGCATGGAGGTCCCAAAGCCACCAACGGAGGATAAGGAGGAAGAAAAGAGGAATGGTTCGGAATACGGGTTGGTCGGGTTGCCAAAAGCCAAGAAAGAGAAGGCGGAGAAGGCGAAGAAGGGAAAAGGCAAGAGCAGAGGAGAAGGGGCAGACGGGGACAGTTCGATTTCTCCCGACGCGGGGCCTTTGGCACGGGTGGCGTGGTTCAGAGTAGTTCTGGATGAAGCTCAAAGCATCAAGAATCACAGGACGCAGGTGGCACGTGCAGCGTGGGGTCTACGGGCAAAAAGACGGTGGTGTCTGAGTGGGACGCCGATTCAGAACTCCATTGACGACCTGTACAGCTACTTCCGGTTCCTCCGTTACGCTCCATGGGACGTTTACAAGAAGTTTCAACAAGATATCAAGGAGCCCATCAATCGGAATCCAAATGAGGGGTACAAGAAGCTTCAGGCAATCCTGAAACCTATAGTGCTGAGGCGTACGAAGAGTAAGTACTACTGACACGCAAGGAATTTTCTGGCGTGGTAATTGTTTGTGGAGCGAATTTGAAAGGGTGATTGGATTGATAATTGTGGATGGTGAGGTCGGTTTGCATTGAGCAGTAGACGATGCGCTGCCAGTTTAGACATACTGAAGGCGTTGTTTGCGATGTGATTTCTTGTAGCTTTGATGCTATTTGGTCGGGGATGTGGGGGTTCTTCTTTCTGATGGTGAGTTTTTGTTGTGCAGCTTCGTTCATAGATGGAAAACCGATAGTGAATCTACCTCCAAGGATTGTGAACCTGCAGCAATCAGAATTCAGCTTGGAGGAGCGGTCCTTCTACTCGAATCTGGAGGCCGATTCTCGGGCCCAGTTCCAGGTCAGTTATGAGTGATCCCGTCGATGTGGACTTCTTGGTCAGTGCATTTTAGGATTCGGAGGTAGTCTTGAGTGAGGCGTGAGTTAGTTGTAAGAGGGGGTTTGTGGCGTCCTTGTCCATTGCGACGCTTAGAACCGAGTGCGGAGTGGGGCGTGGTGGCGAAGCCTTGAGATTTTGAGACCCGTTAGGTTTAGTCGCGTAGGTGTGGTTGGTTTGCGAGATGGCATAACTGATCATATTGAGTGAGGTTGAATATGCAGGTTTATGCTGCAGCAGGAACGGTGCAGAACAATTACGTCAACATTCTTTGGATGTTACTGCGTCTCCGGCAGGCATGTGATCACCCGATGCTGGTGAAGAAATGTCAGAAGAGCGAAGCTTTTCATAAGACAACGTTAGAAGCAGTTCGGAAGCTGCCTCCTCCTCAACGGATGCAGCTGATCCAGTGCTTGGAAGGTGGTCGGACAATTTGTCACATCTGTCAGGTATTTTGTGAAGATGTTGGGTGCAGTAGTGCTGGGGACGTTCCGGGTCACTTCGTCAATGATGGAATTGTAGATATGTTTTCTGGTTGAGGATGTGAAGAGGACGGAGTAGTTGGGAGGCAGGAGGGGCTTGTGCTGAGTTGTTTCGGAGTGTCCCGAGTTTTGTGAAGTCGTGATTGCTTGGTCAGGCGGTGGGGTTCTGTCTTATACATTACGTGGCGGCTATGTGAGTGATAGATGTAAGTTGATAGTTAGGATGATCTTGATGATGAGAATAAGTGTTCTATGCGTGCGATTGTGTGATCATCTTGTATTTCGGGTGTTTCTAGGATGCACCGGAGGAACCTGTGGTTAGCATATGTGGACACGTGTTCTGCAGACAATGCATATCCGAGCAGATGGGGAACGGCGATGACACGACGTGTCGATTTCCTAAGTGCCGGAAGGGGCTGAACTCGTCTTTGTTGTTTACACTTGCTGCTTTGAAGAATCCAGCCCTGGGTGGAGTAAGTGGCAGCGTGGAGGATGGAGAGACGGACCTGGTGAGTGGCGGAGCAGAGGTGGAACCAAATTGGAATACGTCATCGAAGATTGATGCGGTGATCAATACATTGCAGGCGTTGCCAAAGTTGAGCGTTCTGGTAGAGGACGGGAAGATCGTGAAGGGACCGAAAGCGGAAAAACTTCTGAAATCAGAAGCTTTGGAAGTGAAGGAGAGTGAGGGCTTGGGGTCGGTTTTAGCGGTGGCATCGGAGTCGAGTGGAAGTACGGTGGAGAAGGTGGATTCGACGGAGAAAGCAATCGTGTTTTCGCAGTGGACGAGCATGCTGGACCTGCTAGAGACGCCATTGAAGGACGCTGGATTTTGCTATCGAAGACTGGATGGCACGATGTCGGTGGTGGCGCGAGATAGAGCGGTGTCGGATTTCAACACTCTCCCAGAGGTGTGACCCGATGTGATGGTGGTGTTAGTGGTGTTGTATATGCGTGTTTTGGTGCTTGAAGTTACTGGAGTAGGTGTAGTGGGTGGATTGAGTGGTCGAATTTTAACTTGGGTGGTACTGTGAATGTGGCAGGTGACAGTGATGATCATGTCTCTGAAAGCCGCGAGCCTGGGACTGAACATGGTGGCCGCCAGTCACGTGCTGCTATTAGACGTATGGTGGAATCCGACGACGGAAGATCAAGCTATCGATCGAGCCCATCGCATCGGGCAGACTCGGACAGTGAACGTGTCACGATTTACGGTGAAGAACACGATCGAGGATCGTATTTTGGCATTGCAGGTTTGCTTTCAGTCCATGTGGGAATGGTGAAATTGTGATGTTGTGAATAGCTTCATTTGTGTCTGGAGAGTCTTGGGGGTGGGTGTTTGGTTTCTTTTGGTTTTTTGATGATGTTATAGTTTGGAATCGGTGGAATGGTGTCGATGTTGACGTGAGGGCGGGCATGATGCAGGAGCGGAAAAGACAGATTGTGGCATCTGCTTTTGGGGAGAATGGGGGAGGCGAGAAGGGCTCTCGGCTGACGACGGAGGACCTTCGGTACCTTTTCCGGATGTGAGGCTGTGGATGACAAGTCCCTTTTTTTTCTTGCAGCACTGACGTTTTCGACATCGTCGGTTTTTTGAGTCGCCGCGGTTTGCTTTGCGCCAGCGTTGTCACTCTTCGCCGCTTTCCTTAGGCAATAGGATATTCGGACAGTGGTATACATGTTTGGAGACCTTTATTCTCCATGCTTTGTCTTGGAGGTAGATTTTTATTGGCAGTCACTATCTTAGCGACAGAATTGTCTGTCAATGTAGGTCATTGTTTCAGAACTCGGGATTGAATGTCAGTGCAACTATCAGAGCTCTCTTTTCTGATTCTTGATCAGTGAACTAGTGAATTGAAATAGTTCTGGAAGCTTGTATAGGGAATTGACTAGGGAGGCATTCTTTCTCCGTCTTGTACACTAGTCTGTAATGGAACAGAGGCTCAATAAACTTTTCAAGGTTGACTTTTTGAACTTCTGAATTCTGAACTAGAATTGGGCAAAGGCAAATTGGTGGTACTCGGCACTCAATTTGGTCGATTGGGTGTGAAGACTAACCGAGCCCACTTCATGAACAAATCTTCGTTGTGCCCAAGTGGTTACTAACCCATCATCAACACTATTGTCTGAGGAAGTAGCAAGTACAAGGTGCCTCATATGGCAAAGACCAAGTTTGTTAGGAGAGGAATGCTCTTTGATTGCATGACTTCTCCCATGAGGTCATTCAACACGGTCAATGCTTATTCAATGGTTGAAATTAGTAAACAAAGCTTTTTAGTGGGACTAGAGGAGTTCTTGATTTAGAGTTTTAGTGGGACTAGAAGAAATAGCATTCGTGTGAATTGCAAGTAAAAGTGATTGTAAATAGTTCATAGTGGTGAGAGAATCAATCATACAATATAATGTATCATAAGCAATGGGTCATCTATTTTGTGGGATGTTTTCTAGAATGTATTTAGCAATGAAGATGAGAATGATTAACCAAAAATAGTAATTTTCCAAACAAAGGGTGTGTGAATAGCAATAGGCAGAGCCTAGGATTGACAATGTATAAATCACATATAAAAAGAGGCATATTCTACATCAACAAAAAATATGACTCATCGTAGTCATATTCTATGTCAGCCAAAATATAACTCACCATAGTCATATTCTACGTCAGCCAAAAATATTACATGGAGTCATATGTCATGTAGGATTTTTTTTCTTTGCTTGTGTAACTCAAGAAAAAGTCAAGTCCCCAAGGATAGTCAACATATACGCCATGTTGACAAAATATAGCTAATTATACCCCCCAACTCATATGACTGCCAATATGATTCATGTCTGAAGCCACTTGTTGGTAATGACTGGATCAAGTCATATCATGAATCATATATAGTGATCTCTACATTAGTCATATTTTTTTATTTTATAATTCACTACAGTCATATTTTACAGTCATAAAACATTACTTTTGTTTAAGTGGGGACCTTCAAATAGGAGACAAGAGTTGAGGGAGCAGCCTATACATCCTTATTGACATCCTCTCACTTTAAATGGACCTCAAGCTAGTTATAATTCTATGCATGTACGTTGTTTTGAAAATGCCTATTATGTTGTGGACTTGGTATTGGGTGTGGACGTATTAATTCATCATTGTTTGATGTGCAACCTATTCATGTGTCTTGTATAAGCGTTTGGTATTGGTGTATAAACGTTAGAAGAAAATGAAGGGTTTTGCGACTGCACTATGCAACTGTTTTTCACTCAGGGGACACTTAGAGTGCCCATTAGAAACCACTTGCAAACAAAACTTTGGAACCCTTTATACTTTTTGAATTTTAATTAAACCAAATTAAAAATATATATAAATAGATTTTCCTACTTTGAAAGTTTATGTTTTAAATTATTGATATTTTTATTTGTTAATAATAATTGGTTACAAATTTTTGAAGTAAAAAGATACACTGTAGAATTAAAAAATAACTTTCACACTCCTATATTATATAAGAAAAAACTGTCTAAAAAATGAAAAAAAAAATCCTAAAAATAACTCTCTATTGAAAGCTCATTTTGAGTTGAATATTGATTCAATGGTCATCTAAATGTGTTCTCTGTAATTATTTGAGTTGAAAAACATGCCATTTTAGTTCAATTTCAACCTCAATCTTCTAGAAATCATTTCATATTTTATTTGAGTTGGAAATTTTGACAATAAAAACCTATAGTCATTAGTAAACAATGGTCAAATCTTTACATTGAAATTATAGTTTATTAAAAACCACTTGTTTGCACGTGGTTTGTTGTAATAGAACTAAGTGCACCCCCAAGTTTTTTTAGTTGCATAGGACATTTGTGATTGGTTTGTGACTAGTAATAATTTGGATATTTTTTAGTTGCAAAGGATTGCAACTTGTAGGTTTGTTGATTTCAAAATATCATATCTACCTTCTTTTTAGATTTTAGAGTTTTATATTTTTTTTTTCTAGATTTTAGAATTTCAAATCTACTTTCATCTAGATTTCAAAATTTCAGATCTACCTTCTTCCTAGATTTCAAAAATTCAAATATTGTTGTTTAGTAGATTTCATTGGTTTAGGAAACCTTACAATTCATAGGTTTTGAAATTTCTTGGATTTTAAATATTTTTTTATTTCTATAGATTGTAGAAATCTATATTCTATAGAAATCTACAAATTGGACAAATCTTAGATTTCTACCAACAAAATAAAAGTTGGACTACAATAACTTACAAGTTTTATATGTTCAATCTTATGGTATTCTTTACAATTGATATGGTATAAGACAAATGGAAATGAACTTTGGAAGCAACTAGAAAACAACTAGAAAATGACTAAGAACAACTAGTGTACAATTTAAAAGCAAGTAGGGAACAACTAGCTACACTATGTATATACAATAGCTTTTCATATATGTGATATACTAGACTTCAACAAATAAGCTATTTCATACAAGTGGGGGGGGATCTTTGTTACTAGCCTTTGTTCCTCTAAGTGACACACAACCTACTTACATTGCCAAGAGTTCTTTGATCTATTTGTGTGTGCAATTTTTTTGTGGTATAATTGCATTCATGGGGTTTGTGCATCAATCACAAAAATTGAAAGAATTTATCACATTGAATTAGGAAAACTAGAACCTTCTTGTGCATTGTGTGTCCAACTCACTTTAATATACATCCGCTGCAAATTCTCACTAGTAGAAACCTGTGTTGCAGTCAACACAAATGTCATCTGGATTTTGTTGACTGCAACATAGGTTTCTTCTAGTGTCTTGCTCTTCATGCCCATGGAGCAAGCATAATTTTTACCTAGACATTGTGACTATTGCAGCACCCCATCGTGATGTCATGATGATTCATTGCAATTGCAAATGTTTAATGAAAAGATTGTCCTATCGTATAATAATATTTGTCTCATATAGTGCTATATCTATGATGCCCAACAAACATTTAAAGGTTAATGCTAAAAGAATTATTTTTAGAGACCTCAAGCATGTAATACTCGGAATTATATTTTCCATGGTAGCCCTACAACTTTTTGGTAAGTTTGAGATTCTTCTTTATAGGCTCTACAATTTTCTTTTTTCTTAGAACACTTAACACCTCACACCCTAGATTCCACAAATTCCGTATCTTTTGTTTGCAATGCTCTTCATTAATGGCATCTCTATTCCATTACATAACTCCACAAATGTAAACACGGAAAAGAATTAAAGAAAAACATGTTACAATAGATTGCAAACTCAAGACTCAACAAGCTTACTTCAATCTTTTGGGGAAAAAGAAGAAGCAATACATGTAATAATGGATAGCAAAATTGGAACTCAACAAACGTACTTCACTTTTTGGGGATGAAAAAAAAAGAAAAAGTAAATATATCACAATAAATTGCAAACTCAAAACTCAACAAAATTAACATATATACTTCACTCTTTTAGTAAGAAAAAAGAAGAGAATCTTGTGACAATATATAGCAAACTCAAACATCAACAAACTTACTTCACTCTTTTGTTAAGAAAAAAGAAAAGAGAGATGTCACTAGAAATTGCAACCATGGAACTCAAGAAACTTACTTCATTCTATTAAAAAAGATAAAGAATAAAAAGAAGTAATACATGTCATAATAGATTGCAAACTCAAAATTCACCAAACTTACCTCTCACTTTTAAAAAAAGAAAAAGAAAAAAGAATTGACACTTGTCACAATAGATTGTAAACTTGGGCATCAACAAACTTACTTCATTCTTTTGAGAAAGAGAAAGAAAAAGTAAATGACATGTCATAGTAGATTGCAAACTCTAAAATAACTCAACAAACTTACTTCAGTCTTTTGGGAAAGAAAAAGAAAAAAGAATATAAACATGTCACAACTTATAGTAAACTTGAACCTCAAAAACTTACTTCAGTCTTTTGGTAAAGGGAAAGAAAAAATGAAAAAAAACATGTCACAATAGAGTACAAACTTGAAACTCAACAAATATATTTCAGTCTTTTGGAAAAAAAAAAAAAAATGAAAGAGTAATTGCAAAATAAATTGCAAACTTGGAATTCAACAAACTCACTTCATTCTTATGAGAACCCCCCCCCCCCCCGACACATCTCATAATAGATTGTAATCTTGGAATGCAACAAACTTACTTCATTTTATTTAGAAAAAGAAATAAAATAGGAGAGAGACATGTCATAATAGATTGCAATCTTGGAAGTTGAAAAATTGATTTCACTCTTTTGGAAAAGAAAAATTAAAAATAAATGGACTTCATGTTACAATAGATTGCAAACTCAAAAAAAAATGTACTTCATTCTTTAGAGAAAGAGAAAGAAAAAATAAATGACATGTCAGAATAGATAGCAAACTTGGAAGTCAACAAATTTACTTCATTCTCTTGGGAAAGAGAAAAAAATGAAAGAGACATGTGGCAATAGATTAAAATCTAGAAATCAAGTACTCCCTTCATCCCCAAATGATTTTTGTGTAGGACTATGGGCGCTTATTTATCCACCCTTGATAAATAAGCAAACACAATTAGATTCTAGCTCTATGGTAAACTTCTATCCTAGTGGGTGACTAATGTTGGTCCATTGTGCCTTCCAAGCAATGGATCTTTGCTAATATCCTATGATTGTCTTTCTAATTGTGGTCCTGAAGGGACGAAGGTTGACTGCTTTCTATACTAATTGTTAGGCTATGGGAGTTCTATGCTCAAGATTCTGCAAGCCTAATCTATCCTTCTAAGGTGAAAGGCTATCTTACTCCATCTCTGAAAACCTAAGAATCGTCTAATTCAGACATTTTGAGGAGAAGTTATAGGCGGATGAAGTTTTAGCCAAGCGGCGCTCTAAACTTCATCCACGGTTTTCTAGGGGTTCCAAATTTCAAATGGGGGTGAGATTTGACCTACATACTTTAATTCCTATGATCTATCTAAGTACCATGTTTCGACTTGAATGGATGAGAAATCCAAAGGTTCATCCATTTTGGACTCTAAACTTCATCCATCTATATATTTTGTGTCATAACTCCGATTCCTACTTGCCTTATGTTTTTGGAACCCTATTGATATCTACTCTAAGTTTACTCACTCAAATCTGCCCTTAACTATGTCCTATTAGTACCTAGCTCTTGGCCCTACCTAGTAATTGACCCCTAATAGCTGGTTTAGGAAGGAAAGTTTAAGGTCTTACCATAGCATGGAGATCCATGATTAAGTGGGTCAAATCCCCCTCCTCTATCATTACAAGTTGCACGTATGGCCCAATTAGTTGGCTAAGTATCCCTTAATGGCAATTTTTATGGTCACAAAAAAGGGCCGGTCTTTCCTCAGTTTTTCCTCTTTTTTTTTGGCCTCAACCCGTGTGCCCCCTTAATTGAGGTAGTTGGGTGCTACCAACTTGTTTACGTAGTCCTAAATGTGGGTTAACTACCACTTATGCCCAACCTATCTTTCTTACGCGTCAACTTACCCTAATGGTGGCGGAGAATCCTCACCCTATCCTTTTCCCTTCTACTTTCTTCCTATCTAATTCTTGCTCTCTTCTAGGTTAATCTGTTCTCTACTTTCTGATTTCTTATGTTTTTTGTTATGTTTTTTTCCTTTCTCGTTAAACCTAACTAGGCTCCAAACGGCCTCAAGATGGCTCCAGAAGGACCCCCGAGTTGGGCTCTAAACAAATCCCCGAGCTGAGCTTTAGGCAAAACCTCTGAGCTAGCTCTAGGTAGTCCCCGAATTGGTTCGTATTTGACTTTGCTCCCCGTTTTGGTCGCACCAGGTTCTTCTCCTTGCCTTGATCATACCCGGGCTCTTCTCCCCGCCTTGGTCATACATGGGCTCTTTACCCTGAGTTGGATCTAGGCGGCCCCCAAGCTCGATCTAGACAACCCTGAGTTGGGTCCAAGTAGCCCCCAAGGTAGGTCCAGGCGGCCCCGAGCTGGGTCTAGGTATCTCCTAAGCTGGCCCCAAAATTTAACTAACTTAAAATTAAAAAGTGGGCTTACCCCCTACCAAGACTTGATCAAGCGAGAATTTTTTAAGGGTTGAAACTTGGTAGAGCTTGGGACTTGACACTTAAACGGAACTTGATAAAGGTTGGAATTTTGACACCTAAAGGAAACTTGATAAAGGTTGGAACTTTGACACCTAAACGGGACTTGGTTTATTCTATTTTGGATGCTAAACTTTGGTTTGTTTCCAACACATTTTGGAAACTAAACTTTTGAGTTAACCGGTAGGTGGGTTCAAGGCTCCGCCATCAATTTGGATTTAACACCAAATCTAAGACTCTTGGCCCTCTAGAGGTTCAAAGCTCCGTTGTCTAATGGATTCTTAACACACAATCTAAGTCTTAGTCAGAAAAAAAGGGAGGTTCAAAGCTCTGCCATCTCTATGGGGACTGGTGCAATATGGATGAGGTTAGAACAAAGGGGGTGGCTAACACACACTCAAGGCATGCATGGAATTTGAGTTAGGAAGAAGGTTAGTACAAGACTCACAACTTAAGTTCAAAGCTAGAGGCCCTCCAAAGCAGCATCGCCAAGGTACGGTGGAAGGCAACTCTAGGGTTAGTACAAGATAAGAGGACCACAAGGACTTGACACCCCACAACCTTGAGGTTAGGAAAGTTAAACCACCTCAACCTCCCACCACCAAGGCTTAAATTAGAAACAATACTTGACATCAAGAGACTTGAGAGCAAGAGAACTTAGAGCCAAGGTAATTCAATACATATAAGCTTAGAAGGGACCTTCAAGAGCTTGAAAAACACAAACAATGGAGCCAAAAAGGTGTCCCAAAAATGCCGTTAAGGTTTCTTAGCCAAAAGGCCAAAAAATTGGACATAAAGTGGACCCAACGGACCCAAATAAATACAAATGGGGGTGTTTTGAGAAGAAGAAGGATGCCCTTTTATACTCTTCCGGGGCACTCTCCCTCCCTCTTTCTAACCTAAGTAATCCTATCACTTTAGATTTTCATCCTTATCTTTTAGGATTTTCACCGTATTAGGGTTTTTACGGTGGTCCTAAACTCTAACTTTTGGAGTCACTAGAAGAAAATGAGGGGTTTTGCAACTACAGTATGCAACTCATTTTGTAGTTGCATAGGACATTTGCAACTAGGTGACAATGTAGAGTCCGTAGTTGCAGTGGACAAGTCGCATTAGTTGCAGTCTAGTTGCAAGGTTTTTTGTCATCCGATACCATACAAAGAACTTCATCCTTGTGTGCAACTTGTTTGCAACTTGCTTGCAACTTGTAGATTTGTAAATTTTAAAATATAAATCTCAATGATTTGTAGATTTCAAATTTTCAGATCTACCTCCTTTCTAGATTTTAGAATTTCAGAACTACCTTTTTCTTAGATTTTTGAATTTCAAATCTATCCTTTTTGTAGATTTCAAAATTTCAAATCTACCCTCTTCCTAGATTTCAAAATTTCAGATCTACCTTCTTCCTAGATTATAAAATTTCTTGAATTTTAATTATTTTTAAAATTCTTATATACAAAATCTACAAATTATAGGAACCCACAAATTATAGAAATCTTAGAATTCTATCAAAAGAATTCATTACATAAGACTATAACAACTTACAAGTCTTATATGTTCAATCTAATGGTACTCTTTACAATTGATATGGGTCAATTGATATAACACGAATGGGAATGAACTTTGAAAGCAACTAGGAAACAACTAGAGTGCAACTAAGAAACAACTAGTGTACAACTAGGAAACAACTATGGTCATTTTATAGTTGCATAATAGTTGCATAGGACACTAGTTGTTTCCTAGTCTTTTTTTGCAATTACAAAATGACTACTTTGCAACTAAAACAATGAATGAATGTTGTAAAACAATGACACAAAACAACTACATTAGATTTGGTGCAAATAGAGAAGAAACTAGTTGCATGACAGTTGCATAGGGCACTAGTTGCATAGTAGTTGGTTGTGCCGGACGTGTTTTTCTTCTAGTGAGTGCAACTCCAAATCGCAAACGGATTGCACCATTGGATTTAGAAGGACATTTTTGGCTCATAGAACTTCCAATCCCCTATTTCTCTTGCAAAAAACTCATCGACAACCAACGCCAACTAGGATTAGTAAAATGGTAAAAATCTAACTTTCAAGGTTTAGGGCGACTAGCTAGGGTTGTCGAGAGGGATCTAGGGAGTAAGTAAAGACTCCTTGATGACTTTGTTCTGACTTCATGTGCTCCTAGGACACCGGTCAATTCCACAAAAGTCTCGCCGCATTTGATATTTGGAGGAATATTGGTGACTCGGCTGCCTCCCACTATTAGAATACTTCAAAACTTGTCAGGGTGCATTATTAACATAAAAGAAGCTAAATTAATTTTTAATTAGATCTTACCGTAACTTGATAATTTCTTATGAATTTTTGCTCGTGGGTTTAAATAGTTGACCGTCTAGAAAAGGTATCTCTGCAAGTTAGAAAATTCCGAAACTTCTTAAGGAACCTCTTATGGAATTCCCCAAGGGATGCGCAAAGTCTTGTATCAGTCTTGCACACAGTTAGTAGAAAGGTAAAATCAGCCTTCCTTGAATTATCGGCAATTAGAAAATCTTCCACATGCAAGAGAATCTTGGCGAATGGATTTTGCTATTGACTTTTTGACATACTTTCAATCCTAGAGCACCATCCGGCGGCCGTAGATTCCTTTGTTTGGCATGTCTTTGAAAAAGTGACACTTGCATGCTAACAATTGGGGTTCCTAATATTGCGTCGATAGGATGAGAAAACTAGAACCTATCTTTGCAAACTTATGTAAAGATCTCTCTATCTCTCTTGGGACCAATTTAGCCAAGCATGGCCACATGCACTGGATTTTAGTCTATTTCGGATAAATTCCCTACAAGCTTGTTGATTCTCCCTTTTCGTGGTTCTAACCTATATACAAGTAGGTTTGGTGGGTATTCTAAGGATAAAAGTTTATTTATGACCAAAGGCTATACTGGCATGTAACATGCCTATTTTGGTTCCACACCCTTTTGGGGGCTTTTTGAGTAATATTATGACTTTAATGAAATAATCTAAAAAAAAGAAAACTATAAGTCCCAAGTAACAAATTGGGAGCTCACAGGGACATGGGACAAAGAGTCTACACTTTTTGAGAATATCAGGAATACATGGCACTAGAAATCAAGAAATGTATTTAGCCATTGTGCATTCTATGAATTTTTGTAGAGCCATTGAATTTTCCTATAGCTACTATCTTAGCTGAAATTCAAAGTTTTTGGCGCAATGTGGATGGACCCTGAACATAGAAGCTTTGAAGTTATAGTTGCCTAATGGCTAGCATAGAGAGGCTTAACTTTCTACAATTGCAAAAAGTATTTCAGAACTTAGTTTATTTTAGAAAGTTTTAGTTGATTCAATAGGTACGTGAGGTTTAAGTACATCCAAAAAGTAGCAATAACCCACTGGAGTATGCCATGGATATTGCCAACATGGGAAGATAGGAGGAAGAACACACTATGCCAGAAGTTGCAGAAATGATTGCCCAACAATGGTCCATTAAAATGGACTAAAAATCCCACTTTTCAATGCACCACAACTATATTTTAAAATTTTATTCAAAATTGAAATTTTTAGGATAGTAGGAGTGCATCATATTCTACTTACAAATCAAAACAATTTTTTTTAAATGTTATTTTCAACCTTAATGTAGAGAATTGTATCTAACAAGAAGATCATTTTGGGAGTTGGAACAAAGGGAATAACTCCCTTCACTCTTCTAGGAAAAATAAATAAAATAGAACTAATACATGCAATAATAGATTGCAAGCTTGGAACTCAACAAACCAACTTCACTCTTTTTTGGAAAAATAAAATAAAATAAAAGAGACTAAGACATTTCACTTTAGATTGTAAACTTAGAAGTCAAAAAGTTCACTTCACTCTTTTGGAAAAGAAAAAAAATGAAAGAGACATGTCACAATAGATTGCAAACTAAAAAAAATTTACTTCATATAAAATATGGACTTTTTAATTTGTTTTTTTTTGGTAAATTTTGATTGGCAATTTTGGGGTACAAAAGGATCATTTTAGCCTATTGGTTGTGAAGTAGGCTAATTCATTGGTGCCAAATTGGAATTTAAGTCTTAGTGAGTGTTGGTTAGCTCCAATTCGGTTGTCTCATGAACTAAAATGGAAAAAAATGTTTATTCAAGCTTCATAGTTGGATCTGAATGGGTGTCAACAAGGTATTTAAGTGTCTTCCAATTTGGTTTTTGGCACCTACTATTGAGAGATAGCGAGTAAGTCTAGCCAAGTTGGTTGTTTTCTTTTAATTCTCTTGCATTTAATATAATTAATGCAAAGTTGCCTAATTGGATGTGTTATGCTATGATTGTGTGTGATGATGGTTGTGTGAATGTGTGGTAGTTTTTATTCAAAGATGGAATTTGTTTGCATGGTTTGACTGTGCACCTCATTGGAATTATTAGACTTAGTGAATTGCATATGTTGATTGTTGTAAATTTGTTGTGTGTGTGTTGTTGTAGTTGTGGTAATCGTTGTATATTGATGAATTGTAAAAGCATTAGCCCAATTGGAGTTGTTAATGGATGGATTGAATGAGAGTCAATATCCTATGATTTTGCGTGCAAATTGGATTATTGAATATGTTTTATGTAGTTGTATTTAGTTAGCATGTTAAGTCTGGAATGTGTGATTGTTGTTGAATGATTGAATGAATAAATCAGTATAAGCTAAGAGTGAATTGTGATGAAATTATATACCAAATAGGAATGTTCAAGTATAAGAAGCAAACGTGATGAGGTGGAAATATTAGGTGAAATTTTCTATTGAGTGTAAATTGTAAGATGTTTATCAAACTGAGCAAGTAGCAAGTGAAATTTGAAATATCTAGAAGAGAAAAAGATAGGAATTAAATCCAAGTCGGTAGCATTTGATGCAAGCCTAGACAATGAGGAGTATACCTACCAAGTTGTTGTGAAGATATGAGACCAAATTGGAAGCTATCATGTATAAGATATTGTTGAAAGAAAATGAACTAATTGGTAAAAAATATTCCAAATTGGAAGAAGTAAAAAGAGTCAATATCAAAAGATACATTATGCTCACCTTTGTAATCTATAAGAGGGGAGTGTAGCTTTGTAATTAGGCCTTGTTGGTGAGGATATCTATTTTGAATCTTAAAGTTATGCTTGCCTAGTTGGAGTAGAAATTGACTCGTTCTTACTTCCTTCAATTTGAAATTTTTCTAGGAAGGAATTAATATACTATTAGGTAGTTTTCCAAATTTATAAATTACCCTAAATCTACACTTCAATTTTGAGGGAAATAAAAATAAAAATAGATGACATGTCACAATAGATTGCAAATTCAAAAATCAATAAATTAACTTCACTTTTTTGGAATAAATAAATAAAAAATAAATGACATGTCATAATAGATTGCAAACTTGGAAGACTTGGAAGTTAACAAATTAACTTCACTCATTTGGGGGAAAAAAATGAAAGTGTCATCATATCACAAAATATTGCAAACAATGAATTTAACAAACATACTTCACTCAATAGAAAAAAGGAAAGAAAAACAACAACTAACACATGTCATATTAGAATGCAAGCTCAAAATTTGAGAAATTTACTTCACTCTTTTGGAGAAAAGAAAGAAAAAAGAACTCACATATGTCACAATAGATTGAAAACTTTGAAGTAAAGAAATTGACTTCAGTCTTTGGAAAAGAGAATGGAAAAAATTAATGACATGTCACATATAAATTACAAACCTAGAAGTTAACTAATATACTTCACTCTTTGGAAAAGAGAAAAGTAAAATGAAAGAGACATATTGCAATTAAAACTTAAAATTCAAGAAACTTACTTTACTTATTGGAAAAAAAAAAAAAAAAAAAAAAAACCCTGAAAAATGTCATAATAGATTGCAAGCTCTAAATTCAAGAAACTTACTTCACTCTTTTTGGAAAAAGAAGGAAAGAAAAAGAGAGACATGTCACAATAGTTTGCTAGCTTAGAAGTCAAGAAATTCACTACACTCTTTTGGAAAAGAGAAAGAAAAAAATGAAAGAGATTCGTCATTATAGGTTGCAAACTCAAAATTCAACAACCTTACTTCACTCTTTTGAGAAAGAGAAAGAAGAAAGAAGAGAGACATGTCTCAATTGATTGCAAAATTGAAAGTAAATATATTTTATTCAATCTTTTGGGAAGGAGGAATAAATTGAAAGAGTCATATCACAATAGACCATAGATTGCAAACTTGAAATTCAAAAAATTTACTTTTTTCTTTTGCAAAAAAGAAAGAAAAAAGAAGAAAGACATGTTACAATAAAATGTAAACTTGAAAGTCAACAAATTCACTTTACTCCTTTAGGAAAGAGAAAAAATAAATAAATGAAATTTCACATTAGATTGCAAACTCCAAAGTCAATAAATTGACTTTATTTTGTGGTGAAAATAAATAAATGAAAGAGACATTTCACAATAGATTACAAATTTGGAATTTAACAAACTTACTTCACTCTTTTGGAAAGGAGAAAGAAAAAAAAAATGACACATGTTGTAATAGATTGCAAGCTTAGAATTCAAGAAACTTACTTCACTTTTTGGGAATATGATGGAGAAAACAACCAATGCATGTCAAAATAGATTGTAAACTTGGAAGTCAACAATCTTACTTCGATCACTCTCATGACAAAAAAAATAAAAATGAAAAGAAACATGTCACAATAGATTGCAAATTCAAAAGTTAACAATTTACTTCATTTGAGGGAAGGGGATGGAGAAAAAAATGACATCACACAATTAGTGGATTTGGACCTCAACAAACTTACTTCACTCTTTTGGTAAAGAAAAAGAGAAAATTCACCCCTAAAGGACCAGACTGTGTTTTTTGGCTGTATAGAAATTTTGGGCAGGTACCTACGAACGGAGATTTTCATATTTGGGGCTAAAATTTTAATAGAATGTTGGGGCAAGGAAGATCTTTCATATGCATCAAATTTCATGACATTTGGAAATACGAGTCAAAAGTTATAGCCTAATATGTTATTTTTTTTGTGACTGGGCAGTTTGGGCAGATTAAAAAAATCACTTTTTTCAAAAAAAAAAAATTGGAATTGATTTTCTAGAGTTTTATATACACAAAAAGCTTTTAATCATTCCATTTTGATCAATGAGTCAAAAGTTATGAGGATTTTTTGTTTGTGGGAGTTTTGGATTTCCTACTCTAAAATAAACTTTGAAATCCTTTATCTTACCTAATTTTTAATATTTTCGGACAAAAATAAAATCGTAGGATGTAGATACATTATTACAACATTTAGACCATTAGGATTGGAAATTTTCAATTCCATATTTAAATTGTAAATAATTAAGTATTTTTAATGATTCTCTACTACTACCTACTTACTATTTTTTTCCTGTATGTTGTACTATTCCAAATGATCTGAAATTTTTCAAGCATGTGGCCAACTTGTCTAGGAAAACAAATCCAAAGAAGCACCACCATTTAGGTCATTTTTTCATAGAAATGTGAGCTTGTGAAGTGCAGCTGCCCTGCTTTTCGCAAGGTCAAAAAAATGATTTTAGTTAATTTGAAATTTTGAATGCTTATATCTTGCAATCCACCCGGTGGAAATGTCTGAAATTTTTACCACATGTTTTTGATACTATATAATACAAGATCATACGGTTAGATATGTCAAAAAAGGTTTTCTTTCAAAATTTTGGTACTTGTACTAGAAATGGCAGTTTTAGAGCGTTTTTGGAGAAAGTATAGTGACGGTCCTTTAAGGGTTAAGAGACATGTCACAATAGATTGTAAACTCAAAACTCAACAAATGAACTTCACTCTTGTAGAAAAGTGAAAGGAAAAAGAAGAGAATCACATTACAATAGATAACAAACTAGTGGTGCTATTTTGTAAGTGTGTGAGCATGAGCCTAGTATGAGTGTTGAGTGGAAATATGTGAGCGTGGAGCTCAAAAATTTGAAAAAACATTAAAAAAATTCAATAATATTTCTAAAAAAGATTTCATTTAGAAATGTTGGTCTAAATTTACTATTTTTAGTAAATTTTGGTACCTATTACTTTGGACCTATTATCATAAACCTATTGTCTTGGTTATGTAAAATTCTAATTCTAATTCTAATTTTCAATATTGTTTAGAATATGAAGAATTCAATTGATGTGAATTTTGAAAGACAAATGGAGATGGGAACAAGATTGTATAAAATATTCCATTGAATTACAATATTTGTTCTAAAAAGGAATGAAGCTAAATGTATAATCTCCAACTCCATTGTTTAGGTTCGAGTTTTTCAAGATTAGACTTCAATTCAATTTGCTTGTTCCACTTGGATGTTTGCTTGTTTGATTACATGACTATTGATTTATAGAGTTCTTGGAGTGGATAGGAGAAGCTTCATCAACCTGAGTTTGAATTTTTATACAAGATTTGGATTGACAAAGATTATTTTAGAAAGGAGTGAGATTATTATATCAAGTTTTTTTATACACAAATTGCTTGGGTAGTTTGGTTCATTGAGATTCATTTGAAATGAAAAGTACTTTGTTGCATCAAATTTCATCTTCATTGATCACTATTCTCTTGCAACTTAGGACCTCTTCAGGGTTTTTTTTCATTTTCCATGAAGTGGCGAAGTGGCAATATTAAATGTTACGGTGGTGCTCTAAGTTTCAACATTCATCCACGTATTGGATAGAAAATGTGATACTACGTATCTATAATTCTATTTTCATTCACAATGTGACGATTTCATCCAAAATTTTACTAAAAATTTCCTATAGGCTTGGTGCTAGGTCAAAAAATTTGGTGCAATTTTGCACCAAATTGCCAGGAAAAAAAACACCGGACCTCTAGAGCCAATGAAGGGAACTAGAACTTTAGTCTTGATTTGCTAGTTGTTGGACTTGTTTAGATTTCAAACAAAATAATTTGGTTCATAGGAATTCATTTAGTATGGAACAAGCTTAGCTAGACCAAATTTCAATTTTGTTGATCAATGTCTTCTTGCGGCTTGGAACCTCTCGAAGGTGATGGAGGAAACCAAACCTTTAGTCTTGATGTGTAGATTGGTGAATTTAATTAGATTTTAGAAAAGACAATTTGGTGAAGAGGGATTAACCCCTCAAGGTCAAAGACTAAGGTGAAGGCATCCCAAAGCGTTCATGTACCTATTCCTATACCATAGAGTGTCTTTAATTGTCTCCCTAGACTTTAGTTGATGTGTCCATTAAATGATTCGCTGACACATTTGAAGGACACATTTGAAGGACACATATTTAACTCTAATTTGTTGACTATTGATTTTTGCAGGTTTTGGTTCAGGGTCCACCTATGGGACAGTTTTAGTGGTCTAGGGAGCCGGCACTTTGAAAAATCATAGAAATTACATACCATATCCAAAAAATCTGTTTTTTTAAAATACATATGATTTTCACTTGCTAATATTACAAAATATCATCTTTAGAAAAAAGTGTCTCCAACTATTTTGAATTGCTTATATTGACAGTTTTGGGTGCTTCTACCTTATATTTTCACCAAAAACACTCCAAAATTGTCATTTCTAATACAAGTACCAAATTTTAGAAGAAAAATATTTTTGGACACATGTAATTTCTAGGATCTTGTAGTACTCTAGTTTGAGAATATGTGGAAAACAATTCAAAAATTTCCACCATGTAGAATGCAAGATAGTAGCATTTGAATTGAAAAAAAATCCTTTTCTTGGCCCTGTAGAAAATTGGACAGTTGCACTTCACAAGGTCACATTTGTATGAAAAAATGTCCAAAATGGTTGTTACTCTTTGGATTCCTTTTTCAAGGCAAATTATATACATTCTTGAAAAAATTTAGATCATTTGGAATTGCACAACATATAGGAAAAAAATAATAAGTAGAAAGAAATAGAGAATGATTCAATATACTAAATTGTTAAGAATTTAATTATGGAATTAAAAATTTCCAATCCCAATGGTTGTTATATAGTAATAAACAATCTAAATCATATTATTTTATTTTTTTCAAAAAATATTAAAAACTGAGTTAAATAAAGGACTCCAAAGTCTATAATTTAAAATAGAAAATCTATAATTACCCACAAACTAGAACACCTCATAACTTTCATCTCATAAATCAAAATGGAATGATTCAAAGATTTCTATGTGTATATAAATCTAGAGAACCAATTTCAAATTTTTATTTTTGAAAAAAGTGATTGTTTAAGAAATTTTGGGCTAACCACCGAGCATTGAAAATCACATATCATACAACAACTTTTGAAACACGTAGTCAGAAGTTATGAGAATTGTTGGGCCTTAAACTTACTCTTCAAGTACATATTATGTGAAAACTTTAAAGGAAAAAAAAATTCCATTCATAGTGAACTGCCCCAAATTGCTATGTTGTCAAAAAACACAGTTTGGTCCTTTAAGGATTAATTCTATATGGAAAGAGCTTCGTCAAATTGAATTTCATTTTGATTGATCACTATCCTATAGAAGAGTAGGTCTTTTGAAGGTCAATGGAAGGATACCAGTAATTTCCTCTTGATGTGCTGTTGTTAGAGTTCTTTAGAATTTAGAAAAAGAAATTTGTTGATTAGGATTATTTTGTATCTAATGATCTTTGTCACACTAAATTTTATTTTGATTAATCACTGTTTTGTAGCATCATGGGTCATCTTGGGGTTGATGGAAGGGTACTAGTACTTCCTTCTTGATTTGTAGGTCAATAGACTTGTTAAGATTTTAGATTAAAAAATTGATTGATAGGAATCATTATGTGTAGAAAGAGTTTAGCTGCATTGTGGATCTTCTCAAGGTCTATGTGGGGGAGGTACTTGCACTTCTATCCTAATGTATTGGTATCAAACTTGTTAAGATTTTACAAGAAAATATTTGATTGATAGGGATTATTTTTGTAAGGAATGAGCTTAGTTACACCAAATTGTTGATTAGTTGATCATTGTCTTTCTGTGAGACTTCCTGAAGGAATCCAATTCTTTTGTCTTGATTTAATGGTTGTTTGGTAAATCACTCCCTTCTTGTTGCTTAGAACCTAAGAAGGCAAAGAAGAGGATTGAGCACTTGTCATCTTGATCTCCTACTTGCTAAACTTTGCTAGATTTTAAGGGAAAAAATTGGTGATCAGGATTGTTTTAAAAAGGAATGAGCTTGTTTCATTTAGATTTAAATTTTTATGATCACTCCCTTCTTGTTCATTAGGACCTAACAAGGCTAAGGGGAAGATTGAACACTTGTCATCTTGATCTCCTACTTGCTAAACTTTGCTAGATTTTTAAGGGAAAAAAATTGATGATCGGGATTGTTTTGAAAAAGAATGAGCTTGTTCCATTTAAATTTAACTTTTTATGATCACTTTCTTGTTGTTGCTTGGAACCTTTTGGCATTGAAGAGAGCCCCTAGATGCAAATCAAAAAATGACATATTTACATATTTATATAATATTTGGTGGGTAGTTGGTGTCTGCACAAGGCAAACTATACCAAGTGACCCCACTTATTGGTGATGAGACAAAAAATTTATACAATTAGTAAATAAAATTTTGATTGCAACCTTGGATAGAAAATTTAGACCTCTACAAATTTACTTCATTCTTTTGAAAAAGAAAAAGAGAAAAAAAAAAGACATGCTATGTACAATAGATTGCAAACTCGGAATTCAACAAATGAACTTTTCTCTTTTGGAAAAGTAAAAGAAAAAAGAAGAAAAACATGTCACAATAGATTGCAAACTAGGAACTTAACAAACTTACTTCATTCCTTTTGGAAAGAGAAACAAGAAATAGGCAGCACATGTCATAAGAAATTGCAAACTGGGAACTCAACAAACTTACGTCCAAAATTCTACATTTATTATGGATTTTCTCAAACTTTTAGACATTGTTCATGTGGAATTAATTATGTACAAAAGTAACCAACATATAGTATTTTAATCTTGTAGCAATTCAAGTCTTCATTTCTTTAAAATCATCATTACAATTTAAATACCATTGTACTAAATTCACTACATGAAATTTGGATGAAAACTTGTTTGAATACTCTATGATTGATAGATGTAGAAAACACATCAATCACTATGTACCTAGAAGATAAAAACATGATGTTTGTATTTCAATTCCCCCCCCCCCTCCTTTGAAAAAATCAAGAGCTGTTGATCTAAGTTCAAGAACCCCCTCTCTAAAATGCCATTGATCTTTTGAAAAAAACAAACCACATAGATGCTTGTAAAACATGCAATCCTAGCCATACAAATTTGGAGACAAAATACAGATACAAAATATGAATATGGTTATAAGATACAAACACAGTTTCAGACTACATAATACAAGATGTAGATACGGATACATTCATAGAATACAAATATGGAATACATATGTATTTACAAGCAAGAAATATAGATATATCCCATATGGTTTGCAAGTTACGTAGGTTCCCCCAAAATACAAATATGGGTAGTTGGGGTGGGATCTCCATGTTGAATTTGTGAATTCATTACATACAATGAGTTTGCACAAAAGTTTTACAACCAATAGAAAAATTATGTGTGTACTTCTTTTAGAAATTTTATAAAAGCTTAACAACCAATGATATAATGCCACATGTACCTCTTTTGAAAATCACATGTGATTTTCTTTGAAATTGACAATTTGTCACTACGTACAATAGCGTTTGAATAGTCTTTTCACCCTAAGCTCAACATGAAGTGTTCTATCTTGCACCTCTTACAATCTCAAATGAGACAACCAACGCTTATTAATAACACTCGCTTGCAACATGGAGGAAATTCTAAAATTTACTACCACTTAGTATAACCTCCATCAACATCGATTATAGATTGAATCTTACAAGGCATTGAATCTATGAAGTCGTCAATAGTGCCTTGATCAATTTCTTCCCATTTTTTCTTTGTAACAACAAAAAACTCTTGAGTACTATGTGGATGATGCTTATTCTCTAAGAAACATTTTCTAAGTTGTTGTTTGAGAAGCAACCACAAATTTTCAATTGGATTGAAATCTGATGAGTTGGATGGCCAAGAAAATTGGACATAGTCACATTCCTCTTGAAGTTTCTTGTTTTGAGGATCATAATGCCAAGTTTCTCCATGTGCTGTAAGGTAAATATGATTAGGGTTATCGCATAGACCCTGAATAAAAGGAATAATAATTATGAGGTTTATGAATCTCACTTGCATATTGCAAAGCATTGATGCCCAATCTATCACGAGGACTTTTGTATTCTATCTCTATTATCTTCTTCATCAAAATTAATCCCATGCTATGCATGCAAAAACCCCAACTTTAGTCCTTTCTAACTTGAAATTGGGCTTCAAATTCTTCTCACACAACTCCTTGCCAAGTCACACACACACTTTCTTCCCAACTCGGGAAGGATTATACTCAATGGTCACTTCGTCGATGAATACCACTCGTCCCCGTTGTTGAGGATCCTATTAGCATTGCCTTTGTGCAAACTCCTTGTGCTTTTGCTTCTATCTAAGTGTCCAAAATGGCTTCTTCCTTGGAATCTTGAGACGGAAACTAGCCTCACTCAAGATTTTGTCAACACTAGAACAACTGAGCCTAACATTTGTGGTATTCGTGATCTCTCAAAGATTCAATCTTGAATTCTCATCGGCTACTTCTAAAACCCTCTCCCTCTTTGATTTTGTCAGTTTTGTAGGGCGTCTAGAGTGTGGAGCATTCTTAACGCATTCTTGACATTTCCCCCTTCCCCGCTCATTGCTTCTCTTTACAATATCTCTCACTTGTAACTTTGAAAGTCCTAATTTGGAAGCAATCTTTTTGTAACCCAACCCATATGTATGAGAAAGGTGTAAACTTTTAAATTCAACTCCTCATGTTCACTCAAATCTCATTTCCTTGGTGCCATCTTGCTAGTATTGGCAACCAACAGAGTATGTGTGAAGACTTTTCAGATATGATTGTATCCAGAATATGCAAAAATCTTCTAGGTGTTACCAGATCAATAACATTGATCACATATGTTAATGTACTATTAAACCATAATCCTTATATACTAATTAGTAGAAGGATAATATTTTTATCAAAATTTGAGACTCAAATGACATGGTGTTTTTAATATTATAATGTTCAAATATTATAAGATTTTATACCCGTTCTACAACTTAAACCAAATATATAGATGACTACATGTACTACTATGGGTTATTGAGCCATACAAAAGCCCTCCATATTCAACGGCACAACAAAACCATTTTTAACATTCAAAAACTACTCCTATCTAATACAAACTCACAATACTTCATCCCACAAACAACAATGATAACCAATTAAAACTAACTATACTTCCATGGTTATTTCCATGTTTATGTATAAACACTTCCAATTGTTCTTATACAACTAAATTAAGCTTGTACATACTTTGCATAAACACCATATGTCACCAACATACATCGTCCATATATCAACTATTTTTGCAAGACATTGCCACTTATAGTTGTTACATGCTACCATTCATTATGCTCTCAACTATCACAGACATGATCAATTACGTATGCACCATCCATAGCACACCTAAAAGAACAATTCTACATTCCAATAATTGACATAAAAAAAACACTATAGAACATCAATAACATTGCTATCAAATACTCCACATATTCACTTTTCTATAAAAAGAAAGCTTAAAACCAACCAACCTCTCCCTACTACACTAGTAGAAAATCTGAAATTTTTGTTGTTTTGGTCGCTTTGATCTGGACAAAATCTAATAGAAATCTGTTGTTTTTAACAAATTTCTGTTAGATTTTGTCTAGATCAACGTGACCAAAACAACAAAAATTTCAGATTTTCTACTAGTGCTAATTTCAACATCTCTTAAATCTATCTATCCAAATCCCTCTCAAAAGCACCTTCTTGAACTCATCACTTTACATCATTGTGTTTTATATATGTTCACTCCATAGAGTCTAACAAGGGTACATAGTCTTGGTGCTACTCTTCAATTCTTTTGAAAACTGTAGTAGAATCAAAGATGAAGAAGCTCTCAATTTACACTAGCCTATAAAAATGATTGGAGTCACTTCTCTCTTTTTAAAGTAAAGGTTATTTTTCAGAGACCAATCTTGTTGGAAAGGAATACATACCATTAGAAGAGATTTTAGCGTTTTAGGAGACTGTGAATTCTTGAACACTGGGAAGTCCGGGAACGCTGCACAGAAGCCACCTGACGTAGTCAGGTGATTGCTACATCAGATATTATTAATTGATATATTTTTAAGTATGTTTTTTATCAATTAATTATTGTTAATTAATTATTAATTATTAATTATTAATTTAATATTATTATATTCTGATTGTACTAGATTGGTTTCCAATAGTGGGAACAACCCTGAAACAGTCTCCCAGGGATCTAAAATCTCCCCTAATGCTTTTACTTCCATCTCTCAACAAAAAGCCTAACTATTTGACTTCAATTGATTTTTGTTAGTTTTTTCCCTTGAAGAGCATATAGATGGGAATGTGTTTTGAATGGTGAGTATACTAGCACAAGAAAGAGACTACAAGAAAATAAAGATGGAAATCACTAAAATAATTTTTTATTTCATTTCTAAGGTGATAGAACTAAAAGTAGGAATTGGATATTGTTGCACTGAAGACTAATTCTCGTTACTATTAGCTAAATGTTGAGGCAACTATGGTCGACAATTACATTCATATTAGACTCTATTTAATCATGTGTAAAGATTACAAAAAATCTAAAGCTTTCACAAGATTGTTACAAAACTGTTTCAATTTTGGCGGCGGTGCAAATATAGGAAAATAAAATAATATTTTTTAATTTGCAAAAATTAAATTGAATTTAAAAACACCAATCTTATGTGGCGCTAATGTGGCACTAATAATGCCATGTTGGCTTTGAAAAATAAAATAAAATAAAATAAAAATTAACCACTTTTTTTTTGTAATTGCATTGCTACCACCTAAAATTAGAGCCCAGTGCTAACCTCAGATTTTTCCTAATGCTTAGTTTTGGAGGCATCAATCTACACATGTGTTTCAATGATTTTTGCTATTGTGAAAAATCTCAACCCACCCGACCTATCATAAGCCTTCACTTTTTTAACTTTCTTTTATCCAATTGGATTGTATAGAGTGTATCTATTATTTCTAAACTTAAGAGTCAAAATTGAAATCAAAACTATTACATTTAATACCTAGAGTCTTAAGGCCTATTTTGCAAAAAAAGCACTCAAAGCTATCATTTCTATTCTAATAAGCAAAAAATTATTTTATTTTATTTTTGTGTATTTAGTTTTAGGATCTTGTACTATTTGACTAGTATAAAAATGTATGGAAGAAATTTTAGAAAAATTGACCACATAGATTGCAAAATGTATGTGATTAAAGTGAAGAAAACCTAGGTTTTTGCACCTTGTGTGATTAGATAATGACCTTGATACTTCTTAGCTTAAAATTTTTGTACTACTAATATCAAATAAATTATTTTTTATGTTAAAAATTTGAATTGAAAGTCTAGGGAAAAAATTTGCAAAACAACAAATGGGTTTGATTTTCATTCTTTAAAAAATTGTTACATTGAAGAAAGTTTCACATCATTAATCCAAATAGAATGAATCAAAGCATTCTATATAGACAAAAATATAATAATTATATAAGAAAATAAAATTTGAAATAAAATTCTTATTTCAAATTTTGTGGATATTTTTGCTACGTGATGAGTTCCATTTTGTACATAGGATGGTGTAACTTTTGTTCCTAAGCACCAATTAAAATAAAAATTATATTCCCATAAAACTAATGTGATTTTCTATCTTGTTTCCTATCTTGAGTTCAGCTTGCCGTCGTGGGACGCTCCCTACGCTGTTCTCTTCACGCGAACAAGATCCCTCCGCACAGAAATTGGTCCGACTTTCAATTCTTCATCCATCTTTCATGAGTACACCGTCGTTACTGTATTTCCCGTGGAGCTGCGGTTCGGCCAAAGCTTAAACCCTAAACCCCGAAAGTGTTCAATGTCCACAACGCTTTTTCACAATTTCAGCGCGAGATAGCGGTTTCGGGCTCGAGCTCATAGATTGATAAGCAGATTGCAGGTATGAAAATCTATTCTTCTCTTTTTTTTTCATTTTTTCATTTCCATTTTGGAGTTGCTACTGTTGAAAAGAGAAGATGTTCCTGCGATAGCCCTATAGATTTGGTTCATCTCAGTTGTGCATTGGTTTTAAAGCTTGACATCGGAGTTCTGCATTGGTTGATTTTTTTGCGGTTGCATCATGTGTAGAATCTTGCACTCGCACATTTTAGAGGGTTGGCGGACGACCAAAAGAGTAAACGATGACAGACGCAATACACAAACTCTCGCAAGAGGTCAATCATGCTGTCAATGAGAATCTCGAAGGTGTGCAAGATTACGTCAACATTACACTCCAGGTATCTTTACACTCCTTCATCTGAATAATTTTTTGATCGTTTTCTGTGAGTCTACGTCCGCAGGTTTCAGTGCTTTGTTATACGAACGATAACCGTGAAGCTGGTACGTTTGTTGATGTAATTGATTATACGATTCCAACGGCTATGCAAACTTACCTGTTATGAATAAGGCGTTTCTACGTTAGGGTTGTGTTCCTCAAATTTGGCTTGTTGTTGAAGCTGTGGCTGAGTGTTTCTTTTGTGTCTGCTTTGCAGAAAGAGTACTACAAGTGTGGCTATGAATGTTTCAGCAAAGATAAGAATGATATCCAGAGATGTGTCCAGAGATGTAGTGTTCCTGTCGAGCGTGCTGGCACCATCCTTCAGAATGAGCTCAATAGATTTCAGGCAAGTATTAACATTTTTTGGTGTGTAAACTTCATAGATTCTTCAATGGAGATGGAAAACGGCATAAGAAGTTACAGTGTATCAGATAATCGAGTCGCTCATGAATTGATTCTCTTACAGAATTGTCACGCTTGTTATATTGCCTACTTCGCGTTGTAGATTGTTAGGGCACCTCAGATTGCACAAGTCGAAGCAACAGGTTTGAGATAACAAGCTTAACTTTCTATCCAACATCACATACAACTAGGAGTGAGATAACAAGCTTAAAATAATTTATTGCATTTTTTGATACCGTATGATACATTTGAGGTAACAAGTGTGCAATGTATCTCAACCCTTGTTGTCTCAAATATTCTAAACATCCCACATAGGAGCCATGTAAGTGCCACCTCATCATGCTCATTCTTGTTACTTGCATTAGTGTAACGTTGTCATTGAACTAAACAACGTAACACAAAGAAAAGATGACTTTTCCATCAACCAAGGTATAGGTTATCTTTTGAACTGTGCAATCTGAAGTGACCTTAGATTGGTTGGTGGTTAGTGGTAAGCTCCCTGGAACGATGTACCAACCACCAGCACCGGCATTAGAAATACAACATCTGTTTGTCTTTTGCAAAGTTATAAGTAATCAAAGCATTATCCTTGTATAATTTCTAATAGAACAAAGTGATGATTGTTCTTGTGCAGGAACGAATGCAGAGGAGTATGATGGTGTGTCGGGACAGAGTAGAACTTTCAGGCGGATCTGTTGACGAGGATGACTCTAAGATGAAGGAGATGGAGATTTGTATGGAAAGTTCAATCCGGGAGCAGATGAAAAGTCTCCCTAAGCTTGCAGAACATATAAAGAAGCAGATTACGAGCAGTAAAGGATCTCAGAGTTAGGTAGGATGCTTGCAATTACATTATTTTGTGGTATTAGTCCACTGTCTTAGTCCATGTCAGACACAGGTTCTGAAAGTTGTTAAAATTGCATCTATGCAATAAACCATATTTACGAAGGGAGTTAGAGTGGGAGTTAGAATGCGAAGGGAATTAAATTGACTGCTTGTTATTGTTTTTATATGTATAGCATGGGACTCAGCCTCATATTTCATTAGGAATCAATTAAACAGAGGAATGAACAAACAAATAAAAGACTCTCTTCTTATATGATCCACACTTCTCTTCTAACTCTACATTGTTTGGGCTTCATTATTGGGAGCAATTTACAAACACCTTTATTAGCTTAGGTTGCTTTAATTACAAACCCAACATCATTTAAGCTACTTTGGACAGTAACACTTCTTAGAATTCAAGCTACTTTAGACATCCACATTATTTGAAAACAAATAAGAGACCCACATTAATTGAAAATCTATGTTATTTTAGATTCCAATCTTGGTGTCTTGAAGTCCATCTTACAGATGATGAATAGAGTGCTTCAATGTGATGTTCTTTCAAAATAAATTCAACCTTTCTAATGACCAATTTGGTGAAATTCAAATAACATATTTGTACAAAGATAAAAGTTTAATTATACAAAAGCTCAAAGAAGAATTTGGACATTGAAGTATTGAATATTATTACTCTCAACTCCTCTAATTAACCCCTAAAGTCCCATTGTCCCCTTGGAGACAAAATGGATTTCAGGGAGGCTCTTACATCATGAATATTTGTTGTGATTTTTTGAAACTTTTTTTGGAGATGCAAAAATTAGAGAGCTTTGTGTGCATATAATTGTTATGCTAATCTTACTTACATTGTCACTCAAATTATTAAACTCAAAGCTAATTAATTTCCTAGTAGGATTTTCCTAACTTATTAAAAGTATAGCTAATACTCTTCTTCTCACTTCCATTGTTTTTCTTCCTTATCTTATTTAATCTTTATCATATAATCACATATTTGGTTCATTTTCATGGTGTGGCCTACAACTCAAGTTCCATTTAGATCATCTGCAATTTATCACCTCCATTCATCCAACAAGGATGTTCTTAAGAAAATTAAACAACTTTTCATAGATATATAGAAATTGTCTGAGAAAGTGAGCAAAGAAATAAAGAAAAATAGAAATCTCTCACAAAGCTCCAAAATATTATTTACCCATTGCCATCAAAGTGCTTTGTTGTTCTTGATATGCTAAGCTTGCAAAGCCTTTCGACTTCCCATTAGCTTTATTTGTCACAAGATTCACATCCACAACCTTCCGGCATCTATACAATATTATACAATATGTTAGGATAAATTGTTTACCTTGTGCCTAGCCTACCTATTCCATCTTTTTATGCAAAAATCTTATGAAGGTGGATATGTATGGTAGTTTCCATAAACAAGGTCAATAAAATCTTGCCTATTAAGTAGAATGCACATAGTCTAAGGTATATTCAAAAGTAGGTAATTGCAAACTACGGCACACAAAGTTCCATCATGCACTTGAAGTGCGAATAAAATGCTTGATTTGCACTGGTTTGCATTGAAGCTTTGATATTTGCACTAAAAATTGCACTAGCATGTGCACCCCATTTTCCACAAATAATCCATGACCTTCAACAAAAAATTGAAGACAAATTTGCCCTTATAATTTGTATAAAATAAACATTGAAAAAAACAAAAAGTAAAAATATGCTTTTCTAAACCCTTAAACCTAATCTAAGATTTTGAACTTCAAAGTTGAATATAAAACTTCTAAAACTTCTAAATAATATGAACTTGAAAAACACAATTCTTTCAATTATAAAAACACACGTTAATAAAATTAAAAATTATTTCAATAGTTTTCAATGGAATTTCTAAATTTAGTATGCACTATGACAAAGCACTTTTTGGATGTAAAGTTCCTAATTTGAGCTCTTGAAGATTTTTTTTGAATTTCATTTTTGAAGTACTATATAGCCTAAGTGGTCCTTCCCCCCCCCTCCCAATTGTCATCCATGTCAAGTTTAATGTACAACTATTATGACATTAGAGGAGACTTGAGGCCTCAAAAACATTGTTTCAGGGTTGTTCCCCTTATTGTAAACCATTGCAACAATATCAAATTATTAAATAATAAAAAATTAATTATATAAAAAATCATTTTAATTTTTATAAAATATTATAATTTGATGTGGACTAGCCATGTCAGAGTATTGATTTGGTGTTGTTCCTACGTTCTCCACAATCTAAGAACTCATAGTCTTCTAAAGGCCTCAAAAATCTTCTAATGACATTTTAAAAATTGATCAAAACAATGTTTTTTAGTGCATTGTGACAAAAAAAATTGTATTTTGTAGCGTACAAACATTGAAATGCAAATATGGTCAATTTTGTTAAAATGGCGGTATTCCATTAAAATGGCACAAAATGAAACCATTGAAAGAATGAAAACAATGGAAAGATTGTCCGAGGGGAGTGGAAATGCGTGAACTAGGAGTGATTTGAATGTGCTAGGCATAAAATTGGCACATGTATAACCCTATTGTGGCACACTTATTCTCCATTTCTAGAAGATATTCCATTAAAATGGCATGTGGAATACCGTCATTTTAACAAAATTGACCATAAATGAAAAGAGCAGAATCTAAGTCAAGTGGGAGAATAGGCACTCATTGAGCTAACACAGTAGCTTTGACATCACACTTGGTGAGATCGAAAGGGAATCCTATTAGATGGGTTTCAACCCTTTTGAAGGGCCATTTCAAGTTGGTTCCCATTGTTGGCAATGAGCCACTGCTGTTTGAAAAAAAATCATTCAATTTTTAAATAAAAATTAATTAATTTTTAATTTTTATTATTATTTACTGACCTGAAAGTCTCTTGATCATGTCAACAAGCTACCGTGGCTGCGTTCCTACAATTTAGGAACTACAAGGAACTTGCAGCCCTTCAAAAAAAGAAAATGCCCAAACATATTAATATAAATCTTTATACTTGGCATGCCTAGAGACATCTTTAGTGATGCCTTGTTCTGTGATAGTAATCTTATACACATTTTAAACTTGAATCAATAGATTCACGATGATTGTTTTTTCTTTTAACAATCTCTTTTGCTTGCAACTTGAGAGAATTAGACAATAAATCCCAATACAAGGCCTTATTCATTAATTTGAGACAATTTGACAATTTTGAGACTTTGAAAATAAAGGTGTGAAGTTCTAATGTAGTAATACTTGTCAAACTCGATAGAAAATAGAAATTAGTAATTAAAGACATTTTTACAATAGGGCGGGTGATGGTCGTGACCTGCCTAAACCTAATGCCGTGGTAGCGTGTTCTTACCAAGTGTGAAATCAACCTCTAGTGTGATAGAAAATACTTGTAATTCCTTGACATACTTGCCCCCCCCGGAAAAGAAACAATGCACAATTACAAGGATGGACATGATGTAAAACATTCACATGTTCAGTGTGAAGAATTGAGTAGAAGATGAAAATGCGGATGAATTTACATTCACTAATGTTAACTGTAACACTAAGTAGCTTCATCCAATGGACAAAGTAAATCTGACTGTCATATGAATCTAAATGAACTACAAAATTAGACGCTCACTATTCATGCAAGCTCTCAACTATCGTTAGTCTTCGTTTTGTATTTTTTATTTACCATGTTATTTATAGTAAAGGACACTTTGAAGCCTGTGGCTTCCAAAAATATTACAGCATCCCAAAGAATCGCTATTTGCTTGTACAATTGCTCTTAGCTGCCTCTAACGCTTTCAGCTTTGCCAACCCTCTAAATATATCCTTGCGTCGAGAGTGATAATGGGGCCCACTTCCACCGTCCATCGCATCGGAGAAGCCCACACTTTGAGAGTCGCACTCCTTTCGCTTCAACTTGAGGGTGCTTCGTGGAACCTCTGAAGTGGACAAAGATTTTGACCCATGAGGACACAGCCTTGGGAGCATTGACTTCACATTGCTTATGTACGGGAGTCCAGATCTAGTTGATTTGGTGTCCAGAGATCACCTTTGGTCTCTTATAATCCTTTGGCGGAATAGGGAGTCGGTTGAGGGTGACCGCCTACCTCCTCCAGATAGTGAAGGGCTTGGCCGAATACCCTTGAGGCGAGGCAAATGAGCCGCCTTTGGAAGACCCACTTCGTCACTCTTTGTATACCCTCCCAGGAATGACGTCATCTTCGTGGTTGTGACGGAGACACTTGGGTGGTCGAGCTCTGGGAAAATAGGATCGTCAAGTGGAGGATCTTGAGTGCCCCCGTGAACGGGAAGATGGAGTTTCCGACTCATCCCCGCCTCATTCTGCGGTGTTGGGGAGAACGAGCATCCTCGATTCGAGGATGCGCGCTTCAACGGGGACGGGGAACAAACGGGGGTCCTCCCCGGTCCTCGACTGGGAGGGCTGTCCACGGCGCCGTCCTCCACGTCCCCCTTTGAGAAGTCAATGGCTGCAGAAGTAGCGTCCTCGACCGTGCGCATCATGAAAGGGCCAGAGAACACTGACGGCATGAACGTCCCTCCATGAGATTTGGATTCCGATTCCGATTCGGACGACATCGAGAGCGACTTTTCCAATCCAGAGAGGAGGCTCCTTGTCATCCTCAGCCTCTTGGGCGAGTCTCTGACATTCTGAGCTCCCACCTGCAAGACAATAGAAATTACACAAGTTTCCTATACATTCTCCCCCCAAAAGGCCCAATCCAAACGACATGAACTCAAATCCAAGACGGCAGAAACGCGCAACTTTTTAATGTAAATTCCGAACTGGATACATATTTATTTACAAATGATACAAATGTACAGAATATACAATCACAAATTACAAAATGTGCAGTGTTCGGATTACGGGGCAGAAGACTAGTCTAAGGCCTATGTCCATCGGGCTCTATAACTACATCGAACCCAAGAAGTTTCGAAACGCGAGCCAAGATTCTGTGCGGAATCTCTCATTGCCGAGACAATGCCTTGGACATACTCGGATACATAGGCCAACGGCCTTTCCCCTAACCGGTTGACCTGCACATACTCCCGCAGGCGACCGGGTTCACACTCCATTTCCAGACGCCCGAGCCACGGCAGAAGTTCCCCCATGAGGAAGTTGTCCAGCCGATGACTATGACGCTAGGAGCGAAGGAATATGGCATTCCCCTTCTCATTGCAGACACTCTTTTCGGGAGAGTCGTCGATGAGAAGGGTGTTGTCTTTGGTGAAGGCGTCATCCCCACCCACCATCGTGAATACCTGCTCGGCCAGGACCTTCAGGAAGACCGGCTTCTTATCGAAGTGGAAGAAAGTCCCCCAGATGGTCTCAATCTTTCTGCAATGGTCCTGACCCAGAACTTTGAAGGGGGCCCTGATCCCCTTGAATAGGTGCTCCACTACCATCTCCGTAGTGGAGTGCTTCATGGACGACCAGACAACGACCCTCGCCGTGATCTCCGAGACCTCATGTAGGAAGTCGCACAGATTTTGCCTGGTGAATACCGCCTTGGGTCTTACGAGGGTGGGGTTCAAGTGACAGAGATTATTTTGTTCGACACTATACTGCTTAAATCTTTTAGAGTATGATCTGGGCTCGCAATGGCACAAGATTCCATTTAGGTCGAACACTATATTCAACCACTTCCTCCGGTCAGGCACTACGGGCGAGACATTCCGCGGCACGAGTTCTCCGATTCCCTCAAATCCTACCTGATTAAATCAAGACAACATAGAAATGGAGTTACCTGTTTGAATGCAGAATCAGGTGAGCCAGACAATGGGAAGGAACATTGAAATCCACTAATCGACTGTTTGCTCCCCTTAGGAAAAGCTTTCATTGCCATCGGGCGGTGCAAACTTCTAGGAATGATTGGCTGAGCAACATAACATTGTCAGGAAAATGCAATTAGATTGACGCGTATGGAAACTGAATCGCATACATATTTATTTACAAATATTAGAGAGATACATTTCAACGATGCCACCCACATTTGAGGCCGGAAAACATCACAAGTGATTGCTATGCTACACTAGTCTACACGGGGCATTGCGAAAACGACTTCATCAGGATTTCAACGCCAAACAATCAAAGAGGACCGTCCTGTCAAGCAAAATGCATAGAGTATAAGTGACAAGAAGAGCGACTCACCCACATCCGTTAATTTTACCCTCGAGTCGAAGATAATCAGATCAGAATGCGGAGACTACGGGATCGACAAAGAAGAGGTGACCTCTATGCACTGATAATGTACAGAGGTTAAGAAAGTATAATGAAATCAGGGGAGCATACCTCCACCGAGCCGTCAGGCTGCTGATCTCTTCCATCCTGCGATGGTGCTTCAGAAGGAATTTCGTCCCCCCTGTTGATAGTATTGTCCTGCAGGAAGTCGTCGTAGTCGCCATAGTCGACTTGTTCCTGGTCGGCAATACCAGCAGGAGTCGTGTCTTCAATCTCCGGCTTGGACGGTGTGCACTATGCAGCATCCATGGAAGCATCACCAACCCTTTCATCTAGGGGCACAGAAGGTCCCACTTCAGATTTATCCTCGACTCAAGGATAAATCCCAGGAACTTGACCAGCTGATGTCGGAGAGGGAACAAGACGATTCCCAGGATCGAGTCCATCACCTGCCTTTGCAGGTGGAGGATTCTCGGATGGAGTACCCTCGAGTCGAGGATCCATGATCCCGGAGACCAGTTCACGGGCCTGCTACGATAGACCCGGTGTGGAGGGAGGGGGGATATTGGCAGTCTTTGAGGGTGGCAGGCTCGGAACTGGAGCTGTTTGGGATACCTTAAATGCAAAGAAGTCGTGCATTTGTTTTTCCAGGACCTCTAGCTGTTCCGTTGTGGCCTGGCTCTTGGCCTCTGATTCCTTGCTGGCGAGGAGAGCATCTGCTATCTGCTTGTCCTTTTTGTTCAACTCTTCTTGGACTGCCATCCTCTTCGCTGCCTTCCTCTCCACCATCGCCTGCCACCAGCCGGTCTGAATCTTTCCGGGGATGGGAGTTGGAGGGACTTTGGGAATGTTTGCGTCGTCGTTGTCACTGTCATCGAAATCCGACGAGTGCGGGAGCGTGTCTAAGTCGATATCGTTGAGATTTTCCACGACACGCTCGACCTTCGACTTCAACTTTCTTGCACCCTCGCGACCCTGACGACTCTGACCCTCGGCGCCTATAGAGGTCTTCGAAGCAAACTTCTTCTCCAACTTGCGGCTCTCTCGCAAATGCTCCAGGCGTTGCTGCTCTTGGAACTCCGTATCCATCTCGATATCTTCGACCACACGGTTGGGCAATTCACCATCCAATCGAGGTTGAGCTTCCCATCGCACTATGGCATCGGCGTTGGTGCCATACTCGTCTAGGCCTCCGATGCCAACGTCAGAGACCCTATGTTCTTGAGGGGGTGACTCGTCATTTCTTCCCGCGTCCCTAGCATCCACCGGAGGCATCGAATCTCTGGATAAGTCAGTTGGTTCTGAACTAGGTGAGTCGCCGCCATGCCCACTCCCTAACTTATCCCCCTCGTCACCACTTCCATTCCGCCCCTCCTCAGCTGCACTATTAGTCTCATCACTACTGATAATGGGAGACTAAAGGTCCTCTTCCGAGGGTGGAGAAATAGATGTGAGTACAGGCGCTTCGATGTATAGAGGCCTCAAGTACTTGACCGAGTACGGTGAATTTGAATGCAGGAAATCATTCAAATCCAAGTACTCAGCTGATTTGGTCATAGCACGATGCACCGTACCCATGTCGGTATCGACCAGGCCATAATAGTATGACCCGAACATCTGAAAACCATGTAAACACGCAAATGTTAGATTGCAGAATTTATCTTCGAGATGAAGATAAACTACGGACCTACAAAATTGCACAAGATCTGCAATACCGCAATTAGCATTTTCATACAAGTTATCGGGAAACTCAGGAGAGTCAAGTCCAGTAGACAACAACACACGAAGTTTAGGGTGCAGGATTCATGAGAGCTATTACGGTCGAGATGAAGATAAAGGATTGCCTTTAGATGAGAATAATTAAATGAGATTAGCATCAGAAGGTGTCACTCAGTATCTTCGAGTCGAAGATAAACGCACCTTCGCCGCCAACGCAATCTTTGCTCCAGCAAAAATACCCAAGACATTTTCCTCAGGAATTGCAAAGCACTAGAGCATCTCGATGTAGAACTCCATTCGGAGTTTGTAGGCATATATCCTCCACTTTGCCTCGTTGTTATACCTACTTTCCTGGTAATATAGGATTTCGGCAGGACGGTATTCCGCCTTCACTCTGTCGCGCACTCGGTTGGCATGCCTATCACCTCTCTTAAAGAGGAAGAGCATACGCACGTCAGGAGCGGTTTTAAACCGATTGGACACACTGTCCAATCGCTCCGCGCAGGATGCAATATAAACGGACTTCACGATGTCGAAGTCCGGCATATCGACCGTCACGAACTTGTATGCGGCGTTGAAGTCCTCTTCTCCGCCGAGAATCCAGAGCCAGACACTTGCCTCTATCACTTGGGGCTCCAGACTGCCAGCCACGTACTCTAGGAACGGATCCAAATTCGACGTGTTATCAGGGACGGCGGGCCTGCTCATGTATCTGACGTCCAGTATGGCGAGGCGAAGCCGCCGACTAATGTAATTGTACATTCCAGTGGTGACTAGCGCTCTGGACTTCGCGTCCAAGCCCCTGAACTCAAATCCGCCAGTTTGTTTTTCGAGGCGATATTTGAACTTCATAAACCTCTCAAACATCGTTGCCTCGTTTGCAAACTTTTCGCCAAGATCCTTGGCCCACTTCAACTTAGCGTCGTTTGTAAGCCGTTTACTGAAGTATGACGGCTTTGGGTAGGATAGGAGGAAGTCCCACATTGACGACGAGAAGTTGTGCCTCTTCTTCCACGACCTCCAGACAGTCAAGTCTGTGTCGTTGTTTTCATCACGCAGTTTCAGATTGGGTTTTATTGTCATGAACTCCTCATGGATGATTTTCTTCTTTTTTCTTCGCTCTACCCAGTCTTGCGTTGTTTGGTTATCCGGGACAAGATATTTTGTCTTGCCGACGGATACCTTCGGGTGCTTCAGCCTTCGATCTTCGGTTAGATTGAGGAGGTGCTTTGCAAAAGTCTCGAGATTGCAGTCCATGAAGTGACCCAAATGCTTGAAGAACTCTCTCTTCAAGAAGAATGACTTCCGACTGAAGTCATCCAAGTCCCGAAAGAGATGCCGGGTGACAGGCTCGACAAGATAGCCCTCGGGGTACTTGGTGAGGAACTCCTTCCAGAGCCTCCAAATATCATCACGAAGGGTGATAATCTTGATCTCGCTCTTGAGATCTCCGGCATGTTTTACATTCTTGCCTTCCTTCTTGGGATTAATATTTTGGAATCGTTTAACCACTGCATTAGTGAAACTCTGCAGCAAAAAAGGCAGTCTGTGAGCTTAGAGTACTTCTGCAATTATCTTCGACTCGAAGATAATGCAACTCATTCGCAATTTCATAGAAAGCCGAACTAGTAAACGAATGAATCAATAGAAGTGCTCGTAGAACTGAGAAATTTACCTTCGAGTCGAGGGTAAATGGGCAGGAAAACATATCTTCCATTGCCCTTCGCTAAGAACGGATGCATTTCTTCGCTTTACCGGCTCTTTGGCAAAGAGAGTCGGTCGGAGGCAATTGATCCAGACGTTGCGGGAGCTTATGATTTGGCTCCTTCATGTTGGTTGGGCGTGGTCTAGGTGATTTGTCGAATTGTAGAACTCCGATATATTCACCAATTTCGATGAATCAAGGGTCCACACAATGTACGCTTCCCAAGTCTTGAGTTCAACTCGACGTTGCTCACAACACTTTTCTTTTTGCAAATCCTTAGAAGCTTGCACACTATGCTGACCATTGATGATCATGAACTTCCCATCCTTTATCTCCTCCCATTTCTTGGGCAGCTCCTTCAGGAGATTGTTGCGTTTGTCCACTTGAGTCAGACACAATCGTTGACGCTCCCGAATGTGGCCCAACGCAATGAGGTTGCGCTTCACGGATTCTAAAATCCGGTCCTCCATACCACGAATGACATAGTCGTCTCTCGCTAGGATGCACTGCTTTATATCGACGACTTTCGGATCTTGACCCAGAATGTAGCAACCTCTGTGCATAGCCCATAAGTCTCGCTGAATGCGGCCAAACTTATCAGCGTCATCCTTGGGACTCATGGGTTCCTTTGGCTACGCAACATTCGTCAGAGCTGATCCTGAGCTTCCAGCAGCGGTTACTGTGGCAGCTCCAGTTGCGTCAACGGATTGAGTCGCTGCACGTTTGCGCAGCTCTGACCGAACTTGTCCCTGACCGGTGGCTGTGCTGCCTGACAATAGGGGAGCTAACCCACTAGGCTGCCCCTCAAGAGATGGCCTCTGCTTCTTTTTCATTTTTTTACCTATAGGCGGTCGTGACTTCACATATTGTTGAGCATGCTTGTCCATGGATTTCCAAATGTTGAGAAGCCGGCGGCAGTTTACTTTGGCGGTTCCATCAGTCCATGGTATGTATTTGGCAGTTCTAAATGTGTTGATGAGGTAGTCTAACTTTGTAATTTGGAGAAATGACTCCAACTCCTCCATGTCAAACTTCAACCTCCCTGCGTTCACATCCATTACGATTGAGTGAATGTGCTCCCCGTCTATGCCATCTTCGCGTACCTCCTGCAGCACGATGACGACGAAGTTCTCGCGAGCGGATTCAATGTTCGTGACCTTCTCTTGAAGATGCCATGGGAAGAAATCCAACTGATTTTGGACACGGTACCGTGGATGGACGAAGTCTTGAAACCGGTTCAAGCCAAATGACCACGCGGTTACATGCTCCTTGAACTGCCAAAGGTCTCCAAATGTCTCTGGCATTTCTTCAATGAAGGGCTCATCTCCAAGCGGATTTATAAATGGTTCCATGAATGCCTGCGTGTTGGAGTAGTTATAATCTGCTCCTTCCACCATATTGTTGCGTTGTCAAGTCTACAGAATTAGGGGCCACTGTTAGTTATCTTCGAGTCGAGGGTAATTTAGTTGTGCATAGAATGTTTGGAGCACTTACTAATGGCGGCGGCAATATGGTATGTAACTAGATACTTCAGAATTATCTTCGAGGCGAAGATAAATTGCTCAATCATTGTAATGTTTTAATGTCGTGTTTATTACATTTGTGTTCACGAATTTCATGACCTCAAAATATATTTATGGTGTTTAGCATTTTAATTGTCATTCCCCATTAATTAAAATTTAGTACTTGAATTTATTGACCGACTAATAGTGGAGGCATTTCCTCTGTATTTTTTGTTTTTATCATGTTATCTTCGTCTTGAAGGTAACTTGATTGCATGATATTATATGTTAAAAATTGTTGCATTCAATATTTTCTATTTTAGAAGAGCATTTCTACTTCTATTTAATGCCGTAAACCCGATGGTGAGCAAGGTAATGTTAAAATTATTGTGATATTCTAGGTCTGTTGCTGGGTTTTATATTGCCTGTCTTTTATCTTCGACTCGAGGGTAATCGATTTGAAGACTGGACTGTTGAATTGGCATATCATACATATCATACACCATGAAATGATTATCCTCGACTCTAATTTACCTTCGAGTCAAGGATAATTTACATTCATTCCGAGCATTGTGTTTTCAATTATGTGATCTTCACTTAAAACTTCAATGTCTCCTGCGTAAACCCTAGCTCTTAAACCCTGAACCTACAATAATGCATACCCTGAACCTAAATGTATGTATAGTGCAATTGGATTCTTGTAGGTCTGTTTGGTTGCAGACATTCAGCTCAACCTTAAACATGAATTGGCAATGCGTGAAATACACCAACAATACACTTGTAAACCCTAAGCCAGAGACATGAACATAGCTGAAAACAGGAATAAACAGACTGCATAAGTAAATTGAGTTGCTGATTTTCACAAGCACCTCTACAAACAAGTACCTCCCTGTCTCATTGTACCCTAATCCCTAAACTAGAATGTAACTACAATGTACTGAAGAAATGAACAATAAGTGCTTTGGCTTGGCATAGTAAGCACATGTGGAAACGAGGTAAGGAAAAGAGAAAGAAAACAAACAAACCTGGACTTCCTGGAGCAGCACGAGAACGCCGTCTACCTCCACCAACACTGGAAATTCTTCTGCGAACCTCGTCTAAGCTGAGGCGACCTGACTTGCGAGAACCTCAAACTGAGGAAGAATCCAGATGAAGAACTGAACGGCCGCAAAAATTCACAGAATAAAACACGGAGCTCTTCAGCTTCCGATAATCACAAATTGCAAGCTTCCTAACGTGTGTGGTGGTCTGCCGAGAATTTATGAAGGTCTGCCGAGAATTATGCTCTTGAGAAGAACACTCCAAAACACCGCAGATGAAGATGCACACAAAATACAAATGAACACTCAAGATAAAACTCCCAGGATTACTTGAACCCACCACACAATCATTGCCATTAAATCCTCAACAAACTGCGCCTTCGACAAGTAGAACTTCCTGCAATGCAACTCAAAAACACCGCCAAAAACACTCAAATCAGACACCTTGCACAACACCCGAACTCATCCCATACCCAACCCAACCCCGAAACAACTGCACACGGAAGATCACGATGCACAAGAAAACATTGTGTTCACTTACCGACGGACAGCTTGGGGATTACCACGCGGGGACAGCATGCGCGAAGCAACGACGGGAGCGATGGGAGGAACAGCGGGGAGAAATGCAAGCGGCGGGAAGAACACCGGACTCGGGACGACGTGCAGGACAGCGGGGAGAATTGCTTCCGCGAGTCGCGGAGGGTGATGAACCCCCAAACCTTCGCCGAGTCGCCAAATGTGGTTCGGGATCGGAGGTTCGGGGTTGGATACACGTTCGGGACATTTGTTCGGGTTCTAGGTTCGGGACACAGGTGTGCGTTGCCGAACCACCAATGCAAGTTTGGAATGTAGGTTCCGGATCAGGCTCGGAAAACAAGTTTGGATGCAAAGTTACGAATGCAAATTCTAAATTCGATACTATTTCTAAATGTTGCTTTGGGATGCAAGTTCAAAATAGAAGTTCAATATGGAAGTTCGGAATGCAGATTATGAATGGATGGTCGCAATGCAGGTTCGGATGCAAGTTCATGATACAAGTTTGGAGATAATGTAGGTTAAAAATCCAAGTTACTCAAAAATGCAGAATTATTAGTGATGCAAGTTTGTAAACAAGTTATTCAGATTTGGGTTCTTAATATTAATTTTTCAACATTAGATTGGCCACCATAGAAACCCTAAACTCTTTTTGAAACCGTGTGACGACATCTAGTTATAAAAATCAAGAAAATTCATTGGAAGCAAAAAATTGTAGAAGATTCATCCTTCCATCCCTGATTTCGAAGATGAATACATACATTTTTGTCCTAATTATACATACTAAACTAGAATCAAAATTCTACATGCTAATAAACCTCAACTCCTAACTTTTAAAAATGATTAAAAACACAGACATTCTTATTTCTCCCCTAAAACCTTACAAAAGGTCCACCTCATGTAACACGTCTAGCAAAAAAGTTAGTAGACAGTGGTTACTTTGAATTTAATTCGGAAGGCCACGGATCCTACACCTCCTACTCGTTTGCAAGTTTTACGAATTTCATGACTTTATATATTTTGGAACATTATTTAAAGTAAATGGTTTCCAATATTATAGTCCTAATTTATAGTTTAGAGGAGAAGGTTATTTAAAGTGACCACCAATTATATATTTTTTTGAATTCGTGAGTTTAGGAATAATTGGAACTTGCACAACGTGTTTCCAATTTTTCTTTACGTCAATTTCATGAGATTACAACTCGTTGGACATTAAAGTACAGGGCAAGGTTCATGCACCAATTTTCCATTTCACGGAGTAAGCCATTCAAAGTGACCACCAATTATATATTTTTTTGAATTCGTGAGTTTAGGAATAATTGGAACTTGCACAACTTACATGTTTCTCATTTTTTTTTAAATGAAGTTCATGACTTTATATTTTTTTGGTTATTGAAGTACATCGTATTAACAAGGGCTGATTCTTGCCTTATTTTTTAGTTTCAAGTACAAGGTCATTAAAATGATCATGAATTGCATATTTATGTGAATTAGTTTAGGAATAATTGCAACTTGCACAACATCTTTTCCAATCCACAGTATGCAAAATCTCAAAGAAAAAAAATTAGTAGTGCTTTAAGTTTATTTGAGACGGCCATGCATCCTACACCTCCTACACATTTGCAACTTGCACGTAACTATTAATTTATTTCCGTTGATTGTGTCCTACGCAAATTCCATAGCATTAATGATTTGGGGTTTAGGAAATTGTATGGCATGGTTTTTGTTTTGTAGGCCTTAATACTATTGTCTAAATCGTAACTATTAATTTATTTCTATTTTTTTTTTCACGCAACTTCCATGGCATTAATGATTTGGGGTTTAGAAAATTGTTGGACATGATTTTTGTTGTTTAAGCCTTACTATTGTCTGAATGAATGATTATCAATATTGCCTTACGCAATGGGTTTAGGGGCATTACAATTACAATTGTACTATTTTTATTTCCAAAACAAATATTTATAAGAATTGTTTTTCCACTATTTTAATATGATTGTCTATCATTCATTGTGTCTATGGAAGACATTATTAGTCTGACGTTTAATTGGCATCAAGTTGCACCATTATTGTCCTATGACATTGCAATGTATAAATCATGATTGACCTTTCCTTGAATTAGGTACTAGTATGAATCATAGTCATAGTCACTTCCACTGACTATGATCAATAGTACGCTTAAACTAATTATTTTTATCTTTCATTAATAATCAAAGTTGACAGGGAGGTTCAAACACTTAATAAATCATTGTCAAGTATCCCATGCATGCACTTAAGTAAGTTTCATGAGTAAAAAAAATTAATTTATTGTACAAGTTTGTAAAGTTAGTTATAGATGTTGTATTTATTTAAAATACAAACTTAAAGAAAATTATACCTTTAGATAAAAGAAGGCTTCATTTTGCGAATTTTTGTGGTCTACATTTCAGAACAAACCTCAACTTTTACATTTTCCTTCTATAATATATTGGTTTAGGTCTCAATGAAGAGAATAAACAAAATTGTTTTTATTTTTCAATGTTCATTGAATACACTTTGAATGCGTAGGCGGAATAAGGTATTTAGTCTTGTAAGTTTCAATAAGTCTTAGAATTAAAACTTGGAGAAATTTAATCACAAAAAACCCTAACCCCTAACACCAAACACCAAACACCAAACACCAAACCGTAAACCCTAAACCCTATTTGACTGTGCAAGGTATTACAAGAGGATCCAATGAATCTTTCTTTTTCAACATTTATTGGTGGAAACCCTATTTTATGCAAAAGAATATATTGTCCGCAATCCTGAAAAAGATCGCTTCAAATTCAGAAACTTTCTGCCAACGTGCAATTCCATTTACCACTAAGAATTAAGCGAATGCCCAACAAATTTTGCTCCAAAAAAAGCCAGGTTTGACTTGTACATTCTCTTTCCAGCTCACGTTGCCTAATTCACTCGAACTATTGCGCAGTCGCGCATTTCTAGTAGAAAATAGTGCGGCATCTACTATCGCTTTTTCCATGAATTCATGACTGACATATTCTCTGACGGGTCCTCTCAATTTGAATTTTCAGGTTTTGCCGCCTCATTTGTTCCCCGCCTAGTCTTCTCCAATTTGTTTCCCAATTGCTGCCAGTGTTCCCATTCCGTTGCTCACATACGAGGTCCGCCGTGCTGAGAATAATTCGTGCAAACATGTATCATGTCGCTCCTGCTTTGAATATATAGTTCTTAGTTTTAGTAGGAAGTTTTGCATTCATTTCCAAGTGTGTGCTTATGATTTTGCGGAGAGCTGACGAGTTTCTGAGTCCGCATTTGATTTCATATCGATGGACTCTGCGTGAGTGTCCCTTCTGTTTTCCCTCTCCATTCCATATTTCTTGATTTGAGTATGTTAAACTAGTCAGATAGGTCACCGCATGTTAGAAGTTCACGCAATCGATATCTTGGTCATGAAACCGTTTTCATTGTAATTAGAGTCATTTTCTGAGAATCCAAATCCAATGCTCCGAAAATTAAAGCGTAAATTTAGGGAATCATTCTGAGCGACTCCGTAGAGTTGGATACTTTATCTTCGAGTCGAAGATAGAGAGGTATCTGAGGACTGCGTACATTTACCTTTGTGTCAAAGATAAGGATTAATTTGAAATATTAATCATTCAGTATTGTCTAAATTTCAAATCACTTGCCTTCCATTTCATATTGTGATTTATCTTTGAGTCAAAGGTAGAATATTTTTTAGCTCACTTTATGGTGCAATCATGAGGTCATTGTATCAAGATACAGAAGTTACTTGTTCATTTGCCCCCATTTCTGTTCTCTTGACAGAAATACATTTGAATTTGTCGTATTCTGATAATTTTTTGAAATAAAAATTGGTGTAAGAAACAACCGACTTGCTGAGGGACACACCAGTTTATCCACGAGTCGAGGGTAATTAGTGAATCTGAACTGCACTAAGACTGACATATTGTTGGGTGATAATTAGTGTAGTTCCTTTTATTTAATTCAAAGTTCTAAATTTTGTTTCCGTACGACACTTGTAATAATGTTGGAATGACCCAATTACACTATACAAGTAGTAATGTTGTCAGTCCTTACCAAACACAGTTAGTATTATTGTTGAAACTTTGTGTTCCCAACAGTTTAACAATTGTAGTGTAGACATTCCATGACCTAGTTATCTTCGAGTCGAAGGTAGGTGAGTGATCTCATGTTCACTTACTAGTTTCTTGACTTTTCGTCGAGTCGAAGGTATCTGTCTTGATTTTAATTTACTAGATCCTTGACTTACCTTCGACTTGAAGGTAAAATGTAGATGGACTGGTCCTCGACGGCTATGTGTTCACTATGTCAATGTACCTTGAGTTCATTGGTATTAATATGCCTGTTGGGATGGTTTTAGTCTGTCAGGTAATGTGGACGATTTTAAGAAGATTGACTGTGAGGGTTTATTCGTTGTTGGATTTATATTTCATATTTCCTTGTTGTAATCATGACATTCTCTTTGCATCGATGAGAATATTGCTTGTCAATCTATAGTGTGTGCTCGAGATCCTTTGTGAGATGCTCGTTGTGTAGTTCGGAATTCCGTCAGTTCTGTTGATTCATTATTACCTTCGGGTCGAGAATAAGTTGTATGACTTCATTTATCATTTGTCTCTTGCTTCTGACATGGATAACTTCTTTGTATTGTAGAATGGACATCCATGGTCCAGATGACTTTACCATTCTGGTGCCTGTTCTTCCTGATGGTGTCGCACCTTGCGATGGTATTCCTCGTCCGTCTTGGATCTCGAAGTGCGTCGCCTTGAGGAACGATGCTGGTGATGACGTCACGAATGGGATTTGTCGAAGCGTTGACGCGGACCTCGTCATTGACATGGATGGTGAACCTCTTGGTGACGACCGTGTGGCAATTCAGATTGCCGAGTCCTTGTGCGAGGATGAAGTACCATCGGGGTGGATGTGGTCCATGCACTCCTGGCACATTAAAAGAGTGTTTTTGAATGGTGTTAGTCTATACGACCACGATCAAACTAGCATTTATAACAATGCTGTCAATGCTTTGAACTGCCGTGGTCGTGTGGGAATTAGATCGTATGAAAGTTCTCGTGCGAGGTCAGAGGTAGACGTTCCTCCCAAAAAAGAATCGCTTTTCACAACACGCGCGATCACTGAAGTGTCCACAAAGCCATGTTGCCCCAAGAATTGCTTGCAGCCGTTTCCGCGTCGAGAAATTCAAGCCATACATTCTCAACTACATGTAATCGATGGTGTGTATAATCGCAAGAAGTGCCTTCTTGAAGTTCATCGACAAATGCACAAGGACCAGGATGGGAAGGATTGGATTACCTTGAAGAACTTTGAAGTGTGTCCCACTACTTGGTGGACAATACGTGGGATTTCGAAAGCTACATTCTACAGGTACAAAGAGAAGGCCAAATCTGGAATGCAAGCTAAAGCCCATGGGAATTTGGGGTTGAAAAAACCACGCACGCAAACTGTACAAGCTACTGCCACACTTCGAATGTTGATTGTAGGTGAAGTTGAAGCAATGCCCCACAAGACAAGAACTTTAGCATCTGGGGAAAGAGTCCCTGCAATGGTATTGCCGTCAGCCTTCCGTTGGAGTGATCAATTACCAAAAATCAATGAGGCAAATGCTGCGTTTAATTTGTCACCGATTTCTTCTAGTGGATTGAGTAACATCCGTCGTGCGTCTTTCCCTGAGTTTGCTCCGAAGGCACGAGGAGATACTTTTTCGAGGTGTGGTATGTGCAATACATATAGGCAATTGAAGGGCGCTTGTACTCCTCTATCTACTGCGCAAGACAAATGGAAGAGAATTCTGACCACACACCTTTCAGGGCAGAAGGCACATCGGGAACTCTATTACGGAAATAGAGAGTATTCCGTGATGTATCCTGAGAGGATGCTCTGCATCATCCATGATAAAATGGATCACTCCAAGACTGCTTCTCCTCACTTTTCTCACAAGACTAAAGTGACGGATTCTTTCATGAAAATGCCTATTGCTGTGACCGGTATGATTGCTCATGGTCATGGTGACATTCGGTATGCGCACTATGGGTTAGACATTTTCCCAACAGACTCCAATCACACCATTGGCTTCATTGCCAGATTGTTGCGTGATCTCAAGGGACCGTCCAAAAATTCATCACGAATCTTATTTTCTGAGGACAGTGACCAATCCATGCTAACCAAGGCAGTGCTAGTTGGACAGGGAATTTGCTTAGACTCCCTCGTTCCTCCACAGGAACCTATCCCCGCTCAGCCCTTCCCGCCTATATTGACTTTGCAATTGGACAATGCATCGGGAGACAATAAGAATCGACGGGTTTTTGCTTTCTGCTCTCTACTTGTATTCAAAGGCATTTTCCGTGAGATATACATCAACTTCCTTATAGTTGGATACACACATGAAGACATTGATGCTTTGTGCGGTCGATGGAGCAACATGTTGAAGACCAATGACTACTAGACATTTCCAAGGCTCATGAAGTCCTTCATGGATTGTGAATCCCACCTAGTAATTCCTCATCTCATCGAGGAAGTCCCTAACTTCAAAAGATTTGTGCACGGGTATTTGGGAACAGGTGGGGATTTCTTAGAAGGTCATTCGTCGGGCCAGCAATTCAAGTTCCACATGGATTCTAGTGGTTGGCCCATTATGGAGTACAAATATCTTTGTACAGACAAGGACTGGCTTCCACTGCACAAGAAAGGGATTCGCTTGTGGTCGGAGAGTGAAGACAGGCGCCCCCTAGTACCAAGCGGTAGTCCGCTACCTTTACCTCCACAACATATGAAAGCACTGCCTGAGATCAAAAAGGGTTTGAATGGTTTTATTGCACACTGGAGTGCAATGTCAAACGACGACCGATCTGGAGAGTTCAGGAGGAAGATTGACCCCATAAAAAGTTACTGGAGAGGTGTGAGATCTGCCCTAGATGCCCCTCTACAGGTGCGTGAGACATTACAAGATGGATTTTGGCTAGCTTCTAGGATCACCATTGAACCGGAAGACCAAATGCAGAGGGATGGAACAATACGTGAAGAGTTTGCACGGGATGCACCCTTCATTGGACGTAGGCGTGACCGCCCACGTCCTTCATTTCGTGTTGATCGTGATGTGTTTGCAGGTTATTTTGTTGCGGTGCGCCCCGCTGACGACGACCCAAAGCCATTTTGGCTTGCCAGGGCTCTTACAAATCCAAATCCAAATCCCGGTCATGTTCATTTAATCCAAATCCAATATTGGACACCTGCTTCAAGTCGTCACATCAATATGGATACATATGTTGGATGGGACACTAAAACTGGGAATGTGTGGCACGAGGATTGTGTAATCCCTCCATCACTAGTAGAAAATAGTGTCACAGTCAACAAAAGCTAGCTGATCCTTTTGTTGACTGCAACACAGTTTTCAGAAATTCGCGTTGCAGTCAATACAATTTTTTGAAAATTGTGTTGCAGTTAACAAAAGGATCAGCTAGCTTTTGTTGACTGTGACACTGTTTTCTACTAGTGCATGCTGGTCCAACACGAACTACATCATGACAGCTTTCAAGCCACGTGGAAGAAGGGGGGCTGAAGATCAACCTCAAGTTATTACAAAAATTACAATTCCCAAGATGCAAATGAACATCATCAAATCATCCCTGGCGGCCTTTAACTCTAATTCGGAGAACGAAGTGTCTTCCGCGGAAGGCGAGGAATAGTTTGTAGGTCTATTGCTGGGTTTTTTTTAAGAAGTGATGTTCAATGTGGTTTTACATTTTAGTGTTTGCAGTTTTTTTTTTATTGTTTCTGTCATGACGTGGCAGCTATGTAACATTTTTATTGCTATTAATAGAATATACTTTTCCCTTATTATTGCTCTTGTATATATTACAGTTACATGTGCCTTCAATTTGTATTTGGTTGCAGTGCATTTTATTTAAAAAGTTTGGTGTAAGAAGTATGGGGATTAGTTTTTAAGATTTAAGGTAGTCTCAATTTAAAGAAATGTCTCAATTTATAACTTCATGTTCTATTGTATGTTGACATTAAGAAATGAAATAGTAAATTGTTGGTTAGAGCTACTTTTTGTAGAACTATAGAAATATATAAAAAGGTATTCTAACATTTTGAAGTCTTAATTTATTCAAAAGTCTCAATTTATTGAATACTAATTTCATTCTAAATATAGAATGTATTAAAATGAGACCCCAACTTGTCTCAAATTAACAAATAAGCCCTTATACCTTGATAAACTTCAATGCTTTCTAGACTCCCTTTTATATGCTGAATTTTTTTGGCCTATTGACAAGTCCATGGGTATTTAGTCATCCTCCTAACAAATCTTGATGCTTGGTTTTTGGCCACTACAACTAGATACCTAGATATATTCCTCCTTCTACAATAGATACAAAAACAAAATTTAAAGTAAAAATAAAATAAGTATGAGCTCTTTGATCCATGTAAAGTTTGTAAAAGTAAAATATAAATACTAATTTTTAGCTAATGAAGAACAATTACTTATGGAACCACTGCTTGGCAGTGATCCCAGAACTGGCTAAATTTTGCTCAATTGCTAAAAAAATTGACATGTCCTCAGTGTAAATTTTTTTCAAAATCTTCCAAAAATGAACATTTGGCTAAAAACCCAAAACTAGTTCTGGGATCACTGCTACTTGGTGATCACAATCAAGATCCACAAAGATGTCAAGCTTGGATGTACATGAAATTATGGCTCAACTCATGTCCATCAATGCTTATATACATGTATGGATATACATATACAATTAAAAAAATCAAATCCAAATCTAAATGCAGAAAGTAGAAAGTGATTTAGGGTTTCAATTCAAAGACCTTTTCATAAAGAATAATTAAATCATGCAAAATTGCCTCAAACTTTATATGTAGTATACACTCTTTTCCAATGTCTTCATCACATTCATCAATTGACTAAGTACCTTGTCCATGTATGACTTGGATGTAAGTGTTCTATATACTATATGATTGTATTGTGCTTGTGAATTAATTTGAATACGTGGATCTAAAGGTTAGTCATACAACTGCTGAAATTTAAATATTGTCTCACAAACAATCTTTGACACATTGACGGACATCTAAGGGCCTTGGTAACTTCAAAAACAATGTTGAACAAATAAAAGGTAAAGAACTTGAAAGATTAAGCTATTTTCAATAGATTCAACTATTTAATTAGTCGAATACAGCTTGATGTTGTTTATTTTCCATGTCCTTTATAATTTTCTACAATGTAGTTCTTAGTGGCTTTACTTACTTCTTCAAAAAAATTTAGTTTCATGTATTATTCCTCTTCACTATACATAATTGTTGAAAATGGTTGTTTGAAGACAAACAAACATGAGTTGTATTGTATCAAACCATATAGATTGCCAAAATTTTAAGGATTCAATGACCTTTGTCTACCATGTGCATTCACAATAAAAGGAAAAAAAATATGTTATTTACTAAGGACATTTTGTTTGATTCTTTAGGAAAATAATTCTTCTTGTTAATAGAGATTTAGATAAAGTATACAATGTCTGAAGGTGGAAATGAATAGAAAATCTACACCTTCTCCAATAAAAATTCATCTTGCTACAAAAACTATGTATGGAACTAAAGCAAGAGAATTCAAGAAATTGAAATTTAGAGGGCAATTATTAAAGCTTTTTCATTGTAGGAGGCAATTCTCATTAGAAAGAAGACAATATCAATAGAGCAAGGAGCCTCCCAAATATGAGGGAGAAGAGGTCAAAATTGAAAAAAAAAAAAGGGACAACATCGTCCTGTGGAATATCTAGAGCCTCTTCATATGCCTCTAGTATTGCACCAACTCTATGAGACTTTCAATTCTACAAACACAAACTACATTGGTGAATTTGAAAAGGAGTATTTTGAAAGCCAAGAATAAGATCTTTAAGGATGAGAATTGAGTTGTGAGGAGATGAAAAAAGACAATATTGATGAAGGACTGTACACAACTCATAAAGACAAAAAATCTAGAGGAATTGTGGTAGCTGCTTGAGATGCTCAATAATCCCACAAAATTCTACAACCTGGTCTATAACACTACAAGCTTTGCAATGATTGGAAGAATTTGCAATTGAAAATTAGACGCATTAGCTCTAATTGCAACAGAAAAAGAATGGAAGCTACAAACATGGACTTGGGCATGGCACATGGATTGTGGACGAGGGGAATGGGAAGCCTCTCCAATTGCTTCCTCTGCTCCCCTTTAGCTCTCCGCCTAACCAAAGTGACTTCCTTTCAAGTCAAAGTGGCTTCATTAGATGAGATTTGGGGCCTCCGGAAGACCGTTTCAGGCCTATTCCCTTCACTGTTTCCCCTGCATTGAAGGAATAGTTGGTTGTTAGAAAAAAAATGCAAAAAGAAAAAAAAAATGCAAAATGCAAAAATAATTGATTTTTTCCCCTGAGAAATAAGGTGGCAGACTCTTGGCCACGTAGGACTATTGCAGTGTCATTGCAGCAGTCAAGTTCGTTGGTTATTATTACGTGATAACTTGCGGTCTTCCGAAGGCCCCAATCTCACCTAATGTCTTCAAGGTTTTCTTTTGGCATGGCCATACCATAATTGAGTTGAGTCTTTAGCTAGAGTTCCATCCCCTTTTATGAGGGGTGAAGGAAAGTGGAAGGGACACAACACTATTTAGGACGTGAAGCTCCTACTTTTCATTATGATAGTGATAGTGATTTGAACATGAATTACACCACATTAAATTTTAGTGAGGAAGAGGAAGAATATGTGGAGGGAAATATTGGGGATCTAAATAGTGTCAAGTTTTTGTATTGAGATTCTACTAGAATCAACAATTCATTACATATGCCCCTGCTCTAAAAGAAGTTATTGGGACTTCAAGGTCTAGTATTCTTTCATTGGCATCATTTTCCAATGTTCAACAATTTATGAGAGATGTTTTGACCCCTTTTGGATTTTATGAGACATTGTTGTTGAAACAAATTAGTATGCTACAATGGTAAATGAGGACAATCAAACTTATAGAGGGCCAATATGATATGGATTATTTTGTACATGGGTATGAAGTGCCAATCCAATGCAAAAACATGTTGGCACAAACAACATCTTTTTTTCTATTGCCCAACTATGTGCGCTAAATAAATGTCTTATAGTTGGTTTCAATTACTAACAAAATGCTTACATGTTACCAATCCATCTGCATATGTGAGGGACGAGGCAATGTCAAAATAGACCAAGTCAGGTGTTTGCTCAATTCTATTCAAGTGGGTTACAAGAGAGCATGGACTATAGATAAGTTTGCTATCATCAATGAAATGATGATTCACTGCCATTGTAAGGGTACGTATTGTTTAGCATGACAATACGTGTCCCAGAAGCCCCCAAAGTGGGGCTTGAAAGTGTAGTGCTTTGTCAATTCATTATAAAAACTTATTTTGAATTTTGAGGTTTATTGCAGACAAGATTGACCCATTGTTGAGGCAAGATGGAAGTATAACATGAAGAAGTGTCATAGGGATGCAAGGTTAGTAGACTCATAATATTGTCTTGCGTTTAGTAGTGCCAAATGAGGGCAAGGGACATGTAATTGGCATGGGCAACTTTTTTCTCAAGCATTGCTTTATTCCAAGAGTTCCTAGGAAGGAGGACTCTCTTGAACGGCTCACAATGGTGAAGGCCATTGGAATGGGCCATTCTCCCAAGGCTTTGAAATCCATGACAATGCAGCTCCGTTGCCCGTGTATGCGCCAAGTTCTGGACATCTGCGCTTGCGGCATGATAAAAGTGACTCTTGTTGGCTACTCTTAGTTTGTGTTCAGCCATGACCGGAATGTTTGTGTACAGCCCGCGTCGTTCGTGACGGAGCTTCTGGATGCTCCATCCATTGCTGTACGATGGTGTTTCCAGCCTCATCCTCCGAAGTTGGTTCAGGTTCGCAATGAACCTCAAACACTGGCTGCTCATGCACGTCTAGATCTAGAGCATGGATTTCGTCTCCCCGGCCAAGGTCCACAGCGTCCCGTATGAGTAACTCCGGCAACTGAAGGTGTTAATGCATTTACGCGGCCATGATCTGCAGAAACGCCCACACAGCCAACGAGATCAAATCCGGTGAATCGGGGAGCAGCCCATAGCTAGGCGACGCAGCAACGGCGGAAACAGTTCTCGAGAAAACGAGGAAGGCGAGGAACAGTACGGGCCCGCGCGTGGAGCCGGGGTCAGGTTTGGGCGGTGGCGAGCAGACTCGGGCAGGGACGTTGCTGGCGGACGCTGCCCGTGGCGTGAAACACTCGGAGGACTGGCGTAATATCACCCTGTAATGTTGGTCAAACCGACCTTAGTGTGAACAGATCCCGTCTTTAGGGTTCTGTCAAAAGATCCGCTTTCACGCAATCGTAATTGCTTGTGTCGGTACAAATTTCGCTCGGGCTTTTCATCGCACTTGCTCGCACCAGTGATCCGTTTGAGACGCTTGGCCGGGACTGAGCTTCACTCGGAAGGCACTTCGTGTTTTTCAATTCAAGGATTGGTACCCTACTTGTGGTTGTATACTGAAAGGACCAGGAGTATTATAAAGAGTGTACGAGTTATTTGAATTTGTGTGATTGCCTGCCACGAATGGAAAATAACGAGTGCAGGATCTTAGGAGGCGATGCGATGAAGGCATTGTGAGATCTTTATTAAGGTTTGTATTCTGATTTCGTTCTTTTTTCTAATCTTTGATTTAGGGTTACATCTCTTTGATTCTTGTTGATGGAGCTAGAATCTGGCGAGTGTTTTTTTGGAGTATGTTTACGGTTACCTGCAAGTTCAGGGGCGAGGATTCCAAGTTCTTGTTCTCGGACCGACGACTTGCGATGAGCCGTTTTATGATATTTCAAGCTGAAGGAGTTGTGTGAGGGATTCTAAGCAGCTTGAATTATCATTTATGGATTGCTGATTTCGAACTATTTATTTCACTTCTGGGTTTAATTTAGAACACCATTTCTTCGCGCCATTGTTTTGATGAGGTTACTGTCTAGGATTTTACCTATTCCTGTGTACTTCGAAATTCCTAGGACTATGACTTTTAGAAAGGAGAGTTAATTCATTCAGTTGATTGTGTCTGAGCTCATGTGTTCCCTGTGTCGTCACTAGGGTTTACTACAAAATTTAGTTACCCCTGAGTATCCAAACTATAAAGAGAAATTTTACTGTGGAAGTCAGTAGTCCAATGGTGTAACTTCGAAAACAGGCTTCTATCGTACAAACATTCCTTCTTTCTATCGATAAATTTTGTTACTTTCCTTGAGCTTCTTACATGATTTATTTCAATTCCTGTACGTATGGAAGCGATACTTTGGGCCATGACGGCACTGACGGCTTAAAGAGGTCATGGGGTGTATGTCCTTGACCTTGGGTTTTCGAGTGCTAAGAAACTTAGGATTCCCTAAGCTACAGAAGTGTCCCTGCTGTTGCTCGTTCTTTGTGGATCATTTGGAAGCTTGAGTGAACGTGGGTGTCGGCTGGATTCTGATGCGAGCAAGGCTTGAGTTTATCAATCGCAGAGAGAATCTTGAGATCTGGTCATCGTCGTTGTTGTTTGTAGGAGGGACTTGCGTCCATGGTTGTGTGAACTCCAAGATGGACAAAGATGCCCTTCGCTCTGTTTTCTCTGACGCCTCGCGTGATGGATGGTCGCTTCGCTCGGATATCCAGGTTCAAAACCTCTCCTGCTATAGAATCCCCTTTTTACTATGTTGACTTGAACTCGGAAGACGGGCCGATGTGGTTGATCATCTTTTAGGAGTTTGGAGATCACTGCGATTATCCTCTAATTATCCTCTAAGTAAGTAAGGGTTACTCTTATTTAAATCTTCTAAGTTTTGTTTTATAGCTACAAGAGTGGCTGGAGGATTTTGCTGAGCGTTTGAAGGAGCGCACAAAGGAGGTCGCCGCAGAAGTGCATCGCCTGGGGATAGAAGCTGGTAATGTCGAGCTGCTTTTACAGAATAATTCCAACAGTTTACGAGCTCTATCAGCCACTCAATTCATTGAAAATGTAAGTTCCTAGCCGATGCTGTATCCTCGTGCAGTTGCTGTAGCTTTGTTGTGAACTGGGAGTTTAGAATTGATCGCATTCATTTGATTTGAGATATGCTTGCTATTTTGGGCGTACCAATGGCCATGGACCAGCTTCAATCCATTTGTAACGAGGATGTGGTCGTGACTACAAAATGCTTTCTGCAGCGTGTCGACGAAGTGGATGAGGTTTTCGTGAACAAGCCGGAGCAACCAATCAAGCAGTCACGGGTTGAGAGCTATGACTCTCAGATAATACCACGTTACAAGGAAGCAGTTTTGACAGCTTGGGATGCGTTTGAAGGGTTTCGTACCAGGAAGACCAGTCTACAATCCTCGGATGTGAGTTCAAGAACTCATCAGGTGTCTTTCATCTTGCACGTTATCTCCTTGGAAATGTTGTATAGGTTAAAAATGAATGTGATTGTTCTGCTGTCGTTGTTTAATCATTAGTTGATATCGGAGGTGAACTCACCTTAATTATGATAAATCTATGCTCTTCAGACGAAGCCATTGATGAAGCTACCCCATATCATTGGAACGGAGGAATTCACGAGGGACACCCACTGTGGTCTTGGAGGTAAAATGATTCTGCCCTACTTCAGGCTGTGCTTTGTAAAATCTTCTCAGTTGATTCCAAAGTTTATATTTCATGTCTAGTGCATGGGTCAATACTAAATAATTACGTGAAGCGCATTGTTATCTTTGCCAACTACGGTACTAATGACTTGCATAATGATCTGTATCAGTCGGGTGCATTTATGTGCATTACAAATTTTTCATTTTGAATGCCCTTCAAATTCTATGCTAAGACTTCGGTCTTGAGGTCACTTTTGTCCTACTAGAATGTGGAACTGGTAGTTGTTTTCCTTGTTGGTTCTATGTCAACTAAATTAAGTTTATGAACAATTTAACAGATTTCAAATTTCCGGAGGTGAATGCAAGGGCCCCAAGTTCGGAGCCCGTTGAAAGTGGTAGTGACACCGATAGAGACGAAGCTAGAATGGCTGCAGAAATGGTGGGTGGACGCACTTGGTTAGAAGGAGAGTGGTTTGCCACTGAAAGCGAGACATCAGGCCATGAGGTAGTTTCAGAGCCAAATGTACTAGGAGTTGCAAGAGGTGAATCTGAAGTTTTCTGTTTTAGTTTTCCCATAAGCATACGTTGACAGCAGTCATGCTCTGATATTTAGGGAGGTGTCTTGGAGCCCGCAGTCTCTGCTGCTCTGGATTTTAAAGCGATGTTGGAGGCTGCTCTTCGTGGTCCATCATTCCCATGTATGTCGCCTAATACCCTCTTCGAATTGTGCTTTTCGCGAAGTTGCTTTTGGCTCAATATTTTGAAATGGTGTTTAGGAGAAATATGGCTTGTGTTGCCTTGTTTTGGTTTCGTAGGTCACAAGGATCGTTTTATTCCATTGTAGGTCGTCCTTGTGAGCAATTAGTAAGCCTCTTAATTCCTTCTTACAACTTAATCATTCGTTTGATTCGAATTGCAAGAATGCAATCACATATAGTACAGATTCTGAAATTGAATTTGGCTTCGTGTGTAAGATCGACTTCCCCTAGCCACGGTTATGTGATTATACATGGTGACCGGCATCGCACAATGTCACGTAGCCTCGATCCTCATATCCGTATCGTAATCTTAATCTCTGTTAAGTTTCGTACTTGAAAGTTGAAGCTTTATATGCAAGATTATTCTTTTGATATGGCTTGTCTTAGATGGAGGGATGATTCCAAATCTGGAGAATGCACATGAGCAGCATAGCTACGTGGACAATGCTTTAACATTTGCTGCACACGATACCGACAGCAATACTCCCAGGTATATACTACTCTTGTTGGTGTCTTCTCTAGCGATGGAATCTTGAGCTAGTGTTCGTTTCATACCTTGTTTGACTTTTGCTTTGTTTAGATATTGTCTAGGTTTTCGTCAGCGACTTTGTAATTATAAACTTGAAACTGAGGGTTTTTTCCCATTACTGAACGTTGTAATCCCGATTTCTAAATATGAACTTGTAGCGTACAGCACTTGGGAGTTTTTGTGGCTTTGCGAAGGTTAATGCAAAGTTTCAATGAGTAGTGTGTATTATTTCCTTCCGTGGACCGTCTTTTAATTTGTACCGTGATGGAATCGTTCCATCATATCTCGTATTTTTTTCGTTTATGGAGTAATGCACATGAGATTCCGCTTAAACTGGACAGTGTGAAGTTTGTTGGCAGGACAAGATCCAGTCCAGAAGAGATTAAGTTGGATAGTGACTTATCAACAAAGCATGGACAGACACCTGTGGAGCACAACATGCGATATCATAATCAAGAATTAGCTTCCGAGGCCCTAGAGGAACTGAAAAAGACACTGTTATTGCAACCTCCTCCAATTCCCGTATGGACTCTCCACCGCAATTCAATCTAGTGCTTTGTCTTATTTTTACTGCCGCTCCAGGAATGAATTGTTTATCCCCAAAATGTCTACCAATTTTGGACAATACTTTGATGTTCTGGAATGTACGCATTGAACTGTTTTGGAAACTGATGATTAAACATTATGTATACGATTGACCTTCAAAATAAATGTTGGCAGGTTCCTGATAAAATTGCAATAAGTTTCTTAGATAATTTGTTTCAAGTCTCGAGTTTTTCTTTACTTAGTAATGTTTAAACATGAGAATACGTAGACGTACGTGAACATTTGGATTACTTAATGTCTGGGAAAGCATGTAGTGGAGCTCCTAATTGTACGAATGCAAGGCCAACTTGACTTTAGAAACACGAGGTGCATATGCCAGAACCCTCCAAATAGAAAACTACAATGTCTAAAGAAGATGGATAGGACATGCTAGGCATTTAGGGGTTAAATTGAGTTATTCTGCAGATTAGCAGAGAAGAGGTGGTTTAACCTGGTGATCATTTTGTTTGCAGATGTCACCTGCATTCAGCAGGAATAACTTTGCGCATGTAGCCGGTTCAATGGGTCCGCAGAGCCCATCGATTTCCTCACCTATCTCTACTCCAAGTCCATTGGATGGGTTTCCTGATGATCCAGAGCCATCTCCTGGGATAAGTTCAAGGAGTGACTCTCCTCCTCAAGGCATAACGAGTACTGCTAAAACCCAGAATAATACCACTGCGCCTAGCCTCTCACTGAACCTACGTCCTGAAGAAAGCAAACCACAACCTGCTGCAGAGTATCGGCCTTCTGCAGTTCCTGACGACCTTCCAATGCCAACGCTTCCTGATGGTCTGTTTCAAGGATTACAATCCGCATTTCAAGCTCGCCAACTGAGGTCACAAAGGAATGAAGTCCCGGAGGAAGGTAAGGAAGCCCCGCAGAAGCCAGATGAGAGTATAGCGTCAGTACCTGCAGAAAAATCTTTTAGTGCAAGGAGGTCTTCACCGTTGAAGCTAAACCTCAAGGACAACCGAGGGTTCGCGAGCAAGGGCAAGAGCAAGGTGGAGACGATTTCCAAGTTGCAGAAGGGGTTACCAGCTTCAAAAAGAACATCGGGACCGATCTCATTTCAAGGTGGACTATTTGATGACGATGATTTGGACGAAATGAGCGACTTCTTGTCCAAAGAAGGGACAGTGACACCAGAAAACGGGGCTGCTAACAAAATTGGAGAAATCCAAAGTTCGCCACTGACTGGACCCTTGACCTCTGGTAGTAGCAGTATGGTTCGAAAGGGTCTCTTTGATGACTTTGGTGATTTGTCTATGGAGTCTCCAAGTGAATCCGAAGTAGTAGGTGAAGGTAGCTCGGGACTTGTAGAAAGAGATGATGCTACTACAACCCAACAAACAGCCTTTTCGTTTCCGGACAGGAAAGATGCAAATAGATCTAGAGTACTGAAGAAGTCATTGTTTGGTGATAGTGACGAGGAGGATTTATTTGGCGAATAATGGGATGCTTGTCCAGACTCTCGCCATCGCTGCAATTGTAGAACCACCGATTTTTGTGCTGGAACTTTTGTGGAGTTGTTAGAAAGAAATTTGGAGGCATTGACGCCTCCTTTCGTCCATGCTTTATGTTCTCTTCCTTGATCATGTTCTTCTCGACATGCTCAAACATTAGGCTTGCATGATCTGTTTGCAGGCCCTCTAACTTTGCATACTGAGGGTCATAACTCAGAGAACCCCTGCGTTTGATTCCTTCAAGACAAAGCAACGCCGGTCAATACCAAAAGAAAGTCCACAAGGAAAAGATAAGCATATTTCGGGCTCTTTTTATATTTGAAGAGTCCGTGAAAGGGTCTACTTTGCAGCAAATATGGGATCTTTTAATCGAAGGTGTTGAAATTTTTTTGAGGGAAACAATGAAACCTTTCGGGTTCAATTAATTTCCAAAACAAAGGCCATAAAAGTTTGGATTGGAATTGGAATTCGAAAAAATATGAGAGTCCACTTTGCAACCATAGGGTTCAAGATCTTGGGGTTTTATGTAGACAAATATAGAGTTCAATGCCTACTATGAGTCTACAAACACTTCCAAAGTTCAAGAGAATGAATTCATAGTTGTTAACTTCTATATCAACTAAAGTGTAAAGACTTTTAACCCTCAAACTTAGGACGTGCTTAAAAATTATTTTTTCAAACTTCATTTTGCAAGTATCTATGAATGTGATTTTTGTATTTATTTTCGAGAGATGTGATTACACATCTTCTACTGATTGTAAAATTTCACATTTTGGGGAATTTTTTTTGAAATTACTATGAACTTCTAAATAAAAAGTGAAACAATTTGTATCAAATGAAATATATGCTCAATTTTTTTGAAAATCTTTGTATAGGTTTATATTACATATTGCAGAACATAATGGTCACATATTTTTTTATAGTATCATTTTAAAATTAAAAAATCATCACTCTATGGTTACAAATGGTGCATATTTTTTTATAGTATCATTTTAAAATTAAAAAATCATCACTCTATGGTTACAAATGGTGCATTTTTTTTATAGTATCATTTTAAAATTAAAAAAATCATCATTCTATGGTAACAAATTCATTTTTTCCATATTTTTATTCCATATTTCAGTAAAAAGTTTAAAAAATGATTTGGTTATGTTTGTATGTTTGTGTTTACAATGTCTCTTCTTGAAATATTTTTTTTTGCAAAAGATAAGTAATTTAAGAAAAATCGATATCTCTTCTTTGCAACACAATCATGGTGCTATAATTAATATTGTAAACAACAAACTTTGTTGTGTTTATTGTATAGGATCAAAATTAAAATTTGGAACTAAAATTAAAATATTTAAATTTAAATTGAAGTGAAATTTGATTAGATTGATATTAAGAATTTTAAATTTCTTGCTGATAGAAATTTTAAAGGATATTTTTCATTTTTGGATTATGCTTTGAAAACCTAATGATAGTTCCAATTCAAATTTCAATTCCAATTCAATTTAGAACTGGAACCCAAATCATTGATTTGAATTAGACTTGAATTGAACAATAATGTCCAGACCTTTAGAGACATGTCTTTAAACGATTAAATAGATAGTGAATCTCCCATTGAATATACTCAAGTAAAGGATATACTCATAATTATAGATTATTTATGTTTGAAATAAAATCTAAATTACTTTTAGATGCCTTCTAAAAAGGCCAAAGATAAAAATATTTAAATGCCAAAGTCCCTATTTTTTGAGACTTTCCACTTTTTCAGTTCTTTTACTTTTTAAAGTATTCTTGAAAAAAATCAAGAGTATTGTAGCAAACACAACAAATTAGCAAGTGTTTCTTACAATTACCCATCCCTCTATCTTTGAAATTGCAAAATGTTTTTTGGCCCTAAATACAAGTGCTAGCTACTATTGCAAAACAATTTGTGATGGATGGCAAAGCTCATGAAGTTTTGCAAGTGACCCAGATTACATCAGTGACAAATGTGATAAACTAAAGGGAAGTATTGCACAAGCGGGTGGGGTTGAATATTCTTTGTTGTACACCTCCATGATGAAGCATTAGGGGATATTTGAAGCCTCTAAAAGACTGTGAATTCTCACATTGTAAGGAACATGGAAACAATGCCAAATTAGTAGTTTGAAGTGGTCAAGAGACTCCCGCGTTAGATAATAATATTTAATTAATACATTAATAATTTTTTTAATTAATTTTTTTAATTTAAAATTATTTAATAGTCTACTAGCACTATAATGGTTCATAGCAATGGAAATAACCCCGAAACAATCTTCTAGAGGTCTCAAATCTCCCCTTATGATGCCCATCTATTTTGAATTGCAAGGGCGCTAGCAAATTTTGATGTTCATCTAAACCATCCATACCTTAAGTTACACTATTGGTTTGTTGGTTTAGTGCAATGAGATCTCCTAGACCATGTATCACCCAATTGCGTTCTTTGTACCGTCGGAAAGTGCTCTGTAAGAATGGGTGCACAAACTTTGTTTTGTGGCGTTTGAATCTACAAATGAATGGAAAACATATTGAATTTTGAAATTTTTATGAATTAAAGGATAAAAAAATAACATATATTTTTATTTTATTATTTATATTGTGGCAATGACACACTAGTCTAAATTGTACTAAGATTCAATATAACAAACTAACAACAATCAATACCATTTTTATTTCTTAAAAATCTAATGCCAAATCAGTTTGGTTCTTATTGGTTTATCATGTCAACAAATGCCAAGCAAATTGGCATCATATAGGAGACCTTATAACACTTTAAAAAATGAAAGGTAGTGGATCAAGGATGCCACAATAGGCAATGTCGTAGAGATATCCTTTAAGTCCAATTTTAGTTTTATATTGTGTATTTCGTCCTATACATAAGTGTAAAAATTAATCAATGGAATACACTTTGCTAGGTGCAAGCCTAGTAAAGTGCTTGCAAAAGTGGTCTACTTCAAGCTTCTAGAATCTAAAGGCACTTCTATACAAATAGACCCAAAAGACAAAAAGTAGCACATTTTGATGAGTTTTTATTGTTTTCTTAAAAAAAAAATCCTCGCAATTGTAGGCATGGTTGCTATTATGTGAGCCTAAGATCTTAAGCCCGTGAGCATAGGAGCCTAGGCTCCTATGTTGTAGGCACCTTTTATAGTTATAGGATGTTTATATTATAGGTGTCTATGTTATAAACACCTTCCATGGTTATAGGATATTTATATTATAGGTGTCTATGTTATAGGCACCTACATTAAAGGTGTCTATATTGTAGGTACCCATGTTATAATCACCTTTCATGGTTATAGAATGTTTATATTATAGGTGTCTCTGTTATAGGCACCTATATTATAGGTACTTTTTATAATTATAGGGTGTTTACATTATAAGTATGTATGTAATAGGCATCTCCAATAGTTGTAGAGTACATATGTGCCTAGGTTCAAGGCTAATAGGCTCACATTTCTAGGCTCACATACTAGCACTATTGGGTTCGATACTAATATGTATTCTTTGGAATTATCTAGAGTGTTTCTTTATTTGTCAGACTTGACTGACTATCCCATGAGAAAAAAATCCACAAAGCTACTAAGAAGCTAAGGGCTAATTGGGAGAAATAAAATGAGAATAAAGGATCTATCTAGGTAAGTGTGATGCAAATGTGGATACAAATATGGATACATGGATAGATATGGATACATAGGAATATTTATATTCATACAAATATGGACAAGCATACATATGAATACAAATATAGATATGACTATTGATTTAGTGTTAATTATCCCATATGTTTTGATGACAACCTAAGTTGATACTAAAATTTGAAACTTTGGATTTAGAAAAATAATATATAAAAATTAGACAAGGGTACTTAGCTTCAAGTTTGTTGATTGAGACTTTGGCACATTGAGTGACTATCCACTCAAATATTGTATCTATTCACATGATGCCAAATTTGTTTGTTTGTCATAAAGTGTCACATCATGCAATAGTATGCCAATGACTATGACTTTTGAAATGCACTTTATGGATTGTTGAAATACATGCTATGGCCTTAAAAACACCAACCATCCCATTTCAAAAAATAAATTCGTTGTGGGGATTACAAAATATTATAATTAAAAAAATCCAACAACATGAAGGTGGTCTAGTTGAACATAAACAAATATGTATATGTATATAGATATAGATATTTGTATGTGTAAAAATATGAATGTATGCATATATATATATATATATTGGAGAAGTGACTTTCCTTTATGTTTTGTAACCATGTGCGTTAACAAGGTATTTGTTTGGGGGCTATTTACCTAGTAATTATGATTTTAAGGGACCCTTTTGATAGAAAAAAGCTACTTATGCTTAATTTTAAGTACCCTATAGGTAATTATAAATGAAAATCTAGCTTAATTTTTGACACGCTATAGTACTTATAAGCTTTAGGAATTTTGTTTTGTTTGACAATGAAAATTTTTAGGATGAATGTTTGGTGTAAAAACATGCAATGTACATAAAAAAATTAGGATCAAACTCAAAAGCAACATGAAACAAACAATAATTGATTAACCATTTAACCCTTAACTTCCTGAACAACCAGAATGTGGTCACTTTGGTTTTTTAAGTGTTTTTTCTATTATTAAAAATATTTAGAGGAAGATGCACTTGAGGTGATCCTTTGAAGAATCAAGTTGGCCATCTTTGCATGTGGTTATATTTACATAATAAGCTATTGTGGGGTTTTTTTTAAATCCAAATTCCGTAGGTGATTGGATGCTTCAACAAAAAAGTCAATAGGTTGGGAGGATTTGGCCAATGAAAGCGTAGCACATGAAAATATAAGCCTAGCTTGAAGATAGTGTTTGACCCTTGAAATGCACATCTTTGATATAATTTTCACTCTTTTAATAAATTCTTTTTTTTCACATTTATTTATAGACTTCACTTTTGATCAATTGTTTCCTATTGTTGGAATTCTCATTACATTATTATCTAATTGACATTTCATATTACACATTTACACTCACTAAAATATTTAATATGAAGATGTTGGCGTATCAAGGTCATTATCTTACGTTTTATAGGCCCCGAAATTATGAAATTTGTTACTATGAATTTATAAACACTCCAATTTATAACAAGTTGTCAACTTTCTACAACATTTCACATAACTTGAAGGCAATTAGAGTAGGAACTTTTAATAATAAATATGTCAACAATCAAATCTTTTTTTACATCTCGTCATATATAAATCAATTGACAATGTGTAATATGAAATGTCAATTAGATAATAATGTGATGAGAATTCTCGTTTTAAGATTCATAGTAACAAATTTCATAATTTCAAATTAGGTACATGCAAAAATCAAAATGCATTATGACTAAGGGAAATTTTTGTCATAGGCATACATTATAATGTAGAACATCATGATGTTAACCAAATTTCCGTGTCATTCTATAATTAGAAAATTAGTAAACTATGGTTATGTTCATAAACTTCACATTGCAATAAAATAATCAGTTTTAGGATTTTTTTCAAAATTTCAAATTGGAGCAGAAACTAGACCTAGTAATCTTCATTTCATTAGTTGAGTTCAAATTCAAAAAAGACCATTTTTATGGCTAAATTTGAGATCCCAAATAAGGAGTTGGAAGGTAACAAAATACATTAAGAAAGCATCTTTTTAACACATCTTATTGTATAAAAAGTTTAATATCACTTCAATTAGAAAATTTCTACCACCATCTATTGTGCACACACTCAAGGAAGCTTGAAGAAAAATTTGAATGAAAACCATCCAATTGCTAAGAAGTGCATAGACTATTGAATTGTCCATTGACTATTTTTTGGCTCTGGTGGTGTTGGGGGGGTATTCTCATCCATATATTGTATTGACCCTTTCATGGTCAAGCAACCACATTGTGATCACTCTAGTGTCCAAAATGAAAATAACATAAAATGTGTGAAGAATTGGAACTCATGTTTTTAAATTTAAATTATGCCATTCATAATATACAACTATTAGAAGAAAAAAATCAATTTAGAGTTCTCTAACCATCAAATTACTTGTGAACAAAACACAAAAATGATGCACATATTTGAAAACACAATAAATACTTACAAATACAACTAACTTACTATACTATACTATACTATACTACTTTTAATTTGAAAGTTTGTTATCTTGATTTGCTTGTTTGAATTGTGTTTGGATGTTCATGTTCTAGCAATGTACTAGTTCTAATCTTTATCTATGTACCAACTCTTTTCAATTTTCAACATATAAAATTTTGTCCTAAATTGTATATGACTAAGTCACTTTCACTCATAAACTTCACAATAATTATGTGTGAGAGTGCATTTTTGATATAAAAGGTTGCAATAGAGAAGTGATACATCGAACATTGCTAAATCTCTTTACTTTTATTTTTAAAAATTTGACCAAATTTCTATTTAATTCAAAAGTCACTCTCATTCATAAACTTTACAATAATGATATGTGAATGTACTCTTGATTTGAAAGGTGGTAAGAGAGAGGTAATGACATTGGACATTGCTAAATCACTTTAGCTTTATTTTTAAAAATTAACTACCATTCTATTTAACTCAAACATCACTCTCACTCATAAACTTCACAATAATTATGTGTGAATTTGTTCTTGATATAAAAAAATGCAACATTGCTTAATCTCTTTACTTGTCACTTTACTTTTATTTTTGAAAATTGAACCAAAATTCTATTTAACTCAAAAGTCATTCTTACTCATAAACTTCACAATAATTATATGTGAGTATTATTCTTGATATAAATGTTGCAATAGAGAGGTGATGATATCAAAAACTGATAAATCTCTTTACTTCTGTTTTTGAATTTTAACCAAAATTCTATTTAACTTTAAAGGTACACATCTTAAAAAATCTCATTTTTGAATGTGCCTAATCCAATTCAAATACACAATATGATCTTCCAATTCTACCATTTAATGATTTTCTAATTTTGACAAAATACCTCCACTCCAATTGAAAATACAATTGTATAGTTAATTTCTGCTTTAATCCATTTTATTTGTTTGGTATTAATCTTGGTAGAGAAGTGCCTAAAATCCAATGCATCTAGCTACAATATCCAAAGCGTTAAATGGTTAAAAAATGTGTTCTTTTTCATTTTTCTATTAGAAGGACCAAGGATTATACTCATCATAAAATTAATTTATTCTCTTCTTTGATTTTATTCACACTAATTTATATCTATCTTTTTTTTTAAATCAAGAGATTTTTCAATACCCTATTTTATATATAATGATGTTTTAAGAATTAAACCTATACTAAAGTAGATCCAAATCATTTATAAATTTTTCCTCCAATGAATAAAATGCACCCTATAGTTTAACTCACGTGGTTTTCTACTTTTCACAAAGTGACCTCCCCGATATATATATATATATATATATATATATATATATATATATATATATATATATATATATATATATATATATATATATATATATATATATATATATATATATATATATATATATATATATATATATATATATATATAATTGAACTAGGGTGTGTGGCAACAATTTTATTAGTCAATGCTATGATACATTGAATGACTATGTGTTAAAAACACTATAAGCACCAAAAGATTGGGATTTGATGTCATCTACTAGGATTATATAGAGTGTTAAAGATTTTCTTAAAAGATAATAAATTCTTTGTCTTTTGCAAAACACATGTACCCAAAGTGTGATTCCTTTAGATGAGTGTACAGATTGTTGAATTTTTTTAATCATGGGATGAAATTGGTTGATAAAACCCCTTTAAGTTGAAAAGAATGACCAATTTATGTTTTACTTTTTGAATATTTTTACTATTTAGAAAAAAATACAAACATTAGAACATCTAATTTTTTGAAAATTTTCAATATTCTATTTTGAGTAAGACATTTGGAGATTTCTTTAGGCTTGAATTTTGGAGATATATATATTTTTATTATATTCTACTAATTTTTGGTATTTTGTTGTGCCTTTTAAGAAAATTCCAAAAGCTTGAGTATTCTCAATACTACCCCTATTTACAACAAAATCAACAAGTGTTTTTTGCAATCACCCTATTTCTACCTTGTACAAAACAATAGTTGAAAGATATTGTTACAATTGCTAGATATGGATTTCATTCTAATTTGATATTATTGCATTTGTTGAAATATTTTTTATTATTTAATCTATTTTATGAATTGCCATACAAAGATAGGCTTAAAGGATGCTACTCTATCGATTTTTTAGACAACCAAATCAATGATGCTGATTTGTGAGGGGTTTCTAACACATGAAAGGGGACTTTGATGCGCAAGAAAACACACGACTATAGTAGTTTGCTTCAAGAGTTCTTACAATGTCATTAGTGCAAAGTTTATTTGCTACACACAAAATCTACCATTTTCTACATGAGAATTTAGGAAATTTCAAAATCTTCTATTGAAGGAACTTGGTTGATTTCTTTGTAAGTCACTATGCATCATAGTGTGTCTCGACACTCCACATCTTGATCGCTACATCATTTGTATCTAAGCTTGGGACATGGATTGAACAAGGACAAGAGTAGAAAAGAGTAGTAGGCATAGGATGTAAGATGATTTAGTCTCAATGAGAAGCATGAATGTACCACAAGATAGCTTAGATGGAATGTGGAATTTCATTTTTTGTTACTTTATTTTGTTTGTAATTTTTGTTTTTAAAAACCAATGAAGACTTTAAAAGATAGTGCATTGTACAAATAGTAGTGATTACCACCTACTTGACTCATTTTGCAAGACACTAGTAGAAAAACAAGTTGTGTAGATAAGATAAAAGACTCACAAAAAGACTCTACATGACAAATTTGACCATGTGTAAGTCTTTTCAGGCATGTTCCTTTAGTCTTCATGACCAAGATTTTTGCTAGACAACCTATTCTCCAATAGGCTCATTCACATTCTAATCTTTTGTCTATTGTTGCTCCAATATAACTTGAAATAGTTTGGAAGGTCATCAAAATTGAACAAATAGATCATCATTTCTCTCTACAAATTTACTACATCAAGGCCATCCACTAAAGATTGTCATTTAACCTATAGAATTGAATTAAGATTTAAAAAAAGTATGTACCTTCAAAAAAGGTGAAAAGGTGTTTTATAATCACATTTTTTTTTAATTTGAAGCAATACAAAATTGATGTGATTCATAGATCTACTTGAATGTTTAATCCCTAATGATTCAAGGATGTACCTTCAAAATATGTCAAAATTGCCAAGTTGAGGTAAGTTTGAGGCACCTACTCTTGTCACTTAAAGTATTCCACATACTTTGAGGTAGAATCAAGACAAGAAATTATTTTAACACATTCACAATTGAAAATCATGAATTTTTCTTAAAAAGTTTGATAATTTTTGAAATACCTATGAATATATACTATGAATTTGTAAAGTTCATATACATGGTGTACTCCAAACCGATTTTGGCATTCACTTAAGTAAAGTGTACATTTTGGACTTCCTATATCTACATATTTTCTAGATTGGTTTTAGGGTACAAACTTCGGCTCTACCTCAAGGATCCTACCTCGATTGCTCGTGACACGACGCCGACCTTTCCTAGCGCTGCGGTCGTCATGCTCGACTTCGCGCTGCGTCAGGCAGCCCATCCGTTGCGAAAGTCGCGTTGCACCTTCCTCCTCCACCGCGCCACCAGACTAAAACAGTAAAGAGTACACAACAAAGAACACACAATACGACACGCCCGTCTCTCCGCTCCTCGATTCCCAGTCGTCCGGAAACTCCCACTGCACACGACCAAGGCTGCCAGATTGATACCCCTCATGGTGTGCCGCCTCTCTCCACTATAAAACCTCCCAGTAACTCTCTTTCTTCTCAACTGAATTTCATTAAAACCCCATCAGAACCCACTTCTTCCTCCAGGGGTTTGGGAAGTCAGTCCACCGATTTGCAGCTGTATACTTGTGTGAATTCGACGCGTGGGTTCAGCAAACTCAATCAACAATGTGTGCATTCTTACTCCCCGTGATTAAGAGTCCTTATTACTTTCTCCTTCTCGTGCTGTGTGTGTTGTACCCTTGCCTCATGCTCTACCTCTCCAAGAATAAGGTCCCTCACATTGCGGAGAATTACTCTGTCGTCCTGCATCCTTCGCAGTAAGATGGCGGTTTTGATCCTTTCTCCATTCTTGACAAGCAGCAACTGGCTATGGTGGAATTGGAATTGTGCTTAATTGTTAACAAACCCTGGGGATTGTCTTCGGTGAATTGTGCAGGACGATGAGGCACATTCCAGCGAAGAGCTTGCACGTTTCCACTCCGACGTGGTGGCTGGAGAGCCGCTTTCATTTTAGGTAAGGGTCCATTATTGGTTGAGATGTGATTTTTGTGGGGTATGTTTCATTTTATGTATCTATTGATTCGTTTCAAGTTGATCGTTTTAGTGCGGACTGCTTTGATGATTGTGTTCTTCGTCTGTGCAGCTTTGCAGAGTACTACAACCCAGGCAACGAAGAGTTTGGAGTGCTGCGAGTTTTGAATGACGATCTCGTCAAGGTATGCACGGCCGTTAGAGCTCCGGTATAGTAAAGAATGCAGATCTTTTTTTTCAACACTGATTACCAGGATGCGAATGTCAAGAGATGAGGTGACTTTTTGTAATGCTTTTTGGTTGACAGCCGAAGGCAGGATTCGGTACTCATGCCCATCGTGACATGGAAATCTTCACGTATATTGTGGATGGGAAACTAACTCACAAAGACAGGTGAGAAATCCCAATACGATGGATTTTGAATATGTGCATCTAGGTTATATGGTGAAAAACATAGTTCTGGCCACAAAGCATGCACTCAAGATTTTTTTGCTCGCTCTTCAATCCTCCAGGTGATCTTGGTGTGCCAATTGGGACTAACTTGCTGTTGTTAATCAGCATTGGAACGTCCGAGACCTTGGGCCGTGGCTCAGTTCAATATATGAGTGCTGGAACAGGAATTCGACATTCGGAGATGAACAACAACGATGACTTGTATGCGACCGATTCCTTGCACGACGAATTTGATATTATTGAATTTGATGATGGGTTCAAGAATTACTAGTCGAAGTCCTTTGCAGAATCTAGTTGCGTTAAACCTTGCGAATTGTCGTGCCAGCTTCTAATGTAAACCCTGCCGCAGTTAGGTTTTCTTGGATACCTCTAGTGGGTGGGTTTGTACTAATTAATGTAATTCTTGATGTTAAAAAAGCAAATTACGTACGCAGTATCATTCTACCATCGCTTGTCATGGAATGAATTTGACAATAACCTACGTTTCGGTCCAGGTTGCGCTTCTTACAAATTTGGATCAAGCCTGAGAAACACGGTCTCAAGCCCAACTACGGTTCACGCGTTTTCCAGTGAGTCCAGACTCTTGCTTGTACCAGTTTCCAGTTTCCTTTTTGTGCGATTGTTGAGATATATCTATTCCGCCCAAAGTGCATCCTCATGAGACCATTGCCGCGACTTGGATTGCCAGGAAAGCAGACCGACACAACAAAATTCAGCATGTTTTGACGGATTTCAAGAGATATGCGAGTGAGAAGGATCTTGGCGAGGGTGTCATCCCCATCCACCAAGACTGCAACATGTATGTTTCGGAGGCTGATCCAGGTGTGGAACAAGGCTTCGTACTCGCCAAGAGACGGCAAGCCTATGTGGTTTGCATTGAGGGTAAACTGTCTGTGAGTGACTCCGTGCATCTGGACACTCGGGACGCTATGGAGGTATGTATGAGGTTGATGATTTGAGAGTCCTAATTTTTCAACGAAATGAAATTCACGCTCAGCGCAATCCATCTAATACTCACACTATAAATAGTTTCCCCGCGAATGGTTCCCTATTTGTACAGAATCCTAGACGACGGCATTGGATTCCAGCAACATGCTTTGCATTATCTAAAGGGAAGTGACTCTTGGTTGCGATTGTCTCCCTCCTCTCCTTGTATTTATGTTTGGTTTTTGGGGGCAGATAAAAGCGGGAACTGCTCAAGATCTACCACTGCAGTTCAAGGCTGACAAGAATGTGGGTGCGCATTTCCTTGTGATTGAGATGGCTCTGGGTTAACATGATCCAAAAAATTTCAAGGCCTTCCAGATTCGAGGTTGACCTCGAGAAGCTTTTCAAGTTCCAACGGCTCCTTGTCAAGCAACCTAATATTGAAAATCTGAATGATGTTAACGGAACTTTGAAGGTGTGCTTTCCTATGTACTAGTGTCATCTCTATGTAGAACTTGTGGAGAGGTATATTTACAAAATCTGGAGACGGAACGATTATCGTAGAAAGGTGCTCCGAGTTTAGACTTAAGGGGGGCGACCATGTGCAAAGTAAAATAGTTTCCAAAACTGGATAGGTTTTGCTTCTCAGTAAAGCAGATGAGTGGTATTACAGTGGGGATCCACCATATGGGTGGATGACTACCACTTAATTTTATTAGGGAATAAATACTCATAAACTTCAAATGTGTTCGGCTACACTTCTTGAAGCCTTTCGGAAGTAAGTTGTATGAAACCACTTATTATCCATTCTAATCAATGACTACTCAGTCAGCAGCCACTGCAGTTTGTTCATGTCGGAGTGAAGTTTGAACTCTTTCAGGAGGTGCAGGAGGGACGGACACTATTTCTCTGCCTTGTCTTGGCCTTCTTGGTCTCTTGGCCGTTTTTCCTTTTTTACATGTCTGCTGTTATTGTTTTCACTATTTCTTCGTACTTGGCCTGTCGGATGTTGCTACATATTGGTAAAGCCCACACAGTCCATCGTCACTGTACTAGTGCTCTAAAATCTTTTTGCAATGCAAGTTACGATGTCAGCTCCTAACACATCACCTCCTCAGAGCAGAACCCGAACGCATCATCCTGACAATACCATACGACTTGAGCTAAAAGTGGTTCTAGCTGTGAGCTCATGGTCCAGGAATTAAGGGAATCAAGACCCACCCGACACCGTAGAACTGTTGAATCAAGGTTCCATTTGGTCGGGGTGAACTGACCCCCTCGCTTAAATTACAGGGACCTGCAGGGAAAGATGGTGGATGGATTGTCAGGTGATGGTCAAGTTATGCTTACACCATTGATCTTATAATTGCATAAGAAATTAATCACGAGGTTGACTTCTCTCCCATCCATACCGCTGCAAAACCTCGCAGTTAAAAATTGCATAAGAAATTCTTACATAATAACAAAAGTTCGATCACAACAGATCTGACTCTGGGACCCAAAGTGATCCCGAAACAGCTCAATAAACCTTCCAAGAATACACTAGTTAAAATGCTGAAAAACGATGCAATCAGTTTTCTCCACCTCAACAAGTGACGATGAATTCTTCGACACACTCTCTCTCGTTACGCAACCATCCTCAAAACAGATGGCAATGCTACCATCCTAAACAAAAGACGTTAATAGTCAGTTGCTACAAGGTAACTGTAAAAGATGCGCTAGCGCTCACGTCAACTACCTTGCACACAATCATAACTACACTACTACATACGTATATTAAAAGTCCTCTACTTTTAACAGGTGAAGGAAAATTCCTCACCAATCTCTCTCATAACGCCACCATGCTGACAGGTGGCAATGTCAGTTGCCATCCTGAAGAAAAGAAGTTAATGGTTAGTTGTTAGTAAAGTGCAACATGAATGTCTTCAAAATTGGACTAAAACGTGTACTCATTCAATGCTACGTACGTACGGCTTAATGACTACCTCACCTGCGCAAGAACATTCAAGTACCGCCACCTTCAACAAAATCTCTCCAATTCCTTGTGTCGTAGTTCCAAAATTCTTGTGCTGGTGTACAATCTACCAAACTGTCCCAGTGGGACGAGAATTCTTCACCGGGGGCTCGCGATCTGGACACCGATCAGTCGGTAACGGATACACACAGAACGCGTCGTCACGCAAGCACAGGAAAAGGCGTTCATACGCCGCGCCCATCGTCGCCGCCTTGAACATCATGCGCGCATACTCCACGCGCGTCTCCGCGTCCGCGCCCATCTTCTTCCTCCCGTCGCCAATGGCTTTTTCCAACGCCGCCGTAATCGCTTCCACATTCGGCGCAAACGTGAACCCAAATGGCTTCCCGATGATCACACTCCACGTGATGCTCGCGAATCGCGTCGCCATCAGCGCCTTCCCGCACTGGAGCGCCTCGATGAGCGTCGTGTCCAGTCCCTGCGACCGCAACGTCGGGTTCAGAAACACGTCCAGGGAGTTGTAGAATCCATTAAGCTCATCTGGTGGTAACGGACCCACGGCGACCACGTTGGGCTTCCCTGGCGCCAGGCGCGCGTAACGACTCAACCAGGGGCCGCTCCCCGCGACCAGCAGGTAGACGTTGCTGTGCCTCTCGAGAATGTTCACGAACGCGTCGAAGAGCAGCGGGTGGCCTTTGTCTTTCACCAGCCGTCCCGCGACGCCGAACACCATGGTCGCGTCCACGGGAACGTTGTACTTGCGCCGAAACGCCGCGCCTTGGTTGGAGTTCGGGTGAAACGCGTCGTCGACGCCGTTGAAGATGGTATGCACGTGCTCCACGGGAAACTCGTAGATCGTACGCATCACGTCCGCGACGTAGTCGCTGATCGCGATGTGATGACCGTAGTTCTCGAACGTTTTCGTCTCGTCCACGATCTTCTTCAGCCGTCCGACGAGGTTCCGCTGAAGCTCCTCGCTGGGCGGCTCCTTGGGGATGTGGTGGCGCTCCATGGCGATGTCGCTGTGGATGCATTCCGCCGCAATGCCGTGCCATGTTGCGACTGTGGGGGAGATTCCGTTCGCTTTCCTTGGCGAAAGGGAAAAGCTTTCCGTGTGCACAACGTCGAAAGGGGATCCGGAAGCGTTCAATGCGAGAAACGTCTTCCAGTAAAGCTCCTCGGCTGAGTACCCAACCTCGGATTCACTCGGCGAGCGAACGATGTGAACGTGGATACTGTTCTCGTTGTGAAGAGTGATATTCTCCCCATTGGGTCGAGTGGTGAAGACGTGAATCTCGTGGCCGCGGCGAGCCAAGTCATGGTACAGGGTGCTCGCGTGATGCTCCATCCCGCCGGGCTTCCCATCCATCGGCCAAGTCTTTACAAACGCCGCGATGCGCGGGCGCTGGGATCGAGCGTCACCGAAACACAGGCGGTTCCAGGCGCCTTCAAATTCACGCAAATCCCCCGCCCATAGCTCGTCACGCACATTCAGCTTCGCGCAAATGTTGGATCGCCGCAACCAGGCGCTTTGCTGGGCGAGCGACATCGCCGTAGTGGAGTTGCCATTGCTATTTCCAATGGAGTATAGAATGGAAATCATCAGAAACGCGAACCACACGATGTTGAGGAGCACGAAGGACCATTTCACGGCGTTCCCGAATGGAATCTTGCCACTGCGCTCAGAGTCCCAAAGCTTCTTCAACCGAGAAGCCGCAGTGGCACTGGGGCTGGCTGCTTCAAGTTTGAAGCTGGGTAACGACCCGTGCACTCTCTGGCGCTAACTTAAATGCGTTACTAAGTGTGGCGTTGGTACTGAGGAGGGATTGTACGTATTGGGGACTTCGACATGTTGCGTGCTCTACAGTGTCTAACGCGGAGTCTACAATACGACCTGCACTCTCAAGATCTGCCGAGAAGATGACTACTATATTGCAGTTTAAACGATTGAGGATCGTGAAGAGCAGATCTTTAGTTATACACCAGTCAAATAATCTTGCGCGAGGTGACATGTCAGTGATATCCAGAGACGAGCCGAACACACTCGGAGAAGGCCAGAGCTAACTTAGACCAGGTACGTGACATGTAAGGACAATTTTGTCAGGAGGGGCCGAAGTATGGAATTTCAAGAAGTAGAGTAACGTTGGGTCTAATGAGGGGGATGTTGGGGTAGTTTGATGTCACACGGGCATAGGTACCAACTGCTACCTTTGATACTTCTTGTTGGTGGTACACTCTAGGACAAATAACAACAATCAAGTAGGAAGGAAGAAGACGAGTGTCGTAAGTTTTACTCACACATTAAGAAAGAGTGTGTCGATGATCTGCTAACTGAGCAACATGCATGGATATATGCTCCCCTGTCGGACAAGTAGCAAGTGACAACTGACAAGAAACAAGAACCCAGAAATCACTATTGATGCATTGAGCATTAAAGTACAGAAAGAATAGAATCCTGGTGGCTGGTGTGGACTGTCGTGCGCAGAAATTTAACTCTTATACGAGGGACTGGTCACAGCGGGGAAAAGTCGGACTGTGAACATTACAACATTCAGTGTCTGATCGTACTGTTCACGCCGATGAACAGTACCGCGAAATGGCAGTCCTCAGGTAGTAGTTTCTCCGCGTGCAGCAGCAGTAGCGGCCTGGAGTTGGGCAGTTACGACCACCTCCCTGGCTACAGTGACAGTTTTAGTGCTTTTTCATGTCCTTTGTTCCGTGATTGTCGATGGGGATGTTACTTGCTACGTTTTCAGACTCTAATTCTCAAACTGTGCATGTGATTTGCGAGAAATGGTAGTGAGTTATGTGCACGCACACAACTTGCTTGCAATACTTGAAAATTTCATGTCAAAGGCAGCGTTCTGAATCTGCATGTTCTTAGCGTCCTGCATTTCACTTTCGGGCTGCAACAAACTCTACTGCTAATTAACACTTACTCAAAGAACTAAAGAATGCAAATCCCTCAGACATGTAGCACTCCGAGCTGCAGAGACTCAGGTTAAAGTTTTCATTGACTGCACATAGGATAGAGTACGAATGATTAGAACTACAAAACTCATGTTCATCTATTTGGAACATAGAAGTTTGGAATGCATGCCTGAAAAGAGCACGTTGCTTTCAAAGCAGTGAAGGAAGGGATACAGAGAATAAAAAGAGGTGAACATGCACAGCCCAAGGAGCACATTTCGAGCGTATGCTATCACGATTGACGACCCTAATCTAAACTGGCAAAGGAGGTAAGGAAAATGCTACAGAACTACGTCGAAGGGCTGCTATATAATGATGAGGACACTCACCGTAGAGATCGATGTCCGGGATCACATTACATCGAAGAACTCTCTTCTTCCAAATCTGCTGCGGAATCTGATGGTGAACATCGGACACAGTAAACACAATAGCTTTGTTCTACATCAGAGCTCATTCCGCAAGTTTGTAGCAAGATGGAGCCTACTGCCAATCAAGATCACTGCAATTACTGAACTCAACGAGTCAGCCACTGAACACCTTCCGAGACCGATGCAAGTGATGAGTCTGAAGAAGAGGAAGACCGAATTTGAGCTCAAGGAACAACAGATGACAATGGGTTCACGATCATCAAAACCCAACTTCACAATGCAATTTAAGAAACCACGAGAAGCATTAAAAAGTGAACCCATGTGTCACAGAGTTCCTCTGCGCTCTACGCTTCTACTGAAACCCTACAAGACAGAAGGACGACGCTATCACGGAACTCCTGGAGAACTCGTCCTGCATTTCAGGAGCTGTAGACTGCAGGGGCAAAGTGCCCATATTTTATAACGTCTTGCAAAAACCTTCATTGCCTGCTGCCCTGATGGAAATTGCAGGAAGGGCAGCATGGCCTCTAACACTGTCTATGTGAAGTTTTCCTACAATTTGCAACACCTAAAAGTAAGAAAAGCATTCAATGATCCTATTCCTGAATTTCCTTGACGGAGTATGTCTCCATTACCACTTTCACCCCCAAAAATGGATGAAGAACACCTTTCCTTCATCCATCACACACAAAACATTTGCATCAATGTTTAAGGGTTAAGCTTACTAAGTTAGTGTGGCCAGTTTACTCTAAGGTAGACTACAATTAGTGTGCGTTGGAAGTGCCTTTGCTTTTTTTCCATGAACAGTAACCATCCATTAACTCTTAACCCTATAAGAACGGGTTGGTCACTATGGAAATCATCCTTTTCGATACAGTGTGAATCATCTACTTTAAAAGAACAAAAGAAAAACTCATGAGCATGGAGGTCAAACTACTATGCAAGACCCTCCCTTTTCAAACAAAATTCCAAGGATGAACATATGCACTTTTGTCTTACATAGAAGGATTCTTTGTCATCCATTGAACCACTTGGGTCCACAATGTGTTTAAAGGGATAAAGGACAATTTAGTTTCCCATAAGGAAGCTTGAAGAATAATTCTGAGCATTTTGGAGGTCAAGCAAAAATGCTTGGGAGTTGGTTAGGCTTTGGCAAGTAGGTAGCAAATAAGAGTAGAAAATCCCATGTTTTTTGTTGATTGATCATTAGATTTAGGATGTGATAGTTATTTTTACCAAATTTTGGGCTAAATTGTCGACCTAAAATCTAAGAAAAAAATAAGGGCTTGCCAATGTGCTATTTCTCTCTCAACAAAGCCTACACCAAATAGTAAAATTGGATTGTCTTAACAATTAGGTTGCCTTACATAGAGAAGTTACCTCATGACTCACTACTTATTCACATGGAGGTACATGTAACTCTCTAAACTTGGGTCATGTACAAGTGCACCAACCCATTCAATATACATGGTTCCTGCATTAGTGCATCTTTCTACAATAATAGTACATATATATAGTGTAAAATGTCGAGAAATTAGTGAAGGGCAATTTAGTTTCATTATTTAGTGTAGCTTCTAGCAAATGACTCTTAATCCTTGAAGCCTCAAAGTCTTTTCTTTCTCAAAAAACACTCAAAATGAATTTTGTTTGAAAATGTTTACAATACATTAGATGGAATTCAGCTCCTCCAAAGAGCCGTGAGTTCCCAAGTGCTGAAATTGCCGAAATGGCGTTCCCAGCGCAGCGCGGCAACTGTCTGACGTGGCATGGAGACCGCCACGTCATTACAAAAAAAAATTTAATCTTTCTTTTTTTGCATTTGAAGACTAAATTTTTTATTTTTTTATTTTTTAAATAAAATCTGACAGCGGCATTCTTTCACTACCGAGGGAACAACGCTGGGAACGGCCCTAAAACGGCCCTCTCGGACCCCGAAATCTCATCTATTGGGATCTTATACTAGCTCCTAAAGCACCAAACATCATTTTTTGACAACATAGTGATTTTGGGCAGCTCACTACAAATGGAATTTTTATTTTTTTTCTTTGAAATTTTCACACAATATGTGTCCAAGGAGCATCTTTAAGGCCCAACAATTTTCATAACATTTGACTACATGGTTAAGAAGTTATTGTATGATACGTAGTTTACATTGCTTGGCAAGGCAAACAAGCAAGGCAAACAATTCATTTCTTTTTTTAAATCACTTTTTTAAGAAATAGAAAATTTGAAATCGGTATTCAAGATTTATATATCTGTAGAAAGATTTGAATCATTCCATTTTTATTAATGAAATGAAAGTTACAAGGAGTTTTAGTTTGTAGGTAGTTATAAAATCTCTACTCTAAATTAAACATTGAAGTCTTTATTTAACTCAATTTTCAATATTTTTGAAAAAAACAAAAACAAATTGGCTGTAGATTATTATTACAACATTACAACCATTGAAATTGGTATTTTTCAATTCCATAACTAAATTCTTGACAATTTAGTATTTTGAATCATTCTCTAATTCTTTCTACTTACTATTTTTTTCCTATATGTTGTACAATTTTGAATGATTTGAATCTCTTCAAGCATGTAGTCAACTTGCCTTCAAGAATGAGTCCAAAGAGTAACCATCATTTGGGACATTTTTTCATACAAATATAATCTTATGAAGTGCAATTGCCCAATTTTTTGTATAGCCAAAAAAATAATTTTTGTCAATTCAATTGCTAATATCTTGCAATCCACACAGTGAAAATTTCTGAAATTTTTTCCACATCTTTTCAAACCAGTGTACTACAAGATCCTATGATTATATGTATCTAAAAATGTTTCTTTTCTAAAATTTGGCATTTGTACTAGAGATGGCAGATTTGGAGCGTTTTTGGTGAAAATATAGTCAAAAAACTTAGGGGCTAGACTTATGTGAGAGAATGGAGTAAAAATTTTGTAGAGTTTGACCATGTACATTGAAAATAATAGCATACAAATTGAAAGTTTTATTTAACCCCTAAAAGACCATTGTCCCTTCGAGGGACAAATGGGATTTTGGTTAGGTACCTATAGGCTGAAATTTTTCCTTGATTTTTTGAAACTGTTTTTGAAGATAAAAAAATTGATAAGCTTCCTGGGGATGTAATTTTTTTTTTTCAATTGGTGCCCGGGAACAAAAGTTATATCCAAATAAGCTCAAAACAAGGGACAAGGGGCATCAAAAAAAAACTTCAATATTAAAATAAAGAAAAATGAGCTCTTTTCTTTATAGATTATATTTTTGTCTACATGGAAAGCTTTGATTCATTCCATTTGGATTTGTTATGAGAAAGTTATGGACAATCTTGTTTTTTGGGCAATTAGAGCATCTTCTTGAAAAAAATAACTTGTAGGATTCATTTTTGAATGCAATTTTTTCAATTTAAATTAAAAGTTCCACATGGTTTAGTTTTCTTGCTAGAACAATCTTACCATTGGAATTAGTGCATTTTAATTCCATCTAAAAGATATTAATATTTTAGATTTTCTTTCTATCTTATACCTACTTCTACTTAACATTTCTCTCACATAAGTCTAGCCCCTATAAAGATTTAAAGCTCGAAACTCTATAGTGAAAAAAATTTAAGTTAAATATGTTTAAAGTCAAAAAATCCAGTCTTGATATATACTGAAAAACTTGTTTTTTTCACTTTAAACGTAGATATCTTGCAATCTATGTGGCCAAAAATTCGGAATTTTGACCACACATTCTCATACTAGTTAGGTGTAAGATCCTATGGTTAGATGTGGGAAAAAAATTCAATTTTTTTTACTTTTTGCTATAAAAATGATAACTTTGAGTGTTTTTGGCAAAAAAAAGACCTTGGTCCTCTAGGGGTTAAGGGGGGGGGGGGCTTATTGAAGAACTTAACATGACTTTAACCACCTTTCATGAATGTTTTTCCACTATGGATTTTGAATTTATAATTTTATCATATTGAAAATCTTGTTAGTCATATGTCTACCAATTTTCAAGGCAATTTGAGACTTACAACACATGCAATAAAATCTTGCAATACGACAACGTCACAAGATTGGGCAATAAAGTGCATTATTTTTAATCAATTTTCCCACCAAATGCTTTTAATCCCCAACAATTCCAATTATTGCAAATGAGTTGATGCTTTGTACACAACCCACATGCACAGTACATTAGAAACAAACAATGGGAGTTATTTATGTCTTAACTTATTTATGTCTTAACTTAGTGAGCTGTGCAAACTTGCCAACAAAAGTTCCTTAGGTGCAATTTAACCCCTAAATGCCTGAGACACTAAATTTTGTTGTTCATAATACTTTGAAGTTAAATAAAACCTAACCAAGTTTTTTTTAGTAATTTATATTTTTGAAAAATTCTTTTTGAAGTCTACTTTTGACATCAAAAATCTGATTTTGAAAATGATTGATTATGATTTTTCTATTCAAGATTTTGTGCAAGGGCGTCCATTGCAATCTTGACTTTTCATATTGTTGAGGGCTCTTGGAAATGAGCCTCAAATACATTAAATTTTGGATTAAAAATCATATTAGAAATTCATTTAAAAAAAGTGTAGAGTACATTTTGAGAAGCTATAAAGTTGATTGGGGTTATACATGTTAGGCACTTTAACCTCATATTTTTTTGGTGACCAACCTTTTAGATTTCACATGTGAAAAGAGGGTTGAAAGAATTCAAATCACTTTCTTAGTTTTAACACCCTCATGATCAGACATTATAATCTTTCAATTGATAAGTGATATTGTTGTGTTTTCTTTTCCTATGTGATCTCTAACATGTAAAGTTTGAATTTGTACAATTACAATTAAAAAATATTTATAATACTTATTAAAAAATTCCAAGAAGCTCAAAAAAGGCCTTGGGTTTTAGGGGTTAATTGCTCACCTCCTAGGCATTGCATTCAAGGTTGGGATGATGAATGAATTCCAACATGTTTTTGTGCATATGGAAACTTGTTTCTTTTCACCCATTCAAACAAACTTTTTGGGATTCTTCTATTAATTTGGTAATTGGTTTTTTAGTATAGATCTTGAAAGCATATTTCATCGCAAGATTTACATTTTGGAAGTAATATGTGGTAGGACATTATTTGATGTAGAATGGAGTTGAAAGGTTTGGAATGGAATTGCCAACTCAATTGCCAAAAGTGACAATTTCTTGAATTCAATTCATGGAATTGTGTAGTAAATTCAATTACAATGAAATCATTCATTCTTTAGTATTATACTCTTTTGAATCATCCTTGCAATGATGTAGGCAATTATAAATTGAGCTTTGAGAGCATCCGACAAGAATATATGGTACTTAAGTGTATATGATCTCAATCTATCAAACAAAGAAAACATTCAAACAACCTAACTTAAGGTATAGATAGATGGAAAAAAAACAATCCTTATATTATTCATTAGTAAGTATGTTGTTTATACTTCTTATTCGATACAAGAATGTAGTGCATCATTTGGCAAACAAATGGTGTTGATACGCTTGTTCAATCCTTTGGTTTTCTTGCTCAATATTTTTTTGGTATTCCCTCTCAATCCTATGTTCCAACTATTTTTCAATATTTGTCCTTGATTTCAAGGGCTATAATTATCCCTCTTGTATTTATTGTCAATATCATGTTCTAACTATTTTTCCATAGAAATCTTTGGTTTTCTTGTTCAACATTTTTTTATGTACCTTGTCGATCTCTTATCTTGGTTATTCTTGACTTCCTTGTCCTTGACATCCATTGCTGGTTTACAATGTTGTAATTGCATGCAAAACAAACTAAATACAATCATGTTTTCAATTTTAATTTTCACTTACATTGTAAAAAAATCAAGAAAGATGGCATGCACTATGGCACAAAATATAGTAATTACTAATTATTAATATGCACATCATAGACTCATTTTATGGAAATTTCTATGGTATTTGGATATGATGTATTCCATGAGTTGCTTGAATCTATATAGGTGGCTAAATGCATGATAGGGGCAACCTCTCTTTGTATACCGATGCACTAGATGGGCAAATTTTATGATTTAAAAAAAATCATGGACTAGACTAGAAAGTTTGTTCTAGAAAAAAACTAATTTTTTGATGTTTAATCCTCAAAGACATACAATCTTGTTGCATCACATAACTCTCAAACTCTAGGTTATCAATCAACTTCTTTCTAATATCTAATCTTTCAAGAATTCATTGGAGGAAAATAAAAATTAGGAATTAAAGACAAAAGCAAAATGAAATATATTTTAATTGAGCTTCACAATGCCACATCAAACCGTCTTTATGTCAAAGTCTCAAACTTCCAACAAATGTTCTCATACCAAGAAAAAATATTTTAATCTTGAGGCAAATTTTAGTATTCAAGACAACTACAAGAGTGAATGGACTATAATAGGAAGAATGAGTAGATTGACCAACTACACTACAATCTCTTTCTTTCTACTAGATAGGTTAGAAAGTTGTAGCCCTTTTGCTACCTTGAGTGTTCTATCGTAACAAATTCCATCTCTCTCACCCATTCCTTCTACTTTTCAATTGATTTTATGAATTTTTTTTCATCCTAGAATTGGCATCTTCATGCACATTTTATCCAAAGTGCTTTGACCTCCAATTCAAAATGATGAAGAGAGTGCTTCAAGTCAATGCTTTGTTCAAATACCTTCTCATTAATCCCAATAAATTCTTGAAAATTCAAAAAATGACCTTACTTCATCTCCAATTTGATGAAATTGACGTAGAAACTATTAATAGTTGTACAAATTAAAGATACAAGCAAAAATTTGCAAAAATTAAAAATAAGATTCAAGAATTAACCCCTCAACACTTCAAGGGGCTCAAAAGTAGCTTCATATAGTTTGAGTCCAATTCAAAGTAATGTAACTTTTGCATCTAATGTCCAAATTCAATAAAACTTGTTGGAAAAGTTGCGCATACTTTTCTAGTTTATGTGGTAAAATTTTCAGATCAATCCAAGATGTAGTAGTTTCTTGAAATCCAATCGAAGTTCACAAGTACAATTTGAGTTCACAAAACTGCACTTGATGGCTGCAACTTTGGGGGCTTGTATCTCTTTCATACAATGTTTTTTTTCAATAAAATTTGTCAGATTATGTCCCCCTTGAAGTCTAGTTCTTGTGGTAAATTTTTCATATCAATATAGGTTGTTTTGAATGTTTGGGAGCAATTCGAAGTTCAAAACCCTACTAGTTTTTCATTATAGTGAACTTTGGTGGCCTATTTCTTCTTCATACAATGCCCGTTTTCAATCATTCTTTTTGGTAAAGTTGCACATGCTTGTCTAGTTTGTGTCAATAAAATTTCATATCAATCCAAGAAATAATGAGCGACTGAGAAGCATTTTAGTAGAAGGAGGTTCAACCTTGGATGTAATTTTTGGCAACTTTTCTTGACATCTCAAAGCCATTTTGTAAACACAATGAGTCAATTGAATGATATTTTCTTTCACCAATGTATTTGTATGCTGATTTTCAAGCACTTTGTAGTTTAAAGTTTTTCATTTGAGAAGGTTTAGAATTCAAATTTCACATCCAAATGTGTTTTTAGGAAAATTTCACCATCCTATTTCAACACTAAAACATTCTAATCTTTCAATCTACATGGTCAAATGACTTCAATTTTGATCCATGCCATCTACAACATGTGCACTAAAAGATTGTATGGTTAAGATCTCTATAAATTCATGACATTTAGATTGATAGCACTTCAAAAGCTATGATGTTTTTAAATTCAAAAAGACCCTGGGCCTTGAGGGGTTAATGGATTAATTATAAACATATCAGTTTCTTTTGAAAGGAAAAAAAGAAGAAGAAAATAGCCTACTTGCATTTGAGGAAAAATAGAGATTTATTTTGAAATGGCCCTAAGCCCAAATGAACGAGGTGAACCGTGAACCTACCGGACGGACCGACCGACCGACGGACAGAAGTTGCCGGTTCTTGGCCAGTGCCGTCGTCGCCTTCCCCGCTGGCAGGCTCGCAGCCCGGTCCTTGGTGCTCCTCCCTTTGGCTTTGGTTTTGGCTAGGCTCCCTTTCTTCGTCCATTTTGTGTTTTGGCTCTCCTTGTAACCCTAGCGCAGGATCCCGTTCCTCCCCGCCCCACCGCGGCCTCTGGTTCGCGCGTCGGATGGGGGTTGTCGCCTGCATTCGTCTTCACCGTGTGTCTGTGTCTGTGTCTGTTATTGCCATTGTTGCCGAGCTTGGTTGCATTTGCTGACCGGTGTGGAGTAGCCTCGATCGCGTCCCGGGCGCAGTTGTAGTTTCGACACCGGTCGATCCGCCAGGCACGCTGGACGGGGAAGGGGACGCCATGGACTCCGATCAGGGCAAGCTCTTCATCGGAGGGATCTCGTGGGAGACCACGGAGGAGAAGTTACGTGATTACTTCAAGTCGTATGGGGAGGTCGCAGAGACGGTTATTATGAAGGACCGCGCCACGGGACGCGCGCGCGGCTTCGGCTTCGTCATCTTCGCGGACCCCGGCGTGGCAGATCGCGTGGCAGGCGAGAAGCATACCATCGACGGAAGAACGGTGAGTAATGTTCTTGGGACCCCGTAGCGTAGGTCGTAGGCTGTACGCTGGTGTGGGTGAGGGCTGTAGAGCGGAACAGAACAGAGGGCAGCGACGAACTAGGCGAGGGTGAGGGTGAGAGAGAGCAAGGGATGCATGCTGCGATGAGCGCGAGTGGTTACTGGTGGAATGAGTCCGTGCGTGCGTGTGGTGTGGTGTTGGTGCATGAGGATGTGTCAGTCGGTCGGTGTCTGGAGCCCGCGGCAGTTATATAACTAGTGTAGCCTGTCTTGCTTAAATCTTTTTTCTCATTCTAGGTGGAAGCGAAAAAAGCTGTGCCGAGGGATGAGCAGCAGAATATGCCTAGGAGCAACAGCGGGGGTGGGGGTGGCCAAGGGCCAGCAACATCTCAGACTAGGACAAAGAAGATATTTGTGGGGGGCTTAGCCTCGACCGTTACAGAGGATGACTTCAAAAAGTATTTCGAGCAGTTTGGGTCTATTACAGATGTGGTTGTTATGTATGACCACAATACTCAAAGGCCTCGGGGCTTTGGCTTCATCACGTTTGATTCTGAGGATGCAGTTGAGAACGTGATCCAAAAGTCGTTCCACGAGCTCAACGACAAGATGGTGGAGGTCAAGAAGGCCATCCCGAAGGAGCTGAGTGCAGGGTCGGGTGGGCGGGCCACGGGAGGCTTCGGCGGAGGCGGAGGCGGGCGCGGGGGAGGCAACTACGGATCGGGGTACAGTCAGGGTGGGGGCTACGGCGGAGGGAGTCCCGGCGGGGGCAGTGGTTACGGTGGCCGCGGCGACAGCCGCTACGGCCCTAGCCCGGGCGGGCGCGGGGGGTACCCGGGCTACGGCGCGGCTGGTTACGGTGGTGCGGGCTTTGGGAGCAGCGGGGGTTACGGCGCGGGCATGAACGGCGGCTACGGTGGCAGCGCGTATGGCAGCAGCGTGGGCTATGGCAGTGCCGCGGGAGGGTACGGGAGTGCAGGCTACGGGAGCGCGCCGGGCGCGGGTGGTTACGGCAGCGCTGCAGGCTACGGCAGCGGGGGTGCAGGTAGTGCGGGGTATGGTAGCGCGCCCGGCGGGGGAAGGAGTGCGTGGGGAAGTGGAGGTGCTGGGTACGGTACCGGCGCGACCTCCACGGGCTACGGGGGCAGCGGGAATTCGAGCATGACGGGGTACGGCAATGCGGCTTGGGGAACAACCGGGAGCGGCGCTGGGGCTGCAGTGAGCTCGGGCTATGGGAGCGGGGGTTACGGTTACGGAAGCAGCGACGCAGGGTATGGATCGTCGGGTGGGTATGGCGGACGGGGGAGTCAGTACGGATCGAGCGCGGGGGGTTACGGGACGAGCGCGGCGGGGACGGGGAGCGGGAGCTACGGGGGAGGGTACGGGGATGCATACTCGGGATACGCCGACAACACGTGGAGATCTTCGGGGACGGATTCGTATAATTCGGCGGCGACGGGATCGGTGGGAGGCGGGACGGGAGGGGGTTTCGGCGTGGGCGGAGGGGCGTCGGCGGACGGAGCGGTGAACGGGACGTCAGGCTATGGTGGGGGATATGGTGTGGCAGGCAGACAGACACAGCGAGGTCCTGATGCCAGATTCAGGCCCTACCCTGCCGCTGGTGACCGCACTGGCTAGTCACTGCATTTGGTTGCGTACGAGGCTTAGAGGGCAGCAGATGTTGATAAGGTCCTTTGCTTATTTATGGAAACTACTATAGTTGTAGCTCTAGCTGGCAATGTGGAGTGTGTGGTCAGTCGTGTGTGCTTTGTCTGTATATTAGGGGCAGTGTGGAGTGTGTGGAGGCTGGATTTGGAATGTGGTTGGGTGGTTAGCAGTCTTGGATGTGGTGCGTGTATCTCTAGGTCTTGTTGGTGTGCAGAAGGGCAGAATGTATATGGGCTCACTGGTCATAATCCGTGCTTGGTGTATTAGATGGAGAGGTGTGGTGGATATGGAGGGAAGCCATTCCTGCAGGGCTTTTAATAAATAGAAAGTCAGAAGGGGGATTGATGTAAATAACGTGTCGGATGTGTGTTGGTAGATCTGTATACAGTAGTGCGGTTTAGGAAATGTGGGTGCACTGTGGTAGCGTTGAATATGAGGGGCATGGTTATGGTCTGTGTGAAATATCCCGTGGTGATGTGATAGATGTGGTTGTAATTTTAAGTGGGTGGGTAGGATTTTTGATGTTGGCGTGGGCATTCATGGTCGGGGTGGATGGTGTTTGGGAAGCTGAGTCTGGGTCGGGTTCTGACGATTTGATGTGGTGGTTTGACGGCAGGTGGATCGACCTAGTTTTATGAAGTAAAAGAGGCAGGATTTTGACTACGTTGCCATGTTGCTGGAACGTCCGGAGGGAGGAGTCGCGGTTGGGAGGCAGCTGATTGGTCCGTTGGCGGCGTAGTGACCTGCTGTTAGCTGTTAGTTTATGGTTTAGGACAATTCATAGTAGAGGACTGAGCCTAAAAATAGCTGCAGCATTTAATGTGATCTGTTTCTTTTTTTTGTTGTAGTTTTTTTTTTCCTGTAGAAGTTCCTCTTTCTTTGAAGAGGTGGAGGGTTCTTCAGTTTCTGTAGAATTGGAATGTTATCTGGTGCCACCTTATTCTTTGAGAAGTATGTTGTTTAGGAAAATTATGCAGGCTACATGGTTACGAAGTGCATGATGATCAGAGTAAGAGTAGATTTCTAAACAGGTTTAGGGACCAGGTGGTACTATCCTCTTTATTTATTTGAGGAGCATAATTTGTGGTGGAGGCCAATGTCCAGTTGTGGTGGTTGTGTGGTGTTTCGAGTCTCTATTGTGAGTGGTCGCAGAGTCCCCAGTTTTGCAGATTCGCCAGAAATGTATATGTAGTTATTGACGGGAATCGTATTTCTGGAGATAATTGTAGAGGTCCTGATGGGCGTGGAGAGTTGGCTGTGTAATGCTTAACCCCAAAATGCCCAATGCCCAATGCCTTTTCTGAGCATCTTGGGCATTTCATGGAAATTTTTGGTTTGAAATCCGAATGATGTAATCTTACGGACACAAACATTTGAAATGAGGAAAAAATTTCACGGTATTTTGGAGTGCAATCAGCCTCACTGATATTGTTTTCAAATTTTGAAAGAGAACAGGAAGAAAGTTCAAATCAGATACAAAGTATTTTCAAAAAATCTGAAATTTTCTCCCTAGATGTACATCAGAGTTAAAAATATCATGGAGTACCGGTATTTATTGTATGTTTTTGAAAATTGGAGATTCAACACATAGTATTACAATGAACTTCAAATTGCAATCTTTACAAAGTGAAATCAGTTACACTTTATTGGTTTCATTTCATTTTGGTTGGACTCAAATTCAAAAAAGATCATTTTTATGACTTGAAAGTTCTAAATGCTAGGATCTAGAAGATTTCAAAATATACTCTGATGATTTGCGGAAAATGTGTTCAAGCAGATGTGAAAAAATTGAATGAAGAATTGCATTTTTTAATCTTGCAAGTCTTCACAAAGTGTCATCCATTGACCAATAATTAGCTATTGCAATAAAGGGTTATGTGTAATTTACCGAAGTCCCTATAATTTTTTAATTTTTAGCTTGATTTTGATGGTCCAACACTTGAATTTGTGTTTAATCAAAATACTCTAGGACATACTTTCCAATCATAGTAATTTTGAATTCTAACTATACAACAAAAAAGAGTTAGAAATATATTTGGTAGGCCTAATCAAAATACTTTGGGAGGCTTGTCTATCGGTACCATTGAAAAACATGTTTATAACAAAACTCTCAAAACTCCAAAAAACCATTTGAATGATTTCTTTCTTCGATGCTAGTGTACATAATTAGCTAGGATGCTTTAAGCATTGAGTATAGTTCCTATTGCTCTAATTGTCAATTGTGCAGGACGATGAGGCACATTCCAGCGAAGAGCTTGCACGTTTCCACTCCGACGTGGTGGCTGGAGAGCCGCTTTCATTTTAGGTAAGGGTCCATTATTCGTTGAGATGTGATTTTTGTGGGGTATGTTTCATTTTATGTATCTATTGATTCGTTTCAAGTTGATCGTTTTAGTGAGGACTGCTTTGATGATTGTGTTCTTCGTCTGTGCAGCTTTGCAGAGTACTACAACCCAGGCAACGAAGAGTTTGGAGTGCTGCGAGTTTTGAATGACGATCTCGTCAAGGTATGCACGGCCATTAGAGCTCCGTTATGGTAAAGAACGCAGATCTTTTTTTTCAACACTGATTACCAGGATGCGGATGTCGAGAGATGAGGTGACTTTTTGTAATGCTTTTTGGTTCACAGCCGAAGGCAGGATTTGGTACTCATGCCCATCGTGACATGGAAATCTTCACGTATATTGTGGATGGGAAACTAACGCACAAAGCCAGGTGAGAAATCCCAATACGATGAGATTTTGAATATGTGCATCTAGGTTGTTCGGTGAAAAACTTAGTTCTGGCCACAAAGCATGCACTCAGGATATTTTTGCTTGCTCTTCAATCTCCAGGTGATCTTGGTGTGCCAATTGGGACTAACTTGCTGTTGTTAATCAGCATTGGAACGTCCGAGACCTTGGGCCGTGGCTCAGTTCAATATATGAGTGCTGGAACAGGAATTCGACATTCGGAGATGAACAACAACGATGACTTGTATGCGATCGATTCCTTGCACGACGAATTTGATATTATTGAATTTGATGATGGGTTCAAGAATTACTAGTCGAAGTCCTTTGCAGAATCTAGTTGCGTTAAACCTTGCGAATTGGCATGGCAGTAACTTCTAATGTAAACCCTGCCAGTTCTGACGCAGCTAGGTTTTCATGGATACCTCCAGTGGGTGGGTTTGTACTAATTAATGTAATACTCCATGTTAAAAAGCAAATTACGTACGCAGTATCATTCTACCATCGCTTGTCATGGAATGAATTTGACAATAACCTACGTTTCGGTCCAGGTTGCGCTTCTTACAAATTTGGATCAAGCCTGAGAAACACGGTCTCAAGCCCAACTACGGTTCACGCGTTTTCCAGTGAGTCCAGACTCTTGCTTGTACCAGTTTCCAGTTTCCTTTTTGTGCGATTGTTGAGATATATCTATTCCGCCCAAAGTGCATCCTCATGAGACCATTGCCGCGACTTGGATTGCCAGGAAAGCAGACCGACACAACAAAATTCAGCATGTTTTGACGGATTTCAAGAGATATGCGAGTGAGAAGGATCTTGGCGAGGGTGTCATCCCCATCCACCAAGACTGCAACATGTATGTTTCGGAGGCTGATCCAGGTGTGGAACAAGGCTTCGTACTCGCCAAGAGACGGCAAGCCTATGTGGTTTGCATTGAGGGTAAACTGTCTGTGAGTGACTCCGTGCATCTGGACACTCGGGACGCTATGGAGGTATGTATGAGGTTGATGATTTGAGAGTCCTAATTTTTCAACGAAATGAAATTCACGCTCAGCGCAATCCATCTAATACTCACACTATAAATAGTTTCCCCGCGAATGGTTCCCTATTTGTACAGAATCCTAGACGACGGCATTGGATTCCAGCAACATGCTTTGCATTATCTAAAGGGAAGTGACTCTTGGTTGCGATTGTCTCCCTCCTCTCCTTGTATTTATGTTTGGTTTTTGGGGGCAGATAAAAGCGGGAACTGCTCAAGATCTACCACTGCAGTTCAAGGCTGACAAGAATGTGGGTGCGCATTTCCTTGTGATTGAGATGGCTCTGGGTTAACATGATCCAAAAAATTTCAAGGCCTTCCAGATTCGAGGTTGACCTCGAGAAGCTTTTCAAGTTCCAACGGCTCCTTGTCAAGCAACCTAATATTGAAAATCTGAATGATGTTAACGGAACTTTGAAGGTGTGCTTTCCTATGTACTAGTGTCATCTCTATGTAGAACTTGTGGAGAGGTATATTTACAAAATCTGGAGACGGAACGATTATCGTAGAAAGGTGCTCCGAGTTTAGACTTAAGGGGGGCGACCATGTGCAAAGTAAAATAGTTTCCAAAACTGGATAGGTTTTGCTTCTCAGTAAAGCAGATGAGTGGTATTACAGTGGGGATCCACCATATGGGTGGATGACTACCACTTAATTTTATTAGGGAATAAATACTCATAAACTTCAAATGTGTTCGGCTACACTTCTTGAAGCCTTTCGGAAGTAAGTTGTATGAAACCACTTATTATCCATTCTAATCAATGACTACTCAGTCAGCAGCCACTGCAGTTTGTTCATGTCGGAGTGAAGTTTGAACTCTTTCAGGAGGTGCAGGAGGGACGGACACTATTTCTCTGCCTTGTCTTGGCCTTCTTGGTCTCTTGGCCGTTTTTCCTTTTTTACATGTCTGCTGTTATTGTTTTCACTATTTCTTCGTACTTGGCCTGTCGGATGTTGCTACATATTGATAAAGCCTACACAGTCCATCGTCACTGTACTAGTGCTCTAAAATCTTTTTGCAATGCAAGTTACGATGTCAGCTCCTAACACATCACCTCCACAGAGCAGAACCCGAACGCATCATCCTGACAATACCGTAACCTTGAGCTAAAAGTGGTTTTAGCCGTGAGCTCATGGTCCACGAATTAAGGGAATCAAGACCCACCCCACACCGTAGAACTGTTGAATCAAGGTTCCATTTGGTCGGGGTGAACTGACCCCCTCGCTTAAATTACAGGGACCTGCAGGGAAAGATGGTAGATGGACTATCAGGTGATGGCCAAGTTATGCTTACACCATTGATCTTATAATTGCATAAGAAATTAATCACGAGGTTGACTTCTCTCCCATCCATACCGCTGCAAAACCTCGCAGTTAAAAATTGCATAAGAAATTCTTACATAATAACAAAAGTTCGATCACAACAGATCTGACTCTGGGACCCAAAGTGATCCCGAAACAGCTCAATAAACCTTCCAAGAATACACTAGTTAAAATGCTGAAAAACGATGCAATCAGTTTTCTCCACCTCAACAAGTGACGATGAATTCTTCGACACACTCTCTCTCGTTACGCAACCATTCTCAAAACAGATGGCAATGCCACCATCCTAAACAAAAGAAGTTAATAGTGAGTTGCTACAAGGTAACTGTAAGAGATGCGCTAGCTCTCACGTCAACTACCTTGCACACAATCATAACTACACTACTACATACGAATATTAAAAGTCCTCTACTTTTAACAGGTGAAGGAAAATTCCTCACCAATCTCTCTCATAACGCCACCATGCTGACAGGTGGCAATGTCAGTTGCCATCCTGAAGAAAAGAAGTTAATGGTTAGTTGTTAGTAGAGTGCAACATGAATGTCATCAAAATTGGACTATAACGTGTACCAAGTCAATGCTACGTACGTACGGCTAAATGACTACCTCACCTGCGCAAGAACATTCAAGTACCGTCATCTTCAACAAAATCTCTTCAATTCCGTGTGTCGTAGTTCCAAAATTTTTGTGCTGGGTGTACAATCTACCAAACTGTCCCAATGGAACGAGAATTCTTCACCGGGGGCTCGCGATCTGGACACCGATCAGTCGGTAACGGATACACACAGAACGCGTCGTCACGCAAGCACAGGAAAAGGCGTTCATACGCCGCGCCCATCGTCGCCGCCTTGAACATCATGCGCGCATACTCCACGCGCGTCTCCGCGTCCGCGCCCATCTTCTTCCTCCCGTCGCCAATGGCTTTTTCCAACGCCGCCGTAATCGCTTCCACATTCGGCGCAAACGTGAACCCAAATGGCTTCCCGATGATCACACTCCACGTGATGCTCGCGAATCGCGTCGCCATCAGCGCCTTCCCGCACTGGAGCGCCTCGATGAGCGTCGTGTCCAGTCCCTGCGACCGCAACGTAGGGTTCAGAAACACGTCCAGGGAGTTATAGAATCCATTAAGCTCATCTGGTGGTAACGGACCCACGGCGACCACGTTGGGCTTCCCTGGCGCCAGGCGCGCGTAACGACTCAACCAGGGGCCGCTCCCCGCGACCAGCAGGTAGACGTTGCTGTGCCTCTCGAGAATGTTCACGAACGCATCGAAGAGCAGCGGGTGGCCTTTGTCTTTCACCAGCCGTCCCGCGACGCCGAACACCATGGTCGCGTCCACGGGAACGTTGTACTTGCGCCGAAACGCCGCGCCTTGGTTGGAGTTCGGGTGAAACGCGTCGTCGACGCCGTTGAAGATGGTATGCACGCGCTCCACGGGAAACTCGTAGATCGTACGCATCACGTCCGCGACGTAGTCGCTGATCGCGATGTGATGACCGTAGTTCTCGAACGTTTTCGTCTCCTCCACGATCTTCTTCAGCCGTCCGACGAGGTTCCGCTGAAGCTCCTCGCTGGGCGGCTCCTTGGGGATGTGGTGGCGCTCCATGGCGATGTCGCTGTGGATGCATTCCGCCGCAATGCCGTGCCATGTTGCGACTGTGGGGGAGATTCCGTTCGCTTTCTTTGGCGAAAGGGAAAAGCTTTCCGTGTGCACAACGTCGAAAGGGGATCCGGAAGCGTTCAATGCGAGAAACGTCTTCCAGTAAAGCTCCTCGGCTGAGTACCCAACCTCGGATTCACGCGGCGAGCGGACGATGTGAACGTGGATACGGTTCTCGTTGTGAAGAGTGATATTCTCTCCATTGGGTCGAGTGGTGAAGACGTGAATCTCGTGGCCGCGGCGAGCCAAGTCATGATACAGGGTGCTCGCGTGATGCTCCATCCCGCCGGGCTTCCCATCCATCGGCCAAGTCTTCACAAACGCCGCGATGCGCAGGCGCTGGGATCGCGCGGCACCGAAACACAGGCGGTTCCAGGCGCCTTCAAATTCACGCAAATCCCCCGCCCATAGGTCGTCACGCACATTCAGCTTCGCGCAAATGTTGGACCGCCGCAACCAGGCGCTTTGCTGGCCGAGCGACATCGCTGATGAGGAGTTGCCATTGCTATTTCCAATGGAGTATAGTATGGAAATCACGAGAAACGCGAACCACACGATGTTGAGGAGCACGAAGGACCATTTCACGGCGTTCCCGAATGGAATCTTGCCACTGCGCTCAGAGTCCCAAAGCTTCTTCAACCGAGAAGCCGCAGTGGCACTGGGACTGGCTGCTTCAAGTTTGAAGCTGGGTAACGACCCCAGCTGCCGGTGCTGCATCTCTCTAGCGCCAACTTAAATTCGTCACTAAGTGTGGCGTTGATGCTGAACATTCTGAGGCGGGAATGTAAGTATTGGAGGTTTAGACATATTTGCTTCAAATTGTCTAACTCGGACTCAACAGTACATACGACTTGCACTATGATGATCTGGCCACAAAATGACGACTATTTAGCGGGTTGAATGTTTGAGGACATGGTTGTGCAGGCCTTTAATCAGACACTGAACAAAAATATGAAATAATCTTGCGCGAGGTGACAAGTCAGTAATATCTAGAGACGAACCCAACACACTCGGAGAAGGCCAGAGCTAACTTAGACCATGTCTACATGTAAGGAAAACTTCGTCAGGAAAGATGCAATCTGAAGAAGAATGGTGACGTTGGGTCTAATGACTTGAACAGAGGATGTTGAGGTAGTTTGATGTCACATGGGCATAGGTACCAACCACTAACTTTGATACTTCTTGTCGGAGGTACACTCTAGGACAAATAACAACAAACAAGTAGGAAGGAAGAAGACGAGCTTGTCGTAAGTTTTACACACATCAATCTGATGTGTCGATGATCTGCTAACTGAGCAACATCGATATACAGTATGCTCCCCTGTCGGACAAGAAGCAAGTGACAAGAAACCAGAAACCAGAAATCACTGCATGTTGATGCACTCTATCAACAGATCACAGCAAAGGAGCGAAAGAGCGCGAGATATCAAAGCTCAAGAGGGGCTGGGCTCTGAACATCACTAGCAAACACACACTGTAGTGAGGAAGAAACTTGCTTTGGTATTCCGAAAATGGCTTATGACCGTCTAGTGTCCGTCCCGGTCCTGAGACAGCGGCGCTCCAACTTGTCCCAGACTACCAGGAAGTACTGTGGGAAGAGCATTATTAGAGCATTATTTTCAGAGAATTAGGGTTATTCTCCTGGTTGAGTGCTTGTTGACCATAAACAGCCGAAGTTCTGTACAGTAACTCACATTGGTTGTCAGTCGGTGCGCAGGATGAGAGTCATGCATCCTGATCCCTTACAGTCCATTGATCCTCTCCTACAAGCGGTTGTTGCAATTTGCTCAAAGAAATTGGGTCGGAAAGCAAATGACATGATTTCAGGGCTTCTTTTTTGTCGGTAGAACTCGATTCTGATTTCTGAGCTGTAGAGTTTCATTGTTTCTGGGTGAAGGGGGAGGCTAACATTTCAGATCGGTATTGATTTTTCCAGATCGGTGTTGACTCTTACGATTGTGAATTATCCCGCATTGCGCGCCTTGTTCTCCTACCACTTTGGGTTGTGCACACAGAACTTTCCAGCTTCCACGTGAAGATACAGTATTGGGGTTCCTGATGCCTGCTGCCGGAAAATTAAATGCTTTCCCCACGCAGAGAGTAGGTGTCTTGTCTGTTGACAGCATTGAGCATTGAAGCGGTACAGAAAGAAAAGAATCCGGCTGGTGGCAGGTGTGGACTTTCGTGCGCAGAACCTTAACCCTTAAACGTCGACACTGACATTTGGTGTCCGCTGGATGACAAGGAATCATTCTACCTGCCCTCCATTGTTTCAGTATTGTTTCAAACTGAGAACAGTATTGAAAGTACATTGTTGCAACACTGCAAGAGTACTGCAACAATATAATTTAGGTGTAAATGCAATCCCCTCATTGCAACAGTATTGTTGCATACTGTTTGCAGTTTTGACACAATATACTTTCAATACTCTATTGTGAACCGTTTGAAACAATATTGAAACAATACTGAAACAATGGAGGGCTTTTTCCTAATGTGTAGTAGGATAGAGGTACAATTATTCATCCTCAAACTTTTGTTGTGAAAAGGAGAGGTCTTCTACAATAGTTTGACTTCCACTAGTGCAAAAGGGGTGTTTTAATGACATTTTAAATGACATTTGGATGTCATTTCAACCACCACCCCAAGGTGGTTGAAATGACATCCAAATGTCATTTAAAATGTCATTTTTTTGATGTCACTAAGACACGGAGGTTTAAATGACATTTTGAATATGTCATTAAAACATGTTTGTGGTCTACATCTTAAAATTTTAAAATCTATGTAGAATGAGGATTTTTTGTAATTCAAAATCAATTCAACATTTAACTGAGGTTTAGAAATTCTACACAATATTGTAGATCATAACTTCAAGTTTTTTTTCAAAAAAATAGATCTTCATATCTAAATTCTCTGCAAGAAGTAGATTTCAATTTCAAAACATGTTGCGAGTGTGAACATTTATCAGTTTAGATTGTCACAACGTCAAAGATTTTAATTTCAGAATTCTTCTCAGATGTAGATTCCTGTAAATTCTGAACTGTAGATTCTGATCTCTAGCATCGTAGATTTTAATACTAGAATGTCTTTAATTTGTAGATTAGGAATTTAATAATTCTTTTCCATTCTGAATTGTAGATTCTAATCTCTAGCATCGTAGATTTTAATACTAGAATGTCTTTAATTTGTAGATTAGGAATTTAATAATCCTTTTCCAATGTAGATGTTAGTATCAAAAATTGACACATGATTTGGAAGGTTCTGAAATCTTGAAAATTTGTAGATTTTTTCCCTAGAATAATTCATATCAATTTGTAGACTCTGCAAATGAAAAAAATAGGATTCTTGGTAGATGTCATTATCCCAGAGAAGGAACATAACACAACCCAAAATCTACAAATGGATGGAATACTAATATACAAAACCCTTTCTACAAATTTTCCCACCTACAAAATCTAAACTAAATCTAAACTAATAGGTCCAGAGGTATGGAAGCTGAGGAGGGCTCCGATTTCCTTCAATTGGCTCCCTACCAGTCTTTCCGCCCCAATATCCTCTGCACTCCTAGGGAGTCCTAGCAACCTGCAAACAAAAAATAAAAATGTCAAAAAAACTCCTTTCTTTAGATACATAATATACAAGTGTTGGCCCGGCGTCTCGTAAGTGGGAGAAGAGGAAGCTAGTGACTGGGACGAAGCTTTGTCACCTCGCTGGGACTTGCTGTGGACAAAATTGCCTCAGTGTACGCTCTGCTCCAGTGGTGGAGTGAACCAACTTGCCAAACAATACCCTTGCAGTGGAGGCTTCATTCACACTTGATTTCTAAAATCACAACATTGAGCCATTGGAACAAAGTTGGAAGACAGTTTGCTACCATGATTGGTAGGATGTATTAAAAAATCTCATCATCAAAACTGCATTTTAGGGAAGATTGCAGGCTCTGCAGCATTCTCATTTGATTTTAAAATAAACACGAATTCGCATTTGAAATTTACCATAAGCACAAGATACCCACCTGATAGTGCGTCTGTCGAAGGTAGTGATGTGGGGTACATCCTCGTCTCCAAATTGAGCAGCTCTCACTTTGCACAACTTGAACTGAACCCAGAGAAACCCTGTCAGGACTCATCACATAGACATACGCTGCAGAGGCGTCAGCAAGTGGAGGCTCGGAGAATGAAGGACTGCGACAACTCTGAGAACAACCATTAAACCCTAAATCTGGAGTCCAAGAACCATGCAGAGATCATTAGTCAATGAAAATTCAATCTTCTGTCATACCTTGGCTTCTTGGGCAACGATGTGTTGCAGCTAAAACGTGGGTTGTCGTACAAGACAGGGAAGTTCTCGTTTCTCTTGGCGATGGAGATCAGTCTGCATTCCCACCACCAGTTTTAACCATAAACCAAATTGCTCTAATCCCCACTCTAACCAGCGCAGTACACAACATTTGAACAATCAAACCAAAATTATGGCATGGCATTTGCCACTACAAGTTTCCAAGACGGGAGCTCCCACAATCTTCTTCTAGTGCAGCTGTTGCATTCGTTTCTTGTAATAGCTCTCACTGTTGCATTGAAAACAAACCAAGCTCTAAACGATGGATCCAAGACACCAAAATCTCAATGCCCGCAGAAATTGAGTACACATGTGGCTGCGGGCGGGAGCCGGCTGGCGTATGCTAGAGGGGGCGTGTTGGAGGAGTGAGAAGCGAAGGAAACGAAGCGAAGGGAGAAGCGAAGGAAACGGAAGGGGAAGGGCAAGTGGGAATAATTCTTCTGACGTAGGGAAGGCAGAGCGGGGGAAGAGGACGGGGCGCGGTGTAGGAGTGACATCGGGGTGGGGAGAAGGGCGTCTGAGTCCGTGGGTGGGTCGGTGGGACCTTCGACCGAGGACGCCCAATTATACAAAACCATACGAATCGGACCAAAACTTCTTTAACCCTATAAAGACGGGCCTATTACCACTCCTTTCAAGCTTGAACTCTCATTGCTCTGTTTGCAACTGGATATGAATGAAAAAAAATTCATTTATTTTTCAGAGGTGAACACATATGTATACTACAAGTTGTAAAATTTTCAAATTTTCTGGGAAAAATTTGAAATTACTATGAATTTCTTAACAAAAAATTGAAAAAAATTCATATCAAATACAAAAAACACTTAAAAAATATGAAATTTTTTCCATAGATGTTTATCATAGTGCAAAAACCCATGGTATAAACCAAAGTTACCGCGTCACTCTAAAATTAGAAAATCAACAAACCATGATTATAGGTCCGAAGTTCATATTGCTATAGAATATACAAATATACAAATTTTTCAAAATTTCCAATTGGAGTAAAAGCTAAACTTAATAATATTCATTTCATTAGTTGAAATCAAATTCAAAAAACATCATTTTTATGGCTCAAATTTTCATCAAGAGAAAAGAGTAAGAAATGACCAAAATACACTACAAGGGTGATCCGTGAATTGATCATCTTCTTCTTTAAAAAAGTCAATAAGACCATAATAAGGGACTTTGCAACACTATTCATTGAAAATGTACTATAATACCCTCCAAATAAATAAATTGGATGAAAAAACTTTTTTTCCTACCCTTCATTGCCAAGTGATGTCATGCTGCGGACCACTCTGGTCCGCAATGTTTCTACAGGGTTAATTCTTAAAGGACACTACCTCGGTGATTGGTACTCATTCAAATATGATTTAATTTTTGGATCAATAGGTGCATGTTTTGTTTTTACAATAACAAAGAAAGTCATCCATTAGATATTTTGTGTCTTCAATGTCGTTTCAAGGTTGACCCTTAAAGGACGAAGGGGTGACCTTGAAAATCATCTCTTTCCATTATTGTGTGCATTATGGGCTTTAAAAATAGCAAAAGCACTTACATTTTGTTTCTTGTTGCTTCAATATGATTGTCTTTTATACATCTCTAAAATCATATGTGTTTGTTTTTTAGTGCATGAAGTCTTTTTGTTCCATTGCTAAATCATACTGATGCATGACTACAACGTGTCATATCCATTTTAATTGTATCAAAATTGTAACTATAGTTTATAACTGAAATTCCTTTGGAACTTAGTTACTCCAATCACAAATTGCACATACAAATTTAAGAAATGTGATTCTCAACCATCTAAAATATCACTTGCTTGGATCATATTTCAAAATATATATTGGCCAAAATATGACTCATGAACAAAGAATATGATTGCACAAAGTCATATGCCATGTTACCCAAAATATGACTCATGTTATTTCACATTAGTTGAAAATTTGACTACATGGAGTCACCTGCCATGAGGTTTCTTTTTTCTTTGCTTGAGTAGGTCAAGGAAAAATCAATTCTTCAAGGGTAGTCAATATATACACAACATTGGCAAAATATGGCTAATTATATTCCCCAACAATAGTTTTTATAAATATGATTCCTATCTTAAATGACTAGTCAATAATGATTGGAACCAATCATATCACACATCATCTACAATGATTCCTACATGAGTCATATTTTGAGATTTTGCGACTCACTATAGTTATATATTGCAATTATAAAACACCCATTTTATTGTAGAGTAATGTTTCAAAATTATGCCTTTTGATGTACCAAAATCAAGAGTAGGCTCTAGTAGATTTTAATGTTTTAATTGTGTACATCTTAAATAATGAATTTAGGAATAAAGTGATGGTTTTGGGTCCAAATGTAGGTGTTACATTTTAGGCACTATTGCTAGTAGGAGTAAACATACCTTAGGCCCATTAGGTTGCCCTTCTAGTATATCTATAGGGCAAGTTGGATGGAAAGTTAATTCTAAAAATAGATGATAAATTTGTTGGAAAATTATTTTGTCAAGAAAAATTTTTATTGGGAAAGAAAGAATCCTAGGAAATAATTCTATTTGGAGTATATTTTGAACATTATTTTCTTGAAATAAATTAATATTTAACAAGGGACTGTTGATTCTACTATGAACTTATGATAATGAAGTTTTCCAATCTAACAACTAGGTATATGATGAAAATTTAGATTTCATAATGTACAATGTTCAATAATTTCTTATTTATCATTTTATTAAGAACACAATTATTGTAAGATATCAAAAAATATATATATTGTAGGACAATCTACTGAGCTTATTTGGTGTAGACTGTAAAGTCTTTCCATGTCTTCATGACTCTAAAGAGCATCATATGTGAATGAGAATTAATTTATTCGTTCAAATGTGCATACATTCATGCAATATGGAGCAATACTTTTAGAAGATGTTGTAGCAATTTGGCGACTTCATCCATTGCAAAGTGGGAGTATATTGCCGAATATTTCCTTAAGAAATTTGTATCATATTTGAAATCTCTAGAGAAAATGAGATCTCATAGAATATCTAAATTTATGACATATTGAAGGCAATTTTGACTCTACAAACTGTATATGCCAACTATTGAAAAAAGTAAAAGCAAAAGAGACTTAGAGACATAGACTACTAGTGGGAATAGTACTCCTACTCTAATAGCAGTAGTGGTTAGTAAGTATATTTAATTTTTAATTTTAAAGGTTCTCTAATTTTTTTAAATAAAAAATACTTCCAAATTCAAGAAGTTCCCCACCTCAAATCTAAACAAATTGTGTGTCCCTTATCCACATTTGAAACTCTCTTAGAAAAAGGGGTGCATGGAGTTCACTTCATGTTGAAAAGACTCACTACATCAAACAAAATTAACAACCTAAATTGATATATAGACTACACTAAAATTAGTAAATAGCATTGGCCACACTAATTGTCAACAATAACACTAATTGTGATTTGAGAGGTTAGTGTTAGAACATTATTACCCATTCTAACACTATTTGAGCTCTATAGTAAAATTTGGTCATTTCAACATTTTTACGAGAGTGCATTTAGTGTTAGATGGGAACAAAATGTAGAAGTTGGAATGGTGGAGAACAACACTAATTATCACCCAACACTATATATCAATTTTAATGTACTCTTTTTTTTTATGCCCCTATCTCAACAAAAAGAAGCATTAGTAATAGTAATTGTCATCATATATAGGTCCAATAGAAATGATAGTAGTAATAGTTAATAATAGATATTATATTCCTTATTTTCACTAAATTCTCTAATCTTCAAAGTTATAAACGTTTTAACATTTGAATAAATTTTCAACTATATGTTCAAATGTCATGAAACAAAGTATGTGCACTCCTTTTGCTCAACAACTTGTGAGTGGTAAAGAATATATGGCTAGTAGATTTACATATGAGAGATTTTATAGTATCAAACATAACAAAACAAACTTGAAAAGACGAACTCATTTTATGTATAGATGTTATGAAAAGAGATCATTAATAATAAAATGAAAAGTGAAATAATTACTTTTTTTTAAAATTTAATAACTATAGAAGTTACTCACGTGGAGAAGTGGAATACATTGCTCAAAGTAATTGTACTTTTACCTTCATAAATATAGATGCAATGTACAAAAAATAGTATGAAATAATAATTGGGCTTTTACTTTTAGAATATATATTGTAGATCACTCACACTAAAATGCAAGTAAGCTTATTTGTCTTTTAGTTTTGGAAATAATATCAAGTCAATTTAAGTACAAAATGGATGAAAAGAATTGTCTTCAACAAATTGAGGCAAATTTCAATAAGAAACGTTGATACAAAACCCTTCGTTTAATTTATCAAATCATTTATTTATTTGAGAATATATAATAGCAAGTTGGTTGAAGAAAACAAAATTATAATGATTCAAATTGTAAACCGTGACTTAGGTGTAAGCAAGATTCTAAGCTACATATGTAAGGAAAATAAAGAGGAAAGGCAATTGAAAGAGATATCCAAAGATTAAATAAATTAAAAATTACAAAACAAATGGTAGAAAGTGATGAAAATATAAACCTACATTTAATTGACCATCAAACATAATAACAACATTTACAAAGGCCTCTATAATGTACTATGTCACAACTAATAGAAGTTCTGAAGAAAGTGTGGGGATTATTTTCAACTTTCTACCCTAATTTATAATCCTTCAAAACTGATAAAATTGAAGAGACTAATATACAATGCTGAAGAAGTATTCCCATCAAACTTCCAATTGTTTTAGCTTAAATAGCATGATCCTACACCATGTAGTTCATTACTATTATTTACTTTTTTACAAAAAAATCAAACAATTTTAATCTCTTTTGTATTTACTATGATTAATATTAGAGGAAATATTCATTTTTTAGCATATATTTCATTTTTAATTAAATAAATTAGAAAAAATACAAGATAAATTTGATAAATCACAAATTTTATGAAAAAAATAGGTGAAAAAATATTATATACTTTGAAATGTTAGAAAGTGATGAACTTTGATGGAAAAAATGTAAAGTAGACCTTAGACATTGACCCCTAAATGCATGAGGTACCAAATTCGGGTGTCAATAATACTTTGAAATTAAATAAAACCTAACCAAATTTCTATTTTTTGTAATTTTTATTTTAGACAAAATACTTATTGAATTGTAATTGTAGACCCAAAATCCAATCTTGCAAAAGATTGATTATGTTTTTTTTAATTTAGTATTACGTGCAAGGGTGTCTATTGCAATCTTTACTGTCCGTATTGTTGAGAGCTTTTGGAAATGACATTTGAAACACACTAGATATTGGAGAAAAATTCACATTAGAAACTCATTTAAAAAAAATTGTATAGTAGATTATAAGAAGCCGTAAATTGATCAAAGTTATGCATATTATGTCCTTCAACCTCATATTTTTTGGTTGACAATTTTTTTAGATTTGACATATGAAAAGAGGGTTGGAAGACTTCAAATCACTTAAAAAAATTTGACAACCTCGTAGTAGAACATTATAATCGTAATAGGACAAATGTAATTGAGAAAAACAAACAATTTCAGTGTACCCACTTTGACACCCTCCCAAGGGCACAAAAATTGTTTAATTATCATGAATTTTTTTTTATGAGATCATTTCTATGATGATAACATTTGTGTCTAATTTCAAGTTCAAAAGATTTGCCTAGAAAAATATATTTGAAATCTACCAACATATATAGTTGTGAAATAATTTCTAACAACTAATTCTATTGGTAGATTTTGATTATCTTTTTATGGGAAAATCCTTTGAACTTGAAATTACACACATGTTACCAACATAGAAATGATTTCATGCCAAAAATTCATGGTCAAATTTTAATTTCTCAATCTTTGGGAGGGTGTCAAAGTTGATAGCATTGAAATTGTTTCTCTCAACTACACATGTTGGTAGATTGTGAATATCTTTTTTTGTGTGAATCTTTGGGCCTTGAAATTTGTCACACATGTTATTAACATAGAGATCATATTGTGGAAAAAAATTCGTGTTAAAATAAAAAAAATTCAGCCCTAGGGAGGGCATCAAAGATGGCAGCAGTGAATGTTTTCTTCCTTGTGAAAGCAAGAAATCGGCCCCTACTGTACATACTATTAACCACCTAATTTCATAATCTACCAGGTGCATTTCTTATGTACAAGGAGTGCTCCCGTTCAAACTGGATCTTAAAATCTACCAAATTCTTAAAATCTACCAACGTCATAAAATGTGCCGAATTCTTAAAATCTACCAAAGTCATGAAATTCACCAAATCTACCAAAATCATAAAATGTGCCAGATTCTTAAAATGTACCAAGTTATTCAAATCTACCAAACTCTCTAAATCTACACAATTCGTAAAATCTATTGATTTTTTTCAAATCTACCAAATCTTTCAAATCTACCAAATTTTGAAAAATTTGTGAATCATATTTTTACCCAAAATCCAAAATCTACCAAACCCTTAATATTGTTCTAAATACTAAACACCGAATCTACCAAAGTGTTGAAAATGTCATTTCAACATGGGTGGTTTTAATGACATTTCCCCAAAACATGGTTGAAATGACATTTTCAAAAAAATGTCATTTCAACATGTCATTAAAACACCCCTTCTGCACTAGTGTTCCAATGAGTGCTTTTGCTATTTTTTAAGCCAATGATTCACACAGTAATGAAAAAGGATGATTTCCAAGGTCATGCCTTCATTCTTCAACCCTTAAAGGACGGATTGGTCATCGTGAAAATCATCCCTTTGGTGCCCTTGTGGATTATTCACTTAAGAAATAGCAAAAGCACTCAAACTATTGTAGAAGACCTCCCCTTTGCACAACAAAATTTTGAAGATGAATAGTTTCACTTCTATCCTACTGGAAGGATTCTCTGTCATCCATCATTCCATCGGTCGCAAACATCTTTGTCGACATTTAAAGGTCAAGCTTACTAAATTAGTGTGGTTTACTCTAAGATAGACTACAATTAGTGTGCACTAGAGGTGCATTTGCTTTTTCTATGAACAATAACCATCCATTAACTTTTAACCATGTAAGAACGGGTTGGTCACTATAGAAATCATCCTTCTTAGTATAGTGTGAATCATCTACAAATGAAAAAAAAATTAAATAAAAAAACACTCATTGGAGGTCAAACTACTATACAAGACCCTCCCTTTTCAAATAAAATTCCAAAAATGAACACAAGGATTTTCGTCTTACATGGAAGGATTCTTTGTCAACCATTGAACCACGTGGATTTGCAATATGCTTAAAGGATTAAAGGACAATTTAGTTTCCTATAGGAAAGCCTAAAGAATAATTCCAAGTATTTTGGAGCAAGGCCAGCAAGGCTTCAAAGGGTCAAGCAAAAATATTTGGGAATGTCAAGGTAGACTACAATAGTGGCATACTTGGTTTAGAATTTGGTAACAATTACTATCATATATTGAATCTAATGAGCAATCAACAAAAAATATAGAAATCTCTATTGTTTACAAACCCTTCCCTTGGTTAGGCTTTGACAAGGAGGTGGGTATCCCTAAACCCTAACCAACTTCCAAGTATTTTTGCTTAGTCTTTAAAGCCTTGTTGCATTGTGCTATTTCTCTCTCAACAAACCTAACCCCACCCACATTGTCATGCTATGTTAACTTTGAGTCCCCGAATCGGTTGAACTAATTTTGTCTTAATACTTGGAGTAGACATAGAACTGTTCACTAGACTAGCATGTAAGTGCATCCTTAGAATATACACAGTGCACGAAATTGGAGCACAAAACTATTGATGGCTTTTATATGAGAGTTTTATAAAATAAATTGCCCTTTGTGTTAAAGGGTGGTCAAACTAATAGTTCTTCAATTTTTGTATGTGCAAGTGCCAAAGATAAGTCAATTGTAAAAAATAAAAAATCAAGTAAAATAATACACAAATTCATTGAAAAAAAAGACATATAATACAAACTCATTCAATCTAATATAACAACAAAGTATGCTTCACACTTCTAAGCCCACCTCTATTTCAACTACTGTTCAGCCGGCCTTTTTACTGATATTTAACATTTTGAGAAAGTGCAGATGGCAATCACTTCAAATTTGGTGAAGCTACAAGGTGCTCGCGTGATGCTCATTCCGCCGGTCTTCACATCCATCGGCCACGTCTTCACAAACGCCGCGATGCGCAGGCACTGGGATCGAGCGGCACCGAAACACAGGCGGTCCAGGCGCCTTCAAATTCAAGCAAATCCCCCACCCATAGCTCGTCACGCTGTCAGGAGCACGAAGGACCATTTCACGACGATCCCGAATGGAATCTTGTCACTGCGCTCAGACTCCCAAAGTTTCTTAGCCGCAGTGGCACCGGGACTGGCTGCTTCTGGTTGCTTCAGCTAGGTAGCGACCCCAGCTGGTGCTGCATCTCTCTAGCGCCAACTTAAATTCGTCAATAAATGTGTCGTTGGCGTTGAGGGAATGTACGTACATTTCGAGGCCTCGACATGGCTCTATACCACCTGTACTATGAAGATCTGGCCGCAAAATGACGACTAGTTTCCAGATTAAATGTCTGAGGACATTAAAGAGCAGGCCTTTAATCAGATACCAAACAAATAATCTTGCGCGAGGTGACATCATGTCAGTGATATCCAGAGACGAACCCAACACACTCGGAGAAGGCCTGAGCTAACTTAGACCATGTCGACATGTAAGGAAAACTTCGTCAGGAAAGATGCAATCTCAATTGAAGTTGGGTCTATTGACTAATTGAACAGAGGATGTTGAGGTAGTTTGATGTCACATGGGCATAGGTACCAACCGCTACCTTTGATGCTTCTTGTTGGAGGTACACTCTAGGACAAATAACAACGAACAAGTAGGAAGATAAGAAGACGAGTGTCGTAAGTTTCACACACACATCAAAAAAGAGTGGGTCGATGATCTGCTAACTGAGCAACATGGATATACAGTATGCTCCCCTGTCGGACAAGTAGCAAGTGACAAGAAAACAGAAAACAGAAATCACTGTTGATGCATTCTATCAACACACTAGTGCAGAAGGGGTGTTTTAATGACATGTTGAAATGACATTTTTGAGAAAATGTCATTTCAACCATGTTTTGGGGAAATGTCATTAAAGCCACCCCTATTGAAATGACATTTTCAACACTTTGGTAGATTCGGTGTTTAGTATTTAGAACAATATTAAGAGTTTGGTAGATTTTGGATTTTGGGTAAAAATACGATTCACAAATTTTTCAAAATTTGGTAGATTTGAAAGATTTGGTATTTTGAAAAAAATGAACAGATTTTACGATTTGGGTAGATTAAGAGAGTTTGATAGATTTGAATAATTTGGTAGATTTTATGAATTCGGCACATTTTATGATTTTGGTAGATTTAGAGATTTTTATGACTTTGGTAGATTTTAAGAATTCGGCATATTTTATGACTATGGTAGATTTTAAGAATTCGGTAGATTGTGAAAATTTGGTAGATTTAAAGAATTTGGAGCATTTAAAGAATTTGGTAGATTTAGAGATCCAGTTTGAACTGGAGCACTCCTTGTACATAAGAAATGCACAAATTGGGTGGTTAATAGTATGTACAGTAGGGTCCAATTTCTTGCTTTCACAAGGAAGAAAACATTCACTGTTGCCATCTTTGATGCCCTCCCTAGGGCTGAAAAATTGTTATTTTAACACGAATATTTTTCCACAATATGATCTCTATGTTAATAACATATGTGACAAATTTCAAGGTCCAAAGATTCACACAAAAAAAGATATTCACAATCTACCAACATGTGTAGTTGAGAGAAACAATTTCAATGCTTTCAACTTTGACACCCTCCCAAAGATTGAGAAATTAAAATTTTGCCATGAAATTTTTGGCATGAGATCATTTCTATGTTGGTAAAATATGTGTAATTTCAAGTTCAAAGGATTTTTCCATAAAAAGATAATCAAAATCTACCAATAGGATTAGTTGTTAGAAATTATTTCACAACTATACATGTTGGTAGATTTCAAATATCTTTTTCTAGGCAAATCTTTTGAACTTGAAATTAGACAAACATGTTATCATCATAGAGATGATCTCATGACAAATATTTCATGATAATTAAGCAATTTTTGTGCCCTTGGGAGGATGTCAATGTGGGTACACTGAAATTATTTTTCTCAATTACATTTGTCCTATTACGATTATAATGTTCTATTACGAGGTTGTCAAATTTTTTTGAAGTGATTTGAAGTCTTCCAATCCTCTTTTCATATGTCAAATCTAAAATAATTTGCCAACCAAAAAATATGAGGTTAGAAGGACATAATATGCATGACTTTGATCAATTTACGGCTTCTTATAATCTACTATACAATTTTTTTAAATGAGTTTCTACTGTGGAAAGAACTCCAATATTTAGTGTGTTTCAAATGTCATTTCCAAAAGCTCTCAACAATACAGACAATAAAGATTGCAATAGATTCCTTTGCACGTAATACTGAAAAAACAAAACCATAATCAATCTTCTATGAGATTGGATTTTGGGTGCTACAATTACAATTCAATAAGTTTTCTGTCTAAAATAAAAACTACTAAAAATATAAATTTGGTTAGGTTTTATTTAATTTCAAAGTATTATCGACACCAGAATTCGATACCTCATGCATTTAGGGGTCAATGTCTAAGGTCTACTTTACATTTTTCCCATCAAAGTTCATCATTTTCTAACATTTCAAAGTATATAATATTTTTTCACCTATTTTCCTCATAAAATTAGTGATTTATCAAATTTATCTTGTTTTTTTTCTTATTTATTTAATTAAATAAGAAATATATGCTAAAAAACGAATATTTCTCCTCTAATGTTAATCATAGTAAATACAAGAGAAATTAAAATTGTTTGATTTTTTTGTAAATAAATAAATAATAGTGATGAACAACATGGTCTAGGATCATGCTATTTAAGCTAAAACAATTGGAAGTTTGATGGGAATACTTCTTTAGCATTGTATATTAGTCTCTTCAATTTTATCAGTTTTGGAGGGTTATAAATTAGGGTAGAAAGTTGAAAATAATCCCCACACTTTCTTCAAAACTTCTATTAGTTGTAACATAGCACATTATAGAGGCCTTTGTAAATGTTGTTATTATATTTGATGGTCAATTAAATGTAGGTTCATATTTTCATGACTTTCTACCATTTGTTTTGTAATTTTCAATTTATTTAACCTTTGGATATCTCTTTCAATTGCCTTTCCTCTTTATTTTCCTTACATATGTAGCTTAGAATCTTGCTTACACCCATGTCACGGTTTACTATTTGAATCATTATAATTTTGTTTTCTTCAACCAACTTGCTATTACGTATTCTCAAATAAATAAATGATTTGATAAATTAAACAAAGAATTTTGTATCAACGTTTCTTATTGAAATTTGCCTCAATTTGAGTTGTCCATCCATTTTGTACTTAAATTGATTTGATATTATTTCCAAAACTAAAAGACAAATAAGCTTACTTGCATTTTAGTGTGAGTGATCTACAATATATATTCTAAAAGTAAAAGCCCAATAATATTTTATACTATTTTTGTACATTACATCTATATTTATGAAGGTAAAAGTACAATTACTTTGAGCAATGTATTCCACTTCTCCACGTGAGTAACTTTAAATTAAAAAAATTAATTAATTATTTCACTTTCCATTTCATTATTAATGATCTCTTTTCATAACATCTATGCATAAAACGAGTTCATCTTTTCAAATTTGTTTTGTTATGTTTGATACTATAAAATCTCTCATACGAAAATCTACTGGCCATACATTCTTTACCACCCACACATTATTTACTAATTTTAGTGTAGTCTATATATCAATTTAGGTTGTTAATTTTGTTTGATATAAAAAGTCTTTTCAAATTGTGTGTCGCTTATCCTTTTTTTTTAAACTCTCTTAGAAAAAGGGGTGTATGGAGTTCACTTCATGTTGATTAAATTTGAGGTGAGGAACTTCTTGAATTTGGAAGTATTTTTTATTTTTTATTTAAAAAAATTAGAGAACCTTTAAAATTAAAAACTAAATATACTTCCTAACCACTAATACTATTAGAGTAGGAGTACTAGTCCCACTAGTAGTCTATGTCTCTAAGTCTCTTTTGCTTTTACTTTTTCCAATAGTTGGCATATATAAATACTTTGATATTCCTTAATATTTTCATTTTTAGTTAAAAGGTTTGATTATGATTTCATTGGAAACATAGTAAGTACTAACTCTAATTTCTGAGGAAAATAAGGACAAATTTGCTATTACTTTATCTGTCAATTTAATTAGTTTAATATTGGAATATATTTTTTATTCCAATTATTGTACATGGCTTGAATTTTAAGCATTGAAATGTCTATTTTAATTTTTTTTTAAATTCACTAATTACGTAGTGTCCTGGTGACAAAGGTTCATTGTGAAGACAAACAAACACTTTATTCACGCAGGCCGTCATTGAAGCTCGAAGTAAGTTCTTTGTATATATGCCTCTTCAACTACTACAACTACAAGCACTTAAACCCGACTTTCATTACAATGTTACTATACTTGTTTTTCAACGTTAATTTCATTACAACGTTTAATTTTTTTAATAAGGAAGGAACTTTTTGTTGTTCCAAAATTTATTTTGATATTTATGATTTTTTATGTAGCTTTTATTTTACTTTAGTAGTAGTAGTTAGTAGTACCAGGGTTGTTCATCATGACATGACGCTGTTTTTTTACGTCAATATGTCAGTTAGCGTCCAAATGCATCAAGAGCGCATTAGAATCGAGTCGGTGGAAAAAATATATATATATATATTTTTGGTCGACAACCTAGCCGTCGACTGGATGGACCAGTAGCCTTTATATTTATTTTAATTTTTTCTTTCTAATTTTGTGAATATGAATTCAATATACAAAGGCAATATAAATTTTTAGTTGTTTCTTGTTTGTGGTCATTTTTCTATTAGAAAAATAATAGATTTTTTTTTTTAATAAATTTTGTAAGTACTGTTGAAGAAGAGAAATATGTGTTAGACATTAATTTGTTATGTCATATTATCTTTCATTGGTCATTTTTTCAAATACTCCTTTAATGAATTCATAAATACAAAAAGTACATATTTGATAAATTATGTGAATAATGTAATAAAACATATTTTTAAATTTTATGGTGTAATGATTTTCTTACTAACATATTTTGTACGTGTTGATAATAGAGCACTAGCAAATCAATGGCATCCAAATATAACGCACTCAAAGAACTTTGTTGGTGTACTCTTTGTTGTGGAAATAATATGAGAGATTCTCATATAATAGCCAAGCATGTTGATGAAAATGATGTAGACTACATTGGAGCCTTGTCATAGTTTGTCATCCTCATAATGTAACATCTCAAAGCTCTGGTAGCTCTGGTGAAGGTACGCTCCATTTTGCTTGTCATAATATGGGATACACTATGTATTTATATTATTCATTACTTTGACCAATGATTTGTTAAATCGTATGACTCATATGATTGGATACATTCAAATTGACTATTATTTTGAAATAGAGACAAGTATGGCCACACCATGCATTTTACATCTGGATTCATTTCAAAGTTTTCATTCAGACGTTGAGGAGCACATTAAGAAGTACCTGAAAATACTTAACTAGTGCATAATTAATGTTTTTTTTATTCTTGATATTTTGACTTTAACAATTTTAAGTGCATTCTAGGCAAGCAAATTGCATGACCTTTTTCCATTTTGAAGGCCAATGGTTACATTGTAGTATTTTGAATTCCAATTACTTGGTGATGTTGTAGTTTTTTGATACACACATGGTTGTGTAACCATCCTAAAAACACTTATAATAGTGTTCAAGAATTGTTCTTCAAAGTGAAGTACGTGGAGGTGAAGGTATGGACTGCTAAATGCTATGTACTTTGTTGTCATTGTATTGCAAGAGTTGTCTAGTATAAATCAAGTTTTGTGTTATAATGAAACCAAGTTGTATTTTGTTATGAAAAAGTTGGTTAACAAAATGCATTATGAGGGTAATTAAAAAGGGGGTGTCATGTTTAAGATCACTATTTTTAAAATCCATTTCATTGTATAATTTTCTAGTAAGTTTTTCTTTTTGAAATGAAGGTATTTTTGAATTTTTGAAATATCATTTGGTAGCAACTATGTTTATTATTATTTGAAAAATTCATAAGCTCAACAAAACCTAAATCTAATCTACAACAAAAGATTGATAATAACAAAATAGGTGGCTACAAAACAAGTATATATTGAGAAGGGAGGAACATAGATAACATGATCTTGGATGGATGCTAGTATGGTCAAAAATTTCAAACAAAACAAAAGATTGGTGCAAAGTAGAATTTTGTTGAACTGAAGTCTTTCATCCAATGCTTATTTCATTGCAATAACACTACATTCATCTAGAAGTTTTCATTCCAATTATCTTATGTTTTGAAGAAATAATAAACATCATTTTACCATTCTATATCCAAATTGTAGATAGAGATAGTGGATGCCAAAACATAACATATAATTTCAAAGCTTATTCATAATAATTATGTTTATTGTATATGCAGGTACCTCAACAAAGTAATGGTTATGATTGTGGACCATTTTTGTTACATTACACGGAACTTTTTCTCAAACAAGCTCCAGAAGTATTCAATCTTGAGTCAAATCAATTATTTCCAAAGAATGTAAGTGAAATACAAATTTTTAATGAATACTTCATGTTGTTTGAAATGTACAATTAAACCATGATAAAAGAGCTATGCATCCAAGAGTTCGATGTGCTCAAATCAAATTCATTTGTAGTGTTGGCTATTTTCATTAATAAATTAAAAAAAAATCAAGCATGTTAGTTGTAATTTCAAAAAAAGATGATATTCAAGTTATATTTGGGATATACAAAATAAAAGTAATTTATAAATATTTGAACATGGATCTTTTTTTTAATTTCATACTACACTGGATAAAGAATAGTTTATTAGTTTATTAGTTTTAATTATTTATTTTATAAATTTAAAATTTAAAATTCAATCTTTATCTATAAATTTTATAACATTTACTCTTTTATGAAGCCCTTTAATTTTTTACACATGATTGTACGTAATGAAGATTAGTAGATAAATAAAATCCATGATAGTTTTTTTTATGATTAATTCATACTCACTTGTAATGAAGTGGAGTGTCTAGAATTTTATTTGTTTACTTTCTGTTAGTAGTGAGTTTGTATGTATTGAACTAACTTTGGTCAACAAGTGACTAGAATACTTAAGTACAAAATACATCTTCAACTTAATATAATGGTCCTTTGCATATAGATTAAATACATTTCAACACATATACAACAGAAGATTCTTCATTGTATTAATTGCTAACCTTCCTAATTATTTTTCACTTTATTATTTAAAGTTTACGAAATTAGTTTCCTACAAATATGCTACCTAGTTAGAGTGGGAAGAATGAAAATTGTTCAATTGTAGGCTACATAATGTGTTTTGGAATTGTATGTTGCAGCCTACAAAACCTTGATTTGATAAAACAGAGGTGAATCAAAAAAGGGCTTCAATCATAAAGTTGATCCATGACATCGACTTAAGAGAACAAGAGCAGACCATTGACCTAAATTGATGAGAATAAGTAAAAGAACTTCAAAATTGTCTTTCAGTTGCCCTTTATTGCATATCTACTGAATGCAGAGTAGGCTATGGGCATTTAGGAGTTCAATATAAATGTACACTTTGAAAGTTTGGATTCTCTTTTGTCTTTTCTGAACATATCAATTATACACTTGATTTGTTAATATAATGTGTAATATGTTGTACATATTCTAGTAGGTGGAAAAAACAAAAATGAAGATGCAAAGGGGCTAGGGGAGTTATACTATCAAACTCATTTTTAAAGTGATATAAATCAACATGGACCTTGCTATGCACAACTATGATTCGAAGGACTTCGACAAATGTCAAAAGGGTTCTAAACCAACTCCCTAACAAATATGATGGCAAAAAGGTCTAAGGTAGTGTGTTCTAAATGTGCCCATCTTCTTCAAACCGACCCTATTTTTAGGTGCAGAATGGAGATGGGGTGATCTTTAAATGGATTGCTTTAGCAATTGAATGCATCAAAGAAAATTTGTTTTTCTATTGTAAGAGCCAGTCATTGTCTTTGATTTCTGCAAATTTCTTTACAAGTTGCAAGTGGACGCATTTTGGGAGACCTATGGTCACAAATAGGTGCCTACGCCTGAAATCTTTGAAAATCCATAAGTAATTCAAAAATGCTTGGAAAATTACGAAACCACTTGAATTCTCTGGCAAATTTATTTGTCTTTCTCTGAAAAATAATACAAAATTCTTACGGTCTCCATAAGCATATGAAAAAGGTGGAACAACCCGTAAATGGGCGCTTTTAGAGCATGTTACCTTAGAACTACAGTACATATGCAAGCTGTGTAACACCACAACTGGGGTTCACTTTTCACATCAAACCCTAAATTTCGACGGGGCATCGGGAATGAGACTATCCGATTGTTGTAAACGAAACCTAAAAAAAGGAATCCACGAACGCTGTGTCCCTTAGCCTCTGCTTTGAAGATCAGCCAACCTGTGGCTCAAGCCATCCTCCGCGCTTTCGACGGGAGGCTCCTTCACAGGAACAGAAGTGGCTCCCGGTTGCAGTAACCCTACCGAAACTTCGAGACCATAGTTGTCTGCGACTTGGTTGATAAGCGAATTCACTTCATCCACTGGCGTGCACAAGCTCGTGCTTCCCGCCATAGCCGTCTCCACAAACGGCGATTGCACCTCCATATTCAGAAAGGTCTTCTCGAATTGGTCCATGGTCTGCGAGATCTTCTCCATGTTCCCCAAAGCCAGCGAGTTGTCGAGCGCCTTGACGATGGAGCCCATGGACTTGGAGATCATCTGCATCTTGTTCTCCGTGTTGAGCCGCGCCACGACTGAGTTGTGTTTGAAAACTGTATTGCAGCTAAGAACATATGAGCAAAGTTTATCTTAATGTTCTGATGAAAATTATTTTTGTCACATTCTGTGGACATTGTTATCCTCGTTGACAGTCATTTTCTTGGCATAGTAGCTAATTATAGAGGAGAGAAATGAAAATTCCAGAATCTGTTTGATCTTTTGCAACGAAGAAGCGATAATTTGATGATTATTGGAGAAAACAACGTTCCAGATGTTAGAGGTCTCGCTAAAGTACAAGTTGAAACTGAAGCAGAGGCGTTGAGATGGTTCTTTGAAGGGGAGAAATCAAGGACTTACGGACATCACTTTTTGAATCCGATACGTAGCACTTCCAAGCTTGTCTGCAACTTTTAATAACTCAGATTTGCTGAACAGTTCAGGTTTATTTTTGAGAATGTTTTTCTTAAGAAAGGTGATGCTTTCCATATAACGTGGCATGACGTAAAAGTCCAATTCTGACAGCTCTCATGTGTTTTTGCGACGTATGATTTTGAGTAGATTATCTTTAAAATCTTTGCTATGAATGTTCTTTGAGATTGCAGGGCTGCTTGCTACTGCCAAAACGCACTTTTTCTCCATCCCTTTCAGCATTTTCAACTCTCGTGTGTAATGTGTGGAATCAGGGAACCCGTGGATCACTCCTGAAGTGACGAGGGACGTGTGCTTGTTAGCTCGACTTATGGCAGCCAATCTTTACTTCGCCCAAATTGAAGATCTCATGTTCGAGGTACTAAATGCATTGAGCTCTAGCGTGACTTTGATTTGTGCGCGTTTATAGTCATACTTCTTCATATTGTAGATTTCAGAGTGCCAAAAATATGACAATTGAGGTGCTCAAAACTTTGAAATTAAACTAGAATTTTGCATAGATGAATTTTGCATAGATGATCGCCATCGCCAAGATGAGACCACCTGCTGCGGATGCTCTTCGAGCAGGAGGAGCAGTTGCTAATGCAGAGCGGAGCACCAGCCGCAACCAAACCCTCCGCAAAGTCACGGGGTAATGCGTTTCTCGCTTCTGATTTCTTCCATTTCATGTGTCCACCAGGTTCACACACATTGAAAAAGTCAATCTGACACTTTGAACTATTTAGATTCTTTTCAGTTTGCATCGTTGTGATGTTCCTCTTGCTCTCTCTCACACTCTCTGTCTTGAAACCCTAACATTTCACATCGCTGTGAGTTATAGAGTAGGTGTCCGTAATTTAGAGTATCTTGGCAAGAATTTGAAATTCTCAACCTTGCAGTCTATGTAGATTGGAGTTTTTGAGAGACTTGTTATGTAAGTTTCGTGCGAATGAATTTTCTTTAGTAACTGATTTGAAAAGTTTCCTGTAGTGGAGACTCTTTGGAGGAGGGCAGCAAGAAAACTGGTTATGTATCTAAAGAAAGGAGTTTTTTTGACATTTTTATTTTTTGTTTGCAAGTTGCTAGGAGTGCAGAGGATATTGGGGCGGAAAGACTCGAACGGGGAAGCGTCAAAGTTGTGTCAGACTGCTAGGGAGCCAGTTGAAGGAAATCGGAGCCCTCGTCAGCTTCCATACCTCATGACCTGTTAGTTTAGATTTTGTAGGTGGAAAAATTTGTAGAAAGGGTTTTGTATATTAGTATTCCATCCATTTGTAGATTTTGGGTTGTGTTATGTTCCTTCTCTGGGATAATGACATCTACCAAGAATCCTATTTTTTTCATTTGCAGAGTCTACAAATTGATATGAATTATTCCAGGGAAAAAATCTACAAATTTTCAAGATTTCAGAACCTTCCAAATCGTGTGTCAATTTTTGATACTAACATCTACATTGGAAAAGGATTATTAAATTCCTAATCTACAAATTAAAGACATTCTAGTATTAAAATCTGCGATGCTAGAGATCAAAATCTACAATTCAAAATGGAAAAGGATTATTAAATTCCTAATCTACAAATTAAAGACATTCTAGTATTAAAATCTACGATGCTAGAGATCAGAATCTACAGTTCAGAATTTACAGGAATCTACATCTGAGAAGAATTTTGAAATTAAAATCTTTGACATTGTGACAATCAAAACTGATAAATGTTCACGCTCGCAACATGTTTTGAAATTGAAATCTACTTCTTGCAAAGAATTCAGATATGAAGATCTATTTTTTTGAAAAAAAATTTGAAGTTAAGATCTACAATATTGTGTAGAATTTCTAAACCTCAGTTAAATGTTGAATTGATTTTGAATTACAAAAAATCCTCATTCTACATAGATTTTAAAATTTTAAGATGTACACCACAAACATGTTTTAATGACATATTCAAAATGTCATTTAAACCTCCGTGTCTTAGTGACATCAAAAAAATGACATTTTAAATGACATTTGGATGTCATTTAAACCACCTTGGGTGTGTGGTTGAAATGACATCCAAATGTCATTTAAAATGTCATTAAAACACCCCTTTTGCACTAGTGACAGAGTATTCAGCGATCACAGCAAGGGAACGAAAGAGCGCGAGATATCGGTCGAAGCTCAAGAGGGCTGGGCTCTGAACATCACTAGCAAACACACACTGTAGTGAGGAACTTTGGTACTCCGAATATGGCTTATGACCGTCTGTCCCCAACTACCAGGAAGTACTGTGGGAGGTGCATTATTAGAGCATTATTTTCAGAGAAATAGGGTTACAGTATTCTCCTTAGAGCATCCCCACTGGGGGTCCTCCGTATCCCTATCCGGATGAATTTCATCCGGATAGGGAAGAATCCCCCCAGCAACGTGCTCCATCTCCAAATTTGGGGGGAGGGGGGTTCCCAATCCTGTAAATGGAGGCTCGTTTAGGGAACTGGCATTCGGTAACCTGTATCCCTGATTTAGCATAAAGTACCTGCAGAAATGACTTTGAGGTAACATGTGCTCACCTGGCTCCTTTAATTACCGCGGCTTGAGGTCTCCCATCAGTCAGGCTCAATTAAGTTATGTTGTTCATTTTAAGTTACTGATTTCATAACTGGTCTGCTGTTGTTGTGTTGTTCATTTTATGAAGTTAACAAACTTTACTGATTTCATAATAAGGTTAATAAAATTACCGCTCCTTACTAATTATTATTATTATTGTTAATTAAGGGTTCAGTTGATTGTGAATTATAAAGTTTGTTGATTGTTAATTAAGGTACTGTTTGGGTGTTAATTAAGATTTTGTTTGGTTGCTAATTCAGGTATTTATTATTGAATTTAAATTATGATTTTTTAAGTTAAGTTATTGATGAAATATAATTATAATGAATTAAAAATAAATTGATGGGAGAGTAATATAATAATTGGAATTACATTTTTCAATTCTATAATTAAATTCTTAACAATCTAGTTGTTTTAATCATTCTCTACTACTATCTACTTACTACTTCTTTCTTATATGTTGTACAATTCCAAATTTCTTGATTATAATGAATGAGAAATAAATTGATGGGGGAATTATTTCATAATTAAACTTTTTTCAAAGACAAAAATTTGATTTCTATGAATCAAATTTATGCTAATATCTTCCAATTCAAAAGGTAGAATTCTCTTAATTTAATTAACAATCTCATAATTTAATTGACAATCTCGGAATTTAATTAACAATCCACTAAATCCTTAATTAACAACCAACCACCTTCACAATTAAAACTGAACTGCACCCATAATTCACAAACCAGTAACAATACTTTGATAATCAGTAACAATCAGTAACGGAGTATAACAATCATCTCGTCATAGTAACTATGACTCCCATCATGGTAATTGTGGCTCCATTTCTAGGTTTAGGGGACAGATGGGTGGGGCAGAGCTTCCCTATCCCTCCCCGTCTGGATGACAAGTACATTTGGGAATAGAGATAGGGAAGCCACTGGTGGGGATGCTCTTAGCCAGTCTGGGCATGCGAACAGCCCCTTTTAAAGGCCAGGGTGAACTGACCCCCTCGCTTGTCCCCAAAGTAAAATCCTGAAATTTTTTATTTCCCCAGCATAATAAAATTTGCAATTTTTGAATTCATATTTGCAATCAGAGGCCCCAAATTAGCTAGGAGAAATGTAGAACATACATTTTCAAGGCACAAAATAGGGGGTCTTTTTTTTACTTGCACCCCCTGTAATGACTTGTGGGGGACGAGCGAGGGGGTCAGTTCACCCCGACCCTTTTAAAGGGCTGGGTGGATTGAACCCCTCGCTCGGCCCTGCAAGCAAACCCCGGACTTATTTATTTTCCACACATGAATTTTTGGCAAATTTTTAATTCATTTCTGTGATTTGAGACCCCAAATTAGTCTAGGAGGTCAAGAGTATACCCATTAGAGAAATTCTCAGCCCTCCAGAGGGCCGCTCCATAGTGACCAAACCAATTTATTAATCGAAAAAGAATTAGTAGGGGCATATAGCCGCAGTGTATTGTCAGAGTGGGTGAATATCACTAAAGACGTCAGAACTCCAATAATGAAAGTGTAGAAGTTTGTTTAATAATCACCCGCGTGAATATACAAGATGATTAATTGAGAAATTAAGCAAATTCAATGAAATTAAGTAAAGTGAAGCGAATTTTCAAGGTAGTTGCCAATTTTTTTGGAAAATTCTTACATTTTCCAACTGGCTTTTAAAGTCACTTAATTTAGGATGTTTAATGATGAGAAGAGAATCTCTTTATGTACACATGGGGTGGTAGGAGGTAGAACAACCCATGTGGGATACGTAGTTTAGAATTTGTAGTTTTTCAACCGCTCATAGTTAAGTTTAAAATAGGAATTGTGTTAAAACTAGAATTTCAGACCTCATTTAGGCATAGTAGAATAATTTTAATCAAAAACCTTTGAACTAAATAAAGTTAGAGAATCAAGCTAGTTTTCATGTCCACAAATCCATTTGAAGTTTAGAGACTCCAATAAAAAGTTATGGGCAAAATTTGGAGAAGGTTTTTGAAAATGTCAAAGAAAATCTCCCTTTCAACCCCTTTTAGAATTTTGTTCATAGATTTTTATTGGAGGCTCTAAACATCAAATGGATTTGTGGAAATAAAAACTAGTTTGATTTTTCAACTTTGTTTAGTTCAAAGGTTTTAAAAAAAATTCATTTTACTTATGCCTAAATGGGTTTAAAATTCTAGTCTTAACACAATTCCTACTTTGAACTTAACTATGAGCGGTTGAAAACTGACTACAAATTCTAAACTACATATCCCACATGGGTTGTTCTATCTCCTACCCTCCCATGTGTACATAAAGATATTCTCTTCTCACCATTAAACACCCTAAATTAACTGGCTTTAGAAGCTAATTGGAAAATGTCAGAGTTTTTTAATTTTTTTGGCAACTAGCATTAGATGTTTTCTGAGGGGTCGGGAGGGCCGTTTCGGGGTTGTTCCCGACGTTGTCCTGCCCCCTGCAGTTTCAGGGAACATGCGTTCTTGATAAAAAAAATGTTTTTTCGAAACTTCCCTGATTAGTTCAAAGTAGATTCTATGTCCCAATTCTATTCATGTTTATATCCTATAAGTAACGACCCAATTTTTGATCATAAACTTATTTTCATTAATCCGTCTACAAGAGAATAGTTGTAACTAACCATTAGTATTCCCAGTATAGATGTACTGGGTTTGAATTTACTTAAAAAGGCATAAGCCGATTAAGTATTTTAATCGCATTAGTATGTTAGTATCTGGATTGAGTATCGACCATTATCCATATTCCTCGCAGAGAAGAAAAAAATATAAAATAATGAGAATCGACCATTATCCATACTTCTCGCAGAGAAGAAAAAAATGTAAAGTAACGAGAATCGACCATTATCCATACTTCTTGAAGAGAAGAAAAAAATATAAAGTAACGAGAAGCAAGCATGTAGAACTGTGTATATCATCTTATACTGCTACATTATCATAAGCAGGCACTCCTGTTGCATCAGAATTTCAGCTCCTCAGCTGTAAATGTATACAGCGAGCGGCCAACAATAGAGCCCAAAAATGACAACAACATGTTTGAAAAAATTCTAAGTATTTTTATCCAATCAGAGCCTTAGACATGTCGTCTAGGCAAACGGAGTTGGAGATATAACAATGTATCAAAAAGAAGTCCATAATCATAGCTTGGAATTTTTTCGAAAAAAAGTCCTCATGAGGTGGTAATCCTCATCTGTGCCCATGCCAACTAGCAAACAATTAGTATGCCAATAGACGTACACGAGGTGTCTACAGATTTACCACTACTTGTTATTGTAATTACACATGAGAAAAATTTTCCATCAAAATCAAACTACAAAGCCACAAACCACATGTCAAGCATTCAGTTTTCTAGCTTTTTCCACAGACTTAAAAAAACACCTGTTGGCCGCTGTTCTGAGAACCCAGCACCATTGTATACAATCTCCAAACTGAAATCCTTGTGTGAGTACACCAGACCTTGAGTACTTGCTAAATGCCACCAAAAAATTACTCTGGTGTTTCAGTAGTATATAGGCTAAAATACCCTGTGGTTTGAGTACAAGAGTTTGAACATCCCCTAGAGTTAACAGGAGGAGCGGCAAAACAGACCAATGGGAAGGAAGCAGTACCCGTAATCAACTCATTGATTGGAGTTAAGGCTCAAGCCCCCATAAGCTGGTAGGTTAATACTCTCTTTTAAACAAACCAAAAAAACTCTTAATGATCATAGCTAAGCTGGTTCATATTAGTGGTCCATTTTACTACCGAATTTTTTTATTTTAAGCCATAGCATGATTTTCTTACCCTGAGTACTGATGCCTCAGGGCAATATAAATGCAGGAGAAGGTATGTTAGGTAGCAAGTTTTAAGCCTCATTTTCTGAAAACTGCTTCTTGTTTTATATGAGCTTACTATGTAATTCATATCCTACAAAAGCTGAATTATTTAAAGATTTACATAGTAAGATAGTATAACATGATAATTGTTGCTATATTAAGCTTCTATGAATCATACAACGATAGACTTTACAAATACGAAAACTAGGAATATTTCCTAGAAATCGAGTCTAAAAAAGAAAAAAAAAAAAAAAAAAAAAAAATTAACTCTTGAAATGAAAAAAAATTCATTTTTTCCGACGTGGTCGCCTCTCGACCACGTCAGCTTGCTGCGCGAACCCGATTTTGACTGTTCCCGAAGGCAGGGAACTCAGAGCCCTCCACGACATAGAAAACACATCTAATGCTTGAAAATACACTTCATTTTGTGTAATTTCATTGAATTTGCTTAATCTACAATACTTGAACCTTGATCATTTAACTATTTATACTTGAATTTTGAACCACTAATAGTCATTGGACATCGCGACTTCCGGTGATCAACTATAGGGAAAAAACAAATCATTATGCAAAGTTAAATGTAATCTTGGGGTCCTTTCAGTTGCTCTGGAGCGGCCCTCCGGAGGGCTGAGAATTTCTCTAATGCCTAGAATGGCCCAAAATTGGGGGCTTTTTTTTACGTGCACCTCTAATAAGGCTGAGCGAGGGGTCAATCCACCCCGATCCTTTTAAAGTGGTAGGAAAACACGCAAATGTGGGATAATTCACAATCATAATTTTACGATCTAGCAAAGTCAATACCAATCTAGTATGTAAACCTCCTGCTTACTCAGTAACAAACCCTACCGCTAAGGATTGAGTTCTACCAACAATTTGAAGGAAACCATCATGGGAAATTTCATTAGAATGGCATATTTCTACAAACATGGCATTTTTATTTTTAGATTGTGGATTTTAAAATCTATATCAGTCGTAGACTTTAAACTTTGTGTAGATGACTCACTATTTTTGGTGCCCTAAATTGTGTTGATTCAATGATATTGTCCATTTTATACCCTTTCCCTTCTACACCATTTTAATGAAATTTTGGTTCATGTCATTGGCATTCTAACCCATTTTTTTTGTGCAAATGACTACTGATGTATTGTTCAAAACTTTGATTGTTAACCCTTAAACTTCGATACGGATGGTTGGTATCCAATGGATGATAGGAAATCCTTCTAGTAGGACAGAAGTGCAACTATTCATCTTCATACTTTTGTTATGAGAAAGGGAGAACTTCTATAGTAGTTTGAGTTCCAATGAGTGTTTTTGTTATTTCTTAAGCCAATGATTCACATGGTAATAAAAATGGATGATTTCCAAGGTCACCCATTTGTCCTTTTAAGGATTAAGGGCCAATTTCCATTAGGCTTTTGGAGCTTGAAGTACATAAAAGAGCGTGGACAAAAACAAGAAGACATGGATGCTCTTGCAAGTTTCCATTGGATGGATGCAACAAGATTACCGGGGTTGTAAGGTATTCTTAACACTCTAGCCAACCATATGTAAAAGGTTCTTCAACTATCTTTTCCAAAAAAACCCTACTTAACTCTGAGTAGCCAAGCTAAGCCAAACTCGCATCATTGGCAAGCAATTTTGAGGGATTTTCCTTCTATTAAACTTGTAATGTACCCCCCTCCAATCTAATGTCTAGCCTTCTAGCTCTATATTTGTAGTTTACAAGGGTTAGAGACTTGAGTGCGAGAGGGATAAAGTCAAAGGGCCAAATATAATGGAAACTCAAGCAAGCTTCAAGATTTAGAGATTTGAAAAAGTGCTCTAATTGTGCCCAGGTGGTTAGCATGCAGAAATTGCCAACTTAATTTTGATTATAGAGCTCAAATCCCTCCCTTCCTCTACCTTCCTTGATTTTAGGATTTGCAAGTCCACTTTTCTTCCCATCAACTTGACTTACTATTTATCTATAAGTATCCTCCACTTGTCTCCTTGTCTCACCTCACGCATTGATTGTCATATATCACTTAATCCCAAATATTATTAGAAAAGTAAATATTTTATTTGGAGAATTGGTGCACATCTGGAAGCATGATGTGATATGAACCCAACTTTATAGCTTGGTGCTTGGAGCTCCACCTCCAATCCGGTCTTTGCGTGTAAATAGCACTTTTGGGTTGTGCACACAAAGCTTTCTAGCTTCCACACTATGTTTGGGAAGAACTAGCAGCTAGCTCAAAGTCAATGGGTGGAATTCATAAAAAAGAAAACTGGTTGCGATTTGAAAACATCCACAAATAGCCAGTGAAAAAATCTACAAAATTTCTATTTTGATTAAGAAAAAACTCATAATCTTGTCCTTAAGAAACCTGGGAATTGAAGGAAAACAGTCGGTAAAATTCAAAAAAACTTCCCGAACGCTGAGTTCCACTCGAAGATACAATACTGGGGTCCCTCGATTATGCCTGCTGCCGGAAAATGCTTTCCGCATACAGAGAGCCGATGTCTTGTCTGTTGACAGCATTGAGCATTGACGAAAAGATTCCTGGTGGCTGGTGTGGACTTTCGTGCGCACAAATTTATTGTGGTTGATGACTCTCTGCTGGACTGCAGAAGTGCAGAGAGAGGAACTCTAAAGTCAGAGGCACCAACTTTGGCACCAACTTTTTTTTTTTTTTTTTTGAAACTAATGAAATGAGAATTCCATTGCAGAGAGAAGAATACAAAACACCAGCCACAGGTGGCCTGGTGGGGACAAGACACAGACAGGACCAGCCAACTTTGAGTTTTGCACATGTTTTTGTCTTTCAATCTTCAATCTCTTAATCTATGACTTCAATGCCTGATTTGATTGAAGATTTGCGTTTATTGTAGGACAATTGATCTTCTAGAGGAAGAATCAACTTCCTGATTTATCAATGGCTCTCATTTCTTAAAGATGAGAGACAAAACACCAGGCATCAATTGATTTCATCCTCATTATGGTGATGTAAATTGAGAGTCTGTAATCCTGTATATTGACTGCATCCTATGCTACCTATTAACTACATTCGGTGCACTGTTTCTTTTGCTGTTTTTTGGGGAAAAGTGACAGTGAGTATTAAGAGGAGTCAAATACAATTATAAAGGGACACCAATGTTGGGAAGAAACTGGAGAAAGTGAAGAGGGAGTAAAATTCCAACTTGTTGAAAGAAGGGATCCACCAGATCTTGCACCAGAAGAAAAATTCTTGATCACCGCGGCCTGTCGAACCTCCCCACATTTGTAAAAGGTCCTGACTACTCTTAAGATGGAGAGTCGTCGCCATTCCAGCGTGAATAGTATCACGTCAAGCACGCATTCAGTGCACTAGTTTCGAGCATAGGAAGGACATGTTCATTGTAAAATATAAAAACACGTGTTCCGTACTTGCTTTGTCTAATTCTGTCTAGACTTGATTATTTTAGTTCCTTCGTTTCTTGTGTGCAACAGTGTTATTGCCAAAGAATCCATTTTTTTTTTTTTTTTTTGACACAAATAAAGATTACCTTTACTGCAAGAGAAAAAATAACAAGAACCCAGCCGCAAGCGGCCTGGGGGGGCAAGCGACAGAGCCAACAGAAAGAAAAACTAAAATACAAAGAAAGGGCGCCAAAAGGAGAGGCGGTTCCCGCCCCTCGAAGGCGCGGAGCGCCTAGGGGGGTTGGAACACAAACCCAGCACGAGGCCCAACAATCGCCCAACGGGGCGAGTCTTCATACCACACAGCAAAGACGTCATTCCGGGTCCACCTAATCGAAAACCTAGTCTTCGCTTCCTCCCATCTTTCCACCTGCCGGGATTGAAGCCTACACACTGAGGCCCACTCCATTCTCCCGTAATCAATCAAGCCTAACCAAATACGTTGAAGGAGCTTGTCGGGGGCCCAGCGGATGTCGTTGAAGACGGCCAAAGAATCCATTTACGGTGCCAGGGTAGACACTCCGACAATAGACTCGTGCAGTAACCACTCCGAGAATGCATTTATGCTGTAAACACTCAAATAATGGATTGAGTCATCTCCAAATTAGTTATTCACCAGTTGCAATGTTTGATTAAAAAAAAATAGATTGAATATTCCATAATTCAGGGAAGAAGGGCTAGCTAATGGGCTCTCTTTCATATTTTCCTTAGTCGTTTTTTTCTTCAAAATTTGAATAGGTCTAGACATTGCAAGGGTAGCACTCAAAATTGTGCACAACCAGCACAACTGGTGCATGTGTTTCGGCTCCTGCTAATTGACATCATCCTGATTCCAATTATACACTTCCTAAAACGCAGGGACCCTACTGAAATCTAACAATATTATATACAGAGCTTCAAGCCAAATCGCCACCTATTTAGCAAGCAGTTTAGCCTCGATCTCTTCCAACGTCAAGCCTTTAGTCTCCGGCACGGTGGTCACAATAAACACAAGCGCCACCACACTGATAACCCCAAAGATCACAAAAGTGAACGTCTCGCCCACCAGGTCCTGCAACGGGGCAAACGCCAACGCCACAATCGCATTCGAACCAAAATTGATCAACGTGGTGACACTGAGCGCCCGCCCCCGCGTCCTCAGCGGGAAAATCTCCGACACCATGAGCCATGAGATCGGCCCGAAGGAGATTTGGTAGCATCCGACGTAGAGCAGCAGCGCCGTCACGGCGAGGTACGGGAACCCCGTGAGCAAAGAAAAGTAGATGGCCAGCATCGCCAAGCTCGTGGTGAGCCCGACGGCCCCAAAAATAAGCAGCGGCCGTCGCCCGAGCTTGTCCACATTCAGCACCGCCACCGTCGTCATGACGAGCTTGAATGACCCCAACAAAACCGACAGCTGCGTCGCGTCGGACGCGACCGCGAACCCCGCGCGTTGCAAAATAGGCGCGGCGTAGTAGAGCACACTCGGTTGACCCGTGAATTGCTGGAAGAACACAAGCCCCCCACCAACAACAAGCGCCTTCAGGTTCACTCCTCGAAAAAGCTCCCCAAAACTAACATGCACATCCTCACCGGAGCAAGCAATCTGCAATTGCCGCCAAGTCTCCTCCGTCTCACTTTCCGCCATCTCTGCTGTGCACGCTGACCCCTTCAGACGCCGATACGCGACTGCAGCCTGGCCCTTCAATTCCTCCTCATCGCCTTTCCCTTGCACCGCTTTCAGCAACAGCCATCGCGGCGAGTACGGCAGCCACCACATGCCAACCACCACTACGGCCGCAATCGGTATCGCGAATCCATACATAAACCGCCATCCCCCAACAGTATCAATCTCCCACCACCCAATGAAGTACCCCACCAACATCCCACATACAATTAGGGCTTCCTTCATGGAAACCAGAGTCCCCCTAATCTGACTCGGCGCAGTCTCCGCGATGTAACACGGCGCGGCGTGCATCGCGAGCCCAATGCCCACCCCGTACACCAATCTCCCCAAAATCACAACCGCGAGATTGGGCGCCATCGCCGTGACAAATCCCCCGAAAATGTACATCCCTCCAGCGATCATAAGCTCCCTTCGTCTACCCAAATAATCCGCAACATTGAATGCGAGAATGGATCCCAGCAGCGCCCCGTACAGAGACCCACTCACAATCAATCCCATCTGGAGCGACGTGAGGTGGTACCAGTCCGTGCCACTGAGAGTTGGAGAGGAAATCGAAACGGAAGCGCCCGAGGTGGCGCCAATGTCGTAGCCGAACAAGGAGCCTGCGAGGGCGGGGAAGAGAAAAGGAAGCAGCACTGCTGACCAGGTGTAGTCCGCCGCATGAGGAGGGCTAGACAACAGCGGCTCGGATTGCTCGCGGCCGTCGCGCTCCATGTCCAAATGATCCGAATTGGCCCCCATAGCTCCCCCCGTTCGTTGCGACTGAAGCTCCCGCTGCTTCAATTCAAGTGCCTGCGCAAGAAGGGATCAAGTCTGGAAGTGGGATTGAGGGGGGGCAGCATTTGAGATCGACGTCGTCGCGGAAAGCAGGGGTGGCGGGCGACGGAGACGAGGCCACGGCGACGAGGAGGAGCTTGGTGAGGAAGGCCATGGATGGCAGCACCGCAGCAGCAGCACTCAGCCATGGCGCGGTGCCTGCTGAGCTACTAAAAAGCTTAGCTAGAGTACAGTAGTACGGAGGCGACCTGCGTGGGTTGCACGTGACGTTGACAGTGGATGGGAACTGAAGGCTCGGGGATTTTTTCCATTTATTTTGGGCAGTGCAGAAAGTGATCTCCTTTGGACTCCTCACCCTAAACCCTTAAACCCTTAAACCCATTCTGTTTGGCTACTTTTGAGTCTTATCAGTGTCAGTGTTTGGATACTTTTGAGTCTTATCAGCTATTTTCCTTTAATTCCTATATTGGATCCGTTTCTCAAGTATAAAGTCCAGTTTTTTTCCTATTTGTTTACTCCAATAGAAACTTTATAGATTTTTCCACCATTTTTTTTCGAATGTTTTCAAATTGCAACTGGGTTTTTTTTCCCAATTCCACTAGCTTACAATGAACTAACTAGTGGTTCTCCCCAAACATTGGTTGTAGTGATGCAACAGTTTACATCTATGTAAATGGATGAAACATAAAAAATGAAAATGAAACTCAAATTATTTATTCAATAGAGTGTACATTCATCAAAAAGAGAGATATTGTCCTTAGAACATGTAACACATTATCAATTTCATTCACTAAAAATAGAATAATGTACGTTTGATATTCCTTCAAAAGAAATTTGTATTGCTTTCGAGCAAAATAGTGCTAAAAAATAACATTGGTGGGTCTTTGAGTGAAAGGTTGGTCTTAATTTCAATTAGGACTTGGAACTTGGGAGGCTAAGGAAGTGATGAAGTGATAAAAGAAAAAAGTTCATGGACAAGTAGTGTAAGAGCATCTACATTGCTATGCAAGAAAAACAACATGCCAAATCTAGCTTAGAGGGCTTAAGCAAGCAACCTTAGATATGCAAGCTAGGAGTTGCCTACCCTTCACTCGCCATGCACCTCCTTTAAGACCAAACAACACTAGCTTCCTTGAATATCCTCTTGCAACTCCTCATGTGACTCCAACCACGACCTTCTAAAGTACGTTGGTCCAATGGCAAAAAAAAAAATCCCAAAAAATCCCCACTTCTTGAGCACATTGTGAAGTTGTATGGGCCTTCAAACTTATTGCTAAGCCTACAAGTTTTGAAGAGCCCATTCTAAATTTTTGGCTTGGCAAACTAACACTAGGGGACTTTTGGTAGCCATGCCACATCACATATTATTGAGACCATGTTTAAATATTGGTGCAAGTGCTCTAAAGCTTAAATCTCTTCCAATAAGGTATTGTAGGTGCATCAATAATTGACACTAATTGAAAATAAGCATACATATTGTTATCAAACATAAACTTTTTATTGAATCTTGTTGGCAAGTAAAAGAGAATTTCAACGCATTTCAACATGCATTATTTGGACATTGTATGAAAACGCATTTCCCTTTTTTCATGAATCTAGGTGGTACACCTTCATTCACTTTTTACAAGACTTTTTATTTAACTCCTAAATGCCTAAGCGACCATACGTGGTCACTCAAAAATTTTAGGCTTGTTTTGGTGTGGACTATCAAATTCCTTTGACTAGTTTGAAATTTTTTTAGTTAGTATTGAAGGTTACCTATTGGAAGCTTTTTTTTTCACTGAAAAATATAAATATTTGATTTTTGAGAGGTCCTCAAAGTCATATATGCACCATTAGTGGAAGTGTAAAGCTTAAAAATTTTACTCAATTCCTTGGCTTTGAGCAAAGCTTGCCAATTTCACTTGATTTGAGATCTAAGAAATTATACTTATCCATTTGCTTTGAAAATGGTCCCAATGGAAAGTGTGAAGTGTTTTCATGATTTTCACCATTGAAAATCTAAACTTGCAAGTGTTAATTTGGAGTTATTTGTGATTTCTACTTATGAAAAGAAATCATTAGATGAAATTTGAGGCTTCTACAAGGCCTTGAGTTATCAGACCCTGGGAACGCCGAAACTGCCCTGGGAACCCAAATCCGACGTGGTGGAGCGACTGCCATGTCATCGATTTTTTTTTTCAATTTTTTCAATTTTTTTTTTTTCAATAATTTTTTTTTAATAATTATTGGTTTGACAGCAGCCAGGAGGGTCGGGAACAGTTTTGGGAACAAACTGAAACGGCCCTCCGGAGGCCTCAAATTTCATGTAATGTGCATTTCAACAATTCCAAGGTAGATTGTAGGTGTAATGAGTTTGATAGCTTTTCATGTGAAATTAAGTTTTTTGAAAGTGCATTTTAGTATACTAACAACTTGTAGTTCTTCATGTCACCTCCCATCCAAAAAAGCTTTTATATGAAATTTTTTGAAACATAGTAGGGAGGGGCAACATACTAAAAATAGAATGTATACATTTCTCTTGTTATAATCTCACAATTTCTATGCAATTTCACACTCAAAATTGGTATGTAAACTAATAAGCAAGATCTTTTAACATCTATATGGTCAAATTTGGAAAAAAAAAACAATGTGCTTCATTGGAGATAACTATAAGTCCATGCTCTTTTTTCATAGGAAAAATACCCTTGGAAAGGCTTGTGCACTTAGGGATTAAAGATAGTTTAACCTAAGAAGGAAGCCAATGACAAAAATGTTAGATGAATGATCTCCAAAGATGCTATAGAAATGTAGAATGCACCTATTTATTCATAAATTGAATCCCTTTTTATGACTACCTTGGTGATAGGGTCACATCCTTCCAAAGTTAATGGTTCACACTAAGACCAAAGCAATGGACTATTGTAATTTAGTGGTACCACATTTTGATTTGATGCAACAATTTTTAGTGAGGGGTTAAAGTGAAAATAAATGGACACTGGAAGAAAGCCTTGTTTAATTGGATGTTCTTGCGTCAAAGTTGACGGATTTTCTTAAGCATTCAATGTAACATCTTCATGTGTTTATGTCAACAATGACATCCAATGTAACATCTTTATGCTACATTGGATGTCATTGTTGACATAAACACATGAAGGTGTTACATTGGATGCTTAAGAAAATTTGTCAACTTTGATGCAGGAACATCCAATTAAACAAGGCTTTCTACTAGTGGGAGTGGTATTTTGATTCCCTTCTCACACAAATAGTTTAGTTATAAAATTTGATTGAGTTTAGAAAACTCACTTTGTACAATGACTGATGAAAGTGAGTACAATTTTGAAACATTTTCATTCAAACAACCATACCATAAGCATCAATGGACAAAGTCCAAAAGTAGATATATGAAAGTTGTAGTGTGTAACATACTACACATTAGTATAGAAGTTTGAAGAAAAAATTAGTTGTGATTTGAAAGAAAATCAATTTCAAAGTTAGCTATGTCAAAAACTCAATTTTATTCAATATGATTTGGAATTACTTTATCTTTACTAATTTTTTCTTAGAACTTTGAAAAAAACACTTTTTGTGCCTTGGCATATAGGTATGTACTACATCATTTTAAATTGTTGTACACAAAAATTGAAGAAAATTGACATTTGTAGAATTTAAAATAACAACAATTTGACAAACATACAAATGATGTTGGTTCTCACAATACTTGAATTGTTTTTTGGGATTGAGTGCATGTGATAGCATTAGCCATTGTAGAGAGAGTATGGGCAACAATATGGACCATTGTTACATCTTAATGTCCTTGCATTTGAAACATTTGTTGAATTGGGCAATGCATTCAATTTATATTTCATAGCCATATAATGCATTTTTAATTTCAATCTTTTTTGTCAAAATATTAGAGTTCATGATGCACATAATTGATCTAACAAACTAAAAAAAATTATCATCGTCAATATTGTAAAAAAAAACTACCAATTTTAGGAAGGTCAATATAAATTTTGGCAATTTTCAGTTTTTTGACAATATTGACAATGATAATTTAAAAAAAAAAAAATTTGATTATTGGATCAATTATGTGCATCATGAACTCTAGTCTTTTGACAAAAAAGAGTGATATTAAAAATGCATTATATGGCTATGAAATATAAATTGAATGCGTTGCCCAATTCAACCAAGAATTCAACAAATGTTTCAAATGCAAGGACATTAAGATGTAACAATGGTCCATATTGTAGCCCATACTCTCTCTACAATGGCTAATGCTTTCAATTCCAAAAAACGATTCAAATATTGTGAGAACCAACATCATCTGTATGTTTGTTAAATTGTTGTTATTTGAAATTCTACAAATGTCAATTTCCTTCCTTTTGGACTTTGTCCAATCATTGTATGTTTATTGGTATAATTATTAAGTGAGTTGAATTTTTGACAATCCATAGTTTAGTTTGAAAATTGAATTGGATAAGGAGATGAACCAAAGTTGCCTTCAATCACCATTTGTAAAGTCTAATTTGTTGTAAGTGGACTCAAAAATATCATTCAAACTCAACATGTAGTAGAATCTTTGATTAAGATAGGAAGTCCATAAAGTGCCAATTTAAGATTTGATAATTAATGTGGGCAGGTTATACTTCTTGAAATATTTTTTAGTAAATTTTCCTTGAAAGACAAATGGAATTGGCATTTAACCTAGGTCATTTCATATTTTTTGGAGCTTCATGGAAATAGTTATGAATATTTTAAGTTGAAAAGCAATGATCACATTTGAGCTCTAATAGTGAGGGACCAAGAGCTAAAGTTTGAGAAAAACATGTGACGAAACTCCTTGAAATGAGGTTGTGATGAAGCTTGGTGTTGTATTTGTTTTGTACTATTCTGAATTAAGCCTTCCTCGGACATCCCTAGTACAAACTAGGGTTTACTTTACGATTAATTGTAGTATAAAGGCCCAGAATGCACCCCTCAAATACAACACTAAATTTTCTTTTTCATTAGTACCTTAACCCATAAACACCACAAAGGACGTTTTTCAGCCGATGAATGACAAAGAATCTCTCCGTGTAGGACAGAAATGCAACTATTCATCCTCCAAAATTTGTGTGGAAAGGGAAGATCATATGAGTACTTCATTTTTTTAAGCCAACAATTCACACGGTGACAAAATAAATGATTTCCACAGTAACCGGCCCGGCCAAGGGTTATGGAGTATTTATTTCGACTTCTTGAGATGTATGTGTCCGCCTTAAGTTTCGTTACCGAGTCCAATGCAGTCCTAACACTCACCTACAAAACTCTCATCTTGGGAAAAATTCGCCGACCCTGCAGCGATTCACCACAAAGAACGGCCATTGATTCTCTACAAGCGGTAGACTGGGGGAGGTCCCTCGTCCTGTTTTGTTACTCCAGGTTGGCTGTTTTCTTTGTTTTCCAGATAGGTTTTCCTTGATTCCTTGATTGCCTCTTCCTTTAATGATGATCTTCGCTCCAGAGGTTGGTTAATTGGCTCCCGGATCGGCTTCGGTCTTATTGGCACATCACGTTCGATCTCAAGAAAAAGAAAAGAAGGAAAAAAAGACGAGAGAAAGTTAGATTCATCATAAATTATCGGCACCAAATAAATACGTACTTTTTCTCAACAGTTAAAAAAAAGTTGAATGAATGGAAATTATGGCTTGCCCATATCTTTGGCCACTACATGATGATCCTCTCACAATGGTGCATCAGTGCAAATCATGTCTTGTTTCCATTCAGGGAGTCCATTCAATTCGGTTGGAATTGGTCATTGCACTAGTGACCAGTTACAGTCAAGTTGGATGGACTCCTTATCTGGGAACATGATTTGCACAAAGATACGAGAACAAGCACTGAGTTGAGCTACTCACAACTGAAGTTCTTCGCATGACATTCTCATCTTTCAGACTTGGCTTCTTCTGCTTCAGTATCTGCATTGGATTGAACATTATGTCAGCGTTCAGAAATGGGGTACTTTTGTGAACTTACTTTTGTGAATTTGACAACAGAACTTCGTCCAGTACTACACACACTCAGAATGGACCAGTGATTATAAACGGGGGTGATAGATCTCTTACATCAACTTCTAACTGAAGTTTTGGATTCAACTTCATCAAAGACTCCAACAGAAATATGTCACCTCCGTATCTGGCTAAGAGCGACACACTTATGGGCATTCCTCACCTGTCACGAAATTTCAAATACAGTTTTGTTACTGACCATAAAGATCTCATAAAATTAAAACTCTCTAAAAAATAACACATATTAACAAAGTTTTTGGTAAAATTAGATTTTTCAGTGGTTTTTGGACATCAATCATAGGGAGACGTGAAATGGGGAGATGACGATTAAGTAAGACAACAATGGGAAGACCTCGCCATTGATTTCATTGAAATTGTTGACAGGTTGTCAACTAATCATTTTGGATAGTCAATTCAGCACCTTACAAGTAGAGACAAGTAGGTGATCTTAAAGAGGCCTCCCAACGACCGATAGAGAGGTTTCCCATGAATTGTATCTTTTTACTTCTTGTCTCTCCATGATCAATCTCCCTATGATATCAAAATTTTCTTGAAACAATCCAATTTTACTAAAAAACGTGTTACACTGGTTGCCTTGATGGCTAGCACTGCATACAGTGGACGCTTGTTTCCAAAAGGTGATTTAAAACGTACTTGACAGCAGCCTGCCATGGTTGCAACGCTTAGAATACTCAAAGCTCGTGACTCAAAAATCTCCAGTTCTTTACTCCTGGCTGCTCTACTTGGCGGCAAGCTTGGTGTTGATGGTATCACTAGCAGTGCATCCGTCTACAGGCACATATTACCTCTACAATTGAAAAAGTTTCACTCTAAACCAGATCGGAATTCCAAAATTCATACGTTCAATAGAAAAATTATAAATAAATGGAATAGGTAATTGATTCTATTGTTAAGGTCACTCAAATCAGAAGAGAAAATCTCAGAGAGACTTGTCACTAGGTAGAACAATTTCTAAGAAATTATAGAAAGAGAAGTATTAGGCTTACCAGAAGACAGGTTGGTAAAACATATTAAAAACAAGATTGGTATTTATGAAGCATACTTAGTAGAACTAAAGTAAACAAATGCTCATAGCCATTTAAAGAAGGCACAAACTTCTAGCCTTCTATTTTCTCTTAATGAATTGCAATTTTGTTACAACTTACAGTAGAGTATATAGACCACTAGTTATTACACTGTATCAAACTCGAATCGCTTGACCATATTCTCGATTTCAGAAATCTTGAGCGTCAGTGACGGTGATTTGTTTGTTTCATGGGGTAGTGGAAACGGAGTTAATTTACCAAGAGAAGCTCGTTCATGACAGCCCGCGTCTCGTCCTTGACTTTGAGAGCCATCCTATGTAACCCATCCAAATGAGGAGCCATTGCAAATTTAACTCGCAAATCCACGTCTGGAGATAGCTCTGGAAGTACTTCATCGAACCATTTCCGATGTTTCTCTTTGAACTCTCCTCTGCAACAAGATACCCAGCAACAATATTCTTACATAATTCTGCGTACTGTTAAATGTGTAATTTGAGTGGTGTGCACAACACTAAAAGAAAACAGTGTAGCTGTCGTCTTGTCTGTGACATGGATAGATACATACCGCAATATTACGAGCATGGCGTCTCGAAGACCATCGTAAGCTGTGTATCGGGATGTGTCTTGTTTGAGGAGTCGCTCTTCCTCCATCAAGAAGTTCCGCAGCGTGGGAACTTTGTTGGATATGTGAGTTCCAAGATTCACGTGGTGTACGAGACTGCCTGACAAGAGGATCAATTCCACATGTTCATTTACACAGGATTTGAATCTCGAACATAACTTCAATATACTGTCAACTTCATGTGATGACAGAACCAAAAGTTCAAATTTCTAACAGGGCTTTCAATAAAATTAGAATATTTCAGAAACTTTTAAACTACATCATAAAGAGAATCTTCTCCATCATTCATGAGGAAGCCTCCCGATAGTTATAGTGACCATCTAGAGGTCTCCGTATCAAACATAGGGAAGCCTTTGTATGATTAGCTATGATCATAAGAAAACCTCCCCATGAATCATGCAGAAGATTCTTTTATGATTTTGTCTGACAGTTTCTGAAAGTCTAATTTTACTGAAAATCATATTTTCTGCCATGTACAGATGATTTAGACAATGAATTTTAAGGTAGGCGAGCATGAATTTGTGAGTTATCAACCTACGTCCAAGTGACTCAGTGACTGCCCTGGCCAGAAGATCCGCTGTCCGAACGGACGAGATGGTGGACAACGCGAAACAATCATCTGCGACAAGCACTTGTGAGGGGGAACCCCATTCCAACTCTGGTTGTTGCAATAGCACCTTCACTACTTGGTGCAACACATGCGGATCTCTAGACAACACCCCTACATCATCCACACATCCAACACTTTGTGTCAGTTCTCTGGAGATTGAGTAGTCAGTGTTCAAAACATCCCTTGAAGCCTCCTACCATTTACTTAGGTAAGGGTACGCAACAGAAAGACATCAATAAATTTAAGGGACTTATCTAGTGGTAATTCATGATTGAGGTGCTCACAACATTCTAGAGTAGTACACAGATTTCCCCCCATGCACCGTAGCACAAAAAGAGTCTTGAGCGCTAAACATTGAAGAACATGCTGATAAAAAAGACTGGAAGAAAGAAAATAATTTGAATGTGAGCCACACCCGCCCTTGCATATCACGGGTTCAAAGTTATGCACAAAAAGAATGAGGATTCCTACTCTTGGCTCAGTGTTCATTGATTCCAAGGGTGTTCAGGTAAGCATGTTAAGCTTACCTACAACATCAAGACTTGGCGCCACTGGAATTACTCCTCCGGTAGATATAACTCCATGCGACGCCCGGTACCCAAAAATGCCACAAAACGCTGCAGGGATTCTTATTCCTCCTATTGTATCAACCGCTGCCACTCATGCATCCACAAGGTCAAGCTGGCCTAATTAGTACTGTATGATGTCAATTTTGTTTATAAAAATCGCAATTATGGACGTAAAAAATTGCAATTACAATCATGAAGGGAGCTGGACAACTGAAGATTTACAGATCCAGTTTTACGTGGAGGAAAGGAAACCATGTCCAGTAGAAAAGTTTACAAGCACCTGCGTTTGATGTACGGAGTACATACCAAGTGCAAAGTCGACAGCATTTGAGGCAACTGCAACACCGGAGCCACATGCCGCTCCTCCAGCGAAATGCTTTGGAGCTACAGGATTGTCAGTCGTCCCGTCACGCCTATTTCTACCAAACATGCTGCCCCACCATCGACGAAACCCACCTTTCAAACGTTTCCTGTCATGCTTCTTTAGACCAAGCAGGCTGCCCCAACATGGGCCATAACTTCAGGGTGCACATGCTCACTGCCAATACTAAATGTTTGAAGCAATAAGTGCTCTAAAAAGATGAAAAAAACAAAACTTCCACCGATCTCTTCATAAAATGACAAAGGGGATCCAGCACAAATTCAACGAGTTACATTCACCTCAATGGTAAGCCCTGCGACTAGTTTGAAAACCGCACAGAATATAGCTAACTTTGCCATAGCACCGAAAGAATTTGATATACTAAAATACTGAGAAACTGCTTTTGAAGCAATCTTTTCCATCATCAAGCACGCAATCACTGTAAGCATGAGCCCACATGCAAACATGTCGACTAAGGCCTGAATGAAAGGACATAAATAATTCTAACGTGAGCAACAACAGCATTTGCAAGCAGAACATGAACTCATGATTGTGGGCAAAAGAAACCTAAATTCCTTTTCTTGGTTCACTATTCATTGATTCCAATGCGCGTTCAGGCAGAATGTTACAAACCAATTACCTTAAGCCGAATTCGTCCATGGCCTGCTTTCCACTGGACACGGCTCCAGCTTTAAGGATGAGGTCAATTGCAACCGCCGTTTGCGTGGCCGCCGCATGTGTTTGCTCCCAATCATGACTTCCAAATCCGGTGATGACCGACTCCACGTCAAAACTGTCCATTCCCAAATTATGGTCAACAGAAAACCATGCTTGTGAGACCGAGATGAAGCACACATTGAGCAACATAAAGGACGCTAAAACCACTAGGGACGTGATCCCATCTCCTCTTCTGACCTTTAACCCAACAGCAACTCATCTATTCATGCACTTGGTTGAACTTTTTTGGAAGTGGTGTAAGCATGACTTGGCTCAATGTCTATGGTCACTGATCTTTCAATGGAGTCTACTGTTTCAACCTCACACTTTGAACTCGCATACGAAATTCAAAAATAATGATAAAAATCTGATCTCAGCAAATGTGGTTCTTGTACCCAAAGTGATCTCTCCACAACTCCATAATGATCTTCCGAAAATCACACTCCTACATATGTATAAATGGTTAAGAAGCATTCACAGCCTCATGTAATTCAGCTGACTTACAAAGCTGTATAACAGAAAGAATGTTGTTACTTGATTTCTGTGAGAATTGGGTGGGGAAAGATTGTTCTTACACATCTTGGAAGCCGAATTTGCACTCGCCGAGTTGCGGATTTGTCGACGTCCCCGTGTCTTTGGGTTGGGATTGGAGGCAATAACGTCGCAGACAGGGGAGGCTCAACTTCCCCGTCTTCACCAGGACATAGAGACCGGCAATGCCAACCACTGATAACCCTAACACGATGAGTGGAGTCCTCCGTTTGGAAATTTCACATGAAACTCTTTGCCAATCTTGCCAATCAAACGCCAGTGGCGCTGGTTTACGACAACACCTTGTGGACATCCGTTGCGGTTCAGGCATTTTGTGTCCAACTAGGGTTTTGTGTCCAATTGTTAATTTATTTCTCAAAGCCTACCATACCAGCAGACAGTGCTCCGCTACATCGACACATTAGCTTTTGGAAGTGTGCAATCCCGGCATTTCGATCCACCAATTTAGGGTCTCATGTGGGACTAATCACTCTACATATCCCAATTAGTTTTGCTCCCTGACAAATGATTGCAAGGAGGATGCTAACGTACTCTCCTCCAAAGACGACGCAGAACCTGGGCCCTCCATTTTCGGCAGTTAGCAAAAGCTATGCCAAATTGGTGACCTCAGTGGTTCTCTGAATCGGGTCTCACCTTCAAGTGCCAAACGATAAGACGTCACTCACAGGTTGGCAAATGGCAACAAACAACATCGTCTAGGTTGCACGAGCGTGGAGGACGAACTGGATATGGATGAAGGGCGATAAGTTAAGTTATCCGCTCAGGCGACATGGAGGACAGACATTCGTAGCTCGCAAACCCTAATTACCTCGGTACCTCAATTTCGGGAGCGTATTCTTATTCCGGATTGTGTTCTTATTACTTGGGAGTGTCGATGTGGGCCAGTCGGGGACAACCTCCTTCAATGCGATTGGGTTGCTTGTCCCGGCGGATTGGTAGTGAGGAATTTGAGCTTTTGTTAGGGTTTTAGCGCTTTTCTGTCGGTGGATTGGACCAGGAATTTAGCGGCAGGGAAACAATTCATGCCACTGTGTAGGACTTAAGCGGGGTTTGATCTTGGCTATTGCGTCACGTTGTGATCGACGGTGGTTCGAGCACCTTCCTGAGTATGTAGAGGTCCAAAAATTGCAACTTTTGCTAGTGGATTTGCGGTGTTTGGGTAGCGAGGTCGTGAATTGAATCTACGCATATGGTGGCAACTGGCGCGTGAATGGGGAATTCTGGAAACAGATGATAAGGCCACAATTCAACATAACTTATCAGCCTTTTGAGTTGAGAAGTTGAAGATTGTGATTCCAAGAGGTCAAGAACTCTTTGAAGCTTTAGTTGTGACAAAATTATTTCTTCAAAATTGGAGAAAGTCTTGTAGACTTCAAGAGTGGAGGTATCCGTGTAGCCAACATGCCGAGTGATAAGATTCTGGCAAAGTCGTTGGGACTCCTGGTAGGGCTGGGAATAGCTGGAATTCTCGTTCTGCGGCGAGCCTTTAGATTGGGAGCCAAGAAGGACAATGGCGCCTTCATAGAGTACTTCGAGTTGTTGCCACCGCCTCCGCCACCGCCTCCCAGCGCGCCTCTTCCTCTTTCAGGGCTCACATTCGCCATCAAGGACATGTAAGTGTCAACCCAAGCTCTTGTTGGATGACTTTGTAGTTTATCCAGTCCATGGAATGTGCTTCCCACAATATTTTAAAACCTTTTTTTTTAGCTGATGATTTGGTTGCATAAGCGGTCCTTGTCTGGTAATTGGCACCTAGTCGACTCTGAATAACTATTAATTTCACTGCAAAAGTGGAGGATTCTGTTTGCGTCGCTTCAAGCATTTTTACTAATATGTAGGAGTGTGCTTTCATAGTGAGATCACTATAGAGCTTACTGCAGAGCTACAAGAGCCAAACTCGCTTGAGGTCAATTCAGCATTCAATGAAAGATGATTTCTTATGCGATTTTTCTAAGTGGGAGTTTGTAGACCACTATTGGAAGGGACAGTGTACCACCTCTGTTCCAGTCAGAGATTAGTGATCACAGACATTTAGCCAAGTCATGCTTACACCGCTTGCTTATAACTCCAAACAAGTGCGTGAACGGATGCGTTTCTGTTGGTAACACGGGTCAGTTGAGGAGTTGCTGACAAGTCTTATGAAGTGTATGAATATATGAGCTGTTGTTAGTAACAGGGGTCAGTATAGGAGACGGAATCAGGACTCTTAACGGTTTTAGTATCCTCTACCTTATTTGTTGGTGATTAACAGTGAGCCTTGGATGGTGTAATGGAGGACAGATTCGATGTGGAAGGGAAGGTCACAGGTTTTGGTAATCCAGATTGGGCATCAACACATGAACCTGCTACACAGACCGCTCCGGCTGTCAATTTCCTCGTTGATGCTGGTGCGACCTGCATTGGAAAACTTCATATGGATGAACTTGCTTACAGGTACTTACAGGAATTTCGGATGAGACATAACATTCTTGAGCAATGTTGACCTCCTGCTCTTTTCAATATAACTGCACTGGGATTGGTAATAACTACACTTGTCTACGATAGTTCGTTGAGGTACCAATGCTTTCATTGTTTGTCTCAAGATGTGAGAGGGTTTGTGCCAAAGAAAGAAGATCTGAGAGAATTGAAGCATCTTGGATGCCCGGATTCTTCCTTGAATTAGCAACTGGACCCTAAGGTGTTTGAGGCTCCTTTCAAGAATGTTATGGCGGTTGTGCTGAAAGGAGAATTTTTCTAATGTTGAATGGCTTGTAGCTCAGAATATTGAATTGAGATGATGTGGAGTGTGCAGTATCATTGGAGATAATAAGCACTACGGAACGCCAGTCAATCCTGCAGCACCAGACCGCGTCCCAGGAGGGTCGTCAAGTGGGTCAGGAGTTGCTGTGGCTGCAGACCTAGTAGACTTCTCACTAGGTGGGTGGATATTGGAATAATCTGCAATGGAAAGTGCACAAGTGTTTAACTTGACCAACCTAGAAACTACTGCTAATTTCTTGAGTTAAGGATTTATGAATGATTGTCTCTATGTTTGACATAAACTTGTGGTCACTTGGTATGTTAGGTACGGACACTGCTGGTAGTGTGCGAGTTCCAGCTGCGTTTTGTGGAATTCTAGGATTCCGTCCTTCCCATGGCGCTGTCCCAGTGGTTGGAGTTTTACCCATGGCACAAAGTTTTGATACTGTTGGTAAATATCATCTTTGGTTTATATCATATTTATTATAGACCATGGCATGGTTTGAGTGATTATATTTGGCATCTTTATATGCATGTTGCTATGTTCCTTGGATGATTTGACTTCTCGTGATTTCTGCATTCGTTTCATGCCTGTAGTGTTACTTTATTGGTCCATGAATTCCTCAGTCACTAATTCAAGATGGACGATTTGTATTTTGAAGGTTGTTTTGCAAAGGATCCATCAATCCTGCGGCAAGTAGGGCACATTTTGCTTCAGCTCCCTTATATGGCTGTGAGACAACCACGACGGTTTCTTATTGCTGACGATTGCTTCAAACTTTCCTTAATTCCCAATGAGCAGTCTGTGGGGACAGTCATCAATTCGATTCAGAAGCTTCTTGGGCGTATGTTGTTGACCATGACTTGCAATTGCTGCTAGTGTCAGTTGTCTTGGAAGAATATCTTCTTTTCCTAAGTACATTGTAGGCTCTCTCTAATCGATTAGTATGTACGATGTAGTTTGATTCAGGCGTTTAGAACTTTTAATCTTTAATTTTTTAAAGGAGTCTGTTGTTTGTCTTGCCTTTCCTCAGGGCACGTGTTGCAGCACGTCAATCTCGGAGATTTTTTGGCAAGAACGGTACCAAGTTTGAAGGATCTGCAGAAGGAGATCAGCGGTGGTTCTGATTTGGGAGCATTGTCCTTACTTCGGATTGCCATGCAGATGATTCAGAGGTGGGCACCATAATGTTTCAGCTGCTTGTTTAAATCTAAAGTGGTAGCTGCGGTGATTACAAGTAAGGACCCTGTTTTGATGTATTTGTATCTATATTAGTTAATTCTATGATGTTTTTACTTACTTATCTTAGTAAGTAGTATGTGCATAATAAATAAATGCTTCTAGTTTTTTTGTAATTTAGTATCTAATTATGCTTTCTCTCTTTCACAGATGGGAGTTCAAGGGAAACCATGAAGAATGGTTGACCACTGCAAAACCTGACCTGGGACCAGCTACAGCTGCACGAGCAATAGCTGCGCTTGAGACTAGTCCTCAATTGGTACCTCTGCTACAGAGAATTAAGGATGAGGCTCGTTATGCCATCAATGATCTTCTCCAGGTAATATGCAGTTGCTGAGAGAAAATAGAGGGCTCTCTAACCTATTAAGTTAGCGTGAATGTTCTTCTGTCAGAGGCCAGGAGTTCTGTAAGAGTAATGCATTTATATGAGCATTTGACTTGTCATGGAATACCTATGTGATAGTCTTTGAAATTTATCACTCTGTTTGGACGCTAATCCTTCTTTGTTCTTGTTTTTGGGGGTTGTATGCAATAGAATGATACGCTTCTGGTATTGCCCACCGTTCCAGACATACCTCCCAAGTTAAGTACTAAAGCGGAAGCGCTTGAGGAATTCCGGAACAGGACATTGGATCTGATATGTATAGCAGGCATGTCAGGTTGCTGTCAGGTGTCACCCCCACCCCCCATCTTCCTCAGTTTGTTAATTTTGGCTGTATATCTGTAATTTATCCTACTTAAGGACGAAGCCCAAATTGGTCTCATGTTTTATTAACAATTTGGAGTAGGTCATGTAGGAACTTTCCTTTCTCAATTTTATTTATTTTCTGATCAACGCATGCAATGTTCTTTTCTAATTTTGGTGATATGAAATTTGGTCCCATCTGAATTATATGCTCCACAATATTACTCAATCGAATTGGTTAAATTAAAACCTGAATCCTTGGTCTTTTAGGGGTTACATGTCTGACGAGAAAGTCTTCTGTATAGTGGCATGCTGTTTCCTTCCTCCTGTAACAGTTCATTGACAAACTGCAAAATCAATGCAGGTCACAATGCCAGTAGGAGAGCACAGCGACGTGCCTATGGCAGTATCCCTACTTGCAAGACAGGGCTCTGACCGGTTTCTACTTGATACCCTACTAGCTTTGTATGCCACTGTGCAGGAAGGAGATAAGATCGCTGTTGACAAACATTCTAATTTGAATAGTGGTAACAGTGAAGCCGCTGAATTGGCCAAGGAGAAGGTGTGAATTTTGTACTTGGTGAAGTCTTCTGTTTGTAAGAATGTTTTTTCTTATTCAATAACCAAAATATATTTTTGAAGGCCTTCGAAAGAACAATTGTAATTTTCCCTCACCATTTCAATCATTACTTGCGGTTAAGTGACCTGTAATCTTTTCATTACAGATTTTTGACTCTCCCTTATTTGATCAATTGCGTCTGTCTTATGTGAGGGGAAAAACACAATTAACAGTGAAAAACGTCTATTTCTATATTTCTTAGCAAGCTAATCGGACAAGAGGTTCTGTAGCATTCATGCCATGCTCATGAGTGCAGGGTAATGTGGCGTTTAAAGAGATGGACTTCAAAAAAGCTGTCAAGCATTACTCCCATGCTATAATTATGGACGGAAATAATGCAACTTACTACAACAATCGTGCCTTGGCTTATCTTCAACTTTGCAAGTAGGTTTTTGGTCTTTATTTTCTCAAGCTGATAATTTGTTAAACTTGCTCTGATGAGGGACATCAGTTCTCTTGCAAAAGTGTTATTTCTTTCAAGTACGTTCGTGTTCTTTTCATAGATAATCCGTGAGCTCACTCAAATTCTACACGTTCGCAGTTTCCCTGAGGCAGAATCTGACTGTACGAAGGCACTGAATCTTGATAAGAAGGTGAGTGTGTGTTACCTCACTGAATCATAGTTGTGGAAAATAATAGATGCAGTTGAACGGTGCCATTATGCTTCGGTTGTACATCTACCTGTGTTCGGGTCTGTGTCGGTGAATATTCTGATGTTAAATTGGTCTTGCAGAGCGTAAAAGCATATTTGAGGAGAGGCACTGCTCGTGAATTTTTGGGATACTACAAAGAATCCCTCGAAGGTCACAAGCGTTTGCCTCCTGCTTCTATCTTTCCCTGCGCTTGTGGACGGTTCCTTTCTCTGGTTTGAATGTCTTGCTCCGTGCTGTGCTTTATATCCTACACAGATCTTACTAGCACCGTAATCGTACTAGTCTTTCGCGGTTCGGAGCACTTCTGCCTGCAAAGGACTTGAAAGCAAAACAGATAACAGGTGGAGCAGGGAAACAAGTAACATTTTCCAAGCTAGAAATGTTTTGCGCTCTTTCTCTAGCAACGTCTCTTTTAGCCCTCCGTATCATCGTTTTAATAGACGTTTGTGAGGATGTTGAGGATGCTAAGAATATTGATCTCGATTTGGGCATTCCTCCATGAGAGGCTTTAGTGAGTCTTATTAACTTGAGGTCATTACTTGCAAGGTTCGTAGACAGGTGGTTTAAATACTGGTCACTAATTGCTTGGGAGATTCATCTTTATCTAGAACATAGGTGATCAGGTCCAAGTTTCGTAGGCTAGAGTTGGGTTTTTTTGGTTATTTGACACCAGCATTCTGAGGGTGAAATTGACATTAAAAGTTGAATTTCCGTTAATTTGAGGTTCAGAAGCGAAAACATACACGCTCAGAAGTGGTGCAAATGTATGATAAATCATTTATCCGGCAGAGTCCAATGATTCTGATGCTTCACTTTCTTGTATGCGTGTATGGTGTGCAGATTTTAGGCACGCTCTTATTCTTGAACCCACCAATAAAACAGCTAGTGACGCATTGAGCAGACTTAAGAATCTTCTGTATGATTGAACCTACGGGTAGACTGTTTTAGTTTCGTTCATAGGCCACTAGAATGGCTGGACTGGATACCGTATTAAGTTTCCAACGGCCACCATCCTTCATGTAAACCCGTTCATGGTGCTATTGCTCATCCAGGTGCAGTGAATTCGTGGCCATTGGATGCTGATTGAGAAATTGGAAGTGATTGTTCAGTTTGTGCTGGACTTGGACAAACCATCAGTGGCTGGCCGTTGGAGTTACTTTCCATGGGGATGGGAGAGTCGGAGAGCTGTAATTGGTCCAGCAAGTGGGTACAATTGATTTTGATGCCTCCCTTGATTCCTGCTGTCAATTGTTGTATGTGATAAGTTTTTCGATAGAGTCGAGTTGATCATCTTGCAGTTTTCTAGTCGGTGTCATCTTGCTTCATATGTTACTTTTTCTGTGAATTATGGATGTGTGTTTGTTGTGCTTATGGAGTAAGGTACACAAGCGTATTACCACCCTGATTCGCAATCTGAATATCTTGGGGCCAACTCCAAGAGGGGCTCATATTTTCCAGAGGTGTGCGCTTGTTTCATGAATCAAACCCAAGTGGAATTAGAAATTTTTGATGAAAATTGTAGTTTTTGTGAATTTTTGATGTGGTTTGCCTTGAAAATACAGAATTATTCATAGAGAGTAGTCATAAACGTTCTATAAATAATCCATAACTACCTTTTCATGTATCCAATAGTACTCAAGTATTTATCATTAAAGGATTGACACATTACTCATATGATTTTGTTAGAAAATGAATGGATTTGGATGTTTTTTGAATGGCATTGGAGACAATAGTAGAATGACAAAATTAGGCAACGGATGGAATTGAGCTAGTCTACCTTATTTAGGAATAACTAAGGGCTCACTACAGTAGTCTAAGAGATCAAGATTGTGTTATTTAAAGCAAGTGGGGCCATGACCATAACATTCTTGAAATGCTAGATAGGGTTTAGATTTGTCTTAAAGTAGTGCTTCTAGCCTTTTGAGGGAGGGTGAGAATTTTATTTTATTTCCTATACTTGTTATAGATGTAAAAATCTGTCCCCTATTTTGGACTACCAATTTTGTATTTTTTGACCTATACTACCTAATTTAATGTGAGTCTAGGATTCAAAGTGTAAAATCAAAATTTTCAAATTTTATCATTTGCATTAAAGAATTTGTCTTTCTATTTTCTTGGAGGTAAAAATTTGAAGCTCCAAATTTTTACCCTTTGGAAGAAGGCTTGTAGCATTAGTATAGTGTAGTCTATTGAAGATCCTTTATATCACCCTTTAGTGACACTCACCTTCCAAGCTCATCTAAAGTACTTTTGTAGCACATTTACTTCTAGTGACACCAAGGGTCACAATCTTCTAACATTGAAAATATCATGCACTATCAATGTTAGGCTACAACTCTATCCAGAAGGCTCTTTTTACCATGACTCCCATTACTTAACCCATAAACATTGATACAGACGTTTGGTGTCCGATGAATGACAAGGGAATCTCTTGTAAAGGATAGAAATACAACTATTCATCCTTGGTTTTGGGGGTGGAAAGGAGAAATCTTCTACAATGCTTTGACTTCCAATGAGTGGTTTTGAAATTTAGTATACCAATAATTCCCACGGTATCAAAATGCATGATTTCCACGATCACCCATCAGTCCTTCAAGGATTAATTCCTCTCCTCATATTACACTCTATAGGATTTAATAGACCTAGAGGTCTCTCATACTTTAAAAACACGCTAGACCATGTGATTCTAAGCCTTAATTTGAAATTAGGCCTTAAAGGCCCTCCAAGCTTCCTATCATGATAACTTTTAGCTTTAGACTCCAAATCCAAAGTGCAAGCCTATTTTCATGATCTATTCTTTCTATGGATTACTATAATCTATTCACTTTTCCAAATGCAACAAGTATTGAGCAAGTTACGACCCTCCAGAGATTTGAGTCTTCTAAGAGGTGTAACTCCAAGACTCTACCTTCTTTGGATGCCGATAACTTTTAGCTCATAGTTCAACTCTTTGTGAGCCTTAGCATTCTAGAAACCTTGTTTCATTATATTTATTTTCCAAAAATATGTGTCATGTTCTAATTGGACTAGAGGATCTTCTCCAAACCCCTACTCCCATGTCCCACACCTCAGGTCACAACCAAGATACTACCAACTTTGAGGAGCCTTAACTTTTGACTCCTAACTTGAATCTTTGTGTTCTTTGAACTCATGTATGATTCCTTTCACTATCTTTCCAAGCATGTTATTATTCCATCCAATTCATCATGAATAGAGTGCTATGTTGCTTTGTCCACTCATGACTCTTTATTTATTTCACCTAGTCTCTTGCAAGGCTTGGAGAGTCACCCCCAATGTCCCCCTCGTTCACCAAGGTGGCACAAGTATGCCTTAGAGTGAGGGTCATGATACTTTGCTTTCCATGAATCAAGGCCCTTTTCATTGTAGAAATCTTGAATGCAAGTTTTACTAGAGGTTGTTGAAATATGCATATATTTTTGTTATAGTGTTATTGTAGAAGGACACCCCTTCCTTCCCATTCAAGAATGTTATGATGATCCTTCAAGATAAAGAAACAAACACCTACATATAACTAGGAAAAAAAATTTATATTCATATTCCACACATGTTTGGCGGTCTAATGAAGTACTAACTGCACCTAATTGTGACTTATTTACAAAACAATTTGATGCATCTTTTACTAGATGTAATCCTTTCTTTTGTAGCTAGAAGTCCATTCTATTCTACATATGTACTTGCTTCCTTCTTCTTTCCTTTTTAAAATCTGACATCCACATGTAGAAGGAAGGCAAAGTAAGCCCTCCAACATTGGTAAATAATGTTATGTTCAATCTAAATTCTTGGCTAAAGTGTAGGTCCTCTAAACATAAGAGCATGGGGGCAATTTTATATACTTTTATTTTTAGCACTTTGGAATTTCATAGTTTATTCATATGTTGTCCAAAAATGAATGCAAAGAGAATCTCTTTTGATTTTCAATAAGATTTTGTAAAAATTTAGACAATTCAATAATCGAAATCAATCTCAAATGTTTATATAGACAATATTAGATGTAGCTACTTTAGCCTTGTATAGTTGTATTGTCGTTTGTAGTCAAGGAAAATTAGTCTTCACATTGACCCTTTTTTCAATCCCATTACTTACTAGAACTTTCTTACCATTGTGATTAATAATTCTCAACTTCTTGTAAAAGTTATTAGCAATAAGTTTTAGTTTATTCTTTCATCTAGTGCCACCATCCATGTTATAATTTCCTTAAGGATGAATACAAAAAGAGAATTTGTTTAACTTTATATATATATTTTTAGCCCATTTTTCAACATATTGACTAATTTGCACAAGTTTTGGACATGTTTTTTTTTCTAAAAATGTTGAAAAACAAAACTTCAACTTTAGAAAAAGCTAGAAAATAAGAAAAATAGTGACTATTTTTTGAAGTTTAAGCACATTGAACTTGCAATTAGTCGGGATTCTTACTCTAAAATTTTGAGAAAATATACTTGATCAAGTTAGCTAAAGGCTCTTGTAGTTGAATTTCTTGAAGAATAAATATTTATGAAGATTTAAGCTTTATTTTGGGTGCAAGTAATTTAAAGTAATTTGGGGCTTCAAAACACCTCAGTATTTTAGGGACTAAATAGTTAATTACGACCAATGATAAAATTTGAAAATTTTGAATACATGTTTTGAATTGGAATCTTTAGAGAAAATAAGAGAGGTCAAGAAATATAAAATCAACAACTACAAAAATAGAGACCAAATTTTACGTTTATCCCTAATTTGGATAAAGAGGGTCTTCATTCAGCGGGGCGTCCTTCTTTTTATTGTCATTGCAATACGAGGATATTTAATATGCTAAGGTAGGCTTTTTAAAACATTCATTTTTAAGTTGATGTGCATAGATTGAGTCAAAATTACAATTACATTAAACATTTTAGTTGTAAAGAAGGGCTTTTTTCTTCATTTTAATTTTTTTCTTCAAGTTATAAAAATACTTATATAAGTAACTAGAGCTTTACAATGCTATGCATATCTGAATGATTAACTTACTAACGAGAGACACTGATTTTCAAAGAAAGTATTTGTATTTTTCAAGAATATATGTCATATTGACCTCAATTATTGTTGTTTGAACCTCTACAAATGAGCTAGTGGATCCTTAATTTCTTATGTTTTGGTTGTGAGAGTTTTGGTAGTGAAACTGATTGTTTTGAAAAAATGTTGCTATATATGCTATATACACAAACTAAAGTGAAAATTTTCAATTAATAATATAATAACTATACCATTGAAATATACCTTTAAAGATTCAAGTATACAATATTTTGCCCTACATAACAGACACTTAAATTTGGACAGAGAGTACAATAAATCATAAATCAACTCCACCACCTATCGATCCTTGTAACATGCTATTCCAACGAAAATCAAGGAAAGGTTCAACGGAATTTATTTGTTAACATTATGATTGCCAAAGAAACCAGCAATGTGTTGAGAGCATCAATAGTCAATTTCATTAAAATGGCGGTATTCCATTAAAATGGCAAAAAATGAAACCACTAAAACAATGGAAAGATTGTCCAAGGGGAGTGAAAGTGCGTGAACTAGGAGTGATTTGAATGTGCTAAGCATAAAATTGGCACATGTATGATCCTATCGCAGCACACTTATTCTCTTTTGTAGAAGATATTCCATTAAAATGGCATGTGGAATAACGCCATTTTAACAAAATTGATCATATCACCACCTATCTTACAAAATTTGGCTTGCAAAATGGGGGGCCATCCATTTTGCAAGTCGGGTTTTGCAAGACCACCCTACCCATAACCTCTTAACCCCTAAATGCCCAAGGCATTTTTTCAGCTTCGTGAAAACTGCTCTAAATTGAACAAAATGCCAACATTTTGATAAGATGTTTCAATTTTTCTGAAATTGTAACCTTATAAATTCAAACTAGAATTGTTAGAGATTGCACAAGAAAAGAATGCACAACAATATCACTTATGAAGTGAAAGATTATAACGTTTGATTATGAGGGTGCTAAAATTGCAAAAAGGAATTGAAGTCTTTTTTGCAAGTCAAATCTAAAAAAAGTTGACGACCAGAAAAATATGAGGTTAATGGGCCTAACTTGAAGAACCCAAATCAATTTACGACTTCTCAAAATTCACTCTACAACTTTTTTAAATGAATTTAGAATGTGGTTTTTTCTCCAAGATCTAATGTATTTGAGGCTCATTTCCAAGAGCTCTTAACACTATGGAAAGTCAAGATTGCATAGGGTACCCGTGCACAAAATCTCTTATAGAAAAATCATTGTCATTTATTTTCAAGATCGGACTTTTGGAGGCAAAACTAGACTTCAAGAAGAACATTTAAAAAATATAAACTACTAAAAATAGCAAATTGGCTAGGATTTATTTAACTTCAAAGTTTTGCAAACACCATATTTTAGTGCCTTGGGCATTTAGGGGTTAAGAGTCCGACGAGGAATGACAAGTGGGTAAAAACTGAGATAAAGTATCAATTCTATATTCTGTAAATAGTATTGCATTTTGTTGGAGCTGCTGACAAGTAAAACGCTTTGCCACCCAAAATTTTGGAAAGGCGTTTTAACTTTGTCGCATGTAGTTCTACAAGCCACGAGGTCACCTTCCAATTTACAAAATGACCCTTATTTGCCAACTTCTACACATTTGCTAGCCGCTCAGAGAAGCAAGTCATCTGTTTGCAAGACAAGTGGGGCAGTTTTGCAGCTTGCTCCCTACTAGTCATCCGTTTTGCATGACCGGTGGGCATGCTTTGAGTAAGTTCAGAGCTTGTGCACTACTACATATCTAATCAAAATCCAATATCTCATATTATGTAATTAACCCTTAAGCGCTCCGACGTCCATATTTTGGACAATGAACAAAGAGAGGGCTTTGAGGCGCTGTTTTGTCCAACGGCTAACTTTTCATTCATCCAATGTAACACTTGAATCTTGAAAAGACAACCTTCCTTAACTTAATGATCATTTTCATGAAATTGCAGTAAATGATTGATTTAATTAGAAAGATATAAGCAAAAATGTGCTAAAATTGGAAAAAGGATCAAGGCGTTAAGGGGTTAATATCCTCAGATCAGCTTGATGATCAATGTCGAATTGTCGATCGTCTCTCAAGGTGGACGCCTCACGAGAAGCTTCATTCCCAACTTTCAGTTTTATGCCTGTTCTGCATCTCAGACAGTCTCTGAAGGCACAAGAGCTAGATCGAGTGATCGATCAGAAGTTAGATCAAAACTAAACGAGTTCGATTTAAATCAACCCCAAGTGATGGCGGGGTGCGGTGCAGCTCTGAAGGCGCTTCCGAAAAGAAGAACGCACGATCGAGCGGATTCTGAATCCACTGCGCCCCAGTAGAATTTTTCTTCTCAATCCATGAGGTGGGTAATTGTTGTAGGCATTTACTTTTTGCTTTGAGTCTTTACTGACTCAAGGCTCTAATCTGGGTGGAGGGTCCCTTAGACTGGTTTAGGTCAAAATTAGGGTTTCCAGATGAAGTTGCAAGAACAGGCGGGAGCAAGATGGAGCGCCCATCCTACGCAGCCACACTCAAGGAAAAGCTGGAACATGCGCCGATTGATGAAAGAGCCGAGAACAGGCGTGATGCCGTGGAGCCCGAACTTGTAGCTGCAGTCACCAGCCTGGGGAGATATGCAGAATTTCACCCAACCATGGCCACCCCCGGAGAGCAGCTGCCGGAGGGCTATGCGAGAAGCTCTGCGGGCTTCCTCATCTGCCAAACAGTCCTGGAGGTAAAAGTAAACCAAGAAACTGTAAAGAAGGAAACGGAGAGACTACAAAAACAAGCAGTTGTGGCATACTTCGTAGGAGGTAGGCAATCCCCAACAATTCTCCAGCAATGGCTAGCTGCGATCCACGCGCAAACAGGGGAGTGGATCGGCCTAGGGAGAGACCTCGGCAAAGGATTCTTTCAGGTCTTCACGAGACATGAGAAGGCAACCCAACACCTACTTACACTCACGCCGCACAGGTCTCGGTGGGGGACCTGCATTCTTCAAACTTGGGCAACGGGATTCAATGCCAGCAATCCAACGCGGCTGAAAATCCCCACCTGGGTCACACTACGAGGAATCCCCGGCGAATTCCTAGGAGTGGCAAAAGAAATTGCGGGTGGCTTAGGGGAGGTGCTCGGGAGCGATAGAAGAAACGAGGTCTCATCGGACCAGAGATTCTGTGTCGCGCTGCAAGCAGGGGTAGGATGGAGAACCCAGCTCTCTGTCGCCAATGAGAGCACCAACAAAGTAATCGGCATTGACGTTGATTATTGCAACCTGCCAATCCGGTGCAGATTGTGTCACTCTACCGATCACTTGGTGAAAAGCTGCCCGGGCGCCAAGAGAAATCAACCCAGCGAGGCCTCCGGGGAAAGCGTGAGCGAGGCAAAGGACGATTCGGGAGTCGGCCCCTCGAAGGACAATGAGAAAAGCCTTGCCCCGGAGGCAAGCTGCCTCCCTCCCCCACCATCCCTACGGGCGGGCCAAGTACCGACCCGAGTAGCCAGCAGGGAAATTAGCGAAGCAAGGAACCCGGCAGCCCCCTTCGGCATCCCAGGAACCACGTCTCAAAGCACAGAGGAAGGCTGGGAGCAAGTCCACAGAGGAAGAAGGTCCTCCAAGTCGAAATCCACAAGCGTCGCCCCCCCCCCCTCCACAGCTAGAGTACCAGGTGAGATGCGTGAGCGTTTGTCAACAATAGGGACAATGACGTTCAGACGCACAATCTTCTCGGCCACCCAACCGCAGGCGACCAATGAACACGGAGTGGCGAGCAGGAGCGGCCACGGGATGGATACCCCACTTCCAGACGTTAACAATTGGTTATCCACGCCAAGACTCTCCGGGAGCAGGCCCATCCTTGCGACACCCCAAGGAACGGTGGTTGCTCAACCAGTCGCTAATGCAGTTATGGGACGTGCCTCGAGCCCCCAAGCACAACCAGTGACGGAAGTAGGAGAGACCCTGAACCAGCTCGGCGCACCTGCGATCCACGTGACGAGAAGAGAAAGTGGAAGACAGCAATCGTCGCCCTCCGGTCTGCAAGAGCAAGCCCACCAGAGAGAAGGAGATCCGGGGGAACCAAGACTAATGCCCCCCCCCCCTCCGGAGGAAAGGAGAGCCCTCGCTATCCAGATGCAGGAGGATGTAAGATCCCTCGACCTCAACAACACAACATGCGCGTCCGTATCCCTGGCCCACACAGTAAGCGGTGGTGACGCCTCCCAAGCCTTCTCCCCTCTCCTCCGGCCAATCTTCACGGGGACGGATCACTTAATGGCAGATTCACTCACGCCACGCACCCTAGTCCCTGCTGAAATCCCGGAGGACTACCACGCAGAATTCTTGGAATTTCTGAGGCAAAGAAAGAATGGAACGGGAGCAACTCCCCAATCTCGGGGACTAACTCCCAACCAACGAGCTTGGAGGCAAGAAGCGGAGGTAACAGCAAGGAGACAGAGGGCCGCAATCCTCCTTGCCAGCAGAGGCACCTCGAGACGCAATGACGAAACCCGCGGCCTGTAGAACGTAGAGTTGTTCCCTGTCTTCCCTACCACCCAACCCCCGCAATGAAACTGACAATGATATCACAAAACGTCCAGGGACTTAACGACTCCCTCAAGTGTGACATTGTGCGGAATTACTACAGGCCCCTCTTCAGGGACCTTGACATCCTCTGCATGCAAGAGCATCACCTGCGGGGAGGGAAATTGGAGGCCTTGAAGCGCTCATTCTGGCCGCAAGCCACTTGTAGAGGAAGGGAAGCGGCTGTCGGGTTTGGTCACGGGCCAGATGACCCCGGTGCAGGGAAAGGAGGAGTTTGCTTGTGGCTGGCCCCTCACATTGCCCACCTCGTCACGGAAAAAGGGCACTCACAATGCGGTAGGGCGCAATGGGTGAGACTGAAGGGAACGCCAGGCGGAGACATCTCAATTCTTAATGTCTATGCTTCCACCAGTGCTAGAAGCCGTTGCATGCTCTGGGAAGAACTTCTCTCCTCCCTCCCCAAGGATTGCAGGTGGATTTTGGGTGGGGACTGGAATTTTGTTGAGAACGCCTCCGACAAGACAAACCTCAATGGACGAATTGTCTCTGACGGCGAAAGGCGAGTATTCTCCCTGCTCAAGGACGCCCTAGAAGTTGCGGATCACTTCACAGGGCAAGGTGGGCTCCAATTCTCATGGGATAACAAGAGGCAATCGGGACTGCGATCAATGGCCCGATTGGATAGGTGGTACTCCTTCCTGCAGGTTGGCGCCGGCCAAACGCCAGTGACGAACTACGCCATCAAGGGCGACAGCATACACTCTGACCACCTTCCCGTGAGCCTCACCATCCAACTGCAAGCAACGTCCCCGAAGAACTCAATCTACAAAATGAGCAGCGTGCATCTCCTGGACCCGGAGGTAAAAGAGACAGTGAGTCGCATCTGGAGTCAGAATCCCCGGATGGACTTCTTCGGCAAGCTAAGAAGGTTTGTCAAATTCTACAAAATCTTCTGCATACACAAAGCCAAGGCGCGAGTGGCGGCCGAAGCGGGGCTAAGGAGCCAAATTGCCGCATCTCAAGCCACCTTGCAGGCTGATCCTTACAACCCTGCCATACACGAGCAGCTTGGATCCCTAAGCGAAGCCTTGGCGACAATGGAGAAACACTCGGCAGCCGGTCAGAGAATCCGCAGCAGGGTGAGTTGGCTGGAAACGGGGGACGCCTGCTCAAAGGAGTTCTTCAGGGCCTCCAAAAAACACACAGGAGCGTCCTCCATTTCAAAGTTGAAGGACGAGCAAGGCGCCTCATTCATAGACCAAGGGAACTTGGAGAGATTATGTTCCAACTTCTACCAGAACCTTTATACCGCCCCCCCTTCGACAGTTGAAAAGGAGGCAGTATCCACGCTGGCTCTCTCCTACCTCAGCAACAGACTCACGGAGGCGATGAGCCAATCCCTCCGGAAACCCATTGAGAGGAGGGAGCTCAACGCTGCCCTCCAAAGCATGGGGAAGGGGAAGTCACCTAGCCCCGACGGGGTAATAACGGAATTTTTCCAAGCTTATTGGGAGGTCATTAAGGAAGATTATTTCACGATGATCTCATGAGCCATTGGAGCCCAGCAGCTGCCGCCAGGAGTCACAAAAGGACTAATTGCCCTCATCCACAAAGGGGACGCTCGAAACAAGCTCTCCAATTGGCGCCCCATTACCCTCCTAAATGTGGCATACAAGCTCTTCGCCAAAGCTCTCCAGCTCCGTCTCCAACCCATATTGATGGAGGTAATCGACTTTGATCAGTCTGCGTTTCTCCCTATGAGATTCATCCTCGACAACATTCTCCTGACGCAGGAAACAATCTCTTGGACTGAATTTTCCCACCAGCCCCTTGTATTTTTAAAGCTTGACTTTTCAAAAGCATTTGACACGGTGGACTGGCCGTTTTTGTTTGGCGCCATGGAGGCGCTGGGACTCCCAGCTGAGTTCTCTGGAATGGTTCGAATGCTTCTGCAAGGCGCGGAGGCATCAGTAAAGATCAATGGGTCCAAATCCCTGCAGTTTTCCATCTTAAGGGGGGTAAGGCAGGGCTGTCCTCTTGCCCCCTACCTCTTTCTTATTGAGGCGGAAGCCCTCAACACCATGGTCAGAACAGAAGCAAGAACAGGCGCGCTGCGCAGGATCAAACTCCCCGACGGAGAACGTCAGCAGATCCTGTCCCAATTCGCGGACGATACGTCCTTCACAATTCTAGGAGAGGAAGGGCCAGTAAAGTCAACGATCGCCCTCATAGAAAGATTCTGCCTAGCGTCAGGATTAATCCTCAATTGGGACAAATCCAGAGGGTACTGGAGTAAAGCTGGAGAGGCCAGACCACAGTGGACGAATGAGTTGAATATGACCTGGGTCGACGACGGCAGCATCAGCAAGCTGCTCGGGACTCCCTTTGGACTTACGCTCGCTGCCCCCTCCGTGGATGCCTTCCTGCAGGAAAGGATTGCCAAGATGCTCCAGTACTGGTGCACGACACGCATTAACTCAACAGGGAGAGGAGTAATCATGAACAGTGTACTAGTCTCCTCAGTGCTATACTTTGCATCCATTTGGGGGGGAACACAGGCAGGAATAGCGCAAGTAACGGCCGCAACGAGGAACTACATGTGGTCCGGGGCAATGCACAGGGCAAGAACCAAAGTCTTGTGGATTCAGTGCTGTCAGACCAGAGAAGAAGGAGGAATTAGTGTGGTCAACCCCCAAGATGCCATGGTAGCCCTCATGGCTAAATGGGTGATCAAAGCCTGTGAGCCAGGCACCTCGAATCTGCACGTGATGCTCAGACATAGACTAAGCAGTTTTTAGCCATACACCAAAGGACGTTGGGCGCCAAGCTTAGACTACTTCTCCCTCCCCCATTTTCAGGCTCACAAGGGCTCCAAGGTGTGGAATAGAGTGGGCACTGCCTAGCGCAAACTGCAGCCTAAAATCCAACCTGCTCGGCCCACCACGCCTGAAGAACTAGGAACAGAATCCTTATGGTGGTCCCCATTTCAATCATGGATCGGCCCAGGCTTCTCCAAGAACAGAGCAGGGATACTCCACAGGAAAGGACTCAAACAAGTAAAAGACACGCGGCAAGAAGGAGGTTTCCTCTCCTTCGAGGAAGCAAGGGGGAAATTCGACCTCGCCAGCGAGGAGGAAGGGGCCTGGCAAGCCTCCATGCAGAGGCTACAAACGCAATGGGGAACTCTTCTATCTCCTGCCCTCCCCCCAACGAGGAAAGGCGACTGGATGGGATGGTTTCCCTCCAACGCTGAACTCCCGAGGCTGGTGGCTCAGGCAACTGCGAGTGGCCGCATTAAGGTCGGAGGCCCTCCACAATCCTGGCCAAAACCCGACACTGGCCCCTGGTTCAGCGTCCTTGAGAGAGCCAAGATCTTGCTTCCTTCCGCCCCATCAACGAAGAGAGATTGGACAAGTACAGAGAAAGGAACCATCCATCGAATTCGGATTGCAACAATCACCCGCGGACCTAAAAAGGTGGAAGTCCACCTTTTCTACGGAAGGATTGATAGCCTCAGCTAGGACCCGGCCAAGTATACCTGGATCCTCGATGGTCAAGCTACCCCCTTCATGGAATTCACAGCCAGCCTAGGACGGAAGATGCTCAGAAAGGATCACAAGGTTCCCAATCCGGTTACAAGTAAATGGGGTGGTGCCTTGCCGAAAGATTTCACTCTCAAATGGAAATCAGTCTGGGCCAAGGAGAGGTCGAGGAAGCAAGCGGGCCTGCTTTGGCTCATCTGGCACAAAGCCGTCGCTGTGAACTTCTGGAGAGGGATAATCGACCGAACAATTGACCTCAGCTGCCCCGTTTGCCCAAGAAGAGCTGATGAATCAATCCTTCACAGATTCTGGGAGTGCCAAGCCGCCCAATTCGCCTGGCAATGGGCTATACATATCTTGAACGTTCTCATTATGGGGCGGGATAAAAAGGGTCCTTGGAGACCGCTCACTTGGCGCCAAGGAATCTTTTCGGTTGCGATCCCTCGGAAATTTAATCCAATCAAAAGAATCTGGGGAGAGCTGCGGACAACGGTGCTTTGGAGCATCTGGCTGCAGCGCAATGACATGGTGTTTAACAACCTTACCTGGTCCCCTGAGAGGCTGATGCAACATATTTGGGACGGGATGATCGATTACGGGAGAGGGGAGTGGGCTGCGGTTAATCGGAAAAATCCAAGAGCCAGCCAGATTCAGGACAAATGCATTGACTCCTTCCAGAAGAGAAGATGCAGAAAGGGGGTCTTCGCTATTATGGAGAACGGTAAACCCAAGTGGGTTCCCAAGGGTCCCTAGGCGGGGTTTATCTTCCAGCCTCCCTGAAGCTGCGATGTCGGCGTTTGGGCGAGGGGTGTGACCTGGCTGGCCGTTAGGAGCTTGCACTCCTTCCTGTGCTCGGCCCCTCCCTCTCCTCCCCCCTCTGTCGTCTGTCACCCTTTGCTTTTTGTTTTGTTTTCCTTTTTCTCTCTTCTGTTCCCCTTGCGCCAGGCCACTTGTGGCTGGCTGCTTTGTACTTTTCCCTCCTTGCAATGAAATTTCATTTCATTTGTGTCAAAAAAAAAAGTATTTTTCGAAACTTCCCTGATTAGTTCAGAGTAGATTCTAAATCCCAATCTTAATCAAACTTATGTTTGTGAAGTATGATCTAATTCTTGATCATGATCATATACATCCATAATCCATATGTAGAAATACTACTGTCAGAAATTCCTTTAGACAGAGTTTTTTTTAATACTGTAAATGTTTTGAGTTTGCACTGCTAAAGATATTTGCTATCCAAGCAACTTCAGTACTAACAACATTAGTATGTCCTAGCATAATTTTCAGTCCATATCAACAACCTTATTAAAGAAGATTGTGTAAAAAAACCAATACAATGGTAATGATTTACATTCCATACAGCATAACTATCTTCAGGCAAGCTTTGCACAAATATTTCAGCATGTTAGCTGTGGCCTCAATAGAAGTCAATTAGAGTTCTAATGAAGAAATACTGAACTAACCATAAACAAACAATGCACAAACAATGAACACATCAAATTTTTAGAACTCATAGTCATTTTTTCCAACCATAGCCTTAGATTGAACTTCTAGGCATAATAAGTTGGAGATACAATAAAGTATGAGAACGTCATATCCATAGCTCGAAAATTTTTGAAAAAAATCCTCAGGAGGTGGTAATCCTCACCTGTACCCATGCCAACCAGCAAAAACGTTAGTATGCCAATAGACGTGCACGAGGTGTCTACAGATTACCACTACTTGTTATCGTAATTCACATGAGAATAATTTCAATCGTAATCCAACCTAAAGCCATAAAATATGCAAAGCAAACATTTTCTGACTTCTCTACAGACTTTTAAAAAAACCACCACCTGTTGGCCACTGTTCTGTGAGCCAAGCACCATTGCATATATTTCTCCCAACTGAATCACCACTGTGAGAACCTCTGACCCTGAGCAAGTGTTGTATAACACAAAAAATGTGTTCATTGTGGAAACCGAGCTAGTTATAGCATGAGTTTCAATAATTTCTAAGTTCAAACGTCTGAACATCCCTGGATGTAACAGGAAGAGCGGCAAAAACTTCCAGAGCTTACAACGGGTAGAAATTATTATTTTTTGATCAGCTTTTAATATGGAGATTAATGGACCAAGCCTCCAAAGCTCCATGAGCTGTCATGCTTAACATCAAGTATTTAAGCATCCATTTAGAAACTTGCTTAGTCTGGGTTATTCAGTCATTGGATACCCAAAGGCTCTCATTAACTGTCAAAGCTTTATTGATGCCGAAATCAGATTTTGACATCAGATTTTGACATCAGATTTTGAAATCAGAGTTTGTGAAGCCTCCATGTGTAGTTACAGGAGGAGGGAGTTATATTGGTTATCTGGTAAATGTTTCAATTTCTGAAAATGCTATTTATTTTGTATGTAAATTTTTAGCTAAATCATATCATAAATAACAGCTCAATAAATAGAAAAAAATATAAGATTATATACTATGATGTATAATATCTATTTATTTCTATGAATCATACAGCAATAGACTTTCTGATTATGATAACTAGGAATAGTTCCTGGAAATCAAGTCTAAAAAAGAAAAAAAGAAAAAAAGAAACTAAACGAGTTCTGACTAGCACACAATCTAGATAGTCTATACTAGTTGATTGAAGATCGGAGCAGAAGTTTAATTAGAGAACCTTTTCGATCAGTACTGTAGTATGATCCTTTTCTTCGCGAACGCTGAGTACGTGACCCAAACAGGCTTGAAATATTGCAGGGCTAACAAAATTTCTGTTTGTCGGTGCTTCTGCGCACGTGTTTTCCACATTCACTGCAAATTCCACAAGCTGACAGTGAGTAATTTGTGCAGTGATTGAAGGTCTAAATATTCCTATCGATCATTCAAACTCATCAACTGTTTTCGGTAAGGTATATTTAGCTCATCCGTCATTCTATCCGAGTCCAGTGTGTGCTATTAATATTACCTGCATCCGCAATAATATATCATTAAGTTATTTGGAACCCAAAATTCATATCGAGTAGAAATGTCGAATAAGTTTAGGCGGGTGGCATGTGCTGGGCACAAGTGGATGCACACATCTATCTGAATTTCAGGGTGCTCACCACTCAGGCAGCGCTCCAATTGTCATAAACTGGCTGTAGTCTGATTTACCAACGTGCATGTGCCACACTGCCACACAAGGTAGTCTGCTCTTAAAGTGACCATTTAACGGGGATACCCAAGGCGTGTAATTCCCGTACAAACTGGGTTGCCTTGGATGTTGTATCGTGTCAATCTGACTGTGGTCCTCGAAGGCCGTATGTTTCAAAAAAAAAAAAAAAAAAATGACCATTTAAGAGTTGATAGCGTTTTTCGGGGAAGCTAAACTCCTAGAAACAATTTCCAGTAAATTTTCACAGGAAGAAAAATGGATTCGGCATCTAACCCAAGTTGTTTCATATTTTTTGGAACTTTGTGGAATTAGTTACAAATGTTTGAAGTTAAAGTGCAAATGTCACTACAAGTGACCACCTCCTGAAGTGTACATTGCTTATACATCAAAGAAAGCAAAATGTACCCCTATGTCATGATCACTTTTAGAACATGGTTGCTTTTAGAACATACTACTACCTTACAATAGAACTTCTAATAAACAACAGTCTCTAAAGCAATATTCAGATTGCCAGTCCTGCCTTGACTCGCATACAAATGTCATGAATGCAAATGACCCTCCCTAATGTAATGTGTCAAGATAATCCTAGCTTGGCTCTTTATAGAAGTTCTATTGTATATACCAATGTAACACTAGTGTAGGTTGAACCATTGAAGTACACCAATTTTTCATGAGAGATTTTTTTGTAGTGACATTGATTTTGTAGGTGATACTAATTTTGAATAGGACAAATTTGTGTAGTGAATGAATTTCATGTTTGTCAATATAATAGAATAAATTTGTAACATATTAAAGCATTGCATTACATGAAACTTATTACATGTCACAAAGAGACCTTCAAGCCCATTCTCACTGTGTTCCAAGTCGCATTGAATTCTCAAAACTTAAGGTAGTATGCTCTAAAAGCGACTATTTAAGAGCTGGTCCGCTTTTTTCATAGGCTTACGTGGACAGAATTATTTTTAGACCATTTTTCAGAGAAAGAGTAATGGATGTGGAAACTAACACAAGTAGTTTTGTATTTTTCCAAGAATTTTTGAATTACTTATAAATTTTCAAAGATTCAGGGCATAGGCACCTATTTGTGACCATAGGTCTCCCAAAATCTGTCCACTTGCAATTTGTAAATAGATGTGCAGAAATCAAAGGCAATGATTGGCTCTTGCAATAGAAAAATATTTTTTTTCTCAATGCATTCAATTACTACAGTGGTCCATTTAAGGATCACCATGTCTCCATTCTTCACCCCAAAATAGAGGCGGTTTGAAGAAGGTGGGCGCCTTTAGAGCATACTACTTTAATTGGTAGAGACTTGGAGATTGAGATTTTGGACTTCATATTAAATGCAAAGTCTTGAGATCATGTATTGTTTAGGACTCTAAACATAAAGGTAACTGAGTCCTTCAGAATGTTCAATTTGAATGGAAAATAAACGAATAGAGTAACCAAAATGATGAGTAGTACAAGAACATCTCCACTTGTATTTCAATAAGGATGCAATGGTGTTTTCAAAATGAAAATGATGTGTGCAATTTATTCGAGCACTTGTTAAATGATTCACTCTTTTGGATACAACAAAAACTACATAAGGGAGAAATCCCATTCTAGATCACTCCCCCATTCTGGCAATGCAAGCCGCTCTCTTTCTCCACATAAGAAGATGAACAATGATTAATTATGGCACAGTTCCTGGTACAGTTGTGGCACATTGTGATTGTTCTACAAGACTCCCAATATTGCAATCAGCCCTTGTGAATTTTGCAACCAAACCTTGGTCGGAAATAAGAAGGTCTACATGACCACAGTGGGAGGGATGGAATCTTCCACTCAAAAATTCATAGTAATTATTTTTTGAACAATAAAAATCTAGAAAATCATTAGAAGAGCTTTCAGGCCATTGGAAGACCTCGAGTTCTCCGACGTTCCCGGACTATAGGAACGTCGTAGAACCAGTAGTTCGACTTGGCACAGAGATTGCCAAGTTGGACTGCATTAATGAATTAATTTATAAATATTTTTTAAATAATATTAATTTATTATTAATTTATTATTAATTTATTATTAATTTATTATTAATTAATTAATCAGATTGTTCGGCCATGGTTTGCAGCATGGAGAACCATGGTTGGAAGGTCTCTCACAGGCCTCATTTCTCCCCTAATGTATGGGAACCTTCCAAACTCTATTTCTACACATTGAAAAATTTCCTCACTGACGAAATCTAACTTACAGATATGTGGAATTGCTTAAGTGGTCATGAATGGAATTTTTCCCTTATTGTTAGGTTTGACAAGTTCTCCAAAAATTACTATTTTTTTCTATAAATATTTCATTAGTTTAGCCATGATGGAGATTCTTTTCAGGTTTGCACACTAACTAAGAACCTTAAGGTCCACTCCCACTTGGCCCTAAGGGTGGTGTTGTGGACTACTTTTATATAAAAATTTATGATCCTAGACTTCATACTTTGATTGCTTGGTGGACGAAGTCTAGCTGGAATCTGAAGTGGCAAAGTAGAAGAATAAGAATGTTACACTTCTTTTGGAGAAAATATTAAAAAAACGGTTGCCAAATTTTTTAAAGCAACTATATCTCTGCAAAATGGTTGAGTCAGGTGATCGATTGAATGCAGCATAATAGCATGTTTGTGGCCATAGCCTAAATGGTTTTGTTTCTATGCCACATTTAACTAAATCTAGACTATTTATACAATTCTAGATTATGTTTGCAAGACATTACGAGATCTCCTAATGTTTTACATAGATCTCTTTGACGATCTCCTAAAGGTTTGTGTATATTTCCAAACTATTTTTTTTGGATTATTATTTCTGAACTTTAGATTGTCCAGATTTAGTTAGATATGACATCTCTCAAGAAAGTCCAAGTTCCTACCATGAGTGTTGATTCCGTGTCTATGTGGGTGAATGTCAATTTGCTTTGTTTGAGAAAGCAAAGATCCCAGAGATTGTGATTGACATAAACCAAGTATTAACCCTACAAAGACAGGCCCATAAGTACTCATTTCAAGCTTCATTGTCCATGACTCCATCACTATGTTTGTTGTCATTTTGCAACTAGATGTGAATAAAAATTTCAATAGTGGTTTGCTTCTTGAGATGAAGTCATATGTTTACTTTAAGTCATAAAAAATTTTGGGAAAATTTTGGGGAAGATTTTGAAATTATTGTGAATTTCTTTAAAAAAAATGAAGAAAATCCATATCAAATACAAGATATACTCAAAAAAATTTGAAATTTTCACCATGGACGTACATTATAGTGTGTATAACATCATGGTATAAACCAAAGCTACCATGTCACTCTAAAATTATATTGTTAACAAACCATAGTTATAGACCCAAAGTTCATATTGCTATAAAATATTGAAAATTTTCCAATTTTCCAATTCGAACATAAACTTCACTTGATAAGCTTAATTTCATTAGTTGGACTCAAATTCAAAAAATATCATTTTTATGGTTGAAATTCATGTCAAGAGTAACTAGCAAGAAATGACCAAAATACACTCTACAAGGATGATTCGTGGATTCAACATCTTCTTCTTTAAAAAAGTCAATAATACCATAATGAAAAAATTTGCAACACTGTCTATTCTCTGAAAATGTACTCAAGCAACTTCCCAACCCCCCCCCCAATAAAAGAACATTTTTTTCATCATCCTACAGTCTTAGGTGAAGTCATCCACAGGGCAATCGATTTGCGTTTTTCAATAGATTTACAGGTTTAAAGATTCAACAAATTCCAATCAAATTCCAATCATGTACGAGCAAGTGATAAGTAAGCTTATCATCGCTCCTAACTTTGTCAAACTTGGACCAACTTCATTTTCAGCGAAACTAGAGTCTGCTCCAAACTAGTTATTAATCCTCGAGCCGCCGAGATGAAAATTCATAAAATTGTTGCGACTTCATGGATGAATATTGTGTGGTTAAATGGACAAACTATCACCTGCCTGCTATACGATGAAACATCGTCGAGTGGAGCGAACAGATGCACACACTCAGAGCTGGTTACGTTTTTGCAACTGTTGTTTGCAACTATCAGTGCATGGGTGCGACAAACGTGTGATCCACTCTTTACAGAAATGTGAGCTCGTGGGTTGACGAGATGGAATCACACCAAGTGCAATGAAGATGCTCGAAGTTACAGTAACACCTTTTTAAGGGAACCGAACAGAGTCAAAAGATAAGTTATGGCGTGGATTGGGAGATCTTATGGCAGGATAATGAATGGCCGTTGTTTATGGTATCGTAAAGGTGGTGAATAATTACAGCATGTTTGATTTCTTTTCAGTGCTGTCAGTTGTGTAGCTATAGTTTATCATTCCTTGAAGATTGGGCCTAGGCGGAAGAAGAACAGTGACTAAGGTAGGAGGCTGTGAAACAGTGCGGGCATTAAGAATGGCTCCTATAAATGGTTGTGAAATGGTGCATCTAAAGTTCTGAAATTGACCAGTACATTCATTGAATGAACCAAGGAAGAAAACATTATTAATTGGAAGAGTCAATCATTCTCTGTGTTTTCTCCATTTTTATTTAGAATTGCAAGTGAACCATTCATGAAAGATCTAGGGTCACAAATAGGGACCTATGACCCAACTCGTTTGAAAATTCATAAGTAATTCAAAAATCTTTGGAAAAATATGAAACCACTTGGGTTAGATTCCTCATCAATTTCTCTTTGTCTGAAAAATGAGCTAAAAATATTCCCGTCCAAAGAAATACACGAAAAAGGCAGACCAGCCCTTAGGTGCACCATTTCTGAGCCTCCTACCTTACTGCCTCACTCAGCAGAGACGCCCGCCTCCAATCTCTCCAATGCACTAAGTTAACGGGGCACGACAAATAACCCGCCTCATAGCTAGAACCACGGAGCTAGAAACATAACATTGTATAACCAGGAGGCAATGGTCGTCCCCCATGCTTGGAAGGTATTATGTTTTGCTAGATGTTGGGGAGGGATTTATCAGTTAATTGAAGGATTGGGGTTGTCTAAGGAGTCATATTTAACCCTTAAACAACAAGATGGTCACCATGGAAACCAACTCTTTTGGAACTCTGTGAATTGTTGGCTAAAAAGAAAATGCAAAAGTCGACTCATTGGAAGTCATTCAAAGTTCAAACTAGTGTAAAAGACGTTCCCTTTCCCTTTTCGCACAAAATTTGGAGGATGAATAGTTGCACTTCTGTCTCACATGGAGAGATTCTTTATCATTCATCGGACAAAAAATGTTTGTTGTGTTGTTTATGGGTTAAGACAATTATGTTCATTGTAGGGATGAATGAAACATGTATTGATGAAGAACTACATTTTTTTCATTGGGTTCTTTTTTTTAGAGTACTTTGAATGTATTTGCATCAGAGGTTGGTAAAAGATTCCCTCATTGAGGTATTATTGACTTCCCTAGGGAAGAAGATGCTAAAGAAATGAATCACAAAAGATGCTTTTTAGTGTATTGGGGCAACTTGTTACCTCCTTTCTCTAAATCTAAATTTTAGCCAAAAGAATGATCTTTATTTGAATTTGAGTTGAACTAATGAAATGAAGTTAAGTTAGTTTCATTTCTATTCCAACTTGGAATTCCTTTTTTTAAATTGTAAAATTAAACTATTTATAGCTATTTGATCTTTGGGCCTATAACTATGGTCTATAGTATTTCTAATTATAGAATGACACAGAATTTTGGATTACACCATGATGTGGATTACACCCATGATGTGGAATATACATGTGTAGTGCCAAATTTTTAGAATTTTAAGTTTATATTGTATTTTCTATAATTTTTCTTCATTATTACTTGAAAAAATCACAATAATTTCAGATTTTAATATGAAAAATTGAAAATTTTGTAACTTATAGAAGTTATCTGATTTTATCACTGAATTAAAAAAAAAACTAATTCCTACTTACACTTAGCGGCAAAACAGAACATACAAAGCAAGGGAGATTGAGGTTGTTCACAAGCATACAGTCCGTTCTTTAAGGGTCAACCTACAGTACAGTGCTTAGATTACTTGCCGCCTTACACGCATCCATGATTGACCGAGAATAGAATCAATTTAGCCTTTTTCACTATAAAAATATTGGTTTGCTTCCTCAACAAAACAAAAGGATACACAGTAAACAAATCTTTTGACGGTGCACTGACGGACCTCCCCTCCAGATGGGTTACTTCGACTGGGGTTTAGCTAAAGTCTATCCGATCCTTGCCATGAAATTTCTTACATTTGTGTCCGAAAGGAAAAAAATCAACACTGATTTATGCAATTAGTGGGGCGAAATTTGTGTCACTGTAGTCCAATATTTCAACCTGCACTCACTAATTTAAAAGTGTGAATTTAGAAAACAAGTCACACATTGAGAGGATAAACCAGTGTAGCAGATCGCAGTGAAGCAGTCATAAAAAAAAAATCAATGTATTATTCAGGCCCAAGCACTTGCCTGTACGCCCCTTTTTTATTACAATTGATTGAATAGTTTTGTTCAAAGAACGAATGGAATGAATCGTGATCAGGACGACTAACTAACTGAATGAGTTCGTCCCAGCCTCTAATTTACATACGAGCACCGCTTGCGAATTTCGCCTTGCGTGCCCGTGAGCGGCTTGAACTCGCTCAGCTGCTTGTACGCGGCCGCAAACACCGTGCGCCAGGCATTGGCGTCCGCGGCGTACTTGACCACGTACGGTCGGGTTCGCGGGTCCATGGAGAGCTTGGAGTCGATGCCCATGAGCCCTTCTTTGGCGAGCAAGTTGACGTAGTAGTGGTTGTCGAAGGCCATGGGCGATTGCTCGTCGTTTCGGAAGTACGTGAAGTGAACCTCCGTGGGGTTGGGGGGACATCGGTGAAGGAGGAGCTGGGCGAACGCAGGGGCCAGGTTAGGGTCCACTTTCGGGTAGATCCGTTCATTGAAGCTCACGCAGTGGGCTCTTCCGATGGTGTGGGCACCTGCACATCGACAACAACAATCAATCAGTGGATCATTTTTTATCAGCATTATGTCTTTACCAACCTCTCGATCTCATTTGTTAAAATAGAGGTTAAGAAATTAGCGCAGATGTAGTTGCACCAATGAAACTCCAATGAAACTCCAATGAAACTCCAGGTCTGTAGAGCTCGGTCCGAGTTAGTCCTAGACTTAATCTGAGCTCTAGTAACTTGAATACCAGAATTTGGCAATCTGGAACACGCCATTTTCACTAAGAACGATGAGCCAAACAGATCTTGTCAGGGTCTCATAGGAAAGCTAAAACTGCCGTTGTGTTCTAAGTTAATGCACAGTTGACTGGTGAAGCGTATCCAGTTCTCTGCGGTGAACTTCAAGAGCCGGGAGAAGGTTACAGTAAATTAAAACTGTAGCGTAGAATTCAAAGAGCCAGAGGAATTGACGGGTGCTGCGCGGGAGACCCACCCCCTGAAATTTCTGCCCCTGTTACATCCTATCCACGGAACATACACGGGGAGGGGGGGGGGAGGTGCGCTCCTGAGCAGCACTCTAGTCCTACGGGAACTTCATGATGACGCTACGAATACACTCTTCAACGTTCTTGTTTCAAGAGAGCAAATTAGTATTATCATTTTTAACCTTCTTGAACCCTCGGCATTGGAAGCCTATCTAGTACACTTCTGTGAAAAATTCTATCCCGGAACTTTGAACAAAACGGGCTCATGAATGTCTGCGGATCTACTTTCCCATGCGCGATGAGTTTGAAACAAGAAATAAAACTATGATCATCAGAAAGTAGTCTCCTGTTACTTACCCATGAGAGCAACTGCTTGTTCGGTGCTGATACCGATCGATTTGTAAAATGCTAGGACCTTATCGACACTGTCCTGCGGCTTCGGAATCGTGTCCGCGGAGGATTTCAAGCTGATGCGGCTGTCGCGACGACCCAACAAAACCGTCACGTAAGGACCTCCCAACTGCAGAGAAACCGAAGAACCACCATGAGCAAGGAACTAGTTAACACGGAAGAAGAAACATAGTGGATATCGAAATAATAAGATTCTAGAACGAGTTGAAGCAATTAAAGCGTACCACTTGCACGGAAGCAGCTGCTCCAACGGCGAGAACATCCGCGCAAGACACGATTCCGGGGCAAACCTTCTCTACTGCGTCTTTAAGATTGTTCACGTATTTCTCATTTCGCATGCCCTCTTGGGAGACGGAGTCCTTCTCGGATGTCATCCCAGGCTTTGACAGTAACAGGAACGACCCGTCGGCTCCCTGCAGCATTCTCACATGATAAGATTAGTGTACTTTCAAACATGAGCTCGCAAATAAATAGGAAAGCTACGCAAATGAAAGTAAGTTGTAGAAGTGGCGTATGGACTTACATTGAAATAATCATGGAAACCGAACCGAATCAAAGAAGTTGCAATGTTGCCCTTCTTTTCGTACAATTCGTATACGGTCTTGCGAATGATCTGTTCGGCTGAAGGGCAAGTCTTCTGGTAGTAAGTCGCGCTCAACGGTCCAGCTGACACGCTCAGAACACTCGCGGCGAGAACTAACGCGAGTATCGAAACCGCGGCCCCAAAACGAGCCATCCTCGAATTTCTGAATCAGTAGAGACGTCCAATATGTTAGCACGAGCTAAAACACCAGACACATCATCACAGAAACATAGCTAGTATCGCACTGCAAGCACAAAAAATGTTCAAAATGCTCCTCACTTCGAGATGTGCATGCACCGCAGTAGTGATAGTCTCGGCTCTGAAATTAAACTCGCAAGCAATCGATCATAGAACTGGGCCGCAGAGTGATCTAAGCGAATACACAAACACTGACCAGCTAGAATCTTAGTGAAAACACGAACGCTAGCTAGCTAGAACACCTTGACAATTCCAAAGTCCATAATCCTTCCTTCACTCATCACCCCAGCTGTGCAAGTGAACCAAACTTATCTAAAACTAATCCGTAAAGTATCGACTCGTGGTCGGAACGTGAATAATAAAGAGCACACGAAGACTCACCAATAATTCCACCACCCTATAGCGACTGCAACCTCTTGCTCTCCCGTCACCGTCCTGGAGTGGGGCTTGCGTTTTGACCTTCCAGCATCTGCTGCCGGCTCCCAGTCTGGACTCTGGAGTGGAGTCGCTCTAGTTCACGATTTATAATGGTCCAGCAACTCGGATAAGTTATGGGCAGTGCCAGTAACTTTTCTTCACACCTGCTTCGGGAAAAGTGTGTGACTCACTAAATCCGTCCAAGAGCAATGCGTCCAGATATACACACGCATAGCACGGGCGTTGTCACGGCGGCTTCTGGAGTGGTGCCCAACAAGTCAACTGCGACAGTAAGTGATGACCTGTTGGGTATAGTAGCTAGATTCCTTTGTTCCGAAATGAGCCAATGAGGGGGCTTTACAATTGCACAGGCGGGTGGACGCAATACTGGAGATAGCAAGAAATCCTTGACCATAATTGGATGGAAAAAAAGGGGGAAAATCGTTTAAATGAGATTTGTAATACTCCATGCCAACTTTACACTTCCTGTAATGCAAGAAACAAGAATAAGCATGAAGAGGTGGCTCTTACATGGCACCTCTGTGGATAACATATGAGATTGCCAGGCTTCAAGATCCGTGCTAGCAGAGTGAATCTAGTCCTAAGCTGTACCTAGATTCATTTCATCAAGTACACACTTGTTCCTTCAAATTCATGAGAAGGTGACATTAATGCTTTTGAACATTTTTCAAGAGCATGGTAAGAGGGGAATATGGATGTAGACCTTTTAGGCAACATAAATTATGGATTATAAGATTCCATTCATCTACATTTGTTTTGTTTTCCCGTATATTATCCATGTGTTTACTATTTGATTCAAAACAAAAATTACTTTCCAACATTCCTGGCTGTACTTCATGCATTTCATATCTCAGTGTACTGTACCCCCAGATCCCCACAGACGCTATCTCATCTCCTGTTGCACGCAACTGAACTTTGGTCAAAATTTTAAGCATGTAATAATCTCAGTGCACCCCCAGTTGCAGATGATCGTGATGGTCAAAATTTGAAGCTTGACATCTCCAATTTATGGCTTAAGATCTGTGCATGAGAAAGTCAATGGTTCCCGGAATAAAACCCAGCTGGCGTGTGGCGTCAACATGACAAGGCAGCGGCAATCTTGGATCGTGCTCCCTCCTCCGCAGTGAAGTTACTCCTCGTGTACGGAACGTTCACAGCGAGGCTACGGTACTACGGTACTAGCTACAGTAACTTATTTGTGCGCTGTCGGGAACTGCGGTGTCGTAAGTTAGAAGCGAAACTTGCGCAAACAATCCATCCGACCGAGATGAACGCCGTGCCGATGTGAGCGAGCGAGGAATCGTTCCGTCGAGCCAGCCTGATCCTGTTGGTCCAGGAGTAATCAGGAGTCCGACGACGCATCCATCCGGCACACGCCAGCCAGCTCGTAAGTGAGATTCGGCATTGGGGCATTGGGCGACTTGGAGGACCAGTGCGTTAAAGAAGGGCAGCTGTGCAGGGGCGGGTGCCTCTTCCAAGCAGTGACGGACAGCGTCAATTTTCTTCGCAAAAAAACGACAGGAATCAGTCGCAGGTGAGGACCTAAACATCAGCGACATCCATGGAAATGGATGAAACTTGTAGTATGTGGATGGAATTTCATTTATTCATCCAAAACAATGTACATTCATCCAAAACGAGCAATGTGTCCCAGGATTTGGTAGCAAATGAGCCAAAAAGCAAGAATATATTTTGCCAAATATTCCTTGTAAAAAATATCATCGCTTTTCAACAAAAGATTGCTCAAAAAAACTTGATGGATTCATCGGATATTTCTTATTATAGTAAAATATGTAACTCAAATGGATAAATGTCATCCAAATTATTAACAAAGATAGGTCTTTTCATTTTGTCACATGAGCAATCTGGCTACTGGACCCCCCAAAATTACGCTGCTGATGGACTTCTGGAAATTATTGAAACGCCTTAGTGATGGAGCAAGGCTTGGATTGAACTCCTTATTGCCCCATCCAAGGGCTGTCCCCTATTTTGTGGCACATAAATTTTGTATTCCTTCACCTCTCCTAGCTAATTTAGGGCCTTTGATTACAAATATGATTTTGGAATTCAAAATTTTATCATATATGGAAAATAAAAAATTCCAATGTTTTCCCCAAGGATAAAACAGGGGGCAATAAGGGGGGAAATCCTTCCTGGCCGGAGATTGGGTTCTTACATTTGGAACTTGCATGGTGGCCTCGATGGTGGCAACATACAATACTAAGGCAAGTACTTTCTTAAATATTCTAATCCATAAGAAGGGGACCTCTTTTTTATTATGTAGGTTATAATGTCATAGTAGGAAAGAAGCCATTGAGAAGAATCAAATGGTATGATTTTTATATTAATCATAATAGTTTTGGGCACTCAAAAGACATTTTATAATTGAACTTATAAAGTTCTAATAAGAAAATTTTATCAAATGGGGAGAGAAATCAAACCTCTAGGTTTTTTTTATCATTATATTTTCTTATTTCTTAATTGTCTTCTAAAAATATCCTTCTAATAATGTCACTTATCAAACTTCATTATTGCATTCACTGCATTCAACTATTCGTGCCTTGAAATTTGTGTATCAATATTCATGACCGTTCACCATCTGTTTTAATGGAGCATTCAATCAATTGACATTCACATTGCCTATGTGTTGCAAGAACTAAACTCATCAAATACCCTCATAAAACTAAAACTGGATGTCATAGTATCATGGACACAGGTATGGTTAGGACATTGTAAACTTCAATCATGTTGTCATTCTTGCAAAACTTCCTATGCATCAAAACCACTAGAAGAAAATGAGGGGTTTTGCAACTACAGTATGCAACTCATTTTGTAGTTGCATAGGACGTTTGCAACTAGGTGACAATGTAGAGTCCGTAGTTGCAGTGGACAAGTCGCATTAGTTGCAGTCTAGTTGCAAGGTTTTTTGTCATCCAACACCATACAAAGAACTTCATCCTTGTGTGCAACTTGTTTGCAACTTGCTTGCAACTTGTAGATTTGTAAATTTTAAAATATAAATCTCAATAATTTGTAGATTTCAAATTTTCAGATCTACCTCCTTTCTAGATTTTTGAATTTCAAAACTACCTTTCTCTTAGATTTTTGAATTTCAAATCTACCTTTTTCTAGATTTCAAAATTTCAAATCTACCCTCTTCCTAGATTTCAAAATTTCAGATCTACCTTCTTCCTAGATTTCAAAATTCAATTTCCTAGATTATAAAATTTCTTGAATTTTAATTATTTTTTAAATTCTTATATACAAAATCTACAAATTGTAGAAACCTACAAATTATAGAAATCTTAGAATTCTATCAAAAGAATTCATTACATAAGACTATAACAACTTACAAGTCTTATATGTTCAATCTAATGGTACTCTTTACAATTGATATGGGTCAATTGATATAACACGAATGGGAATGAACTTTGAAAGCAACTAGGAAACAACTAGAGTGCAACTAAGAAACAACTAGCGTACAACTAGGAAACAACTATGGTCATTTTACAGTTGCATAATAGTTGCATAGGACACTAGTTGTTTCCTAGTCTTATTTTGCAACTACAAAATGACTACTTTGCAACTAAAACAATGAATGAATGTTGTAAAACAATGACACAAAACAACTACATTAGAATTGGTGCAAATAGAGAGGAAACTAGTTGCATGACAGTTGCATAGGGCACTAGTTGCATAGTAGTTGGTTGTGCCGGACGTGTTTTTCTTCTAGTGAACTACTCAATAAAACTCTATTGTGAAAGTAGTTGGTAAAACTAGATTTTTATAGAAAAGATCTCACTTTCAAGATTTTAATATTCCTTCTACAGTTCTACAACATGAGTCGAGCATATACTACTATAATTGGTCTTTTTTTAGACAAGGTATTGAAATTATTAGAAATCTTAGTCCTACCTCTTCTTGTAAAAGCTTTATTATAATATTATGATAAGTTATCAAATTGGAAGTATGTAGCTTATTTTGCTCTTTTTAAGCCACTACTCCTTGCATATTATATAAGAGTTTCCACCCTAGAGTCCCAAAGTTCATGGTGTTGACTTCACTTATGAAAGATAACCAAAGTACATCCCCTTGTTGATACGGTTGTAGGAAGGCTTTAAAGTGAATTTTTGTAGTTTAACCTTGAAGCACTCCAATGTCCAATTTCTAGACAACTAATAGTAAGATTGAAATGCAAGTTTCATCTTCATTACTAATTGGATGAAAATCATCTTAATTTGTGGAGATACTTTATCGAGTTGTTGTCTTATCTAATGGTTGGATTTAGTGTCACTACTCACTAGAGTACATATTTTCTAAACTTACAAATGTAGAAGTATGTCAAATGATTGACGAAGCCTAAATTGCATTGACTCTAATTCAAAACTAGATTTGCAAAAATGAGGTCATAGATTTAAAGAACACAAAAATTTCAAAAAATAACCCTCATTACAAGAAATTTGAGGCCAAAACAAGGCCGCAAGACATCCAACAATTGGTGCAAATAGACTTAAAAAAAATTTAATTCAAAAATAAATAATTAATTAATTTTCTTTTGAGGAATTGACATTGCACTAGTAGTGCTATGTTAGTTTGTTTATTTCAAAAAATTATTATTATTTTTTTAATTTTTTTTTGGAAAATAATTATTTTTTAAAATTTTCCTTGTATTTGGACCAAGGGTTGAAAGTTAACCGGCCTTGTTTTGGCCTCAAATTTTTTATAATGATGAAAAAACCTCATTTCAAATCTATTTCAATAAGTTTTACTCAAAAAATGATAATATTTTGTTTGTAATTGAATTTAGAAAGAATATAAAAATTTCCCTTTCAAAATTTATAAAAAGATATTGGTGATAGCATTGGTGAATCTAACCGTATGAATGGAATCTAAAATTCAAAATGTACAACGTTTGTTCTTAAATCAATTCCAAATAGTACTTTGTAATGATTTTTCACAAATTGTCAATTCCAAAGAAGACTCTAGATGTTTAGGGGTTAAAGTCTAAATACTAGCCCCTAAAGAACCAAGCATTCAAATTTCAAACAACATATTAACCTTGGAAAGATGCTAGCCTATGATCAACATAGTCACTCAAAAATGATTTGACTTTTGGATTAGTAGATGCATTCTTCATTCCTACACTAGAAAGTCATCCATTTGCCACTTATAGGCCTTAGCATCTTCATAGGGTTAAAGTAAAAATGTCTTATAGCACACAAGTCAAGATTTTTTTTTGTGCATCTAAATATTTGTAGATTCCCCAATAGATTTTTATGGTGGTTCTTTTACATTCCATGTATGGGATAAATTCTCCAAAAATAATTTTACCAATGTTTTGTAGTTTGAGGGATATTAGTGTGTTTGACTATAAGAATTAATTTTTTTCAATTCAAAAAATGACTCCATCAAGAATGGCTTGAGTAAATGAATAAAATAAAAATCCTTAAGATCACCATAACTAGAACTTGACATTTGAAATTTAAAAAAAATAAATCTTATAAAAATTACACATGTAATATTCAATTTAGAATCAATTTTTTTAAGGAATTTTCAATTTTTGGTTTCAAATTTATTGAATTTTTTTGGTTAGTGTAGCAATATCTAAATCATTTTTTGTTGGTTTTGGCACTATATATTGATTCACCCATCAGCCCCTTTTAATCCCAATGTATCCTTTTTATGGCACATTCATTCAAGTGTAATTACTCATCAAGTTTATGAGCATTAGAGACATATCAAAATAATGTTTATAAGTGCAATTAAGGTAGAAGCACCCAAAACCATCAATATAAGCAATTCAACATAGTTGGAGACACATTTTTCTAAATATGATATTTTGTAGTATTAGCAAGTAAAAACCATGAATATTTTTTTTTAAATAGATTTTTTGGATGTGATATGTAATTTCTATGATTTTTCAAAGTGTCGACTCCTTAGACCACTGAAACTGTTACATAAGTGACCCCTAAACCAAAATTTGCAAAAATCAATAGTTAGAAAATCATAGTTAACCCTAAAGGACCATTGTCCCCTTGGGGGACAAAATGGATTTTGGGCAGGTTCCTATGATCTCGACTTTTAATGAAACTTTTTGAAACTTTCTCATAAGATAGGAAAATTTATTAGCTTCGTGGGAATATAAATTTTATTTCAATTGGTGCCCAGGAACAAAAGTTATGGCATCTTAAACATCATGGGGTAAAAAAATAAATCTACAAAAATTTGAAATTAATTTTTTAATTTTTTTTTCTTGAAGATCATATTTTTGTCTACATGTGAAGCTTTGATTCATTTCATTTGGATTAGTAATGTGAAAGTTATCAACAATCTTGTTTTTTGGGCAATTTCAGCATCTTTTTGAAAAAATAATTTATGGAATGCAATTTTGAATGCAATTTTCACAATTTAAAAATAAAATTGTTTGACAAGGTTGAATTTTCTATTTATAACAATCTCACTGTTGAGATTATTGTGTTTCAATACCATTTTAGAGCTATTAGCAATTTAGTTTTTCTTTCAATCTTGGACCTACTTCTACTTAACAATTTTTTAAAGAATGAAAATCAAGCATGTTTTTTATTTATTTTTAATTCTAGACTTTCAACTCAATTCTTCAACACAAAATATTTTAAATTCAAGGTCCATGGTGCAAATTTTTTCCTCAAATGGCATTCAAAGTCATCTGAAATTGCAGGCCAGTGTTCAAAAAAACTTTCTTTTTTCAACTTTGAATGCTAATATCATCCAATCTGTATGGTCAAACTCAATGAAATTTTACCACATGATCCTCAAATATTAAAGTACAAGATCCTATGGGTAGATTCTAAAAACAAATGTTTTGTTTTGTTTTTTTGGATGAATGCAATAGAATTGGCAGTTTTGAGTAGTTTTTGACAAGAAGAATGGCCTTGGTCCTTTAGGGGTTAAGTATGTATTTTTCAAATGTATTAGCAAATCAAAGGTAAACATTTGAAGAATACATTAACTAAAGTCTAGGGACACATTAAGACGCATTCTAAGGTACAAGAATGGGTACAAGGACACTTTTAGGTGCCTTCACCTTACTGTAGGCTACAATGGAATTTACATTATGGTCTTTTTATTGATTGTGTCCTTTGAACTTAGACTATGGCGTTTTTGAATCCGAGTTGCCAAATCCTACCAATAACATCATTCATATAGTATAAGAATTTTGAAGCTTGTAGGAGGCTGTTAAGTTCTGATTTCTGGCACCCCCACAGTGCAAAATAAATAAATAAATAAATAAATAAATAAATAAATAAATAATATTTATTTAAAAAATAAATAATATTTATTTAAAAAATAAATAATATTTATTTAAAAAATAAATAATATTTATTTAAAAAATAAATAATATTTATTTAAAAAATAAATAATATTTATTTAAAAAATAAATAAATAAAAAAGAAAATTGCAAATCTAATGTGTTGTTAATATGGCAGTAATGGTGTTGTGTCAACTTCCAAATATAAAATATAAAAAATAATTTACTTTTTATGTAATTGCACTATTGCCTCGAAAACTTGCAATCTTGTTTTGGCCTAAAATTTTTCCTAATGCTACACAATATGGTTAGGGTTTAGTAGGAGTAGACAATGCATCACAGTCATACCATTCTTGTTCATCTATAGCCATGAAACCATTTTGCCTAAAAACAACAAAAGCTTAAAGAGCGGTAGTTGACTAGAAGCATAATTGACCACAAATGACAGGAAAAATACCTCATTTGCATGAGGTGTGAATTTCATCCTTAAAATTGTAAGGTATCTATACCTAAAATCACACACTTTCTAAAATCACACATTAGAGATTCTTGTCTGAAATGTACTCCCACTATTCATAAAACTCTATGATTGCTTTTAGGAACACCTATTTTCAACACTTTAAAAATTCATAGTTTATCATGTGGTGTCCAAAAAATGCATTCTAAGTGAGTCTAGAATCCCCTTTTCACTTCCAACATGACCCCACTCAAAAAAATTCCAATATAATAATGGGAACCTATTATTTGTGCAATTTTAGATGTAGATATTTTAGTTGGCCTCTTGTTTTTTCCAGCAGTTTTGAAGAGTTTAAATTTGGATTTTTATGAGTTTGAGTAATTATATTTTAGAATTAAAATATGATAATAAACGTCCTTTTCTTTATCTGATGATATTTATAAAAAAATCTCATTTAAATTGTTGTGAACCACGATAGGCTATCACATTATTAAATAAAAATAATAATATATATATTTGTTAATATTATCCGATGTGGCAATCTCTTTGCTACTTCAATGTGCTACTACAGTAACGTTCCCACAATTTGGGAATTGCATAGAACTTACAGTCTTTTAGAAGCTTGAGAAAACATCTTATGCATGTCTTTAAGATAGTAGATTGGTCCCTAGTCATTTGGATTGCTATTAAATTGTCTCCTACAAGGTGAAGGGATATGATAAAGGTTGAAGCTTTGTTAATTTAACCCCTTAAAGACTTTATATTCAAATTTTGAACAATGAATGAATGCAAATATATCCCTAATACATAAAACTTTATTTTTTCTATCCAGTCAAATGCATATAAATTTTTATGATATTACACGAATATTTTTATACTACATTCTCAATACTATTATCTAAAAATATTTTATAGTTCAAAATGTATACGTATGTTTCATCTCAAAAACTCTCTTTCTCACCCTTAAAAAATTGACCCCTCATTAATGCGGACTTCAAAAATTAAATATAATAAGGATTTCAAACGAATACCATAATTTAGGTGACTTAACATTCTAAACTCAATTTTTTGTTTTAAATATCACTACTATCAATCTATGATCAATTTGAAAAAGATATTTTTAATTTATTGGTTTCAAATTTTATTGATAAAGATTGACTTGTACAATTGTAAAATCTAATCATACAGTAGTGACATATAGGTTGTAATTTACAACTTTTGTTTAATTGTCACCATTAAATTACCCTCTTAAGTTTCATTTTTTAACAAATATTCAAAATTTCACAATTATTTTTTATATCCTTTGGTCCTAAAGGGATTAAATTATTGCCAAAAATATGAATGTTTTGAAATCTACAATTGACTTTGACCAAGGCTCATTTGTTTTGGGGATGCAAAGGTCTTTAGAGGTCTCAAAAGATCTTGTAATATAGTAGTAGATAGTAGAAAGAATGAATTATATGAATCAAAGGCATAGATATGTTGGTATGTTGAGTACACTAGATCCCCAACTGGATATGTTGGATAAGCTACTACTACATAATGCAATTTCAAAAATGCATGCAATTTTTTTATTGATACTTAGGAGATTAAGAGATATTGTACACAACGTGCTTTAATGTATATGATCATTACAATTTACAAGTAATAAGGGTTTTGACTTTTGAACTTTTATTAGATATTTAACATATATTCAAAGAAACTATGTGATTTGCAATATCAAGCTACAACTCCGATTGTATTATCTATCACTTCAAATTTTGGTAAAGCATATGAAATTTGCATATACGAATAAGTTCGTAGCCTAACACCAATTGTCTTTTCTACACTATGCTCATATAATGAATATCCACAAGAGCAATGAACTTTGAACTATTCACTCATCATTGTTTGTAGTGTCTATCCTTTTGTAGGGCTAAACCTAATTATCACTTACAAAATAAACACCCAAATTTGCTAGAGATTCAAAAGCACTAGCTACTTGGTGAAATGTTCACTATGAGTTCATTTCTTTCAACAATATGTTCCTAGTGTTGAAGAAACACTTATAGAACACCTACTAATGAAACTTTATTACATTTGCGTATAGTATTAAAATACCCAAGTCTCAATTATTGTTTTATATATAATATGAGAAGAATAACACTTAATCAAGCATCCTCCTAGGCCACTTTTGTCTACAAATTTGTTCATTGCAAATTCTATATTTAAAAGTGCCCAAAAAATAGTTTTTTTATTGTTTGATCCCTTTTTGACATATATTTGTTGCATTATATGTACATTAAAAATTTTGGTACTTATAGTTGGGACATTAGTCTTCATACTATGAAGCTCGTACATTTTTTTTGTTGATACAAGCGTGTTGAACAACACACTACAAAATTCCTACATTTAATATTTTTTTATTCACCTTTGAGAGTTAAGACATAGCTTTGAAGTGGTACCGAGAGTGGTACTTAATTAAAATGGTTCAAATTAGGAAAAAAAGTGATTAACAAAGATTGGTTCAAACTAATACAGAGTAATTAATGATGAATTAATTGGTTCAAAGTAGATTATTTTTTTCAAAATTTCCCCTTAATTCCTTGAAAACCAATTATTAGTCTAGATTTCTAAAATTGTGAAGATGTATTCTAAAATGCAACTTAGAATAACAATTTAATGGTGGATTTTTTTTTAATTATAAAATATTGTGCATAGATCATATCATGCGGTTAGATCGTCAAATAAGCTAACCAATATTTTTCAATAACATTTGAAACCAATTTCTTTTAATTATTTTAAAAATTATTGTAGATTGAATATATGTAATTTTCACAATAATTTTTTTCTTAAAGTTCAAAATGTCCAATTCTAATTCTAATGTTTATTTTAGATTTAGATTTAATTTATTTGTTCAAGTCATTTTTGAAAGGTCATCTTTTGAATTGAAAAAGTTACTCCATAGTATTTAAAGTCAAGCATACTTTTATCCCTTTGACTGTAGAATATGTGCAAAGAAAATATTTGACCAATAATTGTAAAAAAATTAACATAACCTAAGAATCCACAAATATTTTGATGATGTTTGAATAAACAAAAAAAAATTCTACATTGGGGCATCTGCAACGTCAATTTGGAAAGGTTAACCTCATAAAGATGGAGACTATGTTATAATTATTGAAGCAAACTTCAACCTCTATGCAAATGCATTTTAATTTAATTTAATTTTTATGTCTTCAATAAATCATTGAATTGATTTATAATGTGTGCTTAGTTTGATGAACTCTCTACATTGAGTTTTAATTTTTCTTTCAAATTGAATTTGCCTTTTCTCTCTATGAAAACACAAAAACACAATTCATAACAATTTGAAATTGTTATGAATTTTTGAAGAAAAAGTAAAGAAAATTCACATTAAATGCAAAAAATACTTAATCAATCTAAAATTTTACCATAAATATGTTTTTTTAGTACAAAATATGATGATAGAAATCAAATTTTCATATCATTCTATATTAGAAATGCAATTATAGGGTCTCAACTTCAAATTGCAAAAAACTATTCAAATTTTTGAAATCTTCAAAGTCTTCAAGTGGAATAGAACTAGACTTGGGAATCTTTACTTTGTTGGTTATGTTCAAAAGCAAAACATCATTTTGAATGTCCAAGTCTAGATCTAAGAGCATCACCATTGTGGTCAATGTATGGGCCCAACACAATAATTACTTCACCCAAAAGTGATATCAACCCCCGCCATAGACTCAAGGACGGTGAAATCTAAGTTGGTCCATTCAAAAAAATGGTTTGGCATGCCATCTTCCTGTATCATTTTTTTGTTGTACTAAGTTGGGATTCTCAGGTATCCTTGAGGAACAAGTATCAACTTTTTGTCAATGTGGCCCACCAATATGACACGTGCATGAACAATAACTACAAATAGGAACATGACGTGGTGCTATGGTGTAGAAGAGTAGGGGACCAACATCACACCAAGTCTAAATGAACAAATTCAACATTGGAGAGCTCCTATGCCAAGTCAGATTTCTTGCAAAATGGTGGCAATGCTCTAAGAACACAAAGCCAAAAGTGCTAAAACACACTATACTTGTGTACCGGTTTTGAAACAACACCCTACATAAAATCTAAAAATAATGAACATGACTTCAATTGAACTCGATAATGTGGACATTGATACCATTAACAAAGTTTTACACAAAAAAACTAGATGAAAATCATCCGTTTCTTCAGTATACAAGAACTGCTTGCCCATTCCTAAAGACACTCTTAGCCTCCGGCACTGAACCTTCCAGGATGAAACAAAATCCCCACAATGGACACACTACCGGTGATCCCTTGGAATCTGCAAAACACTTCAACCCTTACAAATTCATAATTGTGTCTTTCTGTACCAATCGATCAATCAATTTCGATTCATCTATTTACATCTGATATCTTGTCAAAGCTGAATGCACACCACTAGTATGAAGCAGGATAGAGCTCCTCGTTGCATTAGCACACGGTGGGCCGGCCAGAATGATTCAGCTGTATGGTGGAACACACCTCTTCAATTTTACACCGAATTAGTGGCAGGAGTGTACGAAGAATCAGGTTTCTTCGGACGTCCGTTGCACTCGCAGCTTCAACCATGAGCTAATATCTTCGAGGATGATGGCAACATTCTCGTCGGGTTCTCCTTGAATGAGCGAGTGCAGCATCCCCTCGTAAATTCGAATGGTCTTGTCTTCCGACTTGGCACTGTCGTACAAGAAACTGCTGACGGCAGGCTCCGTTACAACATCGGCATCACCATGGAGAACAAGGAAGGGAAGATTGACGTCCTTGAGCTTCTCTTCCAAGCTCGCTGTCACCCGCAGTAATTCAATCACGGTTCCAAGTCTGGGCTTTCCTGCATACCTGCAAAATTACGGGAAAAAAAAAAAAGCATCGATTAACCCTGAAAGGACGGATACCTATCATCAAGGTAGTGATATTATCAAGGTAGTGAGTGAAAAATAATCTAATCTTGGGATGACCAATAGATGCATTCTTCATTTCTACAGTAGCCTTGAAAGTAAACCGTTGACCACTATTTGGCTTCATCGTCCTTATTGGGTTCACATAGAGAATTCTAAGACCATTAGAGACCTAATCCATCTACTGTATTGACCCCTACAACTGGCAATAGCTTATTTATGCATACAGTCAGTTGGACATCAATTAGCAAGTTGGGGGTATGTATGACCCAGCAAAATGTTTATGACTAACTAATCTTTGAATGGAAATGGCGCTGTCTATTGGCACTTAGATTGGTCTACAACCTCCCACTTTGACATTGCATAAGATTATCCTACATAGTGATAAACAACTGGTCTCAACAAGTTCCCCGATCTCCCAAGAATCACATTCCTACATATGTTAAAATGCTTAGAGTGATGCACATTGTATCCTCAACCTTTAAAATATCTAAGGCTACAGAGAGAATGAGAATATCAAGGCATCACAGAACGTTCAGGCAAAGGCAAGCCCAAACTGCTCACCTACCATTTGTTGCTCTATGTGAACCTTAATCGATTCAACAAATCTAACACATCGTTCTTACGCTGGTGAGAAGCCCCACTCAAACTAGCATCCCACTAGCCTAGTGATTTCTTTTTTCTGCCAATGTAATCTAACCCCAGCCCCAAGTTACGCAACGCTGAGGCACCGACTGATCCAAAGAACTGTAACATCTTAAGGTCCCTTAACAAGTAACTCTGAAGTACGAGGGTGTCGAAACAATGACTGAAATTCTCTAAACATTTAAAAGACACGCCAAAATTTAAAGATCAGAACATCTATTCAAGGTGAAATTTTGAGTATAAAATCGTCCCAAAAGGAAAAGCAGAAGTTTTCTCTCTGCCAAGTCAAAACCTCGATCACAATCCGAACCTACTGTAATAAAAATATTCAACAAAAAAAGAAGTAGGAGAGGCTTAAAAAATTTAGAAACCTGATCCCGTTTCCTAATGACTAACCCCTGTTACCAACAGTACCTCATCTCTTATCTCTTCAATAGTAGTCTACAACCTCCCCCTTTGAACGATTGCACAAGAAAGCAACAAACAAGGTGTGATTAAAAATTTGATCTCAACAGATTTTAGCCCTTGTAACCACAGTGATCTCTCCAGTGAGCTCAATAATGATCTCCCAATGATCTCCCACTCCTACATACTGTCTAAAATGCTTAAATTGACGCCCTAAACTTTTTAGTGGCGATCCCTAAACTACGCCAAGAAGTTCTCGTAACAATTGAAAGACATACCAAAATTCAAAAGACAAGAATACCTATTGAAGATGAATTTTGAGTGTGAAATCACCCCAAAAGGAAAAGCAGCAGTTTCCACCTAATACAATTCTGCCTACCCCATAACCTCTACCACAACCTATGTTGATAAAACATTTGAACATCAAGATATAAAACAAGGAAGAGATATCAACTTCCAAAAAAATGCAAACATTGTGTACCTTCTTGGATTGTTCTTGGCGAGCAGTCTCTTCGCCGGGTCTTTCACCGACTTGTCCACCAAGTCCGTGGTCGGCACAATGGGCAAAGTGGGCGCCCATCTTGCCAGCAGCCTCAACACATGCTCCACAGGCCACGGCGGCACCATCTTCTCCGAAATTTTACACATGGGCGCCATGAGAATGGCCCCATCATACCCTCTCGGATCCTCAAAATGCAGCAACAAACACAAGGCGCCTCCAAGCGATTCCCCATACAAAAAACAGGGGAGCCTCTTATACTCATCCTTATTCTTCACAATATTAAACCAATAGGCTAAATCTTCCACGACGAGAGTCGCACTCGGGACGTACCCCAACAAACCCTCCGAAATGCCATGGCCGTACAAGTCCATGGCAAAGGCTCCATAGCCCATTTCTGTGAACAAAATCGCGGTTCGCTGAAACACCCAGCTAGAGTCGTTGCCATAGCCGTGAACCATCAGGATGAGCGCCTTGGGATTCGAGGGGACCCAGGATTGAGTGAAAAGCTTCACTCCTCGTGGAGATTTGATAAACTCAGACTGGTGAGTGATGTGTTTGGATGCATAATACTCGGCCTCGGGTGTAAAACCCCATGGAAAAGGGGGAGTCTCGACTGTCATGGCTCCATTCACAACCGAACTCATCACTACGCCCTGCTTGGCAACCACAACATGGGAAATCGTCTTCACTCCCTACGAGGTCAAGCCAACATATTTCAAAATTTCAAAACTGCCAAAAGATCTTGGGATTTACTTCATAGATAGTCCCAGTAATTTATAGATGGTCCCTGGTTTTTTACATCTGTCTTGACCCGGTAACCAGAACTCCATTACAAAACTCTGGCTCTATCTCACTCACAGGTCTACCTACCTACGAGGTCAAGCCAAAAACTTTCAAACTTTCAAACTTTCAAAACTGCCCAAAGATCTGGGGTACTAATCCACAGAAAGTTCCTGGATTATTCACAGCTCCCTTGGTCCTGTTTCCACAACTTCAATTCAATACTTGGGCTCTATCTCACTCACAGGTCTACTTCGGCCGAGAAATTGATGCTGCAAAGGGAAGGAGATGAGAGCTCGACTGCAGTGCAACATCGTCATCTACAAAGTTGACAGACAGGCTTACAAGTGAAATCGATTACTACAAAATTTAGGGATTCACGAGGACAATGCAAGAACGAACGCACCCACCTGTCTGGAGCACGAGCTGCGATGGAACTGAGGCTGTGGTCGCAAATGAGCGCAGCCTGGTGGTAGTGGAGGACGAGGGCTAGACCGCTGGAGTAGCTGTCCTAGGGATCTACCTTTGGAGGTAGATGTAACCAGAATTTAAAATCTAGATTTTCGAAAGATGTGTACAGAGAAATTTAGATTGGAGACCAATATCAGACTAGAGAATAACTCCAACCAAAGACCGCAATTGGCATATTTAAAGAGTTTGTTCATTCAAGGTCTCACAATTGACTTTGAGAAGTCAAGAGAAGTGTCGCTAAAAGTGAAAGCCACATTGTAAGAGTATCTCTACCGTCAAACTATAAAAGAGGCACGTCAAGAACAAGTTACAAGGCCCCAAATGATGAAAGCCATGTTGTAAGAGTATCTCCACCGTCAAACTATAAAAGATGCACGTCAAGAACAAGTTACAGGGCCCCAAATGATGAAATTGTCCCTAGAGGATGAAGACTCCCTACCCTTACTTACCAAGGCCACATGCCAAGGGTTTGAATAGGCCAAAAGAATTCATCGAGTCAAATTTGGAGAGTTGGGCTCGTCGTTGGTTGGCCTTGGTACTCAGTGGAGAGATGCTACTAGAACTTGGCTCAAGATGTTAATAAATAGAAATGGAAGCAATATTTGGACATACTAAGAATGTGAGGAGACATTTCGGTGTTCCAAGTGGAACATCTTTTCAAGACCAAGCAAGCAAGGGCCCTTTGAGGGCCTATTTACAATCCAATGATGGAGAAGCCCTAAAGAAGTTTTATATGAGCCACTATCCATGATTTTCTTATATGAATATTGGTACGGACATCTAGAATTGTGTTTTAATGAAAAATATTTTTTCTATTAAAGCAAAAAATTAAATGTTTTGTTAGCAAATGAAAGAAGATTTCAAATCATCAAATAATGCATTATTTGGATACTCTATGCAAAAGTACTGAAGATTCAAAAGATTTTTTGGTAGATTATCTAAAATTGGAAATTTAGGTTGTTTATATACTAATTTTTTCTTTATTTTTCTATGCTAGAGTAAGTCATATAGGGACTTTCTTTTTGTTCAATTAAATCTATTAATTGTTGTTGCATATGGTGATATAAAATTTGGTACTATGTGAATTATTAAAACTTTTGTAATATAATAAATCAACTTGATCAAATTTGCAATATGATTAGTGAAATTAGGAATCCTTCATCTTTTAGAGAACATTCACACCAAGGGTGTAGAAAAAGGCAAAGAATAAATTTTTGACCTCGAGGGATTAATATGAGTATAATCCCTAAAGTCCCAAGGTCTTTTCCCATAAAAAAACACTCAAAACTGCCATTTCTATTGCAAAGAGCAAAAAACTTAATTTCTTTTGCGTATCTAACTATAAAATGTGCATTAGACTAGTGTAAGAATGTGTAGAAGAAATTACAAAAGCTTTGACCACATAGATTGCAAGATATTTGCGTTTAAAGTGAAAAAAATAATTTTTTTGACTAAATTTTTTAGCTTTGAATCTTCTTACTTAGCTTAAAAATTGTTAAGTGGAAGTAAGTTTGAGATTGAAAAGAAAACTAAATTGTTAATAGTTCTAAAATAGAATTGAAGCACACTAATCTTAGTAGAGAGATTGTTCTAGCAAGGTATCTAAACCTCATGAAACTCTTTTTTGAAAAATTGTGAAAATTGAATTCAAAAATGAATTCTACAAGTTATTTTTTCATGATAATGCTCTAATTGCTTGAAAAACAAGAGTGTGCCTAACTTTCACATTACTAATCCAAATGGAATGAATCAAAGCTTTCCACATAGATAAAAATACAACATATTACAAACATTTAAAAAAAAATTAATTTAAAGTTTTCATGGAGTTCTTTTTGTGGAGTTCTTTTTGTGGTGTGGTTGCTGAACTAAAATTTAGGCTTATTGTGCCATAACTTTTGCTCCCGGGCATTGCTTGAAATAAAAATTATATTTTCAAAAAGCTATTCTATTTTTCTATCTTCACAAAGTTTCAAAAAACCACAACAAAATTGAGACAATAGTAGCCTACCCAAAATCCATTTTGTTTTTTAAGGTGACAATGGGACTTTAAGGGTTAAAATATAATTGAACCAATGTGAGTATAATTAAGGTAGGAGTAGCTAAAGCAACTATCTAGTCACATGGAGGTACATTATTTCAATTGAAAAAATGACGAAAGGAAGGACAAACTTAGATGATGAACACATGTTTTTATTGGAATTTTTAAAGCACATATGGTTTTTTTTATGAATTTTGTAAGCTATTGGAATATAGGTTCTTATTTATGACATATAAAGAGGTAAAAAAAATTCACAAAGAACACCAACAACTACTACAAAAATAATATGAAGTTGATAGTTTTTACATTTAAAATAGGACCTAATAGGTCTTGAAATGGAAACATGCCAAAGTTCCTAGCTATAAGGTTGTCCCATCATCCAATGAAAGTGTCCCATGATTCTATTTGTACTAGCCTTCATAATTAATGTGGACAATTTCTAAAATGGACCCCGTCATCCTATCCAAAGGTTCAAGGGTGTGGGTGAATAGTCCCTCTTTCACATTAAAATGAACCTTCTATAGATTAAATTTTTACTTGACATATTTGTTGTTCCATTTTAACACCATTTGGATCCTTTTTAGACTCTTATAAAGGAACCCTTTAAAAAATATGGTTGCTTTATTTATCCTCTACCTTGCTCCTTCCAATTAACATTGTGAGTTAGTTCACATAAAGGAGAGAAATATACTACTCGAGGGATGAGCAAGGAATAGAAAGCCCCTGCTTTTTTTTATGGGGTATAAATACCCTTACTTTGTTATTTCAACATTTAGTTATTTTGAAGATTATAATTCTATGAGTACAAATTCAAACCTTAAAGAGTAAGATATAATCCACTATATTATGCACACCTTTGATTTTGGACAAAAATTTACCTTCTGTTGCAAAGATTTTAGTAGAGTTGAAATCCTACGTTTTATATTGTAATTCTAGGACTCATGATTTAGTAGATGAAGTTAAGATAGTTTTGACATGAGCAACAAATATCTTGTTTAGAAACTATATCAAAAAATAATGAACTTAAACAATTAAAGTTCTTGCTCAAGTAGTGAAGTATCAAAAAAAAAATTGAACTTTTATTTTTCATTACCCATAAAGATGATTTCCATTACATGTCCTTGCTTAAGTAGTGAAGCATCACACACTATTAGGACAAATCTAATAATAATCACCTTCTTACTTCTAAATTCTTTTGTTTTGTATTATTGGTGAGAGGGATATTGATGTCAAGTCCTTAACACTAAAAGGATGCCGTGGACTTTAAGTGTCTAATAGATGACAAAGAATCCTTGTATGTAGGACAAAAGTGTAGATGTTCATCCTTTGTATGTTGTGTGAAAAGGAGAAATCTTGCACAATAGTCTGACCTTGGATGAGTGATCTTGATTTTTTTTAAGCAAATGATTCTTACATTACCCATAAAGATGATTTCCATGGCAATGAGCCCATTCTTTCGGGGTTAGTGACAAGTTGATGAACAATCTTATATTAACCCCTAAATGTAGGGGACCAAAAGTGTCCTCACATAGTTTCAAGTCTAATTGAAAGTGCTATAACTATTGCATCCAATGTCCAAATTTAATAAAACTTGTTGAGAAATTTGTGCTCTCTCTTCTAGTTTGTGTGGTTAGACTTTCAAATCAATCCAAGATGTACTGATTTTTTGTAAGTCAATTGAAGTTCACATGTTCAATTTGAGTTCACCAAACTGCATATGGGCTTTTAGGGGGTAAGCTTAATCTCACCTGCCGTATTGCGCCACATCTCTCCATCATCTGAACATCTACTGATGCAACTTAATCTGTAAGTTATCACAACTCCAGAAATGGAACAACATTAACGTACGACTTGCTGTCCAAAAATAGCCACGTCGAAGCTCCAGAATTCTACAACACGGTCTGCTGCAACCAGCAGATCGACTGCCTACCTTGGGTACAAGTGCATGTGCTGCTCAGGTGCATGTTCTCTGGGGAAAATGCACCAGAGCTGTAACTTAACTTACTGTAAAAGTTAAATTACATTTCCGGGGATGGTGTCACCTGAGGAGTATCATACTCATCCATTTTGCATTTCATTGCAGAAAGTCAGAATGACCTGAAAAGAGTATTGTCACTGACATTGCTCAAGTCTAGTCTGTCATGTCTGTAGACTCAACTGCTAATACGATTAAAAGATGTACAAAAATTGGTGCACAATGAATGAATGAATGAAACTAATACGAAGCTGAGTTTGTAATGAATACCGTACCGGTATTGAATTCGAATGGGACCTAAACGGTAACAAGGATGTTCTTGCCCTGCAAATGTGGTCATTTCGGGGGAGCGCAAGGGCTGCTAATTTACTGTTGCAGCTATTGTTGCAAACGCTTACATGAGCCTTGAAAATACACTACTTCGAAGGAAACCTTGATGTTCTTTCTACATAGTTAGGTTATAAAATTCAAGGCTAACCAATGAATTTCTGAACTTCTGGCCTCACATCAATCAGAACTTGCAAACCCTAGTAACTCCTGTCAGCAGCTGCTCAGCGTTTGCTTTAGTCGACTCCAGGCAACCGCCCCATTGCTTTTCATGCGAAATTCGTTCGCAGAGACGTGAGTGGGAGTATGGTGCAGCAGAGTCGTCTCCAACGTTCCAGGCCTCAATTGTGTGGTGTCTGTGTCTACACATCACTTTTTGATATTAGTTTTTACAAAAAGAACTTGGGTAGGCTCCCAATTTGGGCATGCGCCTGAATCCCAACTTTTTCGATATGAGGTGGGAAGGCGATCGAAAGTATGCCGTCACGTACACGTCAAGAACCGCCTACCAGTAAAATTTCAAGCCATGGCTCAAATTAGGGATATAGGTTGCTGCGCACTCCAAGAAGCAACCGTAACCCCTCTTCAAGCAACAAGGTGCGAATTATTGGCTCTGGACCGCAGGGGAGGAGGCTTAGCATCGGGAGGAGCTACATGCGAGGAAGCTTGAGTAGCTACCTTACTCGAAAAGCGTGCCAATGTAGCTGCTTGTTATTGTTACAGAAGGGCATAACCACGGCAAGAGCAGACACTCTTGAAATAGAACTCCACACCCACACTAGAATAAATTTCAACGCAGGGCGAGATAGGCCATAGCCGTGGCTACGACCTAATCAGACACTCAAATCAGTCCTCCTGAGTCCTGACTCCCCTGGTCACCGCCCATAAGCTTCGTCTGATCACCACAGACTGACTTTTCGCAATTCCAGCACGTTCCACTGTTTCCGACAGTGTGAGACTTTTCTGAAACTTTTTCTCGACTTTTTCATTCAATTTCCTACTTTTCCCCACCTGGCGTCTATTGGGATACATGCTTCGTCTCTTGCTATTTATGGTGCCCAGGGTCTCGGTTTCTGTGCCCGGGTGTGCTTTTCTGGGATGACGGCAGAGCGTAGTTGCGTCCAAACTACTGTACTTTATAACATTCTCAATCTTGGAGTCCTGGGTTGCTGTTGAGACTCGCGACGGGAGTGCTGTTTTAGGGTTCGGGAGCTCGATCTGCAGAATTTGGGTGCGGGATCCGGATCCGACTTTGTTGATGTTGCGCGTGGCTCTTGTAGGTTGTTGATTTTGAACGTTGTGACAGGGCGTTGTGCATTCGTCTTTGGCGATGGCGAATTCCGGAGGACGCTCGCCCCCGACGCTGCAGCTGGTGGATAAGCAGGGCGTCTTCAATGTCCAAGGCCTGAAGGATTTCGTGAACGCCGTGCAGTTAAAGGAATGCGGGCTTTCTTACGCTGTGGTGGCGATCATGGGTCCGCAGAGCAGCGGCAAGAGTACTCTCCTGAACCACCTTTTCCAGACGAACTTCGTGGAGATGGACGCGTTTCGTGGTCGCAGCCAGACGACGCAGGGTGTGTGGCTGGCGCGCGGCGAGGGGATTTCGCCCTGCACTCTCGTGATGGATCTAGAAGGAACCGATGGACGCGAGCGCGGTGAGGATGACACCGCGTTTGAGAAGCAAAGTTCCCTGTTCGCGTTAGCAGTTTCCGATATCGTGTTGATCAACATGTGGTGCCACGACATTGGGCGCGAGCAGGCGGCCAACAAACCCTTGCTCAAAACCGTCTTCCAAGTCATGATGCGCTTGTTCACGCCGCGGAAAACCACGCTCCTGTTCGTCATCCGGGACAAGACGCGCACGCCGATCGAAACCCTGGAACCCATCTTGCGGGAGGATATCCAGAAGATCTGGGACACGGTGCCAAAGCCTCCCAATCACCAACACACGCCCTTGAGTGAGTTTTTCAACCTCCAAGTGACTTCCTTGGCGAATTACGAGGAGAAAGAGGAGCAGTTCAAGCAGCAAGTAGCGGAGCTAAGGGAACGCTTCCAAAACTCCATCGCCCCGGGGGGGTTAGCCGGCGATCGACGAGGCGTGGTTGCAGCCACAGCCTTCCCATTTAGTACACAAGAGATTTGGCGAGTGATCAAAGAAAACAGAGATCTCGACCTGCCGGCACACAAGGTGATGGTCGCCACGGTCCGCTGCGAAGAAATTGCGAACGAGAAGCTGAAGGAGCTGCTGGCAGACGAGGAGTGGCACCACATCGAGGAGAAAGCTCACGTCGAAGTCGTTTTAGGGTTTGGGAAAGCGGTGAACGATGTGCTGGAGAAGCAGTTGCAGGCTTATGATGTGGAGGCGGCCTTCTTTGATGAAGGCGTCCGAAGCTCCAAGCGGAGCTTTCTGCTGTCGAGAGTGCTGGACGTGGTGCAACCTTCGTATGCTGCCGTGATCGGGCATCACAGGGCGAAGGCTTTGAACTTTTTCAAATTGAGCTTGGATTCTGGACTTGAATCTGGTGAAGGAGAAGGATTTGCTGGCGTTGTTCGCCGGTGCTCGGAAAACGCTTTGGTTGCATTTGAACGTGACTGTGCTGGTACGTATGGATTCACATTTTTTCTGTCCATTTATAGCTGCGGACTAGACCGAATTATTGCTGTGTTGCATTGGAGCAATTGGCGGAGTCTAATTCTGTGTTTGGTCTTGTCAAAGTTTTAACCTTGAAAGGACCAAGAGGCGCAAATTAGGCTTCATGTTCTTGTAGCACCTTTGAGTGGTCATTTGGAGACTTTCCTTTCTTCGATCTTTTGTTATTTTTCGACCAACGCATGCACTGCTCTTCACCGATTCTATGGGTTTAAATTTTACCCCAATTGAATTCTAGGTATTTTCACAATAGGATCAATCGAATTGGTCATTTATAACCCATGAAATCTCGGACTCTTAATGCTCAGACTTTATTGATAGGTTCTGTTTCTTTCAGAATTCAGCGATTTTTCAGGGTTTTGTGTTTCTATGATTGGGGTCAATGCTGCCGAACCTGGGTTGAAGGTTTTAGGGGGTCACCTAATTAGCGATCTTGTACGACAGCGTTAAGGCTCGAGTTCGCATCTGCCTTTACAGGACCAAGAAGTCCTAATTGAGCATGTTCTAAAGCACTTTTAGTTGGTCATTTGGATTTTACATTTGTTCAATTTTTGACCAACACAAGCAACGTTATTCACTGATTCTGGTGATTTAATCTTTGTTCCTGTCTGAGTTATATTTTTTACAAATATGTCTGATCAACTCTTGAGTTGGTCATTTTTAAGACCATGAATCCTGGGTCCTTTAGGAGTTGTAATATGCTTCGCACCGCTAATCAGAGTCCCAAAGTCATGTGGCATAATATCTGGATGGTCATGTGGTATCACATCACAGTTTTTCTCGTAGGACACAGTAGCATTATATCGCTGTGCAATTTTGAGGATCATAGCAAGAGCCTTTTCATGATGTTTTTGAGGTTCTCAATATGTAACGCTGTCGCTGATTTAAGTGGTTGCTTTTGTGATCTCAGATGCCGAAGTGGCGAACTCAGGATGGGACTCAACGAAAGCTAAAGAGAAGTTGTCACGTGATATCACTACCCACGCTCTGAACAAGCGAACGGAGAAACTGGCACAACTAATGTCCAAGTTTGAGGATAATTTGGAAGCTGCCCTTGCAGAACCTACAGCTTCCCTCTTAGATGCCGCGGCTCCTGGCACATGGTCAGAAATAAGCAGACTTATGGAGAAAGAAGTGCAAGACGCCATATCCAGATTATCAGATGCGATAGTTGGCTTTGAGCCTTCAAAAGAAGAGGAGGCAACGATGCAAGAGTCTTTGTCCAAATATGGGCGGGGTGTTGTGGAGAAGAAGAGTAAGGAAGAAGCTTCCCAAGTTATCAGTCGGATGAAGGAGAGGTTCACTAGTGTGTTTGGGCATGATGCGGATAGCATGCCTAGAATATGGGGAGAAGAGCATGATGTACGTGCGATTACTCGAGACGCACGCGCTTCCTCCTTGAAGCTTCTCTCGGTTTTGGCCGTAGTTCGATTGGATGAAGGCACTCAAAAGGATGATTCCATCGAGGCCTCTCTCAAACCGTTGATAGGAGATGCTTCCGAGACTGGGCTTCAAAGGACAATCTCTAGAACTATGTCTTCTACTGGTAACAGCACTGCGATTGTGAACGGAGGTCAGTCATCAGCACTACATGTACTTTCTGTGAGTACATGGCCAGGGGTGTCGGCAAACGATACTTTGATCACTCCCGTGCAATGCAAGTCAATTTGGAGGCAATTTCAAGCGGAAACTGAGTACACTATCAGTCAAGCGATGGCGGCTCAAGAAGCTGCCAAACGAGGCAAATCATGGTTACCTCCTCCATGGGCCATTGGTGCAATGATAGTTCTTGGTTTTAACGAATTCATGACGCTCCTCCGAAATCCTCTCTACCTTGTGTTGGTCTTTGTGCTCTACCTAGTGGGGAAGGCAGTCTATGTGCAGCTTGACATTGCGAGAGAGTTCGAGCACGGTGTTGTTCCTGGCATGATCTCTGTTTCTTCGAAGTTACTTCCCACAGTGATGAACCTCCTGAAGAAGCTTGCTGAAGAAGGCCAAGGAGTTGGGTCTGGAAACAACAACCACCCCCCCAGTCGTACGAATGGGACAGACAGGGGCAGAGAAATGGATGACATGGCTTCACGTCAGGAATTGGCATCCAGGGAGGGTGAGTTGCAGGCGAATGGTAACTTGAGACAGAGGCAGCCCGTTCTATCGTGATGCCAGTCAGTTATCATCTCTCTTGATTGGATCTTATCAAAATGCGGCATTATTAGGTAGAGGAAGCTGGACATCTGGTGTTTTCCTTGTGCACAATTGTGCAGATTCGGGGAGAGTTTGCTGAATGACAAGCTCTGGGCATTGTTTAATATTGGGGGCTGAGATTCTGAGTAGCTAGACAATTTTCTTTAGTTGAGTGTATCTAGAGGAGTAACTCAGAGTCTTGTATTATGAAAAACGACACAACAGAAACTCTTCTGCTATTTACATCCATTTGTGTTAAAAAAAGATCAATTTTTCTAGCAACATCTATCCACCAGGAAATGGATCATCTTTTCACTCTAGTACGATTTTCTCGTTTATGTGTGACTTGCATGTTTCCGAGAATTGCAGGTGCTCTTGAATGTTCAGTGTGGGTACTATGGTTGGTTTCTGAAAACCAGCATGGCCATTACTGGTCCTTTTGTGCATTCAACTGCGCCGTGGGTGTGTACAAGAAGCGTAATTATACGAAACTGAACTTGCTTGTGCGATCATGAGAATGTGATGGTCCTACTATCGGTAAGATCCTTCCCAAGAAGCAGTTGCTTTAACCCCTAAACGCCCCCCAAGGGACCAAAAGTGTCCTCACACAGTTTCAAGTCCAATCTGTAAATTTTGCATCTGATGTCTGAATTCAATTGGAAAACTTGTGCTCTCTTCTAGTTTGTGTGGTAAAATGTTCAGATCAATCCAAGATGTACTGATTTTTATAAGCCAATTGAAGTTCAAAGATTCAATTTGAGATCAACAAACTGCATTTGATGGCTGCAACTTTGGGGTCTTGTATCTCCTTCATCCAATGTTAGTTTCCAATCATATTTGTTAGGTTATGTTTCCCTTGAAGTCTAGTTATTGTGGTAAACTTTTCATGGCAATTCAAGTTGTTTTGAATGTTTGGGAGCAATTTGAAGTTCAAAATCTCAACATTTTTGGATTACAGTGAACTTCGGTGGCTTGTTTCTTCTTCATACAATGTTCGTTTCTAATAATTGTTTTTGGAAAAGTTGTGCATACTAGTCTAGTTTGTGTGTCTAAAATTTCATATCAATCCAAGAAGTTATGAGTGACTCAAAATCATTTTAGTAGGAGGTTCAACCTAAGATGTGTTTTTTGCAACTTTTCTTGCTATTTTTTGACATTTCAAAGCCACTTTGCAGACACAATGAGTCAAATGAATGATATTTTCTTAAACCAATGTGTTTGTGTGTTGGTTTTGAATCAATTTTTAGTTCAAAGTTTTTTCATTTGAGTAGGTTTAGAAATCAAATTTCACCTCCAAATGTGTTGCTAGGAAAATTTCAGCATTCTTTTTCAATACTAAAACATTAATTATAATCTTGCTATCCATGTGGCCAAATGACTCCAAATTCAATTCAAGTCATCTACATCATGTACACTACAAGATTTTACGGTTGAGATTTCTATACCTTAGTGACATTTAGATCTATAACACTTCAAAAGCAATGATGTTTTTGAACTCAAAAAGGCCTTGGACTTCTAGGGGTTAACCTTGGAAGGACATTGAGGATCCAAAGTGTCTCATAAATGACTTCACTATTCACTGTAAAAACAAAGATGCACCTATTGATTAAATAATTGGAACATTTGATGACAACCTTGGTCATGGGGGACAATGTCCTATGGTTAAATCCTAAAGTCTTAAGGCCTTTTATTCGTCAAATTTCACTCAAAATTGCCATTTCTACTGCAAAGTGCAAAAAACTTTAGAAATTATTTTTAATACATATCTAACCATAGACTAAGATAATAGTGTTTGGAAGAAATTTAAGAAACTTTGACCATGTGGATTGCAAGATATTTGCATTTATAGTAAAGACAATTGTTTTTTTTGCACCTTGTATTAATATATTTTAAGGCTTTGAATCTTTTTAGTCTTAAAATTTTTGCACTACCAAAATTGAATTAAAAAAATTTATGTTGAAGAATTGAATTGAAAGTCTAGGGGAAAAAAACTCAAAAAATACACACTAGATTTTCATTCTTTGAGAAATTGTAAAGTAGAAACAAATATAAAATTGAAGGAAAAATTACATTGTTCATAGGTCTAAGATGGAATTAAAACACAATAATCCCCAACGGTGAGCCAATGATCTATACCTTCTTTATTTCTTTTTAATTGTAAAAATTGCATTAAAAAAATGAACCCTAGTAAGTTGTTTTTTCAAGAAAATGCTTTGATTACCCAAAAAACAAGATTGTCTATAACTTTCTCTTCACTAGTCCAAACACAATTAATCAAATCTTTCGATGTAGACAGAAATACTTTTTATGAGAAACAAAATTTTGAATTATTATTTATTTAAAATTTTTTGGATTGCTTAATGAACCTTATTTTAGACTGTGGATAATATAAATTTTGCTCTTGGGCATCAATTCAAATAAAAACTATATTATCAGAATGATAATGTGTTTTTCTATATTTTAAAAATATTTAAGAAAATCATGATAGAAATTGAGATTGTAGAAACCTACCTAAAATCCATTTTGTCTTTGAAAGGACAATGGGACTTTAGGACTTCAAAAAACTTAAATTTAACTTTGACATTTACATGCAAATTCACAAGTTTACATTTTCTAAAAATTGTTTTGTTTTTGGCTTATAATAGTGCTTGTATAGTACATTAAGTGATGAACTAGAACATTTTTTTCATAGTTGTGATTTTTAATGTAGGTATTGAAGATTACTACCACTCAAGTTAATTCAATTAGTGCAAGATACACTAATTTTTTTATATTGTTTGGTGATTGTTGGAAGAAAGGGCAATATATTCTTTGCCTTGAAGTCATCCAAATTTTGGAAAAAAACATTGTCCTTTTTTTCTCTTAGTTCAAATTGTTAAGTTCCAATTATGATGATTTTTCAAGATTTTTATTTACTTATTATTTATTCAAGTTGTTTTTGAAGGATCATATTTTGAACCCAAAATGTTTCTTTTTGTGGCCAAACATACGTGTGCCCCTTGAACTATAAAATATTTGAAAAAACCCTTCTAAAACTCTATATTGTGCAAATGTAAAAGAAATTACAAAACTATCTACAAAGATCTAAATGGATGAAAAACCAAGATTCTAAGGGCCTAGGACATGGTTGCATTCCTCTGTTGTTTGAAATTTAAATGTTTGATTAAAATTCACTTGTCTACAAAAACAATGTACACTATGGGTTGACTTCCAGAAAGTTGCATTGCATTACATGGGTAAAGAGAAGAAACCAACGATGCTAATGTGTGAAGCATGAAAATGCAAGCATGCGAACCTTGAGCATAAGTATAAGTACATATCCTACAGCCATTGAAAGTGCTTATATGATAAACACCTATAATATAGGTATCTATATAATAATCATGGGAAGTTTTTATAATAAGTGTATAATATTCTAGGCTCTTAGGCTCACATAATAGCAAACCTCGAGAAGAAACACGACAAAGAGAATGAAATTGTTGGAGTACCCAAGGCTCTCAAGGGCTCCACAACCTTGAATGTTTATTTATTCAATTTTTACACTTGCACTTTAGAAAATGGATTTCACTCCAAAATTTCCAGTAACGTAGATGGAAGATTAGTTTACTTAGCTAACTGTATTGCTGTGGTGGACCTCTCCGAGCCGCCTCTGTACTCGATTCTGCTTCCCCATTAGCAGCAGCATCCTCGTCCTCTTCAACTGCAAGCTCAGGATCCACAGCCAGCAATTTCGCTTTCTTATATTCGTTATCGTAATGCTTCCGTCTGTGCTCCTCAAAGCTCCCTGGATGGCTTCCATCTAAACCTACGAATGAAAACCATAACTTATCATTAATTTCGAAACGCACATACACCGGCAAGGAATGATAATACAAATGATGAGACTTTTTTCTTTGCATGCTACCCAAGAAAATCTCGTATTTGCATTTTCCTATAAGAATTTTCAAGGATGCACAGGTACCTTCATCTTCATCCATACCATCCATACCATCCAACTCATCTGCATTGAAATGCCAACTACTGCCACTTGATCGGCTGCTGCTTGCTCGGTCCTCTGTTGCAACTTCAGAGAGGGCATGTCTCACGGCCTCCGCATGCGTAGCTGAATCCATTGGTACCCTCTCGTCATCAGGAGTTGGAGACAACCCTCCTGAACAACCCACTCCAACATGAAAATTTAAGCTCGCTTCAAGAATCATCAGCAAGAATGGTCCTGTCACACAAATGAGCGGCTCCGATGACAGGATGCTTGCCAAGGAAAAGATCAGATGATACAGGTGCCAAACACGTCGTCGACACACATGTCCCTGAGGTTGGTAAGGTAGAGAAGATTAAAACCAATACAGACCCGATCCTATCTCCTATGCTAACCCCTGTTTCCAACTCACGTATTCATACACTCGGTTGGCCTTCAATTAGCAAGTGGTGTAAGCATGACTTGGCTAAATGTATACAACCACAATACTCTGAATGGGGATGGAATAGTCTTTACACTGATCTACAACATCCACTTAGAAATTGCATAAGATATTCAGACATAGTGATATGAAAGACTTGATCTGAAAAAAATTGGTTCCAATATCCAAAGTGATCTCTCCGTAGCTCCGTACAAATCTCCGAAAAATACTCCTACGGATTGGTTAACATGCTTAAATGGACGCAAATAGTATCCTGTACCTTACAATGCTTATTACATTTAGTGACATATGTTCAAAATTGTCACATTGGATCACTTTACAGATGCTTGTAGGTGACGCCACTGAGGTAGTGGTTTACATTTTAGTGCACATTCTTCATATGTAGTGTCGGCGGCATAAACAGTGAAGTAAGTCTCGATTTCATGGTAGAATAATTTGCAACTGGAGAAGAAGACATACAGCACACTATCTGACCGTGTAACTACCGTTTCTTACAGAATATGGTTTCTTCTCATGCGTCAAACAATTAGAAACACAGACAGAGGGAAGGAGATGTGAAGGCAATACCATCGTCTGGTGCATAGTAGGGGGTTTTGGGCTCCGTGATCTTCTGTTTGGGTGATTTGGTAGACTCCAATTGATGCAGATTTTCCTCATCCCACACAACCCGCACCCTACAACAGGGCCATGGCATCCGTTGTCACTCGCCAGCATAAGTGTCCACTTCACTAACCAGACGTGAAGACCACTCATCAACACTCTGCCCCTGATTTCCAAGTCCAAACCTAAAACTAGTGAAAGCTTGCAATTAGGGCAGCAGATGCCATACACCAAATTCGATTCTCTTTCCCAGAATTCGGTGCCATAGAAGTCTAAACCCTAATTGGTATTGTCTTCCCCAAATTACGAATACAGACCAGCGAAGTTGGTCGCACAATGCCAGTTGAGTTGTCGCTGGGAAGAAAGCAAACACTCGTTCCATTCCTCCCTTTCACTGACAAGTTCCGTCACCCGGGACTCCGAAAGAGATTTCCAGTGACAGAAGCTTTTCACTTTACGAGCTGCCTGTACACCAAAGATGAACTGAAGTGACGAGAGTAAGCTTACCTGGACGGAGGACGCGGCCCGCTACTTCGTTTCATGCCGATGGCAGGATTGGCAGCGATCAGCGAGATGTACGAAGAAACCGGAAAAAAGACGACGACAACAAGACGATGGGACCAACATCGTCTGTAGGTGTAAAGAAGGCCTCGAAAAGGGTCGCCCATGACCGCGCTACCTTACCAATGGCCGTGTTTTTGAGCTTCTCGCTCCAAAACACAACTCTCACTCTCCGGCGAGCATCAGAATTCACATGATTCGATTCTCATGGACGGAGGTCCCGTAACCCTAAATCATGGGTTGGAGCACATTTCACGATTTGCATTCAGTTCTGGAGAGTTTGTGTTTGCTACTTAGCTATGACGGAGCTTCGGCGAGATCGACTCCGGCAGAGGTGGATTGTCATCGCCCAGAATTGTGAGAAGCCGCCATTCTGTTTCGAGAAATCGGATGGTTGGGAGGTTATGAATCCTGGCCCGTGTGCATTTTGTGCGGGCTTTGAGCACGAAACTGGGCGGGAGATTTGCAGAATGGGGGATAGTCGGGAGGATAACTGGCACGTTCGTGTGACGGAGAACAAGTTTCCAGCCGTTTCCATGAGTTTTGAGGTGCTTCCGGATGTAGATGGCGTCTGCTGGTTACCTGCTTTTGGCAGCCATGAAGTCGTCATCGAAACTCCTAACCATCAGCTGTCGTTACCAGAGCTTCCAGCTTCACACATAGCTCAGGTATCGCCGTCCAAGCTCAAGCAATCCTTCCTCTTTTTCGAGACTTCATACTTTCTTTGTTTTGAAGGTCATTCTGTGCACGGTCATGGAAAATCTTGGGTCTACGGTTTCGAGTGAAGAATGCTGTTGTGCAAGTCTGAGCGACGTTTCTTATGCTGCAGGTGTTGAAAGCGTACCAAGCACGAATCGACTACTTTCAAAAGGATTCTCGATTCAAATCCTTTCAGGTATAAGTCAGCTATGTATCATCGGCTTTTATACCGGGCTATCCAATTAACAAACTATCACTTGCATAATTTGACCCATAAATGAGCAAGATTTTATCTTTATAACGAATTGCTTCTTTGCTCCCTTTGTAGTCTGCTGCCATATTGCCTTTGATTGCTTGTTGTGATCTCAATACTTTGAGTTAAGGAGGCATGTTATTGTTCATTAGAAGCGCATTTTTAGTAGCTGGTCAACAAGATTTCACTCAAAATATTTGCCTGAGAATTGAGTACGAAGTCTAAATTTGAAATTTGGATCGCAACAATAATAATAATAATAATAATTTTTATTATTACTATTATTATTATTATTATTATTATTATTATTATTATTATTATTGGGTTATTATTTCATCTTTGGTTAGCAGGGCCTTCTATATCCAACTTTCCGGTTTAATAATTGTGGAATTTCATGCGGTGTGGTTGCTCGTACTGGCCATGAAACGCTGATGAAAGAATTCAACGGTAGAAAATGTTGTAGGTGTTCACACAATTGCGTTCTAATCAGTTAGGGTTCTGAAAGTGTGTAAGTTAGGGGCATCCAATCGCTATTTTTATCGCTGAGCTTGGGTCAAGTTTTTATATGCTCTTGTTAACAAATGAACGAGGATTCTGACGCACCAAAGAATGTGTCCTATGAGTACAGTATGTTTAAGTTCGCATCCTCTTAATCAATGTTTACCCAGCGCCTAAGATTTTAGGGTAGCGGTTTTGAATCCGTTGCAATTTAGTTGTCCCTACACTACTGTAATGCCAAGTTCATGTTTGTAAGTGACAGTGTCACTCTCTTGTTAGAGGAAGGTTATGACCCATAATCTGTCTACTTAAATGTGAGTCCTTTGGTCAACCAAAAACTATAGATATGGATGTTCAAGATTCCGTGAAATGACTTAAATTTTTGTCTGGTAACCTTCTCGAGCCTCCTGGATCTCGAAGTTTATCTTGCCATAAGCCAGTGTATAGGATGCTTTTTGTGGCAGGTGTTTAAAAACCGGGGTAAGAGTGCAGGTGCGTCGATGGCCCATTCACACAGCCAATTGATCGCGCTTCCAGTCATGACCCACAACCAAAGAGCTGAGCTTCAGGGTTCGCAAGAGTACTACAACGAACATAAGCGGTGCATGTTATGTGACATAGTCCAGTTTGAAACAGAAGCACAGCACATTCGCCTCATTGACGAGAATGAGCACTTCATCACTGTGGCTCCTTATGCAGCAACGTTGCCTTATGAGGCTTGGTTGGCACCCAAACGCCATTCCTCGAACTATGAGACGATCAGTGACGAGGAGGTAACACACACCATTTTTTCTCAGAAATGGATGTCAAGTGATCTTTGCTTGTTAGAGACTGTTTTCCATTTGAAGCACGCATCACTTTGCAATACCCCTGTAAGCTGTGATGGTCGCTTCTACGTTCCTCTGAGAGCAATCCATATAACATTTTTTGAGGCTCAGGGCCGGGGTCCTCCTGCTCCGTCCAATCTGGCACCCCAGGCGGTCAATGAAAACAGTTATTTGAACTTCAGCTGCTTGCGCAGTTCACCTACTGTGAACACCCATGGAAGCTTGGCTTGACACGCATCAACATTGAAGAGACAATTTCCAAAAATATAGACCTATATTCTTTTTTGCCTTCAATCTAGTCATTTGTTCACCAGCACTACATAGAGCTTTCTCTGGCGTTCAAGAATATTATGATGCCTTCAAACTCTCGTGGACAATTGTGCGTCACTTTATTCTTTCTGTTCCGTTCTTTTCTTCTTGCCTTGTGCGTTGTGTGGGAGGGCTCAATACGTGAATTGCCAGAGTTAACAATATTGTGTCACTTCAACACATTGATTACTGCTGAGAATATGTTGAAGATCCCTGACTAAGTGCGCTGTGGGTGGTTTTGACCGCAGATCCAAGCTATGGCGAAGATGCTGAAGTTGACATTACGAAAGATAGATCAGGCATTTGGATGTCCACCGTTCAACTACACGCTGCAGACAGTTCCCCTGGGGAAGGAGCACTTCAACTCTCCTCATTTTCATTGGTACCTTGACATTTTTCCACAAATTACAACTTGTGGGGATTTTCGACTTGGTAGCGGATGCTATTTCAATCCAGTTGCTCCTGAAAAAGCTGCTGAGTTTCTACGTAAAGTTGAAGTCGAACCATTGTGACTGCATAGTACAGGAGTTGAACTTTTTTTAAGAACACCAACTTTGGCTGCAAGAACATGCTGTGATTATTCGAGATTCATTTTGAGAGATTCATTTATGGTGAATGAGGAGGACAATTGATTGCCATAGTCTGTGCACTGAGCATATTTTCTACTACTTGAATAATCCTGTTCTTAATCATTCTTTGTTGGCAAGTCAAAGAGGGTTCTAATGCTCTGAAGAATGCAATATTTGGATCACGCAAAAAATATAAAGGCTCAAAGTTTTACTGGTAGATGATCAAAAACTGGTTTAAGTTCTGATGTGAAAGTGGTGCACTGTACTGTCCAGCGTCAACATCAATACGTACTCATTGTGCAAGCTTCTAGCATAGTTATACCAAGGCTCTAGCCAGTATGCACAATCAAGTGTGATATTCGATGTTGCTACAGTATTGAGAAACTCCGTAGCTTTCAAAGTCTCTTCACATACTGTACTGTACATTCGCGTACAACAATTTGAACACATTTAACATTTATACAGTAAACTGGCTAGAAATAGACGGTAAGGGAATACTGCACGTCCAGGCTAAGCTAATCCAAAAATGCAACCTCGACAAGATCACCTCCATATAAGTCTCTGTGATAACAGACGTATTATTTACAGTACATCTCTAACGTCAACACCAAGTCTTTCTTAGAAGACTTCAAGCAAAAAGGTTCCTAGAGAGAAAGAAGAGAAGAGCACAGCGTCATTTTAAAGCTGTCCGATAGTAACATAACCCTCTTAACCGTTCCAAGGTCTATCGGTGTTGCTTTCTAATCAAAATCACAAAAAATCTAGCGAAAACAAATTACTAGCGCGGGTTCAAGGGGTCGTTGGATAGGGATTAAAGAATGATGAAAACCAGTCATCATCTTCCTCAGCAGAAATACCCTCCGATAACCCCAAATCCTCGACAAAATTTGTAAAAAGATCAATCTCCTGAGATACACCACGCTTTCTCTTTGAAGAGTCCTTAAATGGAGTATCAAAATTGAGATAGAAACTTTCATCCTCGATGGCGGGGAATTCAATTGGTGTTGGTAGGGGGACGTCAGACAATGATTCCAAAATATCTTGCTTACTTGCAAGGCCTCTGCGATATGCCGACGTCTCCAAGTCAACCTTGCTTTCCTCCAGTACTTCCTTGGATTGCACTGGCAAGCAATTCAAGGGGGACCAATCCAGTTGATTTGGAACCTCCTGATATTCTGCTTCCTGCAAGAATTGGTCCAATCCTGCCAGTGTCTTCCAGGGAACCGGTGAATTCATCTTCTCAGCAGCCTTCTTCACGATGGTAGTATTCGGACTGGTCCGCTCACTTCCTACATTCTTTGCTTGTCCTGCTTTGGAGCTGGCCCCGAGGCGAGAGGCTTTACTCTCCGCAAGGTCGTCAGTCTTCTCCGCGAATTTTTTGGCTAGACTCTGAACATCTTCTTTTGACGGTGCAGTTGGGCGAGAAGAGAAGTAACCCTCCGGGTACACGAAGTAGATGGGCTCCTTCCCAGTGAGATAAACAGCCGCATCATACGCGCGCTTGGCTTTGACTCGTGTGTCAAAAGTTCCTACCCATATCTTTTTCGAAGAGCCGGGAGGACGAATCTCAACTCTGAATCCTTTCACTCGCCCCTTGGGTTCGTGGATGCCTTTGCACTTGACCTGCGGTGATTTCGCTTCCGACCGCCTGCATAGCAAGAGCGAATTCCTAAGATTAGCGAACTGAATCCAGAACTCTAGCCAATTTTTGAAAAGAGTTTATTATCAAGTCATTCCAACAGACGACCTTATCAGCTGCATTCCTAAGGTATTAGTCACCTCCTAAGCCTTGTTTTCTATGTAGAATTTCGTTTTGATATTGTATACCTATTCCTTTATAAACTTCAGGAGGTTTACAACTTTTGATGCTGGCAGAAAATTGAGTTGCTTTTCGATGATCTATTCGGGTACAAGAACTGATATTGGTCTTGAAGCAGAAATCGCGAACTGAAGTCGAATCTCAAGACTAAAGTCTAATTTTAGATATGAAATAGAGCCTTGTGGATTAGTATTAAGCTTAGTACCTAACTCCAAAAAAATTCCAAAAAACAAAACAATTTGGCTTCCATAAACTTGACAATCAGAGAAGAAAGACTCCTTCCTAAGAATCAAAATTCGGCATGGAGGAGGTGATACTTACATGGCAGTGGAACATGGGGCCATGGTAGAAAAAGAGAGACTACACGCAGCAGGTTGGACGTCGCCTCCAAGCTTCCCTACACATCCAAGCATTTCTAAACTGTTAAAAATTCATTGTGAAAGGAAGAGGATACTAAAACAGTTCGGACCTCCTATTGACTAACCCGGTTACCAACAACAACTCAACACTTTTAATACATTCGGTTCGCCTTCACTCACCAAGTCGGGAGTAAGCACGACTTGTCTACATGTCTATGGCCACTGATCATTGAATACATACAAGTTTGCCTAACTTTCGGAATATTTCCAAAAGAACTTCATACACGAGTAATAAAGATCTGATCTCAAAAAAGTTGGCTCGTGTTCCCAGAATGATCATAACTGTAATTCACGAATTTGGAATTTCAAGTTTGACCGGATCTCACTACCCATGACTACCTGCGGATCGGCGTAGAAGAATTCCGGCACAATCTTAACATTCCAAACCCTAGCCACTACGGAGTTCAAACCCTTGAATACACAAATAAAGTGCACCAAAGAACAATACTGCAACCTAAAAACAATTAAAACTGCAACCAAAAGAACGAATCTTCAAACCTTCAAATCAGGAAAGGAGCCAACGATTCTGAACACGAGTCGCAAAACGAAACTTAAGCTACATTGATGAACTCCGCGAAACCTCCCGAACTCGCTTGCAATTCGTTAGGTGCGTACCTTTCAAAAAGCTTCTGCCTCTACACGTCAACTTTGAACATTCACTTGGAATGCGTCGCCTTACGAGACCCCACCTTTGCTTGCGGCCTTCTCCCCGCCCTGCGGCACCGGTCTTCCTCCTCCCTGCCCCCGGCACAAAGCCCTATCCGATTCTCACATTCAGCTAGTAGCAACTCGGCCGACTTGGAGTCTAGTAGGGGACAAGAATGGCAAACAGCGAGCATCGCTATCGGGAAGACCTAGCGGAAGGCTTCCCCATCGTGACGGTAACGAGGAGAAAGCATGCTGAGGCAAGTTCCGCGTCGGAGTTGGGAAGCAGCGATGGACGACGTTGCTCGACACACACGGCACGACCCGGCCCCATTCCGTTCCGTTCAGTGCAGGGCTTTGTCTGTACAGACATTTGGAGAGAGAGAAGAGCTGGAGCTTTCGGGTTGGCTGGGACTCCGGTAAGTTTGGCCGTGGCCCCAGGGCTACTTCGGCTGCCCCTTATCGAAATACAGAAGGGGAAAACACGCACAACCGTCCAAATAAGCAATTCAATATACTGTAGTTGGAGGGAGGGCACCTTTTCCAAGAAAAACAAAACAAAACATTTATGTAGTATTAGCAATTGGAAATCATGAATTTTAGTTTTTTTTAAATAGAATTTTTAGATAAGACATGTAGCTACTTTGAATTTTCAAAGTGGAAGCTCCCTAGGCACCTAAAACCGTCACATAGCATACTCATAAAACTAGAATCTGATAAACAATCAAGAATATATACCAATTACGATTAAGAGATGGGAAAGGGTTAACCTCTAAAGGTTGTTGACTATGTTTTCACCAAAAAAGCTCAAAAACTGTCATTTCTGGTACAAGCACCAAATTTTACAAAAATATCATTTTTAGACACATGTGACTGTAGGACCTTGTAATATGCGGGTTTGAGAAGATGTGGAAAAAAAATTCAGAAATTTCCACCACGTAGATTGCAAAGATATTAGTGTTTGAAGTTACAAAAATCCTTTGGGGGGCCCTGTGAAAAACTAGGCAATTGTGCTTCAAAAGGTCACATTTGTATGAAAAAATGTACAAAATGGTGGTTCTTCTTTGGAATCATTCTTCAAGGCAAGTTTGCTACATGCGTGAAAAATTTTAGGTCAATTGGAATTGTACAACATATAGGATAAACATAGTATGTAGAAAGAAGTAGAGAATGATTCAAAATACTAAATTGTTAACAATTTATTTATGGAATTGAAAAATGCCAATCCCAATGGTTGTAATGTTGTAATAAAAAATGTACACTTATTGTTTTTATTTTTTCATAAATATTGAAAATTGAGTTAAATAAAGGACTTCAAAGTTTATCTTAAAGTCTTGCTTACAGTAGAGATTGCAAAACTACTTGCAAACTACCTTCAAACTAGAACTCCTCATACCTTAAGTTTCATCTCATTAATCAAAATGGAATGATTGAAAGCTTTCCATGTACATATACATTTAGAAAATCAATTTCAAATTTTTATTTCTTAAAAAGTGATTTTTAAAGAAGTTTTTTTAGTTGCCCGGTTGTCCACTAAGCAACAAAAACTACATATCAAGCAATAACTTTTTAACCATGCAGTCAAAAGTTATGAAAATTGTTGCACCTTAAAGCCACTCTTCAAGCACATGTTGTGTGAAATTTTCAAAGAAAAGAAATAAAAATTCCATTCGTAGTGAGCTGCCCAAAATCACTATGTTGTTCAAAAATGGTGTTTGGACCTCTAGGGGTTAACTTAATTAAACTTTTGGGGACACTTTCAATAGTAGTCCACTTGTTAGGAATGGGTACTACACAGACAAGTTTGGACATTTTCACCTTATTGGGCTCAACCGTTGATTAAATTTTTAGGCACAAAGTCCGGAGAAAAGTTGCGAGCCTTGGATTCAAAAAAATTTGGTGCTACTTTTTGGATAGGTCATTACAAAAAATGTATTGGCCTTGTTACACTGACCTCCCTGAATGGAAAAGCTGGTCACACTGAATCAAAAATCTGAGGTATTTTTTCAGCTTGGAGGAAAATAGAAGAATTAATTACTTATTGAAAGATGACCAAATTTGGAAACTTTCAATCTCAGCTTTCAATTCATATATGTTTGGAGAGCCTAGTATGTATCTGTGTTTTGAATGCATAGTTGTTTACAGGGGACAACTCAATTAGTTTGAGAAGATGGCTTTTTTAATTATAGCCCCCAATGTGAATTAGTTAATTTATATTACTAATTGGAAAGTACCGTACCACACACATATTTGTATTTTTGAGGAGCAATGTGGTCACCAATTGATATAGGATATATTAGTGGGATTTTCGTATGTATTTGTATCTAAGTTCCATATATATACATACATACATACATACATATATATATATGTATGTATGTATGTATGTATGTATATGTATCCCAGAGTATCCATATCTCTTGGTATTTGTATCTATGTTATAAGATCAATGGCATTGGAGGGGGAGAATTCTTGTTTATGAGATCAACGGCTCTCAATTTTTACAGAGAAAGTGTGTGTTAATTGTAACTTGTATGGTGGATGCACCATCACAAGAGATAGTTTGTAGTAGGGTCTTGAATTAGCTGGATGAAATATAAAACTAATGGCTCCAAAATAGAGGATAAATTTTTATATGTACCCACCTTATTGAAAATTTGGAGATTATGGTTCTAAGTTTTTTTAAAATTTAGAATGACTAGTTTAGGGAGGTTCTTGTTAATAGTAAGTTGGTTGCCATATCCCAATATAGAAAGTGCAAATTTTGACACAACATGGATTCTTTTGTGTATTCACTACAACAACGGCAGTGTTTTATGATTGCAAAAATATGACTGAGGATGACTGGCGACTACTCGCAGTCATATTCTTGGAAGTCAATACCTTGGGGAAAAATATGACTGCAAAATATGACTGCCAGTCGTTTTTGGGTCTTGTACTTTACGGGCGTATATTATACGTCCGTTGGGAACACCAAAGTATTTCATAGGGAACGATAGGGAACTCGTTTGAGAACATTGAGTTATATTATTAGTCATATTTTCATGGTAGTAACATTTTTTTGTTTTTGGGCAACCTAAAAAAATGGGCAATCAAAAAAAATATAGACAAGCTATTGTTCAAAATTTTCAAACCTAATCACCACTTTTTAAAGGTTTTGAAACCCTAGACACCACTTTTTAGGGTTTTGAAACCCTAGCCATCATCTTTTAAGGGTTTTGAAACCCTAGCCACCACTTTTTAAGGTTTTGAAACCCTAGCCGTCATTTTTTTAGGGTTTTGAAATCCTAGCCATTGTTTTTTACTCTTCTTCCTTACCTTTTGTTGTCTCTTGTCTCTTTGAGTTCACTCTTGTTTCTTAATTGTTGTGTTTTGTTGCATTTTGAGTTCACTCTTGTTTCTTAATTGTTGTGTTTTGTTGCATCTTGAATTCACTTTTGCTTCTTAGTTGTTGTCTTTTATTGCATCTTGAGTTACTCTTACTTCTTAGAGTTGTTTTTTTGTTGCATCTTTACACTTGCTTCTTGTTTTTTTCTTCTTGCATCTTAATTTTTTCTTCTCCTTATTTTTTCTTTCTTACTTTTTGTTCTCTCTTTTTGTTTCTTGTTTCTTTTTGTTGCATCTTAATTCTTTTTTGTTGTTTCTTGTTACCTCTTAGTAGTTGCTCCTTATTGTTTCTTGTGCATTTTAACTTGTATTTGTTGTTATCTTTTAGCACTTGTTGCCTTTTTTCTTCTTGTTCCTTGCAACACCACTGTTTTTCTTCTTACCCTAAATTTGTATCACATATTTTCTATTGTTGTAAACTTTTGAAGATTGAGCTTTGTTATATGTTCATTAAAAATTAACCTCCTATTTCTTTAATTGTATATGCAGGCAACAAAATTGGAACAAAGTCATTGGAGGCTACTTACAACTCACTTCATATTATTGTAAGAAATATAGTCTTCATTGACTTGTGTAAATAATTCATTGTGATATACATATTTTGTATTTGTGACTAATAAATTATAAATGTCATTGAAAGGAGTCACATTCCTTCTTATATATTCCCTCTCCAATATAATTGTTTCTTGTATATCTTTAAAATAATGTATTTGTTTTTAACTACATGAAATCTTTTATTCAATTGTTAAATCATTTTAATGTATGATTGCAAATATGCTTAGGTATCCTACAATCGTTGTATGATTTGTTCAATTCATAGTTCAAAATACATATCAATAAAAAAATGACTACTTGGAGTCACAAAATGATTATAATAATTTCCAAAAAATGACTAGGTGCTCTCAATATGACTGAAAAATATGACTGAGAAGAGTCGTTTTACAAATCATCAAAAAATATGACTCACCACAGTCATATTTCACGTCATCGAAAAATATGACTTAACGTAGTCATATTCCACGTCATCAAAAAATATGACTCAACGCAGTCATATTCCACAAAATATGACTGAGCAGTCATCTTCCACGTCTTCAAAAAATATGACTCAACGCAGTCATATTCCACATAGGATTTTTTCATTTACCCGGGCAGCTCAAGAAAAAGTCAATGAAAGTCAAAATATACGCCTTGTTGGCATACTATGGCTAATTATGGGTATTTATACCCCTCAACTTATATGACTGCCAATATGACTGATGTTTGAAGCGACTGCTTCTAAACGACTGCTGCAGTCATATTCCGAGTCATCTACAGTGATTTTTGCGTCAGTCATATTTTTTGATTTTACAATTGACTGCAGTCGTTTTTTGCAATCATAAAACATTGCTTTTGTTATAGTGATTTGACATGGAAGGTGCATAAATTGACTAGTATATAGTATTAACAAAAGTTTGTATTTATAGTGAGCAAGATCCAATGACACATAGCACTTCCAATTAGAATCATTGTTCTACCTTCAAAATTGAAGGTACAAAATTAGGTCTTGTATTCAATATTTATAGTATTGTGTTTGAGCATGGTAAGGTTTAGGTGTTAAAGTAGCATTAACAAAAGATGTTTATTGTTGAATTATCAATCCAATGGTTATATCTTGTTATATTTTAGTACATAATTCAAATTCTAGGAGTAAAATGTTGTATAATTTATATACATTAGATGTTTTTCACCTACACTGGAGGGTCGTTTCAGGCCCGTTCTCAAATCTGTTCTCAATGCAACGAGGAAGCGTCGTGTATTATATTACCAAAAAAAAATTTGCTTCTGAAATGAAAAAATGAAAGTAATTTTTTTTCTTCCAATGACGTGGCAGTCACTCGGCCACGTTAGATTGCTGCACTAGCGCAGCGCGTTCCCTATAGTTGGGAACTCATGGCCCTCCAGATGGGCCAAATCCCATCTAATGGTTCTCCACAAATCTTTAACCCCTCAAGGACCAAAGGACACAATGTGTCTTCTTCAACTTTTCAATGGCAAATTCTCAATAGATTGAAACAAATCTCAAAATTTTGTAAACTAGGATTTTGTAGACTGTAACAAATTGACATACTTATTTAATTTTTTAATTTTCTTAATTTCAAGCTGTGCTGACTTGGTTGGGAGACTGCCAGTTTACTTTTTTTGAAAAATAAAATAAAATAAAACTTTTTTTTAAGGATTTTTCATTTAATTTTTTTTTTAATATATATATATATATATATATATATATATATATATATATTTTTGACACCGGCGTTCGATGAGACCGGGGGGGATGAAGCTAGAAACAGGCCTAAAACAACCCTCTAGCCTTCCCGAATCTCATCTAATGAAACATTTCCTTTGACATTTCTAGTCTTCACTTTACACAAACAAACTAGGTTTGAAGAAATTTATTTTTAGATTTTTATTTTTAGCAATTTTACAAATAGAAGGTTCAATTTGGCGTGATTACAAATACAAAATAATTAGAATGATTCCAAATTTTTTTGAAGATGTTCCAAAAAATATACTAATGGTAGAAATTGTTAAATTTAAAAAATTGACACATATATAATTTTTTTTAATTTTGTAGGATCCAATTTGGTTAGTATTGACTTTCTACTCCATTTGTTTGAAAGTGTGCACAAATTTTAGAGAGTTTTTTTATTTTTCATTTAAAAAAGATTTAAAATACTACACTTGACTTAGATTAAAACTTGAAAAATTTGGAGGTAAAAAAGTATTATTCATCTTCTTATCATTTTTCTTCCCCCCCAAATGCGATTTTTACCCATAAGGTTGATCGTCCAAAATTATTATAATCTAAAAATACAACGGTCAATATTTTTTACAATTAATTACATGCATACTAGACAAAGTAGTCTTTACTTTTGTATGGTTAAAAATATCAAAGTGGGACCATTTATTGAAAATCCCCATAGTCAAAAAGTTGTTGGGCCTTGAGGGATTAATAGCATCGCCACCGTGGGGCAGCCAATCCTTCAAGGTGAACCCACATTGGTATGCTAGGCAATAATCCTAGCAATTTTTGGGTTACTTTGCCCCACCGTTGGGACTGCCAGAGCACTTCAAACGCAATGGAATTTTTTGCCATGAAACTCTGGCCTACTTGTTTCAGTTTAAAAAAGCCTTGACTGTTGCTTAAGAGATTCTGCTATAGCTTATTAATGAGGACAAGCTTTGTCACTCAAAGCACAAGATTATTTCTGAAAACAACTGCGTTGTTTTTTAGCCTTTGCAAGCAAACTCTTGTTCAATTTGGATTTAGGACTTTTGTTCACTTGTAATTTATTTTCAATTTCAATACTTTGGGATGGATGTTTGGAGGGCTTGCTTGCTTGGTAGTAAAGATTTATTTGATGATAGTGATGAGGAGGAAGAATTGGCTTTCAACTTGAATTTGGGTTTACGTTTTAGGGTGAACAATTGCTTCATCCGGTCTTCTATTGCGAAAGGATCTCGTCCAAGGAAAGCACCAAATGTCGAGAGAGATTGCCATGAGATGCGTGAGAGGATGTTCAAGGGTTACTTTAGTGAAACTCTAGTCTACGAGGCTTTTCTCTTTAAACGATGCTATAGAATGTGTCATTCCTTGCTTGGACAAAGTTTGTGCCCATGATTCTTATTTTGTGCAAAAGAGGGACGCATTTGGAGTTCTAGGATTGTCTCTACATCAGAAAATTACTGCTACTCTCCGTATGCTTTCACATGGAATTTGTACAGATGCCATGGATGAATATTGCCGGACAAGTGAGGCAACTGCAATGGAGTCTATGAAGAGTTTTTGTGTGGCAATTCGGGAGATTTTTTAAGAATGCCATTTGAGGCAATTGACCTTCGCAAACTTTGAGAAGCACTTGGCTTTCAACGATGCCCGAGGATTTCTGGGTATGTTTTTTTAATTGGATTGTATACACTATGAATGAAAAAATTGTCCAGTGGCTTGGCAAGGAGACTTTGGAGATAGATGTGGCAAGAAGTCCATCATTCTTGAAGTCATAGCCACTAAGAATTTGCATATTTGGCATGCTTTCTTTGGACTCCCTGAATCTAATAATGACCTCAATGTCTTAGACCGTTCTCCTTTGATATATAACATGTTGACTAGTGAGCAGTGAAAGACACAGTTCACAATTAATTAATGGTTGCCACTACAATCAATATTATCTTTTGATAGATGGCATCTACCCTCTATGGGCTTATTTGTTCAAAGCATCCACCAACCTTCTGATGAGAAGAAGAGGTACTTTGCACAACAACAAGAGGCCATTTGCAAAAACGTGGAGGAATGTTTCGGTGTCCTTCAAACCCAATTTTCTATCATCAAAACTCCATGGAAGTCATAGCGGATATTATATTTGTTTGTTGCATTCTCCACACGAGTCTCCACAATATGATAGTGGAGGATGAACAAGATGTACATGACCTTGAAGATATAGTCACAGAGTTGCAAAGAAAAAATTCACTACCATACAATAAAGGATTAACATTTGATGAGTTGATCACAAGCACTAGGGAGATAGAGGATGCATACACACACTATGGGTTGAGTGGAGACCTCATAGAACATTTGTGGGAACTGAAAGAAACCAATATGGCATAAATTCAAAAGTTTGCAATACATAATTATCATTGATAGTAATGTTCACTATTCAAAGTGAGTCTAGTGTTAATATTATCTCCATAGTTTATGTTCTCATTCCCTTCATCTACATCTCTTTCTTTCTCCCCTACTACCTATAACATGTCACGTTGTTTGCATATCTGGATCCATACAAGACAATTCATCCCACTAACTTTGTGAATTTTGGCCATCAATGTAGGGCTCAATGTAGGGATGATACTCTTGTGTCAAATCCACATTACTTCTTGTTGAACCACCTGCAGTGAAGGTGAATTTTAGTCAAAATAGAACATAAAATTCATGCAAAGGTGTCAGCAAAGATGGAATTCCGAAGTTTGAAGCCACAAGCCATTGAAAATGAATACATACACCATTATCTACCTTAAATTATGCCTAAGAGGGCCAAAAATGAATGGAAAGCAAACTTGAACATGAATATGAATACAAAGACTGTGACATTGGTCAAATTACTAATAAGCACCCTTTGTATTTTAAAAGCACACATTCAAAACTTGTTTCATGGCTGAAATTACTATGTAGAAGCTCTGTACAGTCTGAAATTTCGAATTAAAACATCCATATTAATGAGAAAACTGTGATAGGGCTAAAATTACTATTGGGAAGCCCAAGAACTCTGGATTTTTGAATTGAAACATGGGTAAGAATTGAAAACCTATTTTGTGGCTAAAAATAAGGCTCAAGAAACCACAAATTACAATATAACAAAACTCGTCAAGAAATTTGAATTAAAAGAAACAATTGAATGTAGAAACTAGTGTAGAGCTGAAATTAGGGATTCAAAGGCCTTGAGAAATTAAAAATCAAATTTTAACCACAAAGTGAATTGTAGAACAAGTACTTAATTGGATTGATGGACACTAAAACCATTCAAGAGAGAAATTTGAAACTAACCACAATAATGAACCACACAATCAGTACATTGAATTTCTTACTTATTAAAAAGCCAGAAAACACTCAAAAAAGATTTCAAATACAAAGACAATTCAAAAAGGGCAAAGCAACTGCCACTAGAGATTGTATACACTTAATTTATTGAAATTCAAATTCTAATATGAATAGGAGCAAATAAAAGGTAAAGACTTACTTGTAAAAGGCATTTGTGCTTGCCAAAAGCCCCATATTTCTATTTCATTGTTTTCAATCTCCCTAATGATATCATCGAGATCACTGAACCCACACTCTGAGCCTTCAAATCCATCATGGTCATCCAATTGGTTTTTCTCAAACTCGTTGTCCTCCTCTTCAAGGTCATCATTTCCATAAAAATCAGTCTCTTCAAAAATGGGACACCACTCTTGCATTTGACACCTAGTTTCTTCATTTTCACGGTCCTCCAAGGCTTGTCTTGTAGAAGCCGCTTCTAGTCGAAGTTGTTTTTTTACCTCAAAAACTGTAGCTTCATCCTTCTTCTTTTGATCTGGGGCATCTAATCTTTTTTGTAGCTTTTTAAGCTCTTCTTCTTGTCTTAATCTCATAGATTCTTGTGCTACCACGGATTGAACACCATGAGCATTAGGAGCAGTCATTAAAAAGATTAAATTATGGTCCTCTAATGCCCCAACCTTCCGCATTACTACTTTCGCCATGACCTCGGAAGTTGTTACTTGCTTGTAGAAAGCACTCTCCGCAACCTTCTCAACTTTGTAATGTTCCTTTGCTGCTTTTGTACCAATGAGGCAATCTTGAAGGACTTGGTTTTGCTTTGCACTAACCAATCCATTTACAAAACTACCAGATTCCACTCCAATTTCATAGGAGCCTTGGTAAGACGAAATGGCGTTTCTTTTCGAAGGCGTTGTAGTTCTCAATGTTACCCAACCTTCTACCCACCATAGAAAGTCTTTGACTAATAGCCAACAATGCTTGAAGCTGAAGTTACTGTTCTTCGCGTTCTTTGTACAATACAACTCTCTGGCCATACGCATAGTGTCTTCGGGACTAATGTCAATCACTTGCAAATCTAAAGTTTTGTTGGTATGCACCAATAAAATTTTCACATCATGCTTAATTTGTCTCCATTTTGTCTCCAAAGAACAAGAAGGCCTAAATCCCCTTGGTTGTGCATAATCATAATGCTCATGGATCCGTTTCCAAAATGAACCTCGTTTTTATTGATTACTTGCTATAGGATCTTGAGAGATAGTTATGACAAATCGAGTGAGTTGCTTCTCCTCCTCGGCGTTGATATTGCAATCCTTCAGGGGTCTACAAGTACTATCAGAAGTTGAAATGTTCAAGTTACTTGCTTGTGTTATGGCGATGCTTCCTCGAATTGGTAAATGTGATTGTGGATTGATTGTAGACTCTCCGCTAGCTCCAATGTTCCTTCTTCCTTCAACATTGAAATTATTGGAATTGTTTTCATGCTCTGATCGAGGGATTGGCTGTTGATTTCTTGTAGCATTGGTTGTGAAGACCTATTGTGTCCTTGAAACAAGGATTTCAAAACCCTAATTTCCTCCTCCGTCCAGACTTTCTCTCCCGCCCAAGCTTTCTCTTCCGCCCTAGCTTGCTTCTCCACCCAAACTTGCTCACTTGTCACCTCTTGAATCGCCCAAGCCTCCCAACTCGACATTTCCCCGTTGTGCTCTTGCACACCTTGCTCATTAGCTATCTCACTTGTACTCTTGCACACCTTGCTCATCAGCTATCTCACTTGCCCAATTTTCAAATTTCAGGTGTAGGGAATTTTGAACTGAGCAGGCAAGCACGTTGTGCTGCAGAGAAAAATACAATATTTGGTGTGCCCGGCTTGCAATCAAGCTCTGCCAGGGACCGACGATGGGGATAGCCTACCTTTTTGCCGTTGTCGTGTTGTACATACGTATATAGTATATATTTATATTATATATTATATGAGTAGCTTCAAGGTAATGCCTTCTCATGGAAGTGTAAGTCATTTGTATAAGAAGGAGGATCCATATGAGAGTTGCATCGAGTTGAAATATTGTTGTTTGTTTTTCACTTTAGATTTAGAATGTCAAATTGGAGGGTTTTTTCTAAGTCTCAAGATGAAGAGCCTCAACTGGAGGTTGAATTTGAGCTTTCATTGTCGCAACTACCGGATGAGCCACTTCTAACACGGGATTTAGCATCGCCTTACATGCATCTACGAGATGAAGTTGGGCCTTCTCGACCACCAAAGCAACCTTGTATAGAGCAGCGTGGTACGGGAACCTTCAACAGGATGCTCATGCGTTGGTAATTTTGTTGTAAGTCGGATGTGTTGAACCCGGTAGCCGTGAAGTGACATTGATGAGAGTTTTGAAGGTCTAAACGACGACCAATATTATTGTATGGTCAGGCCAATCAAGGGGGGTCGCAGCCACCAACGATGGTTAGAGGGTCCAGTCAATCCCTTAACGAAGGCGGATTGTGCTGAATACGTCGTTGCAACTATCAAACGCATTCTCAAGTTTTTGCAAATGGAGTGAGGGTTGTCTTGAAATTCTAATTTTTTTTTATCTCTAATAGGCATTGGTTTGATGTTAGTACTTATATCCATGTTTAAAGTATTTTATAGAATTGTTTTGTATGTTTATAATTGTGATGTTAGTACTTATATCCATGTTTAAAGTATTTTATAGAATTATTTTGTATGGTTATAATTGTGATGTTAGTACTTATATCCATGTTTAAAGTATTTTATAGAATTATTTTGTATGGTTATAATTGTGAAAGGAAAAGATGGAAGTAGTTTGCCTTTTAGGTGGGCTTTGAAGTGATTTTCCTTCTAAATTAAAGATAAAGAAATAGTTATGAAGTCAAATATGAAGGCCAGTAATTGTAGTTAGCCTTAGGAGCAAATTAAGGACTAATGTCTACTTATTTATGTGGTGAAGAGTTGTTGATAAGGTGGAGCAAAAGGTGGACACTATTCATCTTCTCTCTTGTTGTAAGTTTTGGGGAACCCAAATGTTTGGAGGCCCATTGTGAAGTGTGTATGAAGAATTTTGAAATAAAAATTGAAGAAGTTTTGTATCATGGTATGTAGTTTCTAAATTAATCTCACTTGCTTGTTTTGGAGTTGTAAATCAAAAGTTGTACTTGTTTGAGTGGAGAAAGGTCTGCTACCTCCTATGAAGAGAGGCTGAGACTTCGATCGACCATAAAAAAATGGACAGGTCTTTTGTTTGCAATGAAAATTGGAGGGAGTGTAGGAAATTTTATTAGATTTTTAAAAAGATATCATTCATTCAATTTGGAGTTCATATGAATGAATTGTAAGTATAGAAGTGAAGGAGGGTCTATTACCCTTACTTTTTGAGGCCAAAACTTTGAACAGCCATAGATATTAGATAGAATGTTGAATTGAGTTGAGATTTGAAGAAAGTGTAGAAAATTGTGATAGCTTTTCAAAGAGCTATCACTCATTTCATTTGAAGTTTTAAAGGGAAGGGGGCACTCAATCAAAGTTCAATTTTGAAATTAGAGTGAAGTTGGAGGATGAAAGAAGATTTGTGTGTTGTGGCTTGTGGCTTGTTTTTTCTTGTAAATTTTGTTGTTGCGGGCATCAAGGATGAAACCATAGCTTAGCCTCTTTTTGTATTGTAGATGCGACGAAGTGGGGTTATTTGCCTACATGATCGTACTTTTATATTGTTCTCACTAGTGAAGCACAATTGTTGGTCACCGTGGGTTTGAAATTTAGGAACCAATCCCTTGGACGGTTCAGCTCGTGGTTTGGCCGTCCCATTTTACATGTATGAAGCCCATGATTTCTAATCACCCTTTCCTAACCCTTGGACTTGTTTAGAACCATTACAAGGTAGGCCAATGGGTAGCAGTCTGAAGATTTGAAGACTCGAAGATTTGCAAATTTAAAGACTTGAAGATCATTTCTTATCGCAGCCAAAATCCCCGTGATTTTCCAAGGCAAACTGCTCTCTACTCGACATTGTTCCGAACCCACGTACTGGGCAAAAGTGGCAATGCTTTAAGTGTCTAAAATTAGACCTTCAAATTTTGAAGATGGGATGAAAGTCAACATGTTCCAAGCATATAAGGTCTTTAAGTTTAAGTGCATTAGGTATATTTGACCTTCAAAAGTAATCTTTAAAATATTTAAAAATGACTTGTAAAAAAAACTTGAATAAATAAAAATCTATTCTAAAATAAAAATCTTGAAAAAATTGTCATAATTACAACTTAATATTTTTAACTAAGAAGCAAAATTGCTATTTGCAAAAATTATGCATATTCAATCTACAATTGATTTTAGAAAGAAATCAATTTCAAATTTTATAGAAATTATTAATTAGTTTAATAGTAGATCAATTGTTACGGGAAGATTTCCTTCTTCCGAAATCTTGTCGACACTTCGTTCAATTCCTGTCTCTCGTGATTCCTATAAGTTAATTCCTTTCAACGTTCTTTCCTTCGTATTCACAATAGGTTGAGTGAGGGACAATCCCCCCTCCCTGGAATTAAATATCAACGTTGTTGCTTGACTTGTAACTACCATAACTACCCATGGTGTCTAATTACGTCCAGCTGTACGACGAAGTCGTAACATTACTCCCCCCTTAAAGTCTTTTACCTGGTGCATCTGGGTGACGTTTGTGAAAGTCTTTTACCACGTCTGGGGCGTTTTTAAATTCTCCACCGGTTCCCATGAATTTTGCTCCGGGCCGTATCCTTCCCATTCCACCAAGTATTGAAGTTTTTTCCATCGGCCTATTCTTCTGGAATCTAAAATATTTCAAACTTCCCATTCTATGTCTCCTTCTGGGGTAATAATTGGTGGAGGTGGTTGGAATCGTCGTCCTGTAATTGTATCTTGACGATACTTCTCAAGTAGCGATACGTGGAAGACGTTATGAATCCGGAGTGAGTTTGGTAGCTTTAATCGGTAGACGAGATCTGAGATTTTAGCTATAATTGGGAAAGGTCCCAAGAATCGTGAAGCCAAGGTCTTTGATGGTGCTGTGGTGGCAATATTGTCGTGGCGGAGCAATACTTCCTCACCAATGTTGAACACAGGTTGTCTTTGAACACCTCTATCGTAATTTCGTTTAGCTTGGTCATTGGCTATTTTAATAAATATTTTGACTTCTTCATGTATTTCTTGTAATTGTCGAATCCTTAGCTCAGCTGCCGGAACCGTTGATGTCATGGGTGTTGTAAATGATAGCGCAAGATTGTATCCATAAGTTGCAAAAAATGGTGAATATCCCGTGGCCGAATGCAAAGAGTTATTATATGCAAACTCGGATATGGGTAGGAGATCTGACCAATCATTTAGTCTTCTTGTCGTGAACATTCTTAAGTATTGCTCCAATATCTAATTTACTCTTTCTGTCTGCTCATCTGATTGTGGATGAAATGCGGTTGTCAGAGAAGGTTGAATGCGGAGGAGTTCAAATAGTCGTTTCATAAATTTGGATACAAAAACCGGCCCTCGATCTGATATCATGTGTTCTGGTGTTCCGTGATGTTTCCAAATATTGTGCAAGTATAATGTAGCTGTCCCATTAGAGTCAATGGTTTCGTTAGTTGGAATGAAATGGGCCAATTTTGTATTTTTATCCACCACTACCATAATTGAATCATAACCTTTACTGTTTGGCAATTTAACAATGAAGTCATTCGACACCCGTTTCCAAGGGGATTCGGCGGCTGGAATTGGCTGCAATAATTCATATCTTGGATGATGTGTAGGTTTTGAACGTTGACATAAGTCACAGCCATCGACATATCGATGAACATAGCGTCTCATGGTTGGCCAATAAAAATTTCTTGCCACAAGGTCTATTGTCTTAGCTCTTCCTTGGTGTCCGGCGGCCGGGGCATCATGTCTTGATCTCAATATCTGTCGATATAATGCCTCATCATGTGATACAAATATTTTATCTCAAAAGTAAAGGATCCCGTCCATTAATCTATATGCTTGAAAATGTCGCCTAGCATCTGCTGGGGCTTTGTGTGGACCATTCATTAAAAACACCAATATTGGTTGAAGCATCTCATCTTTGCTCATAGCTATTTTAATTTTTTCTATTAGACTTGCATCATTTGGAACTGGTTCACATAATTCTAGCATTGCTAATTTAAGTAATGGTCGTGAATTATCACTATATTCTTCCATAATATCTGTTGGCCGTGAGAGCATGTCGGCTCTCCCATTTAATGAGCCCGGCCTATGTTGAATTTCGAAATTAAACCCGGAAAGTAACTCTGACCACTGTGCCTGACGGCGATTAAGCTGTTTTGTAGTTAAAAAATGCTCAAGGTTTTTATGGTCAGAAATTACCCGTATTTGGTGGGGAGAGCCTTCTAAATACACCCGCCAGTCTTGGAATGCCAATACAATACTTAACAATTCCTTGTCATAAATGTCATAATTTAACTCTGCTGGTGACATTTTTGAGCTTCTATACGCGCAAGGGTGTAAATGCCCGTCTTCCTCCCGTTGTGATAAAATTCCTCCAGTCGCCATATCGGATGCATCCGTTTCAACTACAAAAGGATGCTCAAAATTGGTATGAAGTAATAGAGGTGGTTGCAAGAAACGGGACCTAAGTTCTTTAAATGCATTGTCCGTCTGAGTGGTCCACTCAAATTTATGGTCTTTGCGTGTCAACATTGTGAATGGAACTGCAATCCTGGAATAATTATAGATGAAGCGGCGATAAAAATTCGCAAAACCTAAGAAGGCTTGAACTTCTTTCACTGTTGTTGGTGTAGGCCATTCTTGAATAGCTTGGACCTTGTCCTTGCACATTTCCAATCCTTTTGCTGTCACAACTATACCCAAAAACTCCACTGACTGACGGTGAAATTCGCACTTTGAAGCTTTTGCATATAGCCCATGTTTTTGTAGTCTTAGGAGGACTTCTCGAACCACTGCTTGATGTTCTTCTAAGGTCTTCGAAAATATAAGAATATCGTCCAAGTAAATGACGACCAAAATATCAAGAAGATCCCCAAAAATACTTTGCATATGTGCTTGAAATTGAACTGGCGCATTAGTTAAACCGAATGGCATGACCAAATATTCAAATAAGCCATACCTGGTCTTAAAAGCTGTTTTAAATTCGTGTCCTCGTGCCATCCTTATTCTATGATATGCTTGCTGCACGTCCAGTTTGGAAAAAATGGTGGCCCCCACCAATCGGTCGGTAAGTTCGGGAATTAATGGTAATGGATAACGATTCTTTACCGTGACTTTGTTGAGGTTTCTATAATCTATGCATACTCGAATAGAACCGTCCTTTTTTCGAGCAAATACGATTGGTGCCGAGACGGATGATTTGGACCGTCGAATCCATTCTTTTCCCAAATTCTCTTCTAAGTATCGCCGCAGCTCCTCCAATTCTGATGGTGACATGGGCCGCAATCCTGTGTTTCGAGGTTCTTGTTCCTCTTTAAATTCTATTTTCATGTCTGCTGGACCATGGTTTGGGAGCTCGTTAGATGCTTCCTCACTAAATGCCCCTTGTAGATCTTGATACTCTTTTGGAATTTGCTCATCAGTTGATAAATCCGACACCTCCAAGGCGTACAATTCAGCCTCCTTTGCAGACAAACGAAATGCAGCAGCTGACACCATTGCATACTTTGGTGCCTCCATCTTGACTTTTTCCTTAGGCACCAATTTCCGATCATTCTTTTCTTTCCGATCTCGAGACTTCTTCCTTGTCGGCCTTCCTTTCCGTGTTCCTATATCGTGCTCCTTCATGGGACCTTGCAGACAAGTTTTTCGGCAATAGTCCGAATTAAATGTTACCTTCCTCTGACCCCACTCAATTGTGGGATCATGACAAGCAAGCCAAGGCATCCCTAATACACAAGGATACTTGCCAGTGTTAGTGATGTCCGCCACAAGGACCTCTTCATGGCCTACAATATTCAACTTTAGAATGGCTTCATGAGTGATCAAGCCCAAGTTAATTCTCTGCCCATCAATTACTCGGACTTCTCTTGGAGTGAGTTTTTCCTTAACCTCTGCCTGGCACTCCAAGGCAAATTGAGGATGAACAAAAATCCCCGTAGCTCCAGAATCCACAAGACTACAAGCTTCCACTGAATTGATCTTGCACTCCAAAGTTAGGTGTGATTCAAGATCAGTCATAGCCTGCAAATAAAGGGGTGTCACTGGCTCTCCTACCTGTCCAACGAAATTAGTTGCATTGTCTGCAACATTCTTATCAATTGTCGACGTTGATTCCAATTGATGCCGATACTTGTCCTCTGAGTTCTGTGGCTAGTTGATGATTCCCTGCCCCCATGCTGCAGCCATCGCTGTTTGAATCGGACCCGGGTACCGAGAAGAGATACTCAGTCCTGGGGTCCGTCTTTTCCCGAGCTTGATGCTTCATCAGTTGTGATGCTCAAAGCCGAAATCGATAGAGGCTTGGAAGGATTGGTTGGACACCTGGCCCTCACATGCCCCACTTGTCCACAACCCCAACATTTACCTTGCCTTTGGTAATCCAGTCGCTCAGCAGCAATCCTTGCAAGTGTCGTTGTTACATATAATGCATCAAGCTCCATCGGTGTAGGACCATAATCTTTTTGAGGTATTGGAGCTTGCACGACGCGGTCTCGTGAGTTGGAGACAGGAAAAGAAGGACGCCGACCTTGACGGCGTGCCCACCAACGTTCATCAATTCGAGTTGCCATTGCCATCCATTCGTGAAGTTTGCACGGTTGGGTCTCAGCCATTGCTATCGAGTCAAGAATCTCGTCCTTTAGACCTCCACGGAATTTTGCCACCAAACTTGATTCGTTCCAATCCACCTGCGCTGCATGTTCATTAAAAGAGGAGATATATGTTGAGACTGATCCCGTTTGCCGGATTTTTCCAAGACGATCTTCGGCATTGCTTCTTCGATCCATATCTCCATAATCGGAAATTACCGCATTTCGAAAATCATCATAATTAAGCAATAAATCATAGGAGCGTCCCTCATCCATCGCTTGAAGTATGGGCATTGCCCAATTCTGTGCGGCTCCCGTCATGTACGATAGCGCATAAGCAATTTTATCTTCATCACATTGATAGGTTCTAGGTTTTCCCCTAAATACCAATCGTAACTGTGCAAACCACTTATAAACCTCACCTCCTTTCTTACCGAAGAATTTTTCAGGTGGTGCCACTTTAAGCTCCCTGCTCTCAAATCTCGAAATATTGGAATTCTCCTCACTGTGATGATCTCGATCGTTCGCTTCCCTTACGCCTGAGGAGGAAGAAGTATTTTGTGTCAGGGCGGCACGCTCAGACAATTGCTGCACAATTTGTAGGATGGCTTCCCGAAACACTGCCTGTACCTGCTCTTGGATGAATAGTGCCAAATCCGACCCCACCCCATCGAATGATGGCGGTCCTGCCCCTGCGCCGGAATCTTCTCGATCCATCGCTCCCAAAGCCGTAGACTGCAAATTGTGCCGGAATAAAATCTCTGTCCAAACCGCGTTGGAATCTCGAACTCCACAGCAGACTTCACTACGAGTCCGCTGCAACTTCACTGTGACTCTGCTGCAACTTCACTGCGACTCTGCTGCAACTTCGCTGCGACTTCAAATTACTGCAACTTTATTGCGACTTCAAACTACTGCGACTTTACAGCAACTTCGCTGCAACTCCAAATTTGGAGCTTTCCAAAGCACAGATCATCAATTTACCCGCACAAGCACCTCGGCATGAGTCACTACAATACCTCAACACGAATCGCAAAAGTACCTCAGCACGGATTGCGAAAGCACCTCGGTGTCGAATTTCAAACCACTGGAAACCCACATAATCACCGAGATCCTTTCCTTCGATGGCGGAATGTGAACAGTCCCGGACTCAACCTAATGTTACGGGAAGATTTCCTTCTTCCAAAATCGTGTCGACACTCCGTTCAATTCCTGTCTCTCGTGATTCCTGTAAGTTAATTCCTTTCAACGTTCTTTCCTTCGTATTCACAATAGGTTGAGTGAGGGACAATCCCCCCTCACTGGAATTAAGTATCAACGTTGTTGCTTGACTTGTAACTACCATAACTACCCATGGTGTCTAATTACGTCCAACTGTACGACGAAGTCGTAACATCAATCCACATGATCTATGCATCATATTTTCAATCATTTGTTTAAAAATCAATATTAAATTATTATTTTAAGTTCTATATTATAATACATCATAATAATTTTGAAAATCTGGAGTATCTCTATTGTAGAGTGGTCATTGGCCACTCACTCATAAGGGGAGATTTGAGGTCCCTAAAAGACTGTCTGGCCAAGATTCCCAATACTGTAAACCATGGCTATACAGTCAAATTAATTAATAATAAATATCTCTCTATCACATTGAATTATTGGTCTTGCAACATTCCCATAGTCGGGAACATTGAGGAACTTATAGTCTCCCAATGGCCTCAAAAATCACGTAATGTTGCATTCAAGAACTCATTCAAATTTTGTCCAAGTGTACATATTGAAGGCTACTTTATGTTAAAAACAATTTAGCCAAAAGGACTTATAAGAAAATCATTATTATGGATTAAAAAAACATTGTTCATATTTAAAGAAAAAAACATGTATAGAAAACATGTGTAAAAAAAACATATAAAAAAACCTTTGACCGCACATACAAGTGAGGGTGTAGTGATGTGACATGCCTATACATACTTTGTTATTGCGAGGATTGTAGATTTTGCAAATTTGAATTTGAAGGAAAGTGGTCAATGAAAATTTGATACTAGAAGATGCAACTAGTGCCCTTGGAAAAAGAACCCAGAATCTTCATACAAAGAGGAAGTAAATTACCATAGCAACTCGACATGTTGGTTTTTAAAATAAATTCTAAATTTCATTACATCAGGCATACACAAACAACAGAGTAAAGACTAGTTGCTATGACCAACCCTAAAGCAATATTCTCCCTATTTAAATACTCCAAGCCCCTCAACGGCCAACCCTAAAGTGATACCTACCTTGTCTAAGAACATACCCACCTCCAACACCTTGGATAATAGCCTTGGATTTGAAAAATGGCAAGTGACTATAATCTAACAATTTCATAAAACCCCTAGTTGATTGACATTCCTACCAATTTTTTTGTCCAATTTTGGATCCTCACACATTTCACACTCCAACTGATTATTTTTCTAGAGGCATCAGCTAACAATGAACTAACTAATAGTTCTCCTAAACATTGATTGTGAGGTAAACGTGCAGTCACCCTATGCTAGTCCTTGTTAGTTTAAAATAAGTTGGGTGGCCTTACTCTATAATGAATTGCAAGTTAGAAATTCTATAATGCATTTCCATTTCTTTATTTATATTGTAAAAAGACTTGCGTCAAGATTTTATATTTAAAATCTATGAAGTACAATATTGTGGCCTTTCCCAAAAAAAATTTAAAAACAATTAGGTTTGTTGCTCCATCTCCAAGTAAACTTAAGTATAACTAAGTTTTGAGAGGCAGAAAGGGAGGCGGGGATAGTATGGGAAGGCAGGGGGCATTTGGGTGCAAGAAGGTAGTTCTATGGTTGACTCCCTTCCCCTCTCCCAAACATGATGATGATGGGCATTGTAAGTTGAGACTATATGTCAATAACAAATTAAACTTGTTATGATGTGAGATTGGATGAAATGACATTTAAGAATTAAAGTTCTTCTTTCAACAATTATCTTAAAAACATTTGACATAGGTTTAGAGAATTATTGTCAAGATAAGTCGTATGATTGGGCATTTGAAAAAAGAACATTTGAAAAGCCAAGCATCCTTGATTCTCCTCTACCACATCCATTAGGATATAAAATGATTTATCTTTGCAAACCGAAGACCTTTGAAAAGACTAAACATGACATTTGACTGTAATGACCTTTTAAGACACACCTTGGGCATACAAGAATAAACTTTGGTGGATAGGAATGGCCTTTGTTGTAAGCAATATGACCTTTGGATACAAAACAACTTATGAAAATCTAAAAGAAACACAAACTTTTAGAAAAGTCTTTAAGGTGTTGGACTATCCTTGGTGGCAAACAAGTTAAGATTATTCTATAAAGGAGACAAACAATGGAAAAAGGTTGGCAGGTGATCATTTGCCCTTTGATTAAACCTACAAACTTTAATTTGTTATAAGATGTCCAAAAATTCACATTTATATTTTATTTGTCATAAAGTGTTGGGCGTCTTGTGCCAAGACAACTTTGGTTGTTGTGATATTGTTTTTACCTCTAAAATCCATAGGCCGTTTTTTTGGCAAAGACCATGTTAGCTACACTTCACAAGGTCACATTTGTATGAAAAAATGGCTAAAATGATGGTGCTTCTTTATATTTATTATTCAAGGCAAGTTGGCTATATACTTAAAAAATTCAAATCATTTGGAATTGTACAACATATAGAAAAAAAATACTAAGTAGAAAGAAGTAGATAATGATTTAAAATACAAAATTGTTAAGAATTTAGTTATGGAATTGAAAAATGCCAATCCCAATGGTTGAAATGTTGTAATAAACCACCTACATTCTAAAATTTTATTTTTTTCAAAAAATATTGAAAATTGAGTTAAACAAAGATCTTAATAGATAATCCATAACTACACACAATCTAAAACTCTTCATACTTTTCATCTCATTAATCAAAATGGAATGATTCAAAGCTTTCTACATATATATAAATCTAGAAAAAAAAATTCAAATTTTTTTTCTTGAAAATGTGATTTTTGGAGTTGCCTAAGTTGGAATAAAAACCATATCATACAATAACTTTTTAACCATGTAGTCAAAAGTTATGAAAATTGTTGCACCTTAAAGCTACTCCTTGACCACAAGTTGTTTGAAAATTTCAAAGGAAAAAATTGAATATTCCATTCGTAGTGAGCTGCCCAAAATTTTTATGTTGCCAAAAAACATTGTTTGGGACTTTAGGGGTTAAAGTGATGAGTACAACTTTTTTGGTTCCTATCCTAACTTATTGATAAGGCTATAAATTCTCTTAGCTTAAAACTTTTATAATACAAAGTATGAGTTAAAAATTCTCTTAGCTTAAAATTTTTATAATACAAAGTATGAGCTAAAAATATTCATGTTGATGAATTGAATTGAGAGTTCAAGAATTTTTTTGTTTAAATCCTTCCTTAATTTTCATTCCTTAAAAAATTGTTAAGTTGAAGTAGGTACAAGGTATAGGGAAAAATTAAATTATTGATAGCTCTAAGATGGAATTAAAGACACTAATTTCAATATTGATATTTTTTTGAAAATAAAACTTTACCATGTGCAACATTATTTATTGAAAAATTGTTAAAATTGAGTTCAAAAGCAGATTCAATTCATTGTTTTTTCAAGAATTTGTTGAAATTGCTTGTAAAATAAGAAGCTTCATAACTTTCACATTACTTATCCAAATGGAATGAATAAAATCTTTATACATAGACAAAAAAAATAATCTATAAGAAAAAAAATTACATTTAAATTATCTCAAATATTTTTTTGTTATTTTTGTTGCCCATGCTCTCTTGTTTTGGACTTATTAAGGCATAAATTTTGCTCTTGAGCATTTATTGAAATAAAAATAATATTTTCAAAAATATAATCAATTTTCCTATCTTGAAAAAAAAATTCAAAAAAATTGGCCAAAAATTGAGATCATAGGTACTTTGCCCAAACTTTCAAAAGTCCTTTAAGGGGATTCTTGGGACTTTAGGAATTAAAATCTCTCTAATAGTGGGATGACACACAATATGGCCAAAAATGTCTAAATATCCAAGAAAAGTGACAAGTTCCCATAGGTAATGCTTTCGTCTTCTTTTTTGGCAATCTCATTGTAATTGTCTTTTCATCTAGCCACTTAGTAATTGTAAACTCTAGCTAGGAACAATTTTTTTTGACTTGGCCAAAATCCAAGCACAAAAAATTGAATGTGTCTAGATGGTCTATCCATCCTATCCAAATATCAACCTAACACACATATGGTGATCTCAACTCACTCAATGTGATAACCCTACCTTTGATCCCAATGCAAAATGAGCCTCTAAACTCCCAAGCACAACCAAAGTCGACAAAAGGTTGTTGAATCCACAACAGAAAAGAAATACCAAAAGAAAACAAGCACCACTCAAGTGACAATTGCAAGAATTAGAGCAGCAAACTAAAGATGACATGCCAAATGAAGAAGGCAAAAAAATGTAGGCAAATTCAACAAAGTTTAAGGAACCTCAATAGCTATTTAAACATTTTTGTAGAACAAAAGAAACAATTGATAGGACAAGTAGATTTGAATGTAATGAGAGGATAAAAAAAATAGAATCAAAGATGGCCATAAGAAGACTAGTGGGCCAACCCAATGGAGGGAGATGTTGGCAAAAAAGGTAAAAAAATTACTTTTATCTCGTATTATATTCACCACCAGTCATGTTATATAAGAAAATGATGAATTTTTCACCCAAAATTGAAACATTGGTTTCAAATTTGCAAACTACTAGTTGCACATGTAAATGGTTAGAAAAATCTCTAGTAATATTCCATCACCTTCATCAAGCAATTAGTACATTGAAAGCTTTCAATAGAAATGAACACAATTATTCATCAATGATCTATTTGTGTTGGTTGTCCAAAGATGGTTTTCATATCACTACCATCATGATGAAACATTACTTCCAGACTCTAAGGCATGACATGAAACAAATTCCTATATCCTTTGCACAACCTTCACATAAATTGGTCCTAAATACTAAAGGTGAAGGGTATAACACACTCATAGGGCCAAAGTCTTTTAGGTCAGAAAGCAAACCTATGCCACGTACCGTAGAGGCTAAAATTGAGGCCTAGATCCAAGAAAAATATTTTATATCCTACAATAAAAAAATGACTTCGTAAGATCAACTAGAGGTCATAATCTCCCTACCATTAACATCATTGAGGCCTCTTATTTCAATTTCAAGACAATGCACTCTCTAGAATTTATAGTAAGGAAATACCTCAAGAGTTTTTCAAATGAACGAGCCTAGTTGCACATCTACTATTTAAATCATAACAAGGGCCATTTAGAAATAAATTTAGTTTTTGAAAAAGTGGGCTTGAGTTGTGAAACTACGTACCCCCCCCCCCCTCAAATTCAAAAAGCAAATCCGATAGATTATTTTCTATAATCTCCTCTTGATGTGTTAAATTTTGTATAATTGGTGACTATGAATTTTTCATTCGTCAATCACATATTTCATCCATTTCTACACAAACATTTATGTCAGACAATCTCCTCATTGTTAGGAATTCTAACCAAAAAACAAGCATTCCTCATCAGGCTTTGCCCTTCTTGTGAACTTTAAAAAAAAAATTCCCTCCACCCCAATGATTGTCCAATACATGCGAAAATTTCTTTCTTCATTTGCAAGTTGAATTGTTTTCCATAATCCAAGCATTGTGCACTCAGGTACACCCTCGTAATGAGGCATTATGGATTTTTCATCCAAGAAAGTTTGCTGTTTCATCCAAGTAATCTTTTTCATCTCTTTCATTTTCGAAATTCTTCATTGCTGATGCTTCGAAAGTCTCTGTCAATGTTCTGGCGGAGAGATCGGTCGATCGATGGCTTCGGGTGCTCTCTAAGTCTCGGTCGGTGTACTGTGAGATCGATCGATCCGATCCCTTGGAGCCAGTGGTTTCCGAATCGCAACAACTAACATTCTTTGGGTGCTGCAAATTTTAAGCTGTGAGGACCATGCCTGTAGCAATGCTCAGAGTGCACGCGTACATTTTCAGGTGTACACAATTGCGGGAAAGGTCGGTTACGTTAAATGAGCACAATTTCAGCATTGCGATTAGTTTTGATTTTTGCAATTTCACGATTTCCGAAATGGATTCCTACCTGAGATGCACACTCACAGGAAGATTTCGAGGGATTAGCAGGGGCTAATCTTTCAAGCAGTAGCCCCTACTTTAGCCCCTTTTTACAAGGCACTTGCAAAATCTCAAATTTTCTTTGTTGACGTAACTTTAGACCCCAAAAATGTCCACCTTGGCCGGGCTAAAGTGTGAGACTTTAGTCCCAGCCAACATAGGTTGCACTATCCGGGGCTAATGTAATAGAGGTTAGTCCCAGCTGAATCTTCCTTTGTTAGATGGGTCTAATGTTGTTGTAATCAAGTGCTTCCATTAGGCGGGGCTAAAGTCTTTGTTAGTGAAATGGCCTACGCGATGCTTTTCATGGCCGACAGCAGTTGCAATGGCATTGTGCCACATGGAACAATAAGCAAAAAACAATAGAACCAACAGCATTGGATAGAAACTTAATAAGCTTTAATTAAAATAAAATCCATAATGGGTACAAAATACAAATGTCACTAGTTCTAATATACTATTGTCTAGTGCCTTGTACCTAAAACACTACTCCTATTCCAACTACTCCTATTCCATCTTCATGCCTCCTCTATATGATGGGCTTGGGAACTTCAACGTTTAGCCGAAACACCAGAAAAGAAATCCTGCACACGTAGACAAAGAAATTTCATATTCACATAGTAGGTTCATCATACAAGCATATATACAAACGAGAACCCAAATTACTGCAATCTCTAGGCACGCGAGTCAATACAGATACATCATACAACTGAATCCCTTCGATTGACATACAAGTGTATCAATATATATAATGGTAATAGACAGGTCAATAGAACGCGCTAAGGTTACTTGCCTCTTTCAAATAACTAAGCAGCGCTTTAAGATCTAATGGAAATTCGGAAAACCGTTGCAAATAATCCCAGTAAATCCATCTTCTTGATCAAGTCCATATTCGGGACATTAAAGAATTGCACCATGATTGCCACACATTCACAAATAAAATAGCAAATCAGCACAGAGAATATCTAGGACAATTATTAAAACCCATAAAGATTTCACTTGTTGGAAACCATAAACCTTCATCTATCGTATTACTTGTTGCCATACCTCTATCCAGACACGAGTCAAGATCTTTGAAGTGTTTGATAACACGATCTTCATCTTTGACAATTTTATCAACCGCGCTTTCAATCATTGTTTGGTACTGTTCCATAAGTTCCTCAGAATTTTGCTGCTTCAATACTGGATTGTACAACATCTGCAGAAACAAGGTCGTTTCCTGCCAAAACCATTACGAAAAGGAACATCAGCCAAAACAGAACAAGTACAATCAAATAAGTCAGGATATCGAACACAAACAATCAAGGAAAGTCACAAGCTATCACATCACCTTCTCTTAGACTAAGCAAGGAAAAGCCTTCACGATCCAGGTTCCGTCCCAGTTATACAGGTAGATACATGATAAATAAATAAATAAGAAAAAAGCCCACGATATAAATTTCCCAGAACATTACCCCCTGTAAGATTTCTTCTGGCATGCTAGCGAATGTCTTCAAAAGAACTTGCAACGGCGATTTAACCTGCAGACAAGCTGAAGTTGATTAGAAAAATGGGACTCAAAAAGATCATACACTCATTTCTGATAAAAACAACACCAAGTAGATTTGAAAAAATGAAATGAAAAAGTCCAACTACAAATTTAAAAAAATACAACTGAGAACCGTCCACATTCAGAAACCAGAACGCCATCACGGAGCCCCACAACCATATACTGCATACAGAAATTAACGAACTCAAAGGCGATATTAATATCAGACATTAATTTCTCTTGATGGAATTCCATGTACAGTCAGATGCATGCTTGTGCCAAGCGAAGGGAAGAAGTTGACCTTAAAAAAAGAAAAACTAGATGAATCTAAGGATACCTGATGCCAACAATGGTCTCGAAGTCGTCCTCTATGGTGCGAACCACGTACGCATGGAAGTCGTATGAGTCCTTCAAATTATGGTTCTGCAATTCATTCCCAAGTGCATGCGCAGCCATTATTCCATGAGTGGAATCAAACGTACTGGACTGAATTGAAGCAAAGCATGAAAAATTCTCTGCCATGCATAGGATAAGTAATAGCTAGAAGTGCGACACCAACACTTACAGTGATGAAACTGAGGCGAAGGGCCATGTAGTCCGCACGTGGAATGTAAAATTGCTGAAAGAAGCAAACCTGTGGATTCATGCATTGCACAACAAACACCCCATTTCAAAACCCTTTTAGTTACATCACCAGGATTATTCTATAATAACGTGGAGACCTCAATTATATGTACCTCGATCAGAAAAGAAAATGAAACCATCAAACTTAACGGACTTACCATCCACACAACAAATCTGGATCTGCTCCATGGCTTCGACGTATGGTACCGCTCAAACAATCCTGCGCACGAACCCTAAACCTAGCCCCCACTTCTTCATGAATCAGAGGTTGAAAAGTTTGAAAAGCAGCCAACATCTTCGAAGAGGTTACCGGCAACAAAGAAGTCACGTTCGCCCAAGTCTGCTCCTCTTCAAGCATCATAGCTTGAAAATCTTGAAGAACGATCAACACCTCCAAAGAGAATATCGTCAACAACAAAGAAATTACGCTCACCCCAGTCTTCTACTGTTCAATCTCTGAAGGTTGAAAAGCTTGAAGTTCAATCAACACCTCCACAGAGAATAGCATCAGCGACAAAGAAATCACGCTCGTCCAAGCCTTCAACTGTTCAGCCTTTGCAAGTTGAAAGTCTTGAAGAACAATCAACACCTCCGAATAGAATAGCATCAGCGACAAAGACTGGGGCTTCGGGAGGAAGCTTGGATGGCCTTTCCCCGTCCGTTGCCCAATTCCGTCAACCCCTATTGCCGCTGGGATGATAAAAGCGTGGCAGGAAGTGATAAATGTCAGTAAAAATGGTAGTTTACCTTCAGAATTACGTTAAGATCCTTCTCCAAATTTGAAGATTTGGGAAAAATCATCATAAAGTACTATTTGGAAGAATATTTCAGAATTCATATAAAAATAGAAGTTGTAGATTTTGTATGGTTAGATTCACCAATGCTATCACCAATATTTTTATAAATTTTAAAAGAGAAATTTCTAAATTCATTCTAAATTTGATTACAAACAAAAGATTATCATTTTTTGAGTAAAATTTGTTGGAATGCATTTGAAATGAACGTTTAGGGTACATGGTGATTTTTTGAAATTTTTGTGTTCTTAAAATCTATGACCTCATTTTGCAAATTCAGTTTTGAAGTACAGTCAATGCAATTTTGGCTTAGTCATCCACTTGACATTCTTTTACATTTGTAATTCTAAAAAAATATCTACCCAAATCCAACCATTAGATAGGACAAGAATTTGATAAAGTATATTCACAAATTTGGATGACTTTCATCCAAGCAGAATGAGAAAGAACCAAGAGCTTCAATTTGTCTATCATTCAAAAAAAAAGACGTTGGAGTGCTTAGGAGTTAGTTGTTGAATGAATACATAGTAGGGCCTAATTGAACATTGATTGGTGGTTAAATGTATAATTTAGATTAGATTTTGGAAAATTAAGGAGTGGTAATTGGTTGCCACTAAGGGCATCTTCAATAGTGTAGTATAATTGTCCCATTAAATATAACTCTAACTTGTATCCAATTTGGAGTGAAATGTGCTTTGGAAACTATGATTTGCTATAACCATTATAATTTTTGTCTTTTAGAGTGCCTTTCAAGTGGTTTATTTTCTTTGTCCAATGTCTATATTTGATTATTCTAAGAAGTAGACAAAGTGTTTCCAGTCATAGTAAAAATAATTTACTCCTCCATTCAAATTTTTCCCATTAATAAATAGAAAAAAAAAACTGATTATTAAACATGATCTAATACACAAGTTAGTGGTTAAACTAAGAAAATGAAGCTTCATAAGTTTAAGTTTTATCCCATTTTGAAATTTTGAAAAAATTGAAAAATTGAAAAAAATATTGCAATTGCAAAGCTCTATGTGTCAAAATCCATGTTACATCATATTGTATGTTTTTCATTCCATTTTTCTTCTTTTAAATTTTTTTAAAATTAAAATTATAAATTACGTTTTTCATTCTAACCTTCATTTATAGTAAGAAATCCCAAATTATCCAAATATTTATTATGATTGATATGATTTTATTTCCACCTTTTATTTTAGAAAATTATAATTATTTGATTTTTTCATAAAAATTTATAAAAAATCAGTGTTCATAGAAAATTCATTTTTTCACACAAAAAAAATATCATTATTCAATGTATCAATTATAGAATATGATAAATTTAGCTTGATAGAGAAATTTGACTTGATGGTCATTGTTAAGGTCGGTTTGGGTGTAAAAAATAAAATAACTATCTATACTTGAGAACTTTTCATACTAATGTCCATTGCTTGTACCTCTTGACATAATTTCAAATTAATTGATTTTTTTTTAAATATTTACAAATCCATTTTCAGTTATAGTCTCAAAATTATATCTACGTCAATTTTTCATGAACGAAAGTGAAATTTTTCATGATGATTGATAGTTCATAGTACTCCGTATCACGTAATAAATACATAAGATTGACATCTAAACACAATTTAAAAGGAAAAATTTAACTCGGACATAATGCTTGACTATTTTGCAATAGATATACTCCTTGAGAGCTTAAAATTCAAACAATTGATGCTAGTTTGTGACTCAAGGCAAGGATAATTATGCTTTTAAAAATATAATTCATTGTGAATTCCCAAAAGCTTAATTCTGAACAGTATTCATTTACATCAATTGGTTATTAACCTATAAGTTATAATTATTTATTGAATTATTTATTATTTGTGATATCATTTTCTTACGTTGCAAAAGCGAAGACAAATAAAGGCAACAAGACGGCGTTTGCAAGTTAGGCACCCATTGTTAGCGTCTTAAGTCTAAGAACCGAAGCTGTCTTGCATGTCCATTTGTAAACATACTTAGCAGTCAATTATGAAGCACAATTCACAACAGAATAACTATTCAGTGCAGACACTCCTATCTTAAGTATCGACATAGAAATCCTGTAACCCTTGAGCACCACAGCAACCCGAATCTGGCCTCCTCACAACTTACGTTTGACCAAATGTTAAAGTAAAGCTGCCTATGACAGAACAAGTGGTTTGTCATGTTGCCATTAGCAAAAAATTCAGATTTTTTTTCGTACGCAGATATATGTGAGAAATGAAGGAAACAACTGGAATTTTATTTTTTGGACAAAAGTATGAATTTTTTTTATGAATTTTTGAAGCATGCTGTCTAGTTGGCCCAAAAGAGTTTGTAGACTACCTCAAATCAGCAAAAAAGTGTTTCCATCATGGTCATCTTGCCACCTAAAGCAATCACATCATTTCCTAACAGGGTTACAAGATTTTCTAACATAGACATGACATGAAGTCATGAAGGAGTTAAAAAATAACTTTTTGTGACAAGTTTACACTAGAAAGGTGTAAGTGTCCTATAACAATCACTAAGAACTCCATGACCATCTCCTAAGACATTGATTATGTCTACAAACTAGCCAAATGCAGTCCTAGTCTAATTTCTTAGAAATGGTCTACCATATTTTTATATAGCTAATGCAATCCTAGTCCCATATTTTTATATAGATACTTTTTAGTTTTGGTACATAATATTATCTATGTGGATTCAAACTTCAAAGAATCTTTAGAAATTATATTGTACAACTCATTTATATTTTGTCCAAATCCATTGGGCTTTTAGAGATTCAAGCACATTAATAGTTACGCCATGACGCCATATACAATTGAAAAAAAAATTCTAACCCCTAACATGCAAGCCCAAATTTGGCCTTCTATTTTTATTATTGTTTGAATAGTATAAATTAAGATTACAATTGGTCCAAAAATCATTGGAGTCAATTGTAGTTATTCATTCTTATAGGAAATTTGAGTTATAATATAAGTAATTCAAATGAACAATATCTACATTCAATTTTTTATATTACAATCCTATATATAATAATATTAATTGAGATTTGAGATTCCAAATCTACAAAACAATCAAATCATTGCGCATCTTGTTGTCTTTAGTTTCATATGCCAAATACTTGTTTCTCCCTTGTTTTGGATTCTTATAACACATAAATTTGTGTTTAATGCATCATATAGGACGGATACAAGTATCATCAAATGCAACAAAACTATCTTTTTTTAGCAAATGCACGTGTGATGGGGTCTAGCAAGTCAGATTGCATGTTATGTTTGTAAATAATTTAGTTATTTGGTATTGAAAAATTCCAAGTCCAAAGGTTGCAATAGATAATCAACATCCAATGCTTTTATTATTTAAAAAAAATATTGAATGGTCATTGAAATAAAGTTTTAAAGTAAAGATTTTATAACTACATGTGAAACTAACTCTTTATAGCTTTTATTTTTATAATTGAAATGAAGTGATTTATAGCTTTACACGTACTTATACATGTAGGGAACAAAATTGAAATTTTTATTTATTAGTAGTATAGTGAAACCTTCATAGCACAAAAGGGATTTTGGACAAGTACATATGATTTTGATTTTTGTCTCAATTTCTTGAAACTTTCCATGGCTACATAGAAAATTTGATTAGCTTTGTAAATATTTTTTTCCAATTGGTGTCCAACAACTAATGTTATGCTGAAAGCAAGCTAAAAACAAGGGAGACGCACTAGTAAAAAATATTCATAAATATGAATTTGAATTATTTTTGAAAATACTCTCTTAGTTCCATAATGATATTCCTCTTGGCCCCAATATTTTGCATGTCTTTGAGTATTTACAATTGAAAGAGATGAAACTTTCTGAAGTGAAATAGAGGTCCAACCCTAAATGCCAAATTTTACATTCAACAATTAAATGTCTAGTGGTGCTCTTTGACAAAATTCCACTTTTTGGTATTGCTAAACTATACTTTGAAAAGGGCTTTGAAGTTCAAATTTTGTTAGATGCTAAGAGTGCACCGAACTATACTTATTGTGCAAAACAAAGTTTTCAAAATGTTATTTTTGACCTTCATCTCAAATTTTTGGTCCAACACAAAGATCATTTTGGGATGGAGGTAGTAATCTTTTTCTTACAGATTATAATTTTTCCTACAAGTTATGCCTTGGTTCATTCTATTTGAATTTGTTATAAGAAAGTTATAGAAAATCTTGTCTTGGAAGGAATTAACCCTAGACCGCCCAAGAGGACAAAAAGTGTCCTCACATAGTTTTAAGTTAAATTCAAAGTACTGTAACTTTTGCATCCGATGTCCAAATTCAATAAAACTTGTTGGGAAAGTTGCGCCTTTTTTTCTAGTTTGTGTTTTAAAATTTTCAGATCAATCCAACAGGTAATGATTCTCTGGAAGCCAATCAAAGTTCATAGGCTCGATTTGTTTCACCAAAGTGCACTTCATGGCTGCAACTTTGGGGGCTTGTATCTCCTTCATCCAATGTTCAATTTCAATAAAATTTGTTGGGTTGTGTTTCCCTTGAATTCTAGATATTGTGTTGAAATTTTCATGTCAATCCAAGTTGTTTTGAATGTTTGTGAGCAATTCAAAATTCAAAATTCCGCCATTTACGGACTATAGTGAACTTCGGCGGCTTGTATCTTCTTCATAAAATGTCCATTTTCAATAAATGTTTTTGTAAAAGTTGCGCATACTAGTCTAGTTTGTGTGGCTAAATTTTCATATCAACACAAGAATTTATGAATGACTGAGAAGCATTTTAGTAGAAGGAGTTTCAGCCCTAGATGTGTTTTTTGCAACTTTTCTTGCCTATTTTTGACATTTGCAAGCCATTTTGCAAACACATTGAGTCAATTGAATGATATTTTTTTTCACCAATGTGTTTGTATCCTGGTTTTGAAACACTTTGTAGTTTAAAGTTTTTTCATTTGATTAGGTTTAGAAATCAAATTTGGCCTCTAAATGTGTTTTTAGGAAAATTTCAGCATTCTTTTTCAACACTAAAACATTATAATCTTGCAATCTACAAGGTCAAATGACTTCAAATTTGATCCATGACATCTACAACATGTGTACTACATGATTGTACGGTTAAGATCTTTATTACTTAGTCACATTTATATTTATAGCACTTCAAAAGCTAGGATGTTTTTTACCCAAAACGGCCATGGGCGGTCTAGGGTTAAATGAACTTCTTCAAAAAAACTTATGAGACTCATTTCTAAATTCAATTTTTACAATATTTCTAAGAAATAAACTCCACATGGTTTAATGTAGTTATTAAAACAATCTCACCATTGGAATCAGAGCATTGTAATTCCATTTTAGAGATATTAATGAGTTAGTTTTTCCTTCTATTTTATACTAACTTCTAATTAACAATTGTTTGAAGAATTTTAGTTTTACTTAAATTTTTTTTTTTTTAATTTCCAAGATTCTCAACTGAATTCTATATTGTACAAATTTGAAGTCCAAATCTTGAAAGTGCAAAAATTTAAGGTTAAAAAGAGTCAAAGTCAAATATTCTAGTCACACACTAAGTTGCAAATACTTTTTTCTCACATTAAACGTAGTTATCTTGCAATCCAAACAAATAAATTCCTGAAATTTTTTCTACACATATTTGTACTAGTGAAGTGTTAGATCTAGCTTATGGTTAGATATATATATATATTTTTTTTTAAATTTTACTCTTCTCTATAGAAATGGAAGTTTCGAGTTTCTTTTTGAACAAAAAAGACCTTGGTTTCATAGGGGTTAAATTAGTCATTATTTTAAGTTGAACAGGTTGAGAAAAAAATACATATCATATATGTATGTGTATATAACGCTATATCAAGAGGTTTTGGAAATTGATGAGCCTTTAAGCTATTCCTTAACTACATCTTCATTATAAATTTAAGTGTAGAAAAAAAAAAATCTTTCTTAGTGAAAGACTACAAATTTCTAGATTCTCAACAAAACCTTGTTCGGTCCTTGATGGATTGGTGTATACTAATCCCATGTTAGAGATATTAATAATTTAGTTTCTTGTTAAATGTTTGATTTATTTGTACTTCATTATTATTTAGGGAATGGAGATATTTTTTATATTTAAATATATTTTGTAAACGTTGGATTCAATTATTCAATTTAGAATATATTATTTCCAAAGATTATGTAGAACAAATGATGAGGAACTGAGGGCAGAACTTTAATCCCGCCTAACACGAAATCAAGAATTGTAAAATAACACGAGACTTTAACCAGGGCTAAACTTTGAGGTCTAAAGTGTCCTACTTTAGACCCCCCCAAACTTATTTCTAGAGATTATGTGTTGGCAAAACTTTAACCCCGCCTAACACAATATTGCAAATTGTAAAATAACAAACGACATTGACCGGGGCTAAACTTCAGGGTCTAACAAGTCCCACTTTAGACCCCCATCCCGACTTTAACCCCAGGGGCTAATGATAAGAAATCTTCCTGTGACTCCATGTAAAGCACCGCCTCAACAGGGGAGTCTGGACTACTCCATGGAGGAGGATAAAGCTCGTTCTCCCAGGAGCTTGATTTTGGGGTTTGTTGTTGTGGTTTGCGCGCTCTATTACGGACTACTCAGAGTTTGTGGATCAGTATTCCAATCCGCGGATTCATCTTTACCCGTGGCAGTCATAGAAAAAGGCTACAACACACTGTCTGAAAAGCCATGGAAATGCGTTTTTTTAGGACCAATGTACTGTATTGCAATGATTCTGGATAAATAAACATTGCCCTTGATACTTGGAAAACAATGAGCAGGCTTTCTCTTGCATCCGTGTGTGTTTACTTAGGTCGCACAAATGTGTGTCTACATTACCGGCCATTGCTTGACAAAAAAATTCCATCAATCTATTGAGTTCAGCATCACTGTAAGTCTGATTATGAGCTCTGACAACGAGCAGAAGACTTGAATAGCCAAATTTCTGAAACACACGCCAGTTGAGCCATCCAGTTTGGGGCAATGGAATCAGGTATTGAATGTGTATGGCTGCATCCAGCACTGAATAGATTGGCAATCCAACTGCTTACGTAGCCCAGATTGTGCAATTCCAGGTACTTCAGATTTTGTTATTTCGAGTCCCTTCATGATCCACTTTCACCTGTTTCAAAATTGCATCCAAAACTGATGTACCGCATGCATCAACCCAATAGCGCAAATACAAAATCAGTAGAAATTTTTATGAGAAATATTTCACTATACAACCTAATTTTCCAGCACCCCTGGAGCCTTGAATGCCAGTATTAGTTAATAGACAGAATGATGTGGTATATGTCAAAGACTAATTACAAAATGACTGTTCAGATTCAAGACAATGAGGGTTGATACATACTGTATCTAATCCCTGGTTCCAACTTTGGCATTTATGAGAAGCAAGAATTCACAAATTTCTGAGTTGATATATTGAGATAATGGTAACCTCATCTCTAGTATTTCTTTGAGGTGGCGCTTGACTTCCTGAGCAATCTCACGAGCAAAACGAAAATTCTCAAACCCTAACCCTAACCCTGACCTCTGAGCCTGGATGGCAGGCACACCTTTCAAAAACTCCAGTTCTTGGTCTAGTTTATGGTCCTAACTTATTCATTAAAATGGCATGTTTCAGAGAGCTCGAACTGTGAAGCTCAAATGTCCAGAGCAGCCCCTTTTTTGCACATTTTGTTTTTCACTGGCTTGGGATGCAAGGTTGTAAGAGAAGACTGAATTGAAACAACACTCTGTTACAGTAGCCAAATCTTCATGTTGCAAGAGAAGAAATGCAGAGAGTAGATCTCCAACTAGGATAATTACATAATGTAGAAAGCTGTGTACATTTGTCACTTTGTGCTGGAGCTTCTGTGGCATTCTGCTAGAAGTATGATCCTGTGCCAAGGAAAAAACAAACGGATTGAAGTATCTAACCTCACATGTTTGTTGACTCTGGATCGAAAGCCGGTGGACTGAGAGAGCTTGCATTGGTAAGAAGCTGAAGCTCCACGAGAGGAGTTTGAGTGTTTGAGCAGAAATATTTGAGCATGATAATGGCAGATTGAAGAGATTTTGATTTTGATTTTCTCATAGCTCCACATTGACTAGTCATAGTCATTTTTTTTTCATCTGTCACAGTGAACTAAAAACAAGTTTTCATTATTTATTATGCGTTTTAATCCCCACAATTGTCACAAGTTTTCGTTTAAATTAAAATTATTATGTGTTTAAATTTCCCCCCCTTCCACCACCACCTTTACTTTTATTTCCCATAAAGTAAATATGGGATATATCCATATTTGAATTTTATATTTGTACTCATATTTATATGTGTACTCGTATATATACATGTATACGTATCTCTATCCATATCTGTATATGTATTATATATATCCATATTTTCATCCGTATTTTTGTATCCATATCTGGGTGGCCAAGATCATTTGTTCAGCATCCATGGCTTTGATTTTTCCAAAAAATCGATGGCATTAAGAGGGGTGGGGAATTTTTCTTTATCACAATCAACAATTCAATGCAAGGGGAACACACAAAGTTGTGTTGATTCTTTTCAGTACATTGTTTTATTCCATCCATTGGGACCAATCTCTTTCGATGGGACTAACTTATTGTTTCATGGCACAGGCAGATTGTGACTGAAGCAATCCTCGTGAACTCACCTATCACTTTTATTAGTAAAATTTCACCCTCGAATCAGTTTAACCTATCACTTCCATATATTCACCTGCCACCACTATTCTCTATTCACTGTTCTAAGCTTACGCTGACGTTCAGGAACATTTTTGAGTTTTTCATTACCTACTGTTTTCCTTCCGTGCCCAAATGGAACCATTTTTTCAAGTAGAGGGTCCAGTTATTTTTTTCTCTATTTATTTATTTACTGAAGACAGAAATTTTACAGATTTTTCTACTGGTTTTTGGCCAATGTTGCAAACAAATTGCAAACAGTCTTTTCCCAATTCCACTGGCTAACTTTGAACTACCTAGCTGCCAGTTCTTCCGGAACATAGGTTCTAACAATGAGAAATATAGTGTTCTCATTTTATGGCCAGGGCACTTCCTGCCAATGTCCATCATGAAGTTCAAGAAAGCCAAGGTCAAAATTCATCATTTCTGCTTTGGAGATTTTTCATAGTGCCAAGTTGCCTCAGCTAGGCATGGCCAGGGGGAACACCCCCCTTGCTCGTTCCTGAGGGAAAACATTTAAATTTTTACTTGCCCCCCAATGATAAACTTTGCAAATCTCAAATTCATATTGGCAAGTAGAGGCCCCAAATTAACCAGAAGAGGTGTAGAAGATTAATTAATCAAGCATGAAATAGGAGGTCTTTCTTTTTACATGCACCCCTAGAAGGACCTCTATTTTGATTATTTCGAAAGATCAAGAGATTCATGTCAACATACATATGCCACATTGTTACTGACAACATTGTATAACTAGGCAATGGTCTTGCCCATGTTGGGAAGGTATTATGCTTCCCTGGATGCTTGAAAGAGACTAATCATGTTGCAAAGGACTTGGGTTGACTTAGGAGCCATTAGTGAGACAAATTTGTTCATTGTAAGGGTAGGGGAGCCCTTTTGAAGGATGGAAAAAGGATCCCCCTGCTCATTGCTAAACAATACTGTGTATGACATCATTTTACAACCTGCTTGACCTAAATTTTGGACTTGGGGTGTCTGCCTAAAATTCAAAATTCATTAACCTTGGAGCGCTCCGACGTCTTCTATCCAAGGGTTGGATTTGGTGTTACTAGAGCACATATTTTTCTAAAATTACAAATGTGGAAGTATGTCAAGTGGTTGACTTGTGTTGATTCTAATTCAGACTTGGAATTGCAAAAATGAGGTCATAGATTCAAAGATGAAAAAGAATCCAAAAAAATTTCATGTCAAGAAAACCTCATTTCAAATCCTTTACAACAAAATTTACCTGAAAAATGATAATATTTTGCTTGTAATTGAATTTATAAGGAATTTTGAATTTTTCCTTTCAAAATTTATAGAAAAATATTGGTGATAGCATTGGTGAATATAACCATATGGATAGAATCTAAAACTAAAACTCTACAACTTCTATTTGCATTTCAATTCCAAAATATTCTTCCAAATAGTACTTTATGATGATTTTTCCAAAATTGTCAATTTCAGAGATGAGTCTAGACGCTTAGGGGTTAACCCTTGAACGTCAACACGGACGCCAAACGTCCAATGGATGACAAGGAATCTTTGAGTGTAGGACGAAAGTGCAACTATTCATCCTTGGAATTGGGTTTGGAAAGGAAAGACCTCCTATGCTACTTTGACTTCCAATAGGTGCTTTTGCTATTTTTTTGACCAATGATTCACACGGTAATACATAAGGATGATTTTGAGCATCGCCCCTTCGACGTTCAAGGGTTAAACAAGACTAATGAAGAAATATCAGTTTTTGGATGCCTAAACCCGAAGTCAAGTCCACAAGCTCTCAAACATTCAAATCATTGATAGTGAGGCAGAGGTGCATTTCAATTAATGCACCACCACCCTCCATCCACTCAAAAGACACCATTAAAAAAAATTTAAAAATCATCCCCCCCTCCTCTATTTTTGTGATTAGAACTTTAAAAAAAAATGATTACCTCACCACCTCACCAATTTTTGTGATTAAAACTTTAAAATATATATATTTATTACCTCCCCCTTCTTCAATTTTGTGATTAAATTTTTTCTTTAATTTCCTCTCATCCCCTCCTCCTATTTGAATTTGAAGAAGCACTTCATAGTTCCAAAAAATATGGAATATGTCCATTTGACTGTATCCCGTATCTGTAACGTATCCATATCCTGGACACATATTTGTATATGTATTTATTATTTTTCCAGATTAGAAGGGGGATTCTCAACAAGGGATGAACAACTCTCACTTTTTCAAGGGGAGATTGATTAATACAAGGATTCTTTGTGGTGGATTCCTATCATGTGTGATTGCTATAAGTGTCAAATTCATGATGGTGATCAATGATGGTGAAGGTGATTAGAATTTCTTGTCTCTTGGATCCAATGGTGGGGAATTTTTTTGTTGGGGGGGCGAGGACAACAGACTTTGTAATCACCATAGATAGTAGGATGCTCAATAGGAAAGGAATGGCAATTATTGCCTCTTTTGGGTGCATTGTGACAAACTGTGTCACAATGCACCCAAAATCCAATTAAATTTTTTAATTGGATTTTCATTCCTTCCCCCCTTCCCCCCTGCCTTCTTGTCATTTTCAGAAAGGAATGCAATTGACAAACAATATGGGATAACAACATCCCGTATCTTGTATCTGTATTGTACTATATTTGTATCTGTATTTTGTATTATATCGTACATGTATCTATATTTAATACAATATCGTATTTGTATCTGTATTCACATTCTGTATTACTGTGTAATTGTATACGATATTGTATCTGTACCCAGTATTCATTTTGGTATCCGTATTTGTATTGATATTTGGACGGCTCAAATTAATTCTCACGAAATCAACGGCTTGTGATTTTCTAAGAAATCAACGGCGATTTCAAAAACAAACATTTTTACAAAATGAACAATCGACAACCTTTAAATTTTTTGAGAAAAGGAGGGGCAACTGATACAAACCAGAGGTGACAGCCTCTTTTCACTTGATTGTGATTGTAGGATGCTCAATTGGATGGATGCTCAATTCAAACCCTGAATTGCACCTTTCCATCTAAAATACCACATCTATGACTGATGTGGACAACATTTCTACTAAGGTTAACTCCTAAAAAAAATAGGGGTGTTATTCAAGAAAAATTGACAAAAAAAACGTCATTTTTAGTTATTGCCCAAAATTGAAAATAAAACCTTTTTTTTTGGAACTTCAATTGTACAAAAGTGTAGTAGACTACTATGACAATGTGTTGGAAAGATTTCAACCCATTTGATTGCGTGGATTGAAAAGATTATAATATTTGAAGTGAAGAAAAAAAAAAATTCATTTTTACAAGACCGAGCCATTAGACTTCAAGCCCTCTTAGAGTAAAAATTTACTCTAACTTGATGAATTTGCCCCTCTCCACCATTGAGTTTTGAATCTTGTTAGGTACATTCATGCAATGTTTCAAAAGCAAATATGGAGTCTAATTTACTCCAAATCACCTTGCAATGCATGGAGATTAAGTGAACCGGATTACACTAGTCATTTTTTGATGATTTCTTGTGCAATAAAGAATATTTTTATTTGAAATTCAAATGGTGAAAAGTTAGAAACAAACATTAGGAATATGTGGGAAAAATTCACGAACTCTAACTTCACAAACTGTAAGATAATAGGGCTTGAAGTTAGAAGAAAATGTTTTTTTCTTCAAAACCACCCTGACAAAGCTAACAAAGTTTGACTCCTCTTAGAATGTGATTTGAGAACTATCATCTTTTCTTTTGAAAATTTTATGCCATATTTGATTAGTTATATACATGCCAAATTTCAAAAGTTGATAAGGGGTGTAGCAAAAGATGCCCCAAAGATGCTCCAATTGCCCAATTTGGAGGGTAGTATAACTTTTGATCATTTGATCAAAAAAATTATTATTTCCATGAAGGAGGTGAATGTTTCCATCTTTTGTCAAAATTTTAGAAACATCCATTACCCCTCTAAAGTCCCAAGAGTCCCCTCTGGAGGCTCTTAAAGGTTTGGTTAGGTACCTATGATCAAAAAATATTTCAAGATAGTAAAACTAATTAACCTACAGGAAATATAATTTTTATTCCAATCAATGCATGTGAGCAAAAGAGTTATATCACAATAAGCCCCCAAAAGATTAAGACGGGTAGCAAAAAAAAAAGATTTAAATAATTTTTTTTTATAGATTATATTTTTCTATGTTAAAATTTTTTATTTGTTCCATTTGGATAAGTGATGTGAAAGTTACGAAGCTTATTGTTTGGTAGGTGATCTTAGCAAATTCTTGAGAAAATAATGTATTGGATCTGTTTTCAAAATCAATTTAAACAATTTTTAAAGAAAAAAAAAGTGCATATGGTTTAATTTGTTTTTTAGAACAATCTCACCATTGGAATTAGTGTGTTTCAATTCCATCTTAGAGCTATAAAATTAATTTTTTACTTCTATCTTATACATGCTTTGATTTAAGTATGAAAATTATAAGATTTTCTTAAGATAAAAATAAAAATCACAAACCCTTGACTCAATTCTTCAACATATAAAAAAAACTATTTTACAATCTATAGTAGAAAATTTTTAAGTTAAGAGGATTCAAAGCCTTATAATCTAGCAAGACTACGAACAAAAAACTCTTTTTCTTCACTTTAAACACTTATATCTTGTGATCAATATGGTCAAAGTTTCTTAAATATCTTCTAAACTACTCTAGTCCAAAATCCTATGGTTGGATATGCAAAATAGACAAATATTTTTAAAAAAAATTGTTTGCATTGAAAATTATAGTTTTGAGGGGGGGTAGGAAAAAATGGTCTTGGACTTTATGGGTTCAAAATTGACTTCATACAATCTTACCCAAGTTTTCAAATGTGTATTGAATAGACACTTGGTCCTCAAGGGATTCAACGTTACAAAAAATACATTGAAAACCCAACCTAGTTGTGACATTTAATGATTAACATGCTTGAATACAGTTTTGTGATTGCACATCTAGAAGTTGTGGACACAAGAACATAAGCCAATTGAATACAAATTTGTTATTATTGTACAATATTCTCTTCCTTCGCAAGGGCTTTTCTTTCAGTTTGATGTATAATTTGTTCCTTGCAATGGTATGAAATGCCCATTTGTTTTGTAAAATGAAAAAAAAAAAAAAAAAAATCTTGAAGCCAAAGAAATTTGCAATAGTTTGGTGCCCAAAGACCTTCTTTTTCTTATACAATTGTGCTTCTACAGGTGCCTAACTGCCTCACTCTTTTCTCTAGGTAGTAATAAATAATTCATATGGCTAGCTCTGTTTTTTAGCCAATCCCTCCAAAAAAAAAAGATAGTGATTCCCTGGGGCACCCTCCACATATGTTATATGCTCAAGGGGGTGATAAATGATCAATGGGACCTATGATGTATAATTGCATTTTGTACTCCCATGATCCCACATGCCATACATACATATATACATTCATATCCATATGATGGACTTCTGAATCTTTTTTTCCCCACATACAATTATTTTTAGGGTGGGACCCACCAAATTAATGATTTTTTCTTTTCTTTTTTTCTCTCTCTTTTTGGCTGCCCTGGGTACCAGTGCTTGTACAGGTGCTTATTATTATACAGAATATGTACCTTATGATCTGCATACCAACTCAAGCTCCCAAGAAAAAAAAAACTTTACAATTTCAAAAAGGAAAAATGAATGCCAAAGATATTTTGTTCCTGTCTGGGCTGAACTCACTCTGTTGTCAGAACTCAGTCAGAAAAGAAGAGTAATAAGTTGAAAAGTTCAATTCTACCCCGCTGTTCGGATTTTTTCTTTTTACATTTTGGAGAAGGAGCCAGTTGTCTCTTACTCATGTGATACTTGGGTGATGCTTGGTGATATCTAAGGTAAAACAGCCCATTACGGTCAGATCGCCCATAGTGGACACTTTACCAGTTTTCCCAAACCACAATCAGTATCTAATCTGACGCTCATGGAAAGTGATGAGTGACCGCATTAGGAACACCCAACTTTACAAGCGTAAGAGCATTCCTACGGCAAACTCGCCAAACAAGGGCACCAAATCACAAAAAACTGCTTTCGGTTAAATAAAAAAATTAAATTCATCAAACATCTCACGTTTGTTGAAAAATATTTCCATCTTATCTTGAGATTAGAATTGAATAGAAAAACTCTTTATATACATATGAAGTGGTAGGATGTAGAACAACCCATGTAAGATGTAGAACAACCCATGTAGGATAGTGTAAATTAGAATTAGTAGGAGCTCAACCCCTCATAGTTAAGTCAAAAGTAGGTTTTGTTGTTCAATAGAATTTCAAACCTCATTTAGGCATGGTAGAATTATTTTTTTCAAAACACTTTGAACTAAGAAAAGTTGATAAATGAAGATAACTTTCATTTCCAAAAATCCATTTGAGAATCAGAACATCGAATTAAAATATATGGACAGATTTGAGAGAGGAAGTTTGAAATTGTAAAAAATAATTCCCTTCCAACCCCTCTCTCAAATTTGTCTATAACTTTTGATTGGAGATTCTAAATCTCAAACGGATTTTTGGAAATGAAATTTCTCTTCATTAACCAACTTCTTTTAGTTCAAAGTGTTTTGAACTTTTTTTTCTACTATGCCTAAATGAGGTTTGAAAATCTATTAAGAAACAAAACCGACATTTGACTTAACTACAAGCGGTTGAATGAGTTCCTATTAATTCTAATTTACATTATCCCACATGGGTTGTTCAACATCCTATTACCTCACGTGTATATAATGAACTCTTCTTCCTCTCATCTAAAACTCAATTTTAATTGATAATGTATTAACTACAAGTTTGCCCCATGGTAGGAAGCCCACTCCCTATGTTGGTTGCCTTTGGCGCCCTGCCATGGGGATGCTCTAAATCATTGTTAAAAGTTACTTTTCATGGCATTCTACATTAGAAATTATTGTGACCACTTTAGATGGTTAAGATAAGCATATTGGGTACACTTTTTGTTTGTTGTAGGGGAGCCTATAGACCATGTTGGGAAGAGCACTTCAGAAATACATTATTAATTCACACTTTGTCTGAAAAATAAAATTTCAATTTCTCTCACTATTTCTCACACTTATCTTTGTGTGGGAATTTTTTTGAAAAATTTCAGTAATGGCATGAGGGCAGACTCTAAATTCTGACCACAATGGGATGATTTACCTTACATTAAAATTAGGTGATACCTAGGTAAAATCATGTGATATTTGGGTGATACTTGGTGACATCTACATGAAAATTAGGTGATACCTAGGTAAATTTGGTGATACGTGGTGGCATCTACATGAAAATTAGGTGATACCTAGGTAAATTTGGGTGATACTTGGTGACATCTACATGAAAATTAAGTGATACCTAGGTATAATTGGGTGATACTTGGTGACATATACATGAAAACTAAGTGATACCTAGGTATAATCGGGTGATATAATCGGGTATCATCGGGTGATACTATGTGAAAACTAGGAGATACCTACACTAGAAGAAACCCGCATCAAAGTTGACGGATTTTGTTAGACATCCCATTTGACAATTCTTGTTTTTATGTCAACAATGATGTCCACTATAACATCTTCATGTTATAGTGAACGTCGTTGTTGACATAAAAACAAGAATTGTCATATGGGATGTCTAACAAAATCCGTCAACTTCAACATAAGAATACAAAAGAAAACAAGGGATCCTTCTAGTAAAACCTAGCTACTGGTCTTAAAATACTAACAACAATAATCTTACTTTGTTTTTTTTGACACAAGCATGTTAAGGAAACACACTGCGAGGGTTTTCCATCAGGAGGAGAGGCTGATTTCACACTAGGTAAACAACATGCTACCACCAAGTATATAACCCGCAACCACACCAACCATCACCTGGTAAGGTAGGTGGCGCAAATTGCGACCCACTTCTTGGAACCGTCCCTATAGGAGGCTCTGAAATGAACATTGAGTGGTTCTTAAATGGGCTTTTGATAATGTGAGAGCTTAATAAGGTTTGTTAGATGTTGGTTTATACTTCACATATGGTGTAATAAGAGCCAGGGTGGATTGATTTCGAACTAAGAGTTAATACAAGATAGGTGTTCACTTCATTTTTGCAAGAAACACATTTATGGCTGAACATCCATTCACTAAAATGATTCTCTGTCACTCATTAATTCTTGGATTGATATGAAATTTTAGCCACACAAACTAGACTAGGAGGCGCAACTTTTCCAATAAAAAATAATTAAAAATGGACCTTGTATGAAGAAGTTATAAGCTGCCAAAGTTCACTGTGATCAAAGAATGTCGGGATTTAGAACTTCAAATTGCTCCCAAACATTCAAAACAACTTGAATTGACATGAAGATTTTACCACAATAATTAGACTTCAAGGAGAACATAATCCAACAAATTCTAATGAAACAAACTTAGAATGAAGGAGATAGAAGCCCCTGAAACTACAGCCAACAAATGCAGTTCGGTAAACTCAAATTGAACTTGTGAACTTTGATTGGCTCCTAAAGAATCAGTATAACTCGGATTGATCTGAAAATTTTATCACACAAACTAGAAGAGAGAGTGCAAATTTTACAACAAGTTTTATTGAATTTGGAAATTGGATGCAAAAGTTAGAGCACTTTGAATTGAACTTGAAAGTATATTGGTTCCTTGGCTTCAGTTTAGTGAAGGTCACATTTAGGAACCTTAAGTGTTACTTTTTCAATGCTTCACTGCTTGTTTTTGGTAACACCATATCTTTTTTCAGAGCACGCGTGTGTGGGTTTTGCAAGGCCTAGGATCACAAATAGGTGCATATGGCAGAATTCTTTGAAAATTTATAAGTAATTCATAAATGCTCAGAAAAATATGAAACCACTTGGGTTAAGGTAGGAATACCATAAACGGTTAAAATAAGCATTTTAGCCTATAAGATATGAGAAATTCGTTGAGAAATTCAGTTCAATGTGTGCACAAATAAGGATGAGGAAAAATGAAAAAAATAAAAAATAAAAATCTTCAAAAATGAATATTTTATTGAATATAAATGTGGATTTCTCATACATACCCCATTCGTGTCTCATAGCTTCACCTAAAACGGTTTCCCTTGGAACTTGTTCCTAATAAAGTCTAAGCCAATCAAATTTCAGCAAATCGAATCTTTTCAAATCAACATCAAAGCTACACTAAAGATGATATTTAGTGTCTTGTACACTAAATACGAAGGCATACACTAAAAGCCAATTACCCTATGAAAGTAAGTAACATTAAATGTCAATTCAAACACTAAATGTGAACCAGAATTGTCATATCAGACGGAATATCACTGTTCACGGACAGAATCGGACCGATTAGGGCTAGGCGGCTGCAAACTTCAGAGCCTTGTAACTTTTGCAAAAATTCTTCAAATCAGGAAAATGAGATGTTTTTCGGCATCTACAGTTTTTTTAGATGCCGAAAAACATCTCATTTTCCTGATTTGAAGAATTTTTGCAAAAGTTACAAGGCTCTGAAGTTTGCAGCCGGCACATTCAAGTCTAACACTAATTGTGGACAAGTTCAGATTTAGTGTTGTCGCTAGTAGGGGGGTAAAAACACTAAATGTCACGCAACACTAAATATCATCTTTAGTGTAGCTATTGTTGGTTTTAGAACACCCTATTGTACCATTAGGAGGGGGGGCGCCATTTATGATATTCCTACTTTACATTCCGCATCAATTTCTCTTCAAGTGAAAAATAAGTAAAAAAAATTTAGGCATCTGAAAACCATCGAAAAGGCTCAACAGCCGTTAAAGTGACGGTTTATGAGCACACTACAGTACCTTAGTTTAGACCAGGGTGAATTGACCCCCTCATTGCCCCTCCAGGGCAAACCCTGGAATTTTTTTATTTGCAAGGCTTAGTTTTTTTTGAAATTCTGAATTCATATTTGCAATCAGAGACCCCAAATTACCCTAGAGACATGCATGAATTACCAAAAAATTGGCACAACATAGGGGGCTTTTTTTTCAAACCAACGTTGACCGGGGCAATGAGGGGGTCAGTTCTCCCTGCGCCTTAGTTTAGGGTCATCTCGGACCTTTAATCTGACTATTTTGATTTTTGACCCAGGCCGCCTCCAAATGGAAAAGAATTTTTTCACCAAAAAAAACCAGTCCACATCGGTCGATTGACTACACCCAATTGGCGAAAAGTCGTGCATGCCAAACCCACTGGCACCAGGTGGAAAGAGACTACTGGTGAATCTTCAGTTATAAATAAAATACCCCGCCGCCTCGTCATCAAGTTTACAGCACACTTTCTGCCATCTTTTCCACTTTTCTCGGTGGAATTTCTTTTTCTTTTTTTCTTTGATTTAAAAAAGACGGAAGGGCTGAGCAGTGGGCCATGATTGGCCGAGAGGGGTGCTCCAGTGATCCGGCCGGGCATTTCGGCTCACTGGGACCGGCCAGTTGCTTTTTTTAAAATGAAACGAAATGAAACGAAATGAAATTTATTGGATTGGATTGGACTGGAGAAAAAGGGAGTTAACCCTTAAAAGAGGTTGGGTTTTTCTATACCAGTGTGGTTTGAGTGGTATTTAGAAGGGCCACTGTGTACAGAATGAGTTTCCTACTAAAAGGAAATGGCTTTATGAGCCATGATTTTTGCAAGTGCCAGTTGGTAGATTGTGCAACACACTGGTGTTGTAAGAACATGGTTTCTCAATGCCATTAATTTCTGAAAAATCCCCAACTGCAAAGAGCTTCATTAGTATATTTTTGAAGGGTACAAGACACGATGAGGATAGAAGGACTGCTGGGAACAGCCCCGCAGCAGCCTGCAGTTGCTGCCTGCAATGACAAAAAGATTGCCATGTCATTTTTTTTTTCAAATTTTTTTTTCAAATTTAAATAAAATAAAATAAATTTTAGCAACTCTTCAATTCCAAATCTACACCCAAATTCACCAACCCAAATCCATGAATATTAACCCCTCACCACCCCAGGCCATTTTGGGTTAAAAACATCACTACTTTTGAAGTGATATAGATCTAAATGTCACTAAGCTATAGAGATCTAAACCATACAATTTTGTAGTGTACATGTTGTAAATGATGTTTATCAAATTTGACCGCATAGATTGCAAGATTATAATGTTTTAGTGTTGAAAAAGAATGCTGAAATTTTCCTAAAAACACATTTAGAGGCGAAATTTGATTTCTAAACCTAATCAAATGAAAAAACTTTAAACTATAAAGTGATTCAAAACTAGCATATAAACACATTGGTGAAAAAAAGTAGCATTCAATTGACTCAATGTGTTTGCAAAATAGCTTGCAAATGTCAAAAAATAGGCAAGAAAAGTTGAAGAAAACACAGACAAGGCTGAACCTCCTTCTACTAAAATGCTTCTGTCATTCATAACTTATTGGATTGATATGAAATTTTATACACACAAACTAGACTGGTATGCGCAACTTTCCCAATAACTTTTATTGGAATCTAACACTTTATGAGGAAGATACAAGCCGCCGAAGTTCACTATAGTCCAAGAATGGCGGGATTTTGAATTTCGAATTGCTCCCAAACATTCAAAACAACTTGGATTGTCATGAAATTTTTACCACAATAACTAGGCTTCAAGGGTAATATAACCCAACAAATTTTATTGAAATCGAACATTAGATGAAGGAGATATAAGCCCCCGAAGTTACAGCCATGAATTGCACTTTAGTGAATCAAATTGAACCTGTGAACTTCGATTGGCTTCCAAAAAATCATTACCTCTTGGATTGATCTGAAAATTTTACCAAACAAACTAAAGGAGAAGGTGCAAATTTTCCAACAAGTTTTATTTGATTTGGATATCGAATTCAAAAGTTACAGTACTTTGAATTGGACCTGAAATTTTGTGAGGACACTTTTGGGCCCCTTGGGCAGTGAGGGGTTAAATTTGGAATGCCAGCTCAAAAGATCTCAGGTTCATTCACTGCCTCAGGGAGTCAAGGAATACAGTGACAGAATGTAGTGTCTGACACCCTTGCATGAGTATGAAATAGAACAAGTGAAGGCTTTCATGCTGGAATACGTATAATGCACCACTTGCACATGCAGAAAATCTATAGAATGACTCAGAATAATTTCTAAAAAATCTTGAAAAATTCTTTGAGACCATGCTCAAGTATTGTCCAACCCATAATTCTGAAATACCCCCATCTTCACTCATTAAATCCCCGAATACAGCAAACGTAGGCCATTGCTGGCTCAAACCTCTTTTAAGGGTTAAAGGGTGTTGCAGACATTCCCCGCTTGAATGGTGAAGCTATTTATCATACATCCAAAAACAACTGAAACGGACGGACTGTAACTGAAATTGAAAGATGTAGATGAATGTTTTCTATTCATCCAAAAGTGTCCAAGTTGGGACACTTTTTTTATATTAGCCATACCCTCTCAGTCCAGTTGGGACTGATGCCCAATCAAAATGCTTGATGGGAGCCTGATTCCTGGCCTCCAATTGTTGCCACCTTGCTGACTGAGCTCAGTCAAACCATTTTTGGGTTTAGTATGGGGAAGCTTTTTACAATTTTATTTTTTGTCATTGAAATGGGTTTGTGGGTGCAAATTTAGTGAGACGGATATTCCATTTCTGTGGCCTGGAAATCACTTGGGAATCCTCTGTTGGCATTGGTGCAGACTGCTGGGAATCCTGGGATCAGCAGCGGTGCAGAAAGCGATAATCACTCAAGGATGAAGCTGTTGAAGTGGATGAAGCTGTTGAAGTGGATGAAGCTGTTGAAGTGGATGAAGCTGTTGAAATGGATGAAGCTGTTGAAGTGGATGAAGCTGTTGAAATGGATGAAGCTGTTGAACTGGATAAAACTATTGAAGTGGATGAAACTGTTGAAGTGGATGACGCTTTTGAAGTGGATGACGCTGTTGAAGTGGATGACGCTGTTGAAGTGGATGACGCTGTTGAAGTGGATGACGCTATTGAAGTGGATGACAATATTGAAGTGGATGACGCTATTGAAGTGGATGAAACTGTTGAAGTGGATGAAACTTGCAATAGGGATGAAACTTGCAATAGGGGTAGTGACACCTTCTTCACTTGGCACTTGGAGAATGGAGGATGAGAAGTTGGTGAGGGTTTGGAGGAGCCAATGGGAAGCCACTGTGGGTGAAGAAGGTGTGACACACCTAGCTAAAAGATGCGTTGAGAGTGGAGAATGAAAAAAATGGAGAATCCATTTACCTAAACGTAAGATTAGATGTAAGGTTGGAAGGAAATCGGCAACAACAAAGGTTAAAGTGACAATGGAAAGGTAAAAGTATAGAGCACAAAAGAATATTCTTAGTTGGATATATCTTCCACACTTCTACACTTCACCTTTGGAAGTGAAGACTAAAAGTACAAATGATCTATCTAACTAAAAATATTCTACCAACATGAAGCCAATCCCAAGCTGCCACGATTCCATTCTCCATTCTCCAAGTGCCAAGTGAAGAAGGTGTGACTACCCCTAATTTGCGGATGAAATTTTATTTATTCATCCAAAACAACATATATACATCCAAAATAGAATGGTATTGTACCAAATTTGGTAGCAAACTTGCAATTTCATCCATTGAAAAGCAAGAATATTTTGCCAAAGATTCCTTAAAAAAACAAAATCATTGCTTTCTAGTAAAAAATTGCTCTCTTAAACTCCCCTTGATTAGTAGAGGAAGAGACACCGATTTAAAGAGTAGGATAGCCGTGAATTTGTTAGGGCCAACTTCCTAGTGGAATTGGGTTCGTGAAGCCTACCAATCAAGAATGGAATGGAGATTTCCAAAAGACCAAACTCCCCATTAGACTATTGAATAGTGGGCTTCGCTGGCCCTAATTCTATATGGAAGCCAACCCTTAACCCCTCATCGCCGGAGAGGACGAAAAGTGTCCTCACAGAAATTCAAAGAACTTTAACTTTTGCATTTGATGTCCAAATTTAATAAAAACTTGTTGGTAAAGTTGCGCTCTCTCTTCTCGTTTATGTGGTACAATTTTCAGATCAATCCAAGATGTATTGATTTCTTGGAAGTCAATCGAAGTTCACAAGTTCAATTTGAATTCACCAAATTACATTTGAAGGTTGAAACTTTCGGGGCTTGTATTTCCTTCATCTAATGTATGTTTTCAATAAATAAAAAATTGGGCTATATTTACCTTCAAGTCTAGTTATTGTGGTAAAATTTTGAGGTCAATCCAAGTTGTTTTGAATGCTTGGGAGCAATTCGAAGTTCAAAATCCAGACATTTTTGCATTACCTTTGAACTTCGGCGGCTTCAGACAAGGGTTTATTTTCAACAATTTTTGTTGGAAAAGTTGCACATACTAGTCCATTTTTTGTGGTAAAAATTTCATATCAATCCAAGAAGTTATAATTTAGTGAGAAGCATTTTAGTAGAGGTAGGTTTAGCCATAGATGTGTTTTTTTGCTACTTTTTTCACTATTTTTTGACATTTCAATACAATTTTTGCAAACACAATGAGTCAATTGAATGACTTTTTTCCCATCAAAGTGTTTGTCTTTTGTTTCTGAATCACTTTGCAATTTCAAGTTTTTTCATTTGAATAGGTTTAGAAATCGACTTTCACCTCCAAAGGTGTTTTTAGGAAAATTTCAGCATCTTTTTTCAACACTAAAACATTATAATCTCTCAATCTATACAATCAAATGATCCCAAATTTGATTTAAACCATCTACAACATGCACACTACAAGATTGTATGGTTGAGATTTTCATACCTTAATTACATTTAGACTTATAACACTTAAAGAGCAAGGTTGTTTTTTGAATGGTTAGGCCTTGGGCGGTGAGGGATTAGCCCCTAAAAGCCCAAGGACTTTATCGGTTTAAAAATCTCATTACTTTTAAAGCGTTATAGATCTAAAGGTCACTAAGGTATAGAAATCTCAATTATACAATCTTGTAGTGCTTATGTTGTAGATGATGTGAATCAAATTTGGAGTCATTTGGCTTCATAGATTGCAAGATTATAATATATTAGTGTTATGAAAAGGATGTTGAAATTTTCCTAGTAACACATTTGGAGGTGAAATTTGATATCTAAATCTATTCAAATGAAGAAGAAACAAGGCGCCAAAGTTCATTGTAGTCCAAAAATGTTGGGATTTTGAACTTTGAATTGCTTCTAAACATTCTAAACAACTTGGGCTAACATGAAGATTTTACCACAATAACCAAGACAATAACAAGATTTCAAGGGAAACATAATCCAACAAATTTTATTGAAAATGAACATTAGAGGAAGAAGATACAAGCATTACATGTTTTTTAAGCCCATTGAAAGAATGTGAGTTTCTTGACATTCTTGGATTGTGGGAACGTTGCAAAACCAACACTCCGATGTGGCCGAGAGACTTCCACATCGGACTACATAAAAAAGATATTTTTAAGTTATTTTTAAAATAATAATACATTAGATGGGATTCAACCCTTCCAAAGGGCCGTTTCAGGCCGTTTCTTATTGTTGGGAACAACCTGTGTTGTTCAGAAAGAAAAAAGATTTAAAATTTTAAAAATATATACTAATATGGTTAATTCTTGACCACATCAGCAACCTGCATAATAGAGTTCCTAGCATTTGGAAACGCAGGGGAACTTGTAGCCTTCTACAACAACAGAAATACATCTAATGATATTTTTTAAATATTTTTTTGAATTTATTATTTATTTATTACTTTTCCAACAAGTTTTATTGAATTCAGACATTGGATGCAATAGTTACAACACTTTGAATTGGATTTGAAACTATGTGAGCACACTTTTGGTCTTTTGAAACATTTAGGGGTTAAAGGCCCCCTTACTTGTATCAATGGGTGGGAAAACTTCACAAGGGGTGCTATAAATGCAAATAGCAATTGCATTTTTATGTGAACTTGGTGGGTGGGGAGGAATACTATAAGGTTTCTATGTGTGTATATTCCTTTAAGATTGACTAGTCTCTACCAATAGGGGGCTACATTGACATTGGTGAAACTTTAACCCATGTTTACCTACCCTAACAAGACAATTGATAGAGCCTATTTTGTCTGTAGTGTGGATTGTATTGGCTAGGCTGTCCACCAAGCTCATATGTAAGCACAATCAAAGTTCTGAAACATAAGTACAAAATTTGAACAATGAATGAACACAAATGGATATCAAGTACATAAAATTGTGATTTTTCATCCACATTTTTTTCTTATAGATTCTTGTGTTAGTTCTTAAACATTTAGAAGATATAGATTTTGAAGACTTTGTTTTGTAGATATTCAACAAATCAAAGCGTACGATAATGTTTTACCAAAAAAAAATACTTTTTTGTTTAAAAAATGACCCTTTTAAATTGACTTCAATAAATAAGTAAAATAAAAATCTTAAAACCACCATTACCAAAGCTTAAAATTTTAATCCTAAAGAAAAACTTCTTATGAAAATTACAAATATTTAATCAAAAATTAATTTAGGAAGTATTTTTGAATTTATTGTTTAAGATTTTATTGATTAATAACAGTTAGTAGAGTATTAGATTTAGCTATATATATGTGATATATGGATCATGTTTTATAACTTTTGTTTAAAAATCATCTCTAAATTATATTGTTCTTAACCGCCAAACGTCAGAGACTATGTTTTCACCAAAACTGCTCCAAATTTGTCATTTCTAGGATAAGTACCAAATTTTAGAAAAAAAAACATTTTTAGAAATATGAAACCATAGGATCTTGTAGTTCACTAGTTTGAAAAGATGTGGTAAAAATTTCAAAAGTTTCTACCATGTAGATTGCAAGATATTAGCATTTGAAGTAACAAAAAAAAATTGGGGGCTTGCAAAAAAATGGGCAGCTACACTTCACAAGGTCACATTGTATGAAAAAATGTCCATAATGGTTCTTTAATATGTGGATTCCTTCTTCAAGGTAAGTTGTTTACATGCTTGAAAATTTTCATATCATTGAAATTTTACAACATACATGAAAAAAATAGTAAGTAGAAAGAAGTAGAGGATGTTTAAAAATACTAAATTGTTAACAGTTTATTTATGGAATTGAAAAATGCCAACCTTAATGGTTGTAATATTGCAACAAACAATATACATCTAATATTTTTATTTTTTTTCCAAAAATATTTAAAATTGAGTTAAATAAAGGACTTATAAAAGTATATTTTAGAGTAGAGATTTCATAACTACCCACAAACTAACCCAAAACTAAAATTCCTCATAACCTTCATCTCATTAATTAGAATGGAATGATTCAAAGCTTACAACATATATGTAAATCTAGAGAATCAATTTTCAAATTTTTATTTTTTTTAAGAAGTGATTTTCAAAGAAGTTTTTTTTCTTGCTCGAGATACCCGTTGAACACTGAAAATTACATATCATGCAATTAGTTTTGAACCATATAGTCAAAAGTTATGAAAATTATTGGGCCTTAAATTTACTCCTCGGGCACATGTTGTGTGAAAATTTCAAAGAAAAAAAATAAAAATTCCATTTGTAGTGAATTGCCCAAATTCGCTATGTTGTTGAAAAACAGTGTTTGGTCTTATAGGGGTTAAGTTGTAATTATAATACATCTTCAAATTTTTCAAAACTTAGACTATCCCCCTATTCCTTGAAGAATTAACCCTAGAGCGCTCCGACGTCCAATTTTTGGACAATTTACAGATTCAAAATTAGACTTATTTCTCATTACAACTTGGATGAAAGTCATCCTAATTTTTAGAGACACTTTATGAAGTTGTGGTCCTATCCAAGGGTTGGATTTGGTCTTACTAGAGCACATACTTTTCTAAAATTACAAATGTGGAAGTATGTGAAGTAGTTGACTTGCGTTGACTCTAGTTCAAACTTGGAATTGCAAAAATGAGGTCATACACTCAAAGATCATAAAAATTCTAAAAAATTCCCATGTGAAGAAAAAGTTATTTCAAATCCTTTCCAACAGAATTTACATAAAAAAATAATAATATTTTGCTTGTAATTGAATTTATAAGGAATTTTGAATTTTTCCTTTCAAAATTTATAGAAAAATATTGGTGATAGCATTGGTGAATCTAACCATATGGATAGAATGTAAAACTAAAACTCTAAAACTTCTATTTGCATCTCAATTCCAAAATATCCTTCTAAATAGTACTTTATAATGATTTTTCCAAAATTGTCAATTTTGAAGATGAGTCTAGACGATTAGGGATTAATGCCCAATTTTTTTAATAAAATCTGGACATTTTGCTTATATCTTTGTTGAACAATGGTATTGAAATCAATTTCATTAAATTGGTTAAAGAAGATGTTTATTTTGAAGATTCAAACATTACTTTAAATGAATAAGAAATTACTTGGACAAAATACCAACATTGTTTAGAAGAGCTTTGTTCATCATTTGAAAATAGAAGTTGGAGCAATTAGAAAGAAACTTTGAAAGGATGAAGCAATAACTATGTTGCGAGTGTTTTATATTTCAAATACGGAGCTCTATGTGGTGGCTATAGCTTAATAAAAATTGTTTTGTATTTTCTTTTACAAATAGGATTACATGTAGTTTAATCTTTGTTGCTAATACATGAACTTTGGGGGTGATGGTTGGTCATTTAAGATGAAAAACACTTCAGTATAAAGAATGTCAGAACATGGTATGTTTGTAATCACTTGGTAGAATTATTCCTCAGAAGTAAAAACTTATAGCACATATTAATTAATCAGTGTAGAAAACACTAATATCATTACTCTTGTACCAATATTTAAGCTTTAAGAAATTTGGTTTATTTAGATAATATAATAAACCAATATGCTGGATGTGGATTTTTATTTATTTTTTATTTTTTTTGAGAATTTCACACAACATGTGCTTTAGAAGTGACCTTCAAGTGCAACAATTTTCATAACTTTTGACTACATGGTTAAAAAGTTATTGCCTAATATGTAATTTTTAATGCTTAGCCCCTAAAGGACCATTGTTCCTTCAGGGGATAAATGGGATTTAGGGCAAGTAGCTACAAGCTGAAATTTTGCCCTAATTTTTTGAAACTTTTTGTGAAGATAGAAAAGCTGATAAGTTTTGTGGGAATATTATTATTTTTCGATTGGTGCCCGGGAACAAAAATTATGTCCAAATAAGCTCAAAACAAGGGACGAGGGGCAGCAAAAAAATATTCAAAATTTCAAAAAATGTATTTTGAATTCTTTTCCTTATAGGGTAAATTTTTTGTCTACATGGAAAGCTTCTATTCATTCCATTTGGATTTATCATGAGAAAGTTATAGACAATCTTGTTTTTTGGGCAATTAGAGCATCTTCTTGAAAAAAATAACTTGTAGGATTCAATTTTGAATGCAATTTTTGCAATTTTTCAAAAAAGAAAGTTTCACATAATTTAGTTTTCTTGCTAGAACAATCTTAACATTGGCATCAGTGCATTTTAATTCCAGCTAAAAGATATTAATATTTTAGATTTTCCTTCTATCTCATATCTACTTCTACTTAACAATTTTTTTAAGAATGAAAATTAAGATTTTTTGGGTTTCTTTTTTCCCCCCAGACTCTCAACTCAATCCTTTACTATAAAGATTTAAAGCTCAAAACTTTATAGTGCAAAAAATTTAAATTAAAAATGTTCAAAGTTGAAAAATCTAGTCCCGCAATGTGATGAAAAATTGGTTTTTTTCACTTTAAACGAGGATATCTCGCAATCTCTGTGGTCAAAAGTTTTGAATTTGTTTTCACACATTCTCATAGTAGTTAGGTACAAGATACTATGGTTAGACGTAGAAGAGAAAAAAACAATTTTCAATTTATTTTACTTTTTGCCATAGAAATAGCAGTTTTTGAGTGTTTTTTGGCAGAAAATAGGCCTTGGTCCTTAGTGGGGTTAGTAGGCAACTTGCGTAGCTAAAAAATAATTGTTTTTTTAAGAAATAAAAATTTGAGCTTTGTTTCCTAGATTTATATATAGATGCAAAACTTTGAATTATTACGTTTTGATTAAAAAGATGAAAGTTGTGAGTAGTTTTAGTTTGCGGGCACTTATGAAATCACTATTCTATTAAAATTTGAAGTCCCATTAGACGGGATTTAGCCCTTTGGGAGGGTTGTTTGAGGTTGGTTCCCATTGCTATTTGGAAAAAAAATTATTTAAAAAGAAATTAGAAATTAGAAATTATTATTATTATTTTTTGATGTGGTAGTCTATTGGCCATGTCAACAGGCTATGTGGCTATATTTCCGTAGTTTGGGAAGTGCAGGGAACTCGTAGCTCTCCAATGAAGCAAAATCATCTAATGTTTTTTTTTAATCTTAACTTTTAATATTTTTGAAAAAAATAAAAGCATTGAATGTAGATTTTTTATTACAACATTAAATCCATTACGGATTGCCCCCTTTCTTGCCCCAACCATGGTTGAATGAAAACTGAATTGCCCCCCCCCCCCTATTTTGTGCCGCATAAACTTTATATTTCTTTATCTAATTTGGGACCTCTCATTACAAATACGAATTTATAATTTGCAATTTTTTTTTTCGTGGGTGGCAAATAAATCATTTCAGTTTTGTTTTTTCGTAAAAACATGGGGCAATACGGGGGAAGGGGGTCAATTCTCGGTGCCAGGCGTGATATTAAAGAGGTCCGGATGTTTTGCATGTCTGATTTCTATCCCGAGCCTAAATATCTGTTAATATCTTCGACCTCTCTCTCTCGATTGGGCAAGGCCAATTTGCGACCTTCCCTGAATCTCGTGGTAGTCTAGTCAGAACAGGCTGGGAAGATATTTTCCACTAGGCAGGTGGGTATTGGGTCCCCGAGACCTCACCCGTCCAGGCTGGCAGACGCTGCCCATGCATCCTCATGATCATGTCAGTGGGAACCTATTTAAGTACTGTAGTGTGCCCGGTGACACAACCTAAGTAAGTAAAAGCAAAAGTATTATTTTCTAATTCTTTAATTTGTGAAATTTAACCCCTTAACGCCTTCAAAATTTGGCACATTTTTGATTATATCTTTCTACAGAAATATCATTTACCTCAATTTCATGAAATTGGTCATTAAGGAAGGTTGTCTTTTCAAGATTCAAGTGTTATATTGGATGAATTAAAAGTTAGATGGACAAAATAGTGCTTCTGAGCCATTTGTTCATCGTTCAGAATATGGACGTTAGAGCACTTAACCCCTCACTGCCCAAGGGGCCCAAAAGTGGCCTCACACAATCTAGCAGTCAAAATCAAAGTGCTGTAACTTTTGCGTCCGGTGTCCAAATTTAATAAAACTTATTGGAAAAGTTGCGCATACTAGACTAGTTTTTGTGGTAAAAATTTCAGATCTATCCAAGGTGTATTGGATTCTGAGAAGCCATTCAAAGTTTGCAGATTCAATTTCACTGCATTGAGATGGCTGCAACTTCGGGGGCTTGTATCTTTTTCATCAAATGTTATTTTTCAATAAAATTTGTTGGATTTTGTTCCCCATAAAGTCTACTTAATGTGGGAAAATTTTCATGTCAATCCAAGTTGTTTCAAATGCTTGGGAGCAATTCGAAGTTCAAAATATAGACATTTCTGCATTACAGTGAACTTCGGCGGCTTATAACTTCTTCAAACAAGGTTCGATTTCAATAATTTTTGTTGGAAAAGTTGAGCATACTAGTCTAGTTCTTGTAGTAAAAATTTCATACCAATCCAAGAAGTTATGATTGATTTAGAGGCATTTTAGTAGAAGTAGGTTCAACAATAGATGTGTTTTTTTGCTACTTTTTTCACTGTTTTTTGACATTTCAAAACAATTTTGCAAACGCAATGAGTCAATTGAATGATTTTTTTCCCCACCAAAGTGTTTTTCTTTTGGTTTTGAATCACTTCTTAGTTCAAAGTTTTTTCATTTGAGTAAGTTTAGAAATCGAATTTCACCTCGAATTGTGTTTTGAGGACAATTTCAGCATCTTTTTTCAACACTAAAACATTAGAATCTTTCAATCTACACGGTCAAATGACCTCAAATTTGATTTACACCATCTAAAACATGCACACTACAATATTGTACGGTTGAGATTTTCATACCTTACTCAAATTTAGACTTGTAACACTTGAAAAGGAAAGTTGTTTTTTGACATGGTTAAGCCTTGGGCGGTGAGGGGTTAAGGATTAATATCTTTCACACTGTCAGTAGGTCTATCGAAGCAGACGGATGGAAATGCGTCAAACGGATGACAAAGACAATGTGGATGAGAGCATTCAAAATAAGTAAATAGTCAATTGAAGTCCGTCGTGCCAGTGGATGAGACTCCTCCAAACGGATGAAAAACGGTGAAGTGGATAAAACTTTTGTGACGGCGAGAAAAGCGAGATTTTGGAAAGGGGTGGCACTAGGTGGCTCTAAAAGCGACACTTTAAGGGCTGTTGGGCCTTTTTGATGGGTTTCAGATGCGTGAAAATATTTTCCCTTATTTTTCACTTGAAGAGGAATTGATGCGGAATCTAACCCAAGTGATTTCATATTTTTTGAAGCTATTGTGAATTAGTTCTGAGTTTTCAAAGAATTATGCCATAGGGACCTATTTGTGACTTCTAGCCCTTGCAAAACCCACTCTTAAATGGTCTGAAAAAAGATACAGCTTTACCAAAAACAAGCAGTGAGGCATGCAAAAAGTAATAGATAAGGTTTCTAAATGTGACTTTTACTAAAACTTGAATGAAAGCTTGAGTTAATTATTATTTCAGATTTTTTTAGCATATGTAGGAAGGTAGTTGGGCTGCCAATTCTCATTTTGAAAAAAAATAATGAATGCCTATCCACTTAATTAGAAAGTGCCTCTTAAATCAACTTTTAAAGAAATATAAACCATCCATTGGAGAAGAGTGAACCAACTCTTCCTCTTCTCTGACATAATTAATAGTCCATAATGTATCCATTTTTCAGCCACCTAGAGGACGGTTTGAAGAAGAGGGTCAGTTTTAGAGCACACTACCATACTGTAGGGAGCCCAGGCAGGGCGCCCATGCCCTGATGCGCATCGCATCCTAGACTTACAGTACAGGACACTGAGTACAGCAATCCAGCCCCAGGTGTGTAGATATCCAAGTGGTGGGCGTGGCGTCCCTCCCCCATTGTAGGAGATGTTACTGTAGGACGACAACCGCGCCTGCATAACCCCGATGTGTCTTTTTTCTGCTTCTTCCGACGTGGACGTGGACGTGGTCGTGGACGTGGTCGTCGTCGTCGTCGTCGCCGTCACAACGTTACGGAAGGATGGAATCGAGTTTGCGCTGATCGCGTCTGCACTTTGCACTGATGTTTTCCACCGCCTTTGCCCAAGGTTCGAAATTGGCTTCTCGACTTCCTTTGCATCCCGGCATCCCAGCATTCCAGCATCCCAGTTGTGTCTTCGCTGCTTGCACTCGTTTTGCGCAATTCGATTTTGCGCACAGCACGCGTAGGTGGTGGCGAACCGGTGGCGGTGGGAGTTTTCGGGGTTTGGATGTATTGCAAGATGGGATCGGGGAGAGATTCGCTAGGGAAGGGAGATATTGGTTGAATGTGGAATTATGAGACGGGGGGGTCGGATTGGGCATGGGTGTGGTGAATGGTGCGATTGGGGAGACGTCTAGCGCGCCCGGGTCGGCCGATTGGCCATGGACGTGGTGAATGGCAAGATTGTGGATACGGTGATAGTCGCAGGGACGGAAACGATTCGGAGTGGGGGTAGCACGACGGCGACGGCGACGAGTGGGGGCGAGAGACGAACCATGGCCGATCAGCAGCACGCGTGGAGTGGGATGAAAGCCTCGCGAGGGCTTGGACTCGTTGCGGACGCGAGAGCCGACACTGGACGTCCGCAGGTGGCGAGCGCGGGGGGGCTCGGGCAATGGGTGCCGACGTGGGTGGCGTCGGGGATGTATGTCGGCGACGACTCGTCGCCCAGCGTGGCCGTGCCCGCGGGCTTGACTCCCGCCGTGCACCGGTGGAATCCCCGTGCGCCGGAGCGAGGCGGTCGTGGAGTGCACGATTTCACGGGGATGCAGGATCAGCATCGACAGGGCTGGAAACGGACGGCAGATCAGGAGAGTAGCAGGGGTGCGGAGTTTGCGAGAGATCATGTTCCGCAGGCGCTGGGGTTGAAACCCTCGCGCGCGCGCGCGGTGAGTGGCGGGAGCGCATTGAGTGCTCGTGACCAGCTCCCGGGGAGCTTCGCGCGCGTCGCGGCCGCTGAATGGGCGCCCACCTGGGCGACGTTGGGGTCTTCGTTTGAGCCCATGGCCGAGAGTCGGTTGGTGGTGAACTCCGCCGCGCGTTCCGGAGCGGACCATGGATCGCCGCAGCAGCCGGATCACCGTCAGGGCTGGAAATGGACCACCAGCAGTCTCAAACGCAGCAACTCGGGGCTGTCTTGCCCGAGATGTGGGAGCATGGATCAGCAGCGCCAGCACCATTTCGACGCCAGCCCCTGTTCCGAAGGCAACCTGGACGAAGAGATGACCATGTTCGAGTTGCAGCTGACGCGAACCGTTTCCGGCCATTTCTCGAATCGGACGTCCGTCACTTCCTCGCGCCGTCCAGAAATTTCGAAATCGATCGCTCCTGCCATTACTGACGCCGTCACCGACACGGGCGACGACGATGCGTCGTCGGCTGAGAAGATGGCCGAGGAGCTCGTCGCGGCCACCACATCGGCCCTCGTCGCAGTCCCCACCGCGGCTCTCAAGCGGAAAAGATCAGACCTGTCTGATGGCGATGTTCAGGTGGGTGCTCGCGACGCCTTCCATTTTTGTGTCTTGCTTCCGCGGCAAGGAAGACGCACATTCGTTAATCAATGGCGTATTGCCTAGTGTCCATCTTTAACTCCCCATAGCTTCAAGCATAGCACTCCATCTCTAGTAACCTTTGAAAACTGGGACTGATCTTGATCTTAAAACATCGCCAATTTCATTGAAATCTTGCTAAATGGACAAGATTTTGGTCAGAGCTCGAGCTCGAGACGTCAGCAAGTGGGGTGTTTTTTTTGCAATTGCAGGGCGAGTGGGGGTGGACGCAGCCGCTGAAGCTGCTGGTACGCAAGGGACTCACGTTGTCGGACGTGGGAGAGCTAGGCCGAATTATTGTGCCGAAGGCAAGAAGCTTCTTGCATTTGGCAAAGTGAAGTTAGGATCATGCTTTGTCAAGACCTTGAATTTGGGGTTTCGCGTGGGGTCCCGGTATTTCTATGTAATTAGTGAATATTATGGAGGTTTACAGCTTTCCGTGGAACATTCCTGACATACACCCGCAACCTGAGCTCAAGTTAATCATGACAGTGGAGATGCGTGCTGGGTCTGTACTCTGTAGCCACGGCCTCCTTGGTCAGAGTTTCTGAGCCTTGGACGTTACATTGCAGAAAGATGCAGAGAGTCAGTGTTTTCCGCAAATAGACAACAAGGATGGCAGAGTTCTGGAAATGGAAGATTACACCGCTTCCAAGCGTTGGTACTTTCGATTCAAGTACGTCCATTTTTGCAGACCTTGCTTAACCCCGAATGGTAGTTTGAACACTTTTTAAAGCAATCAGAAAGGTAGTTAGTTCGACCACTTTTAAAACCAATCAGAATATATAAATGTGACTAATCCAAAAGCTCTCTATCTGTTTGATAGTTCACACGATTTTTCTTGAAGCTTCCTTAATGGTTAGATTAGCTTGATGAATTGCATTTTTCATATCATTCATCTGGTTGAGTGTTTAGGGGTCGTGGGTTAATTTCTGAGTAGTGAACTTTGTGTTTTCACACACGAGACAGTGATTTTTTGTACGAGTGTTCTGTATTGATTGGATGGGACCTACAGGTATTGGATCAACAACAAGAGCAGAATGTACGTGCTGGAAAACACTGGTATGCGCAAGCTTCCCTTCTTCGTGTCGTTTGTAGAGGAACTGAGTGGCAATAAGTTTCTAATGAACTTTCATACATTCTGTTTAGCACGCAGGAATGGAACAGCCTGGGCGAATTAAAGTTCCGGAAACCATGTGATGAGAACTGTGTTTCAATAGAATTCTGAGGAGTTGCATGACCCTTGCAGGAGATTTCATCAAGTTTCATTGCTTGAAGGAACATGACGTGTTCGTCATTTACGAAGATGGTTGTAAAAAACTTGTAAGTGGCTGAAGCATAAACTTCTCATCCTATGCTGAATTGATAACAAAGACAAGCTTGGTCCTGTTTCAGCTCATTTTACGTTACACTCGATCTCTAAGACGCACTCTGTAGTGGCACATTCCCTCAAATCTGCGTGTTGTACATATATGTGGTTAGATACACGTCAAAATGCATGACCGTGCTTATAGAAACCCATGTGTGCGCCATGTGCGCCTTGACAGTGTCAGACAGTCGAATTCTACTTGTCATAGAAGGTGATTTCAAACAAAAGGTGCTGTAAATGAAGCACTTGGATAGACAGAGATTTTGGATCTGCTCTTTGTAGTGGACATGAAAGTTGAAATTTCGCATAGTTCACATTAGGAGACTGAAGATGATGAGTGATGTTATGTTGCCCAAGGTTTCAAGTTTTCCTGCTGAAAATTTTCTGATTCTTGTGATCGAATTTGGGTTCAGATAGTATGTGGTCAGAAGAAGGAAAATGGCGACATTCTGGATCCTGTGCTTGAGCGTTCTAAAAGCTCTATGTCAGAGACACCACTCACCACCACCGAAGATGAAAGCAGTCAGCGCCACCATCAACATCGATAATATTATTGCTGGTATGATCACCTTTACTTGTTTGACTGTAAGTTGGAAAGTTTTTTTTTTCTTATCTGTTGAAATAAATTTATGCCTCGTCAAGGACTGTGAAGGCTGGAAAACTGACTGGCAGACCATTTCGGTGAATGTACAAAGTCTAGGTCTCTGGTCCTGTTTGCACCAAAAATAGCTTGAATTTCTGAAATTTATCCGAGTTCTTAAGCAGTCGATTTCTTAAGCACCTGTTGTGCCTACGTTGGGATCACCAGGGAGCCCAACTGGAGAATCAAATCAACGGCAAACTAGCTCCGGGCCAATAACGTTGAACGAGTGTTTTTGTCTCTTGATGATCAAAATCGGATTTAACCCTAAAGATCCGTGTGTCAAGAAAATGCAAATACTCATGAAACTGCCCAAAATCAGCACTCTCTTAAAAAAAAGGGCCTTATTCTTGACTAGTATTAAGGTCTCACATAAGAAAATGGGGGGGTCTGAGGACAAGGTGTGAGAACAAAAATGTGTAAGGAGCTTTAGGTGTTAAACTCCAATTTCGTTAAATTGGAGGAATTCCACAAATTTGTGAGTTCAGGGCACACAGCCTGAAACTGAAATCGGTTTCAGCTCGGGCGCCAATTTTCACATTATACTTTCGACTGACCGGCAGTGCTGTCCTTAAAGCCTGTCCGTAAGATTCTGGAAGATTCTGTGTTATACGGAAGATTTGCAAGTGACGTATTAGCTGACTGCCTGCTTGTCCTTTGTTTTTTCTCCTGCAGCTGCAATATTGTTTTCAGATTCGAAACAGCAAAAGGCCAACCAACACATGCCCAGCCATATTGTCATGAGTAACGTATCGATGATCTCTTGAAGAGCCAGCAGTCATAGCAACTGCCAAAGGTCTCCTAATGTCAGCAACATTTTGTCCAGATTTGGGAGTTGGACCTATTCTGAAGATAGTCTGTGTTGTGTAGATGGGACACAGATTACCCCCACCCCCCACCCACTAACATAAGTCAGTGCTAACTTATCCAGTTGCTGTTGTAGCCAGCCATTTACAGCTCCTACTTCTGGATTCTTTCGTGGTGTGGCGATCTTATCACAGAGACAGAGACAGAGACTGACCCACGATGATGTTTATATTTATTTCCAAATGTAAATTTGTACACTGCAGCGTTTCCAAACCGACTCACGTACCTGACAAGACAGGAATGGAAAGTTGTTTATGATCGTGCTAACAACTGCTAAGTTATGGGATTATTGAAACCCACCATTTTATAGTTTGGATCTGCACATGAGGAATGTGTGCTGTGGTCAATTTTCAGGTTGACCTAACGGCACGATTATGACATAAAACAGAGGCCAGATGAGAAAGAAGAAGGTCTGATTTCTAAAGGCAGTCAAAGTAGGAAGGATGTGAACTGACAGGACATCCTCGTGCTGGGGAGTTGAGTAATGTGGGTTGAGGTTATGTACCAAGTTGACAAAATCAGAAAGCTGCCCCAGTATTTTGATTTCAAATTCTTGGCATGCTTGCACTTTGTGTATATTTGGACATATCAGTACAGGAGGAATGTTGAATCTAAGTGTAATGAGGATGTATTTCAGTTTGTTCCTAACATCAGGAAAATCAAAAGATTTGAAACAGTATTGCAACAGACATGTGGCAGTTACTTTTGTTTGCAATTAAAAAACATATTGTTTCAAGAGCATTGCAGTACCGAAACAGTATCTTCTGTTGCAGTATTGATTTTTGAGAGTTATTGCAACAATATTGAAATTGTATAAAATGTAGCAATTGATGTTAACAGATCTGTTGCAATATAAAAACTACGATTCAATTTTTCAATACTGTTTCATTATTGATTTATTATTGTTTCTTATTTCTTTTAGTTATGAAACAATGTGCAAACAGTACTGTTGCAATATTGCAACAATTTTTTATGATTTAGGTCTGTTGTAGTACTGCTGAATTCAGCTAGAGATTGTATTGTTGCAATTTGGATTTCAAAATCATTATTGTATTGTTATTGAACTGTTATTGAATTGTTGCAGTTATTAAATCCACCACTGCCTTGAGAGTCGTAAGGTTAAATAAGAAAAATCACCTTCCTCTTACATTCATGTGAGAGGATAGTGCATTGGTTAATGAACATCCCTAGTACTACAAGGATGTGAGTTCAAACCTACCCGACTGCATGCCATGCGGCCATGCCTGTGGCGTGCTAAAGTGACATCATTCCACGTGGTCAAACCACCACATTTGAACTTTTACACATTTGAACTTTTACACGTGGCGGCCTTTATCTGTTGCAGTACAATTGCAATATTGAAAAATATCATTAGCAATAGAAATGCAATTTTGAAATGTTGATTGCAGCAGACCAATTTGTAATTTGAAAAAAATGTAAAATTTAACATTGAAAGTGTATTGTCTATAATAGAGTTGTTATACTCTTTCAATACTCTTTCTAAACTACATCAATACAACATTGTGCAACTGTTAAGCGTTTAGTTTGATATTGCAACAATACTGCAACACTACTGTTGCAATTCCCAATTTTTTCTTGATGAACACTTTGTCTTAACCCCTAAATGTGCAGATCCTTCTCTGGAATTGAAGATTTGGGAAAAATCATCATAAAGTACTATTTGGAAGAATATTTCGGAATTCATATACAAATGAAAGTTCAATTTTTTCCTGATGAACACTTTGTCTTAACCCCCAAACGTGCAGATCCTTCTCTGGAATTGAAGATTTGGGAAAAATCATCATAAAGTACTATTTGGAAGAATATTTCGGAATTCATATACAAATGAAAGTTGTAGATTTTGAGTTTTAGATTCCATCTATATAGTTAGATTCACCAATCCTATCACCAATATTTATTTTTATAAATTTTGAAAGAGAAATTTCAGAATTCCTTCTAAATTTGATTACAAGCAAAGTATTATCATTTTTTGAGTAAAACTTGTTGGAATGTATTTGAAATGAAATTCTTTTGACATGGTGATTTTTTTGAATTTTTTTTGTTCTTATACCCTAAATGCCCAAGGCCTTTTTTGAATTTCTTGGAATTTGCCCTAAATTGATCAAAGTACCAACATTTTGATAAGTTGTATCAATTTTTTTTGAATTGTAATTGCATAAATTCAAACTATACGTATTAGAGATGTCATAGGAAAAGAAAATACAACAATATCACTTATGGAGTGAAAGATTATAATGTTTGACCATGGAGGTGTTAAATTTGCAGAAGTGATGTAAAATCCTTCAATTTTCTTTTTACAAGTCAAATCTAAAAAGTTGGTGACCAAAAAAACATGAGGTGAAAGGGCCTAATATGTATAAATCCAAAAAATTTATAGATTCTCAAAATCTATTCCATAATTATTTTAGATGAATTTTGAATGTTTTTTTTTCCCCAAGATCTAGTGTATTTGAGGCTCATTTCCAAGAGCTCTCAACACTACGAGAAGCCAAGATTGCAATGGGTCTCCTTGCACGAAATCTTGAATAGGAAAATCACTATCATTTATTTTCAAGATTAGATTTTTGATGCTAAAACTAGACTTCAAGAAGAACTTTTCAAAAATATAAAATACTAAAAATAGAAATTTAGTTAGGTTTTATTTAACTTCAAAGTTTTGCAAACACTAGATTTTGGGTGCCTTGGGCATTTAGGGGTTAAAATCTATGACCTCATTTTTGCAAATCCAATTTTGAACTAGAGTCAATGCAATTTTGGCTTGGTCAACCACTTGACATTCTTCCACATTTGTAATTTTAGAAAAATATGTACGCTATCGACACCAAATCCAACCATTAGATAGGACAAGAACTTGATAAATTATCTCCATAAATTAGGATGACTTTCATCCAAGTAGAATGACAAAGAACCAAGAGTTTCAATTTGTCCATTGTCTAGATATTGAACGTCAGAGCGTTTGGGGGTTAACCCCTAAATGTCCAAACAATGTTTTTTTTGGCAACATAGCAATTTTTGGCAACTCACTACAGATGGAATTTTTATTTTTTTTCTTTGAAAATTTCACATAATGTCTGCCCGACGAGTAGCTTTAAGGCCCAACTATTTTTCTTCCCAGTGGACAAGCGGAGCTGCGTCATAGGAAGTGACACTTGCGCCATCCACAGGATGCATAACTTTTGACTACATGGTTGAAAAGTTATTGCATGATATGTAATTTTCAGTGTTCAGTGGGTAGCCCGAGCAACCCAAGCAAAAAAATAAACTTCTTTGAAAATCACTTTTTCAAAAAATAAAAATTTGAAATTGATTCTCTAGATTTTTATATGTGGTAAGCTCTGAATCATTCCATTTTGATTATTGAGATGAAAGTTATGAAGGATTTTAGTTTGGGTTAGTTTGTCGGTAGTTATGAAATCTCTACTCTAAAATAAACTTTGAAGTTTTTTATTTAACTCAATTTTAAATATTTTTGTAAAAGAATAAAAACATTAGGTGTATATTGTTTATTACTCCGTACAACATTACAACCATCGGGATTGGCATTTTTCAATTCTGTAAATAAATTGTTAAAAATTTAGAATTTTTAATCATTCTCTACTTCTTTCTACTTACTATTTTTTTCCTATATGTTGCACAATTTCAAATGATCTAAATTTTTTCAAGTATGTAGCCAACTTGACTTGAAGAATGAATCCAAAGAGTAACCACATTTTTGGACATTTTTTTCATACAAATGTGGCCTTGTGAAGTGTAGCTGCCCGTATTTTCACAGGGCCAAATAAAGGATTTTTGTCACTTCAAGCGTTAATATCTTGCAATCTACATGGTGGAAAATTCTGAATTTTTTTCACATCTTTTCAAACTATTTTACTAGAAGATCCTACGGTTACATGTGTCTAGAAAAATTTTTCATCTAAAATTTGGTGCTTGTAAATGCAAGTGTAGTTTTAGAGCAGTTTTGGTAAAAACATAGACTCTGACGTTTAGGGGTTAATTTCTAAAAGACCACGTATTCTAGATTTTTTTAAATGGATGAAATGTAAACACATCCCAAGCAAACAAATATGTATTTTTTTCACCCATCATATTTTGCTCAAGATTCTTGTGTTAGATCTTTAACATTTGTATGGTATAGGATTATGAAGACTTGGCTTTGTAAATATTGAATTGTAATTCTAAGGATATTTGGAGGTTTGGCCTCAAAAAGTAACTTTTTCAATTTAAAAAATGATCTTTTGAAAATGACTTCAATAAAAAAATTAAAAATTAAAAAAAAATCTTTAACCCTATGGGTATTGACTATTGAGGTCGGAAAGTGGTTGACAGATGACTTGTATAAACAAAGAATGCACCAATTGGTCCAATATTCCAAACATTTTGGTGACTACCTTGGATATAGGGAGCCATGTCCATTAACCCTTAAATAATGAATTGGTCACCATGGTAGTCAATTGTTTTGGTCTATATAAATTATTGGCTTAAAAAAATGAAAAAGTACTCATTGGAAGTCAAACTATTGTAGAAGACATTCCCTTTTCACGCAAAACTTGGAGGATGAATAGTTGCACTTTTGTCCCACATAGAGAGATTATTTGTCATTTATAGCCAAAAATTGTCCGCAACGATGTTTATGGATTAAGGGTTTAAAATCACTATGATTAGAATTTAAGATTTTGAACTTAATCTATAAATGTTTAAGGCCCTTTTTTGAGCTTCTTGGTATTTGTTCTAAATTGAACAAAAAAACAATATTTTGATAAGTTTTATAATTTTTTTTGAATTGTAGCCATGCAAATTCAAATTAAACATTATAGAGATCCTATGGGAAAAGAAAACATAACAATATCATTATGGATTGAAAGATTACAATGTTTAATGATGAGTGTAAAAACTTCAAAAGTGATTTGAAGTCTTTCAACCCTCTTTTCACATGTCAAATTTGAAATTGAGGTCACCAAAAAAATATGAGGTTAAACCCAATCATAACCCCAATTAATTTACAACTTTTCAAAATCTACTCTAAAACCTTTTAAAATGAATTTCTAATGTGATTTTTTCTCCAAGATCTAATGTATTTGAGGCTCATTTAAGAGTCATCAACACTAGAAAATCAAGATTTGCAATAGCCCCCCTTGTACAAAATATTGAATAGAAAAATCAAAATCATTCATTTTCAAAAGTACAAATTACTAAACCTAATAATTTGATAAGGTTTTATTTAACTTTCAAAGTTTTATGGACACTACAATTTTTTGCCATGGGCATTTAGGGTTAAAGAAGAAGAATTATTGTAAAAATCACAAATATTCAATTTGCAATTGATTTTTTAAGGAATTTTCAATTTGGGCCTTCAAATTTAATTGAAAAATATTGTTTTGTGTATTGATTGATTTAACTATATAGATATGATCTATGGACCATATTTAATAGCTATTGTTTGAGAATCATCATTAAATTATTATTCTTAATTGCATCTTGTAATACATCTTCACAATTTTGGAAATCTAGACTATTCCTTGGTCCTTGAAGGGTTAACACTATGTACGGATGCATCTACTACTTGAAGTAGAGTGCTCAGATAGAGAGCTTGTTTTACAATAAACATATAGTATGGAAATAGTCAATTCTTCAAAATACGAGGGATTGCCTTTAAGGTAGTATGTTCTTAAAGCAACTTTTCAAGAGTTGATTGCATTTGGAGGGAAGCTAAACTCCTTGAAACAATTTTCAATCAGTTTTCATAGGAAGAAAAATAGAATTGGCAATGCAACTAAACCAAGTAGTTTAATATTTTTTGGACCTTTGTGGAATTAGTTACAAATTTTTGAAGTTGAAATGCAATGGGCACTAAAAGCGACCACCTCCTGAAATGTACATTGAAGAGAGCAAAATGTACAACTTTGTGTTAGTGGTTGGTTTTAGAGCAAGGGTGCTTGTAGAGCACCCCACCATACTTGTGTCCCATTTGTCTTGCATCCAACAACATTGAAAATTTGAATGGCATTTTGAATTGAAATTCATCAATGTTACTAGATTCCAAATAGAAATACTTTGTACTATCATGGCCATGGGGTGGAGGAAGAAAATGAGCAAAATAATTTGTTGCTTGTCCATTGCAAATCTTGATTTTCTAGTATTGGAAATGAGCCTCAAATACATGGCTAGATCTTGGAGAAAAAATCACATTAGAAATTCATTCAAAAAAGTGTAGAGTAGATTTTGAGAAGCCGTAAATATATTGTGGTTATTCATGTTATGCCATTTAAGCTCATATTTTTTTGGTGACCAATATTTTAGGTTTGACATGTGAAAAGAGGATTGAAAGACTATGTCAAATCACTTTCATAGTTTTAACACCTTGATTGTATAATCTTTCAATCTGTACATGATATTGTTGTGTTTTCTTTTCCCATGTGATCTCCAACATGTTTAATTTGATTTGTACAATTACAATTGATTTTTTTTTTGTAAAATTTGTCCAAATGTTGGCTTTCTTGTTCCAAATTTAAAACAAATTCCAAAAAGTCCAAAAAAGACCTTGAGCATTTAGGGGTTAATACCATGTTCGGATGCACCTACTACTTGAAGTAAGCTTGGATAGAGAGAGCTTGTTTTACCATAAACATGCAGCATGGAAATAAGGTAGAATCACCCATTCCCGACCAGGGATGAGTCTCCAACATGTAGAGGTAATCTAATTCCAACCAAGTAAACTGTTTTTGTGGACTATCAGATTTAATCACGAGCACAATATACAAGGCTGCAAGGAACAATTATTACATGCCATGTGTTTATTTTGAAATTTGTACACATGAGCAGGAAGTAATCTTGTCTATGATTGGAATTGCAGAACTCTAAATGTTGGGTATGGGTCGGGAACACTTTATGCCTTCTAAAATTCACAGAAATTTCAGTTTTGCAAATAAAATTCTGAAAATTTTGCAATCACAATATTTTCTATGTTCCTACACATGAAATTTTTTTATTCTATTCAACTTTTCCCCATCTGTCCCACAGATGCTTATTTGATCGGTTATGGGCAGCCTTATCTTAGTCAGTTCTTCAAATAATTGTGAGGGATTGCCTTTATTTTGAAACTTTACATGAGTCCCATCTGTCTTGCATCCAACAAATTAACCTGAAATTTTAAATGGCATTTTGAGTCGCGGAATTCCAAAAGAAACAAGTACCATTATGGCCATGGGGAGGAGGAAGAAAAAGGAGCCAAAGAATTTGTTGCCTGTCTCCCAACTGAAAACACAAACCCAACAACAAGGACAAAAGGAGCAACAGTGGAAACATGGGAAGCACTAACATGAGTACCACGAGGCGACAAGATTTGTGGCAAACACAAGAAAATGCCACAACGGTATGTGACCTGCTCCAAACTGACACCTAAAATGGACGTCATCCGAACTCGAGAGCCTCAAGAGCCTCGGACCCGTCCTTGTTATAAGGTAGAACAACCCATTATGGACAAAAGAGGCCCATTTAGAATATCTAGGGGAATGACCAACTACGGGGGGGTTTCCAACAACAATGGTGTGATGACCATGTGACTTTGTCCACTCCAACCAAACCCTACCGCGTTGTGCAATGTGAATGCAGTTGGTTGTAGATAGGATTTAGAAACTCAGATTCAAAATGTGCTAGTGGATGTGCCATTGTCTCTATCCAAAGGACATAGCCAATAAATGAGATTTAATTTGGGCCACAATCAATGTCTTTGGTGATGGTAATGGGGTGATTAGTTACTACAAAAGGAACTTCCACCTTTTTAGTGTAAATTCATTGTAAGAAGTGACAATTTTAGGGTTTAGTGGCCATGTTAGAAAATATTGTGATTAATTTAGGTGAGTAAGATGATCATTATGGATATACTTTTTGTTAGTTTTGGGGTAGTCTAGAGACTCTTTAGAGCTATAGTGGGTTGCACACTTCAAAAGTTCATAACAAATTCATACTTTGTAACAAAAATACAATTTCAATTGATCTCACCATTTCACACACTTGACTTTGTATCATTGTATGGGGATTTAAAAAATAAATTTAGCAATGGTATGAGGACAAACTTCTAAGGGCATCTTCAATGCGAACTCGGTATACAAGCCCTGTAACGGGAAATGGCGGACCATTCTACAAGGCCTTGGAAGTGCCGGTTCTTTCTTTGGAAAAATTGACTTCATGCAAATCCAACAATCCCAATGTCAAGTGAATTTTTCTGCATTATAAAAAGAAAGAAAGAAAAAAATCTACATTAAAAAAAAAAATTCATTGAAACAAGGGATGTTTGAATTGATTGGCACAATCTACAATGCGGAAAAGGGTCGACAATCATTATTATTCTTACAACATGCCAACTTGCGGGCCCTTCAAATATTGCAAATTAGCCGGTCTCGGGTGGTCGCATACCGAGGCTGTGGAATTGAAAGCCCCAATAATGGTTGTATTGGAGCACGATTTTAATTAAATATTGGTTTGGGCCCGGCACAATGCCAATACTATTGTGTTTCCCGGGTGTATTGTAGATGCCCTAATTCTACCCATGATGGGTTGTTCTACCTTGGCAATAACTAACACTTGAAATTCATAATTTATTGGCTCTTGACCCAAAGGGAGGAGACTTTGCCATCAACATAAAAAGGTATATTGAGGGAGTTTGAATACTAAGCTTACCTAAAAAGAGAATCATTGTTGCTATAGGAACCAAGTCTCTCATAGTTTAGTTGCTTGTTCATATGGTATCTCCAAAACATATACTATGGGAATCTAAAATTCACTTTCAATTCTCAACAAGATGCAACAAAAAATCAAGACTATTTAAAAATGGAAACCATGCTCATATACTTATTTGGTCAATATAACTTTCTTTTTCATTTTTCAAAGATGAAATCAAATTGCAATAAAATATCAAATTTTAGGTATTTTTCAAATATTCAAATTGGAGTAGAAATTAGACTTGATAAACTTTGTTCCAATGGTTGCTCTGAAGTTCAAAAGAGAATTTTTTTATAACTAATATTCATAGGGCTCATAATATGAGAGCACACAAAGTGAAGCATTTTGGAGCCCTTCCTCTTTGCCTCAGCATTTTTGGTGACCAGTGTTGTGAGGATGTACTGTACCTTGCAACTGAAAAGATCCTATACACAGACGACATTGGTTGAGACTAAATCAAAATCCATAAGGCAACTACATTTTCAGGCTCAATGTGATAAACCTAGAAGCAACTCACAGTATAAGATGGATTCCTAATTAATAGGGCTGAATTAGTCCAGCGAGCTTCTCAAGTTGACATAAACTAAGATCGTAATTTGGCTCTTGCTACTCTACTAACATTGCAGGTCATAGTTTGATAGTGCACAATTCAGAGCAGTAGAGCACTCCCATGGTGAACGTAAAACAGAAATAGGGGCTTCAAATGCCCTCAAATATTTACAACTCATCATGAGATATATACTCTTCATCACGTTCCTGAGGCTAAAGCACATCAACGACCTCCACTAGATTCGATGCACATAAAGGGACTTCCTTGCTTCCTCGCATACCATCTCATACTAGTCTGCTTGAAAAAACAAATTGCAAAGTAAACACTCCCCAGCAAAATATCTCATCTCAACAGTTCTTGCACGTCTCACCATGTCTGCAACGCTTTACCTCAAAAATGGTTGCCTCGTCTCCTGATGTCATCACATAATCAAGAATGAGTCGGGTGGCCTGCACGACTAGCATGTGTTAGTTCAATGAATAGGTGAGTTAAATGTGTTCTTTGTTAAGCATGCACATTGAATTGCAATACAATAAACGATGAACTAAAAACCGTGATCACTGCTCCTACACAGCAAACGATTTAGTCCCATAAAAGAGTGGTTGTTTAAAGCGATCTGTTCACCTTGTCCTTGTTGCCAAGACCAAACTTCACCACAAGGTTTTGTAAATACTTGTCATGCTGCAATTCTCACCCCGGGAGCATCATTACTCGGCATAGACATCACGCAATTGAAAAAATGAAAAGATTCATGACTTAAAGCAAACTAGAATTATAGTTGTTGAGTTGCTAGTTGTTCTAAGAGATCATAGGAATTGCAAAAGCATAAATAACCAGAAATCATGCTCAACTTAAAAGGTAAATGTTCACCAGTGCTACAGTTTCGTCAAGGACTTACCGCATCGTCGACCGATTGACGGGTTTCAATAAGAGCGCTGCTGTCATCAATTATGCTCTGCACCTAGTGTAACCAGCCATAAAACAGTAGAGTTATCCAATAAGTAATGACGTGTCATCCCTCTTTCGACCCCATTTAAAATCATTGGAATTTGAAATTGGGGAAAAAGCAACGACATAGGCTAACTCTAATGTTTACACGTTTATACGATTTTCTTAATCTGCAAGTGAATACTCACACATCCAGAATAATTTTACATCTGATTCTTAGCATGTTAATTCAAACATTAAGGTCGAGCACAAGCTTATCAATCTAAGTTTTCCATACTCGGCTAAGGCACGGTCCTTGCAAGGACTCTTGCCAATCTCTGCAAACGGTAAGGGTCAATGTATTAATACCAACCTTGGCGAATATTGCTGCATCGTCGTTAGCTTGCTTCGTGTACACGATGCATATGCGGAGAGCTTTGCCTGTCATAAAAAAAGCAAAGGAGAAATACAAAAAAATCTAGTTATCCCCTGAGGGACCGCATAACATTCTTGACTAATGAGGCTGGGGTCCTTTATCTACAGTGTCACTTATTTGTGTTCCAGTGGAAATGATTCTTTCTCATTAGCTTACAACGCATGACAACCTTCCCTTCAAGATTATTCTCTAGTGAAGCAAAGGACCCCTGCCTTGGAGCTCAAGAATGTCATGCAAGAATTCGTGTTTTGAAAAACAATTCAAATGATCATATTGTGAAAATTAAAATTCAGACGGGACCAAATTTATATCAACAAAATCAGCAACGAAAATCGCAAGCGTTGGTGAAGATACAGAAACATTTGGGCAAAAGAAACTCCCCAACTCAAAACTCAAAAGTGCGTAAGAATACACGAGGCCCAATTTAGGCCCTTCGGTCCATTAGAGGTTCATGGGAGTTTGACAATTCAAAGCGTTTGCACTACAAGGATGATTTTTTTCGTTTTGAGATCTTGCAAATCAATGTAATTCTCTTCAGGTACCAGATTCTATTACGGTGAAGAATAGAGTGGAAAAAGAGAGTGTGTAAGCTTACCTGCAGATGGCAAGTTGTACTTTTTCGCCATTGTTTCCAGCCAGTCCAGTTGCTTCTTCTCTAAATGCAGCGACAGTTCCATCTTGGAATCCATTGTGTCTGAAATTGGCATAGCACTTGGTGGTAAGTGAAAACCCTAAACCCTAAACAGACTGGAACAGAAACAGACTGGGACCAGAGGATGCCTCCACTCTAACAGGCGCAGTAGAGTATCAATGACAGAGAATTAGGTCGGTGAGAAAAAATTAGAGGAGATACAGCCCAATTGAGCGTAGTAGTAGCACTCCTCTCTTCCCACAAAACCGAGAGGCAGTAATCTCCAAGGGAATTGAATTACCAAGAGATTGTTTTGTTGAAGGAAGTGAACGCAAGCCAGATTTGAGTTGAATTTTGCTTACTACGAGTTGGGAATTGTGATTCTGATGAGCTCTGCGAGGGCGCTGCCTGGAGTCTGTTGCGAGGGGAGTGATCCTTGAAGAGGCCTAGAGGAAAATCGAGCTTTCCAGGCACCGTACTCGTATTCCACAATCCACGCTCCAGCAATCCGCGTCTTTTTCCTTCTCATCCATCCAATGAACTGTGTCTATTCTCATCCATCCAATGAACTGTGTCTATTCTCATCCATCCAAATGGACGTGAAAGTACTTTGTTAGTAAAATGGTTCACAATTTCACATGTCCTTGTGATAAGTGATCACTTGTAGTACATGTGAAGTGTTTTAGAACCTTGTCCATCTTACTCTACCTTAATATTAGATTCCAAGATGAATAAGTGCATTCTTTGTTTCTACATTTCCCTTAAAGTTATTAATTAGACATTTTTATTCTTCGGTGTTCTTACTAGGTTAACCCTAAAAGGATATGATTATTGGATGAATAGGTGTATTATAACCATAAAAGTCATTCAGACACCTTTTTTCTTTAGTGTCATTATTTGGTTAGGATATGTAGACTTAAAAGCATTTAAATAAACATTTGAGTATGACTTTTTTTATTTTAAATTTCCTACATTTTTGTTAAATCATGTTGACAATCAAAGCACAATTCCAACACATCTAAACAAGTTATTTTCTGGATATATTTTTGATCATACATTAAACCTCCAAATGTGTATTTTCCCAAGATGAATTTGCATGTTCACATCAAGGGCTTATAAACATTAATTAATTATAAGTTCATCATTGTTTGAAGTACTTTCAATATCACAACAACAATGTAAGGTAGAAACACCCATTACCACCCTGATTTGCAATCTAACTATCTTGGGGTTAATTTCAAGAAGGGCACATACTTTTTAGAGGTGTGTTCTTGTTTCACGGATCAAACCCAAGTGGAATTATAATTTTCCGATTAGAACTGTAATTTCTGTTAATTTTTGAAGTGGTCAACCCTGAAATTACAAAACCACTTATAGAGTGAGGTCAAAATTGTCCTCTAAACAACCCATACCGCCTAATCAATTACTAGATATTCTCTATTAATATAGTGACACATAACCCTTGTTGTCATAAAATCTCTGATTCTGTCATAAAATTCTCTAATTTTGTCATAAAAGAAGGAAATTAGGGGGAATTTTAGGCGGAATTTGGGCCAAAGTTGGTGATGGAATTGAATTGGTCTATTGATGGAATTGGGTTGCTAAACGGTAATGGGTGTTTTGACCTTATATAAGTTCACTAATGCTTTTAGAAGACAAGTTTAGAGGAATTAACAACAATAAAAAATTACTTTTTTTAAAGCCACAACCACAATGCAATGTTCCTTGAATTCACTAATAATAACATTTAAAGAAAATTTCTATGATCCTTGTAGGATTTCCATGCCTCCATTGATGTATCTACAATTATGTATAAAAAGTGTTTTTAAAAATGGATGGGTTAGGATAAAACAATATTTCTATTTGTAGAGATTTATCGTCATCTCGAGAATTTAAAATTGAAGGTGCGATATTCTCTTTAAAGATTTTAAGAAAAAATGTATTCAATTTTTCCAAAATTTTAGACAATATTGCAATTTCTAGATGAATGCTACCTTCAAATATGAAATCAAAAATTGTGGGGGAGTTAGTTGTATTTGAAGGATTTTGAATTCTACAAACTTAAACAAAGTGTCACTAACTTGAAGTCTCGGTTTCATTGTTAAATGGTTGCTAAACTACTTAAGAAAACTAGTGCTATTTAAAAAAAAATTATTTTAGTGTTTGTAGCTCTATTTTTGAGAGTCTAGCATCTACTTTTGAAGGTCATGCTTGGTTAACTACAAAAATGACTTGCAATTAATATAGCTTAGAAAACTTGAAGTCTATACAAAAAAACACTTTTTTGTCAAGTCTTTCCTCTACCATTGTGTATGAATGTAGCGGAGAAGCAACTTTGCTTTTGAGTGAATCCTTTTTGAGATTGAAATTCTGATTATTCTGACAAATGGATGATTAGATGGAGACAATATCCTTGGAATGGTAAATGACATTAAAATTTGTCATTTTATCCCGAGGTAAATGGTAATCCCGGTTGTACATTGAAGCTTGCCAATGGTCAATTTTGTCCACAAAGTATCACCTTCATTTGCTTGGACTTCCACCCTTTGGTGTTTAACTCATTCAAGTGAGTTGATTTAAGGCAAGCTGTCTCACCATGCAAGAAGTTTACAATAGAATAGAAGAGGAAGAGAGGAGGTGGTGGTGGAAGTTCTTCCAAATGAAAGTAAAAAGAAATACCTAAGAAACATAGAAGCTCTAAATTTTCATGAACCTCTAGTAGGAGAGTTGTTACTAAATTAGAATTTGGTGTTGTGCACACTGTAGTGCTTGATCTTGATGCACAAGTAGTCATACATTCTCTAGAAGAGAGTGTGGAGACTTTCTCTTCCTAGATAGTTTATTTAGAGAGTATAGGTGAAGAAAATATGATAGGTGGATTACCAAAATAAATTTCAATTCTAAAGGGCTTGCTCATGAATGTCATGAAGAATTTGGAGAGTCAAAGGAGGCTATGAAGAGTTTGGAGAATGTGAACCTTATTTTGACTACTTTTTAAAAGGCTTATGGAATAGAGACTACGTAGTTCTAAGACAATTCAATATAGTTGTCCAACCATAGAGTAGATGGAAGTGACACATATGTAACTCAAGAAGCAATTATACTACTACGATTTGGATAGGAAAAGAAATTGGATAGAAGAGAGTTTGGACTCATTAGAACTTTGTAGAGAGCTTCAAGGGAGATGAGTACAAACATTTCACATTTGGCTATGTCCATTGAGGTTGTTGCACTTGAAAGGGAAGGTGCAACAACTTTGCAAGTAATTTCAAAATCATTTGTGATATTTTTTTTCTGGATAGTGACAAACCATGTACAGACTACTAATTCATTCATTCATTTTGAAATGACTAAATTAATTATAAAATATTTTGTAGCCCCTCTACCATGTTTATATTTTTTGAATGTTGTTGTAACTACAAACAATATGGGATATTGACACCTATATGAATTGTAGAGCTTACGACACTACAATTCTCACATGGCGGTTGAAAAAAATTGAACATAGCCATGTCTAATGCAATCACCACCTCAGAGGGCACTACATAGTGTGTTCAAACATCACGTGCATCCAAGCCCCTATTGTAAGGGGGATGTGTAGGTAGATTTTGTGAATTTATATAAGGCCATATTCACCTAAATTTCTAAATTCATCTAATTTCATGTACCCTATCTTTTATTTTAAAAAAATTGTGTTAATTTTTTATACTTTATGTTTATTATAACTATAGAACACTTGTATGTCTGTCACCCATAGTTATGGGATCACAAGGGAATTTATCTTTAAAAATTGTACATACACATGATGAGATATTGTATAAAAGAGGAAGTGGAACATTTTGAAACATGCAACTAAACAAACACCACATTTTTTAGCAACTACATTTAAACAATAACTACTTCCAAGACCATAGACAAAACAATACACAAAGCAAAAGCCAGATACATGTAGAAACCATACACAAAGTAATACGATTATGAATAGACGGTAAGAATGCAATGTGCACAAATGCAATGCATGTCAAATCAAAGAATTTAGCAATCCATGGATACAATTGTAGGACTTACCTTATCGAATTGCTAGGGTTATCTAGACATTCAAAGACTAGGTCTATCCATCTTCTTTTTGAAGATGGATTTTGAATGGCCATCCACTAAAAAGAGTACTTCAAAGTTGATGTAGTTGTGCAACATGTAGCTTGCTAAGTGGAATGATGCACCAAGTAGCATGATGCAGAGGTTTTCCATGATCAAAACATCAACTCTCTATGACTTTGTGAAACACTTCAATGTTCATGTCGAATGCACACAAAACAAACTTTGTCTTCCAAGACTTTGAGAACTCCATAGCAACCACCTCCACATCGTATGTTGCGAGTTGCAATGTTGTATATTGCACCATGGAACTTGCACACATATGAGTGACATTCAAAACACCTACCAAAGCAAGTAGCAAATAGAAAATCGCACTCCTATTCACACGTACAACGACACTCAAAACAAATCCGATCACAATTGGACTCACAACAAAATTTGCAACCATACCTCTTTCAAATTACAAACCGTACAAACTACCATATATACCAACCCATTTGTTGTCCCAAACCCCAAAGCCTGAGGTTGCTCTGCAAGATCTCAAACCTTATTAATAAGATTGTTTACATGAACATTGCACTCATATTCTACCCTAATTTCAACAATAACAATCATGCCTTGCTTGAACCATAAGCACCCTAAGCCTAAATCACATTTTATTCCATTTACAATTGTGTGACACACCTTTGAGCATTCCTCAAACGAAGTAGAAATCCTTCGAGCACTCACAAAACAAAACAAGAATTCATTGTGTGGCATGCCAACCCCTAAACCGTAACCCTCACTCATCAAAAACCTAGAATCTATGTTGAAGTGAATTCAACATCATCCAAAATTAGTTCACCTATCACTTCCCATCCATTGTTAGTGCAATTCATCGTCTACAAAGCACATAGGATCCAAACCCTTGGATAATTATGCCAAACTTATAGTTCTTAAAAGTTTAGATTTTTTGATGTTCTTTTTGGTGAGGCTACTAAAGAAAAAAATAAGAGGTAAAAGTTTGTATTATCCCTTACACTTCATTTAGTTCATTATTTATAACTTAAAATATCCCATTTTAGTGATGCTAATTTACTTCTAAAAATTGTCTAAAATTTAGGACCAAGGTAATTAAAACCATCCTTTATTTGATTGAACATTATCAATAAAAAAATGAAAGTACCCTCCACCAAGATCACTACACTATTTTAAGTCCATACATAGTTAAAACCAAAATAAAGAACCGAGAATGGAGGAAGAATGTTGAACTTGCAAGACAAAAATAAGTTAGAAGAATGAGAACAAGCTAAGGGGAACAACTGACTCGGTCCATGCATTGCCGCCATTGTCATGTTTTCTCTAGCTAATTCATACAGAAAGACTCATATGCCCCATTTCAAAGTCAGCTGCTAAATCCTAAAGAAACAAATTGTACACTTAAAATGTGACACTTTTAGAATTCAACGCATAAAAAAAATCCTAAATCCAAAATTTCATTTGATTCAGTACAAGAGAATTCAAGGGGAGGGAAGAAAAATCACTATTTGAACCTATTCTTATCATAGTCCCTAGATGCCACCAAAGGAATTGTAACTGCAACAAACTAGTGTATCTAATCATAGCAAATGTGGATACAAGGGATGGATGGATGTACATGTTGCTAAAAGCAATACATGTAATTTTTAGAAATACACTTTATCATATTTGGCAGCCTCTTATTTCAACACCAAGGATCACAATATTTTTCTAAAAACATGAGAAAATCAATGGTTGTTGCACCTTCAATTTTGTAGTTTACATATTTGGCCAATACTTTATGGAATTTGGAGAATAAGGGCCACGTATGAATCTAAGGGACACGATGGGGGTTAATATGGAATGGTTTAGTAATCAATTGGATCATATAAGAGTTTAGATTTGGTACTAGATTAGAAAAGGTCTAATTTAGACAAAAGCCAGGTCATTCAATCATAAAGCATATTCAAAGCCAAAATCAAGAAAAAAAGTAGATTTTAAATTAATGTTTCTATTGATTTATTTTTAGATAGTAGCAACATATTGTACATGGAAGCTAAATACTATAAAATTGAGATTTTATGGTTTTATTTAATCTCTAAATTTAACTATGCAATGTGCAATGTTTAGGGTGATTTACAAATATCTAACTCATTACTTTACAAATTTAAGAAATTGCACTTTGTACATGATGGTTCAATTACTTTACCAAAATCTAGTTTACATATAGAGAGATTTGTTTAACAAAGTTTGGTCGTATGACACCTCACATTGAACTCTTCATACATATTTTTCATCTTGAATTCTTAATGGATCTTGAATTCACATTGAAGTCTTAATGGATTTTTTATTAGCATCAAAGATGTATGTATGTATGTTTCCTACATATCTATGCAATCAAATTTTTAATATTCATCTCCAATATTTTCAATCAAATGCTACATTTAACTACTTCGGGACTTTTGAAAGTCCATAATTAACATTAGGAGATAATAACACAGAATTCGTAATTTTTGCACTTGGCCAAGTGCAAAAATTGTACCGCAAAATAGGTGCATTTTTCTAACTTTAAAAAAAATGGTACACCATTTTCACAAGTAATTTTCAATTTTTTTCCTTGTTCATTGTACGAAATTGTCCTTCCATTTCTACTACCTATAGTACACTTGTATGCAAGATTTATTTAAAAACGCACGAACTAATTGTACAAATTGGTAATTTTCCAATATGGAATTATTCAAAAGCTCAATTGCTCATACATACAACACACTTGATGTTCCTTGTTCACTTCATTTTTAAACAATCATTTACATTATATTCTAAAATATTTGTACTTGGTTGGAAAAAAAAAGCACACCATCAATTTATTATCATTGAAATACTACAGTAGAACAAAGGAATCTTCATACAAGACATCCATCTTTGTTCTTGTCAAACTAAACAACACTGTCCACATGAACTTTGTCAATCTACTACTCTAATGGCTTTGGTGTCTCTGCAATGACCCTCGGAGATTGACTTCCAAGTGTTTCTCCCCCTGTACTATTTGTAGGTCGTGCTGTGAGGATTGTATGAACTTCATCTGGAATTTGTATTTCATTGTAATCCAAAGTCGTATCGACTACAACTTGAGCTCTTGGAGAGGGTTCTTCATCCATGTGCACAGGCTCCTCCAAAATTGATGTTACTTGCTCAAACCTATATTCTCCCTCAGTTCCAGTACAATGATATTTTATACCCTCTTGATCATAATAAAGTCCATCCGCTCCCTCCGTCATCGCTTGCTCTTGAGAGGCCCATACAAAAGACATAATATTGAAATGCGTTTCATTTGTCAACCAATTGCTGTCGTACCTTGCGAAGTTCTAGTCGCAGATGTTGAAGTCAAAATCTCTTCACATGATTCTTTCACCCCATCCTCCATCTCTGTATCCACCTCTTCTGCTGCATGAATTGGAGTTCTCGCCTCTGATATGGTCCTCTCTTTCTCTATTGCTTTTTCTTCAATAGATGTGACCACTTCTGCAGGTACTCAAAGTTCAATTGGTATCTCATGCATTCCTCCATGAGTGCCTTCACTTCCTTCATTTTCTGCAATAAGAAGACTTTTTTGTACTTCCTCTACATCCATGTCTTTCAGAACTTCTCCTTGTGTAACAGTCTCTCCCTCAGGAATTGCTTGATTTGGGGACCCATCCTCTTTTTCAACTTCAGGCGTGGAAGAGACAATGCTTTGAGCAGCACTATGTTGCACTGTGATTGTAGTCTCTAACTCCTCTGATGGATTAAGGGCCTCTGTTGTCTTCTCGATACTTTTTCCTCTCTTCTCTTCAAGAACAACTTCATCTGCTTCATTTTCCCCTTCCTCTGATGAATCTGAAGAGTCATCTAAGGATTCGTCATCTAAAGTAGATGTCTCCTCTGTGTCCTCTTCACTGTCACACTCTACCTCATCATCGTCTTCTTCCTCCTCCCCTTCGACATACTCAAGATCATTTGGGCTTCAAGGTTGCCTTACTTCATATCCTTCTCGTATTGGCGTATCTTCTGAATGCAGATCTTCGCTGTCTTCGACATCCTCTTCTTCATCACCAAAACTCTCTTCCTCCTCTTCTTCTGCCATAGATTGTTGCGCATGCATTGTAGAACGTTGCGCAGAAGGTGCACTACTGATTTGAGGGTCTCCTAGCACTACATTTTCATTCACTAGCATTGCAGCTTGTCGCATTTGGATTCCTACATGATATTGTTCCTGCAATGTGTTGTACAAAAAACGAGTTTGATCTACTGAACCATCCAATACAATAAGCTCTGTACCTACAGAACTTGACTGCAGTATACTTGACACGGCTGTTGTAATGCCCACTATCACGAGCCCCCATTTTTCAGGTAAATATGATGCAACCAACCTCTACAATTCCATGGGGGTCCTCTCCACCGGATCCACAATAGAAGGCATCCTCCCTTCGCTCCATACACCTGTAAATACTACAGGTACTTGATGAAGACTTCCTTGTACGTTGTCTGCCACCCTCAATGCATTAGGATGTACCATTACAATTGCAATGTCACCCACCGCTTGTACACTCCGATCAGCTCGGCCTTCGTGTCGTAGGTCATATACATATGTTGACACTGTCTGTGGTTGAAACACCCAAACTCCTTTCCGCCATGTACACTCTGATGGCAATACCATATTCTCTCTCATCCTCTCTTCGAAATATATTCCTGGTAGAAACAAAAATATTGTTGTCCACTTGTGAATGCCTGCCATCCATTGTTGCACTTTCTGCAAGGCAATATTGTACTCAACATTTGTCCAAGCTTCATCCTCTCCTTTTGCCCCGCACCGTCTACAGTCAAATATCCACAAACAAGGCATTCCCAATTCCACAACACCTTCTGTAAAGAAACCTCCTCCGCATCGAATTGAAACACCTCCAACATTCACTTCATGTGTATTACACGGTACAGTCAACTACCAATCCCAGCTTGCATCATCCAAGTTCGTCACATCTCTGTTATACCCGTGGTACCTTGATCCACCACTTTCGATATTCACATAATGATCTTTGATCATTGGAGGTATTAGAGCTTCAAACCTCCGCAACGCTTCGATAGTCTTCACTGTTGGAGATGACCAAGCTATCTTCATTTTCTTGTCTACTACTTCAGCGAGCACTTGCAACTGCTTGCGGTCCTGTCCTTCGAATTTTCCCACATTTATAAGGAAAAAACTGTCCATAGTCTTCGGATGTGTTTGTCCTGATTCGACCATCAACCACCGTATTGCATTTCGCACTGCTTCCCTTCTTTGAATACGCTCTGTTGCCCAAGCCAAAGTACCCTTTGCTGGAGTGCTGTTGATAGCATTGTTGAAGAATAATCTTTGTTGTGGACGTTTACCTTCAACAAAATGTTTAGCAAACATTTCTTTTGCCAACCGCAAGTAATGTACTTTAGGAACCCTCACTAGTGGCCTCAGCCAAAGCCTTTCCATCTTCTTTTGGTTTTCCCTCACATCAACATTTGGATCCAACGACTTCTGATCTGCATACTTCTTCCACTTCTTCAAATCATCCTTGCTATACCAAAGTAGTCCATCTTCATAATCTCGGCAAACTTACAGAACAGCTTTATACGCAACTTCATTTTCCTGCCATGCATGACGGGTATACTCTGTCATCCTTTTAGAAATACCCCCCAACGATACATTTTGCACATACGACCTCATCCAATGCAATGCACTTGCTGCCATTGTTATTGCTCTTCCTCGTTGCGCATCATCTGCACGGGATTGTGGATTAGGTCTTCCACAAGCTTCCCAAATTGCTCGTAGCTTCACCAAATCTTCTTCCATTGTCGTGTAGAACTCTCTCTCAAATTCTTTTGCATTTATTCGCACAGACGCTTTGATATATACCTTCAAATCATTGTACACAACAAATCGTGCTTTCCTTTTGGCAAATATGTTCAAGTACTCCTCATCTTCCAACAACCCTGCTATGTGCTGCCTTTCACCTTGTTTGCATGCTGCAACCACATGTTGACCATCAACAGGCTCCCAAATGATGTTGTTCTCCAACTAATTGATCTTCGACATGTCGGGATTTCCTGGAATAGCTCTAGCATTGTGTAAGTATGCGGCGTCAAACTCTTTCACTGCATCAGTTTCTGAAAATGGGATCTCCCTTCGTTGGGGAACACCTTCCATGTTCATTCCTTCCACAATATAAGCAATTGGACGTAAAGTTAGAGGTGACATATTAGGCTCTTCTCTTCCACAAAGTTGCTTATACGTCGTTGAAACACGCCTATCAGTCAATGCTCGGTGGTTCGTCTCCACATGTCCAACAGCTCGGATGTTTTCAATCCTCGCATTGAAAACTAAGCCCATACCCCAAATGTATCCTGCTAGAAAATCGTCATTTGAAGGAAATCTTACAAGTGGACCAACACTTGCCGAAACATGAGCTCTATGGATCTCTTCTTCTTCTTCTTCTTCTTCTTCTTCAGAGGCTTCTTCCATAGTTTCAAATGTTTCTTCGTGTTCGACTTCCTCTTGCATTGCGCCTGTACCTACTACTCCTGTAGCACCTTGGGTGGTTGATGGCATTTGACGACGTACTTGTCTCATGATTCCTCTTCCTCTTCCTCTTCCACGTGGACTAACAATTAAAGGTGCTTCGATACCTCGCGGTCCCTTCTTTCGTTGGGCACCTTTCTTGGATGACTCTACTCGTGTGGATATTGAAACTGGAAAGGTGTTTAAACAAGCTCCTGTGGTCATCACTATGCTAGGTCCAACACTTGGTGATATTGAACCACTATGTTGAACAACACCTGTAGATGTGCCTGCACTAGGTGATGACCTTTCTCCCATTCCCCCGTGTGGACTCTTTCCATGCTTAGTTCTCACTCTTCGTTGCTCAATGGAAATAGGAGAAGACTCATTCTCCTCAACTGCTCCTGCTGGTGAACGCCTTCTACCACAGTCTTGAACAAGCAACCAATGCACGTTCAACGGAGCTGCAAGTATCATGTACACAGAATCTGTTTCTTTAGGTTCACGTGGTGGAGTTCTATCTCTAGCATTGGAGGGATCTGCTCTCTGCATCTCTTTGTAAGCCAAGGCCTCCACCACATACCGCCTCCCTCTCAAAACATCTTCTGGACTCAAATTCATGATCCTCTGCACTGCTTCACTACGTGCTTTTTGAAGAAATTCTGGCATACTATTCCAATGCTCTGCAAGTCTTTGTATGACCCTCATGGGTTGGTCAACCTCCAAACAAGAATGTGGAATAGGTGCCATCATCAAATTCCTCTGCAACTTGTACCTTGCATTGTGCCCTACTTCCATTTGAACATTCATAAATATGACATCGTCAGGTGCAATGGTAATGGATGTAAGTTTCCCACGTTCTATGCCCAAAGCTGTCCAATGCCTCCCTCCTTGCATAGGGTGCTCTGTGATCCACAACATTGTTGTCGGTGTGTTTATTACTGTGTTCGTTGGTACGTCTGTTGGTGCATCTGTTGGTGTGTTTGTTGGAACGTCTGTTGGTACGTCCGTTGGTGTGTTTGTTGGTGCGTCCATTGGTGCATTTGTTGGTACATTTGTTGGTGCATTCGTTGGTACATTTGTTGATGCGTCCGTTTCCACAATCCACCAACCGTGTTCAACCCATTCATTGTATGTTTTAGTAGCCATAATGGTTTTGTAGAAAATCATCATCAGATATAGAAATGTTAGTATTGGAACTAAGCAATGATTGTCACCCATATTTTGAAGACTACATTTATAAGAGTCATTGGAAAGCAAGAAATACAATATAGGTGCGCTCCTTTTTTTTATTCACAAATTCATTTTTTGTCACTTGTAAACATAAAATTATTATGTATACTACTACATGAATGTGTGGAATACATTTTATTTCTACAATATATGTACAAAGTGAGTTCATGAATCCTTAGAAGACAATTATTATTTTCCATATAGTTCACATTAAAAAGTCTTTTGTACGATTTTGATCTTTTAATTTAGAAGAATATCTACTATACAGAGAGTTAAATAATTTTGCTTGTAATAAAATGGAGCCTAACTATTACAGAGTTAGTTCGCAAAACATTTAAGGCATAAGTATTGTACTCTTCTACAATAATTATATTAAACATCCATATACGCCAATTTTTTTTAAAAGCATAGGGAATTTCTAGTGGTCCTCATTTCAAACTACCCCCCCCCCCTCAAGAAAAGAATAATAGAATTCAACCATGACTTACTAAATATTATCTACTCATGCCAAATTCCATGAAAAGTTTCAATGAATTCATATGGTTATCTTCTTCTATTCAGTGAGCAGTACTTTTGGCATACATGTTGAATTATTAATGTTCATAAACACCAAATTCAATGAAATAGTCAAATACAACATATGTCTCCTACCAAACAAAGGATGAATCATGAAACAAATCATATTTTGGTTTATGACAACTGAGTGTTTCAAGTATCATTGAATGCATTTATAGGATTCCTTCCAAATTCAGTTTCCCAAATTAGCTTTTACTTTTAACTTTTAATTAGAATATTCCTATAATTATGAAGCTTCCATGAAAAATTAATCAGAATAAAATTCTTTCTATTCTTTATCATGGTAGTGATGGTACATGCAAATTTAAATTTATAGACTATGTTCAAAATGTTCATTTTCACATGAATTATTATTCACTGAGAAGCAAAGAAGACATTTTTTAATAGTTTTCAATGTGTGTGGGCGCTTAATTACCCACCCTTGGTAATTAATTGAACACAACCAGGTTCTAGGGGTTAACTAATTCTAACCTAACGGGTGACTAAGCGTAGGTCCATTGTGCCTTTCAAGCAATGGATCTTTTTTCCTAAGTTCCTAATTTTCGCAGGTGACAACGGAGTTGCCCCGATTGGCGAGGAAATAGTCCAGGCTAACCGTCCCCTAACGGTAACCTACACGGACTACTACCGAATCTATGGGAATCTAAGGTTGATCGACCTTTCCTAACACTGGGGGAGGATTCCTAAGTCCCGTCCATGGTTTCCTATGTCGACTGGATGTGCTTAATTTCTTGAGGTAGTTGGCTAACCGGACTCCTAAACTTAATGTTTCTTCTCTATCTAATCTTAACTCGTGATTCAACTTAAATTCCAACTTAAAGTAGACCCTTAGTTTAACTCTTCGGGTTTAGGCTAAACCTAATTTCCACTTTGGTTTCCTAACCTAACCGGTTGTTTGCTACTCTAATTTATCTTCTAATCTAATTAATCTTCCTCCTAATTTAATTTATCCTCTAATTTAATTTCCCTTCTAATCTAATTTGTCTTTTAATCTAATTTAATTGACCTCCTAATTTAATTTACCCTCTAATTTAATTTCCCTTCTAATCTAATTTGTCTTTTAATCTAATTTAATTGACCTCCTAATTTAATTTATCCTCTAATTTAATTTCCCTTCTAATCTAATTTGTCTTCTAATCTAATTTGATTGATCTTCTAATTTAATTGATTCCTTCCCCTAATTTAATTTACTGTTTAATCTAATTTCTTTTTTTACTTTCTACCCTTGACCCTACGTCTTTATCACCTAAGGTAATTTTGATTTGCTAATTTAACCTTAACTCCTAATTGGATTATTTTGTCCTAATCTAATGTTTAACTTCTTGGTTGAATTTTGACCCTAACGGTTACTAATCCCTAGTCCTATCCTATCCTAATCTAATTTGGCTGCTTTTACGGTCAACTTCTATGTATGAGAGGGGTTTAGATACTTCTAGCCCTATCAATAAACTTCTATGTCTAAACTTAAGGTCCACCCTAATTCCTATTTGCTAATCGACATTAATCACTACTTAACAGAATTTAGCACAAATTAAAAGAAAAGCACTGGGGATTAATTTACTGACTCACCTGATCGTTGTTGGCATGCGCGACATTTTCCTCCATACCTCCGGCCGCGTGCTCGTATTCCATAGTCGACACGTATCTTGCAGGGTTGTCTATCCGGACATGATGTTGGCTTTTTACGTCCGGATGTCATGACGCGTCCGTCCTGACGCGTCAGAGCCCGTCGTTGATACTGACGGGACCATCCACGGCGCGGATGAAGTCTGTCCAGTCTGCGACGGCGTCGGGCCGTCTCCTGGACGGTCATTCCGTCGCCGAATGGACATACGTCTCTTGGACGGAGAGCCCATCCGTCCCCTGGACAGAGAGCCCGTCTCTGGACGAAGAGGTCGTCTCCTGGACGGAATTCTCGTCTCCAGGACGGTAATCCGTCCCCTGGACGCGAATCCGTCCTCTGAACGGGAAACCGTCCACAGGACGGGAATCTGTCCCATCCCCTGGACCGGAATATCGCTGGACGGGACAGTCGCCGCTTGGACGGTTTAGGGTGCGAGGCTACGGGTTTAGGGTCCACCCCATCAGCCGGATGTCCGTCTAGCTGGGTTTAGGGTTTAGGGTTTTAGGGTTTTAGGGAGGGCTTCAAGGTGTATATTAAAGACTTCCGCCTATTCAAGATTACTTTCCCTTGCTGATTTTGCCTTTCATGTCTTGGTTGAAGTACAACCATTGCGGTAGAGCGAAGTCCAAGAAGAGTGTGTTGTGGTGGCACTTGTTGTGAGAGCAACAAGTGTTGTTGCCACATCACATTTCAAACACAATACTAATCTTTTTTTTGGTGCAGGGGCAGGTAGAGGAGGACAGATAAGAGCAATGGGTGGAGGAAGATCACAGTGGGAACCTTGGTACACACTACGGCCAGATGGAAAAGTTGCTTGCAAGTTTTGCGAAACTTGGCTAAGCTACCGAAAGGATCGGTTGCTTTTCCATTTGGGATACAGACGAAACAACACCGTCCAGGGAGTGAGAGCGTGCACTAAAGTCAATGCAGCCGTGAAGGTAATGTTTTGGAATTGTGGAGGACATATACCTACGGACACTTCGCATGGACCTGGACGCGACGTGGAAGTGACATCACCATCAACGATACTACCAAGTGTAGTACGTGGCGAGCAACAAGTTGATGCTTCAATCTCAACAAATGATGGAGGAGAAAACATTGGGGGGCAGAGCTCTCAAGTACGATCATCGGAGGCACCCATTCCTAATTTGACCCACAGTCGATCGATGAGGCAATTGTCTGTACAAGATGGAATGAACGCATCAAACAAGCAAGTACTAGACAAGAAGTGGGCTAAGTTTTTCTATGAAGCCAATATACCATTCAATGTAGTGAGGCATCCTGCTTTTCTGGATGCAGTGAAATCAACATCGGAATCGAGAGTTGGCTACAAACCTCCAGTGTACCATGCACTTCGTACAAAGCTCATAAAATCTACAAAAGATGAAGTGGCAGCAATTGTAGCAAAGAAGACAAGGGCACCAATCCACAAGTATGGCGTTACAATATGCTCTGATGGATGGGATAATGTGACACATCGACCATTGATGAATGTCATGTTGGCATGTACAAGTGGAGAGGTATTTCTTGGATCGATAGACACAACAGGCGAATGCAAAGATGCTACTTACGTGGCTAATTGCATGGGTGATTACATTGACGGGGTAGGGGCACAGAACGTGGTACAAGTTTGTACAGACAATGCAGCAAACATGTTGGCCGCTGGCGCTCTGTTAATGCGTAGATTTCCACACATATATTTTCAAGGGTGTTCAGCACATGCACTTGACCTTCTACTTGAAGATTGGGGAAAACAAGATTGGATTACAAGTATGGTCAAGAAAGCCAAGTCAATTGTGAAATACATTCGAACGCATCACATGCCACTTGCAATCTTTCGACGACATTCTCCTAATCACGTTTTGAAAAATCCCGTTCAAACACGCTTTGCAACCATGTTCCTCATGATTGAACGTTTGGTGGAGGTGAGGGAAGCGGTAGAATCAACAGTCCACGATCCGCAGTGGAATGAGTACACGCGGAGATTGGCATCCAGTGAAAAGCAAAGAAAAGCTAATGATGTGCGACGATATGTGCGAACGGATGAATTTTGGAGGAGATGTTTAAACTTTGTGCACATAGTAGAGCCCGTGTTGATTGCTCTTCGAGAGTTTGATGGAAAGCACCCGTGCTTGGACAAGGCATGGCTTATGATGAAAAAGGTGGAAAAGCATGTTTTATCTTTGAGGGATCCACCATTTTCATTAGAGCCACGGTATGCAATTTCCGCCATCGATGATTTCTACAAGCGCTGGGACATGCTGAGGACGGATTTGCATTACGCCGGGGCTCTATTGAATCCCTTTTTACTTGACGAAGTCTTGCTAATGGATGATGATGAGGCAAGAGAAGCCATATTGAGAGTTCTGCGCAAATTGGCGGTTGGAGATCAAGCATTTGCGTCAGCTTTGTCTGAGTACCAAGCATTTAGAGATCGGCGAGGCATTTTCAGTGGACTCCCTGATGTAAACACCTTGAATTTGCAGCCTCACGAATGGTGGGACCTTCTCGGAGCCGGTGCTCGTACACTTGCACCGATTGCCAAAAAGATCCTCGCACAAGTGTGTTCTGCATCGTCATGTGAACGCAATTGGAGCATGTATTCGTTTGTCCACAACAAATCACGCAATAGATTGACATCTGAGCGTGCTGAGGAATTGGTTTACATTTATACCAATTCCAAGACTCTAAGAGAAAGGGCTGCAGCAAATCCGACAAGGTGGTACACTAAAAATATGATGTCAGAGGATTCCATGACAGATGAATCTGATGGTCTAGACCGTGGTTCGGTTCGCTCTGATCCAGATGATGACGATTCAGATGATAGTTCCAATGACGATGACGAGCCACCGTTTGATAGATTTGGTGGGTTTGGAGGAGTGCGTCCTCTAATTGATGCATCCGTATTTGACTTTGAAGAGGGGGATAATAACGACAATGCCTCCGAGGGACATCAAGGAAGTCCACCACGAATGCCACAAACGTGGAATGCTGGGCCAAGTGGGGGCAATACAAATGAGGACGTTGTGGCACCGAGACCACTAAGTCCAGACCCTATGGATGTACAAATTGATGCCACAATAGACAGAGATGGGGTTGACGTTGGAAGAGGACGTGAAGAAGAAGTAGTAGTACCACCGTCCTTGCCCATGAGGACCACTCGTAGAGAAGGGCCCCCTCAAGGTGGAGAAGCACATATGCCCCCTCCAAATCGAGTCTCGGTTGCACAACGGCAGATGCCAGTATTGGAAAATCTACAAATCCAAAGTTCATCAAGGCCGTCTAGTTCCGAAGTTCATCCACACGAACCAACTTCGTCGGTAGGTACACGATTGGCTGGTATGGTGTCACAACGTGTGACTAGAAATACGAATTCATTGCGGCCACCTGTACATGCCAATAATCGAGGGAAGCGTCCCCGACCACAAGGTACTACCAGTGAACGTGTGAATACTAGAGCACGTAGAAGGCTGAGGAGGGAAGAAGCGGCTTCCCAACCATTTTTAAGAGAAGTTCAAACGGGAGGGCCCAATACAGATGGCATTATGGACGCAACGGGCCAACGACCTCTTCGGACGTTGTCTTCTATAGCTCGACCACAACGAAACCGCAATGATGAGGCCTCCAGCGAAAGTGATAGTGCACCATCCAATCATTCCAATGATGATGGTGCATCCATCGGTGGTACTATAGGTGAAGATGGTGAGGTTCCAGGAGATAGTGATTACAAGGGGCCGGTGCCTCGACAAGGTCCACTCGAAGAAATTGGTGGTAATGAACCAATAGTACAAGAAGCAAATGCAAATACTTCTGTGCGCATTCTTAGGCATGGAAGACGTTGAATGTTTTTGAAATGACAATAGGGTCTTCACATTTTCAAATGCAAATTTTTTAGAGGCTCAATACCTTGCATATTGAAATCAGCATTAATATTAAATATGACTCAGGTTCCTTTCATTCTCATGGAACTATTTACCCCTAAAGTTCCAAAGTCATTACAGAAAAAGGGATGCAAAACTGTTTTTTCTCTTGCATTTGCCTCAACATGTGGAAAAAATGTTTTTTACCATATCTAACCGTAAGATCTTGTACTTCACATGTTTTTTATCACGTGGAAAAAATTTCATGAAGTTTGACCGAATAGATTGAAAGATATTAGCATTCAAACTTGGAAGAACTAGTTTTCTGAATGCGGGCTTTGCAATTTCAAATTAACTTTCACTACGATTTATGGAAAATTAGGCCTCTGGAGTTTGGAGCAATATTGTTTTTAAATTTTTTTTTGTGAATACGAAAGAATTGATGTCTAAATTTGAAAGAGTTATTGCAATTGAAAACTCAATGTGTTAAAATCCAAATAACACAATCTGACAGTCTGGTGTTTTTTTCATGTATGTTTTCTTTTTTTCAAATTTAATTTAAATTAAAATTCTAAAACTATGTTTTTCATTCATTCATTCGTTTATGACTTTATGGTAAGAGTTTCCGGTTATTCTGATACATATTCTAATTGATAAAATTTGATTTCCACGTTTAGCTTTATAAAATCACGATAAATTCATTTTTCCATTAATTTTGCTGAAAAAAATAAAATAAATTTAAAATAAATTCTTACGAGTGGGGAGAAATATTAAAATATTATGCTGATTTTCAATAAAAATATAAATTTGGTTTGATAGTGAAATTTGACTTCAAGCCCGTCTTTGTGGTTGTTTATTAGTTTCGGGTGTGAAAACTAAAATAACCAATTGAAAATTGGTTCGACTAGAAATCTCTATTGATATTTGGACCTCTTGTAAAAAACTAAAAATTTAGAATCTAGTGAATTGTTTTTTCTATTTTTACTTATTTATGGCACGAAGTGCAACAAAAATGATGACAATTACAATTGTGCACAAAACTAATTGGAATTTCTTATAATGATGTACAATTCAGAGTTTTTAGTATTAAAGATATAAGATTTTTGTTTAAACTCAATTTAAATGATAAAGTTAGGAAAGACAATAAGTTCTTTACAACTCAATGTTTTGGTAAAATACTTTTATATCTTTATATAAACCAAAATGAGTACAAAATGCATTGAAGCCACAAAGTGTGCTACATTGCTACGTATGTCCTCAAGCCTACATTATAATAACCGCATGTGCTAAGTAAACACTAACTTTGCAACTATATGGTAATACACTATTATCTAATCTTCATTGCGCGCCTGCTCTTCTTGAAGGTCTTGTTCTTTGCAAGCCTTGCGATAGCAATCCACAGCTGGTGTCCAAAACGTTGGAGCACCACTTAGACGTTGCACGACGTATGTCACCGAGCGTCGTTGTAGTGGCTCCACCTTGCACAATTCACCCAACATGGTTTGAAATGCACCAAATGCCGTATGGTCCGGAATCATCTCTAGATTTCCACAATCTTTTTTCCATACCTTCATAGCCAATTTGCCTATGGAGTATCCATCTGTGTGTATACTAACACACGGTGGCTTAACCCTGCGAGTAGGAGATGATGAAGTTTCTGTCTCTCTAGTCAAGTACATCAACTCAGGAGCCATCCACCAACGTTGCGCTCGGGTTGCCTGCAACTTCCTTGGACAATTGAATTGGTAAAGAGAAGGGGTTTCTTCGTTGATGCGGCTACCCATTCCCCAATCACATAGACCAATCCACACGGTTCTGCCATCATCATTCGGAAGATGAAGCATAATGTTCTCCGGTGTGATGTCGTTGTGCAATACAGAGCATTGTTGCGCTGCATCCACAATGCAAATCATTGCCCACACAAGTTCAGTGCGCTTGTGTCTATATGCCATGAGGCGTTTCATGGCTTGCATTGTTTGTGGAGTTGCATCGTAAGCCACCTCTCCAATTTCATCTGGATCTCGGTTCTTCTCATCCAGTGAAAACATGGCGCCGAGAGTACCGCCATTCCACCACTGCGAATAACACTCCATGGTCATATCATTTATAGCAAAGAATTTGATGACCCCTGGATGCTCGCATGGACATACCAATGCCTCGATGGACAACTTCTCCCTGGACTTCTTCAATTCATCCACGCGCAAAGCTGACTTCCCAGCTAATTCCATATTCTCCGGAATATGTTTTGAATTTTGAACACATACTTTGCGCACCCTCCCATGCCCCCCTTGTTTGCTATGGCCAGACAAAGGAACCACCACCACTCCGCGTTCAAGAAAAACCACTCCTCCTGCAGCCTGTTGACCAAAGGCCAAATTTTGACTTCGTTGAAACCACGGAGCGGAACGGATGTTGTTTGAAGACAGTCCACGCATTGCTTCATGCCACCAATACACCTTCTTGTGCAACAAATTCAATGCTTGTTGTCTGGGCACTACACTCTTTTGAAAGCCTTTTATTTTTTCCGCAACTTGGGCAAGGTTGAAGATACACGTTTGCACTTGTGACTCCAACCAATGATCGAAGCATTCTTTCGTGCGGTCTTCATGCCACTCATCCACGCTCATTGTTGTCCAAAACATGTGGTGGAACTTTTGTTTTATGACATCCACTCCCTGTAATCCGCGCGAGACGTATGTTGTGTTCAACTGTGAAATCGAATACTGCTCAAAAAAATCCAACGCCACTTCATGCAATTTTCGCGTTGCACCCTTGCTTGGCCACTTCTCCGGATTTGTAGACTTGTGCCTCCTTCGTTTTGTTTTTTTCCCCTTCGAAGACTCTCCGCCCCCCCCAGCAGCTGTGGCTCCTTCTGCAGCTACGGACCCTTCAGCAACTACGGCCTCTGAAACGGGCTCTGGTGATTTTGCATCCGGGTCCATCATCGGTGCATTTCCAATACCTGTGTACCAATCATCAACTTTTCTCTTTGAGAAATCTCGACCAGCCATCGTGACAGTAACAAGTAACAAATAATCAAAATGATAGGAATTAGGAATTCGGCTTCCACAAAGTGAAAAACCGCCCCCCTTATTCCTCAAACCAGCCTCTACCCAGCACCCGCGCTCGCAAGCAAGGACTGCAACCAATCCAAGACAAGAGAGCACCGTCAGAGCAGGAGAGATTGTGGCGAAAGTACCCTAAAAACAGTCTTTATATACCCATTTCACGTCGATGGAAAGGCCGTCGAGAGGACGGACAGGGCGTCCAGGGCATCCAGAGGACGGGAAGGCCGTCCAGGGGGACAAGCCATCCAGCCCACGGACCAGCCGTCGAGAGGACAGACGGCCGTGCAGGGGCTGAGACCGTCCAGCCTAAACCCTGGGCGTCCAGAGGACGGGAAGGCCATCCCCCCCCCACGGACCAGCCGTCCAGCGGGCCAGGCCGTCCAGAGGACGTGAAGACTTTCGAGAGACGGCACAGGTCGTCAAGAGGACAATCTGAATCTCGAGAGACGGAAAGCCCGTCGAGAGGATGGACAGGCCGTCGAGAGGAAGGGAAGGCCGTCGAGCGGGACGTTCGAACAAGTGGAATTCATTTCTAATCCTTGTTCCACGAATTTTTCATTTATGTGGTTCGGCACTCTCGGACTTGTCAAGACAGGTGTCCTTCCTCTCAATCGGGCATTAGTCTATGGGGGCGGGTAGTTTAGGAGTGCTAACTTAATGTATTTATTTGTTTCAATTAGAGGACAAATAAATACCAGGGATGACATTCAAATGCTGAAAACGAGGTTTACTGCTCATTTAGAATGGAATTCTATTTTGTTGCACGTAAATAATGGGAGATACATAGAAAAAAATCACCAAAGGTCAAATTGAAAACTTCTTAATGTCGGTCCTTTAAGGTTCTATTTGGATGTTCATGTTAACATTTGATTCATTCTATTGATTGTAATTGCACCCATTTTCACGAAAGTCGTTGGCATTGGGCAATGTTTTTATTCCCAAAACCTCAAAATCTCGCAATCCCTTAAAATAATTTATAATCTGTAGGGCTCAAATTTGAATTCAAATGAATTTTATCAATTATACGTAGAACAATTTCACCTTTGGAATTATTGTATTTTGGTTCCATCCTTCCTTGCATGTAAGTGCACATGACAATTTAGTATTTTGTTGAATTTAAAACCCTGTCTATACTAGTATACTCAATTCAAAGTCTCAATCGTACAAACATTCAATAACTTACTGAGAACGGATCAAATATACAAAGACCAAGACAAAAACAACCCTCTAAATGCTCTAGTTAAAGGTAGTAAGATTAATACTCTAAAATGGTTAATTATCAAATAAGTGAAAGACCTCCTAAACAACATATGTCATATGCATATCATTGATTCATGTAAAACATTGTTTCTTCTTTCCATTCATACATTACATAAAAAAAATGTAGCCCTATACATCTATACTTAAGAATGTTTTACCTTTTACAAATATTGTTATGCCATTTTTTGGTGTCTTCAATATGTTTTCTAAAACTTTGAATTTAAATCATTAATCTATTTTTTTCCAATTCAAACTTCAAAGACTACATCTTGATTGAGTTTTGCACTTGTAATGCCAACTACCGAAATGAAGGACATGTTTCGTAGTATCCGGTCCAACCTAGGTTTTGAAGTAAATCCTATAGGCTTATACCCTAAACCCTAAACCCTAAACCCTAGACGTTGTTGCAATTTTAAGAGAATTTGATGTTCAAGTTTATGTAACTATGACAAATAAGAGAGGATTGGTGTAAGTCCGTAAGATAAAGGAAAGAAAAGGACGAATGGATTCTAATGTTCCATGTAGTCTTCCACACAAAGGGAAACTCTAAAAGACTAAAACAATAACATAATAACATATGGCATTTGCCTTTTATTTTTATTCTCAAAATCAAAATGCAACATTGAGTACATGAACTTGACATTTTTGTGGTGCCTATATTTTTTTTATGGCTTCTAAATTATAATGCAACTAGCGGTGAATTACTATAGTTTTTCTTATGGATTGTTTATTAATTGCTTATGTAGTATCGTATGTTAGCCACTAAACTGACTGAAGTCGCAAGGCCTCTTTTGAGTCTTTTCCATACTAAATCTGAATAAATTGCCATTTCTAATTTTCTATAGCAAAGAATTAAAAAAAAAAATGTGTTTAGGCCTCTAAGGTGCACCTTTGCTTGTAGCATGTAGGATCTCATACTAGAGTACTAGACTAGTGTTCAATTGATCGGAAGAAATTTCACAAACTTGACCTATGTAGAATTGTAGATTGCAAGATATTTACAATAAACTTCACCCTCTGAACACCCAACGGCATCATTTAGTGCCAATTTAATGGCAGTTCAATCACTTCAATGACATGGAAAGAAGTTGGAAGCGTTCATTTCATTTTCTTGGGACCTACCATGTTGAGTTACAAAGTGTATCCAATTGATTTTGTAGTCTTTCCAATATTTGCCTCCAAGTAATTCCGAGTTTAGAAAAAATAAAAAAAATAAAATATGCTCCTTTAGTGTATTTTAGGAAGTTGTTGCTCCTTACTCTAAATCTAAGATTTCTCCCCAAAATTGATATTTTGGGAGTTTGAGTCTAACTATCAAACAAAAGGTCCTTTTCTCTAGTTCCTATTTTATGTAAAATCCCCCAACACAACCCTAAATTGAAATTTCATTATTGCGATTTGAACTTCTAATGTGTTTTTAATGTCTACTACATTGAGTACAAAACAAATATATCATGAAATGGAAATTAAATTTACACTATGATGAATTCTAATGTCATTGTCCTTGTGATATATACACATGGTGAAAAATTGAAAATCTGAAAATTACTTTTCTATTTAACGTGATTTTGTCAAAACTTCCACCCTGAACCAATTTAAAAAATAAATAAATATATATATATATATATTGTGAAGGGCCGTCCAGAGGACGGAAAGGCCGTCCCAGACCACGAACAGGCCGTCGCGAGGATGGGCAGGTCGTTCCCGACCAGGGACAGGCCATCGAGGATACGGGCAGACCGTCCTCTTGGACGGGCTTTCCGTCGAAGAGACGGGCAGGCCGTCTAGGGGACGGAAAGCCCGTCCAGGACCACATCCAGGCCGTCGAGGGGACGGGCAAGCCATCCAGGGGACGGAAATCCCGTCCCCTCCCACATCCAGGCCGTCGAGGGGACGGAATGCCCGTCCCCTCCCACACCTAGGCCATCGAGGGGACGGAAAGCCCGTCCCCTCCCACATCCAGGCCGTCGAGGGGACGGAATGCCCGTCCCCTCCCACACCTAGGCCATCGAGGGGACGGAAAGCCCGTCCCCTCCCACATCCAGGCCGTCGAGGGGACGGGCAGCCCGTCTAGAGGACGGAAAGGCCGTCCGTCGAACTCTCGGGCGGCGGTGTAATCATTCCCCGAACCTGGAGACGGCGCCCCGAACCCGTTGACGGCGTTCCGACCCGAGGCCGGCCGTCCATTCCAGGGCTGTCCCCCGCCGTGGACGGTCTGGATTTGGGGGGGGACGGGCTGATTAGGTGTTAATTACCCTTGCTAACCGGGTCGGTAACTGGGGGGTATAAGTGACATTTTTTCACATTTGCCCTTGCTTCCTCTTTTGAATTGCACTGTCCTAGCTTGAGAAAGCTTCGCATTGCAATTTGAGGGGAAGTGTTATACATTTGACATTGTTTTGCCACATTTCAGTTGCCTTCACGCAACAGAAGGCAAAGCAAATTGTCATTGTATTCGCATACAGTATCGTGTGTGTCATTGTGCAGGTATCAAGAATGGATGCAGAGGATGTAGCAGGAGGTGAGGGACCTGGAGGTGAGGGAAGCGGTAGAAAGAAGAGAGGAAATAGAGCAACTTTGGATTGGGGCACACTTAATGCCCCAGCGATTATGGCACAGCCTGGGTGGTTGGAGGCAGAATCACCATGGACAAGAGCGACATGTCGGCGGTTTGTAGATTGGGCCCACATCAACCGCCATTGGCCACACGACCGGTACGAGGTGCACGTGAAATCTGGCGTGGTGAATATTGACCAGTGCACCCATCCGCACTTCAAGAAGAGGATGATTGAAGTGTCATTGGCACTTTGGGGTTCAAGATCGAAGAAGGACGGGACACTTTCATTGTGCCAAATGGCATATGCGGAGGTTTTTCTTGGCAAGGATGTGGATTGGAGAAGCTTTTTGGGCAGACAGCGAGACAACAAGTTTTCAAATAGAACTCGCCACATTCCAACAAATCCTGCCGTGCCACTGGACAATGCACAAATTCCTGCCGTGCCATTGCTTGGTATTCAAAATGTGCAAATGGATGTGGTTCCACCCGTGGAGCAGCCAAGGACGGAGTTGATGGAAGTAGAAGTTGGTCAAAGCAGCGGTGCAAATGTCAACCAACAAAATGTGATTGGTGGAGCCCAAGCTGACAGTGAAGAACTTATTCGCTTGCGCCAATTAGTACAAACACTGCAAGCGGAAAAAGAAGAAGCGCTACGACTTCATGCAGCAGAGTTTGAAGTTCAAAGTGCAAGGATGCGGGCCCTTGTAGATGAAAACGTGCGCCTCATCGCACGTGAAGCAGAGCTTGTAGAGCGCAACAGGCGGTTCAGCACAGACTCAGTTCCACCACTCGATGTTGTAGTGGAACGTGCTACATATGAGGCAGACGAAGACAGAGCAGGCCCGAGCAATACACCTGAGTTTGTGGTACGACCACGGGCCATTTTTCCAAGTGCAGAAAGTGCCTCGTTGGATATTATGCGTGCACGTGCTGAGCGGGCTGAAGCAGAGGTTGGAAGTACTCGCACAAGCATGGAAGAATTAACAAGCGCCATGCGTGCTTTGGAACTCCGTGCCAACAGCGCTGAGGCAGATGTGGCGGTGTTGACTGCAGCTCGAACTGACATGGAACAGACCATGACCGCAATGAGTGCTCAAAACATGCGGTTGGTCCACAATCCTCAAAAGGAACAGATGCTGCTTCAAATGTGCAACATGAAGTTGACATGCAGCATGGCGCTAAACGAGGCTGAGCAAATGCAGCGTGAAGTGAGGAGAGTGGCTGCGGAATTCAATGATGGCGGTCAACGTTATTTTGGCTTGACCTCATGGCCTCGGGTGGAAGAAATGTTCACCGACGATTTGCCAGTGTTCGCCGAGAATTCAAGCATCGATTGGAATTCCCGTGCAGACTTGGAATTCCAATACAATATCGAGCACCAACGGTACGGGCCACCCAACCGCGATGGCATTACACCACTAGTGTGGCCGTCCATTCCAGCTTTTGTACAAGATGGAACAACATGTATAATTTGCCAAGAACCGTTTAGCCCAGAAGGTGGATGGAATCTTGGTACATGTGGCCATCTATACCACCCCGGGTGTCTCATTCCTCACATGGTCACCAGAAAGAGATGTGCGCAATGTAGAGCTCCATTTCATGCACGACTGTACAAAACGTTTGGCCTTCAAGAGTCAAGACCACATGCCTGCAGCGTACGAGTACAATGAAGAAATTTTACCTGGCCTCGGTAATAGAGTACATTGGGGTTCAGACGTGACATGGCTTTGGAAGTGGGGCCACGACAACCGACACCTCCCGGCAGGAACGGTCGCTGAGATACATTGGCAGAGTGATGCCCAAGTGACAGAGGTGATCAGGAGGGTTTTTGGAGAGGGTGATCCAGGGCGTCGACTATATTTTGGTCAGATTGCGGGTGGACATTGGGACCAAGACTACTCCATTTTTGTGCGTGCGCCACATCCACAGCGCATCATGTTTAACTCTCAAGGCGCGCCAGTCGGATTTGAGGGTAAACTGAGTTTTGAGGAACAAATGACGTACATTGAAGACAATACCTTCCATGAGCCAGCTCTCGTGAGTGCCATTTATTCCCACTTACATAATAGATACGACATCGACGCATTTCAGCTATTGACGACTTTGCAATCGCGACGAGAATTGCAACAATTTTTGAGAAACAGCATAGCACGAGGCGTTGTAATTGAAGAAGTAGAATAGATAGTTTTGGACTAGATTGTGTATAACTAGATAGATGTATAGAATTAAATACCGGAAGTTGTACAAAGCAAACATATGTAATTATATAAAGCCTTTATTAGTTTACTATGTACTTCAACGGATTTATAAAGTATGTACATTTATCGTTTTCTTTCCATCTTGTGTATTGTTGCTTCGCCTTTGTCTATTTTTGTAATCTATTGTACCTTTTTGTAATAGTATAGAAGAAGCTTGTATGCTTAGATGGTAGGTAAAAGAGTGTTCTATCTTTATTTTGGGTGTTGCCCTAAAGTCCGAAGTCCATTTTTTGGCCCAAACCACCCTAAACCACCCCTATGTTCACCTATGAATTAAATTTTCCAATTTTTTTTTGAATCGAACCAAAGGATCTTGTTCTGCACTTGTCTTAGATGACGTGACCATAAATTTGTGATGTTTGACCGTATGGATTGAAAGTTATTAGCATTCGAAGTGAAAGCTCCAAATCTATTTAAAAAAGTGGCTAGGATTGCCCGCTCCATAGAAAAATCCATAACTTTTCCATTCCTAATCCAAATGGGATGAATGAAAGCCTCCCATTTAAAAGAAAATATAATGCAACTAGAAAAAAATATACAAATTTGTATTTCATTTTATTGTGGATTTTTTTGTCTACCCGGAGTCCTGGACCGCCCAATGTTCCGATCTCCCCTGTTTGAGGTTATTCTGTTCTTGTGGCCTATCCCTAACCCCTTGCTCCTAGGCACCGATTGGAATAGAAATTGTATTATGAATAAACTCATAAGTTTATCTATCATTCTATAATTCTATTTTATCATTCTTATGAAAAAGTTTTCAAAAGTTTGAGTAAAAAATTAGATCATGGGCGCCTATCGAAAATCCATTTTGTCCCTTGCAGCAAGGACAATGAGAGTATGTTACTTTAGGGTCTAAGAAATAAAAACAATGGAAATTCTTTACCAAAGCCTAAAATAATAAAAAAAAATCTCTATTGCTTCATAATTGATGAAATCTCCTCTAAGTCTTTAGAATTAAACCCTAAATAATTCACGTTTTGTAACTTCTTTTCTATTAGTTATTTAGTTTGAATCTTTTTTTAGTTGGACACATGATTGACTACTCCCTCATTTTTTTTTTAACTCCAAAGTTTACAAATTAAAGTATTTAACATTTTCCATTTTCTCTCAAATGGCATTATGGCATTATTGAACAAAATGTCAACATTTTTGATTAGGAGACTAGGTGTATCAATTTGCAAAAAATTGTAACCGTATAAATTCAAACAAGACATGTTAGCAATCTCATAGGTTGCTAAAACACAACAATATCACTTATAGAGTAAAAGATTATAATGTTTGAACATGAGGGTGTTAAAACTACAAAAATGATGTGAAGTCTTCCAATCCTCTTTTCAGTTTTCACAAGTAAAATTAAAAAAAATTTAGACCCAAAAAACATGAGGTTAAATTGCCTAACATGTATAACCCCAAACAATTTATGGCTTTTAAAAGTATACTCCATATTTTTCTTTTAATTAAATTTCAAATTTGAATGTGATGTTTTCTCCAAGATCTTGTTGTGTTTTCGAGGCACATTTCCAAAAGCTCTCAATGCTACAAGAAGTTAAGATTGCAATGGGTACCCTTGCACAAAGTCTTGGAACGATAAATCACTATCATTTATTTTTAAGAATAGACTATTGATGCTAAAACTAGACTTCAAGAAGAACTTCCTAAAAATAGCAACTTGGATACTACTAAAAATAGCAATTTGGTTAGGTTTTATTTGACTTCGAAGTTTTGCCAATACCAAATTTGGGTGCTTCGGGCATTTAGGCAAAAAATCCAATCCCACCCGTCCAGAGAACCGTCCACTTACCCGTCCAGATGCCCGTCCACATGCCCGTCCACCCGCCCGTCCACCCGCCCGTCCACCCGCCCGTCCAGTTTTCCGTCCAAATACCCGTCCATCCCGCCCGTCCAGATGCCCGTCCAGTTTTCCGTCCACATACCCGTCCATCCAAACCGTCCAGATACCCTAAATCCCGCCCGTCCAGATACCCGTCCATCACGCCCGTTCCATGCCCGTCGACGGAAGCTCGCCCGTCCGGCGCGCCCATCGACGAAGAACGTCCATCCATTTCCGTAGTTTTCATCCTCTGTGAACGGTTCTCGTTCAGATTACATCCTGACGGACGCCGGGGTTGAATCCTGACGTCCGTCCGGACATCCTGACGGACGGACAGGACGTGACGGGGACAACCCTGGTATCTTGAAGTAGTAAAATGCCTACGGCTTAGTCCTTGGTGAAGTAGTACCATCTAAAGACCCTTAATGGTCCCTTCCTTTCTCCTTATCTCTTTTTCTTTTACTTCAACACTATTCCTACCAACCCGTTAAATGAGACCTTACACCATATGACGCTAATCTAATGGAAGAGTCACCTATCTCTTACATCGTCATTTTGGTGTCATCCTAATCTCTTTCCTAATGGTTGTAAGAAGCTTTTGAGATTTCCTACCTAATCCTATGACGCAACACTATTTATCGTCTCTCCCTTCTTCCTCTCCTATAACTACACCCTTCCTAATTTTGTCATCATTGTGTGAGGTGGCTTGTTGGTGAGGGACCTTGAGAGGTTGTGCAAGTTTGGACGCGTAGGATGGCGACTTCTCTTCCCCCCCTTCTTCCTTTAGCCTTGAGTTGGTCTTTCGTTAGTCCTTAACTAGACTCCCGGTTTTCAACCTTAGTGTGATGAAAACCCCCCCAAAAAATGTGGTGGGGCCCCGCAGGGCATCGTCCCGTAGTGCTGAATTTAGTTGAGGTAAGGATTTCTCCTTTCCCCCCCCCAGAACTCCCCAACTCCCTGGCCCTCCCTGAAACTGGCTTCCCCGAACTGGCTTTCCCGATACCCGGACCCCGAGACCCTGACGGACTGTCCCGATGGGCTGTATCCCAACGGGCTGTACCCTTCGGGCTTCTGACTGCTCTCCCCTTACGGGTTGCTGACTGCTCTCCCCCGTACGGGCGCTGACTGCTCTCCCCCTTACGGACTGTCCCCTTACGGGCTGTTCCCCTTGGGCTGTTCCCTTGCGGGCTGTCCTCCTTGGGCTGGACCTAAGGCCGGTCCCACACTTTTTACTACAAACCTCACTCTCCGGGTTCCCGTATGGGAACCCACTACACAACTTTAGATTGGACGGGTCAGGGTCACAGCTTCGCCGCCTAGGGGGATAGACCAAAATTTTAACAACTAGCAAAACAAACGGCCTAGTGGCGGGGTTTCTCCCTACACTTGTATACCACCTAGGCACTCTTGGGGGCTAAACTTTGGCTTTTCCCAAGAAGATCTTGGGAACTAAACTTTGGAACCAAAAGAATAGGGGGTTCAAAGCTTCGCCGTTGAATTGGTTTTGACACCAACTCTAAGACTCGCCCCTTGAGTCCAAAGCTTCACCGTCTAAGGCCTGTTTTTGACACACACTCTAAGACTAGGGTAAGTTACAAGTTCAAAGCTTCGCCGCCTCAAGGGCGGTGGGACCCACTCACAAACAACACGGCAAGGGTGACTATGGTTAGGATTTGCACAAGAGACAACCGAATCCCCAAAGTAAGCATAAACAAGGCAATACTCACATACTAAAGGCCCCCCAAAGCGGCATCGCCAAGGTACGGTGGGGGGTAACTTTAGGATTAGTACAAGACACACAAAAGATACACGGAAACACACGCAAGTAGATGAAACCCGCTTGACTCGCAACAAGTACAAGGTAAGATGGAAGGACCTCAAGGACCTTCAAAGAGCTTGAAATAAAACGACAATGGGAGCCAAAAGTGCTCCGAAAACACCGTAGAGGTTTTTTGGCTTGAAACGCCAAAAATTCCAAGATAACTTGGACCCACGGACCCAAAACAAGTATTGGGGGTGTTTTGGGAGAGAGAAGGGCCCCCTTTTATAGGTTTCCAAGGGCCCACTCCCCCCCTCGACGAGTAACCTCATCCATCCGGATTTTCATCCAAATTTGAGATTTTCACCTAATTTTGGGTTTTACGCTGGTCCTAACCTCTAACTTTTGGAGTTTAGCTCGGAATTGCAAATGGATTGCGCCAATGGCTTCAGAATGCCATTTTTAGCCTAAAAGACCTCCTACCCCCTATTTCTATCACAAAAAACCCATCGGAAACTAGTGCCAACTGGAGCCAATTAAAAGGGTAAAAACCTAACTTTTGGGGTTTACCTCTTTTGGCTTGGGTAACTAGCTAGGGTTGTTGGGGAGGCTCTAGGGAGTAAGAAAAGGCTCCTTGATGTCTTCGTTCCGACTTCGTACGCTCACGGGACGTCGGTCAACCCTGCAAAGATCTTGTCGTAATTATTAATTGGGGGGATGTTGTCAGTTTCGGCTGCTTCCCGCTATTGGAACACCATGAAATTTGTCGGGGCGCGTTATTAACATAAAAGATGCTAGTCTAATTTTTAGTGAGATTTTACCGCGGCCTGGGTATTTTCCATGAATTTCCCAACGTGGCCTTTGGCGGTTGACTGCTCGGAAAAAGATCCTTTGGAGATCAGAAAAAACCGAGACTTTTGGGGGAACCTCTCATGGAGTCCCCCAAGCCACGTGCCAAGTCTTAGGCTATTCTGGCACACAGTTGGTGGCGAGGTGAAAACTGACTTCGGTTGAATCACCGGCAGTCAGGGAATCTTTTACATGTGAGGGAATCTTGGCGAATGGGTTTTGCCGTGGACATCCCGACATGTTCCAGATCCGAGAACACTATCCAGCGGCTGTGGATTCCTCCATGCGGCCTGTCTGGGACAAGTAACACCTGCAAGCTAACAATTTGGATTCCTAATGTTTCGTCGGTGGAATGGAGAAACTAGAACCTATTTTTGGAGATTTACGTGGGGACCTCCCTCACTCTCCTAAGACTTAATTTAGCCTATCATGGTCACATGCGCTAGGTTTTGGGCTATTTTGGGTAAGTTCCCAGTAGCCCTATTGTTTTCCACTAATTACGGGTTCTAACCTATATACAAGTGGGTTTTATGGGTAATCTATGGATAAAAGGCTATTTATGACCAAATGCTATACCGGTACGTGACATACCTATTTTGGTTCTACACTCTTTTTTGGACTTTTTGTAGTACTTTATGCCTTAATTTGTAATAAACTAAAAAAAAGAAAACAATGAGTCCCAAGTGACGAATTTGGGGCTCACAATGTGCAACTTAAAAGACTCTCTAACTGAAATGCAAAATTATATGGTTCCTCAAGAATATTTGAGTATGCAAAACAATCAAAAGATTGTGCTTCCATCTCCTAGCTTAATAACAATTCATCTTGTCCAAATTTTGTGTCACATTTCAAGCAATCATACAATTTGTTAAAAAGAAATAACTAGAAAAAGTAGAGTAATGTTTCAAATTAATATTGCAGTTTCATTAAAAAAAAAATAGGATAAAAAATTAATGATCTCACAAGAGTTCATAAACAAGCTTGAAGTCAAATATGAATAATAATTTCTTTGTTCAAACTCAATATTAACCACTACTGACAATGGACATTTGCAAAATTGCACTTACAATGTAGAAGAAATTGTCTTCTTTTACATTACAAAAGTAATGATACTGAAGATATGAAACCATTCATTTATGGGAATTCAATAAGCACCATATGATATTGCTAATGCGTTGTCAAACCTACTAATACCTAACAAAATAAATTAGTAGTGCCCATTAATTTTATAACAGCATACATGGTTCAATAGAATGAGTTCATTGTGCAACCGAATTTGAGGCAAACACATATGAATACCATCATCCACATTTCTATAAACTCAATTCCATTACAAGAGGGCAGGCATTACATGCAATTAGGACTAGTAAAAGAAAACTACTATACCTAATACTATAGTACATATTTTTGAAAGAACAGAAAACCAGGATTCATTGAGAAGTTTTTGCAAAAAGAACAGGAACAATACCTACCAAAGACATCAAATTCCATCCACAACAAAGTTTAACTTGTAATGTCCAATTGTCCCCTCGGGGACAAACAGAATTTTGGGCACGTTCCGATGACCATAATTTTCACTTAAACTTTTTCAAACTTTTTCAAAAGATAGAAAAACTTATTAGCTTTATGGAAATTTAATTTCCACTTCTATTGGAGTTTGGGAGCAAAAATTATAGAACATGAAGCCTACAACTGAACTCGATAGACAACAACAAAAATTGAAAAGATTAATAATAAATTTAAAACCAAAAAAATTGTCAAAGCTTTTTTTGTTGTCTACATCTAAAGCTTTTATTCATGCTTTTTGGAATAGTTATGAGAAAGTTATGGACAATCTTGTTTTGAGGAGAATCTAAGTATGCTCTATAAAATTTTTATTGTCCAAGTGTGAATGTTAATATCTTACAATCCATACGGGCAAATTTGATGAGATTTTTACAACATGATATTGGACAAGTTAAGTACAAGATACTTAGAATGAATTCCAAAATAAATTATTATTTGAACTTCCATGGGTGAATGCAATAGAAAAGGCACTTCCAAATGATTTATGACAGAAAAATTGCCTACAGATTTTAGGGGTTCATGAATACAAAAAACACAAAAGAAATATACCGTGTCATTTGAGGTGTGTTTGCATTACATTTACCAGCCATGTTTCTAAAACTATTTGACAAAGTGCAAAGATGGTGATCACTTAGAATTTCATTAAGCATTGTATTTCTTGATTCATCGATGTTTTCGACCTAAAAGCACTCTCGAATCATATTCAAATATGTGTTCACCATAAATTTTGCATTTGTTTTTAAAATCACTAGTATAAAATCAAGCCCAATCCATTAAGTACTGTGGTCACTTTGTTCATTACCAGATATGTCAAACTGGACTTCTAAATCTCTACTTATTCTTATAATTTTTGTATGAAGCGTGCATGTCTTTTCTTCTAATATCAACTATAGTAATTCCTGGTGATTTGCAAAATAATCCCATGAACCACTAAGTACTTTAAATTCTCCTTTTGGGGGGGGTAACTATAAAGTGTTGTTCATTACAAATGAGCAACTGAAAGAGAACCCACCAACAGGAACCCAACACCAAGATTGAATAAGATGATGGGAATGCTTACCTTTCAAAGCATAGACGCGACACCTTCTTTGGCTACCGACAACGCACACCTTCAAAATAACGACACCTTCTTGAAAATGCACACTTTCTTGAACTGTCTACAGCCACACCTGGTGAGAAAATGAACGCAACCCTGAATATGTGTAGGTAAAAACATTAATCAACTGAATGATTCTACCAAATGAATTCTTACAACTTAGATAATTATCCATTCCATGCCATTTGATGAATACCATCACCTCGCAACCGTTACGAAACTTCTACTAGCATTCAAGCATTAGATCTTCATAAACAACAATAAACATGAAAAGTTTTTTACAAAGATCTTCAAAATGACCTTGTGTTTGAACACACAAAATCAATAAAAACAACAACACTCAATAGACAAGTCTTCTGACACAATAACTGGCGAAGGTCAAAATCTAAAACTTACAAACCATACAACAATGTTCTGGGTACATTGTGAAAAGACGTAAATCCTTATTTTCTGCTTCTTTACATTACCTGCCTTATACACCTCCCTAACTAATTTAGGGCGTTTAATTGCAAATATGAATTCAAAATGTGAACAAAAATTCATTTACTGAATATAATAAAATTCAGTGTTTTCATTAAGGATTGAACAAAAAGTTACGAATTCTGGCCTTTTCCAAGAATGATGATAAAGCTAAAAATATGGAATTTCGAGTTTTAGCAAATGCCAAACACAAAGTAGCAACAAAGTAGCAACGATCTCTCTAGCAAAGTGGTGGTATGGCCTACCACCACATTATCCAAAAGAAAATTATTTTGTTCACACCACACATTAAGATTTAATTAGAGTTTTTCAAATTTCCAGACCTGAGCAGGGTTTACAATAGCGGAATATGGTAGTCTGCTATAATTCTGACCATGTTCTTAAGACCATCCCTAGCCAGGGTCTGAAATGGACATTAAGAGGTTGGAAAATGGATATGTTCTAAGCATTGAATGTTTTGTGAATGTTTTGTGAATGTTATTAGAGCAGTTAAGCATTTGCCAAATGTTCCTTTATACTTTGCTAGTGGATGGAATAAGAGCGAAGGTGGATCCATTTCTGAAATGTTTACTTGAATTCAAAAAAGTTTTTTTCCTACAACTTCGAATGCTAGTATCTTCCAATCTGTATGGTCAAACTTCATGAAATTTTTATCACATGATCTCATCTAAGTATAGTACAAGATCCTACGGTTAGATTTTTTAATTTTAATTATTTAATTCCTTGGATGAAAGGAGCCGAAATGGCAATTTCAAGTGATTTTTTTCAAAAAAAAGAGGACTTGACCCTTTAGGAATTAAGTTCAATAAAAGTCATATTTTGGAACTTTGTCTATTACTTTTTGCATGCCACAATGCTTGTTTTTGGTGAAGCCATATCTTTTTTCAGACTCCTCATGTGTGGATTTTGTAAGGCCTATGATCAAAAAATAGTTACCTATGACAGAATTCTTTAGAAATTCATAAGTAATTCAAAAATGCTCCAAAAAATATGAAACCACTTGGGTTAGATTCCACATCAATTTTTCTTCAAGTGAAAAATAAGAAAAAATAATTTCGTGCATCTAGGAACCATCGGAAAGGCCGACCAGCCCTTAAATGGGCACTTTAAGAGCAGACTACCATACCCTGCCTTTCCCCCATCCTCACAGAACTTATGGTTGCATGCATCCCCTGCTTGCCTGCGCCATCAAGCACTTGCAAAATTCAGGAGTAACTTACTTACAGCATCTTCGGGCGTTAGTTCTCGCATTCCAGGGCTGAGGTGGACGGGACTGGCACAGGCTACCTAAGCATAGCTTCCACACTAGGAGTATGGGTCGCTAACTTAGTTGCTGTAAGTTTACAGAGGTGGTGGTGGTAGACTGAGGTTTTTAGTGTAATGTAAAGCACTTGGTTTCTGACTTCACATTGTCGTAATGTGAAGCACTTGGTTTCTAAAGTTTTGTGAAGTTCATTTGTTTCAAAAAAAGAAAGGTTTTTTCGAGACTTCCCTGATTAGTTCAGAATAGATTCTATGTCCCAATCTTATTCATGTTAACATCCTATAAGTAACGACCCAATTTTTGATCATAAACTTATTTTCATTAATCCGTCTACAAGAGAATAGTTTGTAACTAACCATTAGTATTCCCAGTCTGGATGTACAGGGTCTGAATTTACTTAAAAAGGCATAAGCCGATTAAGTATTTTAACCTCATTAGTATGTTAGTAACTGGATTGCTTATCGACCATTATTCATATTCCTCGATGAGAAGAAAAAAAATAAAAAATAATGAGAATCGACCATTATACATACTTTTCACAGAGAGAAAAAAAATGTAAAGTAACGAGAATCGACCATTATCCAATCTTCCTGAAGAGAAGAAAAAAATAAAATAACGAGAACCAAGCATGTAGAACTGTGTATATCCTTATATACTGCTATATTATCGTAAGCAGGCACTCCTGTTGCATCGGCATTTCAGCTCCTCAGCTGTAAACGTATACATCGGCTAGTAACAGAGCCCAGAAATGACAACAACTTGTTTGAAAAAAATATTTTCCAATCAGAGCCTTAGACATGTCGTCTAGGCAAACGGAGTTGGAGATACAACAATGTAACAAAAAGACGTCCAAAATCATAGTTTGGAATTTTTCCGAAAAAAAATCCTCAGGAAGTGGTAATCCTCACCTGTGCCCATGCCAACCAGCAAACAATTAGTATGCCAATAGACGTACACGAGGTGTCTACAGATTTACCACTACTTGTTATCGTAATTACACATGAGAAAATTTTCCATCAAAATCAAACTACAAAGCCACAAACCACATGTCAAGCATTCAGTTTTCTAGCTTTTTCCACAGACTTAAAAAACCACCTATTGGCCGCTGTTCTGAGAGCCCAGTACCATCGTATACAATCTCCAAACTGAAATTCTTGTGTGAGTACACCAAACCTTGAGTACTAGCTAAACGCCACCAAAAAATTACTCTGGTGTATCAGTAGTATATAGGCTGCAATACCGTGTGGTTTGAGTACAAGAGTTTGAACACACACTGGAGTTAGCAGGAGGAGCGGCAAAACAGACCAACGGGAAGGAAGCAGTACCCGTAATCAACTCATTGATTTGGAGTTAAGGCTCAAGCCCCCATAAGCTGGCATGTTAATGCTCTCTTAAAAAAAACAAAAAAAAACTCTTAATGAACCCAGCTAAGTTGGTTCATCTTGGTGGTCCCTTTTACTACCGAATCTTTTTTTATTTTAAGCCACAGCAAGATTTTCTTACCCTGAGTATTGATGCCTCAGGGCCATATAAATGCAGGAGAAGGTATGTTAAGTAGCAAGTATTAAGCCTCATTTTCTGAAAACTGTTTCTTGTTTTATATGAGCTTTTTACAAAAGCTGAATTATTTTAAAGATTTACATAGTAAGATAGTATAACATGATAATTGCTGCTATATTAACCTTCTATGAATCATACAGCGATAGACTTTACAAATACGAAAACTAGGAATATATCCTAGAAATCGAGTCTAAAAAAGAAAAAAAGAAAAAAAGAAAAAGAAAAAGAAAAGTAAGTTTTGTGAAGTCAGAAACCAAGTGCTTCACATTACGACAATGATAATGTACTAATTAAGCAAACTTCCCGTGAGAACTTAGAGCCTCTGACTTCACAAAACTTTTCAATTCTTGGAGTCTTCACCTTCTGGCAACAGTGTCTTCAATGACAAAAGGGATTGTGCAATTCAATGAGGGTTTTGTTACGATCATGACTGGAGCGATTCTTGCTTTCCAGCAATTTTTGCTTTTCACTCTGTTTTCTTAAATGATTGTTGAAAAATTGCTGGAATTTTTTCACACAATTATCGCTGGAATTTCACGATTGTTGAAAAATTGCTGGAATTTTTTCACACAATTATCGCTGGAATTTCACAATTGTTGAAAAATTTCTGGAATTTTTTCACAAAATTATCGCTGGAATTTCACGATTGTTGAAAAAATTTGATCATGAGTTTTGAAATATGATATACATAGTAATTAAATGCTTTTCTTGTTACAGCGTCACCTTTCTAGATTAGATTACAGCTCAAAATTGGATTTCAAATCTTAAAGCTTGAAGTCATGAGGTGCACAATCGATCAAGAATAAAAGAATCAAGGAAGAGGAAAAAGAATCCAATTCTACCTCTAGATCGATACCTGTAGATCCTGGATCCAAGGATCCAACTGAAGGGCTTCAGTTTCTAGTAGTTTGATTCTAAAAGTAAACTAATGCAAAAATATAGAAAGGGGAATGTTTAGAACCACAAGTACGAGGTTGCTGTCAGAACTCAAGAATCATTGCAAGAACTTAACAACAAGCAAGAGATCAAGCTGGAATTGGGCCAGAGCGCTAGAGCAAGAAACATCAAACAGTAAAACCCCACCATAATTTGTGGCATTTGAGAAACATCATTGAAATAGTGAACAAAGAGAAGATTTAGCAGCGTTAAGTGACAGGCTCGATAACATGGTTTGAATGCAGAAGTAAAGTTACTGTATACTTATGGATTCAACATCGCTATATGTCTCAGGTGCGCAATGACTGTAATTATGGTCCCCGTAATTATGGTCTCCATATTGGAGTGTCAGCCTTACCTCAAAGCTTTGAAGCGATGCTGGATTTTGTGATACCCAGATCGCTGGAAAGCGGAGGTGAAGTGGAAACTTCCGCTGAAAGCCAGATTCTCGGGAAGCGCAGGTGCAGCCGATGTCTCTGCAGCAGTCCCTTCCACAGATAGCAACCACCAAATTTGAAGGCAAAACTTCTGCAGCACGAGGCGAAACTCAGAAGCAAGCTTAAAAAGAAAATCGTGAATACTACAACCCGAAAGGTATCAAATCTGCTTAACAAGATTAAAATACACATTACATGAGCATTCCACATTCACTTTATCTGAGAGCCTCTGTGGCCTTACGGGTGACTAATCAGGGAAAAAAAATCCATTGACATTGAACCCTATCTTCCTGCACATGAACAAATACAGGAAGTGCTTCGGCGGCTTCTACGCGGAACAACTGCGTTGGTTTGCAGTGCGAAGTGAAGGTTCTAAATTTTGTGGACTCCGAACAGAAGTTTAGGGGGATACATCTGCAGTGGTTTTTCACCGCAAATTTTTACTAATATTGTAAAATTTTAACGCATGCGTTTTTTGCTGTTATTTTCAGTCAAGGTCCCGTCGAAGGCAATATGCTTCTGTGGACTACTACGTTTTTCCAACAGCTGGAGGTGGATAGCACAAGCTCCATTGATAGGTCGCCAAAACAAAAGCAGTGAAAAAAAAAGTTTAAAATTTTTTGCGTTCTTGAATCAAAATTTCACAGAACTCCCAAATCGATACAAGAAAGAAGAATCCAGTCATAAAACCTACAGAGGTGAAGAACTGCAAAATCAAAAGTATTTTCTAACAAAGGTAATGTAAGGGAAAAGAGGCCATGAATACAAACCCTAATATCTGCTCCCGCGCACTATATGTCGGAGATGCACATCCTGGCTAGTACACTTACTGTGTCGAGGAGAACAGGCGACGGAGTTGAGGAGAACAATTGGACCAAGGAGCTGAGTTGGAAAACGACCGCCACCACAAAAGACAGCATAGTAGCGCCCGGCGACAGTCAGAGACAAGCATAGGGAGCATACTACGAACCGCGCCTTGAGTCGAAGCCAGAGCGGACTGAGCAGGACCGGGGGAGGAAGGGGAAATCGGAGGATACGGCCCGAGCGCAGGACGGGCAAAACGCAGGAGTAGGCTAGAGTGGAAGAGGAGGGCACAACGCAGGACTAGGCAAGAGCGGAGCACCCACCGAGCGGAGAAGAAGAACGAAGGATCGCAGGAGCGTCGGAGGTATAGTCGACCAGCAAGTGCCTGTGTTGTCGACCCCGCGGAGCTCCGTGGGGTCTGGATTTTGAACTATCATTCATTTCATACTGAGGAATGGATGATAGTTCAAAATGACATCCAATTTATTTATATCAATCTCTTGAAGTCAAGGCACATAATCTGTGGTCCTATCAAATAGATAATGTACTCACTAGCACGCTCTGTTCTCACTTCCGAGCACTGTTGTTTTTAAAATTTTAAGGGAATCTGGATGTGGGCTGCAAGTCCAAAGTAATGGTTTGAGGGTAGGCGTTGTCAAATTTATTGTTGGAGCAAAATTTGACTTCAAGTTAGGAAACTTTGTAAGTCATATGGCTCCAAAAAATTAATTAATTAATTTTTTTTACAATTTCAGCTCTTACACTGGTGCAATATGAGATAACCGGGTTGTAAAGAGTGATGCAAAATGAAAAATAACCAAATTCAGACTAAACCCTTTAAAGATAGTCACTATACTTTCACCATAAACACTCTGGAACTGTCATTTGTAGTTCTAGTACCAAAATTTTGTAAATTTTTTTTTTGATATATCTAACCGTAGGATCTTGTATTATATAGTATCAAAAACATGTGGTAAAAATTACAGACATTTCCAACGGGTGGATTGCAAGATATAAGCATTCAAATGAACAAAAATCATGTTTTTGATCCTGCGAAAAGCAGGGCAGCTGTACTTCAGAAGTTCACATTTCTATGAAAAAATGACCTAAATGGTGCTGCTTCTTTGGATTTGTTTTCGTAGACAAGTTGGCCACATTCTTGAAAAATTTCATATCATTTGGAATAGTACAACATATAGGAAAAAAATATTAAGTAGGTAGTAGTAGAGAATGATTAAAAATACTAAATTATGTGCAATTTAAATAAGGAATTGAAAATTCCCAATTGCACTAGTCGAAATGTTGTAATAATGTATCTATAGCCTACAATTTCATTTTTGTCCACAAATATTGAAAATTGGGTAAGATAAAGGAATTCAAAGTTTATTGAATTCCAAAAATACCCGCAAACAGAAAATCCTCATAATTTTGACTCATTGATCAAAATGGTATGATTCAAAGATTATCGTGAATATAGAACTTTTCAAAAATCAATAACAAATTTTTGTTTCTGGAAAAAGTGATCTTTTCTGATGTTCCCAAACTGCTATGTCGTTGAAGAAAGTAACATATTAACCTCTAAAGGACCGGACTGTGTTTTTTGTCTATATAGAAATTTTGGGTAGGTACCTACAAGCGGAGATTTTTATATTTGGGGCTGAAATTTTAATAGGATGTGGGGGCAAGAAAGATCTTTCATATGCACCAAATTTCATGACATTTGGAAATATGAGTCAAAAGTTATAGCCTAATATGTTACTTTTTTCCCCAATTGGGCAATTCGGGCAGATAAAAAAAAATCACTTTTTTCATAAACAAAAATTTGGAATTCATTTTCTAGAGTTTTATAAACACAAAAAGCTTTGAATCATTCCATTTTGATCAATGAGTCAAAAGTTATGAGGATTTTTTGTTTGCGGGCAGTTTTGGATTTCCTACTCTAAAATAAACTTTGAAATCCTTTATCTTATCCAATTTTCAATATTTTTGGACAAAAATAAAATCTTAGGATGTAGATACATTATTACAACATTTAGACCATTGGGATTGGAAATTTTAAACTCCATATTTAAATTTTAAATAATTTAGTATTTTTAATCATTCTCTACTGCTACCTACTTACTATTTTTTTCCTATATGTTGTACTATTCCAAATGATCTGAAAATTTTCAAGCATGTGGCCAACTTGTCTAGGGAAACAAATCCAAAGAAGCACCACCATTTAGGTCATTTTTTCATAGAAATGTGAGCTTGTGAAGTGCAGCTGTCCTGCTTTTCACAGGGTCAAAAAAATGATTTTAGTTAATTTGAATGCTTATATCTTGCAATCCACCCAGTGGAAATGTCTGTAATTCTTACCACATGTTTTTGATACTATATAATACAAGATCCTATGGTTAAATATGTCAAAAAAAGTTTTTTTTCAAAATTTCGGTACTTGTACTAGAAATGGCAGTTTGGGAGCGTTTTTGGTGAAAGTATAGTGACGGTCCTTTAAGGGTTAAGCCATAACTGTTGACTGGTATTTCTAAATGTCATGAAGTTTGGTGCATATGAAAGATATTTCTTGCCTGCACATTCTATTAAAATTTCATCCCCAAATATGAAAATTTGCGCTCGTAGGTACTTGCTCAAAATTTCTATACAAACGAAAAACACAGTCTGGTCCTTTAGGGGTTAAAGAACTTACTATACATAAAGCTTAATTGTTGAATCAACATTTGAAAGATGCGTAAAAGTGTTTACATAAAAAAGAACCATGCCACGCTTCTGTCAAAACACATCAACAAACAAACAAGTGCATCGTGAGTCTCTCTTGACACATGGCCATGCCTATCAAAGTCTTAATCGGTCCATCAATAGCAATAAGTAGGGGAACAATTATTTCAGTAGTAGTGCAACCTTGATGTTCTATGATTACAGCACCTGGTGATATTATGAAAGTACTTGCGTACATGTGGCTACAATCTATATTCATATCTTGAACTTTATTATATTTAAGGTGACAACAATTGAAAAATTGTTGAATGAACATCTAGTATTCTAGTTAGGTGGCGACAAAGTAAAAATCCTAGTATTCCTAGTTCAAGTAGTGGCTAATAGGATGTGATTTAAGATTTAGATGTAGCTTTTTTTACTTCTTCATCTCCAAATCTTGCTAATGTGCTAGTGTGAGATATTTTTTTGGTGCTTCTAGTATTTTGATCACTTAAAAAAAAAACTGCTTTCGAGTTCTCCAATTATCTTGCTAGTTTAAAGCAGGACCACTTGATTGGAGGTAAAACAAGGTACGGTGAGTAACGGTAATTAATTACAAGTTAGGCGGTTGATTTAGATCATTTTCCAATGGATTTCAGAATCTTCGGGGGAAAGTTGATCATTTAAGCGGAAAATCGAAGTATAATCTCCATTTTATAAAGGCCTAGCGCAATTGAAAGAATGCTTAGAACAACCATTTTGTCTCAGAAATTGTAGGATTGTAGTCGGTTAAGCTCAAAATCTCCCAAAACTGTGGGTACAAAGAATTCACTTAGCAAAATCATCATATAAAATCCTCCCGTAAGTAAGAATATGAGAATGAAGAGCAAACATACAAATTAACAACTATAAAATGTATCAAATGTTGAATCTATTTTTGTAATTCTACATGGACAAAACAACCGACTTAACAAGGGCTTATCATCTTCCACAGTTCCATCAAATTTTTCTTTAGTGGGTTGTTTTTTTTACATTTCTCGGGCACTTTCAGTTTATGAATCTCTACATGTCCTCGTAGCTTTCTTAGACTTCCTTTAATTTCCACTTGAATCTGCTTTCAACTATTACTTGAGAAGAAGACTATAATCACCATTTTTTTACAAAAAAAAATTAAAAGTTGTACATATTTCAATTATTCACAATCTCTTGACCTCTAATGGATTTGTTTTGGCCATTAGTATATAAACGAGACAACAAAAAGATTTTGACAAAATAATGGTAAAACATAGGCCACTAAATGGTATGAATGCATATGAGAAGTTGTAATGATTATTTTTCCTTGCTGAGGAGGTTCTCTCCTTATTGGCTGCAGGTTTATGCACTTCATGAAACTCATATGCATTGGGTACATGTTCTTTGATTGAAATATATTTTAATGCTCATGAAGTCTTCATTGACTAGGGTTTTCTTGTTGGCTTTGTGGACTTAGAAAATGCAACTTATTTTTGGTAAAATGATAGCTTCTTCAAATGAGTCTATTACCAAGAATAGTATGAAAATTTTGAACATGAAGTCGAATGAGAAAACTCTGGGCATAGTAGGTGTACATTTCATTTGAATCGGAAGGACAATACAATGTACCGTAAACAATGTAGACTGTAGTCTCTAATAAAAAAATAAAATATTAATAAAGCAAGAATAGAAAGAAGAATTATGATGTGTCAGATGGTTTTCCAAACTCGTGTTTCTGTAATGGTGGTGTCCATATAGTCACCTTTAACCTCATTGGCTCTTGGAGGGGCTCACATAATAACATCCAAACTACTAATTTGAATGAAAACCAATTTGAAAACATGTTTTCAAAAATAAATAAAAAATTTAAGGGGTAGGACGTGTAGTTGTTCCTATTCTAAAGATATGCATTTACGTTGTATATATGTAAATGATTTTATATAAGGATGATTAGAATGTATTCTTTTAGCATAGTGAGGTATTTATATGCACATCTGTTGAACTAAAATAAAAAGTACAAGTATGTGTGTGTAGTATTTGTACGTGTACGAAAGAATCCGTAACCAAAAGTAGATTACTATGAAAGAATGGTGGCCTCATTTCGTGGAAATGTACAATAGTGGAAGATGTTGTAGGCATTTGACTATTTTTAGATTCAAAGTGAATTATAATAAATTGGGTTAATGATTGTATTATTTTAATAAATAATTATGAGTTGATGATAATGTGTTCAAGGTTTTTCTTGTAATTACAGAGTAGTATGTCAATGCAAAATTTTAGTTTTAGAACACTACTAGAAAACGCTGAAATTTCAACACAACTCTGTTGATTCGGTCGCGTTGTTCCGGTCACTGTACAACCAAATTCTATTGATTTCAACAGATTTCAACAGAGTTTGGTTGTACAGTGACCGGAACAACGCGACCGAATCAACAGAGTTGTGTTGAAATTTCAGCGTTTTCTAGTAGTGGAAATTGAAAGAAAAAGGTGTTCAACAATGTTTATTGAGTACAAAAATTTCAAGTACATCTTTGTTTTTTTATTCTGATACTGTGAATCTTAAATGTAAATGGTATTATAGGAAAAACCCTTGGAGAAACCATTGATGAATATGGATGCTCAAGGTTTTGGAAGTCCCGTGGCACTACCAGCAATTGCTACAGTAGGAGGGCCTATACCAAGGAGTGTTGGGCACAAAATAGTCCGAGCTCGTCGTGCGATTCTATTTGGAGGCAATAATGTTGAAAGGCAGGAAGTGACAACAGAGAGGAGGGTAGACACTGTGGAACTCATCTCAGAACTAGGAGCAGTCGTTGCAACAGGAGTCATTGACGAGAGTATTGAATGTGGAATGGAGTTGCACCATGTTAAACTTTTTTCCCACGAAGTTGCTGTGCGAGTATTGCATGTTGTGGATAGAACTGTGTGGACTGGAGAACTGGTAGGAGAGCGTCTCGGGCAATGTTTGGGATTGGTGATTCGTTGGAAAAAATCAAGAATTCATACCAGATGAAGTGGAAGTCCAGTTTCTATCCAATCAGGAGGAGGACAAAATTTTACCTTTTCACCAATAGCAACACTGGAGTTTGAGTTCCACGAGAGCAACAATAGTCCCACCCCATCAGGAATATCTCAAAGTACGCCAGGTACCAATAGAACCCTTCACGAAAGAACTCCAAGAATTGAACGGTTCAACAATTTTGGAGACAGTGGAGAAGTGAGGGATGGGTTACCGGAATGCAGAACTGCCCAAAGTTATTCCATGTGTACCCATAGAAGAAGAAAACGAGGACCACGTGTAAGAGGAGAACCATTGACTCAGAAAGTGACTTTGCAAAGTGTACTAACAACCAAAAGTCGAGGCGGATGCAAACAGAACTGCTTGACAAAGGTAGATGAAAAATACATTTTAAACCAAAGATATATGGCATGGGGGTAGAAGTATGAGTTTTGATCAACATGGATGCTACAAATGTTGAGTGCTTTCTACAAAAGAGTAGAAGGAGGCAAGAGGGACAAATATGAGACCAAATTGGATGGCATCCATGTTTGCAATGCATGCTATGCAGTAGCATTGGGTTATTCGCAATGGCGGTTCAAGCAATTGAAGCAATCACAACAAGTTTATGGAAGAGTGTCTGCGGTATACGGAAACATATGTAATTTGAGAGAAGGAGCAAAAATGTCTGCAGCACGTGAGAGTTTTGAAGAATTTGTGAAAAAAGCTGGATGCACTCAACCTCACCGGCAAGTACGAAGGAAGGTTAATAACACCATAGTGCCTTTGGTATTGTTACCCATAAACACAACAAAGGTGGATGTATTTCACTATGTTAATGAAGAAGTGAAGAAGATGGTAGATGGAGAGTCATTGTCACTAGCTTCTTTCCATCGATTATGGCGCAAGGAATTTTTGCACGTACAGATTCCACCGTACTCCCGATTTTCAAAGTGTTACCATTGTTGGGAATATAAGTGTGGAATGGAAGGTACAACAAATGCAGCAGCGCGTGTAGAGATAAAGAAGTGGTATATAATACACATTCAACATCAAATGGAAGAGAGACGCGATTATTGGTTGTTCAAAAGGTCAGCAATGATTACACCGGACTTGTATATGTGTTTGATAGTGGATGGTATGGACTAGAACACAACGATGGTTCCGAAGATGAGGCAAACTGTGAAGAACATAGAGTATCGGTTCGTCAAAACTCATTTGTGTGGAGTACTAGTGCATGGGATTGGATTGTATGCAGATGTGTGGATTGACGCGCACCACAAGCATGACAGCAATCAAGTGATAACCACAATAATGCATGTAATATCTGATGTACAAAGACGGAAGGAAAAACTACCACCAACTTTAAGAATCCAAGCAGACAACACAACTCGGGAGAACAAAAACATATACATGTTTGCATTATGTGCAGCACTAGTGGGCATGGGTTATTTTCAGGAGGTGCAACTATGTTTTCTAATCATTGGGCACACGCATGAAGACATAGACCAACGATTCAGTATTATTTCAAATACTTTGAAGAGGACCAACATTGACTCTCTTGACGAGATGTTATCTTTGGTTGAGAAAGGAACATCATATACAGAGTCCTTTGTCAATGCTCGAAAACTTGAGAACGTCAGAGATTGGAAGTCATTCATCACACCACACCTTTTGAGGGGAGGGGACCAATTAACAGGAATAACATTTCCACACCACATGAGGTTCTACATGGAAAATGAAATGCCCAGAGTTCAGCACAAGCACTTCAGTAAAGATGCATGGGGACCAACAGAGGGACACATGTGCTTGCAATCTTTACCTACTCCAATGGAGAAACCGGCTCTAGCAGAGGTATTTGCAGCAGATGAGAGAGAGATGAGGGCGTTGGAAGATTTCATTGTGTACAAGGAAAAATGTGTGGAGAGAGGAATAAATGTGGACAAGAACCTTCAAGCGATCGAGGACACAGAAGAGTTCATGAAGCACCTCAGAGAATTTCCCAATATGGATAGAATAGTACATAGCGAACTACCTTTCTGGCCATTAACAACTGAAGTGAATGAAGGGGAGAATACATAGTTGAATACAATCTCAACTACAGATGAAGAGTCAAACACGATGTCTGCAGCTGTGGATTCAATCATGGCAACAATGCCAAATCCAGAAGTACGAGGCTACTTTGGTCCGCGAAGGAACAAAACGAAACAACCTCTTGGAACAAGGGCTCCAAGAAGAAGAAGGATAAATAAAGGGACAAGTACAATTGCAGTTCGGAGCACTAACGAAGAAGAAGATCCATTTCCAGTGTTTGAACCAGAGAAAGACCTACGAGTTGGACAGTTCGTAGCCCTCATTGTGGAGCCAACTGAAGCAAAAGAAGGTGTGCCATTTTATCTTGGGAAGATTTTGGAGTTTGGTCAATGGAAGTGGGCAACCAAGATGAAAGTGATATGGTACTGGCCAATTCTGAGTGCCAGGGCTGGTATAGGAGGACGTTTAAGCAAAGAACGATATGCTAATTGTTTGGAAGGATCTTGGGAGCCGTCCCGTGAGAGACATGGATGGGTGGAGAAAGAAGCAGCCATATTCTTATGGGAAGATATACCTACAAGATCACAAAGTGGGTTTGTGGTACAGAACACTGTACAAGTTCATGGAGAGGTTACAGAGAAGGAAGTCAATATTCCAACATTAGCAAAACCTCATTTGTTGGAATATATTGCAATGCAGATGGAGGAGTTGGACAATGATTGATTAGAGAATGACATACATGCATATTGAATGTAGATCATTACATGCAGGGGGATTTTTAGCAGTTATACATGTAATATACAAGCATTGCAATTCTGAACTGCAGCTTGACCTAGTAGAGTATGAGCATATTTGTACTTATGAATAGAATTGTAATATTGATCTATAAATTTTCAAAGTGAGTATTGAAAAACATTTGTGAAGTCGTGGATTCTTAAAGAAAACTTGTATTTTGCACTATGAATGCAAAGAATTTGATACAAATACAATCAATTGCATGGAGAAGAATTATTGTTTCATTCTACGATTTCGTATTGTACAAAAAATCAATAATTGGAAAATGCCCCCCCCCCTTTTGGAGATGAGGTCAATTTTGTCCGAACGCTTTATAAGTGCAATTTTATACGGCCAAGTGCAAAAATTACGAATTCTGTGTTTAATCAACATGAGATAATCATCTGGAGATCTCCAGATGCATCAAGAGATCTATACAAACATCGAGATATATATATATATATATATATATATATATATATATATATATATATATATATATATATATATAAACATTGAGAGATAATCATTAGGAGACCTTGAAGTGCATTGTCCAAAATTCACTTGAAAGTCCAAAAGTAGTTAAATGTGTCATTCAATTGTCTTGTAAAACCATGAAAATTAAATGAAACTATTCATCAAAAAGAGAGTTTTATTGTTTTGAAACTGAAATTTGGTATTATTGATTGCATAAGAATTGAATTTGAATTATGCAAGGCAAAAAAATGCCAATTGTACTCTATATTATGCAAAATTCTTTAAGTATCACAATAGGGTGTCTGTAACATCATCGTTGTCCGGTACTAAGTGGAGCCCCCGAGTTATGTACGCCAACCTATATGAGAAAAAGGTTGGAGTTAGTTCTTTCTCCACATCATCCTGAGAGCTTTGGCTCAGATGTCCTCTGTGTGCTTGGTTTGTAAGAACACCAGCGAGTAGTAGGCTCCTTTCTTCGATATGAGGTCCTTGTGGCAGCCCTGCTCCAAAATGGCTCCGTTCTCCAGGACAGCAATGGAGTCTGCGTTCTGGATGGTGGACAACCTGGACATGAAAAACATGGTAAGTAATCACATCCTAGACGGTACAAGCTGGTCAATTCACTGAGGATTGTAATTCGTAGTGCATGCTGAATCAATTCAAGTATTGCAACGAGACCGTCGGTACCTGTGAGCAACCACAATGGTGGTTCTTCCCACCATCATGCCGTCAAGTGCATCTTGCACGACGCGTTCTGATGCAGCATCCAATGCGCTGGTGGCTTCGTCCAAGAGTAAAATGGCGGGATTCTTCAGCACCGCTCGAGCTATGGCGATTCGCTGCTTCTGCCCACCTGAGAGCTGCACTCCTCGTTCTCCAGCGTAGGTGTCGTAACCCATTGGCAAAGCACTGCAAATCCACTCCAAAGAATTTCAAGTGTCAAAGACGGTCACGTTGCGGAAGCATGATTGAGTTGTGACCTTCAACACTGTTGCTGTGATCACGATGATCAGTATCTACCTTTAACAGGAAACTTAATTGAATGCTTTTGCTTGCCTGATGAAATTGTGAGCATTGGCAGCACGAGATGCTTCGATTATCTCTTCTTCTGTGGCATTTTCTCTGGCATATGCAATGTTCTGGCGCAGAGTTCCGGCGAACAATGTAGGCTCTTGGCTAACAAGTCCTAAATGTGAGCGTAAAGATCGTAGATTCAAGGTCTTTATATTCTTACCATCAATCAACACTTCTCCCTCGGATGGATCATAGAACCTCTCAATTAGCCCGATTATGGTCGACTTGCCACTTCCACTCTGTCCGACCATGGCCACAGTGCTTCCCGCTCTCACGTTCAAGGAAAACCTTTCGAACACGACAACGTTGGGCCTTGAAGGGTATGCAAATGTGACATTGCGGACCTCGACGCGACCTTCCACTTTCTCAACGAGTTCGGAATTAGACTCAGTTGGGTCGATCGTCGTGTTTCGATCCAGTATCTCGAAGACAGAGGCAGCTGCTGCGCTTCCTTTCGCTATGTCTGGAGTCATAGTTCCGGCTTCAGCAAGAAGGCGTCCACTGCTCACAAGAATCAGAAATATTTGGTAGACTTGGGTGAGAGTGGCCTTTCCTTGGCTGGCTAGAAATCCTCCGTACCAGAAATCTAGTCCCCAGGAGGCATAGAGAACGAGGTCGGAAGCCCCCAGACAAGCGCCTGCAATTTGAGCCCGTTTCATTACTTCTCGCCTAGGTTTCTCAAGCTTTGCCTCAAAAAGTGACAATACCTGCAGAAAGACCCAAGAATGTTAAGAAAGGGTCTTAACATTTGTCTCTCAATTTCGGTTCAGTTTGCTGCACAAGCATCGGACAAGTTCGAAAAGTAAGATAGCAAAACATCATGACTGCGTAAGACTGTGTCCTCTCCGTGTAATACCAAAGGGGATGATCACCATCATGATTAAAATTTCGTCTTTGTGGAGAGGCAAGTTTGAACAGGGAGGAGATCAACAACCTCACCTTCTCTTGTGATGAGAAGGCAGTCACAGTGCGATGCTGTGCGACGGCCTCACTAGCAACCTGGGATGCACCTTGCTGCGCCCTTACCGTCTCCATGGCAAACTGTGTGAGAAGAACTTTCTTGAAGTAGAAAGACAAGATGATGAGGGGTTGTACAGATATCACCACAAAAGCGAGTTGCCACAAGATCACTAGACCCAGGATGAAACTCACGGCTATGGCACTAGCTGTTCCAACTGCAAGAGAGATCCGGTCACCCACCACACCTCGAACCTGCACAACAGCAATACATTGTAACAAGAAGTTTCATGCATGACAATAGCACGTGTAGCAAGAAGGATTCTATTTTCTAAAGCACTTGTAAACGTTCAATGTGTCCAGGAAAACGATATACGTGTTTCAGTGAGAATGTACCGTGCTAGCATCTGTCGCAAGGCGAGAACATACGGCCCCGCTGGCGTTTTCATCCTGATCATACCAACCCACCTCTAAGCGGAGGATGGTTGTTAACATGCGAACACGAATTCGCTTTGTCAAGTGCTCGCCAAGGGCTGCGAAGTTGTAATGCTGAATAATGTTTACCGCAAATGCGAACACAGAAAGCGACACTAGCACAGCCGAATTGATCTTCACGCTGTGACGAAGCTGAGCACTGTCCTTGCTGTAGAACGATCCTAATAAATCTCCAATAGTGTATGCGTATATGGGTTGCACGAACCCGAACCCAATGGCTCCAGCTAGACCCAACAATCCCTGCTTCCATTCTGGCTTGTTGAGAGCTAGCAATCTTCGCATGGAAGGCACACTTGATTTTTTGGGCATTCTCTCCACCACGTCTAGGTTCAAGTTTGAGGATTCTGCTGTTTCAAGTTGGCGTGATTTTGGAAAGGGTTGCACAGTGATTCCATTGTTGCTGAATACCTCATCTAAAGCACTTCCCGACTGCTCTCCCAAGCCAACATCCGAGCTACATACTCTCAAGTTCGAGTCATCCTCACCAGCGGCCTGGTGTCCGTCCCGAGCTTTGTGTAATTGAATCAAAGAGGCGTACCCTCCCCCTCTGGACAGGAGCTGTTCATGAGACCCCATTTCCAGTACCTACAAATATAGAAGCTACGCTAATGAGAAATGACTCACTCTCTGCACAATGCTTCCCTAGATGATGGCAGACAGAAAATTATGCCAATCACAGCACCATATGCTCAGGTTCCCAGCTTATGTACGAGTCACAACTACCAAGTGCAATATAATGTTCGCGAAGAGTACCTTTCCAGATTGAATCACAGCAATGACATGAGCATTGGAAATAGAAGATAGCCGATGTGCCACCACCACAGTTGTTCGCCCCACAGCTGCGCGTTCAAGAGCTTCTTGTACTACTTTCTCTGACTCTGCATCAAGAGCACTTGTAGCTTCGTCCAAAAGCATCACGGGCGGATTTCTCAGCAACGCCCGAGCAATGGCAATCCTTTGCTTCTGGCCGCCTGACATTTGCACCCCTCTCTCCCCTACCTGCATCAAAGTTTCACAGTATAGATATCACGAACAAATATGGATTCGATGGAGACTGTACACATGTATCGACAACTTCTTGGGTCCGGTAGAGCTAGGGGAGGGAAGCTAGACGCGAGATAGAGTGACGAGTATTGAATTAATGCCGCAGCACAGACCTGGGTATCAAATCCATCTGGGAGCTCGCCAATAAAATTGAATGCATTTGAAGATTTTGCAGCTTCGGTGACCTCATCCATTGTAGCGTCTTCCTTCCCATACATAATGTTTTCCTTAATCGAAGTGGCGAAAAGCGCGGGCTCTTGGCTCACGAGACCCATCTGTTGGCGAAGCCACTTGAGCTGCAGGTCTTTGATATTAACACCATCAAGGAGTACTTCGCCAGCTGATACATCATAAAATCGTTCCAGGAGCGCTATCACTGTGCTCTTACCTGGGCCAAGAATCAGAAAAGATTAATGCTTGCAGAAGCCCCTTGAAGAGACACAGATGAACCGAAATTCGAAGGGGACATCTAAGGAAGACGTCGTACTCTGATGATTACGTATTAGGGTCACCGATAATCGTATCTAGAAGTCACCCAAAAATCGAGACAGCAACTCTTTTTGGATTCATTTTCCGACGAATGCATGGAAATTCAAAAGAGCTGCACAACAAGAATAAACCATACAACTGAAAGTAAAGATGACAGCAAGCTCACCTGAACCACTTTGTCCCACCAGAGCTAAGGTTTTCCCTGCCCTTACCCAGGAAGAATAGAGACCAGGTTAGACAAGAGATCGAAGGGTCTGGTAATACCAGTTGCCAGTGAGTGAATAATTAACAGGTTCCCAAAAATGCGTCAATGACCCGTCAGAACTGATTTCTACAACATGCGCATGCAGCTAACAACGGTTCGAATGTGTGGAAGTACCTGCAGGGATACTGATACAGAACCTCTGTAACACAAGCAAATTCGGCCTTGTTGGATAGGCGAATTCCACATTTCGGAGCTCCAGGTTCCCTTCCACCCTCCTCAACGTCTGACCGTTCATATCATTGGCGTCGATAGGCGGATCTCGTTTGATGAGCTCAAAGATTCGATAAGCCGCTGCACATCCTTCCGACATGGTCTTGTTAAAGGGTATGGCGTTGCCAAGTGCCCTAGAAATAAACAACGATGCTGTAAGTGACGTTGCATTCACAAGGCTTGAAGCTCTACCTTACCAGATGCAGACCTCGTACGCCTGAGAGATTTTAACGCGTAATCATGTACCAGAAGTGAGAAAATCACTTACATTCCGCCATGGACGAGAAGAAAGCCAACGACGATGACCAGCGCTCCCTCCGTATGCCCTTGGATGACCTGCTCGCTGCCATACCACGCCATGAGAGCCCAAATGGCATATGAAATCCCCACAGAGCCGATGGCGATGCCCTTGGCAAAGCCCTGCTTCATCCCCAACCTCAGGGTGCTGTCCAAGGCTTCCGAATAGGCCTTCACGGTCGCATCCTCCGCGACGAACGAGTACACCGTCCGCACGGACGACAAAGCCTGCTCGGCGATCCCGCCTGCCACGTTGTACGAGGTCTGCATCTGCAGAGCCAGGCTGGAGACGGCGCGATTGTAGTACGCCCCTGGGATCAAGAGGAAGGGCAGGAACGGGAGGATGACGAGTGCCAGACGCCAAATCAAGAAGAAGCTCACTACGTAACCAGACAGAAAGGTGGTCATATTCTTCACATAGTTCCCCACCTGCACCCCAACGCATAAATCGGTGAATCGCATGAGTACTACGGTCACCGGAACGTCGTCCGTCTGCGCGCCTGGAGTCATCAATTCTGGGGTGGAAGTACAAATTCGACGTCTACCTTCTCGCTCATGGCCTCTTGCACGAGCGTTGCGTCGGCTGCTACATTGTTCACCACCGCGGCGGTGCTACTGGAAGGGCTGTCGAAATACCCCACGTCTTGTCGCAAGGTCGCGCGCAAATACTCCGCACGAATCCTGGCACTCTGTCTCTCACCAGTGCACATCCAGCAGGTGGTTTCTTCGCATTCATAACACAGGACAAGTGACCGTGACAGTTAGGGATCTGGATTGGGCTGCAAAAATAGCTGATGCGCAACTTGCAAGGAGAGTGGGGAATCGCACAATCAACACAAATGGAGGTGGAGTTCCTGTTCTCACCTACGTAGGCAGTGAAAGCCGATGCCATGGATGCATACACGAACACGAGCGCAAACTGCCACGACAAAATACGGCATGAATTGGTCATCGCTCTCCCTACATCGTCTATACCCCCAATCTCCAATTAGTCCTCCATTGCGAAGCAACACACATTCTGAAAAGAGCATCCGACATTCTGCAATCTGAAAGAAAGGATACCGTCACTGGCAATAGCTAAAGAGAATGTTGATCAGACGGTCTGATCGACGAAGAATTAATTGCTTCTTCTAGCTCCCGCGCAATCGGACTTTGCGCTGAACAGAGAAAGTAATAAATCGCAGCGTTCCCAGATGCGGAGAAAAGACTGAGGGGAGCTCATATCATCACCTTGCAGGCTTCCGCGTAAAGTTTTGGTCCGTCGTCCTGTAACGTTCCAAAGGAGTTGATGAGTTTGGCTTGAAGGATGAGCAAGACGGGTAATGACAGCCCGTTGGTGACGGCGCCCACGGTGCCTGTGACTATCAGAAACTTGTCATATCTATCGGCATAGCGGAAGAGTTCTGAGAATGCCACAGCTGGTCCTGCTGAATTCAACTGCTCCTTCTTGCCCTGCACAGCATCTTCAGTCGATGGAGACTCTGCCTGATTATCCATAGTGTACCTCTATTTCTCACGGCTATTCTTCTACTCCGTAACTGCTAACAATCACAACTCTATGACTCCGGCCTGGTGGTTCTATCGTAAATCCATCCTCATTACAAAAGATTAAAACCACACCCGTACAGTGCCGCTTGTCAAGCTTCTAGCCACCCGGATATATATAATTGTCCATGCAGAAGAATCAGATCTCATTACATGTTGTCTTCATATTCAGGAACACTCAAGAACTGAATTCATAGTGAGCACACAGATGTAGAATACCCGAAATTAGTTGAACAATCCCTTGCAATGGATCAAAGGGCACTCAAAAAGAGAAGATAAAAAAGAAAAGCAGATGCTCCACGCAGTTGTCTGTTGTCGTGGGCAGGCCAAGGCTCATCAGAATCCAGATGTCTTATTACAGAATTAAACGTCACACCGTGCCCCGGTGGTCACTTTCCATGTATTATCGAAGCATGTGACGTTGAAGGACAAACTGTGACGTTGAATGTGCAATAAAATAATCCAGCCTAATCCACACTCTCCTTAATTCCAGAAGCATCTGTGGAATTACAACCTACCCTCACAAAAAAACACGCAAAAACTTTCATGATACTGCACACGTGTCACTACTGGGTTAACCTACGACACTAAGGGCGGGTTGTGTGAAGTGTGAACCCCGAATTTGATTCATCTTGGAGCCCCACTTAACTGTAGTAGGTCGGACCGAGCTCGTCCACTCAGAGCTCGTTTTGATACCTCTTCACTTACGCAGTCGCAATGAGGACCACGGTAACTTCCTTCGATTGGATTCTCGAGAAGGCTGCGAGAGCCTGGTCAATCATTCCCCACTACAGTACTGTAGCTCTCGGCCAGGGTGAATTGACCCCCTCATTGCCCCTCCAGGGCAAACCCTGGAATTTTTTATTTGCAAGGCTTAATTTTTTTTTGAAATTCTGAATTCATATTTGCAATCAGAGGCCCCAAATTACTGCATGGAGACGCCAAAATTACCAAAAAATTGGCACACCATAGGGGGCTTTTTTTTTTCAAACCTAAGTTGACTGGGGCAATGAGGGGAGGGGGTCAATTCTCCCTGCCCCCCTCATTGCCCCGTTTAACCCCTGGGGAAAACACTGGAATTTTTTATTTGGAATCAGATGATAAAATTTGCAAATTCTGAATTCAGATTTGCAATCAATGGACCCTCATTAGCTGGGGAGGTATAGAGTTTAGAAAAATCACACAAAAATTAGGGGGCTATTTTTCACAATAACCCCTGGACGGGGCAATAAGGGGGTCAGTTCACCCTGGCCCTAGCTCTCCTATTAAAGGTCAATAGGACTAGGTCACGAGAGTTACCAGACGTCGGTCAGAGCTATTAACATGCATATGATGCCCGCGAACTGACTTGCAAGCGCCTTCGGAGAAGCTTCGGAGCACCCTATCTGCACCTAGAATCTGTTGGAACTTGCAGTGCAAGCCATTATTGGAGGTCAGAACACGAATTAACGAACGGAGAGAATCAATCTTCGAGTGAACAGCTGAAACTGAAGCAACTATTTTGGCAACCTTCCAAATGCAGATGAGGCAGATCGCCATAAGAGGCATCGTGGGCCCTCACTCACACCTCCACAATGGAATCCCAATCCTTGAACATCCTGGAATTCTCGTATCAAGTAGTTGCATCTGCTGAGGGTCCGACGACCCAAAGCGTGTTCGTTGAACCGTTCTTCGGATATTGGACATTTTGAGCTCCTAGGCGGTTTCGTAGGCCATTTCGCACCACGAAAACGAAAGAGTGCATGCTCCAACTCCCCTCATCAGGAGATGAAAATCTAGACTTAAGGCTTCAACAAATTATCATCTTGAAATTCTAATTCAATTTATCCTTGTCAAGTTTACCGAGTATCAACTAGTATTTCACAATGAATATGTGACCCTTGCTCATTCCACTGTCCAAAAATCACAATTCACAGCAACCAAGAATCCATCACACTGACACCCTGAATCAATACTCGTCACAGATAACCGAAAACTGAAAGACTAACCGACAGCAGCTACGTAAAAAGGCACGTTAGGGAAGCAGCTTCAAACATTGTCAACAGCAGGTGCTAACTCCATTGATACAGCCTCAAGCGAAGACCAATCCAAGATTCTCAGATTACATCAGACACCAGGTCTAGTGCTAATTCAGATGAAACAAGGAAGCTATTTTAATTGAAAAATATGATCTGCAATTATATGTGCATATCTACTTGCTTTGCAAGCGATGATGATTCAATTGCAACACCGGATCAAACACCATATCAATTGTGCCTAGATAGAATACCCAGAATAATGTGGTCTTGCGTAAGCATAAAGTCCAGCCAAATAGGCTTCAGAGTATTGCAACTTGCTAACAACCCCTTGCATTACAAAGAATTGAGAACATATAGCAAAGTCATCTACCGCAGGGTAGAGCGTTTCAAAGACGAAAAAAACCCACCATGCTTCTTGTCCTTGGAGTACCGCTTACTCTCTTCATCCAATTTCTCGTTAACCTGTCACCAACATGGCACATTTTGCTGTTCTCATGCAAGGATATTCTGAATTACAACTTGAAAGTGTCGTCATAACTGGCTGCTTGAGTGGCTACATAAATCAAAATATTATAGACACCCTCGAGTTTCCAAAAGGAACAGTCGGTAGACTAGGAACAAACCCGCAATACTATTACGGAAGGAACAATGATTCAAATAAATACTAAAGCCAAAATGTAAATTCTCCCAAAACACTAAGGTAACTCTGTCTATGACAGGCAAAACTTGGGACCAGCCTAATGCAGGCCAAAAAAATTCATGAGCAGTACATGTGTCTTGTAAATGTACTGCTCATGAATTTTTTGGCCTTCATTGCGCTGGTCCCAAGTTTTGCCTGTCATAGGCAGAGTTACCTTACCTTCCAGCTGAGCAGCAGATGGCAAATCACTCTTGCAGTACACATTATTGTCAAATAAATAGGATTCAGAAACTCACTCCAAGAAAACAATAATACCGTACCTCTTTCAAAATCTCCTGAAGCAATGTAGTGATATTGGAGAAGTTCGGTCTCTCTGCTGGATCTGTATTCCAGCACCTCTGCAACAGCGCCGTCAATTTGGGGTTGATGTCGCTTGGAATGGTTGGTCGCAAGCCCTTCAAAAATAATGAAGTCACAATTCATGTCAGTACTGCAGTTCAAGACTTGCCAACACTCCCACAATTCCAATAAATCGTACTCGATATGCATAAAGGCTTTTTAAAGCAACAAGCAATTTCAGCTTCTGATCTTTCCTGTGAATGAGAACTCCATTAGGTGAAAGTGACCTACCTTCTGAACCACACCTACCGCAGCTTGAAGGGGGGTAAGATCTGCATATGGCACCTGGAAGAAAGTAAAGGCATTTGAGATTCTACGCTGAATAGGATGTTATAGCATGATGCAGATCAGAAATGATATCAGGAAAACCATGGAAACGCCAGACATTCTCGTTCAAAAATCCTTCTAGGTCTTACTAATGAGGACCAGAAAGAGCCTGAAAAATGTCGAGCTAAAACATCAGGATAATTGTGGATCTCATCCAGTTAGGTATAAACTTGTACAAAAACAGAAGTCCAGTAAACGGTTACATACCTTTCCAGTGAGAAGCTCCCACAGCACGATACCAAAACTGAAAACGTCTACCTTGGAATCATATGGTTTATGTTCGATTACCTGAAATACCGAGGAGAAACAGGCGGTGGTTTTAGGAGAGTCAGAACGAAGATATTTGAGCTTTAAAAGGTGGTCTCATACTATAATTTACCCTACAAAGACGAACCCTCAACATACGATTCTGGACAAGCATGTGTTTGACCTTCATTGCAAAGCTAGGACCATACCTCCGGAGCCATCCACCGGTAAGTGCCTGTCTCTGCTGTCATGATACCTGATTGTGCTTGCACTCTTGCAACACCAAAATCAGCAACCTTCACCACCTAACCACTCCATCCCAAACACAATCCTCAGTGTACAATACACGCGAAGTGGAATTCAGCTCACGAACAAACCGAAAGATGTACAAAAAGCCCATAGAATCTACAGGAAAATGTTCATGAAGTCTCTCTGATTGCCTGAGGACACTCAAGAGCTGACCTCATTCTCGTTCATAAGAAGATTAGCAGCCTTGAGATCCCTATGTATGATCTTATTTTGGTGGAGATAGTCCATTCCTTTTGAGACATCAATTGCCACCCGCAATAACATTGGCAATTTCAGAACAGACTTTTGCTTGTGCAGGTAATCATAAACGCTCCCTCCAGACATGTATTCTGCAGATATCATCATGTTGCACAAATCAGCAAGCAAAAGCAATGCACAAGGGAAGGACTACACAGAAGAATATGTGCAATCTATTCTCACGCAGCGTACCTGTAATGATACAAAGACGGGGAGGCTTTGTGCAAGCCCCAATCAACTGTACCACATTCTTGTGCCTGACCTTCCTGCATAAAAAATGCCGTAGCTCATTAAGAGCATTTCTATAGTGATATGCATACAAGACCAAAATGTCTTTGAAGAAGAAGGCATTAGAGACAAGGTCATTCCCAGTCCAAAATTGAACCCTCACACTTATAGTCTTCCAAAAACGAAACTGTGAAAGTGCTGCAGACAATCACTCCATTATGATAATTATCGTTGAAATATTACTGCACTCAGAGCAAGCTGGATAGCAAGACAAAAACATACCGCATAATAGATACTTCTTGCATAAACTCTCTCTGCGAGTTCTGGTTCAAGCGCTCAGGGTTAAGAACTTTGATAGCTACGTCTTGCCCGCAATATGTCCCTTGGAACCTGAACACCAAGCGATCATAGACCCACCCAGTTTGGGATTTTTCCTCATCGTTTAAGCGGGTCTACCTTTGTCCAGGTTTGACAATAGAGAAGCTTTACTACATTCTAAACATTCCAGCTTGTAAGACTCCTGGGCAATGACTGACACAGACTAAGTATTTATTAGCTGATCACAATGGTTCCGCAATACTAGCTATGGTCATTGCTTCTGGATATATTATGTTAAACCCAATACTGCATACATCATCTCCAACCTCTTATAAACCCTCTTTGTAATAGCAGTAGAAAACACCTACTTAAACGATACACGATCAGGAAGCCAATTGACACAAAATGACGCCTTCTTCGATCGTTAGTAAACTATTGCCCTATAGAACCCTCACCCCTTGCTGTTGTCGAGTGTGCCTACAACCAATACGTTCAACCCATATTGCAAGAAGTACTCACAATTCTCCAAGTGAGCTATTCGCTAGCTTCTGATTGAATTTGAGCTGATTATAGTCAATCTCCCACTCATCCGTGTCATTCGAAGGCAAGGCTGTTACTGAGCTTGGTTCGATAGCAGGATGCACGACAGCTTCAGGCACTGCAGGCATTTCATTCTTTGGAAGGGGCTTTTCCCAGACTTCTTTCTGAAGTTCAAGTTCCAGTAACTTATTAAAAATGAACAGTCAATATACGTGTATCCAAAGTAAGCGACACAGTCTCAACCTCGGAAATGGTTGATGCATTGGCTATTATGTCTAGATCATGTAGAGAGAAGGCCTCAATTTTAACAAATAAAGCTGCTCCTGACCTGAACATGGAATGACCAGCACTACGACCGACTTCTTAGAAGAAGCCTTGGAACACTCCAGTGTACTTAATACATCTACGGGACAACTACAAGCACGGGGAGACTACAATAATTCACCCGTTTTACACTCTCCAGAAGACCAATAGATGTTGTATCACGAGATATTGTACATCTACCGCACTGCTAGGAGTGCATCAAGGCCATTCATTGTAGGCTCCGGATGAGCCAGGAAAAGGACACCCTTAGCACACCGTAAGAACACAATAAAAACTAAAACAGCACTATGCAAACCTGGATTTTTAAGGCAAGTAATTACTCTCAAATACTGACACGTAAGAAAAATCTCAAAGACATTTAGGTTTGCTTTGTACCTCTATGGCTGATAGAGCGTTAGACAAAGCTCGTGTCAAATCTTGAGTTTCCTGCATACAAAGATAACAGCTGAACAAACGCACCTTGACTTTAGGTACGGGCAACGCAAAGTTCCTCAAACCCAAAGCTGATAAAAGTTACTACCTAAATATTCAGGTAGAATACACCAGCTACAGAAAGTATACTTAACAGGGTGAATATAGTAAAACCAGCCAACAACGGCTATGTTATTTCCAGACTTAGTGAAGTTAACAAAAACATCTAATATCCACAAGTCATTGGAAAATGTTCAAGATACATAATCTCAATGTTATACCTCTGTTGGCCAGCCATCCACGACGAACACATCCAAAGAGTAACCATCAGTTGTTGAAAAGATATGTGCTTCACGAATATTTAAACCAACATCAGCAAGCAAAGCCGACATCTGCACGAGTCAAACCCAGGAATATTAGTAAACCTGTAGATCGACTTGTAACTTGACTAGGACGAATTTGTGACATGACTCTTGGGTGGACTTTAAGGTTAACCTCAGGTGTCTGAATCTATGTACCATTCACACTAAAATATTTATATGACCTCGTCGCCAAATATGTGTTCATCGCGTGATATAAAAAGTCTCAAATAAGATGCCACATCGCTATCGTGACAGATTTTGGAACAATATGTCGTACTATCATAAGTCAGTCGCAGTGTGACCTCTAATCACCTGACTGAGAAGCTTAGGTTTATCGATAGTTGCAAAAGTGACTTCGTGCATCGGCAAATAGAGTTGATTCGCACTGCCAACACTCAAGAAACATAATACACGTCTCAGTAAGAGCGTCCATCATCCAATACAATAAATTCTAAAGCGCATCATGAATAAATACTGGCATAAAGAGAGTGTACGTATCCAATAGAGTTCAAAATGGGAAGATGGAAATGATTAACACAAATCGAAAAAGTTCGACGCTGATACCTTCCGGAATGATTACTGTCATTGTCGTCATTCGCAGTTTTGTTGTTAAAGTCCAATGCAAGTGCCTCAAGATTGGGTGATGATCCAAAGGCTGGAAATGCCAATCTGATCCAAAAGAATCACTGTAAATGAACTGACAAAAGCTAAGGTCTGATGCTAGAATTTGACGCGCAAGTAGTAGTAGACTGACGTCATAGAAGAGAATCCCTAGCTAACATTACAACCATAATAACTTATGCTAACTTGTCTAAATCTTTTTCAGGGTCCTAAGGAGACCTAAACAAACAGCACAACACTGGCGTACGCCGCAATTGACACAATCAGCAATCAATCTAATTATACCTCATCTTTGTTGCAGATCGACTGCAACCAACGTCATTGATAGAAGCTGGACTAGTGGCTTCGTCCTGAGAATCAGCTGGAAGAATCTGCCATCGTATCGACCGAGAATTTCAAAACCTTTTCAGCTTTGCCAACTCACTCCATGTTTTGCAATCTACCACCACTGATCATCGCCGTCTGCCAAAAGTGACTAGTCTATTGATGGAAGACCTAAACCATCGAGAAATGCTTCAAGTGAATCATGTCCATTAGCAATGTCATCGACTACCACTGCCCGTACTTAGCTACTGAAGAACTTCAGTCCCACACCACTCAAACTGGTCGGCCAACACCAATCGAAAACATTTCCTACAGCTCTTCATGGCACCTACAAGCTGCTGCTTCCATTTCAACACAAGCATAAATAAAAACTACGAGTTCACACCCACCTAAACACGATGAACGCTAGATGGATGTGACCTAAATACCTGAACAGCGCGGACACGAAATGCTGGTCTGTTCTCAGGAATCTGAGCCTCTTGAAGAAGTCGCTTGTGAGTGAGGATGTCTTCTGCTCTATCGATGTGGACGTCAAGGGCATATCTGTAATATTCCAAAAAAATCATCGGTCCCGCAAAAATACGTGGTATAGCGTGATGCAACAACTGAACGAATAGCAGCTTGCGATCTCGTTACAATTGCAAGCTTATGTGTGGAATATGGTTTTCCCTGATAGTAAGTACAAAATCAGTAAATTAGTTTTCTAGTACGCTTAATTGAGCAAATCTTTACAACTTCGCCTGCACAGAAGGGTCACTGAAATTAGTTTCACAATGGTACAGCGTTTCGACAGCCAAGAAGAATGTCACAGTACCTCGTCGGCAGTCGGTTGAAGTGCGCTTCCAGTTCCTCAGCAAATCCAGGTTTCTCAACAGATTCGTGGCCGATATCTGCAAGTTGACTTAAAATTCTCTCACACACTTCCTTCTTCTTCTGATGGCGCTGCTGATTAGACGAGGGAACTGCGCCCCTGGAGGTCGTCGTCATTTTTATCGGTTGAAACGACTCAACCTCCATGAACTACTTCCACTCACAACTTCCACTATCTCGAAAGTTCTTGCACGCCTACACTGACGAATGGTCCATTCAGCAACCAGCAGTTTCTCACTAACGCTCCAATAAAATGGAAGTCACACGAAGAATGTTCACCAAGCGTCGGAACGTGAATGCTTCCAAAGCAGCCTCCTCCACACACCGCGAAGACGGGAAGTGAGGCTGGTATTTAACAGCATGTTTACTCCTCTTCAGCTCAATCACCACTGAGTTCCCTCCAGACGTCTCCAACCTTCGCCCTAAAATTCAATTCTCCCTTCCTCTGGCAGATCGGCAAAGCTCTGCGACCTCTTCCCAAAACCATACAGCTCTGAAACCAATCCAACAGTCTTCCCGTTCTCTCACAAACTCACGCCCAACATCACCACAGCTGTCAACTGTCAAACCTCACACAAAACCGGCCAAAAGTCGTCTTTGGTAAATTAATCTTGGTTTTGTCTTCATCAACCGCAACCATCAGCAAGGTACTAACCACGGCACCAAGCATAAATCCGATCACTCCAAGCCTCGTTCCTGCAGTACCTTCGGCTATCGTTCTTCGGTGAGAGAGCTCCGTTCCTCGAGCATGAAACCCTAGCGATGGCGTCTACAAATGGCGCGAAGTGGAGGATGACTCACGACCTTCCAGCCGCCTTTCTCTCATCAAATCTCTTCCTGGATAATATTCCTAATTCCCTAGTCTTTAAACTGACTTTTTAAAGAATAAAATAAACGGTTTAACCCTGAAATGACCACTTTTTCAAACCTCATTTCCTAAGCTCCAGTGATCCCTAAAGTGGCTAAATTTCGCTCCGGTTCTACCAAAAAAATTGTCATGCTAATGGCCCATTCTCACCTGACTTTATGGAGCATCGGTGGTAAGGACTAAGAATCATGCGCACTTTCAGGGGAAAGTATTGTTGCATTGTTTATAATTTTTTTTTAATTACCGCATTTCACGGAGGTACATAGTAGTGGTTCGTTCACATCTACGCAATTACGTAATTTCCGGATTTGTAAAATCTGCCAGCAAGGCCGATAAGACAGCCATGTATTCACACCAAAATCGCTTTTACTAAAACTTCATTGTGATTGCTCTGCGTGACATCCTCTCAATCAGCACCTCCTTTCCCGAAGTTGTTCAATCAAGTATTTCCTTCACAGGAGTTTCCATTGCGCCTCCATTTTTGTTTGAGCAAGAAGAAATTTTAACAGCGGTTCGTTTTTGCTTTTAGTTCGGGTTCTGCGCATAGTTTCGTCCTTCATTTTTTGGAGAGTCTTCAGTTTTGTGACAACCATTGTGGCATTTGGTGGTTCATATTCATGGTTTTCTTGTGACAAATGAGAGGTCTTCGCTGAATTTTAGGGTTCCTGTGCTTTGAGGTCGATTACAGGGCTTCTTCTCTGCAGTGGAAAACTACGCTTCATTGCAAGATTTATTTTTGGTTCAGAAGAGAGTTTTGGTTTAGAAGAGAGTTTTGGCGAAGTGAACTGAGCGTCCAAGGTGCTCCACCATAAGGGTTACAGTGTTTAAAAACAGTGTTGGCAATCTGCGCTTCCTTCAATACAAAAGGGGACAACAACATTGAGAAAATTCCCTTCTGGATTTGGGGTAAAGTGGCACCTTCAATTCTGTCTTCTTCAGCACATGTGTATGCTTATTGGCCATTACCTTCATCTTCCTAATTTCGAATTCGACATTGCTGTCTGTCAATTTATCTTCCCAATTGGAGGTGTGCCCTGGCTCCAGTTTTCAGTTGCAGACAAGGTTTCCATTCCATATTTGTAAGAGTCTTCTTCTTCAGGTAATTTTTTTCTTGTCCTCTCTTTGCATAAATGTCCATTGCTATGTACATGCATTATATAGTGAACCCCTCTTTTTCAGTTTCGTCATTCATCAACTTCATTTTTTTTTAAATTTTGAAGATCTTCATCGCCTTGCTTCTGTTTCTATGAGGTATGGCTCTTGAAGTATGTCTAAAAATTGTACAGTTCATAGTTGGGTCCACTTAAATGCACCTATCTGCTTCTATTTTTTGTGAAATCCTCTTCCTTCATAAAAGACAATGCCATGGAATAACATATATGATTGACTATCTTTTTTTGCAGACATTTGCGTGTGCCTTCCAGCACTGGGAAGGTGGCCACTATGGCTGATGAAATGAACACACAATTGGCACTTGCATATATGGCTTGGATGCTTCTGCAGCTTCTATGTGCACCGCAACCGCTCTGCTTACCTGCGTCGTCTGAGGAGGAGGACGACAACAATGATATGTTACACATTGTCGAACACCTTGGGCAACCTCTTTTCGATCCACTTCATGATATGCGAGTTGCCTTACAGAATTTTCGCCTCTGTACTTCTTTAAATGTTTTTGAAGATGATCTGGAATATTGGGTGAAGCCTCGCTCGACAACTTGGTTCTCGAGGTTTTTACTTACTGAATACGATGACACAAGATGGATCCAAATGTTCCGAATGACAAAGAAAGTTGTATTTGCATTGGCTGATCTCCTGAGGCCACATGTGATGAAGAAGGACACAAACTACAGACTAGCAATTCCTGTAGTCATCCGCGTTGCTTGCTGTCTTTTCAAATTGTCTCACGGTGCTTCTTTGTTCATTTGCAGCGAAATGTTTGCTGTTGGAAAGAGTACTGTATCGTCCATTTTGAGGGATGTGGTGCATGCTATCAATGACACATTGAGGCATGAACTTACATGGCCGATAGGTGAGCGCATGCGGCAGACACAACAACATTTCTATGACCTCTGCGGTTTGCCGGCAATCATGGGAGCAATTGACGGTACACATATTTCCATTTCAAAACCACAACATGTACTTACTGATTATTTTTACTTTAAATCTGGTGGGTACACATTGAACTGCCAAGCAGTAGTGGACAGTCAGAAACGTTTCTTGGATCTTTACCTTGGTATGCCTGGGTCAACAAATGATTCTCGTATGCTTCGGCGATCTTCCCTGTACAATTTAGCCATGCACAACAACTTGCTACAAAATGACCATGTAGTGCAAGGCTTCTCACCATACTTGATTGGGGATTTGGGGTACCCACTACTACCTTGGTTAATGGTTCCACACCGTTCTGGAGTACACTTGTCTTTGGCTGAGAGTCTCTTCAACAAAAAGCTCCGCAAAGGTCGATGTGTGGTGGAGAATGCCTTTGGGATTCTCAAACAAACTTTTCGTGAATTACTGACAAAATCAGATTTGCATGTTGCCTTCCTACCCGACGTGATCCTCACATGTGCCATTCTTCACAACATCCTATTGGGTCAATCACATGAAGATGTCCAGAACTTGTTGCAAGTTCTGCGCACTGAGGGACTTCATGGAGAAGTACTGGATGACAATGTCGGCCAAGAGGAAGGTGCTGAAGAAATAATGGAGCTTCCACCAGCTGCTGTGGCTACTGAAAAACGCAACGACTTGGGCATGTTTCTGAGCATGCAACGTGTTCATCCACAATAGTGAAGCTAGTAAGTTTCTTTTCATTATAACTTGTAGAATTGGTGCATTGTAGATAGCAATTCATACTAGGATATATAACAACATTCAGTCACTTGACATTTTCAGGGAGTACTTTGCATCTGTAGGTATCCTAATCTAATTTTTTTTTTTTTTTTTTTTTTTTTTTCAATTTTTTTTTCTTTTACATACCAATGACTTTCGAAATTGAACTAAGTAGAAGGTTGCAAATAAAACTATTAATTGCCAAAACTTGCATTTTGACATCTATTGCTATATAAAATGTAGGGAACAAGAGAACCTCCTGGCGCTACAAGGCAACAATTCCAAACACAGATGCTATGCAGAGAAGTTTCAAACTTCAGTTGTCTTGCACTAGGTATATGGAGGTCAATGAAGGTCACTACTGTCGCAACGTGAAGATTCAGCTGAGTTGGTGTAGTTCATATTTCAGTCTTGTCTTTATCATTCTGTGCATCACGTACATGCACCTTGCCGTGGCTTGTATGTTGACAGGCTTCATTGCTTGGGTCACATGCTTCGGTGGAATTCTGCACAGGAATAGGAAAATAGAAGGGGATGGGAGTAGTTTCGTCCCTTGTTGCCGTCTGTGGCACAGTTGGGACTGCTTGACCATTGTTCATGATTAAGTTCCTACTTAACACAGTGGACAAATTTGCCAAGCATGACACCATCTCACCTTGCTTGAGAATTGAAAGTCTAGCATTCTCATTGGCCGCCAATGCGTTCTCATAAAGCCTGAGATCTTTCTCTCTTTGATAACACATTTGCTCACTGAAGAGCTTCAGTTGTACGTCAATCTTTGACCGCTCCAAATCTCTGCTTGATTCTGCAATGTCTTGCATGTGCTGCGCCATGACAATACCTGTGGCTTTTGTGGCCTCAGCTATCACATTATGTCCAGACAAATTTTTCCGTCGCACAGTAGTGTTTCCTGCACGTCCTTTCCCTTTGAAGTGAGATGTCTCTGATGAACTTATGAGTTGTGGAGTGATGCCTGGGGGCACACCACGCAATGGTCGGGAACTTGGTGTAGCTGTGGATGTCGATGGTCCTATAGGACGTGATGGTGTAGACATCCTTTGCGGTGAAGGGGGGCAATTGTTGTCCTCTGTGGCATCGGGTACATCTTGTATGCTCATGTTCATTGGATCCTCCGTTTCTGGTTCACTGTGATCTTCATCGGCATCTTGTTGTCCAGTCTCATGCGGCTGGTAGTTCCGATCATTTGCAGCAAGGAGGTCCCGTACATGGGGGGGTTGGATCTGAGGTCGAGCACCATACCATTCGTGTATAGCACGGAAAATGTCTTCAGCAAATTGTTTAGGCAACCCCTCCGCCTTGCGCTCTTCTGAAGACAACTCCCAATAGTCAGGTACATTCCTCCCTGTTGTACTAAAGTAGTCTGCAATGCGTTTATAATCAGGTATTAGTTGATTCCACTTTGTCTTACATGCAGGTCCGTCACGTAGACATGGAGAGAAGCCTGAGCGCATAACTTCTTGAGAAATTTTGGCCCACTTTGTATTCTCCGGTGTCATGAGATCCCTCCCGTCGACAGTATCGAGATCTTCTAGGAACATATCCCGCTTTGCAGCTACAAGTGCAAGAATTTCTTGTGACATCCAATTCAGACCTCTGTCTTTTCTCTGGCGCTTGGATCGGCTGGTACTAGCGTGTTGGATGGCCGTGGATGCTAATCGGGCAGTGCCATTCGAAGGTTGAGATGTAGGTAAGGGCCGATTCACTTGAAGCTTGGGAAGTACAATGCCCCCTGTTCATGAACAGAATTTTCAGTTTTTATTCTTACTGAACATAATCTCATTGAGGCATTGGAGGTTGTGCAGGTGGAGTTCTAATTAAGTAATGAAGTATGTACATAGCAGAAGTCACTACAATATGATCAAGGTAACTAGCTGACCATGAACTGTAACATGCAATTATGTCTGGAGGTTTGCTTACTTTGGCATCGGAGTGTGTGTGTGTGTTTTGCAGATGCATTTTCTACAACAGTAAGTTGAGAACTGTAGCAGCATTCGAGACAAAGAGAAATACGACTATGAGGCATTTCTAATTTCTATAGTAATGTATGTACGTGCAAATTCAATGACTTAAGATCTTTGTGATGAGTGTACTAACCGTTGGCAGGCATAGCTGTAGGGTGGAGGGGGGTGTTGTAGTTTTGTGCATGCAACTGATTCTCCATGACAAAATTTGATTGCAGTCCTGTACACAAATGAGACAAAATTCAAGTATATAATGGAAGGTCAAAGCCTTCCATGAGCTGAAGTTCGAGATCATGGTAGCATAAATAGTAAAACAACAATGCACTAAAATTTTATCACTTGTTGACATGAACACAACAGAAGCTTGTGGAGGATGTTGAACTTCAAGAAGGTACGATGATTTTGACAATTCCAAATGACAATCGCAAGTGCTCTCAAACTGACATTAGAAATCACTGAAACTGTATTGTCCGGACTCTTGGCACGAAATTCAATAATGAATTTCATGAAATTCTCATGAATGCAATCGACCTTGTGAATACAGGTTCAAAGACTACTTCAAGTATAAAATAAATCATGGCAAAGAAATGTTAAACAATCATACATGAGAGCAGAGAAAACATACTTTACAAAGTTACAAACTATAGAAGATGTCGACAACGGCGCAGTTGAGGTACGTGAATAATTTCGAAGTTGATATTTATTGTTGCTCCTCTGTGACCTCTCTTCCCAAGTCTTCTCCATGTTTGGAGGAATCAAGCTGATCGCCAAAGCTAAATGTTTGCCATGATTCACGACAACGCTCTTTCGTAATGGGCCTTGACTGCCTCAACTATAAAACACCGCAACTACCTTTCCGTAATTTTCTGAAATGTTCATTTTATTTAGATTGTGATATTAAGTAAACCTGCCTTTATAAACCGAAATTAACGGAAGTTATGAAAGCGCTTTTCAGCTAACATCGTGCTTATGCAGGTGCCACCAAGGCCTCCACGTAGGTTCGGGTACTAACACCAGCACTTGGTATGAACAACCAGTTTCTAGCTCCCATCTACCACCGCTTTTCTATCCCACGTAAGACTAGGTGAGAACGTCCCTTAAACTTGCTTTGAAAAAATTTGCGTAAAAAAGAAATTTTGAGCAAGTTTTCCTACTTTTTAAGGAGCAGGTTGCCAAAATTTGTCTTCATCACCTTGTAGTTTCGCATTCATCCCTTGCCACATGGAAACAAGGTTAGCAAGTTTAGGACCACACGGAAATAGGGTTAGCGAGTACCTTACCTGGGCCGTCCGATCTTAGCTTTGGTGACTAGATCGTGGTCGTCGATTTCGCATGTTGTCTCCTCCTTCGTGCGTTGTCTTCTCCTTTGCTCCTCAGGTTTTCGCGAGTTGTCTTCTCCTTCGCGCCTTGGGGTTTAGCACTCATTTCTTGTGTTGTTCTGCAATTACTGCTGCTACTGGAGTGCAGTGTTTAATCTGACATTGTATGTGTTTTGAACGAGAAATTGATTCTAGATCTAGGCAGTTTTGCTTTGAATGTTGGAAACTTGGGAATCCCAAGTTTGGAACTTCAAAATTGGAGGCGCTCTGGCAGTTTGGCACCCCAGGTGGATTGATGCCACTTCTTGAATGTTGTGATTTGTGACAATTGTGAGAAGTTGTCGTTTTGGATTTCTCGCTCATTCACACCAATTTGGAAATAGAGGCTCCCGCTCTTGATTACAGATTCAAATTTCAAAGTTTTGGGCTTTAGGCGGTTGGCTTTATGGCATGGCGTCGTGTTGGAGTGCCCGATTCTTCATTTCTTGCATTCTTGAGTTTTGGGCCATTAGGGGTGAGTACCGTTGAGTGGGATCACTGCCTCACTGGGGGGCATTTTAGGGGCTAATGTGGTGTTCAGGGTCATCTGCTTTGCTTCCTTCACTCGCTTCTGTGAATCACTTCTTTGGTTGTGGTTCTTTCTTCGCGTGCCGCTTCAATTTGGTTGACATATTTTTTTTCATGAGTTCTGAAATGACTAGAATCTGGTATTGTACTTGTTTTTTGTTTTGCTCCTTCAGGTTCTGTCTTCTCTTCTTGTCTTTTGTTGTGCAGGGCTCAGGTGCTTTGGCTTCTGTCTTGGGTTCTTTTGCATTGTTGTACAGGGCTTGGGTGCTGCAATGGCGCTGAAGTTGAAGTTGCCCGAGAACTTCCGTGTCCGTACGTTTGGTTCTTCTCGTAACTCACATGGTTTAGGAAAGTACCTTTATATTGGCACGGCGAAGGTTCCAGTGAGCATGATGCTAGATGATGTCGTGACACAAGTGTCGGAGACGCGCCTTGACGATTCCCTTTCTGTAATGCCCCGTTTTCCTTCACTATCTGAAGCTATAGTGATGTCTGAGGAGCAGATGGACCTTAAATTTGCTAGTCCGGAGAAGCCAAAACAAAAGAGAAGAAAAGTGGCCTCAAGCACCGTCACGCGTCGTTGGCAAGAGGTGTGGGCCTGCAAATTCACATGGGCTGAAGTGGAATTGGACGCTATGGGCAATCTTACGGAGGTGATATACAAGACCTGCAGCGCTGTGAGTGGTCGACGTAAGGTGATGGTTTGAAAAGCTGATAACCTTGTGAAACATGAAGGCAAGAAGACTTGCAAACTTGATGGAGATCCTTTCTCAAATTTGAAGAAGGGAGACACGTTTGTGAAATGTGACTACAAGTACTTACAGTTTATTAAACTATGGGCGGGGCGGCGTCTTGGAGGCAGCGTGGCAGACCATTTACTGGCTGGCTTTGATGGCGAAGTGCATAGAAAGGGAGTTCAATTTTCTTCTCTTTTTCAGGTTTTGAATTTTGGCCGCCCTATGTGTGACTACGAGCGTGAGTAGTATTTGCTGAGGCATTTAAAGGTAAAGAATGTGACTAAAAAACACTAGTTTAAGACGTCTGGGTGGAAGATGGCGGAGCACCTTCATTTTTGTATTTTGGCTGCTTTGAAAGTTGTAGTTCAAAATGCCCGCTTTGTCTCCATTAGTGCGGACGAGGTGACTGCAGTGGAAAACACCTCCTGGATTGGAATGCATGTCTATACAGTTGATGGATGGGAGAGGGTCCCTCATCTTCTTCATCTTTCATGCGTGTCTGACTGTAGCACTGCCGATCATCTTACTAATGTTATAATGCAAGCTTTGGTTGTAGAGGGTGGCCTCTCTCGCAAGGACATTGCAAGTAAGTTGGTGTCATTCGGGGCAGATAGCGTGAGCACCTTCCAAGGTCCGAAAACTGGGGTTTCTACGCAGATCCGTGAAAAGTGGGCACCATATTGTCTCGGGGCCAGTTGTGCCTCACATTGCATCAACCTCGTGGTTGAGACGTTGTCCAACTACCCTATGGTGTCCCACTTGGAAGCTCTTTGCCAATTGTTGTATTCTTACTTCTGTCGTTCTCACAAGAGACACACTGAGCTTCAGAAGCTTGCAGATTTGATGAAAACTAAAGGACGGAAGATGGTCTGAAATGTAGAAACGAGGTGAATTTCCATGCGTAGTCCTACCCAGCATATAAAGGCGGAATACAAGACACTTCTTGTAAAGATGGGCGTTGATATGGCCATTGTTGGTCAGAAAGGCCAATTTGCCGCAGCTACAAACTTCAATTACCTTTCTGATATCGAGGTTCTTCTTTCTCTGGCATGTTTCATTCCGCTCTTGAACATGTTTCATTCTGCTGTTGAACATTGTTCACTGCCTCATCAAGTTGTCACAATCCATAGATATTTTTGTCTGTGACTTTCTCCAATCCATCAAGGTTTGCCAGGCCGATTTGGCAAAGATGTTTGTGGATGAGAGCTCAGCTTTTTTGACGGTTGAGTTCAAACGGTACCAAGAACTCATTTCACTCACTTGTAATGAGATACCAATGAAGTGGAGACAAATGGAGGAACAACAAGTTTCATATTTGGTCTTGAACTTCGGAATCACTGAAGTCTTTGCCCGCTGCCATTGCAAAGAAATAGGGGGACACCTGTTTGTGACGGAGACTAATTTTAAGCACACACAAGCCAACATTCAGCGGCAGTTTGTAGGTCAGCGCACTCACTTGACATTTTTTTCATTTTTTTGTATTTTGTTTTTCATTTTTGTTTGTCTTTTGTTTGCTTTCCATCTTCTTGCTTCTGATTTCTGTTTCACATGTCTTTGCTTTCCTTTTTGTGCTTTTAATTTTTGATTGAAATGTTTTTGCTTTTCTTTTTTTTGGTTCTAAATTTTTTCCCTTAAAGTTGGTTTTACAAGCTCCAACAGTAGTCCAATGCAGGACAAGCTTCGATACAGGACAGGTTTTATAGGACAGGGTTCAATTTCTAGTCTTGGTCCATGCTTTTGTTTTGTTGTTGTTGTGGTTTGTCTATGGTCTTCCTTTGTTCTTTTTGTGGTTTAGGATGATCTTGTTCTATTTAGGTATGGTCTTGCTGTACTTTGGTTGTGAACCATAATTGGCTTTACTAACCTTAGTGTAATGTGCGGTATGGCAGAGATGGCCCAGGCATTGTCTGATGAATTGGACCGGTGCTTCCCGCAACAGGATTTGTTGGATGCTTTCGGTATAGTGTATCCGCAATACTAGAAGCAACTAGGGGCTGAAGAGAGTTTCTCTCACCATTTGAATGTGCTCAAGCGGTTTTATTCTCACTCCAAGCTCGTGGATGCAGGATTGCCATTACATGAGGGGGAAACATCTTACACCGCCTCTAAGATGCTCTCTGGCTTGAATCTTGACAATCAACAAGACTTGTTTAAATTAGCTACGAAGGCTAACTGTGATGGTGCTTGTGCAACAACTGGTCATGCCAATCCAGTAATTGAGCTGTGGCGTACCCTTTTTAGATCACGGCACCTGCGGAAACTGATTTTGGAGTACTTTAAGGTGGTTGAAATTGGCATGTACTTGGTCCTAGGGTCCATGGAGGATGAACGTTGTTTTTCAACGTTAAATTTTTGTTTATGTTTGTGTTTATGTTTGTGTTTATGTTTGAGTCTATGTTTGTTTATGTTTGAGTCTATGTTTGTTTATGTTTGTGTTTATGTTTGAGTTTATGTTTGTGTTTATGTTTGAGTCTATGTTTGAGTGTATGCTTCAGTCCATGTTTGAGTGTATATTGAGTGTATGTTTGAGTTTTGTATGTTTGAATTTATGTGAAGTTTCTTGCTTCAGTGCATGCTTGTTATGGCATTTGGGTTCCAATTTCACTTCCTCGTAAATCACAGTTTCTGTTTAAACTTCTGTATGCCATTGCAGTGGCAAAAAAATAGCATTCTTTCAACAAAATCTGCCCCCATATAGCAATTTCAGAAGATTAAATTCAGAGAAATTAGCAAACTCTTTTTTAAGACATGTACAAATTTTTGGTCCTTGTCGCAAGTTGCCTTCTACTACAAATTAAAAAAATAGACAAAACACTACCATTTTCAAAGCAAATTATCCCATGGTTTTTATCACTCCCACGTATGTTCGCGATAATACCCCCCTGTCAGGCACGGTAATAGCTTTCTAGTGAAATACCCTAAAAGCATTCTGGGAATGCTGCTCTGCAACTATGTACAAATGGAATTGTTTTCATTATAGTGTAGAATACTAAGTTATCATTAGTTACAGTGGCAAAATCACGTTATCATGTCATTCTTAAAATTTGAAAAATCTACAAACTAGAGTTACTAGCCCAAAGCTCAAATTGCAATTAAGTATTGAATTTCAAGAAATTTTCAAATTTTCAAATTGAAGTATAAATTATGCTTAATTAACTTCATTTTACTAGTTGGTTTCAAAAAAGATCATATTTATTGCTTCAATTCGTATCATAAATAAGGAACTAGAAGTTGTTAATGTGCCCTATACAAAGATTCATGGATTAGTCATCTTCTTGTGCAGGAAATTAAAAAAATCAGCAATGAAGAAATATCCAACTCCATTCACTAAAAATGCTTTCAAGAAACTCCCCTACTTTTTTTGGAACTAAAACATATTTTCTCACCATCTATATCTTCCTAAGGATACAAAATTTTTGTTTATGCATTTCAATGTTGAATGCAATTAGTACCATATCCGGCTATCAAAGTTAGCAAAAAAAATTCTAAAAAAAAAGTGCCATCATTTTTTTTAAATATATTTTCAAATACAAGAACTATACAAAGAAAACACATATATTAGAAAGTGTATTCCTATCATTAGCATGTATCAACTTTAATTTCCTAATTTCAATTGAATATTTGGCATGAAATGTAAATTTGGATAGCCCGATATGATAATGACCAAAATTTGTCAAATATATTGTGAAAATTTTAAAAGATTTCTATATTAAATCAATCACTTTTTTTTTCACTTAAAAAAAGGCATAAAATTTGTCAATTGAAAATGGATGAAATTATTAAAATTGAATGTATACAACAAAATTTGTAAATAAAATGGTTTTCATTCAAAAATTATAACTACATTTTGGATTGTGTTGTTTGTAATCTAAAAAAATTAAAGATAAGCAAGAACATTGACATCAATGCCATTTTACCCTTAAAGGATGAATCTCAATAAGGTATTGAATACTTTGAGTAAGTTTGAAGGCTGGTATATTTCTAAATCTCATTCTTACCTTAGGCCTAAAATTTTTGCAATACATTTTGAAGCCCAAAACTACTTCAAATAGTTACTTGTTCCCAAAGCAAAGCTAAAATTTTGTCTTTTATAATTTAATTACATTTTATTTTAAATTCAAATTGATAAATAGATTCAAATCCAAATTTATACTTCAAGATACAAACAAATGTTGAGTTTTTATTATGATATCCAAAATAATTTGAAGTAAACTTTATAATTTTGAAAATTGCTAAAATATTTGAAAACTGTATTTGTCAAATACTAAAATTTGTGTAGAAAAAATAATATTACATCAAACACTCTACAAGTATAAGCTACAAGTATAAGATAGGATTGAGTTTGTCATTTGGAAAAACAATTTTTTTTAGACAAGCCATGCATTGCCTTTGTAAGCTATAATCATTTAAAGGTTTAAAGTTTTTCTTGAAGTATAAAAAAAATTCCAATTTATATCCATTAGAGGGGATTTTGGGGTCCTGGAGGGCCGTTTCAAGCACTTCCCGGCGCCTAGTTCCCAACAGTCCCTATGAACGCGAGTACTACTAGGTCACTTTTTTTAAAAATAAATAAATTTAAAATTACTTCTCAAAAGGCAAAAAGAAATTGAAAAAAATTTATCAATTTTAATTTTTTTTCCGAAAAGTGATGTGGCAATCTCCATGCTACGTCATTGCGCTGCGGAAGTGTTGCTGTAGTGCAGATCCCACGTTGGAAATAGGCTAGGAACTTGCAGCCCTCCCATAGCCTGAAATCTCTTCTAATGTATAAATTTTTTCATAGCATAGAAGATAATTCATAATTTTTTTTATTAGAATATTGGCATTGAATTGTTTTAAAAAAAATTTAGAGGTATTCAAGTAATTATAATCAAAAGCTTTGAGCCTCTCAACTTTTGAATGCTTGTGAATTTACTTTGGTAAGATGACTTCACAAAAGTGCAAACTTGATTTAATTATTTTACAAACTAATTTAGCAATAGGTTCTACCAATTTCATTAGAATTATGAACCAAATTCACTATATAGTCAACTAATTTAACTTGAACTTTCAACCAATTTTACTGCATGTTGCAAACAATTTCATGACTTGATATCCATATTCACAACTTCACAAAATCAATTTCATGAATTGTATAATTTCATTTCACAAAGAAACAGCACATCATGTATAACCCCTAAATGCCCAAGGCCTTTTTTGAGCTTTTAGGAATTTGTTTTAAATTGAACAAAAAGTCAACATTTTAATAAGTTGTATCAATTTTTTTTTTAAATGTAACTGTGCAAATTCAAACTAGATATGTTAGAGATCACATAGGAAAAGAAAACACAACAATATCACTTATGGATTGAAAGATTATAATATTTGATCATGAAGGTATTAAAATTGCAAAAGTGATTTGAAATCTTTCAGTCCTTTTTTCACATGTCAAATCTAAAATGTTGGTCACTAAAAAATTTGAGAATAGAGGGCCTAACATGCATAACTCCAATCAATTTATGGTTTTTCAAAATCTATTCGACAATTTTTTTAAATGAATTTCTAATGTGATTTTTTCTCCAAGGTCTAATGTATTTGAAGGTCTCAATTCATTTAAAACCCTCAACACTATAGAAAGTCAAGATTGCAATGGACAACCTTGCACAAAATCTTGAGTAAAGAAATCATAATCAATCATTTTCACAATCAGATTTTTTATGCTAAAACTAGACTTCTTTAAGAAATTTCAAAAATATAAACTACTAAAAATAGCAATTTGGTTAGGTTTTATTTAACTTTGCAATATTGTCAACACCAAAATTTGGTGCCTTAGGCATTTAGAGGATAAGATTCTCCTAATTGCTCTCACCAACAACCAAATGTTGCAACCACAACATGCGGTACAATCAACTTGACACTACACTCCAAAGACATCATGCACTCTGCTTACGCATCCAACACTCTTCCCACAATCAAATCCACAACTACACTACATTTGCAAATCCACAAGACTACGCACTCCAACTACATCGATTTTGTGTTGCTTGCTTTAATGTATAATAAACAAAGACCAAAGAAGAATTAACACTACTTGCTTTTGGCACTGCGTGCTTTATGCTTTGAGGTATTGTAACAAAAAACTAAAGAAAAATTGACATCAATACCAAAGGCTTCCAAGTAAATATAGAACAAAGAGGAACCAATGAACAACAAGAAGGCAAAGGATGTGAAATGAGGAGGTGAGAAGTTGAGAATACATAAACGATAGAGTGCAAAAAGATTCATGAATTGGTTTGGAAGATTCATGAAGTTACTAGAATTAAAGGTCCACTATCATGAAATTGAGGTGTGTCACATGTCAAGTTGATTTAGAAGAATCATGAACAAATTTAGAAAGTTTGTGAAATTGGTAGAATACTCTCGTAACATTGGTTGGAAGGTTCATGAACTAGCTTGAAACCTTCATGAAATCACCATAAATATTAAAATCCTTTTGAATAACTCAGAAATGGAATATGACATTACTATGCTACAATACAAAAAAATTATTACAATGCTACCATGAGTGCAAACCACACAAGACACCCTCTCGCAGTGGTTGCACACTTAGGATCAAATGCTAAGAGAGAGGAACTCCAACCATTTTTGAATGGTTGACATACATGGAGAATCTGATCACCCAAGATCCCACCTTGTAATGCTAACACCTCTAACTACTCAATCAGAACAGGAAGATAGTGTTCCAGAAGCTATGGCCAACAAAAGCGATTGCAGAAATCAATTGCAGAGCATTTCAATGTGCAGAAATGATTAGAGACACATTTTACAAGGGGATGCATGCGCAATCTCTCACGAGGCAATGGCCGGCGTCAAGTTGAATGGATCGACAGACAGCATCTCCTGAAAGAATTCATGAAGTTTCGACAAGTTAAGCAAGGAAGGATTCCAGTTTCTCCACCTCCTCTGTGCTCCCGACGTAGAGCGGCACTCGTTGATGGACCTGCTCAATCAATCCCAAAGGTGTCAGACACAATTCGATCTGAAAAGCAAATGATGCAATTCGGGGATGCAATTCAGGGAGGCAATTTTGAATGGGAGGAATTGGAATTGCACATGGGAAGCAGATTGCTGATCGAGTACCTGCTCGGGTTGGATGTCGAGAATTCGCTGGTGGCCGTCGGAGCCTCTGCCGCCGGCTTGCTCCGCCAAGTAGCTCATGGGGGCGCACTCGTAGAGCAACCGGAGCTTTCCCGTCTTGCTCTTGGCATCCTTCGGGTAGCCATAGATTCCGCCGTACAACATCGTCCGGTGGAAATCACCCACCAGGCTGCCGATGTAGCGAGCGGAGTAAGGTTTCCCGGACGTGCCCGGGTCCTTCAAGCTGTCGACGTACTTCTTGAGATTGTCGTCCCATAGCGCGTAGTTGCCTTCGTTCATAGAGTAGATCTTGCCTGACTTTGGGATTTGGATTTTGTCGTGAGAGAGCACAAACTCGCCGTACAGGGGGTCCAGGGTGAAGCCGTACACGCCATCGCCCACCGATAGGACCAGGATCACGGAGCTCGAGTACATGCAGTAGCCTGCGGATAGTAAGTTGCTTCCTGGCTGGCACACGTTCACGACGCAATTCTCTGCGACCTCGTCAATCTGCATTGGGCACCTGTCAAGTGAGAGATCGAAGGGGTGCCGGTGAAGCAAAATTTACAAACGAAATGCAGTGTTGGATTTGTGTCAAACCCTAATTTCGGAAGGGAGTAGGGCGGCGCTTACGGTTGGACTTTCCCCGAGGTTAGTCAAGCATTCCTCATTAGGTCTGTAGATGCCCCAAATGGAGCCAGTCGAAACAGCAGCGTCGATGTTAGAGGAGCCGTCGAGAGGGTCGAACACGACAATGTAGTTGCCGGAGTAGCTTTCCTCCACGGCCACGGGGATGTCCTCTTCCTCGGAAGCGATGATACCCGTCCGCCCGCTTGAACGCAAGCAGCTTGAGAACACCTGCATTCAGAGGAAAAGAGTCACACACTTCAGCAAGCGCAATCAAATTGTGGTCAATGCACGAATTTCTACAGCAGTATCGATAATCATACACCTCAAATTATCACATTAGCAGCACCATAGACTCGGGATTCAAAAGAGCTATGCCGTGCATGTAAGACGGGACACAGTTCCACTGAATTACGGATTCCGCAATGTGAGACCGGAGAGTTTGAGAAGATTGACATTTTGAATTTTTATGAGGCTCACCTCGTTAGAGATGACATCAAGCTTTTTCTGGTCCTCGCCTTGGATGTTGGAAGCGCCCTGCAAGCCAGTCATGTTGGAGATGCCAGCCCTCTGCACCAGCGACGCAATTTGCTTGCACGCCAGGGCGATGCTGGACAGCACAATGGTGAGCTCGCCATCAATCACGCCCGCCTGCTCCTTCTTCAACAACCACGTGGTGAGCGAGGTGATGTCATATTGACTCTTCTGTTGCTGCTTGGGAGCAGCAGGCTCGGTTTCCACAGAGACAGCAGCCCTCACAGTAGTCGTGCTGCTGCTCTTCCTTAAATTCACAATCCGCTTTCCAGCTTCAAGTCCCGCAATGGACCCATACAACGAGGATCCTGTAACTGACAGCGTCACCTTCGGGGACGCAGAGGTCCGGGAAAACGATGAATTCTCGCAGCTGGACGGAGCCACCGCAAGGTTGGCCGAGAGGATTGCTTGAGTGGTCGCCATCGCTGCTGTAGCGACTAACTCAGCTTCTCACACAAACAATCTTGAAGAAAACCTGCCAATTTGTTGAGCACAGTCACTCTTGCTCAAGTGATGGCTGCTCTCAAACAAAAGTTCATCGGGTGGACCAGGTTTGAATTTCCAGAAAAAGCTCATCCACAAAAATTTCGACAATTTCGGGCCTCTCAGTCACCATCGTTACTGAACCGAGTGGCATTTTGGTAATTTATTTCACGCTCCAAAAAGTGCATGCAAGGTGACGGAGGGGATATTTGTGCGGGTCCCGAAAGTGTGAGGCCTGCGTCGCTTTTGCTATCACGACCTTCACTTGTGGTCATCAACGCTCGTCTTATAAGTGGTTCAATCAACCTCGGGTTTCGGAACTGCTTGCCATTGAAATAGTGAATGGATGAGTGATGTCGAGCACTGCTCGAAGTTCAGCCAGACCCGGTGATTACTTAGGGTTTCAATTTTCGCATGTGTGTCAATCCTCGTGCGAATCATTTGATGAGCGATTCGGTGCAAATGCCGGTGGTTGATTCGATCTAATGATGAGGTGAGGAGTGCTAGGCGCTGTTGTCGCGCGAAGATCAGCCATGGTATCCGAGAATTGCCTACCACGCCGAGTGGGAATAAGGAGCTCGGTAGTCGTTGGAAGAGGCATGTCTTTTAGATTTGGAAGTGTCATAGCTCGGGGAATCAGAGGATATAAATTGGGAAAGGAGTTGTATAGAGAACCTGTCGTGTACACCTAGCGTTCGATCTACCGGGTATGGAAGGCGATGAAGTCCTACCCGAAGTACGCAGATTCTAAGGCATCATAAAAACTAAATGTCTGATCACCAGCTCCAGCTCATTCTTTGTAAATTTTTGATTCTGAGATCCTAAGCAGGACAAATCTGCACTGCTTAGCAACCGTTCTGACCTTGTCACAAACCTTAATCGCTTCGCTCAGTAAGGGTTGTGATTTATGAGGATTTTCGAAGAGCACCCTGTTGCTGAGTCGGGAGTCTTAAAAACGTTGGAAATAGAGGAAGAACTGTACATTATGCTGAGTTTCCTCCGGGTCTTCTGTAGTGCAGACTAGCCCCGAATTTATTTGACACGCTTCTCCATTCTGAATGAGACCTCAACTCCTGGCTGAAGCAGCCTATGATTAGGGTTTCTGATGTGAGCTTCAAGCTCATTGCTGAAGTCCTTGTTTCATTACTTTCTTGAGCACATGAGCACATGAGTACACGTTCTGCAGTCATGTTTTGACCACTGGAACGGAGCTCAGAAGCGGAGTTTCAGGCTGTGAAATGAGGAACCGTCGAAATTTCAGGAGTTAAACGACAAAACAAACTCGGAGCGCCGCATTCTGATTATATGAGACATTCACTATGTTAAGGATGAGGTTAATGCGAAACTATCCAACCAGAGTATCAAATCTCTAATGGAGGTGAAGTGCCGATTCGTGTGTAGACGCAACTATTGATTGGCACTTGGAATCTGCCATTCAATCACCTTTGGAAGTCGACCATTGTCGGTATCTCAAACTCGTCTTGAAGAACACTGTTGAAGTTTCAGAGACAGCAGAAACTTTATCCACGTCGTTACCTCGTTTTCTGTTGGCAATTTGCTCTCAATTTCGACTAGATGCCGCATTCCGCATGTTCATGCATGGACCAGACCTGCATGTACGCAAAGGAAGAGAGAAACGTATCACAAGTGACAACTTCTCAGTTACATGCATCGACTTATATTGCCAAAAGTTGACACTAGGAGCCCTTTGATTCAACCATCAATTGTAAGGTCATGTCCTCAGTGCCTTTGTGGTTATCGGGCTAGACGGGCTACAGTCGTCTCTAACGTGCGTAATGACACCCTAAGTTCACTTTCACAAGAATGCTAAATAATGTCCATACGAAGTTAGAGAACACGACAAACATCGATGTCACAATTGTGCTCTCCTCACCGTGTTTTGCACCTGCCTAAGTCGATATGACAAGCAAGAGTTTACTGATGGATATCCCGGGATGCATCACCAGCTTAAAGCATAAACTCTTGCTTCTACTTACTAGGTCTAAGTATGCTTTGTGTTGTTAATACATTCTGAGAAACGATCCAGTTGAGCAAAAAACAGGGACGTGTACATTGTAAGTGATCTTGAAAACATGCCGCGAAGGATTAATTCTTCGTCCAACAAATATTAGAAGGTGCTCTTTCTGCTCAAAAAATAGAGAAACGTATGGCATTTGGTAGACAGTTGTTCACATGGTGTATCGATGCTGAAAAGAGAAAAAAATCATGTCATCTGGCAGAAAATTGTTTTCAACACTACGCTCATAGTCTGGTTTCATGTACAAATTCTCTTGCAACTCTGTAATCTCTGACTACCATCTCGGGAGTTGGACTGAAATGGCCCCATCATCTTTCAAATTGAATACTCTCTTTGAAGAGTATTCTTTTTGAAAGATGACGGAGCCATTTCAACCTACTTCAAATAGGAGGATAGGCTGTTTGCCAAAGCTAGAGGGCAGCAATTAATCACGCACATTCACTGATTGCGCGCAGTTGACTGGACTGCATTGTCTTTCCCATATGATCACTATGCTGCCTTGCACTTTCACTCTTGTGGTGTGCAGGTATGATTTAGTGTCGAAGATCTCAATCAATATAGCAAGACGGTTCCTACTTAATTAAACTTACAACTGGCTGTGAAGCTGCCAACATATCAATTAGCTTTCAGAATCCTGGTACTGCGACTTTTCTCAAGTTGGACACTTAAAAACTCATTAGAATTCGGACGTAGCTGAAACTGGTCGGTCTCCATGCTCGTTAGAAGAGCACAAGTTGAATGATCCGAAATTTCAAACGGCGTGAATTCCAACCCCAAGTGCATATATCCACACTGGCATCCTAACGATAATATTTTGCACTTGCTGATCTCTTTGACCCGCTCTGCGATGACTCCTCTCGTTGCTGCGGTTTCTTCCCGTCTGCAATCTCTTTCTCTTTCTCCCGCTCTTTCTTCATTGCTCTCTTCAGAGCTCTCTCAGTTCGCTCGCTTGCTTCGGCATTACTTCTGGCCATAGGCTGCTTTCCTTCGTCAACTTTGCTCTCGATGGCAGCAGCAGCTAATCTTGTGAGTCTGCGGGGTACGTCCTTTTGTGCTTCCTCGAGCTCCTTGACCCTTTCCTCATTAGTATAAGGAGAATCCGAATCGGAGTCTTCACTGCTGATAATAGCTCTCGATCTCGTCCTCACTGGTTCAACATGCTCAGGCGTCTTAGGTGGGCCCCGCTGTGTGCGTGCCCGCCGAACTACTCCCCGCCCGTCGACCATCGTTTCTCACTATCTCTCTGCTCTTTGACAACAGTATCAGGAGCTGTCTCTCTGCTCTTTCCCGCTCTGGCGCCGACAAGCTCTCATTCTCGCCCCCCTTATTATATTCAACCTCGAACGCCACACAAAAATTCGGCAACTCTGCCTAAGAGGCGTGGGATCCTTGGACGAATTTGCAGCTCAATTTTCACACCTTCTAGTCGAACTCAAGACATTTATTGAGTTTCACATCTGAGGAATGGGATGAAATTAGTATGAAATACAACAGAGCATCATCATCGGTGAGGAATAATATCAGACATGTATATAAGTACGCATGGAATACCGCAAGCAGAACAGCACCACTTGAACGTACTTGCAGCGTAACAGAACCATGTGACCACACAATACCGGTATTAAGCAATCGGTATTAAGCAGAAGACATGTTAAGCAATCGCTTAAAAAAATGTCCAATGAATAAATTCGACCGGACACAAGAGTCCACGCGCGATTTTTGTTTAACTCTCCTGGTCTTTAACAAGCTGTTCTTTCTTCTGAAGCTCTAACGACTCCTAAGGTGACAAAAGAAAATAGTCATGTATGTAATCACGCATTGCCAAAAAAAAACGCACTCTGCTGGAAACGAAAAGTTCAATTACCGGAATCGAGGCCCTACGCCCGATGATGCAGCGATGTTAAGTAATTTACATTCAAATGCACTGCTGCATTTTCTACGAGGCACGCTCAAGCAAATGTGTCCACAGAAGTAGAAGCTGCAAGGATCGAAATGACGGGCTGGGAACAAGGAAGGAACGTCTCAGAAAGCAACTGGAAACTATAAATTGCCTGTGGCAAAGCTTTACGGCGGGATTAGCTTTCACCTCAATTGATTTGCGAGGGAGGACTCTCCGTCAATACGGAACGACTATGAAAATCACCTCCGAGAATGGCACGACATGGAAGCTCTTCTCGATTTCGGACAGAGAATGCAAATTTCTCTCTGCTCAACTCGATTCAAAGGAATTTGGAAAATAACTAAGGTAACAGGTCCATAAACCGCTCAGACTCTAAAATCGCCCACCTCCTGAAATGTAGACTGTTTGTACATGTTGCTTTTTCATTGTACCAGCAATGTACAAATACTTTACATTTTGAGAGGTGGGCAATTTTAGAACCCACTGCATTTGAACTTCAAAAATTCATAACTAATTCCAAAAAGCTCCAAAACATATGAAACAACTTGGGTTAGATGCCAATTCCACTTGTCTTTTCAAGATGTTTCACCTCCCAAAAATCAGTTCTAGCTCTTAAATGGTCAATTTATGAACCTGTTACCTTACCAACGCTACATTACACCATTTATAGGGGGCGCCAAATTAGTGTCACCTGCAAGATTAGTAATAATACAAATTTTATTGTTGGTGGTAATCAGGAAAATACAATGATATTTAAGGCCTGCACTAATTTAAAATAGTGTTACTTTAGTAAGTTAGTGTGGCACTCACTTCTGCGGTGGTCAAAAGAGCCTCACTGAGTTTGATAAACCCTCTGGTAAACAATGTGGTTCATAGTATATGATATATTAGGCGTAAATCATGCTGCATTAAAAACCATTAGGTACTGGTAACCATATTAGATCCCACCAAAAAACTCATTTTGGTCATTTTTAGATCAAAGTTGATTTTCATTTAGTTTAAATTTCAAATATAAATGAACCTGATTATGAAATTGTAATCTTAGTAATCTTCTTTCTAAGTAGTCCATTTTGAATTTCTAAAAAGTCATCCTAACATTATGCTTCTTGTGTCTCGATAAAAAACTCCAAAATAAATTTCCATGAAGGATTAACTATATCTTTAGTCTTTGTGTTAGTAATACATACATTCAAGAACTAGTAACCATTTATACAAAATCTCTAGCTTAAGCCTATCATTTAGGCACCAAAAATCTGTGGAAAGTATTAAATTTGAGTATCATTGTTTGTGACTGCTGCCAGTTCATCATTCCTAATGATTTAAAGGTTGGTGGCAACAATGGAATTGTAGAAATATATGCTCCCAACCAAAATATTGCAATAAGAAAACTATATTCCCTTTATCATAGTACCCAAGTGGTCACTAAATCCATCATCAAATGAACAAATCTACATAGCGCCAAGTGGTCACCGAATCCATCATCAACACTACTGCTTAAAGAAGCAATAAGTACAAGGTGCCCATTTGTTTGAAGTAAGGCCAATCTTTGTTAGGAAAAGAATGCTCTTTGATTGCTTACCACTTACTCCCACAAAGTCATTCAATATGGCAAACGCTTACTTAATGGTTGAAATTAGTAAATGGAGCTTTTTAGTGGGACAAAAATTGTACCTAATTTAGAGGTTTTCAGTGGGACAAAGGAAGTAGTATTTATGGTACATTAAAGTTTCAAATCTTAAATATTTGTAAAAACATTGACTAAATAATTTCTCTAAATCTTAATTGCAAGAGCATTCTACCTACATCAGAACATTTATCTCAATTCTTTTTCATCTATTTTAACAAAACCATGTTATTTAAGTTTTTTTTTTTAATACTATGAGGCCATGATGGTTTTTACAAACTTCAATGAAAACCATTTTGGAGACATGGCAACCAACATTGGTTATGGAGAGCATGATAAATTATAACTCATAATGTTAGCCTTCATTTGCATTATGATACCCTTCCATCTAGAAGCTTAATTGAGAATGATTGAACAATATCCATTGTGTCTAGTAATATGAAAGTAAAGCCTTGTGAAAATAACATTCCTTGCCACTCTAAGCCTGAACACATTGTTTTTGATAACAAGGCTCTACTTTCACATTGCATAGTCTATTAATTTCTTGACCATCACACAATGTTCTTCATATACTTGAGCACATGTTAGAATCCAGGTTCAACCGAAGTAACGGAGCTCAGATTGCAGAGTAAAGTTTCTAGGGTTTGGTTCAGACTGGGGTCAAAGATTCACAAACTGAACCTAATTTCATCTCACCACTTCCCGCGAATTCGACCTTACATCCTACATCAACATAAGAGCGCATGCAAAGAAGCTATTCAAGCGATACAGATGATGGAATCTGTGAAGTTTCATACCGATCAAGCGAATTCTACTGAAAATGAAGTGCTGGAACAGGACATTGTTTAGGCGGTGTGAGGGAGAGAGAAAGATCATTGCTCTTAGCTATTGTTCAAACAATTAAACATCAAGAGGAATTGGAAGGCAGAATCGACACAAATCAATTGATTCAAGTCACATCTATTCACGATTCTACAAGAGGCAAGGCGTTGAATCTTCCCTTCAGCTTTGGTAAATAATGTAGTAAATCTTGTTGGAATCTTACATTGTTAGAATCGATGATTGTGCGGGTCGGAGAGTGTTTTGAAAGTTTCAAAGAGTGCAGATGAAACCTTATCATGATATGCGGGATCATATGCTTTTAGGTCAAGGACTAGGTAAAAAATTTCCCGGGCACTTGTCCGGCTCAACATCGTCTGTAACTAATCCTTCAGTTAACAGGGAGGCAATTTCGTTAAAATGGCGGGATTTCCACGACTTTGTCACGTTTCAGATTTTCAAAGCGTACGGCCTGAAACGTACATCTATATTGAGTCCTAGTAATGTTTTTTGAAGTTTGTGCAAATGAATGTCACAATTTTTTTAAGACCAGAATCGCGCCAATTTAACCAAATTATATTGATGATCCACATATTGATTTAACCATGGAACCTCAGCTTCAAGTTTACGCGAATGCCCTGGGTGAATCGAGATTTGTGGTTAGGAGATGAGTTGCAGACAGCCCTGGAAGATCTAACGTTAGGAGTTGAGGGTGGCCGAAACGCTTGCAATGGCCGGTCTTTCACATTCCTCGTGAGGAAATCTCAAACTGCCAGTACTTTTTCGTTTTCACATATGAATTAAAATAATTATTAGCCTCAGATTACAGCTGAAGATAGTACCATCATACTTGTTTTCATTGCAGATTTCTCCTTCATGTGCGAATGTGCTAGTTGAGTTTGGTTACGAATTTATGAGTTATTCATGGTTTTACATCATATATATTAATGGTTATAAACTTATCAATGGTTTTACATCATATATATTCAATGATTTTGCAGTTGCCTATCTTGGTTTGAAGATCCTTGCGAAAGGTGTACTCTCAAGAGAGATGATGAAATAGAAGCAAGTTTGGAAGCATGAAGACTCATCCAAGTGTCTTTCATACGAAAACTGTGGAATGTCTTCGTGGTTAAGTTGCGTGAAATAGATCACTCACCTGAAATCCAGGCCTTCCACTTTGTGTTCTACATTCCAAGATGACTCCACTGAGCCGCGCAAAGTGTGTGAAATTAGCGTCAGAATTGGTTTGCTTTAAGCACGCAACTAGAATGAATGCGGTGGGAAACTACTTTGTGGAATTGTGTCGTTACGTCTTAATCAACGATCTACGTTGGAGGTGTATAAACCTGATCACGAGCACTGAAAATTTGCTCGATTTCCTCACAGATATGCCATTCTCTTCTGAAACATTTCTCTTACATTTCAATTGCAGAGAGTTGAATGTCCGTGCTTTGTGTATTTCCTGGAGGATAATTTTTTCACCGAAGGTCCTGCCGACTCGAACGCCACTTTGTAGGGTTTGAAGATTTGAAAATGAAGTATTCTTCTGAGAAGCGGATTCCAAAAACGATAGTTATTCCGCTGCTCCTGTTGACTCTTGCAGTTCCTACTAAAGCATGCGGTTTCAATTACACCGATGCCCTGAATAAAAGCATCCTATTCTTCGAGGGACAACGCTCTGGGAAGCTCCCACCTGACCAACGCATGACATGGAGAGGAGACTCGGCTCTTTACGATGGCAATCAATTTAATGTAAGAACTTACAATCAACCAAAGCTCCAAAGGAGCCCCGAGACAATGTGTATTAACATAAAAAGGCAATTCATTTGCATGGAATTCAATGCACAGGAGATGATCTAGCTAGACTCCAGCAACTGTTTAGATGAACTGCAAAAACTTACTCGAAGTATCCGAAGTGTTCAGGTGGATCTAACAGGGGGCTACTACGACGCTGGCGACAATGTGAAATATCAATTTCCCATGGCATTCACAATTACGATGCTTTCCTGGAGTATAATTCAGTACAGGACTGCTTTCAACCAGACTGGACAACTCCAATATGCACAAGAAGCTGTCAAGTGGGGCACTGACTATTTTCTCAAGTGTGTCACCGGTCCTACGCAACTCTGGGTTCAGGTATACATCCCCATGTACTCTCAGAGAACTATTCAATCATGTGATACCCCAAATTACGATGTTCGTTTCCTCCAGTTGATCCAGTGCAGAATGCCTTAGTTTCATCTTGTGATGTTTCGGTCAAATTATTATTCTCAAGTGGCGAGTAAATCAGGTCGGGGATCCAGACTCAGACCACCAGTGCTGGGAAAGGGCCGAGGATATGGACACGCCACGCACCGCGCATCAAATCAACGCCTCGTCTCCGGGAACAGAGGTCGCGGCAGAAACTGCAGCAGCTCTGGCAGCAGCTTCCATTGTTTTCACGGATGACGATCCAGTCTACGCCGCGAAGTTTCTGGACACGGCTATGACGGTATAACAACCTGAATCTTGCTAAGGAGTGTCTGCATGTTTAGACATCGAAATTTGCTATGAAGAGGATGTTAGGGATCGCTTATGCCGGAATATGAAATTTTAGCTGGTGTTGGTGGTGCCAATTCGCGGTCAATGCGAGTGCATACTCTATGAATCGGCCACTGCCACGGCAGCGTAAATTTCATCTCTAATAAGCTTTTGTGAATGAGCTTGTACGTCGCATGCGCTCCTAGCTGCGTAGCCAGAGGAAGTTCATTTAATTTTGCTTCTGATGATTCTGAATAGACGCGCATGCGAAATTTGACTTCTGCAAGGCCATTTTGTTCGTATTTCGGGGATGTGGCGGTAGCAGGTTTTTGACTTCGCTGATTCCTGGCGCGGTGCTTACTCGGATGCCTGCCCTTTCTACTGCTCCTCGTCAGGCTACACTGTACGTTTTTTTTCTTAATCTGCAGCGCTCTGATGAATAAGCACAACCGCTTCACCTCGATCAATTACAATTGTATTAGTATGGGGGGATACAGTGGGGGTATTTTTTGTTTTTTGGACCACTAGTTATGTGACCTTTCTTTCAAGAAGGTTCTGAGTTTTCTGGCTCCTTCATTTCGGGGGCTTGAATTGAAGGAGGCCAATTTTGAGTATGCAATTTTTATATGTGTTGGTTCTTCACAACAAATGAAATGAGGTTTTGGAAACATTGTGGTAGCGGTGTGCACAACCATGATGTCTTGGCAGTTTTTAAACATTTGCCCTCTTTTTTTTCAATAGGCTTCAAGTCACCCAATTCTTTTTGAGACAATTGGGCATTAAATTGCTTGGAAAAAACCCATTGGGAGACATGTGTAGCATGAATAACCCACATTGCCATTGCCAAAAGAAAGAATGGGTGAGGGCCTCTCGCCTCACTTCTTTGTCAAAGAAACAAAGGACATTTTGAAATTTGTTTGCTTATCCAATGTTAATTATTTTTTATATTTTTTATATAACCAAAAGATCCTAGCCACTAATAGAGATTAGCCCTTCATATTTACCCTGCATGGTGCTATGCAGCTCATTGCAAAATGCTCTACTACAGGATTAAATCCTTTGTAGGGGTTAGATGCTACAATATTATTATAATATGACAAGGGAATGGACAGGCAATGAAGAACTCAAACTCAAGGCCATGAACAGACAATGGAGAAGGTGATGGATATATAAGTTAGCACACGATAGGGGCGCCCCGCCATTCTCCCGGCAACGGCCTCGAGGTCGCCGCTGCTGCAGTCTACCCTAGTATGCTATATATGAGTAGCGCCGTCGGTCATTTCTATATATGACTAGCGCCGTTTTTATGACTGACAGGATGAGCTTCTTTGGGCGGCGGCATGGCTGTACAAAGCCTCAGACTCACCGGTTTTCCTTCAGTACGCTGTGGATAACAGCAGCTTGAGCATATACATGTCGGAGTTCAGCTGGGATAACAAACATGCCGGCCTGCAAGTGCTTCTCTCCAGTGTATAATAAGTGCCCTAGCTTGATAGTCTAGTACACTTATACAAATCTTAGCATGTACTTTTCATCCTGGCACAACTCGATCTCGTCATCGCGTAAAGAAAAAGCTTGGAAGTTTAATTTACGCCCTTACATGCTTTAGTAGAACATGTAAGAATGGGAACTAAGGATTATTAGGAAGGCCTTCAACATCTGAAGTTCAATGGAATTTTTGCAAGTGTCTTCACCTTTCTTCGTCTGACAAATTTTTGAAATGTTACACAAGCAGTTATACTTTTCTGGTGAAGCGTCACTACAAAGCTACCCTGCCTTAGCCGATGCGTTTGTATGTTCCAACCTCCCTCGAAGCCCGCAAATGGTTGTGAATTACACCTTAGGTAATTTGCCTTGTTGCTCTTATAAACTCCTTGTCATTGTAGATAGACGTCAAGATTTGGAAAGCATCTTACTCCATCTGGTGGACGTAATAATACCTGAAAATGCCTGAATATGCAGGTGGTCTAATGTATATTCGCGAGGGCGCAAATATGCAATACGTGACAGGTGCGGCATTCTTGATCGCCGTGTATGGCGACGCTCTCGCCGCAGCAAACAGGACGATCCTCTGTGGAGATCAAAGGAGCTCTGTCTCATCCTGGCATCTGTGGACATTCGCCAAATCTCAGGTAACTACAATGAACCGTCTAGCTCACAGCAGTCGATCACAGCAGTCGATCGGTAACTGGCATCCCCATTTTGATCTGAATTTTCACAATCAGTACTTGTAGCCAAATCGCAAGATTTTGGCAATCCTCAAACCTAAACTGTGCAATGCTACCGGAAAATTGAAATCGGTATTTTCCGTTCTCAAAATTTTACTCGATTGCGTTTTCAATTGCCTTTTTCGGTTCTGTTCTTGAAGACTCTGTCGGCAATTCTCATACACAGTTGCTTGTATGTGACTCTGCTATTTACAAAAGCAAAGATTGAAAATGATTAAAGAAATTTCAAATTATTGAGCACTGAACTATAATCGAAGAACATCCGCTTTCCGGTTACACTGCAACCATATAAAAAAAAACTCAGCTTAGAGATGTGTTGGATCATATGGCAATATATAATGATGCATATTCTAACATGTACCTCAATAATCTGCAGCTGGATTACATTCTAGGCAATAACCCTCAGCGGCAATCATACATGGCAGGGTTCGGGACGAGGCCACCGCTACAAGTGCACCACCGCAGCGCCTCCATAGTTTCCATCCACGACGACCCCACCCCTGTTGGTTGCGGACAAGGCTATGTCGACTGGTACTCAAAGATTGAACCGAACCCTAATGTTTTGACTGGCGCCATCGTCGGAGGTCCTGACTACTACGACGGCTTCGCAGATTTGAGAAATGTCTCTTCGCAAACGGAACCGACTACGTACGTCAATGCCGCCTTCGTTGGCTTGATCGCGAAATTTGTAAGTCACACATCATGGTTGCAAGACGCTAATTTATGAGATTCTCAGAGGACGAAAGATATTTTAACCCCCAATGACCAAGGGGGGTGTACAATGGGGTACAGTTCATGTACAAAATTTTCAATCAGTTTTCACCAAGGGAGAAATCCCATTCCTGACCACTTAAGCAATTCCACAGACAGTATCTGCAGGTCGGGTTTTGTCAGTGGGAAAATTTTCCAGTGTGGAGAAATAGAGTTTGGAAGGTTTCCATAATTTTTCAGATTTTTATTCCTCAAAAAATAATTACTACTCCCTCCGTCCCAAAATGATCTTCCTGTTGGATAAAATGTTCCGGATTAAGGCTGAAAATAATGTTTTTTCAAAAAAAAATTGAGTTTTAAGTAGAGTTTGGTGCACTCCTAATATTCTGAAATTTGAATTTTTGAACTCTTTGCAAAATATAATTTTTAAGCACTCAAAAATGAGATTTTTGAAGTGTTTTTGAGAAGCACCGGTGGCCATTGATCTGGTCAGTTATTGTAGACCTGGAGCAAGATTTAATTGATCAAATTTCAACAATACATTATGGCCAGCCTGTTTGTCCCCATGCGCCATAAGGATGGCACCATGTGGCCATTTAATTTGTCACCTGTGATGTAATCCAACCCTGAAATTAGACATTGTTGCTTTTTGGAACTCATGTCAACAGTACTTACTTGGTCGTGATTGGAGTTTCGTTTTAATAGTATGCTCTCAATGCTTGTGATTGGATTTTTGTTCCTTCTCTACAGGAAGTGCTTCTAGCCCCTTTTCCTTCTATATTAGTTCCATATTAGAATATGATTCAGGAAGATCATTTTGGGACAGAAAATGAAAGGCAATCGGAAGATCATTTTGGGATGGAGGGAGTATGAATTTTTGAATGGAAGATTCCATCCTTCCCACTCATATAGACCTTCCTATTTCCAACCAAGGGGTTGGTTGCAAAATTCACAAGGGTTGGTTGCAATATAGACCTTCCTATTTCCAACCAAGGGTTGGTTGCAAAATTCACAAGGGTTGGTTGCAATTTTGGAAGTCTTGTAGAACAATCACAATGTGCCACAACTGCACTAGGAACCGGGAACTATGCTGTAATTAATTAATCAATGTTCATCTCTTCCTATGTGGAAAGGAAACGTCCTACATTGCCAAAATGGGGGGGGGATCTTGGAATGGGATTTCTCCCTTAGAAAGTTCACCAACTTTAGAAAGCTCTAGCATGCTCAAAAATGAACTGATTTTGAAACCGCAAATTGCATTGGAATTGTAATGAAGTGCACTTCAACTTCATAACAAGTGAAAAATGAATAATTTAAAATCATACAAAAATTTGCATTTCTTTTATACACTACCTACCATTTTATAGAGAACCTTTGGAAGATAGTCAATGATTTTTTGCAATGGGATGAAGAGCAAGCAAGAACAAGCAAGAAACCTTGCACGCAATTCAAATAGTATGGAATGAAGTGTCTCTACAAACATGCCCAATCAAATGCAAACAATAATTTTGATGATAATATTGTTTTGATGATAGATAGTGTACAAAAAACATCCAAAATGTTGTATGATTTTGAATTTCACATGATTGTACATATTTGTTACAATGATAAATTATAAAAATTCCAACGAAACCTTTCTTTAAGAGCAAGGATGTGTATTCAGCTTAAATCTAAAGAGCTTGCCGATTATGCCAGGAGAATCTACTTGCTTTGCCGATTTTGACCCACATCAAATACTCGAATATGATATTTTCAAATCATATATTTTCAAATTGTATATACTTCTGGATATTTGTATGTAGAAAATGGTGTATGTTTCAATCTTTAAAAAGCACAAAATGCCATCAATATTGACAAGCAAGATTAAAACTAGTATTTCAAGAATGAGATGGAATGAAACAAGTTTCAATTTCAAGATTCAAGAATGAATGAATATAATGAATCTTCCATGTTTCAATTTTTCAAAGAAATTAGCCGAATACGCACCCCTTGGTCTTAACGCTAGAGAGTAGGCAAATCAACATTGAGAAGCAAGATTAAAACAAGTATTTTAAGAATGAAATGGAATGAAACAAGTTTTAATTTCAAGAATGAATGAGTACAATGAGTCTTCCATATTTCAATTTTTTAAAGAAATGAGCCAAATTTGCACCCTTTGGCCTTAACGTTAGTAAGAGAATATGCAAAGATTTGCAGATTTTGCAAAACCATGTCCACTCTCTAGTACAAAACAGGTCAAAATTACCAAGAACTTAGAGCAATTTTTTTGCTCATTTTTTCTTGAGATTAGATAGAACGTAATAAATGTTATTGACATGTAGGATCTTGAAGTTCACATTGAAAGTGAGCACCTCAAAAAATTTCACATTAATTGACTTTTATTGCAAAGTTTAGTAGATATTTAAGTTTGAAGTTTTATTTTGTTGTAGTACTTAGACATTTGTCAATGAAAGATAAGAGAGTTGAGAATGCTCATCTAAAATTTCACAACATTCCAAGAATTTTTCAATTCAGTATTCAATTTATGGTGGAGCTTGCAATGCACAATGGTCACTAAAAAGAGAGTAGTGTTTGTAAAAACAAAAATGGGACACTTCTCCTCTTTACCCTCCTTGGATCTTCCCCTTTTGAGGTGGATCTTGACATTTTTGAGGTGGGCAATAATCACATTGGTTGGTTGACTTTTCAATCCATACCCAAATTGAACCCTCCAAATTGAGTTGTCAACTAAATTCCACAAAAGAAAGTTTAATTTGGAATTTAATGAAACTATTGCCATTGAATTTATAACACAGTCTATTTCATATAAATAATTTTTATATTTTGAAAATTTTGAAATTTGAAAACAAATAGCTCAAAAAAGAAGGGTAGTAACACGAAAATGGTCACTCCTAGGTCATTAGGGGTTAAGCTACACCTTGTTAACAAACAAAAAATTCAATTTGCATAATACTAAACAAAGTTTTCAAAGTTGCTTTGGTAATTTGCCTCCTCTTTACAGTAGAAGAAGTTGAGGGAGGGGGTCCAAGGGCACCAGTTGCATCTTTTCTTTATCAAAATTTCCCGTTTCGTTTTTTCTAGTATCAAATTCTTACTAGCCACTTTCTTTCAGCTTCAAATTTGCAAAGGCTACAATCCTCCTCTTTCAAAGACATGATGGTTCAAAGACATGCTAGTTTTGAAACTAAAATCAAAATTTGATTACATCAGGTAGCTAGACATAGATGATGGTGCAAAGGTTGGCTACAAAGAGCAACCCTAAACAAATATCACTCTTCACCATATCCAAACACTCCAAGTCCCTCAACAACCAACCCTAAAGTGATACCTGCCATCTCCAAGAACATATTTGCCTTTAACAACTTGGATATTAGGTTTGGATCCAAAATGGCAAGTGGCTAGAATTTGACAATTTCATGAAAGTGACAGCTACCTATCTACCTTTTATTCTTGTGCACTCTGATTGGTTATTGACTTATTGTTCCTACCAATTGCTTGTTCAATTTGGATCCTCCATTTTCACACTTCAACTAGTTATTTTTCGAGAGGCACTAGTAGTAACAATAAATTAACTGGTGGTTCTCCCCAAACATTGCTTCTATGGCCAGGATCTAAGTGTAAGGTAACTACGCCTAAAATCATACAAATAAGCATGGTTCCCAGTATTATATTGAATTTTTTTTATGGGGTCTTGTTGGTAGTCAAAAGGAGATTCTACATTCTCTTAGAATGCATTTTTTTTGGATACCGTACGTATGAATAAACTATGAATTTTCAGAGTGTTGAAGATCTATAGGTGTTTCTAAAACCAAGTAACCATAGACTCTCATGAATAGTGGAAGTACATTTTAGTCAAGATTCTAGAGTGGTCCGCTTTTATTAGAAAGTGGTCAAACTTAGGTGTAGTTACCTTAAAGTACTTTCTACCAACACCCAAATCACTCAACCATGGTTGAGTACGTGTTCTCTTCCGGAGTTTGTATTGTACAGTACAGAAACAAAGCTGGCATACTGTACGCTTTGTACGCGGAATGACGAACAGCATCATATCTCCACGACTTCTCTTCAATTTCCTGCTGACTATTTCATTTTCGGCAAGGAGTAAGTTATCAACCCACTTGCCCTACTAGCCTCTTGAGCTCATGCAATTGCATGCAATATCTTATTAATTATTGATTGACACTGTAGTACGTGTCACAGGACTCCTTAGAAGCACATGCATTGGGGATGCCTGTGCCAAGCAGTACGTAGCTAGCTTGGCTTGGCTAGGCTATTGCGGCATTTGAGAGGTCCAAATTGTTAGCACAATTAAAGAGTCAGCAAGAAATTAAAGGTCGAGCAGCTAGAAGTCGTGGAGAGCTGCAGCTAGTACTGTTAAGTCATTCCGTATATATGCAAAGCTTACAGTACTACGCTATATATGCATGCCATGCCAGCTCCAGACGAACACAAACTCCAGACGAGAATCGAACACTCCGTCGATCCGTCAGGGTCGATCGAGCGGCGAGCCCAACGTAAGTAAGCTAAGATAGATGCAACGTAACATGGTTGAGTGATTAATAATTCCGGATTGGGTCTTGCTAAACAGTACGTAAGTTCCTGTACACAGAGATCTCGTCGATACAGCTACTCAGCAGCTACAGTAGTGGGAATTCACGGGCAGTTCGTCGTCCGGTCCGGTCCAGGACTCGATCCAGGACAGATAGATAAATTACTGAGTTTTTGTTTTCTTTTTCTGAATCAAATGAAACGAAATTTCAATGCAAAAAGTCACAGTATCTTACAGACCTGCCAGACACAGGTGGCCTGGCACAGGGAGAGATAATATGTTAACAATTCCCAAGAATCCCAACCAGCACTGTTCCTTACTGACTCCCACAGTCCCACTTACAAGGTCGGGGTGAACTCGAACTGACCCACTCGCTCGTTCCCCCCGGGTGCAAGAAAAAAAAAAAAAAAAACCGGTTACTTTGTACCAAGAAAATAGATGCTCTACATCTCTCTTGGCTAGTTTGGGACCTCAGATTGCAAATATGAATTCAAAAATGCAAATTTTATAATGCGTGGGAAATAAATAAAAAAATTCAGGTTTTTCCTTCGATGCTGTACTGCAACTTGAATACGTACTGTATACTAGTTGTGGATGTGATTTGACTCTACAGTAATGAAAGTGCGAAACGTAATATATATATATATATATATACACTACAGTACAGTACTGTATAGAATTGATACTAGTAATTTAATGTCGGATCTGATCTGGTGTGGTTGTGTTGTCCGCCCGATTGCGGATTCGATCGACGACAGCCGGTCCTATTTGTCGACACCTTTTTTAAAATTGGAACAGGCCCTCTTGGTTGCCACGGGGACCGGGAATTGCGGCTTGCTCGTGACTTGATTCTCTCCTTGCCTCGCCGATGCAGCTTCCCGCCAACGAGTGGACCATCTTCTATTACTAAACAACAAACAAACAAGCAAGCAAGTAGTCGGCGGGTCCCCTTCCTTGTAAATGGCGAAGGTAGAGACAGACCAACACTTTTCCCATGTCTGTGGTAAGATATTTGGTCATAAGCAGCTTTTTAACTGATGGTTTTACTACCAATGAGTCAGAGCCGCATCCGTCCTCAATGCAACTGAATGGGAAGTGAGTGGTCATTCGGTAACTGTGACTGTACTGGGATTGGATGTCGACACAATTTAGCCTATCTTCATAACATTGTTCACCTTGGCTGGGGTCCCTTTTGCTGTGCTCCCCCCCCAATCAGGAGACTCCCAGCCAATGATATTATGCAGTCTGACAACCCAGGAAATCTCCAGCTGAGCCCAACCAATCAAAATTTCAATATTATAACTATAACTAAATCCTCCCCGAAGGTATCTTGGAAGGAATTATACCTCCACTTGGGGGAGGTCTCTCCAGTGGTTTAGCAATGTGATGTTAACAAGAGACTCACCAATTTGGAGGCCTCTGCAATTTCGTCCTCCCACAGGGCTGATTTCTTCTTCTTCTTCTTCTTCTTCTTTTTCTTCTTCTTCCTGTTTATAATAAGGTGGGTACACCCTAAACCGACACTTTTTGCTATTGAGTCTATCTACGGTTGTTAGACTGGCCAGATTTTCACATGTTCTTGTTGGCAAGTGAAAGGGGGCTCCAACGCACTAAAGAACGTGGCATTTGGATATTGTATGCAAAAGTTATCAAGGAACAAAGTTTGATTCTAAAAGCGTTTCTTCCACATAGGTACAACACTGATTTTGGAAATGTAGACATAGTGAAGATGGCGCTTTAAGGTCAGTGGCACATTTGGGTGTACCTACCTTACATGGTGTACTCCAAGTGAGCTAGCAAAATCGTTGACAATGTAATCGTACCATCTCAAGTCAATGAGGGAGGAGAAAAAATAGGTGCATAGAAAGCTTGGGTGGTTTAGGGATCCAAATATTGTCGTTGGATTGAGGCACCTACGCCTGGAAGTGAAAAAAAAGAAAATAAGAAAATAAGGAGATTGCACGGCATGTACTGTTGCACTGCATAGTAAATGGCGAGGTTCCTTTAGATGTGTTTCAGCCACTCTGGAGGGTCGTTTTAAGTTGGTTCCTCATGCCCCAACTGTTCAAAATAAAAAGTAATTTTAAAATAATTCAAAAAATTACTAAAACATTGAAATAATAAAATAATAAAAAAATAATTTTCAATTATTTTTTGATGTGGCAATCTCTCGACCACGTCAACAAGTTGTTGTCAAGTTGTTGTGGTTGCATTCCCACAATCTAGGAACTGTAAGGAACTTGCAACCCTCCAAACAAGATAAATCCCATCTAATGCTTTTGCATTTTTTAAAAAGGGCACTGAATAGTGAACAAAATTGTCTTATTTGGTTCCTTAATGAACTCCAAACCTTGCATTAGTTGATAAGTCCCTTACAAGCATCTAAGAAGGCATTATATCTTCCAACATGTGGAGGAGCATTGCTTGGTTTTATAATACTATGACTAGGGTGCATAGATTTTATTCCAAGTTTTCATAGCTTCTACTACAACACTCCTACCTTTAATCCTTTGGCACATGAATTCTTTCTTGAATTTTTGCATATTTTTGCTTATATCTTTATAAATATATACTATTTACTTCAAATTCATCATACAAATTTATACTCCCTAATATATTTTTAAAATTCAAGCATTGATTTCAATAATGAAAAGTTTTGTGGTTAAGAAGCCCTTAAAGACTCTTTGTTCATTGCCCATATTTTGGATGTTAGAACACTAGGGGGGTAACCAATGACTATTTTTTAAAGCTTCAAAGCTTCCAAGAAAGCTTCAATGTCCTCTACTACTTCATACCTTCATTTTGTATGCTTCCATTTGCAAATGTATATTCATTTCTCAAAGACGTAATCACTTGTCTTCTTTAAACCATAAGAATTTCAATTTTGTTTGTAAAAAATAATGATTACCATGAATTTTTGAATGGAAAGTAAAAAGAATTCACACAAAATGCAATGTTTTCTCAAATTTGTTTTAGATCTTCTCAGTGTGTGCATATTGTAGTAGAAAACATTAGGAACACCATAGTGGAAATGAAGTTACAGTGTCATTTATCCCCTCAAGAACCAAATTGTATTTTTTGGCAACATAGCGATTTTGGGGAACTCACTACAAATGAAATTTTTAATTTTTTTCTTTGAAATTTTTACACAATGTTTTTCCAAGGAGTAGCTTTAAGGACCAAAAATTTTCATAACTTTTTAGTACACATTTAAAAAGTTATTGTATGATATGTAATTTTTATTGCTCAGCAAGTAACCCGGACATCTAAAAAACTTCTTTAAAAATCACTTTTTCTTTTTTGAATTTGAAATTGGTTCTCTCTCTCTCTATATATATATCTTTGAATCATTCTATTTTGATTAATGAGATGAAAGTTATGAGGAGTTTAAGTTGTGGATAGTTTGTAGATAGCTATGGAATTTCTACTTTAAGATAAACTTTGAAGTGGTTTATTTAACTCAATTTTCAATATTTTTGGAATTTTCTTTTAAAGATTAGGTGTAGATTGTTTATTTTAACATTAAAACCATTGGAATTGGCATTTTTCAATTTCATAAATAAATTGTTAACAATTTAGTGTTTTGAATCATTCTCTACTTCTTTCTACTTACTCTTTTTTTTCTATATGTTGTACGATTTCAAATGATCTAGATTTTTTTAAGCATATAGCCAACTTGCCTTGAAGAATGAATCAGAACCATTTTAGACATTTTTTCATACAAATGTGATCTTGTGAAGTGCAGCTGCCCAAATTTTGCAGGGCCAAAAAAAAAGATTTTCGTCACTTCAAATGCTAATATCTTGCATTTTACACCATGAAAATTTCTAACTTTTTTTCCACAACTTCTCAAACCAACTTACCACAAGATCCTATAGTTACAAGAGTGCTAAACTATTTTTTTTCTAAACTTTAATACTTGTATGAAAAATGGCAGTTTTGGAGTGTTTTTGGTAAAAACATAGTCAAAAAAACTTTGGAGGTTAAAATTATAAAATGAGAAGAATCAAGGTTGTAGGGCCAGTGTTTAAATTGCAATAAATGTTGAATTTTAGGAATTCTTGAATTTTCAAATATGAGTAGAAACAAGATTCAACGCATCATTTCATTAGTTGGAATCAATTTCAAAAATGATTATTTTGATTGCTAAAAGTCAAAAAGAATAAAGACCCATAAATTGTCAAATAATCTACATGGTGATTTGTGGATTGAGAATCTTCTTATGTAGAAAAGTGAAGGATATCACCATGAAGAAATATCCAAAAATATGTTCAATAAATGTCTTACCAATAACTCCACTAATTAAAAGTTGGTTGCAAAACTAAAATTTTCCATCCTATACTAATAAAGAAAGTCATCCAGAGGTCTTTTTTGACCTCCCAAACGTCTTGAGGATAATGATCCTTAAAGTCCTCTAAATTTTGCTTTTAATCCTAAAAAGACAACACTTACTATCTTGGTAACTAAGTCTATCACTAAGATAGTTAATTAAAAATGATTGAATTATTGGTAGGATAAGAACACTCTCTATTTCTACAAAACTTTAGGCCATTTATCGGGCAATTTGTGTCCTTTGCTACATTGCATGGTTTAGTAAATTTAGTTATAAACTTTGAAACTAATGACCAACATAAAGCATAACAAAATTCTTTAATTTTTCAATGTAAAACTCTTGTAACATATGTGTTTATGGATGCATATTAGAAGCATGTGGATAATTTGTCTATCTCAGGCATGTATGAAATGTTGTCAATTATATAAATGCACAAATTCAAGTGTTGATTGAACGAAAGTTACTAAATTGAAAGTTCACACCTTGAAGTTATTATCCACTCTCTAGTGAATTGTGAGCAAAATACTTATATACAATAGAAACTTAGTATAAAACTTATTGTTGTCCTTCTAATTGTTGCACATGAGTAGACTTATTGAATTCACAATTTTTTTTGCAGAAGAACAACAAAACAAAGAATATCCGATATGTATATAAAAGGTAAGAAGATTGTAATTATAGTTTTAGGGATGCTTTCACATTTGTAATAACAAAAGTCTTTAACTCATTACCCACTAATTATTGATAGTTTTAGTGATTACTAGGTACGAAGTGATTGTGCAAAATCTAAAGTAATATTGAAATCATCATGGATTGTGGTTACATGATTTTATTTTAAATTATACTCCATATTAATTAGCATTGAAACAAGGTTAAACTAGCATGCATTTTTTGACAATATAGAAATTTTGAGTAGGTACCTATGATTGGAGATTTTCATATTTCAGGCTAAAATTTTAATAGAAGGTGGAGATGAGGAATATATTTCATATGCATTGAATTTCATGACATTTGAAAATATGAGTAAAAAATTATGGCCTAATATGTTATTTTTTTCCTCATCCATGCAATCTGGGCAGATAAGAAAAAAACACTTTTTTTATTAAAAAAAATTGAAATTGGTTCTCGAGAGTTATTTGCACATGAAAAGTTTTGAATCATTTCATTTTGATCAATGAGTCAAAAGTTACAAGGAGTTTTTGTTTGTGGATAGTTATGGAATCTCTATTCTAAAATAAACTTTGAAGTCCATTATCTTACTCTATTTTTAATATTTTTAAAATAAAATCATAGGATGCAGATTATTTATTACAACATTGCAACCATTGGGATTGGCAATTTTCAAATCCTTAACTAAATCCTTAACAATTTTGTATTTTGAATCGATATCTAATTCTTTCTATTTACTGTTTTTTTCCTATATGATGTACAATTCCAAATGATGTGAAAATTTTTAAGCATGAGCCAACTTGTCTGGGAAAAAGAACTCAAAGAAGCACCATCATTTGGACATTCTTTCATAAACAAGTGAGCTTGTGAGGTGAAGCTGTCTTGTTCTTTGCAAGGCCAAAAAAATGGTTTTACTGAATTTAAATGCTTATATCTTGCAATCCATATGGTGGAAATTTCTGAAATTTTTCCGGATGTTCTTAAGTCAGCATAATACAAGATCCTATGGTTACTTGTGTCCAAAAATATTTCTTTTTCTAAAAATTGGTACTTAAACGAGAAATGGTAGTTTGGGAGCATTTTTAGTAAAAATATAGTGAGACAAGGAACTTAAGGGGTTAATATGACATTGTTTTAGTTCTCAAATTTTAAATATTAAATGAAATCAATGATGTAAATATGTAAAATAGCAAATGATTTAGTATACTTTGACATTCACCCTTTACTTTGAAGATGCCTTTACATTGAAGATGTCTTTTAATTCTAAGTCTACATATCATAAGCTTTTTTCTTTCTTTTATTTGTTGGAGTGTTTAATAATCAATTGCATAAGCTTTTTGAAAGTATGAGAATTCTTTGTAATTCATCTTGAGACCGAATGAGGAAGACTAAACAAAATTGAGTATAAAAATTGCAATGAATGTTGCTTCATTTGTTCTAAGCTGTGAATTTCATGTTCTATTTTATAAGAAAAATATAGAGACACAACAAGATAAGATATTAGTATGATTATATACAAAGATGAAGCAGCACATGGTATTGACAAGAACTTTGGATAAGAGGTTGTATTGACAATTGAAAGATTGTGGTTAAGTATCAAACGTAAAAAAAACAAGGTATAATTGAAAGCATGTATTGGCTATAGACTAAAAGCAAATACTTCAATATATATTAATAACATGTCCTAAGATTCTTTCAAGAGACCCTTGGATATTATAAAGTTCATAAGGATAATTCAAGAAGTTGCAAACATTATTACAAAAAGTCACTTGCATATTTAACTCCTAAATTTCCATCATTTCTTTAAAGGTCAAATGAAAGTTTTTATAGATTCATGTGATGTCAATTTTTGGCATGATTTCTTGAATTTTTTAAAAGATAGAAAACATATTCACCTTCAAAGAATATAATTTTTATTTCAATTGGAGCCCAAGAGCAAAAATTATGCCTCCTAAACTAAAAATGGTTGAGCTTAGGTAATAAAAGAATCCTATAAAAAACTTAATTTAAAAAAATAAATTCTCATAGATTTATATTTGTTCTATATAGAAAATTTGGATTTATTTCATTTGGATTAGCAATGTGAAAGAATGGAGCATCTTGTTTAACCCCTAAAGGACTAGGTGTTCAAATTTCAAATAATATTGATGAATGCAAATAACATCTTAAGCATGCCAAAATGCATTTTTTCATCCATCAATTATTTTAAAGATTCTTTTGATAGTTCTTTAACATTTGTGCCATATAAATTTTCAAGATTTTTCTCTGTAATTGAAAGGATATCAGTAGGTTTAGACTCAAAAAGTAACTTTTCAAGTTCAAAAAATGTCTACATTTTAGGCCTAATTTGCCTTTTCAATGAAATGTACATAGTCTTAACCTTGAGAGGACATGCTTGTGACTATGAATTAAAACTTCAAAATATTTTAGACTAGATTTTTTCATTTTTTGACTATATGTAAATGATATTTTTATATTCATTTTCTAGAAATGAAATCATTAAAAGAGATTAAAGGACAAAATAAGACTATGAATACCCATCGTGTTCTTGAACGATGAGGATTGTTGTGAACTCTAACACAACAACGATTTGACGTGGTTGCAACCGTGCCACATTAGTTAATTAAAAATTATTTTTAATTATTTTTAAAATTTTAAAATTTTAAAATATTATTATTATTTTATTTTGACTAGTTTTCAAGGTGGAAAACAAGCTTGAAATAGCCTTTTGTTTCCCTCAAATCTCATCTAATGCATATGTCTTCTATAAGGCAATGACAATCAAGTTTTGACATTAATTCATGATTTATTTAATAATAGAAAGCTTCCTTCCTTCGCCTTGTGTCCAAAGCCAATACTATTCTAAAAGAATAAAACAAACTAGTTAAAAAGAAGGTCAAGTAGCAAGAGTCTAGGTAGAATTTTGAATCAAACCATAGTGTTTGCAAGAAACATGGGTGCCTAATTAACATCAAATGGAGTATGATGGAGCTTTTCTATGCTATAAGTTTTGAAGCATGACTTGCATGAATTTGAAATTTATATTAGAGATGATCGTCTTGAGTACAATCATATCCCGTATTTCCCAAAAGATTCAAACTAATTTTGTATTTAAGAATCAAAATTGATGATCTAAAGCTCAAATTTTGTAATCTGTTTCTACAATAGGAAGGCATGCTATTATCAAAGAGCATCTAAAAATATTTTATTTTTTGTCCTCTATGTTAGTGCAAATAGAGGTCCCTTTGTACATGCACTTCTAAACATTGAAGATGGTTTCAAGATCATTCTTTTGGTAAAATCTCAATATCTCATCACTGAAAACCATCACAAATGGACAATTTTTAGTTTCTTTGTAAATTTTTTTTCCTATTTTTTTTCAAATTAAAAGGCCAAAGTGTTTATTTTATTAAAAGAATTTGTCACTATTTTGTGAATAACTTTTGACTTGCATTTTTTTAAGTCTCAAGTTTTGGTAATGTATTATTTTTAGTGTTAATTAATTATCTTTTATTTTTATTTTTATATATTTATTTATTTCCAAAAGGTCATGTTATAGTGAGTACTAGCCAAAATTACTAAATTAGGCCAAAAGTGGAACAAAATTGACAGGTCATTCTTGCAATTACTTACCAACCAATATATGTAGTTTTAATTTATAATGAATCAATTATTCATTAATATTCTTCAACTATTTTTTGCTTGAAAATAACCAAGGATATCTACTATTATTAAATATACATTATTTTTATTGAATTTTATTGGCAAATGAAAGAAGATTCCATTACACTTTAGCTTACATTATTTACATACCTAATATAAATAAGTAATGAGTTTTCAAACTATTGTTTGTAGGTGTATCAAAAATCAACACTAAACTCCCCTAAACTCTTATCGAGACTCTTATGTTTTGATTGTATACATCTTGCATCATTGTTATTAGAATTTTGTATTGCTTTTTGGTTCAAATATAGGTGTTGCATTTTAGACAATGATGGTGATTATTGTGTGCTTACACTAGTAATTTGAAATTTGTCCAAGGTTTTGATCAAGAACCAACAATTTTGGAAAGTAAATTGGTTCATCTTAACTGCCAATTCTTCCCATACATTGAGGCAAAGGTCATTGAAAAAATATTGGAATAAGGACAATAATTTTTTGTCCAAAATCATTAGTCATTATTTAAACTTGACTCCTAAACTCCCATAATTTGACTCTGTGCATCTTAACCCCTAAATGCCCGGGTTTTTTTTTTTATAGCTTCTTGGATTTGCTCAAAACTCAATAAAAGTCTAAGTCTTTATTAGTTTAATCAATTTAAAAAAAATTGCAATTGTATGAATTCAAACTAGACATGCTATGGATGGTATAGGAAAAGAGAATACAACAATATCACTTATGGATTGAAAGATTAGAGTCTTTGATCAAGAGGGTGTTAAAATTGTGAAAGTGATTTGAAGTCTTTAAATCCACTTTTATATGTCAAATCTAAAATGAAGCCAGAGAAAATAGCCTGCACAACCATAATCAATTTATAGCTTTTTCAAAATCTACTCTACAATGCTTTTAAAGTGAATTTCCAATGTGATTTTCCCCTCAAGATTTAGTGTATTTGAGGCTCATCTGTATGAACCTCTGACACTTAAAAAAGCAAGATTTGCAATGGCTCCCTTTGCACAATGCCTTTAATAGAAAAATCATGAACAAGTTATTTTCAAAATCAAACTTTTGAATGCTTAAAATAATTTAAAGGGTATCTAACTTTTAAAAAACTATCCAAAATAGTATTTGGGTGGTAAAATTTTACACAACTTCAAAGTTAGTCCACACCAAAATATTGTGCCTTGGCATTTAGGGGTTAAGTCATCAATATCTTTTGTCTTGCTTTTTGGTCTAAATGTCACAGTTTGGGCAATGATGACAAAGCTTAAAGGCAAGCCAAACCCATTTTCTATCATCCTACTTTTGATCCCAATTCCGTCCAAACATTCATCCAAATCCTTTCATTTTCTAACGAAATCACTGCATTAATGCCAAAAGGGGGTAACGTGCCAATTCTTCAATGGTGAACACTTAAGTACCATTCAATACATGGGAGAGAGGTTATGGGTTGTTTATAGGGTGTTCATGACTCCACTCTATGAGCAGATTTACACTTTTAGGGCAAACCACTTTAGAAATTCACAGAAACTACAATTTTAATTGGAAAATTATAATTCCACTTGGGTTTGATTCGTGAAACAAGCCCCCCCTTGCAATTGGCCCCAATCAGATATTCAGAACACCAATCAGGGTGCTGATAGGCTTTCAGTTGTCTATCTCAGTGGGCGACCAGTGAATAGACTTGTAACTTGCGTGAAGCTTTGGTTTCCATTGGAACCGACAATTTTGGGAAAGTGAACGGGCTCCTCTGAAGTGAACTCCCGATTTTCCCCGTACGCTGAGGTCAAGCTAGGTCATTGCAAAAACTGTGAGCACAAAGACCTGCCCTTTTCCGTGAACCAAATGTCTGCTCTTGGATGTAACAACACAAGCTTACTACTGTACAGTACAGTACTTTACTTACTTGTGAACCTCCACAGAGGGTAACTGAACTGAAGCTACAGTAGCTGACGTGCAGGCATTGCTACATTCCATTCCTCCATCTGCGGCGGATTGGAATTTTGGAAGGGATGTAGTACAGACTCCAGTACTACTACTATGATACTGCAGCAGCAGCAGCAGTGGGGGACGCAGTAATAACTGAGCTAGTGGAGTGCGGCAGTGCCGCGCCAAAAGAAGAATCTACAACACTAGATTGCATCGACGGGTGCTCGCTTTTGGACCTGACGAAAGACAGCATGCAAGAGTTTCCTTTGTCTAGTCACCTGGAAACCAGATATTTGTTGCCCAATCACCAGCTTCATCTGTAGGTGCATGGACCCACTCCCATCGGTCCCCGGCCACTGACACTGCTGCCATTGCAATTGCAGTAAGTAAGTATCTGAAGAAGCTGGTAACTGACCATGATCTCTGTCTTACTTAACAGGCAAGGGCAGGCCCTAGCTAGTCTGCCTTCGTAGCTACAGTGGTGAAGTGGGCTCAGACGCTTCCCCTGGCCGACGACTCCTTCACGTCGCCTCGAACTCGTATTATAGACACTGATCTTTTTTCTCTCCGTCCGGGGGCGCACCTGCACTTCGTCCAAACTCATACACGTCGATCGATCGATTGATCCAGGCTTGTGCTTGTTTCGATAGTAGGCTTGGCCAGGTGTGTGCTGTGTCAAATTTGGGTATAAATGGAAGCTAGTTCCACGCCGGGAAAATTTATCCGGGCTGGGTACTGATCTTTTGGCGCTTCGGTGGTTGCTAAGGCCCGGAAGCTTGTATGCATGGTCGGGGGATCGACTTGGGTCCCATTAATTGTTGAGTGAATGTTCTCTGGCATCGGAATGTGCTGGCTAGAGAGCTGCTGCAGTGGTGAACGGAAGATGGGATCATGCGCGCTATTGAAGTGTGGGTGTGGGTGGGTGTGCGTGACGCCTGGCTAGCTGTGCCATGGATGTGGCTTGGTGAATGTATGGCAACGTTGTAGAGGTTAGGAGTGACGGCGGCGGGAAGCTAGACGAGAGTGAGATCGAGAAGTGTGAGTGTGAGTGTGTGAGTGTGTGAGTGTGAGTGTGAGTGTGTGAGTGTGTGAGTGTGTGTGTGTGTGTGTGTGTGTGTGTGAGTGAGAGAGAGAGAGAGAGAGAGAGAGAGAGAGAGAGAGAGAGAGAGAGAGAGAGAGAGAGAGAGAGAGAGAGAGAGAGAGTTAGAATGGCGGCAGACCACGCGTGGAGTGGGCTGAAGCCGGCGCGCGCGCGCACGGTGGACGCGGGCGGGCGTTCAGATCAGCAGCAGCAGCTCCACCAAGCGGGGAGCAGCTCCTTGCGCGGGTCAGAGTGGGCGCCGTCGTGGGTGCCGACGCCCAATGCGCCCGACGAGTCATGGATGTCACCCTGGAGTGGGGCGGTTCCCGGTCACGGAGCGCCCACCAGCTTGCCGGGCGCGCCAGCGCGCCGGAAAGGTCTGGGCGCGGACTTGTCGATGTCCATGGGCGGTCGGGGTGCAGGAGGATTGGCTGCCGGTCTCGGGGTTCCCGAACAGTCGCTTCCCCATCGCGAGGGCTGGAAACGGAGCTTGACGTCCAGTCCGCGGTGGGGCACTGATCGGCGCCTGTACCGGTTCGGGAGCAGCCCTTGCTCGGAAACTAAACTCGACGCCGAGATGGCCGTGTTCGAGTCGGAAATCACACGCACGGTGTCCGATCACTTCTCCAGCTTAATGTCGCAAAGTCAGCCAAGTCCACCGCCTACCAAAAACAGCGGGAGTAGTCCTGTCGCCGCTGCTTCGTCTCTGCAGAAGAGGCCCAGTCTGGGATTCTTCAAGCGGAAACGATCCGGGTTTTCGGAGACTCACGATGATGTTCAGGTGGGTGGAGTAGTACTAGCTCTGTCTTTCGTTTTAGGGTTCCGAATTTGGGCATTCCATTGGATTGTCTAGAGCTTGCATGGCTAATGGACATTCATTCATTTAAGAGGATTGTTAGGGCTCCAAGAAAGGTATGATGCGTGTGTGCGTGGCAGCAGTAATATATTGAGATATTCTCTAGGCTTGTTTGCAAATTGCAGGGTGATTGTGGATGGGTTCCCCCGTTGAAATTGGTGGTGCGCAAAGGGCTCACCTTGTCCGACGTTGGGGAGCTGGGCAGAATCATCATCCCAAAGGCAAGTTTGAGTCACTCTGAGTGTGACGATTGTTATCTTCACTTCAATGTCACAGTACTTACCCTAACACCTGACTGAGGTGAAGGCATTGCTCAATTCGACCTAATGGCCATGCCCAAACCAAACTTTACAGAGAAGATTTTCTGGAAGAGCTGATTTTGAGCTGCGAGGTTGACTGCTAATTACTTAATTAACGGCGGGTACAGAGTTAATTAACCTAATTAGAAACAGTTCGCAATTCCGGTCATTGTAGTACATGCAAGGCGTCGTGGCAACAATACAGACCCAAGTTTTTATTTATTTATTAATACTGCATAATTGATCAGCATATATGAATTGCATGCATATGTATACTGCATAATTTTACCAGCTGCGTAGACCGAGGCTAATGTCGAACCTTTCTGTCATACTCCGGTGTGCAATGTTCTGAGCCCTGGTTTTATTCATTGTTTGCAGAAAGATGCAGAGAGTCTGTCCTTTCCTCAAATAGACACCAAGGAGGGTGCAGTGCTCCAAATGGAAGATTACTGTGCCTTGAAGCGTTGGCACTTTCGATTCAAGTACGCCCAATTGATTAAAGTTTCTATTTCAATTTCTCCAGAAAAAAACCGAACTCTGTGCAGTCAGGAGATCGAGTACTGCACTAGCTTAATTTATTGCTTCTAGTGGTAAGATGAATGAGGGAATGCTGACATGCGTTACAACTTCCTGAAATTTGGTGGGATCGTACAGGTATTGGACCAACAACAAGAGTCGGATGTATGTGCTTGAAAACACTGGTATGTGCAAACGACTTTCCCTTTTCTTCTTTCAGGTCAAAAGGAACTGAATGCAGATTTCATTAACTTTCGTATAAAAAGTGTAGCACGGAGGTTTGACGGATCCGAGGAAGTCTGTGTTTCAACTACTTCTGATCATGAGGTGTTCCCCTGATGAACCTTGCAGGAGATTTCGTCAGGTATCATAGCCTGAGCGAACATGACGTGTTCATCGTGTATGAAGATGTTTGTAAGAATCTAGTGAGTTTCTGGATGATAAACCCTAACTTGATATATAGATCGATCGATCGATCGATCTAGTTCAGCTCCAAGCTACCATGTTAATAAATTAATTGATAATAAAAGAATTAAAAACGAACCTATTCTTGCATGCCATTCAAATGCTGCTTCACACTGAAACAATTGACTGAGGAAATTATAGGATTTTCAGTAAAATGTAGATGTTTCAGAAACTTTCAAACATCCTAAAGATCACAGTGATCATAGGGTATAAAAATTCCTTATGTAATAACAGGAGAATACATAGAAATTTCCTGTGGTCACACTTTCGCCCCAGTCAGGGTCTTGAAAATGTTGCAAGTTCCCTGTGGGGAAATGCTAAATAATTTTAACACGAAGGGATTGCAAATAACCTTCTTGTAACGTAATAAACCTTCCCAATGAATTACGGAGAGAATTTTCTTTACGATGTCTAAAAGATGTGACGCTCAAAATATCAATTGCGTTCCACGACTTTGGCGTCTTTCAGGTTCAGTTTAGGTTCTGAAATGTAAATCTATATCCAGTACTACTTACTAGAGCTTTTTGCAGTCGAATGTCACAATTTTTGGGCCCCAGAATTGCACCAATTTAATCAACTGGACGATTCAGCTGCAAAAAACTCTGAAAAACGAAGACTGGTGTAGATTTAGGTTTCAAGTTCATTGCTCGCCTTGATATGTGCCAATGTCGTGAAGATCCGACAATGTAACGAAATCGACGCTTCAAAAGGTTGTCATGATCATCGTGAGTGACACAATTGACTTACATTAGTGAATTGAAGATTTGGTTATATATATATCTGCGCTTTTGCAGAAGTTCTCTAACAAGAGTCGGTCTTCTCTGTCTCCTTGTACTCCTCCTTAGCTTCCAGGGATCGAAATATATCTGTCGAAATATATTAAAGCTGTGGCATGCCATTCTCGACATGGATTTGTCTTCTAACATCCTCGATCAGGTTCCGAAACATATTAATATAATCACGACACATGTTTAGTACTCAGGAGTACTTCTTGGTTCTGTCATGCTTACACTGTCAGTTAAAACAACTACATTTTCGTTTCATTCTTCAGTTGATTAGAATGAAAAAGTGATGTCTACACTGTGAATGAATTGGGTAGATAATTAAGCCGGCCGTTTCACCAGAAATTAAAGAACATGAAACAGCAGTGGAGTCAAAACGGATATTTTGTTAAAATGGCGATATTTTTCCGCCATTTTTCCATTCATTTTCTAGGACTGGTGTAGATTTCAGACCATATGGTCTAAAGTCTAGGACAGGTTTACATTTGGACTGGTTTACATTTCAGACCACATGGTCTATAACCTCAAAATGCCAAGTTTGTGGAATATCGCCATTTTAACGAACTATCCGTTTCAATGAAATAATTTCATAGTGCCGGACGTCTTTGGTCCCTGCTGAAAGATTTTTGGATCAACGTTAGTACTGCAGGTAGTTTGTGGACAGAAGAAAACCAGGGACGACAATTTGCTAGACGATTCAAAAGACTCTGTTCTACAGACACTCCCCGCCAGTGCCACCAAAGATGAAGCAGGCAGGCGCACCACCAACATCGACAACAATTCATCCCGGTTAGGCAGATCGAAGAATTAATATTAATCATGGTATGCATGCATACATATATGGCTACAATACCGTTGCAAGATTCAAATTATGCTTACTAGCGTGTCTCTGCGGAATATGAGTTTTTGGAACTCACTGGTTTAATTCGTTTATGTATTATTTAGTGTTTGATCTGTCGTACCAGTAGTAATATAATGCTCTGTTGTAGCCATATATGCATAATTATGCATGCAGCCGACTGACTTCAATTTTTGAATTGATTTCTTTCGTGACTGTCTTCAGTTCTAGCTTAGTTTTACATGGAACCGCACCCAGCTGTTGTTTGTTTTACAGAACTGTAAATTGAATTAAGCGGCCTCAGTTAAGCTCGAGTTCTGAAGATTGAAAGAATCTTTGCCTTTTGTAGGTTTTGTACTCCTTTTATTTATTGTTTGAATTGAACAGTAGCAAATGGACTGTTCGATTTGAGATATAATTATAATTTCAACGCATTAAAATTTCAGGTACTTATTCGCTTCCAACGAAGAATTCGAATGTGCGTTGCTGTCAACCTACTAAGAGGTCGAGTTTCAAGAACGGAGGAGAGAGATCGCATTTGCATACACGCTTTGAAGACATTTATGTGAACATTCAAATGGAAAGAGGATTCAATCATCTGGCATAACTCAAACATACCAAAACTTACACCTTAACAACAGACATTGCAGAATGTAGGATAAATTGAAGGATGTTACATGTGAAAGATGAGTAGCCGTCTGCGCAATTGGAAGGAATTGCTTCTTCAGAACAATGACTATCCCATAGATCACTGTAAATGGACATTCATCTTACACAAACAGAAACAATCGCTGGAAGAAGCAGATTTTAGAAAGCAAAATGGAGCCATGAGGCAATTCAAGGAAGAAACTACTCTATGGATGAGGGTCATTAGGCGCAAGCATTTGGATCACCATACCTTCATTTCCGACCTCTCAACCTTAATGAAAAAATCCAAAACCTTTTGTTTTCATAAGGTGGTACTGTACTGTGCCGCAATTGAAATTCAACAGTAGAATGGTGAAGACAGTACTACAGTGCACCCTAGATCCAAGTTTCAGAAAAACAGAATGTGCAGAAACTCTCAAAAGTAATGCACGTTTGATTGATTGCTACTGTAATTTACATTTTCGCCATTGAAATGACCAAACTGAACTCAAGTAAACAAGCTATTAGTACACCTGAACAATCTCCATACATAATACAGATGGCCCTGAAGGCAACTTAGATTAGCCACAAGCTCTGGATATTTCATCCTCTCAGCTACAAGACCACAACAACATCAGCAATGATCAATATCATTTGTTGCAACAGTCGACAAGAATTGGAGTGTTGCACTGGCCATGGCAGCAAGTCCTTTAGAGAGCTGTTTGCAGGCGAGCAGCCCGCCTCTCTCGCACATTGGCTCTCTTCCGCATCTCCACATCCACAGCCCGTGCCATTTTCTGTCTCTTCCGTTCTGCAACAACGATTTGGATCGACGTCAGTAAACTAGTACGATTCAAACATGACAGAGATGGTGAAAACATTTGCAAGCTCTGAAATTGAATATGAGTTCAAGCAAATCAGGGTTTCAGTCACCTGAGGCAGCAGCCTTGACATTCACGTTCCGCTCTTTCGCGGCCACGCGCCGGAGAGGATGCAGGGGATGTGAAATGGTGTACAATCCGAGCTTCATATTCGCACCCAAGTAGGCGAACTTCTCACTGATGATGGCACCAGCAACAGCCATTCGCCTCCCACTTGCTGCACTCATGTCTGCCATCTTTGTTTTCGGCCCACCGACGACCTTGTTCGACGCAATGGTGGAAGCCGCGCCTCTCTTGCGGCGTCCCATGGTTCTCCAACCACGGTTCCTCGGCGTAACCACTCCATCTGCAGGTGTCCCGACTCTGCTACGTTTCCCTAACGCCATTACTCACAGACTTTGCTTGAATGTCAAACAAAAACTAACAAAATCACTAACAATCACTTGAATTGCGCTTGAATTGGTGAAAGCTTTGAAGAAGGAAGCTATGAAACAAATGTTGGAAAGAAAGTTAATCGCAATGTATGAACTGTCGGACTGAGATCGAGTTGAATTACTCTGAACGTTGCGCACTGGCTTTTTTATAGCACAGGTCTGGAGGTGCCACGACATCAAGTTGAGAAGGTGACATTTGACCGGCATGTCTATACTTAACCTTGGTGACCTTGGCTATGGACATCTGCCGGTGGTGACGAATGGCGTGCTCCCAGGTCGACACAACATAATATCTTCTCCCGACGCCCTGGGCATGAAGATGTCATTGCCGAGATCCCGAGAGTCAGCGTAACAATGCGCCGCCGGTTGATTCCGAATGTGTCCGGAATCGCATCTTGCCATTGCATGATCGAACAACAGTGATATTTTGACGAAATGTGAAGGACCCCACCCCGCGAAGATCTGTGCATGACTGTACTGCAGGGAGAAGAATTGCATTAGGGTTAGGTCACGGACTTGAGCCATAATGATCATGATGAGAAGACGATGCCAAGTGCTTGCAAGTATGACCTAATTGCAGCTTTGTGGATGAAAGACGCGTCTAAAATATGCGTCTAAATTCTTTGAAACCGCGCCACGACGATTCGTGCAGCGCAGAGACCATCTCAATGGTTTGTACAGTTTGAGCTTTGGATTACTTCTCTGTTTGGAACTCGCGAGTTTTAGAGAATCCTTTCTATTTGGGTTTTTTGGCAAGTCCTTGTGATCTCCGTCAGGCATCAACCTATCGAAGAACTGCACTGGGCTTAGGGCACGGACACCCTAATGGTCATGATGAGGACGACCGTGCCAAGAAAATCGAATGTGTGACCCAATTCCCGCTTTGTGGATATATGCTTAATCAAGATGAGATGATTTAACCATTGCCTGGGAGACTGCTCCAGGGGGATTCTCGACGTTGCTGTGAGTGTTTGATTGGATCTGTCGAGATACCAGACAGTCCTTTCTAATTTAGGGTTTAGGCAAATTCTTGGGCGCCATTTGAAGCTTGAGTGACGTGTTGAGAGTGCTGTGAGTGTTTGTGGGTCGTGGCAAGATGTTTTTTGAAGTGGACATGCGACGCGTGGTGGTGGTGGAACCCCAAGAACTGGGCGATGCGCTGCACACGCGACGAGCGCTGATCCGGCGCCTTCTCAAGGATGTGGACGCGGAGCGATGCTCGGAAGAGCTCGGCTACTTCGTGACTGTGACGACGCTAGAGAATGTGTCGGAAGGGCGAGTGCGACCCAACACGGGCTCTGTGGTGTTTTGGGTCGATTTCAAGTGCATTGTGTTCCGCCCCATTTGTAACGAAGTCATCGAAGCGGAGGTCACCGAAGTCATGCACAATGGATTCTTGGCAGGTACGACTACTTCACACTTTGTCCACTTCTCTTCTGGTGCAACATTCCCTGGTACAACATCTCTTGGTGCAACGTCTCTTCTTTCACATCACATCATCAGTATTCAGTCACTCACTCGTCATACAAAATGTCGCTGCGAAATTTTCTGATCGTGCCTATTTTTACTTGCTGCCCCTGTTTCTTCAAATTCTCCGTGCGAAATCAGACACAAACTCTTGCATTGCTTCCTTTGTGTGGTGCTCAAGAATTTAGGGAGAGGCTCTGCTAACCATACAGTACTTTAGAGGCTCCTTTGACCATACTAGTGAACTTTGATTTGTGCTAGAAGTGTGAAAACACTTAATCTTTTGATACGTACTTTCTGACAATACTTTCTAATACATTATAAATGTGCAAAATTTTAGATGGTGAAAGTTTCGAGATTGTTGTAGGGAAAGGCTCAAAGTTCACCTGTATGGTGAATGGAGACTTTACATTACTCAGTCCTATAATTTTTTGTGAAAGTGCTTGCAACGGATTCTCTGAAATTTTGTTCTCTAGCAGATTGATCTCTCTTCTTTCATATGTCTTGTTTCCTCAGATTGCATTGTGCAAACTTCACACTCAATCTCTTGCATCGCTTTCTTTGGGAGTTTTTTCATGAATCACTCACTCTCTGTGCAAATTTTAATTTATTTTGCGCTGTGAAATTTTATGCTCTTGCCAACTGTTTCTGGCAGCCTGTGGGCCAGCACGGATCTTTGTCCCACGCAAGCAGATGGATGGATTTGAGTTCCGTCCCGGTCCATCAATGGAGTTCAATAAGTGGCGTGAATCGAGCGGAAACGAGATCGTTACCAAATCAGAAGTGCGATTGAAGGTTGTTGGGGTTCGGTGGGAGCCCAAAGACAGGTCCATGATGGCCGCCGGCAGTTTGAATGCTAACCTCTTAGGCCCTGTTAAGAGAGGATCTCCTCTTGAAACGGTAAGCCCGTAGTCTTCATATTGTTAAAGTTCATTTTTTCTTTAATTTTTCAAGAGCATGAAGGTGCTTCTTTTGATCTTTGGAAGCACTAAGGTAACCAGGCCTAATTGCGACACTATAAGCGCTGAGCATTTTTGCTATTGTTAGAACGGTCAGATTTCTAATTTTCTTGTTGGCAAAGCAAAGAGGATTTCAATGCACATCAAAGAATGCATTATTTGGATACCACATGTGAAAGTTACAAGGGTTCAAAGTTGTACTCGAAGACGATCCAAAACCAAACATGAGGTCAGATTTTGAGGTAGTTTACATTCCCAAAATCAACATGAACTCATTGTGCAAGATTTTGGAGTGTCACATTAGGAAGGTGTCGCAATTAGGTGTGGTTACCTTACAGTTCAATGTACTGGTTTCGTCGCAAACAGTTGTAGCAATGAATGATTTTTGAGTTGGAGGTTTACTAATCGCGACACTACGTTTTGTAGGCTTAAACTGAGGAATTTTAAGACATTCCTGGAGGGATCCGTACATGGTGAGAAACGGTTGTTGTAAGGTAATCACAGCAGCGACATTTTTGAGGTGTAATAGGGGGTGTCAGACCTTGCAATTCCTTCTCCACAATCTGCAGGTTGGTAACCAAATTGGGCTCAACACGGTTATTCTTTCCTTGAAGTTCCAGTTCCCTCGTAGAGTCATGGAATACGATTCTATTTATGTTTCAACTGATATAAACTCTCTAGATTTTGCTCTGCTGCCTATCAGGATTTGGGACATTCCTAAGGGGCTCCTCCAATGGTGAAACATGGTCTATAAAAGACAATCACCGCAGTCGTTACTCCTTCAAGTTGTATTGTTTCCATTGATGTCAATTCTCTAGATTTCTGCTGCTTATCTCTACTGGGATGCAGCAATGACGGAATGATTGCATCAAAATTTCTACAGTTGATGCGTGTTCGATTTGAATTCAGTAGGTGACTGTCACTCCAGGTTTAAAAACATGTAAATCCTTTTTTGCCTACATTTAATTTATGCTATCACAAATTACGCACATTTGTTTTGACTGGGTCCGAATTTTTGTTCATACTTTGTAACTTTTCATTATTTTCCGTTGTTTCTTTGTCGCCTTTCTTGGAACCACAAAAGCCAGTGGTTAGGAGATGCAAGATTCTTGTTAGTTTTGAACTGTTTATTGTGGCTTAACCATTAGCCCATTAGAAAGAATGCACCTATTGGTTCAATAATTAGAGCATTTTGATGACTACCTTGGTCATGGGGGTTGCATTCTCATAGGTTAAGAGGCCTTGGATATAGGGATGGTTACATGGGTAGCTGACATGGAAACAATGCCACAATTTTTGGTTACATTGCCATGAGGTAGGAGGTCCTAAAATAGACCAGCTCTTAAAGTGTCTTGTAATGTGGAGGTACATTTTGCTTTCTTTAGTGCACCATCAATGTACAAGTAGTGTACATTTTAGGAGGTGGATGCTTTTAGTGACCATTGTGTTTCAATTTGACAAATTTGCAATTAATTCCATGTAGATCTAAAATATATGAAACGGCTTGGGTTAGATGCTAATTTCATTTTCCATGAAAATTTAGTGAAAAAATATTTCAAGGAGATTAGTTTCTTTCAAAATGCAAGTAGCTCTTAAAAATGGGAGCTTTCTAATTGACCTCCTATGTTGGAAGTGATAGAACTTTTGAATTTAGATTGTGACAATAGATTTTTAATCAATTCAAAATGTAATGTATTGTAGAAAAACACTTTAAAAAGGCCTCTAGTAGTATAAAATATGCCTATTTATTAAAAAAATTGAGATCACTTGAAGCCTTTAAATTTTGTTGCAAAGGATTAGAGAATGTTAAAAACACATGTAGGGAACATGTGGAATATAGGAATGTAAAGGATGAAGGACAAAGATGGAAGCATCCTTTAAAGATCCTAAATTCTCTTTAAAAAAAATTTCCTATCATTGTAGTATTTATGAGTTTTGATATAATATTAACCCCTAAAAAAGCCTATTAGGATGGAGAATTTTAATTTGGAGCTTTCAAGGTAGAATAAATAATGACTTGATTCATTTTTGTTAGTTTTTCTTTTCTTAACATCCCTACATGAGTTGATTAAAGTAGCTAGTTGCATTGCTAAAAACTAGACAAAAATATTTAATCAATATATTTGGATGTACTTCATCCATTTGATATAGCTTCCACAATAAGCATTTAAAAATGTTCATCATGCACTTATTGGGTATCAACTTTTTTAGTGGTTAAAATGTATACAATCCAAAGATTTTCATTCCTAAATTAAATGATTAAATGTAGCAATTTTTAAGAATTTGGTTATAGTCATCAGATGTGGTGTATCATCAATTCTTGTATGGGAATGTCCTTAACCCCTAACTACCTCATCGACCATATATGGTTGATCTGAAATCTCAGGCTCATTTTGAAGTGGACACTTAAATTCGTTTGCCCGTTTTAAATTTTGAGGGGGGCAGTTTTGAGGGTTAACTATTCAAAACTTTCATTTTTCACTGAAAAAGGTACATATTTGATTGTTGAGAGGTCTCCAAAGCCATTTATGTCCGTTAGTGGAAGAGTTAAGCTTGCTAATTTTACTTCATTTTTCAACTTTGAGCAATTTCACTTGATTTGAGATCTAAAAACTTCCACTTATCCATTTGCTTTGAAAATGGTCCAATCGAAAGAATAAAGTGTTTTCATGATTTTCACCATTGAAAATTTAAACAAGCAAGTGTCGATTTTGAGTTATTTGTGAATTATACTTTTTTTTTAAATTGCATCTCAACAATTGCAAGGTGAATTGTGTAATGAGTTTAATAAATTTTCAAGTGATATTAAGTTTTTTGAAAGGGCATTTTAATGTGCTAAAACAATGTGTAGTTGTTCATGTCACCTCCAATCCCAAAAAACTTTTATGTGCAAATTTCTAAAACATTGTGGGGAGGAACAATATACTAAAAATAAAAAACATACATTTCTCTTGTTATAATCTCACAACTCATGCAATTTTGTACTCAAATTTGGTGTGCATACTAATAAGCAAGCTCTTTGAACATCCATACGATTAGATTTTGAAAAAAAATCAATTTGCTTCAATGGGGATAACTATAAGTCCATGCTCTTTTTTCATAGTCAAAACACACTTGAAAAGGCTTAGGCATTTAGGGGTTAACATTGCAAGTCTAATTGAAAGGCTCCAATTCAAATGAAAATTTTGCTCTTTTCTACAATATGATATAAGCCCAAACATTGCCTCTATTGCATAAGAATCATGTATTGTATCTAATCAATTAGTGAAATACATGTCTTTCCGTAGAATTATTTGGTTTGTTTATAGTCCAAATGGAATCAATTAGAAAAATCGTCATCAACTTCAAGGTTTGTCACCTTGATTTTTTCGTTGTAGTTTCTTTATCACTTCCTTGGTTTGGAATCACTATATCATCAATCATACTTTTTAACTCTTTATTTGTAACTTTCATAGCATGACACTTTGCTAAGATGTTTCTTTGTTTGTTTGAAAATAGCAAGTTAGAGTCAAATTCATTGAGATGATCATGTGCTCTTTTAGTATATCCTAAGGTCTTATATTTTTCAAATATTTGTTCTGCTATTGACATGTTTTTTACAATCCTTGAATTTTGTTGAGGAGCCTTTAGTTTTGAATGGTTAGATTTTTTATTTTTTAATAACTTGTCTTTGTTGGAGGTATTACACATTTTGTAACGTTGCATGACATCTTTTTTTATCTTGGTTGGATTTGGCAACTTGCATATCGGATATGCGCAAACCATTTTCAAATCTATGCCATGAATATCACATTTTTCATGTTTTTGTTGTTGTTTGCATTGAAGAATATTATAATAATGATTACTACAAAGAGTTGCATTACTACTACTACATGAATCATCACAATCAGTAGGCTCATCAATTGTTCTTAAAACAATGTCGTTGTTGTCTAACTTTTGTTCAAAACAATTTGAAGTAAACATATCATTGTAACTTTCACATCTTTCATTTTTCGATTTCTCTAATGGATTTGATGTCTTGTTAGGTACAGTTTTTTTCAACCATTGTAAAATATTATCATTGCCAGATATGGTAGTTTCTTCATCAATATCTTTTTCTTTTGTATGATCAACAAATAACATTGCCATTGTTTTAGTAGAGTTTGAGGTAGATTTTAACTTTGAACTAGTACCAGATAAACTAGCCATGGTTGGCATAATTGTGTCATCTAATTTATTTGGCAACTCAACATCTATCTTAGAATTTGTGCAAATTTCATCCATTTTACATACTTCTTTATTCAAAATTTCATTGATTACTGAACTATAATTTTTATCATCATTATTTAAAGAATTTTCATCAATTGTACTTCTATATCTATTTTGTTGAATTTTAATCATTGTCTTCATTGCCTTTGATAATTCAAATGTTTCATTATTACAAGTAGTGCCAACTATATTCATTTCAAAGTCTAAATTGGATTTATGTGTTTTAAAAACCTGCATCATTTTCAATTTTTATATTTCTAAGATTCCTATAAATTTTTGATGTATAGTGAGCCTTAATCATTATAATTTCAAGTTCAAATTATTAAGCTTGTAGTTCCTAAATGTTTAACAATAATTGAACATGTAAATGTAATGATATATAAAAACTATACATGCAAATGTTCTTAAACAAATTAATTGAGGCATCCAAGAAAAATTAATTAATACTATGATATGTAATGATATATAAATCACTACTGTCAATTGTTGAAGTACAAACTTTAGAACATAAAATTTTAAAAAGCTAACCAATTGTTGATCAACATATTCCTCATTTATTAACCTTTCCACTTCTTTGTGAGCATTTTCTACATCAAGTGTAAGAGTATCCACTGTTGTTAGTGATCCAACAAGCAAACAATTATCCATATCTAGTTGCTCTTGCACATTTCTATAAACATTATAGAGTTCTGCAATTTCTATTTGAAGTTCTTCTTTCATAAGTTCTTTATTTTGTTTTTCTTCTCTACATTGTGAGAATTGAAAGTGGGTCTCATCATTTGAGACCTTTTGAGCTAGATTTTGTATGTCTGAACAAAGTTTTTCATAGACTCCTAATTTAGATCTAAATATGAACATTAATTGTTTGATGAGTTCATGTTGTGAATCTCCCTTTTGAATGAGGTTTTCAACTATTGTTTTTTCTATAGCTAAAGTTTTTTTTTTTTCCTCCAAAATATAACCTGCTTGTGCACATATTAGTGATGGAACATGGGCTCTTAAGGAACACAAAATATCCACATTATTTTTAGCTCCAACATACAATGTTGTTTCACTTTGTACTATACTTCTATCACACTCTTTAAGTGCTTGAGAACATTGTTGAAAGTCATTGACATGAAATATTTCTTTTAAGTCTTTACATTTTTCATCATCATCTTCACATGCAAAATTGATATGAGGTTTGCATTCATTGTCAAAGTTATTTGAATGTTCTATTGTTTTTGTATTTGATGTTGTTGAAAATTCCAATTCATTTCTAAAATTATGAAGTAATGATGATTTGCATGAATTATCTTTCATATTTATATTACAACCCTCTCTACAATGAACTAAAGTAGAGAAGAAATGTTGTTTTTGAATAATGTCATTAACATGCTCGGTTGCACATGTAGGATTAATATGTTGCTTAACAAAAGATGGGAAATTAACTTCATCTTGTTGTGTAGAACAATTAGAACAAGAAAGAGATGAAATCTCATTTCTATCAAAGTTAAGTTGGATCCCCAATGTATTCAAAGATTGATTTGTTTCTTTTTCTTTGAGATTATTATTATTGTAACAATCAATTTTGTGTAGGTGCATAGGAGGGACATCAAAATAAATTGGCTTAATAAAAACTTCATCTTGGTAGTTGTGCTCTTTTTTTAATAGATGTGGTAATTCTTGATTTGATTTGAAATTTGGAATGTCAATTGTTGTGTCTACTTCTACATCAACAACATCATCAATTGTTTTAGTTGGATCTCTTACATTTGTCTTAAGAAAATGTAATGATGAGTCTAATTTAGAATTTGAATGTGAAAATTTAGTATTGTTAGTTGGTTCAACATAGGTGTTGTAAATCATATCCGTGTCATATAAAGGACCTTCTCCACCCCGCTCATTATGATTTTCTTCATTACTTAGTGCATTTGGTTGAGAATTCAAACATAATTCTTTTGAAAGTTCTAACCCACATTGCATCTTTCTATCAATTACTCTATCATCTTCTATTATTTCATGACGTGACTTGAATACACCAATTAATTTACCCTCGGATTTACCTTTGCAATTTGAACACATAATTTTTGAGCATGAAAATGACATGTCATGCAATCTTTTGTCAATTGCATCAAGTGTTTTTAGATCACATGATTGAGTGGCAAAATTTATTTTTTGGGATTTTTCATCAGATTTTAGTACTTCTCGATCAACTAACAATGGATTCTTTTCATGTGGAGGAGAAATCGTAGTTGTTGTGCGAGAAGAATCTAAATTATTATCTTGAAAAACTTCTTTTTGGATGTGAGCTAATTCATCTATAATTATAGAAGATAGAGGAGAGGATAGAGGCTGTTGGATGTGAAGTGATGCATCCATTATAGAAGAATTTTCCATATTTATTTTAGCTTCATTGAGTTGTATTTTATGATTATTTTTTTCTTTATTTGTTAATGGAAGATTATTATGTTCAAAATTTTTTTGTATGAGTATACTTATACCAATTCGTTGTTTTGGTTTCATGATTGTGTTTTCTTTTTGATGTGGAATATCAACACCAAGATAGTTATCAAAGTTTTTTAAATTGTTATTAGTGTTGTTGTTTTCACTAAAATGTGAAACCATTGATTCTACCTTTTTAATTTGATGTTCATCATGTTCTACAAGTTTCAAACTACTTCCTAAACTTTCTTCTTTACTTTTTTGATGTTTTCCTAATAACAATGAAAACTCATTATAATTATTATGAGGAAAGGCATTTATGCAATTAGTTATCGTGTCAATTTTTTTTCCAATTATTTGTGTAGAAATTGGTACTTCATTCTTTATATTATTTGTCTCTATACAACTATTTATTGAAAGTTTTCTAGGAGAAAATATGTTATCTTTAGAAAATACTTCTCGTGCAGAAACTTCCTCTGACTCTGATGTAGAGATTTCAATAAGTTCATCTACAACTGATTTAGCTTGTTGTAAAGAATCACCTATCTTGAATGTTCCAAAGGAATTGAATATGTTGTTTTGGGGTGTTTTCAAAAAATCTAACTTAATTAAATTCTCACTTTCAATACAATTGTTCATTGATAGAATGTTTATAAAATCACTTTTTTTGCTTGCATTTTTAGCGTAACAATGAATTTGTTGACCAATCATGACTTCCTTATTTCTTGTTAAGCAAAAATCTTTATATTTAGAATTAGAAAATTTACAATGTTTATCTAATTTGTTATTTTTTGATGTATTGAAGTTCTTTTGTACTAATTGTTGTTGATTCAATTTTGTATTAATTGAATTGATTAAATTTTTTTGGTCATTTTCTTGCAAAATAGTTGAATTATTACTTGTCAATACAAATTTAGGAATCTCTTTACATTGTTTAATTTCTGTATTTGTGATTGTTTTGATGAAATTTGAGCAAAAGAAATTTTCAAAGTCTTTATTATTTGATTGGTTTCCATTCTTGGAACAAAATGAGTGTGTTTGTATAAAACTTGCATGATTTGATATAATTTCAATCAAAAGTTTTTTTAGGGCAAATAATTGCTCATCCAATGCTGGAATAGGTAAGTGAATTCCTAGAGAATCTTTTTTAGTAGCTTGTTTTTGAAGCCCATTATAATACTCGTATGCTATAAGGGCCCAATTTACATTCATTCTTCCTCCAAAATGTGCAAGGTATGCACGTACAAAGCATTGACATAATTCTCCATTAAATGGTTGACAACAATAAACTTTATTGTGCCATTCAACAATTTTCTTTGCTTCTTTGTCATCTTTCATATGAGATATACACAATTTCTTCGAACAATTATAGTTGGGATAATCAAAAAGTTCGTATATTTCTGATAATGGCACAATTGAAGTAGGAACATCTTCTAGTAAACAACCTTGATTTGAAAGACCTACTACTTCATGCCAAAACTCAAGAGGATATTTTGCTTGATTTCCCAAAAAAATCGGGGCAATTTGATTAAGTTTTTCCTTAAACCAATCTAATAAATTATTAACATAATTTGAATTGGGATAGTGAGTGCTTTGGCATGAATTACATGAACAAACATTATCCATAAATTGCATCACATGTAAAACGTAAAAATGTAATAACTTAATTTTTAATGTTTTAAAAAATTATTTGAAAAAATAATAAATATTATCATTTATTATTCTCAATTTATAGAAATGCAATGATTGCAAACCAATTGACATGTTCAACAACCATGTTTTAATACTTGGATAAACATTGTTCATTTACAGTTTTTAAAAATGTTTTTTGAAGTTTATTATATTTATTATAAGTTTTCTAACATCTAAAAGTTTAACGTAACATGTATTCTCATTCTAGAAATAATCAAAAATTTGAAATTGAAAAGTTAGAAGCTGAAAAGTCATCATTGACACATAACAAAAAGTCATTCATTTTTTAATTTTCAACATATATTATGATGAATTCTTGAAATTATGTCTTTTATTTTAAGGAATTGGCACCAAATTTTATTGCTTGAATGTAATAAGCCCAATCTTAGTATTTGCTTACAAACTTATAGATTATTGAATAACATGTATTTGTTAATTGTATAAAATCTTATTTCTACCTTTTTATGTTCTACCAATAATAGCAAATTGAAGAGTTTGGAATCTTAAAATGTTGAAATTGTGAATATTACATTCTTAAAAGCTACCAACCTAGACATTGTAAAATTTGGCACTTGAAAAATGCTAATTACAATTTGTAAATTTGTTGCCTACATATTTATAAATTTAATTAACTAAATTTTTTAATTATGAATGAATTAAATTATCTATATAATTTTTTATTTTGGAGAATTTTAAATTTTATTTTAAAAATTATTAATTATTAATTTCTAAATTTCTAAATGCATAAAAAATAAGGCTTTCCTTCTTTCATTACTTCAAGTAACAACTAACAATTAATTACAAAAATTTGAAGATTTCAAAATTTCAACATTATAAATTCATAAAAACTATGAATATTTTGGAAAGTTTTGTTTCATCAATTGGAAATTGTAAATTCATAGTTTGTAAATCTTTAATCTAAGTTTTAAGATAATTACACCAACAAAAGTCTTATATTGTCAACTAAGGCTTTTCACTCCCACTCAACCTAAGTAATGACAATCAGTTGATGATTTAGGACTTTTGAAGTGTTGAAATTTTAAAATCTCAAATTCTTAAAATCTATAAATGAGTAAATTTAAAAATTTAAAACTTATAAATTACTCATTTAAATTTTGTAGATTTGTAGTCTCTACATTTCTAACAGAATCCTACCGATGGTTTGAAAAGGTTTTGTGTATTTGGGTGAAAAAGTGGCAGATAAGAATATACAATCATGCTATATTTTATAGTAAAATTCCAAATTTCTTTTAATTTTTTAATTTTTAATTTTTTGTTTTAATATTTAAAATTAAAAATCCTAGTAACAACCTTTAGGTTGGAATTGGTTTAAAGAAATAATTTTAAGATATTGAAAAACATATATTAAATTTTTATACTTGGCAAATATAAGTTCAAATTGAAGCACTATAGCTAAATTGTTAGCATTTTCAAGCACCACAACTGAAAGAAACACTATCACTAAAGAATGACAAGTGAAGCTATGATTATTTAGGAGCCATTTTTTTCTACCCTTCCATCTACTTTGGTTCCTTGAATAGTCCCTTAGACAATTAATGATGTCAAATAGTATTGTTATGTAAAAATTATAAAAAATTTAATGCATAAGAGTCATAGCTACAAAGTACATCAATACTCAATACAACTTGCAATTCATAAATGTATGTGGAGTCCACTAGACATTACCTACAAAAAAATCTCTAATGTTGTAAATTCATACATCATATATGACTAGTTGATGCCACACATGATCAAGATGTTGCCTCTTGAAGTGAGACCCAATTGAAGGATTTATTGCTTTATTATAGACATTCTGTTGTACTAGTACGTTGGCATCATGTAACATTTAATTTTAATCTTCTTATGAGTTGATTGCAATAGCACAAACATCTCTTGCTTCATGTGTTCACAACACTAATTTATGTTTTTTCAATGATAAATTGCATATACAAAAGTGTGTAATGACATGGAATTTGCCCCATTGCCCCAAACTAATTTTGACTAATTGGAGTTTGATCTTTTTCAAACTCCAATTTTTATATGCCAGTATAATAAAAAGAACTTCAAAAACTTCAAAACCCTTAAAGTCCTCGACCTCCAATCAACAATCATTTGTAGTGACAAAGCAATGGAATTCTAGTGTGATATTTTAATATTTGTGATGTTTTAAAATTTTAATAAATTTAGAAATTGAAATGAATTTCCAAAATTGAAATGACATTGTAGACACTTTTTTGATTTCCAATTTTTTTTAATCGTTAATAATTTTTAACTCCTAAAGGATTAAACATTGTTTTTTGGCAACATAGTAATTTTTGGCAGCTCACTACAAACTGAATTTTTATTTTTTTTGTCTGAAAATTTCACACAACTTGTGTCTAAGGAGTAGCTTTAAGGCACAACAATTTTCATAACTTTTGACTACATGGTTAAAAAGTTATTGTATGATATGTAATTTTCAATAACCAATGAGCTCCCTGGGCAGTCCAAAAAACTTCTTTAAAAATCAATTTAAAAATCAATAAAAATTTGGAATTAGTTCTCTAAATTTATATATACGTAGAAAGCTTTGAATCATTCCATTTTGATTAATGAGATGAAAGTTATAAAGACTTTTAGTTTGTAGGTTGATATGGATTCTCTCATTTTCATACCTACCTACAAACTAAAGCTCTTCATAACTTTCATCTCATTAATCAAAATGGAACGATTCTTCATATATGTAAATCTAGGATACCAATTTCAAATTTTTATTTAAGAAAATATTAATTTTAAAAGAAGTTTTTTGGGCTACCCAGGGTGTTTGCCAACTTGTAAAAATTACATATCATGTAATAACTTTTTAATCATATAGTTAAAATTTATGAAAATTGTTGTGCCTTACAGCTATTCCTCGGGCTCAAAGATAAAAATTCCATTTGTAGTAAGCTACCCCAAATTGTTATGTAGCCAAAAAACGGTGTTTGGTCCTTTAGGGATTAATGTTCTAGTTTTTCAAAAAATTGTAAATAAATTTGTGACTCAAAAAACTCTTTGATTTTCATTAAACATTCTTTAAAACCTATAGTCATTCTTGGCTTTAGGTATGATGTATGCTTTAGCATTGTGGCATTAAAATTCTATGGCTTTATGTCATGCATCTTCAAAATTGGACACTATATTCTTCAATACAAAATAATAGAGCTTTAAAGGTCATCATTTGAATTTTGAATTTATAAAATCATAAGATTGGAAAAGAAAAAGATTTAATGAAGTGGAATAGACTTCAAATAATTATGGCCTAATGCATCTTAGACAAGTGAACAAAGTTCAAAAGGCTTTGAAACCTAAATGCATCGAGGATGAAATGACACAAAATGTTGATTGCTTTGAAATTTCTATTGTAATAAATGGACCAAAGAGATATGACTTTTGAGACTTTTGGTAGTGTAGGCATTTCACATGTTTGTGAGGGTAGAAGGTAGAAATTGACAAACAACAAGAGTCAAGTGACATGTCTAAATGGTAGGGCTTCTTACTTCATTTAATAATGAATGAAATTTTTTCTTCATTCAGTTATTGTGACGATGCTAGTATATATGTAAGCATAACAATGCAAACATGTGAGCCTTGAGCATATATATAAGTAGATATCCTACAATAATTGAAGGTACTTATAATATAAACACCTATTATATAGGTATCTATAACATAGTTACATTATAATCATGGAAGTTTTTAATAATATAGATAGCTATAACATAGGTGTATTGTCTCCTAAGCTCATGGGCTTATGCTCCTAGGCTTTTACATAATAGCAACCCTCATTCATCTATTAGTCATAGTATTTGGCTTTGTAACATTAGTTATAATGTGCTCTTCTATGATGTAGATATGGTGCTATCACATAATTTCAATTTCGAATGAATTCCTTTTAGGCAATGTTTTAACTTCACATGAATGTTGAGGAGTAAAATTGTTTGATGGATGACTTTTTTAAAAGCTGTAAAAATGGAGATTGCACCTATTCTTCCAAATATGCCACTGTAGAAACATGGAACACACAGACTAAGCTTTAAGATCCAACCTTGATCTAACTCATCATATTGATAAGTTAAACCAAGTGCTAGTTTTAAAGCTTGAACCATGTTTCTATTAGAGTGATAATTTTTGGGCTGATGACCTTGATGATAGGGTCACATCCTTCCACAATTAACAATGACCTCTATTAAAAAAATAAAATAATATTGGTGTGTTTGCAATGAATTTCTTAAATATGGGGTAAAAAAAAGAAGTAAAAAAAGGGAATGAGGTTGACTCCACGGTCCAAGAGTTAAAGTTAAGAGAAACTCAAGTCCGTCCGTCTTGATTGGCTCCGTCCATCCCAGCCAGTTTTGCGCCCTCACTCAACACTCCCGCCTTGTCTCTCGTTGTGGTTGTCGTTGTTTTTCTAAGCTGCTCTCGCTTCGAGACTCCCGAAGCTTTTGGTTTGGCTTCGGGTTTTGGTCTCGTAGCTTTCCGCTGTCTGGCACGATCTCTTCTCCCACGGCTTCTACAGTGATGGCGTCTTCAAGCCACGCCATCACGATGAAGGATCAGGTATCGTGTTTTTAAAACTTTTTATGCTGCTGCTTTTTTCACGCTTGTGTGGAATTTGGGGGCTTGCTGAGAGAGTTGGGTTTGTGGTTTTCGTTGTCTTCTGTGAGTATACTTCGGTGAAACAGTTCATGTGACGAATTTCGTTGATTTCGGTACCTTTGATGTGCATGTATGCTTTTTGTTTCGATACATTGTAGTGGGAGTAGTGGTTAGTTACCAAAATGCTCTGAAGAAGGAACATGAAGAATAAATCAAGAGGAGAGAACGATGTGGACGTTGCGAAGTTTTTCGAGTGTTTGCGGAGATAATAGCATCGTGACTAGCGATAGCGATAGAGTTCGTCAGGCATTGCGAGTCAAGAGAAAATGGACATTATGGTTTGTGTGAATGCAAAGGTGGAAATAGTGTCGTCTTTGGTGGACTGTATGGACTGTAAGATTTGTGGGACCACTGAGTAGCTTATTCCAGAGCCTCTGAATCATCTGGAAAACTTGATTACTGTCATGTGCAGAGAAGTAAGTTGAGTTCTGCAACTTTGCTGAAGTTTTACCTGGTTAGGTTGTATAGGCGGTGTAATCAGACTTTAAAGTTTGTATCTTGTTGCCTGTCTCGATTGCTTCTTTCCTTGGACGAGTCTATACTATTGTGTACGGGAGTCACAGTGATCGTTCGTGCTCGGACGGTTGCTTACCTAGTTGATTGTTGCTATGTGATCCTTGCAATTGATCCCACTGACCTAATTTTCCTTGCGTCTGATCGTGAAGCGGGGTGATCAGGAGTATGAGGAGGAAGATGAGGAAGATTTAAGTGTGGAGCGCGTTGCAAGTGCTATTCAGATTCTGACTGAGCAAGTGCTCTGTGAACGGGAAGCGTATGTGAAGGTGATGGATTCTCTCGATGCAACCTGGTTGAGTTGTGGACTTACTACTTGTGCTCATGCTGCAACTTTGGAGCTATTTGTTTTCGTGAAGCTTTTCATGTAATTCTGGAAGAGGGTAATTTTACCAATGAGACGTGTGACAGAAGGAATCAAATGTGTGTATGGACTCTATATTTGCCTAACCGGATTTTCGTGGGTAAGAGGTGTTGCACACGAGGATCTGTCTGTAGAAATGGCGAAAATAGGAAGTTTTTTTTTTTATTATCTATTAATTCCACATTTCAAGAAAATGAGGTTCAAGATAGTGAAAGCAATACCTTTCGTTGAAGTATTTGCGTTATGACTTCTTTTAACCCTTCGAAGTGTTTATCTTGGCCCATGAAGTTGGATAATTTTTTTCGTTCCGGTCAGTTTCACAAACTTGGGTCTTTGGATATAACTTGGCTTTGACCCCATATATTTTCATAAGAATTAGTGAAATAGAGGTTGAATTGCTGAGCTCTGTAGTGACTGGTCGTCTTGTGTGATTGATGATGCAGCGACGTGTACTCGCAAATAAGGAGCGATTGGGCGGTTATATAGGGAATTTCTTAAAACTTGATGAGGAGCGCAAGCGGACATGGGAATACAACGAAACGTCTAGTTTTTACTCCCTTTGTTTAAAGAGTCATCAAACTTATGGAGCCTTGAATGGCTCTGGAGAGCCCTCTGGAGAGAACGATGGCAGATTAGCAACACTTGAGTCCAATGGCGCTGACAAACCGATATCCATTATTTTTGGATTTCAAACTGGTGGCAAGACAACTGTTCGATCTGTGAAGCTACTTAAAGTTGAAAATGTGCCACCCTATACAACATGGATCTACCTAGACAGGTTACTCAAACTATCTCCTTCTGTTTTTCATAGCATATTGCCAAGACCTCAGAATTCCAGATGCCGTAGTAGGGATCTTTGATATAGATGTTAAATGGCATGCAAGTTGTCTGCAATTGTAATCTACAACTGTTTCTAAATTACAAGAATGACTTTCGAGTAATTGCACTGTGAACTGGACTCTTCTTTATTATTGGTTGGTGGTGTGACATATCAGGAATCAACGCATGACGGAAGATCAATCCGTAGTAGGGCGCCGTCGAATTTACTACGACAGCTTTGACAACGAAACCCGAATTGCGAGTGACAGTGAAGAAGAAGATACTGGAGATGATGATGACAAAGACGAGCCTACGCATGATTTCAGCAAGGCTGAAGACTCTCTAATTTGGTACTTAGTTTCTCTACTTTCTTGGCATTATTTTTTTATTTCTTTACTTCTATTCAGAATCGTCTTGTCCCTACAATTAGTGCGCATGTATAGAGGTGCAGTTAGGACTTAAACTTATTTTTCAAGTTTATTGGAAGTCAATTTACTCGGGATCTGGTGTGTGTGACTTTCTGGATTCCCCATGGAACCAGCTTATTATTATCAGTTGAATATTTGTAAACCAACGAGAATGTTGGAGGGGTGAGGTGCTTCATTTCTATACGTTTGCAAACAGGATGAGTGTTCGAGAGCTTGGAAAGAAGGCAGTGGTTTTGACTGAGCTGTCTGAAGTGCTTGAGATATCTACTGAGGAGATCGAGGTATGATGAAGCCACACTGCAATAGATAATTAGATCCGAAAGCACAATCTTAGGGTGCGAAATGAGCACTTGAATCAGACCCAGGAGTCCTTTGTAGTCGACTCTTGAGGCTATATGTTTAACCCTGAATGACCATGCTAAAGATAAAAATTCTACATTGAAAGCTAATAGTTGACTGCAGTAAGTTTCAAAACAGTTTCTATCGTTCAAAAATTTAGGACATGATGTCTTCTTTCTATAGGTGCATTTTGTAATCGAAGCTTTCAAAATTACTATATTTAACTCCTCTACAGTAGCTTGGGTCCATTTTGTCCATTTGGGCACTTAGGGTTTAAGTGAACCGCAAGAGTGGCTTGACATGCAAGTTCGTAGGATTCGTGTTTGATTTATGTTGGGTTCGTATTTTGCATATTGTACACAATATCGATTCCAATTATTCAGTTTGCTTTTTTTCAGGCTAGGTCTGACATCCTGAGCGAATCTTACAAGAAAGAGGGAACTGAGTTGCTGCTATTGACTTCTGGAGGTGACTCCGGATCTGGAATCTCGTCACAGAGTAGGAGAGTCATTCCCACCACTGAGCTTGCAGAAGGCTCTTTGAATGAGACCAGTAACAGAGCTTCGAGAGCTCTTGTTTTGTTCAATTCGGGAAAGGAGACCGTGAATGAAGAAAGCGAAGTTCAAGCTACTCTTGAGAATGGAAAGAGATCCCGTTCCCCAGAAACGGATGAGGATGATAAGAATGCGCCAAAAGATCTCCTTACTGCTATGGATTCTTTTGACAATTTATTTTGCAGGCGCTGTTTGGTACGAACCCTACCTCTTCTCTTCCTTCGAAGCCCGGTGATATCTCCAAATTTGTGTTCCCGACGACACTTGAATTTTAATGCCACAGCTGCTCTATTGTTGCAGGTTTTCGATTGCCGGTTACATGGCTGCTCTCAGGCTATTGTCCATCCTGTAAGTCGAAGTTCTGCTCTGTTCTTTCATAGCATCTTCACCTTTTGCTATATCTGTGTGATATTTGGCATGAAACATAGACTTCACTTTAGGGTGAAGGCTTTGGAAGTTTCTGCTCCTTCTGCTCTTTATTCCATTGAGCAGTTCAGATTCCTAACAAGTGGTAGGGGAATTGTACTTTTGTTGGCTTGCAGAGTGAAAGGCAACAACCATGGAGTGGTGCAGAAGAAGCAATGTCCACACCTTGCGGCAAGGATTGCTATCTGTTGGTAAGTTTGACTCCTCCTGGGCTACACTGTTTATGAGATACAGTGTAAGTTTGTGACTCTAAATATGAACCACGCCGTACCAAATGTAAACCACCCTACGGATATTAATGACACTGTTTTATGAATTGCATCACTTGTAAAGTGACTTTGTTGGTAATACGACTCTAATTCTCGGAAACAGTGTGGATAGGAAGCTGTTTTATGAACTAGTGGTGACGAAATTTCTTGGTTTTACTATGGTTATATGTATTTGATTTTCGGCTTTTCCATTTGCGTGGTTTGAAGCCAATGATATGGACCTCATTGCATCCATCCACGACTTAAGCTTATATTGCGCTAAATGAGGTCAAGTGTGTGGTGACAGACCGATCCAAACTACATAACAAAGCTCAGACTTGGTCTTCCCGCTCCTCCGCAATCAGACGTTGATGGAACAGGTGTCGAACCTTCAGAGTGTCCAGAGCAGGAGCCAATCACCACCAACACTCAAGACGATGATATGGGTGCTTCAGCAAGATTTGCGAAGAGGTCAAGAACGTCCAGCAGAGAACGGTCGTGTTCCTCTGAAACACAAGTATTGGCTTCATCAACAATACTTGAGTCAGCAGCGGGCCAACAGCCAGCTCGTATTGGGTTGGTAACAGCAGACCCACCTAAGGTAGTCTTGAAAGAGAAGAAATTGGATAAACGACCAAGTGCCACTCGCAGGTCACTTTCACGCCGTGTGAAACAAAATTACCCACGAAGGGATATGGCTACTCTTTTGAAGCCACAGTTAAGCCAGGCAGAGTCCATGATCTCTATTGACAGTGATAGTCAGGACTTTCCAAAGGATGTGACACCCCATCTTAAGGTATTTTTTTGTGGGGCTCATCCATGTATATGAATGTTTCTATGCTTGCTATCGGCGGAACAATCTTAAAGCTCACCTTACTATCACGATATGCTTGTATTGTTATTGTTATTATTATTGCGTCACATTTTTCCAGTTTTCAGGGGCTATTAGAAAATCTTAGACATAGCCAATTTAGAGTGCTGCCTTTGCTTTGCACAATGGGTCTGAATAGTGCATCTGACAACTCTGGCATAATGTATATCTGGGTGTTAGTACGCAGAATTACCATGTATGAACTTCCAAATCTTGAATGCCATGACGAGCTGGTTTTCCTCATGTACCAGGAGGAAGAAAACTCCCATCAAGAGGCTTTCAAGGGAAAAGAGGTGGTTCAAGGCAAGCTCTCTTCAAAGGGGTCGTGGACAGCAAACGACGGCGATATTGAGTGCAATGATCCTGGAGAAGATGATACATCGCGAGAAGGTGAAACTGCTGATGAGAAGTTTGCCTTAGTGCCGGTACCTGAAGTCCTGTGTTATAAAGAGGGACAAGATGGAGTTGCAGGTGATAGGGCTAACATGGAAGTCGGTGTTGGCTGGAGTGAAATGGAGATGGGCTTGTATGAGAAGGGTTTGCAAATTTTTGGCAGAAACAGGTATCACACGTGCCTCTTTGTAATTTTGATATGATGTCAAAATTATCCTAGGCATGGGAGTGCTTTCGAACTACAGAGTTCCCTCCAATAAATGAACGAAGGCAGCTGTCTCTGTTTTGCATGAAGCAGGTTTGTTGCTGGGCAGATATTGCCTGTTACAATTGTCCATATCAGACCCTTTATCCTCTTGTTGGTGATCTAAAAATAGGGGCGTTGTTGTTACTGCAGTTGCCTGATAGCTCGCAATTTGCTCCAAGACTGCAAGACGTGTGCGGAGGTGGCCAAGTACACACTAGAGCTTGACGCTGCTGGGCCTGGTGGTGTCCGGCGAATTGCTGACAGTTTGGTACGACTTGGAACTTTCCATCTTTGTATTACTATTGAAGTGAAGTGGGTTGGTGAAAGTCTTCTGGTGTCCTTTTAACGTACCTATTGTTGCTCATGACATTCACACGCATATAGTTGAGCAAGACATGAAGTAACAGGAATAGATCCAAGAGGCATGTGCATTGTTTTGGCATTGGCAGACACTTGGGAACTATTTAAGATCTCTTATTAGGGAACGCATTCCTGGATTTAAACGGAATATGTCTGCTGTCAACCAACATTCGGCATGTTTGTCAAATCACGTTGTGTGCAGGATATAGAGGCAGCAAGCAGAGCACGTTTGTATGGTGTGCGACGAAAGAAGGGGGCGCGTAAGCTGAAGTACACATTCAGGTCTGTTGTGCATCCACTGTTACGAAAGAGAATGACTAATGGAAAGGATCAAACGTGCCGACAATACACACCTTGCAACTGCCTCTACACTTGTGGGAAACAGTGCCCATGCTTACTCAATGGTACTTGCTGTGAGAAATATTGTGGGTAAGTAACTTTCTACAAAGTCCAACAGGTTCTCTATCTCTAAGCCGTGGAAGTTGCCGTCTTTTCCTTTCACATGTGAGTGATTGGATCACATGTGAATGTCGGTTCTGATATTCTGTAACTCACTTGGGAATGAATGCAGGTGCTCCAAGAGCTGCAAGAATCGCTTCCGGGGCTGTCATTGTGCAAAGAGTAATTGCTGTAGTCGGCAATGCCCATGTTTTGCTGCAGGACGTGAGTGTGACCCTGATGTCTGCCGAAACTGCTGGGTTGGGTAAGTTATCCGCCGTATTCATCTTAGGTTTTGTTGAAATCGTTTAAGCTCAACCTATTTCAAGCTTGTCACGGCTCATCTGGATCTGCGTGGATAGTACATGTGAAGCTCTGATCAGCTGTTCAGCGAATGGTCAACCTGGGAAATAGTGTCTAGCTTATTCATGTGTCGTAGATGAGTATTATCTTCCTTGGATCTTCTGCTGTCTTCCTATTAACTCAAGGAGCAACGACTTCATGGTTTTAAAAAGCTCTAAGTCGGTTTGTTCGCACAGTTGCGGAGATGGCACTGTTGATGGACCACCACCTCGAGGAGACAATTACTCATGCCACAATATGAAACTCATGCTAAAACAACAACAACGGGTGAGAGTTCCTTTGCATCAACAAGTAGTTGGAAGTATAGGTTCGTAGACCGGGGCGCTTACACGAGCAAGACTCCTCTGAATCAAGGTTTTAGACACGATGGTTTTTATTTTTAATTGTGTGCACTCTTCAATTTTACCATTTTTTGATAATTTTTTCTAAGCTTACTACTAAACTGAAAGTACACTTCCGAATTTTCAGGAATGTAATTGTTTCGTATTGCTTGCATATTGGGTCGCAGGTGTTATTAGGGAGGTCAGCTGTGGCAGGTTGGGGTGCGTTCCTGAAGGTACTGCTTTCACTACTCTTTACCAGATTGGATGGGTACTTAAGAATCGTTCTAAGTGATGTCTATGCAGGTGAGAGAACGTCCTGATATTAGTAAACCACCAACAATCATCTTTCTATAATAGGATGCTCGAACAGCACATCTTCACTCTAAAGACGAAATGCGATTTTTCAGTTCTTTCAATCGCCCCTTCTTTGGATATTTGATTCGCATCAGACCAACTGTCATGTTTCTCATAGCCAATATCCACTTAGTGTCCAAGAGCATGAGGTAATTTTGTGGGTTCTCCCAATGTCGCAACTAGGCCTTGGGCTAAAACATGTATTATATGATCTGTGACTTCTATTGGCTAGCTTATCTTTTATCGTGCAGGCAATTAAGGGGCGGCACCTTGTTTCTAAATAATTAATTTATCGATGTATAATTATTTAGACCAAATTTTGGAGTTGTATGAATCTTAGGCAATTTCCAGGTGTGCGGCAAGTCCTGGGAGAGGGGTCCTTCCTGGGGTAGACCTATTGTAATTTCCATTGAGTTGGAAGGCCCGTTTTTGTCCCGCCTTTTTGTCCAGTTTCTCACGTTTCTAGCATGTGGAATCTAGCTCTATTTTCCCGAATTTGGGGCATAACTCCTTTTGGATTTGATTTTGATTTTCTTTGAGTTAATCCTTGGTCGCTATGGTATTCGGCAGTTCCACAAATTGACACGTCTATATGTTGCCATCTGCAGAATCCGGTTGCAAAACATGAATACCTCGGAGAGTATACTGGTGAACTCATTTCCCATCGAGAAGCTGATAAGCGAGGGAAAATCTACGATCTATTGAATTCATCATTCCTCTTCAATCTAAATGATCAGGCAAGTCATATGGCCTTGTTCATAAGTCTTATTTGATGCTTACAAATTAGTGAATGTTGTCGTCACTATGTCCTTTGTAATCAGAAACACTCACTGTATTGGTTGCCCTATTTGTGAATTAGCATCAGCAGTTTATTGCTACAACAAAGTAATTATACAGGAACATGGTCAGGAACTATGTTTGATTATTTGATGACGGTACTTTTTGTGTTTTCCTATAGTATGTTCTGGACGCATGTCGAAAGGGTGACAAGCTCAAATTTGCGAACCATTCTCTTCAACCTAACTGCTATGCCAAGGTATGTCATTCATGTTTCTTGGTAAGATTTTGTCTGTTACTTCCCTGTTTATTTAGCCAGTGTTTTCTATCTAATTGGTGGAGGCATTTAGATATTGAGAATGAAGGTCCCACTTTGGCAATGATTGTAATAAGGCAGATAGAATTCCAGCAATGAGCCTAGCTGACTTAATAAATACGGATGGAGTGCTGCTCAGGAGACACTCAGTGTTTGCTCTATGGATAGACTGTATGATTGGTGTAATTTCAGGAGTGATGTCACCTGAGCAGCACTTGTCCCTCAATACTTTTGAACCCAGTTGCTCAAAAGTATCGGGCTTTCAAGACAGTTTTTATTATGGAGTACATTAGCCATCGGCTTCTATATACACCGATGAAGTGATCACAGCAGCAAGTATCGATTAAATACATGGCATCGAAAAACGTAAATATGATCACTGCCGTCCAAGAAATGAACATGGTGTTATTTGCAGAGCGTGTTTAAGTGTCATGAGCACCACATTGTGGCGTATCTTGTGTATGTTAAGCTGGATCTTCTGATCTTATCCCGTCTTGTCTCTAATGGATCTTTGCTACACAACAGGTTGTCATGGTTTCGGGAGATCACAGGGTAGGAATATTCGCCAAGGAACGCATCACAGCTGGAGAGGAGCTGTTCTATGATTACCAGTACGAGCCCGATAGAGCCCCAATATGGGCGAGAAAACCTGATGACCCAAACCGCAAGCGGGATGATACACCAAGTACTACCAGGCGAGCACAGAAAGCTGCTTGAGTTGGCTCAGAATCTCCAGGTGAAGATCTCTAAAAACAAGTATGGAATCATGCAAGTCACTACTGCTGTTCGCAAGGGATCGGCAATTACATTGACAGTTGGTCTAACGATATGATTGGTGTTGCTGAGATGACATAACATTCCTGAGGAGTTGTGTTGGAATCAATGAGCCAAGAAAAGGAACCGAGATTGCTTTTGTGCAACCTTGAGCTCATGTTATGTTCGCGAAAGTGTTAGTCCCTCAATATTTTTTCTGCTCTAGATTCTTTCTGTGTATTAGTGGAAAGGGCGCAACCTGTATTCTTAGGTAGGACCACCCATTACCGAGTGTTTATCCAAAAGCATGGATGATAAATGGATCCAAATACTCATTGCAGAATGTTCAACAAACGGAACATTGATTTGAAAAAACTACCATTAGAACTTTGATCACTTATTACTTTTGCATTCAATTATTAAACGCCATTTTTGGACTTCATCTAAGTTTAGCTGCAATTTGCATCTGTGACTGCCACATCAGATTTCACTTCCACAAAGTCATGGCTGTTGCTCAGTAGGAGGTGATCCATACTTTAGAATGTTATGGAATTCTATTATCTTGAGGCTTCGGTGCAAGTTGTGGCACTGTGTACAATTTTTTTGGGCAGGACATTACAGTTTATAAGGGACAACGTCCTTCAGCTGGGCTCCATATATTTCATGAATACGCTCATTGTTTTTGGCCTGAAGCCATTGTGTTATACGTTCATGTCTGTATTGTACTAACAGTTGATACTTGGGAATGAGGTTGCCTTAGATTGCTGATTGTTTCCTTTGTTTTTAGTTGGTTTGCATGCAACCTGCAAGCGCGTTTCACTAGTCCATAAAAATGCCGTGTGCTATCAATATGAGATATTTTTGTGTTAAATGAATTCAGATGAACTGGACTTGGTGTTTTGGAATGCTCTGTTTTTCCGAAGTCTGGACGGTGCAGGAAGTAGTTTGCAGGTTGTTAAGGAGACTCTGCAGGTTGTCTCTTATCGAAGGACACCGGTGGTGCGAGAACAAATTTCGTCTCCCAGTGAGTCGTCTCACACACCCTGGATTTCCTATTTCCTTCTTCGACACCAAGGAGCATAAGTGCATAACATTCTGGAGCAGCTCCTCCAATATCCTTGGAATCGATTGGACCGAATCTTGAGCTCAGATTGTGATAGTCATTTGTAACTTCTACACTGATATGACAATTTTTTAACCCCTAATGAACCTAAATGTACATGATCTAAATGTACATGATCTAGGGTAGGTGTGTATGAAGTCATTTTTTAAAGGATGTTCATCAAATTTTGAGACAAGGTGTGAACATGTACCCCTTAGAGGGAATCTGACTTTTTTTCCAATTGGGTGTCCGAATCAAAAGTTATGTTGCCATGAACTTTCGGGGTAGCTTGGGCAGCTTTGAGCAGCATGTGCAAAACTCCTCCTATAATTTTGAAATTTGGCAGTTTTGTAATTTACATGATACAAGATGCAATTTTTTTTTTAAATAACCATGTATGATATAATGTAAAATCTTACTTTAGGAGTTGAAGTTTGTTGGCCTTGGTGGGCAAGATCAAAAAAAGAAAAAATTCTTCATTGCCTTGAAAATTTTGTAGCCAAAATGTAACCTTTAGGGGTTAATTTTTTGGTAAGGATGTTCAAGAGTCCTAATTGCTTGAGTTTGACAAGAAGGATGTATGGGCAATTTTGTTAAATGGTGCCATTCCGCTATTTTGGCAGTTTTCACAATTCAGACCAGGCAATCTGAAATGTACAACTGTCCTGGATGTTTGAAATCTATATCTTTTCTAGATTTCTGAAATCTACTCATATCCAAGATATCACTTAAAAAATCTAGACCCTGAAATCTGAAATCTATATATGTCTTAGATCTTTGAAATCTATATAAATCAAAGATTTCTAAAATCTACACATGTACTAGATGTTACTTTTACAGTTCAGACCGGGCGATTTGAAAATGGCACATGGAATACCGCCATTTTAACGAAATTGCCCATATGTGAGTTAAAGTGGGATGTAATGCATTATTAAGAGGAAGGGGTAGTGTTAGAGTAGGTTTAATACATTATTGATAGGAAGGAATAGAGTGTTGAAGTAGGGTGCAATACATTATTGACAAGAAGAGGTGTGTCAGAGTAGGTTCAATACATTATTGATAAGAAAGGGATGCATTAGTAAGAGTAGAGGACAATACATTATTGGCAAGAAGGAGTTGCATTAGAATGGATTGTTACACATTTTTGACATAAACATAAAGGGGTGGGGAGGTGTTAGAATAGGTGATTGGCCATTAGTTAAGAGCATCCTCAACCTTCAACTCTACATTGGCTTTTCAAAGTATAGGTTCATCCCACCTTCAAATTCAAGGAATCCAATCACACTTCTTTTGATGTTACCCTACTATTTTTCTAACATCACAACATTGTTGGCTATTAACAAATGACATATTTTTAATTTATCAACTTTTTGGCTATTCTAACACATAACGAGATATTCTTAATAGAAGATTTTATGAAGAATTAGTAACATTCAAAATCTCACATGTCTTTGAAGGTCTATGAGGGGGTGAAATTCTATAACATACATTAAATTTGAACGCTTATAGACGTAACAAGTATACAGGTTCGTCTCAACTCTTAGCAGAGCACATCCAAGCAGAGTTACTTTACAACTGTGGTTTTAAGTTTGCAAAACTTGTACCAAATTTTTTTACTTGCAAAAAGGGTGAAATACCAGAACGAAATTAGCACATTTATCTGTGTTTTTTTCAACTTGAGCTAGTTATGAAAATCACATTTACGGCGGTCACTGCATGCAAGGACCCACAGGTGCTTCACATTGCCGAGAGTTGTGTCTAAGATCCCAGAAATGCGTCTCCTCGACATGGCGAGATGATTATCTCTGACCAGAGAACTTGTGTCTCTGGAGATCTATGGCACAACTCATATCAATTGTAATTGGGCTCCTCAATCAATTTCTTCCGAATTCTCCTCAATTAGTTTCTTCCGAATGTTCCCGATGGTAATTGATTTCTGACAAAGTGTAATTCATTTAATGGTCAGTACTGGTTTGTATTTTGTAAATAGAATCAGGAGTAAGGTAGAACTACCTATCACCCCCTGATTTGCAATCTGACTATTTTGGGGTTAATTTCAAGAAGGGAACATATTTTTCAGAGGTGTGTTTTTGTTTCACAGATCAAACCCAAGTAGAATTATAATTTTCCCATTAAAATTGTAATTTCTGTGAATTTTTGAAGTGGTCAGTCCTGAAATTACAAAACCATTTATAGAGTGGGGTCAAAATTGTCCCATAAACAACCCATTATCGCCTAATCAAGTACTAGATATTCTCTATTAATGGAGTGACACATAACCCTTGTTGTCATAAAAATCCCTAATTCTGTCATAGAATTCTCTGATTTTGTCATAAAAGGAAGGGAATTGGAGGGGATTTTAGGCGGAATTGGGGCCAAAGTTGATGACGGAATTGGGTTGGTCTACTTGATGGAATTGGACTGCAGAACTGTAATGGGTGTTTTGACCTTACATCTAGTAGAGTACTAGTAAGCATAATTAGCATTCGAGAATTAGTCAGGCTTTCAAACTTACACAACTTACAGTTGGCCAGACTATTGTACACAAATGTGTGTCACTTTTAGTAAGAGGCACGAGACTCAATCGTGCGTGAACTCAATCGACGTTCTTTAAGGAGGATCCAATCATGTGCTCTGCGGTTAAACTGTACCTATTACTGTGGCAGAGCCCGCACCAAGTGTGACTGAATACGTGGATGAGACCACAGCTTTTGGCAGCAATGGCATTCAGAGTACCGGCCTCACTGCGAAAGGAGCAGGCGATCAGAACTGGAGCAGGTCCAGTCTAACAGAGAAGCTGATAAGCTGCTATCTGCCAGAGCACCGATAGATACGTCACTCACTAGCTAACATTTGGCCATGACATGCTCTGACCGTCGGTGCATCCAACAATATTTCAACAGACAGTCATCTTGTTCAGATTCAGAATTCCAGCACACCTTTGGATTCCTTCACTACAGTTGCTAACTTATAGTAGTTCACTTGACTGAGCCGAATCTGTCCCGAAGCTAGATCTGATGATTAATGCTTAATTTCGTGCTGTTGCAACTAGCATGCATACTCCAGACTGTGTAGATTACTGCAACAACACTTGCAAGCTTTGCACGGAGCTCGTCTCTTGTGTAACTTCCTTTTCTTACCATTTCGTTATACCGGAAGTAACGGAAGTGAAGGAGCCGTTGCAACTGATGACATTAATGATCCGTGACCGAAAGGTGTCATGGCTTGTGTGATCAGTTGATTGATGACTATTACAACGTCCTTCTGTACGTACTCCGGCCATACGGTACTCCCAGCACCAACATAGTTCCGTCCGTCGTAATCTACAATTTTTCACAAGGAAAATGGCAAAGAGGTTGTTATATTAGGTCGACTTGTGAGTTGTGACTGGCTTCGATTCCACTGCCACGGAAAGTCAGTCTGGTCAGCTCCAAGCATGCCGTTATTATACAATACCCATAGTGTGGTTCCGAATGGTGTGATCCTTATTTAGACCCCTGTCAGCTCTCAGCGTGTATATTTAACATCTGGCCTGGCATAGACGGAGGAGGACAGGATTCTCCAAATTTTTTATTCTTAAGGCTTGCTGCATTTTAGGTTGCGTTCAAGGCCCACCACTCGAGGTTGATTTTCCTTCCCAAATTCGGAGAGTTTTTGGACACATGAGCTTCGTGGTGGCAGCCTACTTGTCATTTGCCGTTAGTGCATGCCGGCGCGCTTCCCGAATACTCTCTTTTGCTTTCCTGGTAACCAGAGTCTAGACTAGATGATTGCTGGGAGACCTTGCCTCCCCTCGACCTCAGGAAGCACTTTTCGCAATTGTGAACCGAAAAGACAGTAGCAAGTACGCGTCAAGAGTTTCGAGTGCGCATTGTCAGGTAGTGGAGAACTGGTGGAAACTTGGACTCAGTCTCTATCTAAGTGGGGCTGAAAATGCGAGGATTGCGAGCAGATTGGTAAGGGTGCAGAGCTGGGATAGTTACCAGGATGTGGGGATTGGCTGTGCCTTATGAAGCTGCGACGAGATTGGGGTCGAGAGCATTTGGGCGGCGAGGCGGCACAGGGATTGTATCCCATGAACTACTTCTTCCTGTTCTGCATCTGTTTCCTGCCCCTGCTCGTGTCGCGATGGACGCGAGTGAGCGACATCCCGAGTACTAAGCCCCTGGTGTCGCCGTCTCCCACCAAAGCCCCTGTGAAGGCCACGCCCACGCCCAGCATGGTGGCGCGCGTGCTGGCGTCGCTGCGGAAGCCGCCGGCGCCCTTGATACCGGCGCCTTCGTTTTTCCAGCAGCCCTTGCATTCGATTCTGTCCTCGCCGTCGTCGAGTTGGTTTACGACGCCGACGAAGAGACGCAACAAGGCGCCGGCTAAGGCCGTGGTGTCGAAGGTGCCCCCACCGCCGCCGTCCCTGCCGCCCTCATTACCGCCCCCACCGCCGCCCCCGACGTTCAAGCGACCACCGGTGAGCGTGAACGTGATACCGCGGGCGGATGCGGACGAGGTCGTCACCATGACGGCGTACTTGGGCACCGAAGGGTCGAATGTGGATGTGGATCTAGTCGTGCTCATGACGCACATTCAAGCTGCGTGCAAACACATCGCGTTTGTTTTGGCCTCCCCAACGGAGCTTCAAGCTACGCTCTCGGGCGCTGACAGCCTCTTTCGAATCGGGAGAGATGCCCCGAAGCCGTTGAACGTTGTTTCGGTGAGTTTAGGGTTCAGATGCCCTGTTCATCGTCTTCCCACAGCTGGAATCGAAAACAGAAATTTGACTCAAGCCCATGAACGTGTTGATTAGGCCCTCTGAAACCCATGATAATCACTATTCTTGTATCAAAATTCTTGTGTTGGATCCTTGGGGTGTCCGTGAATTTGCAATTTGTGTTCTGGGATGTAGCTTGCAGCGCTTGCACTTCTGACGTTGTTTTGGTAATTTTAGGGTTCGCTCGCCAGCCCCCCTGTTCACCATCATCTCACACCTGGAATCTAACACTCAAATTCTCCATGACTGTTGATTTAGACCCACTGAGACCCATGAAAATCACTACTCTTGTTTCAAATTTCTTGTGAAATTGGATCCCTGTGCTGTCCATGAATTTGCATTTTGTGTGGTTGGATGGTTGCACTTCTGATGCAGCACACACTTTGCTGGCAGGCAGAATAACCTAATGAAAGCCGCCCTCCGTAGCTCCGGGAAAGTGGCGGCCATGGCCTCTGAAGAGGACGACCGCCCCACCTGGTACGGCGAGGGCCCTTACGTCGTCGTCGTGGATCCCCTCGACGGGTCCCGCAACATCGACGCGTCCATCCCCACGGGCACCATCTTCGGAATCTATCGTCGTCTTCGGGAGGCTGACCACTTGCCGATGGAGGAGAAAGCGTACGCGAACGTCATGCAGCGCGGGGAGCGCCTGGTGGCTGCGGGGTACGCGCTCTACTCCTCAGCTACCGTCATGTGCATCTCGGTGGGATCGGGGTTACACGGATTCACCTTGGATTACACTATTGGGGAATTCGTATATAGTCACCACGACATCCGCATGCCGGAACGAGGTATGCACACGAGCTGAACTCACTCTCTCCGAAGTGGTTTTAAGCATGAATTTATTAAAATAAGATGCCACTGCTCTTTGAATTGAAGGGGGGTTGTCTACCTTCCCTTCAATAGTGGTCTACGATCTCCCACTTTGAATGACTGCATTAGCGATCATCATACATAATTACTGATAAGAATTTGATCTCCACTGAGTTCGGCTGTTTGGAGCTTACTAGTGATCACTTTGGGGCTCTATTGTGATCTCCCAGTGAGAGCACACTTCTGCAGTTGTCCAAATTGCTTAATGTTGTTCAAGTGGTGTCCTCTACTTTCTATGTAGACTGACGAGATTATCCTTTTAATTGGGATCCTAGTTAGCAATTCACAATATTTGTTGCTAAATAGTGACGTCCACTACTCTACCAACGTGATTTCTTGCTCTGTTTGAATAGATTGTTTGATGTTACAAGACACTAGTACAGAAGGCTGAGATTGCTACAGTTTAATTTTCAACGGATTTGCAATGACCGCCTGAAATCTATTAATAATTTTGCAATGGTTTAGTACACCATCGTGCACTGTATTTGCAACTATTTGAGATTGCAATAGCTTTTGCAACAGTTTACGGATACGTATGCATTGGTTCTATGGCCAAGATTTTTGCAACAAGTTTGTGGCACTTTTGCAATGGTTCGCAATAGACCATGAGTTGATAATAATTGATAATGTGTGGCAACCCCTACTTCCTGTTGCTATGAAATTCACTACAACTCACTAATTCCGAATCCCTATTCCTTCCTGTGTCCCGATTTCTCATCTTTCGATCGTTTTTACCATCAGGCCAGATCTACTCCGTGAACGAAGCTGGCTACTTTACCTGGTCGTCCGGGTTACGCCGCTACATCGATAACGTGCGCCAAGGGAAGGGGCAGACGCGCAAACAATACTCCTCTCGCTTCGTGGGGTCCCTCGTGGGCGACGTGCACCGCACCGTGATCTACGGCGGGGTGGCGATGAACCCAAAGCCACAGTGGAGGCTGCTGTTCGAGGCGAATCCGTTGAGTTACCTGGTGGAGCAGGCCGGGGGTAAGGGCACGGACGGCAGGCGGAGGATTCTGGAGATTAATCCCATCGAGATTCACCAGAAACTGCCGTTGTTTCTGGGGAGCGCTGCAGATATCTCGGAGCTTGTCAGCTATGGCGACATTCAGCAGCAAAGGAACCCGGCTGCGTACACGGTTTGACAATTGGGAGAACAATTCATATACTGTGCAGCTACATTGCTCACATGTTGTATAAGTTTCCACATTTTTGTGCAGACCCGAAGTGATAGCGGCACGCTGCATTTGGTAAACTGAGCTGCTTGTTTAGTCTGGGGCTGTGAAGGATTTTTTGTCAGAAAATTTTTCTTTGGAGTTACAAAGCTCTGCATAGGAAATGTTCGTCTGATGAGATGATCTTGATGTGTATTTGGTTGAGATTATCCTCGAGTGTGAGTGATGCCTCTCTGAACTTGGCGGAAACTCTGGCGGATTGCTCCTCTTGTATTTATAACTGGGAGCTCGTCTATTAACGGAAGCATTTGGAGTGTAATGTGTATGTCGTGACTAACCTCGGGCTTCTTTAGATTGTAAAGGTGAGAATAACAAGCTTAGGGCCTATGCACACCTGCAAAACAATGATATGGCATATCACTGTGTTTAGCAAAAAAGTCTTGTTCTGTTCACACAGCACAGTAAGATTCGGGTTTTTTCGAATTTCCAGACCTGAGTATGGTTTCCAACAGCGTAGTTATAAACTAGGGATTTCACATTACATGCATGATGATACTAAACTCTAGCTCTGAGTGACATGTTTGAAAGTTTTAGGGTTTGGTGCTCTTTTGATTGTATTGGATGTGGCTCGTCTTCAATTGCAGGGTTCAGATTAGTTTTGCATTCTTTGCTTGAGCGGGTTGTGGTTTCTTCCCCAGTTTTAGGGTTTAGATTAGTTTCATTGCTTGAGCGGGTCTTGGCTTTTTTGCCTTTTAAGGCTGAGTGAACATTAACTGGAAGTTGTAGAAGCAAAGAAATCTACGAGTTGTTCAGGTAGCTAGTTGCGGCAAAGGCTCTTCAACCGTCAGGCTTCACCAAACTCACAAAGAGCAATTGAGTAGTTCAGGTACACACCCTTGGAAATTCTTGACAGGATGTCATGTTCTATCTGATGTGGCGATTTGTAGCTTTGTGTTTTGTTGGTTAGGGAATTCCTGTGGTGATACTGTTGACAATGGAAACAGAGCACAGCAATTGGAAGTTGTTCTGAAGACTATTACTTCAACCTTGGTTTGCAAATTGCTGTGATTATTAGGGTTCTAAACAAGATTTTTTCTAATGTGTGCACATTGGTGTTGTCGAATGATGTCATTTGTGATGCAACGGAACTGATATGTTTCATTTTATCCAAGCAGACAGTCAAGCAGTTGTAGTCAAGGCGAACCATCGAAGGAGCCCAAGACGTTTTGATCCTACTTGGGTGATAAAATTCCTCTTTGTTCATTTTGTACTCAAATCAAAGTTTTCACAATGTTCACCGAACCTGGAGAAGTAATTGCATTCATTACGGCACTTATCGTGCTCTTGCAAAATGTTTCGGTGGAGATGGCAAGGGCTCAGGAGGGCGCAGAAGAACAAGAATTGGCTTATGAAACTGTTGCTCGTGTGCATAGTGCAATCATGCAAATGCATGAGATTGTATCTTGTGTTCTTCACGATTTCCGCATTGGTAATGCAAGGATGTTGTTGGACGAGGAATTAGGGTTTTGGATCAAACCACGATCAACGACTTGGTTTTCAATTTTCTTGTGCACTGAATACGATGATTTGCGGTGGATTCAAAACTTCCGCATGACGAAGAAGGCCATGTTCCAGTTAGCTGCAAGACTTCAGCCGTTCATTCAAAGACAGGATACTAAATTTCGGAAAGCTATTCCAATTAGAGTGAGAACAGCAGCAGCTATTTACAAGCTTGTTCAAGGAGCTCCTTTGTTGATAGTTTCTGAATTTTTTGCAATTGGCTTGTCGACAGTATCAAAGGTGTTACGAGAAGTTGTAAATGCAATTAATATTGTGTTCAAAAACGAAATCAGATGGCCAAGTCGTGAGCAAGCAGCTATCAATATGGAAGAATTCAAAGAATGGTGCAGCTTGCCAGGGGTCATTGGTGCAATTGATGCCACACATTTTAGCATCTCAAAACCGACACGTTTCCCTGAAGACTACTATTATTTTAAGACCAATGGCTACAGTCTCGTTTGCCAAGCTGTTGTGAGCCGCCAGAAGAAATTCTTGGACATATTTGTTGGCTTACCAGGAAGCTTGAATGATGCCAGGGTTCTTAGAAGATCAGGGCTATTTTCAAAAGTGCAAGACAGAAATGGGCTTATTGATGGCCTCCCCATTGGAGAAGAAGGATTTCGACCTTATCTGTTGGGAGACAAGGGATATCCTTTACTTCCTTGGATTTTGACCCCACACAGAGAAGGTAGATTAACTATACTTGAAGAACTATATAACAGAAAACATAAGCGTGGCAGGAGTGTGGTGGAAAATACGTTTGGAATCTTAAAGCAGTCATTTCGTGAGCTCAGAAAGAAATCTGAACTCCATGTGACATTCTTACCAGATGTGGTTGTAGCATGTTGCTATCTCCACAATTTGCTACTAGGACAGGAAACTCATGAAGTTGAACGCCTTCTGGAAACTTTGTGCATTGAAGGAATGGATATTGAGTTCACAGAAGATACAGAATCCCACATTCTACATGAACAAGAAGACATTCAGTTGCCACAAGCAGAAACAATTCGACAAGATTTGGGGCTATACCTTGGCAGACAACGAAACTTGATTTGATTTACAAAGTAAGTATTGCATCCACCAATTTTCTAAAATCGTTTTTCTTTCTAGAAATTTCCTATCAAAAGCAATTAGATGCCATTCTTATCTTTGACATCAGTGATATTCTTTTGCAGAGAGCAAGTTCTCTGGAGAAGCAATCTCTTCATTGGGGACATCTCCATTTGCAGATACCAAGGTAGCATCCATAGTGCCAGGTGTAGTATGTTGATCAATTCTTGTCCATAAAGGATATGCTGGTGTTGCTCCATAGGTAGGTGTAGCCCCATAGTTAGTTGTTGCGTAGGTTGGTGGAGCTTCACGATTAGCAGCTAAGCCATAGTTTGTAGGACCTCTATAGGGCAGTTGAGGTGGACCACAGGGAGGGTGAGTGTGAAAAGATGGGGGTTGCAGGCTAGCGCTCAATACTTGCGTAAGGCCAGCAATTGCTTGCACCAAATTCCCTTGGTTGGCATGGGTCAAACGAGCATTTTCTTGAGTGACCAGATCACGCTCTCTGTTGTATTTGAGTTGCTCATGAAACATATCCCATTGTAGCTTTGAATCTTTTTCATTCAACTTCTCCAACGTAGTCACAAGCTTCTCTCCTGATGAATTAGTTGCTTCGGCAATCTTAGAATGGCCTGAAAGTGATTTTCGTCTTTGACCAGTGTTGCCATACTTCCGGGTTATTTCTTGGAGAGATGCTTCAGAAGACGACAACAAGTTTAGAGGACCCACAGAGGTGCCAAGAGGACCCACAGAGGTTCCATTTGCATCCAAAAGTGACCCACGCCTCTTTGGTGTAGTATTTAAAGCTGGAGTACCACGCCCATGTGGAATATTTTGGTCGAAGTTGGTGAAAGTGCTTCCAGGACGAGTAGATTTGTCAAGAGAACTACCGCCTGTACAATTCAAAGAATGAGGTTAGAATGTTGTTACGATCACTAGATACGATCCAAAATTGCAAGTTTCCGATGAATTCACATAAAACAATCTGGAGCAGGACCTGCTCAAGTGCAACAGTCTAGTTAACTAATCTTTGTTAATTCGTTTGATTACCAAGGCAGGAGATGAATGTGTGAATCAATGCAAGCATGGGTGAATCCAAACCAGATTGCTTCAAAACGTTTTCAAAACCATTGACCAAGTTAAAATTTCTCAAGACATGTTGAACTCTGGCATGTTTAACAATGTTGAACTCGATGTTTAACAATGTTGAAAACACTCAACATCAGGTTAGCAAAGGCGAAGTCTCCATTATGGTGTTTGTAAGAGGTCTACATTATTGTGCATGTTCTTCACGTTCAGAATTTGCAAGCAGGAAAGCCATTCGAAAAGAGGCACGGAAGTTGAAAACTAGACTGAAAATGCTACTGAAAAGAACATTGTTTACGAGGAGGGGTTTGCTTCTCAAAGCTTCAATCGACTTCGACAGGGTCAAACGGAACTCTTGTTTACTGTATTCCACGTAAGTATTCTCTACTTGTGGGCTTTTACAACTTGGTGTGTCAATTTAACAAGATTAGCTCTAACATTTGACTTATCAAAAGATGCAAATGAGAAACATGGAAAGGGCAATGTTTAATTAGTAGTCTAACGTACCAGCGTAAGGTTGTTGAGCTTGGAGCAAAGCCTCATCGGAATGATCTGTAAAATCTTCCTCATATTGCAACTCGTTAGGCTTGTAGATACTATCTCCAGGATGACTTAGGTCACGAGTATGCAATGGATTCATTATTGGTTTCACGCGATACCACTCATCAATGTTGTCATAATTTTCCTTCAAAAAATTTCGAGGAAGATGGAGTTCAGTGCGTTGCTGAGAACTCATGGTCCAGTACGAGTTGATGCCACTTGCCTTGTGAGAATCAAAGATTTTTTTATAATCCACTAATAGTGTGCTCCATTTATCTTTGCATGGTGATGAGTCTCGATTGCACTCTATTAGTTCACCACAGATCTCCATCACTCTCGCCGAAATTTGGGACCACTGTGTGTTTTCACGCCGCATCAGGTTGGGCTCGTGTTGATTTTCCAAGTCATCAAAAAATTTCTCACGCTTTGCTTGGATGAGTGCAGAGATTTCAACCTGCGTCCAGTTTGACTGTCGTTCCTTGCGAAGACGCTTGGTAGGACGAGCAGGGACTTTTGGATTTTGTGGACCGGACTTTCCTGCAACTGTGGGACCAGATGAAACTTCGCAGGCATTGGGTGGAGCTCTTTTCTTCCCCTTTAATGCGGCAGATGACCAGGTATGTCGCTCAATCATGCTCCTCTCATTATTCGACAATCCAGCAATGCCTACAAGTGGATTTATGTTTAATAAGCTATAGTTGTTTCAACATTCCTACAAGACCGCAAGTGCTAGTGAACCGCAAGCAAGCATTTCTTTCTTAATATAGCAAGCGTAAATGGAGGCAATTGTGAGATTTATATAAATTGTAAGTAACTCTTTCTTTGTCTCTCACAATTCTTTCCGTAGCAAGAACTAAACTAACAATTTAGAAATCGATCAGGATGCAATTAAATCAACTCAACACAATTCTTACTTTCAGTGTCTTCGGAGTTTGTAGAAGTTGCAATTGCAGCTGCAGAAGCATTTGCACAGTTGGTGGCCTTTGCTCCCACCTGTTTTGTAGCTAAACTTGCCATGGATAACACACTCAAGAATCGAAACAAGAACGCCAAAAGGACCAAGAATTTAATCGTCTAGCTTAGTGTGGCTTGATCACCCTCAGGCACTCACGAATCGCGGAAGAACTACACAAATGGCACAAGTATCAATGCAAGAACAACAAGCAAGATCAAGCTGCCTAGAATCACGCAAGAAAGAAAAAGGGAGCAAGAAAGCTACTGTACCACCTACGCAAGAAAGAAAAAGGCGGGGGACTACATCTTTAGTTAACAGTGACACTTCTTCTTTCAAATCTAGTAAAAGGTAAGATTTCACAGCTGAAATCTTCAAACGGTGAAACCCCACCATATTTGGTAGCATTCCAGAAATATCGTTCAAATGCTCTGCAAAAAGTAGGTTCGGTAGTGTTATGTGTTAGGCTTGGTAACATGGTGTGAATGCAGAAGTCATTTGAGTGTGATGATATGGAGTTAACACTGTTATATGTGTCAGGTGTGTAGAGACCCTTAGACTTTGAACCGAGATTGTGTTAGGATCTGCATTTACTAAGCATCGTGTGTAACCTTGTTATTATCTCAAATATTTTGAGCATCGCATATGGGAGTGTTGTAAGTGTTCGTACCTCTTCATGCCTATTCTTGCGACTTGCATTAATGTGAAATTGCGACTGAAAAAAGTGAGGTTAAAAGAATGAAAAGCTATTGCACAAATTAAGATGTTGGATTGCTTTGATCTTTGCTCATAATGACAGATAATGGTTTAGAGATATAAGTATTGCTATAGATGAATGAGAAGGTATTTGATCTAAACATTGGCATGAAGTACTTGTGTTTGTTCATCATTTAAAACATGGATTTTGAAGTATATAGGTTTAAAAGGGCAAAGTGTTCATTATTGTGTCAAGGTAGAATTAGGAAAATGAAAAGTAGGAAGACACTTCTTCACCATCTAGCATGATTCACTATAGAAAGGTGATGTAACTTCACCCTTAACATTGACCATAATTCACTATAGAAAGATGATGTAACTTCATCCTTAACATTGACCATATATTTGTGTAGTAAAAGTCATATAACAATGATAAGGGGAGTATGTGACATTTTTTGAAATGAACTTGTCAAGAATGTATGTGACATCACTAGAAGAAAATTGTGTTAGGATACCGGAAAATACGGCACTTTGTTTTTGTTGAGTTCTCGGTTCAAAACGTAGTCAAAATGCAGAAAAGCACTTTTTCTGCATTTTTCTGCTTTTTGACTGCGTTTTGAACCGAGAACTCAACAAAAACAAAGTGAAGTATTTTCAGGGATTCTAACACAGTTTTCTTCTAGTGCATTGTATATTTATTTCTTTTCCACTATACGCTCTAGGCTCCCCTTTGGTTGGACCTCTAGTCTCCAACCCTTGCAATTCAGCTTTGCAGAGTTAGAGGGCTTGCAATTTGGCTTTGCAAAGTTGAAGGGCTTGGACCTTGGCGTAGAAGGAGTTGATTTCAAAACATGACAAATATGATTGTAGTAGAATTATAGCATATCTGTATAGTCACCAATCACATTGTTGCCACTTCATTGAGCTCCAGTTTTTGAAAGTAGTGCCAATAGAGACCACTCACTTGTTCTGACCCATCTAGCTTCCTTCTTGGCATTGGAGCTCCAGGTGCCTAATGAAGATTGGCTCTTATTAATAGCATTGGCACACTTTTGAATAAGGTACCTACTCAAGCTTCTTCACATGTAGGCTTTTGTCAATGCAAAGCCTTTTCTCCTACCAATCAAAATCAACAAATATAGCACTTGTATTCATAATGCAAATTACTCTTCACCTTTCAGTGCATTGCATGTGGCGGGTACATGTCACTGTCTAGCTTGTCCATGTACAACTTAGAATTATGCTATCATTATTTGCTTGCCATAACATTTGTAAGAAAAACTTGACGGTTTAATGATTCAATGTAGGTGAAATTTGTATGCTTTAGTTAGAAGGATATAATTGTTCAATTTTCAAATATATATATTCTAAAACAAACTTTTAAGAAATAATGTTTAAAAAAAATATGTCACACTTGTAGTTGTTAAGAATTTAGGATTGGGTACCTACTCTAAAGAATAGGAGTTGAGATTTTGAGGACTAAGTAACACATTCCTCTAATCCTATTTTGTGCAAATTTTTTGGGAATAAGAAGAGCTAGTAGAAACCCATGCTTTTCTAGACAAATTTTTCTAGACATCCACATGTTCTCATGTAAATAGTGATGTCAAATAAAACATTAAGGTGTTTTATTTGACATCACTCTTTACATGAAAACATGTGGACGTCTAGAAAAATCTGTTTAGAAAAACATGGGTTTCTACTAGTAGTTCTTGCCATGGAAAAAAACGTTCAAGTGATTATTTTTTAGCATAACTTCATCCCATAATTGTTACAAAGGGCCATCTAAAATTGAAGTTTCTATTTTAAAACAATTTTTAAATTTTTACAAATGTCAAAGTACCTATTTTGTGAAATCATACACTTTTTAGTTCTTTTACATAGAAAATGGTTTTGTGTTTGATCATTTTAGAATATAATCTTCTTAAGGATTCAAAATTGTGGCCTTATTTATTTATTTTAAAACAAATTTTAAACTTTAAACTACTCTCCAAAAAAGCAAAAATATTGCAATAAAGGTAATTCTTGGTTGTTTCTTACTATCACCCTACAACGGACCATATTGAGTGAAAAAACAATTATCAATATGTGATATATTCATTCTTATCAAATAGACTCATTTCTTTGGTGATCCCGGAACATCTTTTATATTAAATGCACATTGTTGGAACCCAATGTAATAATTTCATCCATTTGGAGTCAAATATTCATCCTTACTTGTTTTCACCCAAATTTGGAAGTGACCTCCTAAAATACCATATACAATGGCTATAGGAAGTGTTGTTGCAAATTTTGTACTACTAGTATTTTGTAATTTTGATGTATCCATGTCAATAATTATGCATTTTGTGGAATGAAGCGATGAATCCATTGGCAAGTAAGGTGGAAAATCCATTGTTGACCATTTGGTTACTAGAGGCATAGATACAATTATTGGATTGACAATTCTTTTTTCACATGAGAATAGCAAATTTGGGTTTAGATATATCACATGTATTCCACTCAACTAATTTTTGGAAAAAAAAATGATACATTAATACATTATAGCTTCCCATTGTAGATCCTATAGAAATCCAAAAGCATCCCTTTGTATAGTGAACCTTCCACCATATGTAGAAGTTGCATCAATGTGTTCATTGAATTTTTTAAATGACCAATGACTTTCCAACCCAATTCCAACCCTTTCATCTCCAATTTGCACACTCCATGCAATAAAAACTACATTAGAATGCAACATAACCAAATTAAATCTCCAAATAAAGCATTGAATTGGGTTGCCTGTGAGTTTCGCCATTGTAGCATGTTTGATTGGTTAATGAGAAGTAGATTAAGAGTGATAATGCTCATTGCTTGCCTTCTACAAATTTTCAACAAAGTGGGGTATAAAGTAGAAATGTCATTGGTTTGGTAGTGAGAGAAATCTGAGAGAATCTCTACTGCACCAACCGATATTTAGTGAGTGTGAATCCACCTAACATAATCTAAATGCAAGAGAGTTTTACCGTTGTAGCATGTTTTGATTGGTCAAGCACTCAAAGAAGTCAAACAATTCAACTCTCCTACATTGACGATAAGGTAACTCAACCTACAACATGCTAAGTTTGGAACAACCTAACACGGGCCAAAAAATACTTCAGATGTACATGTGTCTTGTGAAATGTACTTCACAAGAAATTTTTTGGCCTGCAATAGGCTGCTCTAAACTTGGCTTGTCATAGGTCTGATAATTGCTTGTAGCTCGGTAGGTCCTAACCGGCGATTATTCTTGATAACTTGACCTACTTTGCAATTACATAGTCCATGAAGAGTTTACTACCTCCGCAAGAGTATGGAAGCACATAGTCTTATCAAAATAGTGTCAACTGTGTTTCTAATTAGAAGACTGATCAGTCGCTCTTCCGGGAACAATCTTCATGATTTTTGGTCGGTGTGCTTGTGTGTAACACGGATCATGTGTTCGTGGAAGCTGCGCTAGCGCCTTCACGGCCTCAGCTACGGCAGGCAAGCTATTCTTGTCCACAAGCTATTCTATTCATTTCGAACACGCTCGTTCAACTATAAAACTCTTTCCCTTCAGATCTTCGGAGCTGGGCCGGAATCAAACTTTGAGTCATCATGATCTAGCACAGCATAAGGTGGGCGGCACCCCAAATGCGCCACCGAAGCAAAACCGCCATCATCACCTCTAGGTACATCTCCAAAATCATTATGTACCTATGTGGAAAAAACGATTTAGAATCTCTTCCAAAAAATACTTTGACTCTTCACACAACTTTTGCAGACAATATCCAAATGCCGCGTTCTTTGGTGCGTTGGAACCTCCTTTCACTTACCAACAAGAAAGTATGGAAATTTGACCAATCTGATAATAGGACAGTAGCAATAAGTGGCGGTTGGGGGGTGCCCGGCCACCTGACATGATAACTTTTGACTTGGGTGCCACATTATATAATCACGAGAATTCAGATCACCACTACCATGCACACACACCCGTATGCATTATCTTGTAACTTAGCAGGCCGAGAACGACAATACATTTCTCTCGGGAGTCGAGCCCTAGTTAATTTAGTGGGATCGTTTTTCTTCCTCTTTTGTTCTGTGAAGGACATGGTCTCTTTGTCCAAATAAATAAATAATTACTTCTTTTATTGACTAAGTATCCATAAGTGCAAATGCTGAATACATTAAACCACCCGAAAAAACAGGAAGCCTAGACACGTACTGTTGGGCACTGTTGGACTCGAACGTTAGGGAAGATTAAGGTCAGTGCACCCAAAAGCAACACTATGTGGCGGTGTTGTACGTTTGGTGCACCTAAGTGTAGGCTACTAGTAAATAGTGCCATTTTCCTTGGTGTGTTGGGTTTGGGGTATACTTGCCTTTGCTGCAAAGAATGTGGAGAACTCACAGCTGTGCAAGTTTGTCCTATTAGTGACGGGGAAGTTAACATCATCTACACCAAATAGTGAAATTGGGTTGCCTTAACAATTAGGTTGTTGTCTTCCCTAGAGAAGTTACCTCATGACTTGCTACTTGTCCACATGCAGGTGCATGCAACTCTTTAAACTTGGACCGTGAACCAATGCACCAACCCATGCAACACACATGATTCCTACATTAGTGCATGCTTCTACTATAACAATACATATTTATGTAGTGTAGAATGTCAAGAAATTAGTGAGGGACAACCTAATCTCACTATTCAATGTAGAATTAATTAATGTCACCAAATTTTATTTATTTATGAGGAAACTGATACAATACAATAATATTTCAAATCCAAAATAAGGTGACTCACACATTGCTAAATTCGTGTCACACTCACTGACTGTATATTAGGACAAATCAGTGTGGCTCTTTAATTTGCGTTTACCGCCCATTCAAAGAACGCGTGCTAACCTCCAATACGTACGTACCTACTTTATTCCTCTGTTGGTACCACTTACATAGATATGCACTCTTGTAATGAAGCTATAAACAAGGAACTTGAATTGAAAATGGAGTGGTTGTCTTGAAGACAGTCTTCAACTCCATGATCCACGGAGATCGATAAGTTATATGGCTCAGCATTGAATGAACACGCTCTGCCAGCCCACAGGAGTGCACTGCCCGGTGCTGCTCCCGAATCGCGTGGCTGCTCCCCCCGTGCAGCCGGCTCCATTGTAGGCCGCTGCCGTCTGACCACTGTAGGTGAACTTGTACGCCGCGTGGGTGTTGGAGGGGACGGTGCTGCATCCACAGGCGTCCAGGACGGCCGGGCTCCCCGAGCAAGAGCCCGCGAAGAACACGAAACTACTGGCCTCCGTCGGCTGGGCGGCCAGCATCGCCACCACCACCACAAGAGCGCCCACCATCAGGAGTCTCTTCGCGCTAATCGGTGCGGCCATCGTGAAAATTGGACGGAACCTGCTCCGATCGAGTGGACCACACACTTAGTACCAAATTAAGCAGTACGTAATTCATCAAAAATTTGTCCACGATTTATATCAACCACTCATTAATTACAACCTACTGAAATGTTTGCAATGCCTTGAGTTACAGAAACCAATCGATCTGGAGTGTTTCAGAGCGTCAAATTCTCTTGAAGTTTCGCCAATTAATAAATTTGATAATGCAAAAAGTGATGTTCTATGTACTATTTTGGTACAGCAGAATGTCCTATGTACCGTATCTGTGAGTCAAATTGCAAACGCACCTACCTAGCCTCGAACGTAAAATTCAACAAGAAAAACGAACGTCAATTCCGGAATTGGGCGGTACATTGCAATAGTACTTCGGGACGTTTCCGGAAGCCCAGCCTGAAACATAAATCCATACCAATCCTAGATTGTGTCCTGAATTTAGAACTTCGTGAAAATAGAGCTCCACAATTTTTAGCGCCAGAACATATCGTCGGTGCCAAATTGACGAAATTGACGATATCTATATATCCTGGATCAATTGCGTTCAGTTGCGACTAGACACATATCATGAGTAAGTTCATGACCAGTGACTGCATCAAAAATGAAACCAAGTCGTAGAGAAATAGGGGTTAGTACGTACGTACCTGTAAACTGCATGCAATTCAATTCACTGCAATATGCTTGAACTCTGAGTACCGATAGCTAGATCGATCTCACCAGACTGAGCAAGAATTAAAACTGGTGAAGTTGTGCAATTGCAAGTGAAGGGCTTCAAGTACAGAGACTCGAAATGAAAACGTACCTCAATCGCACTCGTCTCCACAATAAAGGTGAGCAGAACCAGGCAAGCAGTAAGGAGGCGAGGAGGCTGGAGCAACACAGGAGACAGTCAGACAGGTTTTAATGGACCATCCAGTCGAAGATTATATATATGCATGCACTGGTCGCAGCCAGGACGAGGAGGGTGCAGAATGATATAATTTAGCTTTTTGCTAAGCATGCATTCGGATTTCAGATATCTGTGGTAGTCATTAATTTCTTAAAGATTTCTGATGATAGAGCATGCATGCGCAAGATGTTCCTTATCTGTTACCTTACTGAGTGTAAGATAAACTTATCAACCCAATTCCGACACCTACGAACCATCCCATTTGTGTCAGTGATCCTTCTAGTATTGCAATCTTACCTACCTAGAATCATAATGGCAATGCACTTGAAAAGGGGATGCATCGGCTCACATTTTAACAAGGTTTTGCCCATACCTCAACAGGGGTCTACTCATGCTTTAACATAATTTTACTTTTGAAAAATTAATCACAAAAAATTCACTTCTTGTTACAATGTCTTCATTTTTTGAAAACACCCAAAAGCATCTTTGTATCCATTCGTAATGAGTAGACTTCTATTGAAAGTGTCCCCCAAAGTGCATTTAAACCAATCCCATACTAAATTGCAAATTATTGGTTGCCTATTGATTCCCTAGATTTCAGGTCTATGACCACATTGCCTAAATGTCAATTTCAATGGCCCAGGGAGTTTCCTCTTTGAAAATTCACAGTAATTACATCTCTTGTCCAAAAATTCTCATTTTTTTTTGGAAGATTCATGATTTGCAATTACCAATACTGCAAAAATGTTTTGTTTTTTTTTCTCTTGAAAGAGGTGTCTCCAACCATGTTGAATTGCTTGTTTTGACAGTTTCGGGTGTTTTCACCTTATTTATACAGAATGTACAGAGGAGAAAGAACAGTGTATGAGTGTATCTTATCTGGTAAACTCATTTCCAAGCTCTTTGTTTTTCTTTTTTCTCATCAAGTTCAATGCATCAATCAATAGTCAGTCTCTCTGAAAAATTCAGAACTGAACTGAGCTGACCAAGCGCCGGAACCAGCCGGCATTGTCATTATGATCGAGTTCATAGATATTAGCTAGCTTGCATGCTTGCATTGTTACTGAAATGACATCTCGATTGGGAGCTACAATTGAATGACAGAGTTTCCAGATCACCACCCGGACTCCTGCCTGGCACAAGTCACACATGTTGCAGGTCTTGTTGCAGGCAGCCATTAAGGTGTTCTCGTTGGGAGTTCTCCGGGTTGGTCCGAGCTGAATTTGATTGAAGATAAGGTATCCTACTACTGATAACTTAGTGATGAATTTTGTATATTTTTTCTTTTGCTGTTTTGATGATTACAATACAATTTAATATCATTTATTGAAAAAGATAAAAGTCTCCTTACTCCTTAGTTTCAAAAAAAAAAAAAGAGATAAAAAATATTTTTATAAAAAGTTGTCAACGATTGAAAAGTTGACCAATAGGTGAAGTTGGGGAAGATACACCGGCATCATGCAGTCAAGGATTGGGTTGTGCACATTCAACTTGTGTTCGTTTTTGGTGAACTGCAGCACGAAGAAGCACAGCAGGAAATCTGCTTCTTCAGTAACTTAGAGTTACTTTCTCTATGATAAAGGCCATATTCATTAAATTGAGACAATGTGGATTCTCATTTTAATCATCTTCCTAAATTTAGTATGTAGAAGAGTCCATTAAATTGAGACAATTCAAAAAATTGAGACCATAAACTACTTGAAGAATAAAGAATTTGTACAAGTATAAGAAATTGGAGGACAAAAATAGTAGTGAAGGACGTTGAAAGGAGGGATTTTGGATGGGAAACTAGAACCATTTATAATAAGTGCTTAACTAAAATATCTAAGTAAATAGTTTGACATATAGTCAGGTAGAGATTTTTGAAATCATCCATGATAGAATACATTTGTACACCTAGCCTGATCAAAAACTACAATGTCAAAGTAAAGAATTTGACATATGCTTAGATAGAGAAGTTCATAATTACTTTGTATAGAAAACATTAGTACTCATCGTGTTCCATAACAAATGTCATAGACAATAGAATTCCAATGAAGAACTTACAAAATACACAATACCATTCAAGAAATAAAAATAAAAATATATTATATTATACAACATCTATAACATCAAATTCTAAAATAATATAAAAAAAGATCAAAACAATGAACTAAAAGAATAAAAAAACTAAATCTATTTCATCTTCTCCACATGTTTTTTTCTAACAACTTTTTATTATATTTTTTTTTGCCCTAATCAAAGAAACTATCAACTTCTACAACTCTTTGTAATTTATTTTTTTCCATATTTTTTTGTCATCCTCCCTAAAGTTAAGAAAATAACGTACAAACTCGCAAAACTCCTCATGATTTCCTATGCCTACAAACTATTCATCTTCACTCCGAAGATACATTATTGCTTTCACCAGATACATATGCATCCACCGATGTCTGGATGATAGCAATTTGTGTTTTGGGAATTCTAACTTTTGGATCAGAAGTGCCTTCTTTGAAACGTGGCTTCCAAACAGTCATAATGCAGTCTGTATGCGTCCAACTCGGAGAGATAGCCTTATCCTCGCACCAAGAATTCCCTTGTTTTGTGTCCCACCCAGCATATGTTTCTTCATTGGTGTGATGAAAAGACGTAGGTGTCCAATATTGAAGTTGAATCGAATTGACATGACCTGGATCTGGATTAGGATTTGTTAAAGCCCGAGCAAGCCAAAATGGACGGAGGTCACCGTCAGCGGGGCGCACAACAACTAAGTAACCTGCATATACATCACGGCCAATACGAAATGAAGGAGGTGGACGATCACGCCTACGACCAACAAAAGGTGCATCTTCTGCAAACTCCTCACGCATCGTACCATCATCTAGGTATTGGTCTTCCACCTCATCAGCAACACGAGAATTTGGCCAAAATCCATGCTGCAATGTCTCATGTACTACAAGCGGAGCATTGAGAGCACTTCTCACACCTTCCCAATATTTCCGCACCGGCTCATTCTTCCTCCTAAATTCGCCAGATAAGTCTTGATTTCCCATTGCCCCCCACAATGCAATGTACCCATCTAAACCCTTGCAAATCTCATCAAAGCAACGCATTTGTTGCGGTGGCAAAGGTAGAGGACTACCCCTCGGTACTTTAGGGTGCCCATCTATTGTCTCCTTCCACAAGCGAATCCCCCCACCCTCTTTCGGCAACCAATCAACATCGGTACAAAGGATTTTGTACTGCATCAATGGCCACCCATTGGAATCCTTATAAAATTTAAACTGTTGCGCTTGAGAATGACCCTGTAGAGAATCATCGCCTATATGCAAGTACCCGTCCACAAATCGCTTAAAATCAGGAACCTCCTCAATGAGATGAGGAATTACGGGTTGTGTTTCACAATCCATGAAAGACTTCATCAACCTTGGAAGTGTGGGGTAGTCATTCGTCTTCAATTTAGTGCTCCAACGACCAAATAGAGTATCAATGTCCTCATGAGTGTGTCCAACAATGAGGAAATTAATGTATATCTCTCGAAAAATAGCTCTATAGACAAGAAGAGAACAGAATGCAAAAACCCACCGATTCTTGTTGTCGCCAGAAGCATTGTCAAGCTGAAGAGTCAATGTTGGAGGAAGAGGTTGAGCTTCCACCAATACTTCAGGGGGGGACCCGAGAGAGTCCGTACAAATCTCTGAACCTATTAACAAAGCCTCTGTCAGTTCAGAACGCTCTCTTCCTACAAACAATTGACGAGATGAATGCTTCGGTTGGGACTCTAGATCTCGCAATAATTTTGCAATGGACCCAATAGTATGGTTGGAGTCTGTTGGGAATATGTCCAAGCCATAGTGTGCATATTGCACATCTCCATGACCATGAGCAATCATGCCTGTAACAGCGACAGGCATCTTCATGAAAGAATCATTTCCCTTACTCTTGTGCGAGTAATGAGGGGAAGCAGTCTTTGAGTGATCCATCTTGTCATGGATTATAGTCAAAACCTTGTCAGGATACATCTCAGACATTGAACGGTTTCCATAGTACAAGTCCCTATGCGCCTTTTGCCCCGATAGGTGCACTCTCAATTTGTTAGACCACACGTCTTGCGCTCGTGAACGTGGAGCGCAAGCACTCTTAAGTTGCCTATATCTATCGCAGGTTCCACAACGAGAAAAACTATCTCCTCTAGCCTTTGGAGCATACTCTGGAAAAGATTGACGACGTATATTGCTCAATCCACTAGCCGAAATATTTTGCAATTGAAGTGAGGAATTGACATTGTTAATCTGTGGCAACTTGTCCTTCCAACGAAATGCAGACGGTAGGACCATGGAGGGGACTTTCTCTCCAGACTCAAGGGTCCTCGATTTGTGAGGCATCGTGTCCGCTTCATTCTCCACTAACAATCGAAGAGTTGCTGTTGCTTGCAAAGTGTGTGTCCGAGGTTTTTTCATTCCAAGGTTGCCATGATGCTCCGGTTTCTGGTCATCTTTTGCCATCTTCTTGTATCTATAAAAGGTAGCCTTCGATACTCCATGGATGGCGCACCAAGCAACCGAACAAATTTCATGGTTTGCCAAGGTAATCATGTCCCTTCCATTGGAATCAGTGTGGGTTTGCTTATGCACGTCAAGCAGACGTGACTTGCGCCAGAACACTCCACCATCAATATGAAGTAGAGACCGAACAGCTTGAATCTGACCACGTGGAAATGGTTGCAAGCAATTCTTCTGGCAACATTTCATACTAGAAACATCAGCAATTGCTTGCTCTGTGAGGAGGGCTTCTTTCTTCGGGAGATTGGTAGGCTCAGTCCTCTCACGTGAGCTTTCATAGGAACGAACTCCAGTCCGAACACACCGCCTCGAACCGTTTGAAGAGACTGCAGTATTGAAGAGATGCATTTGTTCGTGGTCATATAAGCTGGCACCATTAAGGTAGACCCTGGAAATGTGCCAGGAGTGCATGGACCACATCCACTCCAACGGAACATCTGCCTCACACAAAGACTCTGCAATTTGAATTGCAACCCGGTCATCACCGAGTGGCTGCCCGTCCATGTCAATGACGAGATCTGCATCAACATTATGACAAATCCCTTTTGCCACCTCTACCCCCTCCTCATTTCTGAGTGTGACGCATTTTGTATACCAAGAAGCTCGAGGAAATCCCTCGCAGGCTGCGACACCCGGCGGCAAAGTTGGCATTGGAATTGTAAACTCGTTGGCATCTGGAGTATCCATTCTGCGCGTGAAAGAAAAAAAATTAATTCATACTATTATGAGTATCCTCGAGTCGAGGATAATAAATAAGTAGAACACACTGACAAAACAGGGAGCAAAGCAACCTCAGTTGGAGGGTAAAATTGTATACCATTTTGGAGTAGGTAGTAGGAGTAAGAAAACAAAATGTATCTTCGATTCGAAGATACCTGGCGGACAAGATTGAGAGATAATATGTATTCCCACAGTCGACATTGGAGTGTCACACTTATTATGTACATGAACTCTGTATATCAATTCAAATGTCAATGAATGACTATGTTTGTCTATGGTTATCATTCATATTCTATGTATGTATGTGATTATCCTCGGGTCGAGGATAATCTCGGTGCGTGTTGGAGATTATCCTCGGGTCGAAGATAATCTCGGTGCGTGTTGGAAATTATCCTCGGGTCGAGGATAATCTCGGTGCGTGTTGGAAATTATCCTCGGGTCGAGGATAATCTCGGTGCGTGTTGGAAATTATTCTCGGATGAAAGATAATCTTCATGCATGTTTCAGATTATCCTCGACCCGAGGATAATCTCCATGTATGTTTGTGATTATGCTAGGCTCAAGGTTAATCTCCTTGCATGTTTGAAATTATCCTCGAGACGAGGATAACCTGCATGCATGTTTCTGAATATCTATTCATGTTTGTGGTTATCCTCGACCCGAGGATAACCTCCATGCATATATGTGATAGACAAATTTATAGTTCCGACATTTACGGCGCAAGAATCGGTTGTTCATTCTTGAACATAACATAGACAGGACAACATTTGAGATTTGACACCTGAATTCCCTAAACTCCAAGAATCGGAGGACTACGTAATACTACATGTAACTTTGCTTAACAGTGACGACCAAGAGCAGAAATCTAGCATTCAGTGAGAAGGGGAGAAGGGAAATAGAGAAACTTACGATAACCCGTGCAAAACTAAGCAAATTAGTCACATAAACTTGTAAATGCACTGCAAAAACATATGTTCAAAGGCCGTGCGGTAGCAATGTCTGCAAGAGGCCGCGGAGGAGGGAATACTGGAAAACACGAGAGAGGAAATGAGGTGCTTGAGGAAGAGAGTCGATGCACACACTAGCGGAAGAATGTGAGTGGGAGAATGTGAGCGGGAGAATGTGAGCGGGAAATTTAATATTATTTGAAATCTTCATAATTTTGAGGGCGTAGGGGAGAAGTACCTCCTCGGATTATGGGGCCGTTGACATTATCATCCCCCAAATAATGACAATGATGTGGAATGTGATGGAAATTTTTATGAATAGAAATGGGATCTGACGTAGCCGATCTTTTTTAGATTTTAATAGGGGGATTTGTACTTTGTGGAATTTTTGGCAGTGACCTTTTTTCCAAAAATGTGGAAATATTCTTTGTAGTCACAGCGGAATTTCGGACTTGGCAAATTTGGCAATTCATACACCACCCACCAACCAACCTTTTTTTTAAATAGTTTATTCTTATGTCTGATTTAGATGAATGTTTACGGTAGGTAACCACAGTAATTTGGCACATGTTGGGTCCAATGTGTATTGGCTATAAACAGAATTGTACGTAAGAGATCATTCTGGAGGATGTGATCTCGCAGGAGTGCGCAGGTCTCAGAACCAGATTTTGAGAACCCGGCCACCATAAAAATTCAGTCTGAGACCTTCAGACAGGTCATCCCGACAGTTGGGGACTTCAGAATCGGTCTCGGCAGCGAGACATGATCGGTATGTGGCCCCCCTTGCAACTTCTCAGATGCGATTAGATTGGAATTTCTGCAACTCCCGAGGCCACCATCATGGAAGAAGGTCTCTCTTGCATTATATTCCGTTATGACTGTTTTCCGTTTTGTTGATTTAAAGGTTTTGTGGTCGGCCTATACTACCATGAAATTGTTAGACAGAAAATTATGATTGAAGATTGAGTATGGATCTTCGACTCATGGAGACCTTGACACCTCTCTCGGCACCGAGACAAGTTCTGTGGATGACCATGCTTGAAACTTTTCCGATTGCATTAGACTCCAGATCTGTGCTAATCAAATATCGGTTTAAATCAGTTTGTAAATCAGGAAACCAAACCTAGGGATTATTGATTCTGAAAAAGCCTAATCCAGATCCTTGATCTTCCCGAACTAACCAAGCTGTGCACATGGAGCTTCCCGAACTGACCAAGTTGTACACATGGAGCTTCCCCAACTGACCAAGTTGTGTACATGGAGCTTCCCCAACTGACCAAGCTGTGCACATGGAGCTTCCCCAACTGACCAAGCTGTGCATATGGAGATTCCCGAAATGACCAGGCTGTGCACATGGAGCTTCTCGCAATGACCAAGCTGTGCACATGGAGCTGCCCGAAATGACCAAGCTGTGCACATGGAGCTCTCATCTGCACTAGGGATCAAACACTAAAATTGAAAATGAACTACCGTACACAAAAATTATGTATCAACATCCCGGAACTAGTGGCCTGATAACTATGTCTCGCCACCGAGAGGTGATCATACAAGCCTGGTCCTTGAGACACCAACGAGGAACCCTAAAACTCAATCGGCAGGATGCTCCACAAGTGCGCGTTACGGATTCCCACAGTAGTGCTCAAGACAGATAGGAACCCCGATCGATCTCTCGGACAAGAGAATAAGGTATACCTGAATTTCCTCCGGTGCTGCAGTTGTTGCTTCGTCTTCCTGTCCTTGCTCCCGTGCTGATCCTCCCTCCAGTGCACTTGACTCACTGGACCCTGCGCATATCTGAAAAACAAATATGAGTAATTAGTGCCTTATATCGGAGCCTGCCTCAATCGTAGCCAGATGCAACTACGAAACGTGAAATATCATCTCTCGCTACCGAGAGAACAAATCTCTCTCGCTCTGAGAACGCGTAACACCAACGCTGATCCAATTCAGCATTTTGAAAATGGGCCATGTTGGTGACAATCCCGGCGTGCGCGGCAACAAGAACCTTCAGCGCTGCGACTTCATTGCATCCAACAGTCCTTTGGTCCGCATCTGGTTCTCTTGGCTGTTGATCGTGACCTCGGACGCTGTCCCGACGGCTCCGGAGGGTCTGGAAAAGAAGCTCTCGGATGTGCTGGACGCCACCATCGCGGACGCCCTGTCCAGCTTCGACGTGATTTTGGTGGCCAGCGGACACTGGTGGGGGAACCGCCATCGAAGCCTGCCGCCATCAAAGCCTCCTTCAATCGAGCCTACCGAAAACGACGCCGGCCATAATCAGAGCCTGCCCCGATAGAGAGATATGAGATCTCATCTCTCGCTACCGAGAGAACGATCACGGGACTCCCTTCCTGAGATCGTTACTGGATTTCGTTGCCGCGCGCCTCCATCATCGCTGGATCCCCAACGGGTGATTTGCGGCGGGTTGGATTTTCAGCTTTCAAAGTTCTTAGCATTAAGACGAGAGAGACAAGGTGATTCTTACCGGGTTTGTTTCCTCGGGGTGATTTGCCGCCGTATCCTTCAGTTCTCGGCGGGCCAGCTCCTTCCCTCTCTTGGTCTCCATTGCCGCCAACGTTTTTGCCCTTGCGCAGATCTGAACGAGCCAGCAGTGAGTGAGGCGGAAGGCCGAAGACGTCGACAGCACTTGTTTGGCGGGGACAGGGATAGTATCGGAGGATTTAGGGTTTACTGGGAATAGTTGACCCTATTACCGTGGCCCCAAATCGATTATCCGGAAATGCCTATCCAGTGTGAGGTCTTTGACTTCCTACAGATTCTTTTTGTCCCCATAGATATGGTAATTAGTATTTGTCATAAATAACGAAATCATATATACATCACTTCAAATACATTAATGACTCAATCTTACCAATTCACGAGGCTTTGGTCTTGAAACTAGAGCATCTCTCAACATAATTTGAGTATCATGATAATCGGAATCACATTGTATATGACTCTTGCATATGCTTGGATCTAATCTACCCTTCCACCGATCCACATCTTCTATTTCTGCATCACTATTTGATGTGGCTTTTCAGACAAGTCTCTTTCGATTCATTCTAGACCTTTTCAATTCTCTAGATGTACTGAAAGTAAATATACTCTTCCTCCGCTTTCTTGCTTTGACACTTTGAAAATCAATTTGACATATTTTTGCAGTTGGTGGCATCTATGTCTCTATATGGACTATTATAATCTACGCAATTCTATCCTATTCGATTAAACGAATATCACTATAGATAGGAAAGGCATCCGCCACATCACAAAGAAAGAGACATGAGAAATAAGCAATACTTCATTTTATACTGTAGTGAATGTATACATTTACTAAATTTTAAAATGTTCAAAGTATGACACGTGTCCTTGATGTTCTCATTATTAACAGGATACCTAACATTGTTGTTGTCCTTGTCATGGATAATACTCGTTTTTTATATTTCTGTGTCATAATGGATCATATCTACAGCCACATATCCTATGCGCTTGGTTCTATGATAATGTAATATCTTTGTGAGGTACAACTATATCTTCAAGATTGTTAATGATTTTCAAATTGTTAACCGTATAATGTACATGTTTAAATTACAATTTATAATTGGAATTTCTGAACGGGTTGTTCCTTTGCGTTCCATAAAGCAGACATAACGATAATATCCTTCTAGATCCCTACAAAGATATGTTCTTTAGAAAATAAGAAATCGTACTTGTACTTCTTTAGTTTCTGATTTTCATATATTGAAATCAATGAATGTACTTATGTGGTTAATTATTCTAGATGAACCACTGAGTTTTTTCAAATTTACTCATAAAATGAGATATATGTACAACGCTTGAACACCGTTATATATTTATAGAGTCCGTTTCTTCTGAATCAACAATGCTGTTGAAGTGCTCTGTCTTTGAGGAATTCATTATTTTCTTTCCCTTAGAATGGCTTCAATTAGAGCTGATGGTCACGAAGTTCCTTTACTCCTTCACTTAAATGATGCTGCTGTAGCTCAAGTTCCACGTCACATGCTTCACGTCCGTTATGGTTTCATTGAGTCTTCCATCTACGTTGAACAAGAAATTCACTCTGAGGCAGGAGTTCTACTTCAATCCATTCTTATGTCTAAGACCAGTAGCGAGCACGGGGATTTCTGGAACTTGGCTGCAGGGTTTTATAGAGCGTTCAGAATGTCTTCTGATGTGTTTTGTGCTTCCACAGAGGTCTTTACTCCCCAATCAGATGCATCCACGGCACAAGTGCCATTTCTTCGAGCTGTGAAAGTTGAGAAAGGAAGTTCCATTAAAGCGGTTCATGCTGAGGGTTGTCTTGGTGTCAATTTGGCGAAACGAGAGAATGTAAGTCCAATAGTTGACTTATCAAGTGATTTAGAGGACGAGCCATTAGATGTTAGTCGTTGTCCTTCTACATCAGACATTGCACATGCTTCTAAAAAGTTGGTTTCAACGCAATGTGGTGATGCACAGGATTGTAGTGCAGGTAGTTCAATTTTATCTCGCCCTCCCCTTTACCCTACTAGTCGGGAATATCCTAGTGTGATGTAATGCTTGAGGAGGTTAGGGGCTATTCGAGGATCAAGAAACGAGATTGCTTCTCTTGATTTTGAGAATATAAACTTCCAAAGAGTCCAATTTCTGCCAACTACTTTTGATGGTGATGTAATCTTCGAGTTGCCACCATGTCGGTCAGCAGCATCTTTTAGTTCTTCTAGGAACATGACTGGTATGGATAAATGCTATGAATCTATGATGGACATGTATGGTGCCGCACCATGACTTCTAATATTCACAATGATCTAGGTCTAAAGTTCAGGAAGTCATCTTGTGTTGGACACTTGGCATGCACTAACGTTGCATGTGGTTTAGGGAAGCAATGCTCCAAGAGAAACGAAACTGAGTGGTCGGGTAACACAAACTCTCCCTTTCTTGTAGGCTCAATTCCCCCAAAGGACTCTATCTTGGTTTGTAAAATATGCAAGAATCCTCCTTCTTGCATAAATTTCTGTGATGGCAGAATTTACTATGTTACAAGTTCAATTGACATGACAAGGGCTTGCATTCATCTAGGCAGTCATTGTCATCTAGTTGCAGATGGTTTGTGTAGGGATTCTATAGACACTATATCTGGACTTCTTGCTCAAGAGGTTGCAAAGACCCCTACAGCAAAAACATCAGCTATTGCATTGGCCGCTAGCAAGGAGTTCTTAGACACATTTCTCGTACACGAAGGACAGGGTCCTAAAGTAATGCTTCGAGGGAAGGCCCTTGATGCTGTTATGGACAAGTTTCAGGTTCTCAGTTCCCCAAATGTTAGAAATATTATTTCCTCCTTTCGTAACACTAGCATAGGAGTCGGAGAGATCGACTGCATACTTGCTATGAAGAAACAAGCAAAGATTGAATACATCCACGACAGTGTATTTTCTGGCCAAGGTCAAGAGAAAGTGTATTTGTTTAAAATGCTTGTTGATGGCCCGGGAAGTGGTGTTGATCTTATACGCCGAATGCAAGTGGGCCTTGATCTTGAAAATAGTTGGTTGATGTTCGACCATGTGAGACGTGTGAAGGGGTGGACCACTATTGCCTGCCATGTATACGATTCTAGTTACTGTAAAGTTATGACTATTGCAGTTTGTGATATGCAATGCGAAGATACTGAAGGACAGGTCATTATGTGGAGGTGTCTAAATAGAGTTATGGAGAAGAATGGCTTACCCAATCCAAACTTCAAAGGCTTTATGGCGGACAGTGCTCAAGCCAACTGGAATGCTGTTCGAATCGTTTACGGCTCAAGTGATACGTCCGTAAAGATGATTGACCGAGAACGCACTTGCCTATTTCATTGGGCAACTTCAATGAAGCAACACACAGAAAGACTTATTAAGAGAGATTTACAGCCCCAACATGTTAAACTTTGTCGAGACTATAAAGCAGCGAAGACCTTGGACAAAGCAGAGAGTAGGTACTTACAAATCAAGGCATGGTGGTATTCCTCTGGGGCAGCAACAGAGGAGTCTTTAAGAGAACTTGAACTGTGGTTAGCGTTTTGGCACTTTAGATACCGTCAGTGGGGTGGCTTTATGGAAACGGTAAGTCTCTGCTACTTTTTCTCTATGAGCATGATAGGTAGACTATGAGTTAACTGCATATAACTTGGTAGAGTAAGTAATTTTGCATGCTTACCATTATTATATTCCATGGTATGATTAAACTATAAATATTCAAAGTGTTGGATATAGTTGTTCTTTAAGTGGTCTTGACAATTTCATGAGTACTGAGGGCACATTTGAGACAAGAATCTGTAGTGATCAATTTTAAAGATGAGTCTGTCCATTAAGTGTACTTATCGACATTAATAAGAGTTGAACCATGATTTTGGCCTTATTATTGGAAGGACATATTTTCATTCTTACAGGAATTGTCGGAAGAAGAGTTGGATGATATTCCAACTTGCAATCTGTCTGAAACAATTCACAACAAGTGGCTTCAAGCATTTGGAAAACGTGGGGCGGACTTATACGTTGCAACATGTGACGATTGGATTCGCGCCTTCATGCAGATGACAAACTATCGAGTGTATCTGAACGGAGGTCCTCCTAGATTTGGACCATCACGACATGACTTGAAGTTGAAGAGAGCAATTGCATCAATGGACAGCAAAAGAATCACTGATGCCATGTGCAGTATGCTTGGAGCTGAGGAGGTCTGTACTCGCATCCCACACTTGGAAGGGGAGGAAGTCTTTGGGTCTATGAAGAGAAAATTGGACATTCCTATTGGATCCGAAGGTGATTCTCATCGTCCTGATAAAACATCATATTCATTATTTTGAGAGTTTTCCAATGAAATGGGAGTTGAGGGGGAAGAGTTAGGTTGAAAAATAGATGGAATTATTCATCAAAATAGACGAAATTCAATACATTCACAGCCGAAGCACATACGAAGTTTGAATGTCCGTACACGAAGTAATTACATATAGTTTGCAAAATGATTAGTTACATGTATTTAGCAAGAATGATTTCTACAATTTGAAATTCCTAGTGCTATGTAAAACTTGACTTCTTATCATTGCTACAAAATAGCAGAGTTGTATGAGCCTTGTATTCTATCATCCACCTCACTCAGAGTCCAATGTTTTCCATGGCCTTCAATCTAGGTACTAGGAGTGCGACCTACTCTTCAAAATCATCAATGCCTTCAATATCTCAGGCCCTCGGCTGTATCCATTGTTATTAGAGGATCGTTGGTGTAGAAACTCTCGCCGTTGCTTCTTCAAGGACCTTTGCTCCGCAACATCCCAAGGACAACGAGGGGAATAACTATGAAGTTGTCCATCATGAGTCTTGCATTTACGGTCTGCTACAGCAAGCACATTGCTTTTGGGTCGAGGAGGCAACGAGCCCTTAGATGCCATATGCCGCTCTTTAAAAGGAAGTTTTGTAGGTTGTGTCTCATTGACATGAATGACGGACTTAGCGACGTTCTGGCCATCTCCCTACACAACAACATGAGATTATAAGTTTACCATGCCAATAACGTAATATGCGTTCTATCGAAAGAAATGCTACATTCGTGAAAGAACGCCATACCTGATGGACCGCATCCACCACCATATCAGCACCGTACAACTTCCTCTGGGTCACAGGGTTCATCCCATCACGATCGGCAGCTAAAGGGGAATGCATACGGCTTTTTAAAGGTGAAGGCGAGCTAACAGGAACGGAGCACTTCCCCCCATTCGGCGGACTGTCCACAACCCCATCATCAACATGCATGATTGAGAAGTCCATAGTCGATTGGGCCGTGGCTGCGGAATACATGATGTGCCCCAACACGCCTTCCGATATGTCAAACTGTCCATAGTTAGAGAACGAATCAGCAGAGGCAGCACACGTGTATGTACACTGAATTTCACTGACTGTAGTAGCACGCAAACCCTGGGAACAAACAGAGTTCGGAAAAATTGTCAATCTCCGGCAGGTCGCAATGGATTGGACCATGACATCATCCGATCCTCTCTAAGCAAAGATGAGCCCACACAAGAGAATGCATTTATACAACAAGAAGAGATCATCCGAGTTAATTGGAAATCATCTTCTGTTCACAAATCATCCAAAGTCTGGGGATCCTCTCTCGGGGGAGGAGGACATGGAAGGAACCACATATCCTCTTCCTTAATGTCCTTGCGCTCCGACCCTCCTGTCATCCACGGATTCACGGGACAATCCGGATTTTCTTCAATCCACTCTGCTCGTAGAGAGCTGGAGACGTCTAATGCCCTCTGTAGTTCCTGGTACTGTGTCTGATCTGGTTCATCTACAAGGTGGAAGCGTCCCATTGGATTGTCTGACCAAAACCGATACAATTCCTTGCGATAATCGAAGTGCAGTTTCTTAATCCAAGGAAGAAGGTGGTCAATGAGAAGCCCTTCCCTGGCACCCCATCCTTCAAACGACCACGACTCAAAAAGCACCACATTCCTTGGATCATTCATGAAGTGTTTTTCAGGGACATCGTCGACTATCAGAGTATTCTCTTTGGTGAGGACGGTGTTCTTAATCTTGAACAACTTCTCCAACGGCTTCACCCATAGGTCTTTTGTTGCCCCCCTCACTCTGTAATTTACAAGCCTCCCGTTCCTGGATCTCTGTTTCAAGATATTGCATTGCTCCTGTCCGAGAATACACACCGGCGGATCCATTCGAAAGAAGAGGAAATGACATACAAGTAGGGCGTACGACCGGTTCATGGAACTCCACACCATGACGTTCGCGATCGAAGATAACTCTTGCAGGAAAGTCTTCAGGTGGGAGCGCGCAACGACCCTCCCCAAAAGCAAGACGTTTTTCTCTAGCACTTTCTCATCGGGAGTGCACAATCTCCTCTCACTTATGTGATATCTCACATCGTCACAGAAGCAGAGGAGGCCATTCAGATCCAGGATCACATTAAGCCACTTTCCTGTGGACCTGGACTTGAATGGTGCAGGAACCTGGTCCCCCTCCCCATCTACAAGAATCGTTCTCTGACTGCTAACCTGACCATGATATAACGCCAAATTATTGAAGTGTTAATTAAGTGCAGCGGCCCGTGCTGGTTCAAAACTAAAGGCGGTATAGGACGAAGGGGATACAAACACGCGAGACACTGCAACAAGAATTCAAAAATAAATTTAGTTTGGTAAGGAAGTTCACCATAGCGTCCGATGGCGTCTTCTCAGGAATTACATCGGTTGATACATCCTCGTCCTTTTGAAGTGTCTCCGTGTAATTGTCGACATCAACATCTCCCTCAATTTCATCAGGCAAACTAGGACCTTCCCATTCCGCATCAGGTTCTCGCAGCTCCTCCACTTCCAGAACCTCATTTTCAGGAATTTCTTCATCCACGTTAAGTTCCTGATTCAAATCTACCTCATCCCGCTTCACCTCTGGCTCTCGTGGACTCTCAAACTCTGGTAGAGCTTTGTCATTGGATTCGGTATCTGTCTTCACACTAACGTCCTCCACATTCCTGCCCATGTTTGGAATAGGCTCTTCGAGCGACACAAAGTCTAGAGGAGAATGGTCCGGTGTATCTAGCGACAACGAGACAGAACGCACGGGACTGAATTGTGATGCAGGGTTACCAGAATCCAACGAGATGTTGGGAAGGATTGGTTCCACGACAATGTGTTCTGCGAAATAAAACGATGAACACCAAAACACACAGTAAGGCAAATGATATATTACACTATCTCAAAAGAGATATAGTTTTACATATGAAGAATCTAATATCTGTCCTGACCTTTTCCCCCTCCGAAACTACCTCTTAGGAAAAAATTGAATGCAGCGGAATGCAATTCAACTCGTATCGAGTTGAAATACAGTCTAAAAGAGTCACAGGGAACAACCTGGAGGATCACCAGTCACAGGGTCCTGTGACTGCTCGGACTGTACTTCCTCCGCTGCAGTCTCTTCATCCGGAAACTCATCCACGTCAGTCCCCTCGGTCGGATTGACATCCTCTTCATTTCCCTCCTCCTGATATTCATTAGGATCAGCCTCTTCGGGCTGTACTTCCCCCGCTGCGTTACCCTCGGCCGGACATTTATCCGCTTCAATCTCCCTGGCTGGCTGTTCATGCGCTTCAATACCCACATCCGAAGGAACACTGGACACGTCCCTCAAATGCGATGGTGAGGTATCCAGAATCGAAGACGACTGGTGCAAGGCTTGTGCAGGGGTCGAAGCGGGGGTTAAATTGAGCGACGGATTCCGCGAAGCTGATCCCGGACCGATGTGTCATGTTGTCAGATGATGCATGTGCATGCTGTCCGATCATGAGCTGCGGGGACATGGATGATGGGTCGACCACGGAGATGGGCTTCATGTTTATGAATTGGACAGCCTTGGCCACCATGTCTGGGACTATGGTTTGCAGGATGGAAACCATCATGTCATTGGTCTCCTTCCTGGATTCCAATCGAAGCCTTTTGTCTTTCTCCCTATCCGCCTCCCGCTCCCTTCTATGCCTCTCGAAATCGGCTTTCCGATTTCTCTCATTCTGTGCATTGGAGGCGGCGACGTAATCAACAAGCCACTGTTGCGACGCAGGAATCACTGGGTCCCTCTTCCTTTTCTGTGAGGAGCGCGTACTCGGCTGCGTTTGAGAAGGCAAACTTGGCGTGGGCGTGAGGGGTACTTGAGCAGATGCATCTGAGGTCTCTCGGTGTTCACTCCTTCCCGAGAACTCTGACAATGCGCCCCCAGGAAGAGGCCTCTCACTAGCAGCACCCGCTCCCGAGGTCCCCGCTCCGGAACTCTCCATCCGGTCAATAATCCCGGGCACAGGATCCTGCCAGCTATCTATCTCCTGCACATCGTCGTGGTCATTCTCCTCGTCCTCTGTGTCCAGATGAATTGGAGCCTTCTCCTCCGCTTCCTCTTCATCCGTAATCCTTCTTTTCCCTTTGGCAGATCGGGATGACCCCTTTGGCGCCCTCCTTTGGTGAACCTTTGAGTCAATGAGGTAGCTGCCATCCAGGAAATCGTCCTTGGACAATTTCTCTGAATCTTGCGTTAGGGATTGGAACCGGTCCTTCCACTTCTTATTGCCGACAACAAAGTGGTTGAGGGAAAGCATCTGCAATCAAACAAGAGTGTTCAATGTCAACAATTTAACTCGCATCGAGTTGAATCCCCCAGTTTTGAAATGCAAAGATTTAACTCGGTTCGACTTAAACATGCATCTCAATGCTATTGAATCAGTCATTTCAATTCAGAGAGTTTCATAAATCACATACCCAAGCCGCGCAAATAATCTTTCCTCCTGCAAAGTAGGACACAACGTCCTCCCTTGGCGAGGCGAAGAGATCTAGCACTTGAATGTAAAAGTCCATGCGCAAGTCCGTGTTGTAGATTCTAAAGTCCACATCGTTACTTGACTTGGACTTTGCGTATCTACCATCAGCTAGTATCTCGAACCGTTTAGGTATCTTCTTGGCCTTCGGTCTGAATCCCTTTCGAATGAGAAAGATAAGCTGAATGGCCTCCTTTGCCTTCGTGGACTTCTCGGACAGATCCCCGATTCTCTCATGAGGTCCAGGCAGATACTCCGCGTAGTGAACAAGGTACGCTTCGCCGAACGTCGTCGTCCGGATGTACTAGCGGAGATCGACTTCAACCTCCTTCTCACCGCAAATCCATAGCCATACCTGAGGATCAGTTATTGTTGGACATGCGTCGCCCTCAAGGTACTTCAGGAAATTCACGAAGTACGCATCTCCATCCTTAGACCCCTCCTTGTTTATGACCCCCGGAATTTGTCGGAAGTCCAACACTGCCAGCTTCAAGTTTGAGCTCGAGCTGTCCTTCCAAATATGATCTCCCTACATACCGATTTCGTCCTTCTCCATGTCGTATGTGCGGTACGAGGCGGTGGCATCTGGCGTCACAAACTTCCCCTTGCTCATGAGGAAAATTCGGAAGAATTCTGCGGCGTAGGGGGACAGCTCAGAAATGCTCTTCTTCTTGTTTGAAGGCATTTTCATCTGCGAAAAGTACTCATCCGGAGGGCCGTTGATGAGTGTGTTTTTCGTCGCCTTCGTGACGTTGTAGGCTTTCTTGAAGTCCTTCCACTTGTCCCTCCGGAAGTATCCACTGTTGCTCACGAGGTTCAAGTCCTTCTTCAGCTTATGGAACTGGAGCTTGATAATTTGCTTCCTCTTGCACCGCTCCAGCCACTCCTTCGCCGAGTAGCAATCAGGAAGGACGCTTTTGATTTGCTTCAGCGTCACCTTCGGATGGGAATGACCCCGCTTCGGTATCTTGTTGAGCATGTGCAGTGCCAACCGCTTCAAGTCATTGGCTGAGCAATTCCCGAGATGCTTGAAAAACTCTCGCGTCAACACACCATCCCTCTCCTGATCCCAACCCTTGACTTGCCAAAACTTCAGCAATGTCTTAGGGTCAGTGAGCTCTCCTTGCGAGTGAGCTGAAATGAGTTCAGCCCAGAGCTTGTAGACGTCCTTAGATGCGGTAATAATTTTAAGTTCGTTATGAATGTCGATCTCCTTCCCTTTTCCTCTGCTTAAAGCAGAATGGTTCTTCTTCACGTCGATCATTGCAAAACGAAGCTTCACCTGGTCCGCAAAATCCTGCATAAATTGATCGATAATTAGTCATGACCCTCATCCAATTTCATCTCGAATCGAGTTTAACTTCATTCAATCGAACCGTGCAATTCACGAAACAATTTATGTCGAATCGAGTTAAACTGTTTATATACCTTGAACTTCTTCTGAGCCAACGCCTCAGAGATGGATTTCCTGGGTTTCTCCAAAACCCTTCCCAACTCATTGGGCTCCTTGTCTGGTGGTGGGCAGCCTGCCTTTTCCCAAACATATCGGGCTCCGATGATGTTTGTTGTCCAAGTTGGTGTGAAGTTCTGAAAATGGTTCACTCGGTTGTAATAAGCCGAGATCTTCTGAATGATTCGGTCGTCTTTGTTCCAGACGATAAAGCACTCCCATTTCTTGAACTTCTCAGCCTTCGATCTCAATTTGGGCATCTCCTGCATCCTCTTGGCAGCTGCTACTGTGTGTTGCCCGTTCACCATGTAAAATTGGCCGTTCTTGATTTCCTCGAAATCTTTCGGCTTCGACGTTACATCCTTCGGCATGGCGCACAGGGTCATTTTCTTGTCTGGGTCGGGCATGTTTATTAGGAAATTTAGAGCTTTCATGATCCCCATCTCCTCCAAACCTCTAATGTTCAAGTTTTCAGGTGGGGTCTCTAATTGCTCAAGTGGCAACGTAAATTTCCACCCTATTTTCGGGACGTAAGAATCTGTACATTCTGACTAGTAGGCCTCGTACGACTTCACGGCTTCATCGTAGTCTATGTCCTTTACGTCCTTCCCGACATCACGGGGTATGTTTGAAAGGTCCGTCACGAGGCTTTCATTCCTCCCGGCCGACTTCTCCGTGGACTCGGAAACCTTCTTCACCTTTCTCCTAGACCCTGATGGTGGTGTGTCCCGTGGAATTCCTCTTGAGAATTCCTGCGTCTTCTTTAGCCTTGTGACGCTTCGACGAGTCTCTGGAGTTGCAACCACCATTGAAGACTGTCCATCTCCCTGGCTGCTGTAGTCTCTTCCGACAGTAAGTGGTCGCATGTCCCTCTTCTTCTCTACGAGTTTGATGTGCATGCGCTCGAAGGCCATTTTTTGATGATTTAGCCTTGAAAGAAGAGCCTGAGGGGTTAATTCTCCTCCATCTGCGGATTCCCATCGTTTCTCGTCGATGTGATTCTGCAGATTGCGAAGAAGTGGTTCGTAGTCCGTGTCCATAAGGCTCCGCGCGTAGTCTGATATGCAGAATCGTATCTTCGTAGCGTCCACCACGTACGAGAAAATGTATGTCTCCTGCTGATCGGGGTCTTGGGTCTCGCATGAGACAAAAATCTCTCCATTAGGACCTCCACTGAACTCGGTCACTGATTCTGTCAGGGAGACGGGTAGATTGCCGTTGGAGTTATGGTATTTTGTCCTGAACGCCAAGTGGTTGGTAAGTGGAACCAGGATAATGGTCCAGTACTCTACTCTCTCAGGGTCTGACCACTCCCAACATTCTCCCAAAACTTTTTCGTCCCCATATGCGTTCTTCAGTTGAGGATCAATGTTGAATGGCTTGAAGAACACCGATAGTTGTCGAATTTGATCTTCCATTTCTGGTACAGGATAGACAGAGATGGTTAGATTATTGCACTTTGATCGGAATCAATTTAAGTCGACTCGAGTTAAATACCATGACCGGGTGCTGTTATTTTTCATTATTTGCTTTCTTTGATTTTACAATTCTACTCGATTCGAGTTGAACTGTGTGACTATGAAAAAGGATTTCATTCCATTGGTTGATGGTTCTCTTTGGAATATATTGTTTTTGGCTTTGTATTTAATCACTACTTGTCTTTGTCATCAGTTTATCTCGATTCGAGATGAACTGACTTCGGATTTTACTGCTATTTGTTCCTCTCTGCTGAGGAAGGTTTGTTGACATTACCTACTTTGAAGTTATGGGTACATAATTCTCATTTTGATGATTTACTTTAGTGAAATTTCGGGCCTCTACTGTTGCCCGAGGTTGTCTGTTTATCTCGAATCAAGTTAAATTGGTCCCTTTCAGGAAGGTTATGCTCTGGATTTGATGAATTTTAACTCGATTCAAGTTAAACATTTTATTGGGGTTGATTATTCCTTCTATTCTGTAGGTGATTTAACTCGAATCGAGTTAAATTGACGTCTCTAGGGACTGTAGTCGCTTTGCAGGGATTCAATTTAACTCGATTCGAGTTAAAATGAGAGGATCTATAGTTGAAACTTTATGCTCGATACCTCGAAAAAGGTCTTCCTTCGAGTTAAACTGACTGCATTCGAGTTAAATTGTCTCCCTACGAGTTAATTTTCTTTGCGACGATTACTACCCTTGCTAACCATGTCACTGACATTTCTGTTACTCATGCAATGAACTCGCATCACTGTGGCCACTCCTGTGCATACCTGCAAAGAATCTTGGTGTTCTCGCAGCGTAATGGAACTGCAGAAGATTGTCCGCTCCTAAAACTCTGCTACCTACATCAGAAGAATCAAAAATCTATGAGCACTTATTGATCCGTGCATTCGTAGCATTCAAGAACTATTCAACTCTTTGATACAGCAATTAGCATTCAAGAACTATTCAACCCATTCATACAATCCATGCAAGTAACACTGAAATGCTAGCTCAACGGATTCAAGAAAACGATACGTGATTCCTAAACTCAATTGCTAAAAACAAACACATCCTAGCATTCAACCCATTCTTATAGCGATTTGGATAGTGAATGCAAAATTTTAAGCCTCAAATCCTAACTCTAAGGATTCAACACAACGATAGGTTGTTGTCTAAACCCAAACGCAAAAAAAAAAGGCTACAATCATGCAAGCCCACGACATTGAAAAACTCTAATACAGAAAGGAAACCCTAAATCCGTAAAACCCACGACATTGCCAAACACTGATACTAAAAGCAAACCCTCATAACGAAGGCAACAACCGCAGCCAGTTCTGGTTGCTCAGTTGCAAACAAGAGACATCGACAGAAAGCAAACCCTGAAATCAGAAGGCAAACTGAAAGCAAACCCTGATACTGAAGGCAACAATCGCAGCCAGTTTTGCTTGCTCAGTTGCACATAAGACACAGAAGGCAAACAAAAGCAGGCACTTCTGGTTGCCAATTGGCAAACAACACACATCGAAACACTCAGAAACAATGAAATATGTTTTCTGTGAACGCAAGCAGTTCTTGGTGGCCGAATGCAAAAAGAAGACAAACTGCAAAGCCACGTTTTAGGGTTGTATTCATAACCCTAAAAAGAAAGCAAACATGCCTACAACATTGCAAAAAAAAGGGAGGAAGAATACCTGAGAACTTGCGACCACAATTGCCGCCTGCTGCAAAATCCTACACCTCCAGTCCTCGCGAGCTTGCGACCGCTGCCGATGGCTTTCTCAAGTTCAATCCTCCAGCGAGGCACACTGACTGTTGCTGCCGCCTATGCCGCCCCAAGACTCAAGAAAGCACGGAAATGCGATGACGCCAATTTGCTACGAAGTCTTTGTACACACAAATAGAAGTATAAAGAACCCTAAACCCTACTTTTCTGTACACGCCGTGAATACGATGAAGCACTCAAGAACACTCAAAATCACTCACAAACACATGGCCGCGCAGTTGGAAGGTTTGGCATGCTCAGCGAAACCCTAGCGACTGATTCCACGGATTTCCAGGAGAGAGACGAAGTGCCCCAACAGATACCCGGACAGGACCAGTTGAGAACCGTATAGCCCAGTTGAGAACCGTTTAAGTCCTAAACTCATTTGAAATGAAATTCATGTACTTGTCTTTATAAAGGCCTGAAAGTTATGTACATGTCTTTAGAAAGGCTTGAAAGTTATGTACTTGTCTTTACAATAGAAAGACTTGAAAGTTAGATAGATAGATAGATAGATAGATAAAAACTCCGATCTTCAGAAAGAGAAGACCGGCGTGAATAAAGTGTCTGTTCGTAATGACAATGAGCTAATGTCCAATGGATCAATAGTCATTGATGCAAAGAAACTTGAAAGTAATATACTTGTCTTTATAAAGGGCTTCCCTCAAACGCATGTACTAAGTGCAAAACTCTCTTGAAATTAAAGTTACCAACCTCTCTATGAAAACGGCCTCTTTGGAGCCCATTTAGTAAGTCCTACATTCTTTACCAAAACAAATTTAAGAAGAACCTTTAAAAAAAGGCTTTTTCCAGTTCAATTAATAATTGAAGAACCCTCTTGAAACTGAAGTTTTGTACTAATTATTCAATAAAGGCTTAATGCAAAAGTCTATTGAAATAAAAATTTCCTACATATTTCCTACATAAAAGTTTCCTTCAAAAAAAGGCTTCTTCGGAGCCCACGTGTAAAATTTAGTAGTAACCATTACAATTTCGTCCACTATATTTCAAATAATTCGAACTATTCATGTCTTAAATAATTAAAATATTATCGTGTTGTATATAATTCTTCTTTCATAGGCCTATTTTACATTTTGAATTTAAGTGTTCAATATTCTCCCGCCCCCAACCCTGTTCACAAAAATTCGTTTGATATTGTGCTCCTATTGTAAGAAGTCAATTTTGATCACAGTTTTATAAAATTTGGACAGAAGATGTAAACATGCATCCTATAAGTGAAAATATAAAATTCATCCGCCCAAAATTTTTTAGGCTACCCTTGAAATCAAAGCATCTTTCCAGGCATCTTTTCATAACCATAAAATATACTTTTTTTTAAACAATGCATCAGAGTACTAGGCAATTTCAGACTTTTGGTCGAACTTCACCAATAACCTCTAGTCTTTAGCAGTTCACAACATTGAACGTTTTAGAATTCATAATGAAACTATAATTATCCTAAAACACTCATTCAATATATGTGTGATTATCAGATATGGCTATAAAAATTAAATTTCAAAAGACTATAAATTCTATTCTTGTACAATTCTATGTACAATTCATTTTTATTCTATTTACAATTCATTTTTATAAATATGTACAATACGAGTACCAATGTATCATGGCACAATCTTAGTCAACTACTCATGCATTGCACTTGGGGGGAGGGATTTAGAACTAGGAATATAGTATCAATATCTTTTTTTTCTTTGCTTTATATTTTTTTCATGAGTTGCTTGGAAATTGATGGAAGCTTCTTTGAGAACATTGCAAACCTTTGGAACATTTTATGTACCCTAAAACGCTAATTTCAAAAACAAGACAAACAAGGAACTTCAACGTCATGCATTGCACTTGGCGGAAGGATTTAGAACTAGGAATATAGTATCAATATCTTTTTTTTCTTTGCTTTATATTTTTTTCATGAGTTTCTTGGGAATTGATGGAAGCTTCTTTGAGAACATTGCAAACCTTTGGAACATTTTATGTACCCTAAAACGCTAATTTCAAAAACAAGACAAACAAGGAACTTCAACGTCATGCATTGCACTTGGCGGAAGGATTTAGAACTAGGAATATAGTATCAATATCTTTTTTTTCTTTGCTTTATATTTTTTTCATGAGTTTCTTGGGAATTGATGGAAGCTTCTTTGAGAACATTGCAAACCTTTGGAACATTTTATGTACCCTAAAACACTAATTTCACAAACAAGACAAAAAGAAACTTCAACGTCATGCATTGCACTTGGCGGAAGGATTTAGAACTAGGAATATAGTATCAATATCTTTTTTTTCTTTGCTTTATATTTTTTTCATGAGTTGCTTGATAATTGATGGAAGCTTCTTTGAGAACATTGCAACCCTTTGGAACATTTTATGTACCCTAAAACGCTAATTTCAAAAACAAGACAAAAAGAAACTTCAACGTCATGCATTGCACTTGGCGGAAGGATTTAGAACTAGGAATATAGTATCAATATCTTTTTTTTCTTTGCTTTATATTTTTTTCATGAGTTGCTTGATAATTGATGGAAGCTTCTTTGAGAACATTGCAACCCTTTGGAACATTTTATGTACCCTAAAACACTAATTTCAAAAACAAGACAAAAAGAAACTTCAACGTCATGCATTGCACTTGGCGGAAGGATTTAGAACTAGGAATATAGTATCAATATCTTTTTTTTTCTTTGCTTTATATTTTTTTCATGAGTTGCTTGATAATTGATGGAAGCTTCTTTGAGAACATTGCAACCCTTTGGAACATTTTATGTTCTCCAATGCTAATTTCACAAACAAGACAAAAAGAAACTTCAACGTCATGCATTGCACTTGATGGGGAGGATTTAGAACAAGGAATATAGTATGAATATCTTTATTTTTCTTTGCTTTATATTTTTTCCATGAGTTGCTTGGTAATTGATGGAAGCTTCTTTGAGAACATTGCAAACCTTTGGAACATTTTATGTACCCTAAAACGCTAATTTCAAAAACAAGACAAAAAGAAACTTCAACGTCATGCATTGCACTTGGCGGAAGGATTTAGAACTAGGAATATAGTATCAATATCTTTTTTTTTCTTTGCTTTATATTTTTTTCATGAGTTGCTTGATAATTGATGGAAGCTTCTTTGAGAACATTGCAACCCTTTGGAACATTTTATGTACCCTAAAACGCTAATTTCAAAAACAAGACAAAAAGAAACTTCAACGTCATGCATTGCACTTGGCGGAAGGATTTAGAACTAGGAATATAGTATCAATATCTTTTTTTTTCTTTGCTTTATATTTTTTTCATGAGTTGCTTGGTAATTGATGGAAGCTTCTTTGAGAACATTGCAACCCTTTGGAACATTTTATGTTCTCCAATGCTAATTTCACAAACAAGACAAAAAGAAACTTCAACGTCATGCATTGCACTTGATGGGGAGGATTTAGAACAAGGAATATAGTATGAATATCTTTATTTTTCTTTGCTTTATATTTTTTCCATGAGTTGCTTGGTAATTGATGGAAGCCTTTGGGCCATTTTATACACTACAACACTAACTTGAAAATAAGACAAAAATGAACTTCAAGGTCAAGTAGGCACTTGGGGCAAAATTTAAAACTTGGACTTATTATTTTCTTTCTTATTCTCGTTTGTTTGAAGTTGTCGGACACATTTGCGCTCGCTTAGAACCATTTCTTTCTATTCGATTAGACATCCACAAAGTATTAAGGTCCAAATTATCAACAAATCGCCAGAATATGAACTTCACTTCAGGAGTTTATGGAGTTCTTTATGGGCAATGACATTAAACACTTGAATCCGGAACCTAAACCCTATACCCTATACCCTATATCCTAAATCCTAAACCGTATACCCTAAACCCTAAATTGTAGATCCTCATTACTATTTGTAGACGTTGGAATTCATTCCATAAGTCCCTCATTTTTTGGTGGAAAGCGGTGAAAGGTATTGGAGAACATTGGGAAAGCAATACAACAAATAATATTCCCTTCTAATTTCAACGACGCTGGAGAATTTGCTGACAGCAGGTCGGGAGTCCCTTACAATCAATCATGCTGCCACGCACGAAAATGATATAACGGCATCTTTGCTTTACCTGAAGTCCCGGAAAGCGGAACACAGAATTAGATCATCCTTTAATGCCAAAGAAGAATCCCTTCACTACAAGTTCGATTGTGTCCTATTTCTAGAAAATTATACAATGATGACAATAGCATGGTATTCATGTGCGTCGGATATTCTACACTCCCTAGAATACCAGTAGTCTGACACCATTTTGAAATTCCTCCGAATCAGCCTCGCATTCCCGCTTCTTGCTTCCCGCCTTTCACCGTGCTGCTCTGCCATGCCAGTCTCCTCGTCGGCTAAGCATTTCATTAGTTTTTGCTTTTCGTTTCGGCTTGCTGTCTGTCTGCGTTCCGTTCTTTCTTTGACAGTTATTGCATTAAGGATTTTCAAGGTACAGATTACGATAGCATGCTCTACGATTGATAACTTCTATATCTCTCAGGTTTTGCGTATGAAAAGACAGACTCTTCTATCTACTTTGCTATGTTTTCCCGAAACACTTGTTTACGTACTATTTTCTGTTGAAAGCACGCGCAACCAGAGGATTCATATTGTAATCATCCTATACGTTGTAATGTACTTTGCTGTCGTGCAACCAGTCTCTTTTCCCGTCATAGTGATGTTCCCTTGCGTCGATGTCGACTTTCGCAGCTCCAGTTGTTGATGGTTTCAATTGAATCAGGGTTTCCATAGCTCCGATAAAACCGCCAGAATTTACGGAATAATTTTTAAGATTGGTTCATATCGCTTGAAGATGGTCTCTTCACTTGCGATTCAACTCGAATCGAGTTAAATTGAAGGAAACAGTATTGGTTTCAGGGAGATGACGAGAATAATAATATTAAAATTGATATCCCAGATAAAATCAATTCATCTCGACTTGAGTTAAACCGCCATATCCAATTCTACTCAACTATAATAATAGGAGGAATATTGTATTATGTTGATTCTCATAAAGAGATGAAAAATACATTTTAATAAAATAAAAATTTATTGTGAGTTGTTTTCACTGTGAGAATTACAAATTTAGAACTGTAGGGTGCTTATCGATTACACCAATAGTGGTTCAAGGAATGAGTGACTGAATGAAGTTTCCGGATATTCATCTCGAGTCGAGTTAAATTTCTCTCATCGTGTCGACATTGAATATCCGGCGACTATATAGTTTTCCGAAGATTTTGAGTTGATTTCTATCTCGACAGTTATTTATAAATAATTAATAGAATTTAAAAATGAATAGAAGAACATTTAACTCGACCCGAGTTAAACTGCATGGACACATTGATTGAACATACTGATGTATTTTAATTATTTTTTATGAATTTTCAGGCACTATGGAGGAGGCACTTCAGCCTTTACTGGATGACCTCTCTGACTTAGATGAGGTTGAAAATGTTCCCGAGGAAATTATGGACATTCCAGATTGCGATGGCATCCCTAGGTTGTCCTGGAGTACGAAAGTTGTGACTTTGCACAATATCAACGGCATTGCAGTGGGAGAGGGCATTTGTCACAGCGTGAATTCCGATCTCGTCGTCGGTGGTGATGGTCCTCTGGGTGATTCCCTTGTAGCTGTACACATCTCTAGGTCCCTCAACGTTCAGGACATTCCGGAGGACTGGAGGTATTCTCTTCGAGCATGGCCTATTAAACAAGTGTTTATGAATGGTTCAAGTCTACACGATCACGAGCTCAAGGATGAGTACAACAAACGTCAAGCGAGATTGTTGCGGCCTTCTTCATCAGGTGCAAGGCAATACACAAGCGTTCTGAGGAACCCGTCCGTTCCTCAAGCACCTGTGAAAGCCAACGAATTACTCACGCCAGAATCTATCAATTCTGTATCCAGCAAAGACTGTTGCTCAAAGAATTGTGTGCAACCTTTTCCTAGAGAGAAGATTCGAGCTTTTCGTGAACGAATGTACTATAAGACGAGCTTCGAGTTCCGCTATCACATGAAATTGGATGTTCATCGACAGGTCTACCGTGATGCTCTCGGTAAGAGAGTTGTCACTCTTGAAGGCATCGATGTCTGTATGGCGGCGTGGAGGCATATTGCAGGTGTCTCGGAATCCACCTTCCACCGGTTTCAAGGATATGCAGCTAGAGGTGAACAAGCTCAATCACACGGGAATGTGGGGACTCAGAAGGCTCGAAAGCATACGCTGCAAGCCCATGCAACATTGAGGTGTGTGCTTGAGAAGGAAGCAGACCATATGCCACATCGCACGCATACCCTTCCATCTGGGGAGAAGGTTGTCTCCAAGGTTCTGCCAGCCACATTCCTTTGGAAAGAAACGATTCCTGATATCAACGCTGCAAATGCGGTGTTTGGATTGGGAAAAGTCTCTCCTTCTAACATAAGCAAAATCAGGAAATTGAACTTTCCTGAGTACAGCGTGAAGAAGCCTGGAGATAACTTTGCTCGATGTGCCGTTTGTGATAGATTTTATGCAATGAGGCGGGCATGTCCAGTTGGATCTCGACAGAAGTGGGACAAGCAGCTGGAAAAACATAATGCATGTGCTCGGGCTCACCGAGATTTGTACTATGCAAATCGATATAGCTCAAGCGCATACCCTCACGAATGCTTAACAATCATGCATGATAAAATGGATCATGCCAAGACAGCATCACTAGTATTCTCCCACAAGAGCAAGCAACTTGATGGGCTAACAAAGTTGCCTGTGTCAGTGACCGGAATGATAGCACATGGACATGGTGATGTGCGTTACGCACATTATGGACTTGATATTTTCCTTCACGACTCGAACTACACAGTGGGTTCTTTAGCGAAGCTTTTGCGAGATCTAGAACTCCCTCCAAAGTACTCCTCTCGATAATTGTTTGTTGGATCATGCTCTGCTCCACTCTTTGAAGCGGTGTTGAAAGGATCAGAAATTTGTCAGTCATCCCTGCGACCAGCGCCAGATGTTCCGGTTGCAGCGACTTCTCTTCCTCCAGTTCTCAATGTTCAAATGGACAACGCCACCGGAGACAACAAAAACCGGTTTGTCTTTGCATTTTGGTCCCTCCTAGTTGCAAAGAAAATCTTTCGAGAGGTGTATCTGAGTTTCATGTTGGTTGGCCATACACATGATGACATAGATGCTTTGTTTGGGAGATGGAGCATGCAGTTGAAGAAAGAGAGCTTCCCTACCATCCCATCCCTCATGAAGTCTTTCATGGATGTGGATTCTGTGCCTACGATTCCTCACTTGATTGAGGAGGTACCAGATTTCAAAGCCTTTATAGAAGGTGCAATTTTGGATGGAGACGAAGCACTTGTTGGCCACACAAAGGCTCAACAATTTAAATTCTACCTCAACTCTTCGGGTGTTCCAATCATGAAGTACAAAAGGTATTGCACGGATAGTGATTGGCTCCCTGAAGAAGGGGGGATCAAATTGTGGAAAGAAGATTCTGAAGGAGGTAGTCTATGGCCTCGTGGGGAGCCTCTACCTGTCGCCCACCTTCCAATGCGGGGCGTAGAAGACATCTCTAAGGGCATATCCGGTTTCATCAAATATTGGGAAGCATTATGCAACGAGAGTTTGGAGTATAGAAGACGATTTGAGCATTTGATATTCTATTGGCGGAATGTGAAAGCATGTCTGATAGAGCCAATCGTGCCAAATGAGACTTTGATGGATGGCTTTTGGCCATCAACTAGAGTTGAGGCAGCAGAGGAGGATGAACTTGATGACGATGGCGAGATTCGTGAGGAGTTTGCTGAGGATGATCCCTTCATAGGGCAACGCCGCGATCGACCATTGCCGTCTTTCCGTGTTGGGCGTGATGTTCAGAAGCATTATTTTGTTGCCCTTCGACCAGCAGATGCTGATACGAAGCCTATATGGATCGCAAGGGCTTTATCTGACCCTTTCACTAATCCCGAGCATCCAAATTGTATCCAGATTCAGTACTTTCGGCCCACTTCGCGAGACCGAAGTGTTCAAGAATTCTACACCGGTTGGGATTCTGTAAGAGGACTACGTTGGAAAGTGGATGAGACGCAAGATCCCATATGGGAGGATACAAACTCTCTTGTCACTGCATGGAGGTCCAAGGTGAAGAAAGACACAGTGGAGTGTGTCCTTAAGATTCCTACTGCTCAAATTGAAGTCATCCATGACAGTTTGGCATCATACACTTCTGATTGATCTCTAATGGACTAATGGGGGATTACGAAGACACCAAGATAGTGTTTGAATTTAAGTTTGATAGACGATATGTTTAGTTTTTTGGTATGGTAATGCTATTGCATAAGTGTAGACGATTTTATATAATTATTTAACGTGTGTTGTGTTGAATAGATGGTGTGGATTGGAATATTATGATTAAGTTTCATAGATTTGATATAGAAGTACTTCAATATTTTGTGTGTAGTCACTTGAAGAGTGAGTGAACTTTATATTTCTTTTATTTAATATATTTTTTATTATATTATTCGTGGCGCATTATGTATGTTGGTTTCTTTTCAGTATTAATTGGTTCTGGAACTCAATGTTTTTAAAAAAGTAATGTGAGTTCAAAAAATTGGTAGTGGCTAATACCACTTTTTATTTTGTTAACGTGTAAAGCACTTTTCACAATTTCTGGTAGGGGGCTGGTTGGTGGTTACAACTTTCCTGCTTGCTATGCTCACTAGCAGCACCAAGTCATGACTATGTCATAGCCGCTCAAACGAGTTCAATGAGATTCGAACTCGGACCACCTGGATGACATAGGTAGCTTCTTCCAACCAACCATTCAGCTCATGACTTGGTGGTCAATGCAGACCATTTTTTGCATTTAAATCCAAAATGATTGTAATCACAGCAACCAATAAATGCTTGAGATTCCCAAAGTACAAGAAACTATCATTTTAATGGAAATTGTCTTACGTAATTGGAAATTTTAGTTTCCACAATTTCAAGTTCATTTCCATTCGACTTCATTTAAAGGACCCAACAATAGACAATGTTATTTTGGGAGGTCCTCAATCTCCCAAAATAATGAATATGATGTTATAAGGTAAATTTTTCTCATCCTCGAGTACAACTGAGGTCTACGGAAGCTCCTCCAGCAATTCTTGTTCATCCAGTCCACCAATACGTCACGTGAAGCATGTTTTAGAGACGGATTGCAACCCCTCAGATTGGCACATAGCCCGCATTTCTGTGAAGTCCAAGAGGAAGTGCCATGCCATTCAGTCAGAGACAGAGGTTAAGTGCAAGATGATAATTGTTAGGAGCTCCAAAGCCACTGCTGCTCCTATGTACAAGGGTCAAAAACGGGAGTTCAAGGGAACAAGAGTAGAGACAGATGAATTCTGGTTTTGCCCGGATGATATCAAGCGATGCGTGATGGGTCCAAGAAGGTCTCATGTTCTTAGCCGACCACAGATTCCCGAGATTTGGCCGGTTATGATTGGTACGACCCTCACCACTAATGAAATTATACTCTTGGAAGACGTGGGGTTCCACCTTCAGGAGCAACCAACATTATCTCCACGACGCCTCTTTACCTCTTCAAAACTATTTGAGGTTATTGAATGGACTTACGGAAAACCACCTCATGCTGACAAGCCTCTATGCATTCGCAATGGGAAGAGCATTCGGAGGAATGAGAAGGCACCTACTGATGATCATCGGAACCAATGGGAGAGTGCCCGAAATGTAACAGGGACTATTCTAGGAGTGAACATCTTGCCCTACCCGGGACTTGGATGTGTCATTACACTACAATCTGGTGTAGAGCCTCACCATATGGTTAATCGAGTGACTCTCTCAAATTTCCCAGCTTGCAATTGCTTATACTTTACTGGTATGGTGTCTGCATCCATTGGAAAGCGAGGGAAATATGTGAACTGCAAACACCTATACTACATTTTTCGTTACTTATGCAAGGCAGACTCCAACAAGGACAAATTCATTCATGCGCCAAGCTTTAGCATGGATGAGGTGATGAACCTTTTTGAAAGGGCTGGGATGATAAACTTAAGGTCTAGTACTGTAGCATGCATATGGAATGGATGAATTATTCCAATATGCTATTCGTTTGTATATCAAGTTAGCAACTAATACATATTATATATTCTACACTATCAATTCATTCTCTATTTTTTGGAACTTGTATATATGTAATTATGTTTGATGGCAGTGCTTTTCATTTTGTCCAATGTCAAAATGAAATATGGTAAACACTTCATTTGCATGGAAGAGTACACGATTAACTGTAGCCTTGGAATGATTTAGGCCGGAATTTCTGTAGAGTCTCATGTGGTACCAAGAATACAGCATTAATGGATTTGTAGTATTGAAACTTATAACAATTTTTCTATAATCTAAGGTCTTCTGTAACATGTATTAGCTTCTTTGATGATTGGCACTATAGTTCAACACCTTCATATGGCATGTCGACAACAAGATAACATTTCTTGTTTCTCTCTTCTCTTAGCAACCCTAAATATTTTATCCCTTCAAGAGCCTAAAGTATAAGAGCACATTTATTTTTCTAGTGACTATCCGATGATAGCAACAGGCCTCCTCATTGTCCAAGATTGAAAATTTAGATTCCTTGAATGACAAGTATGATTTCCAACGACACTAGGCAAAGGGATAAGAGTTTGGACATCTATCGTTACACTGTCCAAAATATAACACGTCATATTTTTTTAACAATATAACTTCATTTAAAAGGAATGAGCCCTTCAAATATTCTAGATTTCATCACCAAAAATAATTCTCGGAATTCATAGTTCTACAGAATAAAAACCATAAGGATAATTTTTCTAGATGTCATACAAGTTGGAGAATAAGGTAGTCAATCATATTTTAATCCATTCTTTAATCCACTATGACAGGATAACAACAACAACAACAACATTTCAGTGGTAATAGGTCCACGGTAATAGATCCACAGTAATAGGTCCACGGTTTAAGATCCACGGTAATAGGTCCTTGTTGTCATGTTCACTTATTTTAAATGTCTAGAATAAATTAAACCATCTTTTTTTTAATCCAAAAATAGAAAAAATGCAACTTTTTCATTATACATGTTTGGGCTCACGAAAGTACGCTCACAGCTTTTAGGCTCACGCTTTTAGGCTCACTAACTAGCGTCGTTGTCCAAATAGGCTCAGATTCCCTGACTAAACATCCTTCTCTCCACAAGAACTTCGAATTCTTCTTCAACATTTGGCATTCAAATCAATTTGGAATCTAAATTTCCAACTTTACTTCATCTCCCCAAATTGGACTTACAAAGCTACTGCACCAACTCGTGTCACTATACGAACTCTTCAGCTTTTAATTTGGATATACTTCCCATCACTACCCATCATTGTACTTCTCCGAATAGGAAATAAAGACCTTTACAGCTACTTCACCATCTTCCATAACATTTATGACTAGGAAAACCAACTTCGTAATCTGCTCATCTCCACAATCTCCACATACTTTCCAACTTGGAACAAAAGAATTGTCATGCGCCCATGTTGATAGACTCAGCACTCCGACTTGGACACCATCTTCCTTCTTCTACATTAATTAATCACCCGGCTAGGACACACTTCCTGCCATCAAATATCACTCTGACTTGGAACAAAAGCATAACCACACAGACCATAAAAGCATTCAAACATAACCATCTCCATACAATCACGACAATCCAACTTGGATCTCAAATACAAACAAATAAAACACAGCACAACTGGCTGGGACTCGCACTGGCACAATCTCTCCAAGTGGGTGCTTTCTAATTTGGAAAACTCCTCTTTTAAACTTTCCAATCAGGCGATTCCCCAACCTACTCAAAACTCACCTCAAAAACTCAAAAACTGCCAAATAGAAACCTCAAAATTTAACTGCACAATCACAAGCACAAACTTCCCAATCTAGCATTCACCCTCAAAAATCCGACTTAGAATATCCACCCTTACTGCCCATAACAAGACAGATTCCAAATCGGAAAACATAACAACCCTAACTGCTTGGCGACAGACAACCAATGTAAATTGGAATATTGCAGCACATCCAAGCTAATAGACCAAGGCCAATTCCAACTCGAATTTTTTTTGTTAACAGCTCATATTTGACTGTTTCTAACTTAAAATAAACTTGACAAAATAACTTCCCGAATAGGTTTTACAAACATCCAAAATCATCCAATTAGAACACCAAATTGGAAAAACATAACCAAAACATACCACAAAATCACAAAAATAACTACAAAAATTTACAAAATAAAATCCTAATAGAGTATTTACATAGCCCCACACTCAAGGTTTTGCATCCCTGCAAACTACTTGGCATGCCGTTTCGTCAAACGAGTGATAGAAACCAACTTGGAATCTGGATTAGCCTCCTCACGCTACAACTTCTCCGGAATCTCCGCCAACTCCTTCCGTGCCTTCATCACCAACTTTTTCTTGTTGTAAAAAGCCTTCATGGGGCCTGTTCACGTTCCAATTTCTTTATAGGCATCCAATATCATGACCTTGTGAGCTCTTGGAAAAACCCAGGTAATGTACATAAGTTCTAGCGCCTGCATCCTCCTAGCTGAGTGATAGTACAACTTGGAAAAGATCTCCATGTTGGTACTCAATTTTGACCAATTCGGTAATCCACAACAAATTGGTAATTGTAATACAGATACGCTAAAATCTCTGCAAACACACTGGTCTGAAAATAGACAAGGTCCCTGTGATATCGATGCTCAAGAGAAAATTGCGAATAGGCCTGTACACAATCATCCACGGTAGCAAAACTACCCACAATTTTTAGCCAATTGTACCACTTGGAATCCAATTTGGCTCGATTGGACCACAAGTACCGCCTGTGACAAGGACAGAACCGAGGGTCAGTAACAACTGCCTCTAGCGGATCCGCTGCACGAAAAGCCCTCTCCGTATAATCTATGGTCTTCATCACAACTCGGGGTGGATTCCGCACATCTGTATGATCCTTGGGAATCTAGAGCAACGCCTCCCAACTTGAAAAAGGCTTATCCTCCGTCTCCTCGAACAAGCGATCATAATTGCCCAAGTAGCGTTCATTCCACCTTGTAGAAACAGAGACTGTAGGGATCACCCAAGTAACCAATTTGGTCATGAAGCTTGACGGCATCAAACTATCATCTTCTGCCAATGGCCGTTTGTAAGACAACTCTACACCAAAATCCCAAATTGAAATTTTGTGTATCAGCTTGGTCTTAATCTTCACACTTAGCCAATGTCATGTTGTACATTTGTTCATAGTATAAAAACATATTATAATATGTATTATTGAGTAGCTTCATGGTGATGCTATTTTGTTGAATAATTTCAAAATGACGTTTCATGGAGGTACATGCCATCTATTTAAAAGGACGATTTTGCTTTAAAGTTTCATTGAAATTCATTAGTGATATTTGTTTTCCACTTTATAGTCAGAATGTTGAACTGAAGGGTTTTTTCAGAGTCCCAAGAGGAAAAAACAGAATAGGAGCCTGGATTTGAATTTTCATTGTCACAACTACCGGATCAACCTCTTTTGCCGCTAAGTCTTGCGCCGCCACATGAGCGTCCATAAGAAGAAGCTGGGCCTTCTCGACCACCAAAGCAACCTCGTGTGGAGCAGCGATGGCACATGAATCTTCAACGTGACGCTCGGACACTGGTGATTTTGTTGCAGGTTGGATGTGTTGAGCCCGGCAGTCGAGGTGTGACATTTGAAGGATGTTTCGAAAGTCTCAATGTCGATCAGTATTACTGCATGATGAAGCTTATTGAAGGAAGTCGTGGTCACCATCGTTGGTTAGAAGGGCCAGTGAATCCTTTAACGAAGGCGGGTCGTGTTGATTACATCGCTGCGACTATCAAGCGTATTCTCAAGTTCTTGTAGATGGAGTAAAATTAGCCTTGGAATTTTAGTTTTTTACCTGTAATAGGCATTCGTTTGATATTAGTACTTCAATCCATATTTGAAGTATTTTGTTTAAAAATTATTTTGTTTGATTATAGTTGTAGAAGGAAAAAAAAATGAAAATAGTTTGGACTTTGAAGTGATTTTCCTTCTAAGTTAAAGATAAAGATATAGATGTGGGGCCAAATATGAAGGCCATTAGGTGTAAGTTGGATTTAGGAGGGAATTAAGGATTGATGTACATTTGTTGTTGTGGAGAAAAAAGGTGTTGGAAAAGGGGAGAAAAAGATGGACACTATTCATCTTCTCTCCCAATGTTGTTTTGGGGGAACCGAGTGTTTGGAGGCTCATCGTGTATTGGATTTTTGGAATTTGATAATGAAAATTGGAGGAGTTGTTTATCATATTGTCAGATTTTCAAATTGTTCTCTTTTGCTTTATTTGAAGTTGTGAGTTGAGATTTGTGTTTGTTTGAGTGGAGAGAGGTTTGCTGCCTCCTATGAAGAGGGGTTGAGACTTTGACCGACCATAGAAAACGAAAAAATCTTTTGTTTGAAATAAAACTTTGATGGAATGTAGTAAATATTGTTAGCTTTCTATAAAGCTGTCACTCATTCAATTTGAAGCATTTATGAGTGAGTTGTGAGTGTGGGAAGGTGAGAGAGTCTCTTGCTTTTACCATCTATGGACCAAAACTTTGAGAGGTCATAGAAGTTGGGCAGAGTTTTTGAATGACTTGAAAGTTGTAGGAGTGATAGGAAATTTTGTTAGCTCTTAAAAAAGTTATCAACCTTTTAATTTGAAGAAGAAATGCAAAAGTTATGAGTGTGGAAGTATAAAAAGATCTGTTGCCTTCTTTTTTTAGTGGAGTTTAGGTAATTTGAGGATGAAGTTGGAGGTCCTTTAGAGTTTTGAAGATATTTTTGAAAATGTGAAGGCTTAAAGACTTGAAGATGAAGATTTGAAGAGCTTTGAGGGTCTCCAGTGTGTTGTGGCTTGTGGCTTGTTTTCATTTTTGTTATTCCCAACCGGTTTTGGAGACTAGTTGCAATTCAATTTCTGCATTGTAAACTTGTTGTGAGCCGTGGTTATCCAATAAGCGCTTCATTTCGTGTTTGTGGCGACAAAGTGGGGTTAATGGTCGACATGGTCGATCTTATTTGTTGTTCCTACCGGTGAAAGGCGCTTCCTGGTCACCATGGGTTTGAAATTTATGAGCCAATCTTTCGAACGGTTAGCTCATGGTTTGGCTGTCTCGTTTTATTCGTCCAAGGCCTTGTTTTTTATCATACACCCTTACCTTTGGCCCTATAGAACCACCACAGGATAGATCAACGGAAGATTGAAGTGAAGATCAAGTGAAGGTTGCAGAGAAGATTAATCCTTAAAGGACCATTACTATACTTTCACCAAAAACGCTCCAAAGCTGCCATTTCTAGTATAAGTACCAAAATTTTGAATTTTTTTTTGACATATCTAACCATAGGATGTTGTATTATATAGTATCAAAAACATGTGGTAAAATTTTCAGACATTTCCACCGGGTAGATTGCAAGATATAAGCATTCAAATTAACTAAAATCATTTTTTTGACCCTGCGAAAAGCAGGGCAGCTGCACTTCACAAGCTCATATTTTTATGAAAAAATGACCTAAATGGTGGTGCTTCTTTGGATTTGTTTTCCTAGACAAGTTGGCCACATACTTGAAAATTTTCAGATCATTTGGAATAGTAAAACATATAGGAAAAAAATAGTAAGTAGGTAGTAGTAGAGAATGATTAAAAATACTAAATTATTTACAATTTAAATATGAAATTAAAAATTTCCAATCCCAATGGTTGAAATGTTGTAATAATATATGTACATCCTAAAATTTTATTTTTGTCCCAAAATATTGAAAATTGGGTAAGATAAAGGATTTCAAAGTTTATTTTAGAGTAGAAAATCTAAAACTGCCCACAAACAAAAAATCCTCATAACTTGACTCATTGATCAAAATGGAATGATTCAAAGCATTTTGTGTATATAAAACTCTAGAAAATCAATTTCAAATTTTTGTTTTTCAAAAAATTGATTTTTTCTGATCTGCCCGAATTGCCCGGATGGAAAAAAAAGTAACATATTAGGCTATAACTTTTGACTCGTATTTCCAAATGTCATGAAATTTGGTGCATATGAAAGATCTTCCTCGCCCCCACATTCTATTAAAATTTCAGCCCAAAATATGAAAATCTCCGCTTGTAGGTACCTGCCAAAAAAATTTATACAGCCAAAAAACACAGTCCGGTCCTTTAGGGGTTAAGTGAAGATTCGAGTTTTGTTACTTGCCTTTCATCTACACTCACAACTTGTAGCCAGACACCCTGTGTATTCCCTAAGCGCGCTCCTCTTTACCCGACACCACGCCTTAGTCATGCCAAACTGACTTACATACGCAGAGGGATGTATATCCAGCACTTGACTACGCGTAACTTGCTCCTGGACATTGCATGCCAACTCGAACAACCAATCTTGGTTACGGAATACCTTCTCTAAATCGGACAAAATCATCAGCCAACTTGTTGAGAAAACCCCGCCTTTTGCTTTTAAAGAAGAAGCCAAGGTGGTGACTGCCTCCACCACATCCATTGTTAACTGCTTTCCAATATAGCTGCGCTGCTTTCCCTAATAGAATGCTGCCGTTTTTCGCCGACGGGCTAAGACTGCTTCCAACTTGGAGTAAAATAGTAGCGTGCGTGCGCCATAATCGCCTACTAGCGTAAATGCTAAAGCATTATCCTCGACTAGCACATCACCTTAGCCGACCATCTCTGTAAAAAAATTCTCACTCTTCAACTGAACTGTTCTCACCCAAATTGCCTTAATACGTGCTTTAGAAAGTCGTTCTTTCAAGCTCACTCCCGTATATAGAAAGAATATTTTTCTCTCCCAAGCATAAGCGAACTCGAGACTCTCTGTTGGTAGAATCAACTCGGAAAGGAACTTCAAAATTAATCCTCCACGTGCAATACATGCTGGCGCTTCCGACTTGGAGTGATCTTCTCCTCTTTGGCCTTGCCCACCAGCTCCTTGCCTTTGAACAAATTCTGCACCCGCAACAGCTCCTTCTCTAATCTTTTTGGCTCCCCTTCTGAATTGGTTTTACACTCCTTCAACTATTGCTGCAAGGCATCAACTTTGCTCTTGGCTGCGCGCTTTAAAGTAGCCTCCGACTGGGCCTGAAGATCCAATTTGGTCACCCGCTTTTGTAAGTATGCCACTTGCTCTACTAGGTCCTAGTAATCAAGTGCCGCTTCTATTTCATAAGCAACTCTCTTTGCCTTCACTTCTTCTAGCTCGTCCTTGACTCTTTGACACTCCTTCGCCAATTTGGCATTCGCTATACGCAACACCTCCAACTGTGAGGGGTCGAAAATTTCCAAATCAGTTAATGCCTGCTTCAGTTGGTCTTTCATTCTTCCCACTGACCTGCCTATAGCTCCCATTACGGTTGGCTCACCCAACTCGGATACACTTCCTGGATTTGACTTGGGCTCATGATACACCACAGGTAAATTGGCACAGCAAGCTTCGACCAACTTGGAAATACAACGTGCTCCGATCATTTCTCCTATTGGTTTCTTTTTAAACTCTGCGACTAACTTATGCAGCCGTCTCGACTCTCGACACTAATAGCGCCCAATTGAAAACTTCCCCTTTATGGACAGCCATCACCACTTGGAGATTTTGGCGCGTTATCTTCCCCGAGGCTTCTTCTAGCAAAAAATACCTTGTAACTAGCTCCACCCATCTTCTCCAATTTGGCAATATTTGATCAACTTCAAACTCTTCCATCGTCAACGTCTGAGCTGCAAACTTGGCAGGGAAACAAGATGCAATTTGGTATCCGGTCCCCTTCTGAGCTGCCAAAACCAATGCTGCTGCACTTGATAATTTAAAAACTTGTGCTATCCTGGGCGCTTGAAGCTCCACTGCCTCACCTCAGACCAAAGTCTTTTGTTCCATCACCAAGTAGGCTAAAACAAACACCTCCAAATTGTTGACATCCAACTCGGGCCAAAACTCAAGGCCTTCTACAAACTGCAGGTAACTTCGCCTTCTCTAGCTTGATTCGGTGCTGCACTTCCAACTTGGCTACCACAAATGTACGCAACGCCTTGAATTGAAAATCACCCTGTGGAACCTCAATCGAGGTAGCTTCCTCCTCTCCCAATCTTGGCTTCTTGTCAAGGTACAACTTGGACTCCACCAATTCGGTCTCTTCCTCGATTAGTGCTTTCTCCTTGTCGATTTGCTTGTCCATGCTACCTGCAACCTACAATCCTCACAATTGCTTGGAAGAATGCTCCAATTTGGTACAGACGCCTTGTTGGTCACTCGGAAATGGCTCCCCTTGTTATCACCGCAATTTACACTAGAAGAGTCCACAACACAACCAACCAATAGGCAAACAAATTTCTTCTATTCGGAACCAAACTCCAAACAACCCACAACAAACACCCTCACTTGTTCACACTCTCCAAAACCCACATTGGAACCACTCAGACTCCAAATTGGACTAAAAAGACAAAAAAACGAACTTCAAACCCTAATTGGTCATAGTGTTTACACTCACTTCGGACCCTTTCTAACCAACTCAAAAATCCCCACCAAAATTGAAAGAACTTGCGACTCAAACCTCTCTTTCATAAAAAGACTACCCCCCAAATTGAAAATGCCGCCCTCGGCATTTCAAACAAAATATGGCTTAAGCCGATAACCATTAATCCTAGTTGGAAACAAACTTCCCTCAAAGTCTTTAAGTTGCAATGATCCATTAGGATTGACATCCACCACTTCATACGGACCTAGCCAATGCATTTGCAATTTACCGGAAAATTTGAAAAAATGACTATCGTATAATAACACCAAACTATCCACTTTGAATTCCTTAGGACGCAATCTGGAGTCATAATAGGATTTCCTCTAATTTCGGGTGGCTAAAGTATTCAAATAGGCCTCACGCCATTTCTCATCAAAAGCTTCTAATTGAGTAAATCTTACTTTTAGGCTTTCTTCTTCCTCCAATTTGGTTTCAATAGTAATTCGCAAATTAGGAATCTCAAACTGAATTGGGAGAATGGCCTCTTGGCCGTATACTAATTGGAATGGGAAAAAACCCATAGTGCCTCTGTAGGCTGTCCGGTAAGCCCACAAAGGGCTCTATAGCTTTTTGTCCCAATCGGTAGATGCACCACTTATAGTTTTTGTTAAAATCTTAAATAATATCCCATTTGTTTTTTTGGTTTGCCCGTAAGCACATGGGTGGTGAGGGGCCGTTTTACGGTGTTTAATTAAAAACTTATTTGTTAATTCCTCAATTGTGGCATTTAAGAAATGAGTGCCCCGGTCACTAATTAACTCTTTTGGACACCCAAATCGGGAAATAATATTTTCGTATAAAAAATGTGCTATGGTTTTGGCATCATCATTACGGGTGGCTATAGCCTCAGTTCATTTTGTAATGTATTCTGTCACGACTAGGATATACTTTTTACGTCCATATTTCGTAGCAGGGGCAATGTGGCCTACGAAATCAATTCTCCATTTTTCAAATGGGGTCAATGCCATTAGAAGTATGTGAGCCCTCAAGTTGGCACTTGGAACTCTGAACTTATTTTTCGCGATTTTTAGTTAATTTTTAAGTGAAAAATAGGAAAAAACATATAAAAATACAATTATTGTGGGTTTTGGTAGAAGTCCCTACCAAAGAGGTGTGTAATGGCCTTAAATGCGTGAAACACATAAGACGTTACATTTTCACTAATTTTAGGTCTTATTAGTAGAAATAAGTAGTTAAGTCAGTAATTCCGAGCGATGTGAGAATTTGAGAGTTAACCAGTCCTAGTGTCTTGTTCATGTAATACAACAGCTATAAGTATACATGTAACAAACTAGTTAAAAGTTAGAGTCTAGTCCGAGTCAGTTCAAATCCAACTCGAAAGAGTTAGATTTATTGTTTGTAGGTAATTTTGAGAAATACATTCATTCACAGACCAAGATGGAGGAAATGATGATTGGAGCATACAGAGAGGTGCTTTTCTAGGTCAAAGCATGCCAGGAGGTCAAATAGAAGCCCGATCATCCAAGATTCCCCCGGTATCAAGAATAATTTCCCCCCCGGGTGGAAATTATTAAAGAATTGCTAAAAATAGCATTCTTATTGGAGATTTGGTTTTGCCCTTAGTTGATGGACATCTTATACAAGATCGCCCAAAAGTTTCGGGATTTTACAAAACTCCACGATGACTCCATGGGAAGTCAACCGCTTAAAACTGCATTCGTAAATTCCTAGAAATTACCAATGTTGCATTAAAATCTCACTAAAAATTAGGATAGAGTTTTGTGTGCCAATAAAGAGCCCTGTCAAGTTTGAAGACATTCCGACATTCCCAACTATCAGAATTAGAACCGACAGCGAATTTTACAAGAATTTACAACTTGGCGGTGGGTTGACCGGCGTACCAGAAGCTAGCGGTGTCTGAATGGAGCGTTTCAAGGGTCAATTCTTACTCCCACAAATATTCTAAACCACCCAGGACCGACAGTTTCATCAAAAGACGCAAACTCCAAAAGTTAGCTTTTTAACTTTTGTTCTGAGTTACCGTGACTCAAATTTGCCCTCTAAAACGGCTGGAGAGGAAGGGATAAGGGGTCCTTTAGGCCAGTTGGGGTCTTCTGAACGCGATGGCGCAGTTTTTTTCCAGTTTTGAGTTGTCCCTCAAAAGATAAAGAGGGTCAGCCCTTAGTTTGACTTTTAAAAGATAATTTTGGATTAATCTGGGTTGATTTTGCAAATATCTCTTGTAAAATCGAAGATTGGATTTACCCAAGATACTTGTCTTGTGTAAGAAGCCATCTTTTGGACTAAAGAAAGACAATTTAGAACTAACCCTAGATTAAAACACAAAATATCTTGGTTAATTAGGTAGGTTTTCAAAATATCTTTGGGAAAATCAAATATTTGATTTGGGAAAAGATTCTAAGGCCATTTAGGGCCTAGAAGGAACTCACTTGAGAACCTTCCTTCCCATTAAACAAAGATTATTTGGAAAATACGTTTAGGTAGTTTAGCAAAATATCTAAATTGAAAGTAAAGATAATTTTACGAACAACTTACCGGGGGGGCCGGGAGCGAGTATATAAGGCCCTTCCTCGAGGTTATTCGTGGCCCTCATTTCTTTGTTTCATTCTTGTTGTTGCTCTTGTCGTGCTACCGGCACTTGTCGGAGTACTTTTTAAACTAAATTTTGGCTATTTTCTTTTATTTTCTTCTATTTTCTTATACTTTGAAGGTCCGGAGGGCCCCTTCAAAGCTTTCTTTTCTTTTCTTGTTTGAATTTGGAGGCTTCAAGCCCCAAAACTTTGCTTTTCAAGAGTTTAGGTGGAGGAAATCCCCTAACTCTAGTGTTGTTTGTGTTAACTAACTTATTTCTTGAATTTGGAGGCTTCAAGCCCCAAAACTTTGACATTTTGGGAGTTGTGGGAGTAGTTCCCAAACTCTACATTGATTTTGTTGTTCTTTTGATACTAACCAACTATTTGTGCGAATTGATACTAGTCTGTGAACTTAAAACTTTAAAGCGGCAAAGCTAGACTTTGTCAAAAGGTTGTAAGCATCACCCCATGCCAAAACTCGTTGTATAATGGGTGTTTGGTTTGAATAATTGCTAATGTTCGGTTAAACACTGTCATGTGTACCTCCTTTAGTGATTAAACTAAAACTTTGTTTGGAATTTTGGAAATTAGTTTTTCATGTTCGGTTAAACACTGTCATGTGTACCTCCTTTAAGAATTAAGTTTTCAAAATACTAGTTTGGAACCTTGGATACTGTTAATTCCTGGGGTTGCTCTCGCACGGTGGAGCTTTGACTTTGAAACCTGGAAACGGGTACTTGAAACTTTGATTTGTCCATTAATTCCTGAGATTGCTCCCGCACGGCGAAGCTTTGACTTTAAAATCTAAAACACTTCTTAGGAAAAGTGAGGAATTTAAAGTGTTGGATACTTTTGAGTGACCATTACGAAATTATTGGTTGTCACATTTCATCAAAATTATTAAGAATTGGAAGGTTCTTTTAGTTAATTTAAAAGAATTCACTCCAAAAAACTATTAGAATCAAATTAATCTTTTACTTAAGGGAGGAATTCTTGTCCTCTTAATTAATTAAAATTTAGTTAGTTTGGTTTTTAAGGGAAACCAATCAAAAGATCAGTTATCCCTTAACCTTTGTCAATTTCAGAATTGAGGATTTAAAACCTCAAACTGCAAGGCTGCAGTTGAGATTCTCAAGACAGTTGCAGCAGTCGTCGCAGTCGCCACAGGCAGTCGCAGCAATCGCAGGCAGTCGCCGTAGGTCACCGCCAAGTCGCCGTCAATCGCAGCAGCAGGGCCGTTCGGGGGTTCTGTTGGGCTTCGGGGTCTGTGGATTTCAGGGGTTCAGTTGGGCTTCGGGGGTCTCTAGTTTCGGGGGTTCTGTTGGGATTCGGGGGTCTCTGGGTTTCGGAGGTTCTGTGGGCTTTGGGAGTCTCTTGCAGACTCACAGTCAATGCAGTTGGGAAATAAAGGGTCCAATAGAAGAACTCCTACTTGGGAATTAAGGAGAATAATCACTCATAAAACAAATCTAAGCCTAGGCGGTTGTTGCCACGCACAAAACTTTTGATTTTTGGGAGAAAAATCAAACACCAAGAATTTGCTTTAAACACATGAGTATTATAAACCACCATAGCTCCCCATCAACAACAATACAACAAAAACAACAAGTAAAGGAAGGAGAAGGATTATAAGAAGTTAGCCAAGGAGAACGAAGGATCAAGGTGAGAATCTTCCTAATTAATTTGATTGATTATTTTATTGTTTTCATTGGCATCTTACTATTGAAGTTGGAATTGTTTGGATTGTTTTTATTCTTTTTACTATTCATTTGGATTGTCGTTCATCCTTTTATTCCTTTTCCTATTCATTGATAGATTTGTTTTAGATTATTTAAGATTATTTTATTAGAATACTATTCATTCAGTTGGTTTTAGTTATTAATTAGGATTCCAAAGCCAAATTAGTTGTTTGTTTGTAGTTTGGGGACTTGTTTTATTAGGCCTAATAAGCCAAAACAATAAAAACAAACAACAACTAATATCTTGGAATATTTAATAAAATAACTATTAAAAATTTGGCAATCGAATAAAACTACTATTCATTGAAAACTTGGGAAAATTGAATTAAATTTATCATTTAATTTAATTTCCTAAAATCAAAGGATTAGTTTTAAATTGCCAAAACTAACAAACTTGGACTTTTTAGATAGGTTTAGAAACAATAATACTAAGATTTCTTTCAAATTCATGAAAGACAATGGAGAATTTCGAGGAGACAATTATGATGGTGTTTTGCGATGACGGGACGATCGACATTCTTGGCACCAAGGTATGATTTCAAAATTTATCTTTTGTCTTTTCTTTTGCTTTCATTCTTTAAAAATTTAGATTAGAAAATTAAAACTAACACAATTAACCATTAAGAATCCAATAGCTAGTAGAATTTAAATTGTTAGAAAACCTTTGAAAATTTAACTAAAATCGTAAAGGTGATAATTAGATTAACTTTGAATTAATTTGGAAAACGAAATAGTAATTTCATCCAAAAGAATCTCAAAAGGAATCTAATTTAATTTAGAAACTTAGGGAATATTAGAATAATTAGGGGAAGTCAAAACCTAATTTATCTACTTATTCTCTTGAAAATTATTAAAGGAACGAATTCCATCCAACCAAGGGGAATTTTCATCCATTTAAAAGTTTTCACCTAAAAGTTCTAAATTCTTACTTTTTATCTTAACAAGAAGTTAATTAATCACTTTACTCATAAAAACCATAAAACCCTAAAAATTCACTAAAATTAGAATAATAACTTAGAAGTAGGATTAATTAAAGAACAATTAGGAATATTCTCAAGGCACGACTAGGGAATCTTTTGAAACCATAATCTTTTAAAGAATCTTTTGAAGATTCTAAATCCACCTTTTACTTTTTAAATTACTTTAATTTGGAAAGATAAAAGGGTGGATGAAGATTTGACCTAATTTTGGATGAAAAATCTTAAAATAGGTCAAAATTAGGTTTTCTCTAAAAATTCCGTTAGATAACTTAATTAACCTTTCAACCCTGAAATTTATATTTATTTTACATTATTTTGCTATTTTTAGTTGACGGATGAAGTTTTTAGGATAGAAATAGGTACAAATTTCATCCACACATAACGTTCATTAGGAATATCAGAATCCAACTTGCTTTACCATTTTGGAAAGGGCAAATTGTATTCTTTGATTTAGTTTAGGTAGAATTTTAGTTTAGCTGAAAGTTTAAATCACAATTAACTAATCCTCAACAACCTTTATTTCTTAACTATTAGAGTGTTTTGAAGTACTTAAATTAGGTAAAAATCAACATAACAAAGTGTTCATTGCTTGGAAGGCCAAAGAACATTGAGTTTACCATTCACCCAATTAAACCATTAACTTATGCGCTAGAACCTGTGTGCAACTTTCTGACTTGAGGGTGAAATTAGAAACACTCACAAAGTATTAACGACATTGCCGTAGAAGGTGAGGGTCTGCCAACCCTTTTTGTGCTGTGAAAATTCCAGGAAAATGGCCACTACATGAATCCAAATGGCAACCTTCTAAAATATCTTGAACTTCACTTTTATAGATGCAACGCCTAAGGACTCCATTGTAACCCAATTTATATAAAGTTTTATCTAGTAGGGTATAATGGGCATTCTTCCTTATAAGGGTCACTCTTTGTTTAACATTATAATCGTTAGGAAATAAACCAGTAGATAAATAATTAAGAATATCCACATACTCCATATGGACAATATCAACTTCAAATAAATCTGCATCAAGAATATCATCGTCAACCGGTGACCCATTTGGATCTAAAGGTTCCTCTAATATAAAAAGGAAATCGGCATTAGAATGTTGCTTACTAGAACGTACGACAATTTCAAAATTAAATTCCTGTAAAAGCAACACCCACCTTGCCAAACGGCTACTCAACTGGGGCTTATTAATGACATATTTAAGCGCATCATGGTCCACATAAAACGTAAATTTATAACCAAGAAGATAATGGCGGAATTTTTGAACCGCGGAATTTATACCTAATGAAGATAATGCCCTCTTGAACCTCCTTTAATGAAATTTGTTTCTCCAGTTCTTTTCTGTGTCTTGCTGTGACATCTTGTAGCACGCTTTCCAGGACTTGTTTCCTTGCCTGCCGGACCTCCTCTGTCTCCGGGTTTTCAGTGTACAGCTACTGGAAGTAATCCTTCAAAATGCTAGCCTTCTCCTATTTCTTGATTAACACCTCTCCTCTCTCCTGTAACTAGGAGATAGTGGTTCTTTTGTGATGATCTCGGAAGACTTCGAAGAACTCCCGGGTGCATATGTCCTCTTTTTGTAGCTATTTCGCTGAAACCAAGTGATATTCCTTGTCCAGCAGTTCCAAGGAAATATCCTGTAGCTTGGATTTTACTATGTTGACCTTCTGTGCCCCCTCCACATCCTAGGGATTAACTTGCAAGATATTTTTTTGCTTCTTTGATTTCCTTGAGTGCTTTGTTATTGTCCTTGAATCTCATTACCCGTTCCTCTTTCTGGATTTTGTTTGTTTTTGCTCTGACCCGTTCTTGAGCAGCTAAGATCCATTCCATCCAGAAGTCTTCACTGTCTGGTTCACCTTCTTACTTCCATGCACGCATGAGGCGCTCCCTTGATGGGTTTTTTTCTAAAAGGGCTTGTGAGAAACTCCCTAGTCTGCTGGCAGGCTTCCGGAGTGGAAGAATCGTCAATTGCACCATCGCATGATCTGATAGTTTCGTATGCTTATGGATCCAACGTACTGTTATCCCTTTGCCTACATATAGAGCTAGATATGTAAATCCTATCTATCCTTGCACTCCTTTACGTTGCTCCCACACGATTATTATCTCATGTGAATTGTTTTCATGTGCATCTACGTATGAAATCAGACGACTAATTGTCGATCAAGCCATAGTGACTTAATAATTTGCACTAGGCTGCTTTTTCCCTACAATTAGGCTTTGTGCAGTTTTGCGAGCTGCCAAGCCTGTTTGAATCCATCTCTACCATGTTAAAATTGCCGGCCAAAATATACCTATCTCCGGGAATGTTTTGACTGCCCAGCATGCTCCAAAATTCTGCCCTCTCTGATGATGGTGTAGGTGCATAAATGTTAATGATGGTGATGATCTCCTTTGAATTTGAATTGATGGAAAGGAATTGGGCCTGTCCTTCTGCAATGACCCCATCTTGAACTATTCTACCCTTTAGTTGTTTGGACACCAGAATAGCAGTCCCTGCTTTTCATCTAGCTATAGCTCCCGAGCTCAACATCATTGGATTCCAAGTTCTAAAACCATTTGCAAACGGTAAGCTATGACATCTTTTCTTACATTTAGTTTTCGACATCCAATGCTCCTGGATGAGCATAATATTTACCTTTACCTTCAACCTGTCCAACGCTCTATAAACATGAACCTACTTCTGTACTCATTTTGTGCCTACCCTGCACTGATAGAAAAAAATAGTAACCAAATTAACAAAAATCAACACAAAAATGTTTATTTTTTTGTTGATTTGGACGTGTTGATTCCGGTACTTTTTAACACAAAAGTGTTGATTTTTTGTTAATTTTTTCTTAATTTGATCAATGTAAAATATTTGAAAAAAATCAAAAACTCTAAAAATTGACCATACAAAATGCACTACATGTCACCTAGGCAACTCCATCTCGCGGGTAAGCCACTAGGCAACCCGCCACGTGGACAAAGGAATGCTATCAAAGTTTGAACCTTGCATCTCATACTTAGGGTGCAAGGACCAAACCATTGCACCACATACTTACATATGTGCTTGTGTGGAGTACATTCTTATTTATGTAGTTTATGTGGGGTTTTTTTCAATTTTTCAAAGTCATTTTTCAAAAAAAGATCGGACGGCCTACACCTCCTTCAGGTTTTACGGACAAAACTCTCAACCTTGTCAGGTCCAGAAATCCTGAATTCTTGCTCAAATCTTGACAAATCGACTACCAATCTGACCGTAACAATACTCCATGACCAAATCTGTACAAAGTCAATCTAAAAAACCAAGAGATTCGAAGAAAACTCAATATTTTGACCTAGGGGGCTCTCATAGGAATAGAAGGTCGAGTGGAGAATAGATGGTACCTTACTACTCAGATAACCGTAGTAATTTTAGAGCTAATACGTGCACAAACTCCCGACTCTTTTTGATGGTGGTACCTTGCTTTTGAACGCTACGGTGAGCGGGAGCGGGAGGCCTTGGCCCCTTTGAACTACAAAGAATAAATTACATAAATTTAAGCGGAGGCACGAAGTGCCAAGGTCCTTTGCTAGAGTCACAGAAAAGTGGGGCCCATTCCGTTTCAAAAGCGCACTCAATGGGAACTAAAGTTTGTGGATCCTTGATAACCTTGTGAATGTGTTTTCACGTCGCCATCCGAACGTGAAGTGGGGCCGTCCAAGTCGTGGTGAGGATGCGTGCGGTTGGCGCTGATATCCTAATTGCCGTAGCGTTTGTTGCATCTGTCTTTCCATATATGCTATAGGGGAAAGGTTCTGAGAAGATTAAATGGATGATTCGGAAATACAAATTTGCTAATGGTACCTTTGATTGAAGATGTTACTCCTCCTACGAGTGCCGCTTTGAAGGTGTTGATCTGGGGAGCTCTTCCCCTCGTCGCGAGCTTGTTGATTTTCTTCCATAACTCCCGGTTGATGTTGCAATCCCACAAGAGGTGCATCGTGGTTTCGAGAGTGCAGTTGCACATCGAGCATTCAATTGCTGCGTTCGGGACTCACTAGGACAGCTACTCTCTCATCACTATTCCCCTATTCATCGTCTGCCATATGAAGGTAGCTTGCTTCTTCGATCTAAAGTTGTGCCAAAGGAGTTTATATACTTGTTTGATCTGTACGGCGGTGTATCCCTGGTTTTTTAGTTCCTGCGTGGCAATGGAGGTTTCCTTTTTCTTCTTGATGGCTTGGAGATATGGTGGTACCTTGCTACTCGAATAACCGTAGTAATTTGAGAGCTAATATGTACACAAACTTCTGACTCATTTTGGAGAAATGACATATTCATTAGATAAAAGGCCAATGCAGGTTTGCTTAGTGTTGCGGTGAATCATGATAACTTGTTTGATGATATCTTGCTTGTATTTACACGAGGACAAGGAGGGGAATGCATTCATCCCCTTCAAATTAAAATTTACAGAAAAAGCAAGTTATAGGAACGGATGTGACACCAAAAAGTGTCACGTCCCATTTCCACTTCTACAAAATTGTGAGGTCCAAGCTGTTGAGGATGCTCTCTCAATACTTTCTAATTTATTTTGGTTCTTAATCACTACATGAACATGTCGTCAAATGGCCATCCCTGCATGTAAAGTCGTTGCCTATGTAGTTGTCAGGATTTGTTTGGCATAAACTAGTTGGAAGGCGTATCTTACACAACATATGTCGATCCAGATGGACTAGGTGAGGAAGGTTCTTATCAAGTCCTACAATTGCTAAAAATAAATGTGTTTATCTAAGTCCTTGGTATTGGTTTTATCCAAGAAGGCTTCTTCAAGGGAGGTCACCTTGGGGGTGTTGTGTACCAACTTGTGTAATTTTGAAATTTCATTATATTTGTCTTAGCTTCATTCTACCATTTTTGCCTTGGCTTCATTCTATCATTTTTGTTCTAGCCTCATTTCACCATTATGGTCGTGACTTCAATTTTAGTCATAGCTTCAAATGCACCCCATAGTCGTGAAGTGAATCCTATATTCATCAATACGGAAACCTCAAAAATCACTTCAAAAATTGGCTACACTAGATCCAATCTAAAAGTTGCCATTAGAATGAGGCTTGTGCATAGAATTTTTTTCTCTACTTTTTTTCACCTTCGACAAAATATAGAAATTAGGTTTTGCATGGACAGAAGCTACCATGAAGAAGTTGAATAGCTACATTACTCAAAAGGCAAGTTAGAGTTAATAGCTACATTACTCAAAAGGCAAGTTAGAGTTAATAGCTACATTACTCAAAAGGCAAGAATAGAAGCATATAGTCTCTTACTGTGTAGTTGCTTGTTTCATTTGAAGTAAGCAATTGAATCTAGATGTGCATTGACATTAGTAGAAAATTTAGTGACCAAATTAACAAAAATTTAATAGAAAACTGTTGATTTTTTTTGTTAATTTGGACATGTTAATTTGGGTACTTTTTAACACAAAACTGTTGATTTTTTTGTTAGTTTTTTGTTAATTTGAGCACTAAATTTTTCCTTTAAAAATCAATATTTTTCAAAATAAGACCAATGAAAAGCTACCACGTGGCACTGCCATACTGGCAACCCGCCATATAAGCACTCCATTTGAGGTTGCCGGCAAGGTTTGAACCTTGCACCTCACTCTTGGGGTGCAAGGTTTAAACCAATGCACCACACATACACATGCATGTGTGTGTCTGGATTTTATTTTATTTTATTTTATCTAGTTAGTATTTTTTTCACTAGTAGAAAATTATGTCCAAATCAACAGAAAATCAGCAAAAACTTGTTGATTTGGGTACTACAATGACCGTTTTTACATTTTTCGTTGATTTGAGCCCAAGCTAACACAATGGTTAACGAATTTTTGTTGATTTGAGCACAAGTTAACAAAGTAGTTTAACAAATTTTTGTTCATGTGAATAGTGCAACAATCAAATCAACATGTTTTTGTTCAATGTTTTAGGGTTGTTTTAGGGTTGTTTTGGGGTTGTTTTGGGGTTGTTTTGGGAGTTGTTTTGGGAGTTGTTTGGGGGTTGTTTGGGGGGTTGTTTGGGGGGTTGTTTGGGGGTTGTTTGGGGGTTGTTTGGGGGTTGTTTTGGGAGTTGTTTTGGGAGTTGTTTTGGGGTTGTTTGGGGGGTTGTTTGGGGGTTGTTTGGGGGTTGTTTGGGGGTTGTTTGGGGGGTTGTTTGGGGGGTTGTTTGGGGGTTGTTTGGGGGTTGTTTGGGGGTTGTTTGGGGGGTTGTTTGGGGGTTGTTTGGGGGTTGTTTGGGGGTTGTTTGGGGGGTTGTTTGGGGGGTTGTTTGGGGGTTGTTTGGGGGTTGTTTGGGGGTTGTTTGGGGGTTGTTTTGGGAGTTGTTTTGGGAGTTGTTTTGGGGTTGTTTGGGGGGTTGTTTGGGGGTTGTTTTGGGAGTTGTTTTGGGGTTGTTTGGGGGGTTGTTTGGGGGTTGTTTGGGGGTTGTTTTGGGAGTTGTTTGGGGGTTGTTTGGGGGGTTGTTTGGGGGTTGTTTGGGGGTTGTTTTGGGAGTTGTTTGGGGGTTGTTTGGGGGTTGTTTGGGGGGTTGTTTGGGGGGTTGTTTGGGGGTTGTTTGGGGGTTGTTTTGGGAGTTGTTTGGGGGTTGTTTGGGGGGTTGTTTGGGGGTTGTTTGGGGGTTGTTTTGGGAGTTGTTTGGGGGTTGTTTGGGGGTTGTTTGGGGGGTTGTTTGGGGGTTGTTTGGGGGGTTGTTTGGGGGTTGTTTGGGGGTTGTTTTGGGAGTTGTTTTGGGGTTGTTTGGGGGGGTGTTTTGGGGTTATTTGGGGGTTGTTTGGAGGGTTATTTGGGGTTTGTTTGGGTGTTTGTTTTGGGTTTGTTTTGGGTTTGTTTTGGATTGTTTGAAGGATTGTTTTAGTGTTGTTTTGGAATGCTTTTGGATTGTTTCTGGAATTCTTAAGAATTTTTCAAAAATTATGAATTTAGAGTTCAAATTGTATTTTATTTTCAATTAAATTTTGAATTCCATTGAAGATCTAATTAAATTCATAATGTAATTCAACTTTGATTCAAATAATTTGATTGTATCAAAGTTTTCAACATGTGAAAGGCCTATAATTGCTTTTAAAGATAAGTCTTCAAAGCAATGCTAAAATCTTCATTTATGTTTATTTTTTCAATAGATTTAACTAGATGATCTAGCTTGTACTTATTTTGACCTATTATTCCCTCTTGAAATTGTAAAATAAAAAACTTCACCAATTGCAAGTTTGCAACATCATGATGCTTGGATTTAAAAAAAATAGTGTTTCATTCATCCCAAATGATTATATTTCATTTTTCCAAAATTTTATCTGAAAAATTAAGGTATATATCAATTCTACAATTTACAATTTTTCATCATATGCTAAAAAAATATGTTAGAGAATCTATGTTAGAAGTTGCAACAATAAATATTTTATATTCATGCTTGGAGAAAATGACAAGTGAATAGAAATTGAGATCGATTTACAACATTCAATGAAAAGAATTCTAGTTATAAAACTAAAGATTTCTAAACCTAATAGTTGCAATGTACTAATGTACATATTGCAACCTAATGTAATCAACAATTTGCATCCTATTTTAAATTTTTTTTTTTTAAATATTTAAAATTGTTTTAAGAGAAAAATTTGAAATTTATTTAAGTGTAGAAATTCTACTTTAAATTGGAAATTGAAATTCTTCATGAGTTTTACCTCCCTAATCTATATAGAACAATTTGAAACTTCTCACAAAATTAATATTTTAGAAAACCAATTTCAAATTCCTATTTATTTGAAAAATACATTCAAATCTACTTGGCTTACATGCATACATACATGTAAAACCTATACATCACACAATAACTTTCTCATGATGTAATCAAAAGTTATAACTGTTGTGAGTCTTTCAAACTATCCTTTCACCATATGTTCTGTAAAAATTTTAAAGGAAAAAAAAAGGAATTCAATTTCTAAATACATGATCAAAAACACTAGCTATATTGTCAAAAAAAGTCTACTTTTTTCTTTAGGGGTCTAAATTTTAATTTTAATTTCTCTAATCTCTAAAGGACCATTGTCGCCTCGAGGGACAAAATAGATTTTGGGTAGGTTTGTATGATTTAAATTTTTAATAAAACTTTTTGAAACTTTCTCATAAGATAGGAAAACTTATGAGCTTCGTGGGAATATAAATTTTATTTCAATTGATGCCTGAGAGCAAAAGTTATGGCATCTTAACCATAATTTTCACGACACCGGGCAAAAAAAGAAATCTTCAAAAACTTGAAATTAATTCCTTAATTTTTTTCTTCTTGAAGATCATATTTTTGTATACATGTGAAGCTTTGATTCATTCCATTTGGATTAGTAATGTGAAAGTTACAAACAATCTTGTTTTTTGGGCAATTTGAGCATCTTCTTAAAAAAAAACCTTGTAGGATGCAATTTTGAATGCAATTTTTACAAATTTTCAAAAGAAATTGTTTAACAAGGTTGGGTTTTCTATTTAGAACAATCTCACCATTGACATTATTGTGTGTTCAATCCCATTTTAGAGCTATTAATGATTTATTTTTCTTTCAATCTTAGACCTACTTCTACTAATAATTTACAAAAAAATGAAAATCAAGAGTTTTTATTTTTATTTTATTTTTAATTCTATTTTTTCAACACAATTCTTCAACATAATTTTTTTTTAAATATTTAAATTCTAGATGAAGAATTTTCAAATTCTAATTTAGAGCTATTCAAATTGTATGTTCTACATTACAAAAAACTTGAATATAAACTATGTTTAAATCACCTTCTAGTAGAATGTTTGCCAAATATTCAAAACATCTTAAATTGCATTGAAGTTCTTGTCACTAAAATTTCATGTGGAAATGTTTAAACCACCAAGTTCGACATTCTATGTATAACTTAGTAAATCGCAATTCAGTCTTTTTCAACTCAGCAGACTTTAGAGGCTATTTTCTCATAGTATAGTAACTTTTTTCAAAAAACTTGAAACTAATAAAAGTTGTAAAATCAAGTTAAGTTTCATCTCCAACAATACGTTTGTGATTTCATGTCTCCAATTGAAAGTTATGGGCAAAATTCAGAGAGGGTTTTGAATGAAAGTTTTTTTCGACATTTGTAAACACTGCCTCTGAATTTTGCCCATAACTTTCAATTGAAGACTCAAAATCACAAACGGATTTTTGGAGATGAAACTTAATTTGATTTTACAACTTCTATTAGTTTCAAGTTTAAAAAAAAAAGTTATTATACTATGAGATAACAACCCCCAAAGTTGACTGATTTGAAACAACAAGTGACAAAGATTGAAAATCGGAAATAAATAACTATTTGTTCATGTGTAAAACATATACAAGTGTATATAGTGCAATGGATAGACCTTGTATCATATATTTATGAATGTTCAACATACTCATTTTTGTGTGAACCAAAAATTTTACTCCAAAAAGGCTCTCAAAGTTAATTGATGTTGTTTGGCGAGATTGAACGAGGATAATTTTTTTTTCTTTTTAAAAAAATAGTATAATCTTTCAATCCACATGAGCATATAATTTTCAATTTTTGCTACACATTACATTATTTATTTAATATACTTTTGTATAGGTTGAATTAAAAAAAATGTTTTAATTTTAAATTTTAGACAATGCATCACATATTGGTGGTTTTAGACTTTTCTTCTTCCAAGCTACCTCTGACCTTCAAGGATTAATAACAAATTTACCATTGAACACTTCAAAATGCTCACTAAAACAATACAATGAATGTCTTAGTCAATACAAGTGTGTTTAACACATATGACATCAAAGATTGTAATCAAATGAACTATAAACTCTATCCTCATGTTGTATAATTTTTTGTTTATTGAGTCTACTATTGTAAACCTCCTTATTCATGCAACGTAATAATTTTTGCCACTTGTGATCAATGTTTTATCTTTACGCTTTATTTTTTTTATATTTATATTGTAATTAATATTATGGCACAATTTCAATGAACTACCTTTCTTTGTAGATTTTCATTTATTGTATTAATTAGTTGTATTCATTTTTGTTCATTTCAATTTATAAATTTTTCAAATAAATTTTCATCATTTGAACAATGTTTATATCATTATGATTGCATTTCTATGTATTTTGGAACTTTTTAATTTAACTTAAACATTCGTAATGTAGTATTTTTGAAATCAGAAAACTTTTGAGGCCGTTTTCATATAATAAATCAAGTTTTTTGAACAAACTTAAAATTAAAAAAAGTTAGGAAATCAAGTTAACTTTCATTTCCAAAAATCCGTTTGATAATCTTCTTCTTCTTCTTCTTCTTCTTCTTCTTCTTCTTCTTCTTCTTCTTCTTTAGCCTTTGAACAATTCTAGTTCATAATTTTTTAAATCCATCCAATGGCTAAATTATGTAAAGTAGGCCCTTTTGGCCTGATTTATTTATTTTTCCTATGTTGTAAAATCCCACATTTTTGTGGAATATCAAGGAAATTTAAAGACATCAATTTTTGCCTTTAGTTTTTTTAATAAAACTCCCGTTTTGTTCACATTTCATTTTCATTTCTTTAATTTTTTAATTCTAAATTTAAAACCCCACATGGTCTATGGTTACCAAAATAATGCTTCTATGAAACTATTTTAATTCCATGACCACACCAGGCATTCAAGGATATTTTAGAAACCCAAATACATGGGTCACATATATCTAATTATGCCATGGTTTTTTTAAAAAATCCATTAAACATCTACTACTAGATGTGTTTACCTAAAATGGTATTTGGATTCTCTTTTTTTAAAATTAGCTAGCCTGTTTTGTGGAACTGACCACCCACCCACCCACTAAGGGTGATTTTCTAAATGACTTAAATACCACTACATGTGGCCTAATAATTAAGTCTGGCTACCACTTTATGACCACTCCTATGAAACTTCCCTCCCAAATTCAAATTAGTGAGTTTGCATATAGTAGCTTCTTTGCCCTTGTGTTTCATCTTTCACTGTGGCGGTTGAGTTTTGGTGGCATAGTGCTTTTGTTGTGGGCGTCTCTTCAGCTTCAAGTGTTTGTAACTCACGGGAATGGCAAAGGTCTTTGGGATTTTTATACTTGGCTTAGGATCTTGCTTTACTTACTCACCAAGTTTGCTCTTTGATTTGCAATGTTTTGCTCTTATTCATGGTTTTTGTTGACCTGCGACATAGATAACAATTGGCCTTCAGCTGCAGACACCTGTTACAACCTCACTAACACTACATTGGTTTGTTGTGTGCATTGGGATGGGTACAGGTGAGGTTGAGCCTTCAGGTCTACAAGTTCCTTTTTTGGATCACTTGGAGCATATTCTTTTACAAGCAATGGGACATCTTGTCATCTTTTTTAGTCACATAGATATTTTTGATGCACAAACACTTGAGGAGACATGTGTAGGATTTTACCATTGTACCAAAATTCTAAAAAGTGTCCTACCTTGACACTGTTTTGGTTTTTGCTTGAGATTTTTTATGGTCTATTATATATACTGCTTTGATTCGTTTTTTGGCAACAAAGTTAGGTTTTGAAAAGATGAGGCCCTGTTACAAGGATGTTCAGTCTTAGTCTCTTCTTTTGATTCAATCCATACAGGGGTGGTGAGCTCCTGTCTTCACCTTTACTTTACCTAATATTTAGCCATGTATGAATCTAATACTGGTTTATTCTATTTTTTACTGCTTATAGGAACCTCAAAATGGGTGGTTACCAGATCTTGCATCCCTGGGATACACTGATCCGTTACCAGCGCCCTCTCCTGCGGTACAGTCAGTTCTTTCGACAATTGCCGAACAGGAGATCCACTCCTTTATCCAGTCTGCCGATAACACTGCACTCCTGGATCGTGACGAAGACGGTGAGCATGCACCGCTCCTGATCACAACTCTCGACTTATCACATTGGACTGCTATCATGATGGCCACTATAGTTAACAAAGAGAAGGGTCTTGAGCGCCTGCAAGAGGCGCAACAAGCACTGGGACAACTCCTTGAACGTGACGAACTGGAGTTTGTAGAAGCGGCAGGGAATACCAGAAGAGTCGAAAGTGCTTTGCGAGCTGCCAATCCTCACGAGGAATGGGCCGATGCCGCACCTGCGGTGGACCTCACGGCAACAGACTCCGCACCACAAAACACGCTACATCCTCTGCTGGCCAAAATCAACATCGCTCCTGCACACAAGGCAGCCATCGAGGATTTATCAGACTCTATCCAGACAACACAATCCGAGAAGGAGCTATCCACACTTGACGCAGTTGGGAAGGGCCCATCGATACCATTTCTTCCGCCTCGCGCAGTGGAAGATCAGCTATCTGCCAGGGCTCACCGCACATGGTGCTTATCCAACATCAATTTACTCGCCCCAATCACAATCCATATGTGGAAACTATGGTCCGATCTTTCTGATCAGGAAGTGAAAAGCTGCGAAGATAAGGCACTAAGTTGTACAGGTCTTCACGAAAAACCAGTCGAACTGGTTAACGCATTTCCTATTGCGTTATACGACCATCATAAATGTACAACGACAGCTATCAACGTTCACGTGAAGCTGGATGTTCTCACCTGTGCGCCTCGGAATCCCAAGTTCACTTCACAAATGTGGAACTGCCAGCGTCCATACATTCGCTGCAAATGTAATCAAAACGCAAAATCTGGATGCAAAGGTAACATGCTCTGGTTTGATCATAGCATTTGGTTTATGATTAACAACTTGTCTCGGTTTTTCCCTGATACTACTTATCCGTCTCTACCGTCAAAATATGGAGCCTTTCTTACATGGATGAAGAGCGCTGCAAGGTTTGCGGTGAAAACCCAAATCACGTTCATTGCAGTTCGCAGGCTCATGGAGACAGCAGCTCTCGAGTTCGCTACTGACCCCACACAGAGACTTTTGACGAAACATTTCGAGGCACCAGGAGCACGGAAGGTTGAAAGACTTTTTAAACCCGCATCCTTCTCAGTTGAGATTGCTCCGACTCCGCCCCAGAAACGACGCAAGTTGAACATGAATGTAACCGCCAGCGAAGCTCCAGCAGTCCAACGGACACCTCCAACCTTCCAGAACCGCACTGGTGGACGGGGCTCAGGTAGAGCCAGCGGAGGCCGGGGCAACTATAACCGCAACTACAAATCCCCAGGAGGCTTCCAATTTTTTGGAGGCAATCAACGTCGTCATGATCAGTCCCCTAGTCATTCGGGTAGATCTGAGTTTCTTCGGATCGAGAATACCCCGTCATCTGCAGATCAAGCCGATAACAGACCCAAGCCCCGTGCTGCTCCCTTCCAAGGGAGAATTTTGAATTGGGATAACATGTAGAGGTCTTACAAGTTAATTTTTCGTTTTTTACAGAAGAGGAAGGTCGTACTCTCACGACAGATAGTTACGGTCGCCGGAAAGTCCAGCGGGCTCCCGCACGAAGGAAAACTGGTTTCATTAAATTACGTTACTGCAACCGAGCTTTAGAATGGCTCAATCTTAGGCAGATTTTTCATGACCTTTTGGTTCGTTTTCACTGTGACCATCTTTGTCCCATCCTTGAGGACGTTGTTTTCGCATGGTCATACATCGGGAATATATCTACAGTTCTATACAAACCAGCTTCAGTGTTTAAACACTTCTCGTTTGTTCATTTACTTGATGATTCCAATCACTGTGCTTGCACTACTGCTACACGATTTCACAAATTTATAGATCCACTTACCGCAAATGAGGTCTCAGATTATGCAAAAGCTGCACCACATGTGAGGACCATGGATCTATCGATCATTCAACATAAAGGACTCAGAGAAGTAATTGCACAGGGTTTAAATCATATCCCTTTACAAGCCACCAATATCGCACATGCCATTGCTACAGCTCTTGAAGCATACGAGCAAATTATCTCCATCTTAAATCTGGAAGATACTGACTTTCCTCTCGATGAAGCACGAGAATATGTACACACGCACTGCCTGGAGCTCCTCCAGCAAGCATCAAAAGTGAACAAATACGGTTTCCGAAGTTCCGGTACTCCTGTACTTGAGATCCCAGCCGTGCGAAACGAGATCCAGTGGCTACTGAAACACCTGTACTGCTCTGGACTTGACAAAGCTACCAATAATGCCTGTTTCATGTGCATCAAGCATATTAGACTCCAGGCTTTAGCAAGACTGAACTGTAAAGATTTCAACCCGTGCAAAACAAACGGTTTATGGACACTACCGACAAGCATTCTGGATGATCTCAACGATGAACTCAAACAGATATTACCAGAATGCCCTCCCGTGTTCCAGGCTCTTCCTTATCTAATGGCTACTTACAAACAACATAAAGCCAAATACAGATGGATAACAAACGCTTTTCAAACTATATTTTCCAACATTGCCACTCTCCTTACCTTAACGTCCAACACCATGCTTGAATCCATCAAGCAATGGGCAGCAGTAACGGAAGATGGATACAAAAAGTTTTTACGCTCTAAAACAAGCATCTACTGGCGCATCGACTCAGTACAGGATGCTACATTAAACCTCCCAGAGAAGATACACGACATATTCGTGGGCGACATCACTTGTTGCTATGAGTCAATCCCCCTACAAGGACCCGACAACCTTCTGGAAGCCATTTCTTTCATTACCCGAACAGCCTTTCGATTCACCAGTGGATTACATCCACGAGCAACTACTTCCATGTGGGTGCGAATTGGCAAAGAAGGAATACCAGCTGCGGCAAAATGGGCCACTTCGCGACCATCCAGTGCTAACTGGATCTCCTTCACAGCTGAACGACTGATTCAATTGCATGGCTGGTTAATGAACCACTGCTTTCTCACCCTAGGCGATCGAGTTTGGCAACAATCCATGGGGATTCCCATGGGCTTTTCGTGCTCCCCCATCTGGTGCGACATGTACCTGATGGCATATGAAATCAAATTCATACAAAGATTAGCCAAACTGGGAAAACGTGATATCTTGGCCAAATTTCAGACAGCTTACCGCTACATCGACGACTTATGTCTTATCAACGTTGGAAATCCCAGAGCGTTTTTATCTCCTGAGCAGCCTCGAAATGAATCCAATCCTCTCTGGATATACCCTCTGAATATTTTAAATATCAAAGAGGAAACAGAAGGTTTCTCTTCTTATGATCCCGAACGCGGTACCTCTGCACATTTTATGAACGTGCAAATCGAGGTTCATGAAACAGAAGCAAACAGTTACTCTTTCAAAAAATACGACAAAAGAAGAAATCTTCCTTTCAAGTATACACAGTATATCAAGTTCCGATCTAATCGACCAATCCATCAAGCTTACAATGTCGCCATTTCTCAAGTACTCCCGGTCTTGTATATCTCAAGCACAGATACTGCTGCTCTGAACGAGATACATCTGATTATTCAGACCATGACCAACAATGGTTTCAAACATGAGCGTTTATTGAGGAGTATTCGCAGCTACCTTAGCAAAGGACCATTCCCTGCGGTCCGGATAAATATTCAAAATATATTATCTTCACTGTAAGTATACTCTACTTTACTAAATTAAATTATATGAAGGATGCAAGAATTACCATGAAGTTTGAGCCTGGTATGCGCCTCTATAGGAGTGCGGCATACCAGTGCCAAACTCCTATAGTGGTAACATCACCAGGGGTGGTGGAGGGTCTTCTTCTTCTTCTTCTTCTTCTTCTTTAGCCTTTGAACAATTCTAGTTCATAATTTTTTAAATCCATCCAATGGCTAAATTATGTAAAGTAGGCCCTTTTGGCCTGATTTATTTATTTTTCCTATGTTGTAAAATCCCACATTTTTGTGGAATATCAAGGAAATTTAAAGACATCAATTTTTGCCTTTAGTTTTTTTAATAAAACTCCCGTTTTGTTCACATTTCATTTTCATTTCTTTAATTTTTTAATTCTAAATTTAAAACCCCACATGGTCTATGGTTACCAAAATAATGCTTCTATGAAACTATTTTAATTCCATGACCACACCAGGCATTCAAGGATATTTTAGAAACCCAAATACATGGGTCACATATATCTAATTATGCCATGGTTTTTTTAAAAAATCCATTAAACATCTACTACTAGATGTGTTTACCTAAAATGGTATTTGGATTCTCTTTTTTTAAAATTAGCTAGCCTGTTTTGTGGAACTGACCACCCACCCACCCACTAAGGGTGATTTTCTAAATGACTTAAATACCACTACATGTGGCCTAATAATTAAGTCTGGCTACCACTTTATGACCACTCCTATGAAACTTCCCTCCCAAATTCAAATTAGTGAGTTTGCATATAGTAGCTTCTTTGCCCTTGTGTTTCATCTTTCACTGTGGCGGTTGAGTTTTGGTGGCATAGTGCTTTTGTTGTGGGCGTCTCTTCAGCTTCAAGTGTTTGTAACTCACGGGAATGGCAAAGGTCTTTGGGATTTTTATACTTGGCTTAGGATCTTGCTTTACTTACTCACCAAGTTTGCTCTTTGATTTGCAATGTTTTGCTCTTATTCATGGTTTTTGTTGACCTGCGACATAGATAACAATTGGCCTTCAGCTGCAGACACCTGTTACAACCTCACTAACACTACATTGGTTTGTTGTGTGCATTGGGATGGGTACAGGTGAGGTTGAGCCTTCAGGTCTACAAGTTCCTTTTTTGGATCACTTGGAGCATATTCTTTTACAAGCAATGGGACATCTTGTCATCTTTTTTAGTCACATAGATATTTTTGATGCACAAACACTTGAGGAGACATGTGTAGGATTTTACCATTGTACCAAAATTCTAAAAAGTGTCCTACCTTGACACTGTTTTGGTTTTTGCTTGAGATTTTTTATGGTCTATTATATATACTGCTTTGATTCGTTTTTTGGCAACAAAGTTAGGTTTTGAAAAGATGAGGCCCTGTTACAGGGATGTTCAGTCTTAGTCTCTTCTTCTTTAGTAAATTATCATGTAGTAATTTCCAAAAATTCATGTATATACTTGGATTCTACATTTTACCATGTGAAGTTAAGCTTGGAGCTTTTACCATGGGGCATAATTAAAATTCCCCATAGGTTGCCATAAATCCCAAATTTTAAGCCTCCTTCTATTTTCTATCACATAACTTGGATTTAATCTAAATTTTTAGTTACATTTATGGACTGAAATTACACTAGAAATATGCCAATGGTTTATAAATATTTTTTTAATTCCATAGGGCTCTCGATAAGAACCTAACTACTATGGAATGTATGCAAACATGAGATTGTTATGTCTATTTAGTCTTTGGTAGGGGTCATACCTGACATAGACAATTAAAATTTATAAGTATAAAAGGCTTATTGGTGGGAAACCACCCACCCACCCACTATGGGTGGGGTCTTAATTACTATCAAACCCACTGCTGTGACTGGTGGTGAATTTCAAATTAGCAATTATGACCACTAGGGAGCCTCTTCCCTCCAAGTTTTGTGGTATTTGTAATTGCCTCCCATCCTGTGTCTCACATCTTTGAGCTTGGACTGTGGAGTTTTACCTTGGCGTGTGTGTTTTTGGAGTGAGCTTGGCTCTTGGGCTTCTACCTTGTGGAAGGAATGGCAAAGGTCTCCTAGCTTTATGGACTTAGTAGTTTGTTTTGGGATTGTTTGCTGTGATAGTGATGCATTTGACCATTTGACCTTTTTTACTTGCTCCTGATTTGTTTTTGTTTTTGTTGGATTTGGGACATAGATAGCAATTGGCTGATGCTTAAGACACTTGGTGCATCCTCACTGACTTCACATTGACTTGTGGTTGTTTTTGGGACGGGCACAGGTGAGGCTCAGCCTTCAAATCCAGTTTCTACAACATGGGATTGGTGCAAGATTTTACTGTCAAGCACATGGACTCATTCTTCTTGGGTTCTTTTGTTTGTATTTGGAACTTGTGAATAGACATGGCTGGGCCATGGCATTTGTGATAGTCTTTGGACTTATAGTAACCCAGTATATCATTTGGTGATATTTAGTTGGTAATTTTGTGATGAAGACCTAAACTATGTAAATGTGATGTGACTCACAGTGATGCATAAAGTTAAGTTTTGACAAAGTGAAGCCCTGTCTTGGGGTGTTTCAGTCTTAGTCTCTTCTTCGTGTTTTATTTAAATTATATTATGTCAAATTGGAGGGATTTTTCTGGGTCTCAAAATGAAGAATCTCAACCAGAGCGTGAGTTTGAATTTTTTTATTGCAACTGCTAGATCAATTACAACTGCTGGATCAGTTACAACTGTCGGATCAGTTACAACTGCCTCTGGGTCTTTCATAGCTACATGGACGACTAGAAGATAAATATGAACCATCTTGACCACCGAAACAACCTTGCGTGGAAAAACAATGGCACGGTAATCTTTAGCATGAGTGCATGACGCTCGAGCATTGGTGATTTTATTGTAGGTTGTATATGTTGAATCCGGCAGCCGTAAAGTGACATTTGAAGGATGTTTTGAAGGCTTAAAGAATGAGCAGATTATTGCATGGTGAGGCCTATCGAAGGGAGTCGTGATCATTAACAATGATTGAAAGGGCCAATCAATTCTTTAATCAGGGTAAATCGTGTCGATTATGTTGTTTCTATCGTCAAACTCATCCTTAAATTCTTGTAGATGGAGTGACATTTTGATTTGAGCTGTAATTTTTTATTTCTATTAGGTATATGTTGGGTTTTAGTTCTTCATTCTATAGTTAAAGTGATAATTTGTATTTGTGAAGTAGTATGAGAAAAATATTCAAATAATTTATTTTTTAAGTGAACTTGAAATGAATTTTCTTCAAAGATAAAGATAAAGATAAAGATAAAGATAAAGAAATGGTTATGGGGTCAATTAAGTGTTCAATTATTGATGTTGTAGCTTTGAGAGTACATTAGGGGTTGACTCCACTTGTTTGTATGGTTAGAATGGAGATAAGGTGGAGAAAAAGGTGAACACTATTCATCTTCTCTCCCGTTATGAATTTAGGGAGAACTTAAATGTTTGAAGGCCCATTGTGTTGTGAGTTTAAAGAAATTTGAAATGAAATTTGAAGGATTTGTGTATTATGGTGTGTAGTTTTTAAATTGATCTTACTTGTTTGATTTGGAGTTGTGAATCAAAAGTTGTGCTAGTTTGAGTGGAAGGAAGTTTGTTGCTTTTGGAATTAAAAGACAGAGACTTCGACTGGCCATAAAAGACGGACAGATTCTTGATTTGCAATGAGATTTAGACGGAGTGTAAAAAATTGTATTAGCTTTTCATAAAGATATCACTCATTCTATTTGAAGTTTGTGCAAGTGAGTTGTGTGTGTGGAAGTGAAAGAAGGTCTGCTAACTTTCTTTTTTCAAGGCTGAAACTTTGAACGGCCATAGAAGTTAGATAGATTTTTAAAATTGCTTGAAATTTAAAGAAGTAGAAGTTTGTATTAGCTTTTCAGAAAACTATCACTCACTTCATTTGAAGCTATAGAGCAATGGTGACACTCACCCAAAGTTCAACTTGAGAATGGAGGTTGAAGTTGGAGATTGGAGGAAGTGTCAAAAACTTGTGTGTGTGTGTGTGTCTTGTGTCTTTGTTAATTTTATTGTTGTATGTGGTTTGAATTACACCAACGCTAGCCTTATTTTGTGTTGTGGATGCGACAAAGTGGAGTTCTTCACCCACATGGTCGTACTTTTATGTTGTTCCCACTGGTGAGGCAAGTTTGCTGGTCACCGTGGGTTTGAAATTTAGGATCCAATGCCTCAAACGACTTAGCTCGTGGTCTGGCTGTCTTGTTTTATATGTCTGAAGCCCGTGGTTTTTTATCACCCTACCTTAACCTTTGGCCTATTTAGAAACACTACAGGATAGGACAACAAGTAGCAGTTTGAAGATTTAAAGACTCAAAGATTTGAAGATTCTATATGTAACAAATTCATTTGTTTATATCATCTTAAGACTTTTTTCATTCCCGGGCCAATTCTGGTCACAACCACAATCCTTGTGATTTCCTGAGGCAAACGTTCTTTATACGACAATGGTTGAAGGTTTTCATGGCCCTATTCCCGAGGTCTTATGCACCCCATAGTCTTCTTCCTATTCCAATTAAACGCACCAGAATCATGGGGCTCATGCACAATTTTTCATAGCTCCCTCCATAACTAATCCAAAACTTGTCTATGCCGCCACTAATTTCACCACCCGCTCTTTCTTCCATGGCTTCCTTTCCGGCGCTCCCACTTGCACTTGTTGATTGTCCATCTCTTCAGGTCCAACTCCAGACCGCCCTTCCATTTTTTGCCATCTCCAATTCCTCACATTCTCGCTTGCATTTGCTTGCACCTTCCAGTGCTCCTCTTCCTATTTTTGAGCTAATTTTTTGCGAAGGGGGGGTATATAATTAGCCCATCGGGCTTGGCTCCTTTTGCATGACCAATGCATATGGTTTATTAGCCCTACCTTTGCTGACCCGTCGCTTTTGCTCTTGCTTTGATGTAATTCCAGCTTCTCTTCCGCATCCATTTCTATCGCTTTCAACGACACTTTCCCAATTGGATTTTCTCTTGCTTTCAATGCTCCAAATTTTAGAGGCTGCACATTCTTTTCAAGGTTGATTTGTTGCCCAAGCTCGCACATTCAAATTCCTTGTTGTTGACTGGTGAGTCTCTTGATTTTTGGATGAGATTGCATACACGTTTTTTAATTCAAATTTCCATCATGTCATGTCGTAATCCATCATTTGAATTTGAATTTTTTCAAATTGCCATGCGCACACAGATGTTAGGCGATCATAAGAAGGCTTTCACTGTGGGAATGTGGGAGAGTGGAGTGAAATCCAACCGCATTGCCAAGTTGATGGGAATGCCCGAGGGAATGCCGTGTTCTACCGTGTCCCCAGTTTTGACGAAGTGGAAGAAATTTAGGTGCATTATTGTGGGTAAGCCGAATCCTCCGCCAACAAAACTCTCAATTCGTTTGCTTCAAGACCAAGCTAGAGAAATCCAACAAGATCAATGTCTTTCTTTAGCGGGTGATGGTTTGCTTTGCGTATCCAAAAATGTTGTCTCAACTACAATGTCAGTCCATTGCACTGTGTCAAACGACTTCAACTTTTAAATATAATAAAGTATGGTTTTACAAAATGTGGTTTTAGTTGCCTACACTTGTAATGAATAAAGGGAAAAAAATTCATGACAATCAAAGAATTTTAAGAATTTTTAATGAATTTTTTAGTTGAAAAAGTAAGTTTTGTTTCAAGCACCTAGAATTCTCAAAAACAAGCATTTGGAATATCAAATAATTTTATTTTAATATCATTTTTGGATGTGACTTACATTAAGTAGTCCAATACATAAAATATTTAATTTTATTAATAAAAACTTAATAAATTGTGCACTATGATGCCTACAAATCCCAAAATTCAACGATTTTTCTCACCTTTAAGAAAAGATCCAAAAAAATTCAATATTATTAAAAAACTCAATAGGAATATACATCTGAATCTTGTTGAGGTGCATGACTTTTTTATTTTAATTTTAGAGTCTTTTTACTTTATCAAAATGAACAAAATAAACAAATTGTAGAGGTTTAAAACAAAAATAACCTAATTAGTGTGTCTAGAAAGTGATATCCAAAGCAAACCATTACCCTAGCAGCATTTGTTCAAAAGTTCAGAGTGTGTCGAACCACCATCCGCAAGCATGTGCGTCTATTCGGATTTGGAAATTGCATTGCTCTAAGGAAACCTTTTCTCAATGCAAAGCATAGAAATCAAAGATTGGCATTTGCTCACAAGTATAAGCGTTGGATTGCAAAACAATAGAAGAATGTAATTTGGACAGATGAATCTTCTTTTGAATTTGGCAAAGAGAGTCGGCAAATTTGAGTTTGGAAAAAGGTGCTCGAGAAGTATGACGACCAGTGCTTAGTGCCCACTTTCAAATCAGGGAGAATGTCGGTTATGGTATGGAGTGCATTTAGTGGATTTGACATATATCCACTCGTTTTTATGCCACAAGGAGAGCGCACTACTAATGACTTGATGTAGAATTTATATGAAGGTACTCTCTCCGGGTTTTATTTCATGCATGATGCACCAAAATAGCTCATTCTCATGGAAGATGGTGCTCCCGTGCATCGTGGCAAAGCTCTAGAACTTTGGAGGAAAGCTTACGGGATAGCCAAATTGCAATGACCCCCAAATTCACCTGACTTGAACCCGATAAAGAACCTATGGAAGATCATGAAAGATTTGCTCCGCCACCACAAGAAGCCAAGCAACAAGCAAGAAATGATGGACACCATTAAAGCGGTTTGGGAAGAGATTTCTCTTGAGCAACTACAAAATTTGATAGAAAGCATGCCCAATCAAATGAAAGTAGTCATTTCAGCAAAGGGTGGTAGCACTAGATGGTAGGGACTATGCACAACAAATCAAATATGTTATATGCTTTTCCAGTTCATATATAAATATTTGTACAGATAATGAACTACTCTTTACTATGATTCCAACTCAACTTCTGCTTTAGGAATTCATTCATTTTTGGCCTAGATATGACTTTCTGAAGTTGCACTGATTTTTAGTAATGACTGATTCAGGTCCAGAATTTGTAATTGAGCTGGACCTGACTATACACTAGGGGTAGTTACACCTTCTTCACTTGGCACTTGAAGAGTGGAGAATGAGAAGTTGGGGAGGGTTTGGAGGAGCCAATGGGAAGCCATGGTGGGTGAAGAAGGTGTGACACCCCTAAAAGATGTATTTAGAGTGAAAAATGAAAAAACGGAAAATCCGTTTACCTAGATGTAAACAATGAAGTGAAACTAGAGTGACAAAGGAAAAAGTGCCGGTTCAAAAAGGAAAAAGGAGAGCATAAAGGAATATACTTAAGTACGTATATCTTCCGCACTCCCAATCTTCACCTCCGGAAGTGAAGAGTGGGAGTGCGGAAGATATACGTACTTAAATATATTCTCTCTTGAAAGGACAAGTTCAACCGAATCCCAAACCGCCACGTACGTGTTCTCCATTCTTCAACTCCGGAGTGAAGAAGGTGTGACTACCCCTAGTGAAGCGCTTGGGCGACTCGGAGACGGGGACGCTCTCGTCGTGCTGGTATCCCATGTGCAGCCCGCCCTCTGCTCCTCTCGTGATCCGCGTCGTGATCGAGCGCAGTGAAGAAAATGGTGACCAGGCGTTGCATGGTGGTCTTCCGCGGCTCGATCAATGCCCCTAGACGCATGAGAATGACGTGCACTCGGTTGAATTGCAATGCGTCTTTCGATGACATCAGCACACGCCAACAACAGAATCTGATGCACAAGCTGAAGGCCCGTAGAGCGGCCCTCTGTTTCCAAACCGTGCGAATCCGTGCTGGTCTTCTGGTGGTGATGTTGTTGCAGCAATTGCTGACCTTCGTGAATGGCGAAGTTCGCTGCTGGCCACACCGCTTAATTGGTAGGGTTCTGTGGGCGGGCAAAGTAATGCGGCCGCGTCGAAACATCTTCACATTTCGTTGCCGCGCCGCAGCAAATGCGTTCTCCGCGATGGCAGGGCCGCAGCTTAATTCATATTGTGGTCGACTCACAACATGCATGCCCTGTCGCATACTCTTGGAGAGCGTCAGTTGGACCCTGTGAAGCACTCAAATGTGACGGTTTCTCCAATTTTGGTTCAAGAATCTGTGGAACTGGGTCGAGGTGTGAAGTTGCGGACACGAGCTGGGATGTGGGCTGTTCTAAATCACTGGCGGCGACATGGGTGACTAGAAGACTACCAGAATCCTCCCAAGGTGCATCGGACTTCTCCGTGGGAGTGAACACACCCCAATTCTCTGCGGGCGGCTTTGCATAGCGCTGGCAGAAGATCGAAGACAGGTCCCCGTCCAGAGAATGGTTGCTCCTGGGCGACCACACGCAATTTCGTCACATCGCAGACAGCCGTGGAGACGAGGTCAAGCCTTAAGTCCTCCGGAACTCTAATCCATCACAATACGACATTTGTCATACTGCGAATTTGAAGTACCCTAAAATAATTTCTTCACGAATTCCCGCTACAGAACTCTTTCAATTCGCTCTCTTACGATGGAGAAATATCTCGAGGCTTGTGAATGATACGAAGTTTAGCTGATCGTGAAAATTGAGTCCAGCAAACCTCGCAAGGACAACCAAAACCCTGTTCGCACCATGTGGATGCTAGTCCCACTTAGGTTGAACAAAGATTGTCTACAATGCACACATGGGTACGTTGAAAACATCGGGCGCATTCACGAGAGATTGACGACCTCGACAAGGAAATTCACATAACTTCCTCAAAAGAATCTGAAAAAACCTCAAAAACCTTCCAAACCATCAATCCCTTCTAAAGCATCGATCGCATCAACAAGAGTAATATAAAACAGCTCTAACAAGATCGCCAATCTTGTAAATAGAGAGAGACGAACTTAGCAACCCTAAGCAACGCCTCTTTCGACTTCAATCATCAGTCCTGCAGCTGGTCGGCAGGGATTCGGAAGGCTGCAGGAAGTCCGTCGCCAGCAGCTCGATCTTCTCCCTGCAATAGCTAGAGCATTAATCACACCATAAATTTTCTTTTGGAATACGTCAAAAGGTCTGGATCAAGGATACCGTCCGTACACAAGCTTTATCCTCCCGAGACACGAGCACGAAATGGTGCCGACGAGGTCGCCAGTGCGTGGACCATAGCGGGTCTAATAAAAAACTGGATTGCGTTTCTTGCATGTTTTTTGTTTTTTTGTTTTTTGTTTTGAAACAAAAGGGGCAAGCCCACTGCTTAAGAGGAAAGACATTTTACACCACCACAGTTAATGGCCAAATTTCGAACAACCAGGTGAAAGCAACATAACAACAAACAAAAACTAATCTGGGTTCTTGGGTCTTGGGTTGAAAAGTGGAATCTTTTCTCCAAACAATCTGCAGTCCCTCCCTTCTACCAAAAGACTTTCCGAATGAGCCAAGATGTAATTGTTTGTTGAAGATCCAGTCATTAAGTTGCATTCAGATGATCCAATTGCATACACCTTTCTTGAGAAACCAAATCTGGCTAAATTTCTTGAAACGCTTGGGAAGGTCTTTATCAAAGATGGTTTGCTTCCATTGAAATGGCTGCCAGGGCCCATGTGATTCCTCCGAGTGCGAAGTTTATTCATGGTGGAAGTAGCCCATACCCATATCCTCTAAGCATAGGGGCAATCCCTAAAACGATGAAGAATCGATTCTTCAGTGCTAGGAACACAGAAGCAACTTGGAAATACGCTTGCACCACGCATTGAGGCAGCAATGCCTTTGTTATTATAAGGCTGAGCATGTACTGGATGAATTGGAGAATAATGCTTTCACCGAATGCTTCCAGGACTCCGGTAGTCGCTCATGATAAAATTCTCCATCACCTCATCCACGGAAAACAGTTCTTCTGCTGTACTGAGTACATCATCTGCATTTTCTGTCGAGCAAGTAATTCAAACAGAGCCTAAACATAGAAAACACAGTTTGTAATCACCGACACCAAGGTGGTGTGGGTAAGCAGGTCAGCCATGGCTAGTGCATTCACATGGTTGCAGCTTCGTCTTATGAATCTAGTAGTGCTATATCAGGTATGAATGCTAAGGTGCCTGCTTTGAGGATCCTTGAGTCTCTGGGTAGCTGTAAAATGTGTAAGAATCTAGCTTGTTTGAGTTTGTTTCCGCCTGACTCGATTGGGTCTACAATTCAGAGAAGTCTGTAGTGAGAAAGGTTTGCATTGGATCCTGGAATTGTTGAAGGGCAGTTGGGATCTGAGAAGCGGGTTCGGTAGCGAGAACCGCTAAGACTCCAATTATGGGGGCATTGATGTAGGTTGTGATCTCCGTCCCTTGGTAGTTGCTTCTCACATCGTTGAGGTTGTCATTCTGATCTGGACCGCCAATGATTGCGCCCGTAGCTACATTAAGGTTGGGATTGGGGCTATTGAAATAGTCGAAACCAGCTCCACATTGAATCTTTTGTGGAGAAGCAGCAACAGATGGCAAGGATGCCGCCCGGTGGTGCGGTTGCTGTGGATATTTGTTACTGAAGCCAACCATGTAGGATATGCCTTTGGGGTTGCTACCAAGTATATAATCCACCTGATACATGGAAAAACATATCGTCAGCTTTGATTTTGCTTCTGGAAGTTGAACTGGAAAATTGTTTTTTTGAAGGTCATATCTCGAGTAACTTCGGAGTTGGGCATAAACACACTGGAGCACCTGTTTCCGTGCATGTGTGGTTAGTTGCGCGGGCGTGATTCTTGTCCCTCCACAAGTAACAGTTGCCTTCACGCTTGCTAGAGATCTGGCGTAGTTCGTAAGTAGGAAAATTGCCGTTGTTACAGCTTGCATGTTAGAGCCCGACCCCTGGTACAACAGCCCACCTGAACGTTGTCCAGAAAATTAGGGTTCAAACAGCTGAAATGTCATGTACAATGCAAAATCAGTCATACAGCAAATTTCCAGAACCGGAAATTGAATTGAAGCGATGAGACTAATTTACTAATGATTAAGGTACATTTTATAACATAAATAGCTCTTCACGCATTAGTAGAAAATCCATCCCCCAGAGGTATTCTAAAACATCTAGCTGTGTCACTCTTGGCAAGGTTTACTGAGAAACTGCCTTCAGTGCCATACAATTAAACTGGCTCCAGGAATGTTTGTTTTCTACCTGGAGTGTAAGACGTTGTGGAAGTCGGACTCATGGACTTAGGCAACACGGCACAGATATAGCCGTCAGCACGATCTTTGTAGCCTTGGAGTCCCTGAATTCCTGTTAGGACATTCTGCAGGGTCCTTGAGATTTAGTATTTCGTTTCATACTTCAGAAGTGAATGAAATCAGTTGTTCAAATGTGCAAATTAATTTTCCTTGAATGTTCTTCCTTGCAGATTAATTAAGTAAACTCACTTATAATTATCCGAAGAGCATTCAATTGGACTTTGACCTCAATATTCTTGGCAACCTGGATTTGTGGGATCAAACCAAAAGTCAGCAATTCTCACCTGAGCAGCGATTACTTGAGCGCCTGCATACTTGTTGTCCCAGTTGAACGCATTCACTGTCGTGGTTGCGCCCCCTAGAGTATTGGCATTAGTGATGAGATACTCAAGATATAGGTCTGAACGGGTGGCCTTGTACAACCATGCGGCACCCCACAGGAGCTCATCCTGAGAATCCACAGTATCAATTAATTAATGTTAACGAACTCAACCAATTGAGTTGATCAAATGCTGACTAGAGACGATTTTACGGTTCAATAATCCATCAGACAGTAATTATGAGAAGGTTTACAGAGTCATGAATCAAAGGAAAGAGGCCTTGGGATGAGTTCATGAATATCTTACATTGAATCCAGAGTAGGAACAGTAGAAGGGGCAAACAGCTGCAGACAGACTATCACTATACTTGCCTCGATACTGGTCAGCAAAGGTGAAGATCTGCGAACAGACCAATCATCTCCATTTTGAGCAGAAACTCAGCAAGCTAAGCGCACACATCAACTTCCTAGCATGAATGTTTGTGGCACAGTTGAGAATTTCTTGAAGTCCAATCATCCCTAGTTTTCAACGTGTGATTTTACTTTTAACCTCTAGAAATACGCGTATTTGATAATTCAATGGCGACACTCTACCCTTTTAGATCAATCGAACCCCTGCAAGCGCAATTATTTCATCAATTCAAATGTTCAAGGCATAAAGTGCGAGACTCAAAAATTGATATTGTGCGTATACAATTTTTATGAAACATAGTGAAATATATGTCCTACTGAGCTAATTGCAACTTTGCAAGTCCAGGCATACTTTCAATTTTTGGACTTCTCTAAAGTTCCTATTGGTTTGAACCCCCAATCGAGGGAAATCGAGTGCTAGAATAGAGGATGAAACTCAAAACTCTAATCACATCAACAATATTCAGTTGATTTCTAATCCATGATTATCCGAGGAAGTCTTGTTAGTACTCTGTGCCTTACCCTAGCAGTGAGTCCGTTTAGAGAAGAGCTAATGCGAAGTGTGAGAGAATGTGAACCGCTTACTCGCTTAGCGCTCGTAAGGAGGGTGTTGGAGTAGGTGCTGTCAACACGACTAAAAGCAATTGAAGCTGCAGCAAAGGCTGCAGCTGTCTCGCCGGCGACATCAGAGCCTGGATGGCTGGCATCCACCTTGTAGGCCGTGCGTGGCGTGTCCATGTCCTCAGGCCTCTCCCAGCAACTGTGATCGGCGTTTGGTTCACCCACCTGGATTGCAGAAGCACCAGAATTTAATCCCTAAATGACCAAGGATTCGCCAATTTGAATAATCATATTGAACACAATCAATAATACAAATGGGGTCAAAGTTTATATCACTATAGATCTATCAGAATGTTCCTGCTTCCAAAATTAGACCATCTCGCCTCTCTAGTCTCTACGACCCAGGTTGTCTAGTTCAGAGTTTGTAGGATTTACGTAAATTAATTCACATGTGATGAATCCAAGTTGGGTTTCAATCGTTAACGTAGAGCCACAGACAATTGGTTTTGGAAACGATTTGTCTTAGCCTGACCTGCACCCAAAGTTCAGTTGGGCTCGTATAGCATCTCAAAAGATAGTCTGTACCCCAGCGTATGTTATTTAATGAATTTTGCAGCTGTCCTGTCGAGCGCAAGTTGTCGCCGAACTCCACCACATTCCAAGCAAGAAGAGTTATGGTAAAAGCCATCGGCAAGCCGAACTTGACATTGTCTCCGGCATCGTAATACCCCCCTGTAAGATTCACCTGCGCCGCATGCCCAAATCCAACAGAAATATTTGGAACCATTAACCCCTAAAACACCAAAACTCGATACTAGTTTGAAAATGACCGTATAGTGAAAAACAGAATTCAGATTAGTCCAAATTTTGCACTACCAGAATCAGCAAGGAACACCGCAAGTGTTGGTCAAACAATAAACAAAATTGCACAGGAGAACAAGTGCCCATAATTATAATCGAAACTGCGAAAAATCATGTGATTCAGAACCTGGCAGGGAATGGCTGAATAGGAAGGTGACCATGTATCATGTAATACAAACTGATAATTATTTGAGATCATATGCTCTCTGGTACCTTTGAATCTGCACCATCGTTGAGCGCTGAGTTTCCTCTCCATGTGATGCGTTGCCAGGATGGAAGCTTTCCTGAGCGTTGGACATCATAGAAGAGAAGAGACTTGTCCAAGGCACTGGCATAATCAGCGGTTGTGAATGCAAGTGCCATCGTCACCAAGTGCGCCGCTACAACCACGAGGATGTGCATCCGCAATGCGCCCGTTGGCTCCATGAATGTCTTCGATTCTCAAGCACCAAAGGAATAGCAATCCCTCATGTGACAGAGGGGCTCTGGCTCTGATTTTGATGGAACTGGAGGTTGTGTTCAAGTGCTATGCCTTGAAGCGTCTTTGCTTGCAATGCACAAGGATGAAACTTGATGGAAAGTGAAAGTCTCACTGAAGAAGTTCTACTGATTAATAATCTGTGTTTGGGGAACGATTGAATTTTATACTGAGCATTTTGAGAGTTTTCGTAGGGGACTCTGTGTTGAGCAGATGTCCACTTCAACATGAATAATATCTAAGGTTAGTCTAAGTTGCCAACTGTATCCTTGGTTTTGACATCAGGATTAACTTCTACAGGAACAAGGAGCCCCAATTGGCATGGCCTCATTTTCTTAGCAGTTTCGATTAGGTCACACGGGGACTCTTTTTGTCCAATTTTACATTTTTTTTTAATACCAATATGTGCAACGTTCTTCACTGATTTTGGTAAAATAAATTTGACCTGGTCATTTGAATTATATTTTAACAATCTGATCAATTGAACAGGCCGTTTTATAAATATAGTCCTTAGTTCTTTATAAGGTTAAAAATACACATAGGACGCTATTACGTCATTTACTTAGTCATTGTATAATTCACGGTATTCAGATGACCCAGTAGGTGTTATAATAGTTACGTCAGAACGGTCAGAATGATGTTCTCGGCTTGAGATTTGTTGCTTCAAGGGCAGAAAAAAGGGCTTCAGGACATCGGTGGTTAGGGACTTCGGGTGCTTCAAACTGCATTCTGGAGTTTGACGTTGACGTACCTTGAATGCTCATTCCGCGTTGTATGGATCTTTAGTACTCACTCATCTAAATCATCAATTCATCTGAAAGGCTTTACTAATCCATTTGATCACATTCATAAGTTAGCTCGGGAGAGATTAATGTATTCTTAAATCGATGTACTGTGCACATGGATATGGGAGGCGAAGTATGCTTCAGGACAAAGTACGCCCTGGAAAATCTAGAGGTTAGAGACTATTACAAACAATGTGCTCAACTGCTTGCATTGACTGTGATGGTCGGAACTAATAGGAAGTGCTAGCGTCTAACAAATTGTGGGACCTGGCCTGTACAGTACTTATGATTAGGTGTGCGCGCGTGACTTCCATTTGGATTCTCCTGCTTGGGTGTAAGAAGCGTATGCATCTAGGAGGATCATGCTATTTCTATTGCCGCGATCTAGCTTACAAAACAAATCTCTTAACGTGAAGCTTTGGAAATCAAGAGTGAAGGAGATGTGCTACTTGACCATCGCTTCAGCAGAGACATCTGCATACATTCTCGTGTCAAACAAGCTTAATATGATTGTTAACCCCTAATGGACCTAATTTTACCTCACATAATTTCAGCAGTTTAGAGCACGTAAAATGGGAACTATCTTCAGACAGTACAATTTTATTTATTCAACAACCAACACATGCAACGGTCTTCATTACTTTCGGTGATATAAAATTTGGACCCCACTGAATAATAGTATTCATATTCTGATTAATCAAATTGGACATTTTTAAAACGCGATTCCGACATTCAAGAGTTAATAAATGTGCAGCTTCGAATCTGCTCAAGTTGAGAAACGTCAAATTACAAGGAGCTCCTTCGACGACATTCTAGAGTTGAACGGTAATATTTTCTCAAATTTATAACTACTTGTCACTCTTTCTTGTACGAATTCAAACGAGTAAAAACTGACTCCGGGATCCCGGACACCGACCAAAGCGAAGAATACAGTTTCCTTCGATAGTTTGAAGTTATCGTGGCCTAAACTTTGGCAGCACCAGCACCAGCCCACGATCACTTGAATAGTAGGTGTGCAGTACCAAAGTGCATGTGTGGGTTTCGTCCACGACGCGACTAGCGTTCGTTATAAGCGTAAAAACTTCCGCAGCAACAAATTGAAGTCATCTTTGAACTTCTCAAACTTAAGGTACTTTACTTTCTAGATACCACCAAAGGAGGCATATATGTAGTGCTGGATAATAATTTTACGAGTGAGCAGAGGAGGTACATAGATGTACAAACCCCAGGCCTGTAACGTGGAACCTGGTCGAGAACTCACACCGTTTGGATGTCTCAACCAAAGTGACAAGCGCGCTGGTACGGTTCCTGTTGCCAAAATCCCAAGCATCCATAGATGTGTTGCTTGGTTGTTGGACTCTCGTTGAAAATTTCTCGCTTCGTCTCAAAGTAATCAATGCGCTTCGACTGTGATAATTTTACATTTCAATCTGTAGCAGAAAGTTTGAACGCCAACTCACAATCAAATGAAAAAAACAAAAGCATCAATATTCATGGCCGTTGGAGCAAAAATTCAAGGTTTCAAATCTCAGTTGCAATTTCTCCAAAGAACATTGATGTTTCTTACCATCATTAATTTGCACACTCAATCAAGCGAGCTCACAGGGTGACAATCTGCGTGTGAAGTGAAAGTGGTTTCAAAGTGAAGAGAAACAAAAATGATGATTTAATTAATGATGGTGAAATTGTGAGCAAGTAGAAAATTCGGCTGCATCATCGTTTCAGGAACTTCGAAGGTTCTCCCAATATGGCTGACATGGTACCACGTGCGTTAAATTGGATGGTGAAATCATCTGAGGAAGGTACGGAACAATTTTCTTCTGAGGATGAAAATGTATCCACCTTCGATTTAGGCTTTACAACTGTTCTATATCACGGCTCCTTAGATAGGCTTAAGAAAATTTCTCGGATGGACTTGCCTTTCGCCAAAGCTCTTTCAAAAGCTGAATCAGTGGAGAGCCGTTAGGCCCACATAAGAAAATTTCATATTCACGAGTCAACCTTCAGCTGTAAACAGAGGAGTATAAAGCTCACTACTGTCACTGGCAGCGCCATCTTCCTTAGAAGATTTTTCAATTAGTTTGCATTCGAAAATACCGCCCAAATATAGGGTTTCTCCAAACTAAGGCTTCACGGTGTTACAAAATTGCGTTCTACAGGAAATGAATCCTCTCAGGTTGACAGGCACGATCGACTCGAGAGTCGCAGCGCCCGACAGTGGACGGAAGAGATGGAGACTTAGTATTTCTCAAAATAATCCACTGCTTGCAATATTATTGATGGACTAATATCTCGTGATAGGGAGCGCCATCTTGTATCAAACTTCCAATATTGTCTCTGCACTTTTTTCATGCATCATATTCAAAGTCTGTTGTTGGATGTTAATGGTGTACTTCGATCGATTTGGCACAAATGTTATTAGAATACAGAAGAGAACCAGGGAGTCGTGTTGACATCATCGTACTTGCATGAAATGATTATTATGTCAGAAAATAGTTAGACTAGTAAACAAATTGGAAGGCAGTACCTGCAGCGTCACTACAACCAATGAGACGAGTTTACAGCGACGGAGGCATCATGAAATTTTATATACGACAGCAGCCAGGTCTCATGAGGAATGAACCATCCTTCAATTAAACATGGGTTGAATGTTTTTTGCCTAATCCTTTTAACATGGATTGAATATTCAGATTCAGAGCAATATATATGCTCGACGACGTTCTGGTCTCGAAGTGGCGAGATGATCAGACCCACATATAAATTCGAGAGCTACATATTAATCAAATCAGATTGCAAGCTAGCTGTCGATCGATCGGCAATTTACTTTTACAAGATTTTCCAGAATCGAGGGATAATTGCGATTCTCGGTGTCTGAAGACATCCAACTGGTCGCGCTAGAATCTCCCCAGTGAAATCTCAGACTTCGCAGTACGTTGCAAGACTTGCTTCCGTTGAAAAGTAAGTGGTTCACCTCTGAGTGGTCTACCGCTAGTTGAGTGAGTGATGTAATCGGGTCCATATGGAATGCCACATTCTGCTGCTCGCTGAAACTAATCCAACACCATGCGTCCATGTAGACAATGTATTCTCTGTCATACTCCACACTTGGCGAATCCTTCTGAATCAATGCTTCGGTCACCTTGTCGTAGTCTTTGTGATTATGCCCAGGCCACTGTGCTGAAGGTTCCAGATTTTCGATCTTGCTACCTGCTCGTGCTCACATCATGTCAGGCCTTTACTGTAATTGATGAACAGAAAGAACAAGCAGTTGTCATGGCACTGGCAATAGGCTTAATTTCAAAAGAAAGGCATTCCAAGAATACGCTTCACCAGTGTCCATGCTCTAGAGGTGCTTGAACGCACAAATTTTACTTCGAAACATTTTGATCATGGATTCTACAATACGGCTGGGGAATGATAAGAAACTTACACTTGATACCTATAGACTGAAAAAGGTCGTCAGTTGGTAAACACGCCCACTTTTCACGCCCAGGAAAATCCGGTCGATGGTGCTCGTGTCAGGACTATCTTCAATGCATGGTCTTGGTTCTTCGGCCGGATTTTATTTTTTGCATCCTCCCTCCAACAACTGGAGCTCATAGATAGGTGGTTTCGGGAACATGCTTCGTCATGAAAGGAGAATTGACTTTCACCGGTCTCGTATGGTGAGAATGAGTGGGGGCCAGCCAACCCGTGCCTGAGAAGAAGAATTGGAGCTCACTAGATACACTTTGGCAAGCCTCGTTTCTTATGAAATGATGGCAATGCTCTTACGTCTTTAGCATTTTCAGTATCCTCTACTTCATCTCCTTTGTTTCCGTTCATGGTTACGAAATATGGTGCACGATTCTAAATATGTGTACCCATGCATCTGTTGCAAGATAGGGGGGGGAGCTGAGGCACTGAAGGAAGTTAAGGCTCAGAGGCATCATGGAGCGCACTTCAATTTTGCTTCTGATTCTGTCTTGGTAAATTGGCGATTCAGAGACTACTCGGCACCCGCCCCTTGTTTGGGAGACTGACAGTGCTACTTTTGATGTTTTTATACATCAAAGGTTCAGTTGCCTCTCTTTCTGGCATGAGTCCCTGGACTTTAAGGGACACAGAAATTGTGACGGCGTATGAAGAGAGATAAGGTAGACAAGCCTATTACCACCGTGATTTGCAATCTGAATATCCTGGGGTCAACTTCAAGAGGGGCACATATTTTTTTACAGGTGTGTGCTTGTTTCACAAATCAAACCCAAGTTGAATTATAAATTTTTGATTAAAATTGTAATTTTTGTGAATTTCCGAAATGGTTTAGCCTGAAATTACAAAACTGCCTATAAAGTAGAGTCATAATTAAACATCCCATAAACAATTGATAACCACCTTTCCATGTATCTAATGGCACTTAAGTACTCACCAATAAAGAATTGACACATTACCCCTTGTAGGCATTAATGCACTGATTTTGTCAAAAAAATGAACAAATTTAAATGTTTTTTAGACACAATTGGGGCCAAAAGTAGAGGATGAAATTAGGCAGTGAACGGAATTGGGCTAGTCTGTCTTAGTTGTCAATCCTTGCCCTAGCCCTTGTTGTCGGGGATAAACCTCTCCTGTCCAAGAAAAAAAGGAGATATATGCTGAAATTAACAGATTGATTCTCCTTCGCTTTATCAATGGCTGGCATTTCTCATTCACTTCTTAGATGCTTGATTCATGGGCAGCTGGAGAGCCCATGGCTCAACCCCGTACGGAAATGGCAGTGATTGAAGGTGGGATTGCTGTACAGTACATTGGCTGAGCCTCTCACAACTCACAACGTTGAATTCATCAGCTCCTTCCAATATTAGTGCGTGTTGCCAGAAGCTGTTGCTGTTCCAATCTGATGACTGAATCGTTGAGTGAGAGACTTTGATGCTCCCTAGCTTCGGACATCCTGGATGTGCCTGTTAAGTGGCCAAGAAATTCCTCAGTCATATATATATGCAGACTTATATCATTGCTTCATTCCAGAGTTTCAATAGAAAAGAAATTGAGTAGCAATCAAACATTCAATGATCATCCCAGCAGTCTCCTATGCACGGGACCACAGAAAGTTGACCGTCCACCATCAATATGTTTTTGACTAGATTTTGTGCGTTCAAGCACCTCTAACACATGGACACCGGTGAAGCGTATTGTTGTCTTTCTTTTGAAACTGAGCCTATTGTCGATCAGTTCCATGAGGACAACTACATTCATTGTGTGATACTCCAAATAGACCACATATTGTAACCTCTCTAATTAGAAGATGCCACAAAAATTCAAATTTAGTGTGGCACTGTTGCAATGCAGTTTACAACCTCCTTGAACATACACTCAGTAATTTTGGTGGACCTCGTTTGTTTCTTAACCACTACAATATGCATGGTGTCTATGGTGTAATTCTATTGTTCTTGCTGTACATCATAGGCTTGATGTGATGTGAGAATCTGGAACCCTTAGTGCAGTGGCCCGTGGATAATCTGAAAGACTTTGACAAGGTGACAGAAGCACTGAAGGGTTTGCCAGGTGTGGAATATGAGCAAATACCATTCCGCACGCATGTTGTTGGAGAAGTTTCAGCAAGCAGCAGAATGTGGTGTTCCATATGGACCCCCGATCGCACCACTGACTTAGAGGTGGACGACCAGTTGCTTCTCAACTTACCGCGAACGATTGCAAAAGCCTTACTTTTAAACCGACGAGGAGGACGTTCCTCCTTGCGGATGAAGTGGGTGTGGGCAAGACGATCCAGGTCAGTAGTTTCAAATTCGATCAAGAGATTTTCTAATGTTAACCGCTACAGGACCAAGACTGAGACTCAAATTGGGCCTCCTGTTTTTTTCAACAGTTGTGAGGAGGTCTTATGAGGACTTTTTCGGGTCTATTTTTTTTGACGAACACATGCAATGTGCTTTACTGATTCTGGTAATAAGAAACTTGGCCTCATCTAATTTATAGTTTTTACAATATGATCAATTGAATTCGTTGTCTTCAATCCATGAATCCTTGGTTTAGGGTTTAGGGTTTTAGAATTTAGGTTTAGGTTTAAATGGCATTTACTTATTGAGGCATGATGATGATGTATGTTTGTGTTGAGTTTTCCAGGCAATCGCAATAGCAGCATGCTACAGAGAAGAGGACTCCCTTTGGTTATTTGTCCAGCATGATCCAAATTAGAAATCAATTTGCCTGACACTGTCCGGCAGTCCATCTCCAAAGCCATTGTGGCCTTAGGAAGAACACACTCAGGCAATGCAAGCATTTCTTTTTATTAAGGGTGAGACTGCATTCAATCCACAGCCTGACACACGAGTTGTGTGTTTACAATTGATTAATACAAACCTTGACATTGCTTAGGGTGACAGAATCTTTTTGTCACTATTTCTAAAACCCTAAGAGGGGTCTAGCTCGTCAAGGTGACCGAAAAGCCTTTTAAGTGGCAAGCACAGCCAGCACTCCCACAATGGGAGCAGTGGTGTAAGTGGCCGGCTCCATCTGCTCATGGTTGGACCGCAGGTCCACGATGTTGTCGTATCGGTCCGGCCCAGCCACAATGGCCCCCGTGGCTTGGTTGGGGTTGGGGCCGGCGTTGTTGAAGTACGCCCAACTCTGCTGGCAAGTCACCTTGTCTGGTTTCACTCTCACAGCAGGAATGGACGCTGCTCGGTGGTGCACCTGCGTAAGGCTCTTGGCTCCGAAGCCCACCAGGTATGACATGCCTTGCGGGTTGACTCCCAGAATATAATCCACCTGTGCACACGGAACAAAAAAAATTTCAACAGATGCAATGGAACATCTACTAATTAAGAGCCGTTCCTCGAATGACTCACTCCACAACATCTGATCAATGGCGATTCCAAGCAAATTTGCTGTTTTCTGATTGTTCCATATATCTCAATATTGTCAAGTCCAGGACTAATCCTCTTTTCAGTGTACAAGTGACGATTGAAAGGTTCGGTTGGAGCTTGGACATTTTTCAGTACTCTCATTAATAATATTCTATACCAGTGTTGGATACGTGTTGATTCTGACTTTTTAAGGTTTTGGTCATATATATGTTATGGACAAAGAAGACCTTAGGATTAGTTCATTCACAGGCTAGCCCTAGATCTTTCACTAAAAATTGGTGTCAATTTAAATGGGGAAACGTATTTGTCTTGTCCACATTTTCAAGAAGGGAGGAAATGAGCCCAGCATTTAGAAGTTAGAGAAATGTTGTTTTTAAGTCCTAGGTAGACCAAATGTTGTGAATAAGGAATTTGTTGTCAGGATTGCTCGACTAGCTCGTTATGGACATCACGTGAACATGAGTGGAAAGCCTGGTGAATAAAGCTACGCAATGACATGAACTGTGTACCTGTCTTTGCGCTTGATCAAAGAGCTGTACCGGGGCTACACGAGTTCCCCCGCAATTGACCACCCCTCCCACGTCCGCCAGGTAATTGGAGTAGACTGTGAGAAGCAGCGTCGCTGCTGTCACTAATTGAAGGTCGGATCGGTCACCACCTCTGAAAAGTAGCAGCCCTCCTGCAAATTCGAAGGGTCACAGAGTTTATTCATTAGCCTAGCTTACAATCATTTACAACTACGGAAGTGTGAGATCACTGCCTCACAATTCGAAGATGGAACTGGAGATTGTATACATTTCACAGTCAACTATTGAATTATACAGTACATACCTTGAGTGACATCAACTTTCGAGATGGGACTGATGCTCTTCGGCAATACAGAACAGATGAAGTCTTCGGCACGGTCCTTGTAACCTTGAAGACCCGGTGTGCCCTTCATTGCAAACTGCACAAGATGAAGAATGATCTGATTATTTACTTGGTGATTAATTAGCGCCTCAGGGACATCGTTACTTACAGCTGCAATTATAGTACAACGAAACTAGATTTAATTGGATAAATGTTGTTAATTGCAAGAGAGCCTAAGAAATAATGTGGTTATCTTACGTACCTTGGCAAGCAGCACTTGAAAGCCTGCATACTTACTATCCCAGCTGAAATCGCGCACGGTTGCTGTGGTTCCACCCATTCTCACACCGTTGTCAACGAGGTAATTGAGGTACCTATTATCTCCAGTTGCTTGGTACAGCCACGCGGCTCCCCACAACAGCTCATCCTGCAGTCCCACAACACACGCCTCCGCTAATCACATCCACAATTTCTTCGACCGAGCTAGCTGTGACACAGTATGCACTAAGCCACTAACTTCTAACTCTGTCTGAAGCTCTGCAACCGAAATGGACACAAAGACCCATTGTTGTTGAAGACTTACGTTGTAGCCGTTTTCGGAGCAATAGAAGGGACACGCTGCAGATGCAACTGCATCACGGTAATTGCCTCTGTGCTGATCCGCAAACTGAAATACCTGCATGGTTGGAAAACAACAAGCTAATATTCACTTGATGCAAGAACAACTTCACAATGATTCCAATTGCAAAGAATTCCAACCCCAACAGAAGCTAAATCACACGCTTTCATATTTAAACAATTATAAATTCAGTTACTGGGGAGAAATTTTAGAATTGAATTGCTAAAAAAGTTTTCAAAAGTTTAAAATTTCATGAAAAATTAATTTAAAAGCAGTATAACAAAATTAAAAGCTAGCTACTAACATTTCATTGTCGCTAAAGCAAACAGTGTGAAAAAGAAACTCGTGACTTTCAACGCCACAGTCACGCACAACAAGCCGAATTGATGATCCTACAAATGTCTGCTTGAATCACATAATAATCGAACACTCTGAATTCACAAAAGAAGGTTGGAGGGATCTCTCTAATGATGTGAGTAGGAACGGAATTGGGGGAAACAGTGCTCAGATGCACAGTACTGTACACACCCTTCGAGCCTTGCTTATTAGAGTACGCGAGTAAGAAGGGTCGACGTGGGCAAAAGCGACGGCGGCGGCCGCAAGCGCTGCGGCCGTTTCGCCCGCGACGTCGGAGCCGGGTCTATTGACGTCCACCTTGTAGGCGTTTCGCGGGGTATCCATGTCTTCAGGTCGTTGCCAGCACGTATGATCGCTGTTTGGATTTCCCACCTGCAGTCGCCAATTCCACAAACGCAACGAAGCACGTGCGGGCCCAAGCAGTTAATTAGTTCGCTTTTCAATGTATCATCCAGTTTAGTACACAATTCGGAGAAAAGAAACTCCTTCACATGCATTAGACGGAGAATTTGGATGGCATGCATCCGATCATCCTTAGCACGGGACCATTCCAAGCACTTAGTTCACTTTTCGATGGATCGTAAACTTTTCGACACAAATAAGAGAAAAGAAACCCCTTCACATGCATTAGTTAGATTGAAAATTTGGATGGCATGCATCCCTAACTTGCCCGTTCTCACCTGCACCCATAACTGATTTGGGTCTTTGCTTGCTTTGAGAAGGTAATCGGTGCCCCATCGGATCGCGTTCAGCGAGTTTCCAAGCTGCCCAGCTGTGCGCAATCAGTCCCCGAATTCCACCACGCCCCAGGAGAAAACAGTCAAGGTGAATGCCAACGGCAAGCCGAATTTCACATTATCGCCCGCGTCGTAGTAACCCCCCGTGAGATCTACCTGCATAGGCGAACAACTCGATCAACAACCGCTAGCGGCAACCACAGACTGAAAGAATGAAAAAAGAACAAGTAATTCTTTAAGATTTCAGAACATTTAGACTTCCAGCTTCTTTGACATCACCTCCGACTGCTAGCAGCTCATAAACTTTCTGTACACAGCGAAAGCAATATGAGAACAATATTTATTGACTTCTAGAGCTAGAGCTGATCACTCTAACCAATCCCCAGAAACCGATCAGCAACCGTAACACTCACACGCCCGAATAGAAGCTAGAAAAAAGTAACACCAAGTTGAAAATCACAGCCTCTGGCCAAGCTTTTCAACGTTCGACAATTAATTGATTTGCAGCACATAAAACTTCCATCTGCACAGGAGGACGTTGAATTTCTGACAAAGAAAACGCTATTGTATTCCCAAATCCCAATAAATCAAACCACCAAATACAACATCAGGGTGGTCGAGCTTAAAGCATTGCAGCGCTTGCATTTTCTTGTTGTCCATCGTTCAATCCCGAACTGGCTCTCCATGTCAGTCGTTGCCAATCCCACAGGAAGATTTCACTACGTTAGCCCCAGGGTCTAATCTTCACTGGGGGGCCTGAACTACCCAACTTTAGACCCCTGGGTTTAGGCAGGGCTAAAGTCCTTTGTAATTTCACAAATTCAATTTCGTGTTGGGCAAGGCTAAAGTACTTTGTCATTTCACAAATTCAATTTCGTGTTGGGCAGGGCTAAAGTACTTTGTAATTTCACAAATTCAATTTTGTGTTGGGCAGGGCTAAAGTACTTTGTAATTTCACAAATTCAATTTCATGTTGGGCAGGGCTAACGTTTATACCTTGTGTCCTCATACTTTGTTCCTTGGGCTTTGAAAATAAAATATTTTACATTGAAAAATTGTATTCAAAGTCTAAGAAATATATCTAAACATAAAAAAAATTAATCTTTATTCCTTATGTAATAATGAAGTCTAAATCATTAATGGCTCTAAGATGGAACTAGTATACATTAAATAACCCGTAAAGGACCAAACAATATTTTTTGGTAAATTAGAAATATCTTGCACAACTCACTAAGAATGGCTTTTTTTCTTAAAATTTACTAACAACATGTGGTCGAGGAGTACATTGAAGGCATAATTTCATAATTTTCATAATTTTTTTCCACAACTTCATAAAGTTATTTTATGATATGTTATTTTTTTTCCTTAACTCAAGCAGTTCAAAGAATGAATTTTTTAAGGGAAAAAAAATTCATATTTGTTCCCTACATGTGTACATATGTAGAAAGCTTTGGATCAGTTCATTTCAATTAATGAAATAAAAGCTATGAGGAGTTAGGATTTGTAGGCAAGTATAGAATCTCTACTCTAAAATAAGCTTTGAAGTCTTCTATTTCACTCATTGTTCAATGTTTTTGAATGAGTGATAAAAGCATTGCATGCTAATTACCTATTTGTAACATTGCAAGCTTTGGAATTGGAATTTTTCCAAATAATTAAATTATTAACAAATCAATATTAGAAATTATTTTTTAATTATTTTTACTTACTATTTTATTCAATCTATACATAAATTATTGTTTGGAGTAAGTTTTTTATATGTATTTCCTATTTAATTCTTCAACATATTATAGCAAGAGAGCAAGAAGTTGTAGGGGTTGCTATTTTTGGTGAAAAAAGTTTGAATGCTGTAATCTAGCCATTTGGGAATAGTTGAAAAATACTTCTTTTTAGAATTCAATCATCATGATCATGCATTTGGACAATTAGTAAGGGGTTTTTTGGGATATTTTTTGGAAGATATACTATGACAAATCAACTAAATGAGATAGCAATTGAATTTGTTAAAAATCTTAAAGTATATGAAGATTTTAACCTTAATTTGTACACTAGTATTTCAAAAGAATTCTAAGTCTATAAACATAAAAAAGATTTTTCATAAGTTCATTTCTATAGTGAGGATGAACTAGCAAGCAAATTGCACCTTCTCAAAAAAAAAATGAACACTTATAAAAATTGCATTCACAAATGAATCATATAGGTAATTATTTTAGCATTCTTATATTGCTTCAAATTTGAAAATATGCAATGACTTTATCATCACAAGTCTTACTACATTTTACCTTAAACTTTGCATAAAGACAAATATATAATATTTGAAGGGAAAATAAATAATTTTTTAATTTAGTAGTGAGTATTAGGCTCATTGTGGTATGATTTTTTGTTCCACACACAAATTGAAGTAAATATTATATTCCCAAAACACTTTAAAATATTGCTATGAAAAAAACACTTGAATCTTGAGGTTAACTTGAAATAGACCTCAAATCTACCTCAACATATTTGAGGTAAACTACATGTTAACTTCAAACCAACCTCCGCACACTTGAGGTAAGCTTTAGGTACACCTCAAACTTACCTCTATACCTTGTGATTTTATATTTGTAAATTTTTCTAATATAGGCAATTATTTATCATTTTTTGTGTTTTTATGAATACTTAATGTTCTTTCTTATTGTACATAACTACATTTTTATCATTCTTAGAATTTTCTTCTAGCAAAAATCAAATACTTTGACATATACGCCACAATTAGTAGATGGCTATAACTCTATAAGTTGTTGTTTCCATTTCATGTATACCAATAAGAATTTGACTATAGGAGCTCAGTACGTTCATCTCAAAATGCTTGATCTTCTCCATTTCTTGTTCTATGGCAACCATATGCTCTAACATTAATCCTTACAAGTCCGCTTGTCCCCTCAAGGGACAATTTGGCTCTGGATAGGTTCCTATTGTCTCAATTTATAGTGAAACTTTTTAAAAACATTTGAAGATGTGTGTTTTTACTAGAGCTTCGTGGATAAATAATTTATATTTCAATCGATGAATGAGAATTTTTTTTATGGTACAATGAGCCCAAAATAGAGGTCGGTGTACATCACAAAGAAAACCCAAAAGCATCTCAAGGGATTTTTTTTTTAAATTTAAAATTCTGAATTTTTGTCTACATTTGAAGCTTTGATTTATTCTATTTGGATTAGTGATGAGAAAATTATGATCAATCTTAGTTTTCCGGACAATCTAAGCATTTTCTTAAAAAAAAAACTTATAGGATTCATTTGCGAATGCATTTTCTACAATATTCCAATAAAAATTGTTAGCCATAGTTAGTTTTGTTTGCTAGAACAATCTTGCTACAAGGACTACTGTATTTCAATTCCATCTTAGAGCTATTAACAATTTAGTGTTTACTTCAATTTTGAATTTACTTCAATAAAAAAATGACCCAATTATTTTTTTAAGATGGCTTGAAATGCAAATATCTTCCAATCTATGGAACTAAAGTTTGAAAATTTCTTCTATACATTCTTACACTAGTGTAGTGCAAGATCTTGCGATTATATATGCAAAAATTAGTCTTTCATAGTTTTTTTCATTTTGCAATAGTAATGGCATTTTCAAGTGTTATTTGATAGTGCAACTTAGACCATGGTCTTTTAGGGATTATTGTCTACATTACTCTTGAAATATAGGAAAATCTTATTTTAAAGAATTAATAGCATTATCAAGATACTAGTAATATTTAGTATAATTATTCAATTTCCATTTAGTCATTCAAATATGATAATAGCTGTTGAGATTTGCTAAATGTAAATATAATCACAAAGAACTACTAAATGTGATATTCTCCAAAGGATGTACAATGGATACATACAAACATTCATAGTCGAGTTCATAGTGAATCTATTGTAGATGGCCCACTAATTTTGAGAAGCCTTTGTATAACCATTTCACCATTAATTTGTTTGTAATTTTGTATTTGTGATGGCTACAACAGTGACTACATTTTTTATATCTTTCTATATAATTTTAGTACAAATATTTTAGTTTTCATTATAAACATTTTATTATAAATATTAACTTTTATACAAATATTTTAGTATAAATAAAGGCAAACCAAAATGATCAAATTCTTGGATGAATTGGTACATTCTTTGCTTCTACAATAACCTTACGAGTCATTTGTTGGAATTTTTTTGTCTTCTATAATGTTTCACAATAAAAATCTTGTTAACCTAGGCACAAAGTCAAAATTTATACTCTACCTTTTTTTCATCCTTGGTGCAAATGTACCCTTAAGGTACACTCGCCCATAAGTGCAACCACCTAATTTGTGACAAATTCATATAGTCCTTAACCCCTCAAGGACTAAGAGTACATAATGTGTCTTCTTCAAATTTTTGATGGCAAATTCATGGTAGGGTGAAACAAATCTCAATATTTTGTAAACTAGGAATTTGTAGAGTAACAAGTTTACATACGTGCTGCATTTTCTGATTTTCAAAATTTGAATGTTAGAAGTATTTAAAATTTTATTTAGGAAATGTAGTCTAGTAGAAAAATGAAGCAAGCATAATGTTTTTTCAATGAAAGGAATAGTAGAGATGGAAAAAAACATTTTTTGGGACATTTATATTCTTTATTTTGTTCAAACATAAAGGATCTAGAGAATTTTTTTTCAAATTTTTATTTTTAGCAATTTAAAAAATAAAAGGTTCAATTTGGAGTGATTAAGAACACAAAATAATTAGAATGAATTCAATTTTTTTGAAGATGTTCCAAAAAATTTGCTAATAATATCAATTGTTAAATTTCAAAAATTGACCTATATATAAATTTCTAAATTTTTTGTAAGATCCAATTTGGTCAATTTTGACTTTCTACTCCTTTTGTTTGAAAATGTTTAGAAATTTGAGAGAGTTTTTATTTCTCAATATTTTATATTAAAAAATTAAAAAAGAATCTTAGATTCCAATAGAATTTTTGGGTGGTGGTGGTGGTGTTTAAAAACACATTATTCATCTTATTATTTTTCTTCCCCAAAACTACATTTTTTTGCCTATTAAGTTGACCATCCAAATTTGTTATAATCAAAAAATCCAACAGTCAAAATTTTCCACAATTAATTCCTTGCATGGTAGACAAAGTAGTTGGTTAGCAAAAAAATACATTCTTGAATGAATAGGTGCATTCTTTGTCTCTATAGTTTATGAGAAAATAATTTATAAGACACTTTAAATTTTTTATGTTGTTACGGGGTTAAAATGACCACCTTCATTCTCACCCATAGCCAAAAAGAGTTGAAGAATTCTTTAAAGCAACTAGTGGGAATTAAAGCAATTTCTCCTTTGAAGATGGCCATATAAGAAAAATTTAGTGGAATAAATACTTACCCTATGCTTTCAACTTTCAAAATTCATAAAATATTGAATAAGTGTCAAAAAAAATTACGAAACGATTTCCTTTGATTCTCTTTCAAGGAAGCTAACATTCTTGATTATTTTTTTTTCACAAAAGTGTCGGTTTTGGGTGCTTCTACCTTATGGTTAAGTTCCCCACTAACCCAAGGCTTGTTTAGACGAGGGCGAGGGTTAAGGTCGTCACCTCCTTCCCCGAGAGTCCCAGTGCCGCTGGCGTCCATCCCGCACATTCCATTGCCAGCTTCACAAACCCATCGTTGCAAGTTACCAAAACCATTTTGAAACGATCCCTTGCACTTGATCCGCTTTGCTTTCTTGCGCAGATCGTCGACGTCAAAGAAATCTCCTAGTCTCGGGAGCTGCAGAGCTCTGCCATGGTGATGGAGCGCGCTCTGGTGCGCTCGCAAGCGCTGCGTGCGACTGCCTCGTCCTCCGCCCTCGTCCAGGTTCCCTTTTCCTTTTCTTCCATTTACAGATTTACCACTTACAGATTTGCGATCGGCGCCGGCTATGCGTGGAATTTGATGGTTAGCGTTTGGTGTGGATGGTTGGCAGAGAGGATTGGCGGCACCTGTGCGGGAGTATGTGGCGTCGCCCTCGCCTACTTTAGGTGATTCTCGTGTTTAGTTCGAGTTTTGATTAGTTGACAGGGAGGTTCATTCTTTCTAGGTTTTCGTGCGGTGTACGGATTCGCTTGTTTGATTATTAGGGTTACTAGGCATTCTGTGTTTTAAGATAGCGATTAGGGTAATCTGAGGTCGTTAGGTTAAGCTGGATGTGTGGCATGCATATGCCAGCCATTTGGAGTTTAATTCAAGTGTGTTTGCGATTTTGTGTTCTGCTGCAAATCTGATATTTGTTTTCTTTTTGGAATTATAGCTTGACATTGAAGTGCATTGTTAGTACATTTGCTTAGAATTTGTGAATTGGTTTCTGTGTTGCAGATGGCATTTCCCGTGTTGAGGTATGGATAGTACTGTCGACTACTTGTTGACTCTAGAAATTACCGAGAAATATGCTCTATCCTGTGTTTTCATGAGCATGTAATTCCTTTCGAACTGATGCTTAGCTTGATTCCGTTGCTGTGCAGATTCTGGACGTTAATCCAGAAGACGAAGCTGAAGAGGATGGAGCTAATGTTGATTTGGATTCTCAGAGGAAGGGGAAGTGTGTTGTCTTGAAGACCTCTACTCGTCAAGTAAGTGTTCTCGAAATGGGCTTTCCCTGCTATTGACATCTGCAGCAAATGACTGTCGTGATTAATCGGTAATTGGCCAAATGACCAAATTTTTTTTTTTCTCATGTGATTGCTTTGGTTTCTGATGGTTTTATCTTTGAAGAGTTTTACTGAGTCTTTTGTGGGGTGCTTATGTGTGAATGCAGCTCTATCACATTGAGGAGGCGAGAAGGTGGAGTAGGAGTAGGAGTAGTTGTAGTTATTATGAATTATGAATTAGGAGGGAGGCAAGTAGTTGATACATTAGAACTAGTGATATATATATATATATATATGTATGTTGTACCCATTATAAATTTTAATATTATAATTAAAACTTCTCAAGTCTTTGTCAATGTTATTGGTTGTACTATTTGTATATGTATTGGTATGTCTGGCACAATGCCATTGCACCCCCATCAGCCGAAAAAAGTACATATGGCCCCCCGTCAGCTGAAAAAAGTGCAGCATGGAATTTGATTACAAATAGCATTAGACCTGGCTAACAAAGGATGGTTTAGTTGGGGCTAATGTAACAGAAGTTAGCCCTAAGTAATGCACTCTATGCTAGCTAGGACTAAAGTCCCCCACTTTAGCCCGACCAAGGTGTGCAATTTTGGGGTCTAAAGTCATGTCAACAAAGAAAATTTAAAATTTTTTGAGTCCCTTGTAAAAAGGGGCTAAAGTAGGGGTTATTGCGTGAAGCATTAGCCCCTGCTAATCCCTCGAAATCTTCCTGTAGCGGTCCCGACCGCTGGAGGTCGAAATAGAGGATGGACTTGTCCAAAGCATCTGCATAGGCGGCTTTGGGAAACGCTCCCGCAGCAACTGGTCTTACACAAGCCCCAAGCGCTACAGCGAGAGTCGCCACGATCGCCACCTGCAGGGTCCGCATCGTCTTACAAGTGCTCGCCATCATCGAAACAACGTACTGGGATCGAATCCCTCTCTCCGCCAAGTAACTGATCGAAGCTGCTGTGAATTAAGAAACTGCAAACAATGCATACAAGCCTTCAATTCGTTTCTCGCCACCTTAAATAACTTCTCCAGGACCGGCCTAACTAACTAACTCGACACATACCAGCTGATGATCGATCGATCTCCGAGCAATCTTTCTGACGTGGACCCGTCTTAATTAGTTAATACGCAACAGCGACGCTCTTTCGATCGGTCGCTAGCTTCATCGAGAATCATTCTCATCGATAACTACAATGTGCAACTGAATCCCAGGGTCTAATTCACAAGGGACTTTTAAGAATTGACCGTTGACCATGTTAAAGAATCGAAGTGAAATTCATAAATCACAAGGAAGATTTAAGAGACAGTTTATTATCATGTATTACCACTCCGTTTTCATTTCCTACATGATAATAAACTGTCTCTTAAATCTTCCTTGTGATTTATGAATTTCACTCCTAGATTTAAGACCCCTGTTTCAATTCGATTAGACCCGGGCTGTTTGACTACATTCAGCTTCGGTCTAGAAGTTAAGTCCCACTCAGTCAACTAACTTAATTATCTCTTTTCAAATGATGCGATGGCTTGACGCTCTCATCGCCACAAACTTGAATCAGACACTTAAAAGCGATAAACCGAAAAATCGAAGACTCTAATTTAACAGTGACCTCAAGGCAGTAATATCAAGGGGTGTTTTAAGTGTGTTTTTAAGTATAATTTTAGAGATAAGATATTAAGTAATGACTTTTATGTAAATTTTTAGTAACAATTTACCGGAAATACATGAATTTTCAGTAAATTTTTACTAAAAATCTACTTAAAAGTCATAACTTAATATTTTATCTTTAGGATTATACTTAAAAACACACTTAAAGCCCCCTTTTCTCTTGTATAGTATAACTCATAGTTAAATGAACATTGTTGATACCTTGAAGGCTAAAACAGCAAAACAACAAAGGGCTACAATGTAATTGATGGCAAAAAAGTAGGGTGTGTAGTTTATCAAAGTAGTTGAAAGTGCTTTTATATTACCAATTTGAAAGCATAGGATACCTACCCATGTCACATACTAGACTTCTATTAAAAGGTCACCCTTGAAGCAAAAGATGCTTCTACTCCCATTGGTTAATTGCCTCTAAGGACCCTAGTTGATCTTAAGAGCTTGTAATTATGGTTTTAGAGGATGTAGTGACTCTTTTACCACCCTTCAATATTGTCTTTCAAAAAGACCTATTAGGTAGTGCCAAACTTATAGGTGGTATTAGATGATTCTACGTTAACTTGATTCATATCCAGTAGTTTTTACGAGTTTTTAAAATTGAGTCTCATTCATAGGATTGTAAATCGAAAAAAAAAAAAAAACTAAGGCTTTATGGACTACCAATATTGATGTCTAACTAAAGGTTTAGGGGACTCATTTAGGGGTCAAATAACATTGGTAAATAGTAATGGAAATTTTGAATTTTCATGGATATTGGAGTTTGAAAAGCATTAGATTCTATTAATAATCAAGTTTTCATTGATATTCTTTGGATATTCATTTAGTAGTCTACGTAAAATGTAGAAGTTTTTCTCAAATATTGACCAACAATTATAAAAAATTATGGAAAAATTAATTTATGGAAAATTGGATTTGCAACCATGAAATAATGATTTTCTACTTTTAAAATGATACAATAAAAAATATGCACCATGATACTTTATACTATAATATAAACCTATGGGAAGACTTTCAAATTTTCTTAGCATATATTGTATTTGATATGAATTGTTTCATTTTTATTTGGAAATTCATGATAATTTAAAAAATAAACCAAAAAATGTAAAAAAAATAAATTAGAACTAACAGAAGACATGTAAGTGTGATTGTAAGAAAGATCAATCCTATTTTGTATCACATTTAGAGTGACGGAGGTGTTTTTTGCTAAACTTTTGACAGTAGAACCTGATGAATTTGAAATTTTTATTTGAGATGATTAGCTTGAATGTAATCATATCCTTTATTTTTTAGAAATTAAAAAAAATCATTTTATATTTAAAAATTAATTTTGCTAATTTGTCACACTTTGAGGTTTAGGGGGGGGTAGCATTGGAGAGTACCCAAAATCAATGATCTAGAGCTGAAATTTTGTAGTCTATTTCCACAATAGGAAAACATGTGCATATTAAAGGAAATCTAAAAATACGTTATTTATAGCCTCCATATTCATACAAATAGGGCTCCCTTCAATCCCTTTCACGTGCACTTCTAAACATTGAAGATGGTTTCAACTTCTATTTTTGATAAACTGTGATCATTATCGAGTCTTCACAAATAAAAAATATTTTAATTTTTTTTATTCATGATTTTCTAATTATTATTAATTCTTACCTAGTTGTTTCTATTTTCTTTGACAACCTATTTTTTTTTTCAAACAGTACTTTTTCAATACTTGTAAGTAGTCAAAAGTACTAATAGTTGTCAATTTTTCAAATCAACGGTTGAGATTGTTCTATTCCATAGTTTTCATAGTATTGAGCCTGGAATCTGCAGTTTTGGCAAAACACTACCAAAAACATTTGATCTTTCTTACAACCACCAATAATCACATCTCTAGAAAATAAATACAAAAAATCCCATTCATAGGTTCTTGCAAAATGAAGTTTGAAAAATAATTGTAGGCTCATCTTTAGCCACGGGATAAAAATCTTTTAAGAAGTGTATGATGACTAATAGCGTGCGTTGAACTCTACATTTGTCGATACAAAGATACAAATTCTACAATTGCAAGGTAGACCCTTTTAACTCTCATATTTTTTGAATTTAAATTATAATCCAACTTTTAGGGTGTGTGTGGAAAGTAATTGAACCCCAAAGGTTCCCACTAAATTTTTCAACTTCCTCAATTGAAAAGACATTGAATATTTGAATTCTTTATAGATCTCTACCCTATGTCATGGTTGTCATGTCGAATACAATGACATGACAATAGTAGACCCCATCCATCTAATAGGTAGACTCTTAAAACATATTGAATATATTTGAAAATACACATGTCCAGCACAACACCATTCAACAAGTTTCTATACAAGACAAATATAGACCAAAACGTGTGTGACAACTCTATCCCATAGTTGGAAAGTGGACCATTTCAATTTTATATTTTTTCTTTTTAAATTCCAAATTTTTCCCACTTTAGTTTCAAAATTTAGTTGAACCTCAAAAGGTTTCTATTAATTTGCTTAAAAATGTTTCAACTTAGACAATTGAAAAAGACAATGATCATCTTTTAGTTGTAACTTCAAATGGACACCATGGTCACAAAGTGAATCTATATAATATTTGTCAATACAAAAACCTCAAAGGGCACTCCAAAAATTGATTACTCTTAGTCCAATCTAAAGGTCATCATTGGAATTTTATAGCAATTTGAACTTTAGATCTATAACAAAGGAGTGTTGATTTTCTAATTTTAGAATGATATAGCAAAAAAAATTACACCATGATGTTTTACAATATATTAAAAACCAATAGAAATTTTTTTTGAACACCAACTGCATTTGATTTGAATTGTTTCACTTTGTATTTAGTATTTCATTGTAATTTCAAATTTTCACAAAAAAATGGAATTTTTTGCAACTAATTGAAGTTATGTGATCACATCTCTAAAAAAAAAATACAAAAATCACATTCATAGGTGCAATGAAAAATGTTACTAGACTTGTCATTTGAGGATTATAAGTTTATGAAGTTTAGTTGATGTGGAAGTCTTGGTAAGTATGGGTATGTTGACCAATAGCCAACGTTGGACTCTAATAAATTCATCAATACAAAACCCTTAAAGATTCAAACCCAACTCCAAACCCCATTGGTTGACTTAAAAACCATTTAACCCTCATAATTTTTAATTTTAACTCCAATTCTTTTTTGTCAACCCTTGGTTTCATAAACTAATTAAACCCCAAAGATTATTATTAATTCCCACAAAATCTTTTAAACTTCTTCAATTGAAAAGACACAAGTTTTACAACGAGCTTCAATTTTTTAGTCTTGTGACTTTAAAACTATTTTTATCTTGGCTTTATTCCACCATTTTCATCTTGGATTCATTCTATCATTTTCCTGTGAGCTTCGTTCCATCATTCCAAGTCATGGCTTCAATGTTGGTTTTGACTTCAAAGGCACCCCATAATGGTTGCAAAGTAGACCTTATAAATGTCATTACTAAAATCCCAAAGGTCACTTTAAATATTGGTAAAACCAATTCTAAAATAAAAGATGTCACTTGAAATTATTTACTTCATAGTATTTATAGTACTTAATATTGATAACTATATTAGAACTTTTGGAAAAAAATCCCCAAAATATCATAAGTAGACATCTAATTAGGAATTATTTATAAATAACAAAGTAGTTCCACATTCCTTGAAGATGAATTTTAAGTCATTTGGAGTTATTCTAAGAGTCCATAAGTCCATTGGTGGGGCATAAAACAAATATATTTGCTTCTTAGAGTAGCCTAATTTTCCAAAATGTGCACTACTATTGTTTTAGAAGGTGGAGGTACTATTGAGTATTCATTTTGAGGAATTTGAAAATAAAAATTAGAGATAATGTTTTTATTTAGACTTATGCCTATTATACAAAGGAATTTTAAAAATAAATAATTCTATATAATCATTCAAAATTTTGCAATCTAGAGGGCTTTCCATGCTTTTCCAAAATAACCATCTTTATAGAATTGTCTCAAAGTGACATTTATAATCAAATATATATTTTTTTTTTTCAAATTAAAAATTCAAATTGTCTAATTGATTAAGATGTAGCAATGTCCCAAGCAATGTTAAGTTCTCCACTTTTTCTACTTAGAATCTTTTTCTATTTTTGATTTTCTAAAGGTAAAAATTCTCAATTATAGGTCTAAACTTTATTAATCACTACATAGTTTATTAAAAGAATTCTTATAATTTTAAATCACTACATAGTAAATCACTTATATTATAATTAAATATAAAAAGTAGTATAAGCATTTAATGCAATAATTATCCTTGGGGGTCAATGAGAAAATTTGTACTAATTTTGTTTCAAATGAGGTAATACATGGAGTAGTACGTACTATGAACTTTATGAAAATAATTGTAACTAATAAAATAAAATATGATAATTTTGAAGAGTATTCAACTTTTAATATATTGCCTATTTATTTTTTCATGATTGCCTATAAAAAATACTTCAAAATATTTTCAAATCACTAATCAAAAAATGAAATGAATAAAAAAAAATTGTGTCAAAAAAATTATATTCTAAAAACAACAATTTTTTTAAATAACTATTCAAATGTTTACGATTTTTTTTTGCTTCTTGAGCTTGTATGCAAAGCTTGCACACAAATTTGTATGCAAAGCTTTGCAATACAAGCTTGCATACAATGTGTACAAGCTTTGCATACAAGCTTGCATACAATGTGTACAAGCTTTGCATACAAGCTTGCATACAATGTGTACAAGCTTTGCATACAAGCTTGCATACAAATTTGTGTGCAAAGACTTTAAGTGGCATAAATTAAAATCTTTCTAAAAAACTGATATGTTCTCTTATCAACCTATTTAAAGAAAAGAAAAACCAAAATTTGTGTTAAAAATTGAGATTATAGGAATCTACCAAAGTTTCATTTGTCTTCCAAGGAAACTTTTATCATTTAGAAGTTAATAATGTTATGCCTCCAATGGGAGTAGAAAAATAAACATACATGGAATGAGCAATTACAAAGTGTAATTCTAGATGCTTGAGTGTCTTTGGAAGAATCAAAAATGAAAAAGATATACTTTATTGGCTCTATACCAAAAAAGATGAGGCATAGCATTGACAAAAGCTTCCCTCAAGAAGTTTAAATTGGTACCAAATCTAAAAAGTAAAAAATTATCCTAAAATCTCCTTTTCTATGAACAATGCTAGGGAAATATTCATTGAAAAGATCCCATACAAGGTGGGAACAAACGTTCCCTATGCAAGATGCAACTATTGCAAAGCAACGCCCTAGATGTGGCTAAATCAGTAACAATGTTTTAAGCAATGTTTTACGCAAGGTATGCTCGCACTTGGTGCCAAACAGTGTTGTTACTGAGGGTCTGGAGTGGCTCCCCCACCCCCCAAAAAAAGGTAGTGGTGAACTAACAGATGATGGAACATACTCTTCTCATCCTCTTCTCAGCAACATCGATCAGCAACTTCCATAGCCAGCGCTCTCAGAAAAGCAGAGTATGGCGATGTGGTGAGCACATACACTCCAGAGTTCCCGATCAGTGAAGCACAATTCCCTTCCACGGTCTTCATTTCTTTAATGAGTTCACACAAAGAATCCTTCCACAGAGACATGTTCAAAATATCCCATGCTAACGGCTCATTCCCTGGTGGAAGCACCTTCACATTTTCAGCCATCTCCAGTAACATGCTGCAAGTTACCCTCTCTTTGTCATTGAGATTTTTCATCAGAAAATTTGGCCCATTTCTGACCAAAAAATCGAGACAATGCGAGTGGGAAAGTCCGCCTTTTTCAGCAGCAGCAGGAGGCTCACCAACATTTTCTTCTTCACTCGTGGATGAACCTCCTTTTAAACCTCCTTAGCAATCATTACAGTTCAGAAAACAATGTCAAATCGCTGAAGCTCAGAGCTCTCGACAGAATGACTTCACTATAATTATTGAAAGGCAGAAAATCAGTTCTTTTCTTTTCGTGTCATGTGCATACCTTCTGCTGGGATCTTCATGGCAGGCTTATCAGAACCCCAACCTTCCAAGTTTTGCAGATATCCTGGAATCATGGGGTCATAACATTGGGGTGACGTGGTGGCATTAGAGGGGCCTACATCATCGTCAAGATTGAAATGAACTCCAGGAAGCCGAGTCTCCAAAATGTAGTTTAGAAACTTGTTTCTTCTGGATGGTATAAAAGCTGAGCTCAGTGCATCCTCCATTGTTGCGTCCAATTTTTCATTCACGCAAACGGTCAATCTCTGCCACAACACATGCGATACCTGACTCACAAAGAATTCTCCTTCGAATTGGCAATTTTCAGATAAAATGGCAAACTTTTGCACAATTGACATACCAAATTAACTGAATTCGATATTGATTCTATACTTGAAAGGAAAAACTACTTGAGCATCTCATTCTACCATCGGAAATTTGCCAATGTACTTGAAATTGCCTCCAGGGAACCATCCACTTTCAACATTTGGGCTTGTGATGAAGTTTACAACGCAAATCACAGTCCAATAGTTGTAACAAACTATAGCCAAACCTTTTATCGCTCTGACTTCTGTTCTGCCAGCAGAACTAGTAAGCCCCACCTCACCTGAGCAATGGAATATGGCTAGGTCTACACTAAGTATGCATGAAATTGACAGTAAAACAGGAAAAGGCAGACTGGATTGAAGGGAAGAATTTACAACAAGTCTTCCTACAAGATTTCCATCCAGGAAGATCCTAGAAATACTTAAAGTCATGGGACTGATTGAATTGAAGAGAACCTCTTACCTACAACTTGCGTACATCACAGCTAGAGATGATGGTAGAATTCATGCTGTGGTGGATACATATATGACGCAGAATAGCAGAAGAAGAGGGAACTAAGTAATTAGCCAGGTTAATGAAGGACCAATCAAACAAGCTTCGAACCAAATTGCTACAATCCCCCTTCCGAAAGCTGTTGTCCATCTGCGCGCAATGGTGCCAGGGAACCCCCGGCAGGGAACTTATACTGGAGCAGGCTGCTCAGCTGCCGTTTGAAAGTACAGCAAGTCATGCGTGCTAGAGTGTCCGTCTCGAAACGAAAATGATTCCATATTCCAGCCACTTAAAAAATAATGCCCTCGTGGATTGCGCAGAAGGACCGTAACCCCAAAGTTACCGTACCAGTGTGCCAGGGACGCAAGTGCCTGTTTGTAATCACTTCATGTTGAGATGGGAAGGAAAAGAAAAAAAAATGCAAACGAAAATTTCATCACTTAAGTTAACATCTTCATCTTCCATTTTCCATTCCTGATTTGGGTAAAAGTGTTAAGTGGAGGACTTTGCAGTACACATCCTCCATTTGTGGGGATGGGGAAAAGAGTGCACAACTAGGACTTTGCCTATTGTCAAAATATTAGGGTGTCCTCAATAGTCTCCAAAATTTGTCCCACCAAATAGTTACAAATCTAAATTTTCACTCCTTTGTAATTAGAACTTGGAATTTCTATCATTGGAAGCACATTCAAGTTAAAGTACATTGAATTGTTACAAGAAAACTCAAATTTAGAATTTGAAGAAAGAAAATAAACTACTTCAAAAGCTAGCTACAAGACAAAAATTACAATGATCGTGGCAAATCACAACGGTTACCAATGCACATTTCACTCCAATGAATTTGCACCCAATACTGGTACTTCAATGTGAGAACTTCTTATACTTACAAACCTCACAAAACATGTTTGAAAATTTGAGAGGGACCTTCACACACGGTTTTCAAAACTCTGTAGATTTGAAAGTGACCATTTTTGGGTGCTTCACTCCTAAATGCCTAAGGCCTTTTTTGAGCTTCTAGAAACTTGCTTTAAATTGAATAAAAAGTCAACATTTTTACAAGTTGTATCAATTTTTTTGAATTGTAACTATACAAATTCAAACTAGACATGTCAGAGATCACATAGAAAAAGAAAACACAACAATATCACTTTGGGATTGAAAGATATAATGTTTCACCATGAGGGTGTTAAAATTGTGAAAGTGATTTGAAGTCTTTCAATCCTCTTTTCACATGTCAACTCTAAAAAGTTGGTCACCAAAAAAATATGAGGATAAAAGGGCCTAACATGCATAACCCCAATCAATTTATGGCTTCTCAAAATCTACTCTATAATATTTTTTAAATGAATTTCTAATGTGATTTTTTCTCCAAGATCTAGTATATTTGAGGCTCATTTCCAAGAGGTAGCCCTCAACACTACGGAAAGTCAAGATTGCAATGACCACCCTTGCACAAAATCTTCAATAGAAGAATCATAATCAATCATTTCCAAAATCAATATTTGATGCTAAAACTAGACTTTAAAAAGAAATTTTCAAAAATATAAACTGCTAAAAATAACAGCTTGGTTAGGGTGTTATTTAAGTTCAACGTACTGTGGACACCAAAATTTGGTGCCTTGTGCATTTAGGGGTTAACCCCTAAATGCTCAAACTGTGTTTTTTGACAACATAGCGATTTTGGGCAGCTCACTACAAATGGAGTTTTTATTTTTTTTCTTTGAAATTTTCACACAGCATGTGTTCGAGGAGTAGCTTTGAGGCCCAACAATTTTCATAACTTTTGACTACATGGTTCAAAAGTTATTGTATAATATGTTGTTTTCAATGCTCGGCGGGCAGTCCGGGCAGCAAAAAAAACTTCTTGAAAAATCATTTTTTTTTAAAATTAAAATTTGAAATTGGTTCTCTAGATCTATGTATACATGAAAATGTTTGAATCATTCCATTTGGATAAATGAGATGAAAGTTATGAGAGTTTGAGTTTGCGGGTAGTTTAAAGGTAGTTATGGATTCTCTACTCTAAAATAAACTTTGAAGTCTTTTATTTAACTCAATTTTCAATATTTTTGAAAACAAATTGAAAAAATGGATTCATATTGTTTATCACAATATTCCAACCATTGGGATTGGAGTTTTTAAATTCCAAAAATAAATTATTAACAATTTGGTATTTTGAATCATTTTTTACTCCTTTCTACTTATTGTTTTTTTTCTATATGTTCTACAACTCCAAATGATGTGAAATTTTTCAAGCATGTAGCCAACTTGATTTTCACAATGAATCCAAAGAGTAACAACCATTTTGAGCATTTTTGTATATAAATATGACCTTCTGAAGCGCAGCTGCCCGTTTTTTGGCAGGGTCAAAAAATGAATTTTAGTCATTTCAAACACTAATATCTTGCAATCTACAAGGTGGAAAATTCTGAAATTTTTTCCACATCTTTTCAAGATAGTTAACTACAAGATCCTACGGTTGCATGTTTCCAAAAATTCTTTAAAGAAAATAAATTGGATCTTGCACTAGAAATGGCAGTTTTGGAGCACTTTTGTGAAAACATAGTCAAATTCATTTAGGGGTTAAGAAACTTTCAGTCAACGCTGATTGAAGATTTGAAGTGAGTGGAACCTTAATGTTGTTGTTGTTGTTTCTTTAAAAGTTTTATATATAGAAGGTGTGACACAGACTGAGTCAGTGTTTCCATGTTCAATTCGAATCTCCTTCAACTAATAAGCTGCTTCAATCATTGATTTTGAAGAGGTGCTCGATGAGCACGACCATGGTCCGCTGAAGAGTGCACCTCTGAGGTTCAGCCACGCCATCGTCACCGGGTTGAAAAACAGGGTCGCGATCAAATCACAGAACTCCGTCGATCGACTGTCAAAAATCAGAATCTTCAGTATCTTACACACAACAGAGCCAGAGATTTGTCGGACACTTGTCCTTGATTTGACCAGATCTCGAGGTAACTTACGTTGTGTGCATCAAGGATAAATGGGCAATTTCGTTAAAATGGCGCCATTCCATTATTTTGGCAGTTTTCACAGTTCAGACCGGGCGGTCTTAAATGTACAACTGTCTTAGATGTTTGAAATCTAGATTTTTTCTAGATTTCTGAAATCTACTCATATCCTAGATTTCACTTAAAAAATTCAAACCCTAAAATCTGAAATCTTTATATGTCTTAGATCTCTAAAATCTATATAGATTAAAGATTTCTAAAATCTACAATTGTACTAGATTTTACTTTTACAGTTCAGATCGGGCGATCTGAAAATGGCACATGGAATACCGCCATTTTAACGAAATTTTATATATAAGCAGTGATTTATTTATCATTTTGGAGAGGTAGCAACTATTTCCTCGATACTGGCATGTGATATATACTTGGGTGATATATACTAGCTTGGTGACATCTAGCTATACAGTAAGGTAAATCAGCCCATTGTGGACAGAATTTGGAGTGTGCCCTCATGCCATTACTGAAATTTTCCAAATTTTTTCCCACGCAAAGATAACTGTGAGAAATAGTGAGAGCAATTGAAATTTTATTTTTCAGACAAAGTGTGAATTAGTAATTTTTTTCTGAAGTGATCTTCCAAACACGGTCTATAGGCTGCCCCAAAACGAACAATAAGTGTACCCAATATGCTTATCTTAACCACCTAAAGCGGTCACAACAATTTCTAATGTAGAATGCCATGAAAAGTAACTTCTAACAATGATTTAGAGCATCCCCACGGCAAGGCGCTAAAGGCAACCAACACAAGGAGTTGGCTTCCTACCGTGGGGCAAACTTGTAGATAATACATTATCAATTAAAATTGAGTTTTAGATGAGAGGAAGAGTTCATTATATACACATGAGGTAGTAGGATGTAGAACAACCCATGTGGGATAATGTAAATTAGAATTAGTAGGGACTCAACCACTCATAGTTAAGTCAAATGTAGGTTTTGTTTCTTAATAGATTTTCAAACCTCATTTAGGCATAGTAGAAAAAAAAATTCAAAACACTTTGAACTAAGAGAAGTTGGTTGATAAATAAAAATTTCATTTCCAAAAATCCGTTTAAGATTTAGAATCTCCAATCAAATGTTATAGACAAATTTGAGAAGGTTGGAAGGGAAATATTTTTTACAATTTCAAACTTCCTCTATCAAATTTGTCCATATATTTTAATTGGATGTTCTAAATCTCAAACGGATTTTTGGAAATGAAATTTATCTTCATTTACCAACTTTTCTTAGTTCAAAGAGTTTTGAAAAAAAAAAATCTACCATGCCTAAATGAGGTTTGAAATTCTATTGAAATACAAAACCTACTTTTCACTTAACTATGAGCGGTTGAGCTCTTGCTAATTCTAATTTACATTATCCCACATGCATTGTTCTACATCCTACCACTTCATATGTATATAAAGAGTTTCTCTACTCAATTTTAATCTCAAGGTAAGATGGGGATATTTTTCAACAAATGTGGGATGGTTGGTGGATTTAATTCTCTTATTTAATTGAAAACAATTTTTTGTGATTTGGTGTGCCTGTTTGGTGAGTTTGCTGTGGAAATACTCTTACACTGGAAAAGTTGGATGTTCCTAATGCAGTCACTAATCACTCCACGAGCGTCAGGTTAGATATTGATTGTGGTTTGAAAAACCGTTATGGGGCCATGAGGTGTCCACTATGGGCAATTTGACCATAATGGGCTGTTTTACCTTATATCAAATCAAAACTCTGTGTTACCGAGATAAAATTTGGTTGTAGCCAACTGGCGAAGAATCATGCTTAAAAAAAACACTGTGTGCATCAAGGATAAGTATCCGACAAATCTCTGGCTCCGTTGTGTGTAAGATACTGAATGATTCTGATTTTTGGCAGTTGATCGACGGGGTTCTGTGATTTGATCACGACGCTGTTTTTCAACCCGGTGTCGATGGCGTGGCTGAACCTCAGAGGAACGATTTCCTAGTACGCTCTAAAAGCGACCATTTAAGAGCTGGTCCACCTTTTTCATAGGCTTATATGGACATAATTATTTTTAGACCATTTTTCAGAGAAAGAGAAATGGATGTGGAAACTAACACAAGTGGTTTTGTATTTTTCCAAGCATTTTTGAATTACTTATACATTTTCAAAGATTCAGGGCATAGGCACCTATTTGTGACCATAGGTCTCCCAAAATCTGTCCACTTGCAATTTGTAAACAGATGTGCAGAAATCAAAGGCAATGATTGGCTCTTGCAATAGAAAAATAATTTTTTCTCAATGCATTTAATTGCTACAGTGGTCCATTTAAGGATCACCTTGTTTCCATTCTTCATCTCAAAAGAGGGACGGTTTGAAGGAGGTGGGCGCTTTTAGAGCATTCTGCCTTATTGGGTACATGAAAATTGGAGTGAAATGTGCATTGGTAACCATGATTTGTCGAGACCACTATAATTTGGGGTCTTTTAGCTAGCTTTTGAAGTGGTTTATTTTCTTTGTCCAAATTCTAAATGTCAATTTTCTTGTACCTACTATAGCTTCCTAGAAATTGAGTAAATAAATAAATAAATAATAGTGAGGATTTAGGTAAATGCGGAGACTTTAGATGAAAATAACAACAACCATCCCAAAATTGTAAGAACAACTTGGATGAATGACTAACTTATTTTTATTTTATTTTAAAACTATTCAGTTTTAATATATTAATTTTTGGATTGCCTAAATTGTTTTTGCACTTTAATTAATTATTAGGTAGAAAGTTGCCTAAGTTGCTAACAAAGGACCTAAGAAGCTATGGTATTCAAGGTACTTTTGAATGAACTTCCAATGACATAAATGTCAATATAAGATGCTTGCTTGATTATTTTGAGGCACTTTCAAGTTCTAAGGAAAGGTTTAGAGCCAAAACAATGTTGTTGGATGTTGATGAGTATGGCACATTCCTTAAGAATTATAGGTGCAAAATTGTGCTTGGTGGGGGTTAAAAGGATGGTAGGGCAATTGCCTACACCTTAAATTTTAGTACATTTCTTCCCCTTATCTTAACTTTCAAAATATATAGTTAGTTTTACATTTGGTAGAGCATTGATTCTTGATCCCTTTCAAGCAAAATACCATAGTAATTATGTCAACCATCAAATTTATGGTCAACAATCAAATTTATTTTGGAGGGGTATTGGGAATTTTTATGTAATCACTACACAATGTAGGAAGATTGCAAGAAAGATCGATCCTATTTTGCGTCACATTTAGAGTAACAGAGTTGTTTTCTACTAGACCTTTTGATGGTAGAACCTAATTAACTTGATTTCAATCATGTCCCTAAATTTTTAGAAATTAAAAAAATCATTTTATATTTAAAAATCAATTTTGCTAATTTGTCATACTTTGAGGTTTAGGGCTTTTTAGTACTAGGGAGTACCCAAAATTAATGATCTAGAGTTGAAATTTTTGTAGTCTATTTCTACAATAGGAGGACATGTGCCTACCAAAGGAAATCTAAAAATATGTTATTTTATAGCCTCCATATTTGTACAAATAGGACTCCCTTGTGTACGCACTTTTGAACATTGAAAATGGTTTCAACTTCCATTTTTTGGTGAATTGTAATCACTATCAAGTCTTCACAATTAAACAATTTCTAATTTTTTTAGTTTATGATTTTTTGACTATTATTAACCCCTAAAGGACCAAGGCCTTTTTTCTGTGAAAAAACACTCAAAACTGCCATTTCTATAGCAAAGAGTAAAAAAAAAATTAAAATTGTTTTTTTGCACATTTAACCATAGGATCTTACATCTAACTAGTATGTGAAGAAAATTCAGAAATTTGGACAGCACAAATTGCAAGATATTTGTATTTAAAGTGAAAAAACAAGTTTTTCAACACATTGCAAGACTAGATTATTTGACCTTGAACCTTCTTAAATTAATTTTTTTGTACTACAGAGTTTTGAGCTTTTAATTTGTATTGTAGGGAATTGAGTTGAGAGTCTAGGGGGGGAAACATTCAAAAAAATTTAACTTTTATTCTTTTAAAAATTATTAAGTAGAAGTAGGTATGAGATAAAAGGAAAATCTAAATTATTAATATCTCTAAAATGGAATTAAAACGCACTAATCTCAATGGTGAGATTGTTTTAGGAAGCAACCTAAACCATGTGGTGCTTTTATTTTTTCTAAATTGTAAAAATTGCATTCAAAAATGAATCCTACAAGTTATTTTTTCAAGAAGATGCTCTAATTGCCCGAAAAACAAGATTGTCCACAACTTTCTCATAACAAATCCAAATGGAATGAATCAAAGCTTTTCATGTTGAAAAAAATATAATCTATGATAAAATAAAATTAGAAAAAATAAAATTCAAATTTTGAATTTCTTTTTTGTTGCCCCCCTCTCATGTTTTGAGCATATTTGGGCTTATTTGAACTTTTGTTCTCGGGCACCAATTGAAAAAAAATAATATTACTATGAAGCTAATTAGTTTTTCTATCTTTAAAAAAAGTTTCAAAAAATCATGACAAAAATTCACCCGTAGGTACTTGCCCAAAATCCCATTTGTCTTGTGAAGGGACAATGGTCCTTTAGAGATTAATTTATTCCTAGTTGTCTCTATTTCTATGTTAAATTGTCCTTTTTTCAAATAGTACTTTTTTAGTACTTGCAAGTAGTCAAAAGTACTATTAGCTGTCGATTTTTCAAATCAATGGATGAGATTGTTCTATTTCATAGTACTCATAGTACTGAATGTAGAAATTGCAATTTTGGCCAAACACTACCAAAAATGGTCAATTTTTCTTGCAACCACCTTGCACTCAGATGATATTGCATAAACAACTTCTATAGAGTTTTTCACACATCTCATTGTTCTTTTGACATTCTCAAAAAGTGCAAAGACTTCATTATCATTACAAAAAATTTGAGGCGTGCAAAAGGATGCGAGTTCCCCCTTGGGTGCAATTAGGGAATTATTTCTTTTTGTTTTCCGGATCTGATGTGGCACTAATGGTGCCACGTTAGCACCACGTCAGATTGACAACTTTTTTAAATATATATATATATATATATATATATATATATATATATATATATATATATATATATATATATATATATATATATATATATATATATATATATATTAAAATAAATAAATAAATAATTATAAATTATAAATTATAAATTATTTTTCTATACTTGCATTGTGGAGGTGCTGAAAATCAAAAACTAGAAGCCTCTTTCAAGCCTCAAACTTTTCCTAATGATAGGCCCTAAGTTCTCCTACATCACAACATGAAGATCATTTTGGAACAATATATATAGGAACCAAAAGATCATTGTACGATGGAGGGAGTATTTGATAGAGTTTCTTAACACAAATTTCTTCCATCACCTTGTGTCCTAAAAGAGTTCAAAACTCACATCTACTAGAAAGAGTGATAAATGAAAATTGGAATTGAGATAGTCAATTAAAATAGATTCAACTTTAAATCTTGAATATATAGTACATCTTATAGTATTCTAGGATGATATTGTTCATCTACAATCCAATCAATTTCAATGTTTCTTTTTCCTTTGACTCAAAATTGTGAATCATTAGTTATTTGTTCAACATATAAACTAGAAGGAACATCACAAAATGTTTTAAACCAATCTCTTCTATTAGTCATACTTTCTAAAATCCCTAAATCATCATATCAGATTTCTAGATGAGAACTAGCCAAAAATGCATAGCTCGATATAACTGATGTTGCTACGAAAGCAACATATGAACTTGGTTTGTCTTTGTTATTGTCTAATTTTGAAGTAGATGATGAGTGTAGACTCTCAAAATCAATCTTCTTTGGATTTGTTTATCTCAATGATCTTTTCTTCATTGGTTTGGTGCAATCTATCACCCAATGATTGTATCCACCACAATTGTAGTACTTTGTCTTTACCTTAATTAAGATCTTTTAAGTTTGCCACATCCTTCTAATATTGCTCTCTCTTCATTAAAGATTGTGAAGAATTGGACAATTGATTTGTGTTTTGACAAAGAAAGCATGATCATCTACATCATCTTTGGTTCCTTGTATCTCCACGAGTCTTCTATATTGAGATAGTTAATCTTCTAGATATTCAACTATTTACTCCTTGTTTACAACATTAACCCTTAAAGGACCGTCACTATACTTTCACCAAAAACGCTCCAAAACTGCCATTTCTAGTACAAGTACCAAAATTTTGAAAAAAAACTTTTTTTTTTACATATCTAACCGTAGGATCTTGTATTATATAGTATCAAAAACATGTGGTAAAAATTTCAGACATTTCCACCGGGTGGATTGCAAGATATTCAAATTAACTAAAATCATTTTTTTTACCCTGCAAAAAGCAGGGCAGCTGCACTTCACAAGCTCACATTTCTATTAAAAAATAACCTAAATGGTGGTTCTTCTTTGGATTTTTTTTACTAGACAAGTTGGCCACATGCTTGAAAAAATTCAGATCATTTGGAATAGTACAACATATAGGAAAAAAATAGTAAGTAGGTAGTAGTAGAGAATGATTAAAAATACTAAATTATTTACAATTTAAATATGGAATTGAAAAATTTCCAATCCCAATGGTTGAAATGTTGTAATAATTTATCTACATCCTAAGATTTTATTTTTGTCAAAAAATATTGAAAATTGGGTAAGATAAAGGATTTCAAAGTTTATTTTAGAGTAGGAAATCCAAAACTGCCCGCAAACAAAAAATCCTCATAACTTTTAACTCATTGATCAAAATGGAATGATTCAGAGCTTTTTGTGTATATAAAACTCTAGAAAATCAATTCCAAATTTTTGTTTCTGAAAAAAATGATTTTTTCTGATTTGCCCGAACTGCCCAGTTACGGAAAAAAATAACATATTAAGCTATAACTTTTGAATTGTATTTCCAAATGTCATGAAATTTGGTGCATATGAAAGATCTTCCTTGACCCCACATTCTGTTAAAATTTCAGCCCCAAATATGAAAATCTCCGCTCGTAGGTACCTGTCCAGAATTTCTATACAAACCAAAAAACACAGTCCGGTCCTTTAGGGGTTAAACTATGCAATGACAATTCCACTATAGCTTGGCAGGAGGCTCCAAATAATTTTTCAATGTAGCATGATATGAGGATTAGGACTTCTTATGTTTGCCAATAGTGATGCCATCTCAATAATATTATGTATATGTGATGTAATATCATCATCAGATTTCATCTTGTATTCAAATAATTTGCCTTGTAATAAGAAAATAAAATTTGCACTCTTCTTCAAATGCAAACACTCTAGTCAAGTTCACATAGCATTAATTGTGTATACTCTTCTCAGGTTGGTAAGAATCTTTGATATAATGCTAGATGAGATAAATAAGCATCCTTGCTTTAGCATTCTTCTAATCCTAAAAGTCAACATCAATTTTTGTTTTTCATTGAGAATAAGCATTCTAGAGTAGGTTGACCATTTGTCAGTACCAATTACTATTTGTATGTATCATTTTGCTTCAAAGACAATCTCCATTTGGTATTTCCAAATGGAAAAATCTTTTCCATCAAACACCTTCACATGAATCTTCTCTTTATCCATGATGTTTTGCTTTCTAAATCAATTTTTAAAGTCTAATATATTCCTTAAGAAGTACTAAAACACTCTAAGACACTCTAAGAGACCCTAAAATGCTTTAACAAATCCCTACAAATCCCAATAGACCCTAATATTCTAACAAATGTTTAGATACTCAGAATTTAGGCTCCATCTTTAGGATTATTTTTTTTATGAGTAGGATTTTTGACAAAGATAGGAGGACTTAGACAAATTCTTCATAAAGATTCATCATACATATGAGTAGATTGAGACATGAAGATCTGCAACTAACTGACGTACAATAACTAAAGGTCATGGCATTTTTACTGACTTTTAAGAAAAACAAGAACTAAAAACCTAAAGTATTTAAAGAACTAATTAAAGAACTAAACTAATAGTGACAAAAAATTATGCCACGGCTCTTTAAGCAAAGTATATTAACTACTATGTAATGAAAGCTAATTGCACATAATAGGTTCCATTCATTTGTTGTCAATGCATCTCACCTTGGTCTTCAACGATAAGGCAAGAACAAATGATAAGACAAACTATGAGTTGTGAACTAATTCAATCTCGCATACATGCACTAAAACAAATAACATTGTCGTAGCTTTGTTTCAACATGATGTTCAAGGCATGGATCCTGAGGTTTCTAGAATCGCAACATTAACATTAGTAAAGACCCAAAACCTATTAAGATTATTAAACTCAAATGTAACTCGATTCAAGTGAACATACACACATACAAACAATGTATTGAATGGTAAGAGTCTTTTACAACAACTCTAGCATATATGAGTTCCATTGTGTCCAACACTGCATCTCTCTCCTTTACATTCTACTCTCTTCAATTGTAAACTACACTAAAAAGGATATTTAGTGTTGGATTACATTTAGTGTAATTACCACCCTACTTGACCCTACACTAAATGTCAATTTTAGGACAATTAGTGTAGTGTTAAACTTCAATGTGTAGATTTAGATTTACCAGATTTTAGATTTTAGATTTTAGATTTTAGATTTGTCATAGAGTACAAATTTCAGATTTCAGATTTGCCATAGAGTACAAATTTCAGATTTACCATAGAGTACTTTTAGTGTTAGAAATTACATTTAGTGTTACTTACTTTAGTAGGGTAAATGATATTTAGTGTCGTGGTTCGCAAATAGTGTTGCCAACACTAAATATCCTTTTTAGTGTAATGACTAAGAACATGAGGAAGGCTCAAGTACAACCTTTAGTTAATAGCTCAAGCTAATCAATGAGAATTGTTTGTAAAATGATTGGATGACATTCCTCCAATATGCTATGACTACATATATGTTCCAAAAGGTGTTGTAGAAGAGTAAAAGAATTAAGAGTTAGAGGTTGAGATTATATGGGATTCTTTAACGTGGGAAGGGCACAGCCTCTGTGATAGACACTCACTCAAATATGATTCAATTTTGGACCAAATGGTGCATTCTCTCTTTCTACAATAACATCCATTGGACACCTTGTGTCCTCAACATCAATTTAGGGTTAACCCTTAACTCTTAAAGGATGAAGGGGTGATCTTGGAAATCATCCCTTTTCATTACCGTGTGAATCATTGGCTTAAGAAATAACAAAAGCACTCATTGGAAGTCAAAGTAATGTAAAAGACCTATCTTTTTCAAAACAAAATTCTGAGGATGAATAGTTACACTTCTATCCTACTATAAGGATTCTTTGTCATCCATCAGATGCCAAACGTCATCCTTGACGTTTAAAGGTTAACCCTTGAACGTTGAAGGGGCAATGTTCAGAATCATCCTTTTGTATTACCGTGTGAATCATTGGTAAAAGAAATAGGGAAAGCACCCATTGGAAGTCAAAGTACTATAGGAGATCTTTCTTTTCCAAACTCAATTCCAAGGATGAATAGTTGCACTTTCGTCCTCCAGTCAAAGATTCCTTATCATCTATCGGACGTTTGGTGTCCGTGTCGACGTTCAAGGGTTAAACAACATTGAAGCCGTAAAGTGGACGATGAATGACTTTCATTGTAGAAACAAAGAATGGACCTATTGGTTCAATAATCCAAACATTTTGGTGACTAGCTTGGTCATGGGGGGCCATGTCGTTTAAGGGTAAAAGAGGTCTGGGTGTAACACATACCGCCATACCGGGTCCGGGTAGTTTGAGTGGGTTCAGTACTGACTCGTTGAATACTGCCAGTGACAGAGTCGGTATGAGTACCTATTTGATAACTAATGAATGCTCTCCCTGCTGCAATCATCAATTCGTAGGGCAAACTTTCGAGCAGACCTCGGTTTCTGTTTTGATAGTAACAATATGTCAATGCGTGCATCTTGTGCTTATGGGCTTCGAGGACCAAAAGAGCAGGCCAACCTTGTACCTATTTAGAACATATCACAAGGGTTACTATTATTTTGAAAACTTTGCAGTGTATGTAAATAAAATGTGAACAAAACTTGATCATCTGGGACACCTTCCATTAGTCTTTCTCCCATCTCCAAACAAACACACACACTAATTACAACACTCGCCATTGGAAATTCACTAGATGAACAATCAGCTTCAGCTCCCGTAAGTGTCGACCCCTGCTTCAGTGCTGGAGTATTGATAAAATTATTACATCCAGGCTCAACATTGGTGCACAACAATTGCATCAAAGTAATAGCACCATGAAAAGAATACTTACATAGTACCACATTACTTTGCTCCATTTCACAGAAATACAAAGGACACAACGACGTGTAAACCAGATCATGTGCTGCCCAAGGCAAAGAATTTAAAATCTCCAGTATATCACATGAAGTGTCCAAATGCAGAAATTGTTTCCCCACTTGAAGTGCCCATCAGCAAGTTTGAAGCTATCCTCAGGATAGAGGCTCTCTTATCCCCACATGTGATATTTTCATCAATCCAAACTTCGTTTGGATACCTTGACAGGCAAACCATTAGCCAACAACAACGTAGACATCTGTCGATACTTCACAACGGTGCCAGGCACCACCTCGAATGTGAAGAACCTGCACAGAGTAGCTAAAGCCAGTCGCAGCTGCAACATGGCCGAGTCCTTTCCGATGCAAATCCGGGGTCCAGCCTGCACAGCATGATCCAACAGAGTCAAAGATTAGAGAAACACTTATAAAGTGGATAGTAAGAAGCAGTCTCTGAGTAATAATGGACCATGTATACCTGTAATTCACAAGACAAGGTCTTAAGTAAAATTAAGGAACTGAATAAGGAAGCTTTAGACATCTTTACAAATACTCTTCTCCATAATTTACAGGGAGGCCTCCCTATGGTCAAGTGATCATACAGAGACCTCCCTAAGTATCATGAGGATGCCTCCATATTATCCTGTGACTATGAATTGTGGTAAAGATTCTCTTTATAATGATGTCTAAAGTTCTTGAAACAATCTAATTTTACTGAAAACCCTCTTAGAAGATACGCTAAAGGAATTCAACTGTTTCACGGGTGATGTTGCTTACTTGAAAAGTAACAAATTTGAAGGCGGATTCTTGCTGTACAACTCCATTCACAAGCCACCTCTCTGGCCTGAACTCAGTTGCATCTGAACCCCAGATGGATGGCATTCGGCCCATTGCATAAGGTGCATACATAACCAGATTACCTTTCTTGACTGCTGTTCCATCAGGAAGTATGTCATCGGCCGCAGCACATTTTGGGTTCTGCACACATAGAATTCCTGCTGAGCCCTTTCCATAATATACGACCAACAGTATATGCACTCTCTTACAACTAGAGCATTTGCTACTTACTCTGCTCTGTCGCAGTCCAACCAATACGACAAACTTATAGCAGAAGAAATCAAGTACTAGCATGTCCTTTATTATCACATCAACCAGAGGTGGAGTAAAAATGAGAAACTGACACAGTGCACACAGTCTGCAAAGTCATGAAGTGGCAAGGAGGCAATTACCAAGGGCACAACAGGAAAAAGGCGCAGGGTTTCCAGAATACATGCATGCAGATACTGGAGCTTGTAAAGGGCATCCATAGTGAGTAGCTCCGAAAATCTCTGAATTCTTTGGTTGAAGTTCTGCACATTTTCACCCTTTTGTAGGTCCTCATTCACCGCAATTTCAGTGTCGAGGGTACACAGCTCCTCAAAAAGCTTCTGCGCTACGTGAGGGTGCAACGTCGTCATGTACACAAACCATGACATAGTGAGGGCGTTACTGTCTCTGCCAGCAATGAGAAAATTCAACAACGTGTCACGGAGGTTTTTGTCTGTGAGCTGCTTCCCTTCCTCGTATAAGTTCCTGAATTTCGAGAAGAGATCGCTCTGGCCCTGTTCGGAATTTAGGGTTCAGAAGGTCAGAAATTGCACATAAAGAACAAAACAGGGTTTTCATTACAGCTAGACTGGTTATGAGCTTTTAGACAACTTTCTCCATTATTCATGGGGAGGTCTCCTTTTTGTCAGAGTGTTCTTATGGAAGCCTCCCGATGCTACATAAGCAGGCATGCGCTGAACACTGTCACCACAGAGCGACCGCCCCGTGAATCCTGGAGAGGATTCTCATTACAAATTCCGAAAACAATCTAATTGTATTGGAAACCCTGTTACAAGACACAGAAACGAAATGCTAGTTTGAAATTCGTACTGAGGTGCGGTGTAAGGAAGAGACGCACCGAGGTTTGTAAACCAGATTCGGTCTTTCGGGCCTTAATCACACTGTAGATAAAGTAATCCACCACTTTCGCACTCTTGGCAACAGTGGCCTCTGATCCCACATTGAGCACACGCTGTAGCTTCCAAAATGGGTTCATGAACCTACTGGAAGCGATCTCGTTCGTGGTCGCGAAGGCCTCAGCAAAAGGAGTGTCAGGGAGATCTGGTTTTAGGGTTCCAACCTCGTACCCGAATGTGACTTTGAAAATGGAATCCATGGTGAACCTCATGAACAAGTCCTGAACATTCATAACAGTTCACAGCCTTAGCAAAGCCAAGCTTTATGGTAGAGAGCCTTAAAACTGTCCTCATTCTTCAATCCACCCCTACAGAATGGGTAAACGAGTCATATTGGGATTCATCACCTTGTAGGCGTAATCATAATTCATATTATTCCCAAGTGGAGGAGAAACGAAGCAGGTCAATTGCAGGAAACCACTAGATCAGTCCAAGGACTGACCTGCATGTCCATAGTCTGTTGTGTGGACGCAGCATCGCTGAGAATACACGCCATTTTCACGGAGAAGTCACGGAACACCACAGAACTAAACTCCCGCAGCTTTGCGGAAGAGAATTCATAGCTCGCCACCTTACGCTGCTTCTTCCACATTTCGCCATCCACGTTGAAAATCCCATCTCCAAAAAAGATCTCAAACGCTTCGTGAAAGAACTCTCCCTGGACCACAAGCAACACATTTGCACCACCACAACAGAACCAAACCACTCAGAGATCGAAAAATGAATGACTGGGTTCATATCCTTCCAGCAATACTGAAGAATTTAGAACGCCACAGGCGTGTCAATTGATGCCGGGGGTCAGATTCACCTTGCCTTTCCGTAGTTGTCGAAGTTGGTTTTGAGGATGTGTTCTACATTGGCTGGATCAGCAGTGAAGATGTACTTCACATCTGCCAGTTCGCAGGGGAACGTGAGTCCATCTCGGAGGAAATATGGGACACACCAATCGTTCAAGTGGTCGTAATTTCGTAGCACTTCCACCGTCGCTCCTGATCAGTCACTCAATACCACTGATTAGAACCCAGCTACCGGTAGCACCATTCCAATCAAATTAAACCACTGCACAAGTCTTGACCTCCTCTGGCCTCTGAATGACCATTAAAACACAAATAACCCCGTGTTTGCTGTCATACCAGATTTCAGTCCCTAGGTCTCTAATTAGACATGAGCTATCACCTTTCCAATCAAATTAAACTCTAGAAAATTCCTGGCTTCTGAATTGCCATTAAATGCAAATAACCTCGTACAGTTAAAATGGCAGATTTCAGTCCCCGATTCTCTGGACACTAGAACATCACAATTTTGGCGCTCTGAAACACTCCATTCCAACAAATATGACCAGAAATACGAAGTCCTATCACTAATCAAGTTCAGAAATTACAGATTCGAAGTTCACTAAAACCAATTGGAATCAATTGATTAGAAGGAGAATTCAGATTTGACCCAACAAGGGATTTAGTGATACCTAGAATGGGCCACTGCACCGGCCCTTTCCTCCCCTTGTGCAACCCCCACCGATCTACGGCGGCCCACACGAAGTACCCCAAAATCACCCCTGCCAGCACCGCCACCACTCCTGCACCCTTCTCCACTCCCCATCCGCGGCAGCTATCCATCCCCCCACAGAAGCGCTAACCTTGTCGGTAATTAACAAGATTCGGCAAAGCTACAACGAATCCGCAAGCTCCAGGTTAAGAAGACGCACACACTTGTTCCACCATTTGCCACTTCTGGTATCGTCTCCGAGAATTTGGACTGCCCGGCGACTGGTGTGCAGAATTGTAAGAATGGTGTGAGTTAGGTGATCGACGAAGGGGTGAAGAGACTCTTCAGTGAGAGCTTGAGTTGGTAGCTCTAGAGTTGCGAGGTCCGAGAGGATGGATCCAGCAACTGAAGTCCTCGCATGCACGTTCCCACTAATTACAAGGATCAAGTGGCTAGATGAACAGGATTCACAGGAACTCCGGAGTTACATGAGTAAAGTCTGGGGCTTCACAAAGCATCCTTCGAAGTGCTGGTAAGGATAAACACCCATTATTATATTGGAAAACTTTTTGTGGGGTCCTGTTGGTAGTGAAAAGGGGATTCTAGATTTTCTTAGAATGCATTTTTTGGTCACCGTATGAATAAACTATGAATTTTCAAAGTGCTGAAAATAAGTGTTTGTAAAAGCAATCATAGAGTCTCATGAATAGTGGGAGTACATTTTAGGCAAGAATATCTAGTGTGTAGTTTTAGGAAGCGTGCGATTTTAGGTGTAGTTACCTTACCCTCCATCTAGGTCAATTTTGTAAATAGAGTCCAAGACAAATAGATCCATAATCTCAATGGGGGAGAGTTTTGCCACTATGGTAGGTTTTCATTGGTTAAAGAGATTGATAATGCTCAGTGCTTGCTTGTGCAAATTTTCAACAAGGAAGTTATAAAGTAGAAATTTCATTGGTGTGCTAGTGAAAAAAATCTCAGAGAAATCTCTACAACAGACTACCAACCAGTATTAACTTAGTGAGTACAAATCCATCTTACGTGATCTAAATGTAAAAGAGTTTTGCAGTCATGGCATGTATTGATTGGTTGAGCAATCAAAGAAGTCAAGCGGCTCAACTCTCCTACATTGAGATTATGTTTGGTAATTGCAAAGTAGGTCAAGTCATAAAAAATAATGGCAAGTCATTACCAAGTTACCAACCTCGTTGCCCACTACTTAAGAGGACCTAAGTGGCAATTATTTTTGATAATTTGGCCTATTTAGCAATTATTTAGTCCATTCTTCACTTGGACCTTTCCCACACAGTCTATTCTTTCACCAAGTTTAGAACTAATTACATATTCTATGTAAGACAAAAGTGTAAATGTTCATCCTTGGAATTTTATGTGAAAAGGAGAGGTCTTGCACAATAGTTTGACCTCCAATGAGTGATTTGGAGATTTTTTTAAGCACATTATTCACACAATATCAAAAAGGATGATTTCCAAGGTAACCAACCCGTCCCTTTGGGATTAATCCATGCCAAGCACGATTTTATACCTACAACTCTCAAGGAATGTCCTATACTCTTTGTTTCAAAATTTAATACCGTTTGTTTAACTTTCAAAATATGTTGTTAGTTTAAAACTTGGTGAAGAATTGACTATGCGGTAAAGGGATTCATTGACGAATGGCTTTTTTGTCCTTGACTCTAATCAAACAAAATTATAAGCATGTCCAATTTGTTTGTAAATTTGCATACCAATGTCATAAATAATTATTTGAAGGTCTTTGAGTTCATTTTGAAATCTAAAACACTAGAATTAGAAATTTTAAAAAATTTTAAAAATGGCTTTTCTTACAATCTAAATTTCAAAATTAAACCATTTAGGCACAAAAGTGTTGAAATTGGCCAAGGGATATAGCAATGTTTTTTAGTTTGTTGGATCCCTCACAAATAAATATTATTCAAGAAGAAATTCTGTAAAGCATTCTTCTAAGAATATCATAAATCCAAAATAGAAAATGAGTCACTAAATATTTTATCATCTTTTGATTGGTGTAAGATTAAAACTAGAGATTACCATTGAAGCTTATCAAAATTCACTTGAAATATAAATAAATAAATAAATAAATAAAGGATATCATCTAGGTTTGGACAGATAACAAGTGACATAGATCCATTAAAAACAAGCTTAGAGACAAAATATTATGAGCCACATCAAAGCATATTTAAGAAAGAGGAACTATGAAAATAGTTCAATAAATCTTGAAAATTTTATTTGCCAAGTATCAAAGACATCACGTGGCTCTAATCAACAATTTTTTTACGTGCCCTACCACTGAACATTAAGCTTTGTATCCATAATTTTGTTTTTCCCTTGCATTATTGAAGATATTCTTAGGTCCAATTTTCTTATGGTGATTGACTAAGTATATGAAAAGAATGACCACTTAGTAAAGGAAGAACTACAATAGCACTCTTCACAAGCATGCTTTTAGGAAGAAAACAATATATTTCAAACACATATATACATTTGAATTCATTAACTAACTTTAACAAAGGTTTAACAAAGGGTAAAAATTAACAATCAATCTTTACTCCTAAACTTGATCCATGAAAAGAGTTTATTGGACAAAAAAATAAATCCTTTAAAGTAAAAAGAATGTAAGTTTTAGAACATGAACAAAATAAAAGTAGTCCTCTAAAATGATAAATATCATATTTTGAAAGTCTTAAAGATGTATCAAATTCCATATCTTGTAGAAAAGAATAAAAATGCCACATAATCTTCACCCTTTTATAAAGTTCATGCGTTTCAAAATCTTGGATTGTCATTTTTAATAACAATTTCTTCTTCACATTTATTGACCTCAATTGTGCATAGAATTGTTTCTTTAGATTTAAAACAGGGCACACATGAATTTAAGGGATAAATAAAGAATGCGCTAGCTTTTGATCACCGTAAACGCTTCAGTTGTCAAATCCAACAGTTTCCATTCATCCACTACAGTATTCGGCTCCGAAATTAATTGGTGCTTGTTTGCTTCTTGTCGGTCCTTTCTAAAGCCTGAGCTCATTGACATATCCAGAGTTAATGTAATTGTGAGCTCTGTCTGTTCCACGAGAAGACAAGTTAAAGTAGCCCTGCTTGAGATCAAATTGACTGAAGATTGACTTTGCATTAATACATCTATACAGCACAGCTAATTCAAACATTGCATTACGGCAACCTTTGTGCAACAAATGTCAATGTATCATTCTGGTGTGGAATCGGCAAAATCTCAGCAGATAAATAAAGAAATAAACGAGACAGAATCGATAGAAAAGAGAAGACCTTGCGACTTGTGGCCAAAAATCTTCCATACCTTGATATCTTCCACCCCACCATTCTCTCCTTCCCAGTTGCGTGTTCCACCATTCTCGTCATCATTCATACAAAAGTCACACATGATGGCTCTAAAGCACAAGGATTGGGACCCCAACCACCAGTAGCAGCTCAAGAATAAAGTGAAAAAGCGTTGGAAGTACAGTACAATTCAAATTTCCCATGGTCTCATTCATAGAAATCTCTATAATCCGCGAAAGAGGTTATTCAAGCTTCTCGTGAATTCATACCTGCTTCACTACCAATACAGAGAGACAATTCGAATGTGAAAGTCTGCCAAAGTCACGGGAAATACATCATATCCATTCGACATAGACTTCACAAACGCACACGCATGTAGGATTCATTACGGCGATGGAGCTCAATGGCGAAGTTTGCATCTGGTACACCTGCACAGGGAGATCTGTCTGACATCTTCTACCCCCGGGGATGATCGATGGACTAGTCAACGAATAGTAAAGCTACAAAACTTACCAACCTCACCGGGCCAGCAGCTTAGCCAGTACCCAGGTTCAATTCACAAGTTAAAAATCTACAACGTTGAAGAATTTTCAGGGTACAATGGCATTGGTCACGAGCGCCTGCAGAGCGCCGAGCGCGCTCTACACCTTGGCGGACGTCAACGACGCCGGGTTCTTCTGCTCCGCCAAGAGGCGCTCGTACACGCCGCGGATCTTGAGCCCACAGATGGTCTGGAACAGCCCCGTGCCGTTGTTGCTGCCCGGGAAGTCGGCGTGCTTCAACATCTGTTGCGTGATCTCACCGTAGAACTTGGTGGAGATGTTGCTCAAGTGCGACTCCACGTAAATGAGCTCGTCCAGCTTGTCGAACTGACCGTCCATCTCCAGCACGGAGACCTCGTTCCCGTAGTACGTGTCGGGGCCGTAGAAGAACTTGATGCCCGGGTACGAGCACGTGAGCTTGCGGCCGCAGGGGATCCAGGAAATGGTGGAGCCTTCGTCGAAGAGGTAGACGGGCTCGAAGAACTTGACACCTTCCTTCATCACCATGCGCACGCGCAGCACTTTGGCTTCGGTGTCGTCGGGGATGAGCTGCGTCGGCAGCACCTGGATGACGGCATCGGCGTATTGCTTTTGGGGGTCTGTCAATTCATGCATGGTTCCAATCCTTGGTTACTATGATGCATTCTAAAAACACGCGGGACGTACACAGTCTACATTGTCCAGATTTTCAGGGTCGTGTACAGTGTGAGGGGCTTACCAATGAAGGCATCGAAGTCGGGCTTGCGAGCAGCGATACTGGCCTTAATGCTCTCCAAGCTGTGACCTCTTTCCGCCATATCACGCTGCACATTAAACACAACACTTACTTAGGATGAGACATTGATTATCTAGTAACAAGTGCATGTGGATTCACTGGGATCCCAATTTGGGTGAGTATTCGGACGAATCAACTAGCCACCAACTGTTCTAGTGAAAATTCTAACGTGTGACACCCAATGGGCATGTTTACAGCAGACTTCTGTGATTAGGAGAGCCGGAGAATGCCTTTACCTGAATCTTCCAGGCGAACTTGACGTCGTCACTAATGTCAAGGTAAATGCTGAAGTCGAGCAAATCCCTCACACGTTCATCGTACCTGCACATGCGCACATCACATTGTTGATACACAGCCTCATGTCAGTCAACAGAGGCTGGTTTCCCTCTTCTCGTCTTGTCAATCTTCGACGATTCAGCGGAATCGGCGTCCCCACGCAGAGAATCAATTATTGTCAACCTTAGCCAACAGAAGGAAGACTATATCCTTAAATAAATTTTCCATTAAATATGCGAATGATCGTCACCCCTCCACCACCACCCCTGCCATGCCCCCTCTACAACCTCAAAGGCTTGGACCCTTCAGGCACTTACTGCATTTTGTTGGCTATGGCACAAAACACTTAGGGCTGCATTCCCCAAAACTGAAATTGCGAGGCTTCATATCTACTACAGTAGCGGCGTCACTGTAGCTTCTAAGCAAAAATTGAGCGCAGGGCCAAGAATTGGCATTTCCAATTAAAAATTCGTAGCCAGAAATCAAAATTCTCTCATTTCCCAAATGCAAACTTTGCAACCAGTGTGGGCTCAGTTTCATCTAAACTTCAGTGCAGCTCCCAACATTGCAACAGGAGCGAAATTCACGTCACGAAGGCAGCAGCTCCAATTGGTACTTACATCGGGTGCAGTCCCTCGATGACGAGAATCTTCGGTGGCGCGATCGTCTCCGGCGCGTCCAACAATCCCGTGACGTGGTTGTAAATGGGCTTCTCCACGCTCTTCCCTTCCTTCAACGCCTTGACCTGCTCGTACATGAGGTCGAAATTGTTGGCCTTGGGGTCCAGCGCCGTGACCGAGGCTTCCTTGCGTCCATACCTGTCCAACGAGTGGTAATCGTCGAGGCAAATAACAGTGGTAGTGTCACTGATCAAAGTGTTGGAGTCTGGGTTACCTCCCTTGGGAGGCGACGCCGCACCTCCAAACACAGACGTCAACCTGCGCATGAACGTCGACTTCCCACACCCGGAGTCCGCTGCCAATCCAATCACCACAGTCTGCCCATCCGCTGCCTTGCACACCACCACCGCTCGCCTCCCAGCCCTTCGCGCCTCCACCCTCAACGAGCTCGCCAAACACGACTGGCCATGGAAGGAAGATGTCAATCTCCCAGCACCTCGGGTCGTCTTCGCTGCCCCCAGGCGTGGCGAGGCGACCGCCGTGGACGCGGCAGAGGTGCACGCCATGGCTGCCATCGCTGCAACTGATGAATCCCTCGTAAGACAGACTCCGACGTTGCTGGCCAATTCGCGGTACTGCAAGTTCTCAATGGCCCCCTGGACTTGGATCCCGGAGAGGAGATTGCGAGGCCAGGTGGGTTGGGGAAGTTGCAGCCTGCAGGGGGTGGGTCTTCTTACGATGGATGGCTGCTGTAGGCCGGGCGATGATGGCGATGGCGTGGGAGCTGGGGCTGGGAGCTACGGGGTCTGCTGCCTTATCCTGGGCCGAGTGAGAGACGGTGAGGAACGGAGGGACATCCATTGGAACAGGGCGCCCAGAACCTCTCGTTGCCTATCCTGCCTTTCCTTTCGCTGCGTTCAGGCGGGCTCTGCAGTGAATCACAGGGCTCACCACAGTTGCACTCCCAGCCAGCCAGGTCAGCCAGATTTCCACTTTCTTGGGAGATCATTTCAGTCTCCTGGGAGTGAGGCCAAGTGTTCGCTGTTACTACAGGCCTGGAAACTTATTAATTGGAGCTAGGGCAGGCGCAGGCAGAGCATCTCTGATGGCTAGCTAGCCCATCAGTGATCAGTCACAACAACTGCAGCAGAGCTTAAGAGCATGGCCACCCTTACTCGCCAAACTTGGCACGCTCAAATTTTTCCATCTAGTTTTGAAGGGCGGCTCAATTTTCTAGTCCCTCACCCTTGCTTACCAAATACAACCCATAAATAGTCAAGTAGTCAAGTGACCACTCATCAACAAGGTTGTTTATTCATTGTTTATGAAGTACCAAAGTGGTGTCATAGTGGTGATCCAAATTTCAACATTGATTCATTTACACATTGGATAGAAAATATTGTCACATTAGCACATATCACATATCCATAATTCTGTTTTCATTCACAATATGGTGATTTCATCCAAGATATAGGGGAGTTTTTTCATGGAAATTTGAAATATGTTGCTTCAACCCATTTCCAATTTAAAGTATTGGATTCTCCCTCCTTGTGATATTTTTGACTTTTGTACACTTTCCATGAATCACCATGTAGTGTATTTTGGCAGTTTCAACTTCTCTATCTTGATAGGAATTTTAGCCAAGATATAATATTTTTTTGAATTTTGAGATCACTTCATGAAAGGAAGCATATCAAGTCTAGTTTCTACCCAAATTTTAAATCTTGAAAATTCCTAAAAGTCAAATTTTTGTTGCTACTTGAACTTTGGCCCTAGATGAATGATTTTCTAATTTTGAATGATGTGGTAAATTTATTTGCATTAGGAGAAATCTGAGGTCAATAGTGGGCCACCAATTTTCAATGGCAACAATGCAATTACAAAGAAAAAGTTATTGAATTTTTTTTTTCATCTGATGTAGCACTACTAGTGCCACATCAATGCCACACCAAACTGGCGATTTGAAAAAAAAAATTAAAATTAAAATTAAAATTATTATTTTATTTCCCTATAATTGCACCACAATCAAAATTTAAACATTTTTATAACAATCTTGGTCATAAGCCTGTCTTTTCAATGCTAAGGTAATTAACCCTATTTGTGACACAATTTTTGATGTGCCCCCCTAGAGACAATGGGAAGGAATTCATTTTTGTGGGAAAGTATGAGAAAAATTTATATCAATTGTGAAAATATTTTTTTTACAAAGTTTGAATTTGTTATGAATTATTGAAGCATCCTACCATGTTTTTATTATTTGTAGTTTATAAGTGCTACTAGGGCACTTTCAAACCAACAAAAAGGCCCTCATGTGGCCATGTTCTTTAGAGCGTCTCCACTTTGAGACAACATAATAGAGTGATTAACAACCATTTTTAGGGTCAATCTAGGATAGCCATTATGAAAGAAGCCATGGCTAAGAATAAGAGGTCCACTCCTACTTTGTAAAAGCCCTCTTTTTGCTAACATTTCAAGACCCACCAATGATGATAGCTAATACAACGTAGTTAAATAATCATTTGGCTTTGGACAATGAGGAGTGAGATCAAGTGCTGGCAATTGATTGTGAGGTTCCAAAGCAAGGTGGCTCAAGATATATATGTTGTAGCTTGACAAGTGGTCCAATGGCAATGGACACTATAGAAAACTTATGTTTTATGTGACATTTTCATCATTTTTTGTGATGAATTTTAGTGTATATCCAATAAAATCTATCACAAAAAATGATGAAAATGTCACATAAAACATGGATTTCTTATAGTGGGATAATGAATTTGCTATTGCATAATGTTGGCCCAACAAAGCTTGATTGTTTGTTGTGTCTTATTCAAATTGTGATAGGTCTCTTTGATGACTTTTCATTAGCATATTTCAAGTATAGCAATGAATTTGAGGATAACCAACAAAACAATGAAAATTTCCTGATTGAGAATACCAAGTAGAGATGCTTTTAATGGGACAAGACCCTATCCCCCACTAAGTCACTTCAAAATTGTTGTTTGTATACCTCAAAAGAGTCACTATTACACATATCAACAATGCCCTAAGCTCATTTACTCAGAAGTGAATCATTTGGTCTTCTTTCATGGACATAATGGAGCCTTTATAAAGTGGCACAAGGCATGAATAGGATTAGTAATTTTAGTGTAGAGTAAAAATGATTGTCTCCAACCCTTTGCAAAAACTTCATCAATACCAAAAAAATTTAGTGCTACAACCTTTGGTGTGCAATTCATTATATTAAACATTTAACCAATCCTAGGTCTCCTACTAGTGAATATACACCAAGATAGGAACATTTGAATCACATTTATAATGCAAGATAAACCTATTCAAAACAATTTTATTAAAAGCAATCATATAAGGTGATTGGTCCTAAAACTATTTGAATAAGCTTTACGGCACTATGGGATTCAAGAAGAAATGATGAAGACATTTTGTGAATGCTCATGAAATAAAATGGTTGCTCAAGTATTAGATGCACAAAGAATTAGTTATAAATTTTCATAAGTAAAGGTTATAGAAGGCTATAAGTGAAATCTAGACCAATCCAAAATCCATCTCAAATCCATCAAAAAAAATATCAATGCCATAAAAACTTTGTCCGAGGTTAAATTATAAGAAATTTTCCAAAATTCTCTTCTTTATAGAGTTGCTACCTCCACAATATTATACATGAATCCATTCATTATCCAAAATGGCCATCAACTCTACAACTTGTATTGGTGTTTTTAAAGGGATAGTTGTAGCGGTTACCACATCTTGCAAAAGCTACCTATAAAATAAAAAACAAATGGATAATCACATCATTTGTTTATTAGTGTATCAAGATGAAAACGCCTTAAAAGTAGGTTTTAATCTAGCTCTCAAAAAATTAAGGTCAATTTTTTGCTAAGAATTACTCATGAATTCTTGATATCTCATATATTGGAATCCCTCATACACTTCAACAACCAATATTAGATATATAGAAATTCATACTTATATCCATACTTGTCTCTCTTTATATATGCACATGCATATATTGTACATAAATTTATATGTATATATTATACATGTATTTATATTTATATTTATATACATATTTATATTCAATTGGGGGGTGCATTTTTTTTTGTGTCTCTAATTTCTTAAGGGCCACTCAATGGTATTTTTGAGGGAATAGTTACCCTTCTTAAAATCACACCTTTGACATCCTCTAAAGAATACATGATATAGTTTATCGAACTCATTTTGCAATGATTACTTTTTATAAGTTTAAAATAGACAAAATATCATTCACTTGTACATAATGCAAATATCTTGGGTGGAACACTCAAGTATAATAGTACCACTCACATCATATCATTCAATTTCCTTCTAAAAATATTCAATGTACTAAAATTTGCAATAAATATAGCCTTCAACAACATAAATCAAATAGTTATCAAATACTCAACACATATAAATCTTCATAAATAATAACTCAAAAATAAACAATTATTTCCTATACTCATGGATCTCCTTTAACACAAACTACATACCATACTTACAAATCCATACGTATATATATATATTTTTCAAATTACACCTAGAATAGCTCAAATTCATTGTCAATAAAGTATTACTAACAATATTACTAATAAATATATTAATATACTAATGAATTTCAATAGGATACATAAAGGCTCCCTTTAGTAGAGATATGTAGTATTGGTGTCATTTATGTAATTACTAACTAACAATCACAAATGGGACCTAATATGAACATATCCTCATTTCATGCAAATCAAGGGAAAAAGGATTTAAGTTCTTCTTCTTGTAATCCCTCTACTATTTACCATTTTTGGTATTATATTGGTCCAATTTTACATAAAAAATATCAAGGTCAACATTTTGTCATGGTTAGATCAATAGTAGGTGTATTACATTATCTATCATCAATTTACGAGAAATACATGTGTTTTTAGTAAAATTTTATTAAAAATCTCCTTAAAGGTCATTACCTATAATCTTATGTCTAGGTCTATACTTAAAAACTCACTTAAAACACCCATTTTTCTTCTAGTGGAGAGCGATTATGTTTTTTTTTAAGATGTTCATGACTCAACTCTACGAATGGTTTTGTAATTTCAAGACATACCACTTTAGGAATTCCCTAAAATTACAATTTTAATTGAAAAATTATAATTCCACTTGGGTTTGATTATTTTGTGATACAAGCATACATCTTTGAAAAATATGTACTCCTCTTGGAGTTGACCATGAGATATTTAGATTGTTAGTTTGCATGGTAATAGGCTTATTTACCTTAGTAGCTACAATCAAAGTTTTGTAGTACAAATATCATTTATTCAATTAAGGATCATGTTAGGTTGAATGTATAAGTGCATGGCTATATTTAATGGGCCAATTGTTTAGCTGCATCAAATTTGTATATAGTCTCAAATGTATTCATCTACCTTATAATAAAAGTTGAATCCATAGATGTATTTCCTAAGAAATGCAAATTTTCATTTAAACTATCAATCTTAAGTAGTAATGTATAAAATACTTGCCACCACTAAACAATCCTATTACAATTTTTATTAAAGTTTGAAAGTGTCAACATTTTCAATGTTTGCTCAGTTAACTACTTCACATTTCATTCTCACTTAGACAAGAAAAGATGTGTTCCAAAGAAGGTTAGATATAGGAAAGTTTAATATAGTGCAAAATTGACTATTGTATGAAAATTGGATATTTTTAAGGTAGAGGGACTTTATTCCTTTCCTTTCCTTAATTTTGTTCTTTAACTCACACTCCTAATCCTAAACCTTTTAGGTTCTGTTCGAACACAAATTCAAATGCCTTGACAAATTGGCTTCTTATTTTTGAGCTACAAATATCAATATAATTTTTTTTTAAATTAAATGAAAGTTTTTCTAAAACTTTCAATTTATTATTGGTACATTAAATTTTATGGCCCAAATCCCTGAAAGGGTTAGAATAAGGTCTCGATCTATCTATCCTAATGTATACTTTGTCTATAGTACAATATTTAAACCCCGAGTGCTTCAACATCATATTCTGTGATTCGAGCCAAAGTTTCCAAAGACCTTTTCATTCATCCAAAGCAATCCTTAAATTAAAAAATGACCATTTTTTTTTATTACCAATTAAACAAAATTGATGGAAGTAATACACTTATATAGACATATGAGCAAAATGTGCCCCCCCCTTTTCAAGCTCTAAAAGGATAATCTCCATTAATTTGGTTTGTTGTAGGTAGAAAGGGAAGTTTACTTCACCTACCTATAGAGGCATGGTTAGTTATATTAAAGTAGGTCTATGAAATAACTAAACTCAAAAAACATAAGATACATATTGCTTTCTTCAATGTACCAATTGCATTTGTCAACACACCAATAACTAATATATAAAAGGATATACACCTTTCAAAGCCTCACATGATTTCAACTTCAAAATTTATTACTAAAGTATAATTGCCTAATACCACCATCCACCCAATTCCATCACCTACAGGATCCTTCCAATTGCATTAGGGCCCATCTATTACCACAATCTTTTCAATCCTTTATCATAATGGCAATGCACTTGGAGAGCGGACACATCAACCCACACTTTACTCATGCTTCAATAAGGGTCTATTTACAGTTCAACATTTCAACTTTGAAAAATCACAAAAAATGCACTTCTTGTTGGAATGTCTTCATTCTTTTTGCAATTGACTTCTTTCAAATTTTTCAATCTTTGAAAAATATGGGAGCTAACAAATAGCTTCTTCAAAGTACCTAGATAGAAAATCTGTATGGTAAATGGGCAATTTTACTTTAATTCCACAAAGGTCCAAAAAATATGAAACCACTTGAGTCCAACGCCAATTCCATTTTTATGTATAAATTATTTTAAGGAAAATTTACTGAAAATATTTCATGAAGTCAAACTCCCCAAATTGCTAGTAAATGGTCACTTTATTGACCTCGTACCTTAACGGTACCCCCAATAAACTCTTCATTCATGATATCTTGCGGCCTTCGTTATTAAGTTATTACCTGTAAATTAAGTTACCCTTGCTGCTCCCGAGTTAGTGGAGCAACTCTTCTTTGGAGTGAAGGGTTTAGGGTTTCTGAGCCTCCCGCCATTCTTTCGCTGTGAATTGTCCTCCTCATCTTTTCACGATTAGCTTTCTCTCCTCTTGGATTTTGCGACAATGAGTTGTCTGAATCCCTTTGTCTTTTGGGGGGGGGGGGGGGGACAGAACCCATTGAAAGAATTTGGGTTTACTTTTCTGAGTTTATTGGTGGAGTAGATGTGAAGCTCCTCAACGGGAATGTGACCACTGGATAAGCGAATGGTCTCGGGAGCTAGAACTGAGAAGCTTGGAGGGAGGGCAGAGAGAAAGAGGAGGGCTGTAGTTTTGATATTCTCGGAGGTGGGTTTGTTTGGTTTTCACGGTCCTTGTTTCAAATTCTCATAAGGCATTGCTTGTTAGAGGGAGTGGTGAATGGAATGGCATTGGGTGCACAGCAATTCCGAATGTGCTCATGTGTATGCACATTCCGCTTGCAATTCCATCTTGAGACACTCGATTCCTCTTGTGATTCGACTGCCGCTTTAATTTAGTCACGTGGTCTCGTTTTTGGCATGCATCAGAACTGCGGATGGTGCTTGTTTCTCTTGATACCACGAGTTGCGAATTGGTGCGTGGATGACAACGTCAGTTCCAGGGGTTCCATTTACCCTGGAGATGGTGTCTGGTTCATTACAGAAGTAGCTATGTTGTTCTATTCCAAGCGGGGTGCCAAGATGGCGGCGTAAGTGCACTATTGTTCGTGGCAACCGAAATCGGGGTAGTGCAATTTGTATCAAGTAGAGTAGCAGGAGGCAGTATGGCAGGAGCTGTGCAGGTTCTGACTCTGTCCGACGATGAGGATAATTTGAGTTGCATTCGGAGCACTCCTCGTTCTCAAGCTCAACCTAGATCCCGACCTGGAATTCGCCAAGGCTCTCCAATAACTCCAGGTACTAGTTTGTGTTCTTTTCAAAAGTGTTTCAATTCTTCTTTGTACAATTCTGATGGCTCACTGATTCGAACAAATGTTATATTGTGGGGTGGGCGCAGTGACTGGTCATGTAGTGTGTTTGGATTCGGATTCGGAGCCGGAGTCGGAGCCAATCATTTTAAAAGAAATTCCTAGGAATTTAAAATCCACTGTTGTGGATGATTGCGTGACAGAATGGCCTTCTTGTAGTAGAAGACCCAGTGCTACAGTAGTTGACCTTGAATCCCAGGGAACCACTGTGATGAGTGAGACACGGAAGAGGATGCCAGATTTCTCTCGGAGAAAAATAGAAATCTTATCGGTTGAAGACATAATGAAACAAATACCCACAATGGATTCGGCTCCTAATGCGTTTGAAGAGCCTTACATGCCCTCTGAAGTGTTAGAGGAGATTGAGAGACCGCGTAAGAAGCAAAAGAAATCTGATGTTGCTTCCCTTGCGAATCCTATCTGTGACGCGGATCGACAACTTAAGCTACGGGAGAAAGAGCTGGAATTGGAACGAAAACAAGCTCAGAAAGCCGAGAAGAAGCGAGAAAAGGAAGAAGCCAAAAAGAAGCAGCAAGAAGAGATTTTGAAAAAGAAAGAGGTAATCGTATTTCCACTCTTGAACCACTTATTAGAATCTTGCAAAGAAATTTTGTCCTTCGCATATTTGTATTCAACTCGTTGGAAGGCCACTTGTGTTTTCTTGTCTCTTCCTATTTGACAATAGACAATGATCACGAAGGAGATGTAGATTGCTTGTAAAAGTTCAGAGCGGAATCTGTACACTGGCAGCTTTGCCCTTAAGCCTCGGAGCTCTGAATCCCTTCATGACTTCTGCCGTGCCACTCTTCTCTCCCAGTCTCAACCTCTCTTGGTGTTTGTCAACAGGAAGAGAAGGCTCGGAAACTTGCTGCAAAGAAGACAGCACAAGAACAGAGGAAAGCTGAACATGAGGTGGCAAGATTCAAAAGAAAGGCTGCTCTTGAGCACATGATAGCGTCTGTAGATGTCAAAGTTGCTGAAAAGGGATCGATTGGAGGTACGACATGCCCCTATTTTCATTTTCATTTGTAATTTGTAATTTCATCAAGAATTATTATCCTCTGCACACCTTTCATTTCTGATTATGCTCTTGTCAGAACAAGCAGAATGTGTTCAGCAAATTCTTCTGATATTCATCATTTGGTTCAAACAATGCAGGTCAGCTCTTGAGCCGATTTGTGGAGAAGAAACTTCATTATAGACTTGCTTCAAATCCAATCCATAATTCCATAACTTGGTGCACGAAGAGGCCCCGTTTAGAGAGCCAAGAGTTCGATCAGTCCGAAGATATTGAACTTCTTGGAAGTCAAGGCGAGTTTGTGAGTTCACAGGTATGTTTTGAATGAGGGTTCATTGTGGTCTTGCAGATGCTAGTAAGTACTTCTGTGAATTTGGTTATTGCAATTTGAAATAATGGTCAAAGGTTATCCGATAATTGAACATTTGCATGTTGTTTGTGCGTACAGGTGATTCACGAGGATGTGCATATCCAGTACATTCTTTTTGTCTTTGAAGCTGAAGAGTTTGCAACAATGGTTGCTGAATCATTATTGACTTCCCATGTACGAAAAGCACAGCAATTCTACCCTGGCTGTACAATCTGCTATTTGGTGAACAAGATGATGGTTTTCCTTCAAAAGAAGTAAGCGCTCTAACTCTGCCAGAGTTTTGGATACATAACCCTCACCTATCTCATAAATATTTTGAAATTGAATGCTTCTCTTTTGTTAAAGCTTAAGATTTACCAAGCGATTTTGGGTTGCAGGGATCAAGCTCAGTATCAATCAAATGACCAAGCTAGTGCTGGTAGATGGCAGCGTCCTCCAGTTGAGAAGGTGTTTGTCCTATTGTGAATTAGGTCCTCTCAGTTTTTTGATACTGAAGAGTAATTAAGCCTCGGATTATGGTTAAAAAGTTGCAGTTGCATAAACATTGATTGATAGTATTGGTCATCGTTTTGCCTATTCCCGCGCAAGTTTTAAATATTGATAGGGTTTTAGAAATAGTGGGCTTCGTTTAACCAATCATCAGATTTCAGGCATTGGCAGCTTTGACGACAAACTTCACTAGTGTGCACTCACGTCTGTGCGTCGATGAAGCTGATGTTGCTGATCACGTGACGGGTTTAATGCACAGTTTTGCCGACGCTTTATACGAGTAGGCTTCCCTCTCCTCGATGATTCTATTTATTAGTTGTTGAAAATTGTTTCGTAGTTTTTGACGGACTTGCTTGTGAGACTCAGTTCCCGCTGATTTAAACTCTACTAATTTCCGTTACGAGACAGGCCTAAGCTGACACGACTTTCTGTAAGCAAGAACGGGGAGCATGTTCGGTCCGGTGATCCGTTTAAGGAAGAAATTAGAAAAAGTCTGTGGTAAGATGTAGTTCTGACATCATGATCATTGGCATCATTGATCTTGTTCTTTGGAATAGCGAGGGAGCCTACAAACTGAAATTTTGGTATCGTTTCTTTTGAAGGTTGAAAGCGCTTGTGGCAATTCCGAAAGTGTCCGGACCATGCGCAATTGCAATAGGGCGAATTTACCCTAGTATGCGCTCTTTATTTAGAGTTTATCTCGACAATAGAAAGACGGTAAGCTTCTCTTAGTCATTATCGATTGACTCCATGCATCTCAATGTCCGAGGCATTTAATTTCCTGTATTTTTAATCTTTGTTTTTTCTTCAGTAGCAGTTTATCAGATTCTGGATCTACCTGTGCAGATTCTGAGTTTAGTACTCTAGAGCTTAATGTTGCTGACCATAGCTAAATCTTTTGTGACGTTTTTGTTTAATTTGCAGGATCTGGAGAAGGAGTTACTTCTAAAAGATATATTGAGGGAGAGTGTCATTGACTCCGCAGGTGGACAGCGTGTAGGCGCTGTTTGCTCCAGGCAAATTTACCGCGTATTGATGGCTCAGAATGGCAACCTGAAAGTAGACAGAATTGACGAAGATGAAGATTGACTTTGGAGGTATTGTTCAGTCTCACCTAGAGGAACACTGGCCATTTCTAGTGTTGCTTCTGTAGATAGTTGTACATTGGTTAAAAGACTGTAGCTTGCCGTCAACCTTCTTGAAAATCAGAGTGTTTGGTCCCCGACATTGTGAAGGTTCTTGCTTGTTCGCCACGTTCTACGGGGTATGCGAGGTCAGATTTTGTGAAACGTTGATGTTTCCAAATGACTTCCAAATGCCTGTGGAAGAACAACTGGAGTTTAATTTCTCCACATAACAGCGCAAGTTCATGTTTGCCACCAAACTTTTAGTCTAGTGAGACCTACTGGACGTGTCATCGCGTTTGAAGATTTTTCCTGAGTTGTCCAAACTGATACCGTTCAAGTCATGCTGCAGACGAGAACCAGGTAATTGTTTAAGTGTTTCTTCTGAAATTATAACACCCACTCCCTAAAACAAGGCAATGTTTAGCAATTCAGTGAATATTTGTTTCTAAAGTAATGGCAATTGAAACTGAAACTGTTTTGATAATGGCTCTACATTGTTTTCCAGACGATTTCTACCAAGAGTGCATGTTACCCCCCAAGTGCGTAAGCCTTTCCAAGTGTGTTTTTCCTTATGAATAAAGAGAAAGGAACACACTTGGAAATCAAGTAAAATTAGCAAGCTTTACTTTTCCACTAATGTTACATATATGTCTTGGAGAACCTCTCAAGAATCAAATATTTACTTTTTAAAAAGCTTTCAATAGTTAACCTTCAATACAGCCCGTAAAATTTTTTAGAACAATTAAAAGAATTTAGCTGCCCCTAAACTAATGAGCCAAAAAATTTGGAGGAGACCATATGGTTCCTCAAGAAGTTACGGGTTAATGTTCTTCACATTGTTCAATTCTTGTGATGGGGATTATTCAATAGTGTTGACTATTGTTTAATGCTTCTACAATCCTCTCTAGGAATGTGAAATGTTTTTTAGAGTTCTATTAAGATGCAATTTAGTTATTGAAGCTTTATCCTTTAGGAGATATAATGCACTCTTATGCTTGAAAGTCTTATTAGAGAATAGCATTGTGCTAAATATTTCAAGTTCACTAGTATCATTCTATAATAACCCCTAAAGTTCTTCAATGTTTAGAGGTCCAAAATTGCTTCAAATACTTAATCTAAAGGCTAAAATCTTCATCTTTATTTAGTTTTTTAACAAATCTAACACTAAGGTACTTTAGTTAATTTGTTCAAATATATCTTTCCAAAATTTTACAGTGAATATCTTGACTAATTGCAAGTTCAATGTACTTAAACTTCATAATGTAAACTTGTTGGGCCCTTCCAAGAGGTAAAGCTTCCTAGTAGCTTGGTCATAAAATAAATAATTAAAAGGATATCTAATAGGATTAAAGAGCCCACTTTGGGTGTTTTAGAACTCAAGCAAAAGATCTTGTGACTTCATAATGAAATCTTTTAAATGGATATTAATCATCTTAATTTATGTGTGAAGCTTTGTTTCACGTCATTCTAATGAATATTGCAAAAGTTAGAAGGATTTTTTCAATTTCAATATCAAATTAGGTAGCTAAAAGCCTATAAAGATATTCTAAAAAAGGATTAATTAATTTCATTGTATTGTATTGATTGATATCTACTCAAAAATATTTGAACCATTCAATTCCATATAATGAGGTGAAAGTCATGAAGAGTTTTATTCTGAAGTCAATAAAGGTAGGAAAAACACATAATGTCATTTTTTGACTTCAATTTTGAAAATTTTGAAAATAAAGACACAAAAAGAAAGTATACCAATTGTTTACTAAAACATACTCACCACTGGGATTACAATTCTCAATTTCTTGTAAACATTATTAGCAATTTAGTTTTCTCTTCCATTTTGTACCACCTTCCACTTTTTTATTTTCTTGAAAATGAATATTAAAGTTTTTTTGGTTAAATTTTGTAAATGTATTCTAAACACATTTTCCAACATATCAGCTTCCTACTAGGGTTAAAACAATAGTATGTTCTCCTTGACACAAATTTTCATACAAAGAATGATGAATCCTGAATATGTTATAATCTCACAAGTAGTCGAGTGGAAACCCTTGAGCGCCATGCCTTAGCAACGTCACTCCTCTGTCAGTTCAGAAAACTAAAACCATAAAACTCGCTGAAACTTGCTTCGGATTGAGCAAGCTCGAAAAGTTCATTAGTTTACAAACTTGTTCTCCTGCATTTCTCGTTTTTGCGCTGTCTTGGACACCTTTACCTGCCGTGAGTTCATAATCCCCCCACATGTAGCTCAGCTGAGAATTGGTGAAAGTTCTTCTGAATCGCTACTGGAAACGTCATGGCAGAGATAGAACTGGACTAGCAGTTGATGATAAACTGTTTCAGTCGATTCATTGTCGAGAGCAGTCAGAAGTTCAAGAGTCGATGATCTACAGTACCTCTCCCTGTACGTAGTATAAAAGAACAAGCTTGCCCTGCTCTCCTCATTCCATTGCATTTTCTGTCTATTGCTTAGAATTAATTCGCTCAAGCTTCTATCCTTCTCTTACATCTTAGATTACCTGCAGCTAGTATTTATATATTTCTTCAACAGCGACACCGCCAGTGGCCACGCCTCCAGTTGCGACTCCTCCTGTTGTGACACCTCCAGTGATTACACTGCCAATTATTCCTCCGCTTGCCCCCATTGTGGCCTCCATTGTGGCTCCCATTGTGGCTCCCCTTCTGGCTCCCCTTCTGGCCTTCTCCCTTGACGCTAGGCCGGCTTTGAGTCTGTGCATGAGACAGCAGTGAGCATGGTGCTGCTTTGGCATTGGATCAGTTACATTGGTTGCGTGAGTGTTCACTCGTTCAAGCTGTCAGAACTCAGAAGAGCACGCTGTGAAGGACGTTGGCGATTCTGCTTCGACAAGACTGGCGTCGCCGAGGAATAAGACTTGTGTCGTGAAGAAATGGCTCCGTAGCTAAACCCGCTCACTTCACTCTTTTATATATATAAATATGTGTATGTATATAAATGATATGGTATACTTTGTGTGTAGTATTGTGTAGGCCTGGGCATTCTTATGCGAGACGACCACGACGCAAAACTACTGTAGTTGAATTCTTTATCTAATAACAGCTTAATTCACTGCATATTGGGAAGGTTCTCATTGAAGGCATGGACTAATCTTCAGAGTGTCGAGGACCCATTCTTCGGTCAGGTCTGATCCTTAGCTAGTTGTGTGATGTTCAGATGGTCAATTTCGTCAAAATGGCGATATTCCATTAAAATGGCACAAAATGAAACCACTGAAAGAATGAAAACAATGGAAAGATTGTTTGAGGGGAGTGGAAACGCGTGAATTAGGAGTGATTTGAATGTGTTAGGCATAAAATTGGCACATGTATGACCCTATTGCGGCACACTTATTCTCTTTTGTAGAAGATATTCCATTAAAATGGTGTGCGGAATACCGCCATTTTAACGAAATTGACCATTCAGACATTTGTGGAATAAAATATTTTTGTTTCTAAGTATTGGGCGTCGTTGATGATGACATGGCGTAGTACTGTCTTGCTGTATGGAAGTTTGTGGTCGGATTAGAGATCAAGTGAAGTTTTGGATGAGGTCTACGAGCTTCATCGATATTCTTTGCTCTGAATTGAGCGCTGACTTTTGACAATTAATGCGAAACTGCAAATATTAACAGCCAGGGGGATATACATTTGATCACATCGACTAGATAGCTAGTTTGAGATCGACCGTTTCCGCACATTTTATGTGAATATCGGAGAGCCTGTGGCTTCTGAGCTTCTACCGATAACCTTTGGATAGGCTTTGGCTGATAATTTTGTGCAACTTGTGATTCTTCAGATAAAGTCGGCCAGCATTTTCGGGAATTCCGAGTGTTCCAATTTCCCAGTCCGTGATGATATGGTCATGTGAACGGGCTCTGAATAGGCCTAGATTGATATCTTCATATGAGTTACGCTTTCACCAAGTACCGAAGTTACTCTACTTAACACTGATTCAGAATAATTACCTAGATCCCATGAATCCCTTTTATGAGTCCACCTAACCTTGAATCTTACGTTTTTTGCAATGCCATGAGATTCTCCGCTTAAACAGTTCTGTGCAGAGGAATTGGTAACTCAGAGTGCTTAGTAATCTAGGTTTGATACCTTAAATGCCATTAGAGAGAGTACCTGAACATGTTGTGGACGTACTGCACTTCAAATGCCCGTATATTGAGTAGTGGCACCATGGCTTTTGACGCTCCTTTTCTTTCTGGAGTGCCCCACCTTCGACTCGTCAATCTCAAACATTTGAGCGGACCCTTGAATTTATCTCCAAACACGCCAAGCTCAGTGCCCATGCATAGAGTCTTCTTAGCGAGTCCAAAATGTGGATCAATCTCTTCAGACAGAATCAATCTGGTCAGAGGGAGGCAACGGAGATCAAGGATATCAATGAATGCGTTTATGACTGCAACCAAAATTTCGTTAAAATGGCGGTATTCCACAAACTTGACACTTTTACAGTAGCCGTGCGGTCTGAAATCTATACCAGGCCTAGCCTTTAGAGCTAAAGAACGTAATTCAGTAAACAAGCAACATTTTTCAGCAAGCATGCTCAAGATCGTTGTTCAAGAAGCAATATTGAATGCCAATTGTGGAATCACTTTTTTGTGTATAACGTTCAAACATTGCTACAAGCTTTGCTGTATGGGGTGGAATATAGTAGTGCCTTTTCAGCTATTTAGGACACATACATGTCAAATGAGCTGTGCAAATTTTGGGAAATTTCAGTCATTGGGGATTGGTAATACCGGACAGTTTAGCCTAAATGTTTTTGTCCCACAGCTGACATGGAACTTCATGGACGGACATTGCGTAGGTGGATGTTGATGTGTCACCTTTTACTGACTCAATCTAAGAACAAGTGTTTTGACCTGTTCAAAATGTTATATAGATATTGAGTTGTGTAACGTGGAATAAAGTATTAATCTTTTAGTTTAATATTTGACTGCTCGGTACTTCCCCATCGATAGGACTTTTCTTCTGTTTCGCGACTGTCACCGTGAAATGTCGAAGAGCTCCTGATATCCTGATGATAAACTGATTCGACAATTTACTGTGCATGCTCGACGTTAACGTTTATTTAAAGAGATTCTTGCAAGTTTCTGAAGTCACAAGTGCCTCTAAATTAAAGAAATGAGGATTGAAGATGTCTCTGAGTTCTTTAAAGACTGTAGACAGTTATAATGTAAGCATGCTGTAATCCAAGTGAACGCTAAAAGAGAATTTGCCACGCACTGCCCTCATTACACTCTAGGTTGGATCATCGTCTACTTGGGAAATTTCGTTAAAATGGCAGCATTAATTCCATACGCCATTTTTCCATTCATTTCCTTCTTCAGCTCTAAAGTCTAGTACTGTATAGATTTCAGAACGCACGGTAAGTGCCAAGTTTGTGGAATACTGCCATTTTAAAGAAATTTTGTTTCTACTAACTACTAAATGTGGAGCTGCTTCATAGCCATACATGTCAGTAATGTTATGTCAGTAATGCCATTCTGCTCAATTTACCTATCCTGGCAGTGAAAGAGTAGCAATAATCATCCCTCAATCAATTAATCGATCGACAAAATTGAATTCGCTAAAATGGCACGGAAATCAGAGACAATACTGAACACTGAACTTTGACGGATTGTTCTGGAATATTTATTAAAGTAAGAGATTTTACTGACAAGCGCGAGCATGTAGCAAAGAATCCAAGTCCTCCGCCACTGTCCAAAACCAACACTGCGGAACGGCATGCTATACATATGCATGATGCCTGGCTATATGATTATATATAATTAAGGTCACAGGCTCACAGCGGTCACAAAACTTCGAGTGGTCATGTATAATCCCAATTGATCCCCAGATTCCCCGCTAGCTAGCCCTAAACGCACATCTACCAGGCGAACCAAGGTTTCTTCGCCGCAGGGGAAGTCGTTTGATCCAGCTTCACAGTACCGTATGTCTGCTGCTGGTGGCGAGGTTCGCGGAGGAGGTCGATGGTGCCGTCGGCGATTTCCTTGATGGTGATGCACTGGTAGTCGCAGCAGTCGTCGGAGGTGACAATCACCGTCTTCCCGAAGTCGCTGCCCACACCCACCAGAAACTCACGGTACGTGTCGTTCATGTTCACCGGCAATCGGAACTGTCCGCCTCCCGCAATGCTGGCGATGGGGGCCGACGAACGGTTGTTTCCCACTTTCATATTCACCACGTTTCCCGTCTGGTTCACGAACAACGTCGACGTGCTACTGTCAGCCATCCTCACGTTCTGTAGCTCTCACTGACTGAGTGACTGAGTCCCCTCAAAACAAATTGACAAAAGAGCTAGGACCAAAAGTTATCCCGCTAGCTAGCTAGAATGATCCTTGGAAAATGGGTAATTGCCACACCGTAAGTTGCTAGCTAATTAATGAGGAGTCGAGAAGGATCGGAGGAGGATCGATCACACATGCAGGGAATTCGAAATCAATTGTGTGTGAGAATAGAAATCGACTGGGCTTCGCGTGTAATTTCGGTCTGGCTATGGCTGAAGCTAGATGGAGACTGGGATGAGTTCAATGAGCAAGCACCAGGTGATATATAATTTTCCTGCCCGACAATTCACAGGTTTTCGATCAACGGGCCAGCACCTTCGCCGATTCTCCTCCACGGCGGAAAACAGGGAATTTGTCGGCATGCTAGCTAGTATTTCGTGCCGACATTTGCAGAATTCTGTCACCAATGCACAATTGCGGTGGAGTCTGCAAAACTATTTCCTTCTGGTAAGTGACCTTCTGCGTTAGAGAGGTTCTGCAGTACTGTACTGGAGAATAGTCTTCAATTATCGATAATTAAAGAATTGAAGGAACTGAAGGGATCAGCGTTCCAGGAAGTTTCGTAGCTCCAACGTACAGGGAATATCCATAAAAACAATCACTTGAAAAGTTCTCAAACACAGAGGTACATATTCGAGTTTGAATGTTCTCGTGGTGAACATAACGCTTTTAGAGCCTGTGTCATTTCAACTTCAAAATTTCATACTCCCAGTTTTCAAAATAACACCGGTGTTTTCTTTCTGCTTTACAAACTAAGGAAACAATAGTATAATTTTGAAATAGAGGGAGTAATTAATTCCACAAGGGTTCAAAACTATGAAACAATATGGGTTAGATGCTAATTGTATTTATTATTAAGGGGAGATTTACATAAAAATATTTTAAGGAAATGAGCTTCTCTAAAAATGCGGTCAACTTATAAATGGTTGCTTTATGGACCCTATACCTTATATTTGCCTATTTGGTATACATTTCAAACTTTCAAATGTACATCATTAATAAATAGAGGCTACAAAGTGGCACATGGCACAATTAGGGTGTTTTTCTTACCTTCTCTAGTTATTTCATCTATTTATAATATTTATACTATTTCTAGGAAATTTGATCATCTTTTATCGTACAATTTTAAAATTCAACAATTTTTGTCTCCATTTTCATCAATTCACAATGTACTACCACCAAGTTTTTCATATCATTTTGATTTAAGTGATGTCTAAATAGCTTTCTTCTTAAAAAAAAATTAAAAAAAAGTTATCCATTAGGATTTTTAATTTTCATTATTTGGACATTTGCAAAAAATTATCTTACGAGAGTGGTAGGTAATTTCCATAGGTATGAATGGAATGGAATGTAGTATGTAGTGGATAGAATGAATACTAGATAAAAATGTAGAGTTGATGTCCATTTATGGTAATAAATGCATCTATTTTATTATTATTAAATGGATATTTGGTTCCTTTGCCATTAGATGGGATTCAACCCTTGAGGAGGGTCGTTTTAGGTTGGAAACCATCCATTGTTGTTTGGACAAAAAAATAATTAATTTAAATTTTTTATTAAAACTTTATTTTTTTTTTATTATTATTATTATTATTATTTAATGACATGGCAGTCTCTTGGCCACGTCAACAGACTGCATGGCTACATTCCTGTAGTCTGAGAACTATAGGGAAGCTGCAATCTTCCAATGAAGCAAAATCTCATCTAATGATGGGGATTGAATTTCTAAAATCTCTTTAAATTTAACCCCTAAATTTTCATGACTATTTTGACCAAAAACCACTTCTAAATTGTCATTTCTATTGAGAAAAAAAAAATTTAAAAGAAGATTTTTATATGGGCAAATCTAAAGTTCCAAACATATGATTTTCAATTAGACTAGTACAAAAAAGTGTGAAAGAAATTTAAGAGACTTTGAGTATGTAGATAGGAAGATATTAACATTCAAAGTGACAAAACAATTGTTTTTTCTCCTTTCTAAAGAAGATTGTAAGATTCTAAATCCTTTTAACTAAATAAATATGTACTAATAATTAGAATTTTATAATTATTTTTGTTGGAAAAATGAGTCTAGAGTTTGGAATATAAATATCAGCAAAAAGATATTTGGTTTTTAGTAGAAATAGACAAAAAATGGAAAAAAAAATTAAAAAAAATTAAAAATTATCAATAGATCTAAGATGGAATTGAAATATGTCAATCTTGTTTTGGCAACTACACTAAATACTACAAATTTATTATTTTTGGAAATTGTAAGAAATTGAGTTAAAAGTGAATATAATTAAAAGAAATTCAAGAGGGTACTTTGATTGCTTGCAAAAAAAGATGCACCAACTTTTTTGTCACTAATCCAAATAGAATGAACCAAAGCTTCCCACATAGACAAAAATATATTCTATGAGCAAAAAAAATTCAAGCTTTAGTTTTTAACCTTTGTATTTTGTTTGTTGCCCAACTTGAGGGTTTTGAACTTAGGGTTGCAAAAATATTGATTGAAATATAAATTAAATTTGTAAAAAGCTAATTTAGTTTTTTAATTTTTTTAAATTAAAAAATCTTACAAAGATAGAAATCATGATAATCTACCAAAATTTACATTTGTTTTCTAAGGGAACAATGGTGTTTAAGGGTTTTGGATTCACAAGGATTACACTTGTAGCCTTCTACAATGTTTACCTATGAAAATTTTATATCAAATTTATTGTGTGCCCAAATTTAATGTAATTAATTACATAGAACCATATAAGAATCAACCAATGTGCAAAAATTATTTTATATTTTATATTATATATCCATGGTATTACAAAGTTTATTGAGATGGTTTGAGGTGCGGTGACTTTAACGCCATTAAACCTCTCCCTAGAGTTGGCATCTACAAAGCTCCTAAGTTTTGATCTCAGGGGGTGCACTTAGTTCTACTATAACAAACCACATGCAAACAAGTGGTTTCTAATAAACTATAATTTCAACCTAAATTTTTGAACATTGTTTAATAATGACTATAGCTTTCTATTGCCAAAATTTCCAACTCAAATAAAATATGAAATGATTTCTAGAAGAGGTTGAAAATGAACTAAAATGGCATGTTTTCAACTCAAATAATTATAGAGAACACATTTAGATGACCATTGAATTAATATTCAACTCAAAATGAGCTTTCAAAATGAGTTATTTTTAGGAATTTTTTGTTCATTTTTTAGACAATTTTTTCTTATATAATATAGGGGTGTGAAAGTTATTTTTCAGTTCTATAGTATATCTTTTTACTTCAAAAATTTGTAACTAATTATTATTAACAAATAAAAATATCAATACTTCAAAACATAAACTTTCAAAGTAGAAAAATCTATTCATATTTTTTAATTTTTTTTATTTTTAAATTCAAAAAGTATATAGGGGGTCCAAAGTTTTGTTTGCACGTGGTTTCTAATAGACTCTCTAAATGACCCCCCCGAGGTTTTGATTCAATAATTATAAGATCAAATTTTAATTTTGTCTTTGATTTGTCCATTATGAATTAATCAAATTTTTTATTTTAATATATTACAAAGGTGAATCCTTATATTTTGAAATTTCATAATTAATTTTTATAATTTTTTCAAAACATTGAAATTATGATGCAATTTGGAATTATTATTTTTGAAGTTCTAAAGTAATATTCTACACATTCAAATCAGTACTAAATATTTTCTAATTTATTGTTTAAATGCATGAAGTGTAAATTTCTATGAAAAATATCAAGTTAGTAACCTTAGTGAAACATCATGTTACCTTATTTTGGATATTTGATGAAGTAATCAATAACCATATTACAACTATGGTAATACATGCCAAACTTTACAATTGCAATAACTTCTCAATTTAAAATATTTTTAGGATTAGAAACTCAATTAGAAACTAAACTTAATAAGTAGTTTTTTTAGGGGGGGTGAAGTCAAATCCAACTAAAATATTTGTAAAAGCTAAAACAATACTATATTTTGGCATGGACAAAATCTATCCATTTCATGTCCTTTTTCAAGAACCAAAGAAACTTGTCCATTGAATTTACTTACACTTTTCTTTACTTTGCCTTCATATTACTTAATCTTACCACTATTTCACATTTTATGTGATAAAAACATGCATAAAAATGTGATAAGTTTTGCACTATTTCAAATGTTCAAAAAAGAACCTAGACTACTTTCTTATCAACCCTAACCATAGAATAATTTAATTAATGTTTCTTTTACATGAAGCATTGTACTATCACCATATTACAAAGCTTCATGTAATCATTTGTAAATAGGGAGCCTATTAATTCAAGAATCTCACATAGGGATAATACATCCTCAATTTGCAAAGACTCTTAGAAGACATAAAGGAACAAATTTGTAGTTCATGGAATATTGAGAATCAATTTTAAATAGTGATCATATGAAAATTTCCATGCCTTAATACTTTTTTCATGTTCCTCCACAAAAACTTTTCAATGAATAGAAAATGCTAATCATTTAAAATTTTGACATTGCTACATTTGTCCACAATTAGAAATAATAACAGCCTTCTTTGGTTTGCCATCACTAGAACCAATTGCTTCAATAGCTTTTACAACATTGAAGCCCTCAATGACTTGGCCAAGCACAACATGCTTACCATCCAACCAAGGAGTAGGGACGGTGGTGATGAAGAATTGTGAACCATTGGTGTTGGGCCCAGCATTGGCCATAGACACTGTCCCTGGTCCACTATGCCTTCGAACAAAGTTTTCATCAGGGAACTTGATCCCATAAATGGACTCACCTCCAGTGCCATTTCCCTTAGTGAAGTCACCACCTTGGCACATAAATTCTGGAATCACTCTATGAAATGCAGAGCCTTTGTAATGCAAGTTTCTCCCACTCTTGCCAATTCCTTTCTCTCCGGTGCACAAACATCTGCAATATGAAAGATTGCTTCAATTTTTAAACCTTATAGTATAATTATTAAAAGTCCTTTTTCTCAAAAAATTCTTTAAGATGCCACTCAAAAAATTGTATTGTAAATATACCTAAAATTTTCTATGGTTTTTGGACACGTATCTTGATAGAGCTCCATTACAATGCGACCTGTTGGAGTGCCTCCAATTACAATATCAAAGAATACTTTTGGATTTTGTGGATTCACCATGAGTCTGCAATTGATTCAAACGAGTATTACAAATTCAGATAAAATATAAGTGCTAGTTTTCAGTTTTAGTATTAAATTATTTGTCTATTTAAATGAAATAAGTATTGTTGCAAAATCACAATGGTTTCATGTCTTACGATTCAAGCCCCCCAAAGCAGCAATCCAGCCTCAAATGTCTCTTCTGTTAACTTGATTTTAATTTTAATTTCAATTAAAGTACTAAAATTATGGCTCTCTTTTTGGAGGTTTATTATAGACATTTAGTTTTAGAGTCAGCTCAATTATCCATTGTAGCTTGATTGATCTCAAAGCTAAAAAAATTAAAGATTAGCTAGCTAGCAGAAGAAGACTTGGAGATTGAAAAGCCCATTTCTATTTTTGAGAGCAAGTCTCGTAAAAACTATATAGAAATGGTTCCTAAGGCAGAAAGATATGTAACTTTGAGGCTAATATAAGCTAGTTCACTTAGCATTTGAATATGAGATTAGTTGACCAATGAATTCCTTGGACACACACCTTCAATGTCTTGTTTTCTATTGAATTTCATAGAAGCTCTACTTCGTTTGCACAAGCAATTGACGTAAGATAGCTCTCAAGGTACAACACAAATTATCATCAAAACTTGATAAACAACTAGTTTAAAAGTCAAATGAGAGTTGCACTTAAAATACACTTAGAACAAGGACTTATTGGTGCTCATAAATATAGTTCACTTGTCAACATGAATTGCTTGGAATTTCAAATTTCTTCCAATTAAGCTAAATCCTATTCATAGATTAAAGATAACTTTGGTTGCTTTGAAGAAGTATCTAGATGATTTTCTTTTGTATGAAAATATTATAGCTTAACGTTGAGAATTTGACTCTACTCTTATTGTCTTAATGAATAGATACACTACTTGGGAGATATTCTATAAGGCAATTTTTTTAAAGGAAAATCTTTATATAATCAGATTACAAATCTATAAAACTTCCAACTTTATATAACATAAAGTAGGAAGAAACACACCTACATCAAGTGACGAAGCCATTTGCTTGACACCTGATTTTCTTCATTGGAGAGTTAGAGGAACTATTGTTTCCAAGGGACACCAAAGACTCACCTTCAACCTCTTTATCTCCCAAAGGACACCAAGATGGTGTTCACATAATGAATACAAGTTCACATCCTACATAACTGCCACATATAGAGGTTTAATATGAAGATGCATCCATTCACAACAACCTTCACATGGCTACTCCAAACCCTTCACAACCAAAGGTCAAGACTACAAGAAACACTCCCATGTGTTCATATGAACATCAAATTGAGGATGAAAAAATAAATTATGCCCATGATGGAGCTACATCCAATCTAACTAATTAATCAATACTCCGTAATATTTACCATTTTACCACTTTTGCCAAGAGACAGTTTGTGCCTTAAACCCAAGTGCAGACAATCTCTTGCAATGGACCAACTAAGTTAGGTTGCATGGATTCCCTACATCTGCAACTGATTCAATTCAGTAAGAAAATCCTAACTGCTACTCCAAATGTTGTAAGAGAATCCTCTAATCCACCATGAACATCTCCAACACAGGTTCCGAAGCATGGACCTTGTCCGACCTTCGGAGCGAGTGTTGCCTCAAGCTCTCCGACCCGCACCTCTTCAGCCTGGTCATGGAGTGTTTGAACGAGGGTCGTTTACTCGGCCACGTACCAAAGCTCCCAGAAGATTGTGCCCTCAAGGTCCTCTTGGAGCTCTTGCTCGACCTGGAAACACAAGTCGGCACGTCTTCATGATCTGAACCCGGGTAACTGCGAAGTTGCATTGCATCCGCCAAGCGTTCAGTCAAATCCTCCATCTCGTCTCCAGAGCTAGAATCCCGATGCTGGTGCTGGTGCTGGTGCTGGTTTCCTGAAGGTCCTGGCAGTCCTGGCAGTCCTGGCAGTGAATTCTGAGGCTCCTCATTCACAGACCACCGCAAAGGATTCTCCAGCTCGTCAATGGACCACATTAATTCCAAACTCGCGTTATCGTGACGCATCCTTGGACCTGGACGTGAAGACCCCGTGGAGCTAGTCGAAACCTCTGTAGAGGTTTGCACTCTGCTCTCCAGAGTGTCTGTGGTGCTGACGTTGCTCTGGAATATTTCTTGGGCCAGAAGCTCCACGACCACTTGGTTCATGGAGCTGGAGCCCGTGGATCGGGACGAGGTGGAGGATTTGGCCAGCAGGCGAGCAAACCGCTTCGTTTGGGGTGATGAGAGCGGGAGCAGAGGATGCTTTCCTTTCTGGTTCCCGGAGCTTCGAGCCCGGCTGTATAACCTCTGTTTGGGAAGGGATGCGGGTGCCTGTCTGTTGAGCTGCTGCTGGGACACCGACTGCTCCGAAGGTGGAGAATTCGGGGTGTTTGCGACATGAATTTCACTTGTGGGAGTTGGAGATGTTTCAAGAGACAAATGTCGCATGTGTTGCAGGATCGGCATGTCAATTCGGTGACTATCTGGAATCCCCGCATTCGGAGCTGCAAAGGCGCGCGGGCACTCTTCATCAGGGCACAAGAGCGATATAAAGAATCTAAAACTGTGCCAAGTGATTTAAAACTTATGGCAACTATTTACAATTGAGTCTTCAACCTTCCACAAGAACAATGGTTCAAGAAATATGCATGTCTTGTAATTTATGACGCATTTAGTGATAAAAATCAAAAGCTACACTGTAAGCAAGTGCTTCTCTTCGCTGCACATCCACTGCAAATAGTTCCGTTCGCTTGCCTAAGTGAAAATTGCGCAAACAACAAAGTCTTCAGCAATTCTGCAATATGAGACTGTACACCAACTTTCTTACAACATGAAACAAAATTCTTGTAACCAGTCCGAGCACTTGGTATGCCCGTAGTGCGCGGAGAAGGGGCAATTTGCACTGGTCAATGGCATGTCTATTCTATATCATGTTAATTATGAAAACGTAACTTAGTGCCGTTGCAGAAAACAATAATCTGGTCAGGGGTCTTACCAGAGGGGAAGGAGCCATGGCTGGAAGGAAGAGACGGCGAGCTCGATGGGCCCGACAGCTGCCCAACCTCCAGAAACTCCTGCTCATGTTGCTCTTGCAGGATCTCAATCTCATCACCCACGACATTGGCATGCGCTCCAGGAATGAACGACATCGTCGGGGCACGAGCAGGGTCAGGCGGCTCCATTTCAACAGGCAGGAGAGAATGTGGCACCGCAGCTGCCAAGACAATGTTGACTCTACACAATGGGCAGGTGGAGGACGTGGCGAGCCAAGTATCAATACAAGGGATGTGGAAAGGGTGGTTGCACTTGGGCAGGATTCGGAGCTCTTCGCCTAATTCAAACTCTCCCAAGCACACCGAGCATTCGGTGCCATCCACTATCCCCTCGTCTGGGCTGTATTTGCAAGTGGGGATTCGACAGATGAGCGACTCGTCCAAGCCCGAAGCGTCTGGAGGCCATGCATGCTCCTCCATCAGCACCTGCACATGGATCACGGTCAGATTTAGGGGAAAAACGAAGATTAGCAATTCAACACGTTTTATTCAGTTGCAATGGTGGAGATTCGTGGAGACGAAACTTACAATGGTCGAGGGACCACCGTTTCTGCCGTCGCTCCTTGTCCCCCAAATGGTGAAGTGCTGGCCATTACAGTACTTTAGGAAGATCCTGTAGTAGCTGATGATCAGGAAGGCTCCAGCTAGCACTCCAATCACTGCAACCACTGCTGGACTGGACGCATTGGTCTTCGAGTGTCCACCTCCACCCCCTGGAGGACTTAGTGGGGCGTACGGGCTGGTGAAGTTGGTGGTGTTCCCACTGTCGAGATATTGCATTCGTCGTGGATATCTTTCATTCATTGTAATACGCATTGTGGTATTGATTTGATGCCCAATCTCGTTCCCTATTGCACATAAGAAACACCCGCCCCCTGAGTATTATTTCTAGGTCGAAACTGTTAAAGAAAAACCCTGACGAAGGTTCAAAAATCAAGTACGAGCACGAACACGAACGAACCTCAAAGGAAGATGCACAAGTGGTAGACTCGTCCCACAGCAGATCTATGCCACCTTTCACCGAGTATTCCATGAGAAATTGCTTCAATTCCATCTATTCCTAGCCTCTAAGTCTCAGTCCAGGTGGACATCGCGGTTGCGTCCCATTCGCAATTCACCACAAGCCGAATATCATCACTTTCAGCTCCGTATCTACATTCCAATCCGTGTGCACCAGAAGCTGCAACTGATGAATGAAAGTAGCCCCAGATCTCGCCCTCTGGGCGTAGCTACAACGATTGCACACAGAGGAGATGCCCAGCACTGCATAATCCAACGACTTCACCTTTCCCTGGGAAAAATAGTTCAAAGCTCGGAGATGCATACAGATTCATTCCTCGATATACCCCCTTAGACGCAAGCTTGAAAACATCAACATCCTCAACCTCAGTCACAATCACGTCATCTCCACATCAAACCTGCATGCTTGTATCACAAGTCGACGTCCAAAACTAAACTTCAGGGCACGATATCTAAAGACGAGTATATCTCTTGGTAAACTGTTACGCCGAATGTGTAGCAATGAGATTAAAGTTGACGCAGGACGCGGCAAAGTTAGCGGAAATTTACCAAAAGGCTGAACCACTGTTCATCTATTACTGGTAACACCATCTCTTGAGATCCGATAATGAAGTTACTGTACAAATGAGCAGTTTCCTTAGACTTTCCAATGCTTTTAGAACCCATCATTCAGCTGAGCCGTTGAGCTATTATAATCGAACCATGCATTTGAGGGCAACAGAAAAGAAGCTAGAAAAATGCATCCGAACGTTTGTTAATAGAACACCATGCTTGTAAGTTGTAACGTGTTATTAGTGAAAGTTAGCGATTATGAATTAGGTTTCTATATTTTTAGGCATCTTCCGACATTAGTGGGATATCACTAACTGGCCATGTTTTCATTTTCTTCAATACTAAGCCCCCATTTCGAGCTGACACTCTGACAGGTCCCAAGAATCTCATAATCAAGATGGAATCTAGCTCCTGGAAAGTGCCGTGAACAAATAGCAGGGCGCCGACTGATCCGTTTGAGACTTCGAAAACGAGCGAGACAGGGGAAAATGTTCATACGAGCACTCAGTACAGAAAATTAATGGAGGCTGGCAATGTTCTCAGGTACCGGATGCCATTGGATCTTCTCTAAGCCAAAAATAGTTAGGTACCCTAGCTAGATAATTATTCATAAGGCAATACTTCCAGAAAGGTAGTCCTGATTTCAGCCCATGTACATCGCACATGCGAAACGAAACAGAATGATGTATTCCATCACTATACTCAAAGAGCCAAAACGAAAATTGAAGATTCACTCGAAGCTTCAGGAGATCAATAATTATCTTACAAGACGTAGTGCACCCGGAAATTAATTGCACAAAATCTTAATACTGATATGGTATGAATTTTCTAACCTGAGACACGAAGTAAGCTCCGAGAAGCTCCAAGCTTCGAATGATCTAGCCACCTCAGTATGCTCTGGAATTAGAACCCGCAAAATTATGGCCGGCATACCCCATAGCCATTACTCAAGCGTAACGACCTTCGAGACCGGACCATGAATCCGAATACGTTGCGCTCACTAAGCCAAGTGGAGAATCTGTTGATTTCTACTCTGCTATTCAAACACTTTCGTTCCTATCCTCCAATCCACAGTTACGGTATCAAACCTGAAGATCAATTCCGCCTGAGAACACGAAATCATGTCCTACTGAATTGCGCACTAATGATTTCGAAGCGCGACAGCAACAAAAATAAGAACCTGAAGAAGCTAAGGATCTCAAAGATCTAAACCTAAGAATCTGAAGAAGCTAAGGAGTGCTTGAACAGCACAATATGGACCAGCGCGCGTGAGATAGGCTCACGAATCTCAGAATGGCTAGCGCACAACACCCAAGATCGTCCCCAAATCTGAAGACAGGAAGAAACGGAGTAAGGTCAGCGGGCATTAGCATTACAAGTACAGACCCTAAAGTAACGCATCCAACGGATGATAGGAGACCCCAAAAGAAGGATTCCAACAAAAGCTGCCAGAAATCAGGCCGCAGGAATCCCCTAAAAACAGTAACCACACTCTTACATCATGGTCTCATGGACGCCCATAATATTAGGTGCTCTGTTTTCTATTGTTCCTTCTTCATTTCAATTGCTAAAGTCTTGAGTTAATTGCCAAGATTAAAATATTGCACCCATCGGTGCCTGTCAAGCTCCAACAGCTTCATGCTACGGGAGACCGGGTCGCCGTCGGGGACCCAGCATGATTCACGCCAAATATGCTTCCCAATTGTAATTTCATCAACTTGTACTTCGTGGAATGCGAGGGAGTTTAGAGTCTTTAATGATCTACAGTAACCTTTTTCTTTTCAGTTGCCAAAAGTTTGCTGTAGCCACACAGTTGACATTCTTATCTTGGCAATTACCGAATTGCATTGGAAATTGGCCGGCGACAGTGTCTTGAGGACTTCGAGTAACCTTGGGTTTTGACTTATAACTAACACTACAGTTGCAAGCAGCCAAGCATATCTTATAGCATTCAGAATTTCATCTTGTGCCGGTTGTCATGAGTATTTACTGCAGAGTGAAGGAATGACGTTGAAGTGCAATAATGAGTCATGCCGAATGAAGAATCAAATCATTGACAGATGCTTTTTGCATGTCCAGTGTAATTATATCTCAACATTCATAAGGTCCTCATTGGTCCCTTTCGCGCTTGCCTGCTCAACACAAACCACGAAATTAGGTTACTGTCCGTTCAAAATCTAAGCGACAAAACTTCGACATTTGCAAGGCTTCTTCGAAAGAAAACTATAAAAAAAAAGTAGATTGAACAGTGATTGGTTAAAAGGAATTTTAATTGACAGTTAGCTAGAAATTTATCAAAATTGACCTCAATGTCAGAATGAATGAGGACGGAAACAAAATGTCTTTGAAGAGGTAAAGCACATCCCAATGCTTTGGAGCTAAAATGCCGTCTGAATGAAAGAAAAAAAGAACAGTTCGGCCCTCCAATTAGGGTTTGGGGTGCATCAAAATTCTGTTCAACGCCGAACTTTACTGGACAGTAAGATAGATGGCGTCTAAACAACTGTATGAATGGGCCTAATGGGCCTAATATGACTTGCCCCATTCAGGCAAGTTTTTAGTTTCGCAACACTGTCGTAACGACAGAGAATTCACGAACTACAGTACTCGTGGTAACCGTACAATTGCTACAGCATATTCATACAGAGCTGACGAGGCAGGATGAGACCAGCTGTGAGCAGATTAGACTGGATGTAAAATTAGTACTCACGTGGCACTATTGTACTTGTCCCGATTTCGAACCATATTCTTGTTATCTACTTGTTTTTTGTTGACTCGATCAGACCGAAGGGGAGAAGGTTTTGCATCGACAGAAGCTTCCCTGAGGAGATTGAGCAGCTACCTTAACCCTTAAAGTCCCATGGCCATTTTTCTGCCAAAACCAGTCAAAACTACCATTTTTGCTACGTTCACCTATCAAATAAATATTTTAAATATTTTTTAGAATCTAACCGTAGAATCTTGTTCTACACTTATCTTAGATCACGTGACAAAAATTTTGTGACTTTTGACTGCATAGATTGAAAGATATTAGCATTCAAAGTGGAAGAAAAAAAAAATTCTTTCGAGAAGTTGCTATGATTGCCCGCAAAACAAGAAACTCCATAACTTTCACATCACTAATCCAAATGAAATGAATCAAAGCTTCCCATTTAGAAGAAAATATAATATACAAGAAAAAAAATATTAAAATTTTTATTTCAATTTTTGGTGGATTTTTTTTGCTGCCCAATCTCCCCCATTTTGAGGTTATAGTGGCATAACTTTTGCTCCCGGGCACCAATTGGAATAAAAATTATATTCTTGGAATGCTCATAAGTTTATCTATCTTATGTGAAAGTTTCAAAAAGTCGAGATCATAGAGTCCTGCCCGAAATCCATTTTGTCCCCCATAGGGACAATGGGACTTTAAGGGCTAATAAATAAAATAAATTAAATTAGTGTAGTGATACAAAGACACAGCCAATCATAGTGTAGCTGCTTGTTTTATTTCACGGCAATCTCTATTCTAAGTGTATGCGAGTGACTCGCGTATTCAACTGTTTTGATCTACATCACTAAGTAAGGAATTTGATGGTTAATGAATTGTTGGAATTTTCCCAGTGGAATTTTTTTGAAGATTGGACTGAGCAGAGCTTCCGAGCGTAGATTCACCTTCGATGGTATCTCAGATTGTTTCCTATCAACCTCCGTTTATCTTTTGGTACCTCTTGTAGTTATATAAAATTTTCATTGTTAATGAACGGCAAAGTCGTCGGTGATCAACTCTTTGGGTTGTAGAATCAAAGACCTGAGAGTCAAGTGATTTTTGTAGGTGGTTGCTTAAATCAAGATTGATTATTGACGTAGTTATCTTGACTTCTGATCTCACCAGCACATCGTTTCTTTTATTGCCCGAGAGCTCAAGAAGTGTGGGATTTTGCAGTGTCAATTCTTTATGCACTTCAGGATGCCGCCCTCCCCGCAGCACCATTTACCCGGCTGGATTTTGCACAATGCATTTTTGGATCTTCTATCCCGAGAAGATTTCTTAAACTCCGCACTATCTGGTCCATTCTACGGGGCTCGGCGCTTTGGATTAATTGGGTGGCCCGCAACAGTAAGGTTTTTTCTCAGACGCAGTGGCCCAAGGAAATTATCCATGTCATGCTTTGGAATGCCTTGCTCGACTCTGGCCGGGCGGCGCAGCTCAAAGCGAGAAGTGCGGCACACAAGCGACCCCAACAGGCCACCATCATCTGGGATTGTTTTGACAACATTTGGTTTCAATCTCCTGTTCTTGCCCATAGACACGATGCTCACATTGTTTGGAGCTCTAAGGGGCCCCCCCTTTGTGACTTCCATTAGGGTTGTTAGTTTCCTTGCTTCGTAGTGGTTCTGGTCCTCCCTTTTGGGTTTTATTTTCCTTTTCTCTTTTCTTTTTGGCTCTTATCTCTTCAGTTTCCAACTGCCTGTGGCTTGGATGTTGTTTCTGTGTTCTGTGGTTCTGTTTTTTTTAATGCAATGGGTCTCACCATTTGTTCAAAAAAAAAAAAAAAAAAAAAGAAGTCAGGATGTCAGCCTTGTGAAATTTCAAAAGAGGATTTCTCATTTTGTCCGTACTTTGACAATGCTGAGTATTACTCCCTTTTTTTTTGGGCGAAATGGAGCCAGAAAGCACCATTTCATAGTGAAAATCTTTTTTTTTGGCAAAAAAAGTCAACTTTTTTCGCCAGAAAAGTTTCAATCCAATGTAAAATATGGATGAAATAGTCAAATTTGGATGAAAAAGTGTATGAATTTGATGAAAAGTGTTTTATGGTACAAAAGATGAATGTACGAAGAAATAAAATGCTTCACCAAATTTTAAATGATCGCCATCCTGGCACTTTTTCAAAAACCAAAAAAAAAGGGCTGCTGAGTAATACTGAAGCGCTCCCCATTTCAAACAAGGCATATTCCTATACAAGAAGACACAACCGCACAACTTATTCTTCAAGCTCAGACAAGTAGCTGCTATCCAAAACAAATTGGTGGCAAGCAGAATCATTCATAACACCAATGCAAAACACATATGTGACACAAAACTGAAGACAAGTGATTCTTACACTTCACGATCGAAGTGCAAAGATACACTGAAAATATAATGAATATCATATAAATCCTTCCAAAGATCTACCATAATTTACATACACTACTAAAATTTGCACTGCGACACTCAATGCAAATGAGATATGTATGTTCATGCTCAATCAGTGTCATCTAAACTAGCCATCGCGATACAGCACAATCTCCGTCCATCCTCTTGAAAAAAGAATCTTAATCCAACACAACGAATTGCCTATACATGTCACCGCGATATACAACTCTACTCTGTACAAAATTTGGCCGACAGACTAGAATGAAGAGGTTGCAACAATCTTCAAGAGAACAGACAGACACGGGATGCTCAAACTCGACCATTGTCAGGACAATCTTCACAAGCACAATCGGTGAATGTCGCTCCATCGACCTGAAAATTTGTATCCTGAGTTTGCAAGCCTTTCAGTGTCGAAGCACGTCATCAGGAGGTCAATGAAGTCGTCGTGGTCTGTGTGCAACCGGTCACAGGAAAACAGCGGCGCTCGCTGGCTCTCCTCATGGTTGATTCAAGAAATCATGTTGCGAGCGATCTTCCCTGATCGTCTAGGTCAGGTTGCTTGGGATGAATCTAAACTGGCAAATGTGAGTTGTTAGATTGAGTGGTGGCATCCGAACTAGACCTGCCGAGGGCGCCACGCAAGCTCATCAAGCTCCACAGATCTGAGCGAGTGCGCTCCGGAGCAGTGGAGGATTCACCCTGGCTTGTGCTTGCATCTTCCCCGGATTCCAAGTCTCTGGGAACCCAATTATCACGGGGAAGGCTTCGGCCCCTTCTGCTCAAATCCGTGCTCTTCCCTCGCGCGAACCAATAGGAACTGCTGGATGGTGCATCCGGTTTCGCCATACCCTTCAAGCGGTTGGCAGCAGCTGAGTTGGGGTTTCCATTCTGGTCGCCGCCCATCAGGAGCTTGCGGAGCGCGATGAGGTCGGTGCCCAGGGACGTCGATCGGCGGATCCCCGTCGTCGAGGAGGAAGAGGTCAAGGGCGGTTTCCTGGAGCTGCCGGTGGGAGTGGTTGGGGGCCTGCTGAATTGCGCTCCGAGCGAGTGCGCCTTCTCCAACGCCGTGACGCCGCGCGCGGCGCGTTTGAACGACTGTGAGTTTCGAGACAATGCCCCGCGAGCGCTGTTGAGCGAATCTTCGCGTGAAATCGTCGCACCCACTGCCGTGGAAGCAGCAGTTTGGGTTGAGTCTGTATTGCAAAAAACACAACTTAGTCGAATTCAAAATTCAAGCACGAATTTCGAATGAAAGTTTTCTACAAGAGAGGGTGTTAGAGTGCGAGACTTGCGTTCCACAATAAGATTTGATTCTCAAACGAAACTTCGAAACTCCAAATGAAGGCAAATACTTTTGACGAATATTTGGGCTCCGAATTGACTGGGGCTCAGAAATGAAGAGAATCTCGCAGTTGAAGTCCAGCACTTTGACATCCCCGAATATGAGTCGCCATAACCCTACATTTCAGGGAGGATGCGAAATTACCTTCACGAGGAGCAGCAGCAGTTGTGGTGGGTTGCACTTCGATGTCGCTGTCGCCATGCTCAGAATCCTCGATAACAGTCGTGACAGTCGGCTCTTGCGGCGCGTCGGGCTCAACACTCTCCGTGCTCACGGCCCCCGCCAAGCTGGCCCGACACAACGGGCACGTCGAGTGCGCATCGAACCAAGCGTCAATACACTCCTGGTGGAAAACGTGCTTGCAAGTCGGTAACAAGCGTAGATTATCCTCAGGTTCAAAATCAGTCAAACAAACCGGACACTCCCGATCATCGTCCTCTTCCAAGTCGCAGCTGTGCACAATGGGCAGCGCCTCCACCGCCTCTTTGTCTAGACCGCGCGCTTTCGCCTTCCAGCTCTGCGACCGCACGGTGGCGCCGATGCCTCCAGCACTCCCATCCGACATACATTTTCGAACGAAAACCGAAATGAAACCGAGAACAAAACAGCCTCCGACGAGGACGATGATGATCACAGCCATGGTGGGGTTAAAACTTGCATTGTTCATGCCCCCACTGTTGTAAAATGAAGTTGAGGTAGACGGCGCCGGAGCCGACATTGCCCTGACAGATAAGAACTCAAAATTCTAATCCACGACCAATTCAATTCCTCACTCTCTAACGGAACTCGAAAACCAACCCTCTCCGTTACAGCTAAAATAGTCGATTACACACGAATTCAATCCCTCGGACTTTCCTAGCCGTGCCTCGAATGAATAGAATTTGAGGATCCTACTTACAACTACAATTACAGTGCTCTTCTAGCCAATCTCTCCAAACTAGAAGAGTTCTAATCCTTATTGTTACATTCCACACACACCCCAGCTAGCGCGAGTCGACAATTTCCCAGTTCTCAGACCAGCCACTGAACACAAACCCACCAACCCAGTCACTTCTACTCTTCTTACTTCCGAATCCTCAGACATCGAAGCAGTGCTGGCACAATAGGAAACAGCCTCCCAAGGCTTAGTCATCCGCCAGCAGTGCATTCGCCATGCCACCGCAGCGAGTGGGCGGCGTCTGAAACAAGCAGGGTGATGTGTCTGCGGGTGCTTACGAATGAATTTTGGAGATTCGAGAAAGGACTGAAATTCCTGCTCTTAAGCAACTGCTGCAACGACCTCCGGAGGCGCAGGCGGGATGGTACAAGGACGGTAACAAAAATTAGCTGGTCCTCCCGGAGTGCCAATCACCGAAGGTCAGTTGCGGTGACCAACCCAGTGCGACAAAAGGTGTCTTGTAGCAGACGGTAGGACGTGACCACCCACTCCAGGTTCCACGTGGGTGATGAAAGGTGACCAATTCAGGCGACCAAAAAAACAGGAAAAAGGAAAAGACCACCGAGAGGCGAGGGGGTGAATGCGGTAGGAAGATTTTAGGAAGCCCAGCTAGGAGGAAATGTTTGAAGAAGGAGCCTTTGCGATTCTTCGCGAATCTGGCAAAAGCTTCGCAAAAGTGGAATGTGTGAGGTCTAGCCCGGCAGGCGAAGGCGAGCTTCCCCGGGCGCCGTCTCCAGCTGGCTATCGCTTCCGCGGCGACTGGGTCCACGTGGGTAGGTGGAAACTTACTCCGTGAGTGAGAGAGTGAGTCCGTCCGCGGGCGGGCGAGGTCGCCGACGCTTCCTGAGTGAATTTCCATGACTTCCATCCCTTCTCCGTCATTGCGGGCCGCGGGCGTGCCGTGGCCCCCTGCGATACCGGCGTCCGTCCGGAGGAACTCCTGTACAGTTTTGGTCCACGGCTACTCACTTCACGTCTGCCGTGCTGCACCTCGGCAGTCGCCGTCAGGAAGGGAAGGTACACAAAATAGTGAACCTAGGTTGCCTTACATCAAGAAAGTTACTTTACAAGCCATCATAGTCAACAAATATGTCTAAAAATATTTCTGTTTGTGCTTGTAGAGGCTCACGAGTCTCAATTACAACAATACCTAAGAGCCAGAGTTCCCAGTATGGATGTGCGGGGGCTTCATTGTCAAGCAACTACGGGATCCCCCTCCAATCGAATCTCCAACCTCCCAACCCTTGCAATTCAGGTTTGTAGAGATGGAGGGCCTAGAGGAAAACCTAGATGGGGTTATTTGAGGAAAGTGACAAGAATGCAACCCCCAAAAATCGACCAAGATCCAATAGCAACAACACAACAATTGCGCGGAACATGCAGAGCACCAGAAACGACACTGAAAAGTATTTAAGTGGGTCAACGTGGGGAGGTATGGGATTGTCCCGTGGAGACATGAACATCAACCTAGAGCGTCTAGGTTGTTGGAAGTTTCTTCTAGGAACCAGAGGTCTAGCCGGCTAATGGCAACTAGCTCTAATTCAAAAGTAATGCATTCTTGTATAATAACTAAAAATATTTGTATGGTATTAAACACTATAAGAAACCCGCATTTTTTTGGACGTTAGCAACAAACAAGGATGTTTTTCAAAACACAAGCACAAAGATGGAATTGCAGCTATAGGAGGTAGGATTGAGTTGGATGTTTCAAAAAAAGTTTGAATGTCACAGATGGAACAAGTTGATGTCCTCTGCAACAATAATGTTCTAGAAGACATTTAAAAAAACATAGTTGTATTATGTACAACGTCCAAGAAAACATAAAAATACCACATTGGGAGAGTTTTGGGTTTTAATTTGGATAAATTAGAGAAAGTTACTGTGGATTGAGGTAAAACCTTGACCGAATGTTAAATGTAGGAGAAAAGTAAGTTTTAAGAAACTTAAAAACTAAGAAATTAAAAAAATCCAAGTGATGTGGCATTTGATTGATATGGCATCTAACAAGGATGAGGTGGCATGCCACATCAGCACACTTGGATGGGATTTGAAAATTTGAACATTGTTTTTTTAGACATCAATTGAGACATCAATTAAGATAACTTTGACAACTTTGTATAATTTTGAAAATTTACATATCCCATATGGTTTGTCATGCCTCCTACCGCCCCACTTTTATAAATAGTATATCTTTTCATGTCTATTTACACACAATAATTGGCTTTTAAGTCATGTGGCGTAAATACCAAATATTGTGTATAATGTGTGGTGTATTTTGTACAATGTATTGTATATTATGTATGGGCTATTTTATATGATGTATGTCAAAGTTGATGTTGCAAAATGTTTGGATGTTGAAGCTGTCTCAAAAGACATCTAAATAGTATTAAAAGACATCTAAATAGTATTGATGTTGTTCAAAACAATATTAAAAAGTGTCTCAAAAGACATCTAAATAGTGTTAATGTTGCTCAAAACAATGTGACATCAGATGCGACATTAGCTGCTATATCATTAGTTGAAAAAAATCCCATATAGCAGTGCCCACCTATGTGGCACTTATGTGGAAGTGACATGGATGCCACATGGCACAATTTCTCTTAGTTTTCAATCCATGTTTGTGACGATATTGCTATGAAAACATGGCATGTTCTACTTGATTTTACCATGTTTTTGGCATATCAATGTTGACGGATTTTTTTGGACATCAGCAAAGGCATGCCTAACGTTAGAAAAAACACACCTTCAAATTTTTCAACTTTTTGCAAAACATGAGGTTTTTTTATTGAAAAATTAGTGTGGAGAAACCTAATTATACTATTTTGTGTAAATTCAGGGGAAAAAATTCACTAGTCATTTAAATGCTTCCATACATAGTTAATACATAATACTTCACCAAACTTTACAAATAACTACATATATTGATTGCAAAGATTGAGTCTATGTTTTGTTGGCTTTGTTCTTTGGATATAGACTATGGTGTTGACTTTCACTACAAAAAAACAAGGGTATATATGACTTGTCTACAATGACTGCAAAAAAGTCATTTTGTAGTCATTGTTGTACTTGCAGTCATTGTAGACAAGTCATTTATACCCTTGTTTTTTTTGTTGTATTTGTGGTTCTAAATCCAAGTTTCTAAATCCTATCTGCAACCGCATTCATAGTGTACCACATGATTAGAATTTGGTTGAAGTGGGCAAAGCCTCATGATCACACCGCTCTTATTTTTATTTAGTTTTACTCCATGCACCAAAACTTGACAATGAATGGACAATGAATGAACAAACATGATTGTTGTATCCTATGTGCACTACAATCTTGAAAAAACTTGAAGCAAAAAGCAATTGATACAATTTAGTAGTAAACTAAAGCTAACCACCCCATAGATTCAATTGTTATGGTGGTTTTTGTAATCACTCCCCAAATTGCATATGCTTCTTTTTTGAGTGAGTCACGATGACTTCAATATTTTAGTGCACATTATTGTACAACACTTAAGACCCACCTCCATTAGTATTATAAAAAATTGACATACATGTGCTTAAAAAAATTATATAGAAAGAAAAATGTAGATAATATTAGTTTGAATGAAATTTGAAGATTCTTAATGAATCATAGACTTCTGATTCCATTTACTATCATAGATGATCTATAGGTTGCAATTTGACATGTTGTTGCATCTACTATGAATTGATTTGAAGACATTCATCCTATTATACAATTAATACAAATTATTTTTATTTTTATTTAGCAACAAAAACAATTATTTTCATTAAAATCTTTTTGAATTTGAGATGTTTGTTTGTAAGGGTATATATTGTTTGGATTATAGGTGATTTTATATAATATGACAACAAAAATTTCATACCAAAAATTTGACAATGTTATAATTTTGTTTTTATTATATGCATTTGTCAATGTTTTTTCATAAAAGTAGTCAGAATTCTCCAAAAGTTGTTTTAAATCTACCACCAATTTACTATGACTTTAATACTATTATACTCGATAGTCAAGGTCAACAAAAATTAAATATAAAAAAAAAATTGAATTTATTTTAAAATCACTTTGGGATGGAGTTGCAAAACAAATATATTATTTTTTAAGAATATCAAATCATCAAGGTATTTTTGTTTGATGATATGAAAAGCTAGTTTCCTTTATATGTTTTAATTTGCGCAAGTGAAGAGGTCTTTTTTATATTGAAGTTTATTGTTCTTCTTCAATCTTCAAAGGTAATGGGATATTTGAAGCAAAGTGAGCTCTCAAAGAAAAAACACAAAAAGTGTGTTAAAACCAAAACTTCATACCTCATTTAACAATTCTAAATAATTTTTTTTTAATGTGGTCAACTAAGAAAATGTGTTAAATCAAATTAAATTTCACCTCCAAAAATCCATTTGTGATTTGAAGTCTCTGATAGAAAGTTATGGAGGTTTGAATTGCAATAGTGAAAACAATTATTGCATTATTCTGACTTGAAAATGAGCGGTTGAGCTTTTTCATATTCTAATTTACATATCCCACACAGATTGTTGTACCTCCTACCTCCCCACTTCTATCAACCACTTGCCTTTTTTCTACAAATTGAACATTTAGTGACTTGTAAAGATACGAAGGACATAAATGGACAATGTGAATACATATAAGGTGTTGGAATTTTTTTAAAGAAGGAAAATTTTATCAATATTGAAAGTACTTGCCAAACCACTTTTTCCAACTTTAATCAATCATTATGTATGAAATGCCAACCTTGGTCACTGGATATGGTAATCCATTCTCAATCTACAAGACATTCATTTGATTTGAGGCACTTTCAACCCAAATAATATTGCTAGATCAACAATATTTAAGAATGATCTCAAGCCCAAACAATGTTGTTGGGTGTTGATAGTTGGATGTTGCATAGCACATTCTATGGGGATTATAGGTGTGAATTTGTACTTGGTGGGTTAATTAAAAGGATGGTAGGGCAATTGCCTACACATCAAATTTCAATACATTTTTTTCTCTCTTTCTCAACTTTCAAAATATAAATTTAGTTTTAAATTTGGTGGAGAATTGACTCTGTAGGAAAGGTCCTAATGAGAAAGGGATTTTTTTTGTCCACTTTTCTATGTGCACCTATATTCATCATTGCCCAAAATTTAACATCAAAATTGAGACTGAAAAATAACACTAAAATCTTGTTTCCATATTGGCTTGATTCTAAAAATTTGTTGAGGGTAGGGTCATTTCCATATTTGTTCTCAAAATGCCATCCCGTTAGCACAACATCTTCAAATCTCTATTCAAGCTATAAAAAATACACTTTCTAATATTAACAACATTGCCATTAAATACACCATTTACATACTACCATACAAACAAATTTTAGAAAATAATCAAACACTTCCTCATATACATGAAGTACCCTAAAATATGATATTCTTTACACGTACCCTATTACACATCACCCCTTCTAACAAATCACTCAACATTGAATTTACTACCCCTCCATTTTCAAACTAAATTAGTTAGTATAGACTCTTCCTTCTTAAGAATGTACGTAGTGTAGGTGTCACTTGAATCAACTTTTGGATCCCAATCTAGAATCCTAAACAAACAAGCTCTTCATGTATGCCAATTACTTAGAATTTGGGGAGTTTTTTTCTATAAATAATCAATTGATCAATTATCAAGTAGAATATTGGATAAAACTCACTAAACTTAGAATGAACAATGATTTTAAGGGCCATTATTTGACTTGCTAGGATTAAATGCCATTAGAATATTTTGAGCAAACCATAATACTTGTCATCTAAGTTTGGCACTTGTCAGACCCTTAACAAGTGCTAGTGCAAATGCTCTAATACCACATTAAGTTGGTAAAAACTATTTCTTAAAAGAAATGCCAAACTTTCTAAAAAATAATTATTCAACAAGCAATACATACTTGCGTTCTACGTATAGCAATACTAATAATGATAATACTAATACTGATATTGGTCTTGTGATCAATGTGATTGAAGAATCTTTAGAGGATAGTTTGTTTGTCCATGTTTTGAGTGCATAGCTAGCTAAAGTCTATACTTATTGCATTGTTTGGGAAATAGACTCTATGACGATGATGCCATCTTCTGTAGATACTGATATTGATAAACCATAGAATTTCCTAAGCTTGCACAACACATACGCATCTACATCCCCTATTAAAAATCAAAATGCTCAGGGTGCACTTAGTTCTACTATAACAAACCACGTGCAAACAAGTGGTTTCTAATAAACTATAATTTCAACTTAAAATTTTGAACATTGTTTAATAATGACTATAGCTTTCTATTGTCAAAATTTCCAACTCAAATAAAATATGAAATGATTTCTAAAAAAGGTTGAAAATGAACTAAAATGGCATGTTTTTCAACTCAAATAATTATAGAGGACACATTTAGATGATCATTGAGTCAATATTCAACTCAAAATGAGCTTTCAATAATGAATTATTCTTAGGAATTTTTTGTTCATTTTTTAGACAATTTTTTCTTATATAATATAGGGGTGTGAAAGTTATTTTTCAGTTCTACAGTGTATCTTTTTACTTCAAAAATTTGTAACTAATTATTATTAACAAATAAAAATATCAATACTTCAAAACATAAACTTTCAAAGTAGAAAAATCTATTCATATTTTTTAATTTTGTTTATTTTTAAATTCAAAAAGTATATAGGGGGTCCAAAGTTTTGTTTGCACTTGGTTTCTAATGGACTCTCTAAATGACCCCCCCCCCCCAAGTCAAAATGACACTAAAACCTATATATTGATGAGTAAAGATATAAACATGATAGTTTAGAATAGCATGGTGTTCATTTTTAGAACACATACAAAAAAACTACTTTGGAAAGTCATAACTTACTCATACAATGCCCAAATAATGTACACAAAAGTGCATTAGAATTCTCTTTCACTTGACAAGATGATCCTTTATTAATGATATATTATGATAGACAATAGTAAGTATATTCAAGTTGTTACTGTTGATTTTAGGTGCACTTACAATACTATTAAAGCCCTTCTGGAAGTAGATTCTATGATAACAAGACTTTGAAATGAGAGAGATTAGATGTTCAAATAGGAATTTACTCAAAAAGCAAGTCAATGTTATATGTAATGTCAAATGTTGTAGGAACAAAGCCTCTTGTTGCATACCAACTTCTTTCTATTTGAAGACCAATTGAAATCATTTTTAAAAATTAAAATTTTCTTATTATATGTTTTCCACAAATTTGTTTTGTAATTTTTATGAATTCTTGAGTCAAGAGTTGAAGCCCAGTAGAAATCATTTTTAAAATTCTAAAAATATTTTAATTGTATATTGTTCTCAAATTTGTTTTGTAATTTTTATGAAATTTTGAAGTCAAGACTTGAAGAAACTTGAGAGACTATTTTTCTTTAACTATAAAATGTCAATATAAAGATCCAAATTAAAAGATCCATTCATTCAAAGTCCCATCACTTTTGAAACGTAATGCACTGTGACAATTTAATCCTATAAAGAAGAAAATCCTATAAGCCTACCATCATAATTATAGTTAAACCTTAAAATTGTATATATTCTTATTCATTGTATATGGATGAATTTTCGATGTTTTTATGTTTCATAGATGATATCATATGTATTTTATAAGTCATAAAATGTTAAGATTTATTCTGGAGATTTAAAAACTATGGTGAAGAGAATTTTCAAAGTAAAAATGAAGAAAATTAATATCAAATGCAAAGCATACTTCAAAAATTTGGAATTTCATTGTAGATGTATGTTATTGTGTGTAATATGATACTACAAACCAAAATTTTGTGACTTTTTATATTTAGAATCATGGCTTATGACTCTCATTTCAAAACTACAATAAAACATCCATTTTTAGGAATTTTCTAAAATTTTCAAGTAAAGTAGAAATGAAACTTGGGAAGCTTTTTTTTTATTAGTTATGCTATTGTAGTTAGTGTAAACTTGCAAAAAAGGGAACTCAAGTTTTCAAAACAAAATGCAAAAAATTGCTAAAATACATTACATAGGTATTTTAATTCTTAAAACAATACATTGTATAGAAGCAAGGAAATAACTCATAAGACTTTAACTTAATTCAATGGCATGGACATAACATTAACAATCAACTATTCTTGGGTGCCTCCCTTCATGCGCCACTAATCCAAAACCACCATCATCACTTTGGGTACATCTCCAAAATCAATATGTACCTATGTGGAAGAAACAATTTTAGAACCTCTATTGAAAAATACTTAGACCCTTCCTAACTTTTGCTTATGATATCCAAATGTCACATTCTTAATTGTGTCCAAACCTCTTTTTGCTTGCCAACAAGAAAATATGAAAATTTGACTAATTTAATAATAGTAATTAATTAGACACGTTAGCACAAAGTGATAGTTTGGGGGTAATTACCTTATTTTGAATAAGGTAGGAGCACCCATTGGCATCAATGGACCCAATGGCGTTAGTTTCTACATATGGCAGTAATTTCATAACTTAAAATGTAGGTGAACTGTAGATGACTTATTTTTGTTGACCAAAATGATAAGCCATCTATGTTGTACTTACATTTAAGTTGTAAAATCGTTGCGTTACCTAGAAAATAATGCCATTAGGTACATTGATACCATTGGGTGCTCCCAATCCCTTCTTGAAAATGCCTATATCTCTTATCGGCAGCTTCCCCTGAGTCTACTTCCACGTGTCTCTGCTGATCTGTCTCTTAATAATTGTGCTGCTTCATATTGGTCCTGATTGAATATTTTATTTTATTTTGTTTGCATTTCTGACTTTTGTTTCCTTAGTAGAGTATGAACTGAAATAATAGGTTCTATAAAAATTATTGAGGGGATATAATTCATTAAAGGAGAGGGTGCTAAAATTGTTAGGGTTCTAAATGTGTTCACTATCTCGATGTGGGTGATCTAGTATGTTTGAAAAAAAGGACGATTAATACATTGCCTACCTTATGGATATTCACAAACCCCCATGACTAAGGTGGTCACTAAAATACTTTGATTATTGGAACAATAGGTTCATTCTTTGTTTCTATAGTTGATAGTGGAGTCATCCATTCAAACTTTTAGATCTGCATCGTCCTTACAAAGTTAAATATCTCCAATTGTCCACACATTGAGAAACTTTGTGGTAAGACATTTAGAATGCATGCACTTTGGATGGCAAGTAGCAACCAATAAGATCCACTACAACTTCAACAAAACACCCACAACAAGTCATTTGAGGTCAAGGTAAGGAACAAAACTCCTAAAGGACCACTATTCCCTCAAGGAACAAATGAAAGTTCAAGTAGATTCTTAAAATCATCTTTTTCTATGATAAGAATACACAACTTTACCCGGGGAGATCACTTAGAGTGTCTTTTTAGAACCTACGTGCGTTAAGATTTTGGACCCCCTATCTTATATCCTAAAATTTAAATAAAAGGAGGAAAAAAAAATATCAATATATTTCCCTACTTTGGAAGTTTATGTTTTGAATTATTGATAATTTTATTCGTTAATTATAATTAGTTACAAATTTTTGAAGTAAAAAACTACACTGTAGAGGTAAAAATAACTTTCACACCCCTATTTTATATAAGAAAAAATTGTCTAAAAAATGAACAAAAAATTCTTGAAAATAACTTTCTATTGAAAGTTCATTTTTCTTGAATATTGATGCAATGGTCATTTAAATGTGTTCTCTATAAATATTTGAGTTGAAAAACATGCTATTTTAGTTCATTTTTCAACCTATTCTACAAATCATTTCACATGTTTTTTGAATTGGAAATTTTTGGCAATAAAAACCTACAATCATTATTAAACAAAGCTCAAAATTTTAGGTTCAAATTATAGTTTATTAAAAAGTATATAGGGGGGCAAAAAATCACCTTAACCCCTAACTGCCTCATCGACCATATATGGTCGATCTGAAATTTCAGGCTCATTTTGAAGTGGGCAGTTAAATTCGTTTGCCCGTTTTAAAAAATTTTGGGGGCAGTTTTTAGGGTTAACTATTCAAAACTTTCATTTTTTCACTGAAAAAGGTACATATTTGAGTGTTGAGAGGTCTCCAAAGCCATTTATGTCCGTTAATGGAAGAGTAAAGCTTGTTAATTTTACTTCATTTTTCAACTTTGAGTAATTTCACTTGATTTGAGATCTAAAAACTTCCACTTATTCATTTGCTTTGAAAATGGTCCCAATCGAAAGAGTAAAGTGTTTTCATGATTTTCACCATTGAAAATTTAAACAAGCAAGTGTTGATTTGGAGTTATTTGTGAATTATACTTATTAAAAAAATTGCATCTCAACAATTGCAAGGTGGATTGTGTAATGAGTTTAATAGCTTTTCAAGTGATATTAAGTTTTTTGAAAGGGTATTTTAGTATGCTAACACAATTTGTAGTTGTTCATGTCACTTCTAATCCCCAAAAGCTTTTATGTGCAAATTTCTGAAACATTGTGGAGAGGGACAACATATTAAAAATAGAAAACGTACATTTCTCTTATTATAATCTCACAACTCTTATGGAATTTTGCACTCAAAATTGGTGTTCATACTAATAAGCAAGCTCTTTAAACATCCATACGGTTAGATTTTGAAAAAAAATCAATTTGTTTCAATGGAGATAACTATAAGCCCATGTTCTTTTTTCATGGGAAAAACACACTTGAAAAGGCTTAGGCACTTAGGAGTTAACACACATAGTTACTTATAGATACACTAAGTGATCTCCCCGGGCAACTTTATAGGAATATTATTTTGATTTCAATCTATATGAGGGAAAAAAAGTTATGCCACCATAAGTATAAATGGAGTTCACTAGGCAACAACGGCAAAATAATCCTTTAAATATTCTTGTTTTCTAGGCAATCATAGCATCTTATTGAAAATATAAAGTATTAAATTCATTTTTGAACTCAGTTTTCACACATTTTCAAAAAAAGAAGTTCCATAAGGTTTAATTTTCTTGGTAGAAAAATCTCACTATTGAAATTAGTGTATTTCAATCCAATCTTATAACTATTAACAATTTAGTTTTTCCTTTTATCTCATACATGTTTCTACATGTATAATATTTTTTTAAAGAATACAAATCAAGTTGTTGTTTGGGTTTTTTTTCTCCCTAAATTCTCAACTCAATTCTTCAACACAAAAAATTATAATACCGACATGTGTAGTGCAAAAGAATTAGTTAAGAAAATTCAAAGTGAAATGATCTAGTCTTGTAAGGTGCAAAAAAAACATTTTGTTCACTTTAAATGCAAATATCATGCAACGCATAGTATTCGTGTAGTGTTTGAAATTTCTTCCACACATTCTTATGCTAGTCTAGTTCAAGATTCTATAGATAGATATGCAAAAAAACAATTTCTAAAATTTTTAGCTCTTTGCAATAGAATTGATAGTTTTGAGTGTTTTTGAAAGAAAAAAGGCCTTGAGTGTAGTAGTGTATTTTGGTCACTTCTTGCTCTACACTCTTGACATTAATTTTAGTTGTAAAAATAGTATTTTTTAAAATTTTGAACCTAACTAACAAAAAGAAATTTATCTAATGTAGTTTCTACTCCAATTGGGAATTTTGAAAAATTCTTCAAATTTGATATTTTAATGCAATTTGAACTTTGGACCTATGACCTTGGTGTATTGATTCCCTAATTCTAGAATGACACAATATTTTGGATTTAATACCACAATGTTATACACTATAATATAGACCTATAGTGAAAGTTTTAGGTTTTGTAAACATCATTTAGTATTTGATATGAATCTTCATCCCTTTTTCCTTCATCCCTTTTTCCTTCAACAATAATTTCAATTTTTCGCAAAAGAAATTAGAATTTCTACGATCCATAGAAAACATGCAATTTCATCCCTCTCAAATAAATATAAAAAGTTTCATTCATATATACATAGTTGCAAAATCATTAGCTTATAACGTAACAAGTCCAGAAATCACCCACCTAAGAGCTGAAACTAAATTTTGGGGAGGCAACTGAAGCTTCTTGAAATAATTTTCAGTAAATTTTCCTTGAAAGATAAGTGGAATTGGCATCTAACTCGAGTCATTTCATATTTTTTTGAAGCTTTGTGAAATTAGTTATAAAATTTTGAAGTTGAAATGGCATAGGGCTCTAAAATTGCCCACCTCCTCAAATGTACACTTTCTGTACATTGCTGAAGGCTATGAAAAAGAAACATGTACACATAGTGTACATTTGAGGAGGTGAGCAGTTTTAGAGCCTATGCGATTTCAAAGCCTGTTACCCTAAAGAGTGAAGGATAGTGAAAGGCTTGAATCTAACTTATAAGGTAGTATGCTGTTAAATGGCACCTGACCTTAAAGCGCCATCTAGAAGGTTTGTACGTTTTGAATTTCAGTTATGTACCTATTTGGATGGAGCGCTTTCAGAAACGAGCTATGACCCTTAAAAACTTTTGCATACAATATCCAAATGTGGCGTTCTTTGGTGCGTTGGAACCTCCTTTCACTTGCCAACATGAATATGTGAAAATTTGACCAGTTTCATTATAGCAACTAGGCTCAGTAGTAAAGAGGGACGGTTTTGGGTGTACCCACCTTAGTCATGAACCCATCCTTCCAGGGTTTATTAAGTTAAACACTCTTTTTTGGCTTCAAAATCACATCAACATGACATTCAATAGCTCAGCTTTCATACCCACTGCCTTTCCTTCATGCACCCTACTCATCATTCATCACATTGAGCTTCCACTTGTCCATTTAAGTTAGCTACTGATGGGTGTGAAATATCCCACTCCATGTAAGCTTATCATAAGCTTTATGGGAGACCCAACTGCAGGCAGTGCCAGTACATGCTGACTGTAGTTATGAATCTCATTTGAAAGTGCATGCAAGTATGCCGGTAGATGTTTTGCATTAAAATGTTTCTGTTCATCTGCACCAATAAAAAAGAACTGAAGAAGCCTTGAAGGCAGGAGGCCTACGTCTTAATTCATCCATGGCTGACTTGGCTGAGCGAGATCGCTAGGATAGGCCTCGAGAGGCTCCTTCCCACAATATTATACCTTATCCCTTGTTGGGCTAGCTAGTATTTGGACATGATTCGTATAGAAGATTGATTCATATAAGGGAGCCTACCCATTTTTGACCGCCTAACCCATAAATGATGATGAGGATGTTTTCCGGCCGATAAATGACAAAGAATCTCTCCATGCAACACATAAGTGTAACTATCTATTTATCCTCCAAATATTGTGTGAAAAGGGAACGTCTTCTACAATAGTTTAACTTCCATTGAGTGTTTTTGCATTTTTATTAAGCCAACAATTCACACAGTTCCAAAACAATTGATTTCCATGGTGACTAGCTTGTTGTCTAAAGGTTAACCCCTAAATGATGGACCCATGACCATCGATTTCAAGCTCTTGTCCTGTCCATCACTCAATTTATTTAGTTTACTATCATTTTGCAACTAGATATGTACAAAAAATTTATATTTCTTTTTCAAACAGTAAATTACATGTCTTCTTTACTTCACAAAAAAAATAGATTTTTTTGTGGAAAATTGATTTTTTTGAGAATTTTTGAAGAAAAAATGAAGAAAAAACACATCAAATAGAAAATTATTTTTTAAAATTTTAAAATTTCACCATGTGTGAATATTGCAATGACAAATATCATAGTGTACAATCAAATTCCATGTCATTCTATAATTGGAACGCAATAGACATTGAAAATACATCCGAAGTTCAAATTGCAATAAAATATTCAATATTATGTTTATTTTTTTCAAAATTCAAATTGGAGTAAAAACTAGACTAGATGACCTTTGTTTTGTTGGTTGGGCTCAAACTCCAAAAAATATCATTTTTTGTGAAGAAATTTCAGATTTAAATTAAGGAGCAACAACTTCCCTCCATATACTAGAATAGCATATTTTATGATCCATTTTTTTAAACAACTTCTCATTCACGTGAAAACAAACATTGGTAAGACTACAAACTCAATTGGATATTCTTCATAGCCCAACTTGAAAGTCCAACAAGGCAAATAGGGATGAAAAAATGCTTTCAATAGCTTTTATTATAGCTCATTGGATTCTCATCCAAAGGCCACAGAGTGGCGTTGGCAGCATTTTAGGGTTAAGCAATTGAGAATATTTGGAGCACAGGTTTGTTGAGTGGCATTTTTTCCCATTCAGACTATATTCCTTGTAAGTTTGAGGTAATGAGTGGCATTTGGGCTAATTCAAGATGTGTGATTTTATGGCACTAGTGGATTCAATGTAATGGCCCCATGTTTGATGAAGTTCAATGGCATCCAGCTAAGTAGTCGGTGCACATTTAGTTAGGCTTAATTGACCATGGGCAGGTGAAATGGGAGAAGACCATAGTCCGGGAGATTTTTAGCTTAACCAGCTAAAATCCTACATTTCCTGAGACCAAACGGTTGTTTGAAGCATTCTCTCGGCTAGACTTTTATAAAATAGAGAATATTCTTTGATTTTCCTCTTAAAGATCGGTTTTTTTCCGAAGATTTTGAAATCCATTCAAAAATTCTCAAAATCAACCATCTAGCTTGTAACTAAATGCCGGTACTCCCCGTACTTTGGAGGAGACTAGCAAGATCATTGCAAGATGCCTAAGTCAAGCTAAGACCGCATTCTGCTATTTTGAGAGGAGTTAGTGTCGCCATGGTTTGTTTGTTGACATGGTCGAGTCGAATCCTTGGTGGTGTTTTTTTGGTCCTTAGACCAGCTTCATTTTTCAGCCCCCTTGAGGTGTTGTTGGGGAGTTTCTCATTGCTAGCATTTTTTTATTGGCATTATAGTGCCAAATTGCACTAGAAAAGAGAATTGGATAAAGAAAACGGCAACAAAGCACCTGAACAAACTACGAAGTTTTGTGTAAGAAAACTTCAAATTCAATATAAAAAAATATTGGATGAAATCACTAGATTGTAGATGAAAACAAAATTACAGACATGTGATATGTGCTAATGTGATATTTTCTATCCAATTTGTGGATGAATGTTGAAATTTGGAGCACCACTGTAACATTTTATATCACCACTTTGACACTTCATAAAAAATGAATAAAAAATAATAATAATAATAATAATAATAATAATAATAATAATAATAATAATAATAATAATAATAATAATAATAATAATAATAATAATAAAACAAACAAACAAACCTGGTTGACGACCTTGGAAGGTGCAATACACTGCCCCGCTGTCGGTGATCAGATCCCTAAGGCACAGTAAGTGAGAACAATAATCTAAGATCAACTGGTCTTGCGTCGACCTCACATCTCGGTCCTCTCATCTAACTTCACAGCCAAGCACAACACCAAAAACTTACGAACTTTTCCACAAAACTCTCACACAGGAAAGACGTCACCTCACCTCACCGACAAAGGGAGTTGGAGATGAGAACGCATCGAATGAATGTTATAGACTCTTGAACATCGAACTACATTAGTAATTAAGAACACTACATTACAATTTGAGATGTTCTATTTCGAGCAGCCTGTGGCGAATGCCAGGCAGACTGAAATGTTGAAGTCTCCGGCACTTCATCATTTCAACATTTTCATCAATCGAAGTCACTGTCCGCAATCGAAAAAGGGATTTTCAGAACAAGCAGCACGGAGTATTAAGCTTAATATGTGAAATTGCTTGTTTGCATTTTGTAAGTGCTCTTCAACCGATACTAACATCGCATCTGACGTCACCAATGAGACTCGTCAACCCTGCGAAAGTTGTAGGTGATCGACGTGGTGACGTTGCACTTGATTCCAACTGTACGAAAGTCGGCTGTGAAACCTCCTGTACATGACGAACCCACTTTACAGACAGGAGCCTCGTAGCAGCTTCGTCCAAAAGAATGATAATTAAAAGGGTGCCTAAATTTTTGGAAAATTATTGATCTAGTTTCTGCCCAAATAATAAAATAAACATAGTAAAAGATTGGTCTAATTCATTGGAATTGAACTTCGTTACATGTGTTGCAATCTAACAAATTAGCATTTGTCTTAAATCTTGCATATATAGATATCTTATTTGTCAATGATTTTTAAACATAGATTGAAAAGTTTTTTGCTATGCTATTTTGATGGTTTTTAATCACAATCTCTCATATGCAACAAACCTTGACACTTAACCCCTAAAATGCCCGAGGCACCAAAATATGGTGTCGAAGAAACTTTGAAGTTAAATAAAACCTTACCAAATTGCTATTTTTAGTAGTTTATATTTTTGAAAGGTTATTTTTGAAGTCTAATTTTAGCATCGATAATCCAATTTTGAAAATGAATGATTATGATTTTTCTATTCAAGATTTAGTGCAAGGGTACCATTGCAATCTTGACTTTCCGTAGTGTTGAGGACTGTTGGAAATGAGCCTCAAATACACTAGATCTTGGAAAAAAAATCACACAAGAAATTCATTCAAAAAAATTGTAGAGTAGATTTTTAGAAGCTGTAAATTGATTTGAGTTATGCTTGTTAGGGTCTTCAACCTCATATTTTTTTGGTGACCAACTTTTTAGATTTCACATGCAAAAAGAGAGCTAAAAGATTTTCATAGTTTTAACACCCTCATGATCAAACATTATAATCTTTCAATGATATTGTTGTGTTTTCTTTTTCCTATGTGATCTCTAACATGTCTAGTTTATATCTATACATTTTTTCATATCTGAATTTATTTTAATATACTATTTTTCAGATTTTGTCTAACTATTACAAGAACTATTATTTGCACTTTAATTTATTTTTAGGCAAATTTTATGCTGAAGTTGTTGGGAAGCTATGGTATGTTGAAAATTCATCCACGGTGAAACTAGTGCAAATTGCTTTCCATAACAAAGAGGTTGTCTTTAGAAAAAACATGTCTGTAGCATTTGCCATTGCAACTGCAATGAGTTATTGGGTACCCTATAAATCTTTGCAAAATAAAGCTTGAGGGGGCAACTCCATAGATCTAGAAGCCTAGCAAGAATCATTAGGGTATGTTCACACTTGGTGTTAGGGGTGATGTTTGCAATGTGAATCCAGACATCTGGTCAAGAAGTAGTTTTGAATTTGTTCTTGAGACTTGCAGTAACATCATTCTTTAACACCAAGTGAGAACATACCCAAAACCCTACAAAAAAACTACGGCTAATTAGTTAAATGTAGAGTCCAATTACTATGTCAATGCCTAATGATTTGTGTCAAAGATGAATGTAAATAAGTCATTATATGTACATATTTAAAAAAGTGAGTCTAAATGTATTTCATATATAGCTCTAGAGTTTTCAATTTTATTTATGTTTGGAATTATAAAAGGAGACACGGTTAGCTGGAAGGATGTGAATAATTCTTCCCCTAGTTCACAGAATTGTTACTTGCCCTTCCAACCGATTGAACTAACTAAGAAATCTTCACTAAATTCTTCAAATGAATGGTAGATGCCCAGTCACAATGTTTCACACATAGAGTTTTAGCAAATTTAGGGAACAAAAACAACAACTAGGGTTCACAATTGTGACTCCCCTATGTGAAATGATGATTCCCTCAAATGAATGATGAAGCTACTAATACTAATGTATGTAGAAAGTATACATGCTAGTACAAAATATTTTGTAGGTTTATTAGGTACGAGCAACTTGTAGGAAGTTAAACAATACTTCAACTCCCACTGGACATATCAACCAAATGATTAGCACATTTGTTTTTTCATCTCCATTTCTTAATTGAATTTTTATCCATTTTCAAAAAAAATCTCCCAATTGTAATGAAATTTCATCCTCTTTCCAATGGCACCAAATTCAAGTCATTAGAAGCTTTCACACATTTGAAAATGATCAACAAGTTTGCACATTTTGTGCAGCCAATGAGGGATGACCCCTCCATTGAGAAGACTTTTTGAGAGTTACTATGTGAAATGGAAGTTTAATTTCAAATGAAAGTCAATGCATATAAACAGCGAGTTGAATTTAAGCATGACATGCCCCAATTGCCGAGATGGGCACTTGAAGTCAACAACTGAAAAGCCGAGGATTCCAATCTCATTCATTCTGATTCATCGCATATGAATGAACTGGCTCTCATCCTTCCAGCAAACCGGGACGCGCATACGAAATGGCCTTGGCGGCAATTGACTTCAAGGACAGTCCGGGAAGTTGTGTAGGAAAATCGGTGCATTTCCGACCTTTTTGAACAACGTTCGGAACTCTTTTTTTTTTCACTCGGAAGCTTTCCCAAAGTGCCTTGGGAACTTGAACAGTGTTGAAGCGCTGCATTGCCTGGAAATTCTGTAGAAACGTTTACCGAAATGCCTGGAATAGGAATGCCGACATTGGGTTCTAGCACAGGTCGATTCATCATGTCTTCAGTCCTTCGGTGTTATGATCGCGAAAAGAATATGCCGGCTATGGCGAATGAGAACTGGGGCACTGGGCTTCTTGGGCAGGGGACTTCCTGGCTGTGAGTTGCGATTCTCAAGCAGGTAAGGATCGATCTTCATTCTTGTTTTGGAAATGCTCTCTTTTTGTGGACTGTGAATGTCTGTTGCCTTTCGAATTCAAGAACTTCGTAGATTTTCCTGGGTTCTGATGCCCTAAAATCTGCCACAATTTCTGATTTGTAACAGATAGAAATTCTCTTCTAGGACGAATTACACGCCAGCTTCAGAACCTTGGCGTCCTAATGCATGTAATCATATGGAGTTATGTAACGCTTGTGGCAATCAATATTGTTGCATAAAAACGAGACATTATACGAAGTGTATGTATTTTGCGCAATAATCTGTTTACAACAAGTGTAGTGAAGACAATCACGTATTTTGGGTCAGTTAGGAGCTTCATGATTTGTGGGATAGTTCAATTATGGATTCCTACTTGTAATTCAAGTAAGTTCATCTTGCATCTTTGCCGTTGAAGTGGATCCCTTTGCTTTGTGGTTCAACAATTATAATTCAAGTAGAAAATTTTAAACACTTGTACAAGAATAAGTCAAATTAGGGTTATAGTAATGACTACTCAGTGTAACCCTATCTTGGACCTTAGGGTTTGATGAGTGAATAGGATTTGATATTAGAGAGGTCTGAGTGGATATTAAAGGCGTGCTATTTCCGTGTGCTATATACTCGCAAGGTAGTTTTGTGCATGATTGATGAAACTAGGTTACACTATTAGAATCTCGTTAAGCTTCGTTTAGTTTGTGGTGCTCAGTTTATGATCCTGATTGCAGCTGGAGAATCTGGAAGGGTCACATATAAGCCAAATGCATTGACTGCTGCGGAGTTGTTCAGTTTCATAGGACGTCATCTCCTTCGGTATGAGGTCGTTTGTTCATATATTTGTTGCTCTAGACAGGGGAGGAGAGTGCCGGGAACAAGTATCATACTTCAAGTTGCAGAAGGTAAATTTGGGCTGGAGTGTTGCACCCTATTGGTATCATCGTATCAGAAGAATCGGAGTATTTCTCTATCATTGTATCTACCTTTTAGTGCTCTGGCATGATTGATCTTGTGCACGCTTATTTCTGATGTTTTGTGTCAATAACAAATTGAATTGTCCTAGTGATGACTTGAGTAACTGCATGAAGAATGCTCACCGTCAATTATCTATTGCGACGTCAAGAGTGGGTTGCCAAGGTGACTGATTCTGTCTGTCTAAACTAGACCATTCTGTCGGAAAGACATGGCACTACAGTCGCCACATACATAGTCATATTCGTTGAAATGGAAAACTCTGAAGAAAGTGGCATTCTTCTAACGCCCCTCAAACCTCAGGTCTATACTATACTTAATTTGTAGAGCCTGTACACTTGAATATCACACTTTCTGCGCTTTGAAATACGCAATTTAACGAATAAGACCATAATTATATGCATTGGCAAATATTTGATGCTCATATCTGTGGTAACTTGTTATCAAATGGGTTGCAGATACTATGAAATAGTGAGGAGTGCTGTGTACACGATTTGAATTGTGCTGATGGATGAACTCCTAAGTAACATGGAAACATCACGCTCAATGGGTAAGTTCAGTGGATATGTCAATGCTATGATGTGAATGAGTGTAATCAGCTTCACAGCTCATTCAGATCAGCAGCAGCAAAATTTTGTTGTCCTTCTTGGATTTGATGTCTAGTATTTGAGGATCTTAAGCAAGCGATCCAGTTTGGGTCTTTCTCATCGTTGTAAACACAAGTATGTCTTTTCACAAAGAGCAATTTCATGCATTCATTTTAGGGCCACTTCACATTATGGCTGTCCAAGTCGAGAGGTTGTGGCATTGAGTGGCCAAATTTTGTTGAGAGTTCAAAGAAATGAGAAATAAATAATAGGAATTAAAGCCTTCAGCTAGCCATAGTGTGAAGCCTCCAAAGATCAAGCCCAAAGTCCAAACCCTTGTCATTTAACTCCTATAGCCTCTCAACTTGGATGGCCCTAGTGTGAAACCTCCAAAGGCCAAGTCCAAAGTTCAAACTCTTAGTAATGAACTCCCACCTACCATTCTAATGGTTGAGATCTTATTATAAGTTGATGGCCTCTCGGCCATAGTTTGGGCATCCATTTCTAGCCAACCCAAACTTCCTTTGAGACTTTGTCACCATGTAGGTAGTTGGAGGGCCATGGCCTTTGGACTTGTGCCTTCTAGTGTGAAGGATTGAAAGGCCAAACTTTGGGTTTCTTGAAATTTGATTGGTGGAAACCCATGGCCTCTCGACCTTCGGCCATAGTCTGAAGTGGCCCTTAGTTTTCTTACATTTAGTATATGTTCTAAATTTTCAAAACTCCTCTTTGCAAGTATTCTATAATTCAAAGAGTACTACACAAAAAATCTATTTAGTATCATCCATACTAACCACTTACGCAAGGCTATAATTTCTTACGTTAGATGAATATTACGGTAGACGATATACTAAGAACATAGATATCAAAGTATCTAAAAAGGAGGATCTATGTAAACATATTTGGTAATAATATTCATCAAGAGGAAAATGTTATAGTAATCTTAAACCAATTAGTGTAGGTGATACTAAATATAGTATTTAGAGTAGCATATTTCATCTCAAAATCAACTTTCTCATTTCAAAAATAGGCCTTTGAATATGTCTTTGATAAATAAGTAATAGAAAACTCTTAAAATAGGCTCCATTGTGCTTAGAATTTTGCATTATATTCTTGTAGTAGAAAGAATATGATGAAAATCACATGTTCAATTCAAAATTTGCCATGAAAAGAGTTTTGAATATTTGACTTTATATTTTATCAATAAGTATTCATCAATGTAATATTTGATAAATCCAACCTTCTAGGTATAATCTATAGGTCATAGTTTTCAACTTTTGTTTCAAAGTTATCACTAATTTATTCCTCTAAATTGTACTTCATAACACATGTTAACATTTTTGGAAGTTTAACCCCTGAACGGCCCTTGGGCTCTTCCGATACGGGACTGTATCCAGCACATACGGTGAGCGACGAATCGGGTAAGGTGCTTTAGTGACGTGAATTTCAAGTTTCAGCCGTTCCGATTGTAGCCTTGAGTGCCTGAGGTCACGCACAAATTTTTGCTTGGGCCCGATGTGCTGCAAGAAGTAGAATTTGAGGAAGATGCACCACACGCGACCGTTCCAACTCTACAGTGCACACTAATCCTTTTCGGAAAATTGCACAGTCTGCCACTGAGAGATCGCAACGGTGGGAGGATTGAACCAGCTGCGAGGACTGCTCCTAAAAAAATCCAGATAAAAACTTGCAACAACATGGCCATTGTCGACGCCACACCTTCACATGCTGTCGACGGTGGGTCGCCCGGAAATGCAAAGGGCGAAGGAAGAATACGTGCCCCGTTGGCATCTTGCGCGTTTTTCTTCGGCTGTACGAAGCCCTGCAAGCACGACATGCTAGCGAGAAGGCATGGCGGGAGCCTAACTGATTTCCCCGGCAACGCCGAGTGGCAGCGCTTCCGCACAAGGCGACATCAGTAACAGCTTCCACCCCCTAACCACCACACCAAACAAAATCAGTGGCCCAATGTGAGCGAATGGCAAAGATTACAAGAAACAGAGGACAACATGGTTCACAAAAGTTCAGATTCATGATATCCGCAATCAAAAACGAACCGAAGTCTTAGCATTGTCTGGTTCACTGTTGCCAAATAAGTGAACTCTACCTGCAAAATTCATTGCTACTATACAACTTTGCTACTGGGTTTAGACGCAATCAGAAGCCTACATCCGCCACCCTCCTAACTCAATGTTGCACAGGACAGGACAAAGGTGCCTTGCACATAAGGATACCCTCGCAGACCATACCTACTTCATAATTACTAAGAGAACCACTATTGACAAGCCTGCATACACAAAAATCCAACACTTGAATGGGCAAACAATAACACCCTACGGTCGTTATATCACACGCATTGCATCCAATCGGTCACTACCTCGATGGCGGGGTGGCACACTGGCACATTCGCAGGGATCCGAAGCGACTTGGAAGTGTCGAACGAAACTCAGTCGAAACCTAGTCCCCCAATTGCTAACGAATTCCAATCGAAACAACGACCTACGGGACCCCCTCCATCCAAAGTTGTACTCCCGCCAAAAGCCCCTCCTCTCGCCTTCGCATGCTAAGTGGACTCTGCTACGAACCCTAAACCCTCACCCGCACAAGCACCGGGTGCCGTATTCTACGTACCGCCGGAGCATCGTATGCCATTTTGCGTATTCTCCACCTTTGACAGCCCTCTACGTGAATTTCGTGAATTGCAAAACATCGTTTGACGCGCAATCCGCAATGCCGCAACTTTGTGGTTCACTAGAAACCCTAAATCCGCCTACAGGTGCTCGGAATACAGGAAAAACTTGGACATACGGCCGGAAAGGGCTTCCAGGCCGTTCAAGGGTTAAACTACCTCAAGGACCTTCAAGATGAATAGAATCTACAAGTTAAAGCAAATGACTTATGTATACATGATATGCATGACCAGATTGGTGAAGCTTAGAGACTTGAAGAGTTTGATGACTTCAGAGTTTTAAGTTATAAGGGAACTTCAATTGAGAAGAATATGTCAACATTAGGAAGAATGCAAACATGTCACTTATGGATGCAATCAACTTTGGTAAATCTTAGAACATTGCCAACATTTCAATAGTTGGGCTCCCGGCTCGGGCTTGGGTACGGCTAGCCTCATTTCAAGTCCCCACCACAAATCCGGCTAGTGTTCAAAACTAACCGTCCTCTACAAAAACAATCTTCCAAACAATACCCTCTCGTCCACACTAGCTTCTTCGAATTCTATACATCTTATTTTTGTCAACCTCCCTCCAAGTTGTAATCCGAGCTAGAACTTTCAGAGAGGAGATTTCGGAAATAGGCTTTTGTCATCAAGCAAATCATTAAGTCAATTCTCCTTTTATCGCTCTCATATGGTGAGAATGAGTGGGGGGGAGGGCAACTAGCCCATGGCTAAAAGGACAATTGGAGCCCGGTGGTTCTACTATAGCAAGCCTTGTTTCCAATGAAATGAAGGCAATGCTCTTAGTTCTTTAGAATTAGCCTCACTTGAGTTAGTTCAAGATAATCTTTATTTAATTACAAAAGGTTTGACTCTAAAGAGATTATTTCAATCAATTTTTGTAAAGCAATTGATGGTACTTAAGGTTAGTTTATGTTTGTTTGGGCATGCCCCAAAGATAAGACATTTCAACCACATCTTAAGGACTCTGGTAATATTGTTGGCCAAAAGTTTTTGAAAGTTTTTCTTAAGGGCTATAGAATTTGTTTGGATAACCATATAGAAAGAATTTTTATATTGTAAGAGATTTTGTGAGTGGTATTGTTTGTTTGATCATTTTGTCAAGTGTTCCAAATACCATCATTTACAAAACGATTAGAAAGTTCATGTTGACCACTTCATTTATATATTTATTTTGGTATACATGACATTTATGTCATGGAAAATTAGTAGCAAGGACTAACCTTACCTTGCTAGTGGTTGTCGAGGTGGTTGTAAGGGCAACGAAAATTCCCTCATTTATTGAATGAAGTGGGTTCTTTAGGCCTTTGGGGGTTAACTCTTAAGGACCAAAGGTTCAATTTTTGAATGAATGAACACAAATACATTCTAAGCACACAAAAATGCATTTTTTAATCCACTTTTTAAAAAAAATCTTGTGTGAGTTCCTTAACATTTGTATGGTATAGATTATGAAGACTTTGTTTTTCAAATCTTCTATAATTCAAAAGGTACTATTAGGTTTGGCCTCAAAAAATAACTTTTTTAGTTCAAAAAATGACCCTTCTAAAACAACTTGAATATAAAAAAATAAAATAAAACCCTTCAAAAATCATTAGGATTAGAACTCAATGTTTTGAATCCAAAGGGAAAAAAATCTTGTGAAAATCACGAATATTCAATCTACAATTAATTTTTGAAGGAGTTTTCAATTTTTGGCTTCAAATTTTATTGAAAAATATTGGTTTGTGTACTAGTTGATCTAAATGTATGGATATGGTTTATAGATTACATTTTACAACTTACATTTGAGGGTCATTATTAAATTATAATTCTAAGTTGTATTTTATAATTCATCTTCACAATTTTAGAAATATGGATTGCTCTTCAATCCTTGATCCCTTAAGGATGTTTTGAAATAGCATGCATGAGAATATTCCAACATATTTTGAGGGAAATGATGTACAACCATTGTTTAGTAAGTCCAAATCATGTCTTTTTGAGGTGGGATTTTTACACACCAAGCGCTTGCAAGTGTGCCACATAGTTATGCAATAAAAAATGGTTACATAGAAGACAAGCTCCAACAAAAAATTTGTAAGTGTGTAAGTTAGTTCATATGAAGTTTGTATTGTACCAAGTGAGAAAAGAAGGAAAAATCAAATATCATATGAACTAACTTACACACTTGGTATGACGTGTCTACACCGGTTCCAAGTCATGTATGAACTGGAAGTACTAGTACATTACCAAGCAAAATGTGGTTCGAACAACTACAACACCAACCTATGAAACAAGGTACTTCACTTATTATAAATTTGAAATCTTCATGAAAAATTTGATGCTGACTCATTTTGAAACTGAGAATCTATGAAGACAATAGTTTATTGACACATTTTAACATTGTATCCAATCCTACGATTTATTTTGACAAAGTTGTGGCATTGAACTGAGATAAGGCTTGTTGTGAGGTCTCTCAATTATAGTTACAACTAACACCCAACAATGTTGCACAAGTAGACCAACTCTTATGTATCGTGAGTGCAAATTGCAAGCAATTATATTATTAAAGCAGCAAATTGTAGCTTGAGGTACATGAAATTCAAAAAGACAATGACCAAAGCTAGGTATTTGGCATTAAAAAGTTCACACTAGCTAGGTTCCAAATTACTAGTAGGTTGTCAAGAGTTATTCAAGTTGTAGAGTGTACACTAACAAGTCTTGACATGGTGGCGAATTAGATGAGTTTCCAAGTTTAGACAAAAAAAAGGCTAAATTAAGGATCCCCAAATTGGGAATTTTCAATTGCATGTAGATTGTGAGGGTGAGTGACAGAGGGACTTTACATTGCAAATAGTGATTTGGGAGGTTCTGGACGTCTTTATGATTGCTAGAGACTTAGTTCTCGCCATTGGTGATTATTTGTTCTATTACCCATGCCGCGCTTGTTTGCTACTACTAATGTTTATGTGGCGGCTATACCTATGAAACGTCATTGATGAACCCATTTTGAAACCTTATCGATTGATCTAGATTTCTCAATCAATCAATTGAATCACACAATTGTCTACACATTCTTGTAAGCTAGCACCACTAGCAAGTGAAAATCAAATGTGACAATTTTGTCGATTGTACACTAATTGGGGCAATGTGGAACACTAGCTAGTTGATTGGCTAGCTAGGTTATATTATTATCAAAATCATAAAGTGCAAGCAAACAAGACCATATATGTCTCACTTGCTCGTTTGGGCTTATTAGTTTCAATCCATAAGGACAACTTACAATCATAAATGTCATTCTAAAGACATGGTCCAACCATTAGTCACCACTTGAGGCAAGTCACTTTTCCCACACTAGATACGTTGTTTGACACATTGTGCAAGATTCTAAAATACAATAAACAAGCTTGTATATGCCACAATATGTATAATGCACCACTTGGGCAAGCACATAATCTTGAATATAACCAAAACAATTCCCAAAACAATTTAGAATATTCTTGGAGCTCATGCCCAAAATATTGTGGAAACCCTAATCTTTTAGTACAATCATTTTCAAGCACTAAGTCTACACATGCAAAATATGTAGGTCAATTCTAATTGCAACATTCTAAAGGAGCTAAGGGGCTAAGTACCGCTAATGTTTGATTACCCCTAATGTTCCAACTACCACTTCTATTACAAAGAGAAAAAAAATATATAAATTGTTTTTTTAGAATATTTAATTAACTGTAGAATCTTGCACTAGACTAATCTTAAAAAATTTAGAGACTTTGACTACATAGATTGCAAAATAGTAGGGTTTCAAGTAAAGAAAACAATTTTTTTTTGCACTTAACATTACTATATTATAAGACTTTGAATCTTAAATATACAGAATTGCACTACTCATTTTGAATTTTTTAAAAATGTGTTGAAGAATTGAGTTGAAAATATACGGAATTTTTTTAATACAATTTGATTTTCAGTCTTTAAAAAAATGTTAAGTAGAAGAAAATAAGGGATAGAAGGAAAAATTAAATTTTCAATAACTCTAAGATGAAATTAAAAAACCAATCCCAACAACGAAGTTGTTCTAGCAAGCAAATTGAACCTTGTGAAATTTTTTATTTTCTTTTAAATTATAAAAAATGAGTTCATAAATGAATCCATCACATTATTTTCACAAGAAGATGCAATAAAATAAGAAGCCCCATAACTTTTACATTACTAATCCAAATGGACTAATAAAAGCTTTCCATGTACAGAAAAGTATAATCTATAAAAATTTCTTTATTCATTTGTAAATCCAAGTTTTAGGAGGGGAAATCAAACTATTTTTTGTGCTTAGGATAGTATAACTTTTGCTCTTAGGAATTGATTGAAATAAAAATTATATTCCTATGAAACTAATTTGTTTTTCTATATTCAAAAAAATATTCCAAAATCATGTCAAAATTGAAGTCATATAAACCTACCCAATATTCCCAAGTATCACCATAAATAGGGGATATTGGAATTTTAGGGATTAATTGAAAATTCAAATTTATAAATGTGCAATTATAAAATGTAATCTTTGGAATGATCAGCAATACCCATTTAGAAAGATTAAAAATAAAATGCATGGCAAGAAGTTTCTTCCAATCAATTATTTGTATTATTTTGGAAGAATGGTGTTTATCCAAGCAACCATAAAAAGTAGTCATGTGTTATAGAATGGGGTTCTTTAAAGCTCTTTGTTGACAAATTGTTGAATACTCTTCAACTCTACCTTGAACAAAGATGCAATAGAATATTCTACACTATCATAGAAAGTGACAAGAAAGGTGTTGGAAAGGTTCTTTTGCATATTCTTATGAACAACAAATCCTTAAAATCTTTTCATCATCTTCTAAACAAATGAAAATCATGTTATAGAGCTTTTTCATAGCCATAAGAATTGATAAAGAGACATCTATTATTGCCCATCTGTATTCTAATCCCATTGTTTGTTTTATTTCAATTTTAAAATCAAAATTCTTGATTTCGAGGTTGCAAATTTGAAAAAGATTCAATTTTTCTTCCTATGTAAATTAAGCATGTAGTCATTAAAGGAATCATCATATTTTTGACTTGGTGTTATAGAATGACCTATTAGTATACAAAAAATCCAAACACTTAATGAAAATATTAGATTGGGATGAAAATTTTGTTTACTAAAAATTATATTTAGTGTCATCTATATAATTAACTACTTACTCAAGCCTAGAGTTTTTTTTTATAGTAGATGAATATTTTACCAAGACCATAGATATCAATCCTATTCAAGAGAAAGATCTCAATCTATAAACATAGATGGTTAAACTATTCATCAAAAGAAAAAATTTATAACATTTTAAAATCAATTAGTGTAGGTGATATAAAATAGAATTTTTAGTGTAGCACAACAAGGGACAATAGTAGTTTTGTCATAAAATAAATTTCATTTCTAATTGCATTATGGTTGTGTGAAAATCAAAATACAATGCAAGTGAGCAAAATATATAATATAAAATTGCATACATGTCTTGTATATTGATTTCAATAGTACTTGAAGTGCAATCAATTTTTTATTGTCTCCCTATGACATAGATATTAAGATCTACTATAGTACAATATACCTTGCACAAAATTGCACACCTTGCACAAAATTGCTCACACCATGCACAAAATTGCACATATAAATGTGGAAAAACTCGTGTATAAAAAATACTCCCTCTCCCTCCTTTCCTTAATGCTCTTCTCAATATTTCTGCAAATCTATTTACTTACATGTACAAATGGGGGAGCAAGAAATTATTGTAGCATGTCCATTGGCATATGCTATAAGTACACCAAAATTATGTGCATCTTACAACATGTCAAAGTCTTCAACTGTTCAATTGTAAATAAATTGAGTAAAATATGTATTATGCCAAATTGTAGGACAAATATAGATTAAAGCTTGAAGATTCATTTGGTTGGTATAACTTGGTTTTAGATTAGAATTTTGTTGTGAATGTTGTTTGATGCACAAAATACGCTCATTTGATATGAAAATCTAGCATGTTCACTAACTATGTACAACTAGCATTTTAAATGGGGCCTAATAGTGATGAACATTTTTGTATTTGTATCATATATACAACAATATCAAAATAAGAATAATGAAGGTGTTAAAAGAGAGCAATTACTTTGATACTACTTTTGTATTTATATCCAAATACCAATACGATTCATTTTTGTCATCATGGTCCTTTTGCATGAACAAATTTTAACCATGGTGTCTTGAAAGGGTTAAAGATTGAGAATGCATAATACTAAAATAACGATTTTGATCAATCATATTATGAAAACTATCATGTAAATGGAAAACATCTTTATGCCATTTGATTTGAGTGATGAACATTTCATGCATATATTAGATAAGAATTAATTATTTCAATACACACAAATCCATGTATTAATTCATTCTAAATTTTTTAATTCATTATAAAAATTGATAGAAAAACACACGAACCCTAAAATAGTCCTTTACCCTTAAAAGGTTGAATCTTGGGGCAAAAAATAATGTCATAATATAACATTGTCAACCAATGATGGTAAAATTCAAGGTGCACAAAAAATTAGCAACTACATATACATGAATCAATTCATTTGCATCATACAAGTGATTCAAAATGACATCTAGTTTAGATAAATTATTATTATGCATTTTATTAAAATACTATTTCAAATCAAAATATAATATAAGGAATAACCATAATATATCAATGAATAACGGAGTAGTCATAGAACTTCAGATTTTGACTTGTTTAGCCAAAGTTTCTTTGTGGCCAATGGTAAAATCCTTTGTGAGAAAAGAATAGAAGATATGAGCATCAACCATTTCGACTAATTGTAATTTGGTAAAAACAAACTACTCGAGATAGTGAAAGTAGGTTGCCTTAACAATTAGATTACCTTACCCCAAGAAAGTTACTTTACAAGCCATCAAAATCAACAATTATTTCTATAGATCTTTTCATTTGTACACATGCAACAATATCAAAAGTAGTACATTCTTGTATAATAACAATAAATAGTTATATAGTGTTAAATGTCAAGAAGTTAGTATGGAACAACCTAATTCCACTATTTTGTATAGAGTTTGGATGAAGGAATAATGCAACTTTTTAACAATTAGAAGGTATGGTGAATTGAAAGTAGAAACTTCTAATACTCTCTATTGAAATTCAATTTAGTAGAGTACCAATATTTCAATAATTCACACTACGGTCACTTGTCAATCAAGTACACATGATGAAAAAAATTCAACAAGTATCCAAATGATAGATTCACACAGTGCCACATATTTCGATGAATTCTCTCAATCACTTTTTATTTATTGACAGTTTATCATACTTTTCTTATGCATTGTGCTCATAGTTCAGGTGTTGGAATTTTTAGGCATACTAAGCTTAGCTTGATAATGGGTGCTTATACCTTAGACGAAATTAATTCGAGACTTGCTCAGGTATATTCAGAGGAATGTCCCGAGGTCATTATTCTAGTATGACGTTGGGATCATCGTTATTGATGGTTAGCGTGCCATCTATTGTTTTTCTGCATCACCTTTCAATTCAACAGCAGACACACACTGTAACATCCGTCATTTCGATGCAACACCGGCAGTGAGAATTTAATGCACGCAAGCGCCAACTGCAACAAGTGGCAGCACCCGGGTACAATGCCAACCATACACCAAACTCAAACGTCGTCAGAATTGATGAGTGCTGCCGCAAATCAAAGAGAAAAATTCCACCACCAGCAAGCCAAGCATGTGAACTGTAAGCTCCATCAATGCCGCATTATAGTTCGATGAGAAAATCTGACAGAGCCAGGCGTCGAGATTTGAAAATACCAGTGGCATCATGAGCACCTCCAGTACCTGTTTATGTATTTCCCCTATTTCAGAATAGTACTGAACAGCTGGACAATAGGACCACTGCACGGGACCACTGGACAGTACTAAGCTTATCACCCCATTCATTTGTTTGCACATGGGAACTCCTTCATACAATAATTATAGAATAATTTAAGGTGCTGAAGTTATACGTATCTGGAATTGATGCATGTACAGTGTGCTGACATCGACTGGTTTGAAAGACCCTTGGAAGTGTCAATACTTCTGCTAACTTGGATGCAGATTAAGTTATGAATCAGTTGTGATGATACATCATGTAAGGTAAAGCATATCCACAATTGAAATGGGAAATTATTGCTGCCGATCGATCTCAGTAACTGGCTAATGGCAACAGCAGACTACTTCAGTCGACTGCAATAAATACAACAATTTACTACCGCCGGACGTTTTTGGTGTTGAACCGCAGTGAGATGTAGAAGAGCACACGGTAGCTAATCGCGAAGATCACCATGACAAGGTAATTGAGCCACTGCTTGTCCAACACTTTGCGCGCATCGAAATAATCCAACACCATCTCGGAATCCACCCCGAAGAACCAAATCACCTTTCGCAGATGGCCATACTCGTTTGCCAGTAGCAACTCGTAAGGATACTTGAACGTTGAAAGATAGTGCATCCATATCCAATACCAGGGAATGCCGGATCTGCCCAATGAAAGAAAACGCCAGAACTCGTCAGCCAAGTGAAGGACAGTTGTCCCCCGAGGACCAAATATTCAAAGGGGTACTTCTATCACCGGAATCAGGATATTACTTTGCACATGTTAGTCAATAAATCAAGAAAAGCGACCCAAAACCAGTTCTCATATAGCCCACATACACAAAGCTACTTTAACAAATGAGACTTCGTAGTCCCTTTGGGGATAACATTCACGGAAAGATTGACAAAGCTGTGGCGGTTGTTATGAGTCGGTCTGTACCTTGGAACGAAGAAGCCCGAGTACAGGTAAAACATTGAAGAGGCACACAAGACCACAGTCTGCCCCACGTTTTCATCCGGGGCAATACTGGCAACGAAAGCCACGAACGAATTGGCCACGCAAAGGGTGAGAAAAATGATGCAAACGTAGGTGAAGAAGGCTGCGACGTTGGAGGCGAGGCCCACCATGAAGTAGGAAATGACGGAGAAGATGGTGGCAATGAGTAACTGGAAGGGCAGGGTGACCACGGCTTGGGAAATGACAAACGGCAGGGTCCTGTAGGCGCCTCGGGAAGACTCCCGAATGAAGATCTGGCGCTCGCTCAGAAAGATGGGCAGAGATTCGTTGGAACTGAAGGTGAGAGTGACAAGCGCGAAGTTGAAGAAACCGGTGCGCTGCAGGATGCCCTTCAAGTTGTGACCGGAGTTGAAGAATAGGCTTCCCATTATCAAAGACGACACAACCTGCACTCAGGAACACAATCTTACGGTCTGCAATGGCTTGCAACAAGTGGAATGACAAGCTCAAGTATCAGCTATTGGCATGGGCAGGCTTGCCTTTCCACAAGGTGGAATTACCTATTATTGTTACCTTCGCAACAGTGCTTAAGACCGATTTGATGTTCCTACAGCAATTCTTTGCATTCTAGTGTAGTGTAAAGTGAAACGTACGTGACGCCTTTGCCTACAGCATGGTGGCATATTAGGAGTGAAAGTGGCCATATATATTGGCCAGGGATAGAATGGTGATAGTTTTGAAATAATGGACATTCATTAGCTGAAGTTCCAATCCATCGTCTTAATCTCAGAATGACACATAATCTTAATCGTTTAGGTAATCGCTGTCAGGAGTTAAACCTAAATATGTGCAATGAGCAGTGACAAAGGACCATTCTACCTTACAGAAGGGCACGACGTACGCCTGGTACGTTCTGCACGACTCCTCATTTTTCACACAAGCATATTAATAGAACAAGTTTGAAGTATCCAAGAATATTTCACAGTACGTGAACATGGTTGTTTGACAAAATTTAACGCCCATCTAATAATACAAACTTGACTGTCTGTAGAATTCAAGGAAACATTAGGGGCACGTACCGTGAGACTGATCCGGGTCACAAATATGGGCCTAGAGCGGCAGGTGATGAGAGCAGATCTGTGTCCCAGTACCCACATTTCTGACATTATTGAAGTTGCAAATGCAGCCTTCCCAGTATCGTCGTTTTGCGGGGGATTGAATGGACTTCCTAGCGATACAAGCTCCACAGCATTCCTGCTCTGTTGGTATTTCATCTGCAAACACAACAAGCAATGCTCAGCATTGGGAAGCAGCTAATCTGCACTCAAACCTTTCTATACATTATGACCTCCAAAATGAATTTCTCGTGGATACATGCCACACTATCACTGCCTGTAGCACAATTCAATCTATGTCATAATGGAAAAGATTAAGGAAGTTTGAATGTAAGCTAAAATTTTGAATATGTCCACACATGTTACCGAGATCTATTGCTTTGGCGAAGAATTGAAGTGAGTTACCTGGCATTCAACGAGGCCTGCAACACCATCAGGTTGATCTTCAGCTTTTTCTATGATGTCCAAAGCATACTCCACCACACTCATCTGCAAGCACAAAATCCGGCAATGTCAATATTAAATACGAAATAGGATTCACGCCATAGTCAACGTGGACAATGGTGAGACGTTATCGAGCCAAGATGCTTACATTTTCCGGCATGGCGTAACCCAGATTGTTGAAGTACTTTTCCATCTCAGGGACGCCGCCATTGTAGATGACGTTCCCTCGGGACAACACCAAAATCTTGTTGATCGTGTCAAGAATCCGGTAACTGGGCTGGTGAATCGTCAACAGCACGGTTCGGTTGCGCTTGACTGCCATATTCGACAGGATTTGCATCACGTGGAGAGCGGATGTGCTATCTAGCCCTGATGTGGGCTCATCCAGAAACAGCACTGCTGGGTCATGGATCAGGTCCACTCCTATGGAAACGCGCCGTCTCTCTCCTCCCGACAACCCCCTTATCTACACGTCACAAATTATATTTTAGGATTGCATCCCACATCTGGTGTCATGAGCTGCAGGGTGTAACCTCTAAAGGACCAAGAATTCATGGTTTGAAAGTGAACAATTCGATTGACCATATCGTGAAAAGAATGATTGAAGTGGTGACAATTTTTATATCAATGAAGAGCATTGCGTGCGTTGGTTACAAAATAAACAAAATTGAACAAAGAAGATTCTCCTCATGAAATTCTCACAACTGCTAAAAAGACAAGAGGTTAGCTTCATGGCGGAGTTGTGCATGAGTTGTACAAAAGAGTGATTCAGAGTCACCATGTCTGTGAGGTTGGATGTATGTTACCTTATCATTGCCCACGTACAGGTCTGCACAATCTTTGAGACCCAGCATCTCAAGTAGGTTTTCCACTCTAATTCTTTTCTCCTCAAGCTTCATAGCGCCTGGAAGTCGCAAGCGTGCACTGAACATAAGAGTCTCCCGGGCGGTCAAGGTCGGATACATTGCATCATCCTGCACAAAAATCCAATGGAAGTTAGGCCATTATAATTCATTCGCAAACCAGGCAGAAGTTCGAATTAGCTATATCTGCTTGATATAATCACTGGCAAACTGCTTGATATGGTCACTGGCAAACTGCTTGGTTTCTGATATTGAAGTTCACTTCAATTGATTTTCAAAGAGACAGAGTTCAATCTTACCTGCGTGACATACCCGGAGATACGCCGGAACGCGGAATCCATAGGCTTGCCGTTCACTAAAATCTGCCCTTTCAAACTCTTCCGTTCAATCTGACCCGCCAGAGCGTCCAGGAAGGTCGTCTTGGAGGAGCCAGAAGGGCCTGCAATCGCCAGAACCTCACTGTGGGTGGCGCGAGCTGAGACATTGTTCAGCAAGATCCTCTCTTGGCTGTGCTTCGATACCACCTACACCCCACTTGCAGCTCCATAGTAATTAAACAAGTGCACTGTACATAGGGAGCTAGCATGATCCCATACTCTCAAGTCTCATTTTAACCCTACTAAAGCCCGATCACAATTACATGGGCACCCATTCAAACCCTCAGTCTTAACACAAACCAGTGAACCCAGCACATCCACGGCGCGAAGAAATTTATTACGATTTTACTCGGTTTGTTCACGATGCTGTCTGTTCTTGAAAACAAATTCAAAAACACTATTTTAAAAAAGGGGGCACCAGATCGAACCAACTGGAGCAAACTTCAAACAGAAAGTTCGGTAGTATGTACTGTATGCTTGCGAACTGTACCTTGTATGTCAAGTTCTGCACAATGATTTCGTACAGAGTAGCGCGGGCAGGCGTGGGAGGGAAAACAACAGCCGAGTTCAAGAGACTGAGACGAGCTTGATTTGACGGAGAGGGAGACGCAGCGCCACCTCCCATGGGAGGAAAGCTGCTGAGCCCTTTCAAGAAAGGGCGTTGTTGCCTGCTGGACCGCGAGACCTCGTACCTCTCTCCCATCGCAACCTCCTTATTATTCTGCAATTCTCATATCACCTCGACGTCATAGCTACAGAGTACATAAACTTCAAACCGGACCGGTGGGTTTACAAATATTCCCAATCCCGCAATCTCTGTCTTGAGGACCCCGCAGCTAGCTATATGTATATCCGCATCCAAGAGAAAGCAACAAAACCGAAAGCTCGACTTGAATCCACTTTCGAAAGCTAAGGCTTGTGCACCACTACCAGTGATCGACTCTAGCTATCCGCTTTCATGTCCAAAACAGAAACAGAGCTACCAACAGGCGGAAGAAAAGAACATCCTATCATATCCTTGGCTACATATCCTTGACTACGTACATAATATGTCGTTGGCTACCTGCTGTGGCTCACGAAGCTCTAAGGGGATCGTTTCTTGACACAGCAATCTCGTACTTCAGAGCTAGCGTAGTTAGTTCTGGGAGCTATTGTACAATGCTTGCAACGTACGCATGGTGGACTATATCAAACTGGAGCTGCTGCTGCTGCTGTTGTGCTACAGAATGTATGCACGCAAGCAAACCAACAAGCTGTGCTTGCACCTCGCTATGTTCTAACGCAACTGACCGACACCGTTGCACTCCAATGTCGCTCTGAGAGCGCGTTTCCATTATCGCTGAGACAGCGAGCTGGTGTGTGAGACCATTAAGCATTGATTTCCAGCTTTGCAAACTGCCGTGTGGGTGGACTTTGGAACTGGATGAGGTTTTGCAAGTAAGGATGGTAGGAGTCTGATGAACTCTCAACACTGGCCTTCAAACGTTCTTAACTTAGCTGTTTGAAGCTGTTTGAAACTGCTTCTGTGGAGATGCGGTATGGTATTTCGGAGTTGTGGTTGGCCATGGGAATTATTAATTGACGTTCACACCTATGAATAATATAATGCATGGGGCAGGAGAGGCTAAATTGTGCACTGTCCTACAATTGAAAATTTTGAAATTTATGAAAAATTTGTTGATATGGTAAGTGCACCGAAGTGAAATTGACCAAATAAGCATGTGGGTGTGGTTTTTGTTCTAAGAACCTTCTAAATTATTGCATGATCTTTGGGAAGTGAAAAGGAGATTTCATATTCTCTTTGGATGCATTTTTTAGACATTGTATGAAGAAATTATGAGTTTCAAAAGCACTAGAAAGATGTAAACTTGAATTGACCCTTGGCTCTTATTGTCATAGGATGTACATTCTAAGCAATAATGTAGATGAAATAGTTTTGCACTTGAGCCATAATTAGGTGGAATTGCCTTAACTTTGTCTTGGTCACTTATAATAATTTAATTGTTTTTCACTACACCGAAAGTCATGATTACTATGGGTTCCACCAATTACGAAGAAAATGTTTTTTCCCATAAAAATCCTCTAGAATATGGAAAAATCTTTTGAGTATGAAGATTTGCAAACGGTAGTACAATTTTCACACAATAATCTAATATTAACAAGAATTACAATTGCCGATGTAGCCTTTGGCTCCAATGGTTTCTAAAAAAAATAAGGTGGGGTGTCCTCATACAACACATCTTTTTCAGTGATGATTTTTTGGGAAGGGGACATTAATTCCTCAAAACATCTTTCAATAAATTTTTCTTGGAAGACAGGAGGAAGTTGCATCTAAAACATGTTTGAATATTTTATAGTTTTTGAATCTCTGTGGAATCATTATAGGGTTTCCCGGGCCTCCGGGTGACCCCGAGTTCTACTACTATGAGAACACAGGGAATGTGATTGCTGGCTTGACACCTCAGCGGTCCTACATGGCTGAGAGGCTGCCAACACATTTCTGGAGAAAAAAAGTCAACTTCTTTTTACATTTGAAGAATTAAGAAAAAAAAATTGAAATTTTTGTTAGGGACAGCTAGCCGTCCTTCACTGCGAGAGGAACAATGAAGGGGAACAACCCTCAAATGGTCTCTTGGAGGCCTGAAATAACATGTAATGAAATTATGAATTTTCAAAGTCAACAACCATTATAGCCATCTATTTGCATTCCTAGAGGGAGGCTCAAGCTACACACCAATTATCCTTTCATGAATCTTGGGAGATTCAAGAATGATATCAAGTCATCTCGCAAGTCATCCAAAAATACACTCACATGATTTCATAATGCTTTACTTTTTCAAGTTTTTTCACATTTACTAAAATCAATGTGTGTACCGGTATCGTAGTTGCAATTAAACAACTAAATAATCTATTGCTCATTGAACATCATTACATGTAGAATACAAATTATCTCCTATGGAATTAAAAAACAGTTTCAAATACAAATAATTCTTATGTTGATAAATACTCCTTGTAAGATTAAGTGGTAGTTCACACAAAGCAAAGACATATAACCTTTGAGAAGTGAAGGAAGAAAGAAAAGAACCTCACCCTCACTTAAACCTTTAAAGATGGACACTTGAAAACTTGGGTAGGGTCAAGTGAAGTAAAGTTTTAATGTATGTTTATAAAATTTTAACACAAGGGGGGGATGTTCACCCTCCTTCATGGCAATTTTAACCCCTCAAAGCCCAAGCAATTTCCATGCTTTTTCACAATTTTGAACTTTCATTGACATTATTCATTGTACATCAAGCTTATTACATGATGTCAATTGTACTTTTGAGTTTCCCCATTCAATATCAACATCCTAGTATGAAATTCATTTAGATAGACTTCTTAGAATGTACGAATATGAAGTTATAAATTTTACTTGTTGAATAGGTGAGAGGTCAAAAAATGGCCCCTTGGGCTTTGAGGGGTTAAGAAATTCAAATCCAGTACTTGGATCAAAAGTTATGCTCCCCCCTTCCCAATTTGGGTAGTTAAGGCAATTTGGGCATCTTTGGGGCATTTTTTAGCTAAACACTTTTGAAATTTGACATGTATATAATTAATAGAATATGGCATAAAATTGTCCAAAAAACAAATTTTAGTTCTCAAATTGCATTCTAAGAGGAGTAAACTAGGTTTGCTATGTTGGGGCAATTTCAAGAAAAAACATTTTTTTCTAACCTCAAGTTCCATTGTCTTGCAATTTGTGATGTCAAAATTATTGAAATTTTTTTCACATATTCCAAATGTTTGTCCCTAACCTTTTACCATTTGGATTTCAAATAAAAAATTTCCTCTTTGCACAAGAAATCATCAAAAAATGATTAGTATGTTGTCCATTCACTTAACCTCCTTGCATTGCAAAGTGATTTAGAGAAGGTACACTTATATTTGGTATTTAAATTTTGCACAAGTATACCTAACAAGATTTAGAACTCAATAGTGGAGACACAAATTCATCTGGAACAAAAAATTTACTCCAAGAAGGCTCAAAATGTGTTGACTCTGTTTTGCACAAATGAAAAGAGTTTTTTTTTTCCACTTCAAATGTTGTGATCTTTTAATTTACATTTTCAATTGGGTTAAACATTTCCAACACATTGTTTTCTAAATAGTCTACTACACTTTTGTACGGTTTAAGTTCCCAAAAAAGGTTTTGATTTTTAATTTTGGATGATGCACTAATAATAGCAATTTTTGGCAATTTCTCTTGAAAAACACACCCGGTCCTTTAAGGGTTACATACCCTCACTATTCCCTTTAAAAATTTAAATATATTAATTGAAATCATGTTCCCACAAGGATAATTATAACCATCAAATATTTAAGATATATCTCATCCACTACATCACGTGACACATTGATTTAGAGTGAAGTGATGCGAACACTTCACTTTGAAACAATAACCTCTAATTTGCATTTTGTATCCTCCAATGGTGCGCATGGAGTCATGGATCCTAAATTCCTAAAAGGCTCACACTCATGGCTAGAGGCAGAGCAGTGCAAGCTTCAAGGTTGTTAGCTAGTGAGCTTAGGATCTTGAATCCAAGTGCTTAGACCTCAATGTTATAGGCACCTTTTATGGTTTTTAGATACCTATGTTATAGGTACTTTCCATGCTTTTAAGGTACCTATGTTATAGACACTTTCCATGATTTTAAACTACCTATATTATAGTCACCTTCCATGATTTTAGGATACCTATATTATGGCACCTTCCATGGTTTAACTTTTAAAGTACCTACATCAATATAGCATCTTCTATGCTTATAAAACAAATTGTTATAGGTATATATGTTATATGCACCTTCCATGGTTGTAGGGTACCTACTTTCACATAAGCTCAAGACTTGTAAGCTCACACTTCTAAGCTAGTGTTGTCGGTGCTAGCATTTAACTTAAATATTGGAATTCTGGAATGAAATTGTCTTCACTTGCTAAATATTCTAAACCCTCTTGCATATTCTTCTTTTCTTTTGAAGCCTTCATGAAGATTGTGTTCCTTAACCCCTAAATGCCCAAGGCACACAAATCTGGTGTTTTGCAAAACTTTGAAGTTAAATAAAACCTAACCAAGTTGCTATTTTTAGTAGTTTATGTTCTTGGAAAGTTCTTCTTAAAGTCTAATTTTAGTATCAAAAATCTGATCTTGAAAATAAATGATAGCAATTTTTCTATTCAAGATTTTGTGTAAGAGTATCCATTGCAATCTTGGCTTCCCGTAGTGTTGAGAGTTCTTGGAAATGAGCATCAAATACATTAGATCTTGGAGAAAAAATCACATTCAAAATTCACTTAAAAAATTATGGAGTAGATTTTGAGAAGCAATAAATCCATTGGAGTTATAAATGTTAGGCCCTTTAACCTCATATTTTTTTGGTTACCAATTTTTTAGATTTGACTTGTAAAAACATGATTGAAAGATTTCACATCACTTTTGCAGTTTTAACACCTTCATGGTCAAACGTTATACCCTTTCACTCCATAAGTGATATTGTTGTGTTTTCTTTTTCTATGAGATCTTTGACATATGTAGTTTGAATTTGTATGGTTACAGTTAAAAAAACTGATGCAACTTACCAAAATGTTGACATTTTGTTCAATTTAGAGCAAATTCCAATAAGTTCAAAACAGGTCTTGGGCATTTAGGGGTTAAGCTTCCTAGTAGAGGATTGAGAGTGTCCGAATGTCTAAACTGCCAATGCCAAATAAGAATTTATAAAAGTTAGATTACAGTGCACTCTCTTTCATCATCAATGATTCACATGGATCAATTAAGGTAGTCCGCCCATGTTATAAAAGCAATCATGACATAGGGGTACATTTTGCTTTTTTCAATGTACTGACAGTATACATTTAAGGAGATGGTCGCTTTTAGATGACCTCTGCCTTTCAACTTCAAAAAATAGTAACTAATTCCACGAAGGTCCAAAAAATATGAAACAACTTGAGTTGGATGCTAATTCCATTCTTCTTCTTGGGAAATTTTACTGAAAATTATTTTTAAGGAGTTTAGCTTCCCCCAAAAGGCAATCAGCTCTTAAATGGTCACTTTAAGAGCAAACTCCTATAGGTGGCATTGGGTGGAATTGATGGGTGATTTAAAGTGTGGAATATTTGTTGATGCCTGGCTGGTGTGGAATTTTTAATAATTTTTCTTTAAGGACTGACAAATTGGGGCCAAGGTGAACCAACACCCGGCTTCACTCATCCCCGATTCCATCCACGGAGAAAATGATGGAATTTTTTATATGCCATCGATGATAAAATTTGGAAATTTGGAATTCATAATTACAATAAGAGGCCCTAAATTAGCTAGGAGAGGTGTAGAAGATGAATTAATCAAGCACAAAACAAGGGGTCTGTTTTTCTACATGCACCCCTCCAATGACTTTATGAGGACGAGTGGGGGGGACAGTTCACCCCGGCCCTGAATCAATGCCACGAAATTCAAAGTTTTGAGCCTGGTACAAAAGTAATTAAAACCAACTATTTGTATTACCCCAAATTAGCAAATTACAAGCATAGGTAAAGGAACTACCTGCCATTTTTGCTCCATTGATCAAAATAAATCATACAAAAAGTGTATTGAACTACTTTGACAATGTGAGGAATTTTTCTTAGCCTTTTTGCAATTGGCTTCACGAATTGAAAGATTATAATGTTTGAAGCTATCAAAAGGCAAAAAATTCCGACCTTATCCAAGAGGGTCAACAAATTTTAACTCCTTCCAAAGTGAGATTTTTGCACTACACCTAATTTTTTTTAACAATTTCATATTTTCTATCCTGTTATTTACATGCTTGCCAAATTTCAAAAGTAGAAGAGGATTTTTTCACATGCTCCCCAAAGGTGTCTAGATTGCTTGAAAAACTTTGGATTTGGGCAACCCATCATGATAAAAATTACATTCCTACAAAGTATGTATATTTGCATCTTGTGTCAAAATTTCACAAAAATCCATTCAAAATTGACTTTGTAGAAACTTGTTTGAATTTTTAAATGGTGTTCAATGACTAAATTGTCCTTTAAGAGGTTAAAGGTGAGTAATCAATTTGTTGTGTTGAAGAATTGAGTTGAAAGTCTAGGAATTAAAAAACAAACTGATTTTCATTCTTTAAAAAGTTGTTACGTAGAAGTAGGTTCAAGACTTAAAGAAAAACTAAATCATTAATAGCTCTAAGATGGGATTGAAACACAACAATTTCAACGATGAGATTGTTCTAGCAAGAGAACTTAACCTTGTCAAACAATATTTTTTGAAAAATTGTGAACATTGCATTTAGAAATGAATCTGATTAGTTATTTCTCCAAGAAGATGTTCAGATTGCCCGGAAAACAAGATTGTTCATAACTTTCACATCACTAATCCAAATGAAATGAATCAAAGCTTCACATGTAGAAAAAAAACATTGTTTATGAGAAGAAGAAAATATTAATTAAATTTCAAGTTTTTGTGGATTTCTCTTTTTGCTTACCTACTACAAATTTGGGCTTTTGTGGTAACTTTTGTTCTTGAGCATTGATTGAAATAAAAAATTATATTTCCACAAAGTTAATAAGTTTTTCTATCTTATAAGAAAATTTTAGAAAGTTTCACTAAAAATTGAGGTCATAGGAATCTACCCAAAATATATTTTGTCCTCTAAGGGGACAATGGTCCTTTAGGGATTAAAACAAATTATTTAGCACATTTTTCATATTTTATTTTATTTATATATATAAGTAAGATTTGTTTGTTTTCCATATATAAGTGTTTGATCCAAATATATTGACTCTACAAAGACATATTAACCAAATATCCAAAGAATAATTATCAATAATTGTTTTTGGCACAAATGAAAGGATTGTTACAACAACGCTAGCATGTGAGCCTAGAAATGCAAGCCTAAAAGTCTTTAACCTAGGTGTAAGTAGGTTTGTAGAACTATTGAAGGGCTTGAGGCCTATAACATATGTACCTATAATATAAGTATCCTATAACCATGGAAGGTGCCTATAATATAGACACCTATAATATAAATATCCCATAACCATGGGAGGTGCCTGTAATATAGGTATGTAAAGTTTTTAGTTGGATTTCATTTTGACATTTTTGGTATATTTTGGGTGGGTTTTATCATTAGATGAGATGGGGGGGCTGGAGGGTCGTTTCAAGCTTGTTCCCAGCTCCGTTCCCCCCAATCTTCTCGAACTCTGGTGTCAGATTTTTTTTTCAAAAAATAAAATAAAATAAAATAAATTTAAGTCCTTAAAATGAAAAACAAGGTTAAATTTATTTTTTTAATTTTTGAAAAAATTGACCTGGCAGTCACCGTAGGTAGGTTTTGGCGGGTTTCAGGTGGGTTTCGAGATGGGAACTTGTAGCCGTCCACAACAGCCAAAACACATGTAATGTGTCTATTTAGGAACTTGGTTATTTGTTTTGTTGTCCAAATTGGTGATTTAATGTGTTATGATACTGTTTGTGGGGTGGTTTTGGCATGTGCAATGCCAAGTCAAAGTAAGTGTGTTGGTGTGGTGAGTTGCTAGTTAGTCCAATTGGGATTATTAGTAGTCTAAATTGGAGTTCTAGCTGGCAGCTTGTGTGTTCCAATTAGGTAGTTTTGTTGTGTAATAGGTTGCCTAGTTGGGAAGTTGGTAGGTAACCGCTTGTGAGTGCCTATTAGTTTGAAAAGTTTGATTTGATTTGCACCCACCTTATAAATGGCAAGTAGGAGTCCCAACACTAAGTATTTGTGTAATTTTTTTTGTGTGTTATGTGATGTGTGTTCACTATAAGAAACCCGTGTTTTAGGTGACATTTTGTAATTTTTCAAAAGGATTTTAGGTGATGTCAGAATCACTTGTTTTTTTTTGTCAATAATCATGTTCAATATAACATCCACATGTTATATTTGATGTGACTTTCGACAAAAAAAAAAGGGGGGGGGTTTTGACATCACTTAAAATCCATTTGAAAAAATTACAAAACGTCACCTAAAATGCGGGTTTCTTATAGTGGTTATTGTATAAGAATGAGTGTGGAATTTGATGATTGAAACACTAGTTGGTGGAAGTGTAATGTGGTGACAAACTTTTGATCAAGTGAATGAGGCTCGGAATGAGAAAATTATAATGTGGTGATTTGTTCATCAAATGAATTCAATTAAATACGATGATGTGTTTAGCCTAATTGGTCCTTTTGTGATGTATATGGATGCTTGTGGTTGTGAAATTGATTGAAGTAATGAAAGAATGAGTTGTAAATCCAAATAATTTTTTTGTGAAAATAAGTAATTGCAATTGTTGATTTCCATTTGTATATGTAGTGTCATTGTAGTGTGAATGATGATTTCCAAGTTGGAATGTTGAGTATTATTTGAATTAATTGAATGTTTTTGCAAAGTGGAGGCAAGTGAAAAATTGTGTGGCAAATGAGAGAGTTGTGTATTTTAAAGTTGTGTTATCTAGTTAAGGAATAAATCTATTAGCATAGAAATTTTCTACTTGACCGTCTCCTTTGGAATGAACTTATTATACTAGATGGATAATTTCCAATTAGGTCATTTTTCTCCTTCAACAATGTACATGTAATATAAGAGCCTAGTCTCTTTGGTTCATGGGTTGAGGATCCTAGACTCAAATGCTAGCAATCGTGACGATTGTCATAGCTAGCATTTGGAAAGTTTTAGAATTGCCCATGTAATTTGCCTCCTCTTTGTAGAAGGAGTTAGTTTTATTTCCAAGGACACTAGTTGCATCTTTTCCTTATCAAATTCTCACCAACCATTTTTCTTCAACTTCAAATTTGTAAAGGCTACAATCCTAATCTTTCAAATACATGCCGGTTTTGAAACTAAACTCTAAATTTCATAACATCGGGCTAATACAGACAATGGAACTAGGCTAGCTACTACAACCAAAGTAATACCCCCTTTGCCTTATCTAAGCACTACAAACCCTTCAATTGCCAACCTTAAAGCAATAATTGTCTTATTTGAGAACGTAATCACCTCCAACCCTACGGGTATTAATCTTGGATTCACAATGGCAAGCGGCAATAATCTAACAATTTCATGAAAGCAACAACTACATATCCACCTTTTCTTGTTACACACCAGTTGGTTACCAATTTTGGATCCTCCATTTTCACACTCCAAATAGCTATTTTTCCAAAGGCACATGTTGACAATGAACTAATTGGTGGTTCTCCCCCAACATTTGTCATAAGGTAGGAGGTTCTAAAAGTACTCAGGCTTTAAAATGGCCCACCTCCTTAAATGTATACTATTTGTACATGTTGCTTTTTCATAGCCTTTAGCAATGTACAGACAATGTATGTTTTAGGAGGTGGGCCATTTTAGAGCCCAATGCCATTTTAACTTCAAAAATTTGAAAACTAATTCCACAAAGCTCCAAAAAAATGAAACGACTTGAATTAGATGTCAATTCTACTTGTCTTTCAAATAAAAAATTTTGAAATTTTTTCTGAAGATGTTTCGCCTCCTCCAACATTCAGTTCCAGCCCTTCTATGGTCCATTGATGGACCTCCAAACTTAGCCAAAGAATGATTTTGATAAACACAAGCATTTTATTGGTAGAGGAATCTCCCCTTATGTACTTAGAGCATCTCCACCAGTGACTTCCCTATCCCTATCCAAATGATTTTCATCCAGATAGGGAAGAAAACTACCCCACCAATATTCCCTATCCCTAAAAATTTAGGGAAGAAGGGTCCGAATTCCCCAAATGGGATGATGGATAGGGAACTCAAGTGGAGTAATTCCTAAACCATTTTTCACCTTTCCAACATGAGTTGTGCTTCATTGATTTGAGGGAGTACTATTCATTTGGCCTTGTTATAATTTCTATAGTTTCCTTTTGACTTCTCCCTACCTCTATTTAGCAATAAGTTGAAAATTTAGAGAACTACTAGTGGAAGCTTCTCTTCCCTATCCCCATCTGTGCTCTCCTTCATCCCGACGGAGATACGGATAGGGAAGTCACTGGTGGGGATGCTCTTACCACCTGATCTCCAACTCACCAAATTGTAGGGAAGGACAAGGTTCCAAGACTTCCATCTAATACTGGATTGTTGTCTGAGGACCTTTTCTTCAATTTTCATACCGGTAACGTAAATATATCCAATTTGGACTGGACTATACAGTCAAGTACCATAAACTTACAAACAAATTTTGCAGTGAGACTTCAATAGACAGTGCACAAACTTTAGGAAGGTGTAGCTTCTTCAAAAATAGTCCGATTTCAGAACTGCAAATTGCATTGGAATCATACAAAGAGTACTACATGACTATACAAAAATTTACAAGTGATGAAAAAGTGTAGATGCTCTCTACAAACTACCTACCATCTCGTACTTCCTCCTTTAGCTGAAATGACCGCCCGTATCCGCTTGGGCATACTAGCAATGAGGTCTTGTAATCGGTCCATGGATACCTCATCCCAAACCATTTCAATTGTGTGGATCATCTCTTCTTTGTTCTTCGGTCGGTCATGGTGGCGCAATAAATCTTTCAGCGTCTTCCGTAGGTTCTCGATGGGATTTAAATCTGGTGAATTTGCGGGCCAATTCAGTTTTGGTATATCGTGAACTTTCCTCCACTGCTTTGGGAAGTTGCCATGATGCACTGGAGCATCGTCCTCCATAAGTATGAGTTGTTGTGGGTTCTCATGCATGAAATAAAAACCACTTAAAGTACCTTCGTAGATAGTGCAAACAAAATTTGTTGTTGTTTTCTCCCCTTCTGGCATTATCACTATAGGACTCTTGTCATAACTGGTAAAGGCCCCCCAAACCATGACAGATGATCTACTTGACTTAAAAGTCGGTGCAAAGCAACGAGAAGCATATGGTTCATGAGGCTTCCGCCAAACTCGAATTTGGTGAGAGGTTTTCCCAAGTTCAAATGATGATTCATCAATCCAAATTATATTGTTCCAATTTGATTCCATCCATTTTCAATACTTCTTAGCAAATGCAAATCTCTTGGCTCGGTGTTCAATACTCAAATATGACTTTTTACGTACAATTTTGTTTTCGAAGCCCATGCTATGAACATATCTTTGGATAGTATTACAATGAAGCTGATAGCACTCAACGAGGCGAACGAGAGTTTGTCTCTAGTCTTCATTGACCAGGCGACCCAGATGTTGTTGTGAACGATAGCACAGAGAAACGCAATTGCAGTCACAACAGTCTCGCAAGCAAGGACGGGATGAGTTTAACCCAAAAGGATTGGCGCTCCTACCCAATCGACCTCCATCCAGCAAAGTATAAGCCCCCCCTCCCGAAATCGAATCGAAAAAGAAAGCAAAAGTGAATCAAAAAAGGAAGAACACGCGATGTTGAGGAAGAAGAAGGCGTAGTGATGTCAAGGGAGAATGCGACCACGGAAACGCTTGAAATAAGAAGTCGACAAGCATAGGGACTAGAGGGAGGAGCAATGGAGCGAGCGGAAGCAAAATTTGGACGTCTGCGAGTTAGCCAGCACAATGCATGATGGAATTGTGGGTGGCAACTGAAGCTGCCAAAACCATGAAGCATTCTATACATTTGGACGCCAAAGCACTAAATGTGGGGATTATAGTTTAAACTAATTAAAAAATCATACTCATGATAAGAGGAGGGACGCGTCCACAAATTTTCATGACTTCATCTGTCGCACAACGCAAGCAAGGGACATCAGAAGTTGGACTGTACACAACATGGTTGCAGTCGCCATGCAAAAAATTTGTAAGTTAATGGTACCCGGCTGTACATAGCCACACAACTGATCAACACTCTTATTAGAAGGCAACAAGAGTGTGTACGTGCGTACTGAGTGAGAGTAGAATGTACTTAACCCCTAAATGACGGACCCATCACCAATGATTTTAAAGCCTCGCTACTCATCACTTAGTTTGTTGCCATTTTGCAACTAGATATGTATGAAAAAAATTATATTTATTTTTCAGAGATAAAAAATTACATGTCTTCATTACTTCACAAAAAAATTAGATTTTTTTGTGGAAAGTTGATTTTTTTGAGAATTTTTGAAGATAAATTGAAGAAAAATCACATCAAATAGAAAATTATTTCAAAAAATCTGAAAATTTCACCATGTGCGTACATGACAATGACAAATATCATAGTGTTAACTCAATTTCCATGTCATTCTATAATTAGAATTCAATAGACATTGAAAATACATACTAATTTGAGTTGTAATATAGCTAGCCATGCTACTGTATATTTGATTGCAATTTGAGTTACTTTGAGTTGTAATATAGCTAGCCATGCTATTGTATATTGTGTCTCTCCATGCAAGGTGACACACCTCATGAACATTAAAAAGAAAATCACTTATAAAAGTAATTGTATTCTTAGTGCACCAAATCTTCCACATGATAGCAACTCTAAAAACATCCCAAGCAAGATGAGGGTGGGAGGGTTACCGTTTTTGTATTTAATTCTACTACATCTTCTAGGAGTGATACCAAAGAGAAACTCTCTCTAGGCCATTCTAGGCGGGAGGTGCAAGGCCTCTATGACTAGATAACTCCTTTCATTCTTCACCACATTGGGTGTGCAAATTTGCACCCTAGGAGACAATGTTTTGGAGTTTCTTTGATTTGTAGTTCAACTCGGCCAACACTCTTTTCAACTCGTACCAATACAAGCCACAATACAATATTATTTAGTAGCCTAGTACTTCCTGAGATTTACATCGGTTGGAGTCATTATAAATGTCATAGGTATTATTAAGCTTAATTCACATCACAAACATTTGTTAAGTTAAAGCTGCCTCATGTCTCCTGCAAGGTAGAAGGTTCAAGAAATGTCTATATAAGCAAAAAGAAGGTTGTATGAGGACCAATTCATTGATAGTATTAATCAAAAAATTCAGAGTGAGCATGAATTAGTAACAAATTTTAGAAGTATTAGCATAGTAGGTCGCTATTTATATTGGCAGGTAAGTGCTACAATGAAGAAGAGAAGGACTTTCAATGGAGAAAGTCCACAAACTATTAAATACGATCCTTAGGATGTTCTTCTCAAGTCTACTCTATTTCAAAAATGACACCATGGCCATTTGTATAGTTCCCACATGCAAGATTGAAAAGTCATTCATGACCCTAATTGAGCCCCATGTCAATGCTATGGGAATTCCTAAATGGAATGCACTAACTGTACATGGTGTATCGGATGTGTGGCATCGAATGTGTGGCAATTTCATCCATAGGCACTCTTAAACTACAACATCAGACGACTGTCTTTTTAGTAAAATTTTATTTAAAAACCACATTAAAAGTCATGACTTAAAAGATGTTACTCCTAGGACTATGCTTAAAACACCCCATTCTCTTGTAGTGAAACCACACATTACAGTCACCTCTTATACCTCATGAATACTCTAAAATCATGCATGTACAACCATCTTTCTTTAGCACAAACAATTAGCTCCATATCAACATCCATTTGGGCTATTTGTGGCACTTTTTAGGGGTAGCTCTTAATGCCGGAACGCTTCTCCAGACTCCTCCTCCTATAGTAAAGGTAAATGCAAGCTAAGAGCATCCTCAATTCAAACCATGCCATCTGGCACTATATCGCTATATTCTGAGTTAGGTCACGATGCCTTGAAGTTAACGGGAGGGTCGGAGTTTGTTGTACTTCAACCCATGGATTCCATCACAAACTCTACATGGTTGACTAGGTGAAACGGTTGCTTCTATGAATGCAAGAGTTGAGCAACTTGAGTTGAGTTGCTTGTTCATGATTTTTTGGTTACTCCTATGAAGAGCTAGAATGTGGGAACTAAAGCTCAGTCGTTGCCATGATTATGTTGATTGCTATAGTGCAAAAGAGGTTCAAGGGTACAACAAAGAGTATGAATTTGACATACTAGAGCTTAATTTTATAGAACCCACAAAGGTGACAAGTATAATAATTTACTACAAGAGAAAGGGGTGTTTTAAGTATAGTCCTAGAGATAAGATATTAAGTAATGACCTTTATGTAGTTTTTTAGTAAAAATTTACTGAAAGTACGTGTACTTTCAATAAATTTTTACTAAAAATCTACATTAAGATCATTACTTAATGTCTTATCTCTAGGACTATACTTAGAAACATACTTAAAACACCCCTTTCTCTTGTAGTATAACAACCATATCGAGGCCGCATTTATGTTGAACAACACCAACATACTAATATAAACAAATATTCAAGTAGTGACTATGAAGATTGGTTTCTTTCAGTGATACTTGTTAATTATGCAAGGTCCTTCATATTCCTTAAGCCCTTAGTGCCCCAACATCCAAAATTTGAACGATGAATAGAGAGGTTCCATGGGCTTTTTTTACAATGAAACTTCTCATTCATCCAAAACAATGCTTGACTTTTAAAATTAAAAACTTTTTGTATGATGAAATTGAGATAGATAATATATATATTTATAAAGATGTAAGCAAAAATATACTAAAATTCAAGAAAGGATTTAGATGCTAAGGGGTTAAATCAGAAAGACTATACACAATGGTCTTCATATGGACAATATTAAACTGATGGAGATTTTGTGGTTGTCCAATTGCATTCTTTGATTAACAACACTAGGTTGATGAGGTTTGCTTGAGTGAAATGAATTTTTTTCATTTGTGTCAAAACAAAACATAAATTCTTATATGTACAACCCTTCTAGTACTTACAAGGTAGGGACATTCACTAGACACAATTACTATTATTAGATTGATCAAATTTTTATATTTTCTTGTTGGGAAATGAAAAGAAGTTCCAACATCTAAAAGAGTGCAACATTTCGATACCACATGCCAAAGTCACAAAGGAGTCAAAGTTTGTTTTCATAGATATTTGAAAATATTTTCTTCAATTATATAGGGACATAGTGATTTTGGAGATGTACACGTAGTGACGATGGTGATTTTAAAGACGATGCAATTTTGCGTGTACCGACCTTAACTTCTAAGGGACCAAGTATTCCCTCGGGGAACAAATGGATTTCGGGCAGGTACCTATGGGCTGAATTTTTCTCCTGTTTTTTTGAAACTTTTTTGGAAGATAGAAAAATTGATTACCTTTGTGGGAATATAATTTTTTTTCCAATCGGTGCTTGGGAACAAAAGTTATGCCCATATAGCTCAAAACAGGGGAGACCAGGCAGCAAAAAAAATTTGCAAAAATTTGAATTTTTTTTTCTAATTTTTTTTCCCTCATAGATTATATTTTTTTCTATCTGGAAAGCTTTGATTCATTTCATTTGGATTTTTTATGAGAAAGTTATGGACAATCTTGTTTTTCGGGCAATTAGAGCTTCTTTTTGAAAAAATAACTTGTTGGATTCATTTCTGAATGCAATTTTGACAATTTAAAAAAAGAAAAAGTTCCACATGGTTTAGTTTGTTTGCTAGAACAATCTCACCGTGGGGATTAATGCATTTTAATTCTATCTTAGATATATTAATAAAATGGATTTTCATTCAATCTCGTATCTACTTCTATTCTACAATTTTTTTAAGAATGAAAATTAAGTGTTTTTTTAAAACCTTTTTTTTTCCTAGACTTTCAACTCAATTCTCCACTATAATGATTTAAAGCTCAAAACTCTGTAGTGCAAAAAAATTTAAGTTAAAAATGTTCGAAGTCAAATAATCTAGTCCCACAATGTGCTGAAAAACTTGTTTTTTTCACTTTAAACGCAGATATCTTGCAATCTGTACGGTGAAAAATTATGAATTTTTTTCCACACATTCCCATACTAGTAAGGTGTAAGATCATATGGTTAGATGTGGGAAAAAAACAATTTTCAAACTTTTTTACTCTTTACTGTAAAAATGACAGAAAAAGTGTCAGTAGAGTGTTATTTGACAGAAAAAAGACCTTGGTCCTTTACGGGTTAAGCATCGTCAAAGTTAGTTGTTGAGCCTAAATATCTTCTTCACTCTTCATTAATTGGGTTGTTCCCTAGTTCTGTAAGTAGCTCACTTCTCAAAGTACGATTCTTCTGTGTGGGATAATTGCCTTGGGTTGACAAAACGGCCATGTTGCAGCTTTTCATGGACAACTCACTGGTTCACACAATCTGAGTTACTTGAGGATGCAAAAGTCATCAGGTGCTCATACATCATAAGATGAAGTTGGGTGGGTTAAGTTATGTGTGTGGCTTTGCACAAATGTTTTGTTTTTTGTTTTTCAGAGCAATGGTTATGTGGCCTCCTTTTTCAAGAACTCAAGTTTTCTGGCTCCCATCATTTGAGGGGTTGAATTGAAGGAGGCCAATTTTGAGTATGCAATTTTTGTATGTGCTGGCTCTGCACGACAAATGAAATGAGATTTTGGAAATGTCCTGACTGCGGTGTGCATGGCCATGATTACAATCTGACATTTCAAAATACTTTTATTTTTATTTCTACATGCTTGAAGCTGTCTATGCACTGTAAAGGAGCCACTAACTTGGTCCATCACCTCTACAAGTAACTTACTCCACTTGCTCCACTGATTGGCAACTGATTGACAATGTCGTGGCAGTACAGCAGCCAAGTTTTGGTGTAAGTTTTGAAGTTGCTGTGTCACTCTCTGGAGCACCTGATTGACAAGGTAGCCGGGCATTTAAAATTTTAGAGGATGCCTTCCGTTGGAGAGCCAACCCATTTCCAACCACGTAAACCACTCCCGGGAAGTGCGCCGTTCATTTCCCGGGAGGCTTCTGCAGCGTAATGCCCGATTTCGTGGGTTTTCCTGCGTCATCGGGCATTACGGATTTCTCATCCGATTTTAATTCTTCATCCCCGAGTTTCATCCCTTTTTGCTCGTGGTTTACGCCGGTCAATGCCTCTCGTCGTCGGGCGTTTTGGAAAAAAAAGCACCTCCTCGTCGGGCATTGCCCTATACTTAAGCAATTGAGCATATGTGGAGCATAGATATGTTGAGTATAATTTTTTCTCTTGCGTGCAAAAATAGAATTAAGAGCAATCCTTTAATTTTTCACAATTTGATTTCCCGAAGCAAAATTACCATGAATTTTTGAGGTGAAGTCAGATTATGTTCATCCCAATGTAGTCATATAGGTCATCCTATTTCTTACCAAGGGCTGGTTGCAAAATCGAAAGTCCTATAACCCAATCGCAATGTGCCATTCCTAATCACTTACTCATCTCATACCTGCATAGAAATACACCACTTTATGCTACCCAAAACGGGGGTGATGAAAAATGGGTTGGCTCCCATACATCAAATAAAATATTCCCTCTTTGTCCCACTAAAAAAATCCACATCCGAAATAGTGCATGTACCACTAAAACCACTCCATTGATTGATTGTCATCCATCGTTGAGCAAGTGATGTGAAATTTTTGGGATTGACTGAGCGAGAATTGATTTGAATTTCACATCACTTTGCACAACAAACAAAATCAATAAATGAAGCTGTTTCAGTGGTACTTACAAGTACCCCAAAGTTCAAGTCAGAGGTTTTTGAGGAGAATGGAGGGAGTAGCTCTCCATAGGATTCCCAGTCTTAAGTAAGTTATGTATTGATCACTAGGTTGCAAATTAAAATGTCACACACTGCTTACGTTCAGTTCACCATGAGAGTTGTGAACTGACTCCACATTGGTGGTAAGTTAACCCTTCATTGCCTAAAGCTTGTTTGAGTTCAAAAGCATCTTTGCATTTGAAGTGTTGTAGTTCAAAATGACACTAAGTTATAGAAATCTCAACCATACAATCTTGTACTGTACATGTTGTAGATGATGTGAATCAAATTTGGAGTCAATTGACTGTGTAGATTGCAAGATTATAATGTTTTAGTGTTGAAAAAGGATGCTAAAATTTTCTTAGAAACACATTTTCAGGTGAAATTCGATTTTTAAACCTACTCAAATGAAAAACTTCAAACTACAGAGTGATTCAAAACTAGCATACAAACACATTGGTGGAAGAAAATATCATTCAATTAACTCATTGTGTTTGCAAAATGGCTTTCAAATGTAAAAAAATTAGCAAGAAAAGTTGCAAAAAACACATCTAAGGTTGAACCTTCTTCTACTAAAATGCTTCTCAATCACTCATAGCCTTCTGAATTGATATAAAATTTTAACCATACAAACTAGACTAGGATGCGCAACTTTTCCAAAAAAACTTATTGGAAGTTGACACTACTTGTATTGACATGAAAATTTTACCACGATAACTAAACTTCAAGGGGAGCATAACCCAATAAATTTGATTGAAAACAAACATTTGATGAAGGAGATACAAGCCCCTGAAGTTGCAGCCTGTAGATGTTGTTTGTTGAACTCAAATTGAACTTGTGAACTTTGATTGGCTTTCAAGAAATCAATACATCTTGGATTGATACAAGTTTTATTGAATTTGGATATTGAATGCAAAAATTAGAGCATTTTGAATTGAACTTCAAACTATGTGAAAACACTTTTGGTCCCCTTTGCCAACAAAGGGTTAAGGTAAGCTTATTCCGAGAACTTGTTAACTCAGGTCATGATGCCTGCAGGCCTCAACAAAAGGCTAGACACTACATGATGCCAAACGAAATATCTATCTTACCAATAAGTTAACTTATGTGCTGCCCGCCGATGGAGAATGCCCCCCAAAAGAAGCTACGGTAATAAATGATGTCCAATCCAATTGCCAACCTCTTTATTAACTTCTTCCAACTACTATGCAACTATTTCAACAACCAGCAGTAGAATAATAGGAAGAATAATAGAAAGAGTGTCAGAGTATGTTATAACTTTTCTCTTTCAATCAGCAGGGGCAACACTGAGTAACTTACTTGGCTTCCAAGGAGTAAGTTACAGGACCAACATAAGTTAACTTAATTATATACTATGGTTCCCCACCAAGACACTTCTGGCAGTTTTCTTTTTTCTTTTTTTGTATTTCACCTCTTTGCAATGAAATTGGGTTTCATTTGTCATTTGTTTGAAAATAAATATAAATAAAATTTAGTACGTTTATGACCTTCCCTGGTTGGAATTTCAGGGGGACTTTATGAAAGAAATGAATGTTCACACCCAACCATGTGAATGGAGCTTCTGTAGGTGTATCAAGAATATCATCAATTTTGCCAATCAGAGTATTTTCCATGGAGTGAGTCCATCGGAGTTTTATGAGCTACAGTAACTGAGACTGAATGAAAAACTCCAGCAAGGAATGTACTGTCCAAGTGCGCGACATAGTAGCCGACCCATTTCTGATCAGCCACCTATTGTGGAAACGTAATAAGATCATTCTCTTTCTGTGCATGAATAGATGCACAGTGATTTAATCATGGCACAGTTTTCGGTGGTGCAGTTCTGACAGATTATGATTGGCTACAAGACTCTCAACATTGCAAGCAACTCTTGATGGATTTTGGAGCGAGTCCTTGGTCAGAAATAGGAAGGTCTGTATGACTAGTAAGGGCCAGCTTACATGTGAGCCCGGTGGGCAAACTTTTCTCTAATTCAAGCAAGAAGACAAAAGTGGCTCCACCGATGGTGTTGCCGGGGTGGGCAAGCGGGAAAGGAGGAGTTGAAGTTTCACCGATATCAGTGGACAACCTCATTGGTGGAGACTAGGTGGAGACTAGGGAATCTAATACGTGGGGATTTTTTTATTGTCTCCATCTCCACCCACCGGGTCCACATGAAAGTGCAATGTCTATTTTTCCCTGTAGCATCCGCGGTGAAAGTTCCCCGATGACCGATACATGTAAGGAGGCCCTAAGGTGGGTACACCCAAAACCGACACTTTTTGCTACTGAGCCTATCTACTATTATTAGACTGGTCAGATGTTCACATGTTCTTGTTGGCAAGTGAAAGGAGGTTCCAACGCACCAAAGAACATGACATTTGGATACTGTATGCAAAAGTTATAAAGGAACAAAATCTTCAGCAAAGAAATCTATAGTAATTATGTTTTGAGAAATAAAATTTTGAAGAATTGTGGAATCGTTCCAAACACTATTTTTTTGTACACAATTTTTTTTCCCACTCAAGACATCCGCGCGTAAATACACATAATTGTGGAAGACATAAGGTAACATGCTCTAAAATGGACCATTTACAGGTTGTTCGGCCTTTTTCATAGGCTTCTGTACATTGTAACATTTTTGCTTATTTTTCAAAGGAAGACAACTGAATGAGAAAGAGAATAGAAGTAGATTCATAATTTTCCAAGCTGTTATGAATTAGTTATGAATTTTCTAAGATGTCGGGTGTAGGTACCTATTTCTAACACTAGGGTTGCTATAATGTGAATACATGATGTCTTTAAAGAGAGTTGCAAAAGTCCCCCCAAAACACAAGTCATTTTAAAAAAAGAGCAATGGAGGGTGTTTAATGTGAGCACTCGTAGCCTTAAATGGACCTCCAACGACTGAAAATTATGTAAGATTCTACATTTGTGTACAGAGGTAGTTGGCTAGCCAAGTACTGTTGTAACCCCTAAAGTCCCATTGTCCCTTCGGGGGACAATTTGGAATTCAGGTAGGTTTCTATGGGCTGAAATTTTACCTTAATTTTTTGAAACTTTTTTTGAAGATAGAAAATTTGATAAGCTTTGTGAGAATATCATTTTTATTTCAATCTGTACCCGGAAGCAAAAGTTATACCACAAAAAGCCTAGAACTGAATTCGGCGGGTAGCACAAAAATATTGCAAAAATTCAAAATAATTTTATTTTTTATTTTATTCTCAAAGAGTATGTTTTTGTTTACATCTGAAGCTTTGATTCATTCCATTTTGATTAGTGATGTGAAAGATATCAACAATCTTATTTTTCGGGCAATCTAAGCATCTTTTTGAAAAAATAACTTATAGGATTCATTTCAAAATGCAATTTTCAAATTTTTTCAAATTTTCTTTTTTTAAAAGGTTAAGTTTTCTTGCTAGAACAATCTCACCATTGGGATTATTGTATTTCAATCCCATCTAAGAGCTATTAACAATTTATTTTTTCTTGCAATCTTGGACCTACTTCTACTTGACAATTTTTTGAACTATGAAAATCAAGTTTTTATTTTTTGAATTTTTTTTCCTAGACTCCCAACTCAATTCTTCAACATAATAAATTTTAAATTCAAATTCCATAGTGCATATTTTTTCCACAAATAGCAATCAAAGTCATCTAAAATTGCAACCTAGTGTTCAAAAACACTTGTTTTTTCAACTTTGAATGCTCCTATCTCTCAATCTGTACGGACAAACTTCATGAAATTCTTACCACAAAATAAAAAACAAGTAAAGTTCAAGATCCTATGGTTCAGTTCCAAAAAAAGATTTTTTTTTGTTTTTTTGGACAAACGCAGTAAAAATGGCAGTTTTGAGTGTTTTTTGACAGAAAAATGGCCTTGGGACTTTAGGGGTTAAATACATAAGAGGGCAGCTGTCAAAACATTCTAAAATGGACTACAACACATTTTAAACCAATCCATACAAGAATCCAAAAGCAAACTCTGTCAAACTTTAAAGCACCTCCACTTCATCTTCAATCCATTGAATGTTCATTACATATCCAATTTCAAATCACTTGATGTCCATTTTATACCCACTTATAGGGGTGGTTTGAAGAAAACAGACGCTTTTAGAGCACACTACCTTACACAAGGTAGCTAAGCTTATCACCTATAAATGAGCTTTGGCTTCAATCTAAACCTTGGAAATCATCCCTTTTCATTACGGACCGTGTGATTTATTAGCTTAAAAAATAGCAGAAGCACTCATTGGAAGTCAAACTATTGTAGAAGACCTCCCCTTTTCACAACAAAATTCTAAGGATGAATAGTTGTACTTCTATCCTACTAAAAGGATTATCTATCATCCATCAGACACCAAACATCATCCTAGACATTTAAGGATTAATCTACATACTGAGTTGGATTGTGTAGGCATTATTACTAGAATATTATTTACTCTTTTTCTATACAATTTGATTTTCTTCTATATTCGAGAAGATTCAATTTTCATCCCATATACCCTATATAAAAGTTAGATTGAATATAAATTAAGTCATTTCTAAAAGGAAAGAAAAAAGGTGCCACGTGTCATCTTGTGAATGGTAATATAGACCCTTGAGAAACTCATGTAGAAGTTCAATTTCAATACTTGAGTGTCAAATCAGACCTTCACATACAATAGGTAGGGATGATTCACATTGGCAGGGAGGGTAGATTCTACTATAAGAATGTATAGTTGAATCTATAGAAGAAAAAAAATTCTATTTTAGATCTCAAAAAATAAAAAGGCTAGTTTAGAAGTGTTTTTTTGGGATAAAAATCCCAACCCCTACTATCACAATTGGCATGTCAATTTTTAAATTACAATTGGGAAATTAAATTTGATGTATGCTCAAAGTAGGAATATTCTTTGAAATTTCATATTTTTTCCATACAAGGCTTTTTTTTGAAAAAAATATTTTTTCTTATAATTCCAACATTTTTTGGTTGACCTTCATAGCCAAATACAATAGGCAAGAACTTTAGAGGATAAGAGGAACAATCTCTTACATTAAATGTCTTGATCAATGGATTTTATTCTTTTTAGAATTTTTTTCTATTTTTGGTTGAAATCCTATAATTTGTAAAATTGGGAGATTAATGAATTGTGAAGAAAAATTGGCAAAGAATTGTTGTTTTGTACAGTTCTATATAGGAGTTTTTTGGAGTGATACACCTAGTAGAGTGACCACTTAATGTTCCTTGCTTTTAGAGGGAGCAACAAATCCTTCCAAAATCAAAGAATATGAGTGGTAACTCTACTAGGTGTATTACCAAAATAAATAAATTGATTATATTGTAATTTTTGGATGCCACTATTATGCTTTGTTTGGAAGATTGTATATATTTTACATGAAGAAATGTCATTTCATCCACAATATCCATATTCCAAGATGAAAATGCTTCATGCCTTTAGCCATAAGTGCAATCCTAGAATAATTGGAAAAAAATCACTAAGCTTGCATAACATTCATGAGCCTTCCATCTCAAACTTAAAGATAGATGGATTGTTAACAATTATCGTGCGGTTATCATCATTTCATGGGTTCATACCATAATTGCACTAACTCAATGTATTTTTACGCACTAAATCAGTGCAAAAACAATGAATATCAATAGCATATGGTTTATGTACTTTAACTATATGATTGCGGTGTAGTTTGGGCACAACAATTGTATAGTTAAAATACATAAACCGTACGCTATTGATATTCATTGTTTTTGCATTGAGTCAGTGCAATTATATTACGAACCTATGAAACAACAATAACCGCACGATAATTGTTGCCAAATCATAGGGTCTAAACTTTGTGATGTCATGTCCATTGCCTTTCCTTTATGCACCTTGCTCATCACGTTGAGCCTCTACCTTACTTGTCAATTTAGTTTTTGATGGTTGTGGAATATTTTGCACCATCTACTATAAAGCCAAGGCAATGACATTACATGCTACTGAATGTTATGAGTAGCTTACTTTATTGCAAAGAAATTTGAAATCAAAATCATCTAGAATATGAATATAGATATAAAAGTATATTTCTAGATTCATTTTGTATTTACAATGGGTCTTTTGTGGTTGATTGTAAATTAACATGTAAATGCATTAGAAGAGATTTCGGGGTCCCAGAGGACCATTTCAGGGCCATTCTCGGCGCTATTCCCCCAACAATGAAAGAACGCCGTTGTCAGATTTTATTTTTCTTGAAAAAATAAAATAAAATAAAATAAAAAATTTAAGTCCTTCAAATGAGAAACAAAGTTAAATTTATTTATTTATTTATTTCGAAAAAACTGACCTGGCAGTCTCTTGGCCAAGTCAGTAAAGGTGCGGAACGACGGGTTTCAACGGTTCTCGGGGGGGATTGAGTTGGAAACTCGCAGCCCTCCCCGAGAGCCAAAACACATGTAATGATGTAATATGTCTAAGTAACCATTGGATGGATCATTTTGAAATTTGTAAGAACATGGCCATCCATGCCTACTCTTGATGCATTTAGAACCTGAACTACTTATAGACCTCCTATCTTTACCTTAACAATGAGTTCTCTTACTTAATTCTAGCCCATTGAAGTTACAAAGTTACATTATTAAGTAAAGATTCACCTTGGAATGGGTCTCATTCTAAAGTTGCTAAGAACATCATCAATGTCTCATTGCAAAGGTACACTAATAACTTGTGGTTTACTTAATTAGTGTGGACCCAACGGAGCCTTCAAATGCAGCCCGAACGGAGATTTAGACACACCATCACACATTAGAAGATGTTTGGATCCTTTAGAAGCCTGTGAGTTTCCAACTTCAAAATCTGTCTTAACTGCGTTAGGAACGCTGCTAGCTACACAATCTAACATAGTGGAGATAGTATCACTTCATTTTTCTTTCAATTTTTTTTTGTGTTTTAAAAATTAATTTTTTTTTCAACTTTTGACTATGCCACATTCTTTTACTACCGTGGGAACATCTTTAGGAACAAACCTAAAACATGTTGTTTTTGCCCTCAAATCCCGTCTAATGTATACTTACCATCCTTGGCATTTTAACCCCCGAAGGACATCGCCTTCTACAACCAAGGTAGTGATCCAAATGCTTTGACTATTGGACCAATCGGTACACACTTTATTCCTATAGTGAATAGTCATGTCATCCATCATATGTTTGGGGGCCTCAGTGTCTTTTAAGGGTTAATCTTCCCACATACTACATTTGGAGGATTTGTTAATCCCTTCCATGGTTATTACATCACATAGCAATGACCAAAATCAAAACAAGCTCAAAATGGTGACCACGCTATCAAGGTTACCAATCCATGACCCAAATAGTAGAGATCACAATAATTAGTGAGAGACTCCAAGCAAGACTATAAAAATTATATAACATGGTGCAATTTTGGGTGGTCCTCTGTAGATGATGCTCTAAGTTACATTGAAATTTCACTTACAAAGTGGGTGTCAATGTCAAGATGAACTTTTGATAATACCCTACATGAAGGTGAAAGTAGACATAAATTAAAGTTATTTTTGTAAAAAAAGTGAAATTACACATGTCATTTTGTAAATGGTGTGAGGTGATGTGAACCCCTAAGAATTTGATATGGAAATTCAATTTTGGCACCTGAGTGCCGAACCAAACCTTTGTGGTAAGAAGAGTGAGAAGAAATGGTTGTATCTCTCCTATGATCTCAAGGCTCTCTTTGTAGGATTCAATTGAGTTTGATTCTTAATGGTCTATAATGAATCATATAAGGGATGCTTACATATTATTTCCACTAATTACAACTCAACAATTTTATGAATAAAACAAAAATTTATTAGATTCCAATGCATTTTAGCATGCATTATTTGGACACCATATGAAAAAGTTATGAATTTAAAAAGCACTTGAAAATTTGTTTAGGATGATGCAAAGTCAATTTTGACAAATGTTGACTTTAGATGGGGACATTTATCCCTTCATGGAAATGTTTAAAGTTTTCAATTGGATTTCTAGATTGCCTAAAAAGATTTTGGCAATTTGACAATTTTAGCATCTTTTTCTGAATCCTCATCTACCATGCATTGAAATGTGGCATGTAGGTGATTGACATGATGTTGACCCCTAAAGGATTGAGGAGCATGGCTCTTGTTTTTTTACTAGATCTTACAACAAGCATAATTCCTCATTCATATAGAATAATTTTGATGATCACCATTGTTGAAATGAAAAAAAAATTACATAGCTTTCCTATATAAAAAAAAGGTCAATGAAATCACACAATTTTTGAGAAAATGCCACCATTGATGAGATTGATGAAAGATGTTAGTTAGGTGGTCGTTTGTGTGTGCATATACATATATATATATATATATAATTTATTTATTTATTTATTTATTGAAATTGGAATGTTGAAATCCAAGTGTTCAAAACTGCTCCACAAACTTTTATTTCATTATGATTTTGATGTTGTTGTTTTTCTGATCATTTTGAGGTGTGGAAAAAAAGATATGACGATATGAAGTGATAGCCCACAACACCTTGAGTTCTACATTCTCCAAAGACTCACCCTAAATCACACACTCCATTGTTTCTTGATCGGATTCCATTGACAAATTTAGAAGAAAAAATCATTTAGGATCTCTTTATTGTTCAAAAATCATTAGTGGGGTTGACATTTTGAATTGAGGATTTCTATAATGTGAACCTAGGAGCGTGAGTCCATGCATGAGAGGGGATTTGAGGGCAACAAAAAATCATTTCAGGCCTATTCACTTCATTGTTCCCCTTGCAATGAAGGAACGGTTGGCTATTAGAATTTTTTTTTCAAAAATAAGTAAATAAATTTTAAATTCTTAATATACAAAAAATAGTTGAAAAATAAATTTTTTTTGGGGGGGGAATTACATGGCAGCCTCTTGGCCATGTAGGATTTTTTACAGTGTCACTATAGCAGTCAAGTTTGCTTGTTTCCACTGCATGATGCATTACATGTGATTTGGCTCTCGGGGAGGGCTGCGAGTTCCCAACTCGAAACCCTCCCGAGAACCGCCGAAATCCGTTGTTCCCGGCCTGTGCTAACCTGGCCGAGAGACGGCCAGGTCAGATTTTTCGAAAAAATTAATTAATTAATTAATTAATTTTGTTTCTCAGTTTAAGGACTTAAAAAAAATTCAAAAAAAAAAATCTGTCAGTGGCGTTCTTTGACTGCCGGGGGAACAACGCCGGGAACGGCCCCGAAATGGCCCTTAAAATCCTGAAATCTCATCTAATGATCACAATCTTCTTAACCCCTCAAATTTCATCTAATGAACCTAAAAAACTATACACCTATATTATAGAAATATAATAGAAACCTTTCATGATTATAGTGTAACTATAGATCCATGTATTATAAGTATTTATATTATAAGCACCTTCAATGGTTGTAATATATCTACTTAGATATACACTCAAGGCTCAACTCCAAATACTATTATCTTGAATTTGTAATTTTAAAGTTAAAAAAAAATTCCTATATAATCCAAATGTTTGTCTCTAATTTTTCATTTTCATTTTGGATTTCAAACTAAAAAATTTCCTCCAAAAGTACTACAAATAACATGTTCCTAAAAATTGGAACCTAAAATCTAAAGTTATGCACAAAAAAATGAAATGATAATTTCATGCTATATGGTTTAAATTGCTAAAAACTAATGAAAACATTCAAAAAAATATAACCAAAATAAAACAATGTGATGGAAATAAGACTTCACCAAAAAGATTATAGAAGCGTACTTTTGTATGTTTAGAAATGCACACACAATAGAGCCTTCTTTGCATCTATGTGGAGGACAATAAATTCATTTCTTTCAAATTCCTTTAGCAAGTTCAAGTAACTTTAATAGGGACATGTAGTGTTCAAATTTTGAAGTGAAAATCATCATTTCAGACTCATTACAATACTAAAAAATCCTAAAACCTAAAGTGTGATAAATTAAAGAAATTAAGTAATAAATAATAAATAGTTTTTAGAAATTCTAAAAACATTAATTGACTTAGGCAATATACCATGCACCTTCAATGTGAGTTTCAAGTATAACAAGCAAAAGCCTTAGAAGTTATGCTCAATTTTGTGTTCTATACAAAATAGTACAAGTGTTTCATGCTTTCACACACCTTTAAAGATTTAAATGTTTATCCACAATGTCGTTTTCTCCAATCACCATCTATTGGAGATACTCAATTATTTGATTTCTATTATTAATTGACTTCATATTTTGGGTGTTTTTGTTGGGTATATAAAAAAGATAATCTTTCAAACTCAATTGTTGTCTGAACATTCAATGCAATGGTTTTTTAATTTAGCTTTGTAATGGCAATGCAACTAATTTTGTCCGTGCACAAATTTAATGATTATAAACTTATTGAAATAAAACAATAATTGAATTTAGCTAAATAAAAACAATATATTTATATTATACTTTTATTATTCATATTGAAGGATATATATACCAGTATATATAGTCTTTGGTCATTTGTTTTTTACTTATTATATTACTATATCATTGTGAAAATTGTTTCAAAATTTCAATGACATTTTAGCAAATAAAGTTGTCAAATGTACAATGGTTTCCTTGCTTACATAGTTAGTAGAACTGACCTCAACATGTTCTTTAATCATAATGATCCTTGGGTTAACAATTTTTTTTCCATATGGAATTGTGCATTGTATGTAGCCAAAATTGCATTTATAGTTTGGCGATTCAAAAGGTCAAGTCCAAATGGAAACACTCCATTACAAATCCAACACTTCTTAATTCAATCATATAGTGAACACAATTCTTTTTTCAATTTTTGTTTTTTACATGAAAAAAATAGCAATATGGATGAAAAAAAATCATAGAAAACTAAGATGTGTTGCAATTGGACTTGTTTCAAAACAAATTTGAAAGTGGATTTTGTTAATATTTTCCAAATCTGATTGTGTGGATAAATTCCATGGTTAAGCTTATCATCACATCTTTCTAAAAAACATAAAAAGAGACTTAGGGATTAATTCACGTGTACTCTAACCCTTATAATAAATACTTTGAAGTTTTTAGCCAAGGGTTGCTATTATGTGAGTCTTGAATTATGAGCCAAGGAGTCTACGCACCTATGTTATAAGTGTCTATATCGTAAAAACCTTCCATGATTACAATATACTTATGTTTTGGATACATGTATTATAGGTGTTTTTGTTATAAGAACCTTCAATGGTTGTAGGAGAGCTACTTATACCTAGACTCAAGGCTCATATGCTTGCATTTCTATGCTTACATGCTAGCATCATTGACTTTTAGCATGCATTGTAGAGAGAGGAACTCTAATCAATTTAAATGGTTATCACAAGGGAAGAGTCCATCACCTGAGTTCCTAAGATTGACTCCAAATGGAAAGAATGAGTGAATCTTAGACTACATACCTTGTTAGAAAGGAGACTTTTATAGTATTGGTAGCTCTAATGCATAATTGGTTTAAGAGAAAGGGTTGAGGAAGGCAAGAGGGCAATTATGGGCGAGAAGGTGGATTGTGTGTGTGCTAGAGTAGGAATAAGAGGATAGATTGCAATTGCAACAGTAAGGGTGGACGGGTAGTTTTAGTAAAGGTCAATGATGTTGAGAATGGTTGGTTAATTTACAATTTGCATTTGTATACTAAAATGCATGTTGAATATTTAATGGCAATGTTGTTCATCTAGATGAAAATATTTGATAGGCAATTTTAGGTATTTTGAGTTGTTGGTGGGGTGCTTAAAATGTTGGTGTGGTTTGTGGTTTGTTTTCTAATTCTAGCACTAAGGACAACAAGAAGTTGTGTATTCCACGCATAATACTATATTTCATAATGAAAGATTTGTATTTTTTTAGCCTGATTCATGTATATATAGTCACTTGACAAATCTAATTTGAGAATTAACTCACCTTATGCATAATTTTGTGGGCATTTCTAAAAGTTGACTTTTATACGACTTGTGGTTCTAAAATGGTCACAATTGCTTATGATTTTATGACCCCAAAGGAATTGATTCCTTTAATTGTGCTTACTAAATATTTCCTAAGCCATCATTTGTACCCCCTAGTAGTGCTACTAGCACATTCCAATAATGCACATTAGTTAGGGATATTGAAAAGACAAAATGAGGTTTATTGCATGGACATGATAGTCTTATGGCTACAAAAGAGTTGTGTACATACCTTAAGTCCAACATTGAGGGCTAAATAGCCAAAGTAGTTTCATCGCATCTTTATACCAAGTAGACCAAGCTATTACTACCTCTTATCTTAATATGTCTATAATATACATTTTAAAACAAAAATGTACACCAATGATATATGAAGGAATTTAAGTGCTATTAGTAATAGATTGGTTCACCTTAATTATGATGAGGAACTCCACCTTGTGGAACCACTAATGTAAGACAACTATGACTAATACTTCTTCCCTTGTTGGACTAATATATTGGTGTGTGACCACTTGATGGATGGGAGTGGCTTATCCAATAATGCATCTGTAGCTCAATAAATGAAAGCATGTGGGTTCCAAATACAAAAAGTAAATGAAATATGTCCACACAAAATCGTCCACATGTGTATGTAAGTTGGCCCTTGGAAGGATTGCACTTGAGGTAGATACATTCCAAATCGCATCTTGCCTAAAATTGCCGTCATCACTATGTGTACATCTCCAAAATCAATATGTACATGTGTTGAAGAAACTATTTTAGAACATCTACCAAAAAGCACTGTGACCCTTCATAACTTTTGCATACAATATTCAAATGCTACATTCTTTGGTGTGCTAGAACCTCCTCCAATAAGAAAATCAATGAAAATTTGACCAGTCTAATAATAACTACTAGGCACACTAGCAGAAAGTGGTAGTTCGGAGAGTACCCATCTTACTCTGAAATGCTTCCAATTTAATCATGAATGCCCAACTGGAAAAATCGTATCCTATATCCATGGTCCTTGATGTGATTTCATAAACTACTTTAAAGTTGTTTGAAACACTCATAAGTTTAATCCTTAAGTGCTTTGACGTCCATATGGTCAATGGTGAACAGAGGGCTTGCAGGCACTAAGGTAGTATGCTGTTAAATGGCACCTGACCTTAAAGTGCCATCTAGAAGTTTTGTACATTTCGAATTTCAGTTATGTACCTATTTGGATGGAGCGCTTTCAGAAACGAACTTTGACCCTCAATAACTTTTGCATACAATATCGAAATGTGACGTCCTTTGGTGCGTTGGAACCTCCTTTCACTTGCCAACATGAATATGTGAAAATTTGACTAGTTTCTTAATAGCAACTGGGCTTAGTAGTAAAAAGTGACGGTTTTGGGTGTACCCACCCTAGTCATGAACCCATCCTTATGTAGCCCAAGTGACTTCTCATTCATCCAATGGAATACTTGAATGTTGAAAATACAACCTTCCTTAATGACCAATTTCATGAAATTGCGGTAATTGATATTTCTGTACAAAGATACAAGCAAAAATTCAGAAAAAGGATCAAGGCATTTAAGGGCTAACTGCTGTGCTAAAGATTCAAATTTAACACTCCGGTTCTTCACATTAAGTTGGGCGTTATTTGTTGCTGGAAAAAAACACCCTGATAGCTACAAATGTAACTTAGCCACGATTGAGAACAATCAATGATTCCGTGGCAAGCCTTCAAAGGAAGTACTGTACTGACCAGCGCCCTGCAAAGTCAATCATTGTCCAAACCAGGTCTTACTGATGTGCCACAAACTCGGCCAGTTCACAGGCCTCTTCCGCACAGTCTTGGAGTTTCAAGTCCAACCATAAACCCAAATGTTCAAGTGTCTCTCTGCTATCACACCTGTTGCCATCAGTCGAAAGTGTGATGCAACAAGTGTGATGTAGGTCGACAGTGCCTAAAACCAACTTGAACTATAAACTGATCCTGAAAGTATTGAGATGCGTGTAAATCTTAAATAGGTATATGAAAGGAGGAAAAGGTACGCCATGAGGTTGAGTTTCAGAAATTCATAGGTGGTAAATTCATTCATGCAGGATTCAGAAAGTTAACTTACAATTTTGTTTTTGAAAATTCATGATTTTCAATTGCCAATGTGTTAAGAAAATAGTCTCGTATACATGCCGATTCCGCATTGGAGCATGCGGAATTTGCTTAAGTGGACGGTAAAGGCACTGCCAGCTACAACCACGGCCATGCAGCTCACACACTGTCACAGACTGTGCATTCTCAACTGTAGGTTAAGTCAGTTCAAGCTTTAATGACTCTACGCTTAAGCGGAGGAGCTTTGTCTAGCTGGATTGATCACTCTCCTTTCAGCTAATTTCGAGAAAGCTGCAGCTGCCGTTGGGTCTCTCATCAGTAAGTTAATGAGGACGTGAAGAGTGGGTGAATCTAGCCCCTGGCTCTTGCAGCTGCAGAGTGCAGACAATGACTGACATCTCTGCCTCAATTCCTCTGACTGCACTATGTGGGAGGGCCAGAATAGTCCGCGGTTGCACTGCAGGACGGGACTTTCCACGCCGTGTTTTTTCAAACCTCAGCTAGCATTGACAAACCTTCTTGCAGGCAACTGTTTCCTTTTTGATCTCAGCTTAACTTAGGTATCCGACCTCCCTCGAAGGCCTTGGAAAGCAGATAACTTAGATTTGGCCGAGGAAAGAAAGGTGGCGCCTTGGGGAGCAACATGACGTACTTGCGTTTGGGAGGATGTAGTTGGTGGTGATTGTATTTGAGAAATAATGGCGTTCCAGTATGACGGGAGAGCCTCTGGGAGGTCTGGTAGTTTGAGAGAAGCGGGCGGGTTCACCCAAATGAGACCTTCTCATCAACTGCAGAGCCTTGTCCAGTCTCCTACCATGTTTCCACACACTCCTGATCGGGGTTTTGCATATGAGCTTTCTGTGCACGACCTTACTTACAAGGTAGGTACACAGTCGTGGTAGATAGCCCTAAGAATGATCTTGTATGTGCATGAGCTGCCACTGACTGTTGTGAAGAAGTCGGAGGCTATTTGGAACCCAGCCATGGAGGAATTGATGCACATGTCTTCTTTGGACGGTGATATTGTGTGTAGGTGGTTTCGAAAGTCACAAAAGGAGAGTCGAGGGAGAAAATTCTGCTCAACAATGTGTCGGCATCGGCAAAGCCCAGTGAAGTGTTGGCCATTGCGGGACCTTCTGGGTCCTCCAAGACGACCTTCCTCGACGCTCTGGCGGGGCGCATCGATCGGAGGGCCCTTCGAGGTCAGATTCTTGTCAATGGCAAGCCCATGGATTCGGCCTTCAAGCGTATCTCCGGGTATGTTATGCAGGTATGGTGTAGACGATTATATTTCTTTTTCTCAGGAGTCTACAAAAATCGAGCATGGAGGAATAAATCGAGCATGACTTTGTTGTGGGACAAGCAAAAATCAGTACATGGCCAGGAAATTTGTTTTTTGAGTTGGTTTACTGCATACGTACTGAGTGTTACTGAGTTATGCAATCTTCCGCAGGATGATGCTTTGCACCCACATTTGACAACTCGAGAGACCCTCATGTTCAGCGCACGGCTCAGACTTCCGGGGATCATGAAGTTTGAGGAGAAGCGTCAGCGAGTGAAATCCCTAATTGAGACGCTTGGTCTCACTGCCTGTGCTGACACATATGTTGGAGACCAGAAGGTGCAATCTATCATCTCCTATGATTTAATCGTCAATCTGAAAGGCAGATTTTCTTTATGTACAACTCAGATAGACAAAGCATTTGAAAGTATGTTTTGTTGTTACAAAAACCATGATTATTGAAATAAGGTAAGTCAACGCGGAGAATCGATAGTGGGTAATAGAGTTATCACTCAGAAGACCTTATAATCAATGCAGAGATTGAAGCAGTCCTTCCCTCATGTTGACGCTAACCTAGCCCAATCTCTGGATGCATACTTCTTGATTTGCATTTGCTTTAATGGCCCAAAGTCTAAGCAAGTTAGACTTAGTCACCAACTGACAGATTTTGTGTCATGTCAGGTCAGGGGTTTGTCAGGTGGGGAGAGGCGCCGTGTCTCCATTGGAGTAGATTTGATTCACGACCCAGCAGTCTTGTTCCTGGATGAACCCACTTCAGGCTTGGATAGCTCATCTGCTCTCCATGTCATGCAAATCTTATCTCAAATGGCAGCGCAGCGTCAGAGAACTGTTCTCTTGACCATTCACCAACCTAGTTATCGAATACTGGCCACGGTTCACAAGTTCTTGGTTCTGGCGAAGGGCAATGTTATCTACCACGGTCCAGTCTCGGGGATGGTCACTTACTTCAACTGCATTGAACGTGGTATGCCCACACATGTGAGTGACGATCTCCACCTTGTCTGTTCTGTATTTCTTTTGTCAGGTTTCGTAGTAAGCCGGGTTCGAATCGTGTACACAAAATGTCATTGATTGTAAGGATGGTTGGTGAATAGCATTCAAGCAATATTTTGAAAAAAGTTTGCTTGTGGAATTTTGCAGGTGAATGTAGTTGAATATGCATTGGATGTTATAGAGGAGGCACAAGACTATCCAGACGGTCTCCAACGTCTTGTAGAATATCAAGTGAGAATATTCTTCGTGTTGTAATGTTGGATTCTACTTTACCTGCAAAGCATTTACGCTCAATAAGAATACCACATGCTTTATAAGCTTACTACTCTCTTTTTTGCTTTGCAGCGGAAGGCTTATGCAATTGAGGAAAACAGAGAGCATTTCACACTTGAAACAGTTCCACCAGGCGCCACAGACAAGGAACAACCAGTGTTCGCCAACTCTTTCGTGCCGGAGTTAGCCGTACTCATGCACCGCGAGTATCTGAGCTTTCTCCGCACTCCAGAAATATTTATCGTTCGCATTTTCCTCGCAGTATGTGTGAATTGCTCTCCCTTACTCTCAATTCTCCAGCACTTGTCCTATCTAGTTCATTCAAGGGTCTAATAAAATTGAAGAATATATTCAGATCAGAATCCCTCGAAAGTGTTAACAGATTTCCACAAAAGTGTTCAAAGCTTGGATTAAATGGAGTTCTCCAGTGAAATTTCGGAAGTTTTGAGATGTATTTGACAGCATTATTAAGAAAATCTTCCCCGTGATTCACGTGGAGGTCTCCCTATGGTCACAGAGACCTCCCTATGGAGAAGCTCCCGTATCATCACTATGACCACGAGGAGACCTATCCATAATGTTGTCTAAAAGATGTTGAATCCGTCGAAATTTTTTCCTGAGAATCCGGTTAGTTGTTTATCAATTCCACAACGTGATAAGGTTTAGAATCGCATGATCAGCACCTGATGTCCGACCTTGTGTGGCAGACTCTCTGTGGCGTAATGCTGGGCACTCTCTTCCTACATGCGAAGAAGGATCGCACGGGAGTCACCCAACGCCAGGGCTTCGTCAGCTTTACACTTGCCTTCATTGTCTTCACCGCCATTGATGCACTCCCCGTGATTCTGAAAGAGAGACAGATCTTTATCCGTGAGACATCTCGAGGGGCGTACAGAACCTCCAGCTACGTCTTAGCCAAGCCTATAGTGAGCCTGCCATTCCTACTTCTTCTGTCTATAATCTACACCGTCACTTCCTACTTCTTGGTGGGCTTGGTGAATCATGTGGACAACATCCTCATGTACATTCTCATCCTTTTCCTCACCTTCTGTATTGCCGATGCGTTTGTGTCGTTCGTGGCGAGTCTCGTGCCTGACATGGCTACTGGCCAGCCCACTGTGTCCAGCATCGGTGCTTTCTTCTATCTCTTCTCCGGATTGTTCATTATAAGGTATGACAACACCTTCTCTTCCACTTGGCTTTTTTAAACCCGAATTCCCTGACTCAACATTCTCTAACATAAAGATTTCCTTCCTTAGGCCTTCTATGACGCAAGGTATACATTTTGGACTACTTGTATTTACATATTTTCAAGAGTGGTTTAGGGTGCTTGGTTGGGACTGGGTGCTTGTACCTCCTGTTCTTTTGTGAGGCGAGGGACCATGCTAGAACTGGATAAGGATGTTATGTCTATGAAGAGAATCAAGAGTGTCGATTTGATCATGGTTTTTGAATTGCAGAGCTTGAAAGCAGGGGTACCATACTGTGGCCTGTAACGTGTGGCATTGCTCGTGTGCAGGTCTGCTATTCCGAAGTACTGGCTTTGGTTCCACTACCTGTCCATATTCAAATACCCCTACGAAGCAATTATGCATAATGAGTATGCGAGCCAGAAAGGCGTCATCTGGTACAACAATTTGGATTCACAAGGCGTCCTCGAAAGCTTTTCTATGGGAAACGTTCGTGTGTGGGCTTGCATTGGTCCCATGCTTGGCTTCATTTTTGGATACCGCCTGTTGTTTTATGTATCTTTGAGATGGCACACCAAAAATATTAGAAAGTAGGCACTGGAAAAGGGAAAAATTCTTCAGCACAATTCTTGAGGAGCTTCGTATAAGGTGACCTCTACCTCAGGGTCAATAAGTACCAGATGTCTGAGCATATTTATTAGGAGATGGAGTTTTTCTGTGTGTGTACTTTCTATGTGCGCTAGTGTAAATGGATTCCCGATTGGGAGGGGGGCCATCCACAACCTCAAATTAGGAGCATTATGCGTACATAGGCAGTACACACTTGGAACTGTTCTTTAGCAGCTGTTGTACTTACGTTGTGGTGCCCCGGGTTGTACAGTACAGTACAGTACAGTACAGAGCTGTGTGATATCTGTGTATGGATCTGCCTTGGGGACTCTATGTTTAGTTATAAAAAAATCCTATCTTTTCCATTATATATCGGTACTCTTGATTTTAGATTTGTCGTAAATTACAAAACAATGGTTCTTTCTTTGGTCATGCATCACTGGAGAAACGTATCTCTTCTATTGTCACCGGGGAGTGGAGCGCGTCGTTCGAACTCAACCCCGAATTGGATCGCACTATGTTTCGCTTCTTGGCGTGTGGGATGTAACTTAGTTGTTTTGAATACGAGGAATTGCATCTACAGTTAGAATGCTATTTTATGTTCGAGGTTTTTGCTGTAGCAAGGTGGGGTAATTCCAAAGGCTCTGTAAAAAATTTGGAGTTTTTGGACATCGTTGTACTGTACAAGGCTTAAGTTACATATACGTGTGCTTGGTCATGAAATACCAAGCATACGTTGCTTTCAAATGGACTGTAGATGTGAAGAAATCACCAGTGTGCTGACTTTTTTTTTTCTCTATGTACATATGCAAGTCCTTATCTTGCTTGTGCTCTCAAGTTTTGCACATGAATTCAGGGAAATATTCATGTGCCTCCACCTGCAAAAATACCCAAACATCGCAGCATACTTTGCACAAAGTAAACGTCTAGTATTAGAGTGCAAGACGTGTGGAACTGAGGCACGGAAAGGGAAGGTTAGTTCCTCGAGGATAAATCTAATTAGTGTTTGATGGGTACAATACACAACCCCCATGAACTAGGCTATACAAAGTAGCTCTCTAAAGGGCTCTAACTTGTGCACAAAGTGGATTTACATGACAAAGTGGCATACAATGACTCCACAATCAAAGTCCCCATATACTGTATTGACATTCCAATACACAAAAATCTTCTTTGGGGCACCATAAAATTCCACTATGAATGCTATTAATTTTGTGATTTTATAGTGGAAGAAAGTAACTAATACAATAGTGAAGATAGAGAAGATGTAGTTACAAAGTTTTGTGGGGACAATATAATCTTGTGACCTACTTGAAGTTTTAGGCTTGGTAACCATAGATGACAAAATCAGTGAGTGCTCTCGGTTTTCCACCCAATTCTCAACTGGAATACCGCTACTTACAAAAAAAAAACTTGGTTCCTATAGTATGTAAGGTAGGTACACCCAAATGTGCCACTGACCTTAAAGCGCTATCTTCACTATGTGAACATCTTGAAAATCAGTTCTATACATATGTGGAAAAAACGCTTTTAGAATCAAACTTTGTTCCTTAATAACTTTTGCATACAATATCCAAATGCCATATTCTCTAGTGCATTGGAACCTCCTTTCACTTGCCAACAAGAACATGTGAAAATATGACCACTCTAATAATAGGAGATAGGCTCAATAGCAAATAGTGGCGGTTTTAGGTGTACCCACCTTAGTACTCACATCAATGACACTAGAAGTCCCCACATAGCACTCTGTTCTATTGACTTTGAAGCCACCAACTCATCACTTAGGAACCCGTCCAACAATGTTGCCCGACTGGTGACACAACCCAATCACGAGTTTTACAACTGGCTAGTCAATCTATTCAATCAAATTATAATTGAATTTCCTCCCAAGTATCTGGGGGATCATCCCTCCTCCAAGCAGAAATGATCCAAGTTGGTTAACAATGTTATGTAATCGGTAAAAAACAAATGCTTGATTTTTGTTTTCTGGGGTTGACAATTGCAAAATATTCTACATCTGTCTTCACATTGAGACCATATGCCAAATATCTTTTGCTAGGACATATAATATTACGAAATGTTTTTAGGGACATCTTATTAGAAAGCTACAGGAATCTTTATCCTAATGAGTTAAAATACCAGTATATGCCCCAACTCAAAACTATTGAGATCACACGTAATTTCAGGAGCACAACAAAAATGACACAGGAAGCGAAGTGGTTTTGTTTTTTGAAATCTCTTGAGCCAATATTGCAACTATTGCAACTGAGATGTCATATAGCAACGAGTGATATGTCATTACCCATGTCATGATTTTCAGTTTTGATTTTCTGATATTGAAGTTCACCTGGTACGATTTCAAATGGCATCAACAAAACATTTATACATCAGCAGAGTTCCAGTATATTGATATTTGGCACAAGCCAAAGTCCATTCCCACAGCACTCTAGAGAGTAGACAATCAAACGTCAAATGTATCTGCTTCACAGTTACAACTATTATTCAAATATACACAAATCTGAAACCCTTGGAACTTTCTATTCGTGTCAATTACAAGTGCCATACTCATGTAATCACCCAGTTTGCAGATTATTCGAGATGTGTCGAGTTGTGTACAGCAAGCAACAGAAAGTACACGACACCGCCCTCTCATGAGGTGGATGCCAATGTTGCAACGTTCCCCTCAGATTTCTGTAAACACACAAACACTTATTAAGAGTCCATTCCACTAATTATTTTTGATAGGATCTCATCCAAGTCACAAAACTGTTATACGTGTGAAGGTGTTTAAAACGCACTAGCTATAAAGATGGTAAAGGAAAGTCGAATCCACAAGATTCTCTGAACTCAATATTTATATTCAAAACAGTGAGTATGATCAGATACGTGTCGACTGAAAGAATACACAAACCAAATAAAATAAAATATCAGTTACAGACCCCTAAACTCACACCACAGCTTTCATATCTAAGTCAAGATAGGGATACCCATAATCACCACTGCCCCAAAAAATTGCCACCCTAAGTTCTCTTGGACAATGGGTACATATTGATTATAAGGATGTAGATCAATTAAACATTTTCTTAAAGTGTAAGATCATCTATCAATAAAACATTGAATCTTCATAACTTCTGCATACAATATCCAAAAAATTGACGCATTCTTTGGTGTGTTGAAATCCTCTTTCAATTACTAAAAAAGACATAAAAAGTTGACATAAAACATTTTGGATGTCCCTACCATAGTTACTCTCAAAACCACACTGACACAGCACAAAGTTTCACTTTACCTGTTCAGTGTATGGCAAGTATTTTCCATTCATAATGATAACGACTCTGTCCTCGCCATCTTTGCCCTTCACCTTCTCCACGGAGCAATAGTAACCAATAGCGGACATGCTGCAAATTCCCAATCAAAAAACATATAGAGATTATAAGTAGTCCTTTGAAACAGTTGCACAAACCCCGATATCCTCAGGCTAAAGACAATACAGTTTTAAGGTGCCAATAGGGTTTCGTAAACTTCTAAACCTGAATGAACATAAACGAGAGAAATCGCAAATGTCTCTACCGCAAATGGATATGTAAGAATGTCATATATCTCAATACAATCCTCTCTGTAATCTTCACTGATTGAAAAATCCTACTTGAAAATCACAGAATATCACTGTTCCTGTAACCACATGTTACCATTCTGCTAGACATAAAGAAAATGATTATTTCCAACGATGGGCTATGCAATGGTTTGAAAAAATGTAGAAGGTTATGGTACCAAATGAAAATGATACATGTGTTACAGCAATATTTGCATGTTTACTCTCTCCCCTTAGCATTGAGAGAACAAACACAACTGACAAAGCAAACCATGCATTTCACATGAGGACTTTGAAAAGGTTGCCAACTTACATGCCGTCTCCAAGCTCTTCGTTGATGATATCCTTAATGCTTTCGCCGTAATGAACAACCGCCTCATGTATCCTGGAAAAAGAAAGTCAGCGTTACACTTTGAACAAGGAGAAACAACAATTCCTGTACAAATAAAATCAATTCACGGAGGCTATTCCAGGTGCATGTGTTTCACCTGTAGATGGTGGGGTCTTGAACAATGGCGGGATCGTATGAGCGCAGAGGAATCTCTTGCATTGCAGCGACCAAATCGTCCGAAAGTGATGGCACAGCAGATTTTAGCACCTTTGCAGTTTCGGGTTTGAGGTGGGCTTGGCGACGGAAGAGCTGGGCGACATAGGCATTCGTCAACCCCGTCTGTTTCGCAATCTCAGTGTACGTCTTGCCGCTTTCCTTCTTGGCCTGCAGAAGCCTGGTCACCAATGCGGACTTGTTGTCAGCCATTGAACAGAATCCCTGCATTACAAAACAACAATACCTTGTTAATTTCACTCAGACGACATTGTCCACAGCATTTGCAAAATTGTATGAAAGACAATGCATATCATGGTAGAGATTACTGCAAATTGTTTCCAAATCCCATGGTACACACGACCGTGTGTAAGCTAAGCAATGCAAACATTCACATCAAACAGTGTTCTCTAGTATTGATCAACTTATATTCATAACATTCTGAAATCAGCTCCACACCTTGGGCTCATCTACTACTCAAAGAGAGTCACGGCACCCAAGAGTCGGTGATACTCTACATTACTCAAGAACGTTACGTTTCTAGTAGAAATTATTGCCACTGGAAAACAATCAATTGCAGGTCACAACGACTCACCTCGAGATTTGATTGTACAGAGGAATCTCGAACTTGCAATTCCCCAAGATCAAAACCTGTTCCACACATTTCAATCGACTTTCTCAGTACTACACAATCGAAACAGCAAGAAATACAGCACAGAGCATGTGCATGCACAAGCAAGAGCCTACACACGCGCGATCCTCCCTCTCCAACCCTAAAACCGTTCAAATTCCAAATTGAATCCCAACTAAACCTCTCAAACCCAATGACAGAAATTCAATACTCCACTACTCGCTCCTCTCCAACTTCACCACTTCCAAAAATCTAGACCAATTCCGAAAAAGCACCGCCTCTAGAAATACCCCACGCCGGGACCAAAGTCAATCACGAGGTACGCGTGGGAGGAATTGTACAAACGAATCTCTTACAAGATACTCTAAATGGGATCTGATACAAGCGAATTCAAAGACGTACGAGTGAACCTAAATGAGGAATGTTGGCAAAGGTGAAAGCGCCGCTGCGATGGCGCTCGTGGGTGATGAGTACGAGGAGAAGATGTCGACTGAGGGATAAGTGCAGGACATGCGAGCGAGTGGAATGGCAATGAATCTGGAAAGGGAAGGCTTTACACGAGTGGAGCTTGATGGAGTGTCCGTCGCGTGCAAGCTCTTGCTAAGTTAAGCTTACCCTTTGGTACTCTTTAAAGCCAACCTGCAACTTCACTGCCTCATTTCCTTTCCTCCTTCCTCTCTTTCTCTCTCTCAACAAGCAGGTCACAGGCTCGCTTTTCAATGGATGCAAACGATGCAAAGCTTCCATCCCCCAGAGCCAACAAATTGGATTTCGACGGATTTGGCGCTCCGTCCTACCCTAATGAATCTCTCACATACTCCGTACATCTTCTCGCAGTTGGCACAATGCAGAATCCCGAAGTGGGGCACACTACAGTACTAAGCTTAATATTTTTTTTGTTGCTTGGATACGCCCTGCTATTACGTATGCGTTGTCGTATTCCAAGTGCCGGAACTTGGGAATTGGGACGATGACGGATGCTGAGATTTTTTGGTCAAGCGGAATCGTGGCAATGCGTGGTCTTCCACACAATTCACGGAAGGAGGTTTTGGGATGCAATAAAAAAATGGTGTACGGGAAGAAGTGGCTCATTACGTGACAGTGTTCTTGACTTGCGTTGCATTCAGGAAGCATACAAATCATACAACGGGCTTTTGTGTTTTGGATTGTTGTGTTTGGATTGTAGTGTTGATTTTTCGGAGAGTGAGTGTAGATGGAATACTAATCATCGTGAAGCAGGGGTGGCGATGCATACATCATGGCATGGTCCAGTAGCATGTGTTAAAAAGTTGGGCATTAAAGATAATTCGTGTTATCTTACACTGGTTGTAACAAGACTCCCGTTGCATAAGAAATATACGGAGTAGTATTTGTTTTAGCTTGTCAGAGCATTTCCATCCCACATTGACTCATCTCCCCTCCCCACCCCAACAGGGAGGTAGAGGTCAACAAAGCAAAGGGCTACAAATTGCACTAGTCCACCACTCCCCACTCTAATTGGGCTTCTTTGGCTGTCGCTCCAGTTGACTTTGGTTGTATTTAAAGAGGAATGGGTTGCAAGTAACTAAAGTCCACCGCTTACCAACTATGGATAGGCCTTCAACAACGACAATTAATGAGCCCAAACAACACCATGAATTTGTTGCCCCACTCCGCCAATTTTAGATCGCCGTTTTGTAGTGGTCCTCTCCACACCTGTGTCTACTATAGCTTGGCATTGGAAGTCGGGTCTTTGTGCAAGGTAGAGGTGCCTTCATTGCCTTGCATATGGGGATTTAAAACTCATTAGTGCTTTACTATAGCTTGGCATTGGAAGTTGGGTCTTTGTGCAAGGTAGAGGTGCCTTGCATATGGGGATTTAAAACTCATTAGTGCTTTACTATAGCTTGGCATTGGAAGTCGGGTCTTTGTGCAAGGTAGAGGTGCCTTGCATATGGGGATTTAAAACTCATTAGTGCTTTCAGCTTTGGATGAAAGTGTGACGATGAATATTTAATTATCCAAATAGATTAAATTATGACTTTCTTTGTACAAAATCTAATAGATTATAAATTCTACTTCTACATTGTACATGCAAAAACTCTAATAAAAGTATTTAATTTAGAAGCAATGTGGATTGTGATTGAATCAATTATCATAGTGTGAGAAGTATCCTCATATGTATGAGAGAGAAGAATTCAAACCATTTATTTTTATGACTAGTGTATGTGAAAAGTTTGTTCAATGCATGTCACATGTATAGCAATAAATGGTAGTAATATGGCCGTCCCCATAGAGAACGTTGAATTGTGAAAAAGACACACTTGGGCCAATGTATTTATTACCAATTCATAACCAAGCCTTGCACAAGAAGTCAAAACCCAAACTCAACTAAACCTATCTTATATGAGTTGAATTTCATGTAGGCCCTAAGAAACAATTAGTTGAATTTGAATGACAATTTTGAGACCACATACAATAAATTAAACCTTGAGTTGGAATGGTGGAATAAAAGGAATTGATACTCATTTTCTTATCCACTTGAGTTTTCCAACCCAACCCAAACTTATAGAAAGCTTAAATTACTTGTACCCATACACACAAGATGAGTTTTTAGAACTAAACCAAAATTTCTAATTGACATTGTCTATGTGGGGAGTGTCTATATGTTTGAAAGGTCAAGGTACAATAACAAAAAATCTAGTAATAAACAACCATAGAATGAGAAGATGATCCAATGTGTAAGATCCAACTAATATAGAGGGACTTGGATCATCTATAAATGTTGTTGAATTTATCAAAATGTATAGTTGAAAAAAGCTTTTTAACAATATACTATACATCCAATTTTATTAATGAAAAACTACTCTTACAATTGCATTTTGAAGTTTCAATATCCTTAAATTCAAGTACAACAACTTCAACAACTATAGGTGAATACAAGAAACACTTCTACCTTTAATTTTATTTTTATTCAATACAAATTATTTTCTTAGAATACTTTTAACCCCCTAAAGGACCATTTGTCACTTTAGGGGAAGAGTAGGATGTTGGGTAGGTACCTATAGTCTCAATTTTTGTCCTGATTTTTTGAACCTTTTTTTGAAGATAGAAAAATTGATTAGCTTCATAGGAATAAAATTATTTTTTCATTTGGTGCCCAGGAACAAAAGTCATACCCAAATAAGCTAAAAAAAAAAGGAAGAGAGGGCAACAAAAAAAATTCAATTTTTTTTTAATTCAATTTTTTTTTCTCATAGATTATATTTTTTTCTACATAGAAAGCTTTTACTCATTCCATTTGGATTTATTATGAGAAAATTATGGAAAATCTTGTTTTTTGAGCAATTAAAGCTTCTTGAAAAAATAAGTTGTAGGATTCATTTCTAAATGCAATTTTTACAAATTAAAAAAAAAGAAACGTTCTACATGGTTTAGTTTGCTATTTAGGAAAATCTCACCATTGGGATTAGTGCATTTTAATTCCATCTCAGAGATATTAATAATTTAGATTTTCCTTCAATCTTGTACCTACTTCTACTTAACAATTTCTTAAAAAATAAAAATTAAGTTTTTGCTTAATTTAAAAAAAAAAAACTTTAGACTCTCAACTCAATTCTCCACCATAAAGATTTAAAGCTTAAAACTATATAGTGCAAAAAATTTAAGTTAAGAAGGTTCAAAGTCAAATAATCTAGTCCCGCAATGTGCTAAAAAACTTGTTTTTTTCACTTTAAATGCAAATATCTTGCAATCTATGTGGTCAAAAAATTTGAAATTTTTTCCACATTTATTATTTTAAATTTCCTTAACATTGTAATTTATTAAAATATTAAATTGTGGATAATACTAAAATATTTTGTAAGACAATTGTATGATAAGATGATTAAGTATAGAATAGAGTCCTAATTTGGAGAATTAAGAAACTGCAAAAATTTGAAAAATAGTATTTTGAGATTTTAATTTGAAAAAATAGAAGAATACTGGAAATTGTAAAATTATAATTTATTAGGTCATTTGGAAAAGGCCTAATATAGATGACTATGCCAAAAGAATCACCAATTTTAATTTTTAATTTTTTTGAAAATGCATGTAGCATGAAGCATTATTTTTATTTTTATTTTTAAACATGCATAATTGTCTTTAGGATTGATTCATGTAGTCTATAATTTTGTTAGAATAATGCGCATATTGTACTTTAGTTCCAAGTCTTTCAAATGAGTATTTAGTGGTACTTTCAAAAATTGAATACTCCTAAACTTGAAGCCCTACAGAACCAAGCATTCAAATTTTGAATGAGTGATGAACGTAAATACATCCCAAGCATACAAAAATGCATTTTTTCATCCATCATTTCTTTTGACGACTTTTGTTTTAGTATTTTAAAATTTGTACAATAATTTTATATGATTTGCAAATATTCTATTATTTAATAGGTACTAGTAGGTTTGACCTCAAAAAGTAACCTTATCAATTCAAAAAATGATTCTTCTAAAATGACTTGAATAAAAAAACAAAATTAAAATCTTTTAAAATTACTATAATAAGAACTTAATATTTTGAACTTCAAGATAAAATTCTTGTGAAAATTATAAATATTCAATTTACAATTGATTTTAGAAGCAATTTTCAATTTTTGGCTTCAAATTTTATTGAAAAATATTGATTTGTATACTAATTGATCTAATTATATTGATATAATCCATGAGGCATACCCTACAACTATTGTTTTAGATTGATCATTAAATTATTATTCTAAGTTTCATTTTATAATACATCTTAATAATTTTAGAAATTTGGACTAACCATTGCTCTTTAAGGGATTAAATCCTAAATTCACCCCTATGCTATTTTTCGTCACACACCAAACGTTGGAGAGTTTATTTAGCATAACTTTGATGGTAATAATTATATCAAGAAAGTGGATTTGGCAATTTGAAACTTATGTCATATGTATTGCGATGTTTTTAAAATTTTAGTCAACTATGACTGTTGATTTTAGTATATTTTCTTATCTGCGTGAACTTTGCCTATAACTTTTGATTTTAAATTTTAAATCACACAAGACATTATGGAATGAAAATTTAATTTGATTTCCCACATTTATTTAGGTGAATAAATTATAAAATGAAATTGATTTACTGTGCTCAAATCAAGTCTAATCGATATCCCACAAGGGTTTAAAAAAAAATCAAAACCATATAATAGTAGCTTCAGCTCTTACAAGTTACAATCACACTTTTTATGCAATACTACGTTGTAAATATATTATAGAACTTGATATTGTCAAGAATATTTTTAGTATCTACATTGTGAGAATAAAAGAGTAGTAGTAGAACTGTTGCAACATTTGTGACCCCCTCTTTCTTAACTCTTTCTTGATGGAAAAATTAAATAATAACGATTTTAAAAGTGAAAGGTGAAAATAGAATTATAAAAAATTAATATATATATTATAATAATTTGTTACTACCATAAATGAAGATTAGAAGGAAAAACATAAATTTAAACCCCAAAATACTAAAGCCTTTTTCATCAAAAAAACACTCAAAACCACCATTTCTATTACAAAGAGGAAAACTTTAAAAAAAAATTGGCATATCTAATTGTAGGATCTTGTACTAGCATAGTGTACAAATGTAGGGAAGAAATTTTAAACACTTTGACTATGTAGATTGCAAGATATTTGTATTCAAACTGAAGAAATGAAGCCTTGTTTTGCACCTTGCTTGACTAGATTTTTGACTTTGAATCTTCTTGACTAAAGTTTTTTGTGCTACTAATTTTGAATTTCTAAATTTTTATATTGAAGAATTGAGTTGAGATTTTGGAATGAAATTCAAAACAAACTCACTTATTAAAAATTTATTAAGTAGAAGTATGTTCAAGATTGAAGAGTAAATTAAATTGTTAATAGCTCCAAGATGGAATTGAAATATACTAATCTCAACAATGAGATTTTTCTAGTTAGATGTCTTCACTTTGCAAAATTTATCTTTAGAAAAAAAATTGTGAAAATTGAATTTAGAAATGAATCCTACAAGTCATTTTTTTCAAAAAGATATTCTGATTGCTTGAAAAACAAAATTGTCCATAAATTTTACATCACCACTCCAATTGGAATGATTTAAAGCTTTCCATGTAGATAAAAATGCAATCTATGAGAGAGAAAATCAAGTTTTTATATTAAGTTTTTGTGCGAGTTTTTCCTACCTATTGAACTAAAATGTGGGCTTATTGTGCCATTACTTTTGCTCTCGGGCATTGATTGAAATAAAACTAATATTCCCCAAAAGCTAATGTGTTTTCCTATCTTTACAAAAGTTTCAAAAAATCGTGACAAATACTGAAACCATAGGAGCTTATCTAAAATCCAAGAGAACTATGGGACAATGAGACTTTAGGGGTTAGACTAAAAAATAATATTTAGAAGAAGAAAATTGGAATGAAAAACACCCAATATTGTGTGATTTGGATTTTGACACTTTGAGCTTGCAATTTCAATATTCATTTGTTTATTTTATTTTTTAAAGCCCTCGAATTGGATAGACCCAAAACTTGTCAAGCTTTGTTTTTTTAGCTTTAACCCCTTAAGTTCTTCAACTAGGTTTTCACCAAAAACATTCCCAAACTGCCATTTCTAGTACAAGTACCAACTTTTAAGAGAAAAAAAACATTTTTGGACAGAAGTAACCGTAGGATCTTGGAGTATGCTAGTAAAAAAGATGTAAAAAAAATTTCAGAAATTTCCGCTGCATGGATTGCAAGATATAAGCATGCAAAAATTAATTGAAATCATTTTTTGGGCCCTACAAAAAAACGGACAAGTGTGCTTCACAAGCTCACATATGTCCAAAATGGTGGCGCTTCTTTGGATTCTTTTTCTTAGACAAGTTTGGTACATGCTTGAAGATTTTCACATCATTTGGAATTGTACAACATATAGGAAAAAAATAGTAAGTAAAAAAACAATAGAGAATGATTCAATATACAAAATTGTTAAGAATTTAGATATGGGATTGAAAAATGCCAATCCCAATGGTTGCAATGTTTTTGTTATAAACAATCTACATCCTATGATTTTATTTTTTCAAAAATATTGAAATTAAGTAAGATAAACAACTTCAAAGTTTATTTTAGAGTAGAGATTCCATAACTACTTACAAACTAAAACTCCTCATAACTTTTGACTAATTGATCAAAATGGAATGATTCAAAGTTTGCCATGATTATATAAATTTAGGAAACCAATTTCAAATTTTTATTTTTGAAAAAAATGATTTTTTTTAATCTGCCCGGATTGCCCAGCTAGCGATAAAGTAACATATTAGGCCATAACTTTTGACTCATACATTCAAATGTCATGAAATTTCGTGCAAATGAAAGATATTCCTTGTCCCTTCCATCTATTAAAATTTCAGCCTATAATATGCAAATCTCTAGTCATAGGTGCCTGCCCAAAATATCTATGTTGCTAAAAAATGCATATTGATCCTTTAGAGGTTAAACATATATCAAATATGGATATTTTGAGAGCTACAATTGAGATTTACTAAAGTGCATACACTTTTTGGATGCGCAACCTTTAGGGGTTAAAAAACACATACAATTTTATATTCTCTTTTGTTTATTTAAATTGAATTTTAAAGTAAAGTGTACTTCCAAATATTGTGGACGAGATTGTGGATGAAAAAAAAAATATAAAGATGACTATGCATTAGAAAAAATTTCAAGCCAATAGTAGGTCACGAGTTTTCTTGGTAGCAATGCAATTCCTATAAAGAAATTATTAAAAAATATATATTTTTGGAATCTAACAAGGCACTACTAGTGCCACATCAACACCACGTCAAATTGGCAGTTTCAAAAAATAATAATAACAATTCTTTTATATTTTCCAAAGTATACAAATAAATAAATATTTTATTTTCCTATATTTTCACCGTGGCCAAAAATCAAACAGTTTTGTGACAAACTTCTTCACAATTCAGATTTTTTGTAATGTGAATATCCAAATCACTGAAATCATGACAACGGGTCATGATGTTGTGCACTTAAAAAATAATAGATATGGAGTAGTTGGCAAATTGCGGGACCCAAATTATGAATAGATGGTGGATATTATTCAATAGAGTGTTCATCCATTCATTTAAGAAAAAGAAAGAATGTAAGCACCTTTTTCTTAGTTCCCTTTATAGAAAAAATAGTTGCCTTATTATTCAAAGCAGTCCAATCTCATCCCACGAACTTTGACTCCTAAGTTGGACCTCTTGAATCTAACATTTCCAAGAGCCTTACTATTATTTTACACGTGTCAACCTCTCAGCTTGACGCGTCACTGCCACAGATAAACCTGCAGCGCAAATCAACCACCTGGCATGCAGTGGTGTCATTTCAGTTACTAATTCAGTTAACTGAAAGTCAGAAATCTTCATCATCTTGACGGCCACGAATCGATCTACACTTAACTTACATGCAGTAAGTTAATAAGCTTATCGAATATCGATCTCTCTCTCGATGAGTCGGTCCTGGTCAGTCCGTCGCTGTTGTCTCCGCCCCTTCCTGCCAGGCCCACGTGTGTCTGTCAGTCAGGCTTGTAATTTTCCTCTCTGTCTGGCAATCAGAAATTCCGTTTCTTTTGTTTTCCAGAAGGAAAAAAAATAAGTTATCGATCTCTGCCCGCACCTGCAGCTAGCTAACCAGGGGGTCGAAATTCAACGGCACTGCTGTACAGTACGTACTGCCGCACATCTGGAGGTTCCGTCCTTGCCCAAGCTAGCGGTATCCTCCAAGATTGATGGTGCGGAGATGCTGAAGTAGTTGTGTAGGTCACGTGGACTGCGAGGCCAACAAAAATCTTTCAATGGGAGATGGAGGTGCTTCCCGATCGAAAGGATCGGAGGAGTCTCCAGACTCTAGCTCCACAGTGAAAGCTAGCTAGAGAAAGTTGAGATTTCGATGTGGGAGACTGGCCTGGGGTTGGAGACTTGGAGTGAGGATTTTGAGACCTAGCTACTGTAGTACTGCTGCAGTAGCTTAGCTAGCTAGGCTTCGGTCAAGGCCTCGATCCGGTCCGATGCCTGGAAGAAAAAGCTAGCTAGTACTAGTACTTAAATCAGCGGACGTACAAGATCGAAGATATTTTTGAATTGAAAGGGAGTTTGGGAGTCTGGGAGTTTGGAGTTTGGATTGGACTGACTGCTGCAGGCTGGCTAAGCTTTAGACGATCAGTTTTCCCACTTTTCCTGCAGCAAGGAATGTCGTGAGTGATCTCTTGGTTCCTGCTTCGAGCATCGCCACCGTTCCTCAGAAGAAAGCGGACGGCATCTGCTCTTTGGGCGTGGTTGGTGAGGGGGGCTGCGGAGTGCGGACCCCATTGTTGCCTGCCTGCCCAGTTGACCTGGCAAGACCCCAGTGGAGATGCTAATATGTGAGTCTAGGATCATGAGCACATGAACCTAGGAGTCTACACACCCATGTTATAGGTGCCTGTATTATAAAAAAATTCCATGATTTTAGGGCACTTAAGTTGTAGATACTTATATCGATAAGTGTTTATGTTATAAGTACCTTCAATGGTTGTAGGGTATCTACATATATCTAAGCTAATGGCTCATATATTTGCATTTCTATGCTCACATGCTAGCATTGTTGCATCGTTAGAAAGAGCCATTCAAAATAGAATCTTACTAAAATCCCCAATTATTTACTTGATGACCACTTGATCCTAAATCCTTAGCCCCTAAAGTCCCATTGTCTCTATGGGGGACAAAATGGATTTCGGGTAGGCTCCTATGATCTCAATTTTTACTGAAACTTTTTGAAACTTACTCATAAGATAGATAAACTTATGAGATTTTTGGGAATACGATTTTTATTCCAATCAATGCCCAGGAGCAAAAGTTATGCCACAATAACCTCAAAATAGGGGAGACCGGGCAGCAAAAAAAATCCACAGAAAATTGAAATGAAAATTTTAATATTTTTTTTCTTGTATATTATATTTTCTTCTAAATGGGAAGATTTGATTCATTCCATTTAGATTAGTGATGTGAAAGTTATGGAGTTTTTTGTTTTGTAGGCAATCATAGCAACTTTTTGAAATAATTTTTTTCTTCCACTTTGAATGTTGATATCTTTCAATCTATATAGTCAAACATCACAAAAAATTTATCACGTGATTTAAGACAAGTGTAGAACAAGATCCTACGGTTAGATTCTAAAAAATATTTAAAAAAATTCATTTTATAGGTGAGTGTAGCAAAAATAGTAGTTTTCAGTGGTTTTGGCAAAAAAATTGGCCTTGGACTTTAGGAGTTAAGAAAGGAAAATGACATGAATGGCACAACAAATCTTTTGAGGCATTTATTACGGATTGTCAACACCTTCTCTCAAAACGATTTAACTCCTATGAAGAATAAAAGGTATGGAGTGAAAAGAGGAGCAAATAGGAGCCCTTGTCTGTGAAGGTGTGACTCATGCTTTCCATATGGTTTGAAAAATGAGATTGAATGAATACAACTTGCTAATCTTTTCCATGGCTTCAATCTCAATCGATCTTCATCTTCACACCCATTCTTCAACTTTAGAGGAAGTAAGAAAAGTTTCTCAATCTTTATCCCTTAAGCGCTCCGACGTCCAATTTCTGGATGATGGATAGATTGAAACCCTTCATTCTTTCTCATTCTACTTGGATGAAAGTCATCCATATTTGTGGAGATACTTTATCAAGTTCTTGTCCTATCTAATGGTTGGATTTGGTGTTGTTCAAGTACATATTTTTCTAAAATTACAAATGTGGAAGAATGTCAAGTGGTTGACCAAGCCAAAATTGCATTGACTTTAGTTCAAAACTAGATTTGCACAAATGAGGTCATAGATTTTAAGAACACAAAAATTTCAAAAAACCATCATGTCAAGAGAACCTCATTTCAAATGCATTCCAACAAATTTTACTCAAAAAATGATAATATTTTGCTTGTAATTGAATTTAGAAGGAACTCTGAAATTTCTCTTTCAACATTTATAAAAAAATATTGGTGATAGCATTGGTGAATCTAACCATATGGATGGAATCTAAAGCTCAAAATCTACAACTTTTATTTGTATTTGAATTCCAAAATACTCTTCCAAATAGTCCTTTATGATGATTTTCCCAAATCTTCTATCTCGGAGAAGGATCTGGATGTTTAGGGGTTATAGAATGGACTCTTTACAATTCAAAGAAAAAGTGGTGCAACATCCTCATTTTCTAGAAGATTGAGAATGGATGGACAATTTTGTTAAAATAGTAGTATTCCATGTGCCATTTTCAAACCGTTGGTCTAAATTGTAAAAATGACATCTAGGACAAGTGTAGATTTCAAAAATCTAGAAAAGGTATAGATTTCAAACATCTAAGACAATTATACATTTCAAACCGCCCGATTTGAATTGTAAAAATTGATGAACTAACAAGATGGCACCATTTTAACGAGATTGCCCATATGGGGAGAAGAAGAGGTGCGACCACCCCCTAGTGATTCGCATCATGAGAGAATAGACTGAGGACATTATATTAGAGAAGGTGATATTAAAGAGGACCGCTGTCAAGAGATGGATGCACTGCCGAAGTTCATTCGTTCATTCAAAGTATGACTGCTTTTTCGGTCCTGGCTGATCTTTTGCTTTTTTCGTACCTTTTCCAACCAACAGCTTTGAAGACATTGAATAAAGTTAGAGAAAGCAAAACGGAAAAAGCAAAAGCGTGGAAGCCCACTGCTGGGAAAGGGACGGAGTGAAGATAAGTTAAATTTAACCGGGCTCATTCCAGGGCTGACTGGCCAATTTTCAGTTTATTTCGTAGCCATGTTAACTTGGGTTGCAGAACTGACTGTAGCCCCAAACGTGGACTATTTAGGAATGTCAACATCCTTCTCTTTTTCATACTGAGAAACGGATGACTTTCATCCATTTCTTGGGTGGAAAGATCTAAGTATCCCTATCAACAAAATTTGAAATAAAAAAATGAAAATTACTACTATATATACATATAACTCATAATTATCAACCATAGATATTGATACACTACCAGTATGAAAAATGTAATCCTAGAATATTGTGCTATAATGTCAAGAACTTGGCGTTTGAGACAATGTAAACACCAATCTTAGCAGCAAGTTCTAACATTGTAGCCTTGTAGTTAAACTCACATTTTTACTAGTGATGGAAACCTTTGCCATTTGATTTGATCAATATGTTTATCTTCTTGCAAGGAACTATGATACAAAAAGGTTCTTGGTTAGTTTTACTCCTATCCCAACTCACGTACATTCATTCAACTATATTTCACTAACTTTATTGCACACAATCTATTCATTCTAGAGGCTCTACAGAACTATCCTGATATCAATATTTAGTATAATCTGTATACTTATTGCTTTTAAAATGATATGAGTTTCTACTCTTGCCATAAATTGTTATACTAGATCTACTTGTATTGAATAGTATTGATGATGCTCTTCGTAGAAAATATTCATAAAGAGTTCAAAATTTATATCTTTTTATATTACAAATCATTAATAGAATAATATTGATGTCTTTTGCTTCAATTTTCAATTTACATGGCTGTAAATTTGTTCATACTTATAGTCATGATATAGTAATGCATATGTCCCCCTTCACATACACTAATGCCGTGTGATAATTCATTAGTATCTACATAGACAACTTATAGAAGTAGACATTCTCATAATATAAAAAATAAGAACAAGTATGAGTGTTGTATTGTGTTCTTAGCCAAGGTCTTACATTTCATTTATATTGGAGAGTCTAAAAGAGACCTTCATTAGAACAATGAAGGCATTTATATCTCTATACAGGTATAAATTAAAATTCAAAATATCAGTAAAATCCATTCGTAAGTATGTACATTCATTCAAATTCAATACATCTTAAGATCTTTTAGAAACCCAATGATTTCATCTACTAAGGGGAAAAAAATTCTATATATTCCCCAATTATTGTTGGATTGAATTTTTATTGAATTACTACTAAAAAGAATGTGTTTTCTTTGTAAAAATGGCATAATTGATTTAGTACAAGTAATAAGATATGGGCACTCTTTGCAAACTTAGGAAGTGTCTACCTTAGAGATGAAATATAGTTCTTGCTATATTCTATTGCTACTACTACCTACCTAGAATCTTGATGTAGGGTCTCAAATGAGCAAACTCAAAAATTCTAAGAGCCAATGTGGAGACCAAGTTTTGGACAATGAGTAAATATGATGTTTTATCTAAATAACTTATCATTCATTTGGAGTAATATTATAATCCTAAAAAACAACCTTTCTTTTTTACCATTTTAATGGTGTTGAGGTAAATAATACTCCGTATATATTTGTCTGAAGACAATTAAGTATTCAATTAGGAAATTGGACGTCAACAACAAATACAATTCTTTAAGGGTTTAGAATTTGAAGTTGTTGGAATCATCATCATCATTGTCATTCTAATGAGGATAATTGTAATTCTATCTTTACAAATCAATAATGGATTATTAAATTTGTTTTTCTTCTTAAAACTAAGGAAATTGTTGTATGACACATCTAAGTTTTTTTTTTTTACCCATTGAATTCCCTTAGAATTTATTTTTTAGAAAATTCCAAAAAAATAGGAAGAGTATTTAGTTTAATCCCATATTTGACAATAAACAATTCATGTATACAAATGAACTCAAATGTTTATACACATTAAAATAACCAAAAATTAAAGATAGAATCTTGAAGAAGATTTAACTACTAGAGGTTCTTGCATCTAAAAAGTAGATAGTTGGTTATCTTTATTGTTTCCTTTTATTAATGGAAATTGTCCATGTGTTTCAAGAAAAAACAAAACTAGATAGTTTTTAGGAGATGTAGGATCCTTTAGGCCATTTTGATTGAGTCTTCTTCAGGATCCCACATGCACTTATCAATCCTTTAGGTGTATGACAAACATTGTAAAAAGTGTTCTTCATCATATTAATATTCATTGCATTAGATGAGATCGGGGGGTTGGAGGGCCATTTCAAGCCTGTTTCCAGCTCTGATCTCCCAGGCCTCATTGAACGTCGATGTCGAAAAAAGAAAATTCCAAAAAAAAAATTAAAATATTCAAAATTCTTAAAATGAAAAACAAAACTTAATTAAATAAATAAATAAAACATGACATGGCAGTCGTTGTGCCACGTTAGTGCAGCTTGCGAATTGCAGTTTTGTCTGGTTTCCAGACCTTTAAAGTAGGAAAAAAACATCTAATGAGGAAACTTCAAGAAAAATCATGTAATATATGTATGGAAAGAAGGTTAAATGCTCTACATGTTTCAACCATCAAAATATATTGTAGGGATTTCAAGTATTTATTATTGTATTTCAAAATCATTTTTTTGCCTTTAAATAGTGAGCACTTTGGAATTAAAGAAATGATTAAATTATTATTTTTGAAAATTCATGTCTAAAAAATTTGGGATCATTTGTAGATATAAGTTGTTTAAATTGCACATAGGGTTAACCTTGATGTTGCACATTAACTAATGGATGACTTTGGGAGGGTCTAGAAGATGAAAAAATGTCAAGATTCATTCATTTAGTTAGCATCTTTGATTTATGCTAACTAAAGGACATGAAAAAATAAAGCACGTTCATGTAATTTATTTTCTAATTATATTAGTTTGTGATCAATTGTACATTGCTTCTTTAGAATGACTCTTGGACATATGTGACTAATGTTGAAATTTTGTAGTAGGGCTATGAGAGTTGCTATTATGTGAGCATAGGAGTGTGAGCCTACAAGTTTAGAATACTACACATCTATATTATAGGTGTATATACTATAGAAGCCATCTATGATTATCATGGGGGGTGCACTATTCAGGAGGTTCATTGATGACCTGCGAACAAGCCCCTATTATTCAGGGGCTATGTAGGTGATTTTTGAGAATTTATAGGGGGCTTAATTTAACTAAATTTCTAAAAGAGGGTTATTTCGTATACCCTATCTTTTAGTATAATTTGTTTGGAGCTCCAATTTTCTATACCCTATGTTCATTATAAAAATGCTTGAGTTAGATTTGTTCAAAAAACATACCAACATTTCATATGCAAAATTCTTACATCACAACCGAAACTGAAGAGTCCAAAATCAAACAATATTCAGAAGAGTCCGAAATCACAACAAGTAGGCCAAAATTTTTGAAGCAATGAAACCAAAAGTTGTGCCAAAACTGTGGAGATCAAAACAATGATGGAGAAATAATGTATCATGACAAAACAAAAGCTGTATAGAATATTCAAGTCCCAAAAAATTTGGTGTGTGTGTTAACAAACACATAACACACCATTCATGATTAAAGTTGCAAAACTGAGTATGTACACATGGGCTGAAATGCAGGTTTAGCCCAAAATCAAGTCAACACCTGCACAATAAAAACAATAGCACATGATGATTCAAATTGCAACCATAGACAAAGGGGAAATACAATCCATGCAAGCATTACCGGGAAGCCTCTGAAATATGAAAAACATTATTGAAAATGGAAATGCATACGTACCTCACCGACATGCAGGGGTCAGCCACACCATTGAACTGTCGACCTGCCCATCTCTTGGTGAAGCTTCAATCTCCTGAGACCAACCGCCCAAAAGAATCGCCTGGAGTTGGAGAAGCACCCGCAGCTGTAAGAAGCTCCGACTTCAGAGGGTTATCGACAACCTCGTCGGAGTCTCCTAAAACACTCACACCAGATGAAGCTGCGGCCGGAACAGCAAGTTCTTCTCCTTCAACATCAGGGAACTGCCCTTCTTCCAGCTACACTTCAACCCTAGGAGGAATCGCATGTTTTGTAGTGAAGCGCCTCCGCTTATTGCCATTAACATCATCTTCGACAACCCTAATGATGTGAACATCTTTGCCAAATCCGTTGAGGCGCTCCAACCTTTTCCTGACGCGCCTTCTGTCTTCAACGTCCCAGAATTCGAAGGCCCATTCCAACACGTCGTTCGACTCCAACGAGTTTCTCAATGCCTCCAAGGTCGCAGCTCCTCCATTGTTCAGCTTGCCTAAGTACTCAAGATCTGCCGACTCGCACTCCAACGTCCACAAAGTCACCTTGTCGTTTGCCATGTAACCCCACCCAAATTCCTAAAACCGAATTGTCTGCCTAATCCTTGCAAACCCCACCCAAAATTGAAACACGAAATTCGAACACGAATCTGCAATCTCTCAACCCTAAACCATGAACACTCACGGAAATTCAAATAGAAGCCGCGCAATCTCTAAAACCGTGACCCAAACCCTAATGTCCAGCAAACACCCTAAACCATTCAGCAAACTCGTAGGTGTGATCAGCAAGAAAACTCACAGCAACGTTCGGCACGCAGGATTCAACGTTCACTTGCCCACTCCCCCGCCATTGAACTGAACAAACTTTTGTAAAGTGCCGCCTTAAAATTCATTCATTCACATTCAATTTGTAAGTTACAGCTAGCACATGGGATTCTAGATGATACTTAACTAACCATTAACTCTTACAGCTCTGTGATTTCAGAATACAGATCATGGATTCATACTAAGTTATTCTAAGTATACTATGGAAAGTTCGAATTTTTGGAGGGGAATTTTGGCAGGGCTACCATTAAAAATAAATCAAATCAAATTTTAGTGTTTTTGTATACCCTTCATTAGATTTAATAGCTAAAAGTCCATTATGTGGAGGCTACTTTACTTTGAATAACTATATAAAATTTATGACTTTTCAATTAAAAGGAGTCTTCATTAGTTCGCACGTGAACATCAAATAACCAGGGAGTGCACCCCCCGAGATGATTATAGGGTGTATATGTTATAAATACCCATATTATAAGTGTTTATGATATGTACATCATCTATAATGCGTGGTATTCATATTATAGGTATCTATATATTGTAGTCTCAATGGTCACAAGCTTGGATTCTTGGGCTCACATACTAGCACCGTTGGTAGGGCTATAAATACAAAGGTTGACTACTTTGTTGCTCATGATTAAAGCATTTGCACCAACACTCATCAAATTTGGTGCACTAGAAGTTTACATCTATTTTTGGAGAACCCTCAAAATTCTTGTCCCCCACCTACATTGAACAATTGAGCCCCATAAATGATCAATTGATTGACCATCAAGTGGAATGTAGGATAAACTTTACTAAACTTGAGATGAACAATGATTTCAAGGGCCAGTGCTTGACTCGTTAATATTGAGCGTTATGAGAATATTTTTAGGGATCCGGAGCAGTTCTCATCCAAGTTTGACACAATTCAAGCTCTTGGCAAGTGCTAGCACAAATGTTCTTAGTGAATAAATACTAAATTATTATTGCTAATTAGAATGCCCTAGCCTCCAGCAAGCTATATAAGCATGGTTGTAGTAACCATGTGCCCACACAAATTGGTCCATCTTTACAAGATTTAAAGAAAGTCACGAAAGTATTATAATTTAACTCATGAAAGACCAACCAAGGACGAGGACGACAATAAAAATACAAACTTGGATTTTACATAATTCTTGATTTTAAATGTCTTTAAGCTTTACTAAGAAAATATAGCTTCAATAATGGCTACTTTTCAGTATTCCATTTTGATTCTTCTAAATTTTTTAAAATTTTGATTTTTTGTGATACTTTGAAGGTAGCATCTAGAAAATGTCAAATACACTACTTGTAAACGTTTTTGTTGAATTTCTCTTAGTGTGAATTGGTTCAAGGAGTACACCAATTACACCATGATGTTTATCATTATCATCTTCATTTTTGCTAAACATTTCATACTATTTTAAGCACATTTATGAATACAATGATTTTTAGAAATAAATCACTTTTAATAAATATAATGAAATTATTTTTTAATGTTTTATTTATGAAAAAACGAAGTTAAATTATATGTATAGATTCCTGCTTTATTACTAAGTGAGAAAAATGTGAGATAAAATTATTGAAAGGTGTATTTTTAATATAGAAAACTAATGAAGCATGCAGGAACATGGAATGTCCTTCAAGGATTACCATAATTACAGACCGCTAATTCTTTCAAGAACACATTGCACTTATTACATTCACTCCCTTTCCGAATCTTCAGTTCTCCAAAAAAAAAAGTCTTTCATTTTCAAGACAATCTTCCACTTTAATTTCCAAACGAAACCGAACCAAAGTACCAAACATTAATAACAACTGACTAAACCCAAACTTAGCTTCATCTCGCTAAAATAGAACTCCAGTCCTCCACGTACTCGCAGCACCGCGATCTCGCTCGTCACGCGAACGGCGAGTCAGCGACCAGACCTGAAGAACCTCCATTTATTGCTCCTCACCCACTCAAGAAATTCTCAGTAAGTACACCGATTCACTTTTTCCCCCATTCTTAGCACTGACAATTACATCCTTTTAGCAAACGCAGTTAAGTTAAACTAACTTAGTCGGTTTTGAATGCAAACAAAAACAGTTTTAGCAAATTTCCCTGACTGATGAGTCATGTTCTAAATCTGCAAGGCCTCGAAAGACGGGGTGTTGTCAGGTGCGTTAAGTTAGAATACAAAAAGCCTGCTCCGTGACTCCGTGACCTCTCGTAATAACCGTGGTTAGCCGACGTCTGGGAGCGTCTAATAAGTTCATCTGCAGTTCGTGACTGTAGCAGCGCCTGATGAGTGAGCTGAGTGCCTCACTCACTACATGTACTGCTCAGACACTTGTGACCCACAGTGAAGCTGCGCCACAAGTTTCATCCTTGTGCTCCTGGTCATGACGGACACGCCATTGCACGTGCATTCCGTGTATGGGATTCACAGGGAGCGTGGACTGTGGAGCGAATTAAGTTATCTGTGCGGTTCGCCTTCACGACAAGGGCTTGCACTGGCTTTCTCTGAGGGGGAGGAGGACGGAGACCTCAGTCCTCCCGAGTCCCGCAGGGACAGACTGTGGTTTTGTAACACAAAAGTCTTCGTCGGTTGCACGTCGGAAGGCTTGCCTGACGGATGTGGAAGGAAAGAAACGAGAATCTGAAGCGCTGCATGCTCTTGGAATCCGTGGCAAAAATTTCAAACAGTAGGTACACCCAAATGATGAGCGGCCCTGGTTGTACGGTTGAGAAATTATAGTTTAGGAGCCCTTTCTGTTGCAATGTGAAGTTGAAAACAATTGATGCATTTGATGAGCATTGAATATAAGATAAAAACTATGTGAAAAAAACTAATCGTTTGACCCGGAAAAGACTGGGGTACGTTGCACAAACGATTGCCCTCAAAATTGACAAAAACTGAATGATTTGAGTGCGTTGAGTCAAAAGGAATATTGCTATTGTTTTTAAAAACGTATATATTTATATTTGAAGATACTACTGTGGTAAGGTGTAGGATACTACTGTGGTAATGTGTGGAATTAATTTTGAAAACCTTTGCAATGTAAATTGTGAGTCTTTGTTGTTGTCAATGGACGTTAGAAAAAAGAAAAAAAATGATTTTTGGACCTTACCGGATTCGGTGAGCAAAGTTTGATCAAAACGTATATATTTATATTTGAAGATGAGAGCTTGACCGCTTATTGTAAAAACATAGGAATTGTGTTTAAAATGGAGTTTTGGATATTATGTTGGCATAGTAGTTTGACCCAAGTCAATGTTTAACATCAAACTAGATTTTAGATCTACTTATCTAGAAACCCTTTTGTCCATAACTTTTGATTAGAGGTTTAAGATCGCAAATGGATTTGTGGAGATGAAATTTAGATTGATTTTCCTTAGTAACTTAGTTCAAAGATTTTTTGAAAAAAATTATTCTACTAAGCCTAAACAAGGTCTAAAATCATACTTTAAACACAATTCTTGCCTTTGACTTGACTATGAGCAATTGAACTATGGAAAATCCTACTTTACATATCCCACGTGGGTTGTTGTACCTCCTACCACCACAATAGTAACTGCCATTTCTAGTGCAAGTACTAAATTTAAGAAAAAAAACATTTTTGGATAGATGTAAAGTTCTATAAGATCTTGTAGTGTGTTGGTTTGAGAAGATGCAATTTTTTTTCAAAAATTTGCATTGTATAGATTGCAAGATATTAGAATTTGAAGTGACCAAAATCATTTTTTTAGCCTTGCAAAAAACTGGGCATCTGTACTTCACAAGATCACATTTGTATGAAAAAATGTCTATAATACTAGTGCTTCTTTGGATTCATTCTTCAAGGCAAGTTGGCTACATATTTAAAAAATTTCAGATCATGTGAAATTGAACAACATACACGAAAAATATAGTAAGTAGAAAAAAACAATCTACATCCTTAAATTTATTTTTTTCTAGAAAAATTGAAAATTGAGTTAAATAAAGGACTTCATGGTATATTTTAGAGTAGAGAATCCATAATTGCTTGCAAAAAAAAAAAAACTCATAACTTTCATCTCATTAATCAAAATGGAATGATTCAAAACTTTTCATGTATATATAAATCTAGAAAATCAATTTCAAATTTTAGTTTCTTAATAAAGTGATTTAAAAAAAAAATTGAGCTACCTAGGTTGCCGATTGAATGTTGAAAAATAATATACCTTAAAGAAAAACCTTGTTCACATATTGTGTGAAAATTTCAAAATAAAAATTCCATTTATAGTCAATTGTCCAAAATCACTATGTTGCCAAAAACTGTAGTTTGGTACTTTAGGAGTTAAACTACAATTATCTTCAAAAAAACTACCAATTTTAGGAAGGTCATAGTAATTTTTGGCAATTCACATTTTTTGACGATATTGACAATATATATATTTTTTGAATTTTTTGAATCGATTATGTGCATCATAAACTCTAATCTTTCACTATAACGATTGAAATTAAAATTGCATTAAATGGATGTGAAATATAAATTGAATGTATTGCCCAATTCAACAAATGTTTGAAATGCAAAGGCGTTAAGATGTAACTATAGTCCATATTGCAACCCATATTCTCTCTACAATGGCTAATGCTATCACATGTTCTCAATTCAAAAAAAGAAATTCAAATATTGTGAGAACCAACATTATTTGCATGTTTGTCAAATTATTTTTTATTTTAAATTCTATAAATGTCAATTTCCTTCAATTTTTGTGCACAACAATATCAAATGATGTATACCAACATACTAAGCTAATTCCAAATCATATTGAACAAAATAGAGTTTTTGACATGACTAACTTTGAAACTAATTTCCTTTCAAATCACAACTAATTTTTTCTTCAAACTTCCATGGTGAAAAATAATATGTTGTACACTACAACTTTGGGATATCTACTTTTGGACTTTGTCCATTAGTGCTTATGGTATGATTTGATTGAAAATGTTTCAACTTTGTACTTGTCATTATAAGTTGTTTTTATCTTAAGTTTCACAAACAATTTTATCTAAAATATTAATCATTTGACCACTAAGATAGTTGGACAAAAAGAAAGTATTGCATTGAGATACTCATATCTTGTATCTTTTTTCACCTTTATGTGCTATGGATTCACCTCATTTACTATGCACCCAAAAGTGGCAATTACACATTTGGTTAGCCATTAGTTGCCCCCCCCCCCTTCCCAAAAATGAATAAGCCGTTGATTTTTTAAAAATGCTTCCCCCTCCAGAATGCCATTGATTTTCCAAAAATTTTTAAGCCGTTGATCTTTGAGATTGAATCTAAGCCATCCATCCAAATACAAATACAGATATAGAATCAAAATACGGATACAAATACAATACAATATCAATATCAAAATATGGATACATATACTTGATATTAGAATATTATACAATATGATATATGGTATATGGTATATGAATATGGGATATAGGATTTTCATTGTCCCATATTGTTTGTCATGTTAACTTCATTCAAAAAATGACAGGGGATGAAAAATTAAGAAATTAAATTAAATTAAATTTCTTTTTTAAACCCAGTGGGGGGGGAGGTTGGAGGGGAGTTTAAAATTAATTAATTAAAATTTTGAGTGCATACTGACAAAAATGTCACTATGCACCCAAAAGTGGCTATAACAACCACAATACATGGATTCACCTCATTTACATGGTGTATCATCCAATTAGTATTTGTTGAAGAAGCTTCAAAAAAGATAGTGTATTGTACCTAGTGGTCATGATTGGCATTCTTTGTTGAATAATTAATTGAAGTTGAAAAATGTGATTTGAGAGATGCCTAAAAATGAAAAGATTCATTTTTTTTTCTACACAATATAAAATAAATAACATCCCAATAATTTTGGCTTGTGTTTTTAACCCCTAAAGGACCAAACACCGTTTTCTAGCAAAATAGTGATTTTGGACAACTCAATACAAACGAATTTTTTCTTTTTTTTCTTTGAAAATTTCACACAATGTATGCCGAAGGAGTAGCTTTAAGACACAACAATTTTCATAACTTTTGACTACATAGTTCAAAAGTTATTGCATGATATGTGATTTTCAATGTTTGACGAGCAGCCTAGGCATCCCAATTTTTTTATTTATTTTTAAATCACTTTTAAGAAAATAAAAATTTGAAATTGGTTTTCTAGATTTATGTATGCATGAGAAGCTTTCAATCATTCCATTTCGGTTTGAGAGATGAAAGTTATGAGGTGTTCTAGTTTGTGTGTAGTTATGGATCCCCTACTCGAAAATGAACTTTGGATTCCTTTATTTAACTCAATTTTTTATGTTTTTTGAAATAAATAAAAAATAAATTATGTCGATTGTTTATTACTACATTACCATTGTGGCACTGTTTGGATTGGTATTTTTCAAATTTATAATAAATTCTTAACAATTTAGTATTTTGAATCACTTTGTACTTCTTTTTACTTACTATTTTTTTCCTATATGTTGTGCAATTCCAAATGATGTAAAAAATTTCAAGCATGTAGCCAAATTGACTTGAGGAATGGATCCAAAGAATACTAGTAACCACCATTTTGGACATTTTTTCATGCAAATGTGACCTTGTGAAGTGCAGCTGCTCGTATTTTCACAAGGCCAAAAAAATGATTTTTGTCACTATAAACGTTAACATCTTGCAATCTACACGGTGGAAGATTCTGAAATTTTTTCTACATCTTTTCAAACTATTTTACTACAAGATCCTACGGTTAAATGTGTCTAGAAATGTTTTTCATCTAAAATTTGGTGCTTGTGAATGCAAGAGTATTTTTGGAGCGTTTTTGGTGAGTAACTATTGGTGTACAACAAAGGTAGATATTTATATAGTGTGTAATGTCGAATAATTAGTATGGGTCCCCTTAAAAAACCTATTTAGTGTAGAAGTACATTTTTCTTTTTCATTTTATCAACAACGTACAAATAGTGTGTACATTGTAGGAGGTGGATGCCTTTGGGGACCCTGCCAATTTTGGAACTTCAGAAATTCATAACCAATTCCAAGAAACTCCAAAAAATATGAAACCACTCGAATTCAATGCCAATTCCATTTATGTTTTGTGGAAAATTGACTTAGAGGCACTCTCCATTGGCCTCCAGGCGCTGGAGGCTCCGGATGTCCAGGTCGGAGGGTGATCCAGGGTGCCATTGCGCCTGGATTCGCGGCCCTGTAGCACAGTAAATTTCACAACCAACAGATGGCAGATTCTCTACGGTCGCACTTAATCTAGGAAAAGTAAGAAAATTGTTTCATTCTAAAAAAACCCATCCAGCCTCGGGGTCCAGCCCCTCCAAGTCTGCAATTGCGAACTTCGCGGCCTGGAGGCTGGACCTCCGGCCGGACGTCCAGGCATGTCAGGTTTCCTGATGGAGCCCCCCCGGACCCCACCGATCCTGGAGGTCCAGGGGCTAATGGAGAGGGGCTCTTACAAACATTTCCAGAAGTCTAAATTCCCCAAATTGATTATCAGCTCGTAATTAAAACGGGCGCTGTATGGACCTTGGCTCGGCTTCCTTGATGCAAGCCTGCCAATTCCTTCCTGTAGCTCTGCGATGGGTCCATGGCCTGCTGTCCTGACTCCCGAGCAGTGCAGTGCGTATTTTGCGTACCGTGCGTCGTCCAGAAGTAGTTGCGAATGTTGATAACGTGCACTGAGACTTTTGTTTGGGCTCCCGATCTTTTCCGGCCGTGCCACAAATTCCTGAACTGTGAGGCAGCGGACATCTGGACACGTACGTTTCCCTTCCTTCCGTGTCCTTATGTGGTCGCCCATGGCCGAGGACTCGAGGAGGCGAGGACTCTCCGCTCCAGTCACCTTGACATCACCGAATGCCGCGCGGTTGCGCCCGTCTCTCTCGGCGGCAATTGCGTCGCACAGATTTCGCGGCCTCCAGCGACGGACGGACGGACGGACGGACGGCCAGGCTGACGCCCCGCCCCCGAAATGGAAGAAACAAGTCAGCCGTGATGTTCCCGGAAAGGACTGACTGTGGCACTGTGGCCCATCGCCCGAGCGGTGAAAGTAAACTTAGAAATTTACCAAATCCAGCCGCGCGACCGTCGTCAGTTCAGTCCCAGCCTGCCTGGTTGCCTGCCTGGCTTGCCTGCGGCATCACCAGGCCGCGCCTGCGGCAGTTCCTGTGCACGAAAGATCAAGCGCCGAGGTTTGTCGCTTGCTTTCTCGTCCCTGTCTCGCTGCAGACCGCGCTCTTCCAGTGGTTCCTGCCAACGCATGGAGAGCATTCAAGCTCCGAGGACGGTACTAGTGTCATTGTACTAGCGCTTTTCGGTATACGGCGAATAATCGACACCAGACTGGGGGACCATCCGAACTGATCGTAGCGTAGGAGAGAGCGAGATGCGGTGAGCTTGGGTTTCTCGTCTCCGTCCAGCTCACGAGAATAGCAACGTAAGTTGGTGCCATGGAATAGTCTTTGATTGCTTGAGTATTTTTGCTTTGGGAAGTCTGTTTAGAGGAACTCGTGGTGGCCGCAAACTCCCGCTTTGATGAAGCTCCCGTTGCGTTCCAGTTCTGCAGCACGCAAATAGCGGAACGGGAACCGTGAAGCCGATTAATAATTTTGAGGTTTGGAAGGTGGGGGTCGTTGGGTTGCGGCGGGTTGATTTGGAGCGCCTTCAGAAGTGGCAATTTGTCTGTGTATCGGTAGTGGAAGTCACAGCGAGAATGGGGTAGGGTTTAGTCTTGGCTTGGAATCGCAAATCTCGTGGCTTGCAGGTTCGAAATGGGAAGTGGTTGCAATCGATGTGCACGGAATTTGCACATCGCGTAAGGCTTCTGTGGATTCGGTGGTTTCAGAAACTTTTATCGCTTGAATAGAGAGTTCGGGATCTTTTTGCCGAATTGCGACGACTGGTTGCCTGCTTGCAGACTGACTGTCGACAAGATCATTTCGCCTTAGCCCGATCTGTAATACAGGGTCTGCTCAGGATTCCTGCATTTTGCATTCGTTTTTCTTGAAGATTCGGGCGTCAAATTGTCGCAGTGAATATTACTTGTAGTGTTCTATGAGCTCAAGCTTTCGTTAGTACTCTGCAGTTGGGGTTTGTCGTACTCGGAGCGAGCACTTCTTATTTCCGATTTCCCATTAGGAAGTGCTCGCTCCGAGTACGATGCCTTTGAGTTGAGGATCTTTCTTTCTTCTACAGTCTACTCGATTAGACTTGTCTAGCTTTCTCACTGCCGATTTTGCACTCGTGGCTATGCAGTAGGGTGACGAAGCGAAATGCGTCTTGGAAGTCGATACAATTCGGAAGAGGAAGAGTTGCGAGCAGCATCAGGAAAGCTTCATGATTGTTCACGTTTTTGACAAAAGTCCGATTTAAGCAGCAGGTAATTCTCCGCCGAAGTCACTTAGAATTAGTTTGGTATGAATTAGGGTGGTGGAAGGATCTGTTTCAGATGTCAGCCGCGTCTCACATTGGCTCACAGGTTCACACATTCTGACGTACTTCGGAGTGAAACCGTGATCGGAATTCCGCTCGTTCTTAGTGTTGACAACCATCGTTATGATTCGCGCAGCCTGGTGCAGGACTATTTCGATGCTAATTAGCGGTTAATCAACCCAATTGTTTCAATCATGACCGACTTTGAGCACTTTCTTGCGCCGGACAGCGATTTCACTCGTCGAGCTGCCGTGTCAGCTCAAGCCAAGCTAGAAAATTTAGGTACGTTTGGCTTCAAAGCTTTTACTTTTCTGCTGTGAATGGAACTCACGCTCAGAATCTCGATCTGAGCGCGTTTTGAAGCCATTTTGATGGATCGATTCCGTGGAAATTTCTGTAGGGATGGGCAGCGTGGAAGACGACATTTCAGCCATGTTCGAGAGCAGCCATGGCAGCGTCTCGCTCGCCGGCGTCATGGCACCCTTGACGAGCCAAGACATATTCGCCTCTTTCGCCAGTCACAGTTCCCACCACCAAGGCACGAGCGGCCTCGCGCGAGCCTCCAGCATGTCGCAAGCAGCGTTGGCCAGTCACTCCCCTCATCTCTCCAACGCCTCCTTCAGTGCAGGCTTCGACACTTTCATGCCCACGTTCACGGCGCCCACTCCACCTCCTCCGACGAGCACTGGTGGCCTGCATCGCTACCACTCGGCTCCGGGCTCGTTCTTGCAATCCCTCGCGGAGGACGCGTTCACCCAAATTCCTCCCATGGGAGCCAACCCCCCGACCTCCAGCATGGGAGGCCACCTGTTCTCCGAGGGCGGACTCACGCCCATCACCGAGCTCGACGTCGAACGCTCGGGGAGCGGCAACAGCATGACGGAATTCGAGCAGTTCCTCTCGCCGGACAGTGATTTCAGTCGCCGCGCTGCCATGTCCGCGCAAGCTAAACCTGACAATTCTGGTAGATTCAAAGCCTCAATTTCGTGATCTTCTCTAATGTGCGCACTTGTCACACAATCATGGACTATAGCACACATTCAAACTCTGTCATGATGTTGAATTTGGGACCTCTGGTGCTGAGATTGAAGAGGTTGGGTTGGTTACCATCTCTCTGATTGCAGACGGATATGCATTGTTTGTGCTTGAGCTCATGGGGTTGTTCCGTCTGGTGAATGTAACAGAGATGTTTGCGAATCTGTTTCCGCCTGGGAAAAACACCGGGTTGTTGCGACAGAAGAGTCTTCCAGTTCCGCCGCCGCTCACGATTGTTCCGAAGCAAGATCCGATGGAGGAACACTCAGAGGAGAGCATCTCCGGGACGTCGGACGACAATACTCTCGTCAATGGGCTGAAAGCATCCATGTATGACGATCTCTTCTCCACTTGGCCAACAAGTCCAGGTACTACTCCATAGCCTGTTCTCCGAAAGTTTGCACATCAGAAACGTCATCCCAAGGATTCATGGTTACAGAATGACTGACTGACTGGATTGATGATGGTGTGAAAATAATAGAATACAGATAGGGCAAAATTTTGTGAGGGGTATTGCATGTATTGGTCCAAAAGAAAGAAAAGGAAGTCAAAAATTGAATCTTCACATGAGCTACTCAAAATTCTGCCCAAAACAAGGAATTCGGGATTCTTGGAAAATTCTGTAACCCTCAAGATGCTTACGGAAGAGTTGTGATGTTCGCGCGTCAGGTGCGCCGGGCGGGAAGAGAGCTCGGGGCTTTGCAGGGGAGAGCGAGACTTCGAACGGCACTCCCGAGAATCCGAAGTCGTTCCGGCTCAATAATCAGAACGGGCTCATAAGACACGCAAGCTTGCCCACAGCTGCAGCTACAGCAGCAGCGGTGGCCACCGCCACCGCGAACGACGACCATTACGTCCAAATGCGAGCTCGTGCGAAGCGCGGCTGCGCCACCCATCCACGCAGCATCGCGGAGCGAGTGCGGCGGACGCGCATCAGCGAGCGCATGAAGAAGCTCCAGGACCTGGTGCCCAACATGGAGAAGACGACCAACACTTCCGACATGCTGGACGAAACAGTCGAGTACGTCAAGTCGCTGCAGCTGAAAGTCAGTGAGCTGAATGCCACTATTGCGCAGCTCAAAGCGGTCACCATGACGTCGCCGCAGAGTAGCTCTTGAATGAATCTCACATTCCAGTTTTGCATCATCAGTTCCATGCTCGCTTCTGTAACATACCGATCGAATTTGAAGTGCATCCGGATTCTAGGTTCATGAATCGTGTACAGTTGTAGCAGCGTTCTTTGTTGATATTTGTCGCCTCCTTTTGGTTGTAAATCATTAAGATATTGTTTGGGTTATGAAAGGTCTCATTTCCGACTCCTTTGTGCACTTGTTTTCCAATGTGTTTGACATGATCGCCCATGGTCCCCCAAATCATCCACTTTTGAAGTATTACTCCCGATTATTGCGAACTACAGTGAACGGCACAAACATATGTTCAATACTCGGTTGTCCCAATGCCTCGACCATGCTAGAAATACAAAAAAATGATCTGAGCCTTTCAGATGTCCCGAAAACGTACTCTTGCAAGAACTTATTCTGCAGTAGGTGGGCAACGAGAACTGTGCCGTGCTCGATTGGGAGATTGAGAGATTCGGGAATCAAGTGAGCATTTGGAAGCTAGTGCGAAATGTGAGATTTTTGAATGCGACCATTTCAGTCGATCTGTAAGTGGGTTGTCCGAACGAAGAGTATTGCGACAAATTTGTTTCGCGTACAGCTTTGGATTGTTTCGGCGATGGCCGAATTCATGGCGACGATGCGGGTCATGTGCTTGATCGCCTTCTTCCTCTTCGCGAGTGATGTCAATTCCGCGAGAGGGGAATCATTCTCTTCTCGACAGTTGCTGGAAGAAGCGAGAGATCCGGCCATGGTGGAGTGGTTGCGGCATGTGAGACGATCTCTGCACGAGTATCCGGAGCTGAAGTGGGAGGAGGAGCAAACCAGTGCGCTCATACGGCAGGAGCTTGACCGGATAGGGATCGCGTACGAGTACCCCGTTGCAAAGCATGGCGTCGTTGCAATTCTCGGTAACTCGGATGCTCCTGTGGTGGCTCTTCGAGCGGACATGGACGCCCTCCCAATCCAGGTTCGCTCAGGGGCTTGCCAGTTTAGGGTTTGGGGCGAGCTGGTCAATCGATTACATAGAGGTCAATTTTAATTAGGCGAAACGTTTTGTAAAGCGGAATCTCTGCTTGAATAGCGCGAGAGACGACTGTAAGCGCAATCAAGGTACGGTATGAGATTGCCTAATTGTGAAGTGTAAGCAGGAGGCAGGATCATGGGAGCATAAGAGCAAGCGACCGGGGAAGATGCATGCCTGTGGGCATGATGTGCATGTCACCATGCTTCTGGGAGCGGCGAAGCTCCTTTATCGCCACCGCCATCTTTTAGAGGTCACACACTGCTTGCAACTCATTACCTTTAGAAGTTGTTAAGGTTTGCACACATCTACTAAGTGGGCATTGACAGAAGCTGCATTTTAACATCGTCATCTCTTAGATGTTACACTCTACACCGCGGCATCTTTACTCTGATTGCTTTGGATCCCAAAGTGTGACAGAGGTTGAATGTTTGACAAGTTCTTCGTATGCTACAGTACTTCGTACTGTAGTGTGGCAAATTTGCAGGATATTCCAAATTGTCATTTCAGAGAAGGTGGTTCAAGTGTCCGTCGATTTCGATTTCTTTAGGGTTTAGAATTTAGGGTTTAGAGTTTGCACAAAACTACCAGGTTGCCCTGGTTGCTGAAGCAGAATTTGAATGCCATGGCAGGGCACCGTGAGGCTTCTGTTCCAGCCAGCCGAGGAGGGTGGCGCAGGAGCCAAAGTGATGATAGACGAGGGTGCCTTGGGAGACGCATCCACAATCTTCGGCTTCCATGTTGATTCGTCTGCTCCAGTCGGTGTGGTCAGTTCCAAGCCTGGCCCCCTCATGGCCAGCAGCTCTGGTTTCGAGGTGGAAATTCGAGCAGACGGTGGCCATGCTGCGTTTCCCAGTCGCACAGCGGACCCAATTCTCACCGCGGCGTCGCTCGTGCTGAGCCTCCAGCAATTGGTGTCGCGGGAATGTGACCCCCTGGACACTGCGGTACTGACATCGTTTCTTCGAGTCCTACAATCCGCTTTGTTCTCCTCAGTCATTGAAGTCTGACCTTCATTCGCGATATCCTTCAATTCTGTCAAAAGTGGGTGTGTCAGTAAAATATGCAGTCGTCAAATGAATCTAAAATTGTCCAACAAAATGATGACCCTGATTGAATTGCTGCGTGTGTTCACAATCTTTTCTTGATCGTTTCTGCCACTGTTTGGTATTTCTGTGAGTCATAGAATATTCGTATTCTTATTGACATTTTAAAACTCTACACGTTACTTGTTGGGATTATAGTTCGCGTGCCTTGGGGGGGTTCTTTTGTCCGTGCTTTGAAGTGAAGTCATGGGGCACGAAATGGTTTTGTAGAATTCTTCCCTTCGTGTGTACATTGGTAGCGTGTACATTGTCAGTCTCCTTTTAACGCTTATATTCAAATTTTCCTTTTCTTCACTTTGTGATACCAGGTGATTAGTGTGACAGCCATTGATGGTGGGGCTGGACTCAATGTAATACCGAGCTTTGTGAAAATGAAGGGAACAATGCGTGCATTCAACCTAGACACTGCTGCTAGACTCCGACGTCGACTGGAAGAGGTGCACTTACTGTTGCATTTCTGCTGTAGATATGTGATGTTTAAGAAACTGCTAATTTTTACAATGGTCGGAAAACGATAGTTAAGGTGAAATTCAACCATGTAACGCTTTTGTTAGAGTTAGGATTTTGACTCTCACATTTACCTCCCAACCTTTGTATCTCATGTTGTGCAACTCCAATCCTAGATTTGATTAAATATATGAGCTTGAAGAGGCGCACTTACTCTGGAATACTTCATTAAATCATCAAGTACATCTATTTCTAGGAGGTGCAAGTGAAAATACAACAAAAACAAAGTAAAGGTGGATTGAGTGCCATCTTTCGACCTTTGAATGTCTTATTGTGAACCGCCAACACTTTCTTTGGTTGAAAATTTGATTCTTAGGGGTTCCAAGTACTCTACAATTTTCCCGTACAATTTCTTTGGCGGAGGAATCACTGGTGTTCAATTATAGAGTGGGTTGAAATGTCTTCAAAAATTGAAGATATCTTCATCGTAAAAAGATTTTAAACTCATGCAGACCACAATCTTTTAACTTATTGTGGTCCACAGTAACTGTATGGAGATGTGTAATGAAGTAGGGTTATTTATCGACTCTGGACCAAAGGGGAGGAGGCTTCGCATTGGCGACTCAAAGCTAATTCATAATGAATGTGAGGATGCTTGAGTAGGACCTTTCTCAAAAATGCGAGCCTGTTCTCTAGGGACAGAGCCTCTTCTAGCATAGTTACTTGTTAAATTACCAATCACACTCGTTCGAAAGGTGATGAAAGCAAAACAAAAGGTGAAAAGTGGAGTTGAGACTTGCCTTGAATGAATTCTCTTTTTTGTCAGATATTTGAAGCATCTCAAATACCACTTTGAAAAAAAATCACGCTCTGAGAATTTGGTCTTCCCAATTGAGTGCCATGCACAAAGTGGGCTGATCGTTGGGGAGTACTTGGTGTGTGTGTTCTGCAGATAGTGGTGCAACAAGCGGCAGCGCTGGGATGCACAGCGGAGGTGTTTTTTGCCAGAACTCGACCGTCATATCCGCCTGTCGTGTGCGACGAAGGTGCATACCATCACATGCAGAGGGTAGCCGCTGACATGCTGGGACAGGAGAATGTGAAGCTTTCTCCTCGGGCGATGTATGCGGAGGATTTTGCAATGTACCTGCAGAGGATTCCTGGAGCCTTCCTCTTTGTCGGAGCTGCTAATGCCAGACATTCTGCTCACAGTGACCTCCACTCTCCCCATTTTTATGCCAACGAGGATGTTTTGCCCATTGGGGCTGCCTTGCACGCCAGTTTGGCTCTCTCCTTCCTGCAGGAGCGTGCTGCTGCCGATCTCGGTACAACTGGAATCTCCTTGTCAAATTCTCAGTAGGACCATGCTCTGCGTCTCTGGCAAGTAGAACGTTTGTAGCCAGTAACATCAATCTTCCTAAAGTTTTATATCTTCCTACTTTTGGAAGATTGTTGCAGTTCGAGAGGTATGATAGGGGATACTTTTCCTGCGTTGTTGTATTTACTCGGCCTGGAAGTTCATGACATGATGTATTTCCTCAGAATGACGGGCTTAAGAGGTTCATGGTGCTCAACTGAGGCATGTACACGCATTTAAATGAGCATCTGATCATGGTTCCTAGTAGTAAATTTCTGTAATGTTTTTTATAGGGCACGTTGGCAATTGAAACAGAATTCCAACGCATCTTAGCATGGACGGAGTATGTTTTAGACACTATGAATAGAGTATGAACTTTCAAACCCTAAGAGTTTGGACGTCCAGGGTGGATCCTGAATGTCTTCAAGAGCTAATCATTGGAGCTACAGGGTACAAATGAAGCACATCCAAGTATTTTGAAAAAGTGATATTTGTTTGTATTTCAACAATGTGACTAGTGTGGTCTCTTGGTGTTTCATGATTTTTGTAGTAGGTTTTGAATCAACTCATTTAGGGATGCGAAAAAATGAAAAACTTGCAAAAATGAAGATTGCATGTCTACATTTGTCTCCAACCATAATTATTTGGCCTAAAAAGCGCCAAATGTTTATTCCCCTCCCTACCAAAAACTCTTGGGTTTAAGAGTCTACCCATAATTGTACATAATTATACAGTGCATTTACCGAGCACCCAACCCAAGTTCCTGCTTGTGCAACCATGTGATCAAATACATGCAGATACCGTCCACTATGCCAAGTTAAATGTCATTATTCTTTAAGCATCGTAAAATGAGCTTCATTCTCAGAATGATTCTGCCTAAGGTTAAATATTTGCCGTACAATGTACATCTTACTATGCATCAAAGATCATGCAGGAAGTAGCAATTTTTTCGTAAGCGTTCAGCCTCAATCCCCACGCTTAGTGCATGAGCATTACTTCTGGTGTACAGTACACTATGAGACGGACGTTCTTGCTAACTTCAGATGATTAGTAACAGAAACATGTAGCTTCAAATATGAACGACAAGCTTCCACCGGCACCATGGAGGACTGTTACAAGCAGCTTGGATTAGGTGAAGCTGCTTCGACTTCTGGAGATGATGCAAAATCTTACCACCTTTTGGATGATGATTTTTTCTCAGTAAATAGTGACATCACTTATCAGGATATTTTTAGCAAATTATCTGAAGTCTTGTTGATGCCATCCCTCCTCCTTGGCAATGTTTTTCTTTTAATCAACTGTTGGACACAACCTTCTTTTCACTCTAACTGCTCAGGTAGAATGATCCATTCTAGTCCCAACCCAATTGCAACCCACCCCCAGAAGTAAACCCAATTTCGTTCTTTCTCAGCCTAATGTAACAGAAAATATAATTGATTTCAAGTTTAGACAACTTTAGTGTCAAATTGGGACTGAAAATGTTTTTGAATTGATGACCATTGAATGTACGAAATCAACGCCTGGAGTACCGTATACAACAATTTTCTTTAAGCGTGTTCATGAAGTGTTCATGTGCAGGTGGTAAACAAGACTTGCAGTTGGCAATTCGTGTCTTTAAAAAGTGTCATTTCGAATCGAAGGGGACACACTTATTTCTCATGTTCGAAACTAATCTGATTCCTTGAGAACCACGATTGGACCCAAAAACATTGCAGCACGAATGTTGCAGCCAAAACAAAAGTGACAAAGCTTTTGCAGGAAGTCTTCTCCCTCAAACCAGACTTTTGGCTTAGGCTCATATCCTTCACACTCCTTTGAGAGCCCCACACTATGTTTGCCGGGGCTGATTTGAAGTTTGCCCAATTTACAATCCGTGGGGTCAACTCAAATTGGCTAGAGTTGAAAATTTGGGTCAAATATTATGGCCACCCAATTATTAGCAATTTTTTGGTGCCAAAACATCACCATGTAAGTGCCACACAAGTAGCCATTGGATGAAAAGAGAATTGATTTAGTTTTCAAAATACAGCATGTAGGTCCAATTTATGGCCCAATTTATTGATCTAAACACTCCTATTGATTGATTTTGGTGATTTAAAAATTGAGTTGGTAGTTTAAGCCTTAATATAAAGTGGCCTTAACGTATGGTAATTCACCTAGTAAAAACAAGTAAACAACTATTTGCATTTTGACCACATAGTGACTATACTAATAATGATATTTAGTGCTATGTCACATGTTTAGTGTTATGATATTTAGTGTTACTTACTCTATTATTTGACTCATTCTAATTCTCATTTAGTTAACAAATAGTGTTCAGGGTTGACGGTGAGTATTGGTAATAATATTGGTATTCTTGACATTTAATGCACTACAAGTCAATATGAACACTACAGAAAATTAAAATAGTTGACAAATAATGTTCATGTTGACATTTAGGATTAGAGTTTGTAATTGGTATTGCAAACACTAAATATCATTATAAGTGTAGTGTGATGATTAACTTTCGTTGGGCATGCAAAGTTGAATTAACCCCTTAACCCCTCAACGCCCAAGGGGCTCAAAATGAGCCTCTCACAGTTTGAGTCTAATTCAAAGTAATGTAACTTTTGCATCTAATGTCCAAATTCAATAAAACTTGTTGGATAATTTGCGCATACTTTTCTAGTTTTTGTGGTAAAATTTTCAGATCAATCCAAGATGTATTAGTTTCTTGAAATCCAATCGAAGTTCACAGGTACAATTTGAGTTCACAAAACTGCACTTGATGGCTGCAGCTTTGGGGGCTTGTATCTCCTTCATACAATGTTTTTATTCAATAATATTTGTTGGATTATGTTCCCCTTGAAGTCTAGTTCTTGTGGTAAAATTTTCATATCAATCTGGATTGTTTTGAATGTTTGGGAGCAATTCGAAGTTCGGAACCCTAATAGTTTTCATTATAGTGAACTTTGGCGGCCTATTTCTTCTTCATACAATGGCCGTTTTCAATAATTATTTTTGGAAACGTTGCACATACTGGTCTAGTTTGTGTCAATAAAATTTCATATCAATCCAAGAAATAATGAGTGACTGAGAGGCATTTTAGTAGAAGGAGGTTCAACCTTGGGTGTAATTTTTGGCAACTTTTCTTGACATTTCAAAGCCATTTTGTAGACACAATGAGTTAATTGAATGATATTTTCTTTCACCAATGTACTTGTATGCTGATTTTCAAACACTTTGTAGTTCAAAGTTTTTTCATTTGAGAAGGTTTAGAATTCAAATTTCACCTCCAAATGTGTTTTTAGGAAAATTTCAGCATCCTTTTTCAACACTAAAACATTATAATATTTCAATCTACACGGTCAAATGACTTCAAATTTGATCCATGCCATCTACAACATGTGCACTACAAGATTGTACGGTTAAGATCTATATAACTCAGTGACATTTAGATTTATAGCACTTCAAAAGCTATGCTGTTTTTAAGTCCCAAAAGGCCTGGGGCGTTGAGGGGTTAAGGACCGAGGGTAGTCTAGATTTCTAAAATTGTAGAGATGTATCATAAAATGTAATTTAGAATAATAATTTAATGACGAATTGAAAAAATTGTAAAATATGATCTATTGATTATAAACTTTGGAATTTGTCCTTGTTTATTTGTATGATACTCTTTCTAAGGATAATGCTTCCATCCTTCAATTATTTGGTACTTAGTTGTACGAGTTTAAATTTATATACATTATTTATTTCTTGACTAATATTTTTCACATGCTTTCAAAATTGTCTAAAGATTTTTCAATGTAGGCTTGTTAATATCTCTACTATTGATCTATTGTAAAAATGGAGATGGCATCTATTAGGATGTGTTTTCTTCTAGACTCTTGTGACTTAAACTAGGACACTTTTAATCCAACTATAGCTTTTTATGTCATTTTCAAATTTGCCCCCCTAATGGTTACCTCCATTGCTCTCTTGGTTATCTCCATTGCTCACGTGGTTATCTCCATTGCTTACTTTCCTAATGCTAAAGGTTGATCTAACATTTCAAAAGTTTTATTCTAAGGCGGTCTATATGGCTAGAGATGCTAAGTATAAAGACAATAATGTCATTCAATGCATTTGAGTTACAAACAACTTTGTTTAGCATCATAGGGGGGTATACAGTCAGGTCTAGCTCATTTATGAATTGTCCATTGGAGGCTTTCAAATTTTTGTGTTCAATGTATAGTATAATGGTAGATTTTGCCGGTAGATATAATTATCATTGAATCCTTATGCAATTGCACTCAAGTCTACCAAATTTTAGCTTCAACAAACCAAGAGATCATTTTTGGTGAATTTTTATATTAAATTTTCATGGTTTTACAAGATATTTTATTGCAAGAAATTGGTGTTGAATTTTTCAAGTTTGATTATGGGTATATGGAGAGAACATCCATACGCACAACTTTTCCTAGGCAAGTTTCTTTAAAGAAGTTTGACAATTCCTTCTATAGAGTTTTAAGTGTTAGGATGACAATGTCCAAATGTTGTAAAATAGATATTTCTTTAATATAATTAGATTTTTCTATTTATCAGTCATGTGGTAACTAATTTGGTACATTTGAGCATGGTGATACAATTTGTTTGCCAAAATCTAATTCAAAATATAGAGATATCTATTTCACAAAGTTTGGTCATATGATGTCTCAATTGAGCCCTTATTGGGAGTTTATATTTTTTTTACTTAATGGGGTGTTTTTTAGTATGAAAGATGTGCGTATGGATGTTAACTACATATCCATGCAATTAAATTTAAAAAATTCATCACCAGTTGTATTCTATAAAATATTATGTAAAACCATGAAAAATGACTTCAAAAATTCACCAAAAATGAAAATTTTATTTTTTTAAGCTGAAATTTGGTAGACTTGAGTGGGATTGTCTGAGAATTCAGTGTAAATAATTCAAGAAGAAAAATTCCAATTCTCTTCAAGAAAATGCACACAGTAGAAATGGGCAATTTGTAAATGAACTGGACTTGAATGACCTTCTGTAATATGCTAGTGAACTGAAATATGCACGGTAAGTGGCATGCTTACGATATATACCGTACTACTACGGTATAATCTACGGTATAATGAATGTACTGTACAGGATGGGGTCTGCCTGTCGCCAATAAGAAAGCACAGAAATCTGCTGCTAGCTCCCTCGTATTCGTCGATGTCCCCAAAAGCGAGAGGGACATGCAGCAAGCACTTGTCACAGCGTCACGCCACACTCCCGGGTTCTCCCATTCTGCCATCCAAAAGTTCCCTCCCCCCCGCCCAAGCTAATAAGCTTAAAAGCTACTGGAAGTTATTAGAGAGCCATTGATAAATTCGCTGGCACGCAGTCGTCCAAGCCTTAACTGCTAGTTATTTACCTTCTAATTTCTTAACATAACTTGTATTACGTGATCATAGTTTCCTTCTGTTCTACAATCCCCATCCCCCACCGAAGAAGGAAGCGTCAGTGCCCAGCCAGCCAGGATGTAACTTATCATAAGCTCATGGGTCTTTCATCAGAGTCGAAACGTGCTGCTGTATGGGGTGGAAGTGTGGAACCCAACAGAAGCCAGGAGGACCACAACAGAGCCAGCCATTGGCCTGGAAGTCCCCGCTCCACCCGAAACTCACTCGGAGCGACTGCCTGAAGCCTGAAGGGCGACTGACTCACTGAAGGTGCTGTTTAGATTCTCGCAGCATCATCCTCCACAGATGACATATCCTTTCCAGATACCCCCAAACATTCCCTCCGACTAGGCCTCAAAACCGGACTTGCTCCCTTGCAACAGCAACGGACTTCGCTGGAGAACGGACGACGGAAGTCGTTCACACCTGGAGGTGTGGAGGAGTGGAGGAGGAATGGTGGAGGAGGAGTAAGGTAGTTGAGGGCTTGTTTCCACCCCCAGGCCAAGGGGCGGGGGAGACGCGGAGGACGTTGGCGGTGGTGCATCAGCTTCACGAGCTTTCTGAGCTGCAGGTGCGTGCGTTCTCCTGGACTCCGCTTTTCTGTCATTGGGTTTGTTGGGGATTGGGGGTATGTGCAGGGGACTCGGAGAGTACGAATTTGGGGGGCAGGATTTTGGGACAGAGACTTTACTTTGGGTCGCAATTTTGGTCACCGTATAGTGTCACGTTTTGGGGCTCGGATTTTAAACAGGGGCGGTGGCAATGGAGTCTCGGTGGAAGTGCTGCAGGGCAATTCTGTTTGTATTGATTTGAGGGCTGTGGGACGGAATTTTGTCGATGCAACCGAGACGGATTTGTCTTCTTTTCGTGCTTTCAATATGTTTGCTTGAGGAGCGCGTGTGGGGAGTCTACTTTTGTGTGGGTGTGGAATTGACGCAGAGCTCTTGTTCGTAATGGTAAGCTTTGTGACCAGCTAGTAGAATTGGAATTCTGGGAGCTGGAGAGGTAATGATTTACGGTTCGCAGTTTTAGGGTTGTTCACCTGCTCGCGAACTAGCTGGCCTACACAGTTGGTGTTGTCCGAATATTGTAATCGGAATTGAACATGCAAAACGTGGGATTCATGCACCGCGATCGAATTATGAGTGGTTAGGTTAGTGAGAGATTTGCATTGCTTTTGGCCAAATTTTCAGAAATCCGGTATTTGGCTGTTGGGGAGCCTCGGTGGCTGAGTTCAGTGCACCTGTCCTTTACACAAGCAATTTTGGTTGCGTTTCATCGTTCACTCTTCCCTTTTATTTCTAATGGAATTCTGAAGTATCAGCACTCTAATCGTTGAATTCCTAGGTCTTTGAGGAACTTCTTGAGCGAGTGAAGTAGTTGAATTCACAGTCTAATATTTGAGTCTTATTAGGCCCTGTCAAGGTGCTCCTTCTTGTCCAAGCTACATAGAGAGACAGTTTTTGGTTTCTTTCGTTCAAAGATTTAAAAGTGAAGAAATAATGTAAAGTCAGTGGTTGTCTTTTTTCAACAATCTAGTTGAATGTATCCAGAAATGATAGCATTTGTGACATTATTTTTTCAATTTGAATGCAGCGAACTTAAAGGTGCCTGGGTGAGTTGCTCAATGGGACGCGGCCAGACCGCATGATAGACTAGCCATAACGCTTTGATTCACAATGTACTGTGAAGAGATCTGAAGTCGATCAGCGATTTAGTACAAACTGATTGCCCATCATGGAGGTCTCATCGATGGGAATCCTTGCCCAGGAGTCAATGTCACCCTGTAGAAGTGTGCTATGGGGGGACAGCCTCACATCGAGAGTGCGTACAAACGCCCAACACAGGAGTCACTTGAAATTGCCAGTGATTAGTGGAGAGCACACTGCATGGGATGAAACCGCAAGTAAAAACGGGTGGGGGCTTCAATCCAGGGTGCCGAAGGAGTCCCAGAGTGCTCCACCGACTGGCAGTCGTCACATGCGTCATGCTCTCTCAACTGCCCCAGTGGCGAGGCCCACGGAGGAGACTGGGAGTTTCGACCTGTGGAGGCTCGATGGCGAACTTAGGGACCTCAAGAATCTGATGAGGCGCTTGGAGTCGGCATCCAGCTTTGGAGAGAAGACCAGCATTCTCGATAGTAATAGACGAGTTCGGGCCTTGTTTGGGGGTTATGGACGATCCGGAATTTACGTGAATCCTGTGGTTGAGTTAGCAATGCAGGTGTTAAGTGTAAAAGATCTTATTTTTCTGAAGTGTATGGTAGCGTCTGGGCAAGATCACGTTCTGGATATTCCCTCAGATTCGTTGGCCGCATTGTTTGATAGCCAGAAGCTGGATCAGTCCCACAATTTGCAGGAGCAGCCATCGGGGAACCCTGTCAAGGACGCTTTTTCCATGTTGGCAAGTATTATCAAAAGCTGGGATACGTCTTCAGATGTTCCAGCCGGCATTGCGCCTGGACAGTGGATGCCCTTGATGACAGAATCAAAGCCTACCATGGAATATGTGAAGGCAGTACCTGCTGGAAGTAATGCAGTTGTTGCACGGTATACAGAAGCGTTGACTAATCTTGTTCGCATGCTGGAGCGAATGGAGAAATTCTATGACAGCGTTGGGGGTATTATTGGGTATCAGTCTTCCCCTGGTGGATTAGACTTGCTTACAAAGCCTTGAATTCTCTGTTGTTCTACCTTGTTGGCTTGTTGCAGTAGGATTATCCAAGTGCATTTAGATTGTACGTTATTACACAACTATTGATTTTTTTCCTAAAATGATTCTTTCAAAAAAAAAATGGACGCAGATACCAAGTGGCGGCTTTGGAGCTCATAAAAGCCTCAGAACTAGAGCAGGATAAGCCGAGTTCTCAATGGACAAGGCATGGAGCAGCGGACGCAGGGCAGATGAAGAAGCGCTTCTCTGTTCCTTATGGACCTGACATTGCGAAAGACCACAAGTATGCAAATCAAGCTGCAAGCTGGGGCCTTGAGGTACAATTCGAACTACACTGTGCATGAAATCTATCTTCTCTCGTATGTAAAAAGGCATTTTGGACTGTGATTGTGTTACTGGTCCAGGACATCTGTTATATATGCGCCATCAAACTGTTATTATGTTGTGAGATTGTTAAATTATTTTTCCACGCAGGGACTTTCTGCTATGGCCGAAATCTACCCTCTTGGCGGAGCAGGCGATCGTCTTGGGTTGGTCGATGCAGAAACGGGGGAGTGCTTGCCAGTCGCTATGCTACCGTATTGTGGACGCACGCTGTTGGAAGGCTTGATTCGTGATCTTCAGGTAACTCTTGAGCAGTGTCATCCTGCTTTTGCGATTTAGTCATTAACTAGGAGGAATCGTTATCATTGTGTGCACATCCTGCACTGAAATTTTTATCGTCATTTGAATACCATAGGATTTGAATACAAAGGATTGATGCGTTTCTGTAGCAGTAAATGCTCTTTTGACAGATCTATATTTTGAAATTGTTGGGCATTGTGATCAGGCCAGAGAATATCTTCATTACAAGGTTCATGGTGTTCAGCATATTACACCAGTGGCCATTATGACAAGTTCTGCAAAGAAGAATAATGAACGTGTTCATGCATTATGTGAGAGCCTTGGGTGGTTTGGGCGTGGCAAACGCAATTTTCTGCTTTTTGAACAGGTTGAGTGTACCAACTTTCACAAACTCTATAACTTAAACCTATTTAGGATGGTGGAGATGTATATAATCGGTTCGTTGATGATATAGTTGCCGGCGTCTTTGTCTAGCGTTTTGCTTTAATCACAATATCAATGACCTTAACTTTTCCATTTACTAATCGATCAATTAGCACTTCCTTTTTCAGCCTTTGGTACCGGCGGTGGGAGCTGCTGATGCGCGCTGGATGGTGAGCGAACCTCTAACGACAGTACTCAAACCAGGAGGGCATGGTGTTATTTGGAAACTGGCCAGCGATGAGGGTGTTTTCGAGTGGTTTGCTCGACATGGTCGGAAAGCAGCAATTGTTCGGCAGATCAGGTCTGAACCTTAACGTCGACAAAATTCAGTGAGACATGGTAGTCTTGAACAATATCTGGTTAGGCATCGGCACTTGTATATTTAAAAGCTCTCTGCTTCTTAGAGATTTTTCGTGTCCATTCTCTGAGCTTCGAGTAGGGTTAAGTAGTGATTCTGGCTTCATTACAATGATTTGAGTATTTTGTTGTTGCAATTCTGTATTGAAGAACTTTGCTGCATATCTCTCATTTGACACGAAGGGTTCTGCTTTAATGACTTGATCTAGAAGTTTAAGCATTTTGCTTCAGTTTGTTCTGAAAGGATTTTTTCTTTATTGTGGCAGTAACCCTATGGCAGGCGTGGATACAACTTTATTGGCATTATCGGGTATAGGGCTCAAATATAACAAGGTGATGATTTTCATCTTCTGGCGACCATATGCTGAAGGCTAATCGTATGCTTGTCTCTGCCTATCACATTCGAGAATATTATGGTGTCAATGTGGGGAACTATTGTCAATGCTAACAAAGCTCTGATGTTGTGAAGCAGAAATTTGGATTTGCTTCATGCCGTCGGAATGTTGGGGCGGCAGAGGGTGTTAATGTCCTTACAGAGCAGAGGAAAGGCGATGGTTCGTTGGAATACGCCATCACATGTATCGAATACACTGAATTCAGCAAGCTTGGGATCGCTGATGTGCCAGTTTCCTCTGGCAGGTGTGCACCGCTGACACCTCGCCATAGAAATTATGTAGTTATGAATTTTGTGGGTCCAGGTTCACTTCCTCATGTTTTTCTTGATGGGGAAATGAAGATGTGATTAGGGGGGTGTGAGGGTACGGAGCCTTAATATTTGTTCTTCTCTGAGGCAGTAAAGCTCATTCGTAGTAGTTTATTGACATGGGCTGCTTGGATGAAGTACAGTCTGGAGGCACAATATCCTGCCAACACCAATGTGCTGTACGTGGATCTGGCAGCGGTGGAGCGCATTGCATCGAGTCAGACTGCAGCTTCTCTGCCTGGAATGATCATGAACTTGAAGAAACCTACTGTCTTTCATGACCATCATGGCTTGAAACATAGGTCTAATTCTGCATACAATACACTTTCACATGTAGCATTACAAAATATTGTTTGCAACTAGCAGTGATATGTGTAAACTGATGCTTCTCATTGTAAGACGCTAACTAATCAATTTAGTCTTTGTGCTGAGCAGTGTGCAGGGTGGAAGAATTGAGTGTACCATGCAGAACGTTGCAGACCTGCTGGTAAATCGGCGGTCATCAACTATTTCGTCCGAAGAACATGGTTCTACTCATCACCATCTTCCTGTGTTTTTTATTGTCTTTTTTTGAAGGATTTGTTGCTGGCTTTTGGTATGTCGTTTTACGCTCTTTATCGCTGAAAGTATGCTATGATCGGCGTCAGTTTGTCACCAATGCAAGAAGTCATTTATTCGCTGTTGGCGCAGCACATGAATTCTGATTCGATGCTTTGAAACTGGACAGATGAGTTGGATACTTACGTGATCTACAATGATAGGCGAAAGGTGACTTCATCTGCAAAACGACGAAGAAAACCGAATGATGCTTCTTTGCACCAGGTCGGTTGTAAGTCTTACATCTCTGTCGGAGAGTCCATATCAATAATTGGTTGAAATCTGAAGTTCTCGTGAAAATATCGACATGTCCTGTCCTCTGGGGTATGTCAAGTGGGTATTTGAATTTGGAAATCTCAGACCCTCATCGTTAATTGTGGTCCTCAGTCTCTAGTGTCAGTATAGTTTTGAATCAGTATAGTTTCCTTCTATGGCATCTTATCCTATTGTTCCTGTATTCTTCACAGGAGCATCCTATTGCTTTAGTTCTACCTGCACTTATTATTCTCTTTTTTTGTGCTTCAGACTCCAGATGGATCGTTTTTGGACGTGACGAGGAATGCATATGATTTGTTGAGGTCATGTGGGGTTATCATGCCTGAGGTTAGTAATATTTCATTTCAATGGTACTTGTTTGAAGTTCTTGTTTCTTCAGTTACTGATAGAAGGGTTTTTAAACCAAACCTTCCTTGTTTTGAATCTCATTTTAGGTTACTTGAGAAACGTCTGAGCATATTTGTTGGTCAAACAGATGCTAGGCAATCACTGCTATGTGGACAATGGGCCTCCCTTCATCGTCTTGCAGCATCCTGCTTTAGGACCTTTGTGGGATGTCATCCGTCAGAAGGTACAGCTTTATGTGTCTTCATGCAGCTATTTCTTACTGATGCAAATCTTGAAGGATGATTCTTTTCTTGTGTGTTATAACGAGGATCTATCTATTGTGAAAATGTGTCAATCAAATGGTTTTTGCAAGCAGTCTAGCATTTTATCCACTCGCTTCTAGCAGCTACATGCAATAGAATGTCCAATGAAAAATTTGAGTGTGAAAGGTTCAACGATCCCGTCACTAGCTACATATCTTCTGCTCAAGTTCAGATTAATTTTATTTGTTGAAATGCTATCATGAACCAGTAGTTCAGGATGAGTAATTAACTCAATGCTTACTACTGTTCACAGATTAGAGGCGGTTCAATTGCTGAGGGCTCGGAGCTGCAACTTGAGATTGCTGAATTCAGTTGGCTTGATGTTAAGGTAGTTCCCATACTTCATGCTCTTTTGCCTACCTCCTAGGTCCTGCTCCTAGGAGTAGAGCCCCTCTTCTGAACCATGTAGTATGACTATTGCTCTGCAAATACATTGACACTGGGAATTCTCTCTAATATTCAGATTAATTCGTTTCGTATTCATTCTTGTTCGCCGCAGAATTTGAATTGGTGTTCGTGTATTGACAGATGAACGGTAGTCTCCTCGTTAAGGCCAGTAACATCATGGGCACAGTTAAAGCCCAAGCTAATGGTGCAGAGGGCATTCTGCAGTATGGCATTGGGTAAGATTGTTGACCCTTTAAAGATCACTTATAAACTGAATCTATGTATACCTGAAAAGGAGCAGTCAAATTTGACTCGCCGGAGTGTATGTTGAGGTATGGCCTTTGGAATTCTGCTGCAGATGTGGGCGCTGTCGATTGCATGAAGTGCAAATACGAAACAAGGGTATTGATTGGGACTGTAAAAGCAACGTCTATTGGCAGCATCAAGTTCACAGACTAGAAGCTGTAGAGATTGTTTTGCATGGAAATGCAGAATTTGAAGCTTTCGACGTTGTGCTGGAGGTGAGTTGGGATTGCAACTTCTATTGTTTTCCAAATAAGGCAGTGAAGCTTGCATTCCTCTGTTCTACTTTATCAGTAGTAGCGCTTTGGATACAGTGTCTCATCAACGAACCTTTCCTCTTTCTGCATTGCAGGGTTCTCACAGATTCGTGGTGCCGAATGGTCAGCGCATGCGGGTTACATCTGGCGTAACAGGTTTGACTCACAATTTGTAGATCTTATACGGTGGTGTGAGGTTGTCACACATGAGTTGATGACTTCCGTTCTTGCTTGCTCTTCTACTTGTTAACAATAATCTGGTTGTGATGCAGGACTCTCTTGTACATTGACTCCCCTAGTTGGCGAGGCGGCAACGAATGGCACCTGGTTCTGGCACTATGAAGTTGACAACGATGAGCAGATTCGCTTAAATATGGTTGAAACTTGAAATCTTTTCATCCTCCGTTTTTTCACGTTTGTCCGTAAATCGAATGAGTCGGTCACGAGATACTGTTGTTGTGAATATTCTCTAGCTGTCATGGCCCCAATTGAATTCCACACTGCATGGTTTGTAGCATAACAGATCTTTTATCATGTCTTTATTTGTCCAGCGATCGCTGTACCTCTTAAATTGGCCGAGGGCATTCAATCGATGCCCAGTCTGCAAGCTGATAAGGAGAATTATCTCGACTCTGTATTGTAGAATGGATAGTTGCGTAGTTAGGCAAGTTGACTTCAGCTCCTCGTTGAAGTTTAAAAAGGAAATTGGACACGGCTACTGTGTTGAAAGATGAGAAGTCCATTTTTATCAAATGTTCTTTCCTATTGTTAATTTGACAAATCACTTAACCTTACCAGCTTGGATGTGTGAAGAATCTTGTTGATCAAGATGTTGAGGTTATGTCTGCAAGTGAATGAGTGCTTGCATCCGCGGCCTGCCAACTTGTAATTAAATCCTGGGACAGCACGTGAGCCCAATCCTACCATATGTTCTCCTGGAAATGTTGGAGCGTTACAAGAATAATGCTCAATAGAAGCTAATATGAAAACTCTTTCCACAAGCGAAAGGCTTGAAGTCCGCAGAGTCGTCAGGGGGGACATTTCGGGAACTGGAACTTGACAACCTTTGCGGTAGGGACTACCAAAACCGCCATTTTTTCTTATTAGACTGATGAAATTTTCATATTTTCTCATTGGTTAATGATAGGAGAATTCAATGCATCAAAGAATGCATCATTTGGATATTGTATGTGAAAATTATGAAGAGTCAAAGTTTTTTTTGGTAGATGTTCTAAAATTGCTTCTTCAAGAATAGGCACATGTTGAATTAGGAGATGTACACGTTATGATCATTTCATTTAGTGGTGCTTTTAGGTACCTAATGCATTTGGATGTCTCTACTTTAATTCTCACTAGGGGTGGTACTTAAAGATGATTTTAGCTTTGTGGTTGTAGGTTTGTCACCAAATTATGTAGGATATAATTCTTCTTTCCCTAAAATAGTACTACGTACATTATTCACTTATAGAGTTTGAAAATTTAATTTTCACAATTTCTTTTTACAATTTATGGTTTTTTAGTTGCTTAAGAGATACACAAGTACACAACTAGTGGAAATCGTCAAGGCCATTTGATTTAGTTATTATGAATAAGTTGTGTTTGAAAACCCCTCCATTTAGGATGGAAGGGTTCCTTCTCATCCATTGGTTTAGATGAAAATTCATCAATTGAGTTTCCACAGATAGATGTTAGTGTGGCACATCTTGCTATACTACTTCAACACATCTAATCAACAATTGAAGATCAAAGTGTAACCTAACTTGGCATTGGCATTTCTAATTATATCAATTTATAGTCATTGTAGTGCTACTAATGGTGTTGCAAACTTCCATGATGTGACAAACTACAGACTTGTCTTTGAAAGACACATGGTTGACCACTATAAAAAAACGGTGTCTAAGTAGATGGATTTTGTTGGACATCCAATGTAACAACCCATGTTTTTATATCAACAATGATGTCCAATGTAACATCTTCATGTTGTATTGGACATCATTGTTGACATAAAAACACATGTTGTTACATTAGATGTCCACCAAAATCTGTCTGCTTAGACATAATTTCTTGTAGTAGACACTATTATCTTTTTTACCTAAGGTTCATCTAATTTGTTGTTAAAAGTTAATTTGTGGTGATTTCCTAACACACATTGTAATTTGCACTTGTTCTTTAGTTGTTCATATTTGTTGTACAAGGATTGATGAAGTAGATGATGTGTTGAAATTGAGTAGTTTATCACAATATAATTATTGATGCAAAGAACTTTGGTTACATTTTGAGCTTGGTTTTGTAACTTGCGATTACTCTTAGCCATTCTACAATCATTAGCTACTAATATTATTGTGCCACAATTGTCACAACAATAGATGATGTGTTGAAATTGAGTAGTTTATCACAATATAATTATTGATGCAACGAACTTTGGTTACATTTTGAGCTTGGTTTTGTAACTTGTGATTACTCTTAGCCATTCTACAATCATTAGCTACTAATATTATTGTGCCACAATTGTCACAACAATTACTCACTTAAGATTGTTGATTCATGTGGAAATTATACAATTGTTCTACAATCATTTGTGTAGCTCAATGCACACCTATTTTTTTTTTTAAATGACAATATGACTATTTGCAACTCCCAAATCTTCACTATTCAATTGGTAGTGCTATCACTACCACATATGGCACACAACCACAATAAAATAGATCTTGAGCAAATCATTGCAAAAACAGCTCAACTCTTTGAAGTAATACTCCTTCTATCACCCTTCTCTAATACTAATGCATATACATACTTCATCAACTTACATAGCATACGGAGGAAGCAATCAAGTTGATCATCGGAGAAAAGAATTATCTATCATTCTATTTTCTAGAAGGCAATGAATCTTTACATGATGGGAGGGCTAATATATAGTGCCCCAAACCACCAGTTTATAGACAATACATGAATAAGACATTGCAAGTGTTTTGTCTCCATGTAACATGCATAATATTGTTGATTGACAATTTTGCACGTCACACGAAGTACCTAATAGAGAGTGAATCTAGGCCTACTATGAATGTATATAAGTTCATCAATTATGAACTTGAATTTGATCTAAACAATCCCTTCATACTCAATGAAGAGGATATTATAGGTTTGCTTGATGAAAAAGATGACAAAGGTAACAATGAACCCATTGAAAAAGCTGACAATGTGTAAATGGTAATGTAGTGATAGATAGAGAAGGATTTAAGGATATTGAAAGTGCATTATTTAGTGACCTTTTTTTTTTTTTAACATCACCTAAAATCCGTCTGAAAAAATTACAAAACGCCAACGAAAACGTGGGTTTCTTATAGTGTGTTATTCATGTAAGTATTACAAATTGTCTATGCTGTCCTTAATAAGTGTTGAAGTGTTAACGCCACACAAATATTACAAATTTTCCTTGTCTCCAAAGTGTTAACAAATATCGAGGGTGTAAGGTAGTATGCTCTAAAAGTGCCCATCTTCTTAAACCACCCTTCTTTTGAGATGAAGAATGGAGATGGGGTGATCCTTAAATGGACCACTTTAGCAATTGAATGCATCAAGGAAAAATTATTTTTCTATTGCAAGAGCCAATCATTGCCTTTGATTTCTGCACATCTTTTTACAAGTTGGAAGTGGATAGATTTTGAGAGACCTATGGTCACAAATAGGTGCATGTACCTTGAATCTTTGAAAATTCATAAATAATTAAAAAATGCTTGGAAAAATACAAAACCACTTGTGTTAGGTTCTGCATCCATTTTTCTTTCTCTGGAAAAACATCTAAAAATAATTCTGTCCACTTAAGCCTCTGGAAAACACGGACCAGTCCTTAAATGTAATTATATTGAAAATTGCACATGATTGAATAAGTTATTTGTACTTTTGTAGTCCCCCTTGGGCCCTTCGTAAGGACAAGGGTCAACGAAATTGGCGGACTTCCCAAAGTCCGATTTGACCACTCACAGCATCTGGCGTCAAATTTAAATATTTGAAAAAAAATCAATTTAGGTCGTCTCTCCCGGCTTGCCACCTGCCCTCCACGAGCGCCGACACAATCCACTTCGGGTTCTGTTTCTCGAATTTGTCCGCACGGAGTCGCTCTTGTCGCAATTTTGGTTTCTTCTTGTGGCCGCCTTCTCATTTTTCCTACTCGCTCGAGCGCGCACTCGTGCATCAGTCGGTGCCTTGCTCAGTTTCGCATCCCTAATTTTAGGATTCCAGGGTTTTAGCATCTCAGTTCTTTCCGTGATTGTCGTGTTTCATTTAAGAGACGATACGAAGTTGTTTCTAGCCCTTCTAATGGAGTAGTGGTTGTGGATGAACTCTCGGACACCTGAGTTTTTATCAGGAGCTGTGTGGGAGTGTCTCATTCTTTTGACAGGATGCCGCACTGGTGGACACTCTGCATTGAAGCTTACCCTCTCAGGTACCTCGACTTTGAATTTCACTTGCAAATGGTATTTGGTGTCTGAAATTCTTCCCTGCAGTCCTGACCTAAGTTTCTCATAGAGCAAAGCAAGGTGAATTACTAATAAGTGATCTTTTGGGAAGGGAAGGGAAGGCAAGGCAAGGGAATTTCTGGAAATTTGACCTAGTTTAGTATTTATGTGTGCAAATGTCATCCAGCTCATACGCAACTAGAGAAGGAGCATAAATTCTTACCCTCAAGTTTCTCCAGCTTGAGAATTATTCAGCAAATGCATAAATGTTGTCATGGCTTTACAACGTTCTCTAATTAAGTGATGTTTGAATGTTGTTTCACTATAGAAGTTAGAAGTTAGAAGTTAGAAGTTAGAATTTGCTTACTCCCGAGTTCCAGCAAATAGAGAGAGTAGAGTGCTTATTGCGAGATAGTAACGGAGGACAAGAATCACGGTCTTGTTTTGACTCCTTTTGGGTTCGGCGAACTGACAATGGACTAATTGTTCAGGCGTTTGCTATTGCCATCGCCTTCGCAATTGCCATTGACTTTCTTGAGGCGTTCTTCACCACCATTGGCATTACGTCTGTCTTTTCCTCGTTGTCGAGGATCCTTGGCAACACTGGGAGCCTCCATCACTTGTAGCTTTGTTGCCCCTCTTCCTCGCCCTCCTCCTCTTCTTTCTCGGTGCTTCGCGTCTTCATCCTCTCCTACCTATAGCTACACGCCCTCTGCTGCCATGCAATCCGTGCGCATTTCTTCCAATGGTGACATTGCTGTAAGTACCCTCATATTCATCCCCTCTGCTTACCTCCTCATGTTCATATCCTCGTCGTTACAGGGATGATCCAGTTTGCATTTTGATTGCAGGATGCTTTGATGGAAGCTTTGCTTTGCTTCGGTGCAGCGACTTGTAGTATTGAAGATTCCAATTTGGGTGCACCTCAAGAACAAGAGGTCCTCCTCAACTTCTCATTGAATTACTTTGCTATGCCCTCCTGCCCGCAAAAAACTCTATATTTATGCACTTTCAGCAGCTAGATTGTAATTCAGGTAGCATGTAAGGTAGACAATACTATTTGCGTCACTTTAAGCATTTAAAACAATTTGTAGGAGTGTGATGTTCGGGAGATCAGTGTAGAGCTGTGGAGATATCATTGGGTACAAATCTGTTGAAATCAATTTTTTATCAGTATGTATGAATTTCTTTGCAATTTTAAAGTGGGAGGTTTTCGACCACTATAAGTGCACTAGACAACCCTATTTCCATTGAGAGATGAGTGGCCATCGACATTTAGCCAAGTCATGCCTACATCACTTGCTTATCGATAGCCAACCAAGTGTATGAGTAGATGAGTTGCTGTTGTCGTAGCAGGTCAATGTAGGAGACAAGATCAGGTCCCTAACGGTTTACGATACTCTACCTTACTCCTGTTTGTTGACGGTGTGTTTGTTGCAGATATATTCGGACGGGCCAGTTCCTTGGCAATCAGGCAAGCGCCAGCTTTGGAAAGAGGTAAAAATTTCTTCTGTGGATATGTGTTCCTCTCACCCCGAGACCCAACAAGCAAGGATTCCTGTATGATTGGTCTCCAGCTCTTGACCATCTTTGTCAATTTCCGTTCACACTCATCACTGGGAGCTGGTGAATCCAGTGGGACGTGGTGGCTCACTGTCTTTGCACTCCATGATGGAAGTGATGCTGTCGTGCTTTTGGGGCGCCCCTTGCAGGTTATGCTCATTCTCTAACTTGCTGTAATTGTGACTCTTGCACTCTGAAGATCGTAAGTATGTCTATTGAACAGAGCTATGTGAGCTTTCAACTTAACTAGTTTGGGTAATTTTCCACTCGCATGGAGTTTGATCTCAGTCACTATTATCGCTCAATACCAAAGGCAATCGTATCTACCTGTTTTCAAGCTTGTTTGTGTTTACATGTGTATTGAATACACTTAAATCATATGTTTTGAACTGCAGAGTTCGATCACTGCTCTATTCGCGGCAGGTGATGATGTAGGCGAAGCCATTGCCATGGCAGCAAATTCCGTTGGACTCAAGGAAATGCCCCTTTATGAGGTGAAAGAGCTGGACGACTGCGATTGGGTTCTGGAAGTGGAGGTACTGTATGTCTTTGTTTCTGTTACTTAATGCGACCCTCAATTTATGCTTTTCGTGTTACCAAGTTGTTGAACTCATTATATGAATGGAAATTCTATTTGTTCTACTCCGTGGTTAGGAACTTGGTAAATATATTGACGAAGATTTTCACTGTTTTAACAGTGTTTTAAAAGTGCCCGAAAGTGGACACCCTGTAGATGTAATCAGTCCGGACTCTATTGTCCGTGTTGAAAGTGTCACATGGAGATGAAATGAATAATCTGTCTCACAATCTTGTTCTCTCGCTGTATCTTTTGGTGCAGAGCCAATTTAAGCCGATTGAGGTTTCACAAGGCCTTTGGATTGTCCCCAAGTGGAGCCAACCCCCTGTATGTATACCGACCTGTATGTCTCACCACTTTTCTTATTAATCTGTATGGTTGTTGCTGACTGTTTAGCTTATGAAATCCTCAACCCTGCAACAGATCTCCCACTTTGTTGCAACAGCTTATGACTTTTCTTAATGTGACTGGATGAGTGAATGTTTTCTAGGACTATTTCCTCTTCGAAACTCACAGCTGTGTTGTGCTGCCAATATATATTCCAGATTAAGCCTTAATGCTGGAATTATTTATTTTCTAAACTTCAGCCTCCTTTCCTTGACATATCTACAGGATAAAAAGGCTCTGAATATAATCATAGATCCAGGGCTTGCCTTCGGTACTGGAGAGCATCCAACTACACGTCTTTGTTTACAATGGCTGCATCGTGTAGTGAGCCCTGGGGATAGGATCCTTGACTATGGGACGGGCTCAGGCATCCTTTCCATTGCAGCTCTAAAGGTGAGTGCCCGTGATGTGGATCCTTTAATTCTCTATTATAGTTTTACCCGATTTCCTCTGAAGTTGGTGCCTCCACGTCAGTCATCATCTACGTATTTTGGTCATACATCCTTGTGCTATCTCTCCTCTATCAGGAGTTTTGAATTTCGCAATAAGGGTGGGATTCATTTTTGTTGTTAAATACAGCTACGCTAACAAAACAATTTTACAAACAGATGGGAGCTACACATGCAATTGGGGTAGACATTGACCCAGCAGCCATCTCATCAGCGGAGTATAACGCTTCCTTGAACAATCTTAAACGTGACACATTCCAAGTGTATGCTGCCTCTGCTGATGGAAAAGATCCCGTACCTAAGGATTTTACAAGCTTTGACGTAGTGGCTGCCAATATATTATTGAATCCACTAGTGGAGCTTGCTGAACGAATAACAGGGTACTGCAAACCAGGAGGTCTCGTAGGGGTTTCTGGAATTCTTGTGGAGCAGGTTGGCTCTATTATGCAATACCACCTTCAACTGAATGTTATCATGTGAAGGATCCACATTAATACCGTCTTTTGGTTTAGTTGAAATGGGTGATGATTAACCAATTAAGACAATATTTGCGTATAATTTGCTTAATTAATGCATTTTAATCCATTTTTGTGTGGCTGAGAATGCAGGTCGCCCAAGTGAAGGAAGCTTATTCACAGTATTTGGAAGGTATAGCCGCCTCTTATGACAACGGTTGGGCATGTGTTAGTGGAAGGAAGAAAAGATTTATACAGGCAGCAGCAGAAACAAATCAGTCTGTACAACTTCATTCCTGAGACTTAATCAGCAGCAGCAGCGGCAAGATGCGGTCTGTATCCATGGACCATCGCATCCGATTGTTATAGTTGAAAGGTAGATATTGAGTGCTTGCCCTTGTGAAAACTGCGTGTTGAATGGTTTGTTTTTTTATAAGCGGTCTTCCAAACAATTTCAGTCCTAGTTGTTCAATCTCATTTTATTGAGAACCAACAGAGAATAAGGTTCTTTATGAACTGTGGTGTCCGCCTGTAGCTCTGTACTGCACTTTAGTTTGCAGTTTATTATTGAAGAGCATGAGGTGGAGTGCCAAGAATACTCTCTGTTGTTGAAGACTTTCCGTGCTACTTTTGTATGCTGACAACATATTCTGAGTCTTGGAGCTACCGGTATTTTGCAAGTAAGTGTTTCATTATTCAATCTTTGATGGCAGCGGGCTTCAAAAAATCCGGTATTTGGGTGTGCCGATGTGCTAGTCATGTTTTTTTTGAAGTGAGAATGATGGTCATCTCTGATCACGCTTTGCGACCTAGGAATCTTACATTTTTGCTTGCATTAGGATTCGAAAGAGTGTCAACAGAGCAATTAAAATTTTGGTAATTATTGTTTATTATATCAATGTTCTACATCTATTTGATTAAATTACTGGAAAATAGAAAATTTGTCCTCTTTTTGTAAGTCATTGTTTGAATGTTTGAACCTGTAAAGACATATTTTAAAAATCTAACAAAGAGACTTGATCCATTCTACATGAAGTAAATTGGGTTTTAAATTAGAATGATCCAATGTTGTCAAATTTCTCCTATGTTATTATAATTTATTATACATGTTACTATCCCTCTAAGGATAAAGGAATTGTGTTTTTAGAATGACCATTTTGATTGATCATATTGTGGAAAGTATAATCTAATTGGAGAAAACCTTCATATTGTAAATTAACTCCTAAGTGTCCTAGGGGATCAAAAGTGTCTCCACATAGTTAGGAAGTCTAATTCGAAGCACAATAACTTTTGCATTCAATGTTTGAATTTGATCAAACTTATTGGGAGATCTATGCTCTCTTCTAGTTTGTGTAGTAAAATTTTCAAATCAATCCAAGATGTATTGAATTTTTGGAAGCCATTCAAAGTTCATTGGTTCAATTTGAGTTCACCAAATTGCATTTAATGCCTACAACTTTGGGGGCTTGTATATCCTTCATCCAATGTTCTTTTTCAACAAAATTTGTTAGGTTATATTCCTTTGAAGTCTAGTTATTGTAGTAAAATTTTCATGTCAATCCAAATTGTTTGGAATGTTTGGAAGCAATTTGAAGTTCAAGATTTGAACATTTTTGGATTATAGTGAACTTTGGTGGCGTGTTTCTTCTTCGTACAATGTCTATTTCCAATAAATAAAAATTGGGAAAGTTGTGCATACTAGTCTAATTTGTGTGGTTAAAATTTCGTATCAATCCAAGAAGCTATGGATGTCTCAAAAGCATTTTAGTAAAAGGAGGTTCAACCTTTGATGTGTTTTTTGCAACTTCTTTTGCTATTTTTTTGACATATCAAAGTCATTTTGTAGACACATTGAGTCATTTGCATGATGTTCTCATTCACCAATGTGTTTACATCATGTTGGTTTTGAAGCACTTTATAGTTTAAAGTTTTTTCATTTAGGAGGTTTAGAAATCAAATTTCATCTCCAAAAATGTAGCTAGAAAAATTTCAGTATCGTTTTTCAACACTAAAACATTATAATCTTGCAATCAATGTGCCAAAATGACTCCAAATTTGATTCACATCATCTACAATATGTACACTACAAGATTGTACAATTGAGATTTCTATACCTTGGTGACATTTAGACCTATAACACTTCAAAAGCAATGATGTTTTTAAACCCCATAAGGCCCTAGACATTTAGAAGTTAAGTGAAGAACATTGAACATGTTGGTTCAAATTATTTGAACAAATTGACAAAGACCCAAATAAACTCTTTCAAAACTATTTTTAAAATATGAGGTCCTATATAGGCTTCTTTGTCTTCAAAGAATTAATACAACAAAAATTCATCACAAGAAAAGATTTTGTAGTCATTTGACCTGTACATTAACAAGCATATTTATACTTGAAGCTATGTATAAATCTAGTCCAAAGGTGTATATAATTTCATTCAAAGACCTTGACTAACACCTTAATACCAAGTGAGAACATTCGATTAAGGTAAGAGCAGCTAATATCGCTCTTTCCATTTGGTTCCACCTACTCCAACAGTTGAAAGAACCAAAAAAAAGGATTTGGGAAAGTGCCACTATCATCCCCAAAACCACCTGACAATCTCAAGTTAAGAATAGCTAATGATACTCGAGGAGTTCTTCAAGGCAACCTATGAAAGTTGAAACATTTTGTACAATTTATTACCCAAGTGTCAAAAATTACAAAATGACTAGCATATACGATTTCTCTTAAGGTTGCTACGGTAGTAATAACTCGCTCATCCTTGTCAGGGATGAAGAGAAACAAACAGAAACAGTAACCATGTCAGGTTAACTCGACTTTAAGGTCCAATTAAGGTCCAGTTTGAGGGTATGATTCACATGATGCACATGATTCAAAAAGTGACGCCTTTTAATTCTTCTTCCATAAAAAGGTAGCACATCTATTCTCTACCACCTTCCCACTACAAACGACCCTAAACTTTGAGTTAACTACACTTGAGTCAAGGAAGAGATGATAAATGAACCACTTCATCACCTACTTCCATCCATGGGAGGACGAGCGAGGGGGTCAGTTCACCCCGGCCTAATAACCTAGGTAGGAAGAAAAGTGGAATTTGATCTTGGGAGATTCCAGAACAAGAAAAAGTGTCCGGCTTTGGGGTGCTCCTCGCTTCCATATCACGTAAGTTCCAAGCTTTGGGGTGGACCCTCCTCCCAGAACCGGTGCTCCCCCATTTCACAATCAATTATTCTAATGCATTCAAATTATTGCAACACAACCACTGGTTACTGCAGCATCAGATCCAAGCCAAGCAGCCAGCCAGATTCCCAGCTTAAAATCCCCAAATAATAATGCAAGTGAGTGACGGAGGCTTCCCAAATGGTTCAGTAACTTTCTACCGCCAGCCAGTCTGATGAATTTCACACTTCCTGTACTGCACAAGCGTCGTGTTCAAACCAGTAACTTAGTCACGGAGACTGGCTGGCTGGCCTCGTTTGAAGCTGAGCTCCCCCGCCGGACCCTACTACGTCGCCGCAACTAGCACCAAACTTGAGCGTCGTCCAGAATTGTCGGACCCCGAGGATTCAAACTGCAAAACTACTGAAGTACTGGCAGTGATTTGATGAACTTCGGGTCACCAATCCTCCAGAGCGCTTCTTCCGGTTCATGCTTGAATTCGAATGGAGATCCAGTGAGGGTACATTTTGGCTCTGGAGGATTCGGAATCACCGGAGATTTTTATGGTAGAGGTAGTTCAGTGAGGATTTGGCTGGGGAAGTGCAAGATGAAGATGAAGATGGGCGAGGGCTGTGCTGGAATAGGTTTACTACTTGTGTTGCTGTTGTTGTTGCTGGTGGGCGCCGGCCTTGGAAACACGCAGAGCTTCCACGAGGACTGCTCTGTGGAGCTTTATGACAGGATTTTCAAGGCGAGCTTAGGACAAGTGAAGACTCCATATGCGCTGGTGCAGTTTTTCTCTTCTTGGTAATTAATCACCTTACTCTCGGGATGCTACATTGAGTCTAGAAATGCTGTGAGGGGGGAGTGGAGCTCCCCTCGAAAAATGTACTCTTCTGGCACATTCTCCCGTAGAACATGCACTGGTATCCCCTGAGCAACACTCTACTCTACGCTGCCTTTGAGAAAGCATTGAACAGCAGATTCACCTTACTTTGCATTTAATGCAAATTCGGGGTTCCGTTTTTCCACTCGGGTAGCTCCACTTTCCCCGGACTTGAAATTCACCAAATCTTGGTGGTTGGTTGTGTTGTCTCTTCTTGATTTCTGGGTCCTAGAAACGTCAAGAGTAGTGGATTTAATCTCCAGGATGTGAGTTTCATCTGGGTACATTCTGCGATTGTAACCGGTGGTGCTTCTTTTTGAGAAAATACTTGAAACCTTGAAACTTTTTATCACCGTTTCGTGTGTGATCCGAATGCGTTTTGTGAATCGAATCAAGAGTGTCGGTGTACTGGCAACTTCAAGATCAATGCCTGTCTTCTTCTTCTTTTTCTGTGCGTGAGTATGATGCATTTGTGCATGTTATATGATCGACGATTAATCGTCTTTAGAAGAGGCCACTAGCTTGTTGTTCTCTTGTTGTCAGGTCCTGTGACCTTGCGGTTTTAGGGTTACCCTTGCGTGTGCTTACGACCCTGATTTTGGGATTTTTTGCAATCTTCATGATCAGCATTTGAATGATGTTCAGAATCATGTTTGTGCAGGTTACCTGCTTGCCAGGAATACAAGGTGAGCCCACCTTATGAAATTATTCAATGATGGTATGGTTGCATTCTATAGGAGATTTTGATCTTTTTTCTTCGAATGCAATGTGTGAGACTCAAAAATAACTGGGATTGATAGACAGTGAAATGGCAAGGTTCTTCTGAAAGGAATGGTTAATCATTATGAAGGGAGTCGTTGTAGAGCACCTGGTGAGAAACAGTTTCTAAGTTTCGTTTCTAAGTCTATCGTGTGATTGTGCAGTCGCATTTTGAGCTAGTAGCGTGCATGTTTAATGCCCCACGTCCAGTTCATGAGGGTGAGGTATTTGTCACCAAAGTGGATTGTGCTATCGAGGTAAGGGTTTGCTGTCCCTCAATCTTTAATATTTCTTGCAACTCTGCCACGGTTGCGTTGAGTTTCTAAATGCCATGAAAATGTGATGCTTGTCTCCTGGTTTTGTCCAATTTTACCCTTGCTGTGGTATTCCTTTCAATCTTTTTTAGTTAGCGTGTTGTCATTCCATGACAGCATTGACTATCGTTTACACTTTGACATAAGCATCGTCATATCACTTGCGCCAGTAATTTCGATTGACATCTGTTTGTGCTTTTGTTGCGCAAATGGAGCAGTCTAATAAGGGACTCTGCGATCGATTTAATATTCAAGGATACCCGACTATGTACTGGGGACCTCCAGAAATCCTGGCATCAGGCGGTGCGTCTTCTAAAGCGAAGTTAGGACTCGATTCTGTCGATGGGGGGAATGTGAGCACTGCTGAAGATTTACTCGACTGGATTAATCAGCGCATAAACAAGTAAGTATCTTAATTTTATTAGACTATTTCATTTTTGTTATTTTAGTAATCACCTTAAGCTTCACGTGAAAGAAGTTCGGTGGTAACAGGTTCCGTCAGCACCTAGTGTACAGTACAACACATTATCCATCTCTTGCGTAACAATTGTCTTCTTCTAATCATGTCGTTATATTGAACGGCTCTGACTTCTTGGATTGATTATCATCTGAGTTGGAGGGTATTGTGGAAAGTGTAAGATTCATTGATTTCATTGATTGGACATCGTAGCATTTAAGAGTAATCAGGGCCCTTGCAAAAAATATTGGAAAAGGAAGAATTCCAGTGGGTCGTCCCCAAACAATGGAAAATTAAAACTCGAGTCATTTTCAAGTGGGTGATAACATCATGCTCATAGCATTGTGGACCACTGGATATTGCACCATATAGGCCAAATGGCACGCAACATCCTCCACAACATAATGGCTGATTTTGACACTTCTTCTTTTGGTCTTTTTCAATGTTGCATTTGTCTTAGTATTTTCAATGTCGAGGTTCTTTTCTCAATGGCTTTGTTGAGCATGATAGACTTAATCTGACATTGGACTCTTAGTCTCATGGGATTACTGTTCTGTTTTTCTTAGTTTAACTTCTTGTCAATTTCAATCTCTAATCATACACCGTTTGAAAATAGACAGTACTTATTGACAGACAGAAGGCCGGATGCGCTAAGTAACGAAGAAATCGCCACAACAAAACTGCCTTACGCGGATGCCCCTGGGCTTTGGCAGGTCTAGAATCTCCACTAGAAATTTACAGCAAGCAGTGACGTAATTGGCTCTCATTTTGATTTCTGTCTCAAGTTCGGGATTGTGAAACTTTTTGGTCTGGAACAGTAAGGACCTGTCGTTGACGTCGCATGTGTCGTGACTATTTTAGCAAGTGTACTCTGTGTCAAGAAGTTTTTTTTATTGAGTTCAAAGTGACAGTTGTTGATTTTGTTTGGAGCCTGATGGGAAGTTGTTGTACATGCCTGTCGTTCGTGAGAAGATGCCTGGAACGCTGCTTGATGTGGACGAAGCAACTGCTCATGCTTTTTCATACATGATGGATGAGAAGGCAAGTCACCAACCTCTCACGGAATGACGCTGTACTTCTTTCTATCCTTTTTCACTCTGTTCGACGTTGAAATCTTGTGGGTAATGGTTGGCTATTTGGTTTCGATGTCTTTATTAGTTTGGGAAGCCGTTTGTTTTATCTAATGCTGCACCCTAAAGCAAGTAACGTTTGGGCATAGCTTTTAACAGGAAGGTATTTTTTTGCCAACTGACAGAGCTCCAACACTTGTCATGTTAATGTGATTCTTCCAGTTTAGCTCGTAAAACAACAACTCCAGTTTAGAGCAATGACCTAAAGTGACTATGTGGTTTACATTAAATACAATAAACTGTGTGGCTTACTAGAAAACCCACTCTTTATAGGTGTTCTAGAAAATCTAGCTGCGTCTAGGTTCTAGGTTTACAGGGTCTAGGTTTGGAACATGTCTTAAATTGCGTGATGGGTTGGCAGGGTTTACCGTGACTAAGTTTTCTAGAATGCATCTGGAGGGTTTCTACTTGAGCTCTAGGTGGTGATCCCATTGACATTTGGCATGATCAAAGCATGAAAGAAGTAGACCTCACCTATCTCAGACTCCCCTGACGCTCCGTATGGATGGCCCATGCAGATGATGCGGTCATCCAGTCGAGGCTCCTTTATTCAATTTATTCACCTCTTGTCAAGGCATCATCCCTCAAGAAGGTGTTACTCTTTCTCATGACTCGTCCACTTCTAATGATTGTTTGTGCTATCAAAGTCCTGTATCAGTACAAAATAAATGTTGGACTTCCTCAATGAGCCACAACTTGCATATGATATTTGAATACGATATTGCTACATTAGGACATATTCTAGAAGTGTACTTTTTATCGCTTTATTGATAAGTTGTGTGCAATGCGCATGACTGCATTTATATAATCTGGGAGCTCATGGTCAATCAGGTGTCGGGAAGGGAGTGTTGTAGTGCTGCGAAATTTAAAGGCATGGTGGCCTCTTCGCCAGCCTCCTGCAAACGCATTGAGAGAGCACCAGTTGTGCGGTCCAGGCTTACCTCGTGGCTTCTGGGTTTGTCTAACCATTATTTTTCTGTATCCGTATAGAATGAAAGCACTTGCATTTGTATTCATCTAGCCAAGTCTGAGATATCGCCTCCTCCTGATGTATCAAACTTTCTCTGTTTCTCATGAATGCGTGGCTTGTTCAGGAGACCTGTGATGGAGGTGGTCGTGGTTACAAGTGAGCAAATTTCTACATATTCTGTTCAACATATTGTAGTGGAAAACTCATCCCCAAGAGATATTCTAGAAAATCTATCCATGTTACAATAGGCGGGGTTTACATTAGAAACTGCCTTTGATGGCGTTACAATTGGCAGGGTTCAATGCGGGTACTTTTTCTAGAATACTTTGGTGTGGATTTTCTAGTAATGAACATTGCTATATCGGTTAGCTTGACAGTACTTCTTATCATACCTTTAGAAAGTAGCTGAGTGGACAAATGGAAGCTAGTGGCACTGTCCTTGTCTCTAACTTCTATGACATTGCTTTAACTAAATCTGCCCCCTGTACTGTCTCGCATGGCTGGTTGTCTTTTCTAATGTTCTGGTTGCCATTTTGCAGCTGTGGACTGTGGATGTTGCTTCATTCGTTGACTGTTCAAGTGAAGGACATTGAGGGCTCCTTTGCTGTATCAGCAATAAGTGCATTTGTTAAAGATTTCTACCAATGTGATCAATGTCGCGATCATTTTCTGAATGTATCCAGTAGGTCTGTTTTGTGACTCGTTCTGTTGATCGACTTTATTCTGCATATTCTGATCTATATCTCACATGTAAACTTCAGAATTTTCAACTGTGGCATGACTGTTCCCAGAAATTCAGTGAATGCGGCATTGACAAAGAAGGACGTCGTCTTATGGTTATGGAGGAGCCACAACAAGGTGCGCTTCTCTGCTTGTCAAATGCAACGTGCTTCTCTTACTAAGATAACGGCAATTTCGTTAGATGGCGGTATTCCATTACTTTGTCGCCTTCAGAACACCTGTCCTGAAATTTAAATCCATACCTATTCTACATGTTAGACCTTTATGTACATATATGTCACAATTTTTGGCGCCGGAATCGTACTACTTTAACGAAATTGACGTTAGATGGTCAAACTTATTAGTCCAACTAAATAGAGTCCAATCTCCAATTGCAGTCAAACTGTTCCAATAACCTTCTTTACTCGAGAAGGGGCATTATCTCTAAGTGTAAGAGAGTTGGGGATACAGGTTCACCCAGTAAATGATATGGGAGTTCTAAAATGGGATGTTTTACCACATTTCAGGTCACAGAGGTTGTTGCTCAAGAGGAACACAAAGTGACAGGGAGCTCAACAAGGAAGTTGTGGCCACTGGAAAAGGAATGCCCTGCATGCCGGGACAGCTCCGATGATGTCCTTGACTGGGACGAGGAGGCAGTGTACTATTACTTGATTGATTTTTACAGAGCTTTCCCTCAGGATGGTGAAGTAGGGGAGGATCGACTCTCTGAAGTGGAAGCTGTTGAAAAGTCAGTGGGTATGCCATATTGGGCCGCTGGGAGCATCGCCATTGCTAGCTGTGGATTCGGTTTTGCCAAATTCTACCTGCGTGCGTTCACACAGAAATACAAGTACGTGTTTGCTTCACCCTTCTGTTGCCGATCTTCGTCTTTTCGCTTAAATTAACATGTTTCTTTTATAACTGAGAGATTCTAAGACGAACTTTGCTTTTGTGGATTCAGGACTTTACCACAACGCCCTTGAGGACAGTTTATCAATGAATCATGTAGGTATCTGCACGCAGCCAGAGCATTTTTGGGTGTGAAGATTGCCATCTTTCCAAATGATGTCATACAGATTTAGATTCCACCTGGCATCATGTTGTGAAATACCTTAGCTGGGTTCGCATTTTTGCCAGTTTGATGGTGTATTATTTAGAGGCTCCATGTTGTGCACGCCCTGTTGCTCATGAGAGCTTCCCTTGGTGAGAGAGTTTAGACGAAATTCTGGGTTAGTAGCATTCAGCGATGTATTTCAGTGTGTAATCGATTCTTTTTGCGCTGAATTGTGTTGCGAAATTCTTCTCCCGTAACCGAATTTGGTAACAAATGCAAGAGTTGGTGCAACTTGTGAGCATTCAAGAAACTATGGCCAGTGGTGGATTCACGCAACTTAATATGTAGAACATTCAAGATCAAAGACTCTTTAATACATGAAACCAAAGTAAGTTGATTCAATCCAAACTCAAGTCACATTTTTCTTGTTAGTCAAAATTGTTTGACGAATAAATGTGAACAAACTTGCAATGGACTATTTGTATGCCATATTGAGTATTGGTTGCACTAGCATCTAGGGTCAAGATGGAGGGTCATCTTGGAGGCCAAGACACATGTTGAAGTCGTCACCAAGAAGCAATACGTCATTCATTAGTAGTCTAAATGATGTACATAAAAATTGAAAAATCAATTCATTTGTAGTTTAATATAAATAAGAGTTGAAATTGAGTTAGTTGTAGCTAGTCATTGGTTGATTTGTAGCTTGAAACTCAAAATTCTCATTGAAATTTTGTATGAAAGACCTCATACAAATACAATTGTATTTTCCTTGTTCAAATAACTTTGATTTTCTCTCATGTGTATTTTCATGGTTATGTCTCATTTGGTGTTTTTTGGTTGTCCCTCTTTGAATGCTCTATTGGGTTTTCCTCTTTTGGGAAAGTGAAAAAAATTCCCCACATGACACAATTCCCTTTTTTTTTAATGGAAAAGCAAGAATGTTCTTGCTTTGTAGATTGCAATTTTATTTTTTAACCATAAGGGAATGTCCTAAATGTTCCTTGTGTTGCATCACATGAATTTGCAAATAATAACAAAAGACCATGCAACATAGGATTTGCCCAAGATCTCAATATCCCACGCACTACACCAAAATAATTACAACCACAATACACAAAACTTATGGTACATATGCCAATCAATAAACACTTGCCAATAATTAGACAATGCACTAGGCACATTGAACCACTAGAAGAAAAACGTGTCCGCTGCAACCGGCCATATGCAACTCAAATGCAACTAAGTGTCCTATATAACTATCTTGCAACTGCAATTTTCTATAATTGCACCAACTTTGATGTGTATGTTGTTGTAGTTGCAGAGTAGTCGCAGAAAAAAATGTAAGAAAATGGAATCATAACAGAGTAGGTATTTTACATCCTATATTAGTTGGAAGTGTCGATGTGGACAACTTTGCGTTATGTGGAATCCACAACTAGAGTGCAACAAGAAATCAATTCAAAGACAACTATAAAACAACCAAAATACAACTAGTTTACAACTACAAAACAACTACAAGAAGACAAGTTATGCAACTAAGAAACGACTACAATTCGAGTAGAAAACAACTAAGAAATCATAGGAAGATTAATATAGAATAACTATAGACAACCAAAAGACTACAAAACAATTATAGTCGGATTTGTTATTTAAAATGCTATGGACTTAGCTTCAAGTTCACAATTTGTTTTTTTGTTACATGAGTTATAAATGAATCATTGCCCTACATCAAGCTCATATCGGTTGAAAACAACACTTTAAAATATAGCTCATAATGGCTTCTACAATTTTATGATAAAATTGGCTCAATGACTTCCATGGAACAGAGGATTTTTAGTTGACTCTTTCTTTCACAAAATATAATACATCTGTATATGAAGTCTCTTTGAACTAAAGAACAATAGAAAGATAGTTTCAAACTTGAGAATAACAAAATGAATTGCAAAAATTTCAATATTTTGCAAATGTTAAGAGATTCTCTTCTTCGGATAACTCTATAGCTCCAAACAAAGATGGAATAAGAGGAAGAGGTGGCACATCCTTTGGAATAGTCAAACTAGAAGCTTAAATAATGATGTTGACAAACACTTTGATGTGTTTACAAATCTCTATCGAGCACAAGTTTCTTGCACCAACTTTGATGTGTATGTTGTTGTAGTTGCAGAGTAGTCGTAGAAAACAATGTAGGAAAATGGAATTGTAACAGAGTGGATATTTTACATCCTATATTCGTTAGAAGTGTCAATGTGGACAACTTTACGCTATACGGAATCCACAACTACAGTGCAACTAGAAATCAATTCAAAGACAACTAGAAAACAACTATAGAACAACCAAAATACAATTAGTTTACAACTACAAAACAACTACAAGAAGACAAGTTTACTTTTATATAATTCGTGCATTTTATATATCCCATATCATTGGTCATACCTACTGCCACCACACTTGTATAAATAACTCATCTTCTTAACACCTTAAAATCACAATAAGTGGCCTTTGGAACTACCTAACATAATTGTCCAGTATGGTGAGTATTGTATGATATATGGTGTATATTGTATGGTATACTATATGTGTTGTATTATGTATGATATATTGTGTATAATATGTTGTATATTGTATTATGAGTATACTAGTTGACCATCAATTGCAAATGAGTTGTAAAACATTTGTATGCAGTCGATTACAAGTTGTACAAATGTATCATCAAGATGCATAGTAGTTGCAAATAAGTTGTACTTATGATTCATGAGTCACAAAAAAGTTACAAAAAAGTTACAAAAAAGTTACAAAAAAGTTGTACATATCCTATAAAGTAATTACAGTAGTCATAGAAAAGTCATAACCTAGTTGCAAACCAGTTGGTAAGAAGTGGCAAACATGTTGTATTGAGTTGCAAACTGCTTATATTGTCCTATAATCATTGTCTAATAATCAAATATATACCTAAAGTAGTTGCAAAGTAATTGAAATGAAGTAGCAAATCAATCGCATCAAAGTTGCAATGAAGTCACAAACAAGTTGCAACTTAGTTACCGACCTCAAACAACAATGAATACCACGTAGGCAACCACGTCATAAAGCGCATTGATGAAGTTCCACGTAAGTTACAGAATGCGGGACTAAAACGTTTTGCTTTGCAACTACGATGCAACTAGAAAACTTGTCTATAGCAAATGGAGCCCTCCAAACTCTCACCAGTTGCAAATGTCTAGTGCAACTAAAAACTAATTGCTCTTTGTAGTTGCAAAACCCCTCATTTTCTTTTAGTGAACTATCTTGTAAATAAGAAAAAATGTCCAATGAATACAAAAAACAAGAGATACACTAAACTATCCAGCGAAAGGCAATTATGGTATTTTCTCATAACAATTACAACCATGTATGGTCTCAAATTGAGAAAAGCTACAATTTTTCCAAAAAAACTTAATTTATTTTGTTACATCTAGGAGACAACTCCATTAGTATTCACCTTTTCAAGATTTCAAATATTACCTACAAATTAAAAAACTAGTGCTAAGTTGTATGTGATGAGTCATTGGCATGTATATGATATATAATATAATTCAAATATGTAACATAAACTAGAAACCTAAATAGGTGAAGAAATTCATTAGGAAGCCATCGGTTATTGACATGCTGCAACGGTACCAATCACTTACCAACTTCACAATTTCATAGGTTCTATTATATTTTGTTTTGAAATTACTTTTTATAAAATAAGTGTATCTAATTATATTTGGAGGTGGCTTTGTTTTTTATATTTATTATTGTCATCACAGACTACTATAATTTGACTTAATTAGTTTTTACATTAGACTTTCACTCTCTCAAGATTATTTCAATTCTAAAATCTTAAATTATGACTTAAAATCTAGTGAGGAGACATTGAGAATAGATAATACACTACACCATCATGATTGATTGCATTGTTTTTTTTGGAGTAAGAGGGAATTTTTTCATTTTCAATACTTTTCCATAGCTTAGAAAGCAATCCATGTTCTTGTATATTCTATTCATATGAATATATAGATAGTATCAAGGTTGGTTATTGAGGTACTATTTAGGTAATACATAGGAGATACCTCAATATTTACAAAGCTTACTCCTCTTGACTACGTGTATGAAATCACGCTATATTTCTTCTTTCTTTTGAGAATATTTTCTATAAATTAGGCAACACGAATTTTATATACTATGGATCTAAGTATTCATATACTTCAAAATTTATCATAACTAATTGAGAATTAGATTTTTCCAACAAATTTAAGACATGTTGAAGAAAAAGTGACATATTTGTATAAAATTATTTAAAAAAGATTTAAATATTTTTAATTTTGTAATAATTCAATAAAAATTATTAGTGAAGAAACCTTTAGTATAAATAATTTTTTCTCAAGATTTTTTAGTAAGTCCAATGAAAATTCTTTGTAGAATTTTTTAGGCAAGAACATCACAAATATTAAAATTTTATTGAGTGAAATAGTATTGATTAAAATGTGACTTCAAAATTTTATAGTTTTTATAATTTACTTCAAAAATATTCAAAAAAATCATGAAAAATAATATGTAAATATTTTATACACTTTTCAAAATTTCAAAAGTTTTTGGAGAATTTTGGATTGAATTATAAAGAATGTAAAAAAATGAAACCATATTTTAGTCAGTAATATTTCACTCAATAAAATTTTGATATTTGTGATGTTCTTACCAAAACATTGGCTAAAAAAAATTCATTGAAATTACAATAAAATCCTGAAAAAAATTTACTTGTATTAAAAGTTTATTTTGCAATAACGAGGTTGAATAAATTATAAAAAAATCAAAAAATATTTTTAAAATCTCTAAATTTTCTTTCATACAAGTGTGTTACTTGTACCATTACATGTTTTTTTGCTACTCTGAAGGGCCGCAAGTTCCCATCTGGAAACCGCCAAAACGTGTCGAAATCCGTCATTTGCAAATTGCGCTGACTTGGCCAAGCGATTGCTAGATCACTTTTTTTGAAAAAATAAAATAAAATAAAAAATTTCATTTTTTTTTCATTTTAAGGATTTAATTTAATTTAATTTTTTTCTTTGAAAAAAAAATATCTGATATTGGCGTTTGATGAGACCAAAGGGAACAGGCCTGAAATAGTCCTCCAGCCCCCCTCCCCACTCATCTAATGCCATACTATACAACATATCCAAATGTTGTTTAATTCTTACATGACATTGCAAGCTTGGCAGGCATTTTGAAAGTCAAACTTAAATTTTTACATAGTTCCTAATTTTAAATGCTTCTAAGCTTAACCAAGAAAATTTAGCTCCAATAATCATTCTACTTTTTTTATTCTATTTTAACTTTTTTTAGAATTATTTAATTTGTAATTTTTCGGCACTTCAAAGATAGCCTTTTGAAAGCTTAAAATACACTAGTTTTGAATTTCAAAAACTTTTTCTATTAAATCGCTCTAGGTGTGAGCTTAAGGAATATACCAATTATGCCATGATATTTTTCATTATTATTCCATTTTCCACAATATACAAATGAAATGATTAATTTTAAGATTTAAAAACAAAATCACATATTTTCTTTAATTCATAAAAAATTTGACTTTTTTCATAAAAATTTGGAATTCTTATAAATTTTTAAAACAAAAGGAAGAAATTCAATAAAATACAAAGTACAATTAAAATATCTAAAATTACACCATGTGTTTGAACTATATAGTGGAACATCTTAATACTAACTAAATTTTTATGTCATTCTATATACATTTTAGAAAAAAAATTCAAAGTTTCATTAGGGAGTTTATATTAAGCTTTATTTTGTAAGTTTTACTCAAAGATGTTAAACCAAATTTTTAGAACTAAACATCAAAATTTAATATGCTAAGATGTAAGCTACATGGATCATTACACTTGAAATAGAATCCTTTATGAAATAAAAAGTGACTAGTTTTACTCATAAAGGTTTGGGCAAATATCTAAGATCTCAATTTTTGTCAAAGATTTTTTGAATTTTTTTTCAAGATAGAAAAATTAATAAGTTTTTTGAGAATACCATTTTTATGTCAATCAATGCCCGAGAGCAAAAGTTATGCTACAATAAGCCCCAAATAGGCAAGAGTGGGCAAAAAGAAACTTTAAATTTTTTTAAATTTTTTATTTCTTATAGATTAAATTTTTGTCTATGCAAAAAGATTTGATTCATTCCGTTTGTGTAAGTGATGTGAAAGTTATGTATGAAGCTTCTTGTTTTGTGGATAATCTTAGCATATTTTTGAGAAAATAATGTATTGGATTTGTTTACGAACTCAATTGTAACAATTAAAAAAAATTGCACATGGTTTAATTTTTTTCTTAGAACAATCTTTAGTTACCATTGGAATTAGTGTGTTTCAATTCCATCTTAGAGCTATAAACAATTTAGTTTTTCCTTCTATCTTGGACCTATTTCAATTTAATAATTTCTTAAAAAATGGAAATTATAAGGATTTAAAAAAAAAAAAAATCTTTAACTCAATTCTTCAACACAAAAAATCTAACTTTATAAATTATAGAACAAAAATTTTAAGCTAAGAGAATTTATAGCTTCATAATCTAACCAAGATAGGAACAAAAAATTTATTTTTTCACTTTAAATTCTTATTTTCTATGATCAATACTATCAAGGTTCTTAAAATTTCTTCTAAAATATTTCATAATAGTCTAGTGCAAGATCCTATGATTGGTTATGCAAATGAAACAAATGTTTAATTATTTTGTTATATGCATTGAAAGTGGCAGTTTTGAGTGGCTTTAGGACTTTAGGGGTTCATAGATTATATTCTTTTTCTATATGGAAAGATTTGTTTTGTTCCATTTGGATAAGTCATGAGAAAGTTATAGAACATCTTGTTTTGTAGGAAATTAGAGCATCTTCTTAAAAAAATAAGGTATTGGTTCAATTTTTTTTTAATTGATTCAATTTTCACATTTTAATAAAAAAATACCATATAGTTAACTTGGATTGTAAAAACAATTTTATCACTAGAATTAATGTGTTTCAATTTCATCTTAGTACTAGTAATAAAATCTAATTTCTCTTTATTTTGTACCTACTTCTACTAAATAATTTTTTAAAGAATGAAATCAAGTTATTTTTCTTTGAAAATTTTTCCTAGATTCTCAACTCAATTCTTTATGATAAAAAAGTTTTGAAATGCAAAGATTTTAAGTTAAGATGGTAAATTAGTTTGTCACAATGCAAAAGACCTTTTGTTTTTATTTTGAATGCAAAAATATTGCACTCTATACAAAAGAAATTTCTTAATTTTTTTTCAAAAATTCTTATACTAATCTATTGTAAGATTCTATGGTTAAATTTTTTTTACTTTTTGCACTAAAAATGGCAATTTTGAGTGATTAGTGATGGAAAAATGGCCTTGGGACTTTGAGATGAAAGGGGCAGCAACAAAATTCTAGAAAGATAAATTGCAAGAAAACATTGAATTTTGTCTGATGTAAGTGTTTATGTGCTACAAAAATGTGTGAGAAAATGATTGTCATGAAAATTTTAGATTAAGATATGGGAATTTAAAATATTTTCTATTTCATTATATAATTATAACAATCATAATACTGTTGGGCTAGAGAACATCATATATATAAAGTCCATTGGAGTAGTTTGAATAGTCATGGCTCATGGATGCACATAGTATAGATTACTTTGTTTTATTCTATTAAGAAGGGCACACAACTAGTATTACTTGCAAAATAGTCTTTGGGATACAAATTAGAAAATACAATATTTTACAATAAGTGGACTAGTTTTAAAACAGTGTAACGTTGGTGTTTCTTTTTCAAGGTAGACAATTTCATTATAAAATGGCAATTAAATCTGATCATTGTTTAAAATTAGTTTGAATGCTAGATAATTTTGTATTAGAGCTTCAACCCCTAATGTCCAAGTGAGAGTATATGACTAAACTTAGATGGGTAATAAATTATGATTCTTCTAACCTTTTTGATTTGTTACAGTAAGAAAAGAATGAATTAATATCAAGATAAAAACTAATATTATAGTCAAATCTGTTCGAAGCATTATCACTTGAATTTTTCTTATATACAATTTTTATATTTTTACCATTGAATTTTTTGGATTCGCTAATATTGTAGCTTTGATATAATTATAAGAAAAGCAAGAGATTTAAGTATATAATCATTAATATACTATCCTCATAATAAAATTTACAATACTAAAAAATATCAAAAATTTAAAGATAATTTTTCAATGATTGTAGCAAGTCTTGTACCTTTTGTTCAATATCCCTGAGTTGATTTTGTTCCTTCAATTTTCATTTTTTTCAAGACTAATTTAAGTATAGTTCATCTTATGGTTTTATGTTCATTAAAAACATTCTAATACTTTGAAATTAAATGATAGAAAATGGATTACTATAACACTCAAAAAAGGCATGTATATGCTAGGGAATTATCCAAGATTTGAACTTGTTGCAATCAAGATATTGAATTTTAAAGTATTTTAATCTTTGAAGAAAAATGATTAAAGAAAATTGATTTAGAAAATGAAATTTGAAATTCTTAGAGAGATCTTCCTAAAGTACCTAGAGGTCATGGACTTGAATTCAAACAAAATTATACTTATAAAAGTGTCATTACCAACCTTCTTCATTCCATACTACACTTAAAATTAGAGATCAAATTCAAAAAATGAAATGAAGAGATGACATAAAATCTTAAACTTCTTGAAATGGACAAGGCTTGCAAAAATCTTTGGTTTTATGCAGAAGGAATCTAAACAAGGTTTACTACTAAATTTTAAGGAAAAAAACTTTTAACTTAAATAGCTAATTATTGGTTCATCAATTTATTTTCTATTGTTAATAACTATGATTGAATTTTCTGTAATTTAATTTCACTCTTATGAATTTAATTTAATTATTATAAATGTTGTTAAAATGGTTACTCTTTAGAGATTGACTATCATACCAAGCAAAAAAATTCTATTTGAAAACCTATAGTTTAGTTTACCACAATAGCTATGCCATCAAAATAGAAACAATTTTCCTTCTATGATTCTTTGCAAGGTTTCTTTCCACTATCTAAAATGAAGAGTAGGGTGAGCAAAACTTTGGTGAATAAATATTTATTTAGATAAGGTTTGATAAGTGCCATAAATTTTAAAGATTATTTTATTTTACTTGTAATTTTTTTTGAAAAGATAATTTCCCAAAAATTTGAAGATTTGATCTAAAAGATGAGACCTATCACTAAGGTACTTTGCCAAAATAATATGATATATAGACCAATAGACACATTCTTCATTTCTACTACTCATAGTTTGTTTGTGCCATTGCAATAGTAAAAATAAAAATAAAAAAAAAATTTTAATTCATAATTTTTTTGAAATCCAATATCTTTTTCTATTGTGTGTCAAAATGCTACGAATTAAAATTTGTGCTCCCTTCTCCTTGAAGAGAGTTTTCTAGTGGAACCAAGAACGCAACCAGATGTAAAGATCCATAATTTAGGATGATTTAAGATTAAAAAATAATTCAAAAATCCATAATTTTCACACCGTATGTCCAAATACTATAGAACAAAGTCTCTACACTCCTCCTCACAAAGAGCTTTCTAGTGGTATGAAGAATGAAATTGGAAGATGCATAGTCCAAAAGATCCATAATTTAGGATAATTTAAGATTAAAAAAATAACTCAAAAATCCATATTTTTCACAATGTAGGTTCAATTGCCATGAAATAAAGTCTTAGCACACTTCCTTGCAAAGGACTTTTAAACAATACCAAGAATGCAACCATGGGACGCACGGTTCAAGAGATCTCACTATAACAAACAAAACAAATAACCTAACTCAAACCCTAATTGCCTTGAGTGACCATATATGGTTGATATGAAATTTTAGGCTCATTTTGCAGTGGGTAGTTAAATTTGTTTGACCGGTTAAAATTTTCGGGGGGCAGTCTTTAGGATTAACTATTAAAAACTTTCATTTTTCACTGGAAAAGGTATATATTTGATTGTTGAAAGGTCTCCAAATCCATATATGTCCATTAGTGGAAGAGTAAAGCTTGCTAGTTTTATTTCATTTTCCAACTTTGAGCAATTTCACTTGATTTGAGATCTAAAAACTTGTACTTATCAAAATGGTCCCAATGGAAAGAGTAAAGTGTTTTCATGATTTTCACCATTGAAAATTTAAACAAGTAAGTGTTGATTTGGAGTTAGTTGTAATTTATACTTATAAAAAAAAATTGCATTTGAACAATTGCAAGGTGAATTGTGTAATGAGTTTCAAGTGACATTGAGTTTGTAAAAAGGCATTTTAGTGTGGTAACACAATTTGTAGTTGTTCATGTCAACTCCAATTCCAAAAAACTTTTATATGCAAATTTCTGAAACATTGTGGGGAGGGTCATCATACTAAAAATAGAAAACATACATTTCTCTTGTTATAATCTCACAAATCTTATGCAATTTTGCACACAAAATTGTTGTGCATACTAATAAGCAAGCTCTTTAAACATCCATATGGTTAGATTTTGAAAAAAAAATCAATTTGCTTCAATGGAGATAACTACAAGCCCGCGCTCTTTTTTCATAGTCAAAACATACTTGAAAAGGCTTGGGCATTTATGGATTAAGGTATAGACTAGTGTGCCTTGTGTCATTGCCACCTCCAAAATAAAAGTAAAAATAATTTTTTAATTTTTTAATTCATTAAAACTTTGAAATTCAATAACTTTCACACTATAGTGAGAGGTTGCATTCTTGGTATGAATAGAAAGCTTTATGCACAAAAGAGTGCAAGGGCTTTGTTTTATGATGGTTGGACATGCTATGCAAAAGTTATAGTTTAATTCAATTCTTTAATTTTTTTAAATCCATAACTTTCACACTGTAGGTCCAAATGCCACGAAATTGGTACAAATAGAAAGCTTTATGCATGAAGGAGTTCAAAGGACTTTGTTTAGCGGCATTTGGACATGTGATGTGAAAGTTGTATTTTTTTCCAAATAAAAGATAATTTTATTCAATTTTTGAATTCATAAATACTTTGGATTCAATAACTTTCACACCCTATGTCCAAATGCGACGAACAAAACCTATGCTCCCCTCCTTGTGAAGAGTAATGGTACCAAGAATGATGCCGGACACGTTACAGTTTCTTAAATCTCAACATATCAATCAAAGAAATAAAACAAACAACCTAATTTAAGGTATAGACTAGGTATTTATACCATTGCCACAACCAAAATAATAGAAAAATTAATTTCTAATTTTAGATTCAATATCTTTCACCTCCTAAGTCCAAATACCAAAACAAAGCATGTGCACCCCTCCTCACTAAGAGCTTCAAGATGGAGCCAAGTATGTGACTAGAGATGCACGGTTCTAGAGATCTCACTTAGTCATCTTACTAGAACCCTTAAACGACGAGTCAGTCACTATGGAAATCAATTTTTTTCGGACCGTATAAATTGTTGGCTTGAAAAAATGCAAAAGCACTCATTGGAAGATAGATTTCATCGGCCGTAAAATGTCCTCCACGTTGTTTATGGGTTAACAAACAGAATCAACAAAACAAAACAATCTAACTTAACTCCTAAAGGACCAACTGAAGGCCTTTTTTTTGCCAAAAAACACTCAAAATTGTCATTTCTATAGCAAAAATTAAAAGAAAATGGAAATTGTTTTTTTTTTCACATCTAACCGTAGGATCTTACACCTAACTAGTATGAGAATGTGTGGAAAAAATTTCAGAATTTTTGACCTTATAGATTGCAAGATATCTGCGTTTAAAGTGAAAAAACAAGTTTTTCAGCACATTGTGGGACTAGATTTTTCAACTTTGAACATTTTTAACTTAATTTCTTTTCACTTTAGAGTTTTGAGCTTTAAATCTTTATAGTGAAGAACTAAGTTGAGAGTCTATGGAAAAAAGAAAAAATCCAAAAAAACTAAACCATCTGGAGCTTCTTTTTTAGAGAAATTGCAAAAACTGCATTAAAAAGTGAATCGTGCAAGTGATTTTTTTCAAGAAGATGCTCTAATTGCCCCAAAATAAGATTGTCCATAACTTTCTCACAAAAAAATCCAAATGGAATGAATAAAAGCTTTCCTTATAGATAAAAATATACTCCCTTTGTCCCAAAATGATCTTCCTGTTTGACAAAATGTTCTAGACTAAGGCTAAAAATAACTTTTTTAAGACCCATTTTGCATGGTAGGTAGAGTTTAGTATATTCTTAGTGTCTTGCAAACATTGACTTTAGAAGCCTTTTTCAAAGTGCAGTTTTAAATTATTGAAAAGTAGAATTTTTTGGGCATTTTTAAATAGCACCAATGGGCATTTAGTTGTTCGGTGTGAGGTTATAATTTTATGGGCATTTAGAATAAGCTTAAGCCCATGTGTGGACCTCAATATTGACTCCAAAAGTTTCTTCTCCTTCAATTAGACAATACTTAGAGAGATGCAAAAAATAAAATTGAACAATGTTGATTGACCCCTTGAATCATTTCATGTGTCTTTTGATTGATGATTGAATGGATGGAGGGGAAACTATTCCTCAAAATTGTTTTGTTGATCCTAGAGAGCAATCAAAAATTGAATTTGACCAATTTGCAACATCACAAATGCAATAGGAAGATCATTTTGGGACAAAAGATTAGAGCCAATAAGAAGATCATTATGGGACGGAGGGAGTAATCTGTGAGGGAAAAAAAAAGAAAAAAAAAGAAATTCAAATTTTCTTTTTTAAATTATAATTTTCTTTTGCTGCCCCTTGTTCCTTGTTTTGAGCTTATTTGGACATAGCTTTTATTCCCGGGCATCAATTGCGAAAGAAAATTATAATCCCACAAAGCTTATCAATTTTTCTATCCTCAAAAAAAGTTTCAAAAAATCAGGGCAAAATTTCAGTCCAAAATCCCATTTGTCCCCCAAGGGACAATGATCCTTAGGAGTTCAGATATGGATAGTAATAATTCTGGAAAGTCATCCATTGGACACTTTTGGGCCTCTGCAGCAGCGATTCAGAGCTGAATTTTTTTTAAATGATTCTCTGCTGACCTTGCTCATATAGAAAAAGCAATGTACCGACGTCTGGAAATTTCTCTTCACTTGAGTTGGTCAAAGTACTGAACAAAATTGCTTGCCGCAACGGAAACCCTGTTCACACTGGAGGACCAATTATGGAGATCCGGAGTTCTTCGCAACCGTAGTATCTAGGGTTTGGGCAGGCAGTTGAATCCGACGTAGCTGCTGGTTGCGAAGGGTTTGGTTTGGGGTTTGGCAGACGCCAGACCTTGTTCCCTTGCAGGGATCGTTGGAGCTCGCTTCCTGGAGCCGGGGAGGAGCCGACGATCATCGCCACAATTTGTCTGATTGCAAAAACAGACAACTCAGGCGCGAGCGACGAGAGAAGGAAGGGTGACGCGATGGGGAAGAAGAAGAAGAAAGCGCCCAAGGTGTGGTGCTTCTACTGCGAGCGCGAGTTCGAGGACGAGAAGATTTTGATCCAGCACCAGAAAGCCAAGCACTTCAAGTGCTATGTGTGCCACAAGAAGCTCTCGTCCGCCAGCGGCATGCTCATCCACGTGCTGCAAGTGCACAAAGAGTCCGTCTCCAAGTGCGCTCGACACCCTCTCAGCCACTCGGAATTGCGTTTCATTAGTAGTTTGGGTCGGGGACATTTGGTCCGCCGCCTTGTTGTCCGTCCTCTGATTGGCGTTCGTTCGAAATCATTGTATCTCAGGAACTCGCGGGGGCGAGTTCTTGGAATTAGATTGCATACCAATGTCGTGTGGCACTCAACCCTAATTAGGAGGAAACGTCGTGCACTTGTCTCGAATTGAGAATTCGGCCTCTCTGAGCGTGATTGGCAGCCTGTGATACTGAGAATACGGAACGACTGATTGCAGATTTCGAGAGTTTCCAACGTGCTGAACTGGGAACTTGACGAAGTTTCTCTCAACTTGCATTGCTAGTTGTTCGTTTTAGCTCGCTCCCTTCATTTGTTGTTAGGGAGGCTCCTCACCAGCAGCTCTTCTCCTTTGAATGCCGTGATTAAGAGCAGCGGGGAAGGGGCTATGATGATTCTAGGGCTAAAATGTATCCTGAGCCGCAGTGCGCTCTTGCGGTTGCACGACTTCTTTTTGTTTCTCTGGCCTGCTCGATTTCAGTACAGTTCTGGGTTTAACGCAATTGTGAGCACTGTAGGTGTGGTGTTGAGGTGGTGTTTTCTTGTCGAACCTGACCTATCCTTGTTGATGTGTAGGATCCCTAATGCGAAGCCGGAAAGGGAATCCATGACTGATTTGGAAATATATGGGATGGAGGGTATACCAGCTGACATCCTTGCAGCTCATGATGGGGATAACGATGGTACGTCCTTCAAGCGATCCACTGTTGTTGGCATGGTGTTGGGTTAATGAGTTGCTTTGGAATGTTGATATTGTAGCATGCTAATACCATGAGCGGCAAGTGTTGAAAAGATTGTCTGGATCGATACCCGAGATCGTGCCACCTTGTCTTTCTTTTCGTAAGATACCCTACCTTTCGTTGTCTGGACTTGTCGTTAGGTCTTTTGCAATCCTCCAATGCAGCGCGTCAGTATTTAGATCAGCTTCCGATTGCAACTCGGTGTTCCTGTTCATGTGTTACGTTAGTGGTCTGTGAGGGACTATAAGCATCCTTTGCTGGTTTCCGGAGCATTTGGCGTGTCTCCTGTTTCCTAGTTGAGCCTATTCGTATGCACCCCTCTTGGCCGGCGAGTTGGGACGTTGTGCTTGCGCCGTATGAGGAATGTCCACATTTTATTGCGAGCTCTTGGTTTGGGATGGTCTTTGGGCGTCGTGGATTCAGAGTTTCTCTGAGGTTTGAGTGATGAATGGCGGATTGTTGGTAGCGACTGGATGGCAGTGGTTGTCAATGTGCTACGTTGGGCCGGTGCATTGGAGAGTACGTGTCAGTGCGAAGGTTGCCAATGGTAGTAATTAGTTTTGGTCTCGTACGTTTGTTGCAAGAGAGTTTCGTTGTTAATGTCGATTGGGAGATTCGGCTCACGCAGAGGATGAGAACCCATCAAAGGTTGCGAAGGTGGAGGTCCCTCCGTCCTTACCCTATGTGGGAGGGGGGATGATGGCACCGAATGCTCTTGGTATGGCCCCACAACCAATGTATACTGCAATGCAGCCTATGTAAGTTATTCTTCGAACCCTTACAATGCGTTGCTTGTCTGTTTTTCCAGGTGTTAATGGATGCATGCTTACACGCAAGGTGCGTAGGTCATTCTTTGTCGAGTCTAGGTCTAGATAGGGGACATTTCTTGCGTTCACCGAGTGTTGAGGCTTGGTGATAATGAGCAGCTTGTTGTTGGAAAGTAAATGGGTATATTTTGTCAAAGATGGGAACATCGGTTGGTTTTCATGATTTTTTGTGGTGCACTGAATTCTGTTCGGCCATCCTTGTGTGCGACGTGCTGAAAGGATTTTTGTTGTATCGTACAACTTGGTGAGGGTCTTGTAGCTAGATTAGTTGGTGGAACGCTGTGATTTGAGTGGTGCAGTGAGTTGTGTCGCTGGGGTATTTTCTGACTGGTTGCTTGTTTGCAGGTACCGGGTATCGCCAGGATCGGGTCCACGACCACCTCCGAACTGGCAGCCGCAACCTCCACCGCCTCAAGGGTGGAGTGGGCCTGCGCCTGGACAAGCAGGTCCACCTCGCATGGGCCAGCCTCCACAGCCTCTTTTTCCTATACAGGGTCAACGACCTCCCCCTCCGCTGGGTCCTTCTCAACCTCCTTCCCAGCCTCTATTTCCTATTCGTCCTCCTCTGCCTCCAGGTTCAGCAACCCCTCCGCCTCGACCGTTGTTTCCTGTAGGTCAGCCCTCAAACGGGCCTCCTCCTCCCCCTCCTCCTCCACCTCCTCCTCCACCATACAGCTCGTCTGGGCCAGTTGTGAAGCCACCTCCGCCTAGTGGTGGCGTCAATCAATCGAGCTTGAGTGGAAGTCCTGGCATGTCACCTCCATTTCCACCAGCTGGAGGTTCCCCTGCGATGAGCAATAGTATGGGTGTGAACTCACGGTTGCCTCCTCCGTTATCCAATGGAGGTGAGATTCGATGTCGTTTCTTGCTGCGTGCTGCTCGTTTTTTTTATTACCCGTGACTGAAGTCTGAGTGTGTTGGAGACGTAGTGTGATGAATATACATCTGTGGAATGGATCATGATTATGGAGGAAATGTTACGTTGCTTGTTGTAGAGTATACTTCTTCTGGATGGAGCCAGTGTTGCGTAAAGTGTAGGTGAATGATTGTCTTAGTACTGGCATTTCTCACTCTGTATCATTGTGCTGTATTTCATGTGCTGACACGTTTCGGCAATGATGTGCAGGTATGAATGGGCCACCTCCCCCCCCGCTGAGTAGCCACATGTACTCGTCGGGGCCCAACACCGGTGGGCCATCGATAGGACCCCCACCTGTTATTTCAAACAGGCCACCAGGGCCAGCTGGGGTTACGAACGAGGTTTATCTAGTTTGGGACGACGAGTTTTTGTCTATGGTAAATTGGATCGATTCCTGATGTCAGTTGGAACGGTGGAGTATTGTTGATGATGAATTTTTTTCTACATAGATGTTCCTGCCCTCTATGACATGGTTTCCTTGAGGGGTTTTCGTTTAGGAGTTGATTTGTGCATCCTCCATTGAAATTTCGAGGTTCTCATAGTACGATCGCACTGTGAATCTGTTGCAGGAGGAGCGGAGGGTATCTTTGCGGAAGTATCAGGCTCACGACGAGACGATGCAAGTAAGCGAAAGGTCATAATGTGATGATGTGCTCAGGATCGGGGATTGCTTGATCGCGTGCAGTATCGTCTCGTATGAATTTAAGGTGGAGCTGGAGCTGTACTTCTAACATGTTTGTTTTCTTTGCACAGATGAGTTCTGTTGATGATGCAATTGATAGGAGAATCTTAGAAGGCAGGTTGGCAGGGCGAATGAGTTTTCATGTGTAAGTTTTGGCTTGTAAACGATCATTCCGCACTTGGAGGCTGGAGAAGAGTTATTTGGTGGTGAGAGACGCCCAAGTAGTATTTTCATGTTATGAGGCCAGCCGTTATTCTTGGTCTGACGAAAGCAACGATATGCCACTGGAGCTTGCGCTGCCCTGTTCAGCTGCTGGTGATTTCTGCACCAGTGTATTGAATCGACGGTGTATTTTATTTGGGGGATAGACTTAGTTGCGAGGCGATGAATCTGGTTGTATGGTTGCTGAGCAAGGACGCAGGCTATCAGGCAAATGTATGACTATTTATTTAAGACATTCTGTATTTTTGGCAGTGTTGGGAGTTGTGACCTACTGCAATTTTGCTGGTACAGGCTCTGTTTGTTTTCTGCTAAAAATGCCTTGTACAATGAAGTGCTTGTTGCCGTTTGTGTTTGGGTACTTCTTGAAGTTGTCTCCTGTTTTTGTCAGTCACTTGGGGCTCCTCAAACGCAGCTTCATCGCCAAATTCAGCCTTATCTTAATCTCTCGATGCCCCTTAGGCTGAACCTCTAAACCTATGTAGTCGCAAATACAGACTTGTAATAAAGAAAATCCCCGAGATGGTGGGGCAATATCAAAAAGAAAATTCAGTACACTACGGAACCTTAACTACAGCTCAAGCTTTAAGTACAACACGAACGTAGTGTGGAATTGGACCAGCCCATCACTGTCTGCTTCTCAGTCCTGTGACCTACTGTTTGGCCCCAATTCCATTCACTGCCCCATCCAAATCTGTCTAAGAAATATCTTAAACCATTTAAAATTCTAACAAAATTTGACAAGATTCTGACCTTAATGTCAACATGGGCTACCGTTTCAGCCCCTGATTGGTGGATACTTAAGTGCCAGTGGATTCATAGCATTACATGCTTTTTTCCTACTCTGGAGGGCTGTGAGTTCCCATTTGGAAATCCACCAAAACCTGCCGTTCACAAGTTGCATTGACCTGGCCAAGCAACTGCTAGGTCACTTTTTTTGCACAAAAAATAAAAAATTTAAAATAAAAATAAAAATTTAAAATTTGTTAGAATACATTTGAAATGAGGTTCTCATGATATGGTGATTTTTTTATACTTTTGTGTTCTTAAAATCCATGACTTCATTTTTGCAAATCCAGTTTTGAACTAGAGTCAATGCAATTTTAGCTTGGTCAACTACTTGACATTCTTCCACATTTGTAATTTTAGAATAATATATATCCCAACAACACCAATCCAACCATTAGATAGGACAAAAAATTGATAAAGTATCTCCACAAATTTGGATGACTTTCATCCAAACAAAATGAGAAAGAACCAAAAGTTTCAATTTGTCCATCGTCTAGAAATTGGATGTTGGAATGCTTAGGGGTTAACCCCTAAAGGACCGGACTCTGTTTTTTGGTTGTATAGAAATTTTGGGTAGGTACCTACGAGCAAAGATTTTTATATTTGGAGCTGAAATTTTAATAGAATGTGGGGGCGAGGAATATTTTTCATATGCACCAAATTTCATGACATTTGGAAATACGAGTCAAAAGTTATGGCCCAATATGTTACTTTTTTCACTGACAGGGCAGTTCGGGCAAATCAGAAAAAATCACTTTTTTCAGAAACAAAAATTTGGAATTGATTTTCTAGTTTTATATACACGAAAAGCTTTGAATCATTCCATTTTGATCAATGAGTCAAAAGTTATGAGGATTTTTTGTTTGCGGGCAGTTTTGGATTTCCTACTCTAAAATAAACTTTGAAATCCTTTATCTTACCCAATTTTCAATATTTTTGGACAAAAATAAAATAGTAGGATGTAGATACATTGTTACAACATTTCTACCATTGGGATTGGAAATTTTCAATTCCATATTTAAATTGTAAAATGATTTAGTATTTTTAATCATTCTCTACTACTACCTACTTACTATTTTTTTCGTATATGTTGTACTATTCCAAATGATTTGAAAATTTTCAAGCATGTGGCCAACTTGTCTAGGAAAACAAATCCAAAGAAGCACCACCATTTAGGTCATTTTTTCATAGAAATGTGAGCTTGTGAAGTTCAGCTGCCCTGCTTTTTGCAGGGTCAAAAAAATGATTTTAGTTAATCTGAATGCTTATATCTTGCAATCCCCCCGGTGGAAATGTCTGAAATTTTTACCACATGTTTTTGATACTATATAATACAAGATCCTACGGTTAGATATGTCAAAAAAAATCTCAAAATTTTGGTACTTGTACTAGAAATGACAGTTTTTGGAACGTTTTTGGTGAAAGTATAGTGACGGTCCTTTAAGGGTTAAGCAAGAAGTGGCAATGTGCATAGCTCCATACTGAAAGCTCTTTTTATATGATGGAGCACACAACAAAAAATACTACACACAAAGAATCAAGGAATCAACAGAGGGTCACAACACAACCCAAAGATTGAAGAGCACAACAACAAGCGCAAAAGAAGACAATCTTGCACACACAACAACAATGACAAAGGACGGTACGCAAATTTTTTGGATCTAGAGCAACAACGTGTTCAACAAGGGTGGGGAGGATTTGGCTTCCCTGTCCATGTCCTAGCCTTAATCTTGCATTAGTCTTAATGAACTAGTGTAGTCACAACCACATCTAAGTTGCCTTACCAAGAAAAATTACCTCATGAATTAGTGTTTGTGTATGTAGAGGTGCATGCAACTCTCTAAACCGAACCTCCAACCACATGTATGGTTTTACATTGTTGATTGTATCATTGTATGTTAACGATGAATAATTATTTATATACTATAAAATATCGAGAAATTAGTGAGGGCAACCTAATTTCACTATTCATTGTAGAGTATTCTCTTTGTGAAGACCTTGAACTTCATTGGTTTTAAGGTTTTGAGCATTGATGATTTATTGCAATCATACTTTACAAGGTACAAATGCAAGGTACTGCTTCCAAATTAGGTGAAGAATCCAATGCCATTGCTATGTGATGACATATAACTTAAATGGGCTTTGAGATTTTCATCATTATATTGTGATGAATATAATTTGGTTGTTGTATTAACCCCTAAATGCCCAAGGCATTTTTTGAGCATCTAAGAATTTTCTCTAAATTGAACAAAAAGTCAACATTTTGATAAGTTGTCTCAATCTTTTTTACTGTAACCATTCACATTCAAACTAGAGATGTTAGAGATCTCATAGGAAAAGAAAACACAACAATATCACTTATGGAGTGAAAGATTATAATGTTTGACCATGAGGGTGTTAAAACTACAAAAGGGATGTGAAGTCTTTCAATCCTCTTTCACAAATCAAATTAAAAAAATTGGTGACCAAAAAAATATGAGGATAAAGGGCCTAACATATATAACCTCAATCAATTTATGGCTTCTCAAAATTTACTCTATAATTTTCTTAAATGAATTTTGAATGTGATTTTTTCTTCAAGATCTAGTGTATTTGAGGCTCATTTCCAAGAGCTCTCAATTACTACGGGAAGTCAAGATTGCAATGGGTACCTTCGTACAAAATCTTGAATAGAAAAATCACTATCATTATTTTCAAGATTTGATTTTTGATGTTAAAACTAGATTTCAAGAAGAACTTTAAAAAAATATAAACTACTAAAAATAGCAACTTGGTTAGGTTTTATTTAACTTCAAAGTTTTTTTGACACCACATTTTGGTGCCTTGGGCATTTAGGAATTAAATGGAATAGCAAACTATAGTATTTGGATTCCCACCTTAGAGCATCCCTACCTTAGTTACTCTTTGTATCCAACTGGAATGCCAAGGGCAAGAATTAGGAGTCAAGGCCCTTCCACTGTGGCACTGAGAATTGAGTTCAGATCACTAACAGCACCCAATTTTGCAAAAACAACATTATAATGAAATTAGGTTGCCCCATACTAATTTCTCAACATTGGACACCATATTAATATTTATTGTTATTGTTCAAGAATGCACTGCTTTCAAAGTAGGTATTGTTGGCATGAACCTTTAAGTGTGCAAATACAAATATTTGCAAAAGTATTTGTTGACTTTGATGCCTTGTAAAGTAACTTTCTTGGCATAAGGCAATCTAATTGTTAAAGCAACCTAATTGCACTATTTTGTGTAGTGTACTCCAATTTCAAGTGCGCAGGGAAGTTTTGAGCAAGTTCGGTGTTTACTAATTTCAATGTAGTTTTGATTGTTTTCTTGTCAAACTAATTTTTTCATAATGGTGAGATGAGAATCAGTCCCTAGATCATGTAGTCACATGGAGGTCGTCATTGTAGAATAGATTGTTACTATCCTTAGAATTTGATTTTACGCTAAAATTGGAATAGGGCCATTAATGTATTGTAGGGAGCTGTGGAGTTTTGGTCACTAGAAGAGGCGCTTTGGCTAGCCCATGTTTGGGAGGGTCGGAGCTGTAGTGCCCGCCATGCCTTGCTTACTATGGGAATTGGGCCGTCCCACAATGGCAATGCTCTAAGTGTAGGGTATGGATTATGTTTTTTGGGTGAAGATAATGAAATGTGACGCATGGTTGAGTTCTAAGCCAAACAAAGAGGCAGTTATTACAGGAGTGTAGAAAGTGAGTCGTATAAGTGTGTATACAATTTTGATGAATGAGTTAAGCTTAGTGTAAGCTAAGTATGGTTGTAATTCTAAGGCTTTGCTACAAAAGGATGAAATTGCTCCATCCAACACTTGCCGATAACCAAGCAATGGTCCCCCCATGTTTAAAAAGAATTATGTTTTGTAAGATATTTGGGAGGGACTTACTAGTAAGTTCTAGTATTGGGGTTGGTTTAGGAGCAACACAAGACAATTTTGTTCACTGTAAGGGGCCCTTTTTAAAGATGCAAAAGGGACCCCAATCTCATTGATAAACAATGTTATGCATGTTGATACTTTATTAGGGCCTCTATCTTGCACAACTTTCCTTCTTTACACTTGTCCTCACTACTTCTCAGTAGTTCTTGCCCTTTTCTAGTACGTAGACTTTCATTTTTCTTCCAACCAATTTGGTTTGGAAAAATTCATTTCTAATACTAAATTTTATATGTTTTTTTTTTAAATTTGAAGAATGATCTAAAACCTTTGTCTTATTGAGGTTAGTTTTATAATTCAAATTTAAATTTAGGAAGTCTAATGCTTAACTAACTTAGGAACTACAATTGTTCTACATGTACATGTTTCTTATTGAATTTATTAGCATTAAATTTTATTTTTATTGTTTTTGAAAGTAAATTGAAATAAATTTATGTTATAAGATGACTCTACTTTAATTTAACCTTGTGTGTGTAAGAATGTCACCCATTGGTGATGTGTGTTTAATTTTTGCGCAACCACTAATAAAACTGGTAGGAACCAGATGTAGACATGGGCTAGATGAACAAGACATATTGAATCTAAACAAATTCAACCCTAATCTTGATGGTCACTATTTTTTATTTCAAAGACAGAGAGTTCAACCTTACATCCCCTTGTGCATCTTGAAATAAGTTTTCTTGCCTTTTTCTTGTTTGTCATATAATTTTGCATTGCATTTCCTTTCTTCAATTAACACCATGGTATTGCCATACCAATACCATATGAAAGGGAAGTATACCCCACATAGTCTTCTTTCAATTGCATGTCATATCTACAAATGTGTAACATGTCTACTCAACATAAGGTGATTAACAAAATTGACATCAAGCCTTAATGAGGCTCCTTTCATGCTTGGTTGTTCAATCTTCTTCATTTAGTCACAATATAGATGAGGAAAGGCTCTAATATCTTACAAAGGCTTTGAAATTGAGTGTTTGTTTACAAGGTTGCAACTAAGGTAACTAGACCCATTCCCAAACTTTTAAGAAACTATTTGCCTTTTGTAATCAAGATTCAAAATTGATTAATTTGTGTTGATTAGACTTTTGGAAAAATCCAAGCGGAAAAAGAATTATCTTAAATCTCTTTTTTAAATCTGCAAATATATGAAGTGAAAGGTGTTATGAATTGATTAAAAAATTGAATCCAAAGGGTTCAACTAGTGTGAATCGATACAATGTATTCCATTGATAGTTGGTTACAAGTACTTAATAGGAGACATTGAAATATCACAAATTAAATCTTTGAAATGGACTTACTTCATATTTTTATTATTGTTGAAAAGAGATGACATTCTTGCCTCCAAATAAAACTTGCCATAACTATATCTCATTAATCATAATGGAGCTTTTCATATACCTATGTGTTTATCTAGCCAAACCCAAACTTTTCCAAAATAATTTGCAAAAGATCAAACTTTTTTGGTTCTCCACATTTGGATCCCCCAAAGAAAAAACATCCAAAAGCTATTCCGATATTTATTGGAGTTACATTGAACAAATCTTGACATTAAGAAATTGACGATTAGGAATTACAAGAGAAATATTGAAAAACAGATCACTAACTAAAGCTTGCCCAAAACACTAAAAACAACATTCTGGTCTCCCAAGAAGTTCTTGAGATTAAGTGCACTACAGATTTTTTGACATGGAAATAAAATTATGATTAAAATATTATCAAAGTAAATAAACTAGAAACCAAGATAATTTGTACCGTTTAATCCCTAAATGCCCAAGACGTTTTTTGAGCTTCTAGGAATTTTCTCTAAATTGAACAAAAAGCCAACACTTTGATAAGTTGTGTCAATTTTTTTATTGTAACAGTACAAATTCAAACTAGACATGTTAGAGATCACACAGGAAAAGAAAACACAACAATATCACTTATGGATTGAAAGATTATAATGTTTGATCATGAGGGTGATAAAATTGCAAAAGTGCTTTGAAGTTTTTCAATCCTCTTTTCACATGTCAAATTTAAAAAGTTGGTCACCAAAAAAATATTAGGATAAAGGGCCCAACACGCATAATCTCAATCAATTTACGGCTTTTCAAAATCTACTCTACAATTTTTTTAAATGAATTTCTAATGTGATTTTTTCTCCATGATCTTGTGTATTTGAGACCCATTTCCAAGAGTCTTTAACACTACAAAAAGTCAAGATTGCAATGGACACCCTTGCTCAAAATCTTGAATAGAAAAATCATAATCAATCATTTTCAAAAGTGAACTTTTGATGCTAAAATTAGACTTCAAGGAAAAAATTTCAAAAATATAAACTACTAAATTGTCAACTTGGTTAGGTTTTAATTAACTTCAAAATATTGTCAACACCCAAATTGGGTGCCTTAGGCATTTAGAGGGTAATGACTCAAAAACCCAATGAAGACTAAGTACCCATAATTGGAGAGCATAATAATAATCTGAGTTTGTTACAAATTGTACTCTAATAACTAAAAACTAATTTAACCTCTAAAGGACCAAGGCCTTTTTTCTACCAAAAACACTCAAAACTATCATTTCTATAGAAAAGAGTAAAAATATTTGAATATTAATTCTTTGTATATCTAACCATAGGATCTTACACCTAACTAGTATGAAAATTTAGAATTTTTTTCAGAATTTTAGACTGCATAGATTGCAAGATATCTGTGTTTAACCCCTAAAGGAACAAACATCGTTTTTTGGCAACATAGCAATTTTGGGTAGCTCACTACAAATGGAATTTTTATTTTTTTTATTTGAAAATTTCACACAATGTGTTCCCAAAGAGTAGCGTTAAGGCACAACAATTTTCTTAACTTTTGACTACATGGTTCAAGAGTTATTGTATGATATGTAATTTTTAGTGTTCAACAGGTTTTTTTAAAATTAAAAATTAAAATTGTTTTTTAGATTTACATATACATGGAAAGCTTTGAATCATTCCATTTTAAATTACAAGATGAAATTTATGAGGTGTTCTAGTTTGCGGGTAATTATGCATTCCCTACTTGAAAATAAACTTTGGAGTCCATTATTTAATTCAATTTTTTATATATTTTAGAAAAAAAAATGATGTAGATTGTTTATTACTAAATTACTCAAACCGTTGGAATTGGAATTTTTCAATTTTATAGTTAAATTCTTAACAATGTAGTGTTTTGAATCACTTTGTACTTCTTTCTACTTACTATTTTTTTCCTATATTTTGTGCAATTCCAAATGATCTAAAATTTTTCAAGCATGCAACATTAGATGAGATTGGGGGGATGGGGGATGGGGGATGGAGGGCGGTTTTAGGCTTGTTCCAATTTTGTTCCCCCTGGTCTCATTGAACTTGGGTGACAGATATTGTTTTTTTCAAAAAACAAAAAACAAAAATGAAAAAATCCTTAAAATGAAAAACAAAGTTAAATTTTTTTTTTTTCCAAAAGAAGTGACATGGCAGTTGCTTGGCCAGGTTAGCGCAGCTTGCAAACGGCAAGCTTTGGCGAGTTTCCAGATGGGAACTTGCAGTCCTCTAGAGTAGCAAAAAAACATGTAATGCCAACTTGACTTGAGGAACAAATCCAAAGAGTAACCACAATTTTGGACATTTTTTCATAGAAAAGTGACCTTGTGAATCGTAGCTGCTCGTATTTTCACAGGGCCAAAAAAATGATTTTTGTCATTTCAAACATCAATATCTTGCAATCTACACAGTGAAAAATTCTGAAATTTTTTCCACATCTTTTAAAACTATTTTACTAAAAGATCCTACAATTACATGTGTCCAAAAAAAATTTCATGTAAAATTTGGTGCTTGTATTAAAAATGGCATTTTTGGAGCGTTTTGGGTGAAAATATAGTCTTTGACCTTTAGGACTTACAGTGAAGAAAAAAAAAATTTCAACACATTGGGGGACTAGCCTATTTGACTTTGAACCTTCTTAACTTTAATTTTTTGCACTACAAAGTTTCAAGCTTTAAATCTTTATGGAGGAGAATTGAGTTGAGAGTATAGAATTTTTTTTTATTAATTATTAAAAGAAAAAATGTATTCCTTAAAAAATTGTTAAGTAGAAGTACATATGAGATAGAAGGAAAATCTAAATTATTAATATCTCTAAGATGGAATTAAAATGCATTAATTCCTATGGTGAGATTGTTTTAGAAAAAAAATTAAACCATGCGGATTTTTTTTCTTCGAAAATTGTATTAAAAAATGAATTCTACCAGTTATTTTTTCAAAAAGATTCTCTAATTGCCCCCCAAACAAGATTGTCTATAACTTTTTCATATCAAATCTAAATAGAATGAATCAAAGCTTTCTATGTAGAAAAAAATATAAGAGAATTTAAAAAATAAATAAATTCAAATTTTTGAAATTTATTTTTATTGCCCTCTTTCCCCTCCTTTTCCTTGTTTTTAGTTGATTTGGGGATAACTTTTGTTCATGGTCACCAATTGAAAAAAAAATTATATTCCCATGAAGCTAAAGTGAAAAGAGGAACAATATTAATCCCTAAAATTTTTCCATGTTTAAAGGCCCAAAATTGCTTTAGAATACTAGTCTCCGAAGCAAAGCTAAAATCTTCATCTATACTTATTTCTTAAAAAATCCAACCATAGGATCCTTTTGTTAGCTTGTTAAAGTACACCCTTCTAAAATTTCAGAATAAAAAACTTTACCAATTGCAAGATCATAATGCTTAGATTTCAAAAAGAAGTATTTTCAACCCTTCTCAAATGATTAGATTTCATCTTTCAATATTTTTACTTAAAAATATGTAGATCCTATAACTTGAACTCTCTATAATACTCCATATGTTGAATAAATAAGTTTGGAATACATAAAAAATTTCAACAATTTTTTTTTCATATTCATACTTGAAAATATAGTATGTAGAAAGAAACAAGGAATGATTCAAAATACAAAATTGTTAAGAATTTAGTTATAGAGTTGAAAAATGCCAATCCCAATGGTTGAATGTTGTAATAAACTATTTACTTCCTATGATTTTTATTTATTTATAAATATTGAAAATTGAATAAGATAAAGGACTTCAAAGTTTATTTTAGAGTTGAGATTCCATAACTACCTACAAACTAGAACTCCTCATAACTTTCATATCAATAATAAAATTGGAATGATTCAAAGCTTTCCACATTTTTCAAATCTATAAAACCAATTTCAAATCTTTATGTCTTAAAAACATGATTTTTTTTAAACTACCGACATTGCTAGGGCTTCAAAATAAAGAGAGTTGCTATTATGTGAGCCTACAATCATGAGCCCATGAGCTTAGAAGATTATACACCTATGTTATAAATGTCTATATTATAGAATTCATCCATGATTATAGTGTAACCATATTATAGGTGTTTATAATATAAGCACCTTCTATGATTGTAGGATATCTACTTATACATATGCTCAAGGCTCACATACTCACATACTAGCATTATTGCAAAATAAACTGCATACTTTATATTGCACAAAAACTTTTTAACCATGTAGTCAAAAGTTATAAAAAATTTTGCACCTTAAAATTACTAGTAATCCTCTACCACATGAATAAAAATGAAAATTTTATTTATAAATGGATTACTGAAACCTCAGGGGGGTCATTTAGAGTGTCCATTAGAAACCACGTGCGAACAAAACTTTGGACCCCCTACATACTTTTTGAATTTTAAATAAAACAAAATTAAAAAAATATGAATAGATTTTCCTCCTTTGAAAGTTTATGTTTTGAATTCTTGATATTTTTATTTGTTAATAATAATTAGTTACAAATTTTTGAAGTAAAAAGATACACTATAGAACTGAAAAATAACTTTCACATCCCTATATTATATAAGAATAATTGTCTAAAAAATGAACAAGAAATTCATAAAAATAACTCATTATTGAAAGCTCATTTTGAGTTGAATATTGACTCAATGGTCATCTAAATGTGTCCTCTATAATTATTTGAGTTGAAAAACATGCTATTTTAGTTCATTTTCAACCTCTTCTAGAAATCACTTCATATTTTATTTGAGTTGGAAATTTTGGCAATAGAAAGCTACAGTTATTATTAAACAATGTTCAAAATTTTAGGTTGAAATTATAATTTATTAGAAATCACTTGTTTGCATGTGGTTTGTTATAGTAGAACTAAGTGCACCCCCTAAGCTGAAAACACTATGTTGCCAAAAAATGTTGCTTGGTCCTTTAGGGGTTAAACAATCATGGTAGGTAACTAATAATTCAAATGTGCATATGCCATTTGGAACAATTTTACCCAATTCTTTAGGTCTTACAAACATACCAATGAAATATATTAAAGACTTACAAATTGAGCTCTCAGTAATTCAAGTACTTCTACTAAAAGCTCACAAAATGATCAAACCAAAAGAATTCACAATGATACATGAATGTTGTCCAAAAAACATTGACACTAAGGTTGAAGCACCAATTGTCAACCACACCCAATACCCAACCAATAGGGGTGAAGTATTTCCAATCAAGGCTAAAGCAAAATTCCAACCAAAGCTTAGAATGTATTTTTTTGGTCTTTTACAAGGTTGGGATTAATAAGATTATGACACATGTCCCAAAGTAGTGAGCAAGAAAATAGGAAGTAGTGAGCAAGAAAGTAATTCTTGAATGATTAAAAATGAAAGACTCTAAACATTGGCTACTAGTGAAGTGCACTTTTTGGCTCCCAAAATTCACAGGTATTTCAATTCTTGGAATAAAATCTGAAAATTTTGCTAGCCCCATATTTCATATCTTCCTACATGGGAGATTTTTTTCCCACCACCTCATACTGCACACGATCTGCTCCAAAATTGCTTAAATGATCAGCTACTGGTGCCTCGACAGTTATCTAATATAATCTGATTAGTGCATTCAAGGAAAAAACTTTCAACCCACGTAGTTAATGCATGACAATACCTTAAGTGGGAGTCTAGTGAGCACCCGAGACCTGAGGGCAGTGTTCTAAAATGCTCATATGTTGGGTAACTCATCGCTGCCAAATATTGTTCTTTTAACGCTCCAAACCACACCATCTGTTCCAAACCTGTTGTACTAATATTCCATAAAAACTGTCGATAGTAGGGTCAAGATGAAAGACATCAATGTTGTTCTCGACTAGGAGAAAACAAAGTAGCAAGTTAAATAGTAGATTAACACAACTCCACACATGGGAATCTTAGCATCCCTATAATAAACTGTACACTTTTTAAACTGCATAACATGTAGGCGGTTGGGCTCTTAGATGTATGCGTTCAGTTTTCAGTTCATCTGAGCGTCATGACCAATTGCCCACTGATCATGGGCTTGCCCATGCTTCTTTCAGCAATTGAAATCGCGAGGCTCCCAAACCTTCATTCTTTTTCTTCTTCCCACTGCCATTTTCTGCACCATACCTGGGTTTGTCCTGCAACAAAGATAGGGGGTTCTCGTATTCCTCCAACTCATCATCACTTGTGTAACCTTTTCGCAAGGCTGAAGAAGGACTTCTTCCCCACTGAGAAGAGTTTGCAGGTTCTCCGATCCATAGCTTCACAAAACTCGTGGGAGGTGGCGAATACACCACCGAAGGTACACAAGCCATGGCGATGTCATCTGGGCTAATATCATCCTCTCCAAACTTCCTTCGCTCGTTTGCTACCTGCCAAACCAAATGCAAATCAGCAACTACAGGGAGCAAAACTGGACGCAAGAATATTTAACTGAACGCAGTCTCTCAATTGATCATTTCAAATATTCCATTTCGGCAAACCTACTGTTTCAAGGTACTCCTAGTCAGATTCATGCTTAAAGTTTAGTTGTCTCCGTTACAAACAGAACCTGAATGTCAAAATGTGACACCAATTACACTAACTACTACTCCATAAACATGAGACTCTACATACCTCGGTAGCCAGGGCGTTCAGAAGACCTGGCGAAATGGGATCAGGGGAGAAGACATCCGGACCAAAGTTGGCCAACACTCGTCGTATTAGTGGTAAATTGAGTCCTGGACAAACCTGTCATAAAATTGTACAAATTCTGAATAATGTTGTACAAATTCTGTTGCACTAGCAAGTTCAAACCGTAGCGATCATGCAATGTTCATTTTCGTCCATCTAAACTTTGTAAAACTTTTGTGTTTGGAAAAGTCTAAATTGAGCGTAATGAATTAAGTCCCTTTCATCAATATATTAGAGTTTTCAAACCCTACAACAAAAACAAAAAGAGATGCCATGGAGTGAATGGAGAGTGACATTGGGGAAATGCATGGACAGTCGAGACATTCACTACAGAAAAGAGGCGTACCTCTTTCCGGATCTCAGCATCAAGGAGGATATCCTTGGGAAGCATGAGCAAGTCTCCTGTAGCTTTAAGCAGATTGAATTGCACAGGTTCTTCATCGTCAGCATCATCCGGCAGAGACGATTTGAATTCAGCTGGCACGCGGTCTTTGCAGCTGACAAGAGCAGACAACCACGTTGACCAGTTTACTACCTGTTCAAGGAAGCAGTTTAAAAGCTTTGTTAGATAGCCATATCGACCAGTTTACTAAACAGGACCCATTTTCGAGGCCTCTACGAATCCTAAAATCTTCTTGAAAAGTACTGTTACGCAGAACACATACCACATTCTTCAAATGGGATCCAGCTCCAAAAGTAAGGCTCCCAATAGGAATTGGAAGAACTGAAAGATCAGTTATTGGATCAGATAAAGGATCAGTAGGAGCATCATCTTCTGGATCGCGCAGTATTCCATTGAACATGGCTACATCGAGTCGAACAACACATTCTTCAATAACCTGCAGAAGAGTACTTCCTGAATTCAGCTTGGAAAGTTTCCAGTATGGTGAAATAAATACCAGAACACAGAAATCGAAAGCACTAGGGTGTCGAATTTCCTGGTTGAAAATAAGCAAGGTAACCCCCAATAAGGGTCACAGAAGCAATGCACTGAAACTCCAGTCCGGCTAGGCAAATCCAAAATTTCCGATACTCGCCACAGAGCAACCCCCACCCCCACCCCAAACTTACCATTCTGTTTAATGCTGGCAAACAGCCACATTCTAACCCCTCCCCTTGAAGAGGACAGAGCCTCTTAACTGCATCTGTAAATGCCCTCTTCCAGATTTCCACGGAGATGTTACCTTGCCGGGTATCACCTAACTTGCGGGTATTGTAATTCACTTTATCCTTTGCAAAATCTCTTGAATCACCAGAAAATTTGCTCAAGTCACCGTTCAGATCTGCAGAGCTACCCTTTGCATTCGTGGTTGCCGATCCCCCAAGTTGCATTCGTGGAGTCATTGCCTGTGTACATAACCAAGCACAAATGAATCTGAAAGGAGGAGCATGTTGCCTGTCGTCCACAGAAAATTTGTAGTTAAAGGTTGCCTTCTCCATTTAGCACCCAAATTGACCTTGGAAACATAGAGGCGGGATTTTTCGACGAAAGGCGTTTATTGCATACCTGCCACCACACGGATTCTAGCACACGTGCATGAAGCCACGACTCTATTCTGAAGAGTGTTGTCACAAACATCCCAGTCGTTCGCCAGTCTTTGTTAGCAACAGGTGGATTTAACAGGTAACTGATATCACTCTTTGACTTCCGTAGTTGCTGGGACCGAAAGGCCCTAGCTTGAAAGTCATTACCGAGGGAAGAATCGGCATCTACCTCTACGCCAGACGATCCTACATCACTATCCTCACAAGAATGGCTTATGGACTCTCGCAGAACAACCACATTCGACCACCAGTATGTCAATCTGCGCAGAAAAACAAAGACCTACAGTGAGAAAGAAAACTCCATGTATCGTCTGCAAACATCGGGTGCGGAACAGATGAAAGAGGCAAGTAGCAGCGCAAGACCTCGGAACATCGCTCCCGCACGCCCGAGAAACCAGCACAAGTCCGGACACAATATTTTTAGCAATCGCTGCTCTCCTCTCGGGACTCCAGTTCTTGAACGCATACTTGTAAAACCTTGTAAGGCGCCGTGCAGGAGTGTGAACCTTATGCGCCGAGCTCCCATGCTCAGCCGCGACCGAATACAAAGCAACCTCGATCAATGCAGCGTCCCGCAATTCCTCTTCCATTCTTGCCAACTGCTGTTCTAGTTGCAGAATTCTCTCTTCTCCTTTCTCTGCTTTCGACAGAGCTTTAGCTTCGGCTGCAGCTCTCCTCCACTGGTCAACTGTTTTTTTCTCCACGGTCGCAAGCTTGGCCCTAGCCTCGTTCAAAACGCTTCTAGAATCTACTGCTATTTCAGGACTGGACTCCACATCCCTTGAGCCAAAAGATAGTTGATGCGTTAAGCTAACCGCGGAGGTAGAAACTCTCCTCCCTAGTACAGGAGGAGACGGGACCCCGTTAGTTGTAGCCACGAAATTTTCTACGGTCGGCCGGGAGGGCACCACAGTAAGACCGGCCCTGCTTCCATTGCCACCTTTTGATTTCGAGGCCTTCCTCCAAGCATACGCAGCTGCAGCAGCATTTGCAGCAGATCTTATGGAGGATTTGTCACTACTGTGTGCAGTAGAATGACCTAGTAGGTGTAATCCTTGCGCTTTCTCCGACAATCTTGAAGAATCACTCATTGTCGCTCAATCAAGTGCAGTCCTGGAAGCGTAACAGGATCAAAACAGCTTAGCAAGCTATGAACCAGTACTTCACTTGAAAAAAAAAAAAAAAATCTCTCGCATTGAAACAACTTTCAACAATTTCACCTCGATCATGAAAAAAACTTGAACTCGATGCCGCAACTTGCAGAAACACAAGTCAATCAACTCTATAATGGCTGGCTTAGAAACAATATCTTGCCGCCTCCCTAAGAGAGAGTTTAGATGGAGAGATTGATTAATCTTTACTAATCACTTCGTCTAAAACATCATATACGGAATCAAAATCAAGGTACAAGTTGCGACAACAAGGAAGCATAAACGTATACAATGATAGCCAATAATAGAGCAATGGAGACCTCTCAAGTAATCACCGCCCAATTGAGACTTTCTGTAATCAAAACAGACTAGCATGCAATTAAACAGGGAATCTTATTTAATTTTAAATAAATTCAAAATTGCTCTCACAACGAAATTATCCTCCAAAACATTCACCTCGATCGAGAAAAACTCGATGCTTCTTATTGCAGGAACACAAGCAAATCAAATTTAAAAATGGCTGGCCGCAATGATACGTCGAGTCACCTAAAAATGCTAAAAGAAAGAGTTTAGATGAAGAACTAGCTAATCGTTACTAAACCCTGCTAAATCGTTACATTACAAAATTAGCTAATCGTTACTTGCTCTAAAGACTCACACAAGGAAACAAAAAGGACATGATGCAATAAATGAAAAAATGCCACAGCAGCCAAAAAAAACCCGTAAAATGGAGGCCTCTCGAGATATCACCGCCAATTGAAACTCTCTGAGATTGTCCTTGTACAAAACAAGAAAAATGGCTTAAATTGTAATTAGAAAGATGTCCATCACTAGGCAGTAAATCATATTTAAGAATGACAATAATGCCTGCCTGCAATAACACCTAGCTGTCTCCCGAAGAAAAATTGTAGCTGGAGAATTAGCTAATCATTACTAATCACTCGCTCTTAAACCTAACACATGGAAAAGCAAACGGTACAAGACTCAACAACAGAGAATGAATGAATGCCCCCCAAAGCGCAAAACGAGACTCCTCAAGAGACCACGGCCAATTAAAACTCTCCATGATTGTTCATGCGAGCCGTGTTTAGAACGACAGAATGACTTTCAATTGAGACGTCGAGAAGTCGTTCACTAGGTGGTGGATCATGCTAAGAATGCCGAGATCAGGAAAGACAGAGAGAGAAACAGAGAGACAGAGTACAAGAAGTTTCAGCACTTACGGAGCGTGAGGAGCAGCACATTGGCAGCGAAAACCTCGGCGGGAGGCCGAATGAGATCGAAAGCAGGACGTCGAGGAAAAGAAAGATCGAGGGAATGCTGCTGCAGCTGATGTAAGTGGAATGGAGGCAATGCGGAACGGGAGAAGGCACAGAAAAGCTTGCAATGTGAGATGCGGCAAGTAACGAGCGATCAGGCCAGGCGGTGCGGGAGAGAGAAGGGGGAGCGGCAGGTTTGGCAGAAAAAACAGAGAGAACGGAGAAGGAGCAGCAGCTGCGAGGAGGGTAGGCAAGCAATGCGGGAACCCCAGAGAGCGAGACAGAGAAGAGACTGAGAAAGGTAGGCCAGCAGGCACCGGAGGGAAACAGCGCAGCCCCGAAAGAGACACATTTCATCCGTTCTTTCCGATGAAATCAAGTGTCCAGGGCATTCATCCATCAACAGGGTTTTCAGAAAAGTAAATTCTTTCTGGAATTTTTTATGACCTGGAGGGATGTTTTTATAGGGAACAGTAATACGTTTGCTGTTTGCTGTCTTCATTTCATTTCATTCAAGAATATTTGGAAGGGTGTCACAATAAACATTACTTCTTATGGGATGTCCCAAAATTTGGTCAAAAGAAAGAGAAAATCTTGAGAATCAATCCACATGCTCAACCTATGGTAAAATATTGAAATTTGTTATTTATTATGGATGGAAATTTTGAGCTCATGTTTGGAATTGAAGATTCCTAAATAGCTAGGGGAGGTTGCAACATAGAAAATTAACAATCTATTGAGAGATGACCAAGCCTCAAGAGTTGGATGGTTTACTTCAATAGAGAATTCTTCCATGAGCCCCTTTGTGGCACTTCATTATTCTAGAATAGAACATCTTTCCTAATATTCTTGAAGAGGGGTTTTCATTAATGTGAGCAATCAAATTTCACCACTCCAAGTAATTCAATTAGTGTGACTCTTGTTTCATATTTCATTTTCAACTAAAACAAAATTTGTTTTGAAAATTTAAAATAACTTTAGTACAAAGAAGACACTCCCTTCTTGTCATATTAGTCACTAAAAAAACAAATAAAATGATTTCTAATAGCTAAATGCAAAATGAAACAACTGGTACACCATGACCTAATTGAATTAACTTCACTAATAAGACTTTAATTATTGTGGAAAGCAAAGGTACTTTGCTAGAACTACATTAATTTATATTATTAGCTAAGACACAAACCTAATGTTACAGCAAAATTAGTAGTTTTTGGAAATCAATACAATACAATAGTATTTCAACAGGCATTGATTTAAATGAATTCAAATAGTGTAACTTTGTAAATTAGTGTGACATGCACTAATAGGATAACTAGTGTAGTTCAAAATGTTATAAACCTCATAAAGAATAGCTTATCAAGGATTCAAAGACTTTTAAAGAGATTTTTTCATATGATGATTGTGATCATATATAGACCTTCATGTGATATATATAGAAGCTTTTACATAATTTGACTTCATTCTCAAAAGAAATGAAAGTAAGATAGAACTCAAACTTCAAATTCCATATGAAACTACCTTCATAATTACAAACCAACAAGCCCCTCTTGAAGTCTAATATAGACTATCTTTCAATTGACCCTTGTAAGACATCACCTAACAAGCCTCTTTTAAAGTCTACTATAGACTACCTTACCCTTGCAAGACATCACCTCAAAAGTCATTGGAAGTCATTGGAATTACTTTATATGATTATTGGCTCAATTTTGTGTGATTGCTTAATTGTAATCACCAAGGCAATTGTTCTTAGACATATATTTCATCAAGTACACATAATCTTGTCCTTTTATATAATAGTTGTATGTCTATGGTATGCTTATAAGATTGGTTTTTGTATCACATTCCCAATGTTTGAAAATTTTCATGAGTTGAAAACAAAAAGTGATATTCATGAAAATAAAAACAATTTTAGTACCTAAAATTGTTTTCAACAATGCATCAGAGCTTGTGGTTTAGTACTCTTCAAAATAATTTTGGAATGGTCTGGTTTAATACAGCCTAATTACATTGACTTCAAAAAATAAATTTCTCCAATATTTTCAGAATTGATGTTCTTTTGTTTCCTCTAGCCTATCATTGTATCTTGAATATAAAAAATTCCTAAAATATGTATAGTAATAAGAATTGATATATATGTAATAAAGAGTATCATTCAATTGACTAACTGGAGTATTGTTAAAACCTATTTCCTCATATTCATTCATTTTTCTACTTTTTCATTTTGATAGTCATAAAAACTAGATCACAAGCATGTCTGTAGCATTTACTTAAAAATGTCTTGTGGCTCACTCCATGATCACATTCTTGATGTTCCGGTGCAAGAAGCAGAAGGCATTTGCCGAAGTCGAATTATTTGGTGGCATCTTTACAACACATTAAGCACCTTGCTTGTGAAGTTATACATTTGCCTGATAAAAAGAGTCGTTGCTTCGCACTATTCCAACAAGATTCGTCGTCTCAAACAAGTTCTGCTCCCAAAATAAAATACACCGTTAATTCAATACAAGGGTGAAGAAATCACAGGCGACTGAATCAAGCAGCTAACGCTCCAGTGGCAAATCCAAGTCGTTCCTTCCAACAGCCCACGGAGAACGGCTGGCATCATCAGATGGAAGACATTACTTTGCCGCTGTCACCAACAAAATAAATCTTCTCCAGCCTCCAAGGTATGAAAGATCGTGTGCAAGCAAAAACTTAAACATGAAAACTCATGCGCCCCGCCAACCTGCCTTCTAAAATTCTCTTATCAATTGCATCATCAACAGAACTCATCTGCACGCACGAAAAAACCCATGTTAAGATTACAGCACCGGATGTATCAAATCCGTCCTAAGTCCATATTTTCATGCAGAATATCAAGCACTCCCAGATCCAGTGCGTGGATAACACTACGTCAAGGCCTTTCGCTTACCTGCATTGCCTCATCGAAAGCCTGATACTTCTGCAAAGATGCCCTCCGCTCCTCCTGCAATAGATTCAAACGGTGCGATGCTATGAGCAACTCACAATCACCAAGGACAGTAGACCGACATGTCAACTATGAAAGATTGGGACATGAACGATGCTGGAACGCCCCAAACAGGCACCAGGGGACGAACGAAACTTACCATAGACAAAAACTCGTCGTCCCAAACTAGATAAACCTCGTTCGTAACCCCAGCTGGCCCTGGTGGCCTGTTTGAAATAACAGGTGGAGGTCCTATCGATGGCCCACCGGTGTTGGGCCCGGACGAGTACATGTGGCTACTCAGCGGTGGGGGAGGTTGCCCATTCATACCTGCACATCATTAATAAAAAAATCAGTACCCAATATGCTACCCAATAGTACAGACTAAGCTACAGCGATACTACGATTTTCATGCACCTAACGGAGAACTTGCTCGATCCGGAGAACGAACGCTGTAAAGTAGTCCAAGTATCCCAAACAGGACATGACGAAATTTCTCCACAATAACAGAACCAAACATCCAAACAGAAAACCGATAAATAAAAACTCACCTCCGTTCGGTACAGAAGGAGACATCCGAGCGTTCACACCCATACTATTGCTCATTGCGGGGGAACCTCCAGCTGGTGGAAATGGAGGTGACATGCCAGGACTTCCACTCAAGCTCGATTGATTGACGCCACCACTAGGCGGAGGTGGCTTCACAACTGGCCCAGACGAGCTGTATGGTGGAGGAGGAGGTGGAGGAGGAGGGGGAGGAGGAGGCCCGTTTGAGGGCTGACCTACAGGAAACAACGGTCGAGGCGGAGGGGTTGCTGAACCTGGAGGCAGAGGAGGACGAATAGGAAATAGAGGCTGGGAAGGAGGTTGAGAAGGACCCAGCGGAGGGGGAGGTCGTTGGCCCCGTATAGGAAAAAGAGGCTGCGGAGGCTGGCCCATGCGAGGTGGACCTGCTTGTCCAGGCACAGGACCTCTCCACATTTGCAGAGGGGGAGGTTGTGGCCGCCAGTTCGGAGGTGGTCGTGGACCCGATCCTGGCGATACCCGGTACCTGCAAACAAACAACCAGTCAGCTAACTCCCACGTCCCTCATTCGAGGGCTCTCAAACCCTCACAAAGCTGGAAGACATCCTTGTACCATGACCACGAAAAGGAGGCAAAATAAGCAAATACACAAATCAAGGGAATCCAAAAGATTCTCTGATCCTTGAGAAAACAGTGCCTGAACTTTACCCAACACCAAACTGTTCACACCTAGAATCGACAATGGGTGGAGATGTAACGTCAACTACCTAGACCTAGACTCGACAAAGAATGACCTACGCACCTTGCGTGTAAGCATGCATCCATTAACACCTGGAAAAACAGACAAGCAACGCATTGTAAGGGTTCGAAGAATAACTTACATAGGCTGCATTGCAGTATACATTGGTTGTGGGGCCATACCAAGAGCATTCGGTGCCATCATCCCCCCTCCCACATAGGGTAAGGACGGAGGGACCTCCACCTTCGCAACCTTTGATGGGTTCTCATCCTCTGCGTGAGCCGAATCTCCCAATCGACATTAACAACGAAACTCTCTTGCAACAAACGTACGAGACCAAAACTAATTACTACCATTGGCAACCTTCGCACTGACACGTACTCTCCAATGCACCGGCCCAACGTAGCACATTGACAACCACTGCCATCCAGTCGCTACCAACAATCCGCCATTCATCACTCAAACCTCAGAGAAACTCTGAATCCACGACGCCCAAAGACCATCCCAAACCAAGAGCTCGCAATAAAATGTGGACATTCCTCATACGGCGCAAGCACAACGTCCCAACTCGCCGGCCAAGAGGGGTGCATACGAATAGGCTCAACTAGGAAACAGGAGACACGCCAAATGCTCCGGAAACCAGCAAAGGATGCTTATAGTCCCTCACAGACCACTAACGTAACACATGAACAGGAACACCGAGTTGCAATCGGAAGCTGATCTAAATACTGACGCGCTGCATTGGAGGATTGCAAAAGACCTAACGACAAGTCCAGACAACGAAAGGTAGGGTATCTTACGAAAAGAAAGACAAGGTGGCACGATCTCGGGTATCGATCCAGACAATCTTTTCAACACTTGCCGCTCATGGTATTAGCATGCTACAATATCAACATTCCAAAGCAACTCATTAACCCAACACCATGCCAACAACAGTGGATCGCTTGAAGGACGTACCATCGTTATCCCCATCATGAGCTGCAAGGATGTCAGCTGGTATACCCTCCATCCCATATATTTCCAAATCAGTCATGGATTCCCTTTCCGGCTTCGCATTAGGGATCCTACACATCAACAAGGATAGGTCAGGTTCGACAAGAAAACACCACCTCAACACCACACCTACAGTGCTCACAATTGCGTTAAACCCAGAACTGTACTGAAATCGAGCAGGCCAGAGAAACAAAAAGAAGTCGTGCAACCGCAAGAGCGCACTGCGGCTCAGGATACATTTTAGCCCTAGAATCATCATAGCCCCTTCCCCGCTGCTCTTAATCACGGCATTCAAAGGAGAAGAGCTGCTGGTGAGGAGCCTCCCTAACAACAAATGAAGGGAGCGAGCTAAAACGAACAACTAGCAATGCAAGATGAGAGAAACTTCGTCAAGTTCCCAGTTCAGCACGTTGGAAACTCTCGAATTCTGCAATCAGTCGTTCCGTATTCTCAGTATCACAGGCTGCCAATCACGCTCAGAGAGGCCGAATTCTCAATTCGAGACAAGTGCACGACGTTTCCTCCTAATTAGGGTTGAGTGCCACACGACATTGGTATGCAATCTAATTCCAAGAACTCGCCCCCGCGAGTTCCTGAGATACAATGATTTCGAACGAACGCCAATCAGAGGACGGACAACAAGGCGGCGGACCAAATGTCCCCGACCCAAACTACTAATGAAACGCAATTCCGAGTGGCTGAGAGGGTGTCGAGCGCACTTGGAGACGGACTCTTTGTGCACTTGCAGCACGTGGATGAGCATGCCGCTGGCGGACGAGAGCTTCTTGTGGCACACATGGCACTTGAAGTGTTTGGCTTTCTGGTGCTGTATCAAGATCTTCTCGTCCTCGAACTCGCGCTCGCAGTAGAAGCACCACACCTTGGGGGCTTTCTTCTTCTTCTTCCCCATGGCGTCACCCTTCCTTCTCTCGTCGCTCGCGCCTGAGCTGTCTATTTTTTTGCAATCAGGTGATTGTGGCGATGATCATCGGCTCCTCCCGGCTCCAGGAAGCAAGCTCCAACGAACTCTGCGAAGGAAGGCTTGCTTGTGCTATACCAAACCCTTCACAACCAGCAGCAGACGCGGTTTCAACTGCCACTTGATGTGCAAGCCCACCCTCAGATACCCGGACTGGGCATTTATTACGAATGTTCGTGCTGCTGTCCTGGTTCTACCCAGTTATCAACCTTGTTATCATTTGGGTTCGTCAAGATCCTAACATAACCGTAGCTCGCATGGCTTGCATGGCTTGAATCTCAATAACTTCATCCAATGGATTACCCTTATTACCACCGTCATTTTATTTTGTCAAGGTTGAATAACTTACATATAATTGGACAATGCAATTTATGTGCACATATATTTTTAGTTACTTTATTTATGAATATGATGGTTTCTAAAAAATTTAGTGTTATGAAGTATATTCTAAGTTTTATTAGCTCTAAAATAGTAGACAAAGGACTTGCCCTTACAAATGAGTCAGATGAAGTTTTTAACTGGATGTGATTTAAAAGACAACCAAAATGTAGATTGAATGAAAGAACCTTTCACTTGTATAGATTATGTGTTTTAATTTGTTCAAGGACAAAAGAAAAGCAGATAGAGAATCCCTTAATGTATTATTTAGGGCAACCAAATCCATGTGAACTACTTATGAATAGGATAAGCAAGAGCTTATATGACTTTAAGCCATTTTCAAGATCATATCATCTCAAGCAATATCAAGATCTATTACAAGCATAGCTATAATTATTTGGATATTTGTGTATTTATGTAGTTGTTTATGTAATCAATATTAATCATTCAGACATTTACGTGAAAACTTGTCACTTTTTTATAATAGGAGGTAACTTCATTAATAGAATTGATTGTACGGTACTTGTAATTGAAAACATGTTGAGTTTGAACGAATTTAATTAGGAAGTTTTTATAAGTTGTAAACCATATCTTGAGGGGTGGTTGCAAGAAAGACTGAACGATTTTGGTAACATTCTACAAAAACAATAGTTTTCTATGCTTACTACTATGAGTATTACAATACTATGAAACAAAACAATCTTAGTTGTTGATTTGAAAAACTGACAACTAATAGTGCTTTTGACTACTTGTAAGGACTGAAAAAGTACTATTTGGAAAAAAAGACAATTTTTCACAAAAGATACATACAACTAGGTATAAATTAATAATAATTAGAAAATTATGAACAGAAAACCACTAAAAATTGGCCGTTTGTAAAGACTTGATAGTAATCACATTTCACCAAAAAATAGAAGTTGAAACCATCTTGAATGTTCGGAACAAACCTCTATTTGCACAGATGTGGAGGACAAAAAATAGTTTTTTTTTTTAATTTTCTTTGGTAGGCACATGCCCGTCTAGTGTGGGAATAGAGCACAAAAAATTCAGGTGTACATCATAATTTTTGGATACTCTACAATACTGTGAGCTTCATATTTTTTCAAATTTTTGTCAATTTGCCTTTACAATGTGAATAGAGATAGATTGTGTGGTTAAGTTCACATTAGATGCATATTAGAGGCAAATTGTCATTATGAATAGATATCAAAAGAGGCAAATAGTCGGGATAGTAAAAGAGACAATGACTTAGTGTCGCTTGAGTTCCAAGTTTCTTTTCTGCATTCCATGCATATAGATGGGGCTTCTCTCTCTAAGCTCTCTCTCTCTCTAGTTGTTCGAGTCTGAGCTTGTGAAGTTGTCATGTACTTTTTGTGACTGAACATATTACAACTTTAAATAAAAATATACAAATTGTTTGTGAATACTTCTTTTTTTTTTCGTGTGTACTTTTTGTGTGGTTCTTTTGGTCCAGCGATTGGATCGGTTTTGAGTGTGTTTGGAATTGTGTTGAGATCCAGCGATTGGACTCACTATATTGGATGTGTTATTTTAATTGATTGTAAGCCTATTGACTGTGTTCGTGGTTGTAACAATTTGTCAAGTGAATTTTGGATTCTTTCATTGCCTAATTACAAGTTTGAGTAATTGTAACCAGTTGTGAAGTGTATGTGGTTATGACAAGTTGTTTTGTTTGATTGCCTGAGTTGAATCTGGTCTATCAAGTTGCGAGTTTGCTTGTGAGAATTTCATTGTGACTTTTTTTGGATTTTATGAATGATGTCGTGATTACATTAATTGTCGATGGAGCGGGTGCTTGAACGTTGCTTGGAGACAAGTTCTCAATCAAGGAGTTGCTGAATCAGATGAGCAAGTTGCCTACGGGTTGCAAGTGTGAACCAGATTGGAGCAAGTCTGTGGAGTACCAGCGGAAGATCAGATAAAATCTAGTAAGTTGATACTTAACAAATTGTCTCAATTGCAATTGTTAATTATATAAGTTGTAGGACAAGTTATCTTACATGGTTATTTATTGTAACAGTTAGCTTGACAATTTGTCAAGTAGGATTGTGGACCCGAGATTGGTTTCACAGAATGGTGTAGAAATTATACAAATTTTTTGAGAGTCAAGTGATTGGATCTCATTGTATGATTGAATTTAGTCAAATTGCTGGTGAAGTAAACAATTTGTAAGTTGTGGCATTGGCCAGTGAATGATTGGTTTTACTTATTGAATGTTGTAAACAATTTGTCATTATGTTTAACATGTACCAATGATTTTCCAAATTAAATTGGAGTTGATAAAAGCTGAGAACAATTTATAAATTGTGTGATTTAATAATTCAATATTTGTATTACATTAAGACTAATTGTCGTGCTTGTATCGTGTGAGTTGTTGTGGAACTCTAAAATACAGAGAAGGTCCAGCAGGATGCAAACGAATTGTCATTGTAAATTGGAATTGTGTGTTTATGTAATTGTGTGAATGGAATACCTTGTTTGCTTGCGAATTAAAATGCATGACTAAGAGGAAGTCCCAAATAATTCATTGTGATTGTCATTTTGCTAAATAATTAACTTTTCGGCTAGTAAGCTTTAAACAAATTGTCTTTTGATCTTCAATAATAAGTTTGGATAATTGAACAAATTGTCAAAGGTCTGAATATGAAGAGTTAATATGGAACTAGTGATTAGTTCATCTTGGTGAATAAAAATATATGTTGTAAGCTGTTAGAGTATTACCAATTAAAGTAATTTCATTTGAAAAAAGACAATTAGTCTGTGAAGCAATTTGAGTCAGTAAGGTTGGCAGTGAGATCATGTGCCTTTGGTTGATTCACGAGTTTGAGTGAATTATGCATGTGACAAATTGTCGTGAATGTGCAGAGTTTCTAAGCTGGTAAATGCATTGCAATCATGCCCTGCATTAGATAGAGACAAATTGTTGTAGGACTGGAACTGGTTTCCACTCATGTAACTAGTAATTAGGCTAGTTAAAAAGTGACTGGACAAATTGTTTTGGTAACACAAATCACCAATAATTAATGAACATGTGTACAATTATATAAATATATTATATATCTGCATTTGTCTAGTACTAGATCATGCATGACAAATTGCCAAATGACCTGACAAATTGACTATAAATGGCCATAGCACACTAGGCAGGACTAAGACTGCATTTCATGCATCCATAGCATTATTTAACGGACTGGCAACCAAATCATACTAATGGGTATAAGAATGAATGTGTAGTTTCTTGTTATTTGTGAAATATTATAGTGAATCCCATTCTAATCCAGAAAACAAGTGACCCTAGTCACAATACGTTAGACTACTTGACCATTCCCTAAATTTTGAACCTTTATTCCATAGTCTTGGGTGTTTTGTGAAGAAGCGAAAATCTAGACTACAAATACTAAAAACGCCTAATATGCAAAGTGTGACAAATTAGCTCAATTGAATTTTAATTATAGAATGTTTTTTCCATATTTTTGAAATATAAGAAATCTCATGACTTCCAAATTATCCATGTTTGAAAAAAATTTGAAGTACATTGGCTTCATTTTCCAAAAGTTATAGCTAATGGCAACTCTATCACTCTAATTCTGACAGAAAATAGTACCAATCTTTCTTTCAATCACCCTAAGTGATTTTGCTACTCAAAAAACACATTTATTCCCATAATCTAGTAAAAAAATAATATTGACTACTTAAAGTAGGAGATAGAAAATTACTCAATTTACCTTTGTAACAAACTAGAACCAATCTTTTTGAAATAGCTAAAGTTTCAAGTATGTCTTTGGCACATATAGCTTGACATTTTCAAAAAACACAATATTATTTGGAGAATTCACTATTTGTATAACGATTTATCTCAAATTTATGATAAATAAATAACTTTTTATATTATAATTGATAATGCAAAGCTTAGAAAATAATTTGAATTTTTCTTAAACAATTTTTTTATTTTAGAACAAAAAATCTTTGCAATTTTGCATCCAATGGGATATGGCATTTCTTTCACAAAGACTTTTCAAAGTATATGAAGGTTCATTAAAAGGTAAGGGCAGTAAACAATGTTAAGCAACTGCAATGATTACTTCTTCCAAAACTCTATTAACCTCAAAATCAACAAATATTGTACCAACTTCTAACACAATCATTTAATATCTTAGGATGGAATAGACAACCCCTTGAAATTAATATTGCACCAACTATAAGCAATATTCCATCCATAAATACATTTCAAGACAAATTCAAGATTCCTCTACATGCCATCAAACAAACATTCAATTAAATTAACAATATGTCTATACAATATTGCAAACACATGATTCTTCTTTGACAAAAGACTATTACAAAAAAGAATCACCCCCTCTTGATACTAAATGACCCATTGTAATAAATACAATAAAACGCTTTTACCTCTACAATTCTCAACAAACTTAAACAATCACTTACACCACTTGCAATCCTTACCAAACTCAAGCTCTCACCTCAATTGACATATAATTTATCCATTCATATTGTCCACATTTTGATACAAAAGTCACTTATATAGTCTTCCTTCTAACAAAGGTATAATTATATGTAATTTTAATGTCACTCTTAATGGATCTTTGGTCCCTCGAGTGGGACCCAAAATAAGTAAACTCTTAAGTTATGCTAACTTTATAAAGGATAAAAGTTATTTCTCTTAGACAACAAGTCTTAAAGGCTTGATTTCCAAATTGTGTATTTTTTCCTAGCCTCGTTTCTAACCTTAATGAATTGCAAAAACTTGCTCTATTAAAGCTTCTTTGAATTTTGAGTTGATTGTATTTGTGTTGTGTCACATACAAGCTATATTATCTAATGGTACTTTTCCCTTACATCTATAGTGACAAATTTTTGGATTACAAATGAATTTAAGCACAATTTTTTTGTGCAAAAAATGTGCTACAAATCTTTTTTAAAGTAAATTCCTACACAATAATATTTTGATTTGTAACAAAAATTGTTAATTTGGTACAATTGAACCCTTAGGACAAATGAAAATGGGATGGTCTAGGAAGTTAGTCCTGATGGAGAAAGGAAGTGAAAACCCTATCATAGTTGAACTTTATTGCTACATAAATGAACATTTGGCAAGATGAGGTGCATTAACCTCCAAAGTAATAAGAAACATTGGTGATCTAGTCTACTACTTCCACAATTTCTATTGTAGAAATTTTACTAGTTTTCAAGGGGGATCAAAAGCATAGAAATACATGTAAAAAAATCCCCATTATTTTAGAGTGGTTTAATTTGTATTTTGTAATCTTTCCTATCTAATTCAATTTTCTTGATTCTAAATATGAATTCTCAATCCATAATAAATAATTTGTTCATGCATTTTCTAAAAGGTAAAAGTAGAACTTTAAGTTTTTCCCCTACAAAGAGAATTTGCAGACCACAATGGGACTAGTGTAAGAGCATCATCAATCTTACTCATCATTGAACACAACAATTGTAAAATGCCATTTGGAGACCCCATGACCTCCTAAGTTGAACCCAATGCACATTCCTTACTTAGAAGAGTAGTGAAGGGTGCAACAAAAACTTTCTTCAGCATGCCAAAAATCTCATTATTGATACCGGCCTTATCACACACAAAAAACCTTTACTATGCCCAAATCCATATTGAAACAAAAATGAAATAGCTTGTGCTAAACTTGTAAGCTCTACTTCAATGCTATTTCAAGGTTTGTTCTCTACATTATTCTCAATTTCAAGGTTGAATGTTGGATTTGGGTTGGAGCTTGAAACCCTTGAAGACCCTCATCATATTAGCAACATAATCCTACAATAACCCAAAATGTTTGATTTGTGTAGAGCTTGTATGGCATGTGTGTATTGATGATGTTCTCAAAGCATCTTCAATAGAGTCAATAAAAAGGGCAATATCACTACAAATATAGTGAAGGCCACACAATTATACTTGAAACCACAATTTGTTTTACTTGAAACCACAAAAATCAGTGTAAAACCACAAATTTGCCACACAATTATACTTGAAACCACAATTTGCTTTACTTGAAACCACAAAAATCACTGTAAAATCACAAATTTGCCACACAATCATACTTGAAACTACAACTTGTTATACAAAAAACCACAATTTGCCTTATTGTTTTAATTGTTTTGATGCCTAGATGATCACTATTTCACTACCCATGATAAATTCAAGTATAAAAAAAAAATGTTCTCACAATAGATGACTTGAAGGGGCTTAAATACCTTGGCTCATACAAAGAATGATTCTTGCTTTGAGCCTATATTCTTGAATCTTCAAATAATGTTTTAGGGACCCATGTAAGCTTGCTAGATTACAATGTTATATGCTTCCCTTGAATCCTAAAATCCTAAAAGCTATGACATAATTTATGTGTGTGACAAGTGTGCAACAGTCATAGTGTGGCAAATGTTTTTTTTCCTTGAAGGTCGTCATATATATTAAGCTTAACTTACGTCTGAGTGTACCATCGCTGAGACCATCTCACAAACGTGAGACCACTTGCAAATGAGCGCAGAGAACAAGAGAAATGATAACTTAGAACTGCCTCGCAGGCAATGTCCTTGGAACTCAAGAACGATCAATTCCAGCCTTCCCTCAATTTCGCAATTATCAAGAATAAAACATGAATTTGAGTACTAAGCGGGGTTTCCACTTGAAACCAACCCATTGCTTGAAAACCTTCATGCCTTCCCCCTACTCTCAAGAAGTAACAACACTAATTTCGTTCAATTGGCAGTATTCCATTAAAATGAAGGGGTAGACCCTCAAGGAATGAAGTGAAAAGATTTGGGGAGTCGACAGGAGGGGGATGCGGGTGGGAATCCTTTTGCGATGCACAATGTTGTGGATGGTTGTGGATGAAATGTAATTTTCATACAATTTTCATATCTATCGGCACATAAAATTATACCACTAATGTATGTAAAGAAATTGAAGCTAGAAATCCATATACCAATCCCAACAACCTAAATTGCAAATTCCGCACATACTCCTGCAGCTCAGAATCAGTGAGTTTATATAGATTACCGCAAGTCGAAGAAAGTCCGAATGCATGGATTCGAGCTAGCTACTGTACCGCCACTGTTTTGACGCATACAAGCAAGTGCGGTGCGTGCGCGTCCATGCCAGGAGTGCGATTATCATGTGCAAGTGAATAATTATGTATTCGAGCATGCTTCGAAGTATGTAATCTTGAAGATAAGCCGACACTCCATCGTGCAAGGAGATCAAAAGCAGAAACAATCAATTCAATACAATTCAATGGGAAATTACAAGTTAAATGTCCACACCAAAACCACCATGATCGAGGAATACCCCCATTCACCATTACTTGAAGACCGTACCTTTATCGCAAAACCTACCATTCATGCGACTCAAGATATGAGCTAGAAATCCATATACCAATCCCTACAGCCTAAATTGCAGATTTCGCTCTCACACTCCTTCTGCAGCTCTGAATCAATGGATTTATGTAGAATACCACAAGTCCGAATGCACGGATCCGAGCTTGCTACTGTAATTTCCCGCTACTGTAATAACGCATACAATGCAAGCACAAACCACTAGCTATTACAGGTAGCTAGCTGTTTGCAAGCATTTTGCCATGCCAGGAGTGAGATCGAACGATCAGCTAGCAATGGGCGGGGCCGGCGTCGATGAAAGTGGACACGCCATATCGCTGTCCACTGAGCCCCACGCCCATCTTCTTCCCCTGCACCACCATGACGCGGAACGCTGCCGGCACACTTCCTACAATACGAATCACCACGGTGTCCCCGTACTGCTCATACGTGACCACCGTGGTGGCGGACAGCGTGTACGGGTTATCAGAAGCGTTGCATACCCCAAGATCCGCCGCGGCGAAGTTGCCCACGATCTTCACCTGCTTGCCCGTGCCATTGCAGAACGTCACCGTGCTGCTGGGAACGCCCTCGGGACACACGTCGCCTTCGCCCGCTTGAAGGGGACGGTTCTGGAGCTTGAACTTCCGACCGGACACGGCGAAGCTGGAGATGCAGGAGGGTCCTGAATCTGCGGACACCAGGTCGGCCACCGTCGCCAACACCAAGATCGCAAGGAGCAACGCAGATTGCATTGCAAACGCCATAGCTAGCTAGCAAACTAACGAGTGTGTGATCTGGTGCGTGATTTGCAGAAGGATACAAGCGTATTGATCAACGTGATTGTCGATGGCCATGGATATAATGAAGATTTTATATATAGTTCCCGCGAGGGATAGGAAGTCAACGAGGGACTCTGATCGTGATTAATCGCAGCTGGCACTTCCAAATTCGAACGTGCCGGTAGCGACTACAGTGCACCGAGGAATCGACGGAACAACTCGGCGTTCTTTCTTGCTCAAATTTTGGCCACATCGCTACAGAGAAACTGGAACTCAATGGCTATTTTTTGTAAAGGAAATTTACACTTTTTTTTTACAAAATAGCCAGATTTCTAAAACCCAATTGCCAAATTTTACCCAGGTATCACCTAAGTTTCACTCACGTATCACATGAGTTCTGAAGAAATAGCTGGCCACTTCTCCAAAATGAATAAAAATTCCATGGACGGAAGACGTTTGTTTGGCTTTGCCTGGGCTTCGTGCCGGTGTTCGTCACTGTCATGGGCTGGAATCCTATAATGGGGTGCCGACAAATTCTGTAGCGGTGCTTTTAAAGTTGTAATCCACTTGTTTCTCGGGCTACAGGAGTACAGGATGTGGCGACTGGCGAGACGTTATGTAATCCCATCGAGCAATTCACGCGGCCTGTGCCCTGCCTCATCATCCCGGCTTTGTCGCTGCCCTCCACGGTGCTCTGCGCAAGTTACCAAGCTTGCGGAACTTCTGAAGTGAACTCCTTCAGTTGTCTACGGGATGAGCCTCCTTGTCTGAAGTGAGCAGTTTGGTCAAGCTTGTGAGGGTAATCTCGAAGAGAATCCTGAGGATTTAGTGTCAAAAGAAATCCTTATGCGTGAGGAAAGAGTTCGAAATGAGCTACTCTTGATCGATGCATGGCTGATTGCCATCCCTGCTTCCACCAGTGAGTTCCGTATCCCTAAAGCTTTAGGGACAGGACCTCATATGCAAATAGAGATACAGAAATTTCATCACACCAACCTTTATTCAAAACTTGTATCTCTAAAATATACAGATTTCTGTAAAATTCTTCTCCAGTTCTGTATCCAGAGGCTCATATGGAGAACTCGCGAGGTCTCATCCCTACTTGAGGTCCCAAGCTTAGTAAACAGATAGAGAAACGGAAGAGCTGGTGGGGATGCTCTTAGAGTCTTAAGGAAATCTGCATGCAAGAGACCATTAATAGGAGTAGTCACACCTTCTTCACCCCGAGTTCAATCCTCCGAGAATTGAGACGGTGGTGCTCTCTCGTCAATGGCTTGTGGAGCTCTCATTCTTTGAGGATTTTGAAATGCCATTCTTCTCCTCTAGAGTTGAAGAAATGGGTTGGAGAAAATTTTCTTGGACAATTTTTTACTCTTTCGTACATCACTTTCACCTTGCTTGATGCATGTATGCTTTGTTACAACCCTGAGTTCAATCCGAGTTTTGCATTGCCCGCGTGGCCTAGGCATCCATCGCAGCATTTATGACTATGAATCTAGTTCTCCAAGAAATTTTTCCATGTTGCTCACATTCAGAAGGGATGTCACACTTTGCACAAACGGCTCCCCATTGGCTCCTCTTTTCTGTCACCAACTTCGCATTCTTCAAGAAAATTTGCTTCTTGAAGGAGGTGTGATTATCCCTTATATCAACATCATGGAGATTAATTTAAATGTAGGAAATAAATAGAAGGAAGACATTATTGAAAGATAAAGGGTGCTTGGTGTATGAATGTGAAGAGGCAACATTTTTGTTTTTTGCGATTTGTCAACCATTTGGACCAAAGTAATGGACCTTGCACCATACCCTTGGAACACAAATAATATTGAAAGGGAAAAAATTGCTAAAAAACTTCAAACTAAAAAACAATCTTGGATGAAATCACTAGATTGTGGATGAAAACAAAATTATAGATATGTTGTGTGATATTTTCTATCCATTATATGAATGAATGTTGAAATTTGGAGCTCCACTATAACATTTAATATTGCCACTTTGGCACATCATAAAAAATGAAAAAAAAAAACTGTGAAAAAGAAGGAGTCTTGGTTATAAAGTACTTCAAGGTTTGGAAGATAATATCAATGTGAAATTGAGCATCTTTTTAGTGAGTAGCAAATTGAGAAAAATTGATGGATGTATTTTGAACTTAAGGATTTAGATCATCCGGTAAAATATGGTACACTTGTTGCTATTAAGAAACAATTATGCAATTTATTAGACATGGAGTTTTTGTTAGCATTCATGGTATTGGTTTCTAGTACTTATCCATAGCTAAATAATTGGCAACTATTCTTATAGAGTCTATAACTCCATTTGTTGTTTGGGTGAATACTTCATAATCACAAGTGCTAAATTGTCACAATGACTCTCCTCTTTCCAATTAATATTCAGTTCATAAGCTTGTTCAAAGCTCCAAAATTGTGATAAAATTACAAGTGCTAAATCGGCATACTCACTCTTATCTTTCCAACTCATATTCGTATAGCTTGTTACAGAGGGTCCAAAATTGTGAGTTGTAAATGCCCAAAGCTCTTTAAACTATGACAAATATAGATCAGTGTCTTCAATCAAGTGACTACAACTACAATAATTTGACTGTATACATCCATTTTTATGCCACATTTAACTACTTTTGGACTTTTGAAAGTCCATAATTAATAATGGTCATTGGGAGAAAAAAAAATGATCATCAAAAAATAATCTAAAACATTAGGAGATCTATGCAAAACATTGGGAGATCAATACAAAATATCCGGAGATCTATACAAACATCAAGAGATCTCCCAATGTTATTATTTGGAGATCTCTAAATGTTTAATCCAAATTTCATTGAATAGTTCAGAAGTAGTTAAACAGAGTGGCATTTTTTACGAATTTGAAATCTTTTGGATAATCGGTTTAGAATCTTAAATGCCATAGCCTACGTCAAGATGCTTCATCTTCGCCTTTGCTCACAAAATCTAGTGGATGTCCATTCAAGTATGAGAGAACATTCAACATATATTTGCTTCAAAATGATTTCTCATTTGTATAGAAAATTGTGATTTTGTAGAGGTGTCAATTAAATACATGTCTTATAATATGGATCTAGTTTGTAGTCCTAGAAAAATCAAATAGGTCCATTTCAAAGTACTATGTGATCTAAATGTTACATGATAGTGCACTAATTGCAACCATTCTAGATCATGTTTTGAATTTTTTTTTACTTGTTGATGTTATCATTTTTCAAAAGTTCAATGCAATTGATGCGAGCATGTCAAGCTACAACTTTTTCACTTCACATGTAATTGTGGAAGAGCTATTCTATAGAGTAGTTTAATGAACTCAAGTAGGTGGCTCAAAAAGTGACCCTTTAAGGGCTGTTGGGCTTTTTGATGGTTTTTAGATGCCCAAAAATATTTTCCCTTATTTTTCATTTGAAGAAAAATTGATGCGGAATCTAACACAAGTGGTTTCATATTTTTGGGAGCATTTAGGAATTACTTATGAGTTTCCAAAGAATTCTACAATAGGCACCTATTCTTGATCATAGGCCTTGCAAAACCCACTCATGCATAGACTGAAAAAAAATATGATTTGACCAAAACAAGCACTACCGCATTCAAAAAGTATTTACTAAATTTACATGGATCCTACATTCTTTTAACATTTGTAAGAAGGCAATTGGGCAATCAATTCTCATTTAGAAAAATTAAGTGGACACACCCTGGCTTTGAAATGGACTTTCCTTGGTTCTTATTCCATCCATTGGCAAAGTATGAAGCAATATATGACAAGTCTCAATTATGCTCTCTTATTGTTGGCAGCAGGGTTGCTATATTGTGAGCCTGCGAGCATGAGCCTGTGAGCATATAAATTTTTAAAGGTTTCATTTTAAAAATTTGATCAAAATTTTTTATTTTTGGTAAATTTTAGTATATAATACCATGAACCTATTACCGTGAACCTATTACCGTGGTTCCTTCAACAACCTTAATGTGCTACTTATTGGACATTGATAGATTTTAAGGAAAAAAAAATTGGTCATTAATTAGGATTCATTTGAAATAGACTGAGGTTGTTTCATTGAGATTTTAATTTTTATAACCACTCCCCTACTAGAATTGGGCCCTTCTCGGCACTGAGAGGAATAAAACTTTAAATTTAACCCCTAAAGGACCATTGTCCCCTCGGGGGACAAAATGGATTTCGGGCAAGTTCCTATGATCTCAATTTTCAGTGATTTTTTTTGAAACTTTCCCATAAGATAGGAAAACTTATGAGCTTCGTGGGAATATAAATTTTATTTCAATTGGTGCCCAAGAGCAAAAGTTATGGCATCTTAAACATAATTTACACGTCACCGGGCAGAAAAATAAATCTACAAAAATTTGAAATTAATTTTTTAATTTTTTTCTTCTTAAAGACCATATTTTTGTCTATATGTGAAGCTTTGATTCATTCCATTTGAATTAGTAATGTGAAAGTTATGAACAATCTTGTTTTTCGGGCAATTTGAGCATCTTCTTGAAAAAATAACTTATGGGATTCAATTTTGAATGCAATTTTCACAATTTTTCAAAAAAAATTGTTTTACAAGGTTAACTTTTCTATTTAGAACAATCTCACCGTTGAAATTATTGTGTTTCAATCCCATTTTAGAGCTATTAAAGATTTAGTTTTTCTTTCAATCTTGGACCTGCTTGTACTGAACAATTTTTTAAAGAATGAAAATCAATCACGTTTTTTTTTAATTTTTTTTTCTAGACTTTCAACTCAATTCTTCAACACAAAAAATTTTAAATTCAAGGTCCATGGTGTAATTTTTTTCCCCAAATGGCATTCAAAGTCATTTGAAATTGCAGGCTAGTGTTCAAAAAAACTTTCTTTTTTCAACTTTGAATGCTAATATCTTCCAATCTATACGGTCAAACTCCATGAAATTTTTACCACATGATACTAGACTAGTAAAGTACAAGATCCTACGGTTAGATTCTAAAAAGAGTATTTGTTTTTTGTTTTTTTGGATGAATGCAGCAAAAATGGCAGTTTTGAGTAGTTTTTGACAGAAGAACGGCCTTGGTCCTTTAGGGGTTAAAAAGAAGACCTCTTAGAGTTGAGCTCTCCTTGGCGCCGAGGATAGCCCCTCGGCGCCAAGGAGAATCACTTTTTTTCTGTGGCTCAAAAACTCTCCTTAGCGCAGAGGAGAATTTTTTTTTTTTTTTTTTTTTTTCCACGGCTAGAAAACCCTCCTCGGCGCCGAGGGGAGTTTTCTAGCCATGACGGGAGCTCAACTAGAAGAGGGGAGTGAGTGCTCAATCCTCTTTTTCGTACAAAAAGTCTCACAAGAGGACAATGATCAACTAAATCAACAATTTGGTGTAACTAAGCTCAATCTTTATAGAAATAATCGCTATCAACCAAAAAAATTCTTTCAAAATTTGAACAAGCTCAATTATTAGCTCATTAAGACAAAAGTATAGGTACCTTCCATCAACCCTAAGAAGATCCATGCTACTACAAAATAGTGATCAACAAAAATGAAATTTGGTGCACCTAAGCTATTTCTACGTATAATGAATTATTATTAAAAAAAAATTGTTTTTAAAATCTAAACAAGTCTACAGACTTACAAATCAAGACGGAAGTATTGATACCCTTCCATTGACTTTGAGAAGATCCATGATGCTATAAGACAATGTTCAACTAAAATAAAATTCAATGTGATAAAGATCATTAGATATAAAAATAATTCTCATCAACAATTTTTTTTCTAAAATCCAAACAAGTCTAACAACAATGCATTAAGAGAAAATTATTAGTACCCTCCCATCAACCATTCAACCCTAAGAGGACCCACGTTGCTATAAGATAGTAATCAATCATTATTCTATATGAACTTATTTCCATCTCCATTCATCTTTCACATCAATTGAGTTCATCATTTTTATAATTTCTACTTCTAATATTTTAAACAACATTGAAAATTTTCATTTTCATCTGAATTCTACAAAACCACGGTAATAGGTTCACGGTAATAGGTCTATAGTAATAAATACAATAATTTACTAAAAATAGAAAATTTTGATCAAAAATTCCAGATGGATTTTATTTTTAGAAAGATTCTTAATTTTTTAGTACTTCTTTAAATTTTTGAACTTAACGCTCGCAGAATCCTGCTCACCGCTCATGGGCTCACAAACTAGCACCATTGTTGTTGGTAGTTCATTTTAGAACCACTATGTGTCTATTTTAGAGTTCCCTATGTGTCTCATTGAAGAAGAGGGGTTGCTTTCTGAGCCAACTACCTTATTGCCAATAAATAAGTGATTTATGTTTTGATTGTACAAGTCAAAACACTAGCCATAGAGCATGCACTTAATAGTCTTGTTGTAGAGTCCTATAGTTCTGGCCAAGGACCCAAGGTGAATTGCCTTGTGGTTTACCTCTAGTAAAAACACTGGAATTTTTTATTTGCAACACATGATAAAATTTGTAAATTTGAAATTCATATTTGCAGTCCAAGACCCCAAACTAAATATGGAAGTTGAAAAAATTCAAAAGTTTATCGCACAAATAGGGGGTATTTTTGTACAATTACCCTTGGTTGGGGCAATGAAGGGATAACTTCTCCTTGGCCTTATAGTTCCAAGCAAAGACTTCCTACCTTATCTTAATTACCAATATCTATACCTTAAGTTAGTCTATTTGTTTTGTTTGTTTGTTATAGTGAAATCTTCTAGGCTATAAATCCCCCAATCATATTCTTTGAACTGTTGGGAAGCCCTTGGTGAGGAAGGATGCATGGGCTTTGTTTTATGGCATTCCAACTCATAATAGAAAAGATATTGAATTTTGATATTTTTATGAATTTTAAAAATTTTAAAAATTATTTTTACTTTTATTTTGGTTGTGGCAACAGCACATGGCACCCTAGTGCTCTTGATGGCACTCAAACATGAATAATTTACAGAATAAGCCTATTTTCAAGAAGATGCTTTTTTTTCCAGCTAGTCTCCCAAGGGAAAAAAACAAAAACATATTGTGACTCTAAGAATATAAGTTGAGAGGCATCAAGCTTAATGACTTAGGCTTTAAAATGTGGAGACAAGACAAGTATTGGAGATAAAAACTAATGTGGCATACAATCACTCATTGAAAGAAGTTGTTGTTCAATCAAGGATACTTAACGTCTCGCCACAATATATATGCATACCACCAAGTTCAAGTTCAATAGAAGGTTTTAGATTTTCTTTCCCTGACAAATGAAACTTTTCAAAAGAATGGATTGACAAAAAACACAATTGAAATTCAATTCTCATTCAATACAAAAAACATCAATAATTCGCCCTTTATGGAGGCACAACAACAATAAGTCCTAAGTGGGTCCAAAGACACCGTGAGGCAATTTCTAGCTCTTTTTAGTGTCCTTCAAATTAGCCAAGAAAAACTCTTACAACTTAATCATGCATGACCTAGCCAATGAGGGAATAAAAGGATAACAAGGTCAACTATTTTGATGAGTCAACAATTGCCCATTCTTGTGGAAGCCTCATTTTTGACCTAATGAGGTTCTATAGAGCTCCCAAACTATGTCCGCATTGGGAGGCTCCACCCTCCATTATACACTTTGAAAAAGAAACCTAAGAAGAAGCAATGCACCTCTTTTTGAGTAGCTATACATTTTGTGCAAATTAAGGATGCTCTAAAGTATCCTCACCCAAGAGTGCGAGTAGTCTTTTGCACCGCCTATATTTGAAGCTACATTCATTCAAATTCACCACAAACTCTCAAGAGCATTCAATTATAGTTGAAGAGTTTTTTGAAACAATTAATGAGATTTGATGCCACTAGACTCCCCTAAACCCTTAAGGAGAGTCTAGTGGCATAAGTAAGTATCCTTTGAAAATTTATAAAATGTTGTGCGAGTGTTAAGAAACTATGAACTAATTTGGGTTGGGTTTCTCTCAAGGTCCCTAATGTTCTTCCAAAAAAAATCATTTGGACCAACCATCTAGTAGTACAAAAAAGCGATGTTCTTACCTTACTAAAAAGAAAAAGAAACAATGTAATTCTTTTTGGAATCAACCTATGTTAAAAGTTTGCTTGTTCATGATTCTAGAACAAAATCCATAGGATAGTGTAAGTGAGATAAGAACTATGTAACTATCCTTGTTAGGAGATAGACTTTGTCCTAATTGTAATAACATTATTAACCCTAAAATGAATAAAGCTTTCTTTTAAAAAATCAACTTTTGCAATGACCTCCTTTGCATAAAACTCTAAAATAGAAATATCATTTTTTAAAAGTTGTTTGTCAATAGAAATTCATCAATATGTAGGAAAAAATTGATTAAGATAACCATTTGCAATTTCTATCAAATGTTCTATGAATGCAATATTGCCTCACATACTCATTGACTACTTGATGCTAGTGTATCTTCACCATTGACATGTTTGTTGAATTTTTAATTTAGACTTGCACAATAATGTATAGTACTAAAAATTGAAATACCATAGAAAATTATTATATTAGCTATATAATGCTATAGCATTCATTTAGCCCCTAATCTTTCAACTCTTATTTTAGATTGCTAATTGAACTAGTTATTTATTTGGAATGACAACAAGACATGATTATATACAATTTAATCACGTTGAATTCTCGGTTGAATTGTTTTCTCCATAAATTCAGGTTCTAGTTTCATCCTTACAACTCCAAAAAACATTTAGGTCCAATTTCTTGAATGTCATAAGTCCCATATCCTACTACATTCTCAAAATTTGATGGGTCGAGAGCTAAGAAATTTGGATCTATAACTTTACAATAACCCTCTAGTCTCCAATCCTCAATGGCAACATTTTCAAAGTTGAAAGGTATTGGCACACAAGAATTGGAATTTGGAACAAAAGTTCAAACTTCTATATGGCCAAAACCTAACTCTTACTCGAAGTCTTAACTATCATTTTGTATATATTGTAAAGAAGAATACTAAATCAAGATATCTTTGAAGGCTAATTTCTAATATGTTCATTGCAGATTTTGTTCATAAAGTGCCCCCAAATAGGATTTTTGGCTTTTTTTGACCCATTTTTGACCTATTTTCGCCACACCACACTATAGATGATAAAATATGGAACTTAGAGGTGGGACTTTGTTTTTTTATAGAAATATAGAGTTGCAAAACCTACATATAATACTTTTTATTTCCATTATACAATCCAACAAAGTTAGAATTTGGCCTCCAATTTGGACTTGTAGAATTAGGATTTGGGATGCAATGAAAACCAACCTTTATATATATAATAGCAATAAAGGTTTGTTGTAAACAAGTACTTCAACTATTGTTCATCCACTTCTTTATTGATCCATATGCATTTCCATTAGTTTGCTTTCTCCTCTTTTAACTTTTGAAGTGCAATAAAGTAGCATGCAAGAATTATTATTTTACAAAATGCCTCATATGCTAAATCTATAAAAATGAACCTCTTTTCAAATTTTCAAATTTTTATAGCAATTGATATGATATCTATTGATCTTTTTTTAAATTATTGTAAAATAGTAGTTCACAACTTAATAGGTAGTAATTAAAAAAAATTAATCCTAAAGAATTAATGAAAAATAGTGCATTGTGATTTTAAAACCAATGCTTAGTTCAATGCAAATTTAGATATCCTACATACTTTAAGCTAAATTTTATACTCCCTCCATTCCATAATGATCTTCTTGTTGACTCTAATTTTTTGTCCCAAAATGATCTTCCTATTGCATTTGTGATGTTGCAAATTGGTCAGATTCAATTTTTGATTGCTCTCTAGGATCAACAAAACAATTTTGAGGAATAGCTCCCCCTCCATCCATTCAATCATCAATCAAAAGACACATGAAATGATTCAAGGGGTCAATCAACATTGTTCAATTTCATTTTTTTCATCTCTTTGAGTATTGTCTAATTGAAGGAGAAAAAACTTTTGGAGTCAATATTGAGGTCCACACATGGGCTTTGGCTTATTCTAAATGCCCATAAAATTGTAACCTCACACTCAACAACTAAATGCCCACTGGTGCTATTTAAAAATGACCAAAAAATTATACTTTTCAATAATTTAAAACTGCACTTTGAAAAAGGCTTCTAAACTCAATGTCTATAGGACACTAAGAGTATACTAAACTCTACCTACCATGCAAAATGGGTCTTTAAAAAGTTATTTTTAGCCTTAATCTAGAACATTTTGTCAAACAAAAAGATCATTTTGGGACAGAGGGAGTACTAATTAATTATTTAAATAACAATACAAAGATAATGTATTGTACCAATATTCTAAGTTTTATTTATTGTTGATAAAGCCATGCATTTGATTTCTATTTTTCCATAATTGTAAGATATTGAATTTTTTGTAGATATTGACGTTTTTGAATCAAGAAAACTCTTATTGATTGGTAAATAGTGCCCAAAACAATTCAAAACTATGTTAAAAAATTCTATGAAGAAATTCTTTAAAATTGTATGATACATTAGAAATTGATGTAAATTCCTATGAATAATAGCAAGGTGACCAAACTATAAAAGTAGAATCTTTATTCTCTACAGAACGGGCTACAGAAATAAAATCTATTTTGCTATAACCATGATAATACCTTGTCTACTTCTTATAATTAAGAATCAATGACATGGCAAAATTTTGCTACAAATGGAAACTTATTGAAATAGAAAAAACATCTTAAGACTATGGTGATGTTTAAAATTAGAAAAAATCCCTCAAAATAAAAGTAAACATTTGTCAAGTTGGAGCTTCTTTTTGCTATAGAGTTTTTCCTCCTTCAATTTTAAAGCTTCCTAAATATATGACTCCAAGCTTTCTCAATTTTGAATTTCAAAGATGTCTCTACGAGTAAATCGAACTGCTCAATACCAAGGTGGTATCTCATTCAACGTCTTCACTGCCCAAGTACAATTCCAATTTTAACCATTGATTTTGAAAACATAAACTCTCATATACAATCCGTGGCAAAACCATCTTCGAAATTTTATTAAATATTTCATCTTTTATATGTTTGTGTGCTTTATCCTTGATTTTGTTTGTTTGATTCAAATGAAAACAAATCTTATATCATATAAAATAGACTAGTGTTTTAATTGAAATGCATATTTCAAACTCAATAATTTATAAATTCTTAAGAGTTTTCATTTTATTTTTGAATTGTCAAAGATTATTGGAATTTATGTTTCTTTGACTTTATTGATTTTAACATAAATAAACCAAATAAATTTCAATCAATTATATTTTTATTTACTTACATTTATGATATTATGATTACAATTAATATCATACCAAAATTGCTTAATTTTAAGTTTATACAAAATTCATAAGAAATCTGCATTAATATAGTCTATAAAATTAGAATCCTAAATTTATATGATGTTTATTCTATTAGATCCAATTATATTAGCTTCATGGAATTTGACATGACTTTTAAAAATAATTGATTATGATAAGCATCATATTTCATTTATGATCTATAGTTGTTAATTTTGTTTTTAAATATTTTTAAATATTTTATAATAAAGAAAACAAATTAACCTTGTAAAATATTAAATGAAAAACATGTTAAGTTTATGTTTAAATCACTTATTATTTGTCACAGGGAGGCAATCCAACAGGAGATTGTAAAATTTGCGGGAAGGGTGTTCAAAAAGTTTGTAATAAAATCATCTTCTAAAATAAAATATTATTCTAATATTCTTTTGATTATAAAATCAATCAAAAAATGATATTAATTGAAATCATAATCTAATTGTTGATATTTTATTATATATTAATAATTACATTATAAACTATTTGTTTTTTAATCAAATGAAGTAATAAATGAGTAAGATTTATTATAAAAATAATCATTTTTTAAATTTGTTTATAGTTATACGACAAATCTATAAAGACTTATGTATATAGCTTATGTGATAAACCATTTTCAAAGATTCAACTTCCTAAACATGATAAAACAGGTTTTGTTTATACCCTTTAGAATACTTCTACTTGAATGTTTATTTTAGATAATATTAAATAATAAATTATCATACTTGCAATACACCCTTTGACTCTTTGTTTCCTTTACATTATTGGATGAATAGGTTTACACTTGTTACAACCATTTATAGTCTTCCAAATTTTTGTACCAGAAGGTCAACCATTAGCATTTGAATTAAGGTGTATTTTTTATATTTAATTTATTATTATTATTTTATAAAATGGTTTTTCTTTTTGGAAATAAAGATATTTTAATATCTAGAGCTTCTAAAAGTTTAATTACTTATATTAAAATTTAACTACAAGATACATTTTTTACATTTATATATTTATTATATTTATTATTTTTATAAATAATCCAAATTGTGTACAATATTGCATATTTTTAGAATGTCAAAGAGATAAATTATTAACTAATTGAATCTCAATTAATCAATACAAATTATTTCTATAATAAAATTATGGAAAGAAAATTAATAAACTTAATGCCTTATTAAGTAATTACAACCAATCTAATGTATGTATGGATTTATTTTAAATGTCTCGAGGAATATTAATAATAAATTTTACATATTGTAGTTTTACCTTAATAATTGAATCAATAATATTTAAATTCTTAAGTCTATATCTATTTTAAATTTTAAATTTTAAATAAATTTAGGACAAGTGACACATCAAATATTGGACGAAAAATGTATTTTTCTACATCATTTAGTGATATGAAGTCAACACCACTACATTGTCAAATACCAATAACTATGGCAAGATTTTTAGAAATTACATTTATATTTTATATTTATTTTAATAAATATAACTTGAATATCATAAAAAATTTAAATGTAAGAATTTGAAGATTTTTTATTGGTTGACTTGTAAGTGGCATTATGTATGAGTCATTTGATGATGTTTGAATTCAATAAATAGATCTTGAAATAAAAAGCATGTAAATAATGATTTTTATTTTGCAGATCACTCGTAACATATGGTTATCATTATCAATCCATGTAGCAGAACTTTTTTCTCATTGCTTTAAAGGGATGGTCTTTCGGTAAGAGTGTACATATTGTGATTGTTTTCTATTTTTAATTTTCTATATTTGAATGTTCATCTTTAGTTTTCATTTTTTTTGCAATTACTTCAAAGGCACAATTTATTTATTAGTTATTGTAAAAGCCTCAAAAAAATTTGATTTTCAAATGGTAAAAATGATAATATTGCAAATAAAAAAATAAAAATGGTAATATGAATGAAATACACACAATATTGTGTAATTTGAATTCTAACACATATAAGTTACAACTCTTCAATAAGTTTTGAAGTTTGTGAATTTTTTCAAAATTTTAAAATGGAATAAAACACCAAATTTGTCAAGCTTCATTTTCTTAGTTATATCAAATAACAAAAATGATTATTTTGAAAGTTACAATTAAAGTTGACTAAGGGCATTTACTTTTTGAATGCATAGACTAAGGTTAAGTCCTCTTAGAGTGAGATTTTTACACTATGTGTGATTTTTGATAGTTGCATCCTATATTGTGTTAGTTGCATACCTACCAAATTTCAAAAATAGAGGAAGAGTTTTGCACATGCTGCCCGAAGTTGCTTACTTGCCTAGTCTACCCAAAAAATAAAAGACATCATAATTTTTTATCTAGGCGCCTAATAATAAGAAAAAAAATACCAAAGGAGGAAATATTCACGTGTTGAATTAAAATTTTGTGAACATCCAACTAAAATTGGACTTTGTGCACAACTATCTGAGATTTCTTGAGTACACTGATCAATCACTTGATCCTATAGTGGTTTTAATTAAGATATCCTATTTTTTAAAATAATATAGCTATACTTGTTGACAATTTTTAATGAATTCACCTATTATATTTGATGCAAATTGTATCAAAATTACATTCACCACATTCTCATTGATCATCATTATTTTTCATTCATTTGTCCCTACTAAACCTTAATGACATTTAAACATATTTTTCAACCAAACTTTATAGTTTAATGAATTTCTTTTAGTGTTGTTACATTTCAAATGAAGCTTCATTTTGGTGCCTTAAAAATCTGAAACAACCATTACAAGAATATAAAACAAATTTTAATGAGTGAAATTTAAATTCTTAGAATCAAATTAAGATAAGTATTATCCTTTAAAATTATGCTATCAAAGAGGATGAGATTTCAAGGTTGAAATTTTTTCCAAGTTATACATGAAAGCCAAAATTACTTTAGTATATGATTATAGGTTGATTTACTTCTATATATATAATCATTAAAGCAATTAGTGGATAATAAATTACTTTAATATTCTTGCAATATATTTTGAATGCAATGAATGATTTTGATTTTAATTTGGTATGCAGTTCAATAGATACAATAGTTTTAGGTCCTATTTGTAAGCTTCGAAAAGTATTTACAATGCGTGATAGATTGAAAGATTTTGGAAGCATCAGTAATTCTTTTGTTATAAGTGCTGAAGATTATTTACCTCAAGAACACATATTTGCAGTAGGTGTAAATAATGCAATTCAAGTAGTAGATATGGCAGCTTTAAAAATGTTTGTATCAAATCTATCTAACTCTTCCAATGGTATGCTAATCAATTTAAATTAGAGGTATTTCTATGATAAATTATATACAAAAATGTAATATTCCATAGAATTAAAAAACAAAAATCTTATCATCTTAATTTATTGACGTTATTTTTCAACTCTAGATACACAAGAAAATAATTTGAAGCTTCAAAAAGTCAAAATAAACAAATTGGAATCTCGAAAGGTGATTTTTTAAATTATTATTAATTATTAGCTAAATTATTATTAATTATTAGCTAAATAATTAATTGAAATATTAAAAATATTATATATAAGCTGATGAATAGATCCAAAGATAAAATGAATTTATTTTTTGAAAAGTGTTTGATTTAACATTTTATAACATAGGAGCAAAACATTTTCTTCAACTACCAATAATTGATTTTGAAAGTATACATATTATGACCAATTTAAAATGCTACAAGTTTTATTTCTATAATAATTTTTTTTCAATAGGTATTATTATTTATAAATTTATCTTTTGAAATTTTGTTTATTTTTGTGCAATCAAACACACTGTAAAAAAAATTGACATGTTTATTTATGAAATGAACTCAAAATTACATCTTGTACAATTTTATATCTAAAAATTGCACTTTACAATATGTAGGTACATGTGGCATTTGGATCTAGAATCCCTTTACCATTATCCACAGTACAAATTAATACAAATCTTCCTGGTGACTACAAACCTCCTTCTAGAAGAACTTTTTGTAAAGAAGGTGAAGATGTTGAGTCGCTTGGTCACACTACACAATGTCAATGTGAATTACCTTCTACTACATCTAATAGAATTCAAGTTGAAAAAAAAAATGAAATGAAAGCTGAAACATTACGTACTCTTTTGAAACATGCTAATACCTTTAACAAAAACCATGCTTTACTAAAGTTTAAGAAAAAACAATTACTATTGGATCAAAAAGGATTGCCAACAATTGATGAATTTATAAAAAGATCAGAGAATGCTCAATTTATTACTGATGAATTACAATTGGCTTTAAATACGATCACTACAAATGATATTAATCATAAATCAAGTCCAAAAATTATAGAAGTTAAAAACTCTCCGATACAAACTTCCATAGTCAAAGATGATGTTTTAAATATTCTCTCAAATGATCCTAAGACAACCACTCATTTGCAATTGTCAAATGATGAATGTCAATTAACTCAAATGCCACAATCACTATTAGTGGATTCTAAAGTTTTAAATGATTCTTCAAAAGAAACAAGTACAAACAAAATGTTTTGTGAAGAACAATCATTAAAGAAAAAAATTGAAGAATATAAATTATCGGAGTTCAAAATAGGAATTGGAAAAAACATACAACGAAGTTTTCATATTGATAGTGATAGAAAAAAAGAGTATAAACATATTAGATATCTAGACTCTCCACCTAGGAGCCCTCCTTGTGGTTGGAAGAGTCATGTTGAGGATGATGTTGAAGGAAAAAAATTTAAACTACCTTCTTTTTTTAATAGGATTTGCGAGAACATAGATGATATAAAAATATCAAAGGATGAATTTGATGTTAGTTCATCTATAACTAATGTTTTGATGAATTCAAGAAATGTTGTAGAAAGTAATGGACAAAGTATTGAAGATGATTTAAAACAATTTAATAATAGTGATTTAAAGTATGATTATTCAAACCAATCTATGAAGGACATGGAGGAATGTATGCTGCATTGTGATATTAACAATTATATTGGAGAGAAGCAAAGGTTGGTAGGAGCAAAATATGAACATTTTGATTTTAAGAATGATAGTGATTGCAAGTTTCAAAATTTAAAATTTGTTGGAACGATGGTGGATGAAGATTATGGCTATGATACTAACAATAATAAAGCCATTATACATGATTCTTGGAGAATAGAAGATACAAATAATATAGATAATATAGAAGGTATCCCATGTATTGTAATAATGCACAACCATATGTAATGTAAAGAATAACCAACATGTTGAAATGTATAATAGATTATGAAATTTTCAATTATATATATTTTAATAGTATATAATATCAAATATTTTTAGCTTTGACTATAAATGATATTCCATTTTCTAGTCAATTTGAAATTATTCAATTAAATTCTAATAAAGATAGAATATTTTATGAAAAATAATATACTTATTAATATTATAAAATAAAATTCATATCAATTTTTTTATAGATAAAATATTAGAGATGAATCCTGAAAGCACATCAAAAGTATTTGAAGCAAAAAGAGATAAAGTAAGGACTTATTTTGATTAGAATTTCATCCAAATTATAAATAAATATATTTATATTATTAAAATAATTATATCATTATAAATGATAAATATATGTATTCATTGTAACACATTTTTTTACAGGATAAAAAACTTCAAATGAATTCACCTGATCATTTTTCTAATTTTCCAAATAAATATTGTAATGACCACAATTCTTATGAATTTGGTAATACTATTGATTTCAATTACAATGAAGGTCTTACATCATCTCCAAATGTAAAACAATCACAATTAAATATGTTATAGAAGTTAGTATTAAATTATACAATTTACCTATATATATGTGGTGACTTTTTAATATAAATATTCATGCTCTTACAAAAAATCTATAAGCATCTTTTATATTGTATACCCGTCAATAGAGACATGAACTTAAATCATTTTTTATTTAGGAATATAGAAACTTCAACATTTGAAAAAGATGTTTCATATAAAATGAACTTATCTTCATCTTTGGGATCACCTTTGACATTGAGAAATAAACAAGAAGATTCAAAACAAGAAGAAATTTCTAACTACACTTTACAACATGGAGGTATACATAACGTGACTTTAAAATCTTTGAACAATAATTCTCACTTCAATGCTAATTTGTTAAGTTCTTCAATAGCATATGACTAAATTTAAATTTGTATAATTGAGTAAAACTTTATATATCTTTATTTTGATAATGGTTTGATAATTTCTAGCCTTATAATCTATTTTATTATTAAATTTGTTTTTTCCAAAAATATGATATAATTATAATGAATTAAAACAAGAAATTAAAAATCTATTAACACATATTGACTTTTGAATTTTTTTATTATATTGTGAGATAGATGCATATTTCATAACAAATAATAAACGACCTAATGATGATTTGGATTTACTGTATGATCCTACGTTAGATTGCTACTATGATCCAAAAACTAACCGTTATTATGAACTCAAATGAAAATCATATTCAAAATATTTGTTACCATTATAAGTCTCACTTTGAGGTTATTTTGAGTTTTCCATTTTTTAATGATTTATCAAACAAGTTTTGAAATGCTACAAGTTTGATATTTAGTGCTCTTGACTTCAACACAAATTTGTATTGATCTTATAAAAAATGGTAACTATTTTTGCAAATGGTATAATTATAAAATCTTCTATAAAAAATCATAAAATTACATCTACATTTGATAGAAAAAAACTATTGTGAGATAGTAAAATTGATAAATTAAAGTTTTATAATATATATAATATTATGTATGATTTTTTATAATAAAATATTATAAAAATATTTTGATTTATTATAGTATGATTTTTACATTAATATATCTATAATACTGTATATTATTTAATATCCATGTTAACTAAAATCATGACATCTTTTAATTTGACAATTTAGAAATGGTGCTTTAATCAATATTCACTTTTCATATACATCAACCTTCAACAACAAAAGTCAATTTTTTTTGACCCATTTATTGCTAATGAAAAGATGATAATAATGGTACTATTGACATCATTACTACAATCTATGATGTAGAGAAAAAACACCTTAGATAGACAACATCATTGAAGAAAAATAATTCCAAAAAAGTAAATGTCAAATTTTTTGCCATTCTTTCTTCAATTTCAAAAAATAAAAATAAAAGTATTTTATAAAATAATTATAATTTAAGCTTTTGTCAAACTTTATTTTTAAATTATTTTTACCAAAAATGTACTGAAGTTACCATCCACCTTTGTTTGGTGCAAGCATTATGATCTTATATATTCATCAAATTTTTCAATAACCATAACTAAATTGAAGAATACATTTATTAATAAGGAAAAAGAAAATAAATTAAGATAGTTTTAAATCTTGAGTATAGGTTGTTTGAATAAATAATTATAATTCAAATATTTTGTTTATTTTTTTGAAATTTGTAATTAAATATTTTTTATTTATCAACAGTTTGGTAAGAATATTTAATTTATATAATATTATTAATGAATATATTTTGCATAATATTCAATTAATTATAATTTTTTTATAAAATAAAACTACTAAACAAAACTATAGTTTATTTGATAAAAATTACAGATTCAATCAATATTAAAAGACTTATTTAATAGTTGTGTTATGACATACCACACATACATCTTATATATGTGAGGTAAGGATATTAGGAGGGAAATTTTTGAAGATGGTGAGGGACTATATGGTATAAATAGAAAAGAATAGAAGACATCTTGATAGTTGTAGCTATGTATTTAAACACTAATTATAATTGATATTTTAATATACCGGTATATAGAATGTCAAACATAATTAGTGGAAATGGAAGGTTACTTTTTCATAAGTCTATCAAACAATTATGGATTAAGAAAATGGAGCTTGATACAAAAATATAGATATGTATACAAACTCTTTAATCACTTAAGATCATGACTTATTGTTTACATTTTTGAAGTTAAGATAAAAATGAATTTATTTGTAGATGGTCATTCATGCAATCATGCCTCAATGCTTAGTCATTCATTGCCCAATGAGCTATTGCAAAAAACATTTATTTATTATTTTCTTGTTTGTTAGGTTATCATGCATAAATTTTTATTTGTACTTAGTTGAACCCAAAATTTGTAGAATTTGGGGTGTAGGATTATAAATATGTGTTACACTTGCAATTTTTGAGGTGTACGACACTTTACAATACCCTTTCCATAGAATCAGGGACTTATATTCAAAAAGACTAATTCTTTGACTTATTGATACATTTGAATAGGACAATTTTTATGAATAGTATTCCCTTTTTCTTCTACACTTGCACTAAAAAGGCTTCCAACAACAACATTTCTTTTGAAATACTACTATAACTTTTATAATTTTAATAATGGACTTCCTGATCCAATTTATACATGTGTGTTGATGTAGTGAATCAAACTAGAAACTAATGGTGGTGATTTCTCAGCCAACCAAGCCAATAGCACTCAAACATAGTAGTAGTAGAACTAATATAGAGTGTCAAAGTTAGAAAAATAGAAACAAATAATACAAATGCTTTATGCAATTTTCTTAGAAAATTAAAGTTGGTGAATGTTTTAAAATTTTTACTTTATCCAATCATGAATTTATTAAGGAGGTTTGCATACAATAATAATGGAAAAAAATTCTACAATTGAATTAATGGAATAAATATTTTAAAAGATTTATTGTTATTTATTTTTACAATGAAAATTAATCTCATCAATATTAGTTCAAGCAATTAGAAATTAATTTGGTACTAATGTGAATAGAATATAGACAATGTATCAATGCTTACATTTTTTTAGTTGTACTTCAAAAATTGTTTGGTATTTTCAAACAGCTTGAAAAAATCTTGCTCAACTCCTTTCTAATCAATATGTGACATTGTTGTGTATCAAATAACTATAGAGTCTATAATATTCAAATTTAAGACCTTTGTTAGAACTCACGATCAATATTCATAAAAATCTTTTCATACTCCAATAAAGTTTTGAATACACCAATTACATATATATTCTAAGATATTTCAAATTTATTGATTGAAATCAAACATGGACATCCATCGCTCTTATTCACTATTCACTACAAAACTAACACATAAAAACATGCCACTAAAACTAAAAATCACACATTTACAGTATATTAATTGCCCCTATTAGACCTTGACTAACTTGTAATCATTAACAACATCATGGTCTAAAAAGTCCATATTGTGTTGTATTTGTGGTAAAGCACAAAACAAACAAAAATAGATACTTTGTTCTCGGCTTCGTTAAGAAGGTTTGCAGTTTCTTTCTTTCAAAAGGGACAATGGAAAAACACAACTATTTTCAATAGAATACAAAATCTCAACAAGTAAGGGAGTTAATAATTTCTATAGCTTTTATTATACTTTTGAAATGCATATTGATTGCCTACATCATTGATACAAATTTGTTCTCCATAGCTAAACATGTATCGAGATTGATCCCACTCCCTCTCAAATACACCTTCTAACTTCTAAGAACATAGTTTTGACAATTTCAAACTAAGTTTCACAAGTCTACAATTTTTGGACTTAGAATGTGAGTGGATGTCCATATTGTAAAAAGAAACACCTTTGATAAAGTCACATAAATACATGTTTGGACTTTGAGCAAACAAGACAATGTTCTTCATTAAATAGCAAATGAATAAAGTGAAGCAAATGTTTTGCACTAACTACAAAGAGATCATTCAAACTCTTACATATATTGTAGTGATATAAAATGGTTGCAATGCATTTTGATGGAAAAGTTTCAATGTTCAAGCAAAAGCCTCTTTAAAATGGTCAATATAGAAATCTAGTTAGTCTTACCATCACAAAAGATTCTAATGTTTCATCACAAAGTTTACAACCTATAACTCAACAATTATCGTGTAGTTACTATTGTTTCATATGTTTGCACGTTAATTTAATAGTTATTGCATTGTTACAACGCATTATTGCACAATTTACCACATCGTTATGATGCATCAATAGTTGCAACTATTTAAAGTGAAGGTCATTTTTTTGCCATTTTTTGCCATTCATTTAGACACTCTTTTTGACCATTTAGTATCCATTAACCAAAAGGGATAAATTTTTAGTAATATAATGACATATTAGCATTGTAAATTTGCAATATATTGATTACATGCAACCAACTTGACCATTTAGTATCCATTAACCAGAAGGGATAAATTTTTAGTAATATAATGACAGATTAGTATTGTAAATTTGTAATATATTAATTACATGCAACCAACTTGACCATTTAGTAACTAATGACCAAAGAGGACAAATTATCAATAATGTAATGACTAATAAGTATTGAAGATTTGCAACATACTTGTTGTAGGCAACCAACTTGACACTTTAGCACTTGAAAAAATATTATAGTAATTTCTTACTATTTGATTGTCTTAAAATCCACCACAACTATCGTAGTATTAATTGTTAGGGTCTAGTTTAATCATAGAGTGTGTACACACAAATCCATTGCCAAATCTAGTTATCACCAAAAAAATATCTTAACCAAAAACATCAATAAAAATGTTGTAATAGAGATTGCTTTATTTGTTCATAGGTTAATTATAAGGTACATAAATTCAACCATCTCCCTCCCAATTGTATCTGACCACCACTGTGACTAATGCTTAGGGGAAACTTTAAGTTCAACTAACCATGCTTTATCATATATTTTGATGTTTTTATTCAACTTTGAATATGCTCTACGTAAGCATGAACAAAATCAAGGCAACTTCTACTTTCTTACACTTGATTTAGCTACTTACAACTAAAATTGCAATTAAAGCTAATTTCTTTGTTTTCAACTTTTGCTCATCATATGTAAGGTTATGATACTCGACATAGAGAAATTCATCTTTATTTACTCCAAAACTTAAAATCAAACATTTCTTATATTTTTTCTATTCTCGGTACTTCTTCATATTATAATCTTTACCATCAAACACATAAGTTTCCACTTAAGTGCATACAAGTCTTTTTAGTATATCTTCATAATCCTAATTATGTGAAATTTAAGTAGACTCCGAGGGCATTGGGTTGTCCATTTTTCATAGCAATGGATCTTTAGTTTGGTTATTGGTTCTTTGTTGCTAACATATTGATTAGATCATACTTGCTAGAAATGTAATCATTAATCAATGCGTAAGCATTAACAAAGCTTACTATAGTTGAAGATAAAGGTGCTACATACATAGCACATGCATTTATAGATGTTGAGTCTTTGTTATTTGATGTGGGCATTCATGCAATTAGATGTTCCAAAGCAATGTTGTAGTTAAACCTTTGTAATTGAAAAAATGGGAGTTTGTTGTTTAAAACTCACACTTCTTCCATTCTTTTGGAGTGTCCATTTCTATGCCTAATTTTAATCTTGAATCCGAAGCTTTTTAGTAAATGAAAATGCATATTTTCAACTTCAAAATAAATGCAACTTCATATGAAGAAACTCAAATATAAAAATCCACCTCAAAATCAAGTGTTTTGAAATTCTAAATCTACCACACTAAGTATAAGCAACACTTCATGTAGTAAGAAGACGACAATATATTTGAGCCTTAACTTGTTGGGGCATAAACTAGATCCAAATCCACAATGTATTCTTTCATCTAATTCTCATTGACCAATTTAATATCCAACATTGAAACTCCATCAATTTCAAGAGTCTCCGTCTTATTTTTTTCTCTAAGTGCAATTCAACTTGCTATTCTACTATGAAAGAACATTAACAAAACTTCATTCATTTTGTACTTCTAACTTTAATTTATAGAAGTCTAGAGCTCACAAGACTAGGCTCTTAAGGTAAACTCTAAAGTGAAAGTGAGAAGAAATAGTAGAATATCCAAAAAAAAATTGAAGAAACTACGGGCACACATTTGGAATTCTTCTTCTAATATTATATAAAATCAAGCTCTTGTTCTTGATTTTTTATTAAGTGATGTATTTTATTTTATATGAAATTTTTTATTTTATTAAATTCAAATATATAAAAAATCCATATGTAGAGGAATAATAGATTTTACATTTCTTACTCAACATAGAGGAATGGTAGAGAGAATGGCACCTATAAAATGCTATTTAAAGATTAAGCAATGTGCTTATAATTTTCCTCAAAGACTCCCCTAAAATCAAACCTCTCAAGATGTGTGTGATGTTCAGGGCTTTTTTTTTGGACTAGTGTCCCCTGTGCTGGCTTCACTGCACAGGCCAGATTTTGGAGGGCCAGATTCTGACAGAGCTGGCGAAATTTCGCCAGAAAAAAAAGGGCTGGTGATGTTTAAGGGCTAATTCTTTAATACTCAAGGACTTTAAACAAAATCTAAATGTGCTATGACTTTTATAACTTTTTGAAAGTTTGCATCGAAAGGAGAGATAGAAAAAATGAATTAAAAAAATGAATTAAAAAAATGATCTATCTAGGCAAATTTAAAAAAATGCTTACTAATGGGATTTAATAAATTCACCACAATAGTTTTTTCAAGGGAATATTTGGTGATATTTTCTCTTGATTCATTATTGATGAATCAGGAAATTGCTACAAAATTTTGGTGTATAATTACTAATATGGGATGAACATAAACAAATGTGGATGAATAAATATAATTCCATTCATATTTTACATATTTCATCAATTTCCATAGATTTAAAACAATATCATCACTTTAGTGAAGATCAATTTTTCCACTAAACAAAATAAATAAACAACCAAGCTACCACTTTATCTCACCTCCTTAACCCCTAAAGGACTGGACTGTATTTTTTGGCTGTATAGAAATTTTGGGCAAGTACCTATGAGTGGAGATTTTTATATTTGGAGATGAAATTTTAATAGAATGTGGGGGCAAGGAATATCTTTCATATGCACCAAATTTCATGACATTTGAAAATACGAGTCAAAAGTTATAGCCTAATATGTTACTTTTTCCCCCAACTAGGCAATTCGGGCAGATAAAAAAAAAGCACTTTTTCCAGAAACAAAAATTTGAAATTGATTTTCTAGAGTTTTATATACACAAAAAGATTTGAATCATTCCATTTTGATCAATGAATCAAAAGTTATGAGGATTTTTTGTTTGCGGGCAATTTTGGATTTCCTACTCTAAAATAAACTTTGAAATCCTTTATCTTACCCAATTTTCAATATTTTGGGACAAAAATAAAATCGTAGGATGTAGATACATTATAACAACATTTTGACCATTGGAATTGGAAATTTTCAATTCCATATTTCAATTGTAAATGATTTAGTGTTTTTAATCATTCTCTACTATTACCTACTTACTATTTTTTTCCTATATGTTGTACTATTCCAAATGATCTGAAAATTTTCAAGCATGTGGCCAACTTGTCTAGGAAAACAAATCCAAAGAAGCACCACCATTTAGGTCATTTTTTCATAGAAATGTGAGCTTGTGAAATGCAGCTGCCCTGCTTTTCGCAGGGTAAAAAAATTATTTTAGTTAATTTGAATGCTTATATCTTGCAATCCACCTGGTGGAAATGTCTGAAATTTTTACCACATGTTTTTGATACTACATAATACAAGATCCTATAGTCGAATATGTCAAAAAAGGTGTTTTTTTCAAAATTTTGATACTTGTACTAGAAATGGCAGTTTTGGAGCGTTTTTGGTGAAAGTATAGTGACGGTCCTTTAAGGGTTAAGTTAATCAGTCTATCACTATGCAATACTCATAGAATTGTATAGCATGTTTTTTTTACAAAGAATCATTTAAAATTTTAAAATTTTAACCCCTAAATGCCCAAACTGCGTTTTTTTTGGCAACATAGCAATTTTGGGCAACTCACTACAAGTGGAGTTTTTTTTACAAATGGAGTTTTTCTCTTTGGAATTTTTACACAACATGTGCTTGAGGAGTAGCTTTAAGGCCCAACAATTTCCATAAGTTTCGACTACGTTGTTAAAAAGTTATTGTAAGACATGTAGTTTTCATTGCTTGGCGGACAGTCTAAGCAACAAAAAAAACTTCTTTGATGAAAGTTATGAGGAATTTTAGTTTGTGGTAGTTTATAGATAGTTATGGAATCTCTACTTTGAAACAAGTTTTGAAGTCCTTTATTTAACTCAATTTTAAATATTTTGGAAAAAAATTAAAAAAATTAAGTGTAGATTGTTTACTACTACAATACAAACTTTGGGATTGGCATTTTTCAATTCCATAAATAAATTGTTAACAATTTAGAATTTTCAATCATTTTCTACTATTTTTTCCTATATGTTGTATAATTCCAAATGGTCTTGAAGAAGGAATCCAAAGAATAATAACCATTTTGGACATTTTTTCATCTAAATTCCTATATGTTGTACAATTCCAAATGATCTTGAAGAAGGAATCCAAAGAATAACAACCATTTTGGACATTTTTTCATCTAAATGTGACCTTGTGAAGTGTGGCTAATATCTTGCAATCTATATGGTGGAAACTTAAAAAAAAATTCCACATCTTCTCAAACTAGTATACTACAAGATCCTACGATTACAAAGTGTGGCTAATATCTTGCAATCTATATGGTGGAAACTTTAAAAAAAAATTTCACATCTTCTCAAACTAGTATACTACAAGATCCTACGATTACATTCAGATTACATTCAACCTAGTGTACTACAAGATCCTACGATTCCTACGATTACATTCAGATTACATTCAAACTAGTGTACTACAAGATCCTACGATTACATTCAGATTAGTGTACAACAAGATCCTACGATTACATGTATCTAAATTTTTTTTTTCTTCTAAAATGTGATATTTATCCTAGAAATGGTAGTGTTGGAATGATTTTGGTGAAAATATAGTCCAAATCATTTAGGGGTTAATTTAGTGCCTATTAGAAGAACATGAAAGCTCTTTGGCCTCAAGTCATAAATTTTTTTTGCAAACCAATATTGCACTAGTAAAAAACTGTATAATAAAAAAATTAAGTATTAGTCACAACACCAAAAGAAATAAGGTAGGAGGCTCTAATGTTGGAGGGTCATTTAAACTGCTCATGTAGGCTCACATGTAATGGACTTGAGGTGGTCTTCAAATGGACCTTTTACTGGCATTGAATGGATCAATAAAAAAAATGTTATTTATTGTGAGAGCCAATCATTTGCTTTGCTTTCTCCATTTCTCTCTAAAAGCTGTAAGTGAACGATTTATGGAAGACCTATGGTCAGAAATAGGGCCCTATGACTCATCTTGTTTGAAAATTCATAAGTAATTCAAAAATGCTTCAAAAAATACAAAACGACTTGAGTTACAATAAGAATCAATTTTTCTTTGTCTGAAAAATGAACAAAAAATAATCCCATACAAAAAATGACATGAAAAAGGCGAACCAGCCCTTAAGTGCACGCTTTCAGAGCCTCCTACCTTAGTGTTTTACAATGAAATGGCGGTACATTCCCTTAAAGGCCACGTGCACGAACTCGTATAACGTGCGGATGTGTGGAACGGATTCCAACAACACATCATCACGTCTGGATGAAAACACGTCAGAGTCGTATAACGGTGGCTCCGTCCTCACTGGCGCACCCGCTCTATGGATGGATGAAAATATGAGATCCGGACATCCGGGTATTCCCGGATTTGGGCACCGGTGCCCACCCACGTCGTCTCCTTCCGCCTCTTCCCAGCGTTGTGTACTTGAGACTGCTTGAGGAAACTTTGGCAACAGAAGAAGCTGGAGGCCGAGGCGGGGCTCGCATTTTGAATCTGGTCGTAGCAATGGCGAGACTTAGCCGGGCTGCGCTTCTGGTGCTTCTCGGAACATTGCTTCTGGTTGGATCTTCAGGATTGGCTGCAGCGTCCGAGGGTGGTTTGGCGGATGTGGATTTGACGGCGGAAGAGCGTGAGGTGCTGACCCCCGAGGAAGACGGCGGCGAGTTGGAGGAGGAGGAAGCTGAGGAGGAGCTCGAGGGATCTGCTGATCCCGTAGACGAGAAGGATGTTGTGATCTTGGGCGCCACAGATTTTGCTGAATTTGTGATGAGCAATCAGTACGTGTTGGCGGAGTTTTACGCTCCTTGGTGCGGGCATTGTCAGTCTTTGACGCCGGAGTACGCCAGAGCCGCCACGGCGCTCAAGGTGTCCGGTGTGGTGCTCGCGAAGGTGGACGCCGTCGAGCACAGCGATCTGGCGCAGGAGTATGGCGTGGAGGGATATCCGACATTGTACTTCTTCGTTGATGGTGAGAAGCGGTCATACAATGGAGGACGAACCAGGTGTGTATTCTGTTTGGTACCCCGGTCGGGAGTCGAGAGAGATGTCAGCATTTGCATCTGAGAGAATGGCTTATCGTTATTTTATTAAAATGCGATTTCGTGATGTTTGATAAATGTCATGTTCGATAAATTTCATGTTCTGTTTCATGCTTTCCGCAGTTTCTCTGCGATGAGTGGCATGATTATTCGTGCTCTTTCATACTCTTCTGCGTTTGGACTTTCTACGAATGCTAAAAATATAAATTGTTTAAGATAATCTGAATTCGCGGGATTCGCCTGATCATCCGTACCATGGAGGACGAACCAGACTTGTTCTCTGTTTGCCGCTCTGGCCGAGAGCTGACAAAGCCCTGAGAGTTGTCAGCGTTTGCATCTGAGAGAATGGTCGGTTGTTGTTTTGTATTTCGTGTTGTTTGATGATTGTCATCGTCTGTTTCGTTCTGCAATTACTCTGCCATGAATGGCAGATTGTGCATGCTGTTGATTTTCAGTAAGTGTTAAAATAATAGTAATAAGTTATCATCAACTGATTTGACGGGATTCGCATGATTCGGAAAATCAAATCTCGCTTCGAGTACTTTAGGTTTGCATTATGCCACGTGATCCATATATTCTGCTTGAGCCGTCATCATTATTCGTTCGTTTCATTGACTATTATGCAATATTCATCGTAATGTTGCAGCGATGAGATTGTTAACTGGGTGAAGAAGAGGATTGGACCCGCCGTCAGTATTATCAAATCAGCTGCTGATGCGGACGCATTGTTGGAGAGTGAGGGTCCCGTTGCAATCGCCTACCTCCAAAGCGCAGAGGGTGCCGATGCCGATGAGTTTACTGCGGTAGCAAGGCTGGAAGATGGAGTCGAGTTCCACATGACAGCAGATGATCAGATTGCCAAGAAGTTCGGTCTCAATAAAAATATCCCTGCTCTTGTGTTGCTGAAAAAGCAGAATGAGAAGGTTGCTACTTTTGGTATGTGTCCTATAACCCTGTGGTTTGATCATGAAAGTTTCGTTCTTATTGTAATGACTTTGTCCCCCTATTAGTGATGAGACGGTCCGATGTCTCGTGGGGTATCACGGTGAAGTCATATTTGTCTTAAATTGCAATGTGCACAGATGGATCGTTTGAGAAGAGGGCTATTGCCGATTTTATATCTGAGAACAAGCTTCCTCTTGTAATCCCATTCACTCGTGAGACTGCATCGGTTATATTCGATGGTACTATCACCAAACAGGTAAGTTGGTTTCGTTCTTGCATTTGCTTGCGGTATCCTTTCAAGTTTCTGATTTCGGAGACTCATCACGTATTGTGGGGAAGGTATTAAGGGATGAACTATATCTGCTCGTGTGTATTTCCAATTGATCAGTATTCAAGGCTTAGCTAACACCATCACCTTTTCTTTTGGCAGCTTTTGTTGTTTGTAAATCCTGTTGAGTTCGAGAAAATTCGCCCTAATTATGAAGAAATGGCTAAATCTTTCAAGAAGAAGGTATGTTACCTCACATTCCCTAACCAGTAGTTGGCTTAATACTTGGTCTCTGCAGCCTGCGTTCTTAACATTTTTATGCAATTCGATTCCTGCAGATTGTTTTCGTCCTCATCGATCTTGCTGATGAGGAGGTGGCTTCTCCCGTTTTGGATTTTTTTGCTCTCGATAATGAGAAGACAAGGGTATTTCTCCACACTTCTGCTTAACTTATGTATGCTTAAAGCTCAGGTACTTGCACTTGAGTAAAGCTTATCACTGAATCCCACAACAATGTTGTTGACCCGTTGTATTGCATCTGACGTACAAATATATTTGGGGTTCTTACGAATTTTTTAGCCAAATCTCAAGTTTTGGGTAATGAGTTCAGCGTATGTGCTACGTGGAACCGTAATACTCATGGTTTCTACGTGTTTGCAGCTCATTGGATTTGTTTCCGAGGAATCTTCTGGCAAGTTCTTATATGATGGAGATTTTAGTGTGGATTCACTTAAAGTAAGTTAAAAATGGGAAATTCTGTCTAGGATACGTACCTGCTGTTTTGTGTTGCAAATCTTTTCATGTTCCGTCTGATTTGATTTATTAGAAGCACATCAACGGATGACTCCACACTTGAGACAATGTCGTGTGTTAAAATCTTGTGTACTTGTTTTATTCAAGATTTGACATTTTTCCATTCATCATTGCAGCAATTCTCAGAGAAATTTTTGGCTGGAGACCTGACTCCATTCCGCAAATCGCAGAGCGTACCTGAGAAGGTATCGCAGATTGGCTCTAGAGGGGATCTTTTGGTTCGGTGTCCTAATCGTGCGAGAACAATTGTTTCTCTACCATGTGAATTTTCATCACCATGCGCTCCGTGTTCTCTTTATCTAATTGAAGCTAATGGTTGGCTACTTGGCGAATGCAGAATGACGGACCTGTGAAAATTGTCGTAGCATCTACTTTTGATGAAATTGTTCTTGACAAATCTAAGGACGTCATTTTCGAGGTACCAGTTTAGGCTGAAACACGTCTCTTGTATTTTTCCTCATCTGTGTTGGTATATCTGAACAATGCATACCAGAATCAAGTCTTACGTTGAGTGGCATAGTCTACTTCTGCATCAAAGATGTGACTACCTGCGGTTGCGCTAATTCTTTGTCTCTACAGGTCTATGCCCCATGGTGCGGTCACTGCCAATCTCTTGAGCCAGAGTACAACAAGCTAGGAGAAGCTTTGAAAAACATCAGCTCGATTGTGATTGCGAAGATGGATGGCACCAAGAATGAGCACGAAGGCCTCAATGTAAGCTCAGCTTTACATCTTGCCGTGACTTCTCAATTACAGCTTCTTATGTCGATTGTGAAGTCCATGGGGACGCGAGTGAGTCTTTTAAATGTTTTCCCATCCGAAATCTTGTTTGACCTGACGTGCGTCATATGTGGACAACTTGTTTGCAGATTGAAGGATACCCTACTATTTTATTCTTTCCAGCAGGAGACAAGAGCGCTGAGCCAGTAAGTTTTTGTTCTCATAAGTTCAGATTTGGGTATTTTCTGCTGGAATTCTTTACAGTTGAATAGAAGTTTGATTTGTTTCGAGTTGGCATCACGATCATTACACCCTTGTCTACATCTTTGATTGTGGTTAAATTGGCCGATCTCTTTTCAATCGTGTGATTAAATCATGCGTCGTCTGGATATTTCAGACTCCTATTGACACGGTGAGGACAGCACGTGGCTTCGTCAACTTCCTGACGTCCCACGCTACCATTCCATTCGAAGCGCCTGACGTTCCAGAGCCCGAGCCCGAGTTGGAAGGTGAAGGTGAAAGCGAAGGTCATACAGTGGAGGAAGGTGAGGAATCAGCTGAAGAGGAGGACGAAGCAGGACAAGTTGAAGAACAGGATTTGAAGGATGAGCTTTAGAATTTCTTACCCCAAGTAAACTTCCATTCGTAAGTAGGCCAACTTTTGACCGTTGTGTTAGTGAGAATGAGAAAACAAATATGCCATATTTTCCCCAGCGTCAAGCTGTTGAATATTTCCGTTCTGGTTAATTGATTTGCCGCATCAAAATGTGGTTATAGCCGCATGAGATAACATGCCGAAAGAGAGGTCGTTTTTCAAACCTCAGATTTGAAAGTTAGGCTTTGACTTCCAAAGCATTCGTGCTTGCCTACATTTGAGATGTCCTGATCATTCAGTTTTCTCTAGTACTGGAAGTGATCAGTTTCCATTCTCATTTAATATCACAGCCTGCGAGGAGCTGTGGTCCCTTTCTCCGTTTGGCAACCATGTGGGCCAGTCCAGTGTGTCGATGTGCACGGATCAGCGTTCAAGAAAGAAATAACGGTTTCCAGAATAGTATGCCGGGATTCAGGGGTCTGACTCTAGCGGCAACGACGTGCACTGTTGTGATGGCTGTGTGGCGTTCAGTGCGAGATCCAATGAGATCTGGTCCATGACACAAGTTAGGGCAGAATTCCATGTGAAGAAGTTGGCAAAGGTCCAAGTCAGTCACCGCCCACCAATCGCTACAGTAATGCAAAAGATGAGCGGCGTTTGTGGTTCCCCGCCAGGCCACTTGTGGCTGGTGGTTTTGTTTTTCACCTCTTTGCATTGAATTCCCATTTCATTTGTTTCAAAAAAAGAAAAAGCACAGCGACTCGGCAAATATAGACAGAATTGCGAATTTGAAGAAATAATCGTGCAGCAGAGGACACTGATTAACATACATCCATGAACAGCAATCTTCGTCTCCATCTCATGAGAGACACATGCCAATCTCTGGTCGCGTGCATAGAGAACAAAGGATTTATTCACGAAAGCCGAAGGCACAAATTTTAGTACAATACATGAGTGGCGGCACATGAAATCAATGATATAGGCTAAATCAATGAATAGCGTTAGTAGGTGTTTGACGTACCTACTGGAGACGCTCTTTTTACACTACCAGCAAATGAAATCCTGCTCTTTTCACATTCCAAACCTCTTCGCCTCAACTAGAGAAAAGTCCACATCTCTTGATGAGAGAACCCAGTCCCAACCCAGATCCAACCTCCACTACTTAAGTTACACCTGGTACCTTCCACGACCTCCACATTAAACCATACAATTAATATTCCTGCCAATAGCTCAAAAATTGATGGAAGGTACCAACCCCCATTTCCACAAGCTGATATTTATTCCCAAGTGCATATTAATTTACGTAGTCGCCATCGATTCAGGAGACTGAGTGACTTCAAGGAGAGCAGAGTACGTCTTCAAAATGATTGTGAAGCTTGGATCAGCTGACTTGCTCCCCAATAAGGTCAAGCCCGACCACCAAGAATGAAATACCCTGGAAGAGGAGGAAGTAGAAGTGAAGCCCATGAGCCGAGAGCAAGCTCCGTGCCGAAGCTGCCAGTAGCAAAAACGCCAGTAGCAACTCCTTGCGGTACAACCTGTTTCTCCTGCTTGTTGCTGGATGCGAAGGGGGAAGTAGAGTTTTTAATTGCACATCGCGCGTCTTCAGTGCATCTAAGCCAGACATGGATCTGGTTTTCCCCAGACCCCGCGTGGGCTTCGCTGTTGCTTCTTCTTCTTCTAATTCTAATTCTTCCTCTTCTTCTATGGTCTCCATGACCAAAAGATCTGCCTCAGAAGTGCGCCCCGTTTTTTTAGTGACCACCCACTCGTGTGCACTGCTGAGTTCGAAGAGACCGGATATCATGGCATTGAACTTGGTCACCGACATGGTATTTTCGAATAGGAGGTAAGGGATCAGGAAAGGAAGGGAATGGGGCGATGGCAGGACTTTCAAAAACGACATGAACATGGGAATGTAGCACACCACCCAGAGGGGAAGAGTGGCTTCCGGGACAAACATCACCATGGGAAGGATGATGCAAAAGAGAGTGAAGGAATAAAATGGAAGAATCAACTTCCTGAGGAGGAAAAAGAGGAAGATCAAGTTTGCTTTCTTCGCCCATGAGATCTGCACACAATGCACAGGCCTGTTAGCCCACAATACATGCTCACAAAACCGTAGGATATCGTTCCATGGAAGATAAGGTAGATGATACTAATATTTGTTAGGGACTTTGATGATCCCTGTTACTAACGGCAGCTCATCTCTTTCAACCAACACTTCGGTTCGGTGTTGGCCTTCAATTAGCGAATAGGGTGTACGCATGCCTTGGCTTCATATTTATGGCCACTGATCTTTGAATGGAAATAGGGCTGGACGGACCACGCACCTTCGCTTTGATGATATCTGCGATACTGAGGCGAAAAAGTTGCATCGGGCCAGAGTGCCACCGATGTTGCTGCTTACGATATGCCTCGTAGGACCCCGGCAATTCACACATGCACTGCAACCCAGACAGAATCACTCGTTGCACATCAATTGTCTCCACTTCAATTATTTTGCAAAATGCTTCAAATCTAGAATTATACTCTAAAGTAAAGGTTTACACTCGGACCTCCGAAGTGACATTCATTCAGCAACGTCCAGACCACTTGCCAAACTATCATTCGCTGTAACACACTTTTCATGCATTCAAATCATGTTATAGATACTGTTTTGGCACCTCCAGTCAGTCAGACTAAAGAGGTTAGCTAGGGCTTATTGATAATTTGAAGTAGAAAAAACTGACTCGAATAATGCTAGAATGAAAGGAGGCAATTAGCCCGTGCTGGAATGACAAGAAATGCTTTGAAATTTAACTCCTAAGCTAGCTCTAAAATTCATGAAAAAAGACGTATCTTTATGAGAGAGATTACTGACCCGGACGTCGTTGAGGAAGATGAACTTCCATCCCAGCAAATGAGCCCGAACAGCAATGTCCATGTCCTCCACTGTGGTCCGTTCCAACCAGCCCCCGGACTCCTCCAGCGCCTTGATTCGCCACACTCCGGCCGTGCCGTTGAAGCCGAAGAAGTTGAGGAAGATGCCATTCACTTGCTGCTCCACTTCAAAGTGGAACGTCAGATTCATGTTCTGAAGGCGCGTGAGAAGATTCTCATTCTTGTTCACAAACGACCAACGGGTCTGCACAAGGGCAAGCTCTGGATTGTCCTGAAACCACCAGTGCAAGCAAGCACACAATCAGATTGATTTGCACTGCATTTTCCAGAAGTAAATTATCCCAAACGGGAGGGAAGAAAAGCCATTAAATTGAGCACAACAAGATATGATCTCTATTCCCAGTGAATTGGCCCATCATCACATGCGTCCCTCTCCATTGATTTTCAATCTTGATGCTTTTCAGGTTTTGATCTTTGACCACACTAATAGGGAAATAACAAACACTGAAATGGAACCAATTCAAAACAAAGATATTTCAGAATTAATACACAAAGTCTAGAAATTGACAACAACAAGCCCTATCCCTATCTGTGAATGAGCCTGATGGACATCAGGATGCCCCCGTCGTCTCCATTGATTTTCTTCCTCATTCAATTGCTTGCAGGGTTATTACTAAAACGGACTACATATATTAGTGCGATTGCCATGTTTTTACAAGCATCTTCTTGGTCCATTTCAAGTTTTCATCTTTGAACTCAGTACTGGGGCAACAGAAAACACAAATTAATTAAATGGTACTAGAGCAATAGTGGTCCAAAATCAACCCTCCATCAATTGAAGCAACACCAAAACAGGTGAGAATTAATCAGAGGGAGAGAGACTATTATAATGTGGTGGATTGCTTGGTGAATCAGCCCATGTGCCAGTGATTTGAGTGCATTGATGAGGAGATTCAGTCGATCAGCAGGCCATGCTTACCCTGAAATGAGGGACTGTGCGTTTGAGGAAGTCGGACTTGGGCTGAAAGTCGGCATCAAAAATGGTCACAAACTCATAATCCTTGACGTACTCGCACTGCATGGCGGATTTCAAGTTCCCCGCCTTGAACCCTGTGCGGTCCATGCGGTGTCGGTACACTATATTGACTCCCCTCTGGTGCCACTTGGACACCTCGCCTTGGATCAGGAAACGGGTCTCCACATCCGACGAATCGTCCAACACCTGAATCAGAATGCGGCTCCGGGGCCAATCCAACTGGCAAACTGCGGATATGGATTGCTCATACACCTACACGCAAAGAAGCACAGGAAAAATTTAAATGAAATTCATTGAACCACTTTCAATTATTTGGCACTGAACAGAACTTTTGATCATTCTCGATCTTTGACAACGATCGAATTGTTGAAATTGCACAAAACTTCAACAATTCGATCGTTGTACAATCAACTCTCTCGAAATCAATGTGTATTTGCACATGGACAATACACCCTTATGTGAGCGCAATCAGTCCAGGTCGTGTCATTAGAGAGACCAAGTGTTGTGCGTTTCCATCACTCCATAATTCATCAAAGTGATTGAGCAGCAACGTAACGGCTTCTTAATCTCTATTCCCGTGAAGCACAAATAGTAGGGCAGCTCTTCACGAATTTCTAAGTCGGTAATCATAGGAGAACAACATGATATTCTCGTATTCTTCCGCCTAATTGAAATCAATCCTTCCTCCAGTTTCAAACAGCGATTTTGCCTCTCAAAAAAAGAGTGCCTGAACAGATCCCGTGTCAAATAAATCTGGAAAAAACAGTCTCTCTCTAAAGGATAAAGACGGCTAACCATGGGACTCATGATATTTTAGTACTTTTGAGAGGGTCAGGCTACGGAGTCTATCTGTGCTCTCTATGTATACATAGATTTTGACTAACGCATGCAATTTCCATCACCGAATCCAGTGATATAAAAATTGGCCCCGTCTATATTAAAAAATTTCACAAATGAGAGCAACCAAATTCGCAATTTTAAATTCACGAAATCTCGGGGATCGGACATACCTCTCGCTCGTTGCACATGGGGATCTGGACAAGCACCATGGGATGCCCACTATCCGGATTCTCCGCGTCATCAGATTCCAGGGAAGGGTTAACAGGAACCGGCTTGATATCCTTCCACTTGATATACACATAGCCCAACACGGTCAACACGGTGAGATCCACGGACTGAAGCAAAAACAGCCAGATGCAGAAACCCGTCAATTTCTGCAACAGTGGCGCAATGAAGCCAGCACGAAAGTATAGCCACCCAACATACACGGCATTCGGAAGCTCCTTAATACGAAACGAGGAAGGTCTTGGTCTTTGCCATCCCAGAGCGTGAGCTCCGACTTCCACACACAACATGACCACCGCAAACACCAAAAAAGTTGTAATGGCCTTCACAAGCTTCCCCTTGGGAGGCCTCAACCGAGCCAATCCTTGGCCGAGAATGAGCCGTTTCTTAATTGCAGCAAACAACAGCATCGCCCCGGAGGCCATCCACGCAACACAACCTGCAGCCTTGTGTACTTGGAGAAGGAGCACCCACGTCATCTGTTTAGCATTTTTCTCTTTCTCCTTTTGGTCCAACCGAGGGCTCTCAATCTCCAGCAGAGAGTAGTTTGGATTCTCCATCTTCACAATTACGGGGGTCCCTCTTCGGGGCTCTTCCTTGCTCCACCAGTCCACAAAATCGAACTTCTGGGGACTCATCTTGCAATATCCTAACAACTAATCGTGTAATTCTCTACCTCGGAATGATCGAGTGTTTCGGAAATTCTACAGCTACTGCGCTCGCCCTGCTTCCTTACGGTAGAAGTCTTCCAAAGGCTGTACACATTCTGTCGATATATGCAGACATGAGCTGTTTGTACACCCGAAACTCGATCCTCCCAAGCTGCATTCAACACAATCACAACGACACAAGCAGGTAAATTTTAAATTTTTACCAAAAATAGACACGGCTCGAAATGCAACTCCTCAATTACTGTACCACAAAAACGAAAGCAAAGAGTCGGCAACACAGTAACGGAAGTGAGGAAATATGTTCCAAAACTGTCTGGAAGGTGAAGAGTTCTGTTGTGCTTCAAGAATGTCCAATTGCGGGCCTGCCCAGTCTACTGTCATCGTCAGGCTCCCCATGTTTCAACTTATAAAATCTAATCAGTAGCCTATATATTATTGGAGTATCTGGAAATTACAAAACGGATTAAAATAATTATAATTATAACTCTTTTCCATTTCGTGAATGCAATTGTTTTCGTCCACACCCAACGGTGCACACGTACTATTTGGAGAATGTGCAAAATAAGAGAGGACTTGCAATACACATGATTCAATCTTTTCCATTCCTAAATAATTAAGCCTTTTGCATTCAAACCAACTGTTTTGCTCAAATGGTGAGAGCCAAAAAGAGCTGGTCACTAGCTTAATGGTGGGGATTGGTTACCTCACCGAAGCGCCAAGTGAACGTCCTGGTTCTAATCAACGTACCGCCTGCTCCAATCTAGACTCGTCCATGCAAGCCTCTGACATGCACACCCGGCCTCAGCCTCGATCCAGAAGAGCAAAACACAAGCAATTACGCACCAAATGCCGCCTTAGCGAGCTTGAAGCTTTCCGTCCCGTCACCTCAAAATTAACAAAACCTGCAACAACATTTACAAAATAGTCTGCACGACCTCTCCGTTGCTACATGTGTCCTAATTAAGCTAGCTATTGCAATTCCCGGCTAGTTAGCTAGGCTCAAGCTCGGGCCTTTCTCGCTCCAAATTGCAAAATCAATCCTGCAAGAAATCCATCAATCCCAACGTTGCCTGCCATCTCTCCCGCTTCCTGCCTAGCTAGCTAGCTAACTGGGTCGCCCTGCAGCAGACACGACACGACACGACACGGGCTCCGATGAAGGAAATCATATACATGGCACCTCCATTGAAATGAAAAATAAAGCGTATCGGTTGGAATTAGTTCATTGCAAAGTGTGGAGCAATCCGAGTTCGAGAAGGCGAGGCCATTGTGTGGCGATGCGATTGTTGTGCAAAGCTCGTTGGCTGACTTGGATCATGCAGAGATATCAAGGCCATGGCGAAGTCGTGGGGAAGGAGAAGGAGTGCCTGTGATGAGACTGACAGTCATAATCTTCATGACTGCGCGTTCATTCCTTGTTAGACAAATTAAAAAAAAAGGGCGACCCCTGCTGCTCTCAACCAGCTGCCTGCCTGCCTGCCAGCCATTTCATTTCATTTCCTTCTTAAACAGAGGAATCTTTATTTCGCATAAAGACATTGGATTTGGATTTGGATTTGACCCACATGAAGGTAGCTGAGGTTCGCCTTTAATAATAACTTAAAGACCTGATTGCCTTTTTCGGAAGCTAAACTCCTTGAAATATTTCTCAGTAAATTTATGTAGAAAGAAAAAATGGAATTATTTGGCAATTCGATTCATATTTTTTGGACTTCCGTGGAATTAGTTACAAATTTTCAAAGTTGAAACCTAGTTAGTGGTCACTGGAAGCGCCCACCTCTTGAAATGTACACTACTAGGATATTGATGGTACATTGGAGAAAGAAAAATGTACCTTTGTGTTAGAGAACACTTTAAGAACTGGGTCAATTTTAGGACCTTGTATCATAATATTTTTTGGGCTCTTGTTCTTGTCCATTATCTCCTCTTCTACAGCGGTTAATGTAGATATACCCATTGCAAACGGCCTACATCCGATTTTGTCCTCATATACCAATGGAATACATTCTAGAAACAAATGTACACCATTACGAATTCTTAAGCAGGACACAATCATGGGGATGTCTAACTACCTTAGAAGGTAATTGTATCTACTTGAGCCCTCTTTATTAAAACCACCCCCTTCAAAGTATTGCCTAAAATATATTGCTTCTATTTAATTATGAGAGTGTAAAGTCATTTTGGAATACCTTATGTTTGGCACTTTGAAAGTTCATATTTTATTCATAAGGTGTTCAAAAGTGCATAAGAGGGACATCTACACTACTCTTTAGACTTCCGAACCAAAATTATTCTACATTCATAACAAATCAATAAGTGTCCCATTGCAAGAAAATCAAGGAGATTAAAAAAGACACAATATTTTTTTACATTAGAGGGGGTACAATCTAAGATTTAGGGTTTGGGGTTGAGAATTTAATCATTTTTGTATCCTTAACATATAGTTGTCTTCAAAATGCTAAAACAACACAACTCTGGAGAGTAGAGAGAGTGCTTCAGAATGTACAACTATAGAAAAAGATCAACTAGAGCAAATTGCAAAATTACTTGCTCACCTCTACTTTAATGCAAACATTGTTTAATGTGCTCATGAGGCTATGCAAAGGCACATCAAACATTTGATTTAGGACAAAAAAAACTTCACAATTAGACCTCAAATGGATTTTTAAGGATCTTGGTCAAGGTCCTATAATGGCATTTTATTGTGATGTTGAAAATTTATTTGAAGGAAACTCAAAAATGTACTAGTTTTCTAGGCATATAAGTTCTTTGGCTTTCAATTGGTGCCCGAAAAAAAAATTCATACTTTCCTATGTACATAATTCTCAAGCCAGAGAACTTGATATTAAATCCACAAAAACTCGATATTAAATTCTTAGTTTTTTAATTTTCTCATATAAAATATTTGCATATGTATGGAAATCTTTAATTCATTCCATTTTCATTTATTTAGTGACATGAAGTTTTATTTTGCAAGCAATTAGAGCATTTTTCAAAAAAAATAGTATATAAAATTTGTTTTTGGATTCAATTTTTATAATTTTCAATACAATAATGTCCATGGGGTCTAGATTACTTATTACAATAATCTTGCTATTAGATTTGATATGTCTTAATTCCATTTTAGAACTATTAATTATTTAATTTCTCCTTCTATCTTGTACCTACTTCTACATAACAATTTCTTAAAGAATGAAAATCAATTTATAATTTATTTGTGAAATTTTCTTCCAAAGTTTCCAAGTCAATTCTCCACCATGAAGATTTAAATATCATAACTCCATAGAACAAAAAATTTAAGTTAATTTATGACAATTCAAAATCCAAAATTCTAATATTGCACACTATTATCTTACTTTTATTTTTTGAAACAAATGGAACCGGAGTTTCATTGCCAATAAAAAAAAAAGACAAACTAGCCAGCCACATGTGGTTTGGCAAAGGATGGACAGACATACACGACAACGCAACAAACAAAACAAACCAAGGACCAAGGTAGAAAGGCGCCCAAAGCAGCAGCACTTCAAGGACCTCCCTATCGTTCACGGTCGGCAAGGCAGACAACGTTGAACCTGAGGACTAGGTGCTCAAGGTGGCTCAAAGACAAAACCGTTGTTGGGCCCTTTGTGGATTCAAGTGGATTGTCCATCTACCATCATAGCAAAAAAGCTAAACTTGCATCTACGGACTTCAAAGTCTCCTAGCATTTGGCAGAGCGAATCCTGAGACTTTTGTTTACTATTAACAATATTGTTCCATTCAACGCGCCCATAGTCGATCATAGCGCGCCATGTGTGCCTCTTGACTTGCTTTGGATCGAGGAGATTGCATTGAAGGTTCGGTCATTACGCTGCAACCAAAGAGTCTAGAAGACTATCGGCCGGAGTTCAAGCCAGATGCGTTTGCATACATTGAACCTACAGGGGAGACCGACTAAGAATCCTCTGTCTCCATGTAAGCAGGCGCCATGGCCCTTGTGCATCTCTACCTGTAAGCATAGCGTTAAAAATGTGAATAGCCCAGTGCCAAACAAGTCAGGCTGCAGGGCATTCCCAGAATTGGTGAAGCACCAACTCAACCGCATTTTTGGTGCATATTCCGCACCTTGTGTCGATTTTGTCATCGATCCTTCCTATCCATTGATTCTCAGCTACTACTTTGTGCCAAATGAGCTAGAGGAGGCCTACTTCCTTTTTGGCTCACTCTGGGGGCCATATCGTTTTCCTCTTCAGTTGGAAGTCCGCCAGCAAAAATCCGCTCCATATGTAGACCACCGGGTTGGGGACCACATGGCCTTTTTTAGGAGCTTCCAACCCAAGAAGGTGGTGAATCTCATGAACGGGGTCTTAGGGCCAGTCACGTTCCACTTGAACTTGTCGAGGTCCTAGTTGAATAAGTCAACTCTCCCAGAGAAGAAGTGGACTAGAATTTTCTTGGGACCACGTAGTATTGTGGCTATCTTCACCCTTTGGAGGATTCCTGGTGTTGTAAAGGCCTTTGCGAGGGTGAACTCCGTCGAATTGGCGATGAGGATGCCTACTTTAACCATCACTGAGAACCCCTAGCCGTTCCAATCACTCAGTTAGGTTTGAATTGGTGGTCTAACATGCTTTTGGGCTCCGCTTGGCACCTGAATGACCAATGTTGGCGCCTTGTCATCTTCGCCTCTGAACCATCCTATCCATTTGTCCTTGCTAGGAGGAAGGAGGGTCGCGGTGATCATGGCTCTTCATTGTTGGCGCAGGGCGTGGGTTGCTACAAACTAGGCCCCCTTCTCCTCGATTCTCAACCCGAATCTATCAATGGCTTTTGCAGTAGTTAAGAGGCGCCCTTGGTGGATGGCGTCATGGATGAGTTTGAGGCCCTACCTATGCAGCTGGGCTGCTCGTGCCTTGGAGAACCTTGGCCCAATCATTGTTACAAATCTTAACCACCAGAATGGCTCCCTTGCTAGTTCCTCCGGACCTTAGGCGGGACAGGTAGAAGTTCCCCATGTAGCTTCTTCCAAGCAGTTCTTGCCCTATTCCAAACCGTCGAGCCTTAGCGTGCTTGGCACTTGGGTACCAAGAAGAATTCCAAGCTATGGAACTACCTTCCTCTTGCGTATGGTTGATAGCTACTCAAGCAAAAATGCAATAGGTTGTATAGATTTGATTGTGAGGGCTCATAGGCTTTGACAATCCATTTTGCCATCAAGGCGGTGAGCGCGTCTTTTGGGTTTATCATATTTATCCCTCCCTCTTCTTTTGCTTGGCAACATTGGATCCATGCTAACTTTGTCCTTGCTTAATGGAGGGAACCGGACCACATATAGCTTTGGATTGCCAAAGTCGTTTTCTTAATCCTTGCTTGCGTTCCGTCCCAGATGGTGACAAAGAACATTATTGAAGCTAATAAATTGCAATTTACGATCATTCCTCTCCTTGTGACATTGATTTGGGTAGTACACCAATACTAGAGCTTCCGAATAGTCCTCTCCTGGAGAAAAAAATCCATTGACCCTGGGCCTAGCTTTATCCCGAAGGGGGTCCTCAGTAGTTTCCCTACCTCTTGGCCATCAATCCAAACAATGTCTAGGAGGTTGGTCTAGTCAAGGCGGGCATTCCCATTCTCTGAGGACCAATATCCTCTGGATTTGTTCCAATTGAGGACCAATCTTGATGCTCTACAAAAGCACTCCAGTAGAGCAACTGCGTATTGGACAAATCCTCTCTTGCCCAAAAGTGTGAGGGAGGTATCGTCCACAAACTAGACGATTAACTGTTGCAAGATTCTTCCTAGGAGGGATATTCCTCTCACTTCTTCCACCTTTGCTCCACTCTTAATCATGGAGTTAAGGATTCCGGCCACGATAAGAAAAAGGTACAGGGCAAGCGGGTAGCTTTTCTGCACTCGTCTTGAGATTGGAAAGGTCGGGAATGGAGAATCATTGACCTTGATTGCAGCTTGAGCGTCCTAAAATAACATTTTGGCCATGGAGATAAACTCCGCGGGGATGCCCATTGCCACCATGGCTTGTGAAAGGAATTGCCAATCCACCATATTGAAGGCTTTAGAAAAGTCTAATTTGAGGAATATCAAGGGTTGTTTTGGTATGCTCCAACCATTTGATTGTTTCGTGGGTGAGTATAATATTGTCGAAGATGAACCGCAGCGGGAGGAAGGCTGACTGATTTGTGTCAATTATTTCCATGAGGATTGAGTAGAGGCACAACTGTAAAGCCTTGGCGTACAATTTGTAAGCCACATTGAGCAGTGGGATGGGCCTCCAATTTATGAGTTGGTTGCATTTCTCTCCCTTCTGGATGAGGATAATGAGGCCTTTCGTGACCTTGGGCGAGAGCCGCAGTGAGTCTACAGCCTTGGTGACCATTGTGAGATAGTCATCTTTGATAAGCTCCCAGTACTTTTTGTAAAATTCCGTTACGACTCCATGTGAACCAAGAGCTTTACCGAAATCCAATACTTCAAGGGCCAAGTCTAGCTCCGCCATACTTATGGGCTTCTGAAGTGCCTACTTCATCTTGTTTGTGAGCCTGTTTGAGATACTGCTTAAGGCCTGAGCGGTAGCGTCCACGGTTTCCTCAGACGGTTGAGGATTGTGTGTACAACTTTTGTTAGAAGCTGAAGCAAATCTCTTCAAGTTTCTTTTATTCCACTTGCAAGTTTTCGTCCTCGTCTTCGAGTTCTATCAAGTAGGAAGCGCTAGTGTGGGGCTTTGCTGCTTGGAAGAAGTCCTTGGTGCGGGAATCACCCAACTTCATCCAGTTGACTCGGCTGCTTGGTGTGCAAATAGACTAATATCTTACAATAAATATGGTTAAATTTCTTGAATTTTTTTCCTCAAATTCTCATACAACTCTTATATAAAATCCTATGGTTAGATATAGAAAAAAATAGTTTTTTGGTGAAACACTAGTACAAATCCATATTGAATAAACCATTTCAAACTATGGTTTTTTGTTAAATTTGGGTTGAAACTAACACAACTATGTTCTTCAAAATGTAGATTTAACACAAAACCATGATCTAAAATGGTTTTTTTACTGTGGATTTGTATTAGTGAAATATTGAAGTTTCCCTAGAAGTCATGAAATTCCCCTTTATCTGGTCCCTAGCTTATTCCTAATTCTAAATTGAATTTGAATTTTTATTGAACTTCTATTACTTATGAATGGAAACAAGACATGATTTTGCTTGCAATCTAATCACATTGAGTTGTCTTCTTTCAAAATTGAGGGAGACCTAAACCTCAATTTAAGAAGAAGGCAACCTAATGTGATTTGATAGTTTGCAATCATGCCTTGTTATAGTTTTAGAATTAAGTTGAATAAAAATAATGCAAGTGCAATCTAGAATTAGGAATAAGACTAAGGACCAAAGAAAAAATGAGTTTCATGACTTTGGAAATAACTCTATAGAGTGTGGTAGAAAGCTCTCATTTTTAATTACTGAAAGACAAATTGCAACTATAGTTGCAGAAAATCCATGAATTGTATTTGAATATGATATGCAAAAAAATATAAGATGTTAAAGTTCAATCGGTGTATTTTCTAGGATTGTGCCCTATTTCTTTGTCTACAAATTGAACATTATGCAACCAACATCTACTTATTATCTAGGTTGTTTAAGGCTTGTTATTCAGAACATACTTTTATTTGAGTAATCCTACCTTGTAATCGCTCAAATAAACATTTGGGCATGGTTCTTGTTATTAAACTATGAAGATTTTTGTATAGTATTGTTGGAAGCCAAAAGGAGTTTGGTTTCTAGATTATTTTAACTTTTTTCTTACAGAGGTTGTACAAATAAAGTATAAATCTTAAAAATGCTAAAAATATGTATACCAAAAATTGACAATACTTGATTCTTGATCATGAATAGATTACATGATTAAGGTGAGAATCTATAGGGGGGAATTTTAGAAACAAGTCACAATTAGGTTATACCTTATCTATACTTCCACCACCTTCTACAACATTCTCTATCAATGCTACATTGTAGCTCTATGTAAGACTACACAAGATTTATTCTTTAAGGATGATCATTCAACTAGTTTAAGAATGTTATGGCTAGTGAGTTTTTTTCTTGGGCAAAGTTCCCAATTTAGATATAGCTAGTATTTTATTTGGTTTCAAAAATTCTAGACAACATCATGACAAAAGTTTATCCCATGATTCTTAGGGAAATCACTACACTTACAATGATCATACAATTTTTTTTCGTATATCATTGAAAAGTCATGAATTGTGGAGTTCATTCTTTTTATAATGGCTAAAAGTCCTTAGAACTTGGGGGGTCACTTAGAATGTCCATTAAAAACTACGTGTGAACAAAACTTTGGACCCCTATATACTTTTTGAATTTTAAATAAAATAAAATAAAATAAATATGAATAAATTTTCCTGCTTTGAAAGTTTATATTTTGAATTATTGATATTTTTATTTGTTAATAATAATTAGTTAAAAGAATTTGAAGTAAAAAGATACATTGTAGAACTGAAAAATAACTTTCACACCTCTATATTATATAAGAAAAAATTGTCTAAAAAATGAACAATTTTTTTCTAAAAATAGCTCTCTATTGAAAGCTCATTTTGAGTTGAATATTGATTCAATGGTCATCTAAATGTGTTCTCTATAATTATTTGAGTTAAAAAACATGCCATTTTAGTTCATTTTCAACCTCCTCTAGAAATCATTTCATATTTTATTTGAGTTGAGAATTTTGGCAATAGAAACCTATAGTAATTATTGAACAATACTCAAAATTTTAGGTTGAAATTATAGTTGATTAGAAACCACTTGTTCGCATGTCGTGGTTTGTTGTAGTAGAACTAAGTGCATCCCCCAAGCCCTAGAACATGTTTGGAAGAATAAAAATTAATAATATCACAAGAAACACATAATTTTTTTAATTATTTATGAATTTTGAACTAAAGTCAACTAGATCTTATTTAGTTTGGTTGATTTTAATTATTATTCAACTAAAACTATAATAATTGACCGTTGTTTTCCAACCAAATGCTTGATGCATTATTGCATTCATTCATGAATGCAATGTTCAATGTAAATGATGATTGAACAGTTCATGAAGTGTTTTTTATTCTTCTTAGAATGCAATTAATAAAATGGTGAACTTTTTTACATGATTGTGAATTTTCTATAATCACAAATGGCTTTACCTTGGAAAGTAGGGACAATCTAGGCAACTACAAAATAAGATATTAGTTTATATTGTAGAACTCGTGTATTTGTAGTTGAAGGGCATGGTTAGCAAAAAATAATTCTCATAATAAATGCCAAATTTTTAATAAAAATATTTTTTCAAAAATAAAAAAATTTGTATCGTAAAAAAAGAACTTCTACCAAATTTTTTTGACCCTTCATAACTTTTGCATACGGTATCCAAATTTTGCATTCTTTGATGCATTGGAACCTCCCTTCACTTGCCAACAAAAAAGTTTGAAAATATGACCAGTCTAATATTAGTAGCAAAAAGTGGCGGTTTGGTAGGGTACCCACCTTACATCGATGTAATAAAAACCTTTAAAGGCAGCTTTGACATCAGTAGTAAACCCAATAGCTCCTTCCTCCTTTTATTTCCAACAGAACTCCACATATTTCATTAATTTTCATTAGCATTGTGTAGGATTCCTTCCATCTGGATAGCAAATTATGTCCCTCTTTTCTGTATAATTACTTGTGAAGTGCCTAAATCAAATCTGGAAGTAAGAGTGCAACAATTTTGTCCTTAAATTTCAAATTAGTTTGCGAATTTCTCCCATTTCTGAAGATCTGAAACTTCTTGAAACTATGGTAAAGAATTTAATACTTTAGCACCTTCCAAAATAAAAAAAATTTGGCTCATGGAGAAGGGTATGTAACAGTTTTAGTTTTAGTTTTTAGTTTTTAATTTTTTAACCCTTAAAGGACAAAGGGGTGACCTTGGAAATCATCACTTTCCATTACCGTGTGAAGCGCGGGCTTTAGAAATAGCAAAAGCACTCATTGGAAGTCAAACTAATGTAGAAGACCTCCCTTTTTCACAACAAAATTTTAAGGATGAAAAGTTCCTCTTCTGTCCTTTTACAAGGATTCCCTGTCATCCATCAGATGCCAAACGTCATCCTCGAAGTTTAAGGGTTAAACAATGCCAAAGTGCACCATGGAAAAAAATTGTTTAAAAAATGACAACAAACCATGAATATTTTTTGCCAGAAAGCGTCCAACTAAGAAAAAAACTTGGATGAAATCATCAGATTGTGGATGAAAATAGAATTATGGATGTGTGATATGTGCTATTTTCTATCCAATATGTGGATGAATATCGAAATTTGGAGCATGATATTGGCCCTTCATAAAAACTGAAAAAAAAATGTTTCATCTGTGTAAAAAAACCCAGAAAAACCCAGAAAAACCCAGAAAGAAAAAAGCCCCTGGCTGGTGTGTACTGAATCATGGCCATGATCCTGGTCAATGCTGAAGTACAAACAAGTATGGCGACTGGAGTGATCGAGAGGGCTGCTGTGCTTGTCTTTTGCTGAAAAGAATCTAACTTAACTTATCATAAGCTTACTCACACAGTCGGGATTGATTGACCACCCCAACTTCACCTAACTTAACTTACGCTAGCTGCGTACTAAAATAACATTTGCAGTGGCATGCAGTGGAGATAGAGTGCGAAGTGAGGAGGACTAGCTCGCTCTTTTTCCTGCAGAAAAAAAATCAAACAATCCAATTCAAACAAAGCCAACTGTGTCTGGCTGGCGACTGCCTTTGTTTTTCCTCCGTCAATCCGTCTCAGTCTTGCAACGAAATTCGTTTCATTCGTTTCAAAACAAAAACAAAAACAAAAACAAAGCGCGTCGCCAGCCTGCCGGCTGTGCAAGTTTTCATTAAAACCTGAGTACGTACTGAATGATCTACAGTGAGTTAAGTATTGCAAGTTAAGTTCGTAGTTGCAAGTCTTTTCGTTGTCGCCTGTACCTGCACTGACAGGAGTCAGCTGGGGCTTGAGATTGGAGAACTGACTGACTGACTGGCTTGCTTCAGGTGTGTGAGTCGGCGTGCCAGGAATTGATCAATCGTCCATCCGGCTTTTTCTTATTCTTTTTTGACACAAATGGAAAAAGAAAAAGAAAAACTCATTGCACGGGTCACTGCAAGTCTGCAAGTCTGCAAGCTGCAAGTACAACAACCCCCCGCGAGCTGAATGCGCGCAGCTGGCTTGGAGGGTCAGAGCGTCAGAGAGGAAAGGTAACAAAACAAGCAGCCAGAAACTGAACGGCAAGGAGACCGGGGCGACCTCGAAGGTAGGAGGCTCTGAAATGGCTCATGTAACGGCTGATCTGCCTTTTTCGTGTATTTTCTTAAATGGAAATATTTTTAGCTCATTTTTCAGAAAAAGAAAACAATAGAAGAGAGGAATCTAACACAAGTGGTTTCATCTTTTTTGAAGCATTTTTGAATTACTCATGGATTTTCAAAGGAGTTGTGTCATAGGTCCCTATTTATGTCCCGGCCTAGGTCTTCCATAAACTATTCACTTGCAACTTCTAAGGAAAAATGGGAAAGCAAAGAGAATGATTGGCTCTGGCAATTAATAATGCTTTTTTCCTTGATTCATTCAATGACTATAGAAGTCAATTTATGAAGTACCATTTGTCCATTTCACATCCATTTATAGGGTCCATTCTTAATGCCCACTCCATTTCAGAGCCTCCTACTTTAACGTAAGGTAACTCTTCCTATGATAGGCAAAACTTGGGACTAGCCTAATGTAGGCCAAAAAATTCATGAGCAATAAATGTGTCTTGTGAAATGTACTGCTCATTAATTTTTTAGCCTTCATTGGGTTGGTCCCAAGTTTTGCCTATCATAGGCAGAGTTACCTTACTTGATGTCCATACTTCTCACTCAGCATTGATCAGACTTGTAACAATACTACTAAGGGTAAGAGGGACTACAAGCAGACACTTAACCCATCATTGGTGAGGGGGACCAAAAGTGTCCTCACATAGATTCAAGTCCAATTCAAAATGCTCTAATTTTTGCATTTGATGTCCGAATTCAATAAAACTTGTTGGGAATTTTTTTCTCTCTCTTCTAGTTTGTGTGGTAAAATTTTCCAGATCAATCTAAGATGTAATGATTTATTGGAAGCCAATCGAAGTTCACAAGTTCAATTTGAGTTCAAAAAACTACATTTGAAGGTTGCAACTTTGGGGGCTTGTATCTCCTTCATCTAATGTTCGTTTTCGATAAAATTTGTTGACTTATATTCCTCTTGAAGTCTAGTTATTGTAGTAAAATTTTCATGTCAATTTAAGTTGTTTTGAATGTTTGGGAACAATTTGAAGTTCAAAATCCCAACATTTTTGGATTACAATGAACTTCGGTGGCTTGTATCTTCTTCATATAGTGTCAATTCCTAATAAATGATTTTGGAAAAGTTGTGCATACTAGTCTAGTTTGTGTGGTTAAAATTTCATATCAATCCAAGAAGTTATGAGTGATTGAGAAGCATTTTAGTAGAAGGAGGTTCAACTTTAGATGTGTTTTTTGCAACTTTTCTTGCTAATTTTTTGACATTTGAAAGCCAAGTTTCAGATATACTAAGTCAATTTAATGATAATTATTTTCTCCCACCAAATGAATGTGTTTGTATGTTGGTTTTGAATCACTTTGTAGTTGAAAGTTTTTTCATTTGAGTAGGTTTAGAAATCAAACTTCAACTCCAAATGTATTGCTAGGAAAATTTCAGCATCATTGTTCAACACTAAAACATTATAATCTTGCAATCTACACAATCAAATAACTCCAAATTTGATTCACATAATCTACAACACGTACACTAAAAGATTGTATGGTTGAGATTTCTATAACTCAGTGGCATTTTGAACTACAACACTTCAAAAGCAATGATGTTTTGAACGCAAACAAGCTTTAGGCGATGAAGGGTTAAGGTAGAGAAGCCTATTACCTGATTTGCAATCTAAAAATCTTCAAGCCAACTCCTAGAGGGGCACATATTTTTCACAAGTGTGTACGTGTTTGTTTCGTGAATCAAATCCAAGTGGAATTATAATTTTTTGATGAAAATTGTCTTTTCTATGATTTTTTGAAGTGATTGGCCCTAAAATTACATAATTGTGGCTCATAAATTAGAGTCATAAACACTTATAAACAAACCACAATAGCCTTAACTACTCACCAATGAAAGATTGACACATTAACCCTTGTAGGCATTAACCTCTTAAGTTCCTTGACTATGTTTTTACAAAAAAAGGCTTTAAAATTGCCATTTCTAGTACAAGTACCAAATTTTAGAAAAAAAATATCATTTTTGGACAAATGTAACCATTGGATATTGTAGTACGCTGACTTGTGAACATGTGGAAAAAATTTCAGAAATTTCCACCACATGGATTGCAAGATATGAGCTTTTGAATTCACAAAAATCCTTTCAGGGGCCCTACAAAAAAAATCGGGCAATTGCACTTCCCAAGCTCATATTTGTATGAAAAAATGTCCAAAATGGTGGTGCTTCCTTGGATTCATTCTTCAAGGAAAGTTGGCTCATGCTTGAAAATTTTTAGATCATTTAGAATTGTACAACAAATAGGAAAAAATTAATAGATACAAAGAAGTGGAGATTCATTCAAAATACAAAATTGTTAAGAATCTAGTTAAGAATTGAAAAATGCCAATCCCAATGGTTGTAATGTTGCAACAAAAAATCTACATCCTATGATTTTATTTTTTTCAAAGAAAATTTAAAATTGAGTAAAATAAAGGACTTCAAAGTTTTTTTAGAGTAGAGAACCCATAACTACCCTCAAACTAAAACTCTTCATAACTTTTGACTCATTCATCAAAATGGAATGATTCAAAGCTTTTTGAATGTATACAACTCTAGAAAACCAATTTCATTTTTTTTTTTAATGAGAAAAGTTATTTTTATGAATTGTCTATCAAGAAATGAAAATTACATACCATGAAATATTTATTTAACTATGTAGTCAAAAGTTATGAAAATTGTTGGGCCTTAAAGAAAAAAACTCGGACACATATCGTCTCAAAATTTCAAGTTAAAAAAATAAAAATTCCATTCGTAGTGAATTGCCTAAAATCATTGTATTGCCAAAAAACGTAGTTTAGTGCTTTATAGGTTAAAAAAGCAAGTAGCAATAAAAAATTCTTCTTAAATCCATTAATGAGAGTTCCACATTTTAAGTTTATAGAAAAAAAATCTTTTGCATTTCACCAAACTAGTTTTCAATTGACAATCCATTTTAGGAATAAATATAAGTTTTAAAACTGAATTAAATTTTATCAATAAATAAAGGATCAATGCAACATTAGACCCAACCACGTGGACATTGTCCATGGGTCATAGTTTTTTACTTTTGTTTGAGAGTTATCATTAAATTGTATTTCTAAGTAGTAATTTTCAAGACATGTCTTCACATTCTTGAAACTTTGGTCAAGGTGTTAGGAACCAACATCACTTGGAAAAAAACTACAAATGTGAGCTTGTGAAGTGTAATTGCCCAATTTTTTTGGCAGAGCCTCCAAAGGATTTCTATAAATTCAAAAGCTCATATCTTGTAATGCATGTGGTGGAAATTTCCAAAAAAAAATTCTACATGTTCCCAAGTCCCATACCACAAAATCCTATAGTTACATGTATTCAGAAATGATATTTTTTTCTAAAATTTGGTACTTGAATGTACTAGAAATGAGCGTTATTGGTGAAATTATACTCAAAAACTTTGAGATTTTTTATGTGTAGTGATATATTTCTAAAATTTAATCTCATTTTTTCATGATTCAAAACGTCAAATTGAATTTATATGATTTTTTAAAAGAAATTTCTTGTACAAATCATAGCAATTACAAAAATGTTAAAAATAATATGAAATTATTTAAATAAAATGGAAATAATGGTAACAAACATCATGATGTAGTTGATGTACTCTTTGAGCTTACACCAAGAGAAATTCAATAGAAAAAAGTGTATGCTTCTTTCACGAATCAAATCCATGCGAAGAGGAATTATTATTTTCCAATTAAAATATACTGTAATTTTTGTGAATTTCTAAAGTGGTTTGCCGTCAAATTACAAAACCTTTCAAAGAGTGGAATCATGAACATCTTATAAACAACCCATAACTGCTCTCCCACATATCAAATTGGTACTTAACCCCTAAATGCCTAAGCCTTTTCAAGGATGTTTTGACTATGAAAAAAGAACATGGGCTTATAGTTATTCCCATTGAAGCAAATTTTTTTTCTTTCAAAAGCTAACCTTATGGATGTTTTGAGAGCTTGCTTATTAATATTCTTACCAATTTTGAGTGAAAAATTGCATAAGAGTTGTGAGATTATAACAAGAAAAATGTATGTTTTTTTATTTTTAGTATGCTATCCCTCTCCACAATGTTTCAAAAATTTGTACATAAAACTTTTTTGGGATTGGAAGTGACATGAACAATTACAAATTGTGTTAGCACACTAAAATGACCTTTCAAAAAACTTAATACCACTTGAAAAGCTATTAAACTCATTACACAATCCACCTTGCAATTGTTGAGATGCAATTATTTTTATAAGTATAAATCACAAATCAACACTTGCTTGTTTAAATTTTCAATGGCGAAAATCATGAAAACACTTTACTCTTTCCATTGGGACCATTTTCAAAGCAAATGGATAAGTACAAGTTTTTAGATCTCAAATCAAGTGAAATTGCCCAAAGTTGGAATATGAAGTAAAATTAGCAAGCTTTATTCTACCACTAATGGACATATATGGCTTTGGAGACCTCTCAACATTCAAATATATACCTTCTTCATTGAAAAATGAAAGTTTTCCATAGTTAACCTAAAAACTATCCAAAAAATAATTTTAAACGGTCAAACAAATTTAACTACCCACTACAAAATGAATGAAATTTCAGATTAACCATATATAGCCGCTTAGGCAATTAGAGGTTAAGTGTTAACCTCTCGGGGTTCATCCAAGCTAAAAGGGGATAGATGACATTATCTCCAATATACACCTTTCCAAATCCATCAAAATGCAATGTTGTCATTAGCCCCAAATCTAATGTATCTGAAATCGTTGCCTGAATCTCTATTACCACCTTTTGTGAGTGTAAAACCATTTGCCACTAACATGTTAAAGTCAAGCAATCACTGCAGTGATTTTTTTTTTATAGAAAATGAATGAATTTGGATGATTTTTTGGATAGTACTAGGGCCAAAAGTAGATGATGGAATTAGGAAGCAAATAGAAATGGGCTTGTCTACCTTACTACCATCTTTGTGAAGTTCAACTTTGTCTTTTGTAGACCCTTCAGAGTAGCAAAAGACGTTATTTACTCAATCTAGACAAAGAATTGAAGACATTCAAGTCAAAATTTTCAACCCTTGCAAAAAAAATTCTCTCCTATTTTTGGATCCATCCATTAAGTTAGGCTATTTTGTTTTGTTTTGTTTGTTATAGTGAGATCTCCTAGACCTTATGTCCTTTGATTGCAAACTGCATCCACTTGTCTAGAACCCCAAATCTATACCATTCCTAATTTTACAAAATTTGTGTTTTGGAATGTCACAATTTGGGTTACACATTGAAATACATCAATTTCTCAAACTTGGCCCTCTAAGGTACATTCTAATATTTCAGCAATGAGCACTAGCTTGGGCACAATGAGTGCTTCTCATTTCATGAATCTATAGATAGTGTATAATGATAGTATATAAAAAAAGACTTGGTAATGCTTAAGAGATGGGAGGCTCGAGAGCATTATGGAACATAATGCCAAGTCTAACAGTTCATCACAAATGTCCATATCTATACTTTTTGCAGATCTAAAGGTGTTGAAAGACGGTCTATGTTATGAGTTACAACAATTTCTTGACTATCAAATGGAATGGTCTCAAATTTGCTTTGAAAACTAGACTTGGCATTATGTGATTATATTGTCATCTTGATTTAAAGATAGTGATGTAGAATAGTGATTCTTAAGGTAAGTGCACCGAATTGTGACATGTTTCTAAAATCAATCCCTAGAGATTCTTGCTTAACCCTTTCAAGAGAGACTCAGCTTGAGGGGCTTGGTTTCTAAAGAATCTTAAGGCAAGTTATGTATCTAATTGTAACTTGTTTCTAAAATCAATCCTTGGAGATTCTTCTTTAACACTTATAGGAGAGATCCAATTCAAGGAAACTTCACAATAGCATCTCTAATATTTAACTACATACTAACTTCTTAATATCAATATTTTTTTGTCTCCAAGACATGCATTTATCATGTTAAGTTTTGGATTTCAAATCATGATTGGATCTTGCATTGGAAAGTTTGTTACAATTTTTGAATAGTAGCTTTGAGTTTGCCCATAGGCTTGAAGAGGGCAAAAGCTCATCGTTGATTGGCCTTTTGAGCAAACTTCATGATGCCCATGTAAAAAAGATTCTTGAACTCCAATTTCAGGCGAGATCCAAAATGTCCTTTAAGGATAAAAATTTGGCTCAGTCTCTATTCATGAGAACCTTGGGTAAATTTCAGTGTATCTAGTTTGGATACATTGAAAATATGTACTTTAATTATATGATGTCCAAAAAATGCATGCTAAGAGAATTTGGAATCTTCTTTTTAACTCCTATCAAGATCCTACAAAATGTACAAAATTTAATGATAGGAACCATGTTCAAATACTTATTCTAAATTTTTTAGATGTGGTGCCATATTACTTTACAAATGATAGGTACTATATCATTGACAAGGTGGGATTGTTTTAAAAAACATACAAAATGCATGCATCCACAATAATACCAAGGTAGGAGCAACCATTCTCAACCTTGCACCCTAAATCAATCTTGAAAGTATGTTGATACAAGTACTCCCAAATGTGCAAATTGCATACATGAATGTAAAAAATAGTTTAGAGTGCATCATCTAGTTGAACTTCAAAAATTTATAGCTTATTCATATAAATTCAAAAAATATTCATTTTTAGTTTTGTTTTTAAATTCATGATTTTAAATTTCCAAGTGTAGTAAAAATATTCAAAAGTCTTGACTCCATCTCAAAATATGCGGAATTGCTAAAAGTATTGGGTATAGGTGCTTCTACCTTAATTCCACCTATGTGGAGGGAAGGTTGTCAATATCTATTGGATTTGACAGTGGAATTCATTTGAAGAAACTATTTTATAACATCTACTAAAACAACTTTGATTCTTTATGACTTTATATTATATCAAAACAATGCGTTCTTTGGTGCATTGAAATCTCCTCATTAGATGGGATTTTGGAGGTCTTGGAGGGTTGTGAGTTCCCAAATTGCGGGGAATAGGGGCATGTTGCCATTGCAACAGTCTAACGGTCTAACGTGGCCGAACTTCGACCACATTAGATTGAAAAAAAAAATGAATGAATTTTTTCAATTTTTTTTTCATTTGAAAACTATTTTTTTTTACTTTAAATTCTGACAGTGAGACGTTCTTTCATTCTAAGAGGAACTGCAAGGAAAACAGGCCTGAAACGGCCTTCCTCTTGCTCCAAATCACATCTAATGCACTAGCTAATGAGAAAATTCAAATAATGACCTTCAAGTGGGAATTAGTTTAACGAATTTTTAGAGTGACATTAGAGATTTCTACAATGGGTTCATTTTCCTCCTAATGAGAGCCTCCATTCACCTAAAGTTTGGAGTCCCAATGCTAATTGGTATAATTTTTTTTGGTCATACCCTCTTTTTCCTTGGACTAGGCTTCATCAACCTATTAAAAAACATTTAACTACCTCATTGAATCTTCCGGGGTGATTCAACTAACATGTTGAACATTTGTTGTATCCACGTATTCTAGTGCCCTTGTAAATTTGACACACATGCACATCTCAAGTTGTGTACAAATTTGATTGGAAAATTTTCACTTGTCAAGTTAGAAATACATGTGAGTCAATTAGAAGTCACAACAAAAATTAAGGTAGGACCACACATTTTCAATTAGAGCCCCATTCCTGACATACACTGAGGATGTAGTTATTTCCAATCAAAGCTATGACAGATTTCCAACCGAAGCTCGGAATGTTTTTTTTCTTCTTTTCAAGGTAGGGACTAGTAAAGTCATGACACATGTCCCAAAGTAGTGATCAACAAAGTAGGAAGTAGTGAGTGGAAAAATAGTTATTGAATGATCAGAATTGAAAGACTCTAGATGTTGAACATGGGTCCAAACCAACTTTTGGCTTTCAAAATTCATAATAATTTCAATTCAAGTGATAAATTTACTAAAATTTTGGCAATTCTCATCATCTCTATCTTTGCACCTATGGAAATATTTCCTTTGCCTTTCTATACTCCACATCATTTCCACAATTGCTTATTTGGTCGATTATGGGTGGTTCGCCTATAGCTACATTGATCTACATTCCACTTTGACTAAGTAAACAAAATGAATGTCAATTTCACTAGATGCTAGAAATTTGAATATAATATTAGATTCCAACACATGTTTCAATTTAATTCTTATAATGTCAAACAAACTGAATAAGTCAATATGAACTTGTTATAAGGGCATATCATCTAAAATCAAGCAAATGTATGTAACAATCATTGATAGTCAATGAGGGTTGATTTTACTCACATATGAGCAATTTGAATCTAAATTATCCATAAAGGACCAAAAGGTGTTGTTTGCGAGGTTGTTTGGCAACATAGTGATTTTGGGTAGTTCACTACAAATAAATTATTTTTATTTTTATTTTTTTGAAATTTTCACACAACATTATATGTTTTTTTGCTACTCTGGAGGGCTGCGAGTTCCCATTTGGAAACCCGGCGGTTGCAAACTACGCTCACTTGGCCGAGAGATTAACAGGTAACTTTTTTTGAAAAAAATAAAAAAATAAATTTAACTTTGTTTTTCACTTTAAGGATTTTTAAATTTAAAATATATATATATATATATATATATATATATATATATATATTTATTTTTATATATTTGACACCGGCATTCGATGAGATCGGGGGGAATGGAGCTGCGAACAGGCTTGAAACGGCCCTCCAGCCCCCCGGATCTCATCTAATGCATGTACCCAAGGAATAGCTTTATGTTGCAACAATTTTCATAACTTTTGATTACATGGTTAAAAAATTATAGTATTTTCATTGGTCGGCAGGCAACTTGGGTAGTTCATAAAATTAATTTAAATTTAAAAAAAAATTGAACTTTAAATTTTAAATTGTTTTATTAGATTTATATATGCATGGAAAACTTTGAATCATTCCATTTTGATTAATGAGATGAAAGTTATGAGGAGCTTTAGTTTGCTGGTAGTTATAGATTTTTTAATCTAAAATAAACTTTGATGTCCTTTATTTTACTTACTTTTCAATATTTTTGGGAAAAAAAAATCATAGGTGATGTAGACTGTTTATTACAACATTACAACCATTGGGATTGGCATTTTTCAATTCCATAACTAAATTCTTCACGATTTAGTATTTTAAATCATATTCTACTTCTTTCTACCTACTATTTTTTTCAAGCATGAATATGAAATTTTTTGGTTTGAGATTTTTTATATGTATTGACAACTTATCTATTCAACATATTATGGAGAGTAAAAAGTTGTAGAATCTACAAATTTTTGTGTAAAAAGTTTGAAAGATGAAACCTAACCATTTAGGAAGAATTGAAAATGCTTCTTTTTCAAATTCAAGTGACTTGATCTTGCAATTGGTATGTTTTCTTATTTTGAAATTTTAGGTGGGTGTACTCTAACAAGTTAACTAAAGGATCCTATGGTTGGATTTTTTTATAAATAAATATGGATGAAGATTTTAGCCTTGCTTTGGATTTGAGTACTTTGAAGCAATTTTGGGCCTAAAAACACCGAAAATCTTCAGGGGTTAAGATGAAGGACAAAAGTGAAATTTGAATTTAAGCCACGGTAACTAATAATTGCTACAAGTCATTAGAAGAGATTTTGGGGGTTGAGAGGGCCGTTTCAAGCTTGTTCCTGGCGTTGTTTCCCTTGATAGTGCGGGAATGTCTGCTGCCAGTTTTTTGTTTTTTTTAATTTTTAATTTTTAATTTTTTAAAAAAAAGTTGAAAAAAAAATTAAAATATTTTTTTTGACGTGGCAGTCGTCTTGCCATGTCAAGCAACATGTGTGGGATGCTACGGGGCTGTTCCCATCCCATGGGAACTCACAGCCCTTCGGAGGGGCTAAATCCCCTCTAATGACATACCATCCTTGAAGTGGTGAAAGCAATAAGTATCCCTTGTTATGGTTTTTCATTTAGTTACTTTAGAGATAAACTTGGTTGTAATATGACAATTAGAGCACATCCAAAAGTCCTTGTGTATACAAATTGGTTGTGTCACTTGTGTGTTAGGTGACCGTAATAGTCTACAAGCAATAGCCAATTTTTTTGCCTTTGTCAATAATATTTTGCAATACTAGATAAGTAACAAGAATATAGCCTATAACCTTAATTTCTTTAGACAATTTGATAATTTCAACATATATCTCTTTTTCTCCTTGGTGAGATTTATCCATGACAAAAAAGGTATACATCTTGTTATCAACATTGATCTATCTACACCATAGTTGATACTTGTATAGACCTCTTCTTGCATCATAATATGCATCAATGATACCTCCTTTTACATTTCTACTAAAACGTAGGAAATGAATATATATGCAAAGGAATTTGAGTTACAACTTGAGGATTTCTTTGTAGGCAAGTTCACTCAACTCCACATCACCATGTATTCTACTAATGCATCTATTAACCCAGGAAGGATGCTCCAAACAATAAGTGTCCAATGAATGACAAAGAATTCTCCAACATGTAGGACGGAACTACAACTATTTATTCCTAGAGTTTTTTTTGTAGAAAGTGGATAACATGTATAGTAGTCTGACTTCCAATGAATTTTTTTGGATTTTTTTTATTCCAATGACTCACGGTGATACAATGCATGATTTCCAAGATCACCTCCCGTGTCATTCCAAGGTTAATACTCTCCAAAGTTGCCTCTTTGGATTCAACTGGCATGTTATAAATGAAGAATATAGCTTCTTCCAATTGTCTTGCTAACCTAGAAGATCCACCATGCATATGCTATAAGTACTTGAAATGAACTCCTATTTTTTACCTAATTACAAACCTAATTTGTATATAAAACCATCACTATCCTATTTAGAACTTGATTAGATGATCAATGTGGCTATCCAAAGGTGCTACTATTTTGACAACACTTTATGATGCTTCAAGGTTCCAAATCCCAAATCCATTTTTCCCTACAAAATCTACAAACAATTGCACAAGTTTCATTTGTGATTCTTTTGAAAAAATTTAACATATTCTCCAAGCAACAAAAATCTAGATTGTACTTGCAACATCTTTCACTGTAGTTTGCTAATTTTGTTGAACAAAATTTTGACTTTGTGGCCGCACAAAAGGCACAAAATGCAAATATTGACAATTTAAGGTGCCACTAAACCCTAAAACATTAACCGACCCATCTCTGAAAGTTTCATAAAATGAAGTAAATAAAAAAAACTTAAAAAACTGTGAGTTAACACATCTGATTAGACATCTGAGGATCGGACACCTTCTGCTGAACATAAGTGGGAGGAGCCCATTTGTACCCCAACGCAGTGCAATTAAAGAGGGTTTAGTGAGACTTAAAATTCAGAGTCATACAATTCAGATAGCCTTAGCACGTGTTATGAACTGGGAAAGTAAGAAGAGATGGACACTTTCATCACTGCGAAATTGAGCCGAAGAAATTCCCTATACCATGGAATCTGTACAAGATACATCTACAGTCCAATTCGTACTACTAAGCAACTAATGACGGTCTGCAGTCAACTTGAGATTCGAAGCCATTCAAGAGTAAGGATTGACAACTATCTCTCTTCATATGCCGTCACAGTTCCTGTGTGTCTTAAAGTCCAGGGACCCATGCCAGAAAGAGAAGCAACTGAACCCTCGACGTAGAAAAACATCAAAAGTAGCACCGTCAAGTCTCCCGAAAAAGGGGCAGGCGCCGAGTAGTTTCCGAATTGCCAATTTACCAAGACAGAATCAGAAGCAAAAGTTGAAGTACGCTCCATAATGCCTGAGTCTTAACTTCCTTCAATGCCTCGGCTCCCCGCTATCTTGCAACAGATGCATGGGTACACATACTTAGAATCATGCACCATATTTCATAGCCATGAAAGGAAACAAAGAAGTTGAAGTAGAGGATACTAAAAATGTTAAGGACCTAATCCTGTCTCCAATATTTAACCCCTGTTACTAACAGTGACTCATCTATTCTTGCACTTATTAGCAAGTGATGTAAGCATGACTTCACTAAATGTACATGGCCACTCATCTTGGATGGAAAATGGGGTTGCGTCCTGTCACTTCTAGCAGTCTACAACCTCGCAATTCAAAACTGCATAAGAAAATTATAAATCGAGATAAGATTTGATTTCAAAAGACTTCGCCCTTCTATCCACCTCTCCATAGCTCTATGAATCTCCCCCAAATCACACTCCTCTATATGTTAAAATGCATAAAATGACGGAAAGAGAATCATCTACTTGAGTCCCTAGCGGTTGAGCTGATTGACCTGGTCCAGTCATACTGCAGAAGTCTTAGGGTCAGAAAATTCCAAAAGATCGTGAGTCATATACCTCCAATTTGTCATCTTCAAATACAAGTCACACGAAGAATTTGAGTCTTGTAAAAGGCATAGACTGTCCTGAGTGCCATGACGTTTCTCCCGCTGGTCATAGACAGTATTCTGAAATTCCAAATAAAATAATATATTCGGCAAATAAGTGCTGAATCTGCTACAGCAATCAGTCAATGTTGCTCAAAACACAAAGAAGAGGAAGTCTAGAGTTTGGCGTCTCCTCGAAGGATATGCAGTAACTCGGTACTGAAAACCGTCAGCTGAAGCATAACCGACCTCCTTGCAATGCCCTCTGACATCTTTTATTGACCTGACACTCCTCTTTATCAAGTGCTGACTCAGCTTAAGTGATTCCTGGTACTATCTTCTGACCGCCTGCTGGTTCGAGCCTTCAAACTTTCAGAGTCTCCAGCATACCGACTACCCCTGGGAGTTCTGGGAGTGTTCCCGTGTCGGTTATAACCACTATCAAGAGAGTCACCACCGTCGGGACTCTCGGCCTCATAACTTTCCGACTGTCGGTCTAATCTACATTGGTAATCTTTTCTGATATTCCACAAAACCTCCTTCGCCTCGCTCATGTTGGGACGGTCAATCTTGGTAGGTGCAGAGCAAGAAAACGCAAGTTCAAATATGCGCTCCAAAATCGCCAGGTCCGTCGATGCTAAATGAATCATTGGATCGATAATGTGCTTCAGACGTCCTTCCACAAATTGCTTAAATGCCTGGAAATCAACAAATCACTATCTCAGAGATGAAACCAGGAGGGAAATTCCACACAAAAAAATAAAAACGAAAACCTTCAACCAGCTGTCAAGGACAGTCTTACAGAGGGCCATATTAATCCCTAAAGCAAAAAGTGACCGCCCCACATCTATTGGAGTAATTTAACCCTGAGTTTATATATATATCATTTCCGAAAATGATGACATAACGTTTGGTCAGCAGTTTCGTTCATGTCATGAAGACTTCAAAACATCCAGAAATTACGAAACTACAAGTGAAGTAGCGAGAGAGAACTTACCCATCTTACAGTCACGCGCTCATTACTGGTACGTCCCAATTCTATAGGGCGTCTCCCAGTGAAAAGTTCTACCAGCAATATTCCAAAAGAATACACATCACTTTTCACATTCAGTTGATACGTTGTCAAATACTCCGGGTCCAGATAACCTGCAGTTCCCTTGACTTGAGTGGAAACGTGAGTAGCACCAGCATCTCCAGATGGACCCGCTCGAGAAAATCCAAAATCCGCCACCTTCGCGCGAAAGGTGTCAGTGATCAAGATGTTGGAAGATTTGACATCTCTATGAATTATGGGTCTGTCTGCAATGATCAAAGCAAAGCAAATGGGTATAAATGATAAATACTAACAAGATAACAAAAGGTAAACCTTATCTGTAATTCGATGCTCAACTGCAAGGATTCACTCATAAACGGACTAAGATCTAATTAGCAAATGCCCCAACTAAAGTACCAGTGTAGTAATGAAGATAGGTAAGAGCTTGAGCAACATCGATAGCAATGTTCAAACGCTTGCTCATGTCCAGAACGACCCCGTAAGGAACACCTGCACAAACTCACACACTACCCCTTGTCAATACAAATTCAAGCTATAAAGACAAGGTTGGCAGTACCATATGGACAACCTCCAGCTAGAAAACGTATAGCATGAATATCTGAAGTTGGTCACAAATGAGTAAAATACCCTAATAAAGAAAACAAAAAAACCCGGTAGCATTCAGATAGGGATCCACACCCCCAGCCTCTTCAGAAATCATCTTGTTTCACGATATATCAATCATCTCATTTGTTTAACAGCTTTCACAGCTTCCTTAAGCTCCAAAAGAGCACATTCCTATGCATTCCTACAGGTTGCAATAAATCTGTCAAACATTAGATTAGATGCTAGCCTAGATCATTCCTGATAAGCGCCCTCGAAACTAATTCTACAAAGATCATTTAATATACGTTTAATATATCTCAAGGCTGTACCATCAAGATGCTGCCTCAAATTCCCATTTGTCACATACTCGGTCACAAGAATCCGCTCGTTTTTCTCCTCCAAGAACCCCAACAACCTCACCAAGTTCAAGTGCTCCACTTGAGACAGCATATCAACTTCAGTCTGAAACTCCTTGGAGACTCTGGTCTCAAATGCATCCTGGCACCGACACAGGTGTCAGTACCCTGATAATCCCACTCATCGAATGACATGAAACACGCACATACACATACTGAAGCTCACTTATCATAATGATTTGAAACACATTATAAAAGCTCGCATCACCTTCTTGGCTCGCTTAATAGCAACAGTGGTGCCGTCCCGGAGCTTCCCTTGGTACACTGTTCCAAAACCTCCTTGTCCAATCTTGTGACTTTCCGAAAAGTTACCTGTAATTTTGTTCAGTTCAGCAATAGTAAACTTCAAGGCTCCGCCAGGTCTTCCTGGCTGCAACGCATGATTAGGAGAGAACGGAATATTGGGTTGACTGGTATATTGGGTAGCTACAGGCATCCTTTCTTGCGAAGAAGGCACGCCTGCCAAAGCAAAAAGTCCAGATCAGTCCACAGATACAAACCGGGCTTAACAAACATAACAAGCAAGTGAAAGCTAGATACTAATGTCATTCAGAGCGAAGGTCATATTTAAAGAGCAATAAGCTGCAAACTTTCTTGAATATTGGGCATAATCGGCTTGTTGCTATTGTAAAATGCAGGTACAGATGTTAACAGTGCAAGTTTCGACCTACAACATACTGCCGACACTAAAAATCTCAAAGAATAACTATCAAACACGAACACACAGTTCGAAGAGCTAGTACGAACATAGTTGCATATATAACCGCCAAACATAGTCATTGACATAACCATGCAGCGCAGTTCAGGTTGTAAAAGAAAGAAAAACTGGACACCGGAATCCATCAATAAAATGACTTCGATCTTGATGCATAATTGTCTTGTTTCTATAATTAATGCAGATGTTCACACCGGAACAAAATTTTGACCTACAAAATCATTCTACCGACACTCAAAATCTCAACTCTCAAAACTCCAACTACCAAAACCACACTCACACCAACATGAACATAGTTGCATAAACAACCATCTCCCACAGCCATTTCCATAACCATGCCGCTCAGTTTAGGTCGCAAAAGAAAGAAAATCACAAAAGACACCTAATTCTGACCCCCACTTCTTCTTCCAACTTGACAAACAACACAAGCTTAAGACGATCAGTTCCATGGAAAAAAAAGAAGCTAAGAATTCAAAAAAAAGGTGAAACAAATACTCGCCTGAATGATTCACCACCTTGTTGTTGCCGAACTTCGAGTCCTCATGGTGCTTCCTCCGTAAGCACGGTATGCAATCCATCGTAAACTACAAAGATTTCCAAATCTCGCAACGCCAGTCGATCCTCCAAAACAAAAAAAACTCACCACTCAATCAACCACACCCTACTGCGACGGTCGCCTTCCACTCACTCTCTCTCTCTCTCTCCACCCAAAATAATCAAATCCAGACACCGGCAGTGGTCGGTTCCCCAAACCCACCTCGCACTACCCCAGCCCAACACACCCTGTGCACCCCTGGCCTCCGCCGTGACGAATCCAACCCCAAATCGAACAAACCTAAGTCGGTAGCAAGCGAGATTAGCGACCCCGAACCCCAGCAAGCATCCCCAGTCAGCATGGAACGGCCATGGACGGCAGAAGCGACTAGGATTTTGAGAAACGGATGGATTCAAGCAAGAGGTGACGCAGCATCCATAGCCGGCGAGATGCGATGCGATGAGATGAGATGATTTGTGAAGCTCGGAGGAGCAAGAAGGAGCAAGACGGGGTCCCCGCTCGCACAAGGGGCTGGCTGGCACTGGCAAAGCGGGCAAGGCTAGGAAGGGGGTAGCATTCAGCCCGGGAAGCTCGCCAGGCTGGCCAGTTGATGGCCAGCAGGCTGCTCGCTACTGTCTGGGACCCGTGGTAAAGCCTAGCTGGCGATGGGAGCTGGGGAGCACGGGTGGGGGCGGCACGGGCGTGGTCGTGCCCGGTCTGCGAGCGGGGGGCGGGGGGTTGTGGGGCTTTCGTCATGATGAACACATGGGCCTTTGGGACTCTGCTCCTCGCTGACTTGGGCTTACGTTTGACTCCACAGCCCTCTTTCTTTTTGTCCATTTTTAAAAAAAAAATTCTGAGATTAAAAAAAAAATTCCATTGTCCATTTTTCGCTAAAGATACCTGCACCTAAATGAGTCCAAATAAGCAATTAAGCATGGTTTCTTTTTTTATAAATTTTTGGAAAACACTTGAGATTCTTCTTTTTGTGCATTTTTTGGACATCATACAAATAAATTATGAATTTCGAAATTGCTAAAAGTATGCATATCCAAAAATGATCCTATCGACACTTATGAACAAGAATGATGTGACTACAAGGCTCTGTCTACTCCAACCAAATCCCAACGATGTTGTGCAGTGTAAATGGGATTGTAGATCAATAGGATTCAGAAACGAGGATCCAAAAACCAAAGAGTTGATGCCCATGGTATATATTCAAAGAACTAAACCAATGAAAGTAGTTCATTTAAGGCAAGAATTTGTAGGGGTCAATTATATAAAGGGGGTAGAATTAGGTGTAGTTTCCTCTCTCCTTACAATTATGGCCACTTTTGCATAATAATTTCATACTTTGGTTGCCTCCCTAATTGCGTGGTGGTTCCAATTCATTTATCATGTAATAAGCAAAATTATCAAAGGAACCACTAACTCACAATTGAACCCATGATGGATTCTCAAGGTCATTTTTCAAAGAATTCTTCAAATAAATTTTAATGAAGATGTAGGTGTTTTGATGCAAAAATCATAACTTTTACCACTTATCAAGTCTCTTAAGGTTTCATGACTCCTTGGCATCTTTAACATTTGTTTGTGAAGAAGCTTCTAAGCACTATTTTGCTAATATCATAAAATTCAAGAGTACAATTCCTTCGAACAAAAGTATGAAGTATAAGAATCACTTATACTACCTTTTTGAAGTGGATTGTGAAACCTTAGATGAATATACTCTTAATGTATGCCAACCATTAGCAAATACATGATTGGAATTTTCTTTTTTCTTTTGAAAAGTTTCTAAGTATGTATCATTTTAGAGAGTTTGTTATAATTTCGATATAGTTCTTCAAAAGTGACTTTTATGCAAATAATAATGTTTTATTAGCTTTAGAAAATAATGTTTATCTAATAAAATTGACTTTTATGCAAATAATAAATAAGTTTTAGAGAATAATGTTTTAGAAAGTAATATAAAATTTTCTAAAATTATCATTTAAATCAAAAAATTACAATTTGAACAAAGAGAAACCATTCTTTTGGAAAACCCTAAATGCTAAAGACAATTTTGAGTGTCTAGGAGTTTGTTCTAAATAAAACAAAAAGTCAAAGTTTTGATAAGTTGCACATTTTTTTGGAAATGGAACCATACAATTTCAAACTAGACATATTATGAATGAAGAAGAAAAAATACAACAATTATATTTGACTTATGGATTGAATGATTATAATTTTTGATGATGAGTATGTTAATATTGTGAAAGAGATTTGAAGTCTATCAATCTTATTTTAATATGTCAAATCAAAAATTGAGTTTATGAAAATAGATTAGTTAAAAGACATAACATTTATAATCACAACCAAGTTATGGTTTCTCAAAATCTATTCTACAATTTTTTTAAATTATTTTTTAATGTGATTTTTTCCTCAAGATCTAATCTATTTCATGCTAAAAAGAGACTTTAAAAGGTATTCCATGGAAAGGGGATAAAAATAGACTTTAAAAGTGATAGGGCTAAAAATCATAATTTAATAAAAATTTAATTAAGCTCAAAGATTTGTCAATACCAAAATGTGGTGCCTTAGGCGGTTAGAGATTACCTCACTATCAAATTTAGAAAGAATCTCAAGTTTTAATTTCAAGTTTTGTTGCCAAATATTGGTTAGTGTGAAATATTGTAAGGAATCTTTGCTGAATTTTGTGCTAAACGGAGACAATAAAAGTAGAACTATATCTAAGAAAAATTGGAGCTATCCTATAAATACAATAAATCCAAAATTTAATGGCTACACATTAATTTCCAAAGTTATGTACAAAATAGGACAAATGTCTTTTGGAATTTAAATTTTGAAGAGAGAATTATTCTTCCTATTTATCCCTTTTGTAGTGACTAAATAGAAATGAACAAAACTGCAATCACCAAAGTTGACATGTAATAGTAAATCCAAAGTCATGGATGAAAATTTTTAATACTTTTGGAAATTTAGATTATCCCTTGACCTTACTAGGTTAACCCCTAAACGCTCGAGCGACCATTTTATGGTCGCTGCTCGACTTTGGGTAGAATTTTTGGGCAAAAAAAAACTTTTTTTCCAATTTTTATTTATTTATTTTAGAGATTGGGTTGTCTTTCAATATTTATATTCAAAACTAAGATTGCTATTGTCAAACAAAAATTATAAGAAAAATAGCACAAATAGTCTAGAATTGGCTAGTGTTGAAAAACTTACTATTTGGAGAAAGTGTTGATGTTCTCATTACTAGATCTTATGCATTTTTCCACAAATCAATAGAAACCACAATTTTGACCAATAAAAAAAAATTCAAAATAATGTTAAAGATAGAAATTGTATTTTTGGTGAATTTTTGAAGTTATATCTTCAAAATTCATTTGAAGAGAATCTAAAAATAATTTTATAATTTTCACTGTACAAATACTTTCTACTTTTCATGCTTCACATTATCTTCTTTGATGCAAACTTCAAAAAAGTTATAGAATTTATATTTTATAATACATTTGTGTTTTGTTCAAACCTCTTGGGCTTTTAGGGGTTAATAAAATACGTTAGTTACAAACCATGGCTCAAAATCTTACATGTTTCAATCATCCATTGTAATCTATTGGTAATCTCTATCATATCATTACAAATCCTTTAGAAATCCTATATGGTATATGCCGGCATTACCGACTTTAGGATTAAACTCATTATCATAAGATTTTATGAAAAAAATGATAGAATCCACCCTTCATGAATAGGAATTTTCTTCTTTGAATATCATTTTTTGAGTAGCTATTCTTTGTAGCAATTAGCAAAGAAATTTCTTGCTAATATTGACATTTGATTCTTTAAGAGTTTGGCCCCTTGGTACGAATCTTTCAACTATCAAATGTTATGAATCCTTCAACTATCAAATGTTGTATATGGAGTACTAAAGTGAGGTGGTATTTCTTAGTTGCATTCAACATAACTAAGCTTCGGTGTCATCTATCACCACCACTTCTATTTACTAACAAATCTTTGTATTTTTATTGCTAGTTTAAACAACTTAAAAATGAAGAGTTGTGAATATACCAGTATTATAGTTCATTGTAAAGTTCTTCCTAGTTTGTTTGTATTGTACAACGGTTGTTTGAGGAAGGCTTAACTAGGAATAATACAAAAGAGGCTCATTGTCACCCAACACCCAACTCCAAACGCCATCAGAACCAATTGTGATGCTTCAAGGAGTTTCCTCATGTGTTTTTTCTATGACATCGTTCTTCAAACTCTATCTCCTAAAACTTTGGCTCCCAGAGTCCCTAAGTAATTTCAGTGCTTCAAGGAGTTTCCTCTTGTGTTTATTCTATGACATCATTCTTCAAACTCTATCTTTTGCCCAAGTAATTTCAACGCTTCAAGGAGTTTCCTCTTGTGTTTATTCTATGACATCATTATTCAAACTCTATCTTTTGCCCAAGTAATTTCAACGCTTCAAGGAGTTTCCTCTTGTGTTTATTCTATGACATCATTATTCAAACTCTATCTTTTGCCCAAGTAATTTCAATGCTTCAAGGAGTTTCCTCTTGACCGAGTTTATTCTATGACATCATTCTTCAAACTCTATCTTTTGCCCAAGTAATTTCAATGCTTCAAGGAGTTTCTTCTTGACCGAGTTTATTCTATGACATCATTCTTCAAACTCCATCTTTTGCTCGAGTTTTGGCTCTGTACGATTAACTCTTTTCATTGACTTTGCTTTGGAATCATTGACATGATTGGTTGCATACCTCTTGCATATAGAATTTAGAGTTAATCGTAAAGTGTGTGCAATGAGGGACTGGGAGCTAGAGTTTGAGAGAAACACATGACAAAACTCCTTGGAGCACCAAAACTTGGGCATTGACTTTGCTTTGGAATCAATGACATGATTGGTTGCATACCTCTTGCATATATAAAATTTAGAGTTAATCATAAAGTGTGTGCAATGTGGGACTGGGAGTTAGAGTTTGAGAGAAACACATGACGAAACTCCTTGGAGCACCAAAACTGGGACAGATGGAGTTTGGTGCTCTTTTTCCTTTTTTCGATACTATTAGAGCATCTCCTGCAGCCCTCCTCACTAGATGGGTTTCCCAGGGGAGAGTGGCGGGGTCAAGCAATTTTGAAGTGGAAGGGGCTAGAAACTCTCCTGCAGCAGAGAGTAAGAAGGCCGGCAAACGACGTCTTCAGCAACAACTGACACGAGAGTCAGAGCCGCAAATTGTTGTCAAGACCTGCATCCTTGTAGGGCTACTACAAAGACAATTCTTTTTACAAAGCCTTCTTTCAAATATGGTGTCCTCCCAAACCCTAATTTTTATTGACACTTTGTATAAGGCCTAGTGCACCTAAACTGTTGAAGGTAAAAGATTGAAGGGCAAATTAAGGCAGACACAAAATTACAAGATATATATATCATAGTTTAAGAGATTAAGTTGTGTCAATCCTTTTTGTATATTTCAAAAATCTTATAGTTGATATTCAACAAAAAAATGGGAGTTTTTGGAAAGTCACAATTGCCCAAATCTCCCTCATTACGTGCCTTCTCCAATTTGAAATTTCCTAAAAATTTCCCAATCCTTGAAACAAATCCCAAATAAGCACCCTAGAAAAAAAATTGGAAAAATCCAATTCCGGCTATTTTCAATTTGAAATAAAGGGATTAACCAATAAAAAAATTGTAGGAAAATGCCCAAGTTTCCAATGCTCCTATAAATTTCTACATAGGTGCTTCTTACTATCTACAACACACATAAAAAATCTTGCAAAATTTTGCAAACACACTCAAAAGTTATGCCCAATTTAGTTGGTTGTGACTAGTGTGACTAATACCCTTGAGGGGCATTAGTCACATTAGTCACAAATTGCCCAAATCTCTCTCATTACGTGCCTTGTCCAATTTGAAATTTCCTAAAAATTTCCCAATCATTAAAACAAGTCCCCAATAAGCACCTTAGAAAAAAAATTGGAAAAATCCAAGTCTAACTATTTTCAATTTGAAATTAAGGGATAAACCAATCAAAAAATTGTGAAAAAATGCCCAAGTTTCCAATGCTCCTATAAATTTCCACACAGGTGCTTCTTACTATCTACAATATGCGTAAAAAATCTTGAAAAATTTCACAAACATACTCAAAAGTTGTGCCCAATTTAGTTGGTTGTGACTAATGTGACTAACAAACCCTAAAGGGCATTAGTTACATAGTCACAATTGACTAAATTGGGCACAACTTTTGATTAGGTGTGTGAAATTTTGCAAGATTTTTTATATGTATTGTAGATAGTAAGAAGCATCTATATAGAAGTTTTTGAGGGCATTGAACACTTGAGGATTTTTTCATAATTGTTTAGTTGGTTTATCCCTTTATTTCAGATTGAAAATAGCCAAGCTTTGATTTTTCCAATTTTTTTTCCTAAGGTGCTTATTGGGGACTTGTTTCAAGTATTGGGAAGTTTTTAGGAAATTTCAAATTGGAGAAGGCACATAATGAGGGAGATTTGGGCAATTTGTGACTAATGTGACTAATGCCCTTCAAGGGTATTAGTTACATTAGTAACAACCAACTAAATTGGACACAACTTTTGAGTGTGTTTGCAAAATTTTGCAAGATTTTTTGCATGTGTGGTAGACAATAAGAAGCACCTATGTAAAAATTTCTAGGAGCATTGGACACTTTGGTATTTTCCTACAATTTTTTTATTGGTTTAGCTCTTTATTTCAAAATGAATATAGTTGGACTTTTTTTTTCCGAAGGTGATTATTGGGGACTTGCTTCAAGGATTGGGAAGTTTTGGGACAATTTCAAATTGGAGAAGGCGTGTGATTAGGGAGATTCAGGCAATTGTGAATTCCCCAAAACTCCCATATTTTTGTTGAATATCAACTATAGGATTTTTAAAATACATAAAGAAGATTGATACAACTAAATCTTGTCAATTGTGTTCTATTTCTTACATTTTTGTGTTGGGGTTGCCATTTTTGCCCTATCGCCCGTGTATTTGCCATTGCAAAGATGGTAGAGGGAAAGTTCAAAGATGATGTGGCAGTCATGGAGAAAGCTTGCGACTACCACGGTGGCAAATTTCTCATTAATTTAGCCTTTGACTTACAAAACCCCGGAATCCAATGACCAAGAGGGGCCGGAGAGGTCCCCTGTAGAATTGGAAATTCTAGCGGAGTAGAGCCAAAATCAAGAGGCCCCGCACCTCAAAATCCCGGTCAACAGTGCTGTTGGGGATTGCAATTCCCTCGGCCGCTCAAAACTTCGCTCACAGGGGTGTTTGAGCGGGCTGCAGGAGATGCTCTTAAACCTTCCTGTGACACCTCTGTTACGACTGGGGATGCCCTTTACCAAAATTGAAAATGGAAAGAAAAGATCAACAAACCAACAGTGATCCTTCAGTTGACTGTTGAAATCCAAGTCTTTGGGAAGCGTCCTTCATTCCCGTCTTTCATTGATCATGAGCATCGATACAGACAGTCTCACTTGCTGCTTGCAATGGATGCATCTGTCAATGCTCCCGTTCCTTCAGTTTCCTTTTTTTGTCTGCCTGCTGATCGAGGTGCGGGTGGGCAGGGGGACTCCAAGTATTTCGTGTGGCTACCATTCTACCTTATTCTTAATAATCGGTATTATTCCTTGGATGATTCCAGGCACTAGGCGATGATTCCAGGCAGGCGCCAGATCGACTTTCAAGCAGACTGAGCCTCACTGGATTATTCCACTTCCGCCCGCATGCCGGTGGCGTACGTACGGATGGACTGACAACCCGGCCAGGTTCGTCGAAATCGAAGCAGAAATGACTGTAAAGTAATCAATCTGGTTCAGTTGCATCTGGCCATTATAATATCTAGCTAGCTTGTGCGACGGAGGCATCAAAATGAAGAACAGCTACGCTTGTAGCGACGGAGGGTAAGTTCCTCTCCTCAATCCTAGCGCTAAGAGCATGGCCAATGCATGCACTGCATTTTAGCACGGGAAATCAACAAAGCCAGGTCAGTTGCAGAGTGAGGGGGCGGGCCGGTCGTATTGCCGGTCTGGAGCATGGGCCACGCCCCCAATGCAAGAATGGGTTGTCCCACTGCAAAAAAAAAATTTAAAAGTAAAAGAATGTACAAAAATAAAAGAACTTACAAAAATAATTTAAAGGATAATTTAAAATTACAAAAAGTAAATCCTTTCACTCAATTTTATTTAATTTTATTTATTTGAAAACAAAAATTTAAAATACAAATTTTTTTTAAGATTAAATACTATAAATAATTTCTATTTTTATTATTTTATTATTATTTTATTACTTTATTTCTATTTTATTTCTATTTTATTTTATATTTTTATAATTAAAACACATTTCTATTATTACTTTGTATGGAGCTAGTATAAAAGAAACACTTAGAATATTTAAAATTCATTTGCAATATATATTTTTCTTTCTCTATCTATAAAGATTGTTGTATGTTATCTACATGTCTGTACCTTTCTTTTCGATCAATTAATTTCTATACAGATATTTGGGTAAGATGTGATTGGATAATAAGTATAATTGCAGAATATTCTATTATTTCAATATGCATCTTTTTACAATATTTGGAGAATGTTGATTTTATAAAGAATTGAAGAGGTGTGTAATTGCATTATAATGACTTCTTAGTTGATTCATGAGAAGAAAGAAATTATAGCAATGGGAGCCAATTTCTAAAACAGTAGGTGAGTATTAATCTCCATTTCTACTTATACCTCTTTAAAATATTATTTTTTCTATTTTTTCTCATTTAGTTTTAATTTTTGCAACAAAATTATTACAACTATTAATAGTTTGTTAAAAATGAAATTGAAATTGAAATTTCTTAAAGTCATATACTATTAGATTGTGTCTAATTTATAGTTATAATAAAAATATAAAATTGACAATCTAATAGGCTACATTTACATTAGACATGTTGGACTAGTTGGCAACACATTTGTTTTAGAAGGGATTAAAAGAATCAATGGATAAATCCTTTGTTGTTAATGACAATGTATAGATCATGCGTGTTAGAATTTCAATTTTAGTTGGCATATTTTCACGGGTTCAAACTTGGCTTTAATTAGACACTAGCACATGTCGCCATCGTCAGAGAATCTGGGCTTCCAGTGTGCTGTGAAGAGCTCAGCAAATCAGCCAAAAATGCCGAGCAGGGGCTCTTATGTAACGAGCCCTGGAAAATGCCGTTACCTACAACGGTGGCATTGGGGACCGCTTTTGGGGAGACGGACGTTACAAGCCCCGTTGGCCCTGTTCCCGTGTATGTTTCCGTGCCGCATTGGAAATGCTCTAAGATAGCAGATACCCCGGTCTGCATGCCACCAACTTGATGGAACGACGTTAGGGTGCGTCATTGGTTCGTCACCACAAAGGACATCTGGCTGACGACGATACAGTATATACAGGATCAGAATGAATATTCCACCTATACAACTAAAGCGTCCAACAGGGAGACCAGGAAGGTGACGGATGCCAGGCTGGGGTATAAAGTTCAATTCCAACAACCGCACTGGGGGGGTATTTTCTCTCACAAACACACACACACACCGCCTCAAATCCCCCATGTAACTTTACTTCCCCCCAGCTCACATTAGGGGTATCTTTGCATCCTACAACTTTGATCTGCTTGTGAACTTGAGAGAAAAATTCAGATAATTACGTGGACACACCTAACTTGCATCCTTATTAACTTCTTTCTTTATAGAATTGAGAAAAGTTAAGGGAAAAGCGAGCTCTGAAAAACTCAACTTGCATCCCCAGTTCGATCATATCCTAAACTTGTATACTTCTGAACTCAAGAGGAACTCAAGAGCAATATTCTTTAAGCCAATATGCGTCCTCCACTTATATCCTTCTGAACCTGACAAAAGAACTCAGTACTAAGAAGTTCTGAAGCCTCAACTTGCATCCCTAATGTATTCCATCTCAGAAACCTGCTACTCAAAAGACTCACCGATGATGAAACCCAACACAAGTGTTCAATCTGCGCCGGCCGGAGCTTGAAAGTGCAGGCGTCGTCCCCGAGAGAAACTTAACCCTGAAGTTGCAATTAGCTCCCAGAAGCTCACAACGTTGTGACGAGCTCAATTTCAATCAAGTGAGGAGTACCACTCCCACACCTACAACTGCACAATCAAACACCAATCGAACACTGTAAGTTTCCGAAGATACAGGACCGTTGAACTCAATGTAAATGAAATTCCGCCAATTTAACGAAATTGACGTTGCTGAAGTTGTGAAGTTGCTGTTTTCTCCCCTTACAAAGTATAGAGCATTCGAGCACCCCATCATGGATACTATTGCACATTGTGTTTCTATCTCACCCTCGATCATTTCTGCAAGGTCTTCTGTTTTTGTTTTGGTGTCATGCTCAAACACCCACTTCTTCTGCACTTTGCCCATTCTTACCCCTCTGCTGCAGCTCCCAAGTACGGGAGGAGTTCTGCGTACATTTCAGGTACCCACATTTAACAGAGTTTTTGAAAGCAAAGCAAAACAGGGTTTACTTACATACCATTTATTGGAGTTCATTAAGGCTACATTAGTATCAGCCAAGTCTTCAGTATTGGGGATTCAAGTTGTGAGGACAGGCAATGAATGCATTGTCAATGGCGCTAAAAAACTCCTGAAATTCCTAGTTAGCCATTCACTAGACAAGATGAGTGTAGAATGAAGGAGAGGTATGGTAAGCTATCCTGTCAGTTCCACAATTGGGTAGTGACCTATTTGTGCCACAATGTAACCGTTTTTTATATGTCAAAATCTGACATGAGCATGAGCACTATTGATTCGTAGTGACACTAATAGGCTCGAGATTCGAGTGAATTGTGGCACTAGTAGGATGGCTTACCTTAGACCATGAAGCAATAGACATTTTCGAGGCATCATATAGCAGATCACAAACTGATACTGAGGTGATTATTTCAAGTTAATCTTGAATGACAATATTACTTGCAAGTCCAAGAGCTTCTCTGCCAATTCTGTGGTTACCTTAGTAAGTGGTGAGTACTGCTCATTACCGTAGCAACAACAAAGTTACCATCCTCTTAACATTTAGCATTTCAAGTATGAACTATTTCACGCTCAGTGTAGCTTTAGTCCAGCATTTTGACAAGCAGACTCCACATGCAGAAGCTTAACAATTTCTTTCAAAATTCAGTCTTATTAAGCCAAAATTCATCCTGACAGGATGTTTGAGAGAGCATCGAAGATGCCAAATTCTCGATCCTCGAGATTTGAAATCCTCCTCTGAGCGCTTTTCCAAGAGCTCACGTTGCAAATTGGAGGTTTCACAGAATGGATAGGCCCCATTTCGTATACATAACACTATTAGCAATTGCAGCAGTTATATTCAGAAACAGGTATTTTCTCACCAACACGGAGAAAATAACTACACTCAAAATTGTATTTTGTGTCCTATGTCACGTAGATAACTTTACAAGTGCGTGTAATAAGAGAAGCTATTAGGAATAATGGCGAGCTTGGCATCCAAGTAGGCATTGTAGTCTGCTTCACGCTGAGCCCCCCTTTCTTCTGCCAGTTGATTTGTTGCTTCTGGGTGCAAAGCTGTTGCTTGAGGTCACAATGGACGTCCGGACTCAAGAATGTTGTAAGGCCTGAATGACTACATTATGCACGATGCCCTACTTTGAGAGAGGGACATGCAATTAAAGCCCTGAGTTTGCACATTGAAGTTCTACGCAGTAGCTACGTAATCACACAAAAAATATCACAACAATGGTAAGCATCAGGTTGTTAAGCCAAGCACTTAGTACTGAGACTCACGAGTGGAGCTCCTAAGCACGCTCCAGCAGCAGCAGGTCACCTATTTGAAGAAAGTGATCTTTGAATTTCCGAGCACCGCCCCTTTACACTGTACATTCACAATCACATGCGCCATCAAACGCAGTAAACACATATTAGGTCATTCAAGGCACATGAACATTACGAACAAGTGAATATTTGGTATTCAAAACACATAATACCTGGAAAAAAAAGAAGATCAATCTCTTTACAGAAGCAGGAACAATGAACACGTTTGGCTCGTGTGAGACATAAAAATTTACCAAAGCCACACTCGTTTAAATCAGAGCAGGCTAGAATCCTACTGCATATATTGTACTTGGTTCAACAAGATTTCTTTTTGTAGTGCACCACCAATTTAGGATAAATAGGATAATTCAGGGCAGCTGTGTACCTTGCAGGCCTTGTTGAACACGGTGTAAGCTTACTCACTCCTGCTCGAAGCCAAAGAGCGTCTCCTCACGCCCAAGACGTCGGGAGAAACATGCTGAAGAAACAAGTATTTTTTCTTTTTCCTCCCACAGATGAAACAAAATAATTTTATTACAGAATAAAGAGAACACTGAAGGATAACCCAAGCCAGATGGAAAAGACAACTCTAGATGATAGCTTTATTTATAGAAGCTTTGAAGGCCAAGGATTCTTTAGGTAGTTCAAAGTAGATGTTGCAAGTTGTGTCATGTCTACATTTAGGGGTTTTGTTTTTTTAGAAATCTATTTCTAATCTTGTATGGAATTTTATTTGTTTTGATTTGAGTTTGTTTTGATTTGTACAAAATTTGTCTACATCAAATAAAAGATTATTTTTCAATAGAATTACATGTACATTGATAGTTGCATTAGAATTCAAAGTTTAAATAAAATTTAATGCCTTCCAAGCACTTGATTTACAAATCAAGGAGTTGCTTATTGCCATAGATAGCATCATCCACAAGAGCACAACTTGAGAAAAAAAAAGAGGCTCCATATTGACTCACAAAACTCTTTCAAATCAATTTAAAAATAATATGCTCTTTAAGATTTAAAATGGGAAGAACCTTGATAAGTTTACAATAAATATAAAATGGAAGTCCTCCAAATCATAGAAACATTCCCTACAATATATACTATCATTCACAAAAACAATAATGAAAAAATGAAATATCCATAACATGAAGTGGACCTCTCCCAAACTCTCCTAAGCTCTCCAACAAATCCACTTCTAATGATTACAAACACAATTGCTCTTTAGAGGTGATAGAAGAAGGTGGATCTTTCACTTTGTCCCCCACCATATTGGGGGAAAAAACCTAGAGGTTTCCGGATAAAACTCGGAGCTCAAACATTGCCAATTTATCATATTTTAAACTCCTTTGATTTGTGCCAAAAAATTAATCAAAAAAATTAAAATCACAATGTTATGCTACATTTAATGCAATACCCCCATGGATCCAAATACAATACAAGTTGGATATAATAAACTTATAAATTTTTTAATCCCTACTGAGATTAAGAATACTTTAGGAGGACCATGCACATTCAAAAAATGAACAAAATTGTAAATTGTAAATTACGTTGGAATCACCTCTAAAGTTTACTTCATCATCATAAAAAATTTATACATATGTAATTGAAGATCCTATGAAGATTTTGATGTTTTATATATACACTATCTATTTTCTAGTGTTGCCAACATTTGCTAAAACCACAACTTGTATTCAATGGTACATATTAGAAATGAGCCTTCACAAGTGCATTAACCCATAAATGCCAGGGACGCCATTTCATGGCGTTTGGATGACTATGCGGTGGTGAGCAGGGAGAGTGAGAGCATTTTTTCATCCATTTTTTGCTTCTTAACCTTTTACAGAGGATTATGAAGAGTACCTCAATGAGTTTGTAATTTTGCTGGTGTTTGTATTCACGTGAATGAGAAGTTAGTAAAAAAAATGGATCACAAAAAATGCTATTTTTAGTGTATTTTAGGAAGTTGTTGCTCCTTGCTTTACATCTAAAATTTCTCCACAAAAATGATAGTTTTTGAATTTTAGGTCAACTATTGAAATGAAGGTCATGTATTCTAGTTTCTACTCCAATTAGAATTTTGAAAAAATTCGTAATATTGAATATTTTATTGCAATTTGAACTTTGGATGTGTTTTCTATGCCTATTGCATTCTAATTATAGAATGATACGGAATTCAAGTTTTCACCATGATGTTTGTCACTATAATGTACACCCATGGTGATATTTTTAGATTTTTTGAAATAATTTTCTATTTGATATGATTTTTCTTCACTTTTTCTTCAGAAATTCTCAACAAAATCAATTTTCCTCAACAAAATCTAAATTTTTTGTGAAGTAAAGAAAACATGTAATTTCATCTCTGAAAAATAAATATAAATTTTTTCATGCATATCTAGTTCAAAAATGGCAACAAACTGAGTGATGGGTAATGAGGCCTAAAATTAGTGGTTGTAGATCTGTCCTTTAACCCTTTACTTCCTAAGAAGCCCATTTCGGGCCTCACATTTTTTTGGCAATTTTGAAGAGTTTATATGGAGATTTTTATTTATTTTAATAATTATTTATTTTGAACCAATGCATGCAGTATTCTTCACTCAAGCTAATGATATAATAAAATTTTCCATTTAGATTATACTTTCCACGATATGATCAATCAAAGTCTGCAATTTAAAATCATGAATTCTTAGGAAGTAAAGGGTTAAGGTATTTGATCCTATAATAGTTGAATTGCTTGTACGATTTCTTACTTGTTCTTCATCCCATTGCCAAAAATCTTTGACTATTTTCTAAAGGTTCTTTATGAAATGGTAGATAGTGTATAAAAAAAATCCAATTGTTGTATGATTTTAAATTATTCATTTTTTCACTTGTTATGAAGTTCAAGTAACCTTCATAGCAATTCCAACGCACATTCGAAGAGATTTCAGGATTTTGAGGGCCGTTTCAGTGCCGTTCCCGGCACTGTTCCCCCGGCAGTGAAAGAACACCGTTGTCGGGTTTTTTTTGAAAAATAAAATTTTAAGTCCTTAAAATAAGAAACGAAGTTACTTTTTTTTTTTTTTTTTTTTTTTTCAAAAAAACTGACCTAGCCGTCTCTCGGCCAAGTCAGCACAGGTGGGGAACAACGGATTTCGGTGGTTCTCAGGGGATTTTGAGTTGGAAACTCGCAGCCCTCCTTGAGAGCCAAAACACATGTAATGATTTGCAATTTCAAAATCAATTGATTTTTTGAGCAAGCTACAACTTCCTAAAATTATTGAACTTTCAAAAAAACTGACCAAGAAAAAAGTTGTAAGCTTATTGTACCTGATCTGTACATGAATCCACATATATAAGCTAACTTAGCCTATGACAGGTCATGTTTGGAACAGCCTAATGCAGGCCTAGAAATTCTTTAGATGTACATTTGTCTTGTGAAATGTACTTCACAATAACTTTTTACTTGCATTAGACTACTCCAAACTTGGCATGTCATAGGCTGAGTTACCTTATGTACCCACCATTGGAGGGCGCTAGGTATGGGGAAGTTGGTGCCTTGGTAACCGACCCAAGACAAGGCCCCAAAAAAATTTCTGCCACAGCCGACTGTTTGATTCAAAGCCAGCTAATTTTCACACCTTCACTCCACAAGTAACTTAGGTCCACATTCATTAGGAAAGCATTTGGTAGTACATACATAAGCTGACATAAATTACCTCTAAGATAGAAATGTCAATTTTGTTGAAGTTGAGTGCAATTTCAACACCAAAAATTGTAACATATATGTACATAAAGGTCTAACATTTAGGGCAAGGTAGGAATGAATTTCTATTTCACAAGTAATTTGAAAGGTGACCGAGGAATAGAATATTGCCAATTTAATCAAATCACCATGTTTGAACTTACACACTAGTCTCCATACGTGCTTGATGCATGTGTGGGCATGTAATGTTGTCGCGTAGTAAACTCGTTCAATATGTAAAAAAATATATTTGTGTATTATTCCGTCATATTTTATTGTAATGATGGGACGCAAGGGTGACATCACTTGAAGAGGCTTCAAGGTGAGGCCTTCTTAGCAGAATTACAATTAACTATAAAAGAAGAGGGCACCACTCTAGAGCTTCATCAATTTGAAGTTATTATTCATATTTTTCGTTTTGGATTTACAATGTCGAATTAGAGATTTTTTTTTTAGTTTTAAGATGAAGAGCTTCAACTGGAGTGGGAGTTTGAGTTTTCCATGTCTCAATTGCCGGATCAACCTCTTTTGCCACTAGCACTTACGCCACCGCGTGATCGCCCAGAAGAAGAAGTTGGGCCTTCGCAACCACCAAAACAACCTCGCATAGAGCAGTGATGGCACGGGAATCTACAATGCGACGCTCGGGCAATGGTGATTTTGTTGCAAGTTGGGTGTATTGAACCTACAAGCAGAGCAGTGACGTTCGAAGGGTGTTTTGAAGGCTTGAACGATGACCAATACTATTGTATGGTTTAACCTATCAAGGGAAGCTGCGACCATCAACGTTGGTTAGAAGGTCCAGTTAATCCTTTGACAAAGGTGGATCGTGCAGATCATGTTGCAGCCACCATTAGACACATCCTTAAATTCTTGCAAATGGAATGATATTTGTCTTAGAACTCTATTTTTTACCTCTTATAGACATATGTTTGATCCTAATTGTTTGGTTTTACACTTTGAAGTATATTCAAAGGGTATTCGATGTGTTCAGAATAGAAGGAGAAAGGAATGGAGATAGTTTATCCTTTTAGTAAATTTTAGAGATTTATTGACTAACTAAAAGGATAGATAAGGATCTAGAAAGTTCAAAGGGGGTGGCCAATGGATTTTAGTTGCCCGCGTGGCCTAGGCATGGGCTGATGTGGCCCTTGAGATTGGATAAGGAGTCCGGGGTCTTCTTCCTCCTCATTCATTTTTTAGTTTTGGGAGTGCCGTGTGTTTAGAGGGTGATATCTCAGTGTATTTTGTGAATTTGAAAGTGAAATTTGGAGAGAATGTTCATTGTGTTATGTTGATTTTAAAAACCTATGACTTGTTCTATTTGGAGCTTGGTTTTGAAAGTTATGAGCGATGGAGTGAAGGAAGGTCTGTTGCCTTTACGAATTGTAAGCCGAAACTTCAAATGCTTGTGGAAGTTTTGTTAGATTGTATCTGATTTTGAGTTTTTGGTGAGTAGTGTATTAAGTTATTAGGTTTTCAAAGAGTGATAGTAATCTTCATTTGAAGTTCTTTTGAGAAAGTTATGATTGTAGAAGTGAAGGGGGTGTAGATTAATCACCAAGTCTAAGGTTTAGATGTGGCTTCAACTTTGACAAAGCACCGAGAGCAAAGTTTATATGTTTTTGAGTTGAAATTTTGAGAGGATGTGTATCATGAAGTTATCTTTCTATGAAGATATAGCACAAAGAATTTAGAGCTTGTATGAAGCCGGAATGTACTTCAAAGTGAAGACATGAGCAACTGCCTTTGATTTAGAGGATGCAAACTTCAAGAACCTATAACTAATGGGCAGCAAGTTCTTTGGATTTGAGTTTTGAGGAGATTGTGTAATATTTTCTAAGCTTTCCAGAAAGTTAAGATACTCTTGATTTGGAGTTTTAAAGAGGCTATGCCATACACTTGAAGTTTGACAACAAAAAAATCAAGAAGCCTTTGCAAAGATTTTGGTTTATATATGATTTATATGGTTTATACTCGACTTATATGGTATCTATACATTGTATGTATACTTATGGGTATTTATATTTTATAAAAATTGTACATGTATTAATACCTTGTATTATATTGTATTTATATATGGTATATACAAATGTATCTACTCAAGGTATACGTATCATACGAGTATGAATATTCAACTTTTATACGTTGTGTATACCTTTCTATATGAAGGTTTATACCTTTGATGCTACGTGAATTCTCATATTATATATACCTCATTTATTTCATCTTGAGGTGGTATACATCATATATTTTTATAACCTCGTATCCTAGACTGATTCTGGTTGCAGCCAGAAACCCGGAGTTTTCCCAAAGCACAATCCTCTCAACCCGACAACGTGAAGGCACCCCAAAGTGTCCGTATACCTATTCATGGTACTTTAGACTATTTCTTAAAGTGTCCCTAGACTTTTAGTTAATGTATCCTTCAAATGCTTACCTTTGATTTGTTGATGCATTTGAAGGACACATATTTGTCTCTGATTTGCTAACTACTGATTTTTTGCAGATTTCGATTTAGGGTTCACCTATGTGACAATTTTAGTGGTTTAGGGAGCCAACATTTTAAAAAATCATAGAAATTACATACCACATCTGAAAAATCTATTTTTTTATTTTTAATATTCGTGATTTTTACTTGCTAATACTACAAATATATCATTTTTAGAAAAAGGTGTCTCCAACTATGCTGAATTGCTTATATTGACGAAAAAGGTGTAATATCTAACAAGAACGCTGTGAGTCGTCTAAAAATTTTGATTTTTGCAAATTACCTTGTGTAGTGGGAATAGAGGCAAATTGCTAGGTCAAGTTTACATTTAAAAAGGATTAGAAGCTATTTGTCATTTCAGATTCTAAAGGACATAGTATTCAAAGATATGAAGCAAGGCAAATTGACCTGGCGGCTTTCCATGAACGGTTGTCTACTAGCTTAGTGATATACTTAGACAATTTGCCATTTTTATTTGTACAACACATTTGGTTTTCATAGCTAGACTATTTGTTGTGTTTTATGTACCACTGAATTTCTTCAATTCAATATACCTACTTAGCAAATTGTCATTGTATAGTTGCTAGCTGAGTACCTGCGATGGGGCCAGCTTTTACGGCAATTTGACTCTATTGCAAGTAGTTCTTTATTGAGTGTGTTTTCTTGATCCAGTGAGTGGATGTGTGTGGGTGTGAGTTAAGCAAATTTTGCCGGACTGAGCACCAATAATTGGGCCAGCTTTGAGAGCAAATTGCCTCTGAACTCAATTGGAAAATTTTTAGTGTGAATTACTTAAGTCCAATGATTGGAAATAATTGATTGTGTGTGTGTGGAGCAATTTGCTATGTATATTCAAAATATTGTGAGATTGCAAATTTCTGTGTGGATGAGTTATAGAATTGTTAAGTCAAATTGTCTTTGTATACAGTCTATTTGCCTAAATTGTGTTTAGTTCTACAATATTGAAAATTATTAAGAACCATGGATGTAGCTAATTGTCTTTGGATGGCATGTATATAAAATCAGCCATGGAGCATTAGCAAATTGACATGGTCATTGATCGTGTTAATGTATGTATGTGATGTGTGAAGTCAAGTTGTTGTGTGTTATGGAATTAATTATGTTACCAGTCAAATTGCCTTCAAATTCAATTGCAAACCACATTGTCTGATTTATTGCAAATTGAGAGAAACCTTTTAGCAATTTCTCTAAGTGAATCAACAGCCTTAGACCAATTGTCCAGCACGAGTTGGTGTGGTTGGTGAGAAGCTATAGCAAATTGCTTGGAGTCAAATCAATGTTGAATTAAAGAAATGGAGAAATTTTGGCAAATTGTCAAAATACAAATTGGAGCTGGAATTGCAAAACAAAGAACCATTGGTTGAACTTGCAAATTGACATCAAGCGTCAACCAGGGAGTTTCATATTATTGATATTAAAAATTATATGTTTATGTCTAATTGTCTTTGATTTAGTTAGTACTTTTCAATCCATTCTAATTTACATGTGACTTTAGTTACAATACATTAGACTACTTAATCATTCCCCTAGATTTTGGAACCCCTATACTATAGTCCTAGGTTTTGTGGGATTAGCAAAAACTAGACTACAAATGCATTTCTATTTCACAGGTGTTCTGAAAGGTGACCAAGGAATGGAATACCACCAATTTAACCCCAAAGTGACAAAGAGGACAGAAAGTGTCCTCACACAGTTTAAGGTCCAGTTCAAAGTGTTGTAACTTTTGCATCCAAGGTCCAAATTCAATAAAACTTATTGGGAATGTTGTGTTCTACCCTCTAGTTTGTATGGTAAAATTTTCAGATCAATCTAAGATCTTTTGATTTTTTGGAAGCCAATCGAAGTTCACAACTTCAATTTGAGTTCACCAAACTGCATTTTAGGGCTGCAACTTTGGGGCCTTGTATCTCCTTCATCCATTTCTCATTTTCAATAAAATTTGTTGTGTTTTGTTCCCCTTAAAGTATAGTTATTGTGGTAAAATTTTCATGTCAATCCAAGTTGTTTTGAATGTTTGGGATCTATTCGAAGTTCAAAATCCTGCCATTTTTGGAGTATAGTGAACTTTGGCGGCTTGTTTCTTCTTCATACAAAGTTTATTTTCAATAATTCTTTTTGGAAACGTTGTGTATACTAGTCTAGTTTGTGTGGATATAATTCCATGTTAATCCAAGAATTAATGAGTGATTGAGAAGCATTCTAGTAGAAGGAGGTTCACCTTTAGATGTGTTTTTTGCAATTTTTCTTGTTGATTTTTGACATTTCAAAGCCATTTTGTAGACACAATGAGTCAATAGAATGAATTATTTTTTTCACCGATGTGTTTGTATACTAGTTTTGAATCATTTTGTAGTGTAAAGTTTTTACATTTGAGTAGGTTTAGAAATCAAATTTCACCTCCAAATGTGTTTTTGGGAAAATTTCAGCATCCATTTTCAACACTAAAACATTATGATCTTGCAATCTATGCGGCCAAATGACTTCAAATTTTCTACATGTCCTCCACAACATGTACATTACAAGATTGTATGGTTGAGATTTGTATAACTTGAAGACATTTAGATCCATAAAGCTTCAAAAGCAATGATGTTTTTGAACCCCAGAAATTGAATGTCACTTTGGGGTTAACCAAACCACCACGTTCAAACTTACACACCGGCCGACCCCAGTACGTGGTTGATGCATGTGATGCATGCATAGTGAAGCACTCCATCATGAACCAAATCAAATGAATCTTTGTATGATATGTTGGTCAGTCTGCTCAACTCATGACGGGTTGAAATACGTAAGCTCTGCAGTTAAGCCAGCCTGTCCGGAACACATTTATTTCATTAACAGAATTGCACACAAAATTCTTTTGGATGAAAACCATTCCTCCATCCTCCCGCCAGTGTCCATCATCCTTCAGATGGAGGTATTTTAGATCTTTATGTTACTAAGGTAGTCTGTTCTAAAAGCGATTGTGTTCTAAATGCGACCCCTCTCTAGGAATGAGTGACATTTTGCTTGAAATATCTATATTGTCAATGATGAGTTGGGTAGGTTTAAATGGTCGCTTTAAGAGCAGACTACCTTACTAATCACATTGCTTGAAAAAAGACAAGACACCGTCTCACTGGAAGTGGGACTAATAGGGTAAAAATGTAGGTTTGAAAAAAGACAAGACACCGTCTCACTAGAAGTGGGACTAATAGGGTAAAAATGTAGGTCCTCCTAGATAAAAATATAATCTTGCCCCCTACTTTGTATTGTGTTTAGGGTATGTTCTAGACCTCTCCCTAGCTCATTTGGAGTCTTTGATTGCAAATATGAATTCAAAATTTGCAAATTTTATCATGTGTGAGAAATAAAAAATTCCTATGTTTTTCACGTTTTTCACACTGTTGGTCCCACTTCATAGAATGGATTTAGTGTCTTGCTTGCATGAAGGAAGGAGGGAAGGACCACTTGGGATGATGGACGGACTATCTAGCCTTGAACACTAAACAAGCCAAAAAGTGGTTGATGGATGACTTTCTAAATTACTTCAAAAATGATGAATGCCTTCAACCTAGGTACTTGAGTAGCAGTTACTTTTTTAAACAACGTGAGACCTACTACATGGTACATTTTAAATGTGTACTTGGAGCTAATAATTAAAAAAAATTCAAATTACTATATCATCACTTATTTGAAGCACACTATACTACAATTACTATACAATACATTGTAATTATCTATATTATATAATTTGTAAATTTTGTATATTAGTTTTTCATCTGCAAATAAACAAAATAATGGATGTCTCATTTTAACTAGGTTGTATAAATAATGGATAGTTAGATAGTTTTTCATTGTACTAAATCCTAAATCCTAAATTCTAAAACCAATCTTCTTGTTAGCACAAATTGTAAGATTTTGGGACCCTAAACCATTGCATTTATAAATGCATATTAAGTCAAGCTTAGCTATTATAATACTACTTGTGGAGTTTTTGTGTTTTTTTCTCCTATTGTACGTACATGTGTGATTCATTTGTATGAATTCTTTGATATATGGTGCCTATATATATATATATCTTGTTTGTGTGGGTTGAATTCTATTAAATAGTAGTTAGGGGTGTACATGTTATAAAATCATGTATAATTTTTTGGACATTAAGTGTCCAAATGGATGAGAGAGAATCCTTCTGAAAGGCAATGATTTTTAAAATTTTTTTTAAGCAAATGATTTGCATGGTAACCAAAAAAAAGGGATGAATCACCAGAGAACTTGCAAATCAGATTTATTTGCAAGACGTGGACACCATGGGAATAACTGAAAGAGAAGAAAAAAACTGTGGTCAATTTCATTGAATTACAGTGGTCAAATTGCTTCAAATTTGTCAGAATGCCCTCAGGAAAGTAAATCCTCCGCAAATTCGCAAAAGGGGCACTGCGAGAATCGAACTCGCGACCTCTCGCACCCAAAGCGAGAATCATACCACTAGACCAAGTGCCCGCTTTCTCCACAAACTCGAAAAGCGCTGCAGAATCCGAGACCCTCAGAAGGGCCGAAGCTGTTGATGTTCATTTCAAAGATAGAGCGGAATGTATACTTGAAGAAATGAAAGCGTTCGCTTGTGTAATAGCTATGATCGGTTCAACAACTTGCGCTAGCCTCGGCGTCAATACGGACGTAGTTCGCTCAATTCCTACTACGGTGCTGTAGACGAAGAATATACTCTTGCTGAGACATTCTTTGCGTGGACACCACCACAAAAAAATTGGTGAGCAGTACAAGTAGGGCAGCAACTGAATGGGAGTGAGCTTGCTACAACGAACATATTTCTCATGGGAAGTCAGAGAATTACTTAACCTAAGCTTATTACGTCCGCATATGGCGTAACAAGATGGCATCGCTGCATCGCTGTTGATTGGTATCAAGAACAGTTTATTCAATGTTCAATAGAAGGTGACGCACCGCACTGTGGGACATTCACTAGTTGAGGTCCAGTGTCGATCTCGTACGGATAATCACCAGCTTTCTCGACTGAAACTGTTGTACGTGGGTTTACCGAACTACAGAACCCGAAGATCAGTCGCCAGTCAATTTGGTGAAGTCTAGTAGTGTAGTGTACAGACAATCTACTTACAGTCTAGTGATCCCGTTCGATCAGGCAAGGATCAGCTCGGAAACCTTCTTTGGTTGCCTGTTCGCCACTGTCATAAATAGCCCCTGGCACACCCACGCACAACGTAGTGCCGAGTCAGAAACTTAGAATGTGCACACGCTCACAGAGGAGAAGAATAATTCTTGGGCAATAGGGTGAACCTCTCAAAAGATAACCCCCTATTAGACTCACAATATTCTTCATGGAATGTCAGTATTAATATGATGGAATAGAATAATGTGAACCAAGTTGTTGAAGTAATGCCAAGTTAGTGTTGACTGATAGCCCTTGAATATAGCAAGATAATGGAAATGACAATAACATCACACTGGCACTAACATTTGCACAGCGTGTACCACCAAATTCGTTAAATTAGCAGAAATTCACAAAAGTGGCGCTTTTTCAAACAGGCGTCTGGAACTCAGATCTATGCCAGTCCTGGTTTCTGAAGCTCTGTGCAATTGAATGTCAAAATTTTGGTCCTCTGAATTGCAGGAGTTCAGCAAATTCGACCAAAATCAGGACTAAAAGAATTTGATGCTTGTCAATCATAAACTTAATATTCAAGACTTCAACAATCGAATGAGGATGGCCTTAGTTGTTAGGATATTGTTTCGAGGAGCAAGTTTGGATAGCCATACTGATGCATTGTAAGAGAGCAGTGACATGGTAGAAAGTGCACAGGATTGCAGGATTATTTACCGTAGTGGTGTGAATAGTGGCTCCAGTTGTCATCCCAATTATTTGGTCAGGAACCAACTCGAAGTTGAACCTCTGGAGAAGCACTGCCAAAGCCACCGTCGCTTCTAGCATAGCAAATTGGTCACCCACACATTTGCGAGGCCCCCCACTGAATGGAATATATCTGCAACCACCACACAGGATCACATTACAGTTCTTAGTTTCGCTAGGTAACAAGACGTGCTCCTTGCGATCAATAGGTCAGAGCAGTCATTGACGGTATTATGAACGACAGCTATCTGATAAATATCACCAATTATAGGATAGCAGATTTAGCACCAAGAAGCCCATATTGGGCCTCATGTTCCTTTTAGCAGTTTTGAGTAGATCATATGGAGGCTTTCTATTGTCCAACTATATAGTTATTTTGACCAACACATCATTGATTCTAGTGATATAACATTTGACCACATCCAAATTCTTGATTTTTCACAATGTAATCAACCAAATTGGTCAAACTAAAACGATGAATCCTTGGTCTTTTATGGGATAAGACATTAGTGCTGATAGCGTCCGATTCACTCACTTGTAGTCTGTATTGCTTTCGTTGGGCACGGGTGCATCCAAATCAAACCTTTCCGGAAGAAACTCCTCAGCTCGATCCCACACATCGGGAGAGTGGTGAATGTTGTACACCGATATCATGACATCTTGCCCCGCTTCTATTCTGTAACCTCCAGGTAGTTCATCAGCCACGTTCGCCCTCCTTAACAAAACCTGGAGGAAGAATCAAACCACGTCGCATATAGTTCTCAGTTCTGCAGCTGAACGAACGAACATTGATAAAGGAAGACTCCGAACTCGAGCTTTGTCACTGTGCTGCAACGACAACAATCTGGCCATAGCGTCTTCAAGTGTGCCCTTCAAACTGCTACAAGAGTATTATTTATGTAATAGACCTTAACCTAAATGCCCAAATGGTCAATTGTGGCTGCAACCATTTCTATAGGAGTTGAAGTAAACCCTATAGGAAGCTCCACGGAAGATAAGAAAAAGTACTCATAGAAAGAGGAAACCATACCCTGCATTTTTTAACAATAGGAATATGTGTTGAAAGTCATGATATTCGGATTTAGGCCTATTTAAATCCAAAGTGAACTTTCTATGCGCTTTAGCGTTAAGTAGGATGCGCTCAACTGTTAATAGAGCTATGGTTGGGATGTAAACATCAGATGGTGAACGACACATAAAACCACAAATCATATATCAATAGGGAAAGAGTGATGTCTAAAATGTATAGATGGTACCGGCGGATGTGGGTAGATCCGCATCGATTCGTTAATACAGCGCGTTAAATACTTCAATTCCTTTATGTCAGCAAATTGTGGTTTCTTTCCTCCCAAAACTCTATCAAGCTCCTCGTGAACCTTGGCCAGTGCAGACGGGTTCTGCAAAAACCACATGTATCCAGTTAGTTGTAAATTCAAGAACCCAGAAAGACTGGAAGCATACCAGGCAGCTAATGTAGGCTCTGAAATCTCTGTACAGGACCACTCAAATACAGACAATAACCACCATGTTGCAAAACATGATATGATTGAAGTTGAAAAGCCACCCGGCTCACCTTACTCAGAAGGTACACAGTCCACGTCAACACGGACCCTGTCGTTTCATGGCCTGCCACAAGCATCGACAGTAAATCATCTCGAAGTTGCACACTAGATACCTGCACCCATATCACAAGTCTCAGCCACTAGATGTCTCAGGCATTAGGGAGAGCTTCTGATGTCTACAGTGATATGCCATCTGGTAACTCTATTTATTGCCTCGTAAACCCAAATCGGTAGGAGTAACTCCTAAAGTAGCAAGAAGCCCATGATTCTTTTAGCAGTTTAGATAGGTCACATGCGGACTCTCTTTTTGTTCAGGTTTATTTATTTTCAACCAACACATGCAATGTAACCCCATTTCAATGACATTCTTCACAACAGGACCAATCACACTGGTCGTTCCAATGCCATGTATCCCTGGTCCTTCAGGGGGTAACCAATACCTCTACTCGGCTTGCCAGCAAGAACCGCAGGACACTAGGATCCGACTCATTCACGTACTCCTCTCCTTGCAGAGTCTCCTTCTCGGCCTCCACCATCTCCTTGCATTGTGCTACGAGCTTCTCTACCGTCTCCCTGATAATCTCGACAGCTCTAGCAGCTTTCTGTTGCCTTGGTACAATCTTGCATAGCAGAGGAATCTGCAATCCATTCCATGTCCAGCATCGCGAATAATTCCATGAGGAAGAGATTCTGAGAGTATGTCACTGACCCTCGCTAAAAGCTGTCAACACATTACCACACTCGTGGTCTGCCGTTGCGTTCAGTAGTGAATCTATTTGGTGGTAGACCCTTTGCCCCAAGTAGACCACGAATAGGCCATATATAGATTCCCAACCTCACTCTTAAATTTGTTCAATCGGTGAAATTTCAAGAAATTTGCACTTTCCAGGTGCCAGTCAAGAACAAAGTCAGATCTATACTAATCCTAGATTAAAGAGCTGTGCACACTAGAATATCACAATTTTGGAGCTCTGTAACATGCAAAACTAGAAATTGATTAACATGCAACCAAGATAAACTGAGAAGAATATCAAAAACTCTTTCATTGTAAAGGAGAGCAGCATCCCGATGCTAAATCCTCAGTAGATACAAGAATAGAACGGGGAAGAAAGAGACGCTAACCTGCCAGTAGGGCAATATGTCAGTGGACCTGGACTCGGCTTCCTTCAGAGCAGTGTAAACGGCTTCGATGACGGGGCTGTCGGATTTCAGAGAGTCGAAGTCGTAGTTGAAGACAGAAAGACCGATGATGTCCAACGTCAGCTGTGAAAACTGCGCTTCCATGTTCACGGCGGTCCCTGATTCCATCGCTTTTTCCAGCTTGGCAACTAACGTGTCCGAGCATCGGCAGAAGACCTGGTCCACCATTGTAGCCAAGTATTTCTTATGCAGGGAGGGAACGACCGCCCGTCGCCGAACCTGCACAATGGAAGGCGAAATATGATCGAGTCCCATTCACACCACATCATAATGCTCATGCAGGGTTTTAAAGTTGATGGGGGCAGAGTTTTAATGGTCGAGACGAGGTTTAGAAACCATAAAACCCTATAATAATAGCCCTTCGTAATCGCTCTCGCAATTCACTACAGGATCCGACTTAGAAAATATCCAACCAATGCAATATAAATCCACAATATTTCCATCAAGTTCAAAGTCCGGTGTGAATTTACGAAGGGTCAACTATTGATAGTGAGTTAAAATGTCATTTGTATTGCCATTCACATTATGTCTGGTAATGGCAATTTATGCTCCGGTTAACAAAAATTATTTGGCAAGTTCATACCTACCTGGCCAAACTAACTTGCCAACCATGTTATAACCATGTCCTGATTGCCATTACCTACTCCATTCTAAAGAAGCTGAGCAACAAAGCTGTGCATGACCTAAAAACCTGCATTCGGGGAGAGGAGAGAAACAACAAGAAACTCAACAAACTATTATGAACAAAAAGAGCAGACTAGATGACTCATTATCCTCACTAGCCATGAAATTGGACGAGACGAGCTCTGAAATTAGGGTGGACAGTCCCTCATCCCAAAATGCCTGTACTAAATCTGGCAAATGCATAGACACAGCTGCTCCAAAATGTACATCTGGTGTGCAAGTGGTCGTTTGAGGTACCCTATTCCAATGAACTTCATAAATTTATAGCATTTCCATCTAGATTCAGTAAATTAAAATTTCTTCTTTCAAAAATTCATGGTGCTGATTGCAAATGTATCAAAGAGAGTCCCATGTGTGAATTCCACAATTCCCTTCACATGACAGAAATAAGTCTGTCCACCTTAACTACAGCGAATTGCGATGCCTACCCAAATGCAATATTCCAAATTTTTGCACAACGAGAACAAAACTTATCGATTGATTTCGAGGTAGTACGCCTCAAAACCAAACTCCTGTCCATATTAGGTCATCTACCAATACATCATTAAACCCCTATAACTTTTGCATATAGTAACCAAATCACCCATTCTCTCGTGTCTTCAAATCCTCTTTGAATTGCTAACAAGAAGAACATTGAATACCTCACCATTCTCAAAGTAAATATGCTCAGCTTCGCGCATTCGGGCATGGATCCCTTACTTGATGCGGACATGATATTCAAGAAACTAACGAGGTTTTGCAAACTGAGGCAGCGCGCTAGTCTAAAATAAACCAGCGAGCCCAACATCCCAATGCAACAAGAGTGTGCGTACCGTCCACAACTGATTTTCCGCAATGGCGAACCCGGATCCGAACAGAAACTCCGCGACCTCGGCCACCAGTCCTTTAGAATACATGGTCCCGTAGCCTTTCAACACATGCTTGGCCACGGCGGGATCCCCGACGATGACGAAGTTGCGGGGTCCCGCGGCTAGGCGGTACACGGGCCCGACCTCGCGCATCCACTTGAAGAGCGGCAGGAACAGGGCGCCCCCGAGCAGGTCCTGCACGTCCTCCAGCTTCGCGTCCGTCACGGGAATGCCCGAAGTGTCGGGACCTTTGCCCAGGCGCACAATATTAGTGAGCCAATCAGGACTCACCCACGACCGCGCCGCCCCCGCCTTCGCCTTCGCCGGGTCGCGCCCGTTGTCATTGCCACTGCAACAACGCACGCCCAAACTCCGGGCGCCATGCGCGAAGCCGAATTGGGGATGCTTGAGGGGAGAGGTGGACGGGAGGGTGCGGCGAAGGCTGGAGACGACGGCGGGAGTGCAGGCACTGGTAGGAGTTGCAGCCCTCACCGTGGGGAGCGAGGGGGACGCCATAGCTGCGGGGCTGCTGCAAAACGGCTGCAAAACAGCTCCGACTCCAAGAGCATTGGGATTCAGTGCTTTCGGGAGGAAGAGAGAGATGGATAAGGTGGGACCTTCTTCGTTTGTACCAGTAATTTATGTATTTTCACTTTCGAGAAGTACACTGATTAGAAAATTAGAAAATTTAAATTTGTTTTGGAGCTGTAATTAGAGTTTGATGCACTTGTATTGTCTTAGAAATTTCAGTTTTGGATTAATTATCAAAATGTAGTATTGGAGGAGTGAAGAGGCATTTTTTTTTGGCTATTTTTGAGGAGCACTGCAAGCTAATCATTTTGTGAGTTCACATGTTGGGTGTTGTGTCCTTGTCTTCCTATGTGTGTTGTCGTTCCTACCTATCCACATTGTGTCCTTCTATCTTATGCTTTTAATGCAAGAAATTCATTGAATTAAATGACTAAGTTATTGTAAAAGAAAAGAAAATGTTCAATGTTTGCTGGAAAGTGCAAAGTAAAGTTCAAAGACCATCTACTATCAAGAGAATTTTTTATCACAAAGTAAAGGAATTACTTCATTGACATTTAGTGAGAATGAAGGGTAGAGAAATTGTTTTTATAATGAAATCTATTGTCTATCATGAATCCTCAAAAGATATGGGATAATTAGAAGATGAAAGCTTGTCCGTTGAACATCTAGATATTGTTTAAGAAATTCTACATTGAACATAATTCTTGCTTTACATATCCCACTTAGAATGTTTTACTTCCTACCACTCACTTGTATAAAAGCTTTTCTTTTCATCCATGATGTACATCCATCTATTTCCCTTTTTTTTTTGCAAAGTATGCATATGCCAAGTGACTATCCCTCCCTTATGTTTTTCACATATGGTTAGCATTTCACCTCAAACAATAGTAACTTTCACATACTTACCCTTAGTCAAGAACAAGTCTGTTCATTGATGCGATAGTAATATGTTTTTTTGGTTTAAAAAAAATATCACTATGTTTGTCATCGACATCAATGATAACATCAACTTGTTTTTATAATAATCTAATGATGTCCTCCACAACATCCACAAAAATATGCATTTCTAGGCTTCCACCCTATAACATCTTATATTTTATAAAATATGCATGTCTCTAGCTAGTATAAAAGAAAACATGGATTTTTTCTATTGATCTTAATAACCAAAATTATGGTTAGTAAGGCCCATGAATTAGTGACCTATTTGTTTGATCATGATGCAATTGAATGACATCTAGAAGAGGTCGTTAACTCTTTGAAGAAAAACCACTAGATGATCTAAAACATAAGTCAAGAATGATTAAGCAATAAACTTTACTGAGCAGACCAGAGAAATATATACACACGAAGGTAACAGTACAAGATGAGAATAGTCGAATAAAAGTGAACAGTGAACAGTAATGGGGTTAATTTCTACACTCCTCCTTGCTCACGACTACATTTCTCTAAGTCGTGAGCGTTGATATCTGCACTCCCCCTTGCTCGTTGCCTAGGACCTTCAGGTTGTCGCGTCGAATGTTTCTGCCTGCCGATGTTGTTCAAGAACTGCATGAGTATGGTGATAGTTTGTCGCTGGTGAGTTTAGCCACGCTCACTACTGTAATTGTCAAGCCTTGATTGAAGAGAATCAAGAGATGGTAAATTGATGTTATGATATCGGAATGTTTTGCAGGTGGGACTGGTCTTCATGTTGGTGTGGTTCTTGGCGTTTATTTTGCAGCGAATTTGTGACAACATACTAGAGGTGTGTTACCACGTTTTAAGGTTGATACAAGGCAATCAAGGTAATTCTATTGAGAGTAATAGTGACAAAGGTCACTCAAGTTCTCAAACTAGTGCTAGTGCGTCCTCTATTGGAAGTAGGATCGACAGCAGTAGTTCTAATGAGGGGCACTGAAGGCACTACTTTGATAGACCAGGTGAGTGGTGGGATAACAGGGATTTAAAACGAAACCCTAGAGGTCTAGATTTTAGACACAAGAGAACCACACAAGCGTTATGGATTGATGGTTGGACTACCCCTAGTTGGGTGAAAGTAAGGTTCTATGATCAGGAAGAAAAGGAACGATGCCTACGTTCTGTCGATTTGATACAAAGTTGTTGTACAGGAGAGGTTTTGTAAGAAAATCAGCCCGCTGCACAGAGGTTGGAACATGAGATACCTGTAATGTGCCGGCTTTGGAAGCCTCTCTTATAAAATGGGATTGAATATCTATGTGTTGGGTTTGTGAGTGCATGACAGGATTTTCTACTAGTTTTATACAAGATTGGTTGTCACTTAGAAGTGGGGTGGGTGCATCTATATTCAAGCCTAATTCTCCCAAAATTCTTCGGAAGTAAAAAATATCTTTGGCAACATCAGTAAGTACTCGATATTCAGACTCTGTGCTTAATAGGGAAACTGTGGGTTGTAGTTTGCTAGTCCAGATCTCTCGTAGGTTTGGATGAGATATTGGCTGGCCTCGCCGAGGTCTATCATCTCGAACTCTTTTTGTAGCTCTAGTTTGAGACAATTGATCTCCTGATTATTGTCTTCTGTAATGAGTAAGTCATCCACGTATAAAAGTAGGATTGTCAATTTTTCGTCATTTGTTGAAAAGTAAAGATTGGGATCGTTCTCACTACGAGATAATCCCTATGCAAGGAGCCATGAATTTATTCATTCATACCATGCTTTTGGTGCCTGCTTTAATCCATATAAAGCTTTGTTTATCTTGCAGACCTTAGTCGAATCTCCTGCAAATGGAAATCCAGGAGGTATTTCCATAAAAATCTCTTCATCACGCATGCCATTTAAGAATGCCATTATAACGTCCATTTGAAGAAGCGGCCAATTGTTTTTGGCAACTAAAGCTAGAATGATCAATATAGTAGACCACCTAACAACTAGAGCAAAAATATCATTATAGTCTATTCCCTGTTGTTGCTGGAAACTGCGTGCTACTATTCTTGCCTTGAGTTTATTAATTCCTCCATGTGCATTTCGCTTTATTTTGAAAATCCATTTGGTTGTTATAGGTTTCTTGCCTTTCGGTCGATCCACAATATCCCACGTTCGATTCTTAATAATAGAATCTATTTCGCTTTGAATGGCACTTTTCCAGTCAGTTTGTTGGCTTGTGGAATGGAAGTCGATAGGTTCCTCCAGATATTTTGATACTAACGTCCAAAAATCCCTTAATTTGATAGGAGGTTTTCGATGTTGGCTTGGATAATGTCTTTGTATAGGTTCAACTAGTGCAGGTTTTCGGGGTGCTAAGTTCGATGGGAGGCTGCCTTGGTCCATATGCATTGAACTAAAGATCGAATTAAAGGTTGAACTAGGGTTCGTACTAGGGGTTGAACTAGGGGCTAAAATAGGAGTTGTGTAGGGAGCCGAACTAATTGATGAGCTAGTGTTAACAGGTGATGTGTTGGCTAGGTCATGCAAGTTAATGTCGCCCTGTTGAATAGCTGATTCTAATTCCTGGACTTCAGGTAAGTCAATGATTTGTGGGTTTTGCACGTTTGATTTTGGAAGAATAATACTGTCATCAATAAGATCGGTGGTCTGTAGATATTTATAGCCCACTCTGGTTTCGTCAAAAATAACATCTCAGCTAACAAGTACCTTTCAATTAATGTGATCATAAAGTCTATAAGCTTTTGTTTCCTTGTCAAATCCCAAGAATAGGCATTTTTGAGTTTTGCTATCTAGTTTGTGGCAATGTTCTTTTGGAATGTGAACATAAGCAAGGCAACCAAAAATACATAGATTAGAAATATCAAGTTTCGTACCTCTATATTTGGCTTTAGGAGTTTCTCTGTGATTGGCCCTTGTTGGACTACGGTTAATTAGGTAAGTAGTTGTGGCTACAGCCTGTGTCCATAGAAAAAATGGTAATTGACAGTTGTGCGACATACTCCGTGCACGTTCCATGATTGTGCGATTGCGCCTTTTTGAGACTCCGTTATGTTGAGGTGTATGAGCTTGTGTAAGTTCTCTCTGTATTCCGTTGGTAGAACAATAATTTGAAAATTCCTTCGATAAGTATTCACCTCCCTGATCAGACCGCAATATTTGAATCTTGTTTCTAGTTTCCAATTCAATTTGTTGCTTGAAGTGACAAAACTTTGTGAAGGCTTTACTTTTATGCTTCAAGAAATATGTCCAACTTTTTCTTGAATAATCGTCTGTGAATACAAGAATGTATCGTGAACCTCCTAAAGAAGGTTGTGGCATTGGACCCATAATATCAATATGAATTCGATGTCGTGATTTAAGAGATCGTGTTGATGACATACAAGGAAACCTCTCCATCTCAGCTCTCCATGTGTTGTCTCCTTGCAAGACAGTAGTGGCAAATTCTTTTTTCGGAATCGATAAGTGGAAGTCCGATTACATTCTCTGAACGAGACAAGAGCTGTAAGCCTGTATGACTTAAATGACCCATGCGATGATGCCATAGATAAGTGGTGTCTGTATGATCTGTTGCTAGTGCGTGAGCTAAAGGTTTAAAACAATATAAACCACTTGACCAGTCACGTTGCCCAGATGCCATGATTTGATCAAAAGCTTTTACAATCCAACATTGCTGATGTGAAAAAATTACTCGGTAACCAAAGTCGGCAAGAGCACCCACCGAGACCAAGTTCTTTGTCATGCTAGGAACATAGTGAACTTCTTTAAGTTTTATCTCTCCAGAATTTGTACACACAGTAGTAGTACCAGAGCCCTTCACGACATGGGATTCACCCCTTCCTGTTCTAATCTCATTAATCTGTAATCTTGATGAACTGGGTTGCGGATCTAATTTATGAAGATCTGTGGCTACGTGCCCTAATGCCCCGCTATCTAGGTACCATGGTCCATGACCCCAATTGTAATAAGGATCATAGTATTGTTGAGCAATTTGTGACTCAAAGAATTCAGCGGAATTCGCAAAACCTGTACCTTGTGGTGTCATTGTTTCTCAAACTAGTTGTAGATTAGGAGGCGATCTGCAGTCTCGTACGAAGTACCCGTTCTTTCCGCAGTTGAAGCATACTAATGGTGGTCAGTATGGTCGAAATGGTCCTGGATAGTTTTGTCCGGGAAATCCTCTGCCTCTAGAGGCTTGAGGCCACCTTCCTCCACGTCCCCGATTCGATGTTGGTGGTGCCTATATTGACGCCTACTTGTTGAAACTTGTCGCTAAAGCTTCTATATTGCCAAGTTGCTGGTTGTGGTGTTCTCGTCGATCAGACTCCGATAACAAGTTAGCATTGAGTTGCTCAAAACTCATTGAAGTATTTAAGGTAAACCAGCCCATGACAAGCCAAGTGCCTAATACAAACACCTACTACCCCCCATTACAGTCCTTTTCAGATTTTTGTTGCTATGACTTAATTAGGTTGATTAGTGGCCCACATTAGTGCATTAGGTGATTCTGATAGAATTAGTAATGACTGTCATAGGACACTTACACATTGTGAGTGTAAACTCATCATAAAGAGTTTTTTTTTTATTCCTTTATGTGATGGCCACATTAAAAAATCTTGTGGTTGTGTTAGGAAATCTGAAGACTGCATTAGGTGGTAAGATGACCATCATGGAGACATATTTTGTTGATTTCAGGTAGTCTACAGACTGTTTTGGAAAAATACTTTAAAAATTCATAAAAAATTCCTACTTTGTCCAAAAACTAAAATTTTAACTACTTCTTTCATTTCTCAAAATTGTCTCTGCATAGACAAAAATCTGATTTTATTTTGCTAATGGCAACCTTAGATGCATCAAGATTTGCATGGTGCTTTCGAAGGATTGCGGCAGCCCATCAAAATGATCTGATTTACATTTCGATTTGAAATCTTTTCGCCCATGCTGTTCAGTTTGTTCTTGAGCTCCCTCGCTTTCTTGATATATTCTTCAATTGAACTTCCCTCATTCATCTTGAGATTTTGTAGCTGACTCATCAGCGTAAGAATCTGCAACTGGTCCCCAGATTGAAACTGGTCCTTCATCGCCTTCCATACTAGTGCTGGATTGGAGAATTCTGCAATCAAGTCGACAAGATCATCAGAAACTGATAGTATAATCAATCTACACGTTAATACCTTCTTCCGTTTTAATTGCGCCTCTGTGAGCGATTCTCCGTCAATAGTTACCGGGAACACGGTATGGGTCTGTTCTACTTCTGTGACTGTCCACTGGCCTTCTGCCCTCAATATGGCTCTCATTTTGAGAGAGACATAGTAGTTGGACAAGCCTTTAAGCTTGTCCCCTTCTCTAATCGTAACACTATTGTTGTCTGTCATCTTGTCTACGCAGCTTAGGAGCAAGGCTTCACCAAGTTTTGTTTATCTCTGAACTAGGTGTCTACTGCATCAATAAGATCTTCTACTTGTAAGATCGCTTTGATACCATGAAGAAAAACCCTAGACAATCTGAAACATAAGTCAAGAATAATTAAGCAATAAACTTTACTAAGCAGACTAGAGAAATATATACACACGAAGGTAACAATACAAGATGAGAATAGTCGAATGAAAGTGAACAGTGAACAATGAATAGTAACGGGATTAATTTCTACACTCTTGTGGGATCTATTTGTTATTTATCATGGCAATCTTCGTTTAAATGAGGATGATGGAGCATGGGACCCAACCAACTATATATAAAGGTGATTATTTAACATTCCATTGTATTAGAGGTGGGGGGTTCTAAAAATCTTCATGATCTTGAGAATGACACAAAATTCTGGATGTTGTAGCTAAGAGTGTTGGACACATGAGAATTATCATCTTAATCGCTATTGACAAGACCATATCAAAGGACGACAATAGTTGAGTAGTGGGGGTCATGTGCTGAGTGCATGTCAAATTTATCAAGTTCATTAAGTTGCCACAACCACAATGCAAGTACAATACCGGCCCTCAACAATCCAATCAATTGAATATGATACAAATTTGATCTCTAATGTTGTGGTATATGGAATTCTTTCTAATGATTTCTAGCAAAATCATGGTGACATCAACTTCTAAGAGCTATAATAGTATACAACAAGAAACATAGAAACATAAGCAAGGTCAAAATTGAAACTTTCTCGAATGGAGCATCTTGTAGTTATATTTCATAGGTATACAACATAGAGGCAAATCCTCTCATAACATAGCTTCTTTTGGGTAGATATGAAAGTCACAAGATCATTACTACATTCTCCTTCAAAGAACAAGTATTTGTACTTGATTATGTGGTTTCATCAATGGTTTATAATGAAGAGAAGTCCATGGAATGTGGAAAGTATATTAATGATGCATTACCTTTGGTAGCCATAGAAGCCAATGGTTGTCAAAAACATATTATATTTCCAAGGAGCAATTGTGCCAATTTGATCATGCAATTGAACAAAGATTCAAGACAACCACCTTGCCAATAGCAAACTTTAATTCTATTTGCACCTAAGATTGTAGGCTAGTTCATTTAGAGTGACAAAGTTTTGTAAGGCAGTTCATACAACAAAGGTTAGTTAGCTATTGAATATTGTACAGCTTAGAAATTGGCAGTGCCACTTGAGGTTTAACAAATCTTGCATTGGCAATTTGCACTCAATTCTCTTGTACCGAACAAATTAGAAGAGAGGTTGACTTTGATGAATCAAACAAACAAAATTTGAACATAAAACTCTAAATATAACTTACCCCTCAATGAAAATGTCCAAACATTAACTAGATTCCGGCAATCACTGTAAGTTCGATGCAACGTCTGGAAACGCAACGAGAAGTTGCTGTAACGACTCATCAAGGGCAATGTCTTCCACATAGCAATTGCTATCTTCGTAATCCTCAGAATCCACAAACGCGATTTACACTCTGCCAACTCCACAGTAGACTACGAACTCTGGAAGTAAACTAAAAATACATTTCTAAATTCAAGTGCTTGCAGAAGCTTTAGGTGGGAAAACTGAATTGATTAGTCTGAACATGAACTATGGCTGTGGGTGGGTATCTAATGTTGGTAAATCTCCACAAAAAATCGTATGCCCTAAGAGAATAATTTACAGAACTGCTGGAGAAGTGGCTTATCGTTTCTTCTTTCCCAGACGTACATTTCGAGTGCTCGAATTGCTGGGTGCAAGATTTGCAGGTAATGCAAGGACAGATCCATCCCGAAGTTCAGCTCCGTTGCCACTGGTCCCAAGTACCTTCTGTGCCTCGATGAATAGCATGAAGTCTCTAACCTGGGAAAACCATTCCCATACCTCCGAATTAAGAAGATGGATACAACTCGAGAGGCTGAAATATTGCAACACGACCCTGAGTCTACCCCAAAGAGATACTTTCAAACCCAAGTGCGAGATTTTTAGACCTATATGGAGAGTCTTGCAAACCAGAAGGTTCTGACTTGCTAGTAGTATACTTATTAGAATGCAAAATACGAAAGAGGTCCACTGTTCAGATGACATCAACTAATCGTAGCTAAAATAGGTGTCATAGCTAAAATTGCAACACGAAAGGAATTTCCAAGAACCACAATATCACTGACCTGGTCTTCAAGATCGGCTACTTTATCATCTCGTTCTTTCGCCCTAACAAACATGCACGAGGTTAGTGAGATCCTGGACTTCAAACGGATTTATTTAATAAAGACAGAAAGCATGATAGAAATAGCAGGTCAAGTAAAGAATAAATACAAACCTCTCTTCAAACTCCTTGATACGCTGCTGATAGACTTTCTGGTTCTCAATCAGACATTTATTCAACTGCAACGGCCATGGACCCGGGAAGTTAAGACACACCAGAGCATAGACGACCAAGAGGTAGGTTGTATTACTGTAAATAAACTCTCCCTAGAGCACTCATGGATGAAACGAGTCGATAATTATCAAAAACATAGATAGCTCAAGAGATGGATGATTGAAATAGTTTGTGTCAAAAACCCTTGGAATTTCATGCACTAACAACGATCATGAGAGTCTAACTACGACCATAATAGCCAAGACGTGAGTAATCAGAAAACCACACCCTACAGACTACCCTCTGCCCTCTAATTCAGAAATAAAACTCCTATTCAAAAGCAGGCTGAGTAAATTTACCTCCCGTAAATCCCGACTCTCCTTTTCCATATTCTCAAGTCGAACGTGTGACTTCCTCAGTTTTAAGCTTACAGATTCATCAACAGCCTGCTGGACTGCTACAGCTTTCTCCTCCTCCATTTCTACAATTTTTCCTTCATAATACTGCCACCAGTGATGCTAATCAGCACAACAGACAAAATAATGTCACCAAGCAAAGATGATCACCTTTGCAAGTATATCGATGAAGCTCGGGGAAGAAAAACTCATAGAGAGCAACAGAGTGCAGGCATACTCGAAAACACTAACGGAACTTTCATTACGCATTCAACACTTATGTCGCTTACTAATAAAATTAAGCATAACCAACAGAAAATAATCAAATGATACCTGCCGTTGACTGTCCAATTGTATTGTGAGAAGGTGATCATACTCGGCAGCCACCTGACAATACACAAAATTATGGGTCATTATCATCACCTCCGTCTAAATCCTCGTACGATGAGAACAGGACACCAGGCACATTAGGTAATCTCCTCTAAATTAACAACTTCCACAGCAGGGCATCTTATAGATGTCCCTTAAAGGTCGCCTTCCAATACTTATGGTCACCATTTACTTTTCCTGGGATGGGTATTGACTACAAACGATGTCGGAATGACTGCCACGATTTGACGAACTTATTATATTCAAAGGAGCAGCGCACAAGTTCCAAAATGCAGACAATGATTCAGGAGAAAACGGGATATAGGTCAAGGAACATACGGAATCTAATTTACTGTGATACAACGCTGACTCCATTCCCTGGTTGTCAGTTCCACAATTGCAGCAATCATCACTACCATCCCGGCAGGGGGCTGGCAATTCAACAAACTTCCCGTCAGTTTTGGACTGTATAAGTCGGTGGACGTAGCCGTCGCCCACATAGTCCCACACCCGTTGAGTCTCAAGGTCCAGAGAGTAGCAGTGTTGACTTTCCTTCCAATGATTTACAGCATGTCCCTCCTTGTAACTGTTCATCAAACAAACCGACTTGATCAATTCTGGAAGAATCAGAAATTAGACTTAACTTCTAAAAATAAATCAAATACTGCATAGCTGAACCCTAGCTGAACCTGCAGCTATAAACCTCAGGATTCAATGACAGAGTGGCAATTGCAGCAGACTACCGTTCGACTGATTAGTATGGATGAAAACCCCAAGTTGGCTAATTAGCATGAGAGCACGGTATCATATCATAAAGCTATGTTATTATTGTAGTCCATACTCCATACTAGTTGGACAAAAGTTGTACAGGAAGAATCAAGGGAGGCAACGCGAGAAGGAGACGCACCGTCCACAACCAACAAATCCACAAATGACACAGATCCAAAGATTCTCTGACGTCCCACAAACAAAGCACGTGGAATTCTCAGATTGTTGCTGGCAGTATCGGCAGACCTGTACAAAAACTGTCACATATCATCCCAAGCTTCTGAAAATGGTGGTCAAAAAATAATTCTCAGGTCTTATATTCCCTTGAACAAGTACACGAGTGATATGTGCTGCTCTACGACTTACTGGACAAGAGGAATCGGTCCACTTCGAAATGCAGGCGCTGTGGAAAGAGTGGTTGCAAACTGTTGTAAGTATTCCACTAATTTGCTGGTCAAGTCTCTCTGCATACATCAAGTAAACCAAGCTAAATACTAGATTCCATGCCATGCTCATCCAAGTCCAGTCTTGAAGGAACTCAGCCAGAGGAAGTTGAATCTGCTAACTAAATCTCACATCCAATTGAATGAGGAACTCATAAGAAGCTACATTCGTTTTGATAGACGGTTTTGACAAAACTTCAAAATAAAGTCATTAGTGGTGAAACTTTCAAACGGTGGTGAATTCTGCATTACCTAAACAAACAGGGCAAGTAGGAAGTTCTGTAAGCCCTGAAGGAGGAGTCGATGCTTGCTCTGCAGTCTCTGTGAACAGAACGTCTGCCGTGAACAGCACATGGCACAACTCAGCCTGCAAGCACAACAATTACTTGCCCTCAACAACTTCGATATGTATCTCAACTAAATAAAAGTTTGATCTTCCAATATCAGTTGTTGGCTTGCAGATCATACAGAAATTCCAATCACCAATAGATTGTTGAATAATATGCCAGTGGAAAAGAGTCTTGAAACACTAAAACTACATTAAGGCTACAAAAACTGTCTGATAAATTTCTACGCCCCATTTCACATCGTTAAAGAAAACGTTGCTACATATACTGTACAAAACTTGAAGTTCAGTTGTTACAACAGAATATGATCATAACCAGCTATGTTCTCTTTCTTTCATCATTACAAGGTACACTGCCTTAAGAGTCAAGGGACTGAATCAGGCACAAACTTAGTTCCACTAAAAATTGGAATTGCAAGAGAAGACCTCACCTCCAGCGAAGAAAACGGTTTCAAGTTATAGTGCTGATAGAAGTCGTCAGCAAAATGTTGCGAGTCAAATGTCATAAGCACACTGTACCTATCTGTCTGCCCATCATTCCTGCAAGATGATGGTGCATACAACATGAATAGGCGTACAATTCGGGACAATAACACTCCTATGTATGAACCGACTCCCTTTCACACAATCGTCAAGTAATTTCACCTAAAAGAAAATTCATACATTCCATGATATCAATTTTATGATGCCTCAACAAAAGTAAAGGATGTTTCAACATCCAGAATCCATAACGACGTAAGGCTCCAAAAATCCAGTTACAATCCGTTGAGCCTGTGGGCGTAGTCAAACACCTTACAAAACGCATCTCTTTGATATTCTCAATGAAAGCTCCAGTGAACTGACAGAAGTCAGAGCCCGTCATGTGGTTAGGAACAGCCAAAACACATAATCGCTCACTCCGGCCAACCTGAAATTAGCACCACCACAAGGTTCAACAGGAGGGATTCAGAGAAGTATTATGGATGAGCGTGGCTAGAAATTCTGTGTAAACATTCAAAGACTGCCATCAAAGACAAATCACAGGAGTCACATTTCACCCCGCTTGTTTAGGTAAATGGAAGTTCTTTAGACAAAGTTCTTTAGACAAAGTAGTGGAAATAAGATGTCCAAAATTGTACCGGAAGTTTCTCCAATGAACCTGGCTCGGACGATGTGTCCCTGTACAAATGCATGACACCACGAGTGGCTTCCACTCGTGGATTTCCAGAAGAAAAATTGATGGTCCTGGTGATCCCGTCGTCTGTCGGTTTTGCATCGTCTCCTCCTTCGCTAGTCCCTCCATCCTTTGGGGCTGATCCCGAGTTTGCAGGCTCGTTGGAAGAACCATCGTCCACCGTCACATCGGAGCTCAGCATTGAATCCAGCACTTCTTCAGAAGGGGGCTCCAGGGCATGAACCTTCAAACTAAACATTGGTCGAACTTGTCTTCCGTTTAACTAATTCGTATAATCCTGCCGAGAAAAAAATAAATAAATTCATCCATAGTAAACATCGCATCCAGATATCCATTAGCTTCACAAATTTCACAGAATAAGGGTTCCAAGACCAAATACATTTCTAAACTTGAACTCGATATAACAAACAAAAATATAGAAGACTCGATAAAAGAATACACACAGCTTGGAGGGACTGAAAAAGATATGTAAACACAACCGCATAAAAAGCAGATGTCTTGACAGAAACTTGGGTCAAGTAAAGCTCCGCTCCGTGGTAGGATAGACAAAAGTTTTAAGAAAAGGTTCATCCTGATATGAATGTACACCAATTATACGGTGAGATCTCGCCTACACCTCTAGGAAAAGAGAACACATGTGCAATTACTTAGCATCCCTGACTTCAAACCTTTAACCTGAAGCTTATGATCCATCACAGGTTGAGTCCCTCTTGAGCAACAATACTGGCATCCCATAGACTTTACTTAATGACATAAAAATTTCTAAACATGCTTGGACACATCGTGCAGACCGCAAACGCAATAAGCGGAACTTATCGTAAAGCTAACATGAGCAACAATGTAAACCAAATCGATTTTCTCAATTTAGATGTCATCTATCACGTTTCTAATCTCGAGATCACAACGTTTTCAATTTCCTCTTTCGTGGTGAAGAAATTCTCCCAGCATCCTGTCAGTTCTACTAACAGCTAACTGAGGCAATCGTACCAAACGCCACTTCCTTCGAAAAAGAAGTAATTACTCTCTGAAACTTTGAAGCTTCAATCCGATGAACACTCCGTCGGTCAATCCCATCACAGCAACCCTAATTCAAATACCAGCCGCCAAGTAAGACAAATTTAACCCCTAAACCCTGAATCTTGAACCGGCTTAAATGTAAAAGACACTCACCGGAGAGTAACAGAAGTGACACTGCATACCAAATAAAACCTCAACTCCTCTCCACATAAAATTAAGTTCTAAACCTCTTCCTCGTACGTTCCCCCTTCTCCAACCCAACAGGACATCGGGAAAATTAAGTAACAGAATTCTCTGCCGTAGCTGTTTCAATACTTCAAGATCGATTGCAACTCGGAATCACTCCCTCGACATCCGCAACAACTGTCGGTATCGCTGCACAAATTCGACTAAGAAAAAAACTGCTCGCGTGATCGTTCTCCGATGAAACATACTTCAAAATCCCGTCACATATGAAGTTATTCCGTCACCCCTTCGCTTCACCATTTCAGACCACTCGTTTTTCTGTTTTGAGAGTCTTACCTTGGGATGATATTACATTAAATCGCAGTTTCCGACGACGCTTTTGCTTCCCAAAATACTCTCCAGAAATCTTGACCATCGTGTCGACTGAATCCGCTTCAAACTCCAATTTCTTTCCCACACCTTCCCCACACAGACGCGCAAGCCTGATTTCCTCATAGTGATTGCGTCATGACATGAAATTAGGGTTTCTGGACTGCTAACTCGATGGTCTACATGGATGAGAGACATCCAGTATAAACGATGAAATCTATTTTCATCCAACTTCAGTTCCAACGAAGATGTCAATCTAGTATCCATCCATCCAACTTCGGATTCGCATGAATGGCAAGTTTGTTTATTGTTTGCAAAAATTTGCAAAAATTTGCAATCAGTGTAGAATTTGGACTGTAAAGTTCTATCACAAAATCAGTGTTGCAAGAAAAAAGGAAACTGCAGAAATTAGTCTAATACAATAATATTTCAGCCCACACTAATTAAAAATAGTAGCAAGAGCCAAAAAGTAGCTTAAGAATGGTAAAATAGCTCTTTTTCAAATCTAGAAGAAAATAACAATGATACATACTCCCTCTATCCTAAGAGATCTCTCTAGTGAACAAAATATTGGGAATTAAGGCTGAAAGTAACGTTATTAAAACTTGTTTCTAATTATTTCTAGTTGTTATTCATTTACTGAATCTTCAAGAACAAAAATGAGTAGAATAGGAGTGCAACTATTCATCCTCAAAATTTTGTTGTGAAAAGGGGACAAATCGTAAAATCAATAAGCGCAACTTATCGTGAACATGAGCAACAAATGTAAACCAAATCGATTTTCTCAATTAAGATGCCATCTAATATCACGTTTATAATCTCGAGATCACAACGTTTTCAATTTCCTCAAGATTTCGTGGTGAAGAAATTCTCCCAGCATCCTGTCAATTCTACTAAACAGCTAACAGAGGCAATCGTACCAAAAGCCGGCCACTTCCTTCGAAAACATGTCACGTTTTGCATTCATGGGTGCAGTGATTATCCTGAGGCAGCCAATTCGGCCCTTGGTCTTCACAAAAAAAGAATTGAAATTTGTACGGAGTGTATACGGCATCTGATTTAATCTATGAAAAATAAGAAAATAAAAACTTTCATTCATTTTCAATGGCAAAACGAAGCATCCAGGATAGAGGACTTTGATGTGTGACCATACAGTCATAGGCTCCAGCGACCGAGTTTTAGGGTTAACTTCCACCTTGCCTTTGTGGTAGAACTATTCAATGTCCAATCTTGACAACTGCTATGGTAACAGCAATCCATCCTTGCTGTAAACATTTGGTAAATGCATTTCCCATTGCTGTGTCGAATAGGCAAAATTGAGTTCACAGTAGAACTCCACCAGGATCACATCTCCACTCATGCAACGATAATGATGCAACAAGCCTTCATTCAAACTTTTTCCTTTTTTTTTTCAAAACTGTTTTCATTCACTGTTCCATGAATTACATCCTCGCAACATCATTTGCCCTAGAAGACATAGTTGCAGGTCTGTTCCTACAGATCATCATGACATGTCTATCTGCGGAGAGCCTTTTCTGACCATCCTACACTACTACTCTATGCTTTCATTTACAATAGAGAGAAGGAACTGGTAACACTAAAACTTGAAAACTTTGCCGAACACGTATCATTCCTCTTCACATATTGTGGTTGAAACGCAATTGACAGGCAAATAAATATTTCTCGGATTACTAAAGAAGCATTTGCTCCATCCGGCTTATTTATCTACTCAAGATGAATTCCACAGCATCTCTAACGTCGTTGGAAATTCAAAAACTTAATGGAGAACGCAAATACTAGCCAGAAGGCAGCGGCAAAACCTACCAAGACAACAGCGCAAACTCCAACCATTGAGTGTTCGAAGCCAAAGTAGGAATGCAGGTATTGTTTCACTGTGGCGTTGGGGTAGCCTGGGGCATCGATAATTGTTTCTACATCGCCAAGTTGTGACACAATCAAACCATAGAGAGTCCATGCGACAGGGCTGAGGTAGTAATACCAAAACCACCACACTGGCATACTCTGCATTGACAACCAGTTACTCTTCATTAGGCTGGAGCAGAAAAATCCACAAAGTTAACTAACTACCAGAATCAGAAAAAGATATCAGAAGAAGCACATACTATACATATAATGCATCTGATATTAAGACTGGTAAGATAGGGCAATTATTCAGAGACTGGTAAGACTGCCACTTACTGGACGGGGAATGAGAAATCCGGAAAAGAGATTCCAGATAGAGTAAAACGCGGAGGAAATGACAGCTGCCAATTGCTGAGAGGAAGTCAATCCAACCGCCATCATGCCGTAAAATGTGAAATAAGAGAATGTCAAGAACATGAACAAGATGTACCAGAAAAATTTAGCTGCAAACAAAACCCACAAAATTATCAGTACCAAGATTTTAGTGAAAAATGCGGTATGCCAATCTCCTATGAATTCAGAACTCCAGTCATTTATTGGCACCTGCAAAAAACAAGTTCGCTACAGTAGTAAAACGTAGCTCGTACCTGCCGTCCATTCAAACTGGATCATGGAGTATGTGATAAGCCCATACACCAACGTTTGAACAAAGATATAAGGAATTTCGATTAAACCCTGCACACGGATGCAAATTACGTTAGATTCATTTCTAAGGGGGGTTCTAAGAGAAGAAAATCACTCAAGAGAGGCTCGCGGAAGTGATATTCCTATCAAGAAGTGCTTTACGTATCAACTAAATCAGCGAAATGCCCCTCAATCAGGGCCACAGATGCTTCGGAACACTGTTGAATGATGACATGGAACCCACACTACTTCGATATTACAAACCTCATTGGAGAGCAGATTCCATCTGGCACCATTCATTCCCCAATATATTTAAGGAAGACAAACTGGGTTTTAAACTACAATAATAAGGAAACCGCCATGCAATGAAACACATACCTGAGCGAAGGCGTAAGGGAGGGGTGAATACATGCCAGCTGCTCGCTCCCTGTAGAACACTGATCTCTCTACTGCTACAACAGGTTGTACACTGGACGCGTTGTTTACTCCCAAGAATAGCACAGCAGCATATAACGCCCCCATCACGTTAAAAACGTCCTGTTGTGTCTTTCTGGATTTCACAATATAATACTCGTTTAGTGAAAAAAACTACAATTAAAATCAAAGACAAGAACTGCTTACAACTAATTTAAGAGTAAAATTATGTAACTAACGTTGAGCATGTCGAATCTGAATTTTCTCTTTCAAAAACTATCCACTGAAATATGGAAGATAGTGGTTACCTCTTGGAACCGAGGTTCCAAAAGACTGACCCGAAGATCAGTGCACAGATGACTGTGAAGAAAAATCTCACGGCATTGTAATAAGGACTACGCCAGTAATTCAATTTTTGCTTCCACAGGTTGGCTTTAAACTGGGTCAAAGAAGATCGCGAGAACTGAGTCGGAAATTCGAGGTCATGCGATCCAGGTTTAGGAACACTCAACGTCTTAATCATCTCCTCGTTTCGCCTGTAGGAAATATGCCATTTGATATTCAAATCAGCATATTTTCACGAAATCTACATTTTCAAGAAAATACAAAAAATGCTCTTAAGCTCTCTGGATTTCAGCTGCAGAAGCACAAATTTCTCACCCAAACAAGTCGGAATCTTTGTAAATATCTGAGAAGTCCTTGCCAATGTGCAACTCTGCTCCTGGAGTTGAGACCTCCAGCATCCATGTTGCTGGATTATACCCTTCTTTAATAGGAGGAATTCCCTCGATTGCCTGTTCCATAACAACGATTCATTAAAAGAATTCTCAGAGAATATTTGCAATGCCGTTGAGCACATAGATGGAAGAGGATCTCAGCTCAGCTCGTTAGGGACCACATTGCACAGAGCTTACAAAACCTATAAAATTTAAAAAGCTCATTCTTGAAATGACAAGACTACCACCTAGAACTTGTCCATTGCAGGTACCTGAAAATACTCCACCAAGAGCTTTGATTGTGCACCAAGAGGTCCAGCATACACAGTTTGTCCTCCACGTTTCAATAGCAACAGCTACACACAGTACAAATTGTTGTACAATTAGATCCCTCCATCAGTGGGTACAAAACCGTAGTGACAGTAATCTACATGGCATGATTGAGATATGCCCACAAAGTCAACTATATATAATCCCAGAAGAAAGAACATGGTAACTGAGCAAAGCACCATAATCACAAAGAAGGTGCAAAATGTACAGGAAATCAATACCTCATCAAATGCCTCAAATATATCAATACTGGGCTGATGTATGGTACAAACGACTGTTCTCCCTGTATCCACTGTATTTCGAACAGTGCGCATTACGATTGCTGCTGCACGAGCATCCAGTCCTGATGTAGGTTCATCCATGAAAATAATGGATGGGTTGGCAACTAATTCGACTGCAATAGTCAGACGCTTTCTTTGCTCTGTCGACAGTCCAGTGCTACCAGGAAGACCAACAAGAGATCTTCTCAAAGTGTTCAACTCCACCAATTCCATAACCTCCTCCACGAAGGTCTTGAGAAACAAAATAACAACCAAAACAAATTTCTGTCAGGAAGATTACCGATTTCAAAGTATATTTGACCGATTGCCTGCTCCGTAAGTCCACAACCTAGAAGAATGAGTAACACCGACTAATTGTATGATGAGAGATTTTGCAACAATTGATTAAGGTCATCCTCTAAACAGAATTCGAATCTTACTCAACATTTGAATGATTAAAGGGCAGAGTGAAGACCGCTCACCTCTCGAGTTTCAGTACCAACGTCCTTAGGTAGCCGCAACCAAGACGAGTATGTTAAAGACTCGTGAACAGTCAGTTGTGGAGAATGAATATCCGTTTGCTCCACGTACCCTGCTATACGTGCGAATGTCTCCTGAACCTTGGGGTATCCAGACACCCTAATATCTCCCTCAATATAACCTCCTGTTTTCCTTCCAGCAAGGACATCCATCAGCGTTGTCTTCCCCGCTCCAGAGACACCCATCAGTGCAGTCAGCACACCAGGCCTAAATGCTCCGCTTACGTTTCGTAGCAGCTGCAGCTTATCAGAAGTGACACCTTCACCTTTCATGTTCTGCAATACAAGCACACACTCATAAGGTTCACCCAGAATTTACCGATAGCTAGAAAAAGTCATGTATTTCTTATGAATAAACGCATAGTCACGCTATCCAATTAAATTACTGAGATTTATTGTCCGCTGAAAAACTGGAACTGAATAAAAGGACTTTGACAACTCACAGAGGGCATGTCAACGTAGTAGTTCACGTCGTGGAAAGTTAATGACAAGGGTTCGAAAGGCAATATCATTCCCTTTTGACCCTGCATATCTTTCTTCAGGTTCGCAATGTCAACTGCCGTCTCAGAATGCGTGTCACGAGAGAATTCCTCCATCTGCACCTCTTCTGGAAAACATAAGATCTCCAGTCATTAGTTTTTCTACTTCCTTTCACTCAATTCGTATTCGCTAACAAAGCAGATTCATTGTCATTTTGAAGTATATTGAAACCCCCCAAACGGTATACATTCCAGTACAGTGAATTCGAAAAGAGCAAATGCTGGGATAGTTTAGCGAAGAGGAACCATGGAGGGGCAATTGAATCATGGAGGTTAGAGGCATAACTCCCCCCTGTTTTTTGGTTTGGAGGACTCTCCTCCCAATCAATTCTACGTTGAATCAGTTTGAGGTTACATATATTCATATATGTATCCTGAAATCTACTTATTACGTAGATGTTCCCTCTCCCCAAGTAGTCCCAACTTCTGGACACAGCATATAAGGTTGGTACAAGCATAATTTCCATTCAAACACTCATAATAAATTCATGTAATGAGGCTCTGCAACTAACCTCCTCGGTGGTCATCTGAATGACCATCACGCACACTCAAGCTCTTCCTCCTCCTCTTAGAAGCCATGGCACGTCCTTCAATCTTTTCCACCACGGTCTCTTCTGCTACCGTAGCTTGAGGCTTGCCCATTGCTGGTCAAAGCAAAAACATCGATATCAGTAATTTTAAAATCCACCGTACAAGGGTAGTCTAGTTTGTAATGATTCTGAGACAAAGTTCTTTGCTGAACGATGTCCATTGTGACACGGAAAACAGTGAGTATGAAATGTCTTAGAAGAAACAGGAATGAATCACTTACGGCTCAGGTATTGTAGGGCAAAGGTCCCCAATACGTTGAAAAGCACGATATAACCAAGTAGAGCACCAATGCCAATCCAATACCAATACCCACGAGTAAATATCCCTCTGCTCTCCAGTATGCTCAGATACAGTGGTCGTCCCGTGATACTACTGAGCTGAAACTCCAAAAAATATATTAGTAGAGATACTTGAATGTTGAAGTAATTAAACATATGCAATTATGTCTAGAAACAGAGTCATATTATTCTTGAGGATGATTGGAATGAAAAGACAAGTCACTCAGACTCTGTGTAAAGATACAGTAACTTTGTGAATCTTGACTAGTAGGTGTAATTAGCTATGTAGTCCTGTATTAAATAAACTACAATGGTAGAATTACTGACCTTCTGCCACCGAGGAGCAAGAAACTCATTAACAGCAATAGCATTTTGTGCATACGATAGAGGTGAAATCCAATATCCCCATATCCACCAAGGATGTATGCTCTCTGTTCCATAAAAAAGACATACAGTAAAGGGAAAAACTCTTTAAAATAAGAAAGTGACCCTCAGGACACGTTCCTCTAGAAAGATATTTTTGAATACAATAGTACCGTCCAAATGCGGACCAAATTCAATTACTAATTTTATATAACTACTGCTGTGTGGAGATATCGTAGAAAACAAATATTCAATATGCACTGAAATGTCACTTTTCTACATGTATAATACTGTCATTCAGAGGAGGACTTACGCTTTGAAAGGATGAAGCCTCCAAGTAAAAATACAACCATAAGAGCAAAAGAACCAAACGTGTTGGCAATCACCATGCTCCGACCAAGTGCACCTATAAGTCTGAAAAGAGCGATTGCCATTTGATGCATACAAAGCAGAAGTAGCATGTAACGAAAGAACCTGCCAGATACAATCTTTTATCAGTAGACAATCGGGTGCTCCCTTTTCAAATAGACTATAAGACAAATGCATCAAGAAATTTAGGAAAGATTTAAGACACATAACTTCAGGCCGATAGGAGACGAGTACGATCCCTGAGAAACCATGCATGATGAACAAGAACCAACAAGTCCCCAAATGTGTAGTCCCTCCGTCCCACTAAAAATCTCCGAATCGGAAACAGTGCATGTACCACTAAAAAAGATTCTACTTACTGATTCTGATCGAGGTTCCACTTATTGATTTGGATCGTTGATCGTTGAGCAAGCGATGTAGAATGGAGGGAGTGGATACACGCAAGTGATTTAAATTCCACATCGCTTGCTCAACAATCAAAATCAGTAAATGAAGCGGTTTAGTGGTACACGCACTATGTCCGATTCGGAGATTTTAGTGGGACGGAGGGAGTATAAAATAAATCCGTTGATAGATAACGAAGGAGTTGCTACCAGTGCACGATGAAGGCACAGAGTCGTTACCTGCCAGGTTCTGGGCTAAGCCCTATAATGTAGTAGACGATACATGACCATATTAAGGATTCAACCACCGAATACGGCAGACGTAGAAGAAAACTGGGAACTGAAAATGCCCAACCCGGGTAGAAGAGATTGTCCCGTTGCTTGTAAAAAACAGGTAGCCGTGCCACCGTGATAGACATTTCCGAGAATCCATTGAACATCATGTGTATGAGGGCAAAGAAGAGTGTGCTGAGGTATAGCGACCCATATAATTCATTGGTTGGGTGTAACCGTGTTCGGAAAAAAAGAGTACAAGTAAGGAAGGCTACGAAAGCAACCTGCAACACCAGACAAAAAACTCAAGTCAAGCATTTATTACCGTTTTTCAAATTCGATTCTGAAAGTCAAAATCTTGAACACAGTCAGGATTCACTGATCATTTTCACTAGGAAAGAATGAAAGGAATTATTATCATGTTATTTCTAAGGCATGGACGGTAGAAGTCGTAAATGCTCACCTGACAAGTTCGGAATATATATAAGAATCTGTTTCGCTTCATAAGCAATACTTCTCTCTCAACGCAAGCTTTTAAGAGTTCCCAGTTAGACAATGCAAACTTAGAGGTAACAAGAGCTGCTGGATGGTTTTCAGTTTTGTCGAAGGGAGTAGCAAGCTTCTCGTCCAACTCCTTACCAATGCGATAATCCTTGAATGCATTTACCATTTCAGCAACAGGTACATACTGATATGGTTTTCTTTGATCAGACCAATACTGCTCTTGATCCTTTTTAGACGTAACCTGCAGTGAGAAGCTCTCTCAAAGTCAAATACCAGTGATAATACAAAAATAACGCATAATTTCTGATCATCGAGAAAAGCAAGCTCATGTAAAATAAGAATTACTAAGTGACCAGAAGAACCAGAAAAATGTCAACCCATATTTACTTATAAACAATTTCATCTACCTCTTCTCTCTCTACTCTCTCGCCTACTCTCTCATACCTCTTGAAGAAAGTCCGCAATTCCTTTTCGCGGCGGGAGTTTGAAGCCAACAATTTCAAAAAACTCCAAGATATCTTCTCTTGGTCCAAGATAGACAATGTGACCTTCAGCTAGTAAACAGATGTCATCGAACAGCTCAAAAGTCTCTGGTGCAGGCTGGAGGAGAGCCATTAAAACGGTCCCTTCCATCAAATGCACAAAATTTCGGGTGCAATTTACAATTTGGTAGGTCGTAGAGCTGTCCAAACCAGTAGAGATTTCATCCATGAACAAAGTCTTTTTTGGTCCAACCACCATCTCACCTGCATAAAGAGTCATTCCACACTAAGCTTAGCACGCAATAGGGACCAATTATAAATAAACTGTCACCCAGAATTCACTGCAGGAGCAGGATATTTTAATAGCTTCAGAAGCAAGAAGCCTGGTCCAATCAAATCAAAAAGCACATATTGCAGGAGCACTGATAAGCCCTTCGACCAAATCATGCGCAGAAGAAGCTTCAGCAAGTAACAGTAAGGAGTGTGTCACCTCATTCAGCAAGAAAAGCTATTAATTAGGCCATAAATGACACATGAGTGCAGACGCGTGCGAGCAAAGAATAAGAACCTTGCTTGACAATTCTGAAATAGTCCATGTTCAAAGTTGCTTTACCTGTTGTCACTCGTTTTTTCTGACCTCCGGAAATACCTCGAAGCATTTCACTGCCAACAACGGTGTCGGCACATATTTCAAGACCCAGAATCTTCATGATGTAATCTGTTGAAAGACTGTGCTTCTTCCCTTCAACCGCTGAAGCCTAAAGGATTAAAACAAGGTATTAATTAACGATTAATTTCACAGTGTGTATCCATATTCCACCAACAGGACTTCAGAATTCCATGGTACAAATTTAGACTTACCTTCATGTATGCATCTATATCCGGATCCGGGTGGATATTGTGTTCCTTCTCTCTACGAGAAAGCTCCGTCAGCATGTCTACAAGAATCGAACAGAAAAAACAGAAGTTCTTACAAGATTCAGTCATCGGGATTGTAATCACATGTGCAACTATTCACATAAACCATGTTGAGAAAATGAAACCAAGCTTTCACAATAGGGACACTCAAAATGACCTATAAAGCCGCAGCTGGAGCTTCGTTGCAAGCCATAAGACATAAATTTATAGTTTGATGATAATTACTGCTCCTGGATCCACTTATTCTATTTGCACCCAAAATAATACTCTGCGGTAGTAATTCAGCGAGACGAAGTGCTAACTGTATAATTTCAGGACGACATAATGGATACGGACCAAATTTGTAGCCAACACCCTGACATCTTGCGGCGAAATCCAATGTCTCTCGAACGGTAAGCTCCCCAATATGGTTGTCAGTTTGGCTAATGTATGACGAAGTTCTTTGAGGAACAAATTCGCCAAAAGTGTGTCCGTTATAAGTGATCTTCCCGGAAGTCTGCGATATATCAAGTTCAAATGAGTCTCAATCCAGTCGAAGAACGACATTCTGATGCTATTAACCAGAAAAAAAAGGTAATTATAAATTTACAAACAAGAGAATATAAGAATCAGAGCACAATGAAAAAGAAAAGCTCGACTATAGTAATACAAACATCTCAAACAGAGTTCTGCACAGTTTGACTTAAGTTCACTACCATAATGCAAGTTTGGCAGCTTTAGAATTTCTAGTTCGAACCCATAAAGTTCAGAGATTATAGCTTCGTGGCTTACCCTCAAGGATTTGTCAAGTTTTCCAGCTAGCGCTAGTAGCAGCGTCGTCTTTCCAGCACCTGGAGGACCTAAAAGTAGAGTCATCCTGCAAAAATAGAAATGATGATATAAGGTACAACTCATTAGATCGGCTGGAGACTGATGAACAGAGCAATTCCATGGCATCACAACCTATCAAGGAGCCACCTTCCACCATTTTTGCTACCAATATACATTCCAATCAATACTACTATTTTGCCAAAAACTAGTACCTGCCAGGTCTAACTATGCCACTAACTTCATGTAAGATAGGAAAGTCCCGCTTATTGCTTGGCAAAACTCCACAAGAAGCCAGCAAACCCTGCACGAAAATAGCCACGTGTCAGATATCAGGTTCCACAGTAAATATTTGAATTCCTTCAAGATATTACACCCAACGTCAAATTGCGGAGTGAAAATATGGATATAATAAATCAGTTACCTCCACAAAATTTCGTGTAAAATTTGTTAAACTCGGCAGCGCTCGACTTCCGATGTAAACATCTGCATCCACGGACAAATTCTCAAACCGAACTTCTACGGTGGGCTGGATTACTCCCACTCTGCGAAAACAGATCACGTCAACCTGTTAGAAAAAGAAAATTGGAAGTTCATTGCCATCTCATAGTTACAAAGTAGTCGGAGGAACGGCGCTCAGGAATTGAACGTTCTCGCATTTAGCTTAGCATCAATTTTAAAGTTTCTCCCACGTTCTTGAATCTCAAGAACACGGTAGGTTGAAAAAGAATCTACTGAAACGCAAAACTAGAGAGCGAAACGCATTCTAAAAATCTCAAAACTGGAATATGCGCCCGTTCTTCGTCACACAGGGCCATGCAAGCTCGTGTCCCGAACATATTCATGAAAAATTCGAAGCGACCACGACAAATCAAACAGACAATTCGTGGCATCGTGCGTTCAAGCCTTCACAAGACGAATGCTGCAACAAAGGTTCATAGCAAGGAATTAATTTCTCAATTTCTCAAGACGAAAAAAAAGAAAGAGTCTCCATGTCCTCACCGAAGCAGCCGTTCCTTGAACTTCGACAATAAACGCTCATTGTTCTGCTCGGAGGTGGCCAAAGCTTTCTCCACGATGCTCGTCCTCTGTCCTTTCGCAAGATGCCTCACATCCATAGGCCCGCGCACCTCCTGCGCGTCGCCGTTAGAATCAAGAATCGCCGTCCGCAGGCGGTGGTACGTCGGCAGCTTCTCAAGAGCGGCCCACTCGAGCTCCGCCTGGTCGTCCGAATCCTGACGATGACTGCTGGAGCTTTTAAATGGAATGCGACCGCTCCCTGTGTCCGACCAACTCCGCGACCCGCCATGCTTTCGTTCAAACCATATGTCCCCTTCGGGAACCGTAGCGTCCGCCATTGCGGCACTCCACCTCTTCTTGCCAACTTCCAATTCCCCTCGGGAAGGCTTCTCCCTCTCTCTCCTCCCCCCCTCTCTCCCTCTCTCTCACTGCAGAAATTCACGAAACTCTGAATGGAATTGCACCTGTTTATATCCTCAAAGGGAGACGTACGACAACCTTACGCGAATTGAACGCATGCAGAGCTTCGGAAGCCACTTTACAGAAGCCGCCTATCCAGAGGCACAAGAATCGAGCGACACAAGTCGAAGGTCGCGAAGAAGAATCGCTCGAATGATCACTGGAAGCCCCTCCGGCCACCAGAGAGATGAGAAACCCGAGTTCTCTTTCTAGAAACGGTAGATACAAGAATTCACGCAAAAGGGACGACGGTGTAAAACGGGCCCGCTCCCAAAGTTTTCCACTCCCAGTGTGTGCCACCTTTTCAGGGAGGTCTAGAGCGGACTGCAGCTTTCCATGAAGTCAGTCCCAATCGAAATACAAAGCAGGAATCGTGGCTCCTCTATTTGAAATAATACTGAAATATTATTTATTGGACACAAAAATATGCCCCTCTATCTAGAGCCTTACCAATGTACAATTTAATACCACCGTGGAAAAGGATTATGTCATTATCTTTGAAAGGGTGTTTTCTTGGCTCTTTCTTTGGACAGCTCCAAGAAGGACCGGCACTGATTGTAGATTTTTATGACCTAGGGCAACCATTGTTTATTTGGGCAATATATAGATATAGATATATTCCCTTGTCACATTATTTTGGACTCCCTCCAAATATCCTCCAATGTTGAGAGGTTTTACAAACCTCCTACAGTAAGCTCTAATTTACAACACATAAATATAGAAAGTATTCACAAGGAGCTAAAACTACTTGACTATAGAGAAAAATCAATCTTCAAAGACAATTCTTATTTAATAGAGAGTGACCATCAATAGAAGACTATCAGTTCTTAAAATAGACTAGGACTTCTTTTTTACTTTTAGCTTTAATTATATTCTTGATTTAGAATATTTATATAATAATTTCATATAGCAAACCAAAAAACTCCCATATTGAAAAATTAAATGTATGTATTCTAAATTAATGTTCATGTAAAAAAAAATTGTGCTTTGTGGTAGTTCTATTTTCACTTCAAAAGTGGTGATTACAAAATAAGAATGTGAATGTATTAAAGTATGATTTTAGTGGATGTATGTTTCCGACTTTTCATGTGTGAACCATTCACCGAACGGACAAAACCACTAATGACATGGCAATTTCCCACTACACCAAGCTAGACAATCAATTGGACAAAGGATTTTGTCCACTGCGAGGAGGCGTCTATACTTGGAGAAATCACTCCTTGTAATTTAAGGTATAAACCTAAATTAAGAGGATATTTGATGTGGAGTTATTTACCTTCATTATTATACTTAAGGTGACCATATTTTTGCATAAAAAGCTACGAGAGGCATATTTTCAATATCCTATGGTTTTGTGAATTCATTCATGTTTTCTTTTTATCTTACACATAAAATTTTAAGTGTCCAATTTGTTTCCAACCCTACCCTTCTTCACAAATTTTTTTTTATCCCTTATACATACATGTTTAAGGTATACACCATGAAACCAACAATCAATTCAATTCAAGTGCCATTGACTAAGTGGCGTTTTTTAATAACAAGTTTACCATTGAACACTTCAAAATCCCCATTCAAACTATCCTGTTCAATATGAGTGTCATTCACACAAATGGCTTTAAAGATTGAATTTGAATGGACTATGAACTCCATCTTCATGTTGTACGATTTTCAATTCATTGAACTCGCTAAGGTAAACTTCCATATTCATGCAATGTAACAGTTTTTACCACTTGTAGTCAATGTCTATCATTTTTGAGAAATATATTATTAGTACCACAGCACAATTTCAATCAACCACCTTTCATCGTAAATTTTCTCGATTATGTTAATTTTATCATTCATAGTATCTATCCACATCTATACTCACCATATTTGTTAAGGTCGACCTATTAATAAAAATTCCTACTATATGATGGGTGTTTTTTTCATAGCCCAATTTATATACATTAGAGTATGTAGCATTTCATGGACCCTATAGTAGCCCTAAATATTATATAAAATCCTCACCCTTTGAATTAAATGGATACTATCTTTTAACTCACTTAGTTTTCTCAAAAATTGACAGGGATCTCACCGAGCGTTCATGTTTGAATACACGTTTCTTGAATTTGAGTTGAAGATACATTTAAGACCAAAACGAAAAGGCCATTGCTACCATAAATCACCAATTTTATTCTAATCTCAACTTTTTACGAACTAAAATGCCATATTTTATCTACAAAATGCTTCTTAATAAATTGGTAAAAAAATCAAAGTTTTTTTTCGAACCTTTCACTAATGACAGGTCTTCTAGTGCTTTAGCCTCTAGGAACATGGGGCTTGCAAGGGCTCTTGGTTTAGCATTTAGGGGATTCTCTAGGGATCTCAATTTAGAGGTGCATTGTGTAACTACCAACAAGACCCCACAAAAAGTTTTCCAATATAATAATGGAAACCCCATCAAGGAAGAAAGTGAAATCCATTCAGGAGCTTTTAATTTTCTCACTAACGTAAGTACTAATTGAGTTGAGTATGAGAGTGGCCATCACATAGGAGCACTAAAGGTTGGCGTAGTGCCCGCTCGCCATGTAGATACTTGTGTGGGAGGCGTGTGATTTATGAGATCACGGAGATGGATTGGGTAATGATGACAAATTGTTGACTCCATCATGCAACTCTTGGCCCAACTACAGTAGTGACTTGAGAAGGCTCCTTCCCACCCCAAACCTTTGCATTCCAAAGAAGCCCCTTCTTGAATTCAATTCCCTCCTAATGCCGTTGAATTGCTTATTTGTACGATTTTAGGTGCATTACGTACGGCCTTGGTGCCAACAAGACTCCGAGCGACGCAATCTGTCATGAATTATTGGACACATGCTACAAATCAAGCTTACGTAGGAATGAATAACCATTCCTTCTTCGAGGCAGTCCAGGTTTGAGTGAGCTTTGCAAACATGTGTTTTTTATCAGCCAGGGTGTTGGCAGTAGTGTTCGTACTCCACAGTGTTTGTTCGCCACGGCCTTCAGGGAAGCTTCGTCTGCAGCTCCCCAGGAAGGACCACGGCCCACCCCAGGGAACGTCAACTCCCTGGCTCACTCCCTGCATAGAATGTTCCATGGACGACACGTGGCTGATGGAGATCACAACCAAGTGGAGTCAGTCCTCGTCCAACAGAATCGAGTTCCTGTTGGTGGCCGTCGCTCACTTTTGGGTGGCGGACAAAAAGAAAAGAAAAGAAGAAGGAAAAAAGGAAAAAAAACACGAAGCCACCCATTCGTTCTAAACTTAGGGCTCTCAACTTTAAGGAAAAAAAGAAAAAGAAAAGCGAACCCAAGTACCCAACTGCTGAGGAATCTGGCATCGTACGGCAGTCGGAGCACACAGCGAGGCGTGTGGGGCTCCCCAACTCCCCAACTTTATCCTCCAGTAGGTCAGTTATTAAGTTTATGTTGGGACTTGGGAAGTACAGAAATAAAAAGTGCTCTTGTCGGGAGTGACGACATTGTTCCATCCCATGGATGGAAAATTCCAAATTCGGATGAAAAGTAGGTTCATGGAACCCCGTGCAAATTCATACTTTGACGATATTTTGTAGTGATGTCATGTACGCTACTTCCTGAATGGGGGACTGAATCGTCCAACTGAATACCCTAAGCGCCTCCTTACATGTATCGGTCATCGGGGAACTTTCACCGCGGATGCTACAGGGAAAAATAGACATTGCACTTTCATGTGGACCCAGTGGGTGGAGATGGAGACAATAAAAAATCCCCACATATTAGATTCTCTAGTTTCCACCTAGTCTCCACCAATGAGGTTGTCGACCGATATTGGTGAAACTTCAACTCCTCCTTTCCCGCTTGCCCACCCCGGCAACATCATCGGTGGAGCCACTTTTGTCTTCTTGCTTGAATTAGAGAAAAGTTTGCCCACCGGGCTCACATGTAAGCTGGCCCTAAGTCACTGGTTCTTTTTTAAGGCATTTGAATGCCTAAAATCACCAAAAATGCTTGGGGAGCACCAAGACTACAGGAAAAATTGGAAGAAAAGAAATTGGATGATGATGCCAAGTTGTTCCCATCTTTGAAAATAACTTGGATGAAATTTTCAATTTCAAATGAAACTCATCAAAATATATGGCTGAAAAGATATTGCTATCCAAAATAGAAATGAATACTAAATTATTTGGTTACATCATTTTTTTTGGTTTGTCGCCACTTCCCCAAAACCAAAAAAAAAACACCTCCCGTAAGCGTATTGTCCCATCCATTGTCCCAACAAAGAATATGTCAGTTGCTTTTGCTTTTGAGCTTGTAACAGTACCGTAAACCACTCCCATGAAATCGCCTGCTCATTTTGTGGGAGGATTCTCTAGTGCAATCAAGACGTAATGCCGGATTATGTGATTTTGCCAGCGTAATCGGGCATTACGGATTCTTCATCCACGATCTCGTTATCATTTCCCGTTTTCTGTTGATTTCTTGATAGTTGTTTACGTTGGGCAATGTCCTCGTCGTTGGGGTTTACTGGAAAAAACGCGCCTCCTCGTTGGGCTCTGCCCTCCTCGTTGACGCATTTTTTCCCGTAAACCCCACCTCCTCGGACATTGCCCTATACGTATTTGTTTATTCATTCATATATATATATATATACAAATGAAATATATTTTATTTTTCAGTCCAGGAGGTGACACCTGTCCTGGAGTCGTCGTCGATGCCTGACGTCGTCTGGGGACGTAAGCCTGACGTCACTTCGTCTTGTCCCCAGAGATGCTACCTGAAGCGTAGACTCGAGTTTTCCCCACGTACTGTCCCCGCCCACTCCCCATTCGTGCATGTGGAGCTGGCCCCTACAGACTCCAGAGGGAATGCATGTTCGTGCCGCCTCAATTTCATGCAAGTCAGCCAGGGAGACAAGCGACGGACCCCGTTTGCATGGAGGATTGGACCCCTTGATTGGACCCCTTGACCGGGGTGAACTGACCCCTTCATTGCCCTGGCGAGGGGTTATTGTGGAAAAAAAAAAAAACTAATTTTTGCTGTGATTTTTCTAATTTCTACACCTCCTCTAGCTAATTAGGGGCGAGTGATTGCAAATTTCTACACTTCCCCTAGCTAATTAGGATCAGGGTGGATTGACCCCCTCGCTCGTCCTTACCAGGGGTGCATGTAAAAAAAAAGCCCCCTATTTTGGGCCATTCTAGGGTATACTCTCGACCTCCCTAGACTAATTTGGGGTCTCTGATCGCAAAAATGAATTAAAATTTTGCAAAAAAAATCATGTGCGGAAAATAAATAATTCCAGGGTTTGCCCGCAGGGCCGACCGAGGGGGTCAGTTCTCCCTGGCCCTAATTAGGGGCCATTGATTGCAAATGTAAATTCAAAATTTGCAAATTTTATCATCTGATTGCACATTAAAAATTCCACAGTGTTTTTCCTGAGGGTAAAACGGGGCAATGAGGGGGTCAGTTCACCTTGGCCCTCGCTCGTCCCCGAAGGAAAATCCTGAAAGTTTTTAATTTCCCACGCATGATAGAAATTGCAATTGTTGAATTCATATTTGCAATCAGAGGCCCCCAATTAGCTAGGAGAGATGTAGAGCATATATTTTATAGGCCCAAAATAGGGGGGCTTTTTTTTTACTTGCACCCCTTGGATTGACTTGGGGGGACGAGCGAGGGGGTCACTTCACCCCAAACTTTTATTGCCTCCATAGATAAAAACAACAACTGGAATTTTTTATTTGCCACCCTGCTATGAAAAAAATTTGAAAATTCTGACTTCATATAGGCTCCAAATTAAATGAGGGAGGTGAAGAAATATGAAATTTGCGCAGCACAAAATAAGGGGTAATTTTTACATTTACCCTTTGGATGGGGCAATAAGGGGTTCAATCTTCCTTGGTCCTTTTATTTTTGCACGAGGCTCAAGTTGGGTTTGCCATAGATGGGATGGGAAAGTTGCATACAGTAGAAGAAAAACACTTGCTCCTCCAACTCGCTAAAGGAATAATAATAAGTAGATAAACAGCAAGACAAATTTGTGAAACTCGTAGAAGTATATTGGATTGTACTTGCTTGAAAATGGTGAGCAACATTTCCCCGCACATTTCCTCGACTTGTTGAAGTGACGGAAGCTATTGGAATTGCCCTTGTTGGTTTACAATGTAAATGTCATTGGAATGTGTGATTTTACAAATCTAGGAAAGATGGGACTCATTCAAATACATTCAAGTGCTTCGTAAAAGCAATAGAGTAAAGCTCACCACTTTTTGTGGCATAGAGGTTGCTCTATAGTCATTCGTCAATTGTTCTTTGACCTCTTGGACATTCTTGCGCTAAGAAATCTTTGCATTTGCCATATAAACCTTCAATGGACAAACCTATCATTAAGGCAATCATCCAAAATTATGCAAATATTGGATGAATAGATGCATTCTTTGTTTCTATATAAATCCTGAAAATCATTCATCAAATATATTGAATCTTTTGCAATTTTATAAGATTAAGAGTAGTGTTAGCAAAATGAGTCTATGCCAATGGTGTACCTAATTGAATTCTAAGATAGTACATATTACCACTTGTAACACACAATGAAAACCTACATAAGAGAGAGAAACTACAACCATTTTGAGATGATTGGTGTACGTAAAGAGTGTGTTCACCTAAGGTTCCATGTGTGACTTTGAAAAATTATACAAGTGATAGATAGATTACTTATCTTCACTAGAAGGAAGATTCTAGCTATTTAAGATAAAAGAATTTGTTCTAATTAGGAAGATTCTAGCTATTTAAGATAAAAAATGGGGCAGGGTTGCTAGCATGTGAGCGTGAGCCTGTGAGCCTGTGAGCGGGGAATTTTTTGCAAAGAAAAAACAAGTTTGGTACCTATGACCGTGGATTTAGAATATTTAAATTTCAGCAAATATAGAGTCATTATAATGGAATTTGAGGAACTTGCAAATGTATGTGGATGATGTTTTAGGGTTTAGGGTAAATTGTGATTATTGTCAATAGTCATCTAGGTCACTATGTGTAAAAAATTCAAATTCAAATAACAAGCATCCAAGATATAGTCATAAAACACACAAATTCAAATCATAATAAAATCCACACATAATAGTTCAACTCAAGAGATGTAAATCTCAAGAGTCTAAGTGGCAGTGGATGCTATTGCAGAACCATCAGTCATAGATGATGATGACTCTGAAGTCTCTCTACCCTCACATGCACTACCATCTATAAAATCCAAAACATTCAAAGCATACGTATCTTTACGTCGTTTTGGTTTAGAACAACCAAACTTTGCAAATGCCGATGCCATCTGCTCGGCATAGACAGGAAGATGAAAAGGCTTCTTTGGACTCAAGAGAAGTCTTTGTGTCTTCATCAATCCACCTACTGATGTCAATCGTTGAAAACTGCAAGTAGAAGTGAAACAATCTTAGATCACAAAACGTCAAACATGCCATGGAAAAAAGGAAATACAGAAAAGTTGCAAACTTACTTACTCAATGGTGTCTTCTAGGCGAACTTGCGAGCTACAATGGGCATACTGTCCGGATCTTCAGATTCCGGAACTGCCACTACTGGTTGTGTTGGCGCTACAACCAGGATAGACTTCTTCATGGGTTCAAGGATGGCTTTAAAAATGTCTCCATCCTCCTCTAATGCCACAATGTGACGCCCTGTACCACGACAAGCGGTAATAGATGCACCTGTCCAGATTGAATAACACCAAATAAATAAGTTGAATGATGCATTTACAAATTTCAAATCAAATCCGTGGTTAGAGTATTCAATTTGCACCTGTAGCTGCAATGCAATCTAGCACTACATCTCCTTCATTGGTTGTGGCTTCAAGGAGGAGTTGAAAAAACCGGGGGTCTTTTTCGCGAGCCCCACGCCATGGCTTAGGGCCATCCATCGCCAAGTCACTTTCTTTGGTGAAGTTCATAAAGATATTGTCACGTCCAATGTCAAGACCCGCACTCTTCATCATCTGTGTGTATTTGAAAGAGAAGTTGGATTTCCCTTTCGCACCCAAATCCTTCACAAAAAGGGTAATTGAAAACTTCTGCGTCTGCAAACATCTCCCCCCCCAAATGTAAGAATTGAATTACAAAATGAATGATAAACTAACATCATTTTGCTAAAAATTTGACATTATACTTACCGTGGTTGTGTTATCCAATGCCGAAGTCAAAAGCAGGCAATTCATGCCCAACCACTCCTTCTTCTTTAACATTGGGTAAATCTCACACAATCCTTTAATTGCGCTTTTGGAAGCCACATAGAATGAGTGGATAATTATCAAACATCCATGGTCCTGTAGATGCCTTTCCGCAAAAGAAAATATTGAGTGCATAGCCTCGTACTCAATGTCTTCGTTCCATGCCGGAACTTCATTTTTTGTACTAGAAATCCCCGGAACAGGTAGATTCTCTGGACAATCGAAGAAGATGAGATCCACCCCTGGCCTTCGATTAACTACACCTTCGAAAAATCAAGACTTCCCAAGTGATACCTACAATAAAGTCGCATTCACAAAAATTAGTTATGAATTCAGATGAATCTCATGTCATTCTACTCAAAATACATATTTACTAAAAAAAAAGGAAATTGTACCTTCTTCAAGAAATCCAAAACCTGTGCATGCGAAGTTGGCTTAGGAGACCGCATGTCATCCATGAGGTCATCAACAAAGATGTTAAGGATTAAATCCTCTGTGTCATCCCCCTCATCTTCAAGAAGGACAAGAGCTTGGGTTTCGTGAGTGATGACGTCCTCAGTCAATTGCGAGAGGGCCTTCCTCTTCACTCCGACCTGAGAAGTGCCTTGCATTTGCGAGACTTGATCCACTGTAGAAGATGCTGGAATTGGGGCTTTAGGGTCCACCTTTTTCTTGCCTTTGGCCTTTACCTTCTCTTCCTTTTCCTTTTCCTTCTCCTGGTCCTTCTTTGCCAACTTTGCGATTCTATCAGGGTTTTTTTTCTCCTTCGTGCTGAAGATAAGTTTCTCCCGAGCTTCCTTCTTTTTGTCATTGTGCTCCCTCCTGTTGATGGCCCTCCTCTTCTATCTCTCACTGAGGCCTACAAACTCCTCAACGTCCAAGTCAATGGCACCAAGGCCGTCAAATGACTTCCTGTACTCTACTTCTGACGATGGCGTGAAGGTGATGTGGCATTCCAAATACCACCTTCCTCCACTGAGATGAGCTGTCGTGAATGTCCAAAGTTGGTTCGTAGTATACATGCAATCCGCCGAACTACGATCAAGCCATGTAGACAAAAAAGGAGGAAGATCACTCTGGGAAATTGCACCTTTTGGAAGGAGCTCCAACTTGAAATATCTGAAGGTCAATGAGAAAAATCAATTACATACAAGTTCCAACCTCTACTAGAATTAAATTAGTTTTGGTGCATAAAAAAACACGTCCCCAAAAAATGGAAATTAAATAAAACAATAGAAATTCAATAAAGAATTTCACATGACGATTTAAAAAAATATGGATATCAGGAAAGAAACATTAAAACCACATGGTGTACCAAAAGTTGGGGTCCAGGTGGTACCTCCAAGACCTTAGTCGGATCCGACTAAGGTCTTGCAGGTACCACTTGGACCCCCAACTTTTGGTACACTTACTCGTTTTCACTTAGTTCCAAAGTGAACCCAAGGAAATAATACAATAAATAATTTATGAATAGGATTCCCAATAACATTTAAGGTAAGCTGGAATAAAGAAAAATGAAATGGAACCCCATTTGGAAACAAAAATTGGAGGTCTACTTGGCATCTCAAAGACCTTCGGCGAATCCAACTATGGTCTTGAAGGTACTAGCTTGACCCCCAACTTTTGGTACACCTCTAAAATTCAAGTCATTATTTTAATAGATTTTATACCATTAGATCAAATTCATGAATTGAAATGAATAATCTCCATCCTTGATTAGATAATTGACTTATAGAAAGTTCAAAAAACAAACCGGAAAAGAATTCTCCAAACTGCCTGGCTAGAGCCTTCAAAATTCATGAAGGAATCACTCTTCTTGAAATAGTTTGCTCCTTTTAAATGCGCCATGAAAACCTGCTCCCAAATCTTCCTCCTCCATCCTTCCATGTAATCCACTAGGTGCTCTAGGCATTGTGGAACAACCATGTTGATTGGGATGTTATCGTCTCTTATCACCCCTTCAAAGTACTCCACCGCTGCATCTTCGATCTTCTCCAAAAAAAACCATAAATTAGTTTTCATCATCTACAAAGTCATGTGCGTGTAAATGTGTTAAAGAAAACGTTGTTTAAAACAATTGTGAATGCAAGCAAAAAATTTCAAACTAGCTTTGAAGTACTTACCCCAGCCCACCATACGCATCTGTTCAAGAAAGGACCAAGGAGTGTCTCCGAAACCGGCTTCACCGGAAACTTCCGAGCCTCACGAGAGGGCAAAGATGCATTCCACCACTTTAAGAACTTTGTCTTGTGATGAAGAGTAGTGTGACAAGTAGCCACTAACTGCAATTTCTCGAGTGTCATCTCGGGGGCTTCATTATAACTCCAGTGCCTCTCTATCTGCAAAATTATAATAAAAGTTTTACACTTAAAATAAAAAATGAAGATTAAAGTACAATGTTATTATAAGTCATTTATATGAATATCAATTTACCTCTTCTAGAAATTGTGGACCATTGACGGGATTAGCCACTGCCACTAACTTCATCATCTTCATATATAATTTATTCGCCTTCTCTTTAGCCCCCATTCTCATGGCATTTGCAATGTCGGGATTGCTTCTTTCCTCCACCGGGGTCGTCTCAGTGTATTTTCGTCCCGCAGAATCCGCAGCAACTAAAATCTCTTCTTGCAATGAAGTAGATCTCATTAACATAATTAAAATAAAAAGAGAAAAACAAATCTCCACCTTCGAGTTGCCTCCGTGCCAGTCTTCATCTTCAGTGGCTAAGAACTTGGTGGGAATGGACAAGCGTTATGACGGACACCCTTGGTGTAAGGTACTGACAACGAACATCCAAAACACAGACAACTTAAAGTCTTGTAAGTCCTACTGCATTGGCCATCTTGCTTGTCTGAACGTGGAATGCGATTATTTAAATAGAGCTTCTAAGAAGAACGAAACAGAGTGGACTGGGTACACCGTGTTTCCTTTTGCAGTGGAGGACAGTCCTCCTAAAGATTGTACTCTAGTGTGCAAGGTTTGCAAGGTTTGCAAGGTTACACCTACATGTTTGACTACATGTGATGCTAGGATTTATTATTGCTATACGAATGATCCAAAGAAGATGAGGGCCGGAGTTCACTTTGGGAATCATATTCACCCAGTGGCAAAAGGGATGTATAGAGATTCAACGGAAAAGATTTGTAGACTCATTGCAGAGCAGGTAGCCAGAACACCAATTGCCACCAACTCTGCTATTGCTCTATCTGCTAGCAAAGACTTTCTAATAGACTATCTTTTTCACAACGGAGAGGGAGAAAAGGAAATGTTGAGAGGTGAGGAACTAGAAGAGGTCATGGATCGCTTCCAGTATCTTAGCAGTCCAAATATACGAAATGTAATCTTCTCATTTCGCTCAAACAACCAAGGAGGGATTATTGACAACATTATGACTATGAAGAAAGACTCTAAGTTCGATTATATACACAACAATGTCTTTCTTGGACAAGGTAAAGAGAAGGTGTATATCTTCAAAATGCTCACCGAAGGACCTGGGAGTGGAGTGGACCTGGTGAAGCGTATGCAACCCGGAGGTGATCTTCAAAATACGTGGATGATGTTCGACCACGTCAAGCGTGTAAAGGAGTGGACCACGATGGCTTGCCACGTGTATGATCCTGAGTAGAAGAAAGTGATGACCATTTCAACATGCGACATGCAGTCTAAAGATACGTAAATCCAAATACAGTTTTAGAGATGCTTGAACAATGTGATGTCACAGAACGGAGTGGACCATCCAAACTTTAAGGGATTCATGGCAGATAGTGCCATGGCCAATTGGAATGTGGTTTGTATTGTCTATGGCAGTGGATCGGCCAATGAGAAGATGGAGAATCGTGAGAGGACATGTTTATTGCATTGGACAACTTCTCTTCAGAAGCACACACAGAAGCATATCAAGGAACCATTCCAATACCAACACAATACAATATGCAAACAGTACAAAGATTCGAAGACCATGGAGGAGGCCGAAACACGTTATCTTGCAATCCGGTCATGGTGGTTATCATCGGGAGCTGTAAGTGAAGAGGCACTTCACCACTTAGACCACTGGCTAGCATTTTGGCATTTTCGTTACAAGCGGGGAGGCTTCATGCAAATGGTCAGTGTCTATGAAATTTGAATATTTATACGTGTCGTATTCTTTGATGATTGTGTTGTTTTTAAAAAAATCGATAGTTCTAGGTATACATTTGTTGGTTCATGTAGGATAGATTGTGATGACTGATAATCAACTAATTTATTCAATTATTCAAAATATTGAGGACATGAAAGTGAGGGGTACCCAAAAGCGGAGGTCCAGCTGGTACCACTAAGACCTTAGTTGGATCCGACTAAGGTTTTAGTGGTCTCAGACAGGACTCCTCTTCTTGGTATAGCCACAACTAAAAAATCAAATTTGGGTGAATTTTTTATTGAAGTGATTGTATGTTGGTAATAAAAAGGTGTTAATTTGTTTTTCGGAAATCACTTATTCTCTTGTATATTAGGAGTCTTTCATGTTAAAATTTTCTTTATTGTGATTATCCTACATCTTTTAAAATTTTTACCTAAACCTTTTCATTCATGTATGAAAAAATAAATAGGACTGACGTATGGAATCTAATATAGTAATTCATATTTTTGTTTGCTTGGATTTGTAGGATTTAAGTTTGGAAGAGATGGCCGACATGCCCTCATGCAATTTGTCAGAAACAGTTCATAACAAGTGGCTTCAAATGTCCAGAAACCGAGGCAATAATTTGTTTGATGCCACTTGCGACGATAGTATTCGAGCATGGATGCAAATGACAAACTACCGTGCATATTTGAGAGGGCATACATGCGGATCTGGTCCATCAAAGGGGGAATTGAGATTGAGAGCTGCAAGACGAAGTGGAGATCCAAAGAAAATAGCAGAAGCGTTGAATACACTACTTGGAGCAAAGGATATTAGAACTCGAGTACCACATTTGGAAGGAGAGGAAGTTTTTGGAAGCACAAAGAGGAAGTTGGATATACCCATTGGTGATGACCGAGATTCACATCGACCAGACAAAGTTAATTTCTCTCAACCGCGTGTTTGAACAAGGTCAAATGCGGCTTCAATGGAGTCATTGGAAGGGAAAAGTAAAGAGGCTATGACAAACCATTTTCAGCATGTTACAATTGCATTTGAAAGTGACTGTGATACATCAAAGTGGCATATTGCAAGAATCAACCACAAGTCAGGTGCAAAATGTCAAGCTCAACAGAAGGGATTGAACATCAAGTGCATGGCGAAAATAGCAAAAGGACGTCTGGGAACCCCAGCTCCCACCTACCGCGGTAGAAAAAAAGATTACGGGAGTAAACGAGAGGTGGTGGCGGACTTTTGGTTTTGTTGGGATGACATCGAGCGATGTGTGAAAGGCTCAAAGCGCAAATGGGTCATTGATTGGCTAGAGGTGCCGGAGGTTTGGCCTGTGTTGATTGGAACTAATTTGAGTAGGGACGAGACTTTGTTACTACAGCATGCATGCTTCCCCCTCCAAGAACGACCTGCATTATTACCACGCTGACTTTTCAATATATCAAAAGTATTCAAGAGCGTGATCTATAATCAACCATCGCCATCCAATTCAACTCAGTATCCAACAGTTCGGAACAACAAAACCATACGCCGAATTGGAAATGCACCTACTACAGAACACCGAAATAAGTGGGAGAGCACGGGCAATGTAAGAGGGCAAATCGTGGGAGTGACCTTGCTTCCATTTCCAGGCCTTGGTGCAATAGTGTCACTTGAAACAGGGGCAGATCCCAACAAAAATGTGTATCGAATTACTGTGGGTATGTTCCCCTCGTGCATGTGCCCAGACTTTACAAATATGGTTGTTTCTGCAATTGGAGGTCGAAAAAAGTACGTGAATTGCAAGCACTTGTACTATTTGTTTAGATACTTCTGCAAGATGGACATCAAAAGACGATGTTTTCATTCATGCACCAAGTTATAGCTTCAATGAGTTGAAGTTACTTCTAGTTCGAGCATGGATCATTACAGTTTTAGAATAGGCATATCTACCTTTTGTTTTTTACTTAATTCGTAATGTTTTCATTTACTTATTACGATTGAAAGGATTTTGTGGCATTTTCACATTTTTACATTTTTCTTGTGTTCATTTTCATTATTTTTCAATATTCATTACATTTTTATTTATTTATATATTCATTTATATTTTTTTTTTCATTTTTTTTTCATTTTTTGGAAGTAGGTTTTTTGTATTTTATACGAGCGTGACATTCTAGGAGTGGTCACTCCCTTAGGTCATATGGAGTGGAATAGTAGTGGCTGAAAGAAATTTTGCATGAAATGAACCTAGGCAAACTGTGCACAAAAATCCTTCGAATCCACGGTAATAGGGATAGTGGTCATAGGTCCTTAAATTTGCTTGGAATATAAAAAAATTAAACAAATTTTAATTATTTTTTTCAAAAAATATGTGTTTTCGGTATAAAAGTCTAAAAAACATAACTCCAACGCTCACAGCTCACAAGCTCACCGCTCATAGCTCACACGCTAGCGTCGTTGCAAATGGGGGAAAGGATAGGAATGAAGTAGAGGCAAGCGGTCAATGGATGACTTCAAATATTACTATAGAAATGAAAAATCTACCTATTAGTCCAAAAATCAAATCATTTTTGGCAAAGTGGTGACAAGTCTCATTATTTCAAGATAAAAGAAACAAAGAAAACATGAATTCATGAAAAATGGATTCCACCTTTTAAATGAAAAGATTCAAATGATTTCTTACTATATACAACAGGACTAGGGTTAGCTTCATGAAAAAGATTATGGATACCATTTCAAACAAGTTCAACCAAGCCAAATGTTCTAGAGATTGTTAATCTTTAAAGGACAAATTGGTAACCGTGGAAATCATCCATTTTGATATAGTGTGAATCATCGGTTTAAAAAAATCCAAAAGTATTCATTAGAAGTCAAACTATTGTAAAAGACCTCCGATCTCCTTTTCACCCAAACTTGGAGATTTAATAGTTGTACTTTTGTCCCACATAGAAGGATTCTTTGTCTTCATTGGCCAAAAAAAGGCCACAACATCGTTTTTAGATTAAGGATGTTTTAAGAAACCCATATCCATTGTTTAATTCTTGCTAAAAATAAAAACTTCCAATTCTAAAGTCGATCCAAGAAGAAAGGTCATGATTGAGAGACTTTTGTAGGATGGAGACCTCATTTTCATTCATGGGTGATTGCAAGAAATATTGAATGATTTTGGTAGCGTTTGGTCAAAAACTGCGTTTTTTTTGCCCAGTACTAGGAATACTACAAAATAGAGCAATCTCAGCCATTGATCTGAAAAATCAACAGCCAATAGTACTTTTGAGTACTTTATAATATTAAAACAGTACTACTTAATTAAAATGACAGTTTGTCATAGAAAGTAGATAAAATTAAGTATAGATTAATAAAAATTAGAAAATCATGGATAAGAAAAAACTAAAAATTTTCCATTTATAAAGATTTGATAGTGATTACATTTAATCAAAAACTAGAAGTTGAAACCATCATGAAAGTTTGGAGAGCTATGCACAAGGGACCCCTATTTGCATGCATGTTGAGGACAAAGAATTGTGTTTTTTTTAATTCCCTTTGGTAGGCATATGTCCATCTAGTGTGGAAATGGGCCACAAAAATGTCAAGTGAACATCATGTTTTTTGGATACTTCACAGTACTAAAAAACCCTAATCTGCAAAGTGTGACAAATTAGCTAAATTGATATTTAATTATAAAAAAAAATTTGAACTTTTTTGAAAAATAAAAAATCTCATGTTTTTTTGAGTTAGCAATCTTCTATAAAAAATTCAAGTCCATTGGCTTCAATTTCCAAAAGTTACGGCCAAAATCAACTCCGTCACTTCAATTGTGACGCTTCATATATAGGACCGGTCTTTCTTGCAATCACCCTCATGTGAATATTTGAGCCACTTTTTGACCACTATATTTGAACATAGGACATTTCTTTTGAACACATCGAAATATAGTACATTTTGAAAGTCTAAGATGATTATACATAAAACAAGATTTAAAGGGAGTACAAACAGATGACTTCTTAAATTGTGGCACAAATTGGATCTCTTGTTTTTTTAGAGCAAGAAATATGGTTCTATTTGTCCGTAAACACAAAATATACTTATCAACACTCTTATTAAGAAGAATGCTTTACAAGGAGCTCAAACCACCCGACCATAGAGAGAGACCTATCTCCAAAGAGTCCTCCTCATCCTCAAGCTCCATCTTATATAATAGAGACTAAATATTAATAAGGCTATTAGTTTTAAAGATAGACTAGGACTTCTTTTCTAGCTTTAGCTTTCTATCCTTGGTTCTATCTAGAACCATGCACTAAAGTAAAAGTCCTATTTATACTTCTTCAATCATATCTTATCACTACAACAACGGCTCTGTTTTATGACTGCAAAAATATGATTGAGGATGACTAGCGACTACTCGTAGTCATACTCTTGGAGGTCAATACCTTGGGGATAAATATGACTGCAAAATATGACTGCCAGTCGTTTTTGGGCCTTGTACTTCACGGGCATATATTATACGTCTGTTGGGAATACCAAAGTACTTCATAGGAAACGGTAGGGAACTCGTTTGAGAACATTGAGTTATATTATTAGTCATATTTTCATGGTAATAACATTTTTTTTGTTTTTGGGCAACCTAAGAAAAAACATGGGCAATAAAAAAAAATATAGACAAGTCATTGTTTAAATTTTGAAACCTAATCACTACTTTTTAAGGGTTTTGAAACCCTAGCCGTTTTGTGGATTTATTTTTTTGCTTGCCAAGTTAAAATTTGGGCTTTTTGTAGTGTAACTTTTGCTTCCGAGTATTGATTGAAATAAAAATTATATTCCCACAAAGCTTACAAGTTTTCCTATCTTATGAGAAAGTTTCAAAAAAATTCACTAAAATTTGAGATCATAAGAACCTATCCAAATTTCAAATTGTTCCCCAAGGGATATTGGGCCTTTTGGGGTTAAAAGTGAGTGGGCATTTAAAACCGCACATATAGACTTGCCTATTATGGACATGAGGTGGTCTTTAAATGGATCTTCTATAGTCATTGAATGGATCAATGAAAAAAATTATGTTTTGCAATAGCCAATCATTCTCTTTGTTTTCCCCATTTCAAATTGCAAGTGAACGATTTATGGAAGACCTAGGGTTAGAAATAGAAACCTATGACTCATCTTGTTTGAAAATTCATAAGTAACTCGAAAATGCTTCAAAAATTATGAAACGACTTGTGTTACAATCAGAATCTATTTCTCTTTGTCTAAAAAAATGAGCTAAAAATAATCCCATCCAAGAAACCACATGAAAAAGACAGACCAGCCCTACCTTGTAGCAGTTTCAGTGGTAATTAACTTATTGCTGTATGATTCTGTTTAATTTCCTGAGGTTAGGGTCAATGCATGCTGAAACCATGATATGGTACAAGTGTCATAAAATGAAATGATTATCAATCTCTTACTTTCAGTGCCAGTCCTGATTCCGGGTTTCCAGGGTCAGTGGTGATTTTGAGCAGTCTCTCATGCACTCAAAAACAACACCCAAAGCTGATTTTTATTTCCAGATGATTGGTTTTTTTTCTTCAAACCAAATGTTTTTTTCTAGAGTACAATCAATTTTTTCCAATACAAAGATGAAATACTTATATTTGTGTGCAACTGCAATAAAGGATGCAAACACATGAACTGTACACATAGGATGCGTACCTCAGAATGTACATGTATATCCATATTTGTAAAGCCATATTTGTATCCATATTTGTATATCCACCATGGAGCGTATACCATATCTATATATCCACTGTGGATGCCAAATACATATATTTTTCTTCATGATACCATACATGAGTCCTCTAGATTTCACAAGGTAGAGTTTGGGTTGGTGTTTGAGGGTATATGTATATATATAAAAGTCAATGTGACTGAGGTGACATGTGAGGTTTGTATGGAGTATATGATTTTAAGTGTTGATTTGCAACTTCTTTGTTTTGTCAACAAATTATTAAAACAAAAGCATCTCTTTGCTACCTTAAAGTGCATTGTGTCCAAGAAACACAAATGTTGTGTTTTGTCATGAAATCTGTTTCAAAATAGAATTATCTAAAAATTGTTGATTTTTACATATCCCACAAAGGGCATCCCTTACCTTGCACTAAGAGAATCTCAAACATGGTCAAAGTGGATGAAAATGATCTTATCCTATTAAGATTAGACCTGCCAAATCTAAGTTTAACCAATTTTGTCCTTACATCCTATAACATTTTGTAACAATGTTTGTGGGTCCTTAAAACACTATGAAAGGTCCAAAATTAAAGGCTTGAAGAATGGAATCATCATCTATATGTACCAAGGAGGTTCTATCATCTCTTCCTTTCCTTTTAAAGTAAAATTGTCATGCTACAATTGGTGAAGACTATCATTTGACATGTGATTGATAATTTCACTATTTATGGGACACATTTGGTATGCAAGGGAAGAAAATAAAAAGTTGATTTACAACTCTTCAAATATAGATTTGAAATTATGGAGTGCACTAATTTTTGTATACCAAGTTGTATACAATGGTACAAATGCTCTAAAATGCCCAATTGTGTCCCCTATCTACAAATACATAAAATCTTGAATGTTAGAATCAAATTTTCAAAACCCAAAACCCAAACACCTAAATACATGGGTATTCTCTTTAATTGAAACAAAAACCAATATAAAATTGAAAAATAATTTATGTGACTAAAACATTGTGATGTGAATATAGCATCAACAAAGATGCACCCTTTGCCTCGCTTCCAGGTGTGTGTTGTTGTATGTACTTTTTATTTGCTGTTCAAATAAAGTTCAGTGGGCCAAAAAAAAAACACAGAGATGCAAACCAAAAAACTGGATTTCACGAGTAGCCAGGGTTTTCAGGTTAACGAAATAATCAATCTCATTATACAATTATGCTTTAGTGCAACATTGACCAAATTGGCAGCAGCAAAAAAACTCAAATCTCATGCTATTGTCATGATGTCACTTCAAGACAAGATTGTGTGAAGCCACACATCTGCATTACTGCAGGTCTTTACAGTGAGCGCATATGTTGTGGAAGAGGATCCGTGCTTGACTCCATTTCTCCTGCACCTGAGGCTCACGCTGCTTCTCTAATTCAAAGCTGTAAGCATCTCGTACTCTACAGCGTCAACTCCAAACATCACCAACAACAATGAGCTGATATGAATACCGACCCTCATACACTTGCCAAGTTCAAAGTACGCATCCATCCAGGTCCTAGCTACCCACCACCTTGATCTCCAAAGCAGCAAATCCCAGAACCAACATTAACGGTCCAAGTCTAACGGTTGTCAGAACGTCCGAACCTCTGAATCTTGGTTGGCTTCTTCTCGTCATCTCTGAACCAAGGATTCATGGTTATAGTTTGACTGATTTGATTGATCATAATGTGAAATTTTTTAATTCACATGGGGCCAAATTATATATCATTACAATCAGTGAAGAATACCACAAGTCCTGGCGGCAAAAAAAACATATATACTGTATCGACAAAAGGAAGTCCCCAGATGCCTTAATCAAAACTGCTGGAAAAAGCATATTTAATCGTTTCATGGAAGAGTCAAAGATGCTGACATACCGTATGAAGCAACGGAGAAAGGTCCATACAACAAGCGCCCATGCCTTGAACTCCATGCAGTCGCCAAAGTAAAAGACAAGTGGCAGTCCTCCACAAACACATGTTTCCATATCTGCATCAGTTGGTCTCACCATAAGATTCAAGGGAATCTACGGTTCCAATAGTCCTGGCCGCCTCCGGAGGTTGGACGTTGGTAGGTAACTGACAGTCTTTCAGGAATGATGAGAAAGAATTCTCACCCGGCTCTATCGTATTCATCACAAATCTCTCAGACTCTTTTATCTCTAGAAACTCCAATAGACCTGCCTTCCAGTCATCATTGCAATAAGTCCTTGTCCTAGTCGAAGACGTCATGAGCAGAACAGATTAAGATATTAGTTATGGACTGTTCATGAAGCAAATTGGACGACTGAGATAGCTGATCTCAATTTTGGAAGCCTGAAGGCAGCTCTAAGGTAAGGTCAGGGCGAGTTTAACACTAGAAGGACGCGGGGGATGACCCTGGAAATTGTATACTGTGAAATTGTGAGAATCATTGGAATGAAGAAATCCAAAAAATACTCATTGGAAGTCAAGCTACTATTGATGTTCTTCACTTTCCACAAAAAATTCCAAGGATGAATAGTTGGTATTCTGTCCTACATAAGAGAATTCCTTCTCATTCTTCGGACAGTAAGTGTCCATGGCATCTTTCTTGGGTTAACAAAAAAAATTATGAGATTTGCAAGCCCAAAATAATCTGGAGATACTCAGAAATGGATTGAAGAATGCGCACTGGCATGTTGTGCTGCTATAACTTTATTCAGCAAAGGACTGATTGAGAGAGCAGAGAGACTCCTCCAAAGGCCCCTACCCACTTGATTATTCAAATAACAATAAAAGAAAGGACCAAGTATAAGAGCATCCCCACCAGTGGCTTCCCTATCCCTATCTCCATTGGGATGAAGGGGAGCAAAGATGGGGATAGAGAAGGCAAGCTCCCACTAGTTCTACCCTAAATTTTCAAATTATTGCTAAATAGAGGTAGGGAGAAGTCAAAACAAAACTATAAAAATAGTACCAAGGCCACATGAACAGTACTCCCATGAATCAATGAAACACAACTCATGTTGGAAAGGTGAAAAGTCAAACTATTCCATTTGAGTTCCCTATCCATCATCCCATATGGGGGAATTTGGAACCCCCTCCCTAAATTTTTATTCAGATAGGGATAGGGAAGCCACTGTCGGGGATGCTCTAAGGGAAGAAAACTAACAAAAGCAGTCACCTACTTTCCCTTCGCTGAATTCAGGATTTCTGAGCTGTCAAATTTGTAAGAGCGCGTTTCCTGCATATACTCTCCCAACAAGGGAGAAAACAATTGCCAAGGTCCGAGCACCGGAGCGGCTTCTTTGTCAATGTCGACAAGTTTAATGCCTCTCCTTTTAAGGTCGTGCACTTCTAGTAAACTTGAACGTGCTCGTAGTCTACTAAGACCTTAACCAGGATCTCTAGCATGAAAAGTCTCACCTGGGTCCCAAAATCTAGGATGTCATAGGTGGGACCAAAGATGGAGCTGGTATGACAGGTTCAACAATGTAGCCAGCTTTGGCACAAGCCTCCTGAAGAGCCTTCACTTGCTTATCTCCGTCGAGACACAATGCAATTACGGCACCTCCACTTCCTGTGAATTTGCATGCTGCTCCAACACTGCGCGCAGTCTCGACCATATCAATGTTCATCTTCCCAAGAGCAGCGTCGCCAAACATTGTCCTGCCATAAAAATGACGGGTTAAATGGCTGCCAAGATTCGAATAATTATATACAACTGGCAGGCATTTACAACTGGGTGTGCACCTAATGAGAGCCCCTACTTACTTCCGCAGGTCAAAGTTGCGGTCCATGAGCTTTGCAATGGTGGGGAAATCTTGCAGAAGCAAAGCATCTCGACCCAACACGGCGAGATTCGCAACTTCTTTCATGCAGCTTCTCACCGATTCGTCACCATCCAGCCACCTTTTCCTCACTGTACTATGCACCTGCATTGTGAAGTCCAACGAAAGATATCAGCGAGTAAAAGAAAGCACTCCACAATATGCCCGGGGAGATACTTCAAGACAAAAATGTGCACAATCCCTTGACAAGCTAAATGCCACCGTCGGATGCAACCTCGTAACGACTACTTCTTGGAAAAACTAGACGTTTCAGCTAGGGCTGCAGTCCTAAAGATTTGACGAGGAAAACGCAATTCATGCATGGAACATAAGTAAAATCACGAGCCTTGCCGGAGTCGCTGGGATTCTTCGCGTAGATCAGGTGAAGTGGTGGAATTAATTGAGGATCCATAGGTGTATAAATGCCGTTTCCAGTCTTCTGTAGAGTATCTTTTTCAAAATCCTGCGTTATCATGTGAGAAATAATAATATGTCAACACGGCTGAACCAGCAACAGAGATTCCCACACAAGTGGAAACTAGAGGAAATCTAGAGGAAAGGCAATGAAGTGAAAGCATGTCATTGCTGCAGTAGAGCAAGTGGCTACCACACTGCAGGAATGGCAAGAAAGATTGAGGAGTCTTTTTTTCATTTGGGCTGCTTCGGGCATCCTATGTGACGCATGAAAGATGACACTGCCATAAAATATAGCAAGTGTTCTTTCGGCCATTATTGCTTGGAACCACATGGGGAATAGAAAGAACTTTTATGTACTATTCATTATTCATGCCATGTGGCCTAGGCCAAGCGGAAGTGGTGTTGGTGCAGTAACACTCTCAGTAAGCAAGAAGTGCAATTTCAAACTCAGTCCAATGCGAACGAAGGAAGTTCTAGAGCACTAGCGGGTTGTCATGATCTCAATTCCAATCACTCTGAAATAGTACATTGAATATTCATAGTAAATTCATAGACAAATGAAACTGCAATTGAACTGGTGAGAACGAACCATGTAAACAAGGCCTCCGTATACTTGTGCCACACGGTCTTGCAACCCTGCAGTTATGCCCAGTTCCTCTTCGGCGCTCAAGATAACTCTCGGTCGGTCTTCCACCTTCATAAGATCACCAATGTCGTAGAATTCCAGCAAACATGACAGCGCCGCACAGACAATCGCACTGGATCCTGAGAGACCAGCCTACGAAACAAGAATGTGAATCTCCAAGAAATATCTGACCCGCCAGTGATCTTCAAACTCATTCTTAGCACATTAAATACTTCCGCACCACTCACCTGTCTTGGCACATTCGTATCATAACTCAAGGTAAAATTACGATCATGCAAAGGAATGCCATGAGCTGCACAATAGGCATGGAACACCTTGCATGTCGCCGCAAGCAAACGCACACCTCCGTAGTACCCTTCTCCTTCTACTCGTTCAACCTAAATCCACCAAATTCCATCCACAACATCACTCCCAACTATAGTCGAATCCACAGCAAAATGAAATTCCCCTACGGTATACCTAAACGAGACACCATCCGAAATGCAACACCGACACTAGCACTGAAAGGAAAGCCCATGATCTCCCAAACGGTCACACGTTTTCAAAAGTCACAAAAAACAGTTGAAGAGTTATTTAATTCAACCCATGGGAGTTGAAGCACAAAATGTCCAACAAAAACGTCCAATTTAGGGGTACTCTGAAGGTCAATCTGGTGTCGACATTCCAACTTCGAAAAAATTTAGAATGTTATTGGAGAATTAGAAACATTAAACGACTTTCGATGTGATTCTCTTCCATTTTCTAATGCATTGATCTAATTTTTCCCTTTACCCTCAGACAAACGGTGGGATCATAAGTCACCTTAATTGCAATTACGCAATCAAGTCCGAAGTGCAAAAGGAATCATACCAAATGTTGTAAAGAGGCGAATTGCGCAGGGTCGTGCACAGAGTGAGGGCGAAAGACGAGCGCATCAGAGGGCTCGAGAGTGACGGAGGCGCCGAAGTTGCGTATGGCGATGGCGATGGTGTTGCCGTAATAGGCATCGCTGGGATTTCCCAGCAACCCCACTCGCGCGTACGATTCACACTTGATATTCTTGCCATTAGTCTTCATCTTCTCCTTCCAATGCACAAATTCCAGTCGATCGCCAACTGACCACCAAACCAATTTCTTAAGAAGAGTGTCACAGAAGGAAAGAAAAGCAAGAAAAACACAGCGCTTCTTTCCCCTTAACAACGCCTACTTGCACAAGCGCCAATTTCCCACAACCCTAAACCCACAACCCTAAACCAGTAAACCTCAGGAAAATTTTCGTCCAATTCGTGCAACCGCATCCAGAATAGATCGATACTCCCTTGTTTGGCTCCCTAGACCATCGGTGCGTTTACGAAACCCAACCTCTGCGATTGACTCCAAACAAATTCCCACATTCTCTTTCATTCAGACACATTGATCGCTAGTCACGTCCTCCTAGATGCACCGCAAACACCCACCCACATACACAATTGATACATTGCGAGACTACTGGCATCCTCGATTTGAGAGAGAAGATTAGCGAACACAAAATGTGCGATATTATTCAGAAAAAACTGTGAGACAGAGGCGATCCAACGCAGCACAGACAAAGTGAATGACAAGGATCATACATGACTAGCAGTGCGCATTGATTGACCGACTGATTGCAAATCGGGGAAGTCAGGCAAGAGCAGATTGCGATGGAGAGCAATGCGATCGGAGAACTGTATACAGCGGAGGAAGGATGCAAGGAAACCTTCCGATCCACATCCAAAACACAAACAAGCTTGATCCCAGAACACAAAGAACTTCAACAATCCTTTGGTGCAAAACCCATTCTTCTATCATTCACCTCGTTTTGTTCTATGACACTGTCAGTGTATTCAGGGAACAAGAACAAGCATTTCAGGTGGCGCTTTAACCCCTAAACGTGAGAAAAATCATCATAAAGTACTATTTGGAAGAATATTTTGGAATTGCTATACAAATAGAAGTTGTAGATTTTGACTTTTGGATTCCATGTGTATGTTACATTCACAACTAACTTTTGGATTCCATGCTATCACCAATATCACAAGCTATTCTTTAAGGTTTGTTCTACATTCTTTATCCGATAGAGTTTGTTCTTCATTATGTAGACTATTTTCTTCATGCATGTTTTTTAGTCTTCTCCTATCCTAATACTAACTTCATGCTTAAGTTATTTTGAGTAACTAAAAGAAGGATAAAAAGTCAAATTTGAAGTATGTGGCTAAAAGTATAAATGGTTCTATTAATGCAGAATTTTCCTATTCAACTTAAATGACACAACCATAAAGGTTTTGAAACACCAAAATGACTAATTCTACTCACTAAAAGCACTACTTTCTAGATGAGGCCAAACTTGGACTCAAACATATCCAATTTTGTCCCCTCAAGAATTCCTCACCTCATTTGCTTTCTAGAATGTACTCTTTTGATACACGAGGACACAACTAGGTGCATGGATAGGAATGGGTATGCATTAGGAAAAATCTGAGGCCAATAGTGGGCCACAAGTTTTACTGGCAACAATGCAATTATAAAGAAAAAGTGATTAAATTATTTAAAAAATAAAAATCGACGTGGCATTACTAGAGCCACATCATTGTCACATCAAAATGGCGATTTAAAATTTTTATATTTTATATTTTATTTTATTTTTCCAAAAAATAAATAAACAAATAAACAAATAAATAATATTCAAACAAATAAATAAATGTAAATATAAATATAAATGTAAGGATTTAAGGTTTTAGTGTTTAGATGAGGTGCAACCTTAAACCCGTATATCTATCTATATATTTATTTATTTTTTCCCTTGTAATTGCATTGTGGCCAAAAATCAAATAGTTTTGTAACAGTCTTGTTCAAACTTCAGATTTTTTTGTAACAAATCCATCATGCATCCATTTTTTTGATAGAAATCATTTTACATCATACCATCTACTGTTTGGCAATGAAAATTTGAATTTTGCCACTGAAAAATGAGTTTTGAAAAAAGATTCCCAATATAATTTCGTCGGTAAATATTTCTGAATGATTAGTCTACGGTATCCAGGTTTGGGGTTTTAGGGTTTAGGGTCCAGGCCTCCCGACTCTGGCATTCTGGACGGACTATGAACTGACCATGGACTGAAGGTTGCTAATTGGCGATGACATCAAAATTTGGGCCCAGAGATCTACCGCTCCTCTCGTCAATTGCAACAAGTTATTCGATGCTGGACTTTGTGTGAAACTCATTGAATCCTTGGAGCTCATTTTGTTGCGTCTTAAGGGAGAATCCTACCGTACCTCGGCGATGGAGGCTTTGGAGCATCTGCAAGCCGTTCATGGCCATCTCCGGCTTCTTCACACGCATGCCATCGCCACCTCGCACTCCCCAACTAACCGCTTTCTTGCCGAGTTTCTCCTAATTCTGGTGAATGCACTTCATTGTCTCTCTTTTGCGACCATTAACCCTGCTGTGCATTCTTCAAAATAGTGCAAGTGTTTTCTTGTTCGCTTTTTCACTGAGCCTTTGTTTTGATTTCATCGGGATCGTCACTTAATTTGTCGCTTATGATTCGAAATTGGTTGTTCTGGAGAGTTCCAGTTCCGCTTGTGATGGAATTGGTTTTGAGCTATACTGATTTGTCCTACTAGTGCGTGTTATGAAATGAACTTACAAATGGTTATAACTTTTTATGGGGGAGGAGTATTTTTTCAGTGATATTTGTGAAGACTCTTCAATATGAATAGCACTAGTACACTACGCAAACTATGGATAAAAATATTTCTCCCTTGTAAAACGAAATAGTTCATTTCGTAACACGCACTAATACGACAAATCGGTGCAGCGGTCAGGGTTTAGGGTTTAGGGCTTCATATGTGTTCGACAAGAAATTATATGTCTCGACGAGGAAATTTATGTATATTTGAAAAGTGTTAATATGTTTCTTATTGACAAGAGTGAATTAGGCTCGTAGGTTTGGAAAAGGTTGCAGTGTTTTATAATGAGATTTTGTTGGATGTAGGGTGAGTATGGCAAGAGTTCTGCCGAGATGGAGAGTCTGTGTGCAGTCCTGGTGGATGCGGTTCCGAAGGTGAGCTTCGGTTCACTGAAACATGAGATTTTTTAAAATTCAATGTTTCTCGTCTTATTAACGAATTGCAGGCAATAATTAGCCCACTTCTTTGTTGGTTTTGTTTCCTTGGGGATAGAGGCATTGTGGGGATAATGATTTTTGGGGTACGATCACTGTACCCTAGATTAAGAGAATCTTGTGCAATTGAACTGGATTCACACCTTATCTGCAGTGAATCTAATTCATACCCTATGTCTTATGTCTTTTGATATAGGGTGCAACATATGCACCTTATATTACGTTGCTATGCACTATTGCATATTGATTTCTGGTATAGAAGGCATTTTGTGATGCGTTCTACACAGTTTATTCAAGAATGTAGACCGTATTGAAAGTATGTACTTTACACTTACGGATGCAATATGTGAAAGCTGTAATTCCTATATCCAGTTCTAATTGGAAAATACTTAGAGATACAAATATTAGGGACAAAGCTTCTTTTAATGGTAGGAAGCCGGTTGGGTTCCGGCAGCGGTCCATGTTCAGAGGAAGCACAGAAAATATGAAAAATGAACTGATTTTTAATTTAAGTTATTGTTAACAGATGATGGCTTCTACATTATTTGATGAAATGGCACATGTACATACCTCGGGTACGTTGACTTCCTTACAACGCTTTTGGAAGTTCCTTTCTTTGCAAGTCCTTACAGGTTCTCTACAACGCTACGAAAATGAGCGCATTTGTGGATTGGAATTCCTTTGCAGTTTCTGACGGCAAGACGCAGCGTAACTCGCCTAGGACACAAACTGCAGCAGAAGACAAGCTCGAAATAAAGCTAATGACTTCACAGAAGGGATTCAGTAATCGAAAGGATCACCGAAGTACAGATTTACATATAACTGAGGAAGTAGGTGAACAAACATTGACTACTCAGAAACAAAGAAGTGCATCTTTCGAAGGCGGTGATTTGAAGTGCATGGTCAGTTTTAAGAGCATGGAACGGGCTCGATCTACTCTGGAAGACTTCGTAAGTGCCTGTGACTACTTCGGGTCGCTTATCATCGATTGTGAGATGCATTTTTTATTTGCTAGACCTAGACCAAGAAACAGGGTTTTCAGTGAAAGTAGCCTGGTACACGGAGAGACCTCGTTAAGAACAGCATGACGTAGGAAGACATCCGCATGATTTATGGGAATGGTATTCTATATGATGATGTCTAAAATTCCTGAAACATTCTAATTTAACTGAAAAAACTATGAAGAGTCTATTGCGGTATTTTACTTTAGCCCATGTCGAGATTGGATCTCATAAGTTTTGATGTTTTTGATTTCTTCATCTTAATTAACAATTTATGGCATGTGCTTGGGTCAGCACTTGATGTTTCAGCTGTGATAAGGGACTTTCTGGTGACAGTGCAGATCATATTTTATGTTCCATGACATGGACGTGGAGAATCCCATTCATGTCTTTCGCTATCTCCCATTGCTTGTATTTGTGGAGTCTTATATATATCAGGTTTGTCCTCCACCTTGCAGTTTGCGTGAGTGCTGGGTTTTAGCAGCCTAGAGGTGGGTAATTTATTAATATCATCTCCGGTTATGTGTTTGTTACTTCCTTGTGAAGACAGAAGTGTGGGAGAGTTTATGTAGTAGTTTATTCATTGTGTGTGACTTGGACAGCCATAGGTTGGCTTAAGCTTCGTTTCCAAACTCACCACTTTTCAAACTGAAGAGAGATCATTGCTGTGATTGTGGCTGTGGAAATAGCTAGATGAGCAAAATGAAGATCAATTGTGTTCATCTGCATTGATGGGGGTCTCAAAACCTTTAAACGATGTGTCAAGTTCCGTTGCATATGGGTTAGGAAAGGATCCATTTGCAGGATTGCGAGCAATACTACATGAGAGTGATTTATTGACGAAGAGGTAAGCAGCCTGAAACCTAGTTGTATTGATAACTCTTATTTTACAAACCATTAATCTCATCGATTTGTAAATGTTTTATTGACCTTCAGTTAGAGCTGCTATGCACTTAGTTGAGCAAAGAGTAGGAGCGCCCATGAAGAATTTTGTAAAATCACCAATCTAAAGCTCTAGTTGTGGATATTGTAGTGAACGATAAGACTTCTTTAATGTCTTGAAATATGACGCATATTCTTGACGCAAGAATGAGGTGTGTGGATTGATCTCTTGGGAACTGAATATGATTCGTGTATTTGGTGTAGGATTGACGATGAGCTCATGGATGGTCTTCAGTATTGGCGCTTGGAGCAGTCTCTTTGTACCGCTCTCACAGCTAGGGAAGAGGCAAGTTTTGAGAGCTCTAATTTTTCATTGTGCTTTTGGTACAATGATGAAATATTTCTGATTGTTTTTCTGGTTGAAGTGATTATATTCATTCATGACATTGTGGTTTCATCAGGTCAAGGTTGAGGATGTTTTGCAAGCTATACGCCTTAAATCATTTGACTATCGTGTACTAAACCTCCTTTTGTATGGCTTGCGCAACGAACCGGTTGGTACTCATCACTTTCAATGCCAGACCCTTGAGTGAATTTCTACGCTCCCTATAATGTGCTATCCCTAAGGTTTCTATCAGGCTTTGTTTCCGTTTCTATTATAGTTCTTTATTTTCAGACCTCATATTCCATGACACTAAGTTATCGTATACCTTCATGGTTGGAGCTGACTTGATCACTGGCATGTCACAATTGAACAGGTTGATGTGGCTCATTACGAGTTTCTTTCTATTTCGGAGCTTCTTGTGGAGATAGCTGATGATTTGTGAGTGAGATTGTCTACTCAAGTAATTACTGAAAATCGATTGAATCTGGAATTTGATGAGTTTTTGGTCAGATTGTTGGAATTTGATTTTCCGTCATTTTCTAACGCATTCCAAGAAGTTCATGATTTCAAGTGAATGTTTTAAAGCACGTCTCTGATCATTTTCGTGATGGATTTGCTTTGGTTCATACACTAGTGGAAGCGATTTAATTTTTTTTCTGTGTATGGCAGGTTCGACTATGAGGTGATTATTATTGGCCCACGGCTCTTTCTAAACGTGTTTGTGCTCTGCCTCTGTTGACAGCTGGTTTTCCACAAGAAAATTACTTCAATAATTACAGCTTAAAATATGTTGTATGTGCAGGAAGATGTAGGAAAGAACACCTTCAACGTACTCCGTATGTTTTTGTACATTTATGGGCCTCGTGAGGCTCCCACCAGGCTTGTAGGTCCTCATCTCTGAGCAGCTCTACTTGGTAGGACAATCGTTTGGATAGCGTACTATCCAAGTCAGAACTGCTTGATTACTGTGACTCTGCGTAGTCCCAGACTTGATGTTCTCTCTCTACATCACATCACATGGAATTACTCATGTCGGGGACAACTGATTTGCAGGTTGAATTCATTGGAAAGAGTGAAATCAAGTATCAAAAGCTATTGGAAGAACTGGAACCGAACATTCGAGTCAAATATCAGAAGCGTTGTGAGGAGGCTGTGAAAGAAGGTGACGACCTCATTTAGTCGCTTCTCTTGGGTCATTGATATCATTTTGATAACTTTTGAGCAGACTTATCGGTTCATGTCGCTTAATCATTGCCGCTCAAATGCTCGTGGCAGGTGGGAGCAAGTCTGTGCATGTGCTAGGATCATGGACAATCCCGTCTCTTATTACGGACGAGGATGCCTTCCGAAAGCAGATCATGTGAGTACAAAAGTGTGCATCAAATGCAGAGCGGTGAAAGAAAACTGAGTAAACAATTTTTGGTCGATTCGTCTGCAACACTTTCGTGTTCGTTACTACAGAGCTCAGTATTAAAATGTCGAAGTGGAGGAACATCATACGGTTGACAGGATGTTCATATGATATTCCCCTGAAATCGCCGATGAGCAATGTGATGGTGCTGAAGTTGCCTGACCAGTACACCGTCTCATTCTACTTAATGTCATCCATGATTATTGTGCCACCAAAATAGCATGTCATTCACACAGTATATGGACTTCTTTTGTTAAATAGTGCACTTGGTTTGACCTAGGGGACCACCAGCAAACGAGAAGAGAGAGAAATCTGAGTGAATAGCATAGCAATTAAGAAGTGGCCTGGGAGCTTGGGATTTTTTATTTTTCTAAATGGTGTTCCAATCTTATCCATCCAGGGATATACGTAATCATAGCCTTAAATCTACAAAATTGTGTATCTTACAGTAAATAGAATAAACAATTATAATGTTCTTATAAGTTGTGGGCATGCATTTATAATGATATTACGATTTTCTGCTTAAGAAGAAGATTCCTCTTGCTCTCTTGGAATTCTTTATTCAGGTCAGAGCACATACACCGGTGTATATTCAACTTGGGTAACAAGTGGGTACATCAGTTGCAGAGTTGCGCAAGCAACGTGGAACGAGATCTGTGATGTTCATGTTGACTATATCTGCGCATGCTCTGGTGTGTTCATTCCGTCTGGTCTCCCTCTCGCCCTCAATCTGTCCCTTGCGATGTCTTTGAATGATCCTCGGAAATCTCCTCCATGAATCACCATTCGCTTTTGCAACCCTTGTTGATAGCAGATGCTGCGTTCAGGGTTGAATGATGTACGTTCTGTCTCGTTTCCAGCCAGTGGTCCTCCAATATCTACACAGCAATTAATGGGGGTTACCGCATCTCAAGCCCGGGGTGGAAGCAAGGTCGCGTCAACCTCAGTTGAAATCATTATATGGTTGAGAATTGTGCACATTCTTTTGATGCATTCGAATCCACGAAGGGAATTCACAAGTCACATGATAATAATACAGCTACACAACATTGTCCTGCTCATGAGATATCGAAAGTCTCCATTTGAATTCATTTCCACGTTGAATATGGTTGCAGCGAAAGAAGCAGTAACGAGGTTATCATTGAAACCAAGCTGAACAGTATCCAAATTGTGCAAGATTTTCGTCTGCTGCAGTACTTGAATCCTCTCTTGTAGATGCACAATCACATTATCAGATATTAATCACGTAACCAAAGCTCCGTTAACACAAATGACATCAAATTTCAAATCATCTGAGGAATGAAACAAAGGGAGAGTTTTAAGTGAAAATTCTAAACGAGATGGCTCGCTTCATGGCGATATTTTCAAATTCACGTTCACCGTCTTCAAAACAACGCACCCGTATCCATGAACACGAATTCAAGCGCATTTATGCAGAGTGTGCTCCTCAATGCTCCCTCCTTTTTAGCGTCACTCGGATTTCACATCCGAAGCCTGCTGAGGGTACTGTTCAAAACTCTATGCACCAATCTCCTACTTACAGTTGCGCTACAGATGCAAATCTCCAACACTACACTATCTTCAGGAAAGTTTGGATATCCGGACAAGGCCTGTGACTCAAGCGGGGGCAGGAGTGTGGGACACGGGGTGCTGTGGGTAGGACCTCCGGGGCGTGCGGAGGACCTGTTCGCTCCGAACAATGAGTCATTCAAGTACATTCTTGCCCGCTTGGAGAAGTGATCCTCGATATCTTCACAGCAGTTGACGGGGTTACCGCATCTGAAGCCCAGGGTTGAAGCAAGGATCGCCTTCAATCTCGGCTGAAATTATCATACGGTTTAGCGGCGCACACATTCTCTTCATGCATTCGAAGAAATGATGGAAATGCTGGAGATAACAGTACCGCAACACGTGATCGTTCTCACTTTCAACCAGGGAATTGTGGATAGTCTTTCTATTGGAATTCATTTTCATGTTGAATAGGTTGCAGCCGAAGCACTCACGAGGTTGTCATTGAAACAAACTGAAAAGAATTCAAATTGTGCAAGGTTTTCCTCCACAATAGCACTTGAATCCATTGTAGTAGACAGCCTCAGAAATTAATCACATAACAGGAGCACCCACACCACAAATAACATCAAATTTCAAATCATCAGAGGAATGAAGCTCAAAAACAGAAAAAGTGGAAATTGCAAACGAGGTGGTGTAATGGCGACATTGTCATGTTCATGTTCACCGACTTCAAAACACTTCATACCTGTATCCATGAACATAAAGCTTTCGCTATACATGATAATCGACTAATTGCACATTGAAAGATAGAACAGATTACATTACAAAGGAGACATGGCTAGAGTATAAACATCAAAACCTAAGACACGTACAATAGGGACCATTCTTCCCTCTATTCTACCTGTCCGTAGAAGATCCCCTCAATCTTGACCTCCTTGGGCGCCTTGGAGCCCAAATCCGTGTCCGACGGCTGCACGCTCTCGAACGTCCCCGCGATCTCGCCCGTGGACGCGTCCGACTTGGCGATGCTGAACGTGATCTTGCCCGACCCTGCGGCCGTGTTCTTCACGTTCTCCTTGGCCAGCTCCTCCTCGTCGCCCGCGCCGCCCGCGATCAACGCCACGGCGTTGTCGTAGCCCGTGGAGCCACCACGGCCCTTGGGGTCCAAGAAAGAAGACCCGCGGTACGAAGGCACTATGTACGTCCCGCCGAACGAAGTCGGCGTCCCCTCCGCCACCAACTCCTTGATGGTGAACAAGAAAGGCACACGCTCGCCGCCCGAAAGTTGCACCGTCACCGCGGCGTAGTCGATCCCGTCCTTCTCCTCGAACTTCACCTTACCGTCGCCGCCGATCGAGAACGGGCCCTCGATCTCGTCCAGAGTGTACGTCAGACGAGTCATCAACTTCGTGTTCTGGAAACCCTCGCTGCCCCCCTTGAAGGGAGACTCCGCCTTCACCGTGAACGAGGTCGGCTCCATGCAAAGCTTCTTCAAAGTGTAGTTCCCGGACTTGAACGAGAACTTGTCCGAGCCACTGGCGATGATGGGGCACTGGTTGGCGGTGCCGGAGCCCTTCACTTCGTTGTAGGTCTGGGACACCACCTCGTCGTACGTCAACCGCGCGGGATTGCCCTCGGCCACGGCTGCCTGCAAAAGAAGAATCAACAACGCCCAGGCAATCAACATAACGAAGCGGAGGACCATTCCTCAACCATAGAAACCATGCACACTACACATGCTGCCAACAAATTCCATAACCCTACGGTCCATTCGGGACCTACTCATGCTCATGCTAATGCTTCGCACAACATGCGATTCTTTCATGCCATTCACGACATCAATTCTAACAAAACGGAGCCCGACTGCTCTTGAGAAGGATGACTGTCCAGAACCGTTCCAGTCTCGATCATGGCCTACTACCATACGCCATGGCATTTGAGCCAATTCAAAGGAAATTGAAACCAACGAATGCAACACATTCCAAGCAGGCGAGTACAAATGCAAACCACTTACCCCGGCCATGAGAGCGGAGGAAGCCAAGACGATAGCGGCGGCCTTGGCGCCATCCACGATGCTCCTCACATTCTCCTCCAAGCTGCACGACACGCGAGACGCCGCGGGCCTCAAACCGAAAGCGCTGCTCACCGAGGTTGGCCGGACGCTCTTCTCGAGTTTAGAGCTGGAAGGGGCCAGAGACGCCGAAACCTTGCACCCGACGGACACGACGGAGGCCGCCATAACTGAGCTTACCCAAAATCAAGCCCCCGCAAGCAATGCAATGCTCAACAAAACAGCAGCAGCAGTCGCACACACGATGGCCGAGCTCCTTGCGACCTATGAAATATTGCCCTGGCACATTTCCTCTGCCCCGCGGCCTTGGGTCCCTTGGATTGGGAATTGGAAAAGGGCCCGGGATTGGGTAGTGGTGGTGCAAGGGATAAGGCGTCCAGTAAGAAAGTCGAGCTGCAGGGAAGACACTCATCCGCATGATTTAGGGAGCCAGGGGAGAAATGGTTGCCTGGGCCCCGCCTCATCCCGGCCTCGTCGCTGCCCGCGGCGCTGCTGCCAAGCTGCCCTTCGCGGCGCTCCGCTCATGCCCGACTCGCAGACCTGATTTCCCAGCTTTTTTCTCATGTTCATCACCCTGGCATCACTCCCGACCCATCTTCCTGCCTTCCCCATTCAGAGCTTGCTTGTTCTTCTTGTCTTTCTGCGCCGATCCTCACAGTCGTGTATCATTCTGAAACTTGAAGAGTGTTTCAGGGTAGATTCCGCATTCATGGTCGGTGTCTGCAACGACGGGGATTTCATGGTCTCAAGTAAGTTTATGCCTTGTCAATCATTTGAGTCTCCTCATGCGGATTTGTCACAGATTGTTCAACTGCAGGGGTTGGGAGCCCCTCGATCGAGAACACCCACACAGAAATTGGAGGTTTGGAGAAGTTCATCGAAGCATCGATCATCGAACACGGCAACGATGAAGGGCGCAGGAATGGTGTCTCAACATTTAAGAGCTAGCCCAAAGTCCAGGGTGATAAATACCAGTACAACAACCCATTGAATCGCAATAGGTTGTTTTACCTTAGTTCATTCCCTTGTAGACCCAACTTTTTTAGTTTGCATGCTAAAAGACTCGAAATGTGCCACTAACCCTAAACTACCATCGTTGCACTCCATACATCTCTAAAATGGAAGAACAATTTCAAGAATTCTACCCAAAAACTTTGATCCTTCATAACTTTTGCATATAGTATCTAGATGGCATTCTTTGGTGCTCTGGAACTTCCTTCCACTTGCCAACAACAAATTTTGAAAAAAGGCACAATAGCAAAAAGCGGCGTTTTGGAGGGTGCCTACCTTAGTTTCTGATCAATTGAACAAATCATGATATGGACGTGGAGAATCCCATTCATGTCTTTCACTTTCTCCCATTGTTTGTATTTGTAGTCTTGTACTCCCTCCATCCTATAATACTAATCCTTTTTTGTAGTAATGAAATATTAAAGATTTGGCAACAAAACTTTAATGCATGTTTACGATGAAATAATTCTATATACTTAGTGAATATGTGATGTGTCCTCTCAAGTGCAAAATAAGTGGACATGGCTATTATAGTTGTAATCAAGGAAAGATCATAAAGTAAAGAGGATGCAATAGATACAAAGTACCACCCATAAAATAAGAAAAGGCTTTGTAGAGAAGGAAGACCTCCTATGCAACTACATTGTCCTCTTTGGGTGCTTAGATTTGCACAAGAATGGACTTGGAATTCAATAGATTCAATGAAAAGTTCAATGTCTTTTGTTTTTTTGATCCTTGCCAACTTCAAGTTGCTATAAAAAAAATTAAAAAATCAGTTTTCAATTTTTTTTAATTTGTAAAGTGGATAATGAATTACACTTCTTCTACTTCATTTCATTTGATATATATCATCAAAACAAAAGAAATCATCTCCAACCCTAAAATCAAATCTAAAGTGAAATAGAGGAGGCAAGGAATTCGAGGTGGAGGGAGTGTATGATCAAGGTTGTCCTCTGCCTTGCAATTTGCGCAACTAAGAGCATGCCCACCCGTCATGCAAAACGGATGACTTGTCCTTGGGTGGCTTGCAAAAGTGCCCCACCCATCTTGCAAAACAGATGAATTTATTAAGAGGCCGGCCAAAAGCCTGCAAAATGGGGGATTTTGCAAGCCAAAGCATGGCTTGCAAATTGGCTTGGAAACCACATGAGACAAGAGTACCGGCACTTTCCCCCAAAGTACGGACCTTTAGCGTTGTAGCCCATTGGTCCACCTTGCAAAGTGGTCCAAATTTGGAAACTTACCCGTCTTGCAAAATGTGGTTATAGCATGCAATGGGTGGGGCGGTTTGGCTTGCAAATTGGATGGCCCCGCATTTTGCAAGCCAAACCACCCCGCATTTTGCAAGACCGGTGGTGATGCTCTTGTTGGGTTTCAACAGCCTGGAGATGGGTCAACCTCAACAAAGGCTAACCTCACAAAAAGTTGGCCATTGCTGACGCTAAAACCTTGCACCTCACGGAGACCGCCATAGCTACCAAAATTTGATCAAGCCCCGCAACCAATGCAATGCTCAACAAAACGTACAACAACAGTCGCATGCACACATGATTGATGGCCGAGCACCTTAGCTTGTGACAACTGAATATGAAACATTGCACTAGCTCACATTTCCTCTAGCTCCGGTTTTGAGAGTCCCAAGGGCTTGGATCCATTGGATTGGGAGCATCCGAGGATTGGGTAAAGGCTGGGGATTGGAGTTGGGGAAAGGTGTCCAGTAAGAATTGAAAGTCGTGTTTGTAGGAGACCTAAGCGCGCATGCTTGGGGTAGCTAGACTCTCACTCCCAATCAAGGCCGTATCTATACTGTGCATGGTTCCAATGGTTCCAATGCGTTGCTCGTTCGATCACTAAAGATCAATGCTTCAATCCTGGGAGACTAACTAATTCTAACCTGCTAATAATCAAGTTTGATTCCAGAGGTTTCATCTTTTTTGTAACTATTCTTGACTTGCCACATCTCTCACCAGTAACTGGCTCCAAAAATGAGAATGATAGGAGACCATGTGGAGACCAGCTTCCGCCTCTTGTAGACTGAAGCACTTTGAGAGTAGAGACTGACGATGCAATACTGCTACACTTATGATTGAGTATAGGTGGTTGCGGAGAAGCCCTAGAGCAAATAGTTATTGTACATTTGCTTGAAGTCTGTGTCTGTATCTATGTACAAACAAATTGTTAATATTTTACTTGACTTTAGATCCTCACTGGAATCCAAATGCAACATTAGTAATTCTAGCCACCATAGAATCACATGCACAACTTATTCTCTACCATCAATCCAGTAGTTTGAAAAAAAATAAAAAATAAAAGTTCTTAAAATGAAAAACAAAGTTAAATTTTTATTTTTTTTATTTTTTTGAAAAAATCGACATGGCAGTTGCTCGGCCAGGTTAGCAGGCCTCGTGAATGGCCAGTTTCGTCCAGTTTTGTCTAATTTCCCACTTGGGAACTCGCGGCCCTTCCCATCTAATGTTATATTAAGCCTTTAGGGCATTTTTACGCCAATGACTTTGAGAGTCATTACAAGAAAGATCAGTCCTATTTCAAATCACAATGAGGGTATACCTTCTTGTCATCCTCTATAGCTTTTGAAGCATAAACCTCATGAACTTGAAGTTCTTATTACAGATGTCTAACTTAAAGGTAATCAGATCCTTTATTTTTTAGGAATTAAAATAAATTGTTTTATTACAAAAAAACATTTCATTAAAAAAAATTGTTTTATTACAAAAATTCATTTTACTATGAAAAATCATCTTATTATTAAAAACTATTTTATGATGAAAACCATTTCATCATTAAAAATCATTTCATCATTGAAAGTCATTTTATCATTGAAAGTCATTTTATCATTGAAAGTCAGATTGTCATTGAAAGTCAGATTATTATTGAAAGTCAGATTATCATTGGAAGTCATTCTATTATTGGAAGTCAAATTATCATTGAAAGTCAGATTATCATTGAAAGTCAGAGTATCATTGAAAGTCAAATTATCATTGAAAGTCATTTTATCATTGGAAGTCAGATTATCATTGGAAGTCATTTTCTCATTGAAAGTCATTTTCTCATTGAAAGTCATTTTCTCATTGAAAGTCATTTTCTCATTGAAAGTCATTTTCTCATTGAAAGTCATTTTCTCATTGAAAGTCATTTTCTCATTGGAAGTCAGATTATCATTGGAAGTCATTTTCTCATTGAAAGTCATTTTGTCATTGAAAGTCATTTTCTCATTGAAAGTCATTTTCTCATTGAAAGTCATTTTCTCATTGAAAGTCATTTTATCATTGGAAGTCAGATTATCATTGGAAGTCATTTTCTCATTGAAAGTCATTTTGTCATTGAAAGTCATTTTGTCATTGAAATTCATTTTGTCATTGAAAGTCATTTTCTCATTGACAGTCATTTTCTCATTGAAATTCATTTTCTCATTGACAGTCATTTTGTCATTGAAAGTCATTTAATCATTGAAAGTCATTTAATCATTGGTTTCATAGAACTCATTCTTCGCACTTGATTCTCAGGTTTGCGTTGATTCTCTGCTCGCGTCGCTCCATTGTTTAGCTCCAGTAGTACTGAAGGAAGATGCTGCAATTTCCTTGGTGGCGTCGTAGTAGTGGTTGGTGTGGAAGGGAGGAGGGTGAGAATGTCTTTGTAAGGACATTGTGCTAACGAACTACGGCTGCGAATCTGCTTTGCGGGAGAGGATTCTCGGTCGCGTTGAGTGGCTCGGTTCTCGCAAAGGTGGAGGATGACAAGTTAAGTGCAAAGAATGAGAATCAACTCAAATCGACCTAGATGCAGAACTAATTTTGAAGAGACCCCATTTAGGCGAGGAGGTTGAGCAGCTTCCAAGGACGACAAGCTTTTCCTGTAACCCAGAAGTCAACCACTTGCCTTCCACTTTTCTTTCAATTGTGCCGCAAATCATCAAGTTCTCATGTCGAATAGCTAGCCTGCATTCCAAATGGGCGTAGTACTGCAAAATTCTTGTGCCATAGTCAACAACTAGCAAGTACGTTGCAGACGGATCGACAAGAAACAAAATGCCACGTGCTAGAATTTCAGTTAGAAGATTTTCACTTCCGATGAAACAAGTCTTGTTCCACAGAAATTTGAATCACATAGCATTCACGTACTTCTTGTGCACCAAAACAGTCTAAAGAAATAACACGTCTCTTTCCCACACATACGCTTCCTCAAGAATACGTGTCTGTGGAAGTAACTTTTGTAGTTCGTCAAGACTTTTGAAAGTTACGGACAGTAGTTGGCTGCTGAAAAAACCAGCTTCTATCGATTCTTTGTCCATCGCTAAAACAATGAAGTTGTTGTCGTTGGAGAAGTCCCTCATGTAAGCGAAGTTCGAATAAAACCTCCTCAACGCAGTCAACTCTTGCAATGTCTGTCGCTTGTACTCCTCCACGTTTTGACGATTGCCCTTCTCCATATACATAGATTTCTCTAATTTTAGTACTTTTTCTTCAACGACCAGTAACTTTCCTTTCAAAGTGGCGGCCTCCCTTTCAAGTCGCCTCATTTTTAACTCCGCATCTACTGCTTCAGTCTGCAAATTCTTCACAATGAGTCAAAACGCATTCATCTCTCGCTGCCTTCTTCTCCCCATTAGGACCACCTTTATCCCAAATGAGCAGCCAATTCTGGAATTCTTGAAGCAGAGTAACCTCCGGTTTCGTAGTTAGTTCAAAAGCTTTCAAGGATGACGAACATTCCGGATCCTTTTGACTATCTGGATCTTTTTTCAAAGCAACAGACTGTAATGCAATCTTTGGACATAAGGCATGTACCAAAGTAAATATGTATGACGCGCAATGCAACTTCTCCTGATTGCGTTTGAAATCAACCAAGCCCTTGTGCATAATTTGCGATAGTAGAACAACCCACTTTATGCACACTCCTTGTCTGATTGCCATTGCCGCCCTCAAAGTTCCACGATCCACAACAGATGGAGATGGTTGCAACAACAAGTAATTTTGTACGAGTTGAATCCACGCTCTCCACTGTAGACGAGCATCCTCTAATTTAACATTGTCGCTGTCCGATTTGAACATGTAGTAAGGATCAGGATTGGAAAAGCAATCCTCAACTGCGTACATGTTGTCGTTCTTCACCACCGACAATGACAAACCAGAGTCAAGGAGGCTCAGATTCTCTTTAATGGAAGCAGATGTCAACAAGACAGAAGTTCCTTTCACCAAACTCTTCCTTTGTAGCGGATTGTAATTGACGACAAATGACTTGATGGAATGCACGTCCGCATCATGCTTCCAATTGGAAATGAACTCCACGAATTTATCTAAGCCCGATGCCACCAAAGCCCTACATGGATTGAAAGCTGAAACATGCACTGCTCCTAATGAATCCAACTCTTCTAATGCTGCCAATTTGCTGCAATCAAAACACGGCAAAGGCATGAACGTCCCTTCCAAATGAGGCAAGGCAATCGCCCATATAATAGAGCTTCCCAGCGCTTGTTTGTCCTCCAAATTTTTTTTCTCCGTACTCTCCATGGAAGTCCTTCATTTCCACATCCTCCACATCACAAATAGACGACATCTCTATTATATGCGTAGACAAAGTTATTTCTGTGGCGCAAGCGCAAAAAATTAATAGTCAATCTGAAGCACAAGTAAGACAAATTGAACAAAAACCCTTAATTTGTTCGGAGACCCATCCAGGAAGATAGAAATACCGCATGAAAAGCATTGGAAATCTAGACACTACAACAAAAATATTGTTTTATGATTGCAAAAAACAACTGCAGTGAGTCGTAAAATAAAAAAATATGACTCGCACAGAACTCACTATAGATGACTCGAAATATGACTGACTGCAGTCGTTTAGAAGCAGTCGCTTTAGACATTAGTCATATTGGTAGTCATATAAGTTGAGGGGTATAAATATCCATAATTAACCATAGTATGCCAACAAGGCGTATATTTTGACTTTCTTTGACTTTTTCTTGAGTTGCCCGAGTAAATGAAAAAATCCTACGTGGAATATGACTGCGTTCAGTCATATTTTTTTATGACGTGGAATATGACTGTGGTCAATCATATTTTTTATTACTATGAAATATGACTGCATTGAATCATATTTTTTGATGACGTAGAATATAACTGCATTGAATCATATTTTTTGATGACGTAGAATATGACTGTGGTGAGTCATATTTTTTGTTATTATGGAATATGACTGCGGTGAGTCATATTTTTTGATGACGTGGAATATGACTGTGGTGAGTCATATTTTGCGGTCATGTGGAATATGACTGCAGTGAGTCATATTCTGCAGTCATGTGAAATATGACTGCGGTGAGTCATATTTTTTGATGATTTGTAAAACAATTCTTCTCAGTCATACTTTTCAGTCATATTGAGAGCACCTAGTCATTTTTTGGAAATTATTATAATCATTTTGTAACTCCAAGTAGTCATTTTTTTTATTGATATGTATTTTGAACTATGAATTGAACAAATCATACAACGGTTGTAGGATACCTAAGTTTATTTGCAATCATACATTAAAATGATTTAACAATTGAATAAAAGATTTCATGTAGTTATTAGTTAAAAACAAATACATATGATTTTAAAGATATACAAAAAACAATTATATTAGAGAAGGAATATATAAGAAGGAATGTGACTTCTTTCAATGACATTTATAATTTATTAGTCACAAATACAAAATATGTATATCACAATGAATTATTTACACAAGTCAATAGAGACTATATTTCTTACAATAATATGAAGTGAATTGCAAGTAGCCTCCAATGACTTTGTTCCAATTTTGTTGCCTGCATATACAATTAAAGAAATAGGAGGTTAATTTTTAATGAACATACAACAAAGCTCAATCTTCAAAAGTTTACAATAATAGAAAATATGTAATACAAATTTAGGGTAAAAAGAAAAACAATGGTGATGCAAGGAACAAGAAGAAAAAAGGGAAGAAGTACTAAAAGATAACAACAAATTAAAATTAAAATGCAGAAGAAACAATAAGGACCAACTACTAAGAGGTAACAAGAAACAACAAAAAAGAGTTAAGATGCAATAAAAAGAAACAAGAAACAAAAAGAGAGTACAAAAAGTAAGAAATAAGAAATTAGAAGAAGAAAGAATTAAGATGCAAGAAGAAAAAAAAAAAAAAAAAGCAAGAGTGAAGATGCAACAAAAGACAACAACTAAGAAGCAGGAGTGAACTGAAAAAGACAAGAGACAAGAGACAAGAGACAACAAAAGGTAAGGAAGAAGAGTCAAAAGAAGTAGTGGCTAGGATTTCAAAATCCTAAAACAATGACGGCTAAGGTTTCAAAACCCTAAAAAGTGGTGGTTAGGATTTCAAAACCCTTAAAAAGTGATGATTAGGTTTTAAATTTTTAAACAATGGCTTGTCTATATTTTTTTTGATTGCCCATGTTTTTCTTAGGTTGCCTAAAAACAAAAAATGTTACTACCATGAAAATATGACCAATAATATAACTCAATGTTCTCAAACGAGTTTCTTACCGTTCCCTATGAAATACTTTGGTGTTCTCAATGGATGTATAATATACGTTCGTGAAGTACAAAGCCCCAAAACGACTGTCAGTCATATTTTGCAGTCATATTTCTCCCTAAAGTATTGACCTCCAAAAATATGACTACGAGTAGTCGCCAGTCATTTTTAGTCATATTTTTGCAATCATAAAACATTGTTGTTGTTGTAGTGAGATGACTGCACAACCAAAGCAAGGAAAAATGCGACAACCTAGGTGACCTGTTCAAATTGAGACTACTTTCAATTCGGAACATAAATTACAATAGTACTTTTGAGTACGATAATTTCCAATGACAAATTACAGAATTCGCAATTCGAATACAGACGCCTTGAACCCTAAACTAGCAAATTCTGTAATTGGACGTAAGGTGTACATTCACAAGCAAGGTGTACATTTTTCTTATAGTGTACATTCACAACACTACAAGAGAAAGGGGTGTTTTAAGTATAGTCCTAGAGATAACATTTTAAATAATGACCTTTTTAGGAGATTTTCAGTAAGAATTTACAAGATATTTGTGTCTTTCTAGTAAAATTTTACTAGAAAGACACAAATATCTTGTAAATTCTTACTGAAAATCTCCTAAAAAGGTCATTATTTAAAATGTTATCTCTAGGACTATACTTAAAACACCCCTTTCTCTTGTAGTGCAAGCAAGTGTACATTTACACTTACATGTACTATAAGAAAAATTAACCAGCAAGTGTACATTCATACTTACATATACTATAAGAAAAATTAACCAGCAAGTGTACATTCACACTTACATATACACTATAAGAAAAATTAACCAGCAAGTGTACATTCACACTTACATGTACTATAAGAAAAATTAACCGACAATTTTACCTTGGAATTACCTCTTCATCAATTTTACCTCGGAATTAAAAAAATTTGCAATATCATCCTACTTATATATTTTAAACTAAGAAACAAATTTTATGTAAGTAATGTTACAATGCAAGTTATTTGCTATAAGTAATAGTAAATAATATATTATATGTTCAGAAAACTATTAGTTACCCCCTAAAAGTCCATTGTCCTTTTCGGGGACAAATGGGATTTCAGGCAGGTACCTAAGGGCTGAATTTTTGCCATGATTTTTTGGAACTTTTTTTCAAGTTAAATAAGTTGATAAGCTTTGTGAGAGTATAATTTTTTATTCAATCAGTTTAGGGAACAGAAGTTATGTCCAAAGAAGCTCAAGACAAAGGACAAGGGGCAACATAAAAAAATTCAGAATTTAATTATTTTAAGAATGAAATTTTTTCCCTTACAAACTATATTTTTGTCTACATGCACAAATTTGATTCATTCCATTTGGACTTGTTATGAGAAAGTTATGCATAGTCATTAGATGGGATTTGGGGGGGCTGGAGGGCCATTTCAGGCTGTTCCTAGCTCCGTTCCCTCGGGCCCCATCGAACGCAGATAACAATTTGTTTGTTTTCAAAAAATAAAAATAAAAAAATAAAAAAATATGAAGTTCTTAAAATGAAAAACAAAGTTAAATTTTTTTTTTGTTGTTGTTGAAAAAAGCGACATGGTAGTCACTCGGCTAGGTCAACAGGCCTCGCGAACGGCCAGTTTCGTCCAGTTTCTCATTTGGGAACTTGCGGCCCTTCCCAGTAGGGAAATCTCATCTAATGTAGCAGGTATAGGTGGGGCGTCTATTTCCACTCGGCTTACAAAGTGGATGGTTGGTGATTTTGCAAGCCAAATCACCACCGCATTTTGCAAGACGAGTGGGGATACTCTTTAGTCAGTTGTAGATTATACCAAATAGTGTTGAATTATGATTAGCCAGCTTTGGACTTAACCCTTAAACGCCTCGATCCTTTCTCGAATTTTAGAACATTTTTGCTTATATCTTTGTACAGAAATATCATTTACCGCAATTTCATGAAATTGGGCATCAAAGAAGGTTGTCTTTTCAACATTTAAGTATTACATTGAATGAATGAGAAGTTGGTTGGTTGGATGAAGTGCTTGCAAGCCCTTTATTCATCATTCAAAATATGGACATCAAAGTGCTTAAGGGTTAAATTATCCATTGATGTATGAACTTGGAATTGAATCACGTGTGAAAGCTCGATTGTCTGATTCACTACCTATCTCATTTGTGTATGAGCCTCTTGTCAGTATCAACCATGCTTCTTGAAATTGATTCACATGTTTGAATTCGGTATGAGTATAAATTAAGTAAGTTTTGGCAAAAACAAAAATACATATCATCATACTAAGTATTGGATTAAGATGACAAGGACTAATTAAAAATCTGATGTGAAAATTCAATTTCAGTATTGCCTTGTTGAATTTAACTTTCATTTAGTGTTGCAAGATGTTGAAGATGTCTATTTATGCTATATTTTTAAAATAATGATGATTATCAATTGATTTCATTTATCTTATATAGTGTACTATTATAAAAAAGGTTTGCCAAAAATCCAACCTTGAAGTAGATGGAATGGATGATATGTTGCTAAAAGATCCTTCTAGATAAATATTCCTAATCCTCTATTAGTGAGAAAGTCTAAGCTGATTTGGTTGGGATTTGACAACAAATTGCCCCAAAAAATCATTTCTCCAAGTCATTAATTCTTCCACCATATTACATGGATGGATTCAAATGCACATTATTGGATTCTAGAGGGACTACAAATTTTTCATCCAATTTTTTGTTTTGAGAGTTCCTAATGAAAGTGTTTTTGTAAGAAATGGAGTGGAAATTCCTTTGTTCCTTGATTAACTGCATTTAAAATCAAGAATTACATGATGTTTAGATGTTATGTTTTTGACTTTAAAAATGTCCCTTGGGCCTCCAACATTTAGATAGGATGAGCAGAAATAGTGCTTACCCTAAAAGTGTGCCCTAACAAGTCTAGATGATAAACAAATTTCCATAAAGCAATGTTCAATACTATGACATTGAAATTAGAGTGTGAATTTGAATATCTATCAATTAAATTTTGACCTCTTATAATTGTAGCATTTACTATTCAAATACCATTCTTGAACATCACTTAGTTTTTCCACAATTTTGCCTATGTGTGATCCAAATTAAAAAGTTGTGAAATATTCTTAACTTTGAAACAAAATTGTTCCACATGCCACATGTTCATTGGTGAAAACAAAACTAGGAACCAAACTCAAATTGAGTTCTATTTTGGACCCAAAATGAGTTTGATATCCATTTTTTTTGTTTATTGCTATTCAAAGGCAAAGAGCCCATTTTCAAAATTGTTCCACATGCCACATGTTCATTGGTGAAAACAAAACTAGGAACCAAACTCAAATTGAGTTCTATTTTGGACCCAAAATGAGTTTGATATCCATTTTTTTTGTTTATTGCTATTCAAAGGCAAAGAGCCCATTTTCAAAATTGTTCTACATGCCACATGTTCATTGGTGAAAGCAAAACTAGGAACCAAATTCAAATTGAGTTCTATTTTGGACCCAAAATGAGTTTGATATCCATTTTTTTGTTTATTGCTATTCAAAGGCAAAGAGCCCATCGTTGGATTGTAGAAGGAAAAAATAACCCCCTTCAATGTTATTGATTTGGAAGAAAATGTAACCATTGATCGCGCTGTCCTTGGTAATCTTGGCCATCAAAATTAGGGTTTACGATATGGCTACAATATATAGAATACAATATATGATATACGGTATACAATATAATATGGTGCATATGGTGTATGAAAGGTACACATATACATGGTATATGATATAGTTGTATGGTACTACGAACATATGCCAATATTAATACAAAATACAACATCAATATCTCATACCGTTTGCAATCACAACATCAGTAAAAAAACATACAAACATGGGATATTAAGAGGTACCAAAATGTATTATGATTAATTCAATCATTTCAAAACGAATTGAATAATTGACAATTTGTACATGGTTTGTCACTACTATCCTAATCAAAAGTGTCAAGCATAGCCACCACTTCATTGTCTGCAAAAATCTCAACACTTTCTGTCAATTTGGAGGGCCAAAATTTAAAAGACCATAGGGGATGCTCTTAGGGGATGCTCTTAGAATACACTAATACTAATAAGTTCGTTTAATTTGCTTACTTTAGCAGTCGACGCCGCGACTCCCGTGAAGCTGGTGGCGTGCAGCTCGTGTGGGTGATGTGAGAATCTTTGTGATATCATTCTTTCATCATTCCGTGACGAGTTCCCCCAATCCCCACAGTACTTGTCCTCCACTTTTCTTGCGTGCCAGGATTTTCTCAGCTCGACTTCTCTTGTAAATTAGCTCAGCTTGGCTCGAATTTTTCTTCCGTGATGCAGTCCTTCTTCTGGTTCGCTTTTTGGATTACAGTACAGTAGCGAAGTTGTGTCGTGTCGTTTGCCGTAATGGGTTTCTTTGGAAGTACTAACTTACTCGGAGTTAACACTGGTCTTCGGATCACTTGGAATAAAGTTGTACCTGCACGTGAACCTGGATTGCGAGATCAGGGTGGATTGACCCCCTCGCTCGGCCTTACCAGGGGTGCATGTAAAAAAAAAGCCCCCTATTTTGGGCCGTTCTAGGGTACATTCTTGACCTCTTTGTACTAATTTGGGGTCTCTGATCGCAAAAATGAATTGAAATTTTCCAAAAAAATTCATGTGCAAAAAATAAATAATTCCAGGGTTTGCCCGCAGGGCCGAGCGAGGGGGTCAGTTCACCCTGGCCGATTGCGAGTGCTACCCTTACCTCACTATGACTATGACTAATTCCTCTCCTGCTTCCCTTCGAAGAGGACCCAGTTACCCACCCTCTATGACTGACTATGGACAAATCATCAGTAGCCAGGAACCTATATATAACCTTATGATAGTTTCAGTTTTCAGATTCTTAGCATAGGAGTTTTTGTCTCAGGAAAGTCTTTGCGTACGTGTGACTGATCGACTACCTGACTTCAATTCCTCACGACTGACCAGCGAGTGCGACCCTGAACCTTGCTGGTGGCTTCAGTCGGCGTGATCGACCGGTACTGCGTGCAAAATTGTTCGCTAGCTGGTCTTCTTGAGTGTGTGCGCTTGGGGCGTATTTAGTGGACCTTGGTGAGACGACTCTCTTGCCAGGAGTGTGGAATATAAACCATCTTCTGCTGCTTGGAGTGAAGCAGTTGACACGATGCGATGCGAAGTGAGGTGAAACCAGGTGCCACTTGGGCAACAGGATTGCTTTCCTCCATGGCTAAGTAACATCTCGATCATTTGTTATCATTTCACCAGCTACTGCTTGAGATCGATCGAGAAGATCGCCTGAAGGTGAAGAAATTCGCCTAAAATCCGATGCGGGCGGTGGCACGCGCACGCGGGCTGCACCAGCAATGGCGCCCGCGGCGGCCATGGCAAGCCCAAGTACATACGGCAGGGCTTCGGTACCCACTTGGAGTTCGAGTCACAGACCCTTGGAACTCTGCAGACAGCGCAAGTGCCCGCCATGGCGTGCTCGAATTTGAGTATCCTTTCGCCACCAGAGGCGTCGCCACTTCTGCTGACGCCTCCACATCTGGTGTGTAGGACTTGCCATATCATTGGATTTTAGCCTCTGAAAGGATTCGGCTTGTTTTCGTTTCTGATGATCATCAATAGGGTGGGGAAGTGGTGATGCCCTAACGCTGGGCTAATCACTAGAACGGAAGGCTGATATTGCAATAGTTTTTGTAGTGGTTTTGCAATGACCGTCAGAAACCTATTAACACTGATTAGCAATGGTTTAGCATAACACTATACAATGAATTTTTTTTGAGATTGCAATAGTTTTAGTAACAGTTGATTTTAGGCTTTGAAGGATTCGGCTTGTTTTCGTTTCTGATGGTCATCAATAGGGTGGGGAAGTGGTAATCGATGCCCTAACGCTGAACTAATCACTGGTACGGAAGACAGATGTTGCAAAAGCTTCTGTAGAGGTTTTGCAATGACCGTCAGAAATCTATTAACAATTGTTTGCAGTGGTTTCGTGTAACACTATGCCATGGATAATTTGCAACTCTTTGAGATTGCAATAGTTTTTACAACAGTTTAAGCAGAGATAGACATTGGTTCCTTGCCCAAGTTAGACTTTGCAACAAGTTTGCAGCACTTTTGCAATGGTTTCCAATAGACCTTCAGTTTTTATCGAAGTACCGGACCGCTACAAAACCTTTGCAAAATAATTGATGATATGCTGTAACTGTTACTTTCTGTTGCAGTGAATGATTCTTTAACTTGGTATTGGGTTTTCGTGAACTTTAGGTGACGAGTATAAGGCCGGTCCGCTAGCAGAATACGAGCGCCGCGTGGCTGCTGGGGAACTAAAGCCTGGCGACGAGTTTCAGGTATTTGGTCCACTCCCAGAAATGACATTATCGCGTTCACACATTGCCAATGTCGTGGATGTCGAGGATTAGACGAGTTTAACCCTTTTATTCTGAGACTGCCTGTTTCATACGTTTGAGTTTTTGTGTTGTAAGGTGTATGTGGACTCGCCAGCGTCCCTGCATTGACATGATGAACCTATGTGTGGTGGAGCAGGAAAAGACATTGATGGAGCTTCAAGACTTGTTTGAAAATCTGATGAGGGACGCTTATGATATTGGCTTAGAGAAGGATTCGCCTCGTACTTCCCAACGGAACAGGTTAGATTTCCTCTGAAGACACTCTCACATACTCAATAGTGCGGTACATCAACCACTGAGGACTAAGGATTCTCACCTTTAAAATGACCAATTCGATTGATCCTACTGTGAAAAGAATAGATTACAAATTAGGTCAAATTTCATACTACTAGAATCAGTGAAGAACGCTGCATGTATTCCTGAGAAAACAAATACAATTGAACAAACGAAAGTCCTCGTTTACGCTACTCAAAACTGGGCTTCTCTGCCGACCTGACATCAGTTGTGGCTTGCAGTGGAGGAGGTTGGCTGTTCAAGCACTTCATGTCCAAGACGAACACGCCATCTCCGAGGGGCATTTACCTCTACGGAGGCGTTGGAACAGGAAAAACCATGCTCATGGACATGTTTTACCACCAGTTGTAAGCTTTCGTCTGCTCTCCACTTTTTTCAATTACACGCTGACCTAAAATTCCATACTCAGCTTCAGTAGTAGTTCTGTTCATGACCACTCAGAAACTGTGGTGTTCTGCTCTCACCTGCACATGTCAATGAATCTGTATTGTGGTTGGTATCTGCAACAGGCCTTCGACGTGGAGGAAGAGGCGAATTCACTTCCACGATTTCATGTTGAATGTTCATAGTCAATTACACGTAAGTTCTGGAATACATGCTCTCATGACTAATAGCGATTCGTTAACAAGGAGTTCATGTTAGGAGTTGGTAAACTGATCGCAGCAAAACCATGAAGAGTTCTACTAAATTTCTGATGTTCAAAAGAGATGGAAAATTGCCATTGTAGCTCCTGTCTTGTCCAGAAATAAGTGTCCACTCTGGATCTCATGTTTTTATGGTTGTTTTGAGTAGGTCATATAGAGACTTTCTTGTGTCTAAGTTTGTTTAAATTGCACGGAGCACATGAAATGTTCTTCATTGATTTTGATGATGGAACCCTTCTGAATTATGCTTTTCACAAATGTTTTCCACAAAACTGCAGACACTTATTTCTGGAACTGGAGGGAGTATTTTGTTGCACAGATCTTCCGAGTGAATATATGGGCTTGAAAATCGAGTCTTTTTCATTTGGTCATCGTTTTTCTATGCTTATTGTGTAATGATGCTCGACGGTGGGTTTAATGTAAGAAAAGGTGAACTGTGGGCGCAGAGGAGCCGAGGTATGACAGATCCGCTGGAGATGGTGGCCGAGGAAATCGCCGAAGAATCAGTTTTGCTGTGTATTGACGAGTTCATGGTTTGTTTCTAGCCAGCTTCGTTTGTGTCTGGGACCAGTGACTGGTGCAAGCCCCCTTTGGAAACAACATTAAGCACACAAAATACATCAAAACATTCCAACTGTGATGAGTAATCACCGTCCCAATGTTCAATGTTGTTTTTGACTTTGGGTTTTTTCACGTGAACTTGTTGAACATTCTGAACAAATAGGGAATTTTGCAATTTATTTAAATGGGAGTTGTGGGCGTGGATCTTGTTCCTATTTTGGAGAGGATTCCAACTCACCAACTTATATAATTATCCCTATTTTAGTTTTGATTCCATTTGAACTTATGAGGTGCGCAGGTCACAGATGTTGCCGACGCACTCATTTTGAATCGACTTTTTGATAATCTCTTCAAAACCGGAGTTGTGAGCATCAACAGAACCTCAGTTGTTGGTATATGGATTTCTTTTTCTTTTTCGGAAACAGAAGCCTCGGTATAAATCATGAGGCCTCTGGATGATCAGTGTGTGACCATAAGGACTTGGGGAGATCTGACTCCTTATGATGGGGAAAATTCGTTAAGTATGGTGGTGTTTTAAGAGTTTCTTCAACGGTCCAATAAGTTAGTACTGGAAGCCTTGTTTGAAGTTATCAACGCATGCTTGGCATTACTCCAGCCTGCTTGCACCATTTAATGCAGCACTCGTTGCTGCATTTCATCAGCTGCGCTGCAAGGAAGCTCACATCTAGAGCTGATGGTGCTGCAGGTACTGGTGTCAACTTCTAACAGGGCGCCTTCCAAGCTTTATGAGGGTGGCTTGCAACGGGATCTTTTTCTTCCGTTCATTGCGAAACTCCAAGTACGCAATATCTAGCAAGTTAACTCAGAAACAGTGGTTTTCATGAGTTTCATAAATTGCAAGTCCTTTTTACGTCACGCAAATATACTGTTTGTTGTTATTCCCGCTCTCAAGAGGCAATGGCTGACGATATGGTTCCCATATTATATGCAGGAGCGATGTGTGATACATGAGATAGGTTCAGCCACCGACTATCGACGATTGACAGCTGTAAGTAGCCCCCTTTTTTTTCATTTACGAGAAAGTGCCAACATGGCGACCACATATATCTTGATGAAGCAAAAGATGTCCACATTCATTTAACCTTTAAACAAGAAATGAGTTTTTACTTATACTCGATGCACATTTTCATCCCCAATAGGTGATTTCCGCCGTATCTTTAATGGAAATGAAAAAAACTGACGAGTAAAATTTGCACCAAATTTGAAGAATTGTTTTGAAATGGTGCAATTTCGCCTATGGTGCTCGGAAAAAAGGACTGGCTGTAAGATAACAGAAATCTCCAAGCACACATCCAAGTATCATGAATCTTGATGCCTTCTTATTCAATATTCTTATTCTCTTCAAGCCTTTGATGCACATTTTAGGATAAGCGATTTTTCTGTAGTCGTAAGGGACGTTAAACCTCTGTGAAGTAAGTTTTCTGATATCTTGATGTTATAATGAGCAGGCTGAAAGTGGATTCTATTTCATGGGGCCTGATGCTTCGGAAACTCTGCGCAAGTTGTTTCTGGCAGAGATGGACGGAGAGGAGGCCAGACCCACGACTGTGGAAGTTATCATGGGTCGAAAGTTGAAGGTATGACTAATTAATATACTCCTGCTGCTATTTGTACTACTAATGGAATTTTCTGTCTCAAACGGCCCCAAGTGGAAGAGTCTGAGCAATGGTTTGAACAAGTCAATTTTTTTTGGGCCAATGAGAAGAACAAGACATGCTAAATTTTCTTGTGAGGCATGTCCACAGGTCCCTCTAGCAGGTGCAGGTTGTGCCTGGTTCCAGTTTCACGAGTTATGTGAGATGCCCTTGGGTGCTGCTGATTTCATTGGACTCTTCAGTAAGTGCTGCTGATTTACAATTTGGTAACGACAGTCTCTTTTGCATATGGAGTTCGAGAGTGTGTTCCTGGGCTTCAAATTATTCAAACTTTTAAAAAAAATTTACCAAAGGGTTACCGAGAAATTGTGTTTGATAAAAAAGACTCAACCACTTTGTGGCATGAACACAGGGAGCTTTCATACGTTGGCGTTAGACAATGTCCCCATATTTGGATCGCACAACCGATCTTCTGCTTATCGTTTTGTTACTCTAGTAGATGTAAGCTTGCTCCATCTCCAATTGTTGTTCTGGCCATGTTATATTTATCAGATCAGTAGATTGAAGGATCTTTCCAGCTTTGTAAGTTTTATTGACCAAAGATTTTATTGTCAAAGGAAACTTTACGTCTAGAATCTTGTCAAGTCATAATTTATTTAGTCTCTAAAGCATCAGACCCTCTCGTAGCGTATCGTAGCTGCTTGTTGTTGATGTTTGTTTGCAAGCTTTTGCACTTGCTTGAATGTGTTTTGAATTGTGTTTTGAATGTGGTTTCGACAGGTGATGTATGAACACAGGGCGCGGTTCATGTGTTCAGCAGAGGGATCCCCTAAAGATCTCTTTGAGAAGGTCGTGACGCGAGCAGAGGCTCCTCGGAAGAGTGATGCTCGCTCTAGTCGTTACGAAGATGCAGACTTGTTGGTAGATGACGAACTGGGGTTTGCAAAGGACCGAACCATGAGCAGGTTTGAGTTCAACATCCTTTACTTCTTTTCCTTTTTGGATGTTTTGAATCTGATTGAAGCCACAGCAGGGGCTACAATTTAATGTGTTGTGTGAGCCAGTATCTTCACATTAGTGGGTGTCAAAGTCGGTGAATGGATCAATCAGTGCAAGACACACATTAATTGTTTTGTATTTCATTTTTTTTATTAGAAGAAGATTTATTTCCAATGTTTTAATGAGTTCAAGGCAATGAAGATCTATACTCTTTTCTTTTTCAAGTACTCACTAAAAAAAATTAAAATTAAAATGATATTTAATAGAAAAATACAACTACAATGAATTGAACTAATTGAGTTAACTTGTATAGTTACATCTACTATTGTGTGTGTAGAACCATCTAAAATTGAGTTGATTTGGATCACACAATATGAATTTTGTTTGGCAAGCATTTCAATGTATTAGGGAGCTCTCACTTTTGAATCTCACAAAGCCAAATTGTGACAAGAGTTGGGTGAACAACATTTGAATATAGTATGCAAAATTTATAAGTTATATTGATAACCTTTTTTTAAATGTGCCCCAGTTTCAATGTTCTAAAGTTGAACATTGTGCAACAAGCATCTACATATTCTTTAGATTGTTTAGGGCATGCTTTTTGGAACATACTCAATTTCAAGTGATCTTACCTTCGCCCTTGTTTTCTCTTAGCTCTTGCTTCTCTTTTCTTGTAGTTTCTTGGGAAATTCATTGTCAACAACCATACTATGACATGATTTGTTTTTTTTCTCAAGTTTAGGGTTTAAGATGTGTTTTCTCCACAAGTTTTAGCACAATTCATTTCAACATAATTGCAATTAATTAGTGCACAAATACTATCACTTATGCCTTCAGTATTGTTTATGATAATGGTGCAAATTTGCAGATTGACAGAAATGCATAGCAAGGAGTATTTGAAGGAGCACACTGAAGCACATCTAAGCAATGAATACTAAGTCCCTATAATTGGGGAAGCATGATAACCATTTTAGTATCCATTGGAACTTGTTAGTTTAAGTGTTTAATCCCTTGAGGGTTAGGGGCTAATCCAATTTTCCAAAAAAACATGAAGATGTATTATAGAAGGATAATTTGACAATGATTTTTAAACAATAGTTGTAGACTACGAAGCATAGATCACATCCATATGGTTGGATCTCCTAATACACCAACCTATATTTAACCCCTAAAGGACCAAGTTGTGTTTCTTGGCAACATAGAAATTTTGGACAGGTACGAGTGACCAAAGATTTTCATGTTTTTGGCCCAAACTTTAATAGAAGTTGTGGATGAGGAATATCTTTCATGCGCATTGAATTTCAAGACATTTGGAAATATGAGTCAAAAGTTATGGCCTAATATGTAGTTTGTTTTTCAACTTAGGCAGTCCAGGCAGATCTGAAAAAATCACTTTTTTCAAAATTAAAAATTCGAAATTGGTTTTCTAGACTTATATATTCATAGAATGCTTTGAATCATTCCATTTTGATCAATGAGTCAAAAGTTATGAGGTGTTTTAGTTTGCATTCAGTTATAAATTCTCTACTTCTAAAATAAACTTGTATAGATTGTTAATTACAACATAAAACCATTGGGATTGGAATTTTTCAATTCCATAAATAAATTGTTGACAATTTAGTATTTTGAATTAGTCTCTACATCTTTCAACTTACTCTTTTTTCCAATATGTTGTACAATCACTAGAAGAAAAGCCTGTTGGAATCCACATGTTTTGAATAGAGAATTCACGTTTGCAGAAATACTTTGAGCAAACATAAAAACATCAGATTGATTATGTTAAAATCCGCGTTTTGAACACGGGTTATTGAATGTGTTTACAAAGAAACTAAGGTTGTTGGCTCTGAGGTTTGTTGCGTTAGAGTGGACGTAATGAGGTTGATGTTTCATTATACACATGTCATTCTAGAATTATTTGCATGACTGATGGATCTGACATGGTAGGTTTTGTAGTCTAGGGAATGCTGACGCCATAGAACACATGTCCATCAGTGGGTTGCTACACGTGGACCAACGTATTTTATGGTGAATATGGTCGTCATGCCACGTGGTTGTCCCAATTAGAGCACGTTGTGGTTACCCTTTTTTCCCCCTTTGAAGCAGGTGTATTGGCTTCTGGATAGCAGAACTGTGTTGTATGTAACGTATGTCAGAACGTTGTTTTATAAAACAACGTTTCATGTAACGTGATTTCATGTTTTTTTGTACAGTAGATGGTGTTGTTGCATACAACGACCATTCATGCAAACAAAGGCTTTAGTTGAAAGGTCCAATGGTCACTTGTTTTGATTAACGGAATTCAGTTGGGAAGAACATGACCTCGAAGAAAGGGCACTGAATTTTGCCTAATTTCAGAAATTGCAATAAAATAATTAATTCTTTTATTTTAGTTTTTTCTTGGTGTTTACAAATAGGTCCACCAAGAATGCAATATATGTCATTTGTACCTAGTCCAATGCAATGCATCATTTACGAAGATAGGAAAAATGACCACAAACCTCTTCCTCAAAGTGCAAGGTTTTAAATTGATTCGAAAACATGAACATATCATGTTCTGAACCTCAAAATATGTGCAAGGACCACGCAATTCTATATTGTACATTATTAGCTACAACAATAAACAAGAAAACACTGGTACAAAGCAGTGAAACGTTGAAATTCCATACTGTACATATACAAGACTATCTGCACATAGTATATATATATACAGTGCCACAAAGCCATTCTCATGGAGACTTTGTGAACACGTAGCATATACTACACATCTGAGACCTTCATGTGTGTTGTCTCCGTCATTCGTGCTATTCTTGGTGCAAACCTGTCTTGACCAAAAAAATTTGTACTGTCGTTTTTTACTATAAGAATGCAAGTTGCAGAAAATTGCACTTCAATATTGTCCGGAAGTCCGTGTCCGTGTCTACAAGTAACATCAATAATTGCAACGATTAAAGCACGCACATCATAAACATTTCGATTTGTATTTCTAGCATGCCTTTCCATTTCCTACAGTAAGCAGCTCTCATGCTCTTAAATCCATACATGCTAACGGCCTACTCAAAGTTTGTAGGAATTTGTAGGAAATAAATTGAAAAAGAAGTCTACATGCTAATAAGTGTTATGAATTGTTGAGAAGTGTAGTTGTACAATTTTCTAGAAAAAAAAAATATAGAATTTGGAGACAATCTTCTATTTGAATGTAACTGATATGTATTGTCTACAACAAAACTGGGTGCATCAAACATTTAGTACTAGAAACACCAACATTGTAGAAGCTTCAGTTATTATTAAACAGAAGACAATGTTTCACATCTTGCTCAAAGACCCAGCCTATGATGTATTTGCTTACTAACGTTCTCCACAATATTCTTGTTTTGTGGCACAAACAACATCACCAAAAATAGACAAAATGCATGTACAAATTAAAGATTCAAACATGGCAGATGATGATCCCTATAGTCGTTGATTGTAAGTCATTTTGTACATTGCATTCCTGTAAGTACATAAAAGACAATAATATGAGAAGTAAGTCATGTATGTCCTCTACAATGACCATCTAGTGAGGACATTTTCCTTACACTATGTAGTGTGAAGGAGCATAGGAAAGTGACCGTATTATCCTTATCCAGTAGGCTTTCTACTATATAATATATTGGAGCACATTTCAAAGTAGAAAATGACGTGAATTTTATCAAAGCCGAAATTTCTACAAGTGTCATACCTTCTGAATTGCTACAAAATCACAGTTGTAGCGTTATTCAAAGGCATTTCTATCTTCCACTACATTGAAGCAACAAGAAAGTGACCCCTTCCTACCTACAATTATCATGTGTATTCGTCAGAAAATTGAAACGTGCATTGTTGCATGCATATGTTTGAAACAGAAAAACTAGTCCGTCCTCTACAATGAAGACTTTCCTTAGTACCTTTATGAAGGACTGAAGTAGTATACAAACATGGTAGACATGCTTTCTTGGTTACATGAGGACGCAGGACGTTTCCAATATTTTATGAGGAGCCCTTGTTCCTCTGCATCACGTGACCTTTGATGCCCATACTTCAAAAGCCATGCATGCTACATGGATGCATGATGTGTAGAAGTTCACATCGTGGAAGTAATATTTTTTAGAATAAGTGCACTTCAGCTCAAGGACCTACAAAGCAGCCACATATAAGAAATTGTAATTCTTTCTATACAGAACCACTACAATATGGTATAGCAATTGCAATTTCTTAGTGTCCACGTTGTTATGAGCGCTTTCTGTCCTAGACATTTCTCAACAAGGACATAGATTAGAAATTTATGAAGCCATATACTGAGCATTTGTAGGAAAGTGAAGACATTCGATTTGAAACTGGAAGGACATGCACATCAATTGGAGCACGTCAACAACTAATACTGCATACCTGAAGTTGAATAGAAGGCTACATTAACAAATGACTTCTGCAGTGCATCCCAACTAGCCAAGCAATTCATGGTCGATGTTAGTGAAGCAAGTTCACTCTCATATTCGCCACACATATACGTACAAGATAAAAGCCCCTTCTTGTGACTACATATACAATAGTTACACTATTGACAATATATATAGAGGCGGAAAAAAATAGTTCTCCAGCTTGTCATCATGTACATAAGAAGTCGTTCTATACGTATGAAGAATGAAAGCTCTAACAAAGGTTTAGTATAGATCGAGAAGCTTCCTGATGACTTCTATCCAAGTGGCTTTTTTCCTTCAACAAGCCAATCACATTTGTTTCAAAGACATGGTTCAGTATTTGTACCATCACGTTTGTCCGGAGGTTGGACATTCTGTGCAAAATGAGAAGGCAGACTCCGAACTTCATCAGTATGGGTCCAAGTACCACCCCTGCAACTTGTATTGTCAGATTTTGTTCCCTTGCAGGACATTGATCAATGAAGGTCACATGAAAGGAATATGCAGCAATATTGATCTAAAAAATATGTAACAAGCTTATGTGCAGAGGAAGACGCATGAAGATAGAGTGCATAGTATTACTGTTTTTGTTCGCTTTGAAGAACAAGAAATGGATAGAGTACTTTACCATGGTCTTCAATAAATATAAGTAATATATTCATATCATCTAAATTCATAGAATGCATTCCAATGAGCACTTGCATAACATGTACAATTTTTGCGTACCTGAGAAGCACCAACATGTCGTTCTTGTGGTAGACGTTTGAACCTTTGCCTCTCGTATTTTTGTTCATGACATTTCCAATTTCTCATCACTGGTAGTGCCTTCAAAGCACGTCAACACAATCATATCCAATGTATAAGCTCTTCTTCTGTATGTTGCCTATTATAGACGTCAAAGATGAAGTGTTGTGCTCATGACGACCTGCATTTCTATATGGATAGACTGAACACAATGTTAGCTTACGGAACCATCATATTCATTACCATAAACCACAGACCCTTGTCGACGTAGCAAGGTCAATGACAGTAGCAACAACTACTAATGTTACATTGGATTTCTGATAATATGCTTATGCTAAAAATCAATTTCTTGTGCCACAATGTTAGTCACTGCAAAATGGAAACTACACATTGTTCCACAAGCACGTAATGTGTACACAATGATGCAGTTGCTTCAACTTCCAAGGAATTTGTCACTTTGTACGCTTCGCATTGCAAGTGCTATACATCCATTGCCTTTCATGCATCTGCAATATCACAACAAAATGGCCATGTGCACTTCCACCGTCCACTTCTATGTTACAAGGAAATGTACTGACTCATGCACTCATTTCGCTACAGTTAACACTAAAATAATAGAAGACATAAGATCAGCTCATGACAGTACGACATGAGCTGTGGACATGAGAAACTACATTTCTTACATCGTAGTTTCCATGCAGTATTAGAGTACTAATTAGAAAACTACGTGCGTAATGACGCATGTCAAACAGTGTGCCATACGTATACTACACACAACATTCAAAATGTACTTTCCATCAGCATCAGTGCTTGCAAAAGGCATTGCAACTATCAGTGAATGGATTTTGGAAATTCGATCCCCATACTCTATGGACATGAAAAGCAAAACTTTGGAAATACAACTGCTCTGTGGATAGTTTGGATGCTGACCTGACCACGTTTTGAATAGGTTCTCCTTTATATATTTCCTAAGCTGAAATATGCAAGACCAATACTATTCTCTTCATTTACTAATGGATAGGAAAAGAGGACGATGTTCTCTTCCTTTGCAGAATCCAAGCATCCAGCTACAAAATAAGAAAATGATGCTTTCCTTCTGAAAAGCCTCCTTCAAAGTTTGCTTGCAAAATTGCTGACTATTAGCAGCTCACACATATGCCATCACAGAAATCGTTGAAATGATCGTCTTCAACCCCAAACGTACAACTTTCCTGTCAATGCGCCAAAGAAAATAGACGTTGTCTTTGTCTTTTTTAGAACCCATTTGTATACCTACTCCCACAAACTAACAAGGCTCGGTCTTCTCTATGAGCAATATGTGTCCATCAAAGACGGTAATTGCCTACTAGGAACGTAGTATGTAAACGACTGTTGTTTAAAAAAGAAATGCTTCTAATAATTATAACAAATGCACATTCATACAATTTTTTAGCAGCAGCAGATATTGTTTGTTGCTTCAAAGCAATTCCATATTCATTAGCATTTGCCCACAAGTGTTAAAATAAACACTTCAAATGATAATTATCCTTCACAATGCATTACCTTCCGTAGCTAACATGTCGGCTCCCTCTTCTCATGATACCTCATTTTGCCCTCTGTCAGAAGCCAAACACTTTGTTAAAGCATGCTTGATACATGGACTATGTATTTTTGGGGTTCTCCGTTCATCCTCACATGCTGTATACAACACTTGCATGTTCATTAGAATAGAATGTATACGACGACATGTTTGTAATGCATGTCGTCATTGCAAATGATGAGCTTGTACACCACACACTTACAATGAATACAAACAGAGCACATGAACCTAATAGCAATTGCATCACCTTACAGTTCCAAAATTAAACACTTTTTTTTGCATTGTGCAAATCAACTCTGCTACTATAGACGTTATATAGAAAAATATATGTACTAGCAACTATCAAGTCATTAGCATGACCAAAAGCATTTTCCACATACCTTAACACCCGTATTGCCCAATTTGACGTGCCTGTTTTTAGAGTTCTTCCACTGTTTTTTTGAAGTTTTTCGTGGACTATCTTCTTTTTGATGCACCTCCACAGCAACCTCATTTGGTAACTCCACTACTTCCTTGACTGTTGTATTGCACAACTTCTGTCTCTTAGGAGGCCGAGTTTTTCTAGTTGGCTCTTTCTCCTGTACAATGCCGTCATCCTACACAAAGTTCATTTACAAGTTCAGTCAAAAAGCTCAATAAGAATGGCAACGAGTACTAGTCCTGAAATGCATATACCACTTCTAAAGATAGTACCTGCTTAGCTTTCCCAATGGATTGAACGGCTTCATGAACTATTCCTTTCTTCATAGTTGACGGTGTAGTTGTTGTAGTCTTTACTTTTGCTGCCACGCACTTTGCACCCACTGTATCCAGCGCAATTGATTTCTGATGAGGAAGAAAACCAGATGGTATAGGTACCGTAGTACCTTGTGATGCTCTAGTGCTCCTCTATATAGTCAATGGTCTATCCACTTCTCCCTTTGGCTCCACCACGTTTGTGGGTTGTACAATGTCTTCAAAGTCCCTTTCAGCTTCTGATGACTCGTCTTCTTCCTCGGACTCCATCTCCTCATCTACGTTTGAGTCGGAGTTTTCGCTAGATTCCTCTTCTTCGGAACTGTCATTCTCATTCTCCTCGGACTGTATGTCATTGCCATCTAAGATCGCCAATGTTGGGACATGAGTAACGCTGTTTGGAGTTCTAGTTTGTATTGTACCGCACTCTGGAAGCCCCTTCGTATGTTGACCTATGAAAATCCCTTTCCACGTTTGTAGCTCAGGCTCCCACTTCTGTAGAAATGCCTCCACCACTTCCAATCGCTTTTCTACTGCTTTGCTGGCTGCTGAAGCTGCGTTGCTGGCGTTCAATAAGGCCCGCTCTCTTTTCCTGTCAGCGGCTTCTTCTTGCAACACTGCCCACTGCTTCTTTAATTTCTGCTTCATACGGCTCCCGCTTCAAGTCCTGTGCCTACACATGACATGACACAACACAAGTGGCAATGTCAATAACTAGTCTTCACTATGTCATTCAACTTCTACAACAAAATTGAAATACACATGCTGTGCTTTGTGGATGCCAAACATACCGAGCATTCAACATGACACATGTGCCCAAAGAAAGTACTTTACTTTACTACCAATGAGCATAGAAGACATTACACTACAGAAAATCTTGGTACAAGATTGCTTGCAAAAATTAATGGAGTGGAATTACCAACTGTAACATGATTGTTTGCTCCAACAACCTCTTTGTTGTATTCCTTGATGCCCTGTTTCTAGCAATGTTGGCTATTTTTGCTGATTTCTCTTTGGCCTTCTCACTCTGTCTCCTCTTCACCAGCTCATCCCAATAGTCATCGTGAAGATCAGATGGCTTCTATAAGTCCTTATCAATCAATTGGTTAATGGCATACCTATATTGAGTGAGTGCAGCTCCTGCCTCCTTCAAATATTTGTCACTCAACCTCGATGACTCTCCATAAATCTCGTAGTCATTCATGAGACGTTGAAGTAGTCTCTGTTTTGCGTCGCTAGTTTGACGCTCCCACCCCTCGGTCGGATTCATGTCCTTCACGAACGCGACTATGTCTGCGTGAAACAACGCTGCCATTCTCCCTGTGGGTAGGCCTTGCTTGTCCACATGCAGAGGCCATCGAGGTTGGGGTTCATCTTTTATAGTGTCTGCAGGAGTCCCTGAAGAAGATGGAGGTGGGCTTCTACCTCGAATACTTGAGCGTGAGAAAGGAGCCCCTGTACCTGAGCTTGACACTCCACAACCATAACAATCTTCTGGCACTGCAGTACGCCTATTGTATGGACTTCCTTCATACCTGTTGTGTTGCTCTACTTCTCTGCTTGGCATGCCGTATTCTCTTCCTCGACCTTCATAAAAAACATCTCCTATATGAACAAAGAGAAATGTTAAAATCAACCCTTCACTCCTACGCTAGAATGAAGGTGCAGAAGTAGAACTTCAAAAAATAGTATGGCATAAGTTAATTGCCATAGAGTGCAAAAGATGATCCATTGAACATAGAACTTAGCCATTCACATGTAAAGACAAAAGGGTTGAATGAAAGATAGCTACTGTAAGCATAGCTGTAGGGAAGGACCACCCATGCAAAGTACAACATGCATGAACAAGTGAGTGCCAGAAAGAATGCATTCACTATGTATTGGACATCATTCACATTCACTTATTCACTAGAAAATGCTATGTTTCAAATCTTGCCAACATAGAGACAGTACATTAGCAATTAGGCCTTTCATAACATCAATGAAAGAATTCATTTCAAGTTGTACAGCATGCAAGAGACGTCAGTGCACAATTTAAAGCAATGCCTTGCCATTAAAAGAATGTCCACCTATTCCACACTACCTTACTCAATGTCACTTCCAATTCACACTGCGACAATACGTTGCAAGCACCATTTAGTAATTGCAAACGTACAAATAATGGAGCATGTGCTACTCACCTCTACGATCCACAAAATCGGGAGGTTGATTGTACAACCTTGCCCGGCCGCTGTACCTTCCGCCACGACCATCAAAATCTTGTCCGCCATCATAGGAAGTGGGGGACCACGGTCTTCGAAATGACCCAGTATAAGGGACATTTGAAGTCGTTCCATAAAGGAAGTGGTACTCTTCACCCCACTCCCTCGCAAATCTACGTTCTGGTTCCATCCCACGATAACCTCCTTCTTGAGGTCGTGTTGGACCCTGCATGTCATGTTTACGTTGAAGGTCAAGCACAGCTGGGACTTCCTCTGTGGAAAAGGTAGCTGGCAGCTCTTCTTCTGCCGAGGTCCCTTTCTCTGCAAACTTGCCATTGTCTGGCAATGGACTATCACTGTCATCATCATTCAGAAGAACATGTGTATCAACCAAAGGCGATTGCTTCCTCTTTGCAGATATTTTCTTTGACTTCATGGAGGACTACACCTGCTTCTGTGGCCACGTACAAAAACTTTCTCCCCCCTGTTAAATATAACATATATTCAGTGCAAATGTCAAAGAGGATAACACAATGAATAAGGCTTCTTGAAGAAGCAGACGCTCGTAGCACTTTTACGTCCTCTACTAGTAGGAAGGACGTTCTCTTCACTTACAACAAACCAACACTACAATGAACTGAAAGGATTGCAAACGCGCAACAAAACGTGTAGGATTTTGAACAGCCCACTAATTGAAATGCAACAGAACAAAAAAAAGGGTACACTACTACACGTTCATAGTTTAGTTTGAGTGAATGCTAGATAATGTACTGCATTCTATAAATGTTAGCACTAGTGCTCCAAGGTAAAATCCAAGGTTCACAAACACAATGCAACGAGAGTAGTGTCACGTATGCCTTCAAAATGAGATGACAATGTTTTTCGAGAGAAACAGAGAACCTTACCGCATTTTGGCTTGTACTTGTACATCAGAAATGTTCTGAAACCCTATGAGACATAGTTGCACAGTGCGTGTGCTACCCGCTGACATTCCTACTTTCTACCGATGTAGTGACATGCATTTCTGTAGTGAACATTGCAAACACTGTCGGAAGGCTAATGCATGCCCTAAACCTAGGCAAGAAGAAAGTTTACCTCCGTTGGGAGTAGGTAAACCCTAGATAGTGTACGCCATTTTAGATAGCGCTTTATGAACGCCGACCAGCCTATTGTAGGCACAACAACGACATAGCAAGTGGGCAACATCAACCACAATTGGTTTGTACACTCATAACAACAGAGAACCACTGCAATTGGGAACTATGCTTCATGAAGGCTAACTATGACTGTGAGAAGCTAACCCTACAGTTCATAGCGGCATAGTTGTGCCACACAATAATGATAGGGAAGTAGAATTTGGCATACCTTGGTCCCAGTAGAATGCTTTTGGAGAGCACCGTGTATTGTCACCGCACTGACTTCCACTGGATTATTTCGTTGTGTTCGTCTCAACACAATAACGTTGTCCCGAGGAGGCAGAGGAGCTTGTCGAGACTTCCGTCTTGGTTGTCGTCCTCTGGAATGGCCTCCGTTGCCCACAGTGGAGCTCACCTCGTTGGAGAAGATGGACCGCAACGCTGCAGCTTCAGGGAATCCAGCTGCAAGTAAGTGATTCTGAACTGCGTCAGGCAGTGCCTTCCTAGTGGTGTTCCTATGGTCTTCATAAGCAGTGATGGGTGGGCTTGCCTCATTTGCTTTTAATGAAGTACTCATCGTTGCCGGCGGCATATGAAATGGAAATCCCATGTAGATGATCTGGAAATTGCACCCACCGTAAGTGACCTAACGAGCTGGTAGGTGATGGTCAAGTTATCATTGCTACGTTGACCGTACATGCTGTCCTCTACAAGCTCTCAAAGAGACTGTTAGAAATAGTAAATACAGTGTATAGAATGGGTACGTGTTGTCAGTGAACGTTATCATTCAAATCACATGGACGTTGTGTAAGTGTAGTGCCATGGAGGAAGGAAACATGGCTGATTCCAAAGCAGTCACAATTTGTCTACAAGAAATGCACTGCCATGCAAAATGGCAATGTAGTGCTACTGCTTTTGTTGTGCAGAGAAAGATAGTATGTTGGAAGTGACCTAGCTACACCATTGTCTCAAACAATGTTTACTGAAAGGTGCATCCTTTTTATTATGAAAATGTCACCATGAACACACTAGAAAAAACATGAATACTTCCGGACATGGTAGGGACAATTCATCAGTAGGGAAAGGCAAGTGAAGGTACCTGTATTCTAGAAGGCAACATCCTCTAGCGAGGGAAAAGAGTGGAAATTGATACAAATGAAAATCATTATTTATTGTATTGAGGTCTACTTAAAGCGGCCTCTACAAGTGCAAGTGTTTGGAATGATTGAAGATGAAAACTACCATTCACCTATGTGGAAGTGCATGTTGAACTTCCCAAATGAGTAGTTCTTCATTGGATACTCCATAATCTCACTAGCTAGATTCCTGAGATTGTCATTAGAAGCATAGTCACATTCCCGACTTCCCCATTTGTCTTGCCTAACATTAGAAAAACATTACAAGACTAATGTCCTCAAGAAATTATCATCGATTACCATGTTCTCTGCAAGAATGACGGACAAGGCTGTTGTACTATATGAAAGTAGCCTTATGAACAAGTTGAAGGTAGGAAAAATTATTCTATAGAACATATGCCAGGATTTCTATTATATTGTCATGTGTTACTACAAATGTCAAGTGAGAAATCTTTGAATTCCTTGGTGGATGCCATATTTGCCTGTAGGAATTGTAGAGAGGATTCTTACAATTTTACAAATGCTGAATAGTAGTTGTGACTGAAGTCCTACTAACGATGGACTGGAATGTTGTCATCATTTGTTTGTTACTGGTATGGCCGCTTTGAACCTGGCGGAAGCCCATTCTTTTCTATCTTCAACTATTTTTGATTTCAGTAGTTTTCTGTGGTTAGACTGCAAAAATGCATTGTTAGTATATAAGTGTACATGAATAATGTGAGTGTAACATATGATGAGTTACGAGAGGATGTCCACAAAGTCCTCTTCCAGAACATGTCCACATCCATGCTTCAATGTAGTGCCAAAGAAGCCACAACTGCAAGCAAATGACAATTATGACATGGAATATTCTATGGCACTAGAAGGAAACTGCATTTTAGCCAACAAAAGCTACAAGACAGTTTTGTTGGCTGAAATGCAGTTTTCTTCTAGTGTGGTGACGCAGAAAATATATGAAGAGTGCATTTCATACATGACTAGAAGTACATTTCCTTGAATTGTGTAAGTAACAAGTACGAATGTTTGGAATGCTTTCCGGAGGATACAATGTAACTTCATGTGCAAGGAAGTGATAGAGCGGAATGTGCAGTGCAAGAATGACAAGTGTGTCCTTTTTGAAAGCAGTAGAAGGTATATGTCATTGTTATTGAAAATGTTGAAATTATTCATGACAAAGGCCATGGAACATGAAGTATTGTGTGATTTCTGAGGACATTGTTGAACGACTCTAATTTTGATACTACTTCCAAGAAAATGAAGTGATGTGTACAATTTGATATGGTCTAGGACAAATTAAAGGAATGACATTGTAGTGCACATGTTGATGGCATTTTGCTTTTGCTTTTTGTGTTCATTTTCATGTTGTTCACAAATGGAACTCTACTTTGTACGTACTACGAAGGTAGAACATTGCTCTCATACTTTTCAAGGAGTTCGTAGAGGAATTGCTACATAGAAGCTTCTACAAAGTAGTTTTACACAATGTGAGGATGTGTGCATTGTGTTCATGAACAAGCTTGGTGTTTGAATAACTACCTTTCTTCTATATGTTGCAGGTGCATGAACAAGGAGGACGGGTACCTTCAATTGTAGGCGTCTGTAGCATCTTCAAATTTGGAACACAGTGCCATCAACAACGAAAACAACTATCTTCAAAAGGCGTTCACTGAATATATAATATACTATCTTGTGCAAAAACCGCACTTGGCTATGGCAGCATGTCATGGGATACATGTTCCCAAGGAGGATTTAATTCTGGAAACAGAACTAAGGGTGGCTAGGGAACGCCAGTACAGTTCATTCCGATGTCCGTGTACGAAATGCCATGGAGGTAAACGATATAGTATCAAAGCAATACGGGATCACCTTCGAGTGAACAAGCGTGATCCCTTTCTAATGCATTCGATGTTAGGTGATGACCCTGAAGGTGGATATCCAGAAGAAGGGATATGGGTGAATGCAGTTGGTGAGACAGTGCAACCACAAAATGTTTTTGATGATTCCAACATCCGCTCTGAGTATGATGAGCACATGGATCCTTACCATGACATTCAACAACAAATATTTGATGCATTTGACGAAGGGGATTGTCTACGTGAAGACAGTGTGCACTCCAACAAAGAAGGGGCTGATGACGATTTTATAGTATATGAAATGGACGCAACCGATAACTTATACGAGGAAGCTACACGTCCTCTTTACAAAGGCATGAATGTGAGTGTTATTTCAGCAACCATAGTGCTCATCAACATGGCCGTCATTCATGGTGTGAGCAATGCCTACATTGATGAATTATTGAAGTACTTGTCAATAGTGCTACTTCTTGCTAGCAACATGCTGCCGGTTAGTCATTACGAAGCGAAGAAGCTTATAAAGAAGTTAGGCTTGAATTATGACATCATACATGCTTGTCGTGAGGGATGTGTGTTATATCGGGGAGTGGCAGAAAATTTGAAGACATGTCCAAATCCCAAGTGTGGAAAGTCCAGGTACATTGAAGGCTCTGAAGTGATTCCTGCTAGAGTAATTCGGCACTTTCCTATCATCCCAAGGCTCTAGCGGATGTACCGATCACCAGCAATTGCACAATTGCTTTGTTATCATATAGAGCATCCAAACACTGATCCAGATGTAATGAAGTCAGTGGTCGATAGTCCAACGTGGAAGCATGTGGATGCTGAAGTGGATCCTGTGTTTGCCAAAGAGGTGAGGAACATTCAGTTTGGAATGTCTCTTCATGGTGTCAATCCTTTCACCCACAACAGTACCAGTCACTCCACTTGGCCAATATTGTTGCTTATTTACAACTTGCCTCCGTACTTGGTTATGAAGAAGTTCTTCATTCAATTGAGTATTCTAGTGTCCAGCAAGCTATCACCTACAAATGAAAACATAGATGTCTTCATACGTCCAGTACTTGAAGAGTTGCAGCAGTTGTGGGTGGGAGTGAGTGCTCAAGACTTTTCAAAGCCACCAGGTGCACGACAGTTCACATTGAGAGGCATTTTGATGTGGACTATTTCGGACTATCCTGCCTATGGATTGATATTGGGTTTGTGCACACATGGCTATAAAGCATGCACAATATGTGGGCCAGCTACAGATGCTAGATCTGCAAAATCAAGGAACACAATGGATGGTGAACATAGAGCAAAGGGAAGGAAGATTGTGTATGGAGGAAGCCGTAGGTGGACCAGAAGAACCCATCCATATCGCAAAGATCTCCAATTCAATGGCAAAGTTGAGAGTAGATTAGCTCCGACAAGGATGAGTGCAGAAGAAACAAGAGTATGTGGTCAACAACATGATGCATACGTTGCCAACGGAGGTAGAAGAGGTGGGGAAAATGATCCAGTACACTCGCACGGAGTGAAGCGTTCAACATCATTGCAGGAGTTGCCTTATTGGACAATAAGAGTGCAATATATAAGAATTAGGTGTTGTATATAATATGCATGCCTTTGTTTTTTTGTAACATGACATACTGTCTGTACAACTCCTAGCATGTTAGTGATTGTGCTTTGTAGCAAATTTATAAGTGCTACGAAGCACAGAAATACTGTTTGTTAAGAAGGTCTTGGAAAGCAGTTGTTGACAATGTAAATGTTCATGTCAACGGATGTACTACAATAGTTGCATTTTACAAAGTAATGACAATGTGGAATTGTGCGTGTGTTGCATCACTTCAGAAACTACTCATTCAACGCTTATTGGATCCAATGCATTGCGAAAAAACCCTCTGTGAAAACATAACGAAGACCATTTGGGGATCAAAAGATTCAATAGGCAACAGGCAAGACATGCAGAGTGCAGGGATCCGGCAAGAGCTGTGGCTTGAACCTAGTAATAGTGGTCGAAATGACTTCCACATGCCACAAGCACCATATATTCTCAACGCGGGTGAAAAGACAACAGTTATGGAAATTATTAAGAAGTTGAAAACCCCCACACATTATGTGGGGGCCATTCACAAATGCCTTGAAGAAGGGAAATTGCGTTACTTGAAATCGCATGACTTTCACGTCCTCATGCAACAGGTAAGGAAGTTGCCAAGTTGTTGTTTTCTTTCTATACGTAGTAATGAACGTACTAAATACATGACCTCTGTTTGTAGCGCATAGAAAATGGTTCAAGTATGTGCGGAAATGGAAGTGTGAGTAACCACACAAGTGGGAACGTTCAAATGCTTCTTGAAGAATAAATACTTATGTTATAAACACAATATATCAATAATGTCATGATGAATGTAATGAGAAATGGACGAAGTGTCTTGCGTTTAATAACAAGAGATGCATGGACACTTGCACGTCCTTCCATTGGCTTTGCGAAATGTATTGACTAAAGAAGTGAGGCAAGTTGTGTTAAAAGTAAGCAGAGTGTTCCACAAACTGTGTAGAAGAGAAATTAAAATTAGTGAAAGAGATGCGGATGTCACTAATGCTGGAGAAGCACTTTGCTTGTTGGAGAAAGTATTTCCACCAACATTTATGGATATTATGTTCCACTTGATGATTCATTTGGTTGAGGAGTTATATATATGTGGTCCAGTTCATTGTCGATGGATGTATCCAATCGAAAGGTACATGAAAACTTTAAAAGAGTATGTGCGAACATATGCTCGACCAGAAGCAAGCATGGCGGAAGGGTATTCCATGTCCGAAACACTAGGTTACTGTACAGAATACTTGCAACGTTTTCAAGGCACAAGTCGACGTGTCTGGGATGACAAAGAAGAGCAGCGTATGAATGATGAAGTAGTGCAAGGAAGTGGTAGGCCACGTGCAATGTCTGACCTATTCGTGGAGTGGGCACACAATTTTGTACTCTTTAACTCTCTGGATTTTGAACCTTGGAGATAGTAAGTGTGGAAAGGATGTTCTTTCACTGCAAATAAGCAATTGCATATTGCTTAAAAGAGTTTTTGGTACGTATGCAAGTGTATTCAAATTAAGTTTCATACATGTATACCATGTATAATTGTCAAGGTGAGCAAGTGTTACCATGTTTTGCTATAATTGTCATTTTGTCATAACAGTGGACATTAACTATGAACATAGGTGAATATGAGAGAGGTGGGTGGACGGAACACATTTTCTGTGCTCCAAGCATGTCGACATGTCATAGAACACTTGTAAGTCATTTCTGCTATTTTGGAACTCATTCTAAAGCATGATGCAATGTCTTGTCTATGGTCAATCAGAAAATACAGTGTTGCATATGAACGGAGGATTGCAAAGCGTGAAGAGTTTGCCTCTAATTATGTGCGTCAATTTGGCTACAATAGGACCTTGCGATTTCCGGACAGTTGTGAAACTTTGCCAGAATTTCCAAAGTGGTTGGAAGTCGAAGTGGAGAAAGCCAAGCAAGGATCAGAAAAACCCTCAATTGATGTGATAGAGGCATCTAAGCATCCTGAAAATGTGGCAACCTCCTATAGAGCCATGTATGCTCATGGGATGCATTTGCGCGTTCACAGTGCAGAGGAAGAGAAAATGACTTGTGATAGTGCAATTGCAGCCTCACTGTTGTTGTGCAAAAAGAGAAGAGGCAGTCGTAGACAACGACATTGGGAGAGTGTGGAGTTTGTGGGATGGATTCAAGAGATTTTGGAATTGGACTACCAGAGCCATTGTTGTGTTCTACTAGTATGTGAATGGGTCCCAACAAAACTGGGTGCGACAAACGCAAATGTCATTCGAGACAAGTATGGATTTACAGTAGCTAATTTTTCTGCGTGCCAATCATTGGGACCTACTTCATTTGCTTTCCCTATGCAATGCCAACAAGTTTTTTTCTCTAACGATGGGGAACGCTCAAGGACTATGGGAGGAGATTGGAAAGTGGTATGTGGGACAGAAGTTCGAGGACGACAGGGGGATTTGCAGTCAATGAGACCAGATTTAGAGATTCTTGCATTAGGACGAGATTCACACTTTGAAGGTCTTCGAATTTCACAGTAATGGCATCCGGTTGAATAGTACTTGCATTGTGTTGCAGGTGTTCCATGTGCATATATATCACTGCAATTTCTTGCTATCATGTTAGTTGTGGGTTTTTGTCTTCTACAAAGCAAGCAAAATTAAAGTCCAGCTAGTAGTGAGTTCCTTATACCTGACTGTAACCTTTTTTTCGGCAACTAAAGAGGTATGGCATACATGTGGATGGTACGCCACAAATTTCTGGAAGATAGACACAAAAACAGAGTGTTGTATTCACATAAGGCCTATCAATACTAAACAAGGAGTCCAAATTTCATTTCCACTTCACGATGTTCATATAATGTATATTACAATATTGTATGTGTGCACATCCTTCACATCTACCCAATTGTGTTCAAGAAATAATTGTCAACTATAAGGATGAACAACTTCAATCTATATAGAACACTGAAAGTCCTTCTTCATCAAAGAATACAATTTTTTATTTTTTATATTGTTGAAAGATTGATTGAAAACAAATCTTGTTTAGGATAAACTATTCAATGGAAGTTGTTGTTTACTCACTCAATGTCTGTGCAATCTGTGCCGCGTTACATAAGCACATTACTAAATAAGTGTAACAACTTATTGTATTACACAACATAGGAAATATATGCTCCTTAATAAATAAACCTCTCGAATATTCTGAATGTGTTCACCCTCACCTATTGTACATCCATATACTAGTGCCATTGCTACATCTACAACATCTTCAAATTTTACATGATAAACTATACATTTTTTAACACGTGTCACATGTGAAAAGCTGCAAGGACATGACCAATACTAAACAAAAATGATAGAAAATGTACAAAATAGCAACACAATTTCATCCTCATTTTCATAAATTAAAAATGTCCACATCATCCAAGTAATTCTTGTCGCTAAGTGGCACAAAACTTTGCTTGCTTGTTGTGGCATGCTACATCTTCCATGTTTGTTCAAACATACTCTGTGTTACAACAAACACAAACATCCAACATCACACACTTACAAGTGTGGCATTGTTGCCGCTAAGGCTACCCGTTAGTTGCAACGAAGGCCTCAATGGAAAAGAAAACCTCCAACGCAGCCAACGGCTGAAATTCTTTATCTAACACGAAAATTTCAGAATTTAACATGGACTTCAACGTCTTTTTCTTCTAGTGAATTCTAGATGATCTAAAAATTTGCAAGCATGTAGCCAACTTGCTTTGAAGAATGAATCCAAAAAAGCATCACCATTTAATACATTTTTTTCATACAAATGTGACCCTGGGAAGTGCTATTTGTAGGGCCAAAAAAATGATTTTTATCACTTCAAATGCTAATATCAATTTACAAGGTGGAAATTTTTGGAAATTTTTCCACATCTTTTCAATCTAGTGTACTACAAGATCCAATGGTTATATTTGTCCAAAAATGATATTTTTCAAAAATTTGGTACTTGTATTAGAAATAGGAGTTTTTGAGTATTTTTGGTGATAACATAGTCGAGGAACTTTAGGGGTTGATAATAAAATTTGAAAATTCCTTATAAAATTGATTAATGATTGATAAATAGTGACTTTTACAAGATTATTTTTCCTTTAAGTTTCAAATGTTAAATTCTAATTATGATGCCTTTAGAAAAACATGTCTTAAGTTCTTACTTTTTGAAGTAATTTTTGAAGGGTCATTTTTGGGATTAGAGACGTTAGTTTTTCAAGTGAAACATATTTTTACTTTTTGAGCTAAAAAAGTTTTGCAAAAAAAAGTTTTGATATCAAAAATTTTACATAAGAATCTACAAATATTTGAAAGGATGGAAATATCAATTTTTTTGTATACATGAAAAAACCAAGGATTTATATGTTTACATTATGCCCTATAGATGCAACATGCTAGTTGTAATGTTTCTTTTTGGAAAAATATGAAGGGATAAAATTAAATTCAAGTGCACAAACAATTGACTATGCACCTAAAAGATGCATTCACCTTCTATTCTTGCAATCCCCCTCCCTTTCTTGGTGAAAAAACCACAACCATTGATCTTTGTACAAAAAAAATGTCGTCCCTTCCATTGTCATTGATTAGATGAGATGAAAAGAAGGTAGCTATTGATTGGCCATCAAACATACAATCTTGGTTGTTGAACAATTAATTAGGGTTCGACACTCTAAGGTACAAAATACAAATATAGAACATGGATATGATGCAAAATACATACAAAATACACATGGAAATATATAGAATATATACATATCTACATGAATTCATATGGATGTATACAAAATACATATATAATTATATACAACAATTGATATCTCATATCAATTGCAATCCAAATAGGTTCCAAATTTTGGGGGGGTTGGGTTGGATATTCACAAGCACAATCTACAATGTGCTCAAATTTTACAACTAGTAGAAAAATCACATGTGCACCCCTTTCAAAGTTTTCATAAAAGCTTAACAACCAATGGGAAAATGACACATGTACTTTTTTTGTTTTTTATATGTGAATTGGAGGAAAAGAAATGTGTTTATCACTATACCTATGCATCCCAAATGATGCAATGTGTGCATCTTCTAAGTATTATATCTACTATAATGAATCATGAACCAAGTTCACTACATACAGTGGCAGAGTAATTTGGTGTCATTTCTTGTGACACAAACTTACTTCCTTATTGGATTTTGCTTCTTGTCATTTCAAACAAAATTTACATTGAATTAATATTTAAATTCTTTCTAAAATAAATATTGGAAGAGGCATAACATAAACAAGGGATCATGACTTTAAAATTAGCTCTAGTGAATAATCAAAATATAGTTTTAACCATTTCATTTTTGACTACTTTATGCAAGCTCAATGGTTGACTAGTCTATAATCATTTGTATTGTAAGTCCCAAGATTATCCAAAAATATGATTGTGCAATTCTTAATCCCTCAAATTCTTTTGTCTTTTGAGTACAAAAAATGTAAAAAATGTTCAATTTTTTGTCAAAGAAAAAGCAGTAGAAATAATGACAATTGTAATTCTAAAATCTTAATATCACCATCATATTGAACATACACAAAAATTTAGAGGAAAAAAAATATAAAAATGTTTTAGAATACAATTTTTATAGCCTAGAAGACTGTTTTTTCATGCCATAACCCTACAAGGATTAATGCCTTGAAGTATAGAAAAAGTAGCTAGTGAGAATTCCTCACAAGTTAAATAATTACAAAATTGACACTACAAGAAAATGGGGGTATAAATGACTACAAAGTCATTTGTCCCCCCACGAAATGATAGTTCTACGATTGTTCTCTCTAATTGCACACTGTAGCCTTTGTAGGCAATGTTCGAGTCATTTAAAAGTTGTGACCGTGACTGGAGGATGTAACCGCGATGAAAACCAAACTTCCTATGCATATTTTCATTCAAGCTTCATTTCTTATCTTGTAGTGATATTTTGAAACTTTGCATCATTGAGTTGCAACAATGGAATGACTTTTTCTTCACTAAGGGTGCCTTGGAGGGAATTTGACAATGCTTATGTGGATTTCGTAGCGCTAAACTTTTGAAGTCAAATTATTCAAGAAGTCATGAAGAATGCATTTGAACTTCTTTGTTTGTGAAAATCATATATTTATTATCTAATAATGAAATTTAGTTTTAGTACACTGATTGATTTGACAGTGCTATACGTTTTTACTTTATTGGCATAATGCACTTGAGCCTTCCTTCTCTCCATCATGATATCATCTTAGAACATGGAACTATTCCATGTTTTGGGACGATCTATTATATTAAGTACACAATGTCACAACCCCTAGCACAACTTCTATCACAAAATCCGTCACATTTTCATCATGGAGATATCAATATCATTTAATTATTTCATCTAACATTCATGATAAAAACCTAAACATAAGGACAAGAGTCTTTTGATGGAACACCAATGTTCAAAATGCTATGATCAAACTCCAACGCTATCAACTTCAGTTGCCTGCAAAGTGACTGCTGTTGTAGTCAGTAGTAGTCAGTACTTGATTAATTACAAACCGAGTTGTAATTCCCCCATCATGCCAATCACATGCACTGATTTCCAGAGCCCCCTGTTGAGCGAATATCATGTGTGGCGGATGTTTACATGAAAAGCATGCCGATCTTGCCAAAACAGGCATACCAACACCTGTAGATTCAATCAGGGTCACCAATATATCCCTACTTTATTATTGACCCAGGTTGCCACTTTGACAAGAATAAAGAGTATCTTTATGAATGTTCAGGAAGTAATTCTAGATCTTACAAACAACAATCAGAAAGGTTCATCTTCCATTGGTTGAAAAGAATACCTCTCACCAGTCCTAAAATGAACTCCAACCCCAGATTCCAAAATTTCACACATTAAGAATGCAGATGGGTTTCACTGCCAGCTCATTCTGATTTACAAAGTATCATACAAGAATCCTACACCTCATTCATCATAGCAACCAGTTTTACAGGTGCACCCACTGCAGCTGATATTCAACAGTTGGGGGTTCCATGCGCTTCAGAGTCACAGAACTCTCTCTCGATATTTTCATCTTTCTTTTTCTGTTGAAGATTCTCAAGCACGACATCAAGCGTTAGTTAAAGCGTGGAGTTTCAGCCCTGTTCTGTATCAAATTTACATCCTATTGTTTGAAATTCAACACTTAGGACATTGTTTAAATTATACTACGACAGAAACTGACAACTCTACAAGTCAAATGTATTGTACCATTTTCGTTTTATATCATATAAGCTTCTGGAATTATACAACTACGAAGCTCAAAAGATTAGATTATAAGCAGCAAGTCCTAGAAATATTGACAACATTCTATAACCTTGGTGAGGTTGATAACCTCTGCAGAATTTTTTCAGCTTGCTTTAAAAACTGACTCAAGGAAAAAATATGGTCCATGGGACTAATCATCAAGCGTGGTCCATGGGACTCACTATGTAGAGAAAGCTCAGTTGTCAACATTAAGACCTCACAATTCAAAGATATAATCGATCAACCAATACATCGAACTAGCTTGACAATTTGAATCCTAGAATGAGAACAAATAAAAATAAAGCAATAAGCATTCACTGGAATAGAATCCTCAGCGCTTCTGAAACTATCTCATTTTGGCAAAGTGGAAAAAACTTAACAAGGTTTTGTTTCCGTCAAAGAAAAAAGAGTGTACTCACCAGGCACTAATGGCCTTTCGTCCCCCCAGGCACAAGGAGTATGTGAATGCAAAACATTTTCTTTCAACCCTTACTATCTAATGTTGGTCACAATAAAGATAGAAAGCTCTACCCTGGACCAGACCACCCTGGACCTACGGCATCAACGCCACAGAAGCGGGTTCTCCAATGTCCTAGGCACTCTCAAATCTATGAGTACCTAAGGGGTAAAGAGGAGAGATTTACTCAGGAGGTAGTAAATCATGTGCTTCAAAAGAGAAAAACTGTAGCTCCTTCAAACATTGGTGAAGTAAGAGCCCTAACAAAACAGTTGGGTTTCCTCAACTGACCCTTAATCTTCATAACATATAACATGCTCAAATTTTCGTTATAAGGTAGGAACATACTCGGAATGTGATGCAGCAATTAGGGCTGCTCCGATGCCTGATCCATCTTTCGACAACTCTATGAAGACGTTCTTGGATCCTTCTCCAAGAAGATCAACCACCGCTTCTTGCATGTAGTTACGAAACTCGGTGTAGTGTTCATACAAGCCACCGTCCATGGCCACAACAGTTCTCCCGCCTGATGTATAATGCACTGGGAGGTCGTCATGGAAGCCATTCATCTCCCCTGTTCAGACAAGTTATTTCGTCTGATAAAGCCATTTGATGTACTTCCATCTCTTCCGATTTTCTTCAAAATTCCCACAATTCCAGCGGCCGCCAATCTTGCCCCTCGCCGGCACAAAGTATCACAAACTGCAATTACAATCTTTCGAGTGGCCAACGTTGTGCTCTGGACCTGCAGGAAGAGACCCTATTACTCGATCACCTAGATTCAAAATCAATCAACAAGCTTCAAATGACAAAGCCCAAATCCTTAAGTTGACATTTCAAAAGGTATCTAGAATTCACCCCCTACAGTAACACCAAAAACGTTGTGATAACACTAAAACTTAGCGTGTGATAACTCTAAAAAAACAAAGATTGAAACTCAACGTTACTACAAAACGTTGTCCAACGTTTTGGAACATGTTTGCTGAAACCGTTGTAAGTTTGCTGATGCATGCTCCAAAATTTGCATGTTTGCTGAAAAACTGTGCTCAAGCATATTCCTAAACGGCAAGCTTGCTGAAAATCTTTACTAATCTCTCCAAGTTATAATGCACATACCCCGTATACTCTTTTCAGAACTTCTGCAACCGCTTTCAGGTCACTACTGTCATCATGGTGCATCTTAGAAATATCCGGTGTCCTGCAAGACAACCCACATCACTATCAATGCCTCACAAACAACGTCGTACAAAATCCTACACCCAAAGTTGACATCAATAAATCAATCTTACTATGCACTCAAAATGTATGTTGTTTTTTCACACAAAGTGATCATGACAAATACCACTACACATCGTGGTTGTTTCTAAGAATTGGCACCAAAAGGATTCCTTTAACCATATCATTTAAGTGCAAAACATGCAGTTAAGCAACTCACAAAATGGGTTTCTTCATAAACCAGAACATGAACCAGAACCAAAAAACTCATGCTAACAAAATTCTACATAAAATAATTCAAATAACACATGATGTCCAAAGCAACCTTTAACAAAAGGGTCAGAATAGATAAACTTCTCAAAAGAAAACAAAATATCTTAAAATTTATAACATACTGGAGTGAGAAGGCTTCCAAAAGCTTGCGTGGGACACAGGAGCCAAAGATGTCAGCTTCTTGTGCCATTCGCACAAGCACGCGCCTCACACAATCGCCCAAATACATCCCAGAGATCATCTTTTCAAAACCCTGCAACCAAGAGCCATCAAGTTCAGCTCTGTTCCAAAAGGGGGACAAAGTAATTCGACAGCAGAATAAGTAGAGGCTAGAGTCATTACATATTCTCCTGGGTTCAGACTCTCGTTATCCAATAACTCGTCCACGTAAGTCCGAGGCAAATGTGAAGACCAGAAATTTCCCCACTCCATGTTGATCACCTGCCAAGAGGACCGACTACAAATTAAATGCTACATGTAAACACAGTTACCTTGCAGAATCTGCAAGCTCAACAGAAGCTAAACCAACCGAGCTTTCTGCCCTCCAAAATTCAGAAAACAGAACAGAAAAAGAAAAGAACAGACAAGTAAACCAGCATCCCCTTCTTGAGAAACTTACGATTCTACTTGTTCCTCTTCATAAACTGAAAATAGCGACACGTGTACACATAATGCGCAAAAATTTAGATGTCAACAATTATCTAGTATATTGCATGCGACTACAAGAAGTCAACACCGAATAAATAAGCAAATTCGTCTCAATGCATACTAACCATCTGTCCAGACTTCGGATTTTCGCCACACCACTTCGATATGTTTTCAGCTCGCTCCACGTAACACGCATTAGTCCCGGTACCCAAAATGACAGCTATCATGACGTCTTTATTCCAGTACCGACCACCAGCTAGGGTGCCTACCGTATCGTTCACCTGCAAAACGTGCCCTCAGGCATGAGCACGTCGAACAGACTACTTTCTTCAAAACAATCCATTAATTAGATTTTTCAGCACCCCTCAATACTGCCTTCTGAAAATTTCACTGTTAAATGCTAATTGCTACGAATACAACATCAGATTTACTTTCGACTTTTAAATTTAGACAAATACATCGAAATTATTCCCTTGCGAAACAACCATTGACATCGCGCGTGCGCTCCAAAGCTCTTTGTAGACATAATCAAACCGCTACATTCCCAGTGCTCCTCAATCCAAAGATCAGGGTCACAAATTCACACACTTTGTGGCCCTGAGCTTTAAGACTTCTCGGGTTCTAAGAGGATCCATTCTTGAAAATCAATCAGTATCTGAAAACCCCGGCATCCTGAACAAGTCATCCCTAAATTGGCGCAATTAAATTTGTAAAATAAAATAGTAGTCGTTTGATTTTATAAGAGTAACATCAGCGTAATATAAAAATCCATGCAGAAATTGAAAAGTCATCAATTATCAAAGAGCGTTACCAAAGCAACAACCCTCATCCTGTGCCCTTTCCTTGCAATGCCCCTCTGAAGAGCTGCAACAACATCCTGACCAACCTGCAAATCCAAACAAATAACTCCTTTGTTGTTAGAGCCATGCCTACGCTATGTCCTTATCCTATGAAATCAATTTAAAAATTCTAAACCTCTCACACATAACCCCAGAGGTGAAGCAATACTCCAAGCAACTTCAAACCCCAAATAACCCAGGATCCATGGTTTGACAATGACCAATTCGACTGATCGTTTTAAGAAAAATATAAATTAATTCAGATAAGGGGACAATTTGTGTCATCAGAATCAGTGAAGACTATTGCATGTGTTGGTCGAAAATTTTAAAAAAATTGGAAAAAGGTCCCCATTGGACCTAATGAAAAGTGCTATCAGAAATAAAGCCCAATTTGTCACTGTAATGGTGAGACATTTACAAAACTAGTGCAAGCAAGTCCGGTAGTATTACACAGCAATTCGTCTCCATTTCTAGCACTGTACGTAATTTGAACAGGAAATAAGCTATCCTTCCAACCTACTAAAGTCAAATCAAAGTCAACACTGAAAATGCTTAGCTACAACACATCCACAAGAAAGGGCGGGTAAGAAATCTCACAGCGTCATTCACTTTGAATCCCTTCGTCCAATGGATGAGAGTGCCAGAATCCACAGCCGTTTGCTTCACGGGAAATGAGAAAGTAAAGCCTACTTCCCGCGACTGACCAGTATGCAGCCTGAAATCCTTTCCTTCCCTTGTCGCAAAACTCACCAACTCCCTAGAAATAAAATCAAACAATTCATCGCTCGTTCCGAGCATCAACTCAGGAGGAATTGCAACTTCCTCATACTCTTGTTGAATTACCCTCCCCTTAAGCCCGCCCAACTGGACACGGAGCACCCGGAAGTTCGTGCCACCCAAGTCCACTGCATAATAAAGACCGCTCTCATTCCTGTCCAGTCCCGAAAGAACGATTGCACTCATTAATACATCATAAGCAAAATCGTTCCAAGAGTTAGATTTACAAAGAATTACTCAAGAAACGTCCACTTGCAGTAAGAGAGGAGTAAAATACATTTGTAGCACATTATACAGGTTAACATGTTCTGCACAGGAGACTATTTCACTAACCGGCAACTGAAGGTAAATACAAAGCAATCCCCATAGAAGACAATAAAGCCCATTAAAATATCTTAAAAACAAGCAGCTACACTACAAGAGGCTCTGTCCCTTCGTATTGCAGATACAAAGCTACGAGAGGCTTTGTAGCTTATTTCATGTTAGGGACTGCGGCTCTGCTTTGAGAAGCAACAAACGCAGTCCATAAGGGCCTACTCAAACTTTCTCCCGTCACTGTAGATGTAGCTTGCGTCGATACAAATACCTCCTCTCCTTCGATCTAGAAGCAACAAGTGCACATCACAATCTCTCAAAGTAATTTCCGACAGCAAAGGCGGTGTTCCCACACAATTCGTCCCGATTTTTCAACTACGTGCTTACTTTCCAACTGACCAAGGTCACCACACATCGTCCTCTTAAAGTAAGTCTTTAGGACGGAAAACTGAGCAATCCCGGAACATGAAGACGCCTAACAAAAAGCATACTGATACCAGCTGAGACAACCAATTGCAAAAACAAAGAAGCTCTTGGCAGTAGAAACAGAAACTGCCAGCTCCTTCACAATTATATTATATTGTACAAGAGTTTCAAATGTTGCTCGTTTAACATTTCACTGCCGTTACATAATTCGATAAAACGCACAGCACGAACTACACCTACTTTTCAAGAAATCTGGCGGAGGTTCTACTCCTAATTTCACAAGTGAGTTGAACTGGCTAGAATAAACTGGATCTAACAGGAAAGTGTCCGATGGAAAATTAGAACTACATATTAAACTTGCACCAATAATTAAGTCACAGGGTGCAATACATTGTCTCCTCCAAATAATGCGCGCGTTTTGCTTAAAATAAATTCTTAATAAACTATTCAACGACCGTTCACTTGAGAATTATCAGAGGCAACTATAACATTTCAAGCGCACCCTCTGGAACCAAAATTAAGCAAAAGAAAAAATCACGTAGTCTCTGCCTACATTATGTTGCACAAATTTCATCTAAAACAGAGACGTCGACAGCTACATGATCAGGACTGCAAATTTACAACCAACCTGCTGCGCGATTTATTAAATGACCCGAAAGAATAAAACTATCTCCAACTCAGAAAACAAAGGTCTCACAACAAAAAGCATTTCAAACTAAAACAGCATGCAAGCTGCGAAAGTCTCCAACAAGTCAAAACAACAGCATCGAAAGAAATAGAAAAATTCGACGCTATAGGAAGACAAAAAGCGCCAAAAGAGGTTTACAATTTTTAATAAAAACGAAAGGAGTAGAAAGATTGAAAATGAATTCGCGAGTTACCCGTCCGGTAAGCGGTCAATATATGTAGGAAGCATTTTCAGTTTGCTCCCGCCTTCCGAAACCAGACCAGCGTGCATCTCAATCGCCATCGCATCCACCACCTGACGCAAGCGCGCAAGCGGCGTCTCACACGCCTCTTGAAACTCCAGCAAAATTCTCCGCGCCGTTTGCTTCTGAGATCGCACTTCACAACGCTGCTTCACAATCACAGCTGCGACAGTGCACGCAGCGGCTGCGCATGCGACATGCACTCCCGCCATTACCTTCGATCGTGCTTCCATCGCGATACAGCCTGAATACAACACGGTCTACCAGAATAAAGGAAAAAAGAAAGAACCAATTGCCTCTCACAGATCGCTCGCTTCGTTAAACCATCGCCCCTTAATTCTCTACAAATTTCGTGTTCTCAGCACTTCCAGCACCAATTTAATTTCCTGATTCAATCGCGGGGCTTCACTGTCATACCTCTCCTTCACCGCATGCGCTATACCAAAATGCCTTCCGGATTGCACTGCATCTCCGTTTCCGAGCGTCCTACTCTTTCTACTACTCTCATGTTTTGCAAGCTTCGAGCGCGAAAGAAAAAGAAGAGCGCAGCCGAAGCTCATGACAAGTCTCGGAAGCACCCGGCTCGGTAGGAAGGCCTTCATCCATCCATTATATTGGATGCTTTTTGTCTTTTGAATGAAGTTCATCCGTATTGACGCTGCCCGTTACCAGATGGCAATCTAAGGCGGGGCGGGTCCACAGCCACATGGATTGTCTATATAATTCATTTTGAGGCCATATTTTTTCAACAGTGTGTGTCCCTCGCCCTTTGAAGATGCCGGCATCTTCCATCTGGTTTATCTCCCCCAAAAAACGAATATCCAAGTATTACAATCAGTATAGTTTGAAAGCAAATTTGGTAGAAACTAAGTTGTCAGTTGTTTTGGGGTCCAAAAAGTCACATCATGTCATTAATTTCTTGGTTGGTAAACACATTCAGCAAATTCGAAAATGCCGAAGCCGCTATCAACTTTAGTTATGATCTATCTATTCCACATCCCGATGGACGTAAAGAGTGTTTACAAGAGTGTTGTTGCAAGAAGCCATGCATGCAGGATTGGTATCAAGTCATGCGTGACTTGACAAGGAGGTGATAAGTTCCACGGGTGTGAAGTGCAGTGCAGTTTGGATAAGTTACAAGAAATCCATGGAACACGTACTCAATCCACCCACACCAAGTTGTTGACAGAAAAACGTCCATTCTACCTTTCAGAAATAGAATCTTTCTAAAAAAATGCTTGCTTGCTTGCTTGCTTGCTTGCTTGCTTGTGTCACTCTCGATCTCTGACTCGCCTCTTGTACCATCAAGCTCATATTATTTGCTCTGATCATGAAGGAGGCACATCCGATTCATCAGCAAGTCGGTGTCGATCAGTTTCCAAGTCATCTGCCCTGTGGGTACAATTCGGGGTGAAAATTTCCATTCAAAACGTCACCTCAGAGACCGACGTACATTAGCTTGAACGTCCACATGACGACTTGAGTTTCACTAGTACACAAAGTGCACAAATTTGGAGCACGCGGCACTGGAGTGACACTGACTGTGAAAACTGAGAGCGAATGAATGCAGATTAAGCTTACTTACTTGCAGATAAGAATCGAATCCTTCCGCACTCCTCAAACGAACATGCGCACATTAGAACAATCCTACTGTTTGAAAAAACTGTCGAAAGTTGCAAGAATGCGCAAAGAATTGCTCACAAATGGATAGAACTTTTATATAAAACTGTCCTTGGGGAGTTAGTAAATAATTATGCTTTTGTAGTAGAATGTGCCATCAATGGGGTGTATTGCCAGTGCTCCCCAAGCTCACAATTTCTTACTGTAGAAGCATGGTCATATATAACACTGTAGCTTGGTTCCCTGGGACCACCTTTCTACTAGTGATCGGTGATGCTCTTAGTTGAGTGAGTTTGTTGCCTGTATGCTTCATCAAAGAAAATCTTGCTTTCGTGCAGCATTGTAGAACATTGGTATTAACACCATCAACTGAAGGATTCTTGCACTTGCAGACCACTATTACAGTGCGCTCTCTCTATCTTATCAACATGCCGGCGGCTTGTGGGAAGGAAATGGCGACCCTGGAATTGTGGAGAGTTGAGAAAATTGGGAAGAGAATTTACAAAAAAAACCGCCTTGAAAATACAGATACTATTCAGCTTTCTAGTTCCGTTGAGGATGGCTATCTGACCCACTACCCGATATAATTGTGATCCACTCGCTGCCTGTACAAGTCTTCATAATATTCGTACCCCAGATGCTTAACTGATTCCCTTTCCCTGCGCACATCAATGTTAGTTGCAAATTTAGAATTTTCTAGTGGATGATAGCAAAGCTGAAACCTTCGTACACCTTAAGCTATTCGGCAGGAAGCTGTATTGATAGAGTCCTTGTGCTTGCCACAAAACGAAATGATAGTCGGAGTGAAGATGATTGAATGGCCTGATAATTGAAGAAAAATGAGAAACAGTAGGTAGATTGAAAAATCAATATAATCGGAATGGTAATGGGAAGGCAAAAGATACTCATTATGGATATTTTCCCAATTGCATCTCCCTTCTCTACACCGGTCCAAGAAATTTGGATTAAAATGTGGAACATGTGTAGATAGGACACAAATGGGTTGTATGCATACCGTCCTTATGTGTGTAGTCAGTTGCATACCTGAGTTTGCTTGAAGCTTGGATGATGTGCATTTGGAAGACAACTTTGAAGCTTTGGAGGTAACCTGTTACAGTATGGTTTTAGAGCTACAATAACTAAGGTAAACCAACACATTTTAGGTACAAGATCCACCCTAAACACCTAGAAAAGGACCCATCAAAGCCTTGCATCAACCTATGACAATTTTTTTAATTTCAATAAATGAGATTATTTTGGGCTACATCATGTTGAGTTAGTGGCCACAATCAATGTCTTGGGTGACTGTAATGGAGTGATTAGTGACAACAATAGGAACTTCCACTTTTTGAGTGTAAATTCATCACAGGAAAAGACATTTTTTGGCCTTCATGATGTGGCCATATTAGGAAACATTGCAACCATTTTAGGTGAGTAAGATGACCATTATGGATACACTTCATTAGAGAAAAAATGAGGCCTCTGGAGGGCTGCTCTAGCAGCAGTTGAACTACCCTCCCATCTTTTTTTTTGGCAAAAAAAGGATTTTTTCCCTAAAATTGCCCACCTCAAACCTGCAGTTTCCAATGTTTCCGATGGCACAAGAATCCAGTTTAACATTTTTTTTTTCTAACTTGATGGTAATAATATCACTTTTTTTAAAATTTAAAAATATATATTTTATATTTAAAAGTCAATTTTGTTAATTTGTCACACTTTGAGGTTTAGGGGTTTTCACTATGTTCAAGGTACCCAAATTAAATGATTTAGAGTTGAAATTTTGGTGGTCTATTCCCACACTAGGTGGGCAAATTAGTGTTGAGGGGAATTGAAAAATATATTATTTTATGTCTTCTATATCCATTCAATAAAAAAAATCATGTTCATTGAACTCGTTTTTCAAAAGTTATAGTAGATGATAACAACATCACTCCAATTGTAATATGGTAAATTTCGTTAAAATGGCGGTATTCCATTAAAATGGCACAAAATGAATCCACTGAAAGAGTGAAAACAATGGAAAGATTGTCTGAGGGGAGTGAAAATGCGTGAACTAGGAGTGATTTGAATGTGCTAGGCATAAAATTGGCACATGTATGACCCTATCGCGGCACACTTATTCTCTTTTGTAGAAGATATTCCATTAAATTGGCATGCGGAATACCGCCATTTTAACGAAATTGACCATTAATGGGAAATATGATAGGTGTTTCTTGCAATGAATGACCTTCAGAGTGTGGATTGAATCATGATGACTTACTCATGGCAATGATTATGGATTGGTTTTTGCCTGGTTGGTCGTTTGTGTATCAAGGTTTGGATAGATGCAGTATTGGACCGTGGATTTCAGGTCTTAAGCAAGGGTCCGAATTCAGGGATCACCTTTTTCCAAGGTTTGACTACATGTTGACCCATTTGCACGCCTATTAGAGCATCCCTACCAATGGCTTCACTATCCCTATCTCTGTTGGGATGAAGGGGAGCAAAAATGGGGATAGGAAAGGCAAGCGCCCACTAGTTCTACCCTAAATTTTCAACTTATTGCTAAATATAGGTAGGAAGAAGTCAAGAAGAAACTATAGAAATAATAACAAGGCCAAATGAATAGTACTCCTACAAATCAATGAAGCACAACTCATGTTGAAAAGGTGAGAAGTGGTTTAACACTACAACAACAACAACAATGTTTTATGACTGCAAAAATATGACTAAGAATGACTGGCGACTACTCACAGTTATATTCTTGGAGGTCAATACCTTAGGGAGAAATATGACTGCAAAATATGATTGCCAATCGTTTTTGGGTCTTGTACTTCACAGGCGTATATTATTTGTCCATTGGGAACACCAAAGTATTTCATAGGGAACGGTAGGGAACTCGTTTGAGAACATTGAGTTATATTATTAGTCATATTTTCATGATAGTAACATTTTTTTGTTTTTAGGCAACCTAAGAAAAATATGGGCAATCAAAAAAAATATAGACAAGCCATTGTTTAAAATTTTGAACCCTAATCATTACTTTTTAAGGGTTTTGAAACCCTAGCCAACACTTTTTAGGGTTTTGAAATCTTAGCCGTCATTTTTTTAGGATTTTGAAACCCTAGCCATCACTTTTTAAGGGTTTTGAAATCCTAGCCGTCATTTTTTAAGGGTTTTGAAACCCTAGCCACTACTTATTTTTACTCTTCTTCTTTACCTTTTGTTGTCTCTTGTCTCTTCTCTTTTTAAATTCACTCTTGTTTCTTAGTTGTTGTGTTTTGTTGCATTTTGAGTTCTCTCTTGTTTCTGAATTGTTGTGTTTTGTTGCATCTTGAGTTCACTCTTGTTTCTTAATTGTTGTGTTTTGTTGCATCTTGAGTTACTCTTACTTCTTAGAGTTGTTGTCTTTTGTTGCATCTTAACTCTTTTTCGTTGTTTCTTGTTATCTCTTAGTAGTTGCTCCTTATTGTTTCTTGTACATTTTAACTTGTATTTGTTGTTATCTCTTAGCACTTGTTGCCTTTTTTCTTTTTGTTCCTTGCATCACCATTGTTTTTCTTCTTACCCTAAATTTGTATTACATATTTTCTATTGTTGTAAACTTTTGAAGATTGAGCTTTGTTGTATGTTCATTAAAAATTAACTTCCTATTTCTTTAATTGTATATGCAGGCAACAAAATTGGAACAAAGTCGTTGAAGGCTACTTGCAACTCACTTCATATTATTGTAAGAAATATAGTCTCTATTGACTTGTGTAAATAATTCATTGTGATATATATATTTTGTATTTGTAACTAATAAATTATAAATGTCATTGAAAGGAGTCACATTCCTTCTTATATATTCCCTCTTTAATATAATTGTTTCTTGTATATCTTTAAAATCACATGTATTTGTTTTTAACTACATGAAATCTTTTATTCAATTGTTAAATTTTTTTAATGTATGATTGCAAATATGCTTAGTTATCTTACAACCGTTGTATGATTTGTTCAATTCATAGTTCAAAATACATATCAATAAAAAAATGACTACTTGGAGTTACAAAATGATTATAATAATTTTCAAAAAATGACTAGGTGCTCTCTATATGATTGAAAAATATGACTGAGAAGAGTCGTTTTACAAATCATCAAAAAATATGACTCACCGCAGTCATATTTCACAAAATATGACTGACCACAGTCATATTCCACGTCATCAACAAATATGACTCAATGCAATCATATTCCACAAAATATGACTGAGCGGTCATGTTCCACGTCATCAAAAAATATGACTCAACGCAGTCATATTCCATGTAGGATTTTTTCATTTACCTGGGTAGCTCAAGAAAAAGTCAAAGAAAGTCAAAATATACACTTTGTTGGCATACTAGGGCTAATTATAGGTATTTATACCCCTCAACTTATATGACTGCCAATGTGACTGATGTCTGAAGCGACTGCTTCTAAACGACTGCTGTAGTCATATTCTAAGTCATTTGTAGTGATTTCTGTGCCAATCATATTTTTTGATTTTACGATTGACTGCAATCGTTTTCTGCAATCATAAAACACTGCTTCTGTTGTAATGTAAGGAATATTTCATTTGAATTCCCTATCCATCATTCCATATGGGGACTTTGGAGCCCCTTCCCTAAATTTTTAGGGATAGGGAATGTTGGTGGGTGGGTGGGGATTCTTCCCTATCCAGATGAAACTCATTCAGATAGGGATAGGTAAGCCACTAGTAGGGATGCTCTTATGGGCAACGGTTTAGGATTATTCTAAATTTTGGACAACATAATTATGGTTGGAGACAGGTGGTTGTGCAAATGCACATTTGCGAAGGGGATTTTATAGCGTGGATAGACAACAACGGGTTAGGGTGTGAATGGACAGGTGATGAATGAATTTGTGACGGATGAACTCAAAGGTCATTTGAACACTTCATAGCTGTCATTAGTATAGAACAAGAAATTACAAACATTTAGGCATTTGCATTTACATCACTACAAGCTGCTTCAAGTGAAGTAGAGGTAGAAGGCTCTAAAATGGCTCATGTAAGGGTTTATCTACCTTTTTCATGTATTTTCTTAAATGGAAATATTTTTAGCTCATTTTTCAAGCAAGAAAAATAGAAGATGAATCTAATACAAGTGGTTTCATATTTTTGAAGCATTTTTGAATTACTTATGGATTTTCAAAGAAGTTGTGTCATATGTCCCTATTTATGTCCCTAGGTCTTCTATAAACCATTCACTTGCAACTTCTAAAGAAAAATAGGAAATCAAAGAGAATGATTGGCTCTTGAAATTAACTCCTAAAGGACCAAACACTGTTTTTTGGCAACATAGGGATTTGGGGCAACTCACTACGAATGAAATTTTTCTTTTTTTTTCTTTGAAATTTTCACACAATGTATGCCCGAGGAGTAACTTTAAGGCCCAACAATTTTCATAACTTTTGACTACATGGTTCAAAAGTTATTGCATGATATTTAATTTTCAGTATTTGGCAGGTAGCCTGAGCAGAAAAAAAACTTCTTTGAAAATCACTTTTAAAAAAAATAACAATTTGAAATTGATTCTCTAGATTTATATATATGTGGTAAGCTTTGAATCATTCCATTTTGATTAATGAAATGAAAGTTATGAAGAACTTTAGTTTGGGTTAGTTTGTCTAGTTATGGAATCTCTATTCTAAAATAAACTTTGAAGTCCTTCAGTTAACTCAATTTTCAATATTTTTTGAAAAAAATAGAAACATTAATTGTACATTGTTTATTATAACATTACAATCATTGGGATTGGCATTTTTCAATTTCATAAATAAATTGTTAACAATTTAGTATTTTTAAACATTCTCTACTTCTTTCTACTTACTATTTTTTTCCTATATGTTATACAATTTCAAATGATCTGAAAATTTCCAAGCATGTAGCCAACTTGCCTTGAAGAAGGAATCCAAAGAATAACAACCATTTTGGACATTTTTTTCATACAAATGTGACCTTGTGAAGTGCAGCTGTCCGGAATTTCACAGGGTCAAAAAAAGGTTTTTTGTCACTTCAAACGTTAATATCTTGCAATCTACACGGTGGAAAATTCTGAAATTTTTACCACATCTTCTCAAACCAATGTAATACAAGATCCTACAATAGGTTACATGTTTTTAAAAATGTTTTTTTTTTCTTCTAAAATTTGGTACTTGTGGCCTAGAAATGATTGTTTTGGAGCACTTTTGGTGAAATCATAATCTTTGACGTTTAGGTTAATAATGCTTTTTTTCCTTGATTCATTCAATGACTTTGGAGGTCAATTTATGAACTACCGTTTGTCCATTTTGCAGCCATTTATAGGGTCCATTCTTAGTGCCCGCTCCGCTCCATTTGAGAGCCTCCTACCTTACATCAATTTTCTTTGCATTTCATCGAGCAATCTTTAATTTCCACTGAGAGTTTTCATTACTACATTAGCTTGTTTCACAGAACCCCACAGAGAATCTTGTCGATGATAGGGTTTTCCTCCCAACACTGCACTCATCAATGGCTGCGTGACGACGGAGGTGCCTGTTGCTCGACCAACCGTGCGTGGCGTGGGATCCGTCGCCGCCAAGCACCGAACCTGGCCCCATGCTAATGGTTCGTAACCAGCTCTGATTGTCTGCAACTCTGCATTTGTCTGCTTGACGGAGTTTCATCCATGAGCAGGCTCGGATAGTTCCGTCGTCCGTAACCTCCGACACGATGTTAGACAACAGTTACATGAGTTTTCATTCGCCCTGGAACCCACTGGCCGCCTCCCTGCGGCTCGAGGGTTACCTAGGCCATAATGTCGCAAGGTGTACGTGACGGAATCAATTAAAGAAAATTGTTGCTCATTCATTCTGGTGTTGGTTACGTCGTCTAAACTAGAAACTAATTCATTTTCTGCAATAATCGATGGCGCAAACTGCTCTCTGAGTGTCGCTGATCTAAGGTGATGAAATTGTCTCTGCTTCATAAGTCCTGCAACAAGTCACTTTGCAGTGTAAATACGGTGTGATTCGGTGATGGTCCAAAACAGACACTAAAACACTTGAACAGATGTATGTATACCTGGTCTATTTAATGTACAGTACAAACACACATTGTTGAAGAAATTTGGGTCGCATATTTAGCACATGGATGATATTTTGATTTTTACTGTGAAATAAATTGATGTATATTAACAATCAGTCTATCTTATATGACTTGGCACTGTCTTTCTGGTACACCCAGGTCAAATTAGTGGTTTTCTTTGATTACATATTCCCACATTGTGCGTGTTCTCAGTGTTTTTTGTGTCTGTTTTTCATTGTAAGAGATGTGTCCGGGATGATGCTTGCATACAACACTTTCTCACTCTAGTTTCAGAAGATTCCCCAGAATTCACACTACTCTCCCGTAGAAGCCAAATTAGTCCAGTAATGAAAAGTACACTACCTTAATCACTAACCTTTACAATATCACTAATCTTTCCTGGAGGCAGATTAGTTCAGTAGTGTTAAGAATGTTTGCTTCAACAAGTTGGAAGAGGGAAGGATGTACCCCGAATCTGGTCGGGCGCATTCGGGGCCATAATTTTTCTTTCATCTCAGCAAGTTATCATCCATTCAAACATATTTCAGCCATGTGGATTTGTGGATTAGTTTTATACTTTCTCAAAACGCTCAACAATCTCAACTTCAATTAATTTATGTCGTAATCGTCCGGGATGTAGGATACGTCTCCAAACACTGAAGGTACCTACTGAATAAATTGAAGTTGTCGGCACCGGGAAAAAGAGCTGCAAAAATTATTGGGAAGTCAATCAAGTCCAATTTTGAATGCTGGTGGTTTGAGTCAAGAGGTGGACTCTAAGAATGAGCAGGAGTCCTTTTGGGGCACCATGGGGCTAGATAGCACAATTTCAAAATAATCTTTACTCTTTGCCAAGTGAAAAAAAGTAGCTATTTTTTGTTAAAAATTTATTCAATTCTAATTATAATGTGGATAAAGTTACCAAATTTGGATGAAAATGTGCATGAATGTAATCAAAAACTATTTCCAAAAGATGTAGAAATACAACGCATCACATAATTTTAAGTGATCAAATTCCTCGCACTTTCTCAGAAAGTACTCCGGAGTAATATATAAGCCCTGATGAGCAGGTAATAAAATTCAGGTATGAAGTAGGAGAAATGAAGTTGAAAGAACAAGAGATATAGAAAGTAAGCGATACGGCATTGCATCAAAACATTGATCATAGTGCCTGTTAACTAAATTTCCCCAAGCGTAGCTAGACCATGGTTTGTTATCAATCAGTACCATTCCTGCAAAACCCAGCCTTGCCCGAGACATTTCCTCAATCGTATGCTAAACTTCTAGTGTAAGGAGACTGGCTCTGTAACAGCAGAGTCGGTCTCCTTAATGGAAATACTTTTTGAGCCCTGCACTTTACTCGATTTCAGTGTTACTACAGTAACACACACTTACAGCTATAATCTGGAGCTCTTCCTGCTCCATTGGACACAGGAGGCACACAGAGAGAGCAACAATCTGATACCATCATGTTCATCTTATCCAGAAAATCAATATATAAAATTCGACATAGCTCAGTCTTGAAAATGTAACACGTGCTAAGATCCAATCCACCTGCAAAGTATTCTGATCCGCTAGATTAAAGGCAAAACGGAACAGAAGCACACACGGATACTGGATCTGGGGTACTGAGCAGATCAAATCAAGTATATGGTACCAAAATTTGAACAAAGATTCGGACATACGATATATTGAAAATGACACCGACAGATCAAGCTACATTACGTTGAAAACCGAGACCATCCATATCTCAATCCTGTCCTCCAGACATTACAGTATGAACATGACTTCGTGGATTCCCAAGGGTGATAGGATGAAACTCCCTCACCTAACTTGACATTCCTTACTCAGTTCTACAAAGCCAATAAAAAATTTCAAGGCAAACCGAAAGAAATTAACATACTCGCAAAGAGAGTGAAACAGTCAAACTCCCCTGTGACACGAAAGAGCTTCACAGTCCTCTCAAATCATTCCAGACAAAGAAGCATTGCAAGCCGCGAAGTCAGCTGTAACCAAGAGCGGTAAACGTGACCTCAGCACAAACTGAAATTTCATACCCTACCTCATAGTACAAGCTCGAACCAGCTCAATAAACTCACGAGCAGTTCGTGTGCATTGAAAAATCGGCGAATCTAATCAAAACATGATTGGTAATTTCAGGTTCCTACCACAGGCCCAAAAACTTCCACCATACACCACCCACTCCCAGCCAGATGATGATGTTCACCACGCTGCACAGAAAACCGTAACCCCACCACTCAGACAGGGGAACGTAACCTGCACCGTAAAAAACAGGAGCTGAACCGATGCCGTAGTGGGTCAAACCCCCCATCAGATTCGAAAGGAAAGACAAAACCAAAGCTCCGAACAGCGGGGGAGTGCCCAGAGCCGTCGATACCGAAAGGAACGCAGTGAACATCGCTCCAATGTGAGCGGCCCCGCTCGCAAAGAAGTAGTGAGTGTAGAAGTACAGCAACACCAAAATTCCGAAAGAAGCTTGCCAGGCCAGGCCAAGCCCTCCAACCACCTGACAAAAACATCAGGGCGAACAAAAAACTCAACCTTCAGACACAATCAACCAAGAATGTCCAACACTAGCAACGTTCTCCTCAATCACCAACACTAAAACATACTTCACTCCTCTAATTCAATACACCCAGTGCCACAAACACCTCACTTACACCCTCGCATTCCACCCAACCCACACCAACAGATTCCAAAAAACTTGTGCAATCCAGCAATGCAGCTGCCGAATATCAAGGTTCGGTCTGGACGTTACCTTCACAACATTCTGGCTGAACCAGGCGATCAATCCGTACTTGTTCAAGTAACCCGCCATGGCAATCAGCGCAGCGAACCAAGTCAGGGTGTCCCAAGCAACGGACTCGGCCAAGCACTCCTTCCACGTAACCACACCGGTCGTCAGAAGAACCGACAGGCCCAGAATGGCAGCAGAAACAGCATCCACGCCCAAAACGCTTCCGAAGATCCAAAGACCAACCTGGGAAAAAGTACACAATAATCCAGATTTCATTAGCTACAACGAATCCATGACCCGTGACAAAAATCACCCGGGTACAAACTTCAATCCAGACAAATGATTCCGAAGGAAAACAACTTCGGACAACGTCCACTAAAAATAATCCTCCACAAAGCCATTTACTTGCTTGATGTGAAACTAAGAATTTGAATGTGCCCTAATGCACAATATAAACAATCGGCGGGGAACACATGAATGCCATGAAACAAAGTGGAACCTATCAAATTACTCACTTTCCTGAAAGATGCAGGTAAGAGACCTAGTAAATTAAAAATACCATAAGCTTACCCAAGAGCTTCTGCTAAAATTATCATAAAAATGTACACATTCTACATACTGCAATACTAAGGGGCAGGTTTCCCAGCACACCAAATGGAATTTGGAATTTGTTAAGAGGCATGGATTTACAGACTACACTACAGATCTACAGAAGCAAGGAAACCAAACCAAAACATCAATGGAAGCACACACAAAAGTTGCAAGGCACTTCTCACGGAAATAATGCAACATCACAGGCACTCGGAAATAAAAGGAACGACGGAGAAACGTAACCTAATAAACCTAGAAAGAAAAACCTTGACGTTGGCGTGCAAACGTACCGTGGCGACCAGGGTGACGGCCATGATCTTCTCGTTCTTCGACATAGGACCCATTTTCGACAAATTCTCCTCAGCAAGACGAGGCGCGTCAGGGCTGCTCTTCACCTCAGGAGGGTAGACCACGTACAGCAAAGCAGGAATCACCAGCAGAGAAATCAGGCCCGGAACGAACGCCGCCACCGCCCAGTCCGTCCAACTGATCGTCTGACCGATCGCACTCATCGTCAGATTCACGCTCAAAGGGTTCGCCGCCATCGCCGTCAAAAACATCGCCGAAGTGATCACAGAAGTCTGGAAGCAAGTCAGCATCAGCCAAGAACCCAACTTACGCTCTGTCCCGTCGCCCGTATTGCTCCCGCACGCCAGGCAAAGCGCCTTCACCAAAGGAAGGAAGATCCCGCCCGCGCGAGCCGAAACCGAAGGAATCGCAGGCGCCAAAAAAGCCTCCGCGAACACCAGGCTGTACCCCAGACCCAAAGACGTCTTCCCGAACAGCTTCACGAATTGGTACGCCACGCGGTTGCCCAGACCCGTCTTGATGAACCCCTTCGCGAAGAAAAACGCGAGCGCGATCAGCCAAGGGATCGGATCGCCGAACGCGCTGAACGCCGCCGCGAACGTCAGCGTCTTCGTCAACACCGCCGCGCCCAAACCCATCAACGCCACGGCTCCCAAAGGAAGCGGCTGCGTGATGATGCCCACCACCGTCGCCAGGAAAATCGAAAGCAGCTGCCACGCATTCTTCGTCACCCCCGTCGGCACGGGGATGAGCCACACCAGCACGCCCACGGCGATCGACGCCGCCAGAGGCTTCAGCGCCGCGCCCTGCCAAGGCTCCTCCTTCTTGGGCGCGGGCGCCGCGGGCACGGCCGCCGCGGCTGCGTCCACGCGCACCACGGATCCGCCCCGATGGCTCCCGCGCTGCTGCAACGCAATGGCGCCCTTCCCCAGCAGCGACGACGCTCCATGTTCGCCCCCGAAGAACAACCCCCTCGCCGGGGCCTCCCAATTCAATCCCCTCGCGCTCTTCCGGGCTCGCAAGCCCTGGCACGCGACCCGGCAGCGCGACGACGTCGTAGCTGCGACAGACACGGAGGGGCATCGTAGCAGCCCGTGGGAATGCACAGCTGCCGCGGCCATGGTCGCCATCGCTGCCACTCCAAGTCGAAGTCCAGCGAAACCCAAGAGTAGTGATGAGAATCTGCTTGCGGGTCCGGTCCAGGAGAAAACGGAAAGAGTTGGAAGTTGGGCCCTGGCTGGGGGATTGGACTTTGGACTTTGGAGGGGGACGATTGTGTGGACACCATCGTACTACTCCTCGGTGAAATGCTTTCGCCGGTATGAGCCACTTGGCGGTTGCTGGTTGGGTATGTTTCCGTCTGTTGGGTTTCCTGTGCTCGTTTCCGATGGGCCTTGGGCCTTCGGGGGATTGGACCCTGGGTTGGTAAAGGCAGTTGCTCCTTCCTGGGTTCTGGGAATCTTGAAATTGTGGCATGTGTTCAGTTGTGTCTGATGTTCGCTGACTACGGTACCTCTTGCGTCTGGTACTTTGCATTTCAAATTGCTTAGGCACTTTAGTGCAACTGGCGACCTTCAAGAGCCTCACACTCTTGGACTTGGAATGGGTGGGTCAAATACTCACACCTTCTCCAAATATCAAACTTCTATGAAGAATGAGAAGGCGGAGAGTGGAAAGAGGAGCCAATCAAAAGCCCTTGTGCCTGAAGAAGGTATGAAACCCCTTCAAGGTCATGTGGAGAATGAGAAGGAAGGATGCCATGATGTGTTCACCTGCAATTCAGTAATTTTGGAGTTGCTTTACTGGGAAAGCAACACAAGGAGTGACCATGAAAGTAGCAACGAGATTGCCAAGGATGCGATAGTATAACAAGGGGTGAAAGTGTCATGGTTGTGTAAAATATTCTTGAGCAAAATCTTCTTCATATCTATTCTTCATCTCCGGAGGAGAAGAATGGCCATTCTCAATCTTCATAGAACGGGACCTCTACCAACCATGGAGAGCCAATGAAAGAGTGTCATGTTCCCATTCTTTGAAAATTAAGAATGGGGTGAAGAAGGTGTGACTACCCCTAATGTGAATGAAGGTGGAAATCTCCAAAATTTCCACTTTTTGCTACTTGACTAGTTACTATTATTAAATTAATCAAATTTTCATATTTTCTTATTGGTAAATGAAAGGAGGTTCAGATGCACCATAGAACACAACATTTGGATATTGTATGCAAAAGTTATTAAGGACAAAGTTTGGTTTTAAAACAATTTCTTCCACATAGGTATATAATTGATTTTGAAAATGTACACAAAGTAAAGATAGCGATTTAGAGTAAATGGCGCACTTGCCGAAGTGCAATTTTGGCCAGTTTTGGCCTAGTTCCCAAATTGGGAACTTGGAGCTCTCTAGAGGAGGAAAAAATCATCTAATGTTGGAGGGTTCTTCAAATATAAATGTGACATTAAAAAAATTGAAAATTTGGGCACCACATGTTGAAGAAGCATTTATCAAATTTAACAATATTTTGAAATAGTAGCCTTTGGTGTTCAATGAAAGCTAAGAGGGTTGGATTTTTTTTAATTTCACTATATTTTAATTATATTATTTTATTTTTTGGGAAAAACTTGACATCTTTAATAATTGAGAAAATGAGAGCATTTTGATTTTAAAAGAATCACAAGTAAAAATGGATACAATCATCCTTTTTTAAAATTCATCAAATTTGCCTCTTCTTTGAGATGGCAACAAATTGGGCAATTTCGTTAAAATGGCGGTATTCCATTGGCATTTGTACATGAAGGAACAAAGATTGAGGTGTATTGAAGCACCTATTCATCTCATATCAAGCATCCATTAAGTCCCATGTATGTCCAAATCACTACTCGTTTACGTATGGCATTGCCCCCACCATTGTCTTCTACAAGATTTCATTCCCTAGTTGGTCCTTTGAACCGCCATTTTAACGAAATTGCCTATATGTTTATTAGGTCAACATTGTAATTGTAATGTGGGATTTAAGATTTTGATCTTACATTTTAGTAGGTCATTTTAGTAGGGCCATTTATCAAACTAGAAGAATGGATTTTTTAAGTTAAATATACTTGTACTTTTGAGTTATAGCATATTCAAATAGAAGGGTTACGAAAATTTACACCCTATAGTTTTTGAAGAAATAAACTAAGAATCTACAAACATTTGGATGGATGAAATATTACTCTTGTATGTTTTGTATAAGTGCATTATTTCATTAAAATGGCGGTATTCCATTAAAATGGCACAAAACGAAACTACTGAAAGAATGAAAACAATGGAAAGATTGTCCGAGGGGAGTGGAAATGTGTGAATTAGGAGTGATTTGATGTGCTAGCATAAAATTGGCACATGTATGACCCTATCGTGGCACACTTATTCTCTATTGTAGAAGATATTCCATTAAAATGGCGTGCGGAATACGCCATTTTAACGAAATTGACCATACATAGGAAAAAAATCTTCTAAAAATCACTAATGTTCAATCAATAATCAATGTTGACTATTGAGAGGAATTTTTTGAAATTTGGTTTTAAATTTTATTGATTCTTAATATTGTTTGGTGCAATGCAATTGATCTATCCACATGCATGAAATCAATTGGTCACTAATTGTCATGAACCTAACTTGAAGGCATGTTGTGTCACCTGGTGAGCAAGGGAGACATTGGGGGTGATTTCCCAATTCTTATAAGAGACTAGGTGAGAAAAATAAGAAATCTCAAGAAGCCAAGATTCTATAGTGTTGTGGTTGGGACAGATTAGATAGTGTGCCACAAATTTTTTGAAAGTTGGTGAAAGCAAGTATCCACAGATCTAAGTTAAAAGTAAAAAATTATGGCTCTTCAAAGTTGGAGGTATCCTTAATTACTACAAATCCAAAATGTAGGCCTAAAAAATAGGAGTTATGGGAGGATTCCCTTGTCCAATTAGGACATGCTACATATAATTGGAAATCTAATGAAGCAAGAATTCTCAAATTCTAAGGCTCATGAAGAGATTAGCTATGAACTAGTCAAAAGTTATAGGCAAACAAAGGAAATAGAGTTCCAACCTTTGGAATGCCATAATTTATTCAATACATATTGCATTTGAGAAAGTGAATAGCCCAAAGTGATCTAAAGAAAGAGTAGATCATGAAAATAGTTTGCAACTAAATGTTATCCCTATAGGAGATTTTGAGGCATGGAGGGCTCAATTTTGAGACTAATGCATGGAATCAAGTGGTCTTCCAAGGAGAGAGTGTGTCTTGAATGTCATAAGGTTTCCTAAAAGGAGGGGTTTGCCAAATCCCGCAAAGAGTATTATGAAGAGGGGTGGTCTCCCTCCTCTCTCTCCCAAATGGTGTTATAGTGGATTATAGTGGTCACGGCTAATAAAGTTGGTGATGGAGCCTCATTGCCGCCTTCATGTCATCATGGAGTGCTTTTGTGCACTCCTTGATACCATAGATGAAGGGCAGGATTGGTGGAAAATAATTATTTTTAAGAATGCCGAAAAACAAATAAAATGAATTTTCTTTTTACTGAATTCAGCAAAAATTAAATGAGCAAGTTTTTGTAAAAAATTAAATTTTCAATAAAAGTCAAAATGTTCAAAGACCAAGTACAATCAAGTAAATTTTTATGACAAACTATAGAAAATTCTACATTGATACTTAGTGAGAATGGAAGGTGGAGAGTTTGTTTTTATATTGAAATCCATTGTTCGTTATGAACCCTCAAAGGATATCATGGGATAATTTAAAGATTGAGCTCTTACTAATCCTAACCATTAACATATTCATTACAAAAAATTTGGACCTAAAAGAAGGTTGTTAAAAAAAAAAAAAAAAAAATTTGATGGCAAATGAATTGGGAACCATCTTGGCTGCCTCAACCCAACCCATTCCAATCGGTATAGCCCATATGGGTGCCAATGAAATCAACAGTTGCAGATCAATTGTACTTCAAATCACAATGAAGATGATTGTAACTTGACAATGATCTGGCATAGCGGGAACGGTAATCTTACAAGGTGGCATCACATTTGAAATGTTACTTCGCGCGCAATTTTGTGAGGATTTACCAAAGCTTTGCACCTCTATCAAAACTCTGTACCTTTGCGTCTCTATGCCTCTGTATCCAATTTTGGATCTTTTTATTGTTTTCTTTTAATCTTGTTTGATCAAGATATAATGGAGCCCCCGTTTAAAGTACAAGTTTCATTGCAATCAAAGTATTGTACCTTGATACTACGTGGAAGACCTTTGCATGAACAAGTACATAAGTCAGAATTTGCAAGGAGACAAGATGCAGGTCATACTAATCTAGATCTTTGGTTAGATGGAAAGATATATCCAATTGATCTAGTTAGTAACAAAAGACCGCCATTCAATGATGTTAAGAGTCTCCTTGAATTCATTGGAGACGGTAGAAGTAGATTTTTGGGCTATGCGTGTAATTTACAAAGAATTCATCAACAATCAGATCTTGATATTGGTGATGGACAAAGGTTGCAATTAGAAAATTCTAGTCTAAACAGTGCATCAACTATTGCTTAGGATTTGATTGCTTCCTAGTGAGAAGAAATATCGTCACTCTCAAGAGATGTCAAATGACAATGTTCAGTCTAAGCTTGACCTAGAAGTACAGATTGATGAATTGAAAAATAGTAACGTACATGAGAAAGAATTCCTTGCAACCAATCATCATATAGAATTATAAAGAGTTGCTTTAGAACTTCAGGAGACCAAAAGAGCATTGTTGAAATTACAAAGCAAATGGAGTTGTTTGCATGATGTCTCTTGGTTCTTCTTCCTTGCTTTTGTTGTCTCTTCGCTCTTACTTGTTGTCTCTTGGCTCTTTTTCCTTGCCTTTTGTTGTCTCTTAACTCTTACTTGTTGCTTCTTACTTTTGTTTCTTAGTTGTTGCTTTTTGTTGCATCTTAACTCTTGCCTCTTGTTGTTTTTTAGTTCATGCTTCTTATTTCTTGTTGTTGCATCTAAATTTTGTGTTTATCTTGCATTTTAACTCTTTCTTCTTCTTAGTTCTTGTTTTCTTTTCCTCTTGTTTCTTGTTTCTTGTTTCTTCTTGTTGCACCTTAACTCTTGTTTCTTGTTGTATCTTAGTTGTTGCTTCTTGTTTCTTGTTTCTTTTTGTTACATTTTAACTCTTTCTTGTTGTTATCTCTTAGTATTTGCCCATTTTTTCTTCTTGTTTCCTCTATTATCATTCTTATTCTACCTACTTTAAACTTAAGCTATATATTTTGTGTTGTTGTAAGCCTTTGAAGATTGATCTTTGTTGTTCATGCACTAAAAATTAACCTCTCATTTTTTTAATTGTATATGCAGGCATCAAAAGTTGAAACAAAGTCATTGAAGGCTACTTGCAACCCAAGAGAGCCATCTTCACATTATTGTAAGGAATATAGACCTTATTGGATTGTGTGAATGATTCATTATGATTTATGTGTTTTGTATTAGTGACTAATAAATGTCAATGAAGAGAGTTGCATTTCTTCTTGCATTCTCCCTCTCCAATATGATTATCTCTTATATATATATCTCTAAAATCATATGTATTCATTTTTAATTACATGAAGTCTTTAATTAAATTGTTAAATCATCTTGATGTATGATTTCAATGTATCATGTTGTGGGCGCTTAATTACCCACCCTTGGTAATTAATCAAACACAACCAGGTTCTTGGGGTTAACTAATTCTAACCTAACGGGTGACTAAGCGTAGGTCCATTGTGCCTTCCAAGCAATGGATCTTTTTTCCTAAGTTCCTAATTTTCGCAGGTGACAACGGAGTTGCCCCGATTGGCGAGGAAATAGTCCAGGCTAACCGTCCCCTAACGGTAACCTACACGGTGTCGTGTAGAGAGAGTTTGCCTCGGGAAATCACGAGGATTCTGGCTGCGACTAGAAATGGCTCGGGAATGAAATAAATTGTGACTTGTCGAATCTTCAAATCTTCGAGTCTTCAAATCTTCAAACTGCTACTCGTTGTCCTATCCTGTTGTGTTTCTAAATAGGCCAAGGGTTAAGGTAGGGTGATAAGAAACCACGGGCTTCGGACGTGTAAAACGGGACGGCCAGACCACGAGCTGAGCCGTCCGAGGGATTGGATCCTAAATTTCAAACCCACGGTGACCAGCAAACTTGCCTCACCAATGGGAACAACATAAAAGTCTCGACCATGTGGGCAATTAACCCCACTTCGTCGCATCCACAACACCAAATGAGGCTAGTATTGGTGTGAACCAAACTGCCCGCAACAATAAAATGAAATTTACAAAGCCACAAGCCACACACACACAAACACACAAGTCTTCCAACTCCTTCAACTCCAACTCCCAAGCTGATCTTTGGATGAGTGTCTTTGTTGATCTATAACTCCAAATGAACTAAATGATAGCTTTTCGGAAAGCTAAAACAATCATCTACTTCTCCTCCAAATTTCATACAATTCTAAGACTCTGTCTAACCTCTATGGCCATCCAAAGTTTCGGCCTTGAGAAGGGAAAGGCAGCAGACCTTCCTTCGCTTCCACACTCACAACTTTCTCATACAAACTCCAAATAGAACGAATGATAGCTTCATGAAAAGCTAACACAATTTCCTACACTCCCTCCAAATTTCATGGCAAAACAAGAACTTGTCCGTCTTTTATGGTCGGTCGAAGTCTCTGCCTCTTAATTTTAAAGGCAACAAACCTCCCTCCACTCAAACTATCACAACTTCTGCTTCACAACTCCATATCAAGCAAGTGAGATCAATTTGAAAACTACACACCATGATACACAACACCTCCAAATTTCATTTCAAAATACTTCAAATTCACAACACAATGAGCCCTCAAACATTCGGGCCTTTCTAAACTCACAACGGGAGAGAAGATGAATAGTGTTCCTTTTTTTCTCCACCTTATCTCTACTCTAACCACACAAACAAGTGGGGTCAGCCCCTAACTCACTCCCAAAGCTCTCACATCAATAATTGAGCCCTTATTTGACCCCACAACTATCTCTTTATCTTTATCTTAGAAAGAAAATTCACTTCAAGTTCACCTAGAAGGAAAACTATTTCATTAATTCCTTTCTATCTTTTCTTTCTCTATTTTCAACACCCAAAATGAAATCTACAAACAACTAACATAAAATAAATGTCTTCTCAAAGGTAAAAAACTAAAGTCTTCAAAGAAACTTCACTCCATCTTCAAGAACTTGAGAATTCGCTTGATGGTAGTAGCAACAAACTCAACACGATCCACCTTTGTCAAGGGATTGACCGGCCCCTCTAACCATCGTTGGTGACCGTGACTCCCTTTAATAGGCCTGACCATACAATAGTATTGATCGTCGTTAAGACCTTCAAAACTCCCTTCGAATGTCACTTCTTGGGTACCAGGTTCAACACACCCAACCTGCAACAGGATCACTAGTGCTCGAGCTCCACGCTGTAGGTTCCCGTGCCATCGCTGCTCCACACGGGGTTGCTTTGGCGGTCGAGAAGGCCCAGATTCATCTTGAGGACGCTCGTGCGATAATGAAAGACCTAGCGGTTGAAGAGGTTGAGCCGGTAGTTGAGATAACGAAAACTCAAACTCCGATTCTGGTAGAGGCTCCTCATCCTGAGACTCAGAAAAAACCCTCCAATTCGACATACTGAAATCTATAACATACAATAAAGAAACTACTTCAAGTTTGGTGGCATTCTAAGATGATAACCTATTCTTATATAGATGGCTCATGTCATTGTGAGAAGGCGTCATCTTGAAGCTACTAAGGATGATGTCATCTTTATTTTTATATTATTAAAATCAAATCTATGGAAATAATGTATTACTATGCATTTTTACACTATGTACGCATTTACAGTGCGACAACGGACTACTACCGAATCTATCCTAATCTATGGGAATCTAAGGTTGATCGACCTTTCCTAACACTGGGGGAGGATTCCTAAGTCCCGTCCATGGTTTCCTATGTCGATTGGATGTGCTTAATTTCTTGAGGTAGTTGGCTAACCGGACTCCTAAACTTAATGTTTCTTCTCTATCTAATCTTAACTCGTGATTCAACTTAAATTCCAACTTAAAGTAGACCCTTAGTTTAACTCTTCGGGTTTAGGCTAAACCTAATTTCCACTTTGGTTTCCTAACCTAACCGGTTGTTTGCTACTCTAATTTATCTTCTAATCTAATTAATCTTCCTCCTAATTTAATTTATCCTCTAATTTAATTTCCCTTCTAATCTAATTTGTCTTTTAATCTAATTTAATTGACCTCCTAATTTAATTTACCCTCTAATTTAATTTCCCTTCTAATCTAATTTGTCTTTTAATCTAATTTAATTGACCTCCTAATTTAATTTATCCTCTAATTTAATTTCCCTTCTAATCTAATTTGTCTTCTAATCTAATTTGATTGATCTTCTAATTTAATTGATTCCTTCCCCTAATTTAATTTACTGTTTAATCTAATTTCTCTTTTTACTTTCTACCCTTGACCCTACGTCTTTATCACCTAAGGTAATTTTGATTTGCTAATTTAACCTTAACTCCTAATTGGATTATTTTGTCCTAATCTAATGTTTAACTTCTTGGTTGAATTTTGACCCTAACGGTTACTAATCCCTAGTCCTATCCTATCATGTTCTACCTTGTTTTGTAATCTAATTCCTATCCTATCCTAATCTAATTTGGCTGCTTTTACGGTCAATTTCTATGTATGAGAGGGGTTTAGATACTTCTAGCCCTATCGATAAACTTCTATGTCTAAACTTAAGGTCCACCCTAATTCCTATTTGCTAATCGACATTAATCACTACTTAACAGAATTTAGCACAAATTAAAAGAAAAGCACTGGGGATTAATTTACTGACTCACCTGATCATTGTTGGCATGCGCGACATTTTCCTCCACACCTCCGGCCGCGTGCTCGTATTCCATAGTCAACACGTATTTTGAAGTAGTAAAATGCCTACGGCTTAATCCTTGGCGAAGTAGTACACTCTAAAGACCCTTAATGGTCCCTTCCTTTCTCCTTATCTCTTTTTCTTTTACTTCAATACTATTCCTACCAACCCCTTAAATGAGACCTTACACCATATGACGCTAATCTAATGGAAGAGTCACCTATTCTCTTACGTCGTCATTTTGGTGTCATCCTAATCTCTTTCTTAATGGTTGTAAGAAGCTTTTGAGATTTCCTACCTAATCCTATGACGCAACACTATTTATCGTCTCTCCCTTCTTCCTCTCCTATAACTACCCCCTTCCTAATTTTGTCATCATTGTGTGAGGTGGCTTGTTGGTGAGGGACCTTGAGAGGTTGTGCAGGTTTGGACGCGTAGGATGGCGACTTCTCTTCCCCCCTTCTTCCTTTAGCCTTGAGTTGGTCTTTCGTTAGTCCTTAACTAGACTCCCGGTTTTCAACCTTAGTGTGATGAAAATCCCAAAAAAAAGTGTGGTGGGGCCCCGCAGGGCATTGTCCCGTAGTGCTGAATTTAGTTGAGGTAAGGATTTCTCCTTCCCCCCCCCCCAGAACTCCCCAACTCCCTGGCCCTCCCCGAAACTGGCTTTCCCGAACTGGCTTCCCCGATACCCGGCCCCCGAGACCCTGACGGGCTGTCCCGATGGGCTATACCCCGATGGGCTGTACCCTTACGGGCTATACCCTTCGGGCTTCTGACTGCTCTCCCTTTACGGGCTGCTGACTGCTCTCCCCCTTACGGGCTGTCCCCTTACGGGCTGGACCTAAGGCCGGTCCCACACTTTTTACTACAAACCTCACTCTCCGGGTTCCCGTATGGGAACCCACTACACAACTTTAAATTGGACGGGTCAGGGTCACAACTTCACCGCCTAGGGGGATAGACCAAAATTTTAACAACTAGCAAAACAAACGGCCTAGTGGCGGGGTTTCTCCCTACACTTGTATACCACCTAGGCACTCTTGGGGGCTAAACTTTGGCTTTTCCCAAGAAGATCTTGGGAACTAAACTTTGGAACCAAAAGAATAGGGGGTTCAAAGCTTCGCCGTTGAATTGGTTTTGACACCAACTCTAAGACTCGTGACGCCCCCCGGGTCCAAAGCTTCGCTGTCTAAGGCCTGTTTTTGACACACACTCTAAGACTAGGGTAAGTTACAAGTTCAAAGCTTCGCCGCCTCAAGGGCGGTGGGACCCACTCACAAACAACACGGCAAGGGTGACTATGGTTAGGATTTGCACAAGAGACAACCGAATCCCCAAAGTAAGCGTAAACAAGGCAATACTCACATACTAAAGGCCCCCCAAAGTGGCATCGCCAAGGTACGGTGGGGGGTAACTTTAGGATTAGTACAAGACACACAAAAGATACACGGAAACACACGCAAGTAGATGAAACCCGCTTGACTCGCAACAAGTACAAGGTAAGATGGAAGGACCTCAAGGACCTTCAAAGAGCTTGAAATAAAACGACAATGGGAGCCAAAAGTGCTCCGAAAACACCGTAGAGGTTTTTTGGCTTGAAACGCCAAAAATTCCAAGATAACTTGGACCCACGGACCCAAAACAAGTATTGGGGGTGTTTTGGGAGAGAGAAGGGCCCCCTTTTATAGGTTTCCAAGGGCCCACTCCCCCCCTCGACGAGTAACCTCATCCATCCGGATTTTCATCCAAATTTGAGATTTTCACCTAATTTTGGATTTTACGTTGGTCCTAACCTCTAACTTTTGGAGTTTAGCTCGGAATTGCAAATGGATTGCGCCAATGGCTTCAGAATGCCATTTTTAGCCTGAAGGACCCTCTACCCCCTATTTCTATCACAAAAAACCCATCGGAAACTAGTGCCAACTGGAGCCAATTAAAAGGGTAAAAACCTAACTTTTGGGGTTTACCTCTTTTGGCTTGGGTAACTAGCTAGGGTTGTTGGGGAGGCTCTAGGGAGTAAGAAAAGGCTCCTTGATGTCTTCGTTCCGACTTCGTACACTCCCGGGACGCCGGTCAACCCCGCAAAGATCCTGCCGTAATTATTAATTGGGGGGATGTTGTCAGTTTCGGCTGCTTCCCGCTATTGGAACACCATGAAATTTGTCGGGGCGCGTTATTAACATAAAAGATGCTAGTCTAATTTTTAGTGAGATTTTACCGCAGCCTGGGTATTTTCCATGAATTTCCCAACGTGGCCTTTGGCGGTTGACTGCTCGGAAAAAGATCCTTTGGAGATCAGAAAAAACCGAGACTTTTTGGGGAACCTCTCATGGAGTTCCTCAAGCCACGTGCCAAGTCTTAGGCTATTCTGGCACACAGTTGGTGGCGAGGTGAAAACTGACTTCGGTTGAATCACCGGCAGTCAGGGAATCTTTTACATGTGAAGGAATCTTGGCGAATGGGTTTTGCCGTAGACATCTCGACATGTTCCAGATCCGAGAACACTATCCGGCGGCTATTCTGGCACACAGTTGGTGGCGAGGTGAAAACTGACTTCGGTTGAATCACCGGCAGTCAGGGAATCTTTTACATGTGAAGGAATCTTGGCGAATGGGTTTTGCCGTAGACATCCCGACATGTTCCAGATCCGAGAATACTATCCGGCGGCTGTGGATTCCTCCATGCGGCCTGTCTGGGACAAGTAACACCTGCAAACTAACAATTTGGATTCCTAATGTTTCGTCGGTGGAATGGGGAAACTAGAACCTATCTTTGGAGATTTACGTGGGGCCCTCCTTCACTCTCCTAAGACTTAATTTAGCCTATCATGGTCACATGCACTAGGTTTTGGGCTATTTTGGGTAAGTTCCCGGTAGCCCTATTGTTTTCCACTAATTACGGGTTCTAACCTATATACAAGTGGGTTTTATGGGTAATCTATGGATAAAAAGCTATTTATGACCAAATGCTATACTGGTACGTGACATACCTATTTTGGTTCTACACTCTTTTTTGGACTTTTTGTAGTACTTTATGCCTTAATTTGTAATAAACTAAAAAAAAGAAAACAATGAGTCCCAAGTGACGAATTTGGGGCTCACACATGTCCATTTAAAATGCATATAAAATGTGATTGTAATTTATAATTGAAGCTATTTTGGACCTCAATCACTCTAATTACAAATTGTAAAATTGTAATTCTCAATCATCCGGAATATCACTTGCTTGAGTTACATTTTATAGTATATATTGACCAAAATATAACTAGCTCTAGTCATACAATGCTCATAATTATGCACTTCAAAATATGACTTTATGCTTCTTAAAATATGACTGCAATTTATCACATCAACCAAAAAATCTCACAAGAGTCATATTTCACATCATTAAAATATGACTCACATGAGTCATATTCCACATCATTAAAAAATATGACTCATAAAAATCATTTCCCACATTAGTAAAAAATATGACTTACAAGAGTCATATTTCACATCAACAAAAAAATATGACATCATTCAAAAATATGACTCGTGAGAATCATATTTCACATTATTCAAAAATATGACTCATGAGAGTCATTCCTACATTAGTAGAAAATATGATTGCACAAGTTGTATCCCACATCAATCAAAATATGACTCACTACAGTCATATTCCATGTCAATAAAAAATATGACTACAAAGAGTCATATGCCACGTAGGAATTTTTTTTCCTTGCCCGGGTAGCTCAAAAAAAGTCAAGCCTCCAAGGCTAGTCAACATATACGCCATGTTGACAAAACATGGCTAATTATGGCTAATTATATCCCCAAACCCATATGACTGCCAATATGACTAATGTCCGAAGCGACTTGTCGATAATGATTGGACTCAGTCATATTCCGAGTCATCTATAGTGTTTTCTACGTGAGTCATATCTTTTGATTTTACAACTGACTGCAGTCATATTTTACAGTCATAAAACATTGTTTTTGTTGCAGTGTTGAATTTATGGGTCTTTCAGATGTATTCTAATTAAGTACTTTGATCAACCTCCAATTAGCACTATAAGAAACCCACGTTTTAGGTGATGTTTTGTAATTTTTTCAGATGGATTTTAGGTGATGTCACAAAAAACAACTTGTGTTTTTTTGTCAAAAATCACGTCAAATATAATATGTGGATGTTATATTAAATGTGATTATTGACAAAAAAACACAAGTTGCTTTTCTGACGTCACCTAAAATCCGTCTGAAAAATTTACAAAACGTCACCTAAAACGCGGGTTTTTTATAGTGTAGTAATGATCTAAAACATTCTTGATTGAGAGAAATGAGTTGCCATTATGTCATATAATGCTATCGAGCAATTTTTATCATAGGAGAATCATTTCTGACTAAATGTTTAGTTCAGTGTTGTCAAAAGTTTAGTTTTAGTTCAGTGTTTGGTGATAAGAATGTCATGTCTTGTGGAAACCACAAGCAAATGTGGTTATATACCGCATATGCTTAGCTCATTTCAATGAAGAAATTTGATACATATCATCAATGATTGATTAGGGAAATTAATTTCAATTGCCTTTTTGAGGCTAAATAATCGTTAGATGCACAAGGTATTAAGACGTTCTCTTTTCTAAATAACAAAGGGACTTGAAAAAGTCATAACGTTAGTATATCTTCAGGTGGTGTGTGTCTTGTTTGCCTAGTCCAAATAAAAAGTGTTAGGACATTCTGTTTTCTGCAATAGAAGTAGTCTTATCAACTCCTCTGGGCTCATGACTCAATCATGAGTACTTGTGACACTAAAAGAAACCTATGTTTTTTGTGATAAGCCCTGATTTATTCTGATGCATTTTTTTTTATGTCTAAGTTGACATTTAGCTATTTTTATGTTTTTGAATGATGTTCATTAGATCATTTGGATTTCATAAAAAACATAAAAACAACTAAATGTCAATTTAGACATAAAAAAAAATACATCAGAAAAACTCAAGGCTCTTCACAAGAAACATGGGTTTCATCTAGTGTGACTTTGATCCAAGCTCAGATCATAACTCAGATCGTGACTCAGATCAAGCTTAGATCAAGTTTAGATTGTGATTCAAATCATGAGTACTCATGACTTGGATCCTTGTTCATATCCTTGTTAGTAGTTGCAAACTTGCAATAAGTTGACTATAGGTATTTGACATTTAGTTTGTTTAGTCTAATACCATAACAAAGTTTGATTTCAATGTGATTTCATAAAAAAATTCTAAACCCATTGGTTTGACATTGTTGTGATTGCAGAAATTGGTGAAAATCCACTCATCTTTGTAATGAAAATGGAAGAGGCAGAGATTGTACATGAACAAAAATTTGAAAGGGTGAGTATTACTCTCCTGAATCACTCTTTGAATTCAAACATACACGTTAAAAGCACACAATATTTTAGTATTCAATCAGAACAAGATTTGGCTGATAGGATGTTTTTAAGTTAAAAAAGAAACACATGAGATACTAGCATGGGTCTTCAATCAAATAAAGATTCTAGAATTAATTTTGACACAAGAAGCTGGACAAATGCTCAATGTACCCAAGGTGGAAAGCTTGAAAGTTGAGTGGCATCTTAGTGCCAATATGAAGATTGTAAAATGCTTGTACGGCCTCAGTCATGGTGCATGCGCTTCAATGACTTGCATGTATTGTTGCCAAAAAAAGACACGGTCTATGATTACAACTGCTACTCAAGTGCAAGTAGCATTTGCCAAAAAGGGAACAGTTGGATGGAAGGACTATTTTCAAGTGCAGTAAACTCTAAACCACTTTTCAATGATGCTATAGTAGAACGATGGAAGCTTGTTCTATCAATTAAACTAGAGAGAGTTCATATGTGCATGATGCATGCTTTTAATCAAATCATTGAGAAGATTATTTATCTCCACTTCTATTTTATTTGGGCCATCAGAGATGAAGACCTCAAGCAAAACGTTATTCATAAAATGCAAAAAGTATTGTCAGCTATTGGAGCACATAGGGCTAACGTCAAGTTTTATAAGGACGAGAAGCTCTCATGCAACAAAAATAGCATTTCTTGCAAGTCCTCATTTAATGGTATTCATGCTACATGTTTGTTTAAGGCCTTGCCATTAGAAGATGGATTGGAGTTACTGTACAAATATGTAGTGAATGCAAAAAAAAAATCCTTGACGATGGTGACAAAAAAAGATTGAAACTTGAATTTCGGTCTGGTTTGGATGAGTTCAAACCATACTTCATAGATTTAATTCTGACAGATGAACTCAAGTCTCAATCTAAGGAAAAAATTGTAAAGTGGGGAAGGTCATATGTGATAGCATTCAGAGAAACTCATGTCACCCATTACATTGTAAGTGAACCAATGCCAAAAAATTTGAATTTGAATTTATAAAAAATTTGTTTGCTATAATATATTAGAAAAAAAATACAAAATTAATAACAATGTGCTTTGTTTTAACATGCAATTGTTAGGCATGCAACATACTTTGTGGATACATATGACAGCTTTGTATAAGCCCTCAAGTTGGCACTTGGAACTCTGAACTTATTTTTCGCAATTTTTAGTTAATTTTTGGGTGAAAAATAGGAAAAAACATATAAAAGTATAGTTATTGAGGGTTTTGGTAGAAGTCCCTACCAAAGTGGTGTGTACTGGCCTTAAATGCGTGAAACATGTAAAACCTTGCATTTTCACTAATTTTAGGTCTTATTAGTAGAATTAGGTAAGTTAAGTCAGTAATTTTGAGCAAAGTAAGGATTTGAGAGTTAACCAGTCCTAGTGTCTTGTTCATGTGATACAACACCTATAAGTATACATATAACAAATTGGTTAAAAATTAGAGTCTAGTCAGAGTTAGTCCAAATCCAATTCGAAAGAGTTAGATTTGTTGTTTGCAGGTAATTTTCGAGAAATACAGTCATTCACAGATCAAGATGGAGGAAATGATGATTAGAACATATAGAAAAGTGCTTTTCTAGATCAAAGCATGCCAGGAGGTCAAATAAAAGCCCGATCATCCAAGATTCCCCCGATATTAAGAATAATTTCCCCTACGGGTAGAAATTATTAAGGAATTGCTAAAAATAGCATCCTTATTGAAGGTTTGGTTTTTCCCTTAGTTGATGGACATCTTATAGAAGATTGCCCAAAAGTTTCGGGATTTTACAAAACTCCACAATGACTCCATGGGAGTCAACCACTTAAAATTGCATTTGTAAATTCCTAGAAATTACCAATGTTGCAGTAAAATCTCACTAAAAATTAGGATAGTATTTTGTGTGCCAATAAAGAGCCCTATCAAGTTTGAAGACATTCCGACATTCTCAAGTACTAGAATTAGGACCAACAACAAATTTTACAAGAATTTATAACTTGGCAGCGAGTTGACCGGCGAACTAGGAGCTAGCGGTGTCCGAATGGAGCATTTCAAGGGTCAATTTTTACTCCCACAAATATTCTAAACCACCCAAGATTGACAGTTTCATCAGAAAACGCAAATTCCAAAAGTTAGATTTTTGACTTTTGTTCTGAGTTACCGTGACTCAAATTTGCGCTTTAAAACGGCTGGAGAGGTAGGGGTTGGATGCCCCTTGGACTAATTGGGGTCTTCTAAATGTGATGGCGCAGTTTGTTTTCAGTTTTGAATTGTCTCTCAAAAGATAGAGGGGGTCAACCCTTAGTTTGATTTTTAAAAGGTAATTTTGGATTAATCTAGGTTGATTTTGCAAATATCTTTTGTAAAATCGAAGATTGGATTTGCCCAAGATACTTGTCTTGCGTAAGAAGCCATCTTTTTGACTAAAGAAAGACAATTTAGAACTAACTTTAGATTAAAATGCAAAATATCTCGGTTAATTAGGTAGGTTTTCAAAATATCTTTGGGAAAATCTAATATTTGATTTGCAAAAAAGATTCTAAGGCCATTTAGGGCCTATAAGGAACTTGCTTGAGAAACTTCCTTCCCATTAAACAAAGATTATTTAGAAAACGCGTTTAGGTAGTTTAGCAAAATATCTAGATTGAAAGTAAGAAAATATTTACGAACAACTTATCGGGAGGGCCAGGAGCGAGTACATAAGGCCCTTCCTCGAGGTTGTTCGTGGCCTTCATTCTCTTGTTTCATTCTTGTTGTTGCTCTTGTCGTGCTATCGACACTTGTCGGAGCACTTTTTAAGCCAAGTTTTGGCTATTTTTTTCTATTTTTTTCTCTTCTCTTCTATTTTGAAGGTCCGAAGGGCCCCTTCAAAGCTTTCTTTTATTTTCTTGTTTGAATTTGGAGGCTTTAAGCCCAAAAACTTTGCTTTTCAAGAGTTTAGATGGAGGAAATCCCCTAACTCTAGTGTTGTTTGAGTTAACTAACTTCTTTCTTGAATTTGGAGGCTTCAAGCCTCAAAACTTTGATATTTTGGAAGTTGTGGGAGTAGTTCCCAAACTTTTATTTGACTTTATTGTTCTTATGAATACTAACCAACTATTTGTGCGAATTGATAACAGTTTGTGAACTTAAAACTTTAAAGCGGCAAGGCTAGACTTTGCCCAAAGGTTTTAAGCATCACCACGTGCCAAAACTTGTTGTATAATGGGTGTTTGGTTTGAATAATTGCTAATGTTCGGTTAAACACCGTTATGTGTACCTCCTTTAGTGATTAAACTTAGAACTTTGTTTGGAATTTTGGAAATTAGTTTTTTATGTTCGGTTAAACACTATCATGTATACCTCCTTTAAGAATTAAGTTTTCAAAATACTAGTTTGGTCTTTGAATACCATTTATCCCTGGGGTTGCTCCCGCATGGCGGAGCTTTAACTTTGGAAACCTGGAAACGGGTACTTGAAACTTTAATTGTCAGTTATTTCCTGGGGTTGCTCCTGCACGGCAAAGCTTTGACCTTCTAGGGTGAAAATTTGCCTTTGATTAACTAGAAAAACTTGGGGTTGCCCCCTCACGGCGAAGCTTTTACTAACTAAATAAAAATCAATGAAATAAATTTTTTTTGAAGCTTATTTAAAGACCAAACTCTGTTGATTTCTTCCCTTTCCGTGTTGTACACGTGGTGGAGGTATTTGGCTTTCAAACTTGTTATTTATCATTCTCTTTAATTTAAAAACGTTGTGGTAGTTATTTCATCAAAATTGGTTGTCTTTGTTTTGTCTTTATTTCTAAAAAGGAAAAATTATTTTTTTCTTGATTTTCATTTGCGGGTGCTTAATTTTTATAACTAAAAGTTAGTAGCCCAAACAATTATTAAAAATTTCAGTATGAAAGTTAACCATAAAGTTTAGTTTCATTTGTTTACATTTAGTCTCCAGTCGGAAAGAAGGACGGGACAGCCCAGGCAGTCGGAAGGAAGGACGGGACACCCAGGCAGTCGGAAAGGAGGAGCGGGAACAAGCTGTGGGGATGTGGGAACGGACTTACGGGGAACGACCGTGGGAACGAGCTACAGGAACGGGAGCTTGACGGACGAACGGGGTTGGACTAACGAAGAGGGCTGGACTGACGAACGGGGCGCCGGCCAATCGCGCCCCGACACATGGCAGCTGCAGAGAGGGGAGCTGGTGACTGCTGGAAAAGGAGCTGGTGACTGCGGAGAGGAAGCTGGTGACTGCGGAGAGGAAGCTGGTGACTGCAGAGAGGAGCTGGTGATTGACTGCGATTACTGAGAACCCATCGGCCGGCTCGTTGAACAACCAAGCTGGTCTTCCACCTGGATTAACAGGACAAAACATATAACTCCAATCTGTACTGAACTTTGGCAACAAAACTTGATACATACAAACAAAATTATAATCAAGCATAGGCGGTTGTTGCCATGCACCCCAATTTTGGGTTTTTGGAAGAAATCGAACACCATGAATTCTCTCCAAACTCACAAGTTTCTCCATAAAGCCATAGCTTGCCAACAACAACAATTAAACACAAAGTGAAGGGAAAGGAGGGTTATAAGAAGGTTAGCAAAGGAAGACGAAGAATCAAGGTAGGCCTCTTACTATTTAATTGTTTTGATTATTTTATTCTTTTCATTAGCATCTTACTATTGAAGTTGGAATTGTTTAGATTGTTCTATTCGATTTACTATTCATTTGGATTGTCATTCATCCTATTATTCCTTTCCCTATTCATTGATAGATTTGTTTTTGATTATTTAAGATTATTTTATTAGATTACTATTCATTCGGTTGGTTTTAGTTATTAATTAGGATTCCAATTGTATTAGTGGCAAAATTGTTGGTTAGTGTTTTGTTTTATTAGGCCCAACAAGCCAAATAGATAAAAACAAAAACAACTAATATCTTTGGAATATTAAACTAAAAACTATTAAACAATTGGCAAAAGAATAATATCACTATTCATTAGAATTAGAGAATTTAAATGAATTAATGAATTTACAATAAAAACTCTAAAACCAAACTATTATCAAAACTAACAAATTGGACTTTTTAGATAGGTTCTTAGAAACAACAATTCAACAAACAATTCATCAAAAACTCACTAGGACTTTTCAAATTCATAAAAGACAATGGAGAATTTCGAGACAATTATGATGGTGTTTTGTGACGACGGAACCACCGACATCTTTGACACTAAGGTATGATTTCTAACCTTGTTTTTCTTTAATTTCGCTTACAATTAACATTTAGAATTCCATTTGCTACTTAAAAGATTGAATATTGATAAAATTCTTAAAGAACCTAATTAACATTGTGGAAGTAATAAATTGATGAATCTTGAAGTAATTTGGAAATGAAATAGTAATTTCATCCAAAGGAATTTCAAAAGGAATCTAACTTAATTTAGGAACTTAGAAAATATTAGAATAATTAGGGAAAGTTAAAACCTAAATTATCCCCTTATTTTCTTGAAAATTATTGAAGGAACGAATTCCATCTAACTAAAAGGAATTTTCATCCATTCAAAAGTTTTCACCTAGAAGTCCTAAATTCTTACTTTTTACCTTGATAGAAAGGTAATTTAGCACTTTATTCATAAAAATAATAAAGATTCCAAAAACTACTAATTTTAGAATTATGACTTAAAATTAAGAATTAATAAAGGAATAATTAGGAATACTTTTAAGGAATAACTAAAGAATCTTTTGAGACTAGAAGCATTTAGGGAATCTTTTGAAGATTCCAAAACCAACTTTTACTTTAGAATTGCTTTAATTTTAAAGGAGTAAAGGATGGATGAAGTTTAGCCTAAATTTGGATGAAAAATCTAAAAAAATAGGTCAAAACTAGGTTTTCTCTCAAAAATTCATTAGTTGAATTAATTAACAAATTAACCCTGAAACTTAGATTTATTTAGAATTCATTTGCTATTTTTAGTCAACAAATGAAGTTTTTAGGGTAGAATTAGGGACAAATTTCATCCATCAATATCTTCTAGTAGGAACATCAGAATTCAACTTGCTTTACCATTCTGGAAAGGGCAATTTGCATTCTACAAATTAGCTTAGATGGATTTTTAGGTTAGATTAGATTTTATTTACTCATCACTGTCTTGAACTTTTCAACGTCTAAATTGATTTGAAACAGTTAAATTTAGGATATAACCATAACAAACAAAGTGTCAATTGTTTGGAAGGCCAAAAAACACTATGTTTACATTTCACTCCTACAATTTACTAACTTATGCCGCTAGAACCTGTGTGCAACTTTCTGACTTAAGGGTGGAGTTAGAAACACTCACACTTTGCAATCTGGTCATGCTAGGGCATGGAGTACTCGCATTATGCTGCAGAGGCAGCCTAACAAAGACATATTCAACACTCAAGTGGTCAATCTAAAAAAATCATTGGTACAAGATTATCCAGCACTAATTAGAAATTCAACACTTGCTTAGTCAAGTGTTTATGTTGGTGGAAGAGAGTTCAAAAGCCGCATACTGTGTGAGGTTTGTATTTGTTGCTGACTCGATCACATTTTGCTTGCCATAACTTCCAATGAACTTGAGCACTAAATGAAATAGATGCTTCTCTCCTTTGTAGTGTTCTGGCCTCTACTGCAAGTCCTTTTTGTGTGTCTCGAAATGCATCTTCTTTGTTAAGCTTTCCTTGGATGCGGACTAGCCGTACCATACAACCCAATGTTACTGAGTCACGGTCACCAACCATCCTCACACTCCAAGTATCTTGCAACATTGAGTGAGGGATAGGAGTACCATGAGAAAGAGTATAAAACATAGAAATTCTAAACTACATCAGCTACAACGAGCAAACCAAGTTGTGAAATAAAATAATCCTCTTAGCTCATCCACATATATCAAGATGATCAATCTAACAAAAAGAAAGAATTTATGAAAGGAAAATAATTGGACTGATCTATTGGAGTGCTTGGAAATAGAAAGAAAGTGCAAATCGTTGAAGTGTTAAACTTATGAAAGCTGTGCGGTGGAGATATTGGAGAGCTACACTTGGCAAAACCAAAACATGAAGGTTACATGATCAACAACAGGTTTTGCAAGCATTTGAAGCAAGATTATAAGCTCGTTTGTTATTTCCAAGCTCATTTGTTTACTGCCTATCGATTGCTTCATAGAAGACAAAAAATCTATCTGCAAGCAATCTCTATAGGCTTAAATCGTAGCCATATCAAGAAAGGGTCAACTAGGATCATCAAAAGTTGGTATAGAAAAAAAACAGATTCTTCTAACAATTGTCTATGTGCCTATGTGTTCTTTCACCAATAGTAGCCTCACCAATTTAAGTACAATCGAGTAAAGCAAATATATCTTGTAACACTTTTAGGATCAATCTAGTCGACATGAGTTGAAGGATATAAATCTGCAGATGCACATAAGCAAATAAAAAAACTCTTTACTCAGAATGTCTAGCATAGAATGCTAAGCTTAACACAAAATGTTTGCCTTCCCAGGAACTTAAGTTAACAATAGGGAGAACAATTCCATGTCCATCAATGATCATCAAATTTGCATTTCGTGGAGCCTCCTTCATTTGATGGGGTAAAAAATTTTACAGAAGCAAATAATTAGTGGTAAAAATTAGACGATGGGATTAAAACAATTTGTTGTGAGCACTCTTTTAAAGCTATATTGTATTACTAATTCTTTCTTGATTCAGCTTTCCAATGCAAGCCTTAGGTCTAACACTAGAACAAGCCCATATTTATTTGAATGTTTTAGATGTCAAAGTTGATGAATTTTGCTAGACATCTTTTATAACAACTTCTATTTTTATGTCAACAATGACATCTAATGTAATGTCAAGATGTTACATTAGATGTCATTGTTGACATAAAAACACAAGTTGTTACAAAGGATGTCTAGCAAAATCCATCAACTTTGACGTCAAAAAATTCAAAAAAACACGAGCTTCTTCTAGTATAAATTGCTTTCAAAACTAGTATGTGTTGTAGCTTAGGATTTATAGAAGTTTACAGTTACATGTATCCTCCAAAATAGGGGCCCTAGGATTGAGCACTAAATAGCAAAACATGTACGCGTGTTGAACCTCGATTCCTGATACACTTGAAGCGCCACGTCTAGCCTTGAATCCCAATTTTTTTGTCTTATAAGCACCTAAAATTGACATTCCTCCATATCTTTTTGCATCCTTGGCATGTCCACCTCTCTTTCCTAGCTGTAAAGTAACCCACGAGTTTACTTCAACTCTTAAGGGAATGCTATTACCATCCTCATTTGTAAGATGATACAAAACTATACTCTGGATATTACTCTCCATCGCTCAGCAAAAGCTCGGCACCTTTGTTATGTAATCACTAGAACTCTAAATTCACTACTATAGTAGCAAAGTAAGTAATAAGAGACTGCCCACTGAGAGAAAAAAATCTTGTTGCGGATTGAGGCACTAAGTGTTGCAGAGCTTTAATTTTGATCTCATTGGAAAATTTCAACCTTCCAGCTAGCAACTAAGCGATTTTGCATCTTGTCTCACTCTCTAGATTTCTGTGGAGCTCCTTGCGTATTATGCCCCAATCTCCACGGTTTTGAGCAATTCCAGTGCAAGCAGAAATCCTGAGTCAAATCCTAATTTCTCGAGCCAATCCTAGGGCAACTAGAAACCACAATCTTGAACTTATTTTTTTCCGAGTAAATCTCAATGCAAACACAAACCCTAATTCAAACACAAGCTCAAAAAAATCTCAAAGCAAATGAGATCGCTCTCTATTACAATCAACAACACTCCATAAATCAATCTCCACTAGCGCTACAAAAATGGATTGCCTCAAGCCTCCGTCTCATAAGCCTCCCACTCTCCCGCACGCTTAATGCCTCGCACCAAAATTCAATGAACCATGTAAGCCGCACACCCACATGCCACAGACCAATACTAGCAATGTATGTGGTCTGGGAAGCCTATGTGTCACTATTTCGACCACTTCAACCCATTGAACCCGTTGAGCCCATTCAACTTGTCAGGCCTGCAAACTCATGGTCTATCGGTGGGTTCAATTTTTTTGTAATGCCACATAAATTGTTTTACCTCCTACCATCTAGGATCTTGTCTTCTTCAACTTCACACATATCAAGTAAGTGACTTTCAGAGTTGTGTGACAAACATTTTGGATTTAATTCAATGTAATGTCAAATTCAAAAATTTGAATTTGAAGTGTTGACCCTACTTTAGAAACTTTAATTAAATATTCAGTATTGAAGTGCTGACCATGTCCTTCACCTACGGTACTAGTTTGATGGTTATTTGCTCTATGGTAGGCTAGCTATATAATGTGAATCTCAATTAATGAGTCTTAAGCTTGTAGTTAGTTTTGAAGTGAGATTGTTTGGGCCTAATGGGGTGTTGGATACCATTCAAAGGTGGTTAGTATTGGTAGAGAGTAGTGCCATGTGAGCCACCACATTGACTCATGATTTAGATTTAGAAAAATTAAGGCAATTTGTGTGAAATTGTGAGTTAAGAATGATTAGTAGGAAGAATTTATCTACACTAACCATGCATTAATGGGGGTTTCAATAGATAGAAATGGGGATTTTAGGACAATGGTGTAAAATTTAGAGAACTCAATCAGTGGAAAATTTAGGAAAAAATTTAGGAAAAATTACTTTCTTTATCCCCAAATAGTCTTTATGTTAGACAAAATGTTCTAAATTAAGGTTGAAAATGACATTTTTTTCAATCTATTTTGAGTTGTAAGTAAAATTCTTATAGCAACATACTTAGCCTACATAATCAAAATTCTGCACTCCTATCATCCTAGAATTTTGAGTTTCAGAACCCTTTTTAAAGTGTGGTTTTAGAGTAAATGAAAATTAATTTTTTCAAAAAATTTGAGGAGCATTGGTGTCCACTCAATTGTATGCTACAAGAAGACCCATGAGTGAAGATACTTGAAAATGCTACAATGTCACTATCCACTCACTTATTGACATGAGTGACTCTGATTCAGGGTGTCATTGAAACAGAAGGGACCACCAAGGCATAATGTTGACTTTTGTTTTTATCATCCATCTCCTCTCATTGGAGCATATATAATCAATCAATCTTGTAGCAACATACTTAGCCTACATAATCAAAATTCTTCAATGAAAAGTTGTAATTACTATAAGAATCACATGTTTTATGTGATGTTTTTATCATTTTTTGTGACGGATTTTAGTGGATGTTCAATAAAACAACTTGTATTTTTGTGTCAATAATAACGTCCAATGTAAAACATATAGTGATGAAAACGTCACATAAAATTTGGGGTTTGTGAGCCCTATAATTGTCACCTGGGCCTCAGATTTTTCTTTTTTTTGCTTTATGCTCATTTTTATGATTATTTCTATTCAAAAAGTCCTAAAAAGTGTATTAACATCATATTTGATAGAAGTCCCTAAGTACTAATATGGTATTTTAGGTCCGAAAAGTCCAAAAGTGCTCTTAATACTTCCATTTGCTAAACTTTATGTCTTAATAGGTGTTAGAGAGGTCATTTGCAAGTTAGAAATAAAATTGAGCCCTAATGGCCACATAGTGAAAACATTTAGAATAGACTTTTTGAAGGATTTAACCATAGCAATAGCACATGACATCCTTAGAACAAAAAGAAGTTAGTTAGGAGTTTTGAAGGTCTTCTAGAAGTCTTGGAAACCCTGTTAGGAGTTCACAAGGAAGCATGACCCAATTTGCAAAAGTTGGGAAAAAGACCATCATATGTGACATTAGGTGAAATCCACGAATCTAGTTGTGGGCCATCAAGGGATGAAGAAAGGTGTTTCCAACATGCGAAGAGCGTAACAATGTTAGTTAGAAACACCTTTCTTCATCTAACATGCGAGGAGTGTAACAATGAAGCCAGATTGCTAAGATTCTCCACTACGGGAATGATTCTTCCTCGGAGGAATTAGAACTAGGAAGTATAAATTTCCAACCTACCATTATTAGTCTCAAGTTCCAATATAAATTTGCACTTATTTTTAGAGAAACTCTTAAGAATTTTCCAAAAAGTTTCATATTTTTCTGGATTGCAAAAGATGACACTACGGGAAGTCAACCGTGTTTATCAAAAGTGAGAAATTCATAGAAATTACCTAGGTTGCGTTAAATTTCCACTAAAAATTAAGATAGTGTATTTTAGAATAAATAAGAGCCAAACCAAATTTAATGACATTTAGACACCGACAAGTACCCCAACCGGCGACGACGACAATTTTTAAAAGAATTTACGAAATTACGGTAGGTTGATTGGTGAACTAGGGACGTATGGTGTCCAAAAAAAATCAACTTGGACTTCTTACTTAATTTCTTGAACCTTCCAAACCACCTAAGCTAGTCAAAACCTTGAGAATAGGCAAATTCCAACATTTGGATTTTGGACCTTTTTCATTGCTTTGCTAAACAATAGTTTTTGCTTGTGAAATCTCCTAGAAGTGGGGGACAAGGGCCATCTTGATTAATTTGGGTCTTTTGAAGACAATGTCACTATCAATTTGGCATTTGGAGATTTTCTTCAAAAGTTATAGAAATCACAACAGTCATGGTAGAAATGAATTTTGTTAGTTTTTGTTTACTTAGGAGTAGATGTAGGTAATTAGAGGGGAAATGGAGGCTTGAGACAAGTATACAAGGTCCTTCTTCATCTTTTTTTGTAGCCCCTTGTGAGCCCCAAATTTGTCACTTGAGACTCATAGTTTTCTTTTTTCTGCTTTGTTGCAATTTAAGGCATAATATTATACAAAAAGCCCCCAAAAGAGTGTAGAACCAAAATAGGTATGTCATGTACCAGTATATAGTTTTTGGTCATAAATAGCCTTTTATCCGTAGAATACCTACAAACCCCACTTGTATATAGGTTAGAACCATAAAGTAGTGGGAAACAATAAGATTACAGGGAACTTATCTGAAATAGACCAAATCCAGTGCATGTGACCATGATAGGCTAAATTGGTCCCAAGTGAGTTAGGGAGATCTTTATATAAATCTCCAAAGATAGGTTCTAGTTTCCCCATTCCATCGACAAAATATTAGGAACCCCAATTGTTAGCATGCAAGTGTCACTTTTCCAAGACAGGCTACATAGAGGAATCCACGGCCGCCAGATAGTGCTCTCAGATCAGGAACATGTCTGAGTGCTCACAGCAAAATCAATTCGCCAAGATTCCCTCATGTATGAAAGATTCCCTGATTGCCGGTAATCCAAGAGAAGTTCGTTTCTACCTCGCTAGTGCCCATGCGCAAGATTTGATTCAAGAATTGGCACGTGGTTTGGGGGACTCCATGAGAGGTTCCCCCAAAAGTCTTGGTTTTTTCTGATCTCAAAAGGATCTTTTTCCGAGTGATCAACTACCAAAAGCCACGACGGGAATTCATATAAATTACCCAGGCTGCGATAAAATCTCACAAAAAATTAGAATAGCATCTTTTATGTTAATAATGCGCCCCAACAAATTCCACGGTGTTCCGATAGCGGGAGGCAACCAAATCATCAACATTCCCCCAATGATTAATTATGGCAAGATCTTTATGGAGTTGACCAGCGTCTCGGGAGCGCACGAAGTTGGAACAAAGTCATCAAGGAGTCTTTTCTTACTCCTTAGGACCTTCCCGACAACCCTAGCTAGTTATCCAAGTCTGAAAAGGTAAACTCCAGAAGTTAGGTTTTTACCCTTTTATTGGTTTCAATTGGCGCTAATTTCCTATAGGTTTTTCGCGATGGAAATAGGGGGTAGGGGCTACTTAGACTAAAAATGGCCTTCTGAAGCCATTGGCTCAATCCGTTTGCAATTCGGAGTTAAACTCCAAGAGATAGACTTTAGGACCAACATAAAACCCAAAGATAAGGATGAAAATTCAGAAAGATGAGGTTACTAGTAGTAAATTAAGGGGGGGGGCCTTGGGAACTTATAAAAGGGGGACCTTCTCCCTCCCTTAATACATACTTACTTGTATCCATATTTGTATAGTCATACTTGAATTCATATTCGTATTTGTATTCGTATAGTCATACGTGAGTCCATGTTTGTATTTGTATTTGTATTTGTATCTAATTTGTATTTGTATTCATATCTATATCTAATTTGTATTTGTATTCGTATTTAGATCCAATGGCTCTTGATTTTTCGGTGAAGATGGTGGAAATTTTTTTCCACTTCCATCCAATGGCTCCTAATTTTTGTGAAGGGGGGCCATTTGATTGAAAACCAAGTGTGACAGGCAAGTCACCCTAAATAGTCATTGAATTCTTTACCCAACACTTCTTGAATTTCCATAAAAAAAGAGGATACATTAGCATAGGAAGTTAGACTTGGGATTAATTCATAGGATCTTGTAAAAGCGAAAAACAGGCTTAGAAGTAGTTAGAAAATTGTTGTAGCCATCAAAAATTACTCAACTATCAAAGAAGTTAGAATTTACCTAAAATCACTTTGGATGAAGAGAATTAGTATAAATTGGTGAAAAATAGAAAGTTATAAAAGAAATCTTTTGAGGAATCTTTAAGGAATCTTAAAATCTAGAGTCAAAATAGGTGTTAAAGGATAAAAATAGAAGTAATTTTGAATTTCCTCAAAAAAAAGAATTATGGAAGAATTTTGATGAATTGGTCAACGGTCAAAATTCATTCGTAAATAAAATGAAGTTTTCAACAAAAATTAAATAGATTTGGATGAAAGTCAACCAAAGTTGACCAAATCAAGTAAAATCAGAACTTAGATAGAAGATAAAAAATAGAAAATAATCAATAAATCTAAAACAAATTTCGATAGTTAGAATCCTAGAAAACATCGGTTGAAGTTTTAGAAGGTAATTTTAGTGTTTAACTTCATTCACAAATATCTTTTGGATACTAAGGTCAAATTTCAGCTTCTTTATCATTTTGGAAAGGCTAAAATCAGCCCTAGTTTGGAAAGGCTAAAATCCTATTTTATCTTAGGATACTTAACTTTTACACTTGACTAACCTCATCAGCCTTGAGTTTTGGTTGTCGTAGCCAGAACTTGGTCTTAGGTACTAATGTGGTTTGATTTAGTTAGCCATTGCTATTAGGAAAGTAAGGTAGGAACAAACAACAAAAGATCCATTGTTTGGAAGATGTAATTGGATTACACGTTGTTAGACATCTACTAGGAGTTTACTACGACAAGTTAACCCCTAAAGGACCATTGTCCCCTTAGGGGACAAAATGAATTTCGGGCAGGTTCCTATGATCTCAATTTTTAGTGAAACTTTTTGAAATTTTCTCATAAGATAGGAAATCTTATTAGCTTTGTGGGAATATAAATTTTATTTCAATTGGTGCCCGGGAGCAAAAGCTATGGCATCTTAAACATAATTTTCACGTCACCGGGTAGAAAAAAAATCTACAAAAATTTGAAATTAATTTTTTAATTTTGTTCTTCTTAAAGATAATATTTTTTTCTACATGTGAAGCTTTGATTCATTCCATTTGGATAAGTAATGTGAAAGTTATGAACAATCTTGTTTTTTGGGTAATTTGAGCATCTACTTGGAAAAATAACTTATAGGATTGAATTTTGAATGCAATTCTCACAATTTTTCAAAAAAAACTGTTTGACAAGGTTAAGTTTTCTATTTAGAACAATCTCACTGTTGAGATTATTGTGTTTCAATCCCATCATAGAGCTATTAACGATTTAGTTTTTCTTTCAATCTTGGACCTACACCTACTTAACAATTTTTTAAAGAATGAAAATCAAGCATGATTTTTTTGAATTTTTTTATCTGGACTTTCAACTCAATTCTTCAACATAAAAAAATTTAACCATGGTGCAAAAAAAATTCACAAATGGCAATCAAAGTCATCTGAAATTGCAAGCCAATGTTCAAAAAAACTTTCTTTTTTCAACTTTGAATGCTAATATCTTCCAATCTGTACGGTCAAAATCCATGAAAATTTTACTACATAATCTTTGAATAGTAAAGTACAAGATCCTAAGGTTAGATTCTAGAAAAAATGTTTTTTTTGTTTTTTTGGATGAATGCAGAAGAAATGACAATTTTGAGTAGTTTTTGACAGAAGAATGGCCCTGGTCCTTTAGGGGTTATCTAAGAACCCGGTTGTGTACACTATATTCTAAAGGTGAGAATAAAGTGCCCACAAGGTTCTTATAATGAAATTAAAGAATCATTTACAATGAAAATGGAAATGCTTTGTATTTTCATAGATTTGACCATTGTATTTGCTACAGTGGGTGGAAAATTGTTCGCCAATCCCCTTCCTACTACAACAAGAATATCATTTGGAATGGAATAGTAGTATTCTGAAACGGAATAAATATTAACCCTTTAACGACCAGGTCGATGACGGGTTACGAAAAAGTGGCAGACTGACACAATTTCATTAGAGCAAGCCCCACCAAGCTGCGGAGACACGGTAACTAGCCATGTGAGGCCAACTTCAGAGTAGAAATTGCTTTGAGTTTTAAAATCCAATTGTGATGATTTTAAAAAGTTCTAAGTTCTAACAAATTTCAGGTCTAAACATTTTTAAAAATTTAACTTCAAACGCATTGAAGTGTTTTTTCCCATTGTGTCCAATACAATGGAGGAAGAAGGTAGGAAACTTGCTTTGCACTCCTAGGGAAGAGAATCTCTCTATATACACATGGGGTAGGAGGAGGAGGAATAATCCATGTGGGATAAGTCACTTAGAATGAGAAAGAACTTTGCCATGAATGAATAGTGAAGTTCCTTCTCATTCAAGTGACTTATCCCACATGGATTGTTCCTCCTCCTATCACCCCATGTGTATATAGAGAGATTGTCTTCCCTCATGAGACATTCAAATCTAATTGTGATAATATTTGAAGATAAACTTCTAAAGCTTTTGGGTTTACCATGGATTAAATGATAAATTCTTAACATAGATTATCAAGCAAGGGGACCATGCTTGAAAATTGATATATTAAAAATTTAACAATTAATTCATTCAAATCTTCCTAGCATTAGTCGCATAGCTTCAAATTACATCTATAATTTGATTTGAATAAATAATTCACCAAATGTCAAGTTTGATTAAATATCCACTAAGTGTCCCCTCTTGGTATGGAGGGATACGCCAAGCCATTTGACGTCCGTCTTTGGGGAATCAGCTGTGGACTTGCTCTTAATAGCCAGTCTGCTATCGATGAAAATCTGTCAGTTTGAATAATCAGTCATCGACCTGGTCGTTAAAGGGTTAAGAAATATAGGCAACTAAGCAAATTAGGCCAAGAATTCAATTAGTAGAAATCAAAAACAAAATAATATAACTAGAAATTAGCATTAGAAATGAACATGCATGGAAACTAATATAGTCGTAGACTCTTTAAAATGGGGGAAAAATAAAGTAGAATAGGTTACATATGGTAATTTAGGATAGGGATGAAATTAGTGGATGAAGGTTAAAGGTTAATGGAATATTAGACTAGGAATATTAGGGTTTCATTTGTCTTACTAGTTGTTGTGTTTCATTTAGTTTTGGATTTTTGTCTCTCTTGCTTAGTGTGTGTAAATTGAGTTTATTAGAGTTTAGGACATTATAGAAATTATAGAAACATCATATTCATTATTTTGGGAGTTTTTCAATGAAATGGGAGTTGAGGGGGAAGGGTTAGGTTGAAAAATTGATGGATTTATTCATCAAAATAGACGAAATTCAATACAATCACAGCCGAAGCACGTACGAAGTTTGAATTTCCGTACACGAAGTAATTACATATAGTTTGCAAAATGAGTAGTTACATGTATTTAGCAAGAATAATTTCTACAATTTGAAATTCGTAGTGCTATGTAAAATATGACTTCTTATCATTGCTACAAAATAGCAGAGTTGTATGAGCCTTGTATTCTATATCATTGAATAGTATATGAGTTTCACATCGGAATTGTACATCACTCTATATGTCATCCACCTCACTCAGAGTCCAATGTCCTCCATGGCCTTCAATCTAGGTACTAGGAGTGCGACCTACTCTTCAAAATCATCAATGCCTTCAACATCTCAGGCCCTCGGCTGTATCCATTGTTATTAGAGGATCTTTGGTGTAGAAACTCTCGCCGTTGCTTCTTCAAGGACCTTTGCTCCGCAACATCCCAAGGACGACGAGGGGAATAACTATGAAGTTGTCCATCATGAGTCTTGCATTTCTGGTCTGCTACAGCAAGGACATTGCTTTTGGGTCAAGGAGGCAACGAGCCCTTAGATGCCATATGCCGCTCTTTAAAAGGAAGTTTTGTAGGTTGTGTCTCATTGACATGAATGACGGACTTAGCGACGTTCTGGCCATCTCCCTACACAACAACATGAGATCATAAGTTTACCATGCCAATAACGTAATATGCGTTCTATCGAAAGAAATGCTACATTCGTGAAAGAACGCCATACCTGATGGACCGCGTCCACCACCATATCAGCACCGTACAACTTCCTCTGGGTCACAGGGTTCATCCCATCATGATCCGCAGCTGAAGGGGAATGCATACGGCTTTTTAAAGGTGAAGGCGAGCTAACAGGAACGGAGCACTTCCCCCCATTCGGCGGACTGTCCACAACACCATCATCAACATGCATGATTGAGAAGTCCATGGTCGATTGGGCCGTGGCTGCGGAATACATGATGTGCCCCAACACACCTTCCGATATGTCAAACTGTCCATAGTCAGAGAACGAATCAGCAGAGGCAGCACACATGTATGTACACTAAATTTCACTGACTGTAGTAGCACGCAAACCCTGGGAACAAACAGAGTTCGAAAAAATTGTCAATCTCCGGCAGGTCGCAATGGATTGGACCATGACATCATCCGATCCTCTATAAGCAAAGATGTGCCTACACAAGAGAATGCATTTATACAACAAGAAGAGATCATCCGAGTTAATTGGAAATCATCTTCTGTTCACAAATCTTCCAAAGTCTGGGGATCCTCTCTCGGGGGAGGAAGACATGGAAGGAACCACATATCCTCTTTCTTAATGTCCTTGCGCTCCGACCCTCCTGTCATCCACGGATTCACGGGACAATCCGGATTTTCTTCAATCCACTCTGCTCGTAGAGAACTGGAGACGTCTAATGCCTTCTGTAGTTCCTGGTATTGTGTCTGATCTGGTTCATCTACAAGGTGGAAGCGTCCCATTGGATTGTCTGACCGAAATCGATACAATTCCTTGCGATAATCGAAGTGCAGTTTTTTAATCCAAGGAAGAAGGTGGTCAATGAGAAGCCCTTCCCTGGCACCCCATCCTTCAAACGACCACGACTCAAAAAGCACCACATTCCTTGGATCATTCATGAAGTGTTTTTCAGGGACATCGTCGACTATCAAAGTATTATCTTTGGTGAGGACGGTGTTCTTAATCTTGAACAACTTCTCCAACGGCTTCACCCATAGGTCTTTTGTTGCCCCCCTCACTCTGTAATTTACAAGCCTCCCGTTCCTGGATCTCTGTTTCAAGACATTGCATTGCTCCTGTCCGAGAATACACACCGGCGGATCCATTCGAAAGAAGAGGAAATGACATACAAGTAGGGCGTACGACCGGTTCATGGAACTCCACACCATGACGTTCGCGATCGAAGATAACTCTTGTAGGAAAGTCTTCAGGTGGGAGCGTGCAACGACCCTCCCCAAAGGCAAGACGTTTTTCTCTAGCACTTTCTCATCGGGAGTGCACAATCTCTTCTCACTTATGTGATATCTCACATCGTCACAGAAGCAGAGGAGGCCATTCAGATCCAGGATCACATTAAGCCACTTTCCTGTGGACCTGGACTTGAATGGTGCAGAAACCTGGTCCCCCTCCCCACCTACAGGATTTGTTCTCTGACTGCTAACCTGACTATGATATAACGCCAAATTTTTGGAGTGTTAATTAAGTGCAGCGGCCCGTGCTGGTTCAAAACTAAAGGCGCTATGGACGAAGGGGATACAAACACGCGAGACACTGGAACAATAATTCAACAACAAATTTAGTTTGGTAAGGAAGTTCACCACAACGTCCGATGGCGTCTTCTCAGGAATTATATCGGTTGATACATCCTTGTCCTTCTGAAGTGTCTCCGTGTAATTTTCGACATCAACATCTCCCTCAATTTCATCAGGCAAACTAGGACCTTCCCATTCCGCATCAGGTTCTCGCAGCTCCTCCACTTCCAGAACCTCATTTTCAGGAATTTCTTCATCCACGTTAAGTTCCTGATTCAAATCTACCTCATCCCACTTCACCTCTGGCTCTCGTGGACTCTCAAACTCTGGTAGAGCTTCGTCAATGGGTTCGGTAACTGTTTTTACACTCACGTCCTCCACATTCCCGCCCACGTTTGGAATAGGCTCTTCAAGCGACACAAAGTCTAGAGGAGAATGGTCCGGTGTATCTAGCGACAACGAGACAGAACGCACGGGACTGAATTGTGATGCAGGGTTACCAGAATCCAATGAGATGTTGGAAAGGATTGGTTCCACGACAATGTGTTCTGCGAAATAAAACGATGAACACCAAAACACACAGTAAGGCAAATGATATATTACACTATCTCAAAAGAGATATAGTTTTACATATGAAGAACCTAATATCTGTCCTGACCTTTCCTCCCTCCGAAACTACCTCCTAGGAAAAAATTGAATGCAGCGGAATGCAATTCAACTCGTATCGAGTTGAAATACAGTCTGAAAGAGTCACAGGGAACAACCTGGAGGATCACCAGTCATAGGGTCCTGTGACTGCTCGGACTGTACTTCCTTCGTTGCAGTCTCGTCATCCGGAAACTCATCCACGTCAGTCTCCTCAGTTGGATTGACATCCTCTTCATTTCCCTCCTCATGATATTCATCCGCATCAGCCTCCTCAGGCTGTACTTCCCTCGTTGCATTACCCTCCGCCTGATATTCATCCGCTGCTGCCTCCTCGGGTTGTACTTCCCCCGCTGCATTACCCTCGGCCGGAAATTTATCCGCTTCAGTCTCCCCGTCTAGCTGTTCATGCGCTTCAGTACCCACAGCCGAAGGAACACTGGACACGTCCCTCAAATGCGATGGTGAGGTATCCAGAATCGGAGATGACTGGTGCGAGGCTTGTGCAGGGGTCGAAGCGGGGGTTAAATTGAGCGACGGATTCCGCGAAGCTGATCCCGGATGCGTCATGTTGTCAGATGATGCATGCGCATGCTATCCGATCATGAGCTGCGGGGACATGGATGAAGGGTCGACCACGGAGAGGGGCTTCATGTTTAAGAATTGGACAGCCTTGGCCACCATGTCTGGGACTACGGTTTGCAGGATGGAAACCATCATGTCATTGGTCTCTTTCCTGGATTCCAATCGAAGTCTTTTGTCTTCCTCCCTATCCGCCTCCCGCTCCCTTCTATGCCTCTCGTCTCTCGAAATCGGCTTCCCGATTTCTCTCATTCTGTGCATTGGAGGCGGCGACGTAGTCAACAAGCCACTGCTGCGACGCAGGAATCACTGGGTCCCTCTTCCTTTTCTGCGAGGAGCGCGTACTCGGCTGCGTTTGAGAAGGCAGACTTGGCGTGGGCGTGAGGGGTACTTGAGCAGACGCATCTGAGGTCTCCCGGTGTTCACTCCTTCCCAAGAACTCTGACGATGCGCCCCCAGGAAGAGGCCTCTCACTAGCAGCACCCGCTCCCGAGGTCCCCACACTGGAACTCTCCATCCGGTCAATAATCCCAGGCACAGGATCCTGCCAGCTATCTATCTCCTGCACATCGTCGTCGTCATTCTCCTCGTCCTCTGTGTCCAGATGAATCGGAGCCTTCTCCTCCGCTTCCTCTTCATCCGTAATCCTCCTCTTCCCTTTGGCAGATCGGGATGACCCCTTCGGCGCCCTCCTTTGGTGAACCTTTGAATCGATGAGGTAGTTGCCATTCAAGAAATCGTCCTTGGACAATTTCTCTGAATCTTGCGTTAGGGATTGGAACCGGTCCTTCCACTTCTTATTGCCGACAACGAAGTGGTTGAGGGAAAGCATCTGCAATAAGACAAGAGTGTTCAATATCAACAATTTAACTCGCATCGAGTTGAATCCCCCAGATTTGAAATGCAAAGATTTAACTCGATTCGAGTTAAACATGCATCTCAATGCTATTGAAACAGTCATTCCAATTCACAGAGTTTCATAAATCACATACTCAAGCCGCGCAAATAATCTTTCCTCCTGCAAAGTAGGACAGAACATCCTCCCTTGGCGAGGCGAAGAGATCTAGCACTTGAATGTAAAAGTCCATGCGCAAGTTCGTGTTGTAGATTCTGAAGTCCACATCGTTACTTGACTTGGACTTTGCGTATCTACCATCAGCTAGTATCTTGAACCGTTTAGGTATCTTCTTGGCCTTCGGCCTGAAACCCTTTCGAATGAGAAAGATAAGCTGAATGGCCTCCTTTGCCTTCGTGGACCTCTCGGACAGATCCCCGATTCTCTCATGAGGTCCACGCAGATACTCCGCGTAGTGAACAAGGTACGCTTCGCCGAACGTCGTCGTCCGGATGTACTGGCGGAGATCGACTTCAACCTCCTTCTCACCGCAAATCCATAGTCATACCTGAGGATCAGTTATTGCTGGATATGCGTCGCCCTCAAGGTACTTCAGGAAATTCACGAAGTATGCATCCCCATCCTTAGACCCCTCCTTGTTTATGACCTTCGGAATTTGTCGGAAGTCCAACACTGCCAGCTTCAAGTTTGAGCTCGAGTTGTCCTTCCAAATATGATCTCCCCACATACTGATTTCGTCCTTCTCCATGTCATATGTGCGGTACGAGGCGATGGCATCTGGCGTCACAAACTTCCCCTTGCTCATGAGGAAAATTTTGAAGAATTCTGCGGCGTAGGGAGACAGCTCAGAAATGCTCTTCTTCTTGTTTGAAGGCATTTTCATTTGCGAAAAGTACTCATCCGGAGGGCCGTTGATGAGTGTGTTTTTCGTCGCCTTCGTGTCGCTGTAGGCTTTCTTGAAGTCCTTCCACTTGTCCCTCCGAAAGTATCCACTGTTGCTCACGAGGTTCAAGTCCTTCCTCAGCTTATGGAACTGGAGCTTGATAATCTGCTTCCTCTTGCACTGCTCCAGCCACTCCTTCGCCGAGTAGCAATCAGGGAGGACGCTTTTGATTTGCTTGAGCGTCACCTTTGGATGGGAATGACCCCGCTTCGGTGTCTTGTTGAGCATGTGCAATGCCAACCGCTTCAAGTCATTGGCTGAGCAATTACCGAGATGCTTGAAAAACTCCCGCGTCAACACACCATCCTTCTCGTGATCCCAACCCTTGACCTACCGAAACTTCAGCAATGTCTCAAGATCAGTGAGCTCTCCTTGCGAGTGAGCTGAAATGAGTTCAGCCCAGAGCTCGTAGACATCCTTAGATGCGGTGATAATTTTAAGTTCGTTATGAATGTCGATCTCCTTCCCTTTCCCTCTACTTAAAGCAGACTGGTTCTTCTTCACGTCAATCATTGCAAAACGAAGCTTGACCTGGTCCGCAAAATCCTGCATAAATAGATCAATAATTAGTCATGACCCTCATCTCATTTCATCTCGAATCGAGTTAAACTTCACTCAATCGAACCGTGTAATTCAAGAAACAATTTATGTCGAATCGAGTTAAATTGTTTATATACCTTGAACTTCTTCTGAGCCAACGCCTCAGAGATGGATTTCCGGGGTTTCTCCAAAACCCTTCCCAACTCATTGGGCTCCTTGTTTGGTGGTGGGCAGCCTACCTTTTCCCAAACATATCGGGCTCCGATGATGTTTGTTGCCCAAGTTGGTGTGAAGTTTTGAAAATGGTTCACTCGGTTGTAATAAGCCGAGATCTTCTGAATGATTTGGTCGTCTTTGTTCCAGATGATAAAGCACTCCCATTTCTTGAACTTCTCAGCCTTGGATCTCAATTTGGGCATCTCCTGCATCCTCTTGGCAGCTGCTACTGTGTGTTGCCCGTTCACCATGTAAAATTGCCCGTTCATGATTTCCTCGAAATCTTTCGGCTTCGACGTTACATCCTTCGGCATGGCGCACAGGGTCATTTTCTTGTCTGGGTCGAGCATGTTTATTAGGAAATTTAGAGCTTTCATGATCCCCATCTCCTCCAGACCTCTAATGTTCAAGTTTTCAGGTGGGGTCTCTAATTGCTCAAGTGGCAACGTAAATTTCCACCTTATTTTCGGGACGTATGAATCTGTACATTCTGACCAGTAGGCCTCGTACGATTTCACGGCTTCATCGTAGTCTATGTCCTTTACGTCCTTCCCGACATCACGGGGTATGTTTGACAGGTCTGTTACAAGGCTTTCATTCCTCCCGGCCGACTTCTCCGTGGACTCGGAAACCTTCTTTGCTTTTCCCCTAGACCCAGATGGTGGTGTGTCCCGTGGAATTCCTCTTGAGAATTCCTGCGTCTTCTTTAGCCTTGTGACGCTGCGACGAGTCTCTGGAGTTGCAACCACCATTGAAGACTGTCCATCTCCCTAGCTGTTGTAGTCTCTTCCGACAGTAAGTGGTCGCATGTCCCTCTTCTTCTCTACGAGTTTAATGTGCATGCGCTCGAAGGCCATTTTCTGATGATTTAGCCTTGAAAGAAGAGCCTGAGGGGTTAATTCTCCTCCATTTGCGGATTCCCATCGTTTCTCGTCGATGTGATTCTGCAGATTGCGAAGAAGTGGTTCGTAGTCCGTGTCCATAAGGCTCCGCGCGTAGTCTGATATGCAGAATCGTATCTTGGTAGCATCTACCATGTACGAGAAAATGTATGTCTCTTGCTGATCGGGGTCTTGGGTCTCGCATGATACAAAAATCTCTCCATTAGGACCTCCACTGAACTCTGTCACTGATTCTGTCAAGGAGACGGGTAGATTGCCATTGGAGTTATGGTATTTAGTCCTGAAAGCCAAGTAGTTGGTAAATGGAACCAGGATAATGGTCCAGTACTCTACTCTCTCAGGGTCTGACCACTCCCAACATTCTCCCAAAACTTTTTCGTCTCCGTATGCGTTCTTCAGTTGAGGATCAATGTTGAATGGCTTGAAGAACACCGATAGTTGTCGAATTTGATCTTCCATTTCTGTTACAGGACAAACAGAGATGGTTAGATGATTGCACTTTGATCGTAATCAATTTAAGTCGACTCGAGTTAAAAACCACGACCGGGTGATGTTATTTTTCATTGTGTGCTTGTTTTGTTTTTACAATTCAACTCGATTCGAGTTGAACTGTGTGACTATGAAAAAGGGTTTTCATTCCATCGGTTGATGGTTCTCTCTGGAATATATTGTTTTTGGCTTCGTATTTAATCACTACTAGTCTTTGTCATCAGTTTATCTCGATTCGAGATAAACTGACTTAGGATTTTACTGCTATATGTTCCTCTCTGCTGAGTAGGTTTTGTTGAGATTACCTACTTTGAACTTCTGGGTACATAATTCTCATTTTGATGATTTATTTTTGGGACCTTTCTGGCCTCTACTATTGCCCGAGGTTGTCAGTTTATCTCGAATCGAGTTAAATTGGTCCTTTTCAGGAAGGTTATGCTCCGGATTTGGTGAATTTTAACTCGATTCGAGTTAAATCTTTCATTGGAGTTGATTATTTCTTCTATTCTGTAGGTGATTTTACTCGAATCGAGTTAAATTGACGTCCACATGGACTGTAGTCGCTCTATAGGGATCCTATTTAACTCGAATCAAGTTGAAACGAGAGGATCTATGGTGGAAATTCTATGCTGCATACCTCGGAAAAGGGCTTCCTTCGAGTTAAACTGACTCCATTCGAGTTAAATTGTCTCCCTAAGAGTTAATTTTCTTTGCAATGATTACTACCCCTGCTAACCATGTCACTGACATTTCTGTTACTCATGCAATGAACTCGCATCACTGTGGCCACTCCTGTGCATACCTGCAAAGAATCTTGCACTAGTAGGAGCCCTTGCTTTTGTGGACGTTGCTGTAGAACGAGTTTGTTGTTTAGAACATCAAGTATAAGTTTTGACTTTGGCCCAAGGAGTCAGAATTGAGTGTGATGTTGTAAAAAACGCCGGCATGTCACAGTAAGAACATGGTCATGTTCAGTGGAACATGGATGTCAAAGAAGACATCACGGGAAACGTGAAAATGTTACGGGAGACATTCAACAGAATTTCGAAGTGCCATGCTGGCTTTTTCTCTCCGTTTTACAACTAGTAAGTCACAGTAGGTAACTTTCGGGTAAGGTGAAACTCTGCCCGTCGCTGCAGAACACAGAGGACGGTACGGTCTGAGGATTCTTTCGCAGGAAACATTGGATGGATGGATGCTGTTGCAGCACAGGGGCCCAACTATATCATGGATTTCTTATATGTTAAAAAAAAACTTCATCAATTTCCGAAAGCACTTCTGTATTCGTATTCATAAAATATTACTTTGATTGGTCTCATTTCTCTTTTCAGTATGTATCATACAGAAAAGTTTCACTAATTGGAGAGAAAAAAAATTGTTTGTTCATGGGGAAAATGTCGTTCTATTAACATGATTTACATTTGGACCAACTGAATTTATAAGTATGATAAACACTTCTCTACTAATTGGTATTATAGATCTATATATATGTATGTGTAAATATTTTATTCATTACATTTATATTTTATGAAGGAAAGGTATGAGGTCTTACAGTTGTGCACCATTATAGAATCTGTATTCCAAAAGAAATTCCTAGTTCTTTACTTCACTTAATTTCTAATAAGAAAGAAATACAAAAAAACTGAGCATGCTGATTAACGATAGTACGAGTGTGTAGATCAGCATTTCTCAATTCCATAATGAAATGTTGAACAATATTATTATTTGAATCATGCTTTACTTACTTCTACTTACTAATTGCTTCCTAAATGTTGTACAATTCCAAATGCTCTGTAATTATTGAAGCATGTAGGTAACGTGCTTTGGAAAATGAATTGAAAGAGTAAGCACCATTTTGGACCTCTTATCATACAAATGTCACATTTGGAAGTGTAGTTGTCCATTTTTTTGCATGACATAGAATAGGGGTTCTTATAATAGAAATGCTCATATCTTGCAATATACACGGTGGAAAACTGTAATTGACATTTGCTCTACAACTTCAAAAAGTGGCTTGCTATTGAAATGTATGCAGAAATGGGTTTTTCCCGTAATTTGATACTTACAAGCTGAACGTTTGTATAATACCGTTGTTGGTGCCACCATAGTGTTAGACCTATAAAGTAGATGGTTATAAATCCGCCCATCTTCTTCAGATCGGCCTCTAGGTAGCTATAGAATGGATGCAAGGTGATCCTTGAATGGACTTCTTTGCTCTGTTGATGTATTCAAGAAGAAGTTTTTTTTTTTTGGGTAAGAGCCAATCCTTGGCTATGATTTCTGCACATTTCTTTGTAAATTACAAGGGGACAGATTTCGGGACAGCTATGGTCACAAATAGGTACCTATGACCCGTATCTTTGAAAATTTATAAGTAATTCAAAAATGATTGGAAAAATATGAAACTACTTGTGTTGGGTTCCGCATCAATTTTCGTTTCTCTGGAAAATGAGCTACAAATCATTGTGTCCCTGGAAACCTATGGAGAAGGCGAATCAGCCCTTAAAGTGAGGGTTCATGAGCACACTACCTTAGGAATGGAGCATTGCCGTCCTTGGCTTCCTCTTCCAATATTTGGTACTTAGAACCGTAATTTGATTGTACATTTCAAGGTTGTTGAAAGTGAATACTGGAGTTGAAAGTGTAGGGAAAGAAAAATCCAGAAAAAAATAATATTCAGTTTTCAAAAAATTGTTGTGTACAAATAGGTACAAGATGAAAGGAAAATCAGAAATATTAATTTCTTTTAAACGGAATTCAAATGCATTGATCCCAATGGTAAAATTATTCTAGCAAGAGAAGTGAACCATGTGAAATTTATTTTTCCTTAGAATTGCAGAAATAGCATTAAAAAAAGAATCCTATAAGTAGTTGTTTTTTGGAAAATGCTGTAATTGCTCGGAAAACAATATTGTCCATAACTTTCTCATCACAAATCCATGTGGAATGAATCAAAGATTTCCATGTAGAAAAAAATTTAATGTACAAGGGCAAGAAATTGGAAATATATTTTTCTGATTTTTTTTTTTTTCGGAGGGGCCTCCCGTCCTTTGTTTAGAGCTTCTTTGGACGTAAATTTTGTTCGTAGCCACCAAACAAATAATTATTTATATTCCCACGAAACTTATCAACTTATGTAACTTGAAAAATACTTCACAAAAATGAGGCCAAAATTTCAGCCAATACGTACCTGCCTGAAATTCCATTTGTCCCCCTAAGCTAAGGGACAATGGTCATTTATGGGTTGAAATATTTGAATTACACGATTCCCGGAATACTTCTATATCAAGCATGTTTGTATAGTTAGCGGTACATGACAAGTAATTGCTTTGTGTACATGAATTTTAACTCTTCACTTGTCACATAAATGATCTTCTTCTTACCATTCTAATTGTAAAGAACTCTGTGGTCAAGTGACTAATGCATGCATTGACGTGGTACATTGGAATTACAATTGTTTTTTATTCCCTTGGGTTGGAAACGTAGGTCATACTATTTCATGAATAGTAACTTCTTCTGTATACGCACAATACACTTCCTTCCATTTGATTCAGATTTATGATGTGTAGGTTTACAACTATACTACCCTTTACATAATATAAATTTTGTATGGGACAATGTACATTTAGTAGTAATAAGTGAAAACAAAATGTTTTATTCGTCTATTACATTTTGTAGAATTAAAGAAGCTTACATTAGAAAGGTAAGCGCCAATGCATCTTCTGTAATGCGTATCCCATCTTATAATTCTTTGAAGTTCTGTTTATGTTTTCACGAGAAACTTTTGTGCCTTGAACAATGCGAACAATTTTGAAGAATTTGGACAATGCCATCCAGAATATTCCATGAAATATGTAGACAACTACCGAAGTACTGCAGTCAAAAAGTTCAGAGCACCATTTCAGCATTGTAGTTGTCATAGGGCAATATCAATGAAAACGTCATGTTCGACAACGTGCGCCTCTGTTATGAACATTCTTGTTCATACCTTTCATAGTTATGACATCCACATATACAATCTGAAGGAAATAAATATATGTATTTCAAAAACAAAGATGCACATATGGTAGTACTGGAGTGGTTTTCGTAGTGCTTGCTTTGATCCACATGCTACTGAAAATGTAGAGGACTCATGCTTCGCCTGTGTTATTGTGTTGCAATATTGTATATATGCATTGCTTTAAACTTTGTAAGTACCACCTGTGCATGCATAATGATGTCTACTTCAAAGTATAACTTCATCAACAATGTTCTTGAAGATGTCTATATGTGTGATGCTGAAAAACTATATTTTTATTCATACGTTCTTCAAAACAAGAAAGGCCGCATACTTGTATGTCATATTCTGTAGCCTAGTCCTCCACAAAATGGTTGTCTTCAACACCAGTATCTTGTACAACACCTACATATTGCTCGCCTACAGTTGCAGCTTCTTTTGTAGGCTCAACATCGCACATCCGTGGTTGGAGGCCTACAAAGTCGTCATCGTTGCCTACATTGATGACATTCGGAGTGGCTTGTGCAAATTGCACTTCTCCACGTCTACCTCGAACGTCTATCCGACATATAATCTTCCAACCGTGTCTATGTGGATCATCTGAAAAGAACACTTGCTGGCAATGTAGGGGAAACGCAAAGGAATCGGCATGCACGTTGCCATCCATGTGGTTGAAGTTGGCCATGCTGAAGCCGTAAGAATCCCGCTGAATGGTTGGGTAACGAATGTCACGGCGAGCCTTCACCCAATCACAAACGAGCACTGTCGTGCAATGATTTCGATAATCCAACTCCAATATTTCCTCTATATAACCGACGTAGTCATCTGTGCACTCGATTGGCATTCCATTCACAAGACCCCAACGTAGTTGCCGTGTGAAAGTTGCGACGACACAAGAGTCTCTTGTGACGAGGGCATGTTCGGAACTTCGGACTCGTAAATGCATTCCAAATGCATGCATGTGCCGATGCGAAACAGCATACCTCTCTGGTGGTTGTGCATATTGCACGATGTCAGCATCGACATGTTCACCTGCGCGCAAGGCGTTCTTAATGTGCGAACGCAGCCAATCAACAAAACTTGGCAAGTCCCTCAATTCAGGCGGGTACCTCACGCCCATCGTAGCACGACCTCGACGTGATGCTGACGAAATGTTTCCCGTTCTGCCCATCTGCTTGCCTTTGCTACAATGTACTCCCTGCAAATGCATGCAGTAACAATTCATCAGTACCTCAAGCATAGCATGCATGTAGATTAACATACAGATGCCTGTTATAATGTTTTGTATGATTGCATATTTAAAAGTAGTCTATGAAGTTCGAATTATAATTCTACCAATCACTTCAAACTTGACAAGCATCGGGCATACTACACTCATCATTATGTTTTAATTCAATACCAACCACATTTGCATAAGCTTATAAATAATTAAGTAATGAAAATGGTTTTTGTTTTGCTTGCAATTGGTTTGTGCACATGAAAACATGGGTCTTGAGCTATAGACACTTACTAGCGCTGGGCTTCCAATGTTGTTGCATTGTCCAAAACAAATGCATGTGCAAACTGACGCTCGTCGTCTGTTAATTTCCGCTTGCGCCTCTCGTTCGAATGCAGGACCTCATCATTCATGTTTGCGTCTTCCATGGGGTCCCACACACGATGCGTAGTCCCTCTGTACTGCTTCAAATACTCTGTACAGAATCCTAATGCATCCTCCATGCAGTAACCCTCCGCAATGCTTCCCTCAGGATGTGCTAATGTACGAACATGGTCCTTCAATGTCTTCATGTATCGCTCAATGGGATACATCCATCGACAATGAACCGGACCGCAAACAAATAATTGTTGGACAAGATGCACAGGTAGGTGTGACATAATGTTCATAAACGTTGGTGGAAATTCTTTCTCAAGCATGCACGTCGCTATGACGACATTCCGCAACAACTCCTGCTGTTCAGACTGGTGTACCTCTTTCTCACAGAGTTTTTGGAAAACTCTGCAAATTCTTATGATGGCCAAACGAACATTGTCGTCCAAGACGTTTCGAACAGCCACTGGAAGTATCTGTGCACCACATACAAACAAACAATTAACATCAATATTGTGGACAATGAACGTTTGTTGTGTCCAAATAAATTCTATTGAAAATGTCCTTTCGATTGTACAAGCTCCATTCCTCTAGCGTGTCACAAGGCACTCGTCTATATTTTATAGTACTCTATTTCATAGAATGTCATTACCTTCAATGGATGTCATGTACCATGTGTACGTGTCAACCTGCGTTTGTAAAACTGGTTTTCACATATTCTTCTATATCACTATTAATTCTATTCTTCACATGAACAACAACACGTAGTGCATATGAACTACAACTCATGCAATGACGTTGTACGGAAGCATATAATGGAAATGGCATTCCCATACCTGTTGCATCAATACATGGTAGTCATGGGTTTTCATATATTGCAGCTTCCCGTCTCTCAAACGTTTGTGAATTGAGTCCACATAGTTCGTTGGGGTCCGTATATTTGAAATTATGTGAACGAACTCCTTGCGCTCTTCTGCTTTCAATACATAAGGTGCGGGCGGCATGTACAACTCCTCTTGCTGACGCCTTCCTGGTTGCAACCAAATTTCTTCCCGCACTTGTAAGTCCTCCGCATCTTGTCGACTTCCAACGCTATCGTTCATACCGAGAATAGTCTTCAAAATGTTTTCACACAAATTCTTCTCGCAGTGCATGACATCCAAAATGTGTGGGGCCAACAAATGCTGTGTCACAGAGCATGTCATGTGCATTAGGTACACTGTAATGTTGTGCATGCATTAACCTCTTACTACAGCATATGCATCACCTTCATTGGAATTTCTTCTATACATTGTTGTGCATGTGCACTATTTTGATTTTCATGTACATTAAACTACATTGCTCGGACATTGTGGACATCTTTCATTTCGACACTGCAAATGTTGTTCTTTAGGGCATATTTATGCAAGCAAGACTTACTGAAGATACAATTCCCATACAAACTACATATACAATGTACGCTATAGTACGTACTTCATTGTACACTTGTTCTTCACTAATGCATGGCATCCTTTGAAAAGATTGTTCGACGCTTTCAAAAATTGTACCTGCCAGTATGATAGTTCAAATAGTGCTGGTAGTAATTTCACGCTTGTGCAATGTACGGGATCATCTTTTGCATTCTCCTTTCTACCTAGGTCAAGGTACGATTGCCTCCATGCAGCATACCTGATCACATCCAAGCTTGACATGATAGGAGGTTCACAACGATGTTCAATTTTGCCATTGAACCTTTTGTTGCGACGATAAGGGTGATGTCGTGGTAAGTACCGACGCATACCGCCATACACCACCTTTGAACCTCGACTACGGCGGTTACGTAGAACATCACCCGTTTTGGCCATTCGTGCATCAGTTTCAGGTCTATAAGACACACAACCCTTGTAACCCTTACAACATACGCCAGCTATGAGTCCGTATGCAGGGAAATCGGAAATGGTCCACATGAGCACTGCATGTAGTTGAAAACGTCGACAATCCTCTGCTCTACTGAAATCTAGTGCTGGTACCCCATCCCATAGTTCCTTCAACTCTTTCAACAGTGGTTGTAGGAAAACCCCAATGTTTCTGCAAGTCGGAGAATGCTTGCCAGAAATCAGAATGCACAATGAAATGAAGAACTTCTTCGTAACAAACCATGGCTCAAAGTTGTATATCAAAATGAGCACAGGCCACGTTGACCAATTTGTATTGCTCAATTTGAATGGGTTGACACCATCCAATGCTAATGCCAAGCGCATATTTCTCTGTTCAGCTCCGAAGTTGCCAAATGCAACATCATGATCAATGTGCTTCCATGCAGGACTGTCCACAACTGACCTCATGATGCCGTCATTGCTGACGTGCTTCGTGTACCCTGTCAACATACTCGCTATTTCAACTGATCGCCACATGCGCTTCAAACGAGGTATGAGTGGAAAGTGACGAATCACCTTCGCTGGAATTGTTGAGCTTCCTTCCAACCACCGCGATTGCTGACATTGTGGACAATTCTCCAATGCCGCGTGCTCACCGTCGTATAGGACACATCCATTACAGCATGCATGTATATTATGGTAGTTTAAACCCAATTGTCGAATCGTCTTGCGTGCTGCATAATGACTACCAGGAAGCTTGTTTCCTATGGGCAACAGGTCTTCCGACAAGTAATGCAGCAACTCATTTTGGAATTTGTTGCTGACACGGAACACTAGGCACATGTTCATTATCACAACAATTGCTGAAACAACACTTGTCTTCGCGCCTGCATACAATGGAGTTGTTGCCTGTTCATATAAATCCTCTAGCCCGTCCAAGCCATCCGTCTCCATGTCGTCATTGTCCTGCAAATTGTCCCCTGGCACATTGTCCCCTGGCAGCGTCTCCCTATGTAGAGCATCTCCTCGATCGAGCGCCTCCATAACTTGCCTTTGTACGTCGTGGTACTCATCCAGCAATGACTCAGCATCAACTGACGCATCTCCTGGATCAATATCGACCACATCGTCAACTACATCAGCGCTTTCCACATCGAAGTCTTCGTCGTGCTCCACAACGTCGTCATCATATGCTACATCTTCAACCCAAATGCCCCGAGCAGGGTATCCCTCAGGCGGGTCTCCACCAATCATAGACTTTGTTAGAAATGGATCACGCCCGACTGCAGCATGATGTTTGCGAATCATTGCAATGCTTTTTCGTAAACCCCCATGACAGTCCTGGCAGGGGCATAGAAACGCATGCACATTTTGTTCAGTTGCCACTCGCAACTCTGTCTGCAAAATCAGGTCACCTGCTGGGATGTGTCGCAATGTGCGACCGTCGTTAGCGATGCGCACTCTAGTAGGACGATTACGAAATTCAGGCATCTTGATTGAACTTCCTCTAACATGTATTGCCTTGCTTGTTGTCATTGGTGTTGAACGCAAGCGGACTGCAGGTACAAATACAGCACTTACTACTGCACAATGGTACACTGTTCAAATGCTTGTCAACATCCATGCCCTGAAAAATGCTGACATGCATATATGTAGACATAATGTCCACACATTGGTTGAAGGCAGTTGACGTATGCCACTGCTGTGAAAACATGTTCAGCAATTGAAACGCTCAAGAGCTTGGGCTGCTGCAGCCACAAACCGTGGCGTCGACATGGCCATGTATAGCTCTTTATATGCACAAACAATGTTTTCTATGCATTTGACAACTACAGGAATGTACTCCACATGTACCATATGCGACGCTTCTATACCTGCAGGTGGCGTGCATCAGAAGAATAGGCTGACGTCAATAATATTTTTTGTTAGTCCAATACAAGTTTCTTCTAAAGAATGGTCTTCTATGAAGACGTGACTTCTATAATGCTGTGATTATGGTTTCTCTCATGAAGTTCAACTTCATGTAATGGAAAACGTGCTTAGTATTTTCTAAAAGTTTTTCTGTCATGTGTATCTGCTGTTCATCCTTAAGCGATCGGACGTCTATATTGTGGACAATTAACGGAGGACAAGCAAGCGCTGATTCATTGAACTACCTTCTCATTCATCGAATGTAGCACTTAAGTCTTGAGAAAAGCAGCTTCTTCAATTTTAGCCCAAGTCCATGAAATTTTGGTAAATGCAATTACTATACAAACATGTAAGCAAAAATGTGTCGAAACTCGAAAGAGGATTCTGCCATTAAAGAGTTCATGATATCATTTGAGAATGTATATTGTTCACAGGTATTCACTCGTACCATATGCTGGTCGTAAACATGAATTCTCCCCCCGAAAGGGTGAAATCATGTGTCTGAGTACTTATGCGTAGAAACACTACGCTCGCTACATACATTCAAGGTCCTGCTCATCGTCTTGTTCATGCTTATAAACTTACAAGTCACATGATAAAGGTCGTATAGCTGTACATATCGAGCTTCCGATCATTCCTTTTCAATAAAAGTATTTCTATGTTCCAAGTCTGTGCTTTCGTGCCTGTATATAAAAAATAGGAGGACTCTACTATAGGCATGTCGTCCAAGCAGAACAACGTGTACTGCGACACATTGGCACGATGGCAGAAATGGCACTCTGTGCGATATAATGTTCAGCACATGTCCCCAACATGCAGAAGATGCGCCAACCGTGTTCCCACACTGTGAATACATATTCAGAGTAATGAACGTCAAGGCAAGAACGTTCTACTGCAAGAATACCGTGTCGTTCCTTGCACTACATGCTCACTGCGAGTCTGCAGAAAGTGTGCTACACGAAAAAGGATAGACCTATCCTTCACTACCGTTTTGACGAAGCAATACATGTTGTCTACTGACTTGTATGCACATGCCTAATTACATGATGGTTGCATATCAGAAAGTAAGCAAACGCACCATTTGTAGAAGGCATGTGTTGTCACACGATATGAGTATGCTCCTTTGCAATCAGCGATGTTTGCTGCAGCAGCCATCGTACATAGAAGATTATGGGCTTCACAAACATGGCATGCCACAAGGCTTCAAATTACTTACTTACAGAAACTCTGCCAATTACGTAATGACAGAAGCAAGTGTAGAAGTGTTGCCTTCCTTTGCATCTGACGTTGTTCTGTTCAATGATAAGATGCTATATTGTGAGGAAAACTTTCCCATAACAGATTTGGAAATGCCACTACTATGACGTATTATGCAACTTCTTCATACTGAAACACTTCCACGTTCAAAATACTGTGAGAGATGGTCCTCAAGAAGATGGAGTTCAGGTCATCCAATGCCATTGCTGCTCATGTCTATAGACATGGACAACGCGACAGTGAAGCTTTTCCAGACGTCCGCTAACTACACATTTCACTTGTCATTGACATTCTGAGTATAGGTGAAGAGCCTCCATTGAAGCACCACATCACATTCACTGCACGTTCCACAAATTTGGCATATGTGCACTATACAATTTTTTCTTCATGCAAGCGCGTCTGAAGTGCATGCAGTCATACACTGTACTGTCCTTCCGCCATTGCCAGACACACTTGTTCATACAACCAATTCTCATAGTCTTCCTCCCACTGGTCGAAGGGATAGCACCCGTTATAGAACCAAGATATGCAATACATGTTTTGGCTGTACATATCGTCCATGGTGCTAGGCATGAAATCCTTACCACCTACAATACCACGTTCACAGTAATACATGTGCGTAGTGTAGTGGAAAACTAAGGCCTGTAGATATATGGCAAGTCTCTCATCTATGTCTTCCATGCAATTGTCGTCCGACACCTCCTCTATGTCTACCACCTGTGCTCCCATTGACATATCTTGCAAAAAAAGTGCGTAGGTCAGCATTTGCTCCAGTGTGCCGTGGACAAATGCATGCACGCTTCCACCTACGTTTTAGCATGGTTACAGTTGTTAAATTCAACGTCCGAGAAAAGAGGAAGACGTCATGTTTGATATCCTTGTGGACGCATTCGAAAATGCAGAGGGACTGACATCCCTCTGGCGTCCACATCGTTGTTTCCGAGAAAAGGTTACCGAACAGACGTGACATTCTAATAAAATGAAAAGCAATCGTCGCATGATATTTTAATTTGTGCACAATGTTGCATGCACTGCCAAGTTCTTCTGCAGTGAACCTGTGCACCGTGTGCTTAATCTGTGTGCGTGGCTACATACAGTTTCAAGGAACTGCCAATGAAGTATGCTTGGACGAATCATTGAATATTATCCGATTTACCTATGCCAACTGAGCAACTCGAGGCGGCCACATAGGCGCGTCGGAACCGTTTTGAACTGATGAAATGACATTTGCGTCAACAAGGGGACGTTATCAGCGACGTCCTGACAAACATCACTTTAAACATCCTGCACAATGTCATCGTCGACAATCTCGTAAGTCCTACACATTCCACGTGTGTAGTATTCCACACAGTCCTCTGCAGAACAAGCTTGCGCTTCTTCTTGCCCACAACGCAACAACACTTTCAGACACCTAATTATCCGTTTACGGCAATCAGTTGTTCGATATGGCTGTGAATTCAGTGATACATCTTGACCATACACTTTGTAGGTTCGAGCGAGAATTACCGAAGACTAGGTCGCCGGAATTGCACGTCACGGAGGCAGCAGTCCGCGTGTTCGACAACTTCGTGCAGCAGATTGCAGTCTTCGCTTCCAATGCAGCTACCATGCCAGACACTACTCTTGTTGTGCGGAGTTCACATTCTCCACAACAAGCTGCAGTCCCGATTACCGGAGATTCCACAACGTTTAGTATGACGATTCCGCGCGCCGTCAAACAAATGTCTAGGGGATGTAGTCCCTTGAAACCCTAAAACGCATTTCTTGCGCATCTGTTGCTTTGAATTAAATTGTCACTTTGCAATACTGAGTGGAAAGCATTCACTGCACGGATTCATAGAGCCATGCAGTGGCGTACAAACCATTAAATTGTTTTACTACGCCATAGCCCGTTCTAATGAGGCATGCACGCTCATAGGCCTAGCGGTCATAGGCACGTGGAAATTGTAGGGTTTTTCACGACATGTGTTGCTATATACAGCATTTGTCCACCATGTCTCCAACAACACCATTTTGTATTGCAGTGTTTTGGGAGCAAGTCCATTGCCCAGTGTACACGACGTCCACGTGCTACAGTAATTGAGAGTGAGCGCCATTTCCTGTACACGTTGTTGTCTTGTAGCGAAGGTTATGCCGTGAATTTTCCTTGGGTATCATTGTGCACTACGGTACCACTATTTGTCCCTCTGTGAAGCACAAATTGGTACTCCCAGCAGTAGTGCTACGTAGTCTATAGTACCGTGCAATGTTCTTTAATTCTGCTCTTCCAGTTACAGAAAACTTTGGATGACGTGGGTCATTGATAAGCATGCATGCCGTCAACCCTTCACAGGATAAGATGTACTGCTACATGCGTTCTGAAATAACTTCTGTCATCTGTCTTCATTGAGCAATTCTGAAGGTGCTACAATGTACAAGTCGCGCATAGTTGTGGTTTTCAGGTGCTAGTGAACGTGGTATATGTGAAGCACAAGTCTGCCACAGTTATGTTGAACTGTCACTTGCATTTGGAGTCTTCTTACCTTCAAGAATGCAGTTGCAATGTTTGAGAGGCATGCTAATGCGTATGCCCAAACTCTGACAGCTTGCAGTGATGCACAGTGCAGTAGTCACAGTCAATGGAATTGCCGAAGTAACATTGTCATGCATGTCGTTGTGAGCTTAAATGTGTGAACTGTTGGCAGGTTGGCAGCCGTCCGAATTTTGTGAAGTGGACATCGCAGCCGTCAGAAATGGGACCCCGCCGTGCTACAACAACGAAGCGAACGGTGCTTCCAGGTTTGCAACCACGTCTTCAAGAAAACAGTGATGGAGATGATGACTTCCAGCAAGCCCCGAACGAGGCGAAGATGCGCCTTGTCGGTGAGGTGCGCAGTACAAAATTACATGACAAGCGCCCAATGAGCAGTGTCCCATCGAAGGGCAAGGTCCATGCTTCTTCATCCATGCCACGGGCAAGGAAGCGGAAGGCATTGGCTGTGGACGAGCGCTCGTCATCAGACGAAGAGCGCCCTCAGTCACGCAGGGAGCAGTCGACCGCCATAGCCGAAATCGAGAGGTGAATGTCCTCAATTGCCGTTGAATTTGCACGTGTTGTATGCACTGCTTGTAGTCACCTTGTTCTGTTGGATGTTGTCGTCATCACTGAAACCGACGTCCACATGTTCGTCGTCATGTTAGTTCGAACAGGAAGACAATATGTGGTGACTACGCCGGGGAAGGATGGCAACTGTGTTCTCGTACATCTGTTCATGGAGAATGTAGTGAACGTACATGTTTCTCGTGATGCTGAACTAGATATGACAGTCCTTCGCGTGCATGTCAAGGTGGACATTCTGCGTGTTTCTAGTGATGTCACAGTGGACATGATAGTCGTTTCCGTCAACGTCTTGATGGACATTGAGCATGTTTCTGCTGATGTCAAAGTGGATGTGCTGGTCTTCAATGTGGACGTTTCCTTCGACGTCAGTCTGAACATTTAGAACAGCAGTATCTAATAAGCAACGACAGAGTTTGAATAAAGTCGGGATTTAGGGTCTCTAGAAGGTCTGTTGCTTTGTTCTCGTACACGTTGCGAACTGCTTTGCATAGCAACTGCACGGATACTAGAGCATACCACACGATGTTTCTGACCATTCTGTTTATGTATGCAGCCTTCCCTCTGATAGTATAGAGGAAAGCGACGATGAAATAGACCATACAAGTGAAGACGACGGAAACGCGGAGGTGCCTGTCCAGCAGCTCGTCGATGTGGGTGGCAAGGGCATTAGAAAACCGATCATGGTGGATGACATAGGCTTCCCGCATGGCAAAATGATGAAAACACTGCGGGAAGATGTCCGCTTGTTTGCTGCTGATTTGGATTTGACAATGGGCTGGGAGCAGCAAGACAAACTTGATCGTAGACGTCTATATGAAAGACTGTATGCAGGTATGAAGCAAGTACTTGTTGTTCTCGCGTGCAACATGTGACAGTATTGCTCCATTTCTATATGTATGCTGTTTGTAACCTCAATGTGACGTACCACGCTGGGCCACTCAAGACGAATCATGTCGAAGCTTACCGAACTTTTTCAAGACAGTACTGCTGATGGAATAGAGAATTAGAATGTAATCTTCTAATAGCTGCAATTGTACTTTCAGAGTGGCGCCTCATTGGGCCGTGTACCAAGATTAGTGACCAGTGGCTTGCGCCGCTCATCACGAAGGCCTTGATTCATGCTCGTTGGAAAGTAAACCAACTCATTGATGCAGGGAAGAAAAGACCTGCTGATGTTGACCTAGAGCAATGGAATGTCCTCTGTACAAAGCGAAAAACTGAGGAATCGAAGCAGCTTTCTGAGCACATACGTTCCATTTCAAAAAGTAGAGTGTCAAGGGCCACACAACTGCAAACTATCAAGAGGGACATGCTTGTACAACTGGTGAGCTCATTTTCTAAAATTCCATTGGACCAATGTACTGGAAGTTGCAACTGACATTCTTAGAACATGGTTGCCGCCAATGACATCAGGGGTTGCAAATTACAAAAGTCTTTGGAACCATATTAGTTTTTGGCAGTATACCACTAGTATAGAATTCTGTGATTTCCTGTCATTGCTTGTTTTCTGGATGTGTGTAGACTTTAGCAAAGAAACGACCTCCGCAGCTCGAGGAGGTGCAGGCTGCGGTAGCGGCAGAATTCACCCGCCAAGAAGAAGAAAAACGTAAAGGGCCCGTAGATGCTGCAACGGACATAGACGACGTCCGTACACGCCTAAATGCCATGGAACATTCAATGGCAGTACACCAGTCGAAGGTCGATGCAGCCCAACAACGACTAGAAGCTTTGCTGATGGACGTGCTGAACGGCTGTCCCGGCTATGGAAGCATAGCTTCGGCAAAGGCACGACAATCTACATTCTGCGAGCCCAACGATGGAGGACTCGTCATTTCCAAAGAGTGCACTGCCTTCACGTCAACAGAAATGAACGCACTTCTTCAGAGCGCAGGTGATGAGGACACGCAGGAGGGCATAGCCACTGGAGATGAAAGTGGAGTGACCAGGTCTGACGCAGTCGAGGTAGTGCCCTTGACTCCTTTGACGCAGTCCAAGGAAACAACAGCTGTTGCAGTTCAGAATGTCGTCCCTGAAGCTTTGAAATCCTTGGAGGCCGTTGTTCACGAAGGTGTCGAAGACGGCATGGTTGAAGACGTTGATGTGTACGCACTACCCGAAGAACATGCAAGTGCCGATCCCATACAGTTGCCTATCAGCGCCCAAGAGAATGTACAACTGTCGAAGGTAATTGCCACAGTCCTTGTAAGATTATGAGTGTTGTTGTAGGGTAGAAGTCCGTGGAAATGTATTCATGTAATATGGAAGCATTGTTGCCATTTTCTATGAAATTGTGGTCATGTCGTCATGCACACTTCGTGGCAGGTGAAGAAGAGGGCTACGACCTCATTCAGCACGTTTTACACCACGTCTAGTTGGAGACAATATAATAGTTAGTACCGCAAGATCTTATATTGGTCTTCTCTGGAATGACAATTCCTGACAAGATTATTGTGTCTTTCTGCTGAATCTAGGAAGCATGGCCTTAGGAGCATTGTTGTACAGAACGGATGCATGTGCCGCTGAACTTTGCAAATGCTGTCATGTAGAGGGCTTTGTCGGCATATTACAATGAAATTCCTAGCTGATGATGACACGGACAGTGTCTTCCAGCATTCTATATTGAATGTCACAGTGCACATGTAGGATGACGTGGAAGTGCGAGGCGGAGGTGAATCGCCGGCGGCCCCGAGGCGCACTGTGAGGACACAGTCTAAAGGGCTTCCTACGAAGTTCAATGCTACAGTGAAGACACCAAAGGCAAGTGCCTTGAAAGGGGTTGCCACATCAAAAACTGTAGACAACACACCCAAGGTATCGTATATGTGATCATGTGCACGTTATTTTTCTTCCTCATTTTCTACAACTTCTGCTGTGTCGTTCTTGAAGCACACTTTAGGAAAAAGTTGTGGCAATGCTTCTTATGTTGCATTGAAAGATAGGCACACTTGTAGTTGAGCAGAAGCACGTGCAGTAATTCATGAATTCTGAAAGTGCAGGTTCCTATGGGCAAAAAAGGGGAAGTGTCCAAGAAGAAATGAAGAACGACACTTCCAATTTGTAGTTCTGTGCAACAGTTGAATGCACATGCACGTGCTGATGTGTTTGTCTTGTCTTGGACGTGTGCTACCCGCTTCCCATCACAAACAATGTTTTTTTGGCTTCTTGAACATACGCAGACATTTGCGTCTGTCAGTTTTGAACGTATGAAGGATGTAGCGGTGCCTACACAATATTAAGGCGATATATGAGGGACACTAAGTACGGTCTTCCGTTTACCAGTAGTCCATCGCAGGTTTTCTGGTTGTTGTTGTGTTCAAAAACATTTCTTGTGTACAGGAGGTTGGCGTCACGTAGTTCTTTGTTTTGCCTACTATAAGTATGATGGCATTGTTTTGTCTATATTATGCTAAATTGTTGTCAGGTACTTGTACGTTTTCTTTGTAAAGAGAAGGGAATATGAATAGAGTAAGCACTGTTGGAAGTGCCTTTGTTATAGTCTCCCATGCTCGAAGGTATTGAATCTGTACTTCTGAACTTCTGTACTTCTTTGTTCATTGACGCATGGAAGAGGTCCAGAAGTCCACTTCCTTGAATCATTTAATTTTCTGTTTGCAAGGTCAGTGAAGAAGTGCGCAGTGTACCGTGCTTTATGTTGCCATTTCATCTACAATGTTGAAGATGTATGTTCCATCATGTGCATTTCCTTGAATGTTTCCGCTCCCTCATGCTACGGAGGTACCTGCATTCAGAAAGAGCAGAGTATGAAGAGTCTCAGGTATTGGTAGGCAAAAACCATACATATTCACTGCAAGAAATGGACACACTAGCTTGGTGGACATGAGTGCCATAGTTTGCTCCATAGTTCTGTGCAGGCTGCATGACTACCATGACGACAGGTACATTATTGTGAGGAAAATAGCAGTATATATTGTCTACGTTGTAGGAAACTAGCCGATGGACATGAGGGAACCGTGAACTAGAATTCCACATTGCAAAGAAAGTGACCACTTGCATGAAGCACGAATGATGTGTCTGTCCACTGTCATACTTTTCACGACTACATGTCTGTGTGCTCATTCATGCCCACATGTGCTGCCTCATATCTCTTGTTAGGAAGGAATTTGCATTGTCCTATTAGTTTCTATCAATTGTACAGAAACGAAACCTTGCTCTATGAAAAACAAAACGTTGAATTCCGTCTTGTGCAAGTGCAGGCCAAAGTCGTACATCTCCAAGGACGGAGGTGTATTCTATGCACATCCACAATAGTTGACAAGGCCTTGCATGAGGTCACATTCAAGTTCATGCTGTCTTTATATTGAAGTGCATTCAAGCAATTTGGCAGTCATGTCATATGTTGTAGAGCTTGTGTTTTGTCTAGAAATGATCCGATGGGCTGTCGTTCATGAAATGTGCACCTTTCTTTGCTTGTACAGAAGAGAGAAATGTATTTAGTCCGCCCACTTACAAGCTGACCTTTTCAATTATAGAGTGTACATGTACGAAAAGTATGTTGTCGTGATACTAATTCTTCAAGCATGGCAATCAAAGAAGCAGTTCACTGCAAATTTGATAGGGCATTTTTTGAGCTGTGAATATATGTCCAGGCTGTATTTGAAAGTGTTACCAAACAGACGCATTCCATTTCAGAAAAAACAGCAAAGGTAATGCCTCCTATACATGAAGATTAATCTCACGTGTGCAAAAGGAAATGTCTTCATTGATTTAGATGAATTGAAGATGTATAGTACGTATAGCATATGAACTATTGTGACTATGGAGAGCACGAGGATGTTTGCTAAAAAAACAAGAGGGCATAAAGTGATGTACACGTTGCAGGGGCTTCAGACGTCTTCATGTTTTCTGTAGACATTGCATATATTGGAATGCATTGTGAAGAACAGTGCCTTGCTCTTGCAACAAAGGTGTGCAATGATCTTGAATAAGAACGAAGGTGTGTCATTCATCAGAATAGGCTACAATTTCTGTGTCTTTCATGAATCATTGATACTTCGTGCTCCTATTCTGTATAAAGTATTCAAGTGTTGCATCCCCTTTCTTTTGTGTTTCATCAGCCTCAATCTCTTGTAGGTAATAAAATGAAAATCAGCCATTTGGAGGATGACTCAGGCAACATGTAAGTGTATATTCTTATTGCCATTTGGAGAAGTACAGTTCTGCATTTCTTGCCATCACCCTAATGGTCCAAAGTTTTGTGATTTGGATCGTGCTTCTAATTCCTGAATTGTCTTCAGTTATAGGAGTGTGGCACTCATAGACGGCTTTGATGTAGCCGCTCATGCAAATTCAGGACAGTACCGTCTTCAGGCAACGCTGCACATTGCTTCTGAGAAGTGTATTTTTCTGCATGTCACAGATAACAATGACCAACAAGAGCTTGGTCATTACACGCTGCAGAAAGTGGTACATTCCCACTTTCATGAACTTCCATAGAATTCATATACCCACTTTGAAGTACAATGTGTTTCTTTTGATATTGCACTTTCTGATGCTAGATTGCATCGTGGAAGGAGTCAGCCATTTCACGGTCTGTGTCTTCGACCACATGAGCGTGCGCTTGCGAAGCTATTGGGATTGGTATTATTGATTTGCATTGAAAAGTCGGTGGTCATTGTCGAGGTATGTACTTTGAGCTCTTCTCATGTGGAGTGCGTACAGTAATAGGCAAGTCATTTCTTATGTGTCACATGTGCATATACTTTGAAGCTCAATACTTCAGAGCCCTTCAAAAACGCCTATCAATTGTCAAATGATTCTATTGCGCTTCTGTTCAGGGTTGATGTACATGATAATCATGTGTAAGCAATTTACTGTGCATGCATGTTTTTAATGTGAAAGGGATTGGTAAATGAGTTTGGGTGTGTAGCATGTGTGCGACGACATGTCAATGGAACTGTCGCTTTCTCTATATCTTATGTAACAATCATTGAGGGAATTCGTAACTATCTCATATGTACAATATAGGTTGTCCGACAAATTTTTTAAAAGTGTGCACTCTCCGCATATGCTTACGCTGTTCACTTATTTCATTGTGGGCGACAGTAGCAAACAAAGACAGGACGACTCATGTGAGCATTGTAGTGGGCACATATGATCAGAAAGCATTTCTGAACTGCGTATTATACTATTATAGAAGGTAGGCGTGGCTTTCAAACAATTCCCTTGCGTTGCTCTATACAAAGTACCGTTTCATATGCTTCTGGAGGTCACAATTACTTAGGTAGAATACTCAATTACAAGCCTCATGTAACCTTGTCATGCTTTCATTATTAGTGGCCTTATTAGCTTAAGAGTTGAATAATAAAACGAAGAGAGACAACAAATTTAGCGGCATGCCATACTAGCACTTTCACTACCACGAATGGGAAAACAGGATTCGCTATAGTTGTATACAACGGAGAAGGATTGCCTCCTGTCATAGTCTTCATTGTATGTAGCTTAAATACTTTTCGTTCCTTTGGTTCATGCTATGAACGGTAGGCATAAGGATGACATGACGCTTGCTGTTTTTGGTAGTCCTGCTGTACTATTTCCCCTTGTGCAACTTCATTATTTTACGGATGTTGTTCTTCAACGTGCAGTGCAGAAGTCCATTCTCTCCTTCACAACAGAAGAGTTGTTTCTACACTAAAAAGTGGTCATTCGTAGTGATGTGCTCTTCTTCACAGATTTGTAACACTTCCGTTGGATGAGAGTCCTCATAAACTTAGACATGTTCGGCAGCATCCTAGGAAGCGTTCACTAATTTTGTGCAGGCCTTCAAAGTAAGATGAATGATGGCAAGGGCTATGAAATAATGAAAATAATTTCTGGCATCCTTGGACCCTATCACATAATGTTCATACACTATGCATTTGCAAACCTGTACTGTACTCCCTCATGTTATTGATGTTGTAGTTCCTCTAACTACCCATGTCTGTATGTTTCGTTTATTGGCAGTGCATGCAACGCTAACTAAATGCTCGTAATGGCAGGTAATTTGTGCGTTTCCATGGTCATGTCCAAAAGTGCAAGCAATTCCTCAAGTGCTAGGACAAGCAATTCAGGCTTTCATCCTTTCAAATGGAAAATGAGGTACATTTCTGTAATGTTGCAAGTCTACTGTTCAACGAAGTAATAGAACTACTGCTGAACGTTCTCGTGGTTCTTACAAGAAGGACAGCAACATGCACTTGTAGTTGTAAACGCTGTTGTTGTGGGTCAACATGACATTTTGTGACTGAATGTGAATGCTGTACTACCGCAGCTGAAATGTAAGACGACAGGAAGACATTGGAAATGAAGAAGTACGCTTGCAGTGTGAAGGACTCTATTTTGTCAACTGTCCATCACAAGAACAGAGGACAAACAAGCGCAAGATGCGCATTGGCATATTCCGATCCCACAACTTTTGAGCGGAGGTATTCGTACATTATATGCCATGGATATGTAGTGATGACAGGCTACTTTCATGTGTCATTGATCGATGGAGGTACAAGCTAGGTATGCTTCTGAAGTTGCCATTGTACAAAGTATAGTAGCATGTACTATTATACTACGTGTGGATTGAACAGAATGCAAAAAACGTTCATGTTTCTATGAATGAATTCTATATTTCCGGTGATTCCAAATACAGCTTGCCATTTTCACGATAAAATACTTGTAATTGAGGATTCAGGATGTTACAGAATTGTGCATCGCAGAGGACAATTACTTCTTGTAGGCTTGCTATTCTAACGTCCTGTCTGCGTTTCCACAATGTTCTGTACATGCTTTGTAGAAGATCGTCTTTTGGATGTTGCTGTGCACTTCCACATGTATCACGTGTAACATATCTTGTGACCAATGAACACTGCAAAAGAAGTGTTAGTTCAGCATGTCTTCCAGCATGTCCAGCAACATTACTGGCGGAACGTGACGTCCGCACCTGGGAAGGCTTTGTCGTGATTGTCAATGTCGATGTGTACGTCCACTAAAACATGTATACTTGCACGATGCAACGTTGTGTTCAACATGGATTCTGGTGTTTCAAATGACGATTTTCTGCATTCCTATGTCGTCTGTGACACAAATAATGGCAAGCTGAAGATGCGTACAAGTGAGCATTCTTGTCAGTAATGACATCTTCGAAAACAACCAGCATCCATGTAGGAGACGTCAAACATGACAAAAGCACTGTAAATTGAAAGGGTGCACATGATGCACTCAGCATACGATATAATATGGTTGTTGCTAAAGGAACATGCCCCTGAATTGATTCCATGTAGTAACCAGCATTACAGAGAACAACTCTCCGTCTAACTGGACATCCTCCAAAGCGTGTTCTTCCCAATAGAAGCCTGTCACTAACTGCTAAGGACAGAAGCCACGTCAGAATTCTAAAAAGCCACATCATTATCTGTTAATTTCAACGTCTTTGTCCACGTCAGCAACGGGCTGCAGCCAAAAAAAAAAATTACAGTACATGCTGACATGGCGCTCACGTGGTCGCCACTTGGCTTCTTTGGTGCCAAAAAATTAACCATGTTTGTTGGGACGTTCTTCTGGAAATAGAGGATGTTCATGTTGATTTCCTCGTGTTTTTTGCTCGTCAGCTTGGACGGGTTTTCCTAGACATTCGCAGTAGACGTGCCGGACGACGAACTGAACATCTACCCACGTTTTTACGCTTGTCACAAAAAACAAGACATCCTTCTAGTGTTGGTGTTCACGCAGCATAATGGAACTACAGAAGATTGTCCGCTCCTAAAACTCTGCTACCTGCATCAGAAGAATAAAAAATCTATGAACACTTATTGATCCGTGCATTCGTAGCATTCAAGAACTATTCAACTCTTTGATACAGCAATTAGCATTCAAGAACTATTCAACCCATTCATACAGTCCATGCAAGTAACACTGAAATGCTAGCTCAACAGATTCAAGAAAACGATACGTGATTCCTAAACTCAATTGCTAAAAACAAACACATCCTAGCATTCAACCCATTCTTATAGCGATTTGGACAGTGAATGCAAAATTCTAAGCCTCAAATCCTAACTCTAAGGATTCAACACAACGATAGGTTGTTGTCTAAACCCAAATGCAAAAAAAAAAGGCTACAATCATGCAAGCCCACGACATTGCAAAACTCTAATACAGAAAGGAAACCCTAAATCCGGGAAACCCACGACATTGCCAAACACTGATACTGAAAGCAAACCCTCATAACGAAGGCAACAACCGCAGCCAGTTCTGGTTGCTCATTTGCAAACAAGACACATCGACATCGAAAGCAAACCCTGAATCAGAAGGCAAACAAAAGCAAGCACTTCTGGTTGCCAATTGGCAAACAACACACATCGAAACGCTCAGAAATAATCAAAAATGTATTCTGTGAACGCAAACAATTCTTGGTGACCGTATGCAAAAAGCCCACAATGTGCAAAGCCACGGTTTAGGGTTCTATTTCTAACCCTAAAAAGAAAGCAAACATGCCTATAGTAGTGTGAAAAGAAGGGAAGAAGAATACCTGAAAACTTGCCGCCTACTGCAGAAATCCTGTAACTCTAGTCCTCGCGAGCTCGCAACAGCTGCCGGTGGCGACGCAAGCCCAATCCTCCAGCAAGCCACGTTGCCTGTTGTTGCTGCCTTTGCCGCCCGAAGGCTGAATAAACCACGAATGCCGCCCCAAGACTCAACAAAGTACGGAAATGCGAAACACAACTCCGATGACGCCAATTTTCTACGATGTCTTTGTACACACAAATTGAAGTATGAAGAACGAGAAAACTACTTTTTTGTACAAGCTATGAATACGATGAAGCAGTGAAAACACTCAAAATCACTCACAAACACATGGCCGCGCAGTTGGAAGGTTTGGCATGCTCAGCGAAACCCTAGCGACTGATTCCACGGATTTCCAGGAGAGAGACAAAGTGCCCCAACAGATACCCGGACAGGACCAGTTGAGAACCGTATATCCTAGAAGTCCTAAATTCATTTGAAATGAAATTTATGTACTTGTCTTTATAAAGGCTTGAAAGTTATGTACTTGTCTTTATAAAGGCTTGAAAGTTATGTACTTGTCTTTATAAAGGCTTGAAAGTTATGTACTTGTCTTTAGAAAGACTTGAAAGTTATATACTTGTCTTTATAAAGGGCTTTCCTCAAACGCATGTACTAAGTGCAAAACTCTCTTGAAATTAAAGTTACGAACCTCTCTATAAAAACGGCCTCTTTGGAGCCCATTTAGTAAGTCCTACATTATTTACCAAAACAAATTTAAGAAGAACCTTTAAAAAAAGGCTTTTTCAAGTTCAATTAATAATTGAAGAACCCTCTTGAAACTGAAGTTCTGTACTAATTATTCAATAAAGGCTTAATGCAAAAGTCTGTTGAAATAAAAGTTTCCTACATATTTCCTACATAAAAGTTTCCTTCAAAAAAAGGCTTCTTCGGAGCCCACGTGTAAAATTTAGTAGTAACCATAACAATTTCGTCCACTATATTTCAAAGAAATCGAACTATTCATGTCTTAAATAATTAAAACATTATCGTGTTGTATATAATTCTTCTAAAAGAGGCCTATTTTACATATAGAATTTAAGTGTTCAATATTCTCCTGCCCCCAACCATGTTCACAAAAATTCGTTTGATATTGTGCTCCTATTGTAAGAAGTCAATTTTGATCACAGGTTTATAAAATTTGGATAGAAGATATAAACATGCATCCTATAAGTGAAAATATAAAATTCATCCGCCCAAAATTTTTTTGGCTACCCTTGAAATCTAAGCATCTGTAGAGCATCTTTTCGTAACCATAAAATATACTTTTTTTTAGACAATGCATTAGAGTACTAGGCAATTTCGGACTTTTGGTCGAACTTCACCAATAACCTCTACTCTTTAGGAGTTCACAACATTGAACGTTTTAGAATTCATAATGAAACTATAATTACCCTAAAACACTCATTCAATATGTGTGTGATTATCAGATATGTCTATAAAAATTAAATTTCAAAAGACTATAAATTCTATTCTTGTACAATTCTATTTACAATTCATTTTTATTCTATTTACAATTCATTTTTATAAATATGTACAATACAAGTACCAATGTATCATGGCACAATCTTAGTCAACTACTCATGCATTGCACTTGGAGGGAAGGATTTAGAACTAGGAATATAATATCAATATGTTTTTTTTCTTCACTTTATATTTTTTTCATGAGTTGCTTGGTAATTGATGGAAGCTTCTTTGAGAACATTGCAACCCTTTGGAACATTTTATGTTCTCCAACGCTAATTTCAAAAACAAGACAAAAAGAAACTTCAACGTCATGCATTGCACTTGGCGGAAGGATTTAGAACTAGGAATATAGTATGAATATTTTATTTTTCTTTGCTTTATATTTTTTTCATGAGTTGCTTGGTAATTGATGGAAGCTTCTTTGAGAACATTGCAACCCTTTGGAACATTTTATGTTCTCCAATGCTAATTTCAAAAACAAGACAAAAAGAAACTTCAACGTCATGCATTGCACTTGGCGGAAGGATTTAGAACTAGGAATATAGTATGAATATCTTTTTTTTTCTTTGCTTTATATTTTTTTCATGAGTTGCTTGGTAATTGATGGAAGCTTCTTTGAGAACATTGCAACTCTTTGGAACATTTTATGTTCTCCAATGCTAATTTCAAAAACAAGACAAAAAGAAACTTCAACGTCATGCATTGCACTTGGCGGAAGGATTTAGAACTAGGAATATAGTATGAATATCTTTTTTTTTCTTTGCTTTATATTTTTTCCATGAGTTGCTTGGTAATTGATGGAAGCCTTTGGGCCATTTTATACACTACAACACTAACTTCAAAATAAGACAAAAATGAACTTCAAGGTCAAGTAGGCACTTGGGGAAAAATTTAAAACTTGGACTTATTATTTTCTTTCTTCTTCTCGTTTGTTTGAAGTTGTCGGGCACATTTGCGCTCGCTTAGAACCATTTCTTTCTGTTCGATTAGACATCCACAAAGTATTAAGGTCCAAATTATCAACAAATCGCCAGAATATGAACTTCACTTCAAGAGTTTATTGAGTTCTTTATGGGCAGTGATATTAAACACTTGAATCCAGAACCTAAACCCTATACCCTATACCCTAAACCGTATACCCTAAACCCTAAATTGTAGACCCTGATTACTATTTGTAGACGTTGGAATTCATTCCATAAGTCCCTCATTTTTTGGTGGAAAGCGGTGAAAGGTATTGGAGAACATTGGGAAAGCAATACAGCAAATAATATTCCCTTCTAATTTCAACGACGCTGGAGAATTTGGTGACAACAGGTCGGGAGTCCCTTACAATCAATCATGCTGCCACGCACAAAAATGACATAACGGCATCTTTGCTTTCCCTGAAGTTCCGGAAAGGGGAACACAGAATTAGTTCATCCTTTAATGCCAAAGAAGAATCCCTTCACTACAAGTTCGATTGTGTCCTTTTTCTAGAAAATTATACAATGATGACAATAGCATGGTATTCATGTGCGTCGGATATTCTACACTCCCCAGAATACCAGTAGTCTGACAGCATTTTGAAATTCCTCCAAATCAGCCTCGCAGTCCCGCTTCTTGCTTCCCGCCTTTCACCGCGCTGCTCTGCCATGCCAGCCTCCTCGTCGGCTAAGCATTTCATTAGTTTTTGCTTTTCGTTTCGGCTTGCTATCTGTCTGCGTTCCGTTCTTTCTTTGACAGTTATTGCATTAAGGAATTTCAAGGTACAGATTACGGTAGCATGCTCTACGATTGATAACTTCTATATCTCTCAGGTTTTGCGTATGAAAAGACAGACTCTTCTATCTACTTTGCTATGTTTTCCCGAAACACTTGTTTACGTACTATTTTCTGTTGAGAGCACGCGCAACCAGAGGATTCATATTTTAATCATCCTATACGTTGTAATGTACTTTGCTGTCGTGCAACCAATTCCTTTTCCCGTCATAGTGATGTTCCCTTGCGTCGATGTCGACTTTCGCAGCTCCTGTTGTTGATGGTTTCAATTGAATCAGGGTTTTCATAGCTCCGAAAAAACCGCCGGAATTTACGGGATAATTTTTAAGATTGGTTCATTTCGCTTCAAGATGGTCTCTTCACTTGCGATTCAACTAAAATCGAGTTAAATTGAAGGAAACAGTATCGGTTTCAGAGAGATGACGAGGATAATAATATTCAAATTGATCTCCTAGATAAAATCAATTCATCTCGACTCGAGTTAAACCGCCATATCCAATTCTACTCAACTATAATAATAGGAGGAAAACTGTATTATGTTGATTCTCATAAAGAGCTGAAAAATACATTTTAATAAAATAAAAATTTATTGTGAGTTGTTTTCACTGTGAGGATTACAAATTTAGAACTGTAGGATGCTTATCGATTACACCAATAGTGGTTCAAGGAATGAGTGACTGAATGAAATTTCCAGATATTCATCTCGAGTCGAGTTAAATTTCTCTCATCCTGTCGACATTGAATATCTGGCGACTGTTAAGTTTTCCGAAGATTTTGAGTTGATTTCTATCTCGACAGTTTTTTATAAATAATTAATCGAATTTAAACATGAATAGACGAACATTTAACTCGACCCGAGTTAAATTGCATGGACACTTTCAATTGATTGAACATACTGATGAATTTTAATTCATTTTTATGAATGTTCAGGCATTATGGAGGAGGCACTTCAGCCTTTACTGGATGACCTCTCTGACTTAGATGAGGTTGAAAATGTTCCCGAAGAAATTATGGACATTCCAGATTGCGATGGCATCCCTAGGTTGTCCTAGAGTACGAAAGTTGTGACTTTGCACAATATCAACGGCCTTGTAGTGGGAGAGGGCATTTGTCACAACGTGAATTCCGATCTCGTCGTCGGTGGTGATGGCCCTCTGGGTGATTCCCTTGTAGCTGTGCACATCTCTAGGTCCCTCAACGTTCAGGACATTCCGAAGGACTGGAGGTATTCTCTTCGAGCATGGCCCATTAAACAAGTGTTTCTGAATGGTTCAAGTCTACACGATCACGAGCTCAAGGATGAGTACAACAAACGTCAAGCGAGATTGTTGCAGCCTTCTTCATCAGGTGCAAGGCAATACACAAGCGTTCTGAGGAACCCGTCCGTTCCTCAAGCACCTGTGAAAGCCAACGAATTACTCATGCCAGAATCTATCAATTTTGTATCCAGCAAAGATTGTTGCTCAAAGAATTGTGTGCAACCTTTTCCTAGAGAGAAGATTCGAGCTTTTCGTGAACGAATGTACTATAAGATGAGCTTCGAGTTCCGCTATCACATGAAATTGGATGTTCATCGACAGGTCCACCGTGATGCTCTCGGTAAGAGAGTTGTCACTTTTGAAGGCATCGATGTCTGCATGGCGGCATGGAGGCATATTGCAGGTGTCTCGGAATCCACCTTCCACCGGTTTCAAGGATATGCAGTTAGAGGTGAACAAGCTCAACCACACGGGAATGTGGGGACTCAGAAGGCTCGAAAGCATACGCTACAAGCCCGTGCAACATTGAGGTGTGTGCTTGAGAAGGAAGCAGACCATATGCCACATCGCACGCATACCCTTCCATCTGGGGAGAAGGTTGTCTCCAAGGTTCTGCCAGCCACATTCCTTTGGAAAGAAACAATTCCTGATATCAACGCTGCAAATGCGGTGTTTGGATTGGGAAAAGTCTCTCCTTCTAACATAAGCAAAATCAGGAAATTGAACTTTCTTGAGTACAGCGTGAAGAAGCCTGGAGATAACTTCGCTCGATGTGCCGTTTGTGATAGATTTTATGCAATGAGGCGGGCATGTCCAGTTGGATCTCGACAGAAGTGGGACAAGCAGCTGGAAAAACATAATGCATGTGCTCGGGCTCACCGAGATTTGTACTATGCAAATCGATATAGCTCAAGTGCATACCCTCACGAATGCTTAACAATCATGCATGATAAAATGGATCATGCCAAGACAGCATCACCGGTATTCTCCCACAAGAGCAAGCAACTTGATGGGCTGACAAAGTTGCCTGTGTCAATGACCGGAATGATAGCACATGGACATGGTGATGTGCGTTACGCACATTATGGACTCGATATTTTCCTTCACGACTCGAACTACACAGTGGGTTCTTTAGCGAAGCTTTTGCGAGATCTAGAACTCCCTCCAAAGTACTCCTCTCGAGAATTGTTTGTTGGATCATGCTCTGCTCCACTCTTTGAAGCGGTATTGAAAGGATCAGAAATTTGTCAATCATCCCTGCGACCAGCGCCAGATGTTCCTGTTGCAGCGACTTCTCTTCCTCCAGTTCTCAATGTTCAAATGGACAACGCCACCGGAGACAACAAAAACCGGTTTGTCTTTGCATTTTGGTCACTCCTAGTTGCAAAGAAAATCTTTCAAGAGGTGTATCTGAGTTTCATGTTGGTTGGCCATACACATGATGACATAGATGCTTTGTTTGGGAGATGGAGCATGCAGTTGAAGAAAGAGAGCTTCCCTACCATCCCATCCCTCATGAAGTCTTTCATGGATGTGGATTCTGTGCCTACGATTCCTCACTTGATTGAGGAGGTACCAGATTTCAAAGCCTTTATAGAAGGTGCAATTCTGGATGGAGACGAAGCACTTGTTGGCCACACAAAGGCTCAACAATTTAAATTCTACCTCAACTCTTCGGGTGTTCCAATCATGAAGTACAAAAGGTATTGCACGGATAGTGATTGGCTCCCTGAAGAAGGGGGGATCAAATTGTGGAAAGAAGATTCTGAAGGAGGTAGTCTATGGCCTTGTGGGGAGCCTCTACCTGTCGCCCACCTTCCAATGCGGGGCATAGAAGACATCTCTAAGGGCATATCCGGTTTCATCAAATATTGGGAAGCATTATGCAACGAGAGTTTGGAGTATAGAAGACGATTTGAGCATTTGATATTCTATTGGTGGAATGTGAAAGCATGTCTGATAGAGCCAATCGTGCCAAATGAAACTTTGATGGATGGCTTTTGGCCATCAACTAGAGTTGAGGCAGCAGAGGAGGATGAACTTGATGATGATGGCGAGATTCGTGAGGAGTTTGCTAAGGATGATCCCTTCGTAGGGCAACGCCGCGATCAACCATTGCCGTCTTTCCGTGTTGGGTGTGATGTTCAGAAGCATTATTTTGTTGCTCTTCGACTAGCAGATGCTGATATGAAGCCTATATGGATTGCAAGGGCTTCATCTAACCCTTTCACTAATCCCGAGCATCCAAATTGTATCCAAATTCAGTACTTTCGGCCCACTTCGCGAGACCGAAGTGTTCAAGAATTCTACACTAGTTGGGATTCTGTAAGAGGACTACGTTGGAAAGTGGATGAGACGCAAGATCCCATATGGGAGGACACAAACTCTCTTGTCACTGCATGGAGGTCCAAGGTGAAGAAGGACACAGTGGAGTGTGTCCTTAAGATTCCTACTGCTCAAATTGAAGTCATCCATGACAATTTGGCATCATACACTTCCGATTGATCTCTAATGGACTAATGGGGGATTACGAAGACACCAAGATAGTGTTTGAATTTAAGTTTGATAGACGATATGTTTAGTTTTTTGGTATGGTAATGCTATTGCATAAGTGTAGACGATTTTATATAATTATTTAACGCGTGTTGTGTTGAATAGATGGTGTGGATTGGAATATTATGATTAAGTTTCATAGATTTGATATAGAAGTACTTCAATATTTTGTGTGTAGTCACTTGAAGAGTGAGTGAACTTAATATTTCTTTTATTTAATATATTTTTTATTATATTATTCGTGGCGCATTATGTATGTTGGTTTCTTTTCAGTATTAATTGGTTCTGGAACTCAATGTTTTTAAAAAAGTAATGTGAGTTCAAAAAATTGGTATTGGCTAAGACCACTTTTTATTTTGTTAACGTGTAAAGCACTTTTCACAATTTCTGGTAGGGGGCCGGTTGGTGGTTACAACTTTCCTGCTTGCTATGCTCACTAGCAGCACCAAGTCATGTCTATGTCATAGCCGCTCACACGAGTTCAATGAGATTCGAACTTGGACCACCTGGATGACATAGGTAGCTCCTTCCAACCAACCATTCAGCTCATGACTTGGTGGTCAATGCAGACCATTTTTTGCATTTAAATCCAAAATGACTGTAATCACAGCAACCAATAAATGCTTGAGATTCCCAAAGTACAAGAAACTATCATTTTAATGGAAATTGTCTTACATAATTGGAAATTTTAGTTTCCACAATTTCAAGTTCATTTCAATTCGACTTCATTTAAAGGACCCAACAATAGACAATGTTATTTTGGGAGGTCCTCAATCTCCCAAAATAATGAATATGATGTTTAGATAAGGGAGGAGATTTAGAACATTTGTTGAATGAAATTCCTCTTATATTTACATAAAAATGAAGGAAAAAATAGATTGTGAGGGATTTTGAATGAAGGCTCATTGGATTTAAGGAGCATGATTTTTAAAGTTTTAGAATGGAAAAATGCCAATTATTAGTTCAACAATTCTACCAAATTTGAGGCTATGAAGGCAATAGGATACAAAAGTGGTCAAATTCTTGTACAAACGGATTTGATTACAAATCCGATTAGTACATAGAAAGATCGCAATACATCATTGCTACAAAGTTTTGTATGGAGAATTTTAAGCTTTGCCTCTTGCTTTGCCTTTGAAATCAATTGATGATGTCGACTAAGCTTGAGTGTACAATGAAGGAAAATTTTGGATTCATTTGAATCACTTCCAAGTCAAACTACACTTCGTACACCACTCATGACAACCAATTGAAAGAAATGACAAGGTAAAGAAATTGAATAGATGAGAAGGAGAACAAAACACACACAAGGCAACAACGAGCTACACCAACATTAGAGAGAACAATGAGAAGATCATAGCACCAATGAGGCCTAGTAAGAGGAGAAAGTGAGCATGAGAGAACAATGGAGGCATGGTATTGTATGTAGAGGTGACAATTCAATTAGCGCAAGGCAAAAAGTAATGCAAAAAATCCCTATGACAAAACCATGGGGGCATAAGCAATAAGGCAACAAGAGAAGAGTATGAAGCCAGTCAAACAAGAAGGCAAAGATTGAGAAGGTAGGATGAACAAAACAAAAACGGCCAAAATAATTTAGCCTCATGGTTCACAACAGAAAGATTGTCGGCAGTGGTGGAGAGTGGTGCAACTAAGGTAAATTGAGTGAATGGCTATGAGAATTTCCAAGGAAGTCAAAGCAAAATTTGAAAAATCATGACCAATCCTATATTATCATTTTCTTTCTTGGTGAGATAGGATTTTAGAAATCAAATGTGGCCTTTCTATGGGGTGATAAGGGACAAAGACCAATCATTTTAGTGGAAGTAGGAGAGGAACGGGTGTACATGTTCATAGTCATTGTGTATTGTGTGCAAATGACTTGCTCCATTAAAAGATGAGAAGACACTTGGACACTCTTTTTAATAAAGTTTGCATCAACACTATAGCTTTTGCATTGCTATTCTAAAAGTAAGCAATTAATTAGTTAGCTACAAGGCTTTGTCCAAGTAGCATAGGATCACTTTTCAAGTAAAGTCCAATTTAAACTTTCTCACATGTGCATTTTGTCAATGCAAATACTTTTCCCTTTTGTCTATAGCCAATAAGAAGCTATGCTGCGAGAAATTGTGTCCCTATAGCACTAATAATGTGGAATGAAGAATCTAGAATTGTGATGAAGGAAAAATCTCTCTTTTTTCATTTTTTTCATTCTTTATAAAGTCTCTATTCTCAAGTAAGATAACTACTCAAACTTTCTCACAATAAGGTAAATTAGTCTATGACAAGTCAAATGATTGTTTTTTCCTATTGATATTATTGAAAAATTAATTTTTTTCCCTTATAAAGACAAACATGAAAAATGGTGAGAGTAATTGAATTTTTTTGACAAAGTATGAATTTGTTATAAATTTTTTATGAATTTTTGAAGTGTCCTACCCAATTGGCCCCAAAGAATCTTTAGACTACTTCCAAACCAATAAAAAGTGTATCCATAATGGTCATCTTACTCACCAAAAGCAATCACAATATTTCTTAGCATAGCCACAACATGAAGGTTTACAAAAGTCACTTCTTGTGATGAATTTATACTTAAAAGGTAGAAGTTCCTAATATAATCAAGGGCGTTTTACATCCACAGGTTGAGCCAATTTGTTGTATAAGTGAGTGTGTAAAAGGTCCAAAATCATTTCTTTTGATTAGACAAATGGTTGAAATTGGTCCAAACCACTTTGTACCAAGTATAAGGGCGAATTTGGTGGAATGCATTTTTAATTCAAAAAAGACATGATTTGACATGGCTCAACCTCAATGAATTAGGTGCTCTCAGAATGGAAGTCCAATTCTTTGTCTGAGGGCTAATGTCAAATTTCAATAAATTTTTATTTTATTTTATAAAATATTATTATTTTCAACAAATAAAATCTATTGGATCATAAGGAAATCTAAACAACCTTCTTGGTTCCAAATAGCAATAAAAAGAAAGAAAGAAAGAAAGAAAGAAAGAAAGAGGGGCTGAATTTTTTTGGGTTTTATAGAATTAGACCAACTTCTTGATCTGAAGGCCTTTACACATGGGAGAATTGACCCTGATTATAATCTTATTCTAATGAGTAACCGAGGATGGCCTTAATCCTTAAGAGCATCCCCACCAATCTGTTTTGTATCCCTAAAAATTTAGGGAGAGGACCTCAGATGGAGATGGGGATACAGAAGCTTGCGCGCACGAGTCGATAAACAAGATCTCTACCCCAAATTTATAGAGAACTCGGTAAAAGTTGGGCCCAATTCTCTATATTCAAGCTCATATAGAGAACACGCGAGGTCCCATCCCTATAAAGTCAAGGTTGACTGGATTGAGGTCCCAACTTTGGGGATACAGAACAAAATGGTGGGGATGCTCTAAGAGCATCCCCACCAACGTGTTCTGTATTTCTAAAAATTTAGGGAGAGGACCTCAGATGGGGATGGGAATATAGAAGCTTGCGTGCACCGGTCTCGAAACAAGATCTCTACCCCAAATTTATAGAGAACTCGGTAAAAATTGGGCCCAATTCCCTATATTGGAGCTCATATAGAGAACTCGCGAGGTCTCATCTCTATAAAGTCAAGGTTGACTAGTTTGAGGTCCCAACTTTGGGGATAGAGAACACATTGGTGGGGATGCTCTTAAAGTGCTCTGACGTCCATATTGTGGACAATGAATAGAGGGCTTGGAGGCGTTGCTTAGTCTAACAAACTTCCAATGTAACACTTGAATCTTGAAAAGACAACCTTCCTTAATGACCCATTTCATAAAATTGTAGTAAATTATATTTTTGTAGAAAGATATAAGCAAAAATGTCCCAAAGTTTGAAAAAGGATCGAGGCATTAAGGGGTTAAGTTTGAAAGAAGCTGAAATTTTGTGCAATTGACTTCAAGGGGAAATTGGTCTGACCTTCAAGCTTAGATGTAAGGTAGGATGCTCTAAAAGCGACCCTTTAAGAGCTGATTGCATTTTGGAGGAAGCTAACATTCATGAAACAAATTTCAGTAATTTTTCATAAGAAGAAAAATGGAATTGGCATCCAACCCAAGTCGTTTCATATTTTTTGGATCTCTGTGGAATTAATTATGAATTTTTGAAGTTTGAAATGCAGTGGTTCTAAAAGCGACCCCCTCGTGAAATGTATGTCTTTGGTACATCGAAGAAAGCAGAATGTACCTCTGCAGCCAGATCGCTTTTAGAGACGGGTCTGTTTTAGAGCCACCTACCTTAAAGCAACCTTCACTAATCACTTCATCACCATCATCCGCAAACATTGATTGCGGCATTAACTTAACCCAAATCTCCATTAATAAAAAAAATTCTAATGGGTTGATGCAAAACTTTAATAGATTATTCCCTAGGTGTCAGTCTCAACTGGATCTTTTGCATGTCATAGTCTGGTTTACCTTAAGCGTAGCTTCTGTTAACGCAAAGCCTCCAGTCCATAGCCAATAAACAAATGAAAAGCCACATGAAATGTGAGCCGTCCATATATAATGTTCGCAGGCATCTACCGTCAGTATCATAAGTTAGAATATTGCAGGACGTGCCAACCTGCAGCGCCCAGGTCCGTCGCCCGGAGTTCCCGTGACTTCGCTCATCGCCTCTTCGCGTTCCCATCGCTCGATGTGGACCTCGCTGCTTCCCATTGCCATTGTGCTGCTGCTGTTGCTGCAGCATCCGTAGAGTTTCACCGCACGATCTCGTGCACTCCCGCTTGGGTTTTCAGTTGGCATTGGAATCGCGGCTCGCTGGCGGCAGCGATGGCGACCATGGCCGCGGCAGCTGTGCATTCCCACGGGCTGCTACGATGCCCCTCCATGTCTGTCGCAACTACGACGTCGTCGCGCTGCCGGGTCGCGTGCCAGGGCTTGCGAGCCCGGAAGAGTGCGAGGGGACTGAATTGGGAGGCTCCGGCGAGGGGGTTGTTCTTCGGGGGCGAACATGGAGCGTCGTCGCTGCTGGGGAAGGGCGCCATTGCGTTGCAGCAGCGCGGGAGCCATCGGGGCGGATCCGTGGTGCGCGTGGACGCAGCCGCGGCGGCCGTGCCCGCGGCGCCCGCGCCCAAGAAGGAGGAGCCTTGGCAGGGCGCGGCGCTGAAGCCTCTGGCGGCGTCGATCGCCGTGGGCGTGCTGGTGTGGCTCATCCCCGTGCCGACGGGGGTGACGAAGAATGCGTGGCAGCTGCTTTCGATTTTCCTGGCGACGGTGGTGGGCATCATCACGCAGCCGCTTCCTTTGGGAGCCGTGGCGTTGATGGGTTTGGGCGCGGCGGTGTTGACGAAGACGCTGACGTTCGCGGCGGCGTTCAGCGCGTTCGGCGATCCGATCCCTTGGCTGATCGCGCTCGCGTTTTTCTTCGCGAAGGGGTTCATCAAGACGGGTCTGGGCAACCGCGTGGCGTACCAATTCGTGAAGCTGTTCGGGAAGACGTCTTTGGGTCTGGGGTACAGCCTGGTGTTCGCGGAGGCTTTTTTGGCGCCTGCGATTCCTTCGGTTTCGGCTCGCGCGGGCGGGATCTTCCTTCCTTTGGTGAAGGCGCTTTGCCTGGCGTGCGGGAGCAGGACGGGCGACGGGACGGAGCGTAAGTTGGGTTCTTGGCTGATGCTGACTTGCTTTCAGACATCTGTGATCACTTCGGCGATGTTTTTGACGGCGATGGCGGCGAACCCTTTGAGCGTGAACCTGGCGATGAGTGCGATCGGTCAGACGATCAGTTGGACGGACTGGGCGGTGGCGGCGTCCGTTCCGGGCGTGATTTCTTTGCTGGTGATTCCTGCTTTGCTGTACGTGATCTACCCTCCTGAGGTGAAGAGCAGCCCTGACGCGCCTCGTCTTGCTGAGGAGAATTTGTCGAAAATGGGTCCTATGTCAAAGAACGAGAAGATCATGGCCGTCACCCTGGTCGCCACGGTACGTTTGCACGCCAACGTCAAGGTTTTTCTTTCTAGGTTTATTAGGTTACGTTTCTCCGTCGTTCCTTTTATTTTCGAGTGCCTGTGATGTTGCATTATTTCCGTGAGAAGTGCCTTGCAACGTTTGTGTGTGCTTCCATCGATGATGTTTTGGTTTGGTTTCCTTGCTTCTGTAGATCTGTAGTGTAGTCTGTAAATCCGTGACTCTTAACAAATTCCAAATTCCATTTGGTGTGCTGGGATATTTGCCCCTTAGTGCTGCAATATCTAGAATGTGTACATTTTTATGATAATTATAGCAGAAGATCTTGGGTAAGCTTATGATATTTTTAATTTACTAGGTCTTTTACCTGCATCTTTCAGGAAAGTGAGTGATCTGATAGGTTCCACTTTGTTTCATGGCATTCATGTGTTCCCCGCCGATTGTTTATTTTGTGCATTAGGGCACATTCAAATTCATGTTTCAAGCAACTCGCTTTGTGGAGGATTATCTTCAGTGGACGTTGTCCGAAGTTGTTTTCTTTCCGAATCATTTTGTCCGGATTGAAGTTTGTACCCGATTCATGGATTTCGTTGTAGCTAATGAAATCTGGATTATTGTGTACTTTTTCCCAGGTTGGTCTTTGGATCTTCGGAAGCGTTTTGGGCGTGGATGCTGTTTCTGCTGCCATTCTGGGCCTGTCGGTTCTTCTGACGACCGGTGTGGTTACGTGGAAGGAGTGCTTGGCCGAGTCCGTTGCTTGGGACACCCTGACTTGGTTCGCTGCGCTGATTGCCATGGCGGGTTACTTGAACAAGTACGGATTGATCGCCTGGTTCAGCCAGAATGTTGTGAAGGTAACGTCCAGACCGAACCTTGATATTCGGCAGCTGCATTGCTAGGTTGCACGAGTTTTTTGGATGCTGTTGGTGTGGGTTGGGTGGAATGCGGGTGTGTAAGTGAGGTTTTTGTGGCACTGAGTGTATTGAATTACAGGAGTGAAGTATGTCGTAGTGTTGGTGTCTGTGGAATCATTTCTAGTGTTGGACATTATTGGTTGATTGTGTCTGAAGGTTGAGTTTTTTGTTTCGCCTGATGTTTTTGTCAGGTGGTTGGAGGGCTTGGCCTGGCCTGGCAAGCTTCTTTCGGAATTTTGGTGTTGCTGTACTTCTACACTCACTACTTCTTTGCGAGCGGGGCCGCTCACATTGGAGCGATGTTCACTGCGTTCCTTTCGGTATCGACGGCTCTGGGCACTCCCCCGCTGTTCGGAGCTTTGGTTTTGTCTTTCCTTTCGAATCTGATGGGGGGTTTGACCCACTACGGCATCGGTTCGGCTCCCGTTTTTTACGGCGCAGGTTACGTTCCCCTGTCTGAGTGGTGGGGTTACGGTTTTCTGTGCAGCGTGGTGAACATCATCATCTGGCTGGGAGTGGGTGGTGTATGGTGGAAGTTTTTGGGCCTGTGGTAGTGTTTTGGTTGCCATACGGGATGATATTTTTGTGTTACCGTTCCGCTGGTGGTTTGTATTTTGATTTAGGGAAGGTTAGTTTAGACAATTTTGAGGTAGATTGAGAGATGTCACTTCATCTTTGGGTGTAAGAGAACCACTTTAAGGTGCTGTAGTGAGTCGACATGGTAGATTTCTTTGGGCTGATACATCCAGGAAACTTGTTGCTGCTACCCGTTTTATCACTTTTCATGCGATCTATTTGGACGTGGGATCATTTTGCCCCGGCCTCAGTCGCGGAAATATCAATCTGCTGGAGTTATCACCGGACTGAATTGAGGCACTGGATAATTTTGATAGCGCAGGAGTTTTGAAAGAGTAATTGAAGAGTTTCGAGCCAATTATCCATGAGAGGGATTCTTTCTTAGCTTTCAGGCCATGAAGAGCCCTGGAGGAAATAAAGGAATAATACGCTTCTGGATACCACAGAAGTTGAGCTGGAGTCTTGTTCTCGTGTACGTAGCTACTGCGATGTATTCTCTCTGAAATAAATAAATTTATACCTGGTCTACACAATGTGTTGGTATTTGACGGGTTTTAGTAGTGCAGCATGTAATAGGCTATTCATCAGTCACTCTTCCTGGAGACCCCTGGAACATTCTTTGGGGTTTGAGAAGAATCTATTATTCACAGTGGGTTGCAAGAACGTCCGACGTTATAGTAGGAACTAGGGAGCAATGCTGTGCATGCCTGGTATGAAGTGAGTGGTAAGCGCTTTGCGTTATTTCTGTAGCTATTGGTACCTCCCACTTGGGATGAGCTCATGACTGTGCACAAAAAGAATCTGCAATTCTGGATTCCTGTTCTAGACGTATTAGTAGAGGCAGCTCCGTAATAGTAAAGGAATTGGGAATCCTTCTTCAAGGGTGTTTCAAGCAGCTACTAAACAGTGAAAAAATCTCGATTCCTTTCAAATGGTGTTGTGGCAGCTCCACAAGGACGAAAAGAATCTGGATTCCTTTTTTCAAGGATCAGCTTCCCAAGAATATGTGGCACTGTAAAGTCACCACCGGTATTCGTGTACTCTGTACAGCAAGTCAGGAACTATTAAGTTATACGGAGTATTTGCATCTGGACACGGGCGCCGTATATGCATCTCAAAGTCACTTGAGCTTGCAACTCTCTTCCTCGTATACGGGTTGCAAATCTCATTGGGGAGGACCTTCTGCCCCTCTTCCGGTTGTATAGATACTCCCTAGTGCAATGGTCACTCCATTTGTGTTCCCAAGCCAAAAACAGCGTGTTCCCACGGAGTGCCCACTACGCAAAAGCTACGTGCCGTCGATCTTCTGCAGCGTTCAATCTATGGACAGCAGTTCTCGAGCCCCTCCTTCCTTGTGTGACGCAGCGACTTGTGCCCCAAGGCGGTTCTAAACCCCGAGCCCTATTATATCCTCACTCCGGCTCCCATTCTGCCCTCAACATTCCTTCCTCTTTGCATTCTGTACCCGGGATCCTCCGCGAGAGGTGCTGAGGGCACGATTCCACATTGGGTATCTATTCCTCGGTTGCGCAGTGAGGGTGGGTAGACTGCCATTTCGTCGCGGAAGGTTGCTGCCATTCTTTGAGGGTTCCGAGACAGGGCTTAGCAACATGGCCGCGGTGACGCTCTCGCACTGCGCTGCAGCAGCAGCAGCCATCTCCACGCACCGTTCCACCGAGATGGCCTCGGGTGCCAAGATGGGCTCCTTCGCAGGGTTGAGGAGCGTGGCGTTCGCGCCCAAGCTGGAGAAGAGCTTGTGGGACGCCGTGGCGGCGGTGCCGGCCTCCCGGTGTGGCGGCAGCGCCGGCGCGTTGGTGGCCAGCATGGTGGCTGCGCCTGCGGTGCGTGGTACCGATGTGGAGTTCCAGACGGAGATTTTCAACAAGGAGAAGATCACTCCTGCGGGCCGGGATGAGGTTTGTTGGATTTTGAGCCTTCTGGAGTGGGATGTAGGATTTCGAAAAATTGCATTTCGGTGAAGTTGCATTGCTTAGTCTTCTCGAATTGCATGCCGGGGATATGGCAGCAAGTGCCTTGTTCCTTCCGACTATGCAGCCCAGGTTTCATGTTGGCCTGAGTTGTAGCGAGGTCTCTGAAGCGGTTATGGATTTGTATGCCAATATAGACATTCTTAGAGTCATGCGGAATGAATTTACCTACCTTGTTTTAATAGAAAGTCCATGAGATAAGGCAATTCCATGAGAGAGGTATTTGTCATTTGGTGGCTCAATAACTACTTTAAAGAACTGCTGAACGTTAAGGATAACTGCAATGCCTACTTGGTTTTGAATAGAAGTTTAAAGAACCAACATTAGTGAGGGGATGTAGATTTCATGCTGGGGTGTTTGGGTATAATTCTTCACCTCTTTGTCTGAAATGGGAATGGGAATGGGTGCGTGCTGAAGAGATTATTGTTTGGATGCGTACCTGCTTCCTCACTTGATGTCTGACGGGAATGCGCTGTTGAATTGCAGTATATCGTGCGCGGTGGACGGGACCTGTTCCACTTGCTGCCCAAAGCCTTCAAGGGAATTAAGAAAATTGGAGTCATTGGATGGGGATCCCAAGTAACTATTTCTATCCTGTGGCTGGAAGGTTTTGTTTTGTTACCTGCTTTGTGTCGCTGCCCAGTTACGTATCCCAGTCTGATTGCCCCTTTGGCTATTGCAGGGACCCGCTCAGGCCATGAACATCCGCGACTCCTTGGCTGAAATCAAGTCTGATATTGTTGTGAAGGTGCGTTTCCATGTGTTGGATAATTTTCACTGGGAGAGCTTGGCTCTGTTACCTTTATGGAGTGGTACAATACGAGGTGCTATTGGTGTTGTCAAAGTAGAAAAGTGCGGAATTTTCATATAATTGAGTACAGGATCTTGAATTTCATGGTGCTTTCTCGTGTCCAACAGATTGGTTTGAGGAAGGGTTCCAAGTCCGTGAAGGATGCAAGGGCTGTGGGTTTCACAGAGGAGTCTGGAACCTTGGGTGACGTTCTGGAGACAGTGGCGGAGAGTGATTTAGTTCTGCTTCTCATTTCTGACGCCGCTCAGGTGATGATTCCGAAATTGAGCTGGCGTATTCATGCAATGGCATGTTCTATTCATCATTGTTTGCTTGGTTTTCGAGTTTACAGATGGAACTAGCTGGAAATTAGAAACCTTTTTGTTGATGTCACTGTAGTATTTCAGAGCTGGCTTCTCACTACAAACTTAAGTTTTCTGCAGGCTGACAACTACAAGGGAATCTTCAAGGCCATGAAGCCCAAGTCCATCTTGGGTCTGTCCCATGGTTTTCTTTTGGGTCACCTCCAGTCAGTGGGCGACGATTTCCCTGAGGACATCAGCGTGATCGCTGTCTGTCCTAAGGGAATGGGACCTTCAGTAAGGCGCTTGTACGTACAGGGCAAGGAAGTAAATGGTGCCGGTATCAATGCCAGTTTTGCCGTGCATCAGGTGTGATTATGGTGTCTGACTACTAGAAAAATTTCAGATACAAGAGAATCGTCTCAATTATGTGTGAAGAGCCTTCAGAGAGGATTTGGTGTTTGTATTTACCCTAATTAACAAAATCGTGGTGATGTAGTAATTCATTACGTCCTTGACAACCGAATTGCGGTTTCATGTCGAAATCCGAACCTTGATCATAATTTTTCGGTGTAATTCTGCTCTTGGGGTATCAGGATGTTGATGGAAGGGCAACTGACGTTGCGCTGGGTTGGTCCCTTGCTTTGGGCTCGCCATTCACCTTCGTGACCACCCTTGAGGATGAGTACAAGAGTGACATTTATGGAGAGAGAGGTAATTACATTGCCGTTTTTCACGTTCGATCTGTTTGTTATCTCACTCAATTGTGCGTCAGGGATTTAACGGGGTTTTATATTTTGTCTTTTTGTCATTCAGTGTAGACTAAAGCATTGGATTGAATATGAGATTCTTGTACGTGTTCTGACTGCTTTTTGTGTTATGTGCAGGTATTCTGTTGGGAGCCGTGCACGGAATAGTTGAATCCCTCTTTAGGCGGTACACTGCCAATGGCATGTCTGAAGAGGATGCATACAAAAACACAGTGGAGGCTATCACTGGCGTTATCTCCAAAACCATCTCAACAGAGGTTTGTTTTACTGGACTACCAGCGCATGTCGTACAAATCACTTAGCTGCTAGCTTCTTTTGTCGCGGAGCTCATACTTGAGAGGTGAAGTTCCTCTAGTGAGTTATTTTTTGATGTCAACGTGGACAATGTGCAGGGCATTTTGGCTGTGTACGAATCTTTGAGCGAGGAAGGCAAGAAAGAATTTGAGGCAGCTTACAGTGCGTCCTTCTATCCGTCTATGGATATCCTTTATGAGTGTTACGAGGACGTTGCTTCCGGCAACGAGATCCGCAGTGTGGTCTTGGCTGGTCGCCGATTCTCTGTAAGTTCCAATCACCCAAAGATCTGGTACATTGGGTTCGATATTTACGTTCAGGAGTACTAAATATGCAAAACTTTCTGGAATGTTGAAAAGAGCAATCTCTCTTGTCCCCAAAGGTGAAGAGTTTTGATGTAAATCAATTGCTTTGGATCGCCGATTCGTGTGAACTTCAGTCTGTTACTGGCAGGCGATCAATTCTAGAGGGTACATATGGTTTCTTGAAATTTCACGTCTTGAGATCTGATAATTGAGTTACTATTACAAAGAGTTGTGTTGGATGATTGGGTGCTAATGAGTTCCTGTGTAAATCAGGAGAAAGAGGGTCTACCAGCATTCCCCATGGGAAAGATTGATGGAACTCGTATGTGGATCGTTGGCGAGAAAGTGCGCGCTTCACGACCGAAGGGGGACCTAGGCCCACTGCATCCTTTCACGGCTGGTGTTTACTGCGCTCTCATGATGGCACAGGTCCGTAACACTGAGCGGTGATTAAGGACAGAGATTTCATGGTTTTAAAATGACCAATTTGATTGACCGTATCGTGAAAAACATAATGCAGACAAGGCCTAATGTTATGTCACCAGAATCAATGAAGAACATTGCATGCTTTAGTCCAAAACTAAATAAATCAAACCGAAGAAAGTCACTGGTAGGCGGTCAATGGTTCACTTAAAAGTGCTGAAATTAAACGTGAGACCCAGTGTGGGGCGTTCATGGCGCTCAGGAGGTTCAAATTTGCACGTCCATATTTCTATCGTTGCCTGTTCATGTCATGTCGTAGACTCGTAGCTTTGCTATTGTCTATATTCTAATTCCGTGCTTGCGTTACACAGATTGAGGTCTTGAGGAAGAAAGGACATTCTTACTCAGAGATGGTCAACGAGAGTGTAATTGAGGCTGTGGATTCCCTCAACCCGTTCATGCACGCCCGAGGAGTCGCCTTCATGGTGGACAACTGCTCAACAACTGCTCGTCTTGGCTCTCGCAAGTGGGCTCCACGTTTTGACTACATCTTGACCCAGCAGGTAAATGTTCATGCAGCATCTTAAATCACTATTACTTGATTTGAGAATCTTCACTTGCTGCAATTCTTGGTTGCTTTACTAAGTCATGACTGAAGAGTCTCTCCTACTCTGCCACTGGATCATTCTCAGTATTCAGTCTTGAGGATAGCGCTCTTCAAAGATCTTCTATTTGATTGGTGAGGAAAGATGTCAGTCGTAATATTCTTAAGGTCAGCAAGAATTTGGACGATTTGTAAGACGATTGGCGTGCTTTCAATTTTGCAGGCTTACACCGCAGTAGACAACGGAGCTGCCATCAACAAAGACGTTCTAGAAAGCTTCCGGGCCGACCCAGTGCACCAGGCTATTGCGGTCTGTGCGGAGTTGAGGCCCACTGTGGACATCGCTGTGTCTGAGGACGCTGACTACGTCAGGGCTGAGTTGCGACAATAGAGAACTACAGAGTGTTTGGGTTGAACACCCCTGCCAAGTAACTTCATGCTGAGAGGCCCTAGAGGGTAATTTTGAGGCGAATCTGTGGTCTTTTGCGGTGAGGGGAATTGCACCTCATAGATCTGTATCCCCTTTTAACGATCCAGGCTTTGTACTTGGATTTCTCCAAGTGCGAACAGCCTTCGGACATTAGGTGAACCATAAGCCGTTAGTAGAAACTGTTTGCTATGTAAGTTAGTGACCTCAAGCTGGGGCTTGGGAGTAACATCGCTGAGTCCTGCTCGAGCCGTCATGATACCAATTGCAATACAGAAGATACTTGGTGCTAACACGTGTTACATACCATCCAAGGAATTAGGGTTTGAAATGGGTTTGTGCTTGCAAATATTCTCCTGTACTTGGAATATCATAGGAGTAGATACGAATACATGTTGGGCAGTGTACAAAATTGCTACTCAATAGTACTGACCATGTCTGTTGTGCGTTATGAGAAAGAGCTCGTGGCCTGGGAGATCCAGCCCATACGCTCGTCCTTTTTCATCCGCCTGTAGAAATCTGCAGAAGTCGTGGAATGATTGTAGGTATACCGTAGACTATTGGGACTCCCAATTTGGGAGGTCTCGATCTCCTATAATGAATTGGAAATTTTCCAGATTGGATCATCTGTTGGACTAGTATTTTCCAACGTTTTCCCGAAACTGGACGAACACATGGGCTGACAACGGTGTCAAGTAAGCTAAATGAAGTAAACACCGGTACAGTAGTGCGGAATTAAGGACGGAGCCAAAAACTCTGGTAATTGTACATGATGTGATCTTCATGCACATCATGCACACAAGTGAGCCAGAAAATTTGGGAATACCGGCCACATGAGGTTTAGATTTAGACAGAAATGAGAGCATCTCTTGCCCACCGCTAAAACAGCCCTGCCGACGGATTTTTGAGGCGGCCAGAATGGCTGGGTGAAATTGAATCCCCAACCACAGTAGGGGTAGTCACACCTTCTTCACTTTGCACTTGGAGGATGGAGAATGCAAAGGTGGAGGCTTGGGGTTGGTTTCATGTTGGTAGAATATACTTATTAGTTGGATATATCTTCCGCACTCCCAATCTTCACCTCTTGAGGTGAATATTGGGAGTGCGGAAGACTCCTTTGTGCTCTACACTTTTACCTTTCATTGCTGCTTTACCTTTGTTGTTGCTGATTTCCTTCCAACTTTATGTCTAATCTTAGGTTTAGGGAAGTTGCTTCTCCACTTTTTCATTCTCCACCCTCAACACATCTTTTAGGGGTGTTACATCTTTTTCACTCACCATGGCTTCCCATTGGCTCCTCCAAACCCTCACCAACTTTTCATTCTCCATTCTCCAAGTGCAAATTGAAGAAGGTGTGACTATCCCTAGTGTAGTTGCATATGTAGTGGCATGAGGCTCGTAAATCTATCTTCTACCTAGAATTTTGGTTTGTACATGAGACCTACACGGCCCCTTATTGTCATTGGATTCTATGTACTAATAAGTTAGGCCAACATAGAAGGTGTAGTCACATTTGTTAACCAAGAGGTAAGTTAATCATCATTTGCAATGAAATATTGTTTCATTTTTGTAAAAAAAAATAATGTAAGAGAATCAAGAGGTAAGTGTTGTGAAAGAGGAGGATTTTGTGAATCAAGAAGTAAGCATTGTAGAAGATTTAGTACATTGTGACTAATGTACGATGTGACTACAAGGGCATTAGTCACATTAGTCATAATGTACTAAATCTTCTACAATTATCTAGTGGAGAGGGTAAATTTTTTAGAATTTGTACATATTTTTAAAATTATGTAAGACATTTGGGTGCAAGTTTGTAGGAGCATTATACACTTTTAGATTTTTCACAATTTTTGGATTGCCTTAACTTTCAACCCAAAAATAAATAAAAATTGGCATTACATGTCCAATTCCATATGTTAATATGTTTGTTAAGGATTTATTACAGAATGTCTTAGACAATTTTTTGAATCAAGAGGTAGATGTTGTAGAAGATTTAGTCATGATGTACTAAATCTTCTATAACTTTCTAGTGTGGAGGGGGTAATTTTCTTAAAGTGTGTACATATTTTCTATTCTATTAAAGAAATTTGGGTGCAAGTTTGTGTGATCATGTTATTCTTTTAGATTTTCTTAAATTTTTATTAAAAATTAGGGATTACAAAGAGACCATCAATTAAAGAAGAAACTCCACGTCTTCATACAACTTGTAAAGGATGTGGCTCTCTACAACAACTTCCCCCTTCCATAGTGGCTTCAAGTCACCCACCAACTATTGCTACAGAAGTCCTTTGTTGGCTCACTTGCTCCAAGCAACAAGAGATTTTCTAGCCCGACCTTGTCACCAAATATTTGACTCTCCCACTCTTCCCTTGGAAATCCATGCGGTGGGCTCAATTGCTCAAACCAAGACAGTGGCAAGAGATACTCTTAACCCCTAAATGCGTGAGGCACCAAACTCTACACTAATGATGATATATAGTGTTACCTACACTAATTGATTTAAAAGAGCTATAAGTTTTTATTGTTGATGAATATTTTTACTAACTATAGGTGTAAAGTTCTCCCACTTAACCCCTAAAGTCCCATTGTCCCCTCGGGGGACAATTTGGAATTTGGGCAGGTTCCTATGGACTGAAATTTTACCCTAATTTTTTGAAACTTTTTCAGGACATGTAGTTTTCCAAGAGGTTCGAGAAAATATAATTTTCATTTGAATCCGATGCCGGATGAAGAAGTTATAGGTTTTTTTAGTGAAACTAAACTCGAGGGGCAAACTGGGCAGGCAGTTCTTCCTTGACTTTGGAAGAGGGCAGGGTTTAGAGTGCAAACCAGACCCTGGAAGTGGGCAACGGGTGAAATAGCACAGGTCGGGTGACCACAGGGCGCACAGACAGGCCGCAGGCCCACACTGGACAGGAGGCCCCTGCTCCGCAACAGACATGGAGGTCCGGTGGGAGACAGGGAGGTCTGCTGGGGGAGGATGGCCTTCTAACAAGTGACCTTCTGTGAAGGAGGCGAGCTCCGGAGTTCCCAATGTTGGGAACTTCATCGGGAACTCAGATGAGAACTTGCAGGGTTTTACAGGGAACACAATGGGACCCGTTTTTAGAATTGCCCAATGCCATTTTGCATTTACCTAATATCATACGCATTTGAAATTGCATACACTTTAGGGAATGTTTTTTTTTCCAATTTTTTTTTTTGGATCTTGTAAATAATGATTTCATCTTTCAATTTACTGTTCGGATTTGTGAGATTTGAAAAAAATTGGGTTGAAAATCTCATAGCAAAATAAAGGTTTGTATTGTCATTTTTCACAACATACTCGCATTGCAAGATTTTTTTGGGGAGTGTTGTAAGTCTCCAAATCATTTGAAAATTTGTGTATGTCTTCCTAAGATGATGTAGAATATGGTAGATTTTTAAATTCAAAGTCCGTAGTGCAAAAAAATTCAACCAATGGCAGTCAAAGTCATCTGTAATTTCAGGGCAGCGCCCAAAAAAACTTTATCCCAAACTTTGAATGCAATTATCTTCCAATCCGTACGGTCAAACTTGATGAAAATTTTACCACATCATCTTTGTCAAGTTAAGTACAACATCTTACGGTTAGATTTTTGAAAAAAATAAAATTCTGGTTTTTTAGATGAACGTAACAGAAATGACAGTTTTCACTGGTTTTTGGCCAGAAAATGGCCTTGGGACTTTAGGGGTTAAAATGATATTAGGATTTATACACTCAGTAAAAATATTCATCAAAAGTAAAAACTTATAGCATTTCTAAAATAGTTAGTATGGCTAACACTATTTATCATTATTAGTGTTCTTGGAATTTTCAAGTAATGATAAAGTCGTTGCTTTATTTTTCACAATTTCTTTTCTGCAAGTTGACGTATGAAGTCTACTTCCAAGATCAATTTCTATCTCTCACATACTAGCTTCCAAAAAAAATTTAAATGGACCTTGATTGCAACCATGTTTGTTGCACAATGAAAAATTAGCCTCAATATCCTATGACAGTTAGCCATGTTTGGTTACTTTGGTATGTGGGTATTTCTACCAAAAGTCACAATCCTAAACTTAATTAGAGTACCACTAATGAAAATCTTTTTGTCATCAAGATTTCAACATCATTGGAAATGAAGGCACCATGTGAGTGGTTTCACGTTCTTGAAGTCGGTCAACAACTACCTTGAGCAATGAGGCCCTAATCCATGATAAATTGTCATTTAAGAAAATCCAAATGGATTTTATCATTGATTTCAATGGCAATGTTCTTGTTATATACTATGAAGTTGATCCAACTCTCAAATTTCTTTGTACAAAGTATTTTTTCTCCAAAAAATGGGGTTAAAATTTTTCTTCTTACTAGATGACAATTCCTTGGATTTTTACAATGCAATATCATTTTCTAAAGTTGATTTGATTGATTGGGGAAGGGAACTAGTTGTTTTCTACTAAAAACTACAAGAACTATACCATCGTAACCAATTGTTTCCTAAGTAACTCTTAGCATGATGCTTGTCATTTTGGCATCTGAAGTTTTGGGTAGCTTTAGAAAAAAATTTAATACTTACCCATCCACATTCAATCTTGAAAATCCCTACATTTGTGCAACTAATTGTTCTATTTTTTTTGGCACCCCATCTCCAAGCCTTGAAGTCAAGATTGTAAGGTTACAATTTCTATTTAGCTTCCTTTATCAATCTCAAAGCTTGTGTTCTAAAAGGTCTAAAATGCCTTCCTAAAACAAGAAAAGAAGACTTTGACATTTAGAGGTTCAGTATTTTTGAAATGTCTGAAGTTTTCAAATATTACAAGTGATCTCTAAAAGAGTGCAATTTTTTTTCATCCACAATGCCTAATTTTAAGGATATTTTAAAATCTGGTAAGAAGTTCAAAGAATAACATTTCCAAATGTAAAACTCTAAATCACTTATTTAATGATTACCATCAATTTGAAAAAATGAAACAACCAAGAAAAGACAAAGCAACAAAAAAATAAAAGAGATGTGGCAACTAAAATAAGAAGAGTCATAGTAGACAAAAATAAACAAATTTAATAGCCAAGAGTGCCAAAATTCTAAAAAGTGACATTTAACTTGCCAAAATCATTCAATACTAAAATGTAAAGTATTTTGGCAGTGTATTACCCTCAATATTACCAAATCTGATCCTCACATATGATTGAATGAAGGTGAGGGTTGCTATTATATGAGCATAGGAGTGTGAGTCTATAAGTCTAGAATACTAGACATTTATGTTATAGGTGTGTATACTATAGAAACCGTATATGATTATAGGGTGTATATGTTATAAGTACCCATATTATAGGTCTTTATGATATATACACCATCTATAATGTGTAGTATCTATATTATAGGTACCTATATTGTAGGTTCAATGTTCACAAGCTCACATTCTTGGTCTCACATACTAGCACTATTGAAATGAAGGCTAGTAGGTACTCAAGCATAGTACATAGGAAGATACACAATGATTCAATGATGCTAGTGTAATTTTCTTGTAAACCTTGTTGGAAAAACACAATTGGAACCTTTGGTTGCAAATAGTCCATGGTTTTCAATGGATGAATTTCAAATACCTTCCCAAAATACATGAAGCATGGATGAATTAATAAGATCTTAAATAGCAGAGGATACCATTTTTCATGGACTCTATTCAACTCTTATTCAACTTGGTTGGATTTAGTCATCATTAGCTTTGTATTGACAAAGATTATAATCAAGTACTCAAACCTCATGGCAAAATCTTTCACTATGTATATTTCATTTTTCTACTAAGATATATATTTATAAAAATTTTAATCTATGATTTTTAGAAATGATATCACGTGTCTTCAACAAGTCATAAAATTTTCATGTAAATTGTACAAATTTCTAATTATTGTGAATTTTTGAAGAAAAAGTGAAGAGAAATCATATATACACAAAATATGTTTTAGAACTTTGAAACTTTTAGAATAGGAGTAAATTATAGAGCAACAACATAATTGTAGCATAAACTAAATTTTTGTGTCTTTATATTGAAACTTAGAAATATGGTACAGAACTTCAACTTCAAACTACAATAAAGCATTAGAAGAGATTTCAGGATTTTGAGGGCCGTTTCGGGGCCGTTCTCGGCGATGTTCCCCCGGCAGTCAAAAGAACACCACTGTCAGATTTATTTCTTTTTGGAAAAAATAAAATAAAATAAAATAAAATATAAGTCCTTAAAATGAGAAACAAAGTTAAATTTATTTTTTTATTTTTTTATTTTTTCGAAAAATCTGACCTGGCCATCTCTCGGCCAGGTCAGCACAAGCCGGGAACAGCGGATTTCGGCGGTTCTCAGGGGGGTTTCGAGTTGGGAACTCGCAGCCCTCCCCGAGAGCCAAAACACATGTAATGTAATCATTTTGAGGGAAATTTTCAAAATTTCAAAGTGGAATGGAAAGAAGACTTGGAAAGCTTTATCTTGTAATATTTTTATCAAAAGCCAAAGAAACCATATTGAATGCCTAAACAAGTTTCAACAACAATAACCAAAGTTCAAACACTACGAGGAAAACTGTGTCTTAATTGACAGTAAATTAACAAATAACTGTCAACTGTTCTGTCAGTGGGAACGTCTTGATTCTCCCACGTATTTGACGAAGTTCTGTCAACTTCATGTCAGTTTGCACAGAATTCGTGTCAACCTTCCTCTTCCGAACCCCGGTTTAGTAAATGGGCTGCCTCCTAATGGGCCTGACACATGTATTCCGTTCTTTATGCTGATGCATTTTTTAATATTTTAGTTCACCTCTGCTTTTAGATTAATAAATTCTGACCACCTTTTACAAGGAACTCGCACGTCTTCAACTTGGCTATCATGCGGCGAATGGATGACTTCACAACTGGATTTTGATCGTCACTGTAAATATGACATCTGTCATTTCTTGCCATTTTTGCACTTGAATTTAAAAAAAACAAATGTATTTATCCACTTTCATATAGTGACGAACGTGCTTGACATGCGCTGTCCCATTCAGATACAGTGGAAAACCTGAATTCTAGTAGTTGCAGAATACCCCCCCAGCCTGCAATAAATTCCGTGACATGCGAATACTGAACATTCTATGCAGATTGTGCTATCTTCTGCCATCTGCCCTCCACATTGTCCATGCTAAACAATATAGAACTGGCGGCAACATCTGCAAAAAATACAGAAAATCCTCCAAAAAGTGGATATACATTGCTTATTTGCTTACACCGTCAGCTAGGATGGCATATACATAAACCATTTGTAAGCACGTCGAGGCAGTTCTGGTATAAATACTCGAACATTATGCACCTTCACACACTAGTTTTCTAGTACTATAGCTTTAAACGAACATTACCGAAGCACTCTGGGTTTTCATTCGTAAAGTCCTACTGCAAGTACAGAAGCTGCTTTGCAAAGAATGCTATCTCTACAGCCCTTGCTCTTCGGTTGACTTCGAATGCATGTTCCTCCTGTGAACTGATTTCCCTCGTTTACTGGTCCTCAAATTCCTCCGCGACATGGGAGTCACCTCATGCTCCTCCATTTGAACGGGAAGTCCAGTATCCTACATACATTAACACATTTAATGGACCAACTCTGCATATTTTGAACTGGCCTTAGACACTCCATGCACCAATGTCACGAAAGATATTTCCAGTATCCTTTTACATGCTCAACAATTACTGTGTGCTGCTACTTTTTATGTATTCTCCTTAGTCTCAAGACATACCTGCAATTCTGGAGGAATGGGGACTCCTGTCACCTGAAGTTCCTCACGTGTTGTTGGGCCCTCCAAAATGGAATCACTTTGTTTCTCTACCAAAGCATCCGTTTGTCTACCTTCAAGTGCTTCTAGCCTTTGCATCATTCTCAATACAAATGGATGATGTGAAATTTCTTCATTTGACATGCAAGCTACTCTTCCTCGCAGGACTTCTTCACCAGAAGCTACGACTGCAGCACGTTCTTCCTGGTTCTGTTGATCAATTGCATTTGCAACTTGTTCTTCATTCTCATTCTCTGTGCCTGTTTCTTCTTCGAAATTACCAGTTGATTTAATACTTTTCCCCATATCCTTACTTTCAAGTCTTCGACGTCCGCTTCCATGCATGACATTTGAAGTGCTTTTATTTTTTTGATGACGGCCGCCGAATCCTTTGTCGCGGGCCATCTCATACCTCACTTCCTCGGGATCTGGTGAACACCGAAGAATCCGCCTAAGTCTCTGCCTCACTCCAATTTCACCCGAAGGCCCTGTTCTACCGAAGTTCACCCTGCTTGCATTTGCTCTACGACAATTTTCCGACTTCCTTATAGACGCTGGGTTGTCCAGCTGCCTCTCCAAAGTTCGCCATGTTCGGTCAGAAACTCCGTTTGGTTTGTCTTCCCCATTTCGAATTTTGTTCCACAATTCCGCGCGCCTCAACGTCACACCACGGGCTATCACTTCCTTGATGAACTCGAACTTCACTGGGGAACTGTATTCCCATGTCTGCTGAATCCACTCTACTATTTCTGTGATTGCACCTTCTGGTTGTTTATTAATGTTCCCTATTGCCGGGTCCAGATCTCGGGACAACAACATCAACTCCTTCTTCCAGTCCCCCACTCCCCCACTGTAAGGCTTCTTTGTTTGCTCATCCACCAGAAGGAAATTCCGTGGTAGACCTTCCTTTCGACGTCTTTCCCCTTCTTTTTCTAGCCAAGCTCTTTCTTGCCTTCTCTCTTTCTTCCTCTCTGCTTTAGTTGGAAAAATCAAATCTTGAACATCCCTTTCTGAGTCTGCATCATGATCAACTGCCTCCTCCTGTACTTCAACTGCGTCTCCAACGTCCTCATTGTCGACCATGTCATGGTCATTGTTGTCGTCATTGTAGAAACCCAATGCATGTGTTTGTAGTTCTGCTCGTGACTGTGAAGGGTGCACTGCCTCATCTCCATACTCTTCGTCATACTCGTCTGAAGCCTGCTCACCAATTCCACATCTAAAACTGTTAGAACGCTACAGAAATGCCTTTACAAAAGATTCTACGATGTCATTATCATGACTAAAAAATTTATGATTGTGAATCACAGAAAAACCCTGAAACATGCATCCCATTATACATGTAACATGGCCAGCCAATTCATGGAAAGTCTCACTTCTGCTTCATCTTCCAGTGCTGGAGACCTTTGAACACTTTGATGATGGTCCTGTTCGTCATGAGGGCCAATTGTTGAAGTTGAAAAAAGCCTTCCTGCCTTCGTCAGAGTGGAGCACTCTATCCTACCAGTTTCGTCATTCAACTGTCCATCCCTTGACCGCACATGCTGCAAAACAGAATATCGACGCTCTCTATTTCGAGTGAAAATCTCATCATGCATTGACCGCATCGACGTCATCGACTTTGTAGAGGACTCTTTTCCTTTGGAAAAGTCTCTTCTAGCAGTTCCAGAAGAGACTACTTTCTCTCTTGCATTAACAATGGAACGACCTGCATTTGTACATAACAATGACATCAAATAAATTTGCAAACAATAACTTCGCCATTATTCATTACCTTTCTACCTCGTACATTCAGAATTTTTTATCTAAGACTCCCCATACAGTTACATTTACCACGTACGGTGACTACAATCCTCCAATATTCTGAATCCTCTACTGCGGTTTACGGTGTACTATCCTTTCCCAACTACTTATGACCATTACAGAAATGAACAGTGTAAAACACACAACCATGACCGTGAATGCATTACCGCATGTGAGGCTTCCTATACACAAAGAAAGTCCACTCGCAACCTCCGTGTACACGTTCTATATGTGCACTACCAAAACAATTCTCTCCCTCTCCCTACAAATATGAGACAGTAGTGGTGCCTTCATACTCAAAATGTGGACATATATTCTAGAATTGCAAGATAAATGAACACTTCGCACATTCACTAGCAGTGTTCCCTATTACTTGTAGAAGAAATCCATGTGAATGTCTCAGTAATTCAAATCCAACGTTTAATAAGAGAAAACAACAGAACATGAGAACTATCATTACTAAACCGGAAGTATTGACTTCCTCTTCAACCAATTCTGTAGTTGGTGCATTTGTTTTTTACCTTCCGACATTTCACTAGATGTTCGGCCATCAATTCCTGCTGTCTGTGATAATTCTGTCGATTGTCGCGTTCTCCTTCCCACTGTCCCTATCGTTTCATCGCCAACTTCCGCTCTTGTCAAAAGTTCTCCAGGACTTGACATACGAGTCGACTTCAGAGACCGAGAACTCGTAGACATAGGCCTTCCGTTATTTTTGGCCTGACCAGCAGACGTCGAAGGTGATGCACTAACATTTCCGGCTTTCTCTGAAGCAGCAGTCCTGCTCCAAGGAACGAATTTCTCCATGGACTTCCGAACACTTCCTGTGCTTCCCAATCCCTGAGAGAAAGACAAGTACATTCGTAACTCTTGCATAGACTTGAGCATGCATTCCGTCCATTCAGAATATATATCCATATATTAAGAGAAACATGTCCCACCTACTACTTTTTCATGCAAGCAACAGTTCATTAACTGGGACGTTAGTCATTTTCAAAAATAACATACCTTCTGAACAGCGGGTGATGTTTCCCCACGTCGCATCTGCTTTCACATACCAAAGATCTCACAAATTATTACTTCATTCTCAAATTCAGATTTCCACAAACTCTAATGGAATTCAGTCATTCTACAATGGTTTCAAATGAATTCACTAAATCAATGCATCATTCCTGTTGGTTTTATAAACAACATCACATGACCACAATGATGTCATCTGCAAAAATAACATCCTGGTCCTACAAGGACCAGAACCTACGATTCCATAATAATATCATATGGCACCAGTAACTGCATCATCATATGAACAAGAAGCCAAAAAAAGTGTGACAATTTCCTATACCTGCTACCTATGCATACAATGTCAAACAAGAAACCACATTCTTACCGTTCAACTGACAAATAACATGGCAGTCAATGAAGAGGCAAATGAATTCTGTGAAAACCTCAATTTCCATCGACGAAGGAAAACTTTCGTTCAAACATGTAACTCAGTTCTATTGCATGCATTCCTCACAAGTCTACTTCCTGACGTCAACATACTTTTTTGACACGAATGAACTCATACTCATCCTCCTCCCAAGTATACGGCCATTACCTACAATAATGATTGTGCAACAATCTCTGAAATTTGACAATTGACGACTGCACACAAACTCGGTGGATTATTTTCAATAATAGAAAACTCATACGAGATTACCTAGTCATTATACACACTTTCAGTTCACTGACGACCGCGTCAGACTATGAACTTCCACTCTGTTTTCCACAGCCTTCTTGTCAAATGGCTTCATTGATCCTTATCAATACAGTCATCCCATGGAAAATTATAATTTAGTCCACGTCCCGACCAAGGCAAAAAGTTTGAGCAAGGAACGCCTCATCTTCAGACTGTCACCGGTGTGCAACATTCGAAAATGTCATTACGATGGGGTACTCCTCCACATCTTCGTCAGGCACATTCAGCATTTGAACATGCATTACAAAATCGACATTGAAAGCACTGATTACTTACCGCTTTTGTCACTTGTTGAGGAAAACTTTTCCTTTTTCCTAAATTTCAGTCGCAAAGAACCTTGAAGGAAATGCCACTACTTCTGTGTTTCCACCTTCGGTCTTCGTATTTGTCAACAACTACACAAAATCAAAGAGAACACAGTACTCGTACGCGTATTAGAACAGTAAAGAACAGTCCTACATTTCCCTTGTCAAGAAAAAAAAAATTTGTCGAAGTCCCTATGAAATTTGAAGATGTTGTCCACATGTACCGTTCAACAGAATGTACTCTTCTTATGCACCTTTGTTTCTAACTACAACTTCCTTGTATTCGTAGTTGTACTATTCGAAGTCTCTGTCGTCGTACGTGGAGAAGATAGTTCCTGCGCTCCACATTCTCAGGTTCAACGAAATTTTACATGCTGCTACACTTGGTTCATGAACATAAATGCTTCAATGCTTCCCGTTCTTGCTACTTCCACAGGTGGTCGACAGGGCACGTCTTCTGTTGCATACGTCTTTGCCTTACATTTCGTTGTCAGTGCTTTAGTCGAAGCGCAATGTATAGGGAGCCAAGCAACCCGCAATGACCACCGTAGTTCTCGCATAGCAGGCCTACTACGCTTCATCTGCTGCATACCTGCACAACATGCACCGCAAAAAAGAGAAACACATCTTTTATTAGAAACAAATGAAATGCTTGGAAACAAGGCGGCGCCGCCCGGAAACTTGTTAAAATTAAGGCACGCATCCCTAGAAAATCTCACAGCACACCCTCAAAAGAATAACCAGATTTCACTGTAATTAATACACTACCTAATTTTTCTAACGACGTCTGCTTAACTTAGAATTTCTGTTATCACCTACTGAAAGTGCAACTTCTATTTTTAGCATCATGGGAGCCTTCGTAGCAATACAACCAATACATAGAAACAGGGCTTCCTCAATGCGACAGTCATGGAAATTGACAGAGCTAGAAAACGACAAATGCCATATGCGAGGATGAAGCGGTAATTTACAATCACTGTCCGCCAAATACTTTGCGGTGAAAAACAGAAAACAAAATTTCTTACGTAAAAAACCAAAAAATGGATACACACTCACAGATTTTTGACCGAAGCCGTTCCATGCCTCCTTGTTCCTTCCTTCATAAAAACTCGCCTCTGTCGCTGAACTACAACTTCTGAGTCTCATACTCTAAAACTTGGAATACAATCTCGAAGCTCATTTCTAGAACTAGTCCAACCAGAGAACCGCATTAGCTTCCATCGCTTGTTAGTTTCAAATGAGAACAATCTGAGAAGGACTACGACATTTAGGCGTTGCTACATAACTGATGTACAACTAACGAAAATGTGGACATAATTGATGAAAGTAATTGCCATCGTCAACTTCTGTCATTCACGTAAACCATTAAAACCCTAGCTGGAGTGCTGGACTGTCTTCATCGGCCTCTCCCACTTGATTTCATTTGAAGGTTATCGACCTAACTGTACTCATGAGGTAATTCACTCTTTCTCTCCTATTCCTTCCAACATTGATGTTTCTAGTTCATTAAAATTGATATTTTGTAGTTTTTTTACTTATTCCTTCTTCCGAATGTTTTGTTTCCTTTTTTTGTACTGGAATTTCTACAGTTCAAGAAACTGATTCACTCGTTACTCTGTGCGACTGTACGCCTTCCCTAGCAGTTGATATTGCCCCGACGACTACAGAGCAGGATAAGTTTCACTCTGCTACTCTCAAAACAACATAGAGGATAACTGCTGGGCCGCAAAACAAGCAAAAAAACATGTGCATCCGCTTCATTTTTTAAACGCAGTATCTTCTTCAGAACAAAGTGAGAAGCAAGTGATACATAGCTAAGGTAATTTTCTAACTACATTTTCCTTCAAACTTTTGATCGTCACTCATTTACAATAGACTTTCGTAGTTTTAGGGTTCCGCTAGTTTCTTCTAAAGTTCTAATTTTACACAAATTATACATTTCTGTCATTTCCTACCAATGTATGCAATAAAAACATGTTTCTTTTCACTTGTAATTGTCCTAAATACTCCCAAACACGTCTTTCTACATTTATATCTTCAGCTTTTTTGAAAACCAGCAATTGAATTTCTACATTCTAACAGGATGGAAGTTGGTTCGGGAATTATAAAATGAATATGATACAGTCGTTGAAGACTATGTACCCATTGCCTCTTAATAACTTTCTACAACTCCAATAAAAATGCCTGCAGCATAGAGCTTCTCCAATGTGCACTTGGAAAATGAATATAATTATTTGCAGCGGTCGATAGCGCCCACGGTCAATGACTTGCGGTTTAGGTTTTTTGCTGTTACTGACTGAAAAAACACTTCTTCCATGCTACACAGTAACTACAGATTCCAACACGCAATTGAAGTTGGAAATCATTCTGGACAGGTGAATCCTTCTTCAGCTGTTTCAGTATTTAAAGATTCCGTCCACAAAAATTCATGTACCGTGATTATTGAAGAGTCAATATTTTATATTCTGTCATCTTCCGCCTTACTTAATTATTGTTTCGGTTCACAGTGCCTCACAGCATATGATGAGTTGCATGTTCATGCTGTTGAAATGTATATGTTGCCTACTGTCTTCGTTGTTCAGTGTCCTCGTGAGAGTGATAAACACTTTCTGGTATTCATTGGTTGATTTAAAAAAAATCTAAATAATGTAGAAGTGGGATAACAATTACTTCCTGTCCCGACAGAGTGATGTAAAGTCCTGGATAATTTATGCTACATTAACCATAATAGGAACTGCAAAGGAAGTGATCATGAGGAGCTTCTATGCAGGTGCATCTGAAGAAAAATGAGAGAAGATCGACTTGGACAAGCATACCACATTGAGAGGGCAGTCGCTGCGCGCCAAGGCATTCAAAGATATCCGTGTGGTTGTGAAAGGTGTCATGGATTTAAGACACAGGCAATCCATGTTGTGCAAAGTCACCATCGAAAATATGGCCGTGACCATAGATTGCAGCAACCACTTCTGGTAATTATCATACGACATTGAAACTAAATGTACTTAGACAATTTGTTTCGTACTGAATTTTTTATAAAATGCTTACTTCACTTCCACTTCCAATGCCACCATCATGTCAACCCCATGGAAAGGCATGCAATATGAAGATCACTGCAATGCAGTCAATGACTTTGTCATGGTATTTCCATTCGAAATAAAGGTAAGTCATTCAAAATTATGAAAACATTATGTTCTTCTTCTTAAATAACACCCATGAATTAAAAACTTATTTCTCATTGTAGGGAAATGAAGGCCTCAATGCACATCGTGGAGAAAATGTTCGTCGTCCTTAGGAAGAAACGGACGATGACCATGACGAGGAGTTCCTAGACGCTGAGGACTATGAAAACTTTGAAGCCGCCCCTCCCAACACAGAAGTAAATTTCGAGGAGATGGCCCAGAACTTTTTTGCAAGAGTGGACGAAATTCATCATCAGAATTCAGAGGACGAGGATGCTATACTAGATTTCGAGGACATGTCATCTGAAGATGAAGAAGCGGAAAACAGTGATGTCCTGGAGGAACTACTTCGGCAATCAACAAAGCCTCTATTTGATGGGTCTAGCACTAGCAGGTTACAATTCAGCATTATCCTCATGTCCTTGTGCACATTATTCTCTGTCAGTCATCACTGTCTTGACGAAATACTCACATTCCTGAAGCATGATGTGCTTCCATCAAACAACAACTGTCCCAAGAACTCATACGAGATGAAGACAGTGTTGATGAAGCTAGGCCTTTCCCATGAGAGTATTCATTGTTGTGATTGTGGTAAAACATTGTATTGGCAGGACAATGCTGAATTAGATAGTTGTCCTCATTGTCAGAAGTCTAGGTACATAGATGGCTCTCACAAAGTTCCAATTCGAGTCCTTAGATACTTTTCCTTGATAAAGAGGTTGCGAAGAATGTTTCGTTGTCCTGCACTAGCTAAACATTTCAGATGGCATTCCAGTAATCACTCTGAAGATGGGAAAATGAGGTCGGTAGTAGACAGCAAACAATGGCGATTTGTGGATCACCGGTACCCAGAGTTTGCAACTGACCCAAGAAACATTCGGATGGGCCTGGCAATTGACGGAGTGAACCCCTACAGTCTCCAATCTTCAAAACATTCTATTTGGCCTGTTCTAATGGTATTTTATAACATACCGCCTTATCTCGTCACGAAGCGTTTCTTCATTTCATTGACTATGATTATTCCGGGACCGAATTCACCATCAGAACATACTATTGATGTTTATTTACAACCATTGGTGCACGACCTTAAGAAAATGTGGGTGGGGATTTCAACAGTCGACATGTCTGAACCAGCAGGTCCAACTCGTAAATTTAAGATGCGTGGTATTCTCCTATGGACCATAAATGACTTCCCTGCTTACACTTTGATAGCAGGACAAGTTGGTAAAGGTTATGCCGGTTGTCCGATTTGTGGTGAATGCACGGTTGCAGAGCACTCCACTGCTGCAGACAAAACCGTCTTCCTTGGTCATCGAAGGTAGCTAACACATAATCACAGGTGGAGGGATGCAAGGGCAGCTTTTAATGGACAACCCAACCATGATCCATCACCGCCGCGGCAATCTGGTTTGACAGTTGTGCAGCGAGGAGCATGGAGAGAGTCGTTTCTACAATGTGGTGGGTGCCCAAATTCGAAGGCAGATCCTGTGAAGAAAACGGGAGTGAAGAGAATAAGTATTTTGTTCCAGTTATCGTATTGGCAGGTTCGATTTACCATAAGCTTCTTTTTCATTTGTGGTCCAGAACAGGTACATTGTACATTTCTGCCTTTTTGCATTTCTGCCTTAATGGAAATCCTGGAATTGTTGTATTCCAGGCTTTGCTTTGCTTTGCATAGGTGATTCTTATAAAACTTTAAGTGCATCATGTACTCGAAGGAAATTCAGTGAATGGCATAATTCATAGCATACTAAAAAAGCTTTTTTACTGACCGTGCTCTGGAATCATAAAAGGATGTGGGTTCCGTTGTTATGCAAGGTACACTATTAAATTTCATTTTGAACTAATGAAACTTGTGAGGCAGGCAGCATAAGTGCACAGTGTATCATTTCTGCCTTTTTGACAATGTGAGGTGCTGTTTGTATTTGTACAGGAACTTCCAATTCGTCACACACTTGATCCAATGCATTGTGAAAAGAACGTTTGTGACATTTTGTTACGTACTTTAATGGGAGAAACAGACGGGCCAAAATCACGAGAAGATCTGCGAGCACGAGGAATTCGTCCCCATCTACACTTACAAGCTAATGCAGATGATGGAACTCATTTCATGCCAGATGCTCCATTTGTCCTGAGTAGGGAGGACCGGCAAGCATTTTTGACTACGATAAAGGAATTGAAGTTTCCAACAAACTATGTTGGAAACTTGGGCAGTCGAATTAGTGACGGCAAACTTCGTGGACTGAAAACGCATGATTTCCATATTCTCCTTCATCAGGTACTTCCGTTGTCTTTGAGAAACATTTGTGACGAAAAAGTTGTGGGAGCGATTATGCGCGTCAGTAGACTATTTCGCAAATTTTTTACAAAAGTCATTGATGTTGATCAGAAGGAGCAGATGCTTCAGGATGTTGCCGAAACGATATGTACCTTAGAAAAAGAACTTGCACCCTCTATATTTGTCATTATGATGCACCTTCCAATACACTTGGTCGAAGAAATATTCATCTGCGGTCCGGTGCATACACGGTCTATATATCCATTCGAGCGTTTCATGAAGGGTCTCAAAGGCTTTGTTAAAAACAAAGCGAAACCTGAAGGCAGTATGGCATACGGTTACATGAGGGAAGAATCAATTGGATTCATGAACGAATACCTCTCGGAATACAATGCAACAACGAAGCGTGCATGGGACAATGAGGAAGAGCCTACCATGTATGACAAAATCCTAGAAGGCGCGAAGCGAGATCGTATCATGACTCCCGAATTTCAAAAACTAATCCATGGTTTCGTGTTGGACAACACAGCGCACATGGAACCATACAGGAGGTACATGACTCTACCTTTGTAAAACATTCAATAATTAACTATTATTAAAAAAAATACAAGTTATATTTAAATGCATTAAAGTGTGCTTCATGTGAGATAGACTTTCAATTAGAAAATAATGTGTTATTTTTTATTTTGACTATGATAGGGAGTCGTTGATGTGCTTTGAATGTAATTTCTGTTGTGTCAAGTTTGTTATCATGCTGTTATGAACTGTTGACGTTGAAAGTCTGTGGGTTCCTTTTTTGATTTTCAAGAAAACGAAATTTGGGATTAATAAGAAGACTTGTACAAAAGATAAAATCATGTGATAATTGAAAGGAAGAGAAGGATAGTTCTGTGATTACTGTAAGCTTCATTCTGCGTGATGCAATGTTATGAGTAATAGCCAACCTTAATGGTCAGCATTATCCTCATGTCGTTGGGATGTCTATTCTAGGTTCATTGTACTGTCTTCTTTTGCTATTACTGACAATGCTTTGAAATAATGTGTATTTTTTTACAATACAACTGATTTTTAGTGTTTTACTTGATATTGGACATAAGAAAGGTTCAAGATAACTTGACTGTCGGTTTCATGGCTTGTAGTAGGTATGCAAATCATGTGATGGAACGGGAACAGGAGAGAGAAAATTATCGTCGGCAGTAGAGAAGAGGAGGACGTCGACATCAATTTGCATACCCGGTGGAACTCAGGCAAGTACCAGACTTTGCGGACTGGGTACTGGAAGAAGTGAGGAGGGAGAGACAATTGGGTATCAATGTTGATGCAGAAGTGGTGGCCACGTCAAGAGGCCCATTACCTCTAGCGTCAGCGTACAAAGGAATGTATGCATATGGCAACCATTATAGAGTTCTGAGTTTGGAACAAGCTATGAGAACAGCAGATAGTGGAGTAGCAGCGACATTCAGACAGATTTGTAGAAACGGAATTCGAGATTCAAACCAGATGACTGCTGATGTAGAATGCGTGGGACACATTGAGGAGATCTTAGAATTAAACTACAGACGACACTGTATAGTAGTTTTAGTGTGCGATTTCGTTAAAGCGAATTATGTGGGGGAAAATGCAACGATAAAAAAGGATAGATGGGGCTTCACCTTAGCGAATTACAGAAGGAGGTACGGGAACATTAGTCGCCACAGTTTCGCCTTTCCAATTCACTGTGAACAAGTGTTTTACGGTGATGCTACGGAGGCACCTGGATGGCGAGTAGTTCTTAGGAAAGAGGTCCGAGGAAAAAGAGTGTTGCCCAATGAAGGGGAAGCTGTGGAGGCTAATTTGTTTGAAATGGGGGCTGACGAGGATTTCGACGGACTGCGACCCGAAAGAGAAGTTGGTGAAGAACAACTTCCAACAGCAGCTACAGGCTAGAATGTTTTATTGGAACCTATTCGAAGACCGCGGAGGCGCCGTGGTAATGTCCCTGTAAGAGTGAACAATCGACGAGTACATTTTAGACCTGGTTTACGTGGCATGCGAGGTGGACTTAGACATCAACCGACATCCGTGACTGATACAGAGGGGAACCAGAACTCTATTGACCAGGACGAACGAATGGAAGAGGAAAGCCTCTACAGAAATAACCTGGGCACTAGAGGCAGGGGTCGACTCAGAAGTCGTGCCCCTAGAACAGTTCTTCGGACAGCAGAGTCGGCTCCGTTTACTGACCATGAGGATGAAGCAGTCGGAGAAGGTGGCAGCAGTGAGACGACTCTGTCATCGACGTCAACTTCATCGAACAATGCAGGCGGTACCTCCGATAGTGAGGTATGTCCCCATTAAAAAAAAAACATTGTAGGGAAATAAAATCGTCTGTCATCATTCACATTGCTTTTATGTTAAGCATTATATACACATTGTTAGAGCTTAGTTTAATGTGCACGCATGAATTTAGTTAGTAGTAATGAGTAGTTGGTTACAATGTTTGTAGATGTGATTTGATGACTACTACGTTCATTTGAACAGAGCTCTCATTTAAAAAATATTCGTGAGTCCTGCATTGTTAGTGACGGAACTGGACAGTTTGGGAAACATCGAATCTATGTTTTTAGAGTAATGTAGTGTTCACAGAGTAGGATGCAGTGCATGTCATGGAATTCATTGGTTGCTCACGTTACATCTGGATTTTTTTTTTTTTTTTTTCCAGGAAAATGAATGAGACTCAGAATATGATGCGGTGAGAGAAGTTGCGGAGCTGTATTGAAATTGTTTTGCATGAAGGAACATGAAGAGTTGAAGTTTAGAAGATTGCTTTGAAAGTGAAAGCATCATGTGGAATCGAAACGTTTATTGGCTGTGATTTTGTTTTTGATTGGTCATGGGTGTGAGTATGAAGTTTCAATCGTCAAATGAGAAGTTGTTTGTGAATTCTTATAATTTCAGGGGACAGACATTATATCTAATTATATGTGTTCATGTTTTGAAGGAGATTGCTTTTCCAATTCCCAGAACTGTAGAAATTGTGAATTTCTGCAATAAAGTTCTTCAGTGGCCTTGTTCTTAGTTTTATAGAATTTTTTTTTTCTGAGGTAGATTAGTAAGTTAAAGGAAGGTATAGGTTCATATCAGCAAGGTAGTAAACTTTATCTTATTAGTAGTTTATGAGCAGTGGTCGTTTTCTCCTGTTGGTTGTATCCCATTATATACATGAGTTCGTAGTATTTGTCGTATTCGAGGTTAATGATGTTGGAGCTGACTTTGAGAAAAGAGTAGAGAGATATTTTTAGTTGAAACGATCCAACTCGAATAGCCTATCCTGTATGTCCCACAAGTGATGACTTTATAATTTTATGTCTTGAATCAGCCCTGAGTAGGAGAAGATTGGAGTTGGGGGTGAAGGTTCGCCATGCGTGAGACTTCGTGAGAGGCTATGACATTGCTTGCAATGTATTGCTGGAAGTTGTTGCATGCTTTCCAAACGACGGTGTGTCTGCTAACTTTATGTAGTGGACTTTGCGGATGTCTTTACTCTTTTTCACAGTGCGTAGGTGGAAGGTCATGCGGTCTAAACGAGTTGGGTAAGGATATGTTGTGGACTTTGATGACGCCTATGTTGTTGGCCGGACTTCCTTGGATTTTAAAGAATAAAGCATTGACAGAGGAACCTAAATTCATGATGAACGGGGGGAATTACTGTAGTACTCATACTGGTAATGAGGTCGACAATGGTGACTACATTGTGATGACAGTAAAAATTTTGAGTGTACTGGGTAGGAGGGCCTGAAAATTTTTACATAGTAATGGTAGTAGTCAATATTATTGGTCCCAAGAAATCTGTGCATCTTCATTCTACGGTTAGGGCATTCGAATTTCAGAATTACTCGGAGGATCCCTAAGTTTGACTGTCATACTATTCGAAGTATTTGGTATTCAGTAGAGAAGCTAATTCATGCATTACTAAGGAAAACTTTGAATTTCATATTACCGAAATAATTTTACAGTGTTTTCTTCTTTATTATCTAGAAGTAGTACGTTTATGATGTGCATTTCTATCTGGACAGAAATTTTAAGTTCGAGAATCACATATGACTGACTGCTCTTTCTGACAATGGACTTCTGAAGTGACAACAGTGGGACGTTTCTATGCGAGGGACCAAAATGAAAAATATATGGAATCAGGTTTTACAAAGGAAAACTGTCAGTGCTGTGAACATATTACAAAGGAGGTTGGTTTACAAGTTTCTTAAACCGATGTGATCATTCTATGTTTGCGCAATCCAGGAATGATGTAAGAAGGTATAGCAATAGTATTTTTGACTTCACAGATGTTATTGATCGAACTGCCAATAACGAATTTCACCAAAAAAATTAAGTCCACAGAGGTCTTAAACTGGATAGTTGTATTACAGGATAGTTTCTGAAGTTACTGATGAAGTTAGTATAATCTTCCTACCTACGGATGGATATCGTACGTATAGAAGAAGCCTGTAAAATTTTTTAAACAACAACTACCAGAACTGCCAGTACTTATATTGTCTATTTTCGTAATTTAAACCGAGTTTCGTGCAAGGAAACCTGTCCGTTAAACTAGTTTTGTTTCTATGGTGTACAACATGCTGTACATACAAGAAGTCACTGTGATTGAGAGTAATGGTTCACTGTGGTAGGAAAAACAAGACATTGTCATCGAATGAAAAAAGTTATCTTTAGCGATGCCTCTGCAGATATATCTAATGGCAGGACTGTATCTTACATTTTTTCTGCAAGGTCGAGGAAGTTGCTTCATCCATGACGGTAGTAAATTGATGGAAAGCCCTGTGAACAAGTCTCACTACTGCCGACCCCCTCTTGAAGAGAACGAGAATCTGCAGTGTGGCCAAGGGAAGCGTGTGCCACATCGAAGGAGGCCATACCGTTCAAATTGAACCGCAGTCGATCCCCTTCCTCAAAGTTGTATTGGCGTGCGAAGTTGCCCCAGCCGGACCCGAAGGCAACACGAGGTTCTCCATTTTCGAAGGTGAGATTGATCTGCACAATGTGGGAAGGTCTCATTCCAGCATAGCGTACACGGACTGATAGCTTCAGCTTGTCTCCGTGTGTGCGGACGAACCAAGCTGGAATTGTCTGCACAATGACGTTGTAAAAGTCAGAGAGGGCATGGGAAAAGAGAATTGGAAGGAAGCATTTCAAAAACTGCAAGACGAACTCACCAAGGACATGAAAGAAGTTCTCTTCATGGTTTTTTCGAACGACATTTCTGGATCTGGACCGGTAACGGTTGAAGTCGGCATTGTGGAATTGTGAATTTCACACTGCAGCAGTCTGACAATGGTATTTGGAGGTTGGCGTACCAGTTGATGAGAGGAAGAGAAGAAGTTGTCGAGCGGGATGTCCTCAGCATTTGAAGAATGCCTAAGAAGAGATGAGGTTTGTGGAAGCAGAACTATCGCTGATGTGAGTGACAAGTTGTGGGGGTGTACGGTCATGTCTGTCATTAATTTCTGAAATCGTCTGAATCTTTCCTTAATGAGTAATGTTATAATTGAAATCTCCCTACATCAGCAAAATAATTATGTATTACGGTACAGGATTGGGGAAACGACACTGGCGTGAAAACGATGTTTATGTTGATGGAGGTGTTGATGCAATTGGTCATTTCTGAGGGCACGCAAGGGTAACCGCTTCCATGTTACAGGATTCTGATTTAGTGTTCTAGGATAACTCAAACTTCGCTACCTCTGTTTTTCCAATATTTTTTCGGTGGAAAAATGTAAGAAGCATTTGGAAATTAATTCCCAAATGTGTAGTGGACATGCGTTTCTGAAGGTTTTTAATATTTAATGATTTCATTAGAAATTAGTGTTGTATGCCTTTATGCAAGTGTCTTATTCTAAATGCAGAGGAGCGCATGGAAAAAGGAAGCAGCAATTGCGTTTTATAAGGGAGGTTGTGACGTGCAAATTGACGGATGTCGTCGCTATCTCAGGTATTTGCGAAAGTTTGAGCAATGTCGGTTGGAAATGAAAATAAGCACTAGTATGATTATGAACTTTTGTAAACAATATTTTTAGTAAATCCTGGCTAGTCAATGAATATTTGAATACATATGTGAAGTACCCCGTTCTGTAGGAAATGGTTGCAGAACTGATATGTTCATTAAAGTAAGAGGAGGTCAGTAATTAATTAGATCTGATTATTTCTTGTGTCGAACAGAAATTATGAATAGTGTGCAAGACATTCTGAAGTGTACTACATCAGAATTCAGAATTTCACATAAGAATTAATAGTTTAAAGGTGATGCACAACATTTTTGGCTCTGCAAAATAGCTTCCGTAGATAGCATGAAGATAATATGGAGGCATGCCGAAGAAAAAAAAATTTGGTTACAGGAGACCGTAAACCATCATAGCCATTCATTATTGGGGAAACATCATTTCTGGAAACTACTAGCCATAGGATGTATGCCGCACTATTTTTCCATTTTCTGAAAATGATGTGTAACACACAGGTTTTAGACAATTTAGAATCCTTAAACACCAAAATATTGTATTTTCATTCCATTTAATGATTTTTGTTGATCAAATGCATTTGTATCAATGTGTACTTACAGGAATGTGCTCATGTTACAGGGACAACATAGGAATGATAGAGAAATGAAGAGGTATCCCGCTTCTGAATGGATGAGCAAAACTGGAATTAAGATGTCTATGATGAAATACATATTGAAGAAGTGAGTGCTTCAGAAATTAGGATTTAATGTTTCTGTTATTTGAATATAAAAAATGCCTATCGACTAAGGAAATTAGAACATGATGAACTGTAGAAATATACTTAGTGACATGTTTTTTCTTGAATGATCTTTGTTTTTTTGCAATCACAACAGCCTTTGAGTACAAGTTTTTTGAACAGTGGGATGTTGTACGACAGGAAAGGAACTTCAGGGATCAATATGCGTGGATGACTTCAAGAACACACCGTTCACTTGTTTGACATATTTATGTCAGTTTGTATTCACTAGTATTTTGGAAGTGATTTATCATTTTGAAGCATATAATGGAGTTGGTTATGTAAGTGCATTTTGTAGAAGGTAATGTTTCCTTGTTTGCTTTAAACATTTTGAAGAAGATAAAACTGAAGATGCAAAGACTTTGTAATTCAACATTAGTTGGTATGCAGTGAAGTGAATGCTTGTTTGAAGGGAATGCTTGTTTCAATTCAATTCTTGTGGAAAAGTCATTAGATTTGGATTCTGGAGAGTTGCTTTGTCTGTTTTTTTTATTCCAGTTTTGGACCACGAATGCGAACTACAATATGTCATATGCATGCGTGTTCCCTAACCTAAACCACTTGAAAATGAATGTCCGAAGTCGAAGAAGGGAACTGTTTCGTGCAAGTATGCATTGCAGAATGTAACAGCGAATTGGAAAAAATCTAAACCTGCATTGTTGTTGCAGTGAAGCATGTGTCATTCAAAATCTTTACTTCGAAATCTTTACACTTCAGTCCATAGTGAATGTACTCCTGCTTAATAATTTGGGGGAATTCAAAATTTGACAAAAAATTGACAAAAAATTGACTCCCAAAACCTAATTGACACAAACAGCTTGATCTCCCATGCTACTGTCAGTTTGGACAATTACGTGTCAACTTCATGTCATCTTGGACCAATTTTCCTCGTAGTGAAAGAACATTAACCAAAGTTATAATACACTTTACAAATACACCATTTTACTTTTTAACAGAATGTCCTTTACTAAATCAAAACATACCTAATATGACTTGAATTTAACTCAAGAATGTGGATTTACTATTAACAAAGTAGCTCACAAAAAATTGGATGAAAATCATCTATACACCAATATGAAAAAAATATTATTTTACCATTCATAAGTCAATTTTTAGCCCTTGTGACCACATGGGATTAATCACCAACTCCAACTAAGTTAGGTTAATTCATTCTCTATAAGGAAAGTAACTCTTTTGGAGCCAACGAACTATTTCACTATTCCAAGAATGGTTGCATTATTTATAGACATGGAAGGAGCATATGTGTGCTTTATTTGAATAAATGAAATGATATGCCTCGCAATGATATGATATTCTTAAAGACATGATATAAAAGATGAAAGTTCACTAATGGATGATTCATTTTTTAAAGAATGATGTTTACCAAACATAATGGCATGATGCATTGATTTTTTTGTAATCATATGATTGTTTACAATGTAGAACTCACTCACATATATTACAAATTGATGTGAATTCCATCAAGTGACAATGTATTGAAAAGAGGCAACATAGTTGTGTGTATTTCCCCCGGCATTGAATTTTGGGAGCCGTTGAATGTGATAAAGAAAAAACGGACCCTCTTTGAGCGCCGTTGATTATGCTCGGGAATGAGGTGAGAAAAGGCGATTTCCTCCCCCTCCCCCCCCCCTCCTCTAAAAATTGAGAGCCATTGATTTTTTACAAAAAGAATCTCCCCCCCTCCAATGTCGTTGATTTCAGAAAAAAAATTTAGGATATAGATACAGATACAACATGGTATGAATACATACATAGCTATGGATACGGATTTGGATACAGGACATATCCCATATCAAATGCCAACCCCTCCTCACTTGAAAATTACAAAAGTGTGGAATGAGGGTGGGTATTTAAAAAATGTTTTTTAATTATTTTAATTGTTATTATTATTTTTAACTCACCGGGGAGGGATAAATGAAAAAATAAATAAATTCAATTTTTTTCTATTTGAGCTCATTGTCATTGTAACATTGTGTCACAATGACAATGAGCTCAAAAGAGGCAATAACTGCCTTAACACATTGACATACCAAGGTCCGGGTCAAGTTTTTTTAATTTCATATACATTGGGGTGGACATATTAGAAGAGATCGTGACAATAGTGATAAAGCTATATACAACCATGGAATAATAATCTAGATGTAATATATACAAAATATAAATGAAATTTTAGTCATTTGTCCCAAAGTATACACATTCATTCTAAAAGAGTGATATTGTCTCAAGATTTTGTAGCAAGTGAGTAAGTTGCATGGATTCAAAAAGGAGGAATTTATTGTTGATTATTTTTTCAATTTCATCGTTCATCACTTTTGAGTGAATTATAGCTAGAAAAGAAACTCCTTGCTTGTTCAATTATTTCTTCTTTGTGCTCAATAAAATACTCAACTTAGTTAGTTCTACAAACTTGCCTGCACTTATGCTAACTAAGTGCTTTTAGGCATGCTCATTTGTATAATCCATTTGTCCATGGGAAATTGTGGATGATGTGAAATGTGAGACAAAATAAAAAATTTTGGAAAAAAAATTCAAGGAAAATGACTAGAGAAGTAGTGAGGTGAATATTCTATGTTTTTTAGTGCATGAAGTTTTCCTAATCATTCAAAAGAGAATGAGGTATATGTAGACTAATTTTTCTTTAAAAGTGCATTTTGTCACCTACATGGATGAATCTATTCTATAATATGCAAATTGTTTCACGACTTCAACCATCACGTTTTCACCTTCACAATATTTTATTCATTACAATTGTTAAGTCCTAATGACATTCAAACGAGGTTTGGATGGAACTTGATGAAACCTATTTTGATCTCTTGCAATACAACATGCTCTATTTAGTATATATTTTAGAAGTGCATCATTCGATGATTCTTTCATTGTCATACATGATGTCCACATTGTTGCCACAAGAACAAACTTGCAAAAGGAACACTTAGAATTAGTTTTTATTTATTATAAAGTAGCAGAAATTTTCTTGCCCAAGTATCATCGCACTTGGGTGGATGCAAGAAACACCGAACGATTTAGGGAGCGTTCTGCCAAAACTGTGTTTTTTCTGCCCAGTACTACAAGTACTGCTAGTACTGCAAAACGGAGCAATCTCAGCCATTGATCCGAAAAATTAACGGCCAGTAGTACTTTTGAGTACTTTATAATACTGAAATTGTACTACTTAAAAAAATTGACAGTTTGTCACAAAAAATAGATAAAATTAAGTATAAATTAATAATAATTAGAAAATCATGAATAAAAAAAAACTAAAAATTGGCCATTTGTAGAGACTTGATAGTGATTACATTTCACCAAAAACTAAAAATTGAAACCATCATAAATGTTAGGAGCGCTATGGGCAAGGGACCCCTATTTGCATGCATGTTGAAGACAAAGAATTGTGTTTTTTTGAATGCCCTTTGGTAGGCACATGCCCTTCTATTGTGGCAATAGCCCACAACAATCCTAGACGTACATCATCATTTTTGGATGCTCCACAGTACTAGAAACCCCTAAAACGCAAATTGTGACAAATTAGGTAAATTACTATTTAATTAAAGGATTTTTTTTCAAAATTTCTCAAAAGTAAAGGATCTGAGGACTTCCAAGTTAGCCATCTCCAATAAAAATTTCAAGTACATGGACTTCATTTCCCAAAAGATATGGCAAATTGCATCTCTGTCATTCCAATTGTGACACCAAATAGTACCGGTGTTTCTTGCATTCACCCACTTTTAGAATTGTCTCCCTTTACACTGGAAAAAAAGAGAAAGAAGTGGATGAAATTGCCAAAATCATCTCTAAGAAATATGAGATTTGCCCATATTTGGAGGAAATTTTCTATTTCTAGGTAACATTATGGATGAGAGGCGGTTGGATGATCCAAATTGCATTTTTGGAGGCATTTACCCTAGGAATACCTCAAAAATTCATTGTTGGGAAGGCTAAAGATGTGGCCCAAGTAGCTTCTTGTGTCAATGATAACCAATGAATGGGGAGTTCTGGGTGTGACTTAGCATTTTGCCCTTCTTTTCACATGTCATTTAGTGGTTCTCTATGGTTATTCTATTGATGACTAAGCTTAGTCATTTAATTTTGTAAAAAAACAAATTTTTCTATTGACATTCTAGTCATTTTTTTGAGGTTTGCAAAGGTTAAAAAACCAACAAATGAAATTACAACTCAGTTCATATACTAAATTGAAGGCAATTTGCAAACTAATTCAAAATTGATTATTGTATAAGATAAAGAATCATTTCAAATCATACTTTGAAAGCAACTACAAGTATAAAAGCAGAAAAAATAATCTTTTCTAAACAACCTTTGTTTGCTTTTTGTTTTTGCAGAAGTGTCTAAACCTCATGTTAGATCCATACGCACTCTTGGGGATGACAACACTCATGCTCCTTCATGAGACAGTGGATATACTAGTGACTTTTTCTTAAAAGCGCGATATCTACATCTGTGATTTTGTGGTTGCACTAAAAATAGCAGAAGGGCAATTGTACACGCTATATGTTGACAATACCACTAAATTTGTTGCAGATGGATTTTGGGCATTCAAGAACTTACTTGACTGCTCTCATTCACAGATTCACATGAAGTGGGTTTCAAATTTGAACACTGAGTCTGCTCAATTCGTTTTTGTGGTGAATGGTGAGAAGGTGTGGGCAATCCATTAAGAAGCACCCATGGATAGAGATGTTTTTGCAACTATTGTTAGTACTGTGAAGATAGAGTACATAGGTATGTTTTGTTGGTGTTCGGGCTTCTTGCTTTGTTTTGAGTTGTTATTGTGTATTGTTCAATTTTTGCATATAGGTTGTTTAGATTGTTTTTATTCCTTGTTTTAGTTGTTCTTATTCCTTGTTTTAATTGGATTGTTTTGTTTTGTTTAAGTTCTTATGGCTAGTGTATGTTCCATCCTTGTTTAAGTTGTTTTTTGGTTGTGTTTAAGCTTCGCTAGGCATTTTTTTGTAGAAGGCTTTGGATGTTCACTTTATAAGTGGGTTGTATTATGTTTTAGTTGAAGATTTGGAGTTCTCATATTTTACTAGGTTTATCATTGATGTATATTTGTGATTAGAATGCTTATCACCTTATTGTTCTTTATACATGCATAGCTCATTAGTTATTGAGGGAATTGGAGGCACGATTTCCCTCTCATTCTATCATGGATGCCATGGGTGTCGTGTATCCACAATATTGGTTGCAGAGTGAAGTAGAGGAGTGTTTTCCCAAGCACTTATCAATTCTCATGTCATACTACTGTGAGCCGAAGTTATTGGAAGTTGACAAAGTCAAGCACCTAATCCCCCCTATTTTGGACCGCCATAGTTTAGAAACTGAGCAGGGTTTATTTAAGTTGGCCATGGTAAATAATGCTAGGAAGCACATGGAGCCTCCATTTGATTTGAACCCCCTCACCTGTCTATGGCAATATTTGGATGTATGTACTATTTTGAGAGTAAAAGCATTTGTAGAGTACTACAAATTGGCTGAAGTAGCAATTGTGCAAGTTCTAGGTTCTGTGGAGGATGAGAGGTGCTTTAGCTCTCTAGCATTTCTCAAAAACAAATTACGAAATGCCTTGGACATCCATCTAGAGTGTGTGGTTGGGATGTATTCACAAAAGATTTTTACCTTGGAGACTTTCTTGTATGATGAAGCTTACAACCAATGGTCAGAAAGACCAAATCGTCAATATGGGCTTTGAGCTGATAGGGGAGTGGGTAGTGTTCCAAGAGCCAAACTTGATCTAGGACTTTTTCTCCAAGGGATGGACCCCAATTTGGCCATTTGTGTCCATGGAGACTATTTATTAATGAATTTTGTTTTACTTGCATCTTGTGTTAATATAGACGTGTTTTACGAATGAATTGCTTGTTCTTCATTACTTGCAATGTAATAGGTTGCCTAGAATTATTTGGAGCCTCCTTTAATTTTGCCCTTTTCTTTCTTTCTTACAAATCTCCTTGGAGCCAAAGCACTTTAGAAATTTCAAACAATTTCGCCTCTTGAGCTTTGAAACTTTTTTACCAAGTGCCAAAATTTGCTACAACTTCTTTACAATTTTTGCCAGATATATCGTGTGAAAAACAAAAGATTGCAAGTAGGATTCATTGTCACAAATGTAGCCCTTGCCATGTGGCCCATACAAGGCAGCAGGACTACTGCCAGTCTGGCTTTTTTGAAAAAAGGAAAAAAAAAAAGGGCTGCTCCCCATACGTCGATGATAGCGAAGAAGAAGGGATCATCGTACAGCTAGTCCACTAGTGTCCCACGGCAGGACTGATGAGTAGGAGTGACTCGAGCGCGTGACGGAGGCTGAGTGCGGGATAGACATGGTGGACGCCGTAGTGATTGCCGTGCATCGCAAAGCTCACCCACATTCACAGTTTCACACCCTCACCCACGCCTCGCCTTTGACCAAAAGGACGCCACCCGCGCCCCGCGTAAGCTGATTATTCATACAAGTTCCGTCAGTTAGGCTAAGCGACTGTATCATAGCGTCTCTGCATGGCTTCGGCTAACTACCCTGTTTAATATATTCTTCTTCAGATCCTAAGGGAAATCGTCGCTGGCCACCCGTGACCCGTCGAGCTTCTAGGCAGTGCCCTTCCTTGCAACTCCCCGCAGGAGATCTCGACTCCGGCATGCGTAGGACGCGCGCAGCTGCTCTGTTTTCAAAGCTCGTGGGCTCGTTGCCGAGATTCGTGCTCTCGGCTTCCAGCTTCTAGCTGTCAGGAACTCCAGCTTTTCGTCTCGGTTCCCTAGTATGGAACTTATTGGTGTGACATGACTAGCTAAGTCACCTGACTGCACTGTGTGTGTTTATGTGCGTTTGTGTGCGAGTTTGCCTGGAATTTTGTTATCATCGCAGCGTATCATTTTTTAAGTTTTTTATCCCTCGAGCTGGCGCTAAGTCTCGATTTGGATTTGTCGGAATATTAGATCTTTTGCTGCATGGCAGACCTATGATAGTAGCAGGTTTGGAAACGCAGAAGTTTGCAGGATGTGGCGATTTTTGCACTCAGCTCAAGCGGTTCATGCCGTCGAAGCCGTGAACGGGTTTCTGACTAGTAGCACTAGTCTCTCAGGAACGCCAGTCCTGTGTGAGACGCAGTTGCCAAGAGTGTTCCCGCCCCTGCTGTCAGGGTACTGAAAGATTTGACTGGAATCGATCGATCGCACCCGAGGAATCATTCAGGTGCGAAACCCACCGTGGTGTCAGCCAAGATGAGGTTGTGCGGGCGCCAGTGGTGGAACGATGACGCCACGCGCACGCTGTTGATGGTGAACCTGGCGTCCATCATGGAGCGGGCGGACGAAGCGTTGCTGCCGGGCGTGTACCGGGAGATAGGGTTAGCGTTGGATGCCTCCCCCGCGAAGCTGGGGTCGCTCACCTTGATCCGATCTCTCGTGCAAGCCTTGTGTGCTCCCCTCGCCGCGTACGCCTCCGTGCATCACAACCGGCGCGACGTGATTGCGTTGGGCGCCGTGCTCTGGGCCATCGCCACGTTCTTCGTCGGAATTTCGGCGACTTTTACACAGGTCGGGGCACGGTCACCTGCACCAGACGATCAGAATTCATGGCCTAAATTAGGGTTGATTTAGTCTCGAATTCAAGGTCGATTTTATTTTTAAATCTTGGTGAGGTTGTTGCAGGTGGCCATTTCCCGGGCGTTCAATGGGATCGGATTAGCGATGGTGGTGCCGGCGGTTCAGTCGCTGGTGGCAGACTCCACCGAAGAGCACGAGCGCGGCGTGGCATTCGGCTGGCTGCAAGTGACGGGTAACATTGGATCGATTTTAGGGGGCTTGTTGTCGGTGCTGCTAGCGGGAGGATCGTTTCTGGGGGTTGCGGGATGGCGCGTCTCGTTCCACCTGGTGGCCCTTATAAGCGTATTGGTTGGAGGTCTAGTTCGCTATTATGCAGTCGATCCACGATTTTCCCGAGGTCGCTCTCCTCCGCAGTAAGTCACCACTGTCACGCATGCTTCTACTCACTCCAGCACCGTCACTCCTTACTCGTTCTCAGTTCTAGCATCTCTTTGCTTGATTTGTCTAGTATGAATGAGAGTTGCGCTCTCTGTCTGATGGATGACACAAGTCCGAGTGATTCTCAAAGTGCGAGAGTTTCGTCTTCTTGTGGATGCATAAAAAGGGCGTACGTGTGTGCGTGATTGTGATGGCACGTTCGTATAAATGAGAGTTCTTTTGTTTGGTGGATAGAAAAAGCCTCCATAGACCCCCTTTTCGCATATATATGAGACCTGCATTGCCTAGCAACCGTTCCAGCCTTACCCCATACCCTACTTGCCTCACTCTATACTGCAGTAGTGTTCGTGATGTTGAAGAGTCTTAAACAAAACGAAACACTAAAGCTGGGTCTTCGAAACATCGGGCAGGCTGTGATAGTATGATGTATCAGACAGTGGATAGAGTTCTTTTGTCTGGTGGATAGAAAAAGCTTGAATCCCCTTTTCGTAAATTTATGAGACCTGCATTTGCCTAGCAACCGTTCCAGCCTTATCCCAAACCCTACTTGCTACACTCTACACTATACTAGTGTTTGTGATCTTCAAGGGTCGTAAGAAAGAAACGAAACCCTAAAACTGGGATCAGGGGTCTTCGAAACATCGGGCGGGCTGTGATAGCATGATGGGCACCCCATGTAGATGCAAAAGATTTTAACCGCAAGTGTGCTTGGAACGATTTGCTTGTCGCAGAGGGGAAAAGGGATGGCGCGGTCTAATAGAGGGTCTGAAAGCCATGTTGGTGGAGGCGAAGCACGTTTGCCAGATCCGCACGTTCCAGATCTTCGTGGCTCAAGGCGTGGCGGGCAACTTCCCGTGGGCGGCGCTGGCGTTCGCTCCCATGTGGTTGGAGTTGACGGGATTCTCCCACTGGACCACGGCGATGCTGCTGGGCGTGTTCTCCGTGGCCACCTCCCTGGGTGGCCTGTTCGGGGGCAAAATGGGCGACATCCTGTCGCTGCGCATGCCCAACGCAGGACGCATCATGCTCTCGCAGATCAGCTCCGGATTCGGCGTGCCTATGGCGGGTATCCTGCTGCTAGTGGTGCCCATCGATCCCAAAACGCCCGTGCTGCACGGCATCATGTTCTTCATTCTCGGATTCTCAATCTCATGGAATGCGGCCGCCACTAACAAGTAAGCGTCCTCGTTTCTTAAAAATCTTTGGATTTGTCCAATTTGATGCCCATGAACCCTAAACCTAATACCCCTGAATGCTGCCCTACCGGACTGGGACCAAAGTTAGATGCGCTAGAGTAGTGGGTGTCAAGGCTGGCCAGTGGAGTTGGTTTCCCAAAGTTGGTTTCCAAATTCTTCCTATTTGGAAGGAGGGCCAAACACATAAGCAAGATAGGAGTATTCTCAAAATCCGTTAAGGTGGACAGATTTTTGAGAATCCAACAAGAAAGCAAGAGCACAAATGCCACTACACACAATGTGAGCAAGCGTCGTGCAAGAAGAGCGTCAAAGTTCTTAATTTTTTTACCTCTTACGACAGTGTGATAATTGGTTTTTCATTCACCAACTCCACCTCCCAGTCTTGATGCCCTTACTTTTCCTAAAATGCAAACTTTATCTTTACAATTTAAATCTTGGCATGATAGACTTCATCATAACATCATAAGTGCACTAGTTTGTTTTTTATTAATGTGTTAAATGTCTAGTACACCTGGTTGCCATTTTGGATTCTTTACAATTCAAGAAAAACTTGCATTGGTGCTGCAAATAGAACTTTTAGAAATCCATTGGATTTTAATTGAGCCTGGCAATATCCAGTACGTCTTTGAAGAAAGTTTCCTACTGGATGCAAGTAGTGGATGAATGGGACAATCATGTCGTGCACGGCATTTAGGGGCCGGACATAGTACAAGGCCCACATTGTTCTAAATTTGGTACAAAGTCTGGCATTGAAGTTGGTCGACTTGTTTGTTTGTGGGTGTGCTTGCTTGCAGCCCCATTTTTGCAGAGATTGTCCCTGCCAGTGCACGAACAAGCATCTACGCACTCGACCGGTCCTTTGAATCCCTGCTGGCCTCGTTTGCGCCTCCCTTGGTGGGAATCCTCGCCGAGAGATACTACGGCTACATTCCCCTTCAACCAGGACGAGACCAAGCTACGGAGCTCGTCATCGACAAAGAAAATGCGCTCTCTCTCTCCAAGGCTCTGTACACGGCCGTGGGCTTCCCCCTCACCCTGTGTTGCCTCATTTACACGTTCTTGTACTGGACATACCCGAAAGACCGCGACCGCGCACGTGCGTTAGCTCTAGCGGACGCCGAACTCGGCACCGGCTACGAGTTTGAGAAGTTTCGTTTGGAAGAGGAGAACGAACTGGATGTTATTGATGTTTATGGGGAGCACTTGGAGGAGGAGGACGACGACGACGACAATGGTTTTGATAATGGTCACAATAATGGGAGTAGAGAAACGGACTGGATGTTTCAGAAAACAAAGTCAACAGATCCAGTTTAAAGGCTGGCTTCGGTAGTTTATGGTACATAATTTCATTCTTTTTTCCTTCAAAAAATTTCCATGATTGTCATGTACAGTTGTGGAATAGAATTTGTAGCTGAACTTGGACGTAGAAATTCCTGGACCAGAGGTAATCTGACTGTGATTCTCTTTGGACTTCGGGTAGACTTGATGGCAGTTTAATTTGTTCCCTGGCTCGATCTTAGCTCGATTCAGTTAACTCATTGACATGGGACGCTGATTTGCGTACTAATGGGTGTGACACGAATTTTACCAAAGTTATGCTATTTTGAATTAGTGTAGGTTGAAATAGTGTAACTGCATTGTACCAATTTCCAACAGAAAAATAAAACTTTGGGGTAACCCTGATTTTCTAGGTGTTGCAAAGGTGATGACAAATCAGTGTACTGGAATTGAGCTTTGGGTCATGCTATTTTGAATTAGTGCAGGTTGAAATAGTATTACTGCATTGTACTAATTTCCAAAAAAATAAAATTGGGAGGTAACCTTAATTTTCTAGGTGTTGCAAAGAATTAGTGCAATAGAATTGAGCTTTGGTAGGTAGGTAGGAAACTGAATGTTTGTAGTTTTCAAATGTTGATTGTGTGGGTTGTATTGTAGAACATAAATTTTTTTACATGTACCTTGTCTCATAAGAGGGTTCCAATGTTGTGAGATTTGTGGTTTTGGGACACCTAATGCCCAATGAATACACAATGAATTCTTGAAGACTTTTCTTATATGGTGAGTAAAATCATGTGGTTAGGCTTTTATTCTTCGATTGTTTTACATTAAATTTTGAAGATGTATATATTGTAACATTTACACCTCTTATAAAAAAATTGTTTATAGCTTAAAATTTTTACAACATATATATTATGACATTAACACTATTTATAGTATTTCTTATTTATAGCCTAAAATTTTAAAGATGTATATATTATGATATTACATCTCTTATAGGATTTTTTGTTTACAGCCTAAAATTGTAAAGATGTATTTTTTATGTCATTTACACCAATTATAGTATTTCTTGTTTTTTGCCAATCTATAGTAAAAGGACTTTTGCAAGAAATAGCTATCATTTGGAATCTTGTAATAGTTCATTCTTGTTTTCTATTCTCATTTGCAATTGCATGATTAAAATCCTATGTTGTAGCTCATGAAATTAACTACAATATTATAGGCTCCAACTTGGTATTCTACAATTTGAATTAGATGCATGTCACCACCTCATCACGGAGTGACAAGGTAGTGACATATGTCAATTACAAGCTATAGTCATAACACATTGGGTGCAATAGTCCATCTGTTACAACAAGAGATAAAAAGAGCAACAAATGAAAAGTAATGAGATATGGATTCTATTTTTATTATTTGTTGAATATGGAGTATGAGTATTAATATTTGAATACCAATAATTATGTGAGTTTAGAAGCAACAAATTGTATTTGTAGACAACCTCTCTTCACATATCAATGATTGTTGAAATACTTTTACATACAAAAAATCATAACAAAGGCATCAGGGGTGGTTCATTGATTGATGTCAAAAGAATGTCATGGTAGAGATGTGGGTTCTAGGGCATGTGTGTTTTATCTCTTAAAACTTGAAGTGTATTAAAATTTGGGCTACATTAGTGGCCACAATCAATGTCTTGGATGATAGTGATGGACTAATTAGTGACTACAATAGGAACTTCTACCTTTTGAGTGTAAATTCATCACAAGAAGTGATTTTTTTAGTCCTTCAAGTTCTGACCATATTAAAAAATATTGTGACTACTTTACATGAGTAGCATGACCCATTATGGATACTCTTTTTGTTGGTTTGGGCTAGTCTAGAGACTCTTTTGGGCCAATCAGATAGCACACTTCAAAAATTCATAAAAATACATACTTTGACAAAAATTTAAAAAAATTCAATTGCACTTCCCATTTCTCACATTTGTCTTTATGTGGAAATAATAAATTGATGGTTTCAAAAAAAATGTATTGATGGTTTCAAGGGAACTAAATTGATGGTTTCAAGAAAAATATTTGGCTTCAGTAGAGATTCACTCTCCAAGGCCCTAAATCCCAGTTTCCATTTCTCATTCGATGAAATTGCTTGGATTATGTATTTAAATCAAAATTTCAAATTGAAGTAATATTTTTGTTTTGGAGGTCTTGGCACATGTGAAGATTGTCATTTGTTCAAAGGACTCCCTAAGGTGCTAGTCTTACGATATCTTGCTAATGTCAACAATAGATATTGCTAGTAGTAACACTTACACCATTATCAAACCTAATTAATAATAAAAATCATAATTGCACAAATCTCACCTTTTGGTAACAAGCAAGAGTTTTATCTCTTAAAATTTGGAGTTAACAAACTCCAAGTGTAAACAGGCCTTGATGTAACTATGGTTACTATGTACTATATAATGGTCTTCACCAATATTCGTCATGAATTCATCATGTGCACTAACTTTACAAGATTTTTTAATAAATCAATTGGTACATAGAACAATTTAATAGAAAAAAGGATTATGAGAAGCTTTAAGAAACTCATATAAGATAAAGACACAATTGAAATGTGTCATAGAAATTGTACTCATTTAAGGTCACTTAGCCTTCATAAATATAGCCTTGAATAAGTACTTGTCAAATGCTTGGGTCCATTCTATTAGTAATGGTATTAAATGTAGGTAGGGTCTAACATTGTATTTGTGAAAAAGTCATTTAGCATATAAAAAGTAACATCATCAATGACGTTTTGCAAAGTCAAGAAGAGAAAATCTTAATCCTTTACATATTGGGCATTTAAATTTTGAATATGGAATGAATGCAAACAAGTCATGAACACATAGAATCTTGTATTTTGATCCACCACCACTAATCTAATTGAGAAGATCAACTTCTCCAATTTTCACTATCAAATGAATTTTAAAAACAAAAAACAAACAAAAACATTGTTAAGACTATTAAAATTGGAATTAAATGAAAAAATGAAAAAAAATTCATTTTTTTAACTCTCTGCCAATCCATAGCGTATTCATAAAATGGTTACATAGTAGGTTTTTTAGAAATTAATTGCAATATCAATTTCATTGTCAATAATAGCTACAATTTGAATTTTTTTTAAGGAAATACTTTAAACACACAATAGAATGTGGCAACCTATGGATAAAGAGAAAGAAGTGGTTAAGGTTGAATTATGCAAGAGGCACACAGGTTTAAAATGTTGTAAAAAATAATCAATTTCTAAATGCTTTGGATTGATAGAAGGGTTTGTGTTGTTGCAACACTAATTTTTCACACTACCATTGATGACAACCAATTAAATTTACATTGTTTAGAATTCAAAATCTTAATATTTATAATTTTTTAACCTTCTATTAAATTTTTGGAAAAAATTGTGTTTATAAATTCAAAGTTTGTAGATTTTTAATTTTCTATTTATAAAATTTTAATCATTAATCATTTTAGTTCATAAAATTTGATGTTTTAAAATCATAAAAATGCTCTATTTCTTTAGGTTATATTTTAGAAAAGCAAAATTACTTTTTTTTTCTACAAAAGCTTTTATATTTTACAAGGCTAGTAGTACTACAAATTTCTTAAGAGTTTGTGCATTGTGACAAAAACCTTGTGTAACCTAATGTGCAAACACCCTATTATATCATACTACTATTACCTATATAAGAAATTTTAGAAGTAGATGAAGAATTTAGCAAAAGATGCTAAAATTGCCCAAACCATACCTATATTTTTTTAGACAACATAACTTTTGATTCAAGTGTAATTTTATTCAGATCATTATTTTATTTTCATGAAGGCGGTGAATGTTTCTATCTTACATAAACAAATTTGAGAACATCCGTTAAAAATTAATTTTGTATGACTCTATTCAAGTTTTCAAGTGTCCGTTTGTTGAAGAAGGATAAAGACCAATTTGGTAATTACCCTATTAGTATAATAAATTCGTTCCAAGGGAGACGGTCAAGTAGGGAATCTATGCTAATAGGTTTAATCTCAAAAACAAGTGACACAACTTCAAATCAATACTATCATTTATTTTTCTTGACAACCGAGACATTCAATCAAATTCCAAATTGTACTCACATTTTCAACTAGAACTCATCAATCACACTACAACAACATTATACACTCCAATTGGAATTCAATTCTTGAAATTACTTAACTTCATAAAACTTCCAACTTGATTCCCAATTCATTTGTTTATAGAATCAATCAATTTCATAAACATAAGCATTCACATACAACACACATGAACCAATTTAGCTAAAATTATTTTCTTATTATATTGGCAAATTGGCAAATAATTCACTATTACAATTTCACAAACTTTCAACAATTAAATCATTTTCATCTCATTTCACATTGTTCTCCATCAATTTGGTCACACACCAATCTCTCATTCAATTATCTTTCTAACACTCATCTCCATCACTACATACACAAACACACCAAGCAACCTTACACAATTAATCTCATAGACTCTTCCAAAACAAAGAAAAATACACAACCATCTCTGGGTTGGGACTCTCACTCGTCTCTCACATAGTGGGTAAAAAAAATGAAAGAAACTTAGGACTTAATAGGCCTTGCATTGACGACTTGGAGAAGATGACAAACTACCAAAAACTACCAAATTGGAATTTGCACAACTACCTAGTACAGGTCACATGATTCTGACTTGGAATTGACCACATAGAAAACAAAATCCTTCACTTTCATCTTACATTCAAAATCACATGCCTTCCTGTTTGAAATCTCTACAAACCACTAATCCCAACCTCCAAATTGCTTAAGTATACACTCAAAAACACCAACTTGAACCAAAAAATATTAAAAACATATTACCAATACTTATTAAAAACAAATAAAATCACTCAAAAATGCACAAAATTAATAACTCAACTAGGAATCTACACCATTGAATGGACATTTGGTCCTTTAAGGGTTTTGGGTCAACTTGAAACCCTAAGTTTGAAATTCAATTTTGTCAATTTAAAATGCATGTTATGTTTCTTATACAACAAGGATTTGTTGCAAATGTTGCAAAAATTGTACTACTAGTATGTTAAATAGATACAATAAATATATCAACATACAAATAAAATAATAGAAATACTACAAAATAAATAATGAAATTGAACTTTAAAAATGCTTCAAATTACATACTTTTCCATAGATAATTTTTTGTCTACATGTAAAGATTTGATTCATTCCATTTGGATTAATGATGTGAAAGTTATGGAGTTTTTTGTTTAAAGGCAATCCTTATATCTTCTTGAGAAAATAACATATTGGATTCATTTCTGAACTTAATTTTTATAATTTCAAAGAAAAAAATTTCCACAAGGTTTAGTATACTTGCTAGAACAATCTTACCAATGGAATTAGTGTTTCAATTCCATCTTAGAGCTATTAACAATTTAATTTTTTCTTCTATCTTCTACCTATTTCTACTTTATAATTTTTAAAGAATGAATTCAAGTTCTTTTTTGAATTTTTTTTCTAGAACCTCACACTCAATTCTTTAACATAAGAAATTATAAAATCAAAATCCATAATTCAAAATTTAAGTTAATGTAATGTCCAGACTTGATCAAACTTTACTAGATTTCTACATTAAAACACACATTTCAAAATTTTGATATTTTTCACATGTAATATATGTCTAAAGCTCAATCTCATTTTTTCATAATAAAAAACATCAAATTGAATTTTTTTTTTGTAAGAATCATATCAATTACAAAGATATTTAAAATAGTATTATTTATTTATTTTAAATTAAAAATAATAGTAACAAACGTCATCATGTAATCGATATATTCCTTGAGTTCACACCAAGAAAAGTTTGGTAGAAATAGTTCAAAAGTGGTATATTTTGAGCTTTCAAGATGTTATCTTCAGAGTGTTCCAAAAATTATAATTTCAAGAATTTTGATAAAAAATCAAATGGAATAAAAAGTAGATTATTAGAGCTACATTTTCTTCAACTTAAAACAATTAAAATCAAGAACTAAGGTAGAATTGCCTAATACGACCATCCACCCAATTTAGTCACCTCTAAGATCCACCCAATTGCATCAATGGCCAAAATCTATTATCACAGTCTTTACAACCCTTTATCATGATGGCAATGAACTTGGGGGAGCAAATACATTAGTCTACACTTTAATAAGGATTTGCTCATGCTTCAACAAGGGTCTAGTTGTAATTTAATATTTCAGCCTTGAAAAATCATAGAAATTCACTTTTTGTTGGAATGTGTTCATTTTTTTGCAATTGACTTCTCTCAAACTTTTCTATTTCTTGAAAATATGGGAGCTGACAAATAGCTTCTCCAAAGTACCAAGATAGTAAATCTACATGGTAATGGGCAATTCTACCCTATGTGAAAATGAGGTTTTGACTTTCAAAATGCATGTGGGGCTTGCAATGTCCTTTCAATAACTTTTTATTTCTTTTGCAATTTGGCATCGATTTGCACCTAAGTAATGGGTTGTGCACCACGCCCTTGGAACAAAAATATTATGGAAAGGGCAAAAAATTGCGAGAAAACTTCAAATTCAAAAAATCTTGAGAAGAAATCACCAAATTGTGGATGAAAACATAATTATGGATATGTGATATGTGCAAAATAAATGTGATATTTTCTATCCAATATGTCGACAATTGTTGAAATTTGGAGTGTTGCTATAACATTTAATATTGCTACTTTGGCACTTCATAAAAAAATAAAAATAAAAACACCTTGCCTTTTATGGCTAAAGAAATTCAAAGCCTTGTATTCTAGTTACATAAGGAAAAAAAAATTTGTTTATTCCACTTTTAAACAAAAATATCTTGCAATCTATGAGGTCCAAGTTTGTGAGATTTCTTCCACACATTCTTATACTAATTTAGTGCAAAAATCCATAGTTGGATATGGTATGCAAAAAATATAATTTTCAAATTCTTTGCTCCTTGCAATAGAAATGGCAATTTTGAGTGATTTTTGATGGAAAAAAGACCTTGGGACTTTAGGGGTCAAGGTTTTGAAATTTGAACAATTTTAATTGATTTCTAGTAGTGTTTAAAATGTTCTAGAAGATCTTTACCAATAAAAAGTGCCAATTCTATTTAGAGTATACCATCGAGGCATTATTTAGCAATATTCATTTGGCAAAAATAATCTTTTCCATAAAATGAAAACAACAAAGACTTGTTCATTACAGTAGACCTCCTTCTAAAAACTCTCATGTAGATTTGTTTTTTTCATTTTTTAAGAAGTGGTGATATTAAATATTATAGCAACAATACAAATTTCAATATGCATCCACACATTGGATAGAAAATATCACACTAATGCATATCACATATCCATAATTTGGTTGTTTCATCCAAGATTCTTTCTTAATTTGAAATTTTCTAACAATTTTCCACCCTTTACTTTGGTGCAATGGCCGCCAATTCACCCCAATAGAAAAAAGCTGCTCTCATGATTCAATGACTAAGGAATTTGTAGCTCACAATATTGCAAAAGTTACAGAACCCAAGTGATCAACAAAGGAATGGAGAATCCAATGCTCTGGCCTCAGAGCCAATTACCCTGGTTTCCCCTCTAATTGCGCCACACGAAATTCCCTTAAGTCATATTTTCTAATTGGTGCAGGCTGAAATATTAATGAGCTGAATTAATTTGCACTAAATTTTTTTTGACACTAATAGGAAAGTTTAAGCATTCTGAGGTTTCGACTTGTTTCAGAGATGCCTTCAATAAATGCAGCAGGAGCCACATAATGTGACTGCGAAAGTCTCTGCGTGGGGTACTGGTTGGTCAAGTGACCAGCCTGTAAAGGAGTGATAGATGCATCGTGCATCAGCAAGGAAACGAGCATCTCCAAGTGTCTTAATGAGATCAGGCCGAATGACACGAAGAGAGAATATAGGTTTTGTCCAACTGATCAGTTTGGCACATGAAGTGTTTAATTTCGCCGTCTCCATGTCCAGAATTTTGTACAGAGTCCACTCAGTCCAGAGTGAGGACGAGAAAAAATGGTGTGGCCTGGCATAATCTAAACGAATAATATCACAAGTGGACCAAACAGTTCCTAGAGCTGGTGGTCGGTCAAGATATTCATATATGATAGATGACTCTTCCGTAGCTGAGATATTCCTCCTCTTTCTTCATGCTGGATGTGCGACTCTGAAGAAGGGATCTGAAGAAGGGATGTGAGGGATCTTGCATTTGATGTGTGCAGGAAAAGTCGAGTCATCAATGTCCAAAACTTTCTGGGCTGAAAAAAACTAAAATCGCTTCGAGATCTGGGCTTTCAAAATTGTGAGAACTTCTTGCACAAAGGCTCCTCCGTGTGCAACGGTATCTGCACAGTTACCCAAAAGGATCATCGTTAGAATTTGAATGGGAAATTAATCTTGAAAGCAGTCGAAGCAGTAGACTTGCACTTGAGAGAACTTGCACGGGACAGAAATATGCATACCTCGCTGAGGGGCACGAACTGCACTTTCACAGCAGTGAACTTGGCTCCATGGAAACCGCTAATGTGTTGGGCACTCATACCTGCGGCTCTCACCACGATTGATCGCATTCCCTGCGGCCACAAATATCTCGAACGAGATGAGCAGGTTGCAAATACCTTAATAAAGAATATTCTCCTTTAGTCTGGCCAATTCTTATCTAATGTAAACAGAAACCCAATTCCTATCAAACATGCTATGAAAAGAACGACAAAACTGAAATTATAGAGCACAACTTACAGGTGGATACTTGTGGATGAGGTATTTCTCCTGTTTCCAAACGTTCTCGGTTGTCTCCAATTCACCTGATTCCCTACAGCAGGGGCAGGGCACACGGTTAGTGCGAATGATTCTACGCGAGTTTGAAATTGATAGTCAGCAACGTGAGAATCGGAAGTTATATCTATAAAAAGAATTGTCACTCAACAGTCAAATAACGGACAAAAGATTTCGAAAAAAGGCATACCAGATGAAAATAATATTCTTCAGCTCGTTTCGCAGCACGACTTGTGTTTTGAACAGACTGGGAGCGCCTTTCTTCCCCGCGTACCAGATGGAGAACATCATGGGAGGACTACAATCCAGGAATTTGTTGGAAAATGTTTGAAGGCCAATGTATTGCTGCACTTTTCCCCAGTCCCACGACGTCGCTATAACGGGTTTGTCTGCGGCAGCGGGACACGGGGAACAGTCAAGTGCGGGGCACTCACGCAGCACTCCATCGCCACCACCGCGCTGAAAAGTAGAGCCGCCCTCGGTGGCCCAGTAGCCGTACGAGTGGGTTTCCTCTTCGTTCTCATTATCGCTGCAGATGCGGTCTATAATGAGACGGTGCTTGGGCTCCCACGGCCTTAATGACTCATTCTTGATACGATCTGCATCGACTTCATGAATGCGCTCGAAATGCGGGCTGGCGACCAAATTTACACCATACACAGAACCAAATAAGCCCTTCCACCCGCCGAGGCACCGCATTGCGTCAATTCCTCGCAATCCAGAGCCTTCGCAGAGCTCACTCCACAATGTTGCATCGTTAGCACAATCCCGCCAAGCTCTGCACACAAGTGCGCAAGAACTCGCAATCTGCGCTGACGGGAGCAGAGAAAAAATCTTCGCGAATACCACGTCTGGTACACTGTCACAAGTAGTACCCCCTCTACCTCCCATGGCTAACCAGTTTCAAAGCTATAATCCTGAAACAGACGAACGAACTCCAACGACTAATTTCGCCGCCAAAAACACAACGAAAATATTAAAAAAATCCCCCACAGATTGAACTCTATCTCACACAATTGCTACGCTCCGCGTTACCTAAACTACACCGGGAAGGCATTACCGAATTGCTGTTCTTCATCTACTTCGAAATTCCGGAAAATACACCCGTTTAATGTCTCCCGAAAATATCTCCAACATTTCCACTCACTCTCAATACTTCCAACAAGTGAATAGATACACAAGCAACCGCAAAGATCGCAACTTCACTTAGTTTCACTTCTTGAATCCTTCGATTACCAGAACACTTCAATCTCTCGGAACCACAAGCTTCCACAAACACGGACCAAAACACAAGTTACCGACCACCATCCTGGATAGGAAAAAAAACTCGAGGTCGCGCAGAGAAGGGACAGTAAGCACGACGTCATGCATGCTCGCGAAAGGGACAGCGATCGTAAGCGGCCCTGAAGAAGCGAAAATGGGGGAAGGCGAAAGGAGGAGTATGCGAGAAGTTGGAGAGATGGCGAAGAAGGTCCGGCACTTCGCGAGAAGGAGACTTTGGCGGGAGTATGGCGGGAGCAGGGCGGGAAGGGGTTTGAACGATGAGCCAACTGGACGCAGGGAGATTAGCGGGAACTCGTTGGCGCCCCCCTGCCCGCCACTCATTGGCTGACAGCTGACTGTAACCCGCCATGACTATTGCGGTTGACACCCGGATACACTTGTACCCGGATGTGAGGCTTGGGTTGCGGGTGTATTGGTTGCGACATTGATTTTTTTTTTTTTGGGGGGGGGACTGAGATTTAAAGGTAAGGATGGAGACGTTGAGACAGTAATAACTACAGTAGAATTCGTGAATATACTAGAATTGTATAGTAGGGGTCTCAAATGGTTTAATATGGAAATATGTGGTTGTGTAACCATGTGCAACCATATATTATCATATTATAAAAGTATGCCATGCGTCGTTGCCACAACCAAAATAAAAGTAAAAGTATTTTTTAAAAATTTTAATCCAAAAATAATTCAAAAATCCATAACTTCCACACTGTAGGTTCAACGTCACTAAAAAAAAGCTTGTGCATCCCCAAAAAAGCTCAAAGAGAGCTTTCCGATGGTACCAAGAATGCAACCAAGTGATCTCACTGTAACAAGAAAAAAAGAAATAAAAACTTGATTTAAGGTATGGATAAGTTTTGAATTGAATCATTTTGAACCCCCTTACCTTGTATTGTGCATTTTTGGTTGTTGTCATTTTTTCAAATATCAATGTATCAAACACACTCTTCCAATTTCATTCATCCAACTTTTCTAAGATTCATGTATTAGTTTCTTAGCATTTGTATCATTTAGTTGAATTTGCAAAACTCATTTTTGCAAACATTTTAAAGCTTGAAGAGTGCAAATATGTTTTACTCTCAAAACTAAACTTCCCCAATTCTAGCCCATCAAGAATTACTTCAATAAATTTGTATAAATGTCTAAGAAAATCATCATTGTTACAAAATTAGATTTTAAATTGTTAGCAAAATGGTTCTTCTAAAAATCACTAATATCCAATTCATTATCAATTCTAGGAGGAATTTTGAATCTTTAGTTCCAAATTTTATTTATAAATATGGTGAGTACAATGGTGTTCAAGTTATCTAAATGTATGGATAATTATGATCTATGAGTCATTAATGTATCTATATAGTAGACTTGGCACTTCCATGCCAAATACACAATTTATTTTAGAATCTTTTTTGGGGAAAATGCTAGAAATAGAAATAGTTTGCAAGATTTTGTTTTTTCTATACAATTTTGAATTTTTTTAAATAATTAAAAAAAAAATTGTCATCTATTTTTAGAAATATTATCAACGATAGTTGTTATCTAGTTATAGTCTTTACAAACTTTGTTTGAAGTCACCAATACATTCTTCTTCCAAGTTGCAATTTATAATACATTCATCTTTACATTTTTTTTAAACTTGGACTACACATGTCAAGGTCATTTACAGTTATTTCCAATTTTCTTTGAAAGAAAATTTGTTGAAAAGCAATATGAAAGTTTTTGATGCAACAAATTCGGTAATCTTAGCATCATTTATTCTTTCCTATATATAGTCTTACATGAAAATGAAATTCATTCATATATTTGCACGTGCATGATCAATACATGTATATAGATGTAAATAGTTTCATTATTCTTTTGAAGTGGTTTTGTGTACTACCTATGTCAAATAAATAAATAATAGGTTTACTCTCAAATGCTTAAGTATTTTGGCCAAAATTAAACATATAATTTGAATTGTGAGTGTCTAAGTGATTGTTTACTTCAAAAATTGTCATAATTAATTAGAAAAATTAGAAAAAAATTCATATTTTATTAAAAATTTAAACACGTTGTACTACAAATGTTGCATGACACTAAATATTTAGGTTTCTATCTCGAATTATAATTCAATCTAAAAATATCTTATAAATTATAAAAAAATAAATTATAGATGATTTTATAATATATAATTTTTTCAAAAAATATCTCTAGAAAAAATTCTTTTGAATAAATTCTCACTATTGAATTTTGAATAGTTTTGATCTTTAATTTTAGACCTACTATATGGGGACCAGCGGTGCTATTTTGTGAGCCTGTGAGCAAGAGCCTATAAGCATTGAGTAGAGATTATGTGAGCATTGAGCTTAGAAATTTGTAGAAACACAAGAAAACTTTAAAATATTTCTAATAAATTTCATCTAAAAATTTGGCCAAAATTTACTATTATTAGTGAATTTTAGAACCTATTACTATAGACCTATTATTGTAGACCTATTATTGTAGACCTATGACCATGATTATATAGAATCCACATGAATATTATAATTTTCAATGTTGTTAAAAATATTAGAAGTATACATTTTGAAAATAATGAAATTAATTGATGTGAAAGATAAATGGAGATGGAAATAAATTTGTACAGAATATTGGTTGATCACTATCCTATAGCAATGTGGGTCTTCTTGGGGCTAATAAAAAAATACCAAAAAAATTCTTTTGATGCATTGTTATTGAACTTGTTTAGATTTTAGGAAAAAAAATTGTTGATAAGAACTACTATCTTGTAGTAGTGTGGGTCCTTTCAAGGCTGATGAGAGGTATCTACACTTTTACCTTGATGTGTTGGTAAATGGGCTTATTAAGATTTTGGAAGAAAGGATTTGGTTAACAAGAATTATTTTTGTAAGGAATGAGCTTAGTTACACCAAATTGTTGATTAGTTGATCATTGTCCTCTTATAGGACCTTCAAGGGTCCAATTCTTCTATATATTGATAAAATGGTCGCTTGGTTAATCACTCTTTTCTTGCTGCTTGGGTTCCCTCGGCGCCGAGGGAACCCAAGCAGCAAGAAAAGAGTGATTATAATCTCAATGGAACAACCTCAATTGATTTCAAACAAATCTTAATTAATAATCGATTTTTCTTCTTTTTAAAATCTAGCAAAGTCTAATAAGTAGCACATCAAGGTTATTCAAGGGACTACAGTAATAGGTCCACAGTAATAGGTTCATAGTAATAGTTACTAAAATTTACCAAAAATAATAAATTTTGACCAAAATTTTTAGATGGAATCTCTGAAAAATTATATGCTCACGGGCTCACAAGCTCATGCTCACAGGCTCACAAAATAGCAACCCTGTATGGGGACTTGGCATATATATAATGGTTAATATTTTTTATTCAATTGGAGTAAAAAGTAGTTACTTCAAGCATGTAATTTTGAATAATAAGAAATTGGCTAAAATTTAGAACTATAGAAATTTATTAAATGTTAGAGTGTCTAATTTCAAATCCACATATGCTTGGGTAAATTTTTGTTTGCTTAAATCTTTAAATGGTTGTGAACATGAATAAGTCATTGAGTAATATACAAATACTCTAATCACATGCTTTCAATATTCAAAAATCTATTGCAAAGTCCTCCTTGGATGTGCACCAACTACCATGACATACCATAATTCTATCAAGTCCACTTTCAATTTTTGTAGTTGAAATCTATATATAGGATAAACCAACCTATGACAAGAAGAATGACTAGTTTGCCCTATTTTGAAATTCTTAAAATCTTTTTTCAATGTGAAGACAAATGTGAGAAATGGAATGTTAATCAAAATTTACTTTTGAGGCAAAGTATGACATTTTTATGAATTTTTGAAGTGTGTTGCCCAATAGGCCCAAAAGAGTCTCTAGACTACTCCAAAAGATTTTTTTTTAACTTTTTGACAATGATGACTATTTAAATTTTTGGTGAAGCACTATATTTCTACATTCATCCATCTTTGGACCAAAAAATACTTTTCAATAATATTCATGTATTTTTTCATCCAAAATTGGCAACTTCATCTAAATTTGAAATGGTGCAATTTGGCCCTATGGTGCCAATAAAAAAAGGTTGCCTCCAAACCAACAAAAATTGTATCCATAATGATCATTTAAAGTGGTCACAATATTTTTGAACATGGTTTCAACATGAAGGTCTTAAAAAGAGTCATTTTTTGTGATGAATTGTCCAAATATAGCCCAAATTTAATTATTTGAATTTTTTTGTCATAGTTAGGTTGATGCAAGATTGTAATGGATCATTCCCTATGTGCCTATCATGGGTAGTTTGCTTGTCAATCATAAGATAGTTTACCTTATACTTCCATTTTTCCACAAGAACAATTCTTAATAAATAGGTATTGAAATTTGAATTTATAAAAATAAATCATCTAAAGGATTGATGACTAACTCTTTAAATATAAATAGGCAAACGTCATGTCTATGTTCAATTTGACCCTTTGGATTATACAGAATTTGTTATTTAATTTATATTTCCACTACATAAGATAATGTGTTGTCTATTAACTCTAAAGCGCTCTGACGTCCAATTTCTGAACGACTAATAGATTGAAACTCAAGTTTCATCCTCATTACTACTTAGATGAAAGTCATATTAATTTGTGGAGATACTTTATCAAGTTATTGTCCTATCTAATGGTTGGATTTGGCGTTACTAGAATACATGTTATTCTAAAATTACAAATGTGGAAGTATGTGAAGTGGTTGACCAAGCCCAAATTGCATTGACTTTAGTTCAAAACTTGATTTGCAAAAATGAGGTTATAGATTTAAAGAACACAAAAATTTCCAAAGCCCCCATGTAAAGAATCCATTCCAACAAGTTTTACTTAAAAAATGATAATTTTTTTTTGTAATCAAATTTAGAAGGAATTTTAATTTTTCCCTTTCAAAATTAAAAAAAAAATATTGGTGACAACATTGATGAATATAACCATATGGATGGAATCTAAAATTTAAAATTTAAAATTTTTATTTATAAACGAATTCCAAAATATTCTTCCAAATAGTACTTTATAATGATTTTTTTCCAAATCATCAATTTTGAAGAAGATTTTGGACATTTAGAGGTTAATGTAAAAATCCTCAAATGATTTGGCCATTATTTAAATTAATAATTAATGCATCCATAGATTTGCAAACAATAAATAATTGAACAAGACATCATAGAGAGATCTTTTATTTGATCCCCAAATGCCCAATGTACTATATATTGGTATCAACTAAAGTTTGAAGTTAAATAAAACTACCAAAGTACTATTTTGGATATTTCCTATTTTAGTTGAATATTCATTAAAGTCTATTTGAAGCATCAAAAATTAGATTTTGAAAAGATTTGTTTATGATTTTTCTATTGAAGATTTTGTACAAGGGTATCCATTGCAAATCTTGATTTTTTAGTTTCAAGGATTTTAAGAGATGAGCCTCACATACACTAAATCTTGGGGAAAATCACATTCGAAATTCATTTTAAATAGATTTTGAGAAACCACAAGTCAATTATGGTTATTTGTGTTATGTCCTTTTGACCTCTATTATTTGTGACTTCAACTTTAGATTTCACATGTAACAAGATTGAAAGACTTCAAATCATACATTATAATCTTTCAATCCATAGGTGATATTATGTATTTTCTTTTCCTCTGTAATTCATCTAATTTGAATTCATACAATTAGAATATTAAAAGGATTGTTAAAGCTTATCAAAACTTGGACTTCTTGTTTAGTTTTGAACAATTTCCAATGAGCTTAGAAAAGTTCTTAAGCACTTACAGGTTAAATCTCCCATGTTACGTTTTTTCCTTCAACCTCCGATAAGTAATTGTAATTAAATAATCAATGCAGCACAATTCTCTTATTTAAACTACAATGAATTCAAATTTTTAATCAATTCAAACATCAAAGGCATAGAATAAGAGTTACGAAGGTTTGAGTGTGCCGTTTAGGTCGTGCACTCTCACAATGTCTCAGATGTAATCTTTTCATGACTAAAGAGTAAAAGACACCAACCTGACTACTTTAGCAAAATCACTTGTTGGGTCTCTCTCATGGAAATACGTCATTTGAAACCTGATTTGTGACAGCTTTCTCCAAGCTCTTGAAGTGCTAGAGCTTTCATTGAAAGTCGTGTTCTAAATTACTTGTACAGGGTAGACATGTCTATCTCATCCGCTAAGAATACGCCTGGAAACGCATGTTCGAAAGCTCTCAACTGGCATATGCGTCAACCATATTATACAGCCTTGGCTACCTTGCGAAACTCCTTTTGGAAAGTCACAGGGCACTGCATCTCCTGCCAACTGATCGGCACCATCTGAGCTCCTGAAAACAGAAGACATATTCTTCAATCAGTATTCGTCGTCAATATCTTTCCCGGCAACAAAAACTTGAACGTGGCCGGGTAAAGACACCGCCATGTAAAATTGGGTTTGAATAAATCTAACACGAGGGCAGAAAATGAACTAACAAGCTTACCAGCATCACTGGTTGCAGACACGACACCCAACTCATTCTTGGCCGTAGAAAGAAAGTAAGCTCGAGCATCTCCAAGGGAAAGCTGCGGAGGTTTACAGTTAAGGACACCTCGACATAATCAAGTGCATTACAGGAAAAATACAATGAAACAGTTACTGCATATAACGCATAGGACACAATTAATGTCTATTTCTGTTGCCAAAAAGTCACATAAGAGGGCAGAATATTGTTGGAGGATACTACTTCCGCCTTTATGATATCACCAGGTCGGAATGATAGGTGCATGTCCACCTTATCTATTTCAGTCGATCGCACATCTTGTTGCCTGCAACCAACGTCAACATGTAGTTCAGAAAATGCAGGATTGCAGTCACCCGCACAGACCTCTTAATATGATGATACATCCATACTCAGAACATTCCTTGCAACTAAAAGATGCTTGAAGAATATACCTGACAAGCCCTCTAAATTTTTCTTTGACTGCCCTGGTCCCTACACACAAGATGTCGGCAATTGCCTGTCGTGGTTGAACCTTTCTTACCTGCAGCATACGCCGAAGTTAAGTGAACAACTCTTTCCGTATCCCCAAACCCCAAAATAACCTACTGAAACAATGCTATCATTAACGAAGATGTAGGGATACTGCTTCCACATAAGACCAGTGACAGTAGCTCAACCTAGAAATCAGACTCCAAAGTGGGATAATTGAAATCACGAACCTTCGCAGTGACCACAGCACCAGGTCCAGGTACTGCTCCTTGTTCCTTCTCTCTGTGCACTTCTATTGTTGGCTTCTGCACATACTTTGCGATCCTTGTGAGCTATACTATGCCCTCTCCCAAATGTGCTCCCATTACAATAATTTCTAAAACCCTAATTCGCACAAAAACACAAAATAGACCTGACACGTATTCGTTCCATGCAACACTTCCAATTTGTTCTTATATCACATCTGTACGGATTTGATTCCAATAATTGAGCATCCATTCTCGCAACATTGCTCCAAATCAACTGCTTACTCCCCTAACCCTAAAAGAGATTTTATTGCTGAACTCTGTTTATGACCTAGAATTCTACATCGGCCTGCTTCGCCCGCTACTTACTATCTTTTAATCACACTTTCTACAAACGTGATCCTTCCTAATCCATTTCAAACGAATACAACAACCGCCGGCATTGTTAAACCCTGAGCTCTTAAACTCAGAGGATGTGAACGCGTGTGTGTTTGATTTCGAATTGGGAAGTTTCAGTAGGTTTAGGAACTGGTACCTGATCGGATGTGTTAGGCGGGGACGGAACCACTTGTTGCAGGCCGACAACAGAAGAGAGCACATTGCCGCCCCATGCGTAAGTTCCAGGACCGGGTGCATAGTCGGTGAGGGAACCCAGGACCTCGCCCGGCGTAGTGAACACCTGGAGGGAGCTCATCTGGGCGGCAACAATTGAAGATTACGCAAGCAAGCAAGAAGACGAAAACGATAGAACAACGCAATGATCTGAGCAGGCCAGTGGAACGAAAACGAGGACCGTCACGGTCGAAGGTGCTGCGGCGTCGGAACTGTGGTCCGCACCTACGACCGAGTGACTCTCGTCTGGCCCAAGGTCGATTGACTCGCTGATATCAGACTCAATGCAAAGCCAAGATCCCAAGATTTTTTTGAACAAATGCCTACTGGGAAAAACATTTACTTTGGTACATTACATGAAGATAACTACACTTAATTGCATCCGAATAAATAAATGAGCATGTTCCTCTTATTAAATTATCTAATTTTTTTTGTTGGATCTTGTTGGAAGTCAAAGGAGTATTGTAGATGATTTTTTGATGCATTTTTTGGATGCCATATGACTAAACTATGACTTTTCAAAGTGTTGAGAATAGGTGTATCCAAAAGTTGCTTGTTGTAAAAGATATGGAGCAAGACTTAGAAATCAAAATGTATGAATGGAAAGAAAACTTGGTTTTTTGTTCAAGGATAAGAAAAAGGGAAGATCATAGGTCAAAATCATTAGATTATAATATCTATATGTCTTCAAGCTTCCTAAAAGGGTTATGGAGCTATTTTCACAATACTTGTCACCATTTGCTTCTTCCATTGAAACTAATGTAGGGCCACACAATTTTGGAAAGCAAGCAATGAGGGGCTTCTAATGGTTGTAGTCCAAAATTTTGGGGGAGGGGGTCACTTAGAGTGTCCATTAGAAACCACATGCGAACAAAACTTTGGACCCCCTATTTATTTTTTGAATTTTAAATATAAATAAATAAAATATGAATAGATTTTCCTACTTTGAAAGTTTATGTTTTGAATTATTGATATTTTTATTTGTTATTAATAATTAGTTAGAAATTTTTGAAGTAAGAAGATACATTGTAGAATTGAAAAATAAGTTTCACATCCCTATATTATATAAGAAAAAATTGTTTAGAAAATGAACAAAAAATTCCTAAAAATAACTCTTTGTTGAAAGTTCATTTTGAGATGAATATTGATTCAATGGTCATCTAAATGTGTTCTCTAAAATTATTTGAGTTGAAAAACATGCCTTTTTAGTTCATTTTCAACCTCTTCTAGATATCATTTCATATTTTATTTGAGATGAAAATTTTGGTAATAGAGACCTATAGTCATTATTAAACAATACTCAAAATTTTAGGTTGAAATTATAGTTGATTAGAAACCACTTTATTACACATGGTTTGTTATACGGATAGTAGAACTAAGTGCACCTCCAAGTCCAAAATGCATAATGCAAAATGCATAAATGAAGTGAGTATTTACACAAAACAAGGTTTTCATATTTCATGCAATGTATTGTCATTATTACTAAAAAGGATTACTTAGAAAAGGACTTTCTACACATTTGATTATAATATTTAGATTTCATTACTTCCTATTGAGGTAATGCGACCTAATTGTGACCCCTTTCTAAAATCAATTCCTACATATTCTTGCCTAAAATTTATAATCTCTATTCATGCATGAGAGCCTAGGGTTGCTTTAGGTACATCTATTTTTAGCACTTTAAAAAATTCGTACCTAGAATAATTTTTTGACTTCCAATAAGATTCAGTAAAGAATTAGGCAATTTCATAATAAGAACAATGCTAAATTGCTTATGAAAATTCGCTTACATGTGGTTATCTTGCAATGTAAGAGCATCTCTACATGTGGCATTCAAAGCGTCGAACACTCAACAATGAGGATCATTTAGAATTGGTTTAAATTTTAGCTTATGAGACTACTTCATATCCCTTGATTGTCTAGTAACTAATTCGTATTGGGTTCTAAATACTAAGTAACTACTTCACATGTGAAGTAGTTACTTTGATTCAAAGCTTTCCCTGTCAGAACTTAAGATTTTTCTGTCTCTTTCCAAATTTGATCCCACACAATGCTGACTTGCTGAGACCAAAACCTCGTCTCCAAAGCAGTTGCCTTTGCACAGTCTTCAAGCTTTGAAAAACAGAACATCTCTATATCTGGAACCTAAAGCTCACATTCAGACACCCACTACTGACAATAATAATTTGCGAACAGGCATGGTTTATATGTTGGGCAACTGAACCCAGTTCAACGTAACTGGAAATTGTGAACCGTCTTGCAAATCTGGACACACGATGAGCTGCAAGCAGCGCGGATCTCACGGCCAAAAAATTAAAAAGAATCTTTACAATGATATACGCTAGTCGCTGGATATTGCTACATGAGCTACTTGTACTTCGTTTAAGGTTGCATGCACATACATTCTATGAGAGTGCACTTGTTGGGGCTGATGTTCTTCCTGGTCTGTTGACGTCTGTTCCAATTTGCTCGGACTGAACAGAATCACCTCTCGAGAAATAGGTTCATGCCCGTTGAGTAGATGACCCATGGATGCCCCTGTTCGCCAACTCGCGTTAGTGCTCTCTGGAGTAAACAAGGTCGCCACCACCTCCCTTTCATCTAAAGAATCCGAGTCCTGTCGACACCACACAATTACTTTGAGCTGCGAGTTCAATGCTATAGCACCATCACTAAATGCACCGTGTGTTCGCTACAATACAATGTGTAACATTCTGCGGGAGCAGTGCTGGCGGTAATTTCAGTAGTACAGAAACCAACCTCTGGAGGTGTTCTAGAAACCTAGCCGTGTCACAATTGGCAAGGCTTCGTTAGACACTGCCTTAAATTGCGTTACATCCTAAAGGGTATAAAGCCGCTAGGTTTTCTAGAATACCTCCATGGGGGGTTCTCTACTAATAATTGCAGTTAGAAACAAAACAAAACAAAACAAACCTTTGAACTTTGAAAAAAGAAATTACTAACCTTCCACCTATTTGAAGCCAACCCCTTATCTACAGGAACGCGGGCAACTGGAACTTTGTGCGGTTCAAGATGGTGATTGATTAAAGCAGCAAGCACTCTTGGGGCGTTACTCAGTTTCTTCCCCAGAGACGCTGCAAGAATCACATTCCCTTCTACTCTTTGGAAAACCGCACACAACTGCAGCAGCTTTCCTTGCCAATCCGCTGCTTGCTCAGACGTGCCTGTACCTGCACAGAAAGTTTAGTAGTTAATTTATGAGCGGGCGAAGATGCAATTGCAAGAGTGAATCTACACTCCACGGTCTCAAAAAGAACAGGACAAGGTGTTTTAAAAATACATTGCTGAGACTCCGTCTTCGCTCCTCTGGTGTATCTAATTAAGTTTAACAGCAAGATCCCCTGATCTACCAAAAAGTGCATCATGGGTCCAATTCAAGATATTTTCACTGCACACAGACGTAGACGTAAAAAGATAATTATTACTGTTTGTTTACAAGGCTTACCACGACCCACAGAATCTTCTAGAGATGGAAATACAGACTCCATGGAAGCAGAGAGCTCTTCCAGCTCCCATGTAAGGGTTGCCACCCTGACGTTGCCTGCACTGCGGTCCAATGTATGGGCCGCTGCAGCAAAAGAACAAGCTAGCATCTGCGCCAGCAACAAATGTGGCCGGATATTCTCCAAGTAATGCAGAGCCTGGGTTTCATGATTTTTCAAACAGCGTTAGTACCGACCTCATAGATTGGGCTGGAAAAGTGTTCAACTGTTTGGTTCTAATAAACCGTTATCACTACAAACTCACCAGGAACTTTCAACTGATGATCAGTATCATAATAATCTTCAAAAAATTAAAGGCACTCGCTTGAGAACAACTGGGTCCTTTACAGGAGATGAAACAATAGGAGGATCGCAAATTGAACGATCTCGAAGACTACTCTTAGCTTTGAAACTAGAAATCACATGGACTAACTCGAAAAGGGATGGTTGCCAATAACTGGACTTCAACTGCAGGCTCACCTTTTCAGCTTCACGTGTATAGTCAAAAAGGGGCTTCTGATCACATGCCGCACAAGCATCAACACTTTCCCAGATTTCAACATTATCTGGTCGGGACATTGTTTTGAGCGCCGTCCCATTCTCTGCAGCTTGATCTTGTTCAATGAATCCAGAAATATATTCCTCTCCAAAGTCTCCAGGATGAATCTGTTTTTCGTAAGAATACCACTGCATAAAGTCTTCCAGTACGGCCCCTGGATTCGCTGCCTTGAATGCAGCCATATCTAGGAGATTCCACAGATTGATGATTAGAGCCATTTCAATGCACAAAGATTTCCAAGAGGATTTTCCATTTATCAACATATATTGCTACGAAGGTAATCATCAGACATCTGAGACTCGAAAGAATGAACCGGTAAAAACACAAAGTGCAAAGAGGAATTGAAGAACTCTCAAACGAATCTGAACACAAAAATCAGCGAAATTCAGTGAACTTGACTCCCCACCCCACACCCCACACCCCACCCCGTTATCAATCATGTGAGTTCTAACCTGAAGCCAGTACGTTACGCTGATGACGGATCCTTGTCAAGTCATCCTGAAACCAAGCGCAGTTCATTTAGCTAAAATATGACTAGAAAAGGACACAGGTCAGATTGTCGACTTTGATGATACGAAAGTCGATATGAAGGTCTGCAAAACTTTAACAGACGAGCTTAGTCAAAAGTAGGAATGTGATTTCTTGAGGAACTTGGCCACTTTAAAACATACCAAGTCCCGCAATGTGGTCAATGTCTGCTCGCGTTCTTCTAACATGTCCTCCGTGAAAATTGGAAGTTTCTAAAATATACAGATCTTTGAGAAGTCAGTTGAAGATTCCGACAATTTGGTCTGAAGATACAGATATCTAAACACAAACTGACATTCAATTTGTCTTTGGAACACCTTTTAGCATGGCAATAGCAACTGAAATTTTGACAAGGCCTGTCTCTCTCAACTTTGAATTCAATAGAAATCTAGAACATATAAAATACATATATACTGCAAAAAGAGTAGCAGGAGCTTTAGACCTGAGTGAGAGGGGCGTGCAAGCTGCGATTTGCTCTCGATAGCATCAGCGTACCTACCGGCCCGACTGAACCCTTCCTCTCAACATCGAGGTCTCCAGTAATCGTTTCCATCTTCGTGACTAACCCTTTGGTTCCATTTACTGTCAAATTCTGTCACACCAGCCAAAAATATTAGTCTTGCACGAGCGCCCTACATCACTTTCCAATTTGTTCACGACCTGGTGCATCGGATAAGATTTTCACCTGAACAGCATGACCATCATGAAGATTTTCAGCAACATCTCGCTGTGACGCTTTTTCCTCAATACAAAGAGCCAGCTGGTAATGGAAACATATCTCTTATTAGTTCCCGAAATGAGTCCACTCACCCAAAGATAGATGATTCTTTATGAACCATATAATGAACTTGATGAAGCCCTCGTACATTTTAGAAATAAAAAACTACTACAAACCAACAAGTAGAATATGAACAAAGGCATGAGCTCCATAGGGGCTTCTTGTAAGCAGAAAATCACCATTTGCAACTTTTGGTGCAAAATACATGATTCCAGATCAGGAGATCCGTCAACAGACACCCTAGGCAGCCGGAAACCCTCGTCCCAGCACCAGCGCACTTCCCGGACAAAGTCGATCCACAGCACAGCTATGGCTGCACAATAATGCGCCCACAAAAGTGTTAAAGACATAGCTCTTGAGAACGAGAAGTTGTACAGGCTATCATTTCGAATTTCATATTACTGGTACCTGATCAAACATACACATTACTGAGCTGTCGAAAAGCATCTTAAAAGCAGATAAACCATAGAGTGGCGAATTTTTCTGTACCTCGAATATTGCAAGTGCCAAATCGAAGAGCATGAAGGCAGAACCGAGATATTAGAGAGTCTGGAGGAGCTCCTTTAAGACCTTTAGGATTAATTTGTACAGCTTGCTCTTCCGATTCTGTCAGTCCAACTACTTTCAGGTTAAAATTCGACAACAGTGCTATCTGAACCCCAAAATATAGACCATAGAATGGCATCAGTTGAATGACTAAGGTGTTTATATGTAAAATTCAAAAAGAAGGATCAGAATTACATTTTTACAATGAGGACCTCCAAAGGATTTGAAAGCTAAGCACATCTGTCAGCAAAACTCTTACCCTCCTCAAAAAGGTCCTTAATGACACGCTCCAGCACAGTTGGCGGTGGAACTATATGATGATGGGTCACATGTTTGAGGGAAGAAATATCTAAATCAAATGCCAGAAGGATGTGTGAGTATTTACATCCAGGTGTGTACTAACAACCAGCAAAAGAATCCGAGGACGCAAAATAAAAATACTGATTATAAGGATAAACTTAACTACAATACATTAGTAAATACATTACTGCAATACACTAGAAATATACAAATCATCTTTAAGATGCCATTTTTTGAGTAGTGAACGAGTGCTTGAAGATTCCAGCTCACAAGGGCTTCTTTGCAACACACATAGAACCTTGGTTGCACTGGTATTGAAAATATCACTATGCTCTGAAATGAGGCCTAAATTGTGAACCAAGAAGTCTACAGTGTGGTGACTGACAAAGGCTAGTATTCTGCACCAGCTGCAAAGTTTTCGACGAAGGGCGCTTGAGAGGAGACATGAAAGGCATCTACTAGAGCTCGCAGACGTCCTGCGAAGCCAGCGGTCTCATTTTCTTGTGCCCCAGCCCTGCACGACAAACAGCTGCTGCATTAAATGGCATGCCATCATGATGAGACATAATTAATTAGAATACAAATGAGAAAACAAAAGTAAATTTCTAACTGATCAAAAAGCAGACCTTGAAAAGATCCAGGAATTTCACGTTCAATTTCCTCCAAGAAGAATTCAACTAAGCTTTGAGTTTAGAACGTGGTTGTGGGAAAGAAAATTTATATCGATCGCTTTTAGAATTTGAGACAATAACAATTTACTTACTGGTCTTTGACCTTGATAATAATAAGTGCCCACTTGTCAGCTTGTGTAGGAGATAACTTTCCATATTCGGCCGCCTCCATTGCATTCTTCAGAGTTCGTTTATTCCAGGTGCAAATTAATTCATATCCTGCTCACCCCATATGCAGCATTTTCACTTTCGCTTGTCAATGTATGAGAACAAGCCATATTTGAATCTCAAATTTTAAGAGCCCACAATTTACACGGTAGTTTATCAAAATTTGGGACCATTTCTTTGGTGCTTGGAGCATCAAAAATTTGGAAATGCAATCACGGTTGAAAATAATACCTTTGACAGGATCCTCCACTGAATGCCATTCAGCCCAAGAACAATCCTCGTCCCAAGCCAAATCTTCAAAAGTGTCTCCGTCGTAATTGGAAATGGGCTCAGCATTAGCTTCAAGGAATTTGAAGCCTGGCATGGGTGTCCTATACGTTAACTGCATAGTGAATTCCACATCAAATTTGGGGAGAGCCCCTGTTCTGAACGCCTTCACAAGCACAGAATTCCAATATTAGGTACAACCAATTGCGTGACAACACAGCCAACACACATCTTGATATGTAACCAAGTCGTCTACTCAGCTATTTCGCATATTCACCCCAAGATACAATAACGCAGCGCTTCTCAACAAACAAATCGTATTTGATTCGATGGGGTTTGAAGTTCAACAGTGACTTGACAATCTGGTAGGGCACAAGAATTTGGTGAACGAACGCCTTACCACTTTGGCGTCGAATATTTTATGCAAGCCCTCCAAATGCATAAATTCATCTGGAATCCGGTTTCCCAAGCGGTCTGTCTCGTATCGCAGACTGAAGGTTTTGGTTCCTCTGACTCCATAATAAGCTTTGCGCGTCGGATCATGTACAGGGACAAAAGCTGGCAAGTCGCTGCAAAGATATGCCACTCTGTTACTTTTTGCTACCGTTCCTACTGTACGATGGTTTACATGGGGCCTGAAGCAATTATCATCACTGCCTCTGCAAATCCCGAAAACCAGAAAGTAACCCGCAGACCGTTAATAGGTCATCTTTGAGGCAACTACAATGGTCACCAAATGCAGTGATCCAATATACTCTGAAAAATTCAACATTGGTGACTTCTTCAAAATGTGGATGCCTGGTAAGTCCAGCAATTATGAGCAGTTAAAAAAGGAACGTATACATCGAGATTTCCATTCTGAAAGACCATCAAACGAGATTAAGGGTCAGGAAAGACCTGCCACAATTAGACAATGCAACAGCCATGGTACTCAAAAGGAGAGTCGCCTCTGGAGCATCCAGCACCACACCACTCATGCTCATGGGTGAGATGACCTGCATCCAACTACAATCTCAGACCCACATCTAATTGCAACCTGGAACAAGTTTTTGATAGTCTCTAACGATTGTCGCACTTCACCGGTAAATCGTGCGTTGCGATGAGATTGGCAGCCAGAACAACTCGAAAACCTTCAATGCATGCCTCAACTGATCAATTACTTCAATACTGGTGAAGAATATGAAAGACTCACCAGAAAATTTACAACTCCGAAACACACTTGCAAGGGATGCAAACCGTCTCCCCATTCTTCCCTGTAGCCTGTACATACGAGTCCTGATAAGCTTATCATCCATCAACGTGAGAAGGAACCCTACCTTCTTAGGTATATGTGATGATTCGTGATAAACAGTTGTGACAAATTTGTCACACGACGCACATATTTCGTTTCACATGAGAATGGATTTTCATGCATTTGCAACCCTATAAGTCGATGGATTGGCGACTTACGTCTCTCATCGTCAGTCACGAAGTAGAAATCAATGCCATAGTTCTTGGAGCCATAAGGCAGCTCTTCGTGAACTTTATGAAGCCCAAGTACGCCCTCGACCTCTGTACCTAAATCCTATTAAACCACACTAGTGTCAGGTTCTGGATTTCGGTCCCGCAAGTCTATAATACCGTGGGAAATGAAGCAGAATAACGAAATGAAGTGTCAGGGACACGAATCCTCATCCTAAAATAATATGAACCCTGAGTTGCATTACCAAGACTTCGTCATACGTGCTACTCACCACAAGCTCAGAGACCGAGATGGTTTGCCACATCCGCAAAATTTCCTCCGTTCTCGCAATAAATCTACCAAAACAACAACAGAAATTCAGCCTAAGACAACTACCGAACTTCATACGAAATCCTTCCGCAACAGCCAACAGCTCCATGAAGTCTAAGGTAGAGGGTACTATTTGCGTCACTTGAAGCATTTAACATATGTAGGAGAGTGATTATAAGAACACGAGTAGAGCTGTGAGGAGATCTTTGAATACAAGATGCTACGTATGAATTTCTTATGCAATTTCAAAATGGAGGTTGCAGTTCACTACAAGTGACAGTAGACAACCCCAATTCCATTCAAAGAGCAGTGACCATAAACACAAACTTGGAAGAGGTTAAACCAAGCGACTTTAAACTTGGAAGTACCTCTCCCAGGGCGACGCTATTGTAAAGTCGTCAAACCCCTCCAACTGTTTTACAATTCCACCACATTGTCATCAATCGCCACACAAAATCTATCACCGCGAACGAATAAAACCAAAAGAAAATTTCAAACTTCAACACATTCACCCCTACAGTTTACGAAGAAAAACGGTCAAATTAACCTAAACCTCCCACCCTAAAACCTCATGACTCCATGACTGCAGTAACATTTTACAAGGGATCCATAACTACTCATAAATCAATCACAAACGTTTCGAATTTTCAGAAACGAACACAACCAAAAGGATGAGAAACCCTACAACACGAAAGACAGGATCGCTGCGATAATTGAGCAAAGACCATGAGACAGAGCCCTCACATCATCCATGAAGTCCGATTCCTTCCGCTGTAGCGCCATTCGGGCACTCGAGATCGGCAATCGTGGCTTTACTGCAGCAACGGATCGGTGCCCTCAGTCAGAGCGATGCGCAAACCTCGCTTCCGTAAGCCCTCCATGACACCAATGAACGCTGCGTCGCGTAAAGATGCTTGACCTGGCTTACAAATGGTGATGAAATCCGTGTCTACATAGCATGGCGACTGCTTTAGGCAAAGTTTGCTGAGGTCACGGCATGAGACAGTCTTGAGAAATCTCGAAGTTTGGCTTCCGAAGTCGCGAAGCGATAGCAACACGAGACCATTTGCTTCCCTGGTCGAACGAGCTCGCCATCTTTTCATTTCAACGTCCTTTCGCTTTTCTTTCTGAGAGACTTTTTTGCTCTTCTCTCTGAGAGACATTCTTGCTTTTCTTTCTGAGAGACTTTTTTGCTCTTCTTTCTGAGAGACATTCTTGCTTTTCTTTCTGAGAGACTTTTTTGCTCTTCTCTCTGAGACATTCTTGCTTTTCTTTCTGAGAGACTTTTATGCTCTTCTCTCTGAGAGACATTCTTGTTTTTTCTTTAGACTTTTTTGCTCTTCTCTCTGAAAGACATTCTTGCTTTTCTTTCTGAGAGACTTTTTTGCTCTTCTCTCTGAGAGACATTCTTACTTTTCTTTCTGAGAGACTTTTTTCATTTCTTTCTGAGAGACTTTTTCCATTTCTTTCTGAGAGACTTTTTCCATTTCTTTCTAAGAGACTTTTTTCATTTCTTTCTGAAAGACATTTTGCATTTCTTTCTGAGAGACTTTTTACATTTCTTTCACAGAGACTTCTCTTCTTTTCTTTCTCAGAGACTTTTTGCATTGCTTTCTGAGAGACTGTTTTACTTGTCTTTCTGAGACATTTCACTTTTCTTTCTGAGACTTTTTTACTTTTCTCTTGCTTAAGAGATTCTGGTCGAGGCCGTCGCTCTGGACACTGCACAGATTTCATATTTTATTTTCCATTTTGAGAATTTTTGTCTTTTAATGAAAAAAAATTGTGAATTTTCGACATGAGATAATCTGCCTATCACAAGAAACCACCCATGACAAGCACCTAGGGAACTACCCATTAGAGTCTTATACCAACCCATGACAAAGTTTTTCTAAGGTAGTATGCTCTAAAAGCACCCATCTTCTTCAAACCGCCCCTATTTTTAGGTGGAGAATAAAGTTGGGGTCATTCTTAAACGGACCACTTTAGCAATTGAATGCATCGAGAAAAATTCTTTTTCTATTGCAAGAGCCAATCATTGTCTTTGATTTCCACACATCTCTTTACTAGTTGTTACAAGTTGCAAGTGGATGGATTTGGGGAAACCTATGTTCACAAATAGGTGTCTATGTCCCAAATATTTGAAAATTTATAAGTAATTCAAAAATGCTTGGAAAAATACAAAATCACTTGTATTAGGTTCCACATCTAATTTTCTTTCTCTGAAAAATGATCTAAAACTAATTGTGTCCACAAAAGCCTATGAAAAAGACAGACCAGCCCTTAAATGGTTGTTTTTAGAGCACACTACCTTAATGAATGGGATTAGGGCTACATTAGGTTGATTTATGGTCATAATCCAAACCATGGAAGATGGTCATAGAGTTGATTGTCATAGGACACTTACACCTTTTTAGTGTAAACTCATCATAAAAAATTATTTTTTATTCCTTCATATCATGACCATGTTAGGAAATCTTGTAGCCATGTTAAAAAATGTTGTGACTACTTTAGGTGGTAATATGATCATTATGAAAACACTTCTTGTTGATTTGGGGTAGTCTATAGATTCTTTTGGTCCTATTGGGTTGCACACCTCAAAAATTCATAAAAAACTCATACTTTGTCCAAAAAAATGAAATTTCAATTGCTTCCTTCATTTCTCACATTTGTCTTTGCATGGAAAAAAAATCTGATTTTTTTCCAATGACAAGAAAACAAACCACTCATTTTGCATGTCATAAATAGGTTTATCTTATACAAATTTGGAATTCTAGACCTCAAATGAGTACCATCTCCAACTATAGGGATTTGTATTTCATGCCTAATGATTAATTGAAGTTGGGAACTTACAAGAACATTAAGGGAGTGACAAATTTCTATAAGTTGGGGTGCACTGACTTTGCTATGTGGCATTTGGACATATAGTGTAAAAGTTATAGACTTTTGAGTTATTTTTGGATTCTAAATTATCCTAAATTATAAATCTTTTGGACAGTGCATCACTCAAGCACATTCTTGGTACCATTAGGAATCTCTATGAGAGGATGGGTGCATGGACTTTGTTTCATGATGTTAGGATATATGGTGTGAAAATTATGAATATTTTAATTAGGGCCAATAGTACGGGGCAACACTACTATTATTCTAAGATTTGAATTTGGCCTATTTAGCCCATTCCAAAATCTATATAAGGTGGAACTGCCCAATTCCGTAGTCTATAGCTTTGTCCCAATTCCGTCAGAATAACATGCAAATTTGCTTTAGATTATGACAAGAGTAGTTTATTAATGCTATTAAAAGACAATGTGTCAATTAATGATTGGTGGATCTTCAAGTGCTATTAGATACATTGGAAAGCGGTATTGAGTTGTAAGAAGACGTTTATGAATCCAGTCTAGTCGTGGTTTTGCAATTTCACTTCAAAAATTCACGAAAATTACAATTTTTATTGGAAAATTATAATTCCACTTGAATTTGACTCCTGAAATAAAAGCACACCTCTAAAAAATATGTGTCTTTCCTAGAGTTGTCTCCAATATAGTCAGATTGCAAATCAGGGTGGTAATGGGTAGTTCTACTTTATGGCCTATTTTTCGATAATTTGGAATCTCTAGTATTCATTTATTTGTTTTCCATCTCCGTCTTGGAGTAATTTCTAAAGAAAATCAGTTTTTTTATTTATTTAATTCTTGCCAACTGTGATAGCAAAGTATGTTATTGGAAGATCTTGGATGTTTTTGGTATATAGAAGAGTAGATTAGAGGTTCTATCAATGCAAGCATACAACAGTCAAAGTGGATTTTTTATTGGGAATTATTTTGCTTGTACCATTGACGTGGAAATGTTTTCAATGTATAGATGTAGCACAAAGTACATTCATCATCCAAAATACACGAGATTATAAAGAGTTTTAAATTAGATCATCACTTATAATGTCATAAGAAACTACATTCAAATGCAATATTAAAGAGTTAATCCAAAACCAATTTTGAATAAGATACATCCAATCATTAGAAAATTAAGCATTTGGCAATAAATTTGGATGATATTCAAGAAATTTTCGCATAATCTAAATCAACATTTACAAAAAAAAATTAAAACTAATAATGGTGGAAATTTTAAACAATTATCACTTCAAAATTATCATATTGAGAATAAATTAAAATGAATATTTTACTATATTCTTAGGAATAAAATTATTCAAATATGGAAAATAATTTTTTCATAAATTTGATCCAAAGGAGTCATATGTCACCATATAATTGATTGAGCTATATTAGAAGTTCATGCTAAAATCCTATTTTGGTTTTGTAAAGACTAAAATAATTCTTCCTCTTTAATAAAATTATAAATTTATTGAAATGCATATTACAAGTTATAATTTGTCTTATTGCAATGAATTTCTTTTCATTTTTACTTATTTTGAGATTTCCAAATTTTAAAACATTTTTTTCATTCACATTGTAATCAATTTTTTTCAAAAAATGATATTTGTAAGAATAGAATACCATATAATGTGTTCATTCTAAATGCCCACGCAACCATTTTATGGTCATTATCCAACTTTGGACAATGCCATTTGGGTGGAAAAGACCTTAATTCTTAAGTTTATATGTAAATAACTTTCTCATAAAATCTTTAAATATTGTAATGATTCTATGTTTAATTTTTTCAAATACTTGAAAATTGCATTAGATGAGATTTGAAGGCAAAAGAGGGCCGGGTTTTTTTAGGCTGATTCCCCGTGTTGTAAATTGTTTAGAATTAGGGCTTTTTTTCATTTTTTATGAAGTGCCAAAGTGGTGATATAAAATGTTTTAGTGGTACTCCAAATTTCAACATTCATCTATTGAATAGAAAATATTACATTAGCACATATCACATGTCTATAATTCTATTTTCATCCACAATTTGGTGATTTCATTAAACATTTTTTTAATTTGAAGTTTTTGGCAAAAATCTTCATAGTTTGTTGTCATTTTTTAGCCAATTTTTTTCCTTAGCACAATACATATAGAATGTGTGATTATTTTATAATTTCTAATACATACAAGTGATTGAGGCAATAATGATCCAAATAAAAAGTGATATGGGTCATTGGATCCAACTATAAACAACATTTTATTTCCAAAATTTGACTTCCCAAACCTATAAAGGTTAAACTTTGGATGTTTGGTTGGATTATTTTTTACTATTAAAATTAGTTATTAAAATTTCCAACCAAAAGTACAAATAATAAAAGACAAGCTAACAACTACCCCCAAAATCACAATGATCACAAAATTTCATCAGCCAAAATTACAATGTAGGTTGCAAGCTAGAATCTTTAGTTATAATGATTGTTCCTAAATAATCAGATTATAATGTTTAGTAGAAAATAAGTATTTTGTAATTAGTACTATCCTAGTTATTATTATTTTTGGTGTAGTGAAGACAAACACATATATACAAATGGATCAATAACACTAGAAGAAAAACACGTCCGGTACAACCAACTACTATGCAACTAGTGCCCTATGCAACTGTCATGCAACTAGTTTCTTCTCTATTTGCACCAAATCTAATGTAGTTGTTTTGTGTCATTGTTTTACAACATTCATTCATTGTTTTAGTTGCAAAGTAGTCATTTTGTAGTTGCAAAAAAAGACTAGGAAACAACTAGTGTCCTATGCAACTATTATGCAACTGTAAAATGACCATAGTTGTTTCCTAGTTGTACGCTAGTTGTTTCTTAGTTGCACTCTAGTTGTTTCCTAGTTGCTTTCAAAGTTCATTCCCATTCGTGTTATATCAATTGACCCATATCAATTGTAAAGAGTACCATTAGATTGAACATATAAGACTTGTAAGTTGTTATAGTCTTATGTAATGAATTCTTTTGATAAAATTCTAAGATTTCTATAATTTATGGGTTTCTACAATTTGTAGATTTTGTATATAAGAATTTAAAAAATAATTAAAATTCAAGAAATTTTATAATCTAGGAAATTGAATTTTGAAATCTAGGAAAAAGGTAGATCTGAAATTTTGAAATCTAGGAAGAGGGTAGATTTGAAATTTTGAAATCTAGAAAAAGGTAGATTTGAAATTCAAAAATCTAAGAAAAAGGTAGTTCTGAAATTCTAAAATCTAGAAAGGAGGTAGATCTGAAAATTTGAAATCTAAAAATCATTGAGATTTATATTTTAAAATTTACAAATCTACAAGTTGCAAACAAGTTGCACACAAGGATGAAGTTCTTTGTATGGTGTCGGATGACAAAAAACCTTGCAACTAGACTGTTACTAATGCGACTTGTCCACTGCAACTACGGACTCTACATTGTCACCTAGTTGCAAACGTCCTATGCAACTACAAAATGAGTTGCATACTGTAGTTGCAAAACCCCTCATTTTCTTCTAGTGTAACAACAGGATTGAAGCTAATGAGGACAAACACAAGTATGTATGAAGAATCTGTTTTAATGTATTATTAATCCATAAGGGACTAATGAGCTCACTTAAGACATTTTTTATAACTCAAACTTGCTTTGTTGACTTCATATTTTGGAATTATTGTATGAAATTTTTAGGATGGCTACTAATCATTATAATTTATGTGTGAATTTTCATTCCAATAAATATTGCAAAAGTAATTTATATGTTTTTTTAATTTCAATGTCAAACGTGGAAACTAAAATACATTTTAAAGAAATACAAATTTGTTTTATTGGATCGAATAGATTGATACCTATTCCACACATTTGAACCATTCAATCCCAAATAATGACATTAATGTTATGAGGAGTTTTTATTTGCAAGCAATGAAAGTAGAAAAAACATATAAATTTTTTTTTAACTCAATTTTGGAAATCCCCAAATAAAAAAAATCTAAAAGATACCTATTTTTTTTAATAGAACATTCTCACCTTTATGATTAATTTAATGATGCCCAATTTATTTTAAAAGTTGTTAGTAGCTTAGTTTTTTTTTCATTCTCACACTTCTACATTATAATTTTTAAAAGACGAATGTGAAAGTTCTTTTGGTTAAATTTTTCACATTTATATTCTCAAATTATATTTCAATATATTAGATAAATTGCATAAGTTTTGGCCATATGTATTATTTTCTAAAAATGTTGAAAGACAAAACTTTACCTTTAGGAAGGACTAGAAAAAATTATTTTGTAAAGTTTAGACATGCTGATCTTGAAATCAGTGGGGAGTTTATTCTAAAATTATTGGAAGGATGCATTTGAACAAGTTAATTAAAGGATCCTATAATTGCCTTTATTAGAGAATAAATATAAGTGAAGATTTTCACCTTGCTTTGGGTATGAGTATTTGCAAGTAGCTTTGGACCTTGCAATATTTTAGGGGTTAAAATATCCATGCATCATCTTTTTTCCAATTCCAAGATCATAATCAATTCCCAAAAGGTCTTAAAAGTACAAATCAACTTGGATAAGATGCAAATTTCATTTGTCTCTCAAGAAAAATCTACTAAAAAAAACATTTCAAGAAACTTCCATACTTCATTTAATTGGTTGCTTTAAGGATAGACTAAGGTAGCTCCACCTAAAACAAACACTTTCTCTCAAACAAGTAATTTTGAATACAATTCAAGGAATCTGTCCTAGCACGGCGTTGACACATGAAAGCAAAAGTGATTTGAGAATTTTTAGAGTTATGTGAGAACATAGTACAACTTTTCAAAGTTGAGGTCATAAGAACACCTACTACTCACACAAGATGCTTCAACGCTCATTGGTTGCTTCATGTACCTCCAACTTCCATTGATTCTTTTTGAAAAGTCTTTAGCAAACAAAGATGTCAACATACAGTGCCTAAGCTCACCTACGGGTGCAGTACTTAATTGTTTAGGAGGCATCTATCTTCTACACGGGTCGGTCCAGCTATAGGTACCACGGAGATCGATCCAGTTTCACGACGAACTTTCAAGGAACAGGATTGACTCCCATCAAAGGACATCCACTTGTACAGTCTGAGATTACGAGGCAACTGAAGCACTGAATCTAGCTCAAGGCGAGCGTGTTTTATAAAGTGGCTGCGGTCGATCGTTCTTTGCCAAATTAAGGGAATGCGTACTCTTTGAGCAAGGCCTTGCTTCTCGAAGTCATGGCTTTCTCTCTTGCTGGATTTCATGTCCTCTATGTACTGTACACTTCTCTCTCTCTCTTTCCTCACCTGTTAGCTAGTACGGCTGCATGCTGTCGTCTGTCTGGTTTATAAATTTGAGAAGAAATTTTCTTGTTTTTTCTTTGGAGTTTTCTAACAACAATTAAACGACCGTCTTGAAGGTCTTGGCAACGACTGTGTTGGTCATCATTCTGGTTAAGATAGTGGTGAGAAGACCCACAAACTTACCTCCGGGACCAACTGGGTTGCCGCTACTTGGGTCTCTGCACTTGCTCAGCCCATTACCTCACCGGAGCTTAGCAGAGCTTGCAAAGAAGTATGGCCCTCTCATGTCACTGCGCCTGGGGCAAGCACAATGCATCGTTGCATCGTCGCCTGTTACTGCCATGGAGTTTCTCAAGAAACAGGATGCCAATTTCTGCGCAAGACCCCCCCTGAGAGCTGGCCAAGTTCTGTTTGGCCCAGGTAAGTAATTAGGTAATCCTTCTGCTCAAGATTAATGGTTGAATTCTGATCTTTTACAACTGGTTCGTAATGACTAAGGTAGAGGATACTATTTGAGTCAAGTCCTTGAAGCATTGTAGCATATGGAGTATAATTTCTGGCAGATTCGTACTTAGTGAGCTGTCGATCGAGAGTCAAATTTTTATCAATATATATGAAATTGTAAAGTGAGAAGCTTTAGAATATCTACTAGAAGTGACAATACACAAGCCTGTTTCCATTCAAAGATGAGTAGCCACAGCCATGTTGCTAGTCATGCTTACAACACTTGCTAATTAGTCCAAGGAAGTGTACGAATAGCAGAGTTGCTGTTCGTCAAAGGGGTCAACATAGGAAACAGGGTCAGGTCCGCAATGATTTTGTTTCCTCTACCTTGTGCAAGTCCCCTGTTGAAACATGTTTTTGGAAAACCCATCAAGAAGCAAAAAACGGGGATCTTGTTTCAACCTCTCAATTGGTTGAACCACGTCCCAGTATGCCTCTATTTCTCTACGTTGTTTTGAATTACTGAAAACTGTCCTAGCTAGTACACCAACGTGAATTTCAAAACGGACAGACATATTGATCGATCTTTGGCAGATATTTTGTGCCAGAACAATTCTCCCATATGGCGACTTTTGCGAAAGATCTTCCATATGGAGCTCACTGGCACGAAGCGTCTTGAAGTGACTCGTCATGTTCGGGAGGAAGAAATGGCGCACCTACTTCGCACGCTGCCTCGCAACCAGGAATTCGAGCTCAGGCCGCACCTGAGCGTGCTCTTCTCCAACATCATCTCCCGGTTAGTTCTCAACCGACGTTTCAGTGCTGTAGTGGAAGGACACGAAGAAATCACCGAAGAGCAGATGCTGGAGATTCAGAACTTCCGAGAAATCATGGAAGCCATTCCCAAGTGCCTCAGTGCATTCTACCCCGCCGATTTCATGCCGGCGCTCAAGTGGTTCGACTTCCAACGGCTGGATCGTCGATTCAAGGAAACCAGCAAGCTTATGGACGCATTCGCCACGAAGATCATTTCGGAGCATCAAGAGCAGCGCCAGAGGGGACCCGTCGCTGAGCATGAGAAAGACATGGTGCATATCCTGCTGGATGAAATGGACCACAATGGCACTGACAAATCAGGGCCCCAAATGACCATGGCCAACGTCAAAGGCATCATGTGGGTAAGAAGATATGTTCAAACTCTGGCCGTCATTTGCTTCTCCGTTGTAATTCCATTGTGCCAGCTCTGACACAGTCTGAAAGCAACGCTACCAGTCGAAGAAAACTTTGAGTAGATTCGGTCCCTTACCTGAGTCTCATTCCGATCCAGGCTAGTAGTTTGAACTTTGAACACACAATTTTCAAATAGTCACACCCGTCAAAGCCTCTGTCAACAAAATGTTTGATCACGTGAAAATTATCAGATATCCATCTATATATCATCTTGCAACATCACAGTTCTTCGATCAAGATTGTATCGTCATATGTCATTGTTAAAAACGGAATGTCTCGAAGGTCGAAATATATTGTGACAGTCAAGTGCACTGAACTTCCAATCCCAGGGCTCGCATACATCTGCTGCTCTTGTCAAGCAAATGGAAAACAGTCCATTTCTTAGAAATTGTCAACAAGTATGACGATATGTGCAATGGTGAATTCCACCGGGAACTACGGGTGTGCCAAATGACTATGGAAGTAGTTCTCCAAACGAAAATCATTGTTTTTCACTGGAACAATCACCATCGGGTGCAGAACTTAAATGACTGACAAAGTGCCCTCGTGCCCCCCAACCAGGATGCCTTTGGAGCTGCCACTGACACGGTAACCGTGTCCTGTGAATGGATCATGTCCGAACTCGTCTGCAACCCCACCGCACAGTCCCAAGCGCAAGCCGAGCTCGACACCGTCCTCCCCCCCCACCATCTTGTCCAAGAATCCGACCTCCCCCATCTCCCTTACCTCCTCTCCATCATCAAGGAAGGGTTGCGTCTCCACCCTCCAGGGCCCGTGATGGCGCCCCACCAATCCATCACCTCCTGCCAGGCCCTCGGCTACGACATCCCTGCCCAGGCACACCTGTTCGTCAACGTCTGGGCCATTGGACGAGACCCGACCGTGTGGGAGGATCCCATGAAGTTCAATCCCGATAGGTGGTTGGGGAAGGAGGCGATCGAAGGGACGTGGTTGCCGTATGGTGCTGGAAGGAGGATGTGTCCCGGGATGGCGCTGGCAAATGTGGCGTTGCAGTATTCTGTTGCGAGTCTGTTGCAGGCCTTTGAGTGGGAAGTGAAGGAGGATCCGGGGATGGAGGAAAGGGCGGGCATGGAGGTGTCCAGAGCGGTGCCGTTGCGAGTTGTTGCCAAACCGCGACTGCCGGCTGAGTTTTACAATTGATCACAACTTACGACTGCGGAGAAATGCAAACAAGCAGCTATGCTACGAGAGACTTGGCCTGTGAGTAGCACTAGAAACGAGGAACAAGGAAACGGGAATGAAATGGAATGGGCATAAAGGATCAATGTCTCTCTTTTCATTTCTTTGGATACCTTAACCCCTAAATGTCCAAGGTACCATATTTTGGTGTCCACTAAACTTTGAAGTTTAATAAAATCTTACCAAAGTACTATTTTTGGTAATTTTGTTTTTAGTCAAATACCTTGTAGAATCTATTTTAAGTATCAAAAATAGGTATTTGAACAAATTTGTTTATGATTTTTCTATTGAAGATTTTGTGCAAGCCAGGGTGTCTGTTGCAAATCTTGAATTTTTAGTGTTGGTGGCTCTTGGAAATGAGCCTCAAATATATTGAATCTTGTGGGAATAACCCCTTTTGAAATTCATTTAAAGAATTTGTAAAGTAGATTTTGAAAAGCCATAAATCAATCATAGTTATTTATACATGGAACTTATGTCCTCAAACCTCATATTTTTTTAATATCCTTGATTCTAGATTTGACATGTAAGAAGAGTATTGAAAGACTTCAAATCATTTTCATAGTTTTAAAATCCCATTGATCAAACATTCTATCTTTCAATCTATAAGTGATGTTGTTGTGTTTTCTTTTTCTATTTAATTCATAACAAGTCTAGTTTGACTTTGTATGTTTACAATTTTAAGAAATTGATGCTAAGCCTCCTTTCCTTTGGTCCAAAGCCAACTAATTTGAAATGCTTTCTTAATTCTTTTAGGTCCAATGTAGAGTTCTATTCTGTAATGCTATTTGAGGGGTCTATTGGCATTGATGTAAAGGAAGTCAACATTTTTCTATCCACATATTACCTAGTTCAAGCTCTAAGGCAACTATGTCTTGGTTGGAAGTTTGCAAGTTATTACTAATAGCCTCATCAATAGAATTTTTTTGATTTAGAGGTTTAACATTTTATGGCACAACTTGGTATTATGTCCAATAACTTTCTTAAGTGTCCTAGGAATAAAAATCTAGCTAATGTTAAGTTGATTTGTTGTTGCACTTGTGGTGTCAAGTTTGATTTGATTACCAAACAAAGGTTGAAAAGTGAGTATGTTGCATTTAATGTTGGTAGTCTAATGAGTTAATAAATACACTTTTGGGCATTGTTGATTAAAGAGTGCAACTCTGTCTAATACATGTATAGGAACATTAAGAGAATGGCAAATTTATTATTCTAAATTTTGAATGTAGACCATTTGACCCATTTAGAGATAGTATTGGAAGACCATAATTGGGTGTTTTTAGTATATAGAATAGGAGATTAGATTTAATGGGAGGTTAAGCACACAATAGTCAAAGTTTTAATTTTACTGGGAATTATTTTGCTTGTGACATTGACATGGAGATATTCTCAATGTATAGGTGTAGCACAAATGACATTCATGTCCCTTTAAGGTCACAACTTATGCATCCAAAATACACAAGATTACAATGACTCTTGATTAGATCATAAGAAGTTACATAAAAAGCTACATTCAAATGCAATATTAAAGAGTTAGTATAAAACCAATTTTGAATAAGATACATCCATTCATTAGAAAACTAAGCATTTGGCAATAAACTTGAATGATATTAAAGAAATTTTGGCATAATCTAAATCAACATTCCCTTAAAAAAAATTAAAAATAAAAATAGTAATTTTTTTAAACAATTATCATATCAAAATTGTTGCATTGAGAATAAATTGAAATTGATATTTTATTATATTTTGGAAATACAATTTCTCAAATATAAAAGATAATTTGTTCATAAGTTTGATCCAAAATAGTCATTTGTCACCATGTAATTTATTAAACTTTAATAGAAGTTCATGCTAAAATCTCATTTTGGTTTTGGAAAGACTAAAATAATTTTTTTTCCAAAGTAAAATTGTTGAAATGCACAGTACAACACATAACTTGTCTTATTTATTTTCATTTATTAAAAAAAAATTAAATTTTAAATCATTCTGAAATTCACATTGAAATCAATTTTTTTCAAGAAAGAATACTTTACAAGAATAGAATCTATTAATCCCTAAATCCCAAGCAACCATTTTAAGGTCATTATCCAACATTAGACAATGCCATTTGGGTGGAAAAGACCTTAATCTTAAGTTTATATGTAAATAATTTTTTCATGAAATCTATATATATTATGATAATTCTAAGCATAAGTTTTTCAAATACTTGAAAATTGATATTTTAGTGAAAATGAAATGTAATGGATGTATGAAAATTTAAACAAAAACCAATTGTTTACCAGTTCTTGGGGGTGCATTGAAGTCTCTTCTAGGTCAATTGGATCCAATTGACTTAGACGAGCCTTTGCTAGACCCTCTAGAATTGAAATTTTTTTTCAAGAATTTAGGAATTTTCAATGTTGGAGTCAATTGACAAGGCGCAACGGGGTTGCTTTAGGTGGTGTGCATCACGCTTTCAAATTTTAATTTAGATTTTTTGGAGCCATTAATATTCAGTGATACTTTTGTAGGTCTTGGATGGTTTCATTCACTAATTTTTTCTAGTCATAGACAAATTTGAGAAGTTTGTGGTACTAAGATAGTTTATGTTGACATTGATTAAGTCTTAGATTTTCTTAAATTTATTTTATGTGACATCTTTGCAAATATTATTAATGATCTCTATAGTGTATATTTAACCAAGATTATTTGATGAGAACCATAGCTTAGAGATTTTTTTTTATAATTTAGTTTAATTTTCTTGTTGAAAATTATACATTTCATTTTGTAGCTTGTAAGTAATTTTTGTTTGTTTTTTCTTGTCTAGAGTTCAATTGTTGACATTGTCTTGTTGTCTCGTGCAAATTCAATTGTTCAAGTGCAAGGAGGAGATGTAGGTCAGCCTCGACGGTGCATCATAACATAGTCTTTGTTGTAGATGTGGCAAGTCCATCACAACCAATGACTTCGACAAATACGAACATCAAGATTTCAGCAACAAGTCAACTAAGAAAGCCACTAAAGTCATGCTCCATTCTATTCTTTGAAGAAGTTGAAGTTCTTTGCGTGGGATGGAAATCATTGTCTATTGGCATGGATGAGTCATATTTCTAAGCTTCATCCAACAAAGGCATCTTGGCACATTGAACTGTATTGTTCTTGATACCAAAGACAATATCGAATTGATCATGTAGGTCATATATGACATAAACAAGTGAGTGACTTCTTTTACAAATCCATTCAATAAATTTTGGGTTTTACTTGTTTTACAATTTATTTGCTATTCAAGGTATATAAAAAGATTTTTCATCACTACTTTTGAAATCCAAACACATTGAGTACTGCCATGTAAAGACCAACTTGGTTCACACATTGTACTGAGTGCAAATGTACAACCTTCTATCCTTGCCTAAGTTTATAAAGATGTTGAGGCTATTAGTGGTGAAGAAATATGTTTTCCATACAATTGGAAAAACTTGACACTTGATGCCAGTTGATATTTTTATGGCTTTCATGTTCTAGGTGAGAATTGGATTATGTAGGGATTCTTTTTTTGAAATTATTATTTTGTATTTTTTTGGTTTGATTAATTTGTATTCAATTCTAATTGAATAATCATTTGAATTGTGCAATAGATTGCACTTGCAATGGATGCTACAAAATGAAAGTATAATGAGACAATCCCGTTTGAGGAGAAAACTTAATCCAACATTGCAAATGCCATGAGATTGGGAGCTAAGCAAAAGTCTACCAAGTTGTACGTGAAGATGATCAAGTTAATTATGGTGGCTAACTGTAGATAATCGATAAGGTCTGGATTTTTAATTTTTTTTTAGGATTTAGGGTGTAAAGTCACTCTTTTTGGGTTATATTTAGTCATTTTGATGTCCAAATTGGGTTAGTTGTGGTATTAATTTAGTCCTAGTGGGGTGTATGATGGTCGGTTGATTTGATCATTTAATGAGGTTTGGGTTGATTGCCAAGTTGGTAGTTTAGGCTGATGGGAGTTTGAGCTGTAATTTGGTTAATCAGCTGAACTTTGGTGGGTCCAATTAGGTGAATGTGCAGTTGGTAGGTTGGGAATCAGTTGATCATCTCTTCCAATTGGGTAACTGCCAGGTTGGGATTGCTATTAAGGGTGGTGAAGATTCATTTTGAGTATCGGCTGTTGAGTGAAAGTCTAGTGCGTCTCCCAGCTAGTCGTGCTGCGTTTGATTTTCTTTGTGTTTATGTATGTGTTTGTTTTGCTTCTTTGTGTTTTGTGTCCAAGTTGAGATGTGTCTGTGTGTGAGGGTAGAGATGGAATTAATTCTTCCTATTTTGGAATGTCTGAAAGTTTATGAGTTTTAGAATATGAATAGAAATGTTTAATCTTTGTGAAGATTAAGTTGTGGGAATTGTGAGATCTAATTGGAAAGTCCTGCAGTGATTTATTATAAGAATTTAATTAGGAGAAGATTAGAAAAGCTAAATTACAAACTGGTATAGTCAAAATTATAAAATTAATTTAGCTATGGATTAGATCTGTGAAACTTTGAAAATCTGATTAATATTAAAAGGTGATATATTCACCGATTAGGCATGTGATAGAAAGAAATATCTTGAACAATGGTTGATGTAATGCAAGGGAATTAATTTTTCCAATCTGTGTAATTGATTGAATTTATGAATCTGAATTGTATGTGAATGACAATGAGTGAAGTAATTATCTCATTTCAATTTGGATGTGAATGTTGGATGTGATTTGCGTGCATGATCTGATTTGGTATTGATGTGGGTTGATTGTAATAGAATTCCAATTTGGAGTTTAGAAAGAAATTAGTTGTAATATTTCCTATTTGGAGTTGAAATAAAAGTTTGTAAGATGTGCTAAATTGGAGAGAATGACCAAATGGGTTAGTATAAATTAAAGAATTAATTTAAAAAATGTTTCCGAGTGAAATGATATTTATGGTGAATAAAAATAAATGAGTAAATAAAAATAAAAAAAGTTCCAAGTTGGTGAGATTTGAGGTTACGGGTTCCTATTTGGAAGACAAAGATCACTAAGTGTAGATTCAATCCAAGTTGGGAATTAAAAGTACCTAATTGTACATGTGTTAAGGCTCATACAAAGCCTGTGTGAAGATCTAAAACCGATTTGGAAGTTGTTGCCAGTCTATGGTGCTGTATACCAAAAATTCTATTTGGAGATTGAAGCTGCGGTGGTGAAGCCGAATTGGAGATAAAAGTATTTAAAGAAAAACAAAGAGAAAGATAAAAAATAAGAAAAGAATAAAGGTGAAGAAAGAATAAAGAAGGATGGAAAAGCTTTAAGGATTAAAGATTAAAGTAATTAATTGGGAGCAATTCTTACCTTTGTGGCCATTAAGAGTGGAGTGACAAATTTGGCAATTAGATTTATCGAGAGGATAATTAATTGCATATAATTAAGGAATTTCTTTTATAAATCTTGGTTGCAATGATCTACTAGGTGTGGTATTAGAGTCAAATCCTATTTAACTGACCTCCTCGGAACGAACTTATACTAGTTGGGTAATTCCTAAATAGGTTCCAACAATCTTCTACACTAACTCTACTCACGGTCTTGAGTTCTTAGAAGAGGCTTGTAGACAGTCTAGAGTCTAGAGTTTTAGACTGCATCACAACTATAGGTGACTATTGAATTGAAATTACCATGGATTTTAATTTTAATTTGCAAAATGAACCTTTGAACTATTGTATATGATGTTAATTTCAGGTGTCTCTAATATTGCTTGTCATAGCACAAGTTACCACATTGTGGCATTGGAGGAAGACAAGGACATTTTCAATGCCATCATCAAACCCATGAGGAAATGCACCTCAGCCGTAGCAACAACACAACCTACTACAAGAGAAAGGGGTGTTTTAAGTAGGGTTTTAAGTATAGTCCTAGACACAAGATATTAAGTAATGACCTTTAAGTCAAATTTCAGCAAAAAATGACTAAAAAGTCATGTGTTTAGGTCATTTTTTGCTGAAATTTGACTTATAGGTCATTACTTAATATCATGTGTCTAGGACTATACTTAAAACCTTGCTTAAAACACCCCTTTCTCTTGTAGTGACCGCTACTACCTGTTGCAATATCCCAAGATTTGGATGCTACAACCATGGCGCCTTTTAAGTTTGTTTAGAAGTCCAAATTTTGCAAGTAAGCAAGTAATTTTTTGTATCTTTCTTTTTCATGTCAAGTTTTAAGTTTTGCAAGTTTAACATTGTTTTACATTTGCATTACAAAAAAAATGAACCCTCCAAAAGGTTGCCAGTGATTCATTTTCAACAGCCGCGCAATGCAATATTAGATGAGATTCGGGGGGGCTGGAGGGCCGTTTCAGGCCTGTTTCCAGCTCTGTTTCCCATGGTCTCATCAAACGCCGGTGTCAAATTTTTTTTTTTCAAAAAGAAAATTAAAAAAAAAATCCTTGAAATGAAACAAAGTTAATTTTTTTTTTCTTCAAAAAAAGTGACTTGGCAATCTCTCGGCTAGTTCAGCGCAACTTGCGAACGGCAGGTTTTGGTGGGTTTCCAAATGGGAACTTGTAGCCCTCCAGAGTAGGAAAAAAACATATAATGGTATAGGAAAAAAATTTAAATTAATTTAATTTAATTTAAAATTTAAAAAAGTCCCCAATCCTCGACGAGGTCACTGTTGAAAAACGTAGAAACTACATGCGATAAAATATAGGGTCTAATATATTCATTCTATGTAAAATTTGTAAACAAATTACATATATTATAGGATGCTTTAAAAGTGTGAAAAAGGGATATAGGATATAAAGGCTTAGAAGTTATGAATGGGGATGAAAAACCTGATTTTTTAATTTTGGACAGTACTTTAATAAATGGTTAACAATTCACTATGGGGTTTGTATTCAATGTGGAGTATCCAAAGTTTTTTATTCATTGACTAGATTGAATTGCCGTTGAATGATAAAAAATGTGTGGGAGGGAAAATACAATGAATTGATTTCAAATTAGTTTGGAATTTAGAATTGTAAATGCTTTGCACCAGCTATATTTCACCTAGAGATTTGATTCCATGTTTGATTTTTGGTGTTGTCTTGTTGGTGGAAATATGAAAAGAAATGAGGTATAAGGAAAAAAATGGGGTATAAGTGATATAGGGTACCTTAAAATGATTCCCCCCCAAATTATAATTACCAATAGGGTGCCCCAAAACACAAGCATTTACCTTTATTTTAAAAAATACCACATGTGCCTTATAATCTATATCACAAGGTAAATAGCCCCCCATTAAATAGGTCGTTATTGCAAGTGTATGCAAAATGTAAGAGGGAGTGCCCTCCCCGAGCCCCAGTCTGATGTGATACTACTAGTTCTACGTCAAATTGGCAAAAAAAAGAAAAGAAAAGATTCTATAATTGCACTATAAATTGTTGTAGAGGTACAAAACTGACAGCCTTTTTGTGGATTCAATTTTTTTGTAATGTTTGTAGCCATATGGAATTGACGTCAGTAGATGGGATGATGAAGGTATAAGTCTATTCTTCAGTATGGAGAAGAATTTTCACCTTCCCGTGTTTGTTGAGTAGATGGCATCAACATTTGTAGAATTGTGGACTCTAGTTGCTCTAAACCAAAACGCCATAAAGATGCTTTGAAAATTTTGGATTTTATCGATGGTAGGACCTCTAAGGGTAGAGAGATTTCAAAGCCATCAACAATTGGGGGTTGTACGACCAAGTCCGCTTGAGTCAAACTATAATGTGTGGATTTTAGAATTATGATTGGATTTGTGTGTTTTTTGGTCACCTCTTAGACATTTGCTATTTTCATTTGGATTTTGTATATTATGATGTCTTTCAAAAATGACTACATTTTCTTCTAGCAAAAAAAATCTCCAAAATACATTTGCAAGTGCGTCAAATTTCATTAAAATGACTTCACATTTCTTAAAATTTATAATGCAATAAACCCACGGTCATAGGTTCCAACTTGTTTTTACTATGAAAAAAAATTCCCACTCACAAGCTCACGCTTACAAGCTTGCACACTAGCAACCTTGGATGTTGAATGCAAAATATGCGCCATTGAGAATAGAGACTTTTTAATTTATAAATGTAGAGCTTCATCTATTTGCTAGAAAATCATGATACTAGATATTAAGCATTGAACTTTCTTTAGAATTTGTTTCAATTTCTAAGTATACCGTAGGTAAAGGGCGGGGTCGGCACTTTAATGCCAAATATTTAATTAAAGTTTCCAAAGTAGGGTCAGCACTTTAAAATTTAAATTTTAGAAATTCATCATTATATTTAAGTAAATCCAAAATATTCATCATCGGTTCCAAAAGTCACTCATTAGGATGTAAGTGAAGTTAAAGAAGATAAGATCTTTTATACAAATTGGATGGTAGGAGTTAAAGCTAGCCATGTGGGATATATCAATGGTTAGGATTAGTAGGAGCTTCATCTTTAAATTATCCCATATCCTTTAAGGATTCATAAGGAACAATGGATTTTGTTATAAAATTGACCTCTCTACCCACCATCTTCACTATGTTTCATAGTAGAATTACCTTTAATTTGTCATCAAAAATTTACTTGATAGTATCGTACATGGTCTTTGAATATTTTGACTTATATTGGAAATTTTCTTTTTTTACAACATCTTGCTCATTTAATTTTTGACAAATTCGACAATTTCTTTCTTTTAATTTATTTATTTTTTGGCACACTTAAAAATAATTATTTTTTGGCACTCTTAAAAATAATTATTTTTTGCCAACCCTGCCCTTCACGTATGGTATCATTATGTATAAGTCATGAGTATTGAAAATTCACAATCTTTTAATTCCCTAAAGATATGTTTTTACTCATACATTTCACATAAAATTGTAGGACATTGTCAACTTTTGTGTAATTGTTCAAGAGGTTGGTTTTGTGTTTGGAATAGGGGAATTTATATTTTGTACCTTTGTCAAAGATTAAAAGAAAGTATTGCTTTTATGATACAAATAATATTAATATATATCATTTCTATGGAGCCTCTATTTTCTAAGCTTGAAAATGTTGGTGGCAATTGAAAAAAATTCCTATGTGGCTTTCCCGAGGGCTTTCCTCACCCATATTGCTCTAAGTACTGCCACATTAGGTGCCACCTTGTAGACAGGCTAGATGAAAAAAAATTCACATGGTTTTCCTCATCCATGTGGTACTAAGATGGCAGCTATATCAAAAGAATTCAACACCCTCAAAAACCATGTTTTTGTCGACATTAGCTAAAAACATTTAGATTTCAAGGCATGTTATTTGAGATTTTGGATGTTTTGTCATGTCAAATTGTCAATCTTGACATGATATTTTGGACATCATTGTAGACAAGCATAGACATCTGAAACAACATTTAGATTTCTAATTTGGTACATCTGAACAGACAAGGTTTTCTTATAGTGTTATTGCGCCTAATTTTTTTTAGAATGTAAAATATACCCTCTCCACTTCCTTCCACTCCATTGCATTGACGTTCAAAAAGCCAGTTTGGAAGGATGTTTAGTTTGATTTGTTTTATTGAATTGAAGTCAATAGGAAGTTGAAGAGGAATTTCTATAAAATTTACAAAGAAAGAGGTGGTAAATATGGTTATGCTAATGAGGGGTCAGTGAACATTAAAGTTCTAGCCTAACAAGACCATGCAAAAACAATAGAACACAGGAAATTTTCATGAACAAGACATGATGGTCAAAAGTCTTTGCAACGACCTATTGCAATTGCAAATCAAACTTGTGATAAAGTTGTCTTCTCCGTTTTTAGGTTTGCCTACTTTATAAGCCAAGAATTTGTGCCTTTCCATAAATTTCTAAGTTTGTGCAATCTTCTTCTATTTTGTAATGCACCAATAGGTTCAACATTGTATCATGGTGAGAAAGCATGTGTAGTTACGGTCTTAAGTATTTCTTGTGTAATTCAAAGACAAATATTGAAAAGGGTGAGGGACTCCAAATACTTTAGGCTTGTAATTGATGAGTCCATGGACATTTTAGTTAGAAGACATCTTGTTGTCTTTGTTACATTTTTAGAGGCAAGTTTGCTTGTAATTTGTTTATTGGGTTTATTGTTGATAGTGGATGGGAAGAAAAATTCAAAGGTCATTTTTTACTATTTTATAGATGATGTGAAGACATGAGGGTTGCACATATTGAAATGCCTTGGATTTAGGTTTGACAAAGCAATTACAATGGTAGGAAAATATACAAGAATGATTGCCCAACTTAAAAAGGTAAATCCTTTCATTCCATTGTATAGCTCATCGAGCTAAGATGGTTGCTGTTGAAGCTTCAAAAAATATGTCTTGTAAAGATATGTCTAATGATATTGATTCCATGTTGAATACTTTGTCTAGTTTATTTTAAAAATCCTCCATTAAAATTGGACCTTCAAGCCCTCTAGAATAAACTAAATGATGCTTAGAAATCCCTAAAAATGTATCATAAAAATTTGTTGACTCTATAGGTGATAGGTTGTAAATACAGTTTACAACTTTTTAGAATTAGTACAAGTCTTTTTGTATGATGCTCCTTCTTCTCAAGAAGATGGATCTACCCCTTTGTTGTTAAGTAAATTGAACAATTTCAAATTCATAAATGTTCATACTTCTTGGTTGACATTTTGCACATGTTGTTTAAGTAGTCTAAAATCTTTCAAAGTAAATTTGTTGACATTTTGTCTACAGGGACTATTGTGAAGATAGAAATTGCTTCAATTAGATTGTATTTTCTTGTTGATTCATGTGATTTGAATCAGGGCACATTCAACCCCAATATTTGTTTATACGTGATACTTGAATTTTGACCTCCATTTGAAGTACCTTAATCCCTAAATGCCCAACCAACCATATATGATCGATCTGAAATTTCAGGCTCATTTGGGTATGGGCAGTTAAATTCGTTTCACCAATTTAAAAAAAATTCAGGTAGTTTTTAAGATCAACTATTGGAAACTTTCATTTTTCAATGAAAAAGGTAAATATTTGATTTTTGAGAGGTTAAGGCCATATATGTCTATTAGTGGAAGAATAAAGCTTGCTAATTTTGAGCAAAGTTTGCCAATTACACTTGATTTGAAATCTAAAAACTTGTAAATATCCATTTGCTTTAAAAATGATCCCATTGAAAAGTGTAAAGCGTTTTGATGATTTTCACCATTGAAAATTTAAACATACAAGTGTTGATTTGGAGTTATTTGCAATTTATACTTATAAAAAAAATTGCATTTCAACAATTGCAAGGTGGATTGTGTAATGAATTTGATAGCTTTCATGTAAAATGAAGTTTTTTGAAAGTGAATTTTAGTGTGCTAACACAATTTGTAGTTGTTCATATCCCCTCCAATTCCAAAAACAAATTATGTGCAAATTTATGAAACATTGATGTGGAAAAGGGCAATATACTAAAAATAGGAAATGTATATTTTTCTTGATATAATCTCACAACTCCTATTCAATTTTGAACTCAAAATTAGTGAACATACTATTAAGAAAGCTCTTTAAACATCTATACGATTAGATTTTGAAAAAAAAATTTGCTTCGTTGGGGTTAACTAAAAGCCCATACTTTTTTTTCATAGTCAAAACACACTTGAAAAGGCTTGGGCATTTAGGGATTAATTGACCTTCATTGATTATATAGCAAAATTTGAGTGGTCATATTTTACAACGTTCAAATGACTAAGGATCCTTTAGGGGATGATTTAGAAGTTGCCTTGTCATTTTAAAAGTCATGTGCTGAGGCTATGTGTGAGGCTTTGTATACTACAATTATGTAATTGATGCATTTAAAATTTTTAACCCTATTCACATGCCTCAAAGGCAAATTGGGTTGAGTTTTTGAGGTGTTGTATAGTTGAATATTCTTTTGCAACTATATGTACAAGAAAATGGTTAGGAAGAAAATTTATACCTCTGTTGGTAGATTCTACAGCTTATAAGCAAGAATTCTTTGCTTTCAAGTTGCAAGGGTTTATTAAATGGATGGAGAGGACATTTGGAGACTTGTGGGCATCTATAAGCTAGAACCCATCATTGAAATTGAAGTACCTTAACCTACTTTGCAAAGATAGCAAAGTGTCAATGTGTGAGCATTGTTATTTGTAAATGTGCCTTTTCTATGTAGAATCCATAAAGATTAAAAAGTAAAATTGCATAGCAACTTTGAATTTGGAAAGTGTCATGCAAGTCTCTATATAGAAGGGTTGGAGAAAGATTTGGACTCTACACTTGTGGATGCCGTTATGTTGCAAAAGAATGGCACAAAGTTTTGGTATTTGTTTACAAATCCAAAGATGGACCTTGCAAGGGTAGCTAAAGATGAAAATCTCAAAATCTAAATCGTTTTATTGTTTTGCAACTTTCTCTAAGCCACTCTCAATTCAATCCTAGACAAGTTGGTTGAATCCTTAGTCTTCGATCTATTGATGACGGACCATGTGAGGTTCAAATCTTGCAAGTGATGTAATGAAATGTGGAGTTTAGTTTCAAAACTGACATGTCTTTGAAACTAAAAAAGTATCCAATGAGAATTTGATACCAGATGAAATGAATTGGGAGTTTTTGATATCGTAGGAAATAAAACAAGATATTTAGATAAGGAAAGGGGGTGAATGCAAGAAACACCGGTACTATTTTGCATCACAATTGGAATGACGGAGATGCAATTTGCCATATCTTTTGGGAAATGAAGTCCATGTACTTGAAATTTTTATTAGAGATGGATAACTTGGAAGTCCTTAGATTCCTTACTTTTGAGAAATTTTGAAAAAAAATCCTTTAATTAAATTGTAATTTACCTAATTTGTCACACTTTGCGTTTTAGGGTTTTTTAGTACTGTGGAGCATCCAAAAATGATGATGTACGTCTAGGATTGTTGTGGGCTATTGCCACAATAGAAGGGCATGTGCCCACCAAAGGGCATTCAAAAAAACACAATTCTTTGTCTTCAACATGCATGCAAATAGGGGTCCCTTGCCCATAGCGCTTCTAACATTTATGATGGTTTCAATTTTTAGTTTTTGGTGAAATGTAATTACTATCAAGTCTCTACAAATGGCCAATTTTTAGTTTTTTTTTATTCATGATTTTCTAATTATTATTAATTTATACTTAATTTTATCTACTTTTTGTGACAAACTGTCATTTTTTTAAGTAGTACAATTTCAGTATTATAAAGTACTCGAAAGTACTACTGGTCGTTGATTTTTCGGATCCACGGCTGAGATTGCTCCGTTTTGTAGTACTAGCAGTACTTGTAGTACTAGGCAGAAAAAACACAGTTTTGGCAGAACGCTCCCTAAATCGTTCGGTGTTTCTTGCATCCACCCTTGGATGAAACTAGTGCCCCTTGAAAAAAACCCGAGGTTCTTCTATAATGAGGAGGCAAATTACCTAGGCAACTCCGAAAACTTCCCAAACTCTGGGACATAATCTATAAGATTCATTATGGTTGTTAAATTGGCATCACTTGTCAGATCCGTTGGTTGATCAACATCAGTTGATTGTTTTTAGAGCTCTAGACACTATAATGTTACACAATTGGCACTTGAAAACAAGCCAATTAATCTAACAAAGATATCTATTATATATTCAAAACTGATTTCAATAGACAAATTGTAGCTAGTAACTTGATTTTGTATTGTTCAAAGAAAGCGGGTAGAGTCCTTTTGGACGATCAAACCACGTCACAATTATCCACTCTTGAAAATACACAAAACCCTTCAATTGCGCATCGGTATTATGCACAAATCATGACGGGACCATTGGGATGAAAGGATTGATATTCTAAAGTATAAATTGGTTGACATACTTAACTTACTTTATATATAGGGACAATACGTCAAGTGCGGCTTCCAGATCAATGTAGCTGTCTTTCAACTGTAAGAGTGTCAGTTGATATATTAGGATTACCTTGTCTTCTCAGAAGAATGACTCCTATCAATCTCATCTTTAGACAAACATGAATCAAGAGTCTATTCAATCGTGAATCGGGCAACAAACAACATTGTTCGTAGCTTTCCATCTAGGAAGTATGATTTGGTAGCTAGGTTGCGCGCGGATGATTCAAGGTGCTAGGGCTTGACTACAAATGGAGCTAGCTTCATGTTCTCTCTCATCCCATTCTAAGTGCAACATTCACACTCTCATTGAATGTTTCATTGCAGCCAATAGCTCCATGCATCTTATCATGCGTACATTTCTCTTGCTCTTTCAACAGTTTAAGTTGAGCAATGGCTCAAGCTCGGCAAAGGTAGAGCTAAATGTAATTAGCAACGTGGTGTTGCAGTTAACGATGCTAGCTACAGCTAAGCGGTGTGGTAGTCAAGGTAGAAATTGGCAATGCTCGGATGATAGATGTTGCAGTGAATATATACGGCTACTAGATTGTGGCACTACAACAAAATTTTGCGGAGACGGCTGCCAAAGCAATTGCAATGACAACATGGCTACTCTAGCTAGCAACACAAAAATTGGCCAGGTATCATTCTACACTGCACCCTTTCTCTCTTTGTAAGTTTTCAAAAACTTGGAAGTTTCAATTCATTCCCTTTAGCAATTACACTACAAAAAACTGATGGAAAGAACGACTACTACATACGACTACAAAGCAGTCGTTGTGGACAAAACGACTTGAAGGCCCTGCAGTCATTGTTGTTCAGTCGTTCTTGTAAACGACACTGTTTGTATTATCACCATCCGTCTGTACTGTGGATGTATGAAGGATGATACAAAGGATGATACAATCGTATGTTTAAGCTGACGTGGTTTAGGCATGCGCTTGGCACACGCTCTGACATTAGACAACGTGGCAGAGTCCCATTGGCCAGTTTAGGAATAGGATGAAGTCATTTGGCAGTCATTTTTTAGTCACCCCACTGACATGAACTGTTGACGTGGACTACCACGTCAGCAGTCATTTCCAAGTCATATGTAAGTCATGGTTCGAATTTCGAGAATAGTGACTTCAAGTTGTTTCTTTGACTCGTGAGAAGTCATTTCCAAGTAAGTTTAGAGTCATTTTTCAGTTTCTAACCCTTAGCGTGCTCTGCATGCAAGAATTGGATATTCAGTAATAGTCATTCTCCTGTCATTCTCTTGTCATGCCCGAGTTGTGATTTAATCTGTTCTTTAAGTGTAGTAGCATTGGAGTCACAATGGTTTAAGGGCAGTAGCATTGGAGTCACAAAGGTTTCCAGGAAGTAGTGTTGCTGTTTCTATGCAATGCAAGGTTAGTGAGGTGCTGTACAAGCTTAGTGATTGAATTGAAGCTATTTAATTGTCATTGACTTCACAACCACACCACTGCAACAAATCAACAATGCAGGCATCAATGAAACACCGCTACACATACCTCACACCTCACACTAACGCCCTGTCAATGAAATTTAGTAACGTGGAGTTCACCCACTATCATATAACATATTGCGCCAGTCAGTGACAAAAGCATGAAAAAAGAAGGTGATTTCTGCAAATTCAGTTCAGTTTCTGAACAAAACCAATTCCTCTAGCATGTTTCAATTGCTACTAGTCTCCACATATCTACAAGTCCATGCCGCACTAGCCACATCCCACTTCTACAAAGATGCCTCAATTGCACAACTTGATGTTCTTTTCCCCCCACATTACAGAAGAGCCCTTCGTGTCTTCGATGGCGTGTTGGTCTGCTTTTTCATTGGGGTACATCAACGGCACCCGTTCTTGCAGAATTTCCTGTACATCCACCTTCCACCACCCCTCCGGAATATCCTGAAAGTGGAACTTGTGTTCCCCTGCCACTCCGCTAATTTGGCCCACCGCAACTTTCTGCCGAATAGCTCGCGGATTTGTCAAGTATACTTTGTCACCAACCTTGAACTGCATGACAAAGTATGTTAGCCACTTCTCTCTTCCTGCGACATTATCTTAGAAGACCAATATCCTTTGCCATGCACTGTTATTAACAATTTTCTTCTACAAATCTAGTAATTGATTCCATGACGACTTCCGACTTCATATAAGTGATATAACTCTCTCACAACTTCCTTTCGACTATACAAGGATAGAGGAGTGACTTCTGTACAACAGACAATGTGGAAAAAATAAAGGCCTTCCAAACGATTGCAAAAGAACTAATACCAAGACTGACCATCATAGACTGCAAGGCAGTATATACCTTCATAGTATGCATGCACTTGACTTACTCACCACTTGAGCCCCCTCTATGATGGGCACTCTAATTCACAATTCTGGGTCCACGGATTCAAGATACAGAGACCGCCTCACAACCACAACTACTCTAACAACAACAATCTTCTTCTATATAAACCCATGACTGATTTGTTTGTGACAAATTCGGCTATGGTCAACAACGTTTGGACTACTGTTAGAAACTAGGTGTCCTATACTTGGGCATAGCAGTTTGAATACACTCCCACTAATATGTTCACTGTCCTCAATCAAGTAATGCATAGCCCGTGCTCAAAGTGGCTACAAGGGACATGTTCACAACTACTTCCTTGATTGTCATTGAATTGCTCGTGAGTCATCCACTCAACAGCATCTTTGCTTATCCACAACTTGAATAGGACTCCAATGTTACTTTGCTACTACTCCGTAACGCAAATCATTCCTAGTATTTCGACAATCACTTCTAAAACATGCAAAGCATACAGACACTTGGTAGAAATAAAAAACCAGAATTTCGGTTCCGGTTGCAAACCTTCTTCAATGAGTTGTCACCTTTCTTCTCTGCTGTGGCTGTCACCTTGCTCCGAGTGTCCCGCTTCTGCGTCTTGCCCTGCACACCACAAGCAAGCTGTCAGAAATTTGCTTGAAATGAAGGTGAGGGGGAACAAGTGTTTCGCAACCACTTGGTTTGCGAGCCCCCTCACCTTCCACCACTTGAGGAAACTGATATGGTGATCCACTTCTGCGTTTCCGAAGCATTTCTGCCATTGATTCATGGAGGATTTGAGGGTACTTGGCACGGAAGGCGGGGATGTCCAGGCATTTCTTTAGCGCCTCAAGCAATGGCCATAGGTAACACTTCAAGTACTCCTTGTCATCAGCCACTGTGCACAATCATTTCACGTAAAAAGGTGTGCTGATGATGACATTGGCATCCGGATTGCATGCAACCCTACTGAGCTTGCTATCCACTATTATAGTGTTCATTGCGCTAAATCTAGGCCATCGTGCATAAACCTTTTCCAAGTTCTTCCCTAACACCGGTGGCAATCCGGATTCCCCCTCTTCTATCCCACAATGCTGAATAGACCAAGTAAAAAGGGGTTCAGGGTTCAAGGAAACCTTCAACCCTGCAAGCATGGTGGGGACTACATCATCCATATATGACGCTGCAGTACTGCCCCAAAATGCTACAGCAAAGTGAGCAAAACATCTAGACAAAAAAGGCTTCAACCAAGGTCTGAATACCAGTCTTCGGACATCAGTTTCTGTAGTGCCACGGATCCGACTATGTGGGTTACTCTCAGAAAGAAAACTGCAGTCTTATAAAGTGCCGTGGACATTAAAAACCACTAATTTTGAACGCCCACATGTACGGCTGCTGATGACGTCTGCAACTGATAAGGCTCGCCTTACCTCAATAGACGTACAAGGAGGAACGTCTGAGGGGGCTTTTACCTTGGGTGGAGATTTCGGCGGTCTCTTGGCCTTCTTTGCCTCACTCTCCAGTGCAAGGGATGTGCCTTCTACAAGAACTGCCTCTGTCACTTCTACCTCGGGCTCCACAATTGGGGCAGCTGCCGCACCTTCCCCTGCCTTCATACCCAAGGCCTGCACTTCCGCTACAACTGGCGCCATATGAACCCGGGCTTCAGATGTCAAAATCTGCAATTTTGGGGCTACAGGCACCTCTTCTGATTCCACCACCGCAGTTTTTAAAGTCTGAGGTTCTTTTTCGGGCACTTCTTCGCTGGTATGTGCCATGGCCTCCACGCTAAGTATAGCAACGCCGATAGGGGGAGCCACTAAAGGTACGTGAATGTCGTAAGCTTCAAGAAAAATTGGAGGAGAACATACTGTTGTGTTCAGCATTGGGTATTGGAATTCCCTTTCCTTCATCTTCCATTCGGGACCAAAATCGGCTGATTGAATGGCAGGAATCTCTTTCACAGAGAACTTTGTCTTTGACGACAGTGTCACTTCTGCAGGTTTGGCCGTGACAACAGTAGCATGTTCCTTCCCACTTTCCTCTTCTGCTCCCTTTGCACTCTTCCCATGTAAGGCATCCACAGACACTACCTTAGTTTTGGAATTGGGGAGCACCTCAGTAGCGTCCAACCCATTCAAGCCAGTAGAATCATGGTTCTCCAGCGCTGACTGAGTGATGGACGGACTGCCGTCTTCGGCAAACTTGGACTTCCGCATAAAGCTACGGAACATGGAGCGTAGGTCGTCTATTGCTTCTGCTTGTACACTGGAGGTCGCCAAAAATTGGTTGATCTTTCCATCCACGTCTTTCTTCAAAGCAGCCATCTCAGACCTCAAGACAGACTCGGTTGCCAAACCGCTTTGTTGCACACACAGAATTCACTGTTAACGAGGGAGTTATTCAAATTAGCGGTCCAGTAGTCGCATAGAAGTGGCCCTCAAGTCACTGTTAGAACTCCAAGACTTCCGTGCAACATAGTAACAACTACAGTGCGACTTTCTTGAACTAGACTACATACATCTGAATTACCCAAAGACAAAGCATATGTATTCAGTGCTTGTTCTAATGAAGGCACCATAACTCCGTGACCATGAAATTGCATCTCCATTATCAAATTAGCAAGAACTGTAACTTACTTCACCTCCACATACATTATCTTCTCATGTAAACAATTTTGATCATTTCTGAAGATTTGGAACCAAAGAAAAACTCACAGAGGTTGTTCCTATTATTATAGGACTTGCCCGCATTCCTTCAGCCAAGTCTGTAATCCCAGAACTAGTTTCCCTCCCCTCTCTCTGCAAAATTGATGGTACATACTTAACATATTAGTGTACTATTCTGATATCACAAAAAGTACAAAGGAACGGACCATGGCAAGATTCAAACATGGAGACAGTGCTCACAAATACCACCAATGATCCATGCAATGCTTACTAGCTGTGCTTCAAAGCCCGCTTTTCCTTTACGACCCACTGAACTCAAAGTCTTCACACTTTGGCGTGCCGCTGCCATCTTCTGGGACTTCAATTTCTGGGCATCTGTCTCCCAGTACGCCATGAGCCGTTTCCACTGGTTGTCGTCAGATATGTGGATAGGGGTTGACGTGTGGCCTTTTAAGTATCGCACCTTCAAGCGAGATCTCTCCGACTTCATGAATCTCGTTACAGCACTCCGAAAGCCAGACATACTCAAAGGATGACCCAAGTATTCGAACTCATTATCCAATGCTTCCCGTAGTTTAGTGAGAGTGTGTGGCTTGTGCTTGGACCATTCAACAATGCTCATATCCAGAATTTTAGGTGTGAAATTGCGCACTGCTAGGTCCCACCGTCCCAGGCATTCTTCCCCTCACACCCTGCATCTACCTCACCACCTTCCTGGACATAGACAAAGTTTGGTTTTCCGCTTCTAGCAGAGCGGTCACGAACACCCACCTCGTAGGCAGTTCGCTTCTTCCTATGCCCTGATCGATCTGAGACATCGTGGCCTCCACCATATGCTTCCCACGTCCCATGTGAAGGTGCTGCTGACCATGGTGGTGGTGGCTGGTTTGTTTGCTGTGGCATCCATTGACCAAGCATCCACGACCAACCAGGACCATAAGGTGCAGCAGGCACGGGTGTAGGCTGTGTGGCTTGCCCAACTGATGGAATTTTGGCATGGTTCTTAGGCTCCCCAACAGGTTTTGCTCTCTTCTTTCTCCGGTCCATTAGAGGCTCCACTTCTTCATCTTCACTCGAATCAAACACGGCTCTCTCAGCCTCTGCGCAAAGCACAATGAATACATGGTTTAGAATCCAACCATGGAGAAAACAATCCTACAAGCTATGCCACAGCAACATGCACCTCTAAAGCTTGTGAATCCGACAACGCATGACCTCCCCTACCTTCTAGACAATACAAATGCAGGGGACCAGAGGTCTGTCATCAGCGCATACGTTGCCCCAAAATGCAGAAAATGGGTTTCACAGAACCATGGCAAAGGCAATATATAGTATGCATGGCAATCCACGTGAAAAAAACAAGCCAAGACGCATGGGATGACCTAAACATACAACAAACTATACGAAGACCACATTGTTGAATCTACAAAATCCTAAATTGCGAGGGAGACAGCGTTTTCCAACATTACCTGCGCCATCGGCCTGCCACTTGGATTGTTGCTGAGCATCAATACAAGCAATAGCTAAATTGAGCATACCTGCGGCGATGGCCTCTTCATTGGACTCTGTGGCGTCGGAGGAAGAATCGTGGTCGCTGGCCATTTCGTCGTACTCTGGATCTGATTGTCGTCGGTCACGGTCTTTGGACTTCCTCCGTCTTCCGCGTCCTCGGAGGCCCCGTTGCCTGGAACTCCTCCGCAAACCCTCACCGATTTTCTGTCCAGGAATCCTTCTTTCCTTTTGCGGTTTTTTGGCTACAGTCTCATCTCTACAATGCCCAGGAGCAAACGTCAAGAATGCGGAGCTTCACTAAAAACAACAACAACTACAAGCGGCAGGAAAGAGAGAATGGAGGTTTCACAACAAAGTGAACACAGTCACACAGATGGAAACAGAAGAGGAAAAATTAGGGTTCTGGAAGCTGCAAAAGAAGCCAAAGTCCGCTAAAGCTCCATGGCTTTTACTTCCACGTGGCCAACCGAACGTCCATACTTGTTTCAAGGTGCACTCTGTTGATGGCGTCACTACAACGACACTCACATACGACTGGAAAACGACTCTTATTCAGTTGTTCTAGAGACACAGTACATGTATAGTGACTATAAAACGACTACCAAATAACTAGAGATTTCTTCACCTTGAAAACGGCGCGCATTTTCAAAGAACATTGGCGGGAAACCCTACTGCGCTGACCATTTGTAGTGCAAGCACAACAAGAAAGTTAAATTCAGTCTTAAACCCATATACAAACATAGGAAAAATGAAAAGAAAGCCTGCAACAGTGACTCCACCACCCTCCGCACAGTTGCACACCGCTTAGCATCGACCACCAATACAATTGCTCCGGGCATGACAACACAGTCTGGCTATCTGGGCTGAAGTTTCTACATGTAGAGAAACAGTCACTTTCTTCAGCACGAACTCACATCTCTTTTCTGGTTTGGAGGGCAGCTGCCAACACCTTCTGTACCTCCGCTACGTTTTGGTCTCGAAGAAGCTCATACTGTGTCTTCGGAGGGGGTGGGCTCACCATTGGAGAATCCATCTTCGCTCACAGCGCGACTACTCCTTAGACTTTTGCGCTGATCTTCTATAAGCGACACAACAATTTTTGAAGACAATCGAAGGCTGACAACTTGCACACTAAACTCCAAGGCTTCGGATCGGATTATAAGTAGCATACACTCCAACGCTTGGGGTCGGATTTTCAGCAGCAGTGAGGAAGCAAAGTGTACTTCAACGTTGAAGGAACAACTGAATCGATGCCTTCATGTGCTATATGAGGTGCGCTCTTGTGAAGGCCTGAACTAGAGAGAAGCAGTGGCATGATTTGGAGGGCACGTTTTGGCGGCTGGCAATTAATTGTTGGATGCAGCATTTACTCATCTTTTCTTCCCGATTAGACTAACTCAGTGCCGACAATCTTCTTTTGATTTGGAAATCTTCGGAGTGCACTCAACCCAGTGATTTTGAGGCTCATGATTGATGATCCTTGCAATCAATGTGATTTAGACAGTTGTATGCATGAATTACTGTCCCCCGACACTTTGCAGCAATGCTGTGCATGCTGGTAGAGAGAAAGAGGCGGCGGGATTGACAACAGTCTTTCAAGTCACTTAGAAATGACTCCTGAAAGTCATTTTCAAGTATTCAGTTGTATGTAATGACTGTGTAGTGACTCAAGGTTCACTGACTATAACGTAGTTGAGCTAAATTTAAAATTTGTCAGAAGCAAAATAAGCCAATCATGGAAGATGTCCTCACTCTTTCTTTAGGAGTAGATTTTTTGGGTTCGGGGCTCTAGCTACTTCAATAATGCTTTTGTGATGACAAGAACCATTGACAAATAGAGGTCGTCCTCCAACAAAGATGGAATTTTTAGATAACAACACGTGCTATATATTGCTCTCTCCATGATAGTAAAATATGTGTGCTGTTGAATTTTTTGTACATCAATGCCAAAGAAAGTGTATGGTTTTTTTGAGAGTGATACTCTGAGGTATTGTTCTGTTAAACTGATCGATTTTGTGACGGCATTTTTGATTTTCAGAAGGGGGACTTCATGATAGCTAAGTTTTTGAAGCACTTCTACAAGGGGTGAATTGTGAGTGATCAGTGCTGAAGCCACGGGTTTCCTTGCTCAAAGACTCTGTCTTCACTCGAGAGAGGCGCCAAATTTTCTTGCCTGACTTGTTACGATTTCTCACACAATTCAATCAAAGGAGGAGTTCTATTATTGTTCCACCCAATTCCCCTAATTGTTCAGGTAGGTGTTGGATGTGGGATTTACCACTAACTTCCTCCCTTTCCAATATCAGTGCCTTGAACTTGGCGCTTGCTGACATATCTGAAGATGCAAAGAACTATGGACTCTCAAAATAGTACCACGAAGAACATTCTATCATTTGACATACATGTGCTTGGTATGCCTACCTTCGAAGTACAATATGTTCTTAATAGACATGCTCAAGTCACATAGAAGTGATGATAGTTGTTCATGACTTATAGTAGTCGAACTACAGTCACACTGGAGTTGTTCTCTCCATAGGAAGCCTTCGAATTTTTTGCAGGCAATTGTGAAGCTGCCTTCTAACATGTACATTATGAATTCTGCAGAAGAAAATTGTACAAACAAGTTCAGATTCTTGAAGACAATGATACCAACTAGATTGCCCCTGTCTGATATTCAACGGCAAAGACTACGAGATGATAGGTTGTGGAGTAGAGAATTGCAGAGGGCATCCCAATGCAATGTCAAGAGATTGCATTGTCCATGTACAATTTGTCGGGGCCACAGGAGGCTTCTCATACGCAACGTAAAGGAGCACCTCATTAAGAATGGGAGGGATCCAGATTGTCGGATTTGGAGAGGTCTTGGTGCTAGAGACTCTTCTGACGAGGAGTGGGAGCAACAATTTTGGGGCCCAGTGGTAGAAGAAACGCAGCAGCTAGATGCCACTATTGATACTCGCGGCATGATTGACCAAGCACTTGGAGCTGTGGATGTTACCGAGACATCCGCAGAAAGAGTCCACCGAGAAGTCAGCAACGCATTTGGGATGGCGGATTCCATCCATGAAGACTGCATGGATGTGGGCATGGAGGATGCTACAGAGGGTGAAGAATGTCGGGACAATCCAGTGCATGCACCTGCAACTAAAAACACTACAGAGGTTAGAGGTGATGACGTCAACTTTGATGGCCCCGCATTGGAGGAGTCTTTGGAGGGTTTGTACAATGGCTCAAAGTCCAGCAAGCTTGCCGCAACAGTATTGCTAATGAACTTGTGTACCGTGCATGGGGTGAGCAATCATTGTGCAAACGAGCTTTTCAGTATTTTGCATTTGCATCTTTTGCCAGAGAAGAATACCTTGCCGAAAACTTACCATGCTGCAAAGACTTTGACGACAAAATTGGGTTTGACATACAATACCATCCATGCGTGCGAGAAAGGGTGCATGTTGTTTCGTGGTGAACATGAGAATGCCCTACGGTGCCCTAAGTGTGGGGGGCGCAGATATAGAGACGAAGAGCGGCGGGCCTTCCCCTTGAAAGTGCTTCGTCATTTTCCGATTATTCCACGCTTGCAGAGGATGTACCGAAGTCCGAGCATCTCCAAGTTGATGGTGTGGCACTCCGAAAATCGTAGCAACCAAGATGGAGGAGATGGCCTAGTCCGTCATCCTTGTGACTCAAAGGCATGGAAACACTTTCACGAGAATGTGGATCCAACATTCGATAATGATCCCCGAAACGCTCACTTTGCTCTAGCAGCCGATGGAGTTAACCCTTTCAAGCAGAACCGGTCCTCTTGGTCTACATGGCCGGTCTTGTTGTTGAATTATAATCTCCCGCCATGGTTGACCACAAAGAAGTTCTTTATTCTGTTGGCACTGTTAATTCCTGGGAAAGAATCGGTGACATCAGAGGTTTTTGATGTGTACTTGGAGCCCCTTGTGGAGGAGTTCTTAGAGTTATGGGAAGGAGTTCCAGCATATGATGTGTCGAAGGATGTTGGATGTAGGTCATTCCAACTACGCGCCATGCTATTGTGGACTGTTCATGATTTTCCGGGCTATGGAACCGTAGGAGGTTTCTCCATCAAGGGTATGCAGCATGCCCTTGGTGCAGAGTGGACTTAGGTGCAGAGCATTCGATAGAGCTTGGTAAGCAGACATATGGTGGGACTCGTCGTTGGTTGCCTGAAGATCATCCCTACAAATCAGAGGAAATGAAGGACCACTTCAATGGCTCCATGGAAAACCGTCCTAAACCACGTGAAGTTACAGTAGAAGAGCAACAACAGCACGCATTGGAGTGCGAGGCTTGGAGGGCAGCTGGGCATGCGTCAGGAGCTGCTGGGGACCCATCAAAATTGCACGGTGTGAAGCGGCTAAGCATTCTGAACAGATTGCCGTATTGGAAGGTCAATGCCTACTCCTACTAAGGTACAATGCAAATGTATGTCTTGCATGTGACTTATAGGCTGCTTTGAAGTTTTGTGGAAGTCATCTTTGAGTAGTGAACGAGTCGCAGTCATGTTCATTGACTCCGCCATAACAGTGACGTCATTGGAAACCACTGTAATTATATGAATTGACGTTGTTCTGAGCAGTAGAAGCGTCATGTATCTGTGGCAATGGTGCAAAGTATGTGGGATGCAGATCCGAATGCCTAGTTCCTCATATTTTGAACAAAGGTATTTTGAAGCTGACTGTGGTTTTGTATGGCTGGCTATGTAGTATCTCCTCATTCGCTACACATTGGATATCATGCATTGTGAAATGAACTTGGCGAAGAACTTTTTGAAGACCATAACAGGAAAGAAGGACACTGTGAAGGTGAGGAGAGATTTACAGAGGCGTGGAATAAGAAGACACCTATGGTTGACCCCAAACCCAAGAAAGCCGGGTAAGATGGTGAAGCCGCAAGCCCCATATGTGTTGTCAGAAGTTGAATTCGAGAAGTTTGCAACATGCCTAGAGTCCTTAAAAACACCAAGTGGATTTTCTTCAGATTTGGGGAAGTGCATAAGGAAGAAGAATTTTGGGGGTTTGAAATCCCACGATTACCATGTATTAATGCAACAAGTCTTGCCGCTAGCCCTGAGAGGTTTAATGCAACCTGGTCCACGTATGGCAGTCATGCGAATGTGCAAGGTATTTAGGCGCCTATGCACCAAGGTGTACAATCCGGCAGACTTTGCATCATTGGAAGTTGATGTGGCAGAAAGCATGGCATTACTAGAGATTGAATTTCCACCATCATTTTTTGACATAATGACACACCTCCCATACCATTTGGCAAAGGAATTGGACTTGTGTGGACCTGTAAGTGCGCGATGGATGTACCCGGTGGAGCGTTACATGAAAGTATTAAAGAACCATGTTCGGAATATGGCGCGTCCAGAAGCATGCATGGCGGAGGGTTACTTGAAAGACAAATGCATTGGGTTTGTAACGGAGTACCTCCAAGGTTTTGAGGCAACACAAAGACGCGTATGGATGAAGATGAAGAGTATGGCGATGCCGAGGAGGTGCTACAAGGCGCTGGGAAGCCGTATGTGATGAGCGTAGAGCTCCGCGATGCTGCACATTAGTACGTGCTCATGAATGTGTCGGTGATGCAAGATTTTTATGAGTAAGTGCCTTGGTTCAGTGTTTTGGGTGAGGGGCATAGAAAAAGTTAACCAAATTATGAGTCCTCAAAACAATTAAGCAGAGTCTAGGCCGTTCCAGTTGTAAACCATGGCAGACAACAGTGTACAGATGCATTGGAGTCGTTTCCTTGGAGCATTGTCAACGGGGATATCTATAATGAGACTTCTTGGCGACTAGTATGAGTTGTTTTTAAGTCATACAGACGTCCTTGTTTGAATAGCGCCATATGGATGTCAAGGTAGTAGATGGTCTACTTGAAGCCTATATGTTTGTGTCTAGTACTGACAGTGCCCTTATTTTTTGGGTGGCAGACAATGGCAAACTGAAGAGCGCACAAATCCATCCACTCCAGGTCTGGCAGAATGGATTGAGAGTGTTTTTTTGGATTCCGAGGAGAATGAAAACCAGAACATGCAAGACATGGACCAGTTCTTGTTGAGCAAGAAACCATCACAGAGAGCCATTAGGTACACTCGAATGATGGCCTTTGGTAATCATTTTCGAGTGGAAGATGAAACAACAATGAGATTGGTGAGCTACAATAGTGGTGTGGCTTCAATGTTTGAAATTCCCTCGGACAATGTAGATGAATTGTCAGCTCCTTATGTTGGCATGTTGAAGGACATTCTCTTGTTAGATTATGGAGCATTAAAAACCCAGATCATCCTCTTGCGATGCGAGTGGGTGAAGCCATACGACAATCGTGGTAATCCTACATATACAAGGGACGAATCTGGCTTCTTGGTACTAAACTTTCGCCATAAACTCCCTCGTCTAGCAGAGCCCTTCATTTTTCCTAGCCAAGCCACACAAGTTTTTTTCTCCGATGTTGTTGATAGACCTGGCTGGAAAGTTGTTTTACGCAAAGAAGCTAGAGCAAAACGTGAAGTCGTTGATACAGCGGATGCCTTTATTAGCACTACGATAGAGAGTTCAGGGTTGACTGCCCCTCGACATGTACCACTTCCAGCGGAGTTAGTTAATCTAGTTGGTGCTATCGAATTGTCTGTAGAAGACAACTTATTGGCATAGGAAGAATACTAGGCGGCTTAGGCTTGGCACTAAGTAATTCCTTTACCAGTTTTGTAGGCTAATTTCTACTTCTGACCATGTACAACAATCATCAATTATTGCATGGTCGAAGAGGATTCACTGGTTCAAAAAAGCATAAGTCCAGCGTATACATTGCATCTATGATGTTGTACAGTACATGGCTCGCATGCTGGAGTCATTTGGCAGTCGGAGTACAGTGGGTTACAAGTCGTAGATTTAAAACCACAATTGTTGTCTGTCATTTTGTAGTGACGCAGTAGATGCCACGTACTTGTGCATGGTTGGCATCCGTAGATTAGTATGGCATAGCAGGCAGAATTAGTGTTTTTGCACATCGTAAATGAAGACAAAAATTAGGCTAAGGAAGACATGAAGGAATGAACATTTGCATTGAAGCAACACATGTTGCCACATTTTTTGCTTTGTTGACATTAGATGCCGATACATTTTTTTTCATCTATACTATAGGCACTTGTACGTAGAAGAGCATCCACATGAGGTCATGAATTCAATGGTGCACAATGGGATCCCGCTTCTACATCAACAACATCAGCAAGCCCTAAGCTTTTAAGACATTGTGGAGATTTGAGTTCATAGGGTTTTAAGTACCCCTCGATTGAACCCTCATATCATGTAAAGTGCAACTTATATGCCATGCTACTATATATTTAAGAATGAGTAACCTACAGACAGTTACTTATGAATTCAACATGCATCCACTAATACCGTAACCACAGTTTCTAAGAGAATCTTGCATTAGTACGAGCACTATGCAAACTATTTATACTAGCGGATTTGAGCACACTGTTGTAGTGAAGGTTGTCACTTAATGAACCCTTCCGAAGTCCAAATAGACTTGTGCTAGAAGAAGTTGCAGAAGTTAGGTGGAGACTTGGGTATTTGGGACAATGATGCCAAATCCTTGTGAAGTGGGCAAGGGAGGGACGCTCTAGTAATTCTGGAGTCATTCACAAGTTGTTCTAAAGTCAGTCATAGTTGTAATATACGACAGCGGCCCACTAGTTCTGGACTTGGACTCCACGTAGATATCCAGCCTTGCCACATCAGATAGTCAATGAGGTTGTAAACAGAATGTGGTGGATGAAACTTGCCCCTTGTTTATAAACCATTTCCTAGTCAAGAAGTTGACTCGGAAATGACTCAAACGTTGTGGAGGAATCCAGCTTGGTGCAATTAGAGAGCAGAAGTCGTTCTGTAGTCATTGTGGACAAGAAGTCGTTCCTCAGAGTCGCATTTCTGCCCATTTTCTTGTAGTGATGGTTGAGATTAGAATGTGACCCTAAGACACACCAATGGTGTGCAATTCTCCAACTTGAGCCCAAACTGAAGTTGTCTAGTAGTATAACTGCGGTAAATGGCGTGAACTTAAATCTCTATTTGTACCTCAACTTTTGGCATTTAGTGAGTGTTTCTCATGTCTACTAATGCTTCAACAATAAGTTGATCTAAGTTATCACTTGTTGGTTACTTCAGATTGCACACCTGCATTTTTATACAGAGCTTCAATTCGCTAAGTTGACCTAATTCTTGCCCTAGTTGGTTCTTGTACCCTGAAGATGGTTGCTTTACAAAGTGGGTATGTGCCATTGCCCAAATGAATCACATAAACATTGCAAAATGGCCACTTATGCATTGCATTGAGAGGAAGAGAGATCATGGATCATTTTATTGAAGTTTGAAGAAATATTTGTTTGTTGAAAGCACTGACCTCAATAGTATCTTACTCTATACATTCATCAAATCAACAATCTTTGTGGTAGTCTCCATTTGGAAAGCCTAGATATGCACCCCCTGTATTATTGGTAAGGATAAGAGAGCAAGATATATTTAACAAAATAGAGCACCCTTGCACAAAATCTTCAATAGATAAAACATAAACAAATTTGTTCAAATACCTATTTTTGATACTTAAAATAGATTCTACAAGGTATTCATCTAAACAAGAAAATACCAGAAATTGTACTTGGGTAAGATTTTATTAAAGTTCAAAGTTTAGTGGACACCAAAATATGGTGCCTAGTACATTTTGGGGTTAAGGAAAGACTTTCCATTTCATTCCCGATTCGTTGATCCACCTTTCCAGTGCTACTAACAGGCCAAGTCTCTCGTAGCACAGCTGCTTGTTTGCAATTGTCAGTTGTGATCAATTGTAAAACTCAGCCGGCAGTCGCGGTTTCGCAAGAATTCGCAACGGCACCGCTCTGGACACCCCCATGCCCGGCCCTTCCTCCATCCCCGGATCCTCCTTCACTTCCCACTCAAAGGCCTGCAACAGACTCGCAACAGAATACTGCAACGCCACAATTGCCAGCGCCATCCCGGGACACATCCTCCTTCCAGCACCAAACGGCAACCACGTCCCGTCGATCGCTTCCTTCCCCAACCACCTGTCGGGATTGAACTTCATGGGATCCTTCCACACAGTCGGGTCTCGTCCAATAGCCCAAACGTTGACGAACAGGTGTGCCTGGGCAGGGATGTCGTAGCCGAGGGCCTGGCAGGAGGTGATGGATTGGTGGGGCGCCATCACGGGCGCTGGAGGGTGGAGACGTAACCCTTCCTTGATGATGGAGAGGAGGTAAGGGAGATGGGGGAGGTCGGATTCTTGGACAAGACGGTGGGGGGAGAGGACGTTGTCGAGTTCGGCTTGCGCTTGGGACTGTGCGGTGGGGTTGGAGACGAGTTCGGACATGATCCATTCACAGGCCAGGGTTACCGTGTCAGTGGCAGCTGCAAAGGCATCCTGGTTGTGGGGCACGAGGGCACTTTGGCAGTCATTTAAGTTCTGCACCCGATGGTGATTGTTCTAGTGAAAAACAATGATTTTCGTTTGGAGAACATCTTCCACAGTCATTAGGCACACCCGTAGTTCCCGGTGGAATTCACCATTGCACAAATCGTCATACTTGTTGACAATTTCTAAGAAATAGGCTGTTTTCCACTTGCCTGACGAGCAGCAGATGTATGTGAGCCCTGGGATTGGAAGTTCAGTGCACTTGAATGCCACAATATATTTCGACCTTTCAGACATTCCACTTTTAACAATTATGACGATACAATCTTGATCGAAGAACTGTGATATATGTTGAAAGATGATAAATAGATGAATATCTGATGATTTTCACGTGATCAAACATATTGTTGGCAGAGGTGTGATTATTTGACAATTGTAGGTTCGAAGTTCAAACTACTAGGGATCGGAATGAGACTCAGGTAAGGGACCGAATCTACTCAAAGTTTTCTTTGACTGGCAACGTTGCTTTCAGACTGTGTCATAGCTGGCTCAATGAAATTACAACGGAAAGGCAAATTAAATGACTGCCAGAGTTTGAACATATCTTCTTACCCACATGATGCCTTTGACGTTGGCCATGGTCATTTGGGGCCCTGATTTGTCAGTGCCATTGTGGTCCATTTCATCCAGCAGGATATGCACCATGTCTTTCTCATGCTCAGCGACCGGTCCCCTCTGGCGCTGCTCTTGATGCTCCGAAATGATCTTCGTGGCGAATGCGTCCATGCGCTTCTTGGTTTCCGTGAATCGACGATCCAGCCGTTGGAAGTCGAACCACTTGAGCGACGGCATGAAATCGGCGGGGTAGAATGCACTGAGGCACTTGGGAATGGCTTCCATGATTTCTCGGTATTCTTGAATCTCCAGCATCTGCTCTTCGGCGATTTCTTCGTGTCCTTCCACTGGAGCACTGAAACGTCGGTTAAGAACTAACCGGGAGATGATGTTGGAGAAGAGCACGCCCAGGTGCGGCCTGAGCTCGAATTCTTTGATGCGAGGCAGCGTGCGAAGTAGGTGCGCCATTTCTTCCTCCCGAACATGACGAGTCGCTTCAATACGCTTCGTGCCAGTGAGCTCCATCTGAAAGATCTTTCGCAGAAGGCGCCACATAGGAGAATTGTTCTGACACAAAATATCTGCCAAAGATCGATCAATATGTCTGTCCGTTTTGTAATTCACGTTGGTGTACTAGCTAGGACAGTTTTCAGTATTGCGAATCCTGAAACAACATAGAGAAATAGAAGCACACTGGGACGTGGTTTCAACCAATTGAGAGGTTGAAACAAGATCCCAGTTTTTGCTTCTCGATGATTTTTCAGAAACGTGTTTCAACAGGGGTCTTGCACAAGGTAGAGGAAACAAAATCATTGCGGACCTAACCCTGTTTCCTATGTTGACCCCTTGACGAACAGCAACTCTGCTATTCATACACTTCCTTGGACTAATTAGCAAGTGGTGTAAGCATGACTAGCAACATGGCTGTGGCTAATCTTTGAATGGAAACAGGCTTGTGTATGTCACTTCTAGTAGACATTGTAAAGATTCTCACTTTAATATTGCACAAGAATTTCATAATTTCATATTGATAAAAATTTGGCTCTCTACAGCTCACTAAGTACGAATCTCCCAGAAATTATACTCCTTGATAGGGACACATATAGCAGCGGTGAACTTGCTGGAAAAATGGTTGGGTGCGTGCCTTCCCACCCCATTTCTCTGTCCAACAAACGAAGGATATCCATCCTGCACACCTGCTGAATGTTAAGCATTATTTAATTTTTATTTATAAAACCTAAAAAATCTAGCCAAAATTAGAGGTTAGCCCTTCATATTTACCCTACAGGACACTACTCACCTAAAGGCGCTATGTTACAAGCCTAACCCCTACTCGCTCCGCTACATGGGGTTTAGGTCCTACATTCTCCGGAACGTTGCCCTATGTGTTAGCCCGATGAAGTACATCTCGCCTGCGATTCTTCCGGCATCATCGTCAAGGTTGCCGTTGCCACAGTCTAGCCCCTTCATATGTCACAACGCTTCCAGGACTTGACTCAAATAGTATCCTTAACCTTAGACATTACGAACCAGTTGTAAAATATCAGAATTCAACCATTAATCTTGAGCAAATGCATTACTGAATTACTTACCTGGGCCAAACAGAACTTGGCCAGCTCTCAGGGGGGGTCTTGCGCAGAAATTGGCATCCTGTTTCTTGAGAAACTCCATGGCCGTAGCAGGCGACGATGCAACGATGCATTGTGCTTGCCCCAGGCGCAGTGACATGAGAGGGCCATACTTCTTTGCAAGCTCTGCTAAGCTCCGGTGAGGCAATGGGCTGAGCAAGTGCAGAGACCCAAGTAGCGGCAACCCAGTTGGTCCCGGAGGTAAGTTTGTGGGTCTTCTCACCACTATCTTAACCAGAATGATGACCAACACAGTCGTTGCCAAGACCTTCAAGACGGTCGTTTAATTGTTGTTAGAAAACTCCAAAGAAAAAACAAGAAAATTTCTTCTCAAATTTATAAACCAGACAGACGACAGCATGCAGCCGTACTAGCTAACAGGTGAGGAGAGAGAGAGAGAGAAGTGTACAGTACATAGAGGACATGAAATCCAGCAACAGAGAAAGCCATGACTTCGAGAAGCAAGGCCTTGCTCAAAGAGTACGCATTCCTTTAATTTGGCAAAGAACGATCGACCGCAGCCACTTTATAAAACACGCTCGCCTTGAGCTAGATGCAGTGCTTCAGTTGCCTCGTAATCTCAGACTGTACAAGTGGATGTCCTTTGATGGGAGTCAATCCTGTTCCTTGAAAGTTCGCCGTGAAACTGGATCTCCGTGGTATAGCTGACCGGACCCGTGTAGAATTAAGTACTGCACCCGTAGGTGAGCCTAGCTAGGTACTGTATGTTGACATCACTGTTAGGTTAATGCCCAAGCCGCCAAGCAACTCTCAGAGACTAACGTAGCAGTGAAGTTATTGATATTCGGCGGGTCTCCCGGTCCAGGATAACGTCAGCAATCGATCTGCATAGTTTGACTTCTTCGACTAATGCGTAAAGTTAATCAGGACTGGAAGTTCTCCACAGTAGGGGTAGTCACACCTTCTTCACTTTGCACTTGGAGAATGGAGAATGAGAAGTTTGTGAGGGTTTGGAGGAGCCAATGGGAAGCCGTGGTGAGTGAAGAAGGTGTGACACCCCTAAAAGATGTGTTGAGAGTGGAGAATGAAAAAAGTGGAGAAGCAACTTACCTAAACCTAAGATTAGACATAAAGTTGGAGGAAAATCGGCAACAACAAAGGTAAAGTGGCAATGAAAGATAAAAGTGTAGAGCACAAAGGAATCTTCTTAAGTGCTTATGTCTTCCACACTCCCAATCTTCACCTCAAGAGGTGAAGACTAGGAGTGCCAAAGATATAAGCACTTAAGAAGATTCTACCAACATGAAGCCAACCCGAAGCCGCCACCTTTCCATTCTCCATTCTCCAAGTGCAAAGTGAAGAAGGTGTGACTACCCCTAGTAAGGTAAGGTATCCTTACTACAGTAGCTATGTTGCCACCTCAAAGATACCTTTTGCAAGGCAACACCACCCATTCACCACCAAGCTAGAATAGAGTCCAATTTTGACATCCTCTCATTCATTCAAATATGTGTTTGTGCAAATTCAACATTAGTTTTCAGAAGGAACTAATGGAAGTGGGAGTTATGTAAAGCAACCAATGAGTCTTGAAGCATCTTGTAATAGCTTCAAGGATAGTCCAATAAAGAGTAGTCTAAACCTTAAAGGACGCAACCTCCATGATTGAACTAGTCACCAAAATGCTTAGATTATTGGACCAATAGGTGCATTCTTTCTTTTTAGAGTGAACAGTCAAGTCATTCATCGGCCACTTTGGGGGTTCAACATCCTTTAAGGGCTGATGTCAACACAAGGTGTTTTAATGACCTCACGTTTGAAAATTTGTAATATATTCTCACAAACTCTAAAAATTCTCAAACCACTTTTGCTTTTATGTGCCAACATTGTGATATTATGTTTTCCTCGAATTATTTTCAAAATTGCTCATTTGAAAAGAAAAAAAAGTGTTTGTTTTGGATGCAAAATAATACCTTAGTCTATCTTTTAACCCACAAATGACGGACCAATGACCATTGATTTTAGGTCTCGTTGCTCATCATCACTTAGTTTGTTGCCATTGTGCACCTAAATATGTATGAAAAAATTTATATTTATTTTTCAAAGATGAAATAATATGCCTTCTTTATTTCACAAAAAAAAATAGATTTTTTCGTGGAAAACTGATTTTTTGAGAATTTTTGAAGGAGAAGTGAAGAAAAATCACATCAAATAGAAAATTGTTTCAAAAAATCTGAAAATTTCACCATTTGTGAATATTTTTATAAAAAAAAATGATAGTGTAAACTCAATATCCATGTCATTCTATAATTAAAATTTAATTGACATTGAAAATACATCCAAAGTTCAAATTGCAATAAAATATTCATTATTAGGAATTTTTCAAAATTCAAATTGAAGTAAAACTAGAGTAGATGACCTTTGTTTTATTTAGTTGTGCTCAAACTCAAAAAATATTATTTTTTAAAAGAAATTTCAGATTTAGAGGAAGGAAAAACAAATTTCTAAAATACACTAAAAATAGCATATTTTGTGATCTGTTTTTTCACTAACTTTTCATTTATGTGAAAAGACACTTGCAAGAGTATAAACTCAATTGGATATCCTTAATAATCCAACATGATAGGTCAACAAGGAAAATGAGGATGAAAAATGCTTTTGTATTCTTTTTTCCTCATTGGTTTGTCATCTTGGTGCCACAAAATGGTGCTAGCGGCGTTCCTAGGTTAAGAAACAAATTATAAAGTACGTGATTTCTTGAAATGTTTTTTTAGTAAATTTTTCTTCAAAAACAAAGGAAATTTGCATCTTTAGTTATCCGAGTTGTATTATATTTTTAGGACCTTTGTGGAATTAGTTCGGATTTTGGAATTTTATGTGAAAAAGATGATGCATGGATATTTTAGCCCCTAAAATATTGTAGTGTTTTGAGGTCCAAAACTACTTACAGTACTCATACCCAAAGCAAGGCTAAAATCTTCATCTATATTTATTCTCTAACAAATCCAACCATAGGATTTTTTGGTTAACTTCTTCAAATACATCCTTCTAAAAATTATAGAATAAACTCCACACCAATTGCAAAATAAAAATGCTTTAACTTTAAAAAATAGTTTTTCTTAGCCCTTCATGATGGTGAAGTTTGGTCTTTCAAAATTTTAGAAAATAACACTTATGTCTAAAACTTGCACAATTTAGCCAGTATATTTTAAAATCGATTGAAAATATAAGTGAAAAAATCTAACCAAAAGAACTTTTACATTCATCTTTAAGAAAATTATAAAGTAGAAGGTGGTGAGAAGGTGGTATTGAGTGAAAGAAAAAACTAAAACATTGATAAGTTTTACAAAAAATTGGGAATCTTTAAATTTATTACAATTGTGAGAATATTCAAGTAAAAAAAATATATCTTTTATATATAGTTTTTATTTAGAGATTTCAAAATTTGATTTCAAAAAATGACTTTATATGTTTTTCCTACCTTTAATGCTTGCAAAATAAAACTCCTCATATTAACTTTAACATCATTATTTGGAAATTTTGAATGGTTCAATTCTTTTTTAATAGATATAAATTTGTTCAATCCAATAAAATGATTGGTCTTTCTTTAGAATATATATTTTAGTTGCCCAATTTGACATTGAATTTTTTCTTTTAAATCTACATAAATTTTGCAATATTTATTGGAATGATGATTCACACGTAAATTATGATGATTAGCATCCATCCTAAAAATTTCATGCAATAATTTCAGATTATGAAGTTAACAAAGCATGCCTCAGTTATCCCAAAAAAACAAGTGAGCTCAATAGTCCTTAGGGGTTATTAAGACATGAGCCATCACTAATCTTTAAACACTCACGCAATTTGAACACTGGTTGTAGAAAAAACAAACATTTTCTACATGTCATTTGTAATTAACCCTAGAAGATGCAACCTCCCTTGACCAAGGTAGTTACCAAAGTACTCAAATTATTGAATCAATAGGAACATTTTTGTTTCTATAATTAGCATTAAAGCCATATATCATACCTAATCTTTGGGAAGAACCGCCAATTAGTTCATTGTTAGCTGATAGAACATGGAAAAAAAACAGTTTTAATTTGAAAACATTGAGAAAAACTTGGTGAAAAAATCTATAAAATTTCTATTTGGAATAGAAAAAAATAGAAAACAAACAAACTAATACTTAAAAAAACCTAGTTCAATATGGAAATTAGAGCCTATTTCTATTGGCTAGTCGGAGGGCGAAGACCTACACTAGGTTGGAGGCTCCTTCAACACTAGAAGTGGACCTACACCCTTCATTTGGTTTCCATTGGGCTTACTCGTCAATCTCAAGCTCCCTAGAAATCACCATACTTGGGCATATTTTAGACCATAGGAAACCACTTAGTAAAGTCATTTCCATCAAAACTAAAACTAAGCTCATCGAAAATGCAAGTTTCCCCAACGTAGGAGCCAAATTTCATGGACTAGTAGCCTTAGAGCAGCTGCACCACACACTTAAATGCAAGCACGACCAATACCGTTGTAGGAAGGCGGCGCTTTGAGGCTCCATTGCGTCACGACTAAAGGCTTTCCACTTTTCTTGGGCAAGGCTACAATCGGCTCTTCCCACATCATTTTTGAGATCTTTTGTGCCCACGGAAGAGCTCACACAATGACTCAATCCTTTGACTATGGAAAAGAGAATGATATCATTGATGATGTAAAACAAGTTGGATAGTAAGGCGTTACCAAGAGGTGAAGTGTGGATTGCACTGCAACTGTTCCGGAAGAATGGGAGATGGAACGGCAACTGGCTTGCGACAGCACTATGTGAAGACCATTTCACGTTCCTTTCTACGTTGATGCAGTGGAGCTGCTCTAAACCCTGTGTTTTTACTAATATTGAAACTCCTCCAATAGACACTCCAGGCCCTCCAACTCTGCATTTGAGGAAATTCTGGGTTGATGGAGGCACGTGCTCTTAGAGGAAAAATAGCTGGTAACTGACATGAGCTTTCTGACGTGTCAACAAGTGATCCACAATCAAATAACTTATTGGAACTGGGGACAATCGAAGAAACAATAATTTTGTGGGTCGGATTCTGACTGACGTACGCTGATGCAAATTCACCAGTTTCACTGATGCATGCCTCTTGAAACTGCTTGTGACCTTCAGTTGGATGCTTGCCCTGCATAACACTGGATTATTCATGCTTGCATATGAAAATTAATTTCTTAATATGTTACAGTTTCAACTCTGTTAAATTGGTGATATTCTACAAACCCAAAACTGTGACATGTATCTTCACAAACTAGGTCTAATTTCATGCCACAAACTAGGTCTGGTATAGATTTTAGTTTCAAGGTGCATGGCCTGATCGAACTGTACCAAAGTGATGAACAATCACTAATGAAATTAATGAAATCAACATTTTACATATATCATACATGCTTTCCCAACATTTTCACACATTTTGGAATTTTTGTTTATTCCTTAGTTTTGCATTCTCTCTTATTCAAGGCAATTTCAATTAATCGGCAAGTTTCCAATCACAACAAATGAGATTTCCAAGCCGTTTTTCCTTTTTCCTTTGATGCTCTAGATAGACCTTGAAGTTATAGCCTTTGAAGATTGGAACAATCTAAAATATAATTAGGTGATTGGAAATCTTGATGCTTGCACCTTTGTGGAGCTAATTTAGAAGATAACATGAGCATCCAACACAACAATCATGGTGACTGTGTCATTTGCCAAAGTACACCTGATTCAACCTATTCTAATAATACACTCTGTAATATATAATTATAGGAGCCAAAGATCTTTTAGGGTTACTCAAAAGAGTGAAATGTTTAAGAAGATAATATAATCTTAATGCCAATTTCATTAAATTGGTGGTTTTCTAATACTTTGACACCTTTCAAAACACCTATTTTGTTACATAAAATTGCATTTTAAGAATTTTAATTTTCAATATTATTTTTTTTTAAGTTTTTTTATTTTTTGATAGCAGGCCGTTCCTTCACTGCAAGGAAAATAGTGAAGGGAACAAGCCTTAAATGGCCTTCTTTTGCCCTCAAATCCGCTCTAATGATTGTTGTAACAATGCAACCAAATTTACAAATATTTCTTGCAATTATTCAATCCTTGGTTTGTGCCATTAGAAGAAAAGAATTTCCATGTGTTTAGTAACTTTGAAATACTTATAGGAGAGTTTAAACTTGTTTAGAAAAGTGATAAAAAAAATATCATTTAGGCCAAAATACAAAATCTTTAATAAAGATTACATCATTTTTTTTATGTGTATGACCAAGTTTTTGAAAGCTTATATATAATCTTGATTGAAACAAATAAATCTAATGACACGATTTTATGGTGATCAAATCAAAATAAGAGGTGCCATATTGACCTGTAAGAACCAAAAAAATTGGTGCCTCAAAAAATATATATACAATTAATCATACAACATAGAGACATATTTTTAAATTATTTTAGTATGTTTCATTAGTAAAGATTTAGTTTTTACAAATCTAAAGTTAGATTCTTGTATAGAAAAAATTATTTTTAGAGGAAATTGGATAGGGGGGCAAGAACCATTAGGATATTGCCCATGCTATGTCTATGCTAAAAGAAGAAAACAATTGAAGGAACAACAATGACAACTACTAGCCTTTGATTTTTTGGTTGTCAATAGACTTCGAAAGCATCTACCATGTATATTCTAATAATACATGCAATTAATTGCAAATATTTCTATCCCAAAAAATGCTTAATTTTCAATATATGTCTCTTTTATATTATTTTTTTGTATAACACTAGAAGAAAAATGAGTTTTTTAAACTACATTTACAATTGCTTTCTGAATCATAGGAGATATGTGCCACCTAGTTGGAAGTTCATTGACAAGTTCTTCCAATGTTTTGAGTGTTGTGGAATTCACATCCACATTAGTACGTTTATTCAACATTCCCACCATTGCATGCCATCTTAATATGTAGCATTTTCAACTATGGTAGTAGAAAAGTAGTCACACCAAAAAATGACTACAATGCACATCAAATTTTCCATGGTATAGGGACATAGCAAAGTTACATTGGATGTCAATTTACCTTTCTTTTTTAAAAATTTAACATTTTTTCATTCTTTTAGCTCCAATTTTTTCTATGATAAACTATAAGAAAACATTCTAGTAGTCATTTTATAGTTGTTTCTTTGTGCCACATAGGATGTTCACATTGGGTTTTTAGTTGATCGTCAACAATAATTGATTTGCAATGTATATTGACACTTTGACTTTCAACTATAGCAATTGTTTTCACAATCGTGAAAGTGGGATGAACTCATTCTAAGGTCATTATTTAAATAGTGAATAACTTCTCTACATCAACAATTGAGTAATGACTGCAAACACCTTCACCAACAATTGGAAAACAACTTAAACAACTTAAAAGCGGGAATGACATAATAATTGCGACATGTTGGAAAGATGTTTTGCATGAATGAACACCCAAGAAAGAGTTACAATGACTAATGCACTTGCCACTCATACACAGAATTGGACATAAGTTCAAAAATATCCACTTTGATACCTAGCATATTGCAAATTGCATACACAAAAGCACAAATTCCACTACTAGAAAATTCAATTTTTCTATTGATTTGAATAATAATCAATAGAAAAGTGAACCAAATCAACATGACCAAATCAATAGAAAAGTTGAATTTTCTAGTAGTATTCCTTCAAATTTCTTTAATACCTACTTTGGTTTACACCTTTCAACACATTCATACATTACAAACCGAAATTCATTTAATCATCAAATATTGTAATTACTATTTACTAGCACCAAGTGATTCATAAGTTTTCAACAATAAAAATTTCAAGATTTTAAACAAAAATGGCGTCATAGAAGAGGAACAAAATGCAATTTATAACAATAGAAGAGAACAAGTACAATCTTATAATAACAAGAAGCAAGAGTAGCTGTAGCAAGGAAATCACTTCATGCTAAGAGGGAGAATAACAAACATATGTTGGGAAAATAAGATGTAATAGCAACAACAAGGATAAAAAACTAGAGTGCAATTATAAGTCAACAACAACAAAAGATTGTTGCAATGAAGGATTTCCTTGAGATTGAAGAAGACCCTTGAAATCCTAACCATCAATTTTTATATCAAACTTGCAGTTGCCATGTTATAATATCTACCATGACTACTCAATGACTTTTGTACAACTCTTCCAAAATGACAACTAAACATCACACACAAATGTTAAAATGCTACTAGGCAAGTTGTTTTGAAGTGGAATTATAGTCATTTTGTAGTTGCAATCATTTATTTTTTTATTGAGGATTGACACAATGAAATCTACCTTAGGCTCTAAATTTCACATAAAATTTCATAATGCACAAGGATGAAAAAATATAGTTGTAATCAATTTTTGCAAATTTTGTCGTTGATTTCCAATCCTGAATTCATTTGTATGACTACCTTGCAACTTTGACAATGTATACATTAAGATTTGATGTTTATAACCTTGTTTGTAGTTGTGGAGTAGTTGTATTGAATAAGTGGATGATTGCAAGAAAAACTTGTACTATTTGTTGTGCTTTTGCTTTTGTACATATGTGAAAAATTTTATAGAATAAAAATATATTTAAAAATATATAGAATATTAGTAGAACACTAAAAATAATGTTCTCCCAAAAATTCAGCCCTGAAAAAATATCCTTTAAAATTTATGCACAAAATAGAGAAATTCAAAATTCAAAATAATAGATATTTTATATTTACATTTTTAGAAAATTCAAAAAACTTTTAGAAAATTCAAAAAAGAAATGAATTTTTTTCTCAATCTAAAGGAATTCTAATAAATTAGTTACATCTTGATGAAAAAGAATTTAACAATTCCTAACTTGATACAAAGACAATACACTTTTAGCACATGTGCATGATAGAGAAATATTGTTTTTAGAAAGCCTTTTGGTCAATTTGTGTAATTTTTGTAGGAGTGACCTTAGATACCAATTTTAAGCTTCAAATTTTCTGTTGGAGGCTCAAAATAGAACAACTCCCTTCCAAAATGGTAAGGATGACATCCAATTGGAAATACTTTAAAATAATAAATTATTTATGATAAATATGCAAAATTATTTAATGTGTATAGTAGTCTTATGTACCTTGGATAAGAATTTCAAATCTTTTAAAGGTATAATGCAAAGTTATAGCCCAAAAACACATCGCCTTGCAAAGTGTGACGCAAAATAATATAAGTCTTTCTTACAATCACCCAAGTAGTCATTGTTTAGCTTGTTGTAACATACACGATTTTCTTCTAATGTAATCTTCTATATTATATTTATTAATTAAATTTCTTAAAAGACCTATTAGTTATTATATCCTAGAAAGCTACAAATAAGTATTGTTGGTATTGTCTTTCTATAACCACACTTTACAATTCTAATATACAAAATAGATTAATTATGAAGGATGTTGGGATCCAACAAGCTACTATTGATTTTACCACAAGTTTCATTATATTTTGTTTTATTTTGAAAATGTTTTTTTTGCATAACTATTTCTATAACTATATGATTGATGAAAATCGTACCAGATATATTAGAAGTATTTATTTCAATAATAGGCCTCAATATGTGCTCTTGCATTTTTACACATGTCGAACCATACCCTGAGGCATGACAAATCAAATTATCCACACCATATGGACTTAAAAGCTAATATTCTTATTATCAATATTCATATTATTCATATTATCATTTTCTAATTCACATTCATATTAAAATTATCAATTTCTTATTATGCATGGCTCATGTTTATTTGATTTCATACTTTAAAACTCTCTAACCATCGTATACCATTGTTTAATTCATAACAATCTTTCATTCCCAAATTGCAAATTCCATTTTTAGTGTAAACTATAAAGTACTATTTTTCCTTCCAAATTTTTCTAAAGTTTGTTCACATTGACATACTTTTAAGCATGTACATTACATGTTTTTTTAAATTAAAATATTTTGATTTCTACATATTAAAATTTGAAAACATAATCATCCACAAAATAAATGAATTTCATCCATTAAATTTATTAGTCAATTTTATAGAGACTAAATTTAGCTTGACAATAATTATTTGATTTGAATGTAATTTCTAAGGTAATTTTGGATATAAAAAAGAAAAAAATTATTTGATTTTTTGCTTCTTTTTCCTTTTGAAGAAATTTTTGTGTTTACTAATTTATTTTCACTTGTTATTATCAAAATAATATAAATGAAAATTTATTACAAAGATGATGGAGATTTTTATATCAATAGATAACATATAGTCTCATGTAGAATAAATGTAAGATTGAAATTGAAATTTATTTGAATACATCCCCAAAGAAACAAAATTAGTCTATCTAAATATATAATCCAAAATAATGTAAAATTTTTCTACACCTACAATTTCATTCAAACCTAATAGATGTTATAGATTTTGCACATGCACTACGTAGAGATTTTGCACTGCATCAAACAAATAAAAAATCTCTACATTCTAAATTGTGGAAGATCTTCAAATACTACAAGACACTAGTAATGAGCTAGTGATATACTAATATACTATAATATATGCTTATATATAATGATTTACTACTACATATTGATTGTATGAATTTTGTTTTTTGAAAATCATATTATTGATGTTTCAGCTATTATGATTGACATTCCAATTATTAAATAAGTACATGAAGAGTGCTAGAAGAGTGTATATATCTATGTCCTTCAATGTATATAGATTGCATTTCTAAATTTGAAATTAAAAAAAAAATTAAAAAAATTGTTTGTTTGGGATGTGCCAATCAATAGGTTACTCAATGCTTAATTTCACAATCCAAATTGTGTCATTGACCCCCCAAAATGATGTGATCTCTTTATGGTTGTGATCTTGATGAGGTCAGTGAATAATCAACACTAACTATCCAATTGTATGTTGTGCAATGACTAAAGAAAATCTGAATTCAATAGGCCATGCCGCCATGTCAATCAATTGGTACAAAATGCCTCTTATTTTCATTGGTTTGTATTTTTATAATTGACATTTTCTAGTAAAAATTGTCAAATGTGATTAAAAATTAAGAAAGGTTCCATGTTTTTAATTTTTGTGGAGACACGGAATCCAATGGTCAAGGGGTATAATTTCAGGTTTGTCTATTTTGTTTTAGCTAGTCTTGCAGTTAATAATTGCACTAGTGAATACAAAAAAACTATTGCAAACTTCATCTTCGGAGGTAAGCCAAATTTAACGTGTCGTAACACCACCAAATGCACATCCTCTTTTTACAATTGAAATCTATGCAAGGTAGATGTACCTATTATGGCTCTTCTTTCTAATTGTGTCTTTATGTACATCTTTTCAACATTTTTCCCTTGAAATGTTGAACAAATGTAGATAGGAATGCAATTGGGAGGAGGTTTAGAGCATCCACAATATAAATGGTAATATGATTCAATAATGGTAAACAAAAAGTAGGGCTAATGGGAAAAGAAAAAAAATGGGATCCAATGTGACCAACATGTAGCCCAATACTTTGACAGTTGCAACAATTTTTTTGCCTCACATAGTACATTTGTCTTTTTTACTAAATACAACAACTGAAGCAACAAGTGAAGTCAACTTGACTCACAATGAGCACTACGCTTGTTTCAAGATTATATAAGGAAAAAATTGCCTCTATTGCTCAAGGAGATTTGAAATATTGCCTGGAGCTCCCTCAATTGAATAGGAACCAAGGTGTGCATTGGGATGTTCTAATTGGCAAATGAGATGCCAAATCTTAGGAGTGAAGATCCCCCAAATGACATGGTATAGATCGCTTACCGTAGTTGAATACCCACTTGTACATTGAGGATGCTTTTATGTTTCCATAAAGAGCAATATTTTGTAAGTGGGTAGGCTATCTAAAGCCATATTTAAAAGAAAAGAAATTGTCCTGGATGTAAAAGAATGTTGTTTACAGTTCATCTAAAAGTAGAGATGCTACGGATCCAATGAAATAGGTCACAAACTTAGATATCATATGTAATGCCAAACTGGTATTTTGCAACTTCCAAGGAAGAAGAAAATTTTGCACTAAATTCAAAAAAAATCTTAATCACTAACGTACCCTGAAGTGGTGCATATATAGAGAATCAAATGATGGATGTAGTATAGTTAGGGTTACGCTAACAAAAAGTTGTGACTGATATGTAGTAGGACCTCTCACATAGGTACCAGTGAGGGCCCTGTGCATGCCTAAATGGGTTGAGGTAGGCCCCCACCTCCGCAAACTTCCTCACAAATCTCCCTACTATTGGGATTTTAGGTCAATTTACTAGCCAGTTCTTTTTGCCAAAAGAGTAATTGTCTTCTGGAGTTGTCAGCGGGTTTAGTGTTGCTTGTTCACAACCACATTCTCTTTTTATGTCTACTGAGCGGATTGAATCAGTGGGAGTTTTTTTGTTGGAGCTTGGGAGAGCTTGAACTTCGTATCTAATTATCTTAGTATGTTTATTTGGTTTATTCAATATTTTTTTTGCAAATGGTAGTATATGTTGTGAGGATTTTTTTTTTTTTTTTTTACTTATATTTTGTGATTAGTGTAAGGTTTCCAAGGTTCTCTTCTTTTTAGGTTACAAGTACCAATTTTTTGTATAAAATTGATTTTGAAAAGTTCTTTGAGTCAGTATGGAGCCCTTTTTTTGTGCTCAAGTGGTGCTCATATAGCTCATGCTCTCTATAACAGTGAATAATACCTTGAGTTATAGAAGTCAGGCTTGGGAGGTTTTGAATTCCGGTAGTGGAACTTCTATGGGGTTCCATATTCTTTTGTTGTTGTTTTTGCTTAGCTCAAGGAAGAAATTGCATGCTCCCTGCCTCTTTTGGGTAGAGCCTAGGCAATCAATACATTAGAATTACGTAGAGAAGATAGTGTGGAGATCAAGTAATGAAATGCACCACAACAAATTCAATTTTTTTTATAGGATGAGTTTTGGTGCATTTGAAAACTTGTTGAATATACTGACTCCTTCCTCTTAAGAAGTAGGTGTGTAAATAAAGTGAGGCCACAAATGGAAATAAAAAAAATTGTGGCGTGTGTGATTTATAGATTTGGACATGGCCATAGTCCGGAACATATGATAAATCATTTTAAGATTGGAGCTTCAACCATTAGAAAGTATGTTGACATTGTTTGTGACATACTTACTGATATAGACATATTGTTTAACCACTACATTAATATTCAAAGTGGAGATTGCCTTAGAAGCATCATCTCAGAGTTTGAAGAACTAATGGGATTGCCAAACATTTGTGGAACTATTGATGGTACACATATACCATTAGCAGAGAATCCCAGTAAAAAAATGACATTAGTAGCTAGTGAAAAAAATTCCATTGGAGTAGTTTGTGATTCACAAAAATCTTCTAAAATTTGTGCACTAGCCAACTTGGAGGAATGCATGCTGGTGGCCAATTTAAAGTATCAAGTTTGTATAGGGGTTTGAAGATGCGAGAGATTCTTCAAAAAACAGTTGTATTGGTGGTCAATGTCCATTGTATTCTTTATTTAATCGGAGATGCTAATTATCCCATCCGCACGTACTTGAATAAGAATTGGAAGGCCCCAAACGATTTGGAAAAGAAAAGATTTGATAACTCCATGATTCAAGAAGAAGAGCTCCCGTTTCTTCTTGCTTTGCCTTCTCTTCTTGATAAGTATTCCTCATCTTGTTCCACTTGTCACAAGTTTGGGTCCATGTTCTTTGAGGGTTGTTAGGAAATTGTGCATCCAACTTCATTGCAGAAGCCTCCCAATCTCCTTGCTTGAATGGCTTTTGATTGTACTCCCAATACTTCTCTTCACACATGTCTACAAGAAACTTCAAAGCTCACTTTGTTCACTCCCTCTTCAAATTTGAAGAACTGCTCTTCCTTCTCTTTTGAGTCCCTTGAAAATTGACTCCTCAAAGCCCCCTTTGAAACCTCATAAAACAAAAATTTTAACTCACTCTACTAAGACTTAAACTTGCAGTTCACTCCCTATGAGGTAAATCAACCCATTGTGGTCAGATGATCCAATGTGGACATCTAGGAAATACCCCCATTATGGATTTTTTCAGTTTGTAAGATTTTGGCTTCAATGCATGTCTTAAATAACAATAATGGAGTGATTATTGATTACATTAGGAACTTCCAATTTTTCACTGTATATTCATTGTAAGATTTGACTTTTTAGACCCTTCATGTTAGAAAATACTATGACTGCTTTGGGTGAACAACATGAACATGATGGATTCAAATTTTGTTTATTCTAAGGTAGTCTACAAACTCTTTTGGGTCATGATGCATTAAACACTTCAAAAGTTCATAGTAAATTCATACTTTGTCAAAAAAACATAATTTTAATTTTTCTCACTTTTTCTCACACTTATACTACTCTAAGAAAAAAATTGAAATTTTTTAGCAACCACAAGTGATCAAACTCCTAATTCTGATCACAATGGTCTATTTTACCTTAGAAGAACGACAAAGTCACTAAGATAGGTACACCTAAAATGACACCTGACCTAAAAGCGCCATCTAGAGCAAGTATACATTTCCAAAATCAGTCATCTTCACAGGTTGTAGATGGTGCTTTCAGAAATTGACTTTGACTGCTAATAACTTTTGCATATAGTATTCAAATCTTATGTTTTTTGGTGCGTTGGAATGTGCTTGTTCTTGCCCACACAACTAAATCAAGATCTAATCAGCCTAACAACAGTAACTATACACAGTGCCAATAAGTGGCGCTTTTAGGTGTACCCACCTTAACACAGGCTACAGTGTTACTATTTTTTCCACCGCTCGGGTAAAAGGCCCGCAGTAAACCCACGGTGAGGGCGCAGGTCGCAGATTTCGTTAGCTTCGCGTGTGAGGGCTCGGTGAGGGCTCGGTGAGGGCAAACCCGCGTTTCCGCGCCCTCACCTGTGACGTCGCACGGCCTCCTCAGCTCCATGTGCGCAGGCCTAGTGTCGCAAATTTCACAGAGTGGGAGTGTCGAGCATTGCTATGTGTAGGGTTTTACGATGGAATGAAGAGGGGTAATCCGCTCGCTACTGTAAGCATACTGACGACAGTGATTGAAGGGCAGAGCAGTTATTGACCAGAAATTTGATTAGGGTTGGTGGGGTTCTGAAACCTTGACTATGGGATCTGGAAATTTCCGCTTTCAGGATTTTGTTGTGATTGCGTGCTCTGCCCTTTCGAACAGATTGTTGGCACATTTCTGCGTGTGTTTGGAACGTTTAGCCAAAGATTTTATCAGTGCAATCGACTATGTCTCTTTGCAAATATTGCGGATCCCTAAATCTTACCGTTTGCAGATCTCTAGCACTACCCTACAAGTGCTTCAAGTAAAGGTTCTGCGGAGTTGAATGTTCGCGTCACCAATCCTGCTGGAATGACCAGGTGATCCGGTTGTTGCGGGGGACGTTGATGCCATGCGGTCCTTGGCGTGGCCCGGGGGTCGCAAGGTGAAGAAGTGAGTTCCCGATCACTTTCCTTTGGATGTCACATTTTTGTTGCGAATCGTTGGATGAGATTGTGAAACCTGTGCGCAATGAAATAAAATTCGAAGATTGGAGACGTAGGAATCCATGGACCCAGTAGGAAAACAGGATGGCAATGCATGACGTGCGAGAGCGGTGGAAAGAAAGATGTTGAGTAGGGAAAAGAACATCAAGCACTTGCCATGTTGTGTTGCCGTTGCTCCAGAAACCAACTCAAATTCGACAACGACGACGTGATGCCGGAAGGTGGGGGGAGTCTACCTGAGGTGGCCTCCAAGGAGCTTTCACGGAAGCTTCTCGAGGGGGAAGCGAAGCTTGAGCAAGGAAGCTTTGAGGAAGCGGAAGTCACTCTTCGTGAAGCCCTTTCTATCAATAACGAGGTACGCCCTTTGTATAAAATGCACTCCGACTTCCTTGCCTCGCGCACTTTTGGCAATGCTACTACAGTATCGGGTGGAATCGTAAGCATAAAGCCTAATTCTCATGGCGGAGCTATGTACACGCAAAGTCTTAGTTTAGGGCACCATCATGACCTTGAAATTGGGGAGCATTGCAGGAGGCTCGAGCCTTACTGGGAAGAATTGAGTATCGAAAGGGTAATTTCCAAGGAGCTTTACGGGTTTTAGAAGGGATTCGGTTGAGCGGACTTGCACAAAGCATGCGTTTCTTCGCATCGGAGAAAACAACATGGAGTCACAAGAAAGGGAAGAACCAAAAGCCTGCCACGTTGAACAACTTCTTGCATGCATCCAGCTTGTTGATTGAAGCGATCTTCCTTAAGGCCAAGTCCCACGAAAAGCTTGGTGCTCTTGAAGGTGCTACACGCAGATTGCCCATCGATTTAGTTCTTGTTCCATTTGGTTTTATGCCTCTCTCTATGGAACGTCGATTTGCAGAAGAGAGCAAAGTGGTGTGAGGGTAGTTAAGATTTTGCGAGATTCTATTAGTGTTACGTTTTAGATTCCTGTTTTGGAGCTTGACCTCTCTCTCTAAGCTGAAAATAAATGATTTTGCAGATGCTGCACATGAGTGCGAAGTTGTGCTCGACTTGATGGAGGAGGCCTTTCCAGAGGGTATGCCGAGTACATGGGGTGATACGAAAGTAGCAATGCTAGTGAACAAGATTTCGGTTCTTTATCCCCAGTTACTTGCTCAAGAGGGCCTTAATGATAGAGCTCTGCCTGCTTATCGTCAGGCATTACTCAGTACCTGGGGTCCTGACGAGGCCACTCGTGCAGCTCTACGGAAGGAATTTGCCATTCTGTTGCTTTATGGAGGTGTTGATGCCTCATATTCTGCGCCGTCCACTGCTGATTCAAGAGACGGTGGATACTTTCCTAAGAATAATATAGAGGAGGCTATCTTGCTGCTGCTCCTCCTTTTGCGACGAAATATCTTGTCGAAAGGCGTTTTGGATCATAGTGTTTTAGATCACCTATCTTTTGCCCTGTCCGTGTGTGGTCAATCCGTAGTGCTGGCTCACCAGTTTGAAGAGCTGCTGCCAGGCACAATGACAAGGACAGACCGCTGGTACGACTTGGCCCTTTGTTATTGTGGAGCAGGGGAGGACGATCTGGCCCTGAATCTCTTGCGAAAGTCTTTAAGCCCAGTGGAGAGGCCGAACGATGTAGCTTCCCTACTTTTGGCAGCTTCCATATGTGCAGCACAAAAAGGCCTTGCGACGGAGGGAGCTGACTATGCTCAGAGGGCATTGGAACAGATGTCTCCTGAGCTTATATACATGAAAAGCCGTGTTCTTCATATATTAGGTGTAGCACTCGGTACCCAGGCTAGGGTTGCATCATCAGATTCAGAGAGGGGGAAGCTTCAGCATAAAGCTGTGGAAGCTCTGGAAGTATGTCAGTCAACTGCTTTCTTTATTTGTAGCCTTCCAGTGTTTGACTGTGACTGGATGTCAATTCTGTATGCTTGAGATCACCTTATTGTCTGCGAATTGAAATTCAAGTGAGCACCAGGAAATGCAGATCATCGTGTAGGTCAGAGAACTCCGTGCTGCCAAGTATTAGGTGCCATTGTTTTAGTAGTGCACAAACCTATAGGTATATGGAATGGGTTTTTATTCTACTTACTGTTGGAGAGAAGGCTCTGACTGAGGTGATGCGGTGTCTTTACTCGAAGGCTTGTAAATTTTCCATATTTGTGAATTGAATGCTCGTTTTTAGTCAATGTGCAATACAGCAATGATTCTAATTTCAATGGCGGAACTTTTTTCAGGAAGCAGCTGCTTTAGAGAGTGAAGACCCGAGAATTGTTTTTGATTTAGGTTTAGAATATGCCATGCAACGTCAGCTTAGCCGAGCGCTTGACTGTGCAAAGCGCTTCTTGGACATCAGCAGTGGAGCATGGGTAGAGGGCTGGCGGTTTTTCACCTTGCTGCTGACAGCGCAGGAAAGGCATTCGGAAGCGGAGCTAGTCCTTGAAGCTGCATCAGAAGAGAGTAGCCCTTGGCAGCAGGGACGCTTATTGCAAACAAGAGCCAAAATTCAGATGGCTGCAGGCCAATCCCTTCGTGCCGTTCACACCTATCGGCAATTGCTGTCTTTGGTGCAAGCCAGTCTCCAGAGTTTCAGCTATGAGGCCTGGAATTGGCAGAAGAATAAGGTTAATTCAGCCTATCATCATCTTTATGATCCTACCATACTTATAATTCATTTAGAAGTTCATGAGATGTGTATGGTAATTCATCTGCTTTTTATCTTGATCTAATCTAGAGGCGTAACAGCACATAGATAGCTTAGCTAGTGATCACCAAGCATATCAAATCCCTCTCTAGACCATGAACTTCTTTCAGTTTTTTCAGACAGATTCTCCAAGTTTTTGAAGGAGATTGTAATTGATGCTTTAGAAGTGCCCGCATGGAAATTTCATGCACTGCAGACTGGAGGAAGAGTGGAAGAGGTAGAGGTGTGGCAAGACTTGGCAAGTGTATATACTGATTTAAAGCAATGGCGCGATGCTGAAACCTGCTTGGAGAAAGCGCAAGCTTTGAAAACCTACTCCTGTGTCACTTGGTGTGCCACTGGTGAGCAACTCAACTTTCTGTCACATCTCACTTTACCTGCAAGATAGATTATTAGATGCAGCAATTGGTTGTGTATGGCTCAGTCTGTAAAGGTCCATGCAGGCGCATATATCTTACAACTTGCTCTTCAACATCTTGCACTTCTCAGGGAAACTACATGAGGCGCAAGGGCAACCAGAAGAGGCAACAGCAAGCTACAAGAATGCTTTAGCTATTGATACAGCTCATATTGACAGTAAAGTACGGTTGGGAGCTCTTCTACGTGAAAGAGGTGGTAAACACTCACTGCCAGTGGCTCGCAGCTACTTGGCAGAGGCTTTGCAAGCTGAGCCCACCCATGAGGAGGCTTGGTTGCAGATGGGTCTGTTGCACAAGGCTGAGGGCCACACGCAAGAAGCTATTGACTGCTTTCAAGCTGCTGCGCAGTTGGGGCAGTCTTCTCCTGTTGTTCCTTTCAGCTCCATACTTCCATCTTTAACTTGGTAAGTGCTACAGAAGCAGGTTGTGGCACAGATCTCCTTTAGAAGAGGCTTATTAATCGGTACGACCTTCAAAGCAAACCTAAATTGGGTTCGATGTCATTCTTTGGTACTCCACCTGTATCATAGTTCTGTTGGCACTTTCTTCTTCAAAAGGTCTTCCTCTTGTAGAGAAGCTAAATAGACTTTCTTTTCCTGTAATTAACACGATGAGGTCGTGTATTTATTTCTGATCCAATCAGCCAAATTGTATCGTTGCTATTTTAGCCAAATTCGGCCTTGCAAGCAAGTACAAAGAGTTCATGGTAGGTATATCTATGGCATTCCTGAGGATAATGTGATATATTTCATTTCTGATTGTGTCCTGCTGTGAGTGCCCTTTTCCAATCATCAGTCCCCTTGTGGCTTTTTGTATATTAACCCTTTAACACCTGGGCATTTGGCTACATACAATATGGAAAAATATACATACAGCATGTGCTGCGACCTGGAGATTCGCCGGGTGAGGATTCAGTTGCTGGACGGAGGCGAGAAGGTGAAAGTGCCACAATTTTTGGCCCGAACTCGCAATTTCCTTTGGGCACTGATCGCTTGTGTTATAAGGCAGCAAAGTACTTCCGAACACAAGATCGCTTACAAAACAGTGACAAAGAGCTTGACCCCCCTTGACACTGTCGACGCAAAATGAGTGCAAGTTCTTGTTGCGACAAACTCAATCATTCTTCATCGTCTCTGGCTAACTTAGCTCTCATGTATGCTGTCGGAGCGCCACTGTAGAGCAAAAACAAGAAAGACTCTACAAATAATTTGTGTAACTCTGTAATTGAGTTAAGATTGAGTTCTTGAATGACCATGTGCAAATACTTTTGTCCATATATCTCATACACAACTAATTCTTCTCTAATTTGTTGCTCTTGGATTTGAGTCAAGCTAACTTAGTTGGAAGCTCTGCCTTTGCAAATTAGTTAGCCTTGATTATTTGTGAGGAAGGAGGGAGAGTGCCTGAAAGAAGTGACTTTGGGGAAGATGGGAGGAGCATTTTGAGATGTGAAGCTTGAGCTTTTTTCTCCAAAGGAATTGAAGTTGTTGCCAATTTGATTGAAGGTAGGTTTAGTTTGTTGGTTAGGTATGTGGTTGATTGAGTCTCAATGAGAAAATAAACCATGGATGCTAAGTATACTTTTGAGGTTATTTTTTGATGTTTTGAAAGTTTTGGTCTTAGTTAGTGTGTTGTTTGTTGGGCACCAAGAATCTTCGAACTATAGTAGCTCTCTTCTAAAATATTGAAGTAGACTTTGGAAATTTTGATGGTAGGAATGCTATGAAAGAATTTAGACACCACAATGAAACAAGTTGAATTCCAAGTTGCAAATCCTTACGCAGGAGAATGTGTGTCCTTGCCTCCATCTAATAAAATCGTCCTATAGTGAATCTATAGGTTGTAGCAACACATTGTATGTAGAGTTTTCATATTGTACATTTTTGACCATTTTTGGCTTCGTTCAGTGTTAAAGGGTTAAAAAAACCATGCTCAATTAGAAAGTAGATTGTTTGATGGTGATTATAGAGCATCCTTAGTGCATAACCTGAATGCACTACTCAATAAATTACTAACTTTTCATGGGTTTATAATTAGAACTTGAAATTTTCATCAATGGAAGAGCAAGTACTTTGACTAAGTACAAGAAAACTCAAATTTAGACATTTGACAACGAAAATAATCTCCTTCAAAAAGCTAACTAAAAGATAAATTTATAGAGTTGGTGAATTGACATTACCAAAGTGAATTGTACCCAAAGCATCTTGATGTCCACCTTCAAGTACAATTGCAACATTATGAAACAAGTTGTGCTCTTCTTGACTTTCTCCAATGCTTAAATAGTTGTCACCATCTTCTACTTCCTCTCTAACAATACCTTCTGTTGGCACTTACCTTTCCCTCTATTTTCTATCACACCTTGTGGTACAAGCCTTCTAGGGCCTCCTTCCCTTCTCTTGCCTTGTAGGCTAAAATGAGCATACTTTTCTAATCCTAGGTTGTTCTTTCCTTGAGATTTTTTTCCATCACTAATTTTTATTGCAATTCACGTGCCCTGATGTTTTATGACTACTTGTATTGACTATTTTTTATATGACACATTCTCATTACGGACTTTCAATAAAAGAGACAAAGTGCATCAAGTCTAATTTCTATTCCAATTTCAAAATATGAATGACAAAATAGTGGTGCTTCTTTGTATTCTTTTTCCTAGACAAGTTGACTACATGCTTAAAAAATTTCACATCATTTGGAATTGTACAACATATAGGAAAAGAATAATAAGTAGAAAGAAGTAGAGAGTGATTCAAAATACTACGTACTAAATTGTTAAGAATTTAGTTATGGAATGGAAAAATGACAATTCCAATGGTTGCAATGTTGTAATAAACAATCTACATCCTATGATTTTATTTTTTTCAAAAAATATTAAAAGTTGAGTAAGATAAAGGACTTCAAAGTTTATTTTAGAGTAGAGATTTCATAACTACCCGCAAACTAAAACTCCTCATAACTTTTGACTCATTGATCAAAATGGAAAGATTCAAAGCTTTCCATATATATATAACTCTAGAAAACCAATTTTAAATTTTTGTTTTTGAAAAAAGTGATTTTTTCTGATTTACTCGGATTGCCCAGCCGCAGAAAAAGTAACATATTCAGCCATGACTTTTTATTCATATTTCCAAATGTCCTGAAATTTAGTGCATATGAAAGATATTCCTCGCCCTCACCTTCTACTAAAATTTCAGCCTAAAATATGAACATGTACTTACCCAAAATTTCTATGTTGCCAAAAAATGCATGATGGTCCCTTAGAGGTTAATGCTTCAAGGGGTAACATATCAATGCTTTATTGGTGAATACTTAAGTGTTAATAGATACATGAGAAGGTAGTTATGGTTTGTTAATAGGATGTTTATGACTCCATTCTATGGACAATTTTGTAATTTTAGGACAGACCACTTAAAAAATTCACAAAAATTACAGTTTTAATTGATAAATTATAATTCCACTTGGGAGTTTGATTTGTGAAACAAGCACACCTTTTGGAAAATATGTACCCCACTTGGAGTTGGCCCCAAAATATTCAGATTACAAATCATGGTGGTAATAGACTTGTCCCATCTTTTTGGAGTTTGGCCCCAAGATATTCAGATTGCAAATCATGGTGGTAATAGGCTTGTCCCGTCTTTTAGGGGTTAAAGAATGGTGGAGCGGGTATCGTGGACGGAGATATGCCTATCCTGACTCCCAGGTTAGCATACAATATATTAGTTATTGATTTTACAGCAAGAAAATATGGTACGGAGTACGATATGCTGTGTGTGTGTATATATATAATATTGTGCACCGCGTAGCCCTTGTCTGATGTAGCCCACTTTCATTACTAATTCATAGTGTTTGCTTATCGTTCGAGGAAGCAACCTTTGTGCTCCGCAGGAATGTGTCCAAACCCTATTGTGAGGTTTACCGACATTTTCACCTGATACAAATCCCCGATTCTGTCCCAACGTCTGCAGACGATATAGACTTGCGTACGCTACGAGAGGTTTACAGTCAGCTCCTGGGCTTGCAGGTCTCCGACTGGAATCAAGTTCACAGGATGGGGGCACTGGAGTGGATAGTGTTCAGATAGTTGTAGTCCAGTTTGATGCGATTTCATTGCGATGGAGACTGATCAGAGTTTTTCTACGGAATTGTCGCTATCTAGCCATGGCCAGTTGAGTTTCTATCGCAGTCTAACATCTTCATCAACATCGAACACGCACCTGAAGCATTGGAGTGCGCCTAGTCGATAGGAGCGGACATAGCACGCCCTCTTCCCGGTACCGACATGTTATGCTGCCCTTCTTACCGATTCTTTCTGCCACTTGATTTGGTTGAACGGTTTCAATTGGCAGTACATGTATTTTAGCTAGTGATCTGCACACCTTCGACACTGTTAGAATCGAAAATTCGCCAAATTGCGAAACCAAAATCGTCAATTTGCGAAGTCTGAGACATGGAAGGCAGCAGCAGTCGGCCGAGGGTGGTAGTGGGGCTAGACTTCGGAACCACGTACTCCGGGTTCGCCTTTGCGCACATCACAGAGCCGAATCAGATTTACACCCATTACGACTATCCCAGGGCGGGCGCGATGGAGAAGCCGTACTGCAAAACCCTGACCGCCAGCTACTACAAGACACAACAGGATCCCGGAGTCGAATCCAGCTTGAAGCTCCATTCGTGGGGTTACCCTGCTCGCAGTCAATACGCCCACGACATACTTCAAACCAGTCGTCACCGCCGCGGCAACCGAGTACCAGACGTTGAGGGGCCAAGTCTCGGGACTTATCTGACGAGATTCAAGCTCCACTTGGCCGCGAAGGACTTGGGGGCGTCGTCCGCGCGTGCACTTCCACCGGGGCTCACGGCGGAGCTTCTGATCACGGACTACCTACGGGAGCTGGGCGCCCTGATCGTCACCACTCTGCAGAACAACTACGGAGCACAATTGAGCATCGAGGTGATCCAGTGGTGCGTCACGGTGCCGTCCATCTGGGATAACGCGGCCAAGGAGGTGATGAAAACGTGCATGAGGGCGGCAGGGTTGGTGTTCAATGGAGTGGAAGGGAGCCCTCACCCTTTGATCATGGTGCTGGAGCCCGAAGCTGCGTCCTTCCATTGCCACCGGGCCTTGAGTGAGCAGAAGATGGAGGTGGGCGACCGGCTCCTCGTGGCGGACATCGGAGGGGGCACTACCGACATCGTGCTACAAGAAGTCGTGTCCACGAGCCATCAAAGCTACAAAGTGAAGGAGCTCACGACGAGCTCGGGAGGCTTGTGTGGAGGGACGTACGTGGATAAGGGCTTCATGGACTTACTGCACCGCAAGATCGGCCCGAGCTTGGCGGACTGCACCAGAAAGCACCCCAACATCTACGCCCAGATCCTCAAAGCTTGGGAAACAGTGAAATTGAGCTTCGGCGATCCCGTGTCGATCGGCGAGCCAATCGAAATCAACCTTCCCCGCAAATTGGCGACGGAGTGGGAGCTCTACGACCGGGAGAGCGGCGCTCCCGCGCAGGAGTCCTACGACGAGCTGGAGCTTTCCTACGAGGAGGTTCAGACACAAGTCTTCGATCCCGTCGTCGAACAGAACATTGCGCTCATTGCGCACCAATTAGGTCAAGTTCCCGGCAGGGTGATGTTTCTCATTGTGGTTGGGGGATTCGCCGGGTCGCCGTATCTCATGAGCTGCATCAAACGGCGATTCTCATCCGAGGTATCGCTGATCATTAGTCCGCCTAACCCTGGCAGTGCCGTGTGTCAAGGAGCTGTGGCTCTTGCCCTTAACCCCACTTCCATAGCTTCAAGGATCAGCAAAAAAACATACGGATTCACCGCCGTCGAGCCTTTCGAGAAGGGAGTGGATCCTCGTGAATACATGGAAGAAATCGACGGTGTCTTGAAGTGCAAGAACCGGTTCAAGGTGTACATCCATAAGGGTGTGCAAGTCGATGTAGACGATTGCTTCAGCTCGGTGTTCATGCCGATCTATCAGGACCAGAAGTCGATGGTGCTGGAGCTTTTAAGCTGCGACGACGAGATCGAGCCCAGGTACACAGTTGGCGAGTGGGTGAAGAAGGAGGGGGAAGTCGTGATTGATATCTCCCAGGACATGACTTTGCAAAAGGCTCGCAGGTTGAAAGTCTCGCTCTTCTTCGGACGATCCTCGCTAGAAATCAAAGCGGAAGCGTTGAACTTTTCTGCTGGGGGAGCTCAGCAATTGGAACTCCCTGTTGAAGTTGAGTACCACTGATCTATGGCAAAGGATTGATCATCTCTCGCACCAAACTGCTCAAGTGAGTGTCGTACACTCTGTCGCACGTTTGGGATAAAGATCAATAGCCAGTCTGTGCAGTTCTGCAGGGACCATACGATAGTTAGTCTTTTACAATTACAACTTCAAATTGCATGTTTGAGGTGCACCGTAAGGAAATAAAGAAAAACACTGTATCTGTACAATTATCGTCGAGGCTTGTCCACAATCAAAGTTGAGTTGTACAATTTGTAGGTTTCAAATGCACTCGGGAGACTCAGCACTTGTATCCTGGATTCGGTAACCTGCACGACATAGTGACTTTAGGGTTTCAACAATGTGAGAGTTTAGGGCTCACATCTCGGGGAGACCTTGGACATGAACCACAGAGAAGGGGCTTTCTATGTAGAAAAAATGGAGAAATTGATAGCCTGAGAAACAATCAAACGTAGTGTCCCATGATCATGTCATATATGCAGATGCGAACTCAATGGAGCATTCGTCATACTTTTAATTGACAATGACAAAAATAAATCTTAAAAAGATTCAATAAGTGCAACTACAATCCGACTCCAACACTTACCAGCAGCGTCCGTGGCGAAGTCGCTCTTCTGTTAGGGTTTCGCTGCAAGACAAGTGGGGAAATTCTCAGATTGCTCCATCCATAGCTTTTACTCCACATCAGCAGTCTCCAGTTTCGAGGCTAAACTGCGCAGTTATGATTCTCCTTTCGCTTCCAGAAGCGACCTGCATTACGTGCAATCCAGAGAAATCACTCTTCTGCTATCGTTCCAAAAGAGAACGACAATTCTTGACCTAATTTTGAGCCTGGCTGGATTAATATCTGGTTCAATTTTATGTCGGAGACAAGTATGGATGTTAGTACCTTCTGCACATAGTGCTCCCGTAGCACTCAGGTGCTACAGAGCAGTCCTACTGAAGCCAATTGACAACCCTGCGAATTTACAGTCCCCAGTGCCTCCCAAATCGTTTCGAAGTACAATGCATTGAACAATGGTATCGGTTTGCACGGTCGCCGTGGTCGCTGTTGATTCCCTCACAGCTATTGTAATTCTGGACCCGAAAAAAAGAAGTCGAAACCCTAGTCATCTGGCGACCGTGAAATCTGGTGTGAGGAGCAAAATCTGGCCCAGTCCCTCCTCATTTGAAGGGCTCAACAAAGCGACAATGCAAGGGTGACAATGCAAGGGAGAAGAGACGCAAAAGGAGCTCAAATCTAAATGCGTGCACAGACTGACTGGATTCTTCAGCTCCATTGATGTCATTCAAAACCTTTGGACAACAATAGGAATATCCTCTGAAAAGATTGCAGATTCCCTAAACCCTAAAACTAAAACCAGATCATTTGATGAGATTCAAGGGCTACGCAAGAGCATTCCTGACTTCCTGTTGGGTCATGAACACATTTCAGTACAAACCCTAAACCTCTCCAAGGATGGAGTCTTATGACTTTTACTCAAACTTCAAAATGCTGCAGTTTGGCATTTCATATGAATGATATTTTTATTTTTATTTTTTCTTCATTGATGAAATCACTTGTCTCTGATCTTAAAAGTTTCGGATTATTTTGTGAAGGTTTAATATTTTTGACTTTTTTCTAACTCCTAAAGGACCAAAGCATATTTTAGGCAGAAATTGTGAAAAATTGCCACTTTTTAGGGCACTGAGAAAAAAAAGAAAAAAAGTTCAAAAATAAATTCAACCATACAAATTTGTACTAGACTAATATGGGAATGTGCGGAAAAAAATTCAGAAACTTTGATTGCACAAATCGAAAGATTCTAACATTTGAAGTTAGAAGAAAAAGTTTTTTTTTTTTTACTTTGCCCAACAGTGTTAGAGGACTTTAATTCCTCCTAGAGTGAGATTTTTATACTACATATGGTTATTTTTTTGTTGACATTTGCACTTCGTATTATGTAAGTTACATACTTGACAAATTTCAAAATTATGGGAGGAATTTTGTGCATGTTGACATAAGTTGTTTGAGCTACTCCAAAAGTTTAGGGCAACATAACTTTTGATCCAAGCATCCAATTGAAAAAAAATTGTAATCCCACTATAGGGATACATGTTTGCACCTTGTGTCATAATTTTATAAAAATCCAACCAAAATTGACTTTGTAGGAACCTACCCGAGATTTCTTGTGGATGTTGAATGGACACTTGGTCCTTTAGGGATTAAAACAAAGTGAAGAAAATTCATATCAAATTCAAAATACTTTTAAGATAATCTGAAATTATAGTGTTGAACATCATACTTAAAACCAATTTTTTGTGTCATTCCATATTTATAATCGTAGTTCAGGGTTCTCAATTCCAAACTACAATACAAATATTCAATTTCAGAAAAAATTCAGATTTTCAAGAAGCGTAGTTGAAATTTGACATGGGAAATTGTTCATGGAAATGTCAAAATTAGGTTGGAAAAGAAAAGAAAAAGTTATATGGAAAATCCACTTTTGAAAAAATACCATATTTAGTAAATAAATAAATAAGTAATATGACTTGAATTTCAATCAATAAACTAGATGAAAATTATTAATTTTCACTATGAATATGAATAGGAAATGTTTGACTATTCATAAGTCACATTTAGGCTCTTTCATGCTTTCTTTGTGGTAAAAGTGCAATTCAATCATCAATTGATGTGCAAATTATTTTCATTTGGCATGGACAACAAAACCTTGAAAGAACGAAGTTATGATTACCCCCCAAAAAAATATTTTTTGCACCTTATCATATTAGGTTATTAAACTTTGAAATCTCTGGGCATTTATATGCCTAGGAATTTTCAGCATAACTAAACAAATAATTGTATATGATCTTTTTTGAAACTGGATCCAAAATAATGATTATAAATTATAACCTCAACATGTCAATTGTAAGGATGGATTTTCCAAAAATATCATTCATTTTTTTATTAAAAATCAAAATAAATATTACATACCAAAATACATTTAAAATATAAAAATTGTATAATTGTATTTTATTTTATTATGATTGGCTACAAGAATGAGATTTATAACAGGCCAAAAGTTGCTTACATTTAACGTGTCCATTTTGTAGAATATCTAATTTATGTCTTTGCAATAAGTACAAATATTTCTATGATTTAAATTTGCACATATTTCATTTTTTAATTATATAACAAAATTACACATATTTTTGCTAACCAATCTAACATTGAATTGAAAACAACTAGGGCTCCATTGCTCACCTTGGTATTAGTGATGCCTGCCTGAAGGTTTCAAGGCCCTACTTTTGAATTGAGAGACTTGGTCAATGGGAATTTTTCCATGGATATTGGAGTCAAGAAAGCAGAAGATTTATATTGGAAATAATTTTTTTTTTTATATTTGTTAGCTATTCATTTGTAATTCTACTTAAAATATATAGTATTTTGAAATATTAACCAACAATTTGGAAAAATGAATTTGCAACAACAGAGGGATAATTTTCAAAATTTAGAATGAGAGAATAAAAAAATATGCACCATAATGTTCTACACTGTAATATAAACTCCTATTGAAAGATTTCCAAGAGTTTTTTAGCACATATTGCATTTGATATGAATAGTTTCACTTTTTATTGAGAATTTCATAGTAATTTAAAAAAAATTCAATAATTGAATCCCAAACATTACATGTTTTTTTTGCTAGTCTTGATGGCTACGAGTTCCCATTTGGAAACCCATTGTTCGCAAGCTGACCTGACTTGGCCAAAAGACTATCAGGTCACTTTTTTACAAAAATAAAATAAAATAAATTTAACTTCATTTTCCATTTTAAGGATTTTTATTTTATTTTTGAAAAAAAAAAATTTTGACACCGGTGTTTGATGAGACCGGGGGGAACGGAGCTGGGAACAAGCCTCAAACAGACCTCCAGCCCCCCCAATCTCATCTAATGGGTTTTCAACTTTCACAATTGAAAAGACATTGAATTATCTATAGATAGATCGGACCCATGGTTGCAAAGTAAACCTTTCAATTGTCATATATTTTTCTTTTTAAATTCCATACTAGAAATAATTTTAATTCAAAGATTTCCATTAAAAGACATTGTATTCAATGTGGGCTTCAATTTTAGTCATGTGACTTCAAAATTTCATTATTTTTGCCATGGCTTCAAAATCATGTTGTTTTCATCTTGGCTTCATTCCACCATTTTTTTAGTTGTGACTTGAAATGGAACCCATGGTTACAAGTAGTAGACCCTATATTTGTCAATACAGAAATCCCAAAGTTCATTCCAAAATTGGCTAAACTAATCAACCTAATCTAAAGGTTATCATTGGAATTTTATAACAATTTGAACTTTGGGTCTATAACCATGGATTTCTAAATTTCTAAATCTACAAAGAAATTTTCAGATTTTTTTAGCACTAATTGCATTTGTCATTTGATGTGCATTGTTTCACTTTTTATTTAGAATTTCACAGTAATTTCAAAATTTCAAAACAAAATGCAAAGTTATACTAATAGAAGTCATAAAAGAAGATATGTAATTACATCTTTAACTTCTAAGTCCCAAGGCACTTTGTAGGATTTTTTGCCTCAAAAAACATTGAAAACTGCCATTTCTAATGCATCGATTGAAAAAAAAAAAAAATGATTTTTTTCAAAATGTAACCATAGGATCTTGTAATAAAATTACATGAGATTATGTGGCAAAATTTTCATGAAATTTGACCATACGGAATTACGGATCAAAAGATAATTAATTTCAAAGTGACAAGTTATTTTTTGGGGGCTATACCCAAAAAATTTAGATGACTTTGACCGCTTCTTGTGGTCAATTTTTACACTATGGACTTCAAATTTAATTTTTATTCCATAATAAATATCATGTTAGGCATATGTGTACCAATTTTCAAGTCAATCCAAGACATGGAGCATATCCAAAAAAATCCTGCAATGTGACTATGTCCTGAGATTTGACAATACACTATCTAATTTTTGTACACATTTTTCCACCACATAGTTCAAAAATGAAATAATCCAAATGGTAAATTGAAGTAGGTAATCATTATAGAGAAGACTAAAAAAAAATTCAAAAAATTCAAAAATCTCCAATTTCTATGTCAATTTTTAGCACATTGTGAGGTCTAAGACAAGGGGTAGCTTTTTAATAATGGATTACCCACTACTCCTAAGATGTTCCCATGCAAATCCTTACCTATTTCCATGTTCTTGAAGTCCTCCTTTCGTTCTTGAAGTTCTCCTAAAGTTCCCAAAATTATCCATGGCCCCCTTGCAAGGACAACAAACATTCCTTCCAAATTTAGTGACATGTCTGCAAATAAGCTTACATCCACCCCCTCGCTCAATCCTTTGGAAACCCGTTGACCTAGAACTTGTCCTCCGGGGAAGTCAATAGAAACGGACCTGCTCAAGTTGCCTCCTCTTCCCCATTTTCACAAAAAAGGACATAACTTACTAACCAAATGTCCATTTTACACAAAAAGATTATGTACTTGAAGCTCTTGGAAAACTACATGTGTGGTAAAAGTTTCAAAAATATGTCATACAATTTGACATTGAACGAGCCTATCTAAAATCAATTTTGTCCTCTATAGGGACAATGGACTTTAGGGGTTAAAAAATAAATTCAAAAAATCACATTTGTAAGTACTTGCAAATGAAGCTTGAAAATTTGGTAAGAGGCTCGTCCTTTGAGGTATATAAGTTTGTTGAGTGACATAGGAGTCTTAGTAATTGTGAACTTATTATGGTGAACGTTGGAGGTGTATATTGACCAATAGCCAACATTGTATAAAATTCAAAGATCTCAATCCCATTGGTTGGCTTAAAACCTATCAACCTTCATATTTTACCTTGATTTTGCAAATTAATTGAATCCCAAAGGTTCTCATTGGTTTGAATGAAAGACACTATTAATAGGCTTCAATTTTAGTCTTGTGACTTCAAAATTCCATTATTTTTGTCTTAGATTCATTTCACTAGTAGAAAAACATGTCGGGTATAAGTGAGCTATTAGGAGCCAATGGTGCCCGTGGAAAGGTCCTTTTTGGAGTCCTTTTTGAAATGTTAATGGAATGTTTCACTCAAAAACTTCATCAATTTCATCAAAATTGTTTTTAAAAATTATTCAAAATTGTCAACAATGACATATTCTATTCAAAATATTATTAATTTCAATGGAAAAGTTTCTATATAGTCTAATTTCAAATTCAACAAAGGAGTAAAAAGCATTGGTTACAACCCTATTTTTTTACTTAATTTAGTTTAAATGATGACATCATAGGCTATACAATATTCAAATATAACATTGACATTTATGAATAATGAGGCATGGTTTTTGGAAGAAATCTAAAAAATTTGAGCTACACAATCAATAATGGTCCAAAAAAGCAATGATTACGTCTACAATGACTAAAAAGTGGGTGGCTCCTAATACCTCATTTTGACCTTGTCTACAATGACTGAAAAGTGTCCACAATGACTCATTTACAATCATTGTGGACAATTTCCAGTCATTTAGGACAACCATTGTTAGCTTGTTTTCTGCTAGGATCCTAGCTCCATCCCACCATTTTCATACAGGCTTCATGCCATTGTTTTGGTCATGACTTCAAAGGCCCCCTATGGTTGCAAAGTAGACCTTATACATGTCAAACAAAAATCCAAAAAGTAACTCCAAAAAGTCAATAAAGGTCATTCTTCAAAGGTTGTCACCTATTGTCATTCTTCATGTATTATATTGTGGCTGTTAGAGCCACTTTTGGGTGCATAGTGACACTTCTGTCACTATGCTCTCAAAATTTTAATTAATTAATTTTAAACTCTCCTCCAAATTCCCCTCCACCCTGGGTTTAAAAAAGACATTTAATTAAAATTAATTTCTTAATTTTTCATCCCCCCTCCCCTACTTGTAATTTTTTGAATGAGGTTAACATGACAAACAATATGGGACAATGAAAATCCTATATCCCATATCCGTATATCGTATCCGTATCTATATTGAACAATATTCCAATATCAAATATCCATATCCATATTTTGGTATTGTTTTTGTATTTGTATTCTGTATCCATATCCGTATTTGGAAGGATGGCTTAGATTCAATCTCAAAGATCAACTGCTTAAGAAATTTTGAGAAATCAACGGCATTAACGGCATTTTAGAGGGGGAAGCATTTAAAAAAAATCAACTACCTATTCATTTTTGGGAGAGGGGAGAGGCAACAAATGACAAATCAAATATGTGACTGCCTCTTTTGGGTGCATAGTCACCTACAGGTTGTCACTAGAATTTCATTTTTACCTACAATATAACTAATTTCAAACAAGTAAATGCTTCTAAATTCTAAATTTTGTAATGTATGATGAAATTTTTTAATTCAATTGTATGCATGTATTTTAAGGTAAATGAAAGAAATCTAGACATTTTGCTATTCCTTTGAATATATCTATGGAGTAACAATACATTTTTTAATCATCCAATTAGAGGTGAAAGTAAAATTAAATATGTACCCAATGGTACCAAAAATATTTAGATTGAATCTTTTTTATTGTTGAATTTATCTTTCAAGTTTTTGTAGTGATCATATTAAGGACATTTAGATATTTTAGTTAGGGTTAATTAAAAAAAATTGTAGTATAGATTTCACTAGTGGAAACATGGGCTCATAGACTAGAGAAAGAATCCATGAAAAGACCCCACATGACAAACTTGACTACGTGTGGGTCTTGAGGGGCATGTTTCTCTAGTCTATGCAATCAATGTTTCTACTTGTGTTTTGAATTTAAATTTCTTTAATTTAGAAAATTGAATTGGGATTCAAAGAAATAAATTTTCAAAAAAATAAAATTGAACCACAATCTTAAAACAATTAGGTACATGAAAGAAAGGAACAGGAAACCACTAGTATTTCTAAAATGGAATGAAAACATGTCAATCCTAATGGTGAGGTTGTTGTAAACATCTAAACTCTATGGATCTTTTTATTTTGAAAAATTATAAAAATGGAAGTAAAAAGAAAATCCAATATATGCTATTTTTTTAGGAAGATGCTTTGATTGCCAACAAAATTAGACTCTTCTTAATCCCTAAAGGACCAAACAAGTTTTTTTGGCAACCCAACAATTTTGGGCAACTCACTAAGAATTCAATTTTCATTTTATTTCTTTGAAATTTGCACGCAAACTATGGGCAAGGAGTAGCTTGACTACATACTTAAAAGGTTATAATTGTATGATATTTAGTTTCTATTACTCTTTGAGCAACTCAAAAAAATGACTTTTTTAAGAAATAAAAATTTGAAATTGGTTTCCTAAATTGGTATATATGTACATCAAAATCTTTGAATCATTCCATTTTGATTGACAAGATGAAAGTTATGAGGAGTTTTAGTTTGTGGACAGTTATTATAGAATCTCTACTCTAAAATGAACTTTGAATTCCTTTATTTAACTAAATTTTCAATATTTTTGAAATAAAAAAATCATTGTATGTAGATCATTTATTACAAGATTTACAGCATTACATCCCTTGCAATTGAAAATTTTCAATTCCTTTTTTAAAACTAAATTCTTAACAATTTAGTATCTTAAATCATTCTCTATTTCTTTCTATTTACTATTTTTTTTAGTATGAATATGACTTATTTTTTGTTGGAATTTCTTATATGTATTTTCAACTGATTTCTTTAACATATTATGGAGAGTAACAAGGTGCAAGATCTACATATTTTTGTGTAAAATGTTTGAAAGATGAAACCTAACCATTTGGAAAGAGTTGAAAATACTTCTTTTTGAAATCTAAATACCATGTTCTTGCAATTGGTAAGGTTTTTTATTTTGAAATTTTAGAAGGGTGTACACTAATAAGTTAACTAAAGGATCTTGCAGTTGGATTTGTTAATGAATAATTATGTATGAAGATTTAAACCTTGCTTTGGGTTTGAGCACTTTAAGCAATTTTGGATCTAAAAACATCAAATTGGTTAAGGGGGTTGACATTCACATCACTAATCTAAATTGAATGCTTTGCACGCCTTATATAATTATTTTCTTTAGTAAATGAATATGAAAAAAAATCATTTTGATATTTTTATTTATATTACCTAAGCTTATGCATTTAAGTTTAGAAGGCATAATTTTGTACAAGATACTATAACTACCTTTGAAACTAAAGTCTTTATATTTTTCAACTCACAAATTAAAATTGATTGAATGAAAGTTTCTTTTGCAGATAATAACCTATTCAACAATGGATTATTATTTATTTTTTGAATCAAAATTTTGAATTTTTTAGTTTTCAGGAGTCTTTAGTTTTTGCTTAGGACAATATCATTGCCAACACAAACATTAGGTGAGATTTTGGGCCTCCAAAAGACTGTTTTGAGCTTGTTCCCTTCATTGTTCCCCCTACAATGAAGGAACGGCGGGGTGTCAAAAAAAAATTCAAAAAAAAGAAGAATTTAAATTTAAAATATTAAAATACAAAAAAAAGTTGATTTTTTGTTTTGAAAAATGAGGTGGCTATCTCTTGACCATGTAGAACTGCTGCAGTGTCAATGCAACAGTCAAGTTCCCTAGTTATCACTGTACCCAGAGGATCACTCAATGTATTCTTTGGACATCACATGCAATCAAGTAAATTTTCTATCCCTTTTACTTTTTAATAAATTTTGATTTAGCTCCAAATTTTTGGGTGTTGTTACATAATCAATATATCTTTTATGTAAAAAAGAATTTGGATTCAATTGAATTCAACAAGATATCCATAAGCAAATTAAAGATTGCACTAAAATGGTTGTATTTTCACTTCAAATATTTATCAAGATTGCATTTGAATGACAATTGTATCCAACTTTGGTATGCATAAACTTTAAGCAAGCCCTCATTTATTGGAAATTTAAAAATTATTTTAAAAATATTATTTACCATATAAAATAGGGGTCAAATTTTTTTTTCAACTACACAATGTATTTATTTTCTTACAAAATTTGTAAGTAATTATTTCAGATAAAGAAATTTTCAAAAATTCACAATGTGAACTTTTGTAGTCTAGATTTTGCCTACCTCGCAAAAATCCAGGACTATAGTATAGGGGTTCAAAATCTAGGGAATGGTCAAATAGTCTAACGTATTGTGACAAGGGTCACTTGCTTTCAAGATTAGAATGGGATTTACTACAATATTTCACAAACAACAAGGAAATACACATTCACTTCTATACCCATTTGTATAATTTGGTTGCCGGTCCGTTAAATAATGCTATGGACGCGTGAAATGCAATCCTAGTCCTGCCTAGTATTCCAAGGGAGTTTTTCAACAATTTGTCAGGTTTGACCACAATTTGTCATGCGCATGATCTAGTACTAGACAAATGCAGATATATAATATATTTATATAATTGTACACATGTTCATTAATTATTGGTGATTTGCGTTACCAAGACAATTTGTCCAGGCACTATTTAACTAGCCTGATTACTAGTTAAATGAATGGAAGCCGGTTCCAGTCCTACAACAATTTGTCTCTATCTAATGCAAGGCATGATTGCAATGCATTCACCAAGCTTAGAACACTCTGCACATTCACAACAATTTGCCAACATGCACAATTCACTTGAATTCATGAATCAACCAAAGACATATGATCTCACTGCCAACCTTACTGATTCAAATTGCTTCTCAGACTAATTGTCTTTTCTCAAATGAAATCATTTCAATTAGTAATATTCTCACAACTTACAAAACATACTTTTATTCACTAATATGAATTAATCACTAGTTCAGTATTGACTCTTCATATTCAGTCCTTTTGACAATTTGTTCAATTATCCCAACTTATCAATTAGAGATCAAAAGACAATTTGTTAAAGCTCCCAGCTGGACAGTTAATTATTTAACAAAGTGACAATCACAATAAATTATTTTGGACTACTCTTAGTCATGCATTTTAAATCACAAGCAAACAATGTATTCCATTCACACAATTACATAAACACATAATTCAAATTCACAATTCAATTCTAATTCACAAAGACAATTTGTCTGCATCCAGTTGGACCTTCTCTATATTCAACAGTTCCACAGCATCGCACACGATTCAAGTACGACAATTAGTCTTAATAAAATACAAGTAGTAAATTATTAAATCACACAATTTATAAATTGTTCTCAACTTTTATCAATTCCAATTTAATTTGGACTATCACTGGTACATGTTAATAACAATAACAAATTGTTTACTTCCTAATCAATTTGCACTTCACTACCAATTCAACTAAGCGCAAACATACAATGAGATCTAGTCACTCGATTCTCAGACGATTTGTATAATTTCTACACAATTCTGTGGAACCAATCATTGGTCCACAATTCCACTTGACAAATTGTCAAGCTAACTGATCCAATAAATAACCAAGTAAGACAACTTGTCCTACAACTTATATAATTAACAATTGCAATTAAGACAATTTGTTAAGTATCAACATACCAGGTTTTATCTGATCTTCTGCTGGTACTCCACAGACTTGCTCCAATCTGGTTCACGCTTGCAACCTGCAGGTAGATTGTTTGTCTAATTCTTCAACTTCTCAATTGACAACTTGTCTCCAAGCAACGTTCCGGCTCCCGATCCATAGACAATTAGTTTATTCACGTCATCACTCATGTACTCCAAGAATTCACGATGAAATTCTCACAGGCAAACTCACAACCTGATAGACCAAATTCGACTCAGGCGATCAAACAAAACAACTAGTCATAACCACATACACTTCACAACTGGTTACAGTCACTCAAACTTGTAATTAGACAATGAAAGAATCCAAAATTCACTTGACAAGTTGTTAGTCACTCACACAAACAACAAGTTCAATGATCCAATTGCTGGATCAAGAGAAAGTCACTTATAAAATTCCACAATTAAATTCAAAGACAATAAGTTCAACTAGCTGGCCCAATCACTGGTACACAGCCGGACAAATTGTTAATAACTACACTTCAATTATTGATCTACACTGTAAAATAACACGCATACACAAATCACCCAATCGCTGGGTTAGTACACAACTACAAAATATAATTTGTCACACACAAACAAAGGATCCAATCACTGGATCACAATGCTATACCACAGCACTACGGTGCTGGACAATTAGTTTAAAAGACGATTTGTATTACAACTTGAAGGAGTTCACAGAGTTACAAGAACTTGACAATACAGACGCACACACTTGGCTGGAAAACGAAGAAGAAGTGGAGAGAGTAAAAAACGACAAATTGTCTTCCTATATGCTACTGAGAAGGTGCCAACCGCTGCCAAGACGATTTGTCTCTGTTCCTATCTAGCCGAACTACATCTTTTGGAATCCTTCGTCTAATTATTCATTCTTCTTCTATTCATTCCTAAGATAAGTAGTAAATGACTGCTTTTTACCTTACTAAAGACAAATAGTCAAAAACAAAAAGTTCACTATGCTCACAACTTCCAACATAGTGAAACATACTATAATTTTTTCAAACTATTTAAATGATTTTTTACCATATAAGATAGAGGGTCAAATTTTTTGTTCACACGTGATACAAAGAATACATTGAGTGAATCCCCCGAGGCACTATATGATAACTCATAGTATTCTGGACGCCCCAAATCTCACCTAATGACATACTATCTCTAGAATATTATCACATTCCTACAACTTCAAAAGAAGTTCAAAATATCATTAAAGAAATTAACATTGCAAGAATGTAGTATTTGAAATCCTAAAGTATCCATTCATAGACCACGGTCAGGGTTGCTAGCATGCGAGCCTGTGAGCGTGAGCTTGTGAGCCTGTGTCGGGAACTTTTTTTTGTAGTAAAAACAAGTTGGGACCTATGACCGTGGATTTATTACATTATAAATTTCAAGAAACATGAAGTCATTTTATTGAAATTTAAGACACTTACAAATGTATTTTGAAGATTTTTTTTAAACAAGCAAATGTAGTCATTTTTGTTAGACATCATGATATACAAAATCCAAATGAAAATAGCAAATGTCCAAGATGTAGCCATAAAACACACAAATCCACTCATAATTCTAAAATCACACATTATAATTCAACTCAATAGAAATGTCAATCTCAAGAGTCTAAGTCATAGTGGACTTTATTGCAAAACCATCACTTGTTGATGGCTTTTGGAGGCACTACTATTTATAAGATCCAAAATTTTCAAAGCATAAGTATCTTTGTGGCATTTTGGTTGAGAGTAGCCAAAGTCCGCAAATGTTGATGCCATCTACTTAGCAAATATGGAAAGGTGAAATTCTTCTCCAAACTGAAGAAAAGACTTTGTGCCTTCATCATCCCATCTACTGATATCAATTCTATAAGACTACAAACAAATGTTAAACAATGTTAAACTTGCAAAACTTAAAACTTGACATAAAAAAAGATACAAAAAATTGCTTGCTTATTTGTAGAATTTTGACTTATAATCAAATTAACTTAAGAGGCGCCATGGTCGTATTGTCTAGATCTTAGGATATCAAAATTGGTAGCGGTGGTTGTGTTTATGTCATGCATGATTTGCATGATCAATTCGATCTTGTCTTTGGTATCGAGAATTATATAGTTTACTACAATAAGCCAAGACGCCTTTGTTAGATGAACCCTAGATATATGATTCATCCATATCAATAGACAATGATTTCTGTTCACTCAAAGAACTTCGACTTCTTCAAAAAATAGAATAGAACATATATAAATTTAGTGTCTTTTTTAGTTGATTTGTCACTGGAAATCTCGATGTTTACATTTGTCAAAGTCATTGGTTGCAATAAACTTGCCACATCCGCAACAAAGACTATGTCACGATGCATTGTTGAGGCTGAAGCTTGACCCACATTTCCTCCCTAGTTCCTACACTTGAACAATTAAACCATCTTTGATCCACAAAAGTATCACTGAATACTAATGACCTCAAAAAACTAAATTAAAATTTGAAAGCATGATGCACCATGTGCATGACGCACCATGCCTACAACAACCCCGTTGTGCCTTGCCAATTGACTCCAACATAGAATATTCCTAAATTCTTAAAAAATGTATAAATTCTAGGGGCCTAGCAAAGGCTTGTCTAAAGTCAGTTGGATCCAACTAACCTAAGAAAAGACTTCAATGTACCCCCAAGAATTGGTAAACAATTGTTTTTTGTTTAAATTTTCATACATCCATTACATTTCATTTTCAAAAAAATATTAAACTTAAATCCAAAACTGCCAAGCTTCATACTCTTCAATCCAAGTCACAATCACTAATTTGAACTAAAATTTGAAACTAGGAATTCAAATTCCACTAGCCTTGAAGCAAAACAAAGAGGCATCCGTATTGTTTTATTCTTTCAAACACAACTTTGAGATCTACAACAAGGATAACAAACCTTATCCCAACTTCAAGAGATCTAGGAGAGACTCTTCCAAGGTCAATTGGACCCAACCGACCTTGTAAAACTCTCTACTCGACCTTTTGAAATCAAATCAAATTTGTGATTTATTAAAAAATTAAACATGAAATGCATTATCATTAAAAATGTAGGAATTCTTGCATTATTCAAAATACCCATCTTAAAACTTGGAATTAGGAAAAAACATTTCCAAATTTGTTTGTTTGTTTTTCAAATACCAAAAATGGGAGGTCCAATTGGTACATCCAAGACCTAAAAGGGATTCAACTGCGGTTTTGGAAGTGCCAAGTGATACCTTTGTTTTTGGTGCTCAAAATTTAAACTTAAATTTAATTTGATTTTAGACAAAAAAAAGAAAAGATCTAGCTAGTACCTCTAGAACCATTGTCAGGTCCAACGGTGGTTTGGAGAGTACCAGTAAGGTAGGAATACCATAAACAGTTAAAATAAGCATTTTAGCCTATAAGATATGGGAAATTCATTGAGAAATTCAACTCAATGTGTGCACAAATAAGGATGAGGAAGAATGAAAAAAATAAAAAATAAAAATCTTCAAAAATGAATATTTTATTGAATATAAATGTGGATTTCTCATGTAGACCCCATTCCCGTCTCATAGCTTCACCTAAAACGGTTTCCCTTGGAACTTGTTCCTAATAAAGTCTAAGCCAATCAAATTTCAGCAAATCGAATCTTTTCAAATCAACATCAAAGCTAGCTATAGTTGGTTTTAGAACACCCTATTGTACCATTAGGAGGGGGGGTGCCATTTATGATATTCCTACCTTAGTATCCCGTTTTTGATACTGAGAAAAAAAATTGAAAAAAAAAAAAAAAAAACTTTTTCAACTGCGTTTTTTCAATTTTTTTTTTTTTTTTGACCGAAAATAGGGGTCTTGCTGGTACCTCCAAAACCACCGTCGGGTCCAATGGTGGTTTGGGAGTACCAGGTAGTACCCCTGTTTTTGGTACCAGAAAATAAAAAATTCTATTTTTTATTTTATTTTTTTAAATTTCTCTTCCTAGACCAAAAATAGGGGGTCCAACTAGTACCTCCAAAGAATTTTCTTTTCTTTTCTTTTTCTTTTTTGAACCAAAAATAGGGGATCCAACTAGTACCTCTAGAACCACCATCGAACCCAACAATGGTTTGGAGAGTACCTAATAGCACCTCCGTTTTTTTACCAGAATAAAAAATTTTGAAAAGAAATTTTTATTTTATTTTATTTTATTGATAAAAAAACAGGGGGTCCAGTTGGTACCTCGAAAACCTTAGTCAAGTGTAAGGTAGAAACATTTAAATCAATGTTGTTTGTCAATGCTGGAGACAATGTTTGTTTTGGGTACAACGACAATCCACCACTTTTTTTCATCTCCACACATTGTTTGTGAACAATGGTGTTACATCTCTTCATCTTTGTAATCTCCCTCCTCAAAATTTGAATATTTCATTTTGCTCTGAACTACTTTATTTCAATGTCTTCATATAAGTCTTCACTTTTGATTGCCCTCTGTCAATTAGACTTTACTATTGATTGACAACCTTTCAACTTTCTTTCAAGATAATGTATGATTGTTACTACTTAGGATACTTATGTTTTTTTTTACTTTTCATACTCAACATAGCCTTCAGAAATGTCAATAGCTTACTCATGAATCAACAATGATATAGTGAGCTCTAAAAAAATATTGTTAACCCATTACAAAATTTAAACAATAGAAACAATCCAAATCAACACATGTGAAAAACTAGAACAAGTAAATATGAAAACCTACCTGCATCTTCTATTCAAGTATTGCATGTGCAGCTCTGTAGAACATTAGTCGGAATTGTACTACCTTATCTTCATTTTTTTTATTGTACTATGACAATCATCCATGTTAAACTTTAATCCAAGAAGCTTGTTTGTGATTTTTATAGTCTATTTCTATGACTTTATGCATTTAACTTAATCCTAGCAATCACAAAAACCTCACTCTTAATTTTGACAACATTCCAAACTAGATCTAAATCACTTCGTAATACCCAGTAAGGACAAAGGTTGTTAAAGAGATCACAAGACCTAGCGCTGCTTGGCATAACCTTTGTTCCTTCTTTTTTTACTATTGCTTCTATACTACTAAAGCTAACTCTGCGTCGTTGGGATGTAAGGTAACTTAGCCTATGATATGACAACTTTGGCTCAGCCTAATGCAAGCAAAAGAATTCTTGTGAAGTAAATTTCACAAGACACATATAAAACTAATTAATTTTTGGGCCTACATTAGGCTAATCCAAGGTTGGCTTGTCACAAGTTGAGTAATCTTACAACCACTATGGTTGTCACCTAAAGTTGTTGTATCTCCATTAGTGTATTTGAAAGCCGAAATAAGAGTTGTTGCACTTGATAAATTTTTTCTAAAGTAGTTGTCTAAGCTACCAATGTCCAATTAATCTTCTTCCTTTTCATATTTGCAATTTAACCCTTCACCAACCAAACAATAACAAATTCATTGTTGGTAACCTACTTAGATCCATAAATTATAGCATATAATAATATAACAATACAACTCTATGAAAATAAAATTTGCATCGAGATTTAATAATGTGTATGTTGTGCTCAATTTGAAGCACTTTCCAAACAAGTCCTCAACATTTGCGTCAGTAATGAAGGCAATATTTTCAGCAAATGTACGGTTAAGTCCTCTACTACCTAACCAATTTTTTTCTTGAAAAAACTTCTTTGTTTGTGCATTGTGAAAGGTGATCTCCTCTTCACATTGATTGGGACAAACTTGAGTTTATTCAACATCTTCTTTTTATTTCAAATTTTTTGTTTATTTTTTTTCCATTTTTTTCGTTTTTTTATCATTATTTTTCATTCATTTTTCAATGTTCATTTGATTTTTCTTCTCATTAAATTTTTTTTCTATTTTTTTCATTTTTCTCTCCATTTTTCTTTTATTGTCCTCTCATTTTTTTTTCTTCATTCTCTAATTAAGGAGACATAATTTTTTTTAGTATTGATTTCTTTAGAGTCCATTACATAGTCATTACTTTTTTATTTATTAGTCCACTATTTGTTTTTCAATTTTTTTCAATTTTGGGAAAGATGCCTCTTTTCATTTATATATATTTTTTCCTAAGTTATGATCACTCTATTAGGTTGGAATACATTTGTGAGAAGTCCATGAGACTTGAATGTAGTGGCCAAACTTCAAATCCTATAAGGCCCCAAATTATGCCAGTGCACAAGATGTCTATAATGAGCTTAGAACAAAGTGTTGATGTAGAGTAGTATTAGTGAAGGCTAGGTTATATTCATGATTGTGTTTGTGAGTCATATTAGCCTAATATATTCTATTGTGTTCTTCAAATAATTTGTAAGTGACTAAACATAAAATTGTAATAGTTGAATTGAATATTGAATTCTGTACTACAATATGAAGTTGTTTTTCTACTAGGAATCGCAAGTAACAATTTCTGAAAAAAAATCTTCAAATCCACGGTTATAGGAATAGCGGTCATAGGTCTTGAAATTTACTAAAAATAATAAATTTTCTTCTCCATCAAAATTATTTTTCCAAAAAAAATATTTGTTGGTAAAAAAGTTGGAAAAAAAAAATTTCAAGGCTCCCTGCTCCCTGCTCACAAGCTCGTACACTAGCGTCGTTGGACCACGGTTGCTATTATGTGAGCCTAGGACCTTGAGCCCATGAGTATAGGAGCCTAAGCTCCTATGCTATAGGCACCTTCCATAGTTATAGGATGTCTATGTTATAGGTGTCTATGTTGTAGGTACCAATGTGAGGTTCAAGTTTCAAGGCAATTGAGTCACTTTATTATTCATGATTAATAACTCTTTTCATTTTAAGTTCTTCAATGAACAAATGTATGACTTTGAAAATTGAAAATTGATGGAAAAAGTAATATTATGGTCCATTACCTACTTGCTTCTCCCAACACTCACCAGTTATTCAATCTAAGGCTTGTAAAACCATTATCGACTTAATCCAATTGCATCCAATTTGTCGAGTTGAACCCATTTGTTCCATTTGTCCAACACTTGTGGACTAAAATGTTGGACAACTGTACAAAGGGATGTAATTGCGTTAGGGTTGACAATAGGTATACATCTATTGTACCAAGTATAAACCCATTAAGGATCGTGGTTGATTTAGGGGGCGGGCAAGACCAATTGTGGTCTTAAAAGCAGAACATGGAAAAAATACCAAATAGTGATGCATTCTAGAAATTTGACCTAACCGATGGATTTCACATGAATGCTTGGAGTTTTGCAATAAATGCATGACAAGTTTTGCATTGATTTTTGTATTGATTTTTGTATTTTCAGCCAATAATTTTTTTTGTTTTTTTACCCCCAAAATCGCATACTAGCACAAATCGTCATGATTCTTGTCCCAATGCATTTGGTTCACAATTCCCCACACCCAACCTTTTTTGTATGTATCCAATTCATTGTAAAACTCTCTCTACCAATGAAAAAGTGTCAATTTCAACCACAAAGTGGTCAACCGGTCCTTACTGAGTTAACCCCTAAACATCCAAACAACGTTTTTTTGGCAACATAGCGATTTGAGGCAACTCACTATAAACAAAGTTTTTCTTTTTTTTCTTTTAAAATTTCACACAATATAGGGACAAGGAGTAACTTTAAGGCCCAACAATTTTCATTACTTTTGACTATATGGTTCAAAAGTTATTGCATGATATGTAATTTTCATTGTTCGGTGGGCAGCTTGGGCAGCTTGGGAAAAAAAAACTTCTTTGAAAATCACTTTTTTTTTAAATAAAAATTTGAAATTGATTCTTTAGATTTTTATATATGCGGTAAGCTTTGAATAATTTCATTTTGATTAATGAGATTAAAGTTTTGAGAAATTTTAGTTTGGATTAGTTTGTGGATAGTTATGGAATCTCTACTCTAAAATAAACTTAGAAGTCCTTTACTTAACCCTAAACATCCAAACAACGTCTTTTGGCAACATAGCGATTTTGGGCAGCTTTCTACAAACGGAATTTTTATTTTTTTTCTTTGAAAATTTCACACAATATGGGGACAAGGAATAGCTTTAAGGCCCAACAATTTTCATAGCTTTTGACTATGTGATTCAAAAGTTATTGCATGATATGTAATTTTTGGTGTTTGCCGAGCAACCCGGGCAGAAAAAAAACTTCTTTGAAAATCACTTTTTTTTAAAATAAAAATTTGAAATTGATTTCCTAGATTTTTATATATGTGGTAAGATTTGAATCATCCCATTTTGATTAATGAGATGAAAGTTTTGAGGAATTTTAGTTTGGGTTAGTTTGTGGATAGTTATGGAATCTCTATTCTAAAATAAACTTAGAAGTCCTTTATTTAACTCAATTTTAAATATTTTTGGAAAAAAATAAAAAAAATAAGGTGTATATTGTTTATTACAACATTACAACCATTGGGATTGGCATTTTTCAATTCTACAAAGAAATTGTTAACAATTTAATATTTTTAATCATTTTCTACTTTTTTCTACTTACTATTTTTTTCCTATATGTTGTACAATTCCACATGATCTAAAATTTTTCAAGCATGTAGCCAAATTGAATTGAGGAATGAATCCAAAGAGTAACCACCATTTGGGACATTTTTTCATACAAATGTGACCTTGTGAAGTGCAATTGCCCGTATTTTCACAGGGCCAAAAAAGGGATTTTTGTCACTTCAAACGTTAATATCTTACAATCTATATGGTGGAAAATTCTGAAATTTTTTCCACATCTTCTCTAACTATTTTACTACAAGATCCTACGGTTACATTTGTCCAAAAATGTTTTTCATCTAAAATTTGGTGCTTGTAAATGCAAAGGCAGTTTTGGAGCAGTTTTGGTGAAAACATAGTCTCTTACGCTTAGGGGTTAAGTGCGTAGTGTGGCAACCCCGGTCACAACTCCTGTCTCAAAAGACTCCTGTCTCAAAAGCTGTCACGTTTTCAACACAGAGAAATATCATCCAATTATTTTATCTAACGTTCACAATGAAAACCTAAAGCATGATGAGTGAGCGTTATTCCTCGAAGCAAGCGCGACAATTCATTGCAATTTGAAGTTGCTGGTACTGATTATTTACAATCCCCTCCACTCATCAGTAAGCAGACCCGCACGCAGCACCCGATTCCCCGTTTTGGTTGTGCCGAGCTTCCTCCGCTTTGCATTGAACTTTCTATTGCACTCGGCCGCGGTGGTCCCAACTAGCCATGGACGTGGTCACCGCAGTACGGTGGCCGGCCTATCCATGATAATTCAATACCTACAAATAGGTTTGACCCCAAATCATTTCTCAGGTCCAACCCATCTGGAGAGTGAGTGCCGTCCAATTCAATTTCACTGGGTTTCAGCTGGCTCCTTGGAAGTTGCTATTCTGGCTATGGCTGGCAGGCACACCAGCAGGTTGGTAGAACTGGCTTCCAGGGTCCAACCGGGTGAATCGAAACTGGCCCACATTCGATCTCCACAAACAGTTCAGTTGGGTACGGGATCAAGACAACAGTCCCCGGGCATTGCAATAATTTTCACCAGACGCGTAGTACGTGAAGCACCAATGGCTAAGAACTTCAGGACTGGTGTAGATCGAAAATGTGATTCAACTTACTCCTGGTAGAAAATGCTGCTGCTGCTGCTGCTGCTGCAAGTTTCGTTATTGTCACATGATCGAGACTGTCTGTATCTGTCCAGAGCCTCTCATATTCCATCCACATTTTTTATACTTGTTTACAAGCTACAGCCGTATATATGCCAATCCCAAGCTGTTGGAATTGGTTGTGGGTGTCGGTGACATATCCGTGATAATTGTTCGCTTCTAGCTATAGCTGGGGTTTGCACTCCAGACTAAGGTAACTGCACTTCACGCGATTGCGTCCCCTGTCAACAGCTGTCCAACACGCAAATATTGGAAGGTGTAGAAAGGGCGCCGGGGAAGCAACTGGGAGAGGCTAGGGACAATAATGGGTCTGCTTACCTTAGTTGATGGAATAAAACTGTAATAAGAATATAAGTTATATCACAGCAGTACAGCACATATACACTGCCAGAGTTGCCTCAAAATGATTATCCCAGTTTTCGAAAACAAGTGGTGATTTGCCGGCACATGCAAACGCTTGATATGTTGGTTGGAAACTTAGAAGTTGGAATAATCGACTAAGTGATGCAGACACAGAACAAGTTCATGATTTTGTCTGCAAAGCTAGGGACTAACCTGCGCAGTAGTACTGACACTCTGCAATTTTTGCATGATTCAGATAGACGTAGTAGTTGTTTAATAGCCAAAGTTTCGACTGATCACGTTCATGAGCAGGTCCTATGGAGACACAGAATCGGTGAAGGCGTGACGAAGTTAGAAATTGCTATAAGCTTACAAGACATGCTTGTAGTACTTGCATGATTATCACTGCAAAACCCTGAAAAGGATGAACCCTATGACCACTTTTTCAAACTTCAATGTTCTTTTCACTGTATGCTTCCATTTCAGAGATGTAAAATACATGTCTTTTGTGAAAATTTGAAATTAATATGAAGTTGTTTTTTAAAGTGAAAAAAAATCATATAGAACACACAATATGCTTTAAATATTGAAAGCCTCTTCCGATAGTTGTGCACAAGGAACATTTTCAAAGTCCCCTATAGGCACAGTAAAGGAAATCCCTAGTGACAACTCCATTTTTTACCTTTTTTTTCAAAACATAGGGAATGTGGCCATCATAGGGATTTTGAAAATGCTTCTTGTGACTCGTGAGGCAAGGAGTTTTATTGAGGGGGAAATTTGTACATTTTTCAATGTCATCTAAAGATGTCCCCATCTCCAAATCAACTCAATGTATGAAATTCAATATTCTAGAATGTAGATTTATGTGCATAATCAATACAATTTGTAGATTTTGGAGGCTCAAATCTAACTAATATGTAGACTTTGAATATCCAATCTTTGTAATTTGTACACTCTAGAATTTTTTATCTAGATCCTTTATAGGTTTCCGGAGTTCAAAATGTTAGTATTATGTAGATTTCATTTGTTTAAACATTTTATAATTTCATATTTTATAAAATTTCTTAGGTTTTTAAATATACAAAATTATAAATTTTAGATTTCTATGAATAGAATTCATTGACCTATAGATTGACAACTTACAATTGTCATGTGTCCAACCTTATAGTACTCTTGTATATTGATATGGGACAATTGCATCATGTAAAATCTGCCCAATATTAGATGGAAACAACATTGAAATGTAAGATGTGTCAATGTGTTGTAAAGTCTACTAATTTGAATTGCACATGAAGGATTTGGAGAGAATTTACAAAAATCTTGGCAAAGAAAACCCACTTGATTTACTTTTGTTAAGGAATTCTTTGAAGATCCCCTCCACAATGATATTAGAACACTAGGAAACATAGGAATTGACAAAAACTAGTAGGGACAAATTGTAGAATCTCCAAACCAATCACAGGGAATTCCAAACAAGTGTGTTGTCGTGCACTATAGTGTAGAACATTGTGGTACAAATTAATTTTTTATGTCATTCTAAAACAAAAAAATCAACAATCCCATGGTTATATGCTCAAAGTTCAAGTTGTCAAAAAATTGAATTTTAGGAATTTTTCAATTTTTCAAATTTGAATAGAATTTAGACTTGATAAGCTTCAATTCATTAGTTGGGGTCAAATTTTAAAAAGATCATTTTTATGGATGAAATTTAAATCAAAAGAAAAGAATAGAAGTTGCCAAAATAAAATGCATTGTCAATGATCTATAGATTTGCCATTTTCTTATATAGGATACTCAAAGAATATTACTAGGAAGGAATATCCAACAATATTCATTGAAAATGTGTTCAAGCAACTCCCCTTCTTGAAATTGAATGAAAAATAGTTTTTTTTTTCCATCATGGAGGCCTCTTTGAGGACATAAAACCTCCTCTAAGGTTTTTCAAGGTTAAGGTTGTACAAAAGGGTTTGGATGAACACCCATTTCCATCACTTGAACTCAATCCATCCCCCATGAATATTATACAAACACACCAAGTTTATGTAGATCTTTGCAAACAAATTGATTTTTTGGAGTCTCCATCACTTACGCATGGATTCCAATCAATCAAAAGACGACACGTGTCCTGATCTTTCAATAAGAAATAAATTGTGTGAGTAAATTTGTATTGTATGGGAGTCTTTATAGAAAGCCCATTACTTACAAAGACTCCTATCATTAATCAAAACTGAATATTAGATGACTGATAGTGTAGTTATATGCATTTACACCAAGCAAGGACATACCTAGCTTTGCTCTATGAGGAATAAAATAACCCCACTACAAGTGAAGATTGAGATTGGAGGGAAGTATAGTGGGATTGTTTTGACCCCTTCATCATAGTGGAGTTACTTTGTCCCACTAAAAGGCTAAGATTTTCCACTTGGTGTAGAATATATCCAAAGAGTTCAAATGTACAGTACAGTACATGAAGACAGTCGTCTCTAAAGGATAGAAGTTGGCATATCGTTCTTTACCATTTCACTTTTAAAAAGTTACAAAATTTTCACGTTCTAGTTCAAGGACATCCGAATTCATTTTTCCAAGTCTCTCATGTTCACTTCCCTTTCACAGAAAACAGCAGCTCTTCCCCTCCGCATACGATAAAACGCACGGTCATCCCACCAGTGAGAGTGCCAATGTGGTGACGGTTGTCATGCAATTGTTGTGTTGGGAATGGCAAAAGCTTGGTCAGGAGCAATTGAAAAGACTTGTCCTATTCCACTCACGCACTTGGGCCTCTTGTCCAGAGCGAGTGTGAGAGAGAGGGTCGAAGGCCACATCAAGCCCACGTACTTTTAGCGGCACTTTCCACAAGCAAAATCAGCGACCAGCCAGCCAGGCAGGCTCGTCAAACTCGGCTACAACTGCTGCTGCAGCAGCAGGGGAGCTAGCTACACCATCAAGATTCAGTCCATCTGACATGCTGTGACTTCCGAACAGTGTGACAGAAGGCATTCTTTGCACTTTCTAGCTACACTTTCTTATCAATGCAGCAGCAGACGTACACGCACTTCTGAATTCTGATTAGGAACTCGATCGGTAGATCAAAATTAGAAGCATAAGCAACCACTCATTGACTTTGTGTCGCTTGCTTTGTTTTTTCATTCCCCTGCGGGAGTTAGACTTCTTGGGCACACTTTGTCGACATTCCTCTGACAGAGACAATTATTGTTTCTAGTCATACCCACAATTATACTCTAACTCATTGAACATGGGAGATTATTTATCCTTGCTTCTCTTAGGGGAATGTCAGAAGTTTCTTCACCTCCCTGGGGGTTCTAAAGTAGGGGATAAATTTTTTCTCACCTAAGCATCGGTAAGATATGTGAGGTATATTTGAGCTGTGGAGAGATAATTCAGTTCGAGAACTAAATTGGTTGGGGTCAGATTCTAATCGCAGTGTATGAATTCCTTATTTTCTTCAAATTGGGAGGTATTAAACCACTGAAATTGACAGTGGAGTAAGTCAGTGAAACGGTATTTTCCTTCAAGTACCAACGGCCACAATCAGCTTGCCAAGTCGAGCTTACGTCACTTGCTAATTGAAGGCCAACCAAGTGTAAGAAACGGAGATTGCTGTAGGTAACAAGGGTCAGGGCTTAATGGAAACAAGATCAGTTCCGTAACTGTCTAAGTAAGTGTCCCCTAGCTTACTAATGATGCTCGCTTAGGAAGAAATTGAACGCGACCGACAACCTCATTACCTCGGTCTTGCACAGCTACAATAATAGGTAAGCAGTTTTCTCTTACTGTAAGCTATGTCAATTAGATTAATTAATTTTAAGTTAATGTTTTCAGATTGAAGAGTGGAAGATGACAAGTATCTTCCTGAGGGATTCCGCCAAAATGACGGCAGTGCTGCTTGGCGTGATATGCTATGTCAATGGGGAGGGCATGGTTGGTCATGATGACGGAGATCATTTCTATCAGGAAGCAGATACGACTTGATCAGAATTCCGAAACTCCAACTTCATTTGATGCCAAGCTCGGTCACTGACAGACGACGTTGATCATTGGCGATCAGAAGTTGGCAGTTTCACGTACAAGTACATTATCTATAGCTGCAGTATATCCGACCCACCCGGCGAGTTCTTGCAAAATCTGACATACATACCATCAACTCGCCCGTGTGCCTGAAGATTTGTCCTCCTCATGATTGCATTCATCAGTAGAAGGACCTTCTTCAATGAGAGATGTTCTTTCCACTTTAGATTGATGAATGCAAGCTTTAGCTACATGATGTAGCTAGAATAATATAATTATATGTTATTTCGGCATGGCTGCTCGACTGTGAATGTCCATGTCCGCTTGAATCTCATTTAACTTAACAAGAACAATACTGAAGATCCTGGATCACTAACGAGGGATTAGAATTTACGGTAAAACTCTACAGACTGACGGTAGTGGGCTTGAGTTGCGTGAAATCATGGACAGAAGATTATCATATTGGAGCCACATTGGAGGGGGTGGCTTGAACAAGCTGGCAACAATAAACGAGTCGCAACAACACGCATATACTGCCTAATAGGGGACAATCATAAAGCTAGTGCCGAGCTAGGAGAACCCGTACATACATGCTGTTGAGCAAAAACACTCCGATGATGACGCAGAAGTTGACCCTAGAACTTCATAAAAGAAACCACAAGAATGATATGGATAGTGGCCCATGGGCCACCGAATTATTTCTCGAAAAGCGAAGGATCGCGGAAAAGTTGGAACAAGGCCATTGCTGGCAATAAGAGATCGGAGTTGCAACTCAGCAACTCGGCCCCGGGGCTTGGAAACTCCATTCAGACTAGAGACGTCCCACGTACTGTTTCTTTTGCCCTTCAATTACTAGTGTCATCACAACTGTCGAAGCGACAAGTTTGCTACAGACAAAAGGGTTCCAGAAATGCAATTTCTGCATTGTAAATTGAAGACAGCAGGGATCCAAAATTCCTATCGGTATAGAATACTAATCAGTGCATATAATCAGGGTAAAAGCCCAGCTGTTTCAGTGTCCAAAGGAAATGAAACACTGCACTTGCACTTGCACCCTGTGAGGATAACTTCTCAACCAAGCTAGTGCAGTCAATGATAGGAGCAAATTCAGTGCCGTCCAAGAAAAAGCCGAACTAACAAGTGTCGGAGATACCGAGTTTACTATGTCCGTGAATTTCAGGGAAGCTAGGTTGATCGAATCTTTTGCAAATGTTCAACAACCTCACATGGCGGCTGATTGAAAGGACGACGCGCAGGCAGTCAAAGCCATGCTGCAGAGGGCTAAAGCGTTCCTCGAATCCACCACTATATAACTCTCAACGATTCTTCAGAGGTCCACAAATCTATCAAAGTCTGTGCCTCAATTTGAGACTTGCTTACTCACTAGAATAGTGCTCTGTCTCTCACCTCTGGGCATCCATGCTGTTTCATTACTCTGTTTCAGCACGACCACTCGGTGGCCGTAGCACGCATTTGCACCTTTGCTAGGAAGTCTGTAAGCTAAATTCTGAGTGCTGAAACATGGGGTTCATTGGATGCAAAGGTTTGGGTTTGACAACACTAGTTCTCTTACTGTCCATCAGTCGGACTCTCGCAGCGAGGGACACCATTAACGACAAGGCAAGATCTCTCAAATCCTTCACAAGCGAGTTGGTCAATTCTGAATGATGCTAATTGTTGACTGTATGTGGTACTACAAGAAATCTCTAGACGTCTTGTCACTCCTGTTTATGAACAGCGTCAGCTCCTCCAGAGATCAACTTCGTTACTACTCTGGACCTGTCACCTTTAGAAATTTAGACGATGTTTGCATCAGTTGAGTCCGGACAAATTTGTACACTCTATGATCGATGGCCAAAATGGCAGACCTAACAGCTTGACATGACATGTGCTAGGGTCTCTTTCCCAAGTTGATACAAAATTCGCGTGTTTGATTGCGAATTCACCAGCACTGCTGCTTGAACTGTCTTATGCGAGGCTGTACATTTGTGCCTGCTTGTGCGTCTTACAGGGATTGACATCGCTGCAAGCACATGCTGATTCATGCTAGGTCGTTTTCTGTTCAGGTACTGAGAGCAGAATTGATCCACAGAGAGCACCCCCTGTCGCCACTGAGATCGCCCACCCTGAAGACCAGCAGCGAAATCTTCGTCGCGGCTGTGAAGCGCGGTCACGAGCGTCGCGACCGTCTCTCTCGCCAAGTACTTGCTGCGGGGAGGTTATTCCAAACGCCGGTCGCATCCGGTAATGGGGAATATCTCATCGACATCTCCTTCGGCAGCCCGCCGCAGAGATCCACCGCCATCGTGGACACGGGCAGTGATCTGATTTGGGTCCAGTGCTTGCCCTGCGAAAGCTGCTACAATGCGAACAGCGCCAAATTCGACCCCACGAAGTCGTCAAGCTACGCGACGGTCGGTTGCGCCAGCAACTTCTGCAAAGTAAGTTCACACTGCACATTATCAATTTTCCAACCATCTCCTTGTATAGCTCACTCTTGTCTAAAGTTCCATCTCCCGTTTCTTGTCTGAATTTTCCGACGATGTGCGCCTGATATGAATCTATGGCCGGCCGCTGTGTGGTTGCAGATTTTGCCGTTCCAGACGTGCACCTCGAGCTGCCAATACGACTACATGTACGGCGACGGTTCGTCCACCAGCGGCGCATTGTCATCCGAAAAGCTAACAATCGGAAACGGCGTGATCCCCAATGTCGCCTTCGGCTGTGGTCACAGCAACTTGGGCTCCTTCGCAGGCGCGGGCGGTCTAATTGGGTTCGGCAAGGGGCCCCTGTCGCTCATTTCGCAAGCGGGCGCTGTGGCTAGCAAGAAATTCTCCTACTGCTTGGTGCCGCTGGGAAGCGGCAGGACCAGCCCGCTCTACGTAGGCGACGCCGCGGAAGCGGCCGGTGTGGCGTACACGCCTATGGTGGCCAACAACGCCAATCCCACCTTCTACTACGCGAGCGTCACGGGGATCACGGTGGCAGGGAAAGCAGTGAATTACCCTGCCGGCGCTTTCAATATTGACGGATCCGGTAACGGGGGCTTCATCTTTGATTCGGGCACGACGCTCACGTACCTGGAGACCAGCGCCTTCACTGCCGTCGTGGCCGCGGTGAAAGCGAGCATTTCATACCCACCCGCAGATGGATCCTTCTATGGACTGGATTATTGTTTCAACACTGCTGGCGTTGCTAATCCGACCTACCCTACAATGGTATTCCACTTCGCAGGCGCGGATTTCAACCTCGCTCCAGACAACGTCTTCGTGGCATTGGACAAGACAGGCACCACTTGCTTGGCTATGGCGGGCAGCACGGGGTTCAGCATCTTCGGCAACATCCAGCAGCAGAATCATGTCGTTGTGCACGATCTCGTCAACAATCGCATTGGCTTCAAATCTGCCAACTGCGAAGCAATGTAATTCAATGAAACCCATCGGACCATCCAAGTCAGGAAATTGCTATCGTTCGGTGCAAGCCAAGATTCTTTTGCAACATTTTTAGTGTAGAGTACGAATTGTACAAATCGTTGCATTGAGTTTATAAGGAAATTATTTACGACGACAGAACACAAAGTAACTCATACAATTCGCCGGATACGTATCGTAAGTAGCTGTTGAAAAAAGAGATGGTGTAGATATAAACTTTTAGCGACTGTCAAAATTAGCTCTGTACATAATTTCCTGTGTCCATCCAATTCAACTGTAAATGAGCTTCAAAAAGTGGTGTGCAAATCACAAACTACCTTCAATTTGAAGATGCCACAATTTCACCCACCGGGCATATAAAAATTTCTGAAACTTGGTGTGAGTCAAATTGGTGAATATTTCTTGTCTGTCATTAGGCGGTGCATTGCTCTTTCAGGTCTGAAAATGCAACGTCAGTTACTAATGGCCAGCAGATCTGAAATGAATGACGTCTTTGTGAAAATTTAGCTCACATATTTCTTGATAGCTCGATCGCAAATAGCACTCATAAAGCAGCAGCTGCTAATACACGGTTCATCCGTGGACGTCCACGTAAAAAGGTAAATATTTAATTCCGCTGCTCAACATTGTTCGCGTACCACGAGTGATGATTGATCATAAAAGCATAAGCATCGCATCTATGATAGTTATTTGAGTTTCTACATCTCCTCCCGTTGGACTACCGTAACTGTAGAACTTCTTTCCTTTTTGCAACCCCAGATAATACTCAAAGGGTACAGTACCTACTGTTCTCATATGGAATGCGAAAGCATACAAGCACCAATCTCACATTCCAAACTAGGGTCAAAATCCATCCATCCATACACATTTTCAGCACGCCAGTTGAACTTACACGTTTCTAAAGGACCTCCACAGAAAGCGTTGTCATCTTACACCGCATAATAAAGCAGCTAATCCATTCAGCACACCAGTGTTTCATCAGGAGCAATGTAGCAATTCAGCAATTCAGCAATTATATACAAAACAATTAACACGCACACTGCTGCAATAAATCCTGGTGAACATTCATCTTGTGGTGAATGATCCCAGCACCGCAAGAGGGATTATAGCTCCTGAAGTCGTTAACTCTCATCATGTAGGTACTCGATAGAGTGCCATAGCTAATTAATGTTTCCGTCCATGCACCCTTAGCGAAGTTACTCAGTGCGAGTGGGCGTGCTAGCTCACTCTTATATGCACGTTGTGAATGCGACCAGGTCTAACCTACATTCCAATCAACCACCCCGACAACCAGGTCCGGTGAAGAAAATATTAAGCTGGCCATGTGACGATCGAAGTTCCAGACTCGATCCACATGCGCAGCTAGCGCCAGCTCGCTGATCACTGCACATTGGGGGCGGCGCGGAGACCAGCACTTCCAAGGTGAGTCCCGTCCCGGTTCCAATGAAGAACCCGAACTCGCTACCCTCGCCCAGCGTGGACGCGTCCGACTTCAGTGATCGATGCCGAATCCGGTCCAGCACGAACAGCACTGACGAGCTCAACATGTTGCCGAACTCCCACAGGGAAGCTGGCCCGGTTTACTGGGCAGTGAAGTGCGAAACTTACTGCCCAGTAAACAACTGCTCACGCGTTTGTCTGCGCAGCTACTATAACTGGCCGCGCTGCTCGTCCTCCGTGCTGGCTTGTCCCTCCGTGCTGGCTTGTCCTTCCGCTCGCTTGCCTGCGTGAACCTTTGACCCTCCATACGCTGAAATTTTAAAAATCAGTAAGGAAATTGATTGTATATATTTAGCAATTAATATAATAGTTAGTTTCAAAGGGAGATCTTTCACTGTTTGGAAATTGTGAAATTAGTAACAACTTGATTTAATTTAATTTTTGCTAATGAATGTTAAAGATATTTTAAAATTTGAATAAAAATCATGTTATGTAGCATTCAATTCAGGCATTAAATTTTCTAGAAAGGATATAGAGGATATTTTTGCACTTCATAATTTACTAGCTATTTCTCTTTAATTCCCATATTGAAGCATTTTTTCAAGTGCCAAGTCCCGTGATTTTTTCTATTTATTATTCCAAATATAAATTTTGTACATTTCATTTGTGATGGGGGGTTTGCCAATATTTTGTGAGTGCAACCACATTGTTTTGCAATTCCACCGGCAAAAGATGAAGTACCATATGTTTAAGTTGGATTTGACATTTGGGTGTCAAAATAATTCAATTTTGGCATTTGCACAATTTGAATATTTGTTTTGATTTTTCTAACTTTTGGCATGATGGTGATCTTCTTCATTTTTTGACACTCATCATTATAGTAATATTTTTTTTTATTCATATGTAAATGTGTTACTTTTTCTAAAAAATTTAATATTAAGAGGTGATTAGTTCTCTAGTTATTCAAATTTTAAATTTTTTTTCATATTTTAGACATGTTCAAAATTTTCTCTAATTATGTATAAAATTATCCTACATGTAGAATAGCTATCGATTTGTCCCGAGCACTACTGAAGAAAGAGCACTATTGAATTTTCAAGCAATATTTCACATGTTCTATTTTGTAGTGACATAAAATGTCCATCTTGTTTTACAAAAAAAAAGTTATATATATATAAACCAATGTGAGTTGCTATAGAAAAAAGAATTGTCAAATTCATTCTAAGTCACTCCTACATGTTCTATTTTAAAAGAGACTTACAAGCTTACAGTGTGAATTTCAACAATATCGATTTTTTCAATAAAGTTTTGTACACAACCAGTCACAGAAAATGACTTTATAATGCAATTTTTTCAATTAAGCAAAGTCAAAAATCCCAAATCCTCTTTCATCCCAAACACTATGTTGTAATTTGAAGTCTTTATGTATGACACTCAAACATGATTCGATAAAGTTGTGAAGAATGTGTATTACTTTAATCCTTAACCCCTAAATGATTTCAACTATGCTTTCACCATAAACACCCCAAACTGCCATTTCTAGGTCAAGTACCAAATTTATTTATTTTTTAAAATTTAGATACATGTAACCATAGGATCTTGTAAAGGGGTGTGATTTCATCTCCATAAATGGAAAAAGGAAAAGAAAATGATAGTTCACTTTCATTTGTAAGATGGAGTATTCAAATTGTAGGATTTTGAAGTTTGATTTGTATGGACAATGACAATGACAATGAGCTGAAAGAGGCAAATACAATCCTATGATTAACACACACTTGGCCCCCCATTGAAAATGCATAGCCTTCAAATCAGGCAAGGGCCCCCATGTGAACCCCCTTGAGCTATTGATTAAACTTCTTCTAGGAATACCTAAGCTATTAATCTCAAAGTGAAAAAAATTGGCCCCCTTTTGATCTTGATATGGATACAATTAGACGATCAAGATCAATTGAAGTATTAAAAAATATACAGAAGTCATACAAAAATATATATAAAATACATATATATTCATACAAAATATGGATACAAATTCATATTGATACAAAGTGCATACAAAAATGTCAAATATCCCATATTGAATGTAGTCCCAATTGCTTTCTAAAAAATACAAATATGGGTGGGGAGTAGGGGTAATTTAACAAGCACAATTAATGAATTGTGCTCATTAATCTCAATAAAATTTTATTTTGAACTCATTGTGACAATTTATCAGTATGTTTGTACAAAATTAAACCCTAAAACTCAACCACATCTTGAGAATGGTTACTTTAGGATGAAGTTTTTTCATCTATAAAAATGTAAGAAAAAGATTCAAATTGCAGTTTTATGCTTACAAGATGAATTTTAATGCCATGGCCTTAAAGAGGAAAAAAAATTCAATAGGAACTGCTTTCAACTCCTTCAATAATTAAAAAAACAAAATTCTTTGAGGCTAAAACAATCAATAATTCATAAGAAACACATTAGATTGTCAAGTTATGTTTTTGAATTTGTAACAAAAAATTGCATGCAAAGAATTTATTTAATATTAATACTAACTCACATGAATATTAAGTCAAACCACAATAGTTCATAAAAACTTTAAAATCCACAATTTGGTGTTAAGAAATTTTAGGGGCTAAACCCATCAAAAAGTAATAGCCAATCTTATCTTAATTATTGAATGTCAAACAAAATGTTTTATCTTTGATATGAATTTTCTTCACTTTTCTTTTAAAATTCTCAACAATTTCCTAACTTTCAAAATTATAACACTCTTAGTTAGTTTGATTATCCCCATAAGTCAAAAGAAAAGAAGTAAAATATTGTATATTTGCTTCTACTAGTGATTGAAACAAAATGAAACAAGCAAGTTTAATTTCTAGTTTTGAAAAAAATAGGCTCTCTAGGTTCCGAAATTTAAAACTGAATTAGAAGGAGGATTGGTCCATTGATTTCTCTCCAGTAACCTTATTTTCCAAAGGGCTGATTGCCAAGCCCCAATGCCTGACGGCTTCACCCTCAATACTCAAGCAATCGATCGGTCCATCGCACAGCAATTATCTAACCACTCGCGCTCGGTCCGTGAATCTTTCTCACTGCAGCACGCAGTTGGTGATTCTTTTAAAGCGGGGTGCAGGGTGCAGGGTGCGGAGGTGCTCACGGGTAGTACGTGTGTGCACGATTCGTGTGAATCCAAGGCCTCAGTTGTAAAATGGCACCAGGGGGCGAGGTAACGGTGGTGCCCAGGGGCCAGTTCAGAGCTGAAGGGCCAGCGTGTGTTCTGGGAATCGAATCGGCACTGCCGTCCCACCCGCGAAGTTTTTGCAGAGCGAGTACCAGGACTTCTTCAAAATCACCAATTGGAGTGACAAGGAAGCCATCAAGGCCAAATTCAAGCTCGAATTCAAGCGCATCTGCTGTAAGTTAAGGACTTCTCCATCTTGCATAATTCCTAGTACTCGTCTAACCCATTCGTTCTATCTCCATCTCACATCTCTGCCATCCCACACGGAAATTGATATCTAAGCTCCACCTCCCCTGGCATGGCTAGGCTGTCTCCCCAGCTATGTCTTGAAATATTCACTGCGATTCCATTCACATGTATCTTAACAATTAATTAGAGGCACAAGGACAAAAGCCAGAGTCCAGCCGCACAGATGTAACGATGGAGCAATCAAAACATTCATTCGTGAACCTCCGTCCAATATTTTGTCCGACCGGGAGCTGGCTAGCCAGCACGTTCGATTTCTCCATCGAGCATGTCCTAGCTTGGACCCAATTCAGAGAGCGACGGCGCCATCGCCGGGCACTTGACGGAGGCGGGGTTGATCTTCAACTTGATGAAGGACGTGCCTGGGCTGATCTCGGAGAACATGGAGAAGTTTTTGACGGAGGCACGGAAGTGCGTGGGGTCTCCGGCGTGAAACGAGATGTTCTGGGCCGTCCATCCTGGAGGTCCGTCCATTCTGGACCAGGTGGAAGCCTCAACGGATTACACTTGACCACCAGGTTGTATGTTCTGATTGGAATATATGTTAATTAACTGCCAGTTCAGTGGCCTCCCCTCCCCTCCCTCCCTGCTATAAATATAAAGACCTCCAAGGCTAGCTCCAGGCACTCCTTGAGCTCTTCTGCAGCTCTACTTTGAATTAGTCCGCTACCTCTTGCATCCCTCCTAGCTCAGCACCTCCTTTCCTTAGAGACTGCCTTGCATTCTGTCTGATGGCGCAATACCCACGCGTTGCGAACACTCCAGCTTTGAGTCCGTGACAAGAAAAAGCTGGACCAGCCGTGTTACCAATGCCACAATTGTCACAAATATTTCACCTTGGAGCTCCTATGGTGCCCATAAAGAAAACCTACGTCACGAAGCGTAACAAGGAACTCTTGGAACTAAAGGCCATGCCGCGAACTCGAATGCCATCATTGCGGCGTGACGGACAATTCGCTCTTCAAGTATTATAACAACATTTTGAAAAGAAGTCGCAGCCGCGCGCGCTTCCAGTGCCTCAGCTGCGGAAAATAGTTTCAAAGGCTATTGTTGAGACCGGCTAGTGTCTGGTGCACTCCTCGTCGAAGGAGAGGCTTCCGGACGAAGATGCAGGGCTCTGAGATTTCCTTGAGGCCTCTTTGATGGACGAGATTTTTGAGGCTCAGGATGTTGCGAAATATATGGTTGATGTGGTCTCAGATTCCACCGATGTATGCGAAGGTTGCTGACAATCCTCCAATGGTGGAGAGGACTGTGGCAGAATCCTCTTCTAGGCCCGCTGCCGATGCATGCAATGAAACATTGGTTGAGCAATCCAACAACAGTAAATGCTATGAATCTGCGGCAGCCAGCAATGACTCATCATTCGGTTGATGAGTCCAACAATTTTAACTACTATCAGGCTGAGCGTAACGTGTTTGCCATGAATTCCTGAGCTCTACTCCCTTTCGAGGTGCTGGGATCATGTAGCACAAAATCAATGCGAGAACTGTTCAGGAGGTGATTGCAGCAGTTGCATTTCAGTCTCAATTAGGGTGGCCGCAGTTTTTTCCTTGTTGCCATTGCAAGCCATTTTCTGAAAATTTCTAGGTTTTTTATGTAGCCTCAACGAGAAAACGTTCTCTAAGTTGTTCATGTTCACTTGTAGATTAGCTAGGTCTGGCACAGAGGATTCATGTTCATTGACCATATTAGTTTCAAAGCGCTCAAGTAAATACTTGTCCCCAATTCACTTGCAGACCCCCCCGTCATGCCTGAACTATTTTGCAAATGTGGGGTGGTGGTTTAATTGCTGATTGTTTCTTATGCTGTTCATATATCAAGTGTGTGAATTCTACAGATGCCATGCATGGAGCGAGGTTCTCATCGAAGGGATCTGATGTGGTTGAAGGTGACTTCATCTAACTTAACGTTTCAATCTGGTGATAGTCTAGAGTTTGTTGGAGTTGCTGTATGAAGTATTGCTATTGTTTAACCCCTAAGCGCCCTGGTGTCCCAATCTTCGACGATGAGGTGGCCAGTTTCTTGTGATTGACAGCGTTTTTCCATTTATCCATTTTTATGCGGGATTCCTACTGAAGTGTAGAATTTTTTGGTAAGCAAGAAAGTGCTGCTTGCACTACGTGAATTTTGTAGAGTCTGTTTCATTGCCATCAAGACTGGAAGGAATTCTGAAATACCCGACAGTATTCTTTGTAGTAATTTATTGAACTAGCTTCTTCAGACGTTGGAGAAGCTTAGCGCATGTTGTGCAAATATTCTGAGCAGGCGGGTCCGCTGTAAGAAAATAATTTTCCTGTCGTACGTCGCAACGGGGTGGACCGGTCCTGTGAAGAAATTAAGCTTGAATGCTGGCAAGGATATTCTCCTTCCCTGACCTCTGCGGGCAGGCTTATGGAAGACCTCAATGCACGTACACAGCATTACAAGGCCAATGCTAAAACCATCGTCATGAAGTAACCGAACTCTGGAAAAATTTATGGACGGCTCTGCAGAAAAGTTACGAACATATTGCATGGTACTTTGGGATCATTTTCTCCTCTTTCCTTCGATCATAGGCACTAGACAGCACCCCCTGTGCCGTTGCCACAGTATAATAATATAATAAAATAAGAGTAAAAGTAACTTTCTAATTAATTTCTTAATTCATAAAAAATTTGAAACTGAATATCTTTCTATTGTGAGTCGGAACACCATGAAATAAAGTTTGTGCACCCCTTCTTGTAGAGAGCTTTCTAATAGTACCATGAACATGACCAGGGCACACATGGTTCCGGAGATCTCACTATAACAATCAAAACAAATATCCTAATTTAATGTATAGATATTGTTCTAGCATGATCCGGTATTATACTAAAGAATTAGGTCACTTAATAAGGGTTTTCTACATGATTGAGAACAATATTTTTTTTAGTATAGTACCAAGTATTTTGGGGAGTATGTTCTTTAGGGCATCCTCAATGCACTTCAAAGTTTGTCCCTTCAAATATATTCTAACTTTTGACCAATTTATAATTAGAACTTGAAATTTGTATCATTGGAAGGGCAATCGCAAGAAACAATTGTACTATTTCTTATCACACGTTGCACAAAAATATTCTTTTTGGCTTGTTTTTTGGCCATAACTTTTATTTTAAACTTCACTAGGATCTCAAATTCATATTAACCCCTAAAGGACCAGGTCCGTTCTTCTGTCAAAAACTACTCAAAACTGCCATTTTTGCTGCATTCATCCAAAAAAAAAAAAAACTTTTTTTAGAATCTAAGCGTAGGATCTTGTACTTTACTAGTCTAGTATCATGTGATAAAAATTTCATGGAGTTTGACCGTACAGATTGGAAGATATTAGCATTCAAAGTTGAAAAAAGAAAGCTTTTTTGAACACTAGCCTGCAATTTCAGATGACTTTGAATGCCATTTGGGGAAAAAAATTACACCATGGACCTTGAATTTAAAAAATTTTGTGTTGCAGAATTGAATCGAAAGTCTAGAATTTTTTTTAAAAAAAAAAACATGATTGATTTTCATTCTTTAAAAAATTGTTCAGTACAAGTAGGTCCAAGATTGAAAGAAAAACTAAATCTTTAATAGCTCTAAAATGGGATTGAAACACAATAATCTCAACGGTGAGATTGTTCTAAATAGAAAATTTAACCTTGTCAAACAATTTTTTTTGAAAAATTGTGAAAATTGCATTCAGAATTGAATCCTATAAGTTATTTTTTCAAGAAGATGCTCAAATTGCCCGAAAAACAAGATTGTTCATAACTTTCACATTACTAATCCAAATGGAATGAATCAAAGCTTCACATGTAGACAAAAATATTATCTTTAAGAAGAAAAAAATTAAAAAATTAATTTCAAATTTTTGTAGATTTATTTTTCTGCCTGGTGACGTGTAAATTATGTTTAAGATGCCATAACTTTTGCTCTCGGGCACCAATTGAAATATAATTTATATTCCCACGAAGCTCATAAGTTTTCCTATCTTATGGGAAAGTTTCAAAAAAATTCACTGAAAATTGAGATCATAGGAACTTGCCCGAAATCCATTTTGTCCCCCGAGGGGACAATGGTCCTTTAGGGGTTAACAAAGGCAGATAAGACCATTATAGGTAATTAGGTCATTTTTGTATTTATCAAAAATAATTTACTATTTTTAAATTATTCCCAATTGAATGTCAATATGCCTCACTTAAACTACCATTTTAGAGTTTTTTAGTACTATTTTGTACCCAAAACATTAGATGTGATTCGGGGGGGCTGGAGGGCCGTTTCAGCCTGTTCCCAGCCCCGTTCCCCCGTCCGTTCCCCTGGGCCCCATCAAACGCGGCCGACATGTGCTTTTTTTTTTTTTTTTTTAAAAAAAGAAAAAGAAAATCAAAGTTCTTGAAATGGAAAACAAAGTTAAATTTTTTTTTTATTTTTTTATTTTTTTTTTGAAAAAATCGACCTGGCAGTCGCTTGGCTAGGTCAGCAGGCCCTGCGAACGTCGACTTTCGTCCAGTTTCGTAAGTTTCGTCCAGTTTTCTTCTTGGGAACTTGCGGCCCTTCCCAGGTGGGAAATCTCATCTAATGATACAAATTTTGAAGCTAAAAATTGTTTTATGAGGTTGTCTTCAAGGATATCATATATTGAACTAGTTGTCATATATATCAACTAGTTTTCTAAAAATAGTATTTTTCCATCTTGCACCTATATGGTTGTATTCAAAAGTGTGCTATCTTTATATTAATACATGGATTGTAGAATTCATTTTTATTAAGATGTAACTAGTTGATTAGAAACCCCTTCAAATTGAAAATAATAAATATGTTTTATTTTTTATTTTTTATTTTTTTTTGAAATTTTCAAAAGATAAAAACATGAATATATCTTATCTTGAAATTTTTAGATTCTCTATTTTGTGCACAACATTTAGAGAATTTGTTTTTAATGCCTAAATTTTTGGGAGTACATTATTTTCAATGTTACACTAATCGTCAATTTTTTTCTTGATTTTCAAAACATTTATTCCAAAAGTTTTTTTTTCTCAATACAATATTCAAAATACAATAAATAGAGCGAGTGTTCCTTGCAATTGCCTGAAAGCTTAGGTACAAGAAACTTAAGTTTAAACATTGCAAAAAATAAATAAACTCCTTCAAAGTTAGCTAAAAGACAAAAAAGAAATATAGATGCCTTAGTAAATCATAGTTAACAAAGCACATTTTACTCCAAAGTCTCTTGCCTAAATCTGGATTGAAATGTACTTTGGTAACCATAATTTTCCAAGGCTTCTATAATTTGTTATCTTTTAGCTAACTTTGAAGCATTTTATTTTCATTGTCTAATGTTTAAATTTGATTTTTCTCATACCTACCAATATTCAAAGTACTTTGAGATGCACTTCCAATTATCTATGCAAAGTATTTATGGATCTCAAATGGCCTACACTATATAGTGAAATTAGGTTGTTTTATCCCAAGAAAGTTACTTTACAAGCCATCAAAGGCAACAAATATTTTTATAGGGTATTTCATTAAAATGGCACTATTCTACAAACTTTGGCACTTTTATAGTTTAAACTGAGCAATCTAAAATCTATACCTGTCCTAAATGGCGTTTTTGCAATTTAGACCATATAGTCTAAAAAACGCATATTAAATATCACCATTTAAAAAAATCCCTATTTCTACAAATATTTCCATTTGTACGCATGGAAATTGATGAGACATTAGAAAGGATTTAGTCCCTCTTGACGGCTGTGAGTTCTTATGGGTTGGAAACATCCCCGCAGCTGCTGCTTGATGTGGCAGAACGGCTGCCAAATCAAAATTTTATTTTATTTATAAATAAATAAAAATTCAACTCATTTTTATTTTTGTTAAATTCTGACAACAACTGTTCCCGGACTATCGAGGGAATAGCAGCGGAAATAGGCCTAAAACAGCCCTCCCAACCTCCCAAATCTCTTCTAATGCCTAATTACAACAATATCTAATTCAACAGAAGTACATTCATTATATGTTTTTTCAGGCGTCCAAGAGATTGCAGCTTATAATGTTGTGATAACCAGGGAACGTGACTGTTACAATAACACTATAGCGGTCCTACGTGGCCGAGAGGCTGTGATCTCATTTCTCTATTTTTTTAATTTTTTTTAATTTTTGTTTTTTTCTTACAGCCGGCCAATCCTTGACTACGGGAGGAACAATGAAGGGAACAAGCCTGAAACGGTCTTCCAAAGACCCCAAATCACATGTAATGCTTATTTAGTAACAACAAATATTTATCTAGTGTCAAATGTCAACAAATTAATGTAGGGCAACCTAATTTCACTGTACAATGTTGTTCACATTCAATGTTAACCCCTAAGCGCTCCAACGTCTAGTTTCTAGACAATGAACAAATTGGAATTGACATTTCTTTTTCATTATTGCTTGGATGAAAGTCATTATAATTTGTGGAGATACTTTATGAAGTTGTTGTCCTATCTAATAGTTGGATTTGGTGTTATTAGAGTAAATGTTTTTCTAAAATTACAAATGTGGAAGTATGTCATGTGGTTGACTAAGTCAAAATTGCATTGACTCTAGTTCAAAATTGGATTTGCAAAAAGAGGTCATAGATTTAAAGAACACAAAAATTTCAAAAAAGCACCAGGTCAAGAGAACCTCATTTCAAATCCATTCCAACAAGTTTTACTCAAAAAATGATAATATTTTGTTTGTAATCAAATTTAGAAGGAATTTTAGAATTTCCTTTCAAAATTTATAAAAAATATTGGTAATGGCATTGGTGAATCTAACTGTACGAAAAGAATCTAAAACTCAAAATCTACAACTTTAATTTTTATACCACTTCCAAAATATTCTTTCAAATAGCACTTTATAATGATTTTTCTCAAATCCTCAATTCTAGAGAAGACTCTAGACGTTTAGGGGTTAATGTGATTTGCCAGTCCCTTGGGCCTGAACTTACACATCATAATTTGGAGTCTGTGGGAAAAAGAGATTTTAGGAAATTTGCACTTGGAGAACTTGCATAATGCCTACTTAGAGACCAAATGGGCCCTTGCGCCTGGACATTATGCTCTTACATTGTAGCTTGGTGCCAACAAGGATCTCCTTTCTCTCAATGAGTGGAAACAATTCATATTATTCATTATGTATAGTGTTATTCATTGTATATTATATATTCACCTTGAATAGTCACTCACCTGAAATGTATGCAAAACTTTCATTTCAAAAGGAGATTATTGGTGCATATTGTAACTATACTTTACAAGTGAATAGTTTGCTACAATACCAACATATCCATTTCTATGTTGCATTACCAATCATGCAAGAATTGCATGGCTCATAACATTTAGTAGACTTCATGTCTGCTATCTTTCCTTCATGCACCTTGTCCATCACATTGAGCCTCCACCTATCCACTTAGCTATTGATAAATATTGTTGGGTGTGAAATATTCCACACCACCTATTGTAGAGCCAAGGCAATGACAATGCATGCTTTTGAATGTTATGTAATTTGTGCAGGCAACTAGTTAAGGGATCATATTGTTACAATATACATCGGTTGTCATTTGGTCTTATATTCTAGTGATGTTGTCCTAGACAAAATGCATAGTGTATGGATTGAAAGTAGTGGTTGACTAGTAAGCCAGTAGGAGATCCTATCTGTGCTAGCACAATTCAAACTCCACCCTATTTGTACTACACTATCTTAGTAGTGAGCATTCTAAACTTTCAAATGTCCTCTGCTAATACATAGTGGTGATGAATTGGACCAAATAGTCACATGGCACAAATAGAATCTCTTACTGTAACTTTGATTATGATTGCAAATCATAATTTAGAGCAGACCCAATCCCACCAGAAACCATCACGTCGACACCATAATGATGGGGCAACTCAAAAAAAAAACTCCCCAATTCAACTAGTATTGGTCTCTTTTTGTTCTTAAATCCACCATTCATCTTCCCAAACCCAACAAGTTAGCCAAATATGCATTGCTGGCAACTTGATTCACAATAGGAAGATTCACAATTGTCATACCTTTCAAGCATTATTATGTGCAAATAAATTAAACCTTTCTTTCTTTGCATGAAAGTCTTTTTTGAAGTAGAATCTTTTTCTCTCCTTTTTATAAATAATGTGGAAAAGTCATTTGAGGTTTGGATTGCCAACTTTGCATTGCATCAAATTTATTTTATAAGTCACCAGAAGGGAATACGGTTTGCTTACCTCCACTTGAAAATTCTAGTACTATACCTATTGCGCTCATGGATTGGGGATGCCCTAGATTTATACAACATCCATTACCACAGTAATGTTAGTGAAAGCAGATGCTTGAGGTGATGAAGCTCGAGAGTAAGGTAGCTAGCTTCTTTCCGACCACTAACCTATTTTTGCTAGTTAGAATTGCTTTGTTTCCGATCACTTGTGACAGCACATGTGGTTAGGTGACAGCTCACGCAACACAAATGTCGGGGTGGTGTACATTGAATTCATACAATGATTACAAGATGTACATTTGAATCCGCAATTATCACCTACTTTGAAGCATGGTCGATTTTGTAATCAGTCTACGGTTGGAAATGCGGTACCCTATATAACAAAAATGGATTGAAAGGAATCTTTACAAAAAAAATTCATAATTATTTCTTCTTTTAGGGGAAAAAATGAAAAAAAATTGGAACCCTCTTCAAATCTATTTCTTTACATGGGGGATTTTTCTCCTCACCAAATGCATACTGGAACCACACTAAATTGCTTAAATGGTCGGAATAGGGTCAGCTACCTTAGTTTTACTTTATGTTGTCACTGACTCATCAAATTGTCATGCAGTTTCAGAGTAACTTAGCAAAACTGTAACATTCAAGTGCTCTGGGCTCTGGAAAACCAGGACCAGGAAGGACCAGAACACATCTGCATTTCCAAGTAGGTGCCTAGAAAGTGCCAATCTCTTGAAAATTTCCCATTTTAACTGACAAATTTGACGTCATATTTTGTAGGACAGACTTCAGTTAGTGGCACCAAGTAAGAGCAGTGTGTGATCATACACAAGGACTCTGAGTGTGTACCATCACTTCAAACATTTTTGAGATTTGGCATGCTTGTCACTGTGACCGTGAATCAAATGACAGAAAATCTGGTTAGCTGCAGCATGACAAAATGATGCGCATCACTGCCAGGGAATTGGAGTGTCCCCCCCCCCCCTGTTTTTGTTTTTCCTAGTCTGTTCTGTAGGTCTGTTCATGTTCTGGTTGTAAGGAATAATATGGAGTCTAGCATGTGAACTCTTTGCTGTAGAAGCAATTTCGAAAAGGGATTATCTTGCTTGAGGAAGGAATTTGAGAGGATTGATAGCTAAAGTGAGTGCGTACATGTACATGACAACAGCCCAAGCGCAGGGATCAAATACTGTGCACGGATGGGCTGAACCCCTCTCTTATGAGTATTTTTATCAGTCTTTCTCAAGTTTGGTTCTGCACTTCATCAGAGTATCCAAGTCTCAGTGTTTTTTGCACACAAAGATAACTGGGTAAAATGGTGCACCCTCATTTCCCAATTGGGCTTGATTGGCTGAGGTGTGATGGAAGCCCAATTGGTGAAATATTCCTCTGTCAAGAAATTAAGGTGGAAGCACCGAAAACCGTCAATATAAGCAATTCAGCACAGTTGGAGACACCTTTTCCTTGATTATATTTTTGTAGTTTTAGCAAGTGAAAATCATGAATAATATTAAAAAAATAGATTTTTTGGATGTGGTATGTAATTTCTATGTTTTTTCAAAGTGCCAACTCCTTAGACCATTGAAACTATCACTTACTAGGTGAACCCTAAATTGAAATTTGCAAAAATCAATAAGGGAGAACCACCCATAACCAACTGAATAAGCAATTCTCGATGTGATATGGAATAGTATAGAGTGAAGCAAATATTTTAGGAAGTAGAAGGATAGAAATGACAAGGATTGCACAAACTTTGGTAATTTTATCACTTGAATTGTAATTACTATGAATTTTGAAAGGCAAAAAGTGCTCTAGCCCTACTACCAATCTAGACTCTTCCAATTCCAATCACTCAAAAACTACAGTCTTACTAAATGCTTTTTGCTTTCTTACTAACTACTTTGGGACATGTGTCATGTATCTATTAGTCCCAAAGAAGAAAAAAATACATTCTAGCTATGGTTGAAAATATGTCAATATATAGGTTGGTTATTGGGTCCTAATCACGAATGGATGGCTTCCCCTTAGTCAATGAATTAGAGATAAACATGTGTCCTTCAAATGTGTCAGCATTTGAAAGACACATTAACTAAAGTCTAGGTATTCATTTTGAGGCTTTTGGGTGCCTTCACTTTAGGAAGATATGTTATAGAAATCATCGAACAACTGTAGTTCTAATTTTTGAAATTTTTGGTTTACTTGCCTTTGTAAATGTGAATGCAGTTAGTAAAAGATCTATTTTCCATTATAGCATGTCAATTAGATGGATTTTGTATGTGAAAGGCTAATTGGCAGAAATTAGATATGAACAGGGCTAATAGACTAGGATGCGAAGCAAGGCAAGTAGATAGTCGTGAATTTCAACTTAAACAGATGCCACCTTTCAAATAGTCTTTTTGGAACTATAAGTCCAAATGTCTAGTTGATCTCTCTCTCTCTCCAGCGAAAAGAAGAGCCAGCATTAGTTTTAAAACTCTCAAGCTCTGTACAGTTCGTCGAATTTAATATATATAAATATATTACTATCAATTTGTTTAAACTCACAGATTGTGAGTGAGTGTGTCTAATTGTCAGGAATTCACAGGTGGTGAAATTCCTTGTGTGAGTTGTATTGGTGTGTGAGTCAATTTGCAGTGGGTGATTAACTGTCTAATTGCTTGTGAATGCGTGTGCTTGTGAGAAGTGCCAGTGTCAAATTGTTGAATGCTGTGAGTTACTCGTCTGTAAGTTGTGGTTAAGCATTGAGTGTGGTCAAGTCGACTAAGTGAAGTCTAGTAGTCTGCATGGAGTTCATAGTCAATTCGCAGTTCTAATCGGCAACTTGAGTCAAATTGCTGAGGGAATAGTATGAACAAGTGTACGTCGAATTAAGTGATTGTGTGTTATGGCCGGGATGGTCAAATTGTTAAGTCTTTGAGTCAGCAAGATTGCAAGACTAATTTGAATATGGATTATGCTGAGTAAAACAATTTGCAAGTAGTCAAATTGTCGTGTGCATTCTTATATGATTTAAATTGTTGAGAAGCTAATCGACTGAGTAATGGTCCATTGTTGTTTGATTCGCACCTTGTGAGATTAGTCTAGTTGAAAGTCGAGTGGCCAGTTGGGTCAAATTGTTATTAAAATATGAGTTAATAAACTGGTTGCTCAAATCGACTGCTGGAGAAGCTGAACCAACCAGAAATCAAATCGACTCAGCGCAGGTCAAGTGGATTCAAAAGACGAATCGCCCTGTGAGTATCCGCAAGCTTAGACATTCAAACTGGTAAGTAAAAGACGATCTTCTAAATTGTTGAATTACTGCACAAGTATGCTTAAGTCAAATTGATAATGCATTAATGTGAAGTGGTCTGTTAACATTATGCAAGTACATTGATAATTTTAATTAGAGAAGTGGTTTTTGTTGGATGAGTTGACCTGTGAAATGAGTAACAGATAAGTTAAATAGACCATGTAAGAATTAACAAGTTGTCGAAGTAACACAATTTGGTCTAATTGTTGATAACCTTCTGTAAAAGAATGAATCTGTGGCTATGAGCGTATGATTAAGAGAGAAGTGATTGAATTGTCTAGACTATAGAAATAATTCTAAAAATACTATTTTTGGAAGATCCAATAGATTTATATTGAAGTCATGAATTACAAATTGTCATTACCTTGTGGGTTTGGACTATATGGCCAGTAGTCTAATTATCAACGGGTTGTGAATTTGCATTAACAACTCAATCTTTCCGATAAACAAATTGACATGTGATGTGGTTGAATATGTATAACTAAGTAATTGTACATATGTTGCAATTCAGCCAAGCTTAATTCTTGAAATTAATTAAGTCTAATGGTCTGAGCATGTGTGCAATTAGTATTGAGGAATTAATTAGATACTGAGTATGTCAAATTGATCATATCACAATTTGTATGAGTTGCATTGACAAATAATTTAGGTTTTATTCACAGCTAAAGTTGCATCAATTAGACTTGGTGTAAGCTAGAAAAGTAAGGTTAAGATGAGTCAGCTTTTATAGCCGGACCAATTGACTAAGTTACATAGTAAGTAGACATGAAGTCTAATTGTTTGGCTTAAAGTCTATTCGATCAAGCCATCTAGTACGAAGCTATTGTTGAGACAAGTGGACTAATTTCGAGCGCTTGAAAGCTGGAGATGGATTAACTTAAAAGCGAAAGCGAAAGCATGGTTGATTAAAGATAAATCGACCAAACCAGGAAAGAAGTCTAAACTTCTCATACCTTACATATGGTAAAATTAGATCACGATATAGATTTGATTTGAGCATGATAAATTGGAATTAGGCTAGTAAATCTAAAACCGCCTAGTTAAGAGGGAACAAAAAGAGGAAGCAATAATTAATACTATTGTCTCTAAAAGTTTATTTGTATTTCAAATATATAACTTGGCCATTTGAGTAAGTGGTTAGAGCATGCATAAGACAAATTGACCAACCCCAATGACGATTTGACAAAGAGGATTTGACAAAGAGCCAACCACTAGTAAAGGATTGTGACTGCATTCATTGTGTCTATTATATTAGCATTGGTAATGGACTGAGATGATTTGACATGAGTGTGGGACCTTTTGTTTGGAATCCCAAAACAAGTTACAAAATCAAGTAGATAAGTATTCAACCTGTAAAACAAGTGACCTTAGTCACAAATACATTAGACTTATTGACCTTTCCATTGGAAATTACCCCTATACTAGTTGTCTTGTGATTTTGATAAATAGACAAAATTTACATTACAACAACCTTATTAAAAATGACAAGAGTAAAGTAAAAAAAATCAAGGCGGTACTAGTGCTACTATCTAGTCAGGTAGGCCACCGAGAACTAGATGCTCATCAGAGACTTTATTTCTATGGAGGGCCCAGGCATTCATCTCAAGTTCACCCTGGCCAAACTTTTTGATTTGGGTATTTAACTTTATAATTATATGAACAGCTGTAATGCAAATATGATCTGATCAACATTCAACAATATGGTCAAATAGCATTTGCCCAGTGCATCAAACTGGTAGCCCTTGTGATTCACAAAATTGAGTCTTCTCAACGTAACCTCAGTTTTGAATGCTAGTAAAATTATTTGTAAAGTGTGCACTATCTGTGCAAAACCCAAATTGGGGATCAAACTTGTCATTTGTTCCAAAACTAAATTTTTTTGGTTTTCGATCCTGCTTTTGCTTTAAGCAATGAGAATTGAGAAGCATGTGGGATGCTGGATTGCAATAAACCCAGGTCCAAGATCTTGAGTTTACACAATTTATGGGCCAAAAATGCACTTGCTGTCAAAACCACAACTTAAACTTAATAAGCAACTCTATCCCCATATTTGGAGCATTTTTACTATTAGTAATTGTAATGCCAATAGAAATACTTACAGTTATGGTGTAGAAATAATCATAGTTATGGGGAACCACTAAGGCTAGCAACAAGACACTAAGGTAAAGCAACCCATTAGATGGTTTTTGAGGCCTCCAAGAGACCGCGGGTTCCCCTGCTGCGAGAACGCAGGGAACAGGACAACTGGCTTGCCACCTCAGCATCTTGTGTGGTCAAGAGGCGACTAGGTCATTTCCGATTTTATTTTTTTTCAACTTCTTTTACAATTTGAAGAATTGAATTGAATTGAATTGAATTTTTTGAATTTTTTTTCTGACAGCTAGCTGTCCTTCACTGTGGGGAACAGTGAAGGAGAACCTTGAAATGGGCTCTCGGAGGCCTAAAATAACATGTAATGCATTGTGGTCAAATGACCCATAGTGGACACCTAGGGAATGACCCCATTGTGGGGTTTTTTTAGTATGTGAGATTTGGGCCACAATGCATATTTTATATGACAGTAATGGAATGATTAGGAAACTCATTAGAAACTTATAATCTTTTTAGTGTGAATTCATTGTAAGAATTGACTTTTTAGGCCTTCTAAATTAGAAAATATCATGACTGCTTTAGGTGAACAAGATGAGCATCATGGATTCAGATTTTGTTGGTTCTTGAGTAGCCTGTAGACTTTTTTGGCCCATGATGCATTGAACACTTCAAAAATTCATAAAAAATTCATACTTTGTTGAAAAAATATGATTTCAATTGTTGTCATTGTTTCTCACACTTCCCTTTATGTGGAAAAAAAATTGAAAAATTTCAACAATGACATGAGGACAAACTCCTAATTATGACCACAATGGGATGCTTTACCTTACATGCATGTTGTACACTCCAACAAGTGTATACCACATAATGCTTTTGGTTTGGTGAGAGTTAGCTTTGACTGAAAATCTTTAGAGATATAAGTATGAACCATTTTCATGGCCATGTACTTCCAATTTAGGGTCAACCATGATTCCCGGGTAAGGGTAGACATGTTCTTAGATTGACTTGTCATTTGATTGAAACAAAATGACTTCCAAAAGTTCTTCTTCTCTAGATGTGAAGTAATACTCCCCCAAAGCATTTTACCCATGTAAAAAAACAAAAAAAACATTAAAGCTGAATAATTTAAACTACCATAACCTGCTTCAATTCCACTCTTCATAACATTGTTAATCAATGCTAGGTAGGGTCCCTTTTCCTTCCACATGAAATGACAGCCCCTAGATGGCAACTTCCTAAGTCAACCATTGATTCTTTTACAACTTCCCAATCATTTAACGATACTAGCATTGCAACTTTCCAGTGAGCCAATGATTCTCTATAGATTATAACTAAGTTCACTCGTCGACATTGATAGCAAGGCATTATCCCTCTTCCAAGGGGAATGGTTTAGGCTTGTTAACAATGTTAAAGCACGTTTTCATTGATGCATTGAAGCTCTAAACAAGAGAGCTTTGTGTGGTTTCCATTGGTGTAGACGGAGAGCTAGGTCCTCCAACCACTCTTCCTCCAGTGTTTTTAGCAATTACAAACCTGAAGGGCTTAGAGCGTCAACCAAAGCCCGTCAATTTTAGGAAAAATACAAAATTTCTAAGCTAGAGTGCTTGCACTTTCAAGAGTGGATCATGTATATGTTTTGAATAAAAGACACAAATCAATTTACCATGTATCCTTGTTTAGCATAGCAAATTTGCCACTTTATTGTAATTAGATTGCTCCGGTTGCTCCAATTCCAAAAGGTGGTGGTGATGGACATTGACAAGAGCATTTGGAGCATCCAAAACCCTTCCAGCCCAAGGGATGCTAGTATGTGAACTTAAAAGACTACACACCTCTATTATAGATGTATATATTATAGAAACCTTCCATGATTATAGTGTAACTGTGTTATAGATACATATACTATAGGTGTTTATATTATAAGCACTTTTAATAATTGTTAGATATCTACTTAAGGTAGGAGCACCCAATGACGTCAATTTCTATAGATGGTAGTAATTTTAGAACTTAAATGTAGGTGAATCGTAGATGGCTTAGTTTTGTTGACTCAAATGATGAGCCATCTATGCTATACTTACATTTAAGTTGTAGAATCACTACCTTACCTAGAAAGTGACACTATGAGATGCTCCTACCTTATACATATGCTCAAGGCTCACATGCTTACATTTTTAGGCTAACACACTAAGAGCATCCCCACCAATTTGTTCTGTATTCCTAAAAATTTAGGGAGAGGACCTCAGATGGGGATGGGGATACAGAAGCTTGCGCGCACTGATCTCAAAACAAGATCTCTACCCCAAATTTATAGAGAACTCGGTAAAAGTTGGGCCCAATTCCCTATATTGGAGCTCATACAGAGAACTCGCGAGGTCTCATCTCTATAAAGTCAAGGTTGACTAGTTTGAGGTCCCAAGTTTGGGGATAGAGAACACTTTGGTAGGAATGCTCTAACATTGTTGCTCCTAGCTCTCTCCAGTCCCTCGATGGAAACGGACCCTTATGCCGAGGGCCCTTGACTGAAGCCGCCAAACTTAGAGGCAGCTAAAAGGCATGCCAAGAGTCAGCTCTTTTTGTCTCTCCAGAAGTACAGAATTATTACAGATACCGGTACCGGTACCGGTAAGTGAAGGTGGCAACCGCACGTTAAATTGGGCCTCTGAAGCAGAAGCAGTTCTTCCAACGCAACAAAGACTATATTAGCACGACACGTGGCATACATGCTTTGTGGAGATCGGCAGGTGGCAAGGGTGATAATAGTCCAACTGTAAAGGACGGCTTCGAGGATAAGGCGACTGAAAAGGAGAGATTTCCGTCTGCGGGAGGGACGACGACGACGAACTCTGGCTCAGGGCAGAGGAACTTCAACGCTTGTGATTGGCTATCGGAGATTGCATTCTCTTATGGAAGTTAAGCAACTGGTTTGGTTTAGTAGACTGATTTAGTATCCTATTAGTGACCTTGACACTAACTAATCTACCAAAGTCACATTTTAGTTTTAAAATATTGTAATTATTGATATGTTTCATATTCAAATCCATATCCATAGCTATGTATGTATCCGTACCATGTTGTATTCGTATCCGTATCCTAAATTGTTTTTTTGAGATCAATGGCATTGGAGTCGGAGGTTTGTGAAAAAATTGACAGTTCTCAATTTTTGGAAGAGGGGTGGGGGAGGAAATGCACATGTAACATCATATTGCCTCTTCTCACCTCATTCCTGGGCGAAATCGATGGCGCTCAAAGGAGGTCAATTTTTTCTTTATCACAATCAACGGCTCCTAAAATTCAATGCCGGGGGGGAGGAAACACACATAGATGTATTGTCTCTTTTCAGTACATTGGATGGGCCTCCTAATTCACAATCAAAGTGGATGAAAAGTGTTTTTGGAAGTCCCTTCGAATACTTTCTAAAGACTTTGTCTTTGAATGTGAAGATTAAACCCACCATATCTAAGTAGAGTTGGCTTTTCCTACATTCTAAGTGTAATTTGTCAATCCACCATCCGTGGACACATTTCATATGTAAAAGTGAGAAACAAGAAGTTGAGGTCTTGTTGAATATATATGTGGAATTATGGATTGCCTATTTGAGCTCATGAAGAGATCTAGTGGGAAGGTGCCCATTGCCTTTGTGTACCACAATAGATGTGACAATTGGGAGTGAAAATTGTTGACTTTGGAGAGTGTAGCCAATGGATTAAGGGATCTTCATAATATTCACAAAATTGAATACCTTACAGCTCATCTTTTGTCTATTGTGTGTTGTGGGTTTGACTTGGTCTAAAAATGAAACTTATTTCTTTGTTAGAGACAACATTTCCTATGGCTTGGACCAATAACTCAAGTATCATGTTAAACATCATATTGATGATTGTCAATTACAGGTGTGCATATGTTACACGAAGATATTCTTCCACTCTTTAGGAGTATAGTTTTTGCATTTGTATGAATCAATTAGGAAATGCAATGGAGTAGTCATCGTACTTGCTCGTTCCAAATATTTGGATGTAGCTACATCATTTGCTAAGATGAGCATATTAGAGTGCAATTATTTGAACATAATTAGGTTTCATCAACTTTAGACAAAACTTGTAATTGAGAATTGGATTGGGTAAGGAAACTTCATCAAGTTCAAGGAACTACATGATGCAACTTTCCATAAGGTATATGACCTATTTCTGACTAGGGGCCCATTTGCATAAGATAGGGTGACCTATTTTCATGAATGACGGGAATGTGATGTGGTTTAGCAACTTCATTATTGTGTAACAAATAACACATTGGACACCTAATGAACTTGCTAAGACTAATGTTTAGTTTTATGTTTCTTGAAAACAAGTTTGCCTATACATCAAGAGCAAGTTGGATTGTAATCTTCTTTACTTTCTACTAATTTCAAAGTTGATGGAAAAATTAGCAAAGAATAGTGCAATCTTCATTATTTCTATTCCTTGACAAGAGAAAATTATTCCTACCACCATTGCTCAATCAAACATATGCTATAAATGCTTAACATTGTCAAAAATAGGTCATATACCTTTCACTTGACACCTATAAGGTTTTAGTAAGTTGGAGGATGAGAGTCCCTCACTCCAAGCCTCTTCCTTCCATCCATCCATCTACTAAGTTAGTTAGTTTTTTTTTGTTATGGTGACATCTCCAAAACAATGCATCCTTGACTGTGTTTTTGGTACTGTTGGAAAGTTCTTTTGCAAAGAAGGGTACACAGACTTTGTTTCGTAGCTTTCCAACCTACAGTGTGAAAGTTATTGAAGTTTGGAATTTTTATGAATTAGAAAATTAACTTTTTTTTTTTTAACTATGGTAACAACACAAGGCACTTGGTAGATGACAAATAAATTCATTGAGATGGATTATGGTAGCCAACCCATTCTTGATCACTCCCATGTCCAACCTATGAACAATTCTATTTTTGTAAAGTTGTCATGCAATTCAAGGAGTAGTTTTGGTGCATTATGATTGGTTGTCAATATTGCAACCAACCCTTGGTTAATTTGGCAATGAGCCTATAGTCAGAATAGAAAGGTCTATTTCACCATTGTAGGTTGAAGAGAAATCTTCCACTAAAAAATTCATAATAATTACGCTTTGCGTTATAAAAATTCTGAAAATATATGCAATCCTTCCAAATTCTATTTTTGTAATGTGAAGGCACCTAAAAGCATCCCTAAACCTATTCATGTGCCTTAGACTATCTCTTCATGTGTCCTTCAAATGCTTACCTGTGATTTGCTGATGCATTTGAAGGATACATACTTAATTGTGATTTGTTAACTACTGATTTTTGTAGATTTTGATTTAGAGGCCACCTATGTGAGAATTTTAGTGGTCTAGGGAGACGGCACTTTAAAAATCATAGAAATTACGTACCACATCCAAAAAAACTATTTTTTCTTAATGTTCATGATTTTCACTTGATAATACTAGATAAATATAATTTTAAGGAAAAAGTATATCCAACTAAGGTGAACCTGCCTATGACAGGCATAATGAGTGGTTTGTCTTGTTGCCATTAGCAAAAAAATTTAGATTTTTTTCCAAACAAAGACAAATGTGAGAAATGAAAGAAGCAACTGAAATTTTATTTTTTGGACAAAAAATGAATTTTCTAAGAATTTTTGAAGTGTGTTGTCTTGTTGTTTGAAAATAGTCTATAGTCTACTCCGAATTAGCAGAAAAGTGTTTCCACAATGGTCATTTTACCACTTAATGCAGTCACAACATTTTCTAACACGGCCATGACATGAAGGAATAAAAAATCAACTTTTTATGACGAGTTTACACTAGAAAGGTATAAGTGTCCTATGATAGTCACTATTAACTCCATGACCATTTCCCAAGACATTGATTATAGCCACAAATGAGCCTAATGCAGTCTTAATCCCATTTAAGGTAGAATTGCCTATCACCACCCTAATTTGCAATTTGAATTTCTTTGGGCCAAGTCCAAAAGGGGCTCATATTTTTAGAGGTGTGTGCTTATTTCACAAATGAAACCTAAGTGGAATTATAATTTTTCTTGATTAAAACTGTAATTTCTGTGAATTTTTGAAGAAATCAACCTGAAATTAGAAAAATGCCCATAGACTAGAGTCATAAATGCCCTGTCAACAATCCATAATTGCCCTTCTATGAATACATTAGCACTTAAGTATCCACCAATCAAGGGTTGACATGTTAGCCCATGTTGACATTAAAGTCATAATCTAATCAAATTTTGTGAGAATCTTAAATGGTTTAGGATATTTCCTAGACGGATTTTGACGGGGCAATGAACGGAATTGGGGCCAAATAATAGGTAACAGAATTGGGAAACAGACGATGATGGGCTGGTCCGCCTTACTAAAAAAAATCTGCCATGGGTTGATGTGAGACTCTAATGCCTGGTTTTCTAGATGACTGCATTAGGCAGTTTGCTTGCCATGAGCTAGTTTACCTTATGCTGAATTGCTCATATTGACGGTTTTGGGTGCTTCCACTTTATATGGGAAAAATTAGGCACCCAAAAAACCTGCGCTCCAAAGTAATTGCTTAAGCGGTTGGAAATGGGTCGTCTGCCATACCCAGGCACTTGTAATGGACAGGAGAGCCATCATTCCAGAGAAGCTCCGAATCCTCCCACTTGACACTCGCCAATTGGCGGAACGAGCAGTGAGACCAGAGCTTACATCCAATTGAGCCTCAACTCCCGGCACCTCCCCCATCACCCAACCACGAAAGTGACGGAACATACAGTCGTCGTCTCCCAAATCAGGACGAAAACCAAACGAGGCGTTCACTTTTGGAACGAACGAAGGCGAACAACAACGAGTCAGAGACGACGAACCACGAACGACGACGACGACGAAGCGCATGCTCCGTTGGCGCCTTTTTCTTATCTTGCCTTCGCCGGTTCTTCTCCTCGGCGTCGAAACTCTTGGTTCCGCGGCACTCCGATCGGCTGCTCCGGGATTGCTCCGGGATGCCATGCCATCGGGCTGAGGTGCCGCCCGCTCGGACGCTCGCCGGTGGATCATGCCCTTCCTCCCTTCGCTTCGAAAATTTCGAAGCGTCTTTGCATCACATGCTCCTCGTGCCGTGGAAGCTTGATCACACCACCAGCGCCACGCTAGCATGCGTTTATTCCCACTCCATTCAAAGATCGATTTCATTTTCCCACCGGCCCCGGTATCCTCGAGATTCTCATTTGGTTGTGCTGTCATCGACTCCACCTGCGATTTGAGCTCACCCTCACACATGGCAGTAGCATTTTCGCTCGCCAGTAGTCAAGTTATTATTAGATTACAAGTAATTTGGTGTAGTTTTCGGGATTTACGCTGCGTTGTGTGATTTCGTTGGGACGGAGGGAGCCGGCGATGATAATCTTGGAGCTTTGAGAGTCAGGAGGGACTCTTCGAGTAATATTCAAGTTTAATTTGATTCTTTTTGGATTTAGTCATTGGGAGAGTGAGTGGAGTGGCTGTGTTGGTGGCTTCATTGCATGTGGCAGTAGGCATTTGGTGGAAATGAGAGGTTTTGATTCTCTTTACTATTAGTGAAGGTCGACGGACGGAACGGGTGTCCAGTTGTATGGATGGCAGCAGAGTATTAGTGTTGCTCTTTGACCACTGGCAGGTTAGGGGTGAGTGTTGCACGTTGTGCACGCTGTTAATGAATCGTAAGGGTTCTTTGTCAATACCGCAGAGCTGGGAAGAGTCTTTCTAGTTTCATGTGGATTATGGAGACGTGTCTGTGGATTAGTAGGCAGCTGAATTCCCTTCTTTGAGCTTTATCCAATACTCTATAGACGGTCGCACTTTATGCTATTGCTCTGTGACGCTGTTGAATCGAATCATGTGGATCTTGGCTGCGCTGATTATTGAACCTGCTGAGTTCACGTCGTGAGTTGGTTGATAGAAGCTTGTGGCGAGGCGCACTGTGGTTAGAAGCTCGCTATGGAAGTCATTAGGGTGCCCTCCAACTTCGCCAAGAATTCTTGTGCCGGGTGTTCTTCGCCTCGAGCGACTTCGACGAGGAATCTATCATCTTTGGGGAAGCATTCGCATGCTCGGAAATGCAGTACCGGGAGCGAAGCAGTCCAAGCTGTCTTAGAGGGTTTGCGATCCTCACATTCTTTGAGAAAACTTGAAAGAAAGTCTTGGGACCGCCACGCGGTGTCGGAGCTTGGGACATCAATTGCTAGAGGTTCTGAACTAGAGACGGAAGAAGGAAGGTTTAGGAGGAGGGAAGAGAGTATTGTTTTGTCTTCTAGGGTTAGGGTTGGACACCTTAGCTCACTTTTATGGAAACCCAGGTCTTTTGACGGGATCTTGAATAGCAGAAAGCAAGTTCGTGTAGCTCCGATTTGCGGATTAGAGAAAGGCGTTGCTTCAGAGGTTGTTCTTGAGGCTCCGCCTACCAGCATACCCTCCCGTACACCTGGCGCAGTTACACTACAATCTCCCAATTACATTGAATCTCTAGCTTTGCACAGGAAGGAGCAAGGTAGTAGAAGCTCCAAGGGATCTCATTCTTTAACTGCTTTGAAGGAGCCAGTTTCGGTTACCGAAGAACTCACTGAGTTGAGTCCTTTCAGGCCAGGACATCAGGTTGAATATTTTGAAGTGGAAGGAGGAAGGCGACTATCCGGTGAAGTGAAAATTTCAGGGGCGAAGAATTCTGCGTTGGCAGTGCTGGCAGGTGCTATCTGCTCTGAAGGACAAGTTCACTTGGCGATGATTCCTGACCTCCATGACATTCACCGCATGTTCCAAGTTTTGCAGTCTGTAGGGGTCAAAGTACAGACGACTTCTCGTGGTTTCGTGATCGACGCAAGGGATCTGACATCGGTAGAGCCATGCCCAGAGGCTGTGCGAAAGCTACGAGCTAGTTTCTTTGTGCTTGGTTCCCTTCTGGGTCGGAAAGGAGAAGCGGTTGTTCCACTGCCAGGAGGTTGTGACATTGGGGCGCGTCCTATCGATCTGCACGTTCGGGGTTTGGAAGCTCTAGGCGCTCAGGTTGATATCAGGTTCGTCTCTCCACTCTATGCTTTGTTGCTTTGTGGTGATTGTGGGGCCTTGTTACTTTTATGAGTGATTCTTTCTTAGATGAAGACTTTTCTAAGTGTGTGTTAGTTTCAATATATCCTTAACGATTCTCGATCTGCACTACACTTAAAACAAGTAATTCTTGATATATGTATTGCAACTACCAACGGTATTTGCCACATTTTCTCATAAATTGATATCGGTGGTCCTCGTGGCTCATCTTTTTATAGTTGGGAGCGAGGAGATGAAAACAATACCAGTTGACGAGTTCGATGAAATTCTGGAAAAACTTTCACGCTAATTAACTTTAACGTAGGATAGCACAGTCTGACCAACGAACTTCTCTTTCGGCCAGATTATTTTGAGTACTGTAGTGCGACGGGCTGGTGATCTGTAGCTGATTAGTATATTTCACCTGCGCTTTTTTTCATGTTTTACCTCACTTCGTGGTGGAGGACCTTGTGTCGGTTTTGAAACCCTCCTGACCTGTTTTCAAATCGATTTACATGATTCTCACGACTTGTTATGATCGGCTAGCGAGCACAAGTCGTCTTTCTAAAAGCATGGGTATGTGGAGGCTTGGGTGTTTCGATCCTGGATCCATGGAGTGCATGTGCGGTTGCAGAAGACATATTTGGGCCGACATATGCGGTTGCATAGAATTTTTATTTTTTTTCCATTGAACACAGGGGTTGCAGGGAGAGAGCATGACAGAATGGCGTGTGCGTCTCTCACAGACCCCTTTTTTTTGCAGGCAAGGTAAAGTTCACGCTCGGGCGCTCAATGGACGAAACCTCATTGGCGGCAGATTTTGTCTGGATTATCCGAGTGTGGGCGCTACAGAGACACTTATGATGGCAGCTGCTCTTGCAGATGGACACACTACGTTATCTAACGTTGCTCAGGTATTTTTCATGTGACCTCGCCCATGAAGTTCAGCTTCCCATCCTGTGCATCTGCAAAGGACGAAAGTGTGATTGCTTGCCATTGGTAGCATGGAAATCTTGTAGAGGAATCGAAATCTCCAAATCTGGATATCGAGGTTGGCATTCTGAGCCCCCTTGGGCGTTTTGAAGAAGACGGGTTTAAATTTTCTAAATTTCGAATTGGTCGATTCAGCAATCTGTTCGATCATTAATGAATCTAGATAGCCCGCACGCTGTTAGAATTCAGTAGGTTTTACTCTACTTTGCGCACTATTTTTTTAAGTCTACTGTTTCTAGCTTCACAATTTATTATATGGCTACCCTCGTTTTCTAGTGCTTCAATTATCTCCTTGATCCTTTTCCTGTTCTCTCTTTACAAGAAATCAAGCTGTGCGTCATGTTCACTCCTACCATGTTCACTCCTACCATGTAGGAAGTTACATTTTACTGTAGAGTTCTAATATGTTCTTACGTTTAATCACTTGTGGTATGCAGGAACCAGAAGTAGTAGATCTCGCAAATTTTCTCATATCTTGTGGGGCATGTATACAAGGCGCTGGAACCAATACTTTGAAAATCACAGGAAAAAGAAAACTGCACGGTACAGAGCACCAGATTATACCCGATCGGATTGAGGCTGGAACGTTCTTAATAGCTGCAGCAATTACTCGATCTGCAATATCCATGAGTTCGGTCAGTCCCAAACATTTGACCTCAGTGATTGGTAAACTTCGGTCGATTGGTTGCCGAATTCAGCAAACAACGTGGAACTCTCTTTCGGTATGTCTTAATCATTCTCGTCTGTCCCATGTCTTGTTCCTTTCTGTTTGTTCTTATAGTTGAGCACCTACTGTAGCCCGTTGCAGTATAGTTGCTTTAGAAAGGCCAATGTCTGTTCGTATTGAGTTGGAACTTGCTTATCAAGTCTCAACCTAGTCGGTTTGTGCAAGTGTAAATTCTCCTGAAATCGGACAGTGTTTTTATATCGGTTAGATCTACAAAGCAATGATTATAATCGGGACATAGTGAAGTGTGTTTTCTGGGCAGCACTTCTTATTTTGACTACCTGTAATCTCAATGTTTTGACGCTGAATGACTGCAGATAAATTGTTCCGAGCTGCTCAGAAGCTGCGATGTGAAGACTCTCCCTTATCCCGGCTTTCCTACTGATCTGCAACCGCAGCTAATGTCTCTTCTTACCACTTGTTCTGGGCAAAGTGTTCTGGAAGAGACAGTTTTTGAAGGACGCATGCGTCATGGTATGTTCTATAGCCTTCTACAAAGGTTGTGCACTCAGTTATCTTCTCTCCTTCTGCTATCTTTTTTAGAATTTTATTCTTATCCCAGTTCGCATGTTCTTCAGCGGAGGAGCTACAGAAACTTGGGGCTCAATTGAAAGTTAGTCGAAACATTGCTTTCATCAATGGCAGAGATACTGGCAGGTAATCCTCTTATGTTGCTTCATTGTGGTAGTTAGCAAAATATAACATGTAGAGTTGGGCCTGGACACGGATGTCTTTGAGCACTACCCATAAATCACAGTGGTTCTGAGTACCTTTCAGAGGAAAGTGCTTTCTCTTTGTTCTCACATGTTTAGTGTGGGCATGTTGCAGCTCGCTTTATGGGGCACCTGTCTTGGCAACTGACCTAAGGGCAGGAGCTGCTCTCGTCTTGGCGGGAATGTCAGCCGAGGGGACTACACTTGTTGAGGGAGTCGGTCATATTGATCGCGGATATGAGCAGTTTGATAAAAAATTGAGGCTCTTAGGTGCTGCAATACGAAGGTTACCTTGCCTTCCTCCGGAGCTGACACTATAGCCCTTTGCTGGGTTAGATGTGAATTTAATTTGTGGTAGTCAACAGCCAACCTTTCCAAGGATTTGTTGATCTCATCACAAGGAAGAGGCTGCAATCCTCTGAAATTGGGTAAACATCACTTCTGACAGTGGACTCTTACTTCTTTGGTCAGAATGTCCATTGTCCAGATGATTTGCCGCTTTCCTTTTTGCAGTCGACATCTTGTTCACTGTTTGGATTGCTTACAGAACGTCGATTGGAGACTGATAATCACATTCAGCACTAAAGCCTGCGGATTCATTGCCCATTTTTAGATTGTTCACAGTGCCTGTGACGGTTTAGTTTGGTCTGATTCAATTTAAGACATTGAGTCATTCTTCATTGTTTTTTTAGAGTCCTTGTAGAATCCCTTGATGACAATGTGAAACCACTTGAAGGTGTGAGAATCACGTTCCATGTGTTGATGTTAGCTGACTGATCCAAACATCAGCTATTTGTACACTTAGCAATTTTGTGTCGAGTAATATATTCAAGTGCTTGCCGCAAGGCATTTTGTGTTCGTTCGCCAGTCGTGAAGCACGCAGGCCGTTGACACTGCTCAAATGTGGAATCTTGCTCTGACATGATTCATGGACTTTTGTGAACTGAAGTACATGATTATACTAGGACTTTGTCTTACTGGAAAAAATAAAATTGCTCACTTAGTCAAGCAAAATGATAGATTTTGTTCAATTTCGAATCTCTTCAAAACTACAATACATGCTGTTGCATCCTCAGAACCTCTGCCAGCAAAGCTTAATTTAGTATCGTATGCAGACATTTTGTAACGTCTACCTTACGTAACTCAGCAGTTATCTCTGTTAAGGTGAAGGCACAAGTTCTAAGCATAACAAACAACACAAATGAACAAGAGAAATCTCTCTCCCCCTAGCATGGGGAAGATCAATTTATACTACCCAAATTAGATGTGTACAAGGTGTGGAGAGCTTAAAGTAACTAGTAGATTGCTCTATATAAACAGCACCTACTATTCTATTGTCATCCAGAAATAGCATCTACCATATTATTTCTAAGTTAATGACTACTTCAACACTCCTCCTTGATCAATAGTTACCTCATTAAAAATTGATTTGTGATAAAACCTAAATTAGAAAAAATCCCACAGACAAAAAAGAGTAACTTCTATTGAGGAACTATCTCATGTAACAAATGTATGCTGGCCTCTTGTACCAATCTCCTATGAGTATAGGCCAGGAGAACTTTGGTCAACATGTCTACAATGTTGTGTGCTGATTCGATCTTCTTAACTTCTATTTGCCCAGATTGAATGAAATCTTGGATGAACCCAAATATCTGTGGACAAATGTGTTTGGTGCAGTCAGTTTTGATGAAGCTAGACGCCACTTGAGCTATACATGCAGAGTTGTCCTCAAAGATGATAGTCGGCTTGAATTCTTGAGTAATTTTGCATTGCTCCATGATGATCTTGTTCATGTTCCTCAACCATACTGCTTCCCGGGTTGCTTCATGGAAAGCAATAAGTTCAGAGTGGTTTGAAGAAGTAGCAGTAACCGTTTGCTTCACTGATTTCCACGAAATATGAGAGTTATTCTTCAAAAATATGTATCCAGTTTGTGACTTTCCAGTACTCTCGTTGGATTTGAATCCGGCATCAGCATAACCTATGATATCTGAGGTCCCTTCTTTGGTATAACATAGTCCCAAGTCTTCAGTCCCCCAAAGGTATTGGAATAAGTGTTTGACACCATTCCAATGACGAGTTGCCGGTCTCTAGCTATGACGAGCTAACACACTTGTAGCAAAAGAAATGTCAGGCCTGGTATATGTGGATAAGTAAAGGAGAGCTCCTACTGCTGCAAGGTACTGGGTTTTATCAAGAAACTCCTCCTCCTCCTCCTCGCAAGGACGATAGGGGTCATGCATAGTTCGACTTCGTCCCATCATGGGAGCGGAAAGAGGACTAGCTTGGTCCATTTTGAAACTTCTTGAGAAGTCTTTGGGTGTAGCCGGTTTGATAGAGAAAAATACTTCCATCTGGTAAGTGAGTCACCTTGAGGCCAAGACAGAAAGAAGTCTGACCTAATAACTTCATCTCAAACTGAGTGGTTAGGAGACTTACAACATGACTACAAGTGGATGGGGTGCCTACTAGATTGAGGTCATCTACATAAATAGCAATCACTACAAAGCATGTGTCATTCTTAAGTGTAAAGATGCAAGGTAGGGATGGATCATGTTTGAACCTGTGGTGGAGTAAGAAGTTCCGAAGGTGCTTGTACCACATTCTACCTCCTTGTTTAAGGCCGTAAAGAGCTTTCTGAATTTTCAAACCAAAATAGGATCCCGGATTGTCATCCGGTGGGGTATTGTCAAGAAAATCAGGTGCTAGTCTAATATAGATGCTGGCATCTAGAGGACCATAGAGGTAGGTTGTAACAATATCTAACAAATGGGTTTCTAATTCAAGCTAAACAACCACCCCTAGCAAATATCTAAATGTCGCGGAATCCATAATACGAGAATACGCACACTCATAATCAAGACCAAGGCGCTGGATAAAACCTTGGGCAACTAATCGGACTCTAAATCTAACAACATGTCACTTAGCATTCCTCTTTTTAGTGAAGATTAGCGTGAAACCGATGGTTTTAGTAGGAAGCTTTTTATCTATGGGCCTAAAGACTTTGTGTTGAAGTAGTCATTAACTCAGAGATAGAATAGTAGATGATATTTTTGGATGACAATAGAATAATAGGTGCTATTTATATAGAGCAATCTACTAGTTACTTTAAGCTCTCCACACCTTGTACACATCTAATTTGGGTAGTATATATTGATCTTCCCCATGCTAGGGGGAGAGAGATTTCTCTTGTTCATTTGTGTTGTTTGTTATGCTTAGAACTTGTGCCTTTACCTTAACACGTTATCAGCACAAGACTCTCCCTGATCTCTCAATTTTTATTTTAGTTTTCATTCTCTCTTGTTTTTAGAGCCTTTGCCGTCCTAGTTTTCTCCATCAATGGTGATGCCTACAGCAAAACGTCCCAAGGAAGAAAAAGCACGTGTTCAACCATTACTTTTTGAGGCGTTGGAAGCTAACGGGAGCAATTACTTGGAGTGGAGCATCGATGCCAAATCCTATCTGTGTGCGGAGGAGTTGGATGGTACTTTGACAGCAAAAGGGGCGATCATTTGCATTTGGAACCATCATCTTTCAAGTGGAAGGCGCTTCTTATTTTGAGACGGCACTTAGACTTCTCCCTTTGACAATAGTACATTCAAGTTGATCATCCTGCCGAATTGTGGAAGCAGCTCGAGGCCAAATTTCACCATGAGAAGACAATTTTTCTTCCTCAAGCCCGCAACAACTAGATTCATTTGCGTGTTCTGGATTTTTCTGACCTCTTGGCATTCAACGCAGAGCTGCACCGGATCACCGCCTAGTTGCGCTTGTGTGGAGAGACAATTTCCAATAAGGAACTCATTGATAAGACTCTCTCCACCTTCCCTCCAGCTTTTGCTCTTTTAGCTCAAGAATACCGCAATATGAAGTTTAAAACTCACTCTCGGTTGATGTCCTATCTTTTGCTTGCGGAAAAGCAACAACAATTTCTCTTGAAGAATGCTGAGTCCAAGCCTACCAAGGAAGCGCACACGGTGGAGATACCAACACGTAGACCACGGAACATGAAGACACAACAACAGTGGAAGCAACATCAGAAGCAACCGTTTTCCTCAAAACCCAGAGATAAGTCCAAAATCTTTGACAAACCTTACTCAATTGATTCAAAGTCTCATGATACCCATACATGTCACAAGTGTGGTAGGGTTGGGCATATTGTTAAGGACTGTAGAGCTTTCAATTACCTTTCAAAAATTTACAAGGAGTTGCAGCAGCTCAAGGCTGGGCAGAGAGAGGCCCATACCCTTGATGCCTCCTCGATAGATGAGACATATATAGAAAATTATATGGTGAGCACGATACAGTCCGTAGGTCAACTTGATGTAGCTCTCTTGGATAGTGCCACCACGCATACAATCTTACGAGATCAAAAGTATTTTGACTTTTCCGGCCTAGCCAATTCCTGGCAAAAGTGTGGTATTACAACCATTGCAGGAAAACGAGACATGATGTTCCGTGAGGGCCAAGCAACATTGATTTTGCCTGGGGGGACCCCCCTCCAAATTGCGAAAGCAATGTATGCTCCATCAGCCCCCCGGAGCCTGATTAGCTACCGGGACCTACGGGCAAACGGAGTCCACGTTCTCACCGTAGTGAGGAATGGTGAAGAGGTTCTAGAGCTCAAGCAAGGGAAAAGATTCCTAGCCACTGCACTTGCAAGAGCCAACAGTCTATATGCAATTCACATCAGAGGTACTACCGGACCGACTTTAATGCATCCAGCTACTGGAATTAAGCAACTTACGGGCTTTGCTTTCTCTGTCATGTTTCCAGCCAAGACTGGATTATGGCACAACAGGTTGGGGCACCCTGGAACTACAATGTTCAGGCGTATGTTGCCGTTGCTAGCAGGCCATAACATCTGCCCCAACGACACTGACAAGGTGGGGGAGTGTGCTGCTTGTTCCCAAGGAAAGCTCATCAAGCGCCCCTCGAGGTGGACACTACCAACAGAGCTTCCACCAAAGCTACAACGTTTACAAGGTGATGTTTGCGGACCTATTAATCCTATTTCTAGACCTTTCAGATATTTTCTAGTCCTTGTAGATGCATCCGGGAGGTATCATTGCTTAGCACGAGAAATACGGGTTTTTTCCAAGCTATTAGCTATGTTAATTAAGTACCGGGCTCATTACCTGGACTACCCCATGAAAACTCCTAGGATGGATAATGCCTAGGAGTTTCGGTCACGACACTTTGAAGATTATTGTATAGCCTCTGGAATTACCTTAACCTATTCGGTTACATATGAACACTCCCAAAACGGCTTAGTTGAAGCATTTATTAAGAAAATTCAACTAATTACACAGCCGCTTTTGCTGCATGCAAAGCTACCTCCTACGTTTTGGGGCCATGCCGTTCTTCATACCGCTACACTCCTTAGATTCCGTCCTACTCTCCTTAATGATCATTCCCCTTTAGAATTACTTTCGAGATAGGTTCCTAATGTTTCTCATTTTAGAACTTTTGGGTGTAGAGTATGGGTTCCTGTAGTTGAACCACAGAGGAAAACCATTGGTAACCACCGGCAGGAAGGAATATACATAGGTTTTGATTCTCCTAGTATCATTCACTATATCTCCCCTTCCAATGGAACTTTGCAAAGAGCCCGGTTTCAAAACTACCACTTTGAAGAAATCTATTTTTCATCTGATCTCTAATCTCAAATCCAATTCTTCTTTAGACTTTTGGTCACTTGAAATGTTCACTCTTAATCCAGACTGTAGGACTGCCCTTGTAGAGTCTGAAGTTCAGAAACTTCTTAACGTAAAATCTTGAGCTGAAAAGCTTCCGGTTGGTTTCACTAACACTGCGAGGATTACTCGTAATCCACTTCCTAGAGTAGAAAAATAGATTTCTTCAAAGTGGTAGTTTTGAAACCGGGCTCTTTGCAAAGTTCCATTGGAAGGGGAGATATAGTGAATGATACTAGGAGAATCAAAACCTATGTATATTCCTTCCTGCCGGTGGTTACCAATGGTTTTCCTCTGTGGTTCAACTACAGGAACCCATACTCTACACCCAAAAGTTCTAAAATGAGAAACATTAGGAACCTATCTCGAAAGTAATTCTAAAGGGGAATGATCATTAAGGAGAGTAGGACGGAATCTAAGGAGTGTAGCGGTATGAAGAACGGCATGGCCCCAAAACGTAGGAGGTAGCTTTGCATGCAGCAAAAGCGGCTGTGTAATTAGTTGAATTTTCTTAATAAATGCTTCAACTAAGCCGTTTTGGGAGTGTTCATATGTAACCGAATAGGTTAAGGTAATTCCAGAGGCTATACAATAATCTTCAAAGTGTCGTGACCGAAACTCCTAGGCATTATCCATCCTAGGAGTTTTCATGGGGTAGTCCAGGTAATGAGCCCGGTACTTAATTAACATAGCTAATAGCTTGGAAAAAACCCGTATTTCTCGTGCTAAGCAATGATACCTCCCGGATGCATCTACAAGGACTAGAAAATATCTGAAAGGTCTAGAAATAGGATTAATAGGTCCGCAAACATCACCTTGTAAACGTTGTAGCTTTGGTGGAAGCTCTGTTGGTAGTGTCCACCTCGAGGGGCGCTTGATGAGCTTTCCTTGGGAACAAGCAGCACACTCCCCCACCTTGTCAGTGTCGTTGGGGCAGATGTTATGGCCTGCTAGCAACGGCAACATACGCCTGAACATTGTAGTTCCAGGGTGCCCCAACCTGTTGTGCCATAATCCAGTCTTGGCTGGAAACATGACAGAGAAAGCAAAGCCCGTAAGTTGCTTAATTCCAGTAGCTGGATGCATTAAAGTCGGTCCGGTAGTACCTCTGATGTGAATTGCATATAGACTGTTGGCTCTTGCAAGTGCAGTGGCTAGGAATCTTTTCCCTTGCTTGAGCTCTAGAACCTCTTCACCATTCCTCACTACGGTGAGAACGTGGACTCCGTTTGCCCGTAGGTCCCGGTAGCTAATCAGGCTCCGGGGGGCTGATGGAGCATACATTGCTTTCGCAATTTGGAGGGGGGTCCCCCCAGGCAAAATCAATGTTGCTTGGCCCTCACGGAACATCATGTCTCGTTTTCCTGCAATGGTTGTAATACCACACTTTTGCCAGGAATTGGCTAGGCCGGAAAAGTCAAAATACTTTTGATCTCGTAAGATTGTATGCGTGGTGGCACTATCCAAGAGAGCTACATCAAGTTGACCTACGGACTGTATCGTGCTCACCATATAATTTTCTATATATGTCTCATCTATCGAGGAGGCATCAAGGGTATGGGCCTCTCTCTGCCCAGCCTTGAGCTGCTGCAACTCCTTGTAAATTTTTGAAAGGTAATTGAAAGCTCTACAGTCCTTAACAATATGCCCAACCCTACCACACTTGTGACATGTATGGGTATCATGAGACTTTGAATCAATTGAGTAAGGTTTGTCAAAGATTTTGGACTTATCTCTGGGTTTTGAGGAAAACGGTTGCTTCTGATGTTGCTTCCACTGTTGTTGTGTCTTCATGTTCCGTGGTCTACGTGTTGGTATCTCCACCGTGTGCGCTTCCTTGGTAGGCTTGGACTCAGCATTCTTCAAGAGAAATTGTTGTTGCTTTTCCGCAAGCAAAAGATAGGACATCAACCGAGAGTGAGTTTTAAACTTCATATTGCGGTATTCTTGAGCTAAAAGAGCAAAAGCTGGAGGGAAGGTGGAGAGAGTCTTATCAATGAGTTCCTTATTGGAAATTGTCTCTCCACACAAGCGCAACTAGGCGGTGATCCGGTGCAGCTCTGCGTTGAATGCCAAGAGGTCAGAAAAATCCAGAACACGCAAATGAATCTAGTTGTTGCGGGCTTGAGGAAGAAAAATTGTCTTCTCATGGTGAAATTTGGCCTCGAGCTGCTTCCACAATTCGGCAGGATGATCAACTTGAATGTACTATTGTCAAAGGGAGAAGTCTAAGTGCCGTCTCAAAATAAGAAGCGCCTTCCACTTGAAAGATGATGGTTCCAAATGCAAATGATCGCCCCTTTTGCTGTCAAAGTACCATCCAACTCCTCCGCACACAGATAGGATTTGGCATCGATGCTCCACTCCAAGTAATTGCTCCCGTTAGCTTCCAACGCCTCAAAAAGTAATGGTTGAACACGTGCTTTTTCTTCCTTGGGACGTTTTGCTGTAGGCATCACCATTGATGGAGAAAACTAGGACGGCAAAGGCTCTAAAAACAAGAGAGAATGAAAACTAAAATAAAAATTGAGAGATCAGGGAGAGTCTTGTGCTGATAACGTGTTAAGGTAAAGGCACAAGTTCTAAGCATAACAAACAACACAAATGAACAAGAGAAATCTCTCTCCCCCTAGCATGGGGAAGATCAATATATACTACCCAAATTAGATGTGTACAAGGTGTGGAGAGCTTAAAGTAACTAGTAGATTGCTCTATATAAACAGCACCTACTATTCTATTTCTGAGTTAACGACTACTTGAACAATCTCGGACTTCGAATGAGTAAAATTTGAGGTGATTATGAGCTTCTGGGGTTTGTTGGTTAGAGCAGGTCATGTTTTTGAGAACACTGGCAGTCGGCTCATGCAAATTAGTCTGACCAAACTATATTTCAGATTACGTATGCTCTCTGTACCAATACCTTCAGTGGATCAGACTTAAGTGTCAAAGTGCAGGAAAAGCAATGACAGTAAGTCTTAAGAATGACCAACTAAATCGATTTTTAGGCCCTTCAGTACAAATTATGGGGACGTGCCTTTTTCAAGGCCAGGGTGAACTGACCCCCTCGCTCGGCCCTGCAGGCAAACCCTGGAGTTTTTTATTTTTTGCACATGAATTTTTTTGCAAAATTTTATTTCATTTTTGTGATCAGAGACCCCAAATTAGTTTTGAGAGGTCAAGAATATATACTAGAACGGCCCAAAATAGGGGGCTTTTTTTTTACATGCACCCCTGGTAAAGCCAAGCGAGGGGGGCAATCCGCCCTGATCCTTTTTCAACTGGGCGTTAGACTATTGTGGTATGTAGGAATGTGCTTCATTATCACTTAAGGTAGGTGGCTCTAAAACAGACCCGTCTCTAAAAGCGATCTGGCTGCAGAGGTACATTCTGCTTTCTTCGATGTACCAAAGACGTACATTTCACGAGGGGGTCGCTTTTAGAACCACTGCATTTCAAACTTCAAAAATTCATAACTAATTCCACAGAGATCCAAAAAATATGAAACGACTTGGGTTGGATGCCAATTCCATTTTTCTTCTTATGAAAATTTACTGAAATTTGTTTCATGAATGTTAGCTTCCTCCAAAATGCAATCAGCTCTTAAAGGGTCGCTTTTAGAGCATCCTACCTTAATTGTCCAAAATTGTTATCATTTGGATCTGTGTGCCTTAGTTTCTACTCAAAACAGATAGAAAATTCTTAAGAGCTTTTACCTTGATAAGATCTTCACAACTGTGCTATGATTGCAATTTGTCAATCTTCCTGCATAAGAGCATCGCCACCAGTTGTCTCCAAAGGTATCGGCAACAGCACACAGCACTTGTTGTGCTCGGGTAGCAGAAAATGTTTCCACACCAACATCACGTTACGGTACTATTTTTGCCGCTTATCCCATCACTTCTGCATTTGCCCAGCAACAAAGGGCCTTTGTAGAGGGCAATATTACACTCACGCTAACTTGGTCAACGAAGACTCTGGGCATAGTCGATGTCAACGTGGATGTGATGGAGGATAATGGGGGAGTGAAGAAGGAGAAGAATTTTTGTGACGATGGGGAAAGCAACTATGGTCTTTTTTTTAGTAGATGTGCTATTCTATTCATTACATTGATTAAGCAACTACATATGAAAGACTATTTTTATTTTTATTTTTTAGAGATGAAATCATATGTTGAATACAAGTCTAAAAAATTCATATTATTTTGGAATTTTTTGCAGTCATTGTGAATATGTAAAGGAAAAATAAAAAAATAAAAAATTCAATCATAAGCTTTATCGCAATGCATACACCTCATACTTTATCATAAGCTTTAACCTTTTAGTACGTGGGAACACTTTGGAACCAATTGTTCACAATGCACACACCTCATACTTTTGAAGAAAGGAGAAATTCCTAAACAAATAAAAATAAACTTAAATTACAAACCTTGATCCAATGCAAAAACTTTAAGTATAAGGGGATGCTTTGGAACCAATTGTTCCAATGCACACACCTCATACTCTTGAAAGGTGGACAAAATTTTAAGCAAAAATAATGAAAAAATATATTAAAAAGAATATAAGTTGTAAACAAATTTATATATAAATAAAATTAAAGATTCTATAAGTATTAATGGCCTCTGTGGATGCTAACTCATCACAATGCACACACCTTGTACTTACAAAGGATGGATAATATTACAAACCCAAAACAAAACAATAATTCATAACTATCCTAACTTTGGGTACAAGGGGACGCTTTGGATGCAACTCATCACAATGCACACACCTTGTACTTACAAAGGATGGATAATATTACAAAACCAAACCAAACCAATAATTCATAACTATCCTAACTTTGGGTATAAGGGAACGTTTTGGATGCAACTCATCACAATGCACACACCAAGAGAAAGAATGTATAAAATATAATAACAATTGAATATTTATAAAGTGTAAGAAAATACTTTAGTGTAAAACCTACAATTATAGTTATAGTTAAAACTATATTTAGTCCAATAACTATAAGTTGTATACAAATTTATATATAAATAAAATTAAAGATTCTATAAATACTAATAAGTACATGTATATGTAATAGATATATATAATGTAAAAGGTATTTATATAAAAATAAAATTAAAGATTCTATAAATATTATTAAGTACATGTATATGTAATAGATATGTATAATGTAAAAGATAAAGCTTTTATTTTTGTGAGGTAAAACTTTTGTAAGACTAAGGAAAAGCAACTATGACTTCAAAGAGCACTACAGTGGCATTCACAATGACTTGGCACCCCGGTGGCAATTGAGTAGTGATGGTTGATCCAATTTTAGTGGGTTGTTGGTGGGGAGTAGTGGATGACCACGGCACAACCACATCTCACGGGGTAGTTTGTACCATGCCACTTGGTTGTGCCGTGGTCATTTGGAGAGCAACTAGTGGCGATGCTCTAAGAAGAACATGTTTCTCAAAAACTCTAAAAGCGTTGAACAATAGAACCACCCATACCTGATCCCTTAAGTGATTTCAGGACAGATGAGGAGCAATGTGAGGCAATGGTAATTTTTTAGAGATAAGAAATATTGGGACTATGAATTTTTCGTAACAATATTCCCCGAATTGAAATTTCTATGAATTTTGGGAGGCAAAAAGTGTTCCAAAAATCCATAGCCAATGTCTAGAGTCTTCCAATTCTAATTAATCAAGAGACTACTTTCCCAATCAATACTTTCCACACACTTTAAGACAATTTGGGACATGTTTCATGACCTTATTAGTCCCAACGTTAAAAACCCTGAACATAATTCACGTTTGGGTTGTAGACCTGTTCCAACCTTGGTTGGAAATAGTTGCACCCTACATGTTGCGTACGGCTACTTGGTCAGGAAGGAATGGATGGTTCTACCTTAGTAACCTTAGTGTAGAGGTTTTATCACTCGTTCAAGGTTTTCATCTGTACTTCCTACCCATGTCCTAAGGGCATAGGACTCTTGATTCAAGAGGTAAATTTTTATTGGCTCTATCCTTAGACAAAGACTATGGCATCCACTCCACATCAACTTTGGTTTCTGAATCGAGAGTCCAAATCCTATCTCCTACTAGAGCTCCAACTATTTTCACACTACACAACATGGTCCACATTCACACTACAGAACTTGGTGAGGATTCAATTGGAATCACTAGTAGAAAGCCTTGTTTAATTGGATGTTCCTACGTCAAAGTTGACGGATTTTCTTAAGCATCCAATGTAACATCTTCATGTGTTTATGTCAACAATGACATCCAATGTAACATCTTTATGCTACATTGGATGTCATTGTTGACATAAACACATGAAGATGTTACATTGGATGCTTAAGAAAATCCGTCAACTTTGACGCAAGAACATCCAATTAAACAAGGCTTTCTTCTAGTGAATGGGGACGTGGGATCCAACTAGGCAGACCCTAGCGTGCACTTGACGTAACTTAGGTGATTAGCTTTCTGCCTCTTTGATGGTATGGAACGTAACAAACCAAACAAATAATTGAATTTGCATTGAATTTGCAATTGGTGGAGGTTGTGTTTCGTTTTTTACCCTAATTTACAACGTTTGTGGTGAAGGTAGTCTTTTAGCTCCGTCCCAGTTTTGAGAGGCCAACTAGAATAGTAGAAGCCGCTTCATTTGAACTATCCGAGTCAGGATGGGGTGAATTTGAAATCGGCATCACCATCTAGTACTTTCATCTAGACGTTGGAGAAAAGCCTATAAAATTGTACATCTTTTTTCCTTTGAATGTGCTTGTGCGTAGTTTAGGACGTGTAAATCTTGCAAAAAGCACATCCAACTTTGTGTTTTTCAACAATTGTATACATTGTTTTGTGGATTTTTTTGCACCCAAGTTTTGTTTTTGAATTGTACTATATTATTCCTACTCCCATCAATTGTTTTTACAATTTAGATTTGATAGTATCTCAAAGAAGTGATTAGTATTTTCTAGATTTTTTCAACTTCTATTAGAATGGAAGCAATATTGTTGGCTATTTGAACACTTAGGGGTTATTGAAAGACTCTCTAGTTTTCTAAATTAGAGTAGGTGTTCCAGATGTTTGACCTCATAGCAAGCCTATGACAAGTTATATTTGTACCCAACACAAATTTGCTAGCATGCAGCTCTGAGTAAGCTCAAATCCTTGACTTCTAAGTGCTTCATAAATTACATTCCTAGTGAATGGTCTTTTGTATCTTCTCCCTTTCTTTTAAAAGAGCTTTCTCCAATTGCACTAGTCCAGTGCACAACAAAGTCAATTCTAGACATATATAGTAACATGGACAAGTATCTACTATTATCATTACAATTGTAGTTTGATGATAGATTCTAGATGGTGACAATTGTAGTTTGCTCTCGACAATTAGATCAAACCACGGAAAAAATCCTAGCTGTACATGGCAAAACAAACAAAAATTTAAAAACAATACATAACAAAGTTTAAATTGTTGCTAAATTAGAAATTGCAGAACAAGAGTATTTCAATTGAACATGCTTAGCTTATCGGTCTAGATATTTTGAATATTTTATCATTCATGCATGGTTCTTATATTTCTCTATTTCCTCATTCAAGGATAAGGACATTCTCGACGTGGGAAATGACGATTGGTGATAAAAAAATGGTTGTAACAAAATCGATTTTTTGTTTCCTATCATAGGTTTAGGCAATAGCTATGAAGTTAAAGAAAGACATGGGTGCAATAGAGAATAAAAGTCTACATATAAAAGCCACTAATACATAAATGTGCACTTTTGACCAAACTATTTATATCCAGGCGATGCATTTTCTTTCCAGATATTCATATGATGTCTTGTCTAGTTTGCATTGCAAAGTTTGAAGTTTGAAGTTCGTAGTCTATTCAAATATTGTGGATTAATTTGGTGGATTGTGGGTCGTATTGGTTTGGATTTGTATGTTTGCTCAATAAACCTTCTTCATATACCTTCTTCCGCCTATAATCTTCAATGTTGGATATCCTTAGCTTATTGGTCTGGATATTTTGAATATTGTTGGTGAGACAATTTTTTTGGATTGTATTAGCTCTAGCAATTGTTTTTGCACTATTGTGACACAACTTTGTTTGGTTTCAAATTCTTGATCAAGAAGAAACAATTTTTTGAAAACCTTACAGCTATCATGTTGTTCAAAGTAGTTGGAGTATTTTTTTTTTTTGCTATTATCACAATAGGTATAAAGGCTAAGCTTTAATTAGAGAAAAAATGAGGCCTCCGGAAGGCTGCTCTAAGAGTAGCTGAACTACCCTTCCATCTTCTTTTTTTGGCAAAATAAAAAAAATTCCCCTAAAATCGCCCACCTCAAACCTGTAGTTTTTAATGCTACTAGTGGCACAAGAACCCAGTTTCACATTTTTTCTTTTTCAAAAAAAAAAAACTTTAGTCGCAAAAAAAGGGCTTTTATTTGGAACATCTCAATTTCTTGCGCTTATTAAATCTCTTTTTGTACTAAAAAAATAGCTTTGCTTTACTAATTTATGTTTTCCAAAACGGTACCAATCTACTAGTTGCATACAACTTATTTGTCAAGTATATGCTTACATCCTACTTGTCAAATCACCATATAATTTTGCCAAGCTAGAACCAAAAATGTAAAACTAAGCAAGGCATTCTCTTACAATTAGCCACCACTATTGCAAAGAAGTATTCACTTTATCCATCAATTGCCTATGTATAGCCAAAAACAATATGGACATGTAATCATGTTTTGCAAAACGTACCTATATAAATGTGTGTGTAACATATACAAGAATTAGTCTACTTTACAATCATAGAACATCGCAAAGCCTCTAAAACATAGAAAAGGTAAGGTTTTTGAAGAAAATAGTAGCATGTCTTGAATCCAATATTTCTCCAAAAAGTTTGGGGCCTCACATGTGCCCATCCCAAAAACACAACACGCACTATAAGAAACTCGTGTTTTAGGTGATGTTTTGTAATTTTTTTCAAATGGATTTTAGGTGACGTCAGAAAAAACAACTTGTGTTTTTTTGTCGAAAATCACGTCAAATATAACATGTGGATGTTATATTGGACGTGATTATTGACAAAAAAACACAAGTTTTTTTTTTGACGTCACCTAAAATCCATCTGAAAAAATTACAAAACATCACCTAAAACACGGGTTTCTTATAGTGACGAATGCATAGTTAGTGAGGTTATACCAGGTGTTTACAACCCACAAATGCATGTTATAGCTTTTACTAGGAGAAAAAAATGCTATGATGCATATCCTATAACCTCAAACCCACAAAAAACCTCTAAGAATTTATCCAAAATTCTCCAAAAAACCACCTGCGTAGCATTAGTTTAAGACAAAGTCATGCTTGCAGCTTAGTCTCATAGAGACTTCACAATGAAAAAATGGACACAAACAACTCGTAAAACTTCACAAACAGGAGGGCTCTAAAAAAACTTTACAGACAAGAACGAACTGCTCGTTCTAACTAACTAGTCTAGGACCAACTTTTTGTAATGTGAACAGGCCTAGTAATCAGACTGTTAATTCTGTCACATTCTTGACCATTGCAGTAATTAATAAGACTATAAGACTATATCTATGGGGATAGTTGGCACATGAGGCTTAATGTCTTGAGTTACAGCCATCCTATGTATTGACCATCTTAGCTGCATATTTGAGTGATTCCACCTACTAGCTTTTAACATCATAATTTCTCAAGGTAGGTTATTAGTTGTGACCAGCCAGTGTGGCTTAATTTGCTTGAGTCCTTAACAGATACTAATTAAGCTTAGTACTTATTTAATTAGTATCCCTGACTAGTATTTACTAAGGCATATGAATAGCCATAGAAGGCCAATAGCCAAATGGTATAATAGTTGCCTATAAGATGTTAATTTTGCTTAATGTGACATTTAGTGCCTTCATAGAATTAATTCCACATGCTTAATAAAAGACCTAGAATCTAACCACTTCATACCATTATTTGCACAATGCCTATAACAATTTAATGGTTTGGTGCTTAATTATCTTACTTTGTCATTTATGCATACAAAAATATCCCATGCTTGACTTAGTTTATTCAAATATTCACATGCCATATGTTTATCTCATTTGATCCGTAGAATCAAATATAATGCCTCAACCTATTTTATTTTTTTAAAACACCCCTCAACAAAGGAACCTATGAGTTTTACATATATCATCATATTAAAACATGTGTTATTGGTTGAATAGGAATATAAGAATCCCCCCTTGCATTTTACTACTATGCCATATAGTCTCCTAGATTCTACAAATAAAAAAACAATTTTTTTTCTTATAACAAGCACTTGAAAAAGTAATCTAAAAAAATTATGAATAAATGCAATATGTATTTTTAATCAATATTTAGAATCAGCTTACAATCAACTAATGTAAATAGTTTCAATACTTGCCACCTAAAATAACATCATCTCTCGCATCATTTTTATCATTTCTCTCACTATTTATTTTTGTCTAGATATATTTTTTAATTTCCCCTCTATCTACTATCAATAAACTAATATTATTGTTTATCTAGGGCAAAGCCTCACGGTTACACTGTTCTTGTTTTATTTTCAATGGGAGAATGTAGACTAGATTTAAGAAAATATTTGTAAAGTTCCTTCTGAATCCAAGTTGTCTTGGTAAGGTCTATTAACCCCTAATGTCCCATTGTCCCCTCGGGGGACAATTTGGAATTCGAGCAGGTTCCCATGGGTTGAAATTTTGCCTTAAATTTTTGAAACTTTTTTCGAAGATAGAAAAGTTGATAAGCTTTGTGGGAATATAATTTTTATTTCAATAGGTGCCCGGAAGCAAAAGTTATACTGCAAAAAGTCTAGAATTGATCTCGGCGGGCAGTCCAAAAAATATTGTAAAAATTCAAAATAATAATTTTTTTTTTTTTTCTCAAAGATTATGATTTTGTCTACATCTGAAGCTTTGATTCATTCCATTTTGATTGGTGATGTGAAAGTTATGAACAATCTTCTTTTTTGGGCAATCTAAGCATCTTTTTGAAAAAATAACTTATAGGATTCATTTCAGAATGCAATTTTCAAATTTTCTTTTTTGAAAAGGTTAAGTTTACTTGCTAGAACAATCTCATTGTTGGGATTATTGTATTTCAATCCCATCTAAGAGCTATTAACAATTTTGTTTTTCTTTCAATCTTGGACCTAAGGTAGTATGCTATTAAATGGCACCTGAACCTTAAAGCGCCATCTAGAAGGTTTGTACATTTCAAATTTCAGTTATGTACCTATTTGGATGGAGCGCTTTCAGAATTGAACTTTGACCCTTAATAACTTTTGCATACAATATCCAAATGTGGCGTTCTTTGGTGCGTTGGAACCTCCTTTCACTTGCCAACATGAATATGTGAAAATTTGACCAGTTTCATAATAGCAACTAGGGTAAGTAGTAAAAAGTGGCGGTTTTGGGTGTACCCACCTTACTTCTACTTGACAATTTTTTGAAGTATGAAAATCAAGTTGTTATTTTTTGAAATTTTTTTCCTAGACTCCCAACTCAATTCTTCAACACAATAAATTTTTAATTCGAATTTCATAGTGCACATTTTTCCCACAAATAGAGATCAAAGTCATCTGAAATTACAGTCCAGTGTTCAAAAAAGCTTGTTTTTCAACTTTGAATGCTCATATCTCTCAATCTGTACGGTCAAAATTCATGAAATTTTTACCACATAATCTCAAACAAATAAAGTTCAAGATCCTACGGTTCAATTCCAAAAAAAGTATTTTTTTTTGTTTTTTTGGACAAACACAGTAGAAATGGCAATTTTGAGTGGTTTTTGACAGAAAAATGGCCTTGGGACTTTAGGGGTTAATGCAGACATTACATGAAACTTGTGTGCATAGAAAAGTTCAGATTTTAGGACAATCAGTCGTCGATCAGTTTCATTACAAGTTTTAACAGGATTGATGCATAACCATCAAGTAATAAGACAAATCTTAGGCAGAACACCCCTTCTGCTGTACTGTACAGTACATAGATTTAATCCCTATTGAAGCACAGAAAACTACCAAAATGCCCAACACAAAGCTTAGATGAATCTGAGAAGTTCACTACAAACAACTTCAAAACGTCTGCAACTACCAGTAACCAACTATACTACAAGAACATCAAGTCCATGTGCACAAATTTAGAAGCAATCTGTGCGCCTTCTAGATTAATCTCCATTCCAAGGATGGATGATTCATAATCTGTACTGTACATAAGGGATACGCATGAAGGGTTCCCGGCCTTCCATGCCATAAAAAGTGATTTCGGCAGATTCAGTTTTATGTACATTTTCATCCGAGTAGATGATTTTAAAAGCTGTAGGAAGGGTTGACGTGGGAAGAGTAGTCCGTGGTTCCAGCTCCTTCCCAACCCATCCATTCTTCCCACTCTTCCCAATTGTCATCGGTGGCTCCCATGAAACCATCCAGAGACTCACTTCTCACCTCGGCCACCACCTCTTGCTCTTCCACTTCTAAAGCAACCTGCACCAGGCAAACAATAGCGGAATTCAATACCCCTCAAAGACCAAAGATTCGTGGTTCAAACTGACCATTTTCAATGCTCTTATTTGAAAAAGAATGAATTTTAGAATCAATAGTTTCTACTACACGAACTACTCAAAACTGCTTTAAAACCATGAGGCCGTATTTGGTTTCTTCGTCCCTCCAAGGTCAAGGTCGAGGATCCAGAAACTAGTAGCGACCGTGTCTCTTGAATCAAAGAACAAGGTATCTAATCATGCATTCGGTTGAACTTACTAGCAAGTGCCATAAGCATCACTTAGCTCAATGTCTACAGCCACTGATCTTTGAACATAAATCGGATTGTCTACTGTCACAAATATTGGTCTGCAACCTCTCACTTTGAAATAGCGTAAGAAATTCATAAATACGGATTAAAATATGCTCTCGACAGATTTGTATGAATTGAGAGTTGTCTCTCCACTGACCTCCTGAATGCGTGAATGGAAATAGAGTTCTCTACGTCGGGGACTTCAAATTGGGCAAGAAATTGAAAGCCTACTTTGATCTCAAACCTTCAAACTAAGATGACAACTTCAAATACTCCAGATGACCCCAAACTGAAAACTCTGGGGACTGAAAACCAGTATCTACACATAATAGAGGCCGGTGCGCCGGTACCTTGCTAGCTATTGACTCAAGAATGCGTGTGCGAAACTGTGAAACTGCAAAACTGTGGAACTTGCAAAGGAGGCGAGGGCGTGTACCTCGTAGGCGTTGTTCACTTGTTTGAACATCAGAGTGCAGTGATCTCCCCTGCAAACATCAGGATGATACTGTACACAGCCATGGCCGGCGTTAGTTCCAGTATTAGCAATTTGGCTGTAATCCCGACATAGCCAATATTCTGCAAATGTCGGTATTCCTAAGGAATCGCACTTCGCATCACTGACTATTAAGAATACATCAAGAGGAAAGCGACAGGTCGGCTGTAAGTTCACCTGCAGAGCCAGTTTGCGGTACGCATGCTTGATGTCCTGTTTGGAGGCGGCCGTATTGAGCCCTAGAGTGGCAAAAGGATCGCCATGGCTGCCCACAGACTCACATGCTCGAATACCGCCTGCTCTCCGAAGCCGCTTGAACGACCGCGGGGGACTCACACAGCTCAAACTCCGCGCACCATCACCATGGAGGGAGCTTTGGAAAACCACTCGCTCCACATTACTGTGATCTGAAAACGCTCGGGTGATGCTCACCTGGCTTCCCCTCAACAACTTCCTCATCTCGTAATGTCTCAATCACAACAACCGGAACAACAATCGGGACAACAACCAGAGCCTGAAATCATCAAAAAAAAGATACCGATCTATCAAAGCTTCCAAATGGGATCGCAAACAGTCCACGCCTGGCTTATTGTAACCAGACTGTAACTGTCATCCCTGATCCCTCCGTCGAAAGAGCCCGATCAACGACAGAGAATCACAAATCCGAAGCTCTAAACTTTACGCTATATAGGGCTACCACATCGATCGATCGATCCAGTGAAAGATGCGGTCACCACCACAGACTTCCAAGTGGAGATCGATCAGTCCCCGGGACTCCTGCTCACTGCAAATCCTGCTGTGACGCCTGCCCTAACTGCAAACTTCGTTGCTTTTGCGGCATATATCCCTGGGATGTGGGGATGTGACTGAATTGATGATCCCCAAAGGGTGGGAGTGGCCCAGCTTTTTTCTAGTCATGAGTCATCGATCGAAATCTTATCTTTGGGGTTGGGGTTGCGTCCGTCATTTTGGGGGGGTGCATCTGACCATCGATCTGCAAATAAGTTAAGGTACTTGAAGTCTGGCACTCTGGCATTGAAGCAAAGTTCCAGAGTGAGCTTGGACCAATGCCGGGGTTGTCATGATGGTATCTGAGTGCAGGTGTTCCAGAGGCCAGCCAATTGCATGGACCCCTTGCACGTCTCGCAAGGGAATTCGTCACGCCGTTTGATGACGGAGGCCACAAACTTTTGGGAATGCACTCACTTCATGTCGATTGCTGTGGGCCATACTAATTTTGGACGGGTTTAGTTTATTGTCCTTTTCACGCTGTGAGTTTGAATGAAAACTTATGTCTATGAATGAAAAACTTATTTCTAAGGGAGGGCTTGTTCTCCCCGTTACAGACAGTGATTTTTTCACTGGCGAAAAATAGCCAATATTCCACATGGCTTGGTTGGGTTCTCTCACCAATGAGAAAAAAAAGGAATAATTTTGATTTATTTTTGCCAAAAAATGGGTAGCCGTGTGATGGTGGGAGCTAGCTTTTGGCCGATCGTGAGGCTCCTACAAGTCCTTTCGCTAGACTTAAGAACAAGCATTTCTTTTCACCCACTTGGTTAGGAGACACTTTCTCTTGATTGCTTTAATTTCTCTAGAAAAGTCGCTTGGGTTGGGCACATGTGTGGGCGCATGTGGCCAGTACTTTCGCATGTTTCTCTTTTTGCTTTGAGTGTTAGAGACTCCATTTTGCCAGTTCCCCTTGGGAACTTCAATAATTGTTGTTTAATTGCCTCTTGAATCGATTGTTGTGCCTTGAAATTTTTTAATTAGACTCCATTTTGATTTTGTCTGATTGTTTATGGCAAATTCTACTCTTCTTCATTTCCATGCTATCGTAAAATTGTAACAATGCTTAAATTGAAGATTTTGAGAACTGAGGGAGTGATGGACACTAGAGAGTGAAGATTCTTAGACTAGAGAGTGTTGTATAAGAATAATTGAACAAAGATGCTCTTCAAAATTGAAATTTGAAAGCAGTTTAGGGTTTGTTGATTTTGTTGAGCGCAGTTGAATGTTAAATTTGAGATTTGAGACTTGGAAGGTGAAACAGGTTACAGTTGGGACTTGGGACTTATAGATAGAATGGGAGCAAGCCCATTGTGGGTGAAATTATGTTAGTGGTGTACATTTAGGTTTTGAAATGTACACTACTAACATAATTCCACCCACAATGGGCTTGCTCCCATTCTGTCCATTATTTGGTAGTTTACTTTATATATGTGCCAAGTTCCATTTCTAAGCCAATCCCAACTTTGTTGAATTGTAGAACTTAATAAGGGCATGTTTACCCCAGAGCCAAACCCAAGGCCCTCTAGAATGATTGATTGGTAGAGTAATAGGTATGTATGGTCTAATTTAGGTTTATTTCTATGAATGAAAACTTATTTCTAAAGGCTTGTTCTCACTATGTGCCAAGTCCCATTTCTAAGCCAAATCCCAACTTTGTTGAATTGTAGAAGGTAAGGGCATGTTTACACTAGGGCAAGGCCTTCTAGAATGATCAAAGTGACAGTACGTGATTGGTGGAATGCTGCGTGCAATGGACTCCTATTTGTACACGTAGAGGACAAAAAATAGTTTTTTTATAAATTTCCTTTGGTAGGCACGTGCCCATCTAGTGTGAAAATATCCCACAAAAATTTCAGGTGTATAGTCGGGTACCATAAACTTACGAACAAATTTTGCAGTGACACTTCAGTAGACAGTGCACAAACTTCAGGAAGGTGTAGCTTCCTCAAAAATAGTCCAATTTCAGAACCGCAAATTGCATTGGAATCATACAAAAGAGTACTACATGACTATATAGATATTTACAAGTGAATTCTCAAGTGATAAAAAAGTGTAGATGCTCTCTACAAACTACCTACCATCTCGTACTTCCTCCCTTAGCTGAAATGACCGCCCGTATCCGCTTGGGCATACTAGCAATGAGGTCTTGTAATCAGTCCATGGATATCTCATCCCAAACAATTTCAATTGTGTGGATCATCTCTTCTTTGTTCTTCGGCCAGTTGTAGTGGTGCAACAAATCTTTCAGTGTCTTCCATAGGTTCTCGATGGGATTCAATTCTACTAAATTTGCGGGTCAATTCAGTTTTGGTACACCGTGAGCTTCTCTTCACTGCTTTGGAAAGTTGCCACGATGCACTGGAACACCGTCCTCCATAAGTATGAGTTCTTGTGGGTTCTCATGCATGAAATAAAAACCACTTAAAGTACCTTCGGGTAGATGCAAGAAACACCGAACGATTTAAAGAGCGTTCTGCCAAAACTGCGTTTTTTCTGCCTAGTACTGCAAGTACTCGTAGTACTCCAAAACGAAGCAATCTCAGCCGTTGATCCGAAAAATCAACGGCCGGTAGTACTTTTGAGTACTTAATAATACTGAAATAGTACTCTTTGAAAAAAATGACAGTTTATCACAAAAAGTAGATAAAATTAAGTATAAATTAATAATAATTAGAAAATCATGAATAAAAAAAAACTAAAAATTGGCCATTTGTAGAGACTTGATAGTGATTACATTTCACCAAAAACTAAAAGTTGAAACCATCATAAATGTTTGGAGAGCTATGGGCAAGGGACCCCTATTTGCATGCATGTTGAGGACAAAGAATTGTGTTTTTTTGAATGCCCTTTGGTGGGCACATGCCCTTCTATTTGTGGCAATAGCCCACAACAATCCTAGACGTACATCATAATTTTTGGATGCTCCACAGTACTAAAAACCCCGAAAACGCAAAGTGTGACAAATTAGGTAAATTACAATTTAATTAAAGGATTTTTTTTCAAAATTTCTCAAAAGTAAGGAATCTAAGGACTTCCAAGTTAGCCATCTCCAATAAAAATTTCAAGTACATGGACTTCATTTCCCAAAAGATATGGCAAATGGCATCTCCGTCATTCCAATTGTGACGCCAAATAGTACTGGTGTTTCTTGCATTCACCCCTTCGTAGATAGTGCGAACAAAATTTGTTGCCGTTTTCTCCCCTTCCGGCATTATCACTATAAGACTCTTGTCATAATCGGTAAAGGCCCCCCAAACCATGACAAATGATCTACCCAACTTAAAAGTCGGTGCAAGGCAATGAGAAGCATATGCTTCATGAGGCTTCTGCCAAACTCGAATTTGGCGAGAGGTTTTCCCAAGTTCAAATGACAATTCATCAGTCCAAATTATTTTTTTTCTATTTGATTCCGTCCATTTTTAATACTTTTTAGCAAATGCAAATCTCTTGGCTCAGTGTTCAATACTCAAATATGGTTTTTTACATGTAATTCTGTTTTCGAAGCCCATGCTATGGACATATCTTCGGACAGTATTACAATGAAGCTGACAGCTCTCAGCAAGGCGAACGAAAGTTTGTCTCCGGTCTTCATTGACCAGGCGCCCCTGATCTCATTTTGAATGCACAGACAACTTTAGAGGTCGATTGCTCGATTTTTTAGTTTCTAAACATCAAGACTTTTTCCATTTCATGAGAATAGTGGAAACAGTGGATCAAAGCATTTGCAAAATTTCAGCTATGTTTTTACATTTGAGTCCATTTTGGTGCATGTGTACTATGAGACTTCTCTCTTCATTGCTTAAAGTTTGTGTTTGCATTGTTGAGTTTTTAAAATTTCTTGAAGATTTGAATGAACAAATATTGCAATTAGATTAGAAACAAATCATGGATCGAAATGCTAATCCACTAAAACAGCAAGCAACTAGAGAAGAAGTCATGAGAAACTTACACGCAAAATGCGCTTGAAAATCAACCCATTGAAAATTAGCCCAAAGCGCAAAGGAAAAACGTGTGGTGTTGAGGAACTAGTTTAAGCTAATTAAAAAGTCATACTCAGGACAAGAGGAAGGACGCATCCACAAATTTTCACAACTTCATTTGTTGCACAACGCAAGCAAAGGACGTCGGAAGTTGGACTAGACGCAGCATGGTCATAGTTGCCATGCAAAAAAATTGTAAGTTTATGGTACCCGACTGTACATTATAATTTTTGGATACTCTATAGTACTAAAAAACCCTAAAATGCAAAATGTGACAAATTGGCTAAATTGAATTTTAATTAGAAAATGTTTTTTCAATTTTTTTTGAAAAATAAGGAATTTCATGACTTTCAAGTTAGCCATCTCTAGTAAGAATTTCAAGTATGTCGGCTTCGTTTTCCAAAAGTTATAGCCGACGGCAACTCTGGCACTCCAATTGTGAAACAAAATAGTACTAGTCTTTCTTGCAATCACATGTTTCTAGTAGCTTTTTCCTAGATCATCTCTTTGATGTAGGCCTATTAGATTACTAAGAGACCATAACAGGATAAAATCTCACAACCATAGATTTTGTTTATTTAATTGATCTTATGGTTGACAATGTCAAATCAAATAATAATAAGATATGACCCAACCATGGTCTCTCTTGTGTTTATACCAAGCCCATGCAAAGTGTCTATTACTATTTTTGTCTCAAGCTCTAGCTTTACGTGGTCACATCTAACAAAAAGAGGTCCCCTAAAGTATTTCTGGTCCTTCGTGTTGCCCTAGTGTTAATAGGTCCTAATACTCCACTATCCCAATATAATTCGATGGTTTGAGAAAACTAGTTAAAATATGCTCATATTAGAATTGCACTAGAAAAAATGAATTTTTAGATAATGATTTCTCATAATATCATACTATAACAATACACATATTGCAAGCAAATGGTATTGTCACATATTATAAGCACACAATACCATTGCTTTTTGACAAGATTTGAACTTATTTTAATTCGTTTTCTCAAACTCATGAATTATTTTGGGAGCTCTATGATATGAACACCAAATTTCCAATTCTGAATCCATTTTTTCTCATGTATAACATCGGCTTCCCTAAATCAAGGCCAACTAAAATGGTCTAAAAGTCAAAAATCTCATTTTCGTATCATTGTATGCATAGGGGCTATGTTGAACAAATTTGTACAAAAAATCAGCCTACAAGGATGTTTTGATTTATACTTATACTCCCTCCGTCCCAAAATGATCTTCCGGTTGGCCTCCAAAATTTGTCCCAAAATGATCTTCCTCCTTTGACGTGGAGGAAGAGCCCGCAAAATGAAATAATAGTGCTTGCAAAGAAATTCCCCCACAATGATGAGCATTAAAGTTTTAAAAAAAAATTCAAAAATAGCCGACTATGGAACCAGTTACTATACACTTTCCCTGTAGCCATTATGCAAGCTGAGAATCTGATCCTAAAAATATGCAATCAATACTCGTGGGTTACGAAAGAATCGGCAAGAGTAATGCCGTGGGCCATGCTCTGGAGCCAACGTGGGGACCTCGGTGGGGATACAAGCACGGGATCTACAGGTGGCAGAGGTGGAAACACAAAATGAAATTGAGATACCGCGGGAACTGAGCAAACCATTGGCCAGCGGTGCTCTATAAAAATGGCCAAAATTTCTCAATTTCAAAGCTCTATATCTTTCATTGAAAAGTTAATTTAAAACTCAAATTTTGATGATAGTAGGGTTGCATCAAAGTTTATTTATAGATCAAAACGGAATTTAAAAATTGTTATTTTTGAGCTTAATCTGAGACATTTCGTCTAACAGAAAGATCATTTTGGGACGGAGGGAGTATAAATTAGTGTTCCACTAAACAATATTAACACAATTGGCAATACATTTTCTAGAATAAATGTGTTGTACAAAGACAAGGCATTTGTTTGGAGTGAAATGACAAAGACAAAACAAAATTCTAATATAATTCTAACGTCTCATGAGGTGGACACGCCACCTAGATTTCTAAAGTCAAAAAGAATTTTACCGACAATTTTTCAAGTAGTATTGATGTGAATAATTATTCACATAAATTCATTATTTTTTTGTTGCATGTCTAAGGTAGAAGGTCCATAAATCAATTGTAGATAAATAGTCCTAATGTTTAATGTAGTGTTAAAACAATTCATTCATTGAGTTTAGGCACAATGGAATACCTAAACATGGGTAATGTTGGATATATAAAACTCTTCCTTCTATTTCAATTCATTGCACATTAAAAAATTAGTTGTCTAACTAAAACTTATACCTTCATTTAAGCATCTGTGAGAAAAAACTTGAAGATATGAATTCATTATAAAACTATAAGGATTCACTTTCTCATGTCTAAAATTACTTTTGAGTCTATCAAAGTTCATCAAAGGACAAAGGGCAAGTGTTTTTTGTCCCCAACTATGAATTCAAATAGAGTTTGACGGCTACTAGCTTTGAAAATCATTTAATTCTTTAATGATCCTCCAAATATGAAACAACTTGAATTAGATACTAATTCCATTTATCTTCTTAGGAAAGTTTACATTAGAGGAAATTTGGACCTTGCGTAGGGTTGTTTAATTGCATAAAAATGTGCAATTACAGAAAAATAAAAAATAAAAAAATTTAATAATTTCTTTTGGCCCGTGTGATCACCTAGTGTGCCATATAGGACTAGGGAATTAAAAAAATCCCTTGGATTTGACATCAATTGAAAGTCAAATGGCCCTCCACAAAGGTCAAATTTTTTCTAATGCTTAAAACTATTTGAAGGTTTCATTTAAAAGTTATGGACAAAATTCATAGAGGGGGTATCAAAGTATACCCCCTTGGCTATCCCTCTCTAAGCTTTGTCCACAACTTCCTAATCTCAAACATATTTTTGGAGTTGAAATTTAACTTTAATTAATACATTTTTTAGTTGAATTTTTGGTAAAATTAGATTTATTGCATGTAAATGACGTTTAAAGTTCTACTATGTTTTTTTGGGTGTTATAAGTAGTTTTGCCCCCACCTTGTTTCCAAATTATTCTATATTCTAAGGATTTTTCACGATCCATTGGTTGTATGGTTGCAATGCATGCTATCGGAGACAATATCCTCATTGAGGTCAACCAAATTACATTGTATTCAAGAGTAACTATGTTTGAAGCTTTGCTTGGCATAACAAAGAAGTTTGGAGCCAATATAATATTGTCGCTATTGTTTTTAATGGTTTTACAAATGAACAATAGTTATTGTGTTCATCGTAGAATTAACACAACTTTCTACAATTGTTCATTTTAAAAACCATTGAAAACCATTTTCTACAATTGTTTTTTGTTAGTTATTTTATTATTATTGTATTCATCGTAGAATTAACATAATTTTCTACAATTTAAAACATGCATTTGCACTAGTATCAATAACATTATTCTTTCTAAATAAGAGGTACTCTCTCCATCCCAAAATGATTGTCCACAATTTTGTTGGTATTTTTTTGACCCAATTTCATTGATCATATTGTAAAAAACAGAATTAAGAAAAGTTCAAAATTTTATATCACTAGAACCAATGAAGAACATTGCATGTGTTCATTGCAACCTAAATTAACCCCTAAAGGACCATTGTCCCCTCGGGAGACAAAATGAATTTCGGGCAAGTTCCTATGATCTCAATTTTTAATGAAACTTTTTGAAACTTTCTCATAAGATAGGAAATCTTATTAGCTTTGTGGGAATATAAATTTTATTTCAATTGGTGCTCAGGAGCAAAAGTTATGGCATAATTTTCACGTCACCGGGCAGAAAAAGAAATCTACAAAAATTTGAAATTAATTTTTTAATTTTTTTCTTCTTAAAGATCATATTTTTTTTCTACATGTAAAGTTTTGATTCATTCCATTTGGATTAGTAATGTGAAAGTTATGAACAGTCTTGTTTTTCGGGCAATTTGAGCATCTTCTTGAAAAAATAACTTATAGGATTCAATTTTGAATGCAATTTTCACAACTTTTCAAAAAAAATTGTTTGACAAGGTTAAGTTTTCTAGCTAGAACAATCTCATTGTTGAAATTATTGTGTTTCAATCCCATCTTAGAGCTATTAATGATTTAGTTTTTCTTTCAATCTTGGACCTACTTCTACTTAATAATTTTTTTTTGAATTTTTTTTTCTGGACTTTCAACTCAATTCTTCAACACAAAAGAATTTAAATTCAAGGTCCATGGTGCAATAAAAATTCACAAATGGCAATCAAAGTCATCTGAAATTGCAAGCTAGTGTTCAAAAAAACTTTCTTTTTTCAACTTCGAATGCTAATATCTTCCAATCTATATGGTCAAATTCCATACAAATTTTACCACATAATACTTGACTAGTAAAGTACAAGATCCTACGTTTAGATTCTAGAAAAAAAATGTTTTTTTTGTTTTTTTGGATGAATGCAGAAGAAATGGCAGTTTTGAATAGTTTTTGACAGAAGAATGGCCCTGGTCCTTTAGGGGTTTAAAAAAAGCCATTAAAAAGTGTTTTTTTGACTTACTCAAAACAACATATACAAACATGACATTCAAAGTGGACAATCATTTGGGACAAAGGGAGTATCTATTAATTCCAACTCAATGATTTGTATTGTGTTTTTTCTTTGACCTCTTGTAAGTAAGTGTAAATAACAATCAATGGAGTACATGAAATAAAAGATAGTTACAAAGGTTGAAAGTTGATTGTGAGGTCATTGAACTTTGAATTGTGTGAGAAACAAAGTAAGTGTATTCTATTTTAAATTAGTTGCAAATTTAATTAACATTCATTTTCAATCTCCTCACACCACACGACCACACAGAGAATCAGAGATAATAGACCCTTCAAATTTCATATTGTAGATGGAAGAGGAAGATTAATCAAAATAAAGTTTAAAATGTACATTAGAAAAAGAATGGGGTGTCAAGAGGGCTACTTTATCTAGACCAATAGTGCAAATAAAAAATATTAATTAAAAAAATATTATTTCAAAATATTATTTGTTTATTTGCATTATTGGTTCATATATGGTGGCCTTTTTGAGGTCCCATTTTTTTTCTAATGAATCTGATCTTGTATAGACAAAATCTTAGTTTGATTCACTAGTCCATTTAGAAGATCATAATGTTTGTGATTAAGACTAAGTGGTAGTATAATTTTAGAAATTTTTGGCAAGTCATTTACATTAATCAATACTAATAATTGGTAGACAAATAGACATAAAAGATAGGAACAATATTGGGGATAATATCCCATTCATTTGTTAAAGTTTCAAAGGATAATTATAAGTAATTAAAGTAGATGTGCTAATCACCGCACACTTCTTAGAACCGGACACTTATTGCACACTTATTGCAAGCAAAGGGGACATTCTTTCCAAACATTGCATAGCCACACCACGCTATGTAGTGAAGGGCTATTCAATTTTGAAAAAATAAAAATAAAACCTTTCTTCACAAGATTTATAATTGTGTCAAAATTATATAGTTTCATAGCTTGATTTTATTATCTCCCAAGTTTGTACTTGACATGATTTCAATGCACCAAGTTTCAAGGAAAAGAGACTTGAAATTCATTCACAAGAAGGTTTTAAAGTTTGTCAGTACAATGATTAGCACATCTACTTTAATTCATTTTGAGCTTTTTGTGGAACAATTGAAAAATGAAAAATGAATAGAATACTAAAAAATTCTTTGGAAAGTGTCTCCATGATATGCTTGTGTAACAAGTCTTACTACATCTAAAAGGTACAACCTATTATGTTAAATACAAATTGTCTACAATTCCTTCCATCTCAATTTTTGGTATATTTTCATTTGCAAAGTTTTTCATCCATTCCTTCTTAATAAACCTTAATCCTTAACCGACTTCATGGCCATTTTTTGTCCAATGGATGACAAAGAATCTTTCCATGTAGGACAAAAATACAATTGTTCATCTTTGGAAATTTGTGCAAAAAGGAGAGCTCTTGTACAATAGTTTGACCTCCAATGAGTACTTTTGAGTTTTTTTAAAATAGATGATGTCACATAGTACCAAAAGGGATGTTTACCGTGGTCACCAGCACAACGTCGAAGGGCTAATGACATTCCCATAGCTCTCAATGAAACCCAATTCGTTGATTAAAAACAAAAAAAAAAGCTCTTTCGGTGCTGTACTGTGGTTGCATTGCAAAGGAATTTGTTCTTATAAAATTTGATTGTACTTTAGCTACAGTATGTCTCGTAAAGCAGACTCTTGATTTCACGCCTTCTCGAAAAGGGACTGGCGGGGGTGTCAGGCCATCTTCTGTTTTCTCCAGGAGCTATGGAATCCGTCCCAATAATGCCGTGGCCGTGAACGATCGATGACAAAGAGGTGGAAAGCCAGGCATGCATTCGCTGTGGTTCCACTACTGTTGTACCTACCTAACGCAGCAAGTTACAGGACAGTTGATCATTCCGTAGCTAGCTTTCGGTGAGGCCTCCAATGATCTCCTGAACCGATTGAAGTCCTATAAGAAGGACATGAGCAACGTAATTCATCGATCAGTCGGATGCCCCGGGCATTGCATGCAGTGAGGTTCCGGAGTCCGGACGAGTTGCAGTGAGGCCTCCAATGCCATCTCCAGAACCGATTGAAGTCCTGAAGGACATCAACGTAATTCATCGATCAGATGTCCTCCCCGAGCATTCATTTGCAGTCCCCAGACGAGTTGCAGGAAAAAACAGGGGCAGGAATCGATCTCCCATTGAAATTAATCAGCTACTGTAGTGAGGGCCAGGTACTACTGCAGTACTGCAGTAGTGAGGGTGCGATTCATTCAGATCTGTGGAGATGTGGTCCCAACAAACGGGCATTACACGTGGAATATTCGGCAGGCGTGGGGATAAGCCGTAACTTATCACCACGATCCACCGCGGACTCTGCGTCTTCCACTTCGACAGTGGTCCCAAACCATCGCCTGTCTAAAGCAACTGTTTCACCGTTTAACAGTTATCCACTCAACAGTCACTCCCCTCCGTCATACTTCCGCTGAAATCGATCACTCAAAGAAAGTAAAGTCAAGATAGGGAATTTTGTGTGAAAATGGCAATATTCCATATACCATTTTGAGACTGCGTGGTTTAACCCCTAAAGGACCAGGGCCGTTCTTCTGTCAAAAACTACTCAAAACTGCCATCTTTGCTGCATTCATCCAAAAAAACAAAAAAATCCTTTTTTCCCTTCTAGAATATAACCGTAAGATCTTGTACTTTACTAGTCTAGTATCATGTGGTAAAAATTTCATGGAGTTTGACCGTACAGATTGGAAGATATTAGCATTCAAAGTTGAAAAAAGAAAGTTTTTTTGAACACTAGCCTGCAATTTCAGATGACTTTGAATGCCATTTGGGGAAAAAATTTACACCATGGACCTTGAATTTAAAATTTTGTGTGTTGAAGAATTGAGTTGAAAGTCTAGAAAAAAAAATTAAAAAAAAAACACGATTCATTTTCATTCTTTAAAAAATTGTTCAGTAGAAGTAGGTCCAAGATTGAAAGAAAATCTAAATCTTTAATAGCTCTAAAATGGGATTGAAACACAATAATCTCAACGGTGAGATTGTTCTAAATAGAAAAGTTAACCTTGTCAAACAATTTTTTTTGAAAAATTGTGAAAATTGTATTCAGAATTGAATCCCATAAGTTATTTTTTCAAGAAGATGCTCAAATTGTCCAAAAAACAAGATTGTTCATAACTTTCACATTACTAATCCAAATGGAATGAATCAAATCTTCACATATAGACAAAAATATGATCTTTAAGAAGAAAAAAATTAAAAATTAACTTCAAATTTTTGTAGATTTATTTTTCTGCCCGGTGACATGTAAATTATGTTTAAGATGCCATAACTTTTTCTCTCAGGCACCAATTGAAATAAAATTTATATTCCCACAAAGCTCATAAGTTTTCCTATCTTATGAGAAAGTTTCAAAAAAATTCACTGAAAATTGAGATCATAGGAACTTGCCCGAAATCCATTTTGTCCCCCGAGGGGACAATGGTCCTTTAGGGGTTAAATCTCAAAAGTGTCATCTAAGACAAGTATAGATTTCAAACCATGTAGTCTAAACCATAAGAGTGTCAAAGTCTGCGGAATGGAGCCATTTTCACTAAATTCTCCATCAATTTTGTTAAATTGATGGTATTCGAGTAAATTTGATATCTTCATTCCTAAAAAGCTAACCTATAACCAAGGCACTGCCAACAATGACTTGATTTAATATGGATCAATAGGTACATTATTCATTTCTTTAGTAATTTGGAAAGTCATCCATTGGCCACTTTTGGGCCTCATCATCCTTACAAGGTTAAGAATGCACATTTTGAAACAAAAATTCATTCTTGTCCTAGATTTTAGACCTTCATGTACATACATGTCACAATTCTTGGAATCGGGATAGTGCCACCCCAACAAAATTGATGTTAAATGCATCCCTTTGACCCTAAACTACATTTGGAGACTCCCTTATGCTTGCAATGTTGCAAGCTTTCTTTGGAGGGCAAAAATTTGGAGCTTAGGAAAAACACACAAACATACTACTTATTATAGATGATAAAATTTAGAAAGTTTGAATTCATACTAACTTTGGAATTTGAGAGCCTAATTAGGCATAAGTGGTGCCAAAAGACAGTCCAAAATAGGGGCTAGTCTTTTACATCTATCTCTTCAAGAGTGGGACAGAACAATATAATCGTGAGGCTATGTTATAGGTTAATTTATTAACTAATCAGACTATACATCCCAACTCCAATCAAACCCTAATTGCATCATGTAGTGTGAATGCGGTTGTAGATAGGATTTAAAATCAAAATTGATGTCATAAACTTTGTCCATTGGACAAAGCCAATAAGGGCCACTTTATATCTAGAGGTCGAGCCAATTTGTTGTGTCAAAGAACTAAAATGCTCACTTGTGATTGGACTAAAGGTTGAAATCGGTCCCAACTTCTTTATACCTAGAGTTCAAGCCAATTTGGTGGAATGAATTTTTTATTCACAGAAGACATGATTTGACAAGACCCGAGCTTGTTGAATTGGATGCACCAAAAAAGAAAAGCCAATTCTTGGCCTTGGGGTCAATGTCAAATTTCAAATAACCCCGAAAGACCTATTGTCTATTTGTCTCCTTAAGGGACAAAATGGATTTTGGATAGACCTTCCTAAGACCTCAATTTTAATGAAACTTTTTTGAAACTTTTTTTATAATATAGAAATACTTGTTAGCTTTTGTAGAAATATAATTTTAATTTCAATCAATGCCTGTGAACAAAAGTTATATTACAAAAATCCCAAATTTTTAGTCAATAGGTAGAAAAAGAAAACTACAAAAACTTGAAATTATATATATTTTTTTTCTTATAGATCATATTTTTTTCTACATGTGAAGCTTTGATTCATTTGATTTGAATTAGTGAATAATGTAAAAGTTATGAACAATCTTGTTTTTCAGGCATTCTAAGCATCTTCTTGAAATAATCACTTATAGGATTCATTTTTTAATGCAATTTTCACAATTTAAAAAAAAAATTAGGCAAGGTTAAGTTTTCTTGCTAGAACAATCTCACCATTGGGATTATTGTGTTCCAGTACAATCTTAGAGATGTTAAAGATTTAGTTTTTTCAATCTTCGGCCTACTTCTACTTAACAATTTTTTTAAAGAATGAAAAATCAAGTTTGTTTTTTTGAAATTATTTTCCTAGACTTTCAACTCAATTCTTCAACACAAATTTTTCTTAATTCGAAGTCCGTAGTGCAAAAAGAATTCACAAATGGCAGTCAAAGTCATTTGAAATTGCAAGCTAGTGTTAAAAAAAACTTCTTTTTTTCGAACTTTGAATTCTAATATCTCTCAATCTGTACGGTCAAACTTCATGAAAATTTTAACACATGATCTAATACAAGTAAAGTACAAAATTCTATGGCTAGATTCTTAAAAAAGTTTTTTGTTTTGTTTTCATTGGTAAACAAAGCAAAAATGACAGTTTAGAGTATTTTTTGACAGAAAAATGGCCTATTGGGCCTATTGGGTTCAAAGAATTTATTTTCTATAAAATATTATTTTTTTCCAACAAATCAGATTCGTTCAATTTTGCATGAAGAGGATCCAGAATTGGCCCGGTCTCTACGTGTAAAGCGGTCCTAAATCTCACCCCCCTTGCGAAGGTCCGAGGTCTAGTACACACTACCCAACTCCCAGTCGGAGGGTGTGTCTGCGTACAATGATGACGGCTGTCACGCAACTTCCTTATCCCTATTTCCAAGTTCATCTTGGTATCGTCATGGCATATTCGTTCTGGTTCATTAGGTGTCTGGTGGCTTACGCGGATTTGATTCGACTTCTTGCCGGGCTCAACGCGCACTTCGTGCATCCAGTGGACATGACCTTTGACTTGACCTAAACTGTTGAGAGTGCGGGTAGAACAGTATCCCGGACTGGCAGGCAGCCCTAGCTACTGCGCTAGCTCCGATATTTCGTTTTCTTTTCTGTGAGGTCAATGCGTGGCCGACTGCTGTTGCGCGGAACAGACCAGGCAACTCTAAGGATGAAGAAACTCGTAGAATACTACTACTGTGCCAACGATTGCAGCATCTTTTGAGCATCTGGGAATAATGTGACGTCACGAGATTTTTAATTACCGAAAAAATTCTATCCTGATGACTGATGAGTGGGACTGCATGAGTCACTTGATCCCCCGTAATCCACGCATCTATGGATTAGGCGATTAGCTTCCGTTTTCACGGAAGAAGGTGCCCGAGACGGAGCATTCGGACTGCAACTGTAGAGGTCGTCATGTGCACCGCGGTAACAAACCAAATTTTTCTCCCCAAAGTCATAAAAGGTGTCGGGCCTCCGTTACTTCCTTCATACGGTTGCGACACTTCTCACTCTCTTTCCTTGTCGACGTTGAGTGTATTCGGTGAGACTATAGTCGGAGATTCTTGCAACGCTGAGGTGCAGTCTATTCGCAACTAGTAAGAATATCGAAGCTGCGCAATATTTGTGGGGTACTCGCTAGGAGCTCCAAGTTGAAGTTTTTGTGTCCAAACCATACGCAGAATCTGTTTCTTTTGTTTCCATTGACCGTGGAGGTATCGACCCCAGATCTCGTGAGTACTTTGTGTGAAGCTGCTGCCGCAGATCGGAGATCGATCATTCTTCTGGACAAATTCGGAAGAAATTTCATGTTAGACTGCAATTTTTTTTCCAAGTCTGTGAAATTTGAGAAACTCCAATAAAACCTGTGTGCTGAAGTTCGTCAAGAAATCACTGGCCCACCTTGCAGGAGTTTCAACATAAAGAGGTGAGCTCACTAACATGGCTTCTGTACCTGGGTTCTCACAAAGGATCATTAAGAGGAAGTCAGTATGGTGCGATCTTTTCTTGGATCTCACAAAACAAGTGAATCTACAGTTGGGCTCCAAGTCTTGAAATTAGGTCTCAGAATTTTACAGAGTTTAGAGGAGGTTTGATTATTTGTCCAGTGCAGAGTACGAACTCAAAAGTCTTGCGTTGCCGCGGTAAATTCTCGAGCTGATGTTAGAAACATTTCCTGTCATTGCAGCAAAGAAGGTGATTATCCAAGTCCAATTTCATGGATCTGAAAGCTTTACGCAGCGGATATAATTCTCTTGAATGTTTTAGTCGAGACGCGGCAGCGCCAAGAGTTTGGGACCGAGGAGTGGTGGGTTGTCCGAGAACTAGGACATCAACATTAGTGGCAAGAGCGTTTCTGCCTCAAAGAAATTCCACTGAGGACCATCACGGTGTTTTAGGAGTCTCCCAGTTTGCAACCAAGCAAGAAATCAAGAAGAATTACCGACGCCTTGCACTGGAGCTCCACCCAGATGTCTGCAGGGGCGATCACTGTTCCCCGGGGTTTCAGCAAGTTCAGAGAGCCTACGAGGTCAGCATCTTCCCTCATGAAATGATTTTTCTCTACAGCGATCATGCTTGGATTTGTGAGTGATATATGCAGAGTTACACTCCGTCTGTGACTTTTGCTTCGAAGACTCGACTGACAAACTTGATTTGTTTTTTGTTTGACAGGCTTTAATCCAAGACACGACATCCCAGTTTGGAGAGTTCGAAGACGACCTCTCGGACAACTTGGAAACCTTCATGGGCGTGGGAGACAATAACTGGGAAGAATGGGAAGAGTGGATGGGGTGGGAGGGTGCCGGCACTTACGACTACACTAATCATATTAACCCCGACTTGTGAATCGAAACCGATTTTGTCTGGGTATCAATTAGCACTGGAATGACATTTTTTTTCCACATCCAAGCGCCAGTTGATTAATTTATCGTCTATTTTTTTACTTAAAAAGCCAGATGACTCTCTCCTTTAGTGCTTCGGAATGGAGGACATAGCTGTATATACGAAGGCAGTAGAGCTCTAAATTCAAAACCTCGCACCGAAGTTGGCGATGGATATGGCAGTGATTCTTGAGCAGTAAAGACAACTTCCAATATATTTTGCGTCATTTTGTGCTGCCTTCCATTCAATTTTGTTTCCCTGAATGGACGGATTAGTCTTCCGATTTTGTGCGTGATGAGATGTCCGACCTTGCTATTTCTGCTTTGCAATTTGTTACATGTCAATTTCGTTGTGTTGGCGTGACTCTGAGTGGCAAAAAGACAGTGTTCACAAGACTCCAAATCTGTTATAGATTTCAGTTACAAGCCGCACGCCCTTAAAAGAAATTGCTGAAAGTAGTGGAATCACAACAATTTAACGAAATTGACGTTTTATCAAATTGGGCACAATGCAAATTCTTCCTCCCTCAAATTCTTCTTTCCTCAACCCTAGAAAGATGCATAGGCTTTTGTGCACATTGAAGAATGCATGATTTCTATCTGATTTGTTGTGTGCAACTTCTTTGATGCTATATTCCCATAAATGACTTAATTTCATGACATTTTATAGATGTATTTTGATTTTATATGGGGTAGTTTATCAAAAAAATGATACAATATCTAATGTATTTCAATACTTTGAGTTTTTTCTTTAAAACTTGGTTTTGACATTGAAAATGATTTCTTTTGTTTTTGAGCAAAACTAACAAAATGAAGCTTCTAAAGCATAGTTTTTAACCCATGTGAAAATTTTGAAAAATTCGTAGAAATAAGCATTTCATTGAAGTTTGAACCCTCTAATATTATCATGTTTCTAAATATGGAGTGACACAAAAAAATTTAGGATACTACGATATTTTGTACTGTAATGTGCTTCTATCCTCAAATTTTCAGATTTTTTGAACATGATATGCACTTGATATGAATTTTTTAAATTTGTTCTTCAGAAATTCATGGTAATTTGAAATTTTCACAAAAAAATTTGAAAATTCTATGACATATGTAAAGAATGAAGATATGGAAGATATAGAGTGAGTAACTTTCAAGTTTGACCAAACTGCTATAGGCTCCATTTTTGAGGGGGTAACCTTGAAACAATGTTGAGGTATAGAGTGTTTGATGGATGCATGACTTTTTCTATTATTGTAGGAACATAAAATACTCCTATTGGTCCAAAAATTGAATCATATTTGAGTGAGTATCTATTACCTAGGTGGCATCCTTCTAGGATTAACTCTAAAACAACAAATTGCTAGTTATTTGTTATTTGTGGAAATCATTTGTTTTAATGTTGTGTGAATCCAAAAGCACTGACTAGAGGTCAAACTATTGTGCAAGACCTCCCCTTTTTGCATAAAATTCTAAGGATGAACATCTACACTTTTCTTTTAAATAGAAGAATTTTTTGTATCCATTAGTCACTTTTTGATCTCCATGTCCTTACAAGGTTAATTAAAGTAGGATCACCTTCCAGTAAGTTTTGGAACATAGTCTTGAAATCACCGTTTGTCTATGGGCTTAGGCTTTATAGTCATAGGCCCTTTGTTTTATTGGCAATTTCTTAGAAGTACCTCAATTGCTTTTTTAGGAATGCCCTCTAAGATTTGTGAAATTTGATGTGTTCTAAAAAAACACTATTTTTGTTGTTGAATTATGGATATTTTAATTTCTAATTTTTGTATTAGATCCAATTATTATTCCTTTTCCATGTGAAGCATTTTAACATGTAACATACAATTTTTTGTAAATCCCCCTTGACATGTAAAGCTCTTCAACTTAGTACAATTCATTTTCTAAAGAAATCTTTGTTATGCATAAAATGAATGGTGTATGACTACAAAATTTCAGGATCCTTTAACATTGCATGTTCCAATTTTGTGTCTATTTATTTTTTAAATGATAGATGTATAGTTTTGAAAGATGAAATCACATGTCTTTTCAATAATTCATAATTATTTTTTGAAAAATTGAAATTATTGTAATTTCTTTGAGGAAAAAGCAAAGAAAATTCATATAAAATTAGTTCAAAAAATTTGAAATTTTCTCTGTGTGTGTATGTAATGTTTTATAATATCATGGAATGAAATATTTACTATGATTTTCTATAATTATAAAATTAGTAGATCTTGGTAATTGGCCTGCAAAAAAATATTCAATTTTTCAAGAATTTTTCAAATTTTCAAGTTTGAGTTGAAACTACACTTCGTTTCATTACTTGAACTCAATTTCAAAAAGGCCATCCTTATGGCTCCAGGCTCAAATTCATATTAAGACCAATGAACTTGAGATTGCCTAGATACAATGCATTGTGATTGTTGGACTAGGCATCTTCCTATGTAAAAAAGTCAATAATACCATAACATTAGATGGGAATTAGGCCTTTGGGAGGGCCATTTGAGGTTGGTTCTGTTGCTGGGAACAAGCTTGTGTAGTCTGGATAAAAAATAATAATAAAAATAATAAAATAAAATAATAAAATAAAATTTTAAAATGAAGAATAAAAAATATTAGTTTTTTTTTTACAAAAAAAATATTTTTTTTATGCTTGCTGACGTGGTCGTCTCTCGACCACGTCAGCGGGCTGCGTGGCAGAGTTCCCGACGCAAGGGAATGTCAGGGAACTCGTAGCCCTTAACTGTTGTAGAAAATCATGTAATGAGAGAGAATTTCCAATGCCACCTTCTTCCATAAGCAATTAAGCACTCAAATAATTCCCCCTAAATTGGGTAAAAAATGAATTTCAAATACCACCTTTTCCCATAAGCACTCAAGCGAGTCCCCCCAAATTGGATGAAAGAGGAAATTTCCAACACCACCTACTAGCATAAGCATTCAACTAAGTCACCCAAAACTGGATGAAAAAATGATTTTTTTCTGTCTACTGGAGGTAAAAACGTTTCTTGAAATCCAGATTCGAAATCTATATCCCGCTCAGAATCCGCATTATCTACGAATAGCGTACATCGATGCTCTACTTTCCCGCCTACACGTTGGCGCGAACTGAAGGATTTGGCGCCACGGCCCCGTTCAAAACTTCAAATCTACCTCTGGAATGGCGAGTGTGTCCTGTGAAACCCTATTTAGGCTTCGTTTCCTCGAGCTTCAGTAACTGCGAGCTTCGTCTCGATCCATTCCGTTGTGAGCTCGTATTTTCAGTGCCTTCGCTTCTTCACCGATTTGAGTGTGTAGAGCAGTTTCTTAGCCATCATGTCAGGGCGTGGCAAGGGAGGGAAGGGCTTGGGGAAGGGTGGCGCCAAGCGTCACAGGAAGGTGTTGCGCGACAACATCCAGGGCATCACCAAGCCTGCTATCCGGCGTCTTGCCCGGCGAGGCGGCGTCAAGCGCATCAGTGGGCTCATATACGAGGAGACTCGTGGTGTACTGAAGATCTTTCTGGAGAACGTGATCAGGGATGCCGTGACGTACACTGAGCATGCGAGGCGCAAGACGGTGACGGCTATGGACGTGGTGTATGCGCTGAAGAGGCAGGGCCGGACCCTGTATGGATTCGGAGGCTAGATTTGCGTGACTGGGTGGGCTTGCCACTTGAAGTGGTTGCGATTGTTTTTCGCGTTACAGGCGATCGTTTGCTTGCCTGCGTTATGATTTGCTATGTCGTCTGTGCCAGTATCGGAGGAATTTTTGCATATTTTGGTGATGTTGCCAATTTGCTCTGTTCCAGTTCCTCGGGTTCCGATGAATTTGAGATTTTTCTAGTGGGCCAGTAGGAAGGCTGGCAAGAGAGCATTCTGTATAATCTAGAAAGCGACGAGACGGTATGATAGCTAAGATAGGTTTCGTCAGGATCGACAGGTTGTGCACTGTGCAGATTGCATAACTGCAAGGATCAACTGCCGTGATTCTGTATATAGACGATCATTTGAATCTTGAAATCCAACAATGGGCGTTGTTGTCAGTCAACTTCGTCCTGTGTTCTTGTAACGCATGAATGTTGTCATTTGAAGGATTGTCATAGTGGAGTGAATATGTAGGATTGAGTACTTGCACAAGGTTTCATCCAGTATGTGATTTAGGGCGATTGATGGCTAGAAAGCCTGCCCGCTCAGTAATGAATATTTGGTGCTTGAGTCTCCCCAGTTGACCCCAAATACATATTGCATCGATATGGAAAGACTCCTAATTCCGCACTTGTCCCTTGTTTAAAGATACTTGATGCAATCAGCTTCAATCTTATGACAATTTAGGTTGGCCAGGAGAGGAGGTGGGAAGCGTATATTGGAGGGTTGAATATTAATGTCCTGATATGGAGTGCCAAGCGCACCCAGGAATGCAACCAAGCTAAGGAATGCATAAGAGATGCGGCATAGTTTTGATCTAGGTTGTAATCGTGGAGAAGTTTCGAGCTTCAAGCAGATGGAGTAGATTCTACCGTTTAGATCTAGTTTGTAATCGTTGAGCTAGTACCAGACTACTAGTAATCAATCCCTGCGCTACCGCAATCACAGAGCTTTTTAACAAAATTCACAAGCTTCCCGATAACCTTGGGATTGCGAATGACATGCTAGAGTATTATCGAAAGTACAGTAAAATGATCGTGTATTCACTAAATCTGGTCAGACACCGATATGCATCTTTGCCCATCACATAACTTGCCATTTGTTTTTGAGACTAAACAGATTGCTGCTCTGTATCAAACATTAATTATTGAAAGCGATCGAAAGTTTCAGTTACGTACCGTGGAAATGCATGTACACCCAGTGGATTCTAAAGTAGGCTACTGAATCATGCGATGTTGAAGAAAAGATGAGTGGTAGTGATAGGATTGACGTGGGTGACCACGATGGGCTTGCATTGACGCAGTGACCACGATGGGCGTTTCTTTGATTGGTTAGATTTCCCTGTTGTCAAATGCAAATCTTCCACAAACCTTGCAGAAAAGTTACTGGGAAGTGAAGCATCTCTAAAAGTATTATGGGCAGTGGCCCACAAAGGCAAAGACTACCCAACGATTTCAAATTTGTGGAAGTCTGATTGACCTTTTCACACTGCAGGAAAATGGAACACCACATTTCTTTCCTCCCCATTCACATAGCTTACATGGGAGGAGTAAGGTAACTCAGTCTATGACAGGCAAGTTTGGAGCAGTTGAATGCAAGCCTAGAATTTCTTCAGATGTACATGTATCTTGTGAAATGTACTTCACAATAACTTTTTGGCCTGCATTAGGCTGCTCCAAACTTGTCCTGTCATAGGCTGAGTTACCTTACCTCCCGTTGATACAGAGCCTTGCGGTTCTACCGTCTTTGTCATTGTTGCACCTGCTTGCAGGTTGATGGCTGTGAGGGATTGTAAGTTGGAGCACCTTCGTCACGATTAATTCATGACTAAGCTTACATTTAGTTTCTTTCGAAATCGAAGTTGCTCTCTGATTTGTTCATCCAGGCCTTCAAACGCTTATCATGCTAGCTGCTAGTGTTAAGGTCATCTTTGGTATAATGATATTATCTGCCGAAATAATGAATTGTGACCGAGTCACTGCCTCAACATATCTTTAGGGCGGCGCACCCCACCTGCTGCTCGTCTTTAGACAAGAAAGTGACACAGTATTTCTTGTCATGAAAAACATGAAAACCTCGAATTTTCTAGGGTTTTCCTCAGGAAATGTCCACATTTCATATTGCCGCATTGCTTCTTCTACCAAATTTGTTCATCGATCTCTGGAGTACGCCACGGTCGCGCTGCGGTTTATGATTTTGCTATTTGAAGCCTGCAAACAGTGCAGCAGCGTTCAATCGGAACTATGTGTCTCTCGGCGTAGCTAAGAGAAGGAGAACGGTTGAGAACTTGAACACAAGTTGCGCAGTAGCTGTGTGAGAAACAATTATGCTTGAAACGCTACAGAACCGCCAATTTGGCAAAATAACGGTTGCTACGCAGAATATTAATCTTTGTAGCTTCAAAACGAAATTGAAGAAAGTCCATGCACTTAGCTATTTAGACAATTCTAGTTTTATTATACCGGTAGTAAGTTTGAATAAACTGTGATGGAGACTGAACATCTTCCCAAGTCAAGGACCGTTGGTAAAGCTCAAATGTCGTGCTGAAGACAAAAATCTGTCATGACAAATGCGATCCTGCTGAGACGAGCTTTGGTATTTTGGAAAAGGTAAACCTAATTAAGGGTGCACTAGATTACCTTGGCAGCGGAGATACCGTGATACTTAAGATTACGGATAAATACTAATTGTAAGGTGGGACCGCTATCGATTCATTCAGAATTTCAGATTCAATTTTCGGAAATTGACTACATTTTGGACATTGGGGATTAATACCGATCAAAATTTCTAATTATAGTATGTGATGTGGCAAGAATTGAAGTGGGTACATGAAAATGAACTAAAATGACGGGTCAAAAACTCCCTGAACACTGCCATGCGCGCAGAGACAGAGTGCGATGCCCCTCCTGCCCAGGATTTCTGCAATCGAGATGATCCTAAACAGCTGCAGGGTTTCTGGGGTCCCGTACATTCAAGTGGTACGGGCTATACAAGTTTCACCAAGCGTGTGGATGGCTTGCGCTCCGGCTCTACTTATCCTCTCCAGCATCCCGAATTCCCGACTCTTCCCCCAATCCATTTGCATAAGTTACTTACACTCAAACCTTTTTAATCTAACCTCTCTTCAATGACATTCTGGAATATTCTGCATATTCTTGTCACACTATCATTGCCTCTAGTGTTCTAATTTCACATTCAAACTATTTGACCTGGAATATGAATGTCTCCCAAACAATGAAAATATGTCAATTTTGCAGATCTCTAGTATGACTAACAGACAACGTACTGCATTTGCAAGCAAGAGATGCATCCTACAATTGCACTTGAAAATTAGTTTCCTAAACAAGTTTAAGACCTCACTTCCAAAGTGCAGATAACGTCAGTTTAAGACCTCACTTCCATAGTACATATAATGTCAGTTTCGTTAAAATTGATAATATTCCAGTACTTTGGCGCGGTTTAGGCCACGTGCTTTGAAACCAAAATCTATAACTGTGTGAGTTTGTGGCCTGAAATTAGACCTTTGTGAAGATATGTGTAACATTTTTTGGCTTGTGGAATATCGCCAATTTAAGGAAATTGACGTTTAATGGGTTGAGGTGTTCCTACTCAAACTGCGCAGATTGCCATCGTGTTTGACTTCTTAATTGGGAGCCATGCTTCTGGGTCGAGTGGTGACCTATACCATAGCCAGCGGTGTCGCCGACATCAACAGCTTCACTGCCAACCCGTTTCCTTACAAGGACGTCATCACCATTTTCATTTCGTGGGTTTTCTCTCCCATCCTCACGGCCGCATGCGCCGTCGTCCTGTTCTGAGTGATCCGCATGTGCACTTGTTTTACGCTGCAAGGACGCCTAGTACCAGGTGGCCTTCTCGACCCTGCCCCCAATGTCTTGTTCGCCACCACGTTCATCAACATCTACGTACTTCATGTTCACAAAGGTTTCGGTCAGCTGGCCGTCAGCTATGTACGTCAACCATGACTTACTTGCACTTGTGCAACAGAGCATGACTCGATAGGTTTTGCTCGTTAAGAACATCAGGATGCTGATCGAGATCATGATAGAACGATTAACTTGAGTCCATAAATTGGTTGCGAATCTCGACATTCCCAGTGATTAATCATTGATCGTAGTGCTTGCTCGTAGCCACTTCATTAATTAAGTAATACATCGCTACCTCCATGCTAATTTTGATAGGGATCGGAGTATACACTGTTTGTAGGATAGTAGTTTTTAAGTCAAGATATTTCAAGTCCGAACAGGCTGAGGTACATATCATTGGTAAGCGATAATAGTTTCGGACCCTGCATTCTTGAAGATTTTAGGTGAAACGATACGTAAAGAGCTTCAGGTGCAAATTGCACTGGCTATGAAGTAGAAGATTCGTTTGATTGATTTCTATGTGGCTGTGTCACCGTGTGTAGACTAAGTTCGAATTCTAATATAGTTCGCAACAGCTAACGTTTCTGAGATGAACGTAACATGTTCTGTGTGATATGATGTGCCTCTACCTGGCACATTGAGTTCACCATTCATTGTGATCGGGACTGGCAGCTAGGACGATGTGGAAGCATTTTTAAATGATAATTGTAGCTGATTTCATTGACAAAGTTTGGATGATTTGGTGTTCACGTACAGTAAGTAAGTAAGTTGCCGAGTGCTGCAGCTGTGATCGCATAGGCATTCTAGATCAGGATAGGATTGTGAGGTGATCGCGAATACCATTAAAGTAGGTTGCCAGTGACAAGAAGAATCGATATGTAACCAAAACCCCGTTTAAAGATGTTTTTAATTTCCCTCTACGGAGAAAAAAAGGAACCCATGTCCAGACTGACTTTATCACTTTCGCATGTGGAGAGATGTTGTACGATACAATAGGTGACTCTGACATAAATCGGCAACTCTCAAGCTAGTACTGCCTTTCAAAAATTTGATCTATTACATTGCTTGAATGTCAGAACTGAAGATTGATGCTGTCTGCATCTTACTGGTAACTATGATTCTCACTTCAATAGTATCAATATGATTTGACCATTAGATCGGCAGTAGAGTGTGCAGGTTCACGTCCTCGTTTGGAGACTTGGAGAGAAATCTTGGGAGTGGACAATTTTATGTTCAAATTTAAGTTGAGCAGGAAGAAAGAAAAGTACAGTGAATTCCACAACAACAGTCTAATCTGTCCAGATTTCCATAACTTGAGAACTCTAATTCTTCCATCCAATGTCATTCATTTTTCAGAACGTGGTGAAGCATCCAGCTCCAGTCAAATTTGGTTAGGCACAGAGCACCGGCAGCTCTGGAAGCGACTCAAGCGAGTAGTGTACACCGACAGCAAGTTAACCCACACGGCTTAGTTATTACACGAATCGTCAATTTCATTAAATTGGCGGATTTCCACTACTTTGGCATCTAATGTCAAAAGCAACATGCCACCTTAAAAAATGTTGGTAGCATTCAAGCCACCAAATTAAATTAGGCATTTTTGAACTTGGGGGTTGACATTGCACTTTGCTTTTGTACCATGAAAAAATCACATTTTGTTGAATGTGGTTGTAATTGTAGAATCTTCAAATCTACATACGCAACAATAGGAAAATGTCCTTTGTAATCAATAATAGAATCTTCAAATACACATATATAACAATAGCAAAATGTACATTGCAATCAATAATAGAATCTTAAAATACACATATATAACAATAGTAAAATGTATTTTGCAATCAATAGTAGAATCTCCAAATACACATATACAACAATAGCAAAATGTACTTTGACTAATGGAGCTTTAAAGTTTGCTAAATAAGAGTTTGGGACATTCTCTAAGAGAAAAACTCTAGTTGGGAATGGAAAAGGAATATGATGGGAAAAAAAGAGGAACCTAATGGAATCCTTTCTTTAGTGATGACTAATGTCTTAGGCACTTGGGTGTTTGCATTAGCCTTCTATTTTCTATAGAAATTAAAAGATTTGATTTTTTATTTATTTATTTGCAATCTTGTGAAGAGTAGATAAATTATTCAATTCACCATTGGGATTGAAATCTTGTAATGAGAAATTGTGTGGTGGAAAAAGGTTTTGCAAAATTTTGGCATATTGTGAATTCTAAAAACATCTTGGCAATTGGCATTGCAAGTTTTTATTAGAGGTGTTCCACATCTTTGTTACCTTTGAAATTGGTGGAGAACTAGAGATATGCCTAACATGGTCTTCAATATAGTAGATTTTAAAGGTCAAAATCTGTAGTGCAAAAATTTCCCACAAGCAATGGTCAAAGTCATCTAAAATTCTTAGGTGGGGTTCAAGTTAAAAAAATCTTTAACTTCTACATTTTATATCTTCCAATTTACAAGATCAAACTTTGCAAAATTTTTAACACATGCTCTTATACAAATTCAATGAAATACCCTATGGTTGGATTTATTCCAAAACTATTTCTTTCTTTGTATAACTCAATGCAATAGAAATGGCAATTTTGAGTGGTTTTTGAACAATTAAAGGTTTTGGGATTTAGGGGCTAAGGTGTAGAGTAATATTAGATTTGGATTTCAAGTTAATTGGAGGTATAACACAAAATTTATTGATAAAAAAATTACCCCATTTAGTGGTTGAGGATAGAAAATAGAATACTTGTTTTTAGCAATTATGTATCTTTTAATACAACTTTTTATACATAGTAGTTGTTGTAATTTTTGCAATCACATATGATATATTCATCTATGTATTTATGGAGGTGTTTTCCGCGTTGTTTGCTTGGTGTTTGTTCCAAAAAATTGAATGGACTTTTTAAATCAAATTTTGATGTTAATAATAGAGAGGGTAGAATACTAGTACTAGTTGTTTAACCATTCAGGCCATTAAGGCTCTTGTAGGCTATTTTTGCAATGAGGCATCAATGGCAATATTTTCTTTTGGGATTTAAATCAATGTAGTTCATTTAGTAAAATAAACCCCAGTTAATTCTTTACTTACATTGGTCTTTGGTTGGATTATTAAGCAACCATACATTAAATTGTCTTCTATAAAATGTCAAACCTCCTATTTTTGAATGAAAAATTTAAAATTCAACTAAAACATTCAAGGTGAATAGAAGAAAGGTGACATCAATTTAGAATTGGTCACCAATTTTTATACTCAATAGGTTCATTTTGGGTAATATAGAGGTGGTGACTTTGTTAGGAGATGTACTTTGATAAAATATTGTTAAATTTAATCTTTTCCTTTGACAATGTTTTGATACTATGAAATCAATATTTTTCTTTGTGTGCAACTATCCATCAACTAGATTATAGATTCACCAACATTACACTTATAATCTTCTACAATTTTTTCTTTGAAATTTAGAATAATTCACAATAACTTGTAATTTCAAAGAGTCACTTGTATTTTATTGCATAAACAAATGCCAATGTGCAAATAGTTTTTTTCATTCTCTATTAGAGATTCATAATACAACATAACTTATTGGAAAGTTTTTTAGAACTTATATGGTTAACCCCTAAAGTCCCACTACGGAGTTTGGGTAGCGTACTACATTAACTCCTAAAGGACCAAATGACCATTGAACGTTCTCAAGTAGGTTCCTAATTATGAAGTCAATTTTGGTTTGATGTTCACAAATTTTTAACACAAGGTGTGAACATGTACCCCCTTAGTAGGAATTTTATTTTATTTTCCAATCAGATGCCCCTATCAAAGGTTATACTGCCCTAAATTTTTTGATGGCTCGGGCAATTTCAAGAAGCTTTTGCAAAACTCCTCCTTTACTTATAAAATTTGGCAAGTATATAACTTCTATGATACAAGATGCAAATGTCAAAAAAATAGCCGTGTGTAGTGTGAAAATCTCACTCTTGGAGTTAAAGGCTACAGGCCCTATCAGACAAGATTGAAAAAAAAAATTCTTTTAACTTTAGATGTTATAATCTTTCAATCTGTGTGGTCAAAGTTATTGAATTTTTTCCACATATTCAAACAAATAGTCCAGTAAAAAAATGTACAATTGAATTATGAAAAAAAAAAAAATTTCCTCTCACTACCCTAAAAAGTGGCAATTTTTTACAATTTCTATCCAAAATGTGCCTTGGTCCTTTAGGGGTTAACCCCTCATCGCCTGAAGTCCAAACGAGGTGAAAAACAGCGTTGCTTTTGAAGTGTTGTAAATTTAGATGTCGCTAAGTTATAGAAATCTTAGCCGTACAATATTGTAGTGAACATGTTGTAGATGACACAGAAAAAATTTGAAGTCATTTGACTACATGGATTGAAAGATTATAATGTTTTAGTGTTAAAAAAAGATGCTGAAATTTTCCAAAAAACACATTTGGAGGTGAAATTCGACTTCTAAACCTACTCAAATGAAAAAACTTGAGACTATAAAGTGATTCAAAATCAACATATAAACACATTGGTGAAGAAAAATATCATTCAATTGACTCAATGTGTCTGCAAAATAGATTTGAAATGTCAAAAAATAGCATGAAAAGTTGCAAAAAACACCATGTAAGGCTAAACCTCCTCCACTATAAAGCATCTCAGTCATTCATTACTTTTTGGATTCATGTGAAATTTTAGCCACACAAACTAAACTAGTATGCGCAACTTTCACAAATTTTTTTATTGAAAATGGACATTGCATGAAGAAGTTACAAGCCGCCAAATTTCACTGTAATCTGTAAATGGCTGGATTTTAAATTTTGAATTGCTTCCAAACATTCAAAGAAGCTTGTATTGACATGAAAATTTTACCACAATTACTAGACCAAAAAGAAAACATAATCCAATAAATTTTATTGAAAACAAACATTGTATGAAGGAGATACCCCCCCTCCCCCCAAGTTTCAATCACCAAATGCAGTTTGGTGAATTTAGATTGAACCTGTGAACTTTGATTGGCTCCCATTTAATTTGTAAATCTTTTATTGATTTGAAAATTTTACCACAAACTAGAAGAGAGCGCGCAACTTTAACAACAAGTTTGATTGAATTCGGATATTGGATGCAAAAGTTACAACACTTTGAATTATACATGAGGGCACTTTTCGTCCCCTCAGGCGATGAGGGGTTAAGGTCAAAAAGACTTAACCCCCAAATGCCCAAACTGCAATTTGGGGCGACATAGCGATTTTGGGCAGCTCACTACGAATGGAGTTTTTATTTATTTTTCTTTGAATTTTTCACAAAACCTGTGTCCAAGGAGTAACTTTAAGGCCCAAAAATTTCATGACTTTTGACTACATAGTTAAAAAATTATTGTATGACATGTAGTTTTTTTTATTCAACAAGCAACCCAAGCAAAACAAAAAATTCTTTAAAAATCTCCTTTTTAAAAAATAAAAATTTGAAATTGATTCTCTAGATTTATATGTATGTGGAAAGCTTTGAATCATTCCATTTTGATTAATGAGATGAAAGTTATGAGTTTTAGTTTCCGGTAGTTTGCAATTAGTTATAGAATCTCTACTCTAAGTCAAACTTTGAAGTCCTTTATGTAACTCAATTTTCAATATTTTTGAAAAACAAACAAACAATAGGTGTAGATTGTTTATTACAACATTACAACCATTGGGATTGAAAATTTTCAATTCCATAAATAAATTGTTAACAATTTAGTATTTTGAATTATTCTCTATTTTTTTCTACTTATTATTTTTTTCCTATATGTTGTACAATTCTAAATGATTTGAAAATTTTCAAGCATGTAGCCAACTTGCCTTGAAGTAAGAATCCAAAGAGTAACCACCATTTTGGACATTTTTTTCATACAAATGTGAAGTGTAGCTGCCCATTTTTCGCAGGGCCACAAAAAGTATTTTTGTCACTTCAAACACTAATATCTTGCAATCTACACGGTTGAAATTTCTGAAATTTTTCCACATCTTCTCAAACTAGTGTACTATAAGACCCTCTGATTACATGTATCTAAAAATTATTATTTTTTGTAAAATTTGGTACTTGTCCAAAACTGCCATTTTTGGAGCGTTTTTGGTGAAAACACAATCAAAATCATTGAGTTAAAATAGATAATTGAAATTGTTAATGGTATAAAAAAATATTAAGTATTTGGTATCCAACAATGCAATATAATCAAAATTTTGGATTCACAATCCAATTCACATCTTCCGACTTTACACATTTGGTACTTCTAGTTCTTCATAAATGATCTTCATCTTCAATTTAGTAGCCAATTGCTACAAGCTTCAAGATCAATTGTCTAGTGCACTCTACCTAAAAGTGACCCACACCGCAATGATTCCTTACATAATACAACTAAATACACACATTCCAATGGCACAACAATCAACAAATAGAATAGAAAATTTCTTTAGGCTATTTTCACAATTGATATTTTCATTGAAAGATAAATCTATTACAACTTGAGTCACATACTTCCATATTCTACTTGAAGTTCATATTATGTACTATTTGTAAATCAAGGAATAAGACTATTTTATCTTCCTAGGACAATTAGGGGCTATTTGCATGCAAGGACCAAACTAGAGGTGGAGCTCTAGGCACCAATTTGTGAGGTACGGTCCATGCCACATCATACTTCCAGATGTGCACTGGTTCTCCAAATAAAATATCCAATTTTTTCCTAATGTTAGGAATTAAATGGCATATGGCAACCAATAAAAGAGAATAGGTGAGACAAGGAGATAAAAGGAGGATACTTTTAGATAAATAGTAAATTGGATTGATGGAAAGGAGAGCGGACTTGAGAATCCTAAAATCTAGGATGGTAGAAAAAAGGAGGGACTTGAGCTCCATATTTGAAATCAGTTGGCAATTGCTCCATGTGAATCCCATGGGCATTCGAGATCCAGTTTGGTTTGGGCATGCGAATGGGGCCTTAGTCACACCCCTTATTATGGTGTGGCTGTTACAGCCACTTTTGGGTGTATAGTGACACTTCTGTCACTATGCACTCAAAATTTTAATTAATTTAAAACTCCCCTCCACCCCCCATCATGGGTTTTAAAATAATAATAATTAAAATTAATTTCTTAATTTTTCATCTCCCCTCCCCTACTTGTAATTTTTTGAATGAAGTTAACATGACAAACAATATGGGACAATGAAAATCCCGTATCCCGTATCCGTATATCGTATATCATATCCATATTGTACAATATTCCAATATCAAATATATATATATATATATTTTGGTACCGTATCTATACCCATATCTTGATTCTATATTTGTATTTGTATTTGGATGGATGGCTTAGATTCAATCTCAAAGATCAACGGCTTAAGAAATTTCGAGAAATCAACGGCATTCTAGAGGGGGAAGCATTTAAAAAAAATCAATGGCTTATTCATTTTTGGGAGAGGGAGGGGGGCAACTAATGGCAAACCAGATGTGTGACTGCCTCTTTTGGGTGCATAGTCACACCCCTTAGAATCTCTAGAAGGACTACCAACACTTTATTTGAGCCTTCTTCTATCCTTGTAAGAGATATTTCTAAGTCTATTTGTCACTCCCTCCCTTGTGTACATTCTACATGCTAGAAGACTTATATTGATTCCCTATTTACACTTAAAAGAGTAATTAAGTCCCCAAACAATTATTTTTTACTACAGAGGGGCAGGTCGGATATGGCATAATGCTATGACTTTCAGTAAGGTAGAAGGCTCTGAAATGGACAAACTGTAGTTCATAAATTGACCTCCATAGTCATTGAATGAATCAAGGAAAAAAGAATTATTAATTGCAAGAGCCAATCATTCTCTTTACTTTCCCATTTTTCTTTAGAAGTTGCAAGTGAACAATTTATGGAAGACCTAGGGACATAAATAGGGACCTATGACATAACTCCTTTGAAAATCCATAAGTAATTCAAAAATGCTTCAAAAAATATGAAACCACTTGTGTTAGATTCCTCTTCTATTTTTCTTTGTCTGAAAAATGATCTAAAAATATTTACATTTAAGAAAATACATGAAAAAAGCAGATCAGCCCTTAGATGAGCCATTTCTGAGCCTCCTACCTTACACTTATTAGGCAGCTCGAGGGACCAAGTGGACGATGCAGACGCCATGTGGAAGACGGGAGTCCAATTGTGTGTCCATCCGCTAGTCAGTGGAGGAGTTTCAAGCAATGGACTTGTCCCTGCCGGCGACCGCAAATCGCTTGACCGGTCCGGTCGGATTGCGGTGGCTGGCCAAAGACCTGCTTCCGCCTCTGTCCTTGTGGCACTTGTAGCGATGGAATTTAATGTAATTTCTGTGTGTTTCTTCACATTAGGCTCTTGATCTTTGAAATTTGGCAGCCTGATGAGGTTGCGGCACACCACGATGTTCTACATTGCGGGAAACGTCAAAAATTGTGCGACTTTTTCTCATCTCCACTCCACTGTCTCACACTCATTTGTAATTGGAAGCGCTCATTTTCCAAAAAAGGTGAAATTGGTCACACCCACTCTGCAATTCCTCGCACGTCATTGCAGAATGTCCAAAGAAATCATGCCAGAAGTGCTAAATTAGCATGCCTATCATCATAAGTGAACCCCTATTGGCAACCCACCACTTCTTCAAGCAAATCGTGCTTCCCAATTCAATGCAATGTCGAGTAATTTTGTGAGGCGCTCATCAATTTGTTAGCTTCATCCGCGATTGTGCATGACAGTGGGAAGAATTCAACCTCCCTTCACATAGCTTCGTCCAAGTTGAAACCCACTCAGGGAGTGAAGCTGGATGAGTGTTTCCCTTGCCTTTGGGAGAGGAATTCATAATCTCAATGCAGGAGAGTTTCAATGCCATAGCATGTTTCAATTGGTTAAGGAGAGGCAAATTAAGACCGATAATGCTCCTTAACTTACTTGCTTGTGCAAATTTTCAACAAGGAGGGTAATAAAGTAGAAATTTAATTGGTTTGCCATAGGGAGAAATCTCAGAGATATCTCTATTGCTACCAACCAGTATTAACTTAGTGAATGCAGATTCACTAATATAATACAAGAGATATCTCTAAATGCAAGAGACTTTTGCCATTGTGGCATGTTTTGCTTGGTTAAGCAATCAAAGAAGTTGAAAGGCTCAACTCTCCTACATTGAGATTATGTCTAGTAATTGCAAAGTGGGCCAAGTCATCGAAAAAAATCACAAGTTAGTACCAACCTCACCACCTATAGTTTAGTAGGTCCTAACCAAAGATTCTTTTTTATGACTTGGCCTACTTTGCAATTACCTAGTTCAATACTGTAGCTGCTAGCAAACAAGGGCAAGGGTCATGTCATTGCTCTAGATAATTTTCCTCAAGCACTACCTACTTTAAAGATTTATTGGATCGAGGGACATATGCAAGGGGCACTATGCTGTGTAATTGGGTGGGACTCCTACATGCATTGAAAAATATGAAAGAATGCAATACGAAGTCCCAAGGTACTTTAGATTGGTGAATGCATGACCTAAGGCAAATTAGTGCCTTTCTATATATGGAAGGATTAAAAAAAACTATTTTTTGTCGACAATCCTACTAATGTGGTGCCAATCCAAGTAGAGTGACTATATTTGGTGGTGTCGATGCCTTGGCAAAATGGCTTGGTTTGAGAAAAAATTTAGACTTCTCCAATGCAACTCTAGGACACACATGTCCAAGGAGTTGACGTTGTAGACTAGCTATGAGATTCTTACACATGTCAAACTTGATCGCACAAGTAGTGGTACTAGATTGCTGTTTTCCTTGTCGACGCAAGCATCGTGAATATGTACATGGGTTTTAAGTGGTAGGTGCAAGAAAATAGAGCCTCCTTCCTTACCAACCACTCATTTACAACTTTGATCTAAAATGTGCACAATATTGATGGCAAATTAGCTAAAAGAGGCAAAAAGATAGTGGTGAAGGAATTCATCAAGCACGTGTGTCTTATTCAACTTTTAGCAAGTTCCAAAGAACATACGTTGTTTGCAACAATGAATCACTCCTTGACAAGGCCAAAGACTTATTGTCTAACATGTTACACTCAATTCATGTGTTGGCAAAAAGGGTGCTTTCAAATTAATCATGAACGTTTCATTTGATTAGGCATGTGCAATGAGAGTGTATGTTTTGCACCCCCTTTTCTATTTTGTCTTTGCTGAATTTTTAGTGTTCATTTTGAATTAGTGTTAGGCTAAGCCCATATAGGAGAATAACACATATAATATTTTGAAAATACATAGGGTATGCTTCATTATATCGATGTGAAAAAATGTTTCAATTGTAATATAGCAACAAAGAAATCTACATTTAAGATTATTTGAAAAAGCATTTTTGGAACACCGTGTGAATAAAATAGGCATTTTTAAAGTCTTCAAAATTCGATTTACATTTTAGTTACCAAATGTGAAGGGTTTTGTAATAGAGACAAGCATCGTTTACTTTTCAAATAGCCACTAAGGTAGGGTGTTCTAAAAGCCCCTCTACTCTAAAAGTGACCACTAACACATAGGTACATTTTTCTTTCTTCAATGTACCAATCATGTACATTTCAGGAGGTGGTTGCTTTTAGTGACCATGGTGTTTCAACTTCAAAAATTTGTAACTAATTGCATGACGGTCCAAAAAATATGAAACCACTTGCGTTACATGCCAATTCCATTTTTCTTCCTATAAAAATTTACTGAAAATTTTTTCTAAGAGTTTAGCTTCCACCCAAATGTGAAAAGGTCGCTCAAAGAGCAGACTACCAATGTGCACGTGGGCTTGTCATATGCAGTGGAGGCTCGACCAACCATCGCTGGAGTTCCAATTCGCACGGATGTGGAGGAGTTAGGGAACTAGCTGGGATCATCGCTCCCACATACGGGAACTCAGGATGGGAACTAACTGGGAACTAACCGGGAACATAAGAAAAGGGAAGGGGACCCATTTTTCAGGGATGCCCTACAATTTGAAGGCCGGGGTGAACTGACCCCTTCCTCATCCCCGAAGGAAAACCCTGAATTTTTTTATTTCCCACTCATGATAAAATTTTCAATTTTTGAATTCGTATTTGTAATCAGAGGCCCTAAATTAGCTTGGAAACATGTAGAGCATACATTTTATGGGCACAAAATAGGGGGTCTTTTTTTTACTTGCACCTCGTGGACTAACTTGGGGGGACGAGCGAGGGGGGTTAGTTCACCCTGACCAATTTGTAGACTTCATGGAGCTTCAAAATTCCATAAAAATGAGAGTTTTAGTGTGTTTTTACAAAAAAAATCCCAATTGTGAAATAGAACTTTGAATCTACAATTGGGATTCATATTTTGAGGAAATATATGATGGCAAAAGTGTTTTGCAAAAAAACTTAGTGTAATGTGTATTCCAAGCACATCCACGCATTGCAAGATTTTGTGGGAGGAGTTCCATGTCTTTGTTTGTTCTAAAAATTGGTAGATATGTGACTAACATGTCCCTAATTATGTTAAATTTAGAAATGCAAAACCACAAAAAAAAGTGGGTTAAGGTACAAATATCCATAACTCACAAACTAAAAAATTTGGCATTATAAATTAGGAGGTGCGAAAGCAATTCAAGCTCTAAATGCACTCTTTAACATAGAGTTACATATTACATCAACATACTAAAATTGAACATTTCAAGGTATAGACACTAATAGAGACTTATGTGTTTTCACTAGAAGAAAAAAGGGGGTTTTGCGACTGCAAGTTTTGAGTCACTGTGGACACAAATTACAGTAGTTGCAGTGTAGTTGTTTTCTAGTTGCATCGTAGTTGTTTTCACTAGAAAACAACTTGCAGTCGCAAAACCCCCTTTTTTCTTCTAGTGTTTCAATTTCAAAATTCATAACTAATTCACCAATAATCCAAATACATGAAACAACTTGTAATAGATGTAGCTTCTATTTTTGTTTCAAGATGTTATTGAAACTTATTTCAAGAGTTTAAGCACTCCCCAAATTGCTATCCCACCTTAAATGGTTGCTTTATGCACCTCCTTCTTCCTACCATAATCATGCATCTAGGTCACATAACATGTGAAAATTGATTTCACTTCTTTGAATATTCCCTGAAATCCTTTGCTTTCCTTTGTAAATTTTTTTTCCTTCTCAAGTTTGATTTCCCAAATAATTCAAGTCTTATTTTTAGAAACAACTTTTTGGCTAACCATTGTTGGCTATGATAGTGTCGATTTTACATCTTCCATACCCTTGATGTGGGGTATTCTCACCTTACCCTTAGATATTCTTCTTCTTCTCTTCTCCATAACATTCTATAACTAGGTAATCATATGGTAATGTTGGTTTTACATACACCATTGGTTTGGGGTATTCTTACTTTACCTCTAGATATCTTCTTTTCTTCTTCTTCATAACATTGTATAACCAGGTAAGAGTCCTCCCTATGTTGGGAAGGTATTATACTGTGCTAGATGCCCAGGGGAGACTTATGACGTCATTCAAGGATTGGGGTTGGCTGAGGAGTCAGAGAAGACAATTTTGTTCCCTGTAGAGGTCAAAGCTGCAACAGAGACCCCGGCCTCATTGGTAAACAATGTTACGCTCTGGTCTGCACTTCACATGTTGGACTTTTCAAAAGAGAAAACGAGAAAGAACCGACAGTGTCAAACTGTCAAACTGATTCACATGCCAGGCATCGAATAACCGACGCTTGGACCTGAGATTTCCAGTGATCTGTAGAGAAAAACCGACAATTGCCCCCACCAAGGCACCAGGGGCAGTGCATATGAATTTCCACACATTGCACGAGGCTCTCTCTCCGCCGGCACAGACGTGCAGACTTTCTGCATCTAATAACTTATGGACGCGAGCGTGCCGACAAGGAGCTTGCCCCTACCCTAGCGTACCAATAACCAGACCTTCACCACGAAATCCTCGTTTTATTTGCTACAGGCTGGCGGCTCTGTTTTGGAGAAAGAGCGGCGATGGCGCTCGCTGAAAGTTCGGCGTAAACGACAGACGCAGCGCGAGACCCTGCCGGAGCGGGGATTGGGTCTTCAGAGAATCTTCTGGAAAAATTCGCAAGTACTCAACTAAGTTACATGTGATATTATTCTCTTAGGTCTTCACAAGATGCATTTATCAATGTAAAAAGTCTTTGGGTTTTGAATTACAATTTGAATTTGTAGTTTTCGCGTTGAAAAGTTTGAATATTTTTTTGAATTGTGTCTTTCTGGTCACCTGTGGGCCTTGAGGAGGGGTGGAAGCTCGTCATTGATTGGTCATTTGAATAAGCTACATGATGCCCATTTAACCCTTGCATGACGCGCCCCCATGACCAAGGTAGTCACTAAAATGCTCCAATTATTGGATCAATAGGTGCATTCTTTGTTTCTAAAGTGAATAGTGAAGTCATCCATTGACTATTTTTCGACCCCGGCCTTAGTGTCCTTCAAGGGTTAACTCCTAAAGGCCCAAGGTCATTTAATTGTCAAAAATCACTCAAAATTGTCATTTCTATTGCGTTCACCAGTAAAAACAAAACAATTTTTTATTTAGAATATGAACATAGGATCTTGTACTTCACTTGTCTAAAATCATGTGGAAAAAAAATTGCACTATGAACTTTGAATTCAAAAATTTATGTATGAAAGAATTGAAATGAAATTCTAAGATTTAAAAAAAAAGAAAAGACACTTGATTAATTTTTCATTCTTTAAGAAATTGTTAAATAGAAGTAAGTTCTAAATTGAAAGAAAAACTAAATCATTAATAGCTTTAAGATGGAATTAAAACACAATAATTCCAATAATGAGATTGTTCTAGCAAGCAAACTTAACATTGTCAAACAATTTATTTTTTAAATTGTGAAAATTGCATTTAGAAACAGTGAATCCTATAAGATATTTTTTCAAGAATATGCTCACATTGACTGAAAAATAAGATTGTTCATAACTTTTACATCACTAATCCAAATGGAATGAATCAAAGCTTTACTTGTAGACAAATATATGATCTATAAGAAAAAAAAATTAATTTAAATTTCAAGTTTTTGTGAATTTCTTTTTTTGCCTGCCAAATGAAAATTTGGGATTTTTGTGGTATAACTTTTGCTCTTGGACAACGATTGAAATAAAAATTATATTCCCAAGAAGCTAACAAGTTTTTCTATCTTATGAGAAAATTTAAAAAAGATTCACTATAAACTGACATCATAAGAACCTACCTAAAATCCATTTTGTCCCCCATGGGGACAATGAGCCTTTAGGGGTTAAGAGAGATTCTCAAATCAAAGTTTGGGTAGGCCTTCCATGACTTCAATTGTCTTTTAACCCCTAAAGGACCATTGTCCCTTCGGGGGACAAATGCGTTTTCGGGCAGGTACCTACGGGCTGAAATTTTCTCCTAATTTTTTGAAATTTTTTTTGGAGGTAGAAAAGTTGATTACCTTCGTGGGAATATAATTTTTTTCAAAATCGGTGCCTGGGAACAATAGTTATGACCAAATAAGCTCAAACGAGGGGACGGCGGGCAGCTCGGGCAGCCCAAAAAAAATTGACAAAAATATGAATTTTATTTTTAATATTATTTTTTCTCATAGATTACATTTTTGTCTATCTGGAAAGCTTTGATTCATTTCTTTTGGATATGTTATGAGAAAGTTATGGACATTCTTGTTTTTCGGGCAGTTAGAGCATCTTCCGGAAAAAATAACTTGTAGGATTCATTTTTGAATGCAATTTTTCAAATTTTTCAATTTTTTTTTTTTTTCATGGTCTGATTTACTTGCTAGAACAATCTCACCATTGGGATTAGTGCATTTTAATTCCATCTAAAATATATGAATATTTTAGATTTTCCTTCTATCTCATACTTACTTCTACTTAACAATTTTTTTAAGAATGATAATTAAATTTTTTTTGATTTTTTTTTTTTTACCTAGACTCTCAACTCAATTCTCCACTATAAAGATTTAAAGCTCAAAACTCTGTAGTGCAAAAAATTTAAGTTAAAAATGTTCAAAGTCAAAAAATCTAGTCCCGGAATGTGCTGAAAAACTTGTTTTTTCCACTTTAAACGCAGATATCTTGCAATCTAAGAGGTCAAAAATTCTGAAATTTTTTCCACACACTCTCATACTAGTTAGGTGTAGGATCTTACGGTTAGATATGAAAAAAACAATGTTTCAATTTTTTTTATTCCTTGCTATAGGTATGGCAGTTTTGAGTGTTTTCTGGCAGAAAAAAGGCCTTGGTCCTTTAGGGGTTAAGGGTTAAAATTTGGTGAAGCACTCAAGTTCTACATTTATTCATCTTTTGTACCCAAAAAACAATTCTCAATGATATATATGTACTTATTCATCCGGAATTTTAATAGAAATGGAAATTTTATTCGTGAAAATAGGCTACTTTTCTTCGGCGATGGTGCAATGTGATTTATTTCGAACGAGGCCCCATGGTGCAGGCTGGTACACGGCACTCCTTTTGCAATGCACTCTTCATTTGCTCCCAAAAGAACACTAAAAAAACGTTTCCTTTGCAGCAAGACCGTTGCTTTGCAGCTTTGCGTCCCTTTCGGTCTGGACAGAGTCCAACAAAGCAGAGTTTGTCTGACCTTGACCCGCCTGCGCTTGCCGCGTCTTCTCCACTCCTGCCAGGGTGTGGTTCCTTTCTTTCAGTCAGACATGGCTATCGTAGCGAAAGAAGTCAAAAGCAAGTCTTAAAGTGACCTTCTTTACGATGTGTTCTCTCTGATATTCGACTTGGCAGCGGGATTGTCGGAAGGGTATAAGATAGGAAATATGGTGTCCAGGAATGGTAATATGATCACTCACCCACCAAGCAAACGATCAAGCAGGAAGACTGTCACCCCAGAGAGAGGCGAATTGGACTCTCATACATCTCTCTAGTGACAGTGGATTCATTTGCTTAGAGAATTCAGAGAATTGGTTGTGCTTTGGTTGTGGAGTTATCTTGCAAACTGCGTTCCAAGGTTCTTGGTTTCGCTCTAGTGAAGGAGCCCAGCTTGCAGTGAGACAGGGTTCCAGGTTTGTGGTTAATTTGTTTTAGGTTCCCAATGGCGTCGTTTGCCCAGTGCTCGAGTTTCAGTCCCGCTCAGAGAGTTGCAGGAGTGAGAGCAGCCGCTGGAACTTCCTACCGAGAGGCTACAGTGGTGAACTTCGGAAGGGTTCTTGGCGTTGCTCCAAACGCGTCCAAAGGCGAGGTGAAAGCTGCGTACCGCAAACTAGCTTTACAGTGCCACCCGGATGTCTGCAAAGGCGAGGAATGCGAGGTGAACTTCATGGAGGTGAACCGCGCCTACGAATCGCTCATGGCGCTTCCCAGTCCATCAAGCTACGAGTGCTCGTCGCACGGATTCAACGCGACTGCGCCCGCCACGGACAAAGACGATCCTTGGGCGGAGTTTCTGCAGAGCCTGGCGAAGGGCCCTCACGAGGAGCTTCAGGTGGATTACTCCAGCTATTACAGTAATTTGAAGTGCTACGGCTCCAAAGCACGGCGCAACAAAAATACGTACCCTGGGTCGTCCCAGTATTACCAAGGGAACTGGTAAAGCAGATGCGCCAGGAGTTTTGTAGATTAGCACATAGATCTCAAGACGATTTCTTGAGCATTCTTTGGAATTCGGAGTGGATTGGTTTCAACGCCAAGGTGAATTATCCCGCACGGGAGGTAACGCCAGGGTTGAGGGCATCTGCTCAATTAATTCCCCAATTGAGACTGGAATTCGGAGCCTTGACAGCTTCGGGATTGGTAGAAGTGTATAAAAACTAAGCAGGCTTACTTAGAGGTGGAACACACAGGTGCAGCCATGAGCGCCATTTAAAAAAATTTGTACTCTATTTTGACTCTATGAAGTGATCCGTGATCGGGACGCCAGAAATGGGTTGTGACGTCCCCTTCTCTTTCATCTACTCAGTGCTCAGGATGTGTTCAAATCTCTTCATCAATTGCTTTGCAATCTCTTCATCAATTACTTTGCACCCAGATTATCTTCCGAAGTGATTCTGGCATCCAATTCTTGGACAGGATACAATTTTGATGTTCAAGTTCCGAACGTACAAATGTTTCACGCTGGTATCTTGAAAATAACGATAACAATTGCTCTTCTTCGACAGTGGTGGTCGTTGTACAGTACAAGACCCTCCCAGACTCCTACCAAAGTGGGGAGGGGCGGGGGAGGGTGGCAGTCTTTTGGGGATGCACTGTAGAGCGTTCATACGTCGAGTGTTTGTGTGGACTGTTCCATCATCGAAGGAATTTTTCTCCGGTGTTTCGTGGACGCACCCTAAACCAATCTTGGAAATATGAACATTGAGATTTTCCAAAATGTATAAATGAGGTGGATAGGATTGATAGAAGCAAATGGTTTGGGATTCTTGTTGGAATTTCACTTTGATAGTTTAGGAACTCCCTCGATACCCTAGAAGTTTTTGTTTTCTTTAATATATAATCATCTCTAATTGTGTTTTCTTGTATACAAAAAGAAATCAATCTTGGCCACTGATATCTAGAGGTAACATACCATGCTTAAACTTACACATATAGGGACATATAGATGCATATAGGTGCATATAAGTGAGTCCATCTTAGGAAAGGTTGGACATATTTATTGACTCTTGACTCAAGAAGAAGGGTCATTGCATTGCCAAAAAGTGAGTCAAAGTCCTTGTGAAGTAGGTAGTTTTTATGTTTATTTTAGTAAGGTGAGAGGGCCAAAATTATAATTGCTAAAAATGTGTTCTATAATACCCATGTTCATATTGGAGTTTTCAGTGTACTAAATGGAGGCATTTGGATATTGACAATTTGAGAGCACTATATCATTTAGCTTCAATATTTCAAAAATAATTCTACAAAAGTCTAAAAATTATGAAACAAAGTTGATTATGTTCAACTCCCATTTATCTTTATAGAAAAATTGAAAAATGTTTTGAGGTTTGCAACCTTATTGAAAATCTTAATCAATGCTTTAGAAAGAAGCTTATGGACACATCAAAGTTTTTCTAAGGGTTGTACCTCTAGAGAATTTCTTCCACTAAAAAACATGCATTGAATAGTTTGCTAATGCAAGAGAAATCCTTGTAGGTGTGCTTACTCTATGCCCATGACATAGAATAAAATGACAATGACAAAACACAAAAATCTACAAGAAATGTTCTTTAGTGATAAAAAAATATATATGATATAATTTCTTAAGCAAATCTACGACAAATCACTAGAAGAAAACTGTGTTAGAATCCCTGAAAACATGATTGTCACCTTGTTTTTATTAAATTCCCGTTTCAAAATGCAGTCAAAACGCAGAAAAATGCTTTTTTTGTGTTTTTTTGTGTTTTGAAATGGGAACTTAACGAAAACAAAGTGACGTGTTTTCAGGGATTCTAACCCTTTTTTTTTTCTAGTGAATGCATAAAACAAAGCATAGTTTCTAACACTCAAATTTCTAAACACAGTACAAGTGTGTCTATTCAAATGTCAAAAATTGTGATTTACCAAAAAGTAAATACTAATGACAAATGAAAAACATAAGAAAAAATTTAGACAAAAAGAATATTTCACTTGTCACATATTGCAACGAGTGAGAGGGACATTTGATAAATATATTGTTCATTGGCTAGTACAAGAAGTAACAAATAATGTTTGCTGGTAGCAATGAACATACAAAGAGTTGAAATGCGGAAGTATTATTAACCCCTAAAGTCCCAAGGCCATTTTTCTACCAAAACCACTCAAAACTACCACTTAGTTTGCTACGTTCACCTAAGAAAAAAAAAATTTAATATTTTTTAGAATATAATTGTAGGATCTTGATCTACACTTGTCTTAGATAATGTAATAAAAATTTTGTGATGTTTGACTATATAGATTGAATGATATTAACATTCAAAGTGGAAGAAAAAAATTTCTTTCAAGAAGTTGCTATGATTGCCCGCAAAACAAGAAACTCCATAACTTTCACATCACTAATCCAAATGGAATGAATCAAAGCTCCCCATTTAGAATAAAATATAATCTACAAGAAAAAAAATACTAAAATTTTTATTTCAATTTTTTGTAGATTTTTTTTGCTACCCGGTCTCCCCCATTTTGAGGTTATTGTGGCATAACTTTTGTTCCCGGACACCAATTGGAATAAAAATTATATCCCCGGAAAGCTCATAAGTTTATCTATCTTATGAGAAAGTTTCAAAAAAAATCAGTAAAAATTGAGATCATAGGAGCCTGCCCGAAATCCATTTTGTCTAGCGTAGGGACAATGGGACTTTAGGGGTTAAGATGGCAAGGTAAGTACTATGCAAGTTAGAAATTAAAAAGATCAAGAGAATAAAGAAACAAATTCGAAAAGGTGCCCAAAACTACGCAATTTGTAATGAAACTAATGTATTGTTTTGGGCATTATTGCCCAATAATGCCTAGAACTATGCATCAATTTCTTTACTAGCTGTGTAGTTTGGGACATCTTTTCTATTAGTTTAAGAACAAAGAATAGAGATGAAGGACAAAAGAATAGTGTATAAAAAATGATAAAAATAATAGAAGGAAAAAATTAGGAAAAAATCAAATAGATACAAGTGATGACAAATGTTTATTGATTTAGTCCTAAAATGTACATGACTTATTCATAAAAGCATAAAAAACTATCAAAAACTATCAAAAACAACAAAAACAACTATCCCTAATGTCATTCAATGACACTTCTCCACTTCTTTCGTCTCTTTGTTCTTGAAGTCATTCTTTGACATGTTCTTATATGCTTTTTGTTGCAAAGTTAACATGTTTATCTTTCGTTTAAAAGTTGTACCACAAGTTGGAAAGTTTGACTACTTATTTAAACTTCTACTTAAAAATCAACCCATCTTAACTTCATGTGATTGGTAAGTCAATATACATAACAAAACTAACACACACTCCCATCTATGTAGAATCATAACATTGTTAACATCCCTTGGGGGGCTCCCTTTTGCTTCCCCCCAAATTGGGAACCCCTAGGGGACATGCAACCAACGAGGGTAGAATCATAACATTGTTAACGTCCCTTGGGGGGCTCCCTTTTGCTTCCCCCCAAATTGGGAACCCCTAGGGGACATACAACCAACGAGGGAGAATTTCTCCACAGTGAAACTAACAATGCGTCGTCATTAGGAACCAATGACAATCAGCTGATTTAAACTTAAGTCTCCCCCCATGTATCTTGGAAAGAATTATACCTCCACCTAGGAAGTATCTTCCCCGGTTAACAATTTTATAAATAGTATCCCCTTGAACTTGGAAGAGGCAATAGACAACTTTTAGAGATTGATTATTGGCAAAGGTTTGAACTATCATACCTTTCGCATTTCGCAATTACTACATTATTAGTTGCGTTCGAATCCCCTTACGAGTGCTAACAAGAATTTCCTTATTAGGGATAAAAAGGTACTGCCAAAATGCGGTGAGCGTGGATCGAACACGCGACCTTCAGATCTTCAGTCTGACGCTCTCCCAACTGAGCTATCCCCGCAACATGTTTTCGCCCGGGTTCGAACCGGAGACCTTCAGTGTGTTAGACTGATGTGATGACCAACTACACCACGAAAACGACCCAGAAACCAGCTATGAATATCAACGGTAGGACCCGAAGACATACCATGGAATTAGGAGCGCGTACTAGATTACGATATAGAGAAAGGTGATTCAACATTAGAAAACGCATTAAAATTTCATTTTTATGTTCCTGTGTAATGCAGTGGATAGGTCCCATTTGTTTTTAAAAATAAAGAAAAAGTGCGAAGTCACGAGTGGGCAGTTGGACGCCCAACAAGCACGATTGTCAAACCTGGCGTATCAATTGAAGTGATCGTCAATTAACCTGGCGTCAGCAATAATAATGTTTTCAAATTCATACAGTAGAAAACATGATCACCTGATGAGAAAAGTCCAACCTTTCCTAACGCGGAAACGATGGGGAAGAATTCCTTCGCGCAACTGGATGCCACATAACATACTTGTCAGTATCGTGCACAACACTAGTACTCGTTCCATACATACATTACTCTGACAACGATAGAACTCGTCTTCAAGAGAGCATCATGATATTGTGGACATAAGAAAGAATTTTCAGCATAAACTTCATTTTGCCTCCGATGTCCGGTTGTTTCCTTCTAGGTAGGTAGTACATGAGTTATGATCGGATGGTGCTTACCCTTTTCCTGCTCTTTTTGGACCAGAGCCTCAGCTTCTCGAAGAGCCTTCATGCGCTTGTCCTCCCTCTCTTGAGCTGCTGTGTTCAACGCCATCGAGTAATAGAAGCACGCTTTAGCAGCAATTTGCCTACAAATCCAAAAAAGCAACTGAAATTTTCAAGAACGTTTCCGGAGTGCTACTGTCACTTATTTGTCTTTCACAATGTCGATCATTTACTAAGTCATTCTGTTCTTCATCGTTCCTAATTATCTGGATTTGCATTGATTGTATTGTTCCTTCACATGCCAAATTGGATCACTCAATGCAGCAATTGAAATTCAGAGAAAGTTACGGAAAACTGGATAAAGCTCAACTCAAGAATAGGTCGAGGCTGTAGCACACAGTTTGTAACAGGGGTTTGAAAGTAGCTGCCTCAAACCCCTCACTTGGATCGGTTGTAATAACATACCCAAATGATAAAATGTATCCTCGCCATTTTGCATCGGACCGTAACCAGAATGCATCTATTTGAATGTAATAAGATCGCAGTTGAGCATGAATCACTCCTCTCCATAAATCATCGAAGTTAAACTGATGAGAACCCTGACGACCTGCCAGACCATGGACATGATATATAAGAACAAATCTCAAACGATAACTTTCTACCCAAGTTAGAGTTGTGGTTTCTTACTGAGGATCATTGCTCAGATCATTTGCCGTGGACTGGGAGGATATGTCTGGAACGGGAGCTGCTGAAATGACATGTGCCACCACTTCTCGACAAAGCTTCTCCAAAGCCTCCAAATCACCTTCATACTCCTGCCAGTGCACCATACTCCATGTCCCAAATTTAGACGTCAACCAGGACATTCAGTGTCAAGACATGCAGGATCACGCATGAGCTGTAGAACAAATGACTGCTAATATTGAGGCTGGAAGGATATTTTGACTCAAACCAGAATGGCATACATTCCATGCTGACGTCATTTGAAACCCTAGGCAGAAAATCTCAATCAGTCACTGTGATCGGAATACTCAGTAATAGACTTTTAGAGGTGCATTTTAGTAACAACTTTCCAACAAGCTATCACTCACTAGCACAATTTGACCTGATAATGAGCAAGAAATCTCAAGATATGAACTGCTTGCTGGTCCTCTGTGTAGTCTACTGACATATATTCACTGCGCAACTTCCCTTCCATTGCTTAAATTGTGATGTCAATACTTGGAGTTAGCAGAGGCAATTATATCTCATGAGAAGCACAGTTTTAGTCGCTCTCCAACAAGATATTCACAGAAAACATCTGATTGAGAATGAGTGCAACATTTGACTACTTCATCTCTTGTTAGCAGGGCCTGTAATACCCGCTGTTCCAGTTTAATAAGAGAGATCACAATGTGGAAGGCACGGAGTCCGATACTACAAATGCTTTGCAGTAGATATGGAGAAACTTAAGAGAAAGCAGAGAGCAAGTGATGAAGGTGCTAACCTCAACAATGTAGAGGGTGGAGTAGTATAGATCATGGCTTAGTTTATCACGATCAAAGTGGTTGCTACCCATTCTTGACTTGTTCAAGAAATCCTGCAGGCCTTGAAATACTGTTCCCTGCTGGAAATCGCCAACTTTAAGCGATTCCGCGTACACGGCTGCGCCCATGCACATGAGGGCATCGAGCGGGACAGTACTGCGCGCCACATCGGTCTGCATTCAAAGTAGTCATGAACAGGATTGATGTTTTGACTTGCTCTCAAGTAGAAAATGAAGTTCAATTCCACTATCGATGTGAATTTTGATGCGGGGTGACAAAATAAACTGAATACATACGATTCTCATGGAAACGATCGGATAGAGTAAACGTACCAGCCTCTTTGCGGCTTGCTGGGCGACGGCTTGCAACTCATGCTCATATCCCGACAAATACAAGAAATTGAGCTTCCGCAATGCTACACCATAAAACCTCAAAATTTTAATGAAAAAAACAGTGCGTAATTGTAATAATAGATTCCTTACCACTCACAAAATCTGATTACCTCCTGGATTCGAAGTGGACAAGAAGAGATGAAACCAATGCCAGAGAAAGTAAACCCTGATGCAACCCTGATTCAACTTTGATTCACGCATCGTGCAAAAACAATCGATTTATGCATGTCAACGAACTCATCTAAATTGTCCTTGAAGTGAACCACAGGTTTGTAACGCGCTAGTCTCATTTAACTCGAATCAATTAATTCATACGGCGATCGATGTAACTCTGGCTTTGTCGAATTAGGTTTTACCAATTATCCAGCGCCAACCATTTTAAATCGTCCAAGTTAGGGCTCCTTAACCCTAAAGGACGAAGATGCACAAATAGAATCTCATGTTTTTATTATCCATTTTTAGAAGGCCACATAACGATTCTCGTTCGTCTAATTTGATTTATTCTGTGGTCGATACATGCAATAGTATAGTCATTCATTCTGCTGATACGAAATTGAAACCATAGCATTTTCGAATTTGAATGAAAATATGCATTAAATTTGAATTACATTTGAATTTCACAAAATAAGAAATTATAAACCATACAAACACGACGCGACCACATCATCGGAAACTCATACACATCTCTCAATTCGTGAACAACGAAACCCTACTGATGTCAGAAAAGAAGTGAATGCAGCACTCACATACAAAAAGAATTTAGCGTGGAAGATGTGAGGGACCTGCATGAAGATGCTCCGCAGGGTGCAGGCCCTGGGCTTTCAACTGCGCGATCACGTCGGCTTCGTGCTTGGTGGCGTAGCCCTTGCGCACACTGGCCACGCCGTGCGAGATTGCGGCCACGCCACTCTTGGCCGCGCTTTTGATGATGGCATAGCCCTTCTTGGCCAACGCTTCGGCTGTTTGTTTCTCCATAAAAAGGCACGAAGGGAAAGGGAAGGGATCAAGGAAAATCCGCCATAGCCATGCAGGGGAGAGACGAAGGGACGGCAATATCAATAGGGCACCAGCTCCGACCCATTCACACACTGAGGCCCAAACACAAAGAGAGGAATTCCAACCCTTCTATTGGGTTGGCAGAAATGAAGAGTATGTTCATGATGTCAATGCATGAGAGTTTCATCATTGTGGCACGTTTTGATTGGTTAAGGAGAAGGCAAATTAAGACTAATAATTTGCCTTGTGCAAATTTTCAATAGGGTGGATATGAAGTAGAAATTTCATTGGTCTAGTAATGAGAAATCTAAAAGAAATCTCTACTACTATCAACAGGTATTAACTTAGTGAGTGCAGATCCACCTAACATAATCTAAATGCATGAGACTTTTGCCATTGTAGCATGCTTTCATTGGTTAAGCAATCAAAGAAGTCAAACGGCTACATTGACATTATGTCCAATAATTGCAAAGTAGGGCCAAGTCATCAAGAATAATTGAAGTTCAGTATCAACCTTCCAACCCATGGCTCAATAGGTCCTAACCAATGATTATTCATGATGACTTGGCCTATTTTGCAATTACCTAGTTCATATTGGATCCGACATGAAGTTCAAGAATTAGCATGAGGCCACGCATGAGGAACTCTAATATTAGATATCTTCTTTAGAAGGGTAATTATATATTAGGGCCCTTGCCTAATTCAAAGTTGGTCCAATTTATAATTCGTGGGATAAACTCAATCAAGCCCAAGTTGAAAATTGGGTTAGAGACTTATGGCCACCCAATTACTAGCACTTGAGCCCAATTTTAAAGTGCCTCCAAACCACCACTTAAGCATCACATAAGTGGTTTTATAATGAAAAGGAAAATTGGTTCAATTTTCAATACAAATCCATCTACGGGCTCAATTTAAGGCATCAACATCACCTAATTCCAACCAAAAAAGCAATTGATATTAAATTTCTTGATTTTTTGTTGAATCATAGTGGAAATCTATAGAATATTATAGATTTTTTTCTTCTTATGCATCTTTTGGGCACTATGTGAATAAATTATGAATTTTCAAAATTGTTGAAAATAAGTGTACCTTAAAGCCACCAAAGACTCTCAAGAATAGAAGTTGTACATTTTAGGTAAGAGTATAGGATTTAGACTAAAAATTGGTTTCAATTAGGTGCAATTACCTTATTATAATTTTTCTTGTGTACAGTGACTAGACTTCTTTTATTTTTTATTTTTTCCAATATATTCTATGTGAGATTCATATACTTATATTCAGCACAAATCAAGTCATTTTTATGAAAGAGTGGCATATGGTTGTGCGATTGATTCAAGTGACGTTATTTTTTAGACAATTATGAGGTGTAAATAGGAAGGAACTATCTCTTTTGAAAGACTTTCAACTTCAATGTCCTAATGGAGTCTCCAACCCTAATAGAGGCCATATAGGTCTCATTATTCCATGTCCAGTTTCTTATTTTCATGTTTATCCTATTTATTTGCCAAATCTATTGCCATACTATTTCACTTCCAATTGCAAAATTGTCACATTATCACATGATGAAGCAGAGAGGCTGAGACATGAGCATATAGAAAAGAAATGAGGTTTGAAGATTTACCAACACTACCAGAAGTATTTGGTCCAAATGAAGACAAAATCAACAAAATTTGTGTTTTTTTTTCCTGTAGGTTAGGAACACTTGGTTCAGACTCCTTGTTAACACATGAAAAAGAAATGAGGTTTGAAGATTTACCAACACTACCAGAAGTATTTGGTCCAAATGAAGACAAAATCAACAAAATTTGTGTTGTTTTTTCCTGTAGGTTAGGAACACTTGGTTCGGACTCCTTATTAACCCATAGAAAAGAAATGAGGTTTGAAGATTTACCAATTGCAAGGAATTTACGCAATTCCTTAGAAACACCATTAGGGAGAGTTTCCACATATCATTCATGCAACAAACCTATATCTCCATTGCTCCCTTCTCCATCCCATTTACCTTATAAATATGAATGTGGTGCCCGAGGAATACATAGAAACTTTCTTTCATGCAACCATCAAACAATTGGATGTCACAATTCATCAACTTTCCAATTACAAAGACTAATATACATTTCACAACCACATACATTGGTGTCTTTGGTCCAACCTTCTACTTGATAGCACAATTGATGACTATATAGAAATTATGATTTATAGTATATCATGATTACAAATGAATCCATGAAATAAAGGATGTGTCCCATACATTAATGTATTCAAAGTTTGTATTCACCTACTCTAATGGCAATTTGTGACTTCATTCATTCATGAAGCTTTTGATTGGGAATAGTGCCAAATTGTGTTTTAACATTGTCGAACAACTATAAGTGACACTCTAATGGATTTATGATATCCTATAAAAGATTTAATGTAGCGAAATATAGGATTAGGATATCTCTACCCTTGAAGAGGCTATAACAACAACAACCCATTTTTTGGTATCATGGAGATAAAGTTATTGTTCTACTTCCATTTTAGTATCCCAATTCATACTAAATATTACAAATCAACAATGAATATATATTTATATTTATATGAGGTGGTCATGAGTTCAAACCTAGGCACTAGTGGGTTGCTTGCTACCATAGTCCATCCAACTATAGTAGTGTGTCAAATGACCTTATTGTCATATGGGGACTTGAGAATTTCTCTGGGGAAAGAACATGTCGGGTCTTTATCTATAGGGTCTACTTCCTAACAGAGCATCAAGGATGGAATTCATCATCTAGGTCTATGAGGCTTAGATACCGGTAGTTTATCCATTCCCAATAGACACTTCATTCATATTGGTCTTTCAAACTAGAATTAAACGGCTTTTTGATATTTGTAAAGGCATATACAACTTAAAATACTCTCTCAAAAAACTAACTTAATTTCATTATGTTCAATGAAAAAAGACCTTGAAAAGTAGTTGCAATTGACATGTTTTACATAGATAAAAGAGTTTGAATAGTTTCCTTACGAAACAAAAATGAAAACGACAGAAATTGGACAATGCATGTGGCAATCAATTGACATTCTTTTCAAGTGCTTCTTGAATTTAATTTTTTGAGCATACAACTCCACTCAAAAAATTCAATACAATACTTTGAGTTTCAAAGAAAAATAAATGCCTAAACAACTACTGCACCTATTATGTTTATAATTGACATCACTACCATGTAAAAACAACACAAACCCTTCTATCCATGCATAACATGATTACTTTCTTATTTTCTTTTTATAACAATCCCAGTTTGAGATGATAATGGCAGCAATGGATTTTTTCTCCACAAACCAGAATCCAGCATCCCTTATGATAACGAATTATAAATTTTTTTGGAAGAGTCAGAAAATCCTAATCCCGCAAATAAGTAACACCACTCCTACCTAATAATTATAAAATATATTACACATTATTATTCTATAATTATGATGAGGCTCCAGGAGCTCAGGCACTGAGCGAGGGTGTATCATCATTCTGAAGGATCCGACTCGACAAACAGAAAAATTTAACCAGTTGTTGAAGAATGAGCATTGAAAGAAGAGTACATAGTACTTGTAAATTATAGCCTCAGTTTGATCTTGAATTGCTGCTGTGTGTGTCTGTCTGTGTGCTCTTCATCATCTCTGCGCTAACTTACTCATGATTTTGGCTTCATAATTCTCGCTTGCTGTGCCACAACACTAAAGTACTGGAGAGGCAGCCTACTTGGAAGCCAGCTCCAGCTTTTCTAGGGACCTTTCCAAGTTTCCGCATCACTAAGTTAACAAATGAATGTCAATTCAAATATGGAAGGAATTGATGTCATTTAGGAATTAATAAAGTTGTTACAAAGGTTTGAAAATAGCTACAGGTAGAACCTCTTTTCTTTTAGTGCATAACTATCACTCATGCGGTTAGTAGGTGGGCCCAATTTCAAACACTTTTTTGGGAAAAGTAGCATAGTCAAAGCTGACATTAATTAGGTGGCCATTATCACACCTCTCTTAAATGCATAAAATTGTCTTATTGCATAGTTTAGACACTATGCACTAAGACGAGTTTTATCTTTAATATAAAAGTACATGTCAAGAAAATAATTCAACCTATGAATAGGTAGAATAATTGGTTTGCCCTATTGGCAATGTTGAATTTTTTTTAAATTCCGTGCAAAGAAAAATGTGAGAAATGGGGAAAGTAGTTGAAATATTTTCTTTTTCTTGACAAAGTATGAAATTGTTATGAATTTTTTAAGTGTGCTATCCAATTGGCTTCAAAGAGTTTCTAAGACTACTAAAACCTTCAAAAAGTGTATCCATAATGATCATATATCAAGAACTTCAAGGCATGTGAATATGGTGCATTGAAATGCTATCAAGCTAATTTGGTGCCAACCTCTGTTGTAACTTAGTATCAAAGATGACACTAAAATGGCACTACAATCACCTCTGCACTCAAAGAAGCATAAAAAAATCTAGCCCAAAGTTTTTTGATGTTTTACTAACTTAATTAAATCAATCACTATATTCCCTAACATGGCCACAACATGAAGGCCTATAAAAGTCTTTTCCTATGATGAATTTATACTAAAAAGGTGGAAGTTCCTATTGTAGTTACAAATCACTCTATCCCCATCTTTTAACACATTGATTGTGGCGGCTAACTCAACCTAATGTAGCCCAAATCTAAGTTAAATAAAAAAGTCTCTCATAGGTTGATGTAAGACTTTAATGGGTCATTTCCAGATATCTATGATGGGTCATTTGCTTATCATAGATTGGTTTACCTTACTTACTTTACATGCAAGGGACAATGCCACTTACTTTTTTTACTTTTGCTTGTAAAAAACTAAGGATTTATAGTTCTAAATGTATCCAATTTGATTGATTATATTGTGAAAAAAATAAGTTGGATGTAAGCAAAATTTTATATCACCAAAATTGGATTAGAATTTAAGTATCCATAATAAAATTATTATATTATAAAAAGACAAGTAATCCAAAAAAATTCAATTCCATATTTTGTACATTAAATTTTGATGTGAAGAAGGTCACTAGAAGAAAGGCTTGGTGCCCAACCAAACCTTTGGTACAAAAATTTGGTATTATACCATGGTGTCCCAAGACCTTATAAATTTTGTTTGTGAATTTGAGGATAAAAATATATAATTTGTTTTCAATTTTAATGAAGTAATTAAAACAATCTTACTGCAACCACATATTCTTGAATAATTCAATTCCGATAACTTTGACATCACATATGATATGGGATTTGTTCCATATCAATTGTCACCCCACCCTCCCTTGAAATTTATAAAGTGTGTGGGGGATTTGAAAACATACAAATTTAAATAAAAAATATATCCAAAAAAAGGATTACTAAACTTTTGAGCTCATTGTGTGTTCATTGTTACACCACAATGTGTTCAAAAGAGGTAGTCACTGCTTGCAAGCATCACTTCAACATCACATCTCTTCCTAATAGTATTGTAGACAAATTATATACATGTATTTACAATCACCCATGTACCATTCTAATTAAACTCCAAACCTCCTTTCCAAATATCCCAATTGAACTACTAACTAATTTAAATTGTCAACAAAAAATTGAAGGATTCACTTCACCCCCACCAAAAATCACCTTTCCCCAACCCCTACATCTATCACACCACATTCTTCACATACTGCACACTTCATTTCTTTGAATGTTGCATCAATCAACACTACACTACCATGATTTCAACAATTCATCCAACACTCCTCCACCCCTTGTGCTCTTATAGCATTACAAAAAACAAAACAAACTTCCAACAAATCTACTCAGGGAGGTCACTTCCCTTTATGTTTTGTAACCACGTGTGTTAATTGGATATTTGTTTGGGGACTATTTACCTAGTAATTATGATTTTAAGGGACCCTTTTAGTAAAAAAAAGCTACTTAGTCTTAATTTTAAGCACCCTATAGGTAATTATAAATGAAAATCTAGTTTAATTCTTGGCACGCTATAGTACTTATAAACTTTAGGAATTTTGTTTTGTTTGATAATGAAGGATTTTAGGATGAATGTTTGGTGTGAAAATATGCAATATACATAAAAAAAAGGATCAAACTTGAAAGCAACATGAAACAAACAATAATTGATTAACCATTTAACCCTTAATCTCTTGAACAACCAGAATGTGGTCATTTTGGTTTTTGAAGTGTTTATTCTATTATTAAAAATATTTAGATGAAGTTGTACTTGAAGTGATACTTTGAAGAATCAAGTTGGCCATCTTGTATGCGGTTAGATTTACATAACAAGTTATTGTGGTTTTAAAAAAAAATCCCAAAGCATAAGTGGTTGGATGCTTGGACAAAAAAGTCAATAGGTTGGGCCGTTGGGAAGACTTGACCAATGAAAGCATAGCACACGTAAGGATAAGCCTAGATTGTAGATATTGTTTTGACCCTTGAAATGCACATCTTTGATACAATTTTCACTCTTCTAATAAATTCCTTTTTTTCACATTATAGACTTTCCTTTTGATCAATTGTTTTTCATTGTTGGAATTCTCATTACAATATTATCTAATTGACATTTCATATTACGCTCACTATAATATTTAATATGAAGATGTTTGTTTGCCAAGGTCATTATCCTATGTTTTATAGGCCCCCAAATTATGAAATTTGTTACTATGAACTCCCAACTTATAAACACTCCAATTTATAACAAGTTGCCAACTTTCTACAACATTTCACATTACTTGAAGGCAATTAGAGTAGGAAATTTTAATAATAACAATGTCAACAATCAAATCTTTTTTTACATCTCATCACATATATTTCAATTGACAATTAGAATTGACATCAAATTAGATACATGTAACAATCAAAATGCATTGTAACTAAGGGAAGTTTTCATTATACATTATAGTGTAGAACATCATGATGTTAACCAAATTTTGATGTCATTATATAATTAGAAAATTAGTAAACTATGGTTATATTCATAAACTTCACATTGCAATAAATTAATCAATTTTAGTAATTTTCCAAATTTCCAAATTGGAGTAGAAACTAGACCTAATAATCTTCATTTCATTAATTGGATTCAAATTCAAAAAGACAATTTTTATGGCTAAATTTGAGATCCCAAATAAAGAGTTGGAAGGTACCAAAATACACTAAGGAAACATTCATTCTTAACACATCTTATTATATAAGAAAATTAATATCACTTCAATTAGAAAATTTCCACCACCATCTATTGTGCACACACACTTGAAGAAGCCTAAAAAAAGCTTGAATGAAAACTATCTAGTTGCTAGGAAGTGCATGAATTGTTGAATTGTCCATTAACTATTTTTTGGTTCTAGTGGCATTGAGGGGTTATTCTCATCTATGTATTGTATTAACCCTTTAGTCGCCAAGCAACCACATCGTGATCACTCTAGTGTCCGAAATGCAAATAACACAAAATGTGTGAAGAATTGGATTTCATGTTTTTAAATTTAGATTATGCCATTCATAATATACAACTATTGGAAGAAAAAAAATCAATTTAGAGTTCTCCAACTATCAAAATACTTATGAATAAAACACAAAAATACTGCAGACATTTGAAAACACAATAAATACTTACAAATACAACTAACTTAATTACTATACTATATTTTTTTATATTTGAAAGTTTGTTATCTTGATTTCCTTGTTTGAATTGTGTTTTGATGTTCATTTTCTAGTAGTGTACGTGTTCTAATCTTGATCTATGTACAAACTCTTTTCAATTTTCAATATATAAAATTTTGTTCTAAATTTTATATGGCTAAGTCACTTATGCTCATAAACTTCACAATAATTATGTGTGGGAGTGTATTCTTGATATGAAAGGTTGCAATAGAGAGGAGAAACAGCTAAATCTCTTTACTTTAATTTTTAAATTTGAACAAATTTCTATTTAACTCAAAAGTCACTCTCATTCATAAACTTCACAATAGTGATATATGAATCTACTCTTGATTTGAAAGGTGGTAAGAGAGGTGATGACATTGGACATTACTAAATCACTTTACTTTTATTTTTGAAAATTTAACCACAATTCTATTTAACTCAAACATCACTCTTACTCACAAATTTCACAATAATTATGTGTGAGTTTATTCTTGATATGAAATAATGCAACATTACTTAATTTCTTTACTCATCACTTTATTTTTATTTTTGAAAATTGAACCAAAATTCTATTCAACTCAAAAGTCACTCTTATTCATAAACTTCACAATAATTATGTGTGAGTCTATTATTCTTGATATTTTATTTAACTCTAAAGGCACACATCCTCAAAAATCTCATTTTTGAATGTGCATACCCCACTCCAATTGAGAATACAATTGTGTACTTAATTTTTACTTTAATCCATTTTATTTTGCTTGGTGTTAATCTTGGTAGAGAAGTGCTTGAAATCCAATGCATCTAGCTACAATATCCCAAGCATTAAATGGTTGAAAACATATTCTTTTTCATTCTTCTATTAGAAGGACCATGGGTCATATTCATCCTAAAATCAAATTTTTTTCTTCTTTGATTTTATTCACGCTAATTTATATCTATTTTTTTTTTAAATCAAGAGATTTTCCAATACCCTACTTTACATATAATGATGTTTCAAGAATTAGATTCACACTAAAGTAGATACAAATCATTTATAAATTTTTCCTCCAATGAATAAAATACACCCTATAGTTTAACTCGCATAGTTTTTTACTTTTTGTAGAGTGACCTCCCCGATTAAATCCACTAAATACATTCAATGTATCTTTACCACATACAAATTACTTTTTCAATAGCATTCATTTATGAACCTACTTTCAGAAACACATTAAAAAACACCCACTTCAATCAATATTAATCATATACATGTATATGCCCTCACATGCCAAAGATGCTCTATTCATATCAATCATGCAACAAATCATTGCACACTCTAGTCATAATATTATAATGCTTAGAGACTTCTAAAGATTGTATAGCCTCTACATGGTACTTGCTATCTACAAAAGACTACGATTGGCACCAATTTATAATTGCACAACAATTATCACTTTCCAATACATTTCCAAATATTGCCTAATATTTTGATTACCCAAAACATTTCTCAAACCCCCTCATACAAAAACAAAATTCTAAATCCTATCCCTAGAAAAAACTCAATCACTTTGCATACACAATACGGTATATAGACTAACATTCACATCATAATTCACTACTTACCATTCTCCAAGAACATTCTCTCACACCTCAACAATGGAATCAAGCATGTACTATAATGACAACACTCATCCATAATATATCTACCAAACTAGAGTATGTATGTATGGCTTCACCACCAAAAACTCAAACAACCCAAATTGCATTCTAAAGAGGTTGTTTACCAAGAAAACTCCAAAAATAATAGAAAAGACACATCCAAACCAATTTCATGATAATAAAAAAAATCAATATATACATCATCAATTATAATCCACATTGGCAAAATCATGCATTAACACATTTTACATATGCGTACTAATATCTCACCACCAGCTTCTACACATAAACCCTTCAATGAATGGATTAAAGCACTTGGTATTATTGCAAAAATGTCAATACTAGAGCTCAAAATATTTTACATGTCCAAAATATTCATCTCAAAATATAGACATATATTCAAACCCAATGCATCTATAAATCTCTTTCAAAAACTTTACTAATCTACTATTTTGTTGCATTAGAAATTTGGGATCATATGTGCATCGTAGAAAGAAAATTTAAGAAATAGTAATTTAGACTATTTTAGCCTATTAGGAACCCCGTTGTAGAAAAAAATTTAGAATAAGGTAAAAGTAAAAGTAAATTACACTTAATAGTGTAAATAGGCCTATGAGTCTAGGTTGGATGAAAAAATAAATTTAAAATTAAAAAACAAAAAAACTCTTGATGAATGAGGTGTGATTTAGGCCACACACCTTCATATTTCCACCGGTTCGTATTTTTGAAAACCTATAAACAATTAAAAAAGGAAGTCATTCATGGCAAATGTGTAAGTCCCAATTATATTGAAATATATATTTATTCTCGTAATTATTATTCTTGTGTATTGAATTGTATTCATTATTATTATATGTGTGAGAAATTAGAGCTTGTATGTGTTTGTATTGGATTCTGTACTGTATTGCGATTGTGGAATTGCAAAGTGATCTGGGCGTTGGAGAAATTCTAGTTAGAGCTAGAAAGACCGAAATTGCACGGATGAACCTATCTGATCAAGAGCGCAGCAAGCGAGAGTGGCAAGATCTGAATTGCGAGGCTGATCGGGGAGAATCTGGTGAAGGAGAAGCAAGATCAAAAATTGATTGCCGGAGTGAATTCTCGGAGTGGCTGTTTGGCAAAATTGAAGGAACTTGAGCGGCAGCCTGAGCGGAGCGATCATCATTTGCAAAGATTGGGGTGACTATTGGAAATTGTTTGGATGGAAAACGGAAGGAGGAAGAACGCAGAAAATCTCGAATTGTGGAATCCGGGAGAAGTCCAGCGCTATGGAGCCCGTAATTGAAACACCAACCCCGCCAGGTACAGAATCAAAATCCAAAATTCTTTATTTTAATTTTTACTGATGGCTTAGTCAATTGTGAACCTCCGCTTGAGAGATTGAAACACGATTCAATTGACAAATTGGTACTGAAATCCGTTGCAAAGTTTCGTCGCGACATCTTGAGCTACAGAGATTTTTGAATCTTGGATTGTTTCCCCCAATCGGAGCAGTTTCTGAATCCAACTGTGCAAACACCTCGTCGGAATAAGATTCCTCACGAAATTGAAATTATGGGAGGTGTTTGCGGTAAGACTGTGCACTAGAAGCAATAACTTGCGGCAATCCTTCAGTAGGATTTCTCCAATTCATTAAATTTGTGATTAGGAAGGGGATGGTTGGCTTGGGATCGTACTTGGATTCACAAATTCTCGCACGCCATTCGGGAAGAGTCAAAATCGAATTCTAAAAACAAATCAATCAAAATCTTAAGTTGGGCCGAAGCAGGCAGTTTGTGGAGCTTCTGCACTTGGACCAAATTCTTCCCAAAAATCATCCAAAACACAAAATTTGTCTTAATCTAGTCGTCATGAGGCCGTGAGGGATGCACTGATTAGCATCATGCATAAATCAAAACAAAATTCGTAACTAAAATTGAGTTTGGAGTGAATCGGAATTGAGGTGCGCGGCAGTCGCAACGTGAAGCACACTTTGTGGCCAAATTAGGAATTTGACCCACGGCCATAGGGTCTGTTACCCACGGGAATACGTCCCAACTCATTTTTTTCACAGTTTTCCATGGTTAAAGGCCTTGCAGTGGTAATGGGGCTGCTGTCCTTGGTTTTGGGCTGATTTTTGCACGGGTTTGGGGGTTAGTTCCGCGACTTTAGGGTTCCCTGGGGTGGTCTTTGGGCTTGGGCTGCCAGGGTTAAGCCCTGAAGTTATTAATTAAATTGATTAAATTATTAAATTGATTAAATTATTAAATTGATTAAATTATTAAATTGATTAAATTATTAAATTGATTAAGTTATTAAATTGATTAAATTATTAAATTGATTAAATTATTAAATTTGGCACAACTGGGAATTATTTGACTTACCATACAGAAACACTAGACATTCTTGCATGATCGTAATAGCTGTAGATCAATTGGAACTATTTGACAGAAAACATAAAAAGGAATAATTAACAAATTATATATATTACTTTATCAATATTATCTTGTTGTGATTACGTCCTAGTGCATGCATCATATAAGATTCATTTGACAAAACTTGATTTATTTGACAAGGAATGATTTGACATCCCTTAGAACACTATATAGGACTGGGACTTTATACATACATTGGTAATGGACTGGCCAACAAATTTTACACGTGGGAATAAGAGTGATATAATATTAAACTAAACTTGTAAACATAAATCTATTTGTATGTGATTTTTAGTTATAAAACGTTAGACTGATTAAACCTTTCCCTAAAACAAAGAACCCCTATACTATTGTTCCCTGGGTTTTGTAAAAGTGCAAAATCTAAATTACATTTTGGCGCCGCTACCGGAGAAAGGTCCTGGCTAACGGTGGCTGAAATGTAGAATAGATTATAAGTGATTTATTAAAACTTTGACTATGACACACTAGGGAACCAATTTGAAAAAATAGAATATGTATCTTCTTGGATAAATCCATTTTCAAAGAATGACATGTATTTTTTTCTAAATAGTGTTCTATCTTAAACCTTAGTCAATATATTAATAAAATTTCTTTACAAGAAATACTTACACTAGTTTTAGAACAATTAGTTAAAAACAAAAACATAACTAAAATACACATAGTATGTTTTTGAGAAAAAATGGGACTTGGTGAGACAATAACCCAAGAACTTATTAACGAAGTTTTATCTAATATATTTTCTAAGAAAGAAAATTTAGACAAATCTTCCACAATTCGTTATAATCAATCGAATTTGAAGGAATTGAGACCAACCCTTAAACCTAACACAAGCCCAACTTTAAATCAAAATTTCAATAGTTTAAATTCTAGGAAAGCTAGGACTTGTACTAGTGGAAGAATTCAAACACTTAGAGAAGAAAATAATTGTCATTTTTGTGGTGAAATTGGACATATTAAAAGATCTTGTTCTAGGAAACAAGCTTACGATAGTACAAAACAAAACCCTTGTCACACTACAAAAACCTGTCAATCTATTAAAAACCTTCCAACCCAAATTTCTTTTGATCAAGAATTTTTAGAAAGTGCTAGAGGTCTCACACAATTAAGAAATCCTGAAGTATCCCTAGACGAATTACTTAGAATACAAACTATTGTTAATACCCTAATTTACTTCTACCCAACTGAGAATAAATCCCGTGGGAATAATTCAAACATATTTTAAAAAAACAAAACAAAACAAAACAATTCATTTTAAATGAATCAAAATGAATTATTTATTCCCGTGGGAAGTTCCAGAAGTGTTAGACGATTATTTTTCTGGGCCTTGCCTATTTATGGCCCTATATAGATTGTATAAAGGTGCCTATTTTGGACAAGGATTCCAATTAAGTGGAATATATTTGGGAAACAAAGAATTCAAAAATTCAATAGACCAACTACCTCTAGATATAAAAAGAATCATTTTAGGTAAAATTTGGAACCAAGAAAAAGCATTTAGAAGAATAGTAGTAAAAACAGGAAAATTACATCTAGTTTTACACTTACATTTTCTATTTGTTCAGTTCGGTAAACTAAAACACATTGTAAAACCTAGAATTCCAAGAGTATATGCTGGGTGGATTGGCCATCAAATAGACCGTAAATTTTATATTTTTACATATGGACCAGTTGACCCATCACATACACCTTTAATTTCAGAATTCATGTGTAGTGAAAAAAAGAACCCTTTAAGTCCCTCCTTTAGTTTGATATGCCCATAAAATGAGAATATGTCAAGATAAAACATAAAACTTAGAACTAACTTTTTATAAAAAGGTTAAAAAAAAACTCTCTATGGCCTCTCTAAATGTCTGGCCACACTCCTGACCATTTGCTAAGAGAAGCAACACGTAGACTACAAAGAGATAGAACATTTCTTGCAATCTACAAAACCCTTGTTTTTCACCACCTGGAAATCCACCAAGTCCTGAAAATTCAGCAATAGTAGACTCACCATTAGGAAAATTTCAACATCTTGGTTTAAATACAATTCAAAATAATTTGCAAAGTGAGGAAGAAGAGTCAGATATTGACCAGGAAATTAGTTCTATAAGCTTAGCAAATTCCCAAGAATCTATTGACGAGAATAAAGAAGAAATAGAGAACCCTTTTAAAGATACTGCTACTTCTTTTGAAATAGGAGAATCTTCTTTTATACCAGAAACATCTCATAGTCCACAACGAACTCAAACACCCATTGACCTGGGGAGATCACTTAGTGTATCTATAAGTAACCATGTGTGTTAAAGTGATTTTTTGCCCCCCTATATACTTTTTAATAAACTATAATTTGAACCTACAATTTTGAGCTTTGTTTAATAATGATTGTAGGTTTCTATTGCCAAAAAATTTCAATTCAAATAACATGTGAAATGATTTGTAGAATAGGTTGAAAAATGAACTAAAATAGCCTGTTTTTCAACTCAAATATTTATAGAGAACACATTAAAATGACCATTGCATCAATATTCAAGAAAAATGAACTTTAAATAGAAGGTTATTTTCAAGTATTTTTTGTTCATTTTTTAGACAATTTTTTCTTATATAAAATAGGGGTGTGAAATTATTTTCACCTCTACAATGTAGTTTTTTACTTCAAAAATTTGTAACTAATTATAATTAACGAATAAAATTATCAATAATTCAAAACATAAACTTCCAAAGTAGGAAAATATATTGATATTTTTTTTTTCTCCTTTTATTTAAATTTTAGGATATAAGATAGGGGGTCCAAAATCTTAACGCACGTAGGTTCTAAATGAACACTCTAAGTGATCTCCCCGGGCCCATTGACCATACTTTTCTAAACCCTAGAGCCCTTGATTTTGAAACAAATGCCAAACTTTCAGAATACCTGAAAGAAACATGGAATCAACAAGGTCGTAGTGTGGTAGAAAGATTGGAAAACTATTTAACTCCTGTAAGAGAAAGGAGTTTAGAAACCTCTTCTAAAACATTTGATAATAAAACTACTGAATTACATACACCTATTTGTGAAGACAACTCGTGGATAGAAGACTATAATATGGCTCAACCACGGCCTATAAATTGGACGAACTTGCCCCAATATTATGGTTTAGCAGGATCAGATCTTGACCATCATTTGGATAGATTTAATATTGTGTGTCAATGCAATATGATTCCTGAGGCTAGTAAACTTACAACGTTTTCAGTGCAACCTTATTTGGAATTGCACAAGGATGGCATGCAACTAATGGTCCATATCCAACCTGGGAAGCATTAAGAACTGCTTTCTTGGCTAGATTTAGACCATTGGCTTTCACTGAAAGTTTGCAAGAGCGACTAAGAACCATTAGAATGGCCTTGGGAGAAAGTGTTAATAATTATTACGGTAGGATGGAATATATTTTACAACGTTGGGCAGGCCACGGGATTCCTGATGCATATCTATCAGGCATTTTCATGGGAAGATTGTATCCCCCAAAATTCAAAATAGCCATTAAAGAAAAGAACCCTAGAACCCTAGCCCAAGCTGTCCAATATGCTAAACAATATGAAGAGGTGAAAATAGGTGAAGATCAATTGTCTAGTATTGATCCTAACCTATACCCAGCCAATCTGCAATACCCACAAATGGAAACACAAATACCTTCATACCAACCACAAGTTTATCAACAACCTGCTGTAAAAATGCAAAATACACAACCCACTGTAGTGGAATCTAAGAATCCCAACACTGATTTATTATCTAAATTAGTTGAAGAAATGGCAGATTTAAGAGTACAAATTACCAATGCCCCAATCAAAAGACCAAAATCTACCAATACAAGAACAAATGTATGGTGTACAAATTGTCAAGGACATGGCCATTTGCCATCTGAGTGTCCTTCACCATCCACAGAAATTACAAACCGAAGACCTCGTTGTAATTTTGTGGAGGAAATCACTCTACTGATAAGTGTTGGAATTTAGCATCAGTCAAATAAGATTTGCAAGCGGTAAGACAAGTTTTGCAAATCGATGCTAATAAGCCATGGGTAAATAGAACAAATGATAGCAAAAGACCTTTTACTAGACCTAATAATGGTCCACCTTACAAGTCTAACAATAATTGTCCCCGTTGGAACAATAACTATAATGGGCCACCAGTGTAGAATGGACCCCCATCTATCCAAACACCCGTCAATATGGACCTCCTGAACGAGGAAAGCACTTGGTATGTTATAAGTGTGGCAAATTAGGGCACTATGCCAATGAATGTCCCAATCCTAAACAACAAGTGGGATACACACCTTGGTGTGGCAGATGCCATCAAGAAGGTCATTTACCTGAAGATTGTACCGCCCCACCTCAAAAGTTTCCACCATCCGAGAGAGATTATTCTAGAAATAAACAAGTTCAATTTCAAGAACCAGACAATTCTAGACCATCTAATCATGTTTCTCATACTATGATTGAGAAAAGATTTTATCCAGAAAATGTCTTTGTAGCTACAAGAGCTGAAAAGCCTAGGCAAGTTTTACAAAAAACTCAAACTTCGAGTGACACTAGAAGTAAAAATGGAACCCCAAAGATACTAACAACAAGAAATCCCGTAAGCATAGAACCAATATTAGAAGAAAAAAAATTACAAATCGAAAACAAAATTATAGATCTGATACATCCCAATAAAGAAATGACTTGGAAGGAAAGACAAGAAAAATTGTCTAGTAAGCGATTACTTAGTCAAACACCAGAACCAACAAAAATTATAAAACCTATAATACCTTCTACTCAATTACCAAGTTTTTATCAAATACCTGCCAAAAGAGGAAATTCTAAATCTAATACTCAAGGTTTACCAAAACGCAAAGCTCTGTGAACTATGAACTTAATGGAGGGAATGGAACCTTACAATGTTTTGGCTAACCTTGATCGAATTCAACCCATAATTAGTACGAAACAATTGTTAGCCATTTCACCCAAATGTAGAAGTGAGCTAAGTACATCTTTGGTAAGGAAGAGACCCAAAACCTTAGAAATACATGAAATTTCTAGAGACCCTGGAGCTCCTAAGGTAGATGTGATAATTGATGGATCCTTAATCCATGGAGTGCAAATTGACAGTGTGTCTAGTGTTAATCTCATGAATTTTGAAACTATAGAAGAATTGGGATTAAGTACTATGACCTCAACCCCTATCATTTTGCGAATGGCTGATCAAAGTAGAGTTAAACCTTTGGGAATGTTAAACCAAATTGTAACAACAATTGGTGGAATTGACTATAAAATAGATTATATAGTTTTTAGACTTACGGAATCGATATCTTCCTATCCCATACTATTGGGAAGACCATGGTTGTATTCAGCCAAAGCCAAAGATGATTGGGAAAAAGGAACCCTAACCATTGGAAAAGGAAAGAATAAAATTGTTCTACCCCTTTATCCACCATCATACCATGGCGAAACCCAATTAGAAGATAGTGACATTACAACCGAAAATCAATCTGAGACTGAAAGTGAGAAAAGTGATGAAGAACAGACTCAAAAAGTTAATAAGGAGTTAGATTATAAAAAATTAGGTTTTGGGGAATACTTTACTCTCTTAGCTCAAATTGATGATTCAGATGATGCTATTTTGGCATGGCAAAATTCAAAAGTCATGAATATAAGTGTAGAAGAAAAATCTGATTTAGAACCTAAATTTTCCTCTGATATGCAATAAGTAGGAGTTTTGTTAGCCTATGGTGATTCCACCATGTTGCAAAAGAAAACTTTTAAAGAATCTTTAAAGAAACATGTACAAGATATGAATTTGGGAAGAGAAGAAGTCCCACAAATTATTAACATCTACTCTAAAATGACTAAAGGTGAATTCTAATATTGGAAAGGATTCTTTAAAAGACATAAAAGTTCTTTTTTTTGGACTTATAGTGATTTGAAAGGTGTTCCACCAGACATTTGTGAACACAAAATAATATTAGAATCAGATGCCAAACCTGTTAGACAAAGACAATATCGAATGAACCCTAAGTATTCACTTATGGTAAAAGAAAAAATTGACAAGCTTGTAGCTTGTGGATTTATTTTTGAGGTACCATATAGTGGATGGGTATCACCAATCGTTATAGTTCCTAAAAAGAATGGCAAAATCTGTACATGCCAAGATTATAGGAAATTAAATAGTGTCACTAAGAAATATCATTTTCCCTTACCCTTTACAGATACACTATTAGATGGTGTAGCTGGGTATGAATGTTATTCTTTCATGGACATGTTTTCAGATTATAACCGAATTCAAATTGCAGAAATTTATAGACTACTAACTGCCTTCACAACCGATTGGGGCATTTTTGCTCACACCAAAATGCCACTTGGCTTGTGTAATGCACCTGCCACATTCCAACGGTTGATGACAGTTGCATTTCAAATGTATTTAAGGAAATTTATAGAAATCTTCCTAAACAACTTTTGTGTCTATAGTACAAAAGTAAAACATGCAGAAAAACATACAGAATGTTTAGAAAAATGCTTTGTCCAATGTGAGAAATATGGAATTTCTATAAATGCTGCAAATTTCTATTTGGAGTTGCAGCTTGCAAATTTAGGATGTTAAACTGTAGAATACTAGTCCAAATCAGTGCTTTTGGCTAACTATAGTGGAAAAGGGCTAATGGATATGTAGTTGAGTTGGATTCCAATTGGGTAGTTCAATTGTGTTGGATTCTGATTGTTGTGAGCCAATTTGGTGGAGTTGAAGAGGTGCCTAGTGGGGTATTTAGCCCTCTCTCCCAATTTGGATTTGCACCCAAAGTTGAGTTGAGCCCACTGCGAGTCCATCCCTATGAAGGCTGAATTTCTTTTATGTATTTTTGGCAATTAATATAGTTCAATGGTTAAGTTGCTTAATTGGAGTATGTGAATATATCTTTGTGATTTTATATGTTGTGCTTGAATGTATTCAAAAGTGTGTTGCTTGGTTTTTGTCCAAAATTGTATGCATGATAATCCAAATGGAAAATTGATGTAATTATGTACTTAATTGGCATGTTATTCAATTGTGAATCTAGTATTGGTTGTGTCGTTATAATCAATTTAATAGTTGAGTTTAAAAGATGAAAAAATTGAATGCCTAATTGGTATTATTAAATGGTGTGTTGGATTGAATTGGATTGAATTTGGAATTGGGTTGAAGACATGAGATTGGTTTAGGTTGAATCAAATTAAAATTAAAATTTATCTCCCTACTTAAATGTTTCCCTTGGATCAAACTTAATATACTATATGGGTAGTTACCTAATTGGCAACCAAACCCTTGTCTACATGCAGTTAGACAATATTCAAGACTTGACATTAAAGGCTTTGTTTAAAAAAATTAGGCATACAAGGAACACTTCTACAAACAAAATTTGATAGATGGCAATACTACAACAAAAATAAGCTAAGAAAATCCAACTAAAAAATTGAGTGCAACAATGGAAGAAAAAACATACATGCACTCAAGTTTTAGGGTTTCAAATGGCTCTTTTATTCAACAAAGAAATGGATATTTCCATATAACATACCACATCCTTCTTAATCTTCTATATTTTGGTCAAAAGAATTGTTAGGACATGGAGGTTGAGTTGGGTTTTATTTTGGCTAGATGCAATTTGACTTCCAAGTCCTACTTCCTTGGCACCTACAATCCCCCAAAGTGCTACCATATAGGTATTTTGGAGTTATATGGGACTTGGGACACATTATGAAATGCTCCTTAATTGTAGAGAGAAGTTGGCTTACAATTTTATGGCTATAGAATTCCAGGAATCACTTGAAATGAGGGATTGTAGGGAAGAAAATAAAACTACAGATTTGAAATTTCATTCTTATAGAGCAAAAACATTACATGAATTTTAGCTATTGTATAAGGGTATGAGTTCCCATGTGTTCTCAAACTCAAGGAACTTTGCCACGTAGGTTGCTCATGTGGTGGAGAGACTGCTACGTCAACAAATTTTGAATAAAAAATTTTAAATTAAAAAAAAATTTAAATTTAAATTTTAAACTAAAAAATTTTAAATTTTAAACTAAAAAACTTTAAATTTTAAATTAAAAAATTAATTAATTAATTCTCTTCAGAGAGCATTGGCTCATTCCTAAAAACGGAAACCAACCTAAAACAACTCTCATGAAGGGCTAAATCCCATCTAATGGCATTGCAATTGTCATTAGATGGGATTTGGAGCAAGGAGAAGCTCGTTCCAGGTCTATTCCCCTGCAGTGAAAGAACATTTCACTGTCAGAATTTAAGTTTAAGAAAATTCAATTTTATAAAGAAATTCATTCTCAATTAGCTTGTCTTTCTTTTCTTCATCCTCCACATACTACAATTTTTCTTGTAATTTTTTGAGCTTCTTCATATTTATATTGATGTCATTTGTGGAAAAGTAAGGACCTGCCCATGAAGGTCAACGTCCACTTCCTCCCGGTCAAACCTCTTCATCCTCACATGAAATACCATTTCCCACAATGAAACTTCAATCACACACCGGTATTTTCATTGCTCATTTTGTAGATCCTACAATTAAGGTAAACTATCCCGTGATGGACAAAATGGGAGCAAGCCCATTGTGGGCAAAATTGTAATGGTGGTGTACATTCAAGTTCTGAAATGTACACCACTATCATAATTTAGCCCACAACAGTCTTGCTCCCATTTTGTCCGTAATGGGGTAGTTTACCTTACTTCTAGTACATAGCTTCCATATTGTATAGTAATGTAGGAGGTCCATAAGTAGACCATCTAAAGGCTGGAACTGAATTTTAGGGAGTTGGAACACCTTGAAATATTTTTCAATAAATTTTCCTTGAAAGACAAGGAGAATTGACATCTAACCCAAGTCATTTCATATTTTTTGAAGCTCCATGGAATTAGTTATGAAATTTTGAATTCAAAACACCATAGGACTCTAAAAGCAACCACCCCTTGAAATGTACACCGTTGGTACATTTTGATAAATTGAAGAAAGCAGAATGTGCCTCTTGGGGCATGTTCCATTCAAAATGCCTGATCTGAGTTTGAGCCTCCTACCTTAAGCTTAGAACCTCTCTAAAGTAATAACCTCTTTAAGGTAATATTGATTACTGAGTCCTACTTTGGCCTACACACAAACATCATTAATGCAATGACCCTCCGTAATGTAACATAGTAGTTAGTCCAGTCCTGGTCGTATCACTTGAGAGAGGTTGTAAGGTAGCCGACCTCATTCCGACCATATAAGCAATTTAGTGTAGTTCCAGTATGAATCTGGTGAGGAGAAAAATCCCCCATGTAGAGAAATAGATTTAAAGAGGGTTCCAAATTTTTTTCATTTTTTTCCCTCAAAAATAAAATAATTATGAATTTTTTTTGTAAAGATTCCTTCCAATCCATTTTTGTTATATAGGGTACCGCATTTCCAACCATAGGCTGATTACAAAATCGACCATGCTTCGAAGCAGGTGAAAATTGCAGCTTCAAATGTACGTCTCACGATCATTGTATGAATTCAATGTGCACCTCCCGACATTTGTGCTACGTGAGCTGTCACCTAATCGTGTGAGCTGTCACAAGTGATTGGAAATAAAGCAGTCTAACTAACAAAAATAGGTCTGTGGTCGGAAAGAGGTTGGCTACCTTAGTGTACCGTGTCCCCTGTTTTTTCAAGGGAGAGAGGGCCAATTCAATTTCAGAGCAGAAAGCCCAGGAAGTGAGCCAGACATACTGTAAGTTAAGCGTACCTAAGTTACAGTGGGCGAAGACCCCCAGGCAGGCAAGGTCCTGTCTCCCTGCTCTTTCCCACTGTGAAAGTTGTCAATACCTAAGCTTTAGAAATGAGTGAAAGATGGCATGAATGCAATGCAATGCAATGACTGAATTAATTTGTTAATTCCATGTTTGCCAGTAGGTTGGGTGTCCCATATGTCCTGGTCCTCCATTATCCAGTATGCAGTTCATTATTCAGATATGCCTGGTGTTCATACCAATTAGCCAGTAGCCCAGTACCCTTCCCTACCCTACCGTAGGTATTCATGTGGTTCATCAATTACCCCAGATACGGCAACACCTAAGCTTAACGGCTGTATGTTGGGGTCCTACTTATGCTTGCCAGTAAAGTAAGGTACTTACTTATTTACACCGTCCAGACCCAGATGAAGCTCCTTCCTCCGTCATTGCCACCATTTCCTCCTAATCATCACTTCATCAATCCTTGAATAATTAATAAGACTGGACCATGGACACCCTGGAGTCCTGGACCCTGGAGAGAGATGGAGGAAATTGCCCTTTCCGAGTGTAATAACTACTTAAATAATAAAAAGTCCACTGATGATCATTGTCATTCTCCATTTCACAGCCACAAGTCCACACTCCACAACTTTGAAATTATTAGATAAGGTATTGCTGGGCAAGGAAGTGAGGTCCTTGGAGCCTCACTACTAGTGGCCAGGACACACATGTACAGTACAACACTACTCCAGGCAGGCACTCCCCCCTCAAATGTCAATTCTCCGTATCCACAACATGAGTGGCAAGAGTGATGGGTGGAACATGAAGGTAAGAGATATGACTTCGGACCCACTAAGTTTGCAAGAGGGTGCTTCACCAAATCTTGGCCCATATCCAGGCCTTGATGGAAAGGTGATGATGAAGACATGGAGACTGAATACTAATAAAGGGAGCTGGTAAACTTCATCATCAGCAAACAGAAACCAAACTGATAAAATGGAGGGCTGGGGTGAACTTGGCCCCAAGGGAAAAGGCTGATATTTTCTAGTTTGCAAAGTTTGCAAAATTTGCAAGTTCTAAATTCATATTTGCAATCAGAGGTCCCCAATGAGATACAGTGATTAGAGAAGAGAAACTTATCAAACACAAAATAACAAGGGGTCTTTTATTTTACATGCACCCTTGGAATGAGTTTGGGGGGTCGAGCATGGGGTCTGTTCCCCCAACTGAACTCGAGGGGGAGGAGGATTTCACACTAGCTTTAGCTTATTACAAGTTGCAACCACATAAACCCATTATCAGAGGGTTCCATCTTCAGTTCTTGCAGATCAAATCTTAGATTTATTACATGGGAGAAGTGACGAGATGGGGAAAATCAAAAGCACTGACATGGAATTTCTAATGACTTCAATTTCAGCCACTGGAAGGAAGTACTCTGTGACATAAGTTAGTACTCAGATTTACATTGCATGTTCCAGGGTATTTCTGCATAACTAACCAGGAGTTTAAATTGCTTTTTCTTTGATTAACCCTTAAAGGACGTTTGGGCGTCCAATGGATGACCTGGAATCCTTCTAGTAGGATAGAGTAAAACTATTCATCTTCGAAATTTTGTTGTTTATTTATTTTTTGTCTTCTATAGTAGTTTGACTTCCAATGAGTGTTTTTTCTATTTCTAAAGCCTATGATTCACACAGTAATAAAAAGGGACAATTTCCAAGGTCACCCTTCGTCTAAAGTCCTAAGGCCATTTTTCTACCAAAACCACTCAAAACTACCACATTTGCTATGTTCACCTATAAAATGAATTTTTAAAATATTTTTTAGAATCTAACCGTAAGATCTTGTTCTACACTTATCTTAAATCACGTGACAAAGTTTTTTGTGATTTTTGACCGTATAGATTGAAAGATATTAGCATTCAAAGTGGAAGAAAAAAATTCTTTCAAGAAGTTGCTATGATTGCCCGCAAAAAAAAACTACATAACTTTCACATCACTAATCCAAATGTCATGAATCAAAGCTTCCCATTTAGAAAAAAATATAATATACAAGAAAAAAATATTAAATTTTTTTTTCGATTTTTTGTGGATTTTTTTTGCCGCCCGGTCTCCTCCATTTTGAGGTTATTGTGGCATAACTTTTGCTCCCGGGTACCACTGGAATAAAAATTATATTCTTGGAAAGCTCATAAGTTTATTTATCTTATGAGAAAGTTTAAAAAGTTTCAACAAAGATTGAGATCATAAGAGCCTGTTTGAAATCCATTTTGTCCCCCCTAGGAACAATGGGACTTTAGGGGTTAAGGGTTAAATTATTTCTAAAGTTGCTTAAATTATTTTTCTTTGCTTTCAAAGCCACCTATGGGATAGTTTGAAGAAGAGGGTCTGAATTAGAGCCATCTACCATAATTGTGAAGTATTTAGCTTAACCCCTACATGTCAAAGACTATGTTTTTACTAAAAATGCTCTAAAACTGATACAAGCACCAAATTTGAAGCATTTTTAGAAAATGCTCCATTTCTGATACAATCACCAAAATTTTGATGCAAGCACCAAATTTCTGAAATTTGGAGAATTTTTGATGGAGCATTCTGATACAAACACCAAATTTTAAATGAAAAATATTTTTGGACACATGTAACCGTAGGATCTTGTAGTAAAATAGTTAGAAAAGATGTGCAAAAAATTTCAGAATTTTTCACAGTGTAGATTGCAAGATAATAACGTTTGAAGTGACAAAAATCATATTTTTGGCCTTGTGAAAATATGGGCAGGTGCACTTCATAAGGTCACATTTGTATGAAAAAATGTCCAAAATGGTGATACTCTTTGGATTCTTTCCTCAAGTTAAGTTGGCTACATGCTTGAAAATTTTCAAATCATTTGGAATTGCACAACATATAGGAAAAAATAGTAAGTAAAAAAAAGTACAAAGTGATTCAAAACACTAAATTGTTAAGAATTTAATTTAAAAATTTAAAAATTCCAATACCAATGGTGGTAACATAGTAATAAACAATTTACATCATATATTTTTATTTTTTTCAAAAAATATACAAAATTGAGTTAAATAAAGGACTCCAAAGTTTATTTTCAAGTAGGGAATCCATAACTATCCACAAACTAGAACATCTCATAACTTTCATCTTGTAAATCAAAATGGAATGATTCAAAGCTTCCCACATATATATAAATCTAGAAAACCAATTTCAATTTATTCTTTTTAAAGTGATTTTTAATGAAGTTTTTTGGGCTGCCTAGGTTACCCACCTATTGAAAATTACATATCATGCAATAACTTTTTAACCATGTAGTCAAAAGTTTTGAAATTTGTTGTGCCTTAAAGCTACTCCTTGGGCACACATTGTGTGAAATTTACAAAGAAAAAAAAAATTCCTTTTGTAGTGAGCTGCCCAAAATCACTATGTTGCCAAAAAAGAATGTTTGGTCCTTTAGGGGTTAATGGCTCTATAGGAAAGGGCTCTTATTGCAACCCTCTTCTTCAAACAACCCTATAAGGAGCTTTGAAATGGATAGTAAGTGTTTCTAAAATGGATTGCCAACAATGTAAGAGTGTAATTAAGATTTGTCAATGGATGGAATAAGAGCAAGAGCGAGGGAGGGGCCATTTCAAAGCCTGGGTGTGTCCACTTAATTTTTCTAAATGAGAATTGATTGCCCAATTGCTCTTACAAATGTTAAAAGAAATTTAGGGTCCATTTAAGTTTAGTAATGGTCGCATTTAGGAACCTTGTGTATTGCTTTTTGAATGATGTAGTGCTTGTTTTTGGTTGAGCCATATCTTTTTTGAGACTGTGGGGTGTAGATTTTGCAAGGCCCGATAATCAAGAATAGGAAATTCATAAGCAGTTCATAAATGGTTCATAAAATACGTAACCACTTATTTTAGATTCCGTATCAATTCTTTTTCAAGTGAAAAATATTTTTGGACATTTGAAAACCATCAAAAAGGCCCAACAACCCTTAAAGTGACCGTTTATGGGCACACTACCTTAGATGCCAACAAGTATCTTGCTATTGAAGTACAAAATGCCATTGGCAGGATGCTAAACCCGTCCCTCAAAGTGTAACTAGTAGGGTGAAAACACAGATTCTCCAAGGTAAAAGTAAAACCTTGCTCCTCTTTTGTGTTGTGTTGAAGGTATGTTAGTGACTATCTTAGCTAATTTGGGGTCTTTGATTGCAAATATAAATTCAAAATTTGCAAATTTTTTCATGTGTGAAAAAAAATAAAAATTCTTGCGTTTTCAGCCTGCTGGTGCCACTTTGTGAGATAGGTATAGCATTGTGCATGACATTGCAGTGATCTTCTTCCATGGATTCCGCACTGACTGTCTATTAGAAAAAATAAAATTCCCTAGACCCCACCCATGGGCAAATCTGCCACCAAATGAAGGCATGAGTCGAACCAGCGGATCATTCCATGGTATACAATATTAGTTTATGAGACTGATCTGATGGGGACTCATGAAGGCCCGTTTGTTTCTGCCATGCCCATGCACATGCACCTCTTCTCTTCTCTTGTGTTGGCTTACTGCAATTGCTGCCAGACATACCCTGGTTCAGTCCTTCTCCATTCTCAGGGGCTCAGTCCACAACCCAGCAACAGTAAGGTAAGGTAGAAGTACCTAATATTTGTGATAACTTCCCTTAGCCTGCCACCTAGGTTATGCAGGCCCATAGAGCCTGATTGATTGTTTTTCCCCTTTGGTTTTTTTTTCTCTAAATGGTCACCGTTCTTTTCCAAAAAAAATTATTTGTGATAACTGAAGCATTTCAGACTGCAGGATGTGGGACAATGAGCAATTGTTGATGGATTTATATGGTGACATGGCCTTGCACTCATTTACAATTCAAAAGTAATGGAAGTTTAGTTAGTGGATTTCTTACTTACCAACTAAGAACAACCCCAATCCAACTGGAAACCAACACGGCAACACCACAATCATGGGGTAGCTCCTAAAAACACGCCCTAATGCAATTTGGATTGCAAATGGGATTGGTCTCTTTTTCATTTCCACCAATCCACCATCCGCCTTCCCCAAGATCCCAACACAAAAAGTTAGCCTAATACAAAGAGCTTGTGACTTGGTTCACAATAGGAAAAATCACAATAAGTTAAGTTATTGTCTAACCTTTTAAAGCATTGTTATGAATGCCAATAAATTAATTAAACCTTCCCTTTTTTCCATGGATATTGGTAGTCTTTTTCTCTAGTATTGAATCTTTTCTTCTCCTTTTTATATATTGCAAAAAGTCCATTTGAGGTTTGGATTGTTGACTTCGCATTGGATCAATCTTTCAAAAGCCACCAAAATGGAATGAGTTCCGCTCCCTCTACTTGAGAATTCTAATACTATCCTTGTTTTTACTCATGGATTAAGGACACCTTGAAGTAAAAACACCCCAAACCATCCTTGCACTCAATTCTGAAACTAATTTGCCATTGAATGTGTCCCCAAGAGAACCATTAAACCATTCCCTTACTTAATTGTGATTTATTGACTACTAATTATTTAGGTTTCAGTTTTATAACCAAACTATGTGCTAGCTTCAAAGGCCTATAGAGCTTCCACATTAAAAATTTATAATAATTATGTGTTCTATCCAAAAATTCTATTTTTTATTTTAAAATTCATGTTTTTCAATTGCTAATACCACAAAAATGATTATTTTCTTGAAAATGTCCATCCAACTATGCAAAATGGCTTATTTACAAGTTTTTAGATCAATTTTCACCTTAATGAAACCTTAATGTCAACAATGTGAATCTAAAATTGCAAATAACCTTGTGTATTTGTGTCCAATAATCTTACAATCCCTCCATTGTGCCATTCAATATGATTTTATATAATATAGAATACAATTGGTATTCTTCGTCTTGCATAATTAACACATCAAATTTCAATTAAAAATAAATAAAACTCCATTTTTGGTGAATTATTTCATTTAACATTCATGATAATTTATTGAAAAACATTACTGACAAAACTTTTAAAAATTTAATTGCTGACATATGTAGGAAACATCCATATCTATATCTTTTCTTCAATAAGCATCTCCCAAAAAGTTTTGAAATTTCAATGTTGTAGTGACAATGCCCAAATTTTGAAAAATAGATTATATATATATTCGTTGCACTTCATTTTGAGTGGAAGTGAGAGTTTGAAATTTTGAACGTAAACTTGTTGGTGGATATAATGAAGAAAGAGGAAGATAGGATCATAAAAGGACAAATAACAAACTAAGTTAATCACCAAATGTTGGGAATAATAAAGCTAAGAGCATCTCCATTGGAGCATGCCATATGCCACAATAAGAGCTTTGGAATTCCCATGTGACTTATTAAGTCCCACCAATGGTGAACTTTTGTATTTTTTAGTGCAAGTTGCGTCAAAACTTTTGTCCCACACTTCATGTTACCGTGTTGCCATGGGCCACATTAAAATTCAGATTCCAATCTGGACTCAAGGTCAGGGTTAGGTGGGCAAGAGCATTGCAACACAATGTGCACTATAACCATTGTTGGCAACATTAAGGTAGAACTATCTAATACCACCATCCACCCAATTCTGTCACCTACATGATCCTCCTAATTGTGTCAGTGGCCCATCTATTACCATAATCTTTACAAATTTTTATCATGATGGCAATGCACTTGAGCGAACACATCAACCCATATTTTAACAAGTGTCTATTCACAGTTTAACATTTTAGCTTTGAAAAATCACAGAAATTTCACTTCTTGTTGGAATGTCTTCATTCTTTTGCAATTGACTTCTCTCAAATTTTTCAATCTTTGAAAAATATGGGAGTTCACAAACCATGTTTGGCATGCTTATTTGCCGCTTATTGGTGGAGATGCTTTGAAGCCATATCCTATGGATTATAATAACGTCCATTGGCAGGGCCCTTAGCAATGTACGGGTTGTAGTCAATTGTTGCTATGTATATTCAATGTAGAATATAAAGTGTAGTAGTTTAGGAACATTCAAGGCTTCTTCTTCTCTAAATTTCAAAGAGCACACATTGGGTTGTAATAAGGCGGGTGGGCACCTCCAATTGTAGGATAATAAGTCCTCCATTCAAAAGTGGGCCCTAGGTGATGTGGTTTGACATGATCTGGGCTCAACCATAGGACACAACCGAGCACACTAGTGGTAAGCCCGTTGTCGCGTAGTAAACTCGTTCAATATGTAAAAAAATATATTTGTGTATTATTCTGTCATATTTTATTGTAATGATAGGACGCAAGGGTGACATCACTTGAAGAGGCTTCAAGGTGACACATTCTTAGCAGAATTACAATTAACTATAAAAGAAGAGGGCACCACTCTAGAGCTTCATCAATTTGAAGTTATTATTCATATTTTTTGTTTTGGATTTACAATGTCGAATTGGAGGGTTTTTTTTGAGTCTCAAGATGAAGAGCTTCAACCGGAGCGGGAGTTTGAATTTTCTCTGTCTCAATTGCTGAATCAACCTCTTTTGCCACTAGCACTTATGCCACCGCGTGATCGCCCACAAGAAGAAGCTGGACCTTCGCGACCACCAAAGCAACCTCGCGTGGAGTAACGATGGCACAGGAATCTACAACGTGACGCTCGGGCAATGGTGATTTTGTTGCAGGTTGGATGTGTTGAGCTTGGAAGTAGAGAAGTGACATTCGAAGGGTGTTTTGAAGGCTTGAACGATGACCAATACTATTGTATGGTCCGACCGATCAAGGGAAGCCGCGGCCATCAACGTTGATTAGAAGGTCCGATTAATCCTTTGACAAAGGTGGATCATACAGATTATGTTGCAGCCACCATTAGACGCATCTTTAAGTTCTTGCAGATGGAATGATATTTGTCTTAGAACTCTATTTTTTACCTCTAATAGACATATGTTTGATCCTAGTTGTTTGGTTTTACACTTTGAAGTATATTCAAAGGGTATTTGATGTGTTCGGAATAGAAGGAGAAAAGAATGGAGATAGTTTATCCTTTTAGCAAATTTTAGAGATTTATTGACTAACTAAAAGGATAGATAAGGATCTAGAAAGGTCAAAGGAGGTGGCCAATGGATTTTAGTTGCCCATGTGGCCTAGGCATGGGCTGATGTGACCCTTGAGGTTGGATAAGGAGTTGGGGGTTTTCTTCCTCCTCATTCATTTTTAGTTTTGGGAGTGCCGTGTGTTTAGAGAGTGATATCTCAATGTATTTTGTGAACTTGAAAGTGAAATTTGGAGGGAATGTTTATCGTGTTATGGTGATTCTAAAAACCTATGAATTGTTCTATTTGGAGCTTGGATGTGAAAGCAATGAACGATGGAGTGAAGGAAGGTCTGCTACCTTTACGAATTGTAAACCGAAACTTTGAATGCTTGTGAAAGTTTTGTTAGATTGATTTTGATTTTGAGTTTTTGGTGAGTTGTGTATTAAGTTATTAGCTTTTGTTATTTTGTTATAGTAATCTTCATTTGAAGTTCTTTTGAGAAAGTTATGAGTGTAGAAGTAAAGGGGGTGTAGATTAATCACCAAATCTAAGGTTTAGATGTAACTTCAACTTTGACAAAGCACCGAGAGCAAAGTTTTTATGTTTTTGAGTTGAGATTTTGAGAGGATGTGTATCATGAAGTTATCTTTTTGTGAAGATATAGCACAAAGAATTTGAAGCTTGTATGAAGCCGGGATGTACTTTGAAGTGGAGACATGAGCAACTGCCTTTGATTTAGAGGATGCAAACTTCAAGAACTTATAACTAATGGGCAGCAAATTCTTTGGATTTGAGTTTTGGAGAGATTGTGCAATATTTTCTTATCTTTCCAGAAAGTTAAGATACTCTTGATTTGGAGTTTTGGAGCGGCTATGCCATACACTTGAAGTTTGACAACAAAAAAATCAAGAAGCCTTTGCAAAGAATTCGGTTTATATATGATTTATACGGTTTATACTCGACTTATACAGTATCTATACATTGTATGTACACTTATGGATATTTTTATTTTATAAAAATTGTACATGTATTAATACCTTGTATTATACTATATTTATATATGGTATATACAAATGTATATACTAAAGGTATACGTATCATACGAATATGAATATTCAACTTTTATACGCTTTGAATACCTTTCTATATGAAGGTTTATACCTTTGATGCTACGTGAATTCTTATATTATATATACCTCATTTATTTCATCTTAAGGTGGTATACATCATATATTTTTATACCCTCATATCCTAGACCGATTCTGGTTGCAGCCAGAAACCTAGAGTTTTCCCAAAGCACAGTCCTCTCAACCCGACACCATGACCTTGTAGGGCCGCACCCCTACAAAACTTCAACCCCAACAAAATTGAAGACAATGATGTCCTTTGTAGGGCGGCGACTTTAGGATTTTGAAGGCATGTTGGGGTTTTAGGATTTTCATTTAACTATGAGTAGTTGAGCTCCTATTCATTTGAATTTACATATCCCACATGGTTTGGTTTACCTCCTAATACCCTACTTGTATAAAGAGCTTGTCTTGTCATCTCTAATTACACAAAGTAAGTGGCTTTTGAGGTAAAAAGAGGTAGATGTGATGTCACCCTACATCAATATAGGCCCATTTCAAATAGATGATTCAATGTTTTGTAGAAAATAACAATTTTTGAATAATTTTTTCAAGTTCTAATAAACAATATTTTGTGGTGCAATTCATACAACATTTTTCAAAGTTCATGTAAGCAACATGCCCCTCTCCTAAAATGAAATTTTTGATAACTCTAAAACAGTTGAAGTGTTCATTCTTTACAAGACTCGTAGAACAATGAAACTATTGTGATGACATACATGATTAGAAAATGGACGTGGGTGAAACTTTACACATCCTAAATGAACTTGGAAAATGTTGTATGAATTGCACCACAAAATATTGTTTATTAGAACTTGAAAAAATTATTCAAAAATTGTTATTTTCTACAAAACATTAAATCATCTATTTGAAATGGGCCCATATTGATGTAGCATGATGTCACATCTACGTCACTTTGGTTCAAAAGCCACTTACTTTATGTAATTAGAGATGACAAGACAAGCTCTTTATACAAGTAGGGTATTAGGAGGTAAACCAAACCATGTGGAATATGTAAATTCAAGTGAATAGGAGCTCAACTACTCAAAGTTAAATGAAAATCCTAAAACACTAATTTGCCGCTCCAAAACCCTAAAGCCATTGCCCTATAGAGGACATCATTGTCCTTAGTTTTGTTTGGATTACAATCCTGCAAGGTCAAGAGCTTGCCACTAGTGCGTTCAACCAAGTCTCATGGTTTAGCCCATGCCATGTCAGGTCACATTACCTAAGGCCCACCTTCTAATGGAGGATTTAGTGTCCTTCACCTTCAATTGCGCCAATGACCCTGCACCATCATCTATATAGTGGGGACATCTCCAAAATCAAATATGTACCTATGTGGAAGAAATTGTTGTAGAATCAAATTTTGTTCCTTCATAACTTTCACTTACAGGATCCAAATGTCACGTTCTTTGGTATGTTGGAACCTCCTTTCAAGTGTCAACAAGATAATCAATGATGATTTGATCAATCCAATAATGGTAACTATGCACAAAAGTGGAGTCAATAGGTCATGGGTGCACCCAAAGCAAAAAGTGGAGATTTGGGTGCACCCATGACCTATTGACTCCCATTTGTGTTCTAATGAAAAATTGGGAGGGTAATTGAGTGCGGAGAACAGGAGTCTAGTAGAAGATGATCTGGTTAGCCTTGAAACGTTGCTCAAGACGCAAAATGTCCTTATGATGACTTCACAAGACAATGGAATGAATGGAAAAATATTCATCCAATTTTTTTATTGGAAATGAGTACATTTTTAGTCAAATTGCAAATTCCTTCATTATAGTATTGTTGACTTTTTTAAAGAAGAAGATGCTTAATTCTAAAGGTTTTCGGTGTTTTTAGGCCCAAAAAGTAAGGCTAAAATCTTCATGTATATTTATTCATTAACAAATCCAACCATAGGATATTTTAGTTAACTTGTTAGAGTACATCCTCCTAAAATCTCATAATATGAAACCTTACCAATTGCAAGATCTTGTCACTTAGAATTAAAAAAAAAGTATTTTTCAACTCTTCCCAAATGGTTAGATTTCATCTTTTACACTTTTACACAAAAATGTGTAGATCCTACAACTTGTTGTTCTCTATAATATGTTGAAGACATAATTTGGGAATATATATATATATGTGAGTGTGTGATTTCATATTCATGCTTGATAAAATAGTAGGTAGAAAGAAATAGAGTATGATTTAAAATTCTAAATTTTTGAAGAAATTAGCTATGGAATTGAAAACTCCAATCCCTATGGTTGTAATGTTTCAATAAACAATGAACATCCAATTCTTTTATTTATTTTTTAAAATACTGAAAATTGAGTTAAATAAAGGACCTCAAAGTTTATTTCAGAGTAGAGATTCCATAAGTGCCCGCAAACTAAAATTCCTCATTACTTTCATCTTATTAATCAAAATGAAATGATTCAAAACTTTCCATATATATATAAATTTAAGAAACCGATTTCAATTTTTATTTTATTCTTAAAAGTGGTATTTTTTGAGTTGCCTGAGTTGCTTGTTGAGCATCAAAAATTACATATTATACAATAATTTATAAACCATGTAGTCAAAATTTATAAAGATTGTTGAGCCCTAAAGGTACTCCTTGTCCACGTGTTGTATTAAAATTTCAAAGAATTTTTTTTTTGTCTATAGTGAATTGCCTAGAATTGTTATGTTGCCAAAAAATGTTCTTTGAACCTTTAGGGGGTAATTCATAGATCCCCTTGTAGTGTATTTTGGCCATTTCTTGCTATTTATTCTTGATGTGAATTTTAGTCATAAAAATTATATTTTTTTGAGGAACAAAATAATTTTGGTTTATACCATGATGCTATCATAGACTATAGAATACATTTAGATTTTTTTGAGTATATTTTGCACAAAGTATTTAATATGAATTTTCTTCATTTTTTTCTTAAGAAATTCTTAGTAATTTCAAATTTGTTAAAAATAAATATAAATTTTTTCATTCATATCGAATTGAGAAATGGTAGCAAATAGAGTGATGGATAGTAAGGCTTGAAATTAGTCGGCATGGCGATGGGAATAATGAAGACTTCTATGCACTTAGAATTAGCCCAACCTTATACTATACAAAAAAAAAAGTTGGAATTTTACATAGAAGTGTGTAAGAAGAGAATTGGAATTGTAGGTTGGTAAAGTATTGGGGAGGAGGCTTGTGAAAAATGGAGAGGTAGATTTTTGAGAACCTAAAAAATATATTTAACCCCTCAAGGTTAAAGGGTGTCCTTCAAGAAAAATTGCCCCAAACTTCCAATTTGGGGTGCATTGGCCAAAATTGGAAATTAATTTTTTTTTGAATTACAACCATATAAAAGATTGTCTTACTATTATATTGACGAGTGAAATTTTTTTTGACCATTTGACCATATTAATTGTAAGATTATAGTATTTGAAATTTGAACAAAATGTTTTTTTGGCCCTACCAAATAGGAGCAACAAACTTTGAGCCTCTTGGATTAAAAAAAAATTCTATACAAAAATGAAGATTTATGCCATTCATTATCATGTCTTGTTAAGTATGTTCGTGTAATGTTTCAAAGAAAATAAAAGGGTCTACCTCATTCTAAAACACCATGCAATACAAATAGATTAAGTAATCCAACAATACACTAGCCATTCTTTGATGATTTCTTGTGCACTATGGAATTTTTTTTTAAAGTTCACATTGTGAAAGCATATAGCCAAAACATTTAGAATATGTGGAAAAATTTCAACATCATTGGCTTCATAGATTGTAAGATAATAATTGTTGAAGTTAGAAGAAAATGTTTTTTTTTCAAAATTGCCCTACTATAATTAACAAAGTTTGATTCTTCATAGAGTTTGATTTTAGAATTAAAATCAGTTTTTTTTATAAATTTAATGCCATATATTATTTGTTACATAAATGCCAAATTTCAAAAGTCAATGACAAGTTTAAAAAAAGATGCTCAAATTGCCTTGAATTTTTAAGATAGACTAACTTTTCATCCATGCATTTGATCAAAATTTATTTTTCTTCTTAAATAGGTGGTTAGAATTTGCACCTAGAATCAAAAGTTCATAAACATTTGTTCAAAATTGACTTTGTAGAAACGTTCAATTGTTTGTTCAACGGACAATTGTGCTTTATGAGTTAATCATTGGACTTGAACTTTTTGTTCCTAGTAGATTGACAATAAGGCAAAGCTACTTGGACCGAAATATAGTTTTTCTATATTTACATGCATTTTGAAGTAAAAGCATTACCAAACTCGGCAAATTCAATTTTGACTTTGAAAAACTCATAGACCCATTTTTAATTTCAATATAACATGAAAGTTTGTCCTAGAAACATTTAAAAATAAAGAAAATTATTGAATGGAGAGAGCCAATAGCTAGTGTAAGATGATCTAGTTCATTTTCCTAAGATATCAATCCATAATCAAAACTTCAAGCAAATTGCCGAACAAAAATTTCAAAATAAATTCTTTTTCTAGTGCAAGTGGACAAAGTATCCAAAACATAACAATGAAAAATGAATATTAGTAGCAAAATATGCACATAAATTGGTTCCTTTCAAATTTCAAAATTCTCCTTCATGAAAAATTCTTTACGTCTAGCCTATTTATCACCTCACTCTCAAAATCTATGAAGCTACCTCAATTTGTTCATAATAATTATTTTTTATAATAGTGAGAATGAAATGAGGAAATGTTAGGCTATAAATGTGTGACAATTGCACTTTTTAATGATAATAGTTTTGTCTAATTTCACTTATTAATAAATAATTCATAAAATATGATATAATTAAAATTGATGGTTTAGATTTAAATTCTCGTTCATAAAGGAGGTGTTTTATTTTATGACTTATTTTATTTATTTATTTTTGACACAAATAAAGGGATCCCTTTATTGCAAAAGAATAAACAAAATACAAGGCCCAACTGAAAACAACCTGGGGGACAAGCGGAGTTTTAAGACGTATTTTAAGTGATATAGGGATTCAAGGGAAGCTATTGAAGATGTATTTATAGTACCTCAAGGTTATACAATATTTAGAATGATTATGGCCCTTATCAATTAATATGACCTACTATTTTAGAATTTTATAGAAATTTTAATTTTAATTAGTGGTGGTCAAGATTTTTGTAGTTAGGGCTCTCAAATTTTCTATAAAAAACTCTTTGTGATTGTTTTTGAATTATTAATGCATTGTGAAGATTGTTATAGATGAACTAGATGTTTGTTGTCTTTCTATTTGATTTTTTTTATTAGTGATTGGATACATTTCAAATGACATTGAAGGTACATTTTGAAGATTTTAGTATTTTCAATTGTTTTGTTTCTATTGCAATAGAAAGTAGACTTATAGATTTTAAATAGTTAAAACTTAAATTTGTGATTACAAGTTTTTGAAATAATAGAGATTACTAGAAAATCCCTCTAAGATGCCAATATATTCAACCAAGATCCTTTTGGGTTTGTATGAACCTAGTCAAAGAATGTTTAGCAACCAAAGAGGGTTTCTAGTATCAATGAGCAAGTATAATTCATCAAACTATATGAAAACTGAATTTTGGAGGTTGTGACTACTACCTCAAACAAGAAAATTAGCCCTTTTGGCTTCAGTTGGTTTTGTAAAAATTGACTTGTTGAGACTAAAATATTCAATTAGACCTTAACCAATCTATATATTTTCTTCCTTGATAAACATGCAATATGATGTGAATTATAATTTATTTTGTAAATTTTTGGAGGATTTTGGGTCATCAAATTATAGACATTGTCCATGAAGTAGTGAAGGTGGAATTGTTCTTTCTTATTTAATGTCATTGGCTTCTTCTTATCTCAACTAATTTTGGATATTTATAGAATTAAATTTTTTTATCTTATAAATAAAATACATATTTTTGACAACATTTCATTTGAATTGCCAAGACATTGGGATGCTAAATAGTGTTACAATTTAATTTCAAATTTGGATCGTAAACAAATGGTTGTAAGGCCACTTCTAGTATTTTTTTTGCCTTTGTAGGTGGTTTCTAGGGATCCATTTTTATATCATACCTCCAATTGACCCAAATTTTGTAATTGAAATAAAATGATATGTTTTAGAGTAATTAGCAATTAGAATACCATAGGCTATCAACAACTTAGGCACTTTACTTGCCTAATGATTTCATGGGGAAGTTGCTAGACAATAAGATAATTTTGTACTTGAGGGGTGTACCATTGCACTTGGCACAAACACAACCCTAAAATGACACTTCGAAGAAAAGAAGGGGGTATATTTTTTTAGTAGTAAAATCATAAGGTGTATGTATACAAGAACATAAAAATAAAACCTAAAATGACACTTTGAAGAAAAGAGGGGGGTATATTTTTTTAGTAGTAAAATCATAAGGTGTATGTATACAAGAACATAAAAATAAAAGGTATGTTTTTTCAAACGTAAAATCATAAGGTGTATGTATGGGTTTTTTTCAAGCAAGCCTTCCATTGTGACTTTGAAAATATGGGGTGAGATTGGAAATGTTACAAAAGATAATTATGTTTATTGTGTATAAATTAGATTTTTAGAAGGAGGTTGTAAATTTATCTTTCTACAAAAGTCATGCAGCATTAATTTCTAACAATTTCAGAAGAATCAACTCCTATTTTACAACCACATGAAGACGTCAACCCATTTGTCTCCAAAGATGGTCATCCGTACGCCAACTTTGATGAACATGAATGCCATTTCAATCACCAAGCCATCTAAACAACTCCAAAGCCTTCTTATTGATCCTTTTGAACTACTTTGGTTACTGAAGCAACCTTCTTTGGGCCAAACATTTGATGTATACCGGACATTGCACTTGTAGTGATGGATTCTAAAGAGATTGTGAAAAAAACCAAACCTCCTTTGACTCTATACTTCCACTCTTTAAGAAATAAATAAATGGCCCTCTCCCTCCACAATTGAAAAGCCAAAGTACTAACAACACTTTTTTGATACATCCCTAGAGCAAGGCAAAAAACTGATACTTTTTCAAAATAGATCTTTCTTAAGTTTATTTTGGATTAGGATTTGGGTCTTCTAGTTTCCAAATCTAATGTCAAGTTATGCTTTCTTTAAATTCCCCTACTAACCTTCATAGTACCAATTGTCATATTAAAGTGTCTAGTTATAGAAAAGGCTATTCAACTTCTAATATCTTAGAGAAGTTGAAGCATTTTTACAATCATGTACATTCCAAGTAACCCAATTGAATCAATCTTGCCAACTCAACCAAAAATTATAAGAAAAAAACTAAACTAGGTTAGTCTCTTTTAGTACCAACAAAAGACATGGTCCAATAGAGTTTTAATATTTGTATAATCTCACCAATACGTGAGCTTTGTCAAAGTTTATATTATATTATTATTTCAAATTTTTGATGTTTGATAAACTCTTTTCTAAAAATATTTGGATTCTTCATGAGGTGGTAAATCTCACATGCGCCCATCACCAAAACAAAACACAAGTGAGATGTTAGTGAGGTTACACTAGGTATCTACAATCCATACACATATTATTGCTTTTACACAAAAAATCATCAAAATACTTCTTTGAGAAGAAAAACATTCACCTGAAATGAACATTGAACCTATTAAGGGAACTTGTTTGAAAGTAGAATTAAGTAACCCTCCTTGAAGTGAAACCATGTCCAAAGATTGATTATAACTTCTTAAGAGTGTGTACATGCAACAATTTCCTCTAGCCACAATAATAGTACTAAGGTAATAGTGCTAAGCCAATAACAAAATTTGAGGAATAGTATTAAGACCCTTGCTATAGTTCTTGGAAAATAGAGATCAAATTAGATGAGTAATGTCATTCTCAAGACAACAAACAAGTTCCAATGTCACTTGTAGTTGTTCACAAGAACTTTTTACAAGCAACAGATTAGTCAAAGCAATGTGCACTACTTCAAGTGCATTTGCTATGTCCAAAGGTGTTTAAGCATAAGGCTAGTTAACATGGTCTAGATCTTAGTGACTATTTAGAATCTCAGAGGTTGTTGGCATTAAGCCCTTACTACCCCAACCTCGATAGTGTATGGAACACATTAGAGGAGTAGTCTGTTGCTTGATTTGATCTAGTTGGAAATCAGTTCAAATGTATTCAAATTCACCATTGATTTGCAAAGATGCTTTAAAGTGTGATGTGACAATTTTTTTTGTCCAACCGAAGAATGATGCATCACATCTTAACATCACAATGTTTGATCATTCATTATTTCGAAGGGAATAGTGCTGCATTTCTTGTTCCTTGTAATTTGTGGTCATAGTGCATGTAGCTCAGATCACATATTTGGATCCTACTTGAACTAAGTGGGCAAATTTGCATCTTTGACTGGATGTCAACTTGTAAGGTTGGAAATACAAATTGAACAATAAAGATTGGGAAATGTCCACAGAATACACGTTGTGGAATACATGGTTTTACAAATTTGACATATAACCGTGGACCTATACCCGTGAAGATATGACAAAGGATTTGGACATGGCCCTATATGTAGAGCAAGAGATTTACAATACAAATCAAAAATATAAATCATAGTTGATATAGTTTTGAAAAAGACAATTTTGCGTACGATTTTCATAATCATATAAATGAAATAAATCCACCAAAAACTCAATAAATGACAATAATACTATAGTGCAATATATCATAAATAAAAGGGTGATTGCAAGAAAAGCCGGTCCTATTTGGCGTCACAAATTGAAGTGACTAAGTTGCCATCAATCATAACTTTTGAAAAATGAAGCCAATGGACTTGAAATTTTCTATTGAAAATGACTAACTGAGAAATCATGAGATTCATTATTTTTCATAAATTTTGAAAAATAATTTTATAATTAAATGTCAATTTAGCTAATTTGTCACACTTTGCGGTTTAGGGGTTTTTAGTACTGTGGAGCATCCAAAAATTATGATGTTCACTTGAATTTTTTGTGGGCCATTCCCACACTAGATGAGCATGTGACTACCAAAGGGCATTCAAAAAAACACAATTTTTTGTTCTCAACATGCATGCAAATAGGGGTCCCTTGCATATAGCACTCCAAACATTTATGATGGTTTCAACTTCTAGTTTTTGGTGAAATGTAATCACTATCAAGTCTTTATAAATGGCCAATTTTTAGTTTTTTTTATTCATGATTTTCTAATTTTTATTAATTTATACTTAATTTTATCTACTTTCTGTGACAAACTGTCATTTTTTTTAAGTGGTACTGTTTCAGTATTATAAAGTACTCAAATGTACTATTGGCCGTTGATTTTTCAGATCAACGGCTGAGATTGCTCCATTTTGTAGTACTCCTAGTACTCCTAGTACTGGGCAGAAAAAACACAATTTTTGACCAAACGCTACCAAAATCGTTCGGTCTTTCTTGCAATCACCCAAAATCTAAAACAAAAGAAAGCCTTTGCCAATGAAACTATGAAAGTGACAACATAGCACTATAAAAAAAAATCAAATCCGCCTAAGGCCCCAAGCAATGGACACATCATGGTGAATCTTCAAAAGACTTTGTACTACTTGAGGAGCTTATCACAAAATCACCATTTGACTTTGTTGCTTCCACATCAATAAAATATAAAACACAAGGATCTATGGTATGAAAATTTTGCTGTAAAGGCCTAGAACCACCTTAAACTATATGCATTTTACCATGTTTGAATTTTAGCATTCATTGGCAAATCAAAAGTCTTCTCTTGGCTTTGGAAGAATGCCGGGTTATAGAAGAAAGGTCATGCTGTTATAGGGTTGGAGCCTACAAATCATATAGAAAGGCCACACGTTTCATATTAGAAAATAGTGAAGGACCAAACTTAAAGAATGAATGAAAGGCAAGACTTACAAGGTTGACTTACTTACTAAAATGTGATTTTTTCTTCTTTGGTACAATGTTATGCAATTTTTGGTCTAGGTCATCAAAGGTCCATGTCGCAACTTCTATAATTCCAGTAGGTTTGGGTGCAAGGCAAATCAATGGAGCCAAAAGTGCATCAAAGATTACCTTGTCTACTTTGAAGGCAACAATGAGTCTTCCCGTTGATCAGTATGCAGAAATTGAAGCCCTTGCCAATCAATTATTGTTAGAGAGTTTTAACATTGAACACATATAAAAGAAATCATAGTGTAATAAAAATACAATAGAACATAAATGAAATGAATTACTCACCTGTTGTAGCAGTGGCATCCAAAACAAATTCACGAGATATAGTGCAAAACTCAATCAACATATGCATGAATATTTTATCTTTTTGTCGCCCCCAATGCCATAGGAGCTTTTCACTCATCAATGGATCACCATTTATTGTGAAATTTTGCAACACATCATCTCTATCGACATCAAAACCTTGAGATTCAAGGTCTTGAATGTCTCAAAAGTTAAACTTTGACGGTGAACAACCCTCCAACTCTTGAACAAGAAGAGTGACTCTAAAACAGTTGGTCTACAAGGATTTGTAATCATTGAATGTCAAAAGCAAATCAACTAAGAATTCAAGAGATACAATTTTTCTCAACTACACCTTATAGGAAAAAATAATCATATCAAGTTTGAAAGAGGGTCCATGGAAGATAAGTGGAGGTGGTTCATTCCCCACCACTCCTTTTGGATTTCTATTGCATTTGCTTGACACAATTCTAGAATGTTCCTCTTTGCTAATGCACTGAATGGATGTATAATAATGAGCATTCCATTGTCGTGGAGATAATTGTCCACTAAATCAAGCATAGGTTCCAACCATCTTTTGTAATACATTTCAAGTGGGTATTTTTAAATTTGGATGACTCACCTTTGGAATTGATAACTCCTTTGCCAAGTCCACAATAACAAGAATTGATGTGAAACATTGTTTTTCAACATGCATCAAAAAGGGCCCGTTCGTTCCAAAGCAAGATCTTGGATAAGCCTTGATATAAATCATTTTTAATTTAATTAAGAAAAAGACAACAAATAAGAATGAGGATGAATGTTGAAGAACTCACTTTTTCAATGAAAGCCACCATGTTGTTGAACTCTTGAGTCAATGGACTGTCATCACTACCAAGCAACTTAGCCATTAACAAATTGAGTGTTAGCTCTTCCAAGCAAATCATATCATTATCCTCTAATTGAACCAGTAGAAGTCCATGAGTGATCATTTCTTGAGTGAGCAATATATACGAAGACGGTTGTTAAGTACCCATTGTAGAAGTGACAACAATTTGAGAGTCGTCATCAATCATTGAAGATGCACCACCACCACTATAATTCTCTATGTTGGTAGTTGGTGCCTTGCCTTTCACTGCATCCTTTCCAATAGCTTTCAAAGCTATACGTTTTTTTTTTTTATACATTTCTTTCAATTGCCTTTTCTACTTGCACTTTCATACATTGTTCCATCTTCTCAATTTCAACTCGCTTTGCAATGGCTTTGTCTTTTGCCTCATCTTGCAAGCTTGCATAAGCATTTATAATGCTATCTACCACTCTAGACTCTTGAATGGTTTGCCTTAGAAGAACCTTAGTGGTTGGTGTAAATGTTGGAATAAATTCCAAGTACCATCCATGTCCATTAAGATGCGTTAAGGTCCATGTCTTTAACTATGCGGTGCTAAACATACAATCATCAGACCATGAATCTAACTATAACCCCAAGAAAGGAGGAAGATTGAATTTTGCAATGGCTCTCTTAGGAAACAACTCCAATTTAAAATATAGATCTACCATAAAATATCTTTTAAGTACAATAATACAAATTTGATACAAAAGTGAAAAAATAATTTGAAGAATGGTAAACCATTCAAAGAAGAACGCATAATTACCTATAGACAATACGCTTCACAATAAGCAATGAACCATTATAATTCTTGAAAAAATCTGAGCACTTAAAGTCTTAAAGTGCACATTCTTTGTCAAATCACCATGAAAAGAATTGTTCCATACCTTTATTCTCTATTTATTCACATACTTAGATATGGTCTTGGGCTCAAGTGTTGAGCTCATGTCCATAGGTGTGTTATCTCTGTTCTCAATGAGCTCAAAGGATTCTCAAGCATTCTTTTCAATCTGCATGAATAATCACAAAGAATTGAAATGACACTTTCAATGGATTCAATAAACAAATATAAATTTAGTTAACCTTGAACTCCAAGAGTAGTAGCCAATTTATATATACAACAATAGAATGAAAAAGATAATGACCATGGACACTCACCCTTGTATACTACTTAACCCCTAAAGGACCATTGTCCCCTCGGGGGACAAAATGGATTTCGGGCAAGTTCCTATGATCTCAATTTTCAGTGAATTTTTTTGAAACTTTCTCATAAGATAGGAAAACTTATGAGCTTCGTGGGAATATAAATTTTATTTCAATTGGTGCCCGAGAGCAAAAGTTATAGCATCTTAAACATAATTTACACGTCACCGGGCAGAAAAATAAATCTACAAAAATTTGAAATTAATTTTTTAATTTTTTTCTTCTTAAAGATCATATTTTTGTCTACATGTGAAGCTTTGATTCATTCCATTTGGATTAATAATGTGAAAGTTATGAACAATCTTGTTTTTCGGGCAATTTGAGCATCTTCTAGAAAAAATAACTTATAGGATTCAATTCTGAATGCAATTTTCACAATTTTTCACAATTTTTTATTTGACAAGGTTAACTTTTCTATTTAGAACAATCTCACCGTTTTGATTATTGTGTTTCAATCCCATTTTAGAGCTATTAAAGATTTAGTTTTTCTTTCAATCTTGGACCTACTTCTACTGAACAATTTTTTAAAGAATGAAAATCAATCGTTTTTTTTTTTTTTTTTTTTAATTCTAGACTTTCAACTCAATTCTTCAACACAGAAAACTTTAAATTCAAGGTTCATGGTGTAATTTTTTTCCCCAAATGGCATTCAAAGTCATCTGAAATTGCAGGCTAGTGTTCAAAAAAACTTTCTTTTTTCAACTTTGAATGCCAATATCTTCCAATCTGTACGGTCAAACTCCATGAAATTTTTACCACATGATACTAGACTAGTAAAGTACAATATCCTACGGTTAGATTTGAAAAAAAGTGTTTTTTTTTTGTTTTTTTGGATGAATGCAGCAAAAATGGCAGTTTTGAGTAGTTTTTGACAGAAGAACGGCCCTGGTCCTTTAGGGGTTAACTTTGTGCAAGAAAGACATTAATTAGTAGGTTTTCATTTACAGGTCTAGGTGAAAACCAACGAGCCTCCCTTTTTTGGAAAGGAAGAATTCCACCACTTGAATGAACGAACCTTGTAAATGGATTCAACATTAGACTTTGCTAAAAGTAGAAGCTTGTCAAGAGTCAATTTTGGATCCACATTCAAACTCCAATGCCTCCCAATCTAATCACTCAAAATAAAGGTTAGAAGTTAAATAACTTTGTCAGAATTATTAAATTTAAAAAAAAAAATTTCCCAATAAAATAAATGGCACTAATTACTCACCTCAGTGAGTCACTTAAAAGTGAAAGATGGATTTGCAATTGTCACCATTTTTGCAAGTTTTGAGTAAATCTTGGTAGTTTTGTCTTTTGCACCTTTTGTCATTGCTGTTGCAATACCTGCCTCACTAATGTTTGCCTCAAAAGTATTTCATGATAAATGCGGACGGCAACATCCAGATGCTGCAATTCCAATCTCATGTTGTAAATAAAATTCAATTACAATATGTCAATTCTTGTTTTTACCAAATAATGTATAAAATTAAAATTAAATGAGTAGAGCTTGATGATTACCAAATACATACTCTGAAAATAAAACCTATGAATACTTCCAATGGCATCAAGTATCAAGTAACTTCCATATTTTTGGATTTGGTACAAAGTATGCATCAGATTTGTCTTTATATGGGAATCCTTCTCATTGTTTTAATATGAATGTACATCCAAATGATATATATAAAATTTAAATAAAATAACCAACTACTAGAACTTGCAGTACTAAAAAAATTATTAATTGTTTATATCAAATATGGATTGCATGACAAATCCAATTTTGCCTTTTATTTGGGCAGTTTGGGCAATTTAGATCGTGCAATCTAAAACCTATACCAATCCTAGATTTTTGAAATCTATTAAAATTGAAGATTTCTAAAATCTATACCTATCTTAGATGGCAATTTTACAGTTTAGACTAGGTGGTCTAAAAATGGTACATGGAATACCACCATTTAAACGAAATTGCCCATGAATTCTTCAAATATCGAAGCTCGCCCACTTTTTTGCAAAATAGCAACAAATTTCTTGTTTTCTTGCTCCCACACATCCCTCCATTTAGTGGAATCTTGCTTTGTCACTTCCGTAGACTCATTAGCTTCAATTGTAATAGGTACCTTCTCTGCAGCAGTGCTATTTTGTGAGCTTGTGAGCATGAGCCTATGAGCGTTGAGCAGGGATTCTGTAAACGTTGAGTTTAGAAATTTGAAGAAGCACAAGAAAACTTTTTTTAAATTCTAATAATAGACTTCATCTAAAAATTTGGCCAAAATTTACTATTATTAGTAAATTTTAGTACCTATTACTATGGACCTATTACCGTGGACCTATTATCGTGGACCTATTACCGTGGTTATATAGAATCCACAATAAATTATAATTTTCAATGTTGTCTAAAATATTAGAAGTATACATTTTAAAAATGATGAACTTAATTGATGTGAAAGATGAGTGGAGATGGAAATAAGTTTGTATAGAATATTGGTTGATCACAATCTTATAGCAATGTGGGTCTTCTTGAGGCTAATAAGAAAATACCAAAAAAATTCTTTTGATGCATTGTTATCAAACTTGTTTAGATTTTAGAAAAAAAAATCATTGATAAGAACTACTATCTTGTAGTAGCGTAGGTCCTCTTAAGGCCAATGGGAGGTACCTACACTTCTACTTTGATGTGTTTAAATTAGACTTCTTAAGATTTTGGAAGAAAATATTTGGTTGACAAAGATTATTTTGTTAGGAATGAACTCGGTTACACCAAATTGTTGATTAGTTGATCATTGTCCTTTTATTTATTGATCAAATGGTCATTTGGTTAATCATTTCCCTATTGCTGCTTGGGTCCCCTCAGCGCTGAGGGGAGCCCCCCTTGCGACGAGAAAAAAATTAATTAATTAATTAATTAATTTTTTACTTTTTCTACCTAATGCAAGGGGGCTCCCCTTGGCGCCGAGGAGACCCAAGCAATAAGAGGGGAGTGATTATAATCTCAATGGAACAACCTTAGTTGATTTCAAACAAATCTTAATTAAAACTGATTTTTCTTCTTCTTAAAATCTAGCAAAGTCTAATAAGTAGCACATCAAGGTTGTTCAGGGGACCACAGTAATAGATCAATGATAATAGGTCCATGATAATAGTTACTAAAATTTACCAAAAATAATAAATTTTGACCAAAAAATTTAGATGGAATCTTTCAAAAATTATATGCTCACAAGCTCACAAGTTCATGCTCATAGGCTCACAAGCTCATGCTCACAAGCTCACAAAATAGCAACCCTGACTTCTCTTTAGCCATGGACAAACTTCTACTCTAATTTTGGTAGATCACATGCAAGAGTGTGCCTAACCATAGGCATAGGAACAAGTTGGCACAATGAAATTTAAAACCTTAACAAATGGTGGGGCTTCAGACGCAAACTATTGATGGTCCCCACTGAATCCACCTTTTGTTCCCAACAAATGTCATGCTCAAGCATTGTTGCAACAACGTTGTCATCTTCTTCCAAGGACTCTACATCTTCATCATTACCTTCCATTTATGGTTGCTCGGTCTCCGCACTATCTATACTACCTATTTTTTTTGGATTTGAAAATGAGACCTACTTGATGTGCAATGTTCCTACAAACAATATCTTTGATACTAAGAGATGCATATAAATGAAGAAGGCAAACCATTTCTTGGAATTCATCCTAATGCAAATCTATAACTTGAAGAATTAGTCATCAAGGCTTAATGGCAACATGGTTGACAAGACATTTGGACGTTAGGACTCACATCCGGATATCTCGTGTTTGTACCCCTGGACGTCTTGTGACATTCACTGTTTCAAAATTTAAAGGGGGATTGTATATTGCACGCATCTCCAACATCCGCCTAGCTCGGCAATTTTCCTCGTCCGCGACATCCAATTCAACGGCCCGTCCAATCAAATAGGGTGTCCGATTTTGACAGCCCATCCAATCAGACATGGCGTCCGATCCGATGGCTTGACAATCCCACCCGTCTGCACAGTCCAATCCAATTATCCAACAGCCCATTCACACCGTTGTCCACTACCGTCCGACATATCGTCCACTTTTGTGTGCCTCATAATATATCATTGGAAAAATATTCTTGAGAGCTTTTCAACGATATATTATGCGTCCAATTTGGACAAAAACTCCAACTATGGGACTTCTCCAAAGATTGGAGTCTACCTAGCTGTCCGATGCCCCGATCAGACGCCCTATCCAATTGGACACTGAGACTAATCATTTTCTTGTGCCTCATAATTTATCATTGATAAGGTGTCATTGTGAGCTTTTCAATGGTGTATTATGCGTACAATTTGGACAAAAACTCCAACACTGGGACTTCTCTAAAGATTGGGTTCTGGATATTACTTCAATTTTTGTAATCTTCAGCAGTCTTGAATCCCTTCACTACAAGAGAAAGGGGTGTTTTAAGTGTGTTTTTAAGTATAGTCCTAGAGATAAGATATTAAGTAATGACCTTTATAGACTTAATAATTCTAGATTCTTAATTCTTAATTCATTACTTAATATCTTACTTCTAAAATATTTTTGATTTCAAAATATATTCTTAATATTTTGATTTATTTTTTTATTCTTAAAAATTATTTTTGATTTCAAAAGATATTTGAAATCTACAAACAAAAATAGTTGTTAGAAATTATTTCACAACTACATATGTTGGTAGATTTCTAATATCTTTTTCTAGGCAAATCTTTTAAACTTGAAATTTGGCACACATATTATCAACATAGAGGTGATCTCATGAAAAAAATCTCATGATAATTAAACAATTTTTCTGCCCTTAGGAAGGTGTCAAAGTAGGCACTAGTGAAATTGTTTCTCTCAACTACATTTGTCTACTAGTAGATTTCAAATATCTTTTAATGGAAAAATCCTTTGAACTTGAAATTTGGCACACATATTACCAACATAGACATGATCTCATAACAAAAATTTCATGGCCAAATTTTAATTTCTCAACCTTTGGAAGGGAGTCAAAGTTGGTAGCATTAAAAAATTTCTCACAACTACACATGTTGGTAGATTGTGATTTGTGAATACCTTTTTATAAGTAAATCTTTTGGCCTTGAAATTTGTCACATATATTATTAACATAGAGATGATCTTGTGAAAAAAATTTCATGATAAAATAACAATTTTCAGCCCTAGTGAGGGCGTCAAAGATGGCAGCAGTCATTTTGTCCCTGTGAATGCAAAAATTCGTAAATGAAGTAGACCTTGCTGTACTATTCCAAATGATCTGAAATTTTCAAGCACGTGGCCAACTTGTCTTGGAAAACAAATTTAAAGAAACACCACCAGTTAGGTCATTTTTTCACAGAAATGTGAGATTGTGAAGTGTAGCTGCTCTGCTTTTTGCAGGGTCAAAAAAATGTTTTTAGTTAATTTGAATGCTTATATCTTGCAATCCCCCCGGTGGAAATGTCTGAAATTTTGGCCACATGTTTTTGATACTATATAATACAAGATCCTATGGTTAGATATGTCAAAAAAAGTTTTTTTCAAAATTTTGGTACTTGTACTAGAAATGGCAGTTTTGGAGCGTTTTTGTTGAAAATATAGTGACGGTCTTTTAAGGGTTAATAGTGTCCAAGACTTTGCTTGATCTCATCAAGGACTATTGTAATGCTCTTGGCATCAAATATCTAAGTGAACTAATAAGTATTGCTTCTTCTTCTTCTTCCTATTCTATACAACTAGGACATCTTCTAAGTTTATGGAATCAAATATCTAGTGCGCTCCTAAATGCATTACAAACCCAAGCCTTCTCAAAGATAAAGAAAATGATGCTCTAAAACCTTGCGACTCAAATGAAATTGCCAATGACACTACAAGAAAAACAGTGTATAAATGACTACAAAGAATGACTGCATAGGAGTCATTGTGGACAAAAATGACTGCATTGTGATTTTGGCCCCTAGAGTCATAGTGGACTAGTCATTTTTATAAATGATTGCCATAGTATTATCACCATCTATTGTGAGCTTGGATGGGGTTTTGGATGAAACTTTCAAAGTGGTAAATCTAGGAAATGTGAATATTATTTTTTGAAATCTAGGATTATATTCTAAAATCTAGGAAATGTGAATATTATTTTCTAATATCTAAAAGATTTGAGGATTATTTTCGAGTTGTGGTGAAATGTGCAAAATGAGTACACCATATACCGAACACCATATACAAATATATGATTCATACACCATATACAAATACATGATTCGTACATCATACACATGATTCATACATCATATACCACATACAAATACATGATACACAATACACTATATTTTGTATATGTGTCAAATGGATTTTCAAGCCATTTAGTATGTGAATACAAAGAGTTCAAATAACAAGCCTTTTATACAAGTGGGGTGGTAGAAGGCAAGACAAACCATGTGGGATTTGTAAAATGTTGATGCAATAGTAGAGTAGTGATGTGGAAGTCATTATGTAGTTGTGTTAGAGTAAATCACAATCAAAATAGTAGAGTAGCAACATGGAAGTCATTATGTAGTCACCTTAGAGTAAATTATAGTCAAAATACAATCACATAGTTTACTCACTTTTGACTATGGCCTTCACAATGGAATTGATTATGTCCAAATTGGAAGTTTAACAATGTTGTGAACAAAAAACAATGGATGAAACATAGACATTGTGAAAGTTATCAACCTAGTTCTATAAAAATTAGAACCAAAAATTATTTTTCTATCTCTTAGAGGTGCTAAATGTCATCTAAATTTTAGTTTTTGGCTTTTGCATTGTCAATCTAACTTTATTTTTTTAGTTTGTTTTGAAAAAAGCATTAGTAAATAGAGAAAAAAATCAAAAGAAAAATAAGTCTCCAAGAGTGCATCATTTTAACCCCTACAGGAGCAAGGCCTTTTTTCTACCGAAGAAACAATAAAAACTGCCATTTCTGTAGCAAAGAGTAAAAAAGAATTTAAAATGTTTTTCTTTGACATCTAACCATAGGATCTTACATCCAATTAGTATTTAAAAGTGTGGAAAAAATTTCAGAATTTTTGACCGCATAGATTGCAAGATATTTGCATTTAAAGTGGAAAAAACAAGTTTTTCAGCACATTGCGGGACGAGATAAAGACAGCACATTCCAGATGTAAAAATGTGGATGAAGACTCCCTACCGCTAAGTCATCATCTTGTAGTCACGAATATGACTTTGAATTGACTCTAACGATGACAACCCCAAACCCTTGGTGCAATTAGGGAACACGAGTCATATTCAAGTCGTTCTGGACAAGTAGTCATTCTTCTATGGTTACATTTACCCCCATTTCCTTGTAGTGTGAAGAATCATGGATTAGTGGAAGTATTTGAAACCATTGAGGTTGTTTATAGATAGATGCACCACTCTAAAGTTAGTTTGAATTTGAAATCATGATGCCTCTACAAGTGTCAATGTTGTTATGTCATAAAAATGGCATCTAGATTTTGCTAAAACATATTCATGGGGATTAGCACACATGATGCCATTCATATAAATGGCTAATCAATAATGGTCTAATTTGATAATAGATTTGATTATAGATTACTTGGTGCCATCACAAAACATTTAACACCATCACCGATAAATGCAAATTTACAATGTCATCTTCATCTATGAAATATTCTTTAGATAGTTTACATTCAATTCATTTTTATTTAAAATCACAACGGTTCATTCTCAAAGACTATCAAGTATACTAGAGTGTGAGCACTAGAGTGTGAGAAGTTCTTCTGCAATCAATAATATTTTTTGTATCAAATTGACTACAGTCACTTGATTTCTACAATTATAGCATCAATTAGAGCTAATGGTTATAAGGTTCTTTTGGTATTGCTTACGAATGAATTGGAATTAGCAACAATTTCTAGTCATATGTTGCATGTTAGATTCAACTTTGTCAAGTCGTTGACCAATATATGTTGAAGAAGAGGTTCTCTCAGATTATGGTCAATTGAAGGAATCCATCCTAATGCAGAAGATTCTAGATTCTTGCCCCCCTCCCCTCATGGCAACATCCATGGAGATTTTTAGTCATCATTCCGCCACTTTTACAATTTAGATATGTCATATGGCACTTACACTTGTTCCGAAGGTTAAAGTTCAGTAGGTGAACATTTACATGTTACACCTCTCATATTGCACTCTATTAAACAAGAAATGTTAGAGTCCATTATAGAACTCTTGAGTCAATCTAATGATGATTCTTTTCATATTCCTATAACACATTGTTATGAGAATCTTGCAATGACAACAATTTCTACAATTCTTCCTATCTTTTAAGATCACTACAAGAGAAAGGGGTGTTTTAAGTATAGTCCTAGAGATAACATTTTAAGCAATGACCTTTTTATGAGATTTTACTAGAAAGACACAAATATCTTGTAAATTCTTATTAAAAAAATCTCCTAAAAAGGTCATTACTTAAAATGTTATCTCTAGGACTATACTTAAAACACCCCTTTCTCTTGTAGTGGATACACCTAGTCTTCTTCAATGTTTGTGTCATCTAGGTGATGTTTGAGGAGCTAGGAATGAGCTTGCTAGCCTAAACTTTGACAAAATTTCCTTTCTATCCTTGTTTCTATCCCGTGTAATGTTTATTGCCATCTCACAATGAAAACATTGTTTTCTAGTTGCCACCACTACCGATTACTTTGTCTAGTAAAGCATCACAACTATGCTTGATGCGATGGACAAACATTATGATGGGAACATCTAGTGTAGGACTTTCACCAACATCCATAACCCTAACAACTTGACTTTTAGGAAGTCACATTGTGTTGGACAATTAGTATGTACAAATTCAAATTGTAACTTTTTGATTAGATCATCTTTAAGAAACTCAGCAATTGCTATGGCAACTAGTAAGGAATTTCTAGAGAGCTACTTGATTCACAAATGGCCTAAAGTGATGTTAGAGGGAAAAGCACTAGGCAAGGACATGGATAAGTTTCAAATATTGAGTTTTCCTAATGTAGGGAACATTATTTCTTCATTCCAGAATATTGCCACTGGTGGGATCATTGACCAAATTATGAATTTGAAGAGGGACCCTAAGGTCGAGTACATAAACGACAAACATATTTTTATGTCAAGGAAAAGAGAAGGTTTACCTTTTCAAGATGCTTGCAATGGGGCCTAGGAGTAGAATGGATTTGGTTAGCCGGATGCGATCGGGTGGTGATCTTGAGAATGAGTGGTTGATGTTCAATCATGTAAAACGAGTGCAAGACTAGATAACAATGGCCTGCCATGTCTATGACTTGGGTTACTCTAAGGTTCAAACGATTGTCGTATGCGACATGCAATTAGAGGACATAGAAGTTTAGTGGATCATGTGGAGATGCTTGATTGCTTTCATGAAGAAACATGAATTCCATAATCCAAATTTCAAGGGATTTATGGTAGACAATGCAATGGCAAATTGGAATGTTGTGAGGATTCACGACAAGAAACAGGTGATTAGAATGACTTCAATAAACGACAACAAAGAAGTCATTGTGATCACTTTGACTGTAAAACAACTTGACGTCCCTACAGTTGTTGTGGTCAAGTCGTTTAGGTAAACGACTGGGTTTGTATTATCACCATCCATGTATACCTTGGATGTAGGAGTGGATGAAAAAGAAAGAGAAAAAGAGTAAAGAAAGAAGGAATAAAGAAAGAAGGAAGTTGACCGGACACAATGGATTGAAGTAATTCTGAAGTCATTCTGCAATCACTGTGTAGTGGCAATGGACCCCTTTTAAATCTGACATGGACATCCACATCAGTAGTCAATTTATTTTCTCAAATCTAGAAAATTTGAATATTATTTTCTGAAATCTAGGATTATATCCTAAAATCTAGGAAATTTGAATATTATTTAATAAAATTTAAGATTATATTTTCAAATCTAGAAAATTTGAATATTATTTTCTAAAATCTATGATTATATTCTAAAATCTATGATTATAATCTAAAATCTATGTATTTTGAATATAACTTCTGAAATCTAGAATTTTTTTGAATATTATTTTCTAAAATCTAAAAAAATGAAAGATTATTTTTAAGATTCGGTGAAATGTGCAAAATGGGTATAATGAGTACACCATATACCATATACAAATATATTATACACAATACACCATATACAAATATATAATATACCATACACCATATACAAATATATAATACACAATACACAATATTTTGCATATGTCAAATGGCTTCTTAAGCCACTTAGTGTGTGAATACAAAGAGCTCAAATGACAAAACTTTTATACAAGTGGGTGGTAGGAGGCAAGACAAACAATATAGGATTTGTAAAATTCTAATGCAATAGTAAATTAGTAACACGAAAGTCATTACGTAGTCGCCTTAGAAGAAATCGCAGTCAAAATACAGTCGCATAGTTTATTCACTTTTGACTATGGCCTCCACAATTGATTAAGTCCACATTGGAAGTTTAACAATGTTGTGAACAAAAACTAATGGATGAAAGATAGACATTGTAAAAGTTTTCAACCTAGTTCCATAAAAATTGGTCAAGAATGAAAAATTGTTTTTCTATCTCTTAGAGGTGCTAAGTGTCATCTAAAATTTAGTTTTTGGCCTTTGCATTGTCAATCTAACTTAATTTTTTCAGTTTGTTTTACAGAAAAACATTAGTAAATAGAGAGAAATAAGTCGAATAAGATAAATAAGTCTTCAAGAGTGCATTATTTTAATTAGAATGGAAAATAATATAAAAAATATAAAAAATAATAAAATATTGAAAAGAGAGTAATTATTATTATTATTTTTTAAAGTAAGTTGAAGAAAAATTACAATTCATGAAATAGATAAGAGAAGTAAAAAGAAGAAGAGGATGTAAAAGAAGAAAAGGGATAGGAAGAGAAAAAAAGATTAAACAATTTTTTTAAATGATACAACATCATCTCTAAGTTGCATCCATTAATAATCAAAGAAGCACATGACAATACCCTTTCAAATTGTGTTTTGTTGAGTTTTCTATTTCAAAAAGGTGTAGTGACAATTCACTCATTTTGTAGTCGCGCAATAGTGAAACTCTTTTTGGAAGGAAATTTGCCTTTCGGCCACGTCTTTCTTTCTGTCCATTTTCTTTTTCTTTTTCTAACATGAAGTTGTAACTTCCCAGAACTGAGCTATTGGGGTTCTTGGAGTCATTTTCTAGTCACATTGAAGTCACTTTCTAGTCGCATTGGAGTGACAAGCAGTCATATAATATGACTACGTTGCAGTCTATACAAGTCGGTGATGTTGTGAACAAAATACAGTGGATGAAACTTTGAATCCCTCGTGGACTTTTCGTCCTACAGTCGCACTCCCGACTGCAGAATGACTCCGCTACTATAATTCTCACAGCATTGGTGCAATTAGGGAACCCAAGTCATTCTTGAGTCGTTTTGGTCAAGCAGTCATTCTCTGTAGTCACATTTTTGCCCATTTTCTTGTAGTGATTGCATTTGCCTCAAGAAACCCATGGAGAATTACGAATGGGCATGACTACTACATAAGACCAATTCATTCCACAACTATACTAAAAAATTTATTAAGCCAAACTTCCAATACCAATACAATCAACTTTGCAAGTAGTACAAGGATGCTAAGACAAGGGAAATAGCAAAAACAAGGTACTTTGCAAATTGAGCATGATGGTTATCATCTAGACAAGCCACAGAAGATAGGATCCATGAGTTGAATCTTTGGTTGGCTTTTGGGCAGTTTAGATATCGATAGTGGGGTGGCTTTTGGCAAATGGTGACTCTTTCTTATCCTATCTAAAATTGTGTTTGTTTAAATGTTTGAATTCTATAAATTGAATTGTATACAATCTAACTATTAGAATTGACACAAATATAGAATGACACTTGAAAAAGAGGCAAATATACCTTTATGCAATCTGTCCAAGACAATCACAGCAAATGATTACAATAGTTAGGAAATTATGGAAACGACTTGTATGCGGCAACATGTGATGATAGCATTTGTGCTTTCATGCAAATGACAAATTATCAAGCTTATCTAAGCGGATCAACATCTAGAATTAGGCCCTCAAAACAAGAGTTGAAATTGAGAGTTGCTTGTTGATGTGGAGATCCAAAGAAGTTGATGGCGGCTCTTAATCAATTGGAAAGGATTCATAAAATATCCACTTGTGTCCTATACTTGGAGGGAGAAGAGGTGTTTGGAAGTTTAAAGAGGAAGTTGGATCTTCCCATTGGCTCAGATGATGATTCACATCATCTAGATCTACTTGAGTTCAAATTAAATCTAGATCTACTTGTTCTCCTACATTAGAGCCAATTTCAATCACTGCCAACTTTAGAGAAGTTCTTCATGTCACTTGAGTGATGGAGTCAAATTGTAACGTGTTACAATGGCACATTGCAAAAATCTCCTACAAGTCTGTTACAAAGTGCCAAGCCCAAGAGTATGGAACCAAAAAAATATGCCTTATTTGCATTGTAAATCGACAATCCAACTCCAGGAAGACTCCAACTCCAACCTATCGTGGATGTAAGAAAGAATATAACTCCACTAAAGTAATCATCTCCGGCTTTTAGTTTTGTGATTCTAAACTAGCATGAGGTGCTAGAAGTTTGATTGATCTTCACATGCACAAATCTAACTAGGCAAGGGATGCTTCTTCTTCAACATGCGGGTTTTCATCTACAAGCATGTGAGGCTATGTTTTCACGTCTATTCACTATGTTGAGAGTTTTTGAGCCTACTATATTTGAGCATGGCGACACTACAAATCCAGATCAGTATTTAACAACTCGGAAGGGAAAAAATATTTGAAGAATCTTAAATGCAGTAACAACTAAACATCAAAACAAATGGAAGAATACCCAAAATGTAAAGGGAAGCATCAACAATGTTACCATGCTACCATTTCCAAGGCTTGAAGCCATAATATGTTTAAAAATTGGAATTAACATTTATTTGAATGACTACCACATTTCTATTAGCATATTCCCATAATTTTCTTACCCTAGTTTTGTTGACATGGCTATGGTTGCAATAGGTGATTGACTAGAGTATGTGAACTGCAAACACCTATATTATCTTTTTAGGTATTTCTGCAAGATGAATTCCAAAGAAAACAAGTTCATTCATGCCTCCATTTTCAGCTTCAAAAAAGTGAATTTGCTCCTATCTAGAGCTGAAATTTTGAAATTGACTAACTAGAGAGGTCCATAGCTTCAACAATATTGTAGTTGTCATTACCATTTTTTTAGAATATGTTTTCACATCTAGATTTGCTTCAAAAAGTTTGTTTGGAGTTTAATTAGTGGTAGACAAATTGTTGAGAAATAATTTATGAAGGCCAAAATGGCAAGATTTTGTAATTCTAAATTTAATTTATTACTGAATGCAAAGTTCTTAAGCCCCAAATGGAATTTCTGAAATGGAATAAATTGATAGTATTTGGTGAAGTATTATATGGATTGTTTGAATAATTCACTTGGAGACTTTGATGAAATTTTTTAGATTTAGTGGACCAAATTATCTTCCATGGTTATAGAATACCTATTTTTTCCACAATCATAGGTAACAAGAATTTCTAAAATTCAAATTTTATTCTAAAAAATGCCACTTATTTTCAAAATTTTAAAGGATAATCTTTATAATTCTATTTTTTTGGATTCCTAAGGTCACTAAATCTAAGCTCACGGCTTGTAGGCTCACATTTTTAGGCTCCACACTAGCGTTGTTGTTGTAGGCTACAACACTATGACTAGCTTGGGATGAAATGTCAACGGGTGAGTATCAATCAAGAGTTTGCTATCTACAAATTAATGTGGGTGCAAGGTCAAGGTTTGAGATGTTCATTGGAAAAAGGTAGCCCTTGCAACAACATTCCTTGCAACAACAATCACTCAAAGCAAACAAAACCACAACAACCACAACCACAACCACAATAAAAAAAAATAGCAATACAAATGCCTAGGACAGTGCAATCGATTGAGATAGGAACAAATCACAAGGACACAAAATACAATAACTATAAGCAGCTCCCAAACCCTTGCAACTCTCTATCCAACTTCAAAGCCTCAAATGAGCGTACTCTTCCACATTCTCATTCCCCATACATTAGAAACAATTTGAGTTTAGAAAAGGCCTTTTGGAGGCAGTAGTAGTCAACTTGCAAGATAATGTGATTGCCTTTGCCTAATAACTACAAGTGGTGCTAACACTCTAGTTGAGTGTGAAATATAGGAGGTGCAACCAATGAACATGAAGTATGCATGTAGTTCACATGAATGCTGCTAGACATTGTCAATGCTTGCACTCAATCGTGGTGGAGTAAAATAATCCCTAGTTTTAGAAGCCAAGGACATTGAAGTGATAGTCACACTTTAGTAAAAGTATCTTGGGCCTCTTTGGAATGCATATTTTAACTTTAATTCCTAATATTTAATGCTAGAAATGATGGTGATGTCAACACATATAGAAACCAACTTGACCAGGAACAGTGTTGATTGTACAATAGTTGGGCTTCCAATCACCCCATGTTAAGGTACATTATGATTTTTTTGCTACAATGTGAATTTAGAAAATAAAATAGATTATAGTACTCAGACCAAACTTCAAAAGATGATAATCTACTATTTGAATTCAAGGTCAAAATAAAATAATCACCTCATTTTTTATACATATTTTTTGAAAAAGGTTTAGAAATCTATTTTATATTTTGTAATTTGGACTCTACAATTTGCTTGATACCCCGTACTTTTTTGGTTATATCTCTACCTTTCTTTTGTATCATAATCATTATTTTTATCCGTTGAACCAAGCCCTTGTTGATTTACATGAATGTTTCAATCTTTCTATAATAAAAAGAAGTACTGAATGGAATGGTACTATGAAAGTCTATCCTACAACATCAAAGGATTTATACAATCCCATCATAGGCATCAAAGTCAATGTAGACTTTATAACTACCAACAAGAAATTATCTTCTTTCACTACTAAAGCATTGTTTTTTATTGCTAATTTACCACTCTTCAAACAAATAGGAGCCTAAATACCATATGCATAAGAATTGTATTCCATATGATGATGGAGCTTGTTACAAAAATTATTAATAGTGTATATAAAATCACTACAAAATCCACCTTGTTCTTCATGTAAAATACTAAAATTTGTTTAAATTAAATTAGGAACCTCCGCATAAATAACTTTTGTTTTAGTGTATTCAAATAAAATAGGAGCTAAAATATTATCATTTTTATCATAAATGGAAGAAAACCATGATATTAAGTCTTGGCCACGCTTCCATTTTTGAAGAGTTGAAGCATCATATTCCATCTTCCAATTGGAAACATATTGGCCAAAAAGTAAACCTAGATCCCTTCCTACATTTCATTAAAGAACTTTTTAATCAAAATAATATTTTTTTGAAAATAATATGGATAAATATAATAAATAATATAATAAAACAACAAAAATAAATGAATAATAAATACAAACAAAAATATATACCTCCTCTCCATCCAAGGGCCTACATTTCTCCTCCTCTTTACAGTCCATTACATGTGACCAAATTAATACCATTTTTAAGGCTTATAAGTGTTGTTTTAAGTTCTTGATATTCTTCAAATTGCTCATGTGCCATTTGATCAAATGAGGTAAATTGAACTACAAGGACAATTTCTTTTGATGTCTTATCATGTATCGCCACTAGCCTGTGATAAATATGCAAATAATCTCTAGAAACAACATCTAAAGATACTTTATGAAGGTTTTCAAGGCATTGTTCCCTTTGAATGACAAATGCACCTACATTCCATTAATTTAAATATTGATACAAAGATATGAAAGGAAGGAAGGAAAAAAAATTGAAAAACAAACCAATCTGGGACATAATCAACAAGGCATACAATTTTACAACAATAAAACAAGTAATTCCAAAAAAATTTAAGTAAAAAATACCTTTAATTTTTGTTCATACATCTTCAAACTCTCTTGTTCATTTTAGCCTTTCTACAGGCTTTAGAAGAAGCATATTGCTTCCAATTTTATTTTATTTTTATCATTTTGTTCATTTTCCTATAAAATATTATGATTATATTAAAAAAATTATATATATACATAGAATATTAAAAATTTCTATATATACAATTAGAAAAATGTATAAATAGATTAGAAAGTACATAAAGGCCAATTGCCTTTTTATTATTCCTTAAACCATTATAAACTAAACAAATCTAGTCTGAATAAGCATGGAGGCTAATTGCCTTCTTACCATTTCAAACCAATGAAAATAAAATAAATTATCTAATACTCAAAATATACAAATAAACACATAAATAAATATTGAAATGAAAGTTACCTCTCTGGAAGATCATTTTGTTCTATGAATCCAAGAACAAAGAAAAAAACGCCTAGAAGTCCAACAACAAAAAACCCAATGGAAAAGACTCCATAAAACTATTCTATAAAACTACCAATCCAAAAAAAAGGATGTCAAGGGTGATTGCAAGAAAGACAAAACGATTTTGGTAGCGTTTGGTCAAAAACTGCGTTTTTTCTACCCAGTACTAAGAGTACTAAGAGTACTACAAAACGGAACAATCTCAACCGTTGATATGAAAAATCAACGGCCAATAGTACTTTTGAGTACTTTATAATATTGAAACAATACTACTTAAAAAAATGACAGTTTGTTACAGAAAGTAGATAAAATTAAGTATAAATTAATAAAAATTAGAAAATCATGAATAAATAAAAACTAAAAATTGGCCATTTATAAAGACTTGATAGTGATTACATTTCACCAAAAACTAAAAGTTGAAACCATCATGAAAGTTTGGAGTGCTATGCACAAGGGACCCTTATTTGCATGCATGTTGAGGACAAAAAATTGTTTTTTTCTTAATTCCCTTTGGTGGGCACATGCCAAACTAGTATGGGAATAGGCCACAAAAAGGTCAAGTGAACATCATGTTTTTTGGATACTTCACAGTACTAAAACCCCCTAAACCGCAAAGTGTGACTTTTTAGCTAAATTGATATTTAATTATAACATTATTTTTCAAATTTTTTGAAAAATAACAAATCTCATGTTTTCTAAGTTAGCAATCTTCCATAAAAATTCCAAGTCCATTGGCTTCAATTTCCAAAAGTTACAACCAAAACCAACTCCATCACTTCAATTGTGACGCCTCATAGGACCAGTCTTTCTTGCAACCACCCCCAACAACAATGGGCCTAAACATCATATGATTGAAAGTTAGTGGTCAAAATAGGACAACAACAAATTTGCAAAGAAAAACTACACCATCAAAAACAATATTTTAATAGAAATAAACGTTTGAAAGAGGAATTGTGTGGAAAAAAATATCAAAGAAAAACTACCAAACATGAACAAAAATTGCTAATCAAAATACGAAAAAAAATTCTCCACGAGAAATTGCCAAATCATGAATAGAAACCATATAATCATGGTAATTGAAACAAAGGAAAAAAAAATCTTCAACTTCAAATCATCCATCACCAATAGCCAGTTTGCTAATTAAATAATATAATCAAGGTATTTCCATATAATAGATGAATAGTTAGTTTGATATTTATAAGAGGCATCCATTTAACTTCTTCTTTTTACTAGACATTTAACCAATGATTATTAAATGTCTACATCAATGAGCGGCTTGTTAAACTATAACTAAAACAATGAGGCAAGGAAGACAAGAGCCAAATCATTCTTGAATAACTTCTTAATTATAAAGCTCAACACTTGAACCTTTAAATAGTACATAAAAGTTACGTTTCTAATCTATATTTAAAGACACATCTTTTGAGAAGGGTTATGTCTTCTATGAAAGGTAAAACCTTCTTAAGACTAATTATATTAAGTTTGATGTTACTGCATCCATCAACCACCCTTAACAAAAATTTAATAAATTTTAAAGCTACAACACTACTAACAATTCCTAATCCACCAGATTGAACACATTTTTCATGTTTTATTTTACTTAATCCTTTTACAAAGAAATTTGTTAACATATTCTCAGTCAGACAATATTTTAGCTCCATTGTGTCATTCTTTACTTGTTCTTGTATATTATGATGTTGTATATCAATATACTTTGTACGAGAGTGGAATTTGGGATTATGACTTAAAGCAATAGCTCCTTGATTATCACAATATATAATTGTAGGTTGATGTTGTGTTTCTCCCAAATCTTGAAGCAAATTATGATGGCATATGACTTCTTTGATAGATTGGAAAAGAGAAACATATTTGGCTTTTGTTGAGGACAAAGCAATACTACTTTTTTTTTTTTTTTTCCAACTCACCACTCCTCCTAAAATAAACATGTAACTAGAAGTGGATTTGCAAGAGGCATGATCCCCTACCCAATTAGCATCAATAAAACCAATTAACTCAAGTTTATAACGCGTCTTAGAGAAACAATTATAGGAGAGATTGTAATTGGAAGTGCCTTGTAAATATCAAAGAATTTGCTTAACATTTGTCTAGTCTTGAGGTTTGGATAGGTAAATGTTTGGAGACTTGTCCGACCTCAAAACTAATATCAAGATGAGTACAAACACTTGCGTGGCTCAAATAACCAACAACTTCACGGTATGGAATTTTATTCATTTCTAATTGTTTTTCATGAGAAAGTAGATCATCTCATAGAATATATTTAGATAAAGCTTCAATTGGAGTGGAAACACATTTACAATTGATCATATTAAATTGTTTTAATATTTCTTTAATATATTGGTGTTAAGTAAGATACACCTTTTTAGAGGTGTGATCAACTATTTGTTGAATTCCAAGAACATATTCTAATGAACCAAGGTTTATTATACTATATTCCTTTTCCAATTAGATTTTAGTAGCTAAATGTAAACCTAAGGGATCATTAGTGATGAAAATTGTATCATCTACATAAAAAGCCATGACTAAAAAGACATCCCCTTGCTTCTTAGTATAAATATTAGAATCGGCAATGCTACTAATGAAACCTATAGACATTAAAAATGCATGGATTTTGTGGTACCATGCCCTTGAGCTTTGTTTAAATTCATACAGGGATTTATATAAGAGACAAACCTTATGAGAAAATTGTAAATCAATTCTTCTAGTAATTCATTTAGAAATGCACGTTTGACATCCATCTAATGTACAAAGACACCCCTAGTAGCAACCCATGCTAAAAGGACGCAAATTGATGTAATTTTGACAACTAGGGAAAAGCCTTCATGAAATCAAGGCCCTTAATTTGTGAATACTCTTTTGCAACAAGACAAGCTTTGAACCTATCAATAGTATCATTTGATTTTAATTTGATTTTATAAATCCATCTACAACCAACAGGCTAATGACCTTTTAGCAATTCTACGATTGTCCATGTTTTATTATCTATCAAAGATTTATATTTGTCATCCATTGCCGCTTTCCTCCAAGCAGAATTTGTACTTATTATAGCCTCTTGATATGAACTAGGTTTGGCATTGGATTTGAAAGGTTCAACTGTAAAAATGAAAGCTTCAAGGAATTTGTGTGAAGGAACCCGTTCACGTGTAGATCGTCGAGGTGTACTTGACGATGCAATATTGATGTCTTCACGAGAGGTAGATAGGTCTTTTTTTGGTTCATTTTGTCCTTCAAATTCACCGCCTGAATGATAAAATTCAGAGTCAGAGTCCAAATGATAGTTTGGAATTTCTAGTGGTGAATTTTGCAGATTTTCTTCTACATCCATAGGTTGGATTATCATCAAGCAACTTACTAGAAGGAAAGTTTGTACTGGAATTTATTGAAATGTGAAAATCAAGGTTTGTGTCCTTTTATTATGATAGACTTTGTCTCAAAAATTATATAACCTATAGGCTTTAGTAGTGTTACTATATCCTACCAATATGCCCTCTTGACTTTTGCTATCAAATGTCTTACGTTTTTCACTTAGAATTTGATAAAATGCTTTACTACCCAAAACACAAAGGTGGAAAACAGTGGGATAATACCACTCCATAATTCTTCTGGTGTGATATCTAGAACTTCACAAGTAGGTGATCTATAATCTATTGAGTATATATGATGCGGCTTCAGTCCAAAAAGTATTATTAATTTCTATATAGAATAACATACATTGTGCACTCTCAACAAGGATCCAATTCATTCTCTCGACAATACCATTTTGTTGAAGGGTATATGCAGCAGTAAGCTATCTAAGGATTCCATGATCAATAAAATACTTGGTGAATTGGTCATAAATATATTCTCCTTCATTGTCGCTTCTTATTACTTTCAACTTACATCCAATTTGGATTTCAGCCATATTTTTGTATTCAACAAATTTGTCAAAAACTTCACTTTTCTTGGCCATAAATTGAACAATTGTTCTTTCCAAAAAACCATCAATAAAAGTCACAAAATATTGTATTCTACCATGTGAATATGTTTGCATTGGTCCGCAAACATCCGAATGAATAAGTTCTAATTTATTAGAGGCCCAAAGTGTTTTTCATGTATTGAACCTAGATTGTTGTTGTTTTCCTTTAAGACAACTAGGATACAAACTTAATTTATGGGATGATGTCAAATGTAAACCATGAACTTGGTATTTGATGTGCATAAGTTGTAGTTCATGGAGGCCTATGCAACCTAGGCATTGATGCCATTCTATCTTCTACTTTGGCTTTGATGACTATTTTATCTTATTGGGAACTGTCTAATAGTTGACTTCTATTTCAATTAGAATTTTTTTCTAAGGATTGACAATTTGGCTTTTTTTACTTTGTCAACAATTTGTGACTACATTTATTTGAATTTCTTGCACTTCTTTCTAATCTCTCTTTCTAAATTCTTTCTTCTAACTTCCCTCTTGACTTTTAAGACTATTCTATCATATCTTGATTTTTTTTCTATTAGTTGACTTTGATTAAAATATAATTTTTTGCCATTAGTTTGACAATTTGGGCATTTTTCCCTTTGTCAATGTTTTCTTCTAATGAACCCAAAGACTTTTTGATGTATCTTTGCTATAAAAGAATTTTAAACTCCCTCATTCTTCAAATATCTCTTCATTCTTCCTCTTGATTTCTAAACATTTGAGAGCTTCACATGGTAGCAGAATTGAGGGAAACTGCTTCTATTTGAACTATTTGCAAGTTTTTAGCTTCTAATTGAGCTTCAAAGTCTCTCTAATCTCTTCCTTCTCTTCACTAATTTGTATCCTAGGTTTATTTTGGCAACTATCACTATGGTTGAACTTAAGTATTTCGACAACTATTACAATTTTGAAAGAGCTTTGCTTCCAGACCTTTTATAGTCAAAGTTTCATCGTTTCATGGGTGGTTGCTAAGTTTCTAAATACTTCTAAGTCAAAGCTTTACTGTCTCTTGAGCCACCTTTCAAATTCTAACAATTCTATAATGTCTAAGTTCAAAGCTTTGCTATAAGTTAGGACATTTTAAAAAGAATGTAATCAACTTCTAAGACTTTGGGAAGTCAAAGCTTCATGATCGTGTTTTTGGAAACCAAGACAATTGCTAAACCAAACTTCTATCAACTTCTAAAGATCCAAAGCCAAAGCTTCACTGTGTTTGGCAAAACCACAAGTATACAAGACACTTTCAGCCAAGCTAACTTGTCAAAAACCAACATAACACATTTAGAGCAAGGAGGTTAGTACAACCACTTATTAGTTTAAAAATGTACACAAACAAGTTAGTACATCCACACACAAACTCTAGGGGATTTTTCAATTAAGGAATTCCCACTTAGAAGATTAGATATTCACAAATACACACTAGAAGCCCCCCAAAAGCAGCATCGTCAAGGTAAGGTGGAAGGTTGTTTCTAGGATTAGTACAAAAAAGTAAACTTCAATAAATAAACTTCAACAAAATTAGTGCAATAGCTCAAAACAAGTGCATACATGTACAACCTTTGAAGGGACTCCAATCTCCTTCAAAGAGAGCTTGATAAACAACACAATAACAAAGCTAAAATGCTCCTAAAGTACACAAATTTGGCAACTTGGATCGCAATGGCAAAAAATTTAACTAAATGGACCCAAAATATAACAAGAGATTCAAAAATGAATCAAATGGGTGATTTGAAAAGAGGAGGGGTGCCCTTATATACTCTTCCAAGGGCACTCATCTCCCCTCATTTCTACAAGGTAAACTTATCACTTAGGATTTTCATCCTAATTTTTCAAGTTTTGACTTTTACGCTGGTCCAAAACTCTAACTTTTGGATATTAACTCCAAATCACAAATGGATTGCACCATTGGCTTTAGAAGATCATTTTTGGTCTAGCGAGAGCTTCACCCTTTTTTCCTAGACCCAGAACGCAAAGAATCCTAGCACCAACTTAAAACCAAAATGAGGTCAGAATCCAACTTTTGGAGTTCAACTTTTCTCTAAAAAGTGACTAGCCTAGGCTCTTTAGTAGTTGTAAAGGAGTAAGAAAAGACCCTGCTTCGACCCCATTCCAATTTCATATGCCTCCAGAACATTAGTCAACTTCCCAAACTTTCTTTAATTTTGCCAAATTTGAAGAATCTTGTTGGTTTGGATATTTTTGGTTATTGGAATGTCTTAAAACTTATTGGAGAATATTATTACCATAAAAGAAAAAATATTGATTTTTAGTAAGATTTTTCCACACCCCAGGTAATTCCCATGAATTTTCTATTGTAAAATTTGGTTGTTGACCATCCGGAAGAATATCTTTTAACTATCAAAAAAATCTGAATTTTTTTATGGAAACTCTCATGGAATTCCACAAAAGATGTGCAAACTTATATTTTTTTACCTTGCACCTTACAAAAGGATAATCAAATCCCACTATCTCCTTTAACTTTCGGTGAATAGAAAATCTTTTAAATAGAAGGGAATCTTTGGACATTGATTGCACCACTGGATTCTTAGCATGATTTCTACCTTAAATCACTGTACTTAATTTGTAGATTCCCTTCACTAGTCCATCTTGAGTTTTCTTCACTTGCAAGCTAACAATTGGGGTTTCTACTATTTCGTTGATGGAATGGGGAAACTAAAACCTCTCTTTGGGAATCTATTCTAGGATCATCACATAGTTTCTTTAGACCAATTTATTCAATATATGCCATATGCATCTCAAATTTAGACAATAGGGCAATTTCTACTTAAATACGTTTATTATGTATAGTTCGTGGGTTTCTACCCTATTTACATGCAAGATTTGGTTGTAACTAAGGATAATATTCTATTAAAAATCAAATGTTATATTGATATGTGACATACCTATTTTGGCTTTACACTCTTTTTATGAAATTTTGTACAATAAATTGCAATCAAAATGCTAATAACAAAAAAAAAGTGAGTTCCTAGTGACGAAATGGGAGCTTCCACCCGTCTTCTAACTCTCAGAGGGATCACTTAGAGTGTCCATTAGAAACCACATGCGAACAAAACTTTGAATCCCCTATGTAATTTTTGAATTTTAAATAAAATAAAATTTAAAAAATATGAATAGATTTTCCTACTTTGAAAGTTTATGTTTTGAATTATTGATAAATTTATTTGTTAATAATAATTAGTTACAAATTTTTGAAGTTAAAAGATACATTGTAGAATTGAAAATTTACTTTCACACAGTTTTCAAAAAATTGTGTTGCAAAAAACACAGTTTTCAAAAAACATCAGTTGGATTGTTGTAGTCTAGACTTTGCCTATTTGCAATAACCCAGGATTATAGTATAGGGGTTCTAAAATCAAGGGAATGATCAAATAGTCTAACGTAGTGTAGCTAAGGTCACTTGTTAAATAGAAATGAATTACAAATATCCCTCTAAAGGCATCCAAAGTATTATTGAAAAGGTCTAAGTTTTCAGTCCTTTCCTTCCTCTCGACTTGGCTATTGTCTCCTCACAACACTGACAACATTATATCCATAGTTTGGTTTTATTCAAGGAGGATGTCTATAGTCCAAATATCTTTCAATAATAGTCCATAGTCAAGTTTATTTCCTACTAGCAATCCATAGTCTTTTGGTTCATTTTATCTTCTTTTTAGATTATAATATAATTCAAATGTCGTTTCCAGTAAACTAAGCATAAACAAATTCCACTTTATTTATCTTTTTTAGTTTTTTCAATGAATCTCTATTCCGTGAGAGAAAGTTTTATGATATTTATCATTAGTTTTTCTCATTCATAATCTTCACGCTCCACCTCCATTCTGGTACAGACTATGGTCTTTTTATTCATTAATATTTAGATTTATTCATTCATTTCTAATTTCTCTAATGAAAAATCGTTCCATTACATTTCATTTATTATCACTCTTAAATCATTTAATCAATCTTGTCCATAGTCATTATAATTTCTCACAATATTTCAATGTTTAATTCAACATGACTATAGTCCACTCACTGCATACACATTTAGCATCAAGACTATAGACTTAACAGTTAACACAATCATTGCCACTCATTATTTTTCATTCACATTCATCCTATCAGGACTATGGTCTCAACTTCTTTCAACAGCATACAATCCACAACCACATGCACATGCATTTAGACTATACAATCCACAACCACATGCACATGCATTTAGACTATAGTCTCCATTCTTTAGTCTTACTTCTACATAACCATAGCCCAATTTATCAATTGAATATAGTTGCATTTTATAACTTCTTGCTCAGACTATTGTCCAATTAATGCAAACACGCACAACATCATGACTATAGTCTTGACATACAATCAACTCCTTCATTACTCAATTATCAATCAAACATAAAAAATTTACAAGCTTTCATATCAACTATAGTCATTAACAACTGCACAGGCTCATATACTCTCACACGCATATATTCATTTTACAAACAATTCATAAAAGCATATTCAAACACTTCTACAATTACAAACACAACCTTAAAATCTCCCATTCACCGGATACAATTAACAACAACTTCAAGAACAATAATTCACACATACACAATACGAGACCAAAAGGACTATGGTCAAAGGCACAAAACTATCACAGCTAATGGCAAAATAAACAGCAAAGAAAACAAGTTTAATAGTCTTCTAGGCAACCTTTCAAATCTTCACCACAAGTACTAAGGACCATAACCGTCATAACAGTTCATGGATTAGTATCTCCCAAAATGACTATTGTCTTTCCAATCTGTTTATAGTCAATTTCATTTATCGAAGGGTTTAGTTCATTATATTCACATCTATTGTCTTTTAATCTATTCTTACCACCTTATTTACACTTGAATGACAAAATAGAGCTTCAAAATTTGAAAAGTTGGTTTACACTTGTGTTGACTGAAATGCAGTTTTCTTCTAGTGATTATTTCTAATACATATATCTAACTTAAGTTGGGTTTAGGGTCACAAGGCATTAGGGATTCCAAATCAATTTATGCATATGATTAATGCTACTTAGGATCCATTAAATTATAGCCACCCTTTTAGGATCCTTATTTAAGTCAATTAAGGTGCCTTGATATTGAATAACAATTAATCCTATATATGTAAGCCAAATCTGGAAACTCAATCAATTACAAGATATGGCTAAAGAAGTTGATAGCTTGTACAAGTTAAATGTACTCACTATTAGATGTACCACCTATTTTTTTTACATGGTTTTAGAGTCACTTCTTATAGCACACATGTGTTTAAGACACTATTTGGTCATGATATTACTTCTTGATTTTACTATGAGATTTGGAATTTCTAAAGAGTTCTACTAGCTTACCTCTTTGCATGGCCTAAACTTGATAATGAAATCTAGACACAATAAATGAGGATGACTTGTCACTTATCACTATAAGAAACCCTTGTTTTTTTGGATGTGCCTAAAATATGGTGTGAGCCCCAAATTCGTCACTTGAGACTCATAGTTTTCTTTTTTTTAGTTTGTTGCAATTTAAGGCATAATATTATACAAAAAGCCCAAAAAAGAGTGTAGAACCAAAATAAGTATGTCACGTACTAGTATAGCTTTTGATTATAAAATAGCCTTTTATCCTTAAAATACCCACAAACCCCATTTGAATATAGGTTAGAACCATAAAGTAGCGGGAAACAATAGGGTTACAGGAAACTTACCCAAAATAGCCCGAATCCACTACATGTGACTATGCTTGGCTATATTGGTTCTAGGGGAGATAGGGAGGTCCTTATGTAAATCTCTAAAGATAGGTTATAGTTTCCCCATTCTATTGACGAAATATTAGGAACTCCAATTGATAGCATATAAGTGTCACTTTTCCAAACCAAGCCACATGGAGGAATCCACGACCGCCGGATAGTGCTCTCGAATCATGAACATGTCAGGAAATCCACAACAAAATCAATTCGCCAAGATTTCCTCACGTGTGAAAGATTCCTTGACTGCCGGTAATTCTAGAGAAGTCGTTTTTTACCTCGCTATCAATCATGTGCAAGACTGACTCAAGACTTGGCACATGGCTTGGAAAATTCTATGAGAGGTTCCCCCCAAAGTCTCGGTTTTTTCTAATCTCTAGAGGATCTTTTTCCGAACGGTCAACTGCCAAAAGCCACCACGGGAAATTCATATAAATTACCCAAGCTGTGGTAAAATCTCACTAAAAATTAAATTAGCTTTTTTTATGTTAATAACGTGCCTCAAAAAATTTCATAGTATTTCGATAGCAGGAGGTAGCCGAATCATCAACATCCCCTCAATTATTAATTACGACAAGATCTTTGTGGAGTTGACCGGCATCCCAGGAGCGCACAAAGTCGGAACAAAGTCGTCAAGGAGTCTTTTCTTACTCCCTAGGACCTTCCCAACAACCCTAGCTAATTATCCAAGTCAGAAAAGGTAAACTTTAAAAGTTAGATTTTTACCCTTTTACTAATTTCAGTTGGCGCTAGTTTTTGATGGATTTTTCACGATGGGAACAAGGGTAGGTGGTATATAAAACTAAAAATGGCCTTTTAAAGCCATTGGCGCAATCCGTTTGCAATTCAGAGTTAAAATCCAAAAGATAGACTTTAGAACTAGTGTAAAATCCAAAATTAGGTGAAAATCCGGAAAGATGAGGTTACTAGTAGTAAGTTAAGGGGGGAGTGGGCCCTTGGGAACCTATAAAAGGGGGCCCATATCCCTCACAAAACACCCCCAATACTTGTTTTGGGTCCGTGGGTCTAAACTATCTTAGATGTTTTGGCGTGTTGGCTAAAACTCCCTACGATGTTTTTGGAGCACTTTTTTGCTCCTCTTGTTGCTATAATTTAGGTTTGAAAGTCCGTGGAGGTCCTTCTTGAAGTCCTTGTAACCCTTGTGTGTGTGAGCATTCGTGTCCTTGTTCACTAGTTGAGTGTCTTTTGGATCCTCTTTGGTGTGTCTTGTACTAACCCTAGAGCAACCTTCTACCGTACCTTGGTGATGCCGCTTTGGAAGGCCTCTAGTTCCGCGTTTTCCTTGTCATACTAATCTCATTCTACTAACCACGTGCCCTCCTTATCTTTGTACTAATCCGAGTCTTTCATGTTGTATTAAGTCTAATCCTTCCGTCCTTGTCAAGAAAAGAGTGGAGTAGTTTCCTTTGGGATGACAAAACTCTACCTTTCCTTGTCAATTTTAGTTCTAGATTGTGTGTTAAAATCCTTCAAACGGCGGAGCTTTGAACACCTAGGCCCAAGGGAAAGTCCTAGATTTGGTGTTAAAACCAATCTAGTCGTTCCCCTTGGATTTACCTTGAAGGTTCCCTCCAAAGTTTAGTCTCCAAAACGTCTTGGAAATAGATCAAAGTTTAGTGTCCAAAATTTAGGAAGTAACCGGAGTAGAGGGGGAAGTGTCTTGGCCCCCCTTTTTTGCTCTACCCTTCCTTCCATTGTGGGATTGTTAAGTGTCATTCCCTTGGGGGGACAATGTGGCCCCTCTTGTTTTAATCCAGCCCCAGCAAACTAGGCTCCTGCACCCATTGGGCCAGCCCCTACACCCAGCAGCCGGGCTTCAGTACCAGCAGCCAAGCAACTGCACCTAGGTAGGACTAGGGCCTTGTGTTCCTTTTTTTTGGTTTCTTTTCTTTTTGTCTAAATTAAGTCCCCCATTAAAACAAAAAAAATAAAGAGTAAGTAGGAAGGGGAAAATTAACACAGGGGTTAGAAGGAGTATAGTGTAGGAAGGAAAATTAGCATAGGGGTTAGGGAGAGCATAGTGGAGGAAGGGAAGTTAGCATAGAGGTTAGGGAGAGCATAGTGGAGGAAGGGAAGTTAGCATAGAGGTTAAGGAGAGCATAGTGTAGGAAGGAAAATTAGCATAGAGGTTAGGGAGAGCCTAGTGTAGGAAGGAAAATTAGCATAAAAGTTGAGAACATCATAGTATACGAAGAAGATACAACACCACGAAGTGCAAGAGAGGGGAAGCCAACCAAAGAACACCTCCACTACTCAACTACCACCTCTTCTCCTCTCTACAACCATCCAACAAGCCACCACAATAGCAAAACACTATGAATGAGAGGTGAGGAAGAGGGAAGGAGGCTTAACCCTTTAAGGTCCATGGTTGATTTGGGGGGTGGCCGAAACAATGTTACAAAATCAAGGGATGAAAAAATATTCTAGAAAATCTTCATGTATTTTATAGATTTAACCGGACCAATGTGGTGGCATATAAGTTTAGGGCATCACAATGAATTTTGTGTAAAAAACAAAGCTTACAATGATTGGTTTTGTACATTAATTGTCATATTTACAATCACCCCTATGTTAGTTTTTTCACATTTATTTTCACATGCTAACTCAAATTGTGTTAATTTTTTGAAGGATGCATTTGGTTTTAAATTCCCCACAACCGTTTCCTTTACTCTTTCTTCAAATTCAGAGTAGAACTATGTCTAAAACATAAGAAAGTGGCCAAATCGACTGCAAAGTGGTCAACCAGACCTTAAAGGGTTAACAGGTGAGAGGGAAAAGATAAGGAAAAAACCAAGAAGATCCTCTCCTCCATTAGATAAACTGACGCGTAAGATGAGGATATAAGTGGTAGTTAGTTAGCATGTTGACTTACTAAGTAGGTAGGTAGCATCTCAACCACAAGACTGTAGGAAGGCCGAGAGCTAAGTACCATTAGGACCCAATTCAGGTCAGATTTGAATAGATAGGCTTAGATTAGACCCTGAGAGGTTTCCAAAAACATAAGACACATAGAAATCGGAGTTAGGATGTCCAAGATATCAATGGATGAAGTTTAGAGCCCAAAATGGATGAAACTTGGAAGTGTTCATTCAACCAAGTTGAAACTTAGGATCTAGCTAGAACATAGGAAGTCAGGTCCTTAGGTCAAATTTCTGTCTTCAATTAGAATTGGAAGCCCATAGGAAACTATGAATGAAGTTTGATAGCCTTGCAGCCAAAACTTCATCCGCTCATAAGGGTTCACCAAAAAATCCAAATTGAACGAGTTGTAGGTTTTTAGAAATGGCATGAGATAACTGTCTACCTTAGAAGTAGGAAACACAAAAACATAGCATAGCATGATAGTTCGCCTAGGAATCATCCATGACTCCAATTAGAGAGGCCCAATTAGAAAAGTAGCAAAAAATTCATTACTTGGAAGGCACAATGGATTGATGCTTAGACACCCATTAAATAGAAATCTATCATAGGACCAGAACCTGATTGTGTTTGTCGATTTACCAAGGGTGGGTAAATAAGCGCCCACACATGGTGATAGATGTTAAGCATGTCACTATCGATGTTCAACAAAATCCGTTTGAAATGACATGGCAAAAATATGTGAAAATCTAAGAAAAGGCACCATATTTTTGTTGTAACATGTAAACAAACATGGTGAAAGAAAGTGCTAAAATGTGCCATGTGGTACCTCTTCATAAGCTCCACGTGGACAAGCAGTGCTACATGGGATTTTTTCACCCGATCCAGAGATGATGTGGTAGCTAGAATCACACCTGATGTCACATTGTTTGAGAAGATTAATATTGTTTTGAATAGTGTCAATTTAGATGACAACAAGAATTTTGATATTGTTTTTAGCAATGTCAATTTAGATGTCTTTTGAGACATTTTTTGAGATGTAAGCTTCGACATCCAAACATTTTGCAACATCAACTTTGATATTAGAGGGGATTTGAGGGCAAAACCAGCCCTTTTCAAGCTTGTTCTTGATGATGTTCCCACGGCAGCTAATAAAAGAATGTAGCGTGGTCAAAAAAAAAATTTAATTTTAAATGACATGATCCGGTCTCAACTACTTCAAATTGTGCAATTGGCAACATTTCCAATGCAGTCAAGACATATTTAAGAGCCAATAACTCATAAGCTCTTGGAGGCCTTAAACGTCATCTAATGCATATACCATACATAATATACAATACGTTATACAAAATACACCATATATAATATGTCAAATACAATATTTGGTATTTATGTTGCATGGCTTGAAAAGCCAATTATTGTGTGTTAATTGACATGAGAAGACATACTATTTAAACAAGTGAGGTGGTAGGAGGCACAACAAAGCATATGGAATATTTTAATTTTCATAATTATGCAAAGTTGTCAAAGTTGATGTTGCCAAAAAGATTTGGACATCTTAGTTGACATCTCACTTGATATTGCAAAAACATTTGGACATCTCAATTGATGTCTAAAAAAACATTGTTCAAATTTTCAAATGGCATCAACATGTACTAATTTGGCATACCACCTCATCCTTGTTGAATGTCATGTCAATCAAATGCCACATTAGTTGGCACTTTTAAAATTAAATTTTTTTTAAACATGCCACATGGCTGCCCTTCCCCTACATTTTCCATTTGGTCAAGGGTTTATTTAAATTCATAGTAATTTTCTCTAATTTACCCGGAGTTAAACCAACCCCCCTTGCCAAAATGTCATTTCTATGTTTTTTGGGACGTTGTACAAAACACTACTATGTTTTTTTCAATGTTTCCTTGAGCATCACTGTTGCACAAGACATCAACTCATTCTACCTATGACATCCAAACGTTTTCTGAAACATCCAACTCAATTCTACCTTCCATAGTTGCAATCCCATGTTTGTGCTTGTGTTTTGAAAACCATGCGTGTTTGTTGCTAATGTCCAAAAAAATGCAATTTTTTTAATACATATGTCAAGGGCAAAGTAATAGACTATATGCAATAAAATCAAGACACTTGAATCATTTAGTATCACATCAAGCATAATCATTAACTGGACCAAGTCAACAACTTATTTGTGGGCAAATGGCAACAACAAAAGATTAAGGTAGATGGATGAACTAGGATGGCAATGGATTAAATTTGGATATGTCTCCAAGCTTTTAGGCACCCCATTTAGTTTAACCTTCTCCTCTCAAGACATTGACCAAGCTCTTCATCAATATGTTGATAAGCAACTACAATAATAGACAATTTGACTCAACTCAACTGACCAATTGATGATTGTCAATGGGATATTTGCCTCATACCAACTTTATTTTCATAGGAATGCACAATGAAGGGGATTTGGCAATCAATAACACAAGTCCAAATTTTCTTATGGACTGAAATAGAAATGCCTACCTAAACTAGGATAACTTGGATTGTATATTATATGGAGTGATAAAAAAGATGGGGCATGAGCATCGTCAATATGATCAATGCAATAATAAACTTGATGTGCAAATGGATTGTTGTAACATATAAACTTGGCATATATAACTTCAAATCTATTCTAGATTACCATTTGAGAAAATATCAACCATATAGATTTGATAAATGGAAGGCATCCATGTAATGGTTTCCATTACATGATCTCAAAACCTTGATGAGATCAAAGGTATAGACGCACACCAACAAGGCTTGGAAAATGATGGTAAAAAAACTAACCCAATCACCACCTACATCCTTCAATGATTAGCTCAATACACCCTTGTGGTGGTATCCACACTTCCCATTTATTGGCCTGCCTTTTTCAAAGTAAAGAGCCACCACCCTCCATGCAAATGGCATGCAATTCATTTGTGACATTTGGGATGAAGCTAGACTAATCATCATGTGTGAGACCACAAGGAGCTAATTAATTTGGTGTTTAGATTGAAGAAGCTTTCGTAAAGGAAGACATATCTAAAGATATACATTGAAGGCATTAGATTATTGAATCAACTAAAACCCCAACCCGGAGCCAAAGAATGGATTGATATCTTTGCAACCACAACAAGCACCCTAAATATCATATTGTAGGAATGTGATTACATGAATTGTGCATTGGACAGATAGCCATAGTCTTTATACATTCCAACAACTATGAGGAGATTCATTGTTCAATCAAAAACTTTCACATTGGCACTCTAACTTGGATGCACATTCAAGGCATCACAAAAGGCCCAGGGAAAAATAAATCCTCTTTTATTTTGGAAGGATCAAGATTGGTCGGGATTTTTTTTTAAAAAGAACAACCTCTACTATAGTTGGTCATGGCCAAATGGCAACATGTCTCATACCCAAACTACCTATTCAAATGGAAGAATGCATGGGGGCTTGATCATGCTAGAAAAAAAGAGGGTTTCATTTGGCAACTTTGGCATAAAACAATTGTAGTGAATTCATGGAGGGGATGGACTTATAATAACATGGATATCACATGCCCAATCTTTGAGCTTGGAGAAGAATAAAGCATCTTTCACCAATTTTGGGAGTGTTGTTGAACCAAACAAGCTTGGACTTTTACAATGGAGGTGCTCGAGCAAACAACCAAAGACCAAGGGCCTTCGCAATAGGCCCAACCTCATTAGAGACATGTCATCTTTGCTCATAGGATCCCATGTCAATTTCAACCAATCAATTAGCTTTGGCTCTTTCAAATCTTAGAAGGTTGAATCTTTGAACCATTTGGCTTACAAGAAATGACAAAGTCTTCAACTAGATTTCATAAAACAATGAGAAAATAAATGCTCACATTTTGAGAAGGATCATTGACTACGCTCACGTTGTATGGAAATGGTGACTTTCTCAGATTAATCCCTAAAGGAGGTTTCCCATATTCATATGGTGACAATACAAAGAGGACCTAAAAATACAAGTGGCATTTATTATAGCATAGCGCGGCACATGGGTCTAATTTTTTTTGTAGTGTTTCAAGAACAAATAGAGAGCATATATGAAATTTCCATAATTTTGAATAAGCAAAGAATTGTAGAAGATTTTATTGTATTTAGCCTTGCAATGAAGGAATACAAAAACAGTAGACCACACTATGGTTCCTACCTCCATTAGGGTTTGAGATTACTCATTCTCTCAACACCGCCTACATTGAGCTCCCCAAGTTTGATAAGAATTGGTGCAAAGATGGGTCCTCTACACAACAATGGATCAATCCACGTTGTTCCACCCTCCATAGTCTCATGTTGTTGGCCGTCCATCTTTCGCCCCATCCCATAACTAGGATGGAGGCCTTGTATTTTACTATTGCCTAATAATGAATTGAAAACTTCATTTTTTTTTGGTGTGCAGAAAAAACAAAGTAACTTGAGCTTTCTTTCTAGCCCCTAAAGTCCCATTGTCCCTACGGAGACAAAACGGATTTTGGGAAGGCTCCTATGATCTCAATTTTTACTGAAACTTTTTGAAACTTTTTCACAAGATAGATAAACTTATGAGCTTTTAGGGAATATAATTTTTATTCCAATTGATGCTTGGGAGCAAAAGTTATGCCACAATAACCTCAAAATGGGGGAAACCAAGCAACAAAAAAATCCAAAAAAAATCCAAATAATAATTTTAATATTTTTTTTCTTGTAGATTATATTTTCTTCTAAATGGGAAGCTTTGATTTGTTCCATTTGGATTAGTGATATGAAAGTTATGGAGTTTCTTGTTTTGCGACCAATCATAGCAACTTCTTAAAAGAATTTTTTTCTTCCACTTTGAATGCTAATATCTTTCAATCTATATAGTCAAACATCACAAAAAATTTATCACATGATCTAAGGCAAGTGTAGAACAAGACACTATGGTTAAATTTTAAAAAATATTTTAAAAATTTATTTCATAGGTGAACACAACAAAAGTGGTAGTTTTGAGTGATTTTGGCAGAAAAATGACCTTGCGGCTTTAGGGGCTAGTGTAGCAGGCAGGCACCCTAGAATGATTAATTTGGGGATGTTGAAATGGTGCACATGAGCCTCAATGAGTTGGAAAAAATAAATAATCAACAGCAAATCTGTAAGTAGGGAAACAAGATTCTGACAGCGTTTATTGGGATACTCATAACTTATAAGTTTGATTGATGCTAACGTAATGAGGGGGCATGCCATGCCCATACTGTACACATTGCAATCCCACTACCGGTATAGATCATGCTAATAGTTTTTTTCTTAAAAAATAAAGCTATGGTACAGGCCATTATACAGTAGTCATAGTTTTGCAATCCCACTGTAGATCATGCTAATAGTTTTATTCTTAAAAAATAAAGCTACACTACAGGCCATTATATGGTGGTCATAGGTTTGCAATCCCACTATAGATCATGCTAATAGTTTTATTGTTAAAAAATAAAGCTACACTACAGGCCATTATATGGTAGTCATAGTTTTGCAGTGCTGTAAGTTAGTAAGGTAACAGGTCCAGAAATCGCCCACCTAAGAGCTGAAACTGAATTTTGTGGAGATGAAGCTTCTTGAATTTACTAATTTTCAGTAAATTTTCCTTGAAAGCCAAGTGGAATTAGCATCTAACCCAAGTTTCATATTTTTGGAACTTTGTGGAATTAGTTATAAAATTTTGAAGTTGAAATGACATAGGACTCTAAAATTGCCCACCTCCTAAAATGTACATTGTTTGTACATTCCTGAAGGCTATGAAAAGGCAACATGTAGACATAGTATACATTTGAGGATGTGGGCGGTTTTAGAGTTTGTGCAATTTCAGAGTCTGTTACCTTACATGTGCCCCCCTTGCTCATTGGCAAGGGAAAAACGATGAATTTTTTTATTTGTCACGCATGATCCAATTTTTAAATTTTGAATTCATATTTGTAATTAGAGACCCCAAATTAGCTATGAGTGGTGTAGAAGTGAAATTAATCAAGGCACATAACAAGGGGGCTTTTATTTGCATGCCCCCCCAAATGATTTTGGGGGACAAGCGAGGGGGACGGTTCACCCCAACCTAATGTTAATCCCTTAATAAAACCGAACTACATATTTGTGAGAGACTAGGGTGACATATGGGTATGCATGTTTTCATCACTTTAGAAAATACATGGGTTATTCATACGGTGTTCAAAAAATGCATTTGAAAAGAATCTAGAATCTGCTTTTGACTACCAACAAGATCCCACGAAAATGTTCAATATATGTTCAATATAATAATGGAAACCATGATAATTTGCTTATTCAAACACATTTAGGCGTAGTTACCCTACTTACATTACTTGGAAAATAGGCTCGTGTAGCTCTCCATCATGTGTAAGATAAGTATATGCATGGAATTGCAACCTAGTCACTGTCTATAACTTGCGCCTATAACAAAGGAGGGACACCCAAATGCACTTGGTGTCTAAAAGGATCTCTTAAACAAATGCTTTCATTACATACATCTCCTACATCAATATGTACCTATTATTGAAGAAACGATTTTGGAACACCTACCAAGTAAACTTTGATCCCTTGTAACTTTTGATCCTTCATACAATACCCAAATGATGCATTCTTTAGTACATTGAAATTTCCTTTCATTTACTAATTATAATTTTATAACCGTCTAATAATAAAAAATGTACACAATAGAAAAAGTGGCACTTTTAGGTGTACCTACTTTGTTTGTAGTCTAAACATGATAACTTAACCCCTAAAGGAGTAGATCCATTGCAAAATGGTCAAACATCATGGCTAAGCAAAATTTGGCCTTTCAGATTGTGTTCAAATATCAATCTTATATTTCTTGTATGTAATATTGTAAATATGGATTGTCTATCACTAGAAAAAAATCAATTTGTTTTATGAAAAATTGAAATTGTTATAATTCTATAACAAAAAATAGAAATAAATGAGTAAATTGTATAACAAAAAAAATCAAATGAATTTGTATTTTTTTTCAATAGATACAAGTTACAATGGAGATTGGTGTGAAGATTTAGCAATTAATTATTTTTTATTTTACAACCTTGCCAACAACCTTTAAGTCAAAGGACACTGTCAAGCTAAATTTATCCTTAATATAATTGATATACAAAGTTTTGATTTTTTTTCAGTTGTGAAAGAATATATTTTCTACTGATTTACAGGTTTTCATAATTTTTAATGGAAAATTCAAATTATTTTATTTAAAAATAATAATAAATAAAATAATATAATATCAATTCTATTGTATATTAGAATAATTTGAATTTTTTACTATAATGAAGTATATAATGAGAAACATAGTTTTGTAATTTAAATATAAAAAATAGTCAAAAAATGAAATAAAAATGAAATATACATAATGTCGTGTAATTTGGATTTTAACACATAAGGCTTGCAATTGCAATAATTCTTTCAATTTTTCAATTTTTCAAAATTTCAAAATAGAACAGATATGAAACTTGTTAAGTTTCATTTTTTGGTTTAAATGAAATACCCAAATTGGTTATTATAAAAGTTCCAATCAAGGTTAACTAAGGTACATTCACTTTGGGGATGCATAGACTTTTAGAGGTTATGGTTGATTTTAAAGACATGTAGAATCAAGCTTTGAAAATGTAAAGTTCATTTATATGATGTCCAAAAATTCATAACAAGTTCAAACTTGGTGAAAAAACATATTTATGCTAATTCCTAATTTTGCTCTTGTTCTTAGTACTAGAAAATTCAGCAATGGTGTGAAGGCAAACTCCTAATTATGGCCACAATAGGTTGTTTCCCTTAAAGCTTCTTTCTTAAAGTGCAAATAAAATCTTTGATACCTTAAATGAGGTTGTTTGTTTTGTTTGATTGTTTGTCTTGGTTGGATCACCAAAACCATGCATCCCCCCCAAACCACGTTCTTAGTACTATCAAAAAGCACTCAGAAAGCTCCCGGAAAGCTCTCGGAAAGCTCTCTACAAGGAGTGCACAAACTTTGTTCCATGGCATTCCAACACACAATAGAAAAGATATTGAATTTTTTTTTTAAACTATGAATTAAAAAATTAAACTTTACTTTTACTTTCATTTTATTATACTGTCACAATGACACGGGGCATACTAGTAGAGTATTAAGGATACAACCAATCCCTGTATACTAGCACACTTTAAAAGTGCAAATTCCTAATATTCAGAGAATCTGTCCTGTTGTGTACACATCTGATGGGACAACTTCCACATGCCAAATTTTGGCAGTTGGCAGGAGCCCTGAAGGTGGGTTCAATTAAACACATGTGACAGGAGCCCCAGGGCAGTTCAATTAGAGAGAGAATGGAGTGTGTGTACGGGCTACAGGGCAGAAGGAAGCGTCAAGCCAAGGTATAGATCCATAAGGATCAGCTAGAAGTACCCAACTTGATGTTTTGTATGGAGCAGGCTTGTTGACCACTACTGTCGGATTGGTGCTGATTACCAACAATACAGACAGTCATGGTCGCATTGTCCTCCACTCCTCCATCTGCCACAATTTGACACATATTTTGCAAATGAAGTTACAGCCTCCTGTAATTTCCCACAGTAGAACAATGACAGACTAAGTTAAGCAACACCCTCCCAACATGAACAATGAACAATCACATGGTCACCATCTCCTTGAAACCTGCAAAAACAGCTAATTCATGATCAATGTAGTTTTGCAAAACAACAAGAACTTCCAAAATATTGGACAGGAGGGATTGACTCTAGTTTGGGTGTGTGAATTTAGTTCAAAACACTAGAGATGAATTCACTGTCAAAATGTATTCCTGGAATGCAGGTCAAAGAGAAATGACAAAAGGAGGAGTCTTGTGTGCAACCCAAAAAGTCATCCTCAGAGCTGGGGTCAGAGTATTGAACCATGAGAAACTTACTTATTGGTCTGAGAATCAGAAATTGGAGCAGCATGCATTTCCGTATTTCTGCAGGAACAGAGGATTACAAGTGTGCACAGGGTGTCAAGCTTCTGAGAAGACTTGGGACTCTGTAGGTTAATGATTGCAACAAGCCCTTCAGCTTTTCAGCTTCAGATATCTTGCTTGGTCTTCCTGGTTGGTGACCCAGCATATGTCAGACATGTCCTCAGCATTGCCCAACTTGATCACTGATGAAAACTTCACAGCCGTGCTACTGAAGTAACTTAGTTCTCATTCTCTTCTGGCATCATGTTTCATGTGGCTAGCATGCACATCCCCCAGATATTAGAAATCTGAGTCAGTGTACAATTGCAGGGGATGCATAATGCCAGCACACTAAATGAAAATGAAAATGAAAATGAAAATGAAAATGAAAATAGAAATAAAAAGACTGCAAATACTAGCTGAACTCCAGGTTTGGTCGGTTGTTCAGTTCTTCCTTGACAGTGTGCTTTGTTCTTCATTAAGAGTAGTTGCCAGTTTGTAAACCTCGCACACATACAGCTAGAAATTTATGAGCAACTATCTATATATGGGTATAGACCAACAGAGTTGTGACAAATTTTTATGACATTTTGCAATTTGTTCACTCAGAAACTATGCAATGCATCATGTTCACTGGGCACAATAAAAATAAGGCATTCATGTGATGGAAAAAAATGGCGTGATTCCATGTGTAAATAAGCTCTGTATCACATTTACATACTAGAGCATTCTCGAGGAGATTGAGTATTCTTCTCCAGAAAAAAAAAATATATATATATATATATATATATTCATATTCATATTCTTAGGTACGAAAAGTGTGACTGGGGCAGTTGGAATACTCAAACGACATATCCATTCAGACAGCAAAGGTTAATGTAGAAACTAAGGAATCTGGGACGGCCAAAGCAGCAGAACATTGACAAGACAAGAATGTGATGCATATGCTCTCAGTATGCACAGTTTATTGTAGAATTCTCACTTAAAGGCATTGTCAATTCCTTATATATATCTGTGCCTTTTTTCACATCTGCAATTGCAGCATACCACAACGGACACTCCATTATTCCAACTTACAGAAAACAGATTTTCAGAGAAAGTGATTTCTCACGTATGACAAAAAGCTTGAGGTAGCCCTAGGCATACTTCTTAATTAGTTGACCAGACCCCATCTGGTTCCCAGAGACAAAACCCCTGAAGACTAAGTAGTGAAATAGTGGTGAGACGCATCAAAAACTAGGGTACTTAGACAAAACAAAATTGGCCATCCGTTCTATTAACAAAACTTAGCAGATTTGAATCTTAAGGTGTACATAAACGAGTTTGCGTATGCAAACCGAATAATGTCACCGTGTCTAAGCGGATTCCCCCCATTTACAAGGCAGTCATTAAACTCAATTCGTTTAAACGTATTGGGGTTGACCAGCGAAGCTGATGCAAACCAGCCACAGAACACATGGATGTCTGATGGAGCGCAATCAGACAGGCAGGTGTTGGAAATTTGAACAATATACTGCGGGATGCCTGAAGAGGTATCACGGCCCTGGAATATGCTAATATCTTTGTTTGTACACATATCTGCAGATAACACACAAGAAGCATTATTCACCGGCTCACTGAATATGGCAACGCCCATAAGTAATCGGCATTGGTGACTTTCATTCCTCAGAGCAATTTCACAGTGAAGGACACTTACTAGATGCTAAGATTCGACGATTTGTATACTGAGTCCTCTGAACCATCTCATCTGGGCTTAGCATATTTGTAGGAGATTTAGACCTCCACTCCAACCCTGCATTCGAGCAACTAAGAAGTGTAAAGACCAAAACTGACCAACCTCACCTTAAAACTGACATAACCTCATAAAAATATCTTGTGAGCTCAAAAACCGAAAGATCAGTCGCTTCTTACAAGACGGGTCGCTATCTGCAAATCAAAAGATTAGTAGGAGGATATTGCGCATAGATAGGGCAAGGAAGTTCTTATAGGTTAAAATTAGTATTCGCACTGATCAGGCTGTCTCTAGAAGATTAATCTTCTGAGCACATTCCCTCAAACCTCCGCCTGGATATGGCTCAAAGAGTTTCAGGCACACATTCCCACACACGCCGACTATATTCTTAAAGATTACTCAGGAGAATATATTAATAAATACGTGCTCAAATTAGGGTCGAAAAAAGGGAATTTACTTTTATTCATGAAGTAGCAGTCATGGCCATTTACATGTGACGGCAGTTTCAACTCTCAGTTGATATGCAAAGGAATTCGCGTACTGAAATGTGATGCTATCTCCATACGGTATGGGATTGCCATCATTGACAAGACAGTCATTGAATTTTACTCTTCTGAACACCTTGGGGTTGACAAGTTTGGCCGATGCGAACCAGCCACAAGCCACATGCACATCGGATATCGGACACCCTACTGTGCACAGGTTGAAGATTTGAACACTAAATGTTGGTATGCCGTTCGGCAGCGGGCTTCCCGGCCCTTGGAATATGCTTATGTCAAACTTTGTACAGATTTCTGCAATCAACCCAATGTTCCACGTATAAATCCACCTAACCGTTATAGTTTCGCTTTCATTTGACACCCATTCATCTGGCTTCACGTTGTTCCCTGTTCGGATAAACCACACAACCATCCAAAGAAAACGTGGGAAATGGAATAGCTTACCACCATCTAGTAATCTACGATACGTATACTTCACAGATCTTCTCCTTGTAGAAGATGCAATCCCTCCCAAATTGGGGTAGTCATTCAGCGGCCTTGTTTCGTTCAAGTTAGCATCCATGAAGAGTTTAACGCCTCCGAGACCTGGAAAAATGAATGCATGACATGATCCCATTCAATTAGCATGGATACTCTTGAAAGTGTGCAATTACACTCGGAAAAACTGAGTGAAATCCAATCAAAGAAGTTTCAATTGAAAACTACGTACACAGACCGATATTTCAGGATTACGTTCAGTAGAATGACCCGACAAAGCTCCACTGGTTGGTCGATTAACACTAGGACTGTAATCGATTTTACAATACTGTAGCATAAACCTATAAGTACGGCATACAGACGCAATATATCCAGTGACAAGTTTGGAAAGCTACTTAATCGGGATCTCGATTTCTACTGCCTAATATAAGCATTGCAATATTGTCTGCAGAAGGTGTCTAATTAACTGAGTGTCTAAAAGGAATAGAAAATCTCGGAAAGATTTGAGATTCCTCTTCGGAATTCAAGATTCCATCGAAAATTTGAGACATACAGTCTTTAAGCATTATGCTAAAGCATCAAATTAGGTGGGGGACAAAAATTTCAGCCTAGGACACCCCTGAAGTCATAGGAAGCTGAACCAATTCTGTTCAGCATGTGGAAAGAAATTCTCGATAAATTATTACTCAACATTAGACTGACTGAGTACACTTCTCATTCAAAAGCCTAGCAGCTCGAAACACCATCCTGTTTGATGGGAGATACTGAAATACACAGGGAAATACCAGAGAAGAAACAGGGGCAAGGAGGATCAAGCATCGAACCTGATGTAGAGTCAGCACGCATGGAGCGTGGCAAGACGAAGAAGAGAAGGCAGGAGAGAGTAAAGACGAGTAGCGTTCGCGGTCGCAGAGGAGCTAGTATAATGGCACTCATCGCGGCAGCACCGAAACACGGTTGAAGCTTCCAAAATATAAGTGCGTTGCCTTCGATCCAAGTCTAGTGCAGACTAATTGGGGCTGAGCTTTGTGTAGCACCTGCCGCCGCTGCCCTTCGCCGACACTAACTTCTTTAAGTCGGAAACTCCAGTCGAGTAGGCCGCCGTCAGTGTATTTACTTGTGCTGAAGTTCAATACAAGCCCATCCCCAGTTGACAGGAACTGAACTTACAGTTCCTGCCGTACTTCCGAGTCTAAGAAGATCCACAAATGTTTGGACGCTCCATAAAATTCAATCAGATGAGTATGCAGACGCTGCAGTTCCGCTACAATCAGACTCTCGGGCCTAACCGGCTGGGGTCTCTATACTCACTCCCGGAGAAGTTCAAACTGCGCTACGAAGGGAATACACGACTGTTTTAATGCGATCACGTAGAACCGTTCAAAATGGTCAAGCGTGCAGCGCATGCCTTCAGTTTCTTAACTGGATTTTGCAGGGTCTTGTGGTCAAACTCAAGGTTTAAGGCTCCAGAGGACTTGATTGATGACAGCCCGAGGGAGAAATGTTTTTTACTGACTGACTGCTTTGCGTCAGGAATTCGCGTATCCAAATCCCTTGAAACGCAACAATGCACTGCATTGTGCACAAGATGGAAGGCCTGTGGACTGTTTTGAACCTCCAGTGCAGAAGGTGACGAATTACGAATGAAACTTTTGGAGACAAAATTATCCCCGGGTTCAGCAAGAACAGGAGATAGTGAGGAAAATCCACGGGTAATTTTTCTTGAAGTACGAGAGGACGTGCGCTCTGCGAACAGGTTAACCAAACCCGACAATAAGACCTCAGGACACGCTCACGTGAGCAGACTCATGCACAGCACCCGTCGCTCAACTGTAGGAACTGGACTGCAATCTCTACAGGAGACAGAGAGCGAAGCATTAAAGTCAAATTCTCTCGGCTGTGTACACACAGAAACAGAAACGGAACGAGGATCTGCAGAACTTAGGGATTCTATCCCCACACTTCGACCTCCCCTTCTCGTTCACCACCAAAGACCATTGACGTCCAGACTGCAGATAACAAACTCAGCAGGAAGAGAAAGAGTCTCTATCCAATGTAACAACTCCAGACCACTGCCACTTGTAAAGATCATATAACATACTACCCCCCGCAACTCATCGCAGGCTTCAAAGAAGCCCAAAAAAGCTCCCAGTCCTTCCAAAAAGAACAGCTAGCTCCACGTCCACAACCAGCAGTACAAGCTTGACTTTCCTCACACGCTGCCCCATGCGTTAACCATGCCGAAACCTAAATGCACATCCTCCTCCAACTCAGAACTACTGTATTTCATTTCGCGCTCCTCCGAATACAAAAAAATAGAAACATGAGCGCCATTTCAGGACTCGGGTAGAATAGAAAAGAAATAAAACTCCACCACACGAACGAATTGTAGCGTGAAACGCGAGATTAATAATCCACAACGTCAAGAAGCTCCATGAGATTTGATCAACACTTCTTTCCTTATCACATAGCCTCCGTGCACACGCGCGCCTCCACCATAAAAGAAACAAACAATCAGAGCGAAGCAATCAGAGCGGAACAATCGCGCAGTCAGAGTTTACAGGAATTGAGGCCTCAGGAAATCGGGGCAACGAGGTTACTGTGCCGGGATGTTCGAGGGCGTGCGGGGTCCTTATGCGATTGCGGCAGGAAACGGCCGGTCGCAGGAATGCGAAATGCCCGAGAAGCGGGGCTGGCGAGTTGGCAGGTTGGCGGGCGGGGTCTCTCGGGAAGCTCAATGGCGGCAGTAAGCAAACAGGCGACGGGTCGGCATGGGACGGGTGGCGATGGGAACGCACCCGACCCGGCCTGCCGTATTTACTGCGGAACTGGGGCGCGTACTCTGTAATTTACTTGACGTCTACGCTAGGAGAGCTACGTAGCTAGTTCGTCCCCCTACTTATTGAAGTATTTACTCGGTTCCGTAGAATACGTAGTTACTGAGCAGTCAAGGGGTAGATAGGCGCAGTAAATGGACGGGTTTTACGGATGGTGAATAATAAAACGTTGTCTGGTGCGGTAAATAAATTTGTGAAAGGGCATAACATTATTGCCAGTTTTTTGGTGTTTTTTTAAACAAATGAACCAATTCCATTAAAAGAGGAAAAAGTACATTGAACCAAGGGAACCAGTCCTCGGCGGAGAGATTTTTTTAATTTTCCACAAAAATTATTGACCAACTTTAAAAGAGTCATTTGGAGAGGACAAATTGGAAATTCGGGCATGTTTTTATGAAGTCAATTTTGAATGAACAGTTTTGAAATGTGACGCAAGGAAATAGGTATGTATCTTGTTTGTGAAAATTCAAAAAAATTGTTGATTGGGTGTTCAAATCAAAAGTTATAGTGTACAACATTTATTTGGGAACTTTTGTTTTTTGAAAATGAACAATGACCATTAAGAGAAAAAAAATCAATCATGGGCATGCTTAACCTGGGTGGCAAGCTAAGGGAGAGATGCCACTCCGGCTCGTGAAGAGTTCCAAAACAAAAAACCTCATTGTGGCACCAGGTGTCACTAAACTCCTGGTTGATAATTAACTTACGATCCTCACTACAACAATTTATTTGAGAACTTATACTAGATCCCTTGTTCACTTCTACTCTTTTTTTTTTTTTTTCTACAAATCAAATGAAATACCAATGCAAAGCAAGTCCAATACAAAAACAACCAAGCTAAAGGCTTGACAAGAAAGAATCAAACACAAAACAAGAAGGAAAATAAGAGAAAAAATACAAGAATCAACAAGGGCTTGTCCCCTATCTGTTTCAACCCCTCACTTCTAAAATTTGACATATATGTAACCAACGTGATTTATTATGGAGTTGTAAAATAAGTCAATTGTATCTAGTATTAAAATCTCACTTCAAGAGGAGTCAAGGTTAGCCCTTGTGTTTGTAAGGCCAAAATCTCCAATCCCTTCTAATTTTTCAAATACTATAACTTTTCAATTACATAACCAAAAAAACAAAAAAAATTAATCCCACATATTTCTATGGTAATTTGTTACAATTTTGTACGGTGGGATTTCAAAAATGAATTGTCTTTGTCATTTTTTTCTAATTGCCCCCAAAAGTGTAATTTATAACAATTTATAACAAAAATATATCATGGTCCTTTTGGAATAGATTGAAATTAATTTTGGATGTTTGGGGCACCTTAAATAAAGAATCAAATTTTGATTATTTTTTCCCTCATTGATCGTGGTATAAGTCCTCACACAGTGATTAATTATCACAAGGCTATCAATAGTTTCATTGCTATTTTCTAGCTAATTTGTAGATACGTATGAAAGAATTAAATGCATAAATGTCAAATAACACCAAAATTAATGTTTTAGTTGCATTGTATAGGTGTACATGTTTAGTATGGAAAAATTGCAAGAAGGATTTCTTTTGTGCAAAAATTCTTTAAATATTAGTACATGAAAAAATGATGCAATAACCATGCTAATTGAATGCTATTAGGATATTAATTACTTTTGTATAAATATGTCTATTTTAGAAGTGTATGTGATTGGATTTGCATAGACACACACACACACACACATACATATATATATATATATATAATTCTTGGAAGGGTGAAAGGAACTATAAACATATTTGGTCCAACTCACTCACCCCAAAAGAAAATGAGGTAATTAAATTGTTGAACCCCTAATCATTAGACAAGTCATCTCCAAACTCCATGTACACATCTTTATTAGACATTCACGTATTGATTCACATAATTCACGTAATTAGATTCTTTTTTTCTTTTTCTTTTTTAAAATTTTAAAATTTTAAAATGACAATGAACTAGTGCTTGTGCATAACAAGTATTTAACAACTAAGATTTAAATATGAACACCTTTTCAATATTAAGGGATCACAAATACCTTACTAAAAGTACATATTTGAATATTTAGCAATGTCCTTACCAAACAAATTTTTCATTCTTTGAGAAAAATTTGAGATATTTCATCCAATGAAAAATATCAAAAATGACATTTCCATACAATGTTTATATTGAAAGTTTGTTGCAACAACTTTTTAGTACCCCCATATCATTAAATTGATAAAATATTAAAAGCACTTTAACAACATTTAAATTGTTGATCATTGGTGAATAAAGGCTATTTAGATTCTTAATTGGTCAAATTTCCACAGCAATTAAAGAAAAATATAGGATAAGATAAGTTGTAACATTCTATACATTGCTTCTTGCATTGCTTTCATGTAGTCAAGCGATCCAAAAGCTTTGACTAAAATGAAAATATAATTTTTTAGACATAAGGTGTTATAAAAATCATTTTTCTAAATACTAATGAATTAAGAGGTAGACTTTGTAGCATCCATTAGGTGTGTTGGGTAGAATAATGCCCACCTATTTTTCATTTTTCATCTTTATATGTAGATACTAAGGTTAGTATAAATTTAGTGTAAAACTTTATAAATATAAAAATATATATATTTTTTCCAATTCAAATAGAAATTAACTTTTTGAAGTCATGCAATAATTCTAAGACTTATTTTAATTTGATATAAAAAATAATCACCTAACTTTTCTACGAGCAATAGGTACCTTGTTCATTTGGATTCAATGCTTGTTTGGATCCAAAAAAAAAGAATAGACCATTCTACCACCTGAAACATTTGAAAACTAAAGACTCTCTAGCATTTCAAGTTAGATGATTATTTTTTATATCAAATTCTCTATTACTTCTCTATTGCTTTAAAGTTCAAGACTTTCTAGCATTTAGGATGACTTTGTCAATTTACATTGTAGTTTCACCCTATTGAGGCCACCTAAATATTTTCACCACCCTAGGCATTACAAGATTCCTAGCTACACTGAAAAGTTGTTTCAAGCTAGTTCCCCAGACACACTAGACTGCAGTAGTGGACACATTCCCACAGTTTGGAAATTGTAGGGAACTCACAACCTTTTAAATAAGGTAAATCTCATGTAATGAATGTCCATTATGACTGTCTAAAAAATCTAATACATGTTACTTGTTTGAATAAATGAAGCAATATGCCTTTTTAGGACATGTTAGTCGCATTATTAGAGTGTGCAAGTGACAACTTTGAAATGACCTAGTGGATTTAATAGGATCATTAATTTTTATGTAAAGATTGTAAACATTATATGGCCTTGACAATTGTCTTAATATATGGAAGGCAAGTGGATTGTCTCTTTTGAGGAGATAAAATAAACCAAACTATGACAAGCAAAAGGCCTATTGAAGTCTTGCACCAACCCATGACTTTTTTAGGCCTTCCTACTGTGACCATATTGTAACCACTTTAGGTGAGTAAAATGACCATATTAGATACACTTTTTATTGATTTTGAAATAATCGAGAACCTTTGTGAAGCCAATTGGCCATCGCGCTTTCAAAAATTCACAACAAATTCATCTTTTGTCAAAAAATAAAATAAAATAAAATAAAATAAAATAGCTCTACATCCCCATTTCTCACATTGTTTGTCTTTATGTCATTCTACCTGTCATAGGCTGGTTAGTTACCTTAGTTACAAAAATCAATAATTTCACTTCTTCTTATTTTGAAGGATCCAAAAATCCTCCAAGGAATCAGATCAGAAATTGTGACCGCACACTCAATAGGGACGCCCTTTTCTTATCTCCAAAGCTCCGTCGATCTCAATACTGTAATTGTCACCCCTTTTTCAAAAAAAAATTAAAAAAAATACTGTGATTAGTTACCTATTTTCCTCTGGAACCGACTCTTTGCTTGGGGTTACCTTATTAAGTGATTTTTTGGAGACCTCAGTTAAGTTGTAGAGTCCCTTTAATAATTCTTAAATGACGGACTGGTCTGAAGATTTCGTTTTCGTTTTTGGTTGTTGTTTTCCGAATCCCTGTGGATCTTGAATTTAGTGTGACCTTTCCCATTAGTATACTCCTTTCCCAGCAGCCTTTTACCTCCAACTCCTTTTATTGTGTCAATGGCCGACGGCTTTCAGTCAGTGACTGGAATCATCCATGAGATTCACACAGTTTATGAAAGGATATTGAACAACCTTGATCATTGATAGGTAACTCAACTATAAGAGTTAAGATGTCTCAATACTCCTCGTAACTTAACCCAGGCTTAACTGAAGTTAACTTAACTCATATAAAGTTAAGTTAATCATGGAAAAGCTGATTCAGTGTGGAGCAGCTGAGCCAGGAATAACTTCCCCAATCAACAGAATTTCACTGACCGGAAAACTCATAATGTCGCCCCATCATCATGAGAATTCCATATTATCTTAGTAATCATCCATATTATTATGATTATTATTATTATTTCAAAAGAACGGTGACCATTAAAGGGGAACAGAGAAACAAAGGACCTGGTCACGGGGGTCGGGGGTGAACTGACCCCCTCACTCGTCCCCGAAGAAAAACCCTTAAATTTCTTATTTGCCACACATGATAAAATTTGCAATTTTTGAATTCATATTTGCAATCAGAGGCTCCGAGTGAGCTAGGAGAGATGTAGAGCTTACACTTTTTGGACATGAAATAGGGGTCTTTTTTTTCACTTGCACCCCCTCAACTGACTTGGGGGACGAGGAAGGGGGGGGGTCAGTTCACCCCAACCATCACGGGTCACCCAACCTAGGATCATCCATATTATCTTAGTAATCACTGATCACCTAGTTATTAGGAGAGAAGAAATGCGCTTCTAAGAAAATAAGAAAAAGAGTGGAAAGAAACAACATATACTAACCATGAAAAGAAAAAAATATAATAAGGGTTTTGAAGGAAGAGGACTAGATAATGCTTGAGAGCATTATGGGACATAGTGTCAAGTCTCATAGTTCATTATAAACATTCGTATCTATATTTTTTACAAATCTAAGGGTGTAGAAAGAGGGATTGCATTATGAATTATAATGCTTTTCTAACTATCCAATGGAATGGTGACAAATTTGCCTTGAAAATCAAACTTGGCATTTTGAGGGTTGAGTTCTATAAGGGATTCTCATCTTATTGCAATATGTCTCATTTTGAAACTTTTACCCTATTATATTAGTATTTAATCCTTGAGTGATGTTGTGGATGTTTATTGCCCAATGGATGATAGAGAATCCTTCTATGTAAGACAAAAGTGTCACATATTCATCGTTAGAGTTTTGTGTGGAAAAAGAAAGGTCTTGCATAGTAGTTTGACCTCCAATGAGTGCTCTTTTTTTTTTTTTAAATAAATGAATCACAATGTACCCAAAACTATGATTTCCTCAATGACCACCACCGTCTTTTAAAGGTGAAATGAAAAGTTGATGGTCTTAACAACTAATGGGAGTTTTGAAAAGTATTCAATGAGAGAGTGAAGAATTCTTATAAGACATCCAATGGGAGTTGAAGCATTATATACTTTAAGGGTGTGGGCTTAATGGGAGTCTAATGTCAACAATAGGTTCTTCTTTGAAATAAATAAATAATATATATTTTTTTGAATTTGAACATTTTACTATAGATTTAGGCTACTATTCCATATTAATATTCTTTTGTAGCATTGAACTTTCATTGAATTTGAGAGATTTTGAGGATGGTATTTTCTAAAATAAATTTATCAAACATCAAACTTTCAAGAAATTTACAATGGATGCTTGGGAGTTTGAACACTTCCAAACCTTCCAATGCACATAAGAAGGATCGTTACGTCTAAGTTTATGCATACTTATGGTTCATTTCCCAAAAATCAGATTCTTCTTCCAAATTAAGCTGACACTTAGCTCAACAATAAGGTGAAAATTCATCAATTGCAACAAAGTATCGAGATTTTGCTTAAAATTTTATATTTATTTATTCTTAAAATAAATATAGTAATAATAATAACAAGTATTTACTTTTCCTTCAAATACTACTTAACCTGTAAAGTTCTGCAATGTTTTGAAGTCCAAAACTATTTCAATAGGGAGTCTGAAATCAAGGCTAAAATTTAAAACTTTCTCAATTTTTTTGATAAATTCAAATTTAGGGCCTTGATTTGAGGGCATAGTTAACATTTTGAAATGCATCTTCCTAAAATTCTAAGGTAGAAATCCCAAGTGATTACAAGATCATACAAGAGTGCCTAAACTTAAAAAACATTTTTTTTGTTCTTTCCAAAAGTCAAATTTTGTATTTCAACATTTTTAGCAAACCATTTGTTTGTACAACTACATTTAAGCAATTTTTTTTTAATGAATTGAAAATACTTGGGTAAAAAAATAGCCAAATAACTCACACTATTCTCTATATATTTTAGTGAGTAAGCCATATTCTTTGCTTTTGTTTTTATTTTGAAATTTCTAAAATTGAGTTAAAAAAGGAATTCAAATTTATTTTTGCTTTCATTGTTGTCAAAAACAAAACTCCTCATAGTTTTCATCTTATTTATTTGGAAATAATTATTCAAAACTATTTGCATTAGGGGAGATTTTTGCGTTTTAAGAGATTGTGAGTTCCCGAACTGCGGGAACGTTGATCTGACGTAGCTTGGAGACAGCCACATCAGATATAATTTTTTAATATATTTTTTATTAATTTTTTTTAAAATTTAAAAGAAAAGAAAATTTAATATATATATTTTTAATTTTTTTTAAATATTATTATATTTTGATTGTATAGGACTGGTTCCCAGCAATGGGAACAATTCTATAATAGTTTCCCAAGTAGCTAAAATCTCCCCTAATGCATGCATATCAATTGACTACCTCAGTAAGATTGTTTTTTGGAATAAAATTAAGAAAACAAAATTGTTGCCTAATTTGACTTTGAAATTAAAAAAGTCTTGTAACATTTGTAATACTTATCAAAACAACAAACTTAATCCAAAACTTCACATTTAAATCGTGATTTTAAGTTTTCAAAAAACATAATGCCAAAATTTAAAAATATGAAGTCTATTGAACTTGTTCAATTTTGCAAAAAGTCCCAAAGTGGTTTATTTAGTCATTTACAGGTTAGAAGTATGTTAGTAAGGTGAACCACCGTCTTCCTAGTCAAGTTCCGATTTTGATTTGAAATTTTCCCTTGGAGTACATAAAGGCATAATTGAGATGAAGTGATAATAAGTTCGTTCACTTTTATTAGTGGCTATGAGTTGAAGTAGGGCAAGAAGCTTGACATTGACAAATATTTTATATAAGTAGTGTTACATGTGCCAATAAATCGACCTTTCCCTTTTTTGCATTAAAAAGTCTTTCTTTGATATAGAATATTTTCCTCTCCTTTTTATAATGCAAAAAAGTTCATTTGAGTTTTGGATGTTGACTTTGCATTGGGTCATAGTTTTCTTTTAGGATTTAGGATTTAGGATTTTAGGGTTTGTAAGGTTAAGGGTTTGGACTTTACATCACCGTAACATAGGAATGGAATGAGGTCCACCTCCTATCATTACAAAATTCTGGCACTATGCCTGTTTTTGCTCATGGATTAGGAATGCCCTTCCCTAATCCTTAAACGACGAGTTGGTCACCACGGAAATCAATTGTTTTGGAACTATGTGAATTGTTGGCTTAAAAAAATAACAAAAGCACTCACTAAAAGTCAAACTACTATAGAAGACGTTTTCTTTTCACACAAAATTTGGAAAATGAATAAGGTAGGAGGTCCATAAACTGCTCATCTAAGAGCAGAAGCTGACTTTTGGAGAGGTAGAACTTCTTAAAATATTTTTTCAATAAATTTTCCTTGAAAGTCAAGAGAAATTGGCATCTAACCCAAGTTGTTTCATATTTTTTGAAGCTTTGTAGAATTAGTTATGAATTTCTGAAGTTGCAGAAAAGTGCATTTTTGTGGGCTCTAAAACCGACCACCTCCTCAAATGCACACCACTTGTACATTGGAAAGTGCAAAATGTACCTCTAGAGCCTGATCGATTTTAGAACCTCGCTCCATTTTAGGACCTCCTACTTTAGTTGCACTTGTATCCCACATAGAGAGATTCTTTGTCATTCATTGGCTTGAAAACATGTTTAGCGTTGTTTATGCATTAAGCTTAGAAGCTGAACTGAAGCCCTTGATTCATCCACCTGCTCATCCATCTCTGTGATGTGATGTAGGCCTCCGTGTGAACACTTTCACGTCTTCAATAGGGGTAGTCACACCTTCTTCACTCCGGAGTTGAGGAACGGAGAACACATACGTGGCGTTTAGGGATTCAGTTGAACTTATCCTTTAAAGAGAGAATATACTTTAGTGCGTATATCTTCCGGACTCCCACTCTTCACCTCCAGAGGTGAAGAGTGGGAGTGTGGAAGATATACGCACTTAAGTATATTCCTTTGTGCTCTACACTTTTACCTTTCATTGCCGCTTTACCTTTGTTGTTGCCGATTTCCCTCCAACTTTACGTCTAATCTTAGGTTTAGGTAAGTTGCTTCTCCACTTTTTTCATTCTCCACTCTCAACACATCTTTTAGAGGTGTTACACCTTCTTCACGCACCGCGGCTTCCCATTGGCTCCTCCAAACCCTCCCCAACTTCTCATTCTCCAGTGACGAAGGTGTGACTACCCCTAATTACTAAATTATCTACTAATTCCGAAGGTCTGCTGTCTGCAATGTACTAATCAGCTCCTAACTGTAAGATCATAAGTTCATAAGTTTTGGAGGGCATGGGGTTTTGGCATTATGAGTGCACGTTTGCTGCAGGCGGCGCTGCTGTTAACCCCATGATTACAGGCTGATTACTTAGCTACCCCTTAGGGGTCGCTTCCCTTAATTAACTTACGGGTATAGTAGGGTAGCCCACTGCCTGACTGATCAGTGTCTCTTGTTGTCCGTACCCAACGACAGAATCCCGCTTGCCAGGCGTGCTCTCTGGGGATTGGGAAAGAAAAAGCTTCAACTTAATCTAGGCAGTAGGCGCCCATTGGCTGCTGGCCATCAACTGAACAAGCCAGCCATTACTACTGAGGAGTTACTGACGACAGTAGTAAGTTACTGATTACTGTACTCAACCAACGCCAGGCAAGTGAGAGTCCAGTCCAGGACCCAAAAGTGGGGCCAGGGAGAAGTGACCCCCTCGCTCGGCCCTGCAGGCAAACCCTGGAATTATTTATTTTCTGCATACGATTTTTTTTGCAAATTTTGAATTCATTTTTGCAATCAGAGACCCCGAATTAGCTAGGTGTGGTCAAGAGCATACCCTAGAATGTCCCAAAATAGGGGGCATTTTTTTTATTTGCACCCCTTGAAAGGCCGAGCGAGGGGGTCAATCCACCCTGATCAAAAGTGGGGGCAGGAGCAGGGATTTTTCGGTTTAAAAACTCATCCATTGAAAGAGGAAACAATAAGGGTCGGTTTACTCCTAGAGGTCGGGCCAATTTGCTAGGTCAAAGGCTAAGAATCCTCACTTGAGATTGGACAAAACCCTTCACACCTAAAGGCTCGGTCAATTTGGTGCTATAGAAATTTTCATCTCAAAAGACATGATTTGACATGGCCCAAGCTCGCAGAATTGGGTGCACCAAATAATGGGAGTCCGATTCTTGGCCTAGGGGGCATTGTTTGATTTCAATTAAAAAAACTTTTTTATTATATAAAACATTATCATACTACTAAAATCATAACTCTCTTTGTAATATCATAAATGCTACCATTAATAATAGGGGCTCATACTTGCTATGCTACGCATTCATTGTATCAGAGCATCCCCACTCCTGCTCACTATACTAGGTCAGGACTCCATGCTCCGGGCCCGGGAGTCAAAATAGTCCACACCGTTACTCGGGGCGTTGTTTCCCAAGCAGCGGGCGCACCACATTTATCCTGAGATACCTCAACTTGGCGTGGACGGGGAGCTTTTGCTAGAGCCCGGAGTTGACCAAGTTTGCATTCAATTTTGCGTGATCTGTTCTTTTTTTGCACCAGTAGCCAGATGTCGTCATTGCGATGGGTCTTAGGAATTTTATTTTTTTTAAATGCAGAAACAGAAACAGCAATAATTGTGGTTGCGGCAACACATTCTAGGAAGTTGAGGTTGCCGGCCCACACTGGGGGATCCTAGCTGCCCGGGCACACCACAGAATGAGGAGCCCACCATGTCAAGTTTGCCGTGGAGATTTGGCTGCTCCACGGTGGCGATGCTCTCACATATTAGTAAAATTTTGATATATTTGAATAGAATGCATGATAATGATTTCAATAAGTCTTTGAAATAATTAATTTTAATATTTTGTAAAAATATTTTCAATCATGCATACATGAAAATAATATTTTCACACAATGTTATATTACAGAAATAGAGTAGTAGTTTGCAATCACCTCTATAATATCGCTTTTATAGCTTTTATGATTTCAAAATTCTATTGCTACTACCAAATGATTTGAGAAATTTATTCAATTGAAGCAATTTTGGATTTCACAACAATTAAGTTGTTCATGAAGTTTTTGAAATTTACGAGTTTTTCTTTTCAATCTACTAAGTTTTTGGGTTGCCATTGTTCGTAACAATTGAGTCATTTATTGAATGCATTACAATAAATGTATATCTTTTACAATATTCACCATTGCAGCATATATTTCATTCATCATTCAATAAATTTCTATTGTTCATTTCAATATATGCTTACTTATAAACAAAATTATACAAAGATTTTAGTAATTTATATTTGAAGATTTATTGAAATTTTTGTTCTGCATTTTATCTAATATATAAAAATTCTAATAAAATTCTAATAATCAATGCGTAGCATAGCAAGCACCAACCGCTAGTTGTTTTTAAAAAAATAAGATTTGTTGGATGTTGTGCAATTGACCTCAAGAGGAATTGGCCTAACCTCTAGGTGTAGAACAGTCCTTAAAATTTTAGCCCTTCTCTCTCTCTCTCTCTCTCTCTTTTCTAGTTTTTTTAATTGGCCGTGCTTCTTGGTCCCTATTATAATCTTACTCTAATGAGTAGTTGAGGATGGCCTCTAGCGTAAAAGGGGCTGATATTTTGTGCAATTGGCCTCAAGAAAAATTGCACGGCCTCTAAGTGTAAAGCGGCCCTCAGTTACAAAGAACCAAAGGAACCAATCCCCAACAAACTCGCAGATATGGGGGCAATAGTTTTCAGGGGAGGCATACTAATAATATTAATCTTATTGATCTTTTATAATAAGGTTGATGTAAATTAAGAGTCCATTGATCTAAGGTCCACTTTACACTTTAATGGTGGAGAAGTACACCTAAGATGCTAAACCCATTTTATGAATTGGATTCAACAATGAGAATTTATCCCTTGAAAAAACATGAGAATTTTTTATTTGTCACTTACAATGAAATTTGCAAATTTTGAATTCATACTTGGAATCAAAGGCCCTATCTCAATTGAAAGAGGTGAAGAACATAGAATTAACATGTCACAAAATAGGGGGCTTTTTTCACAATTACCATGCAAAATGTAAAATTCACCCTATTGGGCCCAATTTGTAGGACAAGTTTAGAATCATGCAAAGTGCACCACTCAAGAATTGTAGAATAATGGAGCAATAGGATTGGAGTAATTTTGTTCTTCAACAGATTGGGTTTGCATTACAAGTAAGATTCGTTGAGTGGAGAATTTCAAGCATGGATGAAAAAATGACATGCTTGCCCATGTGGCAACACGTAAGGGGGGTTCTCTTGAAAGTCATGTTTCTTGGGCAACACCAACTTCACTTTATTGTCTTTTTGTCATGGCATATCTTAGCCGTGCAATTGACGTCTTCTATTATTTCAAATAACATTAGCGAGCTCTTTGCCTCTTCTTCTTTCACATTGCAAAACTCTTCTCCTAGTGAAGTTGTCTTAGAAGACTTTTTTCGCTTGGTGTTTATACTACAAATGGTCAAGACTTCTTATGGCATTATTTTATTGTCCCTTCATCTTCTCCAACATGGTCCACTAGTAACCTCAAATAACCATGTCTAGCCAAAACTTCTTGATTGACCTAGTGCACTTCTCTGCCATCAATATAAACTAGCTCTAAAGTCCCATGTCATGTCTAATAAATGATTACTTCTTTGACTCTAATACATTTGCTCTCTTGATTTTAAATGAGTGTTTTAAGACACAAGATTTAATAAGGGTTCAAGTTTGAACAAATATGAACACTCACTATGCATCTAAAAGATGCGAATGCCTTGCCCTACCTCCCCGGATTGAAAAAATTTCCTACCATTGGATGTGAAATGATAAAAATGAAACCACTTCTATGTCATCAATTGTGTTATTTTTTGAAATTAGACATTGTTCAACAAGTGCCATTGGATCTTAGGAAGAAATTAGGACCCCTCACAAGTACCTTCAATTTTTTTCCAAAAATCAAAGTCATTGATATCTGTTGCCTAGAGGGATGATTAGCGTTGTTGCTAGAATTAGTGTTAAGAGAGTGTATGTATTCACCTTGGAAAAGTTTCACTTTATTTTTGGTAGTAGTTGTTGACTACACGGTAAACTGTAAGTGGAAAGTGTGTTTGGATGCAACTACTCCTATGATTTTTCTATATTGTACCTTGATTGACCCTAAGATTCTTTTATTTTACGATTTTTTTCATTTTTCATATGGTGTGATATGAAAAATGAGTCACAGTTTCAACTAGTTTGTTTTGAAGAAGATTTCAAATATTTTAAAGTCACATCATACATAGCAGTTTAGTTGTGTGATTCTCTTGCAATTTCATGTGGATTTGGATAGATACCTCCAATAATAATTGTGCTACTTGTATGTCCCTAAATTTTGAAGCTTGTAATTTGCAAACAAGACTTGGATTGCACATTGGCTTCACCATCTCTCGGTAAGAATCACACATTGCTCAATTCTACCATTTTACCAGTTTGATGTCTCTACATTATGGCATTGATCATAGAATTTGCGTTGTGTGATTCTCTTGCAACTACATGTGGATTAGTTTAGACGGCCCCAACAAAATACTCACAAGGCTTGACTTAATTAGTTCAATAGTATGGGGGTTATTTGATGTTGCAGTGATAACAAAGGTTTCTGATCAATTGTAATCAATATTATATACTAGTTAGCTGGATAGCTTGAAGAAAAGAAGCATTAGAGTTTGTTTTTGAAGTTATCTTGTCTTTGTCATGGATCATGGATCATGAGAGATATGTTGAAGGGAGTATTTGCGATAAGTCAAGTAAGGGTGCTTTTCTTTAAATACAATGCTTATTGTTCTTGCATTGTGCTCTTTTGCAAAACTAATTGTTTTGTTACCCCTACACTCTAAAGAGTTATAGTTTTCTTTCACTTTGTAAGTTTGGTATTAAGTGTTTAATTGGAGTTTTACAAATATTAGCTTATTTGCTTGATCTATTACTCCCTTCAAAAAAGTGAAAAACAAATTTTCTAGTAGACTTTTCAAATTTGTGGACTGTAAGCTTATGGAATACATATCTAACTATAGAAAATAGGGTTTAAGATTCCAAAGATTTTAAGGTTGAACAAACTAAAACCTCAATTCACAATGACTATGGGTTTTCTTCAAACTCTTGTAGTAAATTTTTCTACTTGAAAATTTTGAAGTTCTTTTAAAAAAAAGGTTCCTCATGTATCCCTTTGAGAATTTTTGGATGACATGAGTATCCCTTTTAGAATTTTTATAAAAGTCTTACAACTAGTAGGTAAGTGACATGTATATCCTTTTTGTAATTTATTTATAGTTTTCTTAGAAAATGACAGTTTCTCACTATGCACCTAAAACATCCAAGATATGCTATGTAGAATCCCCCAAAGATGCATAGATTTCATTTTTTGGATGCTTAGTGATAAAAGTGTTGAGTTCCATGAAAACTAGGCATGAAAATTGATGAGGTATACGTGTTATTATGCCATCAGTGGTTAAAATTTTCAAAAAATCTAAAATGGGTATTGAAGCCTTTTTTCTATTGGTTGTAAGCTTGAACATCCCCAAAATATGAAAAGGCTACATATGTAATTTTCTTTGTATAAAATAAAAAATTCACAATTTTCAATTAAAAAAACCACGAGCGTTTCAATGTTGACTACTAGAGTATAGTTCAAATGATGGTCACCAAAAATCACTAGAATGTACATGGGTAGAGTTGTGGTTTGATTACCCATGTCAACATTGTTGTCAAGCAAATCTGCATGAATTGGAGTTGTGTGTTGTCGATGACATTGTTCCAGTCACAATCCGTATCTCCTAGAATATTATTTGTAGTAACTTAAAATCAAATGATAAAAAAATCAAGTACCAGTTTCATTTTTTCATTTCATAACAAAACACATTAAAGAAGGGATAAAATATGGTTTCATTAAAAAAATTGTGAAATTGTCACCCAAAAAAAAAATCATAGTTATATCAAGAATAATTATATTACCCATAAACATATAATCATGTTCTACACCTTCTTGCACCTCATTCAAATCTATTGCAAGTTGTTGGCAATCCAAATCACCAAAGCTATGTACCCGGATTTTTATGTTGGAAAAAAATTTGAGTAACATCATCCATTTCAATGGCATTTGAATTCATATACATTTCTAAAGCGATGAGGCTCTAGTATATTCCATGCCATCTTAACAAAAAGGAAGAATCCAAAAAGTTGAAGGAATGTATCGTTCTGACTACAACATTGGTAGAAGAGTGCCAATAAGAGTACTTCCCAACTATTTCTTCATCTTATATCTGCAGTATGTCACAATCCTAGCAGCCTCTCGATGAAGTTTGTGTAAATCAAGATAATACTGTTCTTTATAAAAGGAGTATCATGCTTAATGTACTTTTCAATGCCTTTACTGATTTGCTCAGGCAACACATTTTAGTGTACACATTAAAAATGTTCTTTACCTTTGTCTTTTATCTAGTAGTCCAACATTCCAATGAATGTATGCAATCCAATATTGCAAAGTGTTTTTGTGAAAATGTGATGGCCCATTGGAATAGTGTGATGATCATTTCATTTGAGATAAACTTGTTTTCTAATTATGGTTGTTGATGAAACTAGAAGCCAACACACCATTTGCAAGTGCAACCTTGAGAAAGCACTACCTCTTTCGATAGAACAAAGTCTAGAATTGCACTTCTTTTCAATGAATTCATCCATTTTTTCCAATAGGTTAGTGGAGATGTCAATACTATCCACTGAAATAGTGACACTGACATCCAACTCCTTGACTTGTGGAAGAGGTTTTTTTCTCAGAGGTTTTTTCAAGACAATAATTTTTTTGGAAGTTTGCTTGAATGCAAACATTGTGGCTATATTTTCAACTAGAGCTAGGTTTTTGTTTTCAGGTGCAACAACTTGAAATTGTGTTGTAGTGCTCACAAACTATGAATCGAGTTTTTTTGCTATAAAGTATACTACATTTTCAGTGTCTACATCTTTTCCTTTGTAGGATGCTGCTTTCATTTGAGAGAAGGTTGGTGCCAATCTGGAATTGTGTTCAAGACCGTAGTGAATGCATTAATGGAAAAAAAACTATCAACAATGAAATAGACTACATTTTAAATTCAAAGGACTTGAATCCTTTTGACCACCCTAAACACAGTTAGGGCTGCCATCTAACATGGTTGATTTTTCATGAAATCAAAGTAAAAAAGAAATACCTAGTACTATTGTGGTCCATACTATATGGACATTGAAGCCTAAAGATTTTGAAGTTAATAGCCCACTGGTAGATTACATCTAAGAAAATCCTAACTCAATACTAGAATAGGAAATTAAGCAATGAATTCTTATTTGTTCTAAGTAAGAACACCCAATTGGTTCCTAAATGTATATTCAACTAGTATTTAGTGTAGATTCATACCTTAGGAATCCTCTAAACTATTGATCTAATGTCAACCCAAGCTTGTCACAACAGAGTCCGAGTTGAATTAGAGGAGTCTTTTCATACACCAAAATGAGGTTTATAATCTAGTGATGTAAACCAATTCAATACAAAAATATCCAATTGGTTCAACTAAAAAGTGAAGTTGCTAATTCCATGGTTGATAGAACATGTTTGGATGCAATGAAAGTGATTTCAAGATGAGGAATTGTGTTGATATTTTTGAATTGTACCTTGCATAATAAGGTCTACATCTCCTTCTAGGTGTTGGAAAAATTATTAGGTTTGGAATATCATAGGTTGATAGTAGGTTCAATGGAAAATAATATTAAAAAAAAGAATTCTAATTTTTTGAAATTTAATGATTACAGAAAATCAAAAAAATTAAATTCAAGTAATGTTTCAATCAAACACCAATCTATCATTTGACCATCTACAATTAAGAAAAAATTTAGTAGAGAAATGAAGGAATTTCTTTATTGACATTTAGTGAGAGCAAAGGGTGGAAAAGTCAATTTCATAATAAAATTCATTCTCCATCATGAATTCTCAAAGGGGATGAGATAATTTGAAGATGAGAGTTTGACTACTCATTGCCAAAACATTAGAATTGTGTTCAAAGTAGAATTTTGAACTAAGAAAAATTGGTAAATCAAGCTAAATTTCATCTCAGATACTCATTTATGATTTCAAGACTCCAAAACAAGTTATAGATACATTAGATGGGATTCAGCTCCTGTAGAGGTCCGTGAGTTCCCAAGTGCTGAAATCGCCGAAATGGCGTTCCTAGCGCAACGCGACAGCTGTCTGACGTAGCATGGAAACTGCCACGTCATTACAAAAAAAAATTGAAAAAAAAGAAAAAGAATTTTTTTTTGCATTTGAAGACTAGAATTTTTTTTTAGTTTTTTAATTTTTTTTTTTCAAAAAATAAATAAATCTAATAGTGGCGTTCTTTCACTACCGGGGAAATGGCCCTGAAACGGCCCTCTGGGACCCCAAAATCTCATCTAATGGAATTTAGAGAGAATGTTTGAAAATGTCAAAGGAAATTCCTTTCCAACCCCTTTCTAAACTTTGTCCATAACTTTTGAATGGAGGCTTGAAATCTCAAACATGTTTTGGAGTTGAAATTTGACTTGATTTCCTACATTAACTTTGGTTAAAAATTAAAAGAAAAGTTGTTCTACTAAGACTAAATGAGGTCTAGAATTCTACTTTTACTAAAAAGAAAACAATGTTTTTTTATCGCTGTATTCTACGTCGGAATGTTGTGTTTTTAAAATTAATGTCTATGTAGATGTCTAAATTTTGGATTTTGGAAGACATGCAGAAAAACATCAAAAATAAAAAATTAGCGATGTATTTCCACAGACCCTTTTCGAGGCTGTGCGTGCTCCTCTAAATCATTTGGTCATGCAATACTTCTTTTATTCAAAGAACCGAATTCAATTTGATCCTATTGTTAACATAGTTTCGAATTTGGCGGACATCTAAATGTTTCCGATATCCAAAAAAACATGGGTCAATGGAGCCTCGGATGGAGCAGTGAAAGTTTTCCCCTGTAGTTGCTACAAACAAATTTTTTCCATCTATCTCGTCCATAATGTGGCAATGGAAAAAATGACATGGATGGGATAGATGGAAAACCACCCTAATCCAATGCAAACAAAATGTCTTGCCATTCCGTATTTGCCATCTAAAAACTTCATAATTAATTTTAGAGACATCAACTCAAACATCCAAACATTTTTTGAGATGTCATCTCAAACATCTAGATGTTTTGTGAGATGTTTTTAAGAACATCTACTTAGACATTCTAACATTTTTTAAGACATCAACTTCAACCTCCAATCATTTTGTGATGAACACTTGGACATACATATTTCATCATACACACCTCTTCATATGTTTAATATGATTTAATCCAATGCAAAAAAAAATCCTAAGTATACAATATACCATACATTGTATTTGGAAAATATGTCACATGGATTCCAAACATTACATGGGATTCAACCCTATGGGAGGGTCGTTTTAGGTTGTCCTCGTTGTTGGGAACCAACTTGAATTGCTTGGAAAAAAAAAATTAAAAAAAAAAATTAATACAGTTTTCTTTAAATATTAAAAAAATAATCTAAAAAATAATATTAAAAAAATAATTTTTTAATATTTGCTAATGTAGTCGACTCTTGACCACATCAGCATCTTGCATGGCGGAGTTTCTAGCGTTGGGGAACGTTGGGGAATTCACAACCCTCTGTTGCAGCTGATTCCCATCTAATGGCTACTTATTACATACATGTAGGGATGAAAAGACAAGCTATTTATACAAGTGGGGTGGTAAGAGGTGAGACAAACTATTCAGGATATGTAAAATGCAAGAATTGTGTTACAAGTGGGGACAATATACAAACATCAAGAAGATAGAGTGGGTTGTCCAACGCTATGTCTTCTCAAGGGATACCAATTTCTTCCAAACATTCATTAGGGAACAAAGGCAGTGGTGCTCGATGTTGCGTGTGATGTATATTTGATATCACTGTCATGTTTAGGATTGCTTATATGAAACATATGTATGATTTTCTCAATTATCCTAAACCTTGCGTTGTCTAGAACTTTCTTATTAATATTGCAAAGATAGTTTATCACATTGATTCTCTCTAGAAAATGCACTAACTATCTTGTTTCAAACCTTTTGTTCCATGTTGTGTTCAAGTGCTATTCCACATCCATATTTTTTCCATTGAAATCCATAGTGAGATGTTTTCTGCTCACGCTAAAGAAGACAATAACAATGACTATGTACGATTTTGGTATGCATCACTATGTATAGCATACACAAAAATTGTAAGTGATGGACGTTCATGTTGTGCAAAAGATGGCATTAGGTCATGTCATAGGTTGCTAGACATTTGAAAAGACATCTTGCATTGCTCATTGAAAGTCTTTCCTTCAAGTGAATGTCATAAAACGCATGTTGGATAGTATCAGGTAGAAGTTCACATTTGTATGAAGATGATGAGAATCTTGCTCTAGGTAATGTCTCCCAAAATGTCTTCAAGTGCCCATCAATGTCTTAAAAAACATCATAACGTCTCAATCTATGTCTCCTAAATCTCTGTCGATGTCTTTAAAAATGTCCTAAAGTCTCTAAAAACATCATTAAATATGTATAGTGTCGACTTGCTATGCGGATGCAGCATGCCACGTCAGTAGTATTTGATGCCACATCATATTTTTTTCCCCAAATTTTGCTCTATGGCTGCATGTTTCGCTTTTTTAATTTAAGCAATTGTTTTATCTAAGATCGATCGTAGTAATTTCTATGTAATTACTCAAAGTGAAAATGGGTCAACAAAGTTGACGTGGCAATTAATATTTTTCTTGATGATCTTGAAAACATCAATATGTCCTTAGCCATATTAGGAAAAATTTCAAATTCAATGGTAGCACCAACTTGTTTTCATTGTAATTTGCCACTATTATGTGCAACTTCCACTAAAATCTACCCTAAACCACAATCTACATCTTTGACATCTTGATGTCCTTGTAGACATTTGTCTATTCTGTTGTGGACATTGTTTGTCTTGGGTAAGACGAAGAAAAAAATTCTTTTAGTATTTGAGCACAATTTATACTTTTGACTTTGACTATGAACGGTTGACTGTGGGCACTTATTTATCCACCCTTGGTAAATAGGCGAACACAACCAGGTTCTAGTTTTATAGTAACTTCCTATCCTACTGGATGCCTAACGTCGGTCCATTGTGCCTTCCAAGCAATGGATCTTTGCTAATATCCTATGTTTGTCTTTCTAAATGCGATTCCTACGAGACTAGAATTGGCTACTTCCTATACTAATTGCTATGCTATGAAGTTCTGTGCTCAAGGCTTCTCTATCCACTTAAAGTAAAATCTTGTCTCACGCCATTTCTAAAAACCTAAAACTCGCCTGATTTGGACACTCTAATAGAAAGCTATGGGCGGATGAAGTTTTGGCCGGTTGGCCCTCTGAACTTCATCCACGGTTTTCTAAGAGCTCCTAATTCCAAATGGGGAGATTTGACCTACAGACCTGACTTCCTATGATCTAGCTAAATTCAAGTTCCGACTTGGATGGATGAGAATTCCCAAGGTTCATTTGTTTCAGGCCCTAAACTTCATCCATCTATATCTTTTACACCCTAATTCCGATTCCTATATGTCTTATGTTTTTGGAGACCTCTTGATGTCTACTCTAAGGTTACTCATTCAAATTTGACCTGACCTATGTCCTCCTAGCACCAAGCTCTCAGCCTTACCTAGTAATTATCCCCTATTGGGTTGGTTTAGGGAGGAGAGTTAAGATCTTACCCTAGCATGGAGATCCATGATTAGGTTGGTTAAGTATCCCTCTTCTACCATTGCAAATCACAAAGATGGGCCTATCTGTTGATCAAGTCCCCCTCTTCTACCATTGCAAATCACAAAGATGGGCCTATCTGTTGATCAAGTCCCCCTCTTCTACCATTGCAAATCGCGAGGATGGGCCCACCTGTTGATCAAGTATTTCTTGACAACAATTTCTATAGTTGCGAAAGAAGGGTTGGTTCTTCTTTTAGCTTTCCTCCTTTTCTTTCTGCCTCAACCTATGTGCCCCATTGATTGAGGTAGTTGGTCACTCACCAACTTGTTTACGTAGTTCTAAATAAGGGCTAACCACCTCTTATGCCTCCCTCTTACACGTCAATTTATCTTAATGGTGGAGGGGGATTCTTAGGATTTCTTTCTATCATCTCCACTCTCCCTATCTAGGCCTTTTTCTCTCTCCTTCACCTCTCATTCATTGTGCTTGCTCACATGGATGTTCTTGTTGAGTAATTGGAGAGAGGAGAAGGTGGTGGTGGTAGAGTGGAGGTGCCCTCCTTGCTAGCTCCCTCTCTTTTTCTCTATGCTAATCTATCATTCTCCTTCTACACTAGTCTATCCTCCTTTTTCTATGTTAATCTATCCTTTGTCTTCTATACTAATCTATCCTCCTTCTTCTATGTTAATATATCTTTTTCCTTCTATACTAGTCTATCCTCCTTCTTCTATGTTAATCTGTCCTTCTTCTTCTATACTAATCTATCCTCCTTCTTCTATGTTAATATATCTTTCTCCTTCTATACTAATCTATCCTCCTTCTATTCTAATGTGTTATTCTCCTTCTATACTAATCTATCCTCCCCCTTCTATGCTAACCTATCTTTCTATCTTTTTATTTTGTTCCCTTTCCCCGTTTTTTTGTAAAGAAAACCAACCCCCCCCCCCAAAAGGAGAAAAGAATCTAAATTGTTGGCCCCAGCGTTGCTAGGTGCTTGGTGTTGTGGTACCTGGCCTAGTGCCCGACTACTGCGGTGTCTTGGATGCCTGGTGTTGCAGTGCCCGGCTGTTGCTAGGGCCCGACACTTGGACTGTGCTTGGTCCTACTGGGGCATTGGAGTCCAAAACAAAACAAAAGCTAACAAGGAGGAAAAATGGTGTAGTTGACTATGTATGACTTGGAGAAAGAAATGGGACGAAAAGGAACACCTTCCTAATTTTGGACACTAAACTTTGACTTGCCTCCAAGATGTTTTGGAGACTAAACTTTGGAATGAACCCTTGTAGTAATCCCATGACAAGCTGCTAGGTTGGTTTTAACACCAAATCTAGAACTTTCTCTTAGACCTTGGTGTTCAAAGCTCCGCTGATTAAAGGATTTAACACACAATCTAAAACTTAAACTGGCTAGGAAAAGTAGAGTTTTGTTATCCAAAAAGGAACCACCCTACTCTTTTCCTAGCTAGGATAAAAGGGGTTCGACTCAATACAACAAATAAGACTTGGATTAGTGGCAAGCATGGAAATGACTAGAAATTAGTAGTAAGTTAATACAAAGTTTGTCAAGACACACAATGAACTAGAAGCCCTCCAAAGTGGCATTGCCAAAGTACGGTGGAGGGAAACTCTAGGGTTATTACATGTGAAGACTCAAGGGAACAACAAGGAATGACCAACTCAATGAGACACTTATAACAAAAAAGATGTAAACACTCAAAAATCAACATAACAACAAGCTGTAGAGGGACCCCCAAAGTCCTCTATACTCCTTGGAAAACACCAACAACAACTCCAAACGAAGCTAAAAGGCACGGCTCAAGAATTTTGGCCAATAAAAGGCCAAAATCTTCACACAAAGTAAGACCAACGGTTCCAAGTACAAGAAAGGGGGTGTTTTGAGAGGAAGAAGGGTGACCTTTTATACTGTTCTAGGACACCCTTCCCCTCCCTTTCTAACTTAGGTAACCCTATCATTCTAGATTTTCATCCTTATTTTTTAGGATTTTCACCGCATTAGGATTTTTACGCTGGTCCTTAACTCTAACTTTTGGGGTTCAACTCCAAATCGCAAATGGATTGTGCCATTGGCTTTAGAAGACCATTTTTAGGTTGGAACACATCTTACCCCTTGTTTTTCTTGCAAAAACTCATCGACAACCAATGCCAACTAGAATTAGTAAAATGGTAAAAATCTAACTTTTGGAGGTTACCTTTTTTGACTAGGGCAACTAGCTAGGGTTGTCAGGAGGGACCTAGGGAGTAAGAAAAGACCCCTTGATGACTTTGTTTCGACTTCGTGTGCTCCCAGGATGGCAGTCAATTCCACAAAAGTCCCACCATATTCAGTATTTGGAAGAATGTTGGTGATTTGGCTACCTCCCGCTATTAGAATACTTCAAACTTGTTGGGGTGCGTTATTAACATAAAAGAAGCTAACTTGATTTTTAGTGAGATTTTACCGCAATCCGTAATTTTCCTGTGAATTTTTGCTTATTAGTTTAAACGGTTGACTATCCAGAAATGGTGTCTCTGCAAGTCAGAAAATTCCGAAACTTCTTGGGGAACCTCTTATGGAACTTTCCAAGAAGTGCGCTAAGCTTTGTGTCAATCTTGTGTACGGTCGGTACAAAGATAAAAACCGACCCTCCTTAAATTATAGACAATCAGAGAATCTTTCACATGTGAGAGAATCTTGGCGAATTGATTTAGCTGTTGACTTCTTGACATACTTCTGATCCTATAGCACCATTTGGTGGCCGTAGATTCCTTGGTGTGGCGTATCTTGAAAAAATGACATCTGCATGCTAACAATTAGGGTTTCTAATATTGCGTCAATGGAATGGGGAAACTAGAACCTATCTTTGGAGATCTATGTAAGGATCCTTCTATCTCTCCTAGGACCAATTTAGCCAAGCATGGTCACATGCATTAGATTTTAGGCTATTTCGAGTAAGTTCCCTATAAGCCGGTTGATTCCCACTACTTTGTGGTTCTAACCTATGTACAAGTGGGTTGTGGGGGTGTTCTAAGGATAAAAAGCTATTTATGACCAAAATCTATATTGGCATGTGACATACCTATTTTGGTTCTACACTCTTTTGAGGGCTTTTTGTATAATATTATGACTTCAACTTCTAAAAGACCATTGTCCCTTCAAGAGACAAATGCATTTTCAGGCAGGTACCTATGGGCTGAAATTTTCTCCTAATTTTTTTAAATTTTTTTTGGAGGTAGAAAAGTTGATTAGCTTCGTGGGAATATAATTTTTTTCACAATCGGTGCCCGGGAACAATAGTTATGATCAAATAAGCTCAAAAGAGGGGACGGCGGGTAGCTCGGGCAGCCAAAAAAAATGGACAAAAATTTGAATTTTCTTTTTAATATTATTTTTTCTCATAGATTATATTTTTTCCTATTTGGAAAGCTTTGATTCATTTCATTTGGATATGTTATGAGAAAGTTATGGACATTCTTGTTTTTTGGGTAGTTAGAGCATCTTCTTGAAAAAAATAACTTATAGGATTCATTCCTGAATGCAATTTTTCAAATTTTTCATTTTTTTTGCATATTCTGATTTACTTGCTAGAACAATCTCACCATTGGAATTAGTGCATTTTAATTCCATCTAAAATATATGAATATTTTAGATTTTCCTTCTATCTCATAACTACTTCTACTCAACAATTTTTTTAAGAATGATAATTAATTTTTTTTTGAATCTTTTTTTTTGCCTAGACTCCCAACTCAATTCTCCACCATAAATATTTAAAGCTCAAAACTCTATAGTGCAAAAATTTTAAGTTAAAAATGTTCAAAGTCAAAAAATCTAGTCATTAGATGGGTTTTCAGCATTGTGGAGGGTTGCGAGTTATCAGGCCTTGGGAACTGCTGCAAACTGCCTGCTGATGTGGTCGAGCGACTGCCACATCGGCAAATTTTAATTTTTTTTTTCAGAAAAAAAAATGAAAATTTTTAATCTGTTTTTTTTCTCATTTCAAGAATGTAAATTTTTTTTTTTTTTTTTTTTCAAAAATTTTCTATTGGGAATGGCTCGGGAATGGCTGTTCCCTGAAACTGCTGGGGGGGATCAGAGTCGGGAACAGGCCCGAAACGGCCCTCCCCACCCCCCAGAAAACATCTAATGCCCACAATGTGCTGAAAATTTTGTTTTTTCCACTGTAAACACAAATATCTTGCAATCTGAGTGGACAAAAATTCTGAAATTTTTTCTACACACTCTCATACTAGTTAGATGTAAGATCCTATGGTTAGATATGAAAAAAAAATACAATTTAGTTTTTTTTTACTCCTTGCTATAGATATGGCAGTTTTGAGTATTTTCTAGCAAGAAAAATGGCCTTGGTCCTTTAGGGGTTAAATGCAATAATCTAAAAAAAAGAAAACTATGAGTCCTTAGTGACAAATTGGGGGCTCACATTGAGCTCCTACAAATTCTAATCTACATATTCCACATAGGTTGTTTTACCTCTTACCACCCTACTTATATAAAGAACTTGTCTTCTCAAGTTAAAAGAGGGACTCATGCTTAAGAAACATATAAAACAAATTGAATCTCTAAAAGCCAAATTATTATGAATTTGAGAATGGATGCCGATAGCTTCTTTTTGACTTTTAATAATTCATTTGATTAGTGCTAAACTTGCTAGATGTTGACGGTAATGAATGTCAATGCAATCAAATGATGCATGCAAAATCAATTTGTAGATGGAGACATCAAGGGCATTTAGATTTTTAGAGATACAAGACCTACCCTCTAGCATCCATGGTAAGGAAAGACTAGCTAAAGTGACATCTTGTTTCTTCAAGGCCATGGAGTGTGAAGCACTAGGGGGTTGAGTGACTTGGGTGATTGTAGCTGTTGAGTAAACTGGTGTTGCCAATGTAGTTGAAGATGGATTCAATCCTACTTTTTCTTTTAACTTCTTTAACCTTTTAATTGCCAATTGCATTGCTTTCTATCAAGAAATAAATATATTATCTTATACGCTCACTAGCTCATCATAGGAGGTTAATCAACTAGTGAATATTTTAGACAAATAGGAGAAAAGAACTATTCATCTTTTTATCTCCTTGCTTATATTTAAATACTTCTTTGAATACACACTTATTAATTATTCTTGCATACTTGAGTGGTGACTATCTTTTGTGTTTTGTTTAGTTTTTTGTTCGCAACACTTTTTGTGCCTTTTCCATTGTGCATTGAGCATCATGATCCTACTTCTTCTTAGCTCTCTTATCCTTCTTCAATTTCTTTGCTAATAGTTTGCTTTGCTATTTTTCCTCCTCTTTTGCAACCTTCACCATTGCCATTCACATTTTGCATACCTCCATTTGGTCAATGCATTTCTCAAGAGCCTCTTCTTTTAGGTATAATCCCTTGATACAATCAATACAACGTTAACCACCAATTAGTCTTCAAGTGCTACATAGAATTGTAGTGGGAATAGAAGTAAGCAAAGAATAGTGGGCAATAAAGTAGTTCTTGTAGAGTTAGAGCATCTTTAGCAGTATAGAGAAACATGATCTTGGGAAAATATAAGGACATCATTTCATTACAATAACTATTTATTTGTTCCACTAGTTCAACTTGCTATTTTTGTCTTTCCAACCAACCACAAGACTCCTAGTGGCCCAAAGCAAAAAGAATCTTTATTGTTGCTAATCCAATGAATTATTTGTGGAAAAAAAGTAGTTTTAACAAAATTGTAGTCCCCGGAAAAATTGCAAAATAATTTTTTTCCGTGTTGAAAATAATATTTTGGTGATGTCAAGCATTTATTGCACACTTTTCATCCAACAACACTGGGGTTGTTTGGCTTGCCGTTGGCGATCCTCGGCACTAAGTCCTGGACGTTTTTTGCAAAACGCCGCCTGCCCCTGCTCGTAGGAAACACTGAAATTTTTTATTTTTTACACAATTTTATTTTTTGAAATTATGAACTCATATTTGCAATCAAAGGACCCGAATTACTTCAGGAAATGTAGAAATTCCGAAAAATCGGTTCAATAGAGGAGGCTCCTTTTATATTTTTTGGGCGGGCAGGCATGGCTTGCCTGGCGTTTTGCAGAAAACGTCTAGGACTTAGAGCATCCCCACCAATCTGTTCTATATCCCTAAAAATTTAAAGAGAGGACCTCAGATGGAGATGGGGACACAGAAGCTTGCGTGCACCGGTCTCGAAACAAGATCTCTACCCCAAATTTATAGAGAACTTGGTAAGAGTTGGGCCCAATTTCCTATATTGGAGCTCATATAGAGAACTCGCAAGGTCTCATCCCTATAAAGTCAAGGTTGACTAGTTTGGGGATAGAGAACATGTTGGTGGGGATGCTCTTAGTGCCGGGGGCTGGCGATGCTCTTATAGCGGGGTGGATACAGGGCCCGGGGAAGGCCGGCGAGTGCATCTCGAGAATCTCCAAGCCCGCCATGAATCTGCACTGTTCCGCCACCGCTGTTGCTTTCTGCTGCTCTCTGCCGCCCCGCTCCGGATTCCTCCTTGGTATGTGTTTTTTCCCCTTTCGTCATCCTTCATCTTGCCGCAATTCTCATTTATTTTCTCGTTGCCGATTCCTCTGTAAAACTTTACCTCCGATTGAGTGGTAAAGCATCGAAAACGAGTTCCTTTGTACAGCATGCTCATTTGCGAGCCGGAGATTGGGGTACAGGAAACCGAGGGTCTTGTCTTGCAACAGAGATCCGCTTGTGGAATTTTGAAGCACCTTCCGACATGGGGTTTTCGTGAATTTGTGTTTGGCCACCGGGGGATGCGTTGCGGGAGGTCGAGGTCGATTTGGGGGATGGATTGTTTGTTTGGGAGCTGGGTGGGGATGTGAGGTTGCGGGATTGGTCATGTTTGTGGCTTTACATTCTCATAGAGCTAGGTTTTGTTCTTTAGGGGTTATGAAATTCAGCTGGATGCAGGGGCCTACAGGCGTAGGGGGGATCTTGCTTCTGCGTGTAAGAAGATTTTTTGATTGAGAGCAGACCGGATTTGGTTTGCGTTAGTCACGGCCGATGGCAATCAGCTGTTCTAAGGCCAATTTCTAACTCCGGAACCTTAGGGTTAGCTTGCTCATGCTCATCGCGATTTTGATTGCAAGCTTTGATACCTGCATTGGTGCCATAGCTTTGGGTTTTGCTTTGCGAGTGGATGAGAAGAGTTTGTGGGATGTTTCCAGGATGAAGGTTTCTGTGCCAAGGTTGTATCAGCACTTTCAAATTTTCGATGTCGTGTAATAGCAAGTGTCCTTTTCATTTCGATTCATCGACCTGGAAGACTCTATGATAGCTGGACTAGCAGGAGTGTTCTATTTTGATTGGACTGTCCTTACCAACGAGCTCAAGTGTCTGATTAGGTCATAAATGTGCAAAATTGTATACACTGAAGTGGTCAGGCACGAAATTCTGAGAATTAGGGTTTCTGGATCTGCAACTTTTGTCAGGTTTCGTTCGAAAGACTGATATGTGGTCGCGAGTCAACTTGCCTACTTAGATGTCCCTCTTCAGTGGGATGTCTGAGGAATTTTGTGTGGGACACCGGGTAAAGGGAAGCGGAGTAGTGTTGTATTGTAAAAAGGACGAGGACCATGGCGGCCCCATCATCTCGCCTGTCTCTGTCGAGTGTCAAAACTTCGGGATCGGAAGCCTACTACAAAAGCAACCTGGATCTGGTATTGAAGGAAAACAAGCAGCTCCGGCAGCGCCTTGACCAGCTAGAAAAGGAGAATCGGGGTCTCAAGAAAGCTGTATATGATCTTAGTGTCAGGTGCGCATTCCAGACCCTGTGGTGGTGGTGCTAAGATTTGCAGTTCTGCATGTTTGAATTGTTCCATAGAATTCTTTTTACTGCTTTGAATACAGTGTTCTGGAATGACCTCCTACATATTGTGCCATACGTGTGGTGATTCTTAAGTTTCTTGCGGTTCTCAGTGGGCTTTCGTGTTATATTTTGACGTAGCAGACATAGTGCGTGCATAGAGCATTTGGGCCGCACTGGGAAGCCTTTTGACATTAACAGCATTATTACTCCGGAGAGCGCTGGTCCGGAGTCCTTAGAAACTGCTGATCTGCCTGACATCGTCCCTCAAAAAGTGGGAATCCCAAGTATGTTTCGAGAAATATCTTGTAATATTATGATGGTTTTTGTGTAAGGTCAGTGCTGCTGCACGATACATAGTTTATGTAGATTTTCTGCATTTGCGTGGACACGTTATGTAGTGCTATCTTTTTATCTCTTTGTCTTTTCCAATATCGCAAGGCATGCTGGGTAATCGCTGTCTTGAATTCTCGATTTAGACTGATGCCTAATGTGCCACCGTCAGGTGTCGCTGTACCCAAAAGCAAACGTAAAGCAGATGCTCGACAATTTTATCTTGCTTGTGATTTGAAGGTATTTCACCTAACGGGACGAAATCTTCGTTGGAGAAAAACTAGTATGGACATATTTGTAGATGTAGCCATTCGTGCAGTTGTGGACATTGGGTGTTATATCAAATGAAGAGAACGTCTGAGTTATGTTACGTCTGGACAGGGTCACAAAGGACCAGTTTATGCTGCACAGTTTGCTAAAGCGAGCAATCTCCTCGCTTCAGGCTCTTTTGACCAAAGTGTTCGAATATGGGATGTGCAAACACAGCGTGAGGTTTGCAATTGTTTCTTTCAACCTTACTCTCTTTTATTCAACGAGCTTCTCTTGAATACTCAAGAGTGTATGTTCCTACTGCTTGCGCTTTCCATTTCGCATACATACATGAATGCTACCTAGTTTTGAATGCATTTTTAGTTTAAGCTTACATCCAAATGTTCAAGATTGGTTCACAGATACCTGAATGCTGAAATTCCTCAACATTCTTGACGCTTATTGAGCGACCTGCTTTTAGGTGAATGTTACATTTTGATCAGATCTTCGTTACTAACATGGTGCGTTTTTGTGTGTGTTGAATAGGTGCAATGCTTCCAGGAGCATCAACAGAATGTTGCAGATGTTGACTGGTCTAATGATGGAACTCGTTTACTTTCTGGTGGATTCGATCATTGTGTCAAGGACTGGGATGTAGTTGCAGGGAAAGCCGTGCATTCTTACAGCGAGTTGCAAGGGTTTATTCAGACTGTCCGTTTCAATCCTGCAGGCCAGTTGTCTTACCACTTTCACCCTTCTACATAATGGTCTCATGTACTATCCATGGTGAAGCTTACAAACCTTGTCAATTAAGAGTGGGAGTAATTCTAAGAATTTTGGTTGGACTTTCTGTTTTAGAATCTAAACAGTAACTCTGCTGGCCTGTGATTTTCTTATGAGATACTTCTACTCTTCTCGAACACAAATAACTTTTAAAAGCTTTGTTTGTCCTGCAGATAATTTCATATTTTTGGCTGGAAGTACATCAAAGCATGTTTTTGTACTGGACCGTCGCTTGCAAAGTTCTGGAGGGGTGGCAATGCTCCTCACTGGCGATGCTAAAGTAGGTGCCCTTGTAATGAGCCCCAGTGGCAATACTTGCCTCTCGGGAGATTCACATGGTGCGATGAAGCTTTGGGATTTAAGGACTAAGGCCTGTGTAGAGACTGTGTACAATGAAGACGGCCATAAACCTATCACCTCTCTATCCACGTCTTCCGCGAATCCTGATGGTAAACTTATCTTATTGAATATTCACTTCGAATTTGCATCTTACATTCTATGATGCACCTTATATTGGTTCTTTTTTCATCACATCCATTTCCATTTTCAGTACCTTGGATTTTGAAGAGTCCATGGGAAAGCCGCAAGGAATTGATTGAACCCGATGTAATTATATTGTAATTCATTTGGGTGCAGCTGCCAGCGAAGAGGGCGTCCATCTGGCTGTCAACAGCTATGATAATGGTATTAGGACATTCTTACTGTTTTCATTGGTCAGGTTTATCTGTGAAAATGCTTTTTGACTGCTTTCATCCCGTGAAGCCCAGCTTAGAAGTTGGAAGGTGATAGTAAGAACCCTTAAGTCGGTGACTATGTTGAGCACCATCTCAATTTCGAATCTCTGCATCTTTCTTTTCATGCTCCTGACAATTGGTATGTGTGTTTTTTCGGGGGGCGGGATGGGGGAATTGCAGTTCTGAGAGTGTATGATAGATATTCTGTGACGGAACAACCACCATTAAAGCTTGGAAGTTTGAGACTTGTCCATGCTATAAATGGCACCCGTACAAAGAATTGGCCAATCAAGAGCTCTATGTTTCAAGGACATGACTGTAAGTTATCCACGAATACTACATCATTCTCCGCTGAGGGTGTTACTTGGATCATGGATGATCATTTTTTAACCTAGGCTGTTATCAGAGAATCCCTTTTGGTCATCGTATACTTTGGTTATCAGAGATTAATTGTGGTCAACGCTAAAGTTTTGGTGGGAGATCGCGTAGAGGAGGTCATCTGTAGGATATTCTGTGTTCATGTCCCGGTGTTGAAGCATTTTTGATAGTCACTCCTGTTGTTTTGTCTCTTATTCGCTTCACTATGTTTTACTTCTTCAGATCAACATGCTGTCCGAAGGCGTTGGCACAAGAGTATTGATGGGTTATCAGTAAATGGCGATTTCAGACCTCGAAGTCCTGAAGCCTCGTAAGCATTTCTTGATTTATTATTGATCGTGCCCACTCTTGTAATGACGATTCCTGCTGAATGAGTTGAATAGGCTTCTGTTAGTCCTTTTATACATCTTTATCTACATTTCTTCTGCAGTTGTAGTGCACGTCTAATGGTCCGTTCTTGCAGACCGTTTCAAGATGCTAGTGTGCACGATGCGCTGCTTTTGGCAACGGGAAGTGCAGATAATTTTGCATACATCTTCGATGTCAGTGGTCCAAGTGTGAGTGCCCCTTTTCACAGTAGTCCTACTTTGATTAACATGTTCATGCAATATTATCGTAGTTCAGAAACTACGATCGTGCATACATTGAAGGATAGGTTTGAATTATTTTCCCCTTTCAGCTTCCATATTTCCACCAATTTTAAGCCCCTTCCTTTCTGACCCACACGAGCTTTTCTGAACTCTTGCTCTTTTTGCTTGATGGTTTTTCCAGGGGACTGCCGAGCTTGTGCAGCGGTTGGAAGGTCACAGTGACCGTGTTTGTGCCGCCGTTTTCCATCCTGTAGATCCGATCCTTTCAACCTGCTCTGCCGATTTCACTCTTAAAATATGGAGTCCACGACACTTGACTGAGATTGGCTAACCCTGTCCCGAGAATCTGTTTTGATAAGCAACCAAATTTCCTTGTTTGGGGAGAGTTTTCACTCGTGCATTTAATTCGGAAAGTCTGAGAGCAGCAATTTGATTCAAGCAGGTACTGGTACAGATTCAGGCTTGGTCTGCCGAATTCTGTGCCTGGTGATGTTATGATGTACATTAGTGATTGCTTCATTTTCCTTGCAAGATATCGTATCGTCTCTCGCTCTGTCAAGTTTCGCAATCATTTCTCATTTTTGTTGATTGCATTTCACGTGGCGTGGCAAACATCAGGAACCTCCGTGCTGGAAGTTCAGAGTGTTTGCGGTGTTGAATGCTAGGATGCAGGATTGTTGGGAAATTGGAGTCAATTTCGTACACTGGAGGCGACCATAGTATTCATGATGCTGTCGAGCGTTGCCAACGGTTGCCTGTTTTTCGGGTGCCCAATACTGATAATATTCTAGAGACAATTGAACCATATCTGTACTACTGCAACTACTGCTGAAACCTACCCCTGCGGATTACCTACCCTACGTCTGTTTGTATAGAAAATGAACAAGCAATGGATCCAACATGGTGACGGAGCAGTAGGATAAGAGCAAGGTGAAGCTAACCTTGTGACACTGCGGAGAACTCCAAGTGTCCGATGAATAAGTAACTTTCAGAGTTCTACCAGAGGCGTAGTAGAAACAAGGATCATCTTGGCAGCGGATAATTTGTTTGGCTGATGACCGTGGTGTGACTTGTTGTTTGAGGGATACGTTCGAGACCATTTTGGATAATGAATTAGCCAAGGGTAGAAAATATTGCAGAGGTTGCAAAGGGGTTTTGGATTCACCTTGGTTACTTTTGCCTCCTACAACCTTCCCTTTGAAAATTTACAATTAGTTAGTTCATTGGACCTCCAAAATTCATGTAAATAATTGTGTTTTTCTTTTGAAATCTTGCTCGATGTGAAAAAAATTATAAACCATTCTTTCTTACATGTCTGGTGCCAGAGTCTGTAAGGTCAAGATCAGGTTTAGTCACGTTTCTTGAATGTTTTTGCATTCAAGGTCTAGTCCATGTTTCTAATATTTTGGGAAAGTTATAACTTTTAACTCGTGAAGTGTGAGGAGTCTCACTTTTCGTTATTGTATGGCATATTTATTGCAATTTGTTTGTACATAATATAAGGTGAAAATACCCAAAATTGTCTACAAACCCATTCTTGACAATTATTCTTGACAATTAGACTTCAATTGAAAGTGTACCCTAAATTGCAAATAAATTGTCCCTGTACTTAATTGCAATTGATGGATTCTTGATTTTCTAGATTTTTTATGACTAAGCTATGTAATGGTTTCATAAATTGTCCCTGTACTTAATTGCAATTGGTGGATTCTTGATTTTCTAGATTTTATATGACTAAGCTATGTGATGGTTTCATAAATTGTCCCCGTACTTAATTGCAATTGGTGGATTCTTGATTTTCTAGATTTTATATGACTAAGCTATGTGATGGTTTTAGTGACCTAGGGAGCTTCATTAATTACATATCTTATCCAAAAAATTCAATTTTTTTTTAATTTATGATTTTCAATTGCTAATACTAGAAGAAATGTTTTTCTTGAAAAAGGTGCCTCCAACTATGCTGAATTTGCTTATTTTGAGGGTTTTGGGTGTTTTTACCTTTAGCTGATGTTCGAAGTTTGGAAGAGTTGATATTAGTTGTTCCAATGAAGTATTTTGGGACCCTTGTGAAGGTCCAGATGCAAAAGATACAAGTACTTGTATATTGTTGAACATATTGTTCCCCCACAAATCTTTGTGGATCAGAGAAAAAAACTATAGTGCTATTGCCATTGGTTGATCTACATTATCATTGTAAAATTAAATTAACCCCTAAATGCTCAAGGCCTTATTTGAGCTTCTAAGAATTTGCTCTAAATTGAACCAAAAAACACATTTTGTTAAGTTGTATCAATTTTTTTTGAATTGTAACCGTACAAATTCAAACTAGACATATTAGAGATCACATAGGAAAAGAAAACACAACAATATTACTTATGGATCAAAAGATTATAATGTTAAATCATGAAGGTGTTAAAAATGTAAAAATGATTTGAAGTCTTTCAATCTTCTCTTCACATGTCAAATCTAAAAAGTTGGTCACCAAAAGAAATTGAGGATAAAGGACCTAGCATGCACAACTACCCTAATCAATTTATGGCTTTTCAAAATCTATTCTATAATTTTTTAAATGAATTTTTGATGTGATTTTTTCTCCAAGATCTAGTGTATTTCCATGAGCCTCTAACACTACGGAAGGTCAAGATTGCAATAAACACCCGTGCTCAAAATCTTGAACAAAAAAATCATAATCAATCATTTTCAAAATCAGACTTTTTATTCTAAAATTAGACTTCAAAAAGAATTTTTTGAAAATATAAACTATTAAAAATAGCAACTTGGTTAGGTTTTATTTAACTTCAAAGTATTGTTGACACCAAAATTTGGTGCCTTGGGCATTTAGGGATTAATAAAACAAAGGAAGAGTATATGGACAAACCCTCAAATTTTTTTTATTCCTCCAATTTTGTTCAATATATTGATAACAAGACTTATGTATAGTAAGTTAACTACACCTTGATTTGAGCTTAGTTTACACTATTGAAACTATGTAAATCATAGGTGAATCTTTTTGGAAGTCAAAAAAAAAATTAGATTCTCTATTTATGCATTTATTGGACAATCACCTTATGAATGAAGTACAAATTTTCAAAATGTTGAAAGTAGGTGCACCTAAAATAAATCTTAGGCTTTCGTGTTCAAAGGATTTATATTAACCACTTGGTGTTCTAGAATTGCTAATCAATTGTTATTGGCAAGTTATGCATCATTGCATCAATGAAGAGACAAACATTGATTAGAATCTCTAGAGGAGTGCTCCTCTCACTACACTAATAAAGAAATTTAGTGTAAACCATGCTAATTGATTATAAATGCTACAAGTTCTTACCAATGATGAATAATTTTACCAACTATATTTATAGGGATCCCCCTCTTTGAATAGTATAGATATTTGTGCTCTTGGTAAAAATCTTCATCAAAAGTAAAAACATGTAGCATTTCAAATCAATTAGTATGGTTACACTAAACTTCATTATATTAATTAGTGTACTAGATTAATGAGTTTGACAATTCTCTTAACCCCTAATGTCTCAAGAGTCTTCTCTAGGGATTCTTGAAGGTTCAAGTCAATACCTATGATCTTAGTTTTTGGCAAGATTTTTTGAAACTTTTTGTCAAGATAGGAAAACTAATTAGCTTTCTAAGAAAAATAATTTGTATTTCAATCGGTGCCTACACTAGGAGCAAAGTTATGCCACAATAAGCCCAAAATAGTCGAAGCCTGTAGGCAACCAAAAAAGAAAAAAAAGAACTTGAAATAATTTTTTTAAATTCTTATAGATTATATTTTTGTTTATGGGGAAAGATTTGATTCATTACATTTGAATAAGTGATGTTAAAGTTATGAAACTCTACTATTGACTAATGAGGCAAGTGGTCTACTGAGTTGAAAATGGTTTGTCCTTTGCTAGAGGGCCCATCCTACATTTGGAAAATGAAAGTTTTAGCCCTGTGCATTGGTTAACAATGTTTTGAACAATGTTTATTTATGGGTCATCATAGGCAATTCACTATTGCTTGCTATGTGATTTCTATCCCACCTTTGGGCTCAAATACCAATCTATTGTTGTTCACTTTGTTCACTTTGTTGTGATTTCTATCCCACCTTTGAGCAATGAGAAAGGCGAACCTCAACATCCAAACTCCAGAAGCAAGTTGGGTTATAGAATTCCAAAACCAAAGCTGTAAGGATTTGAGAATTCCATCAAATTTTCTCCCATCTAGACAATCAGACAGTTGTATGCTTATTGTGGTTAACAACAAAGGCAATGTTATGTAATGGACACAAAGTTGCAACAATACATATAGTAAACTTGTCAATTATTGCATAGACAAAATTCAAAACCTTTTCCACATAAATATAGAGACTTGCATGTTTTAAAATTTGGTGGGATTATTAAATGTCATGTTAAGATTCACCTTCAAAAAATAGAATGCCAAAAAATTTCTTCCTACAATTTTTATAGCAATTTAAAGGCGATGCACTTGAAATCTAGTTGAAAATTCCTTACAATCCTTTACTGCATAGTGTGCGGTCATTGGGTGGTGATACAAAATTTTGTTTCTATGGCAATTGAATTGGTATTTAGGTGAATTGCACGGTTATTGTGCGATAATTGGCAACAATTGTTGTCCATTTTTTAGATGTGTGTGGTAAATGGTTGGTTTATTCTAAATACCCTCAATGAACAAAAATCTGCATATTCTAAAGATTGAGGTGCTTTATAAAACTTGATACAATACCAGTATTGTCTTTATTTCCAAAAGTTGCATAGCACTTCACTTCTACACACTAAGCTTATTCACACTCCAGCTAGGCTTGGTAAATGCAAAGCAACATGAGAATAAATCACTTATCCCTCTCTTTGTGGAGAGAGTTTCCGAAGAGGCCACAAAAGACATTAGTTGTTTATTTACTATTGGAGCTTCTTGATAAATAAAAAAAGACATGCCACAATGATATACAAATATTAATGTCAATAGTAAGTGAGAATGTCCTTAATGGCTTGATCTAGCTTATAAAACATAAGATACATGTACTTCCCTACGTGGCATTGTGATAGAAGACATCACTAGAGGGTCAACAACATACAGACATCTAAAAGGTCCACTCGTTTGTGAATAAGGTAGAAACACGGTCTACGAAGGACAATACTATAAGCAATCTCAAGGTAAAAAAAGATGATATATGAACCTAAATAAGAGTCTAAACATGAGCCACTACCAAATTTGTGCAAAGAGCATGTGCCCTAAGATCAAATTGTCCTATCATTATTTAAATGCAAGATGAAGGTACAATGTCACATTAAATGAAGAAGTACTTTGAGTTCTAATAAGGGCAAAAATTAATGTAGTTGAGGCAACAAATTGTTGCAATGATTGGAGAGGATCGAGGTAATGAGTTTGCCAAAAGGAAATAATAAATAAGACATGATGCCACCCCAAATACTCAAATGCTAAAGAAACAAGTGTTGCCAAAGTACCTATAATCTACTATATGTTAAATCCTTATATTATATAAAAAAATGAAGCCAAAAAAATACTATTCAACTCAGATAGATAGATAGATAGATAGATAGAGTGTTCTAATAAAGTGAGTGAACTTCAAAATTGCTATATGGTGGTTGAATAATATACTAAAAATAACATATGGCATGCAATGAATGAAAACACCCTCAATACGAGCCACCTACAAGTGCTACAAATTGAAAGATCTCAAAGTGAAGTTTACAACTAAAACATGCACAAAATTGTACTCACTAAAATCTTCTCAATGCAAGTATGTTTTTACACTTTCTTGTATTTCAAGAATTTTAAGAGTTTTGGAGAGGCTACAATTGATTTGCTATGCTCCTAAGAGATTTAATAATCAAAGAAGGGCAATTCTTGAGATGCATGAGCTAACAAGGCAACTCATACAACAAAACATTAGTAGTTTTGAACATTCTCCAAAGCACTTGTAGTGACATAGTGTGAAGGGTGAGAGAAGGAATCTAAGAGATGGAACTTTAGCTAGTAGATTTATAATTTTTAATGAGTGTGATGACCACAACATAGTAAGGAGGTTACATCAATGAAAAGAGGATTACAATATAAAGGTATGTAGTTGAGTTAGAAGGAGCCTTAAGAGGTAAAGGGTTCACATTAGATGAGATTCGGGGTAGAGGGTGGGTGGAGGGCCGTTTCAAACTTGTTCCCAACTCAGTTCCTACTGATCTCATCAAACGCCGGTGTCAAATATTTATTTTTTTTCAAAAAATGAAAAATGAAAAATCTTTAAAATGAAAAACAAAGTTTTATTTTTTTATTTTTCAAAAAAAGTGACCTGATAGTTGCTCAACCAAGTTAGCGCAGCTTGCGAATGGCGGGTTTGGGCGGGTTTCCAGATGAGAACTCGCAACCCTCTAGAGTATCAAAAAAATATGTTATGGCAAGCATGTGTAAAGACCAAGAAGTCACTTGTGACAAAGAAGCATCAAGCATGTTGTTTTAATCCCTAAAGTTCCATTGTCCTCTTGAGGGATAAAATGGATTTTGGGCACGCTCCTACAATCTCAACATTTGTCATGATTTTTTGGATTTTTTGTAAAGATAGAAAAACACATCAACTTTCCAAAAATATAATTTTTTTATTACAATCAATACCTGGGAGCAAATATTATGGCAGACAAAAAAAAAATTTAGTTCATTTAGCAGAAAAAAAGAAACTCAAAAAAACTTGAAATACTTTAAAAAAAAATTCTTGTAGATAATAGTTTTATTTACATGGAAAGCTTTGATTTATTCCATTTGGATTTGTTATGTAAAAGTTATGGGCAATCTTGTTCTTCAAGCAATCAAAGCATTTTCTTAAAAAGATAAATTATAGGATTCATTTTTAAATTCAATTTTCAGAATTAAAAAAAAAAGTTTCACAAGGTTAGGATCTCTTATAAGAACAATCTCACCGATGAGATTAGTATATTTCAATTCCATCTTAAAGCTATAAATAGTTTGGTTTTCCCTTCAAACTTGAATCAATTTTACTTAACAATTTTTAGTGAGTGAAAACCAAGGGTGTTTTTTTTTAATTTTTTCCCTAGACTGTCAACTCAATTCTTCATCATAAAAAATTAGAAATTGAAAATTAGTAGAGCAAAATTTTAAGTTTATGAAGGTTCAAAGCCAAAAATTGTAATTGAGCAAGGTGCAAAAAACTTGTTTCCTTCACTTTAAAATGCAAATATCTTACAATCTACATGATCAAAGTTTCTAAAATTTCTTCCACACATTTTTGCACTAGTTTAGTACAAAATCCTATGGTTAGATATGCAAAAAAAACATTAAATTTTGGCTCTTTGCTAGTGAAATGGCAATTTTGAGTGTTTTTTGATGGGAAAAGACCTCAGAACTTTAGGGGTTAAATGGGCAAAGAAATGCAAGACTAAAACTTGAATAGATTGCACTTATGTCATTTTCTTTCATGAATAAACATTTAACCTTTTGGATTGAGATGGAAAGCAATATTGTTGGAAAAAGAGTGGAGTCTAGTGTCTTTTAGACTAGCATGTGTAATGTACAATTAAAGATAAGGAGGAAGCATAATGGTTTAGAGTTGTATGAGTTGGAAAGTAGTTCATCTGATTGAAGGGGAGATGGATTTGTGCAACGCGACACTTTAAATACAAAACTTATACACACTACACACATACAAGGCTTATAGAAAAAACTATTTTTTATTTTTTTATTTTTAAGTATACACAACCATATGCGCTTTGAGGGGGCTAAAATTCAACTATGTTCAATAATATGCAAAAAAGAAGCATGTTGCACATCATTATTGTGTAAAATAATTCAATCAATACTTGGTCTATTAAAAATTGTTCATATTCTTTAAAATATTGGTTACAATAATCATTAGATGGAGTGGAGGATCATGCATGTGCCTAAACCCTTGGATATCATTAACATCTAATAGAGTGTTGACATAAAATAGAATGATATTAGAACATTAGATGGAATTTACATTGTATTGAATCAATAAAGGTCATCAAACACCTTGATACAATTTAAAATTAAAGCAAAGAAAATTTAGCATGCAATTTCATAAAGTGAAATGGTCAAACATATGTATCCTTCATGATTATAATAGACACCTAATGGAGTGAATATGGACATCAAATGGAATGAAAGGTTAGGCATATATGCCTAATCTTCTATAATATGGAATGAGTAAGGACATCAAATGGAATGGGGGGTCATGCATGCATATACCTAATCTTCTACACTAAACACAAATTGTAGTGGAGTTGATGGACATGTAGAATGAGAGGGTCAAATATATGTCTAACCTTCTACAATAAATATGAAATGGAGTGGAGTTGGTGAGTATATGTCTCATCATTTTCAAGTAGTTGAAAATTTGGATGTCTAATAACCCTTGTTGCAATTTTAATCAAAGGAAGCTCTATAAGAAAAACAGATTTTTAATGTAGTAAAAAAAAAACATGTCCCATTCTATAAGATGTCAGCACATTTGGTGGTAAGCGGTTCAAAGAGCTTGAATTTTGTGTAATGTTGTGAAAAATGCATACATGTTTTTTGGGAAACACAGTGATGTTGTTCAAGACGGACATGTTGCTCGTGATGTTCTAAAAAACAAGTGCACATTTTCAAAAAACACCTTTGTGAACACCAAAAGTCCATGTCAGCCATTGGATTCATTTTGAGCGAGCATATTCATTTTGACTATGGAAAAGGACAACCACATGGCATGCTTTGCAAAAGAAAGAAAATGGATGGATGTGCACAACTTATATGGGATATGTAAAGTAAGAATTGTGTTCTATGTAAAATGTCTGAAACAATGTCCTCATGCCTAAAATGACAACTAGATGTTTGAAACGACAACCATATGTCTAAAACAACATCCATTTGTTTGAAAGTTAAGCTTCCATGTTCAATTTATCCCATATCTTTTGTTTGAACAAATGATGAATTTCAATATAAATACATCCTTTCTACCCTTCATGTTTATTAGCTTCCTTCATTTTGCCATCAAAAATTATCTTGGTGGTAGATAGTAAGTTTTCTTTGATTCTTGTTGAATTCAATAATTTTTCTTGTTCATTTAAAAAAAAATTAAACAATTATTATTTGTTGATCCTATCCTATAGATACAATATACACAAATTAATATCTCAAAAAACGACTAGACATCTATATTGACGTTTCAAAAAACAATATTAAAATTCTTAAATGGCATAAAAGTATGTTGACTAGGCATGGTTGGTATGCTACGTCACCCTTGTTGGTTACCACGTTACTTTTCCAGTTTCCATGTCATGAACGGGCTAGATGGAAAAAAAATTCACAAAATTGTCTTTGCTTGTGTCGCACTTATGTGGCATCTACATGCCATATTGTGGGGAGTTTAGAAGACCACGTCTTCTGCAATTTAAAAAAAAAACAAGCACCAATGGGTCACATTTCACATGATTTAAGCACGTTTTGGCTTGTCAGTTATGATGAAATTTAGGAGACATCCTAACTAGCAACTTCCCCATCGAACGGAATGCCACTTCACATTTTTCTCAACATTTTAAGAAAATCTCATATTTTTTATAGTGTTGACCTCCTCACATCTCAAGGTTGTTGTAATCAAGGGATTAGGCTAGCTTGCATTTGCCCTCTTACTCCATTTGATGTTTATTGTAAGAAGTAAGGCATATGCCACACTTCTTCTACAAATATAATGTTTTGTACAAAGATTATGCTAATGTCTATTTTCCTTCAATAAACATATGATTCAAATAAATTAAGGATATTTGAATTCTTCTTATTTGAAACATGTTCAAAAAGTGATTGCAAATTATTCAAACTATAGAATTTTCTTAATGTATACTTTAGTCACACCATGTGCAATTGTTAATTTGATCAAAACTAGTGTTAGAAGAGAACATTATTTTATGACACAACAATGGTCCTGAGTACATTGCACATTACATTGAAGATTGGTTGTTTATACAAATTTTTCAAGTTATTTGTCACTCACTTCAATTGCTGGACTTGAATCCTATAGAATACAATTGGAATGAAGTATATCATTGCATGAGAAGGTTTGAGAGGAACCCACTAGAAAAAGTGATTTATAGGAGATACAAGAAGTCAAAAGCAAGATTTGTGTTCAATGTAGAACTTCGGATCTCATTTTTTCATAGTAGAATTATTTTTTTAAAGAAATTTTGTACTAAGAAAAGTTGTTAAATCAAGCTAACTTTCATAAACAAAAATCTATTAGAGATTTCAAGCCTCCAATCAAAAGTTAGGGACAAAATTCTAAGAGGGGTTGGAAGGGACATTTTCTTTGACATTTTCAAACATCTTCTTTGAATTTTATCCCTAACTTACAATTGGAGGCTTTAATTCTCTAAAAAAAATTTGGTGATGAAAGTTAGCTTGATTTAACAACTTTTCTTAGTTTGAAATTTCTCAAAAGAAATAATTCTACTATGACAAAATGAGATCTGAAGTTGTACATTGAATACAATTCTTGCGTTTTGACAATGAGTGGTCAAGCTCTCATCTTCAAATTGTCCCATATCCTTTGAGGATTCATGATGAAAAATAGATAACATTATAAAAACAATTTCTCCATTCAATGTTTAGTGAAGGCAACTAATTGAATTGACATCATTTCGAGGATTTAGAATTTCTTTACGATTAATCTTCCTTGGATTTAGCAAGTTGATTTGTTAATTTTCAAAATCATTCACATTTTGAAATTTTAATTATTTTTTGCAGAGGGTGAACTTTGGCTGTAGTGTGCTGTTGAAGAATTATAAGTCATTTGTGAATTACAAGTAAGGTAGTATGCTCATGAACCGCCCCTCTTCTTCAGACTGTCCTGTAAGTAGTTGTAGAATGGATGCAAGGTGATCCTTGAATGGACTTCTTTGCTCTGTTAATGAATTCAAGAAGAATTGTTTTATTTTATTGTAATAGCCAATTATTGGCTGTGATTTCTACACATTTCTTCAAAAGTCACAAGGGGACGGATTTTAAGACACCTATGGTCACAAATAGGTGCCTATGACCTGGATCTTTGAAAATTTATAAGTAATTCAAAAATGCTTGGAAAAATATGAAACTACTTGTGTTGGGTTCCACATCTATTTTTCTTTCTCTGAAAAATGATCTAAAAATCATTTTGTCCCAAGAAACCTGTGAAAAAGGCAAATCAGCCCTTAAAGTGACGGTTTATGAGCACACTACTTTAGTTGAAAAACTCTAACAACAGTTCCAAGCTTGAGCTCCATAGAAAAAGATTATTTCCTTCTTACGTGGAAGTTTTATCTTTTAAAGCACGGTGTTTGCAAATACCTTAATGACAGTAACTAGGCACAGTAGCACATACCTTAATGACAGTAACTAGGCACAGTAGCAAAAAGTGGCAGTTTGGAGTACCCACCTTAGAGCATCCCTAAATTTTCAACTTATTGCTAAATAGACGTAGGGAGAAGTCAAAAGGGAACCATAGAAATAGTGACAAGGCCAAATGAATAGTACTTCCACAAATCACTGAAGCACAACTCATGTTGGAAAGGTGAAAAGTGGTTTAGGGATTATTCCGCTTGAATTCCCTATCCACATCCCATTTAGAGAATTCAGGCCCTTCCTAAATTTTTAGGGATAGGAAATGTTGGTGGGAGAGTTTTCTTCCCTACCGGGATGAAAATCATCCGGATAGGGATAAGGAAGCCATTGGTGGGAATGCTCTTAGGAACACGCTCAAATGTTTAACCCTGGAACGCCCGGAACACTATTTTGTGGTGTTCGGATGACAATCCAATGAGTTTTTTCATCCGTTTTAAAGCTTTTTGTTCCCCGTTTTCCTTGTTGACCTTTCATGTTGAGTTTTAAAGAGTATCCAATTGAGTTTGTAGTCTAGCCAATGTTTGTTTTCACAAAAATGAGAAGTTTTTAAGAAAAATGGATCACAAAATATGCTATTTTAGTGTATTTTGGGAAGTTGTTGCTCCATGCTCTAAATGTGAAATTTCTCCACAAAAATGATGTTTTTTGAGTATGAGCTCAACTAACAAAATGAAGGTCATCTACTCTAGTTTCTAGTTTCTACTCCAATTTGAATTTTGGAAAAATTTATAGTATTAAATATTTGATTGCAATTTGAATTTTGAATTTTGTATTTTGTATTTTGAATGCCTATTGAATTCTAATTATAGAATGATATGGAAATTGAATTTACACTATGATATTTGCCATTGTAATGTACACACATGGTGAAATTTTCAGATTTGTTGAAATAATTTTCTATTTGATGTGATTTTTCTTCACTTTATCTTCAAAAATTCTCAAAAAAATCAATTTTCCACAAAAAAATCTAAATTTTTTGTGAAGTAATGAAGACATGTAATTTCATCTCTGAAAAATAAATATAAAATTTTTCATACATATCTAGTTGCAAAATGACAACAAACTAAGTGACGAGTAGTGAGGCTTGAAATCATTGGTGATGGGTCTGTCATTTAGAGGTTAAAGTCCATTCCCACCTGATGTTTGCAAATTCCCTGGGTTTAAAGATAAAACCCGGGCATAAGAAGGAAATAGTCTTTTTTTATTGGACTTCAGGTCTGGAACTCCTGTAATTGTTTTTTAAGTAGGTGAAATTCTGAGAAGTTACTTTCTTTAGCTGTCCAAAGGGATCTTAAGTCCCTTGCATATCCATTTACCATAGCTAGAGGTGAAACTTGACAAAAAATAATTAAAGTTTCAAACTTTGAATGCTTTTGAAAATTAACAAGACACCTTTTCAAATCCAAGGACAATTAATAGTAAAAATAATCCAAATATTGGAAGGATTTCATTACAATCCAATGCCAACCAATATCTACTAAACGATGGTTGGAGTGATTATTTTTCAAGTGGAATTCATTGTCCATCATGAATTCTCAAAGGGAATGGGATAATTTGAAAATGAGAGCTTGATCACTAATTGTGAAAACACAGGAATTGTCTTTAATGTAGAACTTCATACCTCATTTATGCATAATAAAAGAACTTTTTTCAAGAAATTTTGAACTAAGAAAAGTTGGTAAATAAATCTAACTTTCATCTACAAAAATCTATTTGTGATTTGGAGCCCCCAATCAAAAGTCAAGAACAAAATTTGGAGAGGGATTGGGAGGGGCATTTTCTTTGACATTTTCAAACATCATCTCTGAATTTTGTCCATAACTTTTGATTGGAGGATCTAAATGTCAAACGGATTTTTGAAGATGAAATTTGGTTTTCTTCTCTACCTTTTCTTAGTCAAAGTTTTCTAAAAAATATTATTCTACAATGCCAAAATGAGGTCTGAAATTCTACTTTCACCACAATTTCTATTTGTGCACTTAACTATGAGCGGTTGAATTCCTACTCATCCAAATTAACATATCCCACATGGATATGTTCTACCTTCTATGTCCCACTTGTATAAAGAGATTGCCTACACATGTTCTTGAACTCACATCAATAGTGGCTTCTTGTTCTTTGGGAGGTACTTTCTCAACTAGTGAAATTCTTGGATATTTACATCAAAGTTTCTTAAAATTTTGAGCCAAATTTTTGATAATTTCAATGTTTTTTATTTTCCACATTGGAGTTGCTAATTTTTGTGTTCAGACGCCATTGTTCTTACGTAATGGGCCATCTAGAGCTCCTTTTTGTAGGAGTGGTACTTAGATGTTGAAATCTTCATATTCAAAAGATACCCTAATTTTAATTACATAGTACTTTTGTAGTAGTCGGTCAACAATAAAAATATGAATATTGATTAAGGTTGGTATGTACTTGGGGCCGGATTGAAGGCCGGACGGAACTCTCCAAATTTGAACCAATGGAATCATTCTATTTCTCCAAATCCGGCCCAAGAGCTTTATACTAGGATTGGATTGATACCACCACTCATCCTACGTGTTGCCTTAGGTGGCATGGTTTTGGCGCCAAACCATCCGGCCCCAAGGGAGCAATTGGGCCAAGGTTTTGGGTGGCCTGATTTCCCATTTGGGGCTGGATTGGGGCTGGATTGGATTCTTCCGTTGGATCGTTCAAATCTCTACCATTGATAAAGAGAATTTTATTTATTTATTTTTAAAAACTTCTTCATCTTTGGTTTCATATCATTTCTATTTGTGCGGATTCTTCATTACTTTAGGGTCATGAGCTGTGGATTTGGATTAAAGTGATGTTGCATAACAGATTTCTGTTTTATACATTTTCCTTTAAAAAAGCAGTAAAAAAAATAGTATAACATAAAAAATAATAAATAGTTTTTACTAAGAAAAACAGCATACAGTTAAAACTGACCCAACTCCTAATTGGAGTATTCGCAGGTTTAACTCCTGTTGGATGCATCCATAAAATTATAATTTTAAAAATAAAAATATATAAATTATGAATAGTAAATAAAAAATTAGTAATGAAAAAATAATATTAATAAAAAAGAAGTGTACATAATATAATTTTCTTTTGTTACAATTAGTTGAATAGTAAAATTTAATTAATTTTAATTTTAATAAGAAATATAATATATTTTTTAGATAAAAGGGAGAAAATAATAATAATGGATGAAGTAAGATATCGAATACTAACAGAAAAAACAATTTGTTTGTTAGAACAAAATCAATATTCTTTTGATGTTAATCAACTAAGATACAATTTTTTTTTAAATGGATTGAAGTTTTTTTAATGTAAAAGGATAACCAAAACAAAATCTTCATGGTTCTAAGAAATTTACACTAAATAGTGAAATTAGGTTGCTTGAATATAAGGTAAACTATTCCATTATGAGCAAAAAATGGGAGCAAGCCCATTGTGGGCAAAATTTGAGTTTAGGCTGTGAATTGAAGTAGAAAAAATCATGTATATAACTTTTTTCTTAACAATACTAATGATTCTCTTTCATTGTAGATTTCACGTCTTTATGTGCATGTTTTATATTTTCCAAAATTGAGTAGTAGTAGACCCTCATACAATTTTAAGGATTCAACCCCATAGAAGTTACTAACAAATTATCCAAATTTTTAAGAAGCATTATCATCTACATGACTAAAAATAAGTTACCTATGTGTTGGCATTCAACATGTGCTTTTGAATTTCAACTATATGTAATTGGAAAACAAAAATTAAAATGACTATGTATACAAAATCATGTGTGCTATAAAATTTTTATTTCATGAATAAGCCAATTATTTTATAGATAAAGTAGGAATTAAAAGGACAAGGTTAAAAGAAAGTCTAAAAACTATCTTTTCTATATTTGAAATAGAATAAATAGGAAGAAAAACAAAAACAAAATATAAAATATAAAAAAACAAAAAATCTTTTTTTTATTCTTTTGAAATAGAAAAAATAGGAAGAGAAAGGAAAAGATGTGTATTTTATCATTTTTAAATTGAGCATTCTAAAAAACCAAGAGCATATTAATCAAGAATTCGGCCTTAGAATTGGGCCTCAACACTTTACATTGCTTAGGGCCGGAGTGATGAATTGGAATTCGGCCCCAGAATTGGGCCTCAACCCTTTACATTATCTGGAGCCGGAGTGGTGATTTGGAGCCGGATTGAAGGCAAATCAGGCCGGCCTTCCATCCGGCCCCAGGCCGTATATATACCGGCCCTTATGAGTGTAACAATGTTGTCAAGTCCAAGCCAATGTGGCTGTCATCTAGGTTTGGTGGTTAACGAAGGACTTAGGTGGGAATGCACCACCATTTTTAGCTCGTTTTATACCTTAACAGTGCCTCGTAAGAGCATGCCCACCTGTCATGCAAAATGGATGACTTGTCCTTCGGCGGCTTGCAAAAGTGCCCCACCCGTCTTGTAAACACTACAACAAAAGCAGTGTTTTATGACTGCAAAAAACGACTACAGTCAGTCGTAAAATCAAAAAATATGACTGGCGCAGAAATCACTGTAGATGACTCGAAATATGATTGCAGCAGTCGTTTAGAAGCAGTTACTTCAGACATCAGTCATATTGGCAGTTATATAAGTTGAGGGGTATAAATACCCATAATTAGCTATAGTATGCCAAGAAGGCGTATATTTTGACTTTCTTTGACTTTTTCTTGAGTTGCCCAGGTAAATGAAAAAATCCTACGTGGAATATGACTGCGTTGAGTCATATTTTTTGATGACGTGGAATATGACTGTGGTTAGTCATATTTTGTGGAATATGACTGCATTGAGTCATATTTTTTGATGATGTGGAATATGACTGTAGTCAGTCATATTTTGTGGAATATGACTACGTTTAAGTCATATTTTTTGATGACGTGGAATATAATTGTGGTCAGTCATATTTTTCAGTCATATTAAGAGCACCTAGTCATTTTTTGGAAATTATTATTTTGTGACTCCAAGTAGTCATTTTTTTATTGATATGTATTTTGAACTATGAATTGAACAAATCATACAACGGTTTTAGGATACCTAAGTATATTTGCAATCATACATTAAAATGATTTAACAATTGAATAAAAGATTTCATGTAGTTAAAAACAAATACATATGATTTTAAAGATATACAAGAAACAATTATATTGGAGAGGGAATATATAAGAAGGAATGTGACTCCTTTCAATGACATTTATAATTTATTAATCACAAATACAAAATATGTATATCACAATGAATTATTTACACAAATCAATAGAGACTATACTTACAATAATATGAAGTGAGTTGCAAGTAGCCTCCAACGACTTTAACCAATTTTGTTGCCTGCATACACAATTAAAGAAATAGGAGGTTAATTTTTAATGAACATACAACAAAGCTCAATCTTCAAAAGTTTACAACAATAGAAAATATGTAATACAAATTTAGGGTAAGAAGAAAAACAATGGTGATGCAAGGAACAAGAAGAAAAAAGGCAACAAGTGCTAAAAGATAACAACAAATACAAGTTAAGATGCACAAGAAACAATAAGGAACAACTACTAAGAGGTAACAAGAAACAACAAAAAAGAGTTAGGATGCAACAAAAAGAAACAAAAAGAGAGAACAAAAAGTAAGAAAGAAGAAAGAAGAAGAAGAAATAATTAAGATACAACAAAAGACAATAACTCTAAGAAGTAAGAGTGAACTCAAGATGCAACAAAACACAACAATTAAGAAGCAAGAATGAACTCAAGATGCAACAAAACACAACAATTAAGAAACAAAAGTGAACTCAAGATGCAACAAAACACAACAATTAAGAAATAAGAGTGAATTCAAGATGCAACAAAATACAACAACTAAGAAACAAGAGTGAACTCAAAGAGACAAGAGACAACAAAAGGTAAAGAAGAAGAATCAAAAGAAATAGTGGCTAGGATTTCAAAACCCTAAAAAAATGACGGCTAGGGTTTCAAAACCCTAAAAAGTGGTGGCTAGGGTTTCAAAACCCTTAAAAAGTGGTGATTAGGTTTCAAAATTTTAAACAATGGCTTGTCTATATTTTTTTTGATTGCCCATGTTTTTTTTAGGTTGCCCAAAAACAAAAAAATGTTACTACTAAGAAAATATGACTAATAATATAACTCAATGTTCTCAAACAAGTTCTCTATCGTTCCTTATGCAATACTTTGGTGTTCCCAACAGACGTATAATATACGCCGTGAAGTACAAAATCCAAAAACGACTGGCAGTCATATTTTGCAGTCATATTTCTCCCCAAAGTATTGACTTCCAAGAATATGACTGCGAGTAGTCGCTAGTCATCCTCAGTCATATTTTTGCAATCATAAAACACTACCGTTGTTGTAGTGAAAATCGATGAACTTGTTAAGAGGCCGGGCAAAAAGCCTTGGGTGGCTTGCAAAATGGGGGATTTTGCAATCCAAAGCATGGCTTGCAAATTGGCTTGCAATCCACATGAGACAAGAGCACCGGCACTTTCCCCCAAAGTACGGACCTTTAGCGCTATAGCCCATTGGTCCACCTTGCAAAGCGGTCCAAATTTGGAAACTTACCCGTCTTGCAAAATGCAGTTATAGCATGCAATGGGTGGGGCCGTTTGGTTTGCAAATTGGATGGCCCCGGATTTTGCAAGCCAAACCACCCCGCATTTTGCAAGACGGGTGGTGATGGCGAGGGTGAATTGACCCCCCTCATTGCCCCTCCAGGGCAAACCCTGGAATTTTTTATTTGCAAGGCTTAATTTTTTTTGAAATTCTGAATTCATATTTGCAATCAGAGGCCCCAAATTAGTCTAGGATGATGCAAGAATTACCAAAAAATTGACACAACATAGGGGACTTTTTTTCAAACCTAAGTTGACCGGGGCAATGAGGGGGTCAATTCTCCCTGTGTGGTGGTGATGCTTAAGGTCAGGTGGGAATGGGCCCTTAATGTGACAATTCTTGGAGCAATTGGGTACCGGTATTCTAATTGGGGGAGAGAATGTTGGCGCCGGCATCCCCATCCGATCGCCCGCTTTCACCGAGGGCTCGTCGGTGCGCGGGCCATCAAAAGCAGCGCGCCCGCCACGCGCGGCCATCGCCATGGCCGCCTGTTGCCTTTCTCCATTTGCGCCCAATTTCACACCTTCCATGCGCACCTTCACACTTACGTGGTCGTCTGCAAATGCGTCTTTGGGTGTTGCTGCACCCCCAGCCCTGGCATAGCTCCGTATATTGATAGCACTCCTTTTTTTATAAATGCTATGAAGTTGCTGCCTGCGCTGTGCGTAAACTCCTGCGCTCTCGCACTCACTTACGGGTGTGGCGGACCCTCGCTCCCTCGCTCGCTGCGCTGAGATGGCCACCCCTGCGACCACTCAAATTCCCCGCTTGCGCCACCGGGACCCCTACCTCCTTTTGCAATCCAACAAAGTGTCGTAACAGAGTGTGATATGCCGGTGTCAAAAAAAAACGACGATAAGAGAGAGATACTTAACTTATGCAGCAAATTCTAATAAACTAATAAGTAAGTAAGATTACTGTGCCCACATAATAAAAAAGTGAAGTTACAGAAAAGTGAAATCTCTGCGATGTACCCCTATACCATATGTATCCGGCACGAGAATGGCGACACAGCATAGTTGATTTTCGTGCTGTTGCTACTTCAGGAATGCAAGGTCGGTGCCGGCGTCTGTACAAGTGATCAGTGTGCATTTCCGGCAAGTTAGAGAGAAGTGTTCGACAGGGTCAGAGAATTAGATGCTGCGTCTTCTTCACGATGGACGCCGCTTGTATTCGTGATCCTCCGTTGGAAAATGGACTTGGTGCTGTTAACTACTCGGATTGTTCCTCAGAGGTTTCGGATTCCAAGAGTGACTTGAGCTCCTCCGCTGGGAACTTCGTCGCTTTGGATGCGCCGGGTTTTTTGAAGAGGGCTTGTGATGTTGGAGCTTTCGAGTACGATTCGAGTTTGGAGAGGAGACACAAGACTGCGAAGCTTGACGAGCGGTTGGATGGATTACGTGCGGTTCTTCCAGAGGGGGACACCTTGGTAAGCTTGAGTCCGAGCGCACGGTCTTTTTGCTAGTACTTGAGGATCATTTAGATGTATCATTGCTTGAATAAAATTTCCAGTTGTCGCAAAAAATCTTTAAGGATATTAAGATCGATGCTTCGCTTGACTTTCGTTGATTGATGTTCTTGCACTGGGGTCCCAATTCCGGTGTCTGGGGTGCAAATTTGGTTGCACTCTTCGGAGACTCCCCTGTTTTGTGGTCACGCTCGTGATATTCGTGTTCATTTTGGTGAGGGCGTTTGTAAGTTTGACGAGGTGATCGCGTATTCATTCAACAGTTTTTGGTGTCTGAGTTTGATTGATGTTGTTCTGCTGCTGTAGAGTAAAGAAAGACCAGCCATTGTCTTGGATGCGTATCACTACATTACAACGTTACAAAGGCAAGTGGAAGACCTGATAGCTGAGCTTCTCGATGATTCTTCTTCGAATTCTGCCCATTCGCGGCCTGAAGAGCTCTTTTGCGAAGATCAATGGAGCGTTTCATATCACAGCGGGGAGCCTGTGGCGAGTTCCATTTGCAAGCTCAGTTCGACTTCAATTGCGCATTTTGTTATCGAGGCCATTAAGGAGATGATCAGTGGGAGTATATATATATATATATATATATATATATATATATATATATATAAGAGATTTGAATTGAATGTTCTGACTTCTTGGAATTGCTTGAAAAACGTTCAGGTAAATGTGGCGAAACGGAATGGCCTCCTGGAGGTTAGCATAGTGTGTGCCAATCGACCTGGCCTCCTGGTGGAGATTATGGAGGCCATCGAATCTGCAGGGCTCACCATCATGTACACCAGGATTGCTTGCCAGAACGAAATAGTGGTCGAGCATTTGAGCATTGAGGTAACAAATGATCAGTCAACTTTGCACTGGGGAATAGATGCAATCTTAAATCTAGAATTTCTGACGCAAGGTTGCTGAAATGGGCAGATGAATGAGGACACACAGGAAACAGAAGGAGAAGAAGAGAGAGTGAAGACGATGCTTTTACGTGCCATTTCTCAAAGGCCAGTTAACTCTCATCTTCAATGACCCTGCAAATTTGACGCTCAATCAATGATCTTCACGTTCAACCAAGTTCCTGAGATCGACTCACGACATATCCATGCAACTTTGGTCCGCAGCCACGTGGACAAACTGGTGATAATGCGCGGACAAACCTTGAAATGGACCGCCTACACTTGTAGCCAATGCTTTTATTAATTCATAGCTGCCATTTTAATATCTCCCCCGCCTGCCTGCCTGGATATGGATTCTGAGCTGGATCAGCCAGATACCAAATTTAGTTCCAGGGCGTTGACTAGTACCTAGACATCAGTTACCCCTGTCTGTAAAACATTACTTCATTCAATCAATGAAGCAATTTTCTTTTTGGACACAAATGGCAACTTGGCAAGCCATTGCATTAAATGTAAAAATACAGCCCCGAGGGGAAGAGAAAGGGCCAGACTCCGATTCAGAACTGGGCAGCAGGCTGTGCCACGTAATCTTGCGGTCAATGAGGCATTTTGAATTGGCTCACCATTCGCATAAGGTTTTCCTAAATAATGATAAAAGTGTAGTGCTGTTGCAAGAACTGTGAACATACTGCACTGATGACCGGAATTAGAAAGAGGCTTCGAACACTGGCCAATCCTTCCTATCCGAACGAAGAATCGACCTTTTGTTGATGCCATGTCCCAAGGGTAGATTCGGAGCATATTCTTTCCTAGAGCAATCAGATTACCGATCGCAGTTTTCTAATGGCAAAGCCGGAAGTTCATCCTCCCAACTTTCTCTCTATTGGACCAACGTGGAGCACTCCGGGAGAAGCCTCGCCATTTCCGTACAAGACACGCTTCCGCAGGACTAGCAAGGCTCACGTGCAGCGACTCTTTTCCCATAATGGACCCTTGGGGTGAGAGCCAGCTACTTCCTCAATACTCATGTGATATTTGGGTGATACTTGGTGATACCTACATGAAATCTAGGTGATTCGTACACATGAAATCTAAGTGATACCTCGGTGAAATTTGGCTAATGGGCTTAAAATATAGCAGGAATCTGACTACAGTATGTTGTAAAAAATGAACTTAAATTTCCTTTACGAAAAATAGCCTTGAGTTCGTGTTTTCTCTATTGCAAAGTGGCGAAAATTCGTGCAAAAAAAACGAACTGCAGTCACGTGGTAAGCATGTAGGCCTTCACGTCCGTGGTCGATTAAAGGCTCATGACCCAGCTACAATAGGACTGCATTGATTGCTGTGCACGCAATTGCCGTGACCGAAGTGTAGGACCCCAGCGGAGAGATCACTTCACGGTGACGATCCTCTCCGATGGAATTTATTGATTTTCTTCGGCTTTAGCCTCCCGTTTTGCTGACGGAACATACGCATTCAATTCGATCTCTCGGGAGATAGAACAATTCATTTGTAATTGTGTGCACATGAATCGTGGGCTCTTGCATCTGGTATTCGTTCATTTTATGTCTCTTTCTGTGCTGCGATTGGAGTGTTTTAATTTTTTTGTGGATACTTCGGAATGCTTGTTCCAAAGCAAAGTGCAGTACGAACCTCCTCGATCATCAGATCTTAGGGAATCGAATCCCCTGGCGAGATTGTTTTGGGGGGTGTCGCTGGTGAAGGTAAGAACTAACGCCCTTTCCGAAGAAGAAGAACCGGGCCTTTCTTTAGTGGTCGGCGTGAAGACAATCAGAGTCTATCTGTTATATTAAATGCAACGACTTTCGTCAAGTTTTCATCCACATAGTTTTCATTCATTTGTTCCTGATAAACGTTAATGACATCGAGACAAGTTTTCAATGAAATTCTACAACTTGGTTCTACACTGAATAGTGAAATTAGGTTGCCTCAGACAATAGTGGACCATATCTGAAAGTGTTAGATATGAGAAATTAGTGTGGGGCAACCTAATTTCACTATTCAGTGTAGTTCAAAATTAGAATGAATCGTAATCTTGCAATCGGTTGAGCACAACCAATGACTGCAATTCAAGTGCAAGTTGTTACTTTTAGTGTTGACAACCACGTCCCTTGTTTGTCGATCATTTTTCTTCAGTTTTAAAGAAGTGCCAAGATGGCAATAACTAATATTTTGATGAATCAAAGTATTTCTGAATTCATAAATCTTTTAAACATATTATGACTATTTAGTGATTTTTCATGCGCTTTTTATCCAATTTGGAAATTTCGTCCAAAACTTTTGGAGGCATGAAACAAAGATCTTTCAAGCCCACCAAACGCGCAAACCCAAACTGGTTCAAATAGCATACCAGTAAAATGTCCATGACATACCTTGAGAGCTAGAATGTAAACCTTCCTGCACATCATTTTGCTACATATATATTTACTTATCCTAGAACTTGCAGTGAAGACTACATCAATTCCAGATGTCAAAGTATTACCAGCTTTGGTAATCACATACTTCAAGTTCTCTAGAGCATCAGCTAAGCTAGGCACGATCCCAGCACTCCTAAAGCATGCTGCCATCGATGCATGTAACCTAAAAATGATGGAACAAACTCAGCAGCGCCATTTGCCATGACCACAGCTCACAGGCGTTTGGTCCGTTCTCCAATTTCTTGGTCAGCGATATTCTCAGCGTTTTGCAATTTGGATAGTGTACGTGTGACAGCTTTGAGAACAGAAACTTTAAGAAAAGAACTGAAAAATACGCAGTCGAAGGCACTGACAAACGCTATTCACAGAATGTGAGAGAACAAGTACGTTTCGATTTCCCGTAACTCTGCTAAAATTGCATTTCAAATCTTGCTGAAGCATGGAACAAGAACTCCAACCGGTGTCCACGCAGAAGGCCGGTGCAAACCAAGCATGACTACGACGTTCAAAAGAACTGTCGAAGAACGAATATTGCGAACCAGGCTTTACAATTTAAGCCTTGGAGTCCTGGACCTGGTTACAACACCAGCAAAATTCAGTGACAGGACCTCTTACTTAACTTTTCCTGCACTAAAGTAAATTGACGCTGTCCGGACAGGAGGAGGAGCAGATTGATGAAGTGGAAACCCTACAACTTGTGTCGTTCGCAGACAGAAATGGATTCAATCGGAGTCATCGACGCGTTTGAAACCATTCAAAGAAACGTCCATTTCTTCACCAAAGATTCCCCAAATCTGCTTGAAATTTATTCGGGAAATGGCAGTAATGTTTAGAATCATCATCGCTCAAGTATCCTCGGCTTCAGCTCCTAACAGCCTTCTTCCATTTCTTCTCCGTAGTTCCTTCCCAGGGCCTTACTCCGATCCTTGGATATGGCGAAACCCTGAGCAACAAAACTTAACTGCAGCGAGGCAGCAATCCTCACCACTGATCACACCATGAAGAAAATTGTAAAAGAAATTCTGGACACATCACGTTGATTAGGGTTTCAGAAATTTCATTGGAAAACTGTCGCCTATGGTCGGTGCAACTGTCCACAACAACAGTTAACAAGTGCTAAGGTCATCCTCAATGCAGTCCGAAATTTTCCCTCCAAATAAAATTCTAACTTTTCACTCCTTTATAATTAGAACTTGAAATTTTTATCATTGGAAGTGCATTCAAAAGTACTTTGGGTAGATTGAAGAAAATTCAAATTTAGATATTGAAAAATGAAAATAAACCACTTCAAAAGCTAGTTAAAATACAAAATATATGGAGTTTGGGGCAAATCACAATTATCAATGCACTTTGCACTCCAAATTGGGCCCAATTTGAAGTAGGTTTGTGGAGATGATAATGAATAATCTTAGATATTGAGGCAACTTTGTCAACTACAAACACTACTCAATCATGATTGTCACTTGCGCTAAGGAGAAAGAATATAGAAAGACAAATTAATAGAAAGAAGTGAAAAAAGTTAGGTCTAAGTCATAGCTTGTCCCCATATGAAATAGAAAGATGACTACAAATGTATCAAAAACAAAATGTGAACATGCCATGAGGATTAGAAATAGAGTCTCCTCTTTTAGTAAAAAAAACTAAGGTCACTTAGGAAAATAAGCTTACACAAATGTAAAATTTGAATCTCTATAGACATGTACTTCAAGAGCACTGCCATCTGTACACATACAAGCAAATCACATATAGTCAATAGCAATTTGAGCAACTACTACATTAAAAAAAACTTGTGGAAATAAGGCCAACATAATAGTCACCAAGAAGGAGGAGAATTAAAGCAACATATTGCCCTAGAAGAATCAATTGTAAAAATTAAAAACAAAACTAGTGATTTGTAGATTAGACAAGCAACATTAATTAAAGAGTCCATTGCATGTATAGCAAAATGTTGTAGCAAGAACTATTTCACCACCAAATAGAGATGAGCAAGAATTACAAACATCATAGACATTCTTCTTGTGAAATTCTAAAAGCACAAAAATTTAGTAAAAAATACTATTAAACAAAATCACTAAAAATAATGATCCCTAAGTAAAATCTATATTTATATTACAATAGGAAAGAATATTGGTGGTTTCACTCTTTGTAATTCAACAAATTCAAGAACTTTGTAACCTAGGGTTTTAGTTCTATGGACTTTTTAAAACTCAATAATTTATTTTTTTAAATTACAATTCATCTCCAAATACAATCCACAAGAACAGTTATACAATTACACATAACAATTCCCAAAAAATATTTGACCATGAGGATTTGCCATCATTGACACATACCTTTTCTAGTTTCCTTTCATGACACATAAACAGTTATAGCACCTCCACTTTGAAACCATTCCTTTGTTGAATAACTCAAAAATATAATATAATAAAATGAATATTCTTCCAACTTTGCATCTTTTTTAGTATTTTCATCTCAAGGCTTCCAAAATTCAATCTCATACAACCAAAAACATTTGTGGCAACATCTGAAACATGCCAAATACAATATAAATCAAGAATCTTCAATTCCGGCATGTCAAATGATAGGATCATAGAAACAAATTTTACAAATGGAAACAAATTTAGTCGTGTAACTTTGAATTCCATCATTTTTGCCCTAGTTTTGTTTTTCCTAGTTTTGTCTTCAATTCATTTTGCCATTTTTGTATGGGCTTCATTCCATCATTTTGGTCATGGCTTCAATTTGAGTCATGGCTTCAAAGGCCCCCCTATGGTAAGTGGCTCCTATACATGTCAATATAGAAATTCCAAAGGTCACTCCAAAAATCAACTAAACTAGTTTTGATAATTTTTAGGTCTTCATTGGAATTGATAATTTTATAAATTGCATGGATAAACTATAAAAAAATTTGACTTCAAAAATATAGACTCAAAGCAAGAAATCATCCTTTAAGTGAGACATACAGAATTGGGCACCTCATTCTTTAGAAGAACATTCCTTCCTAAATGGAAAGATATACAATCAGTAAAGAATGTTACAAATAGCTTCCTTACAAATGTACTGAGCTTTTGTCAATGCAAAGTCTCCTCCCATTTGATACGAAGCCAAAAAAATTGTGTGCCCCAATTTTTATAAAAACTTGTGTCCAAAATCCTTCACCAAAAACTTCAATTTGGGGAAATGTATAGCATCCTTCACCAAGACACATTCAAATGTGTTGTTGACCCTAAACTACCATCTTCACTCTATTTACATCTCCAAGATCAATGGAAGAAATTGTTTTAGTACCAAACTTTGTTCCTTCATAACTTTTCTATACAGTATTCAAATGTCACATTCTTTGGTGCACTAGAACCTCCTTTCACCTCCCAATAAGAAAATATGTCAATTTGACTAGTCTTATAGTAATAACTAGCCCTAGTAGCATAAGTGGCGTTTTTGGGGTTATCCACCTTAAACCCTAAATGCCTGAGGCACCAAATTTTGGTGTCAACAATAGTTTGAAGTTAAATAAAACCTAACCGAGTTGCTATTTTTAAAGTTTATGTTTTTGAAAATTTATTTTTAAATTCTAGTTTTAGCATCAAAAATACGATTTTGAAAATGATTGATTGTGATTTTTCTATTCAAGATTTTGTTCAAGGGTGTCCATTGCAATCTTAATTTTCCGTAGTGTTGAAGGCTCTTGGAAATGAGCCTCAAATACACTAAAGTCTTGGAGAGAAAATGACATTAGAAATTCATATTAAAAAATTGTAGAATAGATTTTGAGAAGCCATAAATTGATTTGGGGTTATACATATTAAGCCCTTTATCCTATTTTTTTGGTGACCAAATTTTTAGATTTGACATGTGAAAAGAGGATTCAATGACTTCAAATCACTTTCACAGTTTTAACACCCTCTTGATCAAAACATTATAATCTTTCAATCCATTAGTGATATTGTTATGTTTTCTTTTCCCATGCAATCTCCTAACATGTCTAGTTAAAAATTTTCTAGTTACAATTAAAAAAAATTTGATACAACTTATCAAAATGTTGGCTTTCTTTTCAATTTATAACAAATTCCAAGAAGCTCAAAAAAGGCCTTGAGCATTTAGGGGTTAACTCTTGACAAAAGCAGTGACAAGAATCCAGTGAAGTTATTGAGAGCATATCCTCATCACAACAATACGCTGGCGCTTCAATCCAACTACCAAATCTCAGACTGCATGCAGTCTTGCCATTGATGGTTAGTTGAGATATCAATCACACACAACGTTGTTGTGAAAACTCATGTAACTTACCAGGACGCAGTTGCAGGTGAGTCATTCACCGTTAACCCTGAAACGCCAGGCCCGCTATGCAAGCCCAAATTCCTTTCACCTTCGATGCTCCCATTTACCAACTAAACGTGAATGAATTTCTTTAATTTCATTTTTCAGGATGAAAGCATATTACTTTCTCTTACATCAAAAATAAATAAAGTTTTTTTTCATTTGGGGGGGGGGTAAAATTGAATTTTTCAAGAATTTTGGAAGGAAAATTGAATAGAATTCATATCAAATAGAAAATTATCTTAAAAAATGGAAAACTTCAATACATGTGTACATTATATCAAATAACATCATAGTGCAAAAAAAAATGCCATGTCATCATATAAATAAAGTTCAATAGACATTGAACATACACCCACAAGTTCAAATTGCAATAAAATATTCAGTTTTAGGAATTTTTCCAAAAATCCAAATTGGAGTAGAAACTAGAATAGATGATCTTCATTTTATTAGTTGGGATCAAACTCAAAAAATATAATTTTTATGGAGAAATTTCAGATCTAGAGCAAGGAGCAACAACTTCCTGAAACACACTACAATACCATATTTTGTGATCCCTTCCTATTGGGTCCTCTTGTATTAAATGGTCATAATTACCTCAATCAGTTTCAACGTCATCTGAAGAAACTTCTACTCAAGCAACTCTCCAAACAAGAATTGGATTGCAATCATCTTCTACATTGTTCTAAAATCATCCAAACGCCTTTTCTTTTGGTGTTGGTAGCATTTTAGAGTTTAGAGTGATCTCCAAAGTGACAGTTTTTTTTTGTTGTTGAAGTACACTCCATGCTCTCAAGTGGAACCTATGTGGAACCTCACTTTTGCCCTTTCGGTCACTCATGCTTGCCCTTGGGAAACATATTGATTGTTTTTTCTCCTCTTTGTTTCTAATTGACATGGTCCTTTCTCAAAGAAAAAAAAGGTGGCAATATTTAACAAGAATACTTCATTATTGTTTTATAACCCCTAAAGGACCGAGGCTTGTTTTCTGCCAAAAAACACTCAAAACTGCCATTTCTATAGCAAAAAGTTAAAAAAATTGAATTTTTTTATCACATCTAACCATAGGATCTTACACCTAACTAGTATGAAAATGTGTGGAAAAAATTTCAGAATTTTTGGCCACATAGATTGCAAGATATCTGCGTTTAAAGTGGAAAAAAAGAAGTTTTTCAGCACATTGTGGGACTAGATTTTTCAACTTTGAACATTTTTAACTTAAATTTTTTGCACTGCGGAGTTTTGAGATTTAAATCTTTATAGTGAAGAATTGAGTCGAGGGTAAAAAAAAATAGAAATCCAAAAAAACTTAATTTTCATTCTTAAAAAAATTGTTAAGTAGAAGTAGGTATGAGATAGAAGGAAAATTTAAAATATTACTCTATAATATCTTTTAGATGGATGTTCTATCAAGAAAACTAAATCATGTGAAACTCTTTTTTTGAAAAATTGCAAAAATTGCATTTAGAAATGAATACTACAAGTTATTTTTTTCAAGAAGATGCTCTAATTGTCCGAAAAACAAGATTGTCCATAACTTTCTCATAACAAATCCAAATGGAATGAATCAAATCTTTCCATGTAGACGTACAATAATATAATCTATGAGGGGGGGGGGGGGGGGAGTTTAATTTAATTTGGAATTTTTTTTGTTACCCCTCATCCCTTGTTTTGAGCTTATTTGGACATAACTTTTGTTCTCGGGCACCGATTGAAAAGAAAATTATATTCCCACAAAGTCTATCAGCTTTTCTATCTTCAAAAAAAGTTTCAAAAAATCATGGCAAAATTTCAGCCCATAGATATGAGACCGAAATCCCATTTGTCCCCCAAAGGGACATTGGTCCTTTTGGGGTTAAATGCAATTGCTTTTTAACCCTGAAAAATGGATCTATGGCTTACATTTCTTTTTAGTGATACTACTCTATTTCTGTGGCCAATGACTGATGCCCAATTTTGGAAGGGCTATCAAAAGAAAAGCTTCTTGTGGCAAGTGGCAACTGAATATCACCCTCATTGTGGGAATGCTTCCATTTATGACTAACTATGAAAGAAAAAAATGATATTTTTTTAGATGAAATCATGTGTACCTTTTTTAAGTCATCAAAATTTTAGATTCTTTTGGTGGAACAATGAAATTAAAAATGAATTTTGAAGAAATAGTGAAGAATATCGTTCTTTAGTTAGAAAATTAGTAGACCGTGGTTATAGACCCAAAATGCAAGTTGCATTAAGATATTCATTATTGGGATTTTTTCGAATTTTCAAATAGGAATAGAAACTTGATTTGATTTACTTTTTGTCATTAGTAGGGCTCAAATTCAAGAAAGATCATTTTTATGGCTAAAATTTTAAAAGCAAGGATAGAAAAATTGCCAAAGTACACTACATGATGATCCATCTTCGGAATCGTCATTCCTCTTAAAATATTGCTATCATCATCAATGAAATTGTGGATGCACTCAATCCAACATGACAATAAGCCTTGGATGAAAAATGCTTTTCTTTGTCAATTGCAAAGCTTTACAATTGACAATCCAACGATTATGGTCCTATTGGTCCTTTTAGGATTAGCAAAGGTTAACTTGTACATTACTAAGGAAAAAAGTGTCTAGAGGATGACAAAAAAATCCTTCTATATAAGAGAAAAGTGTAGATGTTTATTATTGGGATTTTGTTTGAATAGACGAAAGGTCTTACATAGTAGTTTGACCACCAATGAGTCCTCTTGACTTTTTTTAAGCAAATGATTCACACCATACCTTCAAAGATGATTTCCATGGTGACTAGCCCATCTAGCTTCCGGGTTACCCCTCTAATGACTCCGGGAAAGTGTACTTTCAAAATGGGCCAAAATTGCCAAGAACTTAAGCAATTTTTTTGATCATTTTTTCTTGATATCAGATAGAATGTAGCCATAGGATCTTAAAGTTCACATTGAGAGTGAGCATCTAAAAAAAAATCAGATTATTTGACTGCATGGTTTAGGAGATATTTAAGTTTGAAGTTTTACTTCAGTCAATGGAAAAATAGGGCAACTCACTTTGAAGGAGCACATCTTAGTAAGAATATTTCAAAATGATGACCTTTTGTGCTTAGTGAAAGATAAGAGAATTTTTAATTGACCTCTTAAAAAAGTGATTTTTTAATAAGTTTTTTGGGCTGCCCAAGCTGCCCGTGAACCACTATAATTACATATCATGCAATAACTTTTTAAACATGTAGTGCAAAGTTATGAAAATTGTTTCGCCTTAAAGCTACTCCTTAGGCACATGTTGTGTGAATTTCTTTTAAATGAAAATTCCATTTGTAGTGAGTTGCCCAAAATCGCTATGTTGCAAGAAAATGGTGTTTGGACCTTTTGGGGTTAAGTGTGATTTGCCAAGACCTCAATAATTATGTCTTTTAGCTAGATTTTGAAGCTTTTTATTTTCAATCATTGTCAAATGACTAATTTAAGTTTTTATGTACCTACTCAAAGCTCTTTGTGATGCACTTTCAAAAATAAAAATTTCAAATTCTAATTATATACCACTCAAAAGGTAGAAATAAATTTGTTGGACTGAGGATGCTCTTATAAAGAAATATGGGTGTTGCTATTAAAGTGTGTATTATGCAAAACAAAAGTCAAGTTCATGAATTTAGAATTTCAAAATTACATTTGTTAATAAAAGTAATTCATAAAACTTTGGCCATTATTTATAGAAGAATTGGAAGGAAATCATATTATAAAAGAACTTCTCTTCATTTCCTATAAAATAGGGCTAGTAAACTTCAAGTCCTCTTAGAGTAAACTTTTTGTCTACAAAAAAAAAAGCCTCTATATCATTGGGTACACCATTGAGTACTAAATCTTATTAAATGCACACATGCAAAAATTCAAAAGAAAATAAAGGGTCTACCTTTTACTAAATCACTTATGATACAAGGAGGTCAAATAAATAGACAATGCATTAATCAATTTTTGATGATTTCTTGTGCATTGATGATTTTTTTTATAGAAATCCAAACAATTAATATATAGAGCCAAACATTCAAAATATGTGGAAAAATTCACCAAATTTTAAGATAATAGCATTTGTGATTAGAAGAACTTTTATTTCAAACTTACTCGTATGGGTTAGTAGAATCTCAATTCCTCTAGGAATGGGATTTTTACACCAAAAGTATTATTCTTTTAAGAATAAAATTTCATACCACATCATGTTAGTTACATACATACCAAATTTCATAAGTGAGATGAGGACTTTAGCGAAAGACGTCAAAATTGCCCAAATTACCCGATTTTTTTGGGCAATACACTACAAGAGAAAGGGGTGTTTTAAGTAGTGTCCTAGACATCACGTCTTTTAAGTAATGTCTTTTAAGTAAGGTTTTAAGTAAAATTTTACTGAAAAGACAGTCTTTTTAGTAAATTTTTACTTAAAACCTTACTTAAAAGACATTACTTAAAAGACGTGATGTCTAGGACACTACTTAAAACACCCCTTTCTCTTGTAGTGATATAGCTTATGATTTAGGCATTGAATCTAATTTTTTTTAAATTTCCACTAAGGGGATGAATGTCTCCATCTTGTATTAAAGTTTCAAAAACATCCATTCACTTTATACTTCATCGTCACCTACACAAATTCCAATTGTCCTTTGAATGGATACTTGGTCCTCTAAGAGTTAAAGTGAATTTTCATTCAATAGAAGCTTATAGGAAGATATTGATGAACATTGTTGAATGCACAAGCAAATTACACATAAAAAATGTTAATACTTTTTAATGGATGTGTACTTATAGTATGTTAAAAAATTCAAAATAAGGTCTAAATTTTTTGTTGTTTAATAAATCCTTATATATTAATTTTTTTTTAATATTTAAAATACAAATAATTAAAAAATAATTGGTATTCATATGATGCTACATTGATAGCCTCATAAATTTAACCTAACATACGAACATTCAAATACTAAAACAAGAAAGTGTATTTTTTGTGAATTTTTGAAGCAAAATGCTCTCAACTTGATTTTATTAGGATTTATGAATATTTATTCAAATTTAATAAAAAGATAATTTCTCAAAGAGTCGTACCTAACATCTTCTTTTTTAATGCAAACAACCAAAATGTTGACAAAGTCATACATTGAAGTACACGTAGGACCCTCACACATTTGCGCAACATTAAATCGACCATACAAAAGTGGGCCCACCTACGTGGCGCCTAGGCTAGGCCACAGGGTCCGGCTCCACTCCAAGATTTGGCTAGCCCACCTCCGTCTTTGCGCAACCCCAATGGAGCGCCAACAACAATGCAATAGAACGCCCCCGTTGACGTCCTCGTCTTGCTTAGATACATGACCGCAAACCGTAGGACACGATCCTATAAGACAACAATTTTAGGAAACCTAAGGACAACTACCATTCACGTCCTACGTAGGATGGCGGTTTAGGTTTTCAGAGTCTTCTTTTAACTATGAACTTACCTACATATCCCATATTCTTTGTGTTACCTCCTACCCTCCGTGTGTATATAATAAGTTGTATTTCCAACTCATACCACAAATCATGCATGAATGGCTTTTGAAGCAAAGTGAAATAGATGTGGTGGCATGCTACATCAACATGGGCCTTCGCAGTTGCGCATAGACAGAAGTAGGCTGGCCGGGTCTTGGGGCGCAACCAAGGCCCGGGGCTTGACATGGACGTCATATAGGCTAGGCCCACCTTCGTATGATCGATTTAACGTCGCGATACACATTAAAAATCTTAGCACATTTTGGTTTTTTTCTCAAACCTTCAAGCACTAGTCATTCAAACTTGAATTGAATTTTTTTTTCTCTAGATTTTTCCTTAAATGTATCTATATACAAATATATTACTTATTTTATATTCATCAAACTAATCATAAAAGATTGTCTATTAAAGATTCAAGCATCACTTTTGATGAATCACAAGTTAATTGGAGAAAACGTCATCCTAAAGCACTCATCGTGAGAATTTGGACTTTTGAAGCAGTTTGGGGTTTAGGGATTTAAGATAGTGATTGAGGTTGCTCTTAGCGGTGGAGATGCCCGACATTACATGCAAACGGCAAAACACCTTGCAGAACTGCTTGATTCTCATGATTGTCAGCCATTCACTCTCACTCACGAGTGTCTGTTCTCTGTTTCTCTGGCATGGCCAGCTGCAGCTGCAGTAGCTGCAAAATGCGCTCGTGATCCTTACGTGGACGACGGAGATCGTGTTGCGGAACTGCGGGCGCTTGCATCCCTCGCCGGCAATTGCAAGCTCACAGAGAACTCTTTCTTGTCAGGCGCTTAGATCCCTATCCGTGACACAATGCTGCGCTGTTTCTGCAGTCGACTAGGCTGATCGATCGACTTTGTGTCTGTAACTTAGTTTGAATGCTTAGTAGGTTTTGTTGTGTCCACTCCGATCCAACAGTCTGTGACTAGGGTTGCTGAAAATCCACGTAACAGTATTGATCAATGTTGGGACATTGCTCCAAGGGTTCCCACATTTTGGATCCCCTTGTCAGAATGGCTGCAGCTTCTGGGATGCGATCGGCGCTGCGCTTTTGGTTGGTAGGAGGGATCCTAGTCTTAGGGAAGAGTACGCATGAGTATCCAAGCCATGGCCGGAGAGGATGCAGGGATGGTGGATTGGTAGGGACATTGGAGTAGCGGAGTTCAATTAGGCGCAGATCATGCATTGATTGACGCACGGATTGACGATGAAATAACCAGGATTTTGATTATCTGCTTCCGGTGTTAATTAGAGTTTGAAATTTCATTTGGACTATGATAGTATGGTTTCACATGTAGTGAACCGATGGCTGCCGGAGCACCACCACCACCCGCCCCTGTCATCCCCTGTTTCGCGTCACTCGCACCGGCTGAACTTCTACCTCGGGATCGTGCTGGCCGTGTTCATGGCCGTGAGCGTCGTGGCGCTCGTTTGCTGCTGCTATCACTTGGAATGGCGATTGCGCCTGCAGGCCCGAAACGCAGCGCGACGGGCAAGCCGCGGCAATGCGGTGTTGCAAGGCGCTCACGAGAGGATCACTCGCGGCGGGAAGAAGATCAAGCAGGTAGGGTTTCGTTATTTTTTCGTTCATGGGATGTTTATTAGTTTCTGCAGCCTGGAAATGCTGCGGTTAGTTGCTTGCATTATGCAGTTAGGTGCTTGCATTGCTGCTGTATGTTGTTAGTGGAGTTAGTGGAAACTTGGGTTGGATGTCTTTACTTCTCACCGAATTTCTGCTTGTATATGTTGAAGAATGACGCTTTGAAATGCACCTAATTGCCCGTTGTGAGCGCCGTGGAGTTAAACTTGAAGATCCAAATTAACATTTGTGGAAAATTGCAGAGAACAATTAATTTTGGCCCAATCCTTCAACGTCTGCGACATACTGATGAGATTGGAAGTCGATCTGATGATATGCTGTGTAATAGACACTTGCAACTGAGAGGCTAAGTACCAATTGTTTTGATGACCAAAGGGACATCCAAATAAATCTTCTCTTTTCTTGATGAATATAGTTACATATTGTGTATGAGCCTGCTCAGATTCATATACGTCATTGTTGGCGAATGAAAGAGGACTTGAACGCAACCAATAATGCGCTAATTGATACCATATGGAAAAGTTATGGAGGGTTCAAGTTTTGTTGGTTGATGATCTCAACCTTTTATTAATTCTATGCAAAAGCTAACTTCATAGCCGTCTAAATGACGATGACTCATACTTATAAAATGAAGGTACTGCTGTACTAGGGTTGAGGGTTGGGAGGTTGGAGTCTTGGAGATGGTTATTGGATATGACTTTGAGTTCTCCTTCTGACTAAATAGGACCTCCACTCTTAAAAGATTTATGGAACTCTGAGAATGCAAGAAAGGACACGGATTATGACTATTGACCCTCCAAGACTCTTCTTTTCCAACCGCAATATTGTGCCTTGTATGTGGTGATGACAGAAAAAAGAGTTGTGGTTAACAAAATGTGTACTAGGGTAAGTTACTCCGTCAAGGGGTTTCATTACTATAAGACAATGTGCAAAGGGCTTAATTAGCCCCACCAAGTCTCGGTTTCCTTAGGGACAACAAGGTGGAGTGGCAACTTGTCTTACGTAAAACAATAAGAAAATTCTGTCACCTCGCTTATCAAGGCTTGGCTAACACCCTTTTCAATTGCATGCAATGGCTTATGCTCCAACCTTTGTATTGTCCCTCTTGTCAGTGAAGTTGTCACTTAAATACACTGGTGCAATTTCTGGAGTTCATTACATGCGTGTGAATGAACAAGGTTGGGGCTATTCTGGATTTGAATTGCAGGAGACAAATCTTTCCGTGATGATGCCTGGAGACAGCATTCCAAGCTTCCTTGCAAAGGCCAAGCCTCACGGGTCAGCTGCTGGTGCTGATATTTCAGATGTACTTGTGACAGGAGCAAAAGATGATACGGAGTACATCTCAAACTCTTAGATAGTTAGCCTAGATGACAGCGCTGAATTTGGCTGGACGGATGAGTTACCTGTCTCTTACCGCGGAGGCACAGCCGCACAGGCTTTGAAGACCATCAATCCTTCTCATATATCTCTGTTCCTTGGACTTCAGGCTTGGTGGCAGCTTGTGCTGGCCCCGTTCATGCAGATCTATGTGAAGTTATGTCTTGCTCTCAGGTAGTCGGCCGCTCCGTCACATACCATGGAAGAGAACATGATCTCCTGGTGTTGCACTAACTTAGAATCAGCAAGTGCAAGCATATTCTTCACGTTGGCTGCGCAACCTTGCAGCATGATTGGTAATCACGGAACCCAATCTCTAGTTCTGATTCTCTAGCTGGAGTATATATATGCTGCAGAATTTTTTCTTTCACTTATCAATCTACCATGCTTTCGTGGCATTTGAAATTGCTGCTGTTGTGAGGAGTTATTTGCTTACTGAAAAGAAGAGCTTGGAATTTAAGGAAAGGTGCACTGAGTTCTCTGTTTTCTGACTTTTTTGCAGAAACCTCTTGATCTAGAGGGGTGCTGCAACTATTTAAGGTGAAAGTTTGGGGTGTGCCAAATGGCCTCATGTGTCAGTAGTATTTGGTAAGTGAATTTCAAACATTTGTGAGGTGTCTTGTTAGTCTAACTGTAAACTGTGCATATTTTGTCTATATGAGACTGTCTAACTTGCTGTGTGACAGACCTGTCACCTCAAAGATCAGATAGGTTTTTGTTGACTGGATGAAATCCATATTTTGATTACGATATGAAGCTTGAGAGCTGTAGTGAGGCAATCAGGCAAACCTTTAGGAGCACCTGAGTTTGGGCAGGCACTTTTGGGGGCGCCCCAAAGGGATGCAATTCAATCTCGAGATTCTTTCAGGTGTTTCAGCATAGCCTATGTTTTTTCTGAAAGCTCCCAAGAGATTGAAGGGGTTTCTGAAGGTGTGCCCCTTGAATCTTTGAAATTTTATAAAAAGTACTCAGATTAATTTTTTAGTTTCAAAATAATTTTGGGGGGAGCAGGTTTATTAGGGACGTACTTGAACAGAAAATTTCTTTAAAAAGAAGCATATATTATTACAAAAGCACCAAAAAGATCAAAGGGCATTTGACAAAGCATATTTTAGGACTTCTATGAAATTCCTAATCTTTAACAAACTTGCTCATAATACAAAGATCATTAGCAAAGAAGATTAAATTAGTGGGACTAATTTTGCACCCTCACTAATAGGATAAACCATTGTAGTGACTTGGTGGCAAAGTATAAACAAACAATTGTTGCAAATCTTGGTAGTAACTTTATTTTCCAATCAATTATTATATTGCTTTGTATTATGCCTTTATCATTATAATCTATTGAAACAAATTCAATATATGCGTGTGGTATTTATTATCTACCAAAATACACTTAGCATAATATATATTTTAAAAGTTTAAAAATATTATCCTAAATTTTTGAAGAGTTTATAATGCATTATTTTCTTATACCATGTGCAAATAAGAGATGTCAAATTGAGAAAAGATTATATAGACATTGATCCTTTGTCATATTATTTTTGGTCAATTAGCAAAAATGTGCATCTCCAATGTTTACTTTAATTTAAGATTTGAGATTGTACATTTCTAATTATTCTATGAAGGTATTATTTACTCCATTAAATTATCAAATATATTATTTTTATGGTACAATTATAGTAAAAAAACAAGATGAAATCTAGTGAGACTTATAGGATAACTCTAGAACTTTGAAAATCATTTTTGATTCAACCATGGCCTTGATGTCTATAGCAAAGCACATATTAAGACTCAAGCTTTAAAACTTTTTTCCATTTACAAGATGTTTTTCACAATTTAACTTCCAAAATTTATTGGCAAAAATTGGCAAAAAGCATGTTTTTTTAAAAATTATAAAAAAGTTTATTTCATTGAAACTCATATAGGATCTTGTTGATAGTAGTATTAGTTTTACATATATAAAAATCAAGGTATGAAGGAAATTTTCATGAAAACATACAATTGCAAAGTAGATCAAAATGTTTTTTCTTAAGGCCATCTAGTTTTTTTACAATGTAACATTGCCATACTTTCAAGTTTCATAATTCACATATTTTTGGCAAAAAAGATTTAGGGACTTTGACTTTGCATAGAATCTCAAGCATGAAATTTTTTTAAGTAAAATAACTTGTGTAAATAGCCTTCTTGCCTTGAGTAGCTTTTTTTGTTTGAATTGAGCTTCAATCATAGCTTCATTCTCAATTATTGAATCTTTATAAAAATTAGAATCTATAGAAATTCATTCAATTTCATAATTTCCAAAACAAAAATGATAAAGATGAATCAAAATTTGATATTCTACTTTAGATGCTCCAAACATCCAAAAATCATTACAACTTGAAAAAAATTATAATTTAAGCAAAAAGTGCATTTTCAACATTAAAACAAAAAATATATAGTTCATTTTTTTGGAGTAATTTATCATTCAAAAGAGGTTTATTTTTTTGAAGGAATATTTGATAATTTTTTTTTTTTTTGCAATGGATAAAATTGCTACAATGCTACAAAATCTTTAATAAAAATCATTCCATCTTCGATAAATGTATGTACATTTGAATGAATAGATGAGTTATTATCCATATTTTGTGTCTCAATCATGTCTATTACATGGATGTAAAGAATATCATGATTCAAGCATTGCCCAAAAGAATGAAATAAAAAAACCTTAGGATTGAGTTGTATACATTCAATATCATTCTCAATACAAGTGCTATATATTTGAGGGTCAAATTTGAAATCAAATTTTGTCCAATTGAATGCAAATATTCAAATAACTATTATATAGAAATATTGGAATTATTTTATCCCTATATGCAAGTTTGTGTTTTTGACAAATTTTCAAAGTTCAATGCCTATTAAATAATTTGGTCAAGATCGGTAAAGATTTTTTGAAGTTTGTTTACATCCATAATTTTCTTTAATGAAAATTTTAAAAAAGATTGAAAAAAATATATTTTACAACTTATTCCATTTTTTTCCTAAATAAAGTATTTACTTAGAAATTAAAACAATTTGTTTATGTATTAGGTAGATTGCAAACTTCATTGATAATTATGGACCAATATTAGGCGGCTAATATTTTCACTATGCATTCCACTATTTATGAAATTCATTTGTAGAAACATTAAAAACATACTTCTCCTACATTTCCTTACAATAAATTTTTTTTTAATTTTAGGAATAAGTAGTGTAGACCTGTTTTTTTGTAAATCACTTTTTAGTCATCATCATGCATTGGTGTGAATGCATCCTACAACCTCTTTTTTATTGATCAATCATGTTTTTCCACACCTTTCTAAAAGTAGGGCCTTTTGAGCTAAGACATGTTATTCCTTAGTTGAGGCTTGGATATTTAATTGTATGTGTCTCTAATGGATGAAAATGTGGCAATGTCTATTCTACATGTTTCCAATAGGATACAAATCCACAAAAATATTGAAATGTTTTCAAATTATATATGTAATTTATGGATATATTTTATCAGGTTGAAAAAGACCCTTCTACAATTGGTGGCCAATCTTATATATTGTATATTAGAAATAGAAAGTAATCAAATAAGCTACCAAACAATTACAATAGCTTTCAAAACATTTATCTATTGTTTACATATCTAAAATGTAACATCTTTTTTTTCTTCATAAATTTATTCCTTTCCTAAATAATTTATTTCAATTCTTATTTGGTCATTCAATAATGTACTTCACATCTGGATTTTTTAAGAACACAGATCCGGTACCCAAAAATTTGTGTCCTTAAATACTCATTTGTGATACACATTTTTTTCCTTTTTCCTTTTCCTTTTCCTTTTGAAGATGAGTAACCTCCAGTAATAAAATGCAAGTAACAAAAAAAAAGATAGAAACAAAAACAAATTAACCTCCCAGATATTGGCACAATCACCTTTCAATCGAAGAAAGTGAAGAGTGGTTTCAGTAGTTTGTGGAAGAATATCCTACACTAGGGTCAAATTTGTTAAAAAATAATTAAATATACACCTAATTAAATTTTCAAAAATCATAACGTGGCATAATGAAATAATATATAAAATATTAATGAAAATAATTTAAATCCTCAAAAGAAAAGAAAAGTAGAAGCTATGAGTATTGATAAAACCCCAAGTATTGATAAAGTTGTGAATACTATAAATCAAATAATATTCTTAAACATGCTATAGGTCACAAAATATTCCAAACCATGTAAAATGAACTTCCAAAAATTCTAAATGAAGTTAATCCTTAAAGGACGGGCTGATGACTATGGAAATCATCCCTTTGGGCATTGTGTGAATAGATGATTTAAAAAAATAAATAAAAGTACTCATACTACTATACAAGACCTCCCCATTTCATGCAAAATTCCAAGGATGAATAGTTGCACTTTTGTCCTACACAATAAGATTCTCTATCATTCATTGACCACAAAAATGACCGCAGCGTCATTTATGGGTTAATGAATTCAAATTCAAATGAAAAAGAAATGATTTCGTATGGGGTCTAATGAATCTGACCCCAACCCCAGCAAACCATATCGTCAAGGTTAGGCTGAACTTTGAAATGCCCAACGAAGACTACCCTCATTCAATTTTCAACTTAACTTATTAATTACAATCAGCTGCGACTCTATTAGAAAGAAAATCAGAACAAACACAAACTAAATTAATTTTTGTCAGCCTTGATTGTGGCAATCTCACCTGGGTTAGTCAGAAAATCAGAATCTTCGAGATCTTTGTTCCTAGTCAGGTCTCTGAATTAAATATGTAATAAGGTAAACATGCCTAAGGTAGACCAGTCTATTACCACCCGGATTTGCAATTTGAATATCTTGGGGACAATTTCAAGAGGGGCACATATTTTTCAGATGTGTGCTTGTTTCATGAATCAAATCCAAGTGGAATTTAAATTTTCAAATTTAAATTGTAATTTCTGTGAATTTTTGAAGTGGTCTGCCCTAAAATTACAAAACCACCCATAGAGTGGAATCATAAACGTTCCATAAACAACCCATAACCACCTTTTCATGTATCTATTGGCACTTAAGTACTCACCAATAAAGGATTAACATGTTATGCATTAATGCATTGATTTTGTTATAAAATTAGCAAATTTGGATGAGTTTTGTGGTGGAATTGGGGCCAAAAGTAAGACTACATGGATAGATAGTTGGCGGAAATGGGCTAGTCTGCCTTATTACCAAACAAATTTGTTATCTAGATTCCCTTGGAGAAGCTACTTGTCAAATCACATTGATTTTTTCAAAGATTGAGAAATTTGAGAAAAGTCATTTGCAAGTAGTATCAAGACATTCACATAAGAAGTTAATTTTTGTGATTTTTCAAAGTTTGTTGGGACTAAATTTGTAAAGCATGGACAAGGGATATCACATGTTTCCAACAATGACTCTATTTACACTGGGGCAATATAGGGTCACCTATTTTCATGAACAAGGGGAATATGATGTGGTTTAGCAACTTCATTGTTGTGTAACAAATAACACATTAACACCTTTTGTTTGAAGAATAATACATTGATACCTTTTAATAGCACCTTTTAGTTTTGCACTTTTATAAAATAGGTTTGCCTATACATCAAGAACAAGTCAAATTGTAATCTACACTTCCTTAATTTTTACTAATTCCAAACTTGATGAAAAATTAGCAAATAATAGTGCAATCTTCACCATTTCTATTCCCTAGCAAGCAAAAATTACCCCCATCATTCAATCTAACATATGCTAAAATGCTTAACATTGTTAAAAATAGGTGATATACCTTAGATCCGTGCTAAACTATACATTGATGTGTTCCCACCCCCAAGTGCATTGTCATGATGCAAAAAGGTTGCTAAGATTGTGGTAATGGGAATATCTTGTAGGTGGCACCATTGGGTGGCAAACAAAATTCTAAGGTGATATATTGACCTTCTAAATGAACTTCTAACTTTTGATGGGTTTATAATTAGAACTTGAAATTTTCATATCATTGGAAGCGTATCCCAAAGTACTTTGAATAGGTACAAAATACTCCAATTTAGATATTTGAATCCTAAAATAAACCGCTTCAAAAGCTAGTAAGATGGCAAAAATTGTAGAAGTATTGACAGATCATGCTTACCAAAGTAAATTTTTTGCAAATAGCACTCCAAATTTTGAATGCAATATGCATTGGTAACTGTGATTGGCTAAGACCACTATAATTTTATTCTTTTAGCTAGATTTTGAAGCAATTTTTTTTTTTGTAAAATGTCAAAATTTGATTTTTTTGGTACTTATTTAATGTAGAATATGTCTTAAGGTCATCTCCAATACACTCTAGAATTCACCCCTCCAAATATACTCCTAAATTTTTACACCAATTACAAAAATTCTGAGGCCTGTAGAGAACTGTTAAGTTATGATTTTTGGCCCCCTCCTGGTGCAAAAATAGGAAATTAAAATTAAATTAAAACTAAAAAATTAAAAAAAATATTTGGTAATTTTTTTTTTAATATTTATAAAAATTGCATTATAATTGCACTATTGCTTCCAAAACTGACAGCCTGTTTAGACTTGAATTTTTTCCTAATGAGTTAAGAGCATCTACACTGGTTCCATTATTGGCCTATTATAATGGCATTGTGTCAGTAGAGCTATAATTGTTGATAAAAAAGCAACCTCAATGCCACCATTATGCCCCTTTGCACATTCATAGTTTTGTCAAGTTTCTGCCTAAAACCAACACTTTAATAAATTCTATCTATTAAAGCAAAAAGATTCTTTGACCATCATGGTGATCACTTCTTCTTCCCATGCCAAGAAGGAAAAAAACTTTTCAAATGATAAGGAACATCATGTTTATTTCAACATGCTTTACATTTCACAAGATCCTATCCAAATTAAAGAAATGACCATAAAGACACATTCTACGATTGAATTGCATCACATTACAACAACAATAAGCCGACTAGAGGTGGAATGCATCCTTTCCGATCTCTTGAGGCTAATTGGGAAAACATCAAGCATGGTATTTACAAATTCATAGTTACGTACAATCATTGTTATGTTATGAGAAAGTTGGGCACTTTGTTGGATGAAGTGCTCCCCAAAACCCTTGAATTATACAAACTAAAGCCCCTCTACAATAGAATTTTGTTTTTCTTCATTGTTCATTTATCTTGAAGGATCATCTTTGTGGATGGAAATATCCGGCGGCAACAACTATCTTAGGCCACTCTAATATGGGATGCAAAATTTGGCAACGTACAAGATCTTGGAACAAGTAATAGCTAGCCAAGAAGGACAAGAATCAAAGTTGTTGCCAATGCCCAACAAGTAGAATGGTGTAACTTTAGGGAAACTCAAGTGTTTGATGCCGATAGGAATGAGGAGCAAAAATTGGTCTAATAGTGGGAGTGCACCATGCGTGCCCAAACAAAAATTGTTGCAAATATGGCAACCACGAATTACAAGAAAGCGTAAGTTTTGCTAGGCCAATTGGTACACTCCTTGTTCATGGTGCTTAATGTTGACCTCCAACAAGCTTGGAAATACCTTGATCAAAGGTGTGCCAAAAAACTCAAGAAGTTGTAGGGTTGAATTGTCGTTGATGGAAACAACAAGGTACAACAAGCTTTAGAGATGACTAGGGAAGTGTGACAAAATGATGAGGAACTCCAATGTGCAACTAGAAATCAAGTTCCCCTACTATCTATGTAGTCTAAAACTTCCCCCATGTTGAATTTGTCCAGTATTGAAGTCAAAGTGTAAAAGTAACCAATGCCAATCCTAGCAATACGCTTCAATTATACAACTGGTGGTGGTGCCTTCAATTTGCCACCAAGTTACAAAGATGACACGCACAATGGCAATGTGCAACTAGGATGCTCAACAAATTGCAAATGACTTGGACTTTAATACCTATAAATTGCATGCACAATTTACCCCGTATGCATTTTAGAATTGGCGTTAATCTATTGTTGTCCAAGATCCTCTAAAAGGGGTTTCCAATTATCAAGGTTCATTTTGATTTGTTTTAGAGTGACCATTTCCAATTCCTATGTGCAATTGATTTTAGGGTTGCAATTGTGCTGGAAACCCATTGTGCAATTGAAGTACTTGTCACATCCATGGTATTGAGGGATTATAATGCCTTGGTTGTGAATTTAGGGTTTAGGGTCAAATTGAGAGCTCCCTTTGCAATACAACTCTGGTGTGTGCACAATCAAGTAGATGATTTTTCATGTTACAATGTATTTTTCAACAAGACCTTTGCATTGCAAGCCACATTGTAGATAATTCACTACACTATTGTAGCTATAAATTTGAACATGTATTTTCAACTTGAATGCAAAGACAACTACGTAATTATTTAGAAGGTCTCTTCTTTAAATAAAGAGCTATGGACTTTTAAAATTGCAAATTGGATTCAAAAAACTCCATACAACATGTTTTTAAGAGTCTTGTTTATAAAGAGAACATTCTTGTTATTGTATTAGTGACTCATTATGTGTTTTAGAATAGATTGAGGCACCTAAAAAGTATATTGCTTTACATGATATTGATGTTAAAAATCATAGTTATGGACTTTTGAAAGAGTTAACCCCTAACTGCCTCATTGACCATATATGGTCGATCTGAAATTTCAGGCTCAGTTTGAAGTGGGCAGTTAAATTCGTTTGCCCATTTAAAAAAAAAATTTGGGCAGTTTTTAGGGTTAACTATTCAAAACTTTCATTTTTCACTGAAAAAGGTACATATTTGAGTGTTGAGAGGTCTCCAAAGCCATTTACATCCGTTAGTGGAAGAGTAAAGCTTGCTAATTTTACTTCATTTTTCAACTTTGAGCAATTTCACTTGATTTGAGATCTAAAAACTTCCACTTATTCATTTGCTTTGAAAATGGTCCCAATCAAAAGAGTAAAGTGTTTTCATGATTTTCACCATTGAAAATTTAAACAAGCAAGTGTTGATTTGGAGTTATTTGTGAATTATACTTATTAAAAAAATTGCACCTCAACAATTGCAAGGTGGATTGTGCAATGAGTTTAATAGCTTTTCAAGTGATATTAAGTTTTTTGAAAGGGTATTTTAGTGTGCTAACACAATTTGTAGTTTTTCATGTCACTTCTAATCCCAAAAAGCTTTTACGTGCAAATTTCTGAAACATTGTGGAGAGGGACAACATAGTAAAAATAGAAAACGTACATTTCTCTTATTATAATCTCACAACTCTTATGGAATTTTGCACTCAAAATTGGTGTACATACTAATAAGCAAGCTCTTTAAACATCCATACGGTTAGATTTTGGAAAAAAAACATTTGTTTCAATGGAGATAACTATAAGCCCATGTTCTTTTTTCATGGGAAAAACACACTTGGAAAGGCTTAGGCACTTAGGGGTTAAATTGAATCATATTTTCAAAAATTCATAGAAGAGTCAAAAGAATGTGTTTTCCAAAGGGAGGTTGGAATCCTAAATGTTATTAGAAATTGAAAATGGGCTTCAAATCAACATTAAAGATTGGATCAATTTTGAACCATTGGCATTTTCGAGATTTAGAGTACCAAATTGAGTGGATGATGTCACTAGGCATTTTGGGCAAAACACATTGTAGGGTTCTAAGAAGATCCCCTTCCACACCACTATGTGTCTTTCTTTGGATTATTGTGTTCACTTTCTAATGCAAAGTTTATTTGATTAGCCTTGTTAGTAGTAAGTTATATGGATATGGACTTTTGCCACATTTGTTCCACTCAACCATGCACACACACTGTGGCCATGCCTTGGAATTTCTATTCCATGCCTTCTAGTCTCAATTCAGGTGCTTTCAGTCATTGCTTTACTTTTTGGCAAGGATGGAGAACTATATTTCATTTCATCGTGGGCCATTGCAATTTCAAGAGCCGACAACACTAATAGGAAATATTTTCAATGGCGAGGACATTTTTCCTATCAATTTCTGTCCAACTTTTAGGATTGTGTAGATTATGATGACTTTTGCAATGAACTGGCTATGCTAGTTTTACTAGGATCAAATTATACCTTCAAAATAAATGGTAGGGTCCAAAAAATAGTTTGAATTTTTGTTGTGGGATCTTTGTTATTCATGAAAAAACACTTTATTTAGTTGAATCTAGCTCCATCGATCTAAACCGCCTTTTCACTAAACTTGTTAAGTCTTCAATGGTCATTAATCTCCACCAATCAATCATAGAAAAATATCACAAATTAGAGAATATGATTAGATTTAGTAAAATGTGTTGACTATTAAGCTGTTTGTGATGCTTCCATGGCAATTGTTCATTGCATTTCATAATGCTTAAAGGTTTAGAGAATGGAATTTCATATTTCATTGCACTATAGTGAGCAACGTTACAAGAAGTTAGTTTGTATTATAGAGAATTATTGTTGTTGGCCTTGTAGGATGTAGTCAAAACAATTTTACATAATTAGTCATTTTGTTCTTTTTTTGTAAGGGTCAAATCATTTTCATTTAGTTTTGAAGAGACAAGTTGTCAAATAGTTCACACTAATATGAAAAGGGCTTACAAATTAGATTCGAACAAGGTCAATTTGACAAGATTAGAAGGGTGGCAATTTGTCTTAGGATCAGTTTTAGGCGGTTGATCTTCTTCTTCATATATTTCGACAATTTGTCATTTTTCACCAGACCCTATGTACTCAGTTTTTCTTTCGGTGTGTAGATTTTGTGTCTATTACTGTATTATGAATTCCTTCAAGTAATATCAATCCAGTTTTGATGACTAATTGTCTTTGTTGCTCTCTGTGTGTGTGATACTTGGTGTGATATTTTGGTTGTTTTGTTAAATCCAGTGATTGGATTTGGTATTTATTGGCTATCTTGACTTATTGTGTGATTGGTTTATATAATTTGTATTTTATTCATAATCCTTCCCAATCTATGGCAAAATTCCTTGTGAACGAACCTTTGCTACTATACTACAATAAAATTGACAATCCTATTGGGGTTGTTCATTTTTGCTTCGACATTTGGCGCCGCTGCTGGGGAATTTTGTATGATAAGGGATTGATGAAAGTAATATTTGATTAAAACATCTAAAATGGATTATTATCAAGGTAGTTGGAATGGCCAACCAAATTTTTTGTGTTCAAACCTTGAATGTGGAAACAAAATTGAACACCTTGTGTATAGTATTAAGTGCCTTCAACAAAATAAGAATAATTTACATATCGCACTTGAATCAAAGGATATAGAACTTCATAAATTGTATATGTCTTTAAAATCATATACTGAAGAATTTAATACTTGTCGAAATGAAAAAATCTTGATAGAGAAAGAACTTAAAGCTTTAAAAGATGATTATAAAAATTTATATTGTGATCATGAAATCATCAAGTTTACTATTCTTCCAGATGTGGAAATCAAGCTCAAAGAATCATACAAAGAAGGTGAACATTTAAAAAAAGATTTGAAAATTATAAAAATTGATAGAGAAAAACATCAAAAAGAAATGGAGGATAATTTGGTTAGGAAATTTGAAGAGCAATCAAATAAAATGAAAGAAGTTCATGAAGCTTCAATTAAGGTACTTCAAAATGATTTGTCCAATGCTTCTAAATTTAGCAAATATATTATTAAACAAAATAAAAATTTGGATGTAGTATTGTTGTCAAAGGAAAATGAGCTTGTTGTACAAAAAGATTTGACAAAAACATTGAAAATAGAGAATGGTGCTTTACTTAGTTTGGTGGAAGATTTAAAACAAAGGTGTAATAATCTTACTATTGAAGTGTCATCTTTAAAGAACCATTTGTTGAAAAAGAATGTAATACTTAAAAAAGATTTGCCTATGGTTTTAAGTAATAAGGAGAATATGAAAACCATCAATGTATCTTTTCAACACCAATTTCAAAAAGTTGAAGAAATTAGAAATTTCCAAAGTAAGCAACACTCAAAAGTAATTGAGTATATAATAATTGAAAATATTTTTCATGCTCTACAATTTCACATGTTGAATATGGAAAATTTAGCATTAAAACAAGTCAATGAAAACCTTAAGCAACAATTAAACACAAAATCAAATGTCAAACTCTTTTCCCAAGCAATTCAATGTAATTTTCAAAACGATGATCATCTTCTTACAAATTTCAAGTTCCACAAATAGATAATTTCAAAAATTTACAAACGGAGGTCACAAGTTTCAAGGACAAGGTGATATTTCAGAGGCAAGAATTTGTAAAAATTATTAATGTAAAAAAAATGAATATTAACCATCCTATAAAATTTGGCACAATGCTTATTCATTCTAATAAGGATAAAAGAATATCTAAAGCAAAAATTTCAAAGAATTTTCTTTTAATTATTTCATTCAAAAAAGAAATTGGCCTTGAAAATAATATTGTCGTAAGAGACACAATTGACAACTCAATAAATAAGATTGTTGAATTTGCAAACATGAAAAATTGTCCAAATGAATGCATCTTAAAAAAACAAGCTAATTGCTCATTGTGTGAGGATCTCTTACTTATAAAATATTACATCAATTATCCCAAAGGTTTTGTAAACAAAGTATATGTATATGAAATAAAATCTTATTTAATAAACCATTATTTATTAATAATAATTTGGGACCCTGGAGGACTTTGTATATTATTTGAGGTTATGAAATTAAATTAAAACAAAGAAAAGATGTCATTTAATATATCAATCTATACAAATACTAATACTTGGATTTGTTATTGGTTTTGAGAAATAAAATAAGAACAATATTTATAGAGGCAAGTATAAAGTATAAACAATGGAAAATATCAAGTTGCATGTGCAAAAGATTCTAATAATGTATAATTATTTGTAATTAAATAAATGATGAAATTTTATTCATTGTCAAGAAAGAAAGAAAGAAATTACAATTGAAGTCACTTGGCGAATCTAAAGTGTTTGTAAAATCAAATGAAACGTGAATATAGACATGGATTTTGAGTTCTTGGAATTATAAAAGTGATGAAAAATGAAATGATTAATTTGTAGAAATTTAAAAGTCATAAAATAAAATAAGAAAATGAACCAAGATCAAATCTTTGAAAGGATTTATTGAAATAATAAAATAAAATAAAATCATTTCATATAAATAAAGATTCAAATGTACATCAATATAATTTAAAAAAAAATTAAAGCACATTCTAATATTTTGAAGATGTATCAATTGACTTATATGAGTATCTTATTTTAATTATTCACTTACTTATTTGGAATTAAGAAAATATAAATTGTAATTGTTATTAAAATTTTAAAATTTTAAATCAATTCTAAATAAGTAAATTGCAACTCAAGTTAAAAATAAAGTTATTCAAATAAAGAATTTGCAAGATGTGTGCGACAAACATGAAATGGTTATCGATAAGAATCAAATTGACATCTTGTAGTGAAGTTTCAGATTTTGTGGAAGATAAAACTAAACTATAGTGTCAAAAAAATAAGACTATTCAAAGTCATAAAAATTATTCTCATTCTATTTGGCACCTATTTATGCTTCATCAATAAGTTTAGTGCCACTAGGTACTATATAATGAAAAAATAGATGGACTACCAACATACAAACAAATTACATCTTTTGAAGCAAGACAACAAAGTCAAGGAGTTCAACAAATTAATATTATTGTCCATATAAAATGAAGATCAACATCACAATAGAAGATCCAAGAACAATTGACGAGGACGTCAATTAGGCTAAGTAGAGGGCTATGTAGTCAAAACAATTTTACATAATTAGTCATTTTGTTCTTTTTTTGTAAGGGTCAAATCATTTTCATTTAGTTTTGAAGAGACAAGTTGTCAAATAGTTCACACTAATATGAAAAGGGCTTACAAATTAGATTCGAACAAGGTCAATTTGACAAGATTAGAAGGGTGGCAATTTGTCTTAGAATCAGTTTTAGGCGGTTGATCTTCTTCTTCATATATTTCGACAATTTGTCATTTTTCACCAGACCCTATGTACTCAGTTTTTCTTTCGGTGTGTAGATTTTGTGTCTATTACTGTATTATGAATTCCTTCAAGTAATATCAATCCAGTTTTGATGACTAATTGTCTTTGTTGCTCTCTGTGTGTGTGATACTTGGTGTGATATTTTGGTTGTTTTGTTAAATCCAGTGATTGGATTTGGTATTTATTGGCTATCTTGACTTATTGTGTGATTGGTTTATATAATTTGTATTTTATTCATAATCCTTCCCAATCTATGGCAAAATTCCTTGTGAACGAACCTTTGCTACTATACTACAATAAAATTGACAATCCTATTGGGGTTGTTCATTTTTGCTTCGACATAGGACTTTGACTATTCTTTCTATTGTCACAAGATCAATTGATGGACTTTTGAGAAGTTAGATTGAGCACTATGATGTGTAGAATGTTGAGTATTTAAGGAAAAAGTTGTATTGTAGGGATGCGTGAGAGTAGGATGGAATGCAAGGATATTGGAGTTCTTGAATATTCCATGCTTGACCATTCCCACTATTTTAACAAATTGGAAGGCATTAACCCTTAAACACTCCAACGTCTATATTTTGGACAATGAATAGAGGGCTTACTAGCGTTGTTTCATCCAACTATCTTCTCATTCATCCAATGTAACACTTGAATCTCGAAAAGACGCTCTTTTTTATGCCCAATCTCATGAAATTTTGGTAAATGGTATTACTGTACAAAGATATAAGCAAAAATGTGCCAAATTTTGAAAAAGAACTGAGGCGTTAAGGGGTTAAAAGAGTTTTTAGACCTCCAGAAGATCATGAGTTTTTTGGAGTTCTCGGACTATGGAAACTTGACTACAACAATAGTTTGGTACAATTTGATGTGACTGAGAGATTGCCACATTAAAATAATATTTTTTTTTTTAATTTTTTAATTTTAATTTAATTTTAAAAATACTTTGCCAGCATTGCAATGGTTTCTAGACATGGAAACAACTCCAAATAGTCTCTCAGGTCCAAAATCTCTCCTAATGGTTCATGAAAGTACAGAGTCCTTGAAAAATCAATGTGGTGGGCATCAAAAAGAGTTTGATTGTAGTACTAGGATGTTGTCATGTTTTGTTAGAAAAGGTAAAAGACAACAACTATTAGAAATATCAAGCCACTTGAATGTATGTTGTAACACAATATTGTCCTATCTACTTGAGATGGGCTTCAAAAATTACGTTGTACCAAAATAGTCATATCTCAATGACAAGCATAGAATAGATAGTCTTGCATTTGCTTGAGCTCGTGGAAGTTGGAATTTTGAGGGTTGCTGCAATGTAATTTAGTTAGACAAGTTGTCATTTGAAATGGATAAGAATTCATGGCAAATTAGAGTATGGCAAAAATCATACAAAAGATATGCATGGGATTTTATGATAGTTACCATTTTTCAAATTTAGTTGTACTTCAGTGATGGTTTGAGGTGCATTGGGTGGCTTTGATAATGCCTTCTTGTTATTATAGTATAATTTCTAATAAACATCACTCTCTAAAGTAATAAACCTCTCTAAAGTAACATTGATTATGGGTCCCAACTCCCAACCCAAGTTGCATACAAACATCATGAATGCAAATGACCCTCCTTTAATGTAATGATTTTTCTAATATAATGTATCAAAACAATTTGGACCTATCTTTTTTAATAGAATTTCTATTGTATACTTCAAGACAAAAAGACAACAAGCAATTTTGTAAATCTTGTTTATGAAGGAACGTTAAGCAACTTTTAATTTTTGTATGATCACCTTGCATACGTAATTGACACTTACAAAAGATGATGTTCTAGTCTACCGCTATCCCAAAGTTGTACAAATAGTTTCGGAATAGCATGGGGATTTTGCCATGGAAATCCTTTGGATATAATCTCTTTGTATTCTTAGTCCCTAAATAATCCTAAACCTATTTCCATATTCCCTGATCCCAAATCCCTATCCTTGTTCCTATCCTTGTTCCTATCCTGTAATTCTTACAATAACCTAGAAACAACCATGGCTAGCTTTGGCCTAGCATAAATGATGGACATCCACTTCAAATTATTTGAAACTTTTTGACAATGTAGATAAACCTATCAAGTGCTCACATAACAATTTTTATCAAAATTTAAGATATTTTTCAACTTTGGTAGACATTTCTCTACTATTGACTTTTTGCCAAGTTATGGCCTCTGTACCCTAGTTGTATTTTGTACATAACTCATAGATTGCGTACCCATTGTAGCCAAAATTTTGTTACAAAGTAGTAGATAAATTTTAAAAAGTTCAAACTCTCTAAGTTTCATAGCCATATCACAAGAACTCAATAAGATTGAAGCTCCCAAGTACACTTTTCTTGGTTTCTTTAAATTCCAAACACCTCTACTTTGAAGCCTTATATCTCTTTCTCCATAATAGATCTAGATTTGAATATTGGTGTCATTGTAAATCAACTATCTAAAAAATTGTCTTGATCAAACACTTTATCAAAGCACAAATTGAAAACAACTCACATTCAATAATAATTCATAAACAAACGTACAACTTAGCTAAAAGATGGCCTACAACACAACAATGATGACTACCCCGTAGCTAGACTAGCCAAAAGTCTAGTGTTGGATTACTTCCAACTCCACTCACAAGGATTAAGCTTATTGCTTTGCCAATTCCTTTGGGAACTACACTATCTTTCCATCATTGTACACCCAATGTCTTAACAAGCACCTCTTAGACATGAAGACATTGAAGAGGTTTGGACACAAGTTGTTGTGTTGTTGCTAGTATGGAATGATAGGTTAAATTTGATCCCAACCAACAACATTCCTCATAAGTATTATGAGTTGGCCCACAACTTGTATTTGTTGTAGGATATGTATTAAGACAAAGAGTACCTCATATTCTTGGATGAATTCTACATGGACTTCTACATCCAAGTCATTGACCAATTAAGGTATGCGAGGAGCCAAATGTTTTGTCTTTTTAGAAATTTGAAGTCATGCTCATTGGTATAGTAAGATTTTATTTCATTTAAAACACGATATTTGTTATTTTGGGAGTTTTCCTATCTCCCAATTTACTTCGGTTTGCGCTGATCTGAATCACAGATTAAGAAACTCGAATTTTTGAATGGCCATAACTTACTCAAATTTTATCCAAACTGGGCATATGAGATGTTTTTTGACATCTACAGATTCCGTAGATGTCAAAAAACACCTCATATGCCCAGTTTGGACAAAATTTGAGTAAGTTATGGCCATTCGAAAATTTCAGTTTTTCAATCTGTGGTGCAGATCAGCTCGAACCGAGCTGAACTGTATACTCCCAAAATCATGGAATTCTCCCAAAATAACGAATATCGTGTTTTAATGCTTTCCTTTCTGTTTTTGTGTTACATTAGTTTGAGCCAAGTAAATTTAAACTCTACTTAAGTTTTCAATATTTTTTTCATATTTAATTTTTTGTCTACCTATTTTTCTAGAATTAGCTTTCATTGAGCTAAATCATAAATCTTGGTTTATTTCATAGAAGTGCAAAATTTTGACATATGCAATAATTTTTAGTGATGAGATGAATGATTATCATAGTAAGACAATGGAGTTCAATTTCCTTGACCAAAATGATTTCACGTTTGTTGATTATGCCAATGAAATGCCACTAGTAAAGAATAAGGGCAAGGGCATAGGCATAGTTGCAACAAAAGTGCAAAACAACATGCCATTGCAAAGTCACAAGACAAAAGAGGGAGTTGAGTCTATCCCATTTGAAGAGGTATGACTCTAGTGTCCTAAATGAGACAATCCTCCTAGAGTCAACAAATCTTGTGTTCATTTATCCACATCCCCTTCAAAGGGACTAAATTTTTACATCAAGCACTTGGATTTTGGTCTTGTATATTTTTTGCAAAGTTGGGAGGATTTAGATTTATTCAACCAAATTCAATCCTTTGAATTGCCTTTGGCACTACATAGGCAATGGTCTTTGGCAATATTGAGGGAGATTATTGCCTATAGGAGCAACATGAATCCTAAACCAAAGTAAAAGCATTAGACAAGGACATTGAGGAAGAGGACTATGATGCAGGGCTTTTTTTTTTGGCCGCAAGGTGCCAGTTTGCACTAGAAATTTTGTCCTGGCAAAATGCCTTTGGATGGGACTGTGATGAAAAAACCCTCCATTCGCCACGTTGGCGGCGGCTGTCCATCCATCAGTGCCAATTCGGCGCCACTCGCTTCACGCTGCCATGTCCGTATCGCTCGCGGTTTAGGGACGGCGCCCCCACAGCCGTGTGATTATCGCCCACTCCGTCCTGGTCATGCTTTCATTTTGTTGATTCCACTTCAAATTGTCGCCATTGCTGCGTCCTGCTTGTGTATTGATCGCCCGCCTTTGTGCTGCAATTGTGTATGTTGTCGCCACTAACATCCTGAAGAGTGGCTATTAGTTCGCCATTGTTGCGTTGCCGTAGGGTTTAGAGTTCGCCATTACGTTCGATGGAGTGGGCTGCGGTGCTTGTCGCCAACGGGAGGTGTAAGTGGGAGGTGCAATTCCTGCGGTGGTGGAAGCGCCGACTTCAGGGGAGTTTTTACAGCCACGATTTGTTTTCATAATTGTCACGTTCTGAAACTTTGTAATTGCTTATTGCATTGAAACTTACTGTCATGGAGGTGCTTAGTTTTCGTGATCGGGGGAGATGTATCGTCAAATTAAAAGGGGGCTCAATGCGTGAGTTTTTCTGTGCAATCATCTTGCTGCTGCCTCAGGTCTTTCATGTCTGTTTCGAGTGTCATTGGAGTGGGTTGGTTCACTTGGGTACGAACTTTGCTGCGAGTTCATTTTACTAATACTTCTGGGCAATAGGGTCGTCTGAGGATGACTTCGCAGAGAATGCGGTGGACAAGGCGGTACGGGCTGCCAATTTTGCACGATCGGCAAAAAAAAGGCAGAGCAGGCTGCCACCGAGGCCTTGGCGCTCGCTCGTAAAGAGATGAAGCGGAAAGCAAAGATGATAGATCTCTGGAAGGCTGAGGCGGCGAAGAAAACCATGCGCTCCTACTTTAAGTCTAGTCGCGGGGGAGGAGGAGGGCAACCATTAGCGATGGTATTCGACGGATGCCTCCTTGAGGCTCCCGGAGCAGAACCAAACTCCGCCGACGAGTACCCGAGCGGCGATTCAAGTGGCCACAAGAAATCACTTGCAGAGTGCGCTTTAGGTTCCGCGGAAACGAATTTCTATCGTGGTTCATCCTCCGGGTTGGGAGATACGCGTGTGCTGAGTTGTAAGTCCCCTCTCATTACCATCTCGTCGGAGTCGGATCCAGGAGACAATGCAGACTTGGTAGAAGTTCCCAATGGCAGTGATGCTTCCGATGAAGATTCAGACTTCCAGTCGCCACCGCGGAGGAAAGGGGGTGCGAGAAGAGGCAAAGCAGAGAATAGCCAAACGAAGCAACAGAGGAGGTATGACCGGCATTAAAGTTTCAAACTGTTTGGGCTGCCAAGCTTCCGTGGGCGGAAGGGATCATGGCTAGCGACGGCATTCTGCATATGGTGAAATGTAAGGTTTGCAGTGTCATTGACCAAAACCCCTGCATTATGGCACCGAAGTCGGATACCTTATTCAAGCACGATGGCAAAAGGATTGCAAAGAAGGACATGCCTCAATTCAAGGTCAAAATTGGAGAGCAGTATGTTGCGACTCAGTGCAAGCACCGGAAGAATATGCGGCTTTACTCAGCACGTCCGCCACCAACGGTACTGCAACAAATCAATCACTATACTACAGTAGAGGCGCGGAAAAAGACGGTTCAATTCGCTACTCTCTTTCAGCTTCTCTCAGAGGGTCGTCCAATACTAGAATATGAATGTCGTCTTCGTTTGTACAAACTCCTCAATGTGCCTGATCTGCCATATGCTCATTGGTGTGATAACTCAGGTTGGATTATGGCTAGCTATATGTATAAACAAGTAGTGTTTGAGATGAAGAGATTGATCAGTGTTGCACAGTACATTGCTGTCACTGTTGACGAAGTCACTACAGTAGACAATAGCAGTTACTTGTCTGTCCATGTCTATGTAGTTCAGGATTGGGTCCGAGTCCCTCTGCTTGTATCCTTAGAACGTGTGTAGTGTACACCCAACGCCGATAATCTGACGAAGCTCATCATAGAGTCAGTAGCTAGTGGTCGATTGGACTCCGACAGTATAGGTCAAAAGTTGTTGAGTTTCGGTGCAAACGGGGCTTCCACTCTGCAGGGAAATAGATCGGGTGTCACGATGCAAATGAAGGAGAAGCATGCACCATTCATGATTGGAGTACACTGTGTTGCACATCGGTGCAACTTGGCTTTCAAAGCCTTATCCAACCTTGGAATTTTTGGGGACATTGAGAAGGTTTTGACTATCACTTACACTTACTTCTGCAAGAGCCCCAAGCGGTTTTCTGAATTTAAGCAGTTGGCCGACTTGACTCAAACGAAGGGCTTGAAGATGTTAAAAAACGTGCAGACACAATGGGTCAGCCTGATTGAGCCTTTGCGGAGACTACTCTCCGAATACTGCACCCTCATCTACAAGATGACAACCGACTTGGGAGAGAATTCAAAGGCTGAGATAAGTTTCCCTTTTTCTTTGTCTTCTGCATTTCCCTTTTGTTGGCTTCTCCGTTTTGTAGGTTCACTTCTGTAGTTCACGTGACATGCATTAGAATTTGAACTTTTATTAATCTACTTCATTTTTGTTGCAAGCTTGCCTTGTCTTGCTTCTGGATCTGTATCCAATGTTGGGAATGTGTGCCCTTCTGCCGTTGCTTGAGGTAGTTGATAGCTTGGTGAACTTTGCGCAAAAACGGGACGTTTACATCTATAATTTCATAGCTGCAGTGAAAATTTGTCAAGCATCGTTATACAGGATGTATGAAGACAAAGCAACATCGTTCAGCACAGACGAGTTCTAGAGTTTTAATAACCTCTTAGAATGCAGCCATGAGCAGATCCACATTAAGTGGATCACAGATCTAAATGATGGGTTTGTCGTATTGTACTTTGTTTGCCACGGGGAGCAAATTCATGCAGAGCACAAGGGAGGTCCGGTTGACCGCGACCTGTGGGCGTCTTTGCTGGCAAAAGTAAAAGCGGAATGCACAAGTAAGTGTCTTGGATTCATATGTTTTCAGTTGTGGTTGTGTTTAGTGTTTGCCATGTGCTTTCACTACTTTGTTATAGTCATTTCGTGTGGCATCACTTAGTGTTGCATGGGCTCATATTTCTTAAATCGAATTTTACTTTTATTCTTTGGAATTTGTAGAGATCTTAGCGGTTCAATTGTGTTACATGCAATTGTGGAGTGTAGCGAGTTTGGTATTAAAAAAACCTTGTGCGAGTTGGTTGCTTGCAGGTGCCGCAAAAATGCTGTCGGAGGAGCTAGAAGACAGGTTTCCTGACCAGCATGTTCTGAATGCATTTGGGATACTATATCCGCAGTATTGGTGCCAGGGAAACGCAGAGGAAATGTTTGACAAAAATTTGCGAACGCTTATAGACACCTACGGCCATGGAAAGATCTTGGAGGAGGGTGAGAATAAGATTCTCATGAAACCCCTAATAGATCGTGATGCTATCATGTTCTCAGCGGGGCCTATTCAAAACCTGTATAAAGTGCAACTCTCACGCTGCCATGCTACCCCCCTACGATGTCAATCCCCTGACTAAAGTATGGCGGGTACTGGACAGTAACAACAACCTCACGCAGAACTTTGGGGAGTTCTTGAAACTTGCTGAGATGGCTCTTGTTCATGTGATCGGCTTAGTGGAAGATGAGCGTACTTTTTCTAGCGTAGGTTTCTTGAAATCCAAGCTCCGAAACAATCTGGACGACCACATCGAAGTTGTTGTGGGAATGTACTCACAACGTGTTTACACCCTCGAGGATTTTCCTTACCAAGCAGTGTTTGATGACTAGTTTGTATCAGGAGGACGAGGGAGATACCTAGCAAGTACTTAGTGTATAGCTTGGCGGATAGCAGAGCACGGTCGGAGGTAGTGCAGCAGTAGTCCGGTAGCACAGTCTTATAGCTACGAAGCAGGTGAGGTTGATTTTCCACTTCCATTTCAATTCCCGTTTGAGTTCTGCATATGTGAGCTGGATTTCAGTTGTGCATATGTGAGTTCATTTTAGTTTTGCAAATCTTTGACTGTCATTTCAATTCTAATACGTTTTCCTCGTATTCTCCATTTTCTGGGATTATGTGTTCATGTTGTAGAGGGTACTGAGAGTATTCGTCATATTCTCCATTTTGTTCGATTCTGTTGTTCTTGTTTTCTTGTATTGTTTCCACACATCCTTCCTAATTGACTGTCTTAATATTAAATGAGGTCATGTTTGGAGCAGGTACTGATTTAACTGTCCATTTTTTTATGAGGGCATTGTTCCCCATTTTTTTCCAATTAATTCATTGTTATTTCTCCCCATTGTGTGGACACATTCTGCCTCGTTTACTAACTTAAGCATTGGAGGGGGTTTGGGTGGGTGCAGGACATTGAATACCGGCCTGGCTTGAACTGACAGGACTTAGCATATTTCTATTCGCATTTGGTTTTTTCACTTACTAATTTAAGCATTGGAGGGGGTTTGGGTGGATGCAGGTTCAAGGTTTCCAGGAATTGGCCACCTGTAGAATGTATTTGAAGTTCATAGGAAACCAGGTATGCAACACTTTTTTTGGGAAAAATGAGCAAGCATATTGCCATATTACAGGAAATCATCCCCACATGTTCGCCACATGGACCCCAAATATATTACCCTCTTCGCCTTCTTCCTTTCCATGGATTGGATGCAGTCGCCAATAACACTTTCCATATTCCCCCACCATTGCCACAACAAATTAAATAATGTAAGACAATTTGCTAATGAATTCTGTGGAAAATGGCCACATGTTGCCACCTCCGAACTCTCACTTATTCTCTGCAATCGCCATTGCAGCAGTGACATGGAAAAATAGCCTTTTCATCCATTTAAAAAAACCGAAAAAAAAAGCCTTGCTATGATGTGGTCATCATATAGAAAATGATGATGCCAACCGTGACCTTTGGTCATTGAAGGACAAAGATCAATGTGAGGTACAAATGTGGATATGAGGGCCCAACCTTAAAAAACAATGAGGATCCCTATGACTTCAACAACTAAGGTAGAACTACCTATCACCCCCCTGATTTGCAATCTGACTATTTTGGGGTTAATTTCAAGAAGGGAACATATTTTTCAGAGGTGTGTTTTTGTTTCACGGATCAAACCCAAGTAGAATTATAATTTTTCCATTAAAATTGTAATTTCTGTGAATTTTTGAAGTGGTCAGTCCTAAAATTACAAAACCATTTATAGAGTGGGGTCAAAATTGTCCCATAAACAACCCATTACTGCCTAATCAAGTACTAGATATTCTCTATTAATGGAGTGACACATAACCCTTGTTGTCATAAAAATCCCTGATTCTGTCATAGAATTCTCTGATTTTGTCATAAAAGGAAGGGAATTGGAGGGGATTTTAGGCGGAATTGGGGCCAAAGTTGATGACGGAATTGGGCTGGTCTATTTGATGGAATTGGACTGCAAAACGGTAATGGGTGTTTTGACCTTACTACCAATCTACAACGCACACATTGAGAGATGGTTATGAGAGTTGTGATTGTCATGGCCACCACTCATTAACCCCTAATGGACTAACTTGTTGAATTAGTAATTTTGGATAGGTATGTGTGATTAGAGATTTCTATGCTTTTGGCCCAAAATTTAATAGAGGTGTGGACAAGGAATATCTTTCATGAACACAAAAATTCATGACATTTGGAAATATGAGTCAAAAGTTATGGCCTAATATATTATTATTTTTTGTAAACCCTGTTGTAAATGGCCAGTACAAGCAGATTAGAAAACATCACTTTTACGAGAAACAAAAATTTGAAATTATTTTTCTAGATTTATGTATAAGTAAAAAGCTGCGAATCATTCCATTCTAATCAATGAGTCAAAAGTTACAAGGAGTTATAGTTTGCGGGTAGTTATGGATTTTCTACTCTAAGAAGTCTTTCATTTTACTCAATTTTCAATATTTTTTGAAAAAAATAAAATTATAGAATGTAAAATGTTTATTTTGATATTTCAACCATTGTAATTGGCATTTTTCAACTCCATGATTAAATTCTTAATAATTTAGTATTTTGAATCATTCTCCATTTCTTTCTATTTACTATTTTTTCCTATATGTTGTACAATTCCAAATGATCTGAAATTTTTTCAAGCATGTGGACAACTTGCAGCTTGAAGAATGAATCCAAAGAAGCACCACCATTTTGAACATTTTTTCATACAAATGTGAGCTTCTGAAGTGCAACTACTTGGATTTTTTGCAAGATAAAAAAAAAGGATTTATGTGAATTCAAAAGCTCATATCTTGCAATCTACACAGTGGAAATTTTTTAAAATTTTCTACATATTTTTGAAATAGCACACCATAAGATCCTATGGTTATATGTGTCTCAAAGTGCATTTTTTTTCTAAAACTTGGTACTTGTACTAGGAATGTCAATTTTGGAGCATTTTTGATGAAAACATAGTCAAGGAATTTAAGAAGTTAACTCCAAAGTGACATTCAATTTTTGGGGTTCAAAAACATCATTGCTTTGAAGCTTTATGGATCTAAATGTCTTCAAGTTATACAAATCTCAACCATACAATCTTGTGGTGTACATGTTGTAGAGGACATGTACAAAATTTGAAGTCATTTGGCCACATAGATTGCAAGATCATAATGTTTTAGTGTTGAAAATGGATGCTGAAATTTTCTCCAGAACACATTTGGAGGTGAAGTTTGATTTCTAAACCTATTCAAATGAAAAAACCTTACACTAAAAAAAGATTCAAAACTAGTATACAAACACATCGATGGAAAAAAAATTCATTCAATTGACTCATTGTGTCTACAAAATGGCTTTGAAATATCAAAAATCTGCAAGAAAAATTGCAAAAAAAACATCTAAAGGTGAACCTCCTTCTACTAGAATGCTTCTTAGTCACTCAATAATTCTTCGATTAACATGAAATTTTAGCCACAAAAACTAGACTAGTTTGTGCAACTTTTCCAAAAAGAATTATTGAAAATGGTCTCTGTAGGAAGAAGAAACAAGCCGCCAAAGTTCACTACACTCCAAAAATGGCAGGATTTTGAACTTCGAATTGCTCCAAAACATTCAAAACAATTTGGATTGACATGAAAACTTTACCACAACAAGCATACTTCAAGGGGAACAAAATCCAACAAATTTTATTGAAAATGAGCAATGGATGAAGGAGATACAAGGCCCCAAAGTTGCAGCCCTAAAATGCAGTTTGGTGAACTCAAATTGAAGTTGTGAACTTTGATTGGCTTCCAAAAAATCAATACATCTTGGATTGATCTCAAAAATTTACCATACAAACTAGAATAGAGAGCGCAACTTTTCCAACAAGTCTTATTGAATTTGGACCTTGAATGCAAAATTCACAGCACTTTGAACTGGACTTGAAACTCTATGAGGACACTTTCTGTCCTTTGTCACTTTGGGGTTGAGGGAACAACAAAAGGAGAAGAAAGAAAAAGAGAAGCCCAAATGTATTGAGCAACTGAGGAAAATCTAGAAATTCACTATAGATGCTATGAAGCAAATGTAGGAGCTAGTTCAACTAGAAGGCAAAGAAACTGCAATATCAAGCAAACTTGATGACATTTTAGTAGTATCAAGAGGCTAATTTGAGTTTGTGGTGCACCAATAACATTAAAATCAAATGATGATATAGTAAATGTCGTAGGCAATGGATTTGCCGATGTTGCTTGGTTCCATTTGTCTGCCCATATTTCTTCCTTTTGCATCTTTTCTATTCCAACTCAAAATATGCAGCTTGTCACCTTTCAAAAAATTGGTGGTTAGTCCTTCTTTTGGGGACTTTTGTGAGCATTTTATTTCTACCCTTGAAAGAGAATGAGCACAATTGGATTCTTTGTATTTCCAACATTGTTAACTTCCTATGGTAGGTGTCTAAATGCACTCCATTGCACCTTTCAAGAAAAGAACAATTGTTTGATGAGTAGTTGATCTAAATCATTCAATTACAAAAGAAAAAAATTCAAACTTCAAAAATTAGCATTTTTGACCATTCTATCGGAGATTCCAAGTGAAAGTTATGAGTGGATGAAGTTTTACTTTGAATGTGTCTTTTTAAACTTCATCCATTGAATTCTACTCCCATTTGAATTCAAACTCACTTTTGATTTTGGGAATTAGTCTAGAGTTAATCATAGTATCTATGGTTCTAATTTTATGTGAAGAGGGTGGATGGTTACTATTTTCATCCAACTCTAGGACCAAAGTTCATTGTACCTCATATTCTTGTTTCTATTCTATTTTCTACATGTAAACTAGTTTTAGAATTTTCATTAATTACCTCTTAAGGAATTCTAAATACAAATTATCCCTTAGTTGACTTCAAAAGATTCTTAATTGACTATTTATTCGATCTACACTACTTTTGGCTTTTAATCTTAGATTATTATTTCTAGAATTTTAATGTTTGTAGTTTGTAGGGCATAAAATTAAATATCTAAGGTTCTACAATGCTTAAAGTTTGGATTTTTCTATTGAAAGTTATGAATGGGTGAAGTTTGACTACTTATTAGTACTTTAAAACTTCGTCCACTACCGTCTATCAACCTACAACTATAAATTAACTTTTCTTTGGGGTTTTGCTTTCGAATCTAGCGTAATTTATAATTTTTCTTTTTTACCTTGCTTAGATGATTTTTACTATGTTTCATCCATTTTTACTTCCAAACTTCATCCATGTATATCTTCTTTGATTATTTTATCTATTTTTTAAGTGTAATACATTTTTGGAAAGCTCTAGAGATTATCTATATTAGTCTAGAATCTAAATTTATAGTTTGAAATGTCTCTTAACCCCTAAGTGCCTAAGCCTTTCCAAGTGTGTTTTTCCCATGAAAAAAGAACATGGGCTTATAGTTATCTCCATTGAAACAAAATGATTTTTTTTCAGAATCTAACCATATGGATGTTTTAAAATCTTGCTTATTAATATGTACACCAATTTTGAGTGCAAAATTCCATAAGAGTTGTGAGATTATAATAAGAGAAATGTACGTTTTCTATTTTTACTATGTTGTCCCTCTCCACAATGTTTCAGAAATTTGCACATAAAAGCTTTTTGGGATTAGAAGTGACATGAACAACTACAAATTGTGTTAGCACACTAAAATACCCTTTCAAAAAACTTAATATCACTTGAAAAGCTATTAAACTCATTACACAATCCACCTTGCAATTGTTGAGATGCAATTTTTTTAATAAGTATAATTCACAAATAACTCCAAATCAACACTTGCTTGTTTAAATTTTCAATGGTGAAAATCATGAAAACACTTTACTCTTTCGATTGGGACCATTTTCAAAGCAAATGAATAAGTGGAAGTTTTTAGATCTCAAATCAAGTGAAATTGTTCAAAGTTGAAAAATGAAGTAAAATTAGCAAGCTTTCCTCTTCCACTAATGGCCATAAATGGCTTTGGAGACCTCTCAACACTTAAATATGTACATTTTTCAGTGAAAAATGAAAGTTTTGAATAGTTAACCCTAAAATCTGCCCAAATTTTTTTTTAAAACGGGCGAACGAATTTAACTGCCCACTTCAAACTGAGCCTGAAATTTCAGATCGACCATATATGTTCGATGAGGCAGTTAGGGGTTAAGGTCTGAACTGAACTTGTAAATTCTACCTTGCATTTTGAAATTTTAAACAAAGGAAGATAAGGAAGATGGCTTGTTTAAGCACATACTTTAGAATTGCCTTCTTCCAAAAGGTGTGTGAAAATTGGCTTAGGTCCTCCATCTCTCTCCATCTTGTTGAGGTATTGAAGTTTGTGTCTTCTTTTTTGTTCACCACTTAAATAACAAAGCTTGCAAACTCGGTATTTGCAATTTTAATTCACGAGCTAAACTATCTTCTTTTTCCTTGTATGTCTCTTTTCCTTTTTTTCTTTCTATTTCCTTTCCTATTTGTTTTTTTGTGTATTTTGAAATGTTAATGTATTGACTAAAAGGACACTAAGTTTCTTCTATTTGACTAAAATACCCTTCTTCTAATTGTCAACTACTTTCTAGAGATATTCTAATGGTTTCTCTTAACCCTTTAAGTTCTTTGACTATGTTTTCACCAAAAACGCTCCAAAACTACCATTTCTAGTACAAGTATCAAATTTTAAGGAAAAACATTTTTAGAAACATGTATCCATAGGATCTTGTAGTATGCTCGTTTGAGAAGATGAGGAAAAAAATTTCAGAGATTTTGACCTTGTGGATTGCAAGATATGAGCATTTGAAGATTGCAAATTCATACCCTAAATACTGTGAAAAAACGTGCGGCTGCACTTCAAAAGCTCACATTTGTATGAAAAAATGTTCAAAATGGCGGTGGTGCTTTGGATTCATTTTTCAAGGCAAGTTGGCTACATGCTTGAATTTTTCAAATCATTTGGAATTGTACAACATCTAGGGAAAAAATAGTAAGTAGAAAAAAAGGAGAAAGTGATTCAAAATACTAAATTGTTAATAATTAGTCATGGAATAAATGTTGTAATAAACAACCTACACCTAAAGTTTTTATTTTTCCAAAAATATTGAAAATTGAGTTAAATAAAAGACTTCAAAGTTTATTTTAGAGTAGAGATTCCATTACTATCCACAAACACTCACAAACTAAAACCCCTTGTAACTTTCATCTCATTAATAAAAACAGAATCATTCAAAGCTTTCCATATATAGAAACAAGGAAACCAATTTTAACTTTTTGCTTTTTTAAAAAGTGATTTTTAAAGAAGATTTTTTAGCTACTAGGCTTGCATGTTGAACAATGAAAACTACATATCATACAATAATTTTTTAACCATGAACTCAAAAGTTATGAAAATTGTTGGGCTTAAAGCTACTCCTTGGGCACATTTTGTATGAAAATTTCAAAGAATTTTTTTTTTGTTCATAGTGAGCTGCTCAAAATTGCTATGTTGCCAAAAAAAAACTTAATTTAGGGCTTTGGGGGGTAACATTTGAATGAAAAAAGATGAAGATTTTAGCCTTGCTTTGGATTTGAGTACTTTTAAGCAGTTTTGGGCCTAAAACAACAAAAGATTTTAGGGGTTAAACAAACCTCTAGAAGAATTGGACTTGAAAAAACTTTTTTTCTTCTAATTTGTGTGTGAAGTTATTTGAATCCATTTGCAACAATTGGAGCTAGAAATTCTTTGAGTCTAGTGCATGAAGGTGCTCAATCCATATATCGCCTTTCCTCATAGTGTATTTTGGCTACTTCTTGCTCATTTATGTTGATGTGAATTTGGCCCTAAAACAATCTTTTTGAATTTGAACCTATGTAATGAAATGGAATTTCTACTCCAATTGGAAAATTTATACTTTGTACTAACAACCATGGTTTGCTTTTTTCTAATTTTGAATAATATGGTAACTTTGGTTTATATGATAATGCTCTATACTGTCATTGATGCCCATTGTGAAATTTTAGATCTTTCAAATGTGTTTTGTATTTGATATGATTTTTTTTTTACTTTATTATCCAAAACATACTTATATGTAGTAGCAAAATGGTAGAATATACAATAAAGGATTGTGATATTATAAGAAGTTGTCATAAGGTTATCCTTTTAGGATTACAAGTCAAGAAGTTCTAGAGCATCATTTCATATAATGCCTATAGGGGAGACGACCCATACTTGATCACCCTATTATTCTTCACCTATAGATTGTTGTATTCCCAACCATATATTGTTGTAGTACGTATAGTTTGAGGAACAACTCTAGCACATTATGATTGTCTGCAAGGTTGTCAATATTGCAACCAACCCTTGGTCAATTTTGCAATGAGCCTACAATTAAGAATCGAAAGGTTTATATCACCATTGTAGGTTGAACAAAATCTTTCACTAAAAGATTTATAATAATTACATTTTGTGTAATAAAATTCTGAAAAATATACAATCTTTCTAAATTCTATTTTTGTACATAGAAAAAATTTGGCACTCAAAAAACTTGCACTCCAAATCTGCGTACTTGCTTAAGTGATTAGATATGGGTCGACTCCCCTAGTAGATTTGTTCCCTCTAGACCACAAAAATTTCAAAAAATCATTCCCTCCGTTCCAAAATGTTTTTTTTGTTGGACAAAATGTTCCAAATTAAGGCTAAAAATAACATTTAAAAAACCCGTTTCGCATTGTACGTAGAATTTGATGCACTCCTAGTGTTCTAGAAACTTTGAGTTTTGAACCTTTTTCAAAGTGTAGTTTGGGAGTATTGAAGAGTGGAATTTTTGGGGCATTTTCAAGAAGAACCAATATACACTTAATTGTTGATTGTGAGGTGTCATTTTGTAGGTAGTTAGTATGGCCCAAAGACCATATGTGGACCTTTCAATCAGTCAACACTCAAAGAGATGCAATAAATAAGAAAAAGTAGTGTTGATTGACCCCTTTAATCATTTCATTTGTCTTTTGATTGATGATTGCATGGATAAAGGAGGAACTTTGGAATTGTTTTGCTAGTCCCAAATAGCAATTAAAAGCCAAATTTGACCAATTCTAAACGTTACAAAGTGCAATAGGAAAATCATTTTGGAACAAAAAATTGAGGCCAACATGAAGATCATTTTGGGGCAGAGGGAGTATTATTTTCTTAATCCTTCTATATATTGAATATTTGTTTTAATCCCTTGAGTCTCAAGACACTTTTTTAAAATAAGAAAGCTAAGTTAGCTTTCTACAAATATAATTTTTAGTTCAATTAATGTCTAAGAGCAAAATTTATGCCATAATAAGCCCCAAACATGCAAGGATGGGCAACCAAAAAACAAAACAAAATTGAAATATGTATTTTTAAAAATTTATTTCTTATAGATTATATTTTTGTTATGTAAAAAGTTTGATTCATTCCATTTAGATAAGTAATGTGAAAGTTGTGAAGCTTATTGTTATACGAGCAATCATAGCAAATTCTTGAGAAAATAATGTATTGGATCCATTTTTGAACTCAATTGAAATTTTTTTTCAAAAAAGAGTTGCACTTGGTTTTGTTTGCTTTCTAGAACAATCTCACCATGGTTTGGCCTTAAAATGTGTTTCAATTCCATTTTAAGGCTATCAACAATTTAGTATTTCCTTCTATCTTGTACCTACTTTGACTTAACAATTTCTTAAAAGAGTGAAAATTATAGGGTGGGTTGGTCAAAAAAATTCCCAAACTCTCAATTCAATTCTTCCGCATAAAAAAAATTTAATTCACAATTTGTAGTGCAAGTTTTTTAAGTTAAGAGTATTCAAAGCCTTTTAATCTAGTTAGGCGAGGAACAAGAAAAAAATCATTTTCTTCAATTAAATGCTTATATCTTGTGATTGGTATGGTTAAGGTTTCTAAAATTTCTTCTTGACATGCTCATACTAGTCTAGTGCAAGATCCTGCAATTAGATATGCCAAAAAAAATGTTAAATTTTTTTTTGTATGTATTGAAAATGGCACATTTTAGTGGGTTTTGACAATAAAACAACCTTTAGAACTATAGGGGTTATTTAGGAAAATTACACAAGATCAACTTAGTGGAATCACTTTGACTACAGCTTCCATGTCTTTTTTCATTCCTTTCCACCCTTGTCGCTCTAAGTTGTGATTTGGGGGAGAAAAAAATCCAAAGTACCTTTACAAAATATTCTCCATTTTAAAAGACATAAAATCACCAAAATTCAACCCAAAACAATTCTAAAGAAGATGATATTGCCACATTTGGATGAAAGTACAAATAGTTGGATGAACAATTGAAGGTTCATCCAAAACAATTGAAGATTCACTTTTATGAATGTAGAGCATTCAAGATTGCAAAGTACATGCTGGGTACCCTGGAAAATTGAAAACAAAACTTCTCTCTGGTGTCCGCTCATTGGTTTCATCTACGACCCTTTCTCTCCCGGGCGGGGTGGTGCCCTTGTGCCTGGCAGTTGTATTTTATTTGCTTTTCTACCTTCTCTTTGCTGTTTACTTTTGCTTAACCCCAGGCCTCCTGCAGCTGGGGTTTTGTATTTCACCCCTTCTTGCAATAAAAGTACTACCTTGATTTGTGTAAACAAAAACAAAAAAACAAAAGAAAACCTTCTCACTGTTCAGCATAATGGCCAGAATCTGCCTTGAAAAGATGGGCTGATTGGGCTCTGTTGGTTCATCATTTCATCAAGTCTTCAGGCAGCATGATACCCAATTGTTTGTTAACTTATTAACAAAGTGCTGATATCAGTAATCAGTCATAAACACACAAGAAGGCTGACAAGGAATAAACTCCGGTTTTGTTTGTTTTTGAATCAAATGAATCAACTCCTGGGTTTAAAATATATTATTTAAAAAAAAAAGGCTGACAAGAAAATCCTTGACCCATCCCATGTAGATGCCCATACCCAATTGCCCAGCGAAATGGAAGGGGACATGTAAGATAAGTTTCAGAGCAAACTTAAATTAAGCTTACATCCCAGACCTCCTTGTTAACCCTTAAAAGGACAATTTGCTCCCCGGTAGGGCAGCCCGCCGAATCTCACAAATTTTTTTAGGACTGGGGCTGAAGTATTGTGGTGGGTTGGCAAGAAAATAAATGAGGGCGGGCAGCCTAGCAAGGTCCAGGAAACAAGGCAAGCTTTGCTCATTCACTGTTCAATTTCCCTCTCTCGAACTCTTGGCAATGTCTCCAGGCTTCAAACCAACCAAACCTCCGATTCAGAAATCCCCCTTGAAATTTGAACTTGTCACACCAATGTAAGGGTCAACTTACATGTGAGCCCAGGTGAGCAAGCGCTTGCTAATTCAAGCAACAAGACAAAAAGAGGCTCCACTGATTGTCTTGCCACGGTAGGCAAGCACAAAAAGAAGAACTGAGGTTTCACCAAAATCGGTGGACAACTCCACTGGTGAAGACTAGTCAATCTTTACAGAATCTAATACGTAGAGATTTCTTATTGTATCCCTCCCTCCCCCCCCCAACCGGGTCCACACAAAAGTGCAACGGCTATTTTCCCATGTAGCACAAGCCGTTGTGAAATTTCCCTACGATCAATACATCTTAACATGTACAATCAACTTGCTTGAGTACAAACACAAACGAGCCCACCCAGCCCAATCAAGGAGCCTTTTAACCCCTAACGGCCTCACCGACCATCAATATGGTCAATCCAAAATTCCAGGCTCGTTTCTACGTGGACCCTTCAATTCCTTGGACTGTTTTGTGTGCGCTGTGCAGTGAGTGAGTGTGTGCGCTGTAATGGGTTGATTGATTTTCTGATGATTTTCTGAATACAGCAAATCTGCTTCTTGTCTTGTAGTTTCCATGTTATGTGTGTGTCTCGAATCCCTCAATTCGCCCAAGTGGAGTAGAGTCCGTGGGGTTGACCATTTGCTGATTACTAGAGTGGAGTAAGTACAGCGCAACAGCTTTAAAAATATATGGCAAGGCAAGGCAAGCGGCAGCTTTGATTCATGGGGAAGCAAGGGAAGGACTCATAAATGATGGGTCATGAATTTGCAATGCAAAAATGAGTTGTCCAACATACAGCGAAATATGGTGGAGTCAGGATTGGATGGCCAAGTGCAATGTGCAAGGAAGGAAGGGGGGAGCAGACAGAGTCAGTGGAAACGGACAAGCAAGTGCTTCCAATAGCATTGGATGAGGGAAGGGAACTCGTATTATGAATGGCGGGGGCATCAGAGCATTCCACCCTGGATGGACGGCGCGGTAGGTGCCGGACGTACTTAAGGTAGCCGACACCTTCACAATCACCCACCCATTTTTGCTAGTTAGGCTGCTATGTTTCCGATCATATGTGAGTGGTATCTATAGGCGACAGCTCATAGCAAGAGCAACACAAATTAAATGAGTGCCGGAGGTGTACACTGAAAGCATAGGATGATCACAACATGTACATTGCAATTGGAAGCCACAATTATTACTTACTTTGAAGCATTGTTGATTTTGTAATTAGCCTACGGTTGGAAATAAGGTGATCTATATAACAAAAATAGATTCAAGAAAATTTTCAAGAAAAAAATTCATGAAACTTTGTGGGAATTAGTGTAATATTAGACTTCAATGCGTACCATTGAGTACATTTAGATTTACCAAATTTGAGATTTGAGATTTGCCATAGAGTGCAAATTTCAGATTTACCATAGAGTACACTTAGTGTTAGAAATTAGATTTAACGTTACTTACTTTTGTAGGGTTAATGATATTTAGTGTCAAGGTTCATAAACAGTGTTGCTAACACTAAATATCATTTTTAGTGTAGTGTATGTAAGCGTAGAGATGTGAGTCTATGAGCCTTGAACCTAGTTGAAGGTGTTTATAATATAACCATAGAAGGAGTTTAAAATATAGACTTTCGGGCGCATGGGCTCGTAGATTCAATGCTCACATACTAGCACTTCCCCTTCAAAAAACAAGACCCTTATGACAACCTTGATCCAAAGGTGGATCTTCTCACAATCTAATTTTCCTAGTCTATGCACCCCTTATTAGTTTCCACTAGTGTCAATATTATATACACTTCAAATTCATGATCCCTAATAAGAAGCTTCCAGTTTCTCTAGAGCATTGGTTGAACATTACATTGTACTTGAGCCTTGATCCGTACATGTTGGATCTCCAATAAAAGATTTGTTATGAATTTTGTGAGGTAAGAAGACAATAAGCATGAATAGTGGTATGCGTCCACCTTTTGAATCATGAAACATGACATCCATTGACAATGATGAAGATGCATAGTAGAAAACTAACTTGTAGACCTTATGGTCTCAATTGACCTCTTCAAATGTCATTTGACTTGTGGTTTACCGAAATTGGGAAAGAGGCCCAACAAAAAAATATCTCTAAAATATATGCCAAAAATTTTGGAATATTATTTTTGTCTAAAAATATGTTTTTTGTGCAAGAAATATTTCTATTTTAGGTATTGCCAAATTACATTTGTCAACTTTAATTAATTATTAGCAAAGAATGTTAAACCTAACCATTGAGTATAGTATACCAAGATGGTGTGGCAATGTTCTAAAGGAGCCTTGTGCTTCATATTGAAGTTGTTAATTGGTTTTACATCCAAACCATGTTTTCTATTCTTCCTTAGTTTTTTTGAAGTCAATTTAGAGTTGTGAAAAAAAGAACTTGATTATCTTTTTGAAATAACATTATTCTATAGTCTTCATTTGCCAATGTCCACCAGTGAGTGATAAAGAACAATATGATCATATTCTTTCTTGAGGATAAAGTATTTGCAACCATTTCAAGAACATCAACATCAACCACATGATTTTTGTTAAAATAACACTTGCACTTTCAACCTCTAAATCCAAGAGCTAGGTGGAACATTGGTAACATAGAAAATGACATGCAACAACATTTGTTAGTGTGATGATTGGATTGCAATCAAACAAAGCGTTCAGAATATGTAAGATGATATAGTCATGAAAGCATGCAAATATGCATTGAGTGTGGTTTATAATAATTATGTTTCAATCATTTATCTGAGATTGAAAAAGGATTCCAACACATCTTTGACTTTATTTTTTGTTAATTGAATTCTAGAATAGTTGTATTTTTTCACCTCAAATGTGGTCTATTTGATTTGTCTTGTGTCATAACTTTTGAAGTAATGAGTTGGAGTCAAAATATGTATAGAAGGTGGATGTTACATCTTAAGAATAGTTTTTATCTTTCTATATTTTTTATAAATTATTTACTATTTAAAATGTGATTTTGTAATTTTGCAAAGCTTACAATTACTATGAGTTTTAGGACTTTGAAGTACCAAATTACTTATCTAGAAGTTGATTTATTATGAAACTTTTCATGCAACAATTCACATATTTAGTATAAAGAGATAGAAAATTAGAAAATTAGATATTCTCTACATGGGTGCAAGTAAGGTTATCTTGCATTGGCATCTCTAGACATTCACAAACATTTTTCCAACATTTCTTTGATGGAATTTCATTGTCATCAAGTTATTAAAATTGAACCATTTTTTGAGTTACTAAAATTGAAATATTTTTAAATCTCATTTTCATTTCCAATAGTAATATATTTTTTTAATTTGTTTTCTACATGACTTTTAGAGATTTTTTTAGATTGAATTAATATTAATTAACACTACTTCATTGCTTCTATAGGTTTGGTTTTTTTCTTCACATCAAGGTGTTACCATTATAGTACTTATATGTGATAAAATCACTTTATTCAATATTAAACTTGGTCTATGTTGATGGACGATTCCAAACTTTTACTACTCATTATCAAAATGCATTTTGGTAGGTGTTCATTTTTGAAGTAGGTCAACAAGAGTAATTTGTTATGCAATGGATAGATTTGACATTACTAGAATGTTTACTTGAAGAGAATTGTAGAAAAAGAAGCTTGTGAAACTTTGATTGAGTTGACTTTCAATTTTGAATTATTATTGAAAATATGAGTTTGTAGATTTAAATAACTAAAAAAACTTAAAAACTTAAAAAAATTACTTTAGTGAAATCATCGCATTTCAAATCCAATTCAATATATTTTACCAAAATTATCAACCATTTAAAAAAAAAAAAATTTAGAAATGATTGAAGAATTTAAGTTTCAAATATAATGTTAAAATATTGGAAATAGCTATGATTGCTTTAACTATAAAGACACAATCTAAAATTTAAACTCTAAAATCTAAAACTCTTATTTGAAAATTAATTCCAAGGTACTCCACCATATCAAATTTTGTAAACAAATCTTTGCAAATTCTCAAAACAAAGGGACTATACATTGTTTAGGATTAACCACTGGGTCTTTATTATTGATTTTAGCAATTGTGAAATGTGAAAATAAATCACTTGTAATTCAATATGCTAGCTCTGCCTACATTATGTGAATAGAAACTCCATGCTCTATTTCTTCTTTTTAAATTTTTTGTTGATTCATCTTTGGTCCAAATCTTACAATTCAATTTGCACTCACTTCCACTATTTATTTACCCTTGGAAAAAACTAGTAAAAATAAGGTCTAAGAGTACAAAGCTTCAACAAAAATTATCAAAATTTTGTATGAATAGGTGCATTATTTGTTTCTACTATTTCTTTGAAAGTCATTCATCTTCTTCTTTTTGTTAAGGAGTTAATAGGGACATATAAACACCAACTCGTTCATTCCGTCCACTGTAGGAATCATACTATCACAATACTATAGCTTGATACTTGAAGCCCTCCTTTGAATTATAGTAGGGTGCTCTACAAGCACCTCTACTCTAAAAGTAACCATTAACTCAAAGGTACATTTTTCAATGTAACAATAGTGTACATTTTAGGAGGCGGTCGCTTTTAGTGACGATTGCATTTCAACTTCAAAAATTTGTAACAAATTCCGTAAAGGGCCAAAAAATATGAAACGACTTGCATTAGTTGCCAATTTCATTTTCCTTCCTAAGAAAATTTACTAAAAATTGATTCAAGAAGTTTAGCTTTCCTCAATGCAATCAGCTCTTAACTCCTAATGACTTAAGGGGGGTGTACTTTCATGGGCCCAAAGTACAAAAAAACTTGAATAGTGTGTTTGCTCGATTATTCTTGAAATTAGATAGAATGTAACCATAGGATCTTGAACTTCACAATGAGAGTGAGCACTTCAAAATAATTCAGATTATTTTCCAGTACAATTTAGTAGATATTTGAGTTTGAAGTTTTATTTGGGTCAATGGAAAAACAAGGCAATGCACTTTGAAGGAGCATATCTTAGTAAGAATATTTTGGAATGATGACTTTTTTTGTGCTCAATGAAATACAAGAGGATTGAAAATGCCCATCCAAAATTTCACAACATTCCAAGCATTTTTTGATTCATAGTGGAGCTTGCAATGTATGGTGATCATTGAAATGAGAGTAGAGTTAGTAAGAAAAACATCGATGGGGGACTTATCTTCTCCTTGAGCTCCTTGGATCTGCCCTTTTCGAGGTGGATTTGACCTTTTTTGAGGTGGGTGACAATCACACTGGCCAGCTGACTTTTCAGTCCATGCCCAAACCCAACCCCCAACCCCAAATGAGCTGTGAACTACACTACTGACACCACTCAACTTTAAAAAATTCTAGGAGACAGAGTTTAACTCGGAATTTGATGAAACTACTACCATTGGATTCATAACAGAGTCTATTTTCTAGAAACAAAATTTATTCCAAGAAAAACTCAAAATTTGAGAAAGGGCAGCTCAAAAAAGAGGGTCAGCGACCAAAAAATTGTCTCTTGGGTCATTAGGGGTTAAGAGGTTGAAGAGCATTACTAACTTGCATTAGTGATCTTGGGCAATTAAGGCTTTGCTCCTATCCACATCCATGCCTTGTTGAGATATTTATGGGGGTAGCCTCCTTTCTCACGTAGTTCAAACAGAAGCAACCAAAATTGTGATGAGTGAGCCTCGAATCATATGCTGCACCATGTCAGCATAAAGGGGGGGATAAATAACCACGGTGTCCATCAAATCATGGTTTTAGTGCTCAGCCAGGTTCTCTCCCCTGCACTGGGAACCCCCATGGCAGCTGCAGCTCTTTTTCTAATCTGCCAAGAAAAGCCGCAGCCTTTGGTCCCCCTTCCACACCCCTCCTTCATGTGCTCCAAACAAAAAGCCCCCTCCCCCTCCCTGCAAGTCTGCAGGCAGGCCCTCATGGCCTCCTCCCTAGGCTCGACGGATCGTGGCCGGAGACCTGCCAGTTTTCGGTAAAGCAAATCACTTGGCAAGCTATTACACTTGCACCTCTCACAAACTTTAACTTACTTGGGAGCTCGAAACTTGGAGAAAAAAACAAGCAATCCCTACATGCAAACCCTGCCCTCCACAAGAAAATCACATAAACAATGAGGTAGGGTCGCTTTTGCATCCTTGAAAACGGGCCCCCTACAATGAACAAAATTGTCTTATTTGATGGCTCCTTGGTCAACCCCAATCGTTGAATTATATCGATAAGTCATTCCCATGCATCTAGGGGAGGCATAATACCTTCCAAGCACATGGAGGACCATTGCCGAATTATTATGTGTTCTGTAAAATGCCATGCACACATATTACCATAATAACCATACAAAGGAAATAGACTTTGCTACATACAACCATCTTAGACCCTCAAAATAGTGTATCATAGTTGGCATAGAGTCCCCTGCCTTTAGTGAGGGTATGTACAGTGCCCTCTAGAAAGTAAGGTAACCTCTAAACTGCTAAATCCATTAGTTTATTGAATATAACTGATATTTTTTTAGCAAGTGAGTCATCGTTACATTCCTCAAAATATCAACTTTCCAACTCTAAAAATATCTTTTGTATATAAGCTTACTAATTTGAGCTAGGAGGTAGAATGTGAAAAGATCATGGACATACATTAGGGGTTACCTTTCTTTCTAAAGGGCATTGTAGTCTTGGAGTCGCTCATTCTTGTCCTTCAAGACTTGATGTGGGATCCAAGATGAACAAATATTTAATTTATGCCAACCAAAGAAAAAAATTGAATGATTGAAGTTAATTATCTCTTAGTAGGTGGAAATCATGATTAATGGCATAGTTTGAAAGAATTGACAATGAAAAGATGAAGAAGATAATACTTACAATAAAGATTATTTTTATTGTTTTTTTATTGGTAATTGAAAGAGAATTTCAAGGCACTTTAACATGCACCATTTGAAAGTTGTACAAATGAGTTATAAATTTTCAAATTAATGTCTCTAAGTTTACCAAAAATAAACACTAGACTCTCATAGACTCTTGTGTTTTGATTGTATACATATTGTGTAATAAATAAATAAAAATTAGTGGTGCTTTTTGATTCAAATGTACCTCAACGTAGATCCAACCTTATGATGTTGCATTTGACAAAATTGTTTGATGAATTACTTTTAGGGTTCTTCAAGAAATGAACAATGAAAATATTCATCTAAAAAATGAATAAACTACCTTGGTGATAGGTCTTGTTCTTTCAAAGTTACGTGGTGTGTATAAGTAAAAAGTCTTTTGGAGATACATAGCTCTACTAACTATGCTATGTAGATGTAAGTAAAGGATGCTATCCTTGATGCCTCTTTACACAGATAAGTTCTATGACTTATACAAATAATCAACTTAAGCTTTACACACTTACACTACACTCAACAAGAGTTTCCTCTACCAAATTGAATGGAGGTTTAAGGTGGGATATCAACTCTACTTTCTTGAATTGGTAATGGTAAACAAGTCCCTTTTAGTGTGCACCATCAAGTATTCTTGAATTGTGTAAAAGATGGTAAAACATATTAGTAAACAATAGGCCAAAAGGCTTAGAATTATAGCTATTGTTTTCCATTATGCTCTTTGATGTATTTAGAACGGGTGAATTTTTGACTATGTAATTATAGGTTTCATCCTTATGTGGTTAATCCCTAAGCACTTTGAAGTTCATATTTTGGATGACAAACATTTGACCAATCTTTTGTCAAATGCAACATTGGAATCTTCAATCCTTAAATTTCTTTGACTATGTTTTACCAAAAAACATACACTCAAAATGGATTGTTTTGATGGCAAAGGCCCCCTCCAAGTGAATCAAATCTTGTTGTATCTTAATGTAAGATCTAATAATAGACTAATTTGTTATGTTGTAGTAAAAAAATGAGAGGATTTAACATCATAAATTGCAAGATAATAGAGTTTGAAGTTGGAAAAAATATTTGGGGGGTATCTAAATTTAGGTAAGCTTTAATTCAGATAGGCTTTTGCACAAGTTGATCTCACTTTTTTGCATAAATATTTTTGCTTTCTTTTAATGACAAAGTTGGACACATCCTCAAAAAAATTCATAACATTTCAAATTTCATAACATGTACCAAAAAAATTCAATAGGGAAATAGCTTCAAGAATTTTTTTATATTGAGCTATTTTTTCAACAATTTTTGGCTTATACATACAATAATCTCTTCAAAATGTTAACAATGGAGTCCTAGGTTTCAACTAGTCCTAGATCAGGGGGAAAAAATTGCCCTAAATTTGTGGTGTTGGCAAGCTTGATCAATTTATGGCCTAAAACAACCAAGTTGAATTCAAGGGTAGTTGAACATATTGGGCATACTAGGCGGGAATACACCGGGTTAGGGTTGCTATGCCTCATTCATCATGGATCATTGACATTGGATAAGTTCACCACATGCCATGTCCTCTAAATGCCTACAGCTCCCTTGTGCATGAAGATGTTCCCGTGCTCCATGAAATATAGTTTTAGAAGATTCAATGTTAAATTTAAGGAAATAAAAAAAATTGGCAATTGTCTTGACTAGTTTCGATACTCACTTATTTTACATTTGTAGAGATGAGAAGACAAGCGCTTTATACAAGTGGGGTGGTAGGATGTAAAAGAAATCATGTGGAATATGTAAATTATGATTTGTAGGAGCTCAACCACTCATAGTCAAGTCAAAAGCAAGAATTGTGTTCAAAGTATAATTTCAGATCTCATTTTAGCATAGTAAAATAAATTTTTTCAAAAAACTTTGAACTAAGTTAGTGTGGAAAATCAAGATAAATTTAATCTCCAAAAATCCGTCTAAGATTTAGAGTCTCCAATAAAAAGTTATAGACAAAATTCAAAGAGGGGTTGGAAGGAACATTTTTTTTTACATTTTCAAACATCCTCTCTGAATTTTGTCCATAACTTTTGATTGGAGACTTTAAATATCAAACGTTTTTTTGGAGATTAAATTTATCTTTATTTTACACATTAATTTAGTTCAAAAAAATTGAAAAAAGTTATTCTACTATACCTAAATAAGGTCTAAAATTCTACTTTGAATACAATTTTCAATTTTGACTTTACTATGAGCGGTTGAGCTCCTACTAATCCTAATTTATATATCCCACATGGGTTGTTTTACCTCCTAACATCATTCTTGTATAAAGAGCTTGTCTTCATATTTCTACTTACTCAAAGTAATTTGCTTTTGAAGATATGAGAGATCATTTGCAAATATTTTTATTCCTTTGAATTTAATATTGAATTTCTTGAAATCAGATTTCATCGAACAATTATCTTGTTGGTATAGTAACCCCTCCTTGTACTTTGTCCTAAATTTATGGGTCCCCTAAAATTGTCATGGCTTCCTGGCATCCTCTTTATACTTTGTCCTGAATTTATGTGTCCCCAAGAAATGTCAGAAGCAACCTGTTTTCAACCTCAGCCGAAAATATGTCCAAGGCCTCTACCTCTGCTCCTCTAGGCATTGTGATGAAAATTTTGTTGTTGCCTTCTGTCCATTAAAAACAATATTTTTCCCTATAAGGTAAATCAACCCATTGTGGTCAGATGACCTATTGTGGACACCTAGGAAATACCCCCATTATGGATTTTCTTAGTTTGTAAAATTTTGGCTTCAATGCATGTCTTAGATGACAATAATGGAGTGATTACTTACTGCATTAGGAACTTCTAAATTTTTAGTGTATATTCATTGTAAGTATTGACTTTTTAGACCCTCCATATTACAAAATACTATTACTGCTTTAGGTGAATAACATGAGTATGATGGAATCAAGTTTTTTGTTTGTTATGAGGTAGTCTACAGACTCTTTTGGGTCATGATGCATTGAACACTTCAAAAATTCATAATAAATTCATATTTTTTTCAAAGAACATAATTTCAATTGTTCTCACTTTTCTCACACTTGTACTATTGTAGGAAAAAAATTGAAAAATTTTAGCAGCCACATGTGGTCAAACTCCTAATTATGACCACAATGGGTTGTTTTACCTTAAACTCCTCATGGATAAATCCAATGGAGTAACAAGGTACTCCTCATCTCCACATCTAGGAAAAAATTCTAATAATATAGTGAATATTTTCACTCTTAGTGAGTTATCCCAAATGCTACATTGTCAAAAAAATGTTGTTTGGTCCTTTAGGAGTTAATAGTCAACCTTTTTTTTAATGGAAAAGGGATGAATAATTTATTGCTACAAAAATATAAGCCTAAATATATAAAAATTTAAAAATATTCACGCCTTAAAGGTAATAGTGGAAGTTCCTACTATAATCCATGTAGGCTATTTTGCATATTTAGGTGTGGAATCAACACATGAGACTATTTTTAATACATCTACAATTGAAAATCTTGAAGTTTCAAAAAATAATTATAAGTTATTGGGTAAGTTACTAAATACGTATGGATGTACTATAAATTTTTGAAACTCAACTTCATCCTAAGTCCTAAATTATTTTCTAGCATTCACATACACATTTAGAACATTTTGGACTACTTACATTCAAATATTTGGAAGATTGATTTATGATTTGAATTAGTCTCATGCACTTCCATCTTAACCCTAAAAAATTGGAAGAGCCCAAATATGGCTTTGAGATAACAATTTCTTTTTGTTAGAGGATGTTAAACAATATATTTTCAACTAGTTTTTTGGATTGGGGGAGAAGATTCTCCTTGTCATATCACATACAAAAAGGGCCTCATGGGGTTGTCCAAAAATTTACTATAAATGAAGAATTATTTGCCACATATCATAAAAAGGTCCCTCTAGTGTATTTGGGCAACTTTTACATCCTTGTTCTTGATCTAAACTTGAGCCATCTAACTTGATCTTTGTAGAATTAGAGCCCAACCAATGAAGCTTATTGAGTCTATTTTCTACTCCAATTTCACAATTTTCTAAAATTGAGCATTTTATTGCATATTGCAAATTGGACCTATTATCAAAGTCCATTGATGTTCTATTTATAGTTGGACACAAAAAAATTGTTTGCAATATAATATTCTTCATTATAATCTGGATATACAAAAAAGTTTTCAGAGTTTTTGAGCTAATTTTGAATTAGATATGAATTTTTTTTCTCTTTTTCTTTAAAGAATCATGGTAATTTGAAATCATCACCAATAAATTTAAACATTTTATGATTGGTAGAAGACATGTGATTTCCTTTTTGAAAAATAAAATAAAATAAGTTTCACTCCAACATGTTTGCAAAATGGAGGAAACCAAGAAAAAGAAATTGAGATAGATTCCGTAGTCCTAGCCTCCATCCTCCTAAGATTAACCCCTAAAGGACCAAGGCCTCTTTTCTGCTAGAAAACACTCAAAACTGCCCTATCTATAGCAAGGAGTAAAAAAACTTAAAACATTGTTTTTTCCCACATCTAACCATAGGATCTTACACCTAACTAGTATGAGAGTGTGTGGAAAAAATTTCAGAATTTTTGACCGCTCAGATTGCAAGATATCTTTGTTTAAAGTGGAAAAAACAAGTTTTTCAGCACATTGCGGGACAAGATTTTTTGACTTTGAACATTTTTAACTTAAAATTTTTGCACTACAAAGTTTTGATATTTAAATATTTATAGTGTAGAATTGAGTTGAGGGTCTAGGTAAGAAAAAAAATTAAAAAAAAATTAATTATCATTCTTAAGAAAATTGTTATGTAGAAGTAGGTATGAGATAGAAGGAAAATATAAAATATTCATATATTTTAGATGGAATTAAAATGCACTAATCCCAATGGTGAGATTGTTCTAGCAAGTAAATCAGACCATGCAACAAAAAAAAATTGAAAAATTTGAAAAATTGCATTCAGAAATGAATCCTATAAGTTATTTTTTTCAAGAAGATGCTCTAACTGCCCGAAAAACAAGAATGTCCATAACTTTCTCATAACATATTCAAATGAAATGAATAAAAGCTTTCAAGATAGAAAAAAATATAGTCTATGAGAAAAAACAATATTAAAAAGAAAATTCAAATTTTTGTCCATTTTTTTTGGCTGCCCGAGCTGCCAGCCGTCCCCTCGTTTGAGCTTATTTGGTCATAACTATTATTCCCGGGCACCAATTTTGAAAAAAATTATATTCCTACGAAGCTAATCAACTTTTCTACTTCCAAAAAAAATTCAAAAAATTAGGAGAAAATTTTAGCCCGTAGGTACCTGCCTGAAAACGCATTTGTCCCTCGGAAGGGCAATGGTCCTTTAGGGTTAAAGGAAAACCCGGACAAGGTATCCTATGACCACCTCAATGTTTGGAATGAACTGGTAGCAAGTGTAAGATGAGTTGATCCAAATTTAAACTTTGACCTATTGAAATTCAAATCATTAGGCAGTAAAAATGGATGCATTGAAAAGAAGGCAGAAATTGACTAGGTAGTAAAAAAATAGGCAAAAGAATTACCTCCACCACTTCAAAGTGGGTTGGAAATTAATTGTTTGGAAGTAGGAAAAATGGATATGGGAAGATTTCCCAAAGGTATGGCTGTATTTTAGCTTAGGCACCCAAAGATAGCTAATTATTAATGGTAGGATCAATTAGAGACTTCATATGCCTAACAAACATTCAACAAAGAAAGGTGACTAAAGTTAATAAGTCACTACATGTGAATTAATCAAATATGGTACCTTTACGTCACTAATTAAGTATTGAACCAATTGGTTGATGGGTTGGATGAGTTAGTGTTTGGCCTTGTTACATTTAAGGCAAACTAGTACTAATTTGGGCCATTCAATTAATACATGAGGTGCGTGCCTTGATTTGCCATCACATAGTACTTGACACGAACTAGTGCTTTTTCACACTTGTTGATCTAATTTGAATCCCGAAGAAACACTAAGCTAATACAACAATGCATGTTTGTAGCACTTTGTGCACTTTGTTTTCGAAATAGTTTGAGCCTTGGAATCTGTAGTAGTCTAAAGTTTTGAAGAGTTTTTTAGGTCCAACTCCTACCAAAAACCTTTCCTTTTTTGACAAAATCTTTGTATGCATATCGGTATAATTTTTTTGCAGGAGAGAAATTCTGGATATTTGTCGGTTCAAATTAAGTGCGGAAGGAAATTGAGACGATTCATGTATCAGATGAGGGGGAAATTATTAGATGGAAAAAGAAGGCAAGAACTCAACGAAATCAAGACTCTTTCAATTGTCCGGATGCCATCCAGCCAGCTTCACCCGAGCCCCAGCCAGCTTTTGACCTAAATTTTGTAAGCATTTCCCGGACGCTGCAACCCTAGAAAGAAAGCGAGCGAGCGAGCGCGCGCTGGTGCTTGCCAGTGTAGGCAATCTAATCCGCAGCCTGCATTAGCTGCTCGTATCAGCACAGGCAGTCTCTTCCGTTTTCTGGTCTTCCGTTCTGTGAGTTCCAGGGCAAGGGATTCTCTTTCACAGAAATATAATCGGACAAGATGGTGCTCGCTTGCCTGCCTGCCTGCCTGCCTGCCTTCAGTTGCTTGGGGAGGCTCATAATAATAACACTGTAACACTGCTGTAACTGATGAGGTCAGGTAAGGGTCAAACTGGCACTGGCCGCTTGCCACTCCTCTGCAGAACTGAACTGGAGGGGAGCGCTGCGAAGGCATTCATGCTGCCACCACCCTCAGTCCCTCACCCCACCCCATTCCTTCCTTGCCTTGCTTCAACCCATTCAATGCTACGGCTAGGCTGCAAGCTTGCGGATCATGAAATAATAACAAGGGAGAAGGAATCTAGGGCAGGCAGACAAGGCAGACAGGAGGCAGAATGCAGGGCTTTCTGGAACCCAGGAAAGGAAATAGAAGGGAAAACAGCCCATTGCATGCGGTCAGAATTTATTTATTAGGAGGTTGTCCTCATGCCATTACTGAATTTTTATTTATTTTTAAATAAAAAAATAAAAAAATAAAAAAGTCCCAAGTAAAGAGAAGTGTGAGAAATGGTGAATGGCAAGAGGAATTTAAATTATATTTTTTCATTAAAGTATAAATTTGTTATGAATTTTTGAAGCGTTGTTAGTCCCATCATGGGTCAAAATGAGTCTTTACACTACCCCAAAACCAACATAATTTGGATCCATAATGCACATCTTACTCACCTGAAGTAGTCACAATAGTTTCTAATGGGGAAGGCCTTCAAATGTTACTTCCTACAATGAATTTACTTTGCAAAGCTAGAAGTTCCTAATGAAGTCACTAATCACTCCATTATTGTCAGTTAAAACATTAATTTGGGCCCAAATCTCATTTATTGAAAAACCTATGTAATGGGGCCATTACTTAGGTGTCTTTTATGATTCTTTTGATTACAATGGGTTGTTCTACTTTAGACAATTGGAAGAGAAGGCAATAACAAGCACAATAACATTCAATGAATTTTCAAAGTTAAAAGCACACTCCCCTTAAACTACCACCCTTGAAGCACAAAATGCTTCAATTCCCATTCGTTGCCTCGAAGAACTCTTCAACTCCCATTGGTTGCTCTTACACACTTGCAACAATTTTTTTGAGACATGAAGTGAACTTTTTCTATGAAAAAAATAGGAGACACAATTAAAAACATGGTTTTTTTGTGTGCAAACCACCTTAGGTGCTTTAAAAAGTATCAATTTGAACAATGCTATATTTCAAAGGCTGCAATGCCCTTAACATTGCAAAAAAACTTTAAATGAAAAGGGGTTAAAAATGAGTGTCATTTTGGGGTAGCGACGTGTAGTCTTCACATGGCAGCCTTATGTGGTAGATCAATTCAGGTAGCCTCTCCACCGCAAGTAGTTGCAGCGTGTTGGGCTATCCTACAAACTTCAAGTATGGTAACTCCAACCAAGGGTTATTTTCTTTGTCTTCTAGTGTCAGATTGCACTAAAAGTAATAATTTGGCTTAAAAATGGTAATAAATCATGAAGTTTAAAACTTTGTATGAAAAAAAAAATCTTGGATGACTTTGCTAGATTGTGGTTGAAAACAAAATTATGGACATGTGATATATGCTAATGTGATATTTTCTTTTCAATAATACGTGGATGAATGTTGAAATTTGGAGCACCGCTATAACATTTTATATTGCCACTTTAGCACTTCATAAAAAAATGAAAATGAAAAAGCCCTGGTAGCATTGTGTTTAGGAGTGCCTGTATATTAGGAAAGTCTATTGACTGAGTTGGAGCTTCCTTTGGTCATGACTTGGAGAGAAACCTTCACGGTCATTCCCCAGGCTAATATGATATACAAGGTCAATATCACGTGAAAGAACAAGCCCCAAACTTGGTCATAGAGCTACAATTTTGGTGCAAATTTGATGCACATGTTGTAAATTCTTCTTTAATAAGGAAGCAATCAATTTTTTTTTCCAGGATTTGCCTTTAAGCTTGGAGGGAAACAATTTTTTGCCGGTATGGTTAGGAAGAATCATATCCTTAGCTTCATTGACAAGTGTAGTAGTGAGTGTTCCACTGTCATTGAGAATGAGTTTAGTAGCACTTGGTGCATTCATGAAGTGTTTTGTTCTAGTGGTCTTTACTCCCCAAGGTAGAAGCTTTCTCCACCTTCCTCCAATCTGCTTACCCTTCCCAACGAACCAAATTGAGATGTATTTTTAAGAAAAAATTGCATCATCCGTTTCAAAGAGAAAACAATGAATGCCCTTTAAATGAAGGGCAAGAAATAACTTGACCTTGCACTTAAAAAGCTAACCTAAAATTGGAGGTCAAATGAAGGTCGCACTAGGGTATTATTTTTAAAGCCTTGGTCTTGAGATTGTTGAGGATATGATATATATATATATATATAGGTAGGCAACTAAGATGGGTATGAACCAAAGAGAATAGAACAATACATTTGTACAATATATAGATAATGACCGATGGAAAGGCTTTAGAATTGACACCAAACAAGTGCACAACCAAAGGTATAGAGCCCTATAGCAATTTGCTTCTACAGGTTTTATTCTAATTTAGCCCATAAGTCCTAAGTCAACAAGTCCCAATAAGCGAGGTAGTCAATTTCTCAATAACTTACCATTTGTCCACCTATTTGATGATGAAGGTGAGCATGTGACTGACAATTCAAGTTTGAAATAGAATCTTGGTGAGGAATGGAGTATGTTTGCAACGTTGATTGTGGCTTGGTAGATTGTTTGTCAAGCTATGTTATAATAAAGAACAATTTGATATGGCAAGAAGTGAACTTATTGAGTTTGTAGAGACATTGTGGAAAAAATGTGAGTGGAAGTCTACGGTAGATGCTTGGGCATATTGTTTTGTTTCATATGAATTTTTTGTTGCTTGGCCTACACTCATCAATATTGACTAGAAAGTGATAGTAATTCCCACAAGCACAACCTTACGTAAGTAGGGCTTTTCAAAATAGAATTAGGTGAAGGGTGAACAAAGAAACAAAGTGAAGCTTAGAACATTGGATGTACTTATGAAGGTATCTTTACGTTTAAAAAAAATTAAAACCATTGATTGGTGTGGCATTTTCAATATTTGGAATGACATGAAGCACCATAGAGTAGTTGAGTTGGAAATAGATTCACATTGATCATGATAGACTAGTAGAACCTACATTTTGATAGATTGTATAGGCTTCACCATCATTATTTGTTGTTTGAAGTTTCAAACATATTTTGTTGGTTTATTGAATTTCAATAAAGTTTTATTCAATGTGTGATCGCCAATGAAAATTTTCCATTTTAATACTTTAATGTTTACAATCCTTCTGTGTTTGCCACATCCTTAGACAAAAAATTGAAGGGCTATTATTTTGACAACCAAAAGGGCAATCAACAATTCAACATTTTTTATGAAGGTTGAATCTTGACCCTTCCAAATACAATAAAACTTCTAGTAATAGAGTGAACTTGTAAGCCAATAACCTCTCTTAAAGTGATATTATTCCTTTTGTCTTGACTTGGCCACATTAAAGATGTACAAAATAAGTAAAAAAAGAAAAAGAAAACTTTCATTGAATTTGGAATCCAAATATTGTTCTAGTGAATATAACTTCCAAAAATCTTCAAATGTCATTCAAAACCAAGAGGACATAATTGACTTTGGTAGAGGAGGAACTTAACCATTTGCAACACAAAGCTAATTGGCTCCCACCATGACCTTGGAATGCCAAAAAAACTTTTCCAAGAAGTCACAACTTTTGGAGTGAAGCCCCTTCCTTGTTCATGTTTCTTTGTTTGGGAGCTTGTATTGGTCCTCTATCATTAGGAAAAAATTTGGGTCCTGCAGTGGGCTGCCAATTTGGGGTGGTAGTAATGCCAAAATAGGAAAAAAAATATTAAAAAACATTTTTTAAAAATTTTAAAATTCAAAATCCAATGAGGCACTACTAGTGCCACGTCTGCCACAACAAATTGGCAATTTTTATTTTTATTTTTTTTAAATTAAAAAAATAAATTATAAATTATAATGAAATTTTAAAAAATAATAATTTCCCTGTAATTGCACCGCAGCCGGAATTTAAACATTTCCTTAATAGCCTTCTTAAGACCTCAAATTTTCTATAAAGTTTCTTGTCAATCAATACAGCTTTTAATCATAATTTCTCTGAAAGAAGGTCGCATTGAAACTTTGAGCGGCCGTAGAAGGTTGCCATCCAAAGTCTGAAATTTGGCAAGTTCACAGTGTCATGAAAAAAATAGTCCAACCCTAGCCAAATGCATTCTAGCCAATTGTTCCGTGTCATAGTGTGGATGTTCTAATGTTGCAGACCCTCTCTAAAGCAATAACCTCTCTAATGTGATATCATCCTCCAGCCGTCCGGTCCCACTGTAGGGCTAGTCCGTTGTTGGCTGCTGGGAAAAACCTTTGCTTCCTAAAGCTCTCAAGAGACAACCTCCTTCCGTAACGTACAAGGACGAACTTCCGTAGCAAAAGCAAAAGTGGGGGTGGTTGGCTTCACGTGAACAGGAAAGAAAGTATTTGTTTGTCTGCTTTGCGGAATGACAAGTGACGGAGACAAGGGCTCAGCTGGAGGCCAATTAAGTTACTTACCTCAAGATACAAAGAATCAAAAAAAGGGTATTCATTCAGTTGGCAGATCCAGGGACTCTGTTCTTTTGCATTGAAAAGAGTGTGTTGACATCGTGACTGACATGAAAATTCATTCCAAAGATAACAGCAAATGCAACCTTGTTTTCAATTGCTAAAGGGGAGTGGAGTCCCTCAACAAATCCAATAGTAAGGAATCTAATAGTAAGGTATACAAGCCTAGTACCACCCTCATTTGGAATCTGAATATCTTGGGGCCCAATTTGAAGAGGGGCACATATTTTTCAAAGGTGTGCGTCTGTTTCACAGATTAAACGGAAGTGGAATTATAATTTTTTGATTAGAATTGTAGTTTCTGTGAATTTTTGAAGTGGTCTGCCCTGAAATCACAAAATTGCTCATAGAGTGAAGTCATAAGCATCCCATAAACATCCCATCATCACCTTTTCATGTTTCTATTGGCACTTAAGTTCACACCAATCAAGACTTGACACATTTATTTACCCATTTCAGAATTAATGCACTAATTTTGTTAGAATCTTGAAGGAATTGGGATATTCTTCTAGACAAATTTGGATGTTTGAACTAACAAAATTGGGGCCAAAAGCATTACATGGGATTCAGCCCTTCGGGAGGGCCGTTTCAGGTTGTTCCCGTTGCTTGGAACCAGCCTGATTTGCTTGAAAAAAATTAAGAATTAAGAATTATATATATATATATATATTTGCTTATGTAGTCAACTCTTGACCACATCAGCATTCTGCATGGCGGAGTTCCCAGCGTTTGAGAACGCTAGGGAACTCACAACCCTCTGCTGCAGCTAAATTCCATCTAATGAAGGGATGGAATTGGGCAATGGATGGAATTGGGTTGGTCTACTTTATATGGTTTCTTTACAAAGATGTTTCATTTGTCAACAAAACAAATATATATTTTTTGAAACAAATGAAATGGAATTTCATTGCAAAGGGGTGAAATACAAAACCACAAATGACATGGCAAGGGAATCACAAACAAGAGAGACCTCCAAAGACAAATAAGGCAAACAATGGACAAAGACAAGCAAACCAAGGGCACGGCCCAAAGAATTAAAAGCCATGAGGCCTCTCACAACCTACTATGGGCGGTGTTCCGTCGTGATGTGAAGCATGTCAAGGTGGTTGGAACATGAAGCATATACTCAAAAGACAGACACTATAGTTTTCTTTTTCCATCCTGACAAGGAGGCTAAATGTACATCTATGTTTTGAGAAGGGGTTGAGCAACTTGCATTGCACAACTATTGACCTCCGCTTTTGTTGTAGATGTTGATCCACTCTACCCTCCCGTAGTCTAGAAGGTTGCTCAAAACAAAGAATTTTCATAATTTTTTCATTACTAATTGAAATGGAATGAATCAAGTCATTACATTGGGAAAAAAATAATCCATGAAAAAAAATATTAAAAAATAAAGAATGAAGTGGTACATAATTAATTACTAATTCAAAGACTAATTCAAAGTATAAATTTTCTTTTCATAAAGTTCAAAATGCTTTAAAAAAATTCATTATTTATTAGTTGCTTTAATCTACCTTGTGTCTATATATCTACGTAAATGTTTGTTTTGTTTGTTTGTATGTTTGTTTGTGACATATATTAGGATCTTGATGACTACTAGGCCAATAGGGGCGATCTTGGTGTCATTAACCCCAAAGTGACATTCAATTTTTGGGGTTCAAAAACATCATTGCTTTTGAAGCTTTATGGATCTAAATGTCTTCAAGTTATATAAATCTCAACCGTACAATCTTGTAGTGTACATGTTGTAGAGGACATGTAGAAAATTTGAAGTCATTTGGCCACATAGATTGCAAGATCATAATGTTTTAGTGTTGAAAATGGATGCTGAATTTTTCCCAAAAACACATTTGGAGGTGAAATTTGATTTCTAAACAAACTCAAATGTAAAAAATTTACACTATAAAAATGATTCAAAACTAGTATACAAACACATTGGTGAAAAAAAATTCATTCAATTGACTCATTGTGTCTACAAAATGGCTTTGAAATGTCAAAAAGCAACAAGAAAAATTGCAAAAAACACATCTAAAGGTGAACCTCCTTCTACTAGAATGCTTCTTAGTTACTCATTAATTTTTGGATTAACATTAAATTTTAGCCACACAAACTAGACTAGTATACGCAACTTTTTCAAAAAAACTTACTGAAAATAAACTTTGTATGAAGAAGAAACAAGCCGCCAAAGTTCACTATACTCCGAAAATGGCAGGATTTTGAACTTCGAATTGGTCCCAAACATTCAAAACAACTTAGATTGACATGAAAACTTTACCACAATAACTATACTTCAAAGGGGAACAAAACGCAACAAATTTTATTGAAATTGAGCAATGAATGAAGGAGATACAAGGCCCCGAAGTTGCAGCCCTAAAATGTAGTTTGGTGAATTCAAATGGAAGTTGTGAACTTTGATTGGCTTCCAAACAATCAAATTAATCTTGGATTGATCTGAAAATTTTACCTTACAAACTAAAGGGGAGAACGCAACATTCCCAACAAGTTTTATTGAATTTGGACCTTGGATGAAAAAGTTACAGCACTTTGAACTGGACCTTAAACTGTGTGAGGACACTTTCTGTCCTTTTTGTCACTTTGGGGTTAAAAAGCCTTGAATGAGTGTGTGTGTGCGCGTGAGTGCACACACAAAGCAAGTATTGCATTGTTTCAACAAACGGTGCAAAAGATATTAAATTCTGAAGTTTTTATCACATTGAAAATTAGAACATTGGTTGTAGAGAGCCATTGGGACATGAAATGTATAGGGTTACAAGATATAGAACACTTCAGCGGTCACAATCAGCATGGATATTTTTACCTTTATTTTTGCTTTTATTGTCTACTTTAAAAATATTGGCATTTATTTTCATGTTACAATTTTTTTTTAACAAGAATAATACAAAATTTGATAGCACATGTGAATTGTACATCATACTACAAAAAATCAATAAATGGGTATGAAAGGAGTCATCTAAAGAGGGATTCATTGTCACTTTTGTGGCAATTGTAAATGACATATGAATGGTTGAGATGTAAAAATTATAAGGAGTCTTATTTTGCATGATATCAAAGCATTTTATGAAAAAATAACATGTAGGGATTGTTTTTAAATCCAATTTCTTTTTAAAAGAAGCAAAAACAAAGGTTTATAAGATTGAAATTGTTTGCAAGAAGATATCATTGTTATGATAGATGTATTTTGATTTCATCTTAACCCCTAAATGCCCAAGGCACCATATTTTGGTGTTGAAAAAACTTTGAAGTTAAATAAAACTATGCTAAGTTACTATTAGTAGTATTTTTTTTAGACAAGTTCATTTTGAAGTATAGTTTCATCATCAAAAATCCAATTTTGAAAATGAATGTTATGACTTTTCTATTAAAGGTTTTGTGCAAGTATATCCATTGCAAATCTTGATTTTCTAGTGTTGAGAACTCTTGAAATTGAACCTCAAATACACTAGATCTTGGAGAAAAAATCACATTAGAAATTCATTTAAAAAAGTTGTAGAATAGATTTTGAAAAGCTACAAAGTGATTGTGGTTATACACATTATGTCCTTTGACCTCATATGTTTTGGTGACCAAAATTTTAGATTTGACATGTGAAAAGAGGATTGAAAGACTTCAAATTACTTTTACAATTTTAACATCCTCATGATCAAACATTATAGTATTCAATCCATAAGAGATATTGTTTTTCTTTTCTTTTTCCATGTCATCTCTAACATGCATTGTTTGAATTTGTACGGTTACAATTTTACAATTTTGATGAAACTTATCAAAACATTGACTTGTTGTTCAATTGAGAGCAAAGTCCAAGAAACTCAAAAAAGGCCTTAGGCATTTAGGGATTAAAAGTACTAATGATTTCGATTGAATTTCCTTCCATCTTGTACATACTTCAACTTAGTTTGTTTGTAAAGATTGAAAATCAAGTTTCTTTCTAATGAATTTATTTCCCTTAATTCTCGACTCAATTTCCTAGCAATTTAAAAAAAACTTAAAAATACATAATATGACAATTTAACCCCAAAAGGACCAACTTGATAAATATTGCAACATTGCAATTTTGGGCATGTATGTGTGATTGAAGATTTCCATGTATATGGCCCAAACTTTAATAGAAGGTGTGGATGGAAAATATCTTTTATGTGTACTAAAATTTAGAACATTTGAAAATACAAGTAAAAAGTTATGGCCTAATATGTTGTTTTTTTAATAAATGGGCAGTCTAGGTAGATTAAAAAAATCACTTTTTGTTGAAGGAGAATAATGACCTACTTGGAAATTATCCTCTTACGGAATAATAAGTTTGTTCCAAAGAAGACGGTTAAGTAGGAAATTTCTATGCTAATGGGTTTAATATCTAAAATTGAAATATCTTGATTTAAATTCAATAGCCCAACTTGGAATTTCATAGCCAAAAACATTACTACAATGTCACTTACAAAAATCCAATTTGGTCTTATACTTAACCCAAGTGACTTAACAAACATTTCATTATCCAAAATTCTAATTTGGTATCACGCACATAACTCAAACATATTCTCAATTTAATTCAATTAAACACACATACAACTTGAATTATAAATACACTCAACAACCAAATTGGTTTGAATTTGTATCATATTACCAAATTGGTGATTAAATCACCGTTTACAAATTTAAACATTATTCCTCAACATGTCTTTCTCTCAATATCTCTCAACTTAACACTTAAATTTACTACTTCCATCATCACTCCGAACTCCTCATTCATCACAAACAACTTGCACACAACTATCTCCATCATATACACATAATTTATACATCCAATTAGCTCTCACACAGATACAACTCCAAACTTTGAGACACACAAAAACGTAACAAAAGAAAATACGCAGCCTAACTAGCTATGACTCACACTGGAATTTCACTCAACAATGGGTAAACAAAAATGGAAGCAAACCAAGCCTAAAAGAAATTTCAAACTAGCGGTTACAAGCAAGAGGACGAAGATGACACAACTAATTGCCAATAATGGAATTTGAATTGATGCAACTACCATACATACCAACCACTCCCAAACTAACGTGACTCAAACTCACCTAACTAGGCAAACTATTCCTCCAACTAGGCATTTTTGCCACTTCATCCCACTAGGCATGTCTTAAACAAAACTCCCAAAAATCACCAAATTAGGACTTCAACAACCCAACAATTTAACAAAATCCTTCAAAACACATACAAAACATACAATAAATTTTCAAAAATAATTTCAACTTCTCTTATAGACAAAAATTTGAAATTGTTTTTTTACATTTATATATACAGTAAATCCACCTATGACAAGTAAAATGAGTGATTTGATTTGTTGCAATTTGCAAAAATATTCAGATTTTTTTCAATATAAAGACAAATGAGAGAAATGAAGAGAGCAATTGAATTTTTTTAATAGAGTATGAATTTGTTATGAATTTTTGAAGTGTGCTACTAAATTGGTCCAAAAGAGTTTGTAGACTACCTTAAAACCAACAAAAAAATGTTTTTCATAATGATTATCTCACCACCTAAAGCAGTCACCACATTTTCTAACATGGTTGCAAGATTTCCTAACGTGTCTATAACATGAAGGAATAAAAAAAATTACTTTTTATAATGAGTTTACACTAGAAAGGTGTAAGTGTCTAATGATAGTCACTAGTAATTCAATGACCATCTCCTAAGGCATTGATTATGGCTACAAATCAACCTAATGTACTCCTAATCCCATTTATTAGAAAAACTTGTCATGGTTAGATATAAGACTCTAATGGGTTCCCTAGGAACGTGTCATAAGACATTAGATGGTTTTTGAGGCCACTAAGAGACTTCGGGTTTCCCTGCTGCGAGAACGCAGGGAACCGGACAGCTGGCCTACCACCTCAGCGTCCTACGTGGTCGAGAGGCGGCCAGGTCATTTCTGGAAAAAAATAAAAAATTCAACTTCTTTTATCATTTGAAGAATTTAATTTAATTTTTTTTTTTAATTTTTTTTTTTCGACTGTTGGCTGTCCTTCACTGCGGGGAACAGTGAAGGGAACAACCTTGAAACGGGCTCTCCCTGCCCTCAAAAAACATATAATGGATTTGCATGTCATGACAAGTTAACCTTACATGGAAAGCTTTGAATCATTCCATTTTGATCAATGAATCAAAAGTTATGGATTCAGTTTCAACTCTAAAATAAACTTTGAACATTACAACATTACAACCATTGGATTGGCATTTTTCAATTCCATAACTAAATTCTTAATAATTTAGTATTTTGAATCATCGTGTACTTCTTTCTAGTTACTATTTTTTCCTATATGTTGTACAATTCCAAATGATTTGAAAATTTTCAAGCATGTAGCCAACTTGCCTTAGAGAAGGAATTTTAAAAAGCACCACCATTTTGAACATTTTTTCATACAAATGTGAGCTTCTGAGGTGCAACTACCTGGGTTTTTTGCAGGGCCAATAAAAGGATTTATGTGAATTCAAAAGCTCATATATTACAATCTTTGTGGTAGAAATTTTTGAAATTTTTTCCACATGTTTTCAAATCAGCATATTACAAGATCCTATAGTTACATGTGTCCAAAAATGTTTTTTTTACAAAATTTGGTACTTAGACATGGCAGTTTAGGAGTGTCATTGGTGCAAAATGTACTTTTATTGAAATTCAATTGTAGGATTAGTTCATTATGAGAATGTGCAAAAGATTTTTTTTAAATAAAATTTGGCATTGTAGTTTGCAAGATATTAGCAGTTAGCCCCTAAACGTCTGGATTCATCTCCAAAATTGACAATTTGAGAAAATTCATTATTAACTACAATTTGGAAGAATATTTTGAAATTGGTACACAAATGAAAGCTGTAGATTTTGATTTTTAAATTCTATCCGTACGGTTACATCTACTAATGCTATAACCAATCTTTTTCTATAAATTTTGAAAAGAAAATTTCAGAATTCCTTCTGAATTCAATTACAAGTAAAATATTATCATTTTTTGAGTAAAACTGGTTGGAATGGATTTGAAATAAGGTTCTCTTCATATGGTGATTTTTTGAAATTTTTGTGACCTTTACATCTTTGACCTCGTTTTTGCACATCTAGTTTTGAACTAAAGTCAATGCAAATTGACCACTTGACATACTTCCACATTTGTAATTTTAGAAATGTATATATTCTAGTAACACCAAATTCAACCAATGGATAGGACAACAACTTGATACAGTATAACCAAAAATTAGGATGACTTTCATCCAAGCAAGAATGAGACAGAAACAAGGATCTGAATCTGTTCATCGTCTAGAAAATGGATGTAGGAGCGGTCCAGGGTTAAAGTGGAAAAAAGATGCTTTGTTTTGTTTGATGCCATAGTAAGTTAGAGTAAACACGCCATTTACTAAACAAATCCAAAACCAAACAATGACCATCCCAATTAAGGTAGAAGGTCCAAAAACCAACCATCTAAGCCCTGGAACTGAATTTTAGGCAGGTGAAACTTCTCAAAATATTTATCAGTGAATTTTCCTTCAAAGACAAGAAGATTTGGCATCTAACCCAAGTCGTTTCGTATTTTTTGGATCATTTTTGAATTAGTTATGAAATTTTGAAGTTGAACTACCCTAGGGCTCCAAAACCGCCCACCCCTGAAATGTACACTGTTGGTACATCAGTAAAGGCTATGAAAAAACAGCATGTATAAACTGTGTACATTTATTGGGTGGGCGGTTCTAAATGCCTGAACTATTCTCAAGCCTTCTACCTTACCAAACAAGAACCGCACATCACACTAATTCTATGAATGATAGCAACATTTGGAACCCTGAATTAGGGAACAAGATGGAACACCATGGGAACAGGATTTCAACCTCATTGGCTTTAAATTGCAATAAAATTTGTAAGAAGAAACCTTTTTGCATTATACTATTTGAAAGTGAATTTTAATATGACATTTGATAATCATGCCAAATTTCAAAGCATGCAAGCTTCTATATTATTGTGGAGAAGGATTTGGATTTTGTTTGTGTATTAATTGGCAAGTTTACTCTAGGTTATAAGACTCTGAATCTTCTTAACTTAACTCCTTTAGTTCCTTCATTATGTTTTTTACTCTGTCAATGACAAGCAAAATGGGAAGGAGCCCATCACATGCAAAATTATACTAACGATGTATATTCCAATTTTAAAATGTACTTCACAAGAATTTTTTGGCCTGCATTATGTTGCTCCGAAGTTGGACTGCCATAGGCTAAGTTACTTTAGAAATTTTGAACTGTTTTCGGGAGAACCTAACCTACTCATGGAACTTTAGGGGATGCTTTCATTGTCATGCAGAGAACTCATTATGGTGAAGCCGTTTATAAGTGATCAAATAAGTAATTCTGGATATGATCTGGAGTAGTGCAGGGTGAAGCAAATATTTTCAAAGGTGGAATGATAGAAATGACAGGGATTGCAAAAACTTTGATAATTTTATCACTTGAATTGTAATTACTATGAATTTTGAAAGGCAAAAAGTTCTCCCGACCCATTGCCAATCTCTAGACTCTTCCAATTCCAATCATTGAAAACTACTATCTTATTCAATGCTTTCTACTTTCTTACTCACTACTTTGGGACATGTGTCATGAATCTTTTAGTCTCAATTTTAAAAAGAAAAACAACAACACTCTAGCTATGTTTGGAAATAAGTCGATCTATACGTTGGTTATTGGTCCCTATCAGGAATGGGTGACTCCACCATATAACTTTTTGGTTGCTTTGTTTTGTTGTTTTTTGAAAAGGACCATTAAAAACATTATAACTTAGTTAATGTCTACCCAAGTTTTTGGCCTAAGCTAGGCAGGACCAATATTTTTCAATGGATCACAAATCATCATCCTTTATGATCACTTGCCCATCATAACTTAACCCAACTGAATACAAACTGACGAGTACAGTAGGTTCCTCTCATTAAATCTCAATTGATCTCATTAACAAAGTTCAGAAACACATCTACAACTTCGGGTCAATCTGAAAATCTAATTATTTCTTTATCCTTCTCAGTTCTCACAGGATAAGAGAAAATTCTGACATGTATCACACAATCAAAAATCTTTACTGCACTTGGACAGGACTCACAGTGAACAGAACAGGAAAAAAAAAAGTCCTTTCATTTATTTTTGAAACAAATGAAATCAACTAATTCAGCTTGCAGGGACTTTTTTTTTTTTTTTTTTTTTTTTGTATAATTTAGTTTTTTTCAAACGTTGGGTACCACGAACTGAGTAACATTTTTCATTCTATTGATGTTTACGGCAGAGGTGATTTATGGAGTGGCCTTTGGGATTTTTGTATTGACATATATAGGGTCCACTTGGGGCCTGTGGAGTGCCTTTGAGGCACGATGACCAAAATGATGGAATGAAGCTAGGACAAAAATGTGGAAAAAAGCCAAGACAAAAACATTCAAATTTTGAAGTTACAAGAGTCCTAAAATTGAAGCCCATAGTATTTTTTCAAGTGAGGAAGTTCAAAAGATTTTGAGGGAACCAGTGAGAACCTTTGGGGTTCAATTAATTTACAAAACAAAAGTTGAAAAAAAATTAGGAATTCAAAATAAATAAAAGAGTCAACTAAAAGTTTTTTAAGCCAACAAATGGGGTTAGATCTTTGAGTTTTCTTGAACAAAATGTGAAACAATTTATATCAAATGCAATTGATGTTCAAGAAAATCTAAAAATTTATTTGTACAATGGGATTATAATATAGGGTAGAACTTCATGATGCAATTTTTTATTTTATTTTGTCATTCTAAAATTAGAAAATCAAAGCTCCATGGTTGCAAATTTACTTTTCCAAATTGTTGGTAAGTATTTCAAAATAATTTATATATTTGAAGTAAAATTACAAATGAATAGCCAAAGAGTATCAATGAAAAATTGATTACCAATAGAAATCAAGTATTTTTGTGGAAATTCCCATTGCCAAGGTCTCTTAACCCCGCAAAAGGAGACCCAAAACTTTAAGTCATGTATCATTGGTAGTGCAAGGAGCCCAGAGAGTAATGGAGACCGAGTATATATAAATGAAATTTATCAAAATCACATGCCCACATGACTTTCAACTATGTGGTTATATTAACAAGCTTGTTAAGAGTGTATAAAAAAAAATTAGCTCAATTGGACCTATCTATCATGGCTTCCCGAAATTGCCCGTAACTAAAGAAAAAACGTCCTTTTGAGGCATAACTTTTGCACCACGACTTGGATTGGTCTGAAAATTTCTAAGCATCAAGTCAATAGTAAAACACACCTCCAGTAAAAAAATTCTCAATAATACAACATATATTGCACTGAGAAAGGGACTGTCCAAAGTGAAAAATGACTTGAAATCATGCCTCAGGACTTTAAGGGATAAAGTATTAACCAGGTACTCTAGTTTCTTACAATCTGTACTCTTGTAAGAAACTAGAGTACAGGCCCAACATGTATGTCTATTGTACAGTACAGTGCAATGAACTACAGGCCAAAGAGCTCGTAACTTCGACTGCTTTCAGTTGCATTGCCTGTGATGCTCCCTGTGCTCAGGCTGTGAAGGCTGAACCCTGGCTTCCATCAATGTAAAGTGGGAGCCATCTCTGGCAGTCTGTTCATACCTTACCTTTGGTAGGGATGGTTCCTAAAAGTGTGCAGAGAATGCAGCTAGACTAGCTCATCCGTCTACCTTGTGAATGAAAAATATGGGCCCCCCCGCCTGGCTGACTCCGCCTCCGTCACTCTCTCACTTGCGCAGGCGGCTGCTGTTCTGTTCTGTTCTGTTGGTAACGTACCTGCTGTTGCTTTCCCTTTCCCCAACTGGATTGAGTAGCTTCAGTCTTGCATCCGATCCAACCCAAAAAAAAATGTAGAATAATAGTGGACCCAGTCACAGCATGCAGGAGCAGGAAAACATATCGGAAAAAAGCTAGCTAGGGGGGCTTCTTTTCAAAAGGTTCCAAGGAAGGACAGGACAGGAATCTTGGAGAACGTTACAGACTCATCGATCAGGAAGATCGGAAGAACAGTTTCGGTGAAATATTTGGCATGCGAGCACATGATCCTGTAAGTCAGGGAGAGGAGTACAAGAGCGACCGGGATCAACTGCAAATTCACCTTCAAGTCTGAGTGTTCTTCGTTCCATCACTTCGAAGAAGTTTCAATCACTCTGAAGAAGTTCCAACCACTAGCTCCGAAGAAGTTCCAATCACTCCGAAGTTCCAATCACTTCGAAGTTACCGTGGAATTGGAGGTGTAATTGGATTTGTATTCATGAGGAAATTGCAAAGTCCTGTAACGAGCTCTTCAGTTCGTGCCAGCTAGCTTCGGAGTTCTCTGGTAGTTCTCCCTCCCTGCTTGCCACTGGGTCCATGTCTGGAATAGTGCGCAGAGCAGAGCACCATATTGATACCAGCATAATGCCACCAAGCCAACTATGTCAGTGTCTTTTGGGTAGTCAAAATTAAATAGTATTATAATCCAAAATCCTCGATCTCATTTGAAGTGCTTAAATCAGGCAGAGAGCTCATATGTCAACGTCCTTAACTCACAGAAGAATTTCGTCCTACCCCTGAAAGTCCCAAGACCCTTTTTCTCATCAAAAACCACTCTAAACTACCATTTCTGTTGCAAAGAGCAAAAAAAATTATAATTTTTGTTTTTTTCATATTTAACCGTGAGATCTTGCACTAGACTAGTATGAGAATGTGTAGAAGAAATTTCAGAAACTTTCTCCAAGTAGATTGCAAGATAATTGCACTTAAAAGTGAAAAAAAACAAATTTTTTAACACATTCTATGACAAGATTATTTGACTTTGAATCTTATGAACTTAAAATTTTGTATGTTGAAGATTTGACTTGAAAGTTTAGGGTTTGTTTTTGTTTTTGTTTTTTTACCGTGATTTTCATTCTTGAAAAAAAATGGTTAAGTAGATGTTGGTAGATTCAAAAATGAATCTAATACATTATTTTCTCACAATGTTTTATGACTGCCCACAAAACAAGAAGTTTCATAATTTTTACATCACTAATCCAAATGGAACAAACCAAAGCTTTCCATATAGACAAAAATATAATCTACGAAGAAAAAAATTAAAAATTAATTTCAATATTTCTTTTCTTGCCCAAGCACTAATTGAAACAAAAATAATATTCCCCCAAAGCTAAATAAATGTGTTTTTCTACCTTCGATAAAATATTTAGAAAATCATGTCAAAAATTGAGGTTACACAAACCTACCCGAAATCCCATGTGTCCCTGAAGGGTACTTTGTGAATTTAGGGGTTAAGACAGTAGCCCCTATCTGTACCACAATTCAAAAGTCATCCCTACATGCGTCACTAAGTATCAATAGTGTGCACATTTTAAACTTTCAGATGTACTCCACAAGTACAATCCATAGTAGCCATATAGTGGCACAAATAGTCCCAAGATGCAATTAAGGTCACTCCTCCGCCTCATGTCCAATAATTCTCTCGGCCTCTGTGTAGTCCATTCCAAAAAGCATCATCGTTTTGTTTTGTTTTGTTTTTTAATTCTAATTTCAGTACCTCAATTCTTTTGCATTAACATTCAAGACACAATCAACCAAAGCAGAACTCACTCACTCATCAGCAAGGAATGGAATTTCTCCACTTCAATTCTTGCTTTTCCTGTACACTACAACCGACAAAAGCCAACCAAATTCTATCCAGGATGAGAGCTACCAACATTGAACTTTCTGCACTTTATGTCATCTCCTTTATTGTCTATCAATGTGCGAAGCATGTGTGAGGGCACCAATCTTGGACACTAGCTAGCTCCCTCCCTTCACTTCTTGGGGAGCTCTCTCTCTCTCTCTCTCTCTCTCTCTCTCTTTGCTTCATTGGGCCCATAGCTAATGCTGTCCATCAAATTTCGTTGCAATAAGCGAATTCCCGGGAAAACTAAGGAACCCCTTTCACGATGATGTCTGGTAACTTCTTAAACCATGTGGTCGGTGAGCCTGCTCATGTGCACAAAGTGAGAGAGCCTGAGAGGATTACTTACAGTCCTCAAATAATGTCCCCCGACGAACGGACGGACCAACAAACGTTGGCATATTGGCCAACTGCATTTTTCCAAAACCGGCATCTTCCTTCCGCACGCAGATTTTCTGGATTTCAAAGAAAGGGTGGTATGGATGCTTGTCCTTGGACTGCGTAACCCAGCCCACTGGCAACGTGGCTCCTCCGTTGGTCTGTCAAGGCTCCCACTGTCTCACATGGCTCCTGCAGGGAGCTCCCCGTTCCAGAGCCTGCCTGCGCGGTGGAGGGAGACTCTTGATGAGCAGCTCTGACATGACATGACAAACAAAGAGAGAGAGCCAGGTTCTTCTTCTCCTCCTCCTCGGCAGTCTGCATCTGCAACTGATGAACGTAACTTACAACGGACAAAGGGAGGAGGAAGAAGAAGATGAAAGAAGTTTCCATTGGGGGGCTGTCTTAAGTTAGTTACGCCATCATATTTTACTCCAGAAAATGGACGCAACGGAATATGGGCAATGATTTGGGAGGGATGGGATACAATAACTTAAACTTTTTTTTTAATGGTCCCAAAATTTGAATCATGGTAATGATCAGTCGTTTTTGGATCAAGTGGCTGGATTCAAGGCGGGGGAGGGAGGGAGTGTCCTTGGGTTGCACTGTGTGGTGGAACTGGCCTCTAAATTGCTGATGCTGAATGCAGAAATTCCCAACAAAAACTACAGAATCAGGGTGCACGGATTTGATAAATAGTGGATGCAAATCTTGAGTTTTAAATTAGGCAAGTGCAGAGATAGAATGGTGACGTAGCCTGGTGTATGTCTACACTCTAAAATACTAAAAAAAGGTGTATGTAATTCTCTCGCCGCTCTTGTTGTTGTTGTGTGGTTTTTGAGTTGGTTTCCGATTGATGATTTGGTTTCTTCAATGACTGAAAAATAAGAATAAAAAAATGAGTGTTGTGTGGTTCCCTGGCCTTGCTCTAAATTGTTGGCTTGATTAGCAGATAAGTATGTCATATGATTCCTACTTGAAAAATAGAAAGACTAAGGAAATTGCAGAAATCATGTTTGGTTCCGCAACCAAGGAGTCTTGTTTTTCAGGGTGGAAGTGAACTTCCAAGTGGCAATGGGACGCATATTATTTAATGACTCCCCCTTGCCCAGAGATGAATTGTGGCATTAAGTTACTACCTTACTATGCCACACATCTGTCCTTTTCCCAAGGAAAAAATAATATATGCCACAGATCTTCATGAGCAAAATATTGTGAGGTACCATTGGATAAATTTTTCCTTTTGGATCAAAAGGAATAGATAAATAATTGAGGGTACCTGAGAATGTGAATAGATGACATTGCCAGAGTGACAAATGGAAATGGACACTGACCGCTCAGCAACCTAGAATGATGTCCTACATTTGCATTTACCTTAAAGGTGGGAACAATCAAAATCACAACAGTTTTTTTTGTTTTTTTTGGCATTATAGTAGTGACAGATTGTACCACGAGAAAAAAAAATGGGCTAAAAAATGGCATTGAACTGAGAAGTTATTTTGCCCCAAAATTTTAAATCAACAAAACAATCTTGGATAAAATTGCGAGATTGTTGATGGAAATGGAATTATGGACATGTGATTTGCTACTATGATATTTTCTATCCAATTTATGAATGAATGTTGAAATTCAGAGCATCACTATAATATTTTATATTGACACTTTGACACTTCACAAAAAATGATAAAAAAAGGCCCTAAATTGCACCAAGTTGTCAAAAAACGCCATCATCATTTTTTGTACATCTCCAAAATCAATATCTACTTGTGTGGAAGAAATGAGTTTAGAACATCTACTTCAAAAAACTTTGATCCTTTGTAAATTTGACATATGGTATCCAAATGTTGCATTCTTTTATGAATTGGAACCTCCTTTCTTTTGCCAACAAGAAAATATCATTAGGAAAAATCCAAGGCGTGCAAAGGGCTGCAAGGTTCTCCCCTAGTGCAATTAGGGAATTAATATTTAAAAAATAAAAAATAAAAAAATTATTTTTTTATTTTTTTATTTTTTTCTGTACTTGCACTGCAGGGCTGCCGAAGATAAAAAAACTGGCAGCCTTTTGTCGGCCTGAATTTTTTCCTAATGGAAAACACGGCCAATCTAAGAATAATAACCATGCATTAGTAAAATGTGATGCTTTGGGGTGTTCCTTCCTTAACCCCAAAGTGACATTCAATTTTTGGGGTTCAAAAACATCATTGCTTTGAAGCTTTATGGATCTAAATGTCTTCAAGTTATATGAATCTCAACCATACAATCTTGTAGTGTACATGTTGTAGATGACATGTACAAAATTTGAAGTCATTTGGCCATATAGATTGCAATATCATAATGTTTTAGTGTTGAAAATGGATGCTGAATTTTTCCCCAAAACACATTTGGAGGTGAAGTTTGATTTCTAAACCTACTCAAATGAAAAAACCTTACACTATAAAAATATTCAAACCTAGTATACAAACACATCGATGGAAAAAAAATTCATTCAATTGACTCATTGTGTCTACAAAATGGCTTTGAAATATCAAAAATCTGCAAGAAAAATTGCAAAAAACACATCTAAAGGTGAACCTCCTTCTACTAGAATGCTTCTTAGTCACTCAATAATTCTTCGATTAACAAGAAATTTTAGCCACAAAAACTAGACTAATATGCGCAACTTTTCTAAAAAGAATGATTGAAAATGAACTCTGTATGAAGAAGAAATAAGCTGTCAAAGTTCACTACACTCCAAAAATGGCAGGATTTTGAACTTCAAATTGCTCCCAAATATTCAAAACAATTTGGATTGACATGAAAACATTACCACAATAACTATACTTCAAGGGGAACAAAACCCAACAAATTTTATTGAAAATGAGAAATGGATGAAGGAGATACAAGGCCCCAAAGTTGCAGCCCTAAAATGCAGTTTGGTGAACTCAAATTGAAGTTGTGAACTTTGATTGGCTTCCAAAAAATCAATACATCTTGGATTGATCTCAAAATTTTACCATACAAACTAGAAAGGAGAACGCAACATTTCCAAAAAGTCTTGTTGAATTTGGACCTTGAATGCAAAATTTACAACACTTTGAATTGAACTTGAAACTCTGTGAGGACACTTTCTGTCCTCTTTGTCACTTTGGGGTTAAGCAATTCATGACAAAAATCAATTTCTCTTAGTACTTGCACATGAGCTTGTTACCTTCCAAATTCCTAATCTGCCCTCAATCCTCATGTACACCTGGTTTATATATTCGTTCTGAAATGTACCGTCTGGGTACTTAAGGATGGAATTGAGATGAGAGTGGTACCACTCGTTTACCTTATGACACATTTTTTTTAAATTATTTTTTTTTAAACACATGGACAAATTCCATTGACCTTATGACACATTTCATTCATTTCATAACACTGAGCAGAAGATCATGCATAGTACTGGGAATAAATGGCTAGCCAGTTTGCAGAATTGCATTAACCCTTACAGGATTAAACATATGCTTTGTTTTGTTTTTGAAACAAATGAAATGGGATTTCATTGCAAGGGAGTACAAATACAAGGCCACCAGCCAGATTAGACACATGTTTAGTAATGTTGGTAGGAGGAACTTTTTGTATACACAGAAATGCATGTAATTCATGAAATGCTGGATTTGAGGGCATGAAATTTTTTGTTCATGTGTGTGGGACTATAGAAGTTTTGCACAATTTTCTTTCCATCCTTTAGATAGCATATTGGTTGTGCAAAGAATGAAAATATGTTATTAATAAGAAAAGAGAAACAAGGATTTTTTGGGGTCTCGTACCCGTATTTTCAGCTATTTAGCCTTTATTCTAAGATGAATTGTACCCCCTCTCCTCCATCCATTACAATGATGTCCAAGTTCACCACAATACAACATCCTTTGAGGTGTAAGAAAATGCAAATGGGAATGAAGAAAAAATTATATGTGCAACTTACCCTACAATTGTACTGAGTAAAACATATTGTAAGGGATATAATTGGAAAATACTACAGTATGTACTTTTGTGTGTGTAGTAAGGATGGCATAAATTGGTACAACATTGACCTGTCAAACTTCTTGTTTAGTTTTGGAAGAAACCCATGATCATGCATAGGTCATATCCAAGCTATTGTCAAGGACGACAATGACATGCTCTAACATCTCACTCATTGGTACTTCTTTTGCATAGATTTAGTCTCTCACGGGCATGTGTAAACACGTGCAATTACAAGTAGACATAGACTTAATCAATCATGAATACAACTAATTGGGACTGCACAGAGTGAGGGCATAGGGAAGGGCACTAATCACATTATATTTTCCATGTAACTATGTGGCCAATTGCCTAAATAAGGTCTTTTAAGAAGACTTTACAAAAGTTGCACATCGATCTATAAATTTTCTCAAAAAATTATAATCCCATTTTGTAGTTGATATTGAAGTTCAATGTGATGCACAAACATTCCCCAATTGGCATCTTACTACTTCAAAAGTGTAAAATGTAGCTTTGGACCCACTTGGAGATTTACAATGCTTTTTCATTTGAATAGATTTTAGATCACAATAAAATGAAATCCATTTATGAAGATTTTAAGGTACCATTGGTATGGGGACTACTATCAAGCTAAATTTTGCTAAAATTAATTGATTTTGATTGATGAGACAATGATTTTTTTCAAATTTTTTAATAAAAAATAAAATTATTGTAATATTTCAAAGAGCAACGTGTAAATTGAATTACATATATTATACAATAATTTGCACTTTTATTTGCACAAAATGGGGTAGAATAGGGACAATATTTTTAAATTTAAATTCAAAGTAACACATGTGATATTCTAACACATGAATCTTGTGGATGCTGAATTTTTGAAAATCTTAGTTTCTTAAAAGTGGAGTATAACTAGTCAAGCTTCATTGTCTTACTTTCAATCAAATATCCAAAATGGATATTTTGAAAAGTTATAATTGATTTTGATCCAAGTGCAACTATTTTTTTGGATTTGAGGACACCTTGGGATAATTCGACACACTCATATGTGTAGATTCTATCAGCATACCTCAATATTTTTTTAATTGAAGGGTAGGGTTTTATGTAATCTGTACCTAGTGGTGAAGGTTGCCAAAATTATTTCTAAAAGGAGATGCCAATGTTTTTGAGTAATTATCTTTTGAACTTTTTTGTATGGGGAAAAAATGAATCATATAAAATATCTATATTTTACAGCTTCTACCTTAACACATTTTCCAACTTTATTGGAAGGAAATGCCAATCTTGACCTCCAAGTAATACATATAGCTTGATTAGATTTTGCATGTAAATTTCAAGGCAGTGATCTCTAAAAGCTTGCTTTAAAAGTGCCCACTAGTACAAAGGTACATTTTGCTTTCTTCAATGTATCAACAATGTACATTTCAAGAAGTGATTGCTTTTAGTGCCCTTTTCCAAATTTCATTTCTCAGTTGCACAATTATGTTGTAAGTTAACAATACTGTGCAACATCGTATCATGCTTTCTCTCAATCAAAACTTTATTTTTGTAAACCAACATCAATCCAATCCTTAGAAAATAAGCTCATAATTTCCATTGACGAATACTGATCTCCTATTGTTGAAGATCAGTGATTCTGTTAATGTTGGTGACCGACACCGTCCCTTTCCATCAGACAATTGTGTTGATTTAAGTTGGTGACACTTCTTCAATATTGTACTGTTAGTACAATGAACACTATTGCAAGTAAATAACATAACATAGCGCCTTCAGTTGCTAAAATTGGTTGCGTTTTCCACATCAACAGAAGAGTGATATCATATATAACGAGAAAGGTAGAGCAGCCCATCACCATGCACTAATAAGATATTTCCCGCCAACGGATTCTCACATAAGTCCAGTTTGAACTGAATGTCATGGAGCTCCTTCAAGTACAATTGACTGAGACAAGAAAAACAGCTGAGAAATCATGACACGGCAAGCTCACTGGATGCTTTGCTGGCCATGAAGCCCACGAGCTCGTGAGTGGAGGCTGCACTTTAGAATGTCAATTGCGACAAATCAGCCGAAATTCACAGCAATGGCAAGTTTCGAGGTGGGTGCGTCAAACAGAAACCTAGAGCAGTCCTATTTTTTTTGGTTGAGTTTGGAGAGCTTTGGTACATTTGAATTTTGTCACAATGAGGGCACTCCCAATCGATCAATCAAGCCAAATGAGCAACAAAAGTAAGTAAACATTTTTTGGAAGCAGTTATACCGTATAAGGTAAACTACCCAATTTCAGACAGAATGGGAGCAAGTCCATTGTGGGCTGAATTATGATAGTGGTGTACATTTCAGAACTTGAATGTACACCACCATTACAATTTTGCCCACAATGGGCTTGCTCACATTCTGTCTGGGATGTAATTGGGGTAGCTTACCTTATAAGCATATATTGTCCTCCTTCCCTTTCAGTTTGTATGCTGCTGATTTGCACAATGATAACCTTGATCGCACCTTGAAACTACGGTAGTAGTAGTAGGATGCATAATGCAGTCAGTGGCTTCGATCCTAATCTAGTTGGGTACCAGATCCAGGTTACCACTCCGTCTCGTACCAGTACAGTTAAGATTGCTTTTCTCTTTATGTCTGTGCAGGTGTCAGAGCCTCCCCATATTGCACTGCAGAAGTGGTACTCCATAGAATTTTGAGCAAGATCCCTCACCAGAAACCAAGGAAAGTTTGTTATGTAACAAAGTAATGTAGCTCGAATCACAAGGTACTGCGCATAATGGTCACCTGGACCAGGCTTTAGAAATTACCTACAGATCATGTGGAGTTCCAGACATTGGAAACTCCAGACCTCTGGACAGATCAGTCTGCATTCACCAGAGATTCACCCTGTCTCACTTAAACTTGCCATCCCAATGCTAACTTGTCACCACAGCTTCAGCACAGGTTAACTCAATTTTCAAGCTCAAGCTCTTATTGCTCTTACTCATGTCACACCTCTTGTCTCTGTCTGCACCATAAGTTTTGAAAAGACTTCACTGAGCCCAATTTTTATTGCCAATTTGACGTCGAAGTCCTGGAACTGCTGGCAAGCTATAAACCAGAGCCTGGCCACGGTTCTGTTACTTGTGTCCTCATGGCAGTGGTCACTATCAGAGCACTGTAAGAATGTAAACTCGCTTCTAAGTTACCGTGAGAAACTTTTGACACATGAAAACTACGAAGGAGTGAGTGTATACACCCAGAACGGCTTCCCCGGTCCTTTACGAGGTACTAGGCTACATTTCCTGGCACACCAGTCCTTCCGCGTCCACACTATTCAAGGTAGTTACACGGGATCTCTGGGTGGAGTCTCCCCGCCCATGCCATGCACTTTTCAGGTGTTGATTGATCGAAGTGCGAAGAGTCAATGAAGCGAGAATCTCCCCCGCCATGCCAAACCTTTTTCACTTGGAATTTGTCCCTTTCAAAAACTAAGTTATCCGATTCTTACTTTCATGGCCATTTCACTGTGCATCTGCTGCAGAAGCAGCAACTGTCACGCACCGGAGAAGTAAGCAGCAGCTGCACAGGATTTTAGCATCGTTCCCAGGGATGGTCACTGCCTCTGGCTGGCTGGGCTGGGCTGGCTGGCTGCCAAGAGTTGCAGCAGGCGGCTATTTGAGCTCGCTGTCTAAGGGGAGTGAGGCCCCACTTCCTTCTGACTCAAATACTCATTGACGATGCCTGTCGGCCAGCCCTGAAAGCAAAGCCTCAGCTCATTTGGAGGAGCAGCAAGCAAGCAGTGCAAGGCAGTAAGTTAGAGCCTTGCTTAGTAAACTAAGGTCACGTACGAGCGAGCTGGGATTACGATGCTCAGGTCAAGGTAGTGTTGTGGGACGGCATTGCGTTAGCTAGCCACTCTTTGATTTCGACTCTCACTGCTGTTCCGCAACCAGTTGCACAGGATTTAGCTCGACCATCGATCCCATTTCTGGAAGCTTGTGATCGCGTGTGTCCATCTTTTGTGACATTTTGGGACCCATTTTGTGGCATTTTGTGGCGGCTCTGTATTTAAGCTGCTGTAGGTTAAGTGCTGGTCGGAGGTGAGTGAGTGAGAGAGAGAGAGAGAGTGCGTGATAGAGAGAGTGAGAGCTTGGAGGAAAAATGGTGATAGGAAGGCGGCAATGGCCAGTGTGGAAGCTTCTTCTTCCATGGGTTGTGATGGTCTTTTTGAGCTTCTGGAGCGCACGGGGAGCTGGAGCAATATCCTTATCTGATGAGGGTGAGTGAATTTGCAGGGACACTGAAGTTTCGGTGTGTGGGTAAATTTTTTGTTGCCGTTTGAATGAAGCATGTCGCGATATGATCGTAAGAGCTTTAGAAAACGAGTGATCACACAAGTTGTTGCAGCTCTTAACAATAGCTTCGGTAATTTGCCTTGCGTCATATATATATTTTTCTGACAATGTTGGTTGGGTTCGATGTATAAGTATACTATGACCACTTGTTGTAAGAATTTTCTTACTTGGGACTTGGGAGTTTCCCACTAGCTAGCAGCATTGTCTTTTTATTACTTCTTGGTCATGACGCCCTCGATTTCAAGTGCAGCTAGACAGAGATGTTGTAGGAGAGGGAAACACTAAGATGTGATGTCCAAGGTGTTGTGATTTCACCAGCACCTAGAATATGATCTAAGCACATTATATACTACTACCACGGATATGTGCATTCTGCTCCAGAGATGCGAGAGGCTCATGGCAAGGGATGTGCTATTGTTGCTCGCAGTGAACGTTTTAATAAACCTCAAAGCGGCCTTCTTGAATGGGGAAGATGAGCTTCACGACTGGGACGTGGCAAGCCAATCTCCGTGTGGGTGGAAGGGGGTGATCTGCAACAATGTTACATTTGAAGTGATTTCACTGTAAGTTGGTAAAGTAGCACTTCGGACTACCCCTCTTAGTTTGTGAAAATACTTCTACAATGCTAAACACGAAGTACCGTGTTTAGTATAGTACTTGGAGCTTGTGGACTATGGAGATTATAATCTGCTTAAGCTTCTCAGACTGCCATGTTCACAATTCCTTCAAATTTCTTCAAATTTCTTCGACATAGGTGGTCTTCAATTCTAAGTCTTATGTGTCCTTCTCTCCTTGTGTGCAGGAATCTGTCGGACCTAACTCTAGGAGGAGAAATCTCGCCGTCGATAGGCCTCTTGGGGAGCCTCCAAGTCTTGTGAGAACTTGACTGAACCAGAAAGTTTCGTTTTTGAATGCCGTGGCATGTGTCAGTAGTTTGGGGTCTTTTCGAGGACAGTGTAGTCGGAATCTCTGTTGAAAATTTCAAATTCATCCTCGTGCAGGGATCTCAGTAGCAACAATATCTCCGGACAAATTCCAGTTGAGATGTGCAACTGCACGAACCTGGTACACTTGTAAGTCTCTCTTCCTTAGCAACCGATTTCACCAAATTTTTCCGGCACAAGGGGGTTGAAGAAATTCTTCCAATGATGCTTTTTTGACTGAGGGTTCATGTACCTGAAGTGGGACTAAGTGGTGCTTCCGTTGTTTGCAGAGATTTGTCTGAGAATAATCTCAGTGGCGAGATTCCATACCTCCTATCAATGCTGCAGTTCCTTGAGTTCTTGTAAGTTGCTTATCATTTTACCTATGAAGCTGGTGCAAATGTCTGCTTTAAACGTCTGTTATGGCTTTGCAGTTGACCAAATCTTTTTAGTTTGTAGCGTAAATTGAAGACGTATTGAATATAGTGTCTGAATTTTATGGTGAAGGAATTTGCGGACGAACCAGCTTTCGGGGCCCATTCCTTCCTCCTTTGCAGGCCTTTCAAACCTTCGACACTTGTAAGCGCAACTACTCTTCTGACTTTATTTACAGACGTTATGCTAGTGTGATCCAATCAAATTTCTACTTTCGCCATTTGCAGGTCATGTTTTACGTGGTAGCTTTCATTCACCTAGTCATACTTGCTGACTACTTACGGAGTACTACCTGCTCATTACAGGGACATGCAGTACAATAATTTATCCGGTTCCATACCTCCGTTACTCTACTGGAGTGAGACATTGCAGTACCTGTGAGTTTATAAATCCCGAAGACGTGTCTATTTGCCTCCGTTGCCTTCGCTTACAGTATCTCCTTCAGTTTCTGTGTATGTATATTTTTCTAGCAAGATCCGTGCTACCCTGGTCTACGGTATGAATGGAAGGACTTCGTCTATTTCGGGTCTTTTAAAATTAGCCTTTCTTTCAGGCACCTTCTCATGAACTATCTGTATTTCTTTTCGTGTCTCTGGTTTTCAAAGACTGATACATCTTGTTAATATGCAGAATGTTGAAGTCAAACCAGTTTACAGGAGAGTTATCTGATGAAATGTGCAAATTAACGCAGCTCGCCTATTTGTGAGTCTCATTGCCTCTAGCCTCATAGTCTATGCATGGGTTATTTATTTCCATTGCTGGATAGGGAATTGCTGAGGATAAAACATTCGCCAGAAATTGTTACTCTTCTATATATTGTTTTTACTTAGAGAGTGTCATAAATAAAAATTAGAAGTGAATAAGACCCTCCACAAGAATCCTTACAAATGTTTTGGTTTCTGTTTGTCACAGCAATGTTCGCGATAACAAACTTTCGGGGCCGCTACCAGCAGGCATTGGAAACTGCACATCATTTCAGATCTTGTAAGTTATGCAACAGATTCTGATGAGCCGTTTCATGTTACCTTAAAATTCATTTGCTAGACTTCCAGAATGTGATCGCAGATTTCTGACTTGCAGTCTGAATCTTTGTGTTCACAGGGACTTGAGCTACAACAACTTCAGTGGAGACATTCCGTACAACATTGGCTACTTACAAGTCAGCACCTTGTAAGACCCACGTGATAACCTTGTTCTACTCTTTATTTCTATTGACGATAGAGTTTGCGTTTCATTTGTCAAGCTGACTGTTTCTTGTGAATGTATATGAATTTGACGGTCATCGACTGGGATGTCATTTGAAATTACAGGTCGCTGGAATCGAACATGCTTACTGGTGGAATCCCAGATGTTTTAGGGCTGATGCAAGCACTTGTGATTCTGTAAGGATTTTTCACTTCGAGTGTTACAATGTAAATCAAGCAATTGTTTCGATGCTTGTTGTCATGAAAGTGCACATTGAACTAGACATCAGAAGTGCATGTAATCTTAGAAAGCATTGTGGATTGGTCAACATAATGATGCAATCAGGTGTACTGAAACTCTGTTATTACATTGTTCAGGGATCTGAGCAACAACCTACTTGAAGGCGAGATACCTCCAATACTTGGGAATCTAACCGCGCTCACTAAACTGTAAGTGGAATTCATTGCATATGCTATCTACTTCAAGTTGAGTGTACTAAATTTCTATTGTTTATTTACACGATGAAGATTCACAAGAATCAGTTGACTGTGCATTTAATGGGCGATTGAATGAATTCGAACTAGATCTTTGCGTTGACAAGAAATTTTCATCTGCTACATCTTTCAGGTATCTTTACAACAACAATATCTCAGGACCGATACCATCAGAATTTGGAAATATGTCACGTCTAAACTACCTGTAAGAACATCCAACACTGACTGGCATTTTTTCTTGTAGGAAGTCACTGGGTGTTATATGATGATATGTCCAAAGCAGAAGTATTTACCGTCGCCGTTCCAAAGACGTATATTTCATCGTCCTACAATTGAGCTCAGATATGTTGCAATTTTATGCAGGGAACTGAGCAACAATAGTTTGACAGGGGAGATACCATCCGAAATAAGTTACCTGACAGGTCTTTTTGAACTGTAAGTCTTCTTTATCAATCTCGGATCCTCGGACAGAGGAGTGGCATGTGTGTAAATAAAAAATAGAAATAGTTGAATTTTGAACTCCCAACTATTCCAAATTTGCGCGCTGCTATAATTTCAGAGAATCTAATCTCGACATTGTGCGTTTTCATCTGGCAGGGATTTGTCCGCGAATCAGCTTTCTGGACCCATTCCAGAGAATATCAGCTCTCTTGCTGCTCTAAACCTTCTGTAAGATCATTTTTTAATCCTTTTCTTTAATTTCCTCCTGAATGGGGTGCTTTAATAATTTGCACTTCCTTCCAGCATCCATAGAAACATCCTGACTATGCTTTTAGTTAATGATGTGTATTGTTGTAAACTGTGTTCAGGAATCTGCATGGTAACCAACTGAGTGGAAGCATTTCTCCAGAACTTGAACAGCTAACCAACCTCACCTTACTGTAAGTTGAAAATATGAATACTATCTGTGCACCTTGTGGAAATTGTATTTCTTGTTATCGATATCTTCAAATCCAAGGCTATGTACTCATCAAAATTTACTCGTGGTAATGATCAGGAATTTGGCATCCAACAACTTCACCGGAATTGTGCCAGAGGAGATAGGAAATATTGTGAACCTTGACATATTGTGAGTCAAAGTCTGGTCAGGAGCTTTACTTTCTGAGGCAATTTACACCATTTTTGAGGCACCTAAATGTGGGATAAATCAGATTATAATATATTATCCCAGCCACTAATGTTGGTTTTTGTGCAGGAATTTATCAAGTAATAGTCTTACTGGGCAAATACCATCTTCAATTGCAAACCTCGAGCATCTGCTCAGCATGTAGGATCCACTCTCACATTAGTTTTCTTCAAAGTTTGACCACTAAATGAAATCGCTGCGAATCTTTGAAAAGCACTAATGATTCCTGGTACCCATCATACTAGTATTGACAAGTTCTATTTGTGAGGACAGCGATTTTCACGGCAACAGATTGAACGGGAGTATTCCAATGACATTTGGAAACCTGAAGAGTCTTGGCTATCTGTAAGTCGCATATATTACAAAGTTGTTGGGGAGGTGCAGAATGCTGAAGTATAATATAACGTCAAAACCATAAAATTAACTTTAATTAAGGAGTTAATGATGTCATGCTTTGGCTGACTATCCCTCTAAAACTTCTGTTCCTTCATTTGGATGGCTGCGAGTTTGAAGAACCATTACATTTTTTATTTGTTCCTAAATTGCGTTGGTGGCGCGCAGTGATCTGTCGAAGAATCGCCTACAAGGACCTATTCCATCAGAACTGGGTCAACTTGTTGAACTGACATTCCTGTGAGTGCTTCACACATCTCACCTTTCTACAATTCTTGCGCTGTGTATGCATCAACCCTTAAGTGTGTAAGGTAATGATAGAATGTCCAATTTGGACGCTAATACTCAAATGAATCATAGTAACTTTTGAAACATATTTTTATCGTTCAAACATATAGGGAATGATTTCTTCTGTCTATAATTGGTGGATTTTATTACCTTATTGATTTATTTCAAACACATTTTGGGGTTAACGCATTTGGGGACTTGACTTTGCAATCTTTCAGATTACTTCAACTAGAGCAATGTTTCAGATGGTCAATGAAATGTTCAATAAAATATGTCTACCAAAAAACGACAACATTAACCTATAGCATTACCTAAACCAACACTATACTATTGGCGTTACATTTGAAAGATCGCCAGCGGTGCAAATTTGGGGTTCACTATCAGTTTTGGATATATAAGATACAAATTCATTGCTAGTTTTTATATTCAAACTGGTTTCTCAAACTGTTTTTTGGGCAGAAATTTATCGTACAATCGTCTCTCGGGTGCAATTCCTCGAGATCAGGTCTTCTTGAGGTTCCCATCCAGCTGGTAAGCAATCAACGAGAAAGAATTACACATCTCTGATGACACTTGCACTGACCATTAGCATGCAATTGAAACGAGATCATATATATGGTACTACATTGGTCTAGTTGGTGTCCTCATTTTCTTGTAATTTTTTTCACTTCGTGTACTTCCGACCAAATAGAGAGTAAGAGATTAACACTTCGTAATTGGTCTTGGCAGCTACATTGGGAACCCGCTGTTGTGCACAAATATAAGTTCGTCATGTGGCCTGAATCCTCTGCAGCCGAAAGAAATGGCATCACAACGTCCAGGTAATAATTTTAAAAGCACTTTTAAAAGATATTTGCATTGTCCAAGTGTAAGAAACCTCTGATATAATTGCATCCCCAATGTAAATAAAATTTGAAATTGTTTAGTGGGTGCTTCTGAAGCCAATACTACACAGCTAACAGATAAGTGTTTGTAATCATGCGTGCAGGTACGCTTGGGTCCTCAGCCACATGGGGTATAACGATATCAGCCCTGTGTTTGCTTGCTCTCCTAATAGTGGTGGCTATTCGATACACACAACCACGTGTTTTCTTAAAAGGTTCCAACAAGACAGCTCAAGGTACGAGACTCTATTTCATGAACCCACATTTCAATAGATTCCCTATTAGTGATATTAAATTAATGTTAGTAGAATAGGAAGTTGATCAGTATGAAGGCAATAAGTGTAAATGAATGTCTAGTTAATGTTGACTTAATGCTAACTTAATAGTTGTCAATATAATATCAAATTAATACCAAGGATACTTATATCACACCAACATGAACACTAACTCAACATGATCGAGGACTGAATGAATCTAAAGCTTATTAACACTAAAAGCTTTATCAATCTTATTGAGGGGCATCTTTTGTGATGCTCCAGTAGAACAATTCACACCCTGGTTTTGTCATTGTTTAAGATGAAAATTCCTGCAACAATCGCTTGAGTATTGATCGGATTTTGACACCAATTGAATGAACTTACCTCAACTAATTTGAACTGGATGTTATAATTGTGAAATGGCAGGTCCACCAAGCTTTGTGATATTCCACCTTGGCATGGCTCCTCAATCCTACGAGGAGATGATGCGACTAACAGAGAACCTGGGTGAGAAGTTCGTGATAGGAAGAGGAGGCTCAAGCAAAGTTTACAGGTGTTGCCTGAAGAACGGACATCCCATTGCCGTCAAGAAGTTGTTCAACCAATTTTCGCAAGATGTCCACGAGTTTGAAAATGAGCTGAAGACTTTGGGGAACATCAAGCATCGAAACCTGGTGACGCTTCGTGGCTATTCCATGTCCTCCATCGGCAACTTCCTCTTCTATGATTACATGGAAAATGGAAGCCTGTATGACCAACTTCACGGTTAGTATCTCTTTCTCCGAATCTGGATATCTCCTTCCTAAACAACAGGGATTCTATTCGAAACATGCATTATTTATTATGATCATTAAAAGATGATTCACATTAGGATTAGTTGAAAATATGCTTTAATGCTTTAGATAAATCTTACCGACGTTGGAACTGCAGTAATTGAAATATGAACCATACTCATCAAGGTGAAACTTTTGGTGAAATTGAAGTCAGAGAGTTTTTGAAATTCATATTGTTGTACTGAAGTCTATCTCTAACCTAGAACTTCAGCAAGTATGTAGATGAATCTCAACCTTAGCTTTTCTATATAAGCTTAAACTGATACTGAAATCGTAAGTTACAATTTTCAAAAGTGACATTGCTGTCTAATTGGAAATTACATTAAACTTGACAATCTTCAATCAAGTGCCAATGAAAGGTTTCTGCAACTCTACAAAACTGAAATCTAAACGCGGCACATAGTGTCTGAAGAAAGAACCCACCTCATTTTGGAAATTCGAAAATGGCTTAGCAAATGAATATTGTGTTCAAACTGTAAATAGTACACAATGTGCACCAACCTCACGAACTGACCTTCATAAAAGTTTGTGGAACTCCGGAGCAAGAAGAACATCCACAAGGTGTGGATCGGAGCATGCTTTGTGGTATTAGGGTTTCAGGTTTCATAATCTGAGGGTTTTAGAGTTTCAGGATTTAGGGTTTTAGGGTTTAGTGTTAGGCTGACTTAGAAACTAACCAAGCACGACGTTGCTGTGGCAGGCCATGGGAAGAACAAGCTGGACTGGAACACGCGCCTGAAAATTGCCTCTGGAGCCGCCCAGGGCCTGGCGTACCTCCACAAAGACTGCAAACCGCAAGTGGTGCACCGCGACGTGAAGTCGTGCAACATTTTACTGGACGCCGACCTGGAAGCGCATGTGGCGGACTTCGGCATTGCGAAGAACATCCAGCCCGCTCGAACGCACACGTCCACGCACGTGATGGGCACCATTGGCTACATCGACCCGGAGTATGCGCAGACCTCGCGCTTGAACGACAAGTCGGATGTCTACAGCTTCGGCATCGTGCTCCTGGAGCTTCTGTCCAACAAAAAAGCCGTCGACGACGAAACCAATCTCCTGGACTGGGTAGGCACATTCACCACAAACCATAACAGCTTCTCACTCATCCTGAAATCAGCTTCAATGGAATGTACGCAATTACTGTGGACTGATACTGACGTAATTCTAATCAATGGATTTATTCACAAGTTTGAATTAAAAGCTAGCATCATTTTTCAACTTGCATCGAAAAAAAATGGGTTAGTATAACGCCACCTCTGATTTTAATCTCGATACATTGAAACATGATGTAAAATCCAACATAGCTGAGAGTCATCGCATTGCAGAGTGTAGTTTTTGGAGAGGAATCCGTAAGTGCCTAAACAAAAGTTCCTGTCAAGTTCAAATTCCTTCACAAGGGTGAAATATCATCCCTCAAGTGTAAGGGTACCCTAATTGCCAAATGTCCAAAGCGAAAACTACCTATAAGAGTCTGAATTCAAGTATTTAGGAAGGTAGCAAAACATCCCACTGAAATTAATAAGAAACCATACTCTCTACACTTCTCGAACCATAACAATATGTTTCTGGAGGTTTTCGATCGAAGGGCTCCTCCAAAGTGGGGATATATCTCGTTGTATTTCAAGCAAGAAGTGGTTATACATACAAGCATCCTACAATCTCCAAAGTGATTCATTTCGAACAACTCTAACAGATTGAAGTGACCCCTGATCGAGGGGACATTATACGACATTGAAATTTGAGATTCAACTAAGATTTTGGCGCTTAACTTGTCTCTGAATTCCTGCAGGTAATGTCGCAACTGGAGGGCAAAACCATACAAGACGTGATCGACCCCCACGTCCGAAACACCTGCAAAGACATGGACGCTCTCGAGAAGACGCTGAAGCTTGCTCTCCTCTGCGCCAAGCTGAACCCTTCGCACCGTCCCTCTATGTACGACGTCTCGCAAGTGCTGCTCTCTTTACTGCTGCAAGATGAGCATCACGGCGATGGCGACCTCCATTGCAAAACCGGCCCTGGACCTGTCCTCACCCACCAACGCCGCTACGTCGACATGTACAGCGCCAAGCACAGCGAAGCTCTCTCCCTCAGTCACCACAGCTCCTCCGAAGACACGCTCCTCTTCCAATTCCACGACGTCATCTCCAGAAAACTGTAAATCCTAAATGAATGTGGTTGAATTCTGAACTCCAACATCAGCGTGGAATCCGAGGAATGATGGTGCACAGGGAAGGAGCTCGGCATTGCTTTGCAGAACCTTATCAGAATGGTATCAGAAGGGCATGGGCTTGTTGCTTTGTGCATTCCCTTCCTAGCTAGCTGGCCGACTGTGGTTGCAGTTGCTGCATGGTATCTGAAAACTTGGACTGGTGCACTGGGAAGTGCACAGAACGCTGAATGAACGACTTGACACGAGGATGAGATGGTTTAGGGTTACAAGTATATATATGCACTACCTTCCTCAGTCGATCACAGCTAGCAGCAACAAACGGAGTGATGATCGAATGATGTTTCCAAGCTAGCCAATCTTCAAGACTGAAGCTTGCTTCTTGGCCTGTAAGTGAATTATACTTGGGTCGTGTTTGGTAGCACAGTTTTGATACGAAGGCAGGGAGAGCGTGATCTGTACAGAGAGACTTAGCTTGCATTTTTTTGTCTGAGGTTATACATGCAGTTCCAGAAGTTGTTATGTAGTGTCTTAATGGGGCTTGAGTTTAAGAATGATAAAAATATGGGGAACTGGAGTGCGTGTTTGGATACGGTAACACTAGTCTTCTGGATTCGTCAAGAAACAGACTGTTGTAATTATATTGGCTCCCTTCTGCTTATTAGTTACTTAGTAAGCTATCAAACTTTGCAAATGTTGCTTTTGAGGTTTCAAATTTCAAGTTTGAAAATTCGAGCTGGAGGGTGCTTCTTTGTTGTAATACCAAAATACGTGGTTCATGTATCTTCATGTTTTATTACCAACTTCACTTTTTGTGTTGTATTTGTCCAATTGTTGAAGCCATCCACGGGTAGTGGCTCCTCAAAGCATGTTGGCAGAGTCTCTACTGCCACGGCTGTTAGGAGACGAGGATTTGGAGAGGAATTCTCCAACAAAGTAGCGTATGTCGCACACTATTGGAAAGCTAAGAAAATGGAGAGTGCAGATTTATAAGGCTCATGTGTTGCAAAGCTATGAACTAATGGTACAGGCAAGCCAAGGAAACTAGAGTCTCAAAAACTTCTGGATTGTCTTCAAAAGATGTGTACAATCAGAGGGCAGAAACAGTTATACAAACAAAAATAGGATTCAATCTAGGATCTATCATTAATGGATCTCCTCATCAATCTAGGATTCCTGGAACATCCAAATCTAATATTAGAGATTGTAAATAAAAGAAAATAATTCAATTTTTTATTTCTTAGACTTCAAAATAAACTAGTGTGCCTTGCAGTGCTTTTTTAGGCCCAATTTTCTTAAAAAAAAAAGGGCAGCTTCAAGACTATAGAAAAAAAAATGGGGTAAATTTGTTAAAAAATGCTAGATTGTAATAATGGCCCTACACATTGTTGCTACAATGTTTCTTCATTACATTCATTGTGCAAAGATTGCATACAAAAATTATATACTTTAAATTGGCCTTGTTCAATTCAATCCCCTAGAATGAAAGAGCCATAAAACTCATAACCTTCTTGAAAGGAAGGCTACATAACCATCTGTCCAAAAACAAAAACAACCCAATGATGCCTTATGTTGTTGCCATGATATAATAGAAGTAATTTTTTAATTTTTTAATTCATAAAACCTTCAAAATTCAACTTTTTTTTGCCATGAGTCGGAACGCCATGAAACAAAGTCCATACATCCCTCTTTGCTGAGGGCTTTCCAATGGTACCAAGAATACAACTAGGGAATGTATGGTTTTTGGAAATCTCATTGCAACAAACAAAACATCTCATTTAAGGTATAGAAAGATTGGAACTTTTACTTTTTGCATTGCATACATGTAAATATACATCTTTGTATTTAAGATGTGTCTAGTAGTGGAAAAATAATCTTGATTATTTATTTATTTATTTCTAGGATCAATTGTTCTTTAATATCAATATGGAAGCTCAAAACAATAACAAAAATGAAAAAAAAGAATGGTCTCTTGATGAAAAACAAATTATGCTAGCTTTTATAATGCTTTGCAAAGAACCAATCATTTTTTCTATGGTAAATAGTGAAAATGGAACAACTCTTTCTATGGTATATAATGAAATCAAGACAATTCTTTCTATAGTATACAATGAAGACAAGACAACTCTTCTCTTGGTAAATAATGGACACAAGATGGCTCTTTCCATGAGAAAAAATGAAAATGAGATGACTCTTCTAATGGTAAATATTGAAGATTTGGGGATTAAATATGGTGATGTTAAAAAACAAAGAAAAGAATAAAACTACATAAATATATAGATCTTTAATTAAATTCAAATTCATCTACAAATTTTTTTGAGTGAGAATGTGGTTTAAAATTCAAATTTGGTCAAGGATTAAGTAGCAACAAAAAACAATGCAATCATGTAGATAGAAGAAAAATATACCTTTAAATTAATGACTATTCACCTTAAAGCTATTTTTTACTTTTAGAGTATGTTTTGAGAAATTGATTCAAAGATAGATGATGGACTTTAGGATATAAGACATTAGAAGATAATCAAGTTGAATAATAATTTGTCTAAAGAGATGCACAATTTTTTGTAATTAAAATGACATTTGACCATAATTGTGCCAATTATATGGGTTTTTTATTATATAAGATTAAATCATAAGCTCCTATTTGGAAAATTTATTGTTGTAAGAGATTTTATTAAGAAATTAATGAGTGTATTATTGTAAATACACTTTGATTTTGTATCACATAGACATCTAAATTCACCATTATTCTAATTAATTTTGATAGTATAATCTATATATGTATCCATTATAGTAGAACTCAATGTCTTGACCTAAGCATGATTTCATCCACATAACCATCTCGTCACCTTTATATCTATATTTTTTTCATCTACTTAAAAGTTTTAAAAAAACTATTGCAAATTTTGCAGTACACAAGTTAATTAGTATTTCTTATAATATTTACACAAATTTGCACTAAATTAAAATTATGCAAATTTGAAGGAAGTCTTGATTTCTTAGTTCACATTATTTTAGGTAAAAACAATATAATCTAGTTTACACAATTTTCATACTATCTCCAATAGTCATATTTTCATTTGATTTTCATTTTCTCTCATCCCTGTTCATCCATTTCATGTATTGTAACCCATATCTCATCCAAATTTTCATCCAAATTTTCACACTAATTAGACCATATTCATCTATAATTCATTCAATTAGTATGAAGGAATTTCATACTATTCAAACTCTTGCACTAAATGAATAAAATCATTTAGTGTATGTATGTCCCGATGTATGTATATATATATAAGGATTTTTCTAGCTATGAAGGTTCCCAAAGTAGTAGTTTGTTAATTAATTGAGGGCTACTTCATACACACAATTAACATCAAAACTATTTACATTCTTGTATTTCCTCTACATGGGTAGAATATACTTTTGGATTGCGACTCTAGTTCCGTATGAAAGCCTCCTATAAGATATGAGCATTGATAATTATCACTAATTATCATTGAGATTAGTTATTATTGTTAAATATAAATTATTTTTATTGGATCTTATTGGCAACCAAAAGAAGATTCCAATGCATTTTAGCATGGACTATTTGGACAAAGTCTATATAAGTTATGAATTTCTAAACTATTGTCTCTAGATGTACCTAAATTCAACACTAGGCTATGATAGACTCTCATATTTTGGTTGTGTACATTTTATAAAATCAATACATAGTTGTTTGTTACAGTTTTTGATCCTAATGTAGGTGTCATATTTTGAATCATGGTTGAATTTTGGTGTACATATCTTAGTAAGGGTGCTACACAAAAGGGAAGTATTAGGGAAGACTATCCTAGGCTAGGAAAAGAAATCATTCATGGCATCCTACGATCAAAAAGAAATCCTATGTATTACACATTGGTTTGTTATTGATCCCAAATGTCTCTTCTAGAAATTTTCATGTGGGAGTGGAGTGTCAATCCCAAAAAATGATGTGATCTATGGGGAGAAAAGAGAAGAAGATGAATACTTTTGTCTTTTCTTCCACTTCCAATGCATGCATCCTTCTCTTGTCTTTGTACGTGAAGTGGCCTTCATTTGGTATGAGTCACAAACCAATGTAAGTCACATGGAATTTCTATTCATTTAGTGTTACTTGTGTGAATTATAGTCACTATCTTGAGAGCTGCACCTAATCTTCTTGGGCCTCTAAGACACTCTTGCTACTTGTTTTTGTGATCCAATTCTTTTGCAGAGGAGAGCATGGGTAATATTTCACTAAAAAACAATAAAATTTCTTTGTGGAGGGAATCTTTGACAACATATTTTCTTTTTCTCAATGGATGAAATCATTGAATTGTTGCAAACACTTAGGATGATATTGCTCCTTTTGGATGAATAAACACACTTTTGAATGAATAATTCAAGTTTCATGTATATTTTGCATGTTTCATCCATGTATATCGATCTACTAAACAGCTTCATCAACATCAACATTGCCCAAATATCTGGAAAAAGAAAAGAAAATTCTTGCTCTTCAGTAGCCTGTGTGAAGAGGTCCTCGGACACCCTGCGATTACATGGCAGCACCTGACTGGTCCCCAGCCCAACGATGATGTGGCCACCCCGCAGGCATCCCATTCCACGCGGAACGGTCGTCTTCCCCAACGCAGGGTCTCCTGTGACGGAAGCACGAGCTCGCTCATGCCTTGAATGGGATGCTTCCACAATTCTCCCACGGGAATTTCGAGCTCACACACCAATTTTCACAGAACGAGGAAGCGAAGAGTGACTGAGTTAGAATATTACGAATACGCGTTTACAATTTTCATTTCTCGGATCCTACTTTACTCTCGCCTGTAAGTCTGTAGTGGAGGACCTCTCATCTGAGTTGCTGGATTTGGAGCTTGTGGTGGTCTTTCGTTGCGAAATTGGGGTTTCCTGGATGAGAGATATGCGTTGATGGATTTTTTAGGGATTTCAATTCGGGGGGTCGATGTAGTGAAGTAGCCATTAATACGTGGGCGGATAGGATAGATAGTCCCAGGTGATTGTGGAGGATTCGGGAGATTCGGGAGTTTCTGGTGATTAGGGTTTGTTAGATTTGTGTCAGTGGAGGGGATTAACGATGGGTCCAGTGCGATGGCGAAAACCACAGAAGAGCATGTGTGCGCTGGCCTTCATCGTAGTAGTCCTATCGATCCCTGCTTTCTGTGTGGCAGCAGCGGCTAGCGCTGGAACCAACAAGAAGGGAGCGCCCACCACCATTCTGTTGTTTGTGGGCTCTGAGTCGGATGACGGAAGCCTGTCCGAAAGTGAAGACGGACCCTCAGAAAACGCACCGACGGAGGTGGAAGAGGCGCCTCCTGCCTGGGATGAGTTTAGTTATGGCATTGATTCACTCCGGAGCGATGAGGATTTGGATCCTGGGTCGTGGAGCCAGGTGCTTGAGCAACCGTCAATTTGGGATACTCGTAATACGCAGGTAAATCTTGGCAACAATTCTATCAACTCGTGCATCTTGCGGCGAGCTCACTTGTGCTCTCAATTTTGAATAGGGTTCAAACTCTGTTTATGTGCTTACACTTTCAATTACACACAAATCTAGTTGTTCTGAATTAGGTTTTTCTTTTGTCTCTGAGCTTGTGTTGTGTGCTTACACTTCAAGTTACATAAAAATCTACTTGACCTGATTGAGGTCTTGAGTTTTTCTCTGAGTGTGTGTGATGTGCGTACTTTTCAAATTACTCACATTTTTAGTTGATCTGATTTAGATTTTTACTTTTTCTTTGAGCTTCTGCTAGTTGACCTAATTGAGGTCTTGAGTTTTCCTCTGAGCTTATATTGTGCTGTGGCCAGTTTGCTTTAGGTATTCGGAAGATGATGGAGGCGGTCGATGAAGAAGATCCCCAGATGTTGAATGAGGCGGTTAAGGTGTTGCAATCGGAGGCATTCGATGGGAATGCCCATGCGCAGTCAACTCTGGGTTTCTTGCACTGGATGGCATGTGGGGTACCGTACAGTGACTCCATGGCTTACCTTTACCATGAATTTGCTAAAGAAGGTGGAAATGCTCAGTCGAAAATGGCCCTTGCGTACCGCTACTTCCGCAATCAGGTTTGTTTCATATCTAGATTATGGCGGATTTACTCAGGGTTTAATCTTCTAATTAGTTACGGCCACTTTAGACTGTTGTTACCTTTATATACACTCTCAAATATGTGGTTGTGCAGGAATTCGACAAAGCGGTGAAGCTTTACTCGGAACTGGCTGCCATAACCATGGCGAGTTTTGTTAGCTCAAGAGAAGGTCCTCTTTTAGAGTACGTGCGATTGAATTACGGATTGGAGGAGAGCAAAGATGTTCTGCGAAGGTTTCGAGGAGAAGACGATGACGATTTCCAGTTTTTGGAGTACCAGGTCTGTTGGAATTGGTGTCTGCCTAACTCTTTCTTGTTCTTCAGTTTTGATCAGATGATTATCGACAAACCGATCTTTCTCTTGCGCTGTCATTGGAGATAGATCTTTTGTCGGCAAATGTAGGGTATTTTGAACGGTTAGACGTCTGCCATTTTTCTGTAATGTTATGCATTGCAGCATCACTCTAAGGTGTTGAAAGCATGTTTTTCGATTTCAGGCTCGCAAGGGACATCCAGATTTCATGTATCAGCTGGGAGCGTTTTACTACTATGGTTTGCGAGGGGTTCGCCGTGATCATAGTAAGGCTCTCCACTGGTTGCTGAAGGCAGTGGAAAAGGGTGAAACACGACCTTATGAATTGATTGGGGAGATTTATGCACGTGGATATGGTGTGGAGAGGAATTATACTAAAGCCCTGGATTGGTTTAAGGAGGCTGCCGTACGGAAACAGTATTCCGCTCTGAATGGAATAGGATTCCTCTACATAAAAGGACAGGGCGTGGATGGCAAGAATTATACCAAGGTGTGTTTATAGAGGCAAATTGATTCCTTGCTTTGATTTTGTAATCTTGGTCGTTGGATAACGCTTAGTTTGTAGCATCTTTAAGAGGATCTATTTCTGGCCTCTTGCTATGTTCCCAATACGGGTTCTCTATACGGTAATAGCGTTTGATTTAACTGGAAGTCAATTCGATAGATGAATGAGCTGCTTGTCATGCTGTTGATTACATGGCTTTAACATGTAAATGTGGCAATGGATGTCAGGCGAAGGAACTCTTCCAACGGGCTGCAGAAGCTACCAACGTGGATGGGTTTTACAATCTTGGCATCCTTTACTTGAAGGGCCTGGGGGTTGAAAAAGACTATGCACGTGCTAGGGAACTCCTAGTGGATGCTGCCAATAGGGGTCACCCCAAAGCACGATATCATCTTGCAAATATGTTACACAAAGGCTTGGCAGGCATGAAGAAAGATCTTGCCGGTGTGAGTGCATGTTTTCCTAGCGACATATCTTTGATGTTGGATCTTATATAGGAGCACTTTTTGATGAGAATATTGGTACAGTACTAATTACCGTATTTGTTCAGGCTGCTGCATTGTACAAGCTTGTGGCGGAGAGGGGGCCCTGGGGAAGATTGATGCGTCAGGCTTTGGATTTTTACATTAAGGGTCATGTTGGCAAAGCCCTTATACTTTATTCTCGCACAGCAGAGCTTGGATATGAAGTGGGCCAAAGCAATGCTGCATGGTTGCTTGAAAAGTATCGTGGTGGGATCTGCCTTGGAAGTTCTGGGATTTGCTCATCAGAGGAGCGTCATCAGCGTGCTCACAACCTGTGGCGGCATGCCTCTGAGCAGGGTAACGAGCATGCATCGTTGCTATTAGGGGACGCTTACTACTATGGTCGGGTATGTGTGCATCCAATTCTGTCTCTTTTAAGTATATATCTTTCTTGGTTAGGTACAAATTTCCTCGTTTTCCGAGAATCAAACCATCTATTAAGCCTCACATAGTTTCATAAAAAACAAGGTGTGTTTGGAGCATCAGATGTTGCCTGTGAATATATAGGCCTTCTCACTTCGGCAGTTTCTTTACTGTTTTCAGATATAGTATGCAATAGGTAAGATTGGTACTGAGAGTACAAATCTTGCGGATGAAGTTATTGTAGGAGGGATCTGACAGTTAAATCGTACTTCAACAGCTTATTCAAGCTGCTGAATTGTATTTCTTTCGTCATTCCACAGAGACTCAATTTAGCGTTTCTGTTTTTGTTCATAGGGGGCTGCAAAAGATCTGGAAAGAGCAGGGGATGCTTACCGCAGGGCAAAGGATAAGCATAGTTCACAAGCAATGTTCAATCTGGGCTACATGCATGAACGAGGGTTGGGCTTGCCATCAGATCTCCACCTTGCGAAGCGATACTATGATGAAGCACTGGAGGAGGAGCCAGCAGCATTTATACCTGTTACTCTTGCTCTAACAAGTCTCTGGTTTCGGCAGCATTACAGCGGGAGCTTTCTGGTACATTGTTGAGTTCTGAACAACTTGCATTGCTTATACATGCTTGAATGAGTTGGTTCATGGAGCACTTCAGGAATTTCTTCTTGAGTTGTTATCGTGTTAATGGTGTTTTTCCGGGGGTTACTGCAGGTGAGAGCTATTGATTCTTTGCCGGACGCAAAAAGCAATCTCGAGGAATGGTTTAATAACACGACCGTGGATGAACTTGATGCGTTACTAGTCACTTTACTGACGAGCCTGGTTATTGTTATATGTGTAAGGCAAAGACATCGGCGAGAGTTTGTAGCTGCAGGTCCTGCCTGACTGCCTTCAGTTCCTCTTCAATGACCCATCTTGCTGAGCTATTCAATCTGGAAGTAATGTTATCAATTCCTTCATTGCAAATCTTGATCTCTTCTAAGCTCGATTCGTTGGCTTTCATTGCCTTGCGAAATCATCAACCATTTTAAGTGGTAGACGACTTTCATCTAATATTAGGATTAGAAATGGTACCTTCATGTGCTGAGAGCAGTTTCTTCTCAATTGCTTTCTTCACATGAGAGCACCATTTGCTTCAAATATGTAAGTGCCTTGTACAGCTTACACAGCTCTCGGTTGGGAGTCATGCCTCATCAGGCCAGTATATGTAGAGTAGTGATTTAATTGGAGATCTTCAGGCCGAGTACAAGTAGTTTTGGTCACTGGTAGACCCTGGATAGGCATTTATTCATGAAGAGCAAAGAAGTTCCCCTTGTACTAGTATCAGTACTTCCCTTTGAATATGTAAACAAATTTATGGTTGAGTGTTCTTAAGAGATTTTGGGAAATATTTGTGTCTTATCCTTTCAATGCATGTAATTGTATGTTGTAATTTACGGAATCTGTATCAATTGGGTTTAAACCAGCCTTGCTTGGGTGTAGAATCTTTTCACCTGTGATGTACATCTTAGGATGGATATCCATACATTGGAGTTTTGCACAAGACATGCACATTTTTAATAGAAGTTTGAAGATGAAATTTAACCCTGGAAGGATGGTGGCGTATGACCAAGGCAGTCATTAAAAAATAATCTGATTTTTGGACCAATAGGTGCATTTTTCATTTCTACCATAAGTGATTTCTTCATAAGCAATTTGGCTCAAGTCATCCATTGGTCACTTTTTGGCCTCAACATCCGTATAGGGTTAACCATAACAGTCTTGAATGGAAGGTGGGGGACCCTATAGTATTACTCTAATAAGCTTATATTCATGTTATTGTAGCCTACAATTTATGGCCAATCTTGCAATCAAGATTTCTCTAACAAAAGGAGCCTTGATTCATAGAAAGCAAAAAGTTAATTGACTTGAAATTGTAGACTAGAAGTTTAAGAAAGTTATAACCATTGGGAATGGATTGCGTTGAAATATCTCTATGAAAAGTCAAGCATTATGATTTGGCAAGTGTTGAGGTTTTTACATTGAAATTTTAGGACATATTTGAACAAGTTAACTAAGAAACCCTATTGTTGGATTTACCAAAACATTACAAAGAAACAATTTATGTAGCCATGTTATAAAAAAATGTGGCTTGGAAAACCTTTTGTCTATAAGACATCAAAGAACTTTAGGGATTAATTTAGTTATTGCTCACTTGTATTGAACTATTGTTTTTGTTTTTCTTGGTCATCATCTTTTGAATTTTTTTCTAAATATGTGAGAAAGTACCATTTGTTGGGGGAAAAGCAAAAATGGAACCAAAACCTCTTACACTACCTCCAAAGGATAGCTAGAGATAATTGTGTTTATTGGAATCATAGGGCCCATATAGCCTAAGCACAATCATTTGGTTTGATGGAGTAAACAAACCCTTCCGCACTAGTGGGGAAGTTGCCCTTGGAGTAAATGTCAAGGCTTAGTCAATCAATTTGTTACTTATTGTTGATGACAAAATGCCACATGTACCAAAAAAACAAAATAAAACAAATAAATTATTAACTATAGATGATAAGATTTGGATCTACATTTGGAATCCCAAAGACTCTAATTGAAATAGAAGAGGCCATAAGATACAAAATCAAACACTCTACAATATGGGACAATTTTTCGAGTGAATCCCTACACTTTCTAAGGAAGAAAAACTTTCTTCCTTTCAAATATATCTCACTATGTTTATAAGATATGAACACCCAATATCGACTCTTTTTGTTTGTCATCAACTATTCCATCAAAGGATTAGAGCAATGCTACAATGTCCCTTAAAACTCTCAAAACCAACTACAAGGAGACAACTAGCTAGTGGGAGTTGACTTGTGTGGAGAAAAAAAAAGGTGTGACAATCATAGTTGGAAGGCGACCAATGGGAGTTGACCCATGATGAGAAAAGATAAGAATGTAAATAATTTTTCCATTTCTTCTTCCATTAGCCATTGCTTTTGATGTCAAATTACTACTTTGAGAACCCTTGTAGTTCTAGAAATCTTTATTATTTAATTATATACATTATGCTCTATGTTGTAGAATAAAGTAAAAGTAAAACTAGAGTTTTTGTAATTTTTTAATTGATAAAAACTTCCAAATTCATTTTTTTTTTTTGCTGTGAGTTAGAATGTTACAAAACAAAGGCTGTGCACCCTTCCTCATTGAGGGCTTTTTGATGGTACTAAAAATGCAACTAGAAGACATACAATTCTAGAGATTTTTCTATAATAAACAAAACAAAACAAACTACTTCATTTAACCCCTGTGCGTCACAAAGCAAATCCAGAAAGTGAGGAGCTTTCTTGCACTTATGAAAGCAAATGGAATAATCTGCATCATAGAAGTTTTCACCATTGCAATTTGAAGCCAACTTTGTGATGCACCGAAATTTGCAATTTTCCCGAGAATCCACCGTTTGGATTTCAAGATTATAAGCTTTGATGAACTTCTTACTTTTTGGATCTTGATGTTTTTTTAGGACTTTCCAAGTTTAGAAATTTGCACAGGATAAATCACAAAATGCATGTCCTCGAACTTCGAGTATGAATTAGCAATTGTAGCCAAGAATGAAGAAAAAAAAAAATTCTTTAGAATTTGTGAAAGCCTGACTTTGGGGATGTTGGAAAGCAACATTCAAAGAAGCGCTTGCCTACGTCCTCGGTACGGTCAACATGGGTACGGTCAACTTGGGGCCGGTTCCAGGTCCAACTCATGATCCACATGTGGGTCGTGCTATTGAAGACCAACTCCTAAAGACCCTTGCGTAGACGGCTTCAAGAAGGAGTCCTAGGACCATGACACGGACTGCATGGAGGGTCTATAAAAGGAAAACTAAAGACAATAAGGTCACCTCTAGGAAAAAAGAAAACATGTCCGCAAAATTTCATTACATAGGCTGCATTATTAACACAAACATGTCAATACATACACAAAGCACCATGTGCAACTTAGAATTCAAAAAAATGTAATATTAGAATTCCATCAATTTCTTTTGGGGGGGGCACTTAGAGTGTCCATTAGAAACCAGGTGCAAACAAAACTTTGGACCCCCTATATGCTTTTTGAATTTTAAATAAAAATAAATAAATAAAAATATGAATAGACTTTCTTACTTTGAAAGTTTATGTTTTGAATTATTGATATATTTATTTGTTAATAATAATTAGTTACAAATTTTTGAAGTAAAAAGATACATTGTAGAACTAAAAAATAACTTTCACACCCCTATATTGCATAAGAAAAAATTGTCTAAAAAGTGAACAAAAAATTTCAAAAAATAACTTTCTATTGAAATCTCATTTTGAGTTGAATATGATTCAATGGTCATCTAAATGTGTTTTCTATAATTATTTGAGTTGAAAAACATGTCATTTTAGTTCATTTTCAACCTCTTCTAGAAATCATTTTATATTTTATTTGAGTTGGAAATTTTGGCAATAGAAACCTATAGTCATTATTAAACAATGGTCAAAAGTTTAGGTTGAAATTATAGTTTATTAAAAACCACTTGTTTGCACGTGGTTTGTTATAGTAGAACTAAGTGCATCCCCCAAGCATCAATTCTAGTTTAGGCCAATACAAGCAAGGGACATAAATACAGGAAGCACCAGATTGCACACAAAACTACTACAATAAAGACTCCAATTCCATTGTCTGATACAAGTGGACACAATAATGACGACTGAATTACAAGAAGCATTAAGGACCTTTGTGAATTCAAAAATCTCATAAACAAGTTCTCCTTCCCCCGACTAGATGCCATAGTCAAACATGATGACAACAACACAAGGAACACATCCATTGTTTGTCCAATTCAAAAAAGTGAGATATTGAAACTTCATCGTAGAGAACACTCAAATTCAACAGAAGCGCATTTATAAGTAGAAGGGGTAGCCATTATTTAGAGAATGCAACAGAATTGGACCTTTGTATTAAAAAGAAGGGGGACAATGTTTGACAAAAGGTTCAATCATCCAAACCAAGACTCCCATGAAAATAGACTTATGTAGTGGAAAAAACCTAGACCTCCATACCTGCAACAAATCTTTGCTAAAGGGAATAAATTGCATTGCTAAACCTGCAATACACCTATACTGAGGGGAAAAATGCATTGCTAAACCAACAATACATCTACATGCTAGGGGGGGAAACTCCACTATTGAACTTGCAACTCACCTACAATGATGGAAAAAAAAGTCTACGATGCTAAACCTCCATGTCAAAGGAATTGCCAAGTCTTTCCTGGCAACACTGTTTGGAATCCATGCCTCAAACCAATGGATGGAGGAAAGTAGGCTCCTTGCAATCACTCATCATCCAACAAAACATTGTTGTCACTTGTACTTGGTGTTGCCGTGTCGATACATCATGGTCTCAAAAATTGGGTCCTTTTGCCAAGGTCCGCGCTGTACAAACAATACCAAGTCTCAGACAAGTACTTTTGGCGCCAAGAGACCAGTTGCCATCAGTGTAGATTAATCAATATGTTAGCAAGCAACGTATAAATTTAATATAGCGGCTACCCTAAGTGCCTACTCACTACAACTATAAATGGTCACGTAGCAAGATTTACGGCAGATGAACAAAAGTCCACAAGCCTAGAAATAATTTCTTTGTTTACAACCTTACAATGCATTGCCTTGCTAATGTGTGGTGAGACTCTAGGAAGTGGAAAACATCAAGGTTCTTTTTAGCAAGGTGGGTAGTTTGAGGGAGAGGAAAAAGTGGCAGAGTGAAGGATTGAGCTAGCTTGTAGTAAAAGTACTTTTGTTGGCCCAATTTCTCAAGCCTTTGTAGCATATGCTTGTAGTACAAAACCCACATATTGTGCAAACTAAAATCTAGAATGATGAAAAATACTTCATGCCACCATTTGTGACTATGATATTGACAAGTATAATCTTGCCGCATCTAATCTACGATGTCCACTCCCCTCATGTACTGCAAATATTCCAACTAATGAGGGGTAGTTTCTACATCTTCATGAATTCCATTCACCCAACGCTTACATGTAGGCGGTCCTAGTACTACAAGATCTACCAAGGTACTCAAAAAAATCACAGGCTTGGAGTCAAACCAAGTTGCTGCCATCATTTGGTGGTTCTCATGAATGAGCTAAAAAAAGTAGAATGAGGGTGTTTACCTTTTTTCAAACCACAAAGCAAAGATGGTACCCCAATTCTAGGCCCCTTGAGTGTTCTTGTTACATATGTCTTGAGCTTCAAGTACAATAGTTGGCTTGGGGAGTACACTTAGTTCTACTACAACAAACCACATGCAAACAAGTGGTTTCTATTAAACTATAATTTCAACCTAAACTTTTGAGTATTGTTTAATAATGACTATAGGTTTCTATTGCCAAAATTTCCAGCTCAAATAAAATATAAAATGATTTCTAGAAGAGGTTGAAAATGAACTAAAATGGCATATTTTTCAACTCAAATAATTATAGAAAACACATTTAGATGACCATTGAATCAATATTCAACTCAAAATGAGATTTCAATAGAGAGTTATTTTTTGAAATTTTCTGTTCACTTTTTAGACAATTTTTTCTTATATAATATAGGGGTGTGAAAGTTATTTTTCAGTTCTACAATGTATCTTTTTACTTCAAAAATTTGTAACTAATTATTATTAACAAATAAATATATCAATAATTCAAAACATAAACTATCAAAGTAGAAAAATCTATTCATATTTTATTTATTTATATTTAAAATTCAAAAAGTATATAGGGGGTCCAAAGTTTTGTTCACACTTGGTTTCTAATGGACACTCTAAGTAAATCCCCTGAGGTAGTTGGCCTCTAGTGATTTAGCCACGGCGTTGGCAAACAAAGCAAGTAAGCCTCATTCAAGCACTTGCTAATCGTTCTTGTAGTCTGTATGCTTGTTTTTTGCTCCCTATATACCCATCTAAATAGGCGTTCTAAAATTTGATCTACTTCTTGCGTTGACCTTCTCTTGCACTCTCCCATAACCACGTTCAACGCCATTGTCGCAATGGCACAATCAATGTCCTTGGGAGTCTTTGGTGATGAAAAAAAGAAGTGGGTTTGGAGTGGGAACCCTAAAAATTTCGATCCTCTGCGTCTAAAAAACATCCGTTCTAACTCATAGGCATTAAGGTATGTATGCCTTGTGTTGTTGCCACAACCAAGATAAAAGTTAAAGTTACAAAAAATAAAATTTAATTCATAAAAAGTTTAAAATTCAATATCTTTTTTGTTGTAGGTCCAAACGCCGTGAAACAAAGCCCTTGCACCCCATTTCATAGAGAGCTTTCCAATTGTACCAAAAACATGACTAGAAGATGCATGATTTTAGAGATCTCACTGTAACAAACAAAACAAAACAACCTCATTTAAGGTGTAGTGGTATACAAAATGATTAAATTCATTTAGTGTAAGAGTTTGAATAGGATTGCAATTCCTTTGTACTAAATTGAATGAATTATGGATGAATGTGACCTAATTAGTGTGAATATTTGGGCATAAATATATATGAAATATATTTAGATGAAAATACATTAAATGGATGAATGTGGATGAAAGCAAATGAAAATTGTATGGAAATTTAACTATTGGAGATAATATGAAAATTATGTAAAACAATTTATATTGATTCATCTAAAATAATTTTAAGTAACATATTAGGTCTTCCTTCAAATTTGCATAATTCTTAAATTAGTACAAGTTTATATGAAATATATTTAGATGACAACACACATGTTTTCTAGTTGGAAAACATCCTAGAGATATTTAGGAGACAACCAATATTACTTTAGAGATTTGGAAATTCAAGGTTGGAAATTTTAGTTGGCTATTGTTCATATGTTTTATTACCTTTTTCACTTTTTGTATTGTATTTGTCCAATGTTTTGAATTATGGATAGTGACTCCTCAATGTTGGCAACATTTTGGTGGCTCCTGGTGTATAAGTTGGATGTAGGGATTTAGAAAGGAGTTCTCCAACAAAGTAGTGTAGGCCTCATATTGTTGGAAAGCTAAGAAAATGGAGTGTGCAAAATGCTACGACTTGTATGTAGCAAAGCTACGAGCTAAATGGTATAGGCAAGCAAAGACCTAGAGTCCCCAAAAAATTTGTATTGTCTTCAAACACAAAGAACAAATCAATTTCATAATCATCTTCTTCAATCTAGGTTTCTAGAGACATCCACGGCTTCGTAAAATCCTAACCTAATAATATAGATTTTAATAAAATAAAATAATTCAATTGTTTACTTTTTAGATTTCAAAAGTAAACTTTTACTTTTACTTTTTTCATTTTATAAATATAACTATGTGCATAAATATATATGTATTTTGTATTTAAGATTTGTCTCATAGTTGAAAAATAATCTTGATTTTTATTTTACCTTTTATTTATATTTATTTATAGTATCAATTGTTCTCTAATATCAACATGGAAGCTCCAAACAATAACAAAAATGAAAGAGAGGAATGGTCTATTGATGAAAGAGAGGTTATGATAGCTCTTGTTACACTTTCTAAACACCCAGTAATTTTTTCCTCGACAGATAATGAAAATGAGAAAATTCTTCCCATGGTAAATAATGAAAATGAGACAATTTTGCCTATAGTAAATAATGAAAATGAGATGATTCTTCCCGTGGTAAATAATGAAAATGAGACAATTTTGCCTTTAGTAAATAATGAAAATGAGATTATTCTTCCCGTGGTAAATAATGAAAATGAGACAATTTTGCCTATAGTAAATAATGAAAATGAGATGATTCTTCCCGTGGTAAATAATGAAAATGAGACAATTTTTCCTATGGAAAATAATGAAGATATTGGAATTAACTATGGTGATATTAAGAATCGAAAAGAAAGAAGAAAAACAGAAAAATATCTAGATCTTGGATCAAATCCAAATTCATCTTCAAAATCTTTTGAGTGCGAATGTGGTTCAAAATTTGATTCTGGCCAAGGATTGGGTGGCCACAAAAAATCATGCAACCGGAGTGGAAAAATATTCTTCAAATAATTTTGTAAGTGATAAAATCATTATTGCAAAAGAATCAAAGCTACCATAAATTACACGATATACGGTATAAGAAAGAAGTGAAGACAATTAATGAATTACAACAAGTTGTGGTTATGAAATGAACTCAAACCACCTCAAGAATGACAACAAAATATGGATTTGAACAATGATTTAAAGGAGGATAGTATGACAATTAGTTGAACCAAACACTATAGATCTATCAAAATTAGCGCTTTAAATTAATGACTATTCACCTTCAAGCTATTTCAATCTCTTAGAGTACATTTTCAAAAATAGATTTAAAGATAGATGATGCACTTTAGGATATAGGATTTTAGAAGAGAATCAAGTCAAATAATAGTTTGTGTAAAAAGATGCACAATTGTTTGTAATTGAAATGATGTTTTACCATTTTGCCAATTACACAAGTTTTTCAATAGGTAAGATTAAATTACGAGACTCTATTTGGGAAAATTTACCATTGTGAGAAATTGTATTGAAGCTAGTTTCCTTAATCCCTAATGATCTGAATGGGGTATACTTTCAAAATGGGCCTAAAGTGCCAAGAACTTAAGCAATTTGTTTGCTCATTTTTCCTTGAAATCAAATAGAATGTAACCATAGGATCTTGTAGTTCACATTGAGAGTGAGTACTTCAAGAAATTCAGATTATTTGACCATACAATTTAGTAGATATTTAAGTTTGAAGTTTGATATGGGTCAATGGAAAAAAAAGGACAACACACTTTGAAAGAGCATATCTTAGTGAGAAAATTTTGAAATGATGACCTTTTATGCTTAGTGAAAGACGTGAAAGTTAAGAATGCTCATGTAAAATTTTACAACATTCTAGTCATTTTGCAATTTTTTGTAGAGCTTGCAATGCATGGTGGTCATTGAAATGAGAATAGTGTTTGTAGAAAAAACAAGAATGGACACAGTTGTCTTCTCCTTGAGCTCCTTGGAATTGTCCTTTTTGAAGTAGGCAACAATTGTATTGGATGGCTGATTTTTCAGTCCATGCCCAGACTAAACTAAAAAACATAAGCTGTGAAGTGCAATACATCCCTCAACTTAAAAAAAATTCCACAATTCAGAGCTTAACTTAGAATTTGATGAAACTATTACCAACATGGGATTCAAAATGCAATCTATTTTCTAACAATAATTTTTATTAAGAGTTTTTTTTTTAATTTGAAAACTAGAAGCTCAAAAAAGAGGGACAGTGACTTGAAAATGGCGGAGAGTATTGCTTGTATGGGAGTATACAATCTATGAGCCCATAAGCTTAGGAGTCTATATTATAGACCTTCTATGGCTATAGGTGTGTTTGTTATAGGTATCTATGTTATAGCTCGTGTAATAAACTCTTTCCATGTTATAGTATACCTATATTATAAGTACATATATTATACACACCTTCAAATGTCTAATAAGCTCACATCTCTATTCTTATGCACTAGCATGGTTGGAAAATGGTCACTTGGATCATTAGGAATTAAGTACAATTGTTTGTTGAATAGACAATTGGAAATCTAGGTAGCTTCCTATAGAGTCAATTTTAAACAAATGTTTATGAAATTTGGACACGAGGTGTGACATGTATCCTTTTAGTGGGAATATAATATTCTTTTTCTAATTAGTTGCCTAGATCAAAAGTTATGTTGCCTTGAACTTTTCACGTATTCTAGGTAACTTCAGGCGATATGTGCAAAACCCCTGAAATTTTGAAATTTGGTAGTTTTGTAACTTACATGATAAAAAATGTGAATGTAAGAAAAAATATCCATGTGTAGTGTAAAATTTTCAATGTAGGAAGAGGTAAAGCCTGTTGGACATAGTAAAAAGAAAAAATCTTTTTCTTTTAACTTCAAATGTTATAATCTTTCAATTTGTGTAATCAAAGTTTATGAAAATATTTTTCCTCACATTCTCATAGTCGCCAACTAGTACAGATTTGTGTTGTTGAATTTTGAACTTTTATTTTTCATTTTTGACTCATTGCCCTTAAAAGTGACAATTTTTCACAAATTTTGCCCAAAATGTGCCTTGGCTTTAGGGATTAACATGTGTATTGTTGTAAATATACACCTTGATATTCTATCATCTAAATTCACCGTTATTCCAATTTAGTCTTGTGTATATACATTATATAGGTTATATTAAGTATACTGTCTACAATGTCTTGACCTTGGCACAATTTCATCCATATAATGGAATGATCACTTTTTCATCTATATTTCTTTTCAATCTTTATAAAGTAGTAGGAAAATTGTTGTAAATTTTGCAACACACAAGTTAATTCAATTAGTATACATCACAATATTAATACAAACTTGCACTAATTTAAGAATTATGCAAATTTGAAGGAAGCCCTAATATGTCGCTTCAAATTATATTAGGTGAAATCATTAAAATATGGTTTACACAATTTTCATACTATCTCCAATAGTCTAATTTCATTCAATTTTCATTTGCTTTCATCTACATTCATCCATTTCATATATTGTCTTTCAAATTTCATATATATTTATGTCCAAATGTTTACATATATTAGATTACATTCATCCATAATTCATTCAATTAGTGTGGAGGAATCGCTTACTATTTGAACTCTTACACAAAATGAATTTGATCATTTTGTATACATGTAAATAATAAGGATTTCTAGAACTACAAGGGTTCTCAAAGTGGCAATTTGAGAGTTGATTAAGGGCCAATTCTTACACACGATGGACATCAAGAATAACAATTTGTGGAATAAAAGTAGAAAAAGAAAACACAAAATTATTCACATTCCTATATTTTTTCATTATGGATCAACTCCCATTACTTGTCTCCTAACTATGATTGTTACATTATTTTTCCTCCCAAAGGTTCTTTGAATTAATCACTTGGAATTGAAGCCTTTTTTACTTCAAGGGTGTTTATTGAAGTGACGAGTAGGTTTGCTATGGTTTCAAGTTTGAAAATTTGTAACATATTACTTGAGTGTATGAGATGAACCGTTTTGGATTTCTCTTGAGGTCCCTGATAACCTCATTAAAACATTAAAAAAAATTGGAATTTGCCTTCATTGAAATTTACCCTTAGAAGACCGTAGAATAAGAAAAAATGGTGCTTTACGGTACTCCTACCTTTGTTACAATCAAATCCATACGTAGCATTTGAAAGCCTTCTTCATGAACAACATCTCATTCCACAAACTTTGTGAATGTCATATAAAATTTCTCCAACTATGGCCAGGTTTATACTAGTTTTAGGGCCGGATGGAAGGCTAGTCCGATTTGCCTTCAATCCAACCCTCAATTCGACCGCAATTCACCACTCTAGCCCTAGATAATGTAAAGTGTTGAGGCTAGATTCTAACACCAAATTTATGATTAATGTACTCTTGGATTTTCTTAATACTCAATTAAAAAAATATAAAACACGTGTCTTTTCCTTTCTCTTCCTATTTTTCCTATTTCAAAAATAAAAGAAAGGGTGTTTTTTCTTTTTTTCTTTTTTTCTTTCTTTTTCCTATTTTTTTGTTTCAAAAATAGAAGAAAATATTTTTAAAATATTTTTTTGAACCTTTTCCTTTCTCTTTCTATTTTTTCTATTTGGAAAAAAAAGAGGGAGTTCTTTCGCTTCTTTGGAACCTTTTCTTTTTTTCTTGACATTGAAACTAGAGTTGTAGCCTCATAATAGTTGTTATTTATTTTCAAGAGAATCTAAAGATTTTCAAGCAATAAATAATTTAGGTCTTGTCACTACTGTCTTGGGGTTTGAAAATAATCACATTCAAGAAAACATCTCTTTTTTAAATCCATAGTTTTAGTTTTATTTTAAAGAAAAGTATAGAATATTTTATCAAGAGAACTTGAACAAATTCAATGATAAATGTAAATTAAATTTTATCATACATGTTACTTCTAGTACCGTAATCTTTCCTTATCATATTCTTTTTTCAAGTATGTGCCATTAGAATTGGTAAAAACACACATCATCTCATAAATTTCAAAGTCTATGGCTTAACTCCAACAGTGACTTCCCATTTTTAGATTTGTATTCATACAAAAAATTTAATTATTAAGCGTGTAATTTACCAAAATTTGTGTTTGCAACAAAAAAACGTATTTAGTAAACATTTAATTTACCAAATTTCTTGTCTATACCACAAAATTTAATTATTAAGCCTGTAAATATCAAATAAATTCATTTCAATTATTAAGCTTACCAAATAAACATCTCATTTTAGTTAAGAACAATTGTATAAGAACATTATTGTATATTCATTGATTCAACTTCAATGCTCCAAAAATATAGCAATGCAGATGGGAGAAAGTTTCTTGAATTCACAATGAGTGCAGATGTACCAAAAAAGAAAACAAAAGACCTTGCATTGATAGACAGTGGAGATTTATACGATCCAAAAAAAAGTCCAATCTAGTTCAAATCCGACCTTAGAATGATGGAAAATCAGACCATCTAAAACCTCGTCCAGATTGTTCCCCTGCCACCGGAAGGTTTGGTACCAAAACCATGTCACCTAAGGTGACATATGGGATAAGTTGTAGTTCCAATCTAAGGTTGATCACCTATTTCCGATCACTTAAGCAATTCAACCTATCTGCAGCTTGCAGGAAATTCAAGGAAATTTTTTCCCGCGTAGAGAAATACATTTCAACAAGATTTGATAATTTTCTACATCTTTTTCCTCAAAAAAAAAATTAACATGAATTCTTTTTGTCAAGATTCTATTTGTCCCATTCTCAATATGTAGGCAGACCTATTTCCAACCATAGGATGGTTACAAAATTGATGTAAGGCTATCAATGTACATGTTGTGATCATTGTATGCTGTCAATGTACACCTCCGAGACATTTGTGTTTCTCCTGTGGGCCCTATAGTACATGAGTTGTCACCTACAATTTTGTTGATTAGAAATGAAACAATCTAAGCTGCAAGAATGGGAGGTTGATCAGAAAGGGGTGATCTCCTTTAACCCTAGTATAAAACCCTTGAGTCAAATTTGGAGAAATTGAGTGATCCTATTGTTTCAAACTTGGAGAGTTCTAGCCTACCTTCAATCCTACCAAGTCTGTTGTTTGATGCATCAGCTTTCCAAAATCAGTGGGGTTCTTTGTAGTTTCGCAAGTGATGTTGGTCTCTTCATATCGTTCTGCATCTTCTTCTCTAACAATCAGGTAAATGTAAGCAATTTATCTGTGGCTGCCGCTCTCTTGACGAATTTTGGTGGATTGCAGTGAGCTTTGGAATGAACATTTCGCGGCACCGAGTCTAGGGTTTCACACTTTGTAAGCTCTATCGATGCATGCCAATTATATGTTTGTAAACTGCTTACTTCTGGTCAATTCGACTCCTTTTGGTACTATTGACTACTAAATGAAGCTCCGGGTTTAGGATGTAGACTTTCTGCAAGGTTAAGGTTGCAAGGTTTAGGGTTTAGGAGTGACGGATTAATCCTTCACGGGATCAAGAAATTCGTGTCGTGCATGATCGCGGTAATGCAGTAGTAGTTTCGCCATTATTCTATCGTATGTATCATGTACGCTCTCGTGTCGCTGAGAGTTTCCACTCAAATTTCTGCAGACGTTTTAAAACCCTAAGAATGCCATTTTACGGAGTCGTTGATGTTGAGTTGAGTTTTTCCTTGAGAAATTTCTGACCCTAAATTTTGCTGGCAGTGTGCTGATTGATCCAAGCTCGCAATTATGTTGCGGCGAAAACCCACAAGGCTAGAGCTCAAGGCAGAGGACAAGGAAGAGTACGATGAAGCTAAGCGAAGAGCTGCCGCAGCTGCTAGAGCGGCGTCCACTGCTGGACCTGCTGCCTCTGCACTCCTCGACCATCTCCCAAAGCCGTCGATCAACCAGCGTATTGGCCTTTACAAGTAGATCGGCGTTTAAACACACTTTGGAGATTAGGTCTTTAACCAGAACTTCCGCTTACTTTCAGACCTGGTCCCTGCTCATTCCAATGTTGTAAAATTCTGTTGTAATGCGAATTCATTTTTTCACTGACACGGTGTGGTCTGCCTTGATTCTGGATTTATGGTTGCCATTTCTATTGCATTTTGTCCCCCTTCTCTACAATCACCGCATCAGGAATTGGAGATTCTTCACTTGTTAAAACAGTTACTCCGTATGTGCACATCTGTGATCATCCGTTGGCAATTGCAATATAGAAAACTGAGAGCGGATTACAATGTTTAGCATAATCAGAACACTTCGTATAAGGTAGAGGATACTATTTGTGTCACTTCAAGCATTTCAACGTATGCAGGAGTAATTTTGGGGGGTGTAGAGCTGCGCAGGGATCACTTCGGGTACAGGAGCCAAATCTGTTTTCACCAGTTCTTTATCAATAATATAAAAATCTCTTTTGCAATTTCAAAGTGGAAGGTTGTGTACCACTCTCAAGTGACATTGGACAACTTTAATTCCATGTAAGACAAACCATCATAGACTTTTAACCCTGTTATGCTCACACCACTTGCTAATTTGTTTATTCAAGAAGTACGAATACTTGCACCACTTGCTAATTTGTTGATTCAAGAAGTACGAATACTTACACCACTTGCTAATTAGTTCATTCAAGAAGTACGAATAGATGAGTGTCTGGTGATTATAAGAGATGGGATCAGGTCCCTAACTATTTTAAGTATCCACAATCTCAGTGCAAAGATTCTGCATGTGTTGGTGTAGTTCGAGGAGCTTGATTGTAACAGCGTGAGATTACGAAGGCCTGACCAAACGATTGATCCCTGAGAGTGTGCTGAGTTCCGTCCAGTGGGTTGCCGAGAGCAAAGACTCCCTATGGTTCCCTGACGGTACTGTACACTACAGTAGTGCAAAGGCTCCAAAGAGAGATGTCCCATATCGTTCGGTAGTGCAGTGGACGTCCCAGGCATACAAATAGTTCAGGCTGCGACGCTTTCCTCACTTACCTGGGCGGGGTCTATCCATTATCCTGAAGGTGGATGGCCTAGGGGAGCCTGCCCCATTGCACTTCGGGCCGGGTGACTCTAGTATCTCTCAACAGAGGGCATACACGTCATAATTTGTGGCAGCAGGGGCTCGCGTTCGCGCGGCCCCTACCAATGCAAACTTTAATATGGATTGTTTGACTAAAATATTAATATAATTTTTTTATTTTAATATAAACTCTTTTTTCAGTACGTATTAGGTGATGGACATAACAGTGTGGTAATGCCACGTATTATATGGAATAATTCGTCAGTTTTCATTCATAATTTAGTGTAATTAGGGATTCATCTAAGTTGTTCTTCAAGTTTTTGGATTGTTTCTGCTACTTTCATCTACTATTGAGGGCGCCTTCATTTATCTAAATCCTTATCTTGATCTCCAAACCCTAAACTCTCTACCTTGTGAGCAATGCTTATGGATGTAATTTGAGTTGGCAAGGCATTAACTAAAGGCACCCAAAAGCATCTGTGTTCCTATTCTTGTTCCTTATATGTGTTCCTATTCCTGTACCTTATAAATGTGTCTGTAAACTTTAATTATCGTATCTTTCAGATGCTTATTTTAGATACGTTGACACATTTGAAGGACACATACTTAACTCTGATTTGCCAGCACTTTGAAAAAGCATAGAAAATATATACCACATCCAAAAAAAAAAAAAAAAAAAAAAAAAATATATATATATATATATATATATATATATATATATATATATATATATATATATATAGTCATGATTTTCACTTGCTAATACTAATAAAATACCATTTTTAGGAAAAAGTGTCTCCAACTATGTTGAATTTCTTATATTGACGGATTTGGGTGCTTCCACTTTAGTTCTAATATTCATAATCAAATGCTAATTTATTATATGAACATAATTTGAAATGGCCAGACATATCAACTTATTAGTATTTTTATGAACTTTAAACTAGAAGTCAGGTTCTAATTTATTAGATTTTAGTGCACGTGAGTTGCATTTCTATGATTAAAACCAACATTTTAATAAGTTTGATCAATTTTTTTGAATTTTAACCGTACAAATTCAAACTAGGTGTGTTAGAGATCACATAGGAAAAACAACAACAATATCACTTATGGATGGATTTCAAATTCAAACTAAACATGTTAGAGATCACATGGGAACAACAACAACAACATCACTTATAGATTGAAAGATTATAATGTTTGATCAATAAGATGTTATAACTGTGAAAGTGATTTAAAGTCTTTCGATTCTCTTCACATGTCAAATCTAAAAATTTGGTCACCAAAAAAATATGAAGGTATAATATGCGTAACCTCAATCAATTTATGACTTCTTAAAATCTATTCTACAATTATTTTGAAAAAAAAATTCTAATGTGATTTTTTCTTTAAGATTTAGCGTATTTGAAGCTCATTTCCAAAAGCCCTCAACACTAGAAAATCAAGATTTGCAATGAACACCCTTGCTTGAAATCTTGAATAAAAAAAATCATAGTTATTCATTTCAAAATGGATTTTTTGATGCTAAAACTAGAATTCAAAAAGAATTTTTCAAAATAATAAACTACTAAAAATAGTAATTTGGTAAGATTTTATTAACTTCAAACTATTGTTGATACCAAAATATAGTGCCTTGAAGATACACACACAATTATATCTATATATCTATATCTAGATATAATCGAGATATTAATTGGATGAAGTGCACATTTTACAACATTCATCGTTCACCCAATAGTTAGTTGAACATAAAGAATATACAAGAATTATTTTGGAAAGGCAATCCTACTCTATTTGGTTTCTCCTTCTCACAAGGAAGTGATTGTCTAAGCTGTGGAAATTGGAGTTGGGATAATCTTTAAATGAACCACTTAAATCAAGGAAAAATTATTTTTCTATTGCAGGAGCCAATCATTGTTTTTGCTTTCCGCACATCTCTTTGCAAGTTGCAAGTGGAACAAATTGTCACAAATAGATGATCACAAATAGATGCCTATGCCCCAAATCTTTGAAAAATCATAAGTAATTCATAAATACTTGGAAAAATACAACACTACTTGTGTTAGATTCCACATCTATTTTTCTTTTTCTAAAAAAATGATCAAAAAATATTTATGTACATGGAAACCTATGAGAAAGGCAAACCAATCATTAACCCTTATGTGCTTTGATGACCAATTGGCTTTAAGGCGCTATTTTGTCCAACTAACTTTTCATTCATCCAATGTAACACTTGAATCTTGAAAAAGACAACCTTTCTTAACAATCAATTTCATGAAATTCCAGTAAATAATATTTCTGTAGAAAGACATAAGCAAAAATGGAAAAAGGATCGAGGCGTTAAGGGGTTAAATGGTCGCTTTTAGAGCATACTACCTTACCACAAAATTCCCCCCCTAATGCAATTGCAGCAGGAACAAGTTCTAGAATATTCACATGGTTATAACGGACGATTTCAATTCAAGAAGAAAACACAAAACAACCAGGAGTCCTTTGTCTCTGGTATTCAATCGCCTACACCTCTGCAAGGTTTGCTCGTTTCTTCAGCCCAAACTGCTCTACGACCAGTTTACAGCAATAGATTTTGGAGCTTTTTGCACAAGGCCAGTACAGCTCAACCAAACGGAAGAAAACTATTGCCTTTCTTGCAACATTAAAGTGTGAACAGGTTCATATTTGCACTAACCCGTATTACAACACCACTGGAAATCTCTTCCAGGAATATCGTTTTTTCCTCCAGGTAATCGGCTGAAGAAGCCAAGCTTATTGTGTGTCTCATCTCCACTTGCAGATCCGCTCTCGCTGGCAACTTGTTTATCGTCCTTCAAGTGTGCCGGGAGCTCTTGCATAGGGATGAACGCCATCAATTCTGTTGGTGCATCGGTTTTTTAGCTCCTCTCCCTACTGGATTTAACAACCACAGTAATGAACTGCTAACGAAATCTCAATACACAAATGATCTTCCCAAGGGCAATGATGCAGAAACGAAGGAAAGAATCAAATGATAACAGCCATTTTCCAGTGATTTCAAAACTCAAATTTAAGAAGAATACTGAGAATTGCAGCAAGATGGATCACCTGTACCTCTTCACTAGATAGATCTGATATGTCGCGGGTACGAATGGCTAAACGACCCATCTGATCCCTCTTCGTAGCCTGTGCCAACCTCGCTAATTCCCATACTTTTATAACCTCCTTGCATTTCAAATGGTAGCTTCACTCCTTCATCATACTGCAAGCCCACGGTGAACAGTCAATCATTTATACAATTAATGATTCTTGACGAGCATACAGTCAAACTTGTTAAAATGCCAGTTGCATTGCTTTTTGCCTAATTATCCCACTCCATCTCTACGACCTCCAATATTACTGTCATTGTGTTTCTAACAAGATAATTAGAGCTAGAGGGGTTGACGGCTGTCCCCTCCTTTCCCAAAGTCTTTGATGATCGTTTTTGTGATTACCGCTTGACAAGAATTTAGGCATAATGCACACTTTTCAAATTCACATACATTATTAACAAATTCAGTGTCATATAAAAATCGAAGTCCGTACACATACAACAGCAGCCTTGAGTTGCAATCAACTTTAGTGCTTGCTTGTTACCTTTGGAACTATCGCAGGATTGACCGTCTCTTCGCCATCCTCTTCATAGCCAGTGCCCAACTCACTGCTGCCAATTCCTTTATCAGCCGCTTCTGGTGCCAGCTCCACTCTCTGCATGCCCATCAAATTGAAGGAGGGTTACAACAGCTCCGAGCATCCCAAAGACTGACATATAAGCACCATTACAACAGGAGCTCAATCTTTCATAATAGTAGAGAAATCACCTTTGTGGGAGCAGTTGCATCTTCGTTTCCATGTCCGAATTTATGTCCCATACTGGAGAAAAAACCCGGCTTCTCCTCTTGTGGCATGGGAGTGATGTAGGTCAGCTCGGGGTGAGGATTCTCTTTGGCCGAACTCTCCATACCTTTCATATGATTTTCAAAGTCACCGACTCTTTCCTTCAATCTCTGCATTGCTGTAGAGCCAGGTCGTGTCTCATCATCTGCAATGTAGCCTGTGGAAACAAGAATACGAAATTCCTTCAGTCAGCAATACAACAAGCACGGTGCCTGCCTAAGTTGTGATTACTGTACGCTAATGCCAGCATCGTCTTCCAAATGCTAGATGAGAAGCCCTAATATCGTCCCTTGGGTGGTCTGCAAACGTGATCCCTACAAATAGAAAGCTGTTCTGTAAAGTGTAACATTTTGGCGTTGAATTTCGACGAGTAAAAGTCTTTCCTGCGTTTTATCCGTCCTGAGTAGGAAATGAAAAACAGACCCATCAATGCTGCTTAAGCCCTGGCTGGGCATGGTGATTTCGCAGCCATAGATAGTTACTATGAAACACTGGTTTCATACACTCGGTCAGTCCGGTTCATATAACTGTTTCAGTGATGGTTTCTGCACAATGTCCGATCTACGCAATGGCTCCAACGAAGAGCTACAAAATCTTTCCAACTCAAGCAAGTAGCGGCCCCCCCCCCAAAAAAAAGAGAAACAGAGTAATGAGACGGACCTTCAGATTCAGAGCACATTGAAGCGTCCTGGCACTTGTGATTCCCATCCATTTCCATAGTTCCTCTTCAAGCACTCCTTGGAAGCGTCAATGATAAACTTCAACACCTAAAACCTTCCCCAGCAGTGACACAAAACATCGAAAACTCAGCCAGCGTAGAAGTGCAACTCCAATGCATTCCATCACGTCTTCTCAACTTGAGTCACCCTGCATTAACTGCAACTACAGTAAGTTACTGCATATCAATTCGTACGTGGTCTGATGCAATCTGCATCCCTTGCATGCTCCTTTCAGATTCTTGGCCCGAGGAAGGTCTTTCATCTTTCACTGAAGATATTTGCATAGAGTGCCTACACTAAAACCCTAAGGCGCAATGAGGACGCCAGGTGTGACTCTCACGACACAACACTTGTAAGGTCTGAAATGCAGGGTCACAAAAACTCTGAAACCCTAAAGAAACAATTTTATAATAAATTATCACCATTTTTCAAGCACCTTTTCCCAATTCCACCTGTCCTTTAGAGCCCATGGAGGGTTTGCGCTTTGCATCACTTTGCAAAACTCTGACATGACGATGCCATTGAAGTTTGATTCGAAATTTGTGGAATGATAATCTGGGTGAAGGGTTTAACAGGTTTCGGTCAATCTGCGGAAGAGGCTCATTAGGTGCATAGGAAGTGGCTAAGTCCCAAAGTCCAAACAGAATGGCGTCCAGCGGGGCGAATTCCCAGAAGGAGGACGTCTTCAAACCCATTAATAAGACTCCGCAGGTGGGACAGTAATGACAGAATTTCAATTGCAGTGAAAGACATAAACTACGTGAAATCTTTGCATTCCAACATTCACAGTATTGTAGAAGTGTCCCTGGTTCTGAGCGTGTTGTTGGTGGACACAGAATGCAGATATACAGGAAACAGAATCGCATGGCAGTAGGGAGGATTTGACTGCAGAGACAGAAGTGAAAGCGCCAGGAATCATGCAACGTGCTGCAGAGGAGGTGCAAGCCATAGCTGCTGAAATATGGGCAGCCATCACTCCAGACTCTAAAAAGTGATGAGTCACCACGGATGGATTCTCCTACATACCTTGTGTAGTAAATTTTCTAGAAGCTGATCAGAGAGATCTAAGATTAATGGATAGTTTGGCATCGTTTCTTCTGATTCAGGCCAGCGGATTTGTACCAATTTTCGGTGAACTTTTGATGTTGATATGAACCTTACATGAAGAATATACTTCTGATGTGCATTTCTAGCTTGCCTGATGCTACAAGATTGTACATTCATTCCGTCTTGTGTCAGTCAATGGAGATACTGGTATGCCTTCTTGAGTTTCGTTTTGTCCAGATTCTTTAACAATTGGGGATACGTAAGTCTTGAAAGGAGGTGCTAACACCTAATTCTAGGGAAGAGCCGCGAATTCCATTTTCCCAATCCTCTAACATTCTCTTTCTTTGACACAGATCCTTTCAATGTACCAATCCTTTCATTTTTTGCTAACTACATTGACTAAATGGTGAGCATTGGTTTTTGGATGGAAGGTTCCTTAATGGCGATCACATGAGAGGAAGACAATGAGAAACAACCACTTGAAGAATTCAGCATGCTTGAGCATGAATTGCTTTATTACATTACACGTTCAATGAATGATGTTGATGATGTTGATGATGATGGATGCGAGAAGCGTCTTATTCTGGATAAATTTACCCTAGAGTTAGTTTTTTCTGAGTTGCGCCATGCAGACAGGAATCTGAGCGTTTGGCAAAACTACGAAGACGATGGAGAGAGCGGCCACGGAGACAGGGTCCGAGTTGTCTTTCACAACGGCGATGTCGAGGTTGGGCAAATCTCCGGAGGGTGTCACCTCGAGCGGGACTCCATTCAGCAAACTGGTTTGGCTGTGAAGGTCGCCATTGGCAGCAGATAAGTGATACTCCTGTCTCTGGGGCACCATCCCCTTGGACTTATGGCCGATGAGATGTTTGGATTTCTTGCCAGACTTTTGTGTGGAGATTGGCGCATCAGTCGTGGTAGATGATTTCAGATCCACTTCCACATTCACTGATGATGAATTCGAAAGATTGATCAAGAGCATGACGAGACCTCCAGATGTGGAGCCTGCTTGGCAGTGTGTGTACGCTCTCAGTTTTGGTAAGTCGTTTTCTACTGTTGTTGCCAAGACTCTAGTCCCCATGAACCTCTTGAACAGAATCGCGCTGTAGTCATGCGTTCAGTCCCAGTTAGTCCATTTTGTTGAACAAGGTGAATAAATAGATTTTTTGAAAACTTTACACTCCTCTCTCAATCTGACTGCTTGGAAGACAGGCGTATGTAGAATTGTAGAGGTCAAGTAGTCTGAATGTGAGACAGGTGAGCTACAGTTAATGAAAGTGTGGCAAGTGTGCAAGATACTCCATAATGTCATTGAAGAGAGGGTCAAATTTAAAAGGTCTGACTGTTTTAGGAACTTTCAGACGTCGTCAGAAAGAGGATCTTCGTTATGGCTTCTGGGGGTCTCCCTATGGTCAAACTATGGCGTCCCTATGTATAGAGAGAGAATGAATCATCGGAAAAATTCCCTTTCTGATGTTGTCTAATTCCCTGTTAATAGTGAAGTCAATTGAAAGTTGTTTTGAGGAATATAAGGTTGTGGAGTTCCGGTTGTGGAGTTGTGGAGTTGCAGTGTCTCACCTGTACAGATCTGGATTGGGTCTAAAAGTGGTGGAGTTGAGGAGACCATAGTTACCGCCAATAAGAGTTTGACGGCAGTATGACTTGGTGTTGAACGTTGCGGCCATTGCAAGTTGATCCAAGTACCTTCAGAGAACAATGCATGTTAACCGAGACAATCCTATTTGGGAAGTCACACAATCAACTATTCGGAGCATGCAATTACGTGAGAATTAATTATTAATTGGTATCTACCAATTCTTTATGTTTGTCTAATTTTTTCGCATCATACTTGATGTATGGCCCTCTTGAGTCCTCACTGAATTTTTTCAATTTTTTTTCTAACCCAATTCCAAAATGAAGGAAGCTGTAGCGTAAAATGAAACCGAGACACATTTATAAAGCAATAGTAGCATGATGGGGACCGTCATTTCCGAATAAGAAATTTCTTTTCTTAGAATTGTGATATGTGGTTATAGGAATAGTGACATTTTCCAATTATTGAATGCGGTTTTAAAAACATTTAATCAATGACGATTGTACTGAAGATTGTACGAAAGAGACTAATGAAAATTATGCAGTTTTTTCTGGGGTAGAGACAATTGCAATTAGCTGCTTGTCTTGAGAATGGAAGACTTTTACTGACCAGAAGCTCATGACGAAAGCATTACTGACGAGATCTTTGCCACTGTTGTAGGCTCCTCCTGCTTCACCCACCCAAGCCGTTGCCCAGGGAGCAGTGGTCTTAATGATTTGCTGGACGGCTCGAAAGTTGCCTTTATCGTCGTCCAAGACAGAAGGGTCGAGAATCCTCTCCACCAAAATAGTGCTGTCACCTGCATAGCTTGTAACACATAGAATTCATAAGCTCCTGATGTTTTCATGTTCTTTGAAAGGAACAATGAATTTGCCAATTCGACTGTGATCTGACCTGGGCCAAGGTTGTAGATGTGGCGTGAGATGGCGTCAACAACTGCAGGGCCAGACTCATTGAGGAAGGTGGTATACCACTCATACTCAGTCCCAGCAACATTTCCAGTTCCATCAGGCGCCACCACCAATGGCTTCGGAATGCCGAACTCTTGATGGTACAGGGAATCCACCAGGAAACGCAGCTGTTTGATGTCATCTCCATATTGCTTCGCTGGTAAGCTCGTCACCACACGGTTTGCCGTCAGCTCGTTTCCTGCACATAATAAGAACCAGACAAGTCATCTATTTAGTCTTTGAAACTGGATTTGATTTTTCTCGATTGTAAACCCTGAAAGGTCCTAGGCTCTTGCGCATTCTTTCTTATTTTGTGAATCGTTTTCTTTTCTTTTATTGTTGTGCAAGTAGTTCCTGTTTGGACATTGTTATGAATAATAAGATGAAGTCAGAAATTTGCTCTTTCCCGCAATGGGTACTATTCAAAGTTTTACTAATACACTTTGCACCAATGGACTAGATTATTAAATTTGCCATTGGTGCAAAGTGTATGAGTAAAACTTTGAATAGTACCCATTTCGAATGACAAGATGAAATCAAATTATATAAATGTAGATAGTAAGAATATAGAAATATCCATTTTAATCACTCTATAGAAAAAGAAAAAAAGAGAAAAAGAACAATTGAAACTAAAATTCAGAGACTAATGAGTGGTCAAAGTTGTCAATTGCACTGCATGAATCAGAGTCCTTCATGGTTTAGGGTTAGGTGATTACCCAGTTCCCATCCCTCCACTGCAATGCCTTGCTCGACGGTAAATTTGATAAAGTCTCGAGCATTTGAGGAATCCCATGGTCCCCATGTGCCCGAGACAAGTCGTGAGCGGTTGTAAAGGGCATTTAGTCCAAATACAACCTGAACTCTGCAAGCATGAAATTCAACTCAAGTAAGTGTAACAGTCTCTTGTTGTGCAGGTGAGATTGCTAGCACCTCTTTACAACCTCATCATCATTAGTAGCAAGAATACTATTCAGGACCTTAACGTTCTTTAGAGGTCCTTTGGTTCACTCAAGAATCTGAATCCATCACTCTGATTCTATCAAATGTTTAGCTAAAGTTTGTGTATGTGCTCGCTATCTTGCCATTAAATTCACGTTTCTCAATAAAATTCACGTTTAGAAAGCCAGTAATATCATATTGCAAAGGTCATTCCAATTCTCCTAGCAAAGGGTGCAGACTTAAATGGGCTAAGGAGTGATACGGTTGGATAGATATTAATTGGCCTCACCCTGATTTGGCAAATAGTTTGTTGAGAGCAATCCAGCGCTCCATAGCCAAGCACCCTCCTCGGTAGCCAGTAATGCTTACGGCGTCTTTCTCCAGCGGCAGACATTGTTTCGCAGGATCGCTCAAGCCTATGTCATAAACAATTTCGTCTTGCACTGTGCCTCCAAGGCGAAGGCGCAACGGAGATAACGCTGTGTGGATTTCCAGATCAATTTCAGTACTACTAACAGCTCCTCAATGCTGCATGTGCACATGATGATTTCCAAAGGATTGCACAGGTGAGGGAATCTTGTACCTTGGAGCGACTTCTCAAGCAGCGGATGAGTGAGATTCTGCACATATAGGGTACGTCCACTGCCATTAGTCAGCAATCTGCCCTGCCGGCAAAATCGGCACTTACAGATTTTGCTTTGTCCTGGGCAGTCACATGTACAATACATGTGACTTGCGCTGCTCTTGGAATATTAATACCTAATGATTCATCAGAGCAAGTACATGCAGTGACCCTCAGATTGTCAATCCATATTGTGTGTTCCACTTACCCTTCTCCGGCACCGGAAGAGCAATGCTCGTGACTGAGAAAATGTTACACAGTTGGAGGGACGTCATACAACCGGTTCAATTAAGATTTCTTCTTACAACAATCTGCCAGTGTTTTCTACGAAATAATATCCGCTAATTAGCGTAACAATAGAGGAGGCATAAATGCTCCACATGCAAGTTCTTGGCATAGGAGGGATCAGCTCTTGTGCAAGTTCTTGCCATGAATTTGACAGCCTGACTGTCCAATCCAAAGAATATACATGCTGAGACACCACTTCTAATTAGGCAATACAGATCCATAGATTCACCTAAAACCAGCACTAGAGGGTATTGGAGTTCTGGACTTGTGCTCCAAGAATGGAGGAAACATGATTTGAAATCTCTGAAGGGAGGCAGAATTGTGAGACAAGATCTTGGGGTTGAGAATCACTCAGACTGGATTTAGAATAGAAATACACAAATAGAATTGCACAATTGAAATCACAAACTCAGATAAACCGATTGTACCTAAAACCAGCAGCAAGTACTGTTGCTCCACATCTTATCTTGCAAATGGTACCAGAACAATGTCACATACTTTTGGTGTGTCTACTTTAGAGTTTAGATGATGCCTCTCTACATGCATGTAGATTCTGAACCAAATAGACTATTATCCATAGTTACTGTCCGGCAGCATAGGAATGGCAAAAAGTTTGCTCATGTGAGACAGGTAATCTGGCAAGGAATTGATTTGTTTTTTTGCAGTTTCAAAATTGGTCATGCAACTTACAAGGTTGAGGATGGAGGCATGGTCCCAGGAGCAGCTTCCGTAGCTGCACCTATCCTGTGGGTACCAGTCCAAAGTGGCGCACACAAATGTATCATCAGTGGTGGCCAGGATTGAACCTGCATCCACTTCCACTTCACAGTCCACGCCCTCGTCTCCATGGCTCTTCGTCAATGGTGCAACATCACTGCAACAAGTCTGCAGAACAGAGAGAGATGTGAGCAGCAGAGGCAGGAGCAGAAGCTGAAGCCCCTGAAAGAGGCCCATGGTGAGTCGATTTCCGTGCAGGTCTGGCACAAGAGTTGTGCTTTTAACGTAGCTGGTTGTATGGATGCTTCAGTAAGGTAAGTTGTTGCTCGACTACTTCATTGAACAATGGACAACTTCAAGCTATGTCAGTGGTCCCCAGTTGTGACGGCAATGGGAGTTGTGTACACAAGCTACAATTGATGTGAATGCATATTGCTTATATTAGATGCCAGGGTACATGAGTGCATTGTACACACACATGCATATAGAGTGACGTGCAGGCTCAAACACAAAAGGCTGTCAAAGGAGAGCATACAAGAAATATGGAGGGGATTACAATGAACACATAAGCCCTTGCAAAGGTGGGATTGCTGCATACAGTCCAAACTCTTTCCAGACAACTGTAGTTGCAACTCGATGACTTTTTGAACAATTGACAATTATAGGTGCAGTTAAGTATTAGTAAAACACATCCATTTGAGACAATAAAGGCGAATGTATGATAGTTCACTACATCTCCTTCAGTTCAATTCTGTGGCAGTAAAGATGAACATATGCAGTCCACTTCCTCATCTTTTATTAGAGTGTTCACAATGGTTTTGATTTTGGTCTCCTGGAACAAATGAAAAGAAACGGCTGCTGATATCATGCAACCATGTGTACTTTCAAATCGTGCTGTGATATACTCTGTATGATGAGACCATACTGTTGGCAGATAGCAGGTTCAACAGAAAATAAATCTAAAATGTAATTTCAATTTATTTTTGGAAATGATTGGTTACATCTGTTGAAATCAAGTCAAAAAAATGTCTATAATTTATTGATTCAATAATTTAAATTTGATTAATCATCTCTTGCACCATTAAACATCTCAACATTTGTATATGGTGATAGGAATGGTTAACCTTTTTGATATTCTGTGGAGGTGAGTGGAGAGGTCCTTATATTGAAGTTCATTGTTCTTCATCCATCCTTAAAGGCTATGGATATTTGAAGGAAGGCGAGAGCTTGACAGCTCAAAGAAAAAATGCAATAATAGTTTTCACAAAGGAACTCCAGACCTCAATAGTCAACTTTTTTCAAAATGTGATCAACTAAGCAAATGTGGGGAATCAAGTTAAATTTCACTTCCCAAAATCTTTTTATGATTTGTGACTTGTGACAATATTCTTCCCTACCCTCCTCTGATTTTTGTTCAAGATTTTTTATTGGAGGTTCCAAATCACAAACAGATTTTTAACTTTATTTAGCACATTTTAATACTTGATCAAGTTTTGAATTTTTGAATTTATTTTACAATGTTTAAATGAGGTCTAAAGTGTAATTGTAAAAATAGTTAGTGCATTTGACTTTATTATAAGTAGTTGAACTCTTTCATGTCCTAATTTACATATCCCACATAGATTTTGCCCACTAGTATAATATATTAGTTGTTTATATTTCAAAACTTGAATGTACATCACCATTACAATTTTGCCCACAATGGGCTAAGTTACCTTAAAGTAATCCCATTCTAATTTCAATCCCTTTCTAAAACCGACCACTACAAATTCTTGCTTAAAATGTACTCCCACTATTCATGAGAGTCTATGATTGGTTTTAGAAACACTATTTTCAACACTTTAAAAATTCATAGTTTATTCATACAAGGTCCAAAAAATACAATTTAAGAGAATCTAGAATCTCCTTTCAACTACCAACAAGACCCTATACAAAGTTTATCATTATAATTATTGGAGAACCCCACACACGTCCAATTAAAGTGAGAGATCACATGATGCTCAAAGAAAAACTGAAACACAGAACTCCAATTGGTTTGCATCATGCCATTGATTTCATGTTTTGTTGTTCCACAGATTCTTAATTCATTGTAAACTGTGAATGATGTGCATTTTTGTTTGTTGATTCACTCAGTGGAGTTGTATGGAATTTTAGTACGTAGCACTTGTCACCTTCATTGACTCGAGTCTGCAATATAATGTACAGTACCCGGCAACTCTCATTCGTCCACCCTATTCCATCATTTAAAACAATTGTGCATAGTATAATGGACATTCAATTCTTATGCAATCCCAATCAAGCATACCAAGTTTCAGTTTCAAAAAATCAAAACTTTACTTTTGGTGAATTTTTTAATTTAATTTTCATGAATTTACGTGATTATTCATTGAAAAACATTGGTGATGAATTTCTTAAATTTGATTGCAGAGATATCATGTAGGAAACATCCATACACATCTTTTCTTCAATGTACATCTCCAAAAAAGTTTCACAACTTCCTCTATGGAAATTTCAATGTTGGTGTGACAATGCTCTAATTTTGAAAAATAGATATCTCTTTATTGTACTTAGGTTTTGGCAAAGTAATTTTGCATCATGGTACAAAATTAGTTACAATGCAAGTGTCAAATAACAAAATATAGTTAAAATATAGAAATATGTCTTTCACAAAATTTAGTCATATGACATTTCACATTGAATTATGCATAGATCATATTTTTGTTACTCAATAGGGTGTTTTTAAACATGAAAGATGTGTATGGATGTTTCCTACTTGTGCAATCAAATTTAAAAAAATTCATCACCAATGTTTTTCAATCAATTGTCACGTAAAACAATGAATTTTAAGTAATACAATTCACTCAAAATGGAAAAAAAATTTGAAAAAAATCCAAATTGGGTGTGTTTGATTGGAATTGCATAAGAATTGAATGTTCATTACACTAAGACAAAAAATGCCAATTACTCCGTATATTCTATATTATGCAAAATTCTTTTGAATGGTAGAATAGGAGAGACTATTGAGAAATGTCAGGTACTATACAAGGTGTGTTTTTTCATTTATTCCACGTAGTGCAAAAAGTGATCTTCACTGGTGTGACAAAGCTATGGAAATGGAGGAAATTTGCATTGCATGGATGAAAATTCATTTATTCATCCCAAAGAGTGTACATTCATCCAAAATAGAGTAATCCTATTTCTAGATTTGGTAGCAATTTAGCAATTTCATCCACTGAAAAGGAAGAATATTTTACCAAATATTCCCTCTAAATATTTCATTGCATTTTAGCAAAAAATTCCTCCCAAAAAATTCCCTGTCAATGTATATTCCACTATCACAAAAAAATATTAACTGTCAGATGTCCCACCTGCACTGACTGACTGATTTTCCTCTCATGCTCACCTGCAATGGTTTTATTTTTTTATTTTTTGAAACACATGGACTTGCAATTATTGTAGACTAGAGAGCAATGTGACATGTCCATAACTGAATTGTGAACCCCCAACATTTTACTTTTTATTTTCATTTTAGTTTTCTTCCAAAAATTGTTAAAATTGTCATTTTTGTGACACTTAGAAGGTAGCATCTTGAAAGCTTTAAATACACCAACTTTTAACTTTTCTTCTAGATTTCTCTCATTAGAGGAGTTTTCGGGGTCGGGGAGGGCTGCATGTTCCCCTGGCTGCCAGCAGCGGAGGAACAGCAGCGGCAGCCGTTCCCTGGGCTGGGTGACGTGGATTGGAGACTGCCACGTCACCCACCAAAAAAAAAAAAAAATCTGTTTTTTTTTGCATTTCAAACGTAAAAAAAAATTAAAAAAATTAAACAAAAAATAAATAAAAATCTGACAGCACATGTTCCCGCGATCTGCCAGCGGGACAGGGTCGGGGGAATAGGCCTGAAACGGCCCTCCCGAACCCCAAAACTCCTCTAATGTAGTGTGGACTCAGAGAGTACATTGATTACACCAATATGTTTATCACTATCATCTCTTATAAAAATTTCAAACTCTTTTAAGAATTTTTGTATTTACTATGATTTTTACAAAGAATTAATTTTTTTAATCATATAAATATCATTTTAATTCTTTCAATTCTGAAAAATGAGGTTGAATTTGGATTTATATTACTATGTGAGAGAAATATCAAATTTTTGAAAGGTGTATTTTAATATAGAAAACTAATGAAGTTTGATGATGTGGAAACATGGAATCCCCTTTTTGACCATCTAAAAAAGTGTTCATTCAAGTTGTTTTTCAATTGCAATTCGAAATGGAGTTGATATTATTTTTCATAAATTTTTCTCTTGATTTGTGGGGAATTGTGTCTTTCTAATGATAAGTCATTAGAAAAGATTTCGGGGTCCAGAGGGCTGTTTCAGGGCCGTTCCCGGCGATGTTCCCCCGGCAGTGAAAGAACGCCGTTGTCAGATTTATTTATTTTTGAAAAAAATTAAAAATTTGAAGTCCTTAAAATGAGAAACAAAGTTAATTTTTTTTTTTTTTTTAAACTGACCTGGCAGTCTCTCGGCCAGGTCAGCACAGGCGGGGAACAACGGGTTTCGAGTTGGGAACTCGCAACCCTCCTTGAGAGCCAAAACACATGTAATGTCATTTAGAGCTCAATTTTGGAGCTAAAGTATGTTTTTCACTATCAAATACACTAGGTAGCAAAATAATTGTGACCTTTTGTTGCAAGTCAAAGGCAACTTACTATTGAATTTGGTGAAGTTCTATTGGTACATTGCTTCATTAGGCTTGCAACAAGGGCCTCATATTGTTGCACCATTGAAAGATCTCAGAGTATTTAGCCCAAAATCTATTTATTACATGTTCTCTAAGCACTAGCTATACTCAAAGAGCATCACCACTTATACATGAAACAAAGGAAAATGACATATTTTATACAAATTGCGCCAACAATTAATACTTGGATGCACCAAAAGATTTTCTTTGTTGATGGAAAAAATATTTCTTTTTTGAGGATAATAATTCTACCAAATATAATTTTTTCTTCTACAATTATTACTCTAGCATAATAAATGATGGACATTCTTTTACTTTTGTATACAAAGAGACTCATGGTTAGAAAGAAGTTAAAATAACAAGTTGCACAAATAGGATAGAACATCTCCTTAAGTACAACAAAACTTCCTCATGTCAAAAGATTGCATTTAGTTTACAAGGTGGAATTACTTGTTTAAGATTTTTGACCTAAATACAACATGTTTCTGAAATTTACCCCTACATAATCTTGCCTAAAATGGACAACATCTATTCATAAAGAGCCAAAGGTTGATTTTGGATAGTTACACCTATTTTTAGCACATTGAAAATTCATAATCTATTTATCTATCTAAAGTATGTGTACTAAAAGAATATGGAATCTCCTTTTGACTTCCCAAAAGATTGAACAAAAATTTACATAGTTTGATTACAAGAAACAAGTTTAGGTGTACTTACCTTGAACTTCTTCCATCATTTGAGGCTTCTTACACCTCTCATAAATTAAGAAAATAATGTTTCTTCATTGCATTTTGACGTAATCTAACTGCAATGAATGTAAATCGATTTGCCATAATTGTGTGTTACAAAATGTAACTTACATTGGTAAAAATATTCTCCCCTTGTAATAAGTTATAACCACAAGTAAATTCATTTGTAACAAACACTAGTAGCACAAATTGGTGTTCATCAATCAACCTAACATTGTTTACCAATGAGGCAGGGGATCCTTGAAAAGGAAACCTCTATAATGAAATTGTCTTATTTGATGTCTCCTCAGCCAACTCCAATCCTTGAATTATATTGAAAGTCTCTCCCACACATTGAGGGAGGCATATAAGGTTGAATTGCCTATTACCACACATATTTGCTATCTAGGTATTTTGGACGGAAGCTATTTGTTAGTTCCCATATTTTTTCAAAGATTGAAAAGTTTGAGAGAAGTCAATTGTGAAAAGAATGAAGACATTCGGACAAGAAGTGAATTTTTTGTGATTTTTCAAAGTTGAAATGTTAAAATTGTGAATAGACCTTTGTTGAAGCATGAACAAACCCATGTTAAAGTGTAGGTTGATGTGTCCGCTCTCAAAGTGCATTGCCATTATGATAAAGGGTTGCAAAGATTGTCTTAATAGATGGGCCAGTGATGCAAGTTGGAGGATCTTGTAGGTGACGGAATTGGATGGATGGTGGTATTAGGTAGTTTTACCTTAACCCCTTAGTGCTCCACATGTCAAAATCTGGCTTCTCAAGATTGAAAGATTTTCTTGTTTAACTGTTCAAAGGATGTGACCCTTTCCTTGAAGCTCCCGGCTTGTCTCGACTACCAATCGGTACGATCAGTTTATGTAGATCTCTCTTTAGTTGATAATTTGATTGGAATGATTTCTAAAGGGAATGGATTTTAGTAAACCCGCACCGCGTACTAAGGGATTAATACCTTTCAAAGACCATTGCCTAGTTATACAATATCTAGTTAACCTTCAAGCATTGGCATGAATGGTTGAAGTTTAAGGTAGAACTACCCATTATTGCCATGGCGCCATCCACCCAATTCCAACACCTAGAGAATCGTCCCATTTGTGTCAGTGATCCATCCATTACCATAATCTTACCAACCTATAATCATAATGGCAATGCACTTGAAAAGCGGACATGTCAGCCTACACTTTTCAACAAAGATCTACTCATGCTTTAACATTTAACCTTTGAAAAATCACAAAACATTCAATTATTATCAGAATGTCTTCATTCTTTTTGCAAATGACTTCTCTCAAACTTTTCAATCTCTGCAAAATGTGTGAGCTCATAAATAACTTCTCCAAAATACCTAGGTAGCACATCTGTATGGTATTGGACAGTTCTACCTTATCTGTCAATCAAGAACCTTCGGGGCCACAATTTGCACGACTCACACTGCCCCCCAAACCACCCAATTCCCCAAGTAACAGAAAGCCAGTCCACAACAGTGTGAAGACAACATACTTTCTAATTTCTAGGAAGACTTGGCATCAAAATTCACGCCATTCCGACCCAAATTTGCACAGAAGCAGAGGCAGACACATAGTAAGTTAAGTTATTAGTACTGGCATCTTCAACATCCATTGCTGTAAAAGGGTCTATGAGTACCAAAAAAATGTCAGTGCCATGGATTAGGTGCAGCACGGACACCCGGCACACATCAACACTGCCGAAGTTGACACCTAAGGTAGAACTACCCTTTACCACCCTGATTCACAATCTGACTATATTGGGGCCAACTTTAGGAAAGACACATATTTTTCAGAGGTGTGTTTTTGTTTCAGGAGTCAAACCCAAGTGAAATTATAATTTTTTGATAAAAACTGTAATTTCTGTGAATTTCTGAAGTGAAACTGCACAACCGCCACTAGACTGGATTCATAAACGTCCTCTTACAACTCAATATCGCTTTCCAATGTACCTAATAGCACTTGAAGACTCACCAATCATTAATTGACACGTTATTTTTTAATAGCATTAATAAATTACTGTTGTCAGAATCTGAAGTGGATTTGCATGTTTTTATGACGGAATTGGGATAAAGTTATAGACCACGGAATTGAATGACTGATGGAATTGGGCAGTTTTACCTTACATTTGGACCAAAAAGAGTTTGCACCTTTTCTTCCATATTGATTATACAACACGTACACAATCTGAAAAACAACAATCTATGAGAGTTTAGTATTGTTTTTTTTGAAAATTCACAACTTGTTCATATGATGTTCAAATAATATATGTTTAAATGTGTTGGAGTTCACTTTCCGTTGTTGATAAGATCCAATAAAATAATTTATATATTTAATAATAGTAACTATGCTCTAGACCCCTCAAATTATATCCTTTGCCTCAATCCTAACATATCAAGCAAGAACCCTTCAAATCTGCATTTAGTCACCTTTATCCTACATTCTACTTGGTGATTGGTCAATTGCCTATGTATGGGATATATTTGGTGAATAAAGGTGGGAGACAAAAATTTTGAGGGCTCTTTATAAATACACGTAAAATTTGAGTGTACTAAATTTTGCAAGCAAGGGTGTAAATGCTCTTAAGGTCTCTTTGGGCATAAGGCCACCAAAAGGCACTTGAGATTGTTTGCATCTCAAATTTTTCCCAAGCCACTAAGGTAAATGAGCCCATTGTGGTCGGAATTTGGAGTCTGCCCTATGCCATTGCTGAAATTTTTCAAATTTTTTCACACACAAAGATAAGTGTGAGAAATAAAGAAAGCAATTGAAATTTTATTTTTCAAACAATGGTCTGTAGGTTGCTCCATAACCAACAAAAAGTGTACCCAATATGCTCATCTTAACCACCTAAAGTGGTCATAATAATTTCTAATGTAGAATGCCATGAAAAGTCATTGCTAACAATGATTTAGAGCATCCCCATGGCAGGGCGCCAACTTGTAGTTCATACATTATGAATTAAAATTGAGTTCTAGAGGAGAGGAAGAGTTCATTATATACACATGAGGTAGTAGGATGTAGAACAACCCATGTGGGATAATGTAAATTAGAATTAGTAGGAATTCAACCGCTCATAATTAAGTCAAATGTAGGTTTTATTTTTTAATAGATTTCAAACCTCATTTAGGCATAGTAGAAAAAAAAGTTCAAAACACTTTGAGCTAAGAAAAGTTGGTAAATGAAGACAAATTTAATCTCCCAAAATCTGTTTGAGATTTAGAATCTCTGATCAAAAGTTATAGACAAATTTGAGAGAGGGGTGTAGATTGAGTTGGAACCTAATTGGATTTACCCAACATATAGTTATGTTCGTTCCAAGGGAGGTCTTTCTAATAGGATTGTTTCTAAATGTACCTAATTGGCCTAAACAAACACCAAGAATAGATAATTGATCCCACATTCATTCTCTAATTACTAAAATAATTATTTAATTTTTCTCTTATTATTTATCATTTGTTTTTAATTTATAAATTATTATCATTATGCTTATCTTCCCAAATTGGATTCAGCATCTTCTCTTCCCAGTTGGCACCAAACTTTCTCCAAATCGTCCTTTCTTTTGCAGCTACTCTTTAATCACCCGACTTGGCTTGATCAATTTGTTTGGCACATCCGAATTGGGCTTGCACACTCACTGCTTCTTCTCCAATTTGCTACTTTTTACTCACAACTAGGGAACACTCACCAACTTGGTTTATCTTGTTTCTCATCTTCCCAGCATTAACACTTTCACCTACCAACTGGAAATTTTGCTTCACAGCTTCACAACTTGGTCTCTCAAAATTCTGACACTTACAGAACTCACATCTTTTTCTACCCAACTTGGGCAATTTCTTTTTCTCCATTTTTATCACTCATAAAACTTTAATCATTCATGAATACTTCTCAACTTATACCAATTGCATTCTCTTAAAAATACCAAATTGGACTTCTTCCAAGATAGCATTCAGGCATCCCTCATATCTGACTCCTATTTGGGCCTTGCTGTTATACAACCTTCCGACTTGGCAAAACCTCGCCTTCACTCATGCTCACAGACCGAATTGGGAATCAATCAGGCTGCACACAACATCATATGCCAAAACCCATACATACATGCATACATACCAATTTGGACTCAAAGCACACAATTCCAAATTGATGTAAAACAGTCAATCACATAATCATCACCAGAAACATCAACACCAACTGGATTAAATCATCATTTTATAAATCTGAGTTGGTGTATAAATCACCGTTTACACTTTTGTATCTTTCCCATCATAACTGGTTCTCATCAAAAAATTTCCAATTTGGACTTAAGATTCTACAGTTCCATTGTCCCTGATTTACTATTCATTCAAGTTGGAAACATCTTCTACAACTTGGAAATTCTTCATCAAATTCTTTGCTACACCACAGCTCACCTATGCTGATTCACTCAACATCTATTCCAATTTGGAAATCAATTGCACTCTAATGATATACTTAAAACTCCAGCACTAAAACTCCAATTAGGATCTTCTTCCTCTTCTCTCCACGAGAATCACCTGGACAGCCTTCATCCACAACTCCCGAATAGGATTTAAACATGCATCATTGCAGACACTTTTCCCAACTGGGAAAAACACAAGCCACCCCCGACTTGGTACAAGCACACACACATCAAGCATAAAACACACACAAACACATAAATTACACAACCAACTTGGACTGGGACTCACAACGGACTCGCTCAACACTAGGTAGCTTCCTAATTGGAAAGCTCAGCTTTAAAACCCCAAGCACAGCGGTTCCCTAACCAACTTGAACATAACATCAAAATCCACAAACTGCCGAATAGGAACCTCAAAAATAACTGCATTAAAACCATAAACACAACTTCCCAAATTGGCATACACTGCACACAAAGCAAAACTACAACCCTAACTGCTGTTCGCAAGCAAAAACCAAATCGGGACACAACTGGAATACCCCAGAGTAAGATCATGACAATTCCGACTTGGAATAAAACTCAAACCATTCCACTTGGAATAACCAGCCTGCAATCCAACTCGGATCTTTCATTCATGCCTTCCACTCCTCACATCTCAATCAGCTTCCACCATTGCTTCCGAATAGGAATTACTCCAAAAACTGACCCTCCAAATAGGTTAATATATACCTAAAATTGCCAATTTGGAACATCATCCACATAAAACATAGCCAAAATCATGCAAAAATAACATCAAAATAAAAAAAACTTAAATCCGAATAGGTCATTTACAAGGGGTTGGAAGGGAATTATTTCTTACAATTTTGAATTTCTTCTCTCAAATTTGTCCATATATTATAATTGGAGGTTCAAAATCTCAAACGGATTTCTGGAAATGAAAGTTATCTTCGTTTACCAAATTTTTGTAGTTCAAAGTGTTTTGAAAAAAAAATTCTACCATGCCTAAATGAGGTATGAAATTCCATTGAAAAACAAAACCTACATTAATTTAACTATGAGTGGTTGAGCTCCTACTAATTCTAATTTACATTATTCCACATCGGTTGTTCTACATCTTACCACTTCATATGTATATAAAGAGTTTTTCTACTCAATTCTAATCTCAAGGTAAGATGGAGACATTTTTCAACAAATGTGAGATGGTTGGTGGATTTAATTCTCTTATTTATTTGAAAGCAATTTTTTGTGATTTGGCACCCTCATTTGGCGAGTCTGCCGTGGGAGTGCTCTTGCACTGAAAAGGTTGGGTGTTCCTAATGCGGTCACTAATCACTCCATGAATATCAGGTTCGATATTGATTGTGGTTTGAGAAAACCGTCATGGGATCATGAGATGTCCACTATGGGTGGTCTGACCGTTATGGGCTGTTTTACCTTATCTACTTACGTTATTGGCTTGGTTTACTGCAGGTGTGTATCTTAATCAATCTTGTGTTTTAAATTTTCTTCTGTATAATGCATGCGGTTGAACCTCAAGATTGTTTTAATAATATTATAGTCACCAATTCTCAGTCTAGACAGGCAGGTGCCTCTGAGAATGTTTCTTTTTCCGTCTTGTTATTACAGGCAGGGGTGAAAACTTTTTGCTCCAATTTTTTGGATATGGTATATGTACTCTGGAATGTTTCTCAGTCACTGTCTTGTACGTAGCTAGGTATCTGTTTCAGGGAGTTACGGTGCACTCATCTGTTTGTGCTAATTTTGGGTTGCTCATTCTTGCAGGGGCATGTATAAGGATTGTTGTATACAAAAGATTCTCACGTAACAAGTGCTTGTTTTACTTGAAGCGGCAACGAGCTGCAAATTAATAACCAGCAAGAGCGAGCTGCTTCGGTCTTCTGCCCTTGGGCTGGGCACCTTGGAGTCCTTGGATTGTTGAAGCTGTTACCTACGGCTGTGCTCCTGTGATCATTGCACACAACATTACTGTGCCATATTCACATGCCATTGATTGATTGGGGCAACATCTCATTGAGTGTTTGTGGAATTCTCCTGGACGTGGCAGCTACAAATCTAACTGCAATACAATTAAAGGAACCTTTGGAAGGAGGAAAACCGGCGTGTGTTATTGTTCACAGATCCGCTTGTACGTGAAGGGCGATGCCTCATGGCAAATATGTTTGATCGCTTGTCAAAGAAACTCGACAGATCATATAATATCAAACACTCCAGCACACATCGATAATCATCACAGTACTTCTCGTTTGGAAGAAATGAGTGACTCAAGGAATTGAAGGACTCGGTTAATTTTCCTCTGGAGATTCATATTGCCATCATTCTCTGCTTATTCGCAAACTCGAACTTGCATATGTCATGCAACTGGATTATGAAGTGGACGTCTTGTGAACCAGCTTGGACAAATAAACACAGCTCCATGGCACATTGCCCTTGCAAGGAGAGCTAGAGCTAGCTTGTGTGTACCTAGCTATGACAATAGCTCAAGAAGACAAGTTTTCTGGACTCACTTCTTCCTCCGGATGCAGACGCAGCACAACACTTGATCAGAGACAGTCACAGGACATTTTTTTTCCCCAAGCTTGAATTAATCATGTATGATTGAAGCAATATAGGTTTCATTGCAGGATCATTCTGCTCTTGTCGACTGTCTTATACCACAATCTAGGTTTCTGTTGCGCTGCTCAGCATCTGTTAGAAAGGTTTCGAAAGTGAAGGAATTGCGAGAGATCGTCACTGACTGCGAGTAGCGCTAGCATAGCGTCGGCCTCAAACATATTTGAGATTCATTATAGAAAATTGTTTCGCTGTGCAGTCGTGGATTTCAAATTCTTTTTCATTCTTTCAAAATCTTTTTCATTCAAATGATCATTCAAGTTGTTACATGTCATTTCTATTGCAAAGAGCAAAAAACTTTTTTTTTTTTTTTTTTTTTTTTCATATCTAACTCTAGGATTTTGTACTAGACTATCGTAAAAATATGTGGAAGAAATCTCAAAAACTTTGACCATACAAATTGCAAGATATTTGCATTTAAAGTGAAATAAATAAATTTTTATGTACCTTGCTTGACTAGATTTTTTGCACTATTGATTTTGAATTTCTAATTTTTTATATTGAAGAATCAAGTTGAAGTCTAGGACAAAAAATTCAAAAAAAAAACAAAAAAAACTTAATTTTCATTCATTGAAAAATTGTTCAATAGAAGTAGGTTCAAGATTGAAGGGAAAACTAAACTATTAATAGCTCTGAGATGGAATTGAAACACACTCATTTCAACAGTGAGATTGTTCTATTAAGAAATCTTAACCTTGTCAAGTTCTTTTTTTTTGGATAAATTGTGAAAATTGAATTCAAAAATGAATCCGCTACAAATTATTTTTTCAAGAAGATGATTTGGATGCCCCAAAATAAAATTGTCCAAAATTTTCTCATAACAAATCCAAATGAAATGAATCAAAGCTTTCCAAGTAGATAAAAATATAATCTATGTGAAACAAATTAATTAATTTTTTTATTCAAAGATTTTGTGAATGTCCTTTTTGCCCGTTGGTCTCATTGTGCTATAATTTTTTTATCCAAAGCATTAATTTAAATAAAAAATTATATTCCTCCAAAGCTCATATATTGTTCAATCTTCACAAATAGTATATTTAAAAAAATTACAACAAATATTGAGACCATAAGAGCCCCTCTAAAATCTATTTTGTCCTCTGAGGAGACAATAGGACTTTAGGGATTAACCCTTGAATGCCCAAACTATGTTTTTTTGGCAACATAGGAATTTTGGGTAGCTCACTATGAAAGGGATTTTTTTTTCTTTGAAATTTAACACAATATGTATCCAAGGAGTAGCTTTAAGGCCCAACAATTTTCATAACTTTTGAAAACATGGCTTAAAAGTTATTGCATGATATTTTGTTTTCAATGCTTGATGGAAGCCCAAGCAACAAAAAAATCTTCTTTGTAAATCACTTTTCTAATAAATAAAAACTTTGAAATTGGTTCTCTAGATTTATATATACATGGAAAGCTTTCAATCATTCCATTTTGATAAATGGGATGAAAGTTATGAGGAGTTTTAGTTTGATATAATTTGGGGGTAGTTATGGAATCTTAATCTAAGACAAACTTTGAAGTCCTTTATTTAACTCTATTTTAAATATTTAAAAAATAAATAAAAGAGTCAGGTGTATATTTTTTATTGCAACATTAAAACTATTGGGCTGGGATTGGCATTTTTCATTTCCATAAATAAATTGTTAACAATTTCATATTTTGAATCATTATTTATTTATTTTTACTTATTTATTTTCCCTTATATGTTGTACAATTTCTAATGGTCTAAAAATTTTCAAGCATGTAGCCAACTTCTCTAGGAAAAAGAATCCCCAAAAGCACCACTATTTTGGACATTTTTTCATATAGGGTCGTTGCAAGAAACACCTGTCTATTTTGGTTCAAACAGCCATAGTACTGGAGTACTATGAACTTTTGGAATAATTTTTTTTAAACAAAATAAAATAAGGATAATTTGTAAAGCATTCTAAAAAATATAAGTGAGAAAATTCAAGACAAAAAAAATGTATCTCTAAAAGTTATACACACTCAAAGAGTGATGGAAAATACTATGAAAATAGACACTTTGGGATTTTATTTTTAGAAAATATTTAAAAAACTTGAAAAAATTTGAAAAAATAATCCATTTTTCTTAATTTAGAGATTCTCCTTCTCAATCACTTTTATCTTTGAAAAAATAAAATTGTGTTCTCTGCACTTGTACAAAGGTAGTGCACTTTGAGCACATGTGGAGGGTGCATTGTTTACTATTTTTAGAAATCCTTCAGTGAAATTGTGTAACTTTAGTATAAGTCCTTGTATACCAATTTTGAGCTTCAAATTCTTATTTTTGGGTCAAAAATAGTACTACAAACCTCCAAAATGGCCAAGGTAGACATCCAATTGGGGGTTGTTTAAAAATAGTAAAACAATTTTAATTAATCCCAAAAAATTATTCAACATTTGAAACTACGACATATACCTTTTCTTGAAGTTTCATGCAAAATGGACAAATGATGCAAAAGTTATGAGTAGAAAACTACATGTCCAAAGTTAAGGGGACACAAAATAGGACAAGTGTTTCTTGCAATCACATAATGTAAGCTAGTGAAGCACAATTGGCCGGTTTTTCACAGGGCCCCCAAAAGGATTTCTATGAATTCAAAAGCTCATATCTTGCAATCCCTGTATTGAAATTTTTTGAAATTTTTTCCACGTGTTTTAAAGTTGGCATACTACAAGATCCTACGATTACATGTGTCCAAAAAACATTTCCCAAAATTTGGTACTTGTACTAGAACTGGCAATTTTGAAGTGTTTTTGGCAAAAATATAGTCAAGGTCTCAAGGAACTTAACCTCTAAAGGTCAAAACTATTTTTTTTGGCAACATAGCAATTTTGGGCAGTTCACTACAACTGGAATTTTTATTTTATTTTTCTAAAATTTTCACACAACATGTGCCCAAGGAGTGGCTTTAAGGCCCAAAAAATTTCATAACTTTTGACTACATGGTTAAAAAGTTATTGCATGATATGCCGATGGACAACCCAAAAATTTCTTAAAAAATCACTTTTTTCAAAAATAAAAACTTGAAATTGTTTTTCTAGATTTATATATAATCATTCCATTTTGATTTACAAGATGAAAGTTATTATCTAATTGCTTTTAATCATTCCATTTTGATTTACAAGATGAAAGTTATGAGGTGTTTTAGTTTGAGGGTAGTTATGGATCCCTACTCAAAATTAAACTTTGGAGTCCTTTATTTAAATCTATTTTTTATATTTTTTGAAAAAATAAAGAACATATGATGTAGATTTTTTATTACTACATTACCACCCTTGGAATTGGATTTTTTCAATTTTTTTCTTTACAATTTAATGTTTCGAATCACTTTGTATTTCTTTCTATTTACTATTTTTTTCCTATATGTTGTGCAATTCCAAATTATCTAAATTTTTCAAGACTGTAACCAACTTGACTTGAGAAATGAAAACAAAGAGTAACCACCATTTTGGACATTTTTTCAGACAAAGGTGACCTTGTGAAGTGCAGTTGCCCGTATTTTTTCACTTCAATTGTTAATATCTTGCAATCTACACAGTGGAAAATTCTGAAATTTTTCCCATATTTTTTCAAACTATTTTACTACAAATCCTACGGTTACATGTTTCCAAAAATGTTTTTCATCTAAAATTTGGTGCTTGTATGAGAAATGACAGTTTTGGAGCATTTTTGATGAAAACATAGTCTTTGACCTTTAGGGGTTAAGGGGTTAAAAGACGGACTAGTGGTCATGGAAATCATCCCTTTGATTACTTTGTAAATCATTGGCTTAAAAAAAATGCAAAAGTCCTCATTAGAAGTCAAAATACTATAAAAGATCTCCCCTTTTCACAATTTTTTTTGAAGATGGATAGTTGCACTTCTATCCTACTAGGAAGAATTAATTGTCATCCATCAACCATTTTTTTGGTCTATGGTGACGTTTAAAGGTTAATATTGTTTCAAAAGTTTTTGATCATTTCTATGGTGGATTCTAGCCGTGAGAATTGTAGATTACATAATAGGACTAAATTTTTGAAACTTTTTTGTGATATTTGAGTGTTTTTACTTTGTTTTTGGTAGTATGTTTGGTGTTTTTGAGTCCAAGATTGGTGGTATGGGCTGATTTTGATGAGTTTTTGGGGTGTTCAGATGGTCTGTGGATTCCGAGTTGAGTATGTAGAGGAAACAAGTTTAGCCAAGCTGATTGATGGTCAATTTGTTTTAAGCCCAATTGGGTTATTTTTACAGGATGGCTTTTATTTCAAGTTGGAATTGTCGGACAGTTAGGTAAGTCATAGTTGGAATGTCAAGTTGGAATGTGTGGGTGAATTCCAAGTGGGAAGGTGGTTTGTTGAAGTAGATGGTGGTGGATCCTAGTTTGGAGATGTTTGAGGAAGGTTACCAATTTAGGTGTCAAATAAGAGCTAATTTTTGAGTGAAGTCCAATTAGGAGTTATGCAAGTTGGTGAAGTCAAATCAATTGAAGTGATTGGTGCAGTTGGTGATTGTTGTCTCCTTTGATTTTCTATTAGGTTGTTTTTTATTTCATTCTTAGGCACCATCTTATAAAGTGCCAGTGGAGTTCCAGCCCATTGTGCTGCGTATTTCTGTTTGTTTTTGTATATGTGTGTCTAAGTTTGGAATTTGTGTGCTAATTGACTGTATGAGTTTGTGTCAGTGGTGATGAAGATGTGTTGTTCTAATTGGGGAATGAACAAGAAGTTGAAGTGTTACAAGTTGGAAAGAAGTTATTAATTGCATAGCGAGAATGTTGTGGATAAGGGAGAAATTAATTGGAGTGATCTAATTTGGAATGTTGAGTAATTTGCAGGTCAGTCTCGAGTCAGAAGATGGAGGAAGTAATTTTGAATCTAATAGGAGATGTTGAGTGCAAGTGAGATGAGTTGAAGAGTAGTATTGTAGGTTTGAGATGATAGCCGAGATTATCTTAAACTTGATATTTATTATTGAAAATTTTAATGGTGATTTAATCACCAAATTGGAATTAATGGAAATATCTTTGTTGCCAAATTGGTGTCTTGTGTTTTAATGCTGAGTGTATGAATTATTGTGTGTGTATGGAATCTAATTGGAAATTTGTTTGTATGTGTTGTTTTATAAAGTTTGCTTCTCATTTGGACTATTAAATTGTAGTTTGAAAGAAATAGAACTATGCGTTCTTGAATGAAATCAAATCAGTGTATGTGATTTTTATCTTTAAATCAATTTGGAGTGTTGTTGTAGTGTTGTACTTGTATAATTTCCAAGTTAGTCCGGGGTAAATGCACACTAGGGTGGACCATTTTTGGCTAGATATGGATACATAAAAGTCCATTTCATTTTTTTGCATATGATCTCCAAATTTTTTTTATTTTTTTTCTATAATTTATTTATAGTGTGTTTAAGTTAAAGGTGAAAAAATTTAATCAAAATTTCCTTTGTATATTTATGTAAAAAAACTTCAAAGATGACATTAAATTTTGATTTACTTTAATAAATTGTAGAATTGATTATAATGAAAATTAACTCTATTGAAAGTAAGACCATCTTTAGAAATACTTATTACAATTATTTTAATAAGATAGATTTGTGTAAAATTGATTTTATGTATGTCTAATGTACTCCTAAAAATCAATACTATTCTGATAAGATAATGATATATAAATTAGTCCATATCTTCAAATTTAGGGATAAAATTCTATATATTTCAAATCAAAACATTTGATTACATATATACCTATTTAAATATAAGTCCTTCTTTTGCAAAATATTTGAATTCCTAATAGATCAATGAGTCTTTATCTTTAATGTTGTGGACTGTGACAGTATGTAAGAGTACCTTTCAAAGTCCTTTACAAAAAGTGTATAAACAATTTTGCAAAGATTTCTTTTGTATTTTATAGATCATCAAGCATATAACATTAATACGTGTCCTTTTCAATGTTCTACAACTTGTATATTTTTAAATTTACAAGACTTTCAAAAATTCCCACTGAAATAAGGACTATGGCAGTCCATATTGGTCCAGCGTAGTGTGCATTTGCCCTCCGTTCATGTGAGTATACCGATTATCAATTGGGAATGAATGTTGTTAGGGAGTACTGATTGTGAAAGATTCAAATTAGGAGTCAAAAAGTTTGAATGCTATTTATTCGATTGATTTCAATTTGTGTATGCAAGTCTATGAATGTTATTTGCTACTTGGAAAAGAGTTGGTTGACTGATTCCGAGTTGGTAGGATTAGATGTAAGTTTTGTACTGTGAAATTATAAGTGGTCTAGTGATGAAGGAAACAATCTCAAGTTGGTAAGAAAAGATCCATCCAATCCAACCAAGAAGGACCACGGCCCAAATTGGTCTATAGTTGAAATTACAACAATTGTGAATGCGAAATGAGATTTGTATCTCAAAGAAGTGGATGTGCTTGATGGACGTGACCTCATGCATCCAAACGCAACAAAGTGGATTCAAATTAGCATAGACGTCATGCAAGTTGGCTTATCACCATGTCCCGATGATGAACCGGCATGGTAGTCTGAGTGGAATCAAATCATCCTTGAGTATAAAAAAATTGCTAATTTTTTCACATGTAGTGGCACTTAATGGTGTAGAGTACTAGGACATAAGTTCCATAGAGAAGAAGAGTGAGGGATTGTCCCAATTTTTTTCTCATGACATTTTCAACAATATCCATCAATGGTTTGGCAACCACTCAAGCATGCAGCCACAACATACAAGGGATTTGTTGTCTAATGAAGATAGAAATTATAATGCACCTAGACAACAATCTTAGGAAGTTCAGCAGGAGTGCAGTAGTAATCTTGAGAATGAAGACCTAGTGGATCTGATTGAACCAATGGAACTCATAAATGATACAAACAAAACATACTCATCACCCATCATGCATGTAGTATGGGAATACCCACGACTAATGCTTTCTTCAGCTCGACTACAATTGCTATCCTATACGCCAACCTGGATTGCCACTTGGTGTCACTTCACTTGTCGTCAACTCTAGTAAAACCTTTGCATTCATGCTGCGACATAGAGAGGGCAATACAGTAATTCATCTCAAACACATGTCCGGTCACAACGTTATTACAGAGGCTACTAGAGCCAATATAGATGTCATAACAGGTTAGATGCGACATATAGCAAAGCTAATTGTAATCTATAGAGGTCTAAAATAGATGTCAAATTAAAGTTTTTTCCATAATAGATGGATTATCAAAGAAAATTGAGATAGGTGTCTTCATGAGAATGCATGCCAAACAAACACAAATGCCAAACTAGCCATAGAAAAACAAAGCCAAGTAGTTAAATGCCTCTCTGATCTTTCTTTTGTATTGAGCGACGTTGGAGTGGTTGGACTATGCCACTCTACAAGAAAACATATGAGGCTGGAGTCACAGGTGACAACGCCCTACTCCAAAACTGTGGACAACTTTATGGATGAAATTGGCCTAGATTTGCCTTCTACTATTGCACTCCCTATGGATGAGACAACTACTCCTACCAAACCTTTGTGACATCGTAGTTATGTATGTCCCATCTATAAAGAAGGCAATATGGCTGCGTTAATAAAGTGAGTTTGCATTTTCACTTTGAAAAAGTAGCCTTGTTTGTATGATGCATTTCTTTAACTATTGTCTCCTATGTATGTCAACTAGATACAACATACATGTGAAGGGAAAAAACATGAAATAACTTAAAGCATGGGAGTGATGTGGTATTGTGGTTCAATGAATTTAGCTGCATGGAATTAGGTATCTTGTACTTTAGCATTAAATGTTGAAATTCCTCTAAAGTGCTAGGTACACTATAAGGTCATGACATTTGTTTGTGGCTTGCGGCTCTGGAACGTCCTTCTATTGATAGTCCAACAATTTTGGAGCTACACCTTCTTCTTCTATTTTGCCTATATGCAGCCCTTCTTTTTGCAAAACCTCAAGTACTCTTTCCACATCTTGGTGAGATTGGCTCAATAACATGTTGTGCAATATTATGTGCATGCCGTTACAACATCAAGAAGAAATGTCACATCCAAATCTGACTTCACAAGAAGTTCTCGGAAACTATGTTACAAAATCCCAAAGGCATTTTCAACCACACCACGATTGCGGTAAAGTTTCTTGTTGAAGTGTGTCTGCGTCAAAGGTAGATTTCCATGGCCTCTATGTGGCACCATTAGTTGAGGGTGTAAGGGGTATCCTAAGTCCTCATGCAAATATGGACCAAAACCATCAAATGAAAGCCTTGAATTCCTAAGACTATTTTGCATGGTCTTGTTGTAGAGTGTAGACCTACGAAGCACGCAAGAATCGTTTGTTGAGCGTGGCATTCCAATAAAGAAATCAAGTAATTTTTTATTGTTGTCCACCACAGCCTAGCAATTGAGAGTGAAATTGCTAGACTTAAAGTAAAAATAATCTGCCATTGTGTGTTTTGGTTTGGCAATAGAAATATGTGTACCGTCTATGGATCTAAGCACTCATGGAAGGCCATAGAGTTGTTTGAAGCCTTAGTGGCAATTAATTTCTAATCTGTAGGCCATGGAATCTCAAAGGACAATACAACGTTGATTGCCTACACAACTTTGTAGAGCACCATCAACATTGTGTTGCAACCAACAACCAACATCTCATTGCATATCAATAGACTAGCACCATGTGTAAGTTTGAAAAGCGTACATATAGGCCGAACCAAAATTAGAATGGCGAGACAATACTTTGTATCCTTCTTTGACATGGTGGGCTTTAGCAATTCAACTAGAGAGAAGATTGTAGGTTTAGTCATCCTAAACATTTTCAACCACTGTTCATCATCATATTGCTTGAGAAGGAAGTGCAAAAACCATATAGCCCGTCTTGGCTTAAACCAATATCCAAGCTCATCATCCAAAAGAGAGAACATGTTTGACAAGTGTGGACGTTTATTTACCCACCTTTGATAAATAGGCAAACACAACCAGGTTTTAGTTCTATAGTAAAATTTTATCCTAGAAGATGCCTACTGTTGATCCATTATGCCTTCCAAGCAATGGATCTTTGCTAATATCCTATTGTTGTCTTTCTAATTGTGGTCCTTAGGGGACCGAGGTTGGCTGCTTTCTATACTAATTGTCATGCTATGGAGGTTCTATGATTAAGATTCTACAGGTCTAATCTATACTTCTAAGGTGGAAGTACATCTTATGCCATCTTTGAAAACCTAAGACTCGTCTAATTTGGACACTTTAGTGAGAAGTTATGGGCAGATGAAGTTTGAGCCAAGTGGCACTCTAAACTTCATCCATGTTTTCCTAAGGGTTCCTAATTCCAAATGGGGGTGAGATTTGACCTACGGACCCAAGTTCCTATGATCTATCTAAATACCAAGTTTTGACTTGGATGAATGAGAATTTAGAAAGTTAATCCATTTTAGGTCCTAAACTTCATCCATCTATATCTTTTGCGTCATGACTCCGATTCCTACGTATGTTATGTTTTTAGAAATCTCTTGACACCTACTCTAAGTTTGCTCACTCACATTTGTCCTGACCTATTCCCTCTTGGTACCTAGCTTTCGGCCCTACCTAGTATTTGACACCGAACGGCCTGGTTTAGGGGGAAAAGTCTCAGGTCTTACCCCGGTGTGGAGATTCATGATCAAGTTGGTCAAGTCCCCCTCCTTTGTCATTGAAAGTCGTACGTATGGCTCAATGGTTAAGTCCCCTTTGATAATCAATCTTTATGGTCACAAAAGAAAGGCTGATATCTCCTTAACTTTTTCTCTTTCAATTCTGCCTCATTTTTTTCTTTATCCTCTGCTAAAGTTCATCCTATTAAGCCCACCTTAATGGCTCTTACAGTAACTCCTTACACTAATTCTTACGCTAACTCCTTATACCGTGTGGGAGTTCACCTACCTTCCTTACATTCCTAATGTGTGTAGCCTTCTAGTTTTTACGTTGATAATCCTACGTACCTTGATGGCCTCTAAGATTTTCCCTAATCCTCTCTCCTACTTTGTACTCCTTCTCTTCCCCCCTCCTCATTTGTGTTGTGGCAAGTGAGGTGGGTGAAGTGGTGGTCTTGAGCCGATGCAAGATTTTCCTTCTATTTTCTTCCCCCCCCCTCCATCTTTGCAGGTGTTCCGGTGTGGCGGCGAAGTGAAGCATTGTAGCGCGACCGCGTGTAGTTTGTATAAGGTCAAATGGGGTTAGTTTACCGATGCCTTACTTTGTTGTGATTTTTTCTCCATCCCACACACTGGACTCCTGAGCTCCCCTTACTTGCTGGACTGGACCCTTGTGGGCGCTTAATTACCCACCCTTGGTAATTAATCGGACACAACCAGGTTCTAGGGGTTAACTAAATTCTAACCTAATGGGTGACTAAGCGTCGGTCCATTGTGCCTTCCAAGCAATGGATCTTCTTTACTAAGTTCCTAGTTTCCGCAAGTGACAATGGAGTTGCCCCCAATTGGCGAGGGAATAGTTCGGGCTAACCGTCCCCTAACGGCAACCTATGCGAACTACCACCGAATCTATCCTAATCTATGGGAATCTGAGGCTAATTGACCTTTCCTAAGACTGGGGAGGGATTACCTAAGTCCCTTCCATGGTTTCCTGAGTTAATTGGGTCTTTTCCTAATCTAAGTTATCTTTTTCCCTAATTTAATTTATCCTTTTTTCCTAATTTAATTTCTTAATTTAATTAAATTTTTTTCCTAATTTAATTTCCTAATTTAATTTATCTGATTTATCTCCTAATTTAATCTTCTAATTTAATTTATCTTTTATCTAATTTGTCTCCTAATTTAATCTATCTCCTAATCTAATTTAGCTTTCTAATCTAATTTATCTCTTCTCTAAATTTTTTATTACCTAAGGCAATGTCCGATTTGCTAATTTAATCCTAGCTCCTAATTGGATTATTTTGTCTTAATGTAGTGTTCACTTCTCGGTTGAGTTCTAACCTTAACGGTTACTAATTTCTAGTCCTATCCTACCCTAGCCTAATTTGGTTGTTCTTATGGTCAACTTCTATGTATGAAATGGGCTTGGATACTTCTAGTCCTATCGATAAACTTCTATGTCTAAACTTAAGGCACACTCCTAATTCCTATTTGCTAATCAAAATTAATCACTACCTAACAGAGTCTAACGTAAATTAGAAGGGAAAAAACACCGGGGATCAGTTTACTGACTTACCTGATCGTCATTAGCATGTGAGGCATTTTCCTCCATACCTCCAGCCGTGTGCTCGTATTCCATAGTGGACACGTATTTTGAAGTGGTCAAATGCCTACGGCTTAGTTGTGGAAACTATTACACTCTAGTACCCTACGACATTCTCTCCCCTCCTTATCTCCCCCTTTTCTTTTGCCTTGGTACTATTCCCACCAACCCCTTAATGGGGGTCTTACGCTATGACGCTAACTCCTTGCAAATTCAACCCCCCCTCTTACGTTGTCATCTTTGTGTCATTCTAATCTCCCTCCTAATGGCCGTGGAAAGCTTTGGGGATTCCCGTGCACTCTAATCGAAGTGACTATGGATCGTCTCTCTCCTTCTCACTCCTATTTCAACCTCTCTTCCTAATCTCCTACCATTCTTGTTTTGTCGTTTTGGTGGTGATGAGAGAGTGAGAGGTGCGTGTTCTGCAGGTGTGGCCGTGGAGATGTCGCCTCTATTCCTTCCTCCCCCTTTTCCTCGTTGACCTTACGGGACTTAGCTTCCTCCTAAGTCTCTCCTAATCCCAACTTTTAGTCATTCTTCCCCCCTTAATTGCGGTTATGGGCTGGGTTTTGTTTTGGGCTACCCCCTTTCCCAAGCCCTGGACTCCCTGGACCCCCCCCTCTCCCACAGCGACCTCCCCTCCCACAGCGCCCCCCCCAGTCCCGACGCCTCAGTCCCGACTCCTCAGTATCCGGACTCCCCAGTACCCGGAGCCTCAGTCCCGGCGAATCCAGTCCCGACGCCCAGTCCTGACTCTCTAGTACCCGGAGCCCCAGTCCCGGCGAACCCAGTCCCGACTCCCCAGTACTGACGCCCCAGTCCCGACTTCCCAGTACCCGGCGACCCTGGCTGGCTGGTGTTTGAGGGTGCTGGCTGGTTGGCTGGTGTTTAAGGGTAGGCTGGCTGGTGTTTTAAGGGCTGGCTGACTTTGTTTCTTGGGGGTGGTCTTCCCCAGGACTAGACTTTCTTTCCTAAAAGGAACGGGTTTTTTGTTGTCAAAGCAAAGGGAAAAGACCTCCCTACTTCTAACTGGGCCCGAGGGCCTGTCAACCACTAAAAAAAAAGGAAAATAAACACACTTGTCTTGGGGGCTAAACTTTGGGCTTTCCCAAGAAGGTCTTGGGAACTAAACTTTGGAACTAAAGTACGTAGGAGGTCAAAGCTTCGCCGTAAGGTTGGTTTTGACACCAACTCTAAGACTTGCAATGTTCCTAAGTTCAAAGCTCCGCCGTCTGGGCCTATTTTGACACACACTCTAAGACTGGGGTAAGTTGTAAGTTCAAAGCTTCGCCGTCTCACGGGCGGTGGGGTCCACACACAAACAACACGGAAGGGGTGACTATGGTCAGGGTGTACACACGAGGCAACCGTACCCACAAAGTAAGCATAAACCAGACAACACCTTACACACTAAAGGCCCCCCAAAGCGGCATCGCCAAGGTACGGTGGGGGGTAACTTTAGGATTAGTACAAGATGCACAAAAAGCAAATGAAACCCTCTTGACTCGCAACAAGTACAAGGTAAGATGGAAAGACCTCAAAGGACCTTCAAAGAGCTTGAAATAGAACAACAAAGGGAGCCAAAAGTGCTCCAAAAACACCGTAGAGGTTTCTTGGCTTGAAACGCCAAAAATTCCAAGATAACTTGGACCCACGGACCCAAAACAAGTATTGGGGGTGTTTTGGGAGAGAGAAGGGCTCCCTTTTATAGGTTTCCAAGGGCCCACTCCCCCCCTCGACGAGTAACCTCATCCATCCGGATTTTCATCCAAGTTTGAGATTTTCACCTAATTTTGGGTTTTACGCTGGTCCTAGCCTCTAACTTTCGGAGTTTAGCTCAGAATCGCAAATGGATTACACCAATGGCTTCAGAATGCCATTTTTAGCCTAAGGAATCCCCTACCCCCTATTTCTATCACAAAAAACCCATCGGAAACTAGTGCCAACTGGAGCCAATTAAAAGGGTAAAAACCTAACTTTTGGGGTTTACCTCTTTTGGCTTGGGTAACTAGCTAGGGTTGTTGGGGAGGCTCTAGGGAGTAAGAAAAGGCTCCTTGATGTCTTCGTTCCAACTTCGTACGCTCCCGGGACGCCGGTCAACCCCGCAAAGATCCTGCCGTAATTATTAATTGGGGGGATGTTGTCAGTTTCGGCTGCTTCCCGCTATTGGAACATCATGAAATTTGTCGGGGCGCGTTATTAACATAAAAGATGCTAGTCTAATTTTTAGTGAGATTTTACCGCGGCCTGGGTATTTTCCATGAATTTCCCAACGTGGCCTTTGGCGGTTGACCGCTTGGAAAAAGATCCTTTGGAGATCAGAAAAAACCGAGACTTTTTGGGGAACCTCTCATGGAGTCCTCCAAGCCACGTGCCAAGTCTTAGGCTATTCTGGCACACAGTTGGTGGCGTGGTGAAAACTGACTTCGGTTGATTCACCGGTAGTCATGGAATCTTTCACATGTGAGGGAATCTTGGCGAATGGGTTTTGCCGTGGACATCCCGACATGCTCCAGATCCGAGAACACTATCCGGCGGCTATGGATTCCTCCATGCGGCCTGTTTGGGACAAGTAACACCTGCAAGCTAACAATTTGGATTCCTAATGTTTCGTCGGTGGAATGGGGAAACTAGAACCTATCTTTGGAGATTTATGTGGAGACCTCCCCCACTCTCCTAAGACTTAATTTAGCCTATCATGGTCACATGCACTAGGTTTTGGGCTATTTTGGGTAAGTTCCCAGTAGCCCTATTGTTTCCCACTAATTACGGGTTCTAACCTATATACAAGTGGGTTTTATGGGTAATCTATGGATAAAAGGCTATTTATGACCAAATGCTATACTGGTACGTGACATACCTATTTTGGTTCTACACTCTTTTTTGGGCTTTTTGTAGTACTTTATGCCTTAATTTGTAATAAACTAAAAAAAAGAAAACAATGAGTCTCAAGTGACGAATTTGGGGCTCACAACCCTCAACCTTTGTTTATACTGGACTCCCAACTCCCCTTGTTCTAATGATTGCTAGACCCAACCCTTGTTACATTGAACTCCCAACTCTCCTTGTTTTAATGATTGCTGGACCCAACTCTTGTTACATTGAACTCCCGACTCTCCTTGTTCTAATGACTAGACCCCCTAGACCTTTGTTACACTGGACTCCTAACTCTCCTTGTTCTACTAACTGCTAGACCCAACCCTTGTTTACACTAGACTCCCAACACCCCTTGTTCTAATGACTAGACCCCTCAGGGCCTTTGTCTACAATGACTCCTGACTCCCTTTGTTCTAATGACTGTAGGACACCTCAAGTTGGCCGAATTGGCCCTTGGGCTAACCTGTCCAATCCAACCACATCAACAACAAAAAAATAGGGGAGAGTAAGTCCACATGGAAGAAGAAGGAAAAGAGGGAGGGGAGAAAAGGAAGAGGTGCTAGAGAGGGGATAAATAATGACGAAGAATAACCCCCCTAGGGAGGTTGTGACTTTTTTGGACACTAAACTTCAACTACTTTCCAACGCGTTTTGGAAACTAAACTTTGACTCCAAGTAGGGTGGCGTTCTATAACTCCGCCATTAGTTTGGTTTTAACACCAAAAGGGCTTTCTCCAACTCTTGGCTCAAAGCCTTGCTACTAGCAACGGTCTTTTTAACATACAATCTAGGATTACTTGGAAGGTCAAAGCTCCACCATAGGGGAGAACTTACCAAGGCCAAATACACATTTGACAAAGCCTCTATGACCACAACCCTTACTTCCCTCAAGGAAAAAAGACTCTCAAGATGGAACACAAGTTAGTAACAACCAAACTCTGCACTAAAAGCCCCTCAAAGTGGCATCGCCAAGGTACGGTGGGGGTGACTCTAGAGTTAGTACAAGATATGAAATACACCTCTTTGAAAAGAACACCGAAGTTAGTCCCCATAATAATGCAACAAGACTCTCAGAACATAACTTGCCACCCAACAACCTTCAAGAACAAGGCAAAAAGAACCCCAAAGACTTCAAACTTGGAATAGGATAACAAATAGAGCCCAAAAGGAGCTCCAAAGACAACACCATGGGGGTTTGGCTCTAATGCCAAAAGCACCCAAAACTAACTTGAACCCACGGACCTCAAAACAAGTATGGGAGGTGGTTTGGGGAGGAAGATGGGCCCACTTTTTATATTCTTCTGGGGCCTCATCTTACCCTCTTTTATTACCTAGGTAACCTTATCAACTTAGATTTCTTCCTAATCTTCTATGATTTTCATCCTAACCTCAAGGTTTTCATCCTTATCTTTAAAGATTTGACCGAACTAGGGTCTTGTTGATCCAACTCTATAACTTTTGGATTTCAACTCCAAATGACAAAAAAATTGCGCCATTGGCTTCATAAGTACATTTTTAGCCTAGGAAACCCCTATCCCATGTTTCCCTTGCAAAAAATCCATTGACAACCAGTGCCAACTAGGATCAATAAAAGGATAAAAAATCTAACTTTTGGAGATTACCTTTTCTGACCAAGGCAACAAGCTAGGATTGTTGGGAGGGATATAGGGAGTAAGAAAAGACTCCTTGATGACTTCATTCCAACTTTGTGTGGTCTCGGGACGCCGGTCAATTCCACGAAAATCCCACCGTAATTGATATTTGGAGGAATGTTTGGTGATTCGGCCACCTTCCACTGTCAAAGTATTTTTAAACTTGTCGGGACATATTCTTAACATAAAAAAAGTTAACCTAATTTTTAGTGAGATTTTATTGCAACCTGGGAATTTCTCGCAAATTTCCACTCGTGTGTTTAAACGGTTGATTGTCCGGAAGGAGTATCTCTACATGTCAGAAAATTTCAAAACTTTTTGGGGAACCTCTCGTGGAATTCTCCAAAGCACGTGACAAGTCTGGCATTATTCTTGAGCATAGTCGGTAGAAAGGTAAAAACCGACCCTCCTTAAATTATTGGCAGTCAGAGAATCTTTCACATGTGAGGAAATCTTTGCAAAAGGATTTTGCTATTGACTTCTTGACATGCTCCTAATCCTAAAGCACCATCCGGCGGCCATATATTCCTTTGTGTGTCCTACCTTGAAAAAGTAACATCTACATGCTAACAATTGGGGTTTCTAATATTTCGTCGATGAGATGGAAAAACTAGAACCTATTTCTGAAAATTTACATAAGGATCTCTCTACCTCTCTTAGGACCAATTTAACCAATAATGATCACATGCACTGGATTTTAGACAATTTAAGGTAGGTTCCCGATAAACTTGTTGATTCCCACCACAACGTGGTTCTAAACTGTATACAAGTGGGTTTAAAGGGTATTCTAAGGATAAAAGTCTATTTGTGACAAAAGGCTATACTGGCATGTGACATACCTATTTTGGTTCTACACTCTTTTGGTTTTTTTTATATAATTTTATAACTTAATTTGTAATAATCTAAAAAACAAACAAACTATGAGTTCCAAATGACAAATTTGGAGCTCACAACAAGCATACATGATGGAGTGCTACACACATGAAGGTCTCTATTTGCAAAGTAGACTTCTCACTGTCGTGGCCAATGAAGCAAAGTTCATTGGCAGTATCGCCCTCACTTTCTTCTTTGGTGTTGATATCAAAGACTTTTGTTGAGGTTAGCAAGAAGAAGAGAATTGTGGAAGCCGTCATTATGAAGTCACTCAAGTTGCTAAGGAAGTCCATCTGCAAAATTGTGTTGAAATTCCTATGACATAGAAGAGCAAGCACCATTTAAGAATTTTAGAAAATGAGAAAATGGGCGAGGGTCGCTTCGATGAAGCTGATGAAAGTGTACAAGGACCTTGACTCACCTCTGTATTAGACATGAAGACCAAACTACAAAATCTCCCATATGTATATCTTCAAGCGTTGCCTTTGTGTGCCAGCATCACATTGGGAATACCAATTCAAAGTAGACACAACCACTACCAATTGAGCTCCCAAAACACCCTAGAGCAACTAAAAATTTGCAAAAAAAAATCAACAACAAAACTCCTCTACTACGCTGCAATGTAGATACAAAGCAAACACCAACACTAGAGAATTCGAGCATAAAATTGAATTTTGGAAAGGAACAACAATGCCAAAAAAATTGTTGAAGAGAGAAGAAGGCACATCTAGCAACAAGGACATGCACCGTGGAGCCTAGAAGACATCGTGAACAATGTAAAACCTCCCATCAAGTGTGATGAACTACTCCCAACTCATTTCTTCTATTTAACGTGGCATGTGATTTAAAAACTTCAGGAAACCATGTGTGAACAACATCAACAATTATAACATTTTAGTAAGAACACTCTTACACTTGCCACGCCTGGGATTTTATAATGCCTAATACTTGGCCTTCTATCACACAATTTTACATTTTAAATGTGCTCCTTCAAAGGGCCAGGTTTGAACGTACCATGAGTTGAATTCCATTGAAGATCATGACTCTCACTTTGTTTGTGTATAATGGGCAGCAATGCTCATAGAGGACTTTTCAATGATACCAAAAAGACAACTAGGAAAATACATGGTGTAAAAGATTTCACTGTAACAATTAAACAAACAAAACAAACAACTTCCTTGAATAATGTATAGAAAGACTAGTCTGCCTTGTGCCCTTGTTATAGTCAAAATAGTTATAAAAGTAATATCCTAATTTTTCTAATTAGAAATAATTCAAAAATCCATAACTTTCACACCAAGATCAAAACATCACAAAACAAAGCCTTTATATCCTTCTTTGCAGCCAAGGACTTTCTGATAATATCAAGCATGCGATTAGAGGAGTCATGGTTTAGAATATCTCACTATTAAAAACCAAACATAAAATAAAACATAAAGTTTGAATGTTCTAATGGGTTGAGATTTTGACTGGACTCTATAAGAACCCCGTGTTTTTTTGGATGTCTGACTAAAATGTAGCATGTCCAAGGTGGATATGCTATATCCAAAAGAACATTGAGATGTTTACTAGACATATGCAACAAAAGTGTAGATTTATGTGGATGTTGTAGAAAATAGAGGAAAATTATTGTCACAACATGTAGAAACAACTATGTTGTTATAGACATGACTGCAAATATAATGATGTTTGAAAGATTGTCCAAGAAAATAATCATTGCCACATCGGCATCCGTAGTCCATTTTAACCATGGATAAATTAGTAAAAATTACTGTGGTCTAGGAGAAAATAATTGCTCGAGGTGGAAAAAAAATGATGGAGAGGCAGTTTGAGGAAAAAAAGAAGATAATGTGGTATATGACATGGAAATTCAATGACGTGGACATGAAAAATACTGACGTGGCATCATTAGAAGAGTTTTGGAGCCACTAGGAGACCTCGAGTTCTCCGACGTTCCTGGACTGTGGGAACGTTGGAGAACCAACAGTCCGACCTGGCACAGAGAGTGCCAAGTCAGACTGCAGTAATAAATTAATTAAAAAATATTTTTTTAATATTTAAAATATATATATATATATTTTTTAAAAACAAACATATTATTTAAATATTATTTAAAAATTAATTAAATTTTTTTCATTTTTTTCATTTTTTCATTTATTTTAAGTCAGACTGCCCGACCATAGTTCGCAGCACGGGGAACCATGGCCGGAAGGTCTCCCAGAGGCCTCAATTCCTTTCTAATGTTTGGCATGGAAATTCAGTGACGTGGACATGAAAATGCTAACGTGGCATGCCATGTCAGCATACAAGGTCCATCCATGTCATATTTGTCAAATGTTCTTGTGAACGTCAAATAGGATGTACATATGTTTTTGAAGGCATTAAGTTGTTTCTAAAGACATCAAGACATTTCTAAAGACATTAGGCTCGACATTAGGATGTTTCTAAAGACATTACTTTTGGCATCATCGTCTTCACCTTCCTGTGATTATGACTTGATAGCGCATATTGTCCAACATGCAATTCACTATGTGATTATACCTGAGCAAACGGCCTAATCTTCAATGAATGAAGAAAGCGGCATGTTTAGCAGTGTTCACATGACTATAACATGACCTTTTGCCCATTTTTTGGTGATATAAACGTCTATGAAAGAGTGCTTTTATGCATGCCATACAAGTTGACAAATACTAGAAACAACCATACTCATTGTATGTATCTTGTGTGAATTTTGTAAACCCGATTTCCTCTTCAATGTATGACAATGGACATAGATGCGCCTAAAAACATTAACATGGATGTCGATAACAAATCCAAACAAGGTAAACTATGCATTTTGTGCTAACAAATGATGCCATTCATTGCATTTTGGCTACTATTGACAAGGTCTCGCATTAAATCCACCTCGAGCAATTCAAAAAATGATAGTCACATTTTCATATGAGCAACCCTCCTTGTTCAAATGACATCACACACACATTACATCCAGCATCAACAATCACTACTTTTGTCACCCAATGAATGTTTTCAAGACAATAGTTCCTTGTAGGAGACATAGAGGTAGACAAGCCATCCTATCCTTCAAATGTTCTATATGACATTTGCAAGCTATCACACATATATGCAAAAGACGTGGATGTATTAAGCTTCAACCTCAGAAATTGCATTGTCGCCTACAAAGGCAAAATAGACTCTTCTTTCATCTATGGGATGCCGCATTGGGTCCTCAACTTGTTGTATTGGTTGTAGTCCATCAAAGTCCCTATCATTTTGCAATTGAACCATGTTCAAGATGGATTGGGTAGAGTGTAGTGCAATCCATTATCCCTAACCTGTATTTGGCACACAACTTTCTAAAATGTTTAGTTTTCTTTCTCACAAATGTCAACCACTCCACAAAAGGTAAGAACCTTACTTAGGGTGGATAACAAACAACTCTTTGTGGTTGTAAGTGCCTTGACTATAGACAAAAAACTCCACACCCCTTCCATATCTAGGCCTTTGTCAAGATGTATTCCTCGCATGACACATTGCTTGGTATCATTTAAAGCACTAGTCTAAATAATTGTATGTAATGCCTTAACACCATATATGAGAACTATAGATGTCTACACTCTACACTAATGCTTTTTTATCAGTGTCTATGTTTGCAAAGACAACTATCTACGACATTTACTTATATATTAGCATTGATACCAACATCATAGAAGACATCAACATGTACTTTTGATGTTTTCTATATTGTCTCAGAAAATGTCTAGACGTTTAAATGCACTCTGCAATTCTATTTGTAACAATTCTTGTGTTTTCTATATCCCAAACTGTTTGTCTAACTTTCCACCACCTCTCTTGTATAAAGAGGTTGTATTCTTCTCTCTATATAAACACATCAAGTGGCTTTGGAAGCCATGTGCTATAATATCCAAATATGATGTATTATGTTTGGTGTATTTTGTATTGTATATGGTGTACTATGTATGACATGTTGTATTGGACATTATGAAATACATTTGGAGTCATGTGACATAATTTTTAGTGCAATGTATTTTGTATATTGTAGTATGTATTGTATATGGTATATTATGTATGGTGTATTATATATGAAATGTTGTATTGTATATTATGAAATATGGATGTGCATTATGTAGGACTTGTATCACTATCCATATTGACATCGTGTTGAATAGTGCATTTAACCACATGAATGTCAAAGGTGACATCATTTTGTTCTTCTAAATCATATTGGATGTTGTAAGAAATATTCCTGGTGAAATGAAAACATCTACAATGACATCCCAGAACATCTAGATGTTTAAGTTGATGTCTCAATAAATGTCTAGACATCTACAATGACATCTCAAAAAACGTTTAGACGTCTAAGTTGATGTCTTCAAAAACAATATTAATTTTCTTAAACAACAAAAAAATGTACTGACGTGGCATCTATCATCTTTACTGGATGCAATGTTAGATACCATGTCATGAACGAAAATGGATGAAAAAAACCCTACATGGCTTTCCTCGCATGTGTGGCACTTAGGTGGCAACTACATGGCGACTTTTCAAGACCCCATTGACCCATGTTTTCTGGAATGTCTAGTGAAATTTATGTGATATCCGTTCAAATTTTCGATGTTTTTGGCACGTCTGCGCAGGACGCGATTTTTTAGACGTCTATGCAACAAAAATGTGCGGATGTCAAGAAAAACGTCAACAAAGACGCGCGGATGTCAAGATCTCTATATCTACAAAAACTTAATTTTCTTATAGTGGGAGTAGGAAGGCATTCATACAAAATCTCACTACATATTGTGATTTTAAATAATCAAATCTAAAGTATCATAAAATTCTCCATACACCTAAAGGAGCCCACGCACTACATAAATATTGTATATTGTATCTTTGAAGAGGTGCCCATCACAGAAAAATCATTCAATTTTCACTCAAATAATTTTGGTAGCTACATTATGAAATTTTCTATTTCTTCATGATTTTTCATATCCAATTTCAAATGTCTATAAATGTTTTAAAAAATTCTTGTGTAAATGCCTCAAAAACTATCTCAATACTACCAAGTGGAAAGCAAAGCAAGCATGTCAAGGTGCAAAAGATTGAAGTGGACATTTATTCTTCAAAAGATAGTCCCTAGGACAAGATTCAAAGTTCCCTACACAAGTGCTCCAATTATCTTGAGTACACTTGTCATTTGTTCAAAAGGTCACAAACTTTATAAAAAAATTGGACTACCACCTAATTAATGAGACAAGAACATTGGGATGCAACAATAGATTCAGTTTGAAGAACATAATTCAAAGTGCATAGGGTATTGGTTGCAACATGGATGACCCGTAAGCTCAAAATTAATGAGGATGGCATTGAAAATGTCCTTATCTTCTTCCAATATTACAATGTGGTGGCCCATGCCATGACAAGCAGTAATAAATGCATCTGAAATTAACATCATGTACATTAGTTGAATGACTCATTTTGCAAATTCAAATTCAAGCTTGAAGTAACTTAATTCAATAGTCACATGTAGTTGCGTTACAGTCTAGAACCAAATCTCCTTCACTGGTTGTTGCTTCAAAGAGGTATTGAAAAAATTAGGGGTCCTTTTTAAGAGCCCTACACCATGGTTTAGGGCCATTCATCGCCAAGTTACTTTCTTTGATGAATATCATCAAGATGTCGTCACATCCAATGTCTACACCTGCATTCTTCATCATCTATGTGAGTTTAAAAGAGAAGTTAGATTTTCCTTTTTCACCTAGATCCTTCACCATGAAGCTAATTCCAAACTTCATGTCTACAAGCATCCACACAAAACATATGTAAGAATAGAACAAAATTTTATGCATTATAAAATAGCACCATTTTCTTGAGAAATTCAATTACGCTTACTATGGTTGTAGTATTCAATGCCAAAGTCAAGTGCAATCGATTCATGCCCTAAACCTTTTCTTTTTCACTATCATGTATGTTTCACACAATCTTCCAATAGTGCCCTTTGAGTCTGTAGAGAATGAATAAATAACTATCATGCATTCATGGTCCTACAAATATTTTTCTCCAAAACCAAATACCAATTGCAAAGCCTTGTAATGATTGTGTCTTTGTTCTACGCCAAAAACTCATTGCGTGGATTTGAAGCCCCTGAGACTAGAAGATTTGCCTAGTAGTTGTAGTTGGAAAGAATGAGATTCATTCCCAGCCTCTGATTAACTACACCGTTATACATCTGACATTTCTCATGTTGACGGCTGCAAACATACAATATTCCAAAAAATCAATTATGAGTCCACACAATAATCGTGTCATTTAACTTATAAATGAATTTGCAATTAAAAATTAAAAAACATTACCTTCTTCAAGAAATTCATAACCTTTGTATACCATGTTAGCTTGTATGTCTCCATATTGTCTACAAGGTCCTCAATAGAGACATTGAGGATAAAATCCTCCATATCATCTCCCTCATCTTCACCAAGGACAAGAGTTTGTATCCCTTGAGTCCTCAAATGACGTCCTCAAACAACTACGAGAGGGTTGCCTTCCTCTTCACTATGCTCTAAGACTCGCCTTGCATCTACAAGCCCTAGTCCATGGTACACTAGTAGAAAGCCTTGTTTAATTGGATGTTCCTGCGTCAAAGTTGACGGATTTTCTTAAGCATCCAACATAACATCTTCATGTGTTTATGTCAACAATGACATCCAATGTAACATCTTTATGCTACATTGGATGTCATTGTTGACATAAACACATGAAGATGTTACGTTGGATGCTTAAGAAAATCCGTCAACTTTGACGCAAGAACATCCAATTAAACAAGGCTTTCTTCTAGTGGTAGAAGATGTTGGAACTAGGGCTTAGCCTTCGCCTTCTTCTTGCCTTTGCCTCCTTCATGGTGAGAATAATCTTCTCCCAAGCTTCTTTCTCCATGTCATTGTGCTTCTTCTTTGCAATGGCCTTTTTTCTCTATCTCTTAGTCATGCTTGTAAACTTATCTTTCTCCAAGTCAATAGCATTGAGGCCCTTAACCCCAAAGTGACATTCAATTTTGGGGGTTCAAAAATATCATTGCTTTTGAAGCTTTATGGATCTAAATGTCTTCAAGTTATACAAATCTCAACCGTACAATCTTGTAGTGTACATGTTGTAGAAGACATGCAGAAAATTTGAAGTCATTTGGCCACATAGATTGCAAGATCATAATGTTTTAGTGTTGAAAATGGATGTTGAAATTTTCCCAAAAACACTTTTGGAGGTGAAATTTGATTTCTAAACCTACTCAAATGTAAAAAATTTACACTACAAAATGATTCAAAACTAGTATATAAACACATTGGTGAAAAAAAAATTCATTCAATTGACTCATTGTGTCTACAAAACGGCTTTGAAATGTCAAAAATCAACAAGAAAAATTGCAAAAAACACATCTAAAGGTGAACCTATTTCTACTAGAATGCTTCTCAGTTACTCATTAATTCTTGGATTAACATGTAATTTTAGCCACACAAACTAGATTAGTATATGCAACTTTTCCAAAAAGAAATATTGAAAATAAACTTTGTATGAAGAAGAAACAAGCCGCCAAAGTTCACCATACTCCAAAAATGGCAGGATTTTGAACTTCGAATTGGTCCCAAACATTTAAAACAACTTGGATTGACATGAAAACTTAACCACAATAACTATACTTCAAGGGGAACAAAATCCAACAAATTTGATAGAAAATGAGCAATTAATGAAGGAGATACAAGGCCCCAAAGTTGCAGCCCTAAAATGCAGTTTGGTGAACTCAAATTGAAGTTGTGAACTTCGATTGGCTTCAAAAAAATCAATAAATCTTGGATTGATCTCAAAATTTTACCATACAAACTAGAGGGGAGAACGCAACATTCCCAACAAGTTTTTATTCAATTTGGACCTTGGATGCAAAAGTTACAGCACTTTGAACTGGACCTTAAATTGTGTGAGGACACTTCTGTCCTCTTTGTCACTTTGGGGTTAAAAGACTTTTGGTATTCTACTTTTGACGGATGCATGAAGGTGATGTAGAAATCCAAATACCACCATCCCCCACTGAAATGAGTTTTTGTGAACATTTGAAGTTGATTTGCCGAATTGCAATCGAACCATGTAGACAAGAACAAAAGAAGATTTCTTTAAACAATTGCACCCTTTGGAAGAAGCTCCAACTTGAATTACCTATAGTGCAATCAAAACAATTCATTAGAGACACGTTACAAACTCCAAAAGAAATAAAAAAAAGTTTAGGTCAATTATGATATGCACCCCATGAAAGTGATGAAAATAACTAGTAGTAGAACTTAATCCCTAAAGGACCATTGTCACTTTGGGGGACAAATGGGATTTCGGGCAAGTACCTGTGGGTTGAATTTTTTGTCATGATTTTTTGAATTTTTTTTTGAAGATAGAAAAAAATGATTAGCTTCATGGGAATATAATTTTTTGAATTTTTTTTCTCATAGATTATATTTTTGTCTGCAAGGAAAGATTTTAAACATTCCATTTGGATTTTCTATGAGAAAGTTATGGACATTCTTATTTTTTGAGCAATTAGAGCATCATCTTGAAAAAATAATCTATAGGATTCATTTTTTAATGCAATTTTTACAATTTAAAAAAAGAGTTCCCCATGGTTAAATTTGCTTCCTATAACAATCTCACCATTGGGATTAGTGCATTTTAATTCTATTTTAGAGGTATTAATAATTTAGAATTTCCTTCTATCTCATACTTACTTCGACTTAATAAATTTTAAAGAATAAAAATGAATTTTTTCTGAATTTTTTTCCTAAACTCTCAATTCAATTTCCTAAATAAAGATTTGAAGCTCAAAACTCTGTAGTGCAAAAAATTTAATTTAACCCCTAAAATCCCATCGTCTCCTTGGGGGACAATTTGGAGTTTGGGTAGGATCTTATGAGCTCAATTTATACTAGAATTTTTTGCAATTTTTTTAGAACATTTAGTTTTCCAAGAAGTTCAAGGATATATTTTTATTTGAACCCGATGCTAGATGAAGAAGTTATAGGAAATTTTTGGTGAATCCAAACTTGAGGGGTAAGCTTTAGGCACTTTTTCCTTGACTTTGGAAGAGGGTAGGGTTTTCAAATCAAGCCCGATTGTGGAAGTGAGCAATACGTGAGGACTGTGGAGGCCGGGCGAGGTCGCATGATATTCTAAAATTTATAGTCAAACATCACAAGTGCTAGTTGAATCAAATAAATGAAGGACCCTCTATGAAGATAGGGAGCTCCGGCATTCCAAATGTTAGGAACTCCATCAAGAACGCACATGGGAACATGTTGGATTTTATAGGAAACAAAATGGACCCATTTTTTGAATTGCCCAATGGCATTTTCCATTTAGCTAATACCAGAGGCCTTTGAAATTGCATAGACTTTAAGGAATGTTGTTTTTTCCAAATTTATTTTTGGGATCTTGTGAATAATGATTTCATCTTTCAATCTACCATTGGAATTTGTGAGATTTCAAAAGATGGAGTAGAAAATCTCATAGCAAAAAAAGGATTGTATTGTCATTTTTCACAACATAGTCGCATTGCAGGATTTTTTAGAGAGTGTTGTAAGCTCGGGGGGAGGTCATTTAGAGTGTCCAATAGAAACCATGTGCGAACAAAACTTTGGCCCCCCTGAATTATAAATAAAACAAAATTCAAAAAATATCAATAGATTTTCCTACTTTGAGAGTTTATGTTTTGAATTATTGATATTTTTATTTGTTAATAATAATTAGTTACAATTTTTGAAGTATAAAGAACTTTCACACCCTTATATTATATAAGAAAAAATTGTCTAAAAAATGAACAAAAAATTCCTAAAAATAACTCATTATTGAAAGTTCATTTTGAGTTGAATATTGACTCAATGGTCATCTAAATGTGTCCTCTATAATTATTTGAGTTGAAAAACATGCCATTTTAGTTCATTTTCAACCTCTTCTAGAAATCATTTCATATTTTATTTGAGTTGGAAATTTTGGCAATAGAAAGCTATAGTCATTATTAAACAATGTTCAAAATTTTAGGTTGAAATTGTAGTTTATTAGAAACCACTTGTTTGCACGTGGTTTGTTATAGTAGAACTAAGTGCACCCCCCGAGGTTGTAAGTCTCCAAATCATTTGAAAATTGGTGGATGTGTTCCTAACATGATGTAGAATATGGTAGCTTTTAAATTTTAAAGTTCGTAGTGCAAAAAATTCAACCAATGGCAGTCAAAGTCATCTGAAATTTCAAGGTTGCGCCCAAAAAAACTTTTCCTCAAACTTGTAATCTGTGCAGTCAAAACTTCTGAAATTTTTTCTACACATTCTTATACTTGTTAAGTGTAAGATCCTATAGTTAGATGTGCAAAAAAAACAATTTTCAATTTTTTTTACTCTTTGTTATAAAAATGGCAGTTTTGAGTGTTTTTTGGCAGAAAAAAAGGCCTGGGTCCTTTGGGAGGTAAATAATGAATCTCAATACCAATGCGCCCCCTCAAAGAAAAAATGATTGAAACTCAAAAAACACACGAGAAAACATAGAAATCCAAAAATGGGGGTCTGCGTGTTCCACCCCGGTCAGTGCTGTTGTTGTATTTTAGTTTTCTTTCGTGTCTTGTTGCGTTCCTTGCTTGCCCCAGGGCACTTGTTTTTCCTCTTCTTGCAGTAAAGTTTCCTTTACTTGTGTAAAAATAAATAAAAATGGGGGTCTGACTTGTACATCCAATACCTCAGTCGGATCTGACTGATGTTTCAACACTGTCAGCTAGTACCCCTGGCCAAGTCAGTGTCATGTCATGAAAGCTCAAGCTCGTGAGAACCAGCCTCTCACCGCGGGTTCATGCATTTCAGTCCAGAAAATGCGGTTCACGGTCCCACAAGGAACAACTCCACTCACCGTGGCAAATCGGTGTCCGCCATGTGGCGCACGGTCCCCAAAGGCGCAGTGGGGGGAACCATGTGGTTGGGAGGGAGAAATTTCGGGTCAGAGGCCTGTCCAATTGAAGGTGTGAATGATGCCCGTGTACTGTAGTTGCTTCGTGGACGGCTGCGCAGTGATGTCCGAGGTTCGAATTCCTCCGCCAGTCCTCCGGCTTTTCTCCGCCGCCGACGTCATGTGCTCATCTTTAATACCGATTGCACGGGGAAGCTTTGGGCCATAGTGAACTCCAGCACGGGTGGAAAAGCTTATTATTGAGAAGTGAACGAGGTCAGGCTGTGTGCTTTTCTTATCTTTGCTCTTGACGATTTGCACTGCAGAATTTGAACATAGGCGCATACGCAATACGGTTGGAAGAGTTTAGCGGGAAGACCTTAGAGAGAAGTCAACGAGACTGGAAGAACTGCAAAGATTTGCAAAGCAAGATTTGGTCCTCACAATTGGAAGCGCTGAGCATCGAGGTTAGGAAAATTCACGCTGTATGCTCATTCTTGTTTCTGCTTATAGATTAGCAAAGCAATATTTGGTCAATTCTGGATACCACTGCGGTTGGAGAAGCTTAAGCGAGAAGTAAACGAGGTTAGAAGATTTGCAAGGCGTGTGTTGATCTTGTTTCTGTTTTCAGCGATTTGCACGGAAATTTTAAGTCACTTTCGGGCATCATTACGGTTGGAAGCGTTTACTCCGCTTAGTGAGAAGTGAGCGAGTCCGGTGGAATCTCTCGCGGTTTGCGCATCTTGTTTCTGCTTGTAACGCTTGACAGTGTGAAATTTTGAGGAAAAGTGGATAGCATTCGCTTGATGAAGATTAGCGAGAAGTAAGAGAGGCTAAAAGAATTCCTTGCCGTGTGCTCTTCTTGTTTCTGCTCATATCACAGCAAATATTGCCACCCATTACCAAATCGTTAGAGTTGGAAGCGCTTAGGGAGAAGTGAACGAGGTCGGTGGAATTCCACGCCGTGGTCGGAGGCATGTGGACTCGCTGTCGTGTGCTCGGATTGTCATAGAAACTAGTGCTCGGCTTGTCCAGAGATGATTACTGAGTCTGCTCGGGGATTTTTTTTTCAGAATTGGCAGGATTTTTACGAGGTTGTTTTGGAATCGACTGTGCGCTGGTTGATAAGGAAGTTCTAATTCCATGGTGGAGAGGTTGACGTTGGAGTTGAAAAATGGTGAAATTTTCGAAGCAGCTCGAAGGTTCCCTCGTGCCGGAATGGAAAGGTGCGTATTGCAATTACAAGGGACTCAAGAAGGAGCTGAACCGCATCAAGCAGGACCGTCTGATGCAGAGCGATGGCCCCCGTAGCAGCTTCGAAAGTCGTATGAGATCAGTAGGTTCCTTTTCGGGATTGCACAGCCTTAGCTCGCACCTCAAGCGTACTGCTACTGGATTGAGTTCTCTCAACTGCGGCATTCATGATGAGGTCAACCTGGCAAATTCTTTCGTTTCTCTTGAAACGTTTCTTTAGTACGTGTCTGTTTTACTATTTTCGTTGACCTGTGCAACACATTCTGAGGAATTCAATCTATCATTTTTCGACAGTTGAGTCTCTGCTTCATTCTCCGAGATTTGCAAGAGAATGAGTGAACGCCGAGTTTGGCAAAAGAATGACATGAACTTGAAATCTTGATTTTCTTGATAACAGAGGCTCAAATACTCGACAGATTGGACCGGCGAAGAAGCGGCGCTCTATGACGCAGAATTGATGGAACCGCTCGGTCACGCTGAGCAAGACAAGGTGTTCTTTAACCATTTGGACGCTGAGTTGGAGAAGATAAATCGATTTTACAAAACTAAGGAGGCAGAATTTGTCGCTCAAGCGATTCGCCTGGAGAGGCAGCTGCTGACCTTGTTTGAGGTTAAGCAAGCCCTTGCACGCCAGAATCTCAAGATGCAGACCTTCTCCTTTTCTAATCCGCCGGAGATCGACAGAGACGATTCCCCCGATACCGGTGAGTTAGCAAATTTCCCTAAACCCGTGCCTAGATTTTTCAGAGTTGGATACATTGTCTGAATATTATACGCGATTCTCAAAGGGTTTGGATTGCTTACTGGTTTGAAATTTTTCTTGGACACTCGACAGAACCGGACCATGACAGTCCGCTTCTGGAAGTCATTACAGTGCGACCCGAAGACGAGCTCTTTACGCGGAACAAATTCTTGAAGTCTAAGAGGAAGTTTCGAGCTAAAGAGGAAGCCTCTGTCAGCGGGTCTTCAGATGAGGAGATAAAAATCATAGCTAATTTTATAGAGAATGTTGAGTTGCTAGAGGTGCCAGAGGCGCCAGATCAGGAATCCGCGGATGAGTGTTTGGTGTCTGAGGATCTGACACCCTCAACCGAAGAAGAAGGCGTTAAAAGTCTGGTCTGGAGAGCGACTAGTGGCAGCAAGTCGTCTCCACAAATGAAACCTGCAGGGGCCACATCCTCTGATGAATCCTCTGTTGTTTTGAATGAGACTAATGGAATGAACCCTCTGCCCACTGCCAAGCGGAGCAGTCGTAAATCCAAGCGGCCGAAGCGCATCATCCAGGACATGATAGATATGAGCCTTGGCAAGAAGAAGGTCCAAAGCTCGGAGAAAATGCTTCGCACCGCCTTTGTTGAATTCTATCGAGGCCTTGGCTTGCTTAAAAGCTACAGGTACATATTTTACTTATGACATAGTTGTTACAATGCTTTTATGTCTCACATACATTAAGTTAAGTGTGTATCTCCTTGCCCTCGAAAGCATTGGTAATCTGAAAAAATAATCTCAGACTTTAGTTTTTGTTAAGTGCGTACCACTTGTCACTGGTAAATTGCAGTGTGATGTACGGAGTAAAAAGGTGCTTCGACCCCATATGATTTGATTGTTTGATGTCTTTTTGAATATTTGTACTTTAATGTGTTCTTTGCTAATTGAGGTTGCTTGTTTGCTGATGTTTGCAGCTCCTTGAATATGGTGGCATTTGCCAAGATTATGAAAAAGTATGATAAGGTAGTGAGACAGAAGTTTGGACCTGTGTATATTAAAGAAGTGGAGCAGTCCTATTTTGCAGCTTCAGAAAAGGTACAAGATTTAGCATTTTTTCAATCTTAGCCCCCTCATATTCCCCTGTATCTGATTTCAGCTTTCAATGACATGAACTGGACTGACAGTTGATGAAGTTGGTGCCTGGTATTGATAATCGATGACATGGATGATGACCTCAGAGTTCTTAGCCATTGTTTGATAATTTAGACCATGTTAAGTACCTGATTTCTCTGGTTGTGTAATCCAGGTGACAATGTTAATGACTAAGGTGGAAGAGATTTTTACAAAGCATTTTGCCAACCATGACCGACGAAAAGCCATGCAGCAGTTGAGACCTATGCAGCAACATGGAGGGCACAGCATAACTTTCTTCTTGGGTACACTAGATTCACTGCTTACATTTCTCCTGCCGATAAGTTGATTTTTCCTCTTTCACAATGTATTTGTGATTACAACCCAAATTTAGATGCAAATGGAGGGAAGAGGGGTCTGCTTTGCAATAGCTTCAACAATGTGTTCTACCTTCAATACATTTCTCATCTGATCATACCCATATTTTGCAGGTATTTTTTCAGGTGCATCAATTGCTTTGTTAGTAGGATTCTTAGTGTTGGTGTCTTCTGTCCAAGAATATAGAACAATGGGAGGACACCAGTACATGGACACTGTCTTCCGTGTATTTAGCACTTTGGGGTTGGTGCTTCTTCACATGTACATGTATGGGTGGAACGTCTATGCATGGCAGCAAGTACGCATCAACTACCCTTTTATCTTCGAGTTCTCACCTGGCACAGAACTTCGATACCGGGAGGTTCTTCTTGTCTGTACTGCATTCACAAGTGTGTTGGTGACCTCCATGATTGTGCACATCATTGCAAGTACCAGTCAGGTTCATAAGGGAATCTACACCTCGGAGTTTGCTCCTTTGGGAGTCACACTGGTAATGACCCTCTACAACTGCCCCAATATTCAAGCCTGTTATTTTATTTTTATTTTTTTGAACAAATGAAACGGAATTTCATTGCAAAAGATAAAATACCAAGCCTGTTATTTTCATTTTTAAAATTTCCATATTAAATGGATGGTAGCATGCCAAGCATGACCAATTTTCAAAGCAATGACAAATCCTTGCAATTATGTGATTGCCTCATGTGCAGGTATTCCTCTTAGCACTTTGTACACCACTGAACATCCTTTACAGATCCTCCCGGGTGTTCTTTCTTCGCTGCATGCAGCGTGTGATTTTTGCACCTCTTTACAAGGTACTTACCTTAACCCCTCAGTAATTTCTTGTTAACTTCAGTGTTCAGTTTCTCTTACTTTCACAGAGGTGCAGTTTTTAGAACCCAAGAAACCCTACAATAGACATGAACTTGGAATAGATATTCACAGAATCTCTGACAGGCAGGGCAAGTCTGTGAAAGTAACTCATCTATTTTGTGGCCAATCATATGATTTGCAGGTGGTTCTAGCAGACTTTTTTCTTGGAGATCAGTTGACCAGCCAAGTAGCTTCATTTCGAAATGTTGAATTCATGTTATGTTATTATTCTGGTGGGTATTTCCAAGAACGACAAGTGGATGCTTGCTCTGAGAACATAACATTCCAGGTTCTCATGTACGTCTTCTCGTTGCTGCCGTATTCATTCCGGTTTTGGCAGGTAACATAGAGCACCCTTCTGTATAATTATGTCTCTTTTTCTACTTCCTGCTGTCTGCATTCTAGCTAAAATATTGGTACATTAAAAATTTTAATTGATTCCTGAACTATTCCTGAACTATTTGCAAACCACACACTTGGATGAGATATAGTACTTTGTTGTGTCAATTTTATAATATTATTGAAATTATCTACTGATGAATTTTTTATTCTTATACACAATTTCTCATTGCTTAACATTCTTGAAGGCCAAAGACTGAAGGTCCCAACACCAAACACATTGTAGAAGTAATATCTCTCCCTTCTACGGAGAGAGTTGAGTTGAAGGTTTTGGGGAATGTCATGCTGTTTGGGTGGTGACTTACAAGTCAAAAAAACATCCTGAATGAGAAGGGACCTTTGTTAGTGATTTGAAGAATGTTACATGCCTTGGAGCAAAGGAGGATAAATTACAGTACTATTTGGACACTCCAGTTGACCTTTTATTGTAGCTGCATATGAATGGCAACTATATAATTAGTTATATCTTCCAAATTGTTTGAATTTTGTAGTGCCTCAGGAGATGGCGAGATGAAGGAGACAAGCATCAGCTTTACAATGCTGGGAAGTATGGATCTGCAATGTTAGCTATGGTGGTCAAGGTCTCTTACATAATGAAAGGGGGCACAACCTGGCTTGTTCTGTACATTTTATTTTCATGTTTTGCAACACTTTATCAACTGTACTGGGATCTTGTGGTCGATTGGGGACTGCTTCAATCCAATTCAAAGAACCGGTGGCTTCGTGACAATCTTATTTTGAAGAAAAAGTATATTTATTTTGTTTCCATGGTACGAAGTTCTATCTCAATACCTGAGAGGGTAGACATGCAGACTACCCTGCTATCTCTCCACTTTATTACATGACCAGAATGATTAATTATATTTCTTGAGAGTAATTACTCTGTAAGGAGAATCTCATTTGAACTGTTGTGGTGTGGGATTGTGATGAACAGGCTGTGAATGTTGTACTGAGACTTGCATGGGTTTCATCTATTCAACATGTGAATAATTTTCCTGGAATCAGTCAAGCAGGCTGGGATACCATCTTTGCAGCCTTGGAGGTCATCCGCCGTGGCCATTGGAACTTCTACAGGTGCTTTCACTCTCCTTGTTACCTTCACTAAACAGGATATGGTAGGGGCCCAAGCTTGCTTCTTATAACTTAGTCTATGCTGAAAGAGTATTGATTGGAGTATTTGTCATCATCATACCCACATTATTATCTCCCCCAAGGAGTTTTTGACTCAGTTCCTTGCGAAATACATGTGCAGGTTGGAGAATGAGCATCTCAACAACGTTGGAAAGTACAGAGCAGTGAAAACTGTCCCCCTCCCTTTCAAAGAATTCGATGTCTCAGCTCTTTAGTATGGTTCTCACTTCTATGAAATTTGACAATAGATGCAAAGCGGGAACTATATATGTGATTGTGTATTTCATGGTGGAATACACAAAAGTTCCCTAAACTGTGTTCCATTAATCCTATGTAAAGAAAAACATTTTCATTTTTTTAGCAGGGCTGGAAGTTCTTCTCAGCACAATTGAAGAGGTAGAATGTTCTATTGTTGCTAGGTGCTGAAATTTCAACAGAAAACCTCAAGTAATGACCTGCTTCACCCAAGTTTAGGAAACAGGGTCAAGTTTTCATTAGAATTTGAGTACTATGATGGTAGAATCTAGGTAGTATGTTTTTTTAGTCAAGAATACATGCCCGGGACATCCTTCCACATTTATTCGTGGGTAAGAGCATCTCCAATGAGTTCCTTATTGGGGCAAGTATCTGCAATATTTTTTAATTAAAATTGTGCTCCAATGCAACCATTATTGGGGCCTCCAATTCCACAGTCTCGGTAAGTGATCACCCAGGACCAACTTATTTGCAACATGTGAGGGCCTATGAGTTGGGCCCAATAGGAATAATCATTATTGTCAATGCCTTTCAAGCATTGGTATGTCTAATCAATTCAATCTTCCCTTGTTTCCATGAAAAGTTTTTTTTTAATGTAGATTATTTTCTTATTTTCTTTTTATAATACAAAAAAGTCCCATTTGACATTTGGATTGTCGACTTTGCATTGGATCAATTTTTCCAAAGAAAAAATTGGCATTGTGCAAGCCTCATGGAATGGCCTGCCATTTGCCATTACACGGCTTGTATGCTAAGTATGTATTGCAAATGCTCCAACATTCATTCATCTTTTAGTCCATAGAATTAATCCCTAGACGTCAGAGACTATGTTTTTACCCAAACTGCTCCAAAATCATCATTGTTAGGACAAGTATTAAATTTTAGAAAAAAATAACATTTTTAGAAAAATTTATCCATATGATCTTGCAATACATTGTTTTGAGATGTGAAAAAAATTTCAGAATTTTTCACTGTGTAGATTGCAAGATATTAACGTTTGAAGTGACAAAAATCCTTTTGGAGTCCCTCTGAAAATACGGGAAGCGGCACTTCACAAGGTCACATTTGTATGAAAAAATGTCCAAAATGGTGTTTACTCTTTGGATTCCTTCTTCAAGGCAAGTTGTCTACATGCTTGAAATTTTTTGAATTATTTGAAATTGTATAACATATAGGAAAAAAATAGTAAGTAGAAAGAAGTAGAGAATGTTAAAAAATACTAAATTGTTAACAATTTATTTATGAAAATGAAAAATGCCAATCCCAATGGTTGTAATGTTTCAACAAACAATATACACCTAATGTTTTAATTTTTCTCCAAAAATATTTAAAATTGAGTTAAATAAAGGACTTCAAAGTTTATTTTAGAGTAGAGATTCCATAACTACCTACAAACTAATCCAAACTAAAATTCTTCATAACTCTCATCTTATTAATCAAAATAGAATGATTCAAAGCTTACCACATATATATATAAATCTAAAGAATCAATTTCAAATTTTTAATTTTTTAAAAAGTGATTTTCAAAGAATTTCTTTTTTCTGCTTGGGGTGCCCGCCATACACAAAAAATTACATATCATGCAATAGCTTTTGAACCATGTAGTCAAAAGTTATGGAAATTGTTAGGCCTTAAAGTTACTCCTTGGGGACATGTTGTGTGGAAATTTCAAAGAAATAAAATAAAATCCCATTTGTAGTGAACTGCCCAAAATTGCTATGTAGCCAAAAAACAGTGTTTGGTACCATCCTTTAAGGCTTAATAAACCTAATCTCTATAGTTGAATTGCTATATGTCTCAAAATTTGGACATTGAATTAGACATTCCAGGGACACATTGCAAGCATATGTATAAATTTTTCTTAAATATGTAATATATATGTTGAATTTCAAAGGTAGAGGATGCAATCGATATATAGTTCATTGGTTAGGCCTATAAGTTAAGGTAAACCTGCTTATGACAAGTAGAATGAGTGGTCTAATGTGTTGTAATTTGCCAAAAAAATTAGATTTTCTTACACACAAAGACAAATGTCAAGAATGATGACACCAACTAAAATTGTATTTTTTAGACAAAGTATGAATTTCCTATAAATTTTGGAAGTGTGCTGCCCAGTTAGCTCAAAAGAGTTTGTAGACTCCCCCAAATCAGCCAAAAGTGTTTCCATAATGACCATCTTACCACCTAAATCAGTCATAACATTTTCTATCATGGATACAAGATCTCCTAACATGGCCATCAAATTGAAGAAATAAAACAATAACTTTGTTTAACAAGTTTACACTAAAAAGGTGTAAGATTCCTATGACAATCTCTAATAACTCCATGATCATCTCCCGAGGCATTGATTTCGGTCACTAACTACCCTAATGAAGTCCTAATGTCATTTATTAGCTAAAATCTGAAATGGATGGATGTAAGACTGTACTTGGGTGTTTCTAGATGTTTTCATTAGGTGGTTTGCCTTACATGCTCCTAACATTCAGTGATGCAATTATTACAAAATATGAAGGTTAATCTTGAAAACTAAACACAAACTATATGATCTCCAAAAAACAAAGCATGCAAATTTCATTTGCTTACATTGTTAATATGTAATATTTATATTTATCATCTCTTAGCAATCATTGTGGTATATCAATGTATTCTTAACATTTTGTTAGTATATATTGTGGTATACACTTATGAATGCATAATTAATATAAATAAAATGAATGTGGTATACACTTATGAATGCACTATTTTACCATTTTAAGACATGAAATAAAATTAGCTTCTTGGATATAAATTTTACTTCTTGTATAATTTATATTTCAGTGAGTGTTCAAGAACAACATTAAAAACAAAAATAGCTAAGGACGAGGAACAATTTTTTTTTTAATAGCCACACAAAAAGTTTGATTCATTCAATTTGGATTATTGATGTAAAAGTCATGAAGGGTCTTATTCTTTGGGCAATTAAAACATTCTCTAGAAAAAATATCTGAAATGATTTGTTTTTTAACTCTTTTTTTTTTTTTTAAATTACCAAAAACAAAGGTCTACATAATTTAGATTGTTTGCTAGAACAATTTCATTGTTAGAATTGATGTACATCAATTCCATCTTGGATTTATTATTAATTTTGGTTTTCTTTCCATCTTGTATATACTTCTACTTAACAATTTATAAAGAATAGAAATTAAGTTGTTTTTTTGGATTTTTTCCTAGACCCTCAATTCTCTACAAGTAAAGATTTTTCAGCACCTCAAAACATACTTGAGGAAAATTTAAATTTAAGAAGATTCAAAGTTTTATAATCTTGTATAAAAAGGAGAAAAATAAAGTGCCTTTTTACTTACACAAATATCTTGCAATTTACATAGCCAAAGTTTCTAAAATTTCTTCCACACATTCTTCCACTAGTCTAGTGAAAGTTTGGAAAATCCTATAGTTAAATATGCAAATGACCACCAAAGTTGTGTAGAGTGACGGTTTGTATCTCTTAACTTGAAATTCTTCCTTCTTTTGCTACTTCCAATGAACAAATTTGCGTCTAAATCTTCCTTTTGAAATCCAATTTCATCTTTGTAACACTCTATAGAGATTTTCACTTCAATATTCTATGGTAATATGATAGAGTCCTATGTTATGACAATATAATATTCAAACAATTGCAAACAAGATTTGCAATGTCCGAGACTCAATGCATGGCTTTTTCCACAATATATACAACTCTAAATTTTGGTAGGAAATCTCAATTCAATTGTAGCATTCACTTCTCAATGATTTTGTGGCTAGGATTATAGAAAAAAATTCAAGGTCAAAGAATTTTGGTAAACTATGCAATTGTAAGTGTTTGAAGTGATGTAGGCAAAGAATGCATCTAAATATGAAGGGTACAAGAATCAATTTTTCATACGAGAAATTATTTCAAGTACATAACCATCATGCATCAATTTGTATGATGATAATAGTGTATCCTTTGAAGTAAAATGCAAATATAATTTTGAGAAGGCAAGTTGGACTAGTGAGATAAAGTTCAAGATGTCAGAGGTTTGAAAATGTTAGAGGACAAAATGTTAAATTGTGCCCTTTGAATATAAAAAATTGGTATTCAAAAGTTCAACTTTAAGCTCATGACAAGGCTCACATTGAACACGACATTATGGATTATAATTCTCTCTTTCTCAAAGAAACAAAACTTGAACACTACTATGTTGACTACCTAACTAAGCATTTTGACATTGCAATTTGCGATTGGTCAAAGCAAGGAAAGCTTGGTTTTGAATATTACAAATGTGGCATTCATTGATATGTCCCAAATCTAAAACAAGTGATGAAATTCAAGACCAACTTCAAACAAGTGAAGCAAGTCAAGACCAATCTCAAATAAGTGATGAAATTCAAGATCAATCTCAATCAAGCAATGCACATCAAGACCAAACTGCTTGGTTGCTTGTTGCATCAACAATAATTCTCTCATCATGTTTTATAATCTTGAGAAGCAATTGAAGGTGAGGAATGAGAATTTGCCCAAGATTGTGTGATTCCAAGTGAATACTAAGATTTGAAATTTTTATAGGCAATTTTGATTTTAGATTTTAATTTGGAATCTATTATTTCTATTTGTAAATCATATCATTTATTTCAAAATTCAAACATCAATGAAGTCTTTGAGCATTTACAATTAAATCATATTTGATTAATTACTTGCATCAAAATAAAATAAGACAATTTAACTAATTATCCATCATTTCTATATTTTGTCCATGGCCACTCCACTAGAAATTAATATATATGAAATATTGATTACATTGGATTTGCTCAAAAAACATATATTTTTAATTTAATTTGAGTAGACATATGATCAAACCAATCACAAATTAATATGTATTTTTTCAATTTATAAAATATCATTCATGGATTATTAAATATAACAAAAAACCAAATTAAACATCAACATCACTAAATATTTTCAATTCATTGAAATTTCATCAAGTTTTATTGAATTTTCACACTTTTTTGCAAAACACCACCAAGAAATATATAAAGCTTATCCATTTACTAAAATTTATTTGAAATTTTGTCACAAAAGCAACAACTTATGAAACACATTTTATGTAGAAATAATCTACAATAAAGTAATCTACATACACTTAGAATTTTTTATTTTCAAACCCTAAACAACCAAAGAGATTTGAACTTCTAAAAGCCTTGATTCATTCCTTGATTTGAAATTTTGTAAGATACCAATTTCAAGAAAGTATTGATATATAACTAGAAGGTCGTAGATTTTAAATGATGAATTGCATTTGTACAACTAGATATACTACAGCCTTACCAATATCAATAAATGTAATTTGAGACTTGAAAATAATAATAATTAATTACATCCTAAATACTAAAAAATTTAGATTTAAATTTGTGGAAATACATTTGTAAGTATAAAATTCTCAATATAATTAAACAAAACTCAAATTATAGACATATTGCTTTTAGAGGTCACTACTTGAGTTGCCAAAAATTAATTTAATTTTCTTAAATTAAAGGAATACCTCCTTCAATTTATCAAAATTTTCAATATGCTATTATTGATACCTAAAAAAAAATCATTGCTAAAAAAAAATTTGGTGAAACTTTTACAATACAAAAATTTAAAATAGTGTGACTTATAAATAAATTAAATTTCACATGTACTTGTAGGATAAATTAACATACCTTTAGTATTTGAGAGCAAAATTGTAGTAATGTAGAGTAAATTTCAATAGAGCACATCATAGAGTAAATTGCAAGAGTTTAATGCAATAAGTGTATATGAGATATAAAATAAAATGATAATAAGGAGTTTAACCCTTAAATGTCTAAGCATATTTACCAACACTGAGGATGCAAATATATACAACTCTTACAATTTTTTATACTGAAATTGCAAAGAAGGATCAAAAGGATAAATTGAAAGATATCAATTGTACGGTTGAATTATTTTAATTTGAAACTTTTATTGTATATTTTTCAAACAAAATCTATTTATAGAATTTAAAATAGTAGATCTTGACTTTTCTTCATTTTAATGACCAAAAGTTGAAGATGGATTTCAATACATTTGTAATATATTTGATTTGGAGTCCTAATCATATTGAATTTCAATCAACAAGTTGTCACCAATAATTGGTGATCACTACAAACTAGACTTAATGGATGAAGAGTATTTAAAACATAAGGCAATATCATAATATTTTGAATTTCTTTTTGGTAATTTTTGATAGTCTCATCCTTTCATGCAAAAAGAATATATTACAGCTTACTTTGTAATTTTAGATCTATTTTTAGGAAAAATCTAATTTCATCATGGACCAAGGAACAAACATTAATGGTAAGTGTAGGACACCACCAAAATTGATGAATTTGAATTGGAGGATCAAAGGACAAATAAATAAAAGAAGACCTTAAACAACTCAAGCACTTGAAATGGAGGATCAAATGACTCACAAAATTAGTGTACTTGAAAAGCTACTTGCTACATGCAATATAAAAAAATGACACATTCCAAACATCAAAAGGAACCAAATTGATCATGGCCATATTATGGCTTTAAATTTAAGTTTTTGTTGCACACCTTTAGTTAGGCTCATAATAGAACTTCTATACATCAATGCATGAAACTTAGGGGGTGCACTTAGTTCTACTATAACAAACCACGTGCGAACAAGTGGTTTCTAATAAACTATAATTTCAACCTAAATTTTTGAACATTGTTTAATAATAACTATAGCTTTCTATTGCCAAAATTTCCAAGTCAAATAAAATATGAAATGATTTCTAGAAGAGGTTGAAAATGAACTAAAATGGCATGTTTTTCAACTCAAATAATTATAGAGGACACATTTAGATGACCATTGACTCAATATTCAACTGAAAATGAGCTTTCAATAATGAATTATTTTTAGGAATTTTTTGTTCATTTTTTAGACATTTTTTTCTTATATAATATAAAGGTGTGAAAGTTATTTTTCAGTTCTACAGTGTATCTTTTTACTTCAAAAATTTGTAACTAATTATTATTAACAAATAAAAATATCAATAATTCAAAACATAAACTTTCAAAGTAGGAAAATCTATTCATATTTTTTTAATTTTGTTTTATTTAAAATTCAAAAAGTATATAGAGGGTCCAAAGTTTTGTTTGCATGTGGTTTCTAATGGACACTCTCCCGAGGCATGAAATTGATGCATAATCCAATTTTGACCTAAATGTTGTCATTAGAATTCAAAATAATACTCCGTAATACATAATTTGGATTTTGGTATGATTGGCTGAAAGATCAATGAAATGTTTGTAGAGGATTTGGTAGACATGCAAACCTTGAAAATTATTGAATTTCCCATGCCAAAGATGTATAAGATTTTTTATGTATTCAAATTGTACACACAATTAGCACTCAATTTTCAAGAGATATCCAATTTTCATTTTATAATAGTTGAAGGTTAATATAATTCTGTGGACATCTAATAAATTATTTTGTATTAATCATTTTTTGTTGTTAAAATTTCATTCTTAGTATTTTTGCAACCAAAATATGATTACTTATACATAAAAGTTAAATTTTATCAATCATACAAGAAGAAAGGAAATATAAAATATGATTTTGCAACAAATTCACATTTTGTACATTTATTTAGGCTATCTTATTCAAATTTTAAAACTTAATATTGTGAATTGCACACTACCATACCTAACTATTGCCACTAATATATCCCCTCCATCTTGGATAACTTCTCTTAACTTTATTAGACTTTGTAGAAGTCAAATTAAACCTTCTTACAATGTTGCATATATTTCCATAGTATTTTAGGAGTTTTTTGAAGCCTCCTAATAACCCCAAGGATTTCTTAGTGCCTCATAAATGCTCTTAGTTTTTTTTGAAGAAACTTCAAGCCATAAAGTCAAGGACATAGTGATAGTATAAGCTTATATTGAAGGCAGGATGAGGGAAACCTCAATCTTGTGAACACAAGTTTTAGAGCATTGTTTCTAGACTTTTAATTGCATTATTGAGAAACATCTTTGAGTTCTTTGTCTTGTCCTCTTGGATAATCGTGGGGGTATTTGAAAAGATTAATAGATATACTTATGGTCCTTATCTTGTAATGTAGACATGGGGTTTATTGATTGAGAGGTATTGCATATTATTCTTGTGTGGCATTGTGTTCTCGTGTCTTTGATAGTTGTAAGGATTAACAAAAAATAATTCTAAAATATTAGAAAATTTATTTTTCAAAACAAATTGTACAAAAAGAATAAATTTTTTGAGATAACATTCTTATTTTTAGCATCTATCCAATTTTTTTTCAAACTTTAATTTTACCCCTAAAGGACCAAGGCTCTTTTTCTGCCAGAAAACACTCAAAACTGCCATGTCTATAGCAAGGAGTAAAAAAAATTGAAAATTGTTTTCTTTTTCATATCTAACCGTAGGATCTTACATATAACTAGTATGAGAGTGTGTGGAAAAAATTTCAGAATTTTTGACCGCTCAGATTGCAAAATATCTGCGTTTAAAGTGGACAAAATAAGTTTTTCAGCACATTGTGGGACTATTTTTTTTGACTTTGAACATTTTTAACTTAAATTTTTTGCACTACAGAGTTTTGAGCTTTAAAGCTTTATAGTGGATAATTGAGTTGAGAGTCTAGGTAAAAAAATAAAATAAAAATAAAAATAAATTATCATTCTTAAGAAAATTGTTAAGTAGAAATAGGTATGAGATAGAAGGAAAATCTAAAATATTCATATATTTTAGATGGAATTAAAATGCACTAATTCCAATGGTGAGATTGTTATAGCAAGTAAATCAGACCAAGCAAAAAAAAAATTGAAAAATTTGAAAAATTTCATTCAGAAATGAATCCTGCATGTTATTTTTTTCAAGAAGATGCTCTAACTCCCCGAAAAACAAGAATGTCCATAACTTTCTCATAACATATCCAAATGAAATGAATCAAAGCTTACTAGATAGACAAAAATATAATCTATGAGAAAAAATAATATTAAAAAGAAAATTCAAATTTTTGTCCATTTTTTTTGGTTGCCCGAGCGGCCCGCCGTCCCCTCATTTGAGCTTATTTGGTCATAACTATTGTTCCCGGGAACTGATTTTGAAAAAAAATTATATTCCTACAAAGCTAATCAACTTTTCTACCTCCAAAAAAAAATTTAAAAAATTAGGAGAAAATTTCAGCCTGTAGGTACCTGCCCGAAAACACATTTGTCTCCCAAAGGGACAATGGTCCTTTAGGGGTTAATATTCAACATGAAGTGCCAATCCTAGTAGTCGGGAATGACATTCAAGTTTGTAGACCTTGATAGAAAATTAAAATTAAAAATAAAAACCCACAAATTTATGTAACCTTCAAATGCTAAATAAGACAAAATGTAAGCAATGATGACTTTAAGAGAAATTGTAGAAACAAAGAGAGTACCTATCCATCCAAAAATCTAGTAATTTTTTATTGACTACCTTACTAATAGGCCTTATCTTTCCGAAGTTAATTCCAACAACATGCATTGTATGTAAAAGATCATGATTCAATTCTATGAATAACACAAGTGAAATACTTTTGTAGATCATCATTACTTTCCACTACTCAAGTTAATTTGATTAATACACCTTACATTAATAATACTTATAAATATTAATTTTGGAATTACACAAATTTGCAAGTTTCATTACTATAGTACCGATATGGTAGTTTATAGCGTATTAGATAAAATCAATATAATGTGGTCTATATTATTTTCTCACTATACCAAATGGTATGATTTTCACCCTAATTTCATCCAAAATTCCAAATGTTCACACTCATTTTATCATTTGGGTCACGTTTTATCCACAATTCATTTGATTGTTGCAAGGGATTCCTAGCAGTTCAAACTCTCATAGTAGTTGAATTAACTCATGTATTGCACTTAGATTACTACTAATTAACTTGTTATAAATCAATAAATGAAGGATTACATGAATTCTTATAAATTAACCAATTATTATCAAAATTGATCCAAAATACATGATGCTTAAAAATATATGTATTTTAAAAAATCAATACAAAACTAGAGTCTGTTGTATCATATCAGTTTTGTGCACATGCAATTTACCACACTCAGAAGAAACTCACCACCAAAAACGATGAATTAAAATGAGTTAAAAGATGAATTAAAAATGAATTAAGTAGTACTTGAAAGCAAATAGTAGATTAGTTAAATAAATTGTATTTTACAAAATAATTTGACATGCAAAGCCCTCACAATGAAAACTCTTCACCAAATAATTAAAAAGATTTATTTAAATATATGACTTCTCTTTGACTAATGTAAAAGTTGTCTAGTATCCTATATGTAAATTTATTCTGAAAAAATTCACATGAGAAAAAAAATATCATAAAATGCATGAATTTTCAATTTGCATTATGCAAAATTTTAAAATGATATCTAATTATGTAAAAATGAAATAAAAACTATTGAAGTTGTAAACAAAATCAATTAAGGTAAAACAATACATCATGGTCCAAAAGAGTCTCTCGAGTCTCGACTACCTTAGAATCAACAAAATTTGTATTCATAATGTTCATCTTACACACCTAAGTAGTCACATTTTAGTGTGGAAGGCCTAACAAAGTAACTTCCTCAATTGAAATTCCGCTCAAAAGTTACAAGTTCTTTATGGGGAAACTGGTCACTTTGTTACCTATTCATATGACATTGATTGGGGCCCAAATCTCATTTTTTAGAAAATAATGATAATGGGGTCATTTCCTAGGTGTCCACTATGGGATCTTTAGACCACAATGGGTTGTTCTACCTTACAACTTGTCCAAAAAATACAACAAATAAAATATTGAATAGCAATAATAAGTGTTATTTAAACACATTTCAAATCAAGTAGTTATATATGTAGCAATGGTCACAACTCCACCATTGGATAACTACACCTAATTGTAACCCCTTTTCAGAATTGAACCTATAGTCAATTTCAGATACACTTGTTCTTAGAATTTTAAAAATTCATAGTTTATCTATATGATGTCCAAAAATGCACACAAAAAAGAACTAAATTATTTCTTTAACTTTTAATTTAATAAGAAGATCAATACTTAATTGTTTATTATTGCATTTAGATGTAGTTACCTTAGAGCATCTCCACCAATTTGTTATGTATCCCTAAAAATTTAGGGACAGGACCTCAGATGGAGATGGGGATACAAAAACTTGTGCGCACTAGTCTTGAAACGAGATCTCTATCCCAAATTTATAGAGAACTCGGTAAAAGTTGGGCCCAATTCTCTATATTCAAGCTCACATAGAGAACACGCAAGGTCTCATCCTTATAAAGTCAAAGTTGACTGGATTGAGGTCCCGAGTTTAGGGAAAGAGAACTCCCTGGTGGAGATGCTCTTAGAGCATCACCACCCGTCTTGCAAAATGCGGGGTGGTTTGGCTTGCAAAATCTCGGGCCATCCAATTTGCAAGCCAAACCGCCCCACCCATTGCATGCTATAACCGCATTTTGCAAGACGGGTAAGTTTCCAAATTTGGACCGCTTTGCAAGGTGGACCACTGGGCTATAGTGCTAAAGGTCCGTACTTTAGAGGAAAGTGCCAATGCTCTTGTTTCATGTGGTTTGCAAGCCAATTTGCAAGCCATGCTTTGGCTTACAAAATCCCCCATTTAGCAAGCCACTCAAAGCTTTTTGCCCGACCTCTTAACAAGTTCATCCGTTTAGCAAGACGGGTGGACATGCTCTTAGGGGTGAAGAGGAGGACCCCAAACCCACGGATTGCAAAAGGCCCATGTCTCCACGATATCGTGCCCTTTCAAACCTAGACCTTTCTTCGAAATCTACGAACGTGGCGCCCTTTCGTTGGCCGCAACCACGTTTCTTCCAAGTCAGCACCCCCGAAAGAGACCCCTCTTGGTTTCCTCTCCCCATGACTGCTCTGCAGCTCGCGCGTGCTTTTGGAGAGATCGCCATCGCCATGCATCCCGAGCTTTCCATTCGCACTTGCCGACCCACCTTCACAATTCTCCAACTCCAGCGCCCAATTGAGCTCGCAATTTTGAATTTTGAATTGTGAAGCGGGAGTTTCAGATTGGAAAAGTTTGGCGATGGAGTGAGGGAGATGGGTTGCAGCGACAGTCTAAATGAAGTGTGGTGTTCTCTCCAGGAGCACTACTGGTATGTGTTGTGCATTGTGTGTTCTGGAGTGGTTGCATTGCAAATTCAAGAGTTGAATTGAAATTGGTTGCATTCGGAGTTTTTTTTTGAGTTTATGGTGGTGATTTTGTTGTTTTTCAATTTCACAGGTTTGCAGAGTTCCTCCTTAGGGAAGACGTTGGATAAGTTTCTGGTTCTTGGAGCAAGAAACATCATGGCGAGCGGTGGGCGTCTCCTAGGCTTGCAGCTGCCACCCGTGCCGTCCCCTATCTCCGATTTCATGCCAGCTTGCGTTCGGTCCACACACACTGGCGATGCGAAAGAATGCTCAGGGTCTTCATCGTCTGCGGGGTTGTTGGCTGTGATTTCGAAATTGGACAATCTCGAGCAACCGCAAACCCTGGGGAGTCTTTCGTCGTTCGAACTGAGCAGCTACACTGAGCAGGACGTTGAAGTCGAGAAAGTAGTGGCAGAGAATCAGGGGAATACGAAAGAGAAGACGGAATCAGGAAGATGTAGCAGTAGTAGTAGTAATAGTACCGTCGAAGGGGATGCCACATTGCATCATCCCGAGGAGGCAGGGGAGAATCTCCATTCGCAGAGTCGTGGATTGCGATCCAAGCTCAGCGGCATGCTGTCGCTGGAGAAGCGAGTTAACGTTCCGTGTTTTCCCCTCGTGACGGGGCATTCGAGCCAGTTCATGATGGAGATGTCGGGGTTCCAGTCGACTCGGCGAACCCCCATGGCGGACAGCAAGATATGCGCGGCCATTCAGAAGGATTCGATTGCTCGTATTTTCGATTTATATGACGAGAGAAACCTCACTTCTGTTCCTGCCTATGGCGCTGCTTGTGTCGGGCATGTGGGCAGATTAGTCGATGCCTCGGATATCGGAGTCAAACCTGATCTGTCGTGGATTGAGGAGAAATGTAACGACGCGTGGGGTACTGAGCCCTGGCATTCTGATCAGCGCAGCAGTCTCATGAAGACTTTGCACATCATGCGCTGCGACATTGAATCTCTCAAGGTGAAATCGCTACATTAGTGGTAATATGTAATGTTGTGCACTGAAGAGTACATGGCTATTTTTTCTCCTACTTTGATTGTGGGGATTATGACTTGCGTGGTGTTCTGTCAGATGATGTTGCGATCACTTGACCTTCCTGCAGCTAGGGGTGGCTCCCTCGACCCGCATCTGCACCAGACTCTGGTATTTGCCACCCCATAAATGTATTGAAACACTCTTTCTGGTGATGAAACAGTTCGTAACACTCTTGAGGGCACCTTGCACACCGTTGAAGTCAATGAACACCGAGATACTGAAAGGAATCCAGATTCACTTCTGTGCACAATCTGGAGCTCATGTTATGTTTTCATTAGAATTATTTACTTCCCTGTCAAGCAGTACTTGGTTAGTCTGTTTGCATGTGGGCTCTCATAACAGTGATCGCATGCTTGACAATTTTAAATTGCTTTAATAGTGGGTCAGTTCTTCGATATTTTAGATCTCCAAACTCTTTTTGTGGTACTAGGGAAAGGGAGCAAACTATACACCAGAGTTTCACCATTATCAAGTCAGGGTCACGGTTTTGTCTTTTATGTCTACTTTTTGACTGGTAAGGTGTATTGCAGAGTTACGCGCCGTACATGCATTCGGTAATGATGAGGAGCAGTTCAGCAATGTCAGAATTCAAACAGAATTCGTGCAGACCATCCGATGATGAGCAAATTGGTAACAAGGAATTGCTCCTCAAGGAAGACAAGGAACTGGCTCAGACTGTTGAAAAAGATCGCATTCCTGAAGCTGTCCTGGATCTCTGTGCCTCGGAGAAGTCTCCATCGGAAAAGGAGGACGAGAATGAAGAGCCAATAAGTGTGTGGTCTCATGGTTGCCCCCCAAAGAGGAAACATTGGTGGAAAGAAATTCTTGCCGCTTTTGGATTGACAGTGTGGGTAATCACTGGAGCGGTTCTTGTTGCGAAGGCTATCGGGGTTCCAAATCTGGGAGTTAGTAATAATGTGGCCTACAACGGGTTTTGGGGACGTTCTGATGATGAAGAAGCCAAAGCCCCAGCGTACATTTCTCATACCAAAAGCCTTCCATTCATGCACTCATCACAGCTGTTCTGATGTTTCAAGTTACAAAGCAAGAAAGTGTGTCTATTTGTTAGGGAGAAGGAAAAGAAGAGAAATCACCACACTACTAAGTTTAATTTCTTTTGTTGGTTTGGATTACCAGTCAAGGCGCGATGGGAGTAGTGGAGCTCACCGCCTTCTCGTTTAATGACACTATAAAGAACAGGTAACTCTACTGATGAGTCGAGGACCTCCTCAGTCTTCCATGACTTGAAAAGTTCGCATGCATATTGTGTCATATTGAGAATAAAATCGTTCGTTGTATTCTTTGCAAACCTGGCGTTTTATCAACCTTTCATCAGGTAAGTGAAAAGTATCATAGCTCTCTTAATCTTCTTCCATATGAAGCCTGGCTCCGAAATCGATATTCCTGGATTGTGGTCTATTGGATTCGAAGTAGCATCACGCTTCTACGAAGTTACTCTGCAGTATGGTTCTGAACACCTCTGCATACTTTTTCTGTGCAGACCAACATTTGTCATGTTCTACGCACCATGGTGTCCTCATTGCCAACGCTTGCACCCCGTATGGACCCAGCTTGCTGGTGTGTTGAACAAAAGAGGATACAATGTTCAGGTATTTTGTCAATTCTAATAGAATCTGTTCCTCATTTTTTGTACCGAAACAGGGATCTGTTAATTATTGGCCCCATTTTCTTAGGTAACTTCAGAGATTTGAGCGCCTCAGGAAACTTGAACTTGTTTCATTTGGCTCTTAAGAATTGCACGACACATTCTTAATTTTCCCCTATGCTCGATTGACTTCCAGAACATTTCACAATCTGGTCTGCAATACATCTGACCAATGTTCGTCTTCTGAGCAGCTGGCAATAGTGGATGCGACAAAGCATACCAGGCTCGCAGACAAATATGAGGTGCCAGGATTTCCTACACTAATCATGTTCAAAAATGGTATGCCAGTGGGAAGGCATCGAGGAGCACGCGACATAGACACTCTCATGTCTTTCATTGATAATAATAAGTAGGTCAAGGCTCCCGCCAAGTTGAAGCGATCAGCAGAGTTTGTGTTGGAATAGTCCTTAAAATAAATTCATGACAGTTCCATGCTCTTTATGCGAATCATAACCGAGAGAAAGCTCCCTCTTGCCAAATTGAAGATAATGAGGACCCAGAGGTGGGGAGTGGGGAGTTTGGGTCGAAGTAGTTGAATCTCACCCGCCCAACCTCTTATGCCAACTTTTGTAGCAGAACTTTTGTAGTGCCGTCATCGTGCTGTACAGAGAAGGCAGATTCAATATGAATCTTTGTAATGAACAATGTTAACATGAACGGTCCTCTGCGATTGTCAGAGTGAGGACATGTCCAAAACTGTAATGCATTTGCTTGATTGTAAGTGTAAGACTTTCGTAGTGACGAAGTAACTTGTTGACACACTGCGTGCTGGCTCACTAACAGGCTCGAAAACGAATCATAATATTCTCATTCTACCGTACTGTTTGATGATTATATGCAGAATGTGTGACAATAATCAGAAAGTAAGTAGTTGACCCAAACCAACAGGTGATTTGGGGCAACTCAATGACGTAGTGGGTGACGGTGAATTTCAGCTCTTCACCAATACCGCGCTCACCGCCCATGAATAACGCATCATTTGCTCTGCATATAGACTGCTCACTGTGTTGTATATGAAGAGTGGCAGTGCGGCATATCGATCTTCATCCCTCTTGAATTGACTGCACCTATTTCCACTCTTAGCTCCGTGTTCAAGGAATTTGAAGCTTCACGAGAACACCAATTTGTACTCAGAAGCTTGCAGTTTTTGACAGTTTTGTGCTGGTAAGGTAGAGGATGCTATTAACGTCACTTTCAGACTTGTTACATAGTTCGAAGTGATTTTTGGGAGATGAATACTGCAATCGTCCAAGAGAGATCAATGTTCGTTGCGATCAATGTTAATCGCTATGTATGAAGTTTCTTATGCAATTGTTCAAAGTGCAAAGTTTTAGACCACTATAAGAGACAGTCGACAACGTGATTCCATTTCCATCCAAAGATCAATGATCATCGATACTTAATCAAAGTCATGCTCACACCACTTGCAACCAAATATAGGAACAGATGAGTATCCGCTGATAGCAGGAGTCTGCAGAACACAGCATTTAATCTGGTCCCTCACGATTTTAGAATCCTTTACCTTACCTTGACTGTACTGGATCAATTCTGAACTGGAATTTGTATCGTTGTGTTGCAGGGCAAAGGAGACATGCAGAAGGGCAACTTGATGGAATCACTCATGAAATGGGACGATTGGCTGGCAATGGTGATGGCCATCAGCCTGGGGTACCTGAGCAATTGTTTGCTCACGAAACTGTTTGCGCTTTGGCGAGGGAAAGGAGCGGCTTCATTTTTGTATTCCAGCCTGCATGGAAAGGACGTTGTGATCTCAGGAGCATCGGTTATTCCCTGGCTGAGCATGCTCTCATGGAGGGCGCGTCTGTCACCCTTATTGCTCGGAACGTGGACAAACTTCAACAGGCAAAGGCTTCTCTGATTCACGACCTCCATTGCTTGCCCGCTGCTGTCCATGTCCTGGTAAGTGTACGTGCAGCATCCTCGTTTGAACAGATTTCCGGAAATAGAAAAGAAAGGGGATAGAATGCCTACTCAAGGTTGATTACGAATTCTTGAAATTTGAAGTAGTAGGGTCCAATCGCCAAGTTAGTCTGGTACGCTTAAACCATAAGGAATGCATCTGAACCACAATTTCCTTAAATTGGCATAATTCCACGACTTTGGCATTATTGACGGAGCAAGGCCTGAATTGTAAAGTAAAGCTATTCTAATCCTAGATTTAGAGCTTTAGCATATGAATGTCACACCCGTAATCGCGCCAATTTAACGAAATTGACAATATCTATGAGATTTCTCACGGAAGTATCTTCGACTAAAGTGGAACCAGTCCTAGAGTTCTCTCATTTCAAATCACTTGCTTGAATTGGACGACACTTGCATTGGAAATGTGTGACCTTTCAATATACTGGAAAAGGATCTCACAGGAATTCATAGAACCTCTGTTTTAGATAAAACCAGCTACTTCACAATCCAAGTGTGATCATTTGCCTGATATCTTGATTGTTGGCGTGCCGTGGTCACTGGAGTTTGTGGATGTGAGCGAGGCGGCAGCCATTACAGCGGCCATTCGTGACGCCCAAGAGCGCATGCCCATTGACGTGCTGGTTTGCAATGCGGGCGTGATCTTCACTGGCGCCTTAATTAAACGAAGTTTCTACGGCGGACTTGAGATTGCAGACACGGTGAGGGTCAGCATTCTGGGATCAGTGTTTCCGATCCGCTCTGCTCTTCCCCTCATGAAGACTCGCAGCAGCCCCACCACTCCGCAATCACTTGTCAGCTCTGTTGCAGGCCTGGTACCGACTCTCCTTTCAGCACTCTAAAAAAGTAGATTGGCGTTACTATTCCATGCTAATTGCCTACCTCAAATTGCAAATGAGACTCTAATTTCGAATTGTGCTCATCTATTAACTGCAATTGAACTCTGATTATTTTAGAATCTGTTCTGAAATCGCCAGAAACTTCGTGTCTCATTTTGCCGCTTCTGCAATCCATGTTTAATTCACTAATCTCAGTAATGGTCTTGGCAGTATCAATGATATGGGGCCAGTGTGTATACATCAACAAAGTACGCTCAACGAGGCGTGGCAGCAACTCTCAAGTGGGAGATCCTTCCATACAACATACACATGCAAATAACTTATCACTACAGTTCATAAGTCCCATAAATTAGAACTTTTTCTTTTCAGAAATCTATCTAGAGTCTGAGAAAACCAGCTCTTTAATTGGAAACAAATGCTTGTTGCATTTACATCTAGAAAAAAATTGAGAAATGAGATTTGAGACCCCATTTCCATATACAAGTACAATAGCCCATAGGAATGTCTTGCATGAGCACAACTTTGCCAAGGCTTGGAACCTAAATCTCTATCAGTCCTAGTTTTTGTGTTTGTGGAGGTGAACATTTGTTACAATTCTATGATCTTTTGCGAACTCACACAAGCTTAATTTACATGCCATGCACGTTTGTTGCAAACGACTTTCCATAATACAGACTTGGTCCTTCGCTGTCACTCTTGAAAGTATTCTTCTGAATGTCAAACTTGTTGAAGTACATCCTCCCAAAATCTTGGAGCGACCTGTTGCAAGATCCATGTGCCTAAACCTCAAAAAGTAGGTGAAGTTCTGCCTTTCAATATTTTCAGGAAAAAAAAAATTTGTATGTGCTATAACTTTTGCAATTAAGATAATGGGTTTCAAAATGGGTTGAGAATACATGAAAAAAAATTAACCCAAAAAAATTTCATATTCATCTTTTTTAAAATTATAAAGTTGAAGGTAGTACTTAATGAAAAGAAAAACTAAATTGCTAATAACTTTGACAAGAATATGAGAATTGTCAAACCTAATGGTGAGAATGTTCTAATGAGCAATATGTATTCCAAGTTTTTATTTTAAAGATTATAAAATTGTGTACAATAGAAATAACTATAAGTGGTCTAAACTTGGTCTAGAATTACAAGCTAAGTTTAACTCCTAAAGGCCTTTTTGGGTTTAAAAACATCATTGCTTTTGAAGTGCTATAGGTCTAAATGTCAATGAGGTATTGAAATCTCGACCATACAATCTCATAGTATACATATTGTAGATGACATGATCAAATTTGGAGTCATTTGGTCACACAATTTGCAAAATTATAATGTTTTAGTGTTGAAAAAGAATGCTGAAATTTTCCTAGCAACATTTTTGGAGGTGAAATTTGGTTTCTAAACCTACTCAAATGAAAAACTTTAAACTTTAAAATACTTCAAAACTAGCATAGAAAAAAAATTGTGAAAAAAAATATCATTCAATTGACTCATTGTGTCTACAAAATGGCTTTAATATGTCAAAAAAATAGCAAAAATGGTTGCAAAAAACACATATTTGTTGAACCTCCCTCTACTAAAATGCTTCTCAATCACTCATAACTTCTTTGATTGATATGAAATTTTAACCACACAAACTAGACTAGTATGTGCAATTTTCCTAAACTTTTTTTGATTGGAAATGGACAATGTATGAAGGAGAAACAACATTAGATGGTTTTTCGGGCCTCCGAGAGACCGTGAGTTCTACTGCTATGAGAATGCAGGGAACGCGATTGCTGGCCTGACACCTGAGTGGTCCTACATGGCCCAGAGGTTGCTTGCACATTTCTAGATTTTTTTTTTTTTTTTTTTTTTTTCAACTTCTTTTTACATTTGAAGAATTTTTAAAAAATAAAAATAAAAAAATAAAAAAAGTTGAAATTTTTTTGGGACACCTATCCGTCCTTCATTGTGGGAGGAACAATGAAGGGGAACAACCTTCAAACAGTCTCTCGGAGGCTTGAAATAACATGTTACGGCTGCCAAAGTTCACTTTAATCCAAAAATGTTTGGATTTTGAACTTTGAATGGATCCCAAACATTCAAAACAACTTTAATTAACATAAAAAATTTACCACAATAAATAGACCTCAAAGGAAACATAACACAATAAATTTTATTGAAAATAAACATTGGATGAAGGAGATACAAGCCCCCAAAGTTGTAGACATCTCAATGCAATTTGGTAAACTCAAATTTAACTTGTGAACTTCAAATGGATTTTAAAAACTCAGTATATCTTAGAGGGATCTAAAAAATTTACCTCACAAACTAGAAGGAAGATTTCAGATTTAACAACAAATTTTATTAAATTCGGACATCAAATGCAAAAGTTAAAGCACTTCAAATAAGGACTATTTGACTATGTGAGGACACTTTGGGTCACCTAAGGTGTGTAGGGGTTAAGTTGTGGTCCTTGACATTAACGCATTGTAATTAACCACTTCATCTTGAATTAGGACTGCTTTACACCTTGAAGCTAGGCCAATTTTCCGTTGAGGTTGATTGCACAAAATTTTAGGGGCTAGAGGTTGGCCTCTACTACTCATTAGAATAAGATTATAACAGAGGTCAATTCACCCATATGTATTTATACCCAATTTTCCTTGAGGTTGATTGTGCAAAATCCAACGGATTTGATGTGCTAAAAAAAATATTTAAAAAAAAACATTTTTTAAATTGAAATTTGGCATCGCCCCTCGGCCAATTCTTATTTTTATTTTATTTTTTAGAGATGAAAATATATGTCTTCTATAAGTCTTAGAATTTTCAAATTTATTGGTCATGATTCCATATCACCAAGATTTTTTGAAGAAAAAGTGAAGAAAATTCATATCTAGTTCAAAAAATCTGAAATTTTTCCATAGTTGTATATTATACTGAATAATATTGTACTCTAAAATAAAATTTTATATCGCATGATAAATACAAAATCAATAAATCATAATAATAGGCCCAATGTTCAAATTGCAATTAAATGTTCGATTTTACAAATTTCTAAAATTTCTAATTGGAATAGAAACTAGATTCAATAAGTTTCATTTCATTACTTGGGCTCAAATTCCCAAAATATCATTTAAACAATTCAAATTCAAATCAAGAGCAAGGACATTCATTGAAGACTAGTTTGAAGCTCTACTTTAGATCCAATTCAAATTTGTTGCATTTTATTGTAGTTTTGATTGCATTGAGTGTACAATTAGAACTCAAATTTTGGCCAATTGGAGATGAAAGGGTTGGAATTGGGTATAAAAGCCACCATTTAATGAATTCAATAAATTCACTCATACGGCTTCTACACATGGTTAGAGGTTCAATCATTGTTTCATTGCAAAAAGAAGTGCTTTTGGATTTCCATAGCGTCCAGGTAGGAAAAAGAATCACATTAGCTTTACAACAATACTACTCCAGACACTAAGTGTCCACTTGGATGACGTCGCATTAGAGGAAATTTGGGGCTTGAAGAGGACTTCCAACTCCTTAATCAACTTTCCAAAACTCCAAATTAAAATTTTATATATACAAATTAAAAATCATAATTTTACATGCCATGTCAAAAAATTCAATTTTAATTTATATTATTTTTTAAAAATATTCACTTTTTATTTGGACTTTTGGTCCAACTCAAGTAGCCCTATAGAAGCTCGATTTTCTCCTTGTAATATAGGATGGAAAAAAATGTTTTTTCATCTATATTTCTTTTGGAAGTTATTTGAGTACATTTGCTCTAAATAGTGGTGCAAATTCCCTCGTTAAGGTATTATTGACTTTCCAAAAGAAAAAGATGTTTAACCTCTGAAGTTCCTTGACTACGTTTTCTCCAAAAATGCTCCAAAACTGCCATTTCTAGTACAATTCACTAAAATCATTTTTGGAGCCTTGCAAAAAACACATCAATTGTGCATCATAAGCTCAGTTTTCTATGAAAAAATGTCCACAATGGTAGTGCTTCTTTGGATTCTTTTTTCTAGACAAGTTGGCTACACGCTTAAGTAATTTCACATCATTTGGAATTGTACAACACATAGGAAAAATAAAAAGAAGTAGAAAATAATTCAAAATACAAAATTGTTAAGAATTTAGTTATAGAATTGAAAAATGCCAATACCAATGGTTGAAATGTTGAAATAAAAAATGTATATCCTTTGATTTTATTTTTTCAAAAAATATTGAAAATTGAGTAAGATAAAGGACTTCAAAGCTTATTCTATAGTAGAGATTCCACAAACTAAAATTCCTCACAACTTTTGACTCATTGATCAAAATGAAATGATTCAAAACTTTCGGCATATAAGGTAAACCAGCCTATGACAGGCAGAATGGCTGGTTTGCCATGTTTACATTTTTGAAAAAAATTTAAAAAAATTCTCTATGAAGATAAACATGAAGAATGCATAGAGCAAGTGAAATTTTATTTTTTGGACAAAAAAAAGAATTTTTTATGAATTTTTGAAGTCTGCTGTGCAGTTGGCTTTAAAGAGTCTGTAGACTACCCCAAATCAACAGAAAAGTGTTTTCATGATGGTCATCTAACCACCTAATGCAGTCAAAACATTTTCTAACTTGGCTCCAAGATTTCCTAATATGGACATGACATGAAAGAATTACAAAACAACTTTTTACTACCAGTTTACACTGAAAATGGGTAAGTGTCCTAAGACAGTTACCAATAACTTCATGACCATTTCCCAAGGCTTTGATTATGGCCAGAAATTAATCAAATGCAGTTCTAACCCAATTTATTGGAAAAAGTCTGTAATGGATAGTTCTCTAGGAGCCTGTCATAGGAGATTTGCCTGTCATAGGCTGGTTTACCTTACATAACTCTTGAAAACCAATTTCAAATTCCTAGTTTTGAAAAAAGTGATTTTCTCTTATCTATTTGGAGTGCCCAACTAGGAAAAAAAGTAACATGTCAGGCCATAACTTTTGACTCATATTTCAGAATGTCATGAAATTTAGTGTATATGAAAATACTCTTCGTCTCTACCTTCTATTAAAATTTCAGCCTAGAACATGCAAATCTCAAGTCATAGGTACTTGCCCAAAATTTCTATGTTGCCAAAAAACGCATGTTGATCATTTTGTACTATTTACTCTTATGTTAATTTCAAGCAAAAAAAATATATATATATATATATTTTGAAATTGAGCATAACTAATGAAGTGAAGTTTATCAAGTGCAATTGCTATTGTAATTGAAAATATTTGAAAAACTCATAAATTTCAATATTTTATAGCAATATGAACTTAAGATCTATAACCATGGTTTTTTTTATTTTCTAATTTTAGAATGCCACGATAATTTTGGTTGATACCATGATGTAATATGCATGTGTGGTGAAAATTTCAATTTTTGTAAGTGTATATTTTGCATTTGATATGAATTTTCTTCATTTACTTCTTACAAATTTAGAAAAAAATTCCAAAAATTTAGAAATTTTTATGACTTAATTTAGACATATGATTTCATCTTTGAAAAACAAATACAAAATTTCTCTTTCATATCTAGTTGCAAAACGTCAGCAAACACAGTGACGGACAGTGAAGCTTTCTGGTCACCATTTTAGGGTTAAAATCCGAAAGGGCAAGAATAGTTTCCCACTCCAGGCCACAATGGGAACCTACACTTTCATTTGACCACTTGTAATGTACCATTTTTTCTCAAAAATGAGTTGAAATGAGCCAAAGTATATGGCAGATAAAGAGCTAATTTGCTGTTCTTTTGCAATAAAAATTGACCAAACCAGCAGTCCGCAATGGACTGCATCCCTTGGAGGAGCTTTTCGGTGACCAATATCACACAATTCCCCATTTGTAGTCAATTCTCTCCTCTGCTAACCCAAAAAGAATTGGATGAAAATGACATTCTACATCCTCTTCTTTGTCATCCAAAAGCCAGACTTCGGCTCCCCCGCCATTCCAGCATTCCAGGGTTCCAGGGTTTAGGGTTTAGGGTCAAGAGTCGGACACACTGCCAGGAACGGGACCAGGAAACGAACTTGTACTCCTATCCATCCAAGTGGGGCTGGGCTAATAACTAAGAGGGAGCTGATTGTCGCAGGGCCACAAAGTGTGATCAATGCTGACACGAGTGTTCACATTTAATACACACAACACCATTGACAGGATTAGGGCATTTGCAGGACTGATGTCTGGCACGCAATCACATGAATCGATGTTCTACCAACGTCTTTGCTGCAAGATGCAGAGAATTAAGCAAATTCCCAGTCAGATACTGAAAGCTATGACTCCGAATACTGAAAAACAGTGCAATTCTTGGAAGTAAATCGTTTCCAGTGCGGACGGAACTCAAGAGTATCGGGCAGCTACCGCAAGAGATAGAGCAAGAGCACCAGAGGACATTTCATGGCAGGGTCCTTGATTTTCTGCAGTATTTCACTTGATCAACACAGCTGAATTTACATAGTAAGACGGGCAAGCAAACAGGTGTTGGTGTTTGTTCCACCCTTTGCAAAACCTACTCAGAAATCTATACAAAAGTGCCACTTTGAGGACTCGAACATTCCGAAGTTCGTAATCATCAGCATAAGATCCACCTATCTCAATTGAAGAAACAATAAAAAATTCAAAGGCTGCGCGGACAAGCTTAGTGCGCCTGCAAACTTCTGTTGCTCCTTGATGTGGATAACCGACTAGTTGCTGTTCTGAAACCGGTTCTTCTGCACACCATCATCCATCGGATATCAACATTTGAAAGCTTGAGACTGACCAAATCCTCAATCAGTCCCCTTCGTTCATGCACCAAGGAAGACTAATTGACAAAGAAGCAAGATGGAACGGACACTCGCAAATCATTAATATAAGTGCAAAAGATTTATGACCAGTTGCATCTCAAAAGAACCCCCTACCAGATTCACGAAGTCAGCAATGCTAATCGAACAGAATATTAGATCGGCACTATGATTCTGTTAAACTAATGTCAAGTTCACGTTAAATAATACTAGCCCCTAAAATTTCAAGAGAACATTAAGCTTTCACAATTGGTGTTACATTAACATTAAATCAGCATTAACTAATCATTCATGACAATTATATGAATGGGGTGAATATCAACATTAAGCGCTTTGCCAACCTAATGGGGAGTACTTTTCTGCGGCGAATTTTACGCTTCAAAATTCATGTGAACATTACGGACGCACGTTAGCCCATAGCGTTAATGAAAGGGAATGACAAAGGTGAATCATAGAAGAATTACTCCAAGGAAGCGCAGATTCGGACCCCATAACGTACCTTGGCAGAACCAAACCCTCCTGTGTTGCTAGTGCTTGTGCAAGGCGTTCCTCAAAAGGCACAGCATGCCACATCACTTTCTGATCCTGCACCTCACAAGAATACTCTAAGTAGGGAGACTAATTCTTCATGGTTCAGTAACTAATGCAAAACATCACTAAGCTTAACAGTTCTTATCCACTACACGATTCCTTTCCTCCATTTTCTCTTATTCAATCCAGTAATTTCTGTGCACCATTCCTATGTTTCCGAAGGAACCTAAATAAAAATGTTCATGAAAAGATGGTCTTCCTAGACACTTAAGCATGTTGTATAGTACGGCAGTACTCCATTCTACATGAATCATGGGTGACACTTACCTCACTATACTTGTTGGTATCGTTCAGAATGCCTCTGCCGTCCCACACGGGACGCTTGGTAGCCCACGCAGCTTCCCAGTGATCAGCCAGGGAGCCAAATATGGGCCTCTCCTCTGGATCCATGTCATTAACCCTGAGGAAATTATACTCTGCACTTGTGGTTTTAGGGGAAATGAACACCTCGGGAGTGACCATGAAGTCTCTAACTGGAGTTCTGAGTAACTGAGAGTCGTCTTCCTGAAGACCCTCAGAACCCAAAGGCAACTTCACTCCCGGACTCTGGCTTGTCGACGTTACCTTGGATGTGGCGTCGTCCTCCAGTGCAGCTTTGGAACTGGAGTCTTCTTCGAGGATACGGCCATTGACGCTACTTGTTGTAGTAGATTTCCCACCTTGGACATGATCTTCACCAGGTGCAGAAGTTGGAGGTTCTGGTATTCTTTCCACAAGCACAAAATCATCCGAATCTTCTCGCTGGTTTTCTACAGGAATCAACAACGATGGCTTCCCCGAAGTACCCACTTCACGAGAGTAAGATTCCCTGATGGTGTCAGAAAAGTCATTCCCAGATTCACGAGTTACTGGGAGGCTCACGTCGCTGTTGCGCTTGCCTTCGTCGAGGGACAAAGCCTCTGCAACGGGAGACAATGTTTTTTGAAATGAACGATGAGACCTGTGTGGTATTGAACGCTTCCGGGAAGACCGAAATAAAGAGCTTAAGTACGAAGGATTAGGCTTTTGCTGCGAGGATGAGGACAGTTGAGACTGTCGTCGACGCTCCTTGAAAGCAGCCACTGCTTTTGAGGCTTCCACATGGTGCTTAGAAAGAGAGGAAATGGTTGCTGTATCCTGCAATGGCATGGAATAAGGTGTAAAGCTCTCCATAGCCCTTCGGGATGCTTTTCGATTGTCTTCCGCTTTCACTCCTTCCTGTAACAGGTGGCCAAATTTCGCACACAATCAGATTCCTTAACAATGCTATGCCTGACAGACCGACACGCAAACACATAAAAACCGCAATATCTCGGTCAGAGGGGATATCAAATTCGTTATAAATGCACGAGACTTTCGAGTAGTGTGCATTAACTAAACATTCTTATTAAGTGGTTTCTACACAAGAATGATCAAGACATTGAGAAAGGAATAAGATAAACCTTTCCCTCCATCAGATTTGCTTGTCTTAGAAGTACAAGGAATGTCTACTCAAAGTTGTACAGGTGGAAAGGGATAATAAGGCGGAAAAAAGTGCACTCCGAACTAGTTCGGTGTAGTTGACAGAAAATATAAAAGCGATGACGAATAGAATAAATAACAGACATCAGGTGCTTTCAAAGTTATACCTTCCCCTGGAAGCCTGGCGGTGTATTGGACCCTTCTTTTAGAAATTGAAGCTTTCCAACCCTTTCTGCGGCAGCAGCCATGGCCGCCCTGTCGTCCCACCAAGTCATGCCATTAAAATGACTTCAAAGCTGCTCATACTTCTATCGACTCAACAACCGGCTCAAACACAAACGTAGAGAAGAGAATGACACCACTTCGGTAGGATGCAAGACTTACAACGCCAAGGGACCCCTTTCAAGCGTCTCGGTTTCGATCAAAAGTTCGGAGAACGACTTCCGTGCGCCAGCAGTCCCTCGCGGAAACTCGACAGACTCAAAGTCCTCCCCGGCGGACATGCCGTCCGAATAGCCCCAGTACGGCCCATACTCTAGACCAATATGCGTCCCCTGAAAGACCAAAAACTTCTCAGAAAATGCGGTACTGCCCAGGCACCCCAAGCAATTACAATTTCGAAGAAAAACCCTCCAAATTTTGACAGCACCATTACACACCTTAACCGACCCATTGGTGCCTGAAACCAGATCCTTGTCGCAATTTCTTGGACAGGCGGGCGGATGGCCATTGACGAAAACGTCATACCCCGCTTCTCTGGCTCGCAAGCAATCTGCACGCAAGATAAACGTCCCATAAGCTCCACCGCAAGCGTAGCAAGCTCTACCAGAAGCGTAGCAAGCTCCCTTCTTACTCCATAAGCCAAGCAAGAACGTACCTTCACTCCGTAGCGTCTTGGTGGGGTCGAATTGGGGCACAAGGTACGTGTCGCTGCTCACTCTTCCCTACCAACCCACAAACCAACCCAATTCAAGCTCAATTCCAACAATCATCTCGCACAACCAACAAGAAGGGTATGGCTCTACTTGCATCAACGGTCGTGAAATCGGGCCAGCCTACCCCAATTCTTCGAGCTGACTTGCCCCTGATTCCGAGGCACATCCACAACCACCCCATCGTGCTCGTCGCGACCCACTAATCAACTCATCATCGGGACACCTTGACTTAGGTCTCTCCCGTGGGTGGCATCTGTGGTGAGTGTTGGGAGGTGCGCATGCGTTTGCTTCCGTCGCCAAGAGTCTTCTCTGACCATGTCCTGCGCCCAAGCTTCTCGACTGATCCAAGCTCCTGTTGAAAAGGCAATGTGGGGACTTTGGGAGGCGATGCGGAGGGAGCTGCCAAATTTGGAAGAAGGGGATCCAGGAGCTGCAAGAGGGGCGACGACTGAGCACAAGAGAAGGGAGCGCAGGCACGCGGGGGCGAAGATGGCGGCGGCCTTTCTGAAAATTCGAGAATCAGACAGCGGAAACAAAGAGACGACTGCGGGAAAGGAAAGAGTGAAAGACTCTTTTCTTCTCCTGCTACCCAGGCTGCCCGGGCTGCCCGGGAAGCGAGAATCAACCCATACGCTTTGGGCCTGCATCGAGGCAGTGTGACAGTGCACTATATAATCTTTTTTTAAAGGATTCAGTTCAACTATTCATTTATTTTTCAGAATTTTCTCAAGTAAGTACTGTATGATGTTCTATCCACATTAATATATCTTTTGAAAAATAATAATAATAATAATAATAATAAGTCACAAATTAATGGGTGATGTTTTGAAAATTTGAAAATCTCAAGAAACCATAAAATCATATTTGTTTTTGTTATAAACAATGAAAAGAAGTGCATCGCCACATAAATTATAATGCATTAGACCATGGCAATGCCCAATTAATTTGCAAATGTTTTTTGCTATGAGCTTAAAAATATGAAATTATAATTTTGGTGATTTTAAAGATTTTATATATATTTTTAAATTGAAATAATTTTCGTAGGAAATTTATTTAAACAAAGAAACCTAGTTTTTTGGTGAAACATATTGTCATGAATTCAGACTTGAAGTATATCAAGTACAAATCATTTGTGCAAAGGAGTTTAGAAAAAACTAAAAAAAATGTTACAAGCCTAATAAGAAAATCATCAAGAATTGAAAAGGATGAAATTAGACATGATGTTTGTTAGAGACAATGGCGCTTAGAAGAATAAACCTACCTCAAATAGATTGATTTCACTATCTAGGATTAAAGTTATATATTTATCATAAAAGGCTAATGAAAAATTAGATTATAGTCACTATTGTTGGTGGCATATGCAATGTTGATTTGTGGACTTATTTTTTTTGATAAAAATGCATTTAGAATAAATATTTATTCATATAAACATCCCATGAGACTTTTTTTATAATATAATGTTTTTGAAAGTTTTAAAAACTAATTTTCCTTAAGTTTTGATTTTTTCAATTATATTATGCCAAATCAACAACCAAAGTTGAGACCAAAGTATGGTAGAATGGACCTTACTTTTGAGTTAATGTACTATAGAATGGTATAGAAGTAAACAATGTAAAGTTTACCTAAGTTAACCTCTAAAGGACATAGAAAACCAATAGAGACCTTGAAATGTAACTTGGAAACAAAATTTGACAAGACAAACACATGTTGGATATTGCATCAAACTACAAATAATTGTGTTATAATAAGATGCAAATTGTTCAAGTTTTAGAAAAAAAATTGACTCCTTGATGTATTTTATTTCCTAAAAAGTGGCAACACATTGGTTACGGTATATTTCAATGAAGCATGTGAAGTTAGGTAGAGGTATATTCGAGTAACAAAACTTGTTGTCATACATGGGATGAGATTGCATCACTTCCCAAATATTACATGCATAGCTTGGTAACCATAGTACATTTTATTAGACAATGCAAAATACTCTCAATCCTAATCCCATTCATTGTTCTCATGTCCTACAAAGAATATTTTTCTTCTCTAAAGAATGAAGTGCAAGTCAAAAGGAGTGGATGCCACACTTGGGGAGGAAAGATGACTTCCAAGTGCCAAGAAGTCACTATTCCCACACTTCATAAAATATAAACTTGTGTGTACATACCATTATCCTTGTATGGTGTTTTTAAACTCAATGCCATATAGGCAATTTAGTTCATTTTTGCACAATAGTCATACAAAAGTAAATGCAAAAGTAGCCAAGTGACTTGGACCTTGCATGAATCAAATGTATGGTATTTTCAAGTCAAATGCCATATAAATAATTTACTCCATTTTCACATGATTTTGAAAAGAAAACACATGGCTATGGTTTTGTACATAGAAAAATGATATTTCTATACAACACAAAAATTAGAAAGTGATTTGGACCTTCCTTCAATATTTTGCATCCTATCAAAGTCACATTGTCTATGGAATTGTACCACTTCTATCTATTTAGTGAGTGTAACATCTTTTGAAAAGTGCACATCAACATCCTTAAAAATCACAAATTTAATACACAATAGTCTCATTTATATTCTATGAGTTCACCAAAAAATTAGGTCAATTGGAGCTTTCTTGTACCTTCAAATACTTTTTGTATCCTAAAACATACTTTTTGTACTATGCGGGACAATGTTTTTAATTCCATGTACATTTAAAAGTCAATGAAGTACATTTTTCCATGTATACCACTAGAAAAAATCACCTATGGTGCCTAGTAGACAACATAAAAGTAAACAAACAACAAGTATATAAGATTTGGGAAGATTTAAGGAGATTGGTCTCCAAGTCGAGATACACTCTACCTTGGAGATCCATTTGAATCTCCAAATGAAAACTTGCCACATACCATCTTTTAAAGTGACATGGAAATCTATTGTTGAAATTCAAAATCAACATTCATGCCCAATCCCCTAAAGAAATTTGAGTAGCTACCTATTTCAAAAAGTGAGCTGATGCTATTCACACAAAGTCTTCTATAGTGCAACTGTCTATTATTTGCCTTGGATGAAAATTTTGATATCATATTTGCAAACAAAGACCCCAACTTTGCTGCAAAAAATTAGGAAATAACAAAATAACAAACTTTGATACTATAGACTTTGATTTTTCTTTAGGTTAAATGGAAGACTCTTTGCTTAGTTAACCATTAAAAGACAATGCAGGCTCCTTGGGCATTTTGGAGTCAAAACTTGAATTTTCACATAGTTCTTGAATTATATATTTTTTTAAGGTTAACTAAGAAAATGTAGCTCCAGTAATCTACATTTTACTCCGTCTAATATTTTTCAAAATTGTAATTTTGTAGTGACACCTTCAAGATAGCATCTTGAAAGCTCAAAATCATTACAAAAAATTAAAACCCTAGAAAATGCCATTTGACTTTCGATAGTGGTTCAAATATAGGAAAATTGCTAAATTGACATGCCACATCAATTCCTAAAAAAAATTAATTTTTTAATTTAATTTGGTTGTAATTGCATTGCTACATGCAATCTTGTGGCCCTTTGATGAGTTTAGTTTTTTCCTAATGACACCACTTTTGAACTTTTTCTTTCGAATTTTTCTTGGTGGAATCTCAAAGAGGACATCATCACGATGCTTGTCACTATTAGTTCCATTTTTTGTAAAAGAATTCTTACTACTTTAAACATCTTTGTAATTACTATGATTTTTACGCAAAATTTTCCTTTAAAAAATCATATAAAATTTAGATTGATATTTTTAATTTTGAAAAAATGAGATTAAGTTTTAGACATGTGTTACTACATGTGAAAAATATCAAATGTCTAAATTGTCTAATAAACAAGTATGTGAAATGAAATCATCAATAAATATATATATTATAGATGATTAAATAATTATCCAAATCAAATTTTTGGGGTAAATTTAATTTTTTTGATGTGGTTTACAATGTAAATCTATAGGTGGAATTTATAATAAAAATTCAAATATAGAATTTAAATTTTTTTCTTTCTGACCCCAAAATATAATGGTTGTTATCTTGTCAAAGTATTATGAAATGAAAAAAATTCAAACTTTGTATCCTAGAAATAATTTGTTAGGTGAAATTAAAACTTCTATCTTTTTTGCATTTGTATATAAGTCCAAAACTTTGTCCTTTGAATTTTGTAATAATAACATAATGCTAAATAGTTTTAAAATGGGTTAAAAATATTTCAAAAAATTCAAAATGAACAAGACTACACATTGAAGTGTGGGAGAGTGTACAAAGAGCTTGTCTACAAACTAACTTAGTAGACTATAGCTTGCAACCACCCAACTTATATTCAATTAACAACCAATTCTAAAGAAATTTTGGACTTTAAAATTGGAAAAATTATCTTTATATATCAAATAGTACAAATGGTAGATCTGATTGTATACTTGTGATCAATGGACCATTACTTATAACTTTTATATGATAGTCATTGCTAAATTACTCTTCCATGATAAGCTTTTACAAGACATCATTCATTGCATTTTTGAAGAAATTACCACTTCAAGACCTTCTACTAGTTTAGAATCCAAATTTTACTTTGATTGGAATTGCAAAAATTTGAAGTCTTGAGTTGAAGAATCTCTTAGTATATTCAAGCTAAAATTAGAATCTCTACTTTAAAAGCTCATGTGATCAATTACAATAACTTTTGGAATAGATTTTTGCCATTCAGAAATATACAATAGAATTCTCATTGTTTATTTTTATGTTTTATTAATTTTTGAGATGTTTTTTAAATAATTGATTTTAATATCTATAAATATGCAAGTGTCCATTCTTGGTAGTTTATCTATAAAGGAATTGTCATACCTTTGCCTTGGTGCTACATAATGATTTTTTATATAAACAAAAATTATGTATTTCATAAAATATTAGATTGGGTTGACAATTTTGTTCATTTACAATGCACTATAATTGATTTATCATTTTTTTCCTTATACTTCAATAGCATCATTCATTGTTGAAAGAAAAAACAAAATACAATGCAAGTGATAAAAATAAAAATAATAATGACTCCTATTTCAAGCCCCCACTTTTTGTGCTACAATTGACTATAGATTACTCTTTCCTATGACATAGATGTCAACACCTTAGAAAATATGATATGCCTTTATGTACAAAAAATTACACACGTGAATATAGAGAAATTCATGTATGCAACTTAACTCCCTAATTTTTTTGTAAATGAAGAAGGGAATGGAGATTGCAAAGAAAGTAGAGAGTTACAATGAAAAAATCTTCTTGCGTGTATTAAAGGTACACCAAAATAAGGCACAAAACAATCCATGGATGTCTTTGATTGTTGAGCTGTGAATGCATGGGAATAAAACATGTACAATGCTTGACCGAATTGCACAATGACAATGCCTTGCCATAACATCTCATTGATTGGTATGCCTTAGTTTTATTTTTTCTTCTTTTGCATATTAAATGATTATACAACATATAAAACAATATTTTGTAGAATTTTTTTTTTCCTAATTTAAAAAATAAAAAACATAGTTAAAATTTAATATTTCTTATCATATAGGCTTAATTGTGTAAAACATTAAATCTTTGTGTACTTTATTTAATGTTTTTTCAATTGAACAATACTAACAATTTGGATTGGTAGTTGAACAAGTGATCCAAGACACAACTACAAACCAAAAATAGTTGTTTTGTTTGTAATTTTCTATTTTCTCAAGGACATCAAGACTTGGTCACATCTCTAACATAATAGCAATGGGTGTAGAAATTTACATTTATTGACCTTTAGACTTTATGGTATCATGTCAAGCCCACTTTCTAGTCACACCACATAATAAAGTGATCACTTTGGCTACTACATTTTTTCATAGCTCTTACTAACACTCATGTCTCAATTAAGCCAAAATCATAATATATTTCTAGTAAATTCACTTTTCCATAAAGCTACATGAAATATTTGTTTGTTTATATATAAAAAAATGCATTTGTTACTTTCTACTTGTGAGTAATGACCAACTCAAGGTTTTGGACTTTAGAGATAAAAAATTTCAATATATTCTCATATAGATATTGCAGTCTCAAATGAACTTTATTATTTTAGGCTTTTCATATTTTATTTTTTTAATTTGTATTTTTAATGTTTTAATTTTTAATAAATTCCAATGACAACCTTTAGATCATAACTAACTTAGCCAATATTTGGTGATACATTGACAAATATAAGGTGTATTAGGTGTGAAGAGACAAATAGACACCATGAAATCTTGAAGCCACATGACTAAAGCCATGAAACAAATGTGTAACCATGACCATTGCTTCAAATAATATATGTCTCTCTTTACCCATAATTACATTATTTCGATGTGAAAGTTATGAGCAATCTTGTGTTTTGTGCAATTTGAGCATCTTCTTGAAAAAATTACTTCTAGGATTCAATTTTGAATGCAATCTTCACAATTTTTCTAAAAAAATTGTTTGAAAAGATCAAGTTTTCTAGCTAGAACAATCTCACCATTGAGATAATCGTCTTTCAATCCCATCTTAGAGCTATTAACAATTTAGTTTTTCTTTCAATCTTGGACCTACTTCTACTTAACAATTTTTTAAAGAATGAAAATCAAGCGTGTTTTTTTGTAATTTTTTTAAAACTTTCAACTCAATTCTTTGACACAAAAAAATTTAAATTCAAGGTCTATGGTGCAAAAAAAATTTCACAAATGGCAATCAAAGTCATCTGAAATTGCAGGCGAGTGTTCCAAAAAACTTTCTTTTTTCAACTTCGAATGCTAATATCTTCCAATCTGTACGGTCAAACTCCATGAAAATTTTACCACATAATCCTATGGTTTGATTCTATAATGTTTTTTTGGTTTTTTTTTTTGGATGAATGCAGAAGAAATGGTAGTTTGGAGTAGTTTTTGACAGAAGAATGGCCCTGGTCCTTTAGGGGTTAAAGCATAGGTTGCATTTGAATATATATATTTTCAACACAACACATTAACATTTCATCATGTTCACTTTAAAAATTCACATTATTGGACCTTTTAAAGTTGGAAAGTTATTTAAAGCACAAATGTACAAATCTCTAAAGTATAGTACTTAGATTATCATTGTATAGTTTGAAATGATCAATGATTACTAGAAGGTGAACATTGCATAGTGACTCAAAGCATTGTTTACGAGGGATTTAAGATTTAGGGTAAATTTTGTAAAAATGATAGAAATCAACAAGGCTACATTTTATTGGTCATTAGAATCATTGAAGAACATTGTATGTATTGATTAAGAGAAAAGTGAAATTGAGCAAAAAAAAAAAAGGCCATGAAAAAGTGCTGAAATAAACATGAAAAAGGCATCTTTTGTTGAGGCAAAATCGATTAAGTGCGGGTAGGTTCATCCTAAATTGCACATCGATATGTAAATTCACAAAATATAATGTCATGGTGCTAAAGATTGTCGAGGATATACTAAAAGGATAATGGAACGACCCAAATACAAAATTATGATAAATTACAAAGACTTTTTTTACATTCATAAATAAATAAGTTATTAGTTTTCAAATATATCAATATAGATTGTTTTAAAATTTTGCCCAAAATGATTTCAATTCCCATAGGTTGTTCTAAAAAACTTATGGTTGTTCTTGGTAGTATAGGTGACTATGCAATCTTAAATGGTAATAAAAGGATAGACAAAATCAACCCCAAAATGAGTCATGCCTTCAATTATGACGCTTTTTTTTGTATGTCTTGAAAATTCTATGGCTTTATGCTATGCTTCTCAAAACTGAACCCTATATTTGTTAATCTAAGTTTTTTTTAAATAATTAAAAAAAAATCATCTTGATAAGTTCCCATCTTAACCCCTAAACGCTCCAACATCCATTTTCTGGACAATGAACAAATTCAGCCCCTTGTTTCTGTCTCATTCTTGCTTGGATGAAAGTCATCCTAATTTTTGGTGATACTTTATCAAGTTGTTGTCCTATCCATTGGTTGGATTTGGTGTAATTAGAATACATATATTTTTTAAATTACAAATGTGTAAGTATGTCAAGTAGTCAATTTGCATTGACTTTAGTTCAAAACTAGATGTGCAAAAATGAGGTCAAAGATACAAAGGTCACAAAAATTTCAAAAGATCACCATATCAAGAGAACCTCATTTAAAATCCATTTCAACAAGTTTTACTCAAAAAATGATAATATTTTGCTTGTAATTGAATTTAGAAGGAATTTTGAAATTTTTGTTTCAAAATTTGTAGATAAATCTTGGTGATAGCATTAATGGATCTAATTGTATGAATAGAATTTAAAAATCAAAATCTACAACTTTTATTTGTATACCAATTCCAAAATATTCTTCCAAATTGTACTTTATAATGTTTTTTCCCAAATTGTCAATCCTGGAGAATGAGAACTCCAACCTCTGAGGTTGGCCTGAATTAATCCTTAAAGGGGCGGAGTGCATGACTGTATAGTCAAATTTCAAATTCTTCTACTCTATATCCTTTACTTTATTTCTATTTATGACTGAAATATCATATCATATTTTTTAGAGAGAAAATATCATATCTAATATGTCATAAAAATTTCAAATTTCTTTTTGTGAAAATTTAAAAAATTCTCCAATTTTAGAAAAAGAAGAAGAAATTCCATATCAAATACAAAACATGCTTTAAAAAATCTGAAAATATATAAATAGAAATACATTATAGTTTGAATAATTTTTTGGTATCATTCTATATTTAGAAATGTGGTTATATATCCCCAACTTCAAAAAAGAAGAAGCATGTAGAATGATTTGAAATAATTGATGATGTGAATATGGAATTACTTAATAAAATTTCACAAAAAATTACATGAAAATGATTCATTCCTTGCTATGAAGAAAAGGCTATCTAACTGTAAAAATGATACTTTTAATCCTCAATGTCCTTCTTTCTACAGTTGAGGTAGGATGTTCTAAAACATAGAGGTACATTTCAGTTTTTTCAACAAACCAATGGTATACATTTCAGGAAGTGGTTTCTTTTAGTGATCCCAACTTTTCAACTTAAAAAATTTGTAACTAATTCCATGAAGGGCCAAAAAAATATGAAACAACTTGAGTTTGATACCAATTCCATTTTTCTTCCTAGTAGAATTTATAGAAAATTGTTTCAAGGAGTTTTGCTTCATCCAAAATGCAAGTAGCTCTCAAAAGGGTGCTTTAACAGCAGACTACCATGTTTAAAAAGCAATGATTAGTCTTTTTTTAATCCCCCATCCTCGTCCCTATCCCTATCCTGTCAACATGGTGAAGCCTTGAGAATTGACAATTAACTAAAGGCTCCGTCCATCTGTCTGTCCAAGTCTTAGAACACCCCCACTAGTGGCTTCCCTATCCCTATCCAAATGATTTTCATCCCACCAACATTCCCTGTCCCTGGCAAGGAGGTTTCTAATTCCCCAATTGGGATGATGGATAGGGAACTCAAATGGAGTAGTCCCTAAACCACTTTTCACCTTTCCAACATGAGTTTTGTTTCATTAAATAGGTGGGAGTACTATTCATTTGACCTTGTTACTATTTTTATAGTTTCCTTTTGACTTCTCCCTACCTCTATTTAGCAATAAGTTGAAAATTCAGGGAAGAACTGTTGTAGTAGGGAGCTTGTCTTCCCTATCCCCATTTGTGCTCGCCTTCATCCCAACGGAGGTAGGGATAGAGAAGCCACCAGTGGGGATGCTCTAAGAGCCTGTTGCCATTGGGGGTCCGGAGGGGTCCAGGCCTGAACCTCCATCCTCCAGATCTGCCTAAACTAGAAGCAAAACCGGGCCTTCCAGACCCTCTGCCAGAGCATGCTGGGAAAAATGTACCTGAGGCCCAGATTTCAGACTTTTTTAAGCTCTCTGCCCGTGGTCAACCTGGACGGGCCTCCCATGGCAACCGCCTCTAAGCTTAGTGTCCAAACTGACTGCCCACTGCCCACTCCCAGTGGTCAGTGTTATTTAATAAGTTTAATTATATGCACCCCATTTCCCCAGACTTCGGTCCAGTTTCCTCTCTCCTCCTAAGTTAATAAGTTAATAAGTTAAGTTAATGCTGCTAAGCTAGTGGGCCCTCCCCACTCACGGCCCATCTGCGAATACTCTTGGTTTTATTACCTTGATTTCCGCGGATTAACTTCAAGGAGGCTAATAAATTTGTTTTAAGCAGTGAAAAGGAGGGCCCATTATGTAACTTTTACTTTGGGGCCGTCCCCTGGTCGAATCCAGGTGGAGTAGATTTTTCCATAACTTTGGTCATTGTCCACAACTGCTGCCATTCAATTCTCGGCGTACTTTACCTGAGTGAAGTTAATTCTATGCTTCCGTCGGCTTCATTGCAACTCAACTGAAGTCCAATGAATGAATGAATGAATGAATGAATGAATGAATGAATGAATGAATGAATGAATGAATGAATGAACGGGCGGGGGCCTGGAAGCCAGCCAGGATCGTATTGCGGCAGTCCAGTAACTTTATAGTAAGCTTATTAATGGGAGCTTCCCAATCCACGCATTCATGGTGCATTGGGATAAGGCCTCCGTCATGGTGAAAGTTCATGGGAAACTTGACACTTCACGAACACCTTGGGTGGGGGTTGAAAATCCATATTCAAAAATAAAATAAAAAATAAAAAATAAAAAAATAAAAAGATTTTGGGTATAATATAATAAAATAAAAATAAAAATCCCTTATTAAAGAAGGTAAGAATGTGGGGAGGGAAAATCACGCAACTAAGCTAAGTTAATAAGCTTACTGTGGGATGAGTGACTGCGGGACACACATGCGGAGTCACTGCAGCTGGTTGTTGGAACTGGGCAACTGTAATAAACTCAATCAACTGGGTTAAGTTATGATAAGTAAGTTAAAAGATAACGCTGATTGATTTTTTTTCCGCTACGAGTTTTTTCTCTCTTAACCCCTCACCGCCCAAGGGGCCCAAAAGTGGCCTCACACAATCTAGCAGTCGACTTCAAAGTGCTGTAACTTTTGCGTCCGATGTCCAAATTTAATAAAACTTATTGGAAAAGTTGCGCATACTAGACTAGTTTTTGTGGTAAAAATTTAATATCTATCCAAGATGTATTGGATTTTTAAAAGCCATTCGAAGTTCACAGATTCAATTTCAATTCACCACACTGCATTGAGATGGCTGCAACTTCGGGGGCTTGTATCTTTTTCATCAAATGTTATTTTTCAATAAAAAAATTTTGGGTTTTGTTCCCCATAAAGTCTACTTAATGTGGGAAAATTTTCATGTCAATCCAAGTTGTTTCGAATGCTTGGGAGCAATTCGAAGTTCAAAATACAGACATTTCCGCATTACAGTGAACTTCGGCGGCTTATAACTTCTTGAAACAAGGTTCGATTTCAATAATTTTTATTGGAAAAGTTGCGCATACTAGTCTAGTTCTTGTAGTAAAAATTTCATACCAATCCAAGAAGTTATGATTGACTGAGAGTCATTTTAGTAGAGGTAGGTTCAGCAATAGATGTGTTTTTTTGCTACTTTTTTCACTGTTTTTTGACATTTCAAAACAATTTTGCAAACACAATGAGTCAATTGAATGATTTTTTTCCCCACCAAAGTGTTTTTCTTTTGGTTTTGAATCACTTCTTAGTTCAAAGTTTTTTCATTTGAGTAGGTTTAGAAATCGAATTTCACCTCGAATTTTGTTTTGAGGACAATTTCAGCATCTTTTTTCAACACTAAAACATTATAATCTTTCAATCTATAGGGTCAAATGACCTCAAATTTGATTTACACCATCTACAACATGCACACTACAATATTGTACGGTTGAGATTTTCATACCTTACTCACATTTTGACTTATAACACTTGAAAAAGAAAGTTGTTCTTTGACATGGTTAGGCCTTGGGCGGTGAGGGGTTAACCCCAAAGTGACAAAGAGGACAAAAGTGTCCTCACAGAGTTTCAAGTCCAGTTCAAAGTGCTGTGAATTCTACATTGAAGGTCCAAATTCAATAAGACTTGTTAAAAAAGTTGCCTTCTTCCTTCTAGTTTGTATGGTAAAATTTTGAGATCAATCCAAGATGTATTGATTTTTTGAAAGCGAATCAAAGTTCACAACTTCAATTTGAGTTCACCAAACTGCATTTTAGGGCTGCAACTTTGGGGCCTTGTATCTCCTTCATCCATTGCTCATTTTCAATCAAATTTGTTGGATTTTGTTCCCCTCGAAGTATGCTTATTGTGGTCAAGTTTTCATGTCAATCCAAATTATTTTGAATGTTTGGGAGCAATTCGAAGTTCAAAATCCTGCCATTTTTGGAGTGTAGTGAACTTTGGCGGCTCGTTTCTTCTTCATACAAAGACCATTTTCAATGATTCTTTTTGGAAAAGTTGCGTATACTAGTCTAGTTTTTGTGGCTAAAATTTCATGTTAATCCAAGAATTAACAAGTTACTGAGAAGCATCCTAGTAGAAATAGGTTCAGCTTTAGATGTGTTTTTTGCAATTTTTCTTGCCGATTTTTGACATTTCAAAGCCGTTTTGTAGACACAATGATTCAATTGAATGAATTTTTTTTCCACCAATGTGTTTGTATACTAGTTTTGAATCTTTTTGTAGTATAAGTTTGTTTCATTTGAGTAGGTTTAGAAATCAAACTTCACCTCCAAATGTATTTTTGGGAAAATTTCAGCATCCATTTTCAACACTAAAACATTATGATCTTGCAATCTATGTGGCCAAATGACTTCAAATTTTGTACATGTCATCTACAATATGTACACTATAAGATTGTATGGTTGAGATTTTTATAACTTGAAGACATTTAGATTCATAAAGCTTCAAAGCAATGACGTTTTAGAACCCCAGAAATTGAATGTCACTTTGGGGTTAATGGTCACCATTCCTTAAAAATAAAAATAAAAGTTAAATGATAATGACTTAAGAAAAGGAATGGAGGAACTGAAGCTCAAGGTTCTGAAAAATTATAAAAAGTAGAAGCTGTTCGAAATTGACAAAAATAAATAAGTAAAAAATTCTCCACCGAGTCTTGCTCCCCTGGTTCGATGCACTTTCCCCCCTTTCAATGGAATTGGTCCATTTGTTTCAAAAAAGAAAAGAAAAAGAAAATCCACCTCAGTCGGCTGGGCAAGAGCTGACCAGGCAGACCAGCCCAACTGAAAGTTAAGGTATGCTCTAAAAGCCACCATTTAAGGGCTGGTCCGCTTTCTTCATAGTTTTTTGTGGACAAAAATATTTCTATATCATTTTTCAGAGAAAGAAAGATAGACACAAGGGGGTTTGTATTTTTTCAAGCATTTTTGAATTACTTACAAAATTTGAAAGATTTGGAGCATAGACACCTATTTGTGGCCATATGTCTTCCACTTGCAACTTGGAAAGAGATGTTCATAAATCAAAGACAATGATTGGCTCTTGCAATAGAAAAACAATTTTTCCTCGATTCATTCAATTGCTAAAGTGGTCCATTTAAGAATCACCTCATTTCCATTCTCCAACTAAAAATAGGGGTGATATGAAGGAGACGGGTGCTTTTAGAGCATACTACTTTATGGTTTTTGTACTTGGAAACGGACAGTGGGATATAAGAGGGAAAATTAAATTTAAATTTAAATACAATGGAATACAACTCTCAAAGAGAGAAAGAAAGGGAAAGATTTTACCTCATGGAGTAAAGTCCACTAAGCATAACACCCCGTTTGAACATCACGTGTCACTAAACTTGCTCTTGTTGACAGTGGCGACCACATTTGTCTACAAAGCTAAAGATATGTTTTATCTTAGATATAATTATATAAGGTAGTTTGCTCTAAAACTAATCATGTTCTAAATGCAATCCCTATCTAGAAATGGGCGACATGCTGCTTGAAATATCTATTATTGTCAATGGTGAGTTAGGTAAGCTTAAATGGTCGCTTTAAGAGTGAACTACCTTACATGGTTTCCCTCCAAGTTACGATACAAATATGAATGGGATTAATTGATCCACTAGTGAAAAAGAGTTTGCATTAATTTAACACAACAATTTTGTTACAAAATCGCAGCTTTTCAGGGCATCCCACACAAGATTGGGGGAGTTCATACGTGGTGAGTAAACACCATTGATGTCATGAGTGTTTGGAGGATACCAGTGAAGACTTATTTCCATGAGAGGAGCAAAGGGGGGGAGACCAAGAACCATCTCAAGTGATCAAAGAAACTCCATGTTTCTCTTGAGTGAAGACAATGCTTCTCCAAGTGCTAATCAAGAAACTTTTGTAGTTAGATGGGAATCCTATAATGTTGCAACAAGTTGTTGTGGGAAGGGCATTATAATTAATTTGTCAAATGAATGCCTATAATTTTGTCAGTCTAATGGATCTCAAATGAGTTGAATTAATGTTTGAGTTTCTTCTTAGGTGGAGTCAATTTGGGCATTAGATGTTTTTTCAGGGGTGTAAAGAGTTGTGAGTTCTCAGGGCTATGGGAACTAGGGAGCTGTGCCATTGTTGCAATGGTGCAACAGTTTTGACGTGGTCGAACTTTGGCCACGTCACAGAAAAAAATTGAATGAAATTTTTTTTCGATTTTTTTGAGCATTCCAAGAATTACTCACCCCCCTCCTTCTTTTTTGAATTAATAGTTTGACAGGTCAGTGTTCTTTCCTTGCATATGGAACAACCATGGGAACGGACTTGAAATGGTCCTTTCCTTTGGCTGAAATAACATCTAATGTCTATTTGATATGTGGAAGTGCCATCAACTCAATATGACGTGGTAGCCCAATTCGGTGGAGAAATTGCAAAACATGAAGGATTGCCTCTAATTTCTAGTCACATGGGTTGAATTGGAGTGCCTAAACTAGGCCCAAGTATCATACAATTTTCTTTAAAAGTAGTTTTGGGATTGATGAAAGTGGTTTGGACATCACCACTAGAGGTGATGATACATGCACATTCAACATTTCATCCACTAATGTTATAGAGGTCATGATTAATCTCAGAGCCAAATAGGTCTTAATAAACTTCAACAAAAATTTTGCCCTTGTGATTCTTCAACTAGATTAGTTCTTTGGTAGTAGGATTTGTTACCCTTTCTCCTTTTTTATAAGATAGGTTGTATATCATGGACTAGTGACTGGAGAAGGAGGAGATGATTTCAACGAGGTGGAGATCAATGTCTTTGTATTTGAGAATATGTTGTAAGTTAGTTGATTTTTTCTAGTTACATTGTTGCTTGTGCCCGAGCTTGTGCCATGTCTTTGAGTTGCCAAATGCCTCTCCTTGTGTTTCCAAAGGAGTATAATGAGTCATTGGACATCCTTTTATCCACGTTGGATAATTTTGCATTCTAGAACAAGAAAATGTTGTCAGATGGTAGAATCATCAATCTCCAAGTTGATGAATCGAAGACTATGCCAAATGTAACACCACACTCTCCAACATGTCGCCTACACACTAGAATTTAAATTTCTAATATGGTTGGCTTACATCATGAAATGGATGTTTGATAGCCATTTGCCTTCTCACTTGGAGTAGATGGAATTCATTCAAAATTGAAAAAGATACCTCTATAGTGTGGTCAATCATGGTATCAAATCCTTGAAAAACAACTTAGCCATGAGGAGCTATATTTGAAGTGTTGGATTGATTAGTTTCACACCTTCCAAGTAGAGTGGGGCCATCAAAAAGTTCGCCAACTTTAAATTTAATATAGAATTTTTGGTGATAGTAACCAAAAAAACTACCTTCAAATGAACTATTTGTTTAAAAAAGTTGTCAATTGACATTCAATTCTTTTGAATAAAACCTCTTTAATTTTTAGAAAGCAAGAGTTTGGATCATCGACCAAGAGGAAGGAATAATATTGATGATCTCCTTAAACTTGGATTCTACATTTTTGATTCATTTGGAGTGATTCGTTTTTTTATGGGAGATTCATGCCATCCAATTTAGATTCTAGATATTTTTGAGCTTCCAAATTGTTTTTTTAGTCCAAGCCTTCTTGAACAAGTATGGTGCATTGCCAATCATATTTTCTTGAGCATTGTAAATCTCTACATTAGTAAATTTGAATTGTTTCGCAATCAAGTCTGGGCACGTTGTTGGTTATTGGAAGGAGAGGTTGTATCTAACATTACACCAATTATTTTTAAACTAACCTCTAGAGGTCTGAACCCAAGCTATGGATGTTTCCATTTTCTAATATGACATGAAGGCTTGTTAGCCATTGTCCCATTCTCGTAGGGTTGATTGATATCATTTGGTATTGGATGAGTACCTTTAAAAGGGCAATGCCAAACATCAACGATGTCAACGTGTGAGCGTAGAGATGTGAGCCTATGAGCCTTGAACCTAGTTGTAGGGATGTGTCTATTGTACAATCATTTGAAGGAATTCGTAACTTATGTATCTATACTATAGGGACACTATGATGAGGAAATAATGTATAATGTAGGTACCTATAATATAGACTAATACTAGGCTCATCGATTCATATATAAAGTCTATGCTCACATGCTAGTACTCTTTATATATGGTGCCTAACAAGATATTAATAAAACATTGATTTTTAATGTTAGTTTTTGAACCTCCCTTAGGAATTAGGCAAGGTATTCATATGTTGAGATTGTAACAAAGAATACTTAACCCTTAAAGGACCAAATTATATTTTTTTGGCAACATAGCGATTTTGGGCAGAGCACTACGAATGGAATTTTTATTTTTTTTGCTTTGAAATTTTCACACAACATGCGGTCAAAGAGTATCTTTAACCCATAGACAATGTTGAGGACGTTTTCCAGTTGATGAATGACAAACAATCTCTCCATGCAAGACAAAAGTGAAACTATTCATCCTCCAAATTTTGTATGAAAAGTGAAGGTCCTCTATAGTAATTTGACTTGCAATGAGTGCTTTTGCATTTTTTTAAACCAACAATTCACATTGTTCCAAAACAAATGATTTTGACCGTGACCAACTTGTCATTTAAGGGATAAGGTTCAACAATTTTCATAACTTTTGGCTACATGGTTGAAAATTATTGTATGATATGTAGTTTTAATCTTTGAAAAATAAAAATTATTTTTTTGTTAACATGTAGTTGTGCATACAAAGCAACGGAACTTAACCTCCAACTATGCGTCCCTGGACTTTAGTTAACGTGTCCCTTAAACGCTTACCTCTAATTCATTGATGCATTTGAAAGACACATACTTAAATATGATTTGCTAACCACTGATTTTTGCAAATTCCGGTTTAAGATCTACCTATGTGACAATTTCAGTGGTTTAGGGAGCCAACACTTTGAAAAATCATAAAAATTACATACCACATCTGAAAAATCTAATTTTTTTTTTGTTAATATTCATGATTTTCACTTGATAATATTACATAGATATCATTTTTAGGAAAAGGTGTCTCCAACTAAGTTATGCTGAATTGCTTACATTGACGTTTTTGGGTGCTTCCACCTCACATCTGATCCTAGCCATTGATCTTGTTAATCCGTGTAACTCAGCTGGTACAGTCAGATCTGACCTAGGATTTTATTTTTATTTTTAATATTAAAAACCTGCATCGCTACAGTCTTCTTACGCTGGTAAATTAGGACTAATTCGTATTCTTATTGAGGACCATTTATGACACTTTTAATTTACGTATATATTTAAAACTAGAATTTTAATTTAATTGTTTATTCTTCTTTAAATTGTTTTGGTATTGGAGTTAGTAGGGCTTTAATCAACATCTCAAAGGCTACCTGATTAGGGCTCCGTCCAAACGAGCAATTAAGGCTAGAAAAAATAATATCTTCATGGAGCTGAGGCGTTTCATACGGAAAAAACACACTTAAGGTGAAGCCACCTGTAACCAATCAAATAAGCAATTCTAGCTATGATCTGGAGTAGTGCAGGGCAAAGTAAATATTTTCAGAGGTGGAAGTATAGAATTGACAGGGATTGCAAAAAATTTGGTAATTTTATCACTTGAATTGTAATTACTATGAATTTTGAAAGGCAAAAAGTGCTCTAGACCCACTACCAATCTCTAAACTCTTCCAATTCCGATCACTCAAAAAATATAGTCTTACTAAATGCTTTCTGCTTTCTTACTCACTACTTTGGGACATGTGTTATGAATCTATTAGTCCCAATTTTGAAAAGAAAAGAAACATTCTAGCTAATCTATAGGTTGGAAATAAGTCAATCTATAGGTTGGTTGTTAGGCCCTGATCATGAATGGGTGGCTTCCCCTTATATACAATATTATTGAAAACCGAAGTCATTGAAATCCACCTAATACCATACATGAAGACTTGATTTGGCATTTAAGTGCCGAATTTGAATTTCCACGTCAAATTCTCAGGGGTCTACATCACCTCATATCATTCACAAGATGACACATGGCACTTCTTTACAAAAATCACTTAATTTATACCAAATTTGTCCTTCATTTATTGTATTTTAAAAGATTCGTTTACAAACATTGGTTATTTAAAAATAAAAAAATTATATCTACCAAGAAATTTGCTTAAAGTAAAACATTAGAAGAGATTTTAGGCCAAGGGAAGGCCGTTTCAGGCCTATTTTTTTGGTTGTGAACCAGAGGTACGCAGGTAGAATAACAAATTTAAATTTAAACTTTTTTTAATTTAAAAAATAATAATTAAATATTATAATCTGACGTGGCCAAAGTTCACAAAGTTAGAAAAGCTATGGAACCCACAGCCATCTACAGTAGTTGAATTTCCTCTAATGAATTTGTCTATATTTGATTAGAAAGCTTGAATATCAATTTTATGTGTTGCTTGTACTACAATATGTCTGATTTTCTTAATGAAAATCTTTAATTCTTATAAGATTAGTGAGGTATGGGACGGGGTGTGGAGTGTACCTTCAAATTGGGATAAATTGCCAAGAACTTGAACAATTTGTTTTCTACGTTGTTTTTTAGATCACATGGAATGTTAAGAATTAGTTCTATAGTCCATATTGTGAGAAAAAAATGAGCATTCAATTGTACGGGTTAGTAGATATTTGAGTTTGTAGTCAGATTAATTTTAAAAAATAGGATAGCACGCTTTGGATAGGCCTATCTTAGTGATGTTTTTTATGTGTTCAATGGAAGACAAGAGAGTTGAAAATACTTACTTGATATTTCATAGCATTCCAATCATTTAAAAGCGTGGATGGAAGTGGGATTTTGAAAGAATGGATCAGGAATGAACACATTTGACATTGTCTTGAATTCTTTGAAGGTGCCCCTAACTTGAGGTGGCAACAATCAGTCCATGCCTAACTTCATCAATAATCCACGAGCTTGAAAACATTCTACACTATCCAATTTCAAATTTTTTTTGGAGTTAAGAAGATGGAGTTTCATTTGGGATTCAATAAAACTATTGCCATTGAGTTCATTACGTAGTTTGTTTTCTTGAGAGAATTTTTTTTAATTAAATTTTTTGAATAGGTATCATTTGGTTCATTATGAGTTATGGAGTAAGCATTCAAATTCTGAATAATTAATGAATTCAAACATGCTCCTTTTACATGGAAACTTGTTATTTTCATTCGTTAAATTTTTTGTAGAATCTTGTGTTGGTTTTCTATTGTTTTTAAAATATACATTTTCAAAACTCTTCTTTGCAAATATTTCATGGTTCAAAGAACACAAGTACAAGAACATGTTTTTTTTGGTACATTTGACACGTGAAGTGTATGAAATGAGATACGGAGTACATAGTAGTGACAAAAGTTTGTCTTCGAGCTAAATTGGATTGAATGAGATATGACAATCCCAATTTGACCCTCATTATTGTGTTTCTTTCATTTTTGAATAACTTCATACTAATCATCGATTATTCTTCATGTATGGTGCCATATTTGAGCATAATAAGATTTTGATGTTTACCTCTAAAGCCCTAAACTGCGTTTTTGGCAACATAGCAATTTTGGGCAAGTCACTGTGAATTAAATTTTTATTTATTTTCTTAAAAAAATAAATTCACACAACATGTGCCCAAGGAGTAGCTTTTAGGCCTAACAATTTTCATAACTTTTGACTACATGGTTAAAAAGTTATTGTATGGTATGTAGTTTTTAGTGATCAACAAGCAACTTGGGTAGCTAAAAAACTTATTTGAAATCACTTAAAAAGAATATATATATATATATATATATATATATATATATATATATATATATATATATATATATATATATATATGAAATTGGTTTTCTAGATTTACATATATATAGAAAGCTTTGAATCCTTCCACTTTGATTAATGAGATGAAAGTTACTAGGAATTTTAGTTTGCTGCTAGTTGGTAGATAGTTACGGAATCTCTAGTCCAAGATAATCATTGGAGTCTTTTATTTAACTCAATTTTCAATATTTTTGGAAAAACAAACAAAAACATTAGGTGTAGATTGTTTATTACAACATTACAACCATTGGGATTGGCATTTTTCAATATAAATAAATTGTTAAACAATATGGTATGTTAAATCATTCTTTACTTCTTTCTATTTAATATTTTTTTCCTAATGTTGTACAAATCCAAATCATCTGAAAATTTTCAAGCATGTAGCCAACTTGCCTCAAAGAATGAATCCTAAAAATCACCACCATTTTGAACATTTTTTCATGCAAATGTGACCTTGTGAAGTGCAGCTGCCTTGTTTTTTTCGCAGGGCCAATTTTTTTTTTCAACAATCCGCAATCAAGATTAGGTTTAAGGTTACGTCACAATGATCGTGTGTATGCGATCTTCGTGCATATTGCAGAAGCGTCGTTTGGACTTCGACAGCCATTTTCTGCGACACAGAGGCGTCCGTACTGCGATTGGATTTCCACTTCGTTTTGAAAACACGGACGTCTAGTTTTGCGCACTTGTCTTCTAACAAAGCTTTCCTGCCTGTTTAGGGTTTGTTCACTTCATTGCAAATCTTACTTGGGCTCACCTGGAGGAAGTAACAATCGTTGTACACTCAAATGTCACGGAAATTGAATTCCATGGCGAAGAACACGACATATGCACTTCCCTCTGCAATTCGGTACGAGACACTTCTACCCTGTTTTTAGGGTTTCCTGGATTGGATCTGCTTTAGGGTTTTTGTATTTTAATTATGAAATAATTCACTACTGAATCATCGGGAGCGCGAAAAGCGTTGCCTTTATAGCTCAGTGGTAGAGCGTCAGTCTTGTAAACTGAAGGTCCGGTGTTCGATCCACCGTGGAGGCACGTTCGTACTCGTCCTGTCTATATTGTAGTTTTGCTCGTTTCCCCCCTCAGCTGCTATTACGATGTTTTTGGCCGAATTCAGGTCGCAAGTGCTGTCTGTCAATGGAGCTGCTAGATGTGAGTGAGTGCGCTTTACGGAAAATCTTGTGTTCGGTATTGAGGCGGGCACAAGTGTTACTTGTCAACATGATTCGTTCTGGAAGTTTCTATGATTCTTTGTTTCTCTTGATTGCAGGTGGTTATTGTCAGTATTAGGGGATGCCAGAATTCAGGAATTGTGCTCCGATCTGGGCAACGCAATTTGAAATGTCTATGAGGGGTTAATGCTTTGAGATTAGGACTGGATTTGGAAACATACGACAAGGGTGGTGTGTCTATAAATCACAAACTCTAAAAACACCCTATTGATGATTAGTGGCTGTATTGTAGACTGACTACCCCTATGATTGTTGAAGAAAGTACCCGTGCAAGACACATGTAAGGCTTCAGGTTCAAGGAACAGTCTATTGCGTTTGTCTTGAAATAGAATTCGAATATAATAAATATACCTGCATTCCAAGGACGCCCGCCTGTTGCATCGATGAGAATGTGGATTTATCCTCAGTAACTTTTAGCTGCTGGTGGTGGTGCCTTCGCACCTAAACGTGACGTTTTCAATTTCCCACTATTTTGGAGGTCGAATCACAATTTTTTTGAAAAGGATCGGTGGTGAAATGAAGAGAAATTCCATCCAAATTCACTCATACTGTTCCGACACCACCCGTGTAACTTTTTACAAAAATTCAAAGTTGGAATTTCTGTGGTAAAAAATTTGTTGTCTTCTGCTTTACTCCAAATTTGAAATACTCTATCACATGATATTTGGTCAGGTGTACAGTAGCCAGGGTACAGTTAGTATCCTTACGAATTTTTCTTCCCACCAAGATTCAGCAGAAAGTCCAGAAACTTCAAAATGGTCTTACATGTCCAGAAATGCTAAGATTTTGAAATCGTGAGTTCCATTGGAATTGCAGAAGAGTATATTTGAATTATAGAACAACTTTATACATAAGTGAGATTGTAAATCATACAACAAATTGGTGTTCTGCCAAATGCTGTCTACCATCTACTGCTACCACACCCATTGCATAAATTATGGCTTGCATTGTGAAGGGCATACTAGAAATTGGCCTTTGAAGTTGCTCAAGAGATATGTCATTGGCCATATGGCTGAGATTGTTTGTTTCATTTTTTCTCTATTCCTTGGTCTGAAGCAATGCCCTAACAAAACTTTGACTATTGTTTAGAGGTTCTCAGTGGGGTTTGGGTTTGATGAGTTAGGAAGCCAAACCAACTTCCTTATATCTTGAGCTTGTCTCCATTTTCATGGCAATTTGCTATGATGGATTGAAGCACCATCTTTCATAAGCATGAACTTATCGTGACGATCGAGCATAAAATAGAAGTTGCTCAATGTGCCCTTGAACACATGATGGACAAAATTGGGAGCATCTCTTTCATATTGAGTAAGACATGATGACCAAACGACACTTCTCAAAACCATTGAAAGCACCCCAAACCATCACAAATGTTCAAACTAGACTTAAAAGTGGGAGCTACACACTTCCATGTATACCGATCATACAGATATTGTACCCTATTTCTCACCAATTCCATAACTAACATTTTGAAACCCCAAATGACATATCGAGATTATCCATTCCGTTAAAAGGGTTAAATGTCTGTTCATCTCAAGACCCACATCAAGCGCATCAAGCCTACGGTATAAGGACAGAGGCAAGTGACGACAAGCCTACTCTCGGACTTCAATATACAGTATTTGTGATTCGGAACAAAATGCTTGTCTTCCGTGTAAACAGTTGATGAAATCATGACAACAAGCATAAAATGTTATCTTCCTGCTAATTCGCGGTAGAAGATTCGTTTAAAATAATCTAAACTTTTGTCTGTTCTTTCTATGTAAAGAGGACCTTTACATAAGTCCTTTCCGCCAGACTGTCTCCCGTATTTTCAGAGAGCAACGTGATTCCTGAATCCTGATTTCCTGGTATTATTAGTAACCGCATATTCGGATTAGGTCTGACTGGATGCTGGGATCGAAAAGGAGTGCTGCCTCGCAGTTTTCTTTCCTCTAAACCCATTTTGTAGCTCTACCAAGCGATTGGGTATGAAGTGCTTGGTTACAAAGTCTCAGTCATACCCATGCATGGATCTTGTCTTTATTGAACTGTTCCTTTTTTGATCAGACCCTTCCTGCAAGTGAAGCAGGAATGACAACAATCCGGGAACCTGAGATAATCGAACTTCAGGCTAGGATCATCAGGGAGAGTTTTGCATGCACGCGAACTGTGGAGTACACGATTTCTCTTTCATTCTGTAATTTACAATATTCTAGTGACAAGTGACATCGGTTAACTCTTTATGAATGACAAGATGGACAGGTTCCTAGCTACACAACGCATCGACCGATATCAGGCACTCTTCGATCCAGCGGGCTCGCAGACTGGTCTCTCGGCACACAGTTTTGTTATCTTGGAAGCTGAAATCTCTTGTTCCGTCTGCTTGTTCACTTCTATCCTCATTAAATTTCATTAGATTTAAATTTAGGGTTTACAATAGTGGTTGGAGTTCTAACCTCATTGATGAAACGCAAATGTAAGTTATATCCAAAGCTTAGGAAATGTTGTGAACTCATCAATAGTTACATCAATAGTTACATTCAAACAAACTTTCTGATAACTTCAATCGCATTTGGCTCCAGTCCCCGATTCTTGCTAGTAGGAAGGAAAATAGGATGATTCATTGGAATCAAGCCGGCCCTCCGGTTTGTTCTTTTACTTAGGGTTTTTAGTTGTTCTTTTAGTTGTTCCTTTGGTTGTTCCATTTTGCTCGTTTTCTCTTCATTGGTTAACCGGTTTGTCTTGACTTGTTGTCACTCTGGTTTCTTTTTAATGCAATGGGCCTCCCATTTGTTCCAAAAAAAAAAATAGTTACATTGATATATGGCACACTAAATGTAACAAGATATTGAGTATAATATGAGGGTCCTTGCCCAAAACATTTCAATTGGAATGCTTTAATATATGCTTGGTATATGGCATTTGGGGGTATTTAAAATTTACATGGTTGGAACAAATTTGAAACAACAACACTACAACATTGACAAGGAACTGCAATTTACATGCACTCAACCTAAACAACCATAGCTATAGAAGAAAGGAAAAAGCAACTCTCAAGTGCTAGGAACATCAACGTTGCAAAACTAATGTGATGAATGCATGTGCACTTTTAATCACAACAATTTGAAACAAAGCAATATTACTATTAAATAACAAGATTTGTTTCTATTAGGTCACATTACAATTGGTAAATGAACAAGGATTCCAACACAATTTTGCATTGTCATCATTCCATTTGTAGGGTGGGTTGCCAAATAAATAAGGATATGATATATGAAACACATATGCAATACATACTATTCTTGTATACAACATACAAACATGTTCTACTAAATTCCAATACAATACTATATATGGATATAACAAATAGAGATATATAGATTGTGCATGCTTCATATGAAATATTGGTATGGTACAACATATGAGTACAAGTATAGGATACACAATATGGTTCTTAATCCCATATTGATTGTAATCTAGCATAATCAGAAAAAAAAGAAAAAAGTGTGGGGGTAAAGAATCATATATGAATGCACTCATTTTTATAAGTGAGTGAATTCATTTCACTCACTATCCCCTGAAGAGAGTCACAGTAACTTATCCACAGAAGGGACAACCACCCCCACCGCACGACACAGGTCTTTCCAAGCTATCCTTTGACTATCCTATCCTCTCAAAAGAGACACACTGTCTATGTTGCAGGCACCACCTAAGCTCAAGTGTTTTCCCATTCTTGTATCAAAAAGTCATAAACTCATCAAGATTTCTGTGCCAACAAGGCATAATCTTTTGTGATATAATATATCTGTCATCATGCAGAACCAAAGGATTTCCAAGGATTTTGCAGTTATAGTGAATAAGAGGAAATTAAGTAGGTTTCCTCACACATCACAATGAATCCACTTGCCAGTGTAACGTTAACTCAGAGTGAGAGACCGTGATAGAATTAAAGGAAACAAATGAGCTCTACATCATCATAGTGGTTGTAGCGAGGTATTCACATTGTAGAGACACCTCCCTTTAGTAGGTGGCATGACTCCAGTCACAGTATTTACTGGGCATGACTGTGATGTGTGCTTTTGGCCAACATTTCGCAATCTCACCAGATGAGCATCAAATGGTACGACTTTGGTCATAGCCATGATTCGTGTGTTCTTTCGCCCAACGGCAATCGTTCTGGCAACATCAAACTTTCTAATAGACATGACCGTCAAATGGCAGGTGTGTTTTGCTTCTAGAAGGTAATCTCACAGATATCAAACAAAAAAGGCTATGCTTTTGTTCTTGACGTTGGAAAAACAAAATCATAGCTGTCACAAAGAAATTAATTAGTTGAAAAAGAAACCAAAATAAAAACCCATAGATAATTGAAGATTCAAGAATACTTTTCAATGCAACTAACCTTGTAAGTTTGGTGGCAGAATCAGTTCAATCCCTGCAACGCACATGCAGCGCTTTGACATAGTGGTTGATGTTGTTGGGGTAGCTCAATGCCGTCGAGTGACGGTGAATGTCAGCTCTTAATCTATAAGGCGCACACCACGCAGGAATATCACATCATTTGCTCTACTGAGAATTTTCCAAAGTAGGCAGGTTTTGTGCTGTTTTTGAATTCAGTTTTTTCGGTGAATTCGAGCGGTTGTCTCTCTTGTAGCAATTGGTTCATTCATAAAACAGTCCAGCGCCCTGAGCAGATACAATCACAATGGAGCAGCTTAGAGTTGTATGATGTCATGTCACAGTACGTCTTGAATCAACAAGACTCAAGACCGCTTACCGTATCTACCGCATTGCTCTCCTTGTATGCCCTTCAAATCAACTTCTGCAATACACACCCCTCCGAGTAACTGAGGTACTTCAAACAATTGCGGAATTGAGATTCTGTCCTCCAATTGGAATTTTTCTAATCTTGTATCGTAAACTGACAGGTGGGTTACCTAAAACCAACACGCAAAATGAAGGTTAAACAGGGTCAAGCTGCTTTCATCACTGGTGGTGGGAGAGGAATAGGTACGTTTACCCTCATCCTCTGATCACGCCATGGCGCCCTTGGCTACTGGGCACGGTCCTAGTATGGGAGGCCCCCGTGATTCAGAGAAATGAAGAACCCGCTATTAGTAGAATTCGGAAATTCTCTTGAAGTGTGCGGGACTTCCAAGAAAATTTCTGCCCACAAAATTTGTCTCTCTTGTCAAGTCTCTCCCCGGAAATATTTGTGAAGGGTCCGTGATCTGAATCACGGGGGCCCACACTAGGACCGTGCCGCTCCCAGGACTCTTAGTTCCCCGTATTGACTATTGCAAACCCCCTAGAGAACACTGGTTTTGCATCATGATAGATGTAATAACTTTCGATAATGACCATGCTGGCACAAATTTTGATAAGCTAATGACTTTTCGACACATTGATTGCAACTACTTGGGAAGTGAATGGAACTCAGAGGCCTAATGTGCATAATTCTCTTCTGATGAGACCAGTTCATACAAATCACATATTTCATTGTCAATGGTGTCTCCAGGCAGGGCCCTAGCAGTGGCTCTAGCCAGCAGGGGTGTGCATAACCGTCCTCGATTTGAGGACTACACTAGGAGAGGAAACCGTTCGTGCAGTGGAAGAGGAGCATGCAAAGATATCCTACCAGCCAAGCTCTCCCTCAGCAATATTCATACATTGCGACGTAACCAAGACTGGTATGGAATGCGGCACAAAATTTCCTTGAGAATTCTGAATAGGATGCAACCATTGATTGTGTTCTAGTTTGTTACAAAATGAAAAATGCTTTACTTACAAATTGTGTTTGATTTAGGTGATCTGGCTGCCGCATTTGCCCGACACCAGGATGTCTTCAGAAGGCTCGACATATGTGTCAACAACGCTGGTGTTGGCGGTGGGGAGCCCTTCTATGCGAGCGACTCCTGGCGCAAAGTGATCGAGGTCAATCTCATTGCTGTAATTGACGGCACCAGCAAAGCAGTAAATCCCATCTCCGAGCCCTCGCTACAATTGCAACACGATCAATATATCAATCGCTTAGAATGCGCGATTCTTCAAACATCCACCTCATCATTACATAGTAGCAACGATTCAAAACATTCTGTGGTGTGGAATTGAGCTCCTTTAATGAGTCGAGAGTCGAATTGTGATATCTTGCATCTCCCAAACAAACTGATCATTCCTTGGAATTGCCAATAGGGTCCAACTGCTGAAGCAATGTCGAAAAAGAATTCAAAAGTTCTTTTTCGACTACTCTCTAGAAATTATGATACAATATGGTCTTACCTTCAGGAAACTAATCTCTCCTCCTCGATTCTGCACAGATTCAAGCGATGAAAGGGCAGGGAGGCCTGATTTTGAATGTTGGATCGGCAAGCAGTTTCATACCTATTCCATTTGGGCCTGTTTACAGCGCAAGCAAAGGTTTGAACGAATTAGAACAATCTCCCGGACTGTCAATTAGGGCTCGACTGATGAATTCTCTGAAAGAAGCGATTACACAAGCAAATGAATTTGACATAAAATGCAAACATAAAATGCAGGGGGAGTAGCCATGTTCACGAGGTCGCTGGATCACCTGGGAATGGGAATTCGGGTGAATGCGATCTGTCCTGAGGTAAAGTAAAGTCTCCATTCACCATATACAGTAAGGGAAAGGTTCTATCCCCCCATACAAGTGAACTTTGAACCTTGTCCTACAACAATCTTGAAATTTGCACCATCTTAATCCTGCAATTTCATTTTGGTGTCGAGCTAAAAATCAAATTGCAAAAAACCAATCGTCAATAGATTACGTATTTTCAACCGTAGCACAAATAAAAGCTTACATGTATGGTCAATGGAAACTCTAATGTACTGAATGGATAAAAAGAGCCTCAACCTTACCGACCCCTTCTCTCACACGCCGAAAGTGCTGTTATATCCGCATTCAATTCAATTCAAACTCTTCTATCTTCATTCCATACCCCTGAAACACAAACTTGTCATGGATTCGCTTGATACAGTATGTGGAGACACCTCTGATTGAAGAAAAGCCCATATTCCACGACTACCTCCAGGATCGAATAGGGTTCGTCACTTTGGAAAGAGCAGTCGCAGGTAAAAAATCCTGGACTCGACCATCACTAAACCCTGAACCATTCCTCCGTGTTTGCTTGCTTCATATGCACATTCAATTTCATTTACCCTAATTTCACACCTATAACCAAATTCTAAGTTGCAAGTGACGTGTGCAGCTGCTATTTCCTTGCTTGACGACGAAAGTAAAGTCGGCGAATGTGCGTGGATTCCTGCCAACCAGCCCACGCAAATTTGGCCGGATGATTGAAACAAAGAGAAAGTACCACGCTCGCATGAAGGATGGATCGGTCTTCACTACGTTAACCTAGAATTGCAAACCAGGTTTAGCTGCTGGTGAAGGACACCTACTTGGCCACTTTTTCAAACTTCAAAGTCCTTCTTCTCTATGTATGCCCCCATTTTGCAACAATAAGGTGGGAGCACCCAAAACCGTCAATGTAAGCAATTCAGCATAGTTGGAGACACCTTTTCCTTACAATGATATTTTCTAGTATTAGCAAGTGAAAACCATGAATATTAAAAAAAAATAGATTTTTCAGATGTAGTATGTAATTTCTATGATTTTTCAAAGTACTAGCTCCTTAGACCTTTGAAACTGTCACATAGGTGAACCCTAAACCGAAATCTATAAAAATCAAAGGTAAGCATTTGAAGGACACATTAACTAAAGTTTGGGGATACATTAAGAGGCAGTCTAAGGTACAAGAATAGGTACATGGATGCTTTTGGGTCCCTTCACCTTGTATGAAAGAAATTCTTGAAATTCTTATTTTTCAGAGATGTAAAAATTAGCAACATTCGTAAATTTTGGCTCTATTAGCTCATTAATTTAAAAAGTAATATCACAAGATACATTAGATTGACAAAATGTAATGTCCAAAGAGTACAAGTGTTTCTTGCTTTTATTGAAACAATTATTACATATCTCAACAATAACAAGCCAAAACAAAGATACATGTGTCTTTGAAGTTGTTCTTACCTTGCTTTAAACCCAAATTGCCAACATCTTCCATCTAGATTCTAACAATGCTATCTTTTAAGTGTAATTCACAACCTAAAAAATCGTGTTTTAGAAAAATTTATAAATGCATCCAAAGTCTTGCAACAAAACACTAATCCTCCATGTAGCCTTTGATAATTCAAAGTATACATCAACAACTAGCAATGAGTTTAAAAAAACATGGTATTAAATCTTAGTGACAATAATGGATTCGTAAACAAATTGCACATATGACATCACGCATAAAGCACAATAGGATATGTTCAAAGAATGTTGGCACCAAAATAAAAAATAAAAAAATTATATGTAGAAAAATCCCATCTATTGGCTTGGAAATGGGCCAAATTCAATAGGCAATATGCCATGCTAGTTTGATAGAACCATGATAAACATCTATTCAAATTTCATCACTAGCTAGGCAATGAAATGGATTTTTTAGTTTTATCTTTTTCTTAAATGAAATTGAATGGAGTCCTAGGTGATTTTTTGGTGTCAATAGACATTCATTTTGCCAGTTTAACAAGTGCTAAAAGGTATTAAGTCAGCAATATTTATCCAATCATAATAAAATTAGTATACTTAGTGTACAAAGTAATCTTGTAATGCAACATGTTTATTTCATTATTTGAACCTTTTCATTTGAAGAATTTAACATTTGATAACCATTTGATAACCAAGCGGTTGCTAAGTTACTAGTGTGGTTTGCCTTTTCCCATTAGGGTTCTAACTCTCAATATTGAATCTAATAGACAATCTATGATTTATTTTTGACAATGAAATCAAAATCTCCTTTAGATAAAAGAAACAAGAAATACTTGACCAAGACAACAATTTTTCAAAACTAGAATGTACATGCTCTCAAGACATTTAAACAATGTTTTTCATACATTTGAGTTTTACAATTTCAAATTCAATTCTTCAATACTATCATCTCATTTAATTTTATGCTCCACTTCATATGCTACATTGCAATCCTTATTTATATATAATATATGTGAAAATTCGAGTTTAGAATTGATGTGTCTTTGTACAACCAATGGAGTCAATAAAATGTGGCATAAAAATTGTGTTGACAATGGCTTCTCTTGAAGGTTGAATCGATCCACACTTAATAAGGACTACGATGTACTTTTTAGAAAACATGTGCTGATATGTTACCCATTATGGTTGCAATATACAATACAAATCAACTGCAACAATATTGCCAAGTCCCACTCAATCAAAAAAACATGAAAATCCTTCTTTTCCATTTTGATAATTCAAACCCTAAAATAAAAAATTTGTACTTAATTCTGTGCATTAATTTAACCTAGTTTCCATGAGAGTTTGTCCATAAGAGTGTAGATCCAATAATTAATTGATAATTGGCCAATTGACATCAATTTGTTTTCCACCAATTTCAGAAAACTTAAAAACTGAACCCACATCAATTCAAGTGCAATAGCTAATTTAGGGCATGACCATGACCTAACTCAGAACGATCGTTGCTGTAAAATTCTGGAGGACCTCCACCATAGCCATTCTAGGGTTTGCATCCCAGAGTACATCAAGTCGCCTGTTCGCCTAATTAGGGTTCCCAATTTCTGTTATCATCGCCAATTTCATCTTTTAGGTCATCGTCTTCATCGTCTTCGTCGTCGTATGTAGAATTCAGTTGCAACAGAGATTCGTAAGTGGTGCGAATTTTACAAGGTTTTGGAACAGGGAGACAGCGAATTTCTGGAGGGTTTTATTTTTTGAATCTATTTTAGCCGCCATTAGGGCGCTATCATCATCATCAGAAGACGAAGAGGAAGGGAGTGGGGCAAGGGATTTGAACAAGCGCCTGGGGTGATGATGTTGAGGATTCATGGTGGAGGATTTTGAATTTGGAGCAGCAGACGACGAGGAGGAGAAGAGTCAGGGGTGGCGATTTGGTATTTAGGAGACAGAAAGAGAACGGATTGGCGTTGAGGGTGGACTCTGAGGATTGGCAGAGAATGAAGAATTGAGTGTGTATGTGTGTGTGAGAGAGAGAGATAGTTGAGTTTGAGAGAGTTGCCCGAGAGGGCTGGGGGCGGCCGGGAGGGGCCGTGGGTGGATGGAGCAAACTGGCGACCGTAAGAGAAGTCGTGGTGGTGTGCTCGGGGGTGGATGCGGGCGTGACGGTGTGGGATTTGAGCTCCGGCGCCGTGCTTTCGCACCTGCGCTCCTGCGCCGCGCCGCGCAATGCGCTGGCGTGCGTGGGACTCCACTTCTTGGCCGCCGCGCAGGTGCATAAACCCTCCGTTGGCTCCGCCGGCGGAGGCGCCATCTACTTCTGGGCGTGGCACAAGGTAAGCAAGAGGCCCTTTCACATTGCAGTGGTTCATGAAACAACAATGCAGTACTACAGCAATCTGTGTCCGACATTGTGAGCTTCTGGCAGGTTTCGTTTTTTTTGGTAGTAATTTTGGTCATCATCGCTGGGGTGTAGAGATTCGATTGAAGTGTTTCTGGTATGAGCGAATTCAACTACCAGAAGAAAGTGGGCTTAAACCCTGACGTTTGAAATTAGGCAATCAGGCAGAGGATTTGATGTTTGTCCCGCGTGCTTGTATATCATGTTTTGATGTACTTTGAGGGATTGGCTTTGCTAAAGAGTTACACAAAGGTTATATCATTTTAACTCCTTGTTTTTGTATTTGGGGAAGCAGAACCAAGTAGCATTCAAGAGCTACCCGGTGGAGCCGATCGGCCCTCTTGCGTGCACAAGTGATGGTGCTTACCTTGCCGGTGGTGGTGCGTCTGGCCGAATCTACTTCTGGGAAGTGAGTTTATGATATATATCGTCGAATGGACATACCACGGAAGAAATCATGAATGGATCGCAAGTGGAAAGCATTTCACTTTAGGAAGAGGAATTATGCAGTGTGTGCAGGATTTATTCTTAATTATTTTGTCAACCCTATGTTGAAAGATTTTTGCTCTGTGGTTTATAGGTGGCGACTGGGAGGTTGCTAAGGCTTTGGCCAGGCCACTACAAGAACGTGAGTTGCTTAGTGTTCTCTGATGACGACTCATTGCTCATCTCTGGAGCGGATGACGGCCTCATCAATGTCTGGCCTCTTCTCAGGTTCTTTCCTTCGTCTGTGGTGTCCAGCTAGTGATTAGAGCATGCCATACTTCGTGTGTTTGGATTAAGCAGCTACAGAATCTTGCAGTTACACAGTATTTGATATTTAGTTTATTTTTCATCCGCTGCCACTGGAACATGCCTCTTTCTGAGCTAAAACCCTAAACCCTGAAATCCGTCTCCTGTTTTTGCGACGGAGTCGTCGTCTTGTTTGTGTGACATTGTGCTGGTTGATCGTTCATCGCTGATTGCTGACTTATGCACCCTCTTTCTACAGGGTTTTAGACACGGGAGAGGATGGTCAAGGGGCGGAGGGACAAGTCGCTGCTATGTATGGTTGGTCTGACCATACCTTGCCAGTGACAGGGCTTCTTGCAGGCTCTGGTGGCTCTAGTGCTATTGTCGTTTCTTGCTCGTTGGATCACACATGCAAGGTGGTCGTTCATTACTCTTTACATTTTCCTCCTACCTCATCTTAAACCTCAGAGGACCAGGAGGTCTAAATTGAACCTCATGTTTTTTCTAGCAGTTTTGAGTGGGTGATATGGGGACTTTCTATTGATCAACTCTATTTATTTTTTGACAAACACATGCATTGATCTTTATTGATCCTGATGGTATATAATTTTTCCCTTTCTGAATCATATGTTTCACAATATGATCTCTGAAATTGTTCATTTCATAACCATAAATTTAGGTCCTTTAGGGGTTAAATATGTTTTCAAATGACAATGTAAATTCTGGAAAGCTTGATCTTAATCTATAAGTCCCTTATTCTTTTTTCTTTTTTTTTGTGTTTTATTGTTTCTGAGTGGCTCAGGTTGGGTTGTGTGTGTTCACAGATTTGGAGCCTTGCCCTTGGAACTCTTTTGAGGTCAATAGTGTTTCCGACAGCATTAAATGCTGTTGTATTAGACCCTGGAGAGTATGCGTTGTATGCGGGTGGTGCAGATGGCAGGATTTTTATCACTGCTCTAAATTTTGGAGTGCCTACTACTTCTGGCATTCTCGCTGATGGGATTCTTGGTACTGATGCTGCTCTTATTGGCCACAGGTAAAGTAATTTTTAATTAAAAATGATATTACCAAGTATGTTTTGTAGGAAAGTTCATGATTGTGCTGATCGATCTATCAGTTATTTGAGTATCTTACTTCCAGTTGTTTTTGTACAGCCGAGCTGTCACTTCATTAGCTTTCAGTATGGATGGAGTATCGCTAGTTTCGGGATCTGAGGACTGCACAGCTCGTCTCTGGGACACAGCAAGCCGTCAAGTTTTAAGAACCTTTACACACAACAAAGGTGTTTTTCTTGGCCATGTTCCACATATGCCTAAAGCGTAGCAGGCATTGTGGTGTAATGTATCAGGCTTATATTTTTTTGGTTCATATGGTTTGCACATTAGCCCTAAGTGCCCGAATGGCCAAAAGTGGCCGCTTCCATATCCTTTGGAGTTGAAATACTTAGGGTTCAAGGAAGGTTAAAAAAATATACCTATAGAACGGAAAGATCATATCCTACGTTTTTGAACAATTGAAGTGCATTCTGACAGTTCCTCTAATTGAATGTTAGCTCCCAAAGTGGATTTCCTAGTTTTTGCTTAGGCAATTAGGGATTAAAAACCAAATCATTTCAACCTCATGAACCGTAGTCTTGTTTAATATTTATTTACTTTGCTCTCGCTATTATGCCATAGCCAATTGAAAGTATTCAAACTATTCATCAAGTGTTGCTAACATGTTTATTCTCTCGTGATCAATGCAGGACCTATTAGTTGCCTGCTTGTGTTGCCACGATCTCCTTTATTACCGCATGGCACGCAGCAGGGACGGCCTATGAATAGACGAACTCCAATGATTCCTGTGGCTCCATTAAGCAAATATGTTGCATCAGATTCGGTATCTCATGAGCCTAATTCTTGGGAAGGTCCATTGGTTGTACTTCCTTCTTCCTATCCAGAGGAAGAGGATTTTGAGGGTCATTCATACAGCTATGCTGCCATGGAGCGCCAAATACAGGAGCTAGAGGTCGGTTCGCTTGTTTGACATGTGTCTCCCTTGCTGAAGTTTTCTTTGTTGTACCCTGCTAGTTGTAATTTCTTTTCTGCAGTACAATATAGTAATTGGTCGATTGTAGCTATTTTCTGCCTCATGTCTATGTATCTCAGGAAATTACGCTTCATTTTTTCCGCCTGCATTTCCTGAAATTATATGTATAGCTTCATGTATTGTTTGAAAATTTACGTATTGTTCGACGGGGCACGCACTAAATTGTTAGTTTTTTTGCACAGCAACGAGGATCTACGGCAGCAATGCAAATGGAATTAGAAAGGTTAAGATCAGAGTTGCGCCGGGCTTTGAATAACGGCCAGCAATGGCAACAACTGCATCAGGAGCTGTACTGCTTCTGCGTAGACGAGCTGATGGGTGGAAATAAAGAGAGAGATGAGGATGAAGAGAGAGACGGGGAGAAAGACAAGGAGAAAGATAAGGAGAAATCTAAAGGAAGAGGAAAGGTAGTTGATAAAATGCGGGACAAGTAACTTTCTCTGTTTCTTTCAGGCTGCTAGATGCTCGTCTGGGTTTAGAATCTCAGATGGAAATTTTGTTTACTTTTTTTGCTTGGAGATATATCTCGTTGGGAAAATTGGTTCATTTATTCTGAAATCCACTATCAGGATTTAGTGTTTCATATTGATGCAGATGCCTTGAGAGTCATGGTTCATTTTATGTATCGGTAGTCATTTACTGTGGTGATTTACGCTTGTCATGATTGTGCCCTGTATGTTTCCAAGTTCATGGATATGAGTGTTCCAAATGTGATATAAGGTAGACGACCCCTTTCCCATCACTTAAGCAATTTAGATTTGAGAAGGACTTCATTTTTTTGTTACATTTTTTTCTTAACCCTTGAACGTCGACACGACGTCAAACGTCCGATGGCTGACGAGGAATCTTCGAGTGTAAACTTCGAGTGTAGACGAAAGGGTAATTATTCATCCTTGGAATTGGGTTTGGAAAGGAAAGATCTCCTACAGTACTTTGACTTCCAATAGGTGCTTTTGCTATATTTTTGACCAATGATTCACATGGTAATACAAAAGGATGATTTTGAGCATCACCCCATCAACGCTCAAGGGTTAAAAACAAAATTACTATGAATTTATAGGTTGTTTATAAAATTGACAACACTTCAATGTAAGTGATAATTGTGGCTTCCAATGGACATCTTGTGATCATTGTATACTTTCAATGTACACCTCCCCAACATTTGTGTTGCTCTTGCTTTGCATGAGCTATCACCTAAATCATAGTTGGTTAAAAACATAGTAGTCTAATCTATGAAAATAGGTGCTTGGTTAGAAAGGGGTCAACTACTATACCCCAATCCTACAACTTATAATCGAGTCCCTAGATGCTTGTTTCTAATGTGTTACAACTCACAATCAAAACTTTCTCACATTTATTGTAGATGGAGCTTTTATCAATGGAGAACTTCCTTTCTTGATTGGTACAAGAAAGAGATAGAAGATCATAACCTTTTGGTGAATGTGGTACAATGCCATTGGATATGTACACAATCATACATTAACATCTTTGTGTTTCCAAGTTATATAATAAGAGTACTTTAAAAAAAATATTAAAATTTGGAACATTATGGCTTCTTTAGCTTGATGCCTATTGGTAGTACTACCTTGTTCTATGGGGCATTGTGAAAATTAAAAAAAATCTAGCATGTCCTTAGAGATTCCTTCCTATGCATTTTGAATCACTACAATCCATGTACCCATATTGTGTAGCCTATACTTGTTTTGGATGTGTTTTTGGATGTGTTTTTGGATGCAATCTCTCATAAATTTTCATAGATTCTATACGAGATTTCAATATGGGGATTTTGAAGGCTAATATATCTTTCATACAAATGCAATGATCCAATGCAATGGTTGCGACTTGGCTTCAATTCATATATCCGACTGCCAATACAACTATTTGGAGAGCTTATAAGAATTGGTTGAGGTATATTTACATGACCAAACAACATTGTCTACACAAAAAGGGCATTAGGATGTATTAATGATGCATTCACATTATTGCCTTGTACTGGTGACTTGATTGGTTATTTAGTATGTTTGTTTTTGTATACTCGATCGGTTATTTAGTACGGAGTATATATTTCTTTGTGTTTCATTGCTTTGAGAACGTAGTCAATGGTTTAGGGAAACATCATTTAGTTTGTCAAAATATAGGAGACATTATTTCATGGAATTAATGGATTACTTGTTTGCCCGACCCGTACAACACTCTATTTTGCCTATCAACCAACATTCTACACAAAAGGATGCATTAGGGTGCATTAACATTGTTGCCAACATTCTACACAAAAGGATGCATTAGGGTGCATTAACATTGTTGCCAACATTCTACACAAAAGGATGCATTAGGGTGCATTAACATTGTTGCCTAGATCTGTTGTCTTGATCGGTTATCTAGTATGTATTTCTTTGTTGCTTTCATCATTTAGGCCCTAAGGTCAAGCAAGGCCAATGGTCCGGGGAAACATCATTCATTTTGTCAAAACACATAGGATATTGTTTCATGGATTTGTCCCACCCATGCAACACTCTATTTTGCCTATTGACCAATTACAAGTCCCCTAGTGTTCAAAAACAAAAGGGATATTCGTCATTGTTGATCCAATGAATTATTTATTAAAGAAAAAGAGATCTTGGTGAAGTTGCTCAACTCCAACAAAATTGTAATTTTTGATGTGCAAGATAGAAAATATTTTGGCAAAGTCATGCATTAATTGAACACTTTTCATCCAAAAAATTGCAAAGCTCACTTATTTGACATACTTTGGGCCATTATAACACTATTCACTGCTAGTTGTAGGAGACTCATTGAAGAGATCCTGATATATAGGAAAGTATGTTTTTTCAAAAGCTACATAAGGTAGTTTGACTTCCTTGGATTCTACAAAGGGATATCATCTTATATTCTTCAATCTTCTACCCTCTTTTAGGGACGAATGCTTCTTGTTAAACAATGTTATGATGCTCTAAGGGCATCACCTCCCCAACTCAACCAAATGAACTTGCCATAATTTCATATTTCATATTTGACGAGCCTTTCAACTTCTTGACTCCTTCCTTCAGCACCAATTGTGTTCCCTAAATACTGAATTGACCCATCACGGTGCAAAAGTTCAACTCAACTTAGTTTTGATGTTGCATCCTTGACACGGTAGGATTGATGGGGGTGCTTTGAACAAAATTTGGAGGGACCTGAAGCTTTTCTCATCGGCCCCATTCGGCTGTGTGTTCGACACTAGCTAGGTAGCCGTGTGATCCTCCAACTCGGCATACAAGTGCACTGGCAACCGCGGCGTCGCCAGCGCCCGCAACCTGGCCCTCATCGGAATGGTCGTCCCAAAGCTCTCCGCCATGTCCACCGTCTCCGCCGTCACGCCCTCCGCCCACCCCCACTCGAACCCATGCAGCAGCCTCGCCAGCGTCACCATCACCATCGTACCGCCCAACAAGCTCCCGGGGCACCCCCTTCGCCCATTCCCGAACGGCACAATCCTCAACTCCGCGTCCTGGATCCTCTCCAGATCCTCCCCCTCCCACCTCTCCGGCCGAAACTCTCCAGGCTCTTCCCAGATGCGCTCCGACCGCCCCAAAGAGTAGAAGTTGAGCAGCACGCGCGTGCCTTTCGCGATGTGGTATCCTGCCACCGTGGTGTCTTCCATGGACTCGCGAGGGATGGAGAACGGACCTGCGGGGTGGAGGCGGAACGTCTCCTTCACCACGCACATGAGGTAAGGGAAGTGGGAGACGTCGGATTCGGTGACGGTGCGATGGTGCCCGACCACGGAGTCGATCTCTGTTTGGAGCTTGAGCTGGATAGAAGGGTTGCGGAGGATTTCGGCCATCGCCCATTCGTTGGTCACCGCGGAGGTGTCGGTCGCACCGGCCATCATATCCTGCGGGGGTGGGAAGTGGATGGGAGTTATTGTGGATTGGGAAGCCATGAGATTAGGTCATGGCGATCAAGGACGTGGGTAGTGCTTTCTAGCTGATAGCCATGATCTTGACTGCTGTCATCGGAAACATAATTAGTCAATGTGAATGGCATTTAAATCCGACAACCAAATTTAGATTCTTCAACCTTTCATTTTGGGTGCCTAATAAGTCAAATTCAGCTACAATATGATCTTAACTTGAAGATCACGTTGTTATTTGTCAGTCTCCTGTCAAATTTTCAGCTGTCAATTCTGAGTATGCTAAAGATCATAATCAATATTCAAAGCATCAGACTTTGAAATTTGTAAAGTTAAATCTCAATATTTGCGTTCCTGGATTGCAAATCCTCTAATAAGATTCTCTTACAAAGGATTGTAAGTGCAATTCAGACGAGCTAATATTATATATGGGTTCAACCATAACCTCAAGGGACCCCATTTTTACATAGATGACATTCATACATTGATAGCAAGAGACATGTTAATTATTTTTCATAACATGGAGCTGCTTCAGCGTTATGGTGGGTGGATGCAAGAAACACCGAACGATTTAGGGAGCGTTCTGCCAAAACTGTGTTTTTTCTGCTCAGTACTACAAGTACTGCTAGTACTGCAAAACAGAGCAATCTCAGCCGTTGATTTGAAAAATCAATGGCCAGTAGTACTTTTGAGTACTTTATAATACTGAAATTGTACTACTTAAAAAAAATGACAGTTTGTCACAGAAAGTAGATAAAACTAAGTATAAATTAATAATAATTAGAAAATCATGAATAAAAAAAACTAAAAATTGGCCATTTGTAGAGACTTGATAGTGATTACATTTCACCAAAAACTAAAAATTGAAACCATCATAAATGTTAGGAGCACTATGGGCAAGGGACCCCTATTTGCATGCATGTTGAAGACAAAGAATTGTGTTTTTTTGAATGCCCTTTGGTGGGCACATGCCCTTCTATTGAGGCAATAGCCCACAACAATCCTAGACATACATCATCATTTTTGGATGCTCCACAGTACTAAAAAACCCTAAAACGCAAAGTGTGACAAATTAGGTAAATTACAATTTAATTAAAGGATTTTTTTTCAAAATTTCTCAAAAGTAAGGAATCTAAAGACTTCCAAGTTAGCCATCTCCAATAAAAATTTCAAGTACATGGACTTCATTTCCCAAAAGATATGGCAAATTGCATCTCCGTCATTCCAATTGTGACGCCAAATAGTACCGGTGTTTCTTGCATTCACCCTGGTGCCAATGCTAAAGCAGGAATGAGGGGAATTGGTACAAGGCAAATGCAATGTGAAGGATGACTTACAACAATGAGAGCCTTGATGGTTCGCTCGTCCAGATAAGGAGCGCCGTTCTCGCCAGGAAGCTCCAGCAGCACGCTGATGAAATCGTCTTGCTTCCCGCCTGCTCGCTTGCCACTTGCGAAGTCCCTGTGCTCTTGGATGATTGCATCCAGAATGTCATCGTATGCTTTCCGCAGCTGCAGTCATGGGGATCGACATTCATTTAGAAACAGAGGAATCAAATCTGCATCTCAAATTCTACATATTTAGCTTGGAAGAGGTCTCGCGCGCGGCTCGAGATCGATTGCAGTGAACTCGGCCATTCGTATATATTGGGCAACGCAATTTGATATCTCAACGCAATTTGCGTTTGAACAGGTGGACGGGAGCGTTCAAGTACGTTTTGTTGCTGGAATCGCGAAATTTAATTGATACTGGAGGCTAGCTATTGATCAGAGCCTCAATGTACTTACGTACTTTGTGCATGTCGCGTTCAAATCTCTGCCAGTCGCAGAATTGTCCGAGAACGGGGACAAAATCCCGAAGCGTGAGTGCGCCCATCAAGCGGAAGTGCTCGTGAACAAGGTGCTTGAAGTCCACTGGCGCTTGTCCCAGGGGACCGAACTCCCGTCGCCCGAGCAACATGCGACACATGACATTCATAGAAACGGCTGCAAACCCATCCCGCAGATCGACGACTTCGCCTTTCCTGGATGCCTCCAGCACCGCCTGCACCAGCAACCTCGACTCCTCCCTCCGCTCCCTGGCCGTGCTGTCCAGCCGCTTGGGCGTCAGCAGCTCGTTCACGCAAATCCGCCGCACGTGGCGCCAGTGCGCTCCGTAGGGCGCCATGGCGAAGTCGTGCGCGTCGCACACCACGATCTTCGTGAAGGTCATGTCGGGGCGCGAGGAGAACACGTTGTCTTGCGCTTTGGTGATCTCCGCGATGAGCTCTGGACTGTCTACCACCACGGTGGGCACCGATCCCAGGCGCAGGAAGAGGATGCTACCGTACTTCTTGTGCATGGCCGTGATCGACCGGTGCGGCGCGCTGCCGACTTGGTGCAGGTTGCCCAGAAGCGGAAGACCCTTCGGACCTGGCGGCAATCGTTGCTTCGGATTCTCCCCGCGCCACATATGCCGCAACATCGAGATAAGCCAGGCTACCACAACTACGGCACCTACAGTCACGAGGATCCTCAGACTTCCACTCCAATATTGCGAACATTGTGAACAATATCGTGCCAGAACCGTAGTCCCAAGACTATCCATGTTGCCACAAAAACAAATGAATGAGCCTGCTGCAAATCCTAGACTTGAATCCACTGATTTTGTTCAAGAGGGGGCTGGTGTTTTATATCTCAAATGAAGGAATAAATCGATCATCTCGAAGTCGTTGGTGTTCTTGAGAGTGTTTATTTTAGGTTCTACCTTACCTAAAAGGTGTCTGTCAACAATGTTTGTAAGTTTTGTGTTTGAAAAGCCTAGAAACACTGGTTCTCCACGGAAGAAATTCTATGACCTTGATCGAGACACTAGCTAACAGCTGTTGCTCTTTTGGAAGATCCCATTCATGTTACTTGGAAAGTCTGAAGAATCACCCACTCAGACCTCAGTGACAGTGACAGCGACAGTCGCTAAATGTTGTAGAAAGTCTAACAGGCATTTTGTGGCGCAAATTTTGCCGTGGAACATTTCTCTTGATGACTTTGTGGGATGTTGAATCTGTACTCACTTGCTAAAATTCATGATCTTGAGCTCACAATTTGTGACCAAGCTAAGGGTGGACATAAGGTACAGTAAGTATACCCAATACCCACAGTGCACCATGAATTGTGCTGTATACTTGAGTGCCCTAAATTAGTGTAGTATTTCTGATGCATTGTGTGGGTTTGGGAGACACTGACCTTAGACTTGGATGCTCTCTCCATAGACAATTGCATTACCGTGAAAGTATGTACTGTATAACTTAGTCGGGTCCAATAATCTTACAAACTGTCTATTGTGACATTCAATTTTTTTGCATAATATAGAATACAATTGGCATTTTTTGTCTTGCATAATTAACATTCAATTCTCACGCAATCCCAATCAAGCACACCAAATTTCCATTTCAAAAAAAACAAACTCCATTTTTGGTGAATTATTTCATTTCATATTCATGATAATTGATTGAAAAATATTGGTAATGAATTCTCTTAAATTGATTGCATAGATAGATATGTAGGAAACATCAGTACATGCATCTTTTCTTCTAAAAGCATCTAAAAAAAAAGGGTTTAGAATTCCTTCTATAGGGATTTCAATGTTGGGATGATAATGCCCAAATTTTATAAAATAGATTCTCGTAAAATAGATTTTTGTAACAAAACCATTCATGAAAAGTGAAGGAGTAGAGAATAAGCATATGAGCCTAGTTCCTATTGTTGAATTGTCTTAATTTTTGCTAGGTCTTTCCCATAGTTGTATATTTTTTCAAAACACTGATTCCAAGTGAATCCAAGATGCCATGTCATGTTTTGAAAGTGTACACATTGGGGTAATATGCTCTAAAAGCGCCCATGCTCTAAAAGTAATAATGATATAGAGGTACATTTTTCTTTCTTCAATGTATCAAGCAGTGTACATTTCAGGACGTGGTTGCTTTTAGTGACCACTACATTTCAACTTCAAAAATTTGTAACTAATTCCTCGAAGGTCAAAAAAAAAAGAAACGACTTGGGTTAGATGCCAATTCCTTTTTTCTTCCTATGAAAATTTACTGACAATTGATTCAAGGAGTTTAGCTTCCCTGAATAGGAAATCAGCTCTTAAATGATCGCTTTAAAAGCAGACTACCTTAGGCAGGAGTCTCTACAACAGGTCAGTTTTGCAAAACACCGGGTGGTACGAGCTAAGCTTAGCTGGTTGATGAAGATTGCTGCACCTGTTTCTCTTCTCTTCCACCTCAACCTCGTGACAATTCTTTGTTTTTGTCACCGGCTGTGTGCATCTTAACAATCAATGGAGCAACCTTTGTTTCACCCAAGTTTTCTTTACTCTCAAAACAAGGTTGGTGCATGCATGATGATGATGGCACTTGCGATCTGTGCCCATTTATTGGTTCTAGCTGGACCACATGGGAGGAGGCTTTGCATGGACACAAACTAAGCTTCGATGGATGGACAAAGGAACGACTCAAACTATGCAAGCTTAGTACTAAGGTAGAAGGTTCAGTAATGGTGCATGCAAGGAAATATAGGCCTGTTTGGAGAAGCCAGTGAAACTGAAAGTATGTAAAACAATAGAGAAAGAAGAGGAGCTGTTATTCAATTTTTTTTTAGAAAATTCAAAGTAAAAATGAATTTTGGCGATTTTTATAAGGTAAAAGTGCATCAGTCGCTCATTACACACATAGACTGTAGTTGTAAAGAATATAAAAATAGCAGTGAATGGATCAAATGACAACTTAAAGTGTTCATGACGCTCCCTAAACCATGCAAAACACATCTTAATTTAGTTTAGTTCCAAATTACAATTAAAAATTATTGCATCTCATTAACTACACTTCACTTCCAATGTGAGGCACATCATCATTCATTCATGACTAAATACTATACACTACAATCACCTTTTCCACCCTAAAATTATTCTAGAATGAACCACTTCGGATGGGCGGTTCTCAACATAAAAAATACATCACACAAAACTGCTTCTGCATGATTTTCACAACATTTGTAGGGCGCTTGTAAATGATTGAGAGATTCTGCAGCCCCCTCCTATAGTAGTGCTAAGGTAGCCAACCCATTTCCAACCGCTTAAGCAATTACGTAAGGGGAGAGGCCTAATGAGGAAGGCCTCCCGTAATAGGGTGCCGGAGTAGGAAGGAGGGCGTAGCTTGACCGACGTCGAGGGAGCCCTATTACGGAAAGCCCGATGAAGAGGGACTCTCCCGGCGTAAAGCCCAGTTAAGACCTGTTGTGAATTTTTTTTAAATTAATCTACCCTCACAATTTACACAAGGTTGACCTTATGAGATCAACCCTGTGAGGTTAGCCTTGTGAGATTAAGATCTCACAATTGTGATCTCACGGATATGAGGGGTCATAAAAAGATATTGCACTTCAGTTGATTGGGCTTTACGTGTATTTCGAGAGCAAGTTTCTTGAGTGTGGAAATTTTCTCGTGCACAAAAATAGTATTTGGAAGGATTCTATAATTTTCAAGAGTTTTATTTCTCAAAATTTAATTACTATGAAATTTTTAGCTGAAGATTCTATTCGCCCCATACTTGTCATATAGACCTTCCTATTTCCGACCAAGGGGTGGCTACAAAATCCACCTTAGGTTGGTTGCAATATTGAGAGTCTTGTAGGAGTTGTAGCCAATCATAATGTACCATAACTGCATCAAGAATTGCACCATCATTTATCACTATGTATTCATCTCTTCTTGTATAGAAAGAGAGCAACGTACTTGCCCAAATGGGGGGGTGATAAAAAATGGATCAACTACTATAGAGGGATAGGGACAAAGCTTCTTATAGAGTAGCTATTTGGTATATCAAGTGTATAGTGTTATCATCTGTTGTGACAATTTTAACAATTTTATTCATTTAGATGGTCATATATTCATCTGGACTTACATTCATTTTAATCCAAAATTTAGAAATATTCTCAAGTTTACATTCAAATTTTGTCAAACCATGATGTTTCTAATGCATTGAGAGGATAGCTACCCAATGTTTCAAATGGTTGTACTACTAGTTTAGTGTGATTATAGAACTTCCTCAAACTTGAAAGTTTTAACCCCTACACAACCAAATCCATTGTAAAATAGTCAAACATCATGTTGAAGCTAAATTTAGCCTTTTAAATTGTATTAAAATATCAATATTTATATTTTTAGTATGTGATTATGGATTGTCTATCACTATATAAAAATGCGATCCATTTCATAAAAGTAAGTTGCCATTGTTATAATTTTTGTGGCAAAAAGTGAAAGTAAATTAGGAAATATAGGAAAGACAATCTAGTTTAAAATTGATTTTTTTTCAAGAGGTACACTAAATACCAATGGAGATTGGTGTGAAGATTTATCAATTAACTATTTTATATTTTGCACCAAAACACCCTTGTTAATGACCATTATGTCAAATGACATTCTTAAGCTAAATTTATCCTTTAATATTATATATATTGACATTTTATACTTGCAAAAGAATATTTTTTATATTGACTTTAATTATTTCAGAATTTTTGATAGAAAAATAAAATTATTTTGGTTTTTAAAAGTAAAAAATGGAAATTAAATTATATCAATTATTATATGTAGTATAAAATTCTGAATTTTTTATTGTATAGGAATGTTAGAATGGAAAACATAATTTCATAATCTTTATTTAAAAACCATTCAGAAAGAAGAGGATACAAATGAAATACGCACAATATTTTGTAATTTGAACTCTTACACTTGAAGCTTACAATTGCAATAATTCTTTCAATTTCTAATTTTTTCAAAATTTTAAGATGAAGTAAAAACAAAACTCATTAAGCTTCACTTTCTTAGTTTAAATCAACTACTACAAATGGTTGTTTTGAAAGTTACAATTAAGATTGACCAAGGCACATCCACTTTTAGAATGCGTGGGTGTTTAGGGATTAAATCACATTATTTAGTTGGTCCTTAGACTAAAGCTATATATATAAAGCTTTGAATCACTTTATTTTGATTAATGAGACAAAAGTTATGATGAGTTTTAGTTTGCAGGAAATTATGGACTCTCTACTCTAAAATAAACCTTGAAGTCCTTTATTTAACTCAATTTTCAATATTTTTGGAAATTAAAAAAAAAAGGTGTAGATTGTTAATTTCAACATTACAACCATTGGAATTGACATTTTTCACTTCCATAACTAAATTCTTAACAAATTGGTATTTTGAATCGTTCTCTACTTTCTATTTACTATATTTTTCCTATATGTTGTACGATTCTAAATTATCTGAATTTTTTTCAAGCATGTAGCCAATTTGCCTTGAAGAATGAGTCCAAACTCCTAAGAAGCACCACTATTTTGGACATTTTTTCATACAAATGTGACCTTGTGAAGTGCAACTACCCAAGTTTTTACAAGGCCAAAAAAAGGATTTTTGTCACTTCAAATGCTCATATCTTGCAATCTACATGGTGGAAATTTCTGAAATTTTTTCCACATCTTTTCTACCAACGTACTACAAGATCTTATGGTTACATATGTTCAAAAATATTTTTTTTCTAAAATTTGATACCTGTACTAAAAATGGCAATTTGGGAGTGTTTTGGTGAAAACATTTAAAAAAATATTTACGAGTTAATTTAATAGATGAATGTTAATACATCAATAATGATATTTGGTGTTATTCATCTAATGGTGTCATTAATCTAATAGAATTATCTTATGAAAATATTAATAGGTACTACAACTTCTGAACATCCAATCACGTTTTTTTGTTGATCTTTAACATGATTAATTTGTAATTAGTGTCTTTTAAACTAAGTACCATTCTAATGACACCATTAGGTTGAAGGTGGTTTATGCACTGACATGTATCTCATCCATTTGTCAATTTTCAAGCAAACATGTTGAAGTTGAGGTGAACGCTTAAGACATGCAATTTTGAACCCACACAACAAAAGTTCAATAATTTTGAAGGCATTATTTTGATGCTTTTTCTATTGTTTTCCGTCCACAATGCATTTGGACTTGGTCAATTCAATGTAGGGTAGATTAGTTCATAATTTGTTTTAATTTTGTTGATGCTTTGTCCACCATTTTGTGTACAATGAGTTTGAATTCCGTCACTTCGATGTAGGTCATAAGCCATTTAAATTTTGTCAATACTTTGTGTGTCTTTTGTGCATTCTTTCATCTATAGGACATCAAAAATGCTAATGTGTGAGTGCATTTCAAACATCCTCTCTAATTTTGTCTATAATTTTTTATTAGAGGATCAAAACTCAAATAGATTTTCAAAGATGAAAGTTAACTTGATTACCCAACTTCTCTTGGTTCAAAGTTTTTATAAAAAGTTTATTCTACTATGCCTAAATGAGGTTTGAAATTTTATTGCAAACATAATTCCTAAGTTTTGACAATGAGTGGTTCATCTTCATCTTCAAATTATCCCATATCCTTTGAGGATTCATCATGGACAATGGATTTCATTATAAAAACAACCTCTCCACCCTAATTCCTTTAAATGCTAATGAAGCAATCTCCTCATTTAGCCATCTATTTTTTCTTGATGGAAAATTTTCAAATGACATTTGTAATTCTCATATATGTATATTTTTACATCTTAGATCATAGAATTTTTGCCATGTGACCATGGCATGAAATTCTAAAGGCTTTGACATGAGGGGGGGAGGGTACAATGGTCCTAGCCCTTCACCCATTGCCTACCTTAGCCTTTGTCTTTTTGAATAGCATAGCCTATGCAATTGCCCCCAACCTTAGTCAACCAAATATTGGCAACCCAATTTCCCCTCGAGTTGAATTTTGCTTTAAAAAACCCATATCTTCTTCACCCAACATTGGATTGAAATAAAAGTTACATATTTGCGAAGCTATTGCAAAATTACACGTCCTCTAAAAGTTAATAAAAAATAAAGTACAAATTCAACTCATAAGAACCTACCCAAACCTCAAATTTCCTCTCGGGAGACAATGATTCTCTAGGGATTAAAATAAATTTCCATTGATAAAAATTGGTACCTCTAATGTAGCAATTTCATCCATTCATAAGTACTTTAATTATACTTTGCCAGCTTTCCAAATGTTTCAGACATTTCAGACATAACTAGACTACATAACTGATGTAGGAATTAGATTAAATCTTTTTAAATGGACATGTGATAAAAGTAATGTACTTTGCAAAAATGAAGATTTTCAAAAGATTTAAATAAAAACTTAATTTTTTTTTATTAATCAAATTGGTATTACAGAATTTTTTTTTGCAAATGTACTAAATTACAAAAAGATTAGTAGGAGAAATGAATATTTTTAAGAATCATATGATTATCATTTCAAGAATTTTTTAATCTTGTTCATTGAAATATTATAGACTGGAATATCTCCAATATTTATCTTTTATAATTTTTTCCAAAAATAGTCAAAAGGTAGTGAAAAAACAAAATGCATATAAAGTTTTCATCTATAGTTTTATAAAAAAAATTGAAGATTTTTGGAGTGAATCATGAAAAACAAAAATATTTGGAGTCAGATTTCAGAATTTCAGCCAATAATATTACATTGAACAAAAGTATTAAAATCATGAAATTTTTACCATATGGTTTCCTAAAAAAATCTCATATCTCTTTTAAAGAATTTAGTAAATTTTGAACTAAATTCCCATAGTTTTTTTAATCCTTTAATTAGACTATTATGAAAAGTTGAAAAATTTGATTAAAATCTTTTTAACCCAATTTTATGATTTTACACTATTTATAACATAACATGTCTAAATTTTGTTGAAATTTCTAATTCATCAATTAGTTACAGCAAAAGTGTTCGAAAACATTTGAGAACTGTATTTAAGGACTTAGATGACATCCACATTATACTAATAAATAAAGCAATATTTAATATTTAAAAACTTCCAAGTAATTTTGATTTTTTTTGAAGATTTAAAATTTTAAAAACATGCTTTTATAAACGCTCTAACAATTACCCTTGTGTGTCAATAGTTAAAAGACATTGCTAACCTTTGTTGGGTCCCTTAATTAAAGTTAATTTTTTATTCTAGTTTTATTGGCTAGTTCTTCCTTGCCATTCTTACTATTTTAAATTGGTACTCTTCAAGGATCAGGAAAAATAATGTGCCTCATTTCCGTGAGATCTCAAGGATAGAAAATATAAGGGTATACAATGTTATGTAATCATAGAATAAAAAAATTTAACCCCTAAAAGACTATGTATTCAAATTTTGAACAACAAATGAACGCAAATACATCTCAAACACACATAAATGTGTTTTTCATCCATTATTTTTTTGAAAATTCATTTATTAGTTTTAAAGATTTGTATGGTATAGATTTTGAAGACTTTGCTTTGCAAATATTCATGTAGTTAGTAGGTATTGGTAGGTTTGACTTCAAAAAGTAACTTTTTTATTTCCAAGAATGACTTTTAAATACAAACTTGAATCAAAAGTAAAATAAAAATCTTCAAAATTCAATGTGATAGAACTAAACATTTTGAACTTCAAGGAAAAAATTCTTGGGAAATCACAGATATTCAGTATACAATCGATTTTGGAAGGAATTTTCAAATTTTGGCTTCAAATTCATTGAAAAATATTGGTTTGTGTACTAGTTGATCTAACCATATGAATATGATCATATTTTACAACTATTGTTTGAGAGTCATCATTAAATTATTATTCTAAGTTGCATTTTTTAATACATCTTTGTACTTTTGGAAATATGGACTACCCTCTAATCTTTAAGGGGGGTAAATACCCACTAAAACTTAAAGTATTGAAGATGAACCTTTAGAAAGTTGAATCTTGGAGCAACCAATTAAGTACGTTTTCGTTATATCTCTATTACTTGTATTTAACATTTCACTCTTGTTTTCAATGCATTTTAAAGCCTTGAACAACAGTACAAACGTTTTGTGTCCAATGGATAACTTTGGGCAAGGTTGCATGACAATAAGCAAGTAGGTTTTCATCCATCTATTTTGTGAGAAGTTGCTCAAACTCATTTGCAACAATTTGTGTTGGAAATTCCCTCATTCTAACTTGTATTATTGACATCTCTACAAAAAAAAATGTCTAGTCTATGGATCATATTGTAGTATATTTTGTCCACCTTTTATTATTTGCTTTGATATTAATTTTTGCCTTAATAGTGTTTTTTTAAAATTTGAGCCCTACTAAAGAAATGAAGGTCATAAAGATTTGTTTTTACTTCAATTGGAAAACTTCAAAATTCTTAAAATTAAATATTTTATTGCAATTTGAATATTGGACATAGGACCATATTTTGTTGTTTTCAAGATTTAGAATAGTACTGTAACTTTTGTTTACACCGCAATGTTCTACACTACAATATCCACATGTGGTGAAATCTTTAGATTTTTCAGGTGTATTATATATTTGATATGAATTTTTTCCACCTTTTCTTTGAAAATTCATGGTAATTTCAAATGTTCACCAAAACTTTTATATTTTTAAATTTTTTATAGAAAGCATATAATCTTGTCTTTGAAAATAAATATAAAATTTTCATTCTCATGTAAAGTAGATGCACTTTATTTTGCCCCCCACCCAATCCAGTCCAAATGAGGTCTCTACAATCATTTCAACCTTAAAATTATAAAAGAGAATACGATCTTTTAATATCTCTAGTAGACTAGGTGATACTATATCATGTATCTTCCTAAATTCTTGTTCTAAAATGAATGCAACGACTTCGAACATTTAAACTTGATTGGGCCAAGGGATAGAAGAAAGTCTAGCAACCTTAGTTGCAAAATGCAACATGTAAGCAAAGGATTGTGAAGTTTGAACAAGTGTTTATGGGTCCATCTTTTACATTACCACCAATATTCTTGAAATTTTCCAAATAATTACTTTTTTTCCAAAACACAAGGTCCAACAAATGATAAAAATAAATATCTTTTTTTGGAAGGAAAAAAATCACTAACATTTTGATATCTATTTATATAATAATAATTTTTTTGCCAGCCTTGCCCTACAAGTACGGTATCTATGTTTAGACTTTGTAAACATAATGGGCTTTTGTCCTCTCTTTCAACTGCCTGTGCTACATAGCTGACTGCTACTAATTTTTCTGAAGCAGAGACCAAACCTGACAATTGCATGTGAGCCACAATTGAATGGACAGTGAGATTGTATGGACATGCTCAGCTTGTACGAAGTTAAAGTTAACCTGTAGATTCCGATGAGCCAAGGTAGTCATTTCAAGAGCCCATTGCATTTGGGGGAAGCTAAACTCCTTTGAAACAATTTCCAGTAAATTTTGATAGGAAGAAAAGAAGAATTGGCATCTAACCCAAGTCGTTTCATATCTTTTGGACCTTCGTGGAATTAGTTACGAGTTTTTGAAGTGTTGAAACACATTGGCCACTACAAGCAACCCCTTCCTGAAGTGTACACCATTGGTACATTGAAGAAAGAAAAATGTGGTCGCTTTTAGAGTACCCTACCTTACAAAGTATTGAAAACAAAAATTCTTCAACAAAAGGAGCACAAAGTGGCCATGCCAAGGATCATTTGAATCATTTGTTCTTGCTTTATCTTACATGAAGTCCAATTCACTGAACTTAGGTAGCTCTCCATTTGACCATCAATGTATCTTTGTTGAGTTGGTGGGTTTTAAAAAAACCAAAACTTTATGCGCAGATTGAAGGAACACATGTACTTCATGGGAATTGAACTGCCTCAGACAAAATTGAGGCCAGGGTTCTTCTTGGTGGGTATAAGCAATAGTCCATTTTATGTTTTCTGCCCTCAACTTTGGACGACATTTTTTAGTTGAAATCTCAGTGGACTTTTTAAAAATCTTGCCTAGATTATTTTTGTTTTTATTTTTTTAAATGAAATCTCAAAAAAGTTGAAGAAATGATGTATTATAGCTCATCCAAGACTCCTCGAGCATGTAGGGTTGATGATGTAGCATGTGCAATAGGTGAGATGGATGTGTAGAGAGGCAGTGTTCATAGAAATCTTATCATTCTATAAAGGCATAACATTAGCTGAGTACAGTACTCTACAGTAAGGTCTCTTAGAGCATCCCCACCAGGGAGTTCTGTATCCCTAAAAATTTAGGGAGAGGACCTCAGATGGGGATGGGGATACAGAAGCTTGCGCGCACCGGTCTCGAAACAAGAGCTCTACCCCAAATTTATAGAGAACTCGGTAAAAGTTGGGCCCGATTCCCTATATTGGAGCTCATATAGAGAACTCGCGAGGTCTCATCCCTATAAAATCAAGGTTGACTAGATTGAGGTCCCGAGTTTAGGGAAAGAGAACTCCCTGGTGGGGATGCTCTTAGAGCATTAATAATTTCCATTTCTCTATCTGTTTACTGAGCTTAGAGCATCCCCACCAGGGAGTTCTGTATCCCTAAAAATTTAGAGACAGGACCTCAGATGGGGATGGGGATACAGAAGCTTGCGTGCACCGGTCTCGAAACAAGAGCTCTACCCCAAATTTATAGAGAACTCGGTGAAAGTTGGGCCCAATTCCCTATATTGGAGCTCATATAGAGAACTCACGAGGTCTCATCCCTATAAAGTCAAGGTTGACTAGATTGAGGTCCCGAGTTTAGGGAAAGAGAACTCCCTAGTGGAGATGCTCTTAGGACCTCAAGTAGGGATGAGACCTCGCGAGTTCTCCATATGAGCCTCTGGATACAGAACTCAATAAGAGTTTTACAAAAATCTGTATATTTTAGAGATAAGGTAAACCAGCCTATGACAGGCCAAGTGCCTAATATAGACATCTATAAGATCTCCCATTACAGTTTTCCATCAATCTGTGCCAGGTTTTTTCTAATTAATGTAAGCAAAACTTTATTAGGTAGGTTGATGGCTGAAATTAATGTTTTGTATGATGGTGATGGAGATGTTAGAGACTGTTTTAGGAACTTGCCCCTTTCTAGTGTAATTCATTACATGAACTAACTTTTTTTATTCCTTTCTGTCATGTCCATGTTAGAAAATATTTCAACCATGTTAGGAAATATTGTAACTGCATTGGGTGGTTTGATGACCACCATGGGTATAGTTTTTGATGGTTGTGGGATAGTCTACAGACTGTTTTGAGCCATCTGGCTAGTTCACTTCAAAAATCTGTAACAAATTCATACTTTGTCAAAAAAATAAAATTTCAATTGTTCTACCAATTTTTCATGTTTGCCTTTATATGAAAAAAAAAATTCAAAATTTCAAATATGTCAACAAGGCAAATTGCTTGTCATAGGCTGGTTTACCTTACATGTTTTAGATAAAGGTTGGTGCGATGAAATTTCTGTATCTCTATTTGCATATGAGGTACTCTCCCTAAAGTTTTAGAAATACGGAACTCACTAGTGGGGATGCTCTTAGTTCACTTACAAACTGCCAATTTAAACTATTCCAATTTTTATTGCATAGTATAGAAAAAAAATTGGAATTTTTTGTCTTGCATAATTATTACCCAATTCTTATGCAATCCCAATGAAGCATACCCAATTTTAGTTTCAACAAAGCAAAATTCCATTTTTGGTGAATTTTTGAAGTCAATTTTAATGGTTTTACATAAGATTTTATTGAAAACAATTGGTAATGAATATTGTACATTTTGATTGTATAGATATGGAAGGAACATCTATATGCACATCTTTATCTTAACAAGCATCTCCTAAAAAGTTACATAATTCCCTCTAGGAAGAATTCAATGTAAGGTGTCATATGACCAAACTTTGTGAAATAGATATCTTTATATTTTAACTAGATTTTGGTATTTGACCCTTGCACTATAACTAATTTTGTACATTTGAGCATGATGGTTCAGTTACTTTTTCAAAATCTACTTAAAATATAAAGATATCTATTTCACAAAGTTTGATCATATGACACCTCACATTGAACTCTTCTTAAAGTATATTTTTTTATTACTTAATGAGGTGTTTTTTGATATGAAAGATGTGTGTATGGATGTTCCCTACATATCTATGCAATCAAATTAGAAAAATTCATCACTCATTGTTTTCAATAAAATATTATGCAAAACCATAAAATTTGACTTCACAAATTCACCAAAAACGGAATTTGCTTTTTTGAAACTGAAATTTGGTATGCTTGATTGGGATTGTATAAAGATGAAATGATAATTATGCTTACCAAAATATACCAATTCTACTACACATTGTACAAAAAAAATTGAATGCTTCAAATCAAAAGTTTGTAAATTCATGAACTAGAACTTACTTTACATTAGGATGAGAACTTTCAAAGCAATGGAACCGTAGATAAGGTAAGGTGGTACCTCTTAAAATGCCACATTTTGTTAATGTGGACTCCAATATTGAATACTCACTAGTTTATTATTAAGTTCTACATAGTTTATTAGCATAATAGTAACCACTCCAAAGATCATTCTTTATATAATTTTGACCCTTGTTATTAATTGGAATGTGAACAAGCATAATACTTGAAATAGTAGAAAGGCAACAACAATATGAAATTGATTATAATTTTTATAAATGAAAGGTTTGATTTACAATAATTGAGAAGTAGCCAATTTGTAACAATATAATTTTTGGTAACTTACTTTCTTTTTATTTAAGCTTTTGATTGGACAATATATTGTTGCTATTATATTCTTGGTGCCTATAAAATGGGTGTTAGATTCACCTAAATTACCTTATATTCTCCTACAATCAACACCTTAAAAAAATCAAGGTAATTATTTGAATCTACAAAATCTACTTCATCAGCCCATGAAAATGTGCTTATTGAGATTGATGATTAGAAATAGTTGTCAAATCTACCTTGCAAATATATGATAAAATGATAGATTCAAACATATACAATGTAAATAGGAAAAAAAATTAACTATCATATCTATCATTGTCATTGATAAAAAGAATTGGAAATTTGTATTAACCCTAAAACGCCAAGGAGGCCCCCAAATGACTTGTAGATGACATTTTGCACCTCCAGGAGATGGAAAAAATAATTTAATCCAATTTTTTTGGTTGAGTATTTTTGCAGTAAGGTGGTCTTAAAAATCGGATCTTTGTGATAGTGTTGACTTTTCTACATATCACCTAATGTAGTGTAATTAGGCAGTTTCAAACTCTTTGTTCTTATCATGAATTTGAGCAATAAAATTATCTTTTTGAATTTGAACCCCACTATTAAAATGAATTTAATGAAGTGCACTTCCTACTCCAACATGAAAACTTGAAAATTTTCCATACACCACTAGACAAAAATTTGCAAATTTTTTGAGCTAATTTGTATTTGATATGCATATTCTTCACTTTTTTTTCAAAAAATAAAATGAAAATTTTATAACCTATAGACATAACATTCTTAACCTCATGTTAGTGTATCTGGGTCCCTTTGCTTTCCTCACAAGCAAGATTTCCCCAAATATTATATTAATGTTCTCTTAGTGACTCTCATATGTGGCTTTCATCTTAATCTATACTCAAAATCAAGGATCCAAAAAAAGGATATTACATCCTTGTAAGATCTCAGGGGAAGAAGGAGCAAATGAAACTTCATAATGTTGTGGAAGACATTTGATTTCATGTATGAAAAATAAAAAATAAAAATTCAAGAATAAATAGTCACGGCATGGAACATAAGGTAAATCACTTCATCGCAAGCAAAAGAAATATCACAAACACTTAGGGATTGATCACCAAAGTCTTTGATCAACCCGTGACAAATTACTTTTTTAGTAAAATGAGATTTGGCCTACATTAGGTTGAGTTAGTGGCCACAATCAATGTCTTGGATGATGGTGCTAGTAACTGCAAAAGAAACCTCTACCTTTAGAGTGTAAATTCATCACAAAAAGTGATTCTCTTAGACCTTTACGTTCCGGCCATGATTGTTATGAAATATTGCGACCACTTTAGGTGAGTAAGATGACCATATGGATAAACTTTTTGTTTAGGCCTTCAAGGCCACATTAGGAAATATTCATTCTGCTTTTAGTAAATAGGATGACCATTATGGATACATGTTCTATTCGTTTTGGGATAGTCTAAAGACTCTTCAATGGGGGCCACAACCAAAATAATTCATAAGAAATAATCATACTTTGCCAAAAAATAATTATTTCACTTTCTCTCCCCATTTCTCACAGTACCTTCACATCGATCAATTTTTTTCAATTTTCAAAAATGCCAACATGGTAAACCAATTAGAACCATTCTACTTGTAATTGGTTGGTTTATAGGTCCAATCTTTTAGGGTTAAATGTCATAATAATATACTCCGTAACAAATAACAATACAATTAGTTAGGTTGTTTGTTTGTTTTGGTGAGATATCTTGAACTGAGCATCCCCCGGTTGCATTCTTGGTACTCTCAGAAAGCTCTCTACGAGAAGGAGTGCACAGGCTTTGTTTCATAGTGTTTCTTTTCTTTTAAGCATATGACCTTCAAGGGCTGTAGTGGGACTGAGTTTCATGGTGTTTGAACCTATGGTGTGAAAGATATTAAATTTCAAATTTTTATGAATTAGAAAATTAGAAAATTACTTTTACTTTTACTTTGGTTGTGGCAACTATGGCCTGCACGTGCAGGGAGAATTGACCCTTCATTGCCCCAGTCAACTTTGGTTTGAAAAAAAAGCCCCCTATGTTGTGCCAATTTTTTGGTAATTCTTTCATGTCCCCGGAGTAATTTGGTCCCTCTAATTGCAAATATGAATTCAGAATTTAAAAAAAAAATTAAACCCTGCAAATAAAAAATTCCAGGGTTTGCCCTGGAGGGGCAATGAGGGGGTCAATTCACCCTGTCCCTACGGCACAGGGCACCGGCGTTTTCAGTTGTGGCCACGGGAACCGACCCTGCATAAGGATCAAGCCGTCTAGGGCGTTGGCACGTGTCCTCCAAGACACCTGTCCCTTGACGGAGCCTCGAGGCTTTGACCATGTCTTTCGTCCACCCGTCATGTCTACGCTCCGTTCTCCCACCAACAAAAAGGCCCTATGCCCGTTCCAGTCCCATGATGATGCCAGCCAGCCAGGTGATTTTCGCCGGGCTGGTCACAGTGGAAATCATCTCTTTTTTGGGTACCATGGGAATCATTTTGCCTTAAAAAAAAGAGTCAGGGAACACTCATTAGAGGTCAAACTACTCTCCAAGGCCTCCTCTTTTCACACACAACATTCTAAGGGTGAACATTCACACTTCGTAAAAGGAATCTCTATCATCCATCGGACACTTTTTAGGTTGCCCGTTGATTGATATAGATTTGCCGCAAAAATCGTCTGTGGAAATATTTAACCTTGGAAAGACATGGCCCCTATGACTAAGGAAATCACCAAAATACTCCAGTTATTGAACATGTGGGTGCATTCTTTAGTTTTTGCAATTAATAGTGAAGTTATCTAATAAACCTTTTAGGTCCATAGTATCCTTATAGGGTTATCTCAAGAAGGACATGAACATGACCATAAATTTCAAACCTCACAATTATTTACTCCCTTGAATATGTGGAATGCCATTTTGCAATTGTATTTGAATGAAGTTTGTATAGTTATTTTTTCAAAGATGAAATCATATGTCTTTTATGAAATCATAGGCTTAAAATTTTTTATTTCTTTTGTGAAAATTTGAAATTACAGTGAATTTTTTTAAAGAAAAAGTGAAGAAACTTCATATCAAATACAAAATATGCTCATAAAATATCAAAATTTCACTCAGTGGATTATTTGAGAAATTTTCACACTATACTTTGAATCTCATCAAGATTTCTTTATATCAATTTTATTGTTTGTTTTTGTTAAACTTATCCATTTTTTTGTCATTTTTTGATATTAAAATTACAACAAATTATAATTGATCATGAATGTAATAGAAATTTCTAGATTTCTAGATTGCACATAGTCTCACGTAATAAAATTAATAGATTGAAACTCAAGTATAAATTAGAAGGCTAAATTGAACCATAAAACAAACTTTGAATATATGGCAATAGAATTGTTTTTCTAAAGGTTAGCCATAAAGTTAACTTGAGGGGTTTGATTTTCAAGGAATTATGAGAATAGAATTGCAAGTATTCAATTGTAGTCTAATATTTTGATATCATTCTTTTTCTCTAATACATACATATATGAGCTCATGTTTTGCCCTTCAAATCACAAATTGAAAGTCTTTTCTCTTCAAGTATTTTAGTTTTGAGAAAATTGTTGTGAAGTTTGAAGACTGCACAACTATTAGAAAAAATTGACTCTTTTAACCCACAAACGACGTGGAGGACATTTTTCAGCAGATGAATGACAAAGAATCTCTCCATATGGGACAAAAGTGCAACTATTCATCCTCCAAATTTTGTGTGAAAAGGGAATGTCTTCTACAGTAGTTTCACTTCCAATTGATGAGTGCTTTTGCATTTTTTTAAGCCAACAATTCACACTGTTCCAAAACAAATGATTTCCATGGTACCCAGCTCGTCATTTAAGGGTTAATGCTACAACCTAAGATTACCCCCCAAAGGATGGCTTGGTCACCGTGGAAATAATCCTTCAGGTATTGTGTGAATCATTTGCTTAAAAAAAATCCTAGAACACTAATTGGAAGTCAAACTACACTAATGATGATAAATAGTGTTAGCCATACTAACTATTTTAGAAATGCTATAAGTTTTTACTTTTGATGAATATTTTTACTGAGTGTATAGATCCTAATATCATTTTAAATGGGAGAACTTTACACCTATAGTTGGTAAAAATATTCATCAACAGTAAAAACTTATAGCTCTTTTAAATCAATTAGTGTAGGTAACACTATTTATCATCATTAGTGTATTGTGCAAGACTTCTCCTTTTCACACAAAATTCCAAGTATGAACATTTGCACTTCAATCCTACATCAGTCACTTAGTGTGCGTGACATCCTTCTAGAGCTAATGTAAAAATCTCCTCCCCTATTTTGTAGCGGTTAATCTTACAATTTCTCAACCTCTCTCTACCCATTTGTGGTTTCTTGTTCCAAAAGATTATTCCAAAAGATGAATCCTCCACATAAAAAAGTCAAAGTATAGCCAGGGGTGAAGAGCGGGCAATGAGAGGTTCGATTCACCTTTTGAGCCGGCGCGACTGATTGCGGGTCCTGACGTGCCCCTGCGGCATGATGAGGCCGTACATGCCGCGCTGGAAGAAACTCATTCCCTGCTACCCCGCTTCTCTAGAATCAGGCCTAGCCTTGATACTTCAAGCTTCGTGTGCACGTCGACGTCTGTCCCTTTCGATTCTTATTGATCCTTGTGCCGGTCGGTAGAAGCAGTCGTAGAGAGTTTGGAGAGTGATCCTCGCTGTCAGAGAATTCATTTTCCATCTGCATGCGTGTTCTACTAGTCCCCGGCCGATCTGTCTGTCCATCGCAAGCTATATGTTAGTGCGAGTTTCGTCACATGATTTTTCACGAGCTTTTCAAGACGGTTTCATTTCGATTCGGTGCAAGTTGCAACGTCTGCGTGAGGCAATGCTCCGGGAGAGTAATATCGATGTACGTGATCGAGCTCTGTACGTTATGAATTCGGACTGAGTCGCGAATTCATTCGCTTTGCGGAGAGGATAAGGACCCATTCTAGCTAGGCGGAGTTAGGAGGATACAGAGAAGGGTGAAATTTATTTCTGGCGAGAGATTTGTGTGCTCGAGTCCGGAGATTCCGTCTCTAGAGGCGCTTCATGGCCGGTGATCGACAACTTCGTCCGTGTGTGACATTCAATGGTTCGAAATTCTAGCCACAGTAAGGTTCTTATCTTCATCTTCATCTTCTGTGTTTTGCGCTGAGCTTGCGATTGAATCCCATCAATCTGAATGGTCGGGTGATCATTGGTTTTGTACTAGGTCACTTGGGCACTGCTCTAGAAAAATCTAGGAAGAGCAGATTAGTGTTTGATTATGTTTAAGTAATTGGGATCTTGGTTGATTAATTGTGGGACGCGAATGCTCCAAAGGTCGATTCTTCTGTCAGTCTCGTTTTGGTCCACTCTGTTATTTAGTAAGAACAACTGGTGGGATTCCGTGCCCTCTCGATGGGAATTCTTTTCATGTCAGTTAAAATGGCGTGTTTCAGAGCGCCAAAGTCGCGATGCTCACTTGCCCACTGAACTCAAAATAGCTGTCCTACTCATTTAGGTCTAAGGTTTCAGTCAGGCAATGGCACGCTTTTAAATTAAAATCCGCCAACTTAACGAGTATGAAGTCACTAGGTTTAAGAGCGTGGCGTCAGAAGCGCAGTAGATCAAGCTTGAAATCTGAAGAAGAGAAAATAGTGATTGTGGCTTGTTTTAAGCTGATGAATCTAAGATTGCTATTCACTCTTGAAATTGCTAGACTCAAATGTGTTGTGAGGGAAGTCAGAGTTTTATGGGGGCAACTAGAGAATTTTACAGTATAATTCCATTTCGAAGAAGATTCTCAATCCTTTTTTTAGGCTGGCATGAGTCCGTTTGTTATAGAATGATTCCGTAAGAAGAACCCGGGAGGCCCGGAACTTTTGGGTCTGTCCGCTTGATCAAGACACCACAGGATTCCATTTTGCATAACGCTTCCAGGCAGAAGTTAACTCACACGCCTGCTTGTAGAGTGGGGTACAGTTCATTTACGAATTTTTCAGTCAGTTTTCGCTAGAAAGTGCAGCAACTTTAGAAAGCTCTAGCGTGCTAAAAAATGAACGAATTTTGAAACCGCAAAACAAGTGAAAAATGAATAATTTAAAATCATACAACAATTTGGATTCCTTTTATACACTATCTACTGCGCAGATAGTCAAAGATTTTTTGCAAGGCAATTCGAAATTCGGAATTCGTTCATTTTTGAGGGCACACGGGCCTCCCAAAGTTCTTCTAATCTCAGGAGGATCCAAAAATTCGTAAATGAACTGTACCCCACTGTACATGTTTCTGGTGGGTGATTGATGACTTGAGTCTGGATAATGCAAACACTTTTGAACTTTAGAGTGGTTTTTCCTATGTCTGCCTTGAAGTCATACTTGCCTTTGCAGTGGGAGCATTTTATGATGTTTTTAAGTGCGCAATTAAAAGAAAGTTCATTGCAGAGGCATATTTTGAACCCTTGATCTCTTAACTTTTTAACAGATCATGATGTGGATTAATCCTCTTCCTTCAAAGAGCAATTAATTGGATTTATTAGAGAAGAGAATGTCTTCGTTGAGGTTGAGAATGTCATTTATGTGGAAATTTGCGAACGGGTGAACATCACTCCTTCAGTCATTAATCCATACATCAAACATTCTTGAGAAACCGTCTAGGTCATGAGTGCCATTTTGAGCCTTCACTCGTACAAGAATTCTGACCTTCCAGATGGAGAGCTTGATGTAATGACCAGTACTTACAGTAACGTTTACCCGTTTTTCCTACAGGAGATTACCTCTGCTTCAGGCATTGACACCGAGTCTTATGTGAGCTTAAATTATTTTCCATAGACTCTGCACCCAAACATGTCTAGAGGTTGGCCATCTGCAAGCAGATAACAACAAACTTGGATGCGAATAATGACGTCGAGGAGGACGTCCTTCCCCCGAAGGGTCCCTGAGCGAGCATGCAGCTGCGGGATCCTAATAATCGTATGCGCTCTGGGGATTACGACACTGCTCTTGTTCGGCCTGGAATACAATCACATCAGATTCCTCTCTCACATGTCAGGGATATACCCCCAGGATGGCACATCCAGGAAAGTCAGGGAGTACCAGATCTCGAACGTTCCAGAATTGATCGACGCAATCAAGCAAGAAACCGCAAGAATTCAACCTCCCGAGTTCAGCGAACTAGATCGCGCAACCTGGAACAAGGAACACCCTTGCAAAAGTCGAACAGAGCTTGAACCTTTTTACAAGCGACGGAAGTTTGTGAAGCATGTCAAGGCGAATCGAAAATGGGCTGCAGTGCTACGAGAATATGCAAAACTCCATCGCGCTTGTCTCCAGAAGATCGAATTCAATGCAACGAAATATTTCTTGGCCAGAAATGACAGCTCGGGATGTAAGTTTGCCGTGGCGGGTGGTCCAGGGTGGGCAGGACTGGGCAACAAGGTGCTCCCCACGCTGGCAGTGTTACTGTACGCCGTCCTCACTCAGAGAGTCTTACTCGTCCCTGCTTCGAAGCTCCTCCCTGACATCATGTGCGAGCCTTTCGAAGGCTCCTCGTGGGGTATAGACCCGGAGATGAAGTTCACGCCGAGCGAGGAGCATGAAAACATGTGGAGGCCTTTCTCCGAGTTCGAGGCTATGCTAGACACCAGCATCGCCCAAGGCTCTTCCAACCGAAACCCTAAACAGTTGTACGCAGTGCGGGCTGCGCAATGGTGTCAGCCCGTGCCCCGATTCTACTGCAACATGGAGCAAGCGTTTCTCCAGAGCAACGTTCCATGGATCTACTTCTCCAGCTGCATCCATTTCATGCCGAAGCTGTTCGCCATCCCTGCGTTTCGGCCCGTGCTGGAAGACCTATTTCCGGATAGGAAGGCCACGACGCACATGATACGCTCAGTAATGCACCCGGCGGATTCCGTCTGGACTCGCGTCAAGAGCGTGGACAGAATGTATCTGGAGCATGCCGACCGCCGCACGGGAGTCCAAATCCGGTACCGCGACGTCAAGCCCCAGTTCCAAAAAATCCACGACAGGATCAATGCCAAAGTGCTGGAGTGCGGGTGGAGCCACGGCATCCTTCCCCTCATAAACAACGCTACGGCTAAATCTTCCCTGGCGAGGACGATTTTCGTCACCTCCCTGTTCCCGGACCTGCGCGATCTCCTCTCCGACCTGTACCACCGGAACCCCCCGCCGTCCGGCGACGTGGTGGGCGTCTACCAGCTCAGTCACGGTGAGGTCCAGAGGTTCGGCCTGGAGGAAGATGTGCAAGCCTTGTCGGAAGTAATGTGTTTGAGCTTCTCCGACGATTTGATGGTCACGCCCATTTCCACGTTCGGGGAGATGGCGCAAGCGTATGGCGATTTGAAACCTTACTACCTTGAGTACCGAGACAACTCCAGCTTGCCGTCCTGTGAACGCAGCTTCAGCACGGAGCCGTGCCACCAGGATCCGGCCGCGAACTACACCTGCCCGCACGACGCGAGTGTGGACGGGAAGGTCATCACGGATGTGGTGAGTGCAATTAGGGCTTGTCCCGTCATCGCCACGCCGCGGGGAATGCAGCTCGTGACGCTAGATACGCGTTCCGAAGAGGCGTCCCGTCCTTCCCAAAATAAGTATCAAGGGTAATCTTCCCTGTCTAGGTGTAACTTAACTTGAGATAAACATGCCTATTATCAAGCGAATTCATTACGTGAGTATCAAGGGTAATCTTCCCTATCTTGATAAAACTCAAGGTAAACATGTCTATTATCAAGTGAATTCGTTATGCGGATACCTTAGAAAAGTTGTTTGGCAACTTTCACATTTTTCAATGATTGAGAAGTTGGATAGAAGCCATTTTCAATTTGAATCAAGCTATTCAAATATGAAATTAATTGTCCCTTCTAAAAGTGCAAGTGTTGTGATGCTATAGGGTTGCTAAGGGTCTTGGTAATAAAAATATCTTATAGGTGGGACAATTGGGTGGTTGATAGAATAAGGTATGTTTACCTTATGATAGATCTTAGTAGAAAATTTACCTTCAATTAGTATAATTGTTTATTTAGGGTTTCTTCTTATTCAAATTCGGGTTACATTACCAAGGCACTTACCTTTTTATGATGTTACTTGGTGAGAAAGTTGTGCATATATATGTTTGGACTTTAGATTGTATTCTAATTTTTGTACATTCAATTTGGCTATTGTTTAGTGTAGTGTGGTATTCATTATAGAGGTATTTTACATATCAATTGTGATATTCATGATTGATCCCAAAGTGTTCTCTAGCTTAGAGGTTTACTAATAATTTAAAAAAAATCTCAATTAGACATGTATTAGTAGTAAGGAGTTGTATTAAATTTCTTCGTTTAATCTATTTCTTTTATCATCATGAATGACGAAACTTTGATCACAATAATAGTGATGAATTGCCTTTCTTCATATTCATTCTTAATGAATTCAAGGAATAGCCATCAGTAGAAAGACCATGTTTTATTACACATATTTCAAATATGGATTGGTTTTTAGAATTTTAAAGTGCCTCGTGTCATGTGTTCATTGATTGAAAATCATAAAGAAGGATTTGCTGTTATATAGAAATAAGTAGTTTCTATCTATGTGATGAAATTCAAATATTGTTGAATGTCCTATGGGACCTTTTATTTTCTATGAATCAAGACTCCTTTCACTATAGAACTTCTTGAATACAAGCTTGCCTATTGGGACTACTATAGCAAAAATATATTCTTGTTTTAGTATTACTATAGAAAGACTGCCCTACCTTCTCGATTAACCCATAAAGGTTTAGACATTAGATGTGATTTGGGGCAAGGGGAGGGCCGTTTTAGGCTTGTTTCCCGTGCAATGAAAGAATATCTCACTATTAAAATATTAATTTAATTAAAAACTTTGTAGTTTAAAAAAATAAAAAAATAAAAAAAATTCTTTAATGTGGCAAAACTTTGGCCATATTAGACTATTGCAGTAGCATTGCAATGGTAGAGTGCCCTTGTTCCCCGCAGCCTAAGAACTTACAACCTTCCAGAACTCCCAAATCCCTTCTAATGAAGCCCAATTTGGTTTGCAATATTTTTTTTATTTGACATAAAGGGGCATGGATTGAGGTATATGGTGGTAACAATAGCTTGTATGTATGTTGAGCTAGATTCAATGAAAGTTTGAATTTGGATCATTATTGCACCTCCTATCCATCTCAAAAGTTGCAAAATTTCCACATGTTTTACTCGTATATGGTGCCGCATTTAAACATGATAAGATATAGATGCTAAAATGACATCCAAATGAAGTATGTTAATAGTTGAATTTTCAATCCCTTTTCAATGACATAATAATGTATGTCATACCAAATTTTAGTATGTAATCGCAAAAGATGCTTGGACACCCAATAACTAAATCATTACATAATATTTGAGGGTAAGGAAGGGCTATTTCAAGCTTGTTCCCTGCCCTCAGAACAATTAGAATATAAAATTATTATTATTATTTTGAATAGCAATTTTAAAAATAAAATAATATATAACATATAATATATATATTTTTAAATAAAAATAAAAATATGTATTTTTTAATAAAAGTAATAATTATAAAATATTTTTTTGAATATTATCTGATGTAGTAGTGCTCTTGCTGCGTAAGACTACAACAGTGCATGCGTTTTTGCAGTTTGGGAATTGTAGTGAACTGCAATGAACTTGCAATCTTGTAAAGAAGGTGAATTCCCTCTAATGAGAAACAAAACCTTGTCAATTTTTAAACTTTTTATGTAATCAACCACTGAAATATTGACACGTAGTATTATAAGTTAAAACTAACAAAATATGATATCATAAGAGAGATTTAGGTCCAAATAGAAAGAAGGGTGAATGTAGGTGTTTTTGTGTCATTAGAAAGCATTCAAAGAAGAAATACACATATTCAAAGTTTCATAAAATTCAAATTTAGGTACCTTAAAAACTTTTCAATTGTATCTTACAAAGAAGATACTTATTTCAACAATTGTTTTGTTTAACCCTTAAACGTTGAAGGGGTGATGCTCAAAATCATTCTTTTTGTATTATTGTGTGAATCATTGGTCAAAGAAATAGCAAAAGCACCTATTGGAAGTCAAAGTACTGTAGGAGATCTTTCCTTTCCAAACCCAATTCCAAGGATGAATAGTTGCACTTTCGTCCTACACTCAAAGGTGTCAACATTAAAGAGTTAATAATGCAATTCAACAACTTTTGAAGGCTATTGATGTAAGATCAACTTTCTTACTATTTTGCAAACATGCAATTGATTTTGTTTGTTGTACTATAAAAACTTGAGCCCAACACTTACCTATTTTTTTTACAACTACAGAAAAGACAAAAAACATACAATTTGTTTATTGTTAAGATTAATATAATAAAATTGTTTGTTTGGTATGTTTGTGATCGCACTTCAATCTCTGTAAACATCAATTCGACTCAACATGCTTGGTACCGATAAAAAGCCCTTGCAAAGGAGGTTTGAATACATAATAAATCCCGTGCATTTGCAACTTAAAAAGCAAAAAGTATTAGGTTTCAAAAATTAAAATTGGCAAAAAAGAGAAGAAAAAAAAAATCTTCTTTAAAAGTTTTTGACATAAGTAACTTATTCACTATACTAATAATGGAATTTAGTGTTATGGTTCCTACAATGTTATTTTCCTTATCATGTAACTCTAATTCTCATTTAGTTGCAATTAGAGTTCACACTGGATACTAATATGCTCCAAAGTGAACCATCTCGTTTCTAATTTAGTTGACAATTAGTGTCCGTTTTGCCAATTAGTATTGATAACATTATCAATGTTGTTTCCATTTAGTGTTAAAAATTTGTACTTATTGCAAACACTAAATTTCATTATTAGTGTAGTAGAAAAGAGGTCTTAGAACATGAAGCTATAATGTGAGAGCATGGTTTCAAAGGCCCATAAGAACACTAGCTTAGTGCCCTGTAATTGTTGACCTTTGAAACCATAATGTTGCAGTGTAGTTTGGTGCCTCAAAGCCACCTTTCTACCTAGGAATTAGGATCAGGGTGGATTGACCCCCTCGCTCGTCCTTACCAGGGGTGCATGTAAAAAAAAAGCCCCCTATTTTGGGCCATTCTAGGGTATACTCTTGACCTCATTCAACTAATTTGGGGTCTCTGATCGCAAAAATGAATTAAAATTTTGCAAAAAAAATCATGTGCGTAAAATAAATAATTCCAGGGTTTGCCCGGAGGGCCGAGCGAGGGGGTCAGTTCTCCCTGGCCGGAATTAGCTTAAGTAATGAACAAATACAATATTTACAAGCGGAAATAAGTTTGTTGAAAAAGCGAAAGGTTTGTTCAGCATTTTTACTTTGTAATATAAATATGATATTGGAGAAATTATATTAAAGAGGCGTGGGTGCAATTACTGAGCAGATCTAGCAGACCAGCAGCCATGAAAGCAGCTCCCGTCAGCCAGCGTCGAGCCCAGCCAGCTAGCCACGCGCGAGTCATAGCCCTCCACGACAGATTCACAGATCACGTCTGTCTTCCCTTTCTCTCTCGGATTATTCTGACGTTTGCTGGATTGCCAACTCCATGTCGGCGACAATCCAAGCGCCCATCAGCGCTAGATCGACAGCCAGAACGGGAAATCGCAGTCACGGGCGACTCCTGTAGCGTTCAATCCTCGTGGTCTCGCGGGCGCCTTGCCGTTTCCAGAATGGTAGGTGATTGGGTCTTTCGCTTTCGCTGTCCATCGATTCGGAGTGTGGCGGGGGACGAATCATCTTGATGCGACATGAGGTGAGCAATCGCTTCGGAGCTTTAGCAGATCGGCACTGTGGGTTGGATCTTAAGCGCAAATCGCCTGTGATATTAATATTGATTTCGCGATAGTTTGACTGCGCAAGTTTTGTATGGAAGGAAGTGATGGAGGATTAGGGTTGAGAGAGGAGGGTTCTTTCTAGCTAGGATTGAATCCGAGGGCGTCTCTGTGGGAAGTTGCTGACCTTGAGAATGGTTTTCTTTTCTTGGATTGCAGGGTGGGTGCTTCGTGAGGCGTGAGATGCGATACCACCAAGATGAACCGCCAAGCCCTAGGATTCGTCCCTAGGAGCTTCCACTGGTCACCTCCGGGAGTGCCATCGCGGTACGTTTCTGCGAGAGTGGTGTCGCTGGTGGTGTTTCTAGCCACAACAGCGCTCGTTTTGTTCACTCTGTTTCCGCGATACTCGCCCCCATCTCCATTCTATCTCCCTCCCGCGGATGAAGAGCCCACCTTCACTCTCCCCGGCTCGTTCCCGGAGAATTTGACGCAGCTCCCGGACGTGGCCGCTCTCGTCGCGGCAATACGAAACGCGACCGCTCGAGCTTCCCGAGGTCGCGATGTGACGTTCACGACCGAGGCCCGGCAGCAATGGCACCAGCAACACCCGTGTCGCAGCCGCGACGAGCTGCAACCTCTGTACACCCTCCGGCGAATCGTCCAGGACGTGGCCCCGAATGCGAAGTGGAGCACGGTGTTCAAGGAATACGAGACGCTCCATCGCGTGTGCATGCAGAACGTGGATGGCGACGTGGTGAGTTACTTCACGAACCGGGGCAACAGCAGCGCGTGCCGCTTCCTTGTTGCGGGGATCGCGCCCGGTGCCGGACTGGGGAACAAAATGCTGTCCATGGTGTCCAGCCTCCTGTACGCCATTCTCACCCAGCGCGTCTTCCTGATCGCAGCTGACACGCTCGTGCCGGGCATCATGTGCGAGCCTTTCGAGGGCTCTTCCTGGCTCTTCGACCCCGAGTGGAAAGTCACCCCGGAGTACGCCCCTGGCAGGCAACACTACTGGGTTAACAAGGATGAGTTTTACAAGGAAGTCGACGGTGCGATCAACTCCAAAATGCCCGTGAAATCCTTCATCTACGGGCTTGTGGCGAACGACGAGTGGTGCCAACCCGGGAAGCGCTTCTTCTGCGACACGGAGCAGTTCTACTACCACATGGTCCCATGGCTGTATGTTAACGGATGCTTCTACTACCTGCCTAAGCTCTTCGCCATCCCGTCCTTCCAACCGGTCCTCCTGGAGCTTTTCCCGGACAAGATGGCGCTCCCGCACCTCCTTCGATCAGCGATGCTGCCTGCTGACGACGTCTTTCGACGCATCGACCAGATCCACTCGCTCTACTTGCGGAGCGCCGATCGTCGCGTCGGCTTCCAAGTGCGCTACCGAGACGGGGAAGCCGATTTCAACATCACGCATCAGCTCATCATCGATCGCGTCCTCAACTGCGCGCTGGAGAATGGAATTCTTCCCGAAGCAGGCGCCAGGGGCCCTCCAAACGGCACTGGCACCGGCACAAACGCCAGGTACCAGACATCCGTTTTCATTGCGTCTCTCTACCCCGCGCTGCATGATTTCCTTGGCGAGCGGTACATCCGCAACCCGCCCGAGATGGAAGACGTGGCAATTGTGCAAGTGACGCGAGGGAAAGAGCAGCATTTCAATGACGAGGAAGACAAGCAAGCACTCACCGAGATTATTAGTCTGAGCTTAGCGGATTACTTGTTCGTCACGCCATTGTCGACGTTCGGAGGGTTAGCTCAGGGCTATGGAGGGCTGCTTCCGTGGTTCATTGACAACAGGCCCACCAGTGAGCTGGCTTGTGTCCGAGCTCAAACCGTGGATACTTGTTACCAGGTTCCGCAGTTCACTTACGACTGTCCGTATGAGCCCGAGTTGGACAAGCAGTGGGTTATTGCCAAAGTGGGGTTCTTGAAAGACTGTTTGCCTGTCGATGCCCAATACGGGATGCAATTGATTACGACGTAGGTGTACATGCCGAATTCATTTAGGGTTAGGGTTAGGTTTCGAGTCTGTGTGTCTAAGGAGACTTCCTGCAGCCATCTTTCTTGTAGAGTATATGATCTCGGCACAGGTGTAGTACTAAAGGGTGATGAGCATTGAAGCTGCTGTCGCGGGGAACATGTAAGAATATTTTTTCCCTTAATTTCTGATATGAGTTGGGTTTAATTTTGGTTTCTTGATGTTTCGCTTGTATCCATTTCTGGTCCATGCTTTATTGAATTATTGTACCGCAGGTTTTCCCAGACTACGGTAGCAGCAGGCTAAGGTTTTTGATCTGGGCTTGTAATGACTTAGTCTTGACCTTAGCTCCCACAGCGCCCCTAAGCCTATACTCTTAGTTCAAACTGCACAATCCAACATCAACATGTTCTATGCCCAACAGTCCTGTGCCAACGGATTCTTACTCCTAAGCCTCATCAATAAACCCTCTCCTGTCATTTTTCTTTGCCACCTGGCACAGGGGAATTGCAAAAACTGAAGGTGATAACCCCCCTCATTGACTTTTTGAGAGAGTCGTAGGTCTCCAAAGATTTATTGAAAAGTTTGGTCCAAAGTTTAGGGTTTAGGGTTTGAGATCTTCCAAATAGATCAAATCGAGAGGAAACAAGCCTGCTTCTCTAGTAGATGGGTTCAAATGTTGGCCACTTGCTGAATCTATTTGCAATGCTTGGGAAACAAGCTGCGAGCAAGAACGATCTTGGTCTTCTGCTTGTCTGGAATGGGCCCGAGACTCTGCTGCGAACTTCATCATTAGAAGACCCAACCGACCCGTGGTTTCTAAGCTGCCTGGTGAGCGTCGCCATCTGTATTGCGGAATCTATGGGGTTTTGTTTATGGATTTTCTTAGTCTTCTTTTTCGGTTTTGCAATATATTATACCCATATTAGAGATATCCGTCAAGGAGTGCAGAGTACGAGGAGGATTGAGATTTGAAACTCTGCACCAAACTCTGTACAGAGCCTGCAATAGGTGGAAAACTCTGCATGAAAGTCCGCATGAAACTCATTATGTACTTAGAGGATATCTCTATTGATCTGTCCTGTCGATCTTGAACGATTCCTCACGACTAACTTGTACTCGTCTTCAAGTTGGATAGAGCTCTCATGTCGCACTTTGTTAGTACAAAATCAATTGCGTTTCGTATTGGAGTACTGTCTGGATTTATAAAAATCCTCTAGATCGTTGCCCCTTGCATTATCGGTACACTTGGTGGCAATTCGATCATGCGTGTAGAAATTAAAACTACAGCTGAGACAGGTACACATGAAGCTTGTGGGATTGGGTGGGATCCAAGTAGTGCAGGGGGTGACATCATTTCTGAGGATTTAGTTTGATGATTCCAGTGGGAGCCTCCTGTGTCAAGTGTAACCTTTCAATTGATTTGAATCTTTGAAACTCACTGGACTTTCTACCTATCGTAACATTCTTTAGGAGTTGTGATAACTCACTCTTCTCTAGTGTAACTTACATGGCAACCCAAAAAGAAGATTAAAAAAATCCGACTTCCACTGTACAAGGCTAGGCACTTACTGAGCGGCAAGTGTCTGTTTTCTTGGTAGTTTGTGGTACCTTAACTGGGGGTATTGAGGAAGCTCTTGAACCAAATGAAGCAGGTTTCGCAGCATACACTCTAGTATAGTAAGTTCAAGAAGTAGAACGTCTTGTCTTGATTCACGGAGGTCACATGGCCACAAAGAGGCTGGAGTTTTGCTTTCTTTGAAATATTTTGGATTTGGATTTGGATTTGCCAGTACTCAACGATGTATTTTGGTAGAGTTATTTGCCACCTCAATTCCAGTGTGAGGGTGGCTTTAAGGTTTAGTGTAATGCTAAGAGCATCCCCACCAGTGTCTTCCTTCATCCCTATCTCCGTAGGGATGAAGGGGAGCACATATGGGGATAGGGAAGACAAGCTTCCACTAGTAGTTCCCTAAATTTTCAACTTATTGCTAAATAGAGGTAGGGAGAAGTCGAAGGGGAACTATAGAAATAGTAACAAGGTCAAATGAATAGTACTCCCACGAATCAATGAAGCACAACTCATGTTGAAAAGGTGAAAAGTGGTTTAGGGGTTACTCCACTTGAGTTCCCTATCCATCATTCCATTTGGAGAATTTGGACTCTCCCTTCCTAAATTTTTAGGGATAGGGAATGTTGGTGGGGGGAGTTTTCTTCCCTATCTGGATGAAAATCATTCGGATAGGGATAGAGAAGTTATTGGTGGGGATGCTCTAATTGATGAAAATGTCAAAGGAATTGGTCAAAATTCTAAAATAGGTCAATCATAACTCCTAAAATTCTTTCATGGTTGAATTGCTTCAAAATACTTGTCTCTAAGGCAACGCTAGAATCTTCATTTATATTTACAATTTAATGAATTCAACCATAACATCCTTTAGTTAACTTGTTCAAGTATATTTTCTCAAAATTTTATCACCACTAATTGCAAGTTCAATGTGCTTGAACTTCAAAATATAGGCTTGTCATGCCTTTCTAAAAGGTGAAGCTTTGTTTGTCAACATTTTTAGAAAAAAAAAACATGTGTCTTACAACTTGTGCATTTTAGTCAATGTAGGAAAATGGTTTGAGAATGTGCGCCAAAAATTTAGCCACAAAAAATTTCATATTCATCTTTAAAAAAATCACAAAAGATAAGGTGGTGTTGAATGAAAGAAAAAACTAAACTACTAATAAATTTTATAAGAAATTGAGAATTACAATCCCAAATTTCCAATGGTGAAAATGTTCTAGTAAACAATTTGTGTGATTCATTTTTGTTTTTATTTGAAAAATTTGAAAATTGAGTTCAAAAAACAACTTTGTTTATTTATTCTACCTTCATTGCTCATAAAATAAAACTCCTTGTAACTTTCCCTTCATTATTTAGATTTGAATGGTTCAAATGTTTTAAAGTAGGTATTAATTTGTATATTATAATAACATTAATCAATATTTTTTTAGAACATATTTTTAGCTACCTATTTAGATATTGAAATCGAAACAAACCTTTTAAATTTTGCAATATTTATTGGAATGATGTGAAATAAAGCTTCTCACATAGATTAAGATGATTGGCATTTATTCTAAACAATTCATGTAAAAATTCCAAATTACGAAGTCAATAGAACATGCCCAAGTTCTTAAAAAATTCGTAGTAGACTCTTTAGTCTTTTAAGGGTTAAGAAAAGTTTTATTTGTAATATTAATCCCTAAAGTCCCAAGGCCATTTTTCTGTCAGAAACCACTCAAAACTGCCATTTCTGTTGCATAAGCAGAAAAAACAAATTTAGAATCTAACCATAGAATCTTGTACTTCACTTGTACGAGATCATGTAGTAAAAATTTCATAAAATTTAACCATATGGATTGGAAGATTTTAGCATTCAAAGTTGGACAAAAAGGTTTTTTGTAAGAACATGCTTAGATTGCCTGAAAAACTAGATTGTCCATAACGCATAACTAGTCCAAATGGAATGAATCAAAGCTTCAAATGTAGACAAAAACATAATCTTTGAGAAAAAAATATTTTTAAATATTTTTTTTATTCTTTGCAATTTTTTTTGTGCTGCCCGCCAAGTTCAATTCTAGGCTTTTTGTGGTATAACTTTTGCTTCTAGACACCAATAGAAATAAAAATTATATTTCCATAAAGATAATCAGTTTTTCTATCTTATGAGAAAGTTTCAAAAAGTTTCACCAAAAATTGAGATCATAGGAACCTGCCTGAAATTCACTTTGTCCCTCAACGGGACAATGGGACTTTAGAGGTTAATAGAGCTCATGAATGGATTAGGTTTAAGAAAACTATTTGAAAATAGAAAATGAAGGTAATTATGGTTGGTGAAGCTAAAAAAAACTCCCCAAATTTTAGTTGGGTTATTTGAATTTTTTTTTTAAATAATTTGAAGCCTACAAAAAGAAATGCTATTTCTAAAGTAAGGTTCTATTTCATGTTTTTGGACATAATCATAATGGTCTAATCTTCTCCAATAATATTCAATCAAGGGTCTAGAAAAAGGGCACCACAATCTACAAAGAGGCTGATTTATGCAAAAGACATCATATAAATGGGTAGTTGTGATTCTTCATCTGACACACCAATTGAGTGAGGTTTTCTACAAATTTTATTGGTTTGTATAACATTCAAATAAACTAAAAGGTTCCTTATATCCAAAGATATTTTAAAGAGATGATATCTAGAAGTTTAGGTATTAGATTCTTCATACAAATTATAGCTAAGTTCATGTTCGATTGTAGTTGATGTGAATGGTGGAAGCATCACCACTATATTTATATAATGTCAATTTGGATGGACATATCAATGGTTAAATCCCTACATGTCACTTTTCAAACCCTTTCAAGAAGAAATATTAACATTCCATAATACAATAATTTTTCAATTGAAGACTTCAGTAGAAGATGAAATTTCCTTTATATGATTGGTTTGAAAATTGGTCATTTACATTTCAATAGAAAAGTCTTTGTTTTTGTTAGAAGCAAAAAAACTATGATAGAGTTTGTTAATAATGTTATAATAGCTAGGTGGACTTCCAATGACTTCCAAATCTAAGTAGATATCTAAAGAGTTGACTTAAGACCCAAACACTAACTTCATTTGGTCAATCTATTATTGGACAATGGCAATATACAAGTTGGACATAATAGAAAACCTCTAATTGTTGCCCTACAAGTTTAGATAAATCTATGCTTCATAGACTCAACCAATGTCATTACACTTAAGAACCATGGAACCTTATCTTGACAATATTCCCTTGATACTTGAAGTTCATATGTTGAATGACTCTTAATATTGAAGTTCATATACATATGCATGATTTTGCAATAATAAATCTTTGAATCACTTCCAACATCTGGGGAGTTTTTTAAACTTCACCACCATTTATCCTTCATTTCTCACATCAACCAATATTTCACATCCCTACATGGGTTATTTTCTCTATTTAAATGAGAACTACAATTTTTCTCGAAACTTTATAGATTTTTATCCTACAATTCCTAATTTGAATGAGTTTTGTTTCTTTATTATTCATTTTTCATTGCTTTGTGACATTCATATGCACAAAGTTCTAAAACTTAGATTTGTATCGATTTACATTTGAAGTCACCTCCCGAGAAAAGTGCCAAAGTTGTGAAAATTTGCCAATATTTGCGGAAGTTGTTCTCAACACACAAACCGCCAATTCACCTCCAGTTATTGCTCATTGCTACCATAACAACTCAAAGACAGGATCAACAATTGCAGTCATTAAATGAAGGGTTGGTGCTGTGAATATATTGGATTAGCAAGAATGCCCAGCGCTTCAGGGTGGCGACCAACGACGAAAGATTGGTGTTGTACTGCAAGAGATGCTTTCGTCAAGCGCGGAAGAATGGAATGGTTGCGTTCGTTGCGTACCAAACTGTGTTGGTGGCACACATGCGATATATACAGTTTGAAAATGTCTGGAAGTTGTTCCCCTTCTTTGGTGATTGCGAAGAGATGAGGGTGCAATGATCCGAAATTTAACCCCAAATGGGCATTGCTCGTTCCTATGTCGATTCCTCCTCGGGTTTGCCGTTGGTTCTAAGTTCGATTTGCATGTACTAGTACAGTCAAATTCGTTGTATTCGCATGATTCAGAGCGCCAAATGTGTGAAATTCTGTGCTCAAAGCTGTTCAATGAGGATTACAATATATGTAGGTCAAGGCGCCCACCTTGAAAAGTGTCAATGTTGCGACTTGTTGTGTCAAATAAAATATAATACAATTGACTGTGAATTTCTCATTAGATTTTGTTAAATTCAGCAGAATTCCTCGACTTTGGCAGTTTTCAAGATGTGAGGCCTGAAAGTAAATCTACGTCGGTACTAGTTTTAGAACATTGTGCAAATGAATGCCACAATTTTTGACCCCCAGAATCTCTCCAATTTAACAACATTGAAGAGTCGAATAAATTGTCCGTTTGTTTCAAAAACAAATTAAAAAATGGACTGAAAAGAGTTCAACGTCCGCCTCTACATCAGGATCTCCTCAGTCCTCACTCCAGCAAGCATGAGCTGTCAACGAGAAGGGCATTCCAACAACAACCTGCTGAAGTTGGTGCAATCTGTGATGTGAGACAGTTTCAGTGTTCATCGGAGGTGTGTACGATTGCTCATTGCGGTTTTAGTACAGGCACAATTATGTGCAAGATTGCTTCATCAACAGAAATCAAACTAGCTGCACGGCAGAATGGTGTTGTGTTGTGCACTAAATTGAGTCCAAAGTGTTAACTTAATTGAATTTGTGAAGCACTGAAATCCTTGCTCCTTGCTCATGGATCAGAGCACCCGCACCCTGGCGTACCCAACACGACCTCAACAACTGCTAGCAGGCCTTTAGCAAAATCAATGCCCCAATATATGTATGTTGCTACAAAAACAAGGGCCATCGGCTCTTCAAAATGAAGCCCATCTACTCAACAGTTGAAGGCCCTCTCAATTGTTGCATGAGTATAGATTTTGGAGGATTTAGTGAAAAACAACCTTAGTCTGTGCCAAAAACAAAAAGAAACAGGCTAGAAGCACTTCTTGTTTCAAGCCAATCACCGGCATCCATGTGGCCTATGAAATGAGAAAAGGGTCTCATATGGGCACAATGGAGGGATTTGTAGAGTGACCGGGACCTTGACTCTACAACCCATGTTCTGCATCATTTTTGACAAGTGAGGATGAAGATGCTCTCAAAATATAACTCTTTGATAGGTAGAACTTGAAAATATGGCATTATGTGGCACAGTGTGGATCAACTTTATACTACAATTCCATGATATTGTGTATTTAATATAATAAATATGGATTACTATTAGTTGGTCTAGAAGAAGATTAACTCCAATCTAAAAGATGAGCATGAATGAAGTGTCTATTGGAAATGGCTCAATTATTTAAGGGGCATTTCACACCACACCTCAAATCCCAAGTCCCACAAGAATTCTCAAAATATGATTGATGGAGAGTTGAAAATTGGAATTTAGAGCTTCACACTACATTGAAAGTCCTACATCACTCCCAAACATCTACATGGTAGCTTGGAGGGGGGAGGGGGGACATCAAAGAAGTGGGACTTTTAGGCTAAATTGGATCTAGCCAAAGTAGAATCCAACTTGGCTTCCAAGTCCCAACAATTTCTCTAATTTGTCACACTTTAGGTTTTAGAGCTTTGTGTACTATTGAGTATCCAAATGGATGAATCTCACTAGGAGTTTTTTGAAGGTACATTCTTCCATTAGGATTGCACCTCCAAATAGAAAGGCAACTTAAAATAGCAAATATCTTATCTTCCACAAGCTTGTCTCTATTGAATGCAATTGTAGACATTAGAAATACTTATTTTTCATTTATTTCTTGAAAGTGTCTTATTTTTAGTTTATCCTTGTTTTTTATTTCCTATTTATTAGATTTAAATGTCATTGTAAGTCTTTTCTTTTTATCTAGCACTTTTCTAGTTCTCCTATTTGAAGAATTTTCTTAAGCTTGACCTTTTAGGATAAAATCTCTTCAAGGATCTAAACATTAGCTTTATTTTATATATTTTTAGAAATTAATTTACTAATTTTAAAGCACTTTAAAGAATCACTTGTATTAAACCAAAACACAACAAATATAATGAAGGCACCTATAACCAATTCTGGACATGATATTTTGAAAGGCAATTCCAAAGCAAATATTTCCAAAGGTATAATGATAGAAATGACAAGGATTGCAAAAAAATTGGTAAATTTATCACTTTAACTAAAATTGCTATGAATTTTGGAAGGCAAAAAGTGCTCTGAATGCATAACCAATGTTTAGACTCTTCTATTTTTTATCATTCAAGAACTACTTTCCTACTCATTACTTCCTACTTTTTTGCTCACTTCTTTGGTACATGTGTCATGAACTTATTAGTCCCAACCTTGAAAAGGAGAAAAAAAACACATTCCAAGCTTGAATTAGAAATTTGTTCCAACCTTGGTTGGAAATAACTCCACCCTACAGGTTGGTTATCGATTGCTAGTCAAAAATGGGTGCCTTTACCTTAGTATTGGCATTTCATGGCATCACTCTCATCTTCTACAAAGAAAGCAACTTTAAAGAAGAAAACAACTTAAAGAAAGAATACAACAAAAACTAACCTAAAAAATAAAAAAGATGAAAATGCATCAAAAACGAATTGGCAAAATTGTGAGGTGGAAATTTTGATTGTCTTTCGAGGAGAAATGGAGACTGAATTCATCCAAAATGGCAAAAATCAAGGTGATATTCAATCAACTAGGGGGGGAGTTTTGCAAAATGCTAGGCTTAGGGACTCGGGGGGATCACTAAGAGTATCCATTAGAAACCACATGCAAACAAAACTTTGGACCCCTATATATTTCTTGAATTTTAAATATAAATAAATATAAATATGAATAGATTTTTCCATTCTGAAAGTTTATATTTTGAATTATTGATATTTTTATTTGTTATTAATAATTAGTTACAAATTTTTGAAGTAAAAAGATACAATGTAGAACTGAAAAACAACTTTCACACCCCTATATTATATAAGAAAAAATTGTCTAAAAAATGAATAAAAAATTCCTAAAAATAATTTATTATTGAAAGCTCATTTTGAGTTGAATATTGACTCAATGGTCATCTAAATGTGTCCTCTATAATTATTTGAGTTGAAAAACATGCTATTTTAATTCATTTTCAACCTCTTCTTGAAATCATTTCATATTTTATTTGAGTTGGAAATTTTGGCAATAGAATCCTGTAGCTATTATTAAGTAACCCCTAAAGGACCATTGTTCCTTCAAGGGACAAATGTGTTTTGGGGCAGGTACCTATGGGCTGAAATTTTCTCCTAATTTTTTGAAATTTTTCTTGGAGGTAGAAAAGTTGATTAGCTTTGTAATAACATAATTCTTTTCAAAATCGATGCCTAGGAACAATAGTTATGACCAAATAAGCTCAAACAAGGGGGCGGCAGGCAGCTCGGACAGCCAAAAAAAATGGACAAAAATTTGAATTTTTTTTTTAATATTAATTTTTTCATAGATTATATTTTTGTCTATCTGGAAAGCTTTGATTCATTTCATTTGGATACGTTATGAGAAAGTTATGGACATTCTTGTTTTGGGGGCATTTAGAGCATTTTCTTGAAAAAAATAACTTGTAGGATTCATTTCTGAATGCAATTTTTCAAATTTTTCAATTTTTTTTTTTGCATGGTCTGATTTACTTGATAGAACAATGTTACCATTGGGATTAGTGCATTTTAATTCCATCTAAAATATATGAATATTTTAGATTTTCCTTCTATCTCATACCTACTTCTACTTAACAATTTTTTTAAGAATGATCATTTATTTTTTTGTGAATTTTTTTTTGACCTAGACTCTCAATTCAATTCTCCACTGTAAAGATTTAAAGCTTAGAACTTTGTAGTGCAAAAAATTCAAGTTAAAAATGTTCAAAGTCAAAATATAATCCCGCAATGTGCTGAAAAACTTGATTTTTCCACTATAAACGCCAATATCTTGCAATTTGAGCGGTCAAAAATTCTGAAATTTTTTCCACACACTCTCATAATAGTTAGGTGTAAGATCATATAGTTAGATAGGTAAAAAAGAAATTCAATTTTTTTACTCCTTGCTTTAGATATGGTAGTTTTGAGTGTTTTCTGGCAAAAAAAAGGCCTTGGTCCTTTAGGGGTTACACAATGCTCAAAATTTTAGGTTGAAATTATAGTTTATTAGAAACCACTTGTTCACATGTGGTTTGTTGTAGTAGAACTAAGTGCACCCCCCGAGTTTGGAGATTGAGACCTTAAAAGGTTGCAACCTTAGGCACATGTTGAAGTCGTGACCCCAAGGCCCACCTTTCCCCCAAACCATTGGGGCAAGTAGTCAATGGAGAGAATTGAACCTTAGTCTCTAGACCCCCATTTCTTAGGTCTCTATTCTTAAGATGGTCATACTATCCATCTATTATCATCTGATACATTATTCAAGGAAATTCTCCATTTTGTACACCTATTTCATCTATTGGAGCTTGACAATGTGTATTGTGATTGTTCATTCAATTCAATTTTAGAGGTGTTTTTCATTTTTTTTCATCATTTTTTTGCATAGGAATTGATACTTGAATGAAGCTACGTGCAAGGATGCTTGCAATGGTGCCAAATTTTACTAGATTTGGTGTCACTTGCAAGAAAAAATTCTCTTCTACATTCAAGCAATACATTAGGGGAAAAAAATGGGCCCCATTCTTCTTCTAATGTTTCTAGTACATGGAATAGACTTGTATTATGTAAATCTCTTAGAAAGTCATTGGCCAATTATTGCATTTTTTCTTCTACTTTTCTTACCCATTCTATATCAAAGTCATCATTTTCTTTATTGAAAAGGTTATTTAAACATATACTTGCCATAACAATGTTTGGTACATATTGCAATGGCACATCGACTTTTTTCAACAATATACACATCTACCTTTCAAAATTCCAAAAGTTCTCTCAACCACCATTTGAATGTTTGATTGAATGAAATTCCATTTAGCTTTTTTCCAAGACAAATTTTTTTTTCTCCCTTGAACGGTAACCAAAATCAAAGCTTCTTAGAATAAGCAACAACACCAATAATTTGTAACGAAATAATGCCCCCTTCATAGTTTTCTTTCCTATCTTAGATTTTTGAAATAATGCTTAATCATAAATCCAACCAAGTCATCCAAAATCATAATCCCAAAACTTGCATTTGGCATCTACAATTCCTTGAAGAAGGATTGAATAGTAGACCTTGTGACAATAATATGATGTAGGGTCAAAAGAAGGTGTCATGATAGGAATATGACTTCCATCAATAGCTACTAATATAATGGAATACCGTATAAAATTTCAAATTCCCTAGCAATTTGCTTGATTCAAGTTAGTATTAGTTTAGGAAAAAAATGTCCTTACAATGTTTTCTAACAATGATTGAAGTTGAGGTCTCTCCTATCCCATATAAATTAGCAATTATTGTGAAAGAATTACCAAGCCCAAACAAGAAAGAGTTATAGCAACTCTACTCTTCAAAGAAAAGCTTTCCCTCAAATCGATGTCTTTCTTCTTTAAAACATGCCCTAGAAGAGTGAATAAGTAATCAAAAGTAGACGTAATCAACCTCATTTATTTTCTAAATTGTTAGTACATTACAAGTTTTTGCAATGCCAAAATGCTAACAATCACATATTTCATTGCCATAAAGAAAGAAATAACAACAAGAAAATGCATTCTCTTCTTAGATCCATTTTTAGCCAAAGTGAAAGAGGACAATTTTAGAAATTGAAGTGAATAAAGTAGTTGGTATAGGTGTAGGACTTGGCAATGGATATGGGACTTGAGCTTAAGTTTGGGACTTTGGCCTTCAAACTATAAAGGCCCAAGTTCCACATGTAATATTTTTTAGTCAACTTCTAGCTACGACCCCAAGAAGTTGGGCTTTGGCCTTGAACCATGACTTTAGAAGTAGTGCAACATGCTACTAAGCCTTATAGACCTACACTAAATAGTGAAATTAGATTGCCTTAGCAATTTGGTTGCCCTACTTCAAGAAAATCACTTTACAAGCCAACCAATCAACAAATGTGTCTATTGTTTTTTCTATTTGTACACATAGAGGTTCATAAGTTCCACATGCATAAATTTTTTATTCAAAAAAGTAGTAAATTCTTGTAAAGAAACAATACATATTTATAGTGTAGAATGTCGAGAAATTAATGTAGGGCAGCCTAATTTCACTATTTAGTGTAGATGAATGTAGGAACATTGGGTAGGTAGTTATATTAGTTACTTGCATAGTTGCATACCAAATTTCAAAGATAATGGAGTACACAAAAAATCTTGCATTGAGAAGATGTCCAAAAAACAACTACATGAGCAAAATTTCAAATTTTCTTGGAAAACTCATTTTTTGGAAGTATCAAAATCCCAATGGTTGACACAAACATTTACTTATTAAAATTAAGTGAGAAAAAAAAAGAAAAAAACATTATGAATTTACACTAAAATTTGAGCTAATGGTTCTTAAATTATTCTAAAATTGCCATTTTTAGTGCATTGTGCATAAAAATTGGAAAAAAAATTCAATTCTTGTGAAATATTTTTGACTTGTATAATTGAGAATGTGTGGAATTTTTTTCAGAATATTTGGCTTCATAGATTGCGAGATATATGCATTCAAAGTTGATAAAAAAATATTCTTAGCTTGCTAAACTACTTGCCTAACTCTTTTCCCTCTCTATTGGCATGCTGCCCAAGTTGCCTATAAAGTTTTGAGCCCTATAACTTTTAATCTGGGCATTCGATAAAAAAAAATTATATATTTTTTGAAGCTAATACAAATGCGCATCTTTGGTAAAATTTTCACTTTCATTCGTTCAAAAATGACTTTGTATGAACCTACCCGAGCCTTCAAAACTCTCCACACGAGTTTATTGTCCATTAGGAGTTAAAGAATGCAAGTTGTTGGAGCAAAATATGCCATTCTTACAACAATCAAATATGGAATCCATTATAATAAAGTCATTCTTACTAGTGATTTTAGAATCTACTCACACCTTGAAGTAAGAATATCAAAGATTCTATCCGGTATGACTCATGATTTAGTTACTAAAACTATTCAAAGACTTCACTCATACCAAGGCGAAAATTCTAAAATGCAATTGGTTATGATTTCAAGCAAGACTAATCAAATTAGGCGAGAAAATCTTCACTTCAATCCAATTTGGCACATGTCATAGCGAGCAGATTATATCTTAATCTTTACAGGTTTATAGGAAATTGAATACACTATACCTTATTTGATTCCCAAAATACAAATTATGTATTGAAGTATAGCAAGACATACACCATTGGATTGATTATTCAACAATTTAATTAACAACTTTCATTTGGATGCCATTTTAGCATCTAGGCCTTATCGTGCTCAACTCAATACCATATACATAGAATACAAGACCATTTTTCAACTTCTGAGATATATAAGAGGCATCATAATGATCCAAATTGGGATTGTCATGTGTCATTGAATCCAATTTAGTATGAATACAAACTTTTTTTTTCCATCCTATACATTATTTCATGCACCTTTATGTTAAATACACAATAAAAAAACCCATGTTGCATCCAAAATTGAGTTCTCCAAACCTTCACGGGTTCAACTCTCAAAGGTTATAATTTACACAAATGGAATTATAAACTTCATGATCAATATAATTAGATTTTGGAAGGGAATGGCAATAATGTTTTAATAAATGGATAGGTCTATATCTCTTTGTTTGTCTTACTCATGTCATGAGAAGTATATTTCTCCCCTTATTATGAATTAACTCTCAAACTTAGAAAGAATATTTATCCTCACCTAGATTATATTTCTTATTAACCCCTAAGCATTCCTAGCATTTTGGGGTTTAAAAGCATCATTGCTTTTGAAGTGTTGTATGTCTAAATGTCACTAAGGTATAGAAATTTTAACTACATAAGCTTATAGTGTATGTGTTGTACGTGACATGAACCAAATTTAGAGTCATTTGGTCATATAGATTGCACAATCAACAAATGTTTTAGTGTTGAAAAAGGAAGCTGAAAATTTTCCAGCAACATATTAGAGATTAAATTTATTTCTAAACCTACTAAAATGAAAAAAAAATTAAGTTTTAAAAAATGCTTCAAAACTAGCACACAAAGACATTGGTAAAAACATATCATTCAAATGACTCATTGTATTTGCAAAATGAATTTGAAATGTCAAAAAGTACAAAAAAACATCTATTGTTAAACCCCCTTCTACCAAAATGCTTCTCACACATTTGTAACTTCTTGGAGTGGTATGAAATTTTAATTATACAAAGTAGACTAGTATGTACAACTTTTTCAAAGTTCTTTGTAATCCAAATTTTTTTAGAATTTGAACTTTGAATGGTTTCCAAACATTCCAAACATTCCAAACAACTTGGATTGACATGACTAGACTTCAAGGGGAATCTAACCCTACAAATTTGATTAAAAACAAACATTGGATGACGGTAATACAAGCCTCCAAAGTTGCAACCATCAAAATGTAGTTTGGTGAATCAAAATTGAATACAAGTCACTAAACCCGTCCCACAAAGTGTGCCATGCAAGGTGAATTTTATCCTTGGGAAAAAACTCAATATTTTATTTATTTGCCAAACATAATAGAAATTTTGAATTTTGAATTCATATTTGCAATTGTAGGACCAAAATTAGTTAGAAGAGGCGAAGAACATAGAATAAACATGATGGCACAAAATAGGGGGCTTTTTTTAATAAAACACAAAATTCACCCTGCTTGACCTACTTCATGGGATGGGTTTGGCATCTTGCAAATTGAAACTTTGAACTTCAAATGACCCCCAAAAAATCAACACATCTTGGATTGGTCTGAAAATTTTAGCACACAAAGTTCAAGTTTTATTAACCTTAGACAGTATGCAAAAGTTACAACACTTTGAATTGAACTTCCAAACTATTTGGAGGACACTTTTGGTCACCTGTAGCACACAGGGATTAACTTGTGGAAGTTAAAAATTGTCCTCTGCCTTTTCTTCATGAATTTATCTGAACAAACTCTTTGTTCAGAGGGCCGGGGTGAACTGACCCCCTCACTCGTCCCCAAAGGAAACCCTTGAAATTTTTTATTTCCCACGGATGATAAAATTTTCAATTTTTGAATTCATATTTGCAATAAGAAGCCCCAAGTTAGCTAGGAGAAATGTAGAGAATACATTTTCTAGGCACAAAATAGGGGGTCTTTTTTTTTACTTACACCCTCTAAACTGACTTGGGGGGACAAGCGAGGGGGTCAGTTCACCCCAATAGTTCAGAGCAACCAACCACAAATTTGGTTATATTTCTCTTATTTCTTTTAGGATTAACACTGTTGCTGAAATTATATAATTGAACTCCAAACTTGGATATGTACAATGAGGTAGCTAAAACCTAGAGGAAATTTGCAATACCATAGGTAGTGTAAGTTTATTTGTTGGTTTTGTCCTTTGAATAGAGACTATGGCATCGACTTGTGCATCAATTTGTGCATCTATTATGGTTTCTCAATAGAGTTTTCAAATCCTATCTATAACAACATTTACATTGCACATGCGGTTTGGTTGAAGTGGGGATGGAATCCAATTGGTTGGCCCCCAAGCGTGCACTTAACGCCAAAAAAACCATATTAGCCGATTAGCTTTACATTTCTTTTTTTTGGAAAGGAACGTTGACCATTACGAGAAAAAAAAAAAAAGAGAAAAAAAAATCAATTAGGCTCCTTGGGCCTGCTTAACCTGGGTGGCAAGCTAAGGGGGAGATGCCACTGCTTTACATTTCTTCAATCTATGCGCTTTTGACTACCTTGCACATAATTGCTAAATTCCTCAAATGGAAGGTCTTTCAATTTGATTAGGATTGGTTTGAATTCAAAACAATCAGCAATGGATTCAATAAGTGCAGGGAACCTAGGACAAAGCCTCACAGTCACACCGTTCTTATTCATGAAAGAATGTGATTTGCAAAGATACTCGTAAAAGTATGTCCTCACTTAGTGTTAAAAAGAGTGTTGTCACCAAGGGTCTTAGGAACAAATGTAGACTGACTTGTGGACCGGATTCACTCTGCAAACATCACTCCAGTAACACCAAGTGCGAACATACCATACGTTAGGTTAGGATAGGTTGTACTAACTTATTACTCGTAGTCTTCCCAAATCTTAAGCTTGAGCCTTGAGATATGGTTTAGTGTGTAATAATTTTGCTGCTGGTCTTGAATTTCATTGCAAGACTGTTCACGCACCAACTGAAGTGAATGGTCCTTGAGTTTCTTTTTGTTTTTTGTTGGGATGCCATAACTGCTACGGGGATTTTGTAAGATTGTGATATAATTGCTCTAACTTGTATTTTGGGACATGGCTACCTTACCAGCAGTGTCCTCCATCAACCGACGATAGCGATAAGTTGGAGTGACTTGTTTTGCACCCAATTAAGCTTACTCACATAGGTTACGTCAAACTGATGATGTTGGTCCCAGCTAATGCAAGTACCATAATAAATAAGGTAATGGGCGAACTAATAGAAGGACTGAAATCCTGAAAGGGAAGTCTCAGCTAATGAAAGGACCCAGCATGGAAAGTCCCTTGCCTATCCAGATTTCACAGAGACTAGAATGCACTGTGCCGTTGCCACAGTCAAAATATAAATGAACATGATTTTCTAATTTTTTTTACTTGAAAATATTTTGAAATTCAATCACTTTCACATTGTAGGCAAAAATGTCACAAAGTAAAGTTCGTGCACCCCTTCTTGTAGAGAGCTTTCCAACGATATCAAGAACTCGACTAGAGGATGCGTAGTTTAGGAGATCTCAACATAACAAATAAACTAACAAAACAAATAACCTAACTTAAGGCATGGATGAAAGATAAGGTTTTGCATTTCAAATGCATTTGGGCAATGCAAAGAGCAATCTTCATTACAAACCCTTGCCATAGTATAATAAAAATAAAAGTAAAAATACAATAATTTCTAATTTTTTAATTCATAAAAACTTCAAATTCAATATCTTTTTTGCCATGAGTCGAAACACCATGAAACAAGGTCCATGCACTCCTCATTGAGAGCTTTCTAACAGTATAAAGAACACAATTGGTTGATATATGGTTCCAAAGATCTCACCATAACAAACAAATCTAATTTAACCCCTAAAGGACCAAATACCGTTTTTTGACAACATAGCGAAATTGGGGCAGCTCACTACAAACAGAATTTTTATTTTTTTTCTTTGAAAATTTACACAGCATATGCCCAAGGAGTAGCTTTAAGGCCCAACAACTTTCATAACTTTTGACTACGTGGTTAAAAAGTATTGCATGATATGTAATTTTCAGTGGTTGGCAAGCAACTTGGGCAACCCAACAAAATTATTTTAAAATCACTGTTTTAAGAATTAATAATTCAAAATTGGTTTTCTAGATTTATATGCATGTGGAAATCTTTGAATCATTCCATTTTGATTAATGAGATGAATGTTATAAGGAGTTTTAGTTTGCGGGTAGGTATGGATTCTTTGGACGCTTGTTGAAAGTTACATATCATGCAATAACTTTTTGACCATGTAGTCAAAAGTTATGAAAATTGTTGGGCCTTAAAGTTACTCCTCGGGCACAAGATATGTGAAATTTTCAAAGAAAAAAAATTTGTTAGTAGTGAGCTGCCCAAAATTGCTTTGTTGCCAAAAAATTGTATTTGGTCCTTGAGGGGTTAACGTATAGAAGAAAATTGATTGATGAATCCATATATATAGATCAAAACATGGCAAACATGGATGAAATTTTTTTATTCTCCAAGAAGTATGTATTTCTTTTCAAAAGAGTTATATTATCCCACAAGTTTGTAGCAATTTTACCCACTAAGAAGCAAAGAATCAAGTATTCTACCCAAGTTATTTTACTTTCTTTTTTAGCACCTTATTGCTCAAAATAGAAACCTTGATACAAAGAAAGTAAGTTTTTTGCATAGTAAATTTGGAAAAAATATAAACACAACAACATTAAAGTGTATAATAGTAAACAAACCTAAGTCATTCAAATAATTATCTCTCATCATGATTCCATTTTTAAAGTGTCTTAATTTTTGTTGAACCTAATTGGCAATTGGAAAAAGGTTCCAGGTTCTCATAACTTGTTTACAACCAATTTCAAATACTCATGGTATTTTGTTTATTTTTGAAATGCGACCGCTTAACAATGTACAAAAAAGGAATAAAGACATCAATCCGAGCATCAATCAAGGTCCTACACCTAGAACCATGTAACATACAAGAATATGAAGGTTACAACTCACATCACACTCATAAAATCATTTAAAGATACTACCAAGGTGTCTTAAGGCATTATGTAAAAAAAATCATTTAATTCACTAATATAGAGAAAATCTTGAAGAAAATTAATCACTAATAAGTACATGTGTTTGTTTGCACTCATATTAAAGTTCATTTTACATACTTGAATTGCATACATGATGTTTTCTTTTCTTTTCCTCTTCTCTTATATTTGTTGAAACTTCAAAGTCTCTTCTACTAATTAAATAAAGTCTTTTGCCTTAATAAATAATGTTATATTTGTAATACAACAAATTAAAGCAAATTCTAGAAGTAGTACATTTTTTTACTTGTTTCCACATCCATCATACGCTTTAAAGCATTGAATTCTTCCTCATCATATTTGCAAAAACACATCTTATCATGGTTGTATAAAATGAGTCACACCACTCCAATCATATATTTAAAATATGTCTATGGCTTTCTATTTAAAGATGGTATGGTACTTAGCATGCTAAATTTTCTGAAGTAATACATTGGTGATATTGGAACATCCAAGCTCTTGCATTGACTAGGCCAAAGTGGATGAAAAGTGTTCTAAATCCCTCCAAATATTCTCCAATGACTATCTCCTATTCGGGCCCCTATTATACCAAGATTCAATCTACTAAATCCTAATTTTATTAATCATTTGGTGTTTATAGAAGGAAAATAAGTTGGAGGACTTGTCAAATATAGATGTGAAAATATGGTGTGCCAATTTTAATTTCCAAGGGTATAAGGTAACTCTACCTATAACAAGCAAAACTTGGGACTAGCCCAATGAAGGCCAAAAAATTCATAAGCAGTACATTTCACAAGACACATGTACTCCTCATGAAAAAAAATTCTTGCATTAGGCTAGTCCCAAGTTTTTCCTATCATAGGCAGAGTTACCTTAGATGCTTAGGAACCAATAAGAAGTACGAGGGCATGTTGAATGGAGGTGAAAAATAAAAGACAAAACTATTGATGTTCACAAGGATCAAAGCACTTTGGAGTCTTGCTATTTCTACCTTTATACAAGAACCTTTGGAAAGGCATTTGGTACCAATGGCAAAGTAATGTAAACTATACATAATTTTTTTTCATTCATATAAAACCACGTATAATTTATTTTTAATCAATGTTATTTGTATAGATTTAAGTTTCTAAGAATGTATTTGAAACTATTGTAGAGCATTCTCAATCACAACTAATATAGCACTACTACATGCCTTGTGAAGAGGTAGGCACAATCATGGCCCTTCTATCTTCCCCTTCAATCCAATGCATTAAAACAACCTTCTATGACAAACACAGAGTGAACCTTAAAACAACCTTCTATGACAAACACTAGGGTTGGAGGGTGAAATAATTACAAAAATTACTCCAACAAAGAATCTTGTTAATAGAGCTTTGTGGCAAACTCTTCAAACCTCCTCAAAGTATTAGTCTTAGGAAAAATATGCATGACAACCACATTGCAAACTTTCAAAGTTTGATATTGGTGGGCCTTCAAATTATTTCCTTAAAAGGGTTCCAAATGCCTATTGCTAATGTCATCCCATCGAAGAAGCTACATCCAATTATATTATGACCCCTCAAGCCATTCTTGTTGAGTATTCATATAATTGTGTGAAGAAGCCCTTAATATATTGCTCACAAGGCATAAAATGTGCATTTTTTCGACAACTAGGAGAATAATTCAAAGTTTACATATATCTAAGTAAGCTAATATTTTGCAAATTGGGGCTTGTCAAGTTGGAAGTAGCAAAAGACTTGTGAATCAATGAAAAAAAGGGGCAAGAAGGTTGTAGAGGTTGGTCAACTATTATTAGAGTGAATTTTTTTTTCACAATTATTAAGAGGAAACAAATTATTTTAATTGTTTAGAATATCTTTTGTAAAGGAAATCTTATCAATGACAATATATTTTAGAATAATTAAAATTCTAAAAATCAAGTTAAATTCATAATTTGCTAGTCCTAGTTTAAACCTAAAGGTTGCTTTCAAATAGAAAAGTAAATAAAATCCAGTAGTATTTTGAATTTTGACATGTATAACTTGGAATTGAAATCATCCATTAAATGTTTGGAATGTTTCAAATGTTTCAAATGAATTAGAAAGTATATTTAGCAAGTTAATTTTTGTAAGAAAGAAATACAAAAAAATCATATTTTAGGGCAACATTTGGGTTTGATTAACCCCTAAATGTTTAGAGTCTTCTCTAGAATTGAAGATTTGGAAAAAATCATTATAAAATACTATATGGAAGAATATATTGGAATTGATATACAAATGAAAGTTGTAGATTTTGAATTTTAGATTCCATTTGTACATTTAGATTCACCAATGCTATCACAAATTAAAAAATTATGAATTTTGAATGGAGAATTTAAAAATTCCTTCAAAATTCAATTTCAAGTAAAATATTACCATTTTGGAGTAAAATTTGTTGGAATGGATTTGAAATGAGGTTCTCTTGGCATAGTGATTTTTTGAAAATTTTGTATTCTTTACATCTATGACCTCATTTTTGCAAATTTAGTTTTGAAATAGAGTCAATACAATTTTGGCTTATTCAACCACTTGACATTCTTCCACATTTGTAATTTTAGAAAAATATGTACATTAGTAACACCAAATCAAACCTATAGATAGGACAAGAAGTTGATAAAGTATCTCCACAAATTAGGATGACTTTCATCCAAATAGCAACGAGAAATAAACAAGAATGTGAATTTGTTCATTGTCCAAAAATTAGATTTGGGAGCACTTAAGGATTAAGGAGCATTTTTACACTTAGGAGTTGGAAGGACTTTGAAAGGTTTAGGATTTCTATAAATATAATTTCAAATTTAGTATTGATTACATTTTTGTTATATCTAACAACTTTCTACTTGTATTTTAAAATTCAATTGATTTAGACTATTTAGACTATAAATTTATAATTTTAATCAATACATGATACAATAATGAACTTATATAAAACTTAGTTTGTCTTTTAGTAGTAACCTTTATTTGTCAATAATTAACTTCTAGTGGTTCAAATTTTTTAAATGAATTTTTTAAAGATTTGAGGCAACTATGATACTCTAACACTTCTTTTAATTCTTGAAGGACAATTATCTACCAAGTGGACAATTGGGAATTCAAGCAGGTTCCTATAAAGTCAATTTTGAATGAATCATTCTAAAATTTGGACATAAGTTGGAGATATGTGCCTTCTTTGGGGGGATTCATTTTTTTTGCCTATCTAATCCAAAGTTTTTTCGACAATGCATGCAATTTTTGTGGAGCTTTGGACAACTTGTACAAAAAACTTATTTACTTTTGAAACTTGACATGTAAGTAACCAACACGATTTGGTATATAATTGTAAAAACAAATTGTGTTTAGATAAAAAATCTCACTTCAAGAAGAGTCAAAGGTTGTTGACCCTAACCAAAGTTCAAAACCTTTTTCTTCTAACTTCAAATACATTAATCTCACAATCTATGAGGTAAAAATTTCTAATAAAAAATCCCCACATTTCCATAGTACAATATTACAATTTATACCGTTGTTTTTTCCTAAAAAAGAAAAACTACAATTTTTCTCAATGCACTAGAAAGTGCTAATTTTTTTACAATCTTTGCTAAAAACATAACATTGTTAATTAGCAGTTAACCCCTAAAGGACCAAAGGGGATAAGCAAAGGTCTTATTTCCTTGACTAGCTCTTATAATAAGCATAATTCTTCATTTGTGTGGATTAATTTTGATGATTGGCATTGTTGAAATGAAACAAGACTTATGTATCTTTCCTATGGAAAAAAGATTGACAAATTGCACAATTTTTGAGAAAATGCCAAGATTGATGAAAGAAATTGGTTAGGTAGTACTTTGTAAATTGGAATGCTCAAAAGTACTTAAAAAACTATTTTTTTTAAGACAGATACATAGCATCACAATTTTAATGTGCAATTTTTTCAAATCGTTTTAAAGTGTCAACCAAGAGTATCTTGTCCATCCTCCAAAAATCACCAAAAATTGCACATTCAATCATTTTTCAATTAGATTGCACCAACACTGGAAAAAAATTGTCTAGGTTTCTTTGTCTATTAGTTCACATTTCAAATTTTTTTGCAAATGTAGTTACAGAAGACACCTAGTGGCCTCATGGTTAAGGTAAGGCGATGTACTATCTAATGTGGGATTATAATTTTTATCTTGATCAAAGTTAGGGAATAAAAGCTATGCCCTCCTAAATACAAAATACTCAAGTGCGGACATCAAAGTAAAAATATAAAAATAATCAAAAATAATTTTATGATTTTATATATTCATAGTACGTACAATCTACATGAAAAACGACAATTTCACTGTAAGGATTTGATATCTTTCAATTCCATTTTAAAACCATTATTAGTGTAATTTTTCCTTTCATCTTGTACCTACTTCTTCTTAATGCCTTTTCAATGAATGAAAATAATTTTTTTTTCATAATTTCTTTTGCCCCTAAATTTTCAATTCGATTCTCTACCATCAAAATGAAGAAGAAAACAACAACATGTTTTATGAGTGTTTTTCATTCATTGTTGGATTGATGAAGCTCTCCCAAGCCACACCACCTCTTGGCACTGTTGGCATGCTGCAGCAGTTGAGGTGAGTGTACCTTTCCTTTCCTTGCCATGCCATGCTGCCAGAGGGAGAAATTAAGGGACTTGGAGATTTGTTTGTCAGTACTTGATGGACAAATATCTTCCAATTGCTTTCTTCACATTACAATTCATACCTGAATTGTACCAACCGAAATCAATTGGAATTGGAACTTCCTTGACTTTCCTTAATTCAACTCCAAGGGAAAATGAAAAAAATGTCAGATGGGAATTGTCTTGTCTGGACTATGGACTATGGAGCTGTTGGTAACTTAGGTCCCACAGCTGTTTGGGTGAGAACAAGAATATACACGAGAATCTTTAGCAGGTGTGGGATTATTGAGGACTGACTAAGGAGCTGAAGTGGAGAAAGTAATAATAGGGTCAGGCCACCCATACCTAAGGTAGAGGGCTCGAGAAGCGCTCATTTAAAGAGAAACAGACATCTGTAGAGAAATGCAAGTATGAATATGTTTTTCACAATTTTCCAAGGCAGAAGAGCATTGAAGACCAATTCACTTGAGATTTTGATCAAAATTTTCGGAGTTAGCATGAATTACATACGATTTGTGCAAGTTCCAGTGCTATTTTTGCTCATAGAGTGCAATTGTAATTAATAGAAACGTGTGTGTGAATTGAGGAAGTCATTGTAGAAATTGGGTAATAAGATGAACTGGACATTCACTTCAGTGCCTAAGGTAGGACGCTCTAAAAGCGACCCTTTAAGAGCTGATTGCATTTTGGAGGAAGCTAACATTCATGAAACAAATTTCAGTAAATTTTCATAAGAAGAAAAATGGAATTGGCATCCAACCCAAGTCGTTTCATATTTTTTGGATCTCTGTGGAATTAGTTATGAATTTTTGAAGTTTGAAATGCAGTGGTTCTAAAAGCGACCCCCTCGTGAAATGTACGTCTTTGGTACATCGAAGAAAGCAGAATGTACCTCTGCAGCCAGATCGCTTTTAGAGACGGGTCTGTTTTAGAGCCACCTACCTTAAATGTGTCCACATGAAGTCCATAATCAAGCAAGAAGGGAAAATTACAAAGATCCTTGCTAATTCAAGGATGCAATATATACAAACTACTTTTCGTGTCAGATTCCCCATTGTAAATCAAAATTTAATGCAATTCATTAACTGCACTTGCATTTTTCCTTCACCTCTTGACACACTCAAATTTGAGTGAGAAGCATACATTACTGTGATCCCTTTTCACTCTTTCACATTCAAAGACCACACACTCAGGACCTCAGCTTCTCACATACATCCTTTGCACTGTTTTATGCATGTTTATAGGGTTGGATCTTAATGCCTGAACTGTTTTCAAGCCCTCTACCTTAATCACTTAAGCATCTATAGAACAAATGGTGAGCAATTGAGTGTGATGGAATTTTTTCTCATATAGGAAGATAGAAATATTGGGATTGCAAAATTTTCATAATTTTATTCACAAAACATAATTTTTGGTGAATTTCAGAAGGCAAAAAGTGTCAGAACTAATACGTGACATCTAGAGTCTTGCAATTCCACTCATAGGAGAGACTACTTCCTACTTATGTGCATAAATTTCAAAATAATAAATGTTGTAATACATGGCATCTAGCAATTGTTCCTTGTAGCCTCATATATTGTGCATGTCATTAAAACTAGACTCCCAAATACGGTTCACAAAGAAGTTTTACCTAGCCAAAAATAGTAGTATTCTACTAGTCGGGGATCCATCCCTGGTTGGTAATCAATGTAGGTGATAATTGTGGCTTCCAATGTACATCTTGTAATCATCGTGTGATTTCAAATGCACACTTCCCCGACATTTGTGGTGTGTGAGCTATCACCTAACTACGTGAGTTGTCAACTAAACCCCAACTGATTGGAAAAAAATAGCCTAACTAGCAAAGATAGGTGGATGGTCGGGAAGAGGTCGGCTCCCCTAGCCGTCCTAGAGAAAAGTCATCATTGGTATCCCTCTAGCTCTTTTGATCAAGACAATCAATACTTGCCTTCAACAACACCAATGACATTCTTCGTTCTACCATCTTTTAGAAGCTTTGTTGTGCACTTAATCACTTCATCTTTGAAGATGAAAATATTAGTTCCACGTAGATTTGCATCCTTGTTTGGCCGGCATGGCTCATACAAACCACATTCTCTCCTACTTCAACATGTATAGTAAAGAGCATCAAAAAATCATTTGCCAAAAGTTTCTTGACACTTGGTGTAAAAACAAGGTTTTTTGTTTAGGTAGTTTTCACTAGTCTAAGTGGAATTTAACCTACAATCTCATTCTCAAATTGACTCAATTGCATGTGTTAGATTGCTTATTTGTTATGTCTTCATATTTATGAAAGCACTGTCACTTTTCAAAGAAAAAAACAATATTGAATTAAAGTCTTGGACTACCAACCTAAGGAATTGAATTGAAGTTTTTCTCCCTTTCCACTTTGTAATCCACCTTCACTTTTCAAAAAACAAAAATAAATAAATATTGAATTAAAGAATGAGTGATAGATAATGGGTGTATAAAAATCTTAGGATGCTCCACCTTGGGTATTGTGAGAATCTAGGGTTTCTAACAATGTATACAACATTGTTGACAATGAGGTATAGAAAATGAGCAATTACAAGTCTACAATTGGGAACTTACAAAAAGATTCATTCGGATTTGGTAGACATTGTTGCATGATTTATACAAAATAACCAACATTAAATAATACACCTTTAATATGTGAAAGTACATGCTTTCTATGAAAAGCACTTGACATGGATATATATAAAATCTTCTATTCAAAATTGACAAAAGTTGATAGAATTGTACTTCTTTCATGATCAATTTATAATTACATAGAGATAGTTGAAGCCAAAATCTATAGCAATAAATGGAGAAAGGACTCAAAAGTAGTATATAGTTGACTATAATACATGAAAATACTGAAACATTGCTATATACAGTTTGGTATGCCAATTTCTTCACAATTAGCTTCTTTCTAAAAAGTGCCTATTCACTTGGGCCATCTCTATGTTCACTTTCCTCAAAATAAGTCATCAATGTTATTCAAGACACAAAAGGGATGCATCTTTTGCACTTTTTTTTATTGTATTATGCATACCCATGCATAAATGTACATAATTGTTGCATGCAATCGTATTTTTCCACATACAATTGTTTCAATTCATTCTCTATCAAATGAATTAGTAACCTCCACTTTTTTAAGTCACTCCCAATTCCTCACATTAACATTGTAGAAATTAGTTTTGAATTCCCTAGGACCTAAAAGGTTAACCTCAGAAAGCAAATTTAAAATGTCCCTTGGTCTTATGGGGATGCATTTTTCATTCATTCCAATTTCTTTTGTTTTTTTGTCCTTCTTGAGTAACACTTCAACAGTATGGATCCCGGAATTATTTTTTACTAATATTATATACATAGGATATTGGAAGCCTATGGCGTCAAAATTAAGCCATGTCTTTTGCTGTTAAAAAATTAGCCCCTCAAAAATGTCAGCTCTCCAAATTTTAAATTTTAATATATAAGATAGAGAGCTTAACAATTAAAAAACCATTGGAACAATTTACTTTAGTATTGGCAAGTTTTAAGACATAATACTAATTTAAAGAGGAAAATTTTCCAATTTTAAGTTTCCAATTATATTTATAAAAGTTGGTGATATTGTTTGTAAATATACCGTTCATAATTCAAAATCTGAAACTTTTATTAATAAATTTATACAAAATTTTCTATCCATTCATAATTCTTAGTAGAGACAAATTTAAGTGAAATAAAAAATTTAGGATTTTTTTGTAATTTCCATGAAATTCTACAATGTTCTACCTTCAAAATACTAAGAGCATGGATACCCAAGCAACAAGCGGGTCCTTGCAGAAATTTGCACTCTATTTCACTCTTTCAATGCCAACTTCCAAAGCAGCCACTTCATAAATTCCACCGGACACTTGATAAATGAGGGTCTCTTTAGTGATGCAGGCCTATAGAATGTGGAGAATCCCGTGTTAGACTTTGTCCAAACATAACAATGTGTAGTCATTTTGGGAACATGGGTTGCAACGGTGGTTGAAGCAACAAAACCTAATAGAAATAGCAAAAGCTAACATGTGGCATGGAAATCAATGAAGAGGTGGGGTTATTAGTCTTGAAGTATAGTGACAATGTGGGCCGGTGGGGATTTGGGCTCCACCCGCGAGATGTAAACACTCAAAGGCCCACTCAAAATGCTTTTATACGTCAAATTGAGAGTGTTTGGATGGCCATGGTCTAAACCATTCATATGTGAAGGCCTTGAGCATCACAAAAGAGTCCATCATCAAAAACTATTTGACCTATAGCCCATTAATAAGTATATTTCATCCACACAACATTCCAAAATATAATTGTATCATAGTAGGTTTCCATGTTAGTTGGGCCATGCTCCATAAATGATGTCATGCCAAACTACCAAGCTAACTTAGCAGTATTGATCTTTCCCTACTCCAAAGTGAGCCTAATTATTGCATGCCAAATTCTCCACAACATGTTCATATTAAAAACATCATTCACCACATTGTTGTAAAAGTGAAGGCACTAGAAGAAAAATGTGTTGAAGTGAACACAACCAGGATGGTGTTTTTTCAACGCAGATTTTCCAACCCAGAGTTTTGCATTGGAAACTAAAAAAACATCAAGATGGTTGTGTTGACTTCAACGTAGTTTTCTTCTATTGAAGGCTTGTAGCTTGAGCCATTTTTATCATCCAAACCGGAGATACCATGCATGAAGATATGATTCACCTCACACCAATCACAAGATGACACGTGTCATTTTTTTAATTTTTAAATGACTTCATATATGTCAAATCTGACCTTCACACAGGGTACCAATGAGAGTTTTTTTCTAAAGGGAATTATCAGTTGGGCCTCTGGCTCCCCCACTAGGCCACTTGTGGCTGGTGCTTGTATTTTATCTTTCTGCAATGAAATTCCGTTTCATTTGTTTCAAAAAAAAAAAAAAAAAAGGGAATTATCAGTGGTGGCATTTCTTTGTTGAGGATACAACACTGGGTCTGACAGATTTGGTTGGGCACTTAACTTACGTCCAGGCAGCAGGTCCCCTTCCACATTTTATCCAGCACTTAACTTACGTCCAGGCAGTCCACTTGACAGTTCCTGTTCCATCTCTCACTCACACACAGCTGCTCCAGAGCCCTGTAAAGAAGCCAAAATATTTTGGCAATGCCAAGGCTTATTAATAATGATAGTGATAGCATGGTTACCTACAAAATCATATCCAATGCATAGGGCCAGGGATCCCTGATGCCAATGCCGAGGAATTCTGATTCATGCTCTCATAACTTACAATAATTGACGTCAAGCAACTCAAGTTTCCCAGAGTGAAGACATGCATTGTACCTGCATTTGGTTCAAAGAACAACCTCTCGCAAATGGGATAACCAAATTGACCTGAAAAAAACAAAAGCCCAAGAAGCAGACTTTGGGAACAAGCAGCACTCCCCTTGGCCTCAAAGGGACTCCAGTGCAACACATTCTGAAAATTTTAAAAAATCCACCTAGGCTTGCCTCTGATTCTCTGTACTTGTTCCTTTAGTTATCAATGGAATTTGTCCATGTGCTTCAAAAAACCAAAAATAACAAAAAAAATTCCAGTGCAACACAAATGAACCCACAAAACTCCAATTTTTTTCCCCCTCTTGGCAGATGAGCTCGGGGGTGTTAAACTTATTTATTGCAATATGAGGGGCATGCAAGGGATTCTCCCCTACTTGCGTTGTCAGGAGCTCTGGCCTCCCCAAGACTTTGGAGCACTAACGTACTTAATTAGAGGGCGTGCAAATAACTTAACTTACTCAAGGGTGAATCTGGGTCCACTACAAAGCTATGAGGAAGGGGGGCGACCTCTCCTCTAGACTGTTGTGGCTTGAGATGGTACCCCTGGTCACCATTTGCGCGATGGAGGAGGAATAAGGGCTGACGTCCATGTGGAGTTCAGGCTGGTGAAGCCCACCAATCAACAGTGAAATGGGAGTCTGGTTTTTTCTCGAGTTCCCATTCCACAATTGATCAATGGATTTCACTAGTCCTGACTTGACATGGAAGTTGGCCCTAAGCCTAGGTCGTTTTGAGGATGGCCAATGTAGTTGACCTCTTTCCTATCATGACCTATTTTCGCTAGTTAGACTGCTTTGTTTCCAATCACTTATGACAATTCACGTGATCAGGTGACAAGTCACACAGCACAAATGTCGGGGAGGTGTACATTGAATTCATACAATGATCACAAGGTGTACATTTGAAGCTACAATTATCACCTACTTTGAAGTATGAGCGATTTTGTAATCAACCTACTATTAGAAATGCGATGCCCTATATAACAAGAATGGATTGAACAAAATCTTTACGAATTTATTTTTATAAGTATTTCGTTTTAGAAGGGATAAAAGGAAAGATCTTTGGAACCCTCCTCAAATCTATTTTCCTCCTTACCAAATGCATATTAGAACTATGCTAAATTGCTTAAGTGATTAGAATGAGGCCAGCTACCTTATTTTGTGGCAATTTTTGGTGTGCTAGGATGTGACCCCTAAAGTCATTCAAGGGGGTCATTTGGCTTGGAGTGACACCTTACATGTAGGCCCATTTTTATTTATTTATGCTTTTTGAGAAATTGACGGAATCGCAATCACTTAAAACTTGGTGAAGCATTCATCCATCTTTGGGACCAAAAAACACTCTTCAATTATATTCATGCATTTTTTCATCTAATATTGGTGACTTCATTTACATTTTGAATAGAACTTGAATCGCAAGTACAGTATAATTGTTGTTTTTATTTTCATTATATACATAAAGATAATACATTGCATCTTTTTCAGAAAGTTAATGCAATGCATTTTTTTCATGAGGATAAAAACTCAAATTTATGGAAGCAGAACATGCTAGTGTAGAGCAGTAAGTTGGGATATGACCCTCAATGACTAAGGGCCACTTCACACTACAGCCGAAGGTCGAGAGGCCGTGGGATTCCACCAATCAAATTTCAAGAAACCCAAAGTTTGGCCTCTTGACCCTTCATACTAGAATGCACAAGTTCAAAGGCCATCAACTACCTACATGGCAATAAATTGTCTACATGGCGACGGACTCTCAAAGGAAGTTTGGGTTGGCTAGAAATGAATGCCCAAACTATGGTCGAGAGGCCATCAACTTATGACAAGATCTCAACCATTAGATTGGTAGGTGAGACTTCATTATTAAGAGTTTGGACTCTCAACAAAGTTTGGCCACTCAATGCCACGGCCTTTCGACTTGGACGGCCATAGTGTGAAGTGGCCCTAACTCCCACCGAAATGGGGGTTGTGCAGGTGTTAACTACACTAAAAATGATATTTAGTGTTGTATTACATTTAGTGTACTTACCACCCTACTCCATACAACACTAAATCTGAACTTTGTGGGAATTAGTGTAATATTAGACTTCAATGCGTACCATAGAGTACATTTAGATTTACTAGATTTTAGATTTGCCATAGAGTACAAATTTCAGATTTACCGTAGAGTACATTTAGTGTTAGAAATTAGATTTAATGTTACTTACTTTAGTAGGGTTAATGATATTTAGTGTCAAGGTTCGTAAATAGTGTTGCTAACACTAAATATCATTTTTAGTGTAGTGACCAAGATTTGCCAAAGGGTTGTGATGCAAGCTGCATTTATCCTAAGGGAAAAAACATTTACCTCGGGGGAAAACATGGGAAGTTTTTTTTATTTTTTGCACAATTTAAAAAAAAAATTGAATTCATATTTGCAATCAGAGACCCCAAATCAACTTGGAGTGATTTAGAGCATACCTTAGACATGGCTCAAAATAAGGGGCTTTTTTTTACTCTCCGCCACAACACCTGCTGTGACGGAGGTTAGCGCCTACATGGCCCCCATTTCGGTGGGAGCTAGTGACTTGGGGGTATGACCCTCTCCACTACAGAAACTATCAGATTACTGTAGAATCAAATCAGAAAACAAATTTGAATACTGTTAGAGACTCTGTACATGGAGTTAGAGATATTTTGAAAAACCTGTACCACCGAGACTTGGAAATTGAGGCTCATTTGTATGAAGATAATTTTGAATGAATTGTTATGAAATTTTGGCACAAAGTGTGGGCGTGTACTGTTGTAGAATTTTGTTAATCATGTGCCTAGATCAAAAGTTATGTTGTTTAATTTTGGGGGGTGCAGGGAAAACTTTGGACAACCGTTTCGCTAAGACTTTCTTTTACTTTTAAAATTTTTGCCGAGCCCACCGTGACATGAAGAAATCTCTCCTTCTAAAATTTAGCATTTTTAGAAATTTTATCACGATAGAGTATAATACAAAGTTTACAATTATAGTCTAAAAATGAATTGTTCTAGGTGCAAGAATCTCATTCCAATATGAGTCAAAGTTTCTTGACTCTATCGGGCAATGACCAAAAAATCTTCTGCAATTATGATCTTGCAATCTACATAAACTTTGTTCTATACAATTTTGTACGGTTGATGTTACAAAAAATTTAAATCACTACAATAGAAAATAGAAGTTTCTTTGACACCTTTTGCCTAAAACATACCTAGTCCTAAGGGGGGTCTTAATAAGTGTAAATTGTAACTTTGGAAAAGCTCTCTTTGAGTCCAAGATTGTGTTAAAAACAAATTCCTAGATTCAATCTGATGATAACTAAATTGTAAAGATGCTCAGATAGCTGTCCAAGAATGTTACCAAATTGAGCCTAAATTCCGAGTAGTCACTGCGAGGTCACTTGTGGCTGGTGGTCATGTTTTTTTTGCCTTTGCCATGAAATTCCATTGCATTTGTTTTAGAAAAAACATTCCGTTGCATTTGGGTAAAAAATAAATAAAAGGTTGCTAAACTTCATTTCAATGTCTTTGTCTCCGTGTTAGCATTGCGCATCTATCATTAGATGAGATTCAGCTCTTGTAGAGGGCCGTGAGTTCCCAAGTGCTGAAATCGCCGAAATGGCGTTCCCAGCGTAGCGTGGTAGCTGTCTGACGTGGCATGGAGACTACCAAGTCATTAAAAAAAATTTAATTTAATTTAATTTTTTTGTATTTGAAGACTAATTTCTTTTTCTTTTCTTTTTTTCAAAAATAAAATCTGACAGCGGTGTTCTTTCACTGCTGGGTGAACGGCGCCGGGAACGGCCCTGAAATGCCCCTCTGGGACCCCAAAATCTCATCTAATGTTATTATCTCAATTTATTTTTATCTGCACACACATTTAAGAACATGCTTGATGATGAGTGATCTTCTCTTATACGTTGCAGAAAGCTACGTCAATGATACAGTACCTCACATGTCATGTGAAGCCAATTCTAACTAGAACCCAATTCTTCTTGAACCTACACTCAATTTGCAAGCATAGATTTTGTTGTCAGTTTTCAATGCCTACAGGGTCGTTAAATTACCAGTAAGCAACATCATTCCTGGGCAGGCCAATTTCCAGACTCTCATTTACTTAGTAGTTCTCGCTGTAACTTAGTTGCTGGTTGCAACAGAGGGCCAAATCCACGTGTGAACTGTGAAGCAGGGACTCTTGAGTCTTTACAGAATGAAGTACATTACTTTAACTGTTATCACTGAGCAATTCGGAGTGAGTTAGTTGACAGTTTCAGTGTTTTTTCTGAAAGAAAATTGCAGTGGCCAATTCATGATTAAGTTAAGTTATGTGTCTGAGGGTACAAGAGAGAAAAAGCAACGAAATATATTATTACTCCCGTGCAGGTTCCTATTTAGGCAACTGAGGCAGGTCTGCAGGAGCCTGAGTGGAGTCCCTCCCTCCCTCCCTCCCTCCCTCATGCACATGAGTGGCAGACTGAGGTGAAGATCATCAAGCCTGCACTTACACAGACAATTTCATGATTTACTTAGAAGTTTAACAGCCAATAACTTACTTCACTTGTGTGTATGAACCCCCACATGAGGCTGTAAGGTAATGTACGTAGGCATGAGTTGATCATCAGAGGACTGTGAAAATTGGGTTACTTTGTATCCGGGTGTTTTTTCACTGATGAGGATTGTGGAACAGTTGAGTACAGTGTCCTTCCACAATGACAATGATACAGTATTCACATTCACATGATTTTGAAGAAATTAAAACTGTCTTCACTACTTTGGCAGGATACATCATTCTCCCAGAAGGCACTTGCTTTTAATTTTGAAGGTACGCTGACCTGACGCAAGGCCAACTGCGACACCTACTTCTGGGTCAAATTTGCATCCCGATGTATCCTACTGTACTGAAAACTGTAAAGGGCTTGCATTAACATATGATATGAGCACCCTCTAATTGACCCTATTTAGAACTGAGCATAGTTACTAGTATTAAACATATATTGTTTTGGATAGGTCTCATTGGGAAGCGAAAGAGGATTCCAATGTACTTTAGCATGTATTATTTGGACACTGTGTGAACAAGTTATGAATTTTTAAAGTGCTCTCTTTGAGTGTACAAAAGAATCAACACTAGGTTCTCTTAGACTTTGTTATTGAGATTGTGTACTTGTTTGGGGACTTTTTAGAGCATCTCTATCCTTTCAAGGTGAAAGGATGACATCAAATGGCTTTCCATAGGTTCAACCATCCTATGAGGCTCCATGTGCAAACTAATTTCCCACCTTGTCTCCCCATATGTCTGCATGATATTTGGATATCCATTGTTGCTTTACATTCTCGTTGGAGAGAGGTACTAATTTTGCAAAAAAAAAACTATAGAAATTTTAACAAGAACATAATCACACAAGTGCACTGAAGAGTTGCAAGGGCCTAGCAGGATGGCACTTTGCATTGGCCAAGCCAAGGGCTCCTACTGTAAAATGGTAGCAATCTTTTTATATGGGCAATTTGAAGAGTCAATTGCTTTATGAATTATCTTAAGATTTAAGAGAGTGCTTTGAAGTAATGTATTACAATTACAAGGAAGAGATGAATGCATTAGGCATTTCATAGTTGTAGTTGCGTGGCATCAAAACTTCATTGCTAAGTCGTGTCTACGTGACAATTCACACTTGGTACACCTTGTATTTGTCAATACAAAAATATATATCACCAAATATTGGCTAAAAACATTTATGATGTATAGGTCATCACTTGAACAAATAATAAATCATTCATTCATTTTCTTTAACCTTGTCTTTAATAAATTAAATATTGGTGCAACTTTCTTTGTTTGAAATTATCTAATCATATGGCAAACACTCTATAAGTCCTATGTTTAAAGCATTCCAGCGCAACAAATTAGGATAAATGATATATAAAAAAAAAGATAGAATTTGTCTACTTCATTAGAGGGGATTTGAGGCTAATAGAAGACTGTTTAAGGCTTGTTCCCTTCATTGTTCCCCATTGTAATGAAGGAACGGTTGGCTGTCAAAAAAAAAAAATGATTTTTTTTTGAGAAATTATGTGGCAGAGGCTTGGCCACATAGGATTGTTGTAGTGTTGCAGCAGTAGTGAAGTTCGCTTGTTCCCACTGCATGGTAACTCGTGGTCTTTTGGACCCCCTAGTGTAACCTCTACATAAATAAGTGACTTGTTAACACAATGACTAGTGACCATTTCATCTTTATTGCATAACACTTTTATTCTAATATCAAATACATTTTAGAAATATTTGATATTAGAATAAAAATTTAAAAATTGAACTCATTGATAACTTTGAATCATTATGTCGGGTGAACATGTAATCTTTTAATGTAAATTGAAAACTAAAAAACATGAAGACACCTATTACCTAATATAACATTCTTCGACATCAAGGAGCAAGGTCCTTTCCCTTCCACCTTTGGAGTACTATTTCTTTTCTTGTTGAAATGAAGTTTAATCGTTGTAAATTGTTTCATGAACTGACCCCATTGTATAAATTTATTTGACATTACAAGAGCCATCCAATTAGACTCAGTCAATCCACTCACTATCTCTAAATTCTTAAATGCAAATTTTCCTCCAATTTAATATATAAAAGATCGACATATTGTTTTTGAATGGTTTAGCTTTATAGTTTTTTTCTAATGTCATTGAATCATATAAGACATTTAAAAAAAATGTAGATATTGAAATTGATTGTACTGTACAATGTAGAAAAAAAATACAATATTAAAAATGCATTGGAGTCAAGTCTATTAGATTTGACTATTACTAGTGTTGAATTAATCAAATCTAACTTGTGATTGTTCAATTCACTAATTATGAGGCACATTTGTGTGTGAGGTGAGACCTACAAAGTTGGACTATTGGAGGGATTACTGAGATAGAAGTACCTATTTCTAATAGACCTCTAACAATGACTTTATAGTGTAACCAAGGAGACTTCACACTATGGCCATCTAAATTGAGAGGCAATGGGAGTTCATTGCTAAAGGTTTGGACTTTGGACTTGGCCTTTGAAGACTTTACACAATGTATCCAAAAGAGTGAGCCACTCTTGGTTGTGTGGTGTGACCTTCTCCCCTAAACTCAACCGTTGATGGGTCAAAATGGACCCCCCCCCCTCCAACAGTGATCTAGCTGTTCAAAATGGACTTGTGCATCTCATTTTCCATAACCCCCCTTCCTCATTGAAAAATTATGAACTGTCAGATTTGAAATTTAAAAAATTCCATCCCCCCTCCGAGGAAAATCAACAGCCGTAGGATACATGTATTAAATCCAGTATGAAAACGAGTACAAATATTGGATATGGGTACGATATAGGATATAAATATAATATGAGTACGGATACGAGTATGGGATACAGATACGGGTACTCATTGAGAATTATCCCATATGCATTGTAAGAAGGCCTACCCTCTCAAAATTATAAGAAGAGGTGGGGGTGGGGTGAATAAATAAATAATTTTTTTTTAAAAATAATTTTAATTTTAAAACTTTAATTAGATTTGGGAGAGGCTGGGGTGAATAATTAAAATTTTAAAATTAAATTTTAAAAATTAATTTTTTTTTTGAGCTTATTGTGACACTATGGCTGGTTGAAGGCTCTAATTTACATTATTTATTGTTTATTATTGTTCATTTCTTTTGATTCTCAACAAAGTTTGGTCACTCAATCCTTTGGCCTCTTGACTTGGATGGCCATAGTATGAAGTGGCCCTTAAGCTCATAGAGTGTGGGACAAATTCAAGAACATCTACTGAGCATTAGAATAGCCAACCTGGAGAAAAATCATTGTTGGTATCCCCCTAGCTCTTTTGATCAAGATGGCCAATACTCTCCTTCCAATATCGTCTCTTCAACATTACCAACAACATTCTTCATTCTACCATCCTTTGGAGGCTTTGGTGTGCATGGAATTGCTTCTTCTTTGAAGATGAAAATATTAGTTCCTTGCAAATTTGCATCTTTGTTTAGTAGGATGCCATTCTTGCCGGCATGGCTCATAGGAACCACATTCTCTCCTACTTCAAGTCTACTAGATTTGACTATTATTAGTGTTGAATTAATCAAGTCCAACTTATGATCGGTCAATTCACTAGTTATGAGGCACATTTGTGTGTGAGGGTGAGACACACAAAGTTGAGAGTTGGGACTGTTGGAGGGATTGCTAAATAAGAGATGTGCCGAAACTAGGGTTTAGGGTTCAAGATGGCTCTGAAACACATGATACTCCCTCCAGAGGTCTTCTTGGCCCAATGCAAATGTCCACCTACCAGTGGCATGCACCATCATTGCTGGCAAGTACTTTGACGGCGTGCCTGTGATGAAAAATTTGAACTTCGAACATGGCATTTGAAATGACGAAAAAGACCACTTCAATTGACAACATCTGACAAACAATCTGCCTCTGGGAGCCAAGGGCAATGGTACTGCCCGGGGTGTAATAAAACTAGGGGAATGATGACTTCACTTGACTTGGCCCTGCCCTGCCCTGCCCCCAGGATGTTGCAAACCACAGTCTGTAATTGTAGCCTATTTCTTGTTAAACTTGCTGTGAGCTCCAACCTGGTGTTTGCACTTTGGCGTTGCCTTGCCCATCCCGTGCAATTCACACTTTACCAGGCATTTGCAGCACCTTTTTCTTTGCCCAGATGTTACCTTACAAGCAACAGCCTGCCCTTCCATGGGTCAACCAGTCAAGTAACCATTGACTGTCTGTCGAGCTTGAGGAGAAGAGCGTACTGTAACTTACAGAAGGGAGGGTTCCAGAGGCCAGAAGCTCAGAACCAGAAGATTGCATGCAAACATAAAAGTGTAAAAATACTTGCAGTCATCACTGATTCTGAGCAAGCAACTGTCATACCCGCTTCGTCCAGATTCAGGAACAGATTGTATGGTCATCAATTAGCTCACCCATCCAACGGAATTTGGACGCTGGAAATCCCCCAGATTGCATCCACCAAAAATTGCTTGCCAATATTGAAACCGGGTGCCAATCTCGACCATGGAAAAAAAAGAGACAGAATCACAACCGAATTCCTCACACGATTACATTGACAGGTGAAGTTTATTTATTTATTATTATTTTTTTCCCATTTCATTTATTTGGAATTCTCTATACTCTCAAGGATGGAAACATCAAGTAGATAACATAGGAACTCAGTTGAGAAATCTGGATTCCAGATTGCCTGGACAATACAGGTACTCATCTTGGGGATTTCCAACTGATTTCCACCTAATTTGAGCTCCCTGATTGACTGATCAACGGAATTCCCCTCCGGCCCTCCTCAGAATGAATCCGAGAATTTCCAAAACCACAAGTGGATTCTTGTTGCCCCAGCAGACGAAAAAGTTGCAGCAGGTCATAAGCTAAGTTTCGTTAAGATTGCATGCATGGGGTCAAACATTCCAGTGCGCAATTCTCATTCTGCACAAACAACTGCCATATCTACCAAGACCAGATTGCGTGGCCATTACTACTATTCCCAGACCCCTGATCGAGGCAGTAAAACAGCTCCCAAAGAGTTAGGAAATCAGAGTACAGGATTACCTGAAACCCAGAGGATGAAAGCAGGCCATGATGCATCCCTCCATCCATCCAGAGAATGATTCAGCCACCCTCCTATCCATCCATCCAGAGCATGACTCAACTACCCCTTCCATCCAGATCATGATTCATCCACCCATCGATCCATCCGGAGCATGATTCATCCGTCCATCCATCCAGAGCATGATTCAATCATTCGTCCATTCATTCTCGCAAACGTGATTCATCCAGCTCTTCACTGAGTGAGAGTGAGTGTGATGTATTCATCCATCTCTGGCGTGAATCGTTCATCCGGGTGGATGAGGGCCGCCTCCAGCCCATAAATACGCGAGCGGGGCAAGACGTCAGGAAGACAAGCGCAGTCCGGCCGCGGGCCCCCGGCATTGCCAGAGCCGCGGGGGTGCCGCAATCGGTCGCCCCAATGGGCTTTCCCCACCCCAGCCCGACTCCCATGATGTGCATGGAGGGTCTCCGCTTATTTTAGGCTCCTTCCCAAAGGAGGCGGCTGGCTGGGCTTCCCCGTATCATTCTTGGGCGCTGTGTCCGCTCCCCTTGCTCGCTGCTACTCTAGCTGCCCTTATTAGTAGCGTTTCTAGACAGGCAGCCCTCTCGGGGGCTTTAATGGCAGCTTTTCTCCACGACGGGCCGTTCTTCGCCTTCATGGCGAATGTCGACGCTGCCTGCAACTGCGCTTCGTCACTCGTGTGTGCAGACCCTGCGAGCATTGAATTTCGCCCCCTCCCTCCTCGCCCGGACACTATAAGGCCCGCCCTCGGATATCGTTTGTCATGTCCTCTTCACTCTAGAAGTGTTTCTTGCCTTACTCCCTTTCGACATCGATGAATCCGTCGCTGCGCTCACGGTGGGCTGACTGGTTCGGGCTGGCGATGGGTGTGGGTGAATTTGGGCGGAAATGGTGGTGGTTGCGTGGTTCCCGTATTGTTGGAGTCAGGTGGTGTTAGGGGTTTCGGGGAGAATTTGAGAGTGAGTGATTTTGGGTGGCATTGTGTGTTCGGCATCCGCGGAGGGGAGGGCTACGGATGGTCTTCTAGTTGGAATGCATGCTGGTGCATTAGGTTTCGAGAATGGCAGTGTTGGAGCGACGGAGATTGGATGGCTCTGACTGGGGAAAGGGAAAATTTCTTGAGGTATGTGATGTTGGTGGCGCTCAATCAGATGACTATGCCTGGATGCCTGGCGTCGCCATCAGATTGAGCCGCGCCAATATCACATCCTTACCTTACACGTCCCTGATTTCCTGTGGATTGAATCTTGAGGTGTTGGTAGCTGATTTGTTCTGCTTTGCATCGTGGTATTTTCTAATTCGTGAGTTCCGTGCTTGTTTGTGACTCTTGGTTTCTTCACCAGCTTTCTTTCTGTCTGTTGGTCCGCCGTGCGTCTTAAGTTTACCAAGGTGCAGGCCTACCAGTATTCTTTTCTGAAAGGGGGTAGTCTATGAATCCCCCGACTTCGACTGGAATTGCTGTCGGCATTCCTTTAGCATTTTCGTCGCTATCCTCTACAGACACGGTCAAGAAAATTAGTTGTTATCACTCATCTACTTCTGAACGCATTGGTGAAATCTGTGTATATCGTTTTCAGATGTTTTAGAATGATATTTTCACACCCTGCACTAAGTCCAACGCCTATTGTGGACATTATTAACACAGGTCACCGACAGGTAGTTCAATGTGGCGAATTCGGGTTGTTTAAGGCGTTTTGTGCCTTCATTTGTCTTTCTGAAATGGCGTCCGGAGCAGCGTGTGCACTTGCCATCAGGGTATTATTTTGAACCCCACTAAAATCGTGCTAATGTAGATACTACTGTCATATATCGACAATGGTGGCCGCAGTAAGAACGGAAAATCGTTTGTTGTACAGATAGCTAAGTGCATATTTTTGGTACTAGACCGTTCGAAGGTTTCCGTTTATTGGCCCCGAGTTCATATGGTAAGATTTTGGTGGGGCTAAAGATCTTCTTTTAAGGTCCCTGTTGTACAAATTGTGAAGTCCTTGTTAACGGTAAAGTTGGCCCGGAATAACTGCCGAAATGTTCTTCCTCATGCTGCATTGCCATTCGGTCGTGAGACTCGTGTTCCCTGCACAGGAAATCTTGTGACTTATTGCGCTCGGCACTGTACGGCGCTTGATTTAGTGTCGAAATGGTGGAGTGTACCGCGCCTGTCGGTCCGGGTGAGGAGACTTTGAGTTTCTCGCTGTGAATTTTGTTTTTAATAGCAGTGAATAGTTGTAGACTTCGACACGTTTAGCTATTTTGGTTCTGTGAATGGCCTGCTATATACTCACTTGCTTGCTGTGAAATATTAGTAGTTGTAAAGTTAGGTTTTTAGAGCCTGGTGCTAGCAGTGCCATGTGTTCAGACAAATTTTCATTTTATATGCCAGTGTCACAGCATACTTTAGTAGTGCGAATGTCGTAGTATTTTAATATAGTGTACGGTAAAGTATCATTGCCTCGCACGTAAGGATTTCCGAAGCATATTGTGGCGACTTTTTTTCCATCACTATTCGAATAAATCAGTATAACTGGGTGTCCATATATTGTTTCAAACACTGAAACTGGTGCTGAGAGACAATCGCCGAGGTACTGCAATATCTTTCATTTTGCCTCGAAAAGAACATAAATTATAAGGCACTGCTGACATCCGAACACTTTGAGGGGTACGAGTGGCAGGTCCAGAGAATCCCCTTGCGGCGAAGTCTTTACTCCCAAGACGGCGAGACCCTACCCTGAGCCAAAGTCTATGGCGGGGCCCATCTCGCCGGCTCAGCACTTAATCCTGTCGGCGATTCTGTCAGAAACATTCTTGAGTAACTAATTTTCTTTGGCAGTGTTGTGCAGTGCTTGGCAGACCATGTCAGAAGTGGAGCTTCAATCGGAACCAACCTAGGTTTACATAGCTGTGTAGTGTTTGTCATCTTATGCAATTTAATTGTCCTTCCCATTTTGTGCTTGCGTAATCGAGAGTGTTTGCAAATTACAACCGAGTCCCGGCCATCGCGCCGTGCTGGCTTCGGCGTTTACGTAGTCGTAGTCCTACGCTTTTTTCATTGCAATTGAGAACCAGTCAGGCTTCGCCTTGTAAGGACAGAATTAAATATATACATATTATTCTGCTGCCTTGGAAATTTAAATCATACCGTTACGCAGTCACTGATTGTATTGGTTATGTTTTTGGTCATTGGTAGTTACAGCTGTTACTAGAAAACAGAAATTTTTGGAGTCCACTTTAGGATAATAAGTGGCGATTATCTTAATATTCTAAGCGAAAACAGGGTTCGATACGCCGCTTCTAAGCTAATTACTAGTAAACCACCGACCCATCGAGCTGGGTCGGGTCAGTGGCGCGCTTCATCCGGCTATATGTGCATCACATCACATCATCTGTCGCTCTACAGTCGAACCTCTATATACTCCGTCTGTTATGAGTAGGAAGTAGAAGATTCGAAACTCATAGAAAATTATATAGAGTAACATGTAACAAACAATATATACGGAGTAATAAATATTTGTTAGGTGCAGTCACCTTATCAGGATTATCAAGTCATCACATCATCATTCAACTACCCAATTTGTAGTAAATGTACTATTCATCATTTGCAAACTCGGAATGTAGGACCAGTTGGTGGGCTTGATAAGCTTTGTTAATGCCGGGAAACATACTCTCTTTCCGCACTCTCTTCCGCATCATACAGTACTCTATGCGGGGAATACTTTTCTTGTACTTTGCAGTATATCTGTGGAACAATATGGTCCTGACACAAATATAACTGAATGTTAAAGCAGAATACGCCTTGGTGAAATGGCCTTTTATAATAACTTGCAAAGCAACGCTCTGAAGTTTCAGAAATTCAGAGCGAGATCGAGACCTCTGGATACCGCTTTCTGCAATTTATTCTGTTCGTCTCGCAGTAATAAACTCTAAGGTCGAAAACACAGGAAAATACGAAAATAACTCGTGAGTTACATACCGACCGGAGTGTACAATGAAGTAAATAAAATGGACGCCAAAAATTACTGGCACTGTTACTCCCCTGGCCCAGGCCACTGACTGGGGAAAGCTTATTCTAATAAAAAAAGTCTCACTAAGGTTTGAGGGAAAATATTACAGTAGTCGGTCATTGAACAGTGACCTCTTCTTGCAGTCCATCGGCCACGATTTTGTGATACTGGAATCTAAATGCCAGGTAGAGCGGTTTTGTGGTGCCAGAATCTCATGCAGTGGTGCGTAATTTCGGATTAACTGAAGTGAAATATTTCTTTTCTCACAGACGGTATTACCTGGGAAGCAGGAGCTAGTGAAGCAGGTATCATGATAAGCAAGTGATTTGGAGTTACAGTTTTCCTTCTACATAATTTTTTTTCATATGAATATTTTTGAAGGAAGATCATATTCTAAAGCTAATCTTATTTATTTATTTATTTATTTATTTCTGTTTGTTTGTTTGGGACACAAATGTCTAATGTCGACACTTCGATATTCTTCTCGTTCAACAGGCAATGAAATCAGAATTTTGTTGTGAATACTGTAAGAGACCTGCTTGTAACTTGTAATTTTGGTGCATGGAAACGACATGGATGATGTGTCAGTGGGGTGAGTGAGTGTCTGGGAATTCCAGGGAATCGTACTGTGGCTTTTGAATTGGTGCTAGCAATAGCATATTCATTGCTTGCAGGTGCGCACAAACTTAGAAATGGAATCTGCCTGCTGGAAAGCCAATGGACGTCGATGCATGTCCCGGAGCATTTATGTTGTGATGCTTTAAGTCGTCTTTGGGCGATTTGGGGACCTACCCAGCGAAAGGCATGCGTCTTTATTCTTTGTGGAATTGCTAGGTCTGACGGACGAGCCTACCGGAGTTAAGACCAAGTAGCATTGATGCAAATTGCGGCACTGGAAATCAGAATCCTTGGATTCTTGTGTACTTCCGACTGAAGCCAATGGCAATATAAATGACGTTATATTCCATGCACCTTGCGAAGTGTTTGGATTCCTCCGTGTCTGGAAATTTTTGGTTTTCGAGCTTGCCGATTTTCGCCATTACAGCACTGCTACAGTAGATCCACCCTTGATGCGACTGTATTCTGTGTAACAATCTCTCCATGCCAGACTTTTTTACAGGATGTTGTGGCTGGTTTGCCGTGGGTCTTCAATCTGAATTCAAACCCTCACAATGTCTGCTAAACATTTCCACTAATTATTCTCTTCTATACGTAATCTTGAGAACGATTTTCAAGGTCAGGTACGCCCAAGTATAGCATTGACGTGACTTTCTGGGACCTGCACCATTTAGGTTCAACCGATTGTCAATACCAGCACTGTTTGGAGAAAAGCACGTGCCGTAAGAGCATCGCCACCAGTTGTCTCCAAAGGTCTCGGCAACGGCACACAACACTTGCCGTGATCGGGTAGCGGAAAATGGCTCCCCACCAACATCACGTTACTGTACTATTTTTGCCGCTTATCCCGTCACTTCTACATTTGCCCGGTAACAAAGGGCCTTTGTAGAGGGCAATATTACACTCACGCTAACTTGGTCAACGAAGACTATGGGCACAGTGCATGTCAACGTGGATGCGATGGAGGATAATGGGGGTGCGAAGAAGGGGAAGAATTTTTGTGAGGATGGGGAAAGCAACCGTGCTCTTTTTTTTAGTAGATGTGCTATTCTATTCATTACATTGATTAAGCAGCTACATATGAAAGACAAATTTTATTTTTATTTTTTAGAGATGAAATCATATGTTGAATACAAGTCTAAAAAAATTCATATTATTTTGGAATTTTTTGCAATAATTGCGAATATATAAAGGAAAAATAAAAAAATAAAAAATTCAATTAGAAGCTTTATTCCAATGCACACACCTCATACTTTATCATAAGCTTTAACCTTTTAGTATGTGGGAACGCTTTGGAACCAATTGTTCACAATGCACATAGCCATACACCTCATACTTTTGAAGAAAGGAGAAATTCCTAAACAAATAAAAATAAACTTAAATTACAAACCTTGATCCAATGCAAAAAATTTAAGTATAAGGGGATGCTTTGGAACCAATTGTTCTAATGCACACACCTTATACTCTTGAAAGGTGGACAAAATCCTAAGCAAAAATAATGAAAAAATATATATAAAAGAATTATATAAATGGATTTATATAAATAAAACTAAAGATTCTATAAGTATTAATGGCCTCTATGGATACTAACTCATCACAATGCACACACCTTGTACTTACAAAGGATGGATAATATTACAAACCCAAAACAAAACAAAACAATAATTCATAACTATCCTAACTTTAGGTACAAGGGGACGCTTCGGATGCAACTCATCACAATGCACACACCTTATACCAAGAGAAAGAATGTATAAAATATAATAATAATTCAATATTTATAAAGTGTAAGAAAATACTTTAGTGTAAAACCTACAATTATAGTTATAGTTAAAACTATATTTAGTCCAATAACTATAAGTTGTATACAAATTTATATATAAATAAAATTAAAGATTCTATAAATACTAATAAGTACATGTATATGTAATAGATATGTATAATGTAAAAGGTATTTATGTAAAAATAAAATTAAAGATTCTATAAATATTAATAAGTACATATATATGTAATAGATATGTATAATGTAAAAGATAAAGCTTTTATTTTTGTGAAGTAAATTTTTTGTAAGACTGAGGAAAAGCAACCGTGACTTCGAAGGGCACTACAGTGGCATTCACTGTGACTTGGCACCTCGGTGGCAATTGAGTAGCGATAGTTGATCCAATTTTAGCGGGTTGTTGTTGGGGAGTAGTGGATGACCACGGCACAACCACATCTCACGGGGTAGTTTGTACCACGCCACTTGGTTGTGCCGTGGTCATTTGGAGAGCAACTGGTGGCGATGCTCTAACCATCTAAATATTCTTAGTTGCAATTGGTTTCCCCAAACGGTATGCATTGCTGATCAAGGGCCACGCACAGCACAACGTATACTTTTAACAGGAACCACAGGTCGCCCGCGTACAATGAGAGACGCGGCGCCAAAGCTTTGCTCAGCTGCAAGGCCAAGTAAGGTAACCGAACTTACCGTATTACCTTCACGAAATTCGTCTTCCTCTCGTATCAAGAGTCATAATTTTAAACAAGATATATCTCTATTGACAAATATAGGGTGCACTACGTGTGCATAGACATGATTAACCATTAAAGTCTCAAGGCCTTTTTATTTTGTTTTATCAAAATATTTTCAAAATTGTCATTTCTATTGCAAAGAGCAAAAAAGCTTAACAATTTTTTTTATTGTTTTTCATATCTAGTCATAGGATCCTAGACTAGACAAGTACAAGAATATGTGGAAGAAATTTCAGAACTTTTGGCTGCATATATTGCAAGATATTTGCAATTAAAGTTAAGAAAACATGATGTCTTGCATGTTGTATGACTATATTATAAGACTTTGAATCTTTTTAATTAAATTTTTTTTGCACTACACATTTTGAAATTTCTAATTTTTTATGTTGAAGAATGGAGTTGAGAGTTTGAGGGAAAAAAATTCAAGAAAAAATAACTTAATATTTATTCTTAAATTTCTTTTTAAATAGAAGTAGGTAGAAGATAAAAGAAAAAAATCAAATTGTTAGTATCTAGCTCTAAGATGAAATCGAAAATCCCTAATTCCAATGGTGAGATTGCTCTTGCAAGTAAATTAAACCATGTGGAACTTTCTTTTTTAAAAATTGTAGAAATTGAGTTGAGAATGAATTCCCTAAGTTCTTTATTGAAGAAAATGCTTAGATTGCCCCCAAAACAAGACTGTCTCTAACTTTCTCATCTTTAGTCCAAATATAATGAATCAAATCTTTCCATGAAGAAAAAACATTTTCTATAAGAATTTAAGAAAAAAAATTATTTTGAAAATTTCTGATTTTTTTGTAGTGCTTAGAAAACACCACTTTGACATAATCTTTGTCCCCAGTCACCAATTGAAATACAAATTACATTCCCCAAAAGCGAATGTGTTTTTCATTCTTCAAATTTTTTTTGGAAAAATCATGTCAAAATTGGAGTTGCATATCCCTACTTGAAATCCATTTCTTGAGGGGACTTTGGAACTTTAGGGTTTTAAGCCATGAAATGAAGCCATAAAAGTGAAATCACAATTGAATCCAAAGCCAAAGCCATGGTACAAAGCCACAAAAAAGAAAGAATATTTTTAACCCAATGTTAAGAAAACTTAGTAAGGAAAATTCATATATTATATTTTTGTTTTTGTTTTTTCATTAGATGAAATTTATAAAAAGAAATTGTTGTCTTAAATGTTTAATTGAATTTGTTTTGTCTTTAGTGTCTTCAACCTTCATAACTTTCATCTCATTGAATAGAAAGATAAAATAGATAACTTTTTGAACAAATTAGATTAAATTTTTAAAAAGAACTTATTTTTCTTTGCAATTAGGTTTTTTAATTTTTTTGGATTTAGTTGTTTGGTTTAAAAAAAATGTCAAAGTAGGACATTTTGTTTAGTAGCCGTTTTTGGAACCTAAGTCGAAGATCTATGATATCTACATATACCTCTTCTCTCATCTCTTCTCCTTTCGACTTTGTTCTTTATGTACTCCATTGTTGGCTCACTTTCTTCATTTCTTGTGGTAAGTTTTTCCCTTGTTGTGAGTGATGTCTTTTTTTCATAGGCAATTTTATGTAATTTCTAATGAAGATAGTGCTATAGCATTGTTAAGCACACTTCCATAGTCATACAAAGGACTGGTTGTTTCTTTAAGTGGACAAACAACTCACTTTGTAAATAGTAGTAGGTCTACTTTTGCATAAAGAAGTAAGAAGTAAGTCATTAGAAAAACTAGTAACTTAGAAAAGCTTGGAGCATTGTTCACTTATAAAAAGTGATTCAAATCTTTTCCTAAGAAGAAACATGAGAGTAAAGAATCACAAAATTTTCCGAAGAAAGTAGGAAAATGTTTTTATTGTCAAAAACCATGTCATCATATAAGAGACTTTAGGAAAAGAATTACGCAGATGAAGGAAGAAAACAAGTCAATAATGTTATTGACTCACCTTCATTATTTGTAGCATCCTTTTCAGCCAATATTGTAGAAAACAATAAATGGTATCTTGATTCAGAAGCCACACAACACATGACTCCTAGTCGCGATTGGTTTTTCACTTATTCTCCTCTTTCCTCAAGTGAAAGGGTATTTTTAGGTGATGATATGAGTCATGTCATTAAAGGACAAAAAGTTGTTGCTATGAAGTTAGAAGACGGGTCTAATAGACACATAGAGAATGTGTATCATATTCTGGAGCTTAAAAAGAACTTGATTTTAGTAAGTAAAATCACTGATATTGGTTATAAGCTTGAGTTTAACACATATTTATGTCTTATAAAAGACATAACCAATAATCTAGTACTCCCTCCGTCCCATAATGATCTTCTTGTTGGCTCTAATTTTTTGTCCCAAAATGATCTTCCTATTGCATTTGTGATGTTGCAAATTGGTCAGATTTAATTTTCGATTGCTCTCTAGGATCAACAAAACAATTTTGAGGAATAGCTCCCCCTCCATCCATTCAATCATCAATCAAAAGACACATGAAATGATTCAAGGGGTCAATCAACATTGTTTAGTTTTATTTTTTGCATCTCTTTGAGTATTGTCTAATTGAAGGAAAAGAAACTTTTGGAGTCAATATTGAGGTCCACACATGGGCTTTGGCTTATTCTAAATGCCCATAAAATTATAACCTCACACTCAACAACTAAATTCCCACTGGTGCTATTTTAAAATGCCCCAAAAATTATACTTTTCAATAATTTAAAACTACACTTTGAAAAAGGCTTCAAAAGTCAATGTTTGCAGGACACTAAGAGTATACTAAACTCTACCTACCATGCAAAATGGGTCTTTAAAAAGTTATTTTTAGCCTTAATTTGGAACATTTTGTCAAACATGAAGATCATTTTGGGACAGAGGGAGTAATTATTTTGGAAAGAGAGATGGAAATTTATATAGCTTAGGCATTTTTGGAAACATTGTTTCTAAAGATTAGAATAATCAAATCTTAGTTACTACTAAGATACCTTCAACAAAAGTCATGACTCATGTGGACTTATGGCATCAACGCCTAGGTCACATAGGTCTCCACAAACTACAAATTATGCGTAACATAAATCTAGTTCATGGTTTACATAAAGCATTATTTCATAAAATAAGTTTGTGTCCTAGTTGTACAACAACGATGTAAGTTCAATACGGGACAAATACATTGGGCCTCTAATAAATTAGAACTTGTTCATTCAAATGTTTGTGGACCAATGCAAACACAATAACATATTCACATAGTAGAGTGCAATACTTTGTAACTTTTATTGACAATTTTTCGCGTAGAATTTAACAATTGTTCAATTTATAGCCAAGAAAAGTGAAGTTTTTGACAAATTTGTTGAATACAAGAATATGGCTGAAACTCAAACTAGATGTAAGATGAAAATACTAAAAAGTGACAACGGAGGCGAATATATTTCTGGTCGATTTACCAAGTATTGTCTTGATCATGGAATTCTTAGACAATTTATTGTTGCATATACCCCTCAACCCTCAACAAAATGGTGTTGTTGAGAGAATGAATTGGACCCTTGTTGAGAGTGCAAAATGTATGTTGTTTCATATGGAAATTAGTCTTATTTTTTGGGTCAAAGCCATAGCTACTGCATCCTATATACTTAATAGGTCACCTACTTGTGCAATTTTAGATTCTATACAAGAAAAATTATGGTCTCTCCTACAATTGTTTTTCTTGAACGTGTGACAAATTTCAGTTAATAGGATTTATTGATGTTGATTGGGCAGGGGATCATGCCTCGTGGAAATCTACTTTTGTTATATGTTTCTTTTAGAAGGAAGAGCGTTGAGTTGGAAAAGCAAACAACAAAGTACTATTGTTGTGTTGTCTACATAAGCTGAGTATGTTTCTGCTTCACAATCTATCAAAGAAGTTATTTGGCTTTGCAATTTACTTCAAGACTTGGGAGAAACACAACATCAACCCACAATTGTATATTGTGATAATCAAGGAGCTATTGCTCTAAGTCATAATCCCAAATTTCATTCTCGAACAAAACACATCGATGTACAACATCACTATATACGAGAACAAGTAAAAGATGGCACAATGGAGCTAAAATATTGTTTGACTGAGAAATGTTAGCTGATTTGATTAAGTAAAATAAAACATGAAAATTGTGTTCAATCTATTGGATTAGGTATTGTTAGTAGTATTGTAGCTAGGAAGTTATTAAGTTTTTGTTAAGGGAGGTTGTTGGATGTAATAACATTAAACTTAATAGAATTAGTCTTAATAGGTGTTACCTTTCATTAGAGACACACTTTTCTCGAAGTATGTGGCTTTAAATATAGATTGAAACCTTTCATGTACTATATATATAAAGGCTCAAGTGTTGAACATTATTATTAAGAAAAATAATTCAAAGAATGTTGTGACTCTTGTCTCTCTTATGCTGTTATCTTAGTTATTTTATCACACACCCAAACCATCATCTTTACATAGAATGAATGCAACAAACTAGGATCTGCAATTCATAGTTGCTAGCATGTAAACTTAGGATCTTGTAAACTTAGAACCTATGTTATAAGCACCTTCAATAGGTATGATAGGTCCTATTATACAATAATTTGAGTTTCTTGCCATCTTGAATTGTAATAAAACTATGCATTGGGGCATCAGGGTATTTTTTTGTGACATTTGTCAAATGCCACCTTTTTCTTTTGTTGAATTGTTTTGATGTATTGAGCATCAAGCATTCGGATTCCATTAACCCTTTAAGCATGAGAACCTTTGTAGCATAAAGATGTTACATTGGATGTCATTGTTGACATAAACACATGAAGACGTTACACTGGATGCTTAAGAAAATCCGTCAACTTTGACGCAAGAACATCCAATTAAATAAGGCTTTCTTCTAGTGTTTCGTTCATCATTTTTGCCAAATCATTTGTTTGGGATGATGGAGGGGTGTCCTATGGTCAATACTCAATACCATAAGTCATGGTGAGCTATTCAATGAGATCATTGAGAAAATGACTTCTTCGTTCATTAATCAAGGCTTGTTGTCAAATTGAGAGGTTTCTCTTTGAAAAATGTATAGTTTTCGGCTGCAATTGATTTCAATTTAATTTGATCCTTAAGAGAACTCCATTTGATGATCTTCAATGCTTTTCATACAGATAAATCATAACTCCAAATATAAGATGTTGTGTATGTTATATATATATATGCGTATAATGTATCCCTCTCTCTATTTTTTTGTATAAAAAATATATAAAAAGAGAATAATTCAAATGTATAAGGTACTTGTATATATACTTATATGCATACATATATCTATATGTTGTATAACCATATATACAAGGTTATATACCCAAATACAACTTTGAGAAACCATATGCAACCTTCATATGCAACCTTGAGAAATGTACTCAACACTCAAATGTGTGACGTGGATGTATAGAAATTTCAAATTAAGTGTGCCGTATCTTTTTGGAAAGATAATAAAATTTAACACAAACCCTACAAATCTTATATATATATCCCTTATAGTTTGTGTTTTATAGACAAAAAAGTGTGCTCTCTAAAATACAATAGCATCCATCACCTATTCACTTCAAAATATGACAATATGTAGAAGTTGTATAAAAGTTTCAAATTGTATGAGCCATAGCTTTTTGAAAAGTTGATTTCATCTTCAATAACTCTTATAATGCAATATATATAGCTTTCTAAAGTAAACACTCTGAAAATAAATGGCAGTCGAACATCTATTCACTCCAAATAGTGTAAAGAATGTTTCAAAACTCCAAACTAAGATTTCTATAAATTTTTAGAACTCAACAATCATTAGATGGGATTCAGATCCTGTACAGGGCCGTGAGTTCCCAAGTGCTGAAATCGCCGAAATGACGTTCCCAACGCAACCCGTTAGCTGTCTGACGTGGCATGGAGATTGCCACATCATTCCAAAAACAAAAACAAAAACAAAATGCATTTGAAGACTAAATTTATTTTTTATAATTTTTTCAAAAAAAAAGAATTTGATAGTGGCGTTCTTTCACTGCCGGGGGAACAACGCCGGGAACGGCCCTGAAATGGCCCTCTAGGACTCCAAAATCTCATCTAATGATACTGAAAACTCTCATCAAATTTTAGCATTAGAAGAGATTTCAGGATTTTGAGGGCTGTTTCAGCGCCGTTTCCGGCGCTGTTCCCTCGGCAGTTAAAGAATGCCGATGTCAGATTTTTTTTTTTTGAAAAAATAAAAATAATTTTTTTTAAAGTTCTTAAAATGAGAAACAAAGTTAAATTATTATTATTATTATTTTTTTTTTTTCTTTTCCGAAAAAACTGACTTGGCTGTTTCTCGGCTAGGTCAGCACATGCGAGTAACACCGGATTTCGGCGGTTCTCGGGGGGGATTCGAGTTGGGAACTCGCAGCCCTCCACGAGAGCCAAAACACATGTAATGAACTAAATTACACTCAAAGAAATATCTATAAGCCTCCAAATTTTTGCCTTTGAATTCAATGATAGCTAATCCTTTTACATGCTTTGAGTGTAACTTTTGTACAATAATTTCAAACTAAGGTTTTTATAAATTCTAAAAACATAATACAAAGTCTCATCAAATTTCAAAATCAAGTTACATTCAACAAAGTATCTATAAAATTTTGCCTCTAAATTTAGTAGTAGTTAATTTTTTTATACCTCTTTAAGCATAATATTTGGATGAGAATTCCAAAGTATGAATTTTACATATTTGAAAATATAATACAAAGAGGAATATCTTTTCAAAATTTTTATAGCCCAAATCTTATTTTTTTGGCTCGCAATCAAGAAACAAATACACGGCAAAAAAAACCAAGAAAGTCATGAAGGAGACCTCTCCTTTTATCCTATACCTCTATTTCATTTACAGAAGGTGATTCCAGCCCATATCTTCACCATATGGTTAGCCTAACATCCATTGGTTACTATTTTTGTCTCCAAAATTAACTTCTTATCCTTATCTTGATGCCATATAATCCCAAATCTCAACTAGAAGGTAACTAATTTCATCTTTCTCTTCTACAACTTCATACACATGAAATAAAAATTGAAAATTGAAAATATCTCAAAGTACAAAAATAAAGGAACAAAAACTTAACAATTGTTTAACAAAAGTAATAACGGAATTTCAAGAGAAACATCACTCCATCTACAGAAACTCAAGGATGCATATAACAATAGTCGCAACATATTTTACATGATTCAATTATATCAAAGGATTGATCGATCCTTCAAACCAACATTGGTAGCCATGACTTCTTTTGATAGATGCAATTATAGAATCTATGGAGAAGAAGTGCACATTACATGAGATTTGAGGCCAAGGAAAGGCCGTTTTAGGTCTATTCCCTTGATTGTTCACTACGACTAAGGGATACTAGCCACTGTTATTAGGGCAATAATGACCCAATATTTATAAAAAAAAAATGGTCAAAAGTATGTCTTGAACCAAATTATTAAATTTTTTTTCCAAGGTGGCATAGTCTCCACCACATCAGCAGAGAGTTCCCTGTGCATTTCTACAATTCCAGTAGTATTAAAGGGCATTGGGAACTCACAATCTCCCAATGCCCTCAAATCTCTTCTAATGCAATAGTTCAATTTTGTTAATTTTTCAATTTTCTATAGTACTAGTGCATTTGTGGTGTTAATATCGGGTGGTTATCAGTTATATAGGATTTTACTATAGTTTACATCAATAGTTGAATAGACATGGATGAATGGAGTGTGATCTATTGTGGCAGTTATTAACTAATCGGCTGATGTTAGTTAAAGACAATTGTGATTTTCAATGGTGGCAGTCTAGAAGAGAGTCTAGGGCTCCGGTATTGGCCGGCAGTGGTGGAGTGATCTATAGTCCTGGGTGTGAGAATTAAGTGAGTGAGAAGTTTAGTTTGTATTGTACTGGTGATTGTTTTATTTGTGCTGGATCGATAGAAATTAAGGAGTGAGAATGTGAATGGAATGAGGAAAAATTGTAAATTTGTGATGAAATATAATATGGAGATTTGATGGAGTTAGAAATTTGTATCTATTGCATTCAATTGAATTTAGTTTATTGTATGCGATGGATTTGGAGATGTTAAAATCTATTGTATGGAAGTGGATGATGTGCTAAAACTATGAGGAATCAATTGCGTTTGTGATTGTCAAAATAGAATACTGAATCTATATGTGTAACATGTTGAGGAAATTACTATTGTTGTGGTTAAGTATTAACTACGTTTGGTTTAATTGTATTATCAACAGAAGTTGGGCTGGTTGTATGGTATGTGCCAATGTTTATTGAACATAATTTTATGGTGTGTTGTATGGCTTGGATTGGAAGTTAATCTATAGAGCCAGTGGAGTTAGTTTTTATTGGTAGAGTAATTCGGTAATTGAAATCAATAGAACTGAAGATGAGTGATATAAGAATGAATAAATAATGTTCTAAGAAGGAACTTGAGTTTAAAAAAAAGAAGGAATCTGCTATGGAAGAAAATAACAACAAGAATCCAACTGAAGGAAAGATGGAGTTCAATTGTAAAGGCAAAAGAATCAATTGAAGATGCTGGACAATTGGATGAACAGATCATTAGAAGATTGTACTAGAGCGGTTGGAGAGATTGATAGGAAACAAGGGAACAAAGTTGGAGCTATAGAATCAACTATAGATTGATTAAGTTTTTAACCTTGATTTTAATTATAATAAAGATAGCTTATCCATTGTATTTGCCTAAGTATGAATTCCCTTAAATCTTCAATTGTGCACAGCCTTGGGTTAGTGAATTTTCCTTAGGGATTACCTAGAGTGCATCCATACCTCCCTGTGATCCAACTTAAAACTATAGAAATTTATCAATGGTTCATCCATGGTAAAAACCAATCTACAATAGCCCTAACTGTACAATAAAATTGATCATCATTGAAACCTTCAAAATACTCTTCAAACATTACTTCTTAATTGCCACATTCAACACATCCAACTTATCATAAGATCACCAACATCTGAGTGTTACGTTGAAGGTTCCTAGGCCATTGTTGATCAATGCAAGGTTGTTTTAGTAGTTGAGAAGGTTCAATTTTTTTTAGACGCTTGTGTGGCAATGCAAGGCCAATGAATGAAGGAGATGATTCTGTAGTTGTGACAAAAGAAAATTCAAGTTCAGGCTTTAGTTGAAGTTTTGTATCTTGAAACTTTATAAAGATCCTTCAATTTGACATATTAAAATCCAAGAAAGTAAAAATAAGATCTGAACTCAAAAGTAATAAAATTCTATAACTTAGAAAGATTACATCTAACTAATGAGGCTTGTAGGTGGTTATCTTCTTTTAATAGTTGGCTTGTACATGTCAATGATGGGTGTCATCTTTATGTCACTTTAAGTGATGTCATCAATATGACATATCTCTTTTTATGTATTATTGTAATTAAAAAAATATAAATATAATATATAAATATACATTTTTACATAATGTACACATTTCATATTTGCAAAGTGACATTCACCCCTTCACACTTGTACATCCTTTGGCATGTGCCAACGGGTGATTGCAAGAAAGATCGGTCCTATTTGGCGTTACAATTGAAGTGATTGAGTTGCCATCAATCATAACTTTCGGAAAATGAAGTTGATGGACTTGAAATTTTTATTGGAGATGGATAACTGAGAAATAATGAGATTCATTATTTTTCATAAATTTTGAAAAATAATTTTATAATTAAATGTCAATTTAGCTAATTTGTCACACTTTGCGGTTTAGGGTTTTTTAGTACTATGGAACATCCAAAAATTATGATATTCACTTGAATTTTTTGTAGGCTATTTCTACACTAGATGAGCATGTGCCCACCAAAGGGCATTCAAAAAAACACAATTTTTTGTCCTCAACATGCATGCGAATAGGGGTCCCTTGCACATAGCACTCCAAACATTCATGATGGTTTCAACTTCTAGTTTTTGGTGAAATTTAATCACTATCAAGTCTTTACAAATGGTCAATTTTTAGTTTTTATTTATTCATGATTTTCTAATTATTATTAATTTATACTTAATTTTATCTACTTTCTGCGACAAACTGTCATTTTTTTCAAATAGTATTGTTTCAGTATTATTAAGTACTCAAAAGTACTATTGGCCATTGATTTTTCAGATCAACGACTAAGATTGCTCCATTTTATAAAACTATAGTATTCATAGTACTGAGCTCAAAAAATCATAGTTTGGGCAGAACGCTACCAAAATCGTTTGGTCTCTTTTGCAATCATCCACGAGCACTGATGCTACAAATCACGGCACTCAAGGATGGACTTAGGATTCTTGGGCGCCATTTGTTACTTATTTTTCCCTCCAATTTCTTTTTTCTCATTCAAACTAGGCTGCATTTAAAGGTTGGCAATAGATGAAAAGTCTGGGCATAGACTTGTGTTTTGGCAAAGACGTCTGGGCATGGATTTAAGGTCTAGGCACGGACTTAATATTAGATACGGACGCATGGGCATGGATTTAAGGTCTGGGCGCGGACGCTACAGGCTAGAACATGGACGGGCTTGGGATTTTGATGGGGCACTTGATTTTTCTGAAATATGTTCACGCCTCACCGATATTGTATCCGTGCCCAGACCTTAAGCCCACGCCCATACATGCGTCACTGCCCCTACTCTAGCCGCCAGGTGGCATGCTGATAATTCCACGTCGGTTTCTTTTTACCATGTCAAAAAGTCAACTATATGTTGACTACTTTGGAAGGGCAGTTGGGTCAATCGGAAGAGCAGGCGGACGAGTGACTTGTTCCATGTGATAACCAAAGCTCTGGTCTAGAGTCCGGAAGGTCCAATAATGTTTTCAATTTTGCAGAGCTGAAGGCCAAAGGTCTAGGCCTAAAGCCCCTAGCCCCCAATGGAAATGGGCTCTTAGAACATACATTGGATGTGATAGTCGAAAGTTATCATATAGAATTGTGTTGCTAAAAGCCAATGAGAGTGACACATCACCAAGATTCGACTCTCAACTATTTAGGGTTGACACACACATGTGAGTACAAGCACCTTTAGCTAGTAGTACAAAACATGGTTGACATGGAACACAATTGAAATATAGGTATTGACAACCAAGACCATCGTCAAGTACTCACTGCAAGTCTACAACCAAATTAGCCACACACATAGCCAACACCTAAGGTATCTCTGCCTATGATAGGCAAAATGGGAGGTAGCCCATTACAAGCAAAATTATTCTAGTGTTGCACATTTCAGAATTCAAATTTACACCATGAGTATAACTTTGCGTGTGATGGGCTGGCTCCCATTTTGCCTGCGCCTGCGATGGGCTCCTGCAAAGCCTGAAACTTCACTATGCACCCAAAACCGAGCCCAAAACTTAACATGGTCGACACAGTCCTCCCTGAGGGGAGTTATAAATGCAGCTCTGCTCGGATGGCTGACAGCCACATACATAATTATATATGTGAAGTGTGATACTGAATTTAACCCGATTTCGCAGCAGTCTCAAGGCAAAGCAGCTCATTGCTGAACATCTCGGCGACGGTGCAGTGCATGAATGAATGAAACGACTCCGTCGTGACACAATGTCGGGCAAGTCCGCACTACACTAATTCCATTGATTTCCACCACTCGAGTCATGCAGATGAACAGAATAGCATTTGAATTTCAGGCTTTTGTGATAAAGAAAAGAAAAGCTCAAAAACTTCGTCTATTTCATTAAAATGGCGGTATTCCATTAAAAAGGCACAAAATGAAACCACTGAAAGAATGAAAACAATGGAAAGATTGTCCGAGGGGAGTGGAAATGCATGAACTAGGAGTGATTTGAATGACCCTATTGCAACACACTTATTCTCTTTTGTAGAAGATATTCCATTAAAATAGCGTGTGGAATACCGCCATTTTAACGAAATTAACCATGTAGCAGCTAGATGCATGCAGAGTGGGAAATCAATCAGTTTATTTGTTTTTGTCTCTGGTAGCTCAAAATTGCTGCCACTCAATCTTGGTCGTGAAGTGTAACCAGGGCTTGGAACCTGAGAGTGATTCTCGAGAGATTTTCCAAGTGGGTGGAGTGCACGCAATTGACAGAGGGAAATTGAAATTGGAATGCGTAGTCTCAGATCATAGCAATTCTTCTGAAGTTTAACAACTAGCCATGACCGCAGATTCAATGTGCAAATACGGAGCGTAGAACTTAAACTAGCTTAGGGTGGAGTTACATATCAGGGTGATGTTGTTATGATATTGAGCACTTTGTTTTACCCTCGAAATTGTTGTTTGATCCTTGGATACTATAATTTTAGTGATGCCCTGCACACGACGAGTTTGGATTTGCCATTACCTGCGATCTCTATGCAAACTGGCCGTCACTATCATACATAGCTGCTGCGGCCCACGCCACCAGACTGACATGAGTCAGCTGAGTGATCGATTATATCTCTTTGAAGGAACTAATTAGGGCATGCAAGAAAAATGCACGATCAATGTGAAGCTCTGAATGGTGTTTTTTTTAAGCATAAGCAACAGAATTTAATCGAAATAACGTCGATTTCGTTACTTGGCGCAGTTCCATTGGAATGGCGCAGTGGACCCCGTCATGACAGGAAGGAAATGAAATGATTTAGGGAGTCGAAAGGGAGCATGGGGGTTACAATGCTGTGGATGAGATGCAATTTGCATACGAATTTGCATATCTGTCTGCACAACAACGAGCTAATGCAAATGTCATAACTGAGCATCAAAGTACCGCCTATTTAACTGAATGGACGATTGAATATCTAGTCTAGATGTCATATTCGTTAATTTGGCATAATTTCGAGAGATTGTCATTTTCCACTTTTCTGGAACCTCAGATTATGCCAATCCTAGTTTATAGAGACCATGCTCTAAATACTAGGATTGATAAGGATTGGTACAAATATATGTTTCATTCCACCTTTAAAGTGCCAACGTCGTGCGTTATCGCCAATTTAACGAAATCATCGCCAATCTAACGAAATTAACGTTCGAAGACCTAGAACCGAAACCAGTCATCTTCGAGAAATAATCAAACTCCACAGTAGCACTGTACTAACTGGATCATACGAATTGTTTCATTTTCTATTCAGGCACAGTCAGAGCGGCATTAATTAGCTTACTCCTCGTAGTTAGTTAGCCGCAGGTGAGAAATGGAATCCACACAGACTGGAACTAACTGGAGCGTGCAGCAGGCTATGACCCTGGAAATCCATGTTTTTTGGTGTTCATGAAACCACGATGTTGAATATGCTTTTGAATTACGTGAAGAAATTGAGACTTGATCATAGATTACGTGGGATTACTTTTACATCATTTTTGGTTTCTGGGGCATACAGTCCCTGCCGGCGCGGATAACGAGGTTTCACTGGCCAGATTGACATTTCATACAACCTCATTTTCGCGACTTGCAGTAAGTCAAACATTTTCCGTTCCAAGTACTGAAAACAAGGACTCAAGTGTTCATATGCAAGCTACCAATGTGCTAATTCGGCCCATTCAAATTGGATATGTACAAACTTGTTCTATAACCAGCTGGCAACTCCGGTGAGCTGCATTTGATTACTGGAAACCGGTCCGGTATCTCCAGGAATCAATGTCTGTTTTGCCAAGGTAACGAGAGTCAGTCAGATATTGCATTGGAGGCTGTCAATTCAAATGCATAGTTCCAGGTGCCTACAAGTAAACCAAGATGCCACAGCATATATAAATTTACAACTGCAAACCAGTGTTGACGACAGAGAAATAAATTCAGAAATAATAGATTAATAATGTGCGTGATTTGGGGGACGCAAGAGAGGTACATTTGGACTGGAGACAATGGGAGCTTCCATCTCGTGCGCATTCTTCCAAATTGGAGAAAGGCCATCGAGTACGTGAAGATCACAGCAATAGACGCAATATTAGATACTGCAATCCTCACCGATCACATGGACCAATAACAACCTACACTAGTTAGGAAAATTCAACTGGAAACGTCACTTGTGTACGACTAGGAATGTAACGGATATGAAGCAGATCGACAGTTCTTTTGTGACACTAATTCATTACTAACAGGATATCCAGCTAGAACTTCCTAATTTAATTTGTCCTAAAAATTTCGAAGACTTTTGCTTCTACCCTCCAATCTAAAGTTGGGATGGATGGGATGGTATTCGGCGAGCGAGCTCTACATTTGCAAAGCCTGCAAACTCATGAGCCCTTACCGACCATCTTATTTGTGCTCACTGGTTGAAAATCACTTGCAAGTAGAGCCTTCTCGCTGTCGGGACTCGAGGGTTGCAAGTTAAATTGCAGACCTCAAGTTCGTAGGACCAACCTGAAATCGCACAGAATCAACAACCACTAGTCAGATCTCTAGTCGCACCAGATTTCAAACAATGAGCCCCGTCACACCAGATTTCAAGCAAAGACTCCGGCAAAGACTAGAGTTCTCATTAGAAACTTTCATTTTCATTACGCTGAAGAAAATTTGTGGTACTAGTGTTCCTCATATCCCCAAAGCTTTGAAAACATGTACTTGGAAGATTTTGGACTTCGATCCGAACCAGAAAGGCCAAAACCTCCGCAACTTCATTTTTGGGACCAGAGTGAAGTCAGCTGGCTATGGAAAAAGAGATCTACAGGAAGTTAAAGCGACCAGATCGAGAAAGGACGTACATGGTGGAGTCTACACAGCTGTGAAAGCTAGCGTGTGTAGCTAGTCGGTCACGAACGTCCAAGTTGGGCAACAAACGGTCGGAGCTCAAAGACGCGAAGAACGAAGTGGATTTGCGAAGATGAGTGGTGTAGCGACGGTGGTGATCACAAGTTGCACGGCTTGGAGCAGCATCCATCCCAGACTCAAACCAAAAGCTCGATAGACAAGCTTCAACACACACCAGCAAACAAAGAGAAGACTGTGTTGCCGTCCGACACACCAGCACACAACCACTCACCAATCCTGTTTAAACTCCAAACACAGCGGCCGTTCTGATGGCGATCAGAAAGTTAGTCTCGACCAGACACGATACGAAAAACTCACGGTGCTGAGCGAAACAAAACTAAACATGCATTAGCACAAGTGCATGACAGACCCGACGGCAGTCTAGCCCGATGCCCGAGATGGTAACCAGGTACTTGCAATAGGCAGATGGGAAGCAATTCTAGCTAGCTTAACTTTCTAGCAGCAGTTCAATGACACTTTCGAGACGCGGCTTGCACTGAAGCCGGGATCTGCGGACCATCGATCACATCGGAAGTGGAGAGGAAAGGTGAGCTAGCAGAAGAATTGAACCTCAACCAATTTGGAGACGGGAAGAAGCAAACATTCAAGCTGCCATTTATAAGAGTATCCGATGTTTGACCTAATTTACATAGCTGCATGGATAGAATGATGCCGTGTGATAATTTTGCACTGAGGGCCGAGCTCTGGCGTGTTCAGCAGTTCAGGCCTTCAGGGACCGGACATCATGGTGTGGAGGACCTTCCATTATGGGGCTCGCAATCTTCTGTCTGTCTTACTCGGGGTCTTATTCGACAATTTTAAAATCATTTTGCTTCCATCGCCATGCCGATCATAGCTGTCACTACTAACCTAGTCGATAAAGATCAGGGTGGATTGACTCCCTCGCTCGGCCTTACCAGGGGTGCATGTAAAAAAAAGCCCCCCATTTTGGGCCGTTCTAGGATATATTCATGACCTCTCTAAGCTAATTTGGGGTCTTTGATCGCAAAAATGAAATAAAATTTTGCAAAAAAGTTCATGTGCAAAAAACAAATAACTCCAGGGTTTGCCCGCAGGGCCGAGCGAGGGGGTCAGTTCACCCTGGCCTTGATAAAGAACCTTATGTTTCCATGTTTTACCCCATCAGTGAGTCAGTTAGTGACACATACCTTATTCCCACAAATCTATGCAGTACTAAGTTAGATCCGATGTGATATAGGCTCCCGTAACTCATGGGGGTGGTTTTGAAGGAGAAAAATCTATTGACCAAGACTCTCTCTTGAGTCAGAGTTGGTTGAATAATCATGACTATCTTAACTGAGATGAGCTACAGTATCTGGTGAGACCGTGAGAGAAGTTGCGGTACAGTGGAAGCAGGAGTCACTCCGCCCAGTTGGCGAATGAGCTTGGCAGGGCTCTGATTTGAAAGGACCCACCTTCTGACCTTTTCAGACAGTACCATTTGACCTTTCCTGTGAGATTTTTGGGTTGTCACTGGGGCAGGTACATTCCTCTCAGAGCCTTATCATCTGCACAGTTACGCCTTCCTTCTGCTCTCTCCAGATGTCCAGATAAGCTTAACCCGGGAAGGACGCGTCCCCCCATGACCCTATTTAGGTAGTAGCCACCAAAACAGGGGCATTCTACTGTAGTTGTTTCTACAGTGGAGTCATCCATCGTCACTGACCTACCTTACCTTACCTTTTAGGTCGGCAGCGTCCTGGGGTAAGTTAGGAAGTCGGAGCACTGCAACGCCGCCGAGATGTACGAACTTTGATCACGACTGAAAATTTAATTGAATTACTCGCTGCATCAATTGAGACTCAGTCGAATTATGACTGCATTGAGACAATTGCTTGTCGGGATGCTAATCTTTAACCAATGAGGTTTCATCCCAGATTATACAATTATGGATTTACCATACCTTTCCATATTTTCTTTTTCCGAAACAAATGAACAATTGATCATTCAGACTCTCCGAGTCCTCTTTTCGAGAACGTCATTCAGAATATGTGTCGAGATCGTCCTTCCCATGCCAGTAGAACATCAACAATTATGCAAATATTATACCCTGTCAACAGTTGTCGTGCATCGTGTGTCATTGACATAGATTTAAAAATTCACCTCACCTAGCTACAGTAGCTAGAATGCCGATCGAAGTTAGATTGGATTAGATTCGTAAGCTTTGTGTCTGCTCTAGTCCCATTCTCTCGCTCTTTTTAATTCGATCTAGAGGTCTATCGTAGCTAAAAAAATGAGCAATATTGAAATTCATTGTATAGCTATTGCAGCATAACCATCGATATACAAGGTGATGCCATCGAATTTTATAATTTGCAAGTATCGTTTCTGCATCCATGACCGCCGCGCTAGCTGCTTGAACTTGGAACCAGCTGTAAGTTACTTGATTTCTGGCTTTTGCGGTCGTCATGCTAACGTTTCAGTAATTCTAATATTGCACAGTATTTATGTGAATCTCAATTTATGGACCACATTCTGCAGATAGATTGTGTAATGTGTACGCGACCTTCCTACCGTGCAAAAACAAAAATATCCAGAAATTTCGTGGCGTGTATAAAATTTCGTACAGTTCTAATTCTGAAAAAATTCCACTATGGAGGACTGAGCTTGAGATTACAATATTTTATAGACCTCAGACGAACTCCTCAGACCATGTTTCACAATACTGCTGTTTATATCATGTAATTCATTTTTTATTATTCACGAGAGAAAGGTATAATAACCTCTGACGTGGCCCGGCGATAGGCCCACGCAGTGATGGGTAATCAGCAAGCGCCCTATCATCGTCATTTCCACCAGGGACACTGAGAGAGAAATGTTTTTCACAACGCTATGCAACTAATGCAAGTTATGTATGCCATTACATTAGTACGTAGTAGTAGTGGGCTAGCTAGTGGTGCACGTCCCAACTGGAGGTCTCAACTAGACACCAAAACTAGTATGTGGCAGACTGACATTCACGGCAGGAGTGAATGCGAATTCATGCGGAGGTTATTCTGTGCACGAAGTACCACAGACTACGCTAACTGCAGTCTTTCTCCTCCGTTTCAAGCGGCACTAAGCTTAAGTTAAGTAAGCTTTCCGATTGTTCTGGTAACTTAAGAGGGACTCTGAAGGATTCAATTATTTCACTGAAGGTGCATGCATCTGAGGACTACAACTGAAGTGATCAACTTCTTTTTGAGCCCTTGATCTTTTCATGCACTAGCGTAGCTAGTTAGGCAGTGAAGCCTATTACCACCCTCATTCGCCCTCATGTACCTCTCTGTACATTTCCTTCTGGGATGTACACGGTGGGTAAACAAGGGTGAAATTGAGATAGGCTGGTTCACCTTATTTCAGGTACGCTAGTCGGCTGACATGTCTCCCGGGCGGCCTCCCCTGACAGCACGGTAGTATCCGGGTACACTCCAGCACGAGGTTCTTGTGTTGTGTTTTGCACAGTTTGGGTGAATCAACGTGACAATGTAGGGTGGCTCCACCCAATTCCAACCAGTGACCCAATTCCAACCAAATGAAAAGCCCTCACTGATTGTAGAAAACAAATGTGTGACTATAGTACATGCCTTAACTTGCATGTATTGTAAAGTTAAGGCATGTACAACAATCACACATTTGTATTCTGAAATCTATTTTGGCTTTTCATTTGGTTGGAATTGGGTCCTGGTCGGAATTGGGTACAGTTACAATAATGTTTATCTGAGACGAACAATTGCAATGCAGACTTCTCAAGGTTTTAGCTGGTTTGACTCAGGAAGACGTACCTAGCTAGCCTGGCTTTTGTATTGTACGTGATTAATTCAGTAGAACGACTGAATTGTTGGTATATTGTCGAATTGAGATTTTTTAAGTGCATGCTTATAATCTTTAATTTGCTTTGGAAACTTACGCCAGTTTTGTTCTAACTTCTAAGAGCATTTTGGCTTGATATCTATGTACAGATATGGGCCATCGATCTGCCACTCTGGCTCGTTGAATTAAGTGCACCAAGGTATGATTTTTATGTTGCTGAAGGTGCGCATTCAGACCGCTTGCTGCTCCCTTTACTTCACCATCGCCATATACAGTCATGTGATATTATTGCTGCAGCTCGATGAAAGTGTGTTACGGAGAGCCTGTACTGTACTTCTCTTTGATCTGTTCTGCTCCTTGTGGGGCCCTGGAACTCTCAACCCCAGAATCCCAGATTGCCAGCTTGAATGGTGCTTTTCAAGAATATTTCTTTTGCTTGCTATTCCAGAGACACTGGACCGTTTTTCAATACAGTCAAATGCTCCCTTGATTTGCACTATCGTAGCTATACTTCCCTCATTGCCAGGGTGAGCAGATTGACTGGTTCCTTTTCCCAGAATCCTGGTAAAACATCCGCTCCCAAAAAAACTGTAAGCTTCGTTGAACCGTGGCGTACTTTGTTGTAAGAGGGCAATCCTTTTCTCAATGAGAATCAGAGCTTCAGTTACATTTCAAAAAGCTATTTCAAAAGCTAGAAATTGGAATTAATTAAAAATAGATGAAGCTGAAATTGAAGACGCTACGCTGAGTAGATGAGTCTGAATTCCGACCTCTCAAATGTCACTGAGAAATGGATTGACCTCACGGGTGCAATTAATGCTGGAGTACATTGATCACTTGAAAAAACAACTCTTCCGAAACGACACCATGACAATGACAGTCTTCCTGTCATTAACATGTAAATTTCAATTTAAGACTGTATATATCTACGGTAATGAAAATGTCATCCTCAGTCTCAGAAAACGACACTTCGCTTGCATCACCACCAGGCTAGCGACCAGCTTGAATCACACAAGATCTAGACTCACGCCTCTCGTTTGCAAGTGTACTACTGAAAATGGACTTCATGAAATGAACTTAACGAAGGTCCGTGGAGTTCACACGTCATTGACTTTAACATGCACTTTCATGCGTGAATCACTGCATAAAATGGGGTCCAGAATTGATCTATACAGTCTACACTCTTCACCTAGCCATGAGTTTGCCCCACACTATGCTGTTACATCAACATACGCTTAAGATTTCAGAGTAACGTTAGGTTAAAGAATGTACGTAGTCCTTCCAACCAGCTTTTAATTAGTCTTGATTCAACTTTCTGTCTTTCTGTCTTTCGTCCTTCCGCAGCCCCACCTCTTCACGTTTAAAAACTACGCGAGGCTAATTAAACTACAGTACGTAGATCAAAGCAGGCCTGGACAACATTTGATAGAGTCTGCATGCACGTACCACATTCCTGTGCAGAAATAATGAAATTTAGTCAGATGGACGGAGCCGTTTCGCAACAGTCCAGGCCACCTAGCTCTGTTGTCGAAGAATTATTATCATGTGTGCTACACTGCTAGTTCGCTGATCGAGGGAGAGACGGAGCTAGAGTGCTTTCAACGACACCCCCACCCGTTGTCGCCTATTTCATATGAACCTGGAGACACTGCTTGGTTTGATTCCCTACAATGGTCTATCACGAGGAAACATCGGAGCAGTAATTACGGAAGCTAGCTAGTGGTTCGGAGTAGTTTCAATTGATTATTGATCTGGAAATCTGGAATCTCCATTTATATTAGGAGATCGATCAGCAATTCAGCATTTCATTGTTAACTATATATTTGATATTTCATCAACAACGTAGCTTACGAACGTAAACGTTTCAACGTAATTGGCTTTACTTCTGAGGACAAAACGTTTCCTTGTAGTGGTATGCATTAATTGCGGGCACCTGTGATGGCGTTCTTGTCCTTCTCTTGACTGACCTGCACAACAGCACAAGCCCAATTATTCTGCAACTGCAAGTCGACCGTATACTTGATAAAACTGTTGAGATTCAAATTTTTCTCATATGAAATTAGAACATGTTTCTGGAATTTTGAAATAAGAAAGAAAGAAAGAGTCGCAAGAAATGAAAACAAGTTATGGAATACAAAACATTCTTGAGGAGCCTAGGGAAAAAAATCTAGATTCATTTCATGCACAATCTTCAGGTCATGTGAGATGGGAGGTACCAAAGCAGTGATAAATCCATATCTATCCTGGATTTTAGACCTTTGTGTACGTATACGTCACAAATTTTGGAGACGGAGTAACGCCACTTTAATGCTCTAAAATGACGTTATTCACTTCTAAAATTAATGCTTTAAATGAATTTGTTTGTTCTTTGGTTACCATTCTACAATGGAGAAGGATAAGATCTTACAAATTACAACTGCTTAATCCCTTAAATCTTGCAATTTTTTATTTTTTTATTTTTCTTTCATATCTAACCATAGAATCTTGCACTAGTCTAGTGTGTAAATGTGTGTAAATGTGTGGAGAAAAATTTAGAAACTCGGATTGAGTAGATTGCAAAATATTTGCATTTAAAGTGAAGAAAAAAAAATTTTGCACCTATATATTCAACCAGTTTTTTTCTGTTGTAATTCATCTTAATTTATAATTTCTGCACTATTGATGTTGAATTTCTAATTTTTATGTTAAAGAATTGAGTTGAGAGTGTAGGAAATTTTTTTTAAAGAAAGACACTTAATTTTCACTCATTGAAATTTTTTCAAGTAGAAGTAGGTTTAAGATTGAAGTAAAAACTAAATTTTTTGTAGCTCTATTTAAGACAAAATTGAAGAAATTATAAATTTGACCCCTAACGTTGCCTCGCGGTTGGCTACAAGATGTCTTGTAGCCTCTCCCCATACTTTGCCTCCCTCTTGCTATCTTGATAGGTCTTTGTTCGTCGTTTTGTCCTTTGTGCAATTGTGCCTCCCCACCAAGCCACTTGTGGTTGGTGGGTTTGTACTTTTCTTCTTGCAATGTGAACATGGCTTACTAGTGACTTATAAAAACGGGTGAATTTTGTCCTTGTAAGAATGAACAAGCTAAAGTAGCCGACCTCTTTTTGACCACAACCTATTTTCGCTAGTTAGACTATTTTGTTTCCAATCACTACTTGCTAGTTGTAACAACTCACGTAGTTAGATGACAACTCACACAACACAAATGTCGGGGAAGTGTACATTGAATGCATACAATGATCAAAAGATGTACACTTGAAGCCATGATTATCACCTACTTTGAAGCATGGTCAATTTTGTAATTAGCCTATGGTTGGAAATGTGGTGCCCTATATAACAAGAATGGGTTGAACGGAATCCTTACAAAAAAATTCATAATTATTTTGTTTTTGAGGGGAAAAAAAGGAACAATTTTTGGAACCCTCAATAACAGGGGATTTTTCTCCACACCAAATGCGTACTGGAAGTACGGTAAATAATTGCTTAAGTGGTCGGAATGAGGTCGGAATGATGTTTTTGTTTTTGTTTTGTTTTTGTTTATTTTTTGGAACTTAGATGTTTGAGAACAATCGTGGATGACTGAACTGATTGTCCGGTTCCTGAAATTGAATTCAATTTAGCTGCTGATCTGCAACACAAAGTGCCAGGCTGCCAGCCAGGCTTCGTCACTCAAACTGTACTGGAGGTTCATGATCCCACCTGATGTCAATATATTCATTTAATTACCACTGACTGAGATTCATTCAGTTGCTGGAGACTGGAGTGCTGCACCAGCAGTAAGTAGCATTGAAGAATGCAATTATGTGTACTTTTTTATTTATTTATTTTGACATGTGCAGATGAAACGGAATTTCATTGCAGAATGCAGAGACGAAAGTACACTTAGGCTGGCTTGCCAGACCCAAGTGGCCTGTCAGCACAGCAGGAGAAAAACACCAGAGCAATTATGCAGCTGTGTTAGTATTTTGCCCTTGCAATGAAACAGTTCCGTTTCATTTGTTTTCAAAACAACAAGAAAACAAGAAAGTCTAATGCAATGATGGGAATTGATGCTTGAATTGGTGGCTTCAATATTGGGCACTTTGCAATTATACGTACGTGAATTAAGGGAAGAGGAGGAGAGGACGTTCATGTCCTTTGTTAATTAAGCTAGTTGGGATATACAATATCTGCAAGTTGGGATCGATTTGTGAATGCGTCGTCGTCGTCGTGAGCAGCTAGATATTTATTTCCGAATGCGTTCAGCACACGCCGGACGGACGCTTCGTGACTCTCCCACAATGCCCACTGACTCAGAATTGGTACTCCTCGATCTCCCGCCGACTGCTGACCGTTCAATTACTTTTCTAGAATCCTTGTCCCTAGCTACAACCGGCCATTGTACGCGCGCGCGCTCAACGCAAGTAAGCTATCTTAACTTACTGCTGGATCCATGCTCAGCTCAGCTGAATTCTTACAACAGCTGAAGAGGGTACTAGCTAGCTAGCTAGTAAAAGACTGGCATGGCTCGATCCTGCAATCCTGCCCAGCCTGTGCTTGGTTGTACTCTTTTCTCTTGCAATGAATTTGCTTTTCGATCATTTGTGCCAAACAGAAAACACGAAGTGAATGAATTGAAGTGGATGCCTGAAGTGCAGTAAGTTGTAAGAGTTAACATAATCCTCTAACTTTCGTTTTCGGCAAATGAACACATAATTCGATAATAGGCTAGTAAGGGTACTGGTGCTTCAATTGTCAGTTACGTTACGGAAAATTATGCCTGGTGGGTGAGGATCGAGTTCAGGGTAGGGTGCATAATTTTCTTCTTCTCGACGACGCACTTGTGGAATTGCAGCCAGGCGGCCAGAGCGGATGGGTGAATCCACTTGTTTATCTTTGACGAAATCAAGCTCAGTGGTGGGCTTTCGTCCCTTTCGTTTCAAATTTTCAAATAAAAAAACAATCAAGCTCATGTCATCAAGTCCCTGCATGAAAAGTGTTGATGATGATGCAAGGGCAGTGAGAGGTTGTTTTGAATATTGGCTAATCGTAATCTTCACTGAGGTGGGTACCCCAAAAAAACGCCATTTTTTTTGCTACAATGCCTACTTAACATTGCTACACTGGTCAAATTTTCATATTTTCTTGTTGGCAAGAGTGAAAAGGAGGTTCCAACACATGAAAGAACACAGTATTTGGATACAAATATCTATTTGAACACACGTACTATCTCTTGAAAAGATGCAAGCAAGTCTTGTTCTTACAATTTCCTCCCCCCTCTTTTAGGAAAAATCTAGAGCCATTGATGTGCTTAAAAAAATTCAATCCCCCTTCCCATGCCATCTATTTGAATTGCACCAAAAAAACTAAAACTAATTGAGGAGTATTGAAGGAGGCCAAACAAAAGAGAGAAGCATTAGAGAAAAAATGAAGCCTCTAGAAGGCTACTCTAGCAACCCCTAAGGAATCCTAAAATTTGGTTTCTTTTTGCAAAAAAAATTGTTTTCCCCCTATTTCCACCCACCTTGAATCTGCAGCAACGCAGAAATCAAAATTAATGAATAAGTAATTGATTAAAAAAATTGATTAAATTTTTTTTTAAATTCCAATCTGAAATAAAATTTAAAATTTTTTTTAAAAAAAAATCGCAGAAACTAACAGATTTTGAGATATTCACCTTAGCCGACATCAAAGGTGCGGCACTTTTCAGGGTGACAAACCAAGTTCGAAATAGCTTGGTCTATCACCACGAGGCAGTCCTCTGGAGGCCTCATTTTTTCTCTAATGGTGGCGGTTCATGTATGACTAAATGTAATACGTCACTGGTAGATTGGCTCATTGTGCTATGATGCCTATGTGCTTGCCATCAAAATAATTGTCTTGAGAAGAAGCTTCCTTTCCAATCTTTTAACTTCCTTGCGTGATCCTCCAATTAAGTAAGCATTCTTAAATAGATTATCTCTCTTTGCAAACAATATTTGAAATTTTATGTTTTGGGATGCCATTTTTAATGCAACATATTGAGTCCTATAATTTGTTGTGTTTTCTTATTGTACAACACGACTAAGATCTCTACGGAAGGAGACAAAGCAAAATACAAAGAGTGGGCCAAAGTTGACACAGAAGGCCTCAAGGATTCTTATGGGAAATTTCATTAAAATGGCGCCATTCCGCAAGTTTGGCAATTTGTACAGTTCAAACTAGAAGGTCTAAAATGTACAACTGTTCTAGATGTTTGAAATCTATATTTTTATTAGATGTCTAAAATCTACAGCAAAGTGATTGCAAGAAAGACCGAATGATTTTGGTAGCATTTGGTCAAAAACTATGTTTTTTCTACCCAGTACTAGGAGTACTAGGAATACTACAAAATGGAACAATCTCAACCGTTGATATGAAAAATCAACAGCCAATAGTACTTTTGAGTACTTTATAACACTGAAATAGTACTACTTAAAAAAAATGACAGTCTGTCAGAGAAAGTAGATAAAATTAAGTATAAATCAATAAAAATTAGAAAATCATGAATAAAAAAAAAAATTGGCCATTTATAAAGACTTGATAGTAATTACATTTCACCAAAAACTAGAAGTTGAAACCATCATGAAAGTTTGGAGTGCTATGCATAAGGGACCCCTATTTGCATGCATGTTGAAGACAAAGAATTGTGTTTTTTTTAATTTCCTTTGGTGGGCATATGCCCATCTAGTGTGGAAATAGGCCACAAAAGGTCAAGTAAACATCATGTTTTTTGGATACTTCATAGTACTAAAAAACCCTAAACCGCAAAGTATGACAAATTAGCTAAATTGATATTTAATTATAAAATTATTTTTCAAATTTTTTGAAAAATAAAAAATCTCATGTTTTCTGAGTTAGCAATCATCTATAAAAATTTCAAGTCCATTGGCTTCAATTTCCAAAAGTTACGGCCAAAACCAACTCTGTCACTTCAATTGTAACGCCTCATAGGACTGGTCTTTCTTGCAATCACTTACCATCGTAAATGTTTATAGTTCATACTGTGCAATCTGAAATCTATACAAATCAAAGATTTTTTAAATCTATACATGTCCTAGATGTCACTATCACAGTTCACACCATGCGGTCTAAAAATGGCACATGGAATACCGCCATTTTAACAAAATTGGCCATTTTTGTAAGTTTTCAACTATTATTTGTTTTTTAGATGCGATTGTATTTGCTTCAACTATTTTGTATTCCACTTGAAATTCACTCATTTTGATATTATTTTCAAAGGTAATCAGATGGCTTGATGCATGTAGAAAAGGATTTTGTAATGTCTAATTAGTCAAATTGCACCTCTACTTATAGTGTATAGAGATGAATTGGGATTTGACAATTTATATCTTGATTTGTGAGGGTGCTAATGCTTTGGATTGCAATGGAATGGGATGCTTGTGAATTTTGAGTAAGCCGGTGTTTGAAATTTTGAATGCTCAAATTTTATGATAGTTATATAATTATTATTTGGTGGTCTTCATTATTTTTGTTGTTAATTATTGCTTTCTAATTCACATGTTTCTATATTTCTAAATGCTTTTCTCTTCATCTATAGACAATTTCAAGAGTTGGAAGGAAAAAAGAAGGAAATATGAGATTGAAGAAAAAATTGTTGAAGAGATTAGGATTTAGGATTGAATGTATAAGTTTTACATTCAATGGAAAAATAGGTAGTATGTCCCTTTCAAAATTTGTGTAAAATTTTTACAACCAATGGAAAATTGACACATGCATGTACCCTTCTTGTATTACATGTGTGCCTTTCTAAGTGTGTTTTCCCTATGAAAAAAGAGCATGGGCTTATACTTATCTCCAATGAAGCAAATTGTATTTTTTAGTATGATGCCCCTCCCCACAATGTTTGAGAAATTTGCATATATAAGAGTTTTTGGGATTGGAGGTGACATGAACAACTATAAATTTTATTAGCACACTCAAAAAATGCACTTCCAAAAGCCATAAGTTCAAATGAAGAACTATCAAATTCATTACACATTCCACCTTGTAATTGTTGAAATGCAATTTCTTTTTATAAGTCAAAATCATAAATAACTCCAAATCAACACTTGCATGTTTAAATTTTCAACAATGAAAATCATGATAACACTAGGACCATTTTCAAAGCAAATGGATAAGTATCATTTTTTAGATCCCAAATCAAGTGTAATGGACAAGCTTTGTTCAAAGTTAGGAAATCAAGTAAATTCACAAGCTTTAACTCTTCCACTAATGGTACATATATGCCTTTGAGGACTTTTTAAAAATCAAATATTTACTTTTTTCAATGAAAAATAAAAACTTTGAATAGCTAATCTTCAATACTACCCATAAAAAATTTTAGAACACTAAAAAGAATTTAATTGCCCACACACAAATGAGATGAAATTTTGGAGCAATCTATAACGTCGCTTAGGCAGTTAAGGGATAATGCTATTGAGTAATGATTAAATTATCTAGCAAACTGTCTTTAGAAATTACATAGAGAAAATTAATTTTTTAATTGATAATTGTAGAGAAAAGAGCATTGCAACTTTTGTTAAGCAATATTTCATTACAAATGCATGTTAGTATATCCCTTCATTGCATAATTCTAATTCTTCTTTCCCATTTACTTATTTGTGTAATTCCTAAATGTCCAAATTGCATTTTTTTCTGGCAACATAGCAATTTTAGGCAGTTCACTACCAATGGAGTTTTTATTTTTTTTCTTTGAAATTTTCACAAAACACGTGCCCAAGGAGTAGCTTTAAGGTCCAACAATTTTCATAATTTTCAAATACATGGTTAAAAAGTTATTGTATGATATGTAGTTTTCATTGCTTAGCGAGCAGCTTGGATAGCAAAAAACACTTCTTTTAAAATCACTTTTAAAAAAATAAAAATTTGAATTGGTTCTCTAGATTTATCTATACATTTGAATCATTGAATCATTGAAGATTTGAATCATTCCGTCTTCATTAATGAGATGAAAGTTATGAGGAGTTTTAGTTTGGGGTAGTTTGTTAGTAGTTATGGAATCTCTATTCTGAGTCAACCTTTGAAGTCCTTTATTTAACTCAATTTTCAATACTTTTGGAAAAAAATAAAAACATCAGTTGTAGATTTTTTATTACAACATTATAACCATAGGGATTGGAATTTTTCAATTCCATAAATAAATTGTTAACAATTTAGTATTTTGAATCATTCTCTACTTTCTACTTATTATTTTTTTCCTATATGTTGTACAATTTCAAATGATTTGAAAATTTTTCAAGCATGTAGCCAACTTGCCTTGAAGAAGAAATCCAAAGAGTAACCCACTATTTTAGACATTTTTTTGTACAAATGTAACCTTCTGATGTGTAGCTTGGTTTTTCGCAAGGCCCCCCAAAGGATTTTTGTCACTTCAAATGCTAACATCTTGCAATCTATATGGTGAAATTTTTTGAAATTTTTCCACATCTTCTCAAATAAGTGCACTACAAGATCTTATAGCTACATGTATCTAAAAATTGGTAGTTGTACTAGAAATGATAGTTTGAGAGCATTTTTGGTAAAAATATAGTCCAAATCTTAGTGGGTTAAATTTTCATCTTTAAGAATGGCAAAATATTTGTTCAGTGTGGGAATTTTTTTGCCTTTGGTTGGAATGTTGAATAATGTTATACAATGACTACAAACACTGAGTCTATATTGTGTTCAATTTCAGTCTGTGTGTCATATGTTGAAAAGGAGTGGACAAAATCCAAATGAGCAAAGATGAATGTTGTAGTGTCTTTTGTGCACTACAATCCCAAAATAACTTGAAGCAAAAATCAATTACGGTTTGAAAGTAAATGAATTCCAAAGCTGACCATCCCATAGACTCGGTTATTGAGGCGGGTTTCATAATCACTCTAAAAATCGCCTATGCTTCTTTTTTGAGCCTTGATGACTTGAATATTTTACTACGCATTACATGTGTTTTGGCTCTCGGGGAGGGCTACGAGTTCCAAACTCGACCCCCCCCGAGAACCGCCAATATCCGTTGTTCCCGGCCTGTGCTGACCTGGCCGAGAGACGGCCAGGTCAGATTTTTCGAAAAAAAAAAAAAAAAAAAAAAAATTTAACTTTGTTTCTCATTTTAAGGACTTAAATTTTTTTTTTTTCAAAAAAAATGAAATCTGACAGTGGCGTTTTCTTACTGCCGGGGGAACAGCGCCGGGAACGGCCCTGAAACGGCCCTTAAAATCCTGAAATCTCTTCTAATGATGTTGTTGTATGCCATTTAAGACCCAATCCCATTGGTATTGTAAAAAATTGACATACGTATGCTTCAAAAGAATTATATATATAGAAAAATGTTGATAATTTTAATGTGAATGGAATTTGAAGATTTTTGATGAACCAAAGATTTGAGATTTTCTTTACAATCATAGATGATTTATAGGTTGTAGTTTGAAATGTTGTTGCATCTACTTTGAATAGATTTGAAGATATTTGTCCTAATACAAAATTAATACAAATCATTTTAATTTGCATTTAGCAACCAAAACAATTGTTTTTATTGCAATCTTTTTGAATTCAACATATTAGTTCAAAAGGGTTGTAAATAGTACATTTGTTTGGATTATAAGTGATTTAATACGATTTCACAACAACAAAATGATACCGCAATTTGTTCTTGCAAGGAAGAGATTTGCTCACAAGTACAAAAATTGGACTATTGATGATTGGAAATGTATTATTATCAATGATGAGACCAGGATTAACCTATTTTATTCAAATGGTTGATCATAGTGTTGGTTGAGAGAAGAGGAGAGACCTAAACCTCAACATGTTAGTCAAACTATCAAACATGGTGGTGGTTCAATCACAATTTGGGGGTGTATGACTACTTTTGGACTAGGTGCTTGATACCAAATTGAAGGTAGGATGGAACAACAATTGTACAAAAATATTTTAGAAACCTACTTATGGAGCACAATACAAAATTTCAACTTAGATCCTTTTTTCAACATGATAATGATCCTAAACATACGCCAAAAAGTGTTCAATTGTCTCTCGTCACAACCATTTAAGCTCCTCCAATGGCCACAACCTCCAAATTTAAATCCAATAGAATATTTTTGGGCCTTCTTTCAAACAACATTTGAACCAAATCACTCCAAAGTCTAGAGGAGTTCAAGAATTGTAGGAGAATGTATATAATATTTATCTTAGTTTTGATGCAAAAGATTGTCAGAAATTTTATAAAAGTACGCCAAAAAGGATTTTTGTTGTATTGAAAGCAAAAGGTTATTGGACAAATATTGAAGCTCGAGGATTTACTTAAAACAATAGTGAGTATTATACATAGTTGTTGATTTGACTTTGTAGAAGAATGTTTTATTATCAATTTGATGTACAACTTTGCATATGTATATAAGATTGTATATATTGTTTCACTCAATCTTCAAATTTATAAAGCAATCTTTGAAAATTTTGTAGTTGTTTGTGAAAGTTGTCACTTCAAATTTTGTACCTAGTTTTAATTGACACTATAGGCATTTTGGAAAGATGTGGGATTTATAACTTAAAACATAGTACAAAGCCCCAAGCCCCAATTTTCAACTCTCCATCATTCAAATTTTGAGAATCCAAAAGGACTTGGGACTTGAGACATAGTGTGAAGTAGTCTTTAGAACTTCACCATCTTCACACAAATTCTTAACCCTAAAAAGACACCATGGACACTAAATGGATGATGGATGATAAAGAATCTTTTTATATAGGACAAATAGAAGTACAAATTTTCATCCTAAAAATTTTGTGTAAAAAGGAGAGGTCTAAAACAATAGTTTGACCTCCAATGAATGCTCTTAGAATTTTTTAAGCAAATGATTCCCACAGTACCAAAAAGGATGATTTCCACAATGACCAACCCATCCTAGGGTTAAACATTTCTATGCAAGGGTTCTTGAAAAGTCTTCAATACAAAACACAACCTATGAACACTCTCTATAGAACTTCACTTTAAAATTTAGAATTTTTTCCACTCTTCATTTCCAATCCTACAACCAAAACACACTTTCAGCAGTATCATAAGTCAAGCTAGGCTCCTTACACATTGCAATAATAATCCACTTTCCACTCTTATTTGACTAAATGTATTTGAAACTCGTTACAGTTTTCCATTACATTTGGATAACACCGAACAAGCACTCACGAATCATTGCACAATCCCATGCCGGCACAACTCGCCAGAAGCATTGCACAATTAGAGCAAAGAAAGCAATACTTTGAACCATGCTCAGGTGGATGCTTTTAGATATAATACCTTCAGCATGTATACAAGCACCCAGATCATCTTCCTCATGGTTATAACGACAATCTTTGCTGAAGAATCACAAGCATACTTGCTCAAAGCATTTAGTTCTAGTCTGTCCAAAGAATGTTGTGAGTAACCAAAAATATGGCAATGTGAAAATAACTCGTTCCTAATTCTTCCAAAAAGGGAAACTTGTCCCCCAAAGTAACAAAAATTCCGTGATGAATTCAATATACCGTTTCTTCTTGAACTTGGACTTCAATAGCTTGTGGCGAGTAATCACAAGCCACAGTACCTTAGATGCATGCTAAGGGAACTCTAATCTAATCCTCTTTACAGTGCAAATAACACCTGCAGCATTGACTAAGACCATGCCTACTCTCTCACACATACTGTGATCACGGAGAAGCTCCGGGAAGACGATGGCTATACCGCATGACAAGCTGTGCTTATTGAAGGCAGAAGATTTAGAGTGGCTCACTGGTTGATGCCCTGCTAATGAGATTCAGAAGTTATGTTCAAACCTTCAGTGAGCTGTCGATAGTGCCCATAAGAGGCTCTTCTTGTAATCTAGCTGTAGCACCAACAGCATCCTCCATGCGTGAATACCATTCTCCGATCTTTGTAGAAGCCAACATGTCCCTTCCTGTATCCAGATACCTGATAGGCCTCAACACTCCAAAAACTGCAAGATCCGCCAGATTTGGCTTGGAACCCCCTATTGGAATGCCATGCCCAGCAGCAGTGTGAGACATGTATGCAAACATGATAACTACCAAACATTTACAGCCAATTGCAAGCAATCCTTTCCGAGGCACCACAAAAGCGTGTAAAATAAGAATTCTCATCATGTGATTGACCCATGATCATGCATTATAAACAAGCAGCTACACTACGAGAGACTCTGTCCGAATGGCACTGGCTCCCTTTCCAAGTAGGGTTGGTCCTACTCAAGCTCTTCACACGTAGCTTCTGTCAATGCAAAGACCTCTCCCCTAACATAATAATGAAAGTTCATACAACATTATAACACCTCTACGACTACAAGCCTCCACAATCGTGAGCTGGAATGTTACTAACACTGTTTACACCATTTATTGAGGACCACAAAACTGTTCAATTTCTGATTTTGTTATGCAGGAAAAAAAACTCAAACACAGTACTTCCGTCAAAACTGTTTCAAATTCCAAGAGTAAGTTGATTACCCATGAATTGTCGACCGTCCAGAGCCTTCACCCACTCGTCAGCAGCATCATAGAGAGAAGCACGCTCATCAACAATATGGTGGCGCTTCTTTAACCGCTTACCAATGACATACATGGCAGCAGCTCCAAAATATTTTCCAGTTGCCCTTTCCATTGTGCTGAAATTACCTGCAAAATAAACATCAAATTGAATATCTATGAAGTGATCCATGCAAAAACGATAGAACTTAAAAAGGCCCACGACGATCTACTCACTAATCAAAATATGTGTACATGTCAATGCTCACCACTAGTTGTCAAATAGTCAAAAGCTTGCAATGCCTCCCTTGGTGAACGATAAATGTTGGGCGACAGAAGGTGCACAAGATGATCATCTACCCAGCTGTAGCAATTCCCAAAACATTATGTACAAATGAGAACAATGATGGAAGAATCGCTCAAGAGATGGTACTCTATTCCAATTCCACGGTAAGGAAAAGGGCGACATACATATGCATTAGAAACCGCATTCCGGAAAGAGAATGCAAGTGAATGATAAATACGACCACAAACCTGCGCCATTTTTCTTCCTCCTCGGGTCCAGGCTCCCGTGCCTTTTCTCCCTCTATTCTTCGAGTAAGCTCTGTGATTATTGCTGCAAGAAACCCAACCAGTTTCAGCTATTCATCATCACTAAACACGGAAGGATCCTCCTCAAAATTGGCTACACAGAATGCCATAACGTCAACTTTGGCAGACGTAAATTCTTAAACCCAATATCCCAAACTAAGTGATTGTATCCAGCACTGCATGCGTAGAACAACGGCAATTCCAAAGGACTTCCACTTTCACTAAGCATTGAAACAGAGCAAAAAACAGGTGTCAATCCCACGAATACAGAAAGAGAACGCGGTCAATTTAGTAAAGTGTACCTGTGGAATCATTGAGCGCCTCGCCATCCACGACTAGAATAGGAACCTTCTTGTACTCGGACCATTTTATTTCCTTCTTGCCCATAGGGTTTACTTCAACTACTTTGTACGCTATATCGTGGTAGTCAAGAAAAGCTGCAATCGAGACCACCGCCATAGGTAAGTCCAGAACGCGAATAAACCAAACACGTCAATTCCCTTCGTAACTGAAGAATATTTTCCCGAATAGTGGATACTCAAGCAGATCCGAATGAGATTTAGGTCATCTCACGAAAAAAGTCACCATCGACACAAGTAAACCCGTTTGATTTTCCAATAAAGAATGGACAGCAAAACAAACAAAAAACTCCTCAAAAAAGACGACATACGACACAACTAAAACTCTGAGACCCCCGATTGCTCACAAAGTACTCCAACCACACACTCACCGCTCCGCACTATTTATTCTAAACATCCAGGTCGTTGCCCTAACAGAGCCGAACAGTCTCCCACCTTTCACTTTGTTGCAAAACGGGCAGGCATCGTACTGATACAACACAACATCCTTCGGGGCGAATTTATCTGCCACACGCTCCTTGCCGTACGCCACGCTCATGGTGGACGCAGCAAACGACAGCGAGAACGCAGCGCCCGCGGCCATCCACCTGCTGCCATTCCAGATGGAACTGCTCTTCCCTCCCACGTCGTGCTCTCTCCTGGGATCCTGCACCGCAGAATTCACAAACCTCCGCGATCCGTCGTCCCCCTCACTCACCAACGCTCGGAGCGCGGGCAACGCCCTGATCCCGCGAGCCCTCTGCGCCACCGCTCTCACGATCGCCATGCTCCCTGCTCCTTGCATCTCGCAGCAAGAGAAACCACCACGAACTGGAAGTCTGGCCTCGGAAATGAATTCCCCGAAGCCCTAATTTACTGCACCTGCAATGCAGTGCTGAGTGTGGCTGCCACCGGAAACACCGATGCGGAGAAGCGAGACACGAGTGCAGTTGGAAGCCCACGGGCTACGGGCTGATCCAGGTCCCGAGCGTGTGCTCAGTGAGTGTCGTCTAGTTGGCATCTGATTTGTGCCACGTAGGTGAGGTCGAGGCCTGGGGACTCTATGTGAACACGTCGGCGTGTGTCCAAATCATTCGGCACCTGCCGTGGCCTGGGGATCAGGGTGGATTGACCCCCTCGCTCGTCCTTACCAGGGGTGCATGTAAAAAAAAAGCCCCCTATTTTGGGCCGTTCTAGGGTATACTTTCGACCTTCCTTGACTAATTTGGGGTCTCTGATCGCAAATATGAATTAAAATTTGCAAAAAAATTCACATGCGAAAATTAAATAATTCCAGGGTTTGCCCGCAGGGCCGAGCGAGGGGGTCAGTTCTCTCTGGCCTGGCCTGGGCATATCACATCAGAATAATAAGTTACTACACTGGAACGTAAGTTATGTGTTTTGGGCCAGGGTGAATTGACCCCCTCATTGCCCCTCCAGGGCAAACCTTGGAATTTTTTATTTGCAAGGCTTCATTTTTTTTGGAAATTCTGAATTCATATTTGCAATCAAATGCCCAAAATTCCTTCGAGAAGAAGCAAGAATTACCAAAATATTGGCACAACATAGGTTTTTTTTTTTTCAAACCAAAGTTGACCGGGGCAATGAGGGGGCCAATTCTCCCTGCGCTAAGTTTTGGGGCCTCTAGAAGATTGTAAGTTTTTTGGAGTTCTCACATTATAGGAACTCCACTGCAGTAACAGTCCAACAATGTTGAGAGATTGCCATGTCGGGTAATATTAATTCCTTAATTTTTAAATGTTTTTTTTATTTTAATATTTGCTCATATTGAGGAAATGAAGATGGAGATTACAATTCAACTTCAAAAAGACAACAAGAAGTTCAAATTGGATGCCTTGCATGCAATTTGAGCTTCTCAAGAACATGTAGCAAGATAATTTGCAAATGTTATTCATAGTCATGATACCTCTCAAAGTGCCAATGATAGAGTTATTGTTTACATTTCAGCTTGACAGAAAAACAAATTGTTGGTGAAATTTCTTTGTCTATCATAGGCATTGTAATGAAATTTTTACAATATTTCAAAAAGAATTGTTAGCCCTAAATTCTTGAGGCACCAAATTTTGGTGTAGACAAAATTTTTGAAGTTAAATAAAACTTTATCTAGTTATTATTTTAAGAAGTTATTATTTTTGAAATATTCTTTTTGAAGTCTAATTTTAGCATCAAAAATCCAATTTTGAAAATGAACGATTATGATTTTTCTAAAGAAGGTTTTGTGCAAGGGTGTCCATTGGAAATGAGCCTCAAATATATTAGATCTTGGAGGAGAAATCACATTAGAAATTCATTTAAAAAATTGTAGAGTAGATTTTGACTAAGATGTGAAAAGAGGATTAAAAGACTTCAAAGCGCTTTCATAGTTTTAGCACATCTATTATCAAACTTTCTATTCTTTCAATCCATGAGTGATATTGTTTTGTTTATTTTCCAATGTGATCTCTTACTAACACGTCTAGTTTGAATTTGTATGGTTACAATTTTTAAAAATTAATAAAACTTATCTATATGTTGCCTTTTTGTTCAATCTAGAGCAAATTTCAAGAACCTCAAAAATGGCCTTGGGCATTTAGGGATTAAAAATGGTTAAGTTTACTTGCTAGAACAATCTTGCCATTGGATTTATTGTGTTTCAAATCCATCTTAGACCTATTAACACTTTTAGTTTTCCCTTCAATCTTGAACCTACTTCTACTTAAAAAAAATTTAATGAATGAAAATTAAGTGTTTTTTGGTTGAATTTCTTTAATTAGATTCTGAACTCAATTCTTCAACATAAAGAATTAGAAAATCAAAATAAATAGTGCACATGTTCAAAGCCAAAAAATCTAGTTGAGTAAGGTGGAAAAAAACTTATTTATTTCACTTTGAATGCAAATATCTTGCAATCTATGTGGCCAAAGTTTCTTAAATTTATTCCATACATTCTTATACTAGTCTAGTACAAGATTTGTATGGTTAGATATGCAAAAGAAAAATAATTTCTAAAGTTGTTTTTTTAATCTTTGCAATAGGGTTTTTACAATAGGATTTTGTGTGGTTTTTAATGGAAAAAAGGCCTTGGGACTTTAAAGGGGTCAAATGCACAAGCTATTGGACCCAAGCTTTTTTACTAAATAATTTTAAATATGACAAAATAAAAGTGTATAGTTTCATCTCTAGAAATTATAAAATTCAAGGTTGTACTCATTTCTAATACCCAAAACAAAGACAAAGATTGTAACCATAAGAACAATCTAGTGTATGTGCTCTACAAGATAAAGAAAGAAATACATAAAAGATTATAAATACATGAACAACCCAATGAAAGACTATAAATAAAAAAATTATAAACTTAGAAAAAATAATTATTGCAAAATTATAAAAAATAAATGACTATATTTGCTAACTATAGAGCAAGGTTTTTTTTCTATCTTGATCATTTGGCAAATGTTGTGCTCCACGATGCCTTCCAACAAATGGATTTGTCACATGCCTAGGGATCTGTAGTGCTAGAAGCTTCTCACTATGCAACTCACAATAGTTATGTAGCAAGCAACATGCCTAGGGATCTGTAGTGCTGGAAGTTTTTTACTATGCAGCTCACAATAGTTATCGGTAGCAGACAACATACCTAGGGATCTATAGTGCTAGAAGCTTCTTACTATGCAGTTCACAATAGTTTGAGCAATAGTTATATACAGACAACATGTAATTGTGACAATCTCATACTTGTCAATGTTGCTACTAGAGCTCTTTAGAATCCTCCAACAATTATTCAAAGCATTGATTAATACAACCCCGCGTGTACTGATAAAATAATCAAATTTCTTCTCATTACAAAATATAGGGTTTCTTGACTTATAGTTCTTGAGCAAATAAAGGCAGCTTGGGTAGGCTAAATCTTCAATCAAGTACAGCTTCACTTGCACCAATCAGTATGTGAATGTATGTGCTAAAAGAACCAAGGTTCTAGTTGCTAAGGATTTTACACACTATATTTGTGTATTTACAGATGGTAGATGTACCATATCCGTATAAATCATTCAAATTCTCACATGAATGACCACAAGTCAACTAGTAAATTATCAATTGTTCGAATGTTAAAAATAACATCTAGAAAGTGTCAAACATCATCTTTTACAACATCATGTACATATATTGGTGGAATTCGACTAACCAAAAGTGTCTATCAAATCATGTAGCAACCACTATAAACGATAGTGCAATTGCACCTGCAAGCAACTCTAAATGATTTATCAGATGTGCAAGGTGTGTTTGTTAAGGAGAAACTACCAAAATAAATAAATAAAAGCTAAAAGAAGCAAATGTGCTTCATCTCCATACATTGTCATATATCAAGGTTTAGCAACAAACTTCAAAAATCACTTCAAAAACCACATTAGATGAGTTTCTGTTGCAATTAAGGGCTACGAGTTCCCTAGTGTTCCCTTGCGTTGGGATCTTTGCCACACAATTTGCTGATGTGGTTGAGAGACGGCCACATCAAGTCATCAACAGGCATTATTATTATTATTAATTATATATATATATATATATATATATATATATATATATATATATATATATATATATATATATATATATATATATATAAAATTTAAATTAAATTAAAAAAATTCCAGACAGCATGGTTCTCAACAATGGGAACCAGCCTAAAACGGCCCTCCCAAAGGGTTGAATCCCATCTAATGCTTCAAAAACAAGTATGCTTCTCAATTATTTAGTCAAATGAGAGATTGAAAAGCTTCTAATGTAGCATGAAGAGAACCCAAATTGCAATTTATTAGGATTTTTTTGTGAGATTCTCTTTAGAAAATTTGAATATTATATGTGACAATGATGGGGGGTTAAAATTGACAATGTATGCATTATTAGAAGAATATATAATTATTAGGTCATGGCATTAATGCTTAAGACAACATATGCATTATTAAAAGAGTGTGGAATTATTACAAGAATTATTAGACCATGGCATTAACGTTAAGAACACATGTTGAGTCTAGTTTACCCATGTGCATACAAGTTGGTAGAGCTAGAATTGATTTTAGTTGCCTATTGTACAAGCTTTTCCAAAAATTTATTTGGCCTCCACCCAATTCACTAGTTGAATGGGAACAATCTAGAGGATTTGACTTTTCCCACTACCACTTATACATGGTTAGCATGACTATGTCCTTGATATGCATTTGTAGCCTTGCACTAGTATGATAATGGATGAAGAGACCATTTTTTTGTGAAGTATAATATTGTTGTTTGTCCAAAGGACAATTTAGCTTAGTTGGTGCACTGAAGTGTTAAATTGATTGAACATGGTATGCATTTTTTTGCCTTTGGGTAAAGTATTCCAAGTAGAATCAAGAAATGTGTTATTAATTTTTAAAGTTTTTCGTAAAAGGCCCTTATAATTGGTCATAGACTTATTAGAAAAAACAAATTTAAACTCCTAATCGACATAAGAATATGCTTCAATAGTTAAGAGCATCCATTATGCCTCTCTACAAAATATTCATTGACTAAAGCTATAGAGCCAATCTTTGTGCCCTTGAAAAGGCCAAAATAAAAAAGAGTAGTGTGTTCAAAAGTCAAAATTAATTGTAATTATAAATTTAGGATTTGAAGCGGTAGGAAAGAGTTTCCAATCATCAATAAAACCATACTACAATACCCTTAAGCAATGTTACGGAAATTCTTTTTTGCCATTCAATTTTTTTTTGCATACTATAAAATATAATTAATATTTTTCTTTTTGCATAATGAATATTCAATTCTTGTACAATTCCAATCAAGGCAATCAAGCATACCAAATTTGGATTTCAAGTAACAAAAATATGATCTATGGAGAGTTCTTTTGTAGAATCTCAATGTGAGGTCTATATTGTACTTCATATACCACAATCAATTTTGCGAAAAAAGTTCAAAATCTACATGCACTTTCCTATCAAGTACTCTTAGGTACTCTTGGGGGTTGATACGCTAGTTTGAAAGGTAACGCTTGAAAGTCAAAATTTAGAAGACATTCTTCTGGGTTCAAATTGGAGTTGCATTACTTTTACTGTGCACAAGTTGCTAACTCATATTTCAATCACTAGGGGTAGTCACACCTTCTTCACTTTGCACTTGGAGAATGGAGAATGGAAAGGTGGCGGCTTGGGGTTGGCTTCATGTTGGTAGAATATACTTAAGTGCTTATATCTTCCACACTCCTAGTCTTCATCTCTTGAGGTGAAGGTTGGGAGTGCGGAAGATTTAAGCACTTAAGAAGATTCTTTTGTGCTCTACACTTTTACCTTTCATTGCCGCTTTACCTTTGTTGTTGCCGATTTTCCTCCAACTTTACATCTAATCTTAGGTTTAGGTAAGTTGCTTCTCCACTTTTTTCATTCTCCACTCTCAACACATCTTTTAGGGGTGTCACACCTCCTTCACTCACCACGGCTTCCCATTGGCTCCTCCAAACCCTCACCAACTTCTCATTCTCCATTCTCCAAGTGCAAAGTGAAGAAGGTGTGACTACCCCTACTGTCAGGACAATACAGAATAATGCGAGTATCCATAAACAGCGTAAGGGAAAGACGTCCAGAAAAAATATTCAAATCATGTTGTACAAAGGAGTTTCTTCTGCTCAATCCTCCAAAGCGGCCCAGTAAAACGAAAACAGCCTTTCCATCTTCCTACTTTAATCTACTTCCCACCAGCTGCACACAGAAAACAAGCAAGCTCTCCAATTTATCACTGATAAATCTGTCACCTGCAAATCTGTTGCACCAGTGTGTCTGGAAGGCTCCCCGTAGCCTGCACAAAGAAAAACCCCATAAATACTCCTGGTTGACGTATTGAAGCCCATGTCAATGGGCACTTCGGAAAGCATCACACGTAAAGCAGAGGATACTAAAACTGTGAGGGACCTGATCCTATCTCCTATATTGACCCCTATTACCAATAACCAATCTATTCAAACACTCAGCTGGACTTGTGGCAATTATCTATGGTCAGTGATGTTTGAACGGAATAGGGCTGCCTATTGTCAATTTTAGTAGTCTACAACCTCACTTTAAACTTGCTTAAGAAATTCACACGAAGTGATAAAAATTTTAACTCAAAAGGTTTTGCTCTTGTTCCCAAAGTGCTCTTCCCACAGCTTGATACGCTCCCCAAAATCATACCCCTACATATATTCAAATTCTTGAATCTTATCTTATCTTAATAGCATCCTCAATCTTGTCTCCCCACACACACACACACACACACACACACACACCACACACACAAAAAAAAAGAATCAAAGAGAAAAAAATGAAATACCTGAAATTGGCGCATGTGAAGAATGGGCTCGCATCCGAGATCACCGAGTGTTTGGCCATCTATCAGGTCCGTGTAAGCACGTGCATGATGAGGGGTGAGGAGAGGCTCGCCCGGAGTCCCAACTAATCGACACACTCGCAGCAAAGAATTTAAAGTATTCATCTGTACACAAGACCAATTGAAATATTGTCAGAAGATACTTTCACAGTCCTACAGACTGAAAAATCATTCCCGCAGATCATAAGACGCATGCGAATATAGTGAAGACTGAGAAGCAATCTACAATACAAGGAACCATGATGCAAGTTGTAAAGTTCAAGAGCATGGAATAATCCTGTCACGATGAAACTGTCGGTCAGCATGATATTTGTCCCACCAAAGAGCTTTCCTTTAAGCAAAATGGAAGGCTTTCGAATGATCATTGTGACCACAGGGGGATACCTCCTCATAAGCTACTAAAAGTTCCTGATCCAGTCTAGTTCTACTGAAATCCCTGATCATAACTGATTGGAGAAAAGATTTTTCTCACCTTCATGTAATGGCATGAAGCACAGCCACCGCTGATAGAGCAGCCCTCCCCAGCAGCTACTCCTGGAACGATTGGCAGCTTTGCAAAAGTTGAATCATGGGCAACGTTTGAGCTTGAGGATGAAGTTGCACTAATAGCCTCCGATGATACTGGGAACACAATCTCCACTTCAACTGCGCTACTTCCATGACTCTTCTGATGATCCAGTAAAAGTTTCCGCACCCCTCCTACAATCGATGTTACCATTCCTGACTCTGTTCCCAACACAAATTGGAGACGATCCTCAAAGCCTCGCTGCAGGGACTCCGAGACGTGTTTCTTGATGAAATCCAAAATGTTGGAGGTTGATCCTACTACTCCCATGCCCCTCTGTTTTGCTTCCATGGCCAGTGCGAACATCTCCCCAGGAACCTCAAAATGGGCAGTTTGGAAAGCATCTCCGTAACCTTGTCGCACTCTGTCAACCACCTCCTTGCCAAACATGTCGTGTACTATGCAAGTACCATTCTGCGTTAGAGCACGACAATATCAGCAAATGGTCTGAGAGGGTGAAATAGAGATTTTAGTTACAATACGACTCTTTCAAAAAAGTTCTCAAAAAGAATCTTTCAGACGTTGTCATAAAGAATCTTTCTCACGATTCATGGGTAGGCCTTCCTATGATCACAGTGAAGGCCACCCCATCATACCTAGGGAAGTCTCCATAGGAACCGACACCATGAATCATGGAGAAGATTGTCTTTATGATGTTGTTGAAAATGTCTAATTTTATTTAACTAAAAGAACAGTTTTGAGCACGAGAGATAAGTTTCAAAAAGCTCATGAAACACCAGAGGGATAACATCAAGAGACCGTGTACCTCAAAATATTTTAAGCGTGGCAAAAGTGCTGCGATGGTTTCTCTGTTGTGTGATGGGTGAATGGCAGCTATCTCATCGTCGCTAAACGATAGCATTTGTCGAAACATTTCAGCAAGATTTGCACCCATATATGAATCTGGGCCGTACCAAACTGTCAAGTCCGGCAGCTGGGCAAAACCCTATCATAGCAATCATATCAAATATATATAAGGTCTTCGATAATTCTGGTAAAATGAACAATAAGGTATTCAATAAAATTAGACTCATCCAGGAACTTTTAGATAGCATCATAAAGCGTACATTTCAAAGATTCATGGGAGATCACAGTGATCACACAGGGAGGCTTCGACATGATCACATTGACTATAAGGAGACCTCACATGATTGAGAACCACAATTTATGATGTTACCTCAAAATTCATCTTCTCAATATCAATGCGCATATGTTCCTAACAAAGCTCGTCACAAGAAGCAGGGCGTTACAAAATAAAGAGCCACCGTACCTGCAAAACTGTTTGCACGACATTGGATGATGTGCAGGTAATGGTGGGCACTCGGGAGTGGGCCTGGGCTTTCGTTTCAAGCGACGTGTTAATGTAGATAACGTGCATTGACTTGGGCGTTTTCGATGCCTTGTCCAAAAATTCAATATAGGATGCACTCTCAGCTGCCTCCGCCAACGAGCACCCAATGTGGTCTGCTGACATACGGTACAAACTAACCTGGATAGCGCAAAACAATGAGAACGAAGTCAATGATCAAATGCCCCCAACATAAAAAGTAGCAATAACCATAACATTCTAAAGAACACTTGTTGAGCACTCTCTAAATTAGCATGAAAGGGAATTCCTGACATCTTGCTTAGCTGAGCTGAGCTCAATTCGAAGAAGTGAGAGTGACTCAAGCCAATGAGCCAATGTCAATAACTGTGAGTAACAGTATGTCGGAGCTTAACTTTCACTTGATTTGCTCAGATTCAGCATGAATTTGCTCTAAATAACTTTTTACAGGGCACTGTTTTCAAAGTTGCCATGCCACTACTCAAGAAAGTTATGACAAAATGACACAAGAAGTTGAGAATCCTATCCTACTCTTAATCCTATTCGCTCAAAGCACTTGGCAAAGAATACTCTGACATACCTCTTCATGGCCAGCACGGTCAAGAATTGCACGGACATTCTCGGACATAAAGTCTACACCCAAGACTGCAACGTGCTTGCACCCTGCATTTGCCATATTGACAGCCCGATCTGCCATAACTAACGAGTCTGATATATGAATGTGTGGCCATAGCTTTTGGGCTGCTACCAGAACGCCTTGCACTTCCGGATCCATGTAAAAATGTGCAACGACGCCGATCTGCTTCTCCCTTAACAATGTTGCTAGTTCTTCTACTTTGGCGTTGTCAGGTGACAAGTACCTCGCCTGCAAAACGGACCAACAAACACAGCTCAATAACCAACACAAGCCAATTGTTGTATATACCGGTTTACAATTGACACCAAAAAATTAATAAAAATTACATCAGAATGCACTCCACCCCCAACATAACATTCTTAAGTTGTTCTACGAGTGCACCTATGTAAAAGCACAGGATGTGATTTGGATTCAATCAATATGCCTGTGCTCAACAGCCTGTTAGTTCTGCTTGCTAACAAGTGTCAATCCAGGAGCTGCTCAGGAAGCTATTGAAATGACTGATATCAAGGGCTTCCTTCTTCAAAATTCTTGAACTCAAGATTAAAAACAATGTGTGTCACGAAAGACCACGTCATAGGAGAAGCGCATCTTGTATCCCATGATTACTCCTTGAACTAGGAGATGAACTCAGGAGCTCTTTTCAAGAATGTTATAAAATTCGGGAGCTCTAGAATGAAAACAGGAGGCAATTGAAGCCAAAATCAAATCCAGAACTAACAATTGGCGTTAGCCAACTTGAATCCACAATACCTGTGCTTGAGCAAAATCCCCTTGCGCCGTAATATCATCAGCCGTGATGAGCAGAGAAGGAAACGGCTCAACACTCAACAATCCTGTTTTCTCCGCCATCGCCATTCTGGTGCGCTTCTGCAGCGTGAGCAGAACATTGGACCACGTATTGGCCCGCGATTGCGCTTCCACCCCAACGTTCAAACCCTTGAGAGCACTAGCAGGCACCGCCAGCACCTCCTCCGCCGAGGTCCCGTCCAGCGCCTCCACCAGGACGGCACACAGCCCCCGCGTGACCTCGGCGTCACTGTCCACTCCGAAATACACACGCCCATCGTTGGACACCTCCACGGTGAGCCACACCTGGGAAGTGCATCCCATCACTCGGTTCTCGCCCACTTTCGCATCGGCGGACAGACGCGGCAGCTTCGTCGCGAGCTCCAGAATTCGGTGCAGGCGCGCACGGCCGTCGCCCGATCTCGCCACCTCCTCCACCAGGCGATGCAACTTCGGGAGCCCATTCTCTTCGTTACTAATTGGGGTCAACAATTCAGGCTCCACAAGCGCGCTTCGTAGGACACCCTGCGCAATCCAAATCGCATGAAATTGACTTACACTCGGTCCCACGTTTCAATCACATCGATGGGGAAAACGAATGTTCTTTGGCAAAGAAAGAGTAAACCACAAAGATTTCATGGTGCTTAGGTCAGAAGCGTCGGACGAGCAGAGGAGCTTGCGCTTACCAGCCCTTTCGTCTCCGCGCGATTCACAAATTGCGCACGTCTGCGCAGGGCGTTTCCGCAACCCACTTCACGCATGCATCCAATTCGCCCCACGAACGAAGAGCCAGCTTTGGCAATCCACGCCGGGGAAGACGCTCCAGCCGCGCCGGAGTGCGCATTCGCCAGCACGGTCGAGGTCACCACTTCCCTCACGACGGCACCCATGGTGACCATAGCGACCACTACTCGAATCCCAACACAAGTGCACACGCACTACCACCCACAGTCCCCCAACACACGTTTCCAACAAAACCCAAACCCAAACCCAAAGCAGAAGCGCCAAACTCGTAACCCCTGGCCCAAGAAAAGAGTAAAAGAGGCGATTGTGGTGGTATCCGTCCTTCAGGTGAGTGTCTGTTTTTTCCTTTTCGTGAATTGGCGAATCTGGGTTCGCAGCTTCCCCCGTAACGGCGTCCGTCCGGGCCAAGTGACGCAATGACAGGGCTACTTTTGGGTGTGTTCGTTTTTTCAGTTGGATGGGTAGGGAGTGGAAAGTGTGGTCACTGTGGTGGCGTGCGAGCGAGGGGACGCGGCGGAAGGGACGCAGGGACACGGGGATGCTGCGAAGGTTCTCGAGAGCGAGGGGTGGCTGGGGCCCTCGGAGGGTTTATCGTTTGGGGACTTGGAAGATGGTTCAGTTGCTGATGCTGCTGGAGCATCTTCCAATGTCGCCCTATCTTCGCCCCATTTATCGGGTGGGCCCCTCACTCTCTCTTCGATTCTTGTCCCCTTTATAAATGTTACTAAATAAGGTAAACCAGCCTATGACAGGCAAACCACCCTTGACATGCACCTAGAAAATTATCCATTACAGTCTTAGATCAACCCATCACAAACTTTTTCCAATAAATGGGTTTAGAACTGCATTTGATTGATTTGTGGCCATAATCAAAGCCTTGGGAGATGGTCATGGAGTTATTAGTGACTGTCATAGGACACTTACATATTTTTAGTGTAAATTGGTAGTAAAAAGTTATTTTTTAATTCTTTCATGTCATGTCCATGTTAGGAAATCTTGGAGCCATATTAGGAAATCTTTTGACTGCATTAGGTGGTTAAATGACCATTAGGGAAACACTTTTCTGCTGATTTGGAGTAGTCTACAGACTCTTTTGAGCCAACTGGACAGTTGACTTCAAAAATTCATAAAAAATTCATTTTTTGTCCAAAAAAACAAATTTCAATTGCTCTCTGCATTCCTCATGTTTATCTTCATATAGAAAAAAAAAATTAATCTAAAAAAAAAATGTGAACATGGCAAATCAGCCATTCTGCTCGTCATAGGTTGGTTTACCTTAATATCCTCTGATTCTAAAAAAGATGCATGTTTCCTTTGTGTTTTACAAAGGAAACATGGATCTTTTTGAGGGAGTAAATAACAAGACCGGTCTACTACTAAGAGCATCCCCACCCGTCTTGCAAAACAGATGAATTTGTTAAGAGGTCAGACAAAAAGCCTTGGGTGGCTTGCAAAATGGGGTTTTTTGCAAGCCAAAACATGGCTTGCAAACCACATGAGACAAGAGCACCGACACTTTCCTCCAAAGAGTATGGACCTTCACTAGTAGAAAATTTGAAATTTTTGTCATTTTGGACGCGTTGTTTTGGACAAAATCTAACAGAAATCTATTGAAAATAACAGATTTTTGTTAGATTTTGTCCAAAACAACGTGTCCAAAATGACAAAAATTTCAAATTTTCTACTAGTGCTTTAGCGCTATAGCCCATTGGATGGACCTTGCAAAGTGGTCCAAATTTGAAAACTTACCGTCTTGCAAAATGCAGTTATAATATGCCATGGGTTGGGTGGTTTGGCTTGCAAATTGGATGGCCCCACATTTTGCAAGCTTTGTACAATAGCTTTACGGTTAGTCACCGCAATCAATAGAAAAATGATATCACCTTGGTTCCTTGTATGCTCTCGTAATTGTGCCAACTCTATCTTCCACTTATTTCTAATTTCTCTTTCAACCAAGAAATCTAGATTGATTTGAATATGCTGGTCTGCAATTTGAACCTTTCTCTTCGATATATCCAACAAATCTTCACACCGACACTGACTCAATTCTTTCTCCAAATTTACATAATATAGTAAAGCTCTTGCTCATAAATCAACAATAGAGTAGAAAAAGGTTGACCAATGGGTCAAAATGAGATCTCTTCATACAATCATCTCACAAAGGAGATTGTGCATGTTGTCAAACTTGACTATAGTCTCCCATGCCTCCTCAAATTACTCCTCTGATACCTTTTGATTCTTTTTCAAAAGTAAGTATACTAAAGCATATGTTACTCTGCAACTCATAAATTTGGAATAGAAAAAAAGTAGGAGTTGAATCTCGTTGGGGTTGTCATATACATTGTTGGATTCCACCAACGAAGTTCACTATGGTGTCCAACTCTTGGTGCAGCTCATCATTAGTACTTACCAATAATTGTATCATTTACTCCAGCTCTTTTACTCTTGGTATAGTACTAAGTGTTTCTGGCTCTTGAATTTTAGATTGACTTTTAACTTCTTCCAGGTGACTTTTAAGGGTCCGGATCTCATCTTGTCTCTCTTCCATTTGTGACTCCATAAGCCGACAATTATCATCTATTTGGTTTCTTTCCTTTCTAAGTTCTTTATATTATAGTTTAAGAACTCGACAATCTTCTGTTTTTGCTCCTAAGGCAAATTCAATTGTTCTATGTATATTGTAGACTGTGTGAAATTGCCATTGGGATTTTGTGATGTTTAATTGCCTAGTTGGAGTGTGAAGTGCAGGATTTTAGCCTATAGGATGTGAATCCAGGTGTCAATTGGGTGAATTAGGCTGCCAGTTTGGGAATTGACTTTGGTAGTTAGGCAAGTAACTAGTTGGTAGGAATTTTCAAGTGAGCTCGGATGGCAAGAGGTGTGATTTTTGGCTTCCAAGTTGGATTTGGAAAAGTGTCTCTCAAGTTGAGTATTTAGGTGTTGAGCAATTCGGATTTGGAACCCACTGTTGAAAATGCCCAGTGCGAATCCAGCCTCCTATTAGGCTATTTTATGTAATTTTGTTTGTGATTAATATGTAATCAGAGTTTATGTTGCCTAATTGTGATTTTAGTGTATGATGGATTTTGAGAATTGTGTGTGTTGTGGAATAATTGTTGTGTGTAATATTGTTGTTGGAGTAATCAAATGTGATAAGATCTTGTGTTAAATTGGAATTTATAGAATTATTGGAATTGAGTTGTGAGTGTGTGATTGATGTGTGTGTGTTTAGAAACTGTTGTGTCGTATACATTTGCCAAATTGGAGTGGTTGTTATTGGTTGTCGTTGTAGTTAAAGTGAGAGTATTATGAATATAAAATCAAAATTGAAAAAATATTCTTTGCCATGGTTGTATTGATTTGATTGGCTTAGTAGAAGCAATCCTATTTTACATTGTCTCCTTGGAACGAATTTATTATACTATTAGGATAATTTCCAAATTGGTCATTATTCTATTTCTACATATATCTTGGAATTTAATTATGGAAACCTCTAGTATCCTTACTTGTTCTTGCTAAGCAAAGCATTCCTAACTTGAGCATGAACCAATAAAATTTCATGGATTCAAAGTCTTTGCACCATTTGCAACTTCTACAATATTTCTTTCTTTAACTTTCACGCATGAATTTCATGCTTTAAGACTCGGGGGTTAAAAAGTTTGTGATTTAATTTCTTCTTTCCATGCAAAGCATTTTTAACTTGAGCATGAACCTAAAAAATTCTTGGATTTGAAGTCTTTGTACCATTTGCAACTTCTACAATATTTCTATTTTTAACTTTTACGTATGAATTTCATGCATTTAGACTCGGGGTTTAAAAAGTCTGTGATTTAATTTCTTCTTTCCAAGCAAAGCATTTTTAACTTGAGCATGAACCAATAAAAATTCTTGGATTTGAAGTCTTTGCATCGTTTGCAACTTCTACAATTTTTTTTTTTAACTTTCACGTATGAATTTCATGCATTTCATGAATTTCATGCATTTCATGAATTTCATGCATTTCATGAATTTCATGCATTTCATGAATTTCATGCATTTCATGAATTTCATGCATTTCATGAATTTCATGCATTTCATGAATTTCATGCATTTCATGAATTTCATGCATTTCATGAATTTCATACATTTCATGAATTTCATGCATTGATATGCAACAAATAGAAGATCCTCTTGCATATCAGAGGAAAATCCAGGTTCCAAATCAAAATTTTCTTCTACGCTTACATTCATAACTTCTGAGTTTTCCCATGCCAAAATGGTATCATCTGAATCATCAATTTGAGCTAAATTTGAGCTAAAGGAGTAAAGTATTCCCCAAGTCCTATTCTTTTATAAGATAACTCCTTATTAACTTTATGAGTTTACTCCTCATCATTTTTCTCCCTTTCAACCTTAGCTAGATTGATTTTCAGTTGTAATATCACTTTCTTCTAATTGGGTTTGTCATGATACTTTGGGGGATAAAGGGGTAACACAATTTTATTCTCACCCTTTTCAATGGTTAGTGTTCCTTTTCTCCAATCATCTTTGGCTTTGGCTGAATACAACCACGGTCTTCCTAATAGTATAGGATAGGAAGATATAGATTTTGTAAGTCTAAAGACTATATAATCTACTTTATAGTCTATCCCACCAATAGTTGTTACTATTTGGTTTAACATTCCCAGAGGTTTGACTCTACTTTGGTCAGCCATGTGCAAAATGATAGGAATTGAGGTCATAGTTCTTAATTCCAATTCTTCCATAGTCTCAAAGTTCATGAGATTAACACTAGACCCACTATCAATTTGCACTCCATGGATTAGGGATTTATCAATTATCACATCGACAGTAGGAGCTCTAGGGTCTCTAGAAATTTCATGTATTTCTAAAGTTTTGAGTTTCTTCCTTACCAAGTATGCACTTAGCTCACTTCAACATTTAAGTGAAATGGCTAACAACTGTTTCATACTGATTAAAGATTGAATTTGATCAAGGTTAGCCAAAACATTATAGGGTTTCATTCCCTCTGTTAACTTCGTGGTTCGTGGAGCTTTGCGCTTTGGTGAACCTTAAGTATTAGATTTAGAATTTCCTCTTTTGGAAGGTATTTGATAAAAACTTGGTAATGGGGCAGAAGGTATTATAGGTTTTATAATTTTTGTTGGTTTTGGTGTTTGACTAAGTAATCGCTTACTAGACAATTTTTCTTGTCTTTCTTTCCAAGTCATTTATTTGTCGGGATGTATTGGATTTAGGATTTTATTTTCAATTTGTACTTTTCTTTTTTAATATTAGTTCTATACTTACGAAACTTCTTGCCGTTAGTATCTTTGGAGTTCCATTTTTGCTTCCAGTGGCACTCGAAGTTTGAGTTACTTATAAAACTTGCCTAGGCTTTTCAACTCTTGTGGCTACAAAGACATTTTCTGTATAAACTCTTTTCTCAATTATAGTATAAGAAACATGATTAGATGGTTTAGAATTGTTTGGTTCTTGGAATTGAACTTGTTTATTTCTAGAATAATCTCTCTCAGATGGTGGAAATTTTCTAGGTGGGGCAGTGCAATCTTCAAGTAAATGACCTTCTTAACGGCATCTACCACACCATGGTGTATATCCCACTTGTTGTTTAGGATTGGGACATTTGTTGGCATAGTGCCCTAATTCGCCACATCTATAATACACCAAATGCTTCCCTCATTTAGGAGGTCCATAGTAACAAGTATTTGGATTAGATGGAGGTCCATTCCACACTAGTGACCCATTATAGTTATCGCTCCAGCGGGGACAATTATCATTAGCTTTATAAGGTGGACCATTATTAGGTCTAGTAAAAGGTCTTTGCTATCATTTGTTTTATTCATCCATGGCTTATTAGCATTGATTTGCAAAACTTGTCTTACAGCTTGCAAATCTTCTTTAACTGATGCTAAATTCCAGCATTTATCAGTAGGGTGATTTCTTCCACAGAAATTACAACAAGGTCTTTGATTTGTAATTTCAGTGGCAAGTGAAGGACATTTAGATGGCAAATGGCTATGTCCTTGACAGTTTGTCTACCAAACATTGGTTCTAATGTTAATGGGTTTAGACCTTTTTACTGGTGCGTTAGTAATTTGAACTCTCAAATACGCCATTTCTTCTACTAACTTATTTAATAAATTTGTCTTTGTATCTTTAACCTCAGGTACTGGTGGTATTACTATTGTAGGATAACTTTTTATTGGTGAAGGTTGGTATGATGGTACTTGAAGGTATAATAAATTTGAAGGATACATACTAGGATCAATGGTAGCCATTTGATCCTCACCTATTCTTGCCTCTTCATATTGTTTGGCATATTGTATAGTAGTGGCTAGATCTCTTGGATTCTTTTCTTTTATGGCAATTTTAAATTTTGGGAGATATAATCCACCCACAAAAATTTCCATTAAGTATGCGTCTAGAATCCCGTGACTTGTCCAACATTGTAGAATATATTCCATTCTACCATAATAGTTATTGACACTTTCTTCCAATGCCATTCTAATAGTTCTTAATCGTTTCTACAAACTCTTTGTAAAGGCTAATGGTCTAAATTGGGCTAGGAAGGCATCTCTTAATTCATTCTATGTTCAAAAAGAACCATTGGTTTGATGCCATTCGTGAGCAATACCCAAAATAGTGGCATGAAAGGTTGTAAGGAAATTGGCTTCAGGGATCATGTTGGCTACATAGACTATGTTAAATATGTTCAAATGGTGGTTAAGGTCTGAGCCTGCTTGACCATAGTATTGTGGTAATGTAACCAAATTCAAAGGCCGTGGTTGTACCATGGTGTAATTTTCTATCCACAGATCTCCTTCTAATTCTGGATTTTCTAAATTCAAATCTAATGTATCTAGAAAATTCAATGTTGGTTGTTGATTATAAATTTGAAATACTCATCATGTTCTATAATTTAATTGGTAGGAGTTTTTAAATGTAGATGAATTTTTAATTGTTCTGATTGAACTGAATTTGAAGAAAAAGTTCTTATATTCTCTTTTATGGGCGTTAGGTATTCTTCCAACCGCTCGACGACATTAGTTCCACTTTGATTCCAGGTTTATCTTAGGTATTTTGTAAGAATAGCATTGGATTCAAAATCCTGTGGTGTAGAGAATAAATATTCTACTAGAGATGATGATCTAAGTGGGCTGGTTAAAGTTCATGCCAAATTTGACTCACTTTCTGTTGGAGTTATGGGTTCTCCTCTTTCTACTGAAATGGTGATATTTATAAGAGAAGTTCCTTGTCCTGCCACTTCTCTTTCTAAGGATTCTTCAAATCCCCAAAAGACAATGGAACTGACCTCAAACTCAAAATCTGACTCAATTATTGAATTTTGTGGTTCAATTTGGTGAGGATTTGAAACTAAGCGTTGAAATTGCCTTATGGATGATTCAATCATATTTGGGTCTATTGGACTTGGTGGAAGTCTAGGTGGTGAAAAATAAGGATTAATATAGGTAGATATCAATCTTCTATGGTTGAATTTTCTTTCTCTTTGTATTCTACGAATAGCCTCTTTTAATAATCGGTCAGGAGTTTGGCCTGACATTCAAAGAGGCCATAGATAAAGAAATAATTCTATGTTTTATGTTCTAGCCTATTGCCTTTTAGCTTATGGACATATCAAACTAAAAGATGGGCTTAACGAGAGGTATTTTTCACTACACATAAATTCTGGAATCAAAGGTGTACGTAATAGGTCAATTGGCCCATATGTAAAGATATAAAACTTTCTATCTATTTGATGACCAGTCCAACCAGCATATATTCTTGGAACTCTAGGTTTTATAAGGTGTTTCAATTTTCCAAATTGGACAAAGAGGAAGTGCAATTGCAAAACTAAATGCAATTTTCTTGCTTTCACAACTACTCCTCTAAATGTTTTTCGATTATTCCAAATTCTACTTAAAATTAAAAAAAATTCATTTTAAGGAAGTTGATCTATTGACTTTTTTATTTCTTTATCTTTCAAGTAAGTTCCACTCAAATGGAATCCTTGTCCAAAATAAGCTCCTTTATAAAGTTTATATAAGGCCATAAATAGACAAGGTCTAGAATAATAGTCTTCTAACAACTCTAGAACTTCCCATGGGAATAAATAACTCATTTTGATTCATTTGGAATAATTTGTAATTTGTTTAATACGTATTTAAACTATTCCCACAAGTTTTATTTTCAGTTGGATAATAGTAGATTAAGGTATTGATTATGGTTCTTATTCTGAGTAATTTTTCTAGGGTTATCTTGGGATTTTTTAATTGCGTAAGACCTCTAGCACTTTCTAAAAAATTTTGGTCAAATTTTTTTTGACTTGGAATAGGTTTGTAAAATTGAGACGTTTTTGAGAAGGAACAAGTATTTTGTTTTGCACTATCGTAAATCTATTTTTTAGAATAGGTTCTTTTAATATAATCAATTTTACCACAAAAATGGCAACGAATCCCTTTTCTAAGTGATTGAATTTTTCCCGTGATATAAGTTCTATTCATTCTAGAATCTACACTATTAAAGTTTTGGTTAATTGCCGGATATGTATTCAAGTTTGGTGTTGGCCTTAAAGCTTGTAAGAAAGTTTGATTATAATGAATAATAAGCTTAGGCTTATTTCAATTTTCAATTTTTGGAAAAAATTCCGCTAACATTTGTTCTATAAATTCTTGATTTATTTTCTTACACAATCCCATTTTTCCTCATAAATATACTATAAACATTCTGGTTTGATTTTATTTTTGTTTTTGCTTTTGAATAATAGTCCAAAATTAGTGCAAGTAATTCTTGCAAAAGAATTTATAACAATATTGACTAATGATTAAGAAAGAAAGAATTTAGGAAAAATATATGTCATTCATTAAGAGATACAAAAAGATACATATTCTATTTTTTCCAGTTAGTCTTTTACGTATGTCATAATCAAATTTTTAATAATAAATTTTTAATCTATTCTATATTTTAGCCACCGTTAGCCAAGACTTATCCGTGACAGCGGCGCCAAAATGTAGTCTAGGTTTTGTACTTCTACAAAACCCAGGAAACAATAGTATAGGGGTTCTTCATTTTAGGAAAAGGTTTAATCAGTCTAATGTTTTGTGACTAAAGTCACTTTTAAATAGATTTATGTTTACAAGTTTAGAACAATATTATAACACGCTTATTCCCATGTGTATGAAATTTGTTTGGTCAATCCGTTACCAATGTATGTGATTCAATGCATGAAGTCCCAATCCTATATAGTGTTCTAAAAGGAGGTCAAATGATTTTTATATGATGCATGCTCTAGGACTTAATCATAACAAGATTATACTTGTAAAATAGGACACATAATTCATTAATTATTCCTTTTTATGTTTAGGTCAAATTGTCTAGTCAATCTACAACTATCCCGATCATGTAAAAATATGTCTAGCATTTTCATATTCTATGTCAAATGGTTTCTAGTTATGCAAAGTATGTTGAATTTTGAATTTTACCAATGGTCAAATTTTTTTTTTTTTTTTCCTCCGCTTTTTTGTCAAATGATTCCAGGTCAAATGATCCAAATGACCACAAAGTTAGTACCTACATGCAACAAAACATTGATCAAATTCTTATGTTTGTTCAAAAGTTAAACCTAAAACCATGGCAAACATAACATTAGAACAAAGCATAATATGTCCAACATGTATAACCTATGACCAAAAACTTAAATCAAATGCCAAACATACAAACCCAAAAGCTAATTAAAAAGAAACCCCAAGGACCTAAAACCATACACTTTGACGTTTGTAAAGTAATAAAAGACCTTAGAACATGGTTTGTCATGCAATTTGGATCTAACACTATGAACTGGATCCTAAGGCTATGGTGTACAAGCCCCAAGGTCACTTAAAATTACAATAAAAAACAAAAAACAAAACTCTTAAAACCCCCAGCCCTATAGACATTTTTAGGGTCCAAAACTGCAATTGAACCTATAACCACGTGATCCAAGCCCTATGACCGCGCGTCACACCCTATTACCGTGCTAAATCCCTAATCGTAGTTCTTCCTACAGCTCACAGGTCCCAACTCACAAGTCTCAACGCACATGTCGCAGCACCGCGCCTCTTGATTCCGACTCCGATGGTCGAATTTTATTTTATTTGCTTATGTGATCAATTAGACTGATTGTTGCAACCTACAAGTGAATGATTTCAGAAAGAAAAATTTAATTTCATGATTCAAAAAAGAAACCAGAGGAGGCACATGTCGACCTTTTTTATTCCAATTTTAGAATTTTCAACAATTTGTTACCAATTTCTCTCCGGTGATTGCAATTTCACGAAGTTTGCATTTAGCAAACATAAGGCATAAGGAATTTGCCCCTTGGGGTACACAACTTTTGAAATTTTGTAATATTCACCACCTGCATCGCAATCAATGTTGAAATTTAATCCAAAATCCAAGAGTTCAATATGAATTTGGATGATTGTGCTTATTGAGGAGATTTGATCGTTTGTGATTAGTCATCGAATTGCACCCATTGATTGGTGACCAAAGTTCGGCAAATTCATTTCTTTTTCTTTTTCTTCGGAATTTGGCGCTACTTCTTTGGCGCCAAATTCGCAAAGCAGGTCGTAGCGACGTTGGACTCCCTTCCTTAGGCCTGATAAAATCTTCATAGCGCTCCCCTGGGCTCCACCAATTTGCTCTTGTACCACCTCTACCGAACTTTGTCTTTGATCAATCAATCTTCGCGCCGAAGCTTCAATCTCTACTTGCTTACTCGCTATGTTGCCCAATTTCGACCCAATGATCCAATTTCACTCGATGCATTTAGGCGATCGATCGAATTGCTCGTGGCAATCCACAATCTTTTTCCTTCTCCACTCAGATTCACTTGCTTCAATTCTTTGCTCACTTATCGCATCAAGAATCCCAAATCGCAGTCACCACCACAAATTTTCTCATGAGACACAAACAAAATGCAAGTATGAAAGAAAGACTCAAAAATCCAAAATACACACAAAAACACAACAATCTAGAATGAGCAATCCTTAAAACGAGCAAGACAATAATTAATAATTCAAATACAACAATGTAACAATATAAATTTATATAAAAAAATGTGGGTCTTACAATTGCTAGCATTTTTTATATTTAATTTATTGTTTTATAGTTTTCTCTAAAAAATGAACCGGTGCAAATTTGAAGGGGTGTGACCTAAGTCACACCTCATTCATCCAAGTTTTTAGTTTTAGTTTTAGTTTTAGTTTAGTTTTCATCCATCCTGATGCATGTAATCCTATTCACACTATTAAGTGTAATTTAGTTCTACTTTTACTTTATTTTTAACTTTTTTCTACAAAGGGGCCCCTAATAGCTATTTTTTTTTTCTCTAAAAATTCACAATTTTTTTCTAAATTTTTTTCTATAGTGCTTATATGTGGATATGATTGAGCAATTTGTTAGGGTCAACATTGGTGAAGAATTGTATTCATTAGGAGAAATTTCCAATTACCTATAACAGTTATATATTATATATGTATTAAAACTAATACTAGATATGTTAAAACCAAAAATCAACACTTATTTCCATTTAAAATCCTATGCATTTGAATCATATTATTAGAATTTGGGTTTTTGTTTACTATATGTAAAGATATAGACTTAAATATAAAACTTCCAAATATGATAATAAAAAAAATAGATTTGATTTTTTGGATGGGCATGTGAAACATGGTATGAATGTTGCCAAAACATTTGAAATTTGAAATGCACCCAACTTAAAGTGAAATATAAAATTGTTGAATCAATATTGAAAAACAATACAATCAAAATACCTAAGACCCATAGACTAACAATCAAAGATGTTGAAAATACCAACAAATTTTTATTTACCTTTAGGAAGGAATATTGAAAGCAAACCAACTAAGTTCATTTACTTGTTTTGTTAACAACTCCATCATTTGTGCACTGCTTGGTGCATTACAAAGACTATGTTGTTCATTTAGATAAGTACAAGATTTTAGTACATGATGGGGCATTTTGTGAAGTATTAGATTGTCAATTTTAAAGCAATTTATAAACTTTTTAAGTTTTGTAAAATCATGTGATTGATGACTTCCAATATTCTAAAAAACTAACATTAATTATAAAAATCCTTACATTATTCCATTAGATTTGCTTTTATTTTTGTGTCAATACATGCACAAGCATTTGAAGAACAAAATTATTCATGGTCATTTGAGGTTTGATTTTAGAATAATAGATGTTCATACAACTCCATTTTTTTTGTATTACCAAATTCATGATGTGATCCTTAATCGTAAAGGATTAAAGAACTAATATACATATCTTTAATAATGAACAAATTAAGCTAACCAATTTCTTATTTATACATTTGCTTCAAGTCAAACTCAAAAAATAGTTTAGCTAATTACATTTTTCTTCTATTTTTGTAATAATATATTATTTAGAATAAATTATTTATAAAATTATTTTAAATTCCATTTGTAATCCTCAACTTCATGAGAATTAAATAATTATTCAAATTTCATATTTAAAATATTTATTATTGACTTGTAAATAAGTCTCAAATCTTGGTTTGATTTTATAATGTAAATTTCACTAAGTGTCAAAGTAGTGATTTTTATATGTATTTCTTAGATGTATTTGAAAATAACTTTGCTTCCTAACTTATCTTCTTTCATGACTACTCATATCCATTCAATACTAAAAATCAACCAACACTCATTTGAATTAAACTTTATGCACATAAAAAAAAACAAAGGTCTATTTACCAAAATCATAAAATATAGTAATATAAAAATTATTGAGGATTATTAATTAATTATGTTTATATCACACAAACATAATTACAAATATATTATACACATTATTATTATTGTATTATAAAATTATCTTCAACATGATTTTTAGCATGAGCCAACCACTCAATTTTTTTTTATGGACATAAAGAATAAAACTATATCACATAAATTTATTAAACCTTATTTAATATAAATTTTTAAATGATTAAAAATGGTAAACATTACAAAGCCTCCAAAATGCAATTTTTATAATAACTACAATACTATTGTTAAAGAAAAGCAAGAACACCAAAAGTTATTTCCGGAGGTTGAGCCCATAAATTTTTCAATATATAAACGAAGAACTAGTACAATAAATTATGACATTATGGAAGTTGCAAAGCATGCACAATTGGAGTCGAAAGCTATCCAATGCAATCAAGAAGATGAAAGTAGTCAAGACATTCATGATGACTCAAAAGAACAAGCTATGAAATTCCAAGCTCTTTTTGAAAGTCAATCTTCAAATGCAAAAAAAAATGGAAAAGGCGTTCGCTTTGGGATAAGTATTTCAATGGCCAATGAAGATGATGCACCAAAAGAATTTATAGATTATCACATAGATGATAATGAAGATAAAAAAAGATTATGTGCAAGAAGATTGTTGTTTACAACCTTGCGAGGTGCAAAAGATAGCTTAGCTATGATTCGACCAAAATTTAATATTCCAGAGCCAAACAAATTTAAAAAATTGATTCACGAACCAGAACCAATAAAAGCAATAGATGTTTTAGTTCAACTATTAGCAAATATATACTTACCTTTCCAACCTCCTAATTCTAATCTCCTATACATACAAAAACAAAGTGATGTCATTATTACCGTGAGAAAATCTTTCAATGCCCAAGATACTGAAAGGATACTTTGTCATTCTGATATATTGAGTAAAAGCTCCAATGCTTTTAAAGAAATATTTGATTTGTATGTATGGGATATGGAGTTACAAGAAAAACAAGACATCCATTGTGCAACAACTACTGGTTGGTTGATTATTCATTTTGAAAATTCAATGAAACTAATTTTTTTTTTAATTATTTAATTTTTGGGCATCTATCTATCTATATTGAAGAATCAAAGTTTTATATAAATAATTTTAACTATGGCTAATCAAAATTACATTTGAAATTACTTTGATAATGTTTTTTAGTTAAACAAATAAAATCATACAAATTTTCTATTGAATTGTGCATTATTGATGAATATTTGTTAGTAAATTTTTGGAAATCATTTGGTACTAATATTCTAGTACTACCAATGTCTCAATAATACCATTCAAAGTTGTCCTCCTATCTATTGAAAATATTAAAAAAAAATGCATTACATATGAAAGTATAATAATATATATATTCTTAAATAGTATCATTATTAAATGTCATAGTAGCTATTCTGAAATCTATCATAAAATAACTTTGAAAGCACATTTAAATTAGTATATCCTCTAGTCTACTTTGAAAGTATAATCAATATCAATAAATAAAATATTTTATCTTAAGTTTAATTCTTTTATCAAATTGTGTTCTATATGTTGATTTTGAAATAAAATATCGGCAATTTTGCACTAGCTGTTTTAATTATAATATTCTTAGGTAGTTTACAATTTAAAAGTTCAATGTTAAACATTTTGTTTCTACTAGTTAGAATTTTTTGAAGATAGTGTTTTAAATGTTAAATATTTCTTTTAGTTCATTTTTGTGTATTAAATTGTGTATTAAAATAATTCATAGTTTATTATATCTATATCTATATATAATTTTCATTCAATTCATAAAATCAGAGCAAGAGTGATACAATCTAATTAAAAATAAATTTGACAACATTTTGATGATAAAATATTCAATCATTGCTAGTATATAATCTCAATGATATATGAGCATTGGATACATTTGAACTATTTTGTCACTATGAACCATCTACATTACTTTAAAAACTTTGATATTTCAAACACCAAAATGCATATTTATACATATGAATTTTTTTTTGCAAACCGAGTCTATCAAAGGCACATAACTAGATTATATATGAAAAAATTACTACAATGATAGTCTATACAATAAATTTTATACAAAAAGAGAGTTTTGTCATTGTGCATTGTGCTTACAAAATTTTGATTAAAATCTTTGATAACAATTCAAATAATTTCCTAAAGTTTTTAACACAGCTCTACAATTACAAGGATTGTATTTTTCATTTTCATAGTATTTTGTGATATTTTTTGCATTTGCATATTTCACTTTGATATTCAAATCTTTGAATTAATATTTAGGACAACTTCAAGAAGAAAAAGGTTTATGTCACTACAATTTTCAAGCACAACTTTGGAAGTAAGCATCAAATGTAGTTAAAAGTTCATACAAAAGTTGGATTTGACTATTTTTAATCCCTAAAGGAATGGAAGTGCAAAAAATTGTGTGGCTTGAAGCCACTTGGTGGCCTTACAGTCCTTTAGGGATTAAATATATATAAATCTCTAAAAAATCTGAATTTCTTTTGGTAGAGGATATTGATACTAAAAAATATATCATCTATTTAGGATAGGGAGTACTACTAAGTATCTATTCTTAAAAATTTGAAGCTAAGATTAAATTAAAATTTTAATATAGTAACTTGCAACTATTAGAAAAAAAACATTTTTTAATGTAATTAGTTCTATGTTGAAAAATTCCATGAATTATCGGTAAATAACTTTCAACATGAATTTTTGCATCGAAAAGAGAATATTTAAGGATTTTTTTCCTTGTGCAATTAACATATTCATAAAGTTTTAATGTTTTTGATGTTGTATTCAAGTTTTCAAATTTTGTTATGTGTTTGATCTTTCTAAGATACAATTATCTTATTGGTTTATACATCAACCATATTTTTGTAAAAAACTTAAAATGTTTTTTGAATTTAAAATATCCTATAAAACACAACAAATGGTATAGGATTTTTTTGTATTGTAAAAAATCGTACAAGACACAATAAATGATACAAGGTTTTTTTGCAATCACTTTTTAGCAACATTTTGTTAAAGTGCACGTGCAATGAAAAATCAATTTGCAAGCTCTGGAACTTGCAAGCATACCTTAGAGACCTCCACCCTTCTTCTATTTTGATCCCAACAAAAAGTTCAATGACTACCATTACTTCTTTGCAAGGTTTCAAAACCTTGTAAGGATTTTGCAAGCACTAAAATTTGTACATTTAGACCCCAAATTAGACTATCAAAATAGAATAATTAAGTATTTACAATGGAGGTAAATTCTAGTTTAAAAATCTATTACTATTATAAACAATAAATAATTACGTTTTGGAGGTTTGAATGTAGATAAAAGGCCATGAAAATCTACAAGGTTTTAGCAGTTACTAACTTGTTTATGAAATAGGAGGCTACAAAATCCTATAAGAAGGTTAGTAGGCGCCAAACCCTCTATTTAAGATTTTGCACCATAAGCACTTTGGATATGTTATGAGCATTTGGGACACATCAAAATACTTCACCTACATTATCCATGTGCATTTTATATGAAAATGATTTTTTCTATTGGTTTTAAAATGTAACAATGTTTTACATTTTTTTAAATGTGCATTTTATGTAATTCACAAGGAGATATTTGTCTTGAAAATCTTAATGAAGGCCATAACTTAACTATGGCAAAATAAAGAGAATTTTCTAATGCTATGAATGGATATTTTGGTACAAAACTAGTACAAATCAAGCATTTCATGTACCTAAGGTGTTTGATGGGAATTAGTGCTCAAATTTGTATATAAATTGTGCAATTACCTGTAATAGATAAATGTAACAACTTGTGGATTTCCTTCATTTTTACTAGAGTTGCATAACATGAGCTACTACTTGTAATTTATATGTTTTTTGAAATATTTTAGTGCTAAGTTAATCACAATAGAATAAAAAATCAAGAGTAATACTTAAAATACTTAATGAAAAGATTTATTTGAAAAATATTGTGATTTAACTCAAAGGCTAATTGATGACCTTACAATATCAACATCTGCATTACTTAAATGATTAGATTTTTTATAAAATTAATAATATGCAAATAACATGCAAAAAAATATGCTATTAAAATATTCAATCAATGGTGTATTTTATATACTTGAATCTTTGTAGATGAGTGTAGAAAAGATTATTTATTTACAAATAGAGATTATTTAATTTGATAGGAATATTATTTAATTTTAAAAAGTTTTTTGAATTCTTAGCAAATTCTATATATTGAAATTATAAAATTACCTAAAGGTTTGTATAGGTTTACAGGTTGAAAAGAATTCTAAGATGCTTTATGAATGAAAAGTAAATGTTTTGATATAAGTATTCTAGGCCTCTTTTGTAAAATCAAAATTTTTATATGTATATGTGATGTACATGCCTAGATAAAAATTTGCTTTGTATATAAATTTGAATCTACACAAGGTTGTTTTGTCTCATACAGTTTTAATATGTATATAAGCGTCTAATAAGGTCATCAATCACCCACTTAGATAATTTTAAATCTCACTATAATTATGAACTTAAATTTAGGATGTAATGTGTTTATCAAATTGAGACACTTTACTAAAGTGAAATTTGAATGTGTTGAGTTAGCGTGAATATATAATCATTTATTTGAAAGTCAACCTTAAAATTGACTTATTGGATGTCACAAGGGCTCTACTAGACATTTGCATTAGGAAAAGTTTAAGGCCTAAAAGAAGTTGTCAGTTTTTGATTTTCGGTTGCCCCGCAGTGCAAGTATAGCAAAATAAAATATACGGAGTATATTTTTAATTTTTTTTAAATTTAGTTAAATTTTTAATATTTTAAAAGTATTTAAAAAAAGTTGTCAATCTGATGTGGTGTTGACGTGTCACTAGTAGTGCCACATCAAATCCAGAAAACGAAAAAAAAAATTCCCTAATTGCACCGAGGGGGGAAACTTGCAGCCCTTTGCACGCCTCAAATTTTTTGTAATGTTTGTCACATTGTCGCGATGTCTGCCAGAACAAGCATGAATCTACATGGAATCTCTTTACATGTTTGGAGTATTCTTTTTTTATATAATTGTTATGTATAACTATATATGGGTATTTAGTTGAAGCCAATGCAATTTTGATGATGATGAACAATACATTGTTTGGATAAAATACTATATCAATCTCGATATCAATCCATAATTACTTTTAATATTCTTATCTTAGAAATATGTATAAACTTAAATTTATGGAAAAGATGAATACTAATTAGATAGTTGAGATTCTATCATTATTCTATTAACAAAAATATCCATATTTGAATTTTAGAGGAAGGAGTATGGCGAATAACCAATCGTATTATACCAATTTATTTACCATGTCATATTCATATTGAAGAACCCATATATCCACCTCTTATGATAAAAAATAATTTGGATATTGACACAATAGATCCATATTGTTCTAAATATGAAACAATCAAAGATTGTATTGATTCAAAAAATGAAGATAGACAATGTGAAGAACTTGAAAGAGCATTTGATTATGAGCTAGAAAAAAATCCATTGTATGAAGACTATCGCAAATTAGTTGATGAAGAATTGAATAATGTTGAAGAATTTGTACGAAAACAAAGCGTAGACAAAGTTCTTCCCAATGAAAATGTTGAAGGAAATATTGATGATGAATCTACAATAGAACCTCTAGTACTTGTTGAAGGAGAAGATCAAGAAGTTAATTTGGTAGAAGAATTAGCAAATCTCCCAAAGGATATGGAACTAATTGAAAGGTGCAAATTTGAAGCTAATGCATTACTTTTGACATGCAAACCCTTTCTTTTTAGCCTAGCTACTAATGAAGTTAAAGAAACGCTTGATGATCAAATGCTTGATGATCTACAAAAGTTTGTAACATTGGCAGACATGTATTTTGTCTTAACTAATCCTAAGGTGAATGATAATAAAAAAAAAGTGTTAAATTTCAAGGTGATGTCTTAGATGGCAAGCTCAATAGTATTAGTGTCGAAGGCAAACTTCTGAGAGAGAGTTTCAGAACTTCTTTGAATGTCAAACAAAGTAAAGGCAAAGAAGACAAAACTTTAGTTGTAGTTGATAACAATAGTCAAAGAGGTATAAACAATGATCCATTTGCAAGGAATTCTAAAAGTGGGAATATTAAACAAATTAGCGGAAGTCAAATCAAAAGTCCAAGTGAAGTATTTGCAGAATTGAAATCTAAAAGAAGAGAAAGTCTCTTAAGGAGGAAAAAAAGTGTCATACGAAAAATCTTATATCCAATTGAGGTTTAATTTGATAGTTTTTTTGTACAAATTTTCTTAAAATACTAATATCAATGAAAAAATGAAGCACAATTTGAATACTTAAAATATATAGTTTGCTATTTCTTAAATATATGTATTATGAAATAAAATGAATAATAAATCATAAAAATTTAATCGATTAAGTAAAACATCCTCATTAACTATTTTAAAATTCTCTATAATTTAGAAAACACCACTTATTGAGCATGAAGCACACCTTTTAGAAATTGAACAACAATTGGATCTTTGTCTTCCACCTCCTATGGCATGGCAACTTTCCAAGCAAATTCAAGTTAAGGGCATTGTAGAAAAACCCAAAGAAGAAAATATTAAAAGTGAAGGAAAATATGAAAATAATGATGGAGATAATGGATTATGTTCAAATGACATTAAAAAAGGAGATGAAATAACCAAAGAAATTGAAGGTGACGTAGAAACAAAAGAAGATGAAGAAGATGAAGAAGATGAAGAACTTGAAGAAGAAGTTTGTAAGCGTGAACATCAACATAATACAACACAAAATGTAGAATCACAAACATCAAGAATATATAAGATTATTAAGGGAGAATGGACATGTGCAATTTTCTATCCAATGTTAGAATATTTTTACACTGAACGATGTCATGTACCATGTGAAAATGTTGTTGCCCTTTGGAAAGCTTCTACTCAAATTTTACTTCAATCTTTAACTAATATAATAATTTTGCATCCAATTAACGAATATTGTCATTTAGCTCTTAAAAATGAAGCAAATCGAAAATCTTTGCTAACACTTGCTAATGCTTCATATAAGTCAAAGGTTGGATCAAGTAAGTTGGAAACTATATAACAATACTAGAATAGTCAATTTCAACTTTTATTAATATTGATTTATTATATGTATTTACATATATTTTTAATATATATTGAGAATTTAGACATCATATTTCTAAATAATTAAATTTTGATAGATATGAAAAAATTAAAACATTTTTGTGAATTATTCAACTATGAAGCTGATGTTAATTTTCTTCCATATACATTTAGTTTATTTACTGCCTATATAGTAGATCGTAAAATTGATGTTGTTGAAGAAGGCTTTTATGAACTTCCAAACTTCAATGTATGCAATTGGTTGGTGATAATTTTAACTACAATTATGTACATTGCCAATATATGGTAAATAAAACATCCAATAAAAGTAAAACATATTGCATTGATGTTGCATGATATAAATATGAAAAAAATATTATTTATCCAGATTTCTATTAATATATAAAACATATTATTACATTGATTACCATGATTATATGATATAATAATACTAAAAATTATACCAAAATTTATAACATATTAATGATTGAAATATATTTTAAATAATTTTTATTAAATGCCAATTATAAACAACAAAGTATTCTTGTTGATAAATTGCAAACTACTTTGATGAATTTTTAAAATAATAATAATAATATTTAAAAATTAATTCTAAATAATATTTAAAATATTTAAAAATAGTTTTGTATTTTGAAAGTTTACAATGAAAAAGAACAATTGTTTGCCCAAAATGCAAATGGTCTAGAATATTTAACTTTTGAAAAACGTCTCCAAGATCAAAATCAACATTGCCAACATATTAGAGAACATTGGCATGGCAAAAAGGTTTAAATTATTTCAAAACATTTGTGATTTTAAAAAAATTAAAGATAAATTATTATATAATATTATAAAATAAAATAAATAATAAATATGTTGTGAATATTTATAAAAACTGAATTGATTGTTCTTTAAAAATTAAATATAATTGAAATAGGTTGATAATTCATTTTTTGACAACAATAGACACAAGCAATGGTCAATTACTATTTTTGGACCTTCCATTGTTGATGAATGTTTTAAGTTTTACGAATATTTAGTAGGACAAACATTTAGAACTAAGGAACCTGAGACTTTTAGTCTACACATGCCTATTCCATTTCTAAAACAACCAGTTCTACATAAAGCTTTAGCAAAGGTATTCAACAATTACAATATCCAACAATTTAATATATTTAATAAATTATAATTGATTTATACATTGTATATGAAGACTTCTTCTATATAAGTCCAAAATTTTTGTAATAAAAAATTTACTCGAATAAATAAATCTAAAATTAGATTATAAATACCAATGTGAATTTTTTGAATCAAATTAATTGCAATTTATGTGTTTCACTTAATTTATCATTTAAAAAAAATAAAAAATAACTAATATAGATTTTAAAATTCTATTTTTAAAATAAAATATTGTAAGTATGTAATCTTGATTTTTTTTAATCAAATTCAAATGAGATGTCTTATTTGTATTGAAATACTTCTAATTCTTTATAAAAATGCAGGCATTTACAAAAGACAAACTATGTATAGAATCCAATCAAGGTATGAGTTACTATATTGGTGGTGAGACACATGGTAATTCTCTTACACTTACTGGAAGCCCTTTATTGATACTTGAAGCAATAAAATGCATACCAAAAGACATGGTAGCACGAATGGCATTAAGATTTCGAGCACCAACTAAAAACACATTTTTGAAAGTATTCTCAGTTACAAAAACAATGGGAATCGACATTGAAAAAGATCAAATATTTCTTTTGAAAAACTATAAAAAGTTAAAATTAGCATTAGAATATTACGTAGGTCTATCTGATACAGCTTTTATTCCTCTAGATGTACCACGTGAATTTACAGAATTGGTTGTACCAAGCAAGCCTTTTTAGTTAGCTGCAAGTTGATTTATATTTTCAAAGGTGATATTGTGTAGAGGTAATTTTTCTTTAAAATGTACTCGACTGCTACTAATTAGGATACTTAAAACCTGTTGATCTTGTTACCCCACAACTCATACCTCTTGGATCTAGGCGTTAGACAATCAATAAACACTAGAGTGTAGTCATCAACGACAAATGCTCTGGAACTATTAGAGTTGTATCCTCTAGTATCACCTTCATATGGGGTATCTCTATTCTTAATGACTAGATTGTTGTAGTTAAGGCATTTATAAAATTTATAGACCATTGAGTTGAAATAAAGATTAAAGAACGGAATATTTGCTATATGTATAGAATTGAAAACTATATTATTGTGAACACTAATTGTATCTAATATAGATGATAAAATCTAGAAGATTTGTTGACAATTTTTTGTTGAAGTAGTGACATTGATCCCAATTTGACTAAACCATGACAAAAATTTCATAGTAAAATTCATTCATAAATTTCTATAAACCATACCGCTTGAGAATTTTCATGAATAGTCAAATTAAAAATAAATAAAAAGCATCAAATCAAAATTTTAATATGCAACCTTCAAAAGTGTCAATAATAAAATTTAATTAGGCCTTTGTTGCTCTCCATGTTCCAAAGCCGACCAATTGAAGATTTTAGAATTTTGTAAAGTTATAATTTCAACATTTTAAATTCTTGAATGCTATAAATATAATAATAATTTATTTAGAAACTAACATCTTGTTAGATTTAAAATATAAAATTTATAGTTTATAAATATTTTATGTAAATATTTATAGATTTTTAATTTATTAATCTACCAAAAGATCTAAAATATTACTCCGGAGTATATTTTAATCAAAATTTAGATTTATTTTTGAATGATTTTGCCATCCCAAGGTCTTGTAAACTACAATATAGTTTGTTTGTTTTAAATAATTCTTTTAGTTTAATTTTCCAATTTTTAGAAATAACTAATAAAGTACAGTCTTTAAATTTTTTTAGTTTAGCTTTCTAATTTTTAGAAATAACTAATAAACTATAGTCTTTAAATTTTTTTAGTTTAGTTACCTAATTTTTACAAAGAGCTAATAAAGTATAGTCTTTAATTTTTCTTAGTTTAGTTTTCTAATTTTTAGAAATAACTAATAAACTACAGTCTTTATATTTTTTTATAATTGTGTTTTAACTTGAAAATTTGTAAGACTTTATATACTCCCCTCAAAAAACTTGGTGTGATAAGCTTTTATTGTGATTATTGAGAATTTCTTTGAGATTTGTAGATCTTATAGTAGAATTATTCTGAGTAATTGTTGGTGGACATTAAATTTTTATTTTTTCTTATGGATGGAACTCCAAGCACTTATAACCCATTGTAGATGAAAAGACAAATAAAAGAATGACCTATACAAAAACAATCATCTAATATATGAAATAACACACACATGAGTCATGTGTCTTCAAAATTCTATAGTCTTTTGTCAAGTGGCCTCATTGGTGAATGGCATCAAAATTCAATGATTTTTGTGCAACTCTTCACTAGCGCACCTTATATTTATCAATATAGAAATATATAAAATATATATGCATACCCCATATTCCTTAACCCCTAAATGCACAAATTGTGTTTTTTGGCAACATAGCAATTTGGAGCAACTCACTACAAATGGAGTTTTTATTTTTTCCCTTTGAAATTTGCACACAATATGTGCCAGATGAGTAGCTTTAACCCTTTAGGGCCTAAGGATCCCCAAGCAACCTCTTGAATTCTTGTAGAATCAAATTTGCATATTAAAATTTTATAATTTCATTTAAATTATTATTTTTCCACAAATAAGAATTCATATCTTCTATCTAATATGATTTTTTAAATTATTTTTGGAAAAAAAATGAAATTTGTATGATTTTTTAAAGTTTATGTCTTTGAAAAATCATAGTAATTACAAAAAAACTCACTTTATCATGTAAATTTAAATGAAAATAGAGTTCATTATATTGAACATTATGGTGAAGTTGGCATGCTCTCTTTAGTTATACACAAATAAATTCAATAGAGAAACATGTTCCACAATGCATTTGAAACTCTAAAATTTCCAACTTTGAATTGCCATAGACAAATCATCATTGCTCCAAATTTGATGGCCAATGGCTCATTGGAAGCGGAATACCCGTGCATATATCATTCACACCTCAAGAGCAACTAAAGCCAAAAGAGTGTTCCAATTCCCAAAATTCAGTTTAAAAGAACCAAAATTGGCATGCTAGGTCCTAAAGGGTTAAGATGCAACAATTCATAACTTTTGATTGCATGATTAAAAAGTTATTGTACAATATGTAGTTTTCATTGCTCGGTAGGTAACCCGAGCAACAAAAAAAAGCTTCTTTAAAAATCACTTTTTTAAGAAAGAAAACTTTGAAATTGATTTTCTAGATTTATATACACGTGGAAAGATTTGAATCACTCCATTTTGATTAACAAAAAGAAAGTCATGAGGAGTTTTAGTTCAAGGTAGTTTGTCGGTAGTTATGAAATCTCTACCTATAACATAAATATCCTATAACCGTGGAAGGTGCTTATAACATAGGTACCTACAACATAAACACTTATATATAAACATCCTACAACTATGGAAGATGCCTGTGACACAAGAGCTTAGGCAAATTTCAAATCCTCCGCATGGCATACATTTTCATTTCAAACCGTGTGCCTTGAAGAGTGCCAAAGTCGAGGAATTCTCCAAATTCAACTAAACTGGTTATTATTTCACAGAGATCAAAATGTCAAGGCACCTAGTCACCAATCACCGTCAGTTGAATAATTCTGCAAGACGTTAAATCCTACATTCAAAGGTGGACCTAGCCTACCTAGTGCCCGGGTCAGACCACGAGGCCGGCCTACCAGCCCACCTCCGTCCGCACACAAACCTGACGGATGGAGCGACAGAACAACCCCGTCGATGCCCCCGTCCTGCACAAACACAGGACCTGCAGGACACGATCTTGTAGGACAACGATTTTGAAAATTTTAATTTACGTCCTACGCAGGGAGACAATAGGTTTAGGATTTTGGGCGACAATTTAGGTTTTAGGAGTCTTCTTTGAACTATGAACTTATTTACATATCCCATATTCTTTGTGTTACCTTTTACCACCCCGTGTGTATATAATAAGTTGTCTTTTCAACTCATACCACAAATCATGCATGAATGGCTTTTGAAGCAAAGTGAAATAGATGTGGAGGCATGCCACATCAACATGGGCCTATTTCAAATGGATGATTTTTTTTTTAAATTAGAGAAGGACCAAGTCCAAACAATATTTTACAAAATCAACATTTTGTGAAACAATTGGAACAACATTTTTTGAAGTTCTCATAGGACTTGTAAAAAAATTGATAATACTTAAAACAAATAAAGTGTTCATTCATCTTTCTATGGGTCTTGCAAATAAAGTGAACACTTTTAATTATTTGTTTTAAGTGTTATCAATTTTTTTACAAGTCCTATGAGAACTTCAAAAAATGTTGTTCCAATTGTTTCACAAAATGTTGATTTTGTAAAACTTTGAAAAAAATTGTTTGGACTTGGTTCTTCTCTAATTTAAAAAAAAAATCATCCATTTGAAATAGGCCCATGTTGATGTGGCATGCCACCACATCTATTTCACTTTGCTTCAGAAGCCATTCATGCATGATTTGTGGTATGAGTTGAAAAGACAAATTATTATATACACACAGGGTGGTAGAAGGTAACACAAAGAATATGGGATATGTAAATAAGTTCATAGTCAAAAGAAGACTCCTAAAATCTAAACTGCCACCCTAAATCCTAAACCCGTCGTCCCCTGCGTAGGACGTAAATTAAAATTTTCAAAATCGTTGTTCTACAGGATTGTGTCTAGCAGGTCATGTGTTTGTGCAGGACGAGGACATTGACGGGGTTGTTATGTCGCTCCGTCCGTCAGGTTTGTTTGTGGACGGAGGTCGACTGGCAGGCCGGGTCCGTGGTCTGACCCGGGCGCCAGGTAGGTTGGGCCCACCTTCGAATGTAGGATTTAACGTCCTGCAATAATTCTAAGGAGGGTATATTATTCATTCTTTCACAGAGAAAACACAAAGCTATATAGCTGCATGCTCTTCTCTCTGAGATCAAAATCAAAGCGTCCTAAACTCAAGCAGATTATCTGTACAGGAAGTTACGGGTACTGCTTGCTAGGTACAGAAATCATCTCTGAAAGAGCTTCAAATACTGTCTGCCGTGGGGCTGAACGTGTTATTGCTGGACATTCAATCGTCTAGAACGCCCTGAATTTTGCATGAAGATTAGTGTTGGAAACTGCTGGAAACTCTTCCTTCGATAGGTGAATCATTGACATGTTCACTCTGAAATGGATGCAAATGTAATCCATGCTTCAGTATCGTGCATCCCAGAAAGTGAAATCAGGGAAGCAGTAAGGTAGCTACACCCATAACCATTAGTGTACCCATACTTCGATAGTAGGGTTTCCTTAACCCTTTAGGGCCTAGCATGTCAATTTTGGTTCTTTTAAACTGAATTTTGGGAATTGGAACACTCTTTTGGCTTTAGTTGCTCTTGAGGTGTGAATGATATATGCACGGGTATTTTGCTTCCAATGAGCCATTGGCCATCAAATTTGGAGCAATGATGATTTGTCTATGGCAATTTGAAGTTGGAAATTTTAGAGTTTCAAAATGCACTGTGGAACATGTTTCTCTATTGAATTTATTTGTGTATAACTAAAGAGAGCATGCCATCTTCACCATAATGTTCAATGTAATAAACTCTATTTTCAATATAAAAAATTCACAGTAAAGTGAACTTTTTTATAATTACTATGATTTTTCAAAGACATAAACTTTAAAAAATCATATAAATTTCATTTTTTTCCCAAAAATAATTAAAAATCATATTAGATAGAAGATATGAATTCTTATTTGTGGAAAAATGATCATTTTAATTAAATCATAAAATTGTAATATGCAAATTTGGTTCTAGAAGAATTCAAGAAGTTGCTTAGGGCTCCTTAGGTTAAAGTGTCTCCAAATGTACCTTGAAACCGTGCCAATGTTTAATTGTGGTTGGTAGGCTCTGATTTTTTTAGATTCTGGTGCTACAATCAAGACAACTTTAGTAGAGTGTGGTTTAGGGTGCCTTAGTGAGTTCTACTTTGAAAATTCACAGAAATTAGATGCCTTATCCAAAACCAATTGGGCATTTTCAACCATCCAGTAGGGGCTCTAAAATGGACATGTGAATTGTGGAAAATGGAAATGTGAATTACAATGAAGCTTGATGAGATTTGTTTAAACTTCTTCAATGGATGGTTTAAGAGCCACATGGGGTTCATTCCTAAGAGCATCTGCAATGCACCCGCCAAACTCAACAGTATCAGCACTGTGCCGGGCCCAACTATTTTTTGTATTAAAACCGTGCTCCAATGCAAGCGTTATTGGGGCCTTCAATTCCACGGCCTCAGTATGCGACCACCTGGGACCGGCTAATTTGCAATATTTGAAGGGCCTGCAAGTTGTCTCGGTGTAAGAATAATAATGATTGTCAACCCTTTTTCGCATTGTAGATTGTGCCATTCAATTCAAACATCCCTTGTTTTGATGAAAAACTTTTTTTAAATGTAGATTCTTTTCTTTCTTGCTTTTTATAATGCAAAAAAATCCACTTGACGTTGGGATTGCCGGCTTTGCATTGGATCAATTTTTCCAAAAAAAGAACCGGCACTTTTGAGGCCTCGTGGAATGGCCCTGCATTTACCGTTACAGGGCTTGTATGGCGAGTCCGCATTGCAAATGCCCTAACTAAGTGGTTAGGTGTCTACTAATTTAATTCAAAATTAGAATTCATTGTTCAACTACCTTCTTACAAGCATTGAAAAATCTGAAATAATGATTAAATCAAGCATTCATTTCAGATTTAGAAAGGGATGCTTTTAGAAACCATTTCAATTGCTTTATACATGTTGCAATGCTAGTTTTTGATCAAGGCCTGGGTTTTTTTCAAACTAAGCATGGATAGGTTTCTAAGAGCCTATGATCACAAATAGGGACCTATAGCAGATTGTGTTCAAAAATTTGTAACTAATTCAATAATGCTTCACAAAATATGAAACAACTTGGGTTAGATTCCTCATCTATATTTCTTTGACTGAAAAATAAACTAAAAATACTTCCATTTGAGGAGATACATGAAAAAGGCAGATCAGCGCTTAGATGGTTGCTTTTTGAGCCTCTTACCTTACCTTACTTCAACCCAAGCATAGGGATGATGTAACTTAACTGCCATTCAGAAATTCAGTCTCCACAGCCTTGTTAAGGTAGGTACACCTAAAATGGCACCTGACCTAAAAGCGCCATTTAGAACAAGTATACATTTTCAAAATCAGTCATCTTCACAGGTTGTAGATGGCGCTTTCAGAAACTAACTTTGATTGTTAATAACTTTTGCATACAGTATTCAAATCTTATGTTTTTTGGTACGTTGGAATGTGCTTGTTCTTGCCCACACAACTGAATCAAAATCTAATCAGCCTAACAACATTAACTATACACAGTGCCAATAAGTGGCGCTTTTAGGTGTACCCACCTTAAATGTATTAACTTAGAAGTGTGGATACCCTCCCAGCTTAGGTACCCAACTGGATTAGCACAATAAATGTTTGTCAAACTTACAAACTGAAGACCAACAACTCCTGCGTTGGCACAGGTCACCTTCGAATTGCAGTTGTAGTAAGCATTACAAGAATGGGGCCTCAAGAAATTAGAAAAATATTATTATTTTTATTTGCACTGCTGGCACTGCTTGCTCAGATTTGGTGGTCCCCTTGAGGACCCATTCTTTTTCTAATGCTTAGAGCATCCCCACCAATCTGTTCTGTATTCCTAAAAATTTAGGGAAAGGACCTCAAATGGGGATGGGGATACAGAAGCTTGTGCGTACCAGTCTCGAAACAAGATCTCTACCCCAAATTTATAGAGAACTTGGTAAAAGTTAGGCCCAATTCCCTATATTGGAGCTCATATAGAGAACTCGCGAGGTCTCATCTCTATAAAGTCAAGGTTGACTCGTTTGAGGTCCCAAGTTTGGGGAAAGATAACTCCCTGTTGGGGATGCTCTTACCCCCCCCAACTCCTCAGCAAAGCTTCAGTAACATTTGTCTAATTAATTAGTGCAAAAAAAGCATTCAAATCACAATGACTAGGGGAGTCAATCCCTTTCTAACCAACCACCCATTTCTACTAGTTAGGCAAAAATGTTGGGGAGGTGTAAATTGAAAGCATACAATGATCACAAGATGTACACATTGGAAGTTACAATTCTCACCTACCTTGAAGCATAGTCAATTTTGTAATCAACATATGGTTGGGAATATGGTAACCTATATAACAAGAATAGTTTGAATAGAATCTTCAAGAAAAAAATTAATGATAATTTTGTTTTTGAAGAAAGAAATGTAAGAAAATATGAAATCCTTTTGGAAATCTATTTTTGGAAATGGGAAAATTTCCCCCCTCACCATATCCATTCAACAAATACGTTGAATTGGTTAAGTGATTGGAAAGTCATCCACCTTAATGAGTGATTCCACAAAAACATTGGTACTATTTGAGCATCACACGGTACGTGTCAATCAAGTCTTCTACTATAACTTTTGAAGTATGGGCCTATGGGGTCAATGGATTTGAAATTTGAAATGAAGATGGGCAACACCTCTTTTATTGTGGTAAATATTTTTGAAGATTTTAAGAAATCATTTAATATTTAAAAAGTATAATTTATTTATTTTTACATTTTGAGATTTCATAGTCTCAAAGAATTTTGAGTATCCAAGATTATCATCACAGAGGTAAGCTTCTACGAATGTATTTCCATACTAGGCATATATACCTACAAGGAATGTATTTCCATACTAGGCACATATACCTACAAATGCAAAGGAAAACTAAAAACAACAAATTTCAAATCCTCCACATGTTCCCTTGTGTGCAAATTTTTAGATCGTATTTCTAAAAGAATCTTATCTCCATAAAGTTCTTAAGAAAGAAAGAAAAAGTTGTTTTAATTTTTTGAATGTTTTAATTATTTTCTAATAGTTTAAACATCAAAGTGTCTTGATTTTCTTGAATTTTTTTGTCAATCTATTTCATGAATAACTTTTCGCCTAATTTCTTTTTAGGCCTTAAATTTTGGTGACATTTTATTTTCAGTGTTATACTAATTATTAATATTATATATATATTTTTTTTAAATGTTTTTTTCCAAAAGTGTGTAGTACTATAAAAAAAAGGTTCCAAATGCAACAAAATGAGCAGGTGTTTCTTGGTAATTATCACCCTAATATCTTTGCTAATGCTGTAATACTCTTCATATTTTCTACGATGGCAAAGCTTCAAGAAATTGGCATTTTTCCATATTGTTGTCACCAGACCTAGTTTTTAGAACATTGGGCATTTGAATGTCACAATCTAAAACAAGTCATTAATAAAATTAACGCTTATGATTACATTGAAATAAAAAAAAACGAGTTAATTACAGGACATGACTTACTGTAACGCCGGGGATCTGTGAGCATGTTGATGTAGACACTGTGGAGGTCACGTCCCCCAAATGCCACAATCCCAATCCCCTGCAAATCAGAACAGAAGAACATTCATTCTATTGAATAAATTTTAATCATAAGGGGCAGCTTCAGACTTGACCCAATCCTATCTTAGTGCAAACCTCGGGCCTGGAATGGAGTTTGAAAGCTAAGCCCAAGAACGGGTTTTAACTTCAAATTTGGATCTGGGTACTTACAAAACTCACACAATCCCTCTTTGGGTTTAGTGCTTTTTTTTGGACTTGCTCAAGAGTTTTAATTTCTCCTTCAGGATTGGTTTGGGAAAATCATTGAAGAAAAAGACCCACTGTGGCTGGTTCTCACCTCGATAAGATCTAGAATGGCTTGCACCGTGCCACGGAGTCCACGAGCTGCTGTGAATGTTTCTTCAGGAGTCAGAGCGGAGTCGTAGTGTCTGAAGAAGTAATCTTGGTAGTCAGCATACACAGCATATGACGATCGATGAATTTAGTGTTGCAATTGTGGGCATGCTCTGCACAGCAACTACCCAACCCTACAGACAATAATCCACCAAGACAAAAATTAGTTATCAATTTAATTATGCCACAAACTCAAAAGGGCCCGGAACTTGAAGCTAAGACCTTGATAACATGAAAGTAGATTGAGTATCTTTATTAGAACAACATTCGAGCTGCCAAGGGGGTAACAACTGAAGGGGTGTTATTTCTATTATGCTTTGAATTCACATTATTGTACAAATTAAATCTCAATTGTTGAATCCTGTTGAATCCTGTTCAATCAAATTCTCAGGACACCATAATGTCAAAAGAGGCATAATTAATGCATAAGTTATAACCATGCTCTCTCTTCATATCCAATTCATACTTGCCACCTCTGCATTGAGGTTATGGATTGGGGAATATGAAAGTAGAGTTTTTTTGTGAGAATTGTAGCATTCTCAACCAGGAGATCTAATTCCATCATCCCAGAGATCCAGAAATAACCATAATGGTTAGATCTCGATCGTCCGTAAGTCATGTTCCATTACGGACTTTAGAAGGATTCCACTAAACACGATAAACTAGCGCAAATTGCAATGGAAAGGCTGCAATTAATGTTGTTGCCCACGTCTGGCAAGGAGTCATCGAAGGAGTACACGGCGGGATACGAGCAGTTTTTGCAGCGCTGTTGAAATTGGGAGAATGCAATTCAACAGTTGAGAAGATGGAGCATATATAGCACTGGTGCAAATCTTCGCCTTATGCTTGCTGCCATTGTGGTCCCCTCAACTCTTTGGAATTATTGAAACAGTGAAAAACACACTAGGATCCTCAGTCACAAATTTAGTAGCAGTGGTATAATCACTACAAGTGAATTGATTTGTGACCTCGCAAGATGTCAATGGTCTTCAATTGTCAATGGGTGATGTCTAGTTCTTGGTCAGTTTATATGCAATTATGCTCATAAGATAAGTCGTCATGCTTGACATAAATGTAGGATTGAGGTTGATGTGTTGCCAACTCTTCTTTGGGCATTACAAAGTTTGTCTAAATTGTAGTTTTAAAGGTTATTTCGATGTGGACAGCAGGACAAGGTGCATGCTTTCACAGGGTTTTGGGTCATAACTATTACATTTACTGTCTCTGTCTTGTTCTTTTTCTACTGGCATGGGTTCATCCAAAGTTTGGCTTTGCCAAGAGTTGAAAATTCGCTTCACATTAGTCAAGTCAAGCTCGCATTTGGCGGTCCCCCACGGTCTGATGTCAACACTTGAGTGACATTGATCTAACGGAGAAGATTTCTTTGCTGCTGGAGCTTCTACATTTGGTGAAGTAGATTGTCAAGTAACATGATTACACTTAATCTAGTGCACCATGTAGAGTCCTTGAAAATCATTTCCCAAGTTCTAGAATGCTTCTTGTACTGTGATAAAATTGGCTTGCTTGGTTGAACTCGTTGAAACTGTATGCACAACGCCATTTTCGCTTGAAATGTGCATATTTGCTGTGATTGAGAGTGAAAAAAAGTACGTGAATGATGAAAGCAGTGGTCGATATATAGCAGTGGTATTCAAAATCATTGTAAAGTGAAATAATCATAAATGAAATTCCCCAACTGCAATCAAAGAGCACAAGACAGAGTCCACTTACTGACGGCATCCTCCTCTCCATAATTTTGGAATTGGCAAGTCTTTTGACGTTAATGACAGTTAGTCCTCCGTAGATTGTGATTAATTACAATTTGGCTGTGTGTATTGCAAGATCCTGAGTTCCAGACTCACCAGAGATGTTCAATCGTCACAAGAGACGTACATTGTGTCTATATGTTGTGAAGAATTCTCCGTAAGCAAAGTAAAAGAGTGCACGTACTTTGCTGGAAAGTTATGCGCAAACCAGAAAAGATCAATTTGTATGATAAGTTTCAGAGTTTCAGAGATTATCCTACTTGATGGACTGCACATGTGTATGGATCTGCATGACGTGTATACTTGAATCATGGTCTTGAATAGTCATAAAAGTCAGATAGTACCTGGTCAATAAGAGACAGACCCGAAACACCTTTAGTCGTCACTTGAGCGCAGTATACTTTTGAACATACAGAAATGCCCATTCTAGCGGCAGTACAACTGAGATATTCAGTCTGGAGGCTGGCCCAGCAGCCAGTTTCTTTCACCATCTCTATTTAGTGGAAGACATCTTTCCAGTGTCTATGGTGCTTACATAAAATTGCTATTTGAATGAACCCATCTGTCTCAACATTACTCTACCACATTAGTTGTTTCAGCAGAATAGCTACGATAATCACCGCTCTAGAATTGGTCATCTTTGATTTAATCTGCACAATCACACTTTGCACAACATTCCAATTCAGGTTCCTGACAACATTACCGGTAGTGGGTTTCACATACTGCTTATGAGGTTACTTCAGCGGATTATCTTAAAATTTTCTCTCCATGTATCTCGTGAGCTGGTATCTCTATTTTTCTCGTTAATTGTTGACCTTCCCAAAACCTTGCTTGGAAAACTGGTAATTTTAAATCAATAATTGAACATGGCCTTCTTTTCACCATTTAGGCAATTTTGTAAGCTCTTCAACCAATTTCCCCCATTTCATTCTTTGAGATTTGACAGATTGCTTATCAGCACTCTCTGTGAAAACTGGGCAATTGGCACAAAGAACTTCAACGATCCTAGACAAAAAACAATTATTCTCTCCTGATCAAAAATCCTTGAAACCCAGTATTCCAATTCAGGTTCCTGACCACATTCAGTCCGCGGCAAATCATTAAATCAGAACTCCAAACTCTAAAACTCGTTTGGCTTCAAGTGTTCACTGAAGCCCGCATAATCTCTGACTCAACATACAAAGATTCCAAGGAAATCTAATATTACATCAAAACCCAGATAGTACACTTGGCAGGTCCAGTTTCTAAATCCCACCACCAAGCCGCTGGAATCAATCAATCAATCAATTCCTCTGTCTACTGCGTTATTGCACACTACGGGATCACCTTATTACCTTATTGAAAATGCCACAAGCACGACCGAGCTATAGAATAATCATCCCTCACCACGCACTAGCTGATCCTTATTGAAGTACACAACTGTCTGACTACCAAGCCGCTGGGAAATATATGTACCTTGGAACAGGCTTTCAAGTATTTAAGGAACCGGCTATGGAGTTCGGATACAAGCGAGGCTGCTCCTTGGAGCACGAACATTACGTACGTCTCAAGCTACAAGAATGCATGAGCTACAACATCAATACTAAAAGGGTGTATGAGAAGGTGATAGAGACAGAGAGAGAGACGGGGATTTATGTCCTGGAATCAAAGTTTATGAAGTCAGGGAAGCAGTTGAATCCGCCTGGGGGCGTGATGTGCAGGCCGTTGAAAAACGCTGTCACGGCGTGCTTGTTGCATGCGTTGGGCGGGTGGATGCCGTCCCAGCTGAGATGTGCGCGCGATTGGCGCATGGCGTGGACGTCAAGTTCACCAACCGCAACATTGTAGGTTCTTAGCAACTATATATGGAATCTTAGATGAAAAGACTTGTAAATATACGGCAACCTCAAAAAAGAGGTTGGAGTTCTTTCTCTCTGCATCTGCCCTTGGAGATCGAAAAATGTCAGTGGGTTCAGCCCTTAAGCTTAGTACCCTTGGGTGGGAACGCGGTGAGCCATGTCTGCACAGCAGTGAGAAACAACAACAGGATCCCCGCCAATACACTCACCAGCCTCCACGGTCTCGCAAAGAACAACACCCAACACTCCTGCCGCCATTGCTTGAACGCTGCGTTCCGATGGTGATGAATACGACCGTAGCATTCCTCCCATACGCTCGAAGGAAATGGCGCAAACAACCCCCGCAAACTTCGATCCCACATCCCCACAAGAATGTCGTTCCCCATGTGGTTGTTGATCACTCCTTGCTCGACCAAAAGTTGCACGTCCGCCACATTGATGCACAGAGAAGCCATACACTGGAGGTAGCATCTGAAATCCCCACACAAGCCCCCGGAAGTTTGTTGCTCATGAAGTGCCAGATTCTGGAATGCCGACTCACTGTAATCATCATACAACTCCACGCTGGGCAACTGCAACTTTGCACTTCTCAAGTATCCCTTGCCACTGAGTCTGATGTTGCTCACAGTCGGGGCAGTGCCTACAACGCGAATTCCAACTGCTTCCAGGCGAGAGGCAGAGGGGATGCTCTCTAGAGTAGGATTCGATTGCACGTTGGGATCCACCTTGAAAGGAAGGGAATGGCCGCAGACGACTCTATAGATGCAATCCAGAAGATGCTGGCAGTTGATCAGTGATTTCTCCAGGGGGACAACAGGGTAGGTCTTGAGTAAGTGATTGTGAAGCCCGACTTTGCTATTCCGAGAGCGTGGAAGGACGTTTCCGGTGTTCTCTGGGTACGTGAAAGGGTTGAGGGCAAGAACGGCTTCGTTCAGCACCTTCTCCAGCTCATCCTCGACGACTTCCTCGATTTTGATAGCGGGGTCATTTTGAATTTTCGCTTGTGTTTCTTCATCATTCTCGTACAGTTGTTTGATGACAGATTGTAGCAGATACATGGGCACTTGATTTTCTATAAGATAGAAATCCGTCTTCGCAATCATTGCGAGGTTTTCACTCAACCGTTCGGCCAAGGCTTGAAACTCTTTCCAGAAGAATCCTCGGCCATTGACGTACTTGAACAGCACCACTAGGAAAAGTGCGTCCAACGCCAAGAGGTTCTGCACTTCCTCGTCGGTGAATCTGGCAGAGCTTGTTGAATATGCGCACCTCGCTTTGTTCACATCAACAACGACGTCACGTGCGAAATGGCCCCAGGAACTCTGCATGGTGACGAGCTTTGAGTGCACAACGGAAGCTAGTTCAAATTTGAAGACTTCGGTCTGAGATTTCTGCAAGCTGCGACGGTGGAGGCCGAGCTCCAAACCCTTGTTCTGAAAACTTGCCGGGGCTTGCGCTCGCAAGGGCGCTGGGACCTCAAAGACGGACCATTCTGGCAAATCCACCACTCGAGCCGCTTCAAAATGGTTTCCATCTTTGAGTAGTTGAACCATCTCTATTATGCTTTCCGCCATGGGGGCCTGACATTTAACGCGAATTTCTAAGTCCCCAAGAACCTAAGTTGCCTTCCCGCTACCACGAATCTACCTTCAGGTGAAATGCCAAGTCACTCTTCTGAAAAATCCTAGCAGAAGGTGAAGTATACGAGAGGAAATTGGGAAGGACTCACTTTTGTGCGCTCTCAACAATGATCCTTACGAGCTCTCTGTTTCTAAGTGAGGTTTTGGTGTAGAATCACAGCCAACGAACTTCTTTACTCCACATGGCTCATTGGCAATAGTCCTCTCAGGTCCTCGAACCGCCAAGAGTTTGATCACTCACAACAGTATTTAACCTCCACTGGGCGCATCAAACTCCTTTTTTCCCAAGTTGTGATACTTCATCTCCTTGGTGCGCCGCGTTTACAGTAGTGGCGGTGATTAAGTTTTCCCCGACGTAACTAGCCTTTGCTTCACCCACGAGATCTTGAGAATAGCGTCCTCGTGTGTATGTTAGTGGCCTGGACAGTCAACAAATTCGATCAAACAATCAGTGATAAGTTGGAACCGAGACGACGGCAAAAGCAATTGAAGTATTGCATCAATGGAAAAGAACGAGGAGAAGTACTTGAGAAGGAACCGACTCCATACATGCCTTGAATCATCCGTGTGAGCTTTGTGTCTCTACGTTTGGATCCTGAGGAGAATCACAGTCAATGAGCCTCGTCTCTTTACATCGCTCGTCGACAATATTCCTTGCCTCCTTGCCTCTATGCCTTTTTATCACCGGCTACCGCCTTTAGGTTTATCATTCACAGTGATTGGTGGACCTTTCCTTGAATCATTACCGTCCCCTTCGAAGTTTGCCATATTGTGCACACTCAACCTACTTGGCGCGATAGAACATATACAACTACCACCGGCTTCATGAGATTTTGGGTGGAGTGACCTGGCGGTCCACAAATAATTAAGATTGAACTATATTTGTAGGGACGAAGTCTGTGCCATCGAAGGAAGCTAATGCGAATCTAAAATTCCAAGAGTAACGATAGCCAAGTCAGGTTTGAAACATTACAAGAGGGCAGCAAGAGGACTCAGGTGGAGAGCTAGCTAGCTAATTCCCTACTGTCATGAAATCAAATAGATCGAAAGCGCCAGAGTTGGCAACGAAGTTCCGACACATGCATCGCACCGACCTTGTGAGCTTGGTCGCCGATGAGGATGTCGTCACAAGAGATCGACAATTGTTCAGGTCGAGTTAATTACTAGGAATCTGGGTATGCACGTACAGCAGTAAAGCCAAGTCCTTGCAGATCGAGTTGGTTGGGGAAGGGACTCAGCTGTGGATCATCCAATCTAAACAAAAGACTACGAATTGCATCGATCGGGACACTTTGGTAGAAAGAGGCTTTTTTTCTGAAGTAAGTTATAGAGCGGCTGTGTGGGTATCGAGACATAAATTCCATGGATATATAATGTAGTCGGGCGAGCAAGGGAACAGACCCCTATTTTGTGCCCTGAAAATGTATGCCTATCTCTCTTAGCTAATTAGGGGCCTCTGATTGCAAAAATGAATTCAACAATCGCAAATTTTATCATGCGTGGGAAATAAAAAATTTCAGGGACGAGTGAGCGAGAGGGGGTCAGTTCACCCCGGCCGGGAACAGGTGGGAAGGTGAGGAAAAGATTGAGCGTCACTGCATTGCTTTGGAATCTCTCACCGGTCCGAGATAAGGACTGATAATTACCGACAGTCACCGTCTGTTTGTTCACCACCGTCCAAGTCTCACAATTGTGCGGTTGCGATTGATTGTTTTGTACAGAAAATACATTCACCTGCCTCACTGCAAGAACTGTCTGTACCGACGGACTCTTTTTTTTAACACAAATGAAACTGTTTGTAAAAGAATTAAATTTTTTTTCAATAAAAAATAAACTGTCTTTACCGATTTGTCTGCAAGAACTGTCTGTATCATTATGTATTGCCACCAAGAGCCTCCTTACATGTATCAGTCATCAAGGAACTTTCAGGGGAATATAGCCATAATTGCACTTTCATGTGGACCCAATATTATTACTCTCAAGATTGACTAGTCTCCACCAATATCACTGAAACTTCTACTCTTCCTTTCCCACTTGCCCATCGTCAAGAAAATTGGTGGAGCCGCTTTGTCTTCTTCCTTGAATTAGTGGTAAACGTGTCTACCGGGCTCACATGTAAGCTAACCCTAAGTTATATTTGTCTAGACGAATCACTGTCGGGGCATGTCGAAACTAGGGCTTTATTTTTGACATTGAAGTGCCAGATTGCACTAGAAAAAAATAATTTGGCTCAAAAAATGGCAACAATTTTTCCAATTTAGAACCAATAGGATCACTCAATTTCTCCAAATTCAACCCAAAGGCTTTATACGAGGACCAAATTGGAACCACGATCCTACATGTCGCCTTAGGTGGCATGGTTTTGGCCCCAAACCATCCGGCTCCAAGGGAGCAATCTAGACTAGGTTTTGGGTGGCCCAATTTCCCATCTAGGGCTAGATTGGGCTCCCTTGTTAGATTGTACAAATCTCCACCATCAATAAAGAGAATTTCAGTTTTATTTCTTTTACAAACTTTCTGACTTTACAAACAAACCAGGCAAGAAGTGAAACAAGAGAATTTTTGTCTGTCTTGTTCTATAAAAGATTTTTGTTATGTCACTAATTAGTAATTTTATTTTCGTTTTCATTTATCGCATTGCAGCGAAGCCAGTGATTAGCTATACACAAATAGATCCCCTGGAGATAAATATGATGAAAAATTAAAAATTAAAAAAATTAAAAAAAGGAATTTCAACATAATAATTATTTTATTTTTGTTTCCATTTATCGCATTGCAGTGAAGCCAGTGATTAGCCATATGCAAATATAGACCCTCGAGATAAATGTGATGAAAATTTTAAAATTTTAAAAAGGAATTTCAACATAATAAAAAGCTTCAAACAGAGGAAAAAAAACACATTTTTCTATTTTCTAATTAAATATTCTGCGGTTTAAATCCATATGCTTGACTCCTTGAGTGACGGATCAGTGTCTAGAACCATTTCTTTCCCCAAATTAGGGCTATTTGCATAAACATCAACATAGAATTGAAAATGAACTTGAAAGCAAGGAATAATACTAATGATACTAGGATAAACTTGCTTATGATAGGCACCTAAGAAGTAACCCATTAGAGTCTTACATCAACCCATGACAAACTTTTCGTAATAGATGAAATTAAGACTTCATTAAGTTGGTTAGTGACCAAAATCAATGCCTTGGATGATGGTGATGGAGTTATTAGTGACTACTATAGAAATTTTACCTTTTCACTGTAAAATCATTAAAGCAAGAGTGATATTTTTATTCCTTCATGTTGTGGTAGTGTGAAGAAATTTTGTGACTACTTCAGGTGGTAGAATGGCCATCACACATACACCTTTTGCTAGTTTTGGGATAGTCTACAAATTCTGTAGGGCCAATCAAACATCATACTTCAAAAACTCACAAGAAATTCATACTTTGTTAAAAAAATAAAAATAAATTCCTCTCTTCATTTCTCATAGTTATGCTTGTGTAGAAAAAAATCTGAATATTTTTGCCAATTGTAATAGGGCAAAATTCATTTTGCCTGTCATAGGCAAGTTTACCTTAAAACATTCTACATTTGAGTAGTCACCATTATGTGTTTCGGGGGGCCTTTGGAAGATTGCAAGTTCCAAGCAATTGGAAATCTACCCTTTCTACCCAAAACCATGACCAAAAAAATCTAAAAAATGAGTAGATACTTGATTCAAGATGTTCAACCCATTTGTATCAAAATTAGGGCATGATTTTAGGAATTTTCTAAATTAGAATTTGAAAATCATAATTAATTCAAATGATATCCAAATAAAGTGTATAACATTGTCAAACTAGAACAATGTCAATCATGTAGGAATCCTCTCTCTACCCACCCACTCAACTTGTAGAACTTTACTCAAAATTGTTCTTCAAGGATCTTGCAATGAATTATGTTTGGTATCTTGATGAAGAGAGAGTAAAAGTAAACAATGCTAAGGTAAACTACCCCATTATGGGCAAAATGGTAGCAAGCCCATTGTGAACAAAATTGTAATGGTGGTGTACATTTCAGAACTTGAATGTACACTACCGTTACAATTTTGCCTACGATAGGTTTGCTTTCATTTTGCCAATAATGGGATAGTTTACCTTATACAAAATAGTGTTTTGGATTCTTTTTAAAATTGCCAATAAGATCTAGAGGAATTACAACAAATCAATAAGGATAACTACTCTATATTAATGACTCAAGTTCAAGTTCATAGATCCTTCTACTTTGGGTCCTAAAAGCTTACAATCGGTTGATTTGAGCCATTCACATTTTTTGGACAATGTGCAATATAATTGGTATATTTTGGTGAGCATAATTATCATTGCATCTCTATGCAATCCCAATCAAGCATACCAAATTTCAGTATCAAAAAACCAAAACTCTATTTTTAGTAAATTTTAAAAGTTCATTTTTATGGTTTTACATAATATTTAATTGAAAAAATTTGGTGATGAATATTTTTAATTTGATTTCATAGATATGTAGGGAACATCTCTACGCACCTTTTCTCTTCAACTAGCATCTCCAAAAAAGTTTCACAATTCATTCTTTAGTGATTTCTATGTTTGAGTGACAATGCCTAAAATGTTGTAGAATAGATATCTCTTTTTTATAATTAAATTTTTCTATTTGCACCTCACATAGTAATTAATTTCATACATTTGAGCATGATGGTACTATTACTTTACCAAAATCAAGTTAAAAAATATAGAGATATTCATTTCTTCAAAGTTTGGTCATACAACACTTTTCATTGTACTCTTCATTGATCATATTTTCATTACTTAAAGGGTTTGTTTTTTAATATGAAAGATGTGTGTATGGATGTTCCCTATGCATCCATGCAATTGAATTAAAAAGATTCATCACCAATTTTGTATTCAATAAAATATTATGTAAGACCACAAAAAGTGACTTTAGAAATTCACCAAAAATGAAATTTTGGCTTTTTAAAACTAAAATTTGATATACTTGGGATTCGATAAGAATTGAGTGATAATTATGCAAGATGAAAAAATTCAATTTTATTCTATATTATGTACAAATCTTTGAATGACTCCCAAAAGGCAGTTTGTAAGCTTTCAGTACCCGACTGTACAATACGATGATTCCTGGATTATGATCAACCACTTGATCGTTCGTCATCCTTCACAATCTCAAAGAGCAAGTATGGCTACAGGGAAGAAGGATGTGTAGGATAGGGAAGTGGTGCCACTGCTGAGAAATATTAAATTTCCATGGATGGGATGATTCATAGTTCAAACATACGGTTTCCTGCCGCTGTGGACATGTTCAAAAGTCACGCTCAAGTGGTTATTAGTTGAGCTTCAGCGAGGTACATTCTAGAGTCAGAATGCGTTCTCCTTACTGGTAACCGATAACGCACAAAGAAGGTCAAACATAATTCCTATCACCAACATCACACCCATGAAATACAGATTTCCTCATGGGATCCCAGTTAGCGAGCCACCAACATGCAGCAATTGCAGAGCGCTTGAAATAAAATGCCCAGTATGCTTACCCACACTGAGAAGAAATGACACCAATGTTGGTGTCAAGGAAGTGCACTGGTGAATAATTTCCTAGAGTAACAGACAAGCAAGAAACTATAGTTCCAAGTCAGGCTACAGCCTGAGCCTGCTGAGGCGTAACTCCATTACAGACAACCTGGTCACCATTCTCCCTCAGCGTCCCAGCTGTTGCAGCCTTGTGTATCGCAATGAGTCTGTGAACCATCCCTTTTAGCCACTCGGGGGTAATTTTGTGTTCCTTATTGAGCTCGTCGCGCAGCTCAGGGTACCGTCTAAACCATGCGCCCAACATTCGATGCACGTGCGCGCGAATCATCCTAGGCGGCACTGGATACCTCTCACAGAGCTCCAGATATTCCAGAGCAAGTGTAGGCTCATCGAGCGAGTATTTCCCACTAGTCTCCTCGTTTCCGTCGAGAGGCTTCATCCTGTAACCTGCAAAGAGAGCAGGATTCTCAAGGAGAGACTCTGCAGACATGACACCATCGACTCCTGTCACCTTGATGCATTCGTCCACATCCTCCAGCCACCGAACATTCCCATTCGCCACCACGGGAATGCGAAGAGCCGACTTCACAGCCTTGATGACCTCCCAGTCCGCTCTAATTGCTTTCCCATCCTTCTGGTCCCGCGTGCGCCCATGCACAGCCAGTAAGCAGCAACCGGCCTCCTCCAACATGCGGGCGTACGCCAGCGTGTCTTCCAACTTCGGAAACATGCGAATCTTGCATGACACGGGAGTTGTCAAGCCGGTGGCAAGCTTCGCTACCAACGACCGGACTAAAGGCAGATCATCCATAAGAAACGCTCCGTAATTTCCCCTCTTGGCGATCCGTTGAGGGCATCTGCTCCACAAGGAGGACAGTCGGCAGGATTAAGATTGGTAATCATCGTGGGGTCCATTACAACCAAAAATTTACCTTTACCTCACTCATAGACGCTTACAAGGAGAAGTACTGGATACTAAACCTATGACCCTGACTTCATATAACATGGCTCAAGAACTCGAGAACCATAAAAGATGCTAGAGCTTCACCTAGCATCTAGTGGAGTTCACTATGCGCGCAAAATAGAAAAATGAAAAAACTGATGCTCCATCCAAGATAAGTGACACCAGGACTACAATAACATTCGAGAGAACCCTTGCTGAGAATACTCTGAATTAACATGAAAAAAAATCCCTGACACCTTGTTCTGCGAAGTTGAGCTCAACTTAAACATGTGAGAACTCCTTAAGCCAAGGGAGATACTATCTTCACATGTGAGAGAATGACAAAACTTTCAATTCTCTGATTTGCCATGACTTTGCTCTACATAACTCTTAGGTGGCACTGTTTTCAAGAGGCGTCGAGACACTACGTCGGTACTGAAGAATGTATCGTAGGAGGCTATGAGTCTGGACAAGGAGAGAAGGTCCATACCCAAAATTGATGTCAACATAATCGCAGTCATCTTGCACAAACTTGGCAGCTTCCAACAAAGTATCCGGATTATTGGCGCAAAATTGGATAAAGAGGGGGCGATCCTCCTGCCAGATTGATAGCCAGAAGGTAAACCCTAAAAGATCATGGATATAAAAAAGACGAATCCGATTGATCACATTGTGAAAATAAGAGAATTCAGATTGGGCCAAATTTTACATAACCAATATCAGTAAAGAACGTAGCAAGTGTTGGTCAAAAAATAATTAATTCGGACAAAACGAAAGTCCGGATATGCCCTACTCAAAATTATTTCAAAAAGACATTCGCGTCAATTTGGGCTTCCAGGGGTAAGCTGTAGTTCGGATGAGTCGAAACTACAGAATTCACAAACTGCAAGGAGTTCACCGAAAACATGCCAGACACAACTTTCATAAGACGGTGCAAAACAATCCTCACTTACAGGGCATGTACTGAATTCTTTCGTCCGGTACTTCACATCTTGCGCGAACAGGCGCGAATGCAACATCGGGGAATAGGCCGCCGTGGCTCCGTACTTCCGACACAACATTCTGAAAGGCAGCTCACTCTGATCCACCATGGGCGCCACCATCAGCTTGGGCGCCCCGAGCTTGGTCCAGTGCTCCCACGCCCGTGCCACATGCGGCAACGACGCCTCCACTTTCAGCCTCTTCGCCAAATTCGCATCGTCAGCAACACTCCCTTCCAGTAATTCCTTCATACCATCGGCCTCTACTGCTAAATCTACCTCCTCTCGTATGCTCGCGGTCGAAATTTCAGAAAACAAGTCTATCCTAACATCCTCTCCAGCGATTCTGTCAACGACCGTGGATTCTACTTGAGTGTGGCTAGAATTGACAGCAATCGTCTCCGTCCCTGAATCCATAGATTTGAGATTCTCTGTACTTTCTCCTAGCAAAACCCCAGAACCTCCTTCCGAAGGTGCCTCCATGTTCGTAGCTAAACCTTGCGCCACCCAAGAGTAGCTACTCCGACAAAAGCAGTCATACGAACGAACTACAGAAGATGATGTTCTTCGATTTTCAACTTCCTGACCATCACGATGACAAAAGCTCGTCAATGGACCCCTTTCCGGAATGGACGAGAAGGGGTGCCTCGAGTTCTTATGATTCAAGTGTTCGGTACAATTGGAGAAGAGAGCAACAACTGAGCGCTTCCGGCGCAGGAATTCACCTGCTCGTGCAACTGCCCTCATCCATGCAAGCTTGACATCAAAGAATCCTTGGAAGGCGACAAATACACGATCAATCCAAACCGAATTTGCGAGAAAGCGAAGAAAGCTGCTGATTGGGTATCTCCGCGAAGCCCTAAACCCTAAAAGTAAAATCTATTACATACGTAGATACTAGAAATTAAACCCTAACAATCCTCTTGCAGCAGATTGTCATCGGATTGTCATCTCTCTATGTCGTCGAAATTTCGAGAGTGGATGTGGTACCGTATCAAGCTTTCAGAACAGGAGTTGTTTGTTCTTGTGAGAGCTGGTCTTCCTCGGTGGCCTCCGGATGGCTCATTCGCTGGCCTCGGACGAAACCTTGCTCATTTCACAAGTACAAGTATTTTCGAAATGCCCTGCGAAGTGGTTCACTAACGGACTTTCATGCCGATTGTTGCCTCTTTACCCTCCAAAGAGGGTGAATGCATTGGTCAAATTTGCTTTACAATTTCTTGTTTACCAAGACTGCTAGCTACTCACAGTGATGACAACCTTCTGTCAGAATCTAACTAGGTTACACCACTTTCAACAAATCGTGAAGAATTAGGATTATAGTTTCCTCAATGAGCAAGGAACAATGGTCAAGGGTTTTCTTTTGTTTTCAAGTTAAAACAAAAAGCCTCAATCCAATCGCCTCCTTCGTTTGCGGGTCAGTGGCAACTGATCCTCATGAGGTGCTGGCTCGGCTCCTTCTTCTGGAGCTGCAACCACATGCGAAGCCTCTTCACCATGCTCTCTCCTCCTTCTCGACCTTCGAACCACTGGAGCCTCTGGCACGCTACTTCTCAGCTCGGGGTCGCTCTCAGTTGCCGGTTGCAAAGCGGCAACAGGATTTGTATTCTGTTCAGAGGTAACCGCATTCGGTAGTTGAGCTGCTGTTGCGTTGAGCTCAGCGAGAAATTCATTGGAGTTCAGGTCATCAGCATCATCATCAATCTGGAGTTGGGAATTAGAATTTCCTTCATCCGGCGTGGCGATGGATTCATGGGGACGCTCCAAGTTGTGCATTAGTTGTTCGATGTTGTTGAGGCGGGTGCGCATAGTGGTGATCCAGTCGGAGACTTGGGAAGGCTGCACTGCCAACCGATTGCTGCTGATGCCAGAGTCGAGTTCTTGTGTGGATTGCGAGATGGCCGAAGCGATCAACTGCCTTCTTTGTTGGGTGGCAGCTTCAGAGCTAGGTTCCGCGAGCCGTGCATGCATTGATGCTAGCCATTCTGCGGCCTGCAAGCAACACATCGGATGTATAGTACAATTGAGATTCAGTTGCAGACAAGGCTAAGCACAATTGCACACGAAATTAACAAATTTTCTTCATCTTAGATCAAAATGGACGATGAACAAAGACATGTTGTCTCTTACAAGATTCATCACAAGACAAGAATCGTAGCATTGAAATCTGAACTGTATCCTGGCATGATTTGTTAGGCCGTGCACGGGATATGCTTGCATTACCTGTGTAGGATCCGCCACAAGACGACTGCTGTTAATGATATGCTCCCATTCTTGTGACAGAAGTGCAGAGGCGGACACAATTTGTTGCCTTTCTCCACCAGCACCGGGGATTTGATTCAGGGCAGCACTGTACCGTGAGTTCACCAAAGCTTGCCTGAGCTGCTCTCGTCGGAAAGCTAATCTTCGTTGCAAGTAGCCACTGTTGTTTTGTGAGTGTTCGTTTGGTTCACCCAACGGATTCATCATGTGGTGCTCCATGTCTTGCAATCTGGATGCAGCAGTTTCTGTGCCTTCACCTTGGAGGATGTTGTCCTCGTCTCTGGCCTCCAAACTGGGATCTGCAGCACCAGGTGCGCGTGGCTCGCCTTCCTCAATTTCAGTGGGCGATTGCTCAATTTGGGTTCCTGGCACTTGTTCTGGAGCAACTCGCCCTTGTTGCTCTCCTCTCTCACGTTGCTGCTGTTGCCTTGCACTTTCTACCCTTCTTGCAGCGGGGCGTGGGGGGATGCGTTCCGAGCCAAGTGCACTCTGCAGTCTGGCGGATTCCAGGGCATTTTCACGCCCATAGATAGGGGTGACGCTGTACTCAGCTATGGAACCTTTGCAGACTGGACACTCTTTATGGTATGAATGTACGTGCAACCATCTGTACAGGCATGGCCAACAGAAGAGATGACCACAGCACGTCACCACGGCTTCATTTGCCTTTTGAAAGCAAATGTTGCACTCGAAATTCTCTCCAATGCCTGATGTTTCCTCGATTGCCGTTGAAGTCAGTCGAGATAGCCTCTCTTGACTCCCTTCAATTTCCACTGGTATTTGCAGGACGGGCCCACTCGTCACAGACCCTGACATAGAATGCCCAATGCAATCAATCTGTGTTAATTATCTGTTGGTTGTGGTGCAATATTGCTTCGCAGAGTTTTCCTTGATGCGCTAATGTCCCTTGAGGGAAGTCTTTTTTTGCTAAGTTTCATTCAGTTTCAGATATAAAATTTCATTCTCTTTGGAGCTGTTAAATGATTCTGATGCCTGTGCGAAATGGGAAATGAGAAATTACAGTTCCTTGTAGACGGGGTACCTGTGATACTGGTTGCAGTGCTATGTTCTCGGTTGTTAAACACCATATTTGCAGCAACTGAGTGAATATTTGACCTATTGGTCCTGATCCGCCTCCTGACTCTCTGCCTCATATGTGGTAGCCTTCGTGGTAAAACTCGATGCATCTGGCTTTGATGCCTACTCGTTTCAAATGGGTTTTGGCTACTTTGGACATACCCTTCTACTTGTTGCATGTAATTCTGTTCCGAATATCCTTGCATTTGCTCCTGCCCAGGGAGATGGTATCCTTGGTACCCGCGATGCAACTCTTGCGGTGCTGTGTAAAATCTTCCGCCATGAGCACTACTCGGCAAATAACCTTGCTGGGGTTGTTGAGAATCGACATGTTGGTATGTAGAGTAGTTTTGTGCACCCAGTTGTTGCACTAGCATATAAGTTGGAATCGGCGTGGGAACGTTCAGGTTCAATTCTACATGCCTCGCAACTGATGTTTCTGACTCTGATCCAGGGGCTTGTTCTGTGGTGCTTTGATTGTCTGCCCCAGGCACTTGCGTTGCCATGCCTAATCTTCGGAACCGATTACACTGCTGGTTATTGCATTGCTATAGCACATTGTTTTCTTTTAGCATAGTGGTGACCTGAATTCTTTTGATACTTGTGCTCTGTGCCGAGTTGTTTTTGGAGCTTTGCTTGAACACAATGCAGATTAATGCTGGATACGCAGTGGAGCTGTTGTCAAGTCTGAGAGAAGCGATTGGGTAAGCATTTCGAACTTCGATTCCTTTTTCTGTCTTCGTAGTTTTGGAAACCATGGTTTATCATGAACTTTACGAATAGCAGCAGCAAAATAAGACAACGTCGAACAGCGACTCTGCATATTTTTAACCAAAACTATGTTCCGGAGCAGAGTCTGAACGGAAGATGCCAATCGAGAGCTTTGCATCACAATGATGCACAGAGCAGATGGAAGGTGGGGCTCGTCAAGTGAGAGACAGAGGGGTGTGGACACAAACCTCTTGGGAAGAAGCATGAGAACTTAATTTTTTCCCGTCCAGCCAAGCTTCCCCAATCTGCTTGCCAAGTCAGATTAGGAAACGTGGGTGCCTTTGCGGAAACGCCATTTGTGGAGGAGAGAACTGAGCCGACTACTGCTGGGGGCTGGTTTCCTTTCCTTCCTCGGTGACTCTTCGCCCCCCATGCATGCCCTGGTCAAATATCGTTACGAGTCTATGAGGCCAACGTGTTATTTCCAGTCATTTGAGTATTTCGTTTATCAATCTCAGCCTGTCTTGGTCACTCCCTCCATGGCGCGAAACGCGTTGTCCGAGCCATCTCTTCGTAGCTCCTAAATTTTTTGCATCGTTATGCAGGTCTTTGAGATGCCCACCGTCCCTTTGGTTTCTGTGTTGCAAGAGGATTGTCGACGCTTATTTCTGGACAGGACAACTATTCTGCAGGTCAACTTCGCCATGATATTAGTATATTACTTTGACATGAATTGGCCATGTAATGAGTCTGCAGTTTAGCAGGTTAATACGTTTGTAGCCAGTGCTCTGACATCAATGCTTGATCATAATTTTGCATTAGGCATGCTTCCAGAATTTTCTGTTTCTTTCAGGAATTGAAGAACTCCAATTTCTGTCCTGATGACGAATGTGTACGAAGATGAATGCCACATTGATTTTTTTGCTGAGTTGATGATGATGATATTGTTGCATTTCCCAATCTTTGCATAGTTGAAAACGCAAAGCTGGCCGGGAGAAACATATGCATTGTATTTATGGAATTGATTGTTGCACTCAACAGGAGTGGTCCGTCTCGCTGACGACGATCTTGTTGTTGGAGAGGCGAGTGTCGACCCACAATGCCAGGTACTACGATGCCCACTAAGTACTCGTGAAGTTGAATTCAATGCAATGCTGTTCATGTCGAAACAGAAAGGGTTTGGGATCGAACGTTCGAACTGGCGACTGGACAGTTGGTGAGTCATGTCTGCACTGTTAGGTTAGGTCTCAGATTAGGTTTTAGATTAGGTTTTGAGATTGTGAGATCTCCGCACCAGGACCCTGACATTAACAGAGGCAGATATGTCTTGGAATGTGCTATCCAAAGTGGGGGCAAAATCATCTGTGCAAACCTATGTAATCTCTGTTCGGAATTTTTTATTTTAAATCCAGTGGAAACTGCAGTGCCTTGAATTGTAATCAGTTGTGGTCTCATTTTGAGTTCCACTTCTCAATGTCTTAGTGATACATTTGGAGTGTAAGCTATCACATGCGTGACTCAGCTCCCATTTGAGTTGGTTTTATTAGGGTAAGCCATTCCATTGAGTGACTTCACCAATGTAAGGCAGTTCCAGTAGGTCTTGGCCATCAAGAGAATAGGAAGGGCAATTCGATCACTTTTCCTTTTGTGGTCTACGGTGATAAAGTCCTGATACTGCCAGTGTGGGCTCTCATTCAAGATGAATGCAAGGCCAATGGACCTCGGAGCTTCAAGGACCTCAGCACAGATATTGCAAAGAAGCGGGGGCCGTCGCAAATGCAGATCGACGAGCAATACGACTTGTGCATAGACTTGACGCTGCGACGCTTTGTGTATGGATCATTGGCAGGGTTAGCCTCCGCCCTCGTCATGTTCCGAAGTCCCACCACCCGGTGGTCAGCTGTGGCCTTCGGCGCTGGGGTGGGTTTGGGATCTGCATACGCAGACAGCGCTCATATTCTGGGTGACAAAATGGTGTTCCCAAAGTGGCCTTCCAGATAATGGAAATGTCTCAAATGGTGTAATATAAGAACTGGACACCTCCCTTCTGTGCTGAATCAGGTATTTCAAATTCATGCATGTGGTCTCCACAGAACCTTTCAAGACCAACTTTCTCTGTTTCTTCATGCTTTGGACCAGAACTTCTCTGCTGTACTTACTACTTCCACTGTCTCTGCTCGATGGAATTGACAAAAGTTTACTTCTGCAGTTTCCAGGGTTTTCAGTAACTGCGAAATTAGATTATTTCAGGAGCTTTTAGTAGATACCATCATAAAGAGAATCTTCTGTCGGTACTGTAACCACGTGACCACGCTGGAAACTGCAATAAAAATCTTGCAATGGCTTAAGTTTGTATATAAATTGCACCTCATCCATTCATTTCCCACATCATATTTTTGATTGAAGATGAATGTGATAGTTATTTAAGCCATGAATTGCGCCAATCTAACAAAATTGACCATCCTATATGTGCATCTATCTTAGTTCCTAACAACTCCTATCTGCTGTGCTCAAAATGGTCTTGCTACACTAATCCTGCATGCAAGGCTAAACCACTCCAGTGCACCATGTACTACTGTGACAACCGAATACTCCGTCTAAAGAAACGTTACCCCTCTTTTCAAAGCTATTGATTGCTCCACCAGGTACCACCTATTCTTTACTTTTCAGGAAAATGTAAAGCATGAATGTCATTAGTATTGTAGTTGAAAGTTTGAATCATACAATATTCGATGAGGTGAAATTGAGGTTATGAACATTTGCATTAACCCTTAATTTGCATTAACCCTTAACCTTGTAGTGCTCCAACTTCCAAAATTGGGATAATGAATAGAGAGATCTCAAGGACTTTTTGAACAAAAAACTTCTCATTCATCCAAACTAATCCAAACTAATGCTTGACTTCTTTTTTTAACTTTTTGTATGATGAAATTGAGGTAAATAACACTCTGTATATATTTATAAAGATACTTAAACAGCAATATGCAAAATTTCAAGAATGGATTCAAGTGCTAATGGGTTAAAGGACAATTCATGTTTGTTCTAAGTTGGTTAAACTTCATTGGTTTTCTATATTAAAATACACATTTCAAAATTTTGATATCTTCTTCATGTTGTAATATATATTCATAACTTATCTTAATATTTTCACAATTAAAAAAATTAATAAAACATTAATATGATATTTTTAGGTAATTTCTTTGTAAAAATCATAGTAATTACAAAAATGATTAAGATATTATGATCTTTTTTTACATAAAAGGAGGTAATAGTGGTAATTGAGCTCACACCAAGAGAAATTTGATAAAATAAAATAAATTCAAAAATGGTGTATTTTAAGTTATTAAGATTCTACTTTCAGGTGTCACAAAAATTAAAATGTGAAAAAATTTGAAAAAAAATTAAAATGGAATAAAAAGTAGATGACTAGAGTTACATTTTCTTTGTTATATCTAATAACATTCAAAAACAAGAACTATGTGATTTTCAAAATGCACCCTTTTAAGGGTTAATAAGGTATGTGCACTCACCCCTTCTATGGGATAGATTTGGAGGTGTAATTAACTTATATAGATGGTTACTAGAGATATACATTTAGAAATATAATGAGACTTCAAAATTTAGTGCTTTGTAACTAAACAATTATCAGTAGAGCTCTACTATACTACCATTAAATTTCCTAATATCATAAATTGGCATTGAATTATATTCTAAAACCTCCCCAATTGAACATATTGATAGGATTAGCCCTAGGCCCATAACTACATTCATACTTAACTCTTAAGCATTCCCATATCCACTTTCTGAAGGACAAATAGATTAATATTCTTGATTTTTTCTCATTATTGCTTTGATGAAAGTCATCCTAATTTGTGGAGATACTTTATCAAGGTGTCATCCTATCTAATGATTGGATTTGTTGTTACTAGAGTACATGTAGTTGACCAAGCCAAAATTGCATTGACATTAGTTCAAAATTGAATTTATAAAAATGAAGTCATAGATTTAAAGAACTCAAAATTTTCAAAAAATCACCATGTCAAGAGAACCTCCTTCCAAATCCATTCCAACAAATTTTACTCAAAAAATGATACGGAGTAAAATTTGCTTGTAATTCATTTTACAAGGAATTTTGAAATTTCCTTTTCAAAATTTATAAAAAAAAAGTTGGTGATAGAATTGGTGAATCCAACCATATGCATGGAATCTAAAACTTAAAATCCACTACTATTATTTGTACACCAAACATCCGTGTCGACGTCGACGGGTTAAGTGAAGATTGTATTTGCAAGTCTTCCTCCTGAGTTGTCATCAGCGCAGGGATCGGGTTTTCAATATTACTGCACTTCTACATTTATTAATGCCAAAAAATATGAGAACGCTAGCTCATTGCTTTCTGAGGAAGAAATAATTGTGTGATTGAGGCCATTCTCAATGTCCCTTGAAACATTAACATTCTCTGCTCATTTGTTAAAAAGAAACAAAAAAACATTAACATTCTGTATAAATTGTACCTCCAAACTTGCAAGAGAGCCATGATTTCTCAAGTCATGTTATTCCTGTAATAATGGCTTGCAAGTTTGGAGGTACAATTTATACAGAATGAATGGTCTGATCTGTTGCAGTTTCAAAAAGAAAAGGATTCCAAACAGTTATGACCAGCGATCTCTAAACTGGCTAAAATTCGCTTGGTTTCTACTTTATTTGAAAAAAAATCTTCCCAAAATGAACATTTGGCTAAAAACCCTAAACCCGTTTTGAGATCACTGGTTATGACCTTAGTTCTACTACCCACCAGGGCTTTTGTTTTCAAATTTGTGTGTTGAACGAAAAGGCGATATTCTTTGTCTTTCTGAAGTTCAAGTGGCGACTGAGGTGGCCACTTGGCAATCTTTTACTGGCGACTTTGGGGCTTTTGTCGATGCAATAAGTGGCGAAAAATCATTTTTTTTCCCCCGGCAAACTTACCAATTCTGGCAGCGTATTTTTGGCAACCATGATCACTGTTTTCCAAGGGGAGAGGTGAAATACAGCTGTGCATTGTAGTTTTGTTGGGCGAATAGAAGGAAAGCTGCTTTCAAATTCCAGTGCGATCTGGCGAGCATCAACATTTCAAAAACAAATTTCAGCCAACTCAAGAAACGATCAGTGAAAGCAATTGGAAAGTGTAGAACTACACCTGCACCCACCCTCAAACCACTCCGATGCCAAAGTCAGTAGAACTTCTTGGGGCTTTGGCATAAAAATATAATTTTTTTTTTATTGGCGCTGAGATGTCAGATTCCAGACAAAAAATATCTAAACAGTAAGGTCATATGTTTCCGGGGACTTAAACATCCATTCAACTTCCAAGTTCATATAGAGAAAGTATATGTGCAATCCAACTACAATATGCATTCACAATACTCATTGAATTACTCACTGGAACACCATATTCTTACGGTGGACTAGCAAATCAGGCCACACGAATGTTGAAAGAAGAACGCAACACACACAATGGCATATCAATTGGCGGAGGGTGGGAGTTAGAATACCTTACCTTATCATGACGGAGTACATACCTCACCTTCGGCCAAGATTTCTCCAGGCAAACATTGACCTGCGCCCCCCCAAAAAACCCTTTGATGCCAAAGTAAGAAATAGACCAGAACACCAACCATGAAAACTAACACATGACTGAAAGCTCCAGTACTCGTAGCAGATGTAACTCACATAGAAAACCAAATGTTACCTTAGCGGTTTAGGCATTCAATTACAAATGCCAATGTGTCGATGCAAACAAAGACATACCAATTTCAGCATGAGAGATAGGAAAACAGACATTGACAAAAGTGGAAGCATGAGAGACGACCATACACAATGGAAATACGCATGTTGAGCAACGCTGTCAACAACAATCAACAGGTGAGAAACACATACCGGCAAGAAGAAAATATATAGCTCACCAGCTTGAAGACACTACAAGCACGATCTATCTCATACCTCATCGATTTAGCCTATCTCCAAGAACCTATCTACCAAGTACCTCGCATGACCTGTCTACGCAACTATTGCTCCAACTGCAGCACTAGAACCTAAATACCTGCCAAATATCTCCCACGCCCTCCAGAGACAAACCATTCGTCAAATACCTTTTGATAAGGGAAGCTTTGAAGTGTGAAAATTTGTTGGAAGAACATGCCAACGACCACCTAAATATGCTCCTCCAAATTGTTTCAGAGTTTTGATTTCAGAAATCCAACACTGGAGAACAGACGCTCATCTTCAACTGACCCCAAGACGTGAACCACGACCATCTTGGCCAGCTTTATAAACTCACCAAAATTCTGAGTTAAACTGTTGTTGCTGTCAAGGACCCTCCAGACTTTGGTCAGCAGATTCACGTCATACAATGGGAGCATTGCTGCACGACAGTTAGATTTCATGCAAGTTTTGAATAGAGCTCTTTCGGACATGATAGCATCCCGGTCGATGAGAGGTTTCAAGAGTACTTTCTTGTCACCCTAACCCAGAATACGGCCGTGACCATATGCATCCATGAGCGTGCGCAATTGATTGTCAAAACCTTCCTCGGCATTCGTTTGACACCAGTACTGAGGGTAGAAAATTCCGAAAGCGTTCATGACGCTCTGATTTGGGAAACGTGCATCAAGTTCTGCCACAAGCACTTTTGCGGCACCTACATGCACCAACACAACCAGTTAAAACTCATACTGCAAGTGAACTGTTGTAAAGCTCTAGGGCATTGTTGGTTTTTTAATTTTTACAATTCAACATGTACTTAACTCAAGTTCACAGAGCAAATGGAAATAGAAGAACTTGTTACGGCAAATGTCACTTGAAGAACCAACATCGACTGCATACGGCCAATAGTTGAAATGAAAAATCGAAGCTCACAAAGAATGGAAAAGAACAAAAGTTTGAAAGCACTTACTTGTGCATTCGGCCTTTACTTTGCCCACCAAATTTGCCCATACTTCACGATTGACTGGAGCACCCCGATGTTCAGCATGTATCTGCTTGCCGTGGCAGATGAAGGTCAAGACTGCAGAATTGTCATTCAAGTCGGTCATCCATTTAATATGGATCTGCTCGTGGCTGCACTCTAGTAGATTGTTAAAGCTCTAGAACTCGTCGCTACAAAATGAGGTCCCTTTATCCTCATACATGCGGTAAAGTGAAGCCTGGCACACCTTCACAGCAGCGACAAAGTCACATATATAGACGTCCCTCTTCTGGGCAAACATGACAAGTGTGTCGATTGCTTCTAACAATGGGAGGAGCGCACACATCCCTACCATCAGGTAAGGGTCAAGAAGGAGCTGTAGACAAGCCTGCACATCGCACAGACACAAACATCAACGGATTCACGCATGTAAGAAAGTAAACCCAACGCCATTCAAGCATGGCATATAGCAAATATAGCAACTACATATTCTTCACAAACTATTTTGAAATGAAGAGAAGTGTAGCAATGCAATGGAAAGTCGGCAGTCCAAATAAACATACCTCTACTTTGTTGTTCTCATTCAAATTGGCAGTCATCTTGTATATCAAGGTGCGATATTCGGACAACAAGCGTTGAAGGGGCTCAATCAAATTGACCCAGCGGGTCTGCACATTCTTAAGCATCTTCAATCCCTTCGTTTGCGTCAGCTCAGTCAGTTGTCTGAACTCAAAGAACCTTTTTGGACTTTTGTAGAAGTACCCGTAAGTCATAGAGATAAGTTTCTCGATGTCTGAAAAAATGCCCAAATTAGACAGGGCTTTGAATGCAAGGTTGCATCGGTGGGCCACACAATGAACGCCAACTAGAAACGGTGCATGTTTCTCTATTATTTGCGTAGTGACACTAGATCGATTCCCCTACAGTGTCGATGCTCTATCTGCCCCGAAACTTATCAATTTGTGGGCCAAAGACTCCGAATCTAGGCCCCCACCAACAAGGATTGCCCAGACAATGAGCTCAGTCAAATTCTCTGCGTTTGGCGTGCATTCCACACCTTGCAGGGATATCAACAAAGGAATCCGCACCCAATCCTATACAATGTACGCATGAACAGACAAGAAGCTGGAATTGTCCACAACTGTTACTTCATCAACCGTGACTGCCAAGTATCTCGCATTACCAATCAAGTGTTTCATCTCATCAAGGACTTGCTTATACATATACCTTGCCATGATCCAACCAGAATTGCAGCACCAATGTGCGGAAGGAAGGTCTGGCACAGTAAGCAATTGGTACAAGGATGCACGAGATTTAAACTCAAGCATTGGACGACCATCTGAAAGCAACTGAAACAAAGTGGCGAATTGAACCCGTTTCTTTCTGGACTCAAGAGTGGTGCAGTGATTCACTTGCTCCAGGACCGAAGTTGGAGGCTTCGCTGCGTACAATTTCATATTCTTGCGGTGTTTGCAATGAGTAGCTACGTACTGCTCTCCTGCCTTGACCTTGTACTGTGGCAAGTCTTTTTTGGCGGTCCGTTTTCCATCGTGTTTGAATAATGTATCGGACTTCAGCGCCATCACACAAGGCTTCCGATCAATGGCAGTACAGACTTTGCATTTTACCATATGCAGAATTCCATCCGTGGCCATGATCCCCTCCGCCCATGGCAATTTTGCGGCCCACACGGTCTGGAACTTGCGATGCCTATCGTATCGCGTTTGAGCCACTGATCGATAACTACTGGATTTTCGGCAACTATTTCCACCTCGTTTGGACGGAGGAGACTCGAAGTCCGAGTCCTCGTCGGATCCCTCAGAGTCCACCAATACCTCTACAAACCTGGCATTGTCTGGTTCCTCGGAATCCTCTGATATATGAATCAATGGTGACTTGGCGCTTAAGACCACAGTGTCACCAGAACCTGACAAAGAATCAGGGGTTCTCGTAGTGTCAATGGATAGCAAAGAACTGTGTCTACGAAGAAGTGGCCAGCCTACATCATTGTCGTCACTTGGGTACTCCTCCGCAGAAGTAGGCTCCACCCCAGGAACATCTGGCATTGAGCCATCCAAGACAAACGCCAGTGGCTGGCCACCTCCAGAGCCCCGCGAAGATTGAAAGTACGAATTCACCGTCTTCTTCCGCGCTTCAGTCTTTCGCAAGTCCACAATTTTCCCCTTCCGCTTGAGCTCTCTTCGCGCCACCTCCAAGGCCTCCTTCGCAGCTTTGTTTGCCTTTTTTTTGGCCACGCGAGCGACCTCTGTAGCACGCACCGCTCTCGCAACTGCGTCCTCTCCGCAATCTTCCTGACCTGGCTCCATCCCGGCAATTCACCCTCCACGCAGCACAAAACGCATACAATATGGTAGCAACAAACGGCTTACAAACACCGCAGTGCAATTGACAGAAATACAGGACAAAATCACGAACAAAATACATAATTCTTAGCAATTTCATGTGCATGCAAGGGACAGATGTTGCATGGCGGCGTAAAAGCTCCATTTCCACCAACTACTACCACTAACTTCGACAATTAACAAAACACATTAAAATCGGAGTGGTGGTCTACAACTTGGAAGCGTAGAGGTCGCGGAAGCCTAGCGAAATGAGTACCTCCACTCCCACAGCGAAGTGGTGAAACCCTCCTACATTGAAGAAGCGAAGTGGCAAAATGAAGAGGCCAGGCCAATGGATCCGTGGCGAACGGAATTCAGAAGTGAACGCCGCATCCAAAATTTGTGGCGACATTATGAAAGAGTCCGGAGCAAGGAGTGGGAAGCAATTGCAAGGAGTGGCGATAATCCATCATTCATTGTGGAGTCGTGGCGCAGTGGAGAAGAAGAGTGGCGACAGCTTGCCAATCTCGGGGCCATTCTGCCGCCAACCTGGCCCAACCCGAGTAGCGATTGACGCTGACGTGGCGACTTTTCCACATTTTCAGGTACCCAATTTGCATACCCTATTCGCTAGGGTTCCCAGGCGGGTGCAATCTGGCCTTTCAGTGCCAAAATAAAAAGCCCTACTACCCACCACTTTCTCATCCTTTTGTTAACAATTTATCCTTTTGTCACCTCGATGTGTTTACTGTTCATTTACCATTAGCTTAGCTTGTATATATATAAGGCTCTGCCTCTCATTAATTCATCTTAGTATTGATCTATATGAGAGAATATGATGAGTATGTCTGTCTTTACATTAGAGTCAGTATGTTATTAAGTTATTCTCACATGGTATCAGAGCCTGAGAGTTAGATCTTGCTTCACATGTATCAACGTTTGGTTACTCGTTCATTTTCCTGGTTACGGTATTAGTTTGAGAAAATAGAAGTCGTACACGATGTCAAAGGATAATTTTGTTCCCGACGAAACAAAACCGACAGGATCCTCAAATTTCCACGTGTGAAAATATATGATCACTAAAGTCACTAAGAGAGAGAAACTATGGTACATTTTGTCAGGTTCCACGAGTTCCTCAACCACACCACACGGAAACACCCATACACTACCTATAGACAAAAAAATTAGAGGAAGAATTAGAAGACAAAAAGCACAAGAGACTCATGTATATCATCAATATGTCGATAAAGCCATCTCTTTTAGCGCAGCTAACTGAATATCAAGAACCAAAGTTGTTGTGGAACCATCTGTGTCAATTCTTCCCCCCAAAGCCTCCAATGCTATTCAAGATGCAAAAAAGACACATCTTTTGCACTTCCTTCCATGTGTAATTATAAAATGACTAGTAGACATGCTAGTGTATAATTGTTGCATGCAATTGTAATTTCTAAATTTGATTGTTCCAATAGATTTCATTCTTCACCAAATGAATTAGTAACTTTTAATTCCTAAATTAGTTTTTGGTTCTTTGAGACTTAAAGGTTTTCGTAAAGGGAATTTAAACTATTCTCCCTTGTGCTATATATCGTGTATTTTGGGATACAAAAACATATTTCGAATTGCTCATAAATTTATAAAACTCAATATGTACTAGTTTGTTTTTTTATCGCTTCTAATATAAAACATCCTAATTAAGAATATTATATTATCAATTTTCAACAAGTAAATAAAATTATAAAGCTAATGATCTTCAATCATGGTATTGAAGAATGTGGATGATCTTTGTAATTTGAAAAACTATTGTGCTGGATTCAATTGATTGTCACAATATCCTTCACCTCTACATCCCAAAGCCATATCATCTTGTGATTCATGAGGTGGTTTCACTTTATTCATAACCATATCTTCTTATAATTTATTCAATGGCTTCAATTCTATATAATTATGCATATCTTGTAATTTATGATGTAGCTCCACTACTTCTCTACTAATAATTCTACCATTTCTACAACTACTTGAAGATACTTTTCTTTTATAGTTTCACAATTTCTCGTGTCCACCTAATTCTTGTCCAGATTTGAATTTTGAACTACATTTATACATAAAAGATTTTCTAGATGAATCTAAATCTAATTCAGACTCTCTATGTTTTTTTGGTTTCTTTCTTTTTCTTTTATTTTTGATACCATCATAACTAATTCCTCTATCTCCATTATCTTCTATAGAACCAATCTTCACTTCATTTTCATTATCAACCATGGGAACAATCTTCACTTCATTTTCATTATCAACCATGGGAACAATCTTCACTTCATTTTCATTATCAACCATCGGAACAACCTTCACTTCATCTTTATTTTCTACAAAAGGAACAACTGACAATTTAAAAGGCATTAATAGAACTTCAATAGCCACTTTTTCATCACTAGACATTTTCCAATGATCTTTCATATTATTGTGAGCTTTTTCATCTTCTACAATATTGTAAGTTTTTTCATTCTCTATATTATTGTGGGCTTTCTCATCCTCCATATTATTATAAGATTTCAATTGATACTAGAAATAAATAAATTATAGAAACTTTAATCAATAAAGAACAAAGATTATTTTTCTACTATGCAATGAATATATATATGAATACATTTATAGAATGCAAAAGTAAAAGTTGTCTACATTTTTAATTCTAAAAAAAATTTGAATTACTTTATTTCATTTAAAACTATAGAGTTTAATAGGCTTGGTGGTTTTGTTATTTTTGTTTTAATTGTAATGGCAATGAAATAGCCCACCTCACCTCTAACTTATAAGGAACTATATATTAAATCACAAACTTTCTTAAGAATCGCACATATGAAAACAAAAGTATTGAAAATAGACTAAGAGAGTAGCATTGCAGCAGTGACACAAAGCACACTAGTATTGGAGGATTGTTCCACAAATATTCTAAATGTAAATATAATATAAGCATCAATGTAGATGATTGGACATTGAATATAGAGTATTATTTTTTAGAAGAGGTGATTTTGCTCATTTAAAAAAATTCAAACTGCAAATCTAAATTTATTATTGCACTCTACACTAATAATACTAATACTAGTTTAACACTAATTCAAAATTATGCAAATTTGCAAGGTATACTGATATGATAGTTAAAATATTTTATATTATCAATTTGTTCACACTATTTTTATGTTATTTCAAGAACTATCATATTCATCTATTTTCATCCATTTCAACTACTATTATCCAATTTCCATCTAAATTTGATCCAAAGATTAACACTAACTAGACCACATTCATCCCAAATTATCCAAACTAGTATGAAGAAGTCTCACACTAATTCGACAATTAACATCAATTTTGGTTAGATGTTACTGATGAAATTTGACACAAGGTGTGAACAATCCCTTTGTTACAGACCTTTGACAATGAACTTCAATTAAAAACACAAAATATACTTATTAACACTCTTATTAACAAGGAATGTTTTTTTACAAGGAGCTCAAACCACCTGTCCATAGAGAGAGATCAATCTCCAAAAGAGACTTTTCTTACCCCCGAGCTCCATCTTATATAATAGAAACTATTGATAAGACTATTAGTCCTTAAGATAGACTAGGACTTCTTTTCTAACTTTAGCTTTCTATCCTTGGTTCTATTTAGAACCATCCACTAAAGTAAGAATCCTATTTAAACTTCTCTAATCATATTTTATCTAATTCATCTTGTATCCAAATCTTGATCTTCTACTTCGTGTTATCTAACTCTAAGTTTCAACACATATGTATTAAGTCCACCGCATAAATTCACTATAGGGAGATATCTATCTCCAAGCAATCTCTGCTTATCCACTAGTATACAATTCATCATGGATTAGTTCATCTATCAATGCATTCATCCATAAAAGGTTGTAACAAGGATCACAACACCCTTGTAATGAGAATATAATTTTTCTTTTGATTGGGTGCTTACATCAAAAGTTATGAAGTCCAAAAAATTTAGGGCAACTAGTGCAAACTTCAATTGGGCACCAGTCCTTAAAGTAGCATCTACAAAATTCTTCTTCTATTTTTGAAATTTAGTAAGTATGTAACTAACATGATGTGGGATGCAACATCAAAAAAAATAACCATGTGAAGTGTAAAAATCTCATTCTAGGAAGAGTTTAGATCTATTGACCCTATCAAAGATAACATAAAAAAAAACTTTTTCTTCTAACTACACCCCCTATATGAGTAATCTTTTAATTTATGTGGTCAAAGTTTCTGAGAAATTTTCTGCACATTCCCATAGTAGTCTGGTAAAAATTTGTAATACTGTTTAAATTTTATTTTCCTTTTTTTCTCACTACAAACTCTAAAAAGTGAGAGTTTTTGACCATTTCTATCCTCAATGTGCATTTTTTCTTTAGGATATAAATGCGATTTTTTTGGAGAAACTATTTTTTTAATTTTTGAAAAATTGAATCTTACAGAATATTTCTATTTTTAGCTTATATTGAAACTCATTTTTCAAGAGAAAATTAGGGTTTATTTAGGGATTGGGGTTTAGATATCTAGCAAAACTTGGTAGTCAGGGAGGGTCGACTACAGTATAGATATCGATATTAAAAGCTACTTTTTTTTCTTCTGAATCAATCAGATTTTATACTTTGAAATAACTGTCTCCCTGCCACCCTCGTTGACGAAAAACGACGCTTCGTTGATGGACGTTACATTCTCGTCCGTCGGCCTACACTGAGTCCAAATTGGGTGACCGAGAACCGGCTAAAACCGGTGACCACGACTCCCTCGCACAAATTTTAGGGTTCCAGGGTTCCGCAAGCCCAGGTTTGGTTGCGTTTTTTTTCTTCGAAAATCCACGTTCTCCCGCCATATCCAGATTTATCTGCCTGAAGAGGCGTTCTGTTCATTCTACGGTGCTTGCGAAATCTTGAGTGTGCGAGATCTCGATCCAGGTTCAGAAATTATGAGTAAGTTTTTGTTTTCCGTTGCCGTCTCAATTTTTGGGGTTGCCTGTGGTGATCGTAGTCGGTACCGGTGCTTTGACTTTTTTTCTCCATAATCGTTAAGCAGTAGCTTGCTTTGATTCTAACTGGTTTGCGGCAATTCTTGGTTTGTCCGCTATCTGTATGCCGTGCTTCCATGTGATGCGTGCTCAATATGTAGAACCTGAAGTTGTTGAATGTTGATTTTTATCTGTTTTCTGAAATGGAGAGTTCTGCCGGTTTTCTCATTCTGCCGGTTAATTTCATTTCTTTCGTTTTGTCGGTACGTTTGCCGAAATTTTTATTTACTTTTCCTTCTGGTCCAAAGATTGGCTTCCATTTCCCTCTCTTTTGCAGAGACGGTTGTCTTTTCATCCTGATATGTATGCTAACTCCTTCGCTGACTCAAAGTATCAGAATATGTTGGAATGTGTGGGGTACTACAAAATAGAATCTCGAATCGAGTCACCTTTCTGTGGTATTTTGCATGTGCGAAATGAACTCTGGATTCTGTTTAGTCGTGATTTATTCGTAGCTACTGCTAACCTTCTCGGTGTGAAGGTATGGAATAGCATGATGGTCACGCGTTTCTATTCATTCATGAGGCTGACATGTTATTGATCTGTGGGAGTCCACGCTGCCCATGTACAGTACGATGGAGTCTACACTCCTTGCGTCCCGTGAATGAAACCTACAGAACAAATGCTGTTTCCCTTCTCGGGTTTGGTGCTGAATACGTCATAATGGATGTGATTGTTGCATTTTACAGGAGGTCGAAGCTTCACCAAGCCCCTAGCTTTTGATTAGTAAAATAGAGGGAGCAGGAGCGTGTTGCAACTTGGTTAAGGGCGTGGAAAAGCGTTGCGTGTCTCTGAGGGAGCTGAATTTATCGGCATTTGAAGGTTGTAATATCGGGATCTGTTGATCGGATTGTAGTGTCGAATCCCACATCACCAACGGGTGTATTCAATATTTTGTCTTATTTGTTCGATCGAAATGGAAACTGCTGGCAGCCGTCCAAAAGATGATGTTTCCTTACCAAAAGGTTAGGATTTTTTTTCTCTACTGTGAGCATCTCCTTGATTGTTAGTTGAATTCAATGCTTCTGTGTCATCGTCAGTTTCTGTGTTGACGTAATTTAGTTGCTGTATTAGAAGGCGTCAGGTATTGACTTGTATGCATTCCAGCGCTCACATGAAGCTAATTGGTTTATGGAGTGCAGCTACCATGACTAAAATCATCAAGGAGATGTTGCCGCCTGATGTTCGGGTTGCTAAAGATGCACAAGATTTGTTAGTGGAATGCTGTGTTGGTGAGCCGTTTATCCGCTCCAGAGTTTCTGATTTTGTGCTTGATTTTCTTAAAACAGTTTTTTTTCCGTTCTCTCTTTCTCAATTATCAGTTGTTTTCGCTGACCCTGATGTGGCTACTTGTTGCTACAGAGTTCATCAACTTGATCTCATCTGAATCTAATGAGATTTGCAGCAAGGAAGAGAAGCGGACAATTGCTCCAGAACATGTTTTGAGAGCACTTGAGGTACGCATGGATTACACTCTATGTTTTATACTTTGGGCGTAGGCTATGCCCTTGCCTTTCCTCATATCACATGAGGTTGTTCCTTCCAGAAATACTCTCACCTTTCATAAGTGTCTATGTTGTGTGGTTGTTATCTCCAGGCTTCATTAGTGCTTTTCAGCATATACTTTCGTTACTCAGTAAATGTTTGATTATACTGATTTTCTTACATTGGGATATTTTTTGAATTTTTTTTTAACAATTTTCGTCTTCAGTTTCACTTCCTTGTGCGACCGGTATTTTAACAGAAGCATGCTGAAAATCCATGCAGATTCTGGGTTTCGGAGAGTACATAGGAGAAGTTCAAGCCGCTTACGAGCAACACAAGAATGAAACTCTGGTATGGGGAGAATTGTCCTGTAGGATTTCAGTTTCAAGTTTCTGAAATATGTACTGCCAGATAACTGGATATGAACCATTTGGCAGGGGACCAATATATGAAGGTGGAGACTGGTTTATGTTTCGTAACTAAGTTTGTATGCAATATAGGATTTCAAATATGTGACTGCAATACCGAATTGCCTGTGAAAGAATGATGCCATTACTGATCCTTGACCTGTGCACTTTCTCTAATCTTTTCACTTTTGCGCACAGGAATCCCCTAAGGTAGGAGGGCGATGGGCAAAGGAAGGAGGAGGGGGTATGACAGAAGAGGAGGCCATAGCTGCTCAACAAAGAATGTTTGCTGAAGCGCGTGCTCGCATGAACAGCGGTGGAGCTCCAGCGCCTGCCACGCAAGCCAACGACTCTGACTAGGGATCTCTTTATTGACTTGAAGCAACTTCCTTGTACAATGTGATTCCCCTTCACTATATCTCTTCTTTGCTGGGTTAGGTGTTTTGTGAGCAACGCCCAATTCTGGTTGTGTAAAGACATGGAGCATGTAAAATTTCCATCACCAAAATACAGAATTCTATTTCACTTACCCCTTCTATTCTTGAACTAGGGAGTTCCCGAACCTGCTGACAACGTACTGCATTGGCAAGGATATTTATACCCTGTTGTAACTGCTGATGGTCACGGTTACCAGTAGTGGCACCAAGGGTCCGTTTACATTTTTCGGACACTGAAAAGAAAACATACTTTAAGAAATCTAACATGAGCTATGTGAGTGGGCACAAGTTTGAGAGTTGTGTTTTAAGGGCTTTGCATTTGGTCTGCACAACCATGGAGAGTCTTGACAATGGATGGTGTAATGACACGAACTCTTACTTGGCATCAATTCTCGTGAGTGGTCGTGTTTGGTTGACCATCTTGTAGGCTGTTCTAAAGATTTTGATGTCTTGTCTTCTCTGCTTCTCTTATAGAGAAGTGTAAACGGACCTTGAAGTTGCTAACATACCTTATTTAGTGGCTTGCTTATTGTAATTGCTCATTGGATGATATAGCAAATGTGTAGTCAAAACATCTTAATGAAGGAGTTTTCAGTTACAGAAATCTGAGATGAGTTCAGTTGTTATTCCATGATGCATAGAACTTGGCCAATAATGTAACATAAGAATGAGGAAAAAATTGTATTAACAACATGTTAGTGTCCAAGAGACACTTGTATAGATTGAAAACAATTTAGGAGGGGTTACATAGTCCTCCTAGGATTAAGACACAATTGTCATTAATAATACATTTGGTGGCTGAGCTTTCTTGTTGGAACCATATTAGAACTATAAAGAGTTAGAAATGTCAAGGCATTTATGTATTTGCCTTTAACTTTGTACAATATAAATGACTTGTGTATTAAGGCATTTATGTATTTGCCTTTAACTTTGTACAATTTAAATGACAAGTGTATTATGTGAATTGCACAGTAAAGAGTGTTTGTGTCTCATTTGATAATTTTTGAAGGTCTTCAGGTGAAAGTCCATCCCCTTGAGGTGTCTGCATCAATGGAGCATATTTTAAAATTGGATTTGACTATTGTATTTGTAAAAACAACTTCAAACTAAAACTCAATGTTCATGACATTATTTAGTGGTTACATATTCAACAAAAAAAATTCTATTGTTAGAAATTTTATTTTTTATTTTTTATTTTTTTACATTTTGAAACTTAAAGTATAATCTATGAAGCATAGTTTCCAACTTTTGTTAGGAAGTCATTTTTCTAAATCCTTCTTCTAAGTATCAATTTGCAACAAATCAAAACAATTTTTGAAGTTTGGATTGACTTGAAAGGGCTCTTTGGATCACTACTAGAAAACAATGCCCAAATTATTGAGTACATTTTGTTGCTCTAGACAACTTGATTTGGACTATATTTTCTACTAGATAGTGAGTTAATGACTCCTAAAGGCACCTTTGACTCATTGCAAAATAATATTATGTTGACTTTCAAAGTGCAACTATTGATCGAATTTGCCCTACACCAAATGAAGTGAGTTGGTATTTTGTCTCTTTGGTTAATTTTGCTTGAATTTTATATATACAAACCTTTAGTAGAGGAGCTAGCTACCAAGGTTGGTAGTACAGAGCTATAGGAATGTGATCGCAACAAGGCTTCTTGTGCCTGCCATGATACCAAACACATGCAAACAACATTAGACTATAGTGTCAAGTTTATCTTCCTTGCAATTGTTTCCATAATGCCAAATTCAATTCTCAAGTCTATCTATAGTAGCAATTTTTTTGAGTCTTACAAAATTAATTATGAAGTTTATGAAGTTTTTGAAGATTTCAACTTTGGTTTACAAAAGTATGTTAAAAGTGTCTCCATCTTTGAATATGAACTTTTAATATGTAGAAGAATAAAATACCACCCCATATGGTAGATTTGACTGAAAGATGTTTCAAGAGCATGGATAGCTTTGGCATACTCTACCTCAGTCCACTCCAACATCTTCACACAAATTCTTCATTTTGTCCTCAATGACAACCTAGAATGCATCTTGAGCATTGATTTTTTGTAATTATGTACAAGATGCATCAGGACTATATTGTCATGAAGGCAAAAATAAAAGTGGTCTTGTCAAGATGCTCCGGAACCATTTCCCTTGTAACTAGCTACTAAGGTACAAGAGAGGCCTTTGTGACTAGAGGTTCTATAGCTGGTGTTATTGTGTGTCTGCAATTCTCGATGAATCTTCTTTTAATTTAGGGACCAAGACTCAAGTTTGTAAGAAGCAACAAACAACGTAACTATTTAAAAACATACTCAAACTTTCTCACTTATTAAGCAACAGAATGTAGCAAAATGGGAGGTTAGATTGGGCTCATTACCAGCTGATCCCAATTCGGGCAGAGAATGATGCAGACGAGAGCAACGATTTGGGTCACAAGACCACAACCCATACCCAGCCACAATCCCTGGAAAGCACAACAATCAATACACGTCAATACACGTCAGATTCAGGCGTTCCAAAATCTGGGTGAAAGGCGAATAATTAAACCTGAATAAGTAATTCCTACTCCAGCATTCAAATATTGGCTTTCGAAAATGTCATGGATCCATAGCGTTTCATTATCACGTGCCAAAACTGCAAGCTTATGAATCTTTCACGGTTTCGGGGGGATTGAATGTTTGAACTCACCCTTGCATCAAACTTGAATACAAAGACTGAGATGATAGCAACAGGTAATCCAAAGGCATAGTAAGCTCCCAAATTGGCCAGAGCACCCGCTCGTTGCCATCCAATACCTCGGACCACTCCTGCACCCCAGAAGACACCAACCATTATCGTCAATTTCGTTGAATAGTGGTGTGAGTACAGCATCAAAAATTGTGACAATACATTACGCAATGCTCTAAAAACTAAAAAATAGGAGAGACATAGATTTACGTTTCACTAGGGTGTCTTGAAAAGTGCCAAAGTAGTGGAATACCACCAATTGAACCATATTGACGTTCATTTCTCAAGCTCAACTTTTGAAAAAAGGAGTAAACTTCAGTGGTTTTTGCAAAAATGAAAAAGTAACCACACAACCAGACCCTCTAAAGCACCTACTTGGACTGGATTTCTTTTTCCTTGTGGCTGCAGTTCAAGATCACTACAAACAAGAATGTAGCTCTTAGTACACGGTATTCTCGGCATTATCCCGTGGACTTTGGTGTGGGTTCCTGAAGACGTCAATTCTGTTAAATGGTCGAATTCCATGGTCGAATTTCAACATTAGCTTCTGCTGATAGATATGCAAATCACTATTCAAATTGCACAACATTTTGCACTCGTAAGTAGGATTTCCACCCCTCTCCCCTCCCGGCTCCCTAAATCATTTCAAGCTTTCATTGCTTGAGGATGCGGGTGCACACTCCACGTAAATGACATTGCGCTAAATTTCACGAAATTGGCGTTTGAACAAACCGACTCGTAATTCATGCCAAAATAGAAAAAGGAATTGCCTTTTGAATTGCGTCTGAGAATTGGACGACGAACCTGAAAGAATAGCCCCCAAGGCGTAAAGAAGAGCCAGGACTGCGAGGTAAGGTGCAGTATGAGCTACGTGTTGCACCACTTCATAGTCGTTGGTGAATGCCCATCCCCAAGTATGACGGAGCGAGTAGATGAAAGTGGCCATCACCATCCCATGCACTAACCCTGTGACCACAGACACGGCAAGAGCTGATCGTGCTGCATGGGCCTTTCCTGCTCCGAGCTCATTCGCTACTCGAACACTGCAAACACCCCACGGCAGCTAGATCCTATCTGTCAACATGCCAAAAGTTCGAAATAATTTCTTTCATTTTTGAACAATTGAATTTGATATTACATGTTAGTGTAGGGAACTATTAGTGTAGTATCTGGTATTATCTTGGGCACTTTGAGGCGAATTAAGAAAATGACTTGCGCGAAATGATGTCACTCTTAAACCATGAAGAGAATGAGAAGAATGGGCTCATTGTCTTCATGGATTCTCTAGAAACTGAACTGGTGTAAATGAATGTATTACCTGGTGGCAATGCCAAGAGCAAGAGCCATTATATTTGATAAGGCTAGCAAACCCATACTGCAAACAATGAGCAGCATGACTCTGTTAGTGTGCTCCTGATCCCACGCTGGCTCTTCAAGCATTGACTCCACAGCAAGAGCCTGTTTAACAAAAATCGTTACTTGCCCCAAATCATCAGATAATCCTGAAAAAATTCCGTTTCTCATTGTATTTAAACCCTTCAGCAGCAGGAAGTATGGTGGTCCAAAAGAAAGGCATAGTCTTAGTCTTGAGCAGTCCCCATGATTTCTATCTTTCTACATGGGAAAAATTCGCATTGCCTTTAATACTGCTCCAGATCATGAGCAGAATCGCTTAAGTGATCGGTTATGGGTGGCTCCTCCACCTTACACTAAATACACTGGTCATGTAATTTGGACCACAGTAATGATGTGCGGCCACAGTAGCATGCACTTTTCAAATTTAGCATGAAAGTTTTGACTATCTTGGAAGCTGCAAAGGAGCGTACAACTTATTTGGACAAAAAACTGTTGTTGGTCACATTAATTTTCACCCACTGCAACTGAACGTACATAGAACATAATGTATTCTATTGGTGCAGTAACTTTACCAGATGGCGAAACTTGAGATGTTTAGTTGGGAGTTGGGAAGCAGCCCTGACAACAGCGTCAGAATTTCAAGTGACCAAGCGTCCATGCTGTTGCATCAAAGGCCAACTCCACTAAGAGCTTAGGCCCTAAAACAACAGATTCATCACCATGGTGATCAGGCATGCAATTATCCTTGCTAAACCTTTTTGTTGACAAATGTACATGAAAACCACCACCTCCCCCTCCCACAGAAAAAAGTTTTGACACATGCATTATCAATTACTTGAAAATTCAATGACACTTAGGGTAATCCCAATCTGCAAAATTTTCTTCTAATCTTTGTCACAATTGGCTGTTGATGGTCTTCTTCCGTAAGTTAGTAACACCCAATCCCAACAGTAACCTATTTCCAACGCTCTAAGACCTTGGTCCATGGACAACAAGAACACATAATTACTACAAAAACATCAGATTTAAGTTTCCGATCATCCACCCCACAAAAACTTTGATCCTCCATAACTTTTGCATCCAGTATCCAAATAATTAACACATCCTTCGATGCGTTAGAATCTCAATACAAATTCGCACAAGAACCAAGAACCGTTCGATCAGTATCCAAGTCAAGGTGAGTCCAATCCCATACCAAATCATGGTGGCAGACGGAACCGCCAGTCCGAAAAAATCCCCGAAGTCCCGCAACGCCTCCCTCGAGATCCCCGTGAACGTCTTCTCGAACCGCTTCTCGAATCTCACAAACAAGAACAACAGACACACGTTCCCAGTGACGGCGATGCTGTAGGCGATGGCGGCGCCGTTGAGCCCGACGCGAAGTTTATCGATCACCAGCCAACACAAAGGCACATGGCACAACAACGTTGTCACCGCCATGGCCAGCATCAAGTGCACTACGGCACGCTGCGTCTGGAAGAACTTGATGAGAGGGAGGAAAATTGCGAACGCAAACAAGGTCGGGAGGAGCCAGTATGTGTAGGATTGGGCTGTTTGAGCTACTATCGGATCTTCCCCTAGGGCGATGAGGATGTTGCCCATGTTGAGCCAGATGAGAGAGATGGGGATTGAGGACAATGTGAGGATGAAAATCGCACGTTGGAGGAAGATCCCCAGGAGGTGGTACTGCTTTGCGCCGTAGGCTTGTCCGCAGAGTGTCTCCAGTGCGCTCGCCATACCTATCTTCAATCACCACTGTGATCACATCAGCACAATTCGGGCAACAATTCAGGTGCAATAGCCAATTTCAGGGGCCATATAATTTCATATTTCAACAATTTTGGCTCCCAAATTAATTGGGACAACAATTGGATGTTTCAGATGGCCATATTCGATTACATGACATGTTTATCGACTGCCAAATCTGCAGTGGTCAAGTGCCACGAGCCAGACACAAGCTCTGAAACCTAAGCTTTCAAGTTCCCTGGACACATTAAATTGACGGTCTCGCAATTGCGATAACTGAGATCGATGTGCAAGCAGTTCTTCCTTAGAAAAGTAGGACGGGTCTAGATTTTAGTTTGGTGTACACGTACAGTTGCACAACACTTCACCCAAAACACAGAATATATCAGCCAATGTACTGAAAATGTATACAGTTAGAATCTGAGGAATGAGGATTCGGTATTGACGGAGACTACACATAAATCACTGAAATTATCTGCCATTGATTTCCATCGAATTTGAGGTTGCAGGGATTGAAGTAAGTATTACCAGCACATTGAATCCCGTCATGTTGGTGAAGGCGTTGGCCAGGGTGAAAGCCGCGAGGGGGAGGGAGCCCAAATGCCCCACGAACACCGTTGCGGCCAAAGTCATGATGTGTTGCAGCATATACGTGCCCATGATGGGTCCTGATAGCCAGAGCTGCTCGCGAACCTCCCCCCACACCCACCGAGAAAGGCCCTTCTCCTCCGGGTCGTGGCTCACGGGGTTGTTTCCATGGCCATTGCTCAAGGGCTTCGTGCAGGCGATGTAGTTTTCAGCCACCGCGAAACCCGAGGAGGAGAGTGTTGACGGGTGCAGCTCCCCATTTATGAGCGGCTCAGTGATTTCTTCGATGATCGTCATCGCCATTGAGCACTTGTAATTACGTATCTGCAAAAAGGAAGCTCGAAGCTAGTTTGCTGCAAATTGAGGCTGAAGCTTCACTGTCGTCGTCAATGTGCCACTGCCCGAGTTGAATGGCATTCAGGTGACTTCACTATTGAAGAGACTTTAAAGTCATCCCTGAAAATCTCAAGATGATGAGATCAGATATGAAACGCAATCGAGGTCGGACACTAATGAAGAACAAGAAAAACAGAATCTTAAATAACAAACCAGAAAGAAGAGATGACGATCTTCTCGACTTTGCATTCCCTAATTGCTCTTCCATTGATGCGTCAATCAAGAGCTAGATACATGGCAGCGACTCCGAGAAATTTTTCAACGGTTTGTTACGAAAGCGATCGATATCTCTCAAGTCTATTTTCTCGAATTCGCGATGAAACTATCTCTCCAACTATGCTATAAGACTAGCGAAGAAATCAGCATGAAAACCAGGTGACCCAAACTTCACATACAATGGGAGTTGCAAGCTCAAATTCGGACTAAAGATGCAAGAAAGATCGTGTACAAGTTGTCCACGAAGCTCCCGAAAAAGGCTTCTCGTCAAACAAGTACATGGACAGTTTCTTTCAGATCAAATTTGAATTAGTAGTAAACTGAAGGATGAGGATCCAAGAAAACCAATCCATGACCAAATTATAACTTAAGCTGTGGCCTATGATCTTGGAATCTACTGTAGCTCTTCTTCCTGGGATGGAGCTCCCGTCGCTCAAAGTACACATTGGCAAGTTAGCTATGGCAGAAATCCAGTGGTGAGCTCTTGATTGACGCATGCATCAATGGAAGAGCTCTTGATGGTTCTGTTGTACAAGCCAGATTTCCAACAGAGCATTAAAACAGCACGGCAATCCGATCACCGGCCATACTGCAAATTAATACTGCAATAGAAAAGAGCTCCCTCTTCCAGCTGCTTCACCTTCAGCACACTGGCATGGCATCACTCCCGGAAGAACTTCAGTTGCATACTCACCGATCGAAGCTCGTCACACAGACATTCGGTCCCGAATTTTGGATCCCCCAGGCATGCATTCAATGATATCGAGCGATCGAGCGATCGAGCAACAAAAACTGATGAGCACGAGTCAGACACTTGGTGACGGGTAATGCAACCACCTCTTTATGAATGATGTGTTCATTCATTCCGAGATAGATTGATAGAAAGTCGATCAGCACTACAACAGTGGCTAATCCCACCCGAACAGGGAAAATTAAGAAACTAGAGCGACGATCGCCAATTTTGTTAACCCTTACGCCGGAGGAGCCCAAATCATCACGTGGCTTTCAGATGACAAACTGACAAGCTTGCAGGTGGATGCAATACAGCAAGTTTTCATCAAGTTAGAGAAGATTCTCTTCCTCAGAACTCAGACAACTGAAAGACAACTTTATGCGGATGTCCAAGAATTTTTCTAAAAACGAGGAAAATTGTGCCACAGATCACAAAAGATGTCCTTCTAGTGTATTTTGTCATCTCCTGTGTACTTGCTCTCTATTATGGATGTGAGCCCTGTGGATGGTCTCTTGGGAATCTAAGCCCAACCAATGAAATTAATCTTATTGAGTCTAGTTTCTACTCCAATTTGAAATTCTCAAAAAATTCCTAAAATTGAACATTTAATTGCAATTTGAACATTGGGTATGTTATCACAATCTATTTTTCTATTTATAGTATTATATGGGGAAAAAAATTTACTCTATAATGTATACCTATGAAGAAATATTCATGTTTGTTTTAGCTAGTTTTGAATTAGATGTGAACTTTCTTCACTATTTTCTTCAAAAGTTATGGTAATTTGAAATCATCACCAATAAATCTGAAAATTTTATGACTTACAGAAGACATATAATTTCATTTATAAAAAAAGTTCTCACTCAAACTTAGTTGCAAAATAAAATAAAAAAAAGCAAAATAAATTGACACACATTATATTGTCATAAAGATTCAAGTATTGGTTTGAATGACTTAAAAGATATTACAATGAAATATATTTGCATGAAGCACTACATTCATCATCCATAATATGGACTTTAGAGAGGGGTTAATAAGGATTAAAATTAGTAGAATTTCACAACTTTGGCTTTGTTCATGACACACGGCCTAAGTCAAATATCCATTCCAAGTCATAGTTTTTAAAGCCTTGTATAGATGAATTAGATGTATAGATGAATACATTTGGTGATGACAATGCTTGAGATTTGTAATTGCAAAGCAGGAGTAAGCGGTTACTGAGTTGTCTGAGCTTGAATGAGAAATAAATAACGATCTTCCTCCAATCATTGCCAGAATGCCAGTGCCTGTCTCCATGCCCGCCTCCTTGCATGTATGAGGGACACAATAAACGGATTGAAAAAGTTGGTGCAAATTCCTTTACACATAACATTATTTACCAATGAGGCAGGGGTCCCTTTTGCATCCCTGAAAAGGGGCCCCTTATAATGAACAAAATTGTCTCAAGGTAGCTCATCCATATTTTGCTCATGCTCCAAGAATTGTTTCTAAAGTACACCATGAATTGTTATTATAAGAATGAAAAATTGTCGAGATGGGCACTACAAGAGAAAGGTGTATTTTAAGTGAGTTTTAAAGTATATTTCTAGACATAAGATTATATTCCTATACATGTGTTTCTAGTGAAATTTTATTGAAAATCTCGTAAAAGGTCATTGCTTATAATCTTATGTTTAGGACTATACTTAAAAACTCACTTAAAACACACATTTCTCTTATAGTGGGGGGATTTTAATAAAGAAGCCTTATTCTGCAACTTTGACACTTTTAAGGTTTAGACCGCAAGGTCTGAAATGTATACCTATTCTAGATGGCACTTTTATGGTTTAGACTATGCAGTTTGAAAATCATATATGTATGGAATATGCCATTTTATTGAAATTTCCTATCTAGATAGTGATGAATTGGTGCCAATTTTTGGGATTACTATTTTACAATTTTATGAATAGTTAGGGTTGAGTTTGATTTGGAAGTAGACAAAAAATTGTAAATAATGTGGAGTCATGATTGGAAGAATACTTTGTGCCATCATAGGCAATTTCATGCACCATGTTGTTCCAGTTGAAGGTTTGCACACCTTCATTTTTCAATTCCAGTTGCACCATTGATGGACAACTATTTGACATTTAATGGCAGTATCTATGGCCTTGAATAGCACCCTAGTGCTGTGAGCTTTAGAAAAACATATCTAATTTAGTTTAACCCCTAAAGGACCAGGGCCTTTTTTTTGTCAAAAAACACTCAAAACTGCCATTTCTACAGCAAAGAGTAAAAAAAATTGAAAATTGTTTTTCCCCGCATCTAACTATAGGATCTTACACCTTACTAGTATGAGAATGTGTGGAAAAAATTTCAGAGTTTTTCACTGTACAGATTGCAAGATATCTGCGTTTAAAGTGAAAAAAACAAGTTTTTTAGCACATTGCGGGACTAGATTATTTGACTTTAAACATTTTCAACTTAAATTTTTTGCACTACAAAGTTTTAAGCTTTAAATCATTATAGTGGAGAATTGAGTTGAGAGTCTAGTATGAAAAAAGGTTTTCAAAAAAACTTAATTTTCATTCTTAAAAAAATTGTAGAATAGAAGTAGATACAAGGTTGAATGAAAATCTATTTTATTAATATATCTAAGATATAATTAAAATGCACTAATACCCACGGTGAGATTGTTCTAGCAAGCAAATTAAACCATGTAGAACTTTTTTTTTTTAAATTTTCAAAATTGCATTCAGAAATGAATCCTACAAGTTATTTTTTCAAGAAGATGCTCTAATTGTCTGAAAAACAAGATTATCCATAACTTTTTCATAAAAAATCCAAATGAAATGAATCAAAGCTTTCCAGATAGACAAAAATATAATCTATGAAGAAAAAAAATTAGAAAAAAAAATTCAAACTTTTCCAATTTTTTTTTGCTACCTGGTCTCCCCTATTTTGAGCTCTATGGGCATAACTTTTGTTCCCAGGCATTGATTGAAAAAAAAATTATATTCCCACAAAGTTAATCATTTTTTCTATCTTCAAAAAAAGTTTCCAAAAATCAGGAGAAAAATTCAGCCTGTAGGTACCTGTCCAAAATCCTTTTGTCCCCCGAAGGGACACTTGGTCCTTTAGGGGTTAAGTTTTAAAATTATGAATCAAATTGTGACGGATGTGTCTTTCTCTCTTTTTTCCCTGAAAATTTGATAGAAAATGTTTTGATTCACATATAAGAGATTCTAAGCCAATATGCTCTTAAATAGGCGGGTTTTGCACTTCGTACCTCAGACACCATTCTAGTAAATCACCATTAATGCCGACACTTGGAGATGGTTGGGTGTACACTTTGGATGCCATTGATTCCTTTGCATTTGCCAAATATAGCCATTGTTGGATGGTTGGATGTATGCCTTGGATGTCATTGGTCTCTTTGCATTTGCAAAGTGTTGTTATTGGTGGGTGGACAATTGGGCGTTTGATGTGGATTTTTATTTATCAAATTCTTTTACAATTAACTCTCCTATACAATCTTGGATGATAGGGTCATTGCAAGAAACACCTATCCTATTTTTTTTGTCACAGTTGGAGTGATGTTGTCATTTGCTATAACTTTTGAAGCACAAGTCCAATGATCATGAAATTTTTATTGGACATGTTTAACTTGATGGTGATTAGATCACTTATTTTTTTAGAAATTAAAATAATCATTTTATATTTAAAATTCAATTTTGTTGATTTTCCACACATTGAAATTTAGGGTTTTTCACTACATTTGGTGTACCCAAATTGAATGATTTAGAGTTTAAATTTTGGTGATCTCTTCCCACACTAGGTGGGCATGTGCCTACCAAGGGGAATTTTAAAATGTATTATTTTATGTCTTCTAGGTCCATGCAAATAGGACTCCCTTGTACAAGCATTCTTGAACATTGAAGATGGTGTCAACTTCATTTCTTTGGTGAAATTTGATCACCATCAAGTCCTCACAAATGGATTATTTTTATTTATTTATTGTTCATAATTTCTATTTATTATTAATTTATAACTCATTGTTTCTATTTCTTGTGATAATTTGTCTTTTTTTTTCTATAGTATTGTTTCAATACTGGCAAGTAGTCTATAGTACTTGCAATGGTGTTTTTAGCCATCAATTTTTCAATCAATAGTTGAGATTGTTCTACTATATAGTACTCATAGTGCTCTGGGGTTGAAATGCAAATTTTTCCAAAATGCTATAGAAAATGGAAGGTATTTCTTGCACTAACTTGGTATGAGCCTATGGTGTTGAAAAATCTAGATATTGTGCAACACCGAGACACTTTGAAATATGCCACCATTTAGAGAAGAAGCTACCAACTGCAAGTGAGGAGATTTGCTCTAGATGACTTTGTTTATTTGCAATAGACTATGAGGACTACATTGAATGTGATTGTGGGCAAAATTATATTAAAAGTGAAAAAAATACTTTCTATGGATGTACAAGAGTTACTAGAACATAGAGATGGACACATTTGAAAGGATTTACACAAGTAATTGTGGTCCTTGCCACTTGCCCAATATTGATGGCATAGTGGATCCAAATTTGAGTTATATTTCAATTGGCTTGAAGTACATGGTGTGGTAGAGCTCATGGAGATGCCACTCTGATTTTGTGTAATTTGTGTTCAACGGGTTGAGACATGCAATGCTTGACGCCACCCTTGGATCAAATTCCAACTAGTGAGTGGTTTTGCTTATGATGTAGGTGCAATCTGGAGGTAGTTAATAGACCCTCGGAATTACTTTGATGTTGTTGTGGGGCTTGGATTTCAAGCAACAATTGTTGGTGTCTCCATCATGAGAGGCCAGGGTGAACTACCCCCCTCATTGCCCCGTCTAGGGGTTATTGTGAAAAAAAGCCCCTTAATTTTTGCTATGATTTTTCTAATCTCTACACCTCCCTATCTAATCAAGGGCCATTGATTGCAAATTTGAATTCAGAATTTTCAAATTTTATCATCTGATTGCAAATAAAAAATTCCACAATGTTTTTCCTAGGGGTTAAACGGGGCAATGAGGGGTGAGTTCACCTTGACCATCATGAGAGGGGCTTCATTGGTAATAGACATGGCAAGTAAAAGAGGCCAATTTGGCTCTTACTTTACGGATATCTTTATGTGCTTGAAGTTACTTCTATTTTTCATTTTTGGTGTATGTGTGTATGTACGTGCATGCTCTATCTTCTAATGCAAGTCATTGATGCACACTACAAGAGAAAGGGGTGTTTTAAGTATAGTCCTAGAGATAACATTTTAAGTAATGACCTTTTTAGGAGATTTTCAGTAAGAATTTACAAGATATTTGTGTCTTTCTAGTAAAATTTAACTTGAAAGACACAAATATCTTGTAAATTCTTACTAAAAATCTCCTAAAAAGGTCATTACTTAAAATGTTATCTCTAGGACTATACTTAAAACACCCCTTTCTCTTGTAGTGGCAAGATTCATTGAAAACATTATTGTATGTTTCTATGCTATTGGAATAAAGAAAGACCCCAGCCTTATGAGCATTATAACAAGTTTGAGTTCTAGTCATGTTTCTTCTTTATTTTAAGGCACATGGCCCACCCAACCATTGCATCATTTGCTAGCTATTGTTGATACTAATCCATGACCACATGATGTGTTTTACATACAATATACGAATAGTTCTACAAATATTCTACAAATATTTTCAAAATGAATTTTGATTTTGAATCCTACTTATTACTTTTGGTTTAAAAAAATTAGTTCAAGGATTTAGGATACTATTATTTTTAATCACACATTTTATAGTATGCAAAAGATAGATCCCATAGCTTAGAACTACATAGTCCTATTCAATACTCTACACACTATTTTGTATGTAACTATAATCCTGCATTAGTGTCAATGATCAAATGTTAAATATGTTAGTATTTTTTGGAAGATTTATTGTTGAACAAATTTAACTCAATTGATTCACCCTATACTAATAGCTCTAACTAGCACTACTTTTGGAATTATGTGAATTTGTGAGGTGTATTGATTTGGTAGTTCAATTTTTTTTAGATAATTCTATATAGTTTAGTCCACAATCATATTCTCTCAAATATTGTGATATTCATCCATTTCAACTAATTTTATCCAATATTCCTTTAAATTTCATTCAAAGGCTTACAATACTTAGATCACATTATTTCATCCAAATTTATCCAAATTAGTTCCGAAACTAATTTGGATAATTGAAATAACTTCTACAATAAGATCTAAATCACATCTTGATGCAAGAATGCAACATTGTAGGATTCAAAATCCCCCAAATAATTTACTATGTTATCTTTATTTTCTAAGAGAAGCATTTATAAGGGTATGATTTAAATTTTCCTTGTGATAATTATTTACTTTCTATTATAAAAAAATGTCAAATCATATAAAAAAAAATTGTAAATTTTTCTACTTTATCTTGATTAAATTTTAGTCATAAAAATTATCTTTTTTGAATTTGATCTCAACTAGTGAAATGAAGATTATTGACTTTTGATTGCTATTTCTATTTGAAAATTTGAAAATTTCCAAAAATAATTTCTACATTTCATTGGAGTTTGAACTTTAGGCTTATAACCATAGAGTATTGATTTTCTAATTTTAGAATAAATAGTAAATTATTTTCACCATGATATTCTACACTTCTACACAAATAACATACACCTAAGGAGAAAAATTTAGTTTTTTAAAGCATATTTTTGTAATTGATATGAATTTTTATCACTATTTATTCAAAAGTTCACATTAATTTCAAATTTTCACAAGAAAATCTGAATTTTTTAAACTTTTAGAAGACATGTGATTGCCTATCCAAACAATAAACATAAGATATTTCATTTGTATGTAGTTGCAAAATTAGAGAGAAAGGAACTTTGAAGTTTGAAAGCAATGTTATAGGTTCATTCCTTTAGAGTTAACCTTGTACCACCACTGTGGACTCGAAGTGTTTGGTGGATGACAAAGAATCCTTCCATGTAAGACAAAAGTGCAAATCTTCATCCTTGGAATTTTGTGAAATTTTGTGAAGAAAGGAAAGATCTTACACAATAAATTTGACCTCCAATTAATGTTGCTTCGCAAATGGAAATCATTTGTCATGATTCAGGGCACAAGTGCAGCCTCACACTGTGGTGGCCATTTCTCTGCAAAATGCAATTAAACCCATGCTGTGCCCACATTTATTCGCATACAAATGATGGGGCTGGAAACAACCGGGGAGGATGGAGAAATAAGATGGTACGGAGAGTCATTGGAGGTGTAGTGCTTTCTTTGTTTTTAGCAAAGGCCAATCTACAAAAAGAATTCCTATTTTTTATTGTGCCCCGCAAAAAAGCTATGCTTTGTGGCCTTGCTGGGATTCAGCCTTGAATCCAATTCATACTTGTGCTCTTGAGGGTTTTTTTTTAACAAATGATTCACAGCATACCCTACCCCAAAGGATGATTTCCACAATGACCAGCCTGGCATAGATGCTTCTTTGCAGGGGGGAGAACAGGACTAACTTAAAAGAGAGTAAGTTAACTTCAACCAGAAGGCAGTTCAACAGTACATAAGTTAGTTTGGGAATTCTGCATCACGCCAACTGGGCCACTTCTGATCAAACTGTTCAAAAGGTCTGAAATGAAGCTTGTGTTTGAATAACTTATATGCTGAAGCTTGATTGATTTCTCTAACGTACTCATGTGACTTTGTGGTTGTTGGTTCTCAACTTGGATTTCTCTGCAGTTCACCCAAAGGATTGCCATACATGCAATTTGAGTTCTCAGCATGCATGTCAGTCAGTCAGTCAATCTACAGGTAAAGTTCAAGTTCATTTGCTTGCTTCATCATGAATATGAATATATATATTGGGAATTTTTTATTTTTTATTGATTTTTAATGAAAAAAAAAATATATATATATACATACCAACAAACAAGCTTTACTTGCTGACTTGAATGTAAATTTAAACACCTCTATTGTATGTACTACTGAGTGTGGGAGACTCTAGGATGTACAGAACAGTGCAGTGTAAGATCCTGTTTTACTTGATAGCACCTGCTTGTCGTAAAAGGCCATTTGATGGTAACTTAGTCTCAAGCTTCAACATCCAGAACAAACATTCCTTCTGTTAGAGAAAACTGGTAGACTTCTTTGCTTCTGGAGCTGCATAAGATATATACTACTGGAGATTGGAGATTAACCCTTGAGCGCTCCGACTTCCATAATCTGGACAATGAACAGAGGGCTTGCAGGTGCTGTTTCATCCAACTACCTTCTCATTCATCCAATGTAACACTTGAATCTTGAAAAAACAAACTTCTTTTATGTCCAATTTCATTAAATTTTGATAATTGGTATTACTCACTACAAGAGAAAGGGGTGTTTTAAATATAGTCCAAGTGATAACATTTTAAGTAATGACCTTTTTAGGAGATTTTTAGTAAGAATTTACAAGATATTTGTGTCTTTCAAGTTAAATTTTACTAGAAAGACACAAATATCTTGTAAATTCTTACTAAAAATCTCCTAAAAAGGCCATTACTTAAAATGTTATCTCTAGAACTCTACTTAAAACACCCCTTTCTCTTGTAGTGACTCTAACAAAGATATAAGCAAAAATGTGTGAAAATTTGAAAAAGAATTGAGGCATTAAGGGGTTAAGTCATCTTTTCCGTACTAGATGTGTACCATTCAAATATTCTTGAACCCAACCCCACCTCATAACAGGCTGGGCTACAAACAGATGGTGAGGCATCATTCTGTATGTCAGGGATGGGGCTAAGAACAAGTAGAAGTAGACCATTTTATTTGTAAATGCATCGATGAACACTGGCTTGTTCATTATGAGTAAACTTCGTTGGTAACCAATGCTTGGAACCTGAAATACACCAGTTCAATCATTTAGAAACTATCCCAGCACTTTCATTCAGCGAACACACCAGTTTGGTGAGCACTTAGTTTCGAGGGCAGATGGTTCAGTGGGGCAAGGATTTGCAGAAATCATACTTTTGAAACATTCAAGTGATTGATCATGGATGGAGTGGATTCCATCCTCTTTTGGAGTCATTTACAATATTAACACATTCACAAATCTATCTGTAAAAGCTCTATTTGTAGAGTGGTTCCCTCCAATGGAATACAAACTTTATGAAAATATTCACTCTTTCAAAAGATGTAAGTTACACCAAACTTATGATAGGCAAAAGATCCATTAAAGTCATGCATTAATCCATGACAAAAAAAATCCATTAAGTGAGATGTAGTCGACATTGGGTTGAGTTAGTGACTACTATCAATGTCTTGGATGATGGCGACCGAATGATTAGTCATTGGAGTAGAAACTTTCACCTTTTGAGTGTAAATTCATCATAGGAAGTGACTTTTTTTAGGCCTTCATGTTGTGACCATGTTAAATACAATGTGACTACATTACGTGAGTAAGATGACCATTATAGATACATTTTTTTTTTGTTGGTTTTGGAATAGTCTAAAGCCTCTTTTGGACCAATCGGGCAGCACACTTCAAATTTTCATAACAAAATCATACTTTGTCAAAAAAAATAATATAACATTTAGTAGCAATGAGGGCTACCTTCCCTTGGACAGAATGGGGTGGAATATTCCATACATCACAAATTTTGTAGACAACTTGAACCAAGCTCACTCGCTCGGAACATGACTACATTTAAAGTAAACCAACCCATTATCATTAGTTTCCCAATTCTGTTAGTAGACGAGCCCAATTCCATCACCTAACTTTAGGTCCAATTCTGTCTAGAAAACATCAGAATCCATTCTTCTTATGACAAGAATTAAAGCATTCTATGATAAAATTTGATTTTTTATGACAACAAGGGATAATGTGTCACTCCATTAATGGTGAATATTTTGTACTTGACTTGGGTGGTTATGGGTTCAGTAGGGAACATTTATGACTCTAGTCTATGGGTGATTTTGTGATTTCAGGGCATACCACTTCAAAAATTCATAGAAATTACAGTTTTAATAGAAAAATTATAATTCCACTTGGGCTTGATTTGTGAAACAAGCACACACCTTTAAAAAATATGTGCGCCTTTTGGAGTTGACCCCAAGATACTTAGATTGCAAAACATGGTCATAACCGTGGTGATAGACAGTTCTACCTTACCGGTAGTAAGACCAAATTAGTAACAAAAAATTCACTGAATAACTACCATCAAATAAATACTTTGAATAAAACTTTCAACAAAACAACATTCAGTTCATTGAACTAAGCTTTTAACGCATGAATTTCCTCACTCTTTTTAGGAAGCTATTTATATGTACTGCTTTGCAAGGTAAAGATATCTTTATATAGATTTGGGATGATAGGAGGTAAAACAAACACTACAAGAGAAAGGGGTATTTTAAGTACAGTCCTAGAGATAAGATATTAAGTAATGACCTTTATATTGACTTTTATGTAGATTTTTCGTAAAATTTTATTGAAAATACGTGTACTTTTAGTAAATTTTTACTTTAAATCTACATAAAGGTCATTACTTAATATATTATCTCTAGGACTATACTTAAAAACACACTTAAAACACCCCTTTCTCTTGTAGTGAAACAATGTGGGATATCTAATTTAGAATTAGTAGGAGCTCAACCGCTCATAGTTAAATCAAATTAAAGCAGGACTTGTATTTGAAGTAGAATTTCAAACCTCATTTAGGCATAGTAAAATAACTTTTTTCAAGAAAGCTTTGTATTACAAAAAGTTGGAAAATCAAGTTAATTTCATGTTCAAAAATTTGTTTCAGATTTCTAGCCTGCAATCAAAAGTTAAGGACAAATTTCAAGAAGGGTTGGAAGGGACATTTTCTTTGATGTTTTCACACATTCTCTTTAAATTTTGTCCATAACTTTTGATTAGAGGCTTGAAATCTCAAATGGGGGTATGTAGATAAAATTGAGATTAAAATTTTTTATTTCACTCTAACTAAATGAGGTCTGAAAGTCTACATCAAATATAAATTTTACATTATGACAATGAGTGGTCAAGCTATCACTTTCAAATTATCCCATATCCTTTGAAGATTCATAGTGGACAATTGATTTCTATATAAAAATGACATCTCCACCCATCATTCTCACAAATTTGATCGAAGCACTTCCTTCATTGAGACATCAAATTTTTGTGAAGGCAAAGAAATAAATTACAATAATATTTGATTCAAAGGACTTTTAAGATTTTTGCCAAATCATCGTAACATTTCTTTGTTGATTTGTTTGACTGGTATGAGATTTAGCAAAAAGAATAGTCTACACCATAAATCTACTGCCATGATCCTAGCACCCAGTACTGCAGCCGACCTAGAAAACTGAGCTCTTTGCAGTTCACGCTCAAAATCATGTGAAAAGATGACATTGGTCCACTATGTACTGGGCTCAAACATGAAAAATGTTACACAGAACAATTGTCCAAAACTTTGCTAGAGAAACAATAAGCTCTGAGGTCTGAACCAAGTTATTGATGATTTCGGAATCAGTAGTTAGGATAAGATATTTCAACCCAGATTTCAACCATCTCATATTTTAAGGAATTGAGCAACAAGAGTGGTCAAAAGCTGATAAACTGTCCTAACTTACTTTAAACTTTGTCAGTACTGACTATGGAGAAGGAATCTTCAGTCAATGAAATGGCATGCATGCTTACATTGCAACACATTTTGTGAGTGGACAAGAACTTTATGCTTCTCCTCAAGACCTCTCTGAAAAATTGCAAACTGACCCTCAGTGCACAAGACCTTTGACCCTTCCCTCTAAAGACAAATCAGTGCCCAATCCACAAACATCAGGAAGTGTTTCCAATTTAAGTCAAGATCGCATCTACTGTACATGCAAAAACAAACGACCCTGAAGGAGAATAGGTGTCAAGTTATTTTCATACGAAGCTGTCGATTAATCGTGTAATGCCCAAATCCTTACTTGAAATTTTCCAAAAAAATTCTTATATTTCTATTACTTTAAATATTCAGGCGTAATATTGGATAAAAAGTTTGTTTGGACAAGACATCACCCCAAAGCACACTGTTCATCTACCAGAATATGTAATCAAATGGAGCATCAGCAGAATGTGAGATTCAGCTAACAGTCTGCAGAGGACACAGAGTGAAACAGAGACGTACGGTATAACAGAGTAAAACAAAATCTGTACAATTTTCAAGAATTACAGAATATGTATTATGGGACACTGCAAAAGATTGCAAAATGAACTTCATCCTATCATCTAGCTTGCGACAAAGTTCTATAATTAATTACCGTCAGCGTACAGGTGCAGAAAAAACTTGGAACTTAAGCCCTGTAATGATTTCAAGTTAAAAAGCTAATTTTCACTATTGGTACTATCGCCTTAGCAGACATTGAGTTGTAGTATCTATGCAGAGACGAGTAATCCTCTCATTGAGGAATAGAAATCAAGGCAAAAGAGATGACGAGGGATTCCCAACTCATGCCTACTGTAAAAAATAATCAAGTTCCGCAGCAAATATTTTTCTCCTCGTTTCTACAACCGTTCTTCCTCCCCAAGACAAAATGAAATAAAAAAAACTACTCATTGTAGTGGATAGCACCCACTTTCCATACAATAAACGCAGTACCTAACATTAGCCCTATAATTAGCAAAAAGGAAAAAACTAAGAATATGTCACCTGGTTTCAAATTAAACGAAAACTTATCAGCATCCTTCTCCTCCTGGGTCTGCCTCACATCATCAAAAATGTTCTTGGGTACAATGGGTTGCCCAAATTTAGTTGTCTTCCCATCCTTCTCTCCCTGCTTAAAAGCGTCAAGAACCTGCATTGACAAGACACATCAAACACTCCAGGTTAAGAATCAGACATTTTGTAACAAAAAACGAGTTCATGGCGAAATCAAAAAGCAAGTTGTACTTTGAAAAAAAGTTGTCATATTTGAACAAGCATAAGGTGTGTTAGTAATCATTCTGTTATTCAAATATAGTGAATAAAGTGAAAATATGCAGTATCTCAAAACATACATGCGTCCATGAGGGGATAATACAAAACCAATAAAATAGTCCTCTGAACCTTCCCAATAACAGAGTACGAAAGACATCAACAATAACAGCACAAATCAACCCACGCTTATTCAACCGGCAACTCCATGAAAATAAAAATAAAAGATAACCTAATACATTCGAGAACTTGAAACAGAAGTGTATGCATAACAATTTCGCGCCTAACCGAACCCCCTCTCAAGCAAGATTTAGTACCTGCTTTCCGGAATTGATCATTGTCCGCCCTGAACTGGTCCGATTATATTGGCTAGGAGGAGATGACATTTGAGACTTCAGTCTATCCGCTGCAAACGGCGACACTTTTCCAGTGGGGAAAGCGCCAGCGGATCCATCATCAATGAGAGACTTGGGCTTCAGAGAAATTGACGGTTTGGAGGTCGGTGCTTTCTGAAATACCGACGGTGTTGAAGAAGCCGAAGCTGGTTTTGAGATCGAGGCCTCAGATACAGTTTTCGTGGCAGTAGGTGCTTTGGTTGTTGAAGGGACTGAGCTCGTTTTCCCATTCTGGGAGGTTTGTGATGCAATCTTCGAAGAGATTTTTCCAGCGGCAAATGGAGACGGGGTTGAGGTCCCTGACGAAGAGGCCTTCTCGTTCGAACTTGCTGGCTTGCCTTTCTCTTCTTCACCTTCCACGGCTTGATTGTCTCCGCTTACAGCCTGAGCCCTAATTTGTCGAATCGATCCCGTGCTGACGTTTAAGTATTGTGTCTGCATGAAACTCACACCCTCATTAGATCCGAAGATGTGCAAATTCCTGTCAACTCCAAATTCTTGTAATCAAGGCGACTGAAAACCAAAACAGAACACTAAACTTTTAGGTCGATAGTCATGCTTCAGCAGGGACACAAATTTCAAAATTCAAGGTCCGCAAGTATACGGTGCCACTTCTGTAATCTATGACCGTAAAATCCTAAAGTAGAATATAGCTTGCACCTTTTCCATTGCAGCACCAAAAAAACTTAGTGCACCAAAATATTAAAGAACAGGATGACTTGTAAATCATTTTTTTCCATTGTCGCGGATGCAATTACTATCATGTGAGTCCACACGCAGACGAGCCAACTGAGGACTGGGCGAAAGGAAATAAAACATTTTAATGGGAGCCACAGCTGCCTTAGCAGAGAAACCATAAGTTAACGATTGCGCAAAAAAACAAATCCGAATTTCATTTTTTGGTTCAATGCTCGTTGAGGCCAAGGATGTTCAGGGCTACTCAAGAATGTTATCATATCCACAATGCATAGAAACATTCCAGAACTCCAACAACTAAAAAAGCGTCAATTAAAAATTCGAAGGTAAAAATAATAATACACCCGACTCACAAATCATCCTGTACCGCATTCACCAAAATCATTCTTAAAATCATCTACACTTTTGTGCACTGATATCATATAAATACACATCTCACCAAAACCCTAGTAAGGGTTGAAGGGATACACGAAACGAAATACTCCTCAACACCTCAAAAAATCTATAAAATAATTTGAGACGCTTACAGAATCAGAAGAAGAACGCGCGGTCAATTCACGAAGCGCCCTCACTGAGATTGAACGAGTTTTTCGCCGGTTCACACAGAGTGTGATTTCAGGCGAACCAAAGACGGATACGCGATATCCCGAAGCAGAGGCCAATGCGCTTCCATCTCTCTGCAACGAAACACAAGGAGATATTAACACAAATCTCAAGCACTGGAACCTAAATCCAAAGTTCGAAAAGAAGGGAAAGATGCGCACCAAAGCAGGGGAGAGCACTGCGTGGTGCCCCACACACGCCATAGCTGGAGAACAAACGAGAGCTTCTGCAATTGAGCTCCAGTTCACTCAAAATAAAAAACGTCGAATCGTGAAATTCGAAAACTGGAAGAAAACAGCAATCACTATGATTGTAAGAAGATGGAAAATGTGGAAAGAGGTGTGGTGCAATCAGCTGGTGAAGGCAAGCGGTGAAGGCAAGCGGTGAAGGGGCTGATTCAGAGACGCAAGAGGGCACACAGCCACAGCCCGGGAAAACAGATTTGGAGAGAGAAGATATATATCTTCATCCAACGGAGGGTTGTGACGAATGTCTTCATTCGTTCGACGTGAGGAGGATTGTACGATTTTTTCTACATTTTGTGGATTTCTTTTAGGACTTGTAGATATTATACAATGAAAAATAATGTTTTACATTTGCTGAGTGCGAGGTTATCATAAGTTATAATATATCCAAGCAAGTGCACTGAAATAAACAATTTGCTTGTATTATTACTTATTTTGAAAAGTGGACCAAAATTAATAAAAATGGAACTAAGTGAATAAAATGTGAAAATATTTGGCAATTCAAAGTTTATGGATTTGATCATTGATTTCATACTCAATATATTACACTTTGAATTCTATTGATCGAGTTTGTTATTCATTCAATTATTAAATAGACAATATGTGAATTACATTCTGCACTAAAGGCAACCCATCTATATGTATTAATGATGATTTAGATTGAGTATTGCATGTGGTGTACTCTAACTTGTAGTTGGTATCTTTCACATTGAATTATGGAATACTAATGAATATATGATTTGTTTAGACCTTGGATTGACAAATGTGAAAAGATTCATACAACTTACGAATTGAATTGCGGACATTCTTGTAATTAGTTCCTTAGTTTATGCAAATCATGTTTTTACACGCGACGTTAAATCGAACATACTAAGGTGGGCCCAGCCTACGTGGCGTCCGGGTCAAACCACGGGCCCAGCCAGCCCACCTCTGTCCATCCGTGCCCCCGACAAAGCGTCGATGACGGAATGACCCCGTTGATGTCCTCGTCCTACACAAAACACAAGACCGCAACCTGCAAGACATGATCACGTAGGACAACAATTTCGGAAAACTTAATCCACGTCTTATATAAGGTAGTGGGTTTAGGATTTAGGGCGGCAGTTTAGGTTTTCAGAGTCTTTTTTAACTATGAACCTATTTACATATCCCATATTCTTTGTGTTACCTCTTACCACCCCATGTGTATATAATAAGTTCTCTTTTCAATTCATACCACAAATCATGCATGAATGACTTTTGAAGCAAAGTGAAATAGATGTGGTGGCACACCACATCAACATGGTCCTATTTCAAATGGATGATTTTAAAAATGTTTTGTTAAAGAAGGACAAAATCCAAACAATTTTTTTCAAAGTTTACAAAAACAACATTCTGTGAAACAATTGGAACAACATTTTTTGAAGTTCTTATAGGACTTGTAAAAAAATTGATAACACTTAAAACAAATAAAGTGTCCATTTTTTGCAAGACCTATAGAAAGATGAATGGACACTTTATTTTTTTTAATTGTTATCAATTTTTTTACAAGTCCTATGAGAACTTCAAAAAATGTTGTTCCAATTGTTTCACAGAATGTTGTTTTTGTAAACTTTGAAAAAAATTGTTTGGATTTTGTCCTTCTTTAACAAAACATTTTTAAAATCATCCATTTGAAATAGGACCATGTTGATGTGGTGTGCCACCACATCTATTTCACTTTGCTTCAAAAGTCATTCATGCATGATTTGTGGTATGAGTTGAAAAGAGAACTTATTATATACACATGGGGTGGTAAGAGGTAACACAAAGAATATGGGATATGTAAATAGGTTTATAGTTAAAAAAAGACTCTGAAAACCTAAACTGCCGCCCTAAATCCTAAACCCACTGCCCTGCATAAGACGTGGATTAAGTTTTCCGAAATTGTTGTCCTACAGGATCGTGTCTTGCGGGTTGCGGTCTTGTGTTTTGTGTAGGACGAGGACATCAACGGGGTCATTCCGTCGCCTTCACTCCGTCGGGGGCGCAGATGGACGGAGGTGGGCTGGCTGGGCTCGTGGTTTGACCCGGGCGCCACATAGGTTGGGCCCACCTTAGTATGTTCGATTTAACGTCGTGCTGTTTCTACTACTATACTAGACTAATTAACTTATGGTAAGGTGCTTCTAAGCTTGGATTACATATTACAACCTTCATATGTTGAATGATGTTTTGTAAAATAATGATCCTCCATTTGTACAACAAAATTGAGCCAAAGTCCTTAATGAGAGCCAAACCCTTTGAATGCTTTATCCAAATTGAACAAAATTCTTCCCCTAAGGATCACATTGAAGGAGTTGTCTTTTTTCAAAGAATACCTAGAGATCCTTTAGTTTAAAACAAAGAGAGGATGGTACATATAAAAATATTCAATTATAAAGGAGAACACATTTTAGGGGAAGCAAAATAGCCCTCTTGTATTAGTTAGCAATGTTAAAACATGATTACACGTAGCTTTAGAAAAGAGTGGTCATTATAATATAATGATTCTATAGTGTCACTAAAGAAACTTGATTTTTATTGTCATAAAAGATATTTAATATAGACAATTTAAAAAAAAATTGGGTGTATATATTTTTTTACTGGATGTTCACAAGACAACTTCTAAAATTTGGACTTGTCACTTCATATTGACCACAATTGAAGTGATTGCTAAGTTGTATGTTTGTTGATAATTTATTATTGAAAGAGCATTGATGTGAGGAATTTGGTGTGTGATTTGATAAAATGTTGGACCAAGGCAAAATTTGGATCTCTGTTTTTTGATAGTTGATCCACCATGATACTAATTTTTAGATCTAGATCTTTGTGGAAAAGGAGATATGAGGCTTCAAAGTGAAGGTATTTGTGACTGAATACACAACTAAAACAATAGACAACAATTCTCATACAAGCTCATTCATAACAAGAAAGCATATTGCTCATACGCATAATCTCACCTGAAGATAAAATGATATTTACAAGAGTGAACCAGAGGTTCATATACAGAGTGTACAAACGGATGGATGAAAATTGAAGTAGATGAAACAAAATTGTGTTAACACCCACCCTCACTGAGATAAGCTCATAACCCCATACCTAAAGAACTAGGAATATATACAATAATTTGATCTTGTAAATATTGAAAAATTAGAGAACGAGAGCTAGGATCCAAGAAGTGACGATCTTCAACAATGACAATGGTGAGGCAACTTTGTCCCGCTTCAGTTGTGCTCTTTACTTGAAAGTGTTCTGTTTTGTTGGTCTATTTTCTCATCAAAGACTTTTGTCAATTTTGCAACTTGAGGTAATTTGATTGGCCATTTTGCAAGTTATATTTCAATGTATTTTGAATTGGTGCTTTAACGTCTTGAATTTGAGATATAGACGTTGTAACTCACAATTAGGATTTCACCATTCTTTGATAGTAACAAGAGAGTAGTTAGATATAGATAGTGTCGTGCCGATTGGTGAAATACATAAATATTATGTAGTATGTTGTGGTTTTAGGTCTAGTTTTTATCGTAGTTGGAGTGATTGTAAATGAAATGTTAAAGAATTTAGTAGAGATGAGTTTAAGACGTTTTTGCTCTCAAAATGATGTTGAAGTCTATTTGCATAACATGACCTAGCTATCTTTCACAAAACTGAGACTAATTATCCCTATGTCATCTCTAAGCTTTGTAAATTGGTGTTTTCCTAGTGACTTGGTTAATATATTAGCTATTTGGTTTCTTGTTGGTATATACAAGGTCTGAACTATTCCTATAATGACATTCTCTCGAATGAAATGTAACCATAACTCTATGTGTTTTAGCAGCTCATGGTGAACTGGATTTCTTGTTGCCTTGACTGTGCTTTGGTTGTCACAGAACAATGTTATAGGGTTTGGAGGTATGCCACAAATCTTGAAGAATAATGTTCTCAGCCATATTGCTTTCCTAATGCCTTAAATCGATGCTTTAGCTTCTGCATTGGTTGAAGATATAACAATAGTATTTTGTTTTTTTGATAACCATGATATAGGACTCTCCACTAATTTGAAAATCCTACAACCTGTGATTGATCTTCTATGTATTTTGCAATTTCTCTAGTCTACGTCAGTGTACTTGATTATTGATGGATTATGATCTCTTCTATAGAAAATTCCAAAGTTGATAGATCCTTTAATATACCTAAGAATGTAATTTGTTGTTTCCATGTGGAGTACTATAGGATCATACATGAATCTTCTTTGTAGTAAAATCTTTGGCTTTGTGTTAACCAAATAGATTACTATGCCAATTAATCTTTGATAGTTTTTTTTATCCACTCTTGGAGAGTCTTCTTCTGGTCCAAGGGACAAACCTTTCACTATAGGAACTGAGGCTAATGTGCAAGATTGCATGTCAAGTTCTTAAAGAATCTAGGTTGCATATGTTTTTTGTGATAGAAAGATGCCACATTCAGTTCAAAACTTTGAATAAATTTGACTCCTAAGTAGAGACAAATATCACCCAAGTTGGTCATTAAAAAACGGCTCATTAGTTTTTCTCACAACTTGCAAATTCCATCATTGTCTAAGCTTGTCAATAGTAGATCAACATATAGTATAAGTATGATGACTCCTTTGTCACTTTTGATGTAAAATAAACTATAATCTGCCTTTATATAAACCAATCCTTGTTCCAACAAGAATCCATTAATTTTGTCAAACCAAGTTTTGGGTGATTATTGTAGCCCATATAAGGATTTTTGGAGTCTACAAACTTTTTTTTATTGTTGAGGAGTTCTGGAAACCCTCAGGTACTTCCATGTAAACCACTTCTTTGAGGTTGCCATTGAAAAAAGTTGTTACAACATAAAGATGTATTAGAATGCAATAATTGTTTGCAGCTAATGTTGCTACCATTCTTATTGCTTTCCACTTGACCACAGGTGCAAAGACTTCATTGAAGTCAATAATCTTTGTTTATTGGAACCCTCTTGCTACCAATCAAACTTTCAATTTTACAGGCTTTTCATCAGTGCCAAGTTTTGTCTTGTAAATTCATTGTGTAGTTATTGGTTTGATACCCAGATATGGGTCATACAATTAATTCCAATGTTTGATTTTTAAGTAACAATTTCTTTTCTGATCTCATTACTTCTTGCCATCCAGTTTGGATATTTGCCTTGGCAAAGCTAAGAGGCTTTGTAGGTTCTTCAATAATACCAAAGAAACAATTATATTCTATTGGTTCAATAATCTCCATGTATGGTTTAGACTCTACTTCATATGATTCTAGTGTAAGGGAATAATTCTCTTGCAATCGGCCATATGGCTTTCTATTCCTTGGGGGGGGGACAAATAGGTGGTATGGAGCTATTGGCAATTGGGGTTGGACTTTTGGTGATTGAATTTGTGGTGATGGTTCTTGTTGTTTATTTCTAGAAGACAACAAATTTTGGTGGAATTCAATTTCGGCTACTAGTTGACTCACTATGTTGTTAAGATCGATGACTGGATAGCTATTATTAGAATTGCTGACTAGGCTTGATTCTATCGACCTAGAAGTTGTATTGTCAATTGTTGGTGGGCTTTGAAATTTGAGTGGAAGTATGTATTGTAGGCACTACGGTAGATGGAAGATTATTTCCAGTCAGTGTATGGATTGATACAATAGTAGGTAGAGGATGAGTTATCCTTAATAGTATCCTAGATTCGTCAAATTTAACGTTTCTAAACAAAATTAGTTTTCTGTCAATTGGTATCTAGATTCTAAATCCTTTTGTCAGCTTATCATAACCCACATTTAACCCAATCTTTGCTTTTGCTTCCAATTTATCTCTCTAATTTTTTTCTATCCACACATGCACTTTTGGCCAAAAGGCTTTGAGAAACGAAATATCATGGGTTTTTCTAGAAAAATGCTGCTAGGGAGTTACATCGGAATTTGCAATATTGGGCGCTCAATTAATAAGAAAGGCGTTTGTATTTATAGCTTCCGTCCATAAGAATTTTTGTGTTGATTCTAAGGTCATCATATTTCTTGCCATTTCAAGTAATTTTTGATTTGATCTTTCTACAACTTTGTTTTGCTTCGGTGTGTCAACATTTGTAAGCTGTCATTTAATTCCAAATTTTGTGCATAGGTCCAAAGATCTTTCAAAAGAAACTCTCCACTACAATGAGACCAAAAGATGCAATCACTGCCATTAGTTGCCCTTCCTCCCCTCCTAAAAAATAATAGCTATTGATTTTTACAAAATAAAATTACAAATCACCTCCACAGCCGTTGATCTCAAAAAAACTTTGATACGCATAAGCATACGCTAATATGGATACGCTAATACGGATACATTACACCGATACAAATACGAATACAATATGTTGATACAAATATGGATGTAGATACGTACATACGGATACGAATATGGATACATACTAATATGCATACGGATATGTACTTGGGAAACATTGACTTATCCCATATTGATTGTAAGATCATTTGTTTCTCAAAATTACAAAAGAGGGGGAGGGAGGGGGGAGGTTCTGTAAAAATTTAATTAAAAATAATTCTGAATTTCTGAATTTGGGGAGAGGGCTGGGGGGTGGTTGGTAATTAATTAAAGAATGAAATTAATTAATGAGCTCAAAAAATGCAGTTTACTATACAATCACTCCAAAGTATATGTATACATTGCTTGGTTTGGAGTTCAATCATGGTTTTAAAAACTTTGAATTCCGTCGTAAGCTTTTGATTTCTGATTGTAAAAATAAGCTTCTGATTTTTGTTGTAAAAATAAAGTCCATATATAATGGTTGAAGTTGTCAACGATGATAAAAAAAATACTCAGAACCACTTAGTGAAGCCATTGGAAAAAAAATTGCAAAGGTTGAAGTGCAATAATTCGAGCGGTGCTAAAGCTCTCAAAGAGCTTTGATGGAGAAAAGATTCCCTAGTTTGTTTGTCTGCTTGGCATTGATCACAAATCTCATTATGAATCAGAATGTATGGAATTCCAGAGTCCAGACGCTAGTCCTTTTGATGAAAGCAAATGGAGTTGATCATAATTGATATGTCTGAGCCTGTGGTGCTAGTGACGAGCCTTTTGAATCTCATTTTTTGCTATGCTAATTGAGGTATCAGCATTAAGAGCTAAGAGTTGGTATAGACCATTTTTCTTGTTTTGTAATCCTTTTGCAATAATTTGCTTGTTTCCACAACTGTACAAGAAGCATTTTTGGTTATTGAAACAGGCTATAATACCTTTATTAGTAGGGGAGCCAATTGATAATAAGTTCTTTTTTAGGCTAGGCACATACAAAACCTCAATAATGTTTTTTATTTGTTCATTCGGTAAAATAAAGTGCACATAACCTTTCCCAATAATTTGGTGGCTTTGTCTACTGGTAGTTTTCATGTTGCCGCTATGTTGAGAAGCTACCTCTGTTTCTACTAACATGTTGTGTAGGAATTGAGATACCAACTAGATTAATCTGCATCGTTGAGATCAAGAGATGAAATAGTGGTTTCAAAGATTTCAAAATTGTTTTCAGCTTGTGGTTGTTGTTCATTGTCAAGTACTTTGCAAGACTCCAAGTTGCTTCTTCTTCAATAGCATTGGCCGATAATTGTTTGGTGTTGATTTTGGCACATCTATCAACTTCAAGCTTCCTTGTATCCACCAAATGTTCCGGGCACATATCTTTGGGGTGCTCGAATTGTCCACAATAAAAGCACTTGATTTGAAGATTTTGAAAATTGGAATTACCAAAGGAATTAGAATTACCTTGATATACTAATTGGTGACTAGTCTATCTTCCTTGGTAGTTTTTTCTTGTTTGAAATCAATTTTATTGTGATTTGCAGCACTACTAAGGCACCCCTCGAAAGTTTAAGGCTTTAGAATCAATAGTTGTTTTTGTGCTCATCTTCGATTGTCTACGACTTTCCTCTAACATCAACCTTATTTGCAATTGATTCAACATTAGAAAACATCCCGAGCTTGTGTAGTTTTGTAGAAAGTAATCATAACTCTTTAGTAATGCTTTCATCTTTACTTGGACAAGATCAACATCATCAATCTTCATACCAATAGCTGATAACTATGCTAGTGTTTGTCAAAACTGAGAAAAATAGCTTTCGACACTAATACTCTCAAAGAACAAGATAAGAAAGAGGCAATTCTTTAATTCAAATTTCCTACTGTCAGTATTGACTTCAAAAGATTGACACATGAAGTTCTACAAAAGTCTAGGTTCTTGGTATTCTATTAGTTGTATCAAGAGTGTTGCGAGGAATGCAAATTTGATTGACATACTCATAATATACATGAGACGTTCCATCTTTCTTTATCTGACTCTATAGGTTCTTTTGTATCAATGGGAGCTTTTGATGAGGAGGTAGGAGATGACAACAACAATGACCAAAGTTTTTGTTTTGTTTTTCCTATACAAATTATCAAGTATTTCCAAAGATGGAAATTGGACAATCTTGGTAGCTTTGCTTCATTAGGTACTAGTGTACCTTTCGGCATGGTTCTGTGTATCAATAAAAAGTGTACTTAGAACTATAGACTTAACTAGTGCTTGATTGATGATTGTAATGTGTTTGGAATGCAAATGGTCATCATAGACAACTGAACTAACTTTCAACGTAATTTTCACCTTTGCTCATATACCACGCTTTAATACCATGATTGAATACACAACTAAGACAACAAACAACAACTCTCATCACTAGAAGAAAAATGTGTCCGCTGCAACCGGCCATATACAACTCAAATGCAACTAAGTGTTCTATATAACTATTTTGCAACTGCAATCCTCTATAATTGCACCAACTTTGATGTGTATGTTGTTGTAGTTGCAGAGTAGTCGTAGAAAAAAATGTAGAAAAATGGAATCATAATAGAATAGGTATTTTACATCCTATATTCGTTAGAAGTGTCGATGTGGACAACTTTGTGTTATGTGGAATCCACAACTAGAGTGCAACTAGAAATCAATTTAAAGACAACTAGAAAACAACTATAGAACAACTAAAATACAACTAGTTTACAACTACAAAACAACTAAAATACAACTAGTTTACAACTACAAAACAACTAAAATACAACTAGTTTACAACTACAAAACAACTAAAATACAACTAGTTTACAACTACAAAACAACTACAAGAAGACAAGTTATGCAACTAGGAAACAACTACATTTCGAGTAGAAAACAACTAAGAAATCATTGGAAGATTAATATAGAATAACTATAGACAACCAGAAGACTACAAAACAATTATAGTCGGATTTGTTACTTGAAATGTTATGGAACTTGCTTCAAGTTCATAATTTGTTCTTTTGTTACATGAGTTATAAATGAATCATTGCCTTACATAAAGCTCATATCGGTTGAAAACAACACTTCAAAATATAGCTCATAATGGCTTTTACAACTAAATAACGATGTTGACAAATAAATTTGATGTGTTTACAAATCTCTATCGGGCACAAGTTTCTTGTACCAACTTTGATGTGTATGTTGCTGTAGTTGCAGAGTAGTCGTAGAAAAAAATGTAGGAAAATGGAATCGTAACAGTGTGGATATTTTACATCCCTATATTCGTTAGAAGTGTCAATGTGGACAACTTTGCGCTATGTGGAATCCACAACTACAATGCAATTAGAAATCAATTCAAAGACAACTAGAAAACAACTATAGAACAACCAAAATACAACTAGTTTACAATTACAAAACAACTACAAGAAGACAAGTTTACTTTAATATAATTCGTGCATTTTATATATCACATATCATTTGTCATACCTACTGCCACTCCACTTGTATAAATAACTTGTCTTCTTATAACACCCTAAAATCACAATAAGTGGCCTTTGAAGCTACCTAACATATTTGTCTAGTATGGTGAGTATTGTATGATATATGTTGTATATTGTATGGTATACAATATGTGTTGTATATTGTATGGTATACTATATGTATTGTATTATGTATGGTACACTATATGTGTTGTATTATGTATGGTATATTGTGTATAATATATTGTATATTGTATTATGAGTATACTAGTTGACCATCAATTGCAAATAAGTTGTACTCATGAATCATGAGTCACAAAAAAATTACAAAAAAGTTGTACATATTCTATAAAGTAATCACAGTAGTCATAGAAAAGTCATAACCTAATTGCAAACCAGTTGGTAAGAAGTGACAAACATGTTGTAAATGAGTTGCAAACTGCTTATATTGTCCCATAATCAAATATATACCTAAAGCAGTTGCAAAGTAGTTGAAATGAAGTAGCAGACCAATCGCATCAAAGTTGCAATGAAGTCACAAACAAGTTGCAACTTAGTTATCGACCTCAAACAACAGTGAATACCACGTAGGCAACCACGTCATAAAGCGCATCGATGAAGTTCCACGTAAGCTACAGAATGCGGGACAAAAACGTTTTGCCTTGCAACTACGGTGTAACTAGAAAACTTGTCCATAGCAACTGGGGCCCTCCAAATTCTCACCAGTTGCAAATGTTCGGTGCAACTAAAATTAGTTGCTCTTTCTAGTTGCAAAACCCCTCATTTTCTTCTAGTGCATACAATCTTATACATAACAAGAAAGCATATTGCTCATACACATAATCTCGCCTGAAAACATAATGATATTAACAAGAGTGAACTAGAGGTTTATATATAGAGTTGACAAGCAGATGGATGAAAATCAAGGTATATGAAACATAATTGTGTTAACAATTTGGATTCCAAGGAAGCCAAGAAGAGATTATTAGAGAGCTTTAATCTTATTGAGTTTGTGTTATATGATTATGAAACTTGAGGATGCTTTTCTCAATTTATCTACTACCTTATATACCAAACTTGTTTACAATGGACTTGTAATCTATGAATTATGCACAAAATACAACCAAAGTGTGGAGGTCATGAAGGGTTAGAAAGTCACTAGTGAGGAAATATCCACTGAAGATGGACAATATCTTAGACTGGGATGAAAAGTACAAGATTAGTACTTAACAAATTGATCTACATTGTGGTAAAGTTTCAAAGCATATGGAATGATTTGATATCATTTATAGTAGGTGAAATCTAGCTATGGTAGTTTTTAAGATTATTTTGGAAATTATATGATAGGGATTTGAAAAAAAAATTTAGGAATGGGTTTAGGATTATTGAGGGGGGCAAGGAGGGGGGTTATGGGTATAAAGAGATTATAAGGTAGATGACCCATTTTTGACTAGTGAAGCAATCTATCATATCTCTAGTATGGGGATGATGATGAAAAAATATCCCCATGTAGAGAAATAGATTTAAGAAGAATTTCATATAAATATTTCATAGTTTGTTATTTTGAAAAACAAAATCACCATGAATTTTTGAAGTGAATGTTTATTTGTCCTATAGATTATCCTAATATTTCCAACCAATAGTTGGTTACAAAATAAAAAATCTTTGATTCTTGTAATTGATAATTGTGGCACCTAAACATGCTTTCAATCTACACCTCATACCATGCTACCTAATGATGATAATATGCAGATGAGGAAACTTTAATTCAAACATCCAATTGTAAATAATCAACCAATTTACTTTGAGATTTTTGCAACAACTTCATGATATTGTTCATTCCAAATACAAGAAGTTTCCAATCTTGCTCATTACTAGCTATCAACTTAACAAGTGGGAATCCTTTTTCCGACCATAATGTGTCAGAATTGATTAGTGATTCTTATCAAGTTGCACAGAAAAAGACCCCCCTAGTAAGCTGCAAAAATGGAAGGTTGGTCAGGAATGGATTATCTACCTTACACAAAACATTCAATAAAGAAAGGCCCCATGTTATTCTTGACCTATTCATACAACTTTGTGATGTCGTATAAGCAAATACCATTGTTTTATTTTTAAAATAAACCTAACTGTTGAATTTATTGTTATATAAAGGATGGCCCTTATCTTGTATTTCTTTGGAAAGTTAAAGACTTTCATTTATTAGCTATTGCTTTTATCAAGCACCATTAACCCCTAAGCACTCCGGCATCCAATTTTTGGACAACAAACAAATTGAAATTGACATTTTTTTTTCCATTATTGCTTGGATGAAAATCATCCTAATTTGTGGAGATATTTATGAAGTTATCTTATCTAATGGTTGGATTTGGTGTTACTAGAGTACGGTACATATTTTACTAAAATTACAAATGTGGGAGTATGTCAAGTGGTTGATAAAGCATTGACCCTAGTTCAAAATTGGATTTGCAAAAATGAGGTCATAGATGTAAAGAATACAAAACTTTCAGAAAATCACCATGTCAAGAGAATCCCATTTCAAATCCATTCCAGCAAATAGTACTAAAAAAATGATAATATTTTTCTTGTAATCAAATTTAGAAGGAATTTTGAAAATTCTTTTTCAAAATTATTCAAAATAATATTGATGGTAGCATAGGTGAATCTAACCATATGGATGGAATCTAAAACTCAAAGTGTACAACTTTCATTTGTAAATTGCTTCCAAAATATTCTTCCAAATATCACTTTATAATTATTTTTCTCAAATTGTCAATTCTAAAAAACACTTTGTACGTTAAAGGGTTTAGGCCTCCAAATAGGATTGGCATTTTCCAAGGGCTACTTGTGTGAACAATAGCAAAGAAACCTTCTAAAGACTATTGCAAAGATAGACCCTAAGACCAGGTGTGAACATACCTTTATGTACTCTCCTAAAATTAGTTATATTATGTGCTATTTAGGAAAAAAAATAAAAACAAAAACAAGAATGGTGTTACCATGAAGCTTTGTACTAGGTAAACAACAATATTACTTTGTTGATCAATTGGACCCCACATCCCCACTCCAATCAAATCCTAACCATGTTTTGCACTGTGGATGTCGTTGTAAATAGGATTTGGAACTGGGATTCAGAAACCATAGTCTTTGTCCAAATAAAAAGGACGGTCCGAGATGACCCTAAACTACCGGGTGATGGGGTGAGGTACCCAGAAGTGGTTGTGAGTTCGATTCCTGGTGGCAGCAGGTCTTTCTCGGCATAAAATCAGCCTCTCTCCCTGACGGATACCCTTCCAGTGTGTTTCCTAAAACACGCTTGGTTCAAAAAAATAAAAAAATAAAAAAAAATAAAAAAAAAATAAAAAAAAAGGACAGAGCCAATAAAAATAAAAAACGATGGAAAACTACAAAGCCACAAAAGGCAGGAAGGGAGGGAAGCGGATGGATTGAACCGGCGAACCCCCACCATGGACTCGTCGTCTCGAACGCGGCCATCGCGACGCGAGTCCGCCACCATGAAAATACGAAAGGATGCGGATGACGCTACGTCGACGTCGCGTCCACCCACTCACCCCATCACCTCCATTCATACTCACAATTCCACCTTCACTGACTCCACTCTGACTCCACACAATCCCCTCCCTAGCTTCGCATTGCGCACAAATTCCACCTCAGATTGCAGTTTCTTGCAATCCCAGACCTCCAATTCGATCTCCCCAATCACGCTATCAGTTCAATTCGTGTGGTGTAGCCATGACGAGCTTGAGCTCCGCCATGGAGCTCGCGGCGGGCAGGGCCGTGATGGCTACTCACAAAAGGGTGGGCTTGCTTCCAGCGATGGTGCCATTGCGTGTGGGGATGAAGAAAAGGAGTGTTCCGTCGTGCGGAAGGAGTAATCCGTCGTTGGTGCGGATGTCGGGGGAGGTGGGGAGGGTGCGAGCTGGCGCGGCGAGTGAGGTGGAAGTGGTGAAGGGGCCGGAGCTTGGGGGCGCGGTGCGCGGCGTGTTGTTTGATATGGACGGGGTGCTGTGTGATAGCGAGCATTGCTCCCGGGAAACTGCTGTGGAGCTTTTTGCTGAGATGGGGTTCACTGTGAATGGGGAGGATTTCATTCCCTTCATGGGCACTGGTGCGTACATTGGGTTCTTTCTTGTCTCGTGGAATTCGCAGCCCATTTTTGTGGCATTTGTGAATGCGCATTGGTATCTTGTCTTGTCGCGCGATCACGTGACTAGAATTATGAAAGAGCTGCATTCGTAATGGAAACTCGGGCGGGCAGTAGGATTGGAACTGTGATAATCTAATTTAATCTAATCTAATGACGCTTTAATTAATCAATTCAACTCATTCAAAACATGGGTGAAACTAGTGAGCAATGCCTTGAATTTGTGTTGGCAAGTCTTGAATTGGTGATGACTGTCGGGATAACTCTAATGAAATTGCAATTCGGTGATGCGCTTGCAGGCGAGGCAAACTTTTTGGGTGGAGTGGCAAAGAAGTACGGCGTGAAGGATTTTGACACCACTGCGGCAAAGAAACGCTTCATGCAAATTTACGTAGCGAAGGTATACTCCCTGCAGTCCCCCAATTCTTCATTATGGTCACTAACATGCTGAAACCTTGAACTTGTCAATCCATGTGGAAACCATTGGTTAATGTTGGTTGTTGTTGTGTTTGTCGCAGTTCGCCACACCAAACTGCGGATTAGGGTATCCCGGGGCTCTGGAACTCATCCTTCAGGCAAGTGAACGGGGCTTTTGTTCACCCTTAATTTTGGAGCCCTAAATTTTGGAGCCCTAAATCCATTTGATTCTATGTTGACAAATCCGTGACATGTGATGGCAGTGTAAGGAGGCTGGCTTGAAGCTTGCCGTGGCCTCAAGCGCGGATAGAGTGAAGGTGGATGCCAATCTCGCAGCTGCAGGCTTTCCACAGTCCAAGTACGTCGCCATTTACTTCCCTTCCATTCAATTGTAGAATCTTGTCTTTGCTGTCGGCATGTTGATTGGCATGCCTTCCTATCTTATTGACGATGAAACTCAAAACTCTGCCAAATTTTGAGATTCATCCTCTATTTGACTCAATGTTCCTCCCAAAATGGATTGGTGAAGCTTTAATAACTCTGCAAGGTTCAAAATTGAACCTTGATTTCGATTGTAATCTACTAGGGATCATTTAACTTTAGATAAACCTTGATCTGTTGTTGTTTATGTCCAATATTGGAATTGATTTAAAATTGAAGTTTTAGGGGTTCTATTATTCTAGAAGGGTAGGATACACCCAATCGAATTATCAATTCAAATACAGATATTTTAGGAGATCAAAGTATAAACAGAAAAATCCCACTGGGGAGGGACTTGAAGATATCTGTTGAGACTTACAAGTGTCTTTTTCCTCACTGCTATGCTTTGCTATGCTTTGCTGTTTTCTAACAGTGTGACTTGCAGTTTCGATTCAATCATCTCGGCTGACCTGTTTGAAAACCTGAAGCCTGCTCCGGACATTTTCTTTGCGGCTGCCAAGAGTCTTGGTCTGCCACCACATGAGGTATTATTCAATGCCATTTGGTTTTGCGTTGATTAAGATTCCACAGCAGTGTATCTTTCAAATTCAAACCTGGAACACCTCCAAGTTCAAGCAACTGAAATGGGATGATTTTTGGTTTCAGTGTGTAGTGATTGAAGATGCTCTTGCAGGAGTACAGGCGGCCAGAGCTGCCGGCATGAGGTACGAAATTGTCAGTTGTCCCAGCGATGCTTGGTTGCAGTTTACTTTTTACTTTCTGCTTAACGATTTGAATGGATTTCGGTAAGATATGAGTGTACCGGTGTATTAGTCTAAGGGCCGCAAGTTGAAGCAATGAGATATCAAGAAATCCTACACCTTCATTTTGTTTAATTCTTTTAACTCATTTGTTCAATGCCGACCTAACACTAGTCCAAGTAACATTAATGAGATTGAAGTGGTGGTGCTTATATGACTTGTATATGGCATGCTTAAAATGTTTGAGATAACAAGGTTTCGAGCTGTCTCTCTAAGGTGGATCGGACACTTGTTACCTCAAATGCGTCATAAATGCCATGATCCTAAGCTTTTACCTCACCTCTAGTTGCTTATGATGTTGGTTCAAATTTATAGTTTGTCAGAGTTGTAATCTGTACACTCTATCCAGAGGTTGTTAATATCTAGCCACTTCCACTTTGCTGCAGATGTATTTCGGTGACAACAACTCTTAGTGAGGAGAAGCTGATGGAGGCTGAGCCCCAACTCGTTAGATCGGATATTTCTAAAATCTCTCTCAAGGACATACAAGAGCTAGGTGTGTCCCCTTAATCGAAGTTTAATGTAGGACTTCACTGTCCTGCATAGATAGCTTGTACTTCTGGTGTAGAAAATAAGGATATTGTATAAATGTGTACTCTTTTTAAATTTCTGCAGATGCCCAAAGGTTTGATAATTCAGAAAGTTCGAGCTCTGTGAAGGATGTCAATACTAGCATAAGCGACAGTTATCAGGCAGCCCTCAATGTGGAAGTTCCATTACCTGGCGGGTTAGGCTTTAGACCTTGTCTCATTCCTTGTTTCTTCCAGCTCGCCATAGCTGGCTGTATTAATAAAGCTTCCGACTTACTACTTGTTCTGCGTAAGTCTCAATGTCTGAAATAAATAGTCCAGTTGTACTCATATTTCTTACTACTAGACCACTTGTGAAAATTGCTCATCCACGACACCCCAATGGGTATTTACAAATATTCCACTGGGTCGTGTCCTGCAGATACTCCACAACCAGACGTGAGGTGCTGAAGCTTGGAAGTCTTGGGATTGGTTTAGGGAGCTCCTACTTCGCCTTAACCCACCTCAAGGTTTGACTTGCCCGCGCATGTTCCGGTTCTGTTGAAGGAAATTGGTCACAAAGTCTGAACTTCAGTTTACCAAAATTCAAGCTGCTTACAATCTTGATGTTAAGAGTGGCAGATAGAGAAAAAATGAAACTTGAACAAAATCCCCTTTAAATGCTGAGAAACCCTAAGAAATATCCGTTTTTTCTGAATATCTTAGTGCCCCAGTGCTGATCATTCATGAGGTGTCTGATGAAGCAGCTCGCTACTTGAAAGCCCACTCCCCAGAGGTATCGTAGAAAAACTAGGCATGTTGCATGGGAGGGTCTACGTTAATATTCGCATAAAAACAATTTGGCAAGGTTTAACGTGGCCAAGTTTTCTAGAATACCTTTTGAGGGGTTTTCTACTACAGAGACTCTTTCGGCCCGGGTTGAAGTTAACTTTGAGAGTTACTGACACCCAAAATATATGTTTTGGAATTGCAGGCACTATCTTATGCGTCTCCCAAGGCTTTACTCAATGCGCTTCAAGGAGTTGGTCAGCCACTCCTTGCAAATGGAAATGGTATTTTTTTGGCTCATCTCAAACTCCTGTGAACCTCGTAGTTGTTAAAATGGTAGATTTCAGTGACATTCTCGGAGTGTCAGTCTCCTGGCCTAAACCTCAGATCGATACCAGTAGTATACTAGTTTTCAGAGCTCAGGGCACTTGATGGTCACAATTTGGGGGCTCTGAAACAAGCCTTTTTAACGAATATTAACAAATATGATCCTTTTGGCTCTTAACCCAGTCAAACCCAGTCAATCCCGTCCATTGTTTGCATTATCAACACGCGAGTTCTTTTGTGAAGGCCTAGTGAATCCATGAACTTGTTGATGTGCAGTAGTGAGACCACCGCTAATAAGATGTGCTGGGTGGACCTGCAGAATTAGCTCGTCCTGAACGTGTTCGCCAGTTCAAACAGTACATCAGAGAACTAGAGACGAAGTATGGATTCGTCTCCAACGACCTAACTGTATATTGTTCTAGTTGCTGAGCGAGTTGTGGGTGCTAATAGCAGAAGTGATTAGTTCTGATAACAGATTAGTTCTGATAATGGCCTGGTGGTTCCTGTCGTGGGCAGAGGAGCTGGACAAACGGTACCCGACTTCCAACCCAAGCTGGAGTGGCTCAACACCTCCCCTCTGTCTCTGAAGAAGGTAAATAAATGCATTTGCTGCACTATTCTCTCGTGTGGATGGATTAACAATAGCGCATTAGCCCCTCAAGGGCCAAGTATTGTTGTTTTGTAAATGCGCAATCCAATTGATCATATTGTGAAAACTAGAACTCAGGTGAGGCAAAAATTTTATGCCTCCAAAATCAATAGAAACCTTGGATGTGTTGGTCAAAAATTAAAACATATTAGGCTGCACAAGAAAGTCCCTATACAACCTGCTCCAAACTGCAAAAAGGAACACGAAGAAACCCTGTTTGGTTCTGCTGGTGCTGTAGGGGTTGAAGGAGCTGGATTGATGGATGGATTGATGGACTGTCGGTGTGGACTTGGCAGGATTTGAAAGGGAAAGTGGTGGTGCTGGATTTCTGGACCTATTGTTGCATTAACTGTATGCATGTGCTCCCGGACCTGGCCTACTTGGAGAACAAGTACCGAGAGCGACCGATGACGGTGGTGGGAGTGCACTCAGCGAAGTTTGACAATGAGAAAGACTCCGGAGCCATCCGCAATGCGATTCTGCGTTACGATGTGACGCACCCCGTGGTGAACGATGGCGACATGACCATGTGGAGGCAACTGGGCGTGAGTTCGTGGCCCACTTTGGCTGTCGTCAGTCCCAAGGGCCGACTGATTGCCATGCTCTCTGGCGAAGGCCATCGCGAGGTCTGTACTGCACTCATCACATCAAACCAACACAAAAACATTGTCATTGGCTTGTCAGTATCAAGTTATTAATCAATTGAAGCAACACTGAAGCTATCGATTGGAAATCAGTATGGAGGGACTTTTGCGAAGCATTTTGTTCTCTTTTGATTCTGATGTTCCTGAAAATTTCTTCTTCTTTTGATGAGGTAATGCGAGGCGAGTGACTAATGTTTACGTTTTGTGGTTCAGGATTTAGATGATCTGGTAGAGGCAGCGCTTGAATTCTACGGAGAGAAGAGTCTCTTGGACTCGCGGCCTCTCATACCGAGTTTAGAAAGAGACAAGGACTCTCGTCTCGTTGCATCACCTCTCAAATTTCCAGGGAAGCTCACCACTGACCTTGTGAATGGCCGCTTGTTCATCTCCGACAGCAACCATCACCGCATTGTACGGAAACCAAAGTCGCACTGCGCATTTTTTTTTCTTTAATACCTATTTGTTATTGATATGTGAAATTGATGCAACCAAAACCCGCATGGTATGTGTGGTTGGGGTTGACAAGAGGCAGTGGTTGGAAACCAGGTGGTAACCGATTTGGACGGCAATTTCGTCACGCAAGTGGGTGGTGGAGGAGAAGGTCTTAAGGATGGATCGTTCGCGGATGCTTTGTTCAACCGACCCCAGGGCGTGGCTTACAATACCGTGAAGAACGTGCTCTATGTTGCTGACACCGAGAATCACGCCCTGAGGTTACAATCCTCGCACTCTTGCACTTATTTTTGAGCTCACAACATAGAATCTGCTAATCTTGCACTCTAAACCCTAATCCCGAAACATGCACTTTTTGTCAACAAAGATATATACAATCAATCAGGGAGCAATGCATTTCTTGAAGAGAATAAGAATCGAAAATAGAACATTTTTGTTTTAAAAATGGATTAAAGAATGTGTTCATGTAGCATAACTTGGAAGTGCATTGTTAGTGTACAGTGCTCTGTGCATTTACTTGATGAAACCCTAAAGCTCCATTGGACATGGAATGAGTCAATCGCAAATTCTTCTAACGCGCCTCTCATGCCCATGAACTCCCTCTCTCCCTAGTTTAAAGTCGTCCATATCAAGCTCATGTGGATAAATCTCTCTACTCGATTAACTATCTTGAAAAGCATAGTTTGAGAATTCGACATTGATTTTAGAACAATGGTGTTGCTGCTGCTGCTTGCATTTATATTCCACTACATTGATTTATCCTATTAATGCGTGTGACTAATTTATCAAATTCACACTATTTTTAATTAATGGGTGGACAAATCAATGCAGCGTGCATCATGCTGTTCTCTGCTTTATTTTGCTTTTGTTCTAAGCACTCACTGGAAGCTCTGGGCAGCTGACAGAAAGAAGTGTGCAGGGAAATCGATTTCGTGAAAGAGACAGTGCGGACACTAGCTGGAAATGGTACCAAGGGTGCAGATTATCGAGGTGGGAAGAAGGGTTCTGATCAGGTACTCCAATTTTTTCATTTTTTGAAGAACACATGCAATAATATTCTTTATTGATTCTGGTGATATAAAATCCCCGTCTGAATTATTCTTGTCACAGTATGATCGTTTGAATTGGGCATTTTCAGGGGCTGAGCGTATATACACAGGAGATTTAAGGTTTCTCATTGTGGCATTTCTTGACCACCTTGCTGACTTTGAAAATGTCTGACTAGGTCCTCAACTCACCTTGGGATGTCGCCCATGATGCGGAATCCGGTTTTGTCTATATCGCGTTGGCTGGTCAGCATCAGATTTGGCGGCATGACATTGCCGATGGAACCACTGCAGTTTTTAGTGGAGACGGTTATGAGCGCAATCAGAATGGGCGAAGGTAATACAGACTAATCCAAAGGGCCTGTAGAAATTATCTTTGCGGTGTGAAATCTCTCAGCCAATAGATTCAGAAATGTTCATGTGTCGGTTTCATGTGATTCACTGGACATTGTTGATGCGCATTTGTAAAGAGTTTAAAATCTGCAATTTTGTGGGCCGTGTGGAATGCAGAGGAAAAGATACCTCCTTTGCCCAACCTTCTGGAATTTCTTTGACTTCAGGTATGAGCCTATACGGTTGCCCAGAGGAGTAGGTAATTAAGGGTTTGGGAGTTCATATGCTTATCTCTGTTCAGTATGTGTATACCTGAGAATTGTGAATGTATTTTCTTCAACAGCGTTTTCTTTATCTCAAGATTGTGAATTAAAGGAATCTAGTTTCCCTTTCTTAACTTGTTGTTTGTTGATACAAAGGGTATTTGGAGAGATCCCCAAGAATGATTTGAGTATTGTTTTGTTTTTTCTCGCACAGATTCAAAATCCATGTATCTAGCCGACAGTGAGAGCAGCTCCATTCGAAGAGTGGATCTAACGACGGGAGGCTCGAAGCTGCTAGCAGGTGGCGATCCAACATTCTCAGATAACCTATTTCAGGTACGGATTGAATGGAGAGACGGTGAAGTAGACACATCTAAGGTAGAGGATACTATTTGCGTCATTTCAAGCATTTTAGCTTCTGTAGATGTGATTTTTGGGAGGTGTAGAGAGCTGTGGAGAGATATTTGAGTCCAAGAGTCAAATATGTTGAGATTAATTTTTATCACCATGTATGAATATCGCATGCAATTTCAAAGGGGGAGGTTGCAGATCACTGTGACAGTAGATAACCCCATTTCCATTCAAAGATCAGTGGCCATAGATATTAGCCAAATCATGCTTACACCACTTGCCAACCAAGTTTATGAATAGATGAGTTGATGTTGGTACTAGGCATCAGTATAGGAGACAGGATCAGGTCCCTAATGATTATCTTCTACCTTGTATGCTTATTTGTACTGCACAGTACACTGAAAAGCATTGCCTAGGACAACGATTGTTAGCAGTTAGGATTCTCCTGGTCCCTTGGGAGTTTGTTTGTGATATTCAATTGCGTTTCTCTTGAACAGTTTGGTGACCAGGACGGAGTAGGTTCTAAGGCGCTGCTGCAGCATCCATTGGGAGTTCTTCATAGTCCAGAGGGTCTAGTTTATGTTGCCGATTCCTATAACCATAAGGTAAATTTTTGCGCTACTATGATACTTCGTCTAGTTCTGCAGACATGTTACGTTGTCACATGTTTCGAATTACTTGCGGTTGGAACGTCTTTCACACTGCAATGTCATTTTGCAGATAAAAGTCCTAGACCCTAGCAGTCAGAGGGTCAGGACACTTGCCGGCACTGGAAGTGCTGGATTTAAGGACGGGGTTGCTCAGGCAGGGCAGGTATGTAGCATGTTCTTATAAACACAAGATTGAGGACGAACCGAGGGACGAACAATTGAATTGTATCTTTACACGATCTAGTTTGAAAACTATTGCCCTCTGATGTTGGGTGTTGCAGTCCCGAACCATTCTAGAGAGGTCTTTATCACCCTCTCTTTTCAGTGTAGTTGCGGTTGGTAGTAATTACCAATTGCCTGGAACAGTCGACTGAATAACAACACTTTCATTCTTGACCTCAAGATGTGAGAGAATCTGCACCAATTAAATATGCAAGGGAAGATTTAGGAAGGCGCAGCTCCTTTGAAGAATGTCTGTCAATGAAGTGTTATGCTTTCTGTGATACATTAATTTCTTGTTTTTACGCAGTTATCCGAGCCTGCTGGAATGGCGTTGGGGGTTGACGGTAAGCTCTTTTAATTGTAGAAGGTTTATAACTGCGGATATTACTGACTAGAATCATGAGTAAGAGTATATTCATCTTTTTCCCTTGAAGTGTCCAAATTTCAAAAACATGACTCCATGGATATGAACCAGCTATAGGTTCGACACCACACTATTCTTTCTACTTAGTGTGGGCTCTGAATTAAGGTGGACACCATTCATGTCATTTTTCATAGGAGTGTGAATAGTTGTGTCATCAAGTAATCAAATCCTATAAAGGTGGATGCAAGATGATTGGTGCAGTGGAAAATTTGCTCAAACTAAAGTAGCCGACACTGAGTATACTTTGTAGTCAGGGAGTCAGATGCCCCAACGTGAAAACTCTACTTAGAGTCTGAAATTAAATTTGTGAGTTGACGTTGAGCATCAATGCTGGTGTGCATGCTGTAGGGAAGCTCTACGTGGCTGACACCAACAACAGTCTCATCCGAGTGCTAGACCTTCGTGCACAAGGTGGACCCAAGTTGGAAACATTGGAGTTGAAAGGCGTCCTGCCTCCCACTCTTGCCACTCTCAGTGGCCCTCGGAGACTCCGCCAGCGGCTTTCCTCTGACACCCAAGTCATCCGCATCGATCCCGTCACTGCTCTTAACGGTGACTTGCAGCTGCAAATCTCACTCGCTTCTGGCTATCATTTCAGCAAAGTGAGTACTACTTCTGTCCACGGTTCTCATTCATTCATCCATTCTATATGCTTGCTGGACCAAAGCGGCCACTTCTACATCTACACTCAAACCTCTCTAATGACGCACTCTGTAATTGCGCATTTCTTTAAATCCTCGTAATCTGTCTTGTGTACACATCTGATTGGGCAACATTGCATTTAGAAGTCCATGTGTCCCCAAAGCAGTGTCATTAGAGAGGGCGGAGTGTATTGGAATTGCTATAGTTGACTGGAGAAGCAAGTCATGTGACTACTTCTGTGCTAGTGTCTTGTGACTGGTGACTGGTGATCTTGGTTAAAGATCGGTGATTTGGTGCTGTGCTTTTCATGCACTATTGTAACGCTCTATCTTGCAGGAGGCTCAAAGTAAGTACGAGGTGGAACTGGAGACTGACAGTGGAATATCCCTGGACCCCGTCACTGGCACTATTGGACCAGATGGCACTGCAACTATTCACTTTAAGCGTGACGCTAATGCTGCATCTAAAGGTGCTACAAGGGTATCGTGCAAGGTATGAGATGACCTACTCGGATTTCAAATGTTTGTCTTACATGAGGGTACTACCGGTATTTCGAAAGTGCATTGAAATGTTTCAATTTCTCTGCTGTCAAGGTTTTAACTACGGGTAGTTCAGACGGATTTGTGCTAATTTGGTTTCTACTGTAGTAAGAAGTGTGAGTTCTCACAGTTGTCAAAGAATGTTATGGCATTTTCACTGTAATAATTGTGACATTTCGAGTTCAATGTGCAGGTCTATTTCTGTGAGGAGGATCAAGTTTGTCTATATAAGGCTTTAGCTTTTGACGTCCCCTTCTCGAATGGAGGGGGCAGTGACACATCGAAAAGAGTGACCTTGCCAGCACTGGTCAAGCCTGCAGAAGTTGTAAGGAAAAGTTTCACAGGGACAGTTTAATCAAATGACGAGTGAGATTTTGCAAGTAGTGTTACAGCCCACAAAGTAGAAACTGCAATGGAGGCCACAGAAGATTTTTGTCTTGACGATTTATTTGAGCAGACGATTGTATTGTTACGGTGATGAATAAAAGTGTTGGACATTTTAGGACTACGCGCAGTTGTCGAGAGTGTCGACTATTTGACATTATGCGGATCACTGGTGTACCTTATAACCCCTTCAGGTATAAATCAATGCACAGACCAGTAATAAAACCACAATAGGATATACTGAATTACCAAACTCTAATTCTTGACCACAATTCAAAACCTGGTTGGTTGTCTGCATTTACAACTAGCTCTGTCCAACAGCTAAGTCTGTCCAATCATTATAGTCTATCATGTGCTGAGTACTAGTATCATACGCTGTATTTCCATCTGAGACTTGAGCTAACTATTGAGAATGAATTCCAATATCTTAGATCCCCAAGTTTTATGCTTTCAGCATGCAACTAACCATCAGCACATGGACGAAGGCCCGTCAATTCCAGCAAATTGCATGTGCTAAGCACATGCTTATCGATTGGACCATTGAAACTCAACCTCTAAGGTTCGAGGTGTTCCATCTCGGTTGGTCTCAGGCTGCAAAGTATACTGGCCACTGATAGTTCCTTGCATCACCACTGTGTCGATCTGAATAGTCACCTTCCCTAGTGAACCCTGCAAGCACAACAGTAGATGAAAGATTTTAATCAACAAATCAACGAGGGTTTTCGGAACTTGTAACTCAGTTGTAAATAGAGCTATCATCTGGTACCAAGTTTGTCTCATGAAAAGTCCACAAAGAATAAAAGAACAGTCTAATGCAGCAATCAACAACTCAAATTCCATCTGCTGCTAGCATTCTTGACAGGAACTGTAAACAGACAACTGCTCATTTAAGAAGGTATCAGAGTACTCAAGAAAACAATGCTAAGATTCTCTAACATCTTTCTTTGGCAAAGATCCCCTCACATCTTGAGTTCAAATGAAAGCAATGATATTCCGACCACCTACATTAGGCAAGAGTAATTACTACCAAATGTTATGTACTGACCTTGCCAAAAGCACCCTTGTTTTTGCAAGCTATGTGAAGCTTTTGGCCTTTAGGTGGATTATCGAATGCCCAAGCAAACCCCTCTTTCCATTGCGGAGATGCGCTTTGATTTACAACCTGCACCGTACAAGACGAGAATCAAGTATGGAAAAAAAACGTCCAGAAAACATTCATTTCATAGTAGTGCAATCACGTGCACTTTGCACACAAGAAAAAATATGGACAGAATATATTTTGAAATGTTGAACTTCCAAATACACAAAAATGAATGGACCTACACACCTTCGTCTGACGTGGAGGACCACTCCCAAGGGTCAACTTGCAGAAGGCATTCGTGCTCCCCACGGATTGCTTCAGATTGTGGCCCTGCTTGACGGTGACCACCAAGCTACCAGGCAAAAACTGCAAGAGGATTTCAGCTTTCTCTTGAAACCTTGGCGGCCCTTCTCGTACCAAATATTGAAGAATGGGGATGGCTTCCGCTGCAGCCAAAGCTTGTGCTTTCCCTACTTCTGCAGGACTATCAGGCCAGTCCTCCTGTAGCAGATAGAGAGCATTGAGTGCAGCTTCTTGGGCTACTTCGTTTCCAGCCTTCAAAGCACCCACTAGCTGTACAATGCTTTGAGTAGCTTCGTCGGTCGACCGCAACCGCCTGAAGTTGCCCAGCATGACAGTCAATGCCTTGGCAACATCTTCATTCACCGAAGCAGTAGCCCACAGGTCCTTCTCCAGGGCAGCTGTTTCACAAGACAATAAATACACAAACACGTCAAGCGAGCACACAGATGGAAACCTAAGAGCATCTCCAGGAAAACTTCATCATATTAAAAAGGCCGGTAGACCACTTGATTACCCCACCCGTGCAGACATAAATTGCGCATTTTTCATCCGAAATTTGCCACAGTTTTGACGTAAGAGTGGCGAAGCTCTAATGCATTTAGATTGACAGTATACTGGTAATTGAATTTCTCATAGCAATTCTGGTAACGGTTGCTGTGATGTAGCATGTGCCTCACCTGCTAGAGCACAGATCATTTCGCTGGAAGCATATTCTTGGATGGTGTGATTGGCGAAGAGGAGCTTGATCAATATAGCTGCTTGAGCTGAACTCTCTGAATTACTGGACCCCAGAAGCTCCTGCACGACCTGAACCCCCCCAGCCTCCGCAACAGCACGCTTGTTGGCGCGGCTGTTCACCACAAGGTTCTGTAACGCGCACACAGCTACCATCTTCATCTCTTCCGTGGGCTGATCTTCCAGCAAGCTCACAAGCGCACGACAAGCTGAGACGGCGTCATTGCTACGGGACAGACCCTCGTGTTGAAACAAATCCCCAGCTGCAAGGGCTGCCAAAAGGCGAGCGGGCTGCGTGCGCGTCTGTGGATCCAGTAAATACTGAGCCAAAGGCGCAATCGCAAGCCTGGCGGCCTTGGTATCTCGCACCTTGTAATTGTTGAACAAAGCTTCTAGAAGACGAGCTGCAGCCTCTTCACACTGGTGGCAACGCAGAAGCTCCAGCAACGCTTCCACTGCTCCGGCCTCCGCGATGCTTTCTGCACTCGAAGAATCTTCTCTCTCTAGCAAAATGAGGGCACTCAAAGCCACCAGCACGGTGGCCTCGTTGCTGGAACGCAGCAACTTGACCAGGACGGCGGCCGGCACCTTGAAGTAGTACTGGGAGCTAAAGCGAAGGACGTTAGAGAGTACCAAGGCTGCGGCCTCCCAGAGAGCATGAGGAGGTTGTGGATCGGTTTGCAGCAAAAGAGCAGAAAGTTCAATGATTCCGCCTGCATCCGCAATGGCATTCGGCCAGCTGATGGAGGCACTCTCCAGCGCCCTAATAGCCTCCTTCTGCAAGCTTGACACACCCACTCCAACCAGTCTCACAAGTGGAACCACCGCTTGTTGTGTGAACACGTCGCGTTGAAACTGCTCTTGTGCCAGAAGATGGGACAGGAGCTCGGCTGCCAGCTGCTGCACTGGCTGGGATGGCGAGTCGAGCAGCAGCACCAGAGGCTCAATGGCTTGATTGGGAGTCAAGGTCAGATTTGCAAGCCGTTGCGGCTTCTCCAGAATGTTCACCAGCACCTGCATTGCACTGTGTTGCCCGGAAGTGCTTAAATCCGGCCTTGTGAGCGTGTAGAAAAGCGGTTCCACCACCTTGGCTGCCGCTACTCCTTTCGCAATACTACTGTTGTTCGTGAGGATGCGCAGTAACTCGGCCGAGAGCGCACAGAGCGAGTCTGGCGCTTCAGGGAGAATGTCCAGCACGTTGTCAATGATGCCACCTTTCACCATGTCCAACTTGCACAGAGGACGGTCCTTGGCAAGCTTAATGAGCCCACTGACTGCAGCCTCATGCAGACCATAGTTCGTGCCGACAACCAGATCCACCAACGGCACTACCGCGCCATTCGCAGCCACAGCCTCCGCCTGCTGCTCATCGTCAAGGAGGTTGTCAAGTGCACAAGCGCCAGCATACTGAGCGGAGGGTAACTCCACGTCCAGCAATGCAACCAACGGGGAGATGCAACAAGTTGCCTCTGGAGTGGCTCGGACTCGGGGGTTGTTAAACAACGTGCGGCACAGGTTGGCAGAATCCTCTTTGAGCTCCAGGGAGCAATCCGAGAGCAGCACTCGGCAGACACCCTCCACAGCATTGGCCTCCGAATCAGCAATCGCCACCACCTTAGAAGGATTGTCTTCTGAAAGGGTGATGAGTGCACCAATGGCCACACGCTGCTCATTTTCCACTCCAGAGCTTAGCATTTCCACGAGTGGGACGATGGATTGTCCTGCCGCGTAACCTGCCCGGATATGCTCAGCAGCGAAAAGTCCTTGCAAAGCACGAGCTGCACTCAGACGAGAGCCTCGAGTTCCAAAACGGAGCACAGCAACCAACTGCTCTACCGCAGCAACTGCTGAGTCGTGTCGCCGCAGCTCAGGAATGCTGAACAAGATGCGCAGTAGGTTGGCTGTGGCCTCTTCAATGGCATCCTGTGGGCCGATGGACAAGTACTTGGTTAACCCATCCAAGGCGCCCGCTTCGGCCATGGCGAGTTTGTTGACGTTGTTGTCATGCGCCAGCTGCATCAACAGGCCCAAAGCCAAAGGGGAAGCCCCAGGGCGGTCTGGCAGCGGCTTCAGTAAGTCCACCAGCATGGGAATGGCTTTGCGAGCAGTAGCGCCAACACGAATGTCGTCCACTCGGAATAAACGCTCCAACGAAACCTGGTCAGGGTGGCCAGGCAGGGCAAACTCCTCAGACAACAACACCAAGTCGCGGACGTCGGACTCCGACATGCCCAACATGGGGATGAGTCCGCCTGCAGCTCCTGAATTGGCCACGGCTAACAATGTGCCGCGGTTGCCATTGCAGACGAGACTGGCCAGAGCTTGAGCTGCGAAATATTTGTCGGTGGTCTCCTGGGACTTCAAGAGAGTTGCCAGTGAGGGTATCGCTCGCATTGTTGCGGGAGTACGCGTTACGTCTCGGTCTTGGAACAAAATTGCCAGCAGCAGTGCGCTGACCCATGTGCTTCCGTTGTCCTCTACTTCTGCCTGAGTCCCCAAATTGGCACACTGAATTAGTCGCCTTAAGAAAACAACAGCAAATGATCAAGGACATACAACACTACAGCTGTGAACTTACTCTGTCACTCACAATGGAAATACAAGATTACGTATCTATCACAAGGTTATCACCAGTGCTAGAGGGACTAAATCAATTTTAACACTCTTTACCTTAGTCAGCAAAATCGTATTTTGATGTTAGGATTGTCACGGTCCATTTGATAGCTAAATCTGAACTAAAGCCTGAAATTCAACTTGTCACAATCCTGACCAAATAAATCGTAGGACATGACGTGTAAGACATTCAAATGAGTAATGCTGCACCCCTCTTTGCTGGAGAATTACAGTGGTTTAAACAGAGTTACGAATGATGGCAACCAATAATATAACTGTAAACATCCATTGAAGGAAGGACAGAGCTAAGCCGTAACTGTGTGTGCTAGCAATCACAAGATTCGCTGGACAGTAATGTTGTTAAACTACATTAAATTCTGTGGTGGCAGAAATCTCACCTCGCGAGCGTTGGGCGCAAAGATTGCAAGTTTCTCAGTGACAACCTCAATGGCCCCAGCCTCAGTGATGGAAAGTTTGCTCAAGCTATCATGGGAAGCAATCATACAGAGCAACCAAAGCGCCACAGTGCCACCAGAGATTAGAGCAGGACCATATTCCAAAAAAGTGTCAGCGTCGACTCCCTCGTGTCCACTCTCTTTCCTTCTGGCAACCCCACTTTCATCAACTGTGAACGTCACTTCTTCCTCTTCCGCGTCACTGGTGGCCTCTTCGTCATCTCCGGTTTCTTCCACCGACTTGAAGCCCAGCATTTCCACAAGCGAGCGGATGAGCTCCACCGAGAATCCCGCATCCCGAAGTGCTTCCATGGACACCTGACGGTGCTCCTTCGCAGCACAGATGAGCAGTGCAGCCCCGCCCACCTTCACTTCCAAGCTGGAGGATTGTATGATCCGATCCGCGAGGGCTGTGATGCACTTGGGATTATCAGCCATGAGATCACCCAGCGCCACGGCCTGGTCTCGACACAGCCTTGACAGAACCTCAATGGCCTTCTCCTGTACTGTGGGAGCCCCAATTGCAAGGCACGTCACCAACGGACTCATGCTGAATGGGGCTTCTGCCAGTACACTGAATGGGTGGCTGAATGCCCCTCCTCTTCTGGTCCTTGCCAGTGATGCAAGCGCTTCTAGCGCTTCAGATGTAGACCGGTCTTCTGAATTTGTTGTGGCAAGAAGCGAGACCAAAGCCAAGACAGTCCCGCAATTGTGAACACTCTCGGCCAGGACATCGTCAACATGGCGAGAACGAAGCAACCGCGCCACAGCTCCAGCTGCGTGCTCCTTGCCAAGGAGAGTGCCCTCCCGAAGTACTCTTGTGAGAGGGAGAATGATATCTTCGGCTGGTACCTTTTCAGCGACCTCTGCATCCAACAGAAGGTTAGCCAAAGCCGTGGTTGCAACTTCAGCCACGCTGATACTAGAGGATTTGGCTAAGCTGATCAATGGCAGGATAGCATCCCTGCCTGCCTCCGCAGCGCTTCGGTTCTGCTGAATGGAGCAGAACAAAGCTGCAAGTGCCCGTGCAGCCTGCAAGGCGATTTGCTCGCTGGCTTCACTTAGAAGCCGGATTAATGGCGCAATGGCCTTGACAATGTTAGGGCTCTCACACAAGTCGGGTCTGAAAGCGAAAATTTCTGCGAGGACGGAAGCATTCTGCTCCTGGGTCTCGTCTTTGCTGGTAAGCAGAAGCGCGATCAGAGTTTCGAGAGCTTCGTTTGCTGCAGCGCCTTCGTGGAAGATATCCTCCTGAGAGGACACGGAAAGCAAGCAGCCCACAACGTGCAGGACGTGAACCTTGGACAGGGGTAAGTCGCCAGTGAGCAAGGCCGTCAACTGGCTGATGGTACTTGCGTCTGAGTCTCGCACCAGCTGCGTGAGCGCTCGTGCTGCAATTCCCTGGCCCTTGAAACCAGCATTCTTCAGCAACCACAGAAGCGCAGGCACGGCTTCGGCTGTCTCCACGCAAACGCGAATCTCCTCACTGTGGCTGCACAGGTTGCCAAGCACAAGGGCCGAGTCTTCCTTCGCTTTTTCGGAGCCCGTTTCAAGCAGTTGCACCAATGGCGGGATCCCTCCAGCTGCAGTGATTGCCCACTTGCTCTCGTCCACTTCTTGTGAAAGAATGGAGAGCAGTGCAGCTGCATTTTCCTGCTGCTGCTCCACAGGCAGCCCCAGAAGCGAAATCAGAAGCTGCACTCCCTCTCGACCTCGAAGCGCATGCCACAAATCTCGACCCTCGCAGCAAATGTCCATGAGAGACATCGTCAGGCTCTCTTGCACCTCGCCAGTGACCATGGTGATCAGTCCAACCAGCATCTTCTTCCCTTCAGCATGCTCTATCCCTTTGGCCAAGTACGCATTCCCGTACAGACTCGCCAGACCTTCCACAGCACGCTCATGAATCGACACCGACGTGCGATTCCCAACATGCTTAATGAGAACCTCCTCAATATGAAGAGGATCTACAGACTCCACCGCGTGGTCACAATCGTTCAATTTCGTCAGGGCATAAGCCAGGGCTCCAATTGTATCAGCGGTCTTTGCAGCTTCCGACGGCTTGGAGCTGATGCTCTTGCAAAGGTTGATGATGAGAGCAGGCAAACCGCCCAATATATGTGCAGACGCCCCCACAGCATTCTCTTGCAAAGCCTGCGTGAACTTACTTGGCACAGAGGGAGCAACCGTGGCACAGATCAACTTATCCATCCCACCTGCTGCTTTGACAGCTTGTCTGGCTTCCTCGTTGTGAGCAGTAAGAGCTCGCAACGCACCCGCGGCTTCTGCTCGCACTGAAATGTCGTCATTTGTCAAAAGCTGCAGAAGGGGATTCAAAGCACCGGCGTGCAGCACAAGCTCACCACTTTCCTCAACAGTGATCATCAAACTCGCCAGCAGAGACGCTGCATTCCCTTCTGCTTGGGGATACTCCGAAGTGAGGAGCCGTACAAGGATGCCCACACCGCCAGCATCCAGAGTGGCCAGCCAAAAACCTTCGCTGCTGGCGCACAGGTTGCGAAGGGCGCCCGTGAGCAACCCTGGAAGAGAGGGGTCCAAGTTCTGCCGTGGTTGCAGTTGCTCCCATAAGCTGTGCACCACCCCCTCCGTGGAAAAGATTTTCGACCCCACATGGTCCTTCGCACCTCCCTGCGAGACTGCATTCAAGGCATGCGCTGCCACTGTCTGAGCCTCGGAAGAGCTGGATTTCAGAAGCGCCAGCAACGGAGGGATACATCCACCAAGCAGCACTTTGACTCGTAGATCCTCCTCCTTGCACAGCACCCTCAGAATGGCTGCGGCATTCACTTTGGCAGGTAAGGATCCGGACCGGAGGAGTGCCACTAGTGCAGGCACTGCTTTGGGATGCAACCCCACTGCTACCCTGGCGTCCTCTTGTGTGTCCACCAAATCAAACAATATCCTGGAGATGATCTCCTTCTCTTCCGCTGGAGTGGCTGCTGTACGCAGCAGCTCAATGGAACTCCCCACTTTGGACTGCACCCCGGTTGCTTCGATCTCAGGGTCCTCGTCTGCCATTGTGAGTGTCTGCTCAACGTGATTGGATTCTGCTTCCCTATCTGGATCCTCCATTTCAGAAACGCCACTCCAATCCCTATAAATCGAGTATCAATTACCTCAGATCGGCAATGCCAAAAAATGGCATCCAACACAAATTAAAGCACTGTCAACCTCTCTTGGGCCTTATCATGATACTTGAATTGGTGGCGAATCCAGGACGGAATTCATTTAAATGTGAACCCTTAGAGGACTGAGATTCAATCGATTTGGAAAGACTTGATCTATTCATGATGAGAAATCTCGAGAAATGTTTACCTTGTAAGCAAATTGGGTGTTGAAGGAGAATCGGGAGTTTCAGGTAAATGGAGACTTTCTGGTGACATGGGAGTTTCCAGTACTTCGGGAGTTTCAGGCGTCTGTGGACGCCGCTCTTGGTCCTCTGTCATCTCCTGCGCTCAAAGCACCAAACCATGATGAGAAATCAAGTAATTGCACTGAAAATCACTAATTATTTATAATCTCAAAGGCGGATTCATAACCAATTCTTATCTTCTTGGTCTAATCGAAAAGATAGACTCGGATCGTGACGTGGTGTTGGATGACTGTAGTCACATTTCAGTGCCCACACTAGACTAGTGAACGAAGGCCTCCGCTCAAAATGACTGCATTGAATCCTGAACTTGTACTGCTGAGACCTTCAGGGAAAGCTCTGTGAACTAATGATCCAGGCAAGGTTACGGCAACCACAATGCGCCTTCGACGTACTGTCACCCATACACAAGAAAGGCTCTCTCTTCACTCTCGAGACCAGAAATAAACTCCAGCACTCGTCAGATCCATTCAAGACAAGACCACCCGGCTTCCTTCAGCTGGGAAGAGAAAAACAAACCTCGCCGGTCCCAACAAATTAAGAAATCGATCGGAGACCACGAGATCAACAACACGTATATGGCTGTGAAGATATAAATCTGTGCCAGAAAATCTAACGACTTGACAGGCTCTCCAGCAAGGACAAGATGCAGCTCAAAGACACAGCAACCTTGGCGAAGGCAAGCAGCTTCAAGAAACGAACTTCCGATGTGACCAATGTTATCGCTCACGCCCTCATTGCTAAAACACCTACATTAGTGATGCAGCAACACTGGCATTCCCAAACAAAATGCAAAATGTAGACTGCAGACTCCAAATCGCAGCAAACAGATTGCCACAGCCCTGGTAATGATGCCAATGTACATCCTCAGAAGCAAACTACAGCTCGACTCTCCGCCATAACCAAACCCTCGATCTCACAGAGTCAAAACCATTATTTACCAAGAGTTCTCAAGAAAGGGGAAAACAAGCAGAGCCCCACCTGGATATGCGCCATGGCGAGGGCGGATCAATTGCACACTCCAACCGCATGCCCAAAAACAAAACCTTGGGCAACCCTCTTCGGGCTGTCGATCGATCGATCGTCCCCCACTAGCAGCTAGCGCCTGATTCCCACACTCCTCATGGACAGTCGCGCCCGAGCTTCAGCATGGCAACATGCACTCGATCAGCAGCTGTCCAGGTCGGCCACGTCAAATAATTCACCCAGACTCCTCTACCACCGTCCCGCAGTTTTCCAGATATTCATCAGCTGAAGCCTACGCCCATGCGAGGGCTGGGCCCAACCCAAGAACCGAACACCCCCCGAACCAACCCACCACCAAACCAACCATGATATGATAGGTGCAGCAGATCAATGGAAGCTCCTGCCAAACCCGGTTCGTTAGGACGTCGCCCTTGCACCCCCCGCCCTGGATACCACTCGTCACTCCGATTCCATCGCTTGATCGATGGCTAACTGCAGCACCGGCAGCACCAGCAGCACCAATTACATTTGGTGAAGCTCGCTCGCTAGCGCGACCGGCCTTCCTTTCACTACGTCGTCCCAGCTACCCGTACGTGAGGCTAGGCGCGTAATAATGCAGGCCAGGGGAGAGCGCTGCAGCCTAGAGGGACCCCCAAGGCAAGGGCTCCAAGCCAAGCTAGGTGGGGCTGCAATCATGCACCTGGCGTCCCAAGCTCGTCGTTTGTACGGGAAAACTAACTGCACTTAAGCTTACTTAATACTTACAGCGAGCGAGCAAGCAAGAGCTTGACGATGAATGCCGTTGTTGCTGTGAATTGGCGACGGGGTGGGGGTGGACGATGGATGGGTTTCGTTTGGGGATTGAAAGCTTTGTGCGTCATCTGTGCCGATGGATCCATCGCTTGGCTTGCTTGATGCTCAAGTGGGTGGCAGGGGTGCAAGGCTGGACATCAGTCTGCGGCTGCCTGGCAGAGGTGCAAGGGAAGGGAAGGGAAGGCTTGGTTGTGGCAGTGTCAGTGGCGACAGGGACTCTCACCTTGGACTTTTACTCCCACTCATCCATTAAGTTAGTAAAGCTCATAACTTATGTCCAGTAAACAATCTTTAGAAACACACAAGAAACGAAGAAACGCTGAAACGCTGCTGGGGATGCAAAACGTGCTTTGGATGACTTCACCTAAGACTGTAGTAGGATAGGGGGAAAAAAAAAAAGAGGGGTTCTTCATCCAAAAAAATTCTGGGAGTTGCTTGAGTACATGTTAACAAAATAGGGTTGCAAATTTCCTCCCTAGGTTTTATTGACTTTTTTTAAGAATAAAATGTTTAATCCATGGATCACTCTTGTTAGTTTGGCCATTTCTTGCTATTTACTCTTGGACCAAAAGTGTCCTCACATAATTTCAAGTCCAATTTAAAGTACTATAACTTTTGCATCTAATGTCCAAATTCAATCAAACTTGTTGAAAAAATTGCACTCTTTATTCTAGTTTATGTGGTAAAAAATTTAGAACAATCCAAGATGTACTGATGTCTTGGAAGTCAAGCAAAGATTGCACATTCAAATTGAGTTCACCAAACTACAAGCCCCATATTTTTGTGAATGATTTTTTCCCTCAACAATGAGACGACCAAAATCAATACTACATGTGGAAATTTCTTTGAGTTATCATTCTATTACCAAAAAATAATTGTAAACTAATAAGTTTAAATTTGTGCAACTACCAAACAGACAACAAATAAGACATTGTTTTAGGATAGAGTGTCTTAGGATAGTTTCTAGCTTAAAACAACCAAAGAACTTTAGGAGTTACGGAATCCTTTTACTTTTAAAAAAATGTTGTAAATGAAAGTTGAAATTTGGCTTCAAAAGCCACCTCATATTCATGCCACATTATTCATATTTTACAATTTTGTTGATCCAAAGTGCAAGAGACAAAGAATAACTCTAATCTCAAGACTCGCACCAATGGAAAGATCAAAGGATCTATAGAACAAGTCCTTTTCTTGGTGGCCCAAAAATCTAACACCTTCTACCATTCCTTCATTGTAAAATTTGTTTATAACTCCTTCATTGTAAGGACTTCTTTACATGTAGAGGCCAATTTGTTCTATCAAAGGCTCAAAACCTCACTTGTGATTGGAAAAAAGGTTAAAATCATATCTAACCTCTTTATACCTACATGTAGGGCCAATTTAGTAAAATAAATTTGTTATTCAAAAAAGACATGATCTAACATGACCCAAATTTGTTGAATTGAGTGCACCAAAAATGGGAGGCAAATTCTTGGCCTGGGACCAATGTCAAATTTTAATTAATTTTCCACAAATCAAATACGTTCAATTTTGTACAATTGGGCTCAAGGGGAATTAGTCCAGCTTCTAGGTGTAAAGCACCTTTGATAATTTCAGTCCCTCTCTCTCTCTCTTTTGTAGGTTTTATTTAATTTGCCTAGCTTCTTGGCTGAAGGTCTTCACTTATGGGGTAATTGGCCCTTGTTATAATTTTATTGTAATGAGTAGTTGAGGACGGCCTTCAATCCAAAAGGGGTTGATAGTTTGTGGAATTGGCCTCGAGAGGAATTGGTCCATCCTTTAGGTGTAAAGTAATCCTAATTGTTCATAACTTGCTTAAACATGAAGGGCATGGTCATCTTTAAACTATCCCCTAGAAAGGGACATGCACAAATCTTATCAATTAATTTACTCCTAATTGCCCAAGGCACCAAATTTGGGTGTTAGCAATACTTTGAAGTCAAATTAGACCTAATCAAGTTGATATTTTTAGTAGTTGATATTTTTGAAAATTCCTTTCTTAAGTCTAGTTTTAGCACCAGAAATCCGAATTTGAAAATTAATGATTATGATTTTTCTATTCAAGATTTTATGCAAGGGTGTTCATTGCAATTCTTGATTTTTTTTTATGTTGAAGGCTCTTGGAAATGATCCTCAAATCGCATTAGAATTTTTTACATTGTAGAATAGATTTTGAGAAGTTGTAAATTGATTGGGATTATTCATACATATTATGCCTTTTAATCTCATATTTTTTTGGTGACCAATTTTTTTGTTTTGACATGTGAGAAGAGGATTGGAAAAATTCAAATCACTTTCATAGTTTTAACACCAACAATGCTAGTATGTGAGCCTAGAAATGTGAGCCTACGAGCCTTGAGCCTAGACACATAGGTACTCTACAATTATTGGAGATGTTTATAACATACATGCTTATAATATAAACATCCTATAACTATAGAAGGTGCCTATAACATAGACACTTGTAATATAAATATCCTATAACCATGGAAGGTGCTTACAATTTAAACACCTATAATATAAACATCCTATAACTATGGAAGGTGCCTATAATATAGACACCTATAATATAAACATCATGTAACTATGGAAGGTGCCTATAACATAAGAGCCTATGCTTTTATGGTCATGAGCTCAAGATCCTAGGGTCACATAATAGCAACCATGGTTTTAACACCCTTAGAATTAAACATTATAATCTTTCAATCCATAAGTGATATTGTTGTGTTTTCTTTTCCCATGTAATCTTTAGCATGTCTAGTTTGAATTTGTATGTTTACAATTCAAAAAATAATAATAAAACTTATAAAAATGTTGCCATTTTGTTCAATTTTGAGCAAATTCCAAGAAGCTCAAAAAAGACCTTGGGCACTTAGGGGGTAACCACCACCACAAATAAATAAAAATAAAATAAAAAACTTGATTTGACTCCCAAAATTCCAAAACCAAAACCAAAAAAACTTTTATACTAGTATGCCATACAAAATATATGTATGAAATACAAATGGGTATGATATATGGAATATGGTTGTGTTATACATAACATTGATAAGGAACAAGATACACATATAGGCACGGGATATGGAATATAATTCTAAATTGCACATTGATTGTAATCTAGCATGTTTAGAAAAAATATAGATAAGGGGGATAATGAAAAATATACATATTAATTTGTTCACTCACTTATTAAGTAAGTGGGTTCTAAAGTGAATTCATTCACTATCCCCTTAACCCCTAAACGTCAGAGCGGACGTTTTCCATACCCTCCTGAAATGTTGTGACTTCGAAATGTTGTAACTTTTGCATCCAAGGTCCAAATTTGATAAAATTTGTTGGTGAAGTTGCGCCTTGTCTTCTAGTTTGTGTGGTAAAATTTTCATATCAATCCACAATGTAATGAGTTTTGGGCAGCCAATCAAAGTTCGCAGGTTCTAATTGAGTTCAGAAACTGCATTTTAGGGCTGCAACGTCGGGGGCTTATATCTCTTTCATCCAAGGTCCAAATTCAATAAAATTTGTTGGTTTTTCTTCCCCTTGAAGTCTAGTTATTGTGGTAAAATTTTCATGTCAATCCAAGTTGTTTTGAATATTTGGGAGCAATTCAAAGTTCAAAATCCTGCCATTTTTGGAGAACAGTAAACTTCGGTGACTTGTATCTTCTTCATACAAAGTCCATTTTCAATCATTTTTGTTGGAAAAGTTGCGCATAATAGTCTAGTTTGTGTGGCTAAAATTTCATGTCAATCAAAGAATTTATGAGTGACTGAGAAGCATTCTAGTAGAAGGAGTTTCAGCCAAAGATGTATTTTTTGCAGTTTTTCTTGCTCTTTTCAAGACATTTGAAAGCCATTTTGTAACCACAATGAGTCAAATCAATGAATTTTTTTTCACCAATGTGTTTATATACTCATTTTGAATCATTTTACAATGTAAAGTTTTTACATCTGAGTAGGTTTAGAAATCAAATTTCACCTCCAAATGTGTTTTTATGGAAATTTCAACATCATTTTCATCACTAAAACATGATAATCTTTAAATCTATGCGGTCAAATGACTCCAAATTTGATACACGTCGTCTACAACATGTTTACGAAAATATTGTACGGTTAAGATCTCAATAACTTACTGACATTTTGATCTATGACTCTTCAAATGGAATGACGCTTTAGAACCTATTTGGACTTGAGACGTTGAGGGGTTAACCCTAGAAGGATGCCGTGTACACTAAGTGTCTGATGGATACTACAGTAGCTAGAATCCTTTTATGTAGGACAAAAGTGTAGATAATGTTCATCCTTAGGATTTAGTGTGAAAAGAGAAGGTCTTGCCTACTAGTTTGACATCCAATGAGTGTTTCCTTTTTTTTTAAGGCAAATGATACTCACAATTATATTGCCAAAAAGGCTGATTTCCAACGTGACCAGCATGTCGTTCTGGTGTTAAAACTTTAAAACTTAAAAGGGACCTTTCCAGTAGATATCCCGTATTCTAAAAGCGTTACTGTTGAGGAATTAATTCTTCGTCCTCAAGATGGAGCCACTCGCATTGTTCAAAGCTGTGGAATCATCCCCTATTCAAGAATGTTTGATGAAGCGATTGGGTGAACTGCACTCGGCTGATCATTCACACCAATTTGTCCCGGATACAGTACTGTACATTCACATGTTGACAGATGCAAAGGAATACGGAATCAAAGGCCGGCCAAGCCAGTCCCTCTTTCCCCCTTTCCCCTTTCTCTTTCCCCTTTGGTGGGGTGGTATTCCCGGGGTGAACCGACCCTCTTGCATTGTCCACGAGGAAAACGCTGAAATTTTTTATTTGCGCATGCATGATAAAATTTGCAAATTTTGAATTCATATTTGCTATTAGAGCCCCCAAATTAGCTGACAGAGCCGACCTCTTTCAAATCACTTGAGCAATTCGGCATATTTGTCGTACGAATATGGTGAGGGGGGAAATTTCCCCATTTATAGAAATAGATTTTGGAGTGATTTCATATTTTATTTTTTTACATTTTTTTCTTCAAAAACAAAACTATCATGAATTTTTTTCATGAAGATTCCATTCAACCTGTTCTCGTTAAATAGGTTGCCGTATATCCAACCATGGTCTAATTGCAAATGCGACCATGCTTCAATCAGTAGGTGATAATTGTGGCTTCCAATGTACAACTTATGATCATTGTATGTTTTCAATGTACACCTCTCCAACATTTGTGCTACATAAGTTGTCACCTAACCACGTGAGTTGTTACTTAAGGTAGCAACATCCATAACCATCAATTTAAGGTTTTTGGATATGATGTCTATCAATAGACATCCAAAAAACTATTGGACCCTGCTAGCAAGAGAAAAAGAATTCCAATGCACTTTCAAATGTATTTTTTGGACACTATGAGTATAAGTTATGAATTTTTAAGAGCCTACTATAGATGCACCTAATACCAACACTAAGATTTGATATTCAAATGTAGTACATCCTTGTTATCACATCTATTTACTTCCCAAGATTTTTCAAGATTTTAGAGGTGGTAGTTATGGGTACAATGACGCTTATGTTGCTACCTTACACCACAACTGTTCGAAATCATGGCAACTTAGCTAGCAAAAATGAGTGACTAACTGCAAAAAGGTAGGCTACCTTAGGAGAGGTGTAGAAGATAAAATTACACCCCAAACGTCCAAACAACGTTTTTTGGCAACATAGCGATTTTAAGCAGCTCACTGTAGACAGAATTTTTATTTTTTTCTTTGAAAATTTCACACAATATGTGGACAAGGAATAGCTTTAAGGCCCAACAATTTTCATATCTTTTGACAACATGGTTCAAAAGTTATTGCATGATATAAAATTTCAGTGTTCCGCGGGTAGTCCAGGCAAAAAAAAACTTCTTTGAAAATCACTTGAAAAAAAAAAATTGAAATTGATTCTCTAGATTTTTGTATATGTGGTAAGCTTTGAATCGTTTCATTTTGATTAATGAGATGAAAATTATGAGGAATTTTAGTTTGGGTTAGTTCGTGGGAAGTTATGGAATCTCTACTCTAAAATAAACTTTGAAGTCCTTTATTTAACTCAATTTTAACTCAATTTGGAAAAAAAAATTTAAAAATAAGGTGTATATTGTTTATCACAACATTACAACCATGGCATTTTTCAATTCTATAAATAAATTGTTAACAATTTAGTATTTTTAATCATTCTCTACTTCTTTTTACTTACTATTTTTTTGCTATATGTTGTACAATTCCAAACAATCTAAATTTTTTCAAGCATGTAGCCAACTTGACTTGAGGAATGAATTCAAAGAGTAATCACCATTTTGTACATTTTTTCCTACAAATGTGACCTTGTGAAGTGCATCTGTCCGTATTTTCACAGGGCCCCCCAAAAGATTTTTGTTACTTCAAATGTTAATATCTTTCAATCTACACGGTGGAAAATTCTGAAATTTTTTCCACATATTCTCTAACAAAATCCTACGGTTACATCTGTCTAGAAATGTTTTTCATCTAAAATTTGGTGCTTGTAAATGCAAGGGCAGTTTTGGAGCAGTTTTGGTGAGAACATAGTCTCGTATAGAGGTTAATCAAACACAAAGTAGGGTCTTTTAATTTACATGCACCTGTGGAATGACTCCTCTGGGGGATGAGCATGAGGGTTGGTTCACCCCGGCCCCTATCTTGTTTGCATCTTTTTTTTCCTATGCTGGTCACTATTTGTTCCATACCCAAATAGTTGGGGGCAATCAGGCAAGTAACCGATAAACAACCTGGCTGGTCCCCAATTGCTGGGACGCACCCAGTTTCCCTTTTTTTTTGCTCCTGTTCTTTTACAAATAGAATCTATGTAACTTATTGCAAAGAGGCCGAGGGAGGGAACAGTTCACCAGCTCCAATCAGTGGGAGAGTGAGGGTCCGGAAAGTCAGAATGGACGGAAAAATGCCCTCGGGATGGATGTTCGTGCAATCACAAGTTTCCAATTCAGGCAATGGTCCTCTTCATGCGGCCAGGGTGAATTGACCCCCTCATTGCCCCTCCAGGACAAACCCTGGAATTTTTTATTTGCAAGGCTTAATTTTTTTTGAAATTCTGAATTCATATTTGCAATCGGAGGCCCCAATTTTCTCTCCGGAAATGCAAGAATTACCAAAAAATTGGCACAACACAGGGGGCTATTTTTCCAAACCTAAGTTGACTGGGGCAATGAGGGGGTCGATTCTCCCTGCGCTCTTCTCATGCTGGGATGAGGTATTATATGCCCCACTAGGTATCTCATAGGGACTTAAGCTAATAATGAGGTAGTGGCAAAGATTGGAGTTGATTGAGGAGCTATCAATATGACCATTTTTGTTCAATGTAGGGGTCTTTCTTTTCAAATGGACCTTGCCTCATTTGTAAACAATGTTATGAGGTAGGAAAAAAATAAGGGTTGAATTTCAATATCATTGTCTTTGTTGATTTATAAACCCTTGGATGTCCCAAAGCTTTTTGTTACCTGTATCGTCATGAGGGAGCTCTTTTCTTCCATCAAAAAGCACTTGGATGTGTCATATTCAAAAGTTAATTAATTAATTGATTGTTTTGGCATTTCCTACACCTCTAGATCTTGCACTACAACTAGTGTGAGAATGGGTGGACGAACTTTTAGAAACTTGTTTTTACTATAGGTTTTGTTTTTTTAAATGTTTATGTTGAAGAATTGAATTGAGGGTTTGGAAAGAAGAAGAAAATTTTAACTTGATTTTCATTCTTTTAAAAATTGATAAGTTGAAGTAGGTACAAAATAGAAGGAAAGGTGAATTCATTAAGAGTTCTAAGATGGAATTGAGACACACTAATCCCAACAATGAGATTGTCTTAGCAAGCAAACTAAACCTTGTGGAACTTTGTTTCTAAAAAATTAAGAAATTTGAGTTCAAAACATAATCCAAATCATTATTTTTCCAAGTGGATGCAATAATTGCTTGCAAAACAAAATGATTCATGTTTTTCACATCAATAATCCGAATAGAATGAACCAAATCTTTCCAATTAGACAAAAATATTAAAAATAATAATTCAAGTATCTTCTCTTTTGTTTTTGTTGCTTGGACTAGACTATTTGTAGTTTGGGTAGCATAACTTTTGCTCTTGAACACTAATTAAATTATCCCCTAAGTCCCTGTGTCCCCCTAGACAACAAATAAAAAATCAAACATATTTCTACAATCTCAATTTCTCGTACAATTTTTTGAAACTTCTTGTTAAGTTAAAAACCAACTTTGTTGCCTAAATTGGAAATTTGATATTTATTTCAATCAATGTTTGGGAGAAAAAGTTAGGCTACCATAAGCCTCCAAAGCAGTTTCTTGGGTAGCAAGAAAAAACTACAAAATTTGAACTAAAAATGTTGAAAATTTGTTTTTCATGGATCATATATTTTTTTCTACATGTAAAGATTTGATTCATTCCATTTGGATTAGTGATGTGAAAGTTATGGAGCTTTTTGTTTTATAGACAACCATTGCATCTTCTAGATAAAACAACATATTGGATTTGTTTTTTAACTCAATTTTCACAATTTTCAGCAAAAACAAACTCTAAAAGGTTCAATTCGCTTGCTAGAACAATTTAATTGTTGAAATTAGTGTGCTTAAATCCCATCATTAATAGAGCTTTTAACGATTTAGTATGTTTTTTCTATCTCGTACCTACTTCTATTTAACAATTTTTTAAAGAATGGAAATCAATTTTTGATTTTTGATTTTTTTCCTCTTCATTTTCACTCAATTCTTCAACAATCAAAAACCACAGTTAAAAAGTTTAAGTAAATAAGATTTAGAGTCTTGTAATTTAGTCAAACAAGGTGCAACTCCCTCGATTTTCTTCACTTCAAATGCCAATATCTTGCAATTTACATTGTCAAAGTTTTTGAAATTTCTTTCACACATTCTTAAAACATAATGTAGTGAAAGATCCTACAATTAAATATGGAAAAAAACAAATTTTTGAATTTTTTTGCTCCTTGCAATAGAAATGATAGTTTTGAGTGTTTTTTGATGAAAAAAAGGCCTTAGAATTTTTAGTGGTGAAAAACTATTTCTCTTTAAAGCTATTATGATTTTTTTGAGTAGTTTTTTTTAATTCAAAAAATTATGCCAAATATTGGGATCATAAGAATTTGCCCAAACTTCCAATAGGACTTTAGAAGCTTCATTTTTTTTGCGTATTTATTCTTACATCTTCTTACATAGATCAATTACTTACTTACAAAGATCAATTTCATCAAAATGGCCATCAAATTTTATTCCTTTTTAAGATTCACACATCACTTGGAATGAGTGAAAGGTTACATAGACAAAACATCATGCAAAGTAAGGGTAGGACCACACATTCCCAACCAGAGACCTATACCCAACCTGTAGAGTGTACAATAGTTATTTCCAACCAAGGTTGGAACAAATTTCCAACCGAAGCTTGAAATGTTTTTTTCCCCCGTTTTCAAGGTGATGACATATATCCCAAAGTAGTAAACAAAAAAATTAAAGAAATAATGAATAGGAAAGTAGTTATTGAATGATTGGAATTGGATGACTTTAGAGTATGGACATAGGTCCATACCAACTTTTGCCTTTCAAAATTCATAATAATTTTAGTTCGAGCAATAAAATTACCAAAGTTTTTGTAATCCCCGTCATTTCTATCATTGCACCTCCCAAAATATTTGCTTCCCCTTGTACTACTCCTGATCATGTCTAGAATTGCTTATTTGATGGGTTATGTGTGCCTTCATTATATGCACTCTGTGTAGGAATTTACCAACACCATTATGTCGTATATTCTAGCAGTTTTTCATTGTATTTTTGAGAGATTTTTCTTAAAAAAACAACAAGGAAAGATCAGAGGTGAAGTATGTTCAAGCCAATGCTGCTTTTTAAGTAATTTTTTTTTCCAGAATTGTGCCCAATGAGAGAATTGAATGAAAATAAGAATTATTGCTATTATTGTTCCGCTCGAACTGACACTCCCTCCAGAGATCAATTCTATGAGCCATGTATAAGTTGTTATAATAGCACCATGCCACCAACCTTGCCAAATGGCTCAGGGCGGCCTTCTACATGCCTCAATTCTTGTCCCTCCGCACGTGCAGCGAGAGGATGACAAGTGAGCAATTGGCAAGTTATCATAGAAAGCTGAGTTGCAGGTTCTTCAATGAATTTTTTTCCGGCTGGATTCAAATTGGCCGGGTATCTTTTTCCATGCCACCTCAGTCCATCCTTCCAAGTGTCATGTTTGATCTAACTTGACTTACCTTTTTTCTTCTATCATTTCAGTGAGAAATCTCATGTGGACGACGACAACAAAAACACTCTGTACTTGCAAAGTGTGTACATCGCACTCATTCATCGGACTAATTAAAGGCTCTAATTTGTCTTGAACGAACCTAATTATGAGTGCACTTGGTGTGTTGTTAGAGAAAGAGTGAGGTAAAGTACCTTATCTCAGATCAAATGGGAGCAAGTCCATTGTGGGTTAAATTATGTTGTCATAGAATCATTTATAGTCAATCACTTAAGCAATTTTGCACATGTTTTTGGAGCAGTAGAAGGTAATGTAAATTTACTACCCTATAGAAAGATAGAAATGAGGGGCATTGCTAGTTTTTCATGATTTATTTCCTTAATCCCTAAAAGATCAAGGCCTTCTTTCTGTCAAAAAATACTCAAAACTGCCATTTCTATAGCAAAGAGTAAAATAAATTTGAAAATTGTGCTTTTTGCACATTTTACTGTAGGATCTTACATCTAACTAGTATGAAAATTTGTGGAAAATTTCAGAATTTTTGACTACAAAGATTGCAAGATATTTGTGTTCAAAGTGAAAAAAACAAGTTTTTCAACACACCTTAGGACTAGATTATTTGACTTTGAACCTTCTTAACTTAAATTTTTTGCACTTTAGAGTTTTGAGCTTTAAATCTATGTGGTGGAGAATTGAGTTGAGAGTCTAGGAGAAAAAAAGTTTAAAGAATGTTAAATTTTATTCTTCAAAAAATTGTTAAGTAGAAGTACGGGATAGAAGGAAAATCTAAATTATCAATATCTCTAAGATGGAATTAAAATGCACTAATCCCAATGGTGAGATTGTTCTAAGAAAAAACTAAACCATCTGGAACTTCTTTAAAAAAAAATTATAAAGATTGCATTCATAAATGAATCCCACGAGTTATTTTTTCAAGAAGATGCTCTAGTTGCCCCCAAACAAGATTGTCCATAACTTTCTCATAACAAATCCAAATGGAATGAATAAAAGCTTTCCATGTAGAAAGAAATATAATCTATGAGAGAGAAAAAATTAAATTCAAATTTTTGAATTTTTTTGTTGATCTTCCCCTCCTTTTCTGTTTTTTATAGCTTATTTCAGTATAACTTTTGTTCTTGAGCATTGATTGAAAAAATATATATATTCCCATGAAGATAATCAATTTTTCTATCTTCAAAAAAAGTTCCGAAAAATCAGGACAACATTTGAGATTGTAGCTACCTGCCCAAAATCCCACTTGTCTCCCGAAGAGACAACTAGTCTTTTAGGGGTTAAATTCAAATTACTATGAATATTGGAAGCCAAAAGTTGGCCTCAATCCATACCCAATGTATAGAGTCTTCTAATTCCGATCATTCCATATCTATTTTCCCGCTCTCCAATTCCTACTTTCTTGCTCACTACCAATCAAGACATGTGTCATAACCTTGTAGTCCGAGCTTTGCAAAGGAGAAAAATCACATTTCAAACTTTGTTGTACTAGTCTTGGTTGGAAACAGCTGCACCCTACAAGTTGGGTATGGATCCCTGATTGGGAATGGGTGGTTCTACCATAGTGTTATACATTTCAAAATATGATTGTACATCGGTAATATAATTTAGCCCACTATGGGCTTGCTCCCAATTGGTCTAGAATGGGTGGTCCTACTATAGTGTTATACATTTCAAAACATGATTGTACACCAATAACATAATTTAGCCCACAATGGGCTTGCTCCCATTTGGTCTAGAATGGGATAGTTTACCTTGGTACCATTGAATACAATTTGACATGTGTTACGTAGATTCAAAATAGTTTACAAAGTATAAAATTAAAGTCGAAATGAGGTTTATTTTTAACCCTAAAGTTCCAAGGCCATTGTCAAAACCTAACTTATTAGCCGTACTCCTGTTGATGCTCCAATCATCATCTCCAATTTCCCTGCATTTGCACTTTCACTTTGTAACATATGAAACCCCACATGTTACATGCATTAGATGGGATTTGGGGGTCTTTGAGAGTTGCGAGTTCTCAAGCTCCGTGGAACAAGGGCACACTGCCACTACAACATTTTGATGTGGCTGAACTTCTGCCACGTCAAATTGAAAAAAAAATGAATTTTTATAAATAAAAAATTTTCATTTGAAAACTTAAGAAAAAAATTTGAATTAAAAATTTGATAGTGAGATGTTCTTTCACTACAGGGAAACAAGCCTAGAACGGCCCTCCCCTTGCCCCAAATCACATCTAATGATTCTATCTATGTGCATAGAAGAAACCTTCTTGATCATTAGATCCTATTGTGGAGGAACACTTCACTTAGAAATCACATTGGAAGTAAGGGAAATTACAATTTGAAACATTCCATTGTATTGGCAAGATGTGATGTGAAAGACAATGCCCCTTTGACTAGGCTTTGAGGCAAATGGCAATGAAATAAAACTCCAATCACCATAACTACCTTGGATTTGTAACCATTTGCTCTCCCTAAAATGAATTGTCCTCTAGTCTTGTTGGTATGACGAAGTTATAACAACCATTTTTTCATCAAAAAACACTCAAAGCTACTATTTTCAATGCAAACAACAAAAAATTGAAATATTTTTTCCTTTTTCATATCCAAATATAGGATCTTGCACTAAATTAGTATGAGAATGTCTAGAATTTTTTTTGACCATATTGATCACAAGATATAGGCATTGAAAGTGAAGAAAATGAATTTTTCTACCCCTAATATCAATGGTGCTAGTATGTGAGCCTAGAAATGTGGACCTACAAGCCTTAAACCTAGGCACATAGGTACTGTACAACTATTGGAGATGTTTATAACATACACACTTATAATATAAACATCCTATAACTATAGAAGGTGCCTATAACATAGACACCTATAATATAAACATCCTATAACCATGGAAGGTGCTTATAACATAGACACCTATAATATAAATATCTTATAACCATGGAAGGTGCTATAATATAGACACCTATAACATAATTAGGCACCTATAATATAAACATTATATAACCATAGAAGGTGCTTATAACATAGGTACCTACAACATAGACATCTATAATATAAACATCCTATAACTATAGAAGGTACCTATAACATAGGAGCTTAGGCCCTTATGCTCATGGGCTCAAGATCCTAGGCTCTTATAATAGCACCCGTGCCCGGTATGACTAGATTATAAGGCTTTGAATCTTCTTAACTTCAAATTTTTGTAATGTAAATTTTGAATTTCAACTTTTTTATGTCAAAGAATTGAATTATGAGTATGGTACCCCCCCTTGTGATTTTCATTTAAAAAAAATTGTTAAGCCAAATACGATATAAGACAAAAGAAAAAACTAAATTTTTGATAGCTCTAAAATAGAATTGAAACACACTAATCCTAGCACTGAGATTGTTCTAAAAAGCAAACTAAACCAAATGAAACCTTTTTTTTTCTTCTTAAATTGTTAAAATTGATTTCATAAATGGATCTAATAGATTATTCTCTTAAGAATTTGCCAAGATTGCCCCCAAATAAGAAACTTCATAATTTCACATCACTTATTCAAACATAATGAATAAAGTCTTTCCACATAGATAGAATAAAATGTACTATAAATAATTTTTAAAAATAATTTGAAGTTTCTATGTTTTTATTTGTCCACTCTCGCCTATTTTGGGCTTATTGTGGCATACTTTTGCTCACTAGCACAATTGAAATAAACTTGTATTCTTCCAAAGCTAATCAATTTTTCTATCTTGAAAAAAAGTTTTCAAAAAATATTGCCAAGAAATTGGGACCATAGGCACCTATCCAAACCTTCAAGAGTCCCGCGAAGGGATTCTTGGAACTTTAGAGGTTAATGTCCAAATGATTTTAGGGTGTCTCTAAAGTGAATTATCAAATTTTGGCATTTAATTATCTGTTTTTTTATTTACTTTGAATTTATAGGATTCAATATAATTTCAATTCATCTACTTTTTTATGAAGATCTAATGTTTGGTATTTAAATTTCATGTGGTGCTTTTGGTATGGGTTCCAACTTGCATAAGGGGAGTAGAACATCATTTTGCTTTCAAAATTTACATACTTCCCCCTAACTTCATTCCCCTACAAAAAAATGATTGCATAAATGACTTGAAAAAATGACTTCACACTATTCAATCTCAACACATTTGATTGCAAAATGACTTGGGACCTTAAAGTTATAGTGGACAAATCATTTATAAATGATTGCAGTTTTTATTATCACCAACAATTCCTACCTTGGATGTATAAGTGGATGATAGACTATTATCATCTAAGTGATAAGAAAGTTCAACTTAAGGAAATGTCTCTTGAAGTACTATGTAGAAAGTGCTTCCCCCTTGTATCCGACATCGACATCCATGTGGCTAGTCATTTCAAAGTCATTCTGAAGTTACTACAGACCTATTATACATCTGATGTAGACGAACATGTCGCAAGTCATTATGTAGTCATTTAGAAGTTGCAATGGAATTTTTGTGTCATTCAAATGGGCTGGTACATGGCAAATATTCCTTAGTCATTCTGAACTCATGTGGTTTTAGGATTTAAGTTGCTCTCCAAGATTGCATTGATGTGTGCAAAAAGGAGTGTAATGACAATTGCACAAGGAGTAGTCACAGTTCTATAGTCACATAGAAAGTTTAGACCTCATTTAGGCATAGTACATTGATTTTTTTCAAAATACTTTGAACTAAGAAGAGTTGAGAAACCAATCTCAATTTCATCTTCAAAAATCCTTTTTAGATTTTGAGACTCTAATCAAAAGTTATGGACAAATTTGAGAAAGGGATTGGAAAGAATATTTTCTTTGACATTTTCGAACATCCTTTTTGAATTTTGTTCATTTTTATTATATATAGTGTACATGAAAATGTGCTATAGATGTAGGAGAAGTGTGATGAAAGCTACAAAGGATGTTTGGAAATTGTGCAATCCATCAGTGTGCAGGGTGCCAAAGCAAAATATGAAAAAGAGAAGAAAGAGGAAAGAAGTAAAAAAAGTAAAAGAAATTCTAAGTGCAAGCAACAATATAAAAAATAGAAGACATTTAAAATATAATAAAGAGAGGAAAGAGGAAAGAAGTTTTTTGAAAAGATACATAGAATGACATGCAATTGACATGGATAGATGGTGATTCCAAAAATAAAAAAAGAGTACAATCGAAAAGAAGGAGAAAAAGAGAACAAAAGAAAGAAATAAGGAACATAGAAACCATTCAAAATGTAAAAGAAAAAGACAAACGCGCAAAAAAAATAAAAGATGAAAGAATTGCCAAAGCACGTTGTATAGTGCAATCATGCGAGAATCATTTACAAGTTGTCCCAAAGTGAAGAGCAGTGAAAACATATAACTTGGGCTTTCTATGTTTTGACTGTGATTTCCACGGTGGAAGTAATTGTGTCCACGTTAGATGTTTGACGACGCTATGAATGATAATTTGTGGATGAAACCTTGACCTCTTCAATTCCTCATCCAAAAGTCGCATTAGTGATTACAAGGTGTTGTATATCACTTTGTGCAGGTGCAATTAGGGAGAGTCAAACTCATTGTAGACAAGAAGTCATTCTTTTGCAGTTACATATGTACCCATTTTCTTGTAGTGGGCTCTACTCAAATATTAAGTCCCTTGATTTTCTTTGAAAAGGAAAATTTTAATTATGACTCATAAGCCAAGCATAGCTATCTTGTCAAAAGCTAGGACAATCTTGAAAAGAATGTATTCCTCTACTTTGCACACTTTGATATCTTGCATTTTTAGACACTCAATTTTATCTCTTATAATGAGCACCACTACTACCAACTCATTTATTAAGTAATGCCTTTAGTTAAGCTAATTAACAAATGATATAAGCATGACTTTACTAAACAACTATAGCCAAGGATGTCCCCTAGCACCATATCTTTTCCTAATTGATATTGAGAAATAATTTTTTTGTCAAGGATGTCTCCTAGCACCATATCGAGAGATAAAAATTGATTTCAATAAATTTGGTTATAATCATACAATTATAAGTATTCAAAGGTTTTATAGTAATACCAAGGAGAATCAAATGCCAATTTTTGCAAAAAGATTCATTACTACAAACAACATGTACTTGAATATGGCATTGTATGAACAAAATGGAATTACTCATGAATGGTGAAATTTAAATATATTTTGTGTGTGTGTTAGAATGCTTAAAGGAAGTTTTGAATTATAAAAAAATGTATTGCCAACCATAAATGGCCTTCGCAGAGTTACTAGTCTACTACTAGTTGACATTTGCAAATCACTTGTTAGCAATTTAGAACACAAAGGCTTTAGAACTATAAGAAAGCCTTTTGAATTCCATAGAATTTAAATACCTCTTCAAATCCTAATTAAATTTGGAGAATTGAAAGACAATTTCTGGTGAGTGGCCTTGATGTGGTGAATCTTTTGAGATTTGCAATGGTTTACTTGTTTGTTATGTTTGAATGAACTTCTAAGAGTCACATCAACAAGAATTTAAGTAAAAATTAGATTTGTAGAGGGGACAAATGGAAGAACATGTTTCAAAAACAAGTAAGGGCAATGGTAATTAACCATCATTCTCGCCATCATTTGCTATATATTGTAGCTTGTCTGTTTATGTTTGTTAGTTAGTTAGTTTAAATGTAATTGCCACTACAAATTTGTGTAGAATTAGTATGTTTTTTTTAACAATAATTTCATTTATAGGATTGATTCACTTCCATCTATAGTGCTACTTTACTACCATAGAAGGTTATGTGTGTAATATAACATTCATTCTCTAATATTATCAATGTCAAATTAGTTGTATTGCATTATCCTATTTATAAGTGTGATACTAATTTATCAATATTACACGATTTGTAATCCTCATGACACCTCATATGAGGGTTAGATTCAAAGATAATTTAGTCATTCATGTTAGGAAGTGCCACAAGTGATTGGTTTAGGTAACGAAGACATATTAGAATTTGAGGTGGGACTTCAATTTCAGTAGTCCCTTGCATGCCCCTTATATATATTATATGTAATTTTGGATTGTCCAACAACGCACTTTTGGATTCTTTCCATCTTTTAAATAATAGCATATCCCAAATGCATGTTCATTCATTAAATTTTGTTTAGTTTTTCAAGTTACATTTCTAACTTTTATATAGTGTGGATTTTCAAAATTATCTTTTACAACTATTTTGCAATTCAATAAATAAATAATATAAAAAACATAAAAAATCAGTAGTTAGAATTTTACATTTAAAAATCATAAAAGAAATAATCTTGTGAAAATCACAAATATCTAATCACAATCAATTTTCAAATGGATTTTGGATTCAAAGTTTATCTATGAACATTAATTGGTTCAATGAATTGAATTGAATGGATATGGTCTAAGAGTCATTGTTTACAACTTTTGTTGAAGAGTCAATATAAAATTATTCTTGTAAGTTGCACTTAATAATACATCTTAACATTTTTGGAAATTAAAACTACCTTAAGTTTCTTTAGGAATTACAATATTATTATATTTGTGCTATTTTATTTTATACAAAATAGCATTCATAGTTAACCTTTATATTGAAATGATACTAATTTTGTGCCCTAACTAATAGGATAAATCAAAATAGTTATTTCTACTTAGAATTGAAGTACTCTCCAAAGTAACTGCATCTAATTGCAAACTATTTGCAAAACTACCCCTTCTAGATTCTTGCCTTAAATGTATATCTTTTGAACATGAGAACCTAAGATCAATACTCCAACTAGCAGCTTTCTTCGCTCGGCCTTGGAAACGACAGGAAGCACACCTATTCTTTTACTATTTTCATGGTTTGTTCATTCATTGTCCAAATAATACATGTGAAATGAATATGGAATTTTGGTTAGATCCCCTATAGGATCTAATGAAAGTTTAAACAATCAATAATGTGTATCAAGCTCAAATGCTAATTGAGGTGATTTTAGATTGGAAGTGCTTATTTTCATTTGCTTAACCAATTCTACATGGATTCAACGTATGAAACTCTTTTTAATACAATGGGAATTGAAAGTCAAGGAATTAAAAAAATAAATTAAAACCTATAAATTTTCTAAATTTGTATAAATATGCTATCTAAATTTGAAATTGAACTACATGATGTACCCTAAACCGTTTTCTAAATTTATGTACACTACATACTTGTATCCTACATACTTTCAAGATTGGTTTATGCTTGGAGTTGATTTTAAGCACTTCTACCGTCCACCTCACTTTATCAGTTACCAGTAGTAACTTAGCAGTAACAAGTGACCTTCAGCATCTGAGAGATGGTCTGAAGAGGACACGGCACAACTGAAGTTAATATCAACTTTTGTTCATGGAGCCCGGCTGGCCGGCTATGGCTGACCTGGTTCTTCTTCCCCGGAAGCAACCCTTTCCGCAAGTTTGACCACTGTCCCCCCCCCGAGCTCACAGCCCAATTTCCTTCTTCTTGCTGTCGAGGTGCTGCTGCTGCTGCTGCTGCTGCTGCTGCTGCTTTGAGGAGTTGCAAGGTTCGCACAAATCAAAGAGAGCGTTTGGTGGTGGTCTCCTTTGGTTCCCCAACAGCTGATTACTTGCTGGGATGACATTTTGATGGATCGTCATGGATGGAGCTCACCAGGTACGAAGTCGGTTGCCAATTGCTGATGGTCGCATCATCCCTCATGGTTTGAATTTCGGGGGGATTGTTGACCTGTGTTGGGAATTGCGCCTAGGGTTTGTGTGGTACGGTTGTTCCGAACGGAGGTGAAGCCGGTGGTGGAAAATTGGATGCGGGCGTGGTTGTCCAGACGGAAGGAAGGCGTTTGGATTGGATGTGGGTGTGGGTGGAATTAGTGTTTAGGGTTGATGATTTTGCAATCTAGGTGCACCAGGTGTAACCCCAGACACGTGCCCGTGCTTTTGCCGCAACTCGGCGATGTAGTTGAAGCTTTTGTGAGATTTGAATGATGGGGTGATGTCGAAACTGGATTTGTGAATGGCCTTTGGGCTCGGCCTGTGCGTTAAAATTGAGGGTGTTTTGAATTGAGAGTGCATACCCTAATCTTAACTGTGTTCTGATATTGAGAATCTAGGTCAGAATCTTTTTGCAAGATTGGCACAACACCGCTGGAAGATGGTTAGCAAGTATCGTTTTGAGCTAGTTGTCGCATCCCTAATGGAGTCTGTGTTGGGTCGACCGTTTCTGATTGAGTACGTGGGTCGTATGTGGGTGGACAGCAGCATAAGCTTCATCCTTTGTATGACTTACATCCACAGCTGCTGCAACACCAGAGCGGTAATGAGCAGAACTATGCAACCAAAGCGGAGTCCGAGTCAGGTTCATCTTCGGGTTTCTTGGAACCATCAGATGTTTCCGGGTCCACGGCAGCTGTTGCCGTGGCACCAACTGTGCCACCCAGAGTGCCTGTCATAAACCATCGTTCGTCCATTTCATATCGAAAAATTCGCCCATCAGATTTAGAAGTGTTACAGGAGATGCATGAAGCCTTATTCCCTATCAAGTAAGTATGATGCTCTCGACAACACTCGTGTTTTTGTCATCGATTTTCCTTCTTTTGGAATATTTTTGATTGTGAGTATCGATCAATTTGCTTATGGTAGGATTTTTTAGGACAATTTATCGGTTGACGAATTGGAATCTCACCTCTTGTAGAGTCGTCTCGTCTGCTCAACCGAATTGAATTTCTTAGGTCCACATGTTGGTTTTGTTGTTTATACGCAGGTCAATAAGTTTTGTCTTTTTTGTAGGTTCTTTCTGGGCTTTTTCTGATGAAGATCTTCCTCGTGCAGATATGAACTGGAGTTTTTTATGAATGTTATAGATGGGCGAGGAATTATATCATGGGCAGCTGTGGACACAAGTAGATCAGATTCACACTGTGATGAACTCATTGGATTTGTCACAGCACGAGTTATCAGTGCTTCAGAGTGCGACGTAAGTCTTCGTCTGAATCAATAGATATTCTCTGCAACTGTTTTTATAACCTGAACAGGGAGATCATTGTTTGAATGAGAGCTTTTGTGCTTTGGTACACCTTTTGTACTTGTGCTGGGACTATGTAAATATCATTGTGAACTGATTATTCCACTGGGTCTGTGTTCTGCAGGAACTTGATATGCTAGGTTATGAAATTTCCTCATCAGAGAGGTCACTCATCTACATATTGACCTTGGGTGTCATCCCGCCGTATAGAAACTCGGGCATTGGTATTATATTCTGACCTCTTTGATCGAAGGTGCAGTCAAAACTTGGTATTCATAGCAGTGCGGTTAAGAAGATTACTATTCTGAATTTTGTCTACGATTTTCAATAACTAAATGAGGTAGGGAGCTTGTTATGTATCCAAGGGTTCTTTTCAATCATTCTCTGTATTTTGTCCAATGTCAACTGGATTGTAATCGTTTCATGCCCATTCTCCTGAAAGCAATTTACTCGCTAAGAAAGCTAAATGTGATAGCTTTGTTGTTTTGTTGGTTGCAGCATCGGCATTGCTATGGGAGGTGATAGAATACGCGAACCAAATGTCGTCCATCAGAGCTCTCTATCTGCATGTCATAGCCTACAATCGCCCCGCTATTATGTTCTACCAGAAGAACATGTTTCAGTGCATACGCAGGCTTCACAACTTCTATTTTATTGACGGACAACATCATGATGCTTATCTCCATGTTTACTATGTCAATGGTGGCCGCTCGCCTTGCACATCTATGTACGTGCCACGAGCTTCCCTGAGAATATGTTGATGATATGTGCTCGGAGAATAATTTGTGAACTGTAATTATATTTTAAGAATTTATATTTGAACTTGGTGATTTTGCAGATATTCTCTAAAAGCAGCCTATGGACATCTGAGGGGATTCCTTACATCAATGGCGGGCAGGCTGTTTTAATGACCAAGGTTGCCCAGTGGCGCTTTTCCAATAATTCTCGCGTATTCTTCAGACGTGATTAATTCATGGTGTATTTTACCAAATTACTGAGAATTTTAGTCAGTCTGAGGATAGTTGCGTTTCTTTTGTGAAAGAAGTTTTTCACGTGTTTTTTGAGATTCTGAACATTGTCTTTAGGGTTAAGACCTACCTAGTTTTTTGTATCCCTTCTATTATGAGAGGTATGGGGGAGGAAAGGATGACTCCTAAGGTGCTGACCTTTCCATGACTCAATTTGATTATTTACTGTCTCAGTCGACCCTTTTTTTTCTTTGGCAACATGGAGCCAAATTGCACCATTTCAATATGAATCTCCACTTTTTGTCAAATAAAAGTAGTCTTTTCACCAAAAATTTCCCATTTCTATTTAAAATGTAGATGAAGTTGTCTAATTTGGATGAAAAAGTGCATGATTGTAGAAATATAGTGCTTCACCAAATTTTAAGTGATTGTTGTCTTGACAATTTTTCAAACAAGTAGAAAAAAGTCTTGGTCCTAGTCTACAAATTCTTGGCCTTTACATTGCAATACAATGTTGCTCTAGAGGTAGCAAGGAATATTGATTTCATTGCATTTTTTTTACTAATATCTACTCTAGTTCTAACTACTAAGGGACTCTTTACATGTATCGGTCATTGGGGAAGTTTCACACCGGTTGCTACAGTGAAAAATAGACATTGCACTTTCATGTGGACATGGTGGGTGGGGATGGAGACAATAAAAAATTTGCACGTATTAGATTCCCTAGTCTCCACCAATGAGGTTGTCCACTGGTATCGATGAAACTTCAACTCTTCCTTTCCAGCTTCCCTGCCCTGGCAAGACCATTGGTGGAGCCGCTTTAGTCTTCTTGTTTGAATTAGCAGAAAGCTTGCCCACTGGGTGAGCATGTAAGCTGGCCCTAAGTCTTTAGAAACAAGTTTGATATGTATGAAATATGGTAATTATAGCTAAAAGCATCCAAATAAGCATTTAACCTTGATTCTTTTTATAAGATTGATTTAAATTTTGTTGTATCTTTGTTAAGAATTGAAGGAGGATTTCATATTCTCTTAACGTGTGTTTTTGAGATACTATGGAAATACTAAGATTTTTTGAAGTGTTGATTATGGATACACCTAGAATTAATTGTAGGTTCTCGTATTTTAAGAGTGTACATTATAATTGGTAAGAATTTGTAAGGTTCAACTAAGATTTTTTGAAGTGTTGATTATGGATACACCTAGAATTAATTGTAGGTTCTCGTATTTTAAGAGTGTACATTATAATTGGTAAGAATTTGTAAGGTTCAGCTTTGTAAAGAGGTTGCAATTAGATTAATTTTCCTTGGTTAATCATTCAGTCAATAAATGAATTTTTGCTAAATGTTGTTTCAATCTTTTTCATCTAGAGATATGCCAATATGTGTTCAAAATAGTATATAATCTATTATATAGAATAAATGATATAATATGGTCTATATCAATAGAATAATGTAAGTCAAATATATTCAATTATTATTATTTTAGATGAAGAAATCATCCTATTTCAATTGAATTTTGGCATAATGTTGTTTGTTTTTTTCATTAGTGGTAGTCAAACTTTTGTGATCATGAAATTGTGTGGATGATGAAATCATTATTTTTCAATTCTAAATCAATCAATTCTGATTAAAATTAAAATTATATTTCATAGGAATTCAATTTTATTTCAAAACAAAAATAATAATTTGTCACTATTGGTCACCATTTTTGTGTAGTGTCTACCCGAAAACCAAATCAATGATATGATCAATAGACTTCTCAATCTAACATCTACAGTATGAATAATCAAATGCAAAAACTTTGAAAATACAATTTGTAGATGATGAAGTTGTTCATAATATAGTAAGAATTAATAAACAATTAAAACCAGAATTATAAAATATTTATCTTTTATAATTGACTATGTAAATTGACTCAAGAATATTCAATAAATTTTATTCAAGCCAAATAACATTAAAATATCTTGTCAAGTTGTTATTCATTCATTAAGACCCACTGTAATCAAAATTTGTAAGAAATTAATATATACATACTTGAATAATATGTTGTGTATTGTAAAATTTAAAAAGATCATTGATTTGAAAGGCATTAGAAGATTTTTTATGGAATTAAAGACATAGGGCCTTATTGGCCATTGTGGAAATCAATAGGTTGCAATTTGAATCAATTCACTTCAAATGGTTTTAAGATGCATTGCATAGTAAATAATGATAATACTTAAATTAATGTACATGACATGCAAATTACTTTCACTTCAAATTTTAGGATAAAGATGTTTGTTTATGGAGTATTTAGTTTAGTAAGTTCATTAGAATCATATATGTTTTAATTTACAACAAGTTTGATATCTTTGTCTAGTGGGTGAAATTAAGCAAAGGTACACAATGGTTTGATAGTCCAAAAGTTACATAGAAGAATGAATTTGAGACATGTATTGAAAGGAATAGAAGCACAATGGAACTCATCATTTAAAATAATGTACATTTTATGTCTCATAGAATTATAAGCATGAGATTATAAGAATAGTGATATGAAAGCCCTCAGGTCATTAAACCAAATGAAATTGAGACATGTGAAAATTAACCCTTAAGCACTAGAGAGACTATTTTTGGTTTGCTACCCGACTTTAGATAGAACTTTTTTTTTTCAATTTAAAAAAAAATTGGATTGTCTTTCAATAATTTTATTCAAAACTAAGATTGCTATCATGGTGAAACAAAAGTTAAAAGAGAAATAGCACAAAGAGTTTAGAATTGGCTTAGTATTGAAAAACTTACTATTTTGGGAAAGTATTGATGTTCTCATCACTAGATCTTATGCATTTTTTCACAAACCAATAAAAAACACAATTTGACCAATTAAAAAAATTCAAATGCTAAAAATGGAAATTATTTTTTTGGTGAATTTTTGAAGTTATCAAAATTCATTTGAAGATAATCTAAATATTTTTATAATTTTGACCATATGGATACTTTCTACTTTTTATACTTCACATTATCTTTTTTGATGCAAACTTCAAAAAACTCCTAGAACTTATATTTTATAAGGCATTTATGTTTTTGTCTAAATCCCTTGGGCTTTTAGGTGGATTAAGAGGGTTGCTATTATGTGAGCCTAGAATCATGAGATCATGAGTCTAGAAAGACTATAAACCTATGTCTTAGGTGTCTATATCATAGAAACTTCCCATGATTATAGTGTAACTATGTTATAGTTATCCTCTATTATAGGTATTTATGATATAAGCACCTTCAATGGTTGTAGGATGTCTACTTGTATATATGCTCAAGGTTCACATGCTCCCATTTCCATGCTCACACACTAGTATCATTGTGAAAATTAAAAGTACAATCTCTGGTATGGTGCAATATAGTATGATAGAATGTTTGGGTTCATTGTTTTATAATCCACCAAAAATACATAAATAGAATTATCTCCTAAGTAAATTTTACTTTATGATTTTCCTAGTTTGAAAACTTGCACCAAGTGACAAACAATTATATCTATATTGTTGCAAGCAAGGTATACACACTTACAATCATCATTGGTCCAAATGCCATACTGACATTTAAACAAAAGAAACCCATTAAAACCTAAATGTTAATAATAGTCACAAATTATACACAATCAAAATATGAAAGTCTAGGAGAGCCTAGTGCCGTTTTTGAATACTCCTTCAAAAAATTAGCTTTGAAAATTCATAACTTATTTATCCTATATCCAATGAGTGCATGCTAAAATGTGTTGGAACCCTCTTTCACTTGCCAATTAGATTCAATACAAATAATTCATATTCCATAATAGAAAGTATTCGATTATGGGTGCACCTACCTTATGTCAAACTGAAATTGGTAAACGATAACTTTAACAGCTTACCTTCACCTATTGCTACTACTAAAGTCACTCCCAACCCCAAAGTCAAGAAACGCCTGAAGCACAGTTCAGCTTAACTTCGGTATTCTGCAGCTGCTCACCGGCGTCTCCCTAAGATTGGAAAGAAATTGACAGTTGAATATGCCACGTCGCTCCCTTACCATTGGTCAAAACCCGTATCAAATCCATGTGGACGCCACTGTGGCACCCAAAGCCGCGACCGTATCTGCGCGCTCCGTCCTCCGGGGATTGAAGGCGCAGGGCTTTCGGGCTCCCCAATCGCAAGCGCTCGTGGATTTACTGAAGCTCTTGGGCAATCCAGTGATCCCCGCACTCCCGCGGGCTTCCATCCGCCCCCACCATGTCGCCAATGCGAGATTCCTCCCTCCCTGGTCCCGAATTCGCCTCCAAAATCTGAGCTTGGTCACGCACTTCTGCTTCGAAATCTGCATTTGGTGAGCTTGGTTGCAAGCGATGGAGTGCTCGGTGGAGTTCGCCGGCCAACTTGGGGAGAGCTCGAGTGGTGTGGTGGGTTTGAATTTCAATCCTTCCCTTCTTGCGAGTGTCACCACATGTCGAATTCCGCGATTGGGGAGGCAGCAATGGATTGTCGGTGGTCGTTGCGCTCTTGCGGACGTGCACATGGGCACGAGCAACACCAGCAGTGGTGTCGAAGGGATGAGCTTGGCCCGTCATTTCAATGACTTGATTCGTCGACATTGCGAGAGAGTGCCGTTGGGGTGGGCGTCCATCACGGAAGCAGCAGGGGAGGAGCAGCAGCTTTGGGAAAAAGCGAAAGGACTCGGGGGGAGGCGGGAGACGCAAGGCGGAGACGACGAGACGCAACCTTCGGGGAGAGACGAGCGCAAGCGGAAGTCGGTGTTGATTCTCATGAGCGATACAGGAGGTGGGCATCGGGCGTCTGCTGAAGCTATCAAGGCGACTTTCGAGCTGGAGTATGGAGATCAGTACAAGGTGCGCAACCAGGGAAGTGTTTAGAGGTTTAGGGTTTAGAGGGTTAAGAGATGATATTCTTTAATGCCCTTTTGAAAAGAATCTAGATTATTTTCGAGGACCATCAACGCCCTTGGGAATAGAAGACAGGACTCTCACTGAACACCTTGCTTGCTCTCTCTTTCTCCAGTGAATGCTAAACCTTTTTGAATCTGGTTTTGGCTTCTGTCTGGTTTGGAGAAGGCGAGTTCTCTCAAGTGCGCAAGGATTTTATGTCGTCGTGAAAGAGAAGGTTCAATTTCAAATGTTTTGAGGGTTCGAATTTTCAGGTACATGTGGTTGATTTATGGAAGGAGCACACTCCGTGGCCTTTCAATCAAGTTCCACGAACCTACAGCTTTATGGTGAAGCACGAGACGCTGTGGAGGTTTGCGTTTTACAGTACAGCGCCCAGATGTGTCCATCAGTTGCAAATGGCTGCAACAGCTCCCTTTGTCTCTAGGTAAGTTTTCTCTCCAGTTAGAACTAGCGGTCATGGCTTGAGAGTATTGGCTCTTTTTTATTTTATTTTTTGATAACAAATGGGGAGTATTGGCTCTTTTTCAGTCAGCAGTTTTCCTCTAGTTTAGCACTGGGATTGTGCGTCCTTGACTTAGAAGCACAAACAGAAAATACTTTTTGACTTAAATTTAAGTCAAAATATTTTCTGTTCCTTTAAATTTCAAGAAATAACATTTGTGTAACTGAACGTAGCAGTTGTAAGATCTCACTATAAATAGAAACCAACCCCCCCTCAAGAATCTGACATTCACTGAGTGTTCGTTCTGTGAGTGGCCCGCGTCCTCTTCTTGTCGCTATTGGTACCTCTCACTTGAGATGAACTTAAGATTGCGCACCAAAGAATCCAGATTCCGTTTGTTTGCAAGGGTGTTGATGGAGCTCCTCAAGGATGTTTTGAGTGTTTGTGATTATGCTTCTAAAACTGTGCTATGTTGTGGTTATCAGAGAGGTGGCGAAGGGGTTGGCCAAGTACCAACCTGACGTCATTGTAAGCGTGCACCCACTGATGCAGCACATACCATTGAGGGTTCTACGAGCACGGGGTTTACTCGACAAAGTTCCTTTCACGACTGTCATTACAGACCTGAGCACTTGCCACCCTACATGGTAACACATGCTCAGCTGAGTGAATGTCAGACTTTTAAGATTTGTTTTTGGATGCCATCTTCAATTTTGGAGGAGGGTGAATTCTCACAAATGCTGAGGAATGTTATGTTTGTCAGTCTCTCTTGTGCTTGGTTTTTTTTTCTGCAATTGATTGATCGTGTGTTTCAGGTTTCACAAGCTAGTGACGGCGTGCTTTTGTCCAACAAAGGAAGTAGCACAGAGAGCTTTGAAGGCTGGCCTCCGTGAATCTCAGCTTCGAGTGCATGGACTTCCTATTCGACCCTCCTTCTCCACCTTCACGCGTCCCAAGGTTTGGACGCTACGACCAAGCTTGCAGTTTAGCTCTAAAATGGGTTGCAATGTTTGTCACAATTGAATTTGCACAACTTCAAACAACAGACGTGCGAGTTTGTTGCGCTAGGATGAGTTGCGTAAGGAGCTGGACATGGACCAAAATCTGCCGGCTGTGCTGTTGGTGGGGGGAGGGGAGGGTATGGGTCCTGTGGAAGCTACCGCTCGTGCACTTGGGCAGTCCCTGTATGATGCCAATACTGGGAAGGCTATTGGTCAAATGGTGGTGGTCTGCGGCCGCAACAAACGCCTTGTTAAGAAGCTAGAGCAGCTGCAATGGAACATTCCCGTAAAGGTAAATCATGAATGCTTAAAACTCCTCGACCTTCACATGATTTCTTCCGAGAAGAATGGTCTTCCTACTGGCTCAAGACTTCGTGCACTACGACCATTTATTTAGAACTTAGGAATTGTATTACTCAGCTTACGCTTCTGGTGTTCTGTGCAGATCAATGGCTTTGTAACGAATATGTCTGAATGGATGGCAGCCAGCGACTGCATTATTACCAAGGTAATCTCTATCTCGTGGTTGAATATGGGATGTCTTTGACTTGAGCTCTGGTTCAGGTTTCCTAGCATTTGACTTCTGCATATTTAGAGGTCTAGCCTCATTTTTTGATAGTTGATTGTCAGCTGGACTTCTTTTGCTGATTTGTATCTCTTTTTGAGCATATTACGGGTTTTGAACTCAAATTATAGCTTATATTATTTGCTATCTAACATGAAGCATGATTCATGACGTGCAGGCAGGGCCTGGTACCATAGCAGAGGCAATGATCAGGGAGCTGCCGATGCTTCTGTTCGACTTCATAGCTGGACAAGTAAATGCTCTTTCTTCTACACTTTGGTTTTCTTTTCTTTTGTATCGTTTCTTAGTGGTTTTCTGAAACCTTTGTGACGTAAAAGTCAAGATTTACATGTCGTGTCAATGGTTCCAACTGCGCTGTTTAGCAAAGGGGCTCCAGCTACATGGGTTAAAAGTTCTCGTCCGTTTTCTGCAGGAAGTGGGAAACGTATCATTTGTTGTGGACAATGGCGCCGGTGCGTTCTGTGAGGAACCGAAAGCCATTTCGAGGACTATTGCAGACTGGTTTGGTGTCAAAGCTGGGGAGCTTCGGCAGATGGCCGAGAATTGTAAGAAGTTGGCTCAGCCCGATGCCGTTTTCAAAATAGTGCATGATCTGGATGACATGGTGCGGAATAAGCACAAGTACCTCGAGCATTCGAGTTTGAAGTACCGTGGCTTGATTTAAGGGAGTTTGCTTTTTGATTCTTCCGATTTGCCGATATGGTTGAATGAAAGAGTTTGTATTGTAAATGGTGGGTGGACCTGTTCATTCTGCCACCTGTTATTCTAGCGGGTGAGAGTCAGGAGATTGAGCCTTATCCCTCAGAACTGTATGTTGAGTTGAAAGGAATCATTTGTGCATCTTTAAGGAAGATACCAAACTTTGCAGATAAAAAAAATAAACCTTCTCGAGCATTTCAAAATTCCAAATAAAATGTCTTTTAAGTTACTCCCTCTGCCTCAAAATGATCTTCGTATTGACCATAATTTTTTGTCCAAAAATGATCTTCTTGTTGTACTTTGTGACACTGCAAATTGGTTAGATTTGGTTTTCGATTGCTATTTGGGACCAACAAAACAATTCCAAGTAGTAGTTACCCCTTCATTCATGCAATCATCAATCAAAAGACAAATGAAATGACTAAAGAAGTCAATCAACATTGTTCATTCTTATTCTTTGCATCCCTTTGAATATTGCTTGATTGAAGGGGATGAAGCTTTGGGAGGTAGAACAAAGGGCCACATGTGGTCTTGGGCATATACTAAATGCCTACAAAATGATGACCTCACATTCATCAATTAATTGACCTAGTGGTGCTCCTTGGCAATACCCCAAAATCTACTTTTAAATATTCCAAAACTACACTTTGAAAAGGGCTCAGAAACTCAAAGTTTCTAGAATGCTAGGAATGCACCAAACTTTACTTTAAAATGTTGTTTTTAACCTTAATCCAAAACATTTTGTCCAACAAGATCATTTTGGAACAAAGGTAGTACTATATTTGGATATGAAAAGTTATTTGGGCAAAATATTGCCACAAGCACACTCTCTTGAATGACTTTGAGGGGTTAACCGCTCAACTTTGAATTTCTAATGATTATTGCATATTTCTCAAATATCATCAATCCAATATTGTCTATCAATATTTTAGCACCTAATGCATATTCGAGGAGTCAAATCCGATACCATACATACAATTTCCCAAGGACACTTGAGCATCAATCTACTTGCATCTCATTCCAAACATTGTGGAAGTTTGTGTTTAATTCTACATTAAGATTCTTGAAAATTTGATAATGTGAATTCTACAGTTATACCACCACTCTAATAATCAAACGTTAATAGTTCCCAATTAGTACATTGAATTTTGCACGAAAGGGTTGCAGAAGAGTAGAATCTCTTTCAAAAGACAAAGTTTGCAATATAAGATTATCCAATACTGAACCTTCCGCATTAGCAAGGAGTTTGGCCAAGCTTGGGTGGAGTTAAAAGGCTGACTCTAGTAATAGACGTGGTTTGTCATTCCAAAATGCCCAACAAATTAAAAGAATATAAAAAATCAACATATAAATAAAAAATTAAATCACGTAACTTAAATATACATTTTCACATCTACGACTCCACTTCGCACTTCAACTTCAAATTGGTCCTCCATCACGAATTTATGATACATCTGGAGAATTAGCTTGTACCCTGAGAATTAATCCAATCCCATCGTTCCAACAATGCCTTTTGATTTCACCAAAAAAATTAAACCTATCCTAAAGAGAATGAAAATGCTATTGCATTCCAATATGTATGGCATACTCACGCAGCCTCATCATCACTGGTGCCTTGCAACGGAGAAGCAGGTTGCAAGGGAGGAGCAGGTTGCATGAGTGTCGAGAGTCCGAAAGATCTCCATAGCCGGGACTGGAAGGAATCCTCCTCCGAAGCAGCTTCCTTTGCCAGCAGCTCCACTGGTACAGCAGCTGCTAAATCCACCCTAATTAATCTAACCGTGCCCAGAATCTGCTCGGGGAGTTCACTATCCGTTTGTGACTCGAGAAGGAAGGCCAGGTCGACGGTGAGCGTTGTTACGTAGCCAATTGCGAGGTGCACAATGGCATTTGCAATAATCGAGGACCCAATGTCCACGTCAACCTCTATGAAATTCACTCCTTGCACGTACCTGCAATATCCCATAATAAAGATACCAAGGGTTCCTTGCCTTAGAACGATCCGAAGTAGTCAAAAAAAGGAAACTATATTTGAAAGTGTAAGAGAGTGCAGAGGCGAAGTTACAAAACTTGTGGAGACGATGTATTAATGACATACTTGAAGATTGACCTCCTATTAAGAGAAGCAAGTCAAAAGAACTTAAGAATGTCACCAGACCCCAAGAGTCGGTTAAGTCAAATCAAACAGAAGAAAACACATGATTAACGCCACGTGAGATCAACAGGGCGTACAAACCATAATAACGAAAACTTCCTGTTCACAAGTCTGAGGGATATGAGGGTGACCTGCAAGTGAGAGATCTGCCAAGAATACAAATGGCCTGCTCTCCAACAGCTTTCTTGACAATCCACGGCCCCTCTGATATGTTTGCAATAAGCTTCAAGCGAGTATTCTTCAATGCATCGTCTCCTTTCAAAAATAGGTCCTCGACAGATCCCTCCTCAAATCTTTTATAGGATACAAAATAACAAATTACACTGTAGTGCTCCTTGCTTGGGACCTGTTATAACAAGCTATAGGTTTGAGGACGACAATCTAAAAGATTTCTATGTAGCCACAATCTCAAAATTTCAACCAGAAGCCCAAAGAGTGGATTGTGAAAGTGCAGCTTCACGGTATATCTATTTGATACTGAATTGAGACCCAAGACTTAACAGGAAAACCACATCCAAATATTTTGAATCTCAACGTATTCAATTCTCGTAAGGGTTCTCATTTCCGAAGCCTCTCAAAAGGACCACGGGAGAATCTCACTTGAGCAAGTTGCTGCCTCGGGTCCTCTCAAACGATAGAAGCCTTCAGAATCTGGATGTTTCTAAGTGCCAACCAAAGACGAAGGGGAAAATACTGACCTGCAGATTGAAGGCCCAAACAAAAGGGTCCTCTACACCGGCCTTCTTTGCTTGATCTAAAGCTGACATGACTCTGTTGTTGGGAAGCATTAGAACATTATCGATTCTGGAATTGCTCTTCAACCAATCTAATGCGAGAGGCTGAAGTAGAGACTCTCCGCCAGGAATTTTTACTCGGTCAATCAAATATTGAGGGCCTCTTACATTGAAGAAGTCCCCTGGAATCGAAGTCCATCCAGTACTAGTATCACTAACATCAATGTAAGACAACGATCCCCCATTCTTGAGTTCCCCCGTCCAATCTGGTTCAGTTGCACTTCCCTCAACTTGAGCTTTGCATTCGTTCTGCTCCATATTTCTGCTCCTATAGATCGGTATTGATGACAAAATGTTTCTTGCAGATTTGAAGGTCTTAAAAAAGTGAACCACGCCAATTTCTCGACTTTCTTGAGTCCACTGTGTCGCAAACTATGTCCCGACAGAGGCAAGACACGATGCTTTATGCAATCTGCAAAGGGAAGCTGCTTTGACAAGAATGCTAGAAAGCAGACAACCAAATTCACCTGCAGATTTGGAATATCCACAAAAACCCTCACTTAAGGAATGTGCACTCTGAGCATGGTTTCTATTATAAGGCTGAATCTATTACTTTCGTTGGATCTTGTTGGCAAGTAGAAGACCATTCCTTGGCATTTAACATGTATTTTATGAATACCGCATGAATAAACTATGGATTTTGAGTTAATTACAGGTGTACCCAAAATCGACACTAGATTCTCATCGTGTACAATTTAAACAAGAATCTAGAAGGGTCACTTTGGGGTAAGGGTCGCAATTAGGTGTAGTTCCCTTACCGGATCTTTCACGGTCGCACCTAAAGTCTCGTGCAATAAGCATCACAGTCCAAGCATGAAATGGAAAAGTACCTGAAGGTCTTCACCCTCAATTTAAATCCCTATCCGCAAAAGTTGTTCCCATTCGCAAAACTATACAATCTCCAATCCCTGCCAAGAGAAAGGGATCAAGGGAACAAACCTCAGAAAAAATATCAGCAGAACTTTCACGATGGATAAAAAAACTTGACACCAATTTGCTGAAATCCTAAAGGTTCCTCAATGCGACAGTCCCTCAGAACAGTAAATCATGTATTAAACATCTAATTTGGAGAAAGGAATCTATCAGAGGCACAACAAACTAGAATATCACCCTAATTCAATTACACAAACCCTATACGACGCTTCAAATATTTTCAGAAGGCCGTTGATCCTTGCTTGCCCCGAGCCTTCCTCCGAAATTCTCCACTCATTGACGGAACGCAATTCTCATTCCTTGCGGGACACGTTTTTTCACTCACCCTCCTACTAGGGTTTCCTTACAGACCCAAATTGGTGAGCATAGCTCCCGCACCTTTTCTGTCAAATCTCACCCCACAAGTTCTCGGTCTCACTTGTTCTAGTGATTTTTAGTGTCAGCTCAAGTGTAGAATCACTATAGACACATCAGAACGACGATCGTGCACACGAGCGAAAATTCTTACGACATTCCACGATTAGGTGCCAGGGCATCCAACCTCGTACCATTCAAAAAGAGTTCAAATTTAAAATTCTCCGGATCCAAGGTGCTTACAACTTTGCTGTCGTTGAAAGAAGAGACTCTGAAGAAGAAAAAAATCGCGGTCACCGTGAAAAGAGACAGCAGAAGATCGCCTACCCCTCCATCGCCATCTCCGAGGTCCAGTTGCCAAAACCCTAGATGTATCGTGTGGAAATTGTTTTGATGCAGCTACGTTTTTCATCCCTCTATATTCATTTCATCCATTTCCTCAACAAACGTCGTTACTCATAGTACGTCCCGTAGATAAGGTAGTATGCTCTAAAAAGCGACCATTTACGAGCTGGTCCGCCTTTTTCATAGGCTTACATGGACAGAATTATTTTTAGACCATTTTTCAGAGAAAGAGAAATGTATGTAGAAACTAACACAAGTGGTTTTGTATTTTTCCAAGTATTTTTGAATTACTTATAAATTTTCAAAGATTCAGGGCATAGGCATCTATTTGTGACCATAGGTCTCCCAAAATCTGTCCACTTGCAATTTGTAAACAGATGTGCAGAAATCAAAGGCAATGATTGGCTCTTGCAATAGAAAAATTATTTTTCTCAATGCATTTAATTGCTACAATGGTCCATTTAAGGATCACCCTGTTTCTATGCTTTTAGAGCATACAACTTTATTTGGAAAACAAACAGTGATACTAATTTTGCAAGTAAAATTAATTTTACACCCTCATTAATAGGATAAATCAATGTAGTTTTGTGACGAATTTTCAATGGTCTTGAATACATTCAGTGTTATTGAGGCCCTATTTTTTTTTACCGAATTCTTATTGGTAGTGGACGAATGAGAAGAGGAAGAAGCTTTGAATTGTTGGAAGCTATCCTAACAAATTTTGAGCAACTACCTTATTCAAAAAGGAAACCAATACTAATAAGAAGTTGGGGGGATGCAATTGTAGGTGCCCAATACAAAAGGTGTCCCCTATTTTGGAGTTGTATAGACCATAATTATGGCATAGCGAATCATCTAGATACACCAATATAGTATACACCTATGGAAGATTGTCTGTAAATTTTTATATTTGGGGATAAATTAATACAATATATAATATTTCATCCCACAATAATTTAAAATTTCATGAATTTAGAAAATTAGTTCACATGCAATAATAGGATAAATTGATATAGAGAAGTTGATTCAATTTTTTAGAAACTATTTGTATCATTGGTACTTTGATAAAATATTATAAAATTTAATAATAAAATATTTTTTTCTTTAAAATTTAACAATATTACGTATATACAAGTTTTACTCAATTGCTAAGTACACATTAATTTTTGTTGGAATTGCTAGATTATAGCTTACAATTGCCTCTATTGATTTTTCAACCATTGTTTGCATCATCAAAGATATTTGTAAATTTTTCCACTCCCAAAAGGGACTTCAAAACCCTATTAATGCGGGTACACCATTAATTAGCAACTTTTGTAGCTCAACACTTGATATATTGCCATCATCCATTGTAAAGAAGTCTTTTCTTGTAGTTACACCCATTGGGTCCACTTACGAGATTTCAAGTGGCCTAAGCCTGTGTTGCTCTATAAAATATAGGATGCTATCATTTAAGTTTATTTTGTCCATACTTTGGACTACCACTAAGCATCAAAGATGGAAGGAAAGAAAGTCTTCCACCAAAATTTGGGAGGATGGAAAAGCAAATGAGAAAAAAGTAGTAGGATGGGACAGCATTGGAAGGAATTAGAGCACCGAGGTGTACTTCATTAGGGATGAGCAGTCAATTGAATTGGCTCATTTTATTTGTTGTCTATTCATTACACCATCCAACTATGGGCTATCTAAAACCAAACATTTTATGAAGTAGTGTCATCCACTATTCACTTTTTGTGGAAAAATGTATATTTCACTTGAGAGCAAAATATTGTATAATAGTATTATCAAAAACCTAGCAAATATATAATTTTTTTGTACCAAAGAGAATCATTTGGTGAATCCTGGAATTTACTATGCATTTTTTAACCAATAAATATTGTTGTCTCTTTATTTGTCACATGAGTGAAGACAATTTTAGGGATTAGTAATAATTTTGTCCTTGGAGATAATGTTTTGTCTAAATAACTTCTCATTCATCCAAAATAGTATTTAATCTTTGAAAGATAAACTTTATGTATGTCCAATTTGATGGAATTCTGATAAGTGGTCTTTCAAAGCAAAAATGTGCATAATTTCAAAAATAAATTCAAGCATTAATCCTGAAAGGACTTAGATAAAGAAATTGGATGAAGAAATATTTTTTTCATCCTTAAGACCTCCCTCAAATCATCTAAAGAGTACAAAATATGACTTCTCAATTGTTTCAAAGTTAAGAACTTAGAATACATCACTATCGTAGAAGTACATGATTCCATTCACCCTCCATTTCTAACAAATAGGTGTTGCCAATATGACCTTAATCCATTCACTTTGAATGGCTTCTACTTACAAATGGTGCTCCATGGTTGTAAAGTATCAAAAAATTTAGTGAATGTTTTTTTTTTTTTCTCAAGGTGCTTCAAACATACACATGTTGAATATTTTGAAAATTTATAGAAAATACAAAAATTCTTCAAGTCTTTTTTTCAATACTAATGATTTCCATTTGTTTATAGGGAAAAAATAACAACTAATCGTGATTTTGACTCCACCTATACACATTAGCTTAACCCTCAAAGGACTACACATCCACACAATGTTACTTGGATGATTTCAAATGAGCAAAAGAAGATAAAGAATTACATTTTTTTCATCCAATTTTTTTCAAGGTTTATTGGATGTAGTTGCACATGATGTTGGTCAAAATTCCCTCATCAAGATGTTATTGACTTCTCTCCAAAAGAAGATGCTAAAAAATGGATCATAAAAGAAGTTTTTTCATTGTATTTTGGCAATTTGTCAAAATTGTGACCTTTTTTGAATTTGAGCTCAACTAATGAAATGAAGTTAACTAAGTCTACTTTCTACTTCAACTCAAAATTTTGTAAATTTTTATAAAATTAAACTATTCATAACTATTTAAACTTTAGATCTATAACCATAATATAGTACATTAATTTTCTAATTATAGAATGACATCAAATTTGAATCACACAATGATGTTCCACACTATAATATAGACCTACAGTGAAACATTTAAAAAAATTTATAGCATATATTGTACTCTTTAACATGGATTTTTCCCACTCTTACTTGAAAAATCACAAGAATTCCAAATTTTCACAAAGAAATTTGAAAATTTTGTGACCAATAGAAAATTATTATGTGTACATCTTTGAAGAAACAAAACAACATAAAATAATTTACACTCATACTTTGTGGCAAAATAGAACATACAAAGCAAAGGATACAATAGAACTTCTATAAAGTGAACTTCTATGAGCTAGTAACCTCTCTTTAAAGCAAAAATTATTCCTTCAAACCCAGCCTTGACGCACTAAAGATGTACAAAATAAGTAGAAAGAAAGAAAAGGACAACTTTCATTGAATTTGAAAATCCAGATGTTACTATAGTGAACATGGCTTTAGTCTAAAAGCACCAAGAAATTACAACCCACAAGAAAAAAATCTTCAAACGTCATCAATGCCGCAGCCCCTGTCTAAAGTCCAACGGAATGTAATATTCTCCTCCGATCCCACGGCTGATTATTACCTCGTATGGAAGTTCTACTCTATCGAGGTTGTTCACGCAGTCATAGGCACTACTTTGCAAGGGTTACGCTGCCTACCTTATAACATCTTCTCGGCAATACGCCACAACTGACCTCTAAAAATTCTGTACCATTGATCTTCTATGATAGAGGAATGTCCTCCGTTGATTTGCTTGAGGGAGTTGCTGTGTGCTGCCGCCCTTCCATGAAAAACAACAGTGGTATGACCAGTCCATGGAGTCTGCGCGGCTTCCATGACCTCACCATACAAGGCCTGTGTTAATAAGCTTCCTGGCTGTGACAAGAGAGGCGTGAAGCAATGGGGAAGAAATATGTCTGCGGCATATTCTCCTTCGCCTCTGGTGCCATAAGCATTTACAGTAAGCCTACATCAGCATCCCATATACTTTACACTATTCATGGGCCGACGCCCAGTGTTTGGGGGGATTTTTGACATAGACATTGTTTACCAATGAGGTCGGGCTTCCCTTTTGCATCCTTGAAAAAGGGAACTCTACATTGAATAATATTGTCTTATATGGCTGGTTGGGTCAGCCAACCCCGCTACCTGAATTAACCCGGAAGGGGTGTTGTTGTTTTCATTTTGGAGAAGGAGCCGGTTGTTCCTTTGATACTCATGTGATATTTGGGTGATACTTGGTGATATCTATATGAAAATTAGGTGATACCTAGGTAAAATTTGGCTACTAGTATAAAAACACAGCAATAATTCGGATATTTTGATGCCCCAAAATGTTACAAAAGATAGCCAACATCATTTGGTTGTAGCCAATTGGTGAAAAATTGCCCTGAAGTGCTCTAATGTTGAATTTTTGGATGACAAACAGATTGAAACTTACCGTTACAGATTGAAATGTTTCATCTTCATTACCGTTTGGATGAAAGTCATCTCAATTTGTGGAAATACTTTATTAAGTTCTTGTCCTATCTAATGGTTGGATTTTGTGTTAGTAGAGTACATAATTTTCTAAAATTACTAATGTGGAAGTATGTCAAGTACTTGACTAAGTTCAAATTGCATTGTGTCTAGTTCAAAACTGGATTTGCAAAAATGAGGTCATAGATTGAAAGTGCACAATTTTTTTTTTAAATCACCATGTGAAGAGAACCTCATTGTGAATCCATTTCAACAAGTTTTACTCAAATTTGATAATATTTTGTTTGTAATCAGATTTAGAAGGAATTTTTAAATTTTCAAAATTTATACAAAAATATTGATGATGGCATTGGTAAATCTAACCGTACAGATGGAATCAAAAACTCAAAATCTACAACTTCTATTCATAAATCAATTCCAATATATTCTTCCAAATAGTACTTTATAATGTTTTTTTCCCAAATCGTCAATTCTAGAGAAGATTGAGGATATTTAGAAGTTAATTACTAGATAGTCCCTCCCAAGCATTTAATAAAGCATAATACCTTCTTTTCCAATATTTGGAGGGACCATTGCTTGGTTATGCAATCTTATGTAGTGATGTTCTTGAAATAAAAAATGAAAGATATGTGTGAATGAAATAAGATTCAAATGTTAACCCTTTAATCCCTCGAGGACCAAGAAGACACAATGTGTTCTCTTCAAATTTTCAATGGCAAATTCATGGTAGGGTGAAACAAATCTCAATATTTTGTAAACTAGAATCTTGTAGAGTAACAAATTCATACACTTGTTGCATTTTTATTTCCAAAATTTCAGTGTAAGAAGTATTTAAAAAATTTATTTAGAAAATGTAGTTTAATAGAAAAAAGAAGCAAACGTTATGTTATTCTAATGAAAAGAATAGTAGAGATGGAAAAAAACATTTTCCTAGACATTTTTAGTCCTTACTCTATACAAAAAAACTGGATTTGGAGATTTTTTCATTCAAACTTGTATTTTTAGCAATTTAACCCCTTAATGCCTCGATCTTTTTTCTAATTTTGGCACATTTTTGTTTATATCTTTCTACAAAAATATCATTTACTGCAATTTCATGAAATTGATCATTAAGGAAGGTTGTCTTTTTAAGATTCAAGTGTTACATTGGATGAATGAAAAGTTAGTTGGACAAAACAACGCCCCAAAGCCCTCTATTCATTGGACAGAATATGGACATCAGAGCGCTTAAGGGTTAAAAAATACCGGTGAAGGTTCAACCTATTGTGCTTAAGAATAATTAGAATGATTCCAAATTTTTGAAGATATTTCAAAAAATATGCTAATAATATAAATTTTTAAATTTCAAAAATTGATGCATATTATAAATTTTTTTAATTTTGTAGGATTCATTTTGGGTCAATTTTGGCTATACTTCTATTTGAAAATGTATACAAATTTGAGAGATTTTTTTATTTTTCAAATTTTTAAACAAAAAAATATTACATTTGCCTAAGATTTCCAATAAAAAATTTTGGAAGGGATAAAGAAGAATTATTTATCTTCTTGTAATTTTTCTTCCCCCAAAGCAACATTTTTTGCCTATAAAGTTCATCGTCCAAAATTGTTATTATCTAAAAATCCAATGGTCAATATTTTCTACAATTAATTCCATGCATACTAGACAAAATAAGTTTTTACTTTTTTATGGTTAAAATTAAAAATTTCAAGCACATCCATGTGCAAAAAAATATCAAAGTCAGACAATTCATTGAAAAATTCCATTGTCAAAAAGTTAAAGGGCCTTGAGGGGTTAAGGATGAAGGAGACCACTTTCTAGCTTTATATTTTATTTAGCAATTTTGAAGTATTAACATGGGGATTTCTATTTATCCAAATAAAAATAAAATTGAGCTATCATAAGCTATTTTCTTCACTCAATCTACTCATATACAGATTTTTTTACATGTAATTTATATATTTTTTAAATATGACCAATCAAAACAAGTAATTTAAAATCATGAACATGATGTTTTGAAAGGGATACTAGCAATTAGTGGTACTTTTTGAAACTAATAATGAGTAAAAGATAGGGATAACACTTAAATCACATTCCTAAAAAATACTCTTTACCACATCTTCTGCTACTTCCAAATCACACATTCTTATTTCTCCTCACCTTTCACCTAGTACGCCACACAATTAAAACACTTCTATTCCTTCCACTTATGAGGTTAAGTATATAGTCCCCTAGGACACGCCTACTCAAAGAAATGGATAGGCAATGACCATGTACGCCCATCACCAACTCAGAATATTAATCAATTCATCCACTAGGCAAGACTAGTCACATAATACAACCAAACAACCTTTACAATCCTCATTCTTCCAAACTCCAAATGATACAACAACAAACTATCAAATCCTTCTAAATTCCCAAACTCTCATATACTAGTTTACTTTAACACCGACTCCATCATATACACAAAACTTACAAACTTAATACTCTTGAATACAAAACCATTTATTAGAAGAAAAGCATGCCTTACATATATTATACATCCATTTCCAACTACTCCTTCTTGGTACAAATATCTTCATTGCCAACCTCCATAGAACCAAAGTAGAATTACAAATATCATGCCTTCATCTACACGGCAAATTAAAAATCTCTCCCCTCCAAATACCAAGGTGAACAAATACTTTAAGTAGACTAAAATACTAATTTGTCTTGTTTCCCTAGATACATCCCCCAACACTATCATTCCACCCCTACTAACATTTAACACAAATCCAACCTTCAAATTCATCCCACCTTATTTTTACTATATAAATGGTTCATTCATTCCCAAATAGAAGCCCTTTAGGTTTCAACAATTGGCTTCTTTAAATCTCACATAATGGAATATACAATCCAAAAAGCTTAATTAAACTTTCTAGAAGACTCCTTGGTGTATGTGCTAAAATCATAGCAATATTCATACGGGTTGTTGCAAAAAACACTTAAGATTTTTGTTTCAAATAGCTATTTTTGACCATGCAACTACCATTACTATAAATACTATGTAGGCACAATGCAATTAAATCATGAAAATGAATAAAAGTAATATAAAATTATTAGAAATAAATTAAAAAAATCAATGCGCTTGTTTTGGATTACTATGCATTGCTATCGATTAAGGTAAAACAACCCATAACGGTCAGATTACCCATAGTAAATACCTCATGACTCCATAATGGTTTTCTCAAAGTAACCACAATCAATATCTAACTTGACACTCATAGAGTGATTAGTGACCTCATTAGAAACATCCAACTTTTCCAGTGTAAATCATTATCAGAAGTGACTTTTCATGGCATTCTACATTAGAAATTATTGTGACCACTTTAGGTGATTAAGATGAGCATATTGGGTACACTTTTTGTTGGTTATAGGGTAGCCAGTAGACCGTGTTGGGAAGATTACTTCATAAATACATTACTAATTCACACTTTGTCTAAAAAATAAAATTTCAATTGCTCTCATTATTTCCCACACTTATCTTTGTGCGGGAAAAAAATTAAAAAAAATTAGCAATGACATGAGGGCAGACTCCAAATTTTGACCACAATGGTTTGTTTTACCTTACAATGAACTACTATAGAACTAGGAAGACAAAAAAACGAGTAGAAAATGGATACACCAAATACTTCTGAAAGGAAATTTTTTTCTCATTCCAATTTTTGTGCAAAGGATGTACACTTTGAGCCCATGTGCATGCCACACATGTTAGAATTTGCATAAAATTGTGTTGTCACTATGTGCAATCTTTGTATAACACTTACTTCCCAAAATTACGGCTCCGAATTTGCATTTTCAAGTCAAAAAACGGATTAAAACAAGGGATTTTTTAAAGTAAATTTTCACTAAAAAGCAATGCAATTTTTTTTATAGGGAATATTTGGCAAGATGTTTTTTCTTTTTTAGTGGATGAAATCACAAAACGCTACCAAATCTTGGGATGGTATTGCTCTATTTTGGATGAATGTGCACTCTTTTGGATGAATAATTAAATTTTCATCCATAATAAAAATTTCATCCATTTGTGTGGATGTGAATATATTCATCACTCCAATGAAAATTGCTTTTTTGCACTATCTAAAATAAATAAATAAAAACCTAACTACCCCACCAAATGATAAAAGTAGATATCCAATTGGGGATTCTTTAAAAATAATGAAATAATTTTCAAAGAAGGCAAAAAATTACTCATTGTCAAAAACTATCACATGTACCTTTATTTCAAATATTATATACACTAGAATTACACTCCAAAAGTTATAATCAAGAAACCACCCGTTCAAAGCAACAAGGGGACAAAAATAGGACAAATGTTTTGTGCAACCAACCATACTAATCAAATTTTTAGAAATCCAACATCCAATCCAACATCTCTATAGACGGTTTGAAAGCCATCCACCTAATCCCTATACACATTATCAATTCCATGTCTCAAAATAATCACCCAAACAAATGCATACTTCAATCAAATATTCGCTTGTTCCTTGCATGCACCACTCTTCTCTCCATACACAAAGTTTAAGCACACAATAACACCTTCAACAATGAGAAAACGAACTCCCTCGCAATAGAAGGAAACACAAAAGAACATAGACTACTTCAACATGATCATGAATATGTACATCCAATGCCATATTTTCTTCACAAAGATGATTGCCCCTTTTCATAACGTAATGTGTAAAGGATCCATTTGTTTTCTATAATCATATCTAGAAAAATAAAGACATTTCAGTCATGATATTAATTGCTCGCTCAATAACTTCCCAACATTATCAAATGGATCAATAATCCTAACATCAATTACATCCTTTTGAATAAATTATAGACAAATTCCATCATATACAATGCTCAAATCACACACTTCTTCAAATTTGATATGAACAATATATGGGCTAGGCCCAAAAGCATCTTTTAGGGCCTATACAATATCCATCCATTCTTTGCCTCCTTTGTAATCTACAACAACTAGTACTTGGATCTATATCCTATGGTATGCACACCTACAAATAAAAGCACTATGCATTCAAAGACACAACAAAGTAGTCCAAGAATTAAAAACTCTCTTTTTATTACAAATAACTACAAGATGCTAGCTACTTCCTCATGAATGCAAGCGATTTTGAAGACAAACCTCTTTTATCATACGTTTCAATATAGCTAGTGCATACACCACCTTCAATAAATACACTTGTGAGGCAAAACTCTATCCAAATATTTTATGCACTTTCATAAAACTGTATAACAAAACAACTCCCACATCACCATTTCTACACTACCAAATACAATTCATCAAATTCACTTATTGCAATGATAGATTCTTTCTTGACTTGGTCAACTTAAAAATAAAGAAAATACCAAAATCTCATCCACAAAACTAAACCCATAGATGGAACATACAAACCCTTATTGTCCTAACCATTGGAACAAGAGGAACAATACACAAGCCATCCTTCAATACACTTCACCAATAAGTTAAACTTTCTAAAGAAGACACCACCGCCAATCACTAACATCAACAACATTGCAATGAGATATGTTACCTATATTTTATTATTCAAATGAAAATTGCAAAACAATCAAACATTGCCATCTCTTACAAAGCTCCAATAAAATATCCCTTCAAACTCATCCACACTTCTACTTCCCTATACACACTATCATATTCTCCACCTCCCAATACAAACCACTTTCCATTTTTTATTAACTTCTTCAAAATTCCTAGGTAAAACAAAGTCTCCTTACTAGTGAAGGTATGCAATTTAAGTGTAACTTGTGCTATCTCTTTGAAGTCACTTGTGGGAATTTAAATGGACAAATTCTTAATATACACCAATCATAATATATTGTTGGAGTTAATCTCTTTATTTCTCTAAAAGATAGGATCTACAAAAATGAGGTACCACTAAATTAGAATTGTTTCTTGTTATGGTCTTGATGTAAACAAGTGTTGTCAAGGTATGAGATATTTTTACATGAAAATATCTTAGATTATTGTTCATTTAACATATTGGATTCATTTTTACCTCCTCTCATTTTATCCTTGATTTGCCATGTTGATGCATCCTCAACATCCTCTGTCACAACGTTGATTTGTACCAATCCTATGTTAAAGTATGTTTACCTATTATCATCATTGAAAAATGTAACACCTACATTTGAATGCAAAAGCAATATTGAAACCTACATATTGATAATACAAGATCTATACAATTCAAATAGGAGAGCCTAGGAGAGCCTATTGCCACTTTTGATATACCTATTCACAATACTTTGAAATTTCATAACTCATACATATGGTGTCCAAATAATGTATGCTAAAGTGAATTGGAATCTTCTTTCTATTGCCAATAAAATTCAATAAAAGTAATTTATGTTCTTTAGTAAAAATGTATGCCTAGTTGCAATTATCACATGTGAAGGTCAAATTTGTCAATAGACTATTGAATACCTTACTTTCCAATAATGAATGGTTTTGGCCAATTGGAAATCACATTCTACAATTTTGTCTACTATAACTCTTCATCTCTGGGTTGGAGTAATTTTTTTTATTCTCTTAATTGATTTGTTTTTAATTGCTATATCTTTTTTTGGTTGTCTTGTCTTTAATGAGAATCATTGAATAAATGATTATAGGATTTTATACTTGGAAATGTTACTCTTTGAAATTTCTTATTAAAATTGTAAAACACTCCAAAAATTAGGCTAATATTGAAGAATTTTTTTTGCAACATTTAAAAATTTTCACTTATAGTATTTCAAAACTACAAACATTTAAAAAAATGCTTAATATATGTCTAAATTTGACCCTCATGTAGGTTGGTATTGATAGTGCATGCACACAAGGTAGATTAGCCTATGACTACCTAGATTTGCTATCTAGGTACCTTGGAGAAGCTACTTGTCAACTCACATATTTTTCAAAGGTCGGAAAGTTTGAGAGAAGTCATTTGCAAGTAGAATGAAGACGGTCTGATAAGAATTGAATTTTTTGTGATTTTTCAAAGTTGTGTTGGGACTAAATTGGTAAAAGCATGGATAGACCCCACAATGATGACCTCTCCCCTCCCCGAGTGCACTGTGAGGTGGCTAAAGGGTTGCTACAATTGTGGTAATGGGTTGGTGACTGACGCAATTGGAAGGTCCAGTAGATGTCACAATTGGGTGACTGACAACATTGGGTTGCTCCACCTGAACTTCCCTTTAACTTCGGTCTGCGTCCTGGTATCATTGGGAATGCCCTGTCGGATACGAAGGAATGTACCGGGCATATGATATTGCGGTGCCAAGCGCATCCCATGACGTATGATATCCTCTTTGAATTGGGCTTTTTGTTTGACTGGAGCCTCCCATTCAATTGCAGCAGCAGCAGCTGCATCACTCTGTCTGCCTTCGCTCTCTCTCTCAATCTCTCTTGTCGTCGTCGTTCTTTTCAGCTGAAGAGACGACGATTACACGACGTTCTTCTCTTCAACGTGTAGTAAGTTCAGAGCCTCCTTCTTCTCGCACGCCGAGAATTTGGCTGTCGGCCAGTCTCCGTAGCTTTTTAGCCGCCTTGTTCCGAATCAATCGTAATCATCCTTTCTTGCTGACGACAAGCTTTCTCTTGCATTTGACTTTTTGCATAGTTGTAGTCACGCTTCTTCTTTTGGGTTCTTCCTGTTCCGCTATTTTGCTTTTGCACGGTTTTTCGGGAACCTTGGCTTTATAGGTTTGGCGTGTGCTCATGGTGTAGAGGCGCTGGAAGTGGGAGTGTGAATATTACTGTGGAGGTTGTTGCGAGGAGATTTGATGCAGTGAGCGTAAGGTGAAGCTTGGAGATTTGGAGCCATGGCTGGAATGACGAATGTGGTAATGTCGACCAGTATTCCGAGCTCGTTTTCGAGCTTGAAGAAGATGGACTCCTTGTCCGGAAGTTTGCAGCCAGGTGGAGTGGTGGAATTGAAAGGGGCGGTGAAGGCGCAGGAGAGGCGGGGACAGAGGGTGCGGGTGGGTGGCGTGCGCAATATGGCGCCTGAATTGGTGGAGATGGAACCCGCGTCTCAAGGCAGCCAGCTTTTAGGTGATGATTTGTGTCATTTTATTGTATGTTTATCACATGTGCATTCCGCACGTTGCTCTGCGAAGTATAGTAGAAATTCATGACTGTGTCTTTCGATGTTGCTGGTAGTATTCTCGCTGAATTCGTCCTCTCTCTTTTTTTTTTCCTGCACACTTTTTCGACTTCGCCCGATCCTGGCAAATGTGCCCTGACTTTTCGTGGTTGAATTGGAAGAAAATTCTCGCCAATTTTTTTGTCTCTGGAATGCAACTGTACTGAATCTCGATGAGGGAGCTTACGAATCTGCATTGGATGGGAACCGTGATTGCGCAATCCCCATACGAATGCTGCCTATGGAATGATGAGGCTAGTTATGTTGAAAATGTATACGCTTTTACTTGATTAGGACAGGAAAAACAGTTTGGCTACATATGGAGAGTGAAGGCATGTTCTGAATTGCTGGAAGATCATTGAGAACCTCGGTAACTTTCATGATACTATCATGAACCCAGGGGAGGAGATGTAGGAACCCTGTCACGCAAGGCTGACTTTTTAGTCTCTCTGTTGCATTTTCTTGAACCGCTTGTGATGACATTGTCGCGTGAAAGCAGTGCCTCGGCAGAAGTATTGCGAAGCAGTTCACAAGCCTGTGAGGAGGAAGACGAGGACCGTGAACGTTGGTGGGGTAACCGTGGGCAGTGAACACCCCATCCGAGTGCAAACCATGACCACCACAGACACAAAGGACGTCAAGGGCACTGTGGAGCAGGTCTGTCCGTCTGAACGTTATTCAGTAAATTTCAACTAGAAACTTGCAGAATGACAAGCAGTCCTAGGTTCTCAACGTACCCTAACGTGACAACCTGTTTGGTCTTGAGCCTCTCAGGTAATGAGGATTGCGGACAAAGGATGTGATATTGTACGGATTACGGTTCAAGGGAGAAAAGAGGCGAATGCTTGTTATGATATCAAGAATACTCTTGTGCAGAAAGGGTACTGCCTAGCTATCTTTTCCTCTGTCATCGAAGTGACTCATAAATTCTTCCTCTATGTCTTCAAATCATTATATCTGCTGATGATCCTGTACCGAGGCATTTTCTTATAGTGCATTTATTAGTCAGACATTGGGAAGATCGAGTGACTTTATTAGTCCACAGCCATGCTCGGAACCGACGAATATGTTTGTGACGTGGCATTGACCTTGTTGAGAGTTACAGGTACAATATACCTCTCGTTGCCGATATTCATTTTGCGCCCCCAATTGCAATGACTGTTGCCGAGTGCTTTGACAAGATTCGTATCAACCCTGGCAACTTTGGTGAGCACATATGCCGCTGAATTGACTTTCTATTGTTTGCACGCCAAGCACGTTCTTTTATGCTCGATGCTGTCTATCATTTCTTAGTAATCAGTATGATAAAGGTCATATTGGGACGGCTTGATAGTCAAAGATCTTCCTGAGGGCTACACAAGAGATGCGAAGATTGGTAAGGTCTGCTGGTACGTCATTTTGTTTAGCTTAGATTAGCTACTTCATGATCGCTCTCAATTACTTAGTCCTACCAACACACATTGTTACTGAGGCAAACTCTCGCTGTCTCGCAGCTGATCGGCGTGCGCAGTTTGAGAAATTGGTGTACACAGAAGCCGACTATGAGGAGGAACTACGGCATATCGAAGAGGTATGTAAGGGTCGATAGTGCCGGTGATGAGTAAATCTTCTGTCTTGTATTTGAGGAGGTATGAATGCTATATTGCTGAGGTGGTGGCTAATCGCCTTGATTGGGGTTTCTCTGCATCAGGTGTTTACCCCCCTAGTAGAAAAGTGTAAGAAGTATGGAAGGGCTATGCGCATAGGGACCAACCATGGAAGTCTGTCTGATCGTATTATGAGCTACTACGGAGACTCTCCAAGAGGCATGGTCAGTTTCGCAGACCTGTTTTTCTTGGATTCTATTTTTGATATAATCCACACTGGGGATAGTAGTTTTTATTGGTCGAGTAACCCAGTGATTTTCTTTTATGTATAAGGTATCTGGGTATTTCTCCATTTCAGTCAGTTTTTGTTGGAAGTTGAACTACATCATCCTAAGTAAACGTGTCAAACATGGCTTCCGCAGGTCGAGTCTGCCTTTGAGTTTGCGCGAATTTGCCGCAAACATGATTATCATAACTTCGTGTTTTCCATGAAAGCAAGCAACCCGGTCATAATGGTTTCAGCATATCGTCTTCTCGTGTCAGAGATGTATTTGAACAACTGGGACTACCCATTACACCTAGGTGTCACTGAGGCTGGTGAGGGAGAAGATGGTCGTATGAAGTCAGCGATCGGCATTGGTTCCTTACTTCAGGTTCGACTTTCCTTTTTATGATTATACTCTTGGTCGTCTGTGTTGAACTAATGTAGATTCAATCCTATACAGATTCAAACTGTGCTGAACTCCCGAGTTTGTGTCAGCTCTTCTGCAGCATGTGTTGGAAGTGCTTCTCTACTGTAGTTGCTGAGATATGTTTGTCCTGCAGGATGGTCTTGGTGACACTATTCGTGTTTCCTTGACGGAAGCTCCTGAACAGGAAATCGATCCTTGCACAAAGCTTGCAAACCTTGGCATGAAGATATCTGCAGAGCAGAAAGGAGTGGTGAGTCTGCACCAGATGTATTGGAGTCACGTGTCTGAGAAGTTGGATGCAATGAAGTTCTCTGGGATTTTCCAATCCCTTTTCTTTAAGTTCGCAGTACCAAGCTTAAATTTTATCAAGTATTCAAAGTCGGTCGTCAATTTTTTGCATTTTAACCTGGATGTAAAGTTTCCCTTCTGACGCTGACGGTCGCATCCTGAAAGTTGAACTGTCAATGTATTTTCGCATTCATATGGAACCTAGAATACTCTAGATTGCGATGTCGGGTGAATTTAATTGAATGGCAATGTGTATTATTTTCAGGCTAAATTTCAAGAGAAGCACCGGCGATACTTCGACTTTCAACGGAGGAGTGGTCAACTTCCACTGCAGAAGGAGGTTAGTCAAAATCTCTTGCGCGGATGTGCCAATTCAGCTGTGGATGTTCTTATCAGTGCCGCCCTAGCATGTCGATGGGATTTTGGTTAATTATGGTCTCAAAAGGTTTTCGTTTCATATATTGCGATATTTGTTTTGTTTTATTTTATCTTTGCAGAGGGTAATATTGCCACTCAAAGAGTGGCAAATCGTGAGTTTTAATGCCTTACCATCCATGCGTATTTTTTGGACTTGTACTTCTGTTTTTAGCAATCTGATGGTTTGGCTCTGGACAGGGGGATTTGGTAGACTACAGGAACGTGCTGCACCGTGATGGCTCTGTTCTGATGGCAGTTACATTGGATCAGCTGAAGGTATGCTATCTTGGCTTGTCATTGTCCCGTTCATTGTCGGGAGCGTCTATATCTGCTGCGATGTAGATCATTAATGATTTGCTGTTCAACATGAAGTCTGGCAGTGATATGGAGGAAGAAACATGGATATTTTTTAATAAATTTAGCTCTTCTGGATTTGATTGTGTTCATGCACGTCTTATCTGTTGTCAATGACTTATTCGAGATGTGAATCTTTTTGTTCCTCATTTTAGTGGTTGTTCTCCTGTGCAGAGTCCAGAAACCCTATACAGAAACCTGGCTACGAAGTTGATCATCGGCATGCCTTACAAGGTGTGTCGCTGTTCACATTGTCAGTCTTAGCAGATGCTTATTGTGTTGGTCTTAGGTCTAACGTGGAATGTTACAGCTTGTTTCAATTCCGCAAAGTTTCCATAGATTATTGCCTTGTTGTCTTGTACAATCGGTATATGAAAGTGTAGCGCTTCACTCGCACGTAAGTGCTCCTTTTGTCAGTGTTCGATGATTTACAGTTCAATTGTGCATGCATAGATGTGTTCGACCTGTTTGGTTTTTAAGGGATCTTACAGTCTGCCGACCTCTTGGATGAAGTTGCACTGCAATTCTGAACGTCCTCTTTGATATCACCATACGAAGCAGTTTGTGACCCTGTTCATTAGTTTGATGCATAGAGTTTATGAGTTGTTGTATTTATCTACCACCACCGGTATAAAACATTTTTGTCTTTGGGTGCAGGATTTGGCTACCGTGGACACGATACTTTTGAATAAACTGCCAGCTGCTGAAGACAAAGCATCGGTAAGTGAAGTAACTCTTCATTATGATCTTCAGACTAGGGTGCTCTCAAAGAGTTGTTAATGATTTGTTGACAATACCACCGTGTAATGGGATCCTCTCTCACTCGCTCGATGGTCTGCTCGTGATGCAGAGACTTGCAGTAAAGAGATTGACAGACATTGGTATAGGAGTTCTGACTCCTTTAACTGAGCAGCTTGCTAATCCTCTTGAACATGCTATGGCTCTTGCTACTCTTGATGAAATTTCTTCTGGAGCCCACAAGGAACTTCCCACAGGTACTCCAATAAGCTTAATTTGGTCACTTTTATATCAAATTAGTGTCATGAGATTTACCTGGTGATCACAGTTGTGATGTGTTTACACTATGCCGCATTTTCTTGCAAGTAATATTTGACCACGTCAATCTGTGTCACGTGATCAATATCGATACCAAGCGGAGGTTTTTGACGTCCAAATACTAAAGTTCAGTCTTAGCAATTGGTATGTTTCGTTGCTAATGTATATTCTATGTTTTCAGGCACTCGTCTTGCAGTGACTCTTCGTGGAGATGAACCTGAAGAGAAACTTGAATTGCTGAAAAATTTGGATCTTATCATGTTGTTACAATATCTTCCTGAAGGTGATGAGAAGTCAAGCCGTGTACACGCTTCACGAAGGTTGGTCTTATTTCCATATTTATCTCTGAAACATATTTCAGTGTCCTTGTGCTTACTAATCAACTTTTGTTAGTGATTTTCAGTGCTATGAATCGGATTGTAACTGGGGATGCTGGCAATGGTCTGGTAAAGAACATATTAATCTGGATTCGCCCAACACTTGACTGACGCATTTACCATCAATTTTATCTGGAACTTTGGCAGGTTGTTTGAATATTTGCAGACCAATGAGCTGAACTTCCCCGTGATTCATCATCTTAAATTCCCTGCAGCCAGCGACAGGTATTCCAGATAATTTATTTGTGGGAATTTTAACTAACCAAAGAATTGTAATTACCTTGGGTACTACCAATTACGAAAAAGTTGCTTTGCACTACAACAGAATATCTTCGGATGTGGAAGAATTCTTTGTATTTTGAAGATTTTGTAAACCATTGTGTATTTGTGGCCCAGTAATCTCGAACCCACAGTTATTGTAATCATATTGGACTTGAGTGCTAATTTTGCATCAATGGATCTTCTATCAATTTTGAGATAAATCTTTACGGAAGATTACAACAGTTTTCTAAATAATCCTACATTCTACAGAGACGCATTGGTCATCAAAGCCGGCAGTGAAGCCGGTGCTATGCTCGTGGATGGCCTAGGAGATGGCGTTTTATTGGAGGCTGCTGATCAGGACTTCGAATTCCTTAGAAACACATCATTTGGCATGCTTCAGGGATGCCGAATGCGGAATACAAAGACAGTAAGTTCCTTAAACCTTATATTTTCATCAGATCCCTAAACCTGATGACTGCGTTCTATTGCAATTTACGAAACCTGATTAACTTATATACATTCACATTATCTGGTAATTCTAGGTGCTCAATTATTCAGTCCTACTGTCAACCTAGATATTGATGAAGCTCTGTAGGATATGGATTTAAACACGAGTCTTTCTTGATACTAACGTTCTGTGGATTATAAAAACTAATTTCACTCGTAGATGAATGGTGCTGTGTTCTCAGCAATCTGTAACTTATGCGATTTTCCGTTGGTATCAGGAATACGTCTCGTGCCCATCTTGCGGAAGGACACTTTTCGATCTTCAGGAGATCAGTGCAGAAATTAGGGAGAAGACCGACCACTTGCCTGGTGTCTCGGTACGTGGATTCCGACTGCTCTCAATGTTTTTATTTTTATTTTTGCGAAATTTCATGCCTGCTCATCATAATCTGGGCATCCATCCTTGCCAGTCTTTTTCTCGCAAACATTGAGTTCCTTGCAATCCCAACGACATGGCAAGCTCGTTCTATTCTTTACAGTTGTGACGTTTCCCTTTCGCAGATTGCTATCATGGGCTGCATTGTGAACGGTCCAGGAGAAATGGCTGATGCTGACTTTGGATACGTGGGGGGCGCCCCGGGCAAAATTGACCTCTATGTTGGCAAAGTATGATCCTTTAACCTCTCCAATTGCAATCTCGTTGGGAGAAATGGTCTTGTGAATGCACTCTGGCATGTGGACCTTGTCCAATCAGATTTACACAGCATGAGAGGTTCTTGGGATAGACATGGAATTTGCAATTACAGAGTGTGCAATCAGAGAGGGTGGAGTGTAATTGCGCACTTGCTTACGTTCATCACTTGACTTGGGTCGAGCTCTCAACTGGTGAATGTTCTAATTTGCAGGAAGTGGTGAGGAGAGGAATCGCCATGGAGAAAGCTACCAACGAGCTGATTTCCCTCATCAAGGAGCACGGTCGCTGGGTGGATCCAGAGCCAACACAGAACTAAGTGAAACGATCGACTGTAATGGCGAAGTGGAGAGCTATCAGTCTCCATACAAATGCGTTCAGAAGCAACAAACACGAAGCAAACACATTTTTTTACTACGATTACGTTGACTTCCTCCAAGGACACCTTGGACGATGAACTTACAAATTCCTTTACATTCAATATTTTTTGCATGTAGTCAAATTCTGAAATACTCAGTATACGGATAGAAACTGCTTCTTCTCTGTAGGGACTCTTAAGTCAACTCTTCAGTGAGACGGGAGCTGCACTTCTGCTTGTACACAATACCCTGACTCGCTGTTTTTCCATGTTAGAAAGTATGATTATAGAATCGGCTTAGTTGATGGTCACTCATCTTTCGTGATGATTGGGTCCATTATGATACTGCCATTCAATTGCCCTTGTGGATTGTGTCGGCAAGAAGAACGCCTAGTGGTGGCTCTGAATGGGAATGGTTTGTGGTATAGTTTCTTTTAATTCAACCTAATGCTTGGGAATTGTTTTGATAGTGTGAATATTTTTTTGCGGTGCACATCAATTGGATGTTAGACTCACTTGAGAAATTCACTAGTATTTTATTGTTCCTCCTGAAATTGTGCAATTGCTTGTATATTGCTTCTTATGGATCTTGAAATGCACAAGGACAGTTTAAGATTTATTTGTCTTAGATCTCTAATAGCGCATTTCTTGGGTTTATTTTGGAAAACAAAATATAAAACGACATAGATAAGTATCTCCAATATGAAAACAAGTGACCTTAGTCACAAAACACTAGACTTATTGACCTTTCTTAAGAGAATTGATCCTTAGATCCCTTGTTTTTGGATTCTGTCGAATAGGCAAAATCTACAATCACTTGGGTCGCAAACTCTGATTGCATAAACAAGTGAACCACACAAAATTGAAATTGTCCTAATTGTATGAATACCATAGAATGATGAAAACAATTCAATTTAGGTCTCGACTAATATTTCCTATTAGTTTTTTTAAATTACCATTATGATTTAATAGCTAGTCGACTAAGAAGTTCTCCTATGTTCTGATGCAATTTTGAATGAGCTTGAACTTGTTTGTCATAAATGCAGCTTCAATGGCATTTTTGAAGCCCTCAAAAAAATTTGTCTCCTATGTGCAATCCCAATGCCATAGGAGAGACAACGTTGTAAAATACTCAAGTGTTTTGTAGTAGAATAAAAAAGTTTTGCTAGTTGAGGGGGATATTTTAAAAATTCTCCCATACATCCCCTAATTTTTCCACAAATATTTAGCACATAGATGAGAGTCTATTAACAATCCAATTATACTTAAAAAAAGAATTTTACAATGTAAGCTAATTGAAAAGAGGCGTCCAGTCTTGAAGTTCCCCTCGCCCTCATTGGAAAATCCTCCGCCATCAGATTGGATTTGAACAAAAACTAACCCTTCCTTTGCCATCACATCAAATGTTGGAAGAAAAATCGTCGGTTGTCGATCCATCCGAGGCATCTAATCTTAGTTGTCCATACGAAACCCATTATTGTATATCAATTGTCAAACATTATCAATTTGAAATTACAAAAAGGGATGGGGGTTGATTAGAATTAGAGTTTGGGTTCAGGTTTAGGTGGGGGTTGGAAATAAAAAATATATTCAAATTAAATTTAAAATTGGTTTTTGTAATCTTACTATGCATTCAAAAGACAGAACACTCTACTTGAAAAAGAATGCCTTCATCCTGACTCAAAGACTATTGGATTGTAGTATCAAAAACAATGAAATAACCTTTAAATTTCTTTCAAGCACAACAAAACCAAGGACGGAGAGATGCAATGAGGAAAAAAATAGAATCAATACATGGAAAATAGTCAATAGACCATCAAATATAACTTCTAATAAATGGATATATAAAACAAAGTGAGAACCTATAGAAAAAATAAAGAAGCTAAAAGCATAAATAGTTGCAATGCGTTCATAACAAACCGAAAGGATAGACTATACAAATATATTTGCCTCAGTAGTAAGATGATAAACCATTCACCTCATTCTAGCACTAGCAACAAGATTCAACTAGAAACTAAGACAAATGGAAATCATAACCGCCTTCTTGAACAAAATACTACACGATGAAGTATACATGGAAATCCTAGAAGGATTTGAGGGATCAAGAGCTAGGGGAGGACACTCTCACTACATTTGGGGTAACTACGTGCGGCGGTGGAAAAAGTAATTCATGTAATTCACCTTGAATAAACTATAATTTCATTCTAAAATTTTGAGCTTTGTTTAACAATGACTAAAGGTTTCTATTGACAAAAAATTCAATTCCAAATAACATAAGATATATTGTCTAGAAAGGGTTGAAAAATGAACTAAAATGGCATGTTCTCCAACTAAAATATTTATAGAGCTCACATGAAGATGACTATTGCATCAATATTCAACCAAAATAAACTTTCAATAGAAAGCTATTCTATATAATTTTTTTTTCATTTTTCAAATTTTTTTTCTTATATAATATAGAGGTGTGAAAGTTATTTTCAGCTTTACAGTGTATCTTTTTTCTTCAAAAATTTATAACTAATTACTATTAGCACAAAAAAATACCAATAATTCAAAACATAAACTTATAAAGTAGTAAAATCTATCCATAATTTTTTTTTTGAAAAAGAAATTAAATTTTAAGGTGTATTACTTGTTTTACTTTTTCCGCCGCACGTAGTTTGCTAAAACATAGGGAGTGTCCTCCCCGTGATCAAGAGACCCTTTAAAAGTGTGTAAAACAATAAACAAAACATTGTATAGGTTATGTCAATCTCTAAAGGCTTGGTATGAACGCACTAATACATGGCTAATCAAGCAAGGACTCAAAAGAAGCAATCAAGATTCAAATATGTATTTTTCAAGAGACAATGACAAATACACAATGATTCTATTCTATATCAATGATCTACCGATCACAAGAGATGATGAAGAAAAAGTTACATGAATCTAAAAATCATTGTAAGACATTGAGTCAAGACACATTGACGTAAGCGATGTCCCAATTTCATTACAACAAACAAATTTTTTAACAAATCCCTTCCTTTCACTACTTATGTATCAAATAGAGATAAAGCAAGTATAAAATTATTGTCTTTTATTGTGCCAAACTTATAACACAATTGCCATTGTACTTTTTGGAATCAAACTCATGCTTGATTCAACTAAGAGTATACCAATCGTCCACCTATAAGACGTTTCTAGAAATCTAGTGTTTAAAATTAGGAGCTCTAGGTGTCTTCTTAGAAGACTAATTATCCCACCATTGATTAGGGTCTTAAAATTATAAACACCAATAATCGTCTCCAAATAAACTATCATAATCAACAAGACCTTCACCAATCTCAAAATGGCAACAATGACTAGGATTCTTTAATCAATGATGAACAAAAGAAGCAACATAGAAAAATAAGTAGTATTAAAAATGTAAGAACACAATCACAACCCTTGCAAACCAATGATGCCATAAGGCAAAAGATTACAAGGAAATTCTCCACCTACAACTACAAATTTCTCTCTTAGCTAGTAATGAATTTGTCACCTCAAACAAACCAAGAACATAAAGATACAAATCTTAGAACTTACAATAGTTAGAGTCTTCACATGTTCTTGAAGAACAACAACAAATTTTGTAGAAGAAGATGTAAAACATGACATCTTGAAAAACAAGCAAAAAAAAAAGAGCATCAAGCTAGAGGAGTTGCGAGTGAGAGGGGTATTAAAATATCCACCCACAACCACCAAATCAAAATTGTGACGTTAGTCTCTACAATGCCTCTTTAAATACTAAGATATTATTAGGATTATGATATTAGTTTAAAGTTAGCAAATTAAGTAGATACTATATTTGTCACCATTTGATTAGCAACTCCCCATCTTCCTAAGAAAAATCTAGGTGTACTCATTGTTATTTTTTACTTAAATCAATTATTAATAGTCTCTCGATGTGTGAGTTCCTAAAGAACTAAATCAACATTATCTGATTTTGAGTTTCATTTGTTGCCTTAATATTTTCTCATTGTACATTGATGGCGTAGACGAGACATTTGCTTCGTGAGGTCAAGACCTGACTAGAGGATTTATTATCAAGCCATGAGAATGTCTTGTAGCGGTATGTCAATGTCATCCAACAATTCAAGGAATCCTTGAGGGGGCTTTTGTGATAGTGTATGCCCATGGACATTGCATTTTGTATCCCATGCCATGAGTTCTAGTAATCCTAGCTCTAAACAACAATTGAGACTTCAACTTTATCTATTCAATATTTGTCTCTCACTACTTCGGGTTGTCTAAGTTGTTATGTGTTTAGTTGTTGTATGCAAATTTTGTCTTGCTCAGGATGCATTTGTAGTTTTGAAATAGTTGTGTGCTTGCAAAAAAAGTTGTTTAGTCTTCAATATGAGAATTTGCATCTTGATACATTAGTCCCTATAATTGTAAAGAAATTGAGTCACACAAAGATTTGAGATTGTGATTGGATGGTTGGTGGATGTTGTTTGTATTGAGTTTGCCTTTGAATTTTGGAGCTTTGAATAGTTATATAGAATCAATATTAATTTGAAGTGTGAAAACAAATTCTTCAAGCCTTGTTGCAGTAAAATTTTGCACTACACCATCAAGTACTAAATCTTATTAGGTACACTTATACAAAATTTTAGAAGCAAATAACTCTAAATCACCTTGCAATACGAGGAAGTCAAATAAACTAAAAATATCCTAGTCAAATTTTGGTGATTTTTATGCAACAAACATTTAAAAAAATCCAAATGGTAAAAGTCTTAGAAATACACATTTGAAATGTGCATAAAAAATTTCAAGAATTTTGGAAGCGCAAATTCCAAAATAATAGTTTGTATTTAAACAAAAATGTTTTGTTTCAAACCTTGATTGGCATGGTTAATAGAGTTTTGACTCTTCTTAGGAAATTAGAATGAGATTCTTACTCTATAAGGAGTTTTTAAGAAAAAAATCATATTATATTATGTAAGTTACACACATTACAAATTTCAAAAGTAAATGAAGAATTTTGTGAAAGATGAACCAAACTACCCAAACTAATTGGATTCTTCTATGCAAAATAACTTTTAATCTAGGCCTCCGAGTCGAATTTCTTTTACATTCCCATGAAGGAGGTAGATGTTTTCATCTTCTATCAATTTTCAAAAGCGTCTATTTATTTTTACTTCATCATCACCTACCCAAATTCCAATTGTTTCTTGAACAAACATTCAATCCTTTAGGGCTTAATGATTTGTTCCCATTTCACAAAAGACATTGACTTAATCCTAAAATGAAGGGTTGGTATCTGTATTGCTAACCCTATATAGTGTCCTTTGCCCATGATTCAAAATGATTGAATTTGGCATGCATAGGAGGTTGCCAAAGGGAATAAAAATGATTTTTACAATAGCAATTATGATATTCGGCCATTGAATTTATGATTTAAGCATAGATGTCATCTTGTCTTTTTAAAAGATACATGCATATAAAAAAATAACAAATTATTTAATATTAAGTTGTTTTATTTGTCAATAATATTTCGAACCACAACCACTTTTCAAAAAATTATAATATATGAATGCTTGCTTCTTTATATACTCACTCTATATCCTCCCAAAATTATTCACCAAGCACCAAACATCTATAGTGTCAATATTAGGGGGGGGACTTTGTACTAGGGTCAAAGTTTGGGCACTCTTGAATTTTCAAAGTAGTCATTGGTTGAGAGGTAGGCTATGGTCTAAGTTAGGGCTATACTTTGACCAAGGCTCATGCCATTCTTCATAGATGAGAAATCTACTTGGAATCCTTTGTGGCCAAAGTAGATATTATTACATAGGTTTCTATTTCTTTTTTCTTATCTACTTAGACCTAATGGAATTCTATGAGAGCATGACAAATTATAATCCTACAACTATAGATTTTCTCTAGTTATCACGATATCAAATCTAATAATAAATAGATATGATCCGGATATGGTCTTTCTTGGCCTTACACCAAGACCATGCAAATTGTCATTACTAAAGATTATTTTTTGCATTTTATTGCTCAAAAGAGATGCAAATTTTATTGGAAGATATATTTGGGGATATATTCATCCTTGTGCAATAAATGAATTGCTAAAATGCTATAAAATCTTTACAAAGTATCACTCCATCAGTTTGAATCTTTGTAAAGTATTACAAACTTGAATTGAAGTAGACAAGTAGATAATAGCCCAAAATGAAATGTTGTTTATTGATTTGTCTATTTGCAGATGGAAAATGGAAGCATGTTCTTCTTCTACCTTTTAGACTATCCCTTGGATAGATTTACAAAACATATGTACTATAGATCATTAAATACTATGTACTAATATAGTGTTGTAGTATCACATGCTTCCAAAAGATGATGCTACAATAACTTAAAGATTTTAAAATGATTAGCTCCAACATTTAAAATGTACCCTATAGCAGGATTCACATTGTTTCTAAAGTAACAACTAATAAAGTATTCAGGCCTTGATATAAACCAATGTTGGACGTAGGTTGGATTTTGGAGATACTAGATGGATAATAATATTCATTTTCAAAGGGTGTCATTGAGCTTGAGATTATTGGTTCCAAAATGTACTTGAACAAATAAACAAAGATATCAATAAAATTAAGAATGCCTTGGGATATTGATGTATAGTTATGAATTTCAACTATTGAAAATGTATGCCAAATTCATATGTCCAATGGCATCAACCAAGACTAACCAATTGTTGAACAATTAGTGGATATTTTTAATTCATGTGCTAGCACTCAAACTAGTACATGAACAAACTGCATAAATTTTGGTTATTGTATATATAACTCAAGATTCTAATACAACACTACAAAAAGAATAAAGTTCATGATCTTGTACTTTTTAGAATTTCAAGCATTACAAAAATGAATTTTACTTATAGCTATCCTCTCACTTTGATTGGGATTCATGAAATTGTAGCAATTGTATTCAAAACCACTACCAACTATAGTTGTTAGCAAATTCTAAGTTCTTGAACTACGTTAATGATATTCTTGCTACATAATGAATTGCACTCATGTTTATAGTAAAGATTAGGTTTGAAAAAAATTGAAACTTCCAAGATTAAATATTACTAATGTTACTCCTGCAACACTTGTATCAAAGGCAAAATGACAAATTTGAAAACCAGCCTATAAAACAATATTGAGAACCGAGATGATACCCGGATTGCAGTGACAACTCTGGTATAAACCACCCCCAGGTATAAAACACATAAATTTCTTGCATGAACACTGTGGGTACATTTCAGTTCTCGATTGAAATTTATGACACAGTCACACTCTGTCACACCGCTGCCGAGTCAGTGCAAGCACGTCCCTCCCTCAGACCCTCAAGCCTGGCAACAACTATGCCATGCAATCCCACCTCTCGCCAGCCAACACGTCGCAGGTTCAGTATCTTCTATTAAAAGAGTTCCCGCCAAACCTCCCCACGTGGCGTCATGCCATTCCTCCACTTGGATCTTATCCCATCATTCCCATGCCGCCTACAGTGGGTCACGACAACCACCGCCCGTAGATTTCCCGCTTGTTTCTATTCCCAAGATCAGTTTCCCCGAAATCGTACATTCCCTAAACCGTAGATCTTTCCGTAAACATAGATTTCCGTCCTCCGGAAAGACGTCGAAGAAGCAATTGCCGCATTTGCGACAGATGTTGATACCGAAACTTCAAAGAATGGGGAGGACTGTATCTAGGAAATTCATGCAATAGAATAGATTAAATCGCTGACACTGACAGCAACCGACCACTGCATACAAATGGCAGTAGTGCCTGCACTCTGTTCCGTAAACATCACACTCTCCTCGCTTCGCTTGATCCAGCCAGTTGTGTGCTGTAGTGTGCATTTGTTGCGAATACTCGAAGCTTTGGGACTGCTAGACTTGAGCTTTTCAACGGCGTTTTTTGGTGGGAGGAAAGAGCTTTTTTAAACATGGCCGCCGCTACGTTTTGCGAGATCTTGATCGCTATCTTGTTACCTCCTTTGGGAGTGTTTCTGAGGTACTCTTGCGGGGTAAGTAAATCTTTTGGGAGCTCGGGAGTGGAGCAGTTCCTTCACCTGCATTGTGTTAGTGGAGTTTAATCTGTTTCACAGCTAGATTCGAAGACATGAAAGTTTGGCTCAGGCTCATGGAAAGTGGTGATGTTCGTGGTTTTCAATGGGATATAATCTGTTCTTAGATTTTTGTCAATAAATATTCGAGGGGATTCTAGCTAATATTATTCATGCATCTGACGATGAATATCTGGCTTTGAACGTATCTGCTTGAACGTGTGGGGGATTTCTAGGGTATGAGCTTACCTTATTGCTTAGATTACGACGAAATTGTATTTAGGAGCTCTAGTCCTTGACCTACTGTTTTTGATAATTCTTTTGAACTGGATGTACTAATGCCGTGGTTGTTTGGTTGTTAACAGCTTGAGTTCTGGATTTGCCTAATCCTCACGATCTTGGGATACATTCCCGGCATTTTATATGCTCTGTACGTCCTCTTGGTTTAGGCCATGGAAGGGTGAACTGAGGAGGCTCTCCCAGAGCTCACAGCGGTCTGGGAGGTTGTATACTTCGCACGAACACAAATTTGTAAAGGGCTTGCTCTGGACCAGAACCTGCAAGAGGATTTTCAGTAGATTTTTCATTCCCGCAGGATGATAGGGAAGGAGGGGCTCGGTGTAACGAATGAAGTGTGCAATTAGTGCCGAGGAAAATTTCCTAGCTAGGTCAACGTTGGAGGTTTGGCGGCACTCTCACGAACAGTCATTGTGACGTGTCGGCTTGGATAAGAATTATGTGCAGAGGTTTGAACTAAGCTGTAGTATTTATCTTAACCATGTACTTTCTATCTCAACCTATATTGTGAGATACCGATGTATCTTCCCTCGGAAGAAGTTCAGTGTTGATATTCAAGTGATAACCAATTCCCTACTCAAATTATCTGTCTGCTCTGTTATGGTATATCGATTGCATATCTGAAGGAAACTTGATACGGTGATGCAGCAGTGCTTGTTTATCCCACGGAAGCAGTAGCATCTTTTGCATGTGAACTGTTCATTTTCCTTCCTGTAAATTTTGGAACATAACTGATGAAACTGGAAGTTGCGGCCCCAAATCCAAATTGACTCCTTTTCGAACAGAATATGCTTAAAGACATGTGGACACTTTGAGCATTACCACTTATTACAGTATGCTGAAGGCAAACTGAACCCTTGTAATTGATAAATGAATCCAATCGGCCGTTTTGACTTTGGAGTAGGGAAAAATACACGTTTCCAGCAAAACTTCAGAAAGATTCTTTTCCTTCTGTTGTTTCCTTATTATTTAACTGTTGTACATATGACAATACTGCCTTATGAAAGTTGAAAACCTCACATAAATTACTACCTCATATATTTTGGTAGTAATTTCAAAACTTAAATGCAAGTGGATTGTAGATGACTTATTTTTGTTGACCAAAATGATAAGCCATTTATGTTGTACTTATATTTAAGTTGTAGTACCACTACCTTATAGACATGACAATGGTTGAATTTTTTTTTAACCCTTAAAAGACAAAAGGATGATCTTGCAAATCAGCCCTTTTCATTACTGTGTGAATCATAGGCTTTAGATATAGCAAAAACACTCATTGGAAGTCAAACTACTTTGAAATTCCCCTTTTCACAATAAAATTCCAAAGATTTTTGTCCTACTATAAAGATTCCATGTCATCCATCAACGCCAAACATCCTCCTCAACATTTAAGGGTTAAAATTGCTTGAAGACAAATGGGAGAAACAAGAGAGAAATTGACATTATTATTTTTTGACAAAATATGAATTGTTATGAATTTTTGAAGTGTAGTGCTCAATTTCTTCAAAAGAGTCTCTAAACTACTCCAAACCTAACATAAAGTGTATCCATAAGGGACATATTCTCCTATGTCAATTACAATATTTTCCTTAATGGTTCTTTCATGAAGGCCAAAAAAAGTCACTCTTGTGATGGACGTATACTCAAAAGGTAGAAATTCCTACCATGGTCACTAATCACTCCATTGTTGTCATCTAAATTACTAACTCAACTTAAGATATCTACATTTGAAATGGACACTTCTTTTTTCAAATGAACATAGTTCACAAAGAATATCATATCATAATGTTAGCAAATAAAGCAAAAGTAAATGCAATTGGTTTCAAAATTTTCAGAGTTTGTGTGAATGTACTACAAATTTTCAAAGTTGAAGTCAAAGGAACACCTACTATTGATATTAGACTACCCAATATCAAGCATCCTTGAAGTAAAAAATGCTTCAACTTTCATTGGTTGCTTCAAATAACTCTTCAACTTCCATTGGTTCCTTTTGAAAATAGTGTAGTGTTGAATTTGAGCAAATGCTTTGTCATACTTGGGTCAATGAGAGGCTATGAAGAACTCTATTGTAGCTTGTGACAAACGGTTGGTGTTGTAAAAGGGTGAGGGTACCTTGATGTAGTCCAAATCTCAATTATTGAAGTTTTTTTGTCATGGGCTCATGAAAGACTTTTACGGAATGGGGTGCTTTACCTTTAGAGACACGTCCAAATACTTATTATGTTGTTGTGAACCAATAAGTGTCTTCATCAACAACTACAAATTTGGAAGCATTGGAAGTGCACTCATTTAGATTTTTAAGGTATTTGGTCATGTAGTGGAATGTTGTGACCTTCTCAACATTCGATTGAAGTCTAGCTACCATTGATACAAACATAGTTGTAATTTGAATACAAAATCTTGTATATGGAAAAATTTGACAATTCATTCTAAGATATGTGCATCTAAAATTGATCCTAATTACAACTAAGTATAATTACTCTTATTAAACATAATTTATTTTTATAAGGCCTTACTTGCAATTAAAAGAGGATTCCAAAATATGCAATTATGCAATTAGGATTTCAACATGCACTATTTGAACACTATATGAATTTTTAAAGTAATATCCCTAGGTGTACTAAAACCCAACATTAGACTCTCATAGACTTTTATTTTGAAATTTTGTACTTTTTATCTAATCAATATCTAAAAAATAGTATTTCTTATTGGTCCAAATGTAGGTGTCACTTTAAAGGCAGTGTTGGTAGTCATGTATATACCTTAATGTGAAAATTCAAAAGTTCAAAATGTGAGACAATCATGTATGCCAAAAAAATTCTTTTCAATCGCTTGCATTATGTTTGCCTTTTTTACACAACCAAAATGCTATTTAAAAAATAGAAAAAATAACAAGTAAATAAAGATTTTCATTCCAATTCGGTATACGTTCATTTCGATCTAATAAATAGTTCTACTACATCAAAGTTCAATTCCATTGCCATATAGTCAAACATCTTTATTTAATTGAATTTATCATTTTAAATTATATGTAAGCTCAATCTTATATGTTTAATGCATGATATTATGCATTGTCTATCAATATAAAACTATCCAATTAATTTGACATTTCTTCACAAGGAACAAATACCAATGAAGATTATTGTGAGTTTTTTAAAATAATTATCATATCTTTTGCACCTAAAACACCTTTAGAAATGACTTTGGCCTCATCACCACTATAACCTCAATTTATCCCTATCATAATTAATTCATCAAATTTTAATGTTTTTCATGAGTGAAAAAATGTCTTTTTTGTAGATGTTGATTTTTCAAGAATTTGAGTGAAAATTTAAATGTGATTTTTTAACATGCATTTGGAAAAATTTGAGGCTTGAAAGAGGCTGCCATTTTTTTGATTTTCAGCAGTCCCATAGTGGAAGTACAAAAAAATAAAAAATATTTTACTTTATTATTATTATTAATATATATATTTTTAAATTGCTAGTCTAATGTGGCGCTAACGTGACACTAGTAGTGCCACATCAAATCCGGAAAACGAAATAAAAGAAATCCCTAGTTGCACTTGGGGGGAGGGAACTCGCAGAAGCCTCAGATTTTTTGTAATGCAAGGAAGAAAATGAAATTATATCATTTAAATTTTTGAATAACTTGATATCTTTAGCAAAACTAAAAGTGAAAATAAAAATAAATAAAAATGGTAATTTAACTTTCAAAATCAAAAGAAAATTGGGAATGGAAAACATACAATAATTGTGCAAATAATTTTTTATGAATTGTAATATGTATATATTAAAATAATCCAACACTTATGCTAAAAATTAAGTTTGGAACAAGAAGAAACAATTATTGATTTCAATTAAAAAATTAATGTAGAAAACAAAATTAAAAAAACACAATATATTGTGTGATATGGATTCTAACAACATGCATCTTGCAATTGTAACGATTTAGTGAATATCTGAAATTCTAATTTAAAAAAAATAGGATTCTACTTGAACTTTCCAGAATCCATTTAGTATTTACTTTAAATCATAAACAAAAATGATTTTTTTGGAAGTTATAGTTGAATTTGACCAACAGAATTTTTAGGTACTAATTCATTTCTCAATGACATTATATGCTTTGTATATTCTCTATATATTCATTAGAAATTATTAATTTTATATAACATTTTTCACATGTTGTAGGAGTCTCTCTATCAAATTGCATACAGCCTAGGTATCCAAGAAAACATGTTCTTTCAATGAGGTGACCTAATTTCTTTGTGTCACACAAAAGAATGTTTCTTATATTATTCAACCTCCAATAGTATTTTGGGACTTTTACTAAGGTATGTGTACCCATAATCATTTCTACCTAAATGTATTCCTAACATTTGGACCAAAAAGCGACAACAAAACCTCAATATTGATGAGAGACAAGAAGAACCTAGTGTTTGTTAGTAATACACCTACAAACATTATTTTGAAATTTCATAACTTATCTATGGAATGTCCAAATAATGCATACTTAGGTACATTGGAATTTTGATTCTTTTCACTTGCCAATTAGATCCAATTAAAATCATTTGAGTTTAATAGTAGTAATTGCTACTTGTGGCGATTTAAACGGGCACTTACCTAACATAGTAAACATTTTTACAAGTACAAAATAAGCTTTGACAATGTGTTTTGAATTGACAATTTAGGGAAACAAACCATCGCTATGGATTAAAGTATGCTTATCCATTATAGACCTTTGATCCAATTTCATCCCTATCTACACTTGTCCTAACATCTCAACATTTGAGGAGTTGAAATGTTGGACAAATATAAAATAGGGATGTAATTGGGTTGAGGGTCCATAAGGTAGGGACACCCTAATGCTTTAGATGCCTAAAAGTGCTTCTTGTTGAGATACTCACTACTTGTTTCTATGTCCAAGATTAATTTTTACCTATTCTTAAAGAAATTATTTTAGAACATCTACCAAAAATCTTTGACTCTTTGTAACTTTTGCAAATGGTTTACAAATGATGCATTTTTTGGTGCATTGAAATCTCCTATCACTAGCTACCTAATGATTTTTTTTATTAAAATATTTTCCAACAATTTCAAATCCTTCATAAAATTCAATTGACATGAATTACATTCTATCTTTGAAAGGTAATACTTGTACAAAATTTTCATCAATTTGTAAATGCTTTGCAACTCATTAGAGGAGTTTTCGGACCCCTGGATGGCCGTTTCAAGCAGTTGCGGGGGAACTGTCCCCCTGTAGTTTTTCGGGGAACGGCTGTTCCCGATAAAAGAATTTCGAAAAAAACAGAAAAAAAAAAAAAAGTTTTACTCTTGAAATGCAAAAAAGAACAGAAAAAAAAAATTTCATTTTTTTTTTTGAATTTTTTTTTTTTTTTTTTTCCGACGTGGAAGTCGCCATTCCACGTCAGCAAGCTGCTGCGGCCCCCTGCGAACAAGTTCCCGCAGTCTGGGAACTCACAGCCCTCCAGGGGGCTGAAATCTCCTCTAATGGATAGGTTATATTTTGTCATGGTACAAATTAATCCTTAAAGGACATTTCATATCCGGGCATGGTCAAACTTCAATAGATTTCTACATTAAAAAATACATTTTAAAAATTTGGTATTTTCAGAGGTAGTAATATATGTCTAAAATCTAATATTATTTTCTTTATTAAAAACATCAAATTGAATTTTATATGATTTAAATATATATTTTTTGTAAAAATCATAGCAACTACAAAAATTCTAAAAGTAGTATAAAGGTTTAAATAAAAATAAAAATAATAGTGACAAACGTCATGGTGTAATTGATGTACTCCTTGAACTCACACAAAGAAAAACTTGATAGAAAAAGTTCAAAAGTATTATATTTTGAGCTTTTAAGATGCCATCTTCTATGTATCACAGAAATTACAATTTTAACAATTTTGAAAAAAATAAAATGGAATGGAAAGTTGATAATTGGAACTATATTTTCTAAATTAAGCTTAAAAACATTTAAAATCAAGAACTAATATGTAAAAATTCAGGTTTTGACTCTAAAAATGTTGTGGGGCTTGCAATTTATCAAAGAATTAAGCACCAACTTGGTATGGTATTCCCAAACTGATATCTTCATTTGAATTTTGTAAATTTTTGCAAAGATGTATTATAAATAATAATTTAGAAATGTAGTGTTGAAATGTGAACAAAAGTATATTTTGGATTACATTAATATGGTCATATTAGTATTGTCATTAATATTTATAATTGAATATTTTATAGATATTACTTTCGAGGATACCTATACTATAGTCATCTTCAAAACTTTTAGGAAATGCGGGTCAAAACTTGCCCTAGTGAGACTAGGCCACTTTGATTTATGAAGTAAATCATTAGATGGGTTTTTCCTATTGGGGAGGGCTGGAAGTTCCTAACCCCGAATTTGGCCGAAACAGCCGAAACAGGCCGTTCACAGGCACTGCTGACCTGGTAGAACGACTGCCACGTCCTTTTATTCAAAAAAATAAAAATAAAAATAAAAATTTAACTTTGTTTTTCATTTAAGAACTTTAAATTTATTTATTTATTTATTTAAAAACAAACAAACAAACAGACCCCTGCGTTCGATGGGGGCCAAGGGAACGGAGCTGGGAACGGGCCTGAAACGGCCCTCCAGACCCCCCGAATCCCATCTAATGGTTCAATCCATAAAGGATATGTTGGAACCATGAAAGCCTTGTGGAAGTAGAAATTCCATTTGTTGTTATTGTAAGTTGGAAATTCCCTAAATATTGCAAATTTGGGATTTGACAAGTACTACGTCTTGTGACTGATTTACCTAGAACAAGTCCAATTCAACATTATAAATATTACAAAATGTGAATACAATATGATAAAAGTCTTTCAATTAGCACTCACGTGAATACAATCTGATAAAAGACTTTCAGTCACCACTCACAAAGTGCTTGCCATAGAGGAATTATATTATTGGTTTTATGGTAGTAGATAATCAGAGTCTACTTTAGAACACTAAGAGCATGTTTGTCTTTATTATGCTAGCAACTAGCAAAAAACAATTTATACTATCATTATGACTCAAAGTTTACTTTCATAATGACTTTTTCTATTTTACTTTTACTTTGCAAAGCCCCCAAAATTAAAAAAATTAAAAAATCAATATCCCTCCATTGCAACACAATTGTTGATAGTTGTGGACAACGGCACAAAGCCTTAGTTTCCTAAATCAATACTACGTATATACCTATTCTTGAAAAAACAATTTTAGAACATTTACCAAAAAAACTTTGACTCTTCCAAACAATATACAAATGATGTGTTCTTTGATGCATAGAAATCTCCTATCACCTGCCAATGGTTTTATTTTAAAAATAAATTTCATAAGTATGGTAATTCAAATGGTTCACACAAAAAAAAAGGGGCGGTTTTGGGTCCCTACTTTGAGAGCTGCCGCAGTTCACTGCTCAAGTCTTCAAGTCCCCAAGCAGTTGACAGCTGCAATAAAACTTCATTTGCTTCACAAGAATCCGCAACCTGAGATCTACGTTGACCGTGGATTTAAGCACAAAGTGCTCACGTTCACTGCGCTCATCTCTCCCAAAATTAGGGTTTTGCGCCTGAAGACAGACACAGAGATACACTCACAATTCGGAAGCGACCGTCCTTGCGATCGGCGCCCGAGAGATGTCGATGTTTGTTTTCATGTGACGACGGCGATCCGTCGCTGCCGTCGCTGCTTGCCGGCGGGAAAAAATTCGATTTAGGAAACAATGGAAACTCCGTCGGGAGGAGCACCCGTCAGATTTATGTCGCTCCCTCTCACATCACCCTCGGAGCCTTCTTCGTCGTCGTCGTCTTCTTCTTACCCTCCGTCGTCGTTACTTACAGCTTCACATCCACAGTCAGGGCGATTTTCTGCTCCCAATGTCAGTTCGCAGGATTCCACCTCGCAGTTCCAGTATGTTTCGGAGAAGCAGCAGAGCCGGATTCTGTCGCCTCACCCTGCACTTTTGCGGAAGCCGTCGTTTCTGACGCGGGGTCCGTCGCTAGGGTCCCCGGGAAATCATGTCGCCTCGTCGAAGTCGCCGTATGCGGTTAGTCGCATGTACGCCGTGGTTCGGGACGCCACGCCGAGGAGTGGTAGTAGCGCGCGTTCGAGGCGGGAAGAGTCGCTGTATGGAGAAGACGGGAAACTTTTGCGGAAGAATTCGGAGGAGGCGAATTATAGAGATGATGGAGTCTGGGGGCCGTTGGCGCTAATTCTGAGGCCTGGGAATCGGTCTAGCAAACGGCTTCTGGTCCTTATTCTTCTGAACTTGGCGTACTCTGCCACTGAGTTTCTCATCGGGCTTTTCACACGCCGCACAGGTGAGCACCGGGTCATCGTTTGAGTGGTATTGAATTTTGTAAATTTAGTTTCAGCCTCTTAGGTTGAGGATACTAAAACCATCAGAGACGTGGTCCTGTCTCCTGTGTTGACCTCTGTTATCATCATCAGCTGATTCATTCATATACTTGGTTGAAGTTGTTAGCAAGAGGTAATCATGACATGGCTATAGGTCTGTGGCCACTAATCTTTGAATGGAAATGGGTTGTCTACTTCCCTTCAATTTTGGTCTAAGACCTCACATTTTAAAATTTATGCAAAGTGATATAATTTGGTCTCAACAGATTTGGCCCTTGTAAGATAAATGGAAACGGCTGCCAATTCGCCTGCATTCTCCTCTGTATCTGCTGATTTTGGAAACTATCACTTTTGCAGGTTTGGTGTCCGATGCATTTCATTTATCATTCGGATGCGGTGTGCTCACATTCTCTCTCTTTGCCATGACCTGGGCCGATCGTCCACCTGACAAAGCATACACATACGGGTACATGGATTGTCTGCATTCTTGATCTTCTTTCGTGTAATGTGGGCTTAGAGACTGCTTCCATTGTTTTTATATTCTGATAGTTGGAGTTTCCATCATTGGCAAATAGGTTAACCTGAAATCGGATATTGCAAGCCGCCAATGACATTTATTATCTGTGTTCCTCAGTATTCCATAGATGGAATAAACTCTGAGGGTTGAAGTTTTAGCCTTTTACAAGAGTGCCAATGAGCCTTACTCCTGGTTTGTAATTCAGGTATAAGAGATTAGAAGTCTTGGCGGCTTTCACCAACGCTGTAAGTGTGCTTTACACCTGATTTTAATCTCTTCGCCACCTTTGAGTCCAGAAACTGTTTATTGAAGTCCTCGAAATCAGCATTAGTATCTTTGAGTGTGTGTGAGGACTCATCTCATGAGAGGAAAGTCTACAAATGTCCCAAATGATCTCAGAAGTCTCGAATAAAAGTTCCAACATTACATAAACAGTTGAATATTTTGAACAGTCATGACAGTGAGGTTCATGAGGCAGGTCCTTTGGTGGCTGGGTTTCCAGGATAACAGCATGGTGTCTGTGTGCGTGAGCAGCTTTTTCTGCTTTTTCTTTCGTTCTCTCTCGCTGTGGAAGCGCTGCACGCCTTTGTTCAAGATGAATCGGATCACAAGTAAATAATCTTGACCTTGGTTACTGTCTTTGGTGATGCTTAGCTAGACACTGAAATTTCCGCTTATTCGCCAACCTCTGTTCACATTCTGATGTTGAATCTCTCTCTTGTTGGCAATTGACAGGCATTATTTGATAGTTTCGGCAGTGTCGAACCTTCTGGTCAATCTTCTGGGGGTATGGTTCTTCCGAAGTTATGCGCGAGTTACTTTCGGTGAGTGCTAATGATGGAGTTTGTTATTGTCCAAGTTGCAAATTTGATCTGAACGTCAATTGGTGCTAACTCTTCGTTGGCCATTCCAGGGTTCCTTCCCATTCGGAACTATTATTTTCAGAAAAAATGCTATCTGCTCTTAAATTTTTTCTTGTTTCTCCGTTTATATAGAGCTGTAATATTTACTTCTGTTGGTACACTGAATTACTGATGTGAATCATAATTGTTTCTTCTCTGCAGCGTATAGAAATGCGCGGGACATAAATTTGCACTCCATATGTCTTCATGTGCTTTCTGATTCTTTCCGAAGGTGCGTATAGGGTGTTGCTTTGGAATTTTACAATACCTGATCCAATAGTTTAGAATGGGACGGCGTGGACCTTTCAGCCATGTCCTGTACCTCTCATCAGAGGACTTCAGAACCTTATGGGATCATGAAGTTTTCTGTCCGACTCATTATGGAAGTGTGCAGTATAGTGGTATTTTCAATAAGGTGTCTACAGCATAATTTCAGCCCCTTCAATTTTTCATCTGGATCCATATCACCTGAATTGCTTCAATTAGGATAGTCAGTTTCATATATTATCCTGGCTGATGATTTTGCAGTGCGGGTGTCATCTTGGCATCTTGGCTTCTAGCATTGGGGTGAGCATTTCTTGTCCCAATTTTTGTATTCTCTGATACATTGTTATTGGGGTGTCGTTTTGAAGGTCAGCTATTCTAATTTGTTTATGGAGCATAGAGCTAAGTGGATTAATCTAAATGCATTTTTGTTGCGATTCTAGCGATAATGATTCGAGTGTTGTGTATTCTCCTATTAACGCTTAGCGTTCTCCTGTTGTACAATACAGAGTAAAGTATGCTGAAACATTATGCCTCGGATTAGTCTCAATGACTGTCTTGTACACGGCGATGCCCCTCTTTCAAGCATCTGGAGCTATACTTTCACAGATGGCGCCTTCTGGAACCACAGCTGCCGCACTAAATAAGTGTCTCCGGCAGGTGAGACTTTGTCCTTTCTACTTCCTGGTTATTTCAAATATATGGTCACATCCCATGCATCCGTAACATGAAGATCAACTTAGTTGTCCGTACTCTTACCATTGTCTTGAATCCTGATGTGCAAAGCAGCTTATGAAGAAATTTGAATTTAGTAATGTAGGATCAGTTATTACCGAGCAAATTTCTCGGACAGCCATCATACCTATGTGTTAAGGTCATATCTTTTAGTCACACATACACAAATTGCAAATTAGATTAGGTGAAGTCCAAGAAGGATATTTGAATATTATGTGCAATAGTTATTCAAAGTTCGAGTAATGTTCAATTGGTATATTTTCTAAATCTGCGCCCTAATTTCTATGTTCTATTATTGAACACTTTGCAGCGGGTATCTATTTATTATGTAGATTTATTTTGGCACTCTTTTGGATACACGCTTGAAATTCGGTGACCCTACCTTAGGCCATGTGCAAATAGTCTGCACTCCCTTATATCTTGTGATTGGTATTGGATGCAGGTGAGGATGCTGGATGACGTGGTGCAGTGTTACAATGCTCGGTTTTGGGACTTGGTGCCGGGATTTATTGTGGGGACACTGCTGATGCAGGTAAGTTTTTTGGAGATTGTTAGATGTGGATGCGGGTACGGAATGCTCAGATGTTTAACGCTGTAACGACGCTGATACCAAAAAGTGTTCAGTCAATGACTTTTTAGCGGTACTGTAGATCAGAAGAATGCACATATTCATTCCATCATTACAGTAGATAATTGCACAGTTGATGACCTCGGTTACCGGCCTATCCTTTGAGAGGTAATGGTGCGTTACATCCATTTCTGTCTATTGTTTACAATTGCTTGACTTTTTTTTCCAGGTGAGAGATGGAGCCGACGAGCAGAATATACTGAGTACTGTGCATAGTATCTACAATGATATCGGAGTCAAAGACCTTACTGTGGAGATCGAGATTTATGAATAAAAAAATATATCTTGTAAACCTGCAGTACTTGAAGTTCGGTATGGGTCTGCTTGAGTTTCAGTAAGTTAACGAGGCTCATGTTTAGCCTCGAGGATACCCACAGAAGATTCACTTCTCACATTTCACATAAGGCTCTGCCATAGCTCAAAAACTTACCAGAGCAGAGGTGTGAAGCCTTCAACTTCTATTTTCTGGAAACAGTAATGCCAATGTGTAAAAAAACATTGGGGGTGAAATTCTGAACCTTCAATTGTGGCCGTTGGGAGTGCTAAACTTGATCTGCAAATGAAAACGAAGAAATGACTTCAGCCTCTGTTTCCTATGCACACAAATCAAAATATGGATTTGAATTCGAGAACCCTAAATTGCTTGTCTAATACGAATATCTCAAATTGAGTTAAGGTAACCCTATTGTCACCACAATTTACAGTTCGATCCCCTAGAAGTATGAGAGCAGATCACTTTTCTTTCAGACACGCATAATCAGTAATGAAACCAGTAGGAAGTGGTTTCAGTGTTTTCCAAGTGTAATTTCTATAATTTTGGAGTGCAGGCAGAAAATGCATAAGCACCCCTAAGTTGATAATAGTCATGCTTTATCTAGAATTGACAAATTCCAAAATAGTAGTCAATGTGCCAAGAGTCCACTATGGCCACTTCCTTTGGTATGAAGTTGCTACTTAAATTCCATTGGTCCCCAAAACTAATAAGACTACCTTCCCATCTCAAAACCAAGATTATGAATAAAAAGAATGTATTAAACCAATTTTATGAGGATGTCTCTTGAATGAATAGTATCCTCACATGAATTCTAGTCCTCTTTTTAGGTGAGACTTTCAATTTTGCCAAATCTCAAATGGGTCGTCCCGAAGTGACCAATTTGAAACACAAGAAACTTCTATGAGCAAGCTCAGGTGGCCAAATGTGCCAACTCTTCGCATGGAAGTGACAAGCAAACCTTGAGTTTGCAAGAACGGGAAGATAGTTTCCCAAACCCCGAACCGTCTTGGAGCTTTGCCTAACATCGCTGGCTCCATGGCACGGAGAAATAATAAACTGAAGAAAATGAGGAATTTGTTGGTAGCCACAGCCACGCGCGGCATAAGCAAGTCAAGCATTGTGCTTGGCGAGGCAGTGATAAATAGAGAAGACGCCTGGAATCTAGCCCAGGCGAGCATTCCCGTGAGATCATGAGGCGCCTTCGGCTATGGCGTCGTCACGGCTCGGAATCTGCAGCTTGATCGAGGGCAGCGATCCGCGCCGTCGCGCTTCCGCACAGAACTGATCCATGCGTCGTTCCGAGACCTGGCCGAGGGCATCAATCCCCGCCACGCCCTTCAATTTACTCACATCCGCGCTGATGGGCGCCTGCCAAGGCGCGTCCCACCACGTATACGGCAACAGCGCGGTGACCGCGCACTGATGCTCCTGCTTTCGGCACCCGAGCTTTCCCCCAAACGGCCGCCAAGTGTGGCCCCAACCGGATTGGGTCGCCAATCCCGAGATCAAAAGATTGGATTGCAGGCTGCTGTAGTAGACACACGGCGACTCGGACCCCAGTGTGTTGGCGTTCGCGAGGGCGCCCACTAGCTGCGCGTACGTGGTGCTCACGCGGCGGTAAGCGCCCGAGACGACGGCCGAGCGCGCGCGCGCCGCCAGGAAGAAGTCCACCATGGCCACCCAGCGAGGCATCTCGCCCCAGTCGCGTAACCGGAGCGTCGTCTTCGGGACGCCGTAATTCAAGCTCAGGACTTCGCTCCGATTTGTGGTTTCTTTTGCGTAGGCAAGGTAATCGAAGCGGACGACCTCGACGCTATCGCCCAGCGCTCTGCGTAACCGAAAAATGATGGCCGGCGTGTCGGTCACCACCACCACGCGCGGGCGACGATCGCTGCAGAAATCACCACTGATACGGTCATCATCGAAGCCTTTATACCAGATCTTCTCGGAAGTGCAAAATTAGGATTTACCTGTGAGCTGATTAGTGCTAAGGGTTCGTCGAATGCGAGAGATGCTAGTGCTAGCACTGATTTTGTGCGGCTAAGGAGCATACGCAGATGCAATGTGATATCGGGAGCCTAATCATAGCAAAAGAAAATCTACTCAGGAGTGCAAATTTAGGATTTACCTGGTGAGTTGATTAGGATTAAGGGTTCGTCGAATGTGGTTGATGCAAGAGGTTGCAGCTGCCGGAGCCGGTTTGGTGCGGCTATGGAGCATACGCAGGTGCAGTGTGATATCAGGATCAGGTCCTCCCTGCAATGCCCATTGCACGGCTTCTCGGATGTCTGCATTCGGCGCGATTAAGGCCCGGAAAAGCTCCCCGAACGTGTTGGGACGCGAGCTCGGGATGGCGGGGTTGCCGAGCAGCTTCACAGCTGCACGCCGCATGGCGGGGTGCGCGTTCTTCAAGAGGAGTTGTATGGAGCCCGAGCCAATTGCGCCTCTGAAATGCAGGATCGGCGCAGCGAGCTTGGTCCAATCGTCGCAAATGCAGCTCGTTCGCTGGAACCCCTTTTCCAGTGAGTCGTTGTGAATTACGAGAGCGCGTCTGTGCTTGGTTGTGCACTCGTGCACGGCCCACAGACGCCGGACCTCTCGCATCGTGAACGCCTCGTCAGAGAATTCCAGGTAATCCCCGAACGCAGGTTTCCTTTGAGGATTTCGGCGTGAGTAGTTTGGGTTAAGACTTCCACGCTCCGCTGCACAATTGACAGATAACACCAGTCATTGATAAATCTCTAGTAAATCTTTGCAATGTGTCCCCTTGCCAATTCAATCCACACCAGTTGCCCTACCTATGATGAGTGATCGGTTAAGCATAACGGCGACCCCGGCTGCAGTGAGCACCTTGTACATATTGTTGCCGAATCCATCTTCCATCGGTTCCCCAATTACAAATCCCCGATGACAAAATTCCGCCCCTGCAAGATTGGACACCCTTTTTGCGCCACTCTCGGCCATCCACTCCTGGATCAAGGCGCGTACCCGCAAGCTGGTAGCTCTAGTATCACCCTGTGTCTCTTTCCCCATCTCCTCCGCTGTTGCACATCGTTTCGGTGGTGTCCAGGTCTTTGGAATAGCTCTAGGTATGTCCCATTCAGACCCAGAGATACCTCTCGTTTCATTCTCAGAAATTGCGGATGCGAGGGGAGCATTCGAGTCAGGGGCAGACTCATCTGTGCTTGTAGAATTTGATTCTCCCAACTCTTCTTCTACAGTGAGATCCTCTTCCACACTCAAGTCGATGTCCGCAAGAGTCTCATCTGTTTCTGTAGCACCCACGCATGAGCCGCCTTCATAAGCTTCCGTCATCGCAGAAATGAAGCAATTCACCCCTAAAGGACCAAGAAGGTCAAATAAATCTTTTCTGAACAGCTTTTGAGTAGGTCATACGGGGCCTTTCTTTTGTCCAATTTTATTAATAGTTTGATCAACACATACAATTTTTTTTGGAAATTCTGGTGATCATAAATTTGGCTCCATTATTTTCACTATATGGTTGAGTTGAACATTTAGGGGTTAAGCACTTGGGTATGGTTGCAGTGAAGGGGGAGACAAGAGTGCACCTGATGTAGAGTTCTGAAGATTCCCAACCATAAAATCTTGATTGAATTTCTGATCATCTGTGGCATTGCGGTATATTAGATGCCGAGGTTCAGGACCTACGACCCCGGGGAGTGCAGACGCCTGATCCTCTTGGAACATTCGGAAGACCAGGGGAGCGTACCGCACATCGTGGACGAGGAGAAAGACGCAACTGCATAACAAAAAGATGCCGAAAACGGTGTTCTTCAGTGACAACCTCAGGTAGCCGCGACGTGGAGGGTCCAAACCCTTGGAGAATGAATCACTTCTCTGTGGTGGATCCACTCTCTTGGAAAATAAATCACTCCTCGAGGACGGCGCCATTGGACCAGATGTCAATGTGAATCTTGCGGTCTATCGGTGACATGCTGTGGCTTCTTCAACCTGCAGAGGCCATGAAATTAACATCCAATTGTAAGATCTTGACTGTCTCTATACGTGCGGTGGGTCCCAAAAATTGACAGGATTTTACATATAAAAACCCGTCCCAAAGTACTCAAGTTCTACTGTGGGCACACATTTGTAGCGTAATGCCATATTGGTCCACAAATGGTGACCCTGTGCCCTGTGTGCAGTGCTAGAAATAGACCTAGGGTAGGACACTCGGCGTGAAAGCCAGCACTAAAGTTCACTTGGCGCTCTTTGCCCTGTTGATGACGTACTGGCTGTCCCATTCCTCAGCACGAAAATCATTCAATCATTCAATCATTTAAATATCCCGGAAAGTGTCGCCGCTCTTACACAATATTCTCTGAAGCTACCGAACCGCATAATGGCAGCGTCGAAACTCTGCAATCGAAGGCTAAATGACGAGAGAAAAAGCTGACAAGCCTAGCCCTTATCAGCAGCAGAATCGCACTGAATCGCTACACTGAAGAACTACTCTTGATCCATAAAAAAATGGGTTTGGGTGTTGAATCATCCGACTCCTTGGTATCTCAGCACTAACAGAAGTATACAAGAGTGAGTGAAAAAGGGCCACTTGCCATATCAAGAGAATCCAGTTTATTTCCCCAAAAAACAGACTTCCTCAATGCGTGGTCAGTGACTTGCAGAACTTGGAGATCTTAAGTGAGGCTACGAAATTAAACCTACAAACTATCACAGATCTACAAATCCCGGAGCTGGCTCCCATCATCCCCGTCCAGATATCAAGCTCTCGCCCCCACAAATCAAGTCAATGGAACCAGAGCTCAAATCAACGCGCCATTCACTTTAACCTCGACTTCAAACAAAAAAAAAGTGACCATAAACGACCCTCAGACGTCGCCATCACTGAAGGTATAAATCACCGGGCGCAAGTAGAAACTCTACGGGCAACATGCAAAACCCAAAACAAACTCACAATCGAAAACAGACTGAATTCCAAACCGGTCAAACAAAACACCGGCCAACCCCACCTCCTTCCATAAACTTGTTCAACCTCGAACACCCTCTCCGAAACGGCCATTACGCGCACCACGCTCGCCGCCCACTCTCAACACCAAAACCACACAACGTAACGTACTTTGAAACTCAAACTGCCAAAATCTACACTACCATAGTCGACACGCCCTGCTCAGAGTGCAACTCCAAGCGCGCTCAACTCATCAGTGCTGTGGCTCCCTTCGAGGACCCCCAAACTCGGCGATTTCCTCAAAATTCCAGCCGTGAGGAGACGCACTACTGTGGAATTTGAAAAGTGACGGGCGGGCGCGCACGGTCCTGAATTCGAGGTTTTGATGGGATCGTTGGGATTGTTGAGATTGCTGGGGTTGGGTCGATGAGCTCCAATCAGAAGCAGCATCAGAAGGAGTGCGTGACTGGGTTTCGGCCAGGCGGCAGGGGCGCGTTCCTGTTGCGCGCAGTAGAGTCGTGATTGTTGTGTAGTAAAAAGGCCTTTAGTTTCTTTCCTTGGGTGGTTCCTCGGAGGGATTGAAGGCAGTCCTTTTGGTCGCCTCGTTTGCAGCCCAGTTTTACGGAACTGACGCGAGATGCCGCTTTTAGACGCGCGCCCTGGCTTGCGGGTTCTGCGGACTCTGGACTGGCGAAGTAGAGCTTATAGCATCGCCACCAGTTGCACTCAATTTGCACTTCCTACCTCATGGAGATGTGGCGGTGCTGTGAAGACCTGATGCACGCCAATCATCTTTAACCCCTAAAGGACGGACCTATAACCACTGATTTTAGGCCTCATTGCCCATCTCTCAGTTTGTTGCCATTTTTGAACTAGATATACATGAAAAATTTTATATTTATTTTTCAGAGATGAAATTACATGTTTTCTTTACTGCACAAAAAATTTAGATTTTTTTGAGGAAAATTGATTTTTTTGATAATTTCTGAAGAAAAAGTGAAGAAAAATCATATCCAATAGAAAATTATTTCAAAAAATCTGAAAATTTCACCATGAGTGTACATTATAGTGACAAACATCATGGTGGAAACTCAAATCCCATATCATTCTATAATTAGAATGCAATAGGCATTGAAAATACATTCAAAGTTCAAATTGCAATAAAATATTCAATATTACGAATTTTTTCAAAATGCCAATTGGAGTAGAAACAAGAATACATGACCTTCATTTCAATAGTTGGACTAAAATTCAAAAACTATCATTTTTTTGGAGAAATTTTAGATGTAAAGCAAGGAGCAACAACTTCTCAAAATACATTGAAAATAGCATATTTTGTGGTCCATTTTTTTTACTAATTTTTGATTCACGTGAATACAAACACTAACAAAATAACAAACTCACTGAGGTACTCTTCATAATCCTCTGTGAAAGGTCAAGAAGCAAAAAATGGATGAAAAAATGCTTCCAGTCTCCCTGCTCACCACCGCACAGTCATCCAAATGCCAGGAAATGGCGTTCCTGGCGTTCCTGGGTTAAAGTCCTCACTAAAGTTTTTTCTTTTCTTTCTCACACCTCTCACTAGTTTCTATGTCTTCCACTAAGGCCATACTGTAGTTGAAGTTGACCAAGTTGGCATGAGTATAAAATTGTCTACTACAAAGGCCCTTTGTTGCCAAGTAAATGTGGGAGTGATAGGAAGAACGGCACAACTTGTATTGTTTTTTTCTAAACAAGCGTGGTAAGCCTGAAGTGATGTAGCCGAGGCCCTTGGCAAGACCCTAGGGTTACAGTACAAGAATGCTTAAAGCAACTCCACTATTTCAACTTTGTATGGAACTTGAAAAGGTTTTTGCATAGAAAAGTCACCCAATGAATTGAATTAGTGTTTTCACTTCTTACGAAGCAATTGTAGTGCATCCATGCTTCATCCCTCAGCAACACCATATAAAACTTGTTTTATGTCGGTGAAGACATCATGAAAGAGAATGATTCCTCTATAGTCAATGATTTTGAGTTGTTGCGTGAACTCTAGCATGGTCTCAAAAGACCTCAACAATGATGTGGGCGAAGCATTATCAGTAGTGTTGCTGAGGAAAATCGGAATTCTCATAGAAGTATTGTAATGGAGCACTAGAACACCACCTGTTGCAGTTATGTTTGTCTTGGAGTTTGCAGTGGAGCTGCTATTACTAGAATATAGCATGTTGCAATACAAAAACACCCAAAATGTTTCATCAAATTCAAAGCTTTTATTGAGAAGATGTTTAGATGTCAATAGGATCTAACTAGCAAGAACAATTGATTGAAAAATTGTTTGGATGAAAATATTATGAATGAAATCATGACACAATTTGTATGTAATATAAAAAATGAAGTATGTGCTCCTATAATCATCACTAATTACAACTGAGCATAATTACTATTATTTAATATGAATGTTTTTATATGATCTTATTAGAAATTGAAAGAGGATTTCAACACACTTGAATATGCATTATTTGGACACTATATAAATAAATTACTAAATTTTGAAGTACTATCTCTAGGTAAATCAAAAACTTACATGAGATTCTTATAGACTCTTGACTGTGTACATTTAGATAATAAGTATCTAGATTTTGGGGACACTTATTTATCCAAATTAAGATGTGTCACATTTTGGACAATGTTAATTGTAGGTATACAATTGAGTCTAATAATCTTACAAACTAGCCATTGTGCCATTCAAAAAATTGTAGAATATTTTATATACAATTGGCATTTTTCATCTTACATAATTAACATTCAAATCATGCATTTATCAATACCAAATTTCAGTTTCAAAAACTAAACTTCATTTTTGGTAAAATTATTTCATTTAATATTCATAATTTGACATAATAATTGGTTGAAAAACATTGGACAAGTGATGAATTTAAAAATAAAATAAAGATTGCATAGATATGTAGAAAACATCTATACGCACATCCCTTCCTTCAACAAGCATCTCCAAAAATGTTTCAAAATTCCCTCAATAGAGGTTTCACTATTGGGATGACTATGCCTAAAATTTGTAAAATAGATATCTCTTTATTGTAATTAAATTTTTCTATTTTATCCTCACATGATAACTAATTTTGAACATTTGTGCATGATGGTACAATCAATTTGTCAAAATCTAGTTAAAAAATAGAATATCTATTGAACAAAATTTGGGCATTGTCACCTCAATATTGAAATTAATCTCTATTGAGGGAATTCTAAAACTTCTTTGGAGATGTTTGTCAAAGCATAGATGTGTATATAGATGATTCCTACACATCTAAGCAATTAAACTTAAAAAATTCATCACCAATGTTTTTTCAATCAATTATCATGTAAAACCATGAATGGACAATTCACCAATGAATTGCCTCCATTTTTGACAATTCATTGGTGTGTAAAATATAATATATCCAAAATTATTCTTGCTATAATGAAAAGTTAATGGATAGTGGTTCAACATATCATAATTGAAACTAAATTTTTTATATTTGCATATGACCGAGCTATAAAAAACTACTTAATATATGTACAAATGAAATGGAATGGAGTTTAATCAAATTTCCATCAACATGATGGACCACTTCTTAATATGAAGTTCAAAAGACTTTGCAAGCTTGTCAATTCCCTTGAAAAAAATTCAAAATTAATGAAAGTTTTAGATATTTGAATCTATGTTCACTAGGCACTAATAAAAGAAATTGGTGATAAAAAAAAAGTCTTGAAACTCAAAATATTGATTCATTTTCACATTGTAATATCCAAATGACAACACCTTAATTTTCACTCTTCTTTACAAACATGTGATTCCAATATAAAAGGATACAATTTCTTTCTTTCTATCTATAGTAGTGGTAAAGCTTCATCTTGGTTATTTCTTAGTATTGTGATATATTTTTTCATTGGATTTCAATTGAACCTTTGATATTCAATGCTCAAATTCACTAAGACCATTTTTATACAAAAGACAATGAAAATGTGGATGTTTATTTGTATTTCAAGGACTTAAAAAAGAATTAATTTTTTTTATTATCAATGTAAGGATAGACACTTAGATGGGATTCAGCCCATTGGAAGGGTTGTTTCACGTTGGTTCATGTTGCTAGGAACCAGCCTGTGCTATTTGGAAAAAAAATAATTAAAAAAATATTAATTTTTTAAAATTAAAAAAATACTAAAATTAAAAAATATTAATATTAAAATATTAAAATATTAAAATCATTAAAAAATTAAAAAATTATTATTATTTTTAAATATTAAAAAATTAAAAAATATTATTAAAAAATTATTTAACAAATATTTTTTTAGTATTTGCTGATGTGGTTGACTCTCGACCACATCAACAGCCTGCATGGCGGAGTTCTCAATGTTTGGGAACGTAGAGGAACTTGCAACTTTATACAACAACAGAAACTCATCTAATGCATTCTTTTTAGGTTGCGAATTTGTTTGCTCAAATAGAAGAATTTTTTCCCAATGGCAATAAATGCCACAATTATATTTAATTGTAAAGGTTTAAGATGTGAAAAGTTTTTACTTTCCATTTATATTTTTTCATACCAATATGATGTAAAATATCTTTTACAAATGTAAGATTTTATAGTCTCTTGCCACAATTAGACAAGGATAATTAAAAAAAACTACCCCTTGATATCAACAATTAAATCGAGGAGAAAGCTTGAGCCTCTTTTGTTTTATACTTTCCCTCATGTGAATGTATTCCATTGGGAAGAAAACAACTAAGAAATCAATTGGGGGACATTGATAAATGAGAACATAAAAATGTTGACTGATGATATATAAAAAATTGTTGAAAAATGACACTAAGCAAGAAAATTGTTGATTGGCGATGAAAATATAATGGTTGATACCAAAAAATGGTCTATTGATGACACAAGATATAAAATGACATTAATGGTCAATAATTGACACAAAGAAATTAGTTGACATATGAAATATTTAAATTAATTATTGACTGTTGAATATCCTAATGGAGATCATTCAAGTCCCTCACTTTCTAAACTCACCTTATATTTAAGATGAGCAAGTTCGCTCTCCTTCCCATCAACCCAACTTATAATAATTATTTGAAATTGTCCTCCACTTGTCTCCCTATCTCATCTCATTCTCATTCTGGATTTGCTTCACACATGGCCTCTCACACTCTACTTACGCAAATTTACCACATGCCATTCAGCCCCCAACATTCGTACAAAAGTCGATGCTTTACTTGGAGAACCAGTGGACATCCGGAAGACGTTATCTCCTCCCTTGCCCGCCTATGCTTCGTGTGTCTGGCGCATTCTGCAAAGAAGACACAGCCGAAGACTTCAGTAGCTCCCCGGGACTCTGGGTAACTTATTCAATTTGGTTAGCTTCTGGCTCACAACAACTGTTTCCTCTCATAGATTAGGCAAGTTACTATGTTCCTTTGGATTTGCCTGGTGTTTGGAATTGGAGGCGGAGGGATTGAAGCCCGATTGAAGACGGAGCAGTCGCTGTAGTTTTACTTTGAAACATGACGAGTAGTACGATACGTGCTTAGCTTCACGACGTTGTATTGCGGATATGGCAGAGGGATGCGGATTCGGCTGAAACCGCATTGTCGTTTGGATTAGAAACAGAACGAGGAAGGCGATCAGTGTACGGCTTCGGTGGTGTAGTTTATAGATCAGGAGAGATTGGCTGATCGCAAGTTGCGTTTTAAATTTAGGGTTGAGAGTTCTTGTTTGCTTGAGTGGGAAGGTTGTGAAGGTCTCGTTGCGCTTAGTGAATTGTCTTCTTTTTGTCGTGGGGGATGACGCTAATTAGGTTGTTGATTCTAGAACTGTCTTGGTGTTAGTGGTTTCAAATTTCGATCGGAAGTGCCCAAGAATTTAAGCGCCTGTGTTCGTTATATTTGTATGACAGATTGGAAATCATGAACGCCTTCGGGCTCCGGTTTCCTGTGTGTTCAGTTGGAGGTGGAATTGTGCTCGACACGTACGTATCGCCTCACAATGTGGAAAAATATGAGCACGGTTTGTCGAAGGTGACGAGTTTGCGAGGACTGGGACTTGCTCGTAGAAAAAGAATTAGGCCCACTGAAATAAAGGTGAGTTGCTGAGCCTTGCTTTTTCCGATTTTCAAACTTGAGAATGTTTTAAGTGCGCTATGTGTTCAGTCGCTGACGAAGCCATACTGACACCTTGCGTTTCTGATGTGGTTGACGAAGACAGCATCCACTTTCAGCAAGGAGAGTTCTTGCTTCAGCTGGGCCTGCTGAACAGTCTGTTGAAAGCAGTGCTGCGAGTTTTGACAGTAATGGTGCAGGGACGCAGCAGGCTGCACTAAAGAAGCCGGATTTACCAGAGAAGCAACGAGCAAGCGAAAGCCAGAAATTCAATTGGAACGCCCAGTGGTATCCAGTTGCAGTAATAGACGATCTTGATGAAAATGCCCCCACCCCGGCTACCATTATAGGTCGACCTTTAGCAATATGGTGGGACAAGTCAAGTAGCAAATGGCAGGTTTATGATGATCAGTGTCCTCATCGATTAGCACCCCTTTCGGAGGGTAGCATTAGTGAAGATGGACATTTGAGATGCTCCTACCATGGCTGGACTTTCAAGGGTGATTCTGGCGAGTGTACACATATTCCTCAGGCTCCGAAAGATGACACACGGGTCAGTAATTTATGCCGCAACCTTTACAAAGTTTGAACAAACTGTACGTAGGGAAATCCGCGTTGTTGCGGTTTCTTTCTTTCTTAGACAGGGAAGGCTACGAGGACAAGTCCTGTAGCTTTAGTCAATAGACTAGCGAGCGAAGTGCTGTCTGCTTCGATCAAGAGCAACAGTGTTGAAGCATTTGGTGTACCGTATAGCCTTGCAGGCAATAGTTGACCTTCATGTTTGATAGGCTTCATCAATCCACTGACGACTTTAGTTCTAAGCATGTAGTTAGGTTCATTTCAATATGATATGTGCGAGTCTTATTAAGTCTGCGAAGTTTGGTACATGCAGGCTCATACAAACGAAAGGGCCTGCGTATCAGTCTACCCGAGCATGGTACAGCAAGGTCTCCTCTGGTTTTGGGCGGATCATTCACAAGGCCCAATTAACATGGAAGCCGCTGCCAATCCTCCTCCAGTCTTCTCAGAGTTCGATGACCCAACTTTCAACTTCAACTTATCATCACGCGACGTAGCATACGGGTTAGCTTCTGGAATCACGCTTCGATTCTTACTGCCTTTTTTCTTTTTTTTAACAATGACTGACGTATAAATCAATATTAGTTAACAAAAAATTCCACTGTGGCTCTGTCACTCACAACGAAAATTATGTGCCTCATAGATACGAAACGCTGATTGAGAATTTGATGGACCCAGCACACGTCAATTTTGCTCACCACAATATTCAGGTTAGTATCCTCCATATCCTTGCATTTCGTTGATCCATTGACAAGACAGCTGAGTGGGTTGTACACGGATCCTTGAATCTAAGAGTCTCATGGTTTATTTTGTTTTTTAATTTTAGGCTTACTCACATTTTCTTACTCCATCATTTATGATGCAGAATTATGAGAGGTCTAAGTCTGTACTTCTCGTTATTTAAAATAGCGATTATTTTCTTATTTATCGATTATGAATTGCCTGATGAATTTGCAGGGAAATCGAAAAAATGCTAAACCGTTGAATTATAAAATTACAACAGAAATCACTCCTGCAGGCTTCAAAGGGGGGGATGAAATTAGCAAAGCGGCCTTCTATGCACCTTGCTGTTTCACCCTGCGCTACACTATACCTGGCAAGTCGCAGCGTGTTCCTGTAAGTAATGCTGGTGTGTATTTCACTACAAGATGTGCGTTGAAATTATGGTTTCGTGAAATTTGCCTTTGCTTGACAAATGTGGACACTTGGTTTGATGGTTTGGATTAATTATTATGAGATAATTGGACAAAGTCCTTTGGCTAAATTATTATGAGATTATTACTCGGACATTTTCGAATCTGAGTTACAGTGAAACTGCTCATGGTACACTTCGAGAAGGGACAAAATATGCTAATGTTGCTTCGCTAGTTGATCAGTAGTTCGCTTGTGTTCTTGCACAATTTCGAATTTTCGTTTGAAATTTTGTTTTACGTTGAGAGTTTATCAGTACGGTCTGAGCTTTTCCTGGACTAATGTCATAGGGAACGAGTTCGAAGCTCAATCAAAAAGACGATACGACGGGGAAAATTTCTAAAGAGGATCCTCCAAAGAAGATGTCGCTCATCCTCTTGTGCATCCCTATTTCCCCGGGTCGCAGTCGGTTAATTTGGTCATTTCCTCTCAACTTTGGTCGTTTCTTCTTTAAAATTACACCGCCATGGGTACGACACATGAGCAACAACTTGGTTCTTGATTCTGACATGTATTTACTCCATCTCATGGTAAGTCCTCATCCTACTACTAATCGATACAGATCTTATGCAGTACTATTTGAACCGAGAATGATCTAGTGTTCCTATCTATGCTTTGAGTGACATTGAGCCACCATTATATTGAGAGCCACCAGTACTTGCTCTCTGTATTTTCAAAGCGTGTCTCTGTATTTTCAATAAGTACTGTTGGTTTAGTCTTTGGATCCTAATTGCAATTCAAATTAGGGAGAACATCACTCAGGTCTTGTTAAATGGCAAGTTATTTAAGATTGTTGACTTTTTCAGAACTGGTTCAACCACAGGAAAGGAGGCTGGAGCATGAAGGTTCGAGTAATTGGTTCAAGCGATACTATTTAGCTACAACGGCAGATACTTACGTGCGCGGCTTCCGTAAATGGTTAAATGACTTCGCAGGCGGGGCTCCCGACTGGGCAGGGAAGTTTGAGAATCGATTACCTCCCTCACCTCCCAGACGAATCCTTTTGGACAGGTAAATATGCTCTTGTTCGCATTCGTTAATCATTGTTAACCTCTAGATTGCATGTCTGAAGAAGTAAGATTTCACTCCTGGCACTCATCCGCATAACGAAATGTGTCCACCGACTGTTTTTGCGCATACTTTGAGAGTCCGTCATATGTTCCAATAGTTCAGAATGCTAGTTCGACATTTGTTCAAATTCCTGTGCTTGAGAACTTTTTGGAGCTTCACATGTTTTGTAAGGCTGCATTGAACCTCGTATTGCAAATTCTTGATTTTCAATACCTATGATAGAGAGGTCTTCTATTCACCAGATTCATGGCGATGGTTCACAGGTATTACCAGCACGTAGTGAATTGCAAGTCATGTAAAAATGCTTTGAGAAATTTCAAAGCCTTGGAAGTGGGACTGCAAGTACTTGCAATCGCGTTGGTAGGTCTGGTGGCAGCTTCTGCACTTGTCCCGATCCGTCCGGTAGCATCTCTCGCCGTACCCTTAGTGATTGGAGCAGTTTTGTCGACAATTCTCTCTCGTTGGCTGGCAAATTTCATCTACAAAACCTTCTACTTCCACGACTATAGTCATGCTGCTGTCAAGTAGAAAAAACCTGGAGATGAAGTAAGCTGCATCTCTTACATGGTTGTGGCATTCTGATGTAAATTGTAGGACTGAGAAATTCTTAGCAATCATCCAGAGATTACTCGAGTATCAAGGGCTGAATCTTTTTGTAGCTTCGTTCTTTGTAGATCATCTTTTTATTCGGCCACTCCAGTTTCAATTTAGCCGTGTTCGTGAAGCATGTTTAGTATTTCCGCTGCTGTGGATATTACTGCAGCCGTGTCATTTTACATAGAGTCCTTCCCTTCCCTTTACCTTGTATGCATCGTCACTAGAACTTTCTTTCATTGAATTAGTTGTGGTGTTGACTTCTTAAATTGTTCTCCATCTTCATGCTTCAAGGAATACTGTATCCAGGAACCTACAGATTGGAAAGTTTGTACTTTGTAGTTTGTACTGAATGCTTCATGCAAAGAGCATGCATCAATATTGAACCATCTCTCAGCAACGGTCATGTCCGAGGGTAACTGGCAGAGAAAGTAGGCAACAGGTCACTGTTGAAGTTCACCAGCCACATGCTACCCCAACAAATTATGTCCTATTAGAGTTAATCGCAAAGTGTGTGCAATGAGGGACTAAGAGTAGGAGTTTGGGAAAAACAAAGGGCGAAACTCCTTGGAGCACCAAAATTGGGGTCCAATGGAGTTTGATGTTGTGTTTCTTATGTACTATGTTTAGTTAACTTTTCTTTGACACCTATTTACAACCATAGGATGAACTTTATGATTAACTGTGTTGTCCCCAAGTTTTTTCTTAACTTTTAAAAATTTTGATACTGAAAATATCTTGAAATTCAATGAAAACTACACTAGTAATGAAATATCACCTTCCATGTGGCCCTTCTTTTGATTCTTTTTCAAAATCAAATTTGAATTTTTATTGAAATCATGTTCTTTTTGCAATGGGAACAAATCATAATTGAGTACAATTTAATCATATTGAATTGGATTCTCATATTTTGGTTCCACCCTTGCAAGTCTGAGCAACAAGAAGGGTCAGTGGTATGTGTCACTTTTCATCCTTTATTAGACCTTATGAATACTTTTGAGAATTAAGGTAGGTACACCTAAAATGGCACCTGACCTAAAAGCGCCATCTAGAACAAGTATACATTTTTAAAATCAATCATCTTCATAGGTTGTAGATGGCACTTTCAGAAACTGACTTTGACTGCTAATAACTTTTGCATACAGTATTCAAATCTTATGTTTTTTAGTGCATTGGAATGTGCTTGTTCTTGCCCACACAACTAAATCAAAATCTAAGCAGCCTAACAATAATAACTATACACAGTGCCAATAAGTGGCGCTTTTAGGTGTACCCACCTTACATTAGAATTTAGGTTTGTGATATTTTTGAAATGATAGTATTTAGATAGAGTCATACAGAACCTAATCACAATGAGTTTTCTTCTTCCTAAATTAGAGTTTTTTTTGTCACTATGTTAAAAGTAAGTACCTAATTCTAATAACTTAAACATTATAGCATGTATAGTATGAGAAATTTGTTGAGAAATTGAGCTCTATGTGTGTTGACATAAGGATGAGTAAGAATGTAAAAAAATGAATCTTTTTCCCAAGAATGAATATTTTATTCAATATAAATGTGGATTTTTCATTTAGATCCATTTCAGTCTCATAGACTTACCTATTTTGGTTAGCATTGGCACTTCTCCCTAAGCAAAGAGGGAAGTGAGTTGATTGGATGAGAAGGTATAAACAAAGAATCTTTTTTTAATGAACATTACATCCAACTAGTGTCTACAATAGGTCACCCTATACAACTATTATGGAAATTGTTTGAAATAGGTACTTCTATTTTATTGCAACACCAAGTAGCAAGAATGGAAGATAATGTAACTTGATTGGCACTTCTCCCTAAGTAAAGAGGGAAGTGAGTTTAGTGGATGAAAAGGTACAAAACAAAGAATCTTTTTTTACAAACAATGCATCCAACTATTGTCTACAATAGGTTACCTTATACAATCATTATGGGGGATTGTCTGAAATAGGTACTTCTACCGTATTGCAACACCAAGCAACAAGAATGGAGGGTGATGTGACTTGATTTATCAAATTATTTTAACATAAAAAGATATCTTCTAGAACCTATCTCATCACCTTTGAAATTGATTATAAAAAAATCATTATTTACTTTTGGATATGATGTTGAGTTTGTATCAATCTTTAAACATCTTGTTTTCAATTGTATAGAATTTTTGGTTCTATGTGATAGTTCTCTATAAGATAGTAATTGAACTACTTTTCAATTTGAGTCTATCGTTTCAAATGTAAGTGGTTCTAATTGCTTATGACATTAAGCACATTAATCACTAAGGTTCAAGTCTTATAAAAATGATGTATCATCTAATACAAACTCATAAAAAGCTTATCTTTTAGGAAAAAAATATAAAGACAATTGGGAACTTCTAGCTCCTTGTGTCAAACAACTTTGGTTTAATCATGTTTCACTTAGCATATATAATATGTTGGGTTTGATACACTCAAATGTTAGGGTTGGCAAAAAATATTTCTAATAGTAAATGCCAAAATTGTTGATATTTTAAATTGTATGAAAAAAACAAATCTTTTTATTTTTAGACATCTTCCAAATCACATTTATTAACTTTAATTACTTATATGGTAGGGAATGCTAACCCTAACCAGAGGGCACAATGAGCTTACATTCTTTTCTATAAAAACTGAAATTCATAGTTTGGAAAAAAACTTAATTGAAAAAAAATATTGAATTTAAAGACCATTGCTCCCTTTTGGACTTCTTTTTGAGAAGTTTGGTCTTGAAATCTATTTATTATAATCTTGAGATAACACCACAACTAAATCTCAATGAAACTTTGTAAAGTGTTGCATAATTGATAGTTTTGTGAGATCCTACAGTTACATTGCTAAATTCACAAAAAGATTAACCATATCAACAAGTATTGGTCTTCAAAATGGAGCCAAATTATTACATTTTCTTGGCAAAGCATCAATTGATGTTCTTTGTTATATAGATGCAAGCCTCCCCACCACAATATGTGTTTCTCTTACCTTGAAATGCTACTAAGAATGTTTAGTGTCATTTGGATGACTTTGAGTAGGGTTGTAGGAAGGAGAAAAAAACATTTTTTCATTTAAATTTGGGGGGAGTTGCTTGAATTCATTTCCACTAAATAATATTTTATGATGCCTCACTAATTTTTTAGCATATTTTGGCTATTTCTTTCTCTTTTCTCAAAATCCAATTTTTAGTTATAAAAATGATATTTTTTTGAGTTTGAGCTCAACTAATAAAGTTTATGAAATTTAGTTTCTACTTCAATTGGAAAATTCTAAAAATTCAATATTTTATTGCAACTTGAACTTTGGACCTATGACTATAGTTTGTTGATTTTTTAATTTAGGATGATATGGTAACTTTGGGTTATACTATGATGTTATACACTATAATATATACCAATGGTGAAATTTCAGATTTTGGAGTACATTAGGGTTAAGAGTTCTTTCTTGGTTCCTATAAGTCTCCTTGTGCTTGCATAAATCAAGAAAGAGAGTAATTTTTGTTAGAACTACACTGCATACACCATAGACAATGGACTATAGTAATTAGAAAATGGTCACTATAATATAGATTTTAAAAATTTAGTGCAACATTTTTAGCACATAGTAAATTGTGAAATATTTCACAACCTTCTTAGACATATTATTTGCAAAGTTTTCACCCACTTCAACGAAGTACCTACAATATATTGTGTGCTTCATGTAGATAAAATAGATAAAGTATGGATTATATAAAAAATAGATCCAAAGCATAATCTATGCAAATGGAGTGCCATTGTGTGACTAATGTTTTAATTATAATTGTTTAACTCTTAAGATTTTTAGCACATAATGAGAACACAATTTACAAAGTTACAAGCTCAAAAAATATATGTGGGTTTAGATTTTGCTCTTTAAACATGATTTTTTGTCACTTTTTCCAGAGATCTTTCTTATTAACACAACCATCATTTTGTTGATTTATGGAGTTGTATTTAGTACCTCTAAAAAATATGATTATCCACCATTAGTGTGTAATGTTAGTTGGCTTGGTTTACTTAGTGTTGTGTGCCATTGGACTCTTTTTTGCAAGATAGGCTAACCGGTGATAGAAAATGGAGGATATCAACATAAAAAGATCTATACTTTTTTTTCCGTGGCTTCGCGCGAAAAGCCATATGACACAAAACTATCATGTATGGCTCTATGAGAGGACAAATTAGGTCACCTTAGAAAATTGTCACAAAACTTCAATACCCCATGATCCATCATTCTAGTGGCAAATTTTGAATAAAAAGTTTAAAATTAATGCTCAGATTTGACTTTAGTCTCTCTTAACCAGATTAAATAAGTGAATTCTACTTGGGTTGGCAAAATGGAAACTTTATAAAATATTATTTTTTCTTGTACATGTGAGCAAAATCATCCTTTGTGATAGTGTTGATAGAGGTGGGTCAAATCTTCGACTTCATGAAAGATGTGCCTAGGTTGACTTTGATGATCATCTAGAAGTTTTGATGGAGGGATGTAAGCAAGGAGTTCATTAGCATAATAGGTCTACAAATTGTTGTTGTTGTTGTGCACTTACTAAGATACTTGCAATTGCTTGATAGTTAAGAGCAATTTGCGTGTTATAAAAACATAAGATCCACCTTCTTTTCTAAACAAGCAATCCACAATTTTGAAGTAATGAAGTTTTGGCTCACTCATTGAGATGCTTTGAAAGAAGGATGATTATTTGTGGGTAACAAGCTCTTTGAGGTACTAGTCAAGACAAAAAAATCCCTTCAATAGAAAATATAGGAACATGTTAGTTTTTAGAGATGATAAATTTTGGAAAATTCCAAATCATATTTGAAATCATGGATTTTGAATTATGTAAGAGTGATTACATATTAGGGATCCATGATTCCAAATATGATTTCAAATTTTCCATCTAAGATAAATAATTAGGTCATGTATTTTTTAGAGGCAAACTTTCATGTGGTCTAGCCTTTTATCTCAAAAAAAAACCTTGTAGTCATTGTCATGTGACATTCATATGACTTTTGATGTGAAAACTTCAATACCACACTACCAATAGATGCTACTTTCATATGAACTTTCTAGGATTGGAAATTTTGATAACTTTAAATAAAATTATAGTTATTCAAGAAAGTTTTTCGAACCTTTAAAAAAAAAATATAGAATCCCAAAGTTCCAAAATAAAAGTACGTGAAGTCTCCAAAAGCACATTTGAGAAATGTAAAGTTCATTAACTTATGGATGGCATATACTATTTTAAGTATTTTATCTATACCTTAAGTAAGTAAGAAAGTTAGTTAATTATATTTTGTTTGTTTGTTACAATGAGATCTCCTAAATTGTGCGTCCCCCAATCATGTGCTTGGTACCATTGAAAAGTTTTTTGTAAGGAGGATTTCTTGCCATTGTGTTGTTTTCTTTCCTTCCTCAGGATGTTATGCAATTGGTAGCATTGATGCAAGTGTGTTTGCTGCAATGCAGGCACTAGAAGAAAATGAGGGGTTTTGCAACTACAAAAAGCAACTAGTTTTTAGTTGCACCGAACATTTGCAACTGGTGAGAATTTGGAGGGCCCCAGTTGCTATGGACAAGTTTTCTAGTTGCATCGTAGTTGCAAGGCAAAATGTTTTAGTCTTGCATTCTGTAGCTTACGTGGAACTTCATCGATGCGCTTTATGACGTGGTTGCCTACGTGGTATTCACTGTTGTTTGAGGTCGATAACTAAGTTGCAACTTGTTTGTGATTTCATTGCAACTTTGATGCGATTGGTGTGCTACTTCATTTCAACTACTTCGCAATTGCTTTAGGTATATATTTGATTATGGGACAATGATTATGGGACAATGTTTATGAGACAATGATTATGGGACAATGATTATGGGACAATGATTATAGGACAATGTAAACAGTTTGCAACTCATTTACGACATGTTTGTCACTTCTTACCAACTGGTTTGCAACTAGGTTATGACTTTTTCTATGACTACTGTAATTACTTTTTAGGATATGTACAACTTTTTTGTAATTTTTTTGTGACTCATGAATCATGAGTACAACTTATTTGCAACTACTATGCATCTTGATGATACATTTGTGCAACTTGTAATCGACTGCATACAAGTGTTTTACAACTCATTTGCAATTGATGGTCAACTAGTATACTCATAATACAATATACAACATATTATACACAATATACCATACATAATACAACACATATAATATACCATATATAATACAACACATATAGTCTACCATACATAATACAACACATATAGTATACCATACAATACTCATTATACTGGAAAAATATGTTAGGTAGCTCCAAAGGCCACTTATTGTGATTTTAGGATGTTAAGAAGACGAGTTATTTATACAAGTGGGGTGGCAGTAGGTATGACAAATGATATGGGATATATAAAATGCACGAATTATATTAAAGTAAAGTTGTCTTCTTGCAGTTGTTTTGTAGTCGTAAACTAGTTGTATTTTGGTTGTTCTATAGTTGTTTTCTAGTTGTCTTTGAATTGATTTCTAGTTGCACTGTAGTTGTGGATTCCACATAGCGCAAAGTTGTCCACATCGACACTTCTAACAAATATAGGATGTAAAATACCTACTCTATTACGATTTCATTTTCCTACATTTTTTTCTACGCCTACTCTGCAACTACAACAACATACACATCAAAGTTGGTGCAAGAAACTTGTGTTTGATAGAGATTTGTAAACACATCAAATGTGTTTGTCAACATCATTATTTAAGCTTCTAGTTTGACTATTCCAAAGGATGTGCCACCTCTTCCTCCTTTTTCATCTTTGGTTGGAGCCATAGAGTTATCCAAAGAAGACAATCTCTTAACATTTGCAAGATATTGAAATTTTTGCAATCCATTTTGTTATTTTCAAGTTTCAAACTATCTTTGTATTGTTCTTTAGTTCAAAGAGACTTCATATACAGATGTATTATATTTTGTGAAAGAAAGAGTCAACTAGAAATCCTCTGTTCCATGAAAGCCATTGAGCCAATTTTATCATAAAGTTGTAGAAGCCATTATGAGCTATATTTTGAAGTGTTGTTTTCAACCGATATGAGCTTTATGTAGGGCAATGATTCATTCATAACTCATGTAACAAAAGAACAAAATGTGAACTAAAAGCAAATTCCATAGCATTTCAAGTAACAAATCCGACTATAATTGTTTTATAGTCTTCCGGTTGTCTATAGTTATTCTATATTAATCTTCCAATGATTTTTTAGTTGTTTTTTACTTGAAATGTAATCATTTCTTAGTTGCATAACTTATCTTCTTGCAACGACGCTAGCATGTCTGCATGTGAGCGTGTGAGCATGAGCCTAAGAGCGGTGAGCAGGGATTGTGTGAGCCTAGAGCCTAGAAATGTAAAATATGATGTAATTTGTAAATATTTTTTATTAAAAAGTTAAAAGACTGATTTTTTTTCACCAAAATTGCTATGTCTAGAAAAAAAATGACCTATTACCATGGGACCTATGCTCATGGATTTTATATCTAAAAACTTGGGAAGTTGGTGCTATTGCATGTTTTGAAGTTTATATTACATCTCGTATTACATTTTAAGAGGTTGTTTGAGGGTGGATTGGTCAAGTGAGATTACATATAATTTATAGTGAATTCTAAAAATAAGAGGAAAACAAATGCAGTGAAAATATTGTAGGATGTAGAGCATTGTGTACATAATAAAATATTCTTTCATTGCAACAAAGAATACATATTGGAATATGAAAATAATACTTTTTTACTTGAATTTAGAGATTTTGAAGATAATATATTGATACTACGTATCTACTTCATATCATGATATTATCTACCAACTAACTTGAATACTCACACGTCTTGATGATTCTAGCAACAACAATTACTTGCTTTATTTCATCCAAGTTGAAGGTAGGAGCATAGATGAATGTGTCTATCTTATAATCAAATTTACACAAATAATGAAAGATATAATAAACGTGTTTGTAGTTTATGTACATGTCACATTTTCCAATAGAGGCCTCATTTATATTTCCATAATGAGGACAAGTACAAGTTCATGGAAAATTGCAAAGTGTAATATTATAAACCTTCTGGTTAGGGTTTGTACCAAACAAAAATATAATAATAGCACCTACGTGCTAGAAGTTCAAACAAGATAGTAAGGAAATAATTACCCCAATTGATATTAACTTTGAATGTATGTGTAATTTTTTGTTAAAGACAAATTTTGAAACTTTATATCATTTCTTGCACTTTGAAAGCACAATTCCAACGGTATATAGTATATAAAAAACGGATGCATATTGAGTCATTTATGACCTCAAAACTACAATAGCATCCTAAAATTTAGCTTGAAATGTTTAGATTTCAAAGATTTTAAGGTGCCTTGCTATCCCCAGTCATTGATGGGTGTAATTTTCAGGGTTGCAATTTAGGGCAACAAATGTTAGGATTTAGTCAAACACTATAGTTCATGTATTCTTTGTTATCCTCCGTTGTTAACGGCTACGCTTTTAGAGGATTCAACTTCGCTTCTTCAATGAACCTTGTTACCCCCGCCGTTAACAGTTGTGCTTTTAAGGGATCCAACTTCGCTTCTTCGATGGCTCTTGCTACCCCCCGCCGTTAACGGCTGCGCTTTTAGAGGATACAACTTCGCTTCTTTGATGGACCTTGCTACCCCCTGCCGTTAACGGCTGCGCTTTTAGAGGATCCAACTTCGCTTCTTCGATGGACCTTGCTACCCCCTACCGTTAACGGCTGCGCTTTTAGAGGATTCAACTTTGTTTTTTTATGGACCTTTCTACCCTCCGCCGTTAACGGCAGGAGATATAGAGATGCAACTTTGTTTTTTTTATCAACTTTGTTACCCCCCGCCGTTAACGGCGGGGGGTTGGAGATGCAATTTTTTTTTATGGACCTTGTTACCCCCCGCCGTTAACAGCGGGGGTTTGGAGATGCAATTTTTTTTTTTTTTATGAACCTTGTTACCCCCCGCCGTTAACGGCGGGGGTTTGGAGATGCAATTTTCTTTTTTTTTATGAACCTTGTTACCCCCCGCCGTTAACGGCGGGGGTTTGGAGATGCAATTTTCTTTTTTTTTATGAACCTTGTTACCCCCCGCCGTTAACGGCGGGGGTTTGGAGATGCAATTTTTTTATTTTTTATGAACCTTGTTACCCCCCGTTGTTAACGGCGGGGGGTTTGGAGATGCAACTTTGTTTTTTTATGGACCTTGCTACCCCCCGCCGTTAACGGCTACGCTTTCAAAGGATCCAACTTCGCTTCTTGTATGGACTTTGTTACCCCCGCCGTTAACAGCGGGGGTTTGAAAGACCACAATTTTTTTTCTACATACCACCATAAGTAAAGGACAAGGTTGGCACTTTCATGTTGAATATTTTGGAAATTCAACATTATATTGAATAAAATCCAAAATGTTCATCACAAAAGCCTCAAGAGTCACTTATTTGGATGTTTGTAAAATTGAAGAAGATAAGATCTTTATACAAATTGGATGGTAGGAGGTGAAGCAACGCATGTGGGATATATTAATATTTAAGATTAGTAAGAGTTTAATCTTCAAATTATCCCATATCCTTTGAAGGTTCATAAGGAACAATGAATTTCATTATAAAACCACTTCTTTACCCTCCATCCTCACCAAGTATCATTGTAAAATTTCCTTTAGGTTTTCATCGAGAATTTATTTGATTATACATGATCTTTGAACATTTCGACTTGTATTAAAAAAATTATTTTTTTACAACAATTTGCTCAATTAATTCTTGTTGAATTTGACAATTTTTTCTCTTCATTTTATTTATTTTTCCACATACTTCAAAATAATTATTTTCCACTAATCTTATCTTTCACCTATAGTAGAATCCATATATTGCATGCTGAAATTTTTCACCTTACTACCTCCAGCCATTAATCACTTTATTTTCATGATTTGATATTTGATTTCTATTGTCTTGTTTCTCAAATTGAATTGACCTGTGTATGATGTGGCAACAATTTCATTCAATGCCTAAAACTTCATCCTATGCCCAAATTGAACAATAAAACATGAATCTTAAATCACACTCCACCATTGAACTTTATGAAATTCTAGAAAATGAAATTTAACTTAGAATTCAATTAAACTACTTCCATTGAATTAATCATGTTTTTTATTTATTAAAAATGTTTTTTATTTAATAAATAAATAAAATTTAAATAAAGATAGTTAAAAAAAAAGGGACATCAATTAGCAAAATGGTCATTTAGAAAATTAAGGGTTAATACATTTATTTGGTGTATAATATATATCTACTATGTTCATTTTATTTTTTTCATATTCAAGATATTTCTAAAAAAATTAAAGCATAGTTAAGAAAATAAAATAAAATAGGTGGACCATTTTCATCCTTTAAATTTATATAAAGGCCCGTGGTTCATTGTCTTGGTACAAAATCATTAGTAGCATATTCATTTGTTGTTTAGTTGGACTATACATCCTTTCATCTAATTCTACGGTCATAGGTCCTCAATGGATTTATAATTTCTAAAAAGAAAAAAAAAAAATTGGAGGCTCACAGGCTCATGCTCTTAGGCTCACATACTAGCATCCCCGGTCTTCTTGTAGTTGTAAACTAGTTGTATTTTGGTTGTTCTATAGTTGTTTTCTAGTTGTCTTTGAATTGATTTCTAGTTGCACTGTAGTTGTGGATTCCACATAACGCAAAGTTGTCCACATCGACACTTCTAACGAATATAGGATGTAAAATACCTACTTTGTTACGATTCCATTTTTCTACATTTTTTTCTATGACTACTCTGCAACTACAACAACTACTTTGCAACTACAACAACATACACATCAAAGTTGGTGCAATTATAGAAAATTGCAGTTACAAGATAGTTATATAGGACACTTGTTGCATTTGAGTTGCATATGGCCGGTTGCAGCGGACACGTTTTTCTTCTAGTGAGGTGCAGGGGATTTTGAACAAAGGTTATAGTATTGCATGTTAGCCTTTAGACCCTAAACCTTAGTTTTGTTCATGGATACATGATATGCACATTTTGGTCCCACTCATTGTGTTTGTAAACACAAAGAACATTATATTTCTTACTACATTGTGCACATAAACTTTGTTTGTTGTTTGTTCTAATATGACTGATTTCATACTACAGTAAGCTTGCCTCTTCTAGCAAATTTGGTTGTAACTTGAATTGTTAGTGGCCTGAAATTTTCTCAATTTTTTTTAGGTCTATGCTACATTATATATTTTGAGAAGTTTTTTAAAACCAAACCAGACCATTTGATGTAGGCCAAAAACTATAGTAGAATTTTTTTTTCAATCTAATTTACCATATCATTATTCATAGAAAATTGGAATTATAAGTAATGCAAGCTCCGTCTCTATTATTCCAAAGTAGAAAATTACATAATTATAGCATATCAAAAAAAAAAAAAATACCCCCCTATAAAATAGTGGTTGGTCACACGTATATCCTTATTTTTATAAGGGAGTGTCTCCCCTGTAAACTTTTGTATGAACTTTATAGAATTATAGGATTAGAAATTTTGGTAACTTTAAGAAAATTTATAGCTTCAAAAAAGTTACAATTCAAGAAAGCTTTTTGAACCCTTTTTAAAAAAAATAAAGAAATCCAAAGTTCTAAAACAAAAGTAGATGAAGTTTCCAAAAGCACATTTGAGAAATGTAAAGTTTGTTAGCTTGTGGTTGGTATTTACTATTTTTACTATTTTATCCAAACCTTTTGTTTGTTTTGTTTTGATTTGTTTTTGTTTTTTGTTTTTTTGTTTTGATTGTTACAATGAGATTTCATGGATTGTACGTCCCCCAATCATGTGCTTGGTACCATGGGAAAGCTCTTTGCAAGGAGGGGTGCATGGGCTTTGTTTCATGACGTTTGGATCTACGACAAAAAAAAGATATTGAATTTTGAGGTTTTTATGAGTAAAAAATTTAGAAAATGAATTTTTCTTTTCTTTTGACTGTGGCAATGACGCATTTCTTGGTACCGTTAGAAAGTTGTCTACAAGGAGGGATGTACAAACTTTGCTTCGTGGGTGTTCTGACCCACAATAGAAAATATATTGAATTTCGAAGTTATTATGAATTTTAAAAATATAGAAAATTACTTTTACTTTTATATTTTATTATATTTGTGGCAACGACACAAGCAAGTGATGGATGAATGAACAGAATTGTATGGTTCAAAATGTCTGACTTCCGTCCTTCCGTCCTTCTTTGCATTCTAGGGGCACATCAAGAGGCTACCCCCAAAGAAAGCAAACTGGGGAGATGGATCACCTCATCTGTGCCGAACAGATAAGTTAGTGATTCTCCAAAAGGACAAATCCCCTTCGAAAGCCAGAACGCCTTTCCAAAGGAAAAGGAAGTAGGAGAGACGGCTGCTGCCGCAGAGAGAGCAGAGAGAGCAGAGTGCCACGTGAAGGGAGTGGGCTGCGGCACGACGAGGGCTGGCGATCGTCGGCGATTTGTCCCCAATTAGCACGATCGTCCGTAATTCCGTCGACCCTCCTTCTCCGCTCAGTCGGTCTGGACTCTTGGAACTCACTGGATAAACGAACGCATCCCCAAACGTCGTCACTACTCACACTTACACCAGCCGCCAGCTTCACGCCGATCTTGCTGAGGCTTCCACAACTCTCGGGCCCGTTCTCTTGCTCTCGCTGGCGCCGTCCTTTCTCTCGAACTTCTTTAGAATCTCTGCTTTGAAAATTTTCAGGGAAGGTTTCGTCATTCGCATTCAAGCATTTGCTCCCATCATGGTTTGTGCTCCGTTCTCCTTTTGTATATGTGGGGTTCGGATTTCTACCCTAATTCGTGGATTTTGTTTGATGGGAGGTCGGCAAAACGGTTGCGAGAGATGGATGTGTTAGGCTTTGGTGGTTTGATTTTATTTTGGACTGCTCGAGGTGTATCAGGGGGTAGGGGGGGGGGGTAGGTGGAAATGCTTGTCGTTGGGCTGAGATTGTTGATCGGATGTGATTAGGCGATGTTTATTAGAGTGAAGCGCAAGAAGACGACGTACTTTCTTCATTGTGATCCCTCCGAGACTGTGGTCGAGACGAAGCATAAACTACATGCGTTGAGTGATGTGCCCGTGGACCAGCAGCGCCTTGTGCTACTCCCTGCTCATGCCGTTCTTGATGACAACAAAACTCTTGCCGATCAAAAGGTATAGCGTTTGTGAAGTAAATTGTTGCTAAGTATTGGTAGGTTTAGGTGTTTTGTAGCTGAAAGAGATCGGCCGAGCGTGCTCTTGGTTTAGGATTGAAATTTTGGTAAACTTGAATTCTGCAACTTTCTTGCTGAAAGCTCTAAGATTTTAAACTCTTGCCATCTTACATAGGAATTTTGGATTTGTTGTCACTTGCATAACTACATGGCTACGTATGTTCCTAGTTGTTGCAAAAATTTTGTTTTCGAAAAGGTTACGTTTTTAATTCAAGCAGCTGCTTGAGTCTTCTTTTAGAAATCGGAATTCCTTGCTATGATTCATAGGAGTTTTTCATATGCTGCCATTTTCCTGGCTACATATGTTCTAGTTGTTGAAGAAAGAGCACGATAGTAGACTGCAATTTCGAGTAAAGCAGTAGGAAATATGTAATTCCAAGGAAGTTACCCTAAACTTAACTTCTCCTGTGTTATTCGCAGGTGGAAAATGATGCAGTTGTGGCGCTTACATTAAAGACAGTTGGTAAGTGGACGTTCAGTGCATTCTGATTTGTGTAGAAGCCATTTTCATTTTGTTCTATATCATGGAATAGTTCTCAATTCTAATACAGGTGCAGTCAGTAGAATGATAAAGTAATGCTTGCAATGGTGATGCAGAAACAGGTGATTGGGAGGAAGTTTGTATTGAGAAGCCGGCTGATCATGCCAACCTCATCGACCCGGAGTTAAGCTAAAGCGTGGCAGTTCCTGGAGAAGGGTGTATTGGTTTGTCGTTTCGGATTTAGTTACAGATTCAAATAGTGTGGATACAAAAGTATGACCGCAAGATCCTTTTTGTTTTTAAATTTTTTTGGAGATCCCTCGCTTGTGACTGGGACCATGACCATCTTTCGTATGTTGTGTTTTTGAGCCATTTCCCAATATTTTTATTGTGTGTGTTTTTGCAACAGAAATTTCAAAGACTTGTTTATAGCTGATTTCAGTCTTCGCTCTCTGTCCAAAAATAGGTTCTTGAATGGGTCTGATATGGGCGAAGCATGGGTTGTTTTTCGAATATTTATGAACATGCGTGATGGTAGATCCAGAGACCATAATTGCACTGCACGCAGACTGTAGACAAATTTATATGAAATTTTATGCAATGGATAACAAAATGTTTTATAATTTTGTCAAATTAAAATGTAAAAATTCTATTAAAAATGATTTAGGCCTCTTTTCATCATGAAATTAGTATTGAATATGCAATGTTTTAAGAATGAAAATCAAGTTTTTTTTAAACTTCAATAATGACCTTTAGGTTGGAATTGTTTTTTTTTAACTTCAATAATGACCTTTAGGTTGGAATTGTTTTTTTTTAACTTCAATAATGACCTTTAGGTTGGAATTGGTTTAGCTGATTTTTGGATTGACCTTTGGGATTTGAAGGCATGATTAAAATTGGAATGAGAGAATGAAGTAGGATGAAATGAAGTAGGGAAAAAATGGTAGAATGAAGCCATGATGAAAGTGGTGGAATGAAGTGAAGATGGAAATAATGGAAGTTCCAAGTCACAAGATTAGAATTGAAACCCATGGTGTCTTTTCAATTGTAAGAGTCAAAAGATTTTGAGAGATTCACTTAGAACCTTGGCATTCATTTAATTTACAAAACAAAGGTTAAATTTTTTTTGAAATTTAAAATAAATAAAGATGAGGGTTAAAAGATTTTTAAAGCAACCAATGGATCTTAGATCTCTAAGATTTTTATATTGACAAACATAGGGGCCAACATTGGTTATTAGTCAACATGCACCTCCAAAGTCCACCTTGACAAGTTTACAATTGGAAAGACTTCCTTGTCAAAGAACAAGTCTATTACCACTTTTTAAACTTCATTTGCAAGTACCAATAAATGTGATTTTTGTTTTTTGTTTTTTAGAGATGTAATTACATATCTTGTATCAGTCATGAATTTTTTTCATTTTGTTGTCAAAATTTGAAATTATTGTGAATTTATGAATGAAATGTGAGACAATTTATATCAATTACAATTGATGCTCCAAAAATTTGAAAATGTCTTTGTAGCTTTATACTATAGTGTAGAATACCATGGTGCAAATTTTTTACTACGCCATTCTAAACTAGAAAATCAACACTCTATGGTTATAGAACTAAAGCTCAAATTGCTATAAAATTCTAGTGACAATCTTTAAATTGGAATTGATTTAGCCAATTTTTTAAAGTGATCTTTAGGATTTCTTATATTAATAAATATAGAATTGACTTTGTAACCATGGAGGTCATTTGAAGCCCACAAGAGATTTAGAGTCTTTTCAATTGAGGAAATTGAAAGTTTTATGAAATCCCCAATGAAAAACTTTGAGGTTCAATTAATTTAAGAGATCAATGCCATAAAAATTTGGAAATTAAAAAGAGAAAATATGAGAGTTCAAGGAGTCTACTTTGCAACCATTAGGTTCAGATCTCTTGATAATTTACTGTCATTTCAATTGAGGGAATTGCAAAGTCTTTTTAGGGAACCAATGAAAAACTTTGGTAATCAATTAATTTCCAAAATAAGTGCCAAAAAAATTTGAATTTGGATTTAGATTCAAAAAAATATAAGAGTTGAAAGGATCCACTTTGCAACTATAGGATCCAAATCTTTGGGGTTTCAATCTTTTTGACAATTATAGAGCTCAATGCCGGCTAATGGTCAATAGACACCTCTAAAGTTTACTATAATGAGTTTACAATTGCCAAGACTTCCATATCAAAAGAAATCTAAAGACTTTCTATACTCAAAGAACAAGCCTACAATTATTTTTCCAAACTTCATTTTGCAAATACTTTGTGAATGTCATTTTTGTTTGTATTTTTTGGGGGAGATGTAACTACATGTGTTCTATTAGTTGTAAAAATTTCACATTTTCTTAGGAAATTTTTTAAATTGTCTTGAATTTCTAGTAAACAATTCATGTAAAATGCAATATATGTTCAAGAAATCTTGAAAATCTCTCCATGGTTTTATAGTGTGGAACATTACGGTGTATATTTCTATTATTATATCATTAGAAAATTAAGACTTCATTTTTGCAAATTATTTTTTCCATATTATTCATCAATATTTATAAAATATTTTCTATGTTTTATTTAGAACTAGAAATGAAAAGCCAAGGAATATCAATGAAAAAATTGATTGCCAATAGAAATCTAATGCAATTTGCGCTCTAATATTTGTGTGAAAATTCCCATTGCCAAAGCCTCCGAACCCCCAAACAGGGCCCTGAAACCTTCAATTGGGCATCATTGGTAGCTTGGAGAACAATAAAATTTTAGTTTTTCTTTTTCAAATTCTAAATTCAATTCTTCAATATGAAAAAAAAATTATTTCAAAATCCATAGTATAGAAGATTTTGATTAAGAAGATTCAAAGCTAAAAAATGTAGTTAAAAATAATGTACAAGAAAAAATATTTTCTTCACTTGAAATACAAATACCTTACAATCTTTGTAGTCAAAGTTTTTGAAAATTCTTTCATACAATTTCATATAGTTATGTATATTCAAGAAGACAAATTGTGGAAAGTATTGCTCTTTGTAAGAAAAATGTTAGTTTTGAGTGTTTATTAACAAAAATAAGGCCTTGGATCTTTAGGGATTGAACAATTACAATTTTACCATAACCTTGAAAGGATTGACCATAACTATGGAATTGAACTTAAAATTCTTTTCACTATGTATGTTCGCATTTTGTGAGTATTTATTCTTGAATATTTATATAAGACAAAACATGTCTTCAAAAGTTCATGAAAATTTCAGCTTTTTCTGTGAAAATTTGAAATTATTAAGAATTTCATACGAAAAAAGTGAAAAAAAAATCATTTAAAATTAAAATTCATTTAAAAAAAATCTCAAATTATCTCCATGAATGTATTTAATCCTTGAAGTCCCAAGGCCTTTTTTTCATCAAATTCTACTCAAATTGCCATTTCTATTTTAAAATTTTATTTTGACTATTTTTGATTTTCTTTGTATTGCTAGATGAACCCTATTTTGGACTTAGGTTGGCATAAGTTTGCTTTCAAGCATTGATTGAAATAGAAATTATATTCCAAGAAAAAAAATATATATTTTCAAAATAAGTTTCAAAAAATCATGATGAAATTGAGAGTGCAAGAGTCTACCCAAATTCCATTTTGTCTCTAAGGGGACAATGGGACTTTAGGGTTTAGTAGTGTAGAACAGTAGAATATCATGGGGTAAAATATTGGACTTGTCTTTTTATAATTAGAAAATTAAGAGACCATGGCTATTAGCCTAAAGTTCAAAATCTCAAATTGCAATAAAATATTCAATACTAGGATTTTTTCAAAATTTTAATTTTGAATAGAAACTACATTTCATTGACCATTTCATTAGATGACCCTTGATTCTAATGATCATCTTTTAAAAAAAAATTCTCATCAAGAGCAAGATGCTTCAAGTTGACAAAATACACTACATGGTGATCCGTGTATGAGGCTCATCTTATGTAGAAAAGTCAAAATATACCACAACAAGTGAACATCCAATTCTATTCATTCAAAATGCATTCAAGCAACTCTTCCACAAAAATGAATGAAAAAAACAGGCCTCCTTCAAATTATCCAAAGGATACAAAACATAAAACCCCAAATAATTATTTTTATTCTCTTTGGTATTTTAGTGTTGAAATGGATCAACTTTTTATTGAAGTTTGACAATATTTAGCCCCAAAACAATGATTGTCTTCATCTACTATAAATTGGTAGTAGATTTGACAATAAAAGAATTCTAATAATAATTGCCAAATTCATGGAAATTTTATTTTTTCAATTTTTATAGAAATGAAAACCTTCAAGATAATTTACACAAATTGACATTTGCCCTCACATTTGCCTAATTTTGACTTTTGCAAAAAAATAATAGAATATGGTATATGACTATCAAACTTGCTAGCATTATGCGGTAGTTAATGCAATCTTTTCTTCTATATTAGTATGTACTTGATTCTTTGTATTTGAATTTTTTTTGTTTCATTTAAGATTTTAGAAGTTTCAAGATAAAATTTTAAATTTATAGTTTCAAGAGGTATTTGAAGATTCTTGTGTTAGTTCTTTAAACCTAAAAAGACTAAGGCCTTTTTCTACCAAAAAACACTAAAAATTGCCATTTCTATAGCAAAGAGTGAAAATATTTGAAAATTGTTTTTGTTGCAATCTAACCATAGGATCTTACACCTGACCAATATGAAAATGTGTGGAAAAAATTTCAAAATTTTTGATTGCACAAATTGTAAGATATTTGTGCTTAAAATGGAATTAACAAATTTTTCCTTACATTGTTTGATTAGATTATTTGACTTTGAACCTTCTTAAATTAATTTTTTTGCACTACACAGTTTTGAACTTTAAATCTATACTGTAGGGAATTGAGTTGCGGATTCAGGGGAATTTTTTTTTAAAGAATTCAATTTTTATTATTTAAAAAATTATTAAGTAGAAGTAGGTATGACATAGAAAGAAAATCTAAATTATTAATATCTCTAAAATGGAATTAAAACACACTAATTCCAATGGTGAGATTATTCTAGGAAGTAAACTAAACCATGTGGAATTTTTCTTTTTTAAATTGTAAAAATTGCATTTAGAAATGAATCCCATAAGTTATTTTTTCAAGAAGATGCTCTTATTGCTTGAAAAAACAAGATTGTCTATAACTTTCTTATAACACATCCAAATGGAATGAATCAAAGCTTTCCATTTAGACAAAAATATAATCTATGACAAAAAATTAATTAATTCAAACTTTGAAATTTCTTTTTGTTGTCCCTTTTCCCCTATTTTGAGCTTATTTGGGCATAACTTTAGTTCCCGGGCACCGATTGAAAAAAGAATTATATTCCCATGAAGCTAATCAATTTTTCTATCTTCAAAAAAAGTTTTAAAAATCATGACAAAATTTCAACACGTAAGTACTCTTGTCTTCTAAAGGGACAATGGTCCTTTAGAGATTAATATTTTTATAATATAGTTTCTAAAGACCTTGCTTTGCAAATATTTTTATAATTCAAAGAGTATTGGTAGGTATGGCCTCAAAAAATATTTTTTTGAATTCAAAAAATGACCCTTCAAAATGACAAATAGAGAAGTAAAATAAAAATCTTTAAAAATCACTATAATTGAAACTTAACATTTTGAACCTAAATGAAAAACAATCTTGTAAAATCACACATATTTAATCTAGAATTGATTTAACAAGAAAATTTTCAATTTTGGGCTTCAAATTTTATTAAATGATTTTTTATTTGTGTATTAGTTGATCTAACCGCATGGATATGATCTATGGATCATATTTTACAACTATTCTTTGAGAGTCATCATTAAATTATTTTTCTAAGTTGCATTTTATAATACATCTTCACAATTTTAGAAACTTGGACTACCCCGTGGTCTTTAAGGGGTCTTTGAGATATACTTTTATGAACTAAGGAAAGAGATCCTACTATTTGTACTACAATTTAGAAGCCATCATCTTTGTGCCACTATAACTTAATGGTGAACACTTTAAAATTTTCTTATGTGTATTATTGTAGTCGTTACAAAGGGACCCAAATAGGACCTCTTACCTTAGTTTGATTGTCTCTAGATTTCAAAATAAGATTTGATACCAAACACAAGAAAACTTTGAACCATTCTACTTTAACTAATGAAATGAAAGTTATGAAGCCAATTTTATTTTGTAAGCTTAGCAATGAAAGTATAAAAAAACATGTGAAGTTTGCTTTGGAATTAAATTTTAAAATTTTAAAAATAAAACCATGACATGCAATATCTAATGTTTATTTGACAATTCTCAAATTCATGTAGAAATTTATTAGCAATTTAGTTTTTTTTCTTATCATTTTTTGTTAATTTTTTCATGTTTTCACTACCTATTTTTCAAAATTTTGACTAAAACTTGCAAGTTATAGGATACATATGTTTTTGTACTAATAATCTTGAAAGACAAAACTTCACCTTTTAGAAGGGCTAGAAAACTCTATTTGTTGAAGTTTAGACAATGGGTTTGCAATTGGTGGGAGTTCACTCTAAAATTTTAGGATATCTAAAAGATTTCTTAGTTGGATTCATTATCAAATAAAAAATATGAAAATTTGAGCCTTCAGTCTTTCAAAAAGAGTACTTTGAAGTAGTTTCGGGCTTCAAAACACCTCACAACTCAAGATACTATAATAATGCACATACTATTATTTAAGTTCATTATTAGGACTCTAAAAATATTAGTGTGAACCCCTAAATGCTCCAAAGTCCTATTCTCAATGATAAACAAAGTGCTTCATGACAATGTTCTATTTAAATAACTTCTCATTCATCCAAGTCATATATTTGTCTTTAAAATTAATAATGACCAATTTAATGAAATTCAAAAAAATAATGAATTTGTGCAAAGACATAAGCAAAAATATGCAATCACTCAAAATAGGATTTAGGAGGTAAAGGGTTAATTTGGTACTTCTTTTCCACTTACAACTTGCCACAACTATGAAATTTGCCATCCTAGCTATGAAACTTGTCTGCATTTGAGATTATGTATATAAAATAGACTAGTCCAATTCCATCCATTGCCCAATTTTATCTCTTAATTTTGACCCCATTTTTGTCTATTCAAACATCCAAATTTGTCCTGAAAAATATCAAAATTCCTTCAAGATTTGGACAAAATCAATGCATTAATGCCAAAATGGATAACATGTCAATCCTTAATTGGTGGGAACTTAAGTGCCAATAGATACATGGAAAGGCGATTATGGGTTGTTTATAGGAAGTTTATGACTCCATTCTATGAAAGTTTTTGTAGTTTCAAGACAAACCACTTCAAAAATTTACAAGAAATTACAATTTTAATCGAAAGATTATAATTCCACTTGGGTTTGATCCATGAAACACACACTTCTCAAAAGTATGTGCCCCTCTTGGAATTGGCTCCAAGATATTCAGGGCTACTTCATACTAGGGTTCTCCAAGTTGAGAGGCTATAGGAGTAAGTGGCCAAACCTTTGGTGAGAGTATAAAAAAATGGGCTTTTAAGAGATAATAAATGATAGGAATTGGAGCCTTTAGCTTGCCATAATGTGAAGCTTCCAAAGGCCAAGTCCAAAGTAAATCCTTAGCAATAAACTTCCACGGTCTTTCAACTTGGACGGCTATAGTGTGAGCCTCTAAAGGTAAAGCCCAGAGTTCAAACCCATACCATTTGTTTGGCTTGTATCCATTTCTCTTCACATGAATAATCCATCCAATTTTTGAAATTTCCTCCTCATTGTAGTATATTTTCCGGAATCTAATCTTTATTCAACTAAATCCAAGTTTGAACACTAGGGAATGAACTATGTAAGGTTAGCGTAATGTATTCAAAGGTCACTATGTATAAACGTACAAAATTCAGAGACTTATTCACTCTTAATCCCACTAGAACCCAAGGTATCACTCAAGCTGTCCATTAGTAGATGCTATTGACTGATTTATGTAGTCACAGTCCTGTCTAGTGTGCTATTGGCTCGTGACAATAGTTTTGGGACAATAGTTCAATGTGGTCTGACTTGTAATGAATGCATGTGCAATGCAGGACTTATCAACTTTATAAGTAATAGTATTAATATTCTTAGTATTCAACAAAAGAATAAGAGTTAATGTTTAAGAATAACTCACAATAAGTCCACACACACAACCAAGGACAATATGGCCAAACATGTGCAAATTAGTATATTCTACCTATATTCCATACAAAACTTCCACTTCCAACATGTATATGCAATTTTCAATATGACACTCTAATAACATTGATGCAAAACAAATAATGAATCCCTAACCCTAATTCTAACTCCCAAATGGATTAATTCCAAACCAGGGGTACGACCTTGAAAAATTTGACCCTTTATTTTAGTTTGTTTTATCCGTCACTACCCTATGGCCATACGATATCCGGTCGATACCCTGGTAGATACTCGGACTGTCCCAATACTCGTATTTCGAGCCACCAAAAACCGTAGAATATCCGGTTTATACCTGCGCTTGATACCCTGCTCCGACCTCAGTCCCGTCTTCAACTGCTCCGACGTCGGAGCTCCTCTGCGCTCGTCGCTGCGGCTCCTCCGATGATTGATCCGCTTCGGCGATCAAGTTCCTTGATCGATTCGCTCAATTTCTCACTCAATCGCCTCTCCCCCGTACTTGGCAATTACGCGAGTACACAATTTTTCCAAGTTTGGGTTCAATTTTCTTCCATTGATACTCCCAAATCTCTAATTCAGCTTACAGCCCTCGGACCATTGAATTTGCAATCCGGTGTTCTAAGATCGGACCAATTTCACCAGACTATACGACTACTCAATGCTCTTGAGCCAACGCACACAAGGATCCACGTAAAGATTCACGAAATTGAATTTGAATTTTTGTTCTAAGCCTGATTTGGCACCGCAACCTCTGGCAGCGGGATGGCAAAGGTGAGGGCGACTCACCCTGATCACTCCCCTAATCTTGACCAATCGGATTCACAAAAATTCAACGCACATTGATTCACTCCAAAATCTCCATTTGGGAGATCAATTTCACTCCGATGAAGCCGTGTCGCTCTCCCGTTGTCGGTTTCCAGCTGCGACCACCACACTAATCACCCGGTGCCTTGAAATCTCTCCTCTTCCTGTTCACTCTCGCAGATTCTTTGCATGCCCGTTGTCACTCCTGATTAGCCTTGCACCGGAGCTCATCGCTCCTCCAGTTGCCTCGGAATCAATCCGACTCACCAAAATGTCACCAAATTCACCTCCAAAATTCACCACACTGCACTCAGCGACCTACCTCGCCTCGTTGACACTCAATCTTCCCGAATCCATGATTCCCACGACCAATTTCCCACTATAAGATTCACAATCATTCACTCCAATATCCAGACAATTTCACAGCGCTCACAAGATTGATTCAAACACCAAACCAAAACTAATACAATTGCACAACACAGCTCATAATATACACTAATACACACACAAATGTATTGCAATTACAAAGTTTACATGTGCAAGAATTTACAGCACGGGGAAGCTCTACAATTTACACTATTTGCGCTTCAGGGGGAGGGGAAATGAGAGGAGGGAGAAGGATTTAAGTCGAGGGACAGGGGTGATCGGAAGCGGAAAGAGTTACGCAGGCACCGCTTCCAATTGCTCCTGCAACCCTAACTTTCTCCCTTTTTCTTTTTCTTTTCTCTCTTTTTCTTTTTCTTTCTTTTTCTTTTTCTTTTTTTATCTTTATCTTTAATCTTTACTTTTCTTCCCTTTTACTATTATACTAACTACAAACTAAAGTATCTTTAAACTTTTCCTAACTTTAATAAAAATAGAATATTTTTTATACTAAATATTAAATATAGAATAAAATAATGTATATAAAGTCTTTAAAAATAAAAAGGAAACTACAAAAGTCTAAAGTACTAGACTACACTCACCTTCTCTAATCATGGATTCTAGAAAGGAATACATTCTTGTTCTACTTTTGGTTTTCATGGTCATAAAGTATGTAATTGTGGGCATTTTGGCATTGCAAAACTTGGAATTTTTTTGAACAAAATGCCCAAATGATGATGTTGGTAGTTTTGATTGCTCAAGGATGTAGGGTGAATTTTCAAAGGAAATGTTGGCAAATTTAAAGATATGGAGGATTTTGGGAACATACACTTTTGAGGGCATTTTCAGATGGTAATTTTTAGAAGCGGATGAGGGTGAATACATCTGCATTTTAATATCTATGTACGTTTTTAGGGCCTGTTTTGAAGAAAAAAGATACACATCTCAAAGAAAGTATTAGTGAAGGATTGCAATTACTCTTTCTTGATTAGCAACATGTAGTTCATTGAAAATGGTTGGTGATTTATTTGGAGTAGGATTGAGTACAACTTCTATCATTGTGAGGGACGGTTGTGAAGCTATTAGGATTCATTTGAGACCATTGATTCTTAAAAAAAAAATTTGCTTGGATGAAATAAATGGCAAAGGGGTTTGAAGCACTACACGGTAATCCACTTATTCTAAGGGCAATAGATGGTAGCCACATCCCTACTTTGTCACATATTATTGTTGAAAACTTGGTCCAAAGGGATATTATTCATATTTACTATAAAGGATTGTAGATGTTGATTGCAAATTTTGGGACTACGATTTTGGGGGGGGGTTGGATGGATTCATGATTAGGCCTTATTTCAAATATTAGAAATTAGGAAGGAGACAATGAGAAATGCATTGTTACCTTACAGATTCATTGGTGATGCTACATATTTTTTGAGGCCTTGGTTTTACACACGATTCAAGGGAGAAAGAGAAGGATTGCCTAGATAGGTAATTTTGTTAAAATGGCCCCATTTCGCTATTTTGGCAGTTTTCACAGTTCAAACCAGGCGGTCTGAAATGTACAACTGTCTTATATGTTTGAAATCTATACCTTTTCTAGATTTCTGAAATCTACTCATATTGTAGATGTCACTTTAAAATCCAAACCTTGAAATCTGAAATCTATATTTGTCTTAGATCTCTGAAATCTATATAAACCAAAGATTTCTAAAATCTACATATGTACTAGATGTTACTTTTATAGTTTAGACTGGGCAATCTGAAAATGGCACATGGAATACCGCCATTTTAACGAAATTGCCCATCTAGAAGAAAAGCACATTGGAATTTTATCCAATCAAGCACTTGTATGGTTGTGTAAAGAGCATTTGTAATTCTAAAAAGAAGATGGTGCATATTACTGAAAAGAATTGACATGCCACTCCAAAATATGCTTGACATTGTTACATTATTTCTATGTCTCCACAATTTGTGCATTTTAGAAGATGATGAATTTTCCATGGATTGGGCTAAAGAAACAGAAAAAGAGCTACAAGCTAAAGTCAATATGACATTTGGAAAAATGCAAGAAATGGCTAGAGAAATGGATGTGTTTCACTCTTTGGAATCATCATTGAGGGAAATGCAAGAACTCCAATAAAAAAATCCACACTTGAGGTAAAGAAACTCCATATATATAACCATAAGGAAAAGAAGAAATCGAGAATGATGAAAATCTGCATGTGAAGAAACGAAGACAAAGCGACAAGAGAAAATGAAGAACATGTTGGTTGATTCAAGTTGAGTTCATCTATTGATAGCCGAGACTTTTTACAAAGGTCATTTGGCTAGAAATTAAGACATTTAGTTTGAAAATTGTACGTATGCTAACAATGATTGTAGCTTAGAGAAAGAGTAGCATATTCTAGAGCTTATTGATCCAACTATCAAATTAGTAGTCTACTCTTTTTAGCAGCTCATTTGTTCTCTCAAAGTTTTTCATCAAATTTGTGTTAGTTTCTGCCATTTTTTCAAAGATATCAATGGCTCTATCGTGAAACTTTTGTTTACCTTTTGAAGGTGGTGTGGAAATGGTTGTTGGAGTTGGTGCACTCTCTACATCTAGGGCTAAATTGGTATGACTTTGTACATTATCTGTGGTTGTAGCCAAAACATGTTTCATGATTTCTTTGACTTGGTGATACCACTCATCTAGAATATCATAGAATTTCCTCTCTTGCCAATTATTGTGAGAAATACCATTAGCCATTTTGTCTTCTTTGTAAACATTGAAAATAGCCTTGAATTTTTTACGACATGCCACAATAGTGCAATTGAATTTAGGTAGCATGATGACCATTTTAGCATGAAGCCTCACCCAAGTATCAAAAATTCTATAAGCAAAAGCTTCAAAACACATGATGAAGGAGTCAAAAACAACATTGGGAGATCAATTGCAACACATGCTCTCATTGTCAATAAAGACTATATATGTAGGATATAAATGAAAAAAGAAGGTGGCATTGGTCAAAGAAAAGAGGTAGGTCGAGGGTTTGTCCATATCATGTAAAGTCTCTCCATTATAATGGTAGAGAATAGGTCTCAAACCCCAAAAATAACATTGGATTTGCATAAAAAATGGTGGAAAGGCAAAGATGGTCAATTTTGTTAAAATGGCGGTATTCCATTAAAATGGCACAAAATGAAATCATTGAAAGAATGAAAACAATCGAAAGATTGTCCGAGGGGAGTAGAAATGTGTGAACTAGGAGTGATTTGAATGTGCTAGGCATAAAATTAGCACATGTATGACCCTATCATGGCACATTTATTCTCCATTTGTAGAAGATATTCCATTAAAATGGCATGCAGAATACCGCCATTTTAACGAAATTGACCATAAAGGCTTTTAGGCTCCTAATTAATTGGTCCCAATCCTCAATCCGAGTTTTTTTGTAGAAATATTGAAATTAGAGTAAAAAATTCATACTTTCTTTTTTTCCGTTTCTAACAAATTTAGGCTCCATCTTTCCTTTCAATTGAAGCACCTCTGAGTCCTCCAACATTCAATTTGTCTCTTCTCTTTTGGCTTTTCTTTCAATTTTCATTGTTTTTTTTGGATGCTGCTTTTTTCTTCAGAACAGCCTTTTGCTTAGCAGTAACTCTCTTTTTGGAAGATCCTAGTATAATGTCACAATCTCCTTTGTCAACAACCTCTCTCTACCCTTTCAACTTTTGTCTCTTAACTCTCTTCTACTCTTTTTTCTCTAACTTGAGTTAAAAAGGGTTGAAATGCTCCATAAGAAATTGGAGCCAACAAATTTTTTGTCCCCATTAAAGGCGGTTGACTACAAAAGAAAGGATTTTAAGAAAAATTAGCCATCTTCTCTACTTGCAAAAATAATGAGAGAGACAACAAACAACAAAGGGTTGCAAAAAATTAGAGCAACTTCTATTAAGATGAAGAAGGTGCATCCTACTTTCTACCTTGCAAAAAATAATCCACTAAGATCGAATGGTTGAGATATTGTCAATTTTTGAATTTTTTGATTCAATAAAAACATAAATTCTACGGCCTCTCAACTAGAGTTTAGATTTCCATTCTTGGATGACCCAAACTCACTTCGAGAATCCATTGCCATGTAGGCATTTTTTTGCTATGTAAATAGTTTGGAGGCAATAGCCTCTAGACTGTGCCTTCTAGTGTGAAGAAGTAAGACGCCAAATTCTTGGATCCCTGAAATTTGATTGGTAGAAATTGACAAATTCTCCAACTTCAACCATACTGTGAAGCAATGTTCACAGAATTGACTAAATTTCTCACCATTGCTGAAAACAATTTTCTTCAATTAAAGTACATTGTGGGAAATCAAGAAAAAAACGACATTTGAGCAATTGTCCCCATCGGATGTACAAATGCTCGCAAAACAAGCTAGTGCAAGTTCTCTCGTTCATTGTCAGCCCCTAGGGATGAAAAATTCCGATCACTATTGAGCTCCCCGAGCCATTGATCAATTGCAAATGTGGCTACATCTTAGCTATATGTTTTGTAAGGAATGTGGGCATCAAATCCACTTTGTTTATTTTGTTTTAGCACTCTTTAATCACTCCTCCTGCAATGTTGTTAGCAATCTGCTAATCTCTCAGAGTACATTAGTGAGCATTTATTTTTTCACATTTTGTGTATGTCACTGGCGTTGCGTTGGTCTAGGACTTTGGACGTTGCGTAGGTCTAGCAATTTGTGGTTGGACTTGAGTTTTTTTTGCGACAGTGGCGGCGTTTGTGGCACCTTGACTTTCATTTTGAGATTTCAATGCTTTGAATGCATGAAGTAATTGCCAATTTCTAGATCCGGATTTGAAAATTCTATTCCCTTGCAATGTAGTGCGGCACCTTGTAGAATGCAAACTTGCAGTTCTCCCAATCTATGAGCAACCTAGTCTAGTTTCCTACATCCTTGCTATTGTGAAATCTAAGATTTAGTTGTCTTGCATTCACTCCAATATGGAATTGGGGGCTATATTTGAATGACGTTGGGCGGGCGGCTTGGGAACGGGGCGCGGATGTGTGTGGTGAATGTTGGCATGTTCATCTACATTTTAAGTTTGCATTCTTTGCTCAAAGCTCCATATTGATTTTGCATTCTTGCTCATTGTTCAATTGCTCATCACATTTTGTCTTCAAGTGGTCAATGTTGTGCATGCTTGCAATGTGATTACTTTAGTAAGCTTTTGTTTCTCATATCAGTTTTTTTATTTTTGCTTCCGTGGTACTTTGTTTGGGTGTAGTATTGGGATGTAGGCTTGTAGGTTTTGGGCGAGTGATGGCGCCTTGGCTTGAACTTCCAAACAACTTTTGTATGGGGACATTCTTGTCTAGCCGGAATAGTCACGGCATGGGGAAGTTTAGGGTGGTGATTGATGCCACTAGCGTCGTGGAGGTGACCCATGTTTCGGAGACGCGATTTTCTTTTCCTTGAGGTGCAATGGGATTGTCCATCTAAAGAAACTGTTGTGTCGCTTGATTTTACAAAGCATAAGATAAGGAAGAAATTTAGGGTTGCAATTGATATCTTGACTCCTATGTGCCATGCAAGCGTTATAAGATTGTCATTACCACTGCAACGAGAAGGTGGCAAGAAATACGGGCTTGCAAGTATACTTGGGTGGAAGGAGAATTTGATGCAAATAGTTATCTAACTAGCATTATGTGCAAATGTTGCATTGCTATCAATGGTCAAAGGAAGGTCATGGTGCCTAAGGGAGACAATCTAGAGAAATACAAAGGTAAGCGGGTCTATAAAGAAGATAGTGTCCCCTTTTCTCACTTAAAGAAAGGCAAAAACTTTCATAAAGAAGGACTGTAAGCACCTCTAGTTTTGCAAACCATGGGCCGACCAAAAGCAAGTTGGAACTGTGGTGGACCAAGTCATTTTCAGTCTTGACGGTGAGCTAAAACACAAAGCGGTACAATTTTCTACTCTATTTCAAGTTCTTTGCCATGGTTGTCCCATGTGTGATTACAAAGGAGAACATCTGTTGAGACACTTGAAGGTAAAAAATTTGCCTAGAAAACACTAGTCCAAGTCCACTAGTTGGGAGATAAGTGAGCATCTCCATAGCAATATTCTAGTGGCCTTGAAGGTTGTAGTCTAGTCTGCAAGAGTGGTTTTTATAAGTGCAAATGAAGTCACTACTATAGACAACACGTCTTGGTTAGGCATGCATGTTTGTGCCATGAATAATTGGAAAAGGGTCTTTCATCTCTTGCATCTATCCTACGTCTCTAAAACTAGTATCGTGGATCACTTAACCAATGTGATTATGTACTTTTTGATGGAAGAGGGGGGTCTAGATTGTTAGGAGATAACTTCAAAACTGGTTTGCTTTGGTGCCAACGGCGTTAGTACATTTCAAGGGCCCAAAACAGATGTCACAATGCAAATTTGTGATAAATAGGCACCTTCTGTCATTGGTGCTTCTTATGCTAGCCACATGATCAACTTGGTTGTAGAAACTTTGTCGAACTATCATCACATTTCTCACTTGGAGGGGCTTTTTTAGTCTATCTATACCCACTTCTGCCATAGTCCCAAAATAAATTCTAAGTTCCAAAAATTTGCAGATATCATAGAAACTAAGGGAAATAAAATGTTGAAGAATGTGGAAACGTGCTGGATTTCTATGAGGAGTTCAACGCAAAGAATAATAGATGAGTATAGAATGCTACTTGTGAAAATGGGCGTTGATATGGAAGCTATTGCTAGTAGTAAGTCCAGTACTGCCTTTGTTGCTAACTTTAAGTTGCTTGCATTGTGGAAGTCCTGCTATCTCTAGCGATTTTTATATCGATGGTTAACTCTGCTCACTGCTTGATCAAGTTTAACCAATCTCGTGACATCTTCATCTGTGATTTTGTGCAAAGCATAAAAGTCTACCAAGATGAACTGGCTAGAATGTTCATCAAGATGTCTACTATCTACATCACCACATATTTTCCTCGGTGCAATGATCTGGTCAACTTCCAATGTGCGGACATCTCTCTAGAATGGAGCGACTTGCCTAGGGAGAATGTCATCTGTCATCTTGTATTTAATTTTGGTGTGACAATTGTTTAGGCAAGGTGTATTGATTGACAAGCACTTGGGGCAAATTTTTTTTGTCATACAGTCAACAAGAATTCAACCGTGCTCAGGACAACATAGAGCGCCAATTCTCAGGTACAATTTTTTTTTCATTTTCACTTCATTCATTTTATTTTTTGCACTTTCTTTTATATTCTTTTGAACTTGTTTGAATTTCAACTCTTGCATTTTTTTGAACTTCTTTGAGCTTTAACTTTATATATTTTTGAACTTGTTTGAACTTCAACTTTTATATTTTTTTGAATTTGTGGGAACTTGTGGGAACACTAGAAGAAAAAGCAGGGTTTTGCGACTGCGGTTTGCGACTGGTTTGTAGTCGTATCGAACGTTTGCGACTTGGTGATATTCTGGAGTCCGCAGTCGCAGTGGACAAGTCGCATGAGTTGCACTGCAGTTGCGAGGTTGTTTGTCATTTGATAGGCAATGGAGAACTTCGTCAATGAATTGCTGTGACGTGGTTGTTGATGTGGTATTCACTGCCACGTAACTACATTTTACTCACTTGTGACTTGTTTTCAACTTGTATGTGACTTGATTGTAATTCATCTATAACTTCAGTGCCACTGCTATGCAACTTCATTTGAACTTCTGTTAGACTTCATGCAACTTGTTTGCAACTTTAGTACAACTGAAATGCAACTTATTTGCAACTGGAATACAACTAGAATGCAATTGGAATGTAATTTTTTTCACTCCTATGTTCCAACTCTTGTGCAACTGAAATACAACTTATTTCTCACTTTCAGAGAACTAGAATGCAACTGAAATACAACTTATTTCTAACTTTCAGAGAACTAGAATGCAACTCATTTGCAACTCCTATGCAACTAGGATGCGACTAGTTTGCAACTCTTGTGCAACTAGAATGCAACTTTTGTGCTACTGGAATGCAACTTTTGTGCTACTGGATTGCAACTTCTGTACAACTGGAATGCAACTTCTCTGCTACTGGAATGCAACTTTTGTGCAACTAGAATGCAACTTCTCTACTACTGGAATGCAACTTTTGTGCAACTAGAATGCAACTTCTGTGCAACTTTTGTACAATTGGAAAGCAACTTATTTTCAACTTGTGTGCAACTATTATTTGCGACTACATTGTAACTTATTTGCAACTTCTATCTATGGTAGTCTTTTCAAAATCTATGCAACGCATTTGACAACCTTACATTTCTTCTATACAACTCAATTATTACCCTTATACATCTTATATTAATTTGTTTGCAAGTCTTACAACACTCATGTAACTAACTGTAACAATACTAAAAATTAGAGAGTGCATTAGAATACTGTCATTTTTTACAAAACAAAACAACTGCATGAAATAGTTATAAACCATTGGCATACACGGTGTGCACATGCTGCAAACAACATTTGTAAATGGTTCAATGTCTTTCAAATACATCATTGATCATGATCCCTATTCGTCACTAATTTTCAACTTCATTACAACTATTTTGCATCTACGAATTGGGACCTACATTACAACTACATGACAAGTACACTACAACTACTGTGTAATTTCAATTACTTAACCACCTACTAGTGCAGAGCATTATTTTATTCCTGTTCGTCCTTTTCAAACAAATGCAAAAAGTAATCGGGATCTGGACATTATGACCATTAATAGCAGCCGTATGACAAGGAACGTATATTGGGAAAGGTGTAGCTCGATCATTTTTTCCTAGTAAAAATACAGACGAAGACCTAGTTTTGAGAATGCGTCGATCAACTTGATTCACAAAAAAATATCCACAGAGAGGATAGTCTCATAGGAGTACAAGGGGGAATGCTCGTATACGAGCGTAGAGCGGGAGTGGGGAGCGTAGAGCGTGGATTTATGAGTGATGAGCGGCAATATTTGAAGAGAAACAAACAAGAAGTGAAGGCCTATGTTGTAAAAAAATATGACATAAGTTTAAAAAATAGATGGAAGAGAATGGCAAAATTGGATGAAATTGGATGGCAGAAATGGATGAAAGTGGATGGCAAGAATGGATGGAAGTGAACTCAGAAGTGGATGGATGTGAATGACAAAATGGATGAGTTTTTTTTTTTAAAATGGATGAAAGTGGATGAATGTAGATGAAGATATTGGATGAAAATAGACAAATGAAATGGATGAAAGTAGATGAAATAAATGGATGAAAGAGGATGGAAATCTGGATGAAAGTTGACAAATAAAATGGATGAAAGTAGATGAAATAAATGGATGGCAGGGTACCAAAAAAATGGATAACCATGGACGAAAAAAATGGATGAAAGTAGTAGAAAAGAATGGATGAAAGAGGATGACAAAAAATGGATGAAAGTAGATGAAAACAAGGTTGAAAGGGGACAAAACAATTGGGTGACAAATTGCTAAAACCGTATCTACGTGGTTAGAAATTAGACACGCATCATAGGCTTCCACTTCCAAAAATAAATGAATACGTGCCGGCAATTCAGTCAATGACAAGCAATGGTTTTGGAAATGGTGTAGGCCCAATTGTTACTATGTTCAAGGTATTTGATGACAGAAATATCAAGAATCATATAGAAAACGTGAAAATAGATTACAAAATACGGAAATAAGACACCATTCTCCCACATGGAACTATGTGAATTGAACCATACTGCCCACCATAGTAATTCATCATTTAGAGTGGGCTGCTGTGAAATTGCCCTCACTATCTGATGATGAACCAGCATGACTATTTGATGATTCTGAACCTGACTCTACAGCCTGATCAAATACAAACTGAAGAACACGAGGATCTATAGAACGTGCTCTAGAAGTCGGCTTGGGGTTTAGGGCAACATAATCTTGTGAACAAGCCTCAGTATACACAGGTAGCTTGAATGATTTTGGCGGGCTTGGAAAAAATCCACTATTCGCAAAAAACGGGATATGTCTCAATTCCTGGGTTTTTCTACACAATGCAAGAAACATTATGTTAGATCATAGTCTTTTATGTGTATAAGCTTCATTCAATACAAGGTAATCAAGGGAAAACTTACTTACTAAATCGTGACGTCTTCACTATCTTCTGAACCGAGACATCATCGGTATCCAAATCTTCTGGTGCAGCAAGAAGTGGCGATGCGGCGGTGGACAGCACAGTGTGCTGCATAACCGGAGCAATGACGGCGTCGAATATTGCCTTGTCTTCTTCAAATGCCATGATGTGACGACGTGTAGCTCGGCAAGCTTGAATGCAGGCACCTACTCACATGTAGAATATATGTCAGTTGAGGAACCAGAAACGGAAATGTCTTGGAAAAAATGAGGAAAACAAAGCATTATGAGAAGTCAAGGTCACCTGTAGACGTGGTGCAGTCCACCACAACGTCCCCAGGTTGAGAGCATGCTTCAACAAGCATTTGCATGAACTGGTGGGCCTTTTCACGTGGGCCACGCCATGGTATGTTCCCGTTCATTGTTACATCCTGTTTGTTACAGAAATTCTGTAGGATGTCATCACGGGCAACATTGACTCCAACCGCATCGTGAAAGGGGACAAACTGGAAAGCATACTCCGATTCCGTCTTTGGTCCACATTCTCTAACGACAAGAGAAATTGCAAACCACATAGTCTGTAAACGTAGCAAAGTTAGAATTGGTGCCCACAATAAAGGAAATTTGAAAAGATGTACGAGCATAAAATTGAGATCAATAGGAAATTACCGTCTTCGTTGGGTCAGTAGGTGATGTCAAATGTAGATGGTTCATGCCAAACCAAGTGAAGAGTATCTTAAAACCGTATTCTTTACAACATCCAAGGAGGTGGCTTTGGTGTGGCTGAGAAGGAGCTGGGTACATAATCAGAAGTCCACCGTTGTCGTGGAGGTATTCTTCTACAAAGTCAAAAACATGCATCAACCATTTGTTGTGAAATTAGTTCCATCTCAGGATCGGTCCAGGTGGAGCCGAAATAGTAGGAACATGGAGACCCTCAGGCACATCCGCAAACATCAAATCCACGGCACAGTGGTTACCAGTCACACCATTTAAGCGGCGCTCCTTGTCTTTGGAATGCTGCAAGATGCAATTCCGTAAACATGGTTTAGGAGTTGGATGAGAGTACACACATGTAAGATGACTATTGTGCTCACCCTACTACAATGCATGCCACCGAAGTACAGAGGATGAAAAAGACATAGCTTGCAAATTTGAAGTCCAATTGAAATAGTGCAAAGATACGATTACAGCATGAAAAGAGAGAAAGTGTTTACTGAGGACAAGAAGGCCTTTACGTCGTCAAAAGCCTTAGTATTACCGGGAAGAATACCAATGGACAGGTTGCGTATGCACTCATTTGTATCCGGAACAAGGGCAATAGTACATGTTGGTGTAAGCCCATGCACCAAGCGCTCTTGCGTGAGCGAGAAGCCTGATGATCCTTCCTTCATGTCGGCCGTGCTTGTTGTTGGTTCTTATGCAGGTCCTTGCAGGGTTTTTTGCAGTGGCGTTTCAACCTTCCTCTTGGAGCTTTTTTTGTTTGCTTTCTCCTTCTCTTTTTCTGCTTGGGCCTCCAACCTTTTCCTCTTGTTCTCTTTGGTCTTCTTCTAGTCTCTCCACCTTCCTCTTGTCAGAGGCCTCCCGTTTCTTGAGGGCTTTGTCTCTGGCTTTCGGATCCAATCCTTTGAACTCATCAAACTCCGGCTCCACAGTTGTTGAATCCTTGAGTGTTTGAAATAGTGCCTCTTCTTCGGGTGGAGTGATTCCGAAGTTGCATTCGAGGTACCACGGACACGCCTGCAAATGTGAACTAGTCCAATTCTTCATCTGCGTAGGAGAGAACATGCAATCGGAAGACGTCCGATCTAACCATGTCGTCAGGAATGGAGGCAAATCAGCCTTTGAGATGGCTTTCTTGGCATACAATTCGAATTTGAAATACCTACAAGCGAAGTCAAGTATCAATTTCTGATGATCATAGAACTTCCAATGACATTTTGCGGGGATGTTACACAACAATACCACGGAGCTGCGGTTTAGGGTGACAACTTACCATGACGAATACAAGAAGGCTTACGGCGGCTACGCCTGAAAGGAAATGATTTAGGGTAGATATCTCTCTTCGGAAATTCAGAAAAAAATAAAGTAAGGTGAGTAAATGGAGAGGTATGAACTCTAGTATAGTACCTATACATTAACCTCTTTACTGCAAATAAAGAACCTCGGTAATCTTTGAATGAATCCGATTTCTTAAATGCATCCGCTCTTTTGAACATACCTGTGTACGCATGCTCCCATAGTTTCATTCGCCACCCTTCCAAGTAGTCACTCAATGTTTGAGGCTCAGTGGCCACCTCCATGTCCACAGTAATATTGTCTACTTGCAAAATGGAATCGAAAAGCTCATTGGCTCCTTCCTCAATCTGTACAGTAGTAGGATCAACGATTAAGAATACGCTGAATAAGTAGAGAACAATGCACTCGAATTTTCAAGTATGCACAACATGATATGAAGTTCAAATTTCACAAGTAAACTTGATCAATTTCATCCGAGAATGCATGAAGGACATACCCCAGCATACCAACAGGCCTTGGAAAGAAAAAATTGCAGCTTCTCCTCGTTGACTGGACGTGGCGGAAATTTGCGTGCCTCCTGAGACAGTGCAGAAGCGTTAATCCACTTGAGTCATCTCACCTTGAAAATGGGGTTCACATTGGCGGTGGCGATAAGCTGAAGCTTCTCGAGAGTGAGCTCCAGTATGGCAAACAAGCTCCAATGCCTCTCAATCTTTCCAGAAAAAAAATTCAAGATATCAGATTGAAGGATAAAATAGAAGTTCCTGACATGAAACAAAAGCATGTTGATGGTTAGCGAATTTACCTCCAGCAACCAATCCTTCCCAAGCGCGGGTGACGCTACCGCCACGATTTTAGACAATTTCTTGTACAGCTTCTTAGTGGACTCTTTGATGGAACATCGCATCGCACTTGCAACTCCTTCCGGTTTCACCTCATCCTTTGGAGTATCCTCATAGTATTTCCGAACTGCTAGGTCTGTAGCAGCTGATATATCTTGCTGGTCATGCCAAAAGATTGGATTAGAAGGTAGGCACGTTCTAACAAGGCACGTGAATCCGATGTGGTTTTAGAGACGAATCAAACTCTTTTGAATACATTCCAGAAATTGGTACTCGTACCTTGAATATGAATGACGTGAAAACCTCCAGCGGCATCTTATACCACGTCTTTCGTGTAGTCTGTTGGCATGTTTTCACTTCCTCTGCGCTCAGAAGCTCATTGAATTTATCAATCTCCATAACCCCATACTTCTGAACTTTGTAGAGTGTGTGTACGAGATTCGTCTTCACATGAGAATGCTCTGTGCTCCTGCCAAAGTATCACATGCAGGAATTTAATGAAATTATCAGACAAGGCTCAAACATTTTGCGATGAGAAAAAGATGATCATCATTCAAGCAAAAGTAGGGAGGAAGACTCACTTGTTAATATCGTGCATGGCCTGCATGGCCACACCAATTCTGTTTCGTGTATCCAAAACAATCGAATCTACGCATATGTGCCAAGCCACATCCAGGGAATGAAGGCGTGAAATGTGGTTCATCCAAGCAATTCGTCTGTGATTTCCATCACAGACAAAAAAATTGGAATCCGCTAAATGCAATAACTCTTGGTTGCTCTTCAACTTCATGCTAAATTCGTCATTCACAGAATTCCATAGGGGCCCCCAAGCTTCCTTCTCGGATTCACTGAACTGACACTATAAGAAACCGTCGTTTTTCCCTGCGTTTTTCATGAACGTGTGATGTTTTCCATGATGTCAACGTGTTTATTGAAAAACGCAAAAAAACAACCGTTTTTTTGGACGTCATTTGTGACGCGTGCACAAAAATGAAAATTAAGTTGAATGTCGCTTCCGACACGTTGTTTCAAGAGATGTCAAAAACAACGTCCACATGTTTTTTATGACGTCCAAAAAAACGCACTTGTGCCACATCAGCGACTGCGTCCTTATCATCTGTGGTTCATTTCACTGAACGTCCTGCCCAGTCAGGCAAAAGACTGCCCGACGCTAAAAACTACATTGTGTAGGCAGCTTCTTCCTTTTCTTCCATACAAGATTTTTACATGGATGCAAATGCTTCCATCCATTCATGCATGAAATAGACATCATAATTTTTTTTCTTTGAATTTTATTTTTTAATTTCCAACTTATTTTGGACTTGAACTCTCTAGGACTTAGAAGGAAGTTAAGAAAAAAACTAAATGTCTAAATTCAATTAGACTAATTTATACTTTGTTTGATTATTGAAAACCCAAAATTAATAAAAAAAAAAGAAAAAAGAAGAAAGACTAAGCATGGATGTTGTAGGAGAACTTAAAAAAAAAGGTTCATACTATAGAAAGAATTAAAATGCAAACAATATGACAATTTCCTGATGGTTTGGGGGAAGAAGGTTTTTCATTTTTTTTTCTGTCTTACCCCTCTAGGACTTAGATGAACTTTAAAAAAAAAAAAAAATGACTTGTTAAATCTTCCATTGACTAGTGAAAATCCAAAGTCAAAAAAGAAATACAAAGAGTAAGCATATGCAAGTTCCACTAGAACTTGCATAAAAAAAACATGTAAAGGAAGGAAAAAAAAAATTAAAAAGCAAAGGGCACGGCAATTTTTTTTTTTTTTTTTTTCCCTCTTCTTTTCCTCCTTGAACCTCTAGGACTTTTAGTGAACTTACAAGAGCAAATATAGTATGACTCATGAATTAAATCTTCCGTTCAGTAGTCGAAATTCAAAACTCAAAAAAGAAACACAAAGAATAATCTGATGCAAGTTCTAATACAACCTGCATTTAAAAATGAAGAAAAGGAAGGATTAAAAAATGAAAACGCTAACGGTATGGCAAATTCTTCATTACCTTTGCATCACTTTTCCTTTTTTCGCTTTTTTTCTTCTTCTTCATCCTCTAGGACCTACAGGGAATTCAAAACAAAAGTATCTTGAGAGAGTCATTACATCTTCCCTTCTGTAATCAATATCCAAAACTCAAAAAGGAAAGACAAAGAGTGAGCACATGGCTGTTCCTGTAAAACTTGCATTAAAAAAAATGTAAAACAAAGAAGTGAGAATAAAAACTCAATGGGTATGGAAATTCCTTTCCATTGTTTTGTTTCTGTTTTCCCCCTTACTTCATTTTTCTTTCCTTCACCTTTTGGGACTACGAGGGAACTTACTTGAAAAATGATTGTATTACACGCATTCAATGTTCTATTCTCTAGTCAGAATCCTGAAGTTGGCCAAAAAAAAGAAAAAGAGTACGGAAAAGCAAATTCTAGAGAGCTTGCGTTTTCAAACAATGTGAAGGAAAGAAGAGATAATGAATAAATAACGGATACGGCAATTCCTTCACTTTCTCAGCTTTCATTTTTTTCCTTACTTTTTGACATCTATCCTCACCCTCTTGGACGTACACGGAACTTTGAACATTAAATATTCTATTATAATCATTCTATCTTGCCTTGAGAAGTCAAAATCTAGAATTCGGCAGAAAAAGACCAAAAAATTAGCATATGCTATAAGATCTACTATAGCTTGTATTGAACATAGAATAACAAAATTCATTATTCAAATTTCCATAGCACATAAAATCAAAATCCATGAAAAAAGTTAATATGACACATAAAAACATCAGGATTTATAAATACAATAGAAATAACAATCCATTAAAATTTGTAATTCACAAACTAAATACAGCAAATGATATTGTCATTCATAAATAAAATGTAACACATACACTCATAGTGCATAAAAAATTATATAACACAAAATATCTGAACTCATAAAAAAACTACAACACATAAAATAATAAGGCAAAAAATAAATTGAGCTAGGAGAAGCATGCAGGCCAATTACATTCAAAACCAATAGAATACAAAATACATTGGGCTACAAGAAGTAGGGAGGCCAACTACCTTTGGTATTGTCACCTCCAAACCAATAGAAAACAGAACAAATCTAATAATATGAAAATATAAAAAACAAATCTCTTCATCTCCAAGCCATGTCTTATATAATGAAAAATGTTGTGCTTTCGCTTTCTATGAATATCTTCTAACTAAAAACATCGAATGAAGTAGAAGTCTTGGTTTTAGTTAGAAGATTTTGAAGTAAGAGTTTATATCTCATCCAAATTTTGATTAGACACTTCAGCTAAAGTTCTAATTTACTTTTACTTCGTACTCTTGATTGCTTATTTTTATAATTATTTCCAAATATTTTACTCTCCACCCTCAGTTCCACATAAAAAGGAAAGGGAAGAACAAAGAATATATATACAAACAAAGTGTACGGCAATTCCTTAGCTTTGCTTCTATTTTTTTTGCGTCTATCTAGTATTTTCCTCTTGTCCACCTTCCAAGACTTAGAGAGAATTCGAAAAATAAAAAAATCGTTTAGAGTCATTAAGTCTTGCTTTAATTAGCACAAACTTAGACCTTCCCCCCCCAAGAATGACCTTTATTGAAGAAGGAATCAATTTTCATAGTCAAACACTCTGATAACCAATGATTAAAAAATATATAGAGAAATAAATAAATTGTGATTGAGATGGAAAAAAAAAAAATATATTTTCCATCAATGACAAATAGAGTGTTGCCAATAAAAGTGATTTGATGTAGCACCTCCAAAAAATAGGAAATGAGAATGCTAAATGCCTTCGAACTAAAAATGGGAAGTGACCACATGTAAAGGTACAAGAAAATAGGGAATGAGAATGCTAAGTGACTTGGAACTAAAAGTGGGAGTGATTTCATGTACAGGGCAAAAGAAATTAAGAAATGGGAATGGTAAGTCACTTGCAACTTCAAATGGGGAGTGATTTGATCTGAAGGTTAACGAAAATATGGAATGATTTTGCTTTGTGCCTTCAAACTAAAATTAGGGAGGGATTTTATTTCAACGTTCTATTTTGTTTTGGAATTCATGATTTTGCTAACTGACTTGGAAGTAAAAATGGGGGGTGATTTGATCTAAGGGTGAAAAAAATATTCAACGAGAATGCTAAGTGACTTTTCACTAGAAATGGGGAGTGATTTGATGTAAAGGTAAAAAGAACTGTGAAATGTCTTTGCTAAGTGACTTGTCACTAAAAATGGGGAATGATTTGATCCAAGGATTTTAAAAAAAAAAGAATGCTTCTGAAGAAAGAATCAATTTTACTAAACAAAGAATCAATTGTCATAGTCAATTGCCATTCACTGAAGAAGGAATCCATTTTTATAGTCACAGTCTTTACAAAGTCTTCACGGTCATGTGAATTGGCACCGCAATTGAACATGTTAATTGACATGGCAGACAACATCCACATATACATGATTATGCGCATCACACTACGTCATGTTGAACATGAACTCACACATCAATTTAGACTGTGCACATACTACTCAGCATCGTCGACTCTGACAACAATTAGGCATTGTTGCCCTCCCGCGTGGAAGACTGCACAGCAACGGGGATGTATGTTCCACCAACGTTACTAGGTTCTCTGTCTGGTTCTACTTCCAACATCTGTGGATGCAATCCAACGAAGTTTTGGTCGTCCCCAACATCGGTCATAGTTGGCATGCTTTCATTCACTTGTAGTTGTCCGCGTCTGCCTCTAACGTCTGTGCGACATACTACCTTCCACCCCGGACTTTTTGTATCATTAGATAGAAAAACTTGTTGACAATGCAAGGGAAAAGCAAAAGAGTCGGCATGAACTTTCCCATCCATGCGGTTGAAGTTGGCCAACGTAAATCCATACTCGTCTCTCTTGATGGTAGGGTACCGTACATCTGTAGAAGTGCGAACCCAATCACATACAAGAACGTTTGTGCAGTGGTTTCGGTAGTCCAACTCCAAAATCTCTTCAATGTATCCCACATATTCCTTGCTTACTTCTATAGGGCGTCCACTGGAAAGCCCCCACCGAAGTTGTTCTGTGAAGGATGCTATAACAGCGGAATCACATGTCACACGGTCACCTTCTGCACTGCGAACGCGTAGATGCATACCAAAGGCATGCATTTGGCGATGTGCAGTTGCATATCGTTGTGGAGGCGTCCCGTACTGAACGACATCTGGGTTGACATGCTGACCGACATCTTGTAGCACCCAAATTTCGCCAGCCAACCACGACGGAAAGGGTGGTAAGTCAAGAAGATGAGGTGGATAGTGTACTGCCATTGTAGAATGCCGTCAGCGAAATTGTTGCCGGAAGGCCTCTCTTTCCTCCCATCGTTGCCCTCGAGCTTCCACATACTTCCTACAAGTCAAAAATTAAATGCATAGTCAGAGAAAGAATAGGACATCAAAATGCAGTCATAGCAAACTGGAATTGTGGATGTGTTCGCGCAATGTTCACTGTGATGTTCGATATAACATTTACGTGTCCTTGTAGACGTCAAAGTAGACATACGCTAACATGCGTGCATGTTAAATGTGACATTCCTCATGACGTCAACAATGCTGTCTGCATGAATGATGCTGTTGACCATAGATGAAAAGAACAGGGATTCAAAGTACGAGTATATGTACTTCCTGGGGGGAAAAAAGGGTAACAATACTCACTGCCACCAAGGAACCAAGGAAGCTGCATTGTCCAAGACGAAGGCATGTGCATGACTTTGGAAGTCATCAGACATCTTTCGGCTGCGTTTGGAGTTGGTCCGCAGTATTTCATCATTCATGATGGGTTCCTCTATGGCATCCCACACACGTTGCACCGTTCCCCCATACGTGTGCATGTACTTTGTGCAAAATCCAAGTGTCTCTTCCATGCGGTACCCTTCGGCAATGCTACCCTCCGGATGTGCCAAAGTTCTTACGTAGTCCTTCAGCATCTTCATATACCGCTCTATTGGATACATCCAGCGGCAGTGCACATGACCACAACGGAACAATTGCTCCACTAGATGCACCGGTAGATGCGACATGATGTTATGGAAGGTTGTTGGAAATTCCTTCTCAAACTCAGACATCGCTAGCACTACGTCGCGCATCATGTCATCTTTGTCTTCAAGTTGTACCTCCTTTGCGCATAGTTTTTGAAAGACCCTGCTCATTTTTATAATGGCTAAGCGCACACGCTTGTCTAGTATGTTGCGGACCGCGATGGGGAGGATCTGTGCACCATGTCCAAGGAAACAAAAGCAATTACTGCACAGCGTAGTCTGTATACAACTGCTGTTCAGCATTAGAGTAGCCCGTCAAAGATAACGTCAAATACAGTGCCACAGTTAACAAGAACCACAACATACAATATGACACTACACAGAAACGGCAATGACATGCAATTGCACATCACCTTCTATACTTCTCTCTACATATTTGTACTTTGGATGTGTCATGCAGCATGCCAAAGAATGCTAGAACAATTCTAGCATAGTACTTGTACAATGTAATATATCGAACTAAGTAATTTCAGATGAAACTAAGAGCACAAAAGATGCAGAGCTGTTTAGGTCAGTTTCATACCTGCTGCATTAGCACATGATAATCATGTGTCTTCATGTACTGTAGCTTTCCATCCACTAAACGCTTGTGAATGCTGCCAACGTAGTTTGTAGGAGTTCGAATACTGGACACAATTCCGACAAACTCCTTGCGCTCTGTGGCCGTCATTATGAAAGGGGCATGTGGCATGTAAAATTCAACGTTCTGTCTCCGCGCGGGTTGCAACCATATTTCTCGTCGGATACCCAATTCCTCAACATCCAATCGACTACCAGGACTGTCCTTCATGCGAAACAAAGTCTTCAATATGTTTTCGCAGAAGTTCTTCTCGCAGTGCATAGTGTCGAAAATGTGAGGTTCCAGCAAGTGCTGCACAAGCAAAAGAAAAAGAAATCCCATGCGTATCATGCCGTCTGCCTTCTTTCGTAATTCTTACCCTCCCCACATTTTTTAGTGCTCAGAATTGGACGTACAGCTTTCGACTGCTACGAGGATAGTTCCCTGCTGTCGTCAACCATGCACAACTTGACGTCATTATGGACGTCACAGAAGACGTCACAGTGAGCGTCAAAATGAACATTGACAGCATCAAGTTCTTCTGAATGAAGCTGGACTTCAACGATGCAAGCACACTTTCATATATAACAATTTAAACTTGTAGTGCGGCTTCTTGTCCTCACCTGCCAGTATGGCAACTCTTGAAATGGGCTCAGTTGCTTAACCCCTATGGTATGTACTAGATCTGCAGGCCCATTCTCTCTTCCTCCTTGTGCAAGGTAAGAGTCCCGCTATGCTGCATATCGGATTCTATCCAACTGTGTTTGAACGTGTGGACGATCACAAACCTCCTCTTGCCCATTGAATCTTTTATTGCGCCGATAAGGGTGATGTCTTGGTAAGTACCGACGAATGCCACCATATACAATCTTTGAGCCCTTGATTCTTCTATTAGGAAGCATGTCACCCATTTTAGCCATCCTCGCATCAGTGTCTGTTCCGCAAGAAGGGCAACCCTTGTATCCTTTGCAGCACAATCCCGAAATGAGTCCAAATGCAAGAAAATCAGAGATTATCCATAACACTAACGCACGGAGTGTGAAACTATGACTTCCTTCTGGTTGGGAGAAGTCAAGGGCAGGTATTCCATGCCACAATTGAAGTAGCTCTTTCACCAAGGGCCTGATGAAGACACCTATACCTTTGGATGTTGGCGAGTGCTTGCCCGAAATCAATATGCTTAATGAAATAAAGAATTTTTTTGTGACAAACCAAGGCTCAAAGTTATATATCAAGACCAGAATAGGCCAAGTTGACCAATTAGTGTTATTAAGCTTGAATGGGTTGACACCATCTAAGGCCACAACAAGACGCATATTTCTAACTTCAGATCCGAAGTTGTCAAACGCGACGTCAGTGTTGACGTGCTTCCACGCAGGACTATCCACCACGGACCGCATGATTCCATCTATGCTGACGTGTTTTGTGTAGCCTGTTAACATGCGCGCTATCTCTGACGACCTCCACATCCGTTTCAAACGAGGAATGAGGGGAAAATGTCTAATGACCTTTGCTGGAATGTTGTCAGTGCCATCCATCCACCGCGAAGTACTACAATTTGGACAGCTCTGTAGTGCTGAGTGCTCATCTTCAAAAAGAATGCATCCATTGGGACAAGCATGCACGTTGTTGTACTGTAGGCCCAATTTACGAATGCTTCGGCGTGCTTCATAATGGGAATGGGGTAGCTTATTCCCTCTTGGAAGCAAGTCGGAAGACAAGTAACGGAACAACTCATCTGTGAACTTATTGCTAACACGAAAGACTGTGCACATGTTCATTATGATGATGGTGGCCGATATGACGCTTGTTTGAGAGTTCGGATACGCAGGTGTGGTAGCCTGCCTATACAAATCCTCCAATCCGTCAACGTCCTCAACGATGCTGTCATCTTGGTCTCCAAAATTCTCTTCGTCTACAACCTCTTCGTGCAAAGCGTCGCCTCTGTTCAATGCCTCCATGACCTGGCGGTGGACTTCGTGATATTCATCCAAAGGACGATTCCGGTAACCTTCAAGAAGATCTGCACCTGCAAGTTTCGGACCCATGTTATCCATGTCGACAGGAACATCAAGTGAAATATCAGGTGCAGTGTTTTCAACGACGTCGTTGTCGTAAGTGGTATCTTCAACCCACATCCCTTCAGGTGGGTATCCCCCAGGGGGGTCTCCCCCTACTACAGACTTCTTCAAAAATGGATCCCGGCCAACCTGGGAATGGTGCCGCCTAATGACATGGATTTTTTTTAGATAGGCCCCCTTGCAATCCCTGCAAGGACACCTGAAGGATCGCAGATTTTCCTCAGTGGCCACTCTCAGCTCCGTCTGTAGGATGATGTCACCAAGTGGGATGTGCTGGAGCGTTCGTCCATCTTCAGAAATACGAATGGTAGCGCCCTGCCCTCTAGAATTCCGATGTTGTTGGAACGCCATGTCGTGTCTGTTCGGAGAAGGGGACGCTGTTGGGATGTCTTCAACCTGCCACGTCCATCCTGAGATGTGAGAAGAGGACACATGTGAATGCCGGAAATAACATTGTACGTGACAATATTGCTATGGTAGAATTGGGTGTACAGAGGACAACATCAATCTTCAAAAGGAATGTATGAATTGAAGAGGTATGCAAATTCATAGCCACGAAGGAAACTTTAGATGGATAATTTGGCGGGGCTCCTTAGGTGCCATGTCATAGTGAATGTTCTAAACAAGGCAGACTGAGGTTAGCTTGTTAAACGCGGTGTCAACCTCACGTTCTTGTGCATGTCCAGATTGACAAATATATTCATGCTGAACAATTAGGAAAAAAATTATGTCACGAGTGACGTCTTCTGCGACGTCAAGTATGACATACAGTCCATACCCATCCACTGTTTTGCCCTACGAAGAAGCCCACGTGTAGTATGGGAGCCGTATCATGGAAGACCGCAGAAGAAGGTTGTCACTTACGTTTTTCAGGCCTGAAAGAGTATTGAAGTAGAGTCAGTAATTCCCTTGACGTTCGCCAATCTCAACGCAATGACTGTGTCTCCCGATTTGAGGCGTAGGAAAATTGTTCGCTTTGCTTCACCGGTCACAGAAGTGGTTGCCGTAGAGGATTGTGAGGCGGCTTCATTGTTCACGAATCTACGACCGCAGCGACTGAGCATGGCATCCGCATCCCCCGTGCCTCCAAGAAGTGAAGAAAGAACTCTGCTGCGACGCAGCAGACGCAGAAACCGCGTGGAGGGTTTGTCGACGCCGTTCACGGTCACTGCTGTGTGAGAGGGCCCGAAGAAGATTCAGGAGCAGGTAATTTTCCCTTAAGATTCTCTCTTTCTTCAGTCTTTTGAAGACGATGCCCACTTCAATTGGAAAGTGGCCTGAAATTTCCTAGGAATCGGAATCCTGATTTCTCAGCGCTCGTACTTTGCAACCAAGGCACCGCCAGCTTCCCACGGTCATAGGGTCTAGAGAACCCTAAGGCCGTGGACTCTATGTCTCGAAATCCAAGGCCTTTATTACAGTTTTGGATGCGAATGCCGTCGTTTTGGGCACGTTTTTCAGGACGCCTCCCTCTTTTGCAAATTGACGAGCCTACGTTCAAGTTGACACATTTGTTGTTTGTTCTTCTCCTACCCTATGTCCACCGATCTTTCGGTGAGTTTCCGAAGCCACGATCTCATTCAGCTTGGTCGCCTTCTTGTTGCACCTGTCAATCGGAATTGCGTCAAGAAATTGGGGCCTCGGCGGACAAGGTTCCTGAATTTCGAGGAGAAGGCATTGGAGGCTTGTGGGTTTTCTTCGGTGGCGGCAGCGTACTCAAGTTTTGAACTATTCTTCTTTGCAGTTGTCCATGGTCGTTGTTTGTCTTTTGTAGTGACCCCGATTGACTTGGGAAACCTTGGTCTGCCAAAGTCGGTGGACTCTGCCGCCCGTTTTCGTGACAGTGAACCCTGAATTGCTTCGTCCATTCCGTTGACTAAAATGATGAGTTGCTTCCTTGCAGGACGCTGAGTTATTCATGCGCTGGAGAATGGATCAGCAGAGGAGTTCTTTGCGCCGATCCTCGGCACCACAACGGAAACTGGCTTCTCGGAGGGACTCTACGGAGGAGGTCCTATAGAGGAGTGAGCGCCGATCGAAACATCGGGAGGACGTCAACCGCACTTCGAAGGGGAAGGGAAAGGCGAGAGAGCTTAGTCCGCCTCCAAAGAGCAGGCAGGAAGTGGTGGAGGAGGAGAGCTCGCCGTCAGAAGCCGCAGGGGACATGGAGCAAAGCGAGGCTTTGCCATCTCAGGATTGGAGGTATGGCCTTCAGAGCCCGCTTGTTCTTTGTCGCATGGGTCTTGGGTGATGCGGGTGATAAAGTTGTATGAGAACTTGGGCACCAAGTCATGGCCTGGACGTTGCAGCCATCACATTACTCCGCAAGCGTTGAATGTGGCGTTTGTTTTGACATTAGTGTGTTCGCTCTGACGTTGTCTGTAGTGTCGACACGTTACCATAGACATTGTTTTTTACGTCCACGCGTTACCACAGACGTTGCTTTTGACGTCCACACGTTACAAGTGACATTCATTTTGACGTCCACACGTTACAAGTGACATTCATTTTGACGTCCACACGTTACAAGTGACGTTCATTTTGACGTCACCACGTTACAAGTGATGTTCATTTTGACGTCTCCACGTCCTCTGTGACATCCCCGAACATGTAGGCTTCTCACTGTACTTGTACATGTCCCTTTCTATGTGAAGTGGAGACATAGAACCCCACATCGTGCATGCCTTGCTTCATTGTTGTCTTGATAAGCCGTGTGTAGTAATCCGTAGCCACTAAGCGTCAGTTACTTCTGCAGTAAAGGGTATGACAGTGCATCAGGCGATGATGGCCACGAAGGCAACTAGCAATCAGATGCAGACACTGAAGACCTAATCGACGACCTGAACCCAACCGAGAAATGGAAGAAAGGTTCCAATGTCCCCAAGAAACCCATTGAACTGGATGAGGCCGGTGAGCCATACGGAGGAATGAAGAGCGGAATCAACAGTGACATCAAGAAGTATGCCTGAGAACTTGATCCAAGGACTGGATGGGAGGGTCAACCAGTGCATGACAGACGTCGCTTCTTCTCCACACTCTACACAGGTTCGCTTATCTTCATCGTCAGTCTGTGTTTGTGGTTCAAGCGTAGCCCTCCCAACCGTGCGGTGCCAACTTTTTGGCTTCAGCTTTGCACCTTAGTGATGGAGGGAACAAGTAGCCATTCTTTTCAAGGTGCACGTGGACTTTGACGTCGCATACGACGTCGAAGTTCACGTCGCAGGATACATCTTCGTTGACACAATTGTGTGTCATGTGTTAGTAGTGCATGGCTGATTTATGGCTGATTTGCGATGCGTGGGCTTTGTCTACGAATGCTGTGTCATGAACTTTCTAGTATATTCACTCTGAGTGAAGTTGTTGACTTCCATGCAGTAGTTCCTGTATGTGTCATGTGAAATTGACGTACTGTACTGTTTTCCATAACTTGCAGACTGGCAAATGTGTGGGGAGGGCACTAGAGTTTCGGAGAAGTGGATGCAGCCTATCATAACGAAGGCCCTCATCTTGGTTCGATTCAACCTGAACAAAATTATAGACCGTGATGGGAGAAAGCCCTCTGGAATGGAGCCGCAAGTGTGGGCAGACCTCGTGGCCAGTCGGCGATCGGAGGCAGCGCAACAAAGGTCGGTGCACATGCGGTCCATTTCATAGGGGAAAGGGTCTACCGCAGCGCAAATGAAGGCCATTGAGAGAGAAGTCGTTGGCCGTCTGGTGAGCACCTTGCCCTATATTTATTTTTTTGCTTTGTTTTTTTTCTTCTGATTGTCGTGTTCGACGTCATTATCAGCGCGTAGTCTGCTGCTGACGTCATGTTGAATGTTCAAAATGACGTCACTATGAATGTTAGAAATGACGTGGACAGTGATGCACCCATGTCGGAGGATGTCGTCTATAGCAAGTGTGGTACATTTGATTTCAAGCGGAACGTGCTCTCCTTCTCTAAGTTTATGCTTTCTTGTCTTTTTTGCTTCTCGTAGCCTATAGATTCTTTATAACCATCCGCACATTGAGTTCTGGCATTCTATTTTGCAGACTTTGTTAAAAAAACGACCTCCTTTTGATGCGGAGGTGGCTTCTGAGTACATGCGTTTGCAAGAAGAGAAGCGCTGAGGTCGAACTCCGCATACTTTGGAGTTGGAGGAGATGCGCACAAGAATGACCGATTTGGAGAAAAGCCTACATCGCTTGGAGGAGAACATGACAACGTCGCACAAGGGGCTGGAGGCCATGTTGAAGAATGTTCTAGATGGTTTGGGACAATCAAGTGGTAACGCGTTGCAAGAAGTCGCTCATCCAGCGGCGTGCACTGACGTTCAAGATCTGGGAGCTCCCAATTTGAGCGGAACTGAAGCGTGGAAGACTATGGAGACCAACTTCTTGCCACTTATGCTGGATGGAGGAGGTACGTCAACTGTTGTTCACGATGTCGGTGTGGACGTCACGGGAGACGTCCAAAGAAATGTCGCAGTTGACGTGCAGGTAGAGCAGGACATTGGCGGCAATGGGGACGCGGCCGACGTCGTTGAAGGTGACGTTGAAGAGGACCGCACTGAAGATGTTGCAGACGCTCCCGCACCTGAGGCCGGTTTAGGCGTAGGAGCTTCCAAGTCCACGACGCCATCAGCGAAATCAGGGCCGGAGGGGAAAGTAGACTCCGGGACGCCCAAGGAGGTACATCAGAACCTTTTCACGTATTTTGTGCGTGGTGTCTGAATGTGTGGAGGAATTGGTGGAGTTCCTCCCTCGGTACTTAGTAGAGATGTCGGAAGTGACGTCCACTCCGACGTCAATTGTGACATGTTCAGATGTCCAGTGCGACCCAGAATGTTTTTATGTTTTAAGTTCTATGTATTTGGCCATTTTCTATGTCACAAGTGCTCAAGTGACGTTGCTGAGCGTGTTGTTTTCGTAGGAGCACACTGAGGTGCAAGAGGATTCATCAAGCCGCCTTCGACGCATTACGAAGAATTCGCAGGCTACCAAGGGTTCGGAAGCCACACCTAAAGGTGCAATTTTGAAGAGCGTAACTCCTAAAGCAGCAGGTCTACCAAAGCCTACCCAAGGAAACGCAAAGGTACCTCAAGTCGTTCATGTTTTGTTCTTCATTTCATTTCACTATGTGCTCCTTTGGATTCAGGGTTTCTGATGTGCGTTCCTTGGTTTCTTTGGATTCATGCAGGGCGGGAGTGGAAAGAGAGCAGTTGCCCCGAAGAAGAAGTGACCACATGAATTTGTCGCCGACATCCACATTCATATTCCAAGCTGACGTTTTTTCCAATGTCTACTTCAGCACGTTGAGTTTAGAGTGTTAGGGGTTACAAAGATGCAGCGGTAGAGCACGCAGGGTTCACTGTCCATGCAGTATGCTCTCATGACAATGATCTTACCTTGTAAAGAAGAAGTGATGTCATCTCACGCATTGCATTTTATATGTTGAAATGCCTTCAAATTTTCATAGTGATGAGGATTTATGCAAGACGTTGACATTGATCAAATAAAATCGCCTCCTGAGCATTCTTCTTTGTTATTGCAATGGTCTTCCTTGCATTCACTAAGGACGTCGAAGTTTCATTCAATCAATGTAGCATGCCGTGTCACAAAGAACGTCAGAAGTGACGCATAATCAAATGTCCCTTTGAATGTCTTGCATGTCGGTTTCAATGTCAAGTAGGATAGGCTTGTCCTCAAAGGTCATGTCCTTCTTTACATCAACAGAAACACAATACGTTGTTCACCCGAGCATGCGAAACCGATGTCAATGTCAACAGTGACGTCAAAGAGAACAGCTCATTGCCGTTCAAGAGAACAACCTCTTACGTAATGACATTCAACTTGACGTCGAGGACAACGTACGCTAATTTTTTTAATGTCATGCGGTACGTCCACTTTGACGTTAAATTTTTGGTCAACAGAGTCGGCAAGAAATGTTATGTCAGATTTTTGAAGACTCCACGTCACATTTCAAAGGGGTCCACATCAGATGACACGTCATGGATGAAAAGTCATCCTACGTGTCGCTACCTGCTCGAAAAAGATGACGTGGCATGTTGCATATTAAAAATTAGACATCACATTCGACGCACGTTCAATTCTACGTTTTGGGCTTTGACGCCGCGTCAAAGACTTGTTCTTCAACACATTTTTCGCTTGTCCTTTTTGACGAATTTTTTTGCACATCACAGTTGACATAAGCTCGTCCAAAAAAACGTCCATTTTGACATTATTTCTCCACTGCGTTTTCTTATAGTGTGAGAAGTTTTCCCTTGCTCATCTGAAATAGATACATAGAAGACCCTTGCTCCTTCATCGTACCCGTTGGTAAACTTATTTTTGAGGAGAGTCAAATTGCATGCCAAAGTGGGGCGGACCATAGGCATTGGCACTAACCTGCACAAAGAAATTCTCATGTGTGAGAGCTTAGATGGTGACAGCCTCAAACTGGATATGATCGAAATGGTATCCATCTTCTAGGCACGCTTGATGTCGTCTTTCATGAAGTCATCTTGGATTCCGGGAATCGTCCTTTCCGACTCCTCCTCCATATCCGTGTCGGAGACAACCTCAGGTTGTTGTCTCTCATCCAACATCGCAGACCCAACGGATTTTGGAGGCGTCTCCATAGGACGCATCTCCTCATTGTTCTACAGCATAAGTAGGAGGACGATGTTCGACAAATTAGGCAATCATACTCACGTCTTGGAGTTAATATCATTAGGAATTAGAAATTGCCATAACAGATATCTTATTGTGCTTTAAATCAAGGAAAATAGTTCTTGTACACAAAAAATCATCACAGAGATGAGCATGAATAAAACATGATGACAGCGTGCCTCATACGGCACATTCGCATGTCTCAAACACGGGTCTATAAGAACCACAACAATAGACAAGAGTATCACAGTCCGACTCTGTAGACGAGGACGTAAATATCTCGGAGTCCTCAATGCCTAACGAAGTCATAGTCGAATGATAGGGTGATTCTACACCCCAATCTTGAAGGTCATCGGTGTTATCATCCAAATCCCTAAGAAGATCGTCTAAACTTACAATAGGCCATGGCCGTGGAACCTGGGGAGGAATGGAGGATCAACGGGAAGCATGTCCGGAATATCATGAGTAGTCATATTCTCCGATGTCGCAACCTCTGACTCATTCAGCAGACTCTGAATCCCTACAATATGGGACTCTACAACACCAGAAGGATGTCCAATTTCAACCTGCAGATGTTCAATGACAATGACATTAGTACCAACACATGTGCCTATACTACAAAATTAATAAACGAACCGTGATCACAAACCCTCACTCATAAAAAACCCAACCAACAACCCAGCCAGGTGCAATCCACCTTGATCACAAACCAACCCTAGGGCAACCCACCCGCCTCAAATACCCACCCATGTGCAACCTAGTCCAAACACAAAGCAACCCCCCCGCAACCAATCTTCCAAGCCCCGTATGCACACTCCACCCCCAGATCCCTCCCATCTCGGTCCCGAGAGCCCCCAAACACCCAAGCTCCGTATGGACACCTCACCTCCAGATCCCTCCCATCTCGGCCCCGACAGCACCCACATCCCCCTAGCCCCGTATGCACCCCCCACCCACTGATCCCTCCCATCTCGGCCCCGAGAGGCCCCAATGACCCCAGTCCCGTATGCACACCCCACCCCCAGATCCCTCGCACTTCGGCCCAGACAGAACCCAATCACCCCAGCCCCGTATGCACACCCCACCCACTGATCCATCTCATCTCAGCCCTAAGAGGCCTCAATGACCCCAGACCCGTATGCATACCCGACCCACTGATCCCTCCCATCTCGGCTCCGAGAGGACCCAGACACCCCAGACCCGTATGTTTTACAATTCTTCTGTGCTCACGTTTGTACAAAGCTCAATTATTCAACTCAAGAAGGCAATGAACGCGACTTCAGCCACAGGCTCTGAAGCTTGCAAAATTTGACGACGAATGGCCGCAAAGGTTGTCCTCCCATGTACAGACACAAATGAAAGAGTATCCAAGATCATACATTACTAAAGAGGTAGATAAGGTACCTGTGAAAGAACCTTAGTCTAATGCAAGAAACACGGTCGATATTACTCTCTCCGGAAACGAAATTCACTGAAGCTCCATCATCACCCGTAAGCTTATTCCAATTCTTTCAACATAACTTTCCAATTCCTCTGGGAGGTGTGATTCTAAACCTAGTACCTCATACCTTCCAATTCCTCTAGGAGGTGTGATTCTAAACCTAGTACCTCATACCTTCGAACAGAACCCTGGAATTTGCGATTGAAAGTAAAATTAGAACTTACAGTCACCATAGATGCCATGTAACTTCACGCAACTTGCACCGCTGTTCGCGCAGATCAAAAGCCGAGTGCTACACCCCAAATCTAGCGCATGAACCATACAAAATCAATTTTAGGGTGAATTCCAAACGGGTCTTATGCAACTAAAGCAGAAGAGGACACCTTGTAACAATTCCTGGCTCCATGAAAACGACAGCTAAAAACCATATCTGTGGCAATATAATTTCAAAGTATTCCACATTACTTTGCAGCAATACAAGGTGAAGTTCGAATTAATGTATGTAACTTACCTGAACCACGGGACAAGAAGTCTCTCCCAACGATGCTCTCCAATATGGAGGATTTGCCAGAGCTCGGTTTCAATATGTATGACACCACTAGTTATTTGGAATAAGGTTTCTCCCGAACAAATGGTCCGATGTCAAATTAAACAGAGCTCAACAACGAGATGTGGAATCAACTCTTTTACAACAAAGGAGACGAGGGCGCTCACCGATCTGTAGCAGAAATCAAATACTAGCGGAAACCCTGGAAAATAGAGAACTCCCTGATATGCTGAGAAAGTAAGAACTCTAATTCATAAGCGAGAACTCCCTGAAGCTTTGGAAAAGCAACACAAAACCCCAACAAAAGTAGAAAACGATGCAACTGCAACCCAAAGAAAGTGGCGGCAAAACTAGGGTTCCGACTCGAATTCCAGGCCTGTATCGTTGACACGTCACCTCGTACCTTTGACCGTGGCCTTGCTCGTAAGACCGCGTCACCTAAATCTCTCACCGCAGCTCTTAGACTTACAACCATGATATTGTACGTTTTCCACCTGCCCTACACTACCTAAGAGTCAAAGCCAAAATGAAAATACATGCTTAGCTGCAGTCCCAGATGGGCAACATGACCTTAAGTTGCTCCATGAGTGCAAACACCTTACTGTTCATATGACCCTAAACCCTAAAATTGGATATAATTTGGATCCTATCAGCAATTTGGAGCCACTTGTGAAGTAAGTTGCACTAGCCTGTTCATCTTTTATAATCTAATTAGTAGAACAAAGATATACAAGTTCAATGCAATTGGTTGCAGTAGCAAAGATGGAACTAGAACGCAATTGGTTTTAATAATCTTGTGCAACTGAAATGCAACTATCATGCGACTATAATGCAACTGAAATGCAACTGAAATGCAACTGAAATGCAACTGAAATGCAACTGAAATGCAACTAACATGCAACAATAGTGACTGTGAGGTGTCCAGGGATGTCTTAGGTGAGCATTTGCAGTTATTGCTAATTAGGCTACAACAAATTGTAACAGTGTTAGTTTTAACTTCTTTCATGCACTTGCAGTAAGTGGAAGGAGGATTGTCAAATGGATTCAAGCACCACACCACTTGATGTGTGGATAAAAACGGTTGTTCGCAACAGTGACATTAATGCACACAGTCCTGAAGATAGAGATAGGATATTATTATCCACAAAACCATCGCAAAAGGCACTTCGATATTCTCGTATAAAAGCTTTTGGAAACCATTTCAAGGTGGATGATGACACATCCAACCAATTGCAAACATACGACTACGGGGTTGCATCTATATTCTAAATTCCAGCTTCTGATCTTCGAGATGTGTCAGGGCACTATGTTGGAGTACTAAAAGATATATTGAAATTAGACTACGGGTCTCTTAGCAACCCTGTGATACTAATGCGATGTGAATGGGTGAAGAAAACAGACAATCGACGAAATGCAACATACATTCGAGATGAGGCTGGTTTTCTTGTAGTGAACTTCCGCCACAAAATGCGTATGATACTGGATCCTTTCATATTTTCAAACCAGGCAACCCAAGTGTTCTTTGCTGATGATATAAGGAAAGAAGGTTGGAAAGTAGTATTGCATAAAGAAGCTCGTGCTCGATGACAATTTGTAGACACATCATATGTATTCGTAAGTACCAATATACAAGCTTCTGGTTTAGCTACTCTAAAGGATGTGCCTCCTCTACCTACTGTTCCATCTTTGGTTGGAGCTATAGAGTTATCTGCAGAGGATAGTCTCTTAACATGTGCAAGATATATATTGACACCATTTATTTCCAAGAAAATGGTGATTTTTAAGTTTGAAAGTTTCTTTGTATGTTGTATCCTTCATTTCAAATAGACTTAATGCACTAACGCATGCAATTGTCTGCCCTCTATTAAAGAAAAAGGCGAGTAGAAATGAAGTGAACCTTTAAAAATTATAGATGAATAATATCACAAAGGCATACTTATTTGGTCTTATGAAGTGTGCAGCTTGAATGGCTCTAAACCAGCTTCAAATACAAAAATCATAGGTTGCATCTCATAGTGAACTCATAGTAAACTTACAATCACAATTGTCTAGCAAAGTAAGGATGCAACTACAACTCATATGAAATAAGTACTATAGCATTTTGACTAAGAACTCTAACTGCCTTTGTTTTGTAATCAAACTATAGTCATTATGTTGTTGAATTTTAGTCAAATTGTAGCCAAAGTCTATTTGTTCTGTAGTAGAACCGTAGTTGTTTTTTAGTTGCATTGCAGTCTTCTTCTAGTTGCACTGTAGTCATTTTCTAGTTGTATTGCAATTGTTCTCTAGTTGCATTTCAATCGTTTTTTAGTTGCAATATAGTCGATTTTCAGTCATGTTCTAGTTGCATTGCAATTGTTTTCTAGTTGCATTTGCATCGTTTTTTAGTTGCACTGTAGTCGAGTTCTAGTTGCAGTATAGTTGATTCCTAGTTGCATTTGAGTCATTTTTGAGTTGCAATGTTGCCGTTTTTAGTTGCAGCGTAGTAATTAGTTTGTTTTCTGTAATCGGAGTGACTACATTTTTCCACGCTAGCCTCTATTTCGTGGATAGTTGTCTACATGGACAACTGCGATGAATATTGGATGTAGAATACCTCCTGTCTGTTCTTCTGTTACAGTATCGTAACCCTACTCTTCATTTTCCAACTACTTTGCAACTACAACTACATACACGTCAAATTTGGTGCAAATACAGAGGGCTACAGTCGCAGTACAGTTGTATAGGACACATAGTCGCATCTCAATCGGTTGCAACGGACACGTTTTTCTTCTAGTGGAACTTAAATTTAAACTTCTTTGAACCTGAACTTGTACTTCAATTTGTTTCTATTATGTCTAGAACTTCATTTTGTTTGCACTATATCTTTGCTTCACATTTACTTATTTCTAATGTGTTGGCTGCCATTTCAATTGTTGTACTTCTGCAAAGTTGGTTAGTTAGCTGAATGTGTTGATGTGCCTCTCGTTTTTCACATTTTTTTTCCTTTGTTGTTATGTGTGTTGTGGTATGACATGTACTAGAATAGCTCAGTTGGTTCACTTCAGGTTTGCAATGTTACACTTCTTTGCAATGGCATACGTTGCAATGTTGAAATTTTGATGTTCTTGACTTCTTCATGGGTGCAGAAATTGCTCAATCCTTGTGTAATGAGTTGAATAGGCAGTTTCTACAATAGAAGCTCTTGGATGCATTTGGTATCATATACCCTCAGTATTAGAAGCAGGAGGGTGTTGATGAGAGCTTTTCTCAACATTTCTCAATGCTAAAAAATTTCTATTGCCACACCAAAATTTTAAATGCAGGCTTGCTTTTAGTGATAGAGGTGCTAATTTCATAGCCCTTGAGATGTTGTCTCCGTCCAATTTGGACAACTAGTTGGGTCTTTTTAAAGTGACCATAAGGGCCAATATTGAGGCCGCTTGTTCCATGCCGTTCTAGGTGAACCTTGTCATTATGTTTTGGCATAACTTGTCTCAATTGCGTCACTTGCAAAAACTCATTTATGAGTACTGGCCGAGATTGGTTGATGCCTAGTCTTGGGGTTGGTAGAGGACGAAAGGTGTTTTTCTACTTTGAAATTTTTGAAGTTATACCTAAAGAATTGGTTGGACAAGCATTTGCCTTTGGTTGTCCACATGTTTGGGTAGAAATATTACTTGCTAGAGAATTTTCTATACAAAGATGCCATTGATTTTTGGAAGAGTGCTGTGAAAGTAAGATGGCATGGTGATGTGTAATCTCAAGCTATTTTTGTAGTATCCTCCCCTCCACAATTCCTCCTTAGCATTAGGTGAAATTAGGGGGGGGGGGGTCCGGAAGATAGTGAGTTATCATGCAATGGAAACAAGCAAACTTGACTACTACAACGATACAATAGTAGTCCTACGTGCCCAAGAGTCTACTTAGTAATTTCTCAAAAAATTAATTAATTGATTGATTTTTTTTTCAATTATTTTTTGCATTTTAAGAAATTAATTAACTAATTTTTTCCTTAAAAAAGTAAATTCTAACAGCTAGCCATTCCTTCATTGTGGGGGGAACAATGAAGGAAACAAGCGTGAAATGGTCTTTTGTTGGCCTCATATCCCCCCTAATGTTTTTATGAGATTTTGTATTCTTTTGGGATTCATTGCAACAATGTTTTCCTAAACATTCAAAGGTTATGGTGGAATGTTCTTCTGATTGCAAGCTTGGAGTATTCTAGTTCAAGCATCATCCACAAGAAGCCTTTTTTAGAGTTTGGTGTAGCTTATTCACGTTTCTTTAAATTCTAACTTGGTACTCCTAACGTGTTCTATTTGTCTTGTGGTGTTTACAGGACACTAACACTACAATTTGGGCAATCCTAGAAGGGTTCAACTCCCTTGTTAGTGGCATTGGTAGTTTGGTACAATAGTTTTTTCAATTCCAATCTTCTTTGAAGAATACCATGTACCAAATTTTTTTAAATACAAATGTGTATGACCATTTCAAAAGTGCATTCTTTTTCTAAACTTTGCTGAAAATTGCAAATTCTTGACTTTTTGGATTTTAACTTAGGAATTATAGCCACATGTATTCATGAAAAATAACTTGATGTTGTCTACAAAATTTGTGCACATTTCACAATTACCCCTCTCCCCCAAAACAAGAAAATATACAATTTGCCAACAATTTTTTCGAATTTTATTTCTCGGTTTCCACCAACGGGAATAAGTGTTGTGGACATAGCCCCCAAGTAGGCACGGTAATAGCCTTCAGGCAAAAACCTACAATTCTGGGATCGCTGCTGTGAAGTGGCCCTGATTTCAAATCAGGGTGGTAATAGGCGAGCGTCAGGGCGATCTGACAAACCCTAATTGTCAGATCGTGCCAGTGATGAAATGTGCAGGAGAAATAACTGCAATTATTCCTTCCTTTGATTGGGATTGTTCGATCGAGGAGTGTGATTGGGCGATGTATCGGCAATGCAATTAATGATCGAAAGGAATTTTATCATAACTTGGTTTAGGGTTTACTTCTTAATGCGGAATTGATCAGTATGAACAACATTGATCGAGATTTCGAAGAGTCGAAATGCCCTGCGCATTGATGCATCTGTAAAGCTCTCACGAACACGGAGAAGGTTACATTTTGGTGCAGGATGGCGATCGATGCGAGGTGCCGCATCGTTGCGCTATTCTTCTACATCCTCTGCTTGCACTCCTTGGCGATTTTTTTCTTTACTCGTGGTTTTCTACTTACTCGGACGGAGCTTTCCGAGTTCAGTACTTGCTCCGACATAGCCAAGTCGCCTTGCTTTGGAGAAACCCCGGACGCAGGTAATTTTATGTGATTCAATCACCTGAGGTTTGGATTTGGTGTGAGTTCTCCGTAGACTAATAAGCTTCAACCTCGTCCTGGGCGCAGTTTCCAGCGAGAAGGCTAATCGTAAACATGAGGAGGCTGCGACTTTCAGCTCACAAAATGATTCGAGTTGCCAGCCTGTAGGAGGAGACTTGCTGGTGAGTTTGAATTTCTAAACAGTTGCTTCTGTCATTCCTCTGACTCTCTGAACTTCTATCTATAATGTTTGACAAGATTTTTTTCATCTTTGAGTGTGAAACATCTCGGGACAGAGTTTTACATGTTTGCTCATTGGAAATGCATTTTGCACCTCTTCTCTCTCTCGTATTGGTAGTGAATTTACTCAGCACAGATGGTTGCAAATCGGTTTGCATCCGAACATGATGGAAGGCACATTTATCTGCCTAGTGTTTAAAATTGATCTTATGTTTGTTTATTCTCAACGAATTCATTTACTCGTTCACCAGCATTTTGTATCCGTCTTTCTTCCTTAAAGTTTTGCGACCATGTATCAATTAGACGAATAGAATCTAAACATATGCACGAATCTAAGGCGGTGGAATAGCTCATGGGATTGTTGGTTTTTTTACTGCTTGCGGACACCAAAAGACCGAGAACGATCAAGGAAGCGAAAACAATCTCAGTAGAGAGTGCTGGACAAGGCCTGCTATCAAGAGAGTCATAATTATCATCATTGATGCTTTGAGGTACATATATATATGTATGAAACCCTTGAATAATGCTCAAGCACAGCATTGCTCGTGAATGTGGATTCTGTGTAATACTTTTGTCTGGAAATTTAACTTTTGATGACTTCTTCGACGTCATGAGCGACTCTCTTGCATGATATTGTACATTTATGCCTCATCATTTCCTTAGTGGCCTTATCCCTCCGTGTCATTTTCTTAGTATTTGTATCCTGCCCGTCTTTGCCTGCAATGTACGTAAATTATGACTCGCTTCTCCGCTATTGACTTGAGACTTGGGGACATTAGGTATTTGTTTCTTTGATTTATTTCTGTGATATTTAAATTTGGAGTTTACTTGGTTGACAGATTTGACTTTGTAGCACCTAGCAGCCATTTCGCGGGAGGTTAGTTTTCATTCTCTTCCCTGATGCCTCCCGAAGCTGTATCCATAAAATCCGTTATGTCGATTTAAAGGATTATAATTTTTTGTGTATCTGGGAGTATTTCTGAATCTAGTGTCTTGGCTGGTTGAGTCTGTCTGTGATGGGGATAATTTAGTCTCGTATCGTAGTCTAATGAAGCCATAATACTAAAGCTTGAGTCACCAAACTTAGCGCACTGTATCAAATTTGCTGCGATCGGAGTCGAGTGTTGACGTGAATTTTATCTGACTTTCAGAGAGTCAACCCTGGATGGACAAGCTACAGGTGCTGCAGCAGCTTTCCGATGAAGGAAACGGCTCAGCTCGAATTTTCAAATTTGTCGCAGACCCTCCGACCACCACTCTGCAGCGTCTGAAGGTGCATACTCTTAGAATTAGACGAAATGGTTTTATGTAACGACCTGTATCTATTGGTTGCTTCTTTGAGAATTCGCAAGTTGAGCATCGGTGGCTTTGAGTTGACAGGCCTGTCGGTTGTACTTGAATCGTAGGGCTTGATGACTGGAGGTTTGCCTACATTCGTAGACGTGGGACATAGCTTTGGGGCTCCGGCAATTGTGGAGGACAACCTTGTTCATCAGGTAGACTGACGACGACTCCTATATGCACTGTGTTCTGTTGGTTGTCAATGCGTAAATGACTATTGTCGCGTCTGCATTTTGAACCTAATGTCAACAGATTTTGCACGAGGTTATGCTTCGTAGCTTGGCTAACAATGCAAAAATTAGATATTGTTCTGTTCGCTTGATCATGTATTACCCGAGATGCTAACACCATATCTGTTACTTGACTGTCGTTGATAGAATGGATTTTATCCGGTCAAGATCTGGCAATGAATCATTATACTGCTTTATGTAGATAATAACATAATTCTTTGTTGGTTCGACTATAAATATGCAATCCAGTATAGCTATAGCATCCTATAACGAGTAATGAACGTCGCTTACTCCTTTAGCTGAATGCATTAGCTCTGCGTTACTACAGAAAAGCAAGTTTATTTGGTTTCAACAGCATTTCTACAGCATTTTAGTTCCGGATGAAACACTTCCAGGCCCGTGTCAAGTGCTTGGAGTACTATGGGACGAGTCAAATATGCCAGATGTTTTTTGGGGGGGAGAGCAGAAATTAGAAACTAGATTACAATGAGGCATTTCCTAGTTAACGAATGGAAATGTTAGCTTCTCTTGAACCTCATTACTGTATGATACTCCTCTTAATGGTTAATTCTGATGTAGCTGGTAGGAGCTGGAAAGAGAGTCCGAATGATGGGGGATGACACATGGATGAAGCTATTTCCCTCTCAGTTTTCTGTGGCGCACCCTTTTGACTCTTTCAATGTCAAGGATCTCCACACCGTAAGTTACTCTCTCATATAACTTTTTCGGTAGCCTGATGTTATGATCTGCCTTGTTCGTTTAATATAGGGATCTAATGCAACAGCTCTACGTTTCAGCGACCTTGTCTGACGTTTAGAATACCGTATCGCATCCTTAGGAGGTCGTACTCAGAGACACTTTGAGTAGATTCCTTCTCTTGAGTGGTATTTTCATCTAGAAGTTTTTTGGGTCCTTTGGTGCTCTGGATATTATCAATATCCTCAACAGAGTTACCTTCGACATTATCCTGATAACTCAGAGTTTTAAGTGCATTGCTGCGTTGTCTCTCGACTTTTTCAGGACATTTAAATGTAGTATGACCTGTTTCTTTACATACATAGCACATGCCTAACTTGCGATACTCATCCTTCTCCTTATCTGTCAGCCACTTGAACCGTACCTGTTTTGGTGTACACGTCAGTGTCAGATAGTCTAGCGTGGTGAATTCATTGAATTTTTTCTTGCTTCCTGAATTCTTCTCCTCTTTGATTTCATTCACATTAGAAATGGAGTCTTTTTTGCTCCGCAGTTTTTCCTCTATTATTTGCGCTTGAAAAATTGCATCTGCTAAGGTGGTTGGTTTGGTAACCTTTACTTCCTGTCGGATATCCCTGCGCAAACCAATTAGAAAATGATGCACTTGTTCTGACTCATCTACTGTGTCGGGCACCTTTAATAAGCAGCTCTCTAATTGTTCAACATACTGCTGAACAGTGTTATTGTTTTGCCTTAAATTCCGCCATTCTGTCCTAGTTTGATTTACGTAGTTGTATGGAAGAAAATTATGCATGATCCAGTTTTGAAATTGCTTCCAGTCACTGATCGTTGTCTCGTGCCCTTGCTGAGCTTTCACAATATGTTTACACCAGATGATTGCAGCCGCTCCCCTCAGATGCAAGGCCGCAAACTTCACTCTCTCTTCTTCCAGAATGGGGATCATTTTCCAGTATGCTTCAAAAGCATACAACCAATCATGGATGATGTTAAAGTCTTTGATTCGATCGTATCGTTCAAACGTGATTGAATTTAAAATACTTGAACCCTGGGAAATTAGAGTGAGGCTAGATCGAGGGGTTGAATTGAGGCTGAGGCCGTTTAGTCGTGAAGTGGTTTGCTTTGCATTAGGACCTCTTCTGTCGAGTTTGTCGATTTCTTCAAGCGCGTGTGTAACTTTACAAATGGTGTTTTTGCTCGTTGTTTCCTCTTCCTTAAGGGCTTGAAGCTTCTGCAGAAGCCCCTTTAAGTTGATGACCATACCTTGAATTTTTTCAGCGTACTCATCGATTTGAGCTCTCAGGGTTCCTAAATCGCGTATGTCTAGCGATTTTGAGGCTTCGAGATTGATACCAGATGTAGTCTTCTACTCGGTCTTGACTTGGTGGCTTCTCAGAGACGCTTGAAAGTGAACTAGATCGATCGTGCTGTTTGGTTCTCTTGTTCGACTTCTTTTTCGTTCTACCCATGGTTATTTTACCAATTTTCTGGTAGTTCTTTCTTACCACATCTAACTTTGAGCATATACAAGACTTCGTTTTCTTTCTAGTTCTATCAATATTCCCCGTCAAGGAGACAAGGAAGTAGCCTGTTCAGTTTGAAGGGGTACACCTTTTCACTTTTATTTAAGTTTGGTAGTGGATTACTGCTGCTTTTTTGGATTCTGTATACATCATCAATTCTCAGATTTACTGACATTGTTGTTATTTGTCACAATTCTTTCGCTGTTCTATGTAGTTTGAATTGTGCGCTAATATGTTTGTTTTGTCATTGGTGAGAGCAGGTGGATGATGGAATTATCCGTGAGATCTTCCCTGCTCTGTTAGAATCCGATTGGAATGTACTTATAGCTCACTTCCTTGGCGTGGTACTTCTCTAAGGACCAGGCACGCTAGCTCTGCCATGATGACCTATCTTCTGTCTTACAAAATGTTGTCGTCATATTTCTTACTTGTGTTGCGTATGGTATTTGCTGTTCCACGGAGGCTAAGTACCTGGAACTTCATTCGAATTTTTGCTATTCTCATTTTTTAACCAATAACTCTCCTGAAGAACTAAACTCTTTCTTTGTGGGACTGCAAATTTATGTTCGTGTATTGTTATGGTTCTTGACCGATTGCCTAAAGTCTCAAAACGCACTAGAAATAGCTCAACTGTTTAGATCTTCATGGGTAGTCTCCCAGTTTATTAGGATACTTATGTTTGATAGGACTTTTAACAAGAAGTGCACGTTTAATACATTTGGCAAGTGTCACTTCTGAAATTTATTCATCAATAAGCGATTGTGCTGCAACGTCTGAACATCCACGATATTGCGAACTTGATATATTCCTTTTGGCTATTACTCGGTTGCTGCTGGTCTTGATTATGCACTCGGGGGTGTGAGCAGGATCATGTGGGTCATATCTTTGGTGTAGAGTCGCCTTTGATGGTGGAGAAGCTGGAGCAATACAACCGAGTCATTGAGGTTTTGTTTCTTTTCTGCCTTTCTTAGTAACAACGGTTTGTCTTAGTTAATTCTATTTCTGGACTGGATTTTACTTCTTCAGATTTTGCTGTCTTGTCAAATCCTCAAAAGAGCACTGGACATTCATAAAAATTGAATATTAACGGTAATAATGTACTATGTTACAGGATGTCGTGGCAGTGCTCAAGAACCAATCTGGGCCCGGGGGGTTGCACGAGGATACTATGCTTTTGGTCTTAGGTGACCATGGACAGACTTTAAATGGAGACCATGGTGGTGGTACATCAGAAGAGGTTCATTTTTGCCTATGTGCTATATGAGGAAGACATGCAGAGATAATTCTTAATCACAATGAACCCATCCAGGGACGATTATATCTCTCCAGTCGGGCTTTAAATTTTTTCTTAGCCTTTTAGAATTCACGATTGGTTCACATCGTCACTTCTACCATTTTGGTTGTTCATATTTCATGGTTTTGCTTATTTGTGTGAATGGTTTTGGCAGGTGGAGACTGCATTGTTTGCATTAAGCATGCGGGAATCCCCGGGTCGCTTACCACTAGATCTCCAGTCTTCTACATACACAATAAGTACGGTAAGACTGTGTATGCCGCTTCAATGGATCTATTATTACCGTGTTCATTTGCTATAGTGAGATTAGTACCTCAAAGATAAATAGGGGTTTATTTGAAAGGATGATTATTCCTTAAGTGCCCCACTTTGTGTTTTTGACATTCTGAAGATTTCTGTTTTATTACGATCAGGAAGCTGAAACAGATCGAAGTCATTGTATCACTACGTTTCCTCAGGTGTGTTGATACACTTCATAATTGTAAATTCGGTGAATGGAATGATAACTGTTCAAGTATTTGACTGTACTCACGTTAGCTAGTTGCTTTTCTAAATCAGTCGTCTCATTTTGCCGCACATCACTAACTACTAACCTAATTTGATATTCTAAATCATGGCAGCTGGACTTCGCCGCAACGATAGCAGCTCTTCTTGGTGTGCCATTCCCTTTTGGCAGGTCCGTGAACGTGACATGGTTATTCCATCCCTAAAGGAGGTCGTCTATTTTCTGCTAGAGTTTGATGAAATGTTCAGTTTTGTCAGCAAGACACTTGCCATATCGTCCTTTTTAACATGCTCTGGTGTGACTCCAATCTTTTTAACCGTGGACAACTATTTGCCATTATCTGTGCAGCGTTGGACTTGTCAATACAGAATTGTATGCCTTAGCTACTTCCACTTGGCCTTTACACTCTAAAGATGGTCAACTTCCTGAAGCCTTGGTTCGAGTATGGTTAGAGAGATACAATCACGTGCTCTGTATGAACAGCTGGCAGGTATTTGACTGTTAGTATCCCTTGTATTTATTCTACTACATGAAGCATGATTCCTTTTCTGTGCTAGCAATTCTATGAATTCGCATCAGACTGTACATGTAAAAAATAACCCTATTGTATCACTTTCCTACCTGACCTATTTTTGGGTAGTCTGTTCACTTGATCCCATTTTGTTTTAGTGAAATTATCTTGACATCACCTCCTTTTGTTGCAGGTTAAACGATACCTGGATGCTTATACAGCTTCCAGCATACGCGGATTCCCAACAGTAGATCTTGAACATGTTCAGAGCCTATACGAGAAGACCCTGACTACTTCACATTCCTTACATACACATCACCCTCACTTGCAAACTAATTCTTCAGAGTCGGACTGCAGCGAGTTCAAGGAGCATACAGATGACACTGTGAGAACGCTGACGGATAGGATTCAAAGGAAACTGGTGTATTTATTGGCGGCAGCTAATTTATCACGCACACAATGGACACAGTTTGAAGATGAGTGGATGGCTATCGGTCTTATTCTTTTAATCACTTCCATATTGATTTATGCAGTTGCTCTCACCAGAGCCTTCAGGTTTACACATGGAGTATTTCGAAGTGAAGAGAAAAATTCAAAGATGCAGAGTAAATTTCATGAATTATTTCCTTTCAAGCGAATCCTAGTGGGACTTGGAGTTGTAGCAGTCACTGCAGGTGAGTGGAAGATGAATATCCTATGCTTCTAGCTTTAGATTGCGAATCGGCACTGACTTTTGAAGTTATCGAGTTTCAGAAACTATGTACGATTATCTTGACTATGTATGACGCTGGGGGATGCATGGAATCTATAAGTTACCAGTATATAGTGGACTCGCATCATTATTTAAATCTATCTGATTTGAACTGTTTTTGCAGGTGCTATCTGGGGGTTTCAGGTGATGGAAAAATGGATGAAATCAGCATCGGCAATTGCAGTCTCTTTTGAACAATCAAACACCATCATTACAGCAGGGATTTTGATAACTTCTGTTGCTGCATATGTAATACCCATCTATGGCTCAGGACAAAGTGTTCAAAGTACTATTGTCGAAGGACGGATAATTGGTACTGACTGTCAAGATCAGGAGGCATGCACACCAAGTGCAAAATCATGCATGGCTGTCCTATTTGTGGGTTTACATGCTTGTGGGCTTCTTTCGAATAGTTATATCAGTAAGTTATTTGAAGCAGCGCGTTTCGTTGTGAAATCTTTACGTCCTTGTCTTGTATCGGATCGAATCTATATTCCTCGTATTGAATGGTGTGAATTTGCTGTATTCTACTGTTGACTTTATTCAAACTTTTTCATTGAATCTTGTGAGGTCGTAAGCATTTCCATTACTGCCACAAATTTCTTACATTCGGTTGTGTTTGTGGCAGTGCTATCTTGTAGTCTCATTGCTTTTTGGTTTGTTGAACTTTGTAATCAGTTGGCGAAGGGCAATTGGTTTGCTTCCTGCTTGCAACATCAGGCATCCTTTACCTGCGTCAAGCCATCCAAAGTGGATGCAAAGTACCCCAGGTTCATTTTCCACCTCATTTTGGTTTGTGGTGTGAAGGTGTCAGCCTTACGAAGGTCATTTTAAGAGGTTCTTCTATTGTAGCCGAGAATTTTGTTGTATCTGTGATTGTTCGCATCTTACCTCTTGGTTGTCAACGTCAAACTTATCCTTCTCGGGATATTCTGTAGTCTCATGTTACATATCCTGGTGAAGAGTTTCTTATTTATGCCACTCCAGTGTCTTCTCCAAAATTGTATTTTTCTGTTGTTTATTTGTGTTCGGCGCTGTTCTGGCCAAAGCCCTTTTATATCTATTCTCAAGTGGTTCTTCGTTCAACCTCGCACGTCAGATCATTGACATCTTGATTTGTCTGCAGGCAATTCTCTTTTTAATACTGAATGGTGGAATGGCTAGTGTAGGTCTAGTTGAGGGTTTTAAAGACCCGACAACAATAGGTCGCCCCTCTCACAACGATGACTATTTCCTAGCATCCTATTCACCCGAACTGTTTACCTTCTTATGCATAGCCATTGCAACTACCGTTCTACCCCTCTCATCTCTTGCATGGCTTATACTCCGCCGTGCTCGTACAATCTTTACGTCTCAAAGCCTGTATTGGGCAACAGCTATGTCTGTTACTCTGACTTACATCTTACTAGTTATTCACTGGTTCACCGTGGATCTAGCATCGTCTCTGGCGCTGGAAGTTCCACAATCTTTCAAAGAGTTCTCTAGGTTACTTTGCCCTCAGTTAGTATATTCAGTCAGTCTTATCTTCATGTTATTCACCATTTATGTGATGACACTGAACGCCAGAGAGAGTACATCAACTCCGTATAAAGATCTGCTCGTGGAAGGAATTCTATCCATGCTTTCAGGGTTAAGCGGAACAATCATACTTCTCTTAGGCAGAAAAGGACCCATGATTGTACTTCTTGCTGTGCTTGAAGGTATCATATAGTTACCTTCTCTGTTCTGTTTTAACAGTTTTGTTGATTCTTCCAATTTCTTGTTTCATTCATAGCCAGGTATTTTCAGTTTTGTGTACATCTTTCTCTCTTTCAGTTTTTGGACTAATCATATGCACTTACGCTTATTTTTTGGGCAGTATGGTGTCTTGTGAATTTGCAGGGACTGGAGTTTTTAAACCGGAAGACAATAGAAGCAGACAAAGGACTCATTCAACAAGACATGAACTTCGACGAAAGGAATTTGAGTTCCCACTTTGCAGTAGCAGTTGACTGGAATTTGGTTGCGGTACAACTGTTCTTCTGCACTGGCCACAGGTTTGTTGTAATGCACTAAACTTTAAATGCCAAGGAAAATCTGAAAGTCGTAGGACGTCCAAGATGGTGTATAAGCTGAATTCTGGCATCTCTTTGGCACTCTTGAGGGTGAACCCATATGATAGTCTCAAAATATTAGTCTCCTTGTACCATTTTGGATAATAATTTATCATCATTTGGGCAGTGCCTAACATTTTGATGGTTTTCAGGTGTACTTTTGATGGTCTTCACTATACTGCAGCCTTTATTGGGTAAGGTTTTTGCTCGTTACTTGATAGTGACGATCTTTTCTAATTCTCTTTTCCGTGTCATAGGAGAATCAGTAGTGCCGCACAATAGCCTGTCATTCTATCCCTAGTTATTCATTGATTTCAAGCTTACGAAAAGGTCTTCAATCCTACAATATGTTTGCTGAATACCTTAACCGTTAGCTAGTTTGATTTGTTTTCACTTCATTGCTAGCAGATTCTTGTCCTGAGGTGATATCTTCCTTCGAACAAAAGTATAATGTCATACTATTGCCAAGCAGGTTCGATGAGTTCGATTTTTACAGACAAGGAGCCCTGTTAGCTGCCGATACATTTGGCTCCTCACACATACTCCCAGTTATTGGGCTTCCTCTTCTGGTCACCGCAGCTGCAGTGGGACCATCTTCAGAGTCCAAATTTTCTATTGCGGGGGACAATTTCTTATTACTCGAAGTAACCAAAGTAAGCTATCTGTGTGATACTCTGGATGGTTTTCAGGTCATATTTAGGTGATAATATCGGTTTCTGTGATTAGTACTCACTGTTTTTTGTATGGGCCTTTCTCATGTGCTCAATATCTTCTCGAATTGAAACCTAACTGGAAGACAATACTTAGGATAGTAGTCTGTAAGTGAGTTCCGCACCACATTGAAGTTGGTTCGTTGATGTTCTTTCTCGTGCTGTGACATCATCTCATTTATGTAGATTTTTCTGCATCGGAGAGTCTGACTGAACTTTAATTCTGATGAATTTGAAATTTCCAGGTGTATATCTCTTACGGCTTGGTTCGAACCATCTTGACAACAGTAACTACAGTTTGTGTTACATTGCAGCGCCGTCATCTCATGGCAAGTTCCATTGCTCCTCTTATTTTGATTTGTAGGACCTTGAAGTCTCTACAGTGACTGAAATAATTGGAAGCCAAGTTTATTGAGTCCAAGAAAAGGTGTTAGTTTTTGTCAGAAGCACGTCTCTCTGGGATCAACTTCCTTCAGGTGTTTATTCGTTTTCTACTTTTTTCATAAATGAGCACTTCATATTAAGCTGATTATACTCCTACTTGCTGCAGGTGTGGGGACTGTTTGCACCGAAGTATGTCTTTGATGCACTAGGTCTTCTGGTTATTGACGGCTTTATTGTCTTTGTAGTCATCGTTTACTTTTTTCTCTTTTCTACAAGAGCGAGAGTGAAAATGGATTAGTTAGTTCCAGGGACAGCATTCTCCCTTCTTAGAGCTGGGTTGGGAACCAGTAATTGAGATATTTTTTAGCCATTTCAAAGAGTCAGTTTATCATGACCTCATGTTCTGCGAAAATTTTGGGAACGTTTCGCCCTACAGTAAGGGAATTGAAACGGGCTTAGGAATGTATACAAAGAGTTTCATTGGATCCACTTTAGAAATGAGTAAAGATTTTTCAGAACTTGGTATCGAGGTATTAACCCCTAAAGGACCATTGGCCCTTCGGGGGACAAATGGGATTTCGGGCAGGTACCTCCAGGCTGAATTTTTGTCATAATTTTTTGAAGATAAAAAAAACTGATTAGCTTCATGGGAATATAATATTTCTGAATGCAATTTTTACCATTTTGTCAAAAAGAAAAGTTCCACATGGTTTAGTTTGCTTCTCACCATTGGGATTAGTGCTTCTTAATTCCATTTAGAGATATTAATAATTTAGATTTTCCTTCTCATACCTACTTTTACTTAATAATTTTTTAAAGAATAAAAATTAAGTTTGTTTTTGTTTTTGTTTTTTTCCTAGACTATCAATTCAATTTCTTGCAATAAAGATTTAAAGCTCAAAACTTTGTAGTACAAAAAATTTACAGAAACTTTATAGTATAGTTAGATGTGCAAAAAAAACTATTTTTTTAATTTTTTTTACTCCTTGCTATAGAAATGGTACTTTTGAGTGTTTTTTGACAAAAAAAAGACCTTGGTTCTATAGGAGTTAATTGATTTTTGTTGTAATATTAGATTGTTTTGAGAATTTTAGAGGATCTTTTCTATGTTAAATCATAAGAAAATTTTCCTATTAAGATATAATCACCCATTCCCAACCAGAGCTTCATACCCAATTATAGGGGGTAGTTATTTCTAACCAAGGTTGGAATAGATTTCGAATCAAAGCTTGGAATGTTTTTTTTTCACCTTTTCAAGGTTGGGAGTGGTAAGGTTATGACACATGTTCCAAAGTAGTGAGTGAGAAAGTAGTAAGTAGTAAGTAGAAAAATAATTCTTGAATGATCAAAATTGGAAGATTATATATTGGACATGGATCTACTTCCAAAATTCATAGGAAATTCAGTTCAAGCAATAAAATTACCAAATTTTTGGCAATCTTCATCATTTCTATCTCTAAAACTCCAGAAATATTTGTTTCGCCTTGCACTATTCTAAGTCATTTCTACAATTGCTTATTTGATTAGTTATGGGTGGCTTCACCTTATTCATTGTGAGGTAACACTCTTTGTAGTCAACGTAACTTAAAATGAAGAATTTTTTATTCTTCAATCTCATATTCAAATAACCTTGCTTTTAATTAATTATTCTTGATCTTTTAGTAAGTCAAAAGATAATCTTCCACATTTTACCAGACAAGTAATAAAAAAAGCTAAAAAAATATTAGGCTATATTATTAGATGCTCTCCAAACATTGTAGATGAATAGTCAACAAAAGGTTTATACGAATGTTTTAAGTGAATGACGGAAGAGTTTTTTCCACCTTCTCTCTCCTTTGAATATGCTTCAAACCCTTTTTAAAAAGTCACTATACTTTGGCTTGCTACCTCCATTCTACAAAATCTATAGTTTAGTTTGGTTTTTTAGTCACAACATGTTATTAGTATGCTCTGTTGTGCTTTTGTTTTGAATTTTTTAAGGTACTTTATGGCCAAATCACACACAACTTGTTTTTTCTTCTTCTTTTCTTGTTGTACTCTTTAGCTATATTTCTCCTGTCCATTGTGCCGCCTCCTTGTTGTTTCCATATTGCAGGTTTTTTTCCCAAGCTCTTCCTCCCTTAGCACTATTGTTTCCACCTATCCCTTTATAGACAACTCCTCATTCATTCATCGTTGATCCCCCTCTCCACTTGGTTTTGCAATTTGCTACCCATATGGCTTGCTACCCCTACTATTTGCTCTCTCCCCCAAGAGTCGTCCCTCTGCACTAAGTCTTCTACGAATTTTTGAAAATGTTGGGGCTCCATATTCTACTCACCATGCACCAACTGCTCTAAAAAATTCTCAAATAGAGACTCATCCTTGATCAATTCTGAAACTCAACAACTTCATCACTCTACCGAGCAGTGCACACTTGGTGCACTCCCCATGACATCATCTGTGGCCATACATTGTCATTATTGCTTGCAATGCATGGTCAAGGCAGTGAGAGCTATATACTATGAATAATAATGTATGGCTATGGATCAATGGCCATACACTATTTCTCACACTGTATGGCTCTCACTACCTTATTCATGCACTATGAGCAATAATGTATGAAGAGAATTTTTTTTATTTTTAAAAACTCAAGTGTCACCTCTAAGCATGTTATACTCCAAAAGTCTCCATGATGTAAATATGTGTCATCAGTACCCTAGAACTTAGAGTTCAAGCAAGCATGTCATACATCAATAATTGTAAGAAAATTTCATCTCATCGAGTAGTTTTTTTACCTCCACAAATGGCCCTTCTATACTACTGTCAATGTGAATTAAAAGGAAAAGGAAAATTTGCATCATTAGGATCTTAAATGTACCCCAAAAAATGTAATAAAAAAATTATAAATAGTCCATTGAAAATTATTTTTATGAGCATTTATGATATTTTTCTTTCTAAAGATTGATTGTTAAATAATGTTTGATGTCAAAGGTAGATATAGATGTCTTCTAGAAGTCAGTGCAAATTATTGTTCATGTTTTTTCAGTTATACTTCATGATATATATATTTTATTTTATTTATTTATTTTATTATTATTATTTTATTTATAAAAAAATTTAAATTAGGACCGGAAGGGATTTAATTCACTTACCTATATATCTTCTATTCAAGTGCTAGGATGTCATATTTTCAATCCACATAAGCAATTTGAAAAAATAGGCACTTCACTATATATAACTATATAAGCATACATTGTCAATGGTGAATGGATTCAAGAAACTTTGCTAATAATGAAAATCTCTATTTATACCCTTTCATTTCTTGACTTTAGAAAGGAAAGAGATACGGAGACAAAATTCTAGTAGATTCTTCATTTTTTTTTAATACTTCAACTTTTTCCTTTAGAGATTTAGGTTTGTAGAGAGAAGCGGCTCTTCTAAACACTTTTACGATGCTTGTTATGATATCTAAAACTATGGATTAAAAGTATGGAGCATTTTCTTTTCAAAATTCTAGTAGGGACTTCATTTTCTTTTCAACAATTGTTCTTGTTGGCTTAGAAATTTAGGGTTGTAGAGAGGGTGTTTCCTAAACACTTATAGGATGCTTGTTATGATCTTCTCTTCTCCAAGTTTAGGTATTTAGCATTTCTTTTCCAAAATCTTCACAAGTACTTCATTCAACACTTATACTTGTTGCCTTAGAGATTTAAGGTTGAAGAGAGTGTTTTTCAAAACTCTTATAGGAATCTTGTTATAATCTTTTCTTTTTTTTTACAATTTAAATTAAGTTTTATATGCAAAAAGTCCACAAAAGAATGTTAAACCAAATCATGTATGTTACATATCAATACAGTTGTTGGTTTGAAATAGAGTAGAGAACCTAAAATAATTCAAAATCCTACATGTATATAGATTAGAAACCCATAAATAGTGAAAGTTGTAAATACTCTGTGAATAGTGCCCAAACTATCTAAATTTACAATGCGTGTGACAAATTATGGTTAAAATGGTCCAAAAGAATCCTAGTGAGATCCCCAAGTCAATTTCACTATAAGAAAATCGAGGGTATTTTTACATCTTAAAAAACAAGAGAAGACATTCAATTTGACAAGTGATCAGCGTAGATGTCTCCTAAGATCCATTATAATTGATAAGCAAAAAACGTGAAAAAATCACAAGAAACATGTAAGATTTTAGGGTTTTTTTTCTAATGTCATAGAAAACATAGTCTTTGAAGCTCTCCAAAATGCGCCACATGTTAGACAAGTCACTACCACATAAGCATGACTTTTGTGGGCAGTGCCACGTAGGAGATTTTTCATCTATCCAATGAGTGACATAGATTGTGACTTGGACCTTTCTAACTTTTGACGTGGCAGTTGGATTTGGTGACGTGGCAATTGGTTTTGATTTTTGATTTTTTGAGATGTCAAATTAGACGTTTTTTCAGACATCAATTGGTGCATTCCCTACCCATAAGGCAAGATCAACAAAAAATAATTGTTTAAAATAAATTAAAAAATAAAATAAATGAACAAGCAAAATTATTGAAATCAACAAGAACTAAAGAAAACTTACCATCTACCATCAAGTGGATTTTTGATGGCAAAATGGAGGGATTCCTTCATTAAAAATTAATGAAAATAAACGATAAGGAGGTTATATTTATGTTTATTGTCCGTCCATGGTGAGACAAAAGATATGGTATAATTAAAATATGGGAACTTGACCATTGTACATCTTGACGTGTTTCAGACATCTAGATGTTGTTTCAAACATCTGGATCAATGTTGTTTCAAGACATTTTTCATTGAACACAACTCTTGCTGTACATATCCCATATGGATTGTTTCACTTTCTTCCAACTTTTTGGTATAAAGACCATTTCTTTTCATCTATACTACACATCCATCCATTTCCTTTTTTTTTCAAAGCATATCATGTGGCTACCCTTTTCCAAATTTTTTTACATATGGTCAACATTTTACTATAAACCATAGTAATTTTTCCTAATTACCTATAGTCAAAATGAATCTACTTGCTAACGTGGCAATTTAAGTTTTTTTAGACATCCTCCAAAACATCAGCATATCTTAAGTCATGTCAAATAAAACATTAGCATCAATGATAACATCAACTTAGATTTACAATAACGTGCCAATGTTTTTCGCAACGTCTACAAAAATCTACCTTGTTGAGCCAGATTTCCTTTGACATCATCATGTTCTATCAAACATCGTGCATTAGTGGTAAAACATAGCCAACCCCAATTATTAGCCTATAAGTGATACAAATTCTAGATGGACTAGTAGACGGAATCATAGCAAAAATATGGTGTTCTAGGGTTGAAATCACACTAAGAGTTCAATGACAAAATTGGTTTGCCAATATTCTTTTTGATATAAAAGATTTTTTATTTACTAACAATTAAAGGAGGTAGTGGGATTTTATTCTCCTTCAAATGTGCATATTGTAAAAGTATAAGCATGCACGTATTTTATGGGATTCTATGAGAGGTCTCATAAAAATTTCCCAAATTTTCTAACTTTCAAAATATCTTCTTTTGGATGCGGAGGTGATATTTTGTGAGCCTAGAAGCGTGAGCTAGAGAGCCTCTAAGCTTGTGAGCCTCCAATTGCGGGGGGGGATTTTTTTGGATTAGGATCTATTACCGTGGATTAGGGTGTTTTGGAGGTTGATCTTGAAAAAAATGATGAAAATGGAAGGTTCTTGATAATAAAATACAATAAGGAATATCGTATATACTGAGAGGTCTTTTGAATGGTCATGGGTTTGAAACTTTCAAAAACAAATTTAAATTTAAAAAAATCTATTATTATTATTATTATTATTATTATTATTATTATTATTATTATTATTATTATTATTATTATTATTTTCACAACTCTAGAAACCCCTCTCGATATCTCACTCAATATCTAGTAGTCCCTTGGGTTTGTGGCTCTCAAAATTTTTATTTTTATTTTTTCAAATTTTTTTTCGTGACTTTGTTACATCTAAAAAAACCCTCTTAGTACCAAAAAGATCCATTGGGGATTTTGGAGTTTGAGGCTCAAAAAAAATTAAAAAACAATTTTTTTTTCAATTTTTTTTCACAACTTCATTACCTCCACAAACCTATCTTGGTACCAAAAGTACCATTGAAGGCTTTCAGATTTGGCACTCTCAAAAAAAAAAATTCAAAATATATATATATATAATAATTAAATTTTTTGCAACTTTGGCACCCTCAATATCCTTTCAGTACTGAGAGATCCTTTGCGTGTGTTAGGGTTTGGAACTCTCAAATTAATTGATTTTTTTTTAAAATTTGTTGAAAGTCCCAAACTCCAAACTTTCTAGGAGGTCTTTTTATGTCAAGAGGGTATTCTTGGGGTGACAAAGTCACAAAAAAATTATAAATTATAAAAGAAAGTTGTTTTGTTTTTGCTTTGTTTTTTGTAAAAGTATGGAACTCCCAATTTCGCTAGGTGTCTCTCTATACCAAGAAGGTTTTTTGGGGGTGACAAAGTTGGAATTCTTTTAAAAATTAAATTAATTTTTTTTTAAATTTAAAAATTTTGATTGAAAGTTCCAAATCCCAAATCTTGCTAGAAGTCTCTCCATACCGAGAGGGTTTTGGAGGAATAACACAATCGCATCAAAAAATTAAAAATAAAACAAAATAAAACTCAATTTAGATTGAAAGTTCCAAACCTTAAGCCCTGTTAAGTGTCTCTTAGTACCAAGAAACTCCTTGCGGAGTTTGGAGATTGGAAATCTCAAGGGAGAAAAAAAAGAAAATAGGTTTTTTAAAATTATTGAAAATTATTGAAATTTTTTTGCAACTTTGTCACCTCCCATAATCTTCTTGGTATGGAGAGCCCCTTGGTAGGGTTTGGAGTTTGGATTTTTCAACTAAGTTTTTGTTTTCTTTAAGTTTTTTTTCGCAACTTTGTCACCTCAAAAAAATCCTCTAGGTGTAGAGAGCTCCCTTGCTAGATTTGGAGGCTTGGGACTTTCAACTAAAAAAAATTTATATATATATATATATATATATATATATATATATATATATATATATATATATATATATATATATATATATATATATATATATATATATATATATATATTTTTTTTTTTTTTTTTTTTTAATTTTGCAAATTTTTTTTTTTGCAACTTTGTCACCTCAAATAACCCCTCTCAGTACAGAGAGACCCTTGGCGGAGTTTAAAGTTTGGGACTTTCGTTTTTTTTTAATTTAAATTTAAAAATAAAAAAGTATATGTTTTTTTAATTTTTAATTTTGGAGCTTTGTCACCCCATAAACCCCTCTTGGTACAAAGAGCCCTCTCGTGGGGTTGAAAATTTAGGACTTTCAAAAATATTTAAACTAAAACAGAAAAAAATCAAATATTTGTATTTTTTTATTTTATTTTTTCTACAACTTAATCACCCAAAGATACCCCTTTCAGTAACAAGAAAGCCCTTATAGGGTTTGGGATTTGGAACTCTAAAAGAAAGAATAATTAAAAGATTTTACTTTTATTTATTTTTCCTTTACCGCAACTTTGTAACTCCTTGAAACCCCATTTCGTTACTGAATGACCCCTTATAAAGTCTAGAGTTTCGCACTCTTAAAATTAAAAATTGAAAAAAAAATCTATTGTTTGTTTGTTTCCATGACTTCGCCCATCTCAAGAATCCCCTTGCAAATTTTGGAGTAGGACACTCTAAAAACATTTTTTTTATAAATTTTCAAGCTTTCTTTTGAGTGCATGAATGTGTGTCACAACTCCATCACCTCCCAAAAGCCCTCTAGGCACTAGAAAGCCCCTTTGGAGGGTTTGGGGGGTAAAACATTCTAAAAATTTCCTTGTTCTTGTGAAATGGTGCTTACCACATGAGCCCTCCATCAATTATCTAGAATATTTTTTTTCCCTTATAATTTCTTCAAAGGCTTGATCATGAACAAACATTTTCACAAGAAAAACAAAAATGGGTCACGAAGTGAATTAAAGTTTTCATCTGTTAGTATGCCAAGCCAAGCGAGGTGCGCATGCCTGCAAGGCCCCACGGTCATAGGTCCACAGTCATAGGGATGAAAATCAAAATCAAAATTTTCAAATGTCTCTATTTTTTTCTTTGTTGGCCTCAAAATTTTCAAGTTTTTTTCAATTGATGCTTTAGGCTCACAAGTCACAAAACGTACACTCACAACTCCTAAGCTCATGCTTTTAGGCTCACAAACTAGCATTGTTGATTTGTAAGGGTACTAATGCCTTGGATTGCAATGGAATGTGATGCTTGTGAATTTTGATTAAGGAGTTAGTATTAGAGGGTGTTTTAAATTTGGAATGTCCGAATTTTATGATAGTTGTCTAATTATTATTTGGTAGTCTTTGTTGTTTTGTTGTTGATTAACCACTAAAGTCCCAAGACCATTTTTCTGTCAAAAAACACTCAAAACTGCCATTTCTACTACATTAGTCCAAAAAAACAAAAACAAAACTTTTTTGGAACAAAACCGTAGGATCTTAAACTTTACTTGTTTTAGATCATGTGGTAAAAATTTCATGAAGTTTGACCGTACAGATTGAGAGACATGAGCATTCAAAGTTGAAAAAACAAGTTTTTTTGAACACTGGACTGCAATTTTAGATGACTTTGATCTCTATTTGTGGAAAAAAATTACACTTTGGAGTTTGAATTTAAAACTTATTGTGTTGAAGAATTGAGTTGGGAGTCTAAGAAAAAAATTTCAAAAAATAACAACTTGATTTTCATACTTCAAAAAATTGTCAAGTAGAAGTAGGTCCAAGATTGAAAGAAAAACTAAATTGATAATAGCTCTTAGATGGAATTGAAATACAATAATTCCAACGGTGAGATTGTTCTAGCAAGCAAATTTAACCTTTTCAAAAAAAAAATTTGAAAAAATTTGAAAATTGCATTCTGAGATGAATCCTACAAGTGTTTTTTTCCAAAAAGATGCTTACATTGCCCGAAAAATAAGATTGTTCATAACTTTCACATCACTAATCAAAGTGGAATGAATCAAAGCTTCAAATGTAGACAAAAACATTATCTTTGAGAAATAAAATTTTAAAAAATTTATTTTGAATTTTTGCAATATTTTTTGTGATGCCCGCCGAGTTCAATTTTAGGCTTTTTGTGGTATAACTTCCGGGTACCGATTGAAATAAAAATTATATTCCCACAAAGATTATCAGATTTTCTATCTTTAGAAAAAGTTTCAAAAAATTAGGGTAAAATTTCAGCCCATAGGAACCTGCCCGAATTCCAAATTGTCCCCCGAGGGGACAATGGGACTTTAGGGGTTAATGCTTTCTAATTCACATGTTTCTGTATTTTTTAATGCTTTTCTCTTCATCTATGGACAATTTCATGAGTTGGAAGGAGACAAAGAAGAAGGAAATATGAGATTGAAAAAAAACTTGTTGAAGAGATAAAGAATTAAGATTGAATGTAAAAGTTTTATATTCAATGGAAAAATGTATAGTGTACCCCTTTCAAAAGTTGTGTAATTTTTTTACAATGAATGGAAAAGTGACATGTGTACACTTCTTGTAAATTATATGGGGTTTTTTTTTATAGTTTTTGACATGGTTTGTCACTATTACCCTTACCCTATCACCTCAAAAGAAGCACTAATTGTGTGTACACTATTAATTAACAATGGATCAAGATTGTCAATTAATTCCATTCAAAAAATGATAAGTTTGATTACACTAGTTACAAAGCCAACATCCCATTAATGTTTCCTTGAGTTTTTATTTTGACATTTTTCATGTAAAATTTGTTAAAATTTGCTCGAACTTATTAAATTGTATTACAAGGAACAAATTTATTTCATGATTTTTCTTTGGAAGATTTCTATTAGAACTTGTTAAAAAGAAATTCACTTAATAGATATTACAAGATTTTAACAAATTGTAACTAAAATTTTCTAGAATGAAAATCTTAGGAAACATAAACAAGCAAGTATTTGAGTATTAGTTTATCATTCACACATTAAAATATGATCCAACTTGCCATAAGTCTTTTTTTAAATTTCTTCTCAAATAGTTGTATTTGCTTTTCCATCTTTGTTTCATCTTTTTATTTAATATGCTTGTAAGCATTTCAACATTTAATTCTAATGATCCAAATAGTCAAATGTGCTATAAAGTACGTGCTTTACAACTATTTTGAAGTTCTCACCAACAAAGATTATAAAATGCTAATTGGCATCATAATTTTAAACTTGAATAAGTCTTTATAAATTTTTCTCAAATTAGTTTCAAAACATTCTACTTCTGAAATCCATAAAAAATACAAATTATAGTTTTTAACATACCATTTTTTTTGGTAGGATTGGCTAAAATTTTATGTTGCATTGATTAGCAAAAACTTGTCAAAGAAATTATCATGAAAACATTATCACTCTTTTCTAACAAAAATTTATAACTCTACAATCATATTGCAATCATATTGTATAGGCTTTGTATTCATTTCTTCATTAGGAAAATTAGGAATTAGCAATTTCAATTTGTAATTTGGTTATTCAAAAATTATCCATTTTACTTTACTTTGTAATGATGAAAACTTCTAGCCTTGCTAAACATAGTTATATAGTCTCTTTCTATGTTTTTATCTATTAAAATTCATTTATTACAAGAATAATTCATAACTATAAAACTGCATTCAAACACGTATAAGTTATATGTAATCTAGACAAGTGCGTTATTAAAAAAATATTCTAAGATAATTTTATTTCTCTATGACAAACAATAATTATCAAACAAACACTCATCTACATTTCAATGTTTAACCCAACTTTAGATCAAAATACCCAATAGCATATTGAAAACATTGGCAACAAAAATAACCTATTGAATAGTGGATAGGACCTATTAAATCATGAAAAAAGGTACAAAACATTGGCAAATGTAGGTACATGATATAATGAATAAATGATATGCCATAGTGTGATTCAATCCAAAATTCACTAGAAATTTCACTACCAAGTAATATCACATTTGTGCTAATAGAAATTCAAAAGTTCAAAAGCTTGAATAGATTTTGAAATGGGAGGTGTTTAATCTTTGAGCACAAAATCAACCAAATTTGGTTGATGGCATCTAAGGTCCTAGCACCTATAATTCATTCTTATCCTCTTCTATTGGCTCTATCTTTTGAACGCGTAATATGGCATCGACTTTCTAGTTTCTAAATTTGAATTTCCAAATCCTATTTACATCCACATTTACATTGCACAACACAGTAAAGATTTGGTTGAAGTGGACAGAGCTTTATGGTCACACCATTCTTGTTTCACATAGCCAAATACTCTTGAACTCTCCCAAACTTCTACCTAAGTATATGAGTAAGATAATAATGGAATTTGAAAATGCTTAAACCTTCAAATTTGTTCAAAGTGTTCAAAAAAGAATTACAAGGTTATCCTTTAAGGATTAAAAAAAATGTAGCATATTGCTTTAGTATTGGTTTGTTCAAATTATTTGAATTCTCTATGTCATTACGTTGTAGCTTTTGCTCTATATTCAAACTTCTGGCCTACTTGCAAGTACATCATCTAAATGAGACAACAAGTACAAGAGTTCTATTGGTCTTGAACTCTCCAATAATTCATTCAAGTTGATTTTCATTGAGTGTTTGCTCAAGATGTCCCTCACTTTGGCATCAACTTCAAATGGCAACAAATTTTCTTCCAAAGTTGTCCACACTACACTATCTTCTCCACAATGCTTGCAAAGAATCTTGCATGCACACAACTTCATTGTACTCCTCTTTGCATCGCAAAATTGTTGTAGTGCACACTTGCAACTTTGGAATCTTGTAAAATGAAGGATACAACCAATGCCAATTGCACCTACCCAACGTAAGCACATTCTTGACAATACAAGGACCCAATAGATGGGCAAACTCAATAGTTGTAGTCCAATTTCAATGATCCACACGTAGAACCCAAAGATTGTGTCTTGAAAACCTCTGTAGATGTTGATGTTTGGCTCCACATATACCATGTTTCTTCCCAATTTGTATGCTATGATGGAATCCGTGTGATCAGCTTGAGATGCTACCTCAAGTTTGCTCCAAGCACTCCTCACGGCACTTCCTATCGTTGATAAAATTTGTCCTGCAGCCAAGGCCAAAGAAAATATTACATTTTAAATTCAAATGCCAACCATGGAGCACTGTCATACCTCAACTAGAAGGCGTGGATAATTCCTTTGGAAGGTTCTAAGGACTTCATCGCAATACTCAAATATCTATATAATAAATCCAAAATTTATACAATAATAATGAAACGAAGAACTTGAGGAATTACAACAGTACAAGACGTGATATATATCATCCTGCAGCAAGTACTTAAATTCTAAATTTAGCTCTGTTACATTCAAGTCGTTAGTTAGGAAAGTCTCTACCTTCGATGTCAGTTGGGGTAGCTGCAGCTTTATACCATCTGTAGTCTTGGATGAAGCTTTCCACAACATTAGAATTCGATTCAAAGAATGAAATCATGACTTGATTCCATATGATTGCTACCGTCAGCAACATTGGTGGAAGATAGATCATCGCCTTCAAGAGTAAAATGTTTTCAGTTTCACAAGTATCATCGTAGTTAAAAACAATAATCCAAGACAAAATAACAAGTAAGGCTCCAGTGCTTTGTCCTGGAGTACTTCTCCATGTTGGTTGCTCTTGCGCAGCTGCCAGAGTCCACAAACTGCTCATATGCTTCCTTGGAGTAGAATTATCAGCTGGAGAATATTGATAGAGCCTCCATGCTCGAATCCAAGCAGCGCGGTAGCCAATTGTTCGATACAAAGCTGAATGGATGATCCAAATGAGGGACACAATTGGCATAGCAAGTCCTGTTCTTGCTAAGAGCACTGGAAAAGGTTTCGGATGCTGGGATTGAAATGGGACTGCCACAAGGTTTAACCATAACGGATATCCAGCTGCCAGTAGAGAAACTGCTGGACCAAACTCGTAGCCGGGGCTAATCGCATATTGGAATCCAGAGAAAAAATAACTGAAGATGGCCGAATTCATGGCTGCTATAACAGGTTGTGGGTTAAACATGTCCATTACCGAATTCTCGCTGTAGAGAACCACAAAAAAAGCAAGCCCTGCGTTCATTGTCAAGGAGCCCAGCGTCGAAATCCATTGTGCTTCGTGCTGCAGAATCGCAGCAAGAAGGTAAAGAGAAGCCAGGACCAGGAGGGTGACCACAAAAATACACATTCCAGTGGCCATGGGCGAGGATGCCCCCAGAAATAAAAATAAAGCGCGTGGATCTGCCTTGCCGCACACAATCTGACAGGCTGCCATGTTCTCCGTGGAGAGAGTTGGAGGAATATGAAGGGTCGAATTGTTTGACGAATACGCCAAGGATGTAAACGTTTGTACCAAGTTGGAGCAATCTCCTGCACTGGGGAAGTCAGCCATCCTTTGGGTTGGAATTGACACATCTGCTGGTGCATTCTGCACGAGCAATGCTAGACACGATTGCCTGTAGACGCATGTACTGGACAGATTCGTCATCGCGGTTCATCACTCCCAGGACATTCAACCTAGTGTACAGCGAGGCCTAGCTATGGCTATTCAGAAACTGAAGTGTGCCTGAAGTGCAGCCTCGCCGCAGTGTAATTGCAACGACATTGCAATAATGTCGTACTGACATGTTAGAATTAAGGAAAAAATTTGGCTAGTTTGTCGGTGACGAGTTCTATACCAAGCAGATTCGCTTTGAGAGGCTCGTCCCCTCAGCAGTGCCAGTATAGTAAGGTCCTACTCGCACTTCCTCGCATTCACTGTAGTCTACATATATTCACTGTAAATGTAGCTTTTGTCAATGCGATGGTCTCGTCCCCTTTGGTCCAGAGCTAGGCAATAATTGTCGAAATAAACATGTTGTTCGATCTAATTAACACTTGTCGTATACTTACTGTCAAACTATATATAATCCGCGGAACAATACCGCACTGTACCACAACAGCTGCAATTCGCTTTAGAGACTCACATTGTAAGAAGAATGAACACACACTCAACTCTATCTGCACACCCGTAACAAGATTTGAGTAGAATCGAAGACCACATCGGCTCAAACCGATCGACACAGCTAGTTTGAATCTACAATCTTGGTGTCTTGCAAGAAGACGAACAACCCCCAGCCCTGCGAACTTACAATCAATCGGTTCCCTTACTAAGCTCATTCTATTCCTCACTAGCTCACAATGCTCACTTTTCAACGCTTTCAAATTCTGGCTTCCAAGCTAGAGTGAAAATTGTTCGCATTCAGGAACAGATGCAAGCTCTCATATATATATAAAAATAAAGCCAAAATGGACTATTCCAGAGTTCAAAGTTTGTTCACACGCTGCCTGAAATGTTTAGTTTGCACAAGAAATGGGCATGGCGCTTGCAGCAGCTGGCTAGCTAGCTCGGCCGCAAACATTGAGAGATATATCCATGAGTAGAACTTAATGTGACTACCACTAGCTGCAGGAAAATGACAGCACCCTGCAGACACTGGGAGCTAGCTCGGCCAGCTAGAAAGAATTTGTTGCACCAAATTCCTGAACTGAGGCACAATTAATTGTGTGCTCGATACAGCAACGGAAATAGCTGTCACAGCTCCGTTGACTGGATAGACTGACTAATAATTCAGCTTCCGTACGTTTCCTTTGTAGAAATCAGCACAGTCAAAAAAGTTGAAAGCGCGTGACCTTCTTTTCATCGTGGGCGCCCACGTGCTGTAGACTCTGAGTGTGCCTGTACTGTCTCGAATGGTGAGATCGAGTTCGTGACTATTTCCCTAAACGTTGCAGTCAAACATAACTGGTTGTTGACTTTTCAACGCTAAAGTGGCACCACCATCCCATTGGCAACCCGTCATCATTGCCATAACCTTGTATCCTTTCAACTTGCTTCCTACATCCTTGGATCTTGAAGATTGAAGGTTGTGATTGAAAATGTTCAACCGGTTATGTATGATAACCAATTCGCCGCTAGCGCGACTCATTAGTTATCTAATACATGTAGTGACGCAAACACTGTCTAAAAACCGTTCACACAAGAAAGGATTGAGAGTAAAAACAAAGATTCATAGATGGGAAGTGGAAGAGAAAAGACAAAACTCTATTCATCTTCTTTGCACAGTGGACAATGTACTGACAGTACTGTACAAATCTAGGAAATCCCAAGTGCACCATCTTCATTCATTCAATGTACATCCTATCAATTAATATCTACCTCCATTGAATTTTTTTTACCCTAATGCAAAGAAGATGAATAGTTTGTATTGAAAATTCTTTGCATTATCATAACGATTTTTAAAACATTTATCAAATTAATTTTTGTCCTTTATAACTTTAGAATAACCAAATGAAATATTTTTTGGTGCACTAAAATTCTCTTTCAATTGCCAACAAGAAAATACATAAATTTGTCAAGTCTAATAATAGTAATTTGGATTTTACAAAAAAATTAACACATCTGGGAGTCCCTAAGGTGAACTAGCCCATTTCTAGCAACTACCTATTTCCATCATTCTATGTCCATTTGGCCCCAATTCCACTACAAAACTCATCCAAATTCATTCATTTAATAAAAAAATAATGCATTAATGCTAATAAGGGATAATGTGTCAATCCTTAATTGGTGAGTACTTAAATACCAATAGATACATTGAAAGGCAGTTATGGGTTGTTTATGGAGACTCGGGGGGGTCACTTACAGTGTCCATTAGAAACCACGTGCAAATAAAACTTTGGACCCCTATATACTTTTTGAATTTTAAATTTAAATTTTTTTTTAAAATATGAATAGATTTTCCTACTTTGAAAGTTTATGTTTTAAATTATTGAAATTTTTATTTGTTAATAATAATTAGTTACATATTTTTGAAGTAAAAAGATACACTGTAGAACTAAAATATAACTTTCACACCCCTATATTATATAAGAAAAATTTGTCTAAAAAATGAAGAAAAAATTCCTAAAAATAACTCTCTATTGAAAGCTCATTTTGAGTTGAATATTGATTCAATGGTCATTTAAATGTGTTCTCAATAATTATTTGAGTTGAAAAACATGCTATTTTAGTTCATTTTCAACCTCTTCTAGAAATCATTTCATATTTTATTTGAGTTGGAAATTTTAGCAATAGAAACCTACAGTCATTATTAAACAATGCTCAAAATTTTAGGTTGAAATTATAGTTTATTAGAAACCACTTGTTCGAACGTGGTTTGTTATAGTAGAACTAAGTGCACCCCCAAAGTATGGGACGTTTATGACTCTACTTTATAGGTAGTTTTGTAATTTCAAGACAAACCACTTCAAAAATTTACAATTTTAATCAAAAAATTATAATTCTACTTGGGTTGGATTCATGAAACAAGTGCACACTTTTGAAAAATATGTACCCTTCTTGGAGTTGACCCCAAGATATTTATATTGCAAATTAGGGTGGTAATAGGCTTGTCTACCTTATATTCCGGGGATTACTACTCCACTTTCACATAGGATCCCCCCAAATAGGAGGATTTTCTATTTCATTTTTTGGAGCTCCAAAACTTATTATTTGCATCTACCCATTTCTTTTAGTATTAGTACACCTAATTGCAAACCCCACCCACTTTTTGTAAGATTAGTACGCTTAATTTTAATCCCATCTAATGGCATCAGTGCATATACTTCCTCTTTATTTTAGAAATTAAATTTAGGATAGTCATTCTTGTCTTATGAGATTTATGCCACATGAATAAGAGAAGAGTGACAACTCTACATTCAGGTTTCAAAATGCAAATAGAATATGCATTGTGATGCATTAACTCTGATGACCCAAAGGAAGTGTACTTTCAAAATGGGCCAAAACTGCCAAAAACTTGAGCAATTTGTTTGCTCATTTTTTCTTTAGATCATATATAATGTAATTGTAGGATCTTGAGTTCACATTGAAAGTGGGCACCGTCCTCAAAAAATATCAAATTATTTGACTGCCCAATTTACTAGATATTTAAATTTGAAGTTTTACTTGGGTCAATGGAAAAATAAGGCACTGTACTTTAAAAGGGCATATCTTAGTGAGAATATTTTGAAATTATGACACTTTGTGCTCAGTGAAAGACAACAGCATTGAAAATTCTCATTTAAAATTTCACAACATTTTGGTCATTTTTCAATTCATAGTGGAGCTTGCAATGCACACTGTTCACTGAAATGAAAGTAGTGTTTGTAAGGAAAAACAAGAATGGGACACTTATCTTCTTTTTGAGCTCCTTAGATCTATCATTTTCAATGTGGACCTAATCTTTTCAAGGTGGGCAACAATTGCATTGGTTGGCTAACTTTTTAGTCTATGCCCAATCCAAATCTCAAAAAATGAGTTGTAAACTATGCTACACCACTTAACCTTGAAGTGCTTCAACATTCAATTTCTAGAGGACTAACAAATTGGAATTCAAATTTCATTTTCATTATTACTTGGATGAAAGTCATCCTGATTTGTGGAGATATTTTATCAAGTTGTTGTCCTATCTAATGGTTGGATTTGGTGATACTAGAGTACATATTTTTCTAAAATTACAAATGTGGAAGTATGTCAAGTGGTTGTCCAAGCCAAAATTGCATTGACTCTAGTTCAAAATTGGATTTGCAAAAATGAGGTCATAGATTTAAAGAACACAAAAATTTCACAAAAAATCACCATGTCAAGAAAACTTCATCTTAAATCCATTCCAACAAATTTTACTCAAAAAATGATAATATTTTGCTTGTAATGAAATTTAGAAGGAATTTAGATATTTTCCTTTCAAAATTTATAAAATAATATTGGTGATAGCATTGGTGAATCTAACCGTATAGATGGATTCCAATACTCAAAATCTAAAACTTCTATGCATATCCCAATTTTAAAATATTCTTTCAAATAGTACTTTATGATGATTTTTCTCAAATCATGAATTTTGGAGAAGGATTTCCACAAGGTGGAGTTTATTTTGGAATTTGATGAAATTACTGTCATTGGATTTATAATGAAGTCTATTTTCTAAAAACTAATCTGTATTTTGAAAAAACTCAAAAATTTCAGAATAGGCAACTCAAAGAAGAAGAGGAGCGACCAAAAAATGGTCACTTGGGTCATTAGGGGTTAAGGTAGAGGTCACAACTAGGTATGTTTACCTCAAAACTTGTATTAGTTGTTCAACGTCACTCTCGGTACATATCTTTCTTCAAAAAGTCTATAAATATTTTGTATTGCTAAGAGTGCATTTATATTCTACATCAAATACTATTTTCAAAAAATTGGTCAAATCTTTTATGATCCTTCAAAAATTACTTTAATGTAACCATAATCTCTTCCATTTTTGCCTTAAACTACTCAAGTTACTTCAATTATTGTACCTTGTAATAATTACAAGAATTTGTATTAATTTTGAATTTATACAAATTTTTGGTGTACTAATATGAAAGTACACAATACTATCTCAAATAGTGTGATTGTCATCCAATTTTCATCAAAATGCAGTCAAGAGTTCATACTAATTAAACCACATTCATCCAAAATTTATCCAAATTCATTCAATTAACCTCTAAAGTCCCAACAATCCCCTTAAGGTTTAGGCATGTACCCTATAATCTCAATGTTTGGCAAAAAAAATTTAATGATTTTATTCATGATAGGAAAATTAAATAACTTTCTAGGAATATCATTTTAATTTCAATCGGTATCCAGGAGCAAAAGTTATACCACAATGAGCCCAAAATAGATTTTTGGCCCACCTTATTTTAGCCCATTCTATAAATAATTATTTTTAAATTTATTTCTTGTAGATTATATTTTGTCTACATGAAAATATTTGATTCATTCCATTTGGTTAAGTAATCTAAAAGTTATGAAGCTTCTTATTTTGTGCAATCTTAGCAAATTCTTGAGAAAATAATGTATTAAATCAATTTTTGAATTCTATTATAACAATTTAAAAAGAAATTGCACAGGGTTTAGTTTGCTTTCTAAAACAATCTCATGTTGAGATTAGCATGTTTCAATTATTTAAGTTAAGAGGATTCAAAGTCTTATAATTTAATTAGGCTAGAAAAGAAAAAATCATTTTTTTCACTTTCAAACGCTTATATCTTATGATTGATATAGTCAAAGTTTATGAAATTTCTTCCTGACATTTTCACACTAGTCTAGTGCAAGATCATACATTTGAATATGAAAAAAGAAATTGAAATTTTTGTTGCTTACATTGAAATGATAGTTTTGAGTATTTTTTGACAGAAAATGGCCTTGGAACTTTAGGCATTAATGGAATGGGGGCTCACGTTATTTAAACTCTAACTTGCTCTATTTGAATTAACTTGAGTAGCAACCAAGAAAATCTTGTAATCGCCACTAACTTTTCATCTACAATCAAATTTGAGAAACAATCTTTAATTTTATTTTGAAATTCTAGTGACAAATTGTAAGTCAAAATTGGTTTAGCTAATTTTTAGAGTGACCTTGCAAATATTTGTAATAGTATTGATATATATAGGGTCCACTTTGCATCTTTGAGGCACTACTAAAATGGAAGCCATGACATGAATGATAGGATGAAGCCCATACAAAAATGGTAGAATTGGAAGTCAAGATAGAAGTAATAGAATTTTGAAGTCACAAGACCAATATTGAAGTGCATAATGTCTTTTCAATTGAGGGAGTTCAAAAGATTTTGAAAGAACCAATGAAAATCTTTGGAGTCCAATTAATTTACAAAATAAAGGCTGAAAAAATTTGGAATTAAATAAATTATAATAGTTGAAAGGTTTTTAAGGTAATCAATGGGTTTGGGATTTTTTGAGGTTTGGTCTATAATGACTATTATGGAATTCAACGTTGACTATTAGTCAACAAATACTTTCAAAATTCACCATAAAAACTTTATATTTACCAAGACTTTCATGTCAACAAAACTCTACAGACTCTTAATTCTCAAAGGATGAGTCCATTTTTACTTCTTTTTTTGATAGAAGCAAAGGACACCTTTATTGCAAGAAAAAAGATAACAAGAACCAATCGCAAGTAGCCTAAGGTGGGAAAGTGAAGCTAAAATAATACAAAACAAACAAAATAGAGCAACAAGGGTATTGGTCAAGTGCCAATTTTCTAAAGAGGTTGAAAAACAAACCTGGTCCTAGGGCCACAGAAGGTCCAATGAGGCACTTTACCTACCATAACACAAAAGAGATCATTATGGGTCCATTTAAGCTTGAAATGTCCTCTGGTAGCTCTCCACTACTCAGTATGCTTCAAACAAAGCCTACACACGGCCTCCTACTCCACCTTGCCATAGTCAAGCTAGAAGAACTAACTACATGCGATGCATAAGTTTGACCAAGCACTAATGAATGTCATTAAATGCAACATCATTGCGCTCAATCTTCAACATCCAAAGAATAACTGAACGGAGTGCCATCCAAATCCCGCTAATCATCTCAAATTTCCTAGGGATGCAATCCGAGAAAATACCTTGCTTCCAAGTAAGAGGTTGCCAAGGCCCCTATGCATTAGATGAGATTAGGGGGGTCTGGAGGGCTGTTTCGGGCATGTTTCCAACTCTATTCCCCCCGGTCTTCTCAAACTCTGGTGTCAATTTTTTTTTTCAAAAAAAATATAAAAAAATAAAATTTAAGTCCTTAAAATGAAATACAAAGTTTAATTTTTTATATTTTTTTTAATTTTTTTTCAAAAAAATTAACCTGGCAATCGCTTGGCCAGGTCAGCGCAAGCAGGGAACGGCAAGTTTCGGCGGGTTTCGAGTTGGGAACTTGCAACCCTCCACAATAGCCAAAACACATGTAATGCCCCATTGTTGGTGATAAGGACATTCATAATATGGAAGCCCCATTGCCATGCCTATTGAACTGAAGTGTACTCTCCAAATCAATAGAACACTGATTTATATGCCTCCATGGGTCACACTAGACGTACAATTGGTATCAATGGTGTAGTGGATATAGCCCCTCTATACATTGGCCACAACTACGTGATGCCAAATGAGTTAGAGTAAGTCAACTTCTTTAGGCATATGTGTCTTGGTCCATATTGTATACCAATGGAAGCAATGCAAATTGAAAGAGGCAAAATCCCTTGCCAATTTTACTCAATAATGTTAGAGATTACATGTTTGGTTCTCAATAAGTTGCAACCAAGTTTAGTATTGTATACCATAAAAAAAATTACATAACGTTGGCCTAGCCAATTAAACCATTGGGGGTCCCAAGACAATTGATCAACCTAACCATAAGAAAGCAAAGATTTAGTTTTTTTGGGCCCACGTTTAATGGACGCCACAAGGACCTTGTAAATATTGCTTGACATCTAAAATGAGCTATTGTCTCCCTCATACTCGGCTTCTTGTAGCCTCCATTTGATGAGAATACATGAATGGACTAGAGCTTCAAACTAGCTCTCTCCCTTGAGTAGGGTCCATCTCCAAATTGGACCACCTATGTTGATTCCTAGCCCTAGACGCATTTACAGAGCAAAAATCATCATAGGGATTGAAGTTGCTCCAAAATAATCTACCCACTCATTTGCCGTTGGCAAGGGAAAATCAAAGGTCAAAAATTGGCTCCAAATGTGATGCAAACATCGTGTCACAGCCTCTTGGGCTCTAGATTTTTTTTCCCAAATCTCCATATGGGTTGACACTTCCTAGATGTTAAAAATCAATTGCCAATCCAACTGTCTCTCACATTTTGTAATTCGGTCCTATGTAGTGGTCCACGAGGGTTCTTGCAAAGCTTAGCTCCACTTGTGACAAAAATCAGACCACCAAAACGGCTCACAAATAAGTTCTTTAGGTAGGATTGGAAGAACTAACTCTACAAAATTGACTAGTTTCCTCTAAGCTTCACAAGCACGGTGTCGCACTATAAATGCGTTATAATGTAAAAATATATAGTATTATCTTATTTTGATAAATTTAATTATAATAATATAGAAAGAAGAATGAAATCATGCTAAGTAGCTTCAAGGTGAAGCCTTTTTATTATAGCATGCCATCTATTTAAGAAGATGCAACCACCTTTGAGCTTCATCTGTTTGATTTTGTTTTTCTTTGTTTTTCACTTTAGATTTCAGTATGTCGAATTGGAGAGTTTTTTTTGAGTCTCAAGATGAAGAGCCTCAACTGAAAGCAAAGTTTGAGTTTTCTTTGTCACAACTGCCAAATCAACTTCTTTTATCGCTAGATCTTGCACTATTGCATAAACGTCATGAGGAAGAAGCTAGGCCTTCTCGACTTCCAAAGCAACCTCGTGTGGAACAACGTTGGCATGGGAACCTTCAGCACGATGCTTGAGTGTTGGTGATCTTGTTGTAGGTCGGATGTGTTGAGCCTAGCAATAGAAAAGTGACATTTGAAGGGTGTTTCGAGGATCTAAACATTGATTGATATTATTGTATGATGAAGCCTGTAAAGGGGAGTCGTGGTCATCAATAATGTTTTATCAAAGGGGCCGATCAATCTTTTAACGAAGGTGGATCGTGTAGATTACGTTGTTGCCACTATTAAATGCATTTTCAAGTTTTTACAAATGGAATGAGGTTTTCTTGGAACTTTGTTTTTTTACCTCTAAAAGACATTTAATAAACATCATAGTGTTTTACAAATTTTATTTTCTGTGTTTAAAGTCATAGAAGGTTAATATAGAAATTAATAGCCTTCTAGTGATTTTAAGGTAATTTACCTTCTAGTTAAGAAGGTGAATTTAATAGTTTGATTAAATGAGTGGTAGGATAGCTTTATCGCTAAGTTATGGGATGCTATCCACTTGGTTTTTGCATTATTGAATTGTATTATTGAGATGGAGAATAAGATGACACTATTTATATTTTCTCTCAAGGTAGTTTTGGAGAACCCAAATGTTTAGAGGTTGTGGGCGCTTATTTATCCACCTTTGGTAAATCGGCGAACACAACCAGGTTCTAGTCCTATGGTAAACTTCTATTCTAGTGGATGACTAAGCGTCAATCCATTGTGCCTTCCAAGCAATGGATCTTTTTTCTACTTTTCTAAATGGGTCTCTCTAATTGTGATTCTAGACGACTCCTAAGCTGACTATCATGCTATGTTATGTTTCTATGTTACCTAATTTTAAAGTCTATTCTATCATTCTAAGGTAGAAGCTTATCTCATGCCATTTTTGAAAACCTAAGACTCGTTCAATTTGGACTCTCTGGTGAACCGCTATGGGTGGATGAAGTTTTGGCTGCATGGCTATCCTACTTCATCCGTAGTTTTCTATGAGCTCCTAATTTCAATTGAAGGTGAGATTTGACCTACAAACTTGAATTCCTATAATCTAGCTAAGTTTCAAGTTTCGACTTGGATGGATGAGAAATCTTAGGTTTCATCCATTATGGGTTCTAAACTTCATCCATCAATATCTCGGGCGTCCTAACTCTGATTCCTATGTGTCTTATGTTCTTGAAAACCTCTTAGGGTCTAATCTAAGCCTATCTAATCAAATCCGGCCTGACTTCCGTCCTAATAGTACCTAGCTCTTGGCCTACCTAAAGTTTTGATTCCTAATGGGTTAGTTTTGAGGAGAAGAGGTTAGGATCTTACTCTGGCTTGGAGGTCCATGATTAATGTGGTCAAGTCCCTTTCTTCTACCATTGCACATCAAAAGGAGGACTCCACCCGTTGGCCAAAGTGCTCTTTATAGCCACGCAAGGTTCGCCTATCTTTTTCTCAATTTCTTTCCCCTCCTTTTCCTTTGCCTCAATACTCGTGCCCCATTAATTGGGAGTGGTTGAGGTGCCACCTACCCTCTTAGTAAGTCAAAATGCAAGCTAACTACCACTTACGCCCTCTCTTACGCGTCAAGTTATCCTAATGGTGGAGAAAGATTCCTATGATTTCTTCTATCATTTTCACTCTTCCTATCTAAGGTAGTGTGCTCAAAAACCGTCCCTTTAAGGCCTGATCAGTCATTTTGATGGTCCTGGTATGTAGAAAATAATTTTCCGTTAATTTTGAGGGAAAGAGAAACTACAACGGAATCAAACAAAAGTGTTGCCATATTTTTCGGAGCTTCCATGAATTAGTTATGCCTTTCCATAGAAAACTGTCGTAGGTACCTATTCATGATCGTAGGCGTTGAAAAAGGCAGACACACATAATCTGAAAAAAGATAGTGCTTTACCAAGAAATAACAGTGCAACGTGCATGAAGTACTGAACTAGGTTCTTTAATGCGCCAACTATGCAAGTTAAACGCACCCTATGCTGCAACTGAAGCGCTAATGGGCGAGCAGTTTCGTAGTCAGGTTGAGAGAGCCAAGCTGGCCTGGAATCAGTACTGAACCAAGCAGTTGTAAAGTCGAAATGGACTGCAGTTGTCATAGAAAGCGACAACTGTGGTTTTAAAAGCGATCCTGTGCTCGAATTCAAGAATCCGATCATTTCAAAAATTGGCGCCCTCCAGAGAAGCGGATCTCCATTCGCGTGGATGGATGTCTGGAGATGCACATCGTGCATCCACATATGACCGTTGCGTTCAAAGCTGTGCACAAAAGTAGACGTCGTGAGCTCAAACAACCATCTTTCGACTTCGATTCAGGTAAGTTACTGTAACCCTCCACCAATGAAGCTCCTATAATCCTCCGCTTGACAAGGTCCTTGCTGCACATGTGTTCAAAGATTCAGGTAAGTTACTGTAACCCTCCACCGATGAAGCTCCTGTAATCCTCCACTTGACAAGGTCTTTGCTGCACATGTGTTCAAAGTGTTCGTCCTGCACTTCTAGAATTGATCGATTATGCCTTGTCGGAGGAGGAGCGTCGGTCTTGCAACTTCGGTTGGCCTTCAGAATATTCACGTCCTTGCTGGAAGTGATCGATCGATCATGCTTTGCTGATGAAGAGTCCTGACCGTCGAAGGAGTGCTCGCTGTGGGAGAATTGCTGTCGGAGAAGAGTTGTACGTTGGAGGAGTGCTCGCTGTGGTTTAGATGTGCTGTCGGAGGAGTGCTCGTTGCCGGAGGAGCTCTTCAGTCACTGGGACTACCAGACCAGTCGCCTGCCCTGCAGTGATCGTCATCACTGGGCCTTTGTCTTGAACAGGCCTGCCCGAAGGAACCCAGTCCCGATCCATGGCTTCAGCGCTTGCACGGGATTAACGGGGTGTGCTTTTTTTGAATCTCAACCAATAGCATAGAAGAAATGTAACGAAGAGGGCTACGGTATGTTGTTGGAGAAGTGTTGTTGGAGGAGTGCTGCTCGCCTGTTGGAGAAGTGCTATCGGAGGAGTGCTCGCTGCTGGAGGACGTTGGAGGAGTGCTGCACGTTGGCCGTGTGATCGTCGACCTGTATGTTGTCGGAGAAGTGCTGCACATCGAAGTTTCTTCATCTAGCTCGCCATCGTCATGTGCAAAATTTCTTCATCTAGCTTGCTCCTAGGTATGTTGCTGATATTTTATCTCCGTTCATATGCTCTTTCAGGTAGTTTTCATGTTGCAATATCGGCATGTTGTGCTATCTGCAGCTACAGGAGGTCGAAATGCAGTGGCCGCTTGGAGCTGTGGCTGAAACTCAACATTGGCACCGCAGGAGCACATGTATTTCTTCCTCTCCCTTCCGCTTCTTCCATTTCCTAGATGTAGTGCTTGTTTCTAAACATTTGTTCTGTAATGCCTTGCTGTATGTAGATGTGTGCTGAAGCTTCATCGTCACAACAGCGGTCCTCCCAAAACCGGCATTGCAACAACGGCGGTACTACTTTTTTCTTTTTTCTATTTGTTTTGAACTTCCATGTTTGTTTGAAAGAACATCTCCTGCCGCTCCTTGTTCACTCGTACTGAAGCTCCATTGTCACACTGATCGCATTTGGACAGTTTGTAAACATGAGCGCCCTTCAAGTTGGAAGTACAACACCTAAGGTAACATCTTCCCATTTCTTTTCTTTTCTATTTATAACTTTATTCCCACAGATACTTCATTTGTACCTAATATACTAGTTTACTTGGCAGTGTCAAAACCTTCAATGGAGCCCCTGGATGACCATTGATTGCCGTGGAGGGATGCTTGCAGATGCAAATGAGATATTTGAAAATCCAGTATACTGTGGCCAATGTTGATTGAAATATGAGACATTTGTATGAACACCTAGCCATGGCTTTGGAACCTGAAGCAATGGAGGTAAGTGCAATGTACTTTCTCCCCTCCTCTTGGCTTGTCGTCTTGCTATGGCTCTCCTTTGATTTTCTTTACAAATAGGAGGTGGGAAGCCACAGTATGGTGATTTCCATGTCTGCATGCTTGTGTTTGCTTTGATTAAAGCATGAAGATTTTCACCATATAATGCCACAGCCTTGGCAGACCATGCTTCCTTGTGAAGCTTCTTTGACCTCATAATAGACTGCCTTTCCAACTTTGTTGCATCCTTCTCTCTTCTTTCAGCATCTTTTTTCACTCTGTTCAATGCCATATCTGATCGTTTCTTCTCCTTTTCCTGTGCAGCCACCTCCTTTCGGTTGGCAATTTCCTCCAATGAGGCCAAGTAATCACCCTGCGTCATCCAAATGGATTTGGAGTAATCAATATAAGGTTCTCCATGCTTTGGTGTTTTCTTGACTATGGGTAATACTATCTTCGGCAGTTGGAAAAAATTGTCTTGGCCATGGCAAGGTATTTCTTCATGACTAGACTCTTCTCCACTCTCTCCTTCACTGCTTGTATCAATATTTGCATTGTCAGTTGTGACATCAACATAGTATTGGGCACATTCTGGTAGGGAAGTAGTGTCTTCATTGTAAATCTCTTGGAGTTGCCATTCTTGCAGACCTGGATTGTGGACGTCGGGGAAGGAATCTACGTCCTCTGCATCCTCACTATTGAAAGTGCTCTTCTCACCCTCCCTTGTGAATGTTAAACTTGGTCCCATTTTGTTGTCCATAGCTGAAGCATTTAGAGGATAAATACCATTACATTGAAAACCTTTGATGATATTTGCCTTAGTGAGAGCTCTCCTGAGAGCAAAAGACACCCATGCAGCTAGGTCTTCTTTTGCTGGAACTTTGCCAACATGCTCCATAGTCCATTTGTCACGATATGCCCTGAAAGCTACTTTGAATGGTTTAAAGCAAGTAACGTCTAGAGGCTGTAGGGCATGGGATGTATGACTAGGGAATGTCAATAGATCTAAACCACTTAGCATTGCTATTTTGACCACCTCCAAAGTCACATGAGAAGTATGCCCGTCTAGAATAAGGAGATGGCGGTTGGTAGGTGACATGTTGTACATATCTTCAACATTTTTTATAAAATGAATGATCCACTCTTTGAACAGCAAGTGTGTCATCCAGGCCTTGGCTTGCATTGTCATAGTTGCATTTGGATCACCTGTTTTGTAGAGATAATTGTACTTTCTCCTTTTTCCTTTGAAGATGAAGAAATTTGGGAGTGTTTCACCTCTAGCATTGATGCATGCGAGAACTGAAAGCCATTCTCTTTGATCTGGAACTATCTTATAAACATTTCTCACCCCTCTTTTAGCTATGACGAATCCCCCTCCATCCTTGCCTGCTTGTGCACCAGACTCATCACAGTTCCAAACTTGATGAGTTCCATATGCATGTTTGACATATAAAGAAGATAGGTTGTCATAAAAAGATTTGACATTCTGTGGGCATAAGGCTTTAGCTCGATTCTGTTCTAGTGGTTGTGCCTTTCTCAATGTGAGCTCTGGATGTCTATTCATGAAACTTCGAACCCATCCACGTCCTGGAATACCGTCTTTGAACGGTGTAACTTTTGTTTGTGTGAACTCATGGACTTTCGCCCAAAGTTGTCCTATGTGGAGGGGAAAACCATGGTTCTGCATGTCTAGGAGATAGTTCACTATTTTTGTTTCTTCTTCATCTGTAAGCACTCCTATTTTGCCTCTTCTCCTAAACAAAGTAGTCCCAAAAACATGTCCTCTGAAAGTGCTGATGGGGATACCATGATTTCTTGTTGTACTCTTCAAAGATATACCATCATCGACATCTGCGAGAGCCTCCTCTAATTGTGCCTGTGTCCAATTGCCATTTTTTTTGGGTTTTTTTCTAACTCTTTTTTTAATTGAAGGAGGAGGGATCTGAGGTACCTCCACAGTTTCTTCATCCGCATCACTGTCCCAGGCGCGTCGTTCAGTTCGTCGTGCTACTCCGCCCAGCTTGTTGAAGTTTGCTGCATTGTTGTGTTCGCCTAGCTTTCTGCAATTTGCTGCATTGCTATCTCCGCCCAGCTTGTTGGAGTTTGCTGTATTGTTGTCTCCGCCCAGCTTCTTGTAGTCTGTTGCATTGCTGTCGATGAACTGCACCTCCGTTTCCCGTATTGATATTGTACCAGTCTGCTGCATGAAGCCCTCTTCATCTGGCCAGGTAAGTATCGCTTCTTCTAAACCGCCGCTGTACTGCCCAGTGTCGAAGTACTGCCCATCATCGAAGGTAGTGTTTGTGTCTTCTTTTCTTTTCTGTTGGACTGTTTGTTGCTCCGTGCTTGCGTTTGGACTGATCCAGTCGCCATTCTCGGTCACTTTTAAAGCTATGGGTTTCGCTATTGTCCTTTTGGCATCAGTGGCTGTACTTCCTACGACCCTCCGATGTCGATCAAGCTTGTAAGAAGTGTCGTGTAGCATGTCCTCATTGCGCTCATTCACTGCATCTAGCTGTTGGTTCTCTTCAACTTTGTCGTTGAGCACTCCTTGGACTGTCCAGTCAAAGCCATCGGGAATGTCATCGTCATCAGACTCTTCTTTAACACTCAAGTCTGGTTCGATGTAGTCTTCTTGACTTGATCCCCAACTTCGAGGGGGTACATATTCGCTAGTGGTGTTGTTGCTATTGTTGCCAGAGTCCTCTTCAAAGTCTTCTGCAAAGTCATCCATGACCATACCCTACAAAAAGTGACAAAAAAATCCGTCCCCATACCATCAATAATTGTCTGCATGAAATTGCTTGTAATAATCGACAGAACTTGACTTGCATGAATTCTAATAGCTCTAATACTTGCAATTAGTAAGTTAGAAACTTGAAGTGCAAGTGGACAAACTAACCTTTCAAATCAAGTGAAATGCTCCCAATGCTTCAGCCTAAATTGCTAGAATGTACGATGTTGCAAATCCTTACAAGTTTACCAAATTGAAACTGAAGTTGAAGGTTTTCCTTATCATCAAGAAGTTCCAAATGAGTCTATCACTTCCCACATTTCAATTCCCACCAGAGGAGGTTGCTCTAATTTATTGCGTAATTCTGTATAAAGATTCTTTAATGTGAAAATGGGCTCATGGAGTGCTAAAAGCCGTCATTTTCCTTGTTAATAATCGTTGGGTAGTGCTCATTAAAGCAAACTTTATTTCAATGAGTCAGTCCCATAGTGCACTCAATCAAATTTTCAGATTTTTTAACATCCATATGATGGTTGTTCACCTACCAAATATCATTTTTGAAAATTCTATGCATACGTGGCCATTGGCATTGAAATTGGCCATCTATAGCTCTTATTCCATCCATTGTGGAAGTTGGAAACAATCGTTGAGAAAGTTGAAAGCAACCTGACATCAGCAGTAGTGTATTCACAGACCACCATGTAACCATTTTAGGACTATTTACTGTCCATTACAAAGCTTAAAGTAGGGACTGTTTGAAGAAGAGGGTTGCAATTACAGCCACCTACCTTAAGCCTTCTTTTCTCTCCTTCACTCCTCACTCATTGAGCTTGTTCCATGAATGTTTGTTGAGTGGTTGGAAAGGGAAGAAGGTGGTGGTGGTGTTGAGAGGGAGATGCCCTCTTGCTAGTGCTCTCTATTGTCTTCTATTCTAATTTATCCCCTTTGGCGCTAGTCTATCCTACTTTCATGCTAATCTACCCTACTCCTTCTGTACTAATTTATGGCTTCCTCTTATGTTAATTCATCCTTTCATCGTACTAATCTACCCTACTCTTTTTGTACTAATCTATGGTTTTGTTTTACGTTAATTCTTCCTTTCCCCGTTTCACTCTGTTGGGCCAATGTCCCCCCCCGGAAAACGAGCTTGTAGGAAGGCGGAAGCCCAATCGAAAGCCCAAGTTGTTGTGGCGCTAGTGGTTGCTGGGTGCCGGCAGTTGAGGAACTCGGTGGCTACAGGTGTCCGGTGGCTGAGGTGCCTGGTTGTTGTTGGTACCCGGCATTGTAAGGTGCCTGGTGGCTGAGGTATCCAGTACTACTGAAGAGCCCGGTGGCTGAGGTGCCAGGTTGCTATTTGCGCCCGATCGCTGCAACGTTTGGTGTCTAAGTCGCATGGTGCTGCTGGGGTGCCCGGTGTTGTTGGGATGCCCAGTGGTTGAGGCGCCCAGTGACCACGGTACCCGGCACAACTGAGGTGCCCCGTGGTTGAGGCGCCCGGTGGCTGAAGTGCTTGGTTGTCGTTGGCGCTTGATGGCTGTGACGTCCGGTGGTTGAGGCACCCAGTGTTGCTGGGGTGGCCAATGTTGCTAAGGTGCCTAATAGCTGAGGCACCCGGTGCTGCTGGGGTGCTTTGTGCCTTATGGGTTTGCCTTGCCTTAGCCTGGCCAATACTACTAAAAAGACAACCAAAAGCTAGTAAAGGAAAATCACGTTATCGGTTAGGCTTGACTTAGGAAGAAGTTGAAGGGAAAAGACACCTCTCCAATTTTTGGACAGTAAACTTTGATCTATCTCTAAGATGTTTTGGAGACTAAACTTTGGAATGAACTCTCGTTTTGGACCCAGGGCAAGTTGCTAGATTAGTTTTAACACCAAATCTAGGACTTTTCCTTAAACCTAGGTATTCAAAGTTCCACCATCTAAAAGATTTAACACACAATCTAGGACTTGAGTTGACTAGGAAAGGTAGAGTTTTGTTACCCAAAACGAGAACCACTCCACTGTTTTCCTAACAAGGACTAAAGGGACTAGAGCCAACACAAAGCATAAAATTTTAAATTTATAACACGCATAGAAGTGACTCACGGTTAATAGCACATGTTAGTACAAAGATGGTAAGGAAAACAAGGGACTAGAGGCCCTCTAAAGCGGCATCACCAAGGTACAGTGGAGGGTTGCTTTAGAGTTAGTACAAGACACAAAGAGACTATCAAAGACACTCGACTTAGTAAATAAGGACACAAAGACGTACACAAGGGTTACAAGGACTAAAAGAAGAACCCCCACGGACCTTCAAAATTGAAAATATAGCAACAAGAAGAGCCAAAAGTGCTCCAAAAACACTGTAGGGTATTTTGGCCAAAATGCTAAAACATCCAAGATAGTTTGAACCCACAAACTCAAAACAAGTATTGGAGATGTTTTGGAAGGGAGAAGGGTCCCCTTTATACCCTCCCAGGGCACCCTTCCCCTCCCTTCCTAACCTAAGTAACCTTATCATGCAAGATTTTCATCTTTATCTTTTAGGATTTTCACCACATTTAGGTTTGTACTCTGGTTCTAAACTCTAACTTTTGGAGTTTAACTTCAAATCGTAAATGGATTGCGCCATTGGCTTCAAAATGTCATTTTTAGTATAGAGGATTCCCTACCCCTTGTTCTTATTGCGAAAAATCCATCGACAACCAACGCCAATTGGAATCAGTAAAAGGGTAACGTTAGAAGAAAACTGTGTTAAAATCCTTGAAAACACGTCACCTTGTTTTTTTAAGTTCCTGTTTCAAAACGCAGAAAAATACAAAAAAGCAGACATGTAATGAATTATGTCGCAGACATGTTTTTCTTCTAGTGTGCAAATAACACTAGTTTTCACATAATGGGTAATGTCTTCTTTCATTTCCGACCAATAAAACCTCTTATTAACTAAACATATGGTAGATTTCTCCCCCTATGCCTAGCCAAAGGTTTGTTGTGTTTCTCTTTCAGCACTATTAACCTCAACTTGTCATTTGGAACATACCCCTTATTTTGTCTGTCAAATGCAATTGATGCTCAAGTTTATTATAGTATTGAACATCATGGTACATATTTTTTTTATTGTATCTTTCTAAAATTAGAAAAATTGCACTCCATAATTGCAAATTCATTTTTTCAAATTCCTAGTCAATATTTCAAAATAGAAAACTATATTTTAAGTAGAAATACAAATGAATAACCAAAGAGTATCAATTAATAAAAAAGTGATTTCCACTAGAAATCTAAAGCTTTCCGAGCTTCAATATCTATGTGAATATTTCCATTGCCAAAATGTTTTGACACCCAAACAAGGCCCTGAAACCTTTAGTTGGGTGTCACTAGTAGCATAGAGAGCATTGAAGCCTTAGTTTTATTTATAAATATTGGTAAATATAATGGAAGACTCAACCTTACTTCATAAATGAGATTTATAAATTTTAATATTATTTTTTTAATTAAGCTATTTAAAATCCTTTAGACAATATAAGCACAAAGAAGTGTTACTTTGGAAGTCATTGAGCCTTGTATTTAATTTTAATGATATCAAATCACTATGTATCCAAATCGCCAAATTTTCACTCTTGTTTCAATCTAGTCTAAAGTTTTAATTTCTTTACGTAGTAGCAAACTTGTTTGTTGAATTCTTGAGGAGGGCACTCTATGTGTGTTTTGGTAATACAATGTGTCCAAGGGGTATTGTTAAGGGGCAAATTATCATTCTTGAGTAACATCATTAGAATATTATTTCATGATGAATTTTAAAGACCCCATTTTATTTATAATCAAATAAAAGATTTAATTTTTAGGTATAGTAAGGCAAAAGCACCTAAAAGCAACACTTTTTCTTGGTCCCACTATCTCAAAGGTCGAATGATTCAAAAAAATTGATGAGATTATGAGCAAACTGAAGAGAAATGCAAACGTTTCGTAATTTTGCGACGTTTTAATACGGAGTACTATTTTTACAGCTTTCCAGAAAGAAAAATGTTGCAATCAGGTGACTGTGTTTGATCTCCCTAACCTTAGTGTGGTCTCGTTTCACAATTAGTGTGGGTACCCCCCCGGCCTGCTTGTCCTCGTCGTCTCCGCCGGCGCACCCTCTTCGCCGCGGGGCTTGTGTGCTCACTTGCTTGCGCGTGCTCCTTGTTGGTAGGGGAGCCTTCATCCGGTGTTGCCCTTCCTTCCACGAGCGGAGCGATGGGGGCTCCGGGGGCATCAGGCCAGCAGGCGGAGCAGCTGCTGGAATCGGGCCACCAGGACGTGGTGCACGATGTGGCCGTGGACTACTACGGCAAGCGCCTGGCCTCGGCCTCCTCCGATCGACTCATCAAGCTCTTCGCTCTCAGCGCCGACGATGGACCCTCCACGCCGCTCGCCACACTGACCGGACACGAGGGACCCGTCTGGCAGGTCGCGTGGGCGCACCCCAAGTTCGGAAGCGTCCTCGCGTCGTGCTCGTACGACCGCAGAGTCATCCTGTGGCGAGAAGGCGCGGAGAATGAGTGGCACCAGGATCAGGTTGAGATCCGTGACTTCTGCTCTTTTCTGATTGTTTGCTCTCGCTTGAACGTCCTAAGCTGTAGAAATGACCGGGAGGAGATTTGATAAGGAATTGAGTGTGTGGCCACACCCTAAGGGGATTAGGGTTTGGAGTTGTTTCCTTGACCGAAACCGGGGAATCCTGGCTCGTGTCATTTAAAACCCTAGCTAGAAAACTTTGATTAGGCAATGCGGTCTAAATACCGAGTAAATTAGAGCGCAGAGTCGTCGTTTGGCGAGAAGGCGCCGAGAATGAATGGCACCAGGATCAGGTGGGGGATCCGTGACTTCTTCTCTTTTCTGATTGTTTGCTCTCGCTTGAACGTTCTAAGCTGTCGAAATTAGGAGGAGGAGATTGATAAGGAATTGAGTGTTCGTCCAGACCCTAAGTGGATTAGGGTTTGGTTCCTTGCCCTAAACCGGCTGTGTTCACATTAACCCCTAGACTCGCATGATTTGACCTAGAAATGAGCAAGAGATCCCCCCAAAATGGTTTGTTGGTTAGTTCTCTGTGCTGTCTGCAGTTTTATTTGCTGTGCTCGTTCGATTTTTTGCTGTGATAATGTAATTTAAGTTAGGTGGATCGTCAGTAGCGTATTTCAGTAGCTTTCCAACAAGGTATTAAGCATTTGATGCATAAAATGTCAGTTGGAATTTTGTCAGTCATTTGAAATTTTGTGTGCAACCGTTGATTACGTGATCCTTGGGGAGCCAAGCGCTTTATACCCATCGCTCTTGATTATGCTATATCAAGTGAGGTAGAGGATACTAAAACTGTTAGAGACCGAATTCCGTCGCCCATGTTGATCCATGTTAACTACAGCCACTCCTCTATTGACACACTTGATCGGCCATCAAATTAGCAAGTTGGGACTTGACGAGATGTCTATGGCAACGGATCCTGGAATGGGGTTGACTACTATCCTTTCAATAGTGGTCAACAAGCGCTCACTTTAAAAATTCATACGTCGTGGTAGAAATTTGATCCTGGTACCCTAAGGTATCTCTTCATAGGTCTTTACTGATCTCGCAAAACTCTCACTTTGTGCATGTCAAAATGCTTGCAAATAGTATCCTCTAGCTTAGAGGTCAATTCAGCTGACACAATGCGACTGGCTGCAGGTATTCCAAGAGCACGAGTCGTCAGTGAACAGCATCTGCTGGGCGCCTCAGGAATTCGGGCTGTGCCTCGCCTGTGGATCGTCCGATGGGACCATCTCGGTCCTGACGCACAAACCGGATGGCTCATGGGAAACCGTGAAGATTGAGCAGGCGCATCCTGTGGGAGTGACTTCGGTGTCTTGGGCACCCGCGAGTGCTGCGGGGTCTTTTATTGGGGCTGACCCTGGGCCTGTTCAGAAGCTGGTATCCGGTGGCTGTGACAACACTGTGAAGGTCTGGAAGTTTATTAATTACAGCTGGAAAATGGACTGCTTTCCCCCTCTTTCTAAGCATACTGATTGGGTGCGCGATGTTGCATGGGCTCCTAATCTCGGACTCGCGAGGTCCACCATCGCCAGTGCCTCTCAAGATGGGAAAGTTATCATCTGGACTCAGGTATTGGATTTGCACCACCCTTGGTCTCATAAGAATGATTTTTTAGTTACTCAATGCAGAATTGTGAGCTGTTATGATTCTATACATTTGGAGAATCTGCTGTGCTGGTCTTGTTTGGGTTTTGTTTTGTCCTTAGGGTGTCCCTGGTTGTATTTGTGCTGCGTTGTTGTACTTGTGCGGTTTGCCATTATTTAGGGCTACTTCTGTTCGTCATTTCTATTGGTTGCATTGATCTAATGCATTAACATATTTTTACTTCAGGCGAAAGATGGGGACCAATGGCAGCCATTGACTTTAAACGATTTTAAGACGCCAGTTTGGCGGGTAAGCTGGTCCTTGACAGGAAATATATTAGCCGTGTCAGACTCCAGCAACAAGGTGACGCTTTGGAAAGAAGAGGTTGATGGAGAATGGACACAGGTCTCAAATGTGCATTGAGCTTACATGTTGTCTTCCAGACGGTCTTACGTGGGTTTTCTATAATATTTAGAATGTGTCAGCGCTTCTGCGGTATTTCAGACATTTGTGAAGACCCTCAGAGTGAAGGCAGTTACCTTCCAGAGGGATAGCTCTGACATAGTGGATTACGTAATGACAACTCTGACGTGAAGACCTAAAGATCCAGGTCAAGGAGGATAATCCTTGACCAGCAGAAATTGATCCTTTAAGATCCGTTGGAGGATGGTCGTACCCGGGCGAATTACTATTTTCAGAGCTCTTAACTTCGTGCTTCGTTCTAGGGGTAGGCATGTAGATTTTTGGCAAGACCTTAGCTAAGAAGATCAGGTTGAGAGCTCTGAAAATGTGAAGACGGATATCCAGAACAAGGAAGGTTTGCCTCTTGATCATTAGCGTCATATTAGGGAAGTAGTTCGACGACTGGAGGTGTACATTGGATTGAGTATGATACGTAGGAGGATCCCATCTTCCACTTGGTGCGGTGACTTCGAGATGGTTAGAGGATAGAGGAGATCAGTATGATGTTTATGCTGTGTTATGGCTTTCTTTAAATTAAATAAACTTGTTGTAGGTGTTTGTATTTGTGAAACCATGTATTCTTATGATATTTTTCTGCATTGCATAAATTGAATTTGGGGAGTATACGTGCATTAGGATTGTGTCTTACTACCTCGATTGTGAAAATCTGACCGGAAGTTTCAGAGTCTGTCGTCTATCGTATGTTCATGTGATGTTTCAAATGTACTACTGTGCATGGGATTTTTCTGTTCGCACATAGTCTTCATGTCACTCAGTAGACAAACCATGCATTTCGTTCTTTGGTCCTTTCATATTGTGTCGGTCCACGCTTTGAGATACCGACCTTAGATTGACAGAATTGTTGTCAGAATGTTGCCTATTCTTTGTCAATTTTCATAGGATAAATAACTTATGTGGAGTGGGATGCTTGTGTAGTATCAGACAGCAGTACAGCACTAGTTGAAAACCTTTGATGACAGCGAATCATATCATTTGTTTTATGATCCTTCACAAGTTTCAGTAGCTAGCCATACTCGGTGAAGTATTTCGCGATTGTAGTTGTGTTTCAGTTGACTGCAGATGAAAATCTTGCATGGCTACAACATTAACCCGAGATGCTAAGCTTACTGAAGGGTGCGAGCAATGCTGCTCAAAGCGTAAGCACAAATTACTCAGTTTGTACTCTAGTCGCTACTTTCGATTATTTTTGTATGTAGTTCTAGAACAGTGATGTGGATGAATATTCCTTCCTGCATTCACCACTTTAAAATCATTTGTCCTTCAAACCCATTGTGGAGAACATGCTTTCATCTACTGGAACCGATTTGAACATACTGTATAGGCTTGGTTTTCATGCAGCGTTGTGGAAGGAATGGTTGCGTTTGCAATTCCTCAAGACACGGCGAACACAAGACAGGAATCAAAATTGAACTGTATGACTCATTGAATGAGTGACTTTGATATAGTCTCCCTGTCAGTGTTGACTGCATTCGGCTATAGCCAACTGCACTGTGGTTCAAATTGCCAGCGGGGCGTTGTCCATCAACAGTCACTCCATTGCCTGGCCACGGTAACCTACGAGCACTTTGGGAAGTCTCGATCAGGGAAGAAGACGAAGAGCAACCAAGTTAGTGTCTAAATATGACCACAGACAATGGTTGAGAAGGTTGATCTGGTATGAGACTCGGAAGACTCGGAGACTCGGAAATCGGAACGTTATAAGGGCGGGTATATACACGGCCTGGGGCCGGATGGAAGGCCGGCCCGATTTGCCTCCAATCCGGCCCACAATCCGGCCCCAAATCACCACTCTGCCCCAGATAATGTAAAGGGGTTGAGGCTGAATTCTGGGGCCAAATTTCAATTCATCACTCCGGCCCTAGGTAATGTAAAGTGTTGAGGCCCAATTTTAAGGCTGAATTCTTGATTAATGTGCTCTTAGATTTTTGGAATGCTTAATTAAAAAAATCTAAGACATGCATCTTTTTATTTTTTATACTTTAGGAAAAAAAAGTTTTTTTTTTCTATTTACTCTATTTCAAATATAGGAAAAAAAAATTAGAATTCTTTAGACTTTTCCTTTTTATTCCTACTTTACCTATTTCAGAATGGAAGAGAGATTTTTTTATTTTTTTTAACCTTTTCCATTCTCTTCCTATTTTTTCTATTTGGAAAAAAAGGAAGTTCTTTGACTTCTTTTGAACCTTTTTTTTTTTTACACTAAAACTAGAGTTGACATCGAAAAAAGATTTGTAGCCCCATAGTAGTTGTCATTTATTAAACATACAATTCAAGAAAACATGTAATTTTTTTTAATCACTTTTTCAAATCTATATTCTTAGTTTATTTTAAAGAAAAGAATGAAATTTTTTATTATGAAAACTTGAATGAATTCAATGATAAATGTAAAGTAGGTTTTATCATACATGTTATTTCTAGTAGCATAATTTTTCCTTACCATATTCTTTTTTCAAGTATTTGTCATCAAAATTGATAAAAACACACATTATCTTGTAGATGTCAAAGTTTTTGGCATAACTTCAACAATGACTTTCATTTACAAATTTGTGTCCGTATAAAAAATTTACTTATTAAGCATGTAATTTATCAAAATTAGTGTCTATAAAATAGTATGTAATTTGTGTCTACACCAAAAAAATTAATTATTAATATCTCATGCTAAAACAATTGCAAAGACATTATTGTTACAATTGCAATGGTTAATAATAATAAAATTCAGTATTAACAATAAAATTCAGTATTAACAGCCTGTAACACAAAATCTGTATCACAACATGACTCAACCAGATGGGATTGAGCTCACAGTTAATAAAAAATGTAATAAAAAAAAATGAAAAGCCCTTGCATGGTAGATGGTAGAGATTTGTCCAATCCAACGGAGGAGACAAATGTGACACCAATCCGGCCCTAGATGGGAAATCGGGCCACCAAAAACCTCGGCCCAATTGCTCCCTTGGGGCCGGATGGTTTGGCGCCAAAACCATGCCACCTAAGGCGACACATAGGATGAGTGGTGGTTCCATCCGACCCCAAGTATAAAGCCCTTGGGCCGGATTTGGAGAAATTGAGCAATCCCATTGGTTCAAACTTGGAGAGTTCCGTCCGGCCTTCAATCCAGCCCCAAGTGTATACCAGCCCTTAAGCCTTAGGAGCATAACATTATGCAATTAAACCCATATACAACACGGAGGTTGTTTTCCAACCGATGAATGACAAAGAATCTCTCCATGTGGGAAAGAAGTGCAACTAGTCATCCTCCAAATTTGGTGTGAAAAGGGAACATCTTCTATAGTAGTTTGACTTCCAATGAGTTGAGTGCTTTTGCATTTTTTTAAGCCAACAATTCACACGGTTCCAAAACAACTGATTTTCACTGTGACCAACTAGTTGTTTAACCCCAAAAGGACCAAATTGCATTTTTTGACAACATAGCAATTTTGGGCAGCTCACTACGAATGGAAATTTTTTTTTTCTTTGAAATTTCCACCCAACATGTGTCCAAGGAGTAAATTTAAGACCCAACAATCTTCATAATTTTTGACTACATGGTTCAAAAGTTATTGCATGATATGTAATTTTCAATGTTTGGCGGGCAACCTAAGTACAAAAAAAAACTTCTTTGAAAATCACTTTTTTTTTAAATAAAAATTTGGAATTGATTCTCTAGATTTATATATATATATATATATATATATATATATATATATATATATATATATATATATATATATATATATATATATATATATATATATATATATATATGGTAAGCTCTGAATCATTCCGTTTTGATTAATGAGATGAAAGTTACGAGGGATTTTAGTTTGGGTTAGTTTGTGGGTAGTTATGGAATCTCTATTCTAAAATAAACTTTGAAGTCCTTTATTTAACTCAATTTTAAATATTTTTGGAAAAAAAGTAAAAACATTAGGTGTGTATTGTTTATTGCAACATTACAACCATTGGAATTGGCATTTTTCGATTCCATAAATAAATTGTTAACAATTTAGTATTTTTAAACATTCTCTACTTCTTTTTACTTATTATTTTTTTCCTATATGTTGTACAATTTCAAATGATCTGAAAATTTTCAAGTATGTAGACAACTTGCCTTAAAGAAGGAATCCAAAGAGTAACAACCATTTTGGACATTTTTTCATACAAATGTGACCTTGTGAAGTGCAGCTGCCCGTATTTTCACAGGGCCAAAAAAAGGATTTTTGTCACTTCAAATGTTAATATGTTGCAATCTACACGGTGGGAACTTCTGAAAAAATTTCCACATCTTCTCAAACCAGTGTACTACAAGATCCCGTGGTTACATGTTTCTAAAAAGTTTCATTTTAAAATTTGGTACTTGTCCTAGAAATGACAATTTTGGAGTAGTTTTGGTGAAAACATAGTCTTTGATGTTTAGGGGTTAAAGGTTAAATTATGTGAGAAACACCAAAGTTTGCTTACAATTATATAGATATGGATAACATATTCTAACAACTTGGGACATATTCTGAAATTGGATTGTATGTTTCTTGCATTTTTTCATGATCCCTTAGAGCATCTTCATTGTTATACTTCAAATCTCCCATGCCATGAGCAAGACGGAGAGCTCAACAAGTGCAATCTTGATAGACAATTCTAAGAGCATCCCCACCAATGGCTTCCCTTTTCCTATCCCTATCCGAATGAATTTCATCTGAATAGGGAAGAACCCCCCACACACCAACATTCCCTATCCCTAAAAATTTAAGGAGGGTCCAAATTCTCTATATAGGATGATGGATAGGGAACTCAAATGGAGTAATCCCTAAACCACTTTTCACCTTTCCAATATGAGTTGTGCTTCATTGATTCGTGGGAGTACTATTCATTTGGCCTTGTTACTATTTCTATAGTTTCCATTGACTTCTCCCTACCTCTATTTAGCAATAAGTTGAAAATTTAGGATAGAACTAGTGGGGGCTTGTCTTCCATATCCCCATTTTTGCTCCCCTTCATCCCAATAGAGATAGGGATAGGAAAGCCATTGGTAGGGGATGCTCTAATGCCCCCCATTATGATACACAAGTTTGTCACGCCAAATTGTAAAAATGCACATTCGCAGCAAGACCCTAGTACTCTAGTCTTAGGTTGATTAAGTTTCAAATTTAGGTAGTGCCCAGTTCATCTTTAATCTTGTCACTTGCTAGTTATACTAGACTTGATACGGTGAAGAAGATAAGAAAAATAATTGATATTTAGGCAAGCTCAAGAGATGCCAAGACCCTCAACCACGACATTTCAAAGTATGGCCACAGAAGTATGCATGACAATAGTACTTCCTAGCGTGCCCTCAACGAAATTTGCACCCCACCGTTGCTCTCTCAATAAAACGGCCACTCTTAAAAAACTAGACAAGTCACTCACCAACCGAGGGCCTCTTTGATGACACAAGATTGTGGATTGAAGAAAATCCATCTTCATTCTTTGTTTGAACATGCCAAAAAAATCTTTGCATCATAGTAGCAAGTAACAATTCACTAGTGAAAAGAACAAGCAAGTAGCAGGTGAAGAAGTAGCAAAAGATGCTACGTGGCTTATGAATCAACGATTGCATGGAATCACAATGCTTAATTGTGGGGATGTCAACTTTACCCACAGCAACCACTTCGGCAAATCATTTCTAATGCACCTAGTTGGCCATGCATTCAAGCACTAGGTTTGAAGGGGCCTTTTAAAAAAAATTGATGGTGCATCAAAGGTGTGTCTTCAAAAGTACCCCAAGCTTGCTATATTGTGGCCAAGTGTAGCACAAAAGGACAAAGATGCTCTAAGAACATTTGTATCCATGTGTGTTAAATTTGATGTACTAGAAGTCATTAGATGATATTTGGGGGGTCGGGAGGGCCGTTTCAAGCCTGTTCCCGGCGTTGTTCCCCCAACAGTCTGGGAACAGCCGTTGTCAGATTTTTATTTTTATTTTTTCGAAAAAAAAAAATTTCAAAATTTTAAAACGAAAGATTTAGTTGAATTTTATTTTTTTTGAATTTTTTTGAATTTTTTTTTTAAATGACGTGGCAGTCGCCTTGCCACATCAGGCAGCACTTGCGAACTGTTGGGGACTGTTGGGGGATTGTTCCCAGACCAAGGGAACTCACAGCCCTCCAAAGGGGTTGAATCCCTTCTAATGCCACATTTATTTTTGAAGAGCCCTCATAATGCTTGTTCTACACCCTTACTCAACACATATGACCAAAAAATTGTCAAGTGTTTACTCATCAAGTAGAATAAAGGATAAAGCAATTGAATACATGATAAACAGTCATTTTAAAGGCCCTTCCTTGACATGCATGCTAGGATTGAGTGTCAAGAGAATATTGTAAGGGTCATAAAGCACTTTTCTTTGATATTTGAAGAGTATCAAACCCTTAGTGCATAAAGGTGCAGATGTTTTAAGAGAGAGAAAAAAATACTAAGGTGCTGCCTTACAACCATGAGGATGAAACTCACAATCCTTTCACAAATATGTGCATAGGGGTGTCAATGTCAATTTCTTCTCATTTTTGACCTTATTGTTTAACTACGAACTTATAGTAACAATAAAATATTCTACCACATAGAATGTATTGTCGGAAACTTCTAGTCTTGTTGTTGAATAATTTTATTAATTCATCTTGAATATTATAAACATCTCACACAAGCAAATGCTTTGTCAACTTATAACATATACCTCAAATAATTCACTACAATTAATGATGAATTTTTTATGTTTAATGCATTTTTGTGCAATCTTCATTTTACTAATGATTCAAGGCTATGTAATGGTCACCACCCATTTTGTGTTTTATCTCTTCTCCCCCCCCCCTTAACCCCTAAAGAATCAAGTTGTATTTCTTTTTAGCAATATAGCAATTTGGGGCAGCCAACTATGAATGAGTTTTTTATTTTTTTATTTTAAATTTTCACACAACATAGGGACAAGTTTTTCTTTTAAGGCCCAACAGTTTTCATAACTTTTGACTACATGGTTCAAAATTTATTGTATGAAATGTAATTTTTTTTCTCTGCCAAGCAATCCAGGCAGATAAAAATAATAATTTTTTTCATAAACAAAAATTTGAAATTGGTTCCCAAGATTTATATATGTATGGAAAGCTTTGAATCATTCCATTTTGATTGATGAGATGAAAATTATGAAGAATTTTAGTTTACAGGTAATTATGGATACTCTCCTCTTAAAATAAACTTTGAAGTCCTTTATTTAACTCAATTTTCAATATTTTGGAAATAAAAATAAAATCATAGGATGTAGATTTTTCATTACAATATTTCAACTATTGGGATTGACATTTTTCAATTCCATAATTAAATTCTCAACAATTTTTTATTTTGAATCATTCTCTACTTCTTTCTACTTACTACTTTTTCCTATATGTTGTACAATTCCAAATGATTTGAATTTTTTCAAGCATGTTGCCAATTTGCCTTGAAGAATGAATTTCAAGAAGAACCACCATTTTGAACATTTTTTCATACAAATGTGAGCTTCTAAAGTGCGGCTGCCCGGTTTTTCGCAGTGTTCAAAATACAATTTTTGTCACTTCAAACACAATCCACACTCAAAATCTCTGAAATTTTTCAACATCTTCTCAAACCAGCATACTACAGGATCCTATGGTTATATGTGTCCAAAAATGTTTTTTTTCTAAAATTTAGTACTTATACTAGAAATGAGTTTGGTGAAAACATAGTCAAGGAACTTTAGGGGTTGGAGATATTTGGGTTCAGTAATCTAGAAGAAACTCAATCCAAATGAATTTTAGCTTTCAAAAATAAATGATTTAAAAATATATAATTTTCATTACATTTTTTAATAATTTGCATTCCAATGACTTGTTGCAATTAGCCCTATGTGTTAGAACCCAAACTACACAATCAAGTTGTGTGTTTTTCATTAGAGCTTTACATTTTAAGAGTGATTGGAAATAAAAATTGGAAATATTGTTTCTCATCCTAACTTCCATTTATGTTAAAACCTATATATTATTTCTATATTACACCCGTATTATAATTGATACAATATCCTTTTCACCTTTTTTAATCACAATATTTTTCTTTTCTACCAATTTTTTTGAAAATACTAAATTCATAAATAACTTAATCTAATTGATTAAAGAAATCATATTTATATTTATATGTATCATGTTATATTTCATAATTTACTCTACATCATAAAAACTCAAAGCCAAAATAATATTTCCTCTATTTCTGAATAATACAAGTGTATTCTTGGGGTTTTCTTTGTAAAGAAAACACTGGTATTTTTGTTTCCCCTTTCAATGAAAATTGTCCATGTGTTTAAAAAAAAAAAAAAAAAACTGGTATTTTTTTAGAAACAGAGGGAGTAGCTTTCAGTCTACGGTACGCTGACATGAAGATGAGGTCATTAATATAGAGATGGGGTATGAATATAGTTTTATTTGTATTTTACTAAAACAATTCAAAATTCAAAGGAAAAATGATTAAAAAATAAATCTGATGTGTCATTGTCATCACCTGATCCAATTTTTTTATTAATCTATAATTCTTTCACTTCTGACATCCCCATCCCCATCCCCCAGATAAGCAAGGGCATCAATAGCTCAAGAATCAGTGCCTGAATAACAGGTGCTGAACTACAATCTCACATCAGGTTAAACTTATGACTAAAATTTATAAAAAAAATTAAATGAGCTCAGTGTTTTCGTTGATACTCATGTGATACTTGGTGATATGTATATAAAAAACTAGGTGATATCTAGGTAAACTTTGGTTATTGTTCTAAAAATATAGAAGTAATTTGACTATTTTGAATGAAAAAAATGAAATTTTTCTTTTCAAAATATATAGTTTGTGTCTTTTGATTGTAGCCAACTAATAAAAATTTGTGAATAAAAAAAATTGAATGGGCTTATTATCAATCCTTGCATAACATTGTCAACCAACCTAAAACATTCTCCTTTGGATTTTGGTTAATCCTTCCCTTGATCCCTAGGAGTGAATTTAGTTCATTCTGCAAAGAGACATTGATTAGCTAGGAAGTTGCAATGTTAGAAGCCCCTACTTTGGGGGGGAGAAAAAGGACCCCCGAACGTTGGTTAATAATGATATGTGAAGTAGTGAAGTTTGTTTATTTTTTAAATATGGATTGCACACACTAGTAGAAATAGGGTACAAAGAATTTGTCCACAAATGACTGTAGCAATCATTTTGCAATCATTGTTGTCCTTAAATGACTGTTACAATCATTTATACCCTTGTTTTCTACTTCTAGTGAGAGTTTTCAATTACACTACTAGTATAAACAAATAGGGAGTAACAATCTAAAGTAAATTTATCAAGAAATTGGAAAAACTGCATTTCTTAGTAATTAATAAGCTAATGATCATAAGAGACCCACATCATAAGGAAAAAAATTGTACCAACTTTCATAGAGTCCATCATTTTCAATGATATGTACCAAATGGAAGCACTTAAAACCGTCAAAATAAACAATTCAACATAATTGGAGGTACCTTTTCTAAAAAAAATCTTTTTTGTAGTATTAGCAATTGAAAATCATGAATTTTAAAAAATAAATCGGATATGGCATGTTATTTCTATGAATTTTCAAAGTGGATACTCCCTATACCATTGAAAACGTCATATTGGTGGATTTAAAACCAAAATCTTAAAAAGTCTGCAATCAATCAACCATAGTTAAGCATAGGGATGGTTTAATGATGCTTTTCAAAGACACTTTAATGCAAGTCTAGGGATGATTTAATGGAAATCCATGGTAAATGAATGGATACAGGGATGGGAATGAATGTTTTCACCTTATCATAAGTTTACTACTAATGGCATTCCATAATGACGGGTCCATTTATTTCTACAGTAAAATGAGAAAGTCAACATCTTCTATATTTGGAATTGAAATTGGTCAATAGTAACTAAAGTCACTCCATATTTCAATTGACAAAAACACCCACTAAGAAATGTCCTATTCATTTTAGGGGAGGATTATTTTCCATAATTTCTTCTTACTTGTGAAATTTATGTAACATGAAGTTTTATTTGTCTTGGTTACATTCAATTGGCAAGATTTGTATGAGGGGGAGATCCATGGTTTTTGGATGTAACAAGTGTCTCGGGGTTGTAGTATATGGAAGTGAATTTGGAACTATACATTTTTTTTATTACATATTTTTTTATTTTTTCTATTTGTTGTTGTTTAGAATATTGGTGTAGTAGGTGTAAGTTATAGTTTGTAACTACATGATTGGTTATAGGAAACAATTGAGCTAGGTGGAGCCATTTGGAATGGCTCAAGTTATTGGGTTGTTGTCATTGGCATTTATATTCAATGGAGTGTTTTACAATGTGGAATTGGTTGATAGTTGTGGTGAATTTTTAGTCAGTGATAGAATAGGTTGGATAATTAATCTAATCTTTGTGGAATTGGTTTGTTTGTTTCAAGGTTGAAAAAATGGAGAGTTGAGGGTGTGTTGATAGAGGGATGTTCTTAGTATTGATGAGGAGGATTGGAAGGGGGATAATGAATTTTGTTTGGAAGGCAAAGTTAGCTTTGTGATGTGTGCAAAGGTGTAAGTACAATAGAATTAGAGTAGATGACATTGTATCAAAAATTGGGAAGGTATTTGTAGAGTTTTTTTAATTACATGAGTGGGAATGGAGTACATATTTGAGTGAAAATTGTTAGAAATTTAGAAGGTTTTGATTGCCTTTTGTGGTGAGTCGATTGAGGTTTGTGATGTGGTAGTGTAGTAATTTATTTAGTATTTTGTTGGTGATTTGTTGTATCAGAGTAGGGAACTTTGTGGCTTCATAGTGCCACAACATACTAAGAAGAATGTTGTTATTGGGAAATCAAAACTTGTGCTCCATAAATGAGTGTGGGAGATGGAAGAGTGAAGACATGTTGATTGGTTGAGTGTTGGTAGTTCTTGGGTTTGTTTTGTCCTATTTTGTTGCCATGTAATGTGCTAGTCTATGGTATACTTTTCCGAGACATTGTGCAAATAAGGATGGAATAGCTCGGGGCCTCTACTATAAAAATGCTTTTTGTATAATCTTTTTATATCCCCCCCCTAAATAATCGTAAACCTATTTTCAATTTTTTTTTATCCAACTCCCTATCTTAAAAATTTTCCAATAACCTAGAAACTACCATTGCTAGCTTCAACCTAGCATAAATGAGGGAAAGTCTTTCTAAATGTCTTGAAATTTTGCCACAATGTAGATCAACTTGTCAAGTACGTACTATGATCTAAGATATTATCCAACTTTGGTGAACATTTTTCCACTCTTGACTTTTTGCTAACTTATAGTTTCCACACCCTAGTTGTATTTTGTGTATAATTTATAGGTACCAAGTCTATTGTAGCCAAACACTAGAAGAAATCCATGTTTTTTGTGACAAGCCCATAACGTGGTAGTTATGTTTTTTTGAACGTTAGCCATGTCTACTTGGATATCAAAAAAATGCATCAAGATTGACAGGCCTAAAAACATGCAAAATTTCAGAAAACATGATGTAATTTCAAGAAGATTTTAGAGGACGTCTCTTTGAACATAGTGCTTGAAGGTCATGAGAGGTTGCCATTTGGCAAACACCTTGCATCCACATTAGCGCCACTGGGCGGGCAATGCCACATATGCAATTTTTTAATCCATTTTCTTGGTGACGTGGATGATGACGTCAACAGTGTGTTGGACCCTTGGTCCTGTTCATTTTGACATTTGCTATGACACGCACATGTTTTTTGGGACGTCAAAAGTGACATGAAATTAAATTTTTTGGGACATAATCTTAGATGAATAGACTTTTTCTGAGATGATTTTTCATACATCAAATTCAACATACTCTAAAGACAATACATCATACAAAGTAGACAATATATAATATATTATATATAATACAACATATACCATACTACATATACAATACAACATACAAAATACATTGTATAATATACACAATACGTCATACATATTACACCATGCACTAAAAATACACCATACACTGAAATACACCACATTTATCAATACAATTGAATGACTTTAAAAGCCTTTCATTTCTATTATTTACACTTGAAGATAATCTATTTATACTAGTGGGGTGGTAGGAGGGGAGACAAACCTTATGGGATATATAAAACTTAGGATCTTTAACCCGTCACCAAATTTTACATAGTTTTTAGTCCAATTAAAGTGCTGTAACTTTTGCATTCAATGATTGAATTCAATAAAACTTGTTGAAAAATTTGCACTCTCTCTTCTAGTTTGTGTGGTAAAAATTTCAGATCAATACAAGATGTACTGATTTTTTGGAAGTCAATCAAAGTTCACAGATTCAATTTGTGTTCACCAAACTACATTTGATGGTTGCAACTTCAAGGGCTTGTATCTCCTTCATCTAATGATTGTTTTCAAAAAAAATTGTTGGGTTTAGTTTTCCTTTAAGTCTAGTTATTATGGTAAAATTTTCAAATCAATCCAAGTTGTTTTGAATGTTTGGGAACAATTCAAAGTTCAAAATCCTGACATTTTTGGATTACAATGAACTTCGGCGGCTTGTTGCTTCTTCATACAATATCAATTTTCAATAAACTTTTTATTAAAATTGCGCATACTAGTCTAGTTTGCGTGCCTAAAATTTCATATTAATCCAAGAAGGTATGAGTGACTGAGAAGCATTCTAGTAGAAGGAGGTTCAGCCTTTAATGTGATTTCTGCAACTTTTCTTGCTATTTTTTGACATTTCAAAGCCATTTTGCAGACATAATGAGCCAATTGAATGATATTTCTTTCACCAATGTGTTTGTATGCTAGTTTTAAATCACTTCATAGTTAAAAGATTTTTCATTTGACTAGGTTTAGAAATTGAATTTCACCTCCAAATGTGATGTGAAAAAAAAAATCAGCATCCTTTTTCAACACTAAATCATTATAATCTTGCAATCTATGTGGCCAAATGACTCCAAATTTGATTCATGCCATCTACAATACATACACTGCAAGATTGTACGGTTGAGATCTCTATAACTTATAGACATTTAGATCTATAACACTTCAAAAGCAATAATGTTTTGAACCCAAAAATTCCTTGGGCTTTGAAGGGTTAATGTACTTGTACTTAACAATTATTTAATGAGTGAAAAAGAAGTGTTCTTATTTATTTATTTTAAATGGTAGACTTTTAACTCAATTCTTCTACTTAAAGAATTAAAAACTAAAAATGAATAGTGCAGAAATTTTAAAGTAAGATGATTAGAAGCCCAAATTTATAATGAAGCAAGGTCCCCTCAAAAATTACCTTCACTTTAAATGCAAATATCTTGCAATTTATGCATGCTTAGTTCCTTAAATATCTTTGATACATTTATATATTAGTCCAGTGGAAGATCCTAGGATGATTGTAAGCAACACATATATTATTTATTGTGTTTTATAACAACAATCATGATTTTTTATGGAACCCTTTCAAAGGAAAGAAATAATTTATCAAATTTATTATAATTTTGACTAATGTACAGACCTTTAAGATAAAAGAATCCACCAAGGTTGTTGCAAGAAAGAGTGTCCGTTTTTGTTCCATTTAGGCTTGCTCTTGGCTAGTACTCCCAGTACTATGGGCTTTTGCAGACAAATTTTTAAAAATAAAATAAAGATAATTAGTATAACACTAAAATTAGCATATTACCAAAATTTCGGACTTCAAAAAATTGAGATCAAAGGTTATTCATGAAAAAGAATGAACTGAAATGTTAAAGAAAATACATGCTTTGACGTTTTAATTTGTAAAAAATAGAAAAAGTAATTTTCAAAAAAGCTAAAAATAGTAGATTTGGTAAGTCTTCTTGCTGAAGATATTTCACCAAAAGAATGATCTTCAAACTATCTTCAATGTTAAGAATTGTGTGGGAACCCTATTTGTATGAATGTAGAGTTCATAAATAAAATATTTTTAAATTACCGTTGGTAGAAAAATGACTTCTTAATATGGGAATAGACCATAGAAGTTTCTGCTTTAGATCATTAAATTTGGAGACTCAATAGTACTCAAAACCCTTGTAACTCAAAACGTTACATATTAATTTAATTGATTTTGAAATATTCAATTTTTTTCTTCATTTCTGAAAAATATGAGATTTGATTACACTCAAGATAGACATCTTCAATAAAAATTTGAAGTTCATGCGAGTCATGCTTCAAAAGTTATTGCAAAAGAAAGTTTTGGCACTCCCCTAGTGACAAATACCCAATACCATTCTTTTTGCAACGACCCAACAAAGAAAAAGGCTAGGAGAACTAGAAAAGTGTAAAATCTCAAGAAAATAGATACTTTGAAGTTTCAATTATTTAAAAATAGAAATAAAATTAATATAATAAATAAATAATTGATTATTTATAACAACTCTATATAGATGCACATTCACCCAAAGAAACACCAAAATCATTTCTTACGTGTTTCAAAAGGCAAGTTGCAAAAAGTTTATTTTGTAGACTTCCACACTACACCACACCACATAGAATAAAATATTTTTAGAATGGGTTTGGACAATAGGTATAAGTGTACTAGAAGATAGTGTCTTCCAAATTCCTGCTCCAAATTTGTTATCTGCAGTACTAAATGGGACCAAAATCCCCAAATTTGCAAGTGTGGCATAAAGTGGGTACTATTTGTGGAAAATAATACATTTTTGAAAATTCCAAAAAAAAGAATGAAGGTGTATAGTAGTCATTTATACCTTACTTTTAAATGTTGAGTCATTTAGAGTCAGAACCAAAAGTTATGGCCAAAAAACAAAAATACATATAGGTTGTGACGCAAAATAGGACAGGTGTTGCTTGCAATCATCCCATGTGGTTAAAAATGCCCAAATATCAAATTGTTAAGTTTTTATAGTTTACAATGGACATGGCAATTTCAAATGGTATTTGATAGAAAGAAAGTCTTGCAACATTAGAAGTCCAAGGAAATATTATATTATAGAAAATTCAATTCCACAAGTAAGTTGCAAGAAATTATTTGGGAAAAATGCCAGAATCCAATAAAATTGAAAATTCATGTAATGCAAAATTATAATTTGTACATGACAAAATCCAAACTTTTGTACAAATGTACGTGTACTTTGTAAATGACATATAGCCATTACAAGAACAACACAAAGGCGTTGCTCACCCACTATTACTATAGAAAGCACAATGAATTCCATCATTGAGAATACACTTTTTGTTCTACATATCGTAAATCATACAACAACACACTATAGTATATAGTAATGGCATAATGTCAATAAACAAAAGACAAGAGAACAAAATAGTAGGACAAAACAAAATGTGAAGGGGGAACTACTACACCTATGAAGAGTAGAAGGTATAAATGCATAATCCCTTTGCAAATTAGGTTTTGGTGAATTCATACAATTGTAAAGGGTTGTTCTAATGAATGCTGGCTGAAGTGGTTTAGAATCGCCCAATTGCAATGAATACAAAGACTTGTAGCGAAGTAATTTGAGAAAATTTAATTAAATAAGGATACAGTTTTTTTTAATTGTATTTCACAATGTACATGTACAAAAATGTCCAAGTAAAAGTGGTGGGAAAAAAAATGGAACATGCAAAAACAACAAAATTTCATATATAAATTCTACAAGTTCTAGGATGAAAGGAAAAAAAAGAACAAAAGAACTCAAGTTCAAGAATCTGAATGTGATATTTATGCACACTTTTTAGATTTGGAAATAAAAAATCATGTTGAATGCATTGGCGCAAAGGGTGTGCTATTATAGTACATGTTGAAGGTAGATTGATCTACATTTCTAAACATAGTCTCAGTATGCTATGTTTGTGAATTTAGCAAAGGACTTAATATCCCAATTATGAGCTATAAAGGTGCATTTTAGGGTCAAAAATAGTTGTGCAATCACATTGCACAAATGCGACAGCAATGGAGAACTGCAGTACAAAATTTGAATCCAATGAAAAGAAATGTTTTATTTTTGCTAAAAATTGATCAATTCAACATAATTTTTACAACACGTATTTGCTAAAAAGTTTCCAATATATGATATAAATGTGAACTGCATAATCTAAAATGAAGCATACCACACATTAATTTGCATATGAAATCTAAAACCACTTAAATGTATTTATAGTTATAATGTGTGCATGAACACATACTACTATTTTTAGAGGGCACACCAACAAATTCCATGCTTCATTATAAGTCCTAACTGAAGATTAGTGAAAAGTTGTTTCATCATCCATCCATAGGAGGGTTTTTCCTAACACTCCCAAGCACTTGCCCTTTCCCTATGATTTTCAAAGCAGGTCAATGTTTTACCTCATTCTCCAGTAACTTCTAAAAATTTATCCACAATGAAAACGTTGATCTTTGCTGATGCGGCATTGTTACGTTTTTTTAGACATCACAAAAAACATGACTATGTTTTCAAGGATGTCTCCCAGAACATACCAATTTTTTTTATCATGGCATCGTTTTTCCACTAACATACACACGTTCTCTACAATGTCCACCACAATTCTATTGCCTACTAGCTCAGACTCTGTGATGTCCTCCTGTCCGCAAAAGCATGCCGTGTTCTGACTCTGTGACACCCTCGTGTCTGCGAAAACATGACGTGTTTTTTGCTGCTATCACAAAAACACAGGTTTCTTCTAGTAAAAATTTGAAATAGAGTAGTAAATAAGTTAAGAAAAATATCCTTTAAGATTCATATCCAAAATATTGCTTTGATGCAATATTTTATCCAAATACAATTCAAAATTATTTTATTCAATCCTTCCTTCAATAATAAATCACTAACAAATGTACAACTTAGCCCCCAAAATGCATCCCAAACCTCAAACCTACCAAGAACCAAGAAAAAGATAAAGAACTAGCCTTTGCTTCTAAGCAACCAACTCAAACCCTAGGAGGCTAGCTACCAACTAACTTTAACCCCTAAAGGACCGAATGACCATTGAACGTATGCAAGTGATCTAGAGTAGGTGTGTATGAAGTTATTTTTTGATAGATGTTCTTCAAATTTTGACACAAGTCGTGAACATGTACTTCCTCAATGGGAATATAATTTTTTTCCAATTGGGTGTCTTGATCAAAAGTTATGTTGCCCTAAACTTTTTTGGCAACTTAGGCAACTTCATAATCATGTGCAAAACTCCTCCTCTATTTTTGAAATTTGGCAATTATGTAACTTACATGATACAAAATGAAAATGTAAGGAAAAAAATATGAATAGTGTCAAAATCTCATTTTAGGAAGGACTTAAAGTGTGTTGGCCCTATCAAGCATGGTTAGAAAAAAAACTTTTTCTTCTAACTTCAAATGTTATAATCTTTCAATGAGTGTGGTCAAAGTTTTTGAACTTTTCTCCCCACATTTCGAAATTAGTCTATTACAAATTTGTACAATTAAGTTTTGAAAAATAAAAATAAAAAATCGTTTTTTTCTCACTACCCTAATAAATGACAATTTTCACAATTTTTGACCAAAATATGCCTCCATCATGTAGGGGTTAACTTGCCCTAACCCTAACATCAACTACTAACCAATTGGTTATCAACCAACAACTTACAACACTAGACATACCTTTAACATAGGAAGAAACCTACTTCAACCAATAGACGTCCCACATCATGACAATGTCCTAAATAATTGAGAGCATTGATGAGTTGTTGTCTGACATAGGTTGAATAAGCAGTCTTTAAAGAAAATGGGCCTAGTCCAAATTTATTACAAGGTAGCTAGATAGGTGGCAATGTTGAGTACACTATTGATTAGTTTGCATATGTGTTTTTTGAATTTTATAATTTATTTGTCTAATTTGCGAATGAGGGGCATAGTGTATAGAATAAGATACATTAATTTAACTTATTTGTGAGGGCACAAAATTATTGTCACTTGCAAAATTTATTTTTCACTTCAGACCACTTTTTCACTATATTCCAAATTCCATTGAATTCTTGAAATCTAATTAATAGGGAGTTAAAATTGGAATGTGGGGCTTTACACTAAGTCTCAAGTCCTAGTGCTCTTAAAAACACCTGCATGACAACACTTTAGGAGGTTTAGGAGACCTAATGTGGGCTTTGGTTCTAAGTCCCATTTTTTGTTTAGTATATATTATGAACATAATAATATTACATCAAGCATCTTCTTGGATTGAGTTTGTTAATGGATTGTTGATTCTATGCATATAGTGCTTCCAAATGGGATTTTTTTTTCTTTCCAACCCATTTCTTGACTTATATTTGCTATGTAATAGTATATATGATGCTCCAAATCCTACATATCCTACTTTAAGGTTAGATTTAGCATAAATTAAGTCATTCTTGTAAAAAAGAGTCACATGTCATCTTATAAATTGTGCAAGGTGACATGTATCCTTGAGAATTTGATGTGGAAATTCAATTTCAGTACTTGAGTGCCGAATCAAACCTACGCACACAGCATCCTATTTTTTATATACCTACTATAACCCAAGAAAGTTGGGATTTAGCATTAAAATGTGACTTTGAGAAATACAACGTGAGATATAATATAAATTATGAAATAACCCTTATTCGAAAACAAAGCCTATAAAATTTTGGCTGTAAAGCATTGTGAGTATTTACAACATTATTAGTTTAGGACTTCAAGTTACCAAAACACTTTGAAAAATCTCACCTTATTTTTTTGGTGTGTACATTAGATTGCTTCATCAAAAATATTGCAAATTTCCAAAATAGTGCACCTTGCAAGTTTGCATCTTAATTATAATATTAATGCAAGCTAGTGTTATTAGAATACAACCAATTTAATGAACTAATTGAATCAACTTGAGTATTGTAGCATAACTTGTACTCCATAGTAGTATTGTACAAGAGCATCTCCACCAATAGCTTCCCTATTCCTATTTCCGTTGGGATGAAGGGGAGCATAGACGGCAACGACGCTAGCGTGCGAGCTTGGAGCGGTGAGCTTGTGAGCTGCGAGCATGGAGCTTGTGAGCGTGGAGCCTAAAAAAAGAAAAATGAATTTTCTCACCATATATATATATATATATATAATTTTTTTTTTAAGTGAATAAAACTTCCTATTTTTAGTAAGCTTTAGGACCTATGACCAATGATCCTATTACCGTGGTTTTCAAATTTTTTTTTGTCATGACTTACCACTTGACATTTCAAACTAGAATGAAATCTAAAACATTGGTATGTAATTATGTAGTTCTACATTCAATTCACCAACTACAATTCTCATGTCTATCCACTCAAAGGTAGTTAGAGAAGACAACATAAAATGATCTGCAAATGAATCTCACAGTAAGAATGGTGGATCTGACATAGTTTCCATTAATGGCATTCTACAACCTTGCTTTGCTATGACCTCATATTACATATCGCGCTCTTCAGCACAATTTGGAGTCTCACATGATTTGGCCGTAGACCACCATGGTCAAGTGTCATGGACCTACACCACCATGCTCCAACCTCATGGAGTGACCATCACTCTTTACAAGTATATATGTAAATGTCTGAAGGCATTTTCCCAAATAATTGGAAAAAAATTGGAGAAAAAGGGAAAAAAAGAAGTTGAATAAAGAAATAAAATAAAATAGATGATTTAGGGAAAAAATGTAAAGGACAGAAAATATTAGAATATACATTGGAGAATGAAAGTCAAAAATACAAGAACATAGTATAATGTAATGGACATAAAAAGGAAGAGTGAAGGGTGGAAAAGGAAAATTCTATTAAAAAATATGAGAAATAAAAAGGGAGAGGCCAGAGAATAATGAAAGTCAAAACTACGTTCAAATTTGTATGCCCTTTCACAATTGTACTTCACAATTATAGCACTTAGCCATTCATACTTTGTATTCAAACATTGAACTTTGAAAACATACTACCATTCTCTAAGGATGCATAAACATGTTTCATTTCTTCAGCTTCATATCATTTCACTCGGATCAAATGTAAATTAAATAAATATAAATGAAGTACATAGAAAGATGTGGCCATGACTACTCTAAAACTGTAATGATCCCAGCTTTAATTAAAAGAAGCTTCAACTCACTGAAGCTATAACTTGGAGCGTGAATGAACTTATCCTCATTGATGTCCATCTTGCAGAAGTACCAGTATAAGTAATACAAATGCTTGCAGTTGACATATTGTTGACGACCTCCAATGGCTAAAATAGCCATATTTGTAAAGTCCGGGCATGCGCACGATGGATACATACCTACTATAATTCGATACACATTTCTATTATGGTCAGACCCAGTCTCTAGTGACACAATTGCACCTAGACCTGGAAACGGCAACAATGTTACTCCCAATATTTCTCCTTTGATATTTCCAGCACTCTCCCACTTGTTTCATTGTTCAGTAGTTGGTGCATTTGCAATTCGCCGTATGGTTTTGTTGTTCCGGACTGTTGGATACACACTTGCATCTTTTGGAGGCGGTTGATCATATAATACAGTCTTGAATATCCTAGACATACTGAATAGTCGACGAGGGGACAATGTAGGCCACTCTTGGAGACAGAAGCCAGCATGTTGGAGAAGTAATGTCTCATCTTGGCTGAGGTTTGTCCCAGTCAGAATCGGCCAAATCTCTGGTACCTCTGGCCAATCTATAACCCACTTGCGCTTGCTTCCTTTTACACATTGTTCAATGTCATCACTACAAAACCAGAAATCTGCAAGCACCTCTCGTTTAGTACCGTAATCTTCTTTTCTCCCGCAATACGTGGGAGCAGGGGTTCCCTTCCATCCCTTTGCAATTTTTGCTATGCACTTCATATTCGAGCCTCGCTGCTGAGCAGAACATTTTGCATTCGATTTGTGGTTGATCCTCGCTATATGCCATTTTGAAGTGTCGCAATCACTTTCAAATGCAATCGTAACATGTGGAGACGTGTTCACCTCATGTACTTTACCTTTGTCCACTGAAGGTTCATTAGAAGTTGTTTTGGATCGCGTCTGAACCCGAGGTTGAGAAAAATTCACTTTATCTGGTTTGTGTGAGTCTCCGGCATCGCCAATAGGTACGTCCAACTTCCTTTTTGTACTTCCAAATATCTCTTCTCCTTCCAAATGAGGTATGCGACTTCCAACGCCTTCAGCTCCAGGTAAGTTGTTTAATGCCTCTGCAATTTTCTTAGGGTCCCCGCTTCGTCTTGCAGCTCTCAACTTCAACTCTCCCTTCGATGGACCAGATCCACTTGCATGTCCTATCAAGTAAGCACGATAGTTTGTCATTTGCATCCAAGCACGAATACTATCGTTGCAAGTTGCGTCAAACAAATTGTTTCCTCGGTTTCCGGACATTTGAAGCCACTTGTTATGAACGGTTTCAGACAAGTTGCACGAGGGCATGTCCGCCATCTCCTCCAAACTCAAACCCTATAATTTTTTCAAAAAAAAACATACAACTTTTTAGATTTCATTTCATATGTTACATACAAGAACAACTTGTCATTGAAAACAATTAAGTGCAAAATAATACTCGTCCTCTGACATCTAACACATTCAAAGATAATAAAATAATCATCCAAAACAACTGGAGATTAACACATTTTGCAAAGTTGTTATAGTAGACATGTACTATTAATTTTCAATTTCTAGAGAACATTCTAATGGTCAAACCCAAAATGGGGGTAATGCAAGGCAGAACAAAAACAATTGTCGGGTCCGACGGTTGTTCCTAGCCTCCCTTCTGGTACCCCCGTTTCCAGTTTCTTTATATCCCACCCAAAAAAACAAAAATGTTTTCAAATATACTCTATCATATTCCATAGATACATACTTCAATCCATAATAAAAAAAAATATTATAACTCTTATATGTGAATACCCACAACAAAATTATGTGAATGCAAATGTGCTTACCATTTGCATAAAGCCTCCCCATTGTCTGTACCGGAAATGCCAAAATGCGAGCCAATGGTCCAAATGATGAAGTGCATCTTCAGTGGCAGCTCCAGAAGATAACCACCATGACCGAATTGCAAGGTATTGTGTTTCCGCTTCCCCCATAGTTTTTGCATCTTTGTATTGTTTACAAAGTACATTGTGTTGTTGTTGGAATGCTTCCTTGATGTATTTTTGTGTGTGTTTTTGGAGAGAAGTACTCCAATGTAATAAGCACGTCCTCTCTCGATTATCCATTTTCTCATTTGCAACACCACTTCCATACACTATGCGAACTGCATTCCAATTGGCCATAGCATTGTCTGCCATGAATCCTTTGAAGTTTGGGTGATCAACTCCATGCCGTGACATGACAACATTCAAGCACTTCCAAAATTGTACTTGGATCTCCGTATCTTCAGATTGCATATCACATGTTGCAATGGTCATAACTTTCTTGTATATAGGATCATATACATGGCAAGCCATTGTAGTCCAATCCTTCACACGCTTCACATGGTCAAACATTATCCATCCATTCTGAAGATCACCTCTAGTTTGCATGCGTTTCACAAGGTCCACTCCACTTCCATGTCCTTCGGTCAACATCTTGAAAATATAAACCTTCTCTTTGCCTTGGCCAGGGAAGACGCTATCGTGAATATATTCAAACTTTGACTCCTTCTTCATAGTCATGATATTGTCAATAACTCCTCCACGGTTGTTTGAGCGAAATGAAGAGATTACATTACGGATGTTTGGACTGCTCAAATACTGAAAACGATCCATGACCTCCTCCAGTTCCTCGCCCTTGAGCATCTCTTTTTCTCCCTCTCCATTATGAAATAAGTAGCTAGTTAGAAAGTCTTTGCTAGCAGAAAGAGCTATAGCAGAGTTGGTGGCCGTCGGTGTTTTTGCCACTTGCTCTGCAATGAGTCCACAAATTTTATCTGTTGAATCTCTATACATGCCTTTTGCTACTGGGTGTCTGATCACCAAAGTGAATAGCAGCTCTTGTGATTTTTGGATTGTCCCTATAGCAATAGTAAATCCGTGAATCGCATGTGTTATGACACTTTGGTGTTGTTTTGCAAACCTTGCAAACTAGAGTACAATCATTGACAGGACTATCACCTACTACAAAAGGAAAAGTTGTATAGCCAGTCCACTCTGTTTCGTTTCGTTTCTGAGTCCTCTTCAAGTAATCGCACTCTGGATTTTCACAAGCTAGATGACCAGCACAATATGACTTACGGAATTTGAGGTTGTCGGAATTGTGAATGTTTGTTGTCACCAACTTGCACCATGGATGTCCGTCATAACACTTGTCCATTCCTTCCAAATTTCGGACTGATGAGGACGTTGAAGATGAGCGACATGGAGGCAACTCGAAGATGACATCCCCGTTGAACACTGCTGGAAGATACTACACGTGATGGTGCTTCATATTGTTGAGGTCCATTGTCGACAACTCATTCCTGGAGCGATGCATACTACTAAGTCTCTTCAAACACTCCATTATACTCACTCGATCGACTATATTTGGATGCAATGGAGGACGGGACAACAGAGATTGTGTAGGACTATGTGATGGTGTGCAAGATATGGAACGACCCAGACCATTTCTGCTTGATGGACTTTGAATAGAGTATGCTTTCTTCGGAAGCGTTAAATCAAGAGACTCTCCTTCCGAATCACTAGACAACTCTATGATAGGATCTAATCTCTCTACCTTCACAGTTCGAAGAACTCCATTGTCAGGAAGAATAGGGATCCCTTTGCGAAGTGGACTAGGCGACAGGGTTTGAGAGATGTACGGCATATCCACAGTAGAATTCTCTGATTGTCGACTTCGGATCTCAGTTGAAGTAGATAGTACGGGTAATGGAAGTCCGTAAGCTCTATAGCTTCCACTAACAAGGTACCAACAATGTCCTCCTTCTTCCATAGACCTTACTACGGGAACAGACTGCTGCAACTCACCTGATTCTGACTTTTTCTCTTCTTCAACATAGATAGAGGACTCCACAAATCTAAAGCGGACATGTAGAAGATGACTCTCTACTCTAGCATGTCCATCTTCATTCAATGGAAACACAAGGGGAACTTCATGTCCGTCAACACGAATGGAAGCCATGATATAAACTATCAAATCCAAGAAGAAAGGAAATGTTGGAAGTGCATACTTCTACCAGGTGATTGACGAATGATCTTTAAATATTTCTCCATACGTTACATGTGTATCATCTTTTAGTGTTCATAATATTAAGATGAAAATAGGGGAGGCCTCATTTAGGATCAATTAATTAGTGCAGCATCTATGAAGCCACCTTTGCAACTCTCCCAAGAAATTTCCTTTTAGGAAAACATTAAATGAAAACAACTTGAATTGTCAGTCATATTTGAATTCCATAAGCTTCAAATACATGCGCCGCAATAATCATTCATATCAAGCCTTTCTTGTCAAAGCAAATAATAGATAAAGTGAGTGTCTTCGAATTTTTATTTTTTTAATGCATTCATTAATCAATGGGCAGCGCATTTGAATAGTTCTTAGGCATTTTTTAGAAAGCATACATTCTATAAAGTCAGTGTCAGAGTACTACTTATTTATCTTTGTGCATTGGTTAATTTAACAGTCGGCGCTTTAAAAGACTTTATAGGTGCCTCTGTACCTACTTCTTGAGGAGGAGTCTGTAATCAACCAACTCTAAGATGCTCCGCTATATATTGAATGTCATGGCCGTTATAAAAACAAGTGATGTCAACATCATGAAAACCTCCTTCTCTTCTATGCCGCCCTAAGCAACATGTTCTTTAAATTCATAGTGAAACCTATTATAAAGTTGGATTTTTCTTTGTGCCCCTAGACCTTTATAGCTCTCCAATTTTAATTTCAAGGAAATCAAAGAAGCAGAGGACGCATATCTCTCTTGATTTTCCATCCTGAAAGATATCTAAAATAACTAAATTAAAGACAATTTTGTCCAAGACTAGTGACAACATCACAAAGGAACTTGAGGAAAGCACTTCAATTTATAAGAGGAGGTACTGACATAGATGAAGATGGTATGGAGTAGAGTTTGGATTCTTTACAAGCCATGCCTCATAGTATGGTAATTTAGATTTCAGGTTTTTGGGCCAATGTTATAGACTTCAGGTCTTCACAGTCCATTTAGACAAAAGAGCGCTCTTCGATTTGAGCCACAGTTACGAGGATTGTGGGGCACAATCAAATTGTACAGGATCCTATCAGCTACTAATTGCACCAAGTCCATTATCTTGGAAATACTTTAATTTCGTGAAATTCCTTGAAAGTAAAATTCTTCTGCAAGTATTCATTAAGTTCTTCATTTGATTTATAGGTTCGGAGTACAGTTTTCTTATTTTGGATGATGTTGTGCTCAGTACTTCATGAGAATATTTTATTTTCAAATTCAGTACCTCCATGGAATAGCAGTTTAGGAGGTGAAAAGAGAAGGCTCGGAATTGGGCTTGAAAAGACGTTATTCGGAATATCATAAATATTAGAAGTATAGTTGGAATTTGTATCGAAATTGATTGGCAAGTGAAAAATCTAATCGTGCGATACAAATGGAGTAGGATGCTTCACTGTAAGTAGGAAGTCGCGAAGCTTAAAGGAAGAACAACAAAAAAATCCGCACAACCTGTGAAGAAAGAAAAAATAACATGATTCTTAACTAAATCAACGGTTACTCTATGTAGACCACACGTACTTGTCATGAGAAAGTGACATTCACTCAAAAGCACTTTCGAAGGAGGCCCAATTATTGCACTAAGTCAAAGGCTTGGCGTCCTCATGGTTCACCCTTGTGCATGCACCGAATCTGGATACTTCTTTTTCTGGCTTGGGCTTCGTGGAATTCCTTGAGATCCACGTACCTCTTCAGTGGAGATATTGCTCAGCTACTGCCGCCGAGTTACTGCCGACCTACTCCTGAGAAGGTCCATCTCCAGTTGTCGCTCTGGTGCTACGGGCATCAAAAGCATCTTGCTACAGCTCCCGACTGTCAAAAAGGTAGGGAAACAAAAATTAGACTTCAATTTTGTCTTCACTGACTAGTAGTAGAGATTAGTAATGGAATCATTAAGTGGGACATCGTGCTACCAAATATTCGAAATTCAAGGAAATCTAATCAATTCTGTTTGTCTCACATTCAGGTATCGGCTGGCTTCTAATAACGGCAGTAGCCGCCATATTTTGCGGAAGGAAATACCTGGTAGCCTGGTTAACGAGATGCATATAACGCCACTTCATCTTCCCATCCTTCATCAGCGATTTCTTGTTCTCAAACCTGTAAGTGATCTGCAGCTCAATCGCCACATAATGGTCAGATTCACAAGGCGCACTGCACGTGATGAAGTTCTACAGCCTGGGGTGGGAGATCATGATGCGGAATCTCAAGACATCTCCGGAGACAATACTGAGGTTCGAGAATATGATCCTGTCTGACCTCTTCTGAGTTTACATTTTGCTTTCCCTGTTCTACATTTTCTAGTGTGCAACACTGTTGAGAGTCACAGATCCACAATCGTTAAGGAGGAATCTGACTACAGTTATATAGCAGTAGTGTTGGATTTTCTTGACTCATGGAAGATAGATACACGTGTGTTCTTTATGTTTATTTATTTTTAATTCTAGTTTAGTTGATATGATTGCAATGGTTTATAATGCTTTTTGATCATACTATTGTGGTCCCGTTTGATTTTTTCGTTTGTTGATCTTCATATTCTGTTAGGTTCTGTTCTTCAGTTGCCTTCATCTGAATTTCTTGTTCGCTGCTTTTTTAGAATACATTAAGATGTCGCAGCTTGAGAATACGAAACCGCACCTTTAGAATCTCGACTTCTGAACAATGCCGCATCTGAATTTCTTGTTCGCTGCTTGTTTAGAATACATTAATCGCAGCTTGAGAAAACGAAACCGTCAAACCGCACCTTTAGAATCTCGACTTCTGAATGATGCCGCAGTTTTAGACTTCTGATCGAGTCTTCAGCTTGAACTGGAGCTTAACAATACCAGTACATGCACGTAGTTTTTGTTACCCCTGCCAGTCATCTTCTCTGAGCCATTCCTTAGCCGACTCTGTGAAGTCAAAGCAACGCACAAAAATTAGAAGACGTCAACCCCATGATGAGGCCAGCATGTCATGCTAAGTGTATTCATAATGAATCTGAAATTTCCTTATCTCTCGAAATCCAACAACCGCTGTGATCCAGGGTTAGTGGCTGATTCATTGATCTCAGTGCAGCTCTAATCATCGAATGAGAAAAAAAAAGATAATTTTAGAGATCTAGTTCGTGGAGCATACTGTCTCTGGAGGAAGAAAACAGCCGTTCAAAATTGTGTGCAGCCCGCCAAATCTTCTTCATCGAGTTTTCCAGATCTTCACCGACGTCACCTGATGTTTTCTCGCTGAGTCCTGGATTATCTCCTTCGCCGCGTGACGCTGTGGCCGGTCCTCTCCCCTCGCCGGATCTGCCACATGCTTCGCCGGTCGGCCCTGCCTCACGCCTTTCCTGATAAACCAGATCCCTCGCCGCAGCACTTGGGCATTCCCCTCGACGGATCTCCTCTGCCGCTGGGCCCTGTCGTCTCGCCCTTCCGGATATGCCAGATCCTTCGCCGCAACACCCGCGCACTTTCCTCAACGGATCTCCCGCTCATTCGCCGCTGCGCCCGGTCGTCACTTCCTTGCCAGGTCTCCCCGCACTTGATTTCGTTTAGGGTTTTTCTGCGGACATTCACGTAGCCCTCACCATCTATTTCTATTATCGCCCGCTCTTCTCCGAGGCTCACGCATGACGGTGGGCTCGGTCTTCGGGCCCTTGAAGGACGTCCTTCAAACTTCGCCACTACGCCCAATCATTGTCCCCTTGCCGGATCTCGCTAATCCAACAACGGTACGCCTAGTCGTTGACCCCTTGCCGAATGTCGCTGCTTCAGTGACGGTCTTGACAATCTTCTGCCGACTTGTACGCCGCCCTGACCGTGCGCTTGCAGAATCTCCCAGTCTTCTCCGCTTCTCGCAAAGTCTTCCTCAACCTCAGCCACCTCTTCTCCAAACACACACTGAATCTTCAAGCAGACGCGGGTGGACGCTCGCCAGGAACTGAAACCTCCCATCGCCGAAACCTCGCGTCGCCGATCGCTGATGCGGCGCCTGGGAAGAAGAATTATGCGCCTCTTCAGAGAGATTCGCGCGAGCTTCTGTGTCGATGGGACCCCCAGATCCCGAGTTGTAGGAAGAAACCTAAAACGCGTGACCAATTCTCGGGGTACCGCAAGGTGCCCGAAAACAACCGTCGGACCCGACAGTGTTTTTTGGGTACCTCGCGGTACCCCAAGAATCGGTCACGGAGACTGATAATTTAAATTTTTTGTTTTTTATTTTCTTTAACCATTAATGAATGAAAATAACAAATTCTATATCTGATTATTTTGATGAAATTTATCCTAAACAGTTGAAAAGAGAAGGTTTAATATATTACATTTGTTTTTAAGGTATTTTAAACCTTCCTTGATAGTGCATTTTGGTAAATTTAAAATTAAAAAATGTGTAATATGACAACGTCAATTTATTGACATATTTAGAAAGGGAAGTAATTGAACTTATATACTAATTAAATCCATTGCATTTCCTCAGTCATTATTTGTCATTGATATTTATATTTGTTATTATATATATACTTTAGAAATACCTTTGTTGTCAAGAATATGAAAGATTGATTATCCTTAAGTCAAAAAAGATATTCTATAGGCTTCATTAAGATATACAAAATAGTTTATCATTTAGAGCGTTTTTAAAAATTCTAATGCAAATTTTTTAGGGTCTATCGTATTTATTATTCTAGAATTTGAATTTTTTATTTTGAAAATGTTTATGAAATTATATCTTCAAAATCTGACACTGAGAAAGTTAGAATCTATTATACAAACTAACTTAAACAAATTTCATTGTGCAGGTAGAACATGTAGAAGTGCAGAAGGATCTTGCTTCTACCTCCATAGTCCCTTTTGCAATGGACGAGGAAGAAAACTTGGCGGACCAATTCATTCCAGAGAGTCCAGAAACTACAAAAGTTAACCTCAGCAATGAGACTTTGCTGGAGGAAGAGATCAATGTGGTAAGTCTTGGAGATATCCTAGATGCATGTGACTGAGCTGTAGATCAATTTGAACAGCTAGCTTATAGTCGTGTCACCGACCCCAAAATACAAGCGCAATATACTAGTTGTATGAGTGATCGGAAGTCACGAAAGCGAAAGCTTCTTGTTTTCTCAGACGAGAGTTCAGAGACGGAGTATAGTTCTGACTCGCAATCCTCAATGTCCATCTCTAGTCCAATGTTTGTGGATATTTGTGATAGTGCTACTAGTGGATATATAGGAATTCATGACGTAGTGCTTCTTCACCGGAGTTCCAACTCAGAGTGCAATGTAGACATTGATTCAATTTAAATTCAATACATTGCACTTGAATCATTATTGTATTTTTGCAATATTATTTGAAAGATAGCATAAAATATTTATTGTTGTTTGCCCTAAGCAATAATGGAACAGTAAGCTTTGCTTCTATATAACTAAATATTCTTTTGTGATGATAACTGTTTAGGTTGATATTCTAAGTCTAAATTCTTTTATGAATTGATGTGATAGTTTTGAAACTTTTTTGCAAATGGAGGAGTCCTCTCTCCTTTTGTCGCAACCGGATGGAGGTGTTGTTACTCGACCAATTGAAAGAGTGACCCAACCAGAAATCGGCAGTGAAGAGGAGTGTGATTTTGAAATGGAAGACATCGATGATGCTGAGGAGGAGAGAGAGCTATTGGAGGATGAGTTGAGACGTTTGCAAAAGGTTGACTCCGTGGCAACCATTGCAAGCTTAAAGATGAAACCAGAGAGGTACTGTCGACTTCGAATTCCGCTTTGTAGACTTGTGGCTATGCCAATGGTGAGGCCAACACTCTCTTTAGACCTTAAAAAGCTTGAGGAAGAGTTTGTTCATGGATATCGAGATGGTGCAGCTGTCTTTTATGTCTCGACTACAAATGAGGCAAGAGCAAGTTCTCAGTTTACAGATGATGAAGTGAACAGTTGAGACGATTGGTGGAAGCACGTGAATGCCGACTTCAATGCCTACGTAGAATCATTATCAGAGGTCAATTTTGCAAAGAACATGAAGTTCTTCGTATGCGATGGCAATCACCGTCGTCTGGCGTGGATGAATCACATTACCAGGCTCTATTCTACAAACCCGAATTAGCACATCTCAGTCGACTGCATTATACTAGAAACAAAGGGCAAAATTGAACTGGTCATGCAAGTGATGCATGACATTAACAAGTGAGTGACATTTTTAAACTTGAGATTCATTTCTATTTACTTATATGTGATTTTAAAAATTTTGCTCAAAATTATATATGGGAGTTGTGTAATGTTTTACATTGTTTACTCAAATGTCAGGTCCATGGATCACTCGCATGTGAAGACGAATTTGGTGCATACATTGTATCGTGTGCAAAAATATGGTCTTCAACCGCTTGATAAGTTTCTGGAAATGTTGAGACCATCAGAGCGAAAACAGTGTGTTGCGCAGCCTAGGAGGAGGCATTGGTACTCTATGCCACTAGACGTTTTCACCGCATTTGTTTTTCGGATGAGAACTGTAATACTTTGAATTGTTTATACTTAATTCATTTGTATTGGTGATTTTTCAGTTTTACTTTTCTGGGGGCAAATGTTATGTTATAAACATACGCTTTTACTATTGCAGCATGAGATATCAAATGCAGCTGACTCGGCAGCTCGGAAGTATACTGAGGTTACTCCCTTTGAAGAGAAGAGTAACGAAGGCGTTGCGAATGCCATGAGGGTAGGAGCAAAAGAAAAGGTTGCAAAGTTGATTGCCAAAATGGGGAAGTTACTTGCAGTGGCAAACCCTGCTCACGGACCTGGATTTCTTGAAGAGGTATTGTTTTCATTCATTTCTGAAATAATTTTTACAATTATTTCCCTGCATTTCATTTTTCGTAATAACATTATACTATGAATTGTGCAGGTTGAAAAGCATTGGACCACAAACGAGGTCTCCGAGATGACACTAGAGAAATTGCAGATGATTGCAACATGCAATATATCGCCATTGCAGAAGATCAAATTTCTGAAGTGGTGGAACTCATCTTTGCCTTCACGAGAGGCTAGGAAGTTTCCTCCGAAGCCTGTCTCTGAAGAGAAGCTAGGCCCTTTCCTGAACAAGTGTGTTTGGTGGGCGGGGGTAAGTTGTAATTTGTATTCATCAATTTTATTTTAAAAGTGAAAATTGGATAGGTGAATACATAATATATTTGAATTTTAATTACATCTTAATTTTGTTGTGAATATGAAGTACGAAATTATATGAATATTGTGATGTTTCAGATAGAAGAAGCTGCGGTCGAGTATTTTGACAACATGGTAAAGAAAGACAACTTGCAACTGAATATGAAAGCACCACTTGAGCCAGAGTCACTTCCGGAGTACATTGAAGGCTGGAGGAGAAAGATATGGGATCAAGGCTTTGGTCCGAATTTGAAAGGAGCAAATGCATTCAAGAAATCCGATGCGTTTTTACCTATGAAGGTTCAGAATTGGCTGTAAAAAGAGTTCTTTTTCGGTAAGTTTGTATCGGCAAATTGATTTGTAAATGTTTCATTGAATGTGTATCATAATTGAATTTGAAGGGTGAATATTTTTTGAAGTAAATTTAAAATGATTTATGTGTAGAAAACTAATAAACGTACGACTTTGGGTATTGAGAGTACCTCCAGAATCCACTATCGGGTCCAACGGTGTTTTTGCGTTTCCTTACAGTAGAACGCCTTTCTTTTTCAATGAATGACTTTTTTTGTTTAGTAGATAGTTGGTTAATCTTTGAATGGTTTTTGGTTTTTGATGTTTTGTATTGGTGTGAAATTAATAGAGTTCTTATTTTAGTTTATAATGACAATCCGCCTTCATAGGAATGTTGCATTCAATTTTATTATTTAGACTTCAACCCTAAATTTAAAACTTATGAATGATTATGATTCTTTGCACAGGTACTTCAAGCATGAGCTTCTGGCCAAAAACGCCATCACTCGGGAGGATCTTCCTCCATTCCTGTCCTCATGGATTGATAGGAGTTCTAACGAATGTATATATACACCAAGTCAAATGCGGACATTCACTACGGCAAATCTAACTGGAGGAGGATGGTACTTGGATTGTCCGGTGACTTTTGTTCACCCTTCAGAGGCAGAGCTTTGCAAGTCTCTTGATGGACTTGGAGTGATTGACTTGGAGGTTCCGGAGTTTAAAGATCTAAGTGACATACAGAAGAAGAGGGCCATTGCGAGGAGAACTGTTGCAGACAAGAAGAAGGAAGGAAAAGAACTTGAAATTCGGGCTGCGAAGGAGAAGAAAGAGTTAGAGCGTTTGGCAAAATTGGCTGAGGTAGAGAAAGAGGGCAAGGTGAAGGGCAAAGGCAAGAAGAAAGTAGAAGGCACAGATCAAGTTCCAGCATCTTTGACAGTTGATCAAGGCTCTCAAATGGAATCCGGATCACGGAGTGGAGTAAAAAGGAAGGCTGTATTAAAGGAGCTCATTGAAGATATGATCACCCAAGGTACACAGGTCATTATTATTGGTGATGAGGAGGAGGTGACGTCGGAAAAGTTAATACTAAACATCTCCATCATTGATTTCTTGGAGAACGAAAACAAAGAGGGGAAGACGTGTTACAAGGAGGTCATGGATTTCTTACAGAAGGTAATTTTGCAATATTTTGAATATGAAATGTAATAATTTTTTTGGATGGAAAGAATGTAATTTATAGCAACAATTTTTTTTTTTTTTTTTTTTTGCTTGCAATTGTCGACTGGAAAGGTTCGTTCATTTGGTGGTAAAGTGACTCGCCAAGAAGGAGTGGACCTGATTTTCTTTGATTGCCAAGAAAATTTACCTGTCCCAGGGGTGTCTTTTCCAGTTGATCATGTACCACAGTGGAATGCCGACAAGGAGTATGAGGCAATTCAACATGCATTCGATTTTGCAAATAGGTATTTACAAGACCATGGCTGCATTGTGGTATTCCATTCTTGGAGTGGTGTTACAAAAGGCGTAATTGCTGGACTCTGTGAGGTGTATCCAATCATGAAGAAGAAAGAGTGGTTGGGAATCAACCGTGTGCACTTGACTTCGGATGTTGACCCTTCAAACACGGTATGATTTTGTGATGTTTTTTGTATTAGAGCTTCATTGTGCAATGATTATTGTGAATTTCCCTTCTAATAAATTTTTTGATTAAATTTTTGTAGACTTTGAAGTTTGGGATAACCCTCTTGGTGAAAAACCTGGGACATGGAAGCAAATCAAAATTTGCTTTCCATCTCACTGAATCTATGAAGAAGGCAAAAGTAGATCTCCGACGGGATGACACCTTAATCAACTACACAACGGAGGATACAATGGTGATGAATGGCAAGGATCCTTGGCGTGGGCCTCGTGAGAAAGATGCAAGGTTCTTACAATTCCTCATCGAAGGGACAACAATTGAAGGGGATGTAGTTCTTGACTGCACGGCAAGTACTTGTAAGTTTGGAATTACATGATTATGTATTTGAATAATTATTCACATATTCAGGATTTATTTAATGAATGATATGTTGTTGGTAATAGGTGCATCGATTACGGCTTGTCGTGGCACGGGGCGTCACATTTTGGCTTTGGAAGAAGATAAAGAGATCTTCAGTGCCATTCTTTTACCCATGCGAAGGAACTCTATGGCTATAATAACAACGGAACCCCCAAAGGAGGTTGCAGCATCTCAAGATCCGGATGCCATGAACATAGTTGTTCACAAGTTTGCTCGGAAAACTAAACCTAGTAAGTAAGTTTCTAATAATATGAATTTTACGTAAGTGAAAAAAAAATCATGTTTCATAAATTTAACAATGTGTCATTTGTTTTTGCAGCCGTCAAGGGTTGATGTTGGCGAAATCAACAATGAAAAAACGAAAGTTTCTCTTGAGTCCAAAGAAATCTTTCAATTTACCAGTTTATGCGGAGCAATTGGCATCAGCGTTTGTGGAGTTTGGTTGCTCTAAACCAAAAAAGCGTAAAGATAATTACGCTTTGAATGTATTGGAGTTCTTAGATGTTAGTGCATCGGAGGGTAGAGAGACTTCGGAGTCGTCTACCAATGAGGATTCTGCGACTGAATCAACTGCGACTTAGACTGTCTAGATAGATATATTGTGTATTGATTTGATTATGAGTGGATTTGTGTGTTTTATGGCTACATGTTGGTTATCATTTATTTTGCTTTACATTTTTTCTTTCTATAATATCATCATTTCGCCCTAAAATACAATCATGGTTTTTTGATTATATAGTTTTTTTGGTGTTGCCACCACTTTTTAGATTTTAGGTGTTGAACACGGAATTTTTTTCGGGATGTGTAGATGAGGAGTACATTCTTCGGTCAATGATTTTTGTATCTATGTATTCTCAGATTGAAATTTTTTTTTGTTGATAGAAGATAAACCCTAAACACCCACTTACACTAGGATTGAAAATTTAGAATCATGCTCAAAAGGCGACATGAAGAGCTTAGGCCAATATGCGAACAACACATAAAGATAGATGTCCATTCTTAAATATCAGGCTAGATCTAGCATCCTTCAAATTATTAGGTTTTCATTTTGCAAATCTCATGCCAAACTTGTAGTTATCTCCTAAATAAAAATTGAATAATAAGGCTTGTTCTACTTTAAACCTTCCAAATATGCAGAGACACTTTCGAAGCCTTCCTTTCCATTATGCACCCCACCTACTCGAGAAGTGTGCCAAAATTTCAAAAATAAAAAGGGAAGAATTGAAAACAGAAAATGATTTCATCTTGCTTGTTATAATGTATGCCTTTCAAGTATGTGGGACGCTTAGAAAGTCACCATTCTCACAATGCACATAAAATTCCTAAAGATAATTTAGTATAATGAAACATAAAAAGATGAAGACCTCAAATAAATATAAAATGAAACTATATACATGCATTTATATATATATTAACTAAGTGTTCAAACTTTTATTTTAAATCCCTTTGTTCAAGAACATATTCTTCTAAAACTCCCCCTGACCTTTATAGATTTAACTTTCTACGATTGGGTGTTGAAACAAATATGTTTGAAAAAAACATTATAAGTGAGATTAATTTTAAAGATATATAATGACATTTTGCAATAAATTAATTTAAGTATCTCCACGGTCATAGGTCCTTCACGGAATTTTTTTGAAAAAAAACTTCCCGCTCACAGGCTCGCATGCTAGCAACCCTGGCATAGACGGGGATAGAGAAGAGAAGCTCCCACTAGTTCTTTCCTAAATTTTCAACTTATTGCTAAATAGAGGTAGGGAGAAGTCAAAAGGGAACTATAGAAATAGTAACAAGGCCAAATGAATAGTACTCCCACAAATCAATGAAGCACAACTCATCTTGGAAAGGTGAAAAGTGGTTTAGGGATTACTCCACTTGAGTTCCCTATCCACATCCCATTTGGGGAATTCGGATCCTCCCTCCCTAAATTTGTAGGGATAGGGAATGTGGATGGAGGATTTTTCTTCCCTATCCGGATGAAATCATTTGGATAGGGATAGCATTGGTGGGATGCTCTAATGGAACGGTACAAAAAGTTGAGAGACCAATGGGCCCGTGGAAAAAACATGAGGAGGAGAGTACATACATTAAGTTTACATTCCACCAATGAATTCATGCCGTAATGCTCCCTTAACCCTATTACTCTGCACTCTTTTTTTCCCCTTCCAATAAGATTTTTCTTCAGATTGCTATCAAGTGCTATCAAGTGGACATCATTTTCAGATTAGAAAATTCATGATAGGATTAACTACTTTGAATTGATAATCACAATGGGAAAAAGAACCCAGTAATTTGATGGAACCACCTAGTCTACAGGTAGCTTCAAAGCAATTGGTTGATTTGAATCAACGATTCAGTGCAATGGAGTAGCTATCACAGCAATGGCCATGAGTTTGATACTTACATCCCACAAAGGACTCCTACAATTTGTTGTTGGTTGTTGAGTTCTGCAACTGGCTCTAAATGTTTCTCATGATCTTCGCAAAAGAAAAGAAATACAGGAGCGCAGCTTTTTCCAATGCTTCTGGGATTTCCAATCTATGGGTGTCATCAACCCTTGGCCACACCAACTACTTATACCATAGTAAGGTAAGCAGTACGGTAGCTAGGGTCACTCATTATACTCAACAATCCATTCATACCATACAGTACAAATAAAATAGAAGGAATACCTTTCTTCTTTATCTTTTTTCTCTGTTTTCCAATTTTTCAATAAAAGAATTGGGTTGCAAGTGTCCGCGGCTTTGGAAAATAATTCAATCAGTCCGGAATCCCTGGGAGAGTTCCTCGCAACAGACACTTGTAAGCAGGTGCAGCAAAAGGGCCGCAATCTAATCCTAAATTTGGTCTTCAGTTGTGGCTGCACCATTTAAAAATTTTAAAAAAAATCCCAAAATTCTTTGGAACTAATCCAATCCAAGAGGCTTGGATTGACTTTTCGGACATAAAAACACCCACTTGATTTCTATTCAACTGATAAAACATCCAGTCAGTTGCTTGTGTTCAGGGAGTCAAACTTTCAAGTTTCAACACTGGTAAGTGAAGTCACTTATCAGTCACCATGGAAGGAAGAAAATGTGTTTGGATTGTGCAAAGTCACTGCAACCAACCCTGTTTTAAGTTTATTATACACAAATTTTCAATTTTGTATTCTAAATTTATGAAAATTTTACTTTCAATTTTGTATTTCTATTGCTCGTCACCGGGGAGTCCGGGCACAATCTGTGACTTCATAAAAAGTTGGTGCTGTGCTGGGGATAAGGACAATCATGGCTTACAGGGGGTTTGGGAGAAGGCACAATGCATGTTTCACGACGCTCCAATGAGAAATACAATACTGAGATCTTTGACGACAGCTTTATGAAATGACGTCCACTCAGCTTAAGTTACAGGCACAATGCACTCAAGTCATGTTCAGTTCGTGCACTAATAAGTTAATAATTTGAACTGAACCCCGAAGAAGAGTGCTGAATTCCATTGGATGGATTATGAATGTTTTCAAAGTGGTTAGCCCTTGAATCACGCCGCAGACATTTATTGACGCAATGGATGACACATAATCCTTTTGTGTAAGGCATAAGTGCACGTCTTCATCCTTGGGATTCTCTGTGATAAGAAGAGGGTCTTGTCCAATAGTTTGACATCCGGTGATTGTTCTTGGGTTGTTTTTTAACCCATAAAGTCCTATTGTCCCTACTGGGGACAAAATGGATTTTGGGCAGACTCCTATGATCTCAATTTTTATTGAAACTTTCTCATAAGATAGATACACTTAAGAGCTTTCCAGGAATATGATTTTTACTCCAATCAGTGCCCGGGAGCAAAAGTTATGCCACAATAACCTCAAAATGGGGGAGACCAGGTAGCAAAAAAAATCCACAAAAAATTGAAATAAAACTTTTAATATTTTATTTCTTGTAGATTACATTTTCTTCTAAATGTAAAACTTTTATTCATTCCATTTGGATTAGTGATGTGAAAGTTATGGAGATTCTTGTTTTGCCGGCAATCATAGCAACTTCTTGAAAGAATTTTTTTTCGTCCACTTTGAATGCTAATATCTTTCAATCTATACAACCAAACATCACAAAAAATTTATCACGTGATCTAAGACAAGTGTAGAACAAGATCCTATGGTTAGATTCTAAAAAATATTTAAAATATTTATTTCATAGGTGAACATAGCAAAAGTGGTAGTTTTGAGTGGTTTTGACAGAAAAATGGCCTTGGGACTTTAGGGGTTAAGCAAATTATGAATTCACACTATTAATAATACCCCAAAAGATGATTTCCATAGTGACCATCCTATCCTTTAAGGGTTAAAATTGTGAAAGTTTTAGGGAACATATGAAGTGCATCCAAGTATGTTGAATTTCTATTTTGCAATGAATAAAAAGTTCTACTTTGGACAAAGACTTGTGTAATATTGCACTTGATTTCAAATTTCATTGGTTGTTCTCAAAATACATTTCAATATAGAAATAAATGTTACTACATATCTTAGATTCACAGAAAATCAAATTCTTCTTCAGAATTTACTATGATGACAAATGATGGGTGGCATTTAGTGTATGTGACTCTTCGTATGTACCAAATTCAAAAAACATTGCATGAAGTGCACTCCAATGTCAAGTTTTTTTTGGAAATGACCTCTTGTCTCACACACTTTCATTTTATCATATTAATGGATACGACACCACCGTACCCTAGTCACACTATTTGTAATATATTCAAAGTAGCACAGGCACAAATTCGACCATATCAGTTGTGCTCCTTTCCACACAGAATAATACTTTTGTGATGACCCTCACCAACAGGATTAATCCTATCAAGGCAGAGTGTAGAGTATTATTATGTCCTTTTCATCCACACATGGATTATTAACCACACCCACAAATGTTTTACACCATACTGTACGACCAGCCAATATCATTTTGATTTTGATTTTGATTTTTTGCACGGGAAAAATCAGTCAACATAATATTCAAAATGTAACTAAAACTCATGACTGCTGTACACCTCTCATCATGGAAATTTTTTTCCAAGTAAAATAAGGGTTGGATTATTCCTGGGGGCACACCCGTAAGGAGTTTCATTAATTTTCAAGAAATACCACCATATCCCCCCTCCAAATGATGTAATGTACAAAACTAGTCACTCTGATTGGTCGCCTTACGTTAGTTGTCGCACTATTTGAATGTACCCCATTATTGAGACTGGCGGGACTGAATTATTGGGATGGGATGGGACATCCCCACTGATCCACTACAGTTGGAGGAGTACTGATTGGTGGATTGAGTACTTCCATCACTGTAATAATACCTAGTGTGCCTTGTGCCATTACCACAGCCAAATTAAAAGTAAAAAAAGTAATTTTCTAATTTTCTAATCCATAGAAACTTCAAACTTCAATATCTTTTCTGCAGTGAGTATGAATGTTATATAATAAAGCCAGTGCACGTATCCCTCCTTGCCAAGGGTTTTCCGATGGTACTAAGAATGTAATCAGGAGACACACTGTCTAGGAGATTTCATTGTAACAAACAAAAGAAAACAAACAGCTTAACTTGAGGTATGAATTCAAAATTAAAACAACACGTAGGTTTAATTCTTAACCCCTAAAGGACCATTGTCCCTTCGGAGGACAAATGCGTTTTTGGGCAGGTACCTACAGGCTGAAATTTTCTCCTAATTTTTTGAAATGTTTTTTGGAGGTAGAAAAGTTGATTAGCTTCGTGGAAATATAATTTTTTTCAAAATCGGTGCCCGGGAACAATAATTATGACCAAATAAGCTCAAACAAGGGGATGGCGGGCAGCTCGGGCAGCAAAAAAATATAGACAAAAATTTGAATTTTCCTTTTAATATTATTTTTTCTCATAAATTATATTTTTGAATATCTAGAAAGCTTTGATTCATTTCATTTGGATATGTTATGAGAAAGTTATGGACATTCTTGTTTTTCGGGCAATTAGAGCATCTTCTTGAAAAAAATACCTTGTAGGATTCATTTCTGAATGAAAATTTTCAAAATTTTCAATTTTTTTTGCATGGTCTGATTTACTTGCTAGAACAATCTCACCATTGGGATTGGTGCATTTTAATTCCATCTAAAATATATGAATATTTTAGATTTTCCTTCTATCTCATACCTACTTCTACTTAACAATTTTTTTAAGAATGATAATTAATTTTTTTCTTTTTTTTCTTTTTTTTACCTAGACTCTCAACTCAATTCTCCACTATAAAGATTTAAAGCTCAAAACTTTGTAGTGCAAAAATTTTAAGTTAAAAATGTTCAAAGTCAAAAAATCTAGTCCCGCAATGTGCTGAAAAACTTGTTTTTTCCACTTTAAACGCAGATTTCTTGCAATCTAAGCGGTCAAAAAATTTGAAATTTTTTCCACACACCCTCATACTAGTTAGGTGTAAGATCCTACGGTTAGATGTGAAGGAAAAAAACAATGTTTCATTTTTTTTTTACTCCTTGCTATAGGTATGGCAGTTTTGAGTGTTTTCTAACACAAAAATGGCCTTGGTCCTTTAGGGGTTAAAAGACGACAAGATTGAAAAGTGGCATATGAATGACTTAACTTGTTCACTATAGAAACAAATAATGCACCTATTAGTCTAATAATTGAAGCATTTGCGTGACTACTTTGGTCATCCCTTTAAGGGTTAACTTATAAGGTAGAATTGCCTAATAACACAATCCACCCAATTCCATCACCTACATGATCCTCTCAATTGCATCAATGGCCCATCTATTATCACAATCCTTACAATGCATTGTTGATCATGATGGCAATGCACTTGGGGGGCGGACACATCAATCCATACTTTAACAAGGGTTTGCTCATGCTTCAATAAGGGTCTATTCACAATTTAACATTTCATTTTTGAAAAATCATAGAAAATTCACTTCTTGTTGAAATGTCTTCATTCTTTTTTGCAATTGACTTCTCTCAATAAAAACATCTCAAACACTACACCAATGTCCCCGGACAATGCTTAGGATCCACCAATATACTATTGTTGCACTATTTGTAATAAACTATCAATTTTGTAGCCTAAATTGTTACTGAATTTTATATTCATCCTTTTTATTTTCTTAATTTTTTAATGAAATTTGATTTGTGCCTTTGCTAATAGGATAAATTAGGCATCTTTCTCTACAATCAATCTTCCTTTGTAGCATTGTCTTAAGGACAAATAATTAGGTTCCTCACTCCTCAAGGAGCAAACTTGAGTGATGAGTGAATATAAACATGTCCCTTAAATATGTAAACTTGTTCTTTTCATCTTTTTTTAATGTTTGTAGATTCTTCTATTAGTTTTCTAACTTTGTTTGCAAATATTTCATTGTTTAAAGGTTTCACCTTAAGTACCAAGCTTAGGTTAAAAAATAATTGTGGTTGTTCATTTATTCAATGTTAAATTCTAACATTTTATAATAGTTTGTTTTTTTAATAAAATTTGTCTTAACTACTCTTTGAAGTCATTTTTTAAACTAAAAAATTGTATCTTCAAAGGGTAGAAACAAGGAGAATTTGTTCAAACATATAAACAACGAGATAAACAAAAAAGTAGTGTGCTCCATCAAAAGCACATAAACATGGCTTAATTAGGAGAACTACTAAAATATACTCACACAACTTTGTTAACCAATGTGTGGGTGGTCGCTTTTTGCAAACCAACAAGAGCCTTTCATTTAATCCCTAAAAGAAAAAACTGCATTTTTTGACAATATAGAAATTTTAAGCAAATATGTGTGACTAGGGATTTTGATGTATCTGGTCCAAACTTTAATAGAAGGTGTGGACGAAGAATATCTTTTGTGTGGACTAAAATTGAGGACATTTAGAAATATGAATAAAAAATTATGGCCTAATATGTTACTTCTTTTTTGTAATTGGACAATCTAGGCAAATTAGAAAAATTTACTTTTTTTAGAAAAAAAAATTGAAATTGATTTTCTAGATTTATATATATGCGGAAAGCTTTCAATCATTCTATTTTGATCAATGAGTCAAAAGTTATGAGGAGTTTTAGTTTGCTAGCCATTATGGATTCTCTATTTTAAAATAAACTTTGAAGTCCTTTACTTTACTCAATTTTCAATATTTTTGAAAAAAATAAAATCATAGGATGTAGATTGTTTATTACTACGTACAACTTTACAACCATAGGGATTGGCATTTTTCAATTTCATAACTAAATTCTTAACAATTTTGTATTTTGAATCATTATCTACTTCTATCAACTTACTATTTTTTTCCTATATATTGTATGAATCAAAATGATTTGAAATTTATGAATTTTTTTCCACATCTTCTCAAACTAGCATACTACAAGATCCTATGGTTACATGTTTCCAAAAATGTTTTTTTTCTAAAATTTGGTACTTGTACTAGAAATGGTAGTTTTAGAGCATTTTTGGTGAAAATATAGTCACAATTTTTTAGGGGTTAAACTAAAGGCCAGACTTGGTGAAGAATCATGACACTAATAATGATATTTAGTGTCATGTTACATTTAGTATTATTTATCTTGTTACATGACTCACTCAAATAGTGTTTAGGATGACGTTTAGTGTTGATAACATTAAAGGTATTCTTGACATTTAGTGCTACATGTCAATATGAACACTCAATACTTGATGAATAGTGTTCAAGTTGACATTTTGTGTTAGGGTTTGTAATAAGTATTGCAAACACTAAATATCATTATTAGTGAATTACTATGCCCTCATCCACAATCATGATCCAAATTAATAGGATAATTGCCAACCCTAAAGGACCTTTACTTAGAATATGTCAGATTGGAAGTACTAGTCAATTTTTGTTTCACACACTGCTGAGATTTCATCAAGTTGGTAGCAAATGGCGACTATTTGGAAAGACTACCCTCTAGACCTTAAGAATTGCTAAGCATGATTTTGTCTTTAATAGATGAAGTTGGAGTTTAGAGAAGATGGAGCAATTTTGTTTGGAATGGCCTTATAGATCATGGGTATGTTGCTTGGCAAAAGTGTTGTACATAGTAGGATCCACAAGGATCCATCATCCAAGTTGTGCAACTATGAACAACTTGATCTTTGATGAAGTCATATTAAACTTATCTACTCTCATGATGAGATGAAGGTCAAGTGGATCAAGAATCATCCTAGTCGCTCATAGTCACACCCCGGACTTCATCTTCAGGTATTGTTGTATGGGTTTCCTTTTTGCTGTAGAAATAAACTTCCACGTGTGCCCCTCCCCCCCCCAAAAGAAGAAGAAGATAATACAGTAACTTATTTTTCTTCTGAGCTCCTCACTGTTCTTTCCCGTCTACTAATTGGTCCGTCACTGGAGATTCATTCAACTGCATGAATTGCTCTTTTTCTATCTTTTTCCTTCTTTATCTGGGGTTTCTTTTTTCTTTATATATTCTGGAAAGCAAATGAATAATAAAAATTGGGAGAGTTTTCTTGCCAACAAGTCAAAAGAATGACCCCAGTCAGTTGAAAGGGCAGCTCCATATAAGGTTTGAGGGAGTAGCATTGAAGGGAGGACTTTTCTCCAGCTTTCTACTGGTAGAGCCAGATGATCCGAGTAAATCACGTCAGAAATTAAGGGCCTCCCTAAAAAGGGAAAACTGTGTGGACACTCAGAGTTTCAGACCTTTTCGTTGATCCAGTCAGCTTTGGTTTTCTCACCATGATCAATGCGTAATACTGTACACTGTTTATCTCCATGTATCATGTACTGCAGGCCCAGCTACTAACTTACAGTAGCTTTATCCAGGCTGCTGCTTCACACAAAGAGCATGCATCATGAGAAAGATCAGGACACCCCAACAAAGGTCATGTCAGAGGGTGACTGATAAAAGAAGCAGACAATAGGTCACTGTAGAAATTGGAGCATTTCACACGCATCAGCAAAGATATGTATAATAACATGTCCATATGGAAATGTTATGAATATATACAGAGCAGGGTTCACCAGATTGGCAATATTTCCTACACAAATGTGTTTATAAAGCATTTTCTTGGTAAGCTATCCAATCCTTCAACAGCAGGCCCACATGTTGAGGACATTGCGGAGCCGTGATGAGCTCTTGTGTGTGATAGGCTTCGACTAGGTCCTAGCTCTACCTCAATATCCCAAAGCTTCAATCCAAATATATCTGCGCTAGCTAATCCAAATGTCCCACCTGTATGTAAAAGAGTGTGCCACGATCAAGTTTGTCAAGGCAAAATTCCTGTGTCCAGTGCAAAAACTTTGATGTTTCCAGTGCAAATTTCCTAATGTATATAGTATCTGATCAAACCTGTCAGCATGCCAGAAACAATCCAAAAGTCGCAGAAGAATTTGTAACTTAGATCCACCAAGAAGTATGATATGTCAATCTTCTTCTAGTAAACTTCCTTTGAGTCTGCAAGGATCATGTACTTCTACCACAACTTCAGGAAGTCTGCAAGGATCATGTAATTCGTACCACAAGCTAAGGAAGTCTGCGGCGGAATGTCAAATTGCATATAAGAAGCTCAAACATTCAACTTGCCTCTTGGATATGCTTGCGGTCATCACATGCAGTTTGACAATAAGGAATCGGTAGTTCACAAGAGAACCAACGAAAACGATGAGATCTGCAGTGTCAAACCAAGAGATCTCACTGCTGAACTCGGCTTCGACAAATCTCATCGTTGTTCTGTCAATAACCTGGGCAGCCAAGTGTGCACTTCGCCTCCACAAGTGACCTATCAACTATACCACCAGATAAAATATGATTTGAAAATAACAATTCTGTCGATGAAATGGCCACAATGACTTGTTGAGAGAAAATTAGGGCTCTGACTTGTGTCACCATCTACAAACAGAGTAACTTAAAAATAGCTTAAATTAAATTAAAAGTGACCGCTTTCTGAAGTATTACAACATCAATGAATTACGTGCAAGAAACAGCCCTGGACTTGTGTGCTTTCAGTTGTGTTTTCCAAGGCCATGACCTATCAAGGATTTTCTGCCAGTCACGAACGTCTATTCACGCCTTAGAAACGTGCTATCCTGCACCACCACCCAAAACTTTTGGGTTTCAACCCTTCCAATCAAACCCTAATTCTACATCAATGCTCAAAGTTGGCTCCGAAGAAGCTTCCACAAAAAAAAAATCATGTACAGGCAATCACGTACATTCGAGTAAAATGCTCATCACAACACTCGAGTGTCATTCAGAACAGCAACGATGCATGGTATCACCAATGAATGCAAACGTACAACCTCGCTCACTCGTTCAGCTCTGCTTTAGGTCTAGAAAACGTGGAAATTTTCAAAACCCAAATTCAAAACTAATTTTAAAAAATAAGGTAAACAAGAGCGCACTCCAATTCTCGTCCCCAAAATCACGACCACGCGACAGCGATCATTAACCCAAAGTTAAGAGAATAGCTTTGCCGTAACAACGCTCCCCATCAATGTCGACACGCTAACGAAAGCGAAGAGTAACGGAGCAATCCTGGCGCGATGATCTTCATTCTGACGCCACAACGCCGCGGGTCCCAATCGCCAGGAAACAGAATGACGACAGAGTTGAATAACAATAAAAGGGAGGCACACTCAATCAGTGCCCCACTCATCGATCGCTGCAGGCCCCGGCATACATTCGTTACCAGCAGAGCTTCTTCATGACCCTGTTATAATAAGTTAGTAGGTGATCTAACAACCATGACCCAAGCCCTGTTGGTGAAGCTACCGGAGCTTGATCATGACTCCCTTCACAAGCATGTCAGCTGTCACTTTAGCATTCGGCAACGCTCACAAAAACTGAAAAAGTACCGCCGGCAACAAAAGTAGGATGGACCGATGGAGTCATAAGTCTACGGTCTACAGGAGAACACGGTCAAAGACTCGCGGCTCTGCGACCGTCCCACACCGCGTTCCCTGAAAGGAGGGACTGCGGAAAGAAAAAACAAAGGGCAAGACCACAAAGAAAAAGAAAAAGAAAAAGGAACAGGAAAAGGAAATTGGCCACGAGTACTGTGAAGTCGTAAAGTACTCTGCGGAATTTCTGTTAGTATTTTGAGTGGACTTAGAGTAGGTGTACTACCCTAGAACTGTCAATTTAAGGATGGTTTGCATATGTACAGGCAAGATTGTGGTTGGAGGATTAGAGGTTATTTTTGACTTGAAGGAAATTAGAAGTCACAAATAGTAAAAATATATGTAATTTTTAGGGAATTTTTGTGATTTCTGTGAGTTTTCAAGTGAGGACTTGAAGATGCCAATACTGGTGTACTGTTCATAAAGCCGACTCAGAATCAGAAGTTCCGTCAATATTAGAGTTAATTGTAATGAGGGACAGCAAGCTGGAGTTTGAGAAAAATACTGGACGAAACTTCTTGAAGCATTCAAACTTGGTCTAATGGAGTTTGGTGTTGTGTTTTGGAGGATGCTAAAACCCAACCCACAAAGTGGAACTAGTAGGGTGAAGACATAGGAATTTTATCCTAGGAAAAGTTTAAGAATTTCTTATTTTTCACACATAAAAAAAATTTGCAAATTTTGAATTCATATTTGCAATCAAGGTCCCCAAACTAGCTAGGAGAGGTTGCTCACATACCCTAAACACAACACACAAAAAATAGGGGCAACATTTTACTTTTACTCCAAAGAACCTGTATTTTTACCTTGCTTGTGTTTCTTTTGTACTATTCTTAGTTAAACCTTCATTTGACATCCCTTCTACAAACTAGGATTCGCTTTATAATTAACTCTATCAACATAATCTCTAGTTGAAAATAAAATCGATATTTTATATGGAATTGATGTAAAAATAAAAGTGAACCATCACTTTTAATTCATTTGTAATTATTCTTTGATATTGTCCTATGCATAAGAATGCTTCTACTAATTTATAGCCAATATCTATTATGGTTAGCCTTATGGAACCATTATGCATGTCACTAGTGTTAAGAGATGATGTCAATTCAATTTATAAAAATGTATTGAATTTCAAATCCATCATTAAGCTTGTTTTAGATGGATATAATTAAGCCATTATCAATTGGAGTGTCTAAAGATGACCATTGACAAAGGTTGGGAAGATTGATTCATCATTTATGATCATGAAGTTAAAATAAGTGTTGATTTCACTAACTAAAGCTTTATTTTTATGAAATTCTATTAGAACAAATTTAATAGTCATTCAGTAGCTCACAAGACATTGATTTCCTTTCCTTTACATACTTTAGTGTGACATGCACCTTGGAATGTCGGAGAGCCCAAAAAATCATCCACTTTTGTTCATACATCCTTTACTTATAAACTTTCGTCTGCAAAATTTTCTATAATTAATAAACTTCATCTCCAAATTCAGTAAACCTCAAATATTTTGGAGACAATTTTGATGATTTCATCTACTTTTTTCTTTGTTTATTCCAGTGTTAAAAAAGCGACTAACAAAAAGCAAGTAAGAAACTAGTAAAAAATTGTTGACTTTAATTCTTAAGCACTCTCACATCCAATTTTTGGAAAATGAATAGATTTATTTTCTTGTTTCTATTTCATTGTTGCTTGTATGAAAGTCATCCTAATTTGTGGAGATACTTTATCAAATTCTTGTCCTATCTATTAGTTGGATTTGGTGTTATTAGAGTACATATTTTTCTAAAATTACAAATGTGGAAGTATGTAAAGTGGTTGACTAAGCCAAATTTGTATTGACTCTAGTTCAAAATTGGATTTGCAAAAATAAGGTCATAAATGTAAAGAACACAATTTTTTTTTTAAATCACCATGCCAAGAGAACTTCCTTTCAAATCCATTCCAACAAGTTGTACTCCCCAAATGATAATATTTTGCTTGTAATCAAAATTTGAAGGAATTTTAAATTTTTCCTTTCAAATTCATAATTTTTTTTATTGGTGATAGCATTGGTGAATCTAACCGTATGGATGGAATCTACGATTCAAAATCTACAACTTTCATTTGTACACCAATTCCAAAATATTCTTTTAAATTGTACTTTATAATATTTTTTTCTAAAATCATTGATTCTTGGAGAAGACTCTAGATGTTTAGGGATTAATTCCACTAATGTAGTTTGTTGAAGATATTAAGCCCCAAGTAAGTTAGTCCTTAAACGTCAAGGAGCAAGTTTGGCATTAGATGGATGACGAGGAATCCTTCTCACAAGACAAAGGTGCAAAGGGGAGGTCTTTGCAGTCGTTTTACTTCCTATGAGTACTTTTGCTATTTCTTAACCCAATGATATGAAAAGGGATGATTCCAAGGTCACCCCTTCGTCCTCTAAGGGTTAAGTAAAATCTGAAATAAAAGGCAAACCCTGAAAACGAAAAGAAACAAAACCCCAAAGTCTCCTATACGAGTAGAATTGTACAGTAAGTAGAAAAGCGCTCACACTACGCCACATCTGGTGCCGTCTACAATACGCTGAAGCTTCGGTTTGCTGGGCCCAGGCCCTGGGCACCCTACATAAGCCGAGTTCCTCGCCTGCTCCCTCCCCGGAATACTCATCATCCGCGCTTGCCTGCTGCCGGTGTCGTCATTGTTACCCATCTTCTGACCCATCTTCCGTCGGAGTGATCGAGAAGTTGAACAATTATGCAAGTTGGGCTCTAGGTGCTGGCTATGGCGTTCGTGCAGGTGCGGGAGAAAGAGGAAGAAAGGGCAAGGGTTGCTACTTTGGGATTTTTGTAGGTGTGATATTTCTCGTGAGGTGGGGGGGCGTTTGCGCGTGGGGCCTCCCTCGTCGTTGGGATTCGTCATCCTCGGTGTGCGGACAACTGTAGAAGATTAGGGCTCTCGTGGGAGTGTGCGGAGGTGTTTGGTTTTCTGTTTTTGGTTTTGTTGCCGGGTTATTATAAGGCAGTCGAGTTGTTGCCTGTCTTCGTTTTATTGTGTTCTGGAGAGGAGTGGGCGTGGGTTATGTTCGGATTTCGTGGTGGGCGTGTTGTTGGTGTTGTGGCGTGCGCGAGGTTAGTGGGGATTGAGAAGAGGTTGTGAGGGGTGTATGTTGGTGGTTTGGGTTTCGGTGGTTTGTGAATGATTCTCGACGTGAACGCCGCGTATCAACCAGTGGGCGGCCTGACTCAATCGGCGCGAGGATTTGGACTCTACCTTCTCGTCTGCACACTGGTGACGCGCTCCTTGAGCGTTGCGAAACGGAAAAGGAAAAAAGAAAAAACACATAAACAACAAAAGCAACAACAGAGGGTGGAATTTTGAGGGTTGGTGGCCGGGAGCGGTGTTCGATGTTGTCAACTTTGAGTGCTACAGTGCGTTTGAAGGTCATCGGAAATTGCGCGTCTCTGTCTCGCACCGTTGAAATTTGAGACGAACAGAATTGAATTGGCAAGGATTACGACTTCACGGCTTCGTTCGCGTTCGTTGGAACTGGGAATCGGAGACGGATTTGGGAAGGATCGCCATTGGGAGCCCCGCGGTGAGCACGATGCCGGGTCTTCGAAGACAGCCAGGCATCAGTTCGTACACGAACTTTCTGTACCATGGCGACGTGCACACCCCGATCCAGCAGCAGCAGCATCAACCCTCGTGGGATCGTGAGCATTCGATCCCTTCTTCCCGGAGGCCAGTCAGCAGCCAGCAGCAGGTGGTGCTCAAATCGGGGAGGCAGAAGCTCAATTACTTAGGAACGAAGTCTGTGAGCAGCACCGTGCCTGTTCGCTATGGCAGCAATGAAAGCGACGACCTCCAGGCCATGGTGCACGATTTCATGGAGAACGACTCCTTGGAGTATATGGACGGCGTGGACAGCGATGGCGCGGCTCCTGTCAAGAAGCTCACGGAAACATTACAGGTTCGGTTTTCTGCGCGTGTTTGATTTTTTGGTTTCTTAGATTCCTGTGACAATTTAGTTTCGGGATCGGTTTGCTCCAGTTGCGTTCTTGATTACCACAAACTTGATTAAGCCATCAGGGCAGAGTGTCAAATTTGGGAGAGATGACGATTAAGCCTTCCTATTGACGGTTAGGACATCATCCATGGCTTCTTCTGCAGGCGCTCACAGCACCGGGTAGCGCGTTGGAGCGGGAGCTTCTGAAAGAGGTGAAGTTGCAATTGCTGTCTATCAAAGAGGATTCCGACCTCGTTTGCGAGCCTGAGGGCTCGGATTGCAAAGGAGGATGCGTGAAGCGATTTGTTGTCAATCATCTTAAGCTGATGGGATACGATGCCGGCGTGTGCAAGTGCAAGTGGCTGAGCTCTGGCCAAGTTCCTGGAGGTAGGGAGCATGCTTGATTGAAAGAAGCCATTGAATTTTGATCTTGAAACATTGCCAACATGATGGTGCGTGTGTATGATGGACTCATGAGGTGCATTTTCTTGCAGGCGAGTATGAGTACATCGACGTAGTCTTCAACGGTATGCAACTGGCGGAGCGGCTTATCGTGGACGTCGACTTCCGAGCCCAGTTCGAGATTGCAAGACCCACGCAGCAATACGAAGCGGCGTTGAAGATCCTTCCGGCTGTTTTCGTAGGATCGGCGTCCAAGCTTCAACAAATTTTGCAATTCATGTCGGAGGCTGCGAAAGCATCCCTGAAACAGAGCGACATGCATCTGCCTCCATGGCGCACACTGGACTACATGAGGTCCAAGTGGCTGTCGACGTACGTGCGGAAGATGGGGGATTCAGTCCCCGTGTCGCCTGCCAAGCGGCCTCGCAGTTATCATCACTGGCAGGAGAAGAAGAAGAACATCAACAACTCCTTCACATCTGTTGCGAAGCAGTGTGGGGAGCAACTGCGGCACACAAAGTTGTCTCTCATTGCGGAAATGAAATCGTCTGAAGTAGTAAGCAACCTTACTCATGGACGGAGCTCGCCTGCGAGTCTGCTGCCTCGAAAGTGATTGGTGCAGGAAACGCATCAGACCTTCATTCTGGAACTCTTTTCCTTGTGGAGTGTTGGCTGTAGCTCGAGTCTTTTTCTTTTCTTTTACCTTTTTCCATTTTTCCATTGAAAACATGAGAAAAAACAATTTTTGGCCATCTGTTTTTGCAGGTTTAGAGCTTTTTTCCTCCTTTAGGATATGCGTTTGATGGTCCTAGTTAGAGCCCAACCCCGCGGTCAGTTGAGTAAAAGAGAGATTTGTAGAGAAAGGGTGCTACTAGCAGTTGGATCGGAACGTGCTGATATATAATACGTAAACCAAAAACACACACCAATCGCGGCAACCAACAATACCTTGTCACTGGCGTCATGAAAAGCATGCCTTGCCAGATGAACTCGAAGAGTAGTAGTTAAGGTGGGTAGATAGAACCAATCCGCGGCTTGACACAACTTGAATTTTTTTTAGGGTAGCTGCCTTGCTAGAGTCTGTGTTCATAGCCCAGCAGGTAGCTCTTTGAGTAGAGATCTTCTAAAATAGACGAAAAAAAGAAACTACAGATACGCCATGTATAGACAGTAATTAGGTGACCTCTATTCGAGGACCTTATAGACATGAGAGAATTTTTGCTTTATCAATAAAATTACGATGCAGCCATCCAAGATGACTGGCTGCGTCCTTAACCTTTCTTGCAGCTGGTACCTGGAGTTTGTCCATATTTTTTTGGATATATCCTGCTATTATATCAATAATCTGCTTATTCGTTTTGTTATGTCCAATTAACACTTCGATTTAATGCTAGAGAGAACGAACTACCACTAAGTTTGGGCTACTTTATACTGCCTTCTGGACTTGATATTTACATGTACAGTTGTTTTGCTAGAAAGAAAGGGATTTCATTTCCTTAATTTCAACACTGTTGTCTGATGATGTCGAATGAATTAGATAGTCGTTCTTTTAGACCTTGGGAGACTCGCGAAGATCATCAGAGATTCTTTGAATCACAGCTTGTTGGCCCCGTTTTGTTTGTGACTCGACCTGACTGGTCTTGGTTGGGGTGCTCATAGTTATGCATTACGGGTTGTCACACCTTATACAAGAACATGAAACTCCTATGATGAGACTTCTATGAAGAGAAGTGAACCTTTCTCCATGGAGAGAATGGAGAAACTTCTTCATGTCCATTCTTCACTTGGAGAGAATGGAGAAACTTCTTCATGTCCATTCTTCACTTGGAGAGGAGAAGAAAAAAACTTCTCAATCTTCATAGAATGGGCCATCCGCAATTCTAGAAGATAGTGCTATGTCTTTGAAGATTGAGAATGGGGAGAAGGTGTGACAATCCCTAATAAAAATATTGTTTAGATGCATCCTAAAAATAATATAGAATTTTCTTCACCAAAATTGTACTCAGTTTTTGCAATGAAGTTTATATTAAAGTTTATATTAGGAACAAAATTTATAATATTAATAATAACTATGTGACTTTGTGAAACAAATATCACATATACAATATATAACAGGATAAATTAATACAAATCATAATACTTGTTGACATCTATCTCGTGAATTATTGCAATGAGTACAAGCTGTTCAGATTGTTTGAAATTGCATTCTTCTACCCTCAAATGCTTTCTGTTTTAGTTTTAAAAAAAGAAATACTCCCCTTTAAAAAAAAAAAATTCTACCCTCGAGTCATTAAATTATGAAATTTTAAATTATTCTACTGCAACAACTCAATATAAAAAGTACACTGATTTTATTAGAACCACCCTCTAGCTATCCTAGCCAGCCACTAGGAGAGTGACACGGTTGCCTCCCAACTTGGATTTGGCATTATGGTTTCTGCGTTGCGAATGTTCCTGCAAGTCCTTGCCAGTTAATGTTGCTGCATCTCAGTAGGTTCCCGATTCCCCAGACCCCCAATTGTTTAAGTTTATATGTTGAGTTCAAGACTTAAAGGGGAGAAGTAGTCAGCCGCTCCTACTGACCCGGCAGAGCCAACATTGAATGCACCAAACTCGGTAGGAATCTTTCGTGAGTGGTTGACGAATAATCCGTAGAACAAATCTAAAAATCCCTGCAACAGTCAGTGTGTCAAAGGGAGTACAGTAGGCCTATGTCTGTACTCTGCAACCTAATTTATACATGTCTGCACCACTGTTTGCTTTTGTATATTGCAAACGGAAGAAAATGTTGTCATTGCAACTGAGTGAGAAAATTCTGTGACCAGCCAGGCCAGCCTCCAAAATGATCGAGCTAGACGGAGGCGGGCCTGCATCACTTCTCCGAAACTCCTCCTGTCACGAAGTTAACGGATTAGTACTCTGTACCTTATTAATTTATGTCTGCACCACTGTTTGTCTTTTGTAAATTGCAAACGGAAGAAAATGTCATTGCAACTGAGTGAGAAAAATCTGTGACCAGCCAGGCCAGACTCCAAATGAGACGGAGGGCCCTGCATCACTTTTCTCCTGTCACGAAGTTAACGTGACAAATGTCACCATATTCCAAGAACTGTTGGGGCTTACCTCACTTTACTTACAGATCGTTGAGCTGCTGAAATCTTGCAGTGAGCTTGAGATCATGCACCATATCAGAAGGCCACACGAGTTGGTAGTCCATACGAAATGTCAGTCGGTCACTAATTTGCGACGCAGGCAATAAGCGTACTATACAATACAATATATGCAGCCTTTCCATCTCTGCAAGCTGCAACAAAGTTAAGCTTACACCTCCGAAGGCTTTGGCTGCCTGCCTGCCTCTCTGTGTGGATTGTCCTGGAATTGGTAGCTTGGGAGTTGTGCACAAAAGGCTTTTTCAAATGTTGTCACGGTGATGCTTTGAATCTCTCCCTCGCCTTGGAAGAAGGGCAGACGGACTCTGCTGATCTGGTCTCTTTTTGAGGCCTGTGTGACTGAAATAAGGTAGTAGGCTTAATAATATTAAGCTTAGTAGGGTGTCCATTGGACACGGATTTCAATAGAATGAACTCGTCAATGCAATATTCATAGATGTGTCGAAGTTTGTGCAAATGCCTGCAGGTTGCTTGCTCATTACTGCCGTGCACGAAAACGGGGGATTAAATTATCTTGCACACATTCATACACTGAAAAGAGTCAAGTCACAGACCAGCCTTGGCGGGGTTTATTAACTTCAAATGTGAAGTTGGTGCCTGCCTGTTAATTGTATTGGCGCTGGGGCTTGGGGAAAGAGACTGAGACTCTTGATCGATGCAGCCTTTAAAAGGACCAGTGAGTGGCCCTCGATCAGAAAGAAAAAAGAAGCTTCAGTAATGCCGAATAATCACAAGGGGTATGTGGCGCTTCAATTATTGGATGTCACACCATGGGCACAGCCTACTGTATGTCACAGACAGAGCAACTCATTATTACTCGGGTTAAGTTACTCACACTGTGTTCCCAGACCGACCCGTGCTTGTTGGAATGTAAAAAGGACCGTTCTGCATTTTTGTGTAGAGTAAGCAATTACAGTAGGGGCAATGTGCTTCCGTCACGAGAATCACAAGGACATGTGACAAGGGTTTTTTCGGGAAGGGGGCAATAGAGCCTACAGGAGAACTGCAGTGGGGCACATCCTCCCATGTAAAATTTATATGATTGCTTGTTCCAATGATGCTCCACTACAGTACTGTAGTGGAGTAATTTTGTTGCCTACTCCACATGTAAAGCTATGAAGAAATTATAAATAAAAAATAAAAAATTGTCATGCGGTATAAGGTAAATCAGCCAGAATTTGGAGTCTGCCCTCAAGCCACTACTGAAATTTTTCAAAAAATTTCTTACACAAAAATAAGTGTGAGAAATAGTGAGAGGAGTTCAAATTTTATTTTTCAGACAAAGTGTGAATTAGTAATGTATTTTTTTGAAGTGATCTTCCCAACATGGTCTATAGGTTGTCCCATAACAAACAAAAAGTGTACCCAATATGCTTATCTTAACCACCTGAAGTGGTCAAAATAATTTCTAATGTAGAATGTCATGAAAGGTAACTTCTGACAATAATTTAGAGCATCCCCACGGCAAGGCACCAACACAAGGAGTGGGCTCCCTACTGTGGGGCAAACTTACAGTTAATACATTATGAATTAAAATTGAGTTTAAAATAAGAGGAAGAGTTCATTATATACACGTGAGGTAGTAAGATGTAGAACAATCGATGTGGGATAATGTAAATTAAAATTAGTAGGAACTCAACCACTCATAGTTAAGTCAAATGTTGGTTTTGTTTCTTAATAGATTTCCAAACCTCATTTAGGTATAGTAGAAAAAAGAATTTCAAAACACTTTGAACTAAGAGAAGTTGGTTAATGAAGAGAAATTTCATTTCCAAAAATCCGTTTGAGATTTAGAATATCCAATCAAAAGTTATAGACAAATTTGAGAGAGGGTTTGGAAGGGAATTATTTTTTACAATTTCAAACTTCCTCTCTCAAATCTGTCCATATATTTTAATTGGATGTTCTAAATCTCAAATGGATTTTTGGAAATGAAAATTATCTTCATTTACCAACTTTTCTTAGTTCAAAGTATTTTGAAAAAAAATGCCTAAATGAGGTTTGAAATTCTATTGAAAAACAAAACCTACTTTTGACTTAACTATGAGTGGTTGAGCTCCTACTAATTCTAATTTACATTATCCCACATAGGTTGTTCTACAACCTACCACTTCATATGTATATAAAGAGTTTCTCTACTCAATTCTAATCTCAAAGAAAGATGGAGATATTTTTCAACAAATTTGAGATGGTTGATGAATTTATTTCTCTTAATTAACTGAAAGCAACTTTTTGTGATTTGGTGCCCCTGTTTGGTGAGTTTGCCGTGGAAAGGCTCTTACACTGGAAAATTTGGGTGTTCTTAACCCCTCATCGCCTGAGGGGACGAAAAGTGTCCTCATGTATATTTTTAAGTGGTGTAACTTTTGCATCCGATATCCAAATTCAATAAAACTTGTTGGTAAAGTTGAGCTCTCTCTTCTTGTTTATGTGGTAAAATTTTCAGATCAATCCAAGATTTACAAACTAAATGGGAGCCAATCAAAGTTCACAGGTTCAATTTGAATTCACCAAACTGCATTTGATGGCTGAAACTTTGGGGGGACGTATCTCCTTCATAAAATGTTCTTTTTCAATAAAATTTGTTGGATTATGTTCCCCTTTTAATCTAGTTATTGTGGTAAAATTTTCATGTCAATACAAGGTTCTTTGAATGTTTGGGAGCAATTCAAAATTTAAAATCCAGCCATTTTTGGATTACAGTGAAATTTGGCGGCTTGTAACTTCTTCATACATTGTCCATTTTCAATAAAAAAATTTTGTGAAAGTTGCGCATACTAGTCTAGTTTTTGTGGCTAAAATTTCACATGAATCAAAAAATTAATGCATGACTAAGATTCTTTTTAGTGGAGGAGGTTTAGCCTTACATGGTGTTTTTTGCAACTTTTCATGCTATTTTTTGACATTTCAAATTTGTTTTGTAGACACATTGAGTCAATTGAATGGTATTCTTTTTCACCAATGTGTTTATATGTTGATTTTGAATCACTTTATAGTCTCAAGTTTTTTCATTTGAGTAAGTTTAGAAGTCGAATTTCACCTCTAAATGTGTTTTTTGGAAAATTTCAGCATCTTTTTTTAACACTAAAACATTATAATCTTTCAATCCATGCGGTCAAATGGCTTCATATTTTTTCTGTGTCATCTACAACATGTTCACTACAATATTGTACGGTTAAGATTTCTATAACTTAGCGACATCTAAATTTACAACACTTCAAAAGCAACGCTGTTTTTGACTTCATTTAGACTTCAGGCGATGAGGGGTTAATGGGGTCACTAATCACTCCATGAGCGTCAGGTTAAGGTAGGTGGTTCAAAAAGTGACCCTCTTCTTCAAACAACCATGTAGGGAGCTCTAAAATGGATACTTAGTGGTTCTAAAATGGACTACTAACAATGTGAGAGCATAATTGAGATTTGTCATATATTTGCCAATGGTTAGAATAAGAGATAGGGAGGGTCCATTTCAAAGCCAGGATGTGTCCACTTAATTTTTCTAAATGAGTCCAATTGCCTTCTTACAAATGTTAAAAGAATGTAGAGTGTTTAAGTTTAATAAAAGTTGCATTTAGGAACCTTGTGTAATACTTTTTGAATGCAGCAGTGGTTGTTTTTGGTCAAGCCATAACTTTTTTCAGACTATGCGTGAGTGGGTTCTGCAAGGCCTAGGATCAAGAATAGGTGCTTACTACATAATTATTTGGAAATTCATAAGTAATTCATAAATGCTTCAAAAAATATGAAACGACTTGTGTTAGATTTTGCATCAATTTTTCTTCAAGTGAAAAATAAGGTAAAAAAATATTTTTGGGCCTATGAAACCCATCAAAAAGGTCCAACGGCCCTTGAAGTGTCACTTTTTGAGCCACCTACCTTAGATACTAATTGTGGTTTGAGAAAACCGTCATGGAGTCATAAGGTGTCCACTATGGGCGATTTGACCGTAATGGGCTGTTTTACCTTACTTCATGAAACATAACTCATTTTCACACCAGTTCACTATAAGGTAGGAGGCTCTTAAATGGAGCATCTAAGGGATAATGGAACTTTGTAGGAAAATCAGTAGAGTACAATATTTTTCATATGTTTTTGGTAGAAAGAGAAGGAAAACTCTTCATTGACAATTTAAATTGTAATTTTTTTGACTTAGAATGAATTAACTATGAATTTTCAAAGTGAAAGGTGCGTAGGTAGCTATTGGTGCTCATAGACTCAACCAATTTGAATAAAAATCAGCCTTTGAATGAAGCACTTCAAACTTAGGAAGTTTCTATAGTTTTGACTCTCATAGAATGATTCACATCATGCTTAAGTTTCATTTGTTTTAACCACATATGAATGTATATTTTACTCAAAGGGATTTAAGAACACAATTAAAAAGCAAAAAGTGCATTGAAGGAACTATGATCCATTTTTGAAACTTTGTACACTATTCTTGACAGTTCTACTAGCGATTGTAATTGCCCCTCCAACATTTGAGCCTCCTACTTTAACCCTTGAGTACTCTAACGTCCATATTTTGGACAATGAACAGAGGGCTTCGAGGCGTTGTTCTGACCAACTAACTTCTTATTCATCCAATGTAACACTTGAATCTTGAAAGACAACCTTCCTTAATGACCAATTTCATGAAATTGCCGTAAATGATATTTCTGTAGAAATATATAAGCAAAAATGTGCCAAAGTTTGAAAAAGGATCGAGGTGTTAAGGGGTTAATATCTTAAGGGATAGATAGGTTTTCACTGCAAGTAAGTTAAGTATGATTGAGAACTATTCCCCTTGATGCCAATATCCTTATGAGCAAGAAACTAAAGTATCATGTTTCATATAAACCTGCTTGTATATATATGCAGACCCTCCTTTTCTGTCCAAGAGAACCTCACCTCTATCAACTTGAATGTCCCTCGATCTGAACTATCACCGTTTGGCAGGAGGAACGAATGTGTGTGTGTGTCTAGCTGTCTGTGTGTAACATTTTGTCCCATCATTTTCACACATGCAGACTATAAGTTTAGAGTTCTGAGTCTTCACACTGTTGCTCTGTTTCCGTTCCTCTCCAAATTCAGTTGTCTAAGTTAGCACCGCCGTGCAGTGAGTGTCCTCACCCGAGTCCCGAGTAGGTTAACGTAAGTGAGCCACCATCACTCTTGTACTGGCTGTACTCCGTGTGGGATGACGGACGGAGTGACGGACCCTCAGGCTGGCTCTCTCCGAGTGAGGGAGTCAGTGAGGGTAAATTGCATCAACTTCGATGACTTGATATTTGTGCATGAGTGACTTCCTGGATTTGCTGAGAATATTTGACACTCCGTCTCCATGGGATCTGTGCAACTGGATCTGTGCAACTGGCAGCAGTCACCGCAAGGCGCAAGCAAGTGTTGGGAAGCTGGCGGGGCCTCGCTGCTGCAGTCGGCCCAGGCATTCTACAGTACTTATTATTTCAGTTCCTACGAGGAAGTGAAGTTAAGATATTTCAGTGGGAGTTCCAGTGGGCAGCCAGCACTCCATGCTTGGAATTGTCGTGTCAGGACGGTGCCTTGCCAATCACCTTCCCGGGCCCAGATGAGCGTTAGAGCATCTCCACTCTTGCCCGGGAAAGGGAAAGGGTCACGGCCTGGCGTATGCTGAGCTTGTTAAACCCTGAATCCCACCACGAACGCCATGTTAGACGGCCAGGGAGAACTGACCCCCTCGCTCAGCCCTGTGGGCAAACCCTGGAATTATTTATTTTCCGCACATAAATTTTTTTGCAAAATTTTAATTCATTTTTGCGATCAGAGACCCCAATTTAGTCGAGGGAAGTTGAGAGTATACCCTAGAATGGCCCAAAATAGGGGGCTTTTTTTTTACATGCACCCCTGGTAAGGACGAGCGAAGGGGTCAATCCACCCTGATCTGTTAGACCCTGTCACCCTGGCCATGGAAAAAAACGTAATTTGGCCACCATTCTCCATCGTTCACAAAGATTTCTGTGAGAGAATGCTTCATGTTGAAGTAGTCGTTAACTCAGAAATAGAATAGTAGATGCTATTTATGGATGACACTAGAATAGTAGGTGCTATTTATATAGAGCAATCTACTAGTTACTTTTACTTTTACTTTTACTTTTACACACCTAAATTGGGTAGTATATATTGATCTTCCCCATGCTAGGGGGAGAGAGATTTCTCTTGTTCATTTGTGTTGTTTATTATGCTTAGAACTTGTGCCTTCACCTTGACATGTTATCAACCCTTGATCCTCAACTTTTATTTTAGTTTTCATTCTCTCTTGTTTTTAGAGCCTTTGCCGTCCTAGTTTTCTCCATCGATGGCGATGCCTGTAGCGAAACGTCCCAAGGAAGAAAAAGCACGTGTTCAACCTTTACTTTCTGAGGCGTTGGAAGCTGACAGGAACAATTACTTCGAGTGGAGAATTGATGCCAAATCCTATCTATGTGCGGAGGAGTTGGATGGTACTTTGACGGCAGAAAGGGGAGATCATTTGCATTTGGAACCATCATCTTTCAAGTAGAAGGCGCTTTTTATTCTAAGACGGCACTTAAACTTCTCCCTTTGACAATAGTACATTCAAGTTGATCATCCTGCCGAATTGTGGAAGCAACTCGAGGTCAGATTTCACCATGAGAAGACAATTTTTCTTCCTCAAGCCCGCAACGACTGGATTCATTTGCATGTTCTAGATTTTTCTGACCTCTTGGCATTCAACGCAGAGCTGCACCGGATTACCGCCCAATTGCGCTTGTGTGGAGAGACAATTTTTGATAAGGAACTCATTGATAAGACTCTCTTCACCTTCCCTCTTGCTTCTGCTCTTTTAGCTCAACAGTACTGCAATATGAAGTTTAAAACTCACTCTCGGTTGATGTCCTATCTTTTGCTTGCGGAAAAGCAACAACAACTTTTCTTGAAGAATGCTGAGTCCAAGCCCGCCAAGGAAGCGCACACGGTGGAGATACCAACACGTAGGCCACGGAACATGAAGACACAACAACGGTGGAAGCAACATCAAAAGCAACCGTTTTCCTCAAAACCCAGAGATAAGTCCAAAATCTCTGACAAACCTTACTCAATTGATTCAAAGTCTCATGATACCCGTACATGTCACAAGTGTGGTAGGGTTGGGCATATTGTTAAGGATTGTAGAGCTTCCAATTACCTTTTGAAAACTTACAAGGAGTTGCAGCAGCTTAGGGCTGGATAGAGAGAGGCCCATACCCTTGATGCCCCCTCGATAGATGAGACAGATTTAGAAAATTATATGGTGAACACGATACAGTCCGTAGAGTAATCTGATGTAGCTCTCTTGAATAGTGCCACCACGCATACGATCTTACAAGATCAAAAGTATATGTAACACGATATTCGTTATTTTGGGAGTTTTCCTATCTCCCAATTTACATCGGTTTGCGCTGATCTGAATCACAGATTGGAAAACTGGAATTTTCGAATGGCCATAACTTACTCAAATTTTGTCCAAACTGGGCATATGAGGTGTTTTTTGACATCTACGGATTCCGTAGATGTCAAAAAACACCTCATATGCCCAGTTTGGACAAAATTTGAGTAAGTTATGGCCATTCGAAAATTCCAGTTTTCCAATCTGTGGTGCAGATCAGCTCGAACCGAGCTGAACTGCATACTCCCAAAATCATGGAATTCTCCCAAAATAACGAATATCGTGTTATGTGAATTACTGATGTAAATTGCATATAGGCCGTTGGCTCCTACACGTGTAGTGGCTAGGAATCTTTGCCCTTGCTTGAGCTCTAGAACCTCTTCACCAGTCCTCACTGCGGTGAGAATGTGGATTCCGTTTGCCTGTAGGTCGCGGTAGCTGATCAAGCTCCGGGGGGCTGATGGAGCATACATTGCTTTCGCAATTTGGAGAGGAATCTCCCCACGCAAAATCAGTGTTGTCTGGCCCTCACTAAACATCATGTTCCGTTTTCCTACAATGGTTGTAATACCACACTTTTGCCAGGAATCAGCTAGGCCGAAAAAGTCAAAATACTTTTGATCTCATAAAATCGTATGCGTAGTGGCACTATCCAAGAGAGGTACATCAGATTGATCTACGGACTGGATCGTGTTCACCATATAATTTTCTAAATTTGTCTCATCTATCGAGGGGGCATCAAGGGTATGGGCCTCTCTCTATCCAGCCCTAAGCTGCTGCAACTCCTTGTAAGTTTTCAAAAGGTAATTGGAAGCTCTACAATCCTTAACAATATGCCCAACCCTACCACACTTGTGACATGTACGGGTATCATGAGACTTTGAATCAATTGAGTAAGGTTTGTCAGAGATTTTGGACTTATCTCTGGGTTTTGAGGAAAACGGTTGCTTTTGATGTTGCTTCCACCGTTGTTGTGTCTTCATGTTCCGTGGCCTACGTGTTGGTATCTCCACCGTGTGCGCTTCCTTGGCGGGCTTGGACTCAGCATTCTTCAAGAAAAGTTGTTGTTGCTTTTCCGCAAGCAAAAGATAGGACATCAACCGAGAGTGAGTTTTAAACTTCATATTGCAGTACTGTTGAGCTAAAAGAGCAGAAGCAAGAGGGAAGGTGAAGAGAGTCTTATCAATGAGTTCCTTATCAAAAATTGTCTCTCCACACAAGCGCAATTGGGCGATAATCCGGTGCAGCTCTGCGTTGAATGCCAAGAGGTCAGAAAAATCTAGGACATGCAAATGAATCCAGTCGTTGCGGGCTTGAGGAAGAAAAATTGTCTTCTCATGGTGAAATTTGGCCTTGAGTTGCTTCCACAATTTGACAGGATGATCAACTTGAATGTACTATTGTCAAAGGGAGAAGTTTAAGTGCCGTCTTAGAATAAAAAGCGCCTTCTACTTGAAAGATGATGGTTCCAAATGCAAATGATCTCCCCTTTCTGCCATCAAAGTACCATCCAACTCCTCCGTACATAGATAGGATTTGGCATCGATTCTCCACTTCAAGTAATTGTTCCTGTCAGCTTCCAACGCCTCAAAAAGTAAAGGTTGAACACGTGCTTTTTCTTCTTTGGGACGTTTCGCTGCAAGCATCGCCATCGATGGAGAAAACTAGGACGGCAAAGGCTTTGATGCATCCAACTACTGGAATTAAGCAACCTACGGGCTCTACTTTCTCTGTCATGTTTCCAGCCAAGAGTGGATTATGGTACAGTAGGTTAGGGCACCCTTGAACTACAATGTTCAGGCGTATGTTGCCATTGCTAGCAGGCCATAACATCTGCCCTAGCGACGCTGATAAGGTGGGGGAGTGCGCTGCTTGTTCTCAAGGAAAGCTCATCAAGCGCCCCTCGAGGTGGACACTACCAACGGAGTGTCCACCAAAGCTACAATGTTTACAAGGTGATGTTTGCGGACCTATTAATCTGATTTCTAGACCTTTCAAATATTTTTGAGTCCTTGTAGATGCGTCCGGGACTCATTTTGAGGTATCATTGCTTAACACTAGAAATATGGTTTTTTCCAAGCTATTAGCTATGTTAATTAAGTACTGGTCTCATTACCCGGACTCCCCCGTGAAAACTCTTAGGATGGATAATGTTGAGGAGTTTTGGTCATGACACTTTGAAGATTATTGTGTAGCCTCTGGGATTACCTTGACCTATTCGGTTCCTTGTGAACACTCCCAAAACGGCTTAGCTGAAGCATTCATTAAGAAAATTCAGCTAATTACACGGCCGCTTTTGTTGCATGCAGAGCTACCCTCTACGTTCTGAGGCCATGTTGTTCTTCATGCCGCTACTCTCCTTAGATTCCGTCCTACTCTCCTTAATGATCATTCCCCTTTAGAGTTACTTTCGGGACAGGTTCCTAATGTTTCTCATTTTAGAACTTTTGGATGTAGAGTATAGGTTCCTGTAGCTGAACCCAGAGGAAAACCATTGGTAACCACCAGTAGGAAGGAATATACGTTATGTAGATTTTGATTCTCCTAGTATCATTCGCTATATCTCCCCTTCTAGTGGAACTGTGCAAAGAGCCCGGTTTCAAAACTAGCACTTTGAAGAAACCCATTTTCCTCTAATCTCTAACCTCAAATCCAATTTTGCTTTAGACTTTTGGTCACCTGAAACGTTCACTCTTAATCCAAACCCTAGAACTGCCCTAGTAGACTCTGAAGTTCAAAAACTTCTTAACCTAAAATCTTTAGCTGAATAACTCCCGGATGGTTTCACTAATACTGCGAGAATTACTCGTAATCCACTTCTTGAAGCTGGCCAGCCATCAATTAGTGTTCTTTCCGAGAAGAGAAAACCTACTAAGTTAGCATCTTCCTCCAAACAGTCAAAACCTAATCCTCTTAGCCTTCATAGTGATTTTTCTTTTGATTCTCATCCAAATCCATTGTTTTCTTGTACCCCAAGTGAAACAACCTCTGTGATTACCTTTATCACTTGGATTCTCACCTCAGACTCTAATTGATCCAATCACCCTAGCTGATGTAGAATCTAGATTTGATTGGCCTCAATGGTCTGATGCCTTACAAGCCGAGTACTCATCTCTCAAGAAACACAAAGTCTTTGGGCCCCTAGATACAAAGCTTCCTACTAAACCCATCGGTTTCAAGCTAATCTTCACTAAAAAGAGGAATGCTCACGGACATGTTGTTAGATACAAAGTCCGATTAGTTGCCCAAGGTTTTACGCAAATGCCCTGGTCTTGATTATGACTTTACGTATTTTTTTGTTATAGATTCTGCAACATTTAGATATTTGCTAGGGATGGCTGTTCAGCTTGAATTAGAAACCTGTTTGCTAGATATTGTTACAACCTACCTCTATGGTCCACTAGATGCCACCATCTATATTAGACCACCACCTGATTTTCTTGACAATACTCCATTGGATGACAATCCGGGATCCTATTCTGGTTTGAAAATTCAAAAAGCTCTTTACGGCCTTAAACAAGCAAGTAGAATGTGGTACTGTAAACACCTTCGGGACTTCTTACTCCACCATGGGTTCAAACATGATCCATCCCTACCTTGCATCTTTACACTTAAGAATGATACAAGCTTTGTAGTGATTGTTGTTTATGTAGATGACCTCAATCTAGTAGGCACCCCATCCACTTATAGTCGTGCTGTAAGTCTCCTAACCATTTAGTTTGAGATGAAGTTATTAGGTCGGACTTCTTTCTGTCTTGGCCTCGAGGTGACTCACTTACTAGATGGAAGTATTTTCTCCATCAAACCGGCTACACCCAAAGACTTCTCAAGAAGTTTCAAATGGACCAAGCTAGTCCTCTTTCCACTCCCATGATGGAACGAAGTCGAACTATGGATGACCCCTACCGTCCTTGCAAGGAGGAGGAGGAGTTTCTTGACAAAACCTGGTACCTTATAGTAGTAGGAGCTCTCCTTTACTTGTCCACATATACCAAGCCTGACATTTCTTTTGCTACAAGTGTGTTAGCTCGTCATAGCTAGAGACCGGCAGCTCGTCATTGGAATGGTGTCAAACACTTATTCCAATACCTCCGGGGGACTAAAGACTTGGGACTCTGTTATACCAAAGAGGGGACTTCAGATATCATAGGTTATGCTGATGCCGAATTCAAATTCGACAAGAGTACTGGGAAGTCACAAACTGGATACATATTTTTGAAGAATAACTCTCCTATTTTGTGGAAATCAGTGAAGTAGACGATTACTACTACTTCCTCAAACCACTCTAAACTTATTGCTTTCCATGAAGCAACCTGGGAAGCAGTATGGTTGAGGAACATGAACAAGATCATCATAAAGCAATGCAAAATTATTAAAGAATTCAAGCCGACTATCATCTTTGAGGACAACTCTGCATGTATAGCTCAAGTGGCATTTGGCTTCATCAAAATTGGCCGCACCAAATACATTTGTCCATGGATATTTAACTTCACCCAAGATCTCATTCAATCTGGGGCAAATAGAAGTCAAGAAGATTGAATCAGCGTATAACATTGCAGACATATTGACCAAAGCTCTCCCAGCCTATACTCATAGGAGATTGGTACAAGAGGCCGGCATGCATTTGTTGCATGAGATAGTTCCTCAATAGAAGTTACACTCTTTTCTGTTTGTGGGATTTTTCCTAATTTAGGTTTTATCACGATAAGTTTTTAATGAGGTAACTATTGATTGAAGAGGAGTGTTGAAGTAGTCGTTAACTCAGAAATAGAATAGTAGATGCTAATTCTAGATGACACTAGAATAGTAAGTGCTATTTATATAGAGCGATCTACTAGTTACTTTAAGCTCTCCATACCTTTTACACACCTAATTTGGGTAGTATATATTGATCTTCCCCATGCTAGGGGGAGAGAGATTTCTCTTGTTGATTTGTGTTGTTTGTTATGCATAGAATTTGTGCCTTCACCTTAACACTTGATTTGGAAGTGAATAGTGCCAAAGTGTTAGAAAATTAATTCAAATCCGAAAACTAAGAACAAAGTCTGGAAATTGATTCAAATTTAATTTTTTTTCCAATCAAGTGCCTGGATCAGAAGTTATGTTGCCTTGAACTTTTCTAACAGCTTGGGCAATTTCAGGCAACTTTTGCAAAACTTCTCTTTTACTTCTGAAATTTGGCAAGTATGTAACTTGCATTATACAAGATGCAAATGTCCAAAAAAATAACCATGTGTAGTGTAAAATCTTACTCTAGGAGGAGTTAAAGGCTACTAGCCTTGTCAAGCAAGGTCAAAAAAAGTCTTTTTCTTCTAACTTCAAATGTTATAATCTTTCAATCCATGCGGTCAAAAATTTTGAATTTTTTCACACATTCCCATATTAGTCTAGTAAAAGATTTTATGTTTGAATTTTGAAAAAAAAACTTTCTTTTTCATTTTTTTCTCATTGCCCTAAAAGTGGTAGTTTTTCACAATTTTGCCTGAAATATGCCTCCACGCTTTAGCATTTAAGGACATTTCCCCCATGACCAAGGTAGTCACCAAATTGCTCTTATTATTGGACAAATAAGTTAGACTAGTCCAATTCTGTTCAGTGCCCAATTTCGTCAAAAAAACATTCAAATCCATTCATTTTTCTAACAAAATTAGTATATTAGTGCCTAAAAGGGTTTAATGAGCCAATCCTTGATTAGTAAGTACCTAAGTGCCAATAGATACATGAAAAGACAATTATAGGTTATTTATGGGACATTTATGACTCCATTCTATAGGCAATTTAGTAATTTTCTGATAGACCACTTTATAGATCTATAGAAATTACAATTCTAATTAATTGTAAAATTATAATTCTACTTGGATATGATTTGTGAAACAAGCACATACCTTTGAAAAATATGTGCCCTTCTTGGTGTTGGTTCCAAATGCAAATTAGGCTTGTCTACCTTAGGTTCATTCTTTGTTTCTAAAGTGAAAAATGAAGTCATCCATTGATCACTTTTTGGCCTGAGCATCCTCCAAGGGTTAATGTTTCATTGAAAATACATACTATGTAGTACTCTAGATGAGCTTTTTTTGTGTGTTTCTAGTGGTGTAGTGTCATGGGTACCATTATGTCCCATGTCTAAGGTTCTTTTATTTTCAAAATTTAATTGGAAAATTTGATAAGGTAAATATGCCTAATATCCAATAGATTTGTTCATTAGAAGATATTTGAGGCTTCCGAAAGCCCGTGAATTCCCGACTTTGAGATCTATCCTAACTGCTTTGGAAACCGTGCTAGCTGCGTTCGGCGTAGTGGCGACAGTGCCATATCATTTTTTGAAAAAAAAATCAACTTTTTGTTGTTTTTAGAATTTTAATTTAATTTTTTTGACCGTGCCACATTCTTTTATTGCTGTAGGAACATGCCTGAAACAAGTTGTTCTTGCCCTCAAATCCCCTCTAATGATTTGAGTACCACTGAGATCATATTTGTGAACTCACGTATTTTTCAGAGACCAAGAAGTTTGAGAAAAGTCATTTACACATAGAATCAAGACATTCTAATATGAAATGGATTTCTTGTGGTTTTTCAAATTTTGTTGGAACAAAATTCATAAAGTGTGGATAGATCCATATTAAACCAACTTTGATGTGTCCCCTCACCAAGTGCATTGTCATGATGTTAAAGGGTTATTAAGATTGTGGTAATGGGTGGGTGACTGACACAAAGAGTAAGGTCTTATAGATGTCAGAATTAGATGACCGACAACATTGGATTGTTTCAACTTATATGAAGATGGATGAGTACGTTCAGAGCTACAAAAACTATTAGACTATTTGTTATTGCATCCATATATATATATATATATATATATATATATCATAAATTATGTATCATATCCATATGTCATACCTATAGATTATTTCCATATAGGAAAAGAATGAAATATACAATATGAGGTGGTTTGCTTTTTAGGAGGATAGTGAGGGGATAGTGAGCAAATATTTCATTAGACAAATATTCACAATGTCTAATGAAATATTTGTTTACTATCTCCTCAATACCTATTTATAACATCAATCATCTATTACACTCATTTCTTTACTCATAACCCCTAAAGGACTAAGGAGCTCACTTTGGATTTTTTGAGAACTTGAGCAAGTTCCTTTGAATTCATAATTTAGAATTTTTGTAAGACATCTTTAAAATGGATCTTTAATTAGTCATTATAATTTAGATGTAAAGCACAACTTGCACAAGTTGTAAGTTTTTTTATTTTATTTTTAAACCCGGAGTTTATTTCAAGAAAATAACCAAGATTAAATGGTGGAAAGCCAAGAGAGTACCCTGGAGAAAGAATTCAATGTACATAAAATACACTCACACAAAATTAAATTACACAAACTAAGGACTCACATGAGGATTTCCTAAGATGCCATTTGATGGCTCTATTCTAACAAGAGCCAAAAAATAGGGGCCAAAGCCGAATATTGCCAAACTTGTAGAGGAGTTTGTTAGACTTACTTGGAAACCTATCAGTTGTAAGGTCTTTTCTATTTCAATGTCAAAGCGGATAGCTAAAAATTATATTCTAAAATTATATTAACCTCTCAAGGACCAAACAACATTTTAGGGCAATATATTGATTTTAGGCAATTCACTAAGAACAAAAAAAATTATTATATTTTTAAAATTGTTTTTGGATTTAGGATGAAGAGTACCTTATTGCTTCATCAAATTTTTTTACAATTTGATGTGTCTATGAGGAGTTCTTGGAAGAAACGCCACTTTTGTGGATGATGGACAATTTAAGCAAGGCAATTTACACTAGAGCAAAATTTGCATTGCAATGCCTAGGGGAGCTTGGGCAAGGCCTCAAGAAGCCTCTTGCTCTAGGCTTAGACCAGAGTACTTCTCTGACATTTTTTTAGATTTGTAAATTTGTCACAATGTATAAAGAGGTGGTGACAGAGGGGTAGTTGCTTTGTGGCTTCCTTTGGCTAAATATGACAATTACTCCTAACTACCACATTTCAAAACAATGAATTTCAAATGCCTAAAGAATCCATTGAATTAGTTACAAATTTGTCATTTGACAAAATACCATCCAAAAAATTTGATGGCAAAATGAGGCAATTGATTTATTGACATTCATAGGAATGAAAGGTGGAGAAGTCATTTTTATAATAAAATCCATTTTCCATCATGAATTCTCAAAGGATATGGAATAATTTGAAGATGAGAGTTTGACCGCTCATTGTCAAAACGTAGGAATTGTGTTCGAAGTAGAATTTAAAACCTCATTTTGACATAGTAGAATAATTTTTTCCAAAAATCTTGAACTAAGAATAGTTGAAAAATAAAATAAACTTTCATCACTAAAACTCGATTGTAATTTTGAGCCTCCAAAAAAAGTTATGGACAAAATTCAAAGACGATGTTTGAAAATGTCAAAGAAAATGTCCCTTCCAACCCCTTTTTGAAATTTGTCCATAACTTTTGATTGGAGACTCAAAATCTCAAATGAGTTTTACGAGATGAAACTTACCTTGATTTTCCAACTTTTCTTATTCAAAATTTTTGAAAAAAAGTTATTCTATTGTGACAAAATGAGGCTTGAAATTTTAATATGAACACAATTCCTACTTTTCACTTAACTATGAGCGGTTGAGCTCTTGGTAATTCTAATTTACAAATCCCACATGGGTTGTTTTACCTCCGACCACCCCTCTTGTATAATTATATTCTCTAAACTTCTCTACGTACACAAAATAAAATAAATGGATTCAAAATCTATGGGAGTTAGCTACCAAACATTTTGATTTCTTTGAAATTTAATGCTAAATATTGACTAAAATTATAGTTTATAGAGTAAGAAACATCTTCAAAATAAATTAAAAATGTGATCCAATGTCAATGATTCAATATGAGTTGGGCTTTGCCAACCTTGACCTAACCTCCTCCCATGCTAGGCCCAATATGTCCAATCGCTCTCTCCTTCAGCTTGGCAAAGTTTGATGTTTTAGGTGATTTTTTCTTTTGTTTTTCCTCCTCTAGATTTAGCTGAAATCTAGAATTCCATCATTCACTTTTTTTTTTACTCAAATGAAATTGAATTTCATTGCAAAAGAGAAAATAAAACTCTACCGTTCACATCTTTTGAAAAAATTATTGTATGTATGAGCCATAAATTGTTGAAAAAAGGTCTTAAGTTTGTTTGAGACTTTTCTTGAAGCTAGTTCCCTATTGGAATTTTTTGGTACATGTTATTGTTCCCTAATTTGAAATATTATGAATTTTTTTGAATATGTGGTCAACTTTTTCACAAAAAGAGAGAAAAAAAAGTTCAAGAAAAAAAGTGAAATTAACTTGTGCAAAGGCCTCCTCAAAGCTACCTAAAATTTGGATGCCCCCCTCGAATATTTTTTTCAACTTCAAACACTATAATCTCGCAATTTGTGTGGTCACGAGTGTGGTCAAAATCTTCCATTTTTTACTTCAATATAATGAAGTAGGCTAACACTAGATCTTATGGTAAGATGCAACAAAATTTCATTCATCATTTTTTGGGGGCCTTTTGCCATGAAAACTGCCCATTTTGATTGTTTTTTTGGTAATGCATAGTCTAAGAATTTTAGGGGTTAAATGTAGAAGGTACACCTCCTAAACTCATTATATAAATAAATGGTGGATTTTTTGAATAATCACAATGTATGAACTTATGTTTTTAGTCAGTCTTTGATAAATTCATGCAAGTCGCATATTATACCTTATTTAATTTGATTGGTGTCCTTGGACTTTCAACTCGACTTTCAAATTATATATCAAGAAATAGAATTGCATTTATAAAAATAGATAATATCATAGATAGCTTGTCCAATCAAACATTCTTATATCAAATCAATATTCTTATATCAATTAAAAAATTCTCATAGCTCCTTGCATTTCTTTGTCTATTACACTTATATAGAACCACCACAATAATAATTATTTTCTAGCATGGTTATACACAATAATTATTGTCTTCAACATGGTAACACTAGTAATATTTTGAAGCCAACTTGCAACAATGGTGGTAATTATATTATTAGTATGTTCAAGCCAATTGGTAATAATGGTAGTAATTACATTGGTGATATGCTCAAGCCAACTACTACTAATGATAGAAATGTGGTGGTAATTTATTGAGGAACATTGATGGAGAAGAGCATTTTCCATCCCCATATTTGCTCTCCCTTCATCTAAATGGCAATAGGGACTAGAATTTTTTTGTGGAGATGCTCTAAATTTCATTTTTTCCTTTCCTCAAAGTGACTGCCTTGTATTGCATATGATGGCGCCACACAATCCATGTTGCTACCATTGCGGCTTTGAGTCTATGTAGAATGTTATTTGCCACACCTATATATAGAAATAAGGTAAGAGATAGGAGAAATGTTTGCATGACGAATCACAAGAATGCTCATCGCGCTCTAGGTATTCATCATGAATGTCGGATGAAATAATTGAATGACATTTCTACAGCATAAAAACATGATAAATTTTGTAACAGGGTTCATGACACTATGTACTTAACCCCTAAGTGCCCAAGCCTTTCCAAGTGTGCTTTTCCCAAGAAAAAAGAGCATGGGCTTATAGTTATCCCAATGAAGCTAACTGTTTTTGTTTCAAAATCTAAACTGTTTAGATGTTTAAAGAGCTTGCTTATTAGTGTGCATTCTAGTTTTGAGTGTGAAATTGCATAGGAGTTGTGAGATTATAACAAAAAAATGTATTTATCCTATTTTTAGTATGCTACCCTTCCCCACAATGTTTGAGAAATTTGCATATAAGAGTTTTGGGAATTAAAGGTGACATGAACAACTATAAATTTTGTTAAAACACTAAAAGGGACCTCCAAAATCTTAAGTTCAAATGAAGAGCTATCAAACTCATTACACTATCCACTTGCAGTTGTTGAAATGAAATTTTTTTATAAGTATAAATTGCAAATAACTTCAAATCAACATGTGCATGTTTAAATTTTCAACAATGAAAATCACGAAAATACTTCACTTTTTCCATTCATACCATTTTCAAAGCAAATGGATGAGTACAATTTTTAGATTGCAAATCAAGTGAAATTGGCAAGCTTTGTTCAAAATTGGGAAGTCAAGTAAAACCGACAAGCTATATTCTTGCACTAATGGTACATACATGCATTTGAGGACCCCTCAAAAATCAAATATGTATCTTTTTCAGTGAGAAATGAAAGCTTCCAATACTTAACCTTCAATACTACCCATAATTTTTTTTAAATTGTCAAAGGAATTTAACTACCCACACCAAAATGACCCACACCAAAATGGACCTAAAATTTTGGGTCCATTATACAACAAAAACGGAGGTCCCAAACTTCTAATATAGGGGGTAATAACAAAAACAATTTTGGGACAACAAAAACGGAGGTCCCACACCAAAATGGACCCAAACTTCTATTTTGGTTAGGGGGTAATATAATCAACAAAAACGGAGGTCCCAATCTCCATATAACAACAAAAACGGAGGTCCCAAACTTCTAATTCCGCTACCAATGAAGGCAACAATTGCCAAAACTTCTTCATCTTAGTCTCCCATGGTTGCTTGCATAGCAGGACCTATGCCAAGAAGCAAAATGTGGATCCTTGAACAAAAGCGCTTGCCATGAGAGTGCCATTGACAATGCGCCCTTCAAATACTATAACAACAAGAATTTCTTGCAGCCGTGCTTCAAGCGCTTAAGCTGCAGGCGATAATTCCAAATTTGCTTGCTAAGGACTATAGAGGAAATGTGTTTGGTGCACGCCTCACCCTAATAACGGCAACCCAATAACTAGAAGTTGGGCTTAGCACCAAATTCTGAGAATGAAATTTGCGCACAGTGCCTGTGGATCCATGGATGCCTGACTTAGAAGTGAGGGAGGATTTTTCTGCTTTGAGTATATGTTAAAGATGCGCAATACTTTGAATTAATCCAGGCTGGCTTCAACAAGGAGGAAGAGTCTCCACCACCATGCCAATGGCGGTGTTAAGGCTGCAATTGTGGGCCTCAAAGCTACCTCAATGTGACTGCTAGATAGAAGATGCCATTTGAAGCACGTTCATGGCTGTCACACTAGCCATGAATATTTCAATTAGCAGCACTAGCGAAGAATAATGCTAGCTATTCCAATTTGTGTCACATGGTGTGAAAAATTATTATGTAGTTCTTCGATCATCATGTAGTTGGTTTGTGTGTGACTGTGTTCACTTGCTGAAGTCTCCAATTTCTTTAGCAATGTCGTATTTGAGTTTCATTTTGATAGCATACCACCTTGTGTAACTGTCGAATGAGTGATGATCATTGCTCCGCAATTAGAAATCGTGTTGAATTGATTCTTTAGTGTTTGATTGAAATTGGTGCACAATGAGTTGTTGAAATCTTGCTCGCAGTTTCTTCATCACGAGTTGCATGTTGTAGAGTGAATGTTCGTCCAGTTTTAATTTCGCAATCCTACCTTGTATCAATTCAACAAATTCTGGTCCATTGAGAGATGTTTCAGTGGATGAGTAATAATGTTTACACAAGTTTGAATCCTTGCATCAAAAATTTCACGTGTAATAACTGTAATCAATAGGCTTACTTTTGGCAGTGATACGCATGCATCTCATTTTGTTTCTTTCACATGTAGTTACTTGCTTTGATTCATTCTATCAGAGCTACTTTGAACTGATATTTAACTAATTATGGACAAATCCATAGTCCAGAAATAAATCGGCCATGAGCCGATAAAGTAGAGTGCAATGACTTGTGTGCCATAAGCAATGAACGAGAATGGACACAGTAGAGGTTAGAGCTTTGTTTAAATCCTGGCTCACAATTTTGCAAGGATTTTAACAATTGATTGTTTTATGAAATCTTGATCAACACACCAAATTTTGATTCAAACCCCTAAATGCCCAAGGCCTTTTTTGAGCTTCTAGGAATTTACTTTAAATTGAACAAAAAGCCAACTTTTCAATAAGTTGTATCAACTTTTTTTGACTTGTAACCGCACAAATTCAAACTAAACATCACTATAAGAAAACAAAGTTTTTTTTGATGTTGCAAAAACATGGGATGGCGTCTTTTTTGACGCGGAAGTAATCAGCATAGATGTCTCCTAAAATCTGTTATAACTAGTCTAGCAAAAAACGCGTAACAAACATATTAAAACGTGTCTGATTTTGGCATGTTTTTTGTTGACGTCAAGAAGAACGTGTGTTTTTCAGCTTCAAAAAACAAGCCATGTGGAAGACACGTCAGCGGCACGTCACCTATTTTTGGCAGGCAATGCCACGTGTGAAATTTTTCATCCATCCGGTCAGATCATTTTTGTATCATTTGAAAATTTTATAGGTGTTTTCTGAGACGTCAAATTAGACATTTTTAGAAACATCAATTGGTACATATAACATATCCTATCTACAAAATGAAGATAAATTTTTAAATTTTTAAAAAATGTCAAATTCAACAAAAATTGAAAAGAACTTATCATTTACCTTCAAGTAAATTTCTGATGGTAAAATGAAGGAATTTCTTAATTAAAATTTAGTGAAAATGAAGGATTTCGAGGTTTTACTTATATTCTTTCTCTATCCATAGAGAGACAAACGATATGGGATAAGTAAGAAAGGAGATGTACAATGAATTACATTTTTTAGGACGTTCCTGCAAATGTCTTCAAAGACGTAAACGTCTCACTTGACATCTTTGCCTTCTGCCCGAATTGCATTTTTTACTAGCGGTCAATACTCTATCGCTGACCGCACTAACTTTTGCAAGTGCAAATTGTAATTAATTTTGACGTGGACAAAGTTGTTGTAAGTGATGTTTTGGGGGATGTCTTCAAAGACGTACACGTCTCATTTGACATCTGGTGTTCTAATGTTTACAATGCCATGTCTGTATAGATGTCAAAAAAAATTTGCACGACTACGTATGTTAACTTGAAAACACAGGATGTCTCAAAAAACATGTGCCGTTATGTGGCTAACTCACCAAAAACGCAGTTTTCTTATAGTGCATGTTAGAGATCACATAGAGAAAGAAAACACAACAATATCATTTATGGATTGAAAAATTATAATGTTTGATCATGAGGGTGTTAAAACTACAAAATAATTGATTTGAAGTCTTTCAATCTTCTTTTCACAAGTCAAATCTAAAAAGTTGGTCACCAAAAAAATATGAGGATAAAGAGCCTAACATGCATAACTTGAATCAATTTATGGCTTCTCAAAATCTACTCTACAATTTTCTCAAATGAATTTCTAATGTGATTTTTTCTTCAAGATTTAGTGTATTTGAGACTCATTTTCAAGAGTCATCAACACTACAGAAAGTCAAAATTGCAATGGACACCCTTGCACAAAATCTTGAATAGAAAAATCATAATCAATCACTTTCAAGATTGGATTTTTGATGCTATAACTGGACTTCAAAAAGAATATTTCAAAGATATAAAATCTACTAAAAATAGTAAGTTGTATAGGTTTTATTTAACTTCAAAGTATTGTCAACACCAAAATTTGGTGCCTTGGGCATTTAGAATTTAAATATCTACTAAAATGAGCAATCAAATAATCTGAAATTTTTGGAAGTGTTCACTTTCAATGTGAACTTGAAGATCCTATGGTTACATTCTATCCGATATCAAGGAAAAAATGAAAAATGAGCAAACAAATTGCTCAAGTTCTTGATAGTTTTGGCCCATTTTGTAAGTATAAAAGAGTGACCATTTGTTTCATGAGATAATTACGTTGGATCTTGACAATGTACGTGCATTGTATGTATACACCTTAGGATCCTATGGCTAGGAAAAGAAGACTTAGATTTTAAATTGATTATATTCTATGCATTAAAAAACTATACTCCAATTATGACCTTAAGGTTGGAACTAGTTTAGATAATATTTTATGCTTAAATTTAAATTTTATATATCTATATCTATTTATGTTTAATGGAATATAGGTTGTTTTAAGTGTAAATAGACTTGACCAAAGCCATGAAATGAAGCTACAACCAAACATTTTTTGCCAAGTGAAACCACAATCAAGACCACAGTTGAACGCATGAAATAATTTGCATGGCCTTTTATATGCTACAAGACTTTTTGTGCCTTTTTTTCATTATCTATATTACATTGAGCATAGTGGTCAGAGCTTTGTTAAAATCCCAGCTCACAATTCTGCAATCAACAAAATTGGGGTGCAGCTTATGAATTGTAGACATTTTCATGAGGAGAACCCTAGAAAATTCAATATTTTCATGTTTTTTTCATAACAAAAAAAACTGCAACATTTTATTTTATTCCAGAAAAGAAAAGATGGCACTTTCAAGTGGATAGACCTTGGGTCTTGAAAATCTTTCTATGACACATGAAAATGTAGAGTTTTCTCTTGTAGAATTGTCAAACTTGACATGAAAATTAAGGATTTTTTATGGTTGAAAATATAGTATTCAAGTAAACATATAAAATATGTTAGTGCAATAATGATGATTAGTAGTTGTTAATAAATGAAATATAAATTCTTACAAGAGGACATGGTTTGTGGATGAAATGAGAGACAATGAATATTGTGTTGGGAAAGGTATAGTAGAGTTTAGAATGTAGTGGAGTAGATTGTAAGAGATAATAAGGAATGAATGTTGATGAAGTGAACTATCAATTGGATTATGCAATGTAGACAAATGTAATACTACAACATTGTGATGGCATGATATTAGTTTAGTGAACCTTTTTAGTAGGTCAATTAGAACTTTTATTTGATTTAGTATTAAATAAATGATAAACTTACAATTTACGTGACCTAGTAAGTGACTTTTATTGAGTGTAAAGTCAAGTGACAACTATAAAAAGAACTATGTAAATAGAGTATTATCCATGCCCAGAGTAGAGTGATTGTAGAGAATTATGCACTAGAAGTTCTAAAAAGTAAATAATCATTGTTTGATCCTCTAAAAAAGTGCAAAACATATTGGAAGAATTGATCTAAGTTTTGAAAACAATTTGTATTATTGGTATTCCAAAAGAATCATTGGGAAAGATTGTTTGATTCTAAGATATTTAAAATTAAAAATCTCATGAATTTCAAAAATGAGACCATTATGAAGTAGGAATATATTATCTACTTTGAGCATGAATACAGGTCTACATTGCAATAACTTTGAAAAGTCATCATGTTAAAGTGCCGTTCATGAGCTTTCATCTTCAATTCAATTTTGTCATGCCCATAATTGCCACTTGTACCTAGTTGTAGAGTGTTGGACAAGTGTGTAGGGCCATACAGTTACTTGAGCTCACATATAGGACTCAATCCACACTAAATGGAGGCAAGATACATAACAAGGAATGCCACATTTGTATGCTTGGATCTCCTAGAGATGCACTTCTAACGTAAGCCTTTCTATTTGTGCCTAAATTCATGCTAGTTTGACCTTATTTGTACCATTGCATATCACCAATGTAATGTCAAATTTTGAATTGTGTACTACTGGTGCAAAGTGGTACTAGCCAAATTGTGGTACAAATAGGATGGCATACCTTAACTACATTTGGGTTGCCTACACTAGTAGAAACCAAGCCTAAGATAAACAATAAAATTCACAAAAACTTGGTGGAGTTGAGCGCAATATTGAACTAAGTGGTACTCTCAATAATTATCTCAAATGTGTTTTCCACTCAATGTATGTAATGAAGGTATGCCATCCTATTTGTCTCCCCTCTCTCATATAATTATCAATGGTACTAATGGCAACGGATTGAATATAATCGATCATCAGGATGAATCTTAAAGCCCAAGTCAACTTTGAATTGTAGGCAGTTGGAGCATATTCAATAATTCACGCATGTCACTCAAGCTATGTGAAGGATTGCATTTCTGCTCTCATTTGGGACTTGATTTTTGTATACTACACTACATTTTTTCATAATTGATAGATTTGGTGACATTCAGTTTAATTTTTACAAACGGATCCAACCTATTCTAAGATCCGACACCCAAATTTGCGATGTAGATGTATAGTTTACCTGATTGGCCATTCACCTTTTACAAAAGCGTATATCCTCCATAAACCTCTTCGAGGGGAAGAGGTTTTGAAGCATCAATTGTTGCCCTTAGTTTTGAAGGACGTTTAGCTAGCTCAATGAATCAATGACACCATAATGCGAGTGGGCGTGTCGACTTTGTATCCAGATTGGTTGGAATTAATGCTTTGTCAGAGGTTTGCAAACGTGTAGGAATTGAGGGCAGTTGACGTCGAGCGAGTTGGTGGTGATTAATTAATGCAAGACGGAACTAGCCACTAGGACGCACACGGCAGATCAATCGATGTAGAATTATAGGGAATTGAAAAGAATGTGAGCATCTCAGTCACTATCGTAGAGCTCCAATTCTAATGCGCATCAGGTAGATCGAGACCATGTTCGGGTACACGAAGAGTTGTTCGTGAATTCGAGCTCTGAGTGTGGTTTGCGTCACGATGGTGACCTCACAATGTAACGTACGTATGTAGCTCCTGACCAAGTGGAATGCAAATAATGAGCTTCTTCCATCAAGTGGGAAATAATTAATGTAGGATCCCCAAGCAACCTTGGACGATTACGTTATGGGGATTGTAAAGAGGTGGGGATCTTGGCAATGGGTAGCTAGCTAGATGGAGCATAGTCACATACTGCTCGTACAAAATTGAGTGCTACGATGATTTTCTCTTGAGGCAGACCGTAGCAATAGACCATTTTATCAGTTCCTGCCTTCCATATACGGGAATTAAATCAACCAGTGCATTCAACGCTAGAATTTTTTTCCTGGAGATCCATTCATTCAAGAGTCGAAATTTGAACCCCTCAGCCTTTTCATAATCACAAGAGGCAATTGAGAGCATCACAGACCATTTGTTGAATCGGCCTTCATCCTGGTGTGTCAATCTGGTGAGTATGAATCACAACGCTCTTGCCTTTTCAGAAGATTGAACTTCCCCATCGTCCCCTTCCACAATTAGAGGAGGATCTCAACGACCTACTTAACTTCCTACTTCGTAGCTAATTGACGAAGTTTAGTCCAACCGGTGCACTATAGCCGGTGAGTGTCATTCAACACTAGAGTCAAGTAAAAGGACTTATGATGTATGCCCTTAGTTTCCTCATCAGTGTTCGATGTTTGCTATAATCGGATTGATACTGACTCCAAATTGTGATCGATGCATGCCACGGACTATGGAGTTGGCAATTGTTGGAACCCTTTTTGAAGCTTTGAACTCTTCTCTATCATCTTCACTATGCGTAGAAGCTTTAATTTGCGTTCCATCTGTATTTTAAAATTGGAACAATTTTGAATTACCAATCAAACTATTGGATATACTGGACAAGTGAAGTTTCAATCTATATGTATCATATATTCTAGAGCTCTAGATTGCAACTTGAACATCCTCTTTGGGGCACTAATAAATTTGCACAAATCTTGGCTAAAATTTAGGATGCCTAGGCCACCCAAAAGATTTGCCACTCTAAATTATGTCAATGTAGTATGAGTTAAATGTTAAATTGCTTGCTTGGTGATAGGTCTAGTAACTATGAGAGAGTTTTTAATGTATGATAATTTTGCTACATCCAATGATACGGTAGCAAGTAACTTATTTGTGTTGGACATTCCAAAATGTTGATTACAACACATTATGATATTAACCCTTTAATTCCAAATCCATTTTTTTAAAATTTGCATATCATTGTACATATCCATAAAAATTGCATTTATCTATGTAAAACTATATTATCTAACATCAATTCAATAAAGTGATCCAATTCCAATGCCAAAATTTAGAGGTAGTATGAATTTATATTTTAAAATAGGTGTTCCAAAAGGTGCCAGAGTATTGGAATATCACCAATTCAATGAAATTGATGTTATTTACCTCAATTTCATCTAATCTAATTGGTTGTAGATGAAGGTTTAAAAGAAAAGAAAAGAAAATCAAGCAAGACTTTGGATGTTTGTGCAAAACATTATTTGGAAGCACTCTATTCACTATTCAAAGTATGGAAAATATAACATTTAGGTATTAAAAGAGGCCCAAGTTTATGAGATTCTTTGCCAATAAATTTTGTAAGTTCCAATAAAATAGTCATAGAATTAGGATTGCCGGTGGTAATTGTAGAAAATAATTGGCATTATGATAATATCTTGAGAACTCGTTAGATCTATACATTGACAAATTTTTGCACCCCATTTACATATTTCAACCGTATATATATATCTTTGTTCTAGTGAGAATTAAAATAAGGCAACAACAATTGTCATCAACTTTAAGCTCAGTTTCATTCAATATCTAGGGGTGTCACTCTTTGTGTACTTTAACCCCAAAGTGACAAAGAGGACAGAAAGTGTCCTCACACAGTTTAAGGTCCAGTTCAAAGTGCTGTAACTTTTGCATCAAAAGTCCAAATTCAATAAAACTTGTTGAGAATGTTGTGTTCTCCCCTATAGTTTGTATGGTAAAATTTTCAGATCAATCCAAGATTTATTGATTTTTTGGAAGCCAATCAAAGTTCACAACTTCAATTTAAGTTCACCAAACTGCATTTTAGGGCTGCAACTTCGGGGCCTTGTATCTCCTTCATCCATTTCTCATTTTCAATATCATTTGTTGGGTTTTGTTTTCCTTGAAGTATAGTTATTGTAGTAAAGTTTTCATGTCAATCCAAATTGTTTTGAATGTTTGGGACCAATTCGAAGTTCAATATCCTGCCATTTTTGGAGTATAGTGAACTTTGGCGGCTTGTTTCTTCTTCATACAAAGTTTGTTTTCAATAATTCTTTTTGGAAAAGTTGCGTATACTAGTCTAGTTTGTGTGGCTAAAATTTCATGTTAATCCAAGAATTAATGAGTGACTGAGAAGCATTCTAGTAGGAGGTTCACCTTTGGATGTGTTTTTTGCAATTTTTCTTGTTGATTTTTGACATTTCAAAGCCGTTTTGTAGACATGATGAGTCAATTGAATGAATTTTTTTTTCACCAATGTGTTTGTATACTAGTTTTGAATCATTTTGTAGTGTAAAGTTTTTACACATGAGTAGGTTTAGAAATCAAATTTCACCTCCAAATGTGTTTTTGGGAAAATTTCAGCATCCATTTTCAACACTAAAACATTATGATCTTGCAATTTATGTGGCCAAATGATTTCAAAATTTCTACATGCCCTCTACAACATGTACACTAGAAGATTGAACGGCCGAGATTTGTATAACTTGAAGACATTTAGATCCATAAAGCTTCAAAAGCAATGATGTTTTTGAACCCTAGAAATTGAATGTCACTTTGGGATTAATAACTAGGAGTGTCCAAGGGGTATTTTTGAGGGGGCTATAAATAACATGTTTGAATAGAAATATTCTTTAAAATGTTTTTAAAGAATATTCTCTAATTTGAATTTTAAAAAAACTGTTTTAATTATTAAGTTTTTAAATTTTGTATTGCCTAACATTAAGGGCACCCTATGTTTGGACTCTATCTCCTTTCATTGGCAATAAAGATAGAGTATGCTATACAAGAAATGCAATACTTCAATACAAAAAGATAATATACCAAACCATTGTGAGTTATTGTATGGCTATTGTGTCACTGAGGCAACAACAAAAGGAGAAACTTTTTGGTGTATGGAGCTGACTAGGGAAGTTTTTTCATTTATTTTGAATAGTGCAAAAAGTGATTTTGTTGGAGCAATGCAATTCTTTACATTGATATAAATAGATGAAACATGCAAACTATGGATGAAGCTTAAATTATTCATCCCAAAGAGTGTATATTCATCCCCAAATAGCAATATTGTCTGTAAAATATGTAGAAAATCAATGATTTCATCCACTAAATATGGGAGAATATATCATCTAATACTCTCTCAAAATTTTCTTGGTATCACTTTTGCATGAAATAAAGTAACTACACCTAAAATTGCACACTTCCTAAAATTGCATACTATAGATTCTTGCCTAAAATGTACTCCTAATCATGAGACTCTATAATCACTTTTAAGAACACCTATTTTCAGCACTTTGAAAATTTATAGTTTATTCATACAATGTCCAAAAAATGCATTCTCAAAGAATCTAGAATTCCCTTTTTACTACCAACATGACCCCACAAAAGAAAATTCCAATATAATAATGGGAACCATGCTGAATTGCTTATCTGTGCGATTTTAGGTGTCACTGACACTCCCAACCTATATAAACCAGCCGGAGCTATTTTTCGAGCCACAGGAATCTTGTCTGTCCCGGAAGGAATGCACTTCACTCTCATCAATCTATGAAGTACTCCGTATGTTCCATGCAAAATAGGTAATCCATGCACAGTCAATTGAAGAAGCTTGAAAGGAATACTTTGCAAACTGCAAATCCTTTAAAATTCTGAAGTTGGGCTTTGTGAGGAAGGATCCGGCATATGTTTGGTGGAACCACCTTGCTTGTTATAAGATTGTTATACTCAGCACTTGTAATTCAGCGGCATGTGCAAGGGAAGTTTATATTGTGTAATGGGACAAGGTGTGCAATTACTTACTTGAACAATTACTCCTGAAGGCAGATCTGTCAGGCCATCACCTTTAAAATGGTCAAAAAAGTTCGTGCATATATCAGACATGCTGGCTTTTCGGAATCAGGTCTGGGCTGCTTAAAATGTTTGCTCTGTTAGGGAGCATGAAGGAGGCAAGGAAAGCTTGGCCAGTCCTTGAATGTGGTGAGTGGACCGTAAATTGATTGCACAAAGCTCAGGCTCTGGTGAGGATTTTAACATATCCTCCAAATCAGATGCATTTCTTACATATGTGAGTCTACTGAATGCATGGACACAACGAGAGACTGAAGTTTTTGAAGTGGTGAAGGATGCTGATAGCCATGCTTGACTCAGGATTGGAGGCAGACGTGCACGAGGGCAATGCACTTGCTCAAACAGATGCAAAGAGTGGAAGTGTTGATGATGATGCCCAACTGGCTTGTTTGTTTTGGGGGGAATGGAAGAAGTAGGATGTAATCACATGGATTGACTGGAATGATTCAGTGACCTCCGCAACGTTGGTGAGGGTAAAGCATCTGAACTTTTATCACCAAATGAAAAAGGAAGATGCCTTTACATATGTGAGTATCCAAAATGTGAGTTAACGACGAGAGGCTTTGGAAGGATGTTCTTAGCCTTTGCCCTTGACGCAGGATTGAAGTGAAATCTGCCTTCATGTGTGTCATGCACTTGTTTGAAGGCTCTGGCTGTGCATTGGCAAAAGCTGCATGTGAAGAAGTGTGAGTAGAATTTACAGGAACAGAGCCTTTTGTAGCAAAGCTACTCTTGTCTTTCACAACAGCATACTCTAGTTTCTTGCACAACTGAAGAGGTTCTTCTGATTTGAAGAGTGCAAGAAAAAACTGGGATGCATTTTGGTGAAATTCTTGGGTGAATCATGGTTTGATGGTTTTCTTGGAGGCTGATTGGCTGGCAAGCTTATCTTGCTGCATGTATGATCGTGCAGTTGTAGGAATAGATGAACCAGAGATCTGTAAATACTAGCATGATTTGCTAGTGCAGAAGGTATGTGCATAAATAAAAATTTCTTCATTGGTCTTTGAGTCAGTGTAATTCATGTACCGTACGTGTTGCAATACAATTAGGTTCGCGGGATTGGGGTTGTGGGCTCACCCCAAATTAGACCAGAAAATTAGGAAAATGAGTAGAGGTGGAGGAGAGTTCCCAAATGAAAGAACTGAATAATGCGATACTGTACATGCTCGATGCATCAAGACTTGACTAGGAAATAAGGTTAGGGATAGGCAGTGGAGGAGACATGCTAAACAATCCATGTATCCAATGGCTTATTGTTGCACCAATCTTCTGCATGCACTTCTTATCTGTACTCTCTCTTGAATGCTATTGCCAGTCGACTAACTTCTTGCTTTGATCTTTTCCCCAACAGACAATCAGTATATGTCCCCAAAGCCAAGTTCATTGCCTCTACCACAAACTGTGGAAGCGTCTGCGCCATGGGTCAAAAATGAAGAAAGTTCTGGTATCTAATGAAAATGAGGCGTGCTAAAAACAATCGTAGCAAATTTGGGTTTCATAATTTCAAAGAATGAATTTCTTATGCCTAATACACAAAAACACGGCAGGTGGTAATAGGAATACCGGTAGTGGCATTCTAAGGTTGTCCAATAGAATTTTGATTGAACAATACGGAGGACTGATTGCACATACTGAGGATAATGTGGAAAGAGACATATGGAAATTACACATTATTTTCTATTTGGGGTAGAGACAGTTGCGATTAGTCTCTTGTTTTAACATTGCATATTGGCATCCTCATGATATTCAGTTTCTACCGTCAATCGTAATCATTCTGTGCCTCGCCCTCTGGATAGCAGATTTAAATGGGTCGATGAGCACCATGAAAGGAGAGGGTGTGAAGGCTCAAGGCAACTAAGATGCAAGGCAGAGGTGAAGTTTGAGCGATTTCTTGCATGGAGCTCAAAGCATCTGACAGTGATATGGAGAAAGGAAAGCAACGAAGTGTTACTGTGCCCTGAAGAAGACAGTCCCGAGTTCAGATTCTCATCATTCTAGCTGTTGGCATGTTTGACAGGCCTCTCCCTTGCTGTGGGCGTGGCATTGGATGGTTCTCATTTCTGCTGGCCTTCTTCAATTCTTTCCCTTGATTGGGTACTATGGCACAATTCGTTTGTTCAAGACTAAGCGTGAAAGCGATCCAAGGGAGCGACCGTGCCTAGCAGCATGTGCTATCGCTGCAATAGTGAATAATGTGGCGTTAGCCATCGCTCGTTTCGTTCTTTCTGTGCAGCACGAAGGAATAGCCGTCTTAATTTCTGAATATGTGACCTGAATTGTAAAGGACATTTAGTTCTTCAGCATTACCTACTTTGTTGCTGGTTTTGTGTGGATTTTGTAGCGGTAATACATTCCAATCAAAGTTAATAAGCCCTAGCTAGGCTCCAGTTTAAGAACGTTCTGGTAGCATCATTTCATGCAAAGATATTGGACATGATTATGCACCACAACGGAAACCCAATCAACCGAATGTTGGTGTTTGACTCTCCAGTACCGGTAATTGTTTCAAATTCGAGGAGCTCAAACGTGGATTCATACTGTTGCGCGTGTCGGTGGTGCTGCTCAGGAGATGGTTCTCTCAGCTGCCGATGTCCAACGAGTAGCTGAACCTTCATTACTGGTGCGTGGAAAGATTGTAAACAAAGCTCAAAGTAGGGAACTCAATCTCGAGGATTTTCAGTCTCCTTGAAATGTTGCGAGTAAGTGTCAAAACATTAGTTGGTTTCGTGCATTGTGGATCAGGTGAGAGTGACTGCTCGTTGTCTGGTCTCATGGAAGTTCTGTGGACCAATCGGTCACCGTCCACTGAAGAATACATTGAAAAGCGGTCTGTAAAACTCCACAGGGTGAAATGGAGGCAATTTGATTGGAGAACTAGCAAAAGAATCTTGATTTGAGCATTTAAAGTGAAAAGAAGGCCATGCTCCATTTTGGATTCAAGAATCTCACCGGTCAAGTAGTTTTTCCTTTTTTCCACAATCGAAGAGAAAAATAGTTTCCATTTTTTGCCACATGAGGAAACAAGGTGAGGTAGACCTCAGATAGAGTCTGATAAATTGTGTGCCAAACCCCATATTCGAAATTCATACTTTGCAGCCTGACCAGTGAGTGGAATCTGGAAGGACTTTTGGTTGAATTGACAATTTCGGTAAGGCATAAATATTTTTTGTTTACGTGGGTTACCTGCCAAGCTGATTCAGAATTCCAGACATTGTGTACACATCTTGCAACAATGCAAAAATCTTGTGATTATGTTTTCCAAGAATTGATCTGCAGTGGTCAAGTACACCTTTTCCAAGAAGTCCCATAACTGCCGAAGATTCTACTCCCAGCAATTATACACTAATGTTTCATCGTAGACATGGATTTCCGCGGTTGAATATGAATTTGAGTGGTTATAGAACGCAGCAGGAATAATACTTGGTGAGTGCAGTATCTTAGCATTTATAAAACAGATAGAGGGGCACACCTTGAATCGCTACAAAATGTTACAATGGACAGATTCCGATCACTTTTCAATTTAGGTTTTCAAGCAGCTGCACTGATGTAATTATTCCCACAGCCTCGGATCCATCCACTATTGCTTCCAGTCCAAGCCAATATGATTTCCTCACCGATTTGTCACCTTCCCCGGGTCAGCGTATGCTTTCAATTCACATCTCACACCAGCAATGTCAATTTTGTGAAATTAGCAGAATCCAGAGCCCCAAGATTGTGGCATTCAAATCCAAAAGGTTTCTTATAAAATCTACAATCCTCGATATATATTGAGTTTCTATACACCTCTGGAAAAGTCGTAATTTCGTGAATGTCTGCCAGTATTACAAAACTGACTTTCACCGCAGCTGCAAGATGCCGTTATAAAGATCACACACAATATATTTAATAATGCAATTGGAAAGATATTTTCCTCAGATTTTTAGATGGAGGAACTGATTGTATTCGAGTTGAATGTGATTCTCAGTTGTACAAAACACTTATCATGAGTGCAGGTGCAAACTTCATCCTCCTGTCGGTCACTTTCCAATCCCATTTCCATCATCCCATTTCCTGTCATCATTGACACACACAAATAGACCTTCATACACTTTCAAATAGCCACGGCCCAATTTCTGTGGGATCAAGATTATGACTCTTGTCTCTTCAGGAAGTGTCCAGATGCTAATTGAGTTTGCACACTCACATTTCGTATGTGCTGAAATGGTGTGTTTCACAGCATCAGAACTGTAATGTTGAAGTGCGCAGTGCTTTCAAAGTAGGTCTGGTACAAATTTGAGGTTTAAATCACATACCTGAAACTGCACAAATTTCATTGAAATCCGCCACTTTATCAAACATGACGTCACATGTCAAACTAGAAGAGTTCCCACATGTGAGGACTCAAATGATGATGGGTGTTCCTCTGTGCAGATGGCTTCAATGAGTGACAAACTTGAGGTTTGCAACTTGACTATGGCTGCCGCAACTCCCTTCATTAAAAGACCAGAAAGAATTGACAAGGGAGTGGACTGAGGGAAAGCTCGAAAGATTGCAAGGATCGTCATCTTTTGACATTTTTTCTTGAACATTCGTAGGATTCCTTGGCATTTGTTTCTAGTAGTACGTGTCCAATGAATGTAAAGAAGGAAGAGGTTCTCCAAATATTAAGAGAGGGAAAAGCCTCATAAATGCAAGTGACCCTATGTTATCACTCAGTTTGTAATTCGTCATTCCATATATACAATCTGGCATGTTCTATAAGCAAATGATTGGACATCCTTCTACATTTCAAGTTTGTGAACACATTCGAAGCTCATTTATCCTCCAAGGTTGTGTCATACTAAAGCCGGTGCATAGTAACACATTACCGGTAGACATTCTGGAACATGTCCCATGTCCCATTTTGGATTTAGACATAATTTTTTCATGGAAGTCTACTTTATTTCACGTCTGTTAAATGGAAGCACCACAAGGTCAATTGCAGAAAAATGTGGTTTGTAGCTTGTTAAGCTGACTGGAGACTTGCAGCTTCTAACCGAGGACAAAGCTTCAGGCTGTTTTCGGTGTAAATTTACCCTGTGTGAAACATCTCTTCGATATCCAAAAATATCCCAAAGTCTCCGGTGCACCAAATCCCCAGTAGTAAGAACTTTGAGACATAACTCACAGGAAATTCAATATTGTGATCCAAAGAAATAGCTACTAATATCCAAATGAAAGTACGCGTTCGTAGTCACAAGATTGTGATTCCATATTTGCAGAGTCTTAACTTTCATGTAATAAGCTTATGCCACATTACCTGCACGCTGCCAGAGGATGGGAAGAACACTTTATATTTGTGCCGGTACTGCACTCCTCGAAATTGTCAAAACCGAGCTTTCAGAACTCTTTCAGCTCCACTAATGCTCAGCCAGGCTCCACCTCTTGGAGGAAGCAAGTTAGCTTCTCTGAAGTGCCGAAAGCTTGACATATGACAGAACAAGCAAGACTGATGAAGTCCCAATCGAGCTGCCAATTCGGAGCTTCGTGCACAATCCTTGCATTTGGAAAATGCCAATTCAGCTCGTCAAATTTGATCTTCCCACTTCCCAAGCTTCTTCAACACCTACAACCACATATTCACAACTGTGTTAAAAGCGAATTCAGAAGCCATTCACAACTACGCAACATTTAGCACAAACATGCATCGCACGAGCATGAACTGCGACTCCTAGCAGAGACATACAACGTCGAGACCAACCTGGAGTAAATCTTCAGATATGGGGAACTGGAATTTCATGATACTGTATACCGGTACTTGTTTACAGGCTCCATTAACCATCAATCGTTAAGTACATTACAGACTGCATGGACCATACAGGTAAGCTTTGCCTTGTGCTCAGTGTGAAAATACTTAATCTCTTGACATTTGGTTTTTTGCAATTGATTTTTGCTGGACACAAAATAAAAGTGCAAATTTTTTTGATGGTGCAGGTTTCTAGACTGTTCTAGGAAAGGGTTCAAAGTTCGGGAACCTGTTTGGTGAATGGAACCTAGATCTCCCTTATTGCTGTATGGTGAATGCAGATTTTCCAAATGTTACCTCATCTGGGCTGAGACAATCACGCCTATCACGGATCTCCACATATTCGTCAGTTTCACGTTGCTTGGACAGAAATTCCGACGTGTGGCACATCTCCTTGTGGTGAGGCAGAGGATAAGATTCAAGTTCATCAGTGACCATGTACGAGTTAGGCGCCGACTGATACCAAACTGAGTGCATGGGCTGCTCCGGACTCCTCGTCTGGGCAATGTACAGCCCGGGCGAAGCCCAGTTATCGCGACTGCAATGTGGACATTGATATCTCAATGCTCCAATGTCGCTGGTGAAATAACTACAGAAGTCGCACTTTCCATAAAGATGACGGAAGAAAGTGGCATCCACGAACCGCATGCCGGGCCGCAGCCATAATGGGCGCAGCCCCACTCTTGTGAAGCAATTTTTTGGCAGTATTTCGTCATTCTCTTGAATCTCCGTGACAACTCTCTTCACATCGACTTTCTCATGGCGATGGTTATTGGTCTCCGACACGAGAAAACGCCCTGTGCACAAGCAGGCCCGTTAGAAAAGCACTTTAATTTGCTCCATTAGGAAATATCAACTCTTAGTTTGCAATGGTTTTAGTTGTACCCCGTCCGCACTTTCCTAAAAGCTTATGGTCTATTGTGAACCATTGCAAAAGTCTTAACTTGGACACTGTACCAATGCATATCTACGCCTAAGTTGCAATCGATGACATTGCACAGTGTTGTACTAAATCATTGCAAAAATTGTAAGTAGGTTTCTGACTGTCATTGCAAAACCGCTGACAAAACTAATATTGCCACACCAGCCTTCCGTACTAGTGATTGGATTCTACATTACAGGAATCACAATGAGCTGCTCAAGTTATTTGCAATCCACCGTGTGTAAAAACGGCATATGTGTCGCTCACTGTGCGATTCCTATGGATTCAATTCCACTGTTATTGCACGGAGAATTTGTATGAATCAATTTCGAATACTCCCGTGTACAGCTTTCCTTGGAGTGTCCGCGCATGCCGTCCATTTCCCTAAAACTAATTTCACGTCACTACAAGAGGAACTGGCGGATGCAACACACCAGCAATTATTTCGCAATGGTTTTGTATTGGAACGTACATTGTCCAAAACACATGGTTTAAAATAATTTTATTTCAAGCTACGTCATTGCAAGGCAAAATTGAAGTATAATTGCAATCTCGCCCTTAACTTCTGTACTTGTGTGTGCTGATCGATGTGGGTTCAGGTTTACCTGCAGTAGAAAAGAAATCCACTCGGAAACCCGGAAGGGTCTGAGAAATCACTGTCATTGCTTCCTGACCCGGCGAGCACACGCAGTTTGATTTTACTTCCACTCCCATTTTGCAGTATATTATGATCTTCCTCAGAGTCGCTGCTAGTAATATTGGCGAACGAACCATGGCCATCTGTACGACTTCAACTCCGAGTGCTGTAGAATGTAGATGCAGCTTGGAGAGTAACTAAGTCCAGCTCGATCAGCGCATGCAATTCAACACCCCGGAGCAAATCAAATCGACTGGATCGGTGATCAAATCGATTGGGTCGATTCAATTCTCAAACCAGCTGGGCGAGCTGCAGCTACCCTCAATAGCTAACTAAGCGAAGCAATTCAAAGCTCCGTAGGTCAGATCATATTAGAAAGATGATTGCAATAATATAACTAACTTAACAGAATCGTGTAGTACGGCAGTCGATTCATGATCGATTTGCAACTTCGATCAAACTCTAAGGTAGGAGGCTCATAAGTCGACCATGTAAGCAGTGTAGGAGGTCTGTGCGGAGCTGCGTGCATCAGATTGCTTCAAATTTTTTTTGGCAAACAGAGAAATGAACAAGACATCACTCACAAAATTTTCAGAATTTTCAGAGCTCACATGCATTATGTGGAATATTTCAAAGTTGGATGCACATAGGTCGCTATTTCTGTTCCTAGGCAACAAGTGAAATGAACCAGAACATGTCCTGGAATTGATTTAATGACTGCGAAAAGTGATGGGATTGATGCTTGTCTGTGCGTGGTTCAGTCCTTAAAATACACTTGTGAACTTTAAAAGCCAAACACAGACATGCTAAACTTGCCCACTTGAAACTTTGTCAGTTTTTTTAATTTATTGTAATGCCGTTGTAAGAATACACTGTACATAAATCAAAAGCAATGAAGTGAGATGAAAAAGTACACCCGTCGCAGTTGTAAAAGCGCTCAGGCACAATGTACTATGGTTCCTTGCCTGCGACACTAGTACCTACCACATCCATGTACAGAAGTAATTAAAAAAAGACTTGGATTTGAGAAAAGAGCCGTTGCTGACAACGTCTCTTTTGTGTGCTGTCCTCCGCTGTCCTCTGCTCCACTTCGACGTCTTCCGCTCCGACGTCTTCTGCTCCACTCCGATGGCTTCCGCTGCGACGCCTTCAGGTCTACTTCACTCCCGTCCGCTCTGCTGCGTTCCACCTGCCTTACAACACACTAGTGATCCAATGCAGTCTGCTCCGTTACCCTCCATTGCAGTGCTGCTCTGTTGCCTTCTGTTGTAGTGCGCTTCAGTGGCAGTCAGTTACTGAAGATCATTGCGCCCCAACCCTGCCTCGGATTCCATCTCCGATTTGGTGACATCTTTACAGGTAAAACTCGCACACCTGTAATATTTATAAGTATTGGACATTATTCTTTCAGTTCTCATCTCCCTGTTGTACACAACTTCATTTCTGTCTGCAGCCCCTTGCATTCTCTTGCATTGTTGACACCTCCACAGCAGCTGCTACTATATTTTTTTGTAGGATTAGTATGTAACTCCCTTCCTTGCTTCTTCCTGTTAGTCCACACCATCTGCAATGTGGAGCGCATTGCTTGCTAGTCTATTTCACAGGTAAGTGTTTCCTCCATCTCTTTTCAGTTTTCTTGTTGTATTTTTTTGGTTTCAACTTCTGTGATGGCAGCGCTACTCATACTTCGCTTTCCTTTTGTCATTGTACATATATGTGCATTGGTTTTCTGAACTGCCTAGTCCTCCGCCCCTTCATGTAGGTCGCTAGTTCACAACAGTGCCGCTTGTTAGAACGTGGACTGCACTACTGGTAAGTACTTCAGATTCAATGTTCCCCAAAATTAAGAAACTACTCATTGTCCTTCCTCCTCATGTGTCAAGTTCAACTCAGTGCAGCAGCATCACTGTATAGAAGGCTTTGGGACTGATTGTTTCCAATGGTAGTGCTTGATGCAGGTCCTCCGGTATTGACTGGAAACGGCAGCATTGCGAAATGCGAAGTTTGAGAACTCACCAACGGGGGACGGAAGCATTGTACCATGCCATTGTATTGTTGCTGTGGCTAGAAGAAGGGCGGCCCGGACTGTCGAACTTCATGTAACGGAGGTATGTGCGTTGTGTCCTCTCTTCTCTTCTTTGCCCTCTTCCTTTGCAAAGCTATCTTCTGATTTTCTTTACAAACTTGTGGCATGAACCCGCAGTATGGAGCTCTGTAGCCTACTATAGGGGCATTGGCTTTTATAGCAGCATGTAGTTTGTCCCCCAACACACGAACGTTTTTGACACTCCATAGTTCTTTGTGATTTTTCTTTGATCGAGCTAGAGCTGCCCTCTCTTCCTTCGCTAGTAATTTCTGCCTTTTCTCTTCAGCTTTCTTATCCTTATTCGCTTCCATTTCTAATTTCCGCCTTTGTTTGTCGTTTGCAGCTTCTTCCCTTCTTGTGGCGACATCTTCAAGCTCCTTGATGTGCTCCTCCTCTGTCAGTAAAATGGACTTGTGGTAATCTATTCTAGGCTCCATATGAGTCTTTGACTTGGGTGGTAATTTCAGTCGTGGGAACTCCAACAGCTCAGAGAAGCTGTTCCTGTCAACTTCTTGTATGTCAACCATCTGTAGGTCTTCTTCACTGTGAACATCATTTTCTGCATCATCACCTACTTGTTCTAAGTCCTCCCCATCAATGTCTACATAGTACTGCTGGCAATGTGGAACATCCGCAGCTTCTTCCTCAAATATTTCCTCCACTTCCCATTGCTCAAGCTGATTGTCACTTGAACCTGCAGCAGTGCTTGCTTGACTGTTTTGATTGCCTGCTTCATTCTCTGCTCTGTAGTATGCCTCACTAGGTCCCATTTTGTCCTTCACAGCACTTGGGTTGATGGGAAAAATGCCTATAGACTCAAATCCTTTGGTTATATTTTTGACAGACAAAGCTCTTTTTAGAGCATGTGATACCCATTGGGCAAGGTCCTCCTTCATAGGTATTGTTCCCTTATGTGCCAATGTCCACTTGTCTCTGTAAGCACGGAAATATAACTTGAACGGTTTGAAGCAGCTTACATCCAGGGGTTGGAGAGCATGGGACGTATGAGAAGGCAATGTCAACAAGTCAAGCCCTCTGTGCATAGCAAGCTTGATGACTTCCAATGTGACGTGGGAACTATGTCCATCTAGGATAAGCAAATGCCTGTTGGATGGTGATATGCCATACCTTTTTGAAACTGTAAATAAAAAGTGAAACATCCAAGCTTTGAATAAGTAATGTGTCATCCATGCCTTAGGCTACATAGCCATGACTGCTCCACGTTCTCTTGTTCTCTTCAAGAAGTGTCTTGTTCTTCTTTTGCCTTTGAAGATGTAGAAATTAGGCAAACTCTCTCCTTTGGCGTTGATGCAGGAAAGAACAGAGAGCCACTCTCTTTGGTCTGGTGTGACAGTATGTACATTCCTTGAACCTCTTCTTGCAAGAACGAATCCGCCACCATCTTTACCAGCTTGGGCACCGCTTTCATCGCAATTCCAAATATCGTTGGCTTCGTATTTGTGCATGTTGTACAACTTTTGGAGATTCTCATAGAATGAAGCCACTGTTTCTGGACAGAGATTTTTAGCTCTTTTTTGATCCAGAGCTTGGGGCTTCCTCATGGCTAATTCATCATGTCTATTCTTGAAGCACTTCACCCATCCAGGACCTGGCACACCATCCTTGAAAGGGGTGACCCTAGCTTGGGTAAGAATTCCCACTTTTTCTCTCAATTGTCCAAGTGTGAGGGGAAAACCCAAATTCTGCATTTGCAAAAGGTACTGTACAAGTTCATTTTCTTCTTCTTCAGTAAGAACACCTCGTCTGCCTCTTCTCCTGTGAATGGTCGTGCCATACAGATGGCCTCTGAGACTGGATGCAGGGATTCCGTTATTTCTGGCTGCTTCCCTCAAAGACAGTCCGTCGTCAACATCTTCGATAGCACTTTGTAGTTGCTGGGACGTCCAATTGCCATTTAACTTGCGCTTGCCAATGGGCTTGGATTGGGGACATTTTGGAATAGATTGGACGTCAAAGAAATCAGGAGCTGTCATACCTGGGACATGCTCCGTTGTAGCTGACGGTGGGTCATCGGTGTTGATGAACACCCGCTTGCTGGCGCTCCTGTTTCGGCGCTGCTTTGTTTTTCTGCTGTTGTTCGGCTTCTGTTGCAGGTGTAGCCCTCGAGCTGTGCGTCCCCAAGGCCACGACTTCTCCACTTCTGCCGTCAGATGAGGCGCCGCATTCTTCCGATGGGACCGTCGAGAGGACCCACCCCAGTTGATATTGCCTTCAAATTGCTCATTGTCACCGAAGTAAGCATTTTTTGCCACAGTGTCATCGGCTTCGTGCAAGTCATGTTCACTACTTTCGAACTTCGGGACGCCTTCTCTGCTAGCAGTTCGTGCATGCGACTTGGTGGAGGGTCTCCGTGGCTGTGGACGTAGCACTCTTCTGCGCTCCATCGCTTCAGACACATTGGATGGCTCTCCTACATCTGCGGCATCCTCAAACAAGACACCCGTGGCTAAGAGCTTTTGGAAAGATTCTCTTTCTCCTACATCTCTCCACTAGAAGAAACCCGCGATTTTTGTGACATGACTATAACGTGGTAGTCATGTTTGCGTGGACATCAGCTACGTCAACTTTGATATCAAAAGAAATCCGTCAGGATTGACAAGGCAAAAAACATGCAAAATTACAGAAAACATGATAAGATTTAGGAGGATGTCTTAGAAAACATGGTCTTTTAAAATGTTAAGAAGTTGCCATGTGGCTGCCACATGTGCGCCACCTCAGTGATGATGGGGCAGTGAATGCCACATAAGCTACTTTTTCATCCATTTTTGGATGACGTTAGCCACGACATCACTACCACATGTCAACTTTGTAGTAGTTCAGAATTTTGACATGTTCATTGTATTGTGTCCAATCTGAAGTCCAAAAAGACATCTTCTGTGACATGCACATGTTTCCTTTGATGTTTACAATTAAATCATTTACATTGTCCCTTATGCTATGGCATGTCCTTTACAAAATGGATGTCCACCAAGACATCCACATGTTTTTTGGGACATCAACTACAACATCCACATGTTTTCTAAGACATCAATTGAGATAACCAACTACATTCATACACAATACAACATATTTCTTGCACAATACAGAATACATTAAAAATATAACATACATTATACAACATTCATGATTTACACAACATACATTATACAACAAGTACAGTACACCATACAAAATACACTGTATTTGGGAATTTATTGTGAGTTTATTGAAATGAAAACACAAGCTTATATAGAAGTGGGGTGGTAGGAAGTATGGAAAACCATATGGGATATGTAGAACGTGTAGTTTGTATTAAAAGTAAAATTTCAAAGATGAACATGAGATGAACACGGCAATGCCTCATTTGATGTCTATGAAAACATTTGGATGTCTCAATAGACATTGCAAAAATGTCTCTAGAAACATTTGATTTGATATCCCTAGAAAACAACTCAAAAAACATGTAGACATCTTAGTCAATGTCTCAAAAAATAGAATAAAAATTCTCAAATGTTGTAGATTTTTAATTACAACATTACAACCATTGGATTTTCATTTTTCAATTCCATAAATAAATTGTTAACAATTTAGTATTTTGAATCATTCTCTACATCTTTCTACTTACTATTTTTTTCCTATATGTTTTACAATTCCAAAAAATCTGAATTTTTTAAAGCATGTAGCCAACTTAACTTGAAGAATGATTCCACAGAGTTGCAACCATTTTGGACAATTTTTCATAATGATCTGACCTTGTGAAGTGCATCTGCCCAAATTTTTGCAGGGGCAAAAAAAAGAATTTTGTCACTTCAAACTCTAATATCTTACAATCTACAAGGTAGAAAATTTTGAAATTTTTTGCACATCTTCTCAAACTAGCATACTAAAAGATTGTATGGTTACACGTGTCAAAAAAAGTTTTTTTTTCAGAAATTTGGTACTTATATAAAAAATGGCAGTTTTTGAGCATTTTTGGTGATAACATAGTCAAAGAACTTTAGGGGTTAAGTTATTTCAACCTAACTTTGAATTAGAGTTGAATTTTATTAAAATTTTGATGAAATATTAAGTTTTCATCATAGTTATTGAATTTCGTTGGAATTTAAATCACATTCAAAATCAAATTATACCTATTAAAAATTTCAATTGATTAAAATTCAAACTTTGAATTTATACTCTATGGAAAACTCCAAATGATTTTGATAGATTTTGGAAGATTTTAAAATATTCTAATACAATTTGAATTGTGAAATCCCTAAAACATGAATTATTTTCAAAATGTCCTATTTTTAGTATTCTTGAAAATTGTTTTTCCTACTTTTTACAAATTAAAATGTCAAAGTACCTATCTTTGTGAGATTTTGCACTTTTCCAGTTTTTCCACTCACAATTTTCTTTTATGCTATTCCTTCCTAGGGTATCTTTTTTGTAAAGGTGTATACATTGGACATATTTCTCATGTTTCTTTCAAATTGTTTTTCTAATAAAGAAGTATTTCAGCCAAAAATTATGAGGACTGTGCAAATGCTACAAAAATAAGTTTTTTTTCTTGCAATGACCCCAAAGTCTGTCTACACCTTTGTTCGTAGTATGTATCAAACTCCATCTATGTGTACAAAGCAAATGAGAGAAAATGTATTTCTTTTAGGAGATTTTGTATACTTTGAATTTTTTTTAAAGATAGCAAGAGCACATGAAATGGAAGTCATCAATGTCAATTGATAGTGCAAGTATTATATAAAAGTAATTGAACCTAAAATGTACTAAAATTGTGACATTTAATGTATGAAAAAACTTCTAATTTGTCTTACAGAAGAATGTAAAGTTCTAGAGATGCAACTCTTGTATGATATGCAAGGGTCAATGGCATTAGAACAGATTACAAGACAACTTCTATAGAAAAGTATATGAAATTAGATTGATCAAGAAGGTACATGAGGACCAATTAGAAAAAGATGAAATGTAGAAAAAATTGACTTATATATTTAAAATAAAAAAATAAAAAACAAATATATATATATGAAGAATAAAAAGATGTATGTGGAGTTTTTTAAAATCCATAGAAGGAGTTCCCTCCAATTGAAATTAACATTTGTTTGTGATGTTCTATTTCTTTTTTAAATTACCGAGAACACCAAATAGTTGGGTAGATTTTGGTATGATGCATGCATTAAAAAAATTCATGTAATAAGTTTTTTAATACTACTATTGTCTTTGAAGAATATACATGTCATGTATATGAATATGATTTTGGATTTTTTGTTGGAAGGGCTACGAGCAATTTTTACATTATAGCAAATTACATTCATTGAGATTGAAGAAAAATGCATTATAAGCAATTATAATGAATGGTATATAATATGAGAGTTGCTTATCTAGGTGTGAAATGGATTGTATAGTCCCCTTGTGGTATGAAATGGATATTGATTATGCTCAAACATACTTAATATTCAACTTGATTTGTGGATAGTTTTTCTAAAGAAAAAATGACATAGTCGCTTTTTCAAAACAAAGTTCTTTATTCAATCAATGACCAACACTAGAAGTGACGACAATGGAAGCCCTTCTTGTAGATGCAGTGCAATAAAATCCCCCCATTGAATAGAAATTAAAACAAATGCTAGGAATTATTTTCTTGCACTTTCTAATTAAAAATATAGTGGAATCTTTCATCTTTGTAAATGGATGTCTTTTGTGGAAGGTGGGGGTTGACTTTTTGTTTGGATGAGCATCATATTTTCTTACAAAAATTACTTCTATGATACATTTATGAACTATCAATATTGTAGTATTATATTAGGGATAGAGGAATTATTGTAAACAATTTGAATACAATGAAAATAAGAGTTCATTTATTCCTATAAGTTGTTGATGTATATGAACATAATTTGAAAAGTCCGCACATGCTTTGAAGCTTCCAGTACAACATATACACATGAATCGTAAGATCGGAAGTGAAGTGTAGTACATTGTACTTGGCATATGAAATTCTAAAGGATTTAGACATATTTCCAATAATTATGTTTATATACATACATGCTTATAGAAGAGATGCCAACAAATTTTGTGCTTCATGAAATCCTAACTAAAGAATAGTAAATAGTAGCTTCATCATCCATTCATGAAAGGGTTTTTTGGAAGACTCCCAAGCAGCTACCCTTCTCCTATGATTTTCAGATTGGGTTAACATTTTACATGGATGTCCAATAACTCTTGGAAATTTACTTGTAGTGAAATTGATTGACTTTGCCAACATGGCATTGTCATATTGTTTTGCATATCACAAAAAATATGACAACATTTTTTTGGATGTCTTGCAAAACATACTTGTTTTTTGTATAATGCCCATGTTTTTTCATGGACATGTACACGTTTTTTGCAATGTCCATCGGAATTTGCCACCCATTGGTTCAAACTTTGTGACGCCGTCCTGTCCGCAAAAACATGCCGTGTTTTTTGTTGCCATCACAAAAAACGCGGGTTTCTTATAGTGCTCGCCCAATCAAATAACTCAGAGTTCTGTTCATCTACATAGTCTTCTTCCTCTGCACTGTACTCTTCTTCCTCTCCAGCGTAGTCGGACAAGCTACTTCCCCAACCGCGGCGTTGAGGCCAAGTCCCCTCATCTTCGTCGCTTCTTTCTTCAGACACACTCTCCGAACTCATGGCAATGAACTAATTCTTACTGCACTTCTTGTGTTCAGTTAACAAAACGAATCAATGACTTGAAGATGTTTCACTGATTGCTATGTCTGTGGTTCTCACACAATTTCAGAAATTGTGTACTAACTTACAAGTCTGCCTTGCAAAAAATCCTCATTCTTCAGTGTACACATTTGCCAAATACAACATTGATTTTCTTCAAGGCCAACTGCCAAGTCCTGGGATACAGTGTTACAATTTTTAATTAATTTAGTTTTATCTTAATGAATTCTCTTTGCTTACGTTTCCCAAACCGGCGGTCATGGAAGCAAAAACCATGCCTCTTTCCATTATAACAACGCCGGACTTGTCACTGTAATCAATGTCACTAACTTCATATTCAATTATTTGTTTATGAAGGCCGTCATAGAAATCATCCACTGCAGTCTTTCTTTGTATGCAATCCTTTTCCTAAATCAAAGTTCATAGTACAGTAATCCTTATACTTTTAAATAATTGTAAAAAATTATGAGTGCTAAAGGTGCACAGTAGAATACTACCAAGGAGACCACAAATAGCCTTAAATCAATCATCTAAGACGCCAATGTGCGGACAGAAAAATTCTCATCCATTTGAAGTACATTGTGCACAGTTTATAGCATTTTTATAGGCTCGGTTCTAAATGCCCGAACGGAGTTCGAGCCTCCTACCTTAGAGCTCGTCAAGTTTGTCAAAACTTCAGCCCACATGCTCCAGTACAATGAAATAACCATCACGCAGCTTGAGGGATGAAAGGGAGAGACGACGGGGAGCTTCACAACTTCCCAGTGGCCGACGACGTAGCTAGTGCAGAATTGAAGCATTAATTCAAGCTCATGAGATTTTTTTTTCTCTTTGAAAAGGACGGTGGGATTTAAGAAAAAAGAAATACAACTTACCGTACTACAGCGGCCATTACTCTGCCAGTTTGAGCAGATTTTCAAAATGCCGGCTGGGAATGCTATTTGGATTTGGGTGGCATTGACGGTGGATTAATTCCGAAGGCGGGTGCATGTGCGAGATGATCGGCTTTGTAGGGCTCATACCGCTATTGACCTTTGCAAGTACCTTCGCCTTTTGCAGGATTTGCAGGATTTATTAGGTGACCTAAATAAATTGAAATCTCCTTGCTATTACGTAGTATGCTATGAAAGCGTCCATCTTCTTTAAACCTCCCCTATTTTTATGTGGAGAATGGAGTATGGGTGATCCTTAAATGGACCACTATAGCAATTGTATGCATTAACAAAAAATTATTTTTCTATTGCAAGAGTCAATCATTGTCTTTAATTTCCGCACATCTCTTTAGAAGTTGCAAGTGGGTGGATTATGGAAGACCTATGGTTACAAATAGGTGCCTATTTCCAGAATCTTTAAAAATTTATAACTAATTCAAAAATGCTTGGAAAAATACAAAACCACTAACTTGTGTTAAGTTCCACATCTATTTTGCTTTCTCTGAAAAATGATTGAAAAATAATTCTATCAACAAAAGCCATTACAAAGATTCTGAGGCCTCCAAAGGCCTCCTAGCTTTTCCCCCCTGTGTGTAATTAGGGAATTTTTTTTTCCGGATCTGATGTAGCACTGTTGGTGCCACGTCAGCTCCACGTTAGACCGGCAACTTTTTTTTATATATTATTATTATTATTATTTCAATATTTTAAATTTTAAATTGCACTGTGGGGCTGCCAATTTTTTTAAAAATAGCAACTTCTTTCAGGCCTCAAACTTTTCCTAATGCTATGAAAAAGGTAGACCAGCTCTTAAATGGTCGCTTTTAGAGCATATTGCCTTAACTTAGTTAAGCAGTTTTGGGTTTATAATTGAGTACTTTACACAAGAAGAACGGTAGGGTGTCACCCCAAGGGTATTATAGTTCAACATGCATCTTTATCCCCCCCAAACTTTATATGTTAAGGAAGTTAGGGGGGGGGAAGATGCATGTTGAACTATAATACCTCCCGGGTGACGCCTTGCCGTTCTTCCTGTGGTAGTTGACTATGAAAAAACAATTCTAATAAAGATTATGGAATTCTAGAGAAATCATTTTTTCAAATTTAAATAAATTTTTTTAAGGAGAAAATATGGATTTTGAAGGAATATCCTTACTTTAAGAATTTGTTGGGTTTGATTTCCCAACTTTAATTGAATTATCACCACCACACGTTGATCCTAACTGAACAGTGGGGTGGGGTAGAGTGAGCTCTTGATGACAAAAAAAAATTATTAGCATATCAAGTGGTTGGTACTTGATATTGTTTAAGTTATATTAGGGAATTTAATGTAAAGTAGGAGTAGGATATGGAGAGAGCAATGGAGAGAGCTTCATGTACGTACGAGAGACAAATTTTTTGAAATCTAATTTCTATTGTACAGGGCATCTAAGCTTACAAGTTACAAGCTAGGAAGCAAACATGCCCCCGGTAATTCAAAGGATCATGTCGTAGGTTGTTGTTTTTCTTTTTCTTTTGTCATTTTCCATGAAATGGCGAAGTGGCGATATTAAATGTGACAGTGGTGTTCCAAGTTTCAACATTCATCCACGTACTAGATAGAAAATGTGATACTACATATCTATAATTCTATTTTCATTCACAATGTGGCAATTTCATCCAAGATTTTTCTTGAACTTGAAGTTTTTTTGGTGATTTCATCCAAAATTTTACTAAAAATTTCCTATAGCTTGGTGCTAGGTCAAAAATTTTGGTGCAATTTTGCACCAAATCGCCATTAGATGGAATTCAGCCATCGGGGAGGGCTGTGAGTTCCCTAGTCGAAATTTGCCAAAACCCGCCGTTCTCCGCCTGTGTTGACCTGGCCAAGCGACTATCAGGTCAGATTTTTTGAAAAATAAAAATAAAAATAAAAATTTAACCTTGTTTTTCATTTTTAAAACTTAAATTTCTTTTTTTTTTTTTTTTTTTTGAAAAAAAAAGAATTCTGACACCCACGTTCGATGGGGGCCGGGGGAACGGAGCTGGGAACGGGCCTGAAACAGACCTCCAGCCCCCCCGAATCCCATCTAATGCAAAAAAAAAACCATTGGTTGCAGGGAGGTTAGTGTCGCGGCCCTTTTCCCAAATCCAATGTCTCAATCCAAATCAACATCTAAACTAGCACTCGCAGCTTTATTTAACCCCTAAATGTTTTTGACTTTGTTTTCACCAAAAACACTCCAAAAGACCAAAACTGCCATACAAGTATGGAAGTACCACATTTTAGAAAAAAAAACATTTTTCAATACAAATAACTATAGGATCTTATAGTATGTTAATTTGAGAAGATGTGGAAAAAACTTCAAAAATTTCCACTATGTAGATTGCAAGATATTAGCGTTTGAAGTGACAAAAATTCTTTGAGGGACCCTACGAAAAAACAAGCAACTGCACTTCACAAGTTCAAATTTGTATAAAAAAAATGTCCAAATTTGTGGTGCTTCTTTGGATTCATTCTTCAAGGCAAGTTGGCTACACATTTGAAAAAACTTAGATCATTTTGAATTGTTCAACATATCGGAAAAAATAGTAAATAGAAAGAAGTAGAAAATGATTCAAAACACTAAATTGTTGAGAATTTAGTTATGGAATTGAAAAATGAATATCTACATGTTTGTAATGTTGTAATAAACAATATACATTCTATGACCTTATTTTTCCAAAAATATTGAAAATGGAGTTAAATAAAGGACTTCAAAGTTTATTTTAGAGTAGAAAATTTATAATTGCCCAGAAACTAAAACTCTTCATAACTTTCATTTCATTAATCAAAATGGAATAATTCAAAGATTTCCACGTATTTATAAATCTAGAAAACTAATTTCAAATTTTATTTCATAGAAAAGGGATTTTTAAGGATTTTTTTAAGCTACCCAAGTTGCTCGCCAAACAATGAAAATTACATATCATACAATAATTTTTATCCATATAGTCAAAAGTTATGAAAATTGTTGGGCCTTAAAGAAAAAACTCGTTCACATGTTGTGTGAAAATTTCAAAGAAAAATATGAAAATTCCATTCGCAGTGACTAGTGAGCTACCCAAAATCACTATGCTGCCCCAAAACATAGTTTGGTCTTTTAGAGGTCAATTTCTCTCATCAATCTCTTCCTTGAATTTCATAATCACATTTATTTATTTTAAAGTTGTGAAGAAACCTCAGATTGAACCTTTTGTACTTTTAATGCACAAAAAATCAACAAATCTTTGAGTGTATTGCTTCATTCCAGAATTAATATACCTTGCTTAAGTATTAGATATGAGAAGACAAATCTAGAGCCCCTTAAGAATACGGAGTATTGTAGTGGATGCATTGAAACCATTAAAAAATCTTCATGTCCAAACTTATACTATTGCTGGGCCAAATAGTAGTTGCAGAGTAGATACCGTAAGTATAAATTTTCTTATGCATCTTCAAAGGGGAGTGAGATTGTATACTAATACAAGTAAGGTATAAAGTAATTGTACCTAATTTTGAACCCTTTCTAAAACTACCCCTATAGATTCTTGTCTAAAATGTACTATCTTTATTCATATGTCTCTAGGGGTGGTTTTAAGTACACTTATTTCAATAGTTTGAAATTTCATAGTTTGTTACCATGGAGTTCAAAAAATGCATAAGAAAGAAATCTAATAATCATTTGACTTTCAAAAAATAAATATCAAATAAAAAATTAGGAAATTTAACTCCTAAGTTCTTTCATGTTTAGAAGCCCAAAACTTATTTAAAATACTTGTACCCAAAGGAAGGCTAAAATCTTCATTTATATTTATCTTTTAACAAATCTAACCATAGAATCCTAAGGTTAAATTGTTCAAGTACGTCTTTCAGAAAATTTAGACTAAGTAACCCTAACCATTGCAAGTTCAATGTGTCTAAACCAAGGCTTTTATTTTCATTTTTTAAGAATAGCCACAATGGCAATTTAAAATGTTATAGTGGTGCTCCAAATTTCAACATTCATCCACATATTGGATAGAAAACATCACATTTGTACATATCACATGTCAATTTGACAATTTTCATCCAAGTTTTTTCTTAATGTGAAATTTTCTGGCGATTTCATCCAAGTTTTTTGGCATTTTTTTAGGTGTTTTTTAGCCAAATTTTTTTTTGGTGCAAACTGGCACTAGAAAGCCAAAAAAAGAGCCCTGGTCTAAACTTCAAAATATATGCTTTTTTAGCTTTCCGAAAGGTGGAATTTTGTCTTTCAACATTTTTAGAAAAGAAAACATATGTCCCATAACTTGTGCATTTTAGTCAATATTTTGTAAAATGGATTGACAATTCTTTTTAGATTTAACTCCAAAAACTTTTATATTTGTATTTTTTAAACTACATAGTAGTACTAAATGAAAGAAAAGCCTAAAATGCTAATAACTTATAAAAAGAGTTGAGAATTATTGACCCCAATGTTGAAAATCTTCTAGTAAGCAATTGCATTCTTTGTTTTTGTTTTTATTTGAAAATTTTCAAAATTGAATTCAAAAAAAAAACTTTATATATTTTTTTGGCCTCTATTGCCTACAAAATAAAATTCCTCATAAATTTCACTTCATTATTTGGAATTGAATGGTTCAAATGTTTTTGAGTAGGTATCAATGTATACAATCCAAAAAAATTACCTAATCTTTTTTTAGAATATGTTTTTAGCTCCTTACCTTGACATTGAAATTTTAAAAATTCTAAATTTTACAGTATTTATCATAATGATTCAAAACAAAGTCTCACACATAGATTAAAATGATTAGCATCCATCGCTAAAGAATTTATGCAAAAATTCTAGATTAGAAAATCAAAAGATCTTGCTAGAGTGTGAGTGTTTCAATACCTACTTTTGTCCTTTGATATTCAAATGTGCTAAACTAGGTTCTAGTAATTACATGAAATTTATGTTATTGGGGTGCCCAAGCGTCATCCATTGAGCCGTCCAAGCTATGGATTTTTTCTAAATGCCTATTGGATGTGTACTTGTAAGATAAACCAACAAAATATAACCTAAAACACAATTCTAGACAATTGGTCAAACTAATTAAGGTCACTATGGTTTTTAGTGAAAGAATTTATAGTCTAAGTTTATCAAGCTTTAGTCAAAGATCAATGCATGAAATTTCTAGAAATATAAAATTTATTGAAATCTAACACTCTAAAGGGAAATAACAACCGGATAAAGTTTAACCTTTAGAATGGCAATCACTAAACTCTATCCATCCTTTTTAATTGACTCCTAATTCCAATTGGAGTTGGAATTTTTGCTGCAATTTTAGGTTTACATCTATCTAAATCCTAAGTTTAGACTTGGATGGACAAACTCTATTTAAATTCATCTATAATTCATTCCAAACTTCTTCCTTCAATATCTTCGAGATTTTCCTGTATTTAAATTTTTAAATATAGTTCTAGACTTCTTTAATATTCTTCTATGAGAATCTAAATCTAAATTTCTTCCTCAATTATCTTCCAAGTTTTTAACTTAATCCCCTAAGGTGTTGAATTACTTCTATTCAATTACTATTTTAGACTTTTGAAATTTTTTTCTTAAAGATCTTGACTTTACCTATCAAAAATGCTAAGTTAATTCAAGTTTGCACTTTCTTAGTGAAAGTTATTGATGGATGAAGTTTGACCACTAATCAGTACTTCAAACATCATCCACTATTTATTATTATCCTACAGTTCAAAACTAATTTTAAATTTCACTTTCAAGATCCGTATTTTTCCAACTTCTTAAGTTCTAATCTTATTCCTTTTGGATGAAATAGACTAATTTTCGTCCAATTTATCCCCTAAACTTTATTTGTTTGAGACCTAATTCTTGAGTGTTTTTTATTTTTGGAAACCTTTGGATCTATTCTATAAGTTTCTAAAACTAAACTTGAATAAAATTTAACCTTAGTAGTCTGAATCTCACTTGTGCTTTGGTTATGGTTTAAGGTTCTTAATTAATTTTTTTTTAAAGATAGAATAATTAAGCACTTAACCATAAAGGGAGATTTGAGGCCTCTAGAAGACTGTCTAGTCATTGTTCCCTATGTTGTGAACCATGGGCGGACAGTCAAATTATTTAATAATAAATTCAAAAATTCAAAACAACAATAATATTTTTATTATATATTTTAAAGCATCTTTAAAAATACTCAAAAATTAATTTACATCATTAACTTTAATCAAAAGAGAATTTGCTCTTTTGATCGAAGAAGATACTGCTTTAGTGTGCTTTTAAAAATGATTGGACATGGAAGTCTATTTGTCACATTGAACTACTAGTTCAATGACGTTTGCACAGTCCGGGAACATTGGGGAACTCACAGTCTCCCAATGACTTGAAAAATCACGTAATGTTGTTGTCCATCTTGTTCCTTCTTGGTAATTTTCTCACTACTTAATGGTAATTTTGATTACAAATTTAGAACGCAAGTCCTATTCCAAAATCTAGTTAATTTTTTCTGCCCCTAACTTTAAAATCTTATTTCTTCCTTCTTCCTATTTTAATCCTAACTCCATTGGGTTTGAATTCATCTCCTTCTTTCTAACTTTTCCTTCTAAATATCTAATTTCTAATTTCCTTCTTTCTCTTTCTAACTCCTTCATTTCTTTCTCTTTCTATGTTTCTTCTTCTCCCTTTCTTTCTAATTCCCTATCAATTATTGGAAGTTACATCATTAACTTCGATCAAAAGAGAAAATTCTTCCCTTATGAAGTCACGTAGCCAAATCCCACAATATCCTTGTCCCCTATTTTAGAAACAAAAATCTATACTTATTCTAACTCTTATTGTATGGCTAAATGAATTTTGGAAACCAAAAGTCCTATCCTAAGTGCTATCTTCTATCTCCAATTTAATTGTCATACCATAGTTTTGTTCTCCCATCACAATTGTTGATTTCGATTGACTTGGTTTGAGTTTTTGAGTGATGTAAATACAGACTTGCCTTGAAGGCCTATGAGGACAAATTGAACCATTTATTTATAACAAATGTGTTCAAGAAACACTTTGCAAGTTTTTTCCATTAGAAAGAGAAGCTAATTTCACACAAGGTAATGACCTTGTTGCCACTTCGGATGAAATCCACAACCACGCCAAATTGCATGACTTTGAAGGCTATAGTATGAATTGCACTACCAATCTATAATCACCAAAGAGACTCTGAACGATTCTTTCCGTTGAATCCATCAATGCAATCCGATGAAGAAATGATCAAGTATGTGATTTTTGGTGAAATATTTGAGAATGGAGAAGTTGTTAAGGGCCATCGCTTCACATCCTCGTATCATGATGACACCTCAAAATCATGATGACATGTACTTGTGGGAAAAGAAATATAATTTTTAGAGTGCTTTTGGGCATTACAATTATGGCATTACAATTATAATTTCAACATATATACAAAGTACCACCTAACTGACAACTTTCATCAATCTTTTCAACACTAGCATTTTTTTTAAATTGTGCCATTTCATCAATTTTTTCTTTTTATAGAAAAGCTACATGAGTCTTCTTTCATTTCAACAGATAGAGTAATGAGTAATCATCAAAACTATTCTACACAAATGAAGAATTATGCTTGTTATAAGAGCTACGGTCAAACATCCCTAATCCTTTAGGGGTTAATTCTCCATGATAAGATGTAGATGAACTTTGTAGATGAAGACTCAAGAAAGAAAACAACAACCTTTCTAAAGACTATTAAATACGAAGTATTATGTAAGTCATTAGGGAGATTTTAGCTACTTGGGAGACTGTTTTAGGGCTGTTCCCATTGCTGGGAACCAGTCCTGTATAGTCAAAATATAATAATATTAAAAAAAAATTAAAAAATTAAAAAATTAAAAAAAAAATTAATAAAAAAATTTTGAATATTTTTTTGAATAAAAAATATATTAAAAAATAATATCTCACATGGCCATCTCCTGGCCACATCAGATCAACGTTCTTACAGCGTTCCCACAATTCCCATAGTCCGAGAACTCACAGTCTCTTAAAACTCAAAAATCTCCCCTAATGTATAATACCTCCAACGGTTGATTACATTAGACTAACTAAGACTATTTAAGAGTATCCGCACCTTTGCATTTTAACCCTTACAATACAAACCAAGTCCAAAGAGCATGGTAAAGGTCAAAATTGAACTAGGGTTTTTCTACTCTCTCTGCTACCAATGACATCTAATTAAAGGTTTTGGGATCATGAGACTATAGTGATGGACATTTTTCACATGGATATTGGAGCTTAGAAAGTGTTAAATCTCTATTGGTAATCAAGTTTACATTGATATTTCAATAATAGTTCTATTTAAAATATAGAAAATTTTCTAAAAGATTGACCATTAATTTGAAAAAATGAATTTATATCTATGGATTGTTGATTTTCTGATTTTAGATACAATGATATAACAAAAGAAATATTCACCATGATGTTTTGAACTATGATACAAACCTATGAAGAGATTTTTAGATTTTCTTGAGCATATATTTGCGTTTCATAAGAATAGTATCACTTTTATTTCAAAACCACTTTTAATTGAAACTCAAATGATTTACTAATACAACAAATATATATTTATAGCTAGTCTATTATATAATAACAAAAATATATATGACAAAATATTGAAACGCATGTGATAAAAACAAAATTATGACATATTTCTCCAACTGTGATCGATCAGCTGTTCAATTGACATGATTTACGCAAATCGGGAGACCAACCAGACCGCGATTGCTGCAAAAAATTCCAAATCACAAGGTTTCGTAGAGGAGCTGCTGCTACGACTTGGGCTCTCTGCATGCGGTGCGAGGGATGGACTTCGGGTTGCAAGAGCTACTGTAGGAGTGCTGGAAGGTAGAGGTTGTGCAAGCAATATTGGCGATGTTGGAACGACCTCAGTAGCTAGCTGCATCTGTCGCGGTCGCATTTGCTGCTCTCTCTCTTGAATGCTATTGCCAGTCGACTAACTTCTTGCTTTGATCTTTTCCCCAACAGACAATCAGTACGTGTCCCCAAAGCCAAGTTCATTGCCTCTACCACAAACTGCGGAAGCGTCTGCGCCATGGGTCAAAAATGAAGAAAGTTCTGGTATCTAATGAAAATGAGGCGTGCTAAAAACAATCGTAGCAAATTATTGCACATTAAATTTTAAAAAAGAATTTCGTATGTCTAATACATGGAAACAAGGCAAGTGGTAATAGGAATACCGGTAGTGGCATTCTAAGGTTGTCCAATAGAATTTTGATTGAACAATACGGAGGACTGATTACACATACCGAGGATTATGTGGAAAGAGACATATGGAAATTACACATTATTTTCTATTTGGGGAAGACAGAGTCGCGATTAGTCTCTTGTTTTAACATTGCATATTGGCATCCTCGGGATATTTTCTACCGTCACATCGTAACAATTCTGTGCCTCGCCCTCTGGATATCAGATTTGAATGGGGCGATGAGCACCACGAAAGGAGAGGATGTGAAGGCTCAAGGCAACTAAGATGCAAGGCAGTGGTATCTGGGAGTGATGCGGAGAAAGGAAAGCAACCAAGTGTTACTGTGCCCTGAAGAAGACAGTCCCGGGTGTCCCGAGTTCAGATTCTCATCATTCTAGCCGTTGGCATGTTTAATTTGACAGGCCTCTCCCTTGCTGTGGGTGTGGCATTGGATGGTTCTCATTTCTGCTGGCCTTCTTCAATTCTTTCCCTTGTTCGGGTACTATGGCACGATTCGTTTGTTCAAGACTAAGCGTGAAAGCGATCCAAGGGAGTGACCGGGCCTAGCAGCATGTGCTATCGCTGCAATAGTGAATACTGTGGCGTTGGCCATCGCTCGTTTCGTTCTTCTGTGCAGCACGAAGGAATTGCCGTCTTAATTTCTCAGCATGTGACCTGAATTGTGAAGGACATTAAGTTCTTCAGCATTACCTACTTTGTTGCTGGTTTTAAGTGGACTTTGTAGTGGTAAATACATTCCTGTCAAAGTTAATAAACGCTAGCTAGGCTCCTGTTTAAGAACGTTCGGGTAGCATCATTTTATGCAAAGACATTGGATACAATTATGCACCACAACGGAAACCCTACCAACCGAATGTTGGTGTTTGACTCTTCAGTACTTGTTTCAATTTCGAGGAGCTCAAATGTGGATTCATGCTGTTGCGCGTGCCGGTGGTGCTGCTCTGGAGATGGTCATCTCAGCTGCCGATGTCCAACGAGCTAGTAGCTAAACCGGCATTACTGTTGCGTGCAAAGATTGTAAACAAAGCTCAAAGTAGGGAGCTCGATCTCATGAGGATTTTCAGTCTCCTTGAAATGTTGCGAATAAGTGTCAAAACATTAGTGGGTTTCGTGCATTGTGGATCGGGTGAGAATGACTGCTCATTGCCTGTCTCATGGAAGTTCTGTGGACCAATCGGTCACCTTCCACTGAAGAATACATTGAAAAGCGGTGTGTGGAACTCCACAGGGTGAAATGGAGGCAATTTGATTGGAGAGCTAGCAAAAGAGTCTTGATTTGAGCATTTAAAGTGAAAAGAAGGCCATGCTCCATCTTGGATTCAAGATTGTCTCGTGTCAAGTATTTATTTCTTTTCTCCAAAACTGGAGAGAAAAATAGTTACCTAATTTTTTGCCACATGAGAAAACAGTGTGAGGTAGACCTCAGATAGAGTCTGATAAATCGTGTGCCAAACCCCATATTGGGAATTCATACTTTGTAGCCTGACCAGTGAGTGGAATCTGGAAGGACTTTTGGTTGAATTGACAATTTCGGTAAGGCATAAATATTTTTTGTTTACGTGGGTTACCTGCCAAGCTGATTCAGAATTCCAGACATTGTGTACACATCTTGCAACAATGCAAAAATCTTGTGATTATGTTTTCCAAGAATTGATCTGCAGTGGTCAAGTACACCTTTTCCAAGAAGTCCCATAACTGCCGAAGATTCTTCTCCCAGCAATTATACACTAATGTTTCATCGTAGACATGGATTTCTGCGGTTGAATACGAATTTGAGTGGTTATAGAAAACAGCAGGAATAATACTTGGTGAGTTGCAGTATCTTAGCATTTGTGAACAGATGGTGGGGCACACCTTGAATCGCTACAAAATGTTACAATGGCCAGATTCCGATCACTTTCAATTTACGTTTTCAAGCGGCTGCACTGATGTAATTATTCCCACAGCCTCGGATTCTATCCACTGTTGCTTCCAGTGCAAGCCAATATGATTTCCTCACCAATCTGTTAGTTTCCCGGGTCAATGTATGCTTTCAATTCACATCTTACACCAGCAATGTCAATTTTGTGAAATTAGCAGGATCCAGAGCCCCAAGATTGTGGCATTCAAATCCACAATGTTCTTATAAAAACTACAGATTTGAGTTTCTATACACCTCTGGAAAAGTGGTATTTTCATGAATTTTAGCTTGGTATATAAAAACTGACTTTCAGCACAGCTGCAAGATGCCATTATAAAGATCACACACGACATGTTTAATAGTGCACCTGTAAGATATGTTCCTCGGATTTTTAAGTGAAAGAACTGATAGTGTTTGAATTGATTGTGATTTTCAGGCTCAAATTCATCCTCCTCTCGGTCACTTTCCAATCCCATTTCCATCATCCCATTTCCTGTCATCATTGACACATACAAATGGGCCTTCATACACTTTCAAAAAGCCACAGCCCAGTTTCTGTTGCATCAAGATCATGACTCTGTCTCTTCAGGAAGTGTCGAGATGCTAATTGAGCTAGTACACTCACATTTCATATAACTTACATTAAAATGGTGTGTTTCAGAGCATCAGAACTGTAATGTTGAAGTGCATAGTGGTTTGAAAGTAGGTCTGCTACAGATTTGAGGTTTACTTTAAATCACAGAACTGAAACTGCAGAATTTCACTGAAATCCACCACTTTATCAAACATGACATCACATGTCAAACTAGAAGAGTTCCCACATGTGAGGACTCAAATGATGATGGGTATTATCTCTGTGCAGACGGCTTCAATGAGTGACAAACGTGAGGTTTGGCAACTTGCTGCTATGGCTGCCACAAACTCTCTTTACCAAACCAGAAAGAGCTGACAAGGGAAGGTTCAAAAGATTGCAATGATCGTCATCTTTTGACATTTTTTTGTTAACATTCGTGTGGTCCCTTCCCATTTGTTTCTAGTAGTGTCCACTGAATGTAAAGAAGGAATAGGTTCTCCAAAAATATTAAGAGAGAGAAAAGCTTTAGAAATGCAAGCAACCTTGTATATATGTATATGCATATAGATGGATCTGTGTTTATCAAATGTGTTAGTATATTGTATCCGTATGCGGACATGGACCCCACCCAATTCACTATTTTGGGGTGATAGTGTCATATTGAGAGGATTGAGTGTAGAAAGTGTTCCAAAATTGACATGAATAAGAGATGACATCATAATGTAAATACATGTATGTGATCCTATGTTTTTAAGTTCATAACTTAAAAACCAATCCTTGTTATTAGAGATTGTTATCTTTGCACTTGAATTTCACAAAATTGGTGCTATGAAATGCAACAAGCTAGTTTAACCGGTAACTAGCATGACCATAATGTCTCCTCCCAATTGGTTTAGTGGATATTAAATAGCTTTAAGAAGTTCTTTTCTTCAGGTGCACTCTCCATGGATGCACTCTATGCAAGTCTAAAAGATTTCAAATTGGACATGGAAATTCACGAGTCTACACAACTCCAAAGTATGATACCATGTATGCTCTTTTTACCATACAAAGTGCAATTGCAATTACAATCCTAAAAAGACAAGACTTATCACCAACGTACTTTACCAATAATGATTTGATTTATGAGCCATTCTTAGCTTCTACAAGAATCTTGAAAGTCATCCATTGGACACTTTGGGGACTATGTAGTGTTTCATGATTAATATTTGGTCCTTAAGCTCATCTCTCACACCAACTTATCTTCATGCTAATGCTTGCATCCCAATGATAGTTTTGTTCTCAAGATCTCATTTTTTGTTTCCATGTGCAAATCACTTCAATCATTGATAAGAATATTATTTTAGTCTGAAACCCCAACCATATATGCAAACACTATTACAAAACTTGGTAAAAAAAACTATAGTAGAAATCGATTATGGTTCTTTTGCCTGTCATCATGTACAGGCTTGAAATGGTCATAATCAATTTATTTTTTGTTTTCTAACCGCATCATTGAGAACTTCGGAGTGTAATAAACTGTTGAGAAGGTATTTTGAAGGGCTTTCAAACAGTATATTACATGCCTCAAAAGCTCTTGAAAATACCTTCCAACAGTTTATTACACACTCTAGAATTCTCAAAATTGCAGTTGAAAAACAAAAAACAAATTGATTGCGACCGTTTGAGCCTGAGTAGGAAGGTGGTCAGAAGAACCACAACTGAATTTCACTGAGATTTCATTAAGATTTTTCACCAAGTTTTCTTGTAGTGCAATAAACTGCAGTGTTCAATAGCCAGAGGGATTACCAGTATTGATTCATGAAGAGGATAATGCGTCCACATACAAAAGTGAGAGGTTGACCGAATAGTGTCGTTGAGAGCCACCGGAAACCCAAATGAAAGCACATTTTGCGTGTTGCTCATTACGAAGATGAATAAGTTAATCCATATTGCTAGTGAAAGGATAAGTGCAAAATACATACCCACGTGGAGAGTCTACTTTGTTTCACGTCCGTTAGATGGAAGCACCGCAAGGTCAATTGCAGAAAAATGCGGTTTGCAGCTTGTTAAACTGGCTGGAGACTTGCAGTTTCTAACCGAGAACAAAGCTTCAGTCAGTTTCTGGTGTTAATTTATCCTGTAAGAGACATCTTGTCGATGTCCAAAAATATTCCAAAGTCTCCGGTGCCCAGAGTGGTAAAAAATTTGACACATAACTCACAGGAAATTCAATATTGTGATCCAAAGAAATAGCTACTATACTAATATCAAAATGAAAGTAAACATCTCGTGTCTTTGTTTGTTTTTCTTTTCTTGCTTGTTCCTGTCAGGCCACATGTGGCTGACGGTTTGTATTTTTACCTTTGCAATGGAATCCCGTTTCATTTGTGTCAAAAAAGAAAAGAAAAGAAGAATGAAAGTACGCGTTCGTAGTCACAAGATTGTGATTCCATATTTGCAGAGTCTTAACTTCCATGTAAATTAAAAAGCTTGTGGCAGATTACAAACCCACTGCCACTGCCAGAGGATGGGATGAAGATTGTGTACTCTCCAAATCTGGGTGTGCATGAACACTAAATATTTGTACCGGTACTGTACTCCCCGATATTGTCCACCTCCTGAAGCAAGCTAGCTTCTCTGAAGTGCCGAAAGCTTGACATGTGACAGAACAAGCAAGACTGATGAAGTCCCAATCGAGCTGCCAATTCTGAGCTTCGTGCACAATCCTTGCGTTTGGTAAGTGCCGATTCAGGTCGTCAAATTTGATCTTCCCACTTCCCAAGCTTCTTCAACACCTACAACCACATATTCACAACTGTGTATATATGAGCAATTTCAGAAGCCATTCACAACTACGCAACATTTAGCACAACATGCATCGCACGAGCATGCACTGCGACTCCTAGCAGAGACATACAACAGGCTCAACGTCGAGATCGACCAGGAGAAAATCTCCAGATATAGTGAACTGCAATTTCATTATACTGTGTACTAAGTTACAGGATCCATTAACCATTAACCATAAAGTACATTAGAGGCTCCATTAACCATACAGGTAAGCTTTGCCTTGTGCTCAGTATGAAAATACTTAATCTACTGACATTTGGTTTCCTGCAATTGATTTTTTGCTGGACACAAAATGAAAGTGCAAATTTTTTGATGATGCAAGTTTCTAGATTATTGTAGGAAATGCTTCAAAGTGAACCTGTATGGTGAATGGAACTTAGATCTCCCTTATTACTGTATGATGAATGGAGGCTTTCCATTACCTCATTTTTTTTCAGACAATCACGGGTCATCTGATATAGTTCAGGTATATGCAACTTTCTCTGCTTGGACAGGAAGTCCGACGTGTTGCACATCTTCTTGTGGTGAGACAGAGGATAAGATTCAAGGTCATCAGTGACCATGTATAAGTTAGGCGCCGACCGATACCAAACTGAGTGAATGGGCTGCTCCGGCCTCCAATGTACAGCCCTGGCGAAGGCCAGTTATCGCGTCTGCAACATGGACATTGATTTCCCAATGCTCCAATGCCGCTGGTGAAATAACTACAGAAGTCGCACTTTCCATAGAGATGACAGAAGAAAGTGGCATCCACGAACCGCATGCAGGGCCGCCTGACCACCACCATAATGAGACCGGCCCCATTCTTGAGAAACATAAATTTGGCAGTGTTTCGCCATTCTCTAGAATCTCCGTGGCAACTCTCTTCACATCGACCTTCTCGTGGCGATGGTTATCGGGCTCTGACACGAGAAAACGCCCTGCGCACGAGCAGGCCCGTCAGAAAAGCACTTTTATTCGCTATAAATGGAAGGAGCAGTTGCAACACATCAACACTTAGATTGCAATAGTTTTAGTCGTACCGGTTCCGTACTTTGCTAAAAGCTTGTGGTCTATCACGAACCATTGCAAAAATGTTGCAGAAGTCTTAACTTGGACACTGTACCAATGCATATCTATGCTTAAACTGCTGCAAAAACTATTGAAATCTCAAGTAGTTGCAATTAATGGCATTGCGCAGTGTTGTACTAAACCATTACAAAATTGTAGGCAAATTTCTGCTGGTCATTGCAAAACTGTTCACAAAACTATTGCAACATCAGCCTTCCATACTAGTGATTGGATCCTACGTAAATTACAGGAATCACAATGAGCTGCTCAAGTTATTTGCAATCCACCGTGCCTAAAAACCGGCATATGCGTCAGTCACTGGGCGATTCCTATGGATTCCACCATTATCGCACGGAGAATTTGTATGAATTACGGTATTATTACCGTCTGACTTTCGAATTCTTCCATGTATAGCTTTCCTTGGAGAGTTGGAGTGTCCGCTCATGCCGTCCTGTTCGCTAAAACTAATTTCACTACAAGAGGAAGTAGCGGATGCAACACATCAGCAATTATCTCGCAATGGATTTGTATTGGAACGTACTTTGTCCAAAACACATGGTCTGGTTTGAAATTTTTTATTTCAAAGTCATTACTAAGCAAAAAGTATTGGAGTCTCGCCCTTAACTTCTGCACTAGTGAGTGGTGATCGATGGGGGTTCAGGTTTAATTTACCTTTAGTAGAAAAGATTGTCACTCGGACATCTGGAAAGGTATGAGAGTACACTGTCATTGCTCCCTGATCCGGCGTGCATACGCAGTTAGATTTTACTTCCACTGCTTTGCAGTATATTATTATGTGCCTCTTTAAAGTCACTAGTAACGAACGACCCATGGCTAGCTGTTCCACTAGCTTCAGCTCCGAGCTAGTATTATAGAATGTAGATGCAGCCTGGAAGTAACTAAGTCCAGCTCGATCACCGCATGCAATGCAACACCCGGATTAATTAGAAGCACAATCAATTTGGAAACAAAAGCCAATGCACTGGACCGGTGATCAAATCAACTGGATCGATTCACGAACCGGCTGGCGAGCTGAATTCACAGCAACTACCCTCGATAGCTAATTAAGCAAACCAATTTAATACTCCATAGCTCATTTTAGGAAGATGGCTGCAATGTAACAGAGTGTGGTAGTGGACTCATGATTTGCAACTGCAAATTCTAGAGCTCGAGAAGTTTGTCACGATTTCAACCCACATATATGCTAGAGCAGAATGAAATAACCATCATAACGGATGAAAGGGAGAGACGACTGGGAGCTTCACAACCTCCAAGTGGCCGACGACTGCAAAAGAAGCTCATGAGATTTCTTGTCGTTGTCTTTCTTCGAAACGGACGGTGTGATATAAGAAAGACGAACTATACAAATGAATCCGGCTCCCAAGGAAGACTCACACGATTGAAGAAAGGAGGGGATCGTTTCCATGCACTCCCGGGAGTTTCGGAGATGACCATGGTAGCTGTTGACCAGGAGCAACTGGAATGTACGTTTGCAATTAAAAGATTGCAATTTCACTGTCACATGCCAGAGTAGAACAACAACGGATTCCAGGATTAACTTCATCTTTGTTACCCTTTCTAGTAATTAAGTTAAGTGATCTGCTGGTTGATTGATTGATTGACGTACGTAGGTTACGTTGCAAGTACTACAGCGGCCATCATTTCTGCGGCCAGGGAGAACTGACCCCCTCGCTCGGCCCTGCGGGCAAACCCTGGAATTATTTATTTTCTGCACATGAATTCTTTTGCAAATTTTGAATTCATTTTTGCGATCACAGACCCCAAATTAGCTAAGTGAGGTCAAGATTATACCCTAGAACGGCCCAAAATAGGGGAATTTTTTTTACTTGCACCCCTGGTAAGGCCGAGCGAGGGGGTCAATCCACCCTGATCCATTTCTGCCGGTTTTTCTGCCGGTTTGAGCAGATTTTCTCAAAATGCCGGCTGGGAATGCCATTTGGATTCAGGTGGCATTGACGGTGGATTAATTTCGAAGGCGGGTGCATGTGCGAGATGATCGGCTTTGTAGGCTCGTACCGCTATTGATCTTTGCAAGTACCTTCGCCTTTTGCAGGATTTATTAGGTGACCGAAATGAAATGAAATCTCCTTGCTATAACTTAAGCAGTTACGGGACTGTCAAAAAATTATTTTATTCTACAGAAAGATGACAGAATTCTTGGGGTAATATTTTTCAATTAAATTCTTTTTTTTGAGAAAACATGGATTTTGAAGGAATATTCCTATTTTAAGCATATATCAGATTTGATTTCCCAACTTTGATTAAATTTTCAGCATAAAGTGTTGATCCTAACGGTTGGGTACGGACGATAAGACTTTTATTAGCATATCAAGAGTTTAGTTTTTGGTATCATTTAAATATGTCAAAGAATTTAATGGAAGATTAGGACTAAGATACTAAAAAAGTTAAAGACAAATTTTTGTGTATAACAAGGTAAATTTGTTGAGATCTGATTTTTATCATTAATGGCACTTACAATTGGAACTAGTAACTAAGCTTACCTCAATAACTCCAAGGGCCATGCCACACAGAGGTTGTCACCCCATGCACATGCAGCTCGAAACTACGGCCACCCGCCATCCGCTTGGCCAGGTGGCGGGTCCTGGTTTGGCCCCCGAGATTCACAGCAGCGGGAGAATCACCCGATGCTGTAGTCTGCGCACACGGCAAGCAGGCTGGCTTGCGCCACGCCCTACCTGGCCAAGTAAAATCCACACTTGCCTTTTTGTTTTTGTTTTTAATTTCATTTTCTTTCATGGTTTAGGGTTTTGTTATTTATTTGTCGTGAGTGCTTGTTTGTTTTATATTTTCATTTTCATTCATGTTTGTTTAGTGTTAGGTTGTCTTTGAGTTTGTTGGTAGTTTTACAAGGAATTGGCTTAGGGTTTAGAGTTTAGTCATTAGAAAAATGGCTAACCATACCCTTTTGGTTTTCTTTGCATTTATAGTTGTACTCTTGACTTTCTTTGGACATAGACGACGTCGTCGTATAGTCCCAATTCAAATTGAGGAAGGGTTAGGGTTACAACTTCTGATTCCAATTATTGCTGCCATGGTTTGGAGGCAACGTTTTCCACATCGCATGTGGTGGGTTGAGCCACGACAATGTATCCACCACGACGTTGTTGAAGGTGATGTATGGCATACATCTCCACAAATGTTGGACATGAGGTATTGACAAACTTATCGTATGGATTTTTTAGCATTTGAGGCATTAGTTGATTTATTAACACCCTTTTTGCGTCCCATTGCTGTTACATTTGTAAGACCCCCCATTCCAGTTAGAAAACAAGTGAAGCTTGTTCTATATCGATTAGCACATGGTGTAAGTTGCGCTAGAATGCACAACTTATATGGATGTGGTGAGTTTACTATTCGGAAATATACAATGATTGTATGTCAAGTACTAGGAACTGGAGATGGTGGTTTATTCTTCCACTTTATTCACATACCGCATGGTGATCGATTTCAAAACATTATAGAAAGTTTTAGGGACATCACTGGTTTACCAAACATAGCTGGTGCAATTGACGGCTCCCATATTCCTCTCTCATATCGACCTAGCAAACGGTACACTCCTATGCCCCAAGATTTTTTTAATCGAAAAAAATTTCATAGCATTGTTTTACAAAGAGTATGTGGCGCGAATAGAATGTTTTGGAATGTATGTGTGGGCCAACTGGGTGGTGTGCATAATGGTGGGCAATTTGTTGTGTCTTCTATTACTGCACAAATAAGTAGAAGACAAATTTTATCAGCACCAGTCATCCACTTAGGTGGAATGGATATCTAGCTTTATCTAATTGGTGACACTGCTTACCCAAGCCGACCGTATATGCTACAAAATTTCAAATTCGGTGATCCAACAATGGTGGATTACAATAGGTATGTTTAATTTATTTTCGTTTTCATTTTGTTTTTTATCATATTCAATAAGTTCCACTTTCATTTCATCTTTTATTAAAAACAATTTGTGTTTTTTGCAGATTTGACTCCTTTGTCAATAGTGGTAGAGTAGTTATCAAACAAGCATTTCGAGCTCTAAAAAATCATTGGCGCATTCTTAAGGGATTCAATATGTCAATTGATAAGGCTGCCCTTGTTACCTTAGCCTGTTGCGTTCTACACAACTATTGTGAGTTGAAGAGGCAACGCGTACCTGTGCCTGTAAATGTTAGACTTCAGCATGACCCTTATGTTGGGTTTCATGTTGGGAGGATGCAACTTCCTCGTGAAGGTCTAGCAGCAAAATTAGAAGGAGAAGCCATGAGAAATATACTATTTGCATCATGGCTAGAGCGTAATCCACGATGAAATGTAGCCATGTTTAGAGTTGTGTCTATTGTGCTACAAGTTTTGCCAATGTCTTAGTAGTGTATACCACTACTTAGTACCACTAATTGAATTTATGAAAAATTCATATAGGAGTGAAGTGTTTAGATTAAGATTTTGTGCTTTACATTTGATTCAAAATGGAAGTCATCATGCTCTTCCATATTTTGTTTAAGTAAAAAAAATTATTTTGTTTCAATTTATAAAAATAAAATTTGCTTCATATTGCAACTTTACAAACATTTGACTCGACATTTGACAAACATATTAATTTAAAAAATATATAAAACATACAAAGTAAAACAAAACATGTTTGATATGAAATGGGAATGCAAATAATCTTTTGATTTCGTAGTCATAAAATGAAATAGCATTGATAGAAAAAGATAAACACAATAGAGAAAAACACAATAGGGAAATATGGAAATAACATCAAAGCTATTCCGCATTCTTCTTAACAACATCTGCAAAGAGAACTGCTAGGCACTCATTACTAGCCTGTTGCATTTGGAACAATTCAAGCTCCAATTTCCTATTCTCTGTGTGCATGGTCGTGGAAGCTTCAATCCTAAGCTTCTCAATTTCAGCGGTAAAATCAACCAACCTATTCAACGTGTCCATCAAACTCCGATCAACCTTGGTTGTCCTAGTAGGTTTTGAGGAAGTACCTTTACCACGACTGTCGCGTACCAAAATGAAGAATGTAGGTTTGTTAGGAAGAAAGTAGGAACAATGTTGGAGTATTAGCAAAAAAATTCATGGATCATATGGATAAATTAGAACTATTCCCATATTTAACATTCCATTATAATAAGGGTAATAGTAAAAAGATAAAAAGGTTAAGAAAGGGAATTAAGTTTCCCAGTCATAACCAGGAAACCGGATGAGTTAGAACCGGATCCGAATCCATCAGATAAGAAAAACGGATACTGGACTAACCGGATATCAATTTAAGACTACTAGCAGATTCCTAGTTCATAGACTGGAGTCTATCGGCCCTACCGGAGGAGTAGTGAGACCGTTGGGACACGCCGGATCCTCCTTAATGATGAAACCAATTGTCTTCCAATGGCAGGAACTAGTTTCCGGAAATAAGTTTAGGGTTAACTAAGTTTACTTAACTCAGAGTTTAGTGAACTGGTAATATCTTCACGAGCATTTAGAGTGGGTTTTTGCATTTGGAAGAGTGGTTAGCTGAGTTTCCGCATCTGGAGGAGAGGAAAGGGATCCGATAGTCTACAGCGTGTAGTAATTGACTATTGGAGCGGTTGAGGGATCTGCATTCGTGAACGATCCAGCAGCGATGGTGAGAGCGGAAGGGAGCGGTTCTCTTTCTCTCAAGGTCAAGACGATCTATCCGGCCATACCCAAGAACGAGGTAGAGCGGAAGGAGTTGAGGGAGGATCTGAGCCAACTGGGATGTCTTGGATTTTTGCACCAACCTTGGAGTTTGAAGGACGAAGAGATGATCTTGGAGCTGATGGAGGCGCAATCTAACAAGTGGGCGAAGACCAACCGCGCTCTTCCAGCAAAGTGGACGATCGAAACTTGGAAGAAGGTCTACGACTTTCCGCGCGCAGGAGAAGGGATGGCTTCCGAACCGACAAGTTCGCGGAGGGTAAGTTTGCAAATCCTCCAAACCCTAAGGACGGTTATGCAGTCGCAGACTGTAAGTCAGGGAGAGAGAAGAGATTGTTGGAGTTTATAGTCCCGGTTCTGTATCCGGAACGGCCAAACCGGATCACAGTGACTTGGGCGAATACAATATTCGAAGCACTGAGTGGGGATAGGAAAGTCTTCTGGAGAGGAATAGTGAAGGATCTGGTCGGGAAAATGGTTAGTACCCTAGGCAATACGAAGGGCACTTCGATTGGGCCTTTCATTTTTCATTTATATGATTATCTGGGGACGCTCAGAGGTCAGGAGAGGACCGTGTACAAGGCAGCAGCCACCTTAGTGAAACTGAACATTGTTCCACCCCGAGAGCGTGGAAAAGAGGGAAGGAAAGAATCGGATGAGGATTCCGAAAATGCCTCGTCGGAGAAGAAGAGAGGGTCATCCGAGAAGAAAGCAAAGTCAGGAAAAGTCCCAGCATTCGCGAAGAAGAAAGGTCTCAAGACTGAGAAGCGAAAGTCGGCAGAAGCGGAAGTACAAGGAGTCGACTCATTGGGGAGGATTATCTCGGATCTTAAGGTGATCCGAGAGGAGGTAGATACGGAAAGAGGAGCAGTTAGGAATGTTTGTAAATTGCTTGGAGGGATTTTCGTGTCTAAGTTAGCAGAAAAAATCGAGGGTTTGATCCGGGATTCAGATACCCGGAAGTCAGAAACTCGGATCCAGGAACTGACTGATAAGAACAAGGATCTCCATCGGCAATTAGAGAAGAGTTTAGAGAAGGGAAAGAAAGTGAGAGAGCTTTCTTTGGAGTCTGAGAAAACCCTTAAGAGAGTTAGGAGCTTTGTTTCCAATTCTGGGGACGTGTTGAACAAGGCCAAGCTTTATGATGAGGAGGTCCTCAAGGTTGGCGAGGAAGCGGCAGCAAAGGCAGTGATGGTGCTAGCAGAATACTCCAAACAAGTAGAGAATTTCATGTATGAGATCTGGGACAGTCTCCAACAAGCTGGGTACTTTTCGGTATCCGGTAAGGGGGAAGCAACACCAACGCGGTCAAAATTAGATATGCCTCCTCCCTTGCCAGTTAATCCAAAGGAGCGTTTAGATGCAGAGAAGACGCCCTCCAAGAGTTCTCCCCTGGGTAAGAAGGAGACGAGATCGAGGTCTGTATTCAGATCCGGTTCTAAGGAGCGAACCCGGAAGTTCGAGTCCGGATTAGAAACACCTCAAAGTAAAGGTTCCAAGCCTTCTCCCAGTACTCCCAGCACTACGAAGAAGAAGAGTACATCCAAGAGGGCTAGAGAGGAGTCACCCGAGAAGGTACAATCTGAGGAGGACGAATCTCTTGAGGTCTTAGAAAAGGAAGAGAGTGATACAGGATCCGAATCCGAGTCCGATATTGGATCCGAATCCGGTTCTGATGAAGAAGAAGATACGGTGGCGATTTCACCAACGCAATTCAAGGAGAAAACTCCGACTTCATCAAAGGGCACGGGGGCCAAGGGAAAGCCACCCACCAGCAAGAAACAATCGCCAAGGAAAGGTGTCGTGAAAACCAAGGAACCTTCTCCAAAACGGGCAAAGAAGTAGTAGTTAGCTTTGGTTAGTTTGAAGTAGTTAGGGAAAGTTTCTTAAGTAACTCCAGCTTATGTTAGAGAAAACTTAAGTTTTTGGTAGGCAGTAAACAGTTAGTTCAGTGTTTTTAGAAAACATGCACTCGGAACTGCAGTCTAACTGCAGTCTTTCGGATTTTACGGATAGGAATCCACGTTGTGTGGATCGGCTTGTAAGTAGAACAAGTAGTTAAGTGGATCTTTGGGTGCCTTTTAGGGTGCCTTAGAGTGAGTATTTAGGGGTAGAAATTGTTTGAAGCTCCGGGCGTTCTTACTCTTGTTGTTTTCTTCATTTTTGTAAAGTTCAGAAATCCTTTTGCATTTGTTGGTCTGAACAAGTCTTGACTGTGCAATTGGTATTCCTTGCGGCTAGTTTGTCTTTACATTGTGTAGAAAGGAGAAAGGATCCCCTGGATTCTGTCCGGATCCGAGTCCGAGTAGTCTAAAAGAGTTGGTGTGTAAAACCTTTGTCTACTAAGAGGAAGTCTAGGTGTTGAAGTTTCTAGAGAGTCTTCTGTTGCGGGATAGCCATTCCTAGGTTAGGTTTGCCTTTCAGGAGGAAGGGGAAGCGCTTGCCAAAGTCTGAGAGGTTCTGTTGTTTCCGGGAGAGAGAAACAAGAAGATAGTTAGATCCCTTAGTTAATAGAGTACCAGGTCTAGATTCTTGGGGTTTTGTCCGGATAAGTCCGTCGTTGTAGCAAGAGAGGATTGTGGGGGTTTCCTGAATGACCTACCAGCTTGGACTAGTTTCCGGGTTGGTTGTGAGGAAGAATCCGCGTCCCAGTTTCTGTGTTTTTGTCTATGTGTTGTTTTTAGTGAAACTTCAGTCACTTTAATCTATTGAAGGGTAGGGTATACGTTCCCTTCCTCAATCTCAAGAGCGGAACCCTCTGATATAGAGATTAAACTAATAGTTATTTTGGTTACAAGGATCACCAGATCCGGATCCGGGAAGGTACAAGATAACAACACTCCTCCCGAATCCGTTTCTGCATGATAGGATAAAGAAGTTATAATTGTCTATGAGAAGAACACAGACTTATTAGACTTTAGGGTCTGTGTTAATTGCAAGATGGTGGTTGATTAACTCAAGAAGAGAAGGTAGTTTAGAACAAGTAGGACAAAGAAGTGCAGTTCCTAGTTTGAAAATCCGAATTCCTTTGACTTGGGTTATTTTGTGTGTTTTTCGTATATTCACACCCGGAATTTTGAGAAACCTACGAGCGAGATCCTTTGGGAACGATACACGAGTCACTTTAGGTATTTTACATCAATTTAACGCCTAAAAGTGGGATTTGTGCTTTGTTGTTCTATGACAACGACAACCAACTAAATTTGTTGCACGTGTTCGTAGACTACTTCCAGTGGTGTCGTGGGTAGTGCCAGTAGATGGAGTTGGAACAGAGCGCGGCGGTGACTGCAACTGAGATGGTTGACCAACGTCGTTGTGCTCCTCAGATAGGTCAACAAGTGCATTTGAAGTTCCCGTTCCTGGCACTGGTACACCTTGATCCATCCCTCCTGGTACACCGTTGGCCTTCGCTGTGAGACTAAGAATCTCATCAATTTCATCATACCAGATGAACTTCGCACCATCATCTCTAACACCAGTCCCCGTTTGGTTTCTCAGCTTCTTGATCTTGGAATATGTACTCCGCAACGTCTCCCACTTGTCAGCTAATGATTTCACCTTCCTTGCTGATTCTTGCGAGAATCGTGCAATGAGTTGTTTGTGGATTGTCACCCACTGATGTTGACGCATAGTAACAGTGTTATGAGCCTCCACATGGTCCTTGCATTGTGACAATAAAAATCTGATTGCAGCATTACTCCAATGTTGCTCCTGTGGTCCTGCTTGTGGACGTGAAGATAAAGGCCCACCTGTAGGGATAGAAGAAACAAGAGGAGAAGCTTGAGAATTCAATCCACTAGACAAAGGTGCTGAACTACTTGAGAGAATCATTTGGAGAAAATTCTCTTCTTCTATCCTCACAAACCCTATAAAATAACTTGAAAGCAAGTAGCAAAATGGGAAGAAACCCTAATTCCTAAGCTAAACCCCTCAACTTGTTTGAAAGCAATTTCAAAAAATTAAAATAAGCATAAATTCCAAACACAAGCTTCAACAATTTGCACACAATTAAACTTTGAAGGCTTTGTAGAAAAGAAGCCTTCAAGTTCTACGAAGAAGAGAAGAAAATAAAACACCACTTGAACTCCTAGTTTACCCCCCTTTTGTTTGCTTTTTTTATCTTGGAGGGGTAAACACAAGTTGGAACGGGGGTGAACGCTGGGTAAATTGGGAGTTGGAACGGGGGTGAACGCTGGGTAAATTGGGAGTTGGAACGGGGGTGAATGCTGGGTAAACTTGAGTTGGAACAGGGTGACACTGTAGCGACTCGCCTGGCGGTGGTCAAGTCCACCAAGCCGAGTTCCGCCACCCCGCCAAGCGGAACCCGCCACCCCACGCCAGCACCCGCCTCAAAAACGTGCATGTGCGTGGTGTGTGTGTCAAGGCCCATTTCCTTGGCATAATGCCTCAATCCAAATCAACATCCGAACTGCCACTAGGAATGTTATTTTATTTCTCACTTCAATCTCTTGTCTTGAATTTTGTATTCACATTTATTTATTTAAAGTGGTAAAGAGGCCGCGAGTGGAATCTATTCATCAGAGAAAATTTCGGGCCTCTAAAGGGCTACTCTATAGCCCTCTGAAGTATCCTGAAATTTACTTTTTTTTTGCTCAAAAATTCGTTTTTTCTCCTATTTTCACCTAGTTGTACCTATAGCAACAATGGCACAAGAACCGAAATTTACGAATAAAATTTATTTAAAAAAAATTTAATCTTAAAAAAATTATTTAATTTTTTTATTTAATTTATTTAATTTTTAAATGGCAATTACTTATTGTTTTGGTGAACAATCAGCCAAGCTAACTACTCACTGCGGGACAATTTTGGAGTGACAGGCCGAGCTCTAAAATAGCTTGGCTTGTCACTTCAGACTGTTCGAAGCAGCCCTCTGGAAGGCTGATATTTCTTCTAATGTATACTTTTAATGTACAAAGAGTCAACAAATCTTTGATTGCATAGCTTCATTTCAAACTTGACACACCTTGCTTAAGTATTGGACAAAGGAAGATAAATCCGGAGCTCCTAGAAGAATACACAAAAGTGTAGCAAATGCATTGAGACCAATAAAAAATCCTCGTGTCCAAACTTGACAGTACAATACCATGACTATCCAAGTAGTAGCTGCATAGTAGATCTCCTAAGTATGAACTTTCTTATGCAACTTCAAAGGAAAGGGAGATTGTATGCTAATACAAGTAAGGCGTAAAGTAATTGCTCCTAATTTTGACCATGCCTTCTATAGATTCTTACCTAAAATATACTATCTTTATTATTATAGTCTAGCTGTGCTTTTAGGTACACTTATTTTAGTGGTTTGAAAATTCATAATTCGTTGCTACAGAGTCCAAAAAATGCATAAGAAGGGTGTCTAATCATTTTTTGACTTTCAACAAGATCAAGAAAAAAATTAGAAAATGCTATTCCTAAAGTTCTTTCATGTTTAGAAGCCAAACATTGATTCAAAATACTTGTATCCAAAGCAAGGCTAAAATCTTCATCTGTGTTTATTTTTTAACAAATTCAACCATAGGATCTTTTAGTTAACTTGTTCAAGTACATCCTCCACAAAATTTTAGAGTGAATATCTCCACCAATCCCAAGTTCAATGTACCCAAACTCAACATGTAGGCTTTTCTAGTCCTTCTAAAAGGTGAAAATTTGTCTTTCAACATCTTAAGAAAAAAAACTGTCCCATAATTTGTGCATTTTAGTCAATATTTTGAAAAATCAATTGAGAATTTTCTTAAAATTTAAACAAAAAAACTTTCATATTCATATTTTCTACTTTGTAATTTTTCTAAAGAAAAAAAATCCTAAAATCCTAATAACTTTTACAAGGAATTGAGGATTATTGGTTCTAATTGTGAGAATGTTTTAGTAAACAATTGGTATCTTTTGTTTTTGTTTTTATTTGAAATTTTCAAAATTGAGTTTAAAAAACAACTTTATGTATTTTTTTGGACTCCATTGCCTACAAAATAAAATTCCTCATAACTTTCACCTTGCTACTTGGAATTGAATGGTTCAAATGTTTTTGAGTAGGTATTAATCTATACAACATACACAATATAGTATAGAATATATTTTTAGATGCCTCCTTTGACATTGGATTTTTTTAAACTTCTAGGTTTTGCAATATTTATCACAATGATGCAAAACAAAGTTTCATATATAAATCATAATGATCAGCATCCATTCTAAAGATTTCATGCAAAAAATCCAAATTATGAAGTCAACAGAGGCTCTATGAGTTCTAAAAAAAACAAAATAGTTTTGTTAGTTCTTTAGGGATTAATAATAGGAAAATTTTATTATATTGCTTATTTGGATTCATTTAGGTGTTCTTACTTTAAGTGAAATAGGACCTAAGATGAACAAACTCTTAATCTATACCAATCTAAATGAAGAAATTGGAGTTATTTCCTCCTAAGAGTATCTTGTGCAGCCTTCCAAATATCCCCTCCCCTTTAGAATTTGGATGAAAAGCAATAAATTCTAGCGTTTGTGAAGTGGAGCCTTCTCCAAGCCCTCTCAAAAAACCATTTCTACAGGGGCATGAGATGGCTTCTTCCGCTACAAATTATCTTGGGATTAGCAAGTTGTCATAATAAACACAAAATATGTGACTTGCGATTGGTTGGATGCATGATTTATGGACTTGCACTAGTGGAGATACAAGTGTCCTCTCCTCTTCATTGGACAGATCTTGAATGGTGGAGCAGGAAAAGCAAGAGGACTGGAGGAGATACTCTAAGTGATACTAGACCATATCATTTTCATTCAAAAGAGAAGTGGCTACAAATATTTAGCAAAGTCATGCTAATATCAAGTGACAACCAAGTGACATTTATTAATAGCATTGTAGGATTTATGAACAACAATATGAATTGTGTTGAAACTTGTTTAAAGGTAAAGAGGTCTTGCATAGAAAGAAACTATAAGAGCATCTCCATCAAGTTGCATAATGTTGACCTAACAATCCATAATTTGTTATGACTAACCTCCTCCGCATTTTCTAAAAGGTGTAGACTTTGCATTTTTTTCTCACCAAGAGCTCCAAATTTCCTTCCCCACACTTCAACGTGCCATGCCCCACACATTTGATTTGTGTCACAAGCTTGACAAAATAAGTGCCTTCTTTGTGGAGAGCTACTCTATAGGGAGCTTCAATCATAACCATTGTGTCACCCTACAAGCGTACATTGGAACTCTCATTGCATTGAAACTTGTGATTTTTGTATTGGAACTCATATTTCTTGCAATTGCTAGTAGGAGCATGGTTAAGAAGTGAGGCCTTCAAGCTAGTAGGGACAAGCGCTACTAGTAAAGATGCTTAAAGTGAGGAAGTTTGAATAGCTACCTTACTTGAAAACTAAGCCATTTTCTGAATTAAAAATTAGTCAAAGTCATTTAGCTTTTCTTGAATCCTGATCTACTTTTCCATGGTTTAGCCCATTCATTTCTTTACTTGATCCTTGAATTAGAGAAATGAACTAAAATCATTTTTTTATATTAGCCTTCATTGAGACCCCAAACACTATACCTCATCACTTTATAACTGAGCTTAGTAAAATTAGACATATATTACATCTCAAACTTAAGGATAGACAAATTGTTAACAATTATCTTGCAGTTATCATTGTTTCATGGGTTTGTACCATAATCACATTGACTCAATGTATTTTTACGCACTGAATCAGTGCGAAAACAATGAATATCAATAGCATACGGTTTATGTACTTTAACTATATGATTGCTATATAGTTTTGGCACAACAATTGTATAGTTAAAATACATAAACCGTGTGCTATTGATATTCATTGTTTTCGCACTAATCCAATGTGTAAAAATACACTCAATCAATGCGATTATGATACGAACCCATGAAACAACGATAACCACATGATAATTGTTACCAAATTGTAAGGTCTAAACTTTGTGATGTAGTGCACAAAAATACAAAGTCATAGGGTTTTGAAGGTATGTTGATAGGTATTGGACTCTCCCAAGTCATTTGAATGAAAAGTTGTAGAGTTTTGAAAGTTAATAGGTATAGCATTCTCCCATTCATTTGAACAAAAAGTCGTGGGATTATGAAAGTTGATAGATATTGCATTCTTCTTGTCATTTGAATGAAAAGTTGTGGATTCTTTTAAGTTGATAGTTATTGCATTTTCCTAATCATTTGAATGAAAAGTTGTGGGGTTATGAAAGTTGATAGGTATTTGTGAGTGTTTCTAACTCCACCCTTAAGTCAGAAAGTTGCACACAGGTTCTAGCGGCATATGTTAATAATTCAAATGGGTGAATTGTAAACTTAGTGTTCTTTGGCCTTCCAAGCAATGGACACTTTGTTATGTTGATTTTTACCTAATCTAAGTAATTCAAAACACTCTAATAGTTAAGAATTAAAGGCTGTTGAGGGTTAGTTAAATGTAATTAAACTTCTAGCTAAACTAAAATTCTATCTAAACTAAATCAAAGAATGCAATTTGCCCTTCCCGAAATGGTAAAGCAAGTTGGATTCTGATATTCCTAGTGAAAGTTATACATGGATGAAATTCGACCTTAATTCTATCCTAAAAACTTCATCCATCAACTAAAAATAGCAAAATAATGTGAAATAATTCTAAATTTCAGGGTTGAAAGGTTGATTAAATGAACTAATGGAATTTTAAGAGAAAACCTAATTTTGACCTATTTTAGGATTTTTCATCCAAAACTAGGTCAAATCTTCATCCACACTTTTATCCTTCAAATTAAAGTAATTTAAAAAGTAAAAGGTGGATTTGGAGTCTTCAAAAGATTCTCTAAAAGATTATGGTTTCAAAAGATTCCCTAGTCGTGCCTTGAGAATGTTCCTAATTGTTCTTTATTTAATCCTACTTCTAAATTATTATTCTAATTTTAGTGATCTTTTAGGGATTTTATGGTTTTTATGGGTAAATGATAAATTTTCTTCCTATTAAGGTTAAAAGTAAGAATTTAGGACTTTTAGGTGAAAACTTTTAAATGGATGAAAATTCCCCTTAGTTGGATGGAATTCGTTCCTTTAATAATTTTCAAGGGAATAATGAGATAAATTAGGTTTTGACTTTCCCTAATTCTTCTATTATTTCCTAAGTTCCTAAATTAAGTTAGATTCCTTTTGAGATTCTTTTGGATGAGATTACTATTTCATTTTCCAAATTAATTCAAATTTAATCTAATTATTACCTTCACGATTTTAGTTAAATTTTCAAAGGTTTTCTAACAATTTAAATTCTACTAGCTATTGGGTTCTTAATTGTTAATTTTGTTAGTTTAAAATTTCTAATCTAATTTTTAAAGAATGAAAGCAAAAGAAAAGACAAAAGACAAGTTTTGAAATTCATACCTCAGTATCGAGAATGTCGATCGTCCCATCATCGCAAAACACCATCATAATCATCTCCTCGAAATTCTCCATTGTCTTTCATGAATTTGGAAGAAATCTTAATATTATTGTTTCTAAACCTATCTAAAAAGTCCAAGTTTGTTAGTTTTGGCAATTTAAAACTAATCCTTTGATTTTAGGAAATTAAATTAAATGATAAATTTAATTCATTTTTTCCAAGTTTTCAATGAATAGTAATTTTATTCATTTTCCAATTGTTTAATAGTTTTTAGTTTAATATTCCAAAGATATTAGTTGTTGTTTGTTTTTATTGTTTTGGCTTATTAGGCCTAATAAAACAAATTCCCCAAACTACAAACAAACAACTAATTTGGCTTTGGAATCCTAATTAATAACTAAAATCAAATGAATGAATAGTATTCTAATAAAATAATCAAAAACAATCAAAAACAAATCTATCAATGAATAGTAGAAAGAATAACTTGAATAAACAACCCAAAACAATTAGCGAAGTGAATAGTTAGATTCCCACCTTAATTGTTGTTTAATCTTTTCAATTTTCTCACATGTCAAATTCCTCCCTATTCCTTTCTCTCTTAATCCCATTCCCTCCTTAACTCATCCTTATTTGTTTTGTGGAGGTTGTAGAGAGTTGTGGTTTACTGCATCAAGAGCGAATGGATATGGAATGGAATAGTTTTGCTTTGAGAACTTCAAGACTAATTTGCAATGTCCCCTTTTGTTTTCTTAACGATAATCAAAGATTTTCTTGCAACCAAGGATGGACTTTACTTACCAAATTTTAGAACTGTGTTTTTTGGTTCTCTTGGAAGTTATGCTGCCTGGGTCGGCCTTGAGCTGCCTGAGCGGCCTTGACTGCCTGGGTGGTCTTGAGCTGCTTGGGCGGCCTCAAGCTGCCTGGGCGGCCTTGACTGCCTGGGCGGTCTTGAGCTGGCCCCGCTCTCCAACAGTTAGCCACGTGTCGTCCTCCGATTGGTCAGCTCCCCGCGCCTAGCCGTTCCCTTGGTTCCCCACGCCGTTCCCTCAGTTCGTTCCCACGGCTCCGTCCTTGCCTTCTGCGCCCCAACGTTCCCTTGGTTCCCGCAGTCGTTCCCACGTACTCACGGCTAGTTCCCCCCGGCTACGTCCTGCCTTCTTCTTTCCGACGTTCCCTTGGTTCCGTAGCCGTTCCCACGTTCCCACAGTTCGTTCCCGCGGGCTCCGTCCTTGCAGTCGGCTCCTTCGGCTCTGTCCTTGCCTTCAGTACGGTCGGGATGGTCCTTGCCTTCTGTGCCTTCGGAATTAATTACTGGGAAAATAAGACTACACTGGATATACTATAATTTTATTAATCTTTGAAATGCTTAACTTTTCACCTCAACAAATTGGCATTTCCAAGCTCCTAATCATAAGAGGGTTATTCCTATTTATAATTTGGATGAAACTAAAGCGACGAATTAATTAGACAACCATTCATAACAACAAACAATCAGACAAACAACCAATAAACACCCCACAATTTGAATGAACAAACGTCTAAGGCAATGTTGGGGATCAAGTACCTTAACCACATCTACAAAACGGAAAGGGGGAGTATCAACGAAGTTGGCACTTAAATAATCTTCCAAAGAATCTTATTTTTGTTAGTAAGTAAAACTTCGTAATGTAAACCAAGGATTAGTATTTTTCACAAAGGTAAATTTTAACTCTAGAAGGTCAAAGCTCCGCCGTGCGGGAGCAACCCCAGGAATCAACTGACAACTTTAAGTTTCAAGTACCTGTTTCCAGGTTTCAAAGTCAAAGCTCCGCCGTGCGGGAGCAACCCCAGGAATCAACTAACAACTTTAAGTTTCAAGTACCCGTTTCAAAGTTTCAAAGTCAAAGCTCCGCCGTACGGGAGCAACCCTAGGAAATAACTAACAGCTTAAAAATTCAAGTACCCGTTTCCAGGTTTCAAAGTCAAAGCTCCGCCATGCGGGGGCAACCCCAGGAATTATCATTATCCAAGGACCCAAACTAGTATTTTGAAAACTTAATTCTTAAAGGAGGTACACATGACAGTGTTTAACCGAACATTAAAAACTAATTTCCAAAATTCAAAGCAAAGTTTTAAGTTTAATCACTAAAGGAGGTACACATGACAGTGTTTAACCAAACATTAGCAATTATTCCAATCAAACACCCGTTATACAATGAGTTTTGGCACATGGTGATGCTCAAAACCTTTTGGCAAAGTCTAGCTTTGCCGCTTTAAAGTTTTAAGTTCACAAACTAGTATCAATTCGCACAAATAGTTGATTAGTATCAAAAGAACAATAAAATCACTTTAGAGTTTGAGAACTACTCCCACAACTCCCAAAATATCAAAGTTTTTGGGCTTGAAGCCTCCAAATTCAAGAAATAAGTTAGTCAACACAAATAACACTAGAGTTAGGGGATTTCCTCCACCTAAACTCTTGAAAAGCAAAGTTTTGGGGCTTGAAGCCTCCAAATTCAAACAAGAAAAGAAAAGAAAGCTTTGAAGGGGCCCTCCGGACCTTCAAAGTACAAGAGAGTACAAGAAAATAGAAGAATATAGCCAAAACTTGGCTTAAAAAATGCTCTGACAAGTGTCGATAGCACGACAAAAGCAACAACAAGAATGAAACAAGAGAATGAGGGCCACGAACAACCTCGAGGAAGGGCCTTATATACTCGCTCCCGGCCCCCCCCAGTAAGTTGTTCGTAATATTATCTTTACTTTCAATCTAGATATTTTGCTAAACTACCTAAATGCGTTTTCTAAATAACCTTTGTTTAATGAGAAGGAAGGTTCTCAAGCGAGTTCCTTCTAGGCCCTAAATGGCTTTAGAATCTTTTTCCAAATCAAATATTTTATTTTCCCAAAGATATTTTGAAAACCTACCCAATTAACCGAGATATTTTGCATTTTAATCTAGGGTTAGTTCTAAATTGGCTTTTTTTAGTCCAAAAGATGGCTTCTTACCAGGGCTTTTTTTTTGGACTAGTGTCCCCTGTGCTGGCTTCATTGCACAGGCCAGATTTTGGAAGGTCAGATTCTCAGTGGTCAAATTCTGACAGATCTGGTGAAATTTCGCCAGAATAAAAAGGGATGCTTCTTACGCAAGACAAGTATCTTGGGCAAATCCAATCTTCGATTTTACAAGAGATATTTGCAAAATCAACCCAGATTAATCCAAAATTACCTTTTAAAAGTCAAACTAAGGGTTGACCCTCTCTATCTTTTGAGGGACAACTCGAAACTGAAAACAAATTGCGCCATCGCGTTCAGAAGACCCCAATTAGCTTAAGGGATCCCTTACCCCTACCTCTCCAGCCGTTTTAAAGCGCAAATTTGAGTCACGGTAACTCAGAACAAAAGTTAAAAAATCCAACTTTTGGAGTTTGCGTTTTTTGATGAAATTGTTGGTCCTGGGTGGTTTAGAATATTTGTGGGAGTAAGAATTGACCCTTGAAACGCTCCATTCGGACACCACTAGCTCTTGGTACGCCGGTCAACCCGCTGCCAAGTTGTAATTTCTTGTAAAATTCGTTGTCGGTTCTAATTCTGGTACTTGGGAATGTCAGAATGTCTTCAAACTTGACAGGGCTCTTTATTGGCACACAAAACACTATCCTAATTTTTAGTGAGATTTTACCGCAACATTGGTAATTTCTAGGAATTTACGAATGCAGTTTTAAGCGGTTGACTTCCCATGGAGTCATCGTGGAGTTTTGTAAAATCCCGAAACTTTTGGGCAATCTTCTACAAGATGTCCATCAACTAAGGGCAAAACCAAATCTCCAATAAGAATGCTATTTTTAGCAATTCTTTAATAATTTCCACTCAGGGGGGGGAATTATTCTTGATACCGGGGGAATCTTGGATGATCGAGCTTCTATTTGACCTCCTAGCATGCTTTGACCTAGAAAAGCACCTCTCTGTATGTTCCAATCATCATTTCCTCCATCTTGGTCTGTGAATGGCTGTATTTCTCAAAATTACTTGCAAACAATAAATCTAACTCTTTCGAGTTGGATTTGGACTGACTCGGACTAGACTCTAACTTTTAACCAGTTTGTTACATGTTTACTTATAGCTATTGTATTACATGAACAAGACACTAGGACTGGTTAACTCTCAAATTCTCACATCACTCAGAATTATTGAATTAACTACTTATTTATACTAATAAGACCTAAAATTAATGAAAATGTAATGTCTTACGTATTTCACGCATTTAAGGCCATTACACACCACTTTGGTAGGGACTTCTACCAAAACCCACAATAATTGTATTTTTATATGTTTTTTCCTATTTTTCATTCAAAAATTAACTAAAAATCGCGAAAAATAAGTTCAGAGTTCCAAGTGCCAACTTGAGGGCTCACGGTATTGCATTCTTCTTGTCATTTGAATGAAAAGTTGTGGATTCTTTTAAGTTGATAGTTATTGCATTTTCCTAATCATTTGAATGAAAGGTTGTGGGGTTTAAAGATTGATGGATATTGTATACTACTACAAACTTTAACTTTTTGTCAATTTTCTTTTAAATATCAAAAAAACTTTTCAATAGTATATTTGAAGGCCATACTTGAAGGCCATATATATTATTTCAAGTCTATTTACTTCAAATATATATGAGTTTTTTACATGTTGAAATGGCTAAAGCTATAGTATTTAATATAAGATTGTAAGTATTTTGAATCATATAAAAATTAGATTTAACTTTGGACATTATTTTAAATATGATTTCATTTTTGGGGGGATATTATTTTCATTTTTTATTTCAGCTGTTTCAAAAATTAGGGTCAATTTGGATGGATAAGAAAAAAAATCAACAAATAGGACCATAATAACCAAAATTCTTATCATTGAAATACTTTAATCAAGTTTTATGTTGTCGTTTTTTAATGTCTTTGAATTAAATAAAGTTTTATTTTCTAGATTGAATCTTTGGATTTTATTTTATATATTATTATATTCATATATTGCATGCATCATCTAATTTCTTGAATTTTATGCCATCTTCATTCATCTTCATTCATTTGATTTATGCAAAATTGTAATCCCAAAATTCCTTGCTACCACTTTATATTTTTTCAAATTTCAAACAAGTGTAGTAATTTGACTTTTGACTTGTTTGTGCTTGAAATTAAAAAAATTCAATGTTCATGGACTTTATATGAATTTTTAAGTGATTTAGCCTAAAAAATTAATTTTTGCAATTATCAAAGGACTTGTAAGAAATTGTCACTTGTTTGCTTTTTTGACACTTAGTCTAGAGGTCATTTTTACTCCTAGAAAATGGCATTAAAATCATCATCTAGGCCATAAAATTTGTATTTTAAAACTTTTTCCTTCTCACTTTTGTTGTTACAATGCAACTCTCCACCATTTGGTTTGTAAAAAAGGCACTTTTGAATTTTTGATGAATTTATTGATGTTTTTGGATGTCTTATTTGTTTCTAAGGGATCACAATAACACCAGATTCATACGTTTTTTACAAAGTGGATTCAAGTTTTGATTTTTAGTATGCTAATTTCCAATCCTAGGGTTTACATCATATAAAAAGATGCAAATTAAATTCAACATTGCCTAATCCTTATTGAATTTTGAAGTTCCAATCCCGTGATGAGTGTGCAATGAAAAAAAAAACTTTCTTCTTTGAACCTTATTGATCTCACAAATGACAAGGAATTTGATTTTGAATTTCTTTGGTTGTATTATACATGAAGTTGAGGCTAATATCTTATGGTTACAATTGTAAGAGCTTAAATTATTTTATTGAAAATTCTTTACAAAAAAGTGACCATTTTTTGTAAATCTAGGGCTCAAAATGTCAAAGGAATTTTAGAGGGTAACCTCTAAGTTTGTCTTCTCTATGACTATTTAATCTCATTGCATAAAAATAAGTAAGATTAAATTCATTTTTAAGTATGTTTTATTAGATTCTTATTTGTTTCATTCACCTTGTATCATTCTTTTGGCTACATTATCTTGTTTAGTCAACACTATTTATTGCATTTCTTATCCTTTGTTCACACATTTTAGTAGTTCTTCATTGTCTCTCTTTCACTTTCTTTGTCACACTTGAATGTTTTGCTTGTAGTGAACTCTTGAATTTTGAAGGTTCTTGAAGCATTTTCAAGCATGTGCATAGTGTTGGTGAATGTTTTCTGGAACACTGAAAGGTAAATGCTTTATTTGTAAGTATTATCATGGAAGTTTTTGAAGCAATAGAAATAATAATAGTTGTATGTGTTGATGATCTCCATCAAGGTTTGAGAATTGTGCCACTTAAAGCAAAAATATTGTGTTGCTATGTCACCTTTGACCAAATATCTTGCAATGCAATGAGAGATCCGGTTTGTGCATATTTGTATTGTAACTTATTGGACAAAGGTAGTTTGATAACCATCAATCTTCAAACCCAAACTCTTTTGATTGAAGAGCATGAAGGAATTTATAGGTGATGGTGGAAAATTTAAAATGCAATATAAATTCCAAAATTCCTTCAAAAGGTGATTATCATGAATTCTCATAGTAAAACCTTGTCTATCATACCACCATTTGCGCCGGAATTGGTACCTAAGTTTTTTCATATGCACTCATATGCACATTACCAATAGGCTTTTGTCACACTTACGGTGACTGTCATTGCTATTCATGGACAAACAAAAACATCAAGTAAAGGAGAAAAAAAAAATTAGGCATCGTAGATGAAGAAGGAGAATTTGGTCAAGATAATTGCTATTGGTGTGTGTGTTCAAGAATAATACAATGAGGTTGTTGAAGCATTTCATAGTGGAAAATATGCGTGAAAATATGCTATAGTCTTGATCAAGAACGGCTATAACAACAAGCAGAGGAGATAATCATTTAGTTGATTAAACCTATATAACATTCACAAAGGTTGTTGATGAGGACATTTGAGCTTGACTTTGTGATCTACACAACAAGATCACAAGCAACCAACCTTGTGTAAGAGAAGCTAGTGTATTTTATACTTCAAAAGCTTTAAATTTATATTTGGATTTGCAAAAAATATGAATTACTTTTGTATCTTTTGCAATTTTGACTTTTGATATTATCACTAATAGGAGCCCCTGTTTTTTTGGATGTTAGCATGAAACAAGACTGTTTTTTAAAATATGAGCAAAGAAATGGGACTTTGCCATGGGAAGCTTAATTCACTTGGATGTTGCAAGAAACACGTCAACATTAGGGTCATAACAAGCTTTTGTCCTATCTGATGTCCATGTTTCAGAGAACATCACAAAAAACATAGTCACGTTTCTCCTAACGTCTTGAGAAACAAGTAACTGCCACGTTGGCAAAGGATTTTGGTTTGACTACAGGTAAGTTACTGAAACTTACTATAGACTGAGGTAAAACACTGACCACATGTGAAAAGTACAAAGAAGGGGCAACTCTTTGGCATCTTTTCTCAAAAACCTTGCATACATGGATGGGAAAGCTGCGGAATGACTTCATTTTCTATTGTACTTCGAATACATCACAAATTGTATTAGTAAGTCCTAAAAAATTAGTATAATGCGTTATAGTATATATACTATATATAAATATATATCTTTATGCTCCCAAATACTTCATAATAAAACATATTTTGTTGTCAATTTTTGAAGATTCATTTTTTGACTGCATTGCAAATTTTTTTTTCTTTTTGCTAAAGTTATTATTTATATCTTCTCCCAAACAACAAAGAATATTGGAAACAAAACAATGACTTTGCACTCACTTCCATGATGTGCTACACTTTTTCCCATTAAAGGCTTCAAAATAATTGGATTGCAAATATATTAGAAGACATTGCAATCTTCATATGTTCAATATTCAAATTCAATACTCCCAGTGTAAATTCTTGTTTACATATTCAAAATCAATATTGCTATCAACTTGGAATTTTATGAGGCAACTCTTCTTTTATAAATTGAGATTTTGTTCCATTTCATTATTTTGTTAATCAAAATTTGTCTTGATGGTGTAGTAAAGTAATAGTATTGTAAGGTAGGTATTAATCTTCTACTATTACTTTAACAACATTTAAACCAGAAACACAGAAGGCACTACATTTTGGTATATTGATAAAACTTTGAAGTGAATGAAATCCTTATTAAAACTACTCATTATTCTAATTAATTTTTTCTTAAGAATGATGTCATCTCGAAGTGTAGTTTTAGCATCAGACATTTGATTTTTATAATGAATGATTATGATTTTCCAATTCAACATTTTGTGCAAGGGAGTCCACTGCAAATCTTCATTTTCTATTGTTGAGGGCTCTTCAAAATTAGCATCAAGAACAATACATCTTAGAGGAAAAATCACAATAGATATTCGTTTTCATAAGATTTATACTTTATAGAGTAGAAATGACTTGCATGGCCGCATGGGCTTACGATTTGACTATATATGGATAAGTTTCTAAAAATTATTGGGGGCTGAGGTGAAATGTTGACTACATATGAAAAAGACATGGAAAGGGTAGGCTGGGTAGCTATATATCATGGTTTTAAAAAAATGGTATTTGATGTGGCATTTCAATGATATGGCATCCAATGAAGCTGGAGTGGCATGCCACTTCAGTACACGTTGATGCTGTTTGAAAATTTTAACCCCTAAATGCCCAAACACTATTTTTGTGATTTTGGGTTGTTCACTCTGAAATCTGAATTGAATTTTTATTTTTATTTTCTTTGAAATTTTCACACAATATGTGCCAAAGGGTACCTTTAAGGCACAATAATTTCCATAACTTTTGACTATATGGTATGTAATTTTCATTGCTTAACATGCTACTCAGAAAATTCTTAAAAAATTCTTAATTTCTATAATAAAAATTTGAAATTGGTTTTCTAGATTTATATATGCGTAAAAAGCTTTTAGTCATTTCATTTTGATCAATGAGATGAAAGTTATGAAGAGTTTTAGTTTACGGGCAATTATGGATTTGCTACTCTAAAATAAACTTTGAAGTCCTTTATTTAACTCAATTTTCAATTTTTTTGTAAGAAAATAAAATTGTAGGATGTAGATTATTTATTGCAACATTGCAATCATTGGAATTGACATTTTTCAATTCTATAACTAGATTCTTGACAGTTTAGTATTTTCAATCATTATTTTTTTTTCTACTTACTATTTTTTTCCTATATGTTGTACAATTCCAAGGGATCATAAATTTTTCAAGCATGTAGCCAACTTGCCTTGAAGAATGAATCCAAAGAAGTACCATCAATATGGATATTTTTGGATATAAATGTGGCCTTATGAAGTGTAGCTGCCTATTTTTTTAGAAAGCCAATTAAAGAATTTTTGTCAATTCGAACACTAATATCTTGCAATCTACACAATGGAAATTTTTGAATTTTTTTCCACATCTTTTCAAATTAGTGTATTGCAAGATCCTAAGGTTACATGTATACAAATGTTGTTTTTTCTCTAAACTTTAGTACTTATCCTAGAAATCGCAGTTTTGGAGTATTATTGGTGAAAGCATAGTCAAAAACATTTAGATTGATACTATTTTTGAAAACATCAACTAAAACGTCAACTGAGACATCTTCTAAAACATCTAGACGTTTTTTGCGATGTCAACTAGCACATCAACTAAGATGTCTTAGAGGATGTCTACATATTTTTTGTAATGTCAACTAACGCGTCAATTGAGATGTCCAAAAGTTTTCTCATAAAATACAATCTCTAAGTTTCACATATCCCATATGCTTTGTCTTTGCTCCTATCACCACACTTGTATAAGTAGGTTGTCTTGTCATGTCAATATACTTATAATAAGTGGCTTTTTAGGCCATTTGACATAATTGCCAATATGGTATATTGTGTATGTTGTATAATATACTGCGTATTATATATGGTGTACAATGCATGACATATTGTATATGATGTATAGTATATTGCGTATTATGTATGGTGTATGATGTAAAGTATTGTATATGGTATATAATATATTGTGAATGGCCTATTTTGTATTGTGTATGATGTACAATGTATTCTATATGGTGTATTTTATGTCTTTTTTTGTATTGTGTATAGTGTATGTCTAAGTTGACGTTTAAAAAAATGTTTAGATGTCTAAGTGGACATCTCAAAAAACAACATTCAAATTCTTTTAGACATCTACGTTGACGTTACTCAAAATAGTATTAATTTTTTCAAATGGTATGACATTAGGTGCCACATCATCAGCAGGTCAAATTTAAGAAATTTCATGGGGCATTGCCCGCCTGCATACGTAGCGCTTACGTGGCTGCCACATGGCACACTTTCGTTTCTTTTTTTGACCATGTTTGTTGTGACGTCGCTTTAAAAACACGGCATGTTTTTTCAAATTCTTCGTGTTTTTGTCCCATCAATCTTGACGGATTTTCCTAGACATCCACAGTAGACATGCCTGACGTTAAACTAAACACATAACCATGTTCATTGGTATGTCAGAAAAAACGCAGGTTTCTTCTAGTGTATCTCAACACAATTCATATTTGAATTTCATATTTGTTGTTTCAGCATTGATGAAATATGAAAACAAAAATATTTTTATTTAATGAGTTGTTTATTCTATATATTCTATGTTATCTTTAAATCTAATATTTTATATATTATTTATAAACCAAACAATGTATATTATAAAATAGAAGACACTCTCAATTACAACAACATGCCTATTCCTATTAATCTTATCACTGATACAAATTTTTATAAGTATTAACTTGAAATACTAATATGGAAGAGATTGACCAAAGAGCATAAAAAAGCACAATGCTCATTAGATATAGTATATTAAGTAACTTATAGATAAGGTGTTGTGATTTTTATGCTTTCTATAAAATTGATAAAATTGATCAATATCTAGATTTTAACGTAAAATTGAATTTTATAATACTTGAAATTTGTATTAGGTATTCACTTTTTGATAAACAACCTCTTGTTACTATTTTATTGTCTATGTATATTTAAAAGTAGTCTTTGCAAAATGTTTTCATAATCACAATTTAAAAGTGAAATATTATTACATTTGTTTAATTTAGAAAACTAATTCCCTTTATGTTCTATTACACTTCAAATCTTCTTGAGATCAATCACCAATGTGTGTTTATTGCAATACTGTTGAAAACAATGATTCTACCTCTTCTTCATGGAATTGCATTGACAATTGTTTGTTGTTGATTGTTGGGTTTAGATATGTACATAATAAGAGTAATCTATCGACAATTGTATTCCTCATTGTTGCTAAAAAATTTGAAGTTACTACTTAGGTGTCCGCAACCTCTCTAGATTTTTATAAAGCCTCAAAAGTATATAGCCGCTAATTTGTTGTTAAATTTAACTTATACTAAATATGAATATTTTATGTAATTTAAAGTGAGTTTGCAAACTCCTATAAATGACTAGGGTTATTATAAGGTGAATATATAGACAAAGGTTGCACATTTTATCTTATTTTTGTCAAAAGCTACATAATAAACTTTAATGTCATGGTGTAGGTAAATATAGGATGTAAATATAAGTGATTTGATATTGAGATAAATATTTTGAATTCTGGAATTTGGAAGTGCTGAAGGTAGTTTTCTAGAAGTTCAATTTTTAATTTGTAGATGTTTTTAATTCATTAAATGTGAACGTTTCATAATTTCAATTAGCAATTTACAATCTAAAATTACCAATTTTATAATCCCACAATCTCATTGATTACATTTACATTTCTCACATTGTCTTGATACATGGTATTTGCAATTTTTATGCAATTACATTGATACATTGGTTTGGAATTCTTTAAGAGATTATCTAAATTCTTAAATTTCATTAGATTTTAAATCTTTATTACATTATCTTTCCTTAAATCTAAGTTAGAATATATAAATTAGAAAATGAAAAATGTACAATAAAGAATAGTTTTTTACAAGAAAGTGTTTTCATTTGCATTCATAGCTTTCAACTTTTTTCAAGAGATAAAATAATAAAAATGAACATTCCATTCCATTTGAGATCATACTACATTAAAGTATAAAAGAAAAAATAGTATGTTTTTTTATTTGACATATCATATTATTTAAGTATTACGTGAGGTTGTTTTCTAAATATCTAACACCTAAACATCATTTTATTAAAATAAAAATATGATGAAATTTAACAACTATAGAAATACATATAGGTCTTTCTAATTCATAATATGGTAAGGCCATGGGAGCATTTTACTAACATTTTAAATGAAGTGTGAGATTAATTGAATACAATTGGATTTTGCACTACTACAACTATTTAAAAAATTGATGTCAAATTATTAGGTCAATAGATGTTGCTATTATGCAACTATCGTATGTGATTGATTTTGATGAATGCTCAATTATTGAATTCAAAACTTATTAGGTATAATTGCACTTCTATCAATCTGTAAAAAATTTGAAGATGCACGATCTTAGAATTAGTAGTTAATCAGGTACCGCACTTTTTGGCATTCCTACTCTGAATACTACATTAAACATTAAAATTTTCATTTAAAGTATTGCATAGAAATTTCAAGCTTGGATATTTCAAATGCTTATTGATTTGGATTGAAAAAGAAGAGCCTTTTCTTTGTCTATTTTCCCCCAGAGTATCAAAGTCCATATTTTGAATGGTGAACAAAGTACTTCTAGGCAATGTTTTGTCCCGAAACTTCTCATTTATACAAAGTAATATTAGAATCTTCAAGAGATAATTAACCTTCTTATAAGACCAATTTGATGGAATTCACATGAATAATGTAATTATACAAACATATAAGCAAAAATGCGCAAAAATTCAAAAAGTGATTCGGTATTAAAAGATCAGCCTTTGAAGGACAAATCATGTCCTTGCTTGGACAAACATCATTAGTGTTTTACATTTATTTAAACTATATATTTTATAAAATTGATATTTTAAATATGTAATAATCTATATTTTAGATTTATCTTCACATATTTATAATTTGAAAAATCAAAATGAAATTTATATGATTTTATTAAATAAATTATTTTTAAATATTATAGTAATTACAAAATTAATTTAAAATAATATTATTTCAATATAAAAAATTGAGATAATATTGATAAACATCATGGTATAATTGATGTATTTTCTTTATCTCAAACTATAAGAATCCTCATGAATAGAAATATCTCAAATAATGTATTTTTTAAGTTTCACAAATGATAACTTCAAAGGGACACAAAAATTGCAATTTAGACCATTTTTGAAATATAAAATGGAGTAGAAACATGATTATAGAGCTATATTTTTCTTATTGAATTTTACAACATTAAAAGTGAAAAAAAAAAGTGTTCTCATCTTTAAAATGCATATTGAGTTGGTAATGTCATTTCTAGTTTAAACTACATCAACAATGAAAGCTAGAAAGTTTATGTAGACCAATACTTGAAAGCTAAGCAATGCTTTGAGGGATAAAGCCTCTCAAAGCATAGATGCTTGTATTTAATGCATTTAACAATATTTTAGAAGCTCTGATGTAAAAATACTTAAGAATAATGTTCAAAATCATTTCCTTCTCTCTAAATTACCATGCCCTAGAGTCGTATGAACATGAAATTAACTTAATTTTTTCCCTAACCACCATTGAGGTTTATCCAAAAGTATAACTAAATGCTTAAATTGGTGCATTGAAGGTGCACTAATTTTTGAACATTTAGTGCATATAAAGTGAAAGCTTAATAAAATTGATTACAATGCCATGACTACTTATATTTTCAAAAAAATTCAAATGAGATCAAAAACTTCAAGTCATCAATATGTAAAGATATATAAGTGATTGTTTTGTTCTTCTTTGTTTCATAGTATCACCAAGACGTTCATCTAAGAAGAAGGTGGATCTTAGAGGAGTTGCACTCCACAATATCTTTCTCAATCAAGTTTTCTTGAAAAGCAAATAAAGCTCTATCAAACCTACTTTGTTTTATATTCTTCAAGCTCTTTAAAGATTAAATAATTATTAAAATTTCAAAAGAGTTGTAATGGGGAACACCGTAAAGGCTTCACCGTTTTGAAATGTTCACCTTTGATACATTAAAAAACTCCAATATGCATATTTATGTTATACTCACTTTGTCCTAAAATGATTGTCTACAATGTTATTGAGTTTTTTAAAATTCCAATTTCATTGATCGTATTGTGAAAAATATAATTAAGAAAGGTTCCAAATTTTATATCAATAGTATCAATGAAGAACATTGCATCTGTTCATTGCAACCTAAATAAAATTAACCACGGGGAAGTCTCCCTATGACCTACTCAAAACAACCTTAACCCCTTAAAGACCATTGTACCTTTGAGGGACAATTGGGATTTTGGACAGGTACCTACGGGCTGAAATTTTGCCCTGATTTTTTGTAACTTTTCTTGAATGTAGAAAAGCTGACCAGCTTTGTGGGAATATTATTTTTTTCAATTGGTGCCCATGAACAAAAGTTATGTCAAAATAAGCTCAAAACAAGGGACGGGGAGCAACAAAAAAGAAATTCAAATTTTTGGATTTTTTTCCCTTATAGATTATACTTTTGTCTACATCAAAAGCTTTTGATTCATTTCATTTGGATTTGTTATGAGAAATTTATGGACAATCTTGTTTTTTGGGCAATTGGAACATCTTCTTGAAAAAAATAACTTGTAGGATTCATTTCTGAATGCTATTTTTGCAATTTAAAAAAGAAAAGTTCCACATGGTTTCGTTTTCTTGCTAGAACAATCTTACCATTGGGATTATTGCATTTTAATTCCATCTTGATTTTAGATTTCTTTCTATCTCATACCTACTTCTATTTTAAGAATGAAAATTAAGCTTTTTTGGATTTCTTTTTTTCCCCTGGACCCTCAACTCAATTCTTCACTATAAAGCTCAAAACTTTGTAGTGCAAAAAATTTAAGTTAAAAATGTTCAAAGTCAAAAAATCTAGTCCCGCAATGTGCTGAAAAACTTGTTTTTTTCCACTTTAAACGCAGATATCTTGCAATCTATGCGGTAAAAAAATTTGAAATTTTTTCCACACATTATCATACTAGTTAGGTGTAAGATCCTATGGTTAGATGTGGGAAAAAATAATTTACAATTTTTTTACTTTTTGTTATAGAAATGGCAATTTTGAGTGTTTTCTGGCAGAAAAAAAGGCCTTAGTCCTTCAAGGGTTAAAAAAATATGACATTCAAAGTGGGCAATCATTGATGCTTTGGGTTGTCATTAGGATGCTCAAGAAGCAATCCCAATGGGCGCTTGTTAGCTCGTGGGCCGGCCTATGCCACCCCCGTGCAATGTTGCCTACAATTCATTGTTTGTAGCTCTTGTATTTTGCTATTACTTCCCTTGTCCCATGTCACTTGCGGATGTTCTTATTTGTATTTTGCTATTACTTCCCTTGTCCCATGTCACTTGTGGATGTTCTTATTTTTGTTGTAAAGGTTCCCTTTATTGGTGAAAGGAAAAAGAAAAGTGAATGTTTCCAAAAAATGAAAAGACAAGTGGACAATCATTTTGGGATGGAGGGAGTAATAGAAGATGCAATTATTAGAGGGGATGGTGGTTTGCAGTTTTAGCAAATCCCACCTTCTTATTATCTTCCAAACTCCTTCCCAAATTATGGTCTCTGCTGCCTTCCAGACAGGAATGCATATGCCACTTCAACCATTTGCAAAAAGACAGTGAGCATGTCTTATGGCACTGGCAGTGAGGCTGTCTTTGATGAAATGCACTGGCAATTGAGCTTCTGTCTGTCCCATTTGGGTTGAATTATTGCTATCCTATCCAACACCATTTGCTGGTCAGACTTCTGAATTGGAAGAAGCTTCAACGGAGACAACTTTGCCTGCCAGTTCAAACTACTCAGATTTATGTACTTTTTTCTTCCAAACTTTATGAAAAACAAACAACAACTCCACAAGTGCCTTCAACCCCTAGAGGACCAAGGCACAAATTGTAAGGAACTGCTATTTTTCAGGGCAATGAGAAAAAAATGAAAAAAGAAGAATCTTTTTTTCAAAATTCAACTGTACAAATTCGTATTACAGTGGACTACTATGGGAATGTGTGGAAAAAATTTCAGAAACTTTGATCACACAAATTGAAAGATTATAATATTTGAAGTTAAAAGAAGAAAAAAATTTTGATCTTGCATGACATGACCAATAGACTTTAACTCTTAGAATGAAATTTTTTCACTACACATGTTTGTTTGTTTTCTACATTTGCATCTTTTATCATCTAAATTACATACTTCCCAAATTTCAAAATTATAGGAGGAATTTTGAGCATGCTACTCAAAGCTTCTTGGGATGCCCCATAATTTTCTATCCATGCAACTAATCGGAAAAAAAAGATTCACTAAAAGGATACATGTTCACACCCTGTATCAAAATTTGAGAAACAACCATTTAAAAAATGACTTCATACGCACCTATCCAAGATCACCTTTGTATGTTGAATGGTCATTCAATTCTTTAGGGGGTAATTGCCCATGAGTTACAATACATCCAAGGATTAATTACAACAAACCAACTACAATGACCTAAGAGCATTTGCACCTTTTTACCTTAAACCCTAAATGTCCAAACAACATTTTTTGGCAACATAGCGATTTTGGGCAGCTCACTACATACGGAGTTTTTTTTTTCTTTGAAAATTTCACACAATATTAAGACAAGGAGTAGCTTTAAGGCCCAATAATTTTCATAACTTTTGACTTCATAATTCAAAAGTTATTGCATGATATGTAATTTTCAATGTTTGTTGGGCAGCCTGGGTAGAAAAAAAACTTTCTTTGAAAATCACTTTTAAAAACAATTAAAATTTGAAATTGATTCTCTAGATTTTTATGTATGTGGTAAGCTTTGAATCATTCCATTTTTATTAATGAGATGAAAGTTATGAGGAATTTTAGTTTGGTTAGTTTGTGGGTAGTTATGGAATCTCTACTCTAAAATAAACTTTGAAGTCCTTTGTTTAACTCAAATTTAAATGTTTTTGGAAAAAAATAAAAATAATTAGGCGTATATTTTTTATTACAACATTACAACCATTGGGATTGGCATTTTTCAATTCTATAAATAAATTGTTAACAATTTAGTATTTTTAATCATTCTCTACTTCTTTCTACTTACTATTTTTTTCCTATATGTTGTACAATTCCAAATGATCTAAAAATTTTCAAGCATGTAGACAACTTGACTCAAGGAATTAATCCAAAGAGTAACCACCATTTTGGACATTTTTTCATACAAATGTGACCTTGTGAAGTGCAGCTGCCCGTATTTGTACAGGGCCAAAAAAAGGATTTATGTCACTTCGAACGTTAATATCTTGCAATCTATGAGGTGGAAAATTTTGAATTTTTTTCCACATATTCTCTAACTATTTTACTACAAGATCCTACAGTTACATTTGTCTAGGAATGTTTTTTTATCTAAAATTTGGTGCTTGTAAATGCAAGGGCAGTTTTGGAGCAGTTTTGGTGAAAACATAGTCTCTGACGTTTAGGGGTTAACCCATAAGCGCCCTAGGTGACAAAAATTGTCCCCTCAAAGTGTGGAAGTCCAATTTGAAGTATTGTAACCATTGCATCCAATGCTTGAATTTCATAAAACTTGTTGAGAATTTTCTGCTTTGTCTTCTAGTTTGTATAGAGAAATTTTCTAATCCATCCAAGATGTAGTGATTTTGGGGGAGCAATTCAAAGTTCATGAGTTCAATTTGAGTTCAACAAATTGCATTTTGATGGTTTCAACTTCAAGGGCTTGTATCTCCTTAATGTAATGTTTGATTTCAATGCAAATTTGTTGGCTTAGATTCTCCTTGAAGTTTAGTTATTGTGGTAAAATTTTCATGGCAATCCAAGTTGTTTTGAATATTTGGGAGCCATTCAAAGTTCAAAATCTTTAATTTTTTGGATAACAATAAACTTCGGCAACCTATTTCTTCTACATGTGGCGTCCATTTCCAATAATGTTTTTAAGGAAAGTTGCGCATACTAGTCTAGTTGTGCGGTTAAATTTTCATATCAATCCAAAAAATTATGACTATCTAAGAAGCATTTTAGTAGACAAGGGTTCAAGTTTTCAAGGGATTTTAAGCAAAAAAATTTGCAACTTTTGACATTTCTAAGCCATTTAAAAGACACAATGAGTCATTTGAATGAAAATTTCTTTCATCAATACGTTTTTGTAATGATTTTGAAGAACTTTGTAGTCTAAAGTTTTTCATTTGAGTAGGTGTAGTAATCCAATTTCACCTCTAATGTGTTGCTAGGAAAAATTCAGCATCCTTTTTCAACACTAAAACATTGTAATCTTGCAATCTATGTGGCCAAATGACTTCAAATTTGATTCAACATCATTTACAACATGTACACTACAAGATTTTGAGGTTGAGATTTCTATACTTTAGTGACATTTAGACCTATAATACTTCAAAAGCAACAATGATTTTAAACCTCTAAAATACTAGGGACTCTTAGAAGTTAACTCTTACATGACAAAACAAGCCCCAAGGGCATGGTAAAATTCAAAACTACCCCTTGGAGGGGTCCCCTAGCTACTCTCCGCACTACAATTGACACCCAAGCAAAGGTTTTAGGGCCCTAATTTGGGGTCGAAAGATATTGGCAATGAAAATTTTCATATAGATATTGGAGCCTAAAAAGCATTAAGTTTGTATTGGTAATCAAGTTTTCGTTGATATTTTTTGTCTATTTGTTTACAATTATACATAAAATATAGAAAAATTTCCAAAATACTGATCCACAATTAGAAAAATGAATTTACAGCTATGTATTTTGACCAATAACCCATGTTGAACTTTGAATGTCATACCTACCCACAAATTGGAATTCCTCATAACTTTCATCTCATTAATCAAAATGGAATGATTGAAAGCTTCTTATGTGTATGTAAAATCAATTTCAAGTTTTTATTTCTTAAAAAAGTGATTTTTAAAGAAGTTTTCTCAAGCTATCTAAGTTGTCCATTGAGTATTGAAAATTACAAAATCATGCAATAACTTTTGAACCGTGTAGTCAAAAGTTATGATAATTGTTGGGCTTTAAAGCTACTTGTTGGGCACATGTGTGAAATTTTAAAATAAATAAAATAAAAAATGTCATTTATAGTGAGCTACCCAAAATCGTTGTGTTGCCAAAAAAACAGTGTTTGGACCTTTAGGGGTTAAATTGTTTCAAGAAGTCAAACTCTTGCACAACTCATCAAAATGTTAATAGTAGTTTCAACTACCTTTTACAACTATACACAAAACTTCACCATGAAACTATGCAAGTTCTTTTTAGTCAAATATCTTGATGAACGTGGTCTATTTCAAGATGAATGTGTCAAAAAAATTGGTATCAAATTGTTGTTGTTATATCATATTAAACCCCAAACTGCATTTAAACGGCAACGTAGCGATTTTGGGCAACTCACTATGAATGGAATTTTTTTTTCTCCTTTTGAAAATTTCACACAACATGTACCTGAGGAATTTCTTTAAGGCCCAACAATTTTCATAACTTTTGACTACATAGTTAAAAAGTTTTTGTATAATATGTACTTTTCAACAATATTTGGGCAACCTATGCAGCTATAAAAACTTCTTTAAAAATCACTTTAAAAAAAATAAGAAATTGAATATTGACTTTCTAGATTTATATATATGTGAAAAGCTTTGAATCATTCCATTTTGATTGACAAGATGAAAGTTATGAGGAGTTTTAGTTTGAATGTAGTCATAGAATTTTTACACTAAAATAAACTTTGAAGTCCTTTATTTTACTCAATTTTCAGTATTTAAAAATAAATAAATTTTATGTAGATTGTTTATTACAACATTACAACTCTTGGAATTGACATTTTTCAATTTCATAACTAAAATTTTGACAATTTAGTATCTTGAATCATTCTCTACTTCTATCTACTTATTATTTTTTTCCTATATGTTGTACGATTCCAACTGATCTGAATTTTTTTAAGAATGTAGCCAACTTGCCTTGAAAAATGAATCCAAAGAACAACCACCATTTTGGACATTTTTCATACAAATGTGACCTTGCAAAGAGCAACTGCTCGTTTTTTGCAAGGCCCAAAATGGATTTTTGTCAATTCAAACTCCAATGTCTTGCACATCTTTTCAAACCAGCATACTACAAGATCCTACAATTATATGTATCCACAAATGTTTTTTTGTGGATACATATGGAGGTGGGCCTCATTTAATCCCTAAAGGACCATTGTCCCTTCTGAGTGCATAGTCCCTTTGAGGGACAAATGGGATTTTGGGCAAGTGCCTACATGCTAGAATTTTTTCTTGATTTTTTAAAAAAATTTTGGAAGATAGAAAAGTTGACCAGCTTTGTAGGAATATAATTTTTTTTCAATTGGTGCCTAGGAACAAAAGTTATGTCCAAATAAGCTCAAAACAAGGGATGAGAGTCAACAAAAAAAAATTCAAAAATTCAAAAAAAAAAATTTGAATTTTTTATCTTATAGACTATAATTTTTCTATATGGAAAGATTTTATTCATTCCATTTGGGTTTGTTATGAGAAAGTTATGGCCAATCTTGTTTTTCGAGCAATTAGAGCATCTTCTTGAAAAAACACACTTGTAGGATTCATTTATGAATGCTATTTTTTTAATTTAAAATAAATAAATGTCCCACATGGTTTGATTTTCTTGTTAGAACAATCTGACCATTGGGATTATTGCATTTTAATTCCATCTAAAAGATATTAATATTTTAGATTTTCCTTCTATCTTGTACCTACTTCTACTTAACAATTTTTTTAAGAATTAAAATTTTGTTTTTTTGGATTTTTTTTCTCCTAAACTCTCAACTCAATTCTTCGCTATTTAGATTTAAAGCTCAAAACTTTGTAGCGCAAAAAATTTAAGTAAAAAATGTTCAAAGTCAAAAAATCTAGTCCTGCAATGTGCTGAAAAACTTGTTTTTTTGCACTTCAAACGCAGGTATCTTGCGATCTATGCGGTCAAAAATTCTGAATTTTTTTCCACACATTCTCATACTATTTAGATGTGAGATCCTACAGTTAGATGTGGGAAGAAAAACAATTTTCAATTTTTTTTACTTTTGGCCATAGAAATGGTAGTTTTCAGTGTTTTTGGGTAGAATAATGCCTTGGTCCTTTAGGGATTAACCCTTAAGCGCTCTGACATCTTTGTTTTGGATGATGAACAAAGTGCTTGCAGGCGTTGTTTTATCCAACCACCTTCTCATTCATCCAATTTAACACTTGAATCTTGAAAAGACAACCTTCTCTTATGCCCAATTTCATTAAATTTTGGTAAATGGTATTACTGTACAAAGATATAAGCAAAAATGTGCCAAATTTTGAAAAAGGATTGAGGTGTTAAGGGTTAAGGTAAAACAACCTATAATGGTCAGATCACCCATAGTGGACACCTCATGACCCCATGATGGTTTCCTTAGACCACAATCAATATCTAACCTAACACTCATCGAGTGATTAGTGACCGCATTAGGAACATCCAACTTTTCCAGTGTAAATCATTGTCAGAAGTGACTTTTCATAGCATTTACATTAGAAATTATTGTAACCATTTTAGGTGATTAAGATGAGCATATTGTCAAGGCTACACCAGCTCTATGAGTTGGATTGATGTTTCCCTCCTTTTCTTTTAATGGTCACCTTTTTGCCAAAAATAAAAAAAAGATTAATATATTGGGTACACTTTTTGTTGGTTATGGGGCAGCCTATAAACCATGTTGGGAAGATTACTTCAGAAATATATTATTGTGTGGGAAAAAATTTGAAAAATTTCAACAATGGCCTGAGGGCAGACTCCAAATTCTAACCACAATGGGCTCTTTTCCTTGCACAATGTACAGTAAGGTCTACTTCATTTACGATTTTTTGCTTTCACAGGGGAAAAATGACTGCTGCCATCTCTGACGCCCTCCCTAGGGCTGAAAAATTGTTATTTTATCATGAAGTTTTTTTACAAGATCATCTCTATGTTGATAATAGATGTGACAAATTTCAAGGCCAAAATATTTACCTATAAAAAGATATTCACAATCTACCAACATGTGTAGTTGTGAGAAAAATTTCAATGCTACCAATTTTGACACCCTCCCAAAGATTGAAAAATTAAAATTTGGCCATGAAATTTTTGTTATGAGATCATGTATATGTTGGTAATATGTGTGCCAAATTTCAATTTCAAAGGATTTTCTCAATAAAAGATATTTGAAATCTACATACAAAAGTAGTTGTTAGAAATTATTTCACAACTACGCATGTTGGTAGATTTCAAATATCTTTTTCTAGGAAAATCTTTTAAGCTTGAAATTTGGCACACATATTATCAACATAGAGGTGATCTCATGAAAAAAATCTCATGATGATTAAACAATTTTTCTGCCCTTAGGAAGGTGTCAAAGTAGACACCAGTGAAATTGTTTCTCTCAACTACATTTGTCCACTAGTAGATTTTAAATATCTTTTAATGGGCAAATCCTTTGAACCTGAAATTTGGCACACATATTACCAACATAGACATGATCTCATAACAAAAGTTTCATGGCCAGTTTTTTAAATTCTCAATTTTTGGGAGTTGATAGCATTGAAATTGTTTCTCTCAACTACACATGTTGGTAGATTGTGAATATCTTTTTATGTGTAAATTTTTTGGCCTTGAAATTTTTCACACATGTTATTAGCATAGAGATCATCTTGTGAAAAAAATCTCATGTTAAAATAACAATTTTTCAACCCTCGGGAAGGCGTCAAAGATGGCAGCAGTGAATGTTTTTTTCCCTGTGAATGCAAGAATACGTAAATGAAGTAGACCTTACTGTACAGTAAGGTCTACTTCATTTACAAATTTTTGAAATCGCAGGGAAGGGAATTTCAGATTTGCCAACTTAGACAGCCTCCCGAGGGCTCAAAAATGGGTCTTTGACCCTGAAATTTTTACCACAACTTCATCTTTAATTTAGTTATATGTGTGCCAACTTTCAAGGCCAAATGATTTACAAAATAAAAGATATTCAAAATCTCCCAACATGTGTAGCCGTGAAAAAAATTTCACTACTACCAACTTTGACATCCTTCCAAGGATTGAATTTTTTTTCTTTTTCTATGAAATTTTTGGCATAGGATCATCTATATGTTGATTACATGTGTGAAAAATTTCAAGTCCAAAGTCCCCCCACAAAAATAGATATTCAAAATCTCCCAACATGTGTATTTGTGAAACAATTTCACTACTACCAACTTTGACACTATCCCAAGGGTTGAAAACTTGTTTATTTACCATGAAATTTTTATGATGAAATCACCTCTATGTTAATAACATGTATGCCAAATTTCAAGTTCGAAAGATTCACACAAAAAAATATATGCCAATTCTACCAACATGTGTAGTTGTTAGAAAAAAAAATTCAGCCTTTGGGATAGTGTAATTTTTTGGGTTATAACTTTCACGTGGATGTACAAAGTCTTTCTCACAACTACGCATATTGGTAGAATTAGGATATCTTTTTTTTAGTAAGTCTTTTGACCTTGAAATTTGGCATACACTTTATCAATACAAAGATGATCTCATGCCAAAATTTTCATAGTAAAATGTGTTTTTTCCAGCCCTTGGGATAGTATCAAAGTTGGTAGTAGTGATTTTTTTTCTAACAACTACACATGTTGGTAGAATTGGCATATATTTTTTTGTGTGAATCTTTCGAACTTGAAATTTGGCATACATGTTATTAACATAGAGGTGATTTCATCATAAAAATTTCATGGTAAATAAACAAGTTTTCAACCCTTGGGATAGTGTCAAAGTTGGTAGTAGTGAAATTGTTTCACAAATACACATGTTGGGAGATTTTGAATATCTATTTTTGTGGGGGGACTTTGGACTTGAAATTTTTCACACATGTAATCAACATATAGATGATCCTATGCCAAAAATTTCATAGAAAAAGAAAAAGAAATCAATCCTTGGAAGGATGTCAAAATTGGCAGTAGTGAATTTTTTTTCACGGCTACACATGTTGGGAGATTTTGAATATCTTTTATTTTGTAAATCATTTGGCCTTGAAAGTTGGCACACATATAACTAAATTAAAGATGAAGTTGTGGTAAAAATTTCAGGGTCAAAGACCCATTTTTGAGCCCTTGGGAGGCTGTCCAAGTTGGCAGATCTGAAATTCCCTTCCCTGCGATTTTAAAAATTCGTAAATGAAGTAGACCTTACTGTACAACAACATGCAGTCAATACAGCTAATTTCCTTTGAAACATTCACCAAAACAATTTGAAAATCGAATTCAACTGAAAATCCCGTTCAACGGATTTTACAACAGATACTCCGTACAAAACAAAGATTGAGAAGAAGTGAATTGATAACATCCCCGATGGACAACCGATTTCATTGCAGTGATTCATTGACCACAAGAGAACACCTTAAAACCCTAAACCCAGATTCAGAAAGCTCTGTAGTGGAATCCCGCCATAGCAATTTCAAGCTTCAGAATTATTATTACCTACGAATCCCACCTCCCTCCCTCCCAGTTCTACACCCTGGCTTGTCCCCAAACCCTGAAAAGCGGAATTGTCACAGCCGGGGCTTTTCTCCAAATGTGACCAGTATTTTGTCCGGTTTGGGATCCTCCATCTTCACACGCCAAGCGGTTCTTTTCCCGAAGGCACCGACTAATTTCCTTTGACAATGACAATGACAATGAACTACCCCGTGGTTCTCCACCCGAACATTGGTGCAGAGTGCAGACTCCGGGTCAGTGTCCAATTGCCTCTGCCAACTAAGTTAGTGTGCGACAGATGATCAGCAAATGAGTTAATAAGTTCCCATCCCACGATTGAATCCAGCCCACACTCCATCAGTCAGAACTCAGAAGCTACAGTGGCTTAACTACGAGTCTGTTGCTTGACAGGGAACCGCAAGAAAATAAAACCACTGCATTGACTGCAAAACTTTGAACTCACCCCCATTACAACAGAAACAGTACAGTCCACCCTCCACCACTGTACAGGTACAATCCCCAGGCTCCAGCCAATCTGTCCAGCTCACCTCTGACGCCCTCCAGCAGCTTCCAAATCCAGTGCATAGTCAGCCGGGAGTCACCCCTCACCACTTGATCTGAGAGCAGTCCCGAAAGCCAGGTAACTTATTCTAACACCCACAACAGAAACAACTCCAAACCCTCCCCCAAAAGGAAGAGAAAAGAAAAGAAAAGAAGCACCACTCAGCGCTCCCTTTCGTACGTACAGTATGATACCGAATTCGTCCCCGGGCACTAACGGATGGAGTGTGAACCCAGATGGCCTCCGGCCATTGATGAGTCGAGGAGTCCGTCCTTGCAGGCCATATTGAAACAATATGATAACTTAATAGTAGCAGGAGTAAAAGCTTACTAAAAGCAGGCAGGTGGAACGAATGCTCTCCTCTCCTCTGGGCGTTGAAGTGGCTGTAGCCGGGAGAGTGGGCAACTGGGCATTGAAGAAAGGCGACGGGGTCCAATGGGCGGCCCGACATGGGAAGGGGCTGCTTTGATGGTAATAAAAAGGAGGCAAGGACAGTGCGGCGGCGGCAGAGTTGGAGTAAAGCGGGGGGAGCTGGCTGGCTGGCAGGCAGCACTGCAGCAGGCGGCAGGCAGGCAGGCAGGCGGCAGATGGTGGGGCTACTTCAGTTGACAGGAAGCGCGCGCTACTGTACTGTTTCTGGTTCCGGTGCCCAAGGGAAAAGGTCCTGCCCGCCCGGGGGGCTCCGGGGCTGCCATGTCCCAAAGCCGAGCTCGCTCCGTCCGTCTCCCTCCCTGGGAAATGGGGAATCAACTTATGGGCCCAAGCCAAGCGGGGAAGGTGCCAATGGGGCATCATGAGGCAAATCATCGGCCACTTGAGTGCGGAGGACTCCAGCAAAGAACATTCCCTTCAGTTCGTCGCAGGGGCTCACCAGGGGTGAAACCGGGCGGGCAATTTGACGGGCGGGCAACCCGGCCTGCCCTTCTCCCGTGAACTGAAGTCCAGCCTACAAAACTGCCCTTCCAAATCACTTTCTTTCAATGGAAATTGTCCATTTGTTTTGAAAAAAAGAAAAAAAGAAAAAAGAAACATTCTAGCCAGCCTAGACCTTGTTCAACAAGTCTTGCCCTTCCCATTTTGTACTAAATATATATAAGAGCATTGACATGGATAATGTATAACTTGACTAAAGGCAATGTACAATGCAATATTTCAATATATGGATTTAGGATTCCTCCCAAGTCTCCTAAGGGTATGAAGGAGGTATCAATAAAAAAATCTTACAATTTCACAAAGGATGTTAGTCTAGCACCCTAGCCTAGCTTGCCCTACCTTCATTTATTCATTTATTGTTTTTTCTTTCAATATTGGATGGATGGGTAGTATGATATAGAAACATGATAAACATGGGTGATAATGGATACCCAAGTATAGGTAGAAATCATTCATAGATAATGCAAGGTTGTTGGTTCAATGAAATCAAAAGCATGGAATGGAGGGAAAGCTTTGAATTTGAAATTGGAAGTATAGTCACTATCCAATGTTAAGTGTAATTTCCCCCTTCCTAAGAACACTTTGAATTTTTTTCCACTATTCCAAGAGAATGTCTTTGAAAAAAATTCAAACATATATAGATGTGCCAAGTGCCTAAGAAGGGCTAAATGCACGTCAAATTTAAGGCCTAGTTGAAACTCATTTGTCACTTTTTATGGGCTAGCTCTATTGTAACCATAGTGCTAATGCTTGCGTAGCATGGGATATAGACTAGGTAACCTTCAAGCCGTTGGTAGGCGGCGAGTTGGTTATAGGATGTAACCAGCTTTGTCCCCGGATGAAAACTCATGTAATTGTTGCATTCCTCGATGAATATCATGCAATTACAAACAAAATATCGTGCTCGTGGATGAAACACTGTTGACGGCAGATAGATGCACACAATCAGAGCTGGTTACGCGCTGTCGCAAGCGAAAGGATGGAGTAAATCTCCTTGATCCAGAGCAAGCAGGAATTGCATTGATGTGTAAGTGGGTCATAGCTGCTTGTGAGCCAGGGACGTCTAATTTCAAGACTATGCTTCGGTACCGACTACGGCAATGCCAACCATCTCTGGAATGGTTCACATACAAGGATCATAAAGCTTCATCTGGTTCAAGGCTTTGGGTCAAACAATGCGAGCGTGGAAGAAGCTAGTAACAGAAGTGGAGGTGTGTTCACCTCCAGTTGTATGAAGAATGGCTTAGCTGTGAGTTCTTTCTGATGGTGCCCAGGCTTCCAAACTATCGGCCCATAGTTCTCAAAAGTCCGGGCTTCAGAACTTTTCAATTCTGGATTGAAACTAATCAGGGATGCTTGGAATTACCAGACTCATTCCATAATGCCGTCCACTGAAGCAACTGCAAGATGTGGCCTCCTGCCGACGGAATTCTCTCATTGGGATCAAATCACAAGATTAATGTCCACTAAGGGGATTAGCAATTCAAAGATCCATTAGACCAAGTGAAGATGAACGGATTGGAATATATGAGATAGTGCAATTGAAATTCCCAAAGGTCCGTGGTTCTCCTTGGCTCCCAAGTACCAGTTGCTCGTATTAATAGCGAGCCCCAGGAATTTCAGCTTACTACGGACGTGACGTACTTCGAGGTGATGCCACAGTCTCACACACTCGTCAAATTCTTTCAAGGAGAAGTTTCTAATGAAGAAGAAATCACCAATATTTCCATCCGGTCTATTATTGGCGTACCGGTGCGAGTGCGAGTGCAAAGCGTGCTCCGCGGACCAAAAAAGAAACTCGTATGACTCTTTTATGACAAAATTCAGGATTTGCAGTGGGACCTTGCCCGTCTTCATTGGCCAGAGCAAAAGGAATTCATGTATTATTCACTCGACTCAACTGGGTCGATCCACGGCATACTCAGGAAGAGACAACCTCCTCTTAATGTAGCAGGTGAAAAATCATGGCCTAATCTTCTTCCTATTAACTTTAAATTTCGGTGGTCCAACATCTGGAGTACCGAAAGAGCTAAGAAAGAAATTGGCTTGTTGTGGTAAATTTGGCATAAGGCAGTTGCCGTGATTCGTAGCGTGGCCCCATTTGGGCCATGATCGACACCTCTTGCACGGTATGCGATACGGGAGCTGTGGAAACAATTTACCATCGTGTGCAGTTCCCGGCAAGCTTGGGAGTTCATGATCAAACTTCTTAATGGACTTGCAGCTCCAACTGGGGCCTCACTTGCGCCATCCCATCTTGGCAACAAGCCCTGTTTGCTAACCAGACACCGCGAAGATTCAAGACTGTTAGTCACAAGTGGAACCTTCTGCATGGAGTTATACTGTGGGTTGTTTGGCTTGTTCGCAATGCTTGGGCTTTCAGGATAGATGGAGCACTCAACATGTTGAAAATTTCATGTAGACTAGCCTTGGAGCATTGCCACCATGGCTCAATATAAGGTAGGCTGCTCTAAAAGTAACCATGTTCTAAATGCAACCTCTATCTAAGAATGGGTGACATGTTACTTGAAATATTTATTACTATGAATGATGAGTTAGGTAGGCTTAAATGGTCATTTTAAAAGCAAGCTATCTTACCCTCATGGGACTCCACATTGTGTACCTAGGAGCCAAAAGAACCTCCATTCTGACTCTAGACGAAGATACTATAACATGTGATGCACCAAGTTTTGTTGTTTTTCCCTTAGTTTCTAGTGCATGTTGGAAATTTGGCCAAGCCCAAGGTTGATTGTTTTGGCATTACTTGGGGGGATAGTGACTTAAATTTCATGAGGAATTGTAGCATCATCAATGACAAGTCCCCTTTTCATTGTAGCTAGAGCACCACAACAACTAAATGGACAAGGTGGGGCTGGGGCACTTTCAGTGGAGAGACCTTTACCCATTATACCTAGAAATTCAACAAAGCATGCCAAACCAAGTTTCACAAGAGGATTTCACCACTTGACAATGGTGATGCTCTTAATGAATACATTCGCAGTGCTTGGACTTGTGCTTGGACCAAGACTTTTGATAAAGGTTTAAAGGTTCTCCTAAGAAGTGTGAAGATGCTTTGCTAGAATTTGATGTGAATTGATCTAACTTTGATTTCATTTGCTCTCATGAAGGCTTGGTAGTTACTTGGAAGCATTGTTATTATATCAGTCTTGGTCTATAATGACTTCCCTCATCAACAGTCATAATTGGTTTGTATCATGATTTTTTTGTTTACAATTGATCCTTCAATTTGTTTCCCTCAAAAATAAAATTGATAAAGAACTCTATTGGCAAGATTGCAAGAGCCATCCCCATTCACACTATGGTGAATGCCTATCAATAAGTTAATAATAATAATAAGTTAAGGGCAAAATCATCTCCACTAGTTTAATAAATTCATAGCCATCAATTTTGTACCATGTCCTAGACAATTATCTTCCTTTTCATCAAAGGATTGGAGTCAACACCTCCACTTTCTTTCCAAATTTGGAATAAGAGAGGATTGCAATACTCAATACTTATAATGTGGGCTACATGTGTCCTTTTTTAGTTGTTGAAAATCATTATTTTATTTTTTTTCCTTTCTCGTGCAATAGAAATGGCCAAGGCTACAAACCTCAACTCTATAAAAAATATTTGAATTTGTATTTGGAATTAGAGATCTAAATTTAGAATAGAGATGTTATAAATTTCATAATGAATCACTCCAAAGTAGGAGGAAAGTTTTTCCACTTTAGTTCCATTTATTGTTACTACTAGTGGAATTAATTTTATTCTTTAGAAGTATATAGAGGACTATACGAGGGACTAAAATTACTTTTCCTCCGAGAATAAATGGGGGAATGTGTAGAGAAAATTAATTTGCTAGGTAATCAAGTAGTCAGATGACAAAATGATAGCTCATCTATGGGTAATATGATGGCATATACAATATTTTTACACTCATGTTCATCTTTTACCTTACAATGTCCAATAGCAAGTGTTGTAACTACAATATTATGTATTAGATTGTATATAAGTAAAGTTGTACCATCTTCATATAGAGACCAACAATAGGCGCAATCATCTATACAAATGCGAATGATTGAACCTCATGTGTATGTAGTGTTGAGTAGAAAGGATTTACTTTGGGAAAACATTGAGTTTCTAACTACACCTAAAATTGATCAAAGATACTAAAACAAACCATAATCATACAAAAATAGAAGTATAAATAGTGAATGTTTTCTACATAAATGTGCACATTAATTTGTATAAAATATGTATATATAAAATGCAAATCCTATTTCTACTTACATATGTCATGTAGAGGAGTCATATATTTTACGTAGAGCGTAGAATATTTTGTATTTATATAGGAGTTGTACAAGTAGTATACAACATCATCTTGTATAAAAAATATGTCAGTTGGATATGATATCTATATTTTTATAGAAGTTGTATAAACCATGTACAAACCATATAAAAGCCTTTGAAAGTGTATCCAACATTCAAATAAGAGCCACAATCACTCTAAAACTTAAAATTAAGAGTGTTAGATTATTTGGGAAGCTAACACAAATTTCTATAAACCTTCTAAATTTCAAGTTGAAATCTCTCACTTTCCAACTTTCATAGCCGATTGAAGTCTCTTTTCCTAAATTTAGTTGAGTGACCAACTCAACATCTCTTTACTTCTAAGAACCTTTTTATCTTATAAGAGTTCCAAATGCTTTGTGTTGTAACTTTTCTATACATATTATATCCAAAATTTCAACTTCAAATCTTCAATACTTTGTTATCTATAACTTACTAAAGTTGAGACTCTAAAATCTAGTAGTAGCTCCTCACTACTTTATTTCTAAGTTCATATCTTTCACTTTCTAATTCCAAATTAAGAGTTCTATAATTTTTAGAAAAGATAACAATTCAATAAGTAGTCATATTACATACTTCTTAACTAAACTATTATTGTTGTTCAAAGTTTCTACCTTCAAATTTTATAAAAGTTGAATTTTTTTCATTCCATCAAGCATAACTTTTGCATATAAACTCCAAATAGAGTGAGTCATATCTTTCTAGACTTAAAACAAGAAGAAAAACATTATCCTAAATTTTCATTCTAAAACTCATAATACACAACTAGCTATGGCTCTCTAAACTCACAACAAACCCCACAAAAAAATTATATCACGGAGGAAGAAGGCCACCTCTTATCCTCCACTTTATCCATTCAAGCAAGTGGTTTTCATCCCTATACTACACTACATGAGCCATCTTTCATTTAGAGGTCATTTTTTTCTCTCCATATTATTCTATCTATATCTCCTACGTACAGCTACAATCCTACCAAATCTAAAAGAAAGGTAAAACAAGCTTCACCAATTTTATTTCAACAACTTATTTGAAGCTAAGTAAAACATGAAATTGCCTCAAAAGAAGAAAAAATTAGTGAATAGAATTCTACGATCAATGAGAAGAGGTGATAAAAATCTCATGAAAATAAAATCAACCACCAAGTCGTGAACTTGATTGACTAGTTAAGTTTTTGTTGTCCATTCTGGATTTAAACCCTGTTGCACTTGTTGAACATCATGGATGGCTTGTAATTTAGTGCTACTAGTGAGATAATATAGAAAAGTCTCACAACCAACTCACTACCTACCTTTTTGAGTTGTGACAATATGGTAGACATCCAACAAGCTTTGTCATTGAATTAAACCGTGGTTCTCACTACAACCCTTCCCTTTTTTCCCTATTCATTTTCTTTAAGTGAACTCAATCAAATCAAATTAAAATAACAATTATAAATATTTTTACATAACCACGACAATTTGCATTGCAACATCAAGATTTTAGGTATTGTCATCTAAAATGGACATTGGTTTTAGATTCAACATATGTAAACACATTTAAAAAAAATTACCTCAAGATCTTAACAAATGAAAGTAGAAGTAAGGTAGCCAACCTCTTTCTGACCACAGACCTATTTTTGCTAGTTAGACTGCTTTATTTCCGATCACTTGTGACAGCTCACATGATTAGGTGACAGCTCACGTAGCACAAATGTTGGAAGGTGTACATTGAATTCATACAATGATCGTGAGATGTACATTTGAAGCCACAATTATCACCTGCTTCGAAGCATGGGCGATTTTGTAATCAACCTATGGTTGGAAATGCGGTACCCTATATAACAAAAATGGATTGAAAGGAATCTTTACAAAAAAAATTCATAATTATTTTATTTTTGAGGGAAAAATAAATAAAAATTGGAACCCTCTTTAAATCTATTTCTCTACATGGAGGATTTTTCTCCTCACCAAATTCATATTGGAACTACACTAAATTGCTTATATGGTTGGAATGAGGTCGGCTACTTTAAATGTGAATAAACTTCAAGTTTCAAAGTAAATAAAGTCATTGGAACATTTACTATTGACACTAGACTTTCCCTTTAATGGCATCCTTGAAATACAAAATGCTTCAACTCTCATTGGTTGCCTCAAAGAACTCTTCATCTCCCATTTATTACTTCTAGGAATTAGTGTTGGCTTAAAAAAATTTGTTGTTGAAATTAGGTCACTAGCCAGTTTTAAAAACCGGTAGTTTAGATGTCTCTAAAAGGATGGGTTTGCAAAATGATATGCCTACCTTAAGTGACTTAATGTCATGATAGCTTCTTCCCATTTTCATTGTCTCCTTCCTCTCTTACAGCTTGGGTTCAAAACATGTGGATGTAATCAACTTATTATTATAGTTTCTTAGTCATATACCTATGATTTGACATTAGGAAAGATTTGGGGCCTCCAAGAGATTGTTTTGGGGTTGTTTCCACATTTGGGAACCACTGCAATGCTAACAAAGCATTTTATTTTTTAATTTTTTAATTATTAATTATTTCTAAAATATTTTTAAAACAATTAATTATTATTTGGCATGGCAGTCTCTCGACCATGTCAAACTATGCTAGACTACTGCTGCAACGAAGTATCTACAATCCTGGAACTTTGGAAAATTCACAATCTTCTAAAGACCTAAAAACTCTTCTAATGGCTAAAATGCCCTCATGCAAAAACCAAATGATGTTCACTTTGTTGCTATCAAAATGTGATACCACTTGCTACTTCATCATGACAATAAAATGCACAAAGTTAAGAAATAAACTTTATGATTAGTTCAAATATGAAACAAACGTGACTAGCTTCAAGGCCTAAACTATAAAATTAACCAATTGCCAAAAGAGGGTCATGGAGGAATACGTCCTTTTATTACCATTTTTTTCAATCTCTGAAAAATACTATAACATATCATTTACCAACAATGATCAAATTTGGAGAATTTGAATTCATATTTGAAATCAAAGACTTCTAGATAATTAGGTAACTACGTGTCTTCTACATTGTTCATCGATTCCATTTTTCATAATAATGTTCAAACACAAGGCATATGCTTGTACACAACTATATATTTTGAGAGTCCTCTAAATCTAAATCATGATTTAATTAGCACATATTGTATGTACAATCTCCAACAATGCTAGTATATGAGCCCAAGAATGTGAGCTTATGAGCATTGAGACTACAATATAGGTACCTATAATATAGATACCACACATTATAAATGTTATATATATCATGAACACCTATTATATGGGTATTTATAACATATACACCCTCTAATCATAGACAATTTCTATAATATATACACCTATAGCATAGGTGTATGGTTTTTAGGCTCATAGGCTCACACTCCTATGTTCACATAATAACAACCCTCTACAATCCCTAGACACATTTTATCTTCATGATTTATCACCCATTTTTCAAGCATATTTGTTGCTAACATGAGTACCAACCATCCATTCATCCAAAAGTGATCATTAGGGCACTGAAGAGTGAAGAGGTGGAAACAAAAAGTCTTGTCCCAATGTGTGACGATCTAAAATAGATTATGCCATTATGGACTTTAGGGTGGGGTTTGCTAAATCTATCCTTGCTTTAAAAGCGTCTTCTAACTCAAAGGTACTTATTGGATGTTTCCAATGAACATTTCATATAAAAAATGATTTTTTTTTTAAAATTCCAAGTTCATAAACTTATAACTAATGCAATAAGAGCCCCTTGAAAATGAATCAAAGGGAGCAGAGACTTCTTCTTCATATGATTCAAGTAAATACATTGAAAAATGTTTTGCCAAGTGCAATCCTTCTAAAACTTTGAATAAACACTTATTAATAATCCCTAAAGAATCAAGTGACGGTCCAACACAATAAATCTTGGATAGTTGCGCCATGAAGTTAATTCAAGTTGAATGTTCACAAAATTTTGACACAACATATGAATATATATCCTCTTAGTAGAAATATTAATATTTTTTCAATGGAAGGCCCAAATCAAAAGTTAAGTTGAGTGAACTTATTGGGCAAGATGGGCAACGTTGCACATTATATGTAAAACTCCTCCTCTAGTTTTGAAATTTGAAAAGTGTATAACTAACATGATATAGGATGCATCTATAAGAAAAATTAGTTTTAGTGCAAAATTCTCAGTCTAGGAGGAGTTAATCCTTACAAAACAAAATAACTTCCCTTTTGGTCAAACTTCTTTAGTTTTCTATATAAAATACACATTTAAAAAAATTGACATTTTTCTCCATTTAGTAATATATATCTAAATTTTATTTTCAATTTATTATTATTAAAAATCATTGTAATTACATAAATACTTAAAATAGTATAAAAAATCAAAGAAATTTGAAGATAATAGTGATTAATGTTATAGTGTGTGTGGAGTATTCCTTAAGCTTACATCAAGAAAATTTGATAGAAAAAGTTCAAAAATGGTGTATTTTTAGCTTTCTAAAGATACAACCTTCAAAGAATCACAAAAATGACATATTTAATCATTTAAAAAGAAATCTTTATTGAAAGCAAGTTTTCTAAATTAAACTTAAAAACCATGAGAATAAAGAACCATGTGAAATTGAAGTTTGGCTTTCAAAATGTCCCTTACACTTGCAATGACATTTAGTAGGTCATTTTATGAATTCTCCACCTTTAGAGAATGTTTCTCTGTAGATGCAAGGATAGAGTGATGTTCACCAATATTTTTTCAACCTATCATCTCCATGACTTGTCTTCTAATAAAATGCAAGCTTGTTACAAGCTTGTATGAGTTTTCTTCTTTGTTTCTAAAAACTAAAACAATAGGTCAATTATAGTGTTTGTCTCTCACCTTTTAGCTCTTCTTGAAACTCTCTAGGAATTTAGAGAATCTTTTGGTTTCATTTAGTCTTGTTGGGTGAGCACATACAAGCTTCCCATCATTGTGTATAAAGGTCAAGATGGGAAGCTACAAGGAAATGATGAGATGGACATTATATGTGGTTGTGCCTTTAGTGAGACTAACTTTTTTACAAAACTTGTTGTTTACTTGTTACATAAGGTTTGATTTAGTCAAAGATTGAATTTCCATGCCAGACTTTCAAGGATCCATGTCACCTCACACCAATCATAAGTTGATACATGACACTTTTAAAAACAAAAGTGACTTAATTTAATTTATTTTTTGCCAAATCTAACCCTCACGGAGGGTATTCTCAGCCACACATGGCACTATTAAAAACAAAAGTGACCTAATTAATTATTTATTTATTTATTTATTTATTGCCCAATCTGACCTCACATAAGTTATTCCCAGATGTGCCGCGCCTGTGTTGCGAATTCAGTCCTGCACCTTCAGTCAGTTCCATGGGAACATGCCCCCCACACCATTGGCTCTACTTTCACATGCCTGAAGTTGGACCAGGACCCTCTGCCAGCCAGCTCCTAATGCAGCTTTTGGTTCTCTTAACTCCCAAAGCCTTTCCATGGCCCATGGTGCAATGGTGTAAAGTAGCAAACCCATTCATTGAAAATGTCATTGGAAGAGCCGGCAGCCACAGTGGCTGCAGAGTTTCCCAACAACAAAAAAATTGCAACATCTAAGGTAAGGTGTGTACCCCCCAAAACCTCCACTTTTTGCTACTGTGCCTAGACACTATTATTACACTATTATTACACCAGTCAACTTTTCATAATTTATTCTCGGCAAGTGATAGGAGTTTCCAACGCACCAAAGAACGCCACATTTGGATATCGTATGCAAAAGTTAGAAAGGAACAAAGTTTGGTTCTAAAATAATTTTCTTCCACATAGGTAAATAACTGATTTTGGAGATACATGTACACATAGTAAAGATGGCAATTTAGGGTCAGTGGGGCATTTGGGGGTGCCCACTGTATGATCTTCTAAGGTGGAATGCATTTAACCCCTAAATGACCAAGGCATATTTTGGATAGAATTATAGTAAATAAAAAATTGAAATTCAACCATACAAATTTGTACTAGACTACTACATGGATGTGTAGGAAAAAAGTTTACAAAGTGGAAGATTAGAATGTTCGAAATTAGAGGAAAAAGTTTTTTTTTCCAACCTTGGCCGTAGGGAGTAGCTCACCCTAATCCTTGGACGACATTGCAAGTCTTATGGACATTTTTTTCTTTTGGAACAAATGAAACGGGATTTCATTGCAAATAAGAATAATACAAGCACCAGCCACAGGTGGATCTTATGGACATTTTGAAAGTCAAACCTTGTTTTTTAAAGTTTAACTTAGAAAATCCAGCTCTCACAATTTATTTTTTATTCCATTTTTTTCAAAATTGCTGATAATATAATTTTTGTAATCTTAATCACTATAATTATCTTCAAATCTCTCTAATTTTAATACTACTTTTAGCATTTTTGTAATTACTATGATTTATACAAATAAATTACTTTTGAAAATCATATAAAATTAATTTTGGTGTAAATAATTATAAAAAATTCAAATTCAAATTCAAATATATATTATTATATAAGAAAATTATCAAATATTTTATATGTGAATTTAATATAAATAAATAAATAAAATTTGACTAAGTGGAAAGTTGGTTTGTCTTTTAAGGGTTATTTATATACAAGGGTTTATTTATACACTTTTTTTTTTTACAATGGCATTCTATATCATATTAGTTACACACCTATCAAAATTTAGAAATAGAGGAAGACAATTAAAGAAGACATGTCGTAAATGACTATCCGGAAATTGTCCTTAATGATTGGAAATTAATCATTGTCATTGTAGACACTTTTCAATCAATGTAGACAATCATTTGGAACATGTTTTTCTACTAGTGGGAATTTTGCAAATGGAACGCAAAGCAACAAAACTTTTGATTTTGGCACCCCATTGAAATAATAATAATAATAATAATAATTCCAACAAGGAAATACATGTTCATACCTTGTATCAAAATTTTGTGAATATCCAATCAAAATTTACTTCATGAGAAACTATTCAAGATTTCTTGTGTGTGTTGAACGGTCACTTGGGGTAAAAATGCAAACCATTCATAGATGGGACCATGAGCAATCCTAAAGAAATCCCCATGACCTATCCTACATAGATAAGTGTGCTTGAACAATTGAATGACCAAATATATATACTAAATCCACCAAATATACGATACCAAAACTAACTCCTTTGAACATTTTTCAAACAAATGCAAATTTCAATCTAATTCATTGATTTCATGTGATAAAATGCAAATTCTTATCTACCACACACACAAAGCTTATTGTCATTCCATTGAGTTTGAAAGCACCTTATCTATAGTATCATTTAAATCCAATGACCATCTATTTTTTATTTATTTTTCCAATGGAATGGAAATAAATGTGAAGGAGGGTGATGTTGATGTTAATTATGGAATGGGGAATTGTGCTTAGAACAATTTAATCTCTAGAGATTCTAGAATGTAAATATTGAATGCACTTTAGTCAAAATTGATTGTGCTTTTCAATAGATTCATTTTTGGTGTATGATTTAACCTAAGAAAATGAAGTTTGACAAGTTGACTTTCTATTCCATGTTAAATTTTGAAAAAAATCAAAAGTTCAATGAATTATTGCAATTGCAATTTCCATATGTTAAAATTAGAATTATACAATTTTAAGTGTTTTCCATTTTTATTTTATTCCCTAAAATTGATATTAAAAATTAAACTACAAATTAATTTTTTCAATTTTTGTTGAAAATTTATATTAGTTCAATATATTATAATTTATATAATTTTCATCAAACAACACTTTAAAAATCTCAAAACATTATCTTTCCATTATTTATATTGAAAGAATCCACATCATTCTATAGAAGAATTATTTGTTCACATAGTTTGATCTTTGTTAATCATTCTAGTGTAACTTTTGAAGTTTTGATTCAAATTTAGAAGCTTTTATTAGCTAAGATTTATTTAATGTGTACAATAATTTTTGGGGTTTGATTTTTTACTTCCATTCAATATTTTTATCCATTAGCAACTTTGGTTACTTTAAAAATTATGATTACAACTTCTCCAATAACTTCCAAGATTACTTTAAAATATGTCATAATCATTTCTAAAATTATGAAAGTAATTTGATTTGATAACTTGTAAAATTTTCCAATAAATGGTATTAATTAAACTTGATCTTATCTGGTTTTGTCAGCTTTGTCTTCCTTCTTTTGCTAAGGTCTATCCTTTCTTAAAAAATTCAAATAATTTTCCCAAAACAAACTTTAAACCTACAAATAGTTTCAAACCTTTGTAGTTATTTGATAATTTTGAGTAGCTTTTCAACAACTTAAATGACTACATTAAAAATCTTTTTAAGATGATTTGAGTACAACACTATCAAAACTTCAACAACTTTTATATTATGAGTCTCTTCACTCAAATTCCTAAAAAATTTATAATTATTGTATAAATTCACTAAAATCATTTGCAAAACACTAAAAGGCTTCATTCAATTACTCTTTGGCAAACCTAGTGGCAAACTTCTTGATCATGAGCTCCCCAAGTTTTTTGAACCCCCTCCAAAGAGCGACACTTCAAAGCCTAAGTAAGTAACACTTCCACACATCAACAAGATTTTCAATGCTGATGACATAAGTATCTATCTTAAGTTTCTAAATTCTAAGTATGGGCAATTTTGTTAAAATGGCAGTATTCAATGTGCCATTTTTAGATTGAACTGTAAAAGTGACATCTAGATTTGGTATAGATTTTAGAAATCTTTGATTTGTATAGATTCAAACATCTAGGACATTTGTACATTTTAGATTGTGCAATCTAAACTATAAAAGTGACATCTATGACTAGTGTAGATTTTAAACATCTAATAAAAGTGTAGATTTTAAACATCTAATAAAAGTGTAGATTTTAAACATCTAATAAAAGTGTAGATTTTAAACATCTAATAAAAGTGTAGATTTTAAACATCTAATAAAAGTATAGATTTCAAACATCTAATAAAAGTATAGATTTCAAACATCTAGGAAGTTTGTACATTTCAGACCACCCGGCCTGAACCGTAAAAACTACCAAAAGTAGTGGAATGGTGCCATTTTAACAAAATTGCCCATAAGTATCCCTAATATTCTATAGGCCCATATAGGCAAACAACAAATAAACAGTCTTTGATGAATTTAGAGGAAAAACAAGAACAATTTTGTTGTATTCCTTTATTATTGTAAGTAAGACAGTTTCTCAAACTAATAAGGAAACAATTGAATTTGGTCATGAAGCAAAATGAAAACAAAACAAGATAGTAGGAGGCAATCACAAAAGAAAAAACAAACTCCTTACCTATGAGACTCCCACAAATTAGAATCACAAGCACAAGTGGTTTACAAGTAATAGACAAGTATATAATTCACAAACACAAAGAGGGTTTTTAGAATTCTTATTTACATGTGAAAAAACAAATATATAAGTACAAGAGGAAGTGAAAATAAATCCTTTATACTCTAAGAGGCTCTAATTGCTTCAAAAGGCTTCAAGAACAACCTTGAAAGCTAAAGCCTCTACAATGGTTTAAAACATTAGTTTTGAGAGCCAAAAAATAAAAATGAAGAGGAATTGGCAATGACGATGCTAACAGTAATGATGAGTAGAAGAAGTGGTAGCTTGAGAAGAGGAAAAAGACCTTATATAATTTTGGTATTCAACACTAAACACTCTCTGTTCAATCAAAAAATAATAACTAGTAGTTTTACTAAATCAATATCTAACTTTTACATTAAATATCTATATGGCTGAGCTTAAAAGTCCCACTTAGCACTAAATTCCTTTTTTGCATTTTTCTTTGTCCATTTGTAGCCATAAAATTTGAGCCACAAAAATTTCTAGAATTGGATTAAAAAATATATATATCTTTCAAGGAATTTGACCTTTCCATCATATCCAAAGCTTATGAAAGAAAATAAATATTCTTCACATACTTGAATAGACCTCTAAATCCTCTCAAATACCATTGATTCAATTCTAGGATCCTAGATGTATTTAGACGGCTTTTAAATCTCTAATTTTACACATCAATTCTTATCAAAATCTCTTGAAGCTTCGCAAGTCCTCTTTCAATGATTGAATTTTTTGAGGGGCCATGGCAAGAGCCTTATTAAGATAAAGTTCTATGCATGATTTTAGACATGAATGCTAGGGGGCCAAGTTTTAGGGATATGGTATCAATGGAAGGGACACTAATGCTTGGCAAATAAAACCTATATTTGAAGTTTGGTGTGTCAATATGTATTGTGTGTAAATAGAGACCTAATGATAAATTATGTTGATAAGACAAATATGGATTTATCATGGCAAGTAGCCAATATTTTATTGATTGTTTTGAATATGTAAAAGTCCAATTGGACAAGCAATTAGTTCAAAAGACAAACAATCTATTTGACAATATGAAGTCCCTAATTAGAATGTCCCAATATTATGCTAGAAATTACTATTGAAGGTCAAGATATGGATATGTGCTACACAAGCTCTAATGCTAAAACAAGATTAGATTCTAATAATACAACAACAATAAAAACTAAGAAAATAGTTGTAGGTGAAGCTAGATGCATGGTCAAAGTAGATGAAAAGTACCAAAGTCCCTTCAATTATCCTTAAAGGACCCTACACTATCGTGTCAAGATTAGGCCTACGAAATCTAATTTTGTCAATTTTCCATATGTTACACTTGAACAATCAACTAATTATAGGACACATTTTGTGCAAGGAGGTGGAAAACAAAATATTTTATAATTGATACCTTCATTTGAGAATAAGGCCAAATGAATTCTTGATGATTCTTTTGTCAACTTTGTTTACAAAGTTCACAAGTGGTCATGATATTGCCATGGGGCACTTACGGTGAGTGGCTCTACTTATAGCTCTATTTTGCTTTGTGTTTATTCAATCTTAGTCTCTTGAACTCTCCATGTCATATTTGATCACATTTTATCCTACCAATGAAATTCCTTTCATAATGTATGTATGTACCTTAAATTTGTTTGTTTGTTTGTTTTGTCTTTGTTTTGTTTGTTACAGTGAAATCTCCGAAACTAACCTTGTTTTCTTTAGTCGCATTCTTAGTACCACTAGAAAGCTCTTTGTGAGGAGGGGTGCACGGGCTTTGTTTTGTGGCATTTGGACTTAGGGTGTGAAAGTGAATGAATTTTGAAGTTTTTTTCAATATAAAAATCAAAAAAATATTTTTAGTTTTATTTGGTTGTTGCAATGAATTGGGACTCAATAATGTACATGAAAACTTGTCAAATATGTATGTGAATTTATGGCATGTCCATTTTAGCGTGCATTGGTGTGGATGCTATTTGGAGTGAGGGGTTAGTAAGACTTTGAAGACAACCCATGCATCCAAAAGTTCAGGGTCACAAGGAAGTTGACTTTGAAATTTATAGTCAACCCTTTGGCCATGATCCAATACATTTAGATCTCAGATAAAAACAATCATTTTTGCATGGAAGTAACTTAATGCAAGTGCTTTTCAAATACTGGTATCCCTAACAAGGCAGTGACAGTTCCAAAGCACTGTAGACATGCTACTAATGGCAAATGTATGCTCCATTATGAGAATGCCTATCATACCTTCAGTTAGATAGTTTTTTGGTTTGTTACAGTGAAATCTCCGAGACTGTGCGTCCCCCGGTTGCGTCCTTGGTATCATAGGAAAACTCTCTGGGAAGAAGGGTGCATGGGTGATGTTTTGTGGCATTTGAACCTGCGGTGTGAAAGTGATTGAATTTGAAGCTTCTTTTAATTAAAAATATAGAAATTATTTTTACTTTTATTTTGATTGTGGCAACAACATAAGACACACTACACTAAAATTGGTAAATAGTGTTGACTACACTAATTGTCAACAATAACACTAATTGTGATTTGTAAGGTTAGTGTTAGAACATTACTTATCCATTCTAACACTATTTTAGCTCTATAGTAAAATTCAATCATTTCAACATTTTTACGAGAGTGCATTTAGTGGCAGATGGGAACAAAATATAGAAGTTGGAATACAAAAAACAAGGAACAACACTAATTATCACCCACTCTATTTAGCAATTTTAGTGTAGTAGTAAGGTATTGAAAACAAAACATTGATGAATCAACTTCACTTCTCCCAATTCCTAGAAATCCAAGTAGTTTAATAATTTAACACCACTTGAGATAATTCTTAGCTTGATAATTTGATCTAAATTAAAGTAGTTTGCTCTTAAAGCGACCACTTAAGAGTTGATTGCCTTTGGGGGGGAAACTAAACACCTTCCATAAAAAAATTAGTAAATTTTTGTCAGAAGAAAAATGAAATGACATTTAGTCCAAGTTGTTTCATATTTTTTGGACCTTTGTGGAATTAGTTACAAATTTTTGAAGTTGAAATGCAATGGTCATTAAAAATGACCACCTCCTGAAATGTACACTCCTAGAACATTGAAGAAAACAAAATGTACCTTTATGTTGCGATCACTTGTAGAGCATACTAAGGTGAAGGCACCCAAAAGCATCCCTATACCTATTCTTGTACCCTAAACTGCCTCTTACCGTGTCCTTGGACTTTAGTTAATGTGTCCTTCAAATGCTTACTTTTGATTTGTTGACGCATTTGAAGGAAAAATACTTAACTCTCATTTGCTTACTATTGGTTTTTTCAGATTTTGGTTTAGGGTCCACATATGTGACAATTTCAGTTGTCTAGGGAGTCGGCACTTTGAAAAATCATAGAAATTACATACCACATCCAAAAAATCTTTTTTTTTTTGGATTATTCATGATTTTCACTTGTTAATACTACGAAAGTATCATTTTTAGGAAAAGGCATCTCCAACTATGCTAAATTGCTTATATTGATGGTTTTGGGGTCCTTCCACCTTACCTTAACCCTTGAATGCCGGGCCGGTCACCGTGGAAATCATCTGTTTTGTCACCGTATGAATTGTTGGCTTAACAAAATGAAAAAGTACTAATTGGAAGACAAACTAAAGGGAAGATGTTCCCTTTTCACACAAAATTTGGAGGATGAATAGTTGTGTTTATGTCCTACACAAAGAGATTCTTTGTCATTCATCGGCTAAAAAACGTCCGTGACATTTATGGGTTAACTCCAAAGTGACAAAGAGGACAGAAAGTATCCTCACACAGTTTAAGGTCCAATTCAAGTGTTGTAAGTTTTGCATCCAAGGAAAAATTCAATAAAACTTATTGGGAATGTTGCGTTTTCCCCTCTAGTTTGTAAGGTATAATTTTCAAATCAATCCAAGATTTATTGATTTTTTGGAAGCCAATCAAAGTTCACAACTTCAATTTGAGTTCACCAAACTGCATTTTAGGGTTGCAACTTCAGGGCCTTGTATCTCCTTCATCCATTGATCATTTTCAATCAAGTTTGTTGGGTTTTGTTCCTCTTGAAGTATAGTTATTGTGGTAAAGTTTTCATGTCAATCCAAGTTGTTTTTAATGTTTGGGACCAATTCGAAGTTCAAAATCCTACCATTTTTGGAGTATAGTGAACTTTGGCGGCTTGTTTCTTCTTCATACAAAGTTTATTTTCAATAATTCTTTTTGGAAAAGTTGCGTATACTAGTCTAGTTTGTGTGGCTAAAATTTTATGTTAATCCAAGTATTAATGAGTGACTGAGAAGCATTCTAGTAGAAGGAGGTTCACCTTTAGATGTGTTTTTTGCAATTTTTCTTGTTGATTTTTGACATTTCAAAGCCATTTTGTAGACACAATGAGTCAATTGAATGAATTTTTTTTACCAATGTGTTTGTATACTAGTTTTGAATCATTTTGTAGTGTAAAGTTTTTACATTTGAGTAGGTTTAGAAATCAAATTTCACCTCCAAATGTGTTTTTGGGAAAATTTCAGCATCCATTTTCAACACTAAAACATTATGATCTTGCAATCTATATGGCCAAATGACTTCAAATTTTCTATATGTCCTCTACAACATGTACACTACAAGATTGTATGGTTGAGATTTGTATAACTTGAAGACATTTAGACCCATAAAGCTTCAAAAGCAATGATGTTTTTGAACCCAGAAATTGAATGTCACTTTGGGGTTAAGTTGTGGTGGCCTGGGCTGCACTGTAACTTATTACAGTGGTTTAGCTTGAGAGTTCAAGAGTTGCCCTTCCCTCCCTCCCTTCCACGTTGGCAAATGGCAATCCACTGTCATGGCGGAGAACTGAGACATGTTTGTTTGCTTGCAGGAGTTGGTTGTTGCGGTGCTGTACTTCCAGCCAAGGGTGCCAAGGGTGCCTGATGCATCAAATAATGCTACCGACACCACATGCTTGTTCTGCTCAGAATCCAGGCTCAGAAAGATCAGAAAGAATGTTGTCACATCAAATGGCACACAACAAACAACAACGTACACACTGAACTTACAGACTTGATTTGGAACAGGAAAGGAAATAAAAGGAAGCGGAAAAAGGGAAGGGACGGACAAGCGGACGGATGGACGGACAGACAGGGAGAGAGAGAGAGCACAGGACAGGACAGATGGGACTCATCATGCATAATTGAAGTCTGCCACTGTCTTAGTAATACGGGAATACATACATAGAAATAGGGGCTTGGCACTTTCAATGCCTTCAATGGAAATCAATCACTCCAAAACTGCAGGCAGTCTGCAGGGAGGGTACTTACCCCCAAACCGCCACTTTTGCCACTGCGCCCACGCCCAGTTAGTTACTTACTTACTATTATTAGACTGTTCAAATTTCTCATCAATTTTCTTGTTGGGAAGTGAAAGGAGGTTTCAGTGTACCAACAAAGAATGTGACGTTTGGATACTGTATGCAAAAGTTATGAAAAGTTACGAAGGGTCTAAGGTAGGAGGCTTTGAAATGGCTCATCCGCCTTTTTCATGTGTTTTATTATGTGGAAATATTTTTAGCTCATTTTACAGACAAAGAAAAATAGAAGAGGAATCCAACACAAGTGGTTATAAATTTTTTGAAGCATTTTTGAATTACTTAGGGATTTTCAAAGGAGTTGTGTCATAGGTCCCTAGCTTATTTATGTTCCTAGGTCTTCTATAAACTGTTCACTTGTAACTTCTAAAGAAAAATGGGAAAGCAAAGAAAATGATTGGCTCTTGCAATTTACAATGTTTTTTTTCCTTGATTCATTCAACGACTATAAAAGTCAATTTATGAAAGACCATTTGTTCATTTCACAACCATTTATAGGGTCCATTCTTAATTTCAGAGTCTCCTACCTTAAGTTTTTTTGGGTAACTTGGATGTTCTAAAATCGTTTTTTATATATATATTGATTTTGGAGGTGTACACATAGTGTTGATGGAAGTTTTAGGAAAGGTGCAATTTTAGATGTACCCACCTTAGTGAAAAGGAAGGAGTGGGAAAAGCTTTTTTTTTTTGTTCAAATTCAATCATACAATCTTGCATTGGACTAATATGACAATACATGGAAAAAGTTTCAAAATATTTGACCACAAGATATATAGCATTTAAAGTTAGAACTATGAGCTTATTTTACTTTTCTATATTAGGTTATCCAAATTTGAATCCTCCTAACTCAAAAATTTTGCATTATAGATTTTTCATTTTCATATGCTGAAAAATTGAATTGAGAGTCTAGGAAATAAATTTCATAAAATAATAAATGATTTTCATTCTCAAGGAAATTGTCAAGTATAAATAATTACAAGATTGAAGGGAAACCTTAATTGATAATAGTTCTAAAATAGAATGGAAATACATCAATCTCAATGTTGAGATTGTTTGCTAAATAATGTAAAACCCTGGGTCCTTTTTTCTTTGGAAAGTTTTGAAAATCAAATTAAAAAAGATCCCTAATCATTATTATTTTCTTAAATGAATATTGGTATAATTTTTAGTACAAAACCCTCAAAATTGAGATTACAGATATTTACCTAAACTTTAGCTATCTACCAAAGGAATAAGTAGTCGTGTATGAGTTAAATCATTTTTAGTCGATTTCATTTTTAATAAATTTCAATTAAATATATGTAAGGTAAATTGTCTCATTTTAAGTGATGAACTTCCTACTTATTTATTTCAAAAAATAAAAAATTGGTTCTACTAAATTGAAGTTGTGTACTTTTTATTGATAATTTAAAATTTGCAATATATAATTTTATGATCATAGAATCTTTTTGTTTATTAGTAGTTTTAGTTTGGATATCTTTGAGCCAAATAAGATGCTAAAGTTAAGAATAAGCCAAATAAATACATTGTAGCAATGGAACAATAGAAAATATATCATAAATAAATGGTGAATCAACCTGTAAGATAGTAAACCAATAATCAATGGAGCTTCATTTCCTTTACAAGAGCCTACAAATCGTTCTCATTAAATCTAATTCACCAAAATAAATAGAACGATTTTTATTTTACCTATTTTTTTTCTCCCCAATTTCTCAAGATATTATAACTCTAAAGCTCAATTGAGACTACTTACATCTAGATTTGGGATGAAAATGCCATACGTATGAACATTCATTCAAAATTAGCCAATATTGTCCTAGAAAGTTGGTGATTTACGGAATGAGGTTTTAAGAATTGAAAATTGAAATTGTACCCTACTAGGTTTTTAGATTGAAATAATAGAATGACATATGTGTTTTTATGAATGTTACAATTATCAGCTTCAAATGCCTCAATTCCATGGGTTATTTACTTGTTAATTACAATATGTTGTAATGTCGTGATTTTCAAAGAAAGCAAAATATTCACATAAACTTGTTATTTACTATGAGGTGGAGAAATTTGGAGAATTTGAATTCATATTCGGAACTAAAGACCTTAATTTAGCTAGAAGAGGTCACAACATACAAAATTAATCACTACAAAATAGGACAAAATTAAGGTTTTAGCGCATCTTCCCATGGTGGGGAAGAAAAGATCCTCTTCCTATAATAAACTCATTCCCTACATTCAAACAAATCCAAAATTTGATGATTTGCTATAATATTCATACTATTGAGATTAGCAAGTTTCAATTCCATGTTACATTTATCAAATTTAGTTTTTCCAATCAACTTGTGTTTCTTTCCATACAATTATTATTTAAAGGATGAAAACAATTTTTTTTTGTTTTATCTAATTTCATAGATTTAAAATTCAATTTTCCATAATATTATCAAATTTTCCAAGTAATAGATAAAAGGCAAATGATCCTATCACAATTGCTATTATGTGAGCCTAAGATCTTGAGTGCATGAGCATAGGAGGCTAGGCTCCTATGTTATAAGCACCTTCCATAGTTATAGGATGTTTATATTATAAGTATGTATGTTATAAACATCTCCAATAGTTGTAGAGTACCTATGTGCCTAGGCTCAAGGTTTGTAGGCTCACATTTCTAGGCTCATATACTAGCACCGTTGATGATCTTATGAAGGATTTTAAAAAGTTTATTGTACTATGATAAACAATCTCATCTTTGAGACAACTGAAAGCTAGCTTTGAAAATTGGTGAAGAAATAAACATACAAATTAGGCACAAACTTCTACAACTAAACGTTGCACAAAAGCTTACAAATTTATCCACTTTACCTTGTTTTTAACAAATGTTGTTTTGTAACAATTTTGTTAAAATAAATAAATAAATGCTTTAGGAGTTAAGTTATCTCCTAAAAGTTTAAAAGAAAAGAAAAGGTTCAAGAACTTGAATCATTTATTTGCTAATATATTTTCATTAGCATTAGGTGTAATGTAAGTATGGAATCTTCTAGCTCAAATTTTGATCAAGCTACTCAATTAAATTTAGATTATTTGACAACATGGTTTAGTAAATATTTGAATTTGAAGTTCCATTTAGGTCAATGAAAAAGTAGGGTATCACACTTTGGAGAATTGTATGTTTATGAGATTATTTTGAAATGAAGTTTTCGTTAGTGAAAGATCACAAAGTTGAAAATGCTCATCTAAAATTTCAAAACATAATCTCTATTTAAAAATTCTAGGTGGAGCTTGCAATGCAAGGTGGAAAGTCAAATGAGAGCAATTTTTGAAAGAACAACAAACCATGAGCCTATAAAAGAATCCCATTCACATTACAAGAAGATAGAGAACTACATTTTCTTCCATCCCGCTACATTAGTTCCTAATGAAACACTATCTCCTTGATTTTTCCATCCTTGTCTTTGAAATGAGAAAAAAAATAGTGTTTCTTCAAAGGAAAAATGAAAGATTATACTATCTTTGTCCCTCTAAAAACCTCCAAATCAAGTACAATTCTTGTCCAACTAAAAAGCTTTGTTTATTGATTTTGACCATTGAGTATCCATTGGCCATGTTGAATGACCTCATAGGGACAAGTAGCAAGTGCTTAGGGAGCATTCTTCTCCTAGCAAGCTTGGCCTTCCCCATATGAGGCACCTTGTACTTGTTGTTTCTTTAGACAATTGTGTTGATGATGGATTTTGTGACTACTTGGGCACTATGAAGATTTGTTCATGAAGGGTGCCAATTTCTTTTTGGTGGGTATTTAGAATGGGAGCAAATATTTCTAGAATCCCATTGTTGCCACCAACCTTTAAACCATCAAGAATGGCGAGTTGGTAGCATTTACGAACAATGTTCAAATTTGAAACTTTTTGCACAAATTTTGGATGCATGAATGATGGCATCTAAGTTGGATATTTTTGCATAGATTTAGGAGATGGGTTATTGGTTCTTGAATGCATGTATCACTGGCACAAAGACTAAAAACACGTTTAATCCCTCATAGGGAAGGTTTAGGGAGTTTTTAAGAGGGACAAAAGTAGTACGACACTCCATATATTTATTGTGTTGTCCAACAATAAGCTTGTGCTATGCCTAGTATGCTTAACAATCTTGAACTTCAAAATAGAAGACCCATTCGTTCTCATGAATCAAGGCTCCTTTCACTGTAAAAGAAAAAACTTGAATGCAAGATTACCCATGAATTGTGCCCCACCGTACCCCCATATTATTCTTTTTACATGGACACTCCCAAAGGCCCGCCCCCAAGCCTTCGTACTCATCAAAGACTGTTACGGTGGTGTTTTTCTTCCCACTGGAATGGAATAGAATAAAATTGTTCCTTTTGTGTCCTAAAGCAAGGAAATGTGAACAGTTCCCGAGGGGCTTGAGGGTGAGTTGCTAGCTTCATGAGTTGTGATTTCAGAAGTCTGCCCTTTAATAAGTTGGTTGAAGAAGTAATAATGTGTGGCGGAGTCTTTATGCTGCGAATTTTGTTGTAGGCCGGAGATATAGGACTCCCGAGTCCCAAGTGGAGCGAAGGTAAACTTTTTCCCTTTTCTTGGGAGTGGAGGAAGAGTTGACAAGTATTCTGTGTGAGGAGGAGCACTGAATGAAGGGTCGGTCCCAAACTTCGAGGGGAGCCCGCCAGTGCGGTGGTGGTGGTGCAGTTGTCTTGGCCAACCCTGCCTGCCTGCCTGGAATCTTATTAGCCCAACTCACTTGGTCTGTCGCGGGGGTAGCGTAGCAGCGGAGTCACTACTTCAAGTGGGGCTTCGGGGCTTCGGGCTTGCAAAACAGAACCGCCCCGCCCCGCGCGTCCGCCCGCCTCAGAGACGGACGGATCACGAACGGACACAGGGACTCACAGGAAGGTAGGAACTTTAACTGAGATGCCTCCGTCAGTAGCTTGCCCTAGAGTAGAGTAGAAGCCAGCCAACCTCAGCCTTCAACGACCTGAACCCACGAAAGGTCGAGGGCTTTAATACCGGTAGCCTAATATATCGTCAATCATGCAACCACCTTTCCTGAAATACCAAACTTTAAACTTTGGAAGGGATGTGAATTCCATTGGGTTGGCTTGGCTTGGGGTTGGGTTTCCTACACTGTTCAGTTGTTGACTTTAGAATTGGAGTTCTAATTTCGAATATTTGGAAGGAAGGAAAAAAAACAAGGACCAGTAAGTTAGTAGAGTTCAATTGCGTTTATTAATTCCTGCAATCCCAACTTCCCAAGAGGACGATTGAGCAGCATTTGGGGAGAATATAGGGATTCAGCTTCAGCTTCAGTGTTGTGCACTGTGGACAGGAATGCATGACCAAGCCGCAACGACAATTAAGGTAAGCCTAACTCAAGCAAACTCAACAAACCTAACTCAACAAACCTTGCCTTGAGTGGCATTTCCGCCTTTACACTTTCATTCCTTAAAAAAAACAAATGACTACAGTAGTGTATATATAATAATAATTATAATAATAACAATAATAATGTAAGTATAGTATGCTGTTTTCGAACTTAGAGAAAGTTAGAAGAACACAGAAGAATGATCGCATTGCAGGGGGTGTCTATTAATAAGTTGCCCAAGCACCCACTTGAGTGTGAATTCCTCTCAAAAGTGCACAACACTCCTGCTGCCTGGTCGTGGACGGCAGCAGGTAAGGTAAGTCTTGGGGGAGAAGACTGGAGAGTCTTGGAAGAGGCGAAACAGAAAACACATCAGCTTCACGCTTAAGGTAACACACCTCGTAGAAACTACATTCCAGGAGTAGCTTGGTCTTTGTCATACTAAGAGCCTCTTTACACTACTGTACTGTAGTGATCAATAGTCAGGCCGGATACTGTACCCTACTAGTAGGTTCATCAATAAATATATATTTTTAAACGATGCCTAAGTTCTTTGAAAAATATCCCCCATCTTGCCTAATATTTAGAAATTGCAATTAATTGAGGAATCATGGTTTCCTTTTTTAGAGACATGTGTTGGCCATTTATGGCAATCTTGTCTCAATATTCTATATTGTATTTTATAAACAAATAACTTGTTAACCTCTTTAAAACCACTAAATGAAGTATCTAAACCTAGCCAAATGCCTATACTTTGTTCAATTTTGAATGGTTGCCAAAGTAGCATAAATTAAATTTTAGTCTTGTTGAACCTTGATTTCCTACTTTAAATAAATATTTGGCACTAATGCGATAAACCTGCTAGTAAGGTAGTAATTCTCTAGGTCATAGCTCTTAATCAAGGGTTATCACCCAAAGCCAATATTGTCATCCATTGGTCACCTCGAATGGTGAAAATTGACTCGTTGTTTGGAGGCTGATTTTTAATAAATGAAGCCTTCCCCCCTCAAAAAAAAAGATTTGATAATTCACTCTTCTCTTTTTCTCTTCTCTTCTACCTTTTTCTCTCTCCCCTCCCCCTCTCTTTCCTTCTCACCTCCTAATAAAATTTCAACAACTAGATAGCCAAAAAATAAGCCGGGGTGAACTACCCCCCTCGTTCGTCCCTGAAGGAAAACCTTTAAATTTTTTATTTTCCATGCATGATAAAATTTGCAATTTTTGAACTCATATTTGCAATCAAAGGCCTCAATATTAGGAGGGAGAGATGTAGAGCATACATTTTCTAGGCACAAAATAGGGGGTCCTTTTTTTACTTGCACCCCCTGGACTAATTTGGGGGGGACAAGCGAGGGGGGCAGTTCACCTTGACCAAAAAATAGAGGAAGATACTTATAACCAAAGTGAATACAAAGTTTATCCTTGAAGTTGTAGTAAACAACATATAATAGAAAATAATATATAAATTCCCATTCCATTATCTTTGTGTGTTTTTACAATGGAATTAGCAATTAAAAAATAAGTTATAAAATGATAAAGTTAATTTATTAAATTAAACACTTCAATAAAAATTTATTTATTTCAATAATATTATGATTACTACAATAAAATGCATTCTATATAGTAAAACAACAATTCAATAGGAAAAAAAACATGTCATCAATAAAATTCCCTTCTAGCACTAAAAAAATTGTACTTAAAGCAATTAAACAACAATAAAACAACATGCCTATGAATTAATAACAATAAGGACTAACAAAATTAAACTAATTAATTTTGTTGGAGTAGCTTGGTCACCTTGAAAATCTAGCAAGATCAACAACCTCTTGAGGTTGTTATGCTGCAAAATTTAGGTGCCCATGATTGAGGCCTTGTCCATTTGAGACATAGGATTTCATATCATTTTATCATATATTTTGAACCTTGGTCACTCTTCATTTATCATGCTAGTGTAAAGTGAACTTGGATTGGCCACTCTTTCTCTTCTAATCACAATGCTCCAAATGCTTTGGTCATGGCCTTGGTGTCTAGTAAAAAGAGGCCGTAAAAGCAACCCCAAAGTTAAAGTCCAATGTTAAAATTAGTTTTTCAAAAGCCAAAAACTTGCTTCCCTCCACTTTCAATGGACCTCTCTATGTAATCTTGCTAGCAAACTATTCTTATTCCCCTTTTGCAAATATTGCAAATTTCTATGTGGAATTCTAGAAAAAAAATTGTCTCTTCTGCAACATTTGGCTAATTCCGACACATGGGAGTTTGTTCTAAGAGAGCCTAGGCAAGACCACATCATTGTAGCCACTAGCCTTTAATAAGACTATGGTAAAAATTTCACAAGACTAGGTAGAATTTTTTTTTTTCAGAATTTAATTTTTGAAGCTAAAAAATTCTTCATGTACATTAAATTTTTATAAATACTAAAAGAGATATTTTGCAAAAAAAATTTACTTCAAAGTTTTCTTAACACCAAAATATGGTGTCTTGGTCATTTAAAGATCAACCTTCATGGATAGGTGCTTTTAACTTTCAATTCCATATTGTGGATGGTGAACAAAATTCTTTGGGATATTCTTTCCAAATGCTTCTTCACGTGGTCTACCTACCCCTATTTTGCATCTTCATGTCTGTAAATAAACCATTTTTAAAGTCAAAAGTTCTATTCATAAAATCATTATTGAATTGAGATTTTTGATTTTGTTCTTCTGTATTCTTTTTCTTTTCTTCTTGTTTGGACTTCTTATATTTCCAAATCTTAGCACACTTACACTTAGTCCTTTTTTTATTTTTGAAATTTTTTAATTGCGACCAAAGGATTTTCTTTGGATTTGTCTGGATGGATTTCTAAAGTGCGCTTATGATAACCTTTTTGAATGATAACATCTGTAACATGTAGTCCATTTTCTTTCAATTGCAACAAAACATACAAATCATCTTCTTCCATGTCTACTTGATTTGACATATAGATGTTCCACTTTAGACTAGTGGTAGCAACAAACTTTGAAACTTAATGATTTTCATTTGTCTGTTTTGTTGAACTATTGTAACTTGGAACAATGTTTTGAGTTCATATAATATTTTAAGCTATTGTAAGAAAATGATTCTATGATGTGGTATCAAATAAAGTGACTATTGAAATATAGATGCAAAAGACAATGATGTCTTTTACGGGTGTTAATTTTAATAATAAAATAAAAGTTACTTTCACTATTGTAAGGTATCAATTTTATTCAAATCTAACTTTTACTTTACTCTTAGTTCCTTGTAAAGTCGTTCCGTGCACCCACATACTTTTGAAACCAATACTTCTACTTTACAACTCATTTATTATGTAAAATTGAATTCTTTAATTTTTCTGAAGTGTTTTATCAAAACCCACTCAAAATTGCCAATTTTGTTGTATTGAGCCATACAAACAAAATAATGGTTTTGGGAGAAATTCAACCACAAAAAACTTGTACTAAACTTATATAAGAACATGTGGTAAAATTTTTGCAAAGTTTGACTTTACAAATTAAAAGTTATTATTTGTAGAAGTTGAAGAAAAAGTTTTTTTTTAACCCTTCCCAAAATTGAGGCGACTTTGACCATTGTTTATGGGAAGTTTTATTGAAGATTATGGTAGGCATATCTCCACCAATTTTTAGAGGTAACCATAACGTGGAACACCTCTAATCAAATTTTACAATGCCGTAATGTGCTTAGAATTCATAATACAATACACTCTTTTGCAAACACTTTTTCCACCACATAATTTTTCAAAACAAGAATCCTAACAATTAATTTTAAGACTTATTCTCTCTTTACATGCACAAAAAAACTAAACTCAAACACTTTCATTTCTATAGAAATTTGAAGGCTAATGACAACATTCAAGTTGCTAAGACATTAGCTGCCATTAGGTTTTCCTTTTAAATGTTCTTCCGTGTTCCCCTCGTCTTGAACTTCTTCTTTTCCCTTTGCTACCCCCTTGGAAGTCAAGGACTATTCCTATTTCCATTTTGCTTGTCCATTTTGCAAAAAAATAATGTAATTTCTGACCATACTAAGTCTGATTTGCTTGAAAATTATATGAAACAAATTCCTTAGAATTATGCATTTCCAAAAAATGTTTCAAAATATCTCAACTGAAATTGATACAAGAGAAGCCTACCCAAAATCCATTTGTCCCACAAGAGGACAATAAGTCCTTGGGAATTAAAACTATAACGACTAATTGTAATTCAATGGTTAATGCCTATAAAATCCAAATATTTAATTTATTTACTATCACCATTACTAACAACAATTTACACTTTTATTTCCTAGTTATGCGCAAAACATCACCTTCCTCGTTATTATAATCAAAAAGTCACTTTCCAACAATCATAGAATCTACCTCTAATAATTAGCTCTAAAAATAAATGTCATTAGTGGATGAAGTAAAATTAGAAGTACCAATTAAATTCAATGGATGAAATACAAATAACAATGTTATTGCCAAAAATACTTGTGATTTTATGTTTTCTTTCTCATATTTTCACTTGCCTATTACCTTTGAGACATCACGTACCTTTTACAAGGCAACTTAAACAACAAGTCAATCTTCTCAATGATCATAAAGTCTACCTCCAACAATAAAGAATGCTACCTCTAAGTGAAGCAAAATTAGTTACAACCAATTATAGATTTACAATTCAATGGTGTTTACCTACAAAATACAAAGAATTGTATTTTTGATATGGCCAATGGTACCAATGCATTTATTTTATTTTATTTTTACCAGTCACATGTGAAACTTCACCTTTTCTAGTGACACAAGTTTTCCTTAACAAAAAAAGGTGTTGTTTTTGTCATTTTTTTCTAACTATAAAGTATTAAACAAAGTGTCTAAATATTGAAAATTGTCAAAAGAGTGTCTAAAGAGTATTAAAAGAGTGATGAAATGAATGTTGATTAAAATGCCAAAAAATATCAAAATTTACCCCAATATAATTATAAAAAAGAGTGTCAATAAAGGTATAGAAAAAATTATCCATTTAAATTGTTCAAAAAATAATGGCCCTGTTGAAAACTTATAACAAATTCCATAAAGGTTTCAAAAATATGAAACAACTTAGAGTTGATTTGACTTCCTCTTGCCTTTTAAAAATAATATGGTGTAAATTGTTTAAAGGAGTCCTACACCTTGGCAAAGGGAGATCAACGATGCAAAATTGCAATATTGACACCTCATTTCATACAAGTTGCAATTTTAAGAAAATCACACGTGTGACAAGGTACTCATTGACGGTTCAAACCCTATATTGATTGGATTGGGGCAACTTGAAAATGGTCCAAGCAATCAATCTACAAAAAAAAATTGTTATGATTTTTGACCTATTCTTGACACTATTTTCACTTTCTAACACTTTGTTTGACTTTTTTTTATAGGCTCTCTTTGACAATCTTTTTGAAATTTTAATCACCATTTTTTTCAACTTATCATGATCAACACTCTTTTTATATTTTTTTCCACACTTAGTGTATCAAAAACAACTCCTATTTGGGATGGTGTAAGTTTTACATTCAATGTTCATTGAGTCTACCTCCAATATAAGCACTAAATCCTAAACCTAAACCCTAAACCCTAATGACAAACAACTAGTTACTATAAAAAAAAGTGTGTTTTATGTGATATTTTATTATTTCAAGTGATGGATGTTAGGATGTTATATTGAATGTTATTATTAATATAAAAAAACAAGTTGCTCTATTGCACGTCACCTAAAATTTGTCACTTAAAATTATAAAATGTCACGTAAAACACAAGGTTCTTATAGTGAGTTCTAATTCAATGGTGCCAAATATTTATTATGTCTTTGCTATCACTATTGGTACTAAGGGTTATGCCTTTTATTTCCTCACTATTCACGTGCTAAACATCACCTTTCTAAGTGACACAAACAACAACATCAAACAACAACTTCATTTTTAAAGGTCATAGAGTTTGCACCCAATATATAGTACTAAAAGTAAATGTCATTTATAACATACCTAGAATGCCTACCTCCAAATGACTCTTTATTCACAAGGGCCGGACATTGCTTTTCTTTGAACCAACATTACTCTACTTCTTCACTTTCTACACCTCTAGTGTCATTTACACCAAACATTGTAAATACTACAAGTGTTACTAATTTAAACAAAATTACTTTCCACTACAAAATATTTTCAAAAGTGAAAAAAATCTTTGCAATTTGCAATTTTTGCACCCCATGGTATATTTGTGGCACAATAATTTTAATTTTAACTAGGGCTCAAGTGCTTTTTGTGCTACCAATGACGTCCAATTGAAGGTGTGTCCTAATTCTTAGGACTTTGGGGGCCTCTTTTTATGTACACGAATATTAAAGCCAAAATCCAAAAGTATTTTTATAATAGAATCGAATCACATTAGGATGAAAAGGCATTTGTAAGGGATGACAAATCCCTCAAAACAATTGTAACTTTGGTTGTGTTCAGTGAATTGCATTGGAAATGAAAAGGCATTTGTAAGAGATGACAATAATCTTCAAGTGTCTTTGTGCAAATTCCATAGCTTTAGTCATTTGGCTTCAATTGCACCATATAAGGTAGAACTGCCCAATTCCGTCAGTGAGTCAATTCTGTGGTCTATAGCTTTGTCCTAATTTTGTTAAAAAATCATGCAAATTCGCTTCAGATTCTGACAAGAGTAGTTTAATAATGCTATTAAAAGACAACGTGTCAATTAATGACTGGTGGATCTTCAAGTGCTATTAGATACATTGGAAAGCAGTATTGAGTTGTTAGAGGACGTTTATGAATCCAATCTAGTGGTGGTTTTGCAATTTCTCTTCAGAAATTCACAGAAATTACAATTTTTATTGGAAAATTATAATTCCACTTGGATTTGACTTCTGAAACAAAAGCACACCTCTAAAAAAATATGTGTCTTTCCTAGAGTTGACTCCAATATAGTCAGATTGCAAATCAGAGTGGTAATGGGTAGTTCTACCTTGTCAGCAGTACAGGAATCCCTAAGAACCCCTAAACATCATCCCAACCCAGTTCCTACGTGGAGGTCGTCACTGGATTGTTTATTTATTTTTTGACAGCCAAGGAAAATCAATTTGATTCATTCCGAAAGGTACCATGCCAAGCAGCGCATGACGCAGTAATTTCGAACCCACAGTAAGCTTACGAATCCACAGTGAGCTTCGTGATTACACGGCAATCAGTTTGTTGGGTTGTGAATAGAATTTTCAAATTTTCAAAGAAAAAGGGATTGAAGCGTCATCACTTCAGTTCAGTTTTTCCTCCCCTGGCTTTCTGGCTTTCTGGCTGACCGACCCCGTCCCGTCCAGCCAGAGGCAGTGAGTGAGCCGCAGAATTGCCCTATCGGAATAAATAATGTAATGAATGACAGACAATGGGGTGGGTGTCGTTGCCCAGACACGGAAGTTAATAGTAGTAAGAGTAAGACCGACTGTTGTAAGAGTGAGTGAGTAGGGTTCCGTCAGTTGGAGGCCGCCGCACACATTCTGCACACATTCTCCATATTCTGCTCACTCCAGGCCAACTGGGGGGCGGGGGCATGGCATGGGGTTGCATCAAGTTTGGGGCGTTCCTGTCCTGAGAACCGGGCGTCCACTTCGGGGCAGCGCAACTGACCCAGCAAAGAGGGCAGCGGGCAGCTCCGAACCACAGCCTCCAAGCCTACTCCAAGCCTACGCCAAGGTGGGGGCCAAGGTATGGAGGGCCTTAGGGGAGGGGGAGAGGCATGGCGATGGTGGTGGAGATGATGCCTGCGCCCCACCTCCGGCACTCCGACCGACTGCTCTCGAGCTTTCCACGACGAACATTGGGTGGCGATGGATGTCTTCGTCGTCGTCGTCATCTGAGGGAGTGGGGCTCAATCTGAAATTTTCCTTCGCGACTTCGGCACGAGCTTCCGCAGCCAGGGCCGCGAACAAGTATTAAGTTAAACCTTGGCCTGTTGCGACACATCAGGGCTCCGGGTGTGTTGTGGGAGTTTCAGCACCTGTGGGGTCTCTCGTCGGGTTGGGTTCGTAGCTTAGCTTAACTGCTGCCTGGTTGCGATGGCCATGGCGATGCTGCTGCCTCCGTTGCTGTGCTTTCTCCGGATTTTGAAACCGCCCGAGATTCGTCATTGCTAGCTGCGTGCGTGAGTGAGTGATTGAGTTTGGGGAGGGGTGGAATTGAGGGGAGTGCGGTGGAATTGTGTGATGTGATCGGCCGTGGAGACAGACATGGGCTGGCGAGCAGTTAGCGTGTAGCGCAATGTAACGGTCGCGGAGAGGGAGCCGCCGAGGTTTTTGAGTGATGAGTGTGGCGGTTTGGTTATTCACTGAGTTTGAGTTCACCGACGAGTTGTTGGATTTGCTTCACGATGTTTAGTGTAGTTGACAGTCGCCGCGAGGAGAAGATGACGAAGAATGGGGTCAAGTACCAGACGAAGCCGAATGGCGTGAAGCCCACGAATGGGCCGGACGTGTTCGTGCGCGGAGGGTTCCACCCTCGGGAGCAGTATCGATACCACTACCATCAACACCGCCATGATGTGGGGGGCGCAGCTTACGAGACGAGTATCAAGAAGGGCATGCAGCAGCAGGTGTTCTGGCGAGGTCCCGTGGTGCAGCAGCAGAGAGGTCTTGGTAGTTATGGTAGTAGTAGCAGTAGCGGCAACATTAGCGGTAGTAGTAGCAACAGCAGCAGCTCCAGCAGCAGCAGTAGTACGGTCAAAGGGGAAACAGGGCCGATGACGCCGTCGCAACAGGGGCCTGAGGCAACGCCGGTGTGGACGCTCCTGCCGAAAGATCTGGTGGAGAAAGTGTTCGCATTCCTACCGTTGCACAGCCTGTTCCAAGCCCGATGCGTGTGCAAGTGCTGGCAGAACGTTGGGCTGTCGAACAATCTCGTTAAGCTGCGCGCGGAGGCACCCGTGGCGCCCCCTTACTACCCCGTTTTCCTATCCAAGGGCGAGGACCGGCGATGGTGCGCGTATGATCACGTCCAACGGAAATGGCTGCACCTCCCGCCGCTCACATTCCTGCCCAAAGAGGCGAAGCACGTCCTCGCGGGCGATGGCGGCCTGCTCTGCTTGAGTGAATCGCCTTCCTCGGCATTGAACTTGGTGTGCAATCCCATCACGGGGGAGGTCGAGAAGGTGCCGAGCTTGAGCCAGGACTACGAGCCCGGGATCACGCACATGGTGGTGAATGGGCGCAACCACGGCTTCCAAATGATCGTCACGCTCACGCATTATATGGAAAGCACGCATGTGTTCGAATCCAGGAAACGTTTCTGGCAAGCCACCAGCTGCTTGCCGCCCCATTTCCTCCTCTGGGGACGCCGCAGCTCCGCCTTCTGCCAGGGATTCCTCTACTGTGTGGCCTTGGAAATTGGGGGCATGAACATGGAGGGCCTCATTGCGTATGATGTGAAATCTGGCGTGTGGACGGAGGTTCATGAGCTGCCTCGCGGGATGCGTGACGAGCCGTATGTGTTATCCTGCGGGGGCAGAGTGCTGGTGGTTGCTGCGCAGAAGAATGCGAATGGCCGGCTCACGAGCATCCGAATTGTGGAATTCGAGACCGTGTCCAAGCAGTTCCACGAGGTCACGGAGATGCCTCAGAATGTGATGCTGGATGTGTTCAAATGCAGAGGCGGATGGAAACCAGTTGCGTTCGGCGACAGGATCTGCGTGGCGTCTAAGAAGACTCTCTCAGTGGCGGTCTACGACATGGTTCGGCGCTCGTGGCACGAGCTGCCTAAATGTCCGCTCAATACCAAAGTAGATGTGGCCACATTCTGTTACGGACCTAGCTTGCAGCCTCTTCAATGAGGACCTACAACAACAGCATCACTATCATCAGCAACCCCCCTTTTCACTCTCTGATCTCTTGTAAGTAAAAAAGCCTCGGGACGCTAACTCCAATTCTTTCGCACCAATTGCATGCCCGTTTTGCTACTGGGTCATGCTGACTTGCTTGCTCTCCCGCTGACTTGGACCATTACTTGACTTGCTTGCAATTAGTTCTGCGTAAATTCTTCCTGTTCTTGCTGCTTTTCATATTCATACCTGTTGATTCTGTTTCTCTTGAGTTTCTGAAGTGAGGGTGGAGACGGCAGATGCTGCTCTGGTGACACCATCTCCTTGAATGTACGCCACTGAGTTTATTCTCTCCATGAACATACTCTGGGTGTCACCTGATCAGCCAGAACTTCTCCCTGCTTAGCTGAACCGGGGGTTGATTTCTTTCTTGCAATGGTTTTGTGTCTTGCATCTTGCATTGCTGGATTGATTGTTTACGTTCTTTTTTTCACATCTTGAAGCTTTGTGTTTTCTTGAAGTAGTGGCACTGTATGGAAAGGTTTTGGCAATGTAGGGTTTGAGTGAAGATTAGGGTTACTTGCGAGCTCAATGTTTTCCCTCTTAGCTCTTTTCTCGTGGCAGCGTTTTTTTGTTTGGAGTAATTGGAACCTGGCAACGGGGATTGATTGGATTGAGGTGCATGCAGCTGAAAATGTGTTCGTTCAAACCAAATCGGTCACTGCATGGATCTGTCCCCTCCTGTTCAGAACATTTCTCTGTAGATTAGCCCACAATCGCATAACTCACAAATAGTCCGTTTTTAAGAGCGAGCGCTGCCCATTTCCCGAATATCCGACTCATTATTCAGCGGTTAGATTTGATCTCGTTTCCTTGTGCAGGATGAGAGTCGGTTTTCACAAAGTTTTACTTTATCGTCACTACTCAGCATTTATGTGAATAAAGAAATGGTTTATTTTCTCTCTTATAGCTGGTTTACTATTCGTTGGGATGTGTGGGGTAGACTGAGTGCACTGTTGAAGTTCCCCCCACATCTAGGTCGGCGGGGGGCCAGATCCTTGCCCCTTGTTTTCAACAACCCTATGCATGCAATTTAAGAATGCGTGTTGTAGGCTATCTAGAGTTGAAAGACATCAAAGCAACAGTGTGGTACCCTAGAGCTGCATCATTTTCCAATGAACTTGCAAGAGTTATCACTAAAAGATAAGTCATCACATCACATTTGAATTTAGCTTAAAATCTATGCCTCCGCGTGCGATGTGACCGCTCTGTTTGAGAATTCAAAGCTGCCAAGCCAAAATTCTACATGAAGACGTACTAGCAGCTCCAAGGCTGTCAGTTGTTATGATAGAAAGGTCTTGAAAGTTCGCTGCTCAAGATACAGTACTTCCAGAATCACCCTTTGGGGGGCTATCGATGGAGGGTACTGTGTATTGGCATCTGACCTTCAAGCAAAAGGACATCCCTACAAGAGCAGGCTGGGATAAATCAGAGACTCTAATGCCGGTGAACCTTTTTCAACTAAGTTTAGCAAACCCCAAATCAATGCAAGCTGTGTATTGTGTATGTATATATGTATCTATATATCTATATCTATATAGGACATCAAATATACAACAGTAAGAGCAAGTGTCCATACATCTACCTAGACACTTGATTTTTGGATATACTAGCTTTAGAGTATTTCCATAGGTTATGGAAATAAATAACCATCCCATGCAAAAACAAATGTTTAACATCACACCATTAGCCACAACATTTGCCTGGAGGTAGAGCCCCAACATCCACACTTGCCAAAAACAATAAGATAGCTACACTAATAATGTTACTTAGTGTTTAGTGAAGATTAGTGTAATTTACAGTGTTTATCCTCGTAAACCAATTTCCAACCACTTTCCATTTAGTGTTGATAGTAAGACTCGTCCTTTCGCCGCCTCCCTCCTCCCTCTTCTGCCTCCCACTGCTCTTCTCTCTTCTCCGCCTCCCACTACTCTCTCTCCTTGGTTGGCTTTTTGAAAATATCTTCTTCATTGTTTCATGTTGATTCAATTGACATTTAGTGTCCAAGTTTGTAATTAGTGTTACAAACACTAATTAACATTATTAGTGTAGTGATGAACAATTCCTTGTCTATTCTTTTGCAAATGCTATTTGTCCTACTTTGAGCATTCATCAATGGTTGTTAGAAGGACAAAGTTGTAACCTCTCAAAACTTGTTTTCTGGTAAAACACAATAGACCATTGATGCAATTGTATGAAATTTATCCCCTCTAAACCCATTTATAGTGTCAATTCATTAGCATTAAAACACTAGACTGTAGACAATGCTCTTGCAATCCATACAACAATCTACACACCAACAAATATTATATATGGATGTCGAAGAAACTAATGTATGTACTCCAATGTACAGTCCAATCCCAGCCTCCAGTAGAAGAAAGGCAAGGGCAAGGTCATGTGGGAGGGCTTCCATTCCTCCTAGTGTGAAATTATCTTTCTAGGCTTTGTCTATGCTCTACTCGTGTTAGCAAAAAGTGAGGGTAGGTTGTTCTAGGCTTGCAATAGTCTTTTTAGTAAAACTGGAGCCACTTGACAAGCCTAAATATCCAAAAGAAAATGGACCAAAGCTTAGGCTTGTGTGTATCAATAAAGAGGAACATAACTAATTTGCAAATGCACACCATCTAACTAACTTTTCATAATATTAACACACATGTTCCAACTCTCCACTCCCCACTCCCCAGTAGATTTCATGTTGCCGTTAGGCCTTTAGTGGGCTACAACCTGCCTGTCAGATTAGAGACACATGGATCTAGTTGAATAAAAAATGAAATCCAAGGTCCATCCTAAGACATTCATTACCTTAGGATAGACAACTAGATTATAGTAAATTGTTCAAAGTGTATAGGACATGGATCCAATTCTATAAACACCTACCTCCACTCTTGGCAGTAAGACACTTAATATAATAATAATAATATAAAGTTTAAACTTAGTAGTAGTGTCAATCCACTCAACCATCTTCTTAGAGATCACCATCCTTTCAACAAGCAACAAATTATAGTAGTGACGGGGAGTAGGGATTTGAGACAATTAAGACTTGGGTCAAAGACATCAAAGATATTTATTAGTGTTTAGCTGTAGGGACTACTAAGGACCTTCTGCTTGTGTTTGTTTGTATTTTAGTTTTTTCTTCTAGCTAGGCTACTTGCAGCTTGATATTTTTTTTCTTGTAGTAACGGTCTCTTTTATTTGTGTAAAAATAAAAAATAAAAAATCATTAGAGCATCCAAGCCTCTAGCTCTTACCAAAAGTCGTACAATAGATTCGGGTTGAGGTGGTTTTCAATGAGGCAACACCATTCTCTATCATGTCTAGCTTAATTGCCTTGATAAAAAGCTAAAACCTTTGCTTATGTTTTTTTCATTTTCTATTTTTTCTTTTGAAATTTCTAAATGCAGTGACAATTATGATGAAAAAGTGTTTCGAAGAATCTGATTAGATGTGGGGGAAATTGGCCAAGCTAGGGATTTGTTACTGAGACTTGTGGAAAAAAGTGTCTTTATTGTAGCCATGATGAGAGTTGATTCACAATGAGGCGAAAAGACGCGAACATGTCTTCCTGGTTCAATTTCCCCACCCACCTACTTTAGAAAAATCTAGATCTGTTGATTCAGTTACAAAAAATTCTCACTCCACTCCAATGCCGTTGATCTTCAATTAATAAAGTAAGCCATTGCCATTGATTGTCGTCATGAGAATTGGTCTTGACCGTCAGTGCTATAAGATACAAAATACAAATATGAAATATAGATGTAGAATATAGATATGAAAATATGAGATGGAAATATGGATACGGAAATACGGAGACATCAAACAAATTTCAAATATCCCATATTGTTTGTCTGCCAAACTAATGTCACTCAAATACAAATATAAGGTGGAGGGGTGGGGGTCACAAGCACCCACCTCTTTTTGTTGAAATAATGACAAAGTGACATGTGTACCTTTTTAAAATGCTTTTAAAAGTTTAACCACCAATGCTTGAATGACATGTGTACTATTTCTGGAAATCATGTGATTTTCTCCGAAATTAACACTTTAACAATGTGTTGAAAAGAGGTAGTAACTGCCTTAACTTAATGACAAGGGCACTCTATACTCTCTAACTTAATGACAACTTCCTTACTCTTGTGTTGTCTCGGGCTTAAGTGTAGAGTAGGAGTGGCGATGTTATTAGTCATGTTCAAATAATGTATAGTATATTTAGTTTGGACAAAGAAGTGCAGAAATTGAATTTACTTTACATTTTTACAAGTCTATATCACCTGAAATCAATGCTGGGGGGGCACTTAGAGTGTTCATTAGAAACCACATGCAAACAAAACTTTGGCCCCCCTATATACTTTTTGAATTTTAAATAAAACAAAATTAAAAAAATATGAATAGATTTTCCTAGTTTGAAAATTTATGTTTTGAATTATTGATATTTTTATTTGTTAATACTAATTATTTACAAATTTTTGAAGTAAAAAAATACAGTATAGAACTAAAAAATAACTTTCACACATCTATATTGTATATAAGAAAATTGTCTAAAAATGAATAAAAAATTCCTAAAAATAACTCTCTATTGAAAGCTCATTTTGAGTTGAATATTGATTCAATGGTCACCTAAATATGTTCTCTATAATTATTTGAGTTGAAAAACATGCCATTTTAGTTCATTTTCAACCTCTTCTAGAAATCATTTCATATTTTATTTGAGTTGGAAATTTTGGCAATAGAAACCTATAGTCATTATTAAACAATGGTCAAAATTTTAGTTTGAAATTATAGTTTATTAGAAACCACTTGTTCGCACGTGGTTTTTTGTAGTAGAACTAAGTGCACCCCCCGAGAATCAATGACAAGATCATTTGTGGCATCCATTACGTAGTACCAGTAGAAAGGGTGGTCTTTGGGCAATTGAAAGAATAGTTTTAGAGCATAATGCTCAAGGCCCTTTGGAAGGATGATTTTTAAAGAAAGTATTGTAAAAACAAAAAATGCACCTAGGAACCTAATAATTTTAGAGTGACTACCTTGAAAATAGGGTTATGTCCTTCTAGTGTTAATTTATGCCAAATCTTACCTTCATTTAGGGTAATAAAATCAATAACTTCTATATGCATGCCAATTTTTCTAAAAGACTCTTATTTTGTCAAGGTGTGATTCCTTTAGTTGAGCACAAAGTTTTGTTTCCTTGTCAGATGTAGCATCCTTCATTTCAAAACACAAAAGAAAAGGCTCTTTAGGCCATTTGATAGCCCCACAACATTATTTGGCTTTGGGAATGAATGTAGGCACATTTAAAAACTTTGACTACTTGTATTACAAGTTTATTGCATTTGAAGTTAAAATTTTCTTCTAACCATGTTTAAAAGGGTCATCAGACTTTGACTCCTCTTAGAATGAATTTTGCTTGTATTTGGTTTTTTTTTATCTTAACCATTGTATATTGTATCATGTTAGTTATATACTTGCCAAATCTTAGGAGTAAAAGATGACTTTACCTTATGCTACTTAAATTGGCCATCTTCCTTGTTAAATGAAAGGGAGTCAATAAATTTTTTGATCCAAGTATCTCATTGATTTTTTTCCCAACAAGAAAAGAAGTTTTATTCAAATTTTGTATCATAAATTCAAAAAGATCCATCCAAAATTTACTTTAAATTTGTAAAAACCTACCCTCCAATTTGTATTTTTGCAAACAATTGTCCATTATGAGTTAATTCCCCTAAAGGACCAAATTGTGTTCATTGACAACATAAACAACTCACTACAAATGGAATCTTTTTTTCTTTGAAATTTTCACACAATATGTAGATGAGGTTTTCCTAGAAGGCCCAACAATTTTCATAACTTTTGACTACATGGTTCAAAAGTTATTATATGATATGTATTTTTTTTAGACTAGACACTCCAAGCAAATTAAAAAATCACTTTTTTTAGAAACAAAAATTTAAAATTGGTGTCCTAGATTTATATATATGTGGAAGCTTTGAAGCATTCTATTTTGATTAACAAAATGAAAGTTACGAGGAGTTTTAGTTTGTAGGTAGTTATAGATTCTCTATTCTAAAACAAACTTTGAAGTTCTTTATTTAACTTAGTTTTCAATATTTTAGGAAAAAAAAATCGTAGGATGTAGATTCTTTATTACAACACTACAACCATTGGGAATGTCATTTTTCATTTCCATACCTAAATTCTAAACAATTTAGTAATTTGAATCATTCTCTAAAGTCTTTCTATTTATTACCATTTTTTTTCCAATTCCAAATGATTTGAAAGTTTTTAAGCATGTAGCTAAGTTACTTTGAAGAATGAATCCAAAGAGTAACCACAACTTTGTGTTTCATTTTCTTGGTATGTGTATTTTTTTTTCATAATTCTTTTTGCAAATGGTAGTACATGTTGTAGGGAATGTTTATTTGTTGTTTTTGACTTACATTTTGTATTTGGGGTGAGGTTTACAAGGTCTTTTTTGTTTTAGGTTATTTAATACCAAATTTTTGTATGCAAACAATTTCGAAGAGTTTTATAATTGGATATAGAGCCCTTTTTTTGTGCTCAAGTGGTGCTCTTGAAGCACATGCTCTTTTTGACAATGAATGATATCTTGATTTATAGAAGCCGGGCTTGGGAGGTTTTGAATTCCAATGGTAGGACTTCTATGGGTTTTCATTTTCTTTCGTTGTTGTTTAGCTCAAGGAGGAAATTACATACTCCTCATCTCTTTTAGATAGAGCCTAGGCAATCAACACATTGGAATCATGTAGAGAGGGTAGTGTGGAGATCAAGTAATAGAATGCACCATAACAAATTTAAAAAGTTTTCTAGAATGAGTTTTGGTGCATTTGAAAATTTGTTGAAGATGTTGATTCATTTTTTAAGAAGTAGGTGTGAGTCCACAAATAGAAATTAAAAAAATGTGGCATGTGTGATTTATAGATTTATGCATGACTATAGTATGGAGCACATGGCAAATCATTTAACATTGGAGCTTCAACCATTAGAAAATATGTTGACATTGTTTGTGACATATTTACTGACAGAGATAAATTGTTTAGCAACTACATTGATTTTCCAAGTGGAAATTGCTATAGAAGCGTCATCTCAGAGTTTGAAGAACCAACCGGATTGCCAAACATTTGTGGAGCTATTGATGGGACACATATATCATTAGCAAAGAATCCAAGTAGAAGAGTGACATTAGTAGATAGTGATTTTTTCAATTGGAAATTTTTTCATTCGATTGTTCTACAAATAGTTGTAATTCACAGAAGATCTTTTGAAATGTGTGCGCCAGCCAACATGGAGGAGTGTATGATGGTGGCCAATTCAAAGTATCAAATTTGTACAAAAGTTTGAAGACACGGAGAGATTTTTCAAAAACCAATTTTATTGGTGGAAGATGTTCATTGTACTTTTTACTTGATTAAAGATGTTGCCTAACCCATCCACACCTACTTCATGAAGAATTGGAAGGCCCTAAACAATTTGGAAAAGAAAATATTTGATAACTCCATGAATCCAGGAAGAGTTATTATTGAACAAGTGTTTGGTACGTTAAAGAATATATGGAGGATCTTGAAGAATTTCAAATCCAGAGTTGACAGGGCAGCTAAGATAATTGTAGCTTGCTGTTGGTTTCACAACTATTGTGAGTTGTTAAACCAACCAGAGTCTCATGTGGCTAATGTAGGTTTGAAAAGAGATCCACTAGTTGGATTCGGAAATGTTAGATTATTTGTGACTAGAGATGTTGATCGAACAAAACATGAGGGAGAAAGACTAAGGCAAAAATTATTTAGACAATGGGTTATGGAAAATTCCAATGACAAATGACTACAAATACATAGCACTTGCATTTTTTCTAAGCTCTGAATACAAATGCATGTATACATGTATATAGAATGAAAATCTTTTATTCAATGTAGTGCAAATTTGGACCAAATCTAAACAAACCCAAATCAAATCAAAAGAAATTTCATACAAGTTTGGAATAACATCCTAATGCTCTATAGCCCTACAAGTAGATAACACAAAAATGCAACATCTACTTAAAAATAATAGAAGAGTCCTTGGCCTTCAACACTTCAACAAACAAAGCAACAATTTGCAATGGACCCTTCATTGCCAAGTTTCTATTCTCTCTCTCTCTCTCTCTCTCTCTCTCTCTTTCACTCTCATCATCTTCTCTACAATATACACCTTCATTTTCTCCTCCTCTAAAATTCCTTTAGAGAAACTGCTAATTGCGGAGGCAATGGACTCTTATTCAATAGCTAGCTTTCTCTTTCTCTTCCTTGCACTCCTGTTCACTTGTCCCTCACACCCCGGTTGGTTAACCACTTGTGTGGTTGGGGATTGTATAGAAGTAGTACTTCTAGGGAGAGGAATAGGAGTAATAGGCAAAGTATTGTCTTCATCGTCACTCACAACATGAACCTCTGAATGCTGCAAACGGATACCTTGATCAACGCCATGAGGAATCTCATTGACTTTAGCCGTACGTACCACCAAAGATATTGTAAAAATTTAGTTCCATGCAGTCCAAGAAGTTGGTGGAGCTCCCATTTCTTTTTGTTTTGCCTTCTCTTCTTAATAATTACTCTTCATCTTATTCCACTTGTCACAAGTTTGAATCTACGTTCTTTGAAGGTTGTTAGAAAATTGTGCATTCAACTTCCTTGCAAAAGCTTTCCAATTTTCTTGCTTGAATGGCTTCCGATTGTACTTCTAGTACTTCTCTTTATGCACATGTCTACAAAAAACTTCAAAGCTCCCTTTGTCCACTCCCTCTTCAAATTTGAAGAACCACTCTTGGGTCAAAATGAGATATTAGGAGCCACCCAAGACGTAAACAATGCTTTTTTTGGACCATTATTGATTGTGTAGCTCAATTTTTTATTATTTCTTCCAAAAAACCATGCCTCATTATTTATAAATGTCATAGTGTCATATTTGAGTATTTTATAGCCTATGATGTCATCATTTAATCTAAATTAAGTACAAAAATAGGGTTGTAACCAATGCTTTTTACTCCTTTGTTGAATTTGAAAGTAGACCATATAGAGAATTTTCCATTGAAATTAATAATATTTTGAATAGAATATGTCATTGTTGACAACTTTGAATATTTTTTAAAACTAATTTTGATGAAATTGATGAAGTTTTTGAGCGAAACATTCCATTAACATTTCAAAAAGAACTTTGAAAAGGACCATTCTACAATCTCCATTGGCTCCTAATAGCTCACTTTGACCCTCTTGTCGTAGCACAGGAAAGTTGAAATGCTTCTCTAAGACCGGAAAAGGCCCTAAAGTGACTCGTTTATCGTTCCCACAGAGATTTGTCATTGATTCTTAATAACCGGAAATACGGACAAGGATTACCACAACAACCCTAAGCAAAAACCTACTCAAATCTGGTCGGGAAACTAAGCTAAACTATCCGGATCACTTCTAGATCTAATTCTAAGCTATTTTCTACCCCCCTGCTATCTACAGTCTATCTATACTGAGGCACGGAACTAGAAACCAAGTAGCTAACCCAATTTCCGGACTTCCTGTCAACGTAACCGGATTCGAGTTTAACCTCTGTACTAAGAGGGATCTGCGGATTGTGCTTAAGGAAGGAAGATGATTACCTACCCTCTGCGTTTTATAGTATTAGAAGTGTCACTTTTAAGTAAACCAACAACAACACATACATATACTACTTAACCGGCTTTCCTTTACAGCTAACCCGGAAGATTCCGAATCAGCAGGTCATGCAAGAAAATCCACCTAACAACCTAATAAATACTACAACGATGGCCTATTGGGTTAGTCTAAGATCCGGATAGAATCCGGGACAGACAAAGTGGGGGAATATCACATCCCCTTCAGTTTCCGGTTAACCGAAGAACCTATCAACCTTTAAGCTAGAGAGTTCCGGTAATTCAACGGTTGCAATTCTAGCCTACTGGGACCGTATTCAACTAATGGAATCTGAATCGATCACGCCACTGGGATCAGGAAACCGCCATAACACACAAACTCACTTAAACTCCCAGAATCCGGATAAACCCAACATCCAGGCACACTTCCCCTCTACCTATTCCTGCAATCCAAATAAACATACAATGACATAGTATGCCATCCAAGTACGCTCATACACACAAGGTGAATCAGAAAGTTCTAACTTGTATTGCACGATGCTAGGAAAACAAGATCCGAAAATACACACTAAACAACTAAAAATCTGAATCCTAAATAGTCTACAACCCAAGGGACTTTTACCGCCCAAGGGAATCAAAAGTAAAACCCCAAGGGAATGACACGTATCATTCTCCTTATTTGCCTCCTAGTTGACTTCCTAACACCTACAACTTTCCAAAAAAACCAGATCTCAGATCCTAAAAATCCGGGTACAGGCAAGTTCAATAGAAATTACCTACTCACCTAAAAAGCTACTTGGAAACTACTTTTCCACCCAAAACTTAGGTTTTCAGCCGCCAACCTATGGTTCTAACCCTAAAATCATTTCTTCTGCCGCTTAGTTGGTGTTTTCACTGAAGTGGCAGCCCCCTTCCTTGCTGGTTGTTTCCGGGCAGAACCGGAAACACTCGAAGCTCTGCGCTTCTTCGACTTTGACTTCTATGCCTTCAGCTTGGTCTTTGTTCGCTTCAGAGCCGCCAACTCTTGGTCTAGATCTGAGTACGGCTCAGATTCTTCCCCAGATCTAGAAGCGGATTCCACCTCTTCCTCCTCAGATTCTTCTTCTTCTTCTTCGGATCCTAACTCAATGGGCTTCTTGTGCGATTCTGATCTTCTCTTTGCTGCTTCACTTGGGGATGGAAAAACGGCCGATTTCTTACTTTCCGGCATTTCCCGACTTCCTTCTTTGCCTTTGGTTTGACCGCGAGTCTGAGATCCGAGCGTAGATACCCGCTCTGCACCGGATTCCTACATAACACTCTCCTTTGCAGGTGTGGTGACATCCGTACTTCCCAGAGACTTTCCGGTTTTATCCCGGCCCAGTGGTGACATATGCCGACTATCCAATCTTGGAGGTTTAGCGGGAGTACCCTCCTTTCTTGCTGTGGCTTCCGGTTTCGGTTCCAGTTTCAGAGGTTGACTGTTCTCTCCCACTACACCCCTCATCTGAACAAGTAATTCTTCTAGTTGTGAATGGAAGGTAACCAGGACATTAATGACTTTGTCCCCTACTTTTCCTTCCCCTTCTAAAACCTTCTCGTCGAAGAGCTTGGCCTTGTTTAGTATCTCAGTCGGATATGTAATGAACTCTGCAATCCGGTCAAGTATCTCCCTTGACCGGATAGAGTTTTTCCTCACCTGTTCACTCTCTTGACTTCTCTCACTCAACTCCTTTTTCAAGGCGATTACCTCATCAATTAGTACAGTGATTTTTGCTTTTCTGGCCCTACTCTCAACATTCTGAATGAGATTCTGGATTTGTTCCTCACATTGACTCACGAGGATGTCGCCAAGCAACTTGCACACCCGGACTATGGTACTTCTTTCTTTCTTATGACTCTCCCTGACCTGGTTTAGATCCTTGATGATTTTTTTAAGCGGATCACTCCCCCAGACTGGGTCTCGTTCTTCTCTTTTTGATTGTTCCGGTTTATCCTTGCTGGAATCCCCGGAAGACTCTTCCTCTCTCTCCACATTCTCTTCCTCTGAGTCTGCCTTCATACCGTGTGCTAGCCTTATTTCCTGAACCTTATACTCATGCCTCTCTTCTACTCTCATGCAGTCATGTGCGTGGTATAGGTGGTAAAGGAAAGGAAAAAGACTAGACGGCTTTGTTTTCCCTACTGTCTTACAAAGTTTTCCCACATGATCCCGCAGAACTAACCCCCAATCGACTTTCCGATCTCCGGACAGAGCACCGAAAATCGTATTGCCTAGAGTAATAGTTAACCGGGTACCCCTGTCCGGACTAATGATGGGAACTAGAAATTCTAACACCCTCCTCTCCCAGTCATCCTTGCACTCACTCATGGTATACCCATCCTTAGGGTGAGGAGGGTTCATAAACTTACCCACCGCATACTTGTCTGTTCTTGAAGCGGGCCCTTCTCCTCTTGTAAATCCTTAAACTTCCCTCTATACCGCCTGGGTCCACTTGTCCGGAACTGCCCGCATGGTTTTCTTCCACTTGTTCGACTGTAGGTGTAACACCTCCCTCACCATCACTTCGTCCTTAAAGTTCCAAGGTCGCTCCAGCAATCTGGTTCAGCCCAACTGGCTCAAGTCCTCCAACAGATCTACTCGCAATGCTGCATCTTCCGGAATCACCGGACTGACGTGCTTCAATGATACTTTCACAGTCTCCTCTTCCGACTCACTTCCGGTCATGGTTGTTTCCTCACTTCACACCCCTGCAACAATTCCTCACTACGCTCACTGTTTCGACTATTGTGCTGAAGCGGATACTATGTTGGAAAACCCCAGAAACTACTACACGCGAGAGAAATAGTAAACACCAATGGAGGAGGCCGGAAATGTATACATGAACCCTAACTGCCCTGGCTTTAAATGTCCTGCTCGAGAATTCCCTAATTTCCTACCGTTTGATTCTGCCGTTCCTGCTAATTACCCGTTAATCCGACCGTTCCCTAATTGTCAGGTACCATTGGTGGTCCTAATTAGCTCCAGTTGGCTCCTAATAGTCTACTCACCGCCTCTATTCCTGATTCCGGTTCTGAATTGGGTTTTCCGATGTCTTCGGTAGTTCTGGTTCTGTCTAAAATGTAAGAATACTAATTTTCTACTTAACTACTTTATCATTTTATGATTTCCCTATCTTCCGGTTTTAAATACTATGCTAGGAACCTGGTTAAATCATAGGAAATTTGAATTTTATAGTTAAAAAATAAAAAAATAACTATAATTATATAGTATCTACGCTACAAAGGACATTTTGGGTCACGACACCTCTTCCCTCTCTCTTGAGTCCCTTAGAAATCAACTCTTCCCTCATCACCAAGCATAAGTGCTAAAGTTCCTCTTTGCAACCTCCATAATGATCCCAAACAAAAACCCTAATTCACTCTAACCAAGATTCAAACTCGTAGTTTACTCCCTAGAGAAGTTGAAAAGAACAACAAAGTCTTTGGGGAAGGAGGAAAAGCCCCAAAACTCCAAAGAGGCATCCCAAGCTTTTATACAGGCTACAATGTTATTTTTTTTCTATTGCTCAGGTAAGAGGCCTATAGTAAATCCACTGTGAGGATGTAGGTCATAGATTTGATTTGTTTTGCCTCTGAGGGCTTGGTGAAGGCAAACCTGAGTTTCCACACCTTCATTTGCGATGTCGCACAACCTCCATTGGCTCTATATGCGCAGGCCTAATGAAGTTGGAGAAAATGAAGTCTTTAGGATAACGTGTGATGGGATTTGGAAGGGTAATGTGGGTTGAAGCAATGAAGATGGGTCGATTGCAACCTTGTTGCTTGTAATTATGAGCATGCTGTCATGGAGGTAAAGGTAGTTGCCAATGTTGCCGGTACCCGTTGAGGCATGCAAATTCGTTGTGAAGGCTATCAAAGAATTGAATGAGAAACAAAAATATGAACAAGAGGAGTGAAATCTCTTCCTCAAGGATGGAGAGGTGCATTTTACATAATAAGGGTGTGGATCGATACAAGCGTTATGAGATTTCCTAGAAGAAAATTTTCAAATCTGGTAATCAATTTTTTGGCTATTTGAATGATCATTTTCTGGTGGAGAAGGGCAAGGAAATAGAGTTATCAAGAATTATCTTGCATGATACTCTTTCTTCAGAATGCAAACATTTGTTGGAAAATGAGATATTGCGATGGCACCCAAATATATTTTTACAGAAGTATTGTTCCAGATTATGGGAATAATGGGATTCTAATCTACAACGAGTGAATGAATTGTCTCAAGCTCTCCATCAACTCTACAACAACGTATGATCAACTTGTTCAACAATTGCCAAAAACAAAGATATTGTGGTGTCACTTTGATAAGATTTCAAATCATGATGGGATTCTAGAAATGAATGATTCATCTTACGCTCTCCACCATTATACAGTACAACATCGTGTATCAACTTGATCTTCAAATTTATTTTAACTCGTAAGCTTGTTGGCCTGATGTTGCAAAATTGCAAATGATCTATTTGGACTTGTAGCAAGTCAAAGGTATAGTTTTATTTTAGATTTTTAGGTTATTGAAGTGTTGCAATTGTGTTTATGATGTCTTATTTTTAATAGGAAGTAGATGGTATTCGGTAGGATGTGGAATGTAAGTTCAATAATTTTCGTTTATACTTGTACACTATTTTAATAAAACTATATATGGTTCTGAATTTTGTGCAACTGATGCAGGTGGGATTCACCAACAACTTCTTGAAGAGTTTGAAGACCTATAAAGGATTAGCAAATAAGAAATTTAGAAGTGTCGTTCCTTGGACACTTCCAAAGAGATTATGCTAGGTATCTATATAGTAGTGGATGTTTATGCTTTGTAAAGTCTAGGTGGAGCTCAAAGAAGTCATGTTTCATCAAACACCTTTTCTCAATGAATGAATGGTATTGAGGATGTGAACCTTATGAAGACCTCATAATTCCAAGTCTGTGAATTTCTCATTGACTGATCAAAATTTTTTTTTGCCTATAATTCTTTCTATTGAATGTGAGGCCTTTGATCAACTAAATGTGCATATCTAGATGTTTGAGATGCAATAGGATGACTTGGCATTATAGATATCTAGTTCTTTCATAGTATACTTGAAGTAGATCGTGTTGTTGCGTTTTGAAAAAATCCTTTCTTGTAGTTGAATTATTGAGTGTGTCTTCGATCGGCTATTGGATAACTATACCTTTTGGAGTTTGACATTGTTTTTGCATTTTGGTGTACAACATACCTTAGGTGTGGAAGTCAAATCTTTCCATGTCTCTAGAGGTTCATCTTGTAGGATTATTAATCACATGCTTAGTACAATTTGCTAGTTAGTGTATGTATGAGTACTTCAAGGCATTTTTGTGTACCAAATGCACCACAAGGTGCAGTGGATTATGAGGATGTGAGGACATTGTTGAATAGGAAAATTAAGCTTATTCATGATACAAATCCTTTGGTGTTGGTGTTGTTCAAGTTATCACTTTTACTTTCAAAAAATCATGCAAAGAGAAAGAACCAGTCCAATTGCCTATATTGACAACCAAAGAATTCTAGGCTCTTGACAAACCAAAATTAATTAAAAGCCCATAGTGCAAAGCCAATGTTCAAGGAGACTAAGTTAGTACCTTGTTGGGTAATTAGAAGAGGATAATAATGTATCAACCTTCTATTCTTTTTTGTACTCTTTTTTAAATCTTTAGGTAGAATTAAGAAGTATAAAAAGGAATAATTTAAAAATCTAATTAGCATATGCCTAGAATATACCTAGAATATTCAAGTATGTGATAGCCCCCATTTCAATACCCTCTTTACACGTGTGGTTACAATAGATATATGTTAGTAATCCTCTGGGCTTTATAAACAATATTATTCAATTCCTAAGAAGAATCTCCATCTCCATGTTGTAAGAACAAGTTCTTTGATGTAAATTTATAATGTTGATTTTATATTTGATTCTTTAGGGCCCACACATCTTGTTAATGAAACAAACTCAAGGAATTGTAGGGGTTAACCCTTAAATGATTTGGACTATGTTTTCACCAAAACAGCTCAAAAACTACCATTTCTAGGACAAGTACCAAATTTTAGAAAAAAAATTATTTTTGGACACATGTAACTATAGGATCTTGTAGTACACTAGTTTGACAAGATGTGGAAAAATTTCAGAATTTTTTCCCATGTACATTACATGATATTAGCGTTTGAGATCAACAAAAATTCTCTTTTTTGCCCTACAAAAAAATGGGTAGTTGTACCCCACGAGGTCACATTTGTATAAAAGAATGTGTTAAGAAACCTGAAAACACGTCACCTTGTTTTTGTTAAGTTCCCGATTCAAAATGCAGTGAAAATGCAAAAAAACGTAGAAAGACAGTTTTTCTGCGTTTTTTTGCATTTTCACTGCGTTTTGAAACGGGAACTTAACAAAAACAAGGTGACGTGTTTTTAGGTTTCTTAACACAATTTTCTTCTAGTGTCAATTCAATACTTTATTGCCATGCATATTGTATTGTATCAAAAATCATAGGCCAATTCTCAGGTGTTCAAGGGTTAAGCTTAGTACAATTTTTTTGTGCTATGGTTGGAAGGGACGATCTAGTGCTTGCAAACATTTGGTTTCTTGTGGATTTCTCTATTTTTTGCGTTGATCGTTAATGCTCTTACTTTTTGAGATGCCTCTTTGCTAGTGGTCCCTACTTATCAATAACTCCAATATTATGTCAATGGTAACTATCACAGGCTTGCAGCAATAACTAACAATGTTCTATATTTGTACTCATGTTCTGTGACCAATCCAAACTAATGTTTTTTCTTAACCCCTAAGAGCATCGCCACCCCTGCCCCGTACATGGGGCCGGAACAGCCAAAAGGGAGCCCGGTCTCCAAATCTCCCCCACCGTGACACTGGCAGAGCCCGTTCGGCAGCCGGGCGCGGCAAAATTTCCGAATTTCACCTCAGGACAGCGTGCACGGGCAAAGTAGAACTGCGCCCGGAGTTCCGTGTTTTCCGAGTTTTCTGGTTGTCCATCCCTGTAGCAACAACGAGCGAGCAACTTTTGGGTCTTTTTTTAACCGTCCCATGCTGAAATTCGTGATCTATGCAGCCGTGGCAGAACGATATGTCGGATTTCCCGTCTGAACGGTGGGGGAGTGCGTGGCAACCGTGCCCACAATAATATTTTGGCACGCCACCGTGGGTTTGCCGTGGGGGATTGGCCATCTCACGGTGGCGATGCTCTAAAGGACCAGGGCCGTTCTTCTGTCAAAAACTACTCAAAACTGCCATTTTTGCTGCATTCATCCAAAAAAACAAAAAAAAGTATTTTTTTAAGAATCTAACCATAGGATCTTGTACTTTACTAGTCTAGTATCATGTTGGAAAAAATTTCATGGAGTTTGACCATACAGAGTGGAAGATATTAGCATTCAAAGTTGAAAAAAGAAAGTTTTTTTGAACACTAGCCTGCAATTTCAGATGACTTTGAATGCCATTTGGGGAAAAAATTTACACCATGGACCTTGAATTTAAAAAATTTTGAATTGAAGAATTGAGTTGAAAGTCTAGAAATTTTTTTTTAAAAAAAACACGATTGATTTTCATTCTTTAAAAAATTGTTCAGTGGAAATAGGTCTAAGATTGAAAGAAAAACTAAATCGTTAATAGCTCTGAAATGGGATTGAAACACAATAATTTCAATAGTGAGATTGTTCTAAATAGAAAACTTAACCTTGTCAAACAATTTTTGTTGAAAAATTGTGAAAATTGCATTTAGAATTGAATCCTATAAGTTATTTTTTCAAGAAGATGCTCAAATTGCCCAAAAAACAAGATTGTTCATAACTTTCACATTACTAATCCAAATGGAATGAATCAAAGCTTCACATGTAGACAAAAATATGATGTTTAAGAAGAAAAAAATTAAAAAATTAATTTCAAATTTTTGTAGATTTATTTTTCTGCCCGGTGACGTGCAAATTATGTTTATGATGCCATAACTTTTGCTCTTGGGCACCAATTGAAATAAAATTTATATCCCCACGAAGCTCATAAGTTTCTTATCTTATGAGAAAGTTTCAAAAAAATTCACTGACAATTGAGATCATAGGAACTTGCCCAAAATCCATTTTATCGCCCAAGGGGACAATGGTCCTTTAGGGGTTAATTGATTCCTACTATTTTGAGACAATGATTTGAATTGTGTGATTTCTAGTCTTTATAATCAAAGACCCATGCAAGCAATTCCCTCATATTCATGGTCAAGATAAAGACATGTGGGAGAAATAATTATGATGTTTCTATAGTAAAAAATATCTCATATCTTTTCCATTTAAAGAAATTAAAATCTAAAATCTATAATATCTCCAAAAATTTGAGGTCTTCCAGAATCTATGGATTTTGGAAATCTACACAAATTGATTGAAGTGGATAATATTAATAAATAGAAATGGTTTTAATTAGAAACAAACTCTACATAGTTGATTGAAACACTACAAAAGTAAATAGATGAAAACCTCTATAAAGCTAATAGTTGATTGAAACATTGTGAAGAAAATAGAATAATATATGAATGTTTCTATAAAGCTAATATTGAAATTATCTCACATATTTGGTTGAAATTCTATAAAATTAAACAAATAAATAGTAAAAATTACCAACAAACTTTTATAAGCAATTGAAACATTATAATATTTAAAAACATCTACTATTTTATTGAACTTTTGGATAGTAGTCGTATGGATGAGTGTCTCAAAAGCAACCCCCGTGGCCTCATCACAAGTTACTAAAACTATAGGCGTCTTTTTGTCATAAACCACATGGTCAAATATTTGTTCCTGTTTAGGCTCTCCCATTGAAAAGTGTACGGTCTTTGTTACACTTGTTGGTGCCCAATTTCAAACTAAAAGCACATGTTACCACATGTTTAGTGACATTGTTTCTAGCTATTAACTTTGATGACTACTACATTGGAAATAAATAGAAAAAAATTCAAAGTGAGGGTTGTTCCCTTAATCTTCTAAAATAAAACACAGTAGAAAAAAATATAATGATAATAATAATTACTTATCAAAAAAATGTCCCTTGAATTTTAGCTTCATTTTAACTACTAAAAAGTCCCTAACTTTATATTAAGAGAAGTTCTTATAATATAGAAAGCATCTCATTCAAGCAAAATCTTAGGAGCACTGATAACAAAGTTACTAGAAAACATTTAAATATATTGATATCCTCAAAAAAATCCATATACAATCTTTTGTTCAATTAGGACAGTTTGTATACTATACTTCAAAAGTCCCATATTTGTATTATAATTGAAAGTTCTTAAACCAACTACATAAATGTCTTCATAATCAAATTGCTACATATTTTGGGCAAAAATATTGTGAAAAAGACCTAACAATTTGTGGTCTAAAGCCTTTGTAATGCTAACATTTTCTAAAAACAGCTTTATGACTAGTTTATTGAGACACTCATCCATACATGATCTGCTACCTTCTTACTCTAACAAACTCATTTAGAGGGTTGCAACACTAAAACATTCAAAACATCTACACTACTATCATTTACTAGCATTTCTATTTGGATATGTAATTGAATTATTATATAGTTGAAAATATGTAAATAGTATTTCATTTGTATTTCAATGTGCTCACATGAGTGGGTGATACATTATACATGTAATAATGTAAGCTATTATTGACCTAGTATTTCAAACTTCAACATTAGAACTTAAAGCCCCAAATTACATTATAATCCACACATCCATCTTGTAATTTTTGGCCATCTTTAGATAATGTGTTGGCAATATTATACTTTTTTTTCTTATTTATTTCTAGGGGCAAAGTAATTAGCAAATTTTTACCCCTAAGGTCAAGCAACTCTCAAAGATTTGGGCAAGTACCTATGATCTCAATCTTTGGCAAGATTTTAAAACTTTTTTTTAAGATAGGAAAACTAATTAGATTTTTGTGAATATCATTTTTCTTTCAATCAGTGCCTAAGAGCAAAAGTTATGCCACAATAAGCCTAAAATAGGCAAAGGCAAGCATTTTTTTTTAATAATAATAATATTAAAAATAAAATTTATTTCTTATAGATTACATTTTTTTCTATTTGGAAAGATTTGATTCATTCCATTTGGATAAGTAATGTGAAAGCCTGTATGAAAGTTATGAAGCTTCTTGTTCTGCAAGTAATCTTAGCAATTCTTAAAAAAATAATATATTGGATCCATTTTTGAACTCAATTTGAACAATTTTTCAAAAAGAAAGTTGCACATGGTTTAGTTTTTTTTCCAGAACAAAACATTATTGGGATTAGTATGTTTTAATTCCATTTCAGAGCTATTAAACAATTTAGTTTTTCTTTCTATCTCATGGCTACTTTGACTTAACAGTATTTTAAAGAATCAAAACTACAAGCAAGAGGTTGATTTTTTTCCCTCAAACTCTCAACTCAATTTTTAATATATAAAAATTTAAATTCACAATTTATAGAACAAAAATTTTACATTAAGAAGATTCTAAGATGTATAATTTTGTCAAGCTAGGATCAAAACTTTATTTATTTATAAACTAAAAGTTGTTTTTTTGACTTCACTTTTTATTCTTATATTAGTCTAGTGTAAGAACCTATGGTTAAATATGCAAAAAAATAAATGTTTAAAATTTTGATGTTTGCATTGAAAATGGCAGTTTTAAGTGTTTTCTAACAAAAAAGTAGCCTTGGAACATATGGGATTAAGCATTTGCTTGATACCAAATGTTCCAAGGCTACTTTTCTGTTAAAAAACAGTCAAAGCTGCCATTGTATTAGAATTATGTTCATATATATATAAAATAAATAAACATGTACAAAGTGTACTTATTGCATTGTTTGAAAAGTACTATTAGAAAAAAGTAAATTCATTCTTGTCATCATCTAATACAATTGTGAAATAAAATTGGTCTAATTACAAATAGGTTATTTTATTAAAAATATTACAAAGTCTCATTAGTTTCAATTGTAATTAATGTACTTGAATTCATTTTTAAACCTCCATATATGTATATCCATAGAACTGATAGAAGTATATGTCATTTAAAAAAATACATATGCACAATCCCTCCAAAAAGATACATACTAGTGTAAATAGAAATTGATAAAACCAATCTTTTAGATTTAAACCATCATAATTAAGTGGTAGATTGGCAAAAACATATCACAAGGGACTTTGTTTCATGTGATCTACTTGTTGTCCACTAATACTATGGAAAAATTATCAATGCAAATATCTACCTATTTCCTTTGAGAAATATATATTTTCTTTTTATCAAATTCTTCTTTTGCATTATGTACATAAATCAATATGGATTTAACAAGTTGAATAAAATGCTAATTTAAATGATATTGTAACCTCATATAATAAGGTATCATTTAGAATTTGTAATTAATGTTTGCATTGCATATCATGAACAAATTGATAATTTAATAATCTATAACTTCAAAGATTCAAAATTTTGATTGATAAATGATAAAATGCATAAATTATATATTTAATAGTACATTAGATGCTTTGAATTTTTCAGTGTTTCAATCCTCCAAATGAGTTTGTTTGAATAAGAGTTCAATAATATAGTAGGTGTTTTTAATATTACAATGTTTTAATTGCTTGGGAAAGTTTGTTGGAAATATTTACTCAATTGTAGTATTTATTTGTTTAATTTTATAGAATTTCAACCAAATATTTGAGGAAATTTCAATATTAGCTTTATAAAAGTTTTCATTTATTTCTTCACAATGTTTCAATCGACTATTAGCTTTATAGAGGTTTTCATCTATTTACTTTTGTAGTGTTTCAATCAACTATATAGAGTTTGTTTCCAATTTACACCATTTCTATTTATTAATGTTATCCACTTCAATCAATTTGTGCAGATTTCCAAAATTCATAGACTATAGAAGATGAATTTTTTTTGAAGATATTATAGATTTTAGACTATAGATTTTTAATTTTTAATTTTTTGAAACACATGGACAATTTCCATTGAAAGGGAATACAATACACAGAACCAAAGAAACAAGCCCTCAACAAAAATATTTTGGTTTTTCAAAATCTAAGAAGCACCCAATCAAAGCAAGAAACACAAAGGAAAACTGAGATCAAACACCAAAGCCAAAGAGCACCAAATAAGCTAGTACAAAACCAAAGAACATGGTCACTGGCTTGAAATCTACATCTCAAAGGCCCTAAATATAGTCGCCACTTTAGTTGAAAGCATCCAAAAAATCTTAGGATGAACTAGTTTCCAACTGATTGTAAGATGGGATCTCTTGCCAAAAAAGTTCAATTGTAGCCAAATGCTAGAGAAAGGTACCTTCCTTGTCATGGTATAGTTTACAAAATTTAGTGGTTTTGAACCATGCCATCCTTGCATGGTCAACAAAGGCTTCCCAAAAGACCTGTTTAAGTTTTGGAGGCGGCCAAAGGTTGTTGGTGAAGCAGATTGCGTTGTGGTCTAGCCATGCAATCCAAATCACTGAGCCCCTAAAGAAAGACCACATTGAAGTCCTTTGTTTCAATTTCCTTGGTAGTTTTGATCCAAGGTACATTGTTGCCAAGTGAGTGAAGGCCAATACCTAGAAATAAGAAGAATTTGAAGGTTATAGTATAGGGCAAAAAGTGCAAAATTCTATGCATGACGAGGGTTTCACAACGATGAAACCAATGTAGGATAGATTCTTTGAACTTGGCATGATAACTGGTACAAAGAGTAGAGATATTTGGATTGATAATTTTGCACCAACTATGAATTGCCACTACACATTGGTAGACCAATCAAAGAAGCCTGCATCATTATGAGGATAGACTTTTTGCCAAAATTCATTCTATTTAGGTTGGTAACCCGCCACTAGTTTGCCACACCATTTCTCATGAATAGACACTATAATAAAAGTAAGTGTTTTATGACTGCAAAATATGATTGTGGTGAGTTATAAAATCAAAAAATATGACTGACACAAAAATCATTGTAGATGATTTGCAATATGACTAGATCTAATCATTATCGACGAGTTGCTTTGGACATAAATCACATGGATTTAGGGGTATAATTAGCCGTAATTAGCCATATTTTGCGAATATGGTGTATACGTTGACTATTCTTAGGGACTTGAGTTTTTTTGAGCTGCCTAGGCAAAGAAAAAAAATCCTATGTGGCATAAGACTCTGTATAGTCATATTTTGGCTAACGTGGAATATAACTATGGTGAGTCATATTTTGGTTGACATGGAATATGACTATAATGAATTATATTTTTTGTTGATGTGAAATACAACTATAATGAGTTATATTTTTTGTTGATGTGAATTGTGGAATGTGCTTGTAAGTCATATTTTCTGCTATGTGAAAAATGATTGTAGTCAAAATTTTATTTAATTTTGAGTATTTCTTCTATTTAAAGTGTAAATTAGTCTAAAGGACTTTATTGATGCTCATTCACATAGCTTTGGATAGTCAATAGACATTTTTTTAGCCAATTTGCCTTTCTATGTGAACAATTGTATCTAGTGAAATCTAGTTTTTGTTATTAATAGGAAGAAAATGATGATCATTGTAGCAGATCGAGGGAGGGTTCTGGCTCATGGGTGTTGAATGATAAGCTGTTATCAAAAATTTATAAAAAAATTCTTGTATGGTTGATTTATACTTGTGTGTGATATATATATTTTTTACTATTATGTACGTTATTACAATAATTGTAATATAAAAGGCCATTGAGATTAATATAGAACTACGAAATCCCTAGTGATCGAACCTTTACCACTACACTACAAAAATAGTCTATCAATTCTTTTAGCTTGGGTTGGTAGATTATTGAAACTAAAGTGATTCTCATGAGTCATATTTTTTGCTAATGTGAAATATGATTCTTGTAAGTTATATTTTTGGTTGACATAGTAGTTTATGTGAATGTCATTAGTAATTTTATGACTAATCATAGTCATATTTTGGGATGTGCAATTGTGCAAGGTTATATTTTGATATACATAGCTATGGGTATTATATGACTAAAACTTGTTATATTTTGGCCAATATATATTGTGAAATGTAACTCAAGCAAGTGATGTTTTGAATAATTGAGTCATATTTTTAAAATTTATGTGTAGTTTGTGATTGAAATGATTGGGGTGATTGAGGTTCAAAGCAACTTTAATTACAAACTACAATTACATTTTTCATGCATTTTAAATGAACATGACACATTGCAATTATACATCAAGATGATTTAACAATTGAATAAAAGACTTCATGTAGTTAAAAACAAATACACATGATTTTAGAGATTTATAAGCGACAATCATATTAGAGAAGATGAATGCAAGAAGGAATGCAACTCTCTTCATTAACATTTTTTAGACAACAATATAAAACATATATATATATATATATATATATATATATATATATATATATATATATATATATATATATATATATATATATATATATATATATATATCACAATGAATCACTCACACAATTTAATAAGGCTTATATTCCTTACAATAATGTGAAGATGGCTCTATTGGGTTGCAAGTAGCCTCCGACAACTTTGTTTCAAGTTTTGGTTCCTACATTTACAATTAAAGAAATAAAAGGTTAATTTTTAGTGAATGAACAATAAAGATCAACCTTCAAAGGTTTACAACAACAAAAAATATGTAGCACAAGTTTAGAGTAGGAAGAATAAGAGGCAACAAGAAACAAAAAGAAACAAGAGTTAAGAGGCAACAAAAAGTACCAAGAAGCAAGAACTAAAAAGCAATAAGAGGAATAAAAAAGAAAGAACTAAGAAAAAGAAAGAAAAAAAATGCAAAAAGAAGAAACAAGATTAATAAATTAGAAAACAACTAGAAGCAAGAACTAAGATGCAACAAAAATCAACAACAAAGAAGCAAAAAACAACAAGTAACAACAAATAAGAGCTAAGAGACAACAAAAAAATAAGGAAGAAGAGAAGTGTTGGCTAGGGTTTCAAAACCCTAAAAAAGAAGACGGACATGGTTTCAAAAATCTAAAAAAGTGCTGATTAGGTTTGAAAATTTTAAAAAGAAGTGGATAGGATTTCAAAATTTTAAGCAATGGCTTGTCTATATTTTTTTTGAACTACCCATATTTTTCTTGGACTACCCAAAAATAAAAAAATGTCACTACCTTGAAATAATAATTGGCAATATGACTCAATGTTTCCCAAATATGTTCTCTATGTTCTCTATGAAGTACTTTGGTGTTTCCAATGGGCGTATAGTATACGCTTGTGAGGTATAAGGCTAAAAATGACTAGTAGTCATATTTTGTAGTCATATTTGTCTCTGAGGTGTTGGCCTCCAAGAATATGATTGTGAGCAGTCGCTAGTCATCCCCAGTCATATTTTTGCAGTCACAAAATACTTCTTTTATTGTACCTAATTAATTAGCATCGTGTGCTTGGTCAATAGAATACGACCTAATTTAACGGTGTATGAGTCAAAGGGCCTAGATGTATTCCAAATCCATCTTTTCAAGTTAAACAATAGCTCATCTACTATATCAACATAGAGTGGAGGACTAGATTTGGTCTCAATGACTTTGACCCATTTTAGCCATTATGAGATTATTGAATTGTCATGGGTCACATGGATGGTCCATTTCTTCAATATCAAGGACAAAGATTCAATCGTATAGCATTGAATGCCTAATGGAAGTTCCACATTGATGCTATCAAGAGGTAGTCGAGGTTTGAAGCAAGGAGTGGTGATAAAGACCAATGATGGAAGTGCATCTGTGTCATGCGTAAAAAAATTGATATACTCCTTTCTCCATGTAACAAATTGATTACCTATAAGCATGAAGATCTGTGCTGCCGAAATAGATGACACTACACTAAAAAGGATATTTAGTGTTGGATTACATTTAGTGTACTTACCACTGTACCCCACACAACACTAAATCTGAATTTTGTGGGAATTAGTGTAATATTAGACTTCAATGCGTACTATAGAGTACATTTAGATTACCAGATTTCAGATTTCAGATTTACCATAGAGTATATTTAGTGTTAAAAATTAGATTTAATATTACTTACTTTAGTAGGATTAATCATATTTAGTGTCAAGGTTCGTAAATAGTGTTGCTAACACTAAATATCCTTTTTAGTGTAGATTGTGGTATGAATGAGCTTCAGAGCTTTGTAAATGAACCCTGTCTTTTGCATCCTCCTAAGTAAGAAAATAATGAGATTGGGTATTCCAAATATATTGGATTTCCCACATACCATTTTTCATAAGGCAAGCAATCATGTTGGCAAAAAAATCATGATATCCTCCAAAGAAATGGGTAGTTGTGAATTCTTATTTTACTACTTTTGATAAATAATCAAGTTCAACATGACTCTTAAGGTTTTGGGAATTTGTAATTCTTCTTGTGGGTGTCTAGTGTCAATTCATTGTGCCTTCCAAGCAATGGATCTTTTCTATTTCCTAATCATTTATGATTGCTGTAAAAAGAGAAAAAACCACTACTCTAAGCTACAAGGTCTCTCCTACTATATTGGGACTAACCTGTGATGGTGGGTTTGGAGTAGAAATATTGTATACACGTCCCTATCAAAGCCACTTCACTAGAAGAAAATGAGGGGTTTTGCAACTACAATATGCAACTAGTTTTTTAGTTGCATAGGACATTTGTGACTAGTTTGCCACTGGTGATAATTTGGAGACTTGTAGTTGCAGTGGACACTCTAAAATCTACGAAATAGGTGGAACAATTGTCAAAGTCACATCTCGCATGTGACTCATTTGCAACTTGTAAATTTGTAAATTTTAAAATATTAATCTCAATGATTTATAGATTTCAAAATTCAATATCTAATTTCTTTCTAGATTTTAGAATTTCAGATCTAGATTTTTCTAAATTTTTTATTTTCAGATCTAGATTTTTTTAGATCTTTGAATTTCAAATCTATCTTTTTTCTAGATTTCAAATTTTTAGATCTACCTTCTTCTTAGATTTCAAAAATTTAAATATTGGTATTTAATAGATTTCATTGGTTAAGGAAACCTTACAATTTCATAGATTAAAATTTTTTTTGGCTTTTAAATATTGTTTGATTCTATAGATTGTAGAGATCTACAAATTGTAGAAATCTATATTATATAGAAATCTACAAATTTTAGATTTCTATAATCTATAGATATCTACAAATTGTAGAACTTTTAGAATTCTATCAATAGAATTCATTGTACTAGACTTCAACAACTTACAAGTCTTATATATCCAATCTAATGGTACTTTTTACAATTGATATGGGACAATTGATATAAGACAAATGATACTGAACTTTGAAAGCAACTAGGAAACAATTAGGAAACAACTAGTGTATGACTTAAAAGTGATTAGGCTTCACTACTAGAAAATTCAACTTTTTTGTTGATTTGGTTGCATTGATTTGGTTCACTTTTGTATTGATTTTTATCCAAATCAACAAATTACTCTCCAAATCAACAAAAAGGTGAATCAAATTTATGCAACCAAATCAACCAAAAAGTTGAATTCTCTAAAAGTGTAAGAAACAACTAGTATGCAACTAGAAAGCGACTAAGAAACAACTAGAAAACAACTATGGTCATTTTACAGTTCCAATCTTTTCCTAGTTGTTTCCTAGTCATTTTTTGCAACTATAGATTGACTATTTTGCGACTAAAAAAATGTATCAATATTGTAAAACAACGATATAAAACAATTATGTTAGATTTGGTGCTAATAGAGAGGATTACAGTTGCAGGGTAGTTGTATAGGACACTAGTTGCATAATAGCCAATTGTGCTAGACATGTTTTTCTTCTGATGCTTGAGGTGGTAGGGCATCATGTGCCATTTGACCTTCCCAACAAAAGATCTTGAAGGATGAAGTTTAATTACCAATTAGTACCTAGAACTTCATCCGCTAATTACTACTAGCCTAACTTTCAAAACTAACTCTAATTTCACTTTTGGGCCTTGGTTTATATCTACTTTCTATTGCTACAATTTTGTTCTTTGTGGATGAAATTGACTAGTTTTCATCTAATATGACCTATAAATTTCATCTGCTAATATCTCACTCAATTTGACTCCGATTTCTTTGTATTTTAGGTTTTTGAAAACCTCTAAACCTCTACTTTAAGATTTATTCTTCAAATCTGTCCTAACCAAGGTCCTATTTGCTTCTAACTCTTGGCCTCACTAGCTATTTGCTAAACTATGAAGGAATGGATGGGATGAAAAGGCTTAGTAATTTACCTCATGGTGAAGCTCACGTATGAGTTTTCTGAGATCCCCCCTTAGCTCCGTATTTGTTGCCATTTTTCCTTTGGTAAGTTTGCGAATTTCCTTTACAAATGTTGTGTTCAAGATGACCCTACTTATGGAAGCTCTTCCTTTTTTTTCTTTCCTCCTATGCACTATTGATGTCTATCCTTTTTACTTCTACATTATTGACGTTTTACAATAGTCCTTTACACTACGTTATTGCCCACCAACTACTCTTACAATCCTAATGGAGCACGGTTTTTTGAAATTCTTATGCTTGAACTCCCCAATGGACTATAATGGCCTTTGGAATTTTCCTAATCCTTCCTTTCACTTAGTGCATACCTCTACTCAATCCTTTCTCATTTCAACTAGTGATGTGGGAGTTGCATAGAGAGCGAGGTTACTTTCTTAGCTTGTTTATTCTATTCTTCCCTTACTTACCTCTTGCCTGTTGCAAGTCGGATTGAGCAGGAGTTGTAGCTTCGTCCAATGGATGATGTTCCGGCTTGTCTTATTAATTTATTAGGTGGATTTTTGCCTTGTTTTTTTTGTTCGCTTGTAGTCTTTTTACATGGGCATCTTTTCGTGTTGACTCAACCCTTTTTTGTTTAATTATGATGCATTATGATTATTTCTCCTAATTCGAACTCCTTTCTTAGACTCCTACGCTCTTGGACCCCAACTCCTAGACCCTAATCCCTAGACAGTCCACCCCCTGGACCTTGTCACTCATTAGACCTCGATTCCAGTGCTCTTGGCACTACAAGAAAAACAAGGTATAAATGATTGCAAAGAATGACTACATAGGAGTCATTGTGGACTAGTCATTTTTATAAATGACTGCCATAATATTATCACCATCCATTGTGAGCTTGGATGGATTTTTGGATGGAACTTCCAAAGTGGTAAAGAAAAAAGAAGTTTAAGGAAATGACTCCTATGTTGCCACGTGGCCAATCATTTTGAAGTCATCCCGTAGTCACAAATGATCCCTTTTTTAAATCTTTTTCTGAAATCTAGGATTATACTCTAAAATCTAGGATTATACTCTAAAATCTAGGATTATACTCTAAAATCTAGGATTATACTCTAAAATCTAGGAAATGTAAATATTTTTCTTCTAAAATCTAGGATTGTATTCTAAAATCTAGGAAATGTGAATATTTTTCTTCTGAAATCTAGGATTGTATTCTAAAATCTAGGAAATGTGAATATTATTTTCTAAAATCTAGGATTATATTCTAAAATCTGATAAATGTGAATATTATTTTCTAATATCTAAAAGATTTGAAGATTATTTTCAAGTTGTGGTAAAATGTGCAAAATGAGTACACCATACACTGAATACCATACATCATACACCATATACATGATTCATACATGATTCATATACCATATATATGATTCATACATGATTCATACACCAAATACATTATTCATACATCATATATCATATACAAATACATGATACACAATACATCATATTTTACATATGTATCAAATGGATTTTCAAACCATTTAGTGTGTGAATATAAAGAGTTCAAATAACAAGCCTTTTATACAAGTGGAGTGGTAGGAGGCAAGACAAACCATGTGGGATTTGTAAAATGTTGATGCAATAGTAGAGTAGTGACGTGGAAGTCATTACGTAGTCGTGTTAGAGTAAATCGCAATCAAAATAGTAGAGTTGTGACACGGAAGTCATTATGTAGTCACTTTAGAGTAAATTGTAGTCAAAATACAGTCACACAGTTTGTTCACTTTTGACTATGGCCTTTACAATGGAATTGATTAAGTCCAAATTGGAAGTTTAACAATGTTGTGAACAAAAACCAATGGATGAAACATAGACATTGTAAAAGTTATCAACCTGGTTTATAAAAATTAGAACCAAAAATTGTTTATCTATCTCTTAGAGGTGCTAAATGTCATCTAAATTTTAGTTTTTGGCCTTTGCATTGTTAATCTAACTTTATTTTTTTAGTTTGTTTTGAAAAAAGCATTAGTAAATAGAGAAAAAAATCAAAAGAAAAATAAGTCTTCAAGAGTGTATCATTTTAACCCCTACAGGAGCAAGGCCTTTTTTCTACCAAAGAAACACTGAAAACTGCCATTTCTGTAGCAAAGAGTAAAAAAGAATTTAAAATATTTTTCTTTGACATCTAACTATAGGATCTTACACCCAGCTAGTATTAAAAAGTGTGGAAAAAATTTCAGAATTTTTGACCGCATAGATTGTAAGATATTTGCATTTAAAGTGGAAAAAACAAGTTTTTCAGCACATTGTAGGACTAGATAAAGACAAGAGTTGCATTGCACATTGCATTAATGAAAATAATATGGACTCCAAAAAAGTAGGGATAATACCACAGAGAAGATTATGGGTAATAAAAAAAATAGAGAAGAGGAACCAAAAATAGGGATCGTGAAAAAAATAAATCCATGCATGGGAAAAAAATAAGAGAAAAAGAGACAGGGGTAATAAAAGGAAGATGACTTGCGGTACTCTTTAGACTTGAGAGGACGGTACAAGTAGGAATAATAATCACACAAAAAAAAAAAAAAATTTAGAAGAAGAAAATATATAGGGAGAACTCTTCATTTGAAATATATAAAATGAAAAGAGTAGGGTTCATGAATGAAAAGATGTAGTGAAAAAACCTAGTGACGGAGAATAAAAAATAGGGTTAAGAATTACGCTTTTGGGTTTTGGAGGTATGTACATTCTTCTTCTACATTTTAGTCATTAAAAGACCTAATTAAACTAAAGATGAAGTAAAATTTTGTGCTCAATGCAAATTCAAGGAAGAATAAAAAGTAACATAAGACCTAAACGTAGAAGTCCAAGTCAAAAAACAAATACTACAAGAGGAATTCATGAATTTCCAAAAATACTTCTACAATTTCTGTCTTAAATGGAAGAGGAAACTCATACCACAGTAAAAGAAGAGTACATTAAAAGAAATAAAGCACCCCGTCTTTAACCCTAGACCGCCCATGGCCGTTTTGGGTAAAAAAAACATCGTAGCTTTTGAAGTGCTATAAATCTAAATGTGACTAAGTAATAAAGATCTTAACTGCACAATCATGTAGTACACATGTTGTAGATGTCATGGATCAAATTCGAAGTCATTTGATTGTGTAGATTGCAAGATTGTAATGTTTTAGTGTTGAAAAAAAATACTAAAATTTTCCTAAAAACATATTTAGAGGCCAAATTTGATTTCTAAACCTAATGAAATGAAAAAACTTTAAACTACAAAGTGATTCAAAATCAGGATACAAACACATTGGTGAAAAAAATATCATTCAATTGACTCGATGTGTTTGCAAAATGGCTTGCAAATGTCAAAAATAGGCAAGAAAAGTTGCAAAAAACACATCTAGGGTTGAAGCTCCTTCTACTAAAATGCTTCTCAGTCATTCATAAATTCTTGTATTGATATGAAAATTTAGCCACACAAACTAGACTAGTATGTGCAACTTTTACAATTTTTTATATTGAAAACGGAAATTTTATGAAGAAGATACAAGCCGCCAAAGTTCACTATAGTCCATAAATGGCGGATTTTGAATTTCGAATTGCTCCCAAACATTCAAAACAACTTGGATTGACATGAAAATTTCACCACAACTTAGAATTCAAGGGAAACACAACCCAACAAATTTTATTGAAATCAAACATTTAGTGAAGGAGATACAAGCCCCCAAAGTTGCAGCCATGAAGTGCACTTTGGTGAATCAAATGACTCCTTGAAACCGCTCATCCCAGTCACGTCCGTGACTCCCAAATGACTTGAAAGTTGTGGAGCTGAAAAATCCGGTGCAATTAGGGAACTGTAGTCATTGTTTAGTCGCATCGGACATGCAGTCATTCTTCCACAGTTGCAAAATAGCCCAATTTCTTGTAGTATGGACTCTGTTGCTTTGAACCCTAATACCTAGCCCCGATATACGGATAGTCATGACTTTCTTGGATACTCAATTATTTTTGGGATAGTCCAATACCTAGATGCCCAACAACCCCGACTCCCCTAGATAGCTCGACTCCTTTAGACACTCGATGCTCTTGGACCCCGTTGCTTTGGACCTTAATATCTAGACAACCTTGACTCTTTTGGACACCCTACACCCAACTCCTTTAGATAGCCCGACGCTCACTGTACCCCAATGCTCTGTACCCCGACTTTTTTTAGAACAACCCAATTCCCTAGACCTTGACTCCCTTTGGAACACCTGACTCCTTCTAGGCAGCCCGATTTCCCTTGAACAGTCTGGCTCTTATCAAAGAGGAAAAAAACCCTATATGAATCAATAACGAAGGACACAAAAAAGGTATTAAAACTTTTTAGAATCCTTTACTATCCACTATCCAAAGGGCTTTCTCCTTTGTAGCGTATGTCTAATTTTTTGACACTAAACTTTGGACTATTTTCAGTACATTTTGGAAACTAAACTTTGGTGTTTACCGTGGGGGGTTTCAAAACTTTGTCGTTGATTTGGGTTTAACACCAAATCTAGGACTTCCTTCACCCCCTTAAGGTTTAAAGCTCCACCATCTATGGGTTTTAACACACAATCTAGAGCTTGGGACTCTCAATTAAGGTAGAGGTTTGTCACCCCAATGGGGACCACTACACTACTTCACAACTAAAACAAAGAGAGTCGGACAAAGTTGGGGACAAAGTATCTCCAAGACATACGTAAGATATTAGATAAGTAACAACAAGGTTAATAACAAGGTGGTTAGTACAAGATTTGTAATAAAAACGTGAAGCTAGAGGCTCCAAAGCGGCATTCCTAAGGTACGGTGGGGGAAAAACTCTAGGGTTAGTACAAATATGAAGACTACAAAAAGGTAAATGAACCACTTAAAAGACAATACTCACACTCAAAGCTGTGGACACTAGAGCCAAGGTAACAAACAAGGTGTAGAAGGATCCCCGAGGTTCTCTACAATCCTCAAACAACAATGGCTCAAAAAGAGCCTAGAAACACCACTCAAGATTTTTAGCTTCAAAAAGCCAAAATCTCCAACACAAATTGGACCCAACGGACCCAAGTACAATAATGGGGGTGGTTTGAGAGGAAGAAAAGTGCCCTTTTATACTCTCATAGGGCATCCACCTCCTCTCTTTCTAACCTAAATAATTGTATCACTTTAGATTTTCATCCTTATCTTTTAGGATTTTCATTTTCCTAAGATTTTTATCTTTTTTAGGATTTTTACGTTGGTGCAAATATCTAACTATTGCAGTTTAGCTTCAATTCACAAATGAATTGTGTCATTGGATTCAAAAAGGCATTTTTGGTTTAGAAAAAAATCTATCTTTTATTTCCCTTGCAAAAAACTCATCGAAAACTAGCACCAACAAAAATTAGTAAAAAAGAAAAATTTAGCTTTTGGAGGTTACCTCTTCTGACAAGGGGGACTAGCTAGGGTTGTCTGGAAGGCTTTAGGGAGTAAGAAAAGACTCTTTGTTGACTTTATTCCAACTTTAGCGTCCTCCCAATGTTGAATTGAGAGTGGTTTGTGTCGAAAAATCACGAGGATTTTGGCTGCAACAAGAAAAAGTTGATACTAAACTATATCAAGTCTTCAAGTCATCAAATCTTCAAATTGCTATCCATTTGCCTATCTTGTAATGTCTCTAATTAGGTCCAAATGTTGGAATAGAGTGATAAGAAATCACAAGCTTTAGACGGGTAATATGGGACGCCCAAATCACGAGCTGAACCGTTTGAAGGATTGGCTTCTAAACTTCAAACCTATAGTGACCACCAATCATGCCTCACTAGTGGAAACAACATAAAGATACGACCATGTGGGTGAAGAACACAAAAAGGCTAAGCTATGGTTTCACCCATGCCGCTTGCAACAACAAAGTTTACAAAGAAAGACAAGCTACAAGTCACAACACACAAGTCTTCTTTCATCTTCCAACTCACTCCAATTTCAAAGCTGAACTTTGAATGAATTCTACCTTTGATTCAAAACTTCAAATGAAGTAAATAATAGATTTTTGAAAAGCTATCACAATTTTCTAAATTTCCTCCATATCTCAACTCATTTCAAAACTTTGTCCAATATCTATGGCCATTCAAAGTTCTGGCCTTTAAAGTGAGGGCAGTAGACCCTCTTTCACTTCAACACTCTAAATTCATTCACATGAACTTCAAATTGAATGAATGACAACTTTTTAGAAAGCTAACAACATTTTGTACACTCTCTCAAAATTTCATCAAAAACGAAAGACCTTTTCGTCTTTTATGGTTGGTTGAAGTTTCAGCCCCTCTTTATAGGAGGCAACAACTCTCCCTCCACTCAAACTTGTACAACTTTTGATTTACAACTCCAAATGAAGCAAGTGAGATCGATTTAGAAACTAAACATTATGATATACAACTCTTTTGATTTTCATTTCAAAAATCTTCAAACACAACACACTATGGCTCCTCAAACATTCAGGCCTCCTAAATCAACAATAGGGAAGACGATGAATAGTGTCATCTTATCTTCCACCTTAATAATACAACTCAATAATGCAAAACAAGTGGACATCAGCTCCTAACATGACCATAAAGATACTCTACCACCCACTAATCAAATATTTGACCAAACTATTAAATTCACTTCCCTAACTAGAAAGTAAATCACCCTAAAATCACAAGAAGGCTATTAATTTCAATATTAACCTTCTATAACTTTATACACACAAAATAAAATTTGTAAAACACTAAAATGTAAATTGAATGTCTATCAGAGGTAGAACCAAAGGTCCAAGAAAACTTCACTTCATCTGCAAAAACTCAAGAATGCGTTTACTGATGGCAACAATGTAATCTGCACAATCTCTCTTCATTAAAGGATTGACTAGTCGCTCTAACTATCGTTGATAACCATGACTCCCCTTCATCATACAATAATAATGATCGATGTTTATACCCTTAAAACACCCTTCAAATGTCACTTCTCTACTGTTGGGCTCAACACATACGACCTAATACAAAATCACCAACCCTCAAGCATCATGTTGAAGGTTCCCATCCCAACGTTGTTCCACGCAAGGTTGTTTTGGTTGTTGAGAAGGCTCAGCTTCTTCTTCAAGACGTTCATACAATAGTGCAAGACCTAGTTGCAAATGAGGTTGATCTGATAGTTGTGACAAAGAAAACTCAAACTCTACTTCCGGTTGAAGTTCTTTATCTTGAGACTAAGAAAAACCCCTCTACTTTGACATACTGAAATTTAAAGTAAAAAAACACAAAGAAAAATTAAATCAAGCAAATGAAGCTCAAAGGAGGTTGCATCTTCTTAAATAGATGGCATGCCATAATAAAAAAGGCATCACCTTGAAGCTACTTAGCATGATGTCATTCTTCTTTCTATATTATTATAACTATATTTATCAAAATAAGATAATACTATATCTTTTTACATCATGTACGCGTTGTAAATGCAACAGTGAGACACCAATCAACTCCATGTAAATCCCATTGTGTTTAAAATTAGGAGGAATGTTGGTGATTTGGACACTTCTTACTATTAGAATATCTCAGAACTTGTTGAGACACGTCATTAACATAAAAGAAGCTAACCTAATTTTTAGTGAGATTTTACTGCACCTCAGAAATTTTTCATGAATTTCTCCTTGTGAATTTAAGCGATTGACCATTTGGAAAGGGCATATTTGTAAGTCATAAAATTACAAAACTTTTTAAGGAACCTTTCATGGAGTTTTCCAAGAGGTGTACAAGCTTTTGTGTCTATTTTGCATGTATTTGGTAGGGAGGGAAAAATCAGACTCCCTTGAATTTTAGACAATCAAGGAATTTTTCACATTCAAAAGAATCTTGGCAAATGGATTCTATTTTTGACTTCTTAGCATGCTTCCTACCCTAGATCACTATCTGGTGGCCATAGATTCTTCTACATGTCTGTCTTGAGAAAGTGACTCTTGCATACTAACAATTGGGGTTTCTAATATTTCGTCTATAGGATGAAGAAACTGAAACCTATCTTTGAAGATTTATCTAGAGATTTGTTTGTCTCTTTTCAAAGAAATTTAGCCAAGCATGATCACATGTACTAGATTTTAGCTATTTTGGATAAGTTCCTTGTTCATTCCCGCTACTTGTTCATTCCCGCTACTTTGAGGTTATAACCTATTTACAAGTAGATTTTGGAAGTGTTCTAGGGATAAAAGTCTATTTATTACTATATTTTCACGTAATATATTTATTTTGGTTCTACACTCTTTGGTTTTTTTTTTTGTTTAATATTATGACTTAAATTGCAACAATCTAAAAAAAAAACTATGAGTTCCAAGTGACAAATTGGGAGTTTATAGTAGTCCACTATAGTGAAGTCGTAAAGATTTTGTTACACTTTTGAGTAGGTGAAACTATAATACATCTACTAAGTAGATGCTAAGCGTGCACAATTTGATCCCATGCTCTAAATTCTTTTTTTGCACAAAATTTGTGGAAGAGAGAGCCCATTGAGGCATTGTTGGCCAAACCCATTGAGATTGAGGCCAAAATTGAAGGAGGTAGAACCTAAGGAGAAATTGTAAATTAGATGACCTTGAAAATATGGCTTTAAGAAATTTGGCTATAAGAACATCGAAGACTTTTTCTAGATGTATAAAGTTCAAACTTCCAATTTGCTTAGAAGTACAACAATCTAACCAACTAACTTGAGCTTGACTATGGTGGTGTCGTGTTGTATATAAATACATAGTATAAAAATATATATTATATATTATACGAGTAGCTTCAAGGTGACACCTTTTCGTGGAGGTATAAGTCATCTATATAAGAAGGAAGATCCGCATGAAAACTGCATCGAATTGAAATATTGTTGTTTGTTTTTCATTTTAGATTTAGAATGTCAAATTGGAGGGGGTTTTCTGAGTCTCAAGATAAAGAGCCCCAACCAAAGGTTGAATTTGAGTTTTCATTGTCGCAACTGTCGGATGAGCCGCTTTTGACACGGGATTTCACATTGCCTTAAGTACATCTACAAGATGAAGCTAGGCCTTCTCGACCACTAAAATAGCCTCATATAGAACAGCGGTGGCACAAAAATCTTCAGCAGGTAATCTTGATAATCTTGTTATAAGTTGGATGTGTTGAACTCGGTAGCCATGCGTAAGCACAAAATGAAGAAAAGGGGTGTAAAGGAAGTTGGCGGAAGGTCTTTTATACATTTCCAAGATTCCTCACTTACCCCCATTTACTCTAAACTACCTAATTAGCTAAATTTTTTTTTAAAAACTACTTATTACTACGCCAATTTCTATCCTACTGTTGGTTGTGCTCATAACTTTTTAGAGGAAAGCTTCAAATGAAGAACGGACTGCGCCGTTGGCTCCAAAAGACTCAAATTAGCCTTGGATGACCTTCTAATCCCTACTTCCCAGCCAATTTCTTCACAAAAGATAGTGTTTTCCAACCTAGTGAAAAGGCGAAAAATCTAACTTTTGGAGTTAATGGTTTTTGATAATTTTGAATGGCTAGAGTTTTTTGAAAGGTTTGAAAATGATAGGAAAGAGTCCAAGATGTCTTAATTTGGCCTTCTCATGCTCTTGATTTGCTCAGCATCTTGTAGAATGCTCAGTAGAATGTTTTGAAATTCCGTTAAAACTTGTGTGCGCCGCCGGTTTGGGTAGTTATCAATGTCAGAATGTCACAAAACTTGATCAAGCACGTATTTATGCTAAAACACACTATCCTAATTTTTAGTGGAATTTTACCATCACTAGAGGAATTTATATGATTTTTTTCCACCCTAGTAAAAATTGTTGACTTTCCATGGAGTCATGTTGTGTAATTTGGAAAATTATCAAACTTTTTGGGTGGCTTTTACAAAGTCCCAAAATCCTTCGTGTTGAGTTTCAAATCCAACTTGCACTCTATAGTAGTAAAATAAATTTATCTCTCTCAATTTTAATTCCTCCGAGGAGGAATCATTCTCGTATTAGGGAATCCAGACAAACTAATTCCACCAATACCTTCCAGTCATGGCTTTTTTGTTGTGGTCAATTGCCATGAATTAACCTTGTCTTTAATGTGGTGATTTGCTTTCAGAATGTAAATTGATTGATATTCCAACAAACCCTTAATCGGATTCCAATTCATCATTTTAGCCTTAAATTTGGACATTTGAAGGTATTTTAAGCATTTCTATACTTTCTTCAATACCACATTGTTTTGATAGGGACTTCTACCAACTACAGTGCAAACACTCTTTTTAGATCTTTTTGTAATAATTACTATAAAAATAAACAAAGAGTAAAAATTTAAATCCTAAGATCCAAATGCCATTTACGGGGCTCACAACATTGGTTTGATATTAGAGCTTATATCCATGTTTGAAGTATTTTATAGAATTATTTTGTGCAGTTATAGTTGTGAAAAGAAAAAATGGAAATAGTTTGCCTTCTAGGTAGACTTTGAAGTGATTTTCTTTCTAAGTTAAAGATAAAGAAATAGTTGTGGGGCCAAATATGAAGGCCAATAATTGTAGTTAGCCTTAGGAGCAAATCAAAGGCTAATGTCTACTTGCTTATGTGGTGGGAAATTGTTGATAAGGTGGAGAAAAAGGTGAATACTCTTCATCTTCTCTTTCGCTGTAATTTTGGGGAACCCAAATGTTTGGAGGCCCATTGTGTAGTGTGTATTAAGAATTTTGAAATGAAAATTGGAGGAGTTGTGTATCATGGTGTATAACTCTTAAAATAATCTCACTTCCTTGATTTGAAGTTGTAAATCAAAAGTTGTACTAGTTTGAGTGGAAGGGGGTTTGTTACCTCCTATAAAGAAGGACTGAGACTTTGACCGACCATAAAAGACGGACATGTCCTTTGTTTGCAATGAAACATTGAGGGAGTGTAGGAAATTTTGTTAGCTTCTTAGAAATATATTATTCATTCAATTTGGAGTTCAAGTGAATGAATTGCGAGTGTTGAAGTAAAAGGAAGGTTTGTTGCCCTCACTTTTAGAGGTTGAAACTTCGAACAAACATAGATATTGGATAGAGTGTTGAAATGAGTTGAGATTTGGAGGAAGTGTAGAGAATTGTGATTGTGACACTCATTCAAAGCTCAATTTATTTGAAGCTTTTAAGCAAACGTGACACTCATTCAAAGTACAACTTTAAAATTGGAGTGGGAGTTGGAAGATGGGAAAAGACTTGTGTATTGTAGCTTGTCTTTACTTGTAAACTTTGTTGTTGCACAAAACACATGGTTGTACTTTTATATTGTTTCCACTAGTGAAGCAAGATTGTTGGTCACCATGGGTTTGAAATTTAGGAGTCAATCCCTCATACGGTTTAGCTTGTGGTCTTGCCGTCCCATTTTATACGTCCAAAGCCCATGGTTTTTTGTCACCCTACCCTAATCCTTGTCCCTATTTAAAATCATTACAGGATAGACCAACGGATAGCAGTCTGAAGATTTGAAGATTCAAAGACTTGAAGATCATTTCTTGTTGCAGCCAAAATCCTTGTGATTTTCTAAGGCAAATTGCTCTCTACTCGACAATGGGTAGATCTCAGTAAAAAAAAATCCTACATTGAAGCTCAGAGTTTTGAATAATAGATAAGGACCCTTCCCATATAGCAATGAAATACCATAGTGTACTCAAGAGAATGGAATTGACTAAGACTGCTCTATTTCCTAGAGATAAGGGAATACTAGTCCAATACGCTAGCTTCATTCAAACCTTGCCTACTAGAAAATCATCTACATCCGCAGTACGTAAATCGATCCTAAATAGAAAGCCCAATAGTTTTGATAATTGGTGTTCTATAGACCATGGGCAATCAATATGTGTGAGCCAATGTGGGATAGGGGCAGAGGCAGTTGATAGCTAGTATGTAAGGCTTTTAGGCCAATTTATCTAGAACCTTGATGTTAGGCTATATTTGTCTATGAAAAGGAAGAGACAACAAAAAATCCTTTTTTTGCCTTTTCATGTGAAGTTAACATCATCTACATATTGGCTGACGAGTTGCCGAGTGGAATTAAATGGAAAAATGATATTAGCTAGCTCACCAATATGTAGTAGATTTTTTACCGCAACATTGAGAGCTTCCTCCACACAAAAAAAAGATAAGGGGCAAGTGGACATCCTTGGCATATGCCTCAAAGAACTAGGAAGGAGTCAGTGTCATTGTTGTTGATACAAATTAACATTAGTGCAATTTCAAAGAAAATCTTCACTAGGTTCACAAAGCTAGAGAGGATTCCCGTAGACTCCATCACTTTGAATAAAAACAAAAAATGGATTGTGTCATAAGCCTTTTTGAAATTTAACTTCAATAAAATCGAGTTTTACTTAGATTCTTTTGCCCATGCAATAGATTTATGGAGTAAAAGGATATTGTCAAGGATGTAATAGGTTGGTATGAAGGCCGTTTGATCAGAGCTAATGATTTGATTCAAGATAGGCTACAATCGCTTTTGAAGAGCTTTAGCCAAGACCATGTAGGCAACATTAAAAAGACTAATATGTCTCTAGTTGCTTAGATCAACCCTAAAGTGACCTTTAATTTTGTTTTCTTTGATTTCGAATTTTTTTAATGGAAAAGATATGGAATCACCCTACTTATTTCTCCCACATTTTTTTGTTGACCATGAATATGGAAATATTGTTCACATGAGTCTTTGATTATAAAGGCTACAAATCACACAATTCAAAATATTGTTTCAAAACACTATGAATCAACACTAGTTTGGATTCGTCATGGAACATTAGCACAAATATAAAACATCGTAGTTATCGTTGCAATAGTTACTATTGACATATTATTGGAATTGTTGATAAGTAGGAATTGCTATCAAAGGGACATGTTAAAAAGTAAAAGCATTAATGACCAAGGTGAGAAATTGTGAAATTCATTTATTCCCACTAGTTAAAAAAAATAGTTTGTAGAAAAAAAATTTAGACAAATTACTCATCACTAATGCATATATGGAAAATACCTACTTTGAAGAGACAAAGAAATAACTTCAACCTCCTTTTGACATCGGTGTAAATTAAGAGTTTGTTCACTTTGGTTCATGAGGAAAGATTCATATAGGGCGTACCCTAAAAGTACAAAAATGCATGAGGGACATAGTTTTAGAGTCAAATTTGAATTTTACATAGTTTTGATTTTGAATGTTTTAAATAGTGATTAAAAATGTAGCTCTAAGCCTCCAACAATCTAATTTTTATTTATTTTTCCAAAATTGTTAATATTATAATTCTTGTGACACTTTGAAGGTCATATCTTGAAAGCTTAAGACACACCACTTTTGAACTTTTGTACTAGATTTTTGTAGTGTCAGCTCCAAGAATACACCAATTATACCATGATTTTTAGTACTATTATGTTGAATTTTGCTAAAATTTCATATTATTTAAAGCATTTTTGTAAGTACTAAGATTTTATTAAATAATAATTATTTTATTTTAATATTTTTAACTATAAAAAAATATTTTAAATTTTAGATATACAAATGTCATCAAATACTAACATTCCTTGTTGAGATGCTTCCCCACATAGTGAATATTTTACCAAATTTTACAACTAACTATACATTCTAAAATCTATAAAAGAAAGACAAAAGGTATTGAATTTTAAAGCATATCAAATAAAGAGAAGTAATAGTAACAAAAGTTAGAAATAATTAATTAAAATCTCAGTTAGAAGGTTTTAGAAGTTGTTTTAAATCCTCCACCAATCTACCACCAATTTGATACTAATCCATTCTCAATCTACAAGACACTCACTTTATTTGAAGCACTTTCCAATTCGTAAGAGCAATCTAGAGCCAAAACATTGTTGTTGGATGCTAATGAGCATGGCTCAATTTTAAGAACAAAATTTGCTTGGGGGGTAAAAAGATGTTTGAATACTTACCTACACTTCAAATTTTAATATGGTACCCCCCCCCCCCCCTTTCTTAGCTTCAAAATATGTAGTTAGTTCTAGATTTGGTGGAGAATTGACTCAATGGAAAAGGTCCAAATGAAGAATGTTGGTATTTGATGACATCTATATATTGACTACATGTGAAAAATATCAAATTTTAGAAAAGTATATTTTAATATAGAAAACAAGTGAAGTTTGACCAAATAGGAACATGGAATGTTTTTTAAAAACTAACTAAAGGTAACAACACCTTATTGTAACATATTTGGTTGTATAGCACCTGAGACAACACCTAGAAAATGGACTTGAGTGAACATTTCTAAAATTCTAAACCAAAACAAGTTTTTGAAAGCAACTAATGTGAGGCATGAGTTTTTTTAAGCAACTATTAAAAGTTAAGACATTTAGTACTTCAAGGGCGTTTGTTCAAGGGAGTCTATAGTTATTTATTTATGCTATTTTATATTCTCAACTTTGAAGATTTGTGAAATATTACTAGACAATCGAAAAATTTCAAAACTATTGTAGATGTATTTATCTTAGATTTGTTAATAACTTCATAGAAAATTGGTCATTAGACCTTTGAATTAGTGGGATTAGAAAAAGTGACACTTTTAGGTGTTGTTACCTTAGCAAGTGACGCCAAGCTATATAGCTCTATTAGAAAATAGACTCTATCATGCCTAAACATTTTTTAAACTATTCCGAATACTTGTGAACTAGAGTAGTGTTGTTTATGAGTATTTTGTGATGTTTATAGTGGATCTATAAGTTAGAGTGGATTGTGTTTGGTTGTTTTGAAGTTATTTCTTATGACGTACTATATAGGTTGAGAATTTGATTGCATTATTTAGAATTCTATTAATAGTTGCTTGTGGGATTTCAAATTTGTTTGCTTTGAACAGTTGATAACAAGATTGGTAATGAGGAAAGCTCTCCAAATAGGTGAACAAAAAAATAATGGGCATATTGTACCTAAGAATTTTAGCTATTGGCACCTATGAATGCATTTGGATGTCAAATCAACCTCTAAAGAATTGGAGGTGTTTTTCAAGAAAAATTGTCAAAAACTACCATCTTCTTGTGCATTGATCAAACTTGGAATGCTTTTTCCAAACATAATAGTATAGTAGACTATTACACTAGTGCTCTCTTAGTATATAAAGACCAAGAACAAGAGCCATCAAGAGGCCCTATGTGCCTTTGAAGAGTCAACTTTCCATAAAGCAACTTCATGTGAACCCTCAAGTTGGCACTCAAGTTTCATGTGTGATCATTTGTTTTTGCTTAGTTTTAGTAGAAAATATAGGAAAAAATTCATTAAAAAGTGTTTTAACTACAATTGGTAGAAGTCCCTACTATTACAATAGTTTGTCCCCTTAGAAGCTCAAAATACCTAAACCACTCTAATTCTCTACTTCTAGGGTTTGTTTCAACATCTAAATGGTAGATTAAATTTTAAGATATGCTAGGTGTCTAAGTTATAGCCGGATTTAACTATTGCAAGAATCCCATTAGAGACTACAACTACACTTGTAAGTGCATGTGACAAGTTTGGTTAAAACAAGAGTCCATAGTCTAAAATAAAGAGTCTTTTAGCCTTAGAAATACTAGTAGAAAGTTCATTTAGAAGTCATTATCTAATTCAACAAAGTCCAAGAAAGTTAGATTGAGCTTCACCACCAACTTTCAAATAGTAAGAGATTTCAAGTAATTCGAGAAATGACACAATCAAAGATTGAAGAGATGTGTTTTCAGAAACATAAACATGCTAGGAGCTCAATGGCAAAATCAGTGTGTCAAAATTCCCTACAAGTTAAAAGATTCCCTATTCAACAAGATTTGTAGAAGGTAATTAATTTATGCCTTCTCATGAATAGTGCAACGTAAGGACATAAGCCTAAATTAGTATTTAGAAGCCTCCTAAAAGTTATCCAATCGCTTTTATCAAAGATTAAAAATTCCTAAAAATTACCATGGTAGTGGTAAAATCCCACTAAAAATTAGGATATAGTTTTTTGTGATAATAATGTGCCGGAACAAGTTTGAAGGCATTCCAACACCAACAAGTACCTGAATTAGCAGCTACATCGAATTTAGGCAAAATTTAAATAGATTCAACTCATTGACTGACATACTAGAGTTGGTGATGTATAATTGAAGTTGAAGAGCATTTTTTCATAACTTTCAAAAACCTTTTGTACAACCCAAACATGTCTAACCCATAGGGTGTTTCTAGCTTAATTTTGGCAAGGCCATTAGTGAGAACCTTTAGAGTTTGCATTTAGTCTGATAAGTGATCTTGTAGGAGCTCCTTGTATAAAAAATCTCGATATTGAGATATCTCCTTAGAGTGTAGACTTGTAAACACTTGGTTGTTGGATTTGGATGTTTGGATTTAGTCTTTTTTTCCTTTGTAATCTAGTTCTAGCTCCTTGTGTGGAAATTCCTTTTAGAAAAGTTGATGTGCTTAACACGTGTCTTTGTCTATTTTGTTTAAATTCAAGTCAATATTTTTTTTAAATTCTAGGATTAATCCAAATAGTTCTTTTACTGTTATATTAATCCATATTGTTTGTTTTAATCATTGTCATGTCCTTGTGTTGTTTTAGTGTTTTTTCTTTCTTTGTGTGGCTTCACTCTATACATCAAAGCTTTGATTTCATCTAAATATATATTTTTTCTTTGTGTGGATTTTTCTTTGTACGGTGTGGGCGCTTTATTCCCACCTTTGGAATAAAGTATACACAACCAGGTTCTTAATTAACATGTCGTAGTAATTTCCTAATGGGTGTCTAACAACGTGTAATCCAGTTACACCTTCCAAGCAACGGATCTTTTGTTGTTTGTTCCTACCTAACATTCCTAATGGCAATGACTAACCAAATCAAACCACATTAGTAACTAAGACCAAGTTTTGGCTACGACAACCAAAAATTCAAGGTCAATGCACTACAACAACGGCAGTGTTTTATGACTACAAAAATATGACTGAGGATGACTGGTGACTACTTGCAGTCATATTCTTAGAGGTCAATACCTTGGGGAGAAATATGACTGCAAAATATGACTGCCAGTCGTTTTTGGGTCTTATACTTCACGGGTGTATATTATACGTTTGTTGGGAACACCAAAGTATTTCATAGGGAATGGTAGGGAATTTGTTTGAGAATATTGAGTTATATTATTAGTCATATTTTCATGGTAGTAACATTTTTTTGTTTTTGGGCAACCTCAAAAAAACATGGGCAATCAAAAAAAATATAGACAAGCAATTGTTTAAAATTTTGAAACATAATCACCACTTTTTAGGGTTTTGAAACCCTAGCCGTCATTCTTTTAGGGTTTTGAAACCCTAGCCGTCATTTTTTTAGGGTTTTGAAATCCTAGCCACTACTTATTTTGAGTCTTCTTCCTTATCTTTTGTTGTCTCTTGTCTCTTGTCTCTTTGAGTTCACTCTTGTTTCTTAGTTGTGTTTTGTTGCATCTTGAGTTCACTCTTGTTTCTTAATTGTTGTATTTTGTTGCATCTTGAATTCACTCTTGCTTCTTAGTTGTTGTCTTTTGTTGCATCTTGAGTTATTCTTACTTCTTAGAGTTGTTGTCTTTTGTTGCATCTTCACTCTTGCTTCTTGTTTTTTTTCTTCTTACATCTTAATTCTTTGTTCTTCTTCTTTCTTCTTTCTTACTTTTTGTTCTCTCTTTTTGTTTCTTGTTTCTTTTTGTTGCATCTTAACTCTTTTTTGTTGTTTCTTGTTACCTCTTAGTAGTTGCTCCTTATTGTTTCTTGTGCATGTTAACTTGTATTTGTTGTTATCTTTTAGCACTTGTTGCCTTTTTTCTTTTTGTTCCTTGCATCAGCATTGTTTTTCTTCTTACCCTAAATTTGTATTACATATTTTCTATTGTTGTAAACTTTTGAAGATTGAGCTTTGTTGTATGTTCATTAAAAATTAACCTCCTATTTCTTTAATTGTATATGCAGGCAACAAAATTGGAACAAAGCCTTTGGAGGCTACTTGCAACTCACTTCATATTGTAAGAAATATAGACTCTATTGACTTGTGTAAATAATTAATTGTGATATACATATTTTGTATTTGTGACTAATAAATTATAAATGTCATTGAAAGGAGTCACATTCCTTCTTATATATTCCCTCTCCAATATAATTGTTTCTTGTATATCTTTAAAATCATATATATTTGTTTTTAACTACATGAAATCTTTTATTCAATTGTTAAATCATTTTAATGTATGATTGCAAATATGCTTAGGTATCCTACAACCGTTGTATGATTTGTTCAATTCATAGTTCAAAATACATATCAATAAAAAAATGACTATTTAGAGTCACAAAATGATTATAATAATTTCCAAAAAATGACTAGATGCTCTGAATATGACTGAAAAATATGACTGAGAAGAGTCGTTTTACAAATCATCAAAAAATATGACTCACCGCAATCATATTCCACAAAATATAACTGACCACAATCATTCTACATCATCAAAAAATATGACTCAACGCAATCATATTCCACAAAATATGACTGACCAAAGTCATATTCCACATCATCAAAAAATATGACTCAACACAGTCATATTCCACAAAATATGACTTAGTAGTCATATTCCACGTCATCAAAAAATATAACTCAACACAGTCATATTCCACAAAATATGACTGACTAGTCATATTCCACGTCATCAAAAAATATGACTCAACGTAGTCATATTCCACGTAGGATTTTTTCATTTACCCGGGCAACTCAAGAAAATGTCAAAGAAAGTCAAAATATACGCCTTGTTGGCATACTATGGTTAATTATGGGTATTTATACCCCTCAACTTATATGACTGCCAATATGACTGATGTCTGAAGCGACTACTTCTAAACGATTGTTGCAGTCATATTCCGAGTCATCTATAGTGATTTCTGCGGCAGTCATATTTTTTGATATTACGACTGACTGCAGTCGTTTTTTGCAATCATAAAACACTGCTTTTGTTGTAGTGACGGGGTTAGTCACACGGAAAAGTAATATAGTCTAAGTTGTAGGGCTGATTTTCACTTTTCCAAAATGATAAAGAAGTTGAATTTTGACCTAAGTGTCTAAAGGATATTTGTGGATGAAGTTTGACACTAAAACTACCTTCTAAAATTTCATCCATTGATTTCTAGAGTTCTAACTATTGAAATTTGATTTTGATTTTTGAATTAATTTCTATTTCTTATCTTCTATCTAAATTCTGATTTTGACTTGATTTGGTCAACTTTGTTTGACTTTCATCCAAATCTACTACTTTTGTTGAAAACTTCAATCTACTCTAAGTCTTTCAATTTTTATCCAATTTTAAGGATAAATTTAGTTTTGGAATTCTGAGAACATTTTCTTTAAGATTCTATCCCTATCTTATCCTTTGTGAATTTCTTTAATCTACTTGATAAATCCTTAACCTTTTCTTACTAATTGGATAAATTAGAATTCTACTTTTGAGGGTTAATTGGTTTAATCTTTTAACTTCTTTTTCAAAGATAAAAACTTCTTATTTTTGTCCTTCTTGGTAAATGTTGTTACGGTGAATTTTTGATCGTTAACAAGTTTGTAAAAATTCTCTATGATTTTTTTTTACCTTAAATTTCAAAGTTATTTCTACTTTTACCTTGGATTCTAATGTTTTTAAAAGATTTTAAAAGATTTCTTTCACTAATTCTATACTTTTTCATTCACTCTCACTACTACTTTTGACCTAAGAGTAAATTTTAGTAAGTTTTTTGAATTACAGTGGTAAAAACTTATCCAACTACTAGGATAATTTTATAACCATTTAAACTTCCTACTTGATTTTCTAATTTTCTACAAGTAATTCTATTCCTATTTTTGAATTCAAATGTTAATTCTTAACCTAATAGCTCTAATAATAATGCAAGAATTTTGGGTTAAAACATCAGTTACTAACTTCAATGTTGATGCCATCATCGTTGAATAATACCACCAAATTGTCCACGGCGCTCTCCAACTTCATCTTCAATGTTTGGTGTTTTGATATTGTTTTTGGTGAGGTTTATAATGGCTTGGAGAATTTCAAAACTTCTTTCTAAAGGGCTTCTTTACTTTTCTTCCTACTTCTTTCAATTGTTTTCTTTTTCTTTTTCTTCCTATTTTTTTCTAATTGTTTTTTCGGAATCAAATCCTACCAAATCTAACGCTAAATATTTGGCTAAGTGTTTGGAATCAAACAAAGACTTAAGACAAAGCTTGTTTGACTTCTTCTAATGAATAACTAATTCTAAAATCTTCCTAAAGGTCAACTATTCCTTCTTTTTGTTTTTTTCTATTTGTCCTATAAGAAAAATCCAACCTTTTTTGATGGAAAATATTCTCTAATGGAACTTGCACGTGCAATTAAACATTCTCTCTTCACTTGAGTCTCCTATCTCATCACTTGTCTCCTTCACTTAAGCTTTGTTTTGTGAGTTTGTTGCTTTGATGTTGCAATTTTTCTTCCCAATGCAAAGCTATGGCTTGTCAAGTATATGCTCAAATGGAGGGATTTAATTGAGATAATATGCCAACTTGTAGCACAACTCCAACAACAAATTTTGTAAGACCTAACACTGTAATACATACCCTATGACCCCCCAAATGCAAGATTATGCTTGAATTCTTTGAACTTTCACTCCCTAGACATGCCCTAGACCTCTCCACTCACTCCCCAACACAGTCAACCTTGAGTTGACTTTTAAACCTGAATTTGCAACTCCTTATTCACTCTCTGTGCTCTCAATCACACTCTATGGCTTGTAATTTCTAAAATTTTAGACCTCCTCACTCTCACTCTAGGCTCTTAGTCACTTTGGGCACTCAGTCACTATGGTTCCTTCTAAATCTGAAATTTTAGACCTTCCCCTCTCAGTAGTTAGGAAAGAAAAGTTCTTAGTGTTTAAAGAAAGCTCTTAGTAGGTGGAAGAAAAGCTCTCAGTATGCAAAATGAATTTCTAAATGTGTGGGATAAGTTCTCAGTTTTTAAACTTGAGTTTCCAATATTTGAAAATAAATTCCCCAAAAATATAGAAATGGAGACCTTGTAGGTATCTTCCCCTTTTTTATTTTGGTTTAAATCAGATGATGTTGATGATGTTAATGAACATCAATTTTGCAACCGGTCAATCAAGTAACCTTTGTACCAGCCTTCTAAATGACCTCGCTTATTGCCTTGCCTTGCTTACTGGCTGGCCTGGCTGCTGCCTAGCTTGGTTGCTGGCCTGGCTATTGGCCTAAGCTAGGATATCTAGCTCTTCCAAATCTGATTTTTTATATGGAAAAACTCCCTTGGTTGTTGCCCGCCAATTTTGGTAATTTAATTCCCAACTTTGGGATTAAAACCAAAACAACTTGGGTCTTCTATTGGGGATCTTTTCAACAAAACTAATAAGGAAATTCTAACTAGGTGCAAAGCTTCACCATCTAGGGGGATTAGGCCAATTTCTAGAAGTTTTTTGAAAAGTTTAGTTTAGAAAACATAAAAGGGAGAACACATAGCCCTGGCAATAGCTTTGTTGTATTAGAGGTTTTAACCTCAAATTTTGGAACAATTTTACAAGAGTTTTGTTATACGTAGGGAATCAAGAGTCTTAGATTCAACCCAAGATCTCTCTAAATGACCAAAAACAATACTATAGGACCACATATTCCTATGTGAAGGCTTTAGGGAGATTTTCACAAATCAAAGGTAGGAAATCCTACACAATAAGCTTGCGTGATGGTTAGTACGAAAAAAAACCCTTAAAATACAACCAAACAAGTATTCAAACTAACGGCAAAGCCAGAATTTGGTTTGAATATCCTTAGGATTAGTATCAAAGATTCAAAGTGAACCAAATACTTCAAATAATGACTCAAAAACGTAATGGTTAGCAAGCATTTCAAAGGGATCCCAATGTCCTTTAAAATGGGCTCAAACACACTAGAACATAGAAACCAAAGAACAAAAATGCTCCAAAATGCAATTCAAACAAGTTTTTTGGCAAATTGCCAAAATTCCAACAATGTGGCCACGTTCGGCCAAGGCTTACAAAATGAAAAGAGGTTCAAAATAAAAACAAAAGGGGGGACAAATGAAAAGGGGTGCAAAGAGAGAGGAGGAAGGGGCCTTTTATATTTGTCCAAGGTCCCTCTTTTCCTTCTAATTACCTATACCTAGTCCTAAGTAAATAAAAATTAACTAAATTCAAATTCTACTACTATTGCTGTGATTTTTATGACTTTTGGAGAAAAGCTCCAAATGCCAAACCAATTGGGCCATTGTCTTCAAAATACCCAAATTCACCTAGAAGACCTTCTACCCCCATGTTTTAAAAGTTATTGTTGCTACCGGTTGGGGTACTTGTTGATGTTGAAATGTCATGAAATTTGGTTAGGCGCTTATTTATGCTAAAATGCACTATCCTAATTTTTAGTGGGATTTTACCGCTACCTAGGTAATTTTTATGAAATTCCCAATGCCGATAAATATAGTTGACTTCCCATGGAGTCATCTTTTGCAATCCAGAAAAATATTAAACTTTTTGAAAAACTCCTTAGAAGTCCCCTAAATCTAAATGAAAGTTTACACTTTGATTTTGCACTAATAAAAATAGGATGAAAATTCTCACTTCTTGGTTTTAATTCTTGTGAGGAAGAATCATTTCCGTAATAGGAAATCTTGGCAAACTTGGCTTCATTGTTGCACTCCTAGCATGTTTCTTAGTTAGAAACAATTTTTTTCATCTCTTGATTGTCCATAGTCTAACTTCGTGGATTTTACTTGCAATGTTACACATGATGGATTTTTTTCCAACTTTTGCAAATTTGGTCATGCTTCCTCATAAACTCCTGATAGGCTTTCTAAACTTTAAGCACCTATGAAAATCTTAACTCCTCTTTATTCTAAGGATGTCACGTGTTCTTGCTATGATTAAATCCTTTACAATTCTATTTCAAGTATTTTCAGTATTTGGCCATCAAAGCACAATTCTATTCCTAACTCACAAATGACCCCTCCAACACCTATTAAGACATAAATTTTATCAAATGGAAGGGTTTAGAACAATTCCAGACTTTTCAGATCTAAAACCGTATTAGTAGGAACTTCTACCAAGCATGATGTTAATACAATTTTTAGTACCTTTTGGATAGAAATACTCATAAAAATGAGCATAAAGCGGGAAAAAAAACTTGAGTTCTGGGTGACAATTTTGGGGCTCACATACGGTGGACCTTTGACTTTGATCTTAATCCATAAAGGACGGTGGAACTTTGACTTTGATCTTAACCCATAAAAGACAATAGAGCTAAGACTTTGATTTTAATTTATAAAGGACCATGACTATGTTTTCTTAAAAAATGCTCCAAAACTACCATTTCTAATACAAGTAACAAATTTTGAAGAAAAAACATTTTTGAACACACATAAGCATAGAATCTTCTAGTATGCTCACTTGAGTACACGTGGTAAAAAATTCAAAAAAATTCACCACATAGATTGCAAGATATGAGCTTTCAAATTTACAAAAATTCTTTTTTGGGCCCTATGAAAACCGAGCAGTTGCACTTTACAAAGTCACATTTGAATGAAAAAATGTCCAAAAGAGTGGTCCTATTTTGGATTAATTCTTCAAGGCAAGTTGGATACATATTTGAAAATTTTCAAATCATTTGGAATTGTACAACATGTAGGAAAAAAATAGTAAACAAAAAAAAGTAGAGAATGATTTAAAATACATAATTTTTAAGAATTTAGTTATAGAATTAAAAAATGCCAATTCCAATGGTTGCAATTTTTAATGAAAAATCTACATCCAATGATTTTATTTTTTTCAATAAATATTGAAATTGAATAAATTAAAGGACTTCAAAGTTTATTTTATAGTAAAGAATCCATAACTACCCACAAACTAAAACTCCTCATAACTTTTTATTCATTGATCAAAATGGAATGATTCAAAGACTTCCACATATATATATAACTCTAGAAAAATAATTTCATATTTTTGTTTCTTAAAAAAGGTTTTTATGATCTACCTAAGCTAACTATAACTTGATTATGAAAAAAAGCTTTTCTAAGCCTCTAGAATCTAATATTAGATTTTGAACTATGAAGTCAAATATAATAATTTCTAACATATTAGGCCATAACTTTTGACTTATATTTTGGCAAATGTCATGAAATTTAGTGCGTATGAAGATATTACTCGTCCCCACCTATTAAAATTTCAACCTAAAAGGTGAAAATCTCTAGTCACAGGTACTTGCACAAAATTTCTATGTTGACAAAAAATGCATATTGGTCCTTTAATGGTTAACATTTCTTTTGTCTTCATGTGGTTTTTGCCCTATACAGTAAAGCTTTGACTTTACTATTAACTTTCCTTTCGTTTTTGAAGCCAATTGTATTTATACAATAAAGCTTTGATAAACTATAATTGTTTTAGAGTCATTGTTAGCATTTTCCTTGTGTTTGTTTCATGGACAGCAAAGCTTTGACTTATGTACTATTCCCTTGGTATTTATTCAAGCATTGTCTTTCCTTATAGCCAAATTAGTTCCATCATTTAGAGTTCTATAATAGATTTTTTAATTAAAAATTTGTTGTCTAATAGCCTACTAATAGAATCCTATTTATATTTAGCATTCAACAACCAAAACAATTGGTCAAGTTGAACCAAGTAGCTGGTCATGAAAACCAAGCAACAATTGGATTGAACCACACAACTAGGCCAGGCAACATGGCAACATGAAAGTTGTCGGGAGGAGGGCTAATTGGGATTTGTATATCTAGAGTTGGGTCTGTGTGCCAGAGTTGTATGTCTTGTCTTTATGCAAATTAGTCCATTATGTAGATATGTCTATTTTTGTTTATTTGACTTTAGATAGGAATAGCACATTATAAAAAATGAATAAGAAAAGTGGGGGGAATTGTGGTGACAATCACAATTTGGATGAGCTTATTAAATTATTTTGAATGTACTACACCTTGTCATAGCTCAAGGAGGTAGGTAGAAATTTGACTATACAACTTTTTTGCACACTCTTACTAGCTATGCCAAGTTGCAAGCCACTCATGTTGCTTGACAAGTTCAACAGAGTTCAAATTCAAACCAAATCTATGATTTGATAAGTGTTCTTGTTTCTACAAAGAATTTATAGACTTTGTTTGATGAATGATTTGAGGTTTTAATTTGTAGCCAAAGAAAAGATAAGATTAGATTAGGGGAGGAGAAATAAAGGTAGCCAATTAGCTTTGAGGTATCATGACCACAGTGTGGTTGATGTGTCCCTCTTGAAGCTGGTAAAGAAAGGCTCTTCTTCCTCCCCTTATCTAGTATGTTTTGGAAAGTTGTGTGTTTAGAGAGAAATAGTGATTTGCGTAATATTTGAATTCAATGAAAATTTGTGAGCATTTTTTTTCCTTTTGTAAATCCAAAAATTTATGATACACTTCATTTAGACTTGGAGGTGCAAAACTTATGCTTGACGAAGTGATGAATGGTGAATTGCCAACAAGATTTGAGGGCAGTAGTTTTATGGGCTTGTAGAAGTTTGATTTTGAGATTTGAGTGAATTGTGTATAAGGTTATTAGCTTTCTATGAAGTTAAATAATTCTTGGTTTAGAGTTGAGACAAGAAAGTTATGGATTTGCGAGTAGAAGGTGAAGCATTGCCACTGAATTTACAACTTTGAGAATGTTTCAACTTTGATGAAGCATATAGAACAAGTTTTTTAGTTTTTAAAGCCCAGATTTGGAGAGGATGTAAATGGTATAATCGTCTTTCTGAAAAGATATGACACAATGCATTCAGAGTTCTTATGAGACTAAAGCATTCTCCAAAGTGGAGGAATGCACAAGTGCCATAGAAATTGAAAGTGTCCACTTTAGCAAGCTGTAAAACATGGACAATATCTTTTTTTACCTTTGAAATTTGATTTTTTTTGTACGACATTTTGGTATCTTTCTATGAAACTTAAAAAACATTTGATTTGAAGTTTTTTGAGTTACATTTACAATTGTTTTTTGAGTTGTAGGGGTCATGTGCAACTAGTTCAAATCCAAGAATACAATCACTATAGACAAGTCGTACTTGAAAACATAGTTATAAAGACAAAGAGGTTATTTCTCATCCATCAGCTTAGTTAGAAGTTCATCAACAAGTTCAATCAACATGTTTAGTATTGCATCATTCACTTCTATGTTAGCACATCTACTCAACATTTCCTCCACTACATGCCATCCCCTATGGCATTTTCAATTGTGGTAGTAGAAAAAGAGGACTTTGCACTAAAGAACAACTACAATGCACATCAATTTTTCCATGGACAAGGTGATGTGGCAAAATAATATTAGATGTTAGTGAAGCTTTTGGGATTTTTTTAATAATTTAATCATTTGTTTTTTAATTACCTCCAATTATCTCTATAGTAAATTATAAGGAAACATTCTAATAGGATTCTTTTTAGTTGTTTTTGTGTGGTGCTCAAATATTCATGCTGACTTTTTAGTCAATATCCATTAACAATTGAGTTGCAATGTATATGAGTACCTTGACTTTCAACTGCAACAATTGTTTTTTGAGTAATGAAAGTGGAATGAATTCATTCCAAGGTCATTCTTTATATGTTGAATGACTGAAATACAACTTCTCTACAACAATTGAATAAAACTTACATACACCTTTGACAATGACTAGAAACAATTAATACAACTCAAAAGCAAAAATGACATTAAATTTGCATTATTGTTGAAACATATTCTACATATTCAATGAGCACCTAAAAAATAATTACAATGTCTAATGCATGTGATGCTTATACATAGAGCTAGACATTACTTCACAATGTCCACTTAGATTTCTAGCACATTATACACACAAAGGCAAAATCCCTTCAAACTTTTAAAGTACCTACCATTAGTTTATGCCTTTCAACACATTCGTACATTACAAACCAAAGTTCATCTAATTATCTTTAGAATGTTGTAATAACTAGCACTAAGTGATTTAAAAATTTTCAATAATACAAATTGCAAGATTCTAAACAAGAATGGTGTCAGGGTCTTAGGGAAGAGGAAGCAAAATGCAAGTTATAACAATAGACTAGAACAAGTACAATCTTGTCATAACAAGAAGCAAGACCAATTGTGGTAAAGAAATGACATCATGCTAGGGGGAGAATAACAAATGTATGTTAGGAAAACAAGAAGCAATGACAACAACTATGTGGGACAAAAACAAGAATGTAAGGCGGCAATAACAATGAGGAGGTGACTTAGGGGTTCCCTGACTTTCACAAAGAATTATGAAATTTGATTGTTGATCTTCAAATCAAACTTGCATCTATCATGTTGCAATGTCTAACATGGCTACTCAATGACGATTGTACAACTGCTCTACAACTACAATAATATATTACACAAAGATGTTAAAATGCTATTGTGCCAATTGATTTGAAGTGGAATAATTACAATCATTTTGTAGTTTTTGTTGTTTCTTTTTGAACTAATGATTAACACGATGGAATCCACCTCAAGCTCCAAAGTGTACATTAGTTTTTATAATGTACAGAGGATGGAAAAAAAAATACAAATGTATTATTTTTTGTAAGCCTTCTCATAGACTTCTAATTTGTTTTTAAGACTATCTTGCACCTCCAACAATGTACACATTTACTTAGACTACCTTGCTTGCAATGGTAAAGTACTTGTACATGACAAGTAGTTGTTGTTTAGTTGGTTGTACTAGACACTGCTTTCTTTGAGTGTTATTGGTTGGATTGATCTCTTGTGCATGATTTGCATTAGGTAGGTTGTTGTGTGTAACACGGCTCATCATCATGGTTTGTCAAAGCATTGAATTTGTCTTTAATAATAGGGGAAGCCAAAACTAAGGCCAAAACTAAGGCCCCCAATGAAGGGTCATCGTCGATTATGATTTGTCCAAGCGTTGAATTTGTCTTTAATTCTAGGGGACACCAAAATTCTAGGGGACCCCAAAAGGACCCCAATGAAAGGTTACCAATGTTAACGCAACTTTGTGGGCCAATGTGACGTGAATATTCTGGTTGTAGTGATACGGTACCCTTCCACTTTGAAGAATCCTGTTAGAGAACCTTTTTGAGCAATTCAAAAGCTTCACTGATACTTCTGATTGGATTTCGATCGGAGAGTTGCAAGTACCTGTCTGCTTTATGGGTTGCGTACTTAAGTTCCTAGTTATGCACAAAGTGTCCCTTATGAGAGAAACCCATTCTAGGGGGGATCCTTCCTTTCCTTGAAAATGAAGGCGCCCGAAGGCAAGTACCCCCTGGCTTTGAGAGGAGGAACAAAGTGTCACTTATGCACTTTGCAGGGACATGCATGTCCCTGTCCCAGTCTTGGTCTGGATGGCCGTATGGGAGCATTCAAAAAGTGAAGCTAACTTACTCCAGTGGCTGGGTAACTGAAGCCTCCTCCTAGCAGTACTGTAGCAGTAGCAGACCTTTCAATATGAACTCAAGAATCTGATATAAAAAGACAATTGAGTTCACAGTTTCAAATGATATGGAGTGTATACATTCTAACTTGTGAAATTTTGTATATGTATTTATATATGTGCGTGTATCCATGTATGTGTACAATGGGGACATGGCAATATGGCAATATGGGAACATGGGGACATTGGGGACATTGAGGTGCATAGTATCTGTACTCTTCACATGTCTTTTTCACTAGTAAGGTGGCCGACCTCTTTCCGACCACTACCAATTCTTGCTAAGGTAGGTGGCTCTAAAAGCAACCTGGCTCTAAAAGCAACTTCTAACACAAAGGTACATTTACTTTCTTCAATGTACCAACAATGTACATTTCAGGAGGGGGTCACTTTTAGAAACCATTGTGTTTCAATTTCAAAAATTTGTAACTAATTCCAGGAAGGTTCAAAAAATATGAAACGACTTGGATTAGATGCCAATTCCATTTTTCTTCCTACCAAAATTTACTGAAAATTGTTTCAAGGAGTTTAGCTTCCCCAAAATGCAATTAGTTCTTAAAGGGTCGCTTTAAGAGCATACTACGTTAGTTAGGCTGCTTTTGTTTCCGATGAACTGTAGTTTAGGGTGACAATTCACGTGGTTAGGTGACTGCTTACATAGTACAAATGTTGGGGAGGTGTACATTGAATGCATACAATGATCACAAGATTTACATTTAAAGCCACAATTATCACCTACTTTGAAGCATGATTGATTTTGTAATTAGCCTATGGTTGGAAATGTGGTGCCCTATATAACAAGAATGGATTGAACGGAATCTTTACCAAAAAAATTTATAATTATTTTGTTTTTGAGGGGAAAAAAAGAACAATTTATGGGACCCTCCTCAAATCTATTTCTGCACATTGGGGGTTTGGGGGAATTTCCTCATCAAATGCATACTAGAAATATGGTAAATTGGTTTAAGTGGTAGGAATGAGTGTCAGCTACCTTAACTATGGGTTAAACTATCCTGAGTTGGAATGTTCAGTCAGAATCACTTTTTCATCGTCAAGCTCTTTAGATTTCTTTTCCTTTTGGATTATTTGATGAAATTCTTCTCCGGCACGGGTGTGTGGTTCTTCTTGAGTAAGTTAAGTGGTTCTTACCACTTACTCTAATTATTCAATCAGATTGTGTGTGGGGTCTTTACACTACGGACCCCGGGCCATGGCAAAAGTGGCAAAAGCATTACAAGCATTGTGGTTGGAGGAGTTCAAATCACTTTACCTTGTTACATTAGGGATCATAAATGAAGAGCAAATCAGGCTTAAAATAGATGAAAAATGATAAGAAACCTACATGCTCTAAAATGAATAAGGTTTTGAGGTGAGACATTGTCTGTCCTGATTTTCTTAGGGAGACCAAGTCATCCATCAAAGTGGATAGAAAATTTTGGGCATTCTTTAATGCTAATTAATTATAGAAATGTTGTTTTATTGCTGCATTATTGTTGACATGTGATTTACTACAATAAATGAATTTTTGTCACCAATAATTTTATCTTTATAATAGTGAATCATATTTTATCTCTTAAAAAATGTTTTAGCATAATAAATACATTTTTATTCTTATTTCTTGCTAATGATACCATTTTAGTAAAAGATGCTAAAATAAAAGCATGGTCTTTTTTATGTTATAAATTTAAAGAGGGTCAAAGCTTTTAACCTCTATAATTCCATGAATACATTTTACCATAAAGCACTACAAAACTATCATCTCTAATGCAAAGAATAAGAAATTTTAATGATTTGTTGCATAGGCAACCATAAGATCTTTTGCTATTCAAATAAGAAAATATGTGGAAAAAAAATGAAGGTGGGCCCTAAACCTAAAAAAAAAATAACTTAAAAAAACTTCTCATATATTATATATATTTTTCTATGTTTAAATATTTTATTTATTTCATTTGGGTAAGTAATGTGAAAAATATAAAGCTTCTTGTTTTGTGGACAATCTCAGCAAATTCTTGAAAAAATAATATATTGGAACTGTTTTTGAACTCAATTTTAACAATTTAAAAAAAGAAGGTTTCATATGGTTTAGTTTGCTTTGAGAACAATCTCACCATTGAGATTAGTGTGTTTCAATTTCATCTTAGAGCTATCAACAATTTAGTTTTTCCTTCTATTGTATACCTACTTCAATTTAACAATTTTTTGAAGAATGCGGAAAATCACGTGGTTGTTTTCTTTAAAAATATTCCCAAATCCTCCATTCGATTTTTCACTATAAAAAGTTTAATTTAACAATTTGTAGTCCAATTTTTTTTCCAATTAAGATGATTCAAAGCCTTACAATCTAGTTTGTCTAGGAGCTGAAAAAATTCATTTTCTTCACTTTTGAAATGGTAGTTTTTCAAAGCTTTACAATCTAGTCAAGCTAGGACATGAAATTGGCCTTGGTACTTTAGGGGTTAGGTAGAGTGGATGCGTGATGGAAGAAAAAACTAAACTCTTTTAGTTTGAAATTGAAACACACCAATCCCAATATTGAAATTGATTTAAGAAGCAAACTAAATCATATGCACCATTTGTTTTCAAAAAAATACAACAAATGGATGATATGCATATTGAGCTTAGGATGGCATGAAGTTTTCTCCCATGCATGAAATGCAAAACAAAACTATAATGTTGTAGATTTAACATAAACTTCAATTGTCCTTAATTTGAAGAAAGAATTTACTAAAGCTTACAACAAATAAAAGGGGGTGTCAAAAGTACATCCCACTATTCTATTTCTAAAAGTGTTTTATAACACTGGGATAGATATTGGAAACCCAATCATTCCAAGAAACATTCAAAAAATTATGTATGAAATTTGATTAGATGCAATATTTATTTATCTTTGAAGGTAAATTGACTCAAAACTGTTTCAAGATATATGATCCTTTCAAAATCCCAAATCAATCTTGAGAATGAACACTATTAGGACCCCTTCCTTAATCCTTATATCCTGATGATTTTAAAAATATGACTTTGCAAATACAAGTTGAGGGACAATTGCATACAAAAATTTGCATGAATGTTTATGTGAAGATAAGTTCAATAGAGACGCACATTGTTATAGTCAAAGTTTACATCTTTTGCACATAAGATTAAAATTGAAAATTGATTGCAATATGAAAAGCTGGAAGCTACAAATACAATTGATATATGCAGATCTCTTCCTATTTTGCTCAATGAGATTGTGTTTAATTTTTTTACATATTATAAGTGTTATCAAATTATTAACAAACATTAAACAAAGAATTAAAACTATAGCCTCATCTAAGGGCCATTTTGCACTATGGCTATCCAAGTCAAGAGGCCATGGCATTGAGTGGCCAAACTTTGTTGAGAGTTCAAAGAAACGAGCAATATATAGACAATAAATAATAGGAATTGGAGCCTTCGGCTGGCCACAGTGTGCATGCCCACTCTATATGTGGATAGGGGGGGGAGGGTAGCGATGGCGGAGCAGAGCTAAGCTCTATTGACGTCGCGGACCGGGTGATGGCGGTTTAGGTGTTTGCTGTCTGAGCAGCAGTGCGAGGACTGACCGCTCCTGCTCCAAACCACCCCCGAAGAGCGAGTCAGGGAGCACTGCAGATAACTCCTCTTCTCCAAAACACCAGATCCGGAATTCTAGGATGCTTCTCATAGTTCAGATCTGCTGCGGCAAGGAGTACCTGTCTCGAATCTGAGCGGCTGGGGGAGACAAGGTGGCGCATGCATGACTGAGCAACTCAAGCTCTAGTTTTTGGAAGACAGACCACCACCGAAAGCAGGAGTTCTCTGTAGTTCGTCCCCGAGTTCGTCCTCCACCCGCCATCACCCGGCATTCCGCACGTGGATAAACCTCACAAGCATGCGAACTCAGCACCGTCACTTACGAGCAGGTTCCCTCCCTTGTGTTTCTTTTAAGAATTTTCTTGCTTTACTGTTTTCTTCTCACGGACACTCCAGATCCCTACTACCTTGCAATCACTGTTACTCTACACCCACACCCACTTACCAAGTCGCGTACGTCCCACCACATATCAAAACCAACACCCTACCCGAATCACTACCACTCCCAAAACGGAAACTTTCTATTCACAATCTCCCAAACAAATCCACAAGTACCTCTCGTCACAACAAACAACAGTCTCTTCTCCGTGCTTGTGCATCTCAACAGATTACACATAGCTCCCTCGCAGCACAGAAGGCTGCGGCAACACCATCCAGTCGGAGCAACATCGCAACACAACAACTTGAAGCCGCACCACCCAGTTGGAGCACCACCGCAACATAGCAGCTTGAGGCGGCACCACCCAGTCGAAGCACCACCGCAGCACAGGAGCCTGAGGCCGCGACATCACCACCTAGTCGGCGCACCACCGCAGCACAGAAGTCTGAGACCACGACAACACCACCCAACAGGAGCACCACCGAAGAAAGAGGTGAATCAGTGTTTGCATCAAGAACCAGGCGACGCAGCGATCGCTCAACGTCGACTTTGACTCTGCACCGACGACCTCGACCCTGCTGCCGCTGCTGCTGTGCATCGTGCGGGCCCTCTTCGACCCTGCACCGATAACTTCGACCCTGCTGCCGCTGCTGCTGTGCACCGTGCGGGCCCTCTCCGACCCTGCACCGACGACTTCGACCCTGCTGCCGCTGTTGCTGTGCACCGTGCGGACCCTACATCGCCCACTCACCTCCCCGCAATTCCCCGGCAGTGAAGTTGAAGCTCACCTCACCAAAATCAGCGAAGGAGCTGCATTGTCAAGACACCCGCTAGCGACATCACCACACCGCAGTCTGGAGGCACCCATACCGCGCCGATATCCAGAAACCAGTTGCAGCCAACATTGGTCGACACAATCGCTACTGCGCTCCCCAACTATCTACGCTACAGCTACCTCAGCACCACGTCAAGGAGATTAGGAGCTCAAATCTCCAACGAATCCCATATTCAAAAGTTTATCAACCTTCAGACTTCACAGGACAACAACAAGACCCAGCTTTTGTCATAGCTTACACACTCAACTGCGGTTACACTTATGTGGAGAGACGCACGGTGTTCTTACATCCCAATCAAAGCTGTATGAAGACCAAGCCCCAAGACAAGCCGGTGAATTCAAGACGAAGTGAGAAGGAGATACGCTTGTGGCCAACTCCAAAAACTATAGTGAATGTTCACAAACAACATACAACCTCACGAACAAAGACCAAAGGTTCATCAAGCCACGAAAACATCAACATCCCACCAACTGCTCCAGTATCCACTGAGTTCCGTATTCACAGGCGCCTAGCCTCAGACACACCTCCACCTCCATCCTCACATAAGGTCCACGCTGCTTCCAGAGGTATGTTATCCTACCCATACCACTTTTGTTTCACTTTAATGCACATGTCTATTTACCAAGTCCAACTACCTATAATGATATATTATATACCCATTCATGCCCGGGAGCCCTTTGCTCCTAGGAGGGTTCTTATAATATATCTTACATGGTTTAAAACCACAAACAATACCATTGCAACCCATAGGAAAATCCATGACAATACTTCAAAATTATGCCAATCCTTATACCCTCAACATGTCTTACTCAATCATATTTTCTCTTCTCATCAAAAACAACCCAATACAGGCACAATGTCGGATCCTCCTCACAGCAACAAGGTGCATAGACATGTATCCTATCCTGATGAAATCGAGATGGAAGAAGCATTTGGCTCACACAAACGCACCACCCCAGAAGCTGACAAGTCCCACCAAAAGAAACCGAAAGGCGCCGACACCACCTTGACTCAGCTCCAAGGACAAATACCATACGAATTCTGGTATGGCTATCCGACTATGGAAACCCTAGCCTATGAGGCTGGGATGCCACTTCTCAACAAACAAACAGTACCAGACTTCATCGCCCAGGGACATACTGCACAAGAAGCGGCTGAACTTTCAAGAGCTCGTATGTCATTCCCCCGCGTCCAACAAAAACTATGGCCAACATCTAGGCCAGACAACATTGCGGGACAACACTTCAACCTAACGCAAATCCCGTTTGATGTTGAGGTAAATATGCACACCCATCTAGCACTCGATTATCATATACTATTGCATTTTGAGAAACCTGAGGTACCGTTTACTCAAAAGGAAGCCATGTCAAAAGTTCTCCTTCGTTTCAAGCAAATGCATATACAGATAGGAGATAGCATTGCTAACCCGGTAGCAATCCTATGCCACGGCGCTAAGAACTCCAAAGTTTGGTCGGGTATGGCTAGAATTCACCTAGCGAACCCTGAGATCGACGGCAAAGCCCTACTCCGAGGCACTAGAGTTTTCGCAGTCCCTTTGGACAATAACACATTGACAATCGCCAAGGTTGCCAAATCTTTTGATCCCATAGCTACCAGCACCCTACTCTCCATTAAGATCAATAGTGAAACCATCAGAAACGTAGAACCCCATCACCTCTTCAAACAAACACTAGAAGAGAGCTTCCATAGAGGCTTCGAGTTTGAACTGACATAGGTTCAAAAACCCACTATTGAATCCTATGGCTGGCTAACAACAACGTCACCCGAACAACTCGAGAAGATTAAGAAGCAACGCATTGCAGTATTGGGTGAACTTCTACAACCTGTCAACATCGATCTGAACCAACTCACCAGGGAAGAAGTAAACAAGAGAAATTGTCTTGTTCTGATTGTCAAGAACATCAACCTTACCAAATCCACTGCAGAAGTATCACAGGGATTACATGATCACATTGGACACAAGAATATCAAATCCATCTTCTTCCCACGACACAAGGGCGACGCTCATAGCGGAATTGCCAACATCGAATGCTTGAATGCAGCAGTATACAAGCAACATGTTAAGAAGTTAGCACGCCTTCAACACAAATACGTAGAGTTTCAACCTCATCCCAATTCTCTGGATGGGTCTGTGAAACCCAATGATGAAACACTCCGAAAATGGGGCTTTCTAGACATCAACACTGCCCTCGCCAGCACGGTTGAAGCAATGCAGAACACAACATCATCCTCTGCTCCAAAACAACCACTGAACAGAGATGAACTCTCAGCGTTAATAGGAGAAGCAGTCTCCAAAGAAAACTCAAAACTCCGAGTTGAATTCAAGTCTGACATGAGTCAAATGAAGGAAGAACTGCAGACAGAAGCACAAAGCTACGCAGACAAGGTGGACCATGACCTTAGAGGAGCTCTCACAAACTTGGAAGATATTCTCCGTCAGAGCATGCAAGTGATTCAAAACCTAGCCCGTCCAGCCATTACAGCCCCAGACCCCTCTCCCCCGCCAAACTAGTTAGGTTATACAACGCCATCACCCAAAAACAGAGTGCCATAGTCATATACTTTAGTACTACGTTATCTCTTATTTGTATTTCAACATTGTATACTGCCAGTTGTTGGCAATATTATATATATAGAGAGTTTTGTCTCATCTTCTCGTCAGACTTCTCCAAACGTTTTCTCTCACAATCCCAAACAAACAAATTAAACACTCATAACTCATATACATATAAACACACTCCCTATGATAACAACCATATCAATAAATTTTCACAAAATCAAATTAAATCAACACCTATTGGACTCATTTCACAACATCAAAAACTTCCACTACATCTAACAATTCTCTTAAGTGGTGACATTGAAACCAACCCGGGCCCCATGCCTGACATACTAACAACACATCCATCAACACATAAGCACAGATATAAAATGTACTTTATAACATGCACAATAAAACTACAACCAGAATACCAACATCTAGCAAAAACATTCGCACCACTACTAAACATCACACATCCTCAACATGTCAACACAACTACAATATACCCACACCTATCCCGATACATCTACCAAAATCAACACCATCCGCCACCAAGACTCTTATTTGCACTCATCACCACAATTAGCCCATTATTAGAAACATGTAATCAAACACTAATACAAACACCATTCCCACATTGGACCATGTCTCTTCTAGAAAAAATGTCATCACTACAAAACCCACCAGAAAGACACATCACAACACCCCACCCATATACACAATTTAAAGACAGAAATACATCACTCATTACACCCCCCAATTCAATCCATAAAGAAATCTATAGTTTCATTAAACAAACAAACGAACCAATAACCTTACAAAATATGTGTAATAAATTTCCCTTCTTACCTGAAAAACTACTAAAAGAAATATTAAAATATAAAGACCCTTTGACAGAATACTCTCATCCTCTACCACAACCCCCTTTACCCTCAAACCATTCAACAAGAGCACAAACAACAAATTTTAATACATACATAACCACGTGGAATGCTTCATCAATAAATACAGCTCTACCAAATCTTCATCAATTAATAGAACTCACACCAAATACTCCGGCTATAATAACAATACAAGAAACCAAAATAACAGCCACAAAATCTACAAAATACATTCAAAATTTATTCCCACAATATAAACTAATATTTAATAATACACACACACTAACTAGATGTGTACAACAAAGAAGACAATATACACCAAATAGAGGCGGACTCCTCACTCTTATAAATAAAAAATACACCTTCCCAGGAAACATCACCAAAATCCCAACTCCTGCTGAATTTTCACCATATTTGCAAATAATAAAAATAAATAATCAACCACTACAACCATGGCTACTATTTCACATATACATGCCTTCGCATATGGATGACTTGCAACTAATTCCAAAAATCCAACAACACATAAAACAACAAATTTCTATACATCCACAGTACACATCCGTTTTATGTGGTGACTTCAATAGAGATATTGCACTTATAGGAAGACAAAATGACTCTAATAGAATCCCACCACAAACAGAAGACATAGAATGGCGCACATTTACAAACAGCCTTCACCTCACATACATACAAACCAATAGCCCATTTTCTAGACAAGGCGGACATAACTATACTCAAACTAGTCTAATTGATGGTTATTACATTAAAGCACCCAATCTGACCTTATATACATCAACCACGCATCACAACCACAACCTCAACTCAGATCACTCACCTATCACATTACATATACCACCAAACACACTAATAGCACGCCCTATAACACCACCACAAAATAAAATGCCAAGAATTTTAAACCCTATCCCCCAAGATAATATAGAAAATTTTAAAACAAATTTTCTCGAAAAACACATACTACAAATAAACGAACTCACCACTATCCTCAATACAGAACATCTAACAGAACAACAATGGCATATAGCGTGCACTACTTTAGACCAACTAGTACAAAATATATCTAATAAAATAATTGAAACTTACAGCGCACCACCCCTTCCCCAACTAACAACTCGCACATCACAACAAGGAGGCTACCTACCAAGAAAATTACAAAAAAAATGGAAATCCCACCTTTCCACATACCACTTAATTAGGAAAGCAATATACATAACCAAAACCACCACACATTGGACAGCACACCCAATAATGGCAGAACTACAAAATCACACCCATATTTGTATCCCACCACCTCCAACACAAGAATCTAACCCACAAGAATGGATTACAACGCTAGCCAACTTAGCCAAAAATGCAAATGTACAAGCCCGAAAGATTACTACACAATATACTCAAAACTGTATCAAAAAAGCTATATCAAAATATAGACAATTGTATGAAAAAAGCCCTAAGAAAATAAACAAAAGAGTCTTCAAGAACCTAAACACACCTCCACTAGATTGCATTATGGACAGACACAACAACCTACTAACTAACCCGGAAGACATAGCCAACGAAATACACATCCAACAATCTATTAGTAATCGACCCACAGTTCCAACATGCCATTATCTACCAGAACACCCACCACATTGTATATGTGGAGTACGACAATATCCATGGCACGACTTAGATGGTTTCGTCATAGAGAAGAGAGGAAACCAAGAAATTCCGCTACATACCTACCTCACCAAGGAAACATATGACATTTGTTTAAAAAACTTAGCCAATAACAAAACACCAGGCCCAGATCAAATCCCTAATATAATCCTAAAAAGCATGCCACAATGCTTTCATAATCTACTTTTTCTTTTCTTCAAACATTGTTACAAACAGAAACAAATTCCAACATCTTGGAAAACCAGTACAACTATACTACTCTATAAAAAAGGAGATCCTTCTCAACTATCAAATCACAGACCTATCGCACTTGCAAATACAATATATAAATTCTTCACTAGTACTATAACCCTAATCCTCTCTGAATATGGTGAACACCACCAAATACTTCATGATAGTCAAGAAGGATTCAGAGCAGAAAGAAGCACAACACGACAACTCCAACTACTCATAGCAGCATTGGAAGACGCACGATTCACTAATCAAGACATTTACATACTATACATTGATTTCAAAAATGCATTTGGATCCATAGACCACGCAAGACTCCTCGCCATAATGTTAGATCTTGGATATCCAAAGGATGCAGTAGCACTAATAGGAAATATCTACTCACAGTCAAATACAATATTCAGAGGCGAACACTTTGGTATACTAAACCAATACCAATACAAAGAGGCACCATTCAAGGAGACACCCTTAGTCCTTACCTTTTTCTCATCTTTCTAGAACCTTTACTTCGATGGCTCCAAACCGGCAGTAACGGTTATACATTTGGTACATCCAAAATAACAATAAGCTTAGCAGCATATGCCGATGACCTGGCAGCTACATCAAATAAACTGACGTCCCTCCAAAATCAACTTAACAAATTAGATAAATTTTGCAATTGGTCAGGAATGGAATTAGGAATATCAAAATGCGCAATTACGGGATGCCCAAATAAATCAAAAATAAAACATGACACCTTCAAAAACCAAATAGAAAACATGAACATTAACTTTAGAGGTCAACCAATACCAATTCTACATCAAAATGAACCCTACACGTACTTAGGTATACAACTAGTACCATCACTAAAATGGAATTTGCAAACGCATATCACCACAAAAAAAGTTATAGAACAATGTACACAACTTACAAATTGCCCAGCCACAATAAAACAAAAAATCAACATGGTAGACACTGTAATTAGGGCTGGCATAGCCTACACTTTTTATGCAATTCCATACTCTCTACAACAAGAAAAAAATTAGACAAGAAAATCATTGGCATTCAAAAAACTATATGTGGATTACCAAAATGTACTGCAAATGTAATAGCACAACTTCCACATAGTCTCTTTGGCCTAGAAGCCTTTTCACTCAAAAATGCATACTTACGGTGCATCAGTGAACAACTTAGAAACGCCCTCAATGATCCAGGAAGATTAGGAATAATATATAAAGGACTCATCCACCATATTTTAGCCAAACACGGAGGTGCAGAAAACATCCCTAGAATTAAATCACATGATTGTACCAGATCACCTACAACAAGAACTCTGTATCTACTCAAACATGAAGCAGGCATCCACCTTAAGAGTATAAAAGAAAGTTTCCAACTCCATACAACGGAACTTGAGAAAGAATGGATGTCACAAGCATCTACCATTCTACCCCACATAAACCAAAATCTCTCCCTTAAAATGCTACATAAATTACTGTTGCACAACATACATAAAATAAAACACATCACCCTCCCAAATGGCACACATCTCATGGCACCAGAAGACTTTAAAACATACTATCAAACTCCCACTAAAATAGAGAAAAGCGCCTTAAACATAGCTGAACAACTTTTCTGCTACCCAAAATGTACGATACAATGCTTGAATCCTTGCCAAATCCACACAATAGCAAGAACTCTCAAAGCGCAATATATATCAAACAACCGTGATCCAAATCCAAGACCTTTAGAAAATCCCCCTCGCCCCAATTTACTAGAACCACCACACATACTAAGACCACAAAATCAATCAATACACGTCCCAAACAACCCAAATACACTCCACATATGTACTATAATAAAACACAAAACCAAAGAAATAAAAGACTCATATAAAATCTCAAAAAAATATAATACATATCTATGTCAATATAAAATGCCAAATGACACAATTTATGCTCAATGGATACCACAAAGAGATCTCTTCCCTTTTAATCAACCAACAGTAATCTCACATAACATCAATCTACTAACGCAATATTACACAAACCAACAATACGAACATTACAAAAAAATCATCACATTACACTTCCAACATGAACAACCCAGAGATACTAGGTACATCCCACCCCCAACAATAATCCCACTCACATCTATATCCACTACCGAATGTAATCCAGAAAAAGACATTCTTACAAATACACACACCATAATAACGGAAAATGAACGAACACACCTATACCTAGATACTGGACAATACCTCATTACCATCCCAACTATCAGACTACAATGGCTTTGGCAACAATATCACACTGCAAAAAATAACACACATACTTTTGTACCGCTTGCACAATCATTCGAAACTGAAATAATATGGCTTTATCAAAGATACAAATATAAAAAAACTAACAAAAATCCACTTAGAACATCACATCATACACTCCCACACAATATCCTAGAATCTCTTACAAAAACATTTAATATTTCCCACTCATATTTCTCCTCACCAATTACCTGCTCTACACAAATCACACAATTCTACTCCCAATTTGAAAGAGATAAACTATTTGGCTCACTTGGAACAACCTTTGAATACAAATGGAAAGGTATTGGCTTCGCACATCCTCACAATGAGGAAACAGCACAACAAGCATTACACTGGGCACAATTAGTAGCCAAACATGATTTAAATACTATAACCATACTAGTCATACCAGATATCAATTGGTATCAAAACTTTTCACCATATACCGGACCTTTTGACGACACACACGTTATTACTCATTTTGCTGCAGACACCATTATATATGACGAACCCACAATTCCGCCTGAACTTAATAAACGGCCACAAAATGAACCCCTTGCAATACATATCTTATGTATACATCACCAAAACAATAACATTGGCCCACCTAACCAAATAAACTCCCTCACACTAATCCTCCAAACTATGCAAATACCGCAATATTACATACAAATTGCTCAAGCAACACCACAAAATGTAACAGTGAACAAAAACACCAAGTGGAACAAACTTATATATAAATCCAACTACAACTTAATAAATATCCATACACCTCCGATACCAACATACACAAACAACTCTCAACTAAAATACCAATCACAATACAATTACTACACTGATGGATCATTTATACCACCTAAACAACACACTGATGGTCATTGGATACGAGAAAAAGCAGGATATGGTATTTACAACCCCTCCAAAGAAGAAATTCAAATCTCCAAAAGACTACCCGGTCTCCAAACCATTTTCAGAGCTGAGCTAATGGCCATACACAAAACACTACGAATAATCACTACCAAATACCCACACGAACCAGCACACATATTTACTGACTGCCTAAATTGTTTATACGTACTTAATACACAATTAAAACACCCTACGATACACCGTAACCATGCGGATAAAACTATACTTGAATCTATGGTAGCAATGCTCCAAAGTCGTACGCAACCCACAACAATTTCCAAAATCAGAGCCCATATTAATATTTTAGGCAACGAACATGCAGACAGACTAGCTAAAAACGGAACAACAAAGGTATACAAATTTGCCTCAAAACCATATGAATTTGCACACACCACACCATTCTATTACCAAAAAGACGAATGGCCAAGCCCGGCCCATCAACCTGATAAAGGACCAGTCAGATGCCTTAAAACATACATCAACAAATACGATCATGATAAAAACTTAGTAATATTGGCACAAAAATTCCCCAACATTAGCAAATGGACACTCAACCCAGACATAGATAATATTCTCTCTAATGACTTTTGGTCTAACCCACACATAACAGATTCACAAAAAACAAACCTATTAAAATTCCGCACTGGCCAATATATGGGCAATGCTCGAAAACAACTATTTTTTGGCATAGAAAGATTTCCATCAATCACATGTTCTATATGTAGATCACAAGATATAGACACATGGCTCCATGTACTTCTAAAATGTAGCCAACCACATATACATGCCCTCCGAGTCAAAAGACATAACAAAGTAGTATGGGAATTACGGAAATTAATAATATCAAACAAAAAATCTAGATACTACACCCTAATGAACGCAGGCATATTCAACAATAATCCACAAGAAAACACTGTCCCCTCATGGCTATTGCCTTGCTCCTGTGAAAGACAAAGATGCCACTGCAATGCTAGATTCAAACCGGACATTCTATGGGTAAAAGGACTCCCATACCAAAGCAATTCACCAACTAATCCAGATAACAATCTCACTATACAGTTCATTGAATTCACATTCACCAATGATAGATTCTCACAAAGCCCAGTTGCCGACAAAATTCAAAAATACCAACCACTGATTAATAGCATCATAGCCCTCGGATGGAATGTTGACCCACTTATTGTCATTACAGCTGGAGCCAAGGGAACAACACATGCTCCATCAATGAAACTCCTTGAAAATAAACTAAACCTACCGGAAGCTGCTCTAAAGAATACTTTCAAAAATATCAACACCATTGCCATCCAATATGCCGGATCAATCATCCTATATAAAAGAAAAATTGAAAACAATCAACCACTACCAATTGAATAAAGTCATCATACTTATTTCACTTTCTACAACATCTATTTTCCATTTCCACCTTTTTCGACCCCTGGCTGCTTTATTCTGGTCACTAGTCCGTAAAGTGTCTATTCTCGAAAGGGAAGAGTAGTTCTGTATCAATGGCCCTTGCTCCATTGGACAACGGCCCATTGTCATTACGAACAGACACTTTATTCACGCCGGCCTTCTTTGAAGACCGGAGTTTTTTATATTTTTATATATATATGGATAGGGGGTAATCAATGACAACAAAGCAATCCTTTTAGGAATAATTCAGAAAAGACAAACGTGCTTGAAGGACATTGTTTGGGGGTCAAATCTGAATTTTTATATAGTTCTTGATTTTAAATGTCTTGGAGCTTGACTACAATAATGTGGTTCCAATAATCTACTTTTTATTCTTTCTTATTTTTTTCCCCAAATTGTTAAAATTGTAATTTTTGTGACACCTTGAAGATAGTATCTTGAAAGCTTAAAATATACCACTTTTCAACTTTTCTATCAAATTATTTTTAGTGTGAGGTCAAGGAGTACCCAAATTACACCATGATGTTTACCACCATCATCTATAATTTTGCTAAAAATAATAATACTATTTTAAGCACCTTGTAATTACTATTATTTTTCCAAAAAATATTTTTTAAATCATATTGATTTCATTTTAAAGCTTATAATTATGAAAAATTTAAATTAGACTTTGGATGTATATTGCTTCATGAAAAAAAAATATCTAAATTTTGAAACATATGTTTTAATTTAAGTGAGCAATTGATATGGGTTAATGCCATTTCCATATATATTTCTTGTCCATATTTCTATTTTGCATCTGTCTTAAGTATCTGTATTTGTATCTGTATTTGTCTCATAGTACAAGTATCCCGTAGTGTTTGTATCCATGTTATTTATTTTTCAATATCACCGGCATTAGAAAGGGAGGGGGAAAGGGGGATTTTTGTTTACAAGATCAATGACTCTCGATTTTTACAAAGACTGAGGGTCGGTGGGTTAATTGCAACTTGAACTTTTGCTTGCATCTTTTGGGTACATAATGTCATAGGTTTCATGGTCCTCACTCACCATGTGCATGCACGACGATATGATTTCATGAAGTGACTTTGGAAGACAATATTTGGGTAGAAAGAAGAGTTTTACGCATGTTTGCTTTGTCTTGAGCTATTGAGCTACTAAGTACGATGTTTGTCGGGTGTGTAAGTACAATGTGTTTTTTGTTGGGTGCATGGAGACCAATTCATGCATGTGACATTGGATTTGTTGGGCCAAATGGAGGGTTGGGTGGAGGAAGGATGGTTTCAACTTATCACACTACTCATCATGTCAGAGATTGTTGTGACCTTGTACATGTTTATCTGATAATGTTCCCTCCTCAAAGTCTCTTATAAGAGACTCAGCTAGTTTATTTTTTGTGTTTTTTTTACCTTTATTTGTGTCCGAGGCTCAGCTAGTTTTGACCTTGTCTGAAAAACTCAATGAATCATGATTACCTGCAATTCACTGGCCCACTAATAAGTTATTCAATTTCCATTGTATGTGAGTGTTTTTCCATTGTAGGTTTATGATGACAAAAATCCAGCACGGGCTTTTTCTTTTTCTTTACTTTTAAACACATGAACAATTTCCCAGCAGGAGCTTTTCCACAAATGGACCAATGAGATATGAGTTAAAGGTACTGAAACTCATTGACTGGAGGGGGCCACAGGAGATGAAGGCTACTTGTAGACCTGAGACTCTAAGCAGTAAGTTATTGATTTCCTTTTCCTTTGTCTACCGAACGTTCTTCATTTGCCCTGATCAGCTCAAATGGTCTTCAAATGTGGCAATGATGGTTAGGAAATTTTAAGAAAAAAAAAATGCCACAATGATGTTTCCAGGATCCCTGTTTTGAGAGTCTTGGGCACTTTTGTATTTTACTGACTCTGTAGTCTGTACGTCCTTTGGACAAAGACTATGATATGACTCTAGCCTTCTAAATCTGAGTTTCCAAATCCTACTCACAACCGCATTCACACTGCAACAATGCGTTAGGGTTTGGTTGGGGTGGATAGAGCCTCATGGTCGCACCATTCTCGTTTAACTTACTTCACAGGTTTATTCATTGCTAAACTTTCCATGCATGCATTCAATCTATCAACTCTAAGGCAAAGTATCCTCACTTACAAGAGAGACTTTTTTGAGATCAAGCACCTTATAATGCAGATTGTGAAAAAAATATAAATTTACACCAAGATGTATATTAAAGCATCCCTTGCCCGCCTGCATATCTGGCCCGCACTTGTCACATTCAATCTATGTCTGGGAAAAAAAAATAATGCCATAATAAGCTCAAAATGGGGGAGATAGGGTAGGGAAAAAATCCACAAAAATTTGAAATTAAAATTTGAAATATTTTTTCCTCATAGATTTTATTTTTGTGTAGATGCAAAGCTTTGATTCATTTCATTTGGATCAACAATGTGAATTTTTTTTTTAAATTAATGAAGTTAAATATGTTTGCTAGAATTGTCTCAATTAACGAGGTTGAAATTAGCGTGTTCAATTCCATTTTAAAACTATTGACAATTTAGTTTTTCCTTCAATCTAGCTCACACCTACTTCTACATAATAATTTTTTTAAATGAAAATCAAGTGCATTTTTTTTGAAAAAAAATTCCTAGATTTTCAACTCAAATATTCAACATAAAAAAGTTTTAAATCAAAAAATTTGGAACAAAAATTTTTAATTAAGAAGATTCAAAGTCAAATAATCTAGTCTCTAATTGTGCTCAAAAAAATATTTTCTTCACTTTAAGCACAAATACCTTGCAATGTACTGGGTGAAAGTTTCTAAGATTTTATCTACTCATTCTTGTGCAAGATCTTATGGTTGAATATGAAAAAAAGAAACTGACAAATTTTTTTGCTCTTTTCTATAGAAATGACAATTTGGAGTGTTTTTTGATGAATGAAAGTGCTTGGGACTTTAAGGGTCAAAAGTTGGCATGTCTTTTCCAATTAAAGATTTATAGTGGGATTCAATATTCTTAAAAATTTACAAACTATTCATTTTGGTCGGAGTTGCAAGACTAAAAAAAGGCTAAAGTTGCAAGCTTGCTAATCTAGTTGAGCCACCTCCACAACATGCAATTCAATTTGTTGTGTGGTGTAGCGTCTAACTCCTTTAGTGATGGAATTCTATGATGGTTAACCCTTAAATGACACTTTAGGCCACGGTAGGATAACTCAAACTTGGATTGGAAAATCTTTTTTATATAGGCATTGTGAAGCTTGTTCAAATATCCTATCAATGATTCATTCATTTTTCTAACAAAATAAGTGAATTAATGCCTACAAGGGGTATTGTGTCAATCCTTTATTGGTAAATATTTAAGGCGGTTATAGATTGTTTATGGAATTTTTTGAATCCACTTTACTAGCAGTTTTATAATTTCAAGGTGGTATCTAGTCCCTCCATCACTAATGAACATATTCAAAGAAATTCGTGAAGTGTTAGGAGACTTTGTTATACCCTCTCACGGAGATCTACTAGGTAGTCTAATCAGGATATATTGTGCCTTCAATAGGAGTCACAACGCACTATGGTAGTGATTTACAAAGACATGCATAAGATTGTGTTCAGCAAAGGGGAGAGTTTAGACCACTTCAAAAATTTAAATTGAAAAATTATAATTCCACTTGAGTTTGATTTGTGAAACAATGACAATGAGCCCAAAAGAGGCAGGCAACCTTGTGCCTACCACCTCCCTGCTACCAGAAAAACCTAAACCATTGATTATCTTAAGGTAATATTAAAATCCCTCCAGTTGCCATTGATTTGATTTACGCACAGGCCGTGAATGGCGGTGAATGTGGTTCATTGATCTTGCTAAAAAAATATGTTACATTGGGAACAACCGTCAACGGATTGCCGTTGAAAGAAAAAAAATAGACAGTTGATGAAGAGATAGGGTTTGGCGCTCTTTGCATGTTTTCAAATGTAAGATTCTTTGTGAGAATTATCCCATATGCATTGTGAGAAGGCCCACCCTCTCAAAATTATAAGAGGAGGTAGAGGTAGAGGTGGGGTGAATAAATTAATTAAAAAATTAAAAGATAATAATATAAAAATTTTAAAACTTGAATTAGATTGGGGAGAGGCTATGGTGAACAATTTAATTAAAAAATTAAAAAAAAATTGAGCTCATTGTGCACAATCTCACACAATGACAATGAGCTCAAAAGAGGCAGTAACTGCCCATATTGCCCCTTTGGGGGTTGGCTCCAAAATAGTTAGAATGGAGTAAGGGTGGTAATAGGCTTGTCTACCATGAGGTGTGTCCAACATTGTTTCTAGACCTCTGTCCATATAACTTAAGTTAAGGGCCACTTCACACGGTGGCCAAAGGTTGAGAGGCCGTGGATTTCTACCAATCAAATTTCAAGAAACCAAGAGTTTGGCCTCTCAACCCTTCACACTAGAAAGCACAAGTCCAAAGGCCATGGCCCTCCAACTACCTACATGACAATAGACTCTCAAAGGAAATTTCGGTTGGCTAGGAAATGGAAACCCAAACTATGTCTCAGAGGCCCTCAACTTATGACACGATTTCAACCATTAGATTGGTAGGTGGGAGTTAATTACTAAAAGTTTGGAATTTAGGCTTGACTTTTGGAGGCTTCACACTATGGCCGACCAAAGCCTCCAATTCCTATTATTTACTACCTATTATTATTGCTCATTTCTTTGAACACTCAACAAAGTTTGGCCAGTTCCATCCCACAACCTCTCAACTTGGACGGCCATCCAGCCATAGTGTGAAGTGGCCCTAAGCTTCGACGGGTGAGTGAGTAGGCTAGCTTACTCCGGCCTTCTGGAGTCATGTGGATGATGACAAAGTGTCTGTCAAAGTGTCAATCAGGAGCCGCTCACCTGTCCCAAATTGTTGCTGCAGGGAGTATTATGAAGGAGCTCTGACACCAAAAGGGCAGGACCGCAGGAGGGAGGGATAAAGGACAGGTCCATTGAGGTACAGAATGTGGTGCAGAACTAAGCTTATGGGAAGCTTAAGTTATTGAACAGAATGCAACTGCATTTGGACGGGAGCGGAGTCTTTTTCTTTTCTTATTTACAGGACCTGTACTGTACTGCAGGGGGGGCAGGAGTGGGAAACAGTTGGGTCTCAAAATAGATGACAAAATTATTGGGAAAGGTGGGGTTTGGGTAAGTACAAGAATGATATTTTTAAAGAAAATAAAATCTTGCAAAATATTTCCACTTTCGGTACCTGCTCAATCTTATTTTTTTCTGTGAGGAAATAATTATTTGGCAAGGACGGATGTGCAAATCTCACACTTCACTTAGTGTAGCTTATTTATTGTTTTAGGGGAAGGCTGAACACTCAATTCATGCCATGTAACAAGCCTTTTAACCCATAAACCACATTGAGCGGCCGATGAATGACAAATTATCTCTCCATGTGGGATAGAAGTGCAACTATTCATCCTCCAAATTTTGTGTGAAAAGGGAACGTTTTTTATAGTAGTTTGACTTCCAATGAGTGCTTTTAAACCAACAATTCACACAGTTTAAGAACAATTGATTTTCACAATGACCATCTTGTTGTTTAACTCCTAAAGGACCAAACATCGTTTTTTTGGCAACATAGCAATTTTGGGCAACTCACTACGAATGAAATTTTTAATTTTTTTCTTTGAAATTTCCACACAACATGTGCCCGAGGAGTAACTTTAAGGTCCAACAATTTTCATAACTTTTGACTACATGGTTAAAAAGATGTTGCATGATGTGTAATTTTTAGTAGTTGGTGGGCAACCTAGGCAACCCAAAAAACTTCTTTAAAAATCACTTTGGAATCCATACCTACTTGCAAACTAAAACTACTCATAACTTTCATCTCATTAATCAAAATGGAATGATTCAAAGCTTTCCATGTATATGTATATGTATATATATAGAGAGAGAGAGAGAGAGAGAGAACCAATTTCAAATTTTTATTTTTCTTAAAAGTGATTTTCAAAGAAGTTTTTTGGGTTGCCTAGGCTGCCCACTGACTACTAAAAATTACATATCATGCAATATCTTTTTAACCATATAGTCAACAATTATGAAAATTGTTAGGCCTTGAAGCTACTCCATGGGCACACATTTTGTGAAATTCTCAAAGAAAAAAAAAGAAAAATTCCATTCATAGTGAGCTACCCAAAATCACTATGTTGCCAAAAAACAGTGTTTGATCTTTTAGGGGTTAAGGATTAAAAATGAAAATCCTCATGACAACCTTCTCACATACCTAGTATACATGAGGGTCTCATTTGTCAAAGATGTGCTGAAATTGAATTTCCACATCAAGTTTTTGGGATCCATATCACCTCACACCAATCACAAGATGACCCGTGACACTTTTAAAATACAAAAATGACTTAATTTATGACATGTGACACTCTAAAAATACAGAAATGACGGCTTAATTTATGTTGCATCTGACCTTCATACAGGGTAATGCACCAAGAGTCTAGTGTATTTTGAGCCCTCAAATCATCCGAGAGCCCTATGACGATCACAACCTCCAAGTGGGGGAGGGCTTGGTAACCATGCCTAGAGATCCTGTCAATGGCTTGCAGCAGTGCAGCATTGGCAGCATGAGCTGGACGATGCCCTGGGTGGACATGGGCTGGAGCTTATCCCAGTGAAGAGTTATATTTTTATTTTTTGGGGAACCCAGAGTTTATTCCAAGAACAAACTGCGAAATGCCAAGGGCAAAGCTCTGGAGAACAAAAACATGTTCAACAACTATAATGCCACAAAGAATACTATGGTAGAAGTACCTATTTTGGACAGTTCCATGTTATGGCTTTTTAGGGTGGCCTATTGTGGACAATAGTTGGATGCACTATTCATTGAGAAGGATTCTTTGTTTGTACCTTCTCATCCATTCATCTCTCTTCCTTTCTTGCATAGAGAGAAGTGCTAAAGCTAACTAGAATAGATGAGTCTATGAGATCGGAATGGGTCCAAATGAAAAATCTACTTTTATATTGAATAAAATATTCATTCTTGAGAAGAAGAAAAAAACTTTCTTTCTTTCTTTCTTCCTTGCCCTTATGTTTGCACACGTTGAGTTCAATTTCTCAACGAATTTCCCATATCATATATGTTGAAATGCTTAAGTTATTAGAGCCTCAAGTACACTAGATCTTGGAGAAAAAATCACATTCAAAATTCATTTAAAAAAAATTTGGAGTAGATTTTGAGAAGCCATAAATTGATTGGGGTTATACATGTTAGGCCCAAGAACGCCACCAGTGCCATTTTGTAGCGCCTAGTTGGAAATTTGTTGAAATCACAATGTATTGCAAGTGTTTTTTCATCCCCATTTCCTCGATGACCTTTTATTTTGGGTTATGAAGAATATCCAATTGAGATTGTACACTTGTTGATGTTTCTCTTCACATAAATGGGAAGTTAGTAAAAAAAAAGATCACAAAATATGCTATTTTTAGTGTATATTGGAAAGTTGTGTCTCTTTGCTCTAAATCTGAAATTTCTTCACAAAAATGATATTTTTTGAGTTTGAGCCCAACGAGAAAAATAAACTTAAGGTAGTTTCAACTCCAATTAGAGTTCTAAAAAAATTCCTAATAATGAATGTTTTATTTATTTTTTGAACTTTGGAGGTATTTTCAATGTATGTTAAATTCTAATAATAGAATGATACGGAAATTCAATTTACACCTTGATGTTCATTACTATAATGTACACATGTGGTTAAATTCTCTTATTTTTTAAATAAATTTCTATTTGATATGATTTTTCTTCACTTAATCTTCAAAAATTCTCAAAAAATCCAACTTTCTACAAATTATAAATTAAAAAAATTAGTGAAGTAAAGAAAATATATATTTTCATCACTGAAAAATAAATGTAAATTTTTTCATTCATATCTAGTTGCAAAATGGCAACAAACTATGTAATGAGCATTGAGGCTTGAAATCAATGGTCATAGGTTTGTCCTTTAAGGGTTAACCTCATATTTTGTTAGTCACCAACTTTTTAGATTTGACTTGTGAAAAGATGATTGAAAGATTTCATATCACTTTTGCAATTTTAACACCTTTATGGTCAAACATTATAATCTTTCACTCCATAAGTGATATTGTTGTGTTTTCTTTTCCTATAAGATCTCTAATATGTCTAGTTTGAATTTGTACAGTTACAATTCAAAAAAAATTGATACAACTTATAAAAATGTTGGCATTTTGTTCAATCTAGAGAAAATTCCAAGAAGTTCAAAATAGGCCTTGGGCATTTTGGGGTTAAGGATAATCCATTTTACTATGTATAAAAAACAACAAAATTGTAAGAAAGATTTTTGCCAACCCAATTGCACGTGCAAACAACCACAAAATGGTAGTGTTGGTCACTAGGGAATGTAAGGTAAGTACACACAAATGTGCCATTGACCTTAAAGTGCCATCTTCACTATGTGTACATATCCTAAATCAGTTCTCTACCTATGTAGAAGAAACGATTTTAGAATCAAACTTTGTTCCTTAATAACTTTTGCATACAGTATCTAAATGCCATGTTCACTGGTGTGTTGGAACCTCCTTTCATTTGACAAAAAGAACATGTATAAATATGACTAGTATAATAATAGTAGATAGGCTCAGTAGCAAAAAGTGGCGTTTTGGGGTGTACCTACCTTAATAATCCCTACATGACAATCATCCATCAAGTGGACAATTGGAACCTCACATAAGTTCTTGAATATTCCAATTTTTATTGATGTTTTGGGTGATGGTAGACTTTAGTGTTAAGGTGGAAGCACCCATAACCGTCAATATAAACAATTCAACATAGTTGGAGACACTTTTTCCTTAAAATGGTACTTTTGCAATATTAGCAAGTAAAAATCATGAATATTCAAAAAAACAAAGATTGGATGTGGTATGTAATTTCTATGCTTTTTCAAAGTACTGGCTCTTTAGACCACTGAAATTGTCATATAGGTGGCCCCTAAACCAAAATCTGCAAAAATCAGCAATTAACAATTCATTCATTGTTAATCCTTAAAGGAAGAAGGGGTAACCTTGGAAATCATCCCTTTCCATTACCGTGTGAATCATGGGCTTTAGAAATAGCAAAAGCATTCATTGGAAGTCAAACTACTATAGAAGACCTCCCCTTTTCACAATAAAATTCCGAGGATGAATAGTTGAACTTCTCTCCTACTACAAAGATTCCCTGTCATCCACCCGATGCCAAACGTCCTCCTCAACATTTAAAGGTTAAGTATGTGTTCTTCAAATGCATCACAGAATCAGAAGTAAACATTTGAAGAACACACTAACTAAAGTCTAGAGTGCATGAATAGGTATGGTAGATGGTTCTAATTTAGACCCTCTTCTTCAAATTGTCCCATAGGTGGCTTCAAAAGCAATAGTTAGTGGATGTGAGTTGGAATGCTCATAATGTCAGAGCATTAATGAGATTTGTTCATACTTCTTTAACCCCTAAAGGACCATTGTCCCCTCAGGGACAAAATGAATTTCGGGCAGGTTCCTATGATCTCAATTTTTAGTGAAACTTTTTAAAACTTTCTCATAAAATAGGAAATCTTATTATCTTTGTGGGAATATAAATTTTATTTCAATTGGTGCCCGGGAGCAAAAGTTATGGCATCTTAATCATAATTTTAACGTCACCGGGCAGAAAAATAAATCTACAAAAATTTGAATTTAAAAAAAAAAAAAATTCCTCTTAAAGATAACATTTTTTTCTACATGTGAAGCTTTGATTCATTCCATTTGGATTAGTAATGGGAAAGTTATGAATAATCTTGTTTTTTGGGCAATTTGAGCATCTTCTTGAAGAAATAACTTATAGGATGCAATTTTGGATGCAATTTTCACAATTTTTCAAAAAAAATTGTTTGACAAGGTTAAATTTTTTAGCTAGAACAATCTCACTGTTGAGATTATTGTGTTTCAATCCCATCTTAGAGCTATTAATGATTTGTTTTTTCTTTCAATCTTGGACCTACTTCTAATTAACAATTTTTTAAAGAATGAAAATCAAGCGTAGTTTTTTTGAATATTTTTTTTCTGGACTTTCAACTCAATTCTTCAATACAAAAAAACTTAAATTCAAGGTCCATGGTGCAAAAGAAATTCAGAAATGGCAATCAAAGTCATCTGAAATTGCAGGCTAGTGTTCAAAAAAACTTTCTTTTCTCAACTTCGAATGCTAATATCTTCCAATCTGTATGGTAAAACTTCATGAAAATTTTACCACATATTATTTGACTAGTAAAGTACAAGATCCTATGGTTAGATTCTAGAATTTTATTTTTTTTGGATGAATGCAGAAGAAATGGCAATTTTTAGTAGTTTTTGACAGAAGAATGGCCCTGGTCCTTTAGGGCTTAATGAATGGAATAAGAGCTGGGGAGGGTCCATTTCCAAGCCAAGGTGTGTCCACTTAATTTTTCTAAATGGGAATTGATTGCCCAATTGCTTTCTTACATATGTTAAAAGAATGTAGGATTTGTTTAAGTTTAGTAAGGATCACATTTAGGAACCCTTGTATATTACTTTTAAAATGCTTCACTGCTTGATTTTGGTCTAGCCATATCTTTTTTCAAACTGCGCGTGTGTGGGTTTTGCAAGACCTAAGATCAAGAATAGGTGCCTACGACATAATTCTTTGGAAATTCATAAGTAATTCATAAATGATCCAAAAAATATGAAACCACTTTTGTAAGATTTTGCATCAATTTTTCTTCAAGTGAAAAATAAGTCAAATAGGCATCTAGAAACTAACAAAAAGGCCCAACAACCCTTAAAGTAACAGTTTATGAGCACACTACCTTACACGAACACTTTTGGGTGCCTTCACTTTAACTATAAAAACAAAGCATGCACCCATAGGTTCAATAATTGGAGCATTTTGGTGACTACTTACATTGGCCATGGGAGTCCGCATCCTTGAAGGGGTAAGCTTGTTCATCCTTTTGAGAATTTTTGTAATAAGTTAACTTAATTCAGGATGTGAGATCAAAAGATGATTGCCTCCCAAAGCTTTGGAACAGCCCCAATAGGGCAATGTTAGAGCATCCCCACCAATGTGTTCTGTATCCCTAAAAATTTAGGGAGAAGACCTCAGATGGGGATGGGGATACAGAAGCTTGCGCGCACCGGTCTCAAAACAAGATCTCTACCCCAACTTTATAGAGAACTCGATAAAAGTTGGGCCCAAATAGAGAACTCGCGAGGTCTCATCTCTATAAAGTCAAGGTTGACTAGTTTGAGGTCCCAAGTTTGGGGATCAGAGAACACGTTGGTGGGAATGCTCTTAGAGCATCCCCATCAGGGAGTTCTCTTTCCCTAAACTCGGGACCTCAATCTAGTCAACCTTGACTTTATAGGGATGAGACCTCGCGAGTTCTCTATATGAGCTCCAATATAGGGAATTGGGCCCAACTTTTACCGAGTTCTCTATAAATTTGGGGTAGAGCTCTTGTTTCGAGACCGGTGCTCGCAAGCTTCTGTATCCCCATCCCCATCTGAGTTCCTCTCCCTAAATTTTTAGGGATACAAAACTCCCTGGTGGAGATGCTCTTAGCCTGAGTCATCCCAGTTTGGGTTGCTTGTTTATTGTGAATGAACAGTGAGTGGGTTCCCTCAACGGAGGGCTGCACTATAAGGTCAAAACACCCATTACCGTTCTGCAGTCCAATTCCATCAAGTAGACCAGCCCAATTCCGTCATCAACTTTGGCCCCAATTCCGCCTAAAATCCCCTCCAATTCCCTTCCTTTTATGACAAAATCAGAGAATTCTATGACAGAATCAAGGATTTTTATGACAACAAGGGTTACGTGTCACTCCATTAATAGAGAATATCTAGTACTTGATTAGGTGGTAATGGGTTGTTTATGGGACAATTTTGACCCCACTCTATACATGGTTTTGTAATTTCAGGACTGACCACTTCAAAAATTCACAGAAATTACAATTTTAATGGGAAAATTATAATTCCACTTGGGTTTGATCCGTGAAACAAAATCACACCTCTGAAAAATATGTGCCCTTCTTGAAATTAACCCCAACATAGTCAGATTGCAAATCAGGGGGGTGATAGGTAGTTCTACCTTATTACATGTGGTCAGTGGATTCTTTTTGCAAGCATGGATTGGATGCAGTGTTTATTCTAAAACATACTTGCATTCTTTGAATGATCGAACATTTCGAAAGTGAAATTTTGGAATTGCACACATTAGAAATAATAACCTGTGTTCCTCTTGGGGACACTACAAGGTTTTGGTAGGTTCCTATGATCTCAATTTTTGATGTGATTTTCTGTTTTTTTTTTGAAGATAGAAAATACATTAGTTTTCTAAGAATATAATTTTTTATTCTAATTGGTGTCCCAAAGCAAAATTTATGTCACCCTAGGCTCAAAATGGCAAGTATTGGATAGAACAAAAACAATCACAACAAGTTGAATTTTTTTTTTAATAATTTTGTTTCTTGTAGAAAACACTCTTATCCAATTGGAAAGATTTGATTCATTCTATTTGGAATAGTGATGAGAATCTTGTTTTTTGGACAATCTAAGCCTTCTTTTTTGAAAAAAAACCCCTTGAAGGATTCATTTCTAAATGCAATTTTCACAATTTTCTCCTCCAATTTTTTTGACATGGTTAAGTTTGCTTGCTAGATCAATCTCACCATTGCAATTAGTGTGTTTCAATTCCATTTTAAAGCTATTAAAGATTTAGTTTTTTCTTATATCTCACATCTACTTCTGCGTAATAATTTTTTTAAGGGGGGGATGAAAATTGAGATATTTTAATTTTAAAAAACATTCCAAAAACTCTCAACTCAATTCTTCGACCTAAAAATTTTAAGTTAAAAATATTCGAAGTCAAAATCTAATTGCAAAAGGTGCAAAAAAATCGATTTTCTTCACCTTAAACATTGATATCTTGCCATTTGTGGGGGCAAAGTTTTTGAAATTTCTACCAGACATTGTTATACAAGATGTCTAGTGCAAGATCCCACAGTTAGATATGCAAATGAAAACAAAATTTTGAAAGTTCTGCACCTTGCAATTGAAATGGCAATTTTGAGTGATTTTTTGACAGGGAAAAGTCCTTGATTCTTTAGGCTGGGGGGAATAAAAACCCAACACCAAAACATACAAAAATTGAACTCAAATGAAATACATTGTTTTTCTCCCTACACAGCACCTGAATGGATGAGAACAACTGCGTTGATGGCCGAGATGGGGTTGGGGGAGGGGGGCACATCCGGGTTATGGCCAGGATCCCACCTCCATCTGGGCTTCTGAGGAAAGGAGTTGGTGCACATGGTGCAATGCACTGGAACCTTTTATTGCGGTCCCCTGGTGGCAGTCAGTGCTACTGAGATGACAAGCATACTACTGTTCCATAATAGCACCACCGGCACAGTGGCTGGCATAGCTACTGGATGACCTGACCCAGCTCAGCTTATCCCAATATGGAAATGGTCTGGAAACAGATACTCCAAGGGTGCTATTCTGGAGGGAATCTTGGCCACCACACAGGCTCAACAGTAGGGGATAGACCCTAAAAGGAAATGATCCAAATCGGAGTCATTCATTGAGAGTGGAGCCCCGTGCAATCATGAATATTTTGGCCGGGTACGGCTCCTGAAGTTGAGTTTTCACAAAGCAACTTGTATAATGTAAACAACCATAGAATGAAATCTAGACAAATACTGGGGATCCTGCTTTCCACGTTGCAGAGTTGACAAGGAGGAACAATAGTAAGAAGACCTAGAACCCCAGCTATACATATATGTATGTGGAGAATTTAGGGCAACTGGCTGACTCCATTCGTCTTGTGGGATCAGGGCTATACCTTCAAGGAACTTAACCCTTAACCCTGGAGCGCTCCGACGTCCATTTTCTGGACGATGAACAGATTCAGATCCTTGTTTCTGTCTCACTCCTGCTTGGATGAAGGTCATCCTAATTTTTGGTGATACTTTACCAAGTTGTTGTCCTATCCATCGGTTGGATTTGGTGTTACTAGAATATATACATTTCTAAAATTAAGTATGTCAAGTGGTCAATTTGCATTGACTTTAGTTCAAAACTAGATGTGCAAAAATGGATCAAGGTGGATTGACCCCCTCGCTCGTCCTTACTAGGGGTGCATGTAAAAAAAAGCCCCCTATTTTGGGCCGTTCTAGGGTATACTCTCGACCTCCCTAAACTAATTTGGGGTCTCTAATTGCAAAAATGAATTAAAATTTTGCAAAAAAATTCATGTGCGAAAAATAAATAATTCCAGGGTTTGCCCGCAGGACCGAGCGAGGGGGTCAATTCTCCCTAGCCCAAAAATGAGGTCAAAGATGTAAAGGTCACAAAAATTTCAAAAAATCACCATATGAAGAGAACCTTATTTCAAATCCATTCCAACAAGTTTTACTCAAAAAATGATAATATTTTATTTGTAATTGAATTTAGAAGGAATTCTAAAATTTTCTTTTCAAAATTTATAGAAAAAAGATTGGTGATAGCATCAGTAGATCTAACCGTACGGATAGAATTTAAAAATCAAAATCTACAGCTTTCATTTGTATAGCAATTCCAAAATATTCTTCCAAATTGTAGTTTATAATGTTTTTTCTCAAATCGTCAATTTTGGAGATGAGTCTAGACATTTAGGGATTAAGTGCTCCAATGTCCATTTTCTAGACAATGAATAGAAGGCTTAGCAAGGCGTTGTTTAGTCCAACTAATTTTTCATTCATCCAATGTAACACTTGAATCTTGAAAAGACAACCTTCCTTAATAATCAATTTCATGAAATTTCATGATTTTAGTTATGCTCAAAGGGTAGGCTTTGAAAATTGGTGAAGAAATAGATGTATAGATTAGTTATAAACCATTCTACCGTTAGAAGTTGCCAAAAAGATTTCATGACAAATTTGTCAACTCTACCTTGTTTTCAATATGAACTATTTTGTGCCAACTACACTCAAAATCAACAAACATGTAGACACATGGTAGTTTTTGCATTTCAATATCTATAATATAGGTACATAATGGAAACTTCAAATTGCCATGTCTTTTATTGTGATTGGATTTGTCAATTAATATGAAATTTCAAGAAAGTAGTATAGACAAAGTGTAGTTTGCTATCAATAGGAATTCTTTGAAAATTCTTGAAAATTAAAAAATCTAGTAGAACAAAAATGCTACAAATTAAGGTAGCATACTTTGAAATGGTTCATTAAACTTAAATAGTTAGAATGTGCCTTCTTTGCTCTTTCTCAAGGAGACATGGAACTTCTTACTATATGTCTCGTTTTTTGGATTCCCATAAATAAGATATGTATTGTAGAGCTAAATTTATGCCTTGAAATGATGAGAGCAAGTACATATTAATTGTTTAAGGTCAGTGAATCCTTTCACATCATGCTACTTTAATCCCTAAATGCCTATGGCCTTTTTGGGTTTAAATATCATTGCTTTTAAAGTGCTATAGGTCTAAATGTCACTAAGGTATAGAAATCACCCGTATTTTAGTGTTGAAAAATGCTAATTTTAGCAACTCATTTGGAGGTTTCAGCATACTAATTAAAATGCTAAAATTTTCCTAGCAACACATTTTGAGGTGAACTTTGATATCTAAACCTACTCAAGTGAAAAGACTTCAAACTAATAAAGTGCTTCAAAACTAGCATACAAACACATTGGTGAAAGAAAGCATTATTCAAATGACTCATTGTGTCTACAAAATGGCTTTGAAGTGTCAAAAAATAGCAAAAAAAGTTGCAAAAAAAATAGGTAAGGTTGAACGTCCTTCTACTAAAATAAAATGCTTCTCAAGACACTCATAACTTCTTGGATTGATATGAAATTTTAACCACACAAATAAGACTAGTATGCACAACTTTCCAATTTATTTTATTTTATTGGAAACGCACATTTGTATGAAGAAGAAACAAGCCCTTGAAGTTCATTGTAACCCCCAAATGTTTGGATTTTGAACTTTGAATTGCTCACAAACATTCAAAACAACTTGGATAGACATGAAAATTTTACAGCAATAAAAAGACTATAAGGGGAATATAATCCAACAATTTTTTTTTATTGATAACGGACATTGGATGAAGGAGATACAAGCCCCCAAAGTTGCAGCCATCAAAACGCAGTTTGGTGAACTTGAATTGACCCGATGAACTTGGGATGGCTTCCAAAAACTCATTACATCTTTGATTTATCTATAAATTTTACCACACAAACTAGAAGAGAAAACGCAGATTTTCCAACAAGTTTTACTAAATTTGAACTGAGGATGCAAAAGTTATAGCACTTTGAGTTGGACTTCCAAACTATGGACACTGTTGGTCCTCTGGGGTGCTCAGAGGTAAAAGCCTAGACTCCCATTGCTATGAACTTCCTTGAAGGGAGGACACTGCTCCACATCTCCCTCACCTGAACACACATCATCTGTCTGCCCACACACTTGAGGAGGACACTGTGTGACCACTAACTCAGTTAGAATGCCTGTTTTTCTATGGACCCTTGCTTTTAAGGATGACAGAGGTGGCTTTGACATCCTGATTTGACACCGAAAGTTCTTCTTCGGTCGGTCAGTCCGTCGGTCCACATACAATGTTATGTTCACCCGGCCCTTTTCCTGCTCCTGAGAAAACCAAAAAAAAACATAAAGTGAGTTACCCCCCTGCCATTCAGTTGCGTTGCATGGTACTTGTACTTGGCCAGTTCCACACATCATTAAGTAACGTACTGGTCCTCTTTGTGGGAGGGAAATGACTGCTGGCTGGGCTGGGCTGGGTGTTCTCGCAGCTTTTTGCCGCTGCCGTGTGCACTTCAAGACGAGATGAGAGGAAGGATGTGACTTGACCCCCCTGTTGCACGAATCTTAACTTTGTTCATGGGAGTGCACAAATCCAGGCCTATTGCTGCTGTACCCTACCCCTGCATAAATTAGTTGGACACTTCGACGGACCCTTCTTTAGGGTTTGAACTTTCCAAACCAAGGTTGCAACTAAGCAAGGTGAAAACATCAAAAAACTGTCAATATTAGCAATCCAACATAGTTTGAGGTACCTTTCTCATCTAGATTTTTTTTATGGAGTATTAAAAAATAAAAATTATGATTTTTGGAGAAGAAAAATTAGAATTTTTGAATAGGACATGTAATTTTTATGAATTTTCAAGGTGGGGACTCCCTAGGCCACCAAGACCATCACATAGCTTGGTCATAAAACCAAAATCTAAAGAAATCACTAGTTAACTAATCTCAGTTAAATATGGGAATGGTTTATGACAATTTGGGGGACACTTACAATGGAAGTTTACTTGTAAAGAGTGGATACATGGATGGTTTGGGTGTTTTCGCCATATATGTTGATAAAAGATGCAAATGTCAAAACAAACAAACCACATGTAGTGTAAAAATCTCAGTCAAGGAGGAGTTAAAAGTCTTGGGGCCCAATCAAGTAAGGTAAAAAGAAAACTTTTTCTTCTAATTTCAAACGTTATAATCTTTCAATCTATGCAGTCAAAGTTTCTGAAATTTTTCCAGCATATTCCTATAATAGTATAGTACAAATTGTATGTTGAATTTTGGAAAAAAGAAACCTTTTTTATTTTTATTTTTTTCTTAGTGCCCTAAAAAGAGGCATTTTTTCACAATTTCTGCCCGAAATGTGCCTCAGTATTTCAGGTGTTAAAATGTGAAACTAGCATATGCAGGATTGATCACACCATTATCAACCAGTTCTAAAATGATCCATCTGCCTCACAGAAATAGGAACCTTCCAACTCAGGTGCCAATGGTCACTCAGATTGAAACCCCAGGCACTCCAAAGGATATACAGGACGAATATTACATATTTGAGGGAGACATCACGAAGGAAAGATCTCTCTGGGTCAAAAAATGTTAGGGATGGATAGACCTTACAACAAACACAACGAGCATGACCTAAAGAGAGTTGATCGAAGGGCTGGACTTGCACATGACTGTACAGTCAGGTCCAGCTCAATTACGAATTCCTGCATTCACAGGGAAGAAAAACATGATTTGCTTCCAACTTTGACGCCCTCCCGAGGGCTGAAAAATTAATTTTTTTTCACGAATTTTTTTTCACAAGATCCTCTTTATTCTAATAACGTATGTGCCAAATTTCAAGTCCAAATGATTTATACAAAAGAAGATATTCAAACATGTACCAACATGTGTAGTTAAAAAAAAAAATTCATTACCATCAACTTTGACACCCTCCCAAAAATTGAAAAAAAAAGTTTTGGCCATGAAATTTTTGGTGTGAGATCAGTTCTATGTTTATAACGCATTTGCCAATTTTCAAGTTCAAAAGATTTTCCCACAAAGAGATATTTGAATTCTACCAACTGACAACTGTAGCCCTGAGAAACAATTTCACTACGGCCCAACTTTGACACCCTCCCAAGGGCAGAAAAATTGTTTATTTACCATGGAATTTTTGTCATGAGATAAGCTCTATGTTGATAATATGTGAGACAAATTTCAAGGCCAAAATATTTACCAAGAAAAAGATATTCAAAATCTACCAACATGTGTTGTTCTGGAAAAAAAATCATAACTACACATGTTGGTAGAGTTTGAACTACTCTTTGTGAGAAAACATTTTGAACTTGAAATTTGGCACATTAGTTATTAACACTAAGATGATCTCACACCAAAAATTTCATGGCCAAAACTTTTTTTTTCAATTTTTGGGAGGGTGTCAAAGTTGATGGTAGTGATTTTTTTTTTTTTAACTACACATGTTGGTACATGTTTGAATATCTTCTTTTGTATAAATCATTTGGACTTGAAATTTGGCACATACGTTATTAGAATAAAGAGGATCTTGTGAAAAAAAAATTCGTGAAAAAAAATTAATTTTTCAGCCCTTGGGAGGGCGTCAAAGTTGGAAGCAAATCATGTTTTTCTTCCCTGTGAATGCAGGAATTCGTATTTGAGCTGGACCTGACTGTACTACATATCTTTTTCGAGAAGAAATAACATTCTGTACGTTTCAAGAGATTTCCACCCTTATCTTAGATTCTTGGGTAAGGATTTGAATGAAAGTGACCACTACCACCTAAACTAGGAGAACAAAGTGCTGGAATGCACACAAGTGACAGAATACGAAAATGGTGATGAAAGCTCCCAGAGAAATTCAGCATCTGGCAGTGGAATTCAGAGTACAACGGACTAATCTGCACCCCAAGACAGTATTCTCTGAGACTTCTGAAAGCAGGGCTCCTTGATTGAGAGATGATGCATACTCTGATGGGAATTTGACATGATAAAAATTCCACAAATTTCTGCTGTCCATGTAGTACCAAAGATATTCTCACAATGCCTCAAGAATCTCTTCAGAAGCTCCCTCGCAATAGACTTGCCATTGCAAAAACTTGCAAAGGAGCTGCACAGAATACAGCAACTCAGCAATCAATCAAATCCTCAAGCATTCATTCATGATCTTCCAACCAAATAGCACAAGTCCGGTACCAAGTCAAAGCTAATGTTCCCTGACATATATAAAAACTGCTTTCAATTGCTTTCAAATAGGTTCTACAACAGCTGCACTAGTGCACTTTTGAGTGATGTCTTTCATAGAGCCGTAGTGTAACTGGCTCCAAGCTTTCAATAGATGCCGGCAAGGATTACAAATCTTGTTCTAATGCACAGGAACACTCTTTAAAAAAATGGGTCATCCATACACTTGTATTTCGTGTACTTGCTTTAATGAGAGCACTTTGGCTGAAGGTACTTTCAGATTGTGATGCATGACTTGTCTAGCCGGTAAATCTTCACAAGCTGTGACTCATCCAAAGCCATTTAAACTTCCTAAATCTATTTAAGCCGATATTTTACACCAAAAAGAGCAGTGCTTGATGTAATAGACGGAACAGGGCTCTCTAGCACAAAGTGAGGCAGGCATCAGCCCAAGCCCCAAGCGGCTTACGGAAGAGACCATCCACCAGAAAGAAATGTTTTATGGAAGCTTGTTCCAGTTGCAATAACAAAGAATACTGCAAACATCCAGTCAAACCATGTTAGTGACTCGACCGTGACTTCAACCTCCAAGTACATCAATGAAATTAAAGAAATTCTGACAATGTATGACATCTCAGGGCAAAATACACTCTGACCAGGGTTATTGGAGCTTTGCTTCCTAAGTCATGGAACTAATCGATACCTGAGAGCAGTGACCACAACAGGAAAAACCATACCTGGAATTCCTGAAACAACATGATCAGGACGGGATATAACTGAATACAGGGTTGCTCTTTCATCCACCTTCATCCAACATTGCTTCTTGTAATCTGTGAACAAGTGGCGAATTATTATCCTGCTTGACCAATACTTTAAAATCATGTTATTAAAGAGAAGAGAATCATGAAGGTGGCTATCTACGGAGGCACGATCTATTGCAGACAGAAAGAAGAGGAAAAAAACTGGTCTCACCATTATTGTCATCCTCATCATTTGCATCCTGCAATTGCCTCCCGACATCATTCTCCAACAGCCAGTGCACAACTTGTTTTTTTGAGAGAGGTTTTGCAGCATTGGACTACGCAATAAAACAGCAAGTAACCGGTCCTTAGGATAGGAAGAACCCTGTAAAACTTGAGAAACGAATTCGATACCACAGCGTGTCCTTGTTTACTCAATTTCAATTTACTGACACCAATTCTTCTTCAAATATTACTTCCACAAAGGTGGACACTTCGAACTCCTGACCGGGCCCTGCAGGCAAATATCTAGAAGCTCTATCCACAAGAGAGGCACGTATAGGAAAACCCCTAGCTCTTCAACATTGCAAATCATGTATGTGGCATATTCAACTAATTAAAGGAAATCGAGGATAGCAAGAAGCAGATACTTTTTAAAACGTAAATGAAGCAAAGAGTGAACATACAAGATAGTAAAGCTCCACCCGTTTGCGCGAGTATTCATGCCTCGTATCCCAAACTAGGCTGGGTGCACCGTCGCCATAGGCGTTTCAAATGTTAAGGAGACCAAAGCATTGAAGACCCTTGTCCGCCAACAAAGCATAATTCAGTGTCTGGAACCTTGACTGAAATTCTATACGTTTCAAACTAAGCGAAATTGGACTCTGTATCAACCAGTTGAAGCTCAAAAACAATGGCTTACAATCATCTCTCAGAAACTTAAGACCAATGTCATCGATAAGTTAAGGTAACTTTGAAGAGATTCAAGATTGCCAAACAACGGTACGAATTGAAACTAGACAGAATATAATAGCATGAACATTCCTAACTTGCCAAAAAATAAAACACCAAATAGCAGCAAAACATATTACAAGACAATATGGTTTAAGAAGGATATGATGTCCAGATGTCCGCCAAATGTGTCCATTTCGAAAAAGTCTTCAATGAAATCTGAAACCATCACCTCCGCATGAAGAAATAGAACTGGCCAATGCATCATCGCGCTCTTATCTACCCACGGTTTACGGCCTTCTATTAAATGGTTGTACATTGCCCGGCCTATTCTAACATTTCTTCCCTCCAACAGCGTGGCCAATTTCTGCACATATCAAAACCCCTAGACTCAAAAATCTACAAGGATTCATGAAATGAGACCAAATTCCAACGCATAAACCGTTGCACATAACTGTGACTTCCAAAACAACAATCAAAATATATAAGATAATATTCAGCAAACATGCATTCATGATTGGGAAATCACTCAGCTAACCTCAGATCCTTTAAGAGCTTCTATGTCACGTTTCTTCTTGGCGTCTTCCTCGTCCTGGATTGATTTTGCTTTATCTCCAATTTTTTTAAGTTCGGTGTTTGAGGGATCAATTTGCAAACCCATTTCAGCCATAATCAAGGCTTCTGGAATCAACTTCAGGGCTAGGGCAGCTTTAGCGCCACGGAAGTATGCCTGCACGAGAAAGGATCTCAATACTTTTTAAAACTTGTTTTCAAAGTACACAAGAATTCAATGTTTTCGGACTTTCAGTGAAATAAATGCCACTATTGGCCGAATCGAAAGATCACCAATCATTTTCAAACACATACCAATGGACAAAAGGTCACATTCAAAATATCTTTACAAAATAAAATGATCATTTGGATCGTACTCAAAAGCTAGGTTGTTTTGTTGCTTTAATATTTTGTAGACTACGTAAAAGGCAACATTACAGCTTATATTAAGCTCCTCAAGTCTCAGCACCATCTTTAGTATTTCTGATCAGCAAGACATTAAAACTTAATTTAAAAGTTAAAATGTAGCGCGTTTAGCTGACGCATAGAGCTTTACTGTTAGGGGAAAAACCGGGAGGCAATGGAAACAGAATGGTCATACAGATGGATCTCATTCTATATATCGATCATTTGGAATTTAACACACCTTAACGTTGGCTTGATTGAGTTTTACTGCTTCCTCAGCATCCTCATAGGCCCGTCGATTATTTCCAAGAAGTAGATTGACGTGAGCGCGGTTAGCGTAGCACACCGAATTGTGCAGCGGGTCTGAAATATTCTGAGTAATCGCCCTGGTGTAGCAATCTATGGCTTCTGTATAGTGCTTCTTTCCCATTTTCACAAATTTGTTTCCTTCTTCCTGCAACACACAGCACATAGCTTTACACGAATTGCTCAGAATACATTTAAGCAAGAAAAGAGTTGAACCTTGCAAAAATTGAATAGAATTAAATTGCGACTCTATTCACGAAAAAATCTCTGATCCATCACACAATGCAGTGATACATCACTAGATGAAACTCGTTTAGTACTCGTAAGTGTGTGAAGTGATAGACGTGGAAAATCTGTACTTTTGAGAAGCTTTCAGCGGGCCAATTTGTCCTGCATAATGAGGACGACTAAAAGCCGAATTGAGCTGCAAATTGAAATTTGTGTGCAAAAATGAAATCCTAGAGTTGACAAGAAACACTATTCAAAGCTTCATACCTTGAACTCAATGGCAGCGCTTTCCTTGATGGCGTCAATAGCATCCAAGTCAGCCTTCTCAGCATCTGTCTCCGCATTCACTCCAGCCGGCATAAACAGAGCCATGACGATTCAATCAAACAAGCCGACGAACTCTCAAAACCTCCTTTCCACGCCGATTCTCCACAATCCGCAGCAGATACCGAAATTTTGAAACCAAATTCAAAAGCAGGGTGCAACAGAGTCGATTCTTTCCCGACAAGTTCAGAAATCCTAATAAACCTGTCCGATTCTCCAGAACACCATTTCAAAGGGGAATCCTCAGTTTGCTAAAATTCTTGACACGCTCTAGAGCACTTCCAGTGTCCACGAGGAAACCCTGATCCTTAAACCCTACAAACAGAGTCGAAGGATATGGAAAAACCCTAATTCTGAAATGCAGATGTCTTCCCACCTGAAACCCTAAAAGATCCCGCAGAGACTTGGATTTTGTGAGAATTGCAGCAACTGTATGGATTTAACCCAAAACCGTCACTTTTTACTACTGAGCCCAGTTGCTATTATGAAAGGAGGTTCCAACGGCCAGGGTGAATTGACCCCCTCATTGCCCCTCCAGGGCAAACCCTGGAATTTTTTTATTTGCAAGGCTTAATTTTTTTTTGAAATTCTGAATTCATATTTGCAATCAGAGGCCCCAAATTACTCTGAGGAGAAGCAAGAATTACCAAAAAATTGGCACAACATACGGGGCTTTTTTTTCAAACCAACGTTGACCAGGGCAATGAGGGGGTCAATTCTCCCTGCGCGGTTCCAACGCACCAAAGAACGCCACATTTGGATATTGTATGCAAAGTTATTAAGGGTTAAAGTTCGTTTCTAAAAGTGCTCCATCCAAATAGGTACATAACTTAAATTCAAAATGTACAAACCTTCTAGATGGCGCTTTAAGGTCAGGTGACATACTACCTTAGTGTCACTGACTGCTTGAGAATTGAAAGAACTCACAGGATTGTTGGTCCCACAGAGTTCAACAGGAAAAGTTGATGGTCTCTGCTAACAGGAACCAAGAGAAATCACGGTCGTAGGGTAAACACTAGGGTTCAAATTGTGCTTCAAGTGCCTCACTAAGGGCTCTAAAGTCCATATCATGGATGATGAATAGAGTGCTTTAACTTGAAGGCAATGTTTAATCCAAATAACTTTTTTTATTTATCCAAAGTAATACTTGAATTTCTAAAAACAATCTTTTATCATAAAGAATTTGATGAAATTGAGTTAACTAATGTGCTTGTTTAAAGATATAAGCAAAAATGTGCAAAATTTAAAAAAGGATTAAACATTCAAAAGTTATTTTTGGACATGCGCAATCCTATTGACAAAGTAGTCACCCAAGTATTCCTAGATCCGTTGATCAATAGGTGCATTCTTCATTTCTATAGTTTCCATAAAGATGAAAACATGTGATGAAGATCAAAGTATCACTATTTTTTACAAAAGTGTCCAAAATTGCCACTTTCTAGTGCATTGAGTAGAATTGAAATATTAAAACATTTTTTTTATAACTTTCAACTATAAAAATTTGTACAAGATAGCTATAGGAATTTTGGAATTTTTTTTTCAAACCATTTGACTATGTAGATTGCAAGATTATAATGTTTGAAATTAGAATAATAAATTAGAATAAGTTTTGTAATTTTCTACACATTTTCATAGTCGTATAGGTCACTACTCACTAATTTATCAAAAAACTGAAAAAAGAAAATTCCAATTTTCACTCAATTCACTGAAAATGGCAATTTTAGAATTATTTTAGAACCATCAACTCAAATTCCAGTGAAAAAAAATTAATGAGATTTTTTTCCCCACTTAATTTAGAAAAATAAATATTTGCCATTTTTTGAAATCTTGCTCATGTATTGCTTCTTTTTGGACATCCTCTAAATGCAAGATTTTTGTGTATGTTAGACACCTCCTTTGTATTACAAAACTAATACAAGCATGTATCTTTAATAAAATTTCACTTTCATCCGTTCAAAACTGAATTTGTATGAAAATACATGAGCCTTCAAAAAGCTCCACAGAAGCTTATTGTCCTTTAGGGGTTAAAGTCTTTAAAATATTCATGTAGATTGTATAAAATAGTTCATATGATAACATTGAATCAACAATACAAGAAATACTGAATTTAAAAACAAAATTAAAAATATTTATTCTTTGAAATTTATCAAAAAATATATTTGAAAATGAAATATTCCCTCAAAGTTGTAGTGGCAACGAAGGGAAAACTAGACATACTTGCATACGTATGACTATGTCAAAAATTTCAACACCAAATCTAGGGACCTAAAAAGTGTAATTAACTAATCAAAATCTTGAGACAAATTTGTGACCATTGTGTTCATCCAAAGAAAGAAATTATAAACAAGTAGATAGAATTGAAATGGAGTCCAATCCAATTGTGACCCCTAAGGTTTGCATTATGAAAATGCAATGTGGAATTGTTGGCAATTTTAAGAATTCAATAAATAAACCATGTGATAAGTATACATGACAAAAGATTCAATCATTCTTCAAAAACCTTAAAGGATGTATTTTCAATTATCATTGTAACCATATAAAAAATTTACTAAGTCACCTTAAAATCCATAAGGATGAGAATATTCCCCCAATGATAATAAGGATAAGTTATATGTTTTTGTTTTGAACCTTGTGATGTAATTTTATTTTTTCAAAATTAAGTTGACCAAAATACATGTGAAATATTTCTTAACATTTTTAAAAAAGCTTCTCAATCTGATAAGTCTAAATATGCCCAATGACCAAAGGTAGAAATCTCATTCAAGAGTGGACTCTTAACTAATTCACAAATGCTTAGCTGCATAAATCACCACGTCAATCACACGTCAAAGAACATTGAGTTGAGGGGAATGCAGAAGACAATGACCACAAGACTCAATACAAAAAGCAAATATAGCCAACAATAGGGAGGAACAAAAGATTGGTATGATAGTGGGCCCACTTATAAAAAACCCAGTAGTGGGTTGAAAGTAATTCTTGCACCAATAATTGATAGTGTTCTATGTTTGCAACAATGTTCAACAATTAGTGTTTTGTGGTAGATTTAGACCACTATTATTCCTTAACTAATCCTCAATGTTTTGAAACAATGTTTGAATTGTCTAATTTGCAATTCGTATAACTTAAGATGCCTACCTACCTACAAACTAAAATTCCTCATAACTTTCATCTCATTAATCAAAATGGAATGATTCAAAGCTTTTCATGTATATTAAAATCTAGAGAATCAATTTCAAATCCGAGGGCTAAATTTGGGCCTATTGATTACTTCTATTTTAAATCCGAGGGTTACACGTTGAATTGTCAAGCAGTTGTTGACAGCCAAAAACAATTTTTGGATTTGTTTCTTGGGATGCGAAGGTCCACAAATCATTAGATGAGATTGGAGGGGGGGGGGTGGAGGGCTGTTTTGGGTCTGTTCCCAGCTCCGTTCCCCTCGGTTTTCTCGAACTCCGGTGTCAATTTTTTTTTTCAAAATAAATAAATAAATAAATTTAAGTCTTTAAAATGAAAAACAAAGTTTTATTTATTTTATTTATTTTATTTATTTCTTGAAAAAACTAACCTGACAGTCTCTCGGCCAGGTCAGCGCAAGCGGGTTTCGGCGAGTTTCAGGTGGGTTTCGAGTTGGAAACTCGTAGCCTTCCACAACAGCCAAAACACATGTAATGGATGCAAGGGTGTTGTGCATGTCTTTTCTATATCAAAAAGCGAATGATAACACTTTCTAGGATGATGGTGTACGTTTTGATGGATTCACACCTTACGTGTTGGAAGATGCTAGATATCCTGTTATGGGCTAGTTGGTGGTGCCCCATAGACAAACGTCACATCTACCAGTAGCAGACTATTTATTCAATCGTAGGCTCCGCTAGGGCCGCGGTGTAGTTGAAAATGCATTTGCCATTCTCAAGCAATCGTTCCGTGAATTATTGACAAAGTCCGATCACTACAAGGGAAATTGTATCCTATTTGACAGGAAATTTGACAGAATTCTGTCAAATGTGCTGTAGATTAGGAATACTTGATTTGGACACTTAATTGACAAAATTCTGTCAATTCGGCTGTCATTTCGGACAAAGATACACATCAGCAAGTCTTCCTCTCACTCCTTTGCCACCATGGATTTTTTAATTTCCACATCATTTAATCCCAAAAAATATTTTTCAAGGATTTAATAAAATTCTTGAAATAATGGCTAGAAAAAAAATTGGATGAAATTTTATCAAATGAATGATAAGTTCTTAGATGAAATATTTTTAGATGATTTAAACTTTTTAATCAAATTCCCAAAATGTTGACCAAAACAAATCGAAAACATGGAGCTAATTTATTTACTAAATTATTTTCTTCCATGAATCATTTGTATTTTGTGAAATGAATGGGGAAGAGAATCTCCTTATATACACATATGGAGGTAGGAGGTAGACCAATCCATATGGGATATGTGAGTTTTTGAAGTTGTGAGCTCATACTGAAGTTAGAAATCCGTAATTTTGTAATAAAACTTAGATTTTAGATCTCATTTGAGCATAGTATAATATATTTTTTTTAAGAACTTTGAACTAAGACTAGTTAATATATGAATTGTAGTTTCAAGTTCAAAAATAATTTTGACATTTCAAGTTTTCAATAAAAAGTTATAGGCATATTTCAAAGAGGAAGTTTGAAAAAATATAATAAGAACAATTTCAAACACCTCTTTGAAATTGTTCTTATTATATTTTTTTAAACTTCCTCTTTGAAATATGCCTATAACTTTTGATTGAAAACTTGAAATGTCAAAATAATTTTTGACCTTAAAACTCCAATTCATATTCTAACTATTCTTAGTTCAAAGTTCTTAAAAAAAAATACATTATACTATGCTCAAATGAGGTCTAAAATCTTAGTTTTATTACAAAATTACGGATTTCTAACTTCACTATGAACTCTCACAACTTCAAAAATTCACATATCCCATATGTGTTGGTTGACCTCCTACCTCCACATATGTAGAGGGAGTTTCTCTCCCTTGAAGAAAGTAATGTTGTTGGTGGTGAATGGTTAAAGATTGCAACGAGGTATAATTTCTTATATAAACTTAGAAAATGATAGCCACTTCATTTTGTATCTAAAATAAAAATTGTATATAAAAATTTCTTGGATTTCTAGGAAGACATTAACTTTGTTTGACAAAATTGATTGAGAAATTGACAAGAATTTGACAGACATTGCAATATTGACTGCATTGACAAAAAACAAAATTTCACAAGTTGTGACTGTCATTTCGGACACTATTCTGTCAAAAAATTTGTAGATTAGGGCCCGTTTCCCTTGTAGTGGATCTCCATGTCACATTTCTTCCTAATGTCATTTTATGTTGTGCAATTTTGCATAACATGATGTTGAGTTAGTCCATTGATGATGTAGAATGCCTCTTGAATGTCTTACGCACTGAAAGCTTCATTGACAATGCCTACCTACATGGAGAAGCGGAAGCCGTTCATGTGGATGATGCTGTGGATGAGCAACCATTGCAGCAAGGACTTGCAAAGAGGCGGCAACTAGGCCTGTTTCTTGCCAGCCAAAGAGTTGCTCCTCTCTGACCGACATCAATAATTGACTATGAACCTCAAGTTTTCTGTACATATAAATACTTTTTTTTTATTCACACACACACAGATATATATATATATATATATATTTAAATTATTTTTTGACTGAAAAATTTGTACTATTCAAGCGCTAGAAGCATTGAGTTGTAATATAGGATGCTAAAAAATTCCTTAACCATATACTATGCTAAATAATTGGCTATATGTAGGCATACCATGAACTATATGTGTACAAAAAGACTATAAATAAAGTAACTCAGTAATGCCTATTCTTCATTCCAGGCTATTCCTATCCACCAAACTATTGTAGCGGATCTGGATCGGATAGCTGTGGAGTTCAAATTGCATGCTGCATAGGTGAAACAAACTGCTACAGAGCTTGAATACATTGCTGCGGATGTGGAACGGCCTGTTGTTTAGTCGGTGTAGCTTCAGTGTTAGTATCTGCATACCATGCTTGCCTTTTACCCAAGCTTGTGATTTCTTGTATATATTCTACAGTGGCCTTCTAAGACTGCGGATCAGACAATGTAGAGCTAGATCCATGAAGTGATTGAAGTCCAGCAGAGAATACGGCAACTAGATTTGATAAACATTGTACAACCTCGCCATGTTTCATAATAGCAAGTTTGGCATTGTCATTTACATTCTATGCATGGTCATGAAGTTGTTGGTCATGATGTCTCTAATAGTCCATTTGCTCTAAAAATAACTTCAACTGCACCTCAATTTTTGAACGCTCAAGTTCATGACTTGCTTTTGCAATGTCTTTGAGTTGAGTTGTCATTGCATCACCAATCAATTTGGTTGCTTGGGCAATGAATGTATGTTTTGACAGAGACTTACGACGAACTCCCGTGTTCCCTGGTTGTTGTTGGCCGCAACTGTCGCCAGTGTCATTGGAACTTAGAACGTAAGGCATCACTCCTGGTGGTAGCAATGTCTTTGGCCGCGACGTTGGAGTTGTTGTTTGGCTCTTTGGTATCATGCTAGGAATAGCTTGAACGTGGACTTTGGCAGTTGCAAGTGGCGACAAGTATGAACTAGATGTGTGGCCGATGCTCAACTCGTCTCCGACAATGAGATCCATTGGATCATCAGTGTCTTGCTCAGTAGCAGAGTCATGAGGTGTATGTGTTGCTTGTGTTCCATGAGTCACGTAATTGGAGTCGTTTGGTGACAATAGGTCGCGCATGTGTAGAGGTTGTATGCTTGGATGCTGCCCAAACCAGTCATGGATTTCGTAAAAAAATTCTTCTAGAAATAATCGGGGTAGACCCTCTACTTTCTTCTCACTAGTGCTAAGATTCCAGTAGTCAGGGGCATTGATTCCAGTAGTCAGGGGCATTGATTCCCGTTCTTGCAAAATAATCGGCAATACGTTTGTATTTTGGAACCAACAAATTCCACTTACTCTTACAAGCAGGGCCATCACGTAGACAAGGTGAAAATTCCGCCCTCATAACTTCAACATTGATGCGAGTCCACGTGCTGGAATCATGGTTCATGAGATCCTTGCCGTCAATGGTGTCAATCTCTAGTTGAAATAATTCATGCTTGGCATAAATGAGAGCAAGAATTTCTTGAGGCTGCCAATTTAATCCCCTGTCTTTACGGACACGTTTTGAAGCCTCTATGTTGTGGAAATCTTCAACAACAGTGTCTAGGCGTGGAAATCCAATTGCAGCGAAATTATGTTCGACGAAGAAGTTGTTTTGGTCCCCACCAATGCCTATACATGCCAAGCGATGGAAGAAGTCAGGAACTATACAATGCATTGTAGACTACATGTGATACTCAATTTAAGTATAAATCAATAATAATTAGAAAATCATGAATAAAAAAAACTAAAAATCAGCCATTTGTAAAGACTTGATAGTGATTACATTTCACCAAAAACTAGAAGTTGAAACCATCATGAATGTTTGGAGCGCTATGCGCAAGGGACCCCTATTCGCATGCATGTTGAGGACAAATAATTGTGTTTTTTTTAATACCCTTTGGTGGGCACATGCTCGTTTAGTGTGGGAACAACCTACAAAAAATTCAAGTGAACATCATAATTTTTGAATGCTTCATAGTACTAAAAACCCCTAAACCGCAAAGTGTGACAAATGAGCTAAATTGACATTTAATTATAAAATTATTTTTCAAAATTTATGAAAAATAACGAATCTCATGATTTCTCAGTTAGCCATCTTCAATAAAAATTTCAAGTCCATCAACTTTATTTTTTGAAAGTTATGATTGATGGCAATTCAATCACTTCAATTGTAACGCCAAATAGGACCGGTCTTTCTTGCAATCACCCAGCTTCGGTGGGTGTCGCTGGGTGTTCATTAGCGTGCTTCATGTAAGCTATTCACATGCATAGTACATCAAAAAATTAGTGAACTTCTTCATGAAACTGACTAGGGCGTTGGAGTGTTTTTTTCTTGTGTGTAGGGAACATGCCATGACAATGGAATAACAAAATAGTGGAATACGACGAGCACTAATCCATAACAGCCGCAGTTGCAGTTGCAGTTCCAACGGCACGACGTCCAAGATTCTAGCAATTGTCCATGACAGTAGGTACAAAATTACAAGGAAGTTCACTTCTATGAGACTACAAACTTGATGGTGGTATTCTTCAGCAATTGGAAGCGATGCATGCAGAGCATGCAACGGACAGTGACTGTGATCGACGTGGACCTGATTCTCGGAGTACAAAGGCAGAGCGCTTCACAAACAAGCTAGACAACCAATCGCTACAATGAATGGTATGATTCTCATCTTTGGCATTGTGTACTCATGATGTTGGTTTGTTTTATTCCAATTTCTTTGCACGGCATCACCATCAACATTGATTTGGTGTTTTCTTGTTACCAAGGCAACACAATTGACCACCAAAGTAACGGCTCCCTACTATTAAGGCCCAGGTAGAACCACCCCAAAGTTGGCATTGCTAGTTAATCGGCCCTTCTCTTGCCCATTAACAAAAACTAATCGTACTCATCTGAAATCTACGTTTCTAGAAGATTTAGTAAGTACTTACTACCAGTCGTTGTTGCCAAGAATTAAAGAAAATGCTTTCCGACGATGTACACCCCACCGCTCTTTTCTAGCACCAAGTGAGCGCCACATATGCATCCCTGTAGGATTGGCAGTTGTCTATGGCTACAAGTGTGAATGCCCAAAAAACTGTGGTCCATAGACCGCCTTCAAGTCCAACCAGTAATGCTAGATGCAGACGGACCTTTAGAGTGGTCATGTTTGAATTTACTAAGTATCTGTCTCCATTATTATAATCAGGAAATCCATTGTCCTTGTTCACTGCCCCGTGGAAAATTTTCCTCTGCTATTTATGTTTTCATCACTACCCTGCCTAAGGGCAACAACAAATTTTGGTTCTAGATCTACATGTTTGTGTGCACTAAATTTTTGCACATAGTTGTAAGCTCTAATGTCAGCGTTGTAAACGTGAATCGACAGAGAACTCATTATTGCACTCTACAGAAAAGGATGGATGAAAATTCGACGCCCTCTATTTTCTATGCAATGTTCTTTCCGTTCATCATCCACTTTCTGGACATTAGAGCGCTCCAGGGTTAATACTTTAAGCTAGATACTTCAAATTTGATTTTTTTTATCCTTCTTTAGTTATTTGAAATAACTTAGGCATGATGTTAGTATTGGAATAGGAAAAGACTACAAGCATATACGAAGAATGTACTCTTCATGATGAACACAGAATTGACCCTAAAGAACAATCACAAAACATGTAGTTTAGTGCTTTGGTGTTGCATGACAACAAAGAATGACACAGATGGACCAAATTGTAGCTTGTTGAAAAAGGATAATGACCTACTCGGAAATTATCCTATTAATATAATAAGTTCATTCCAAGGGAGACAGTCAAGTAGGAAATTTATGCTAATAGATTCATTCCTTAATTAGGTAACACAACTTTACTTAAATACACAATCTCTCATTTGAAAATACTCAGGTGAGCACAATGATGGAATAATTGATACAATTCACTCACAAATTAAACTAATTGGGAATTAGTTACAATGTAGCATCTAGGCTAAACATTCCCAACTTGTTCAAACATACACACACAACATAACCATTGATATGTAATTTCCACATTTATTAATTGCCATGGTGACAAATCACCGTTTACAACTTTTTATATTTTTCTTAAATTTTAAGTAAACATCCATTCAACATCACTCTTATCCAACTACAACGATCTCCACATTATCCCAACTTGGATCACACTTCCAATATTACTCATCAACTTAATAAACATTTAAACACACTACCATTGTCTTACACATCAACTCTCCATCTTCCACTCCTCCAATTAGGACACACACAATTATCACCACACAATGTTATTCCGAACATTGAATTTCTTTCATCTCCATCCTCATTCACAAGATCTTTCCATCCATCACATCACTAGTTCTTCACTCTACAACTTCAACCATTAAAACACCACACATGCACTTCTAATTAGTACACAAGAATACACAAAAATGAAAATAACACAGCACACCCGGCTAGGACACGACCGGAACTCTTTGACAAACGATCTAGAAAAATGAGAGAAAACACAACCCAAATAGGAACTAGGGTGGCGGTTACCACAAGGAAGAAGACAACCTAACCAACAACAACCACCCAATTTGGAACGTAAAGACCATTAACACACACAAACAACATTCATCCTTCCATGACACATTAGCTCCTATCATCATACTTGACCAACCCAACTAGAAACTAGAACTGGTACCCCTACAATTGGTCCTTAATATTTTCAACCCGAATTGATGGCACGATCTGCCACATAACAATTCTTAAATTTAAACTTCCTCCACACACCGTTAACAAAACTCCAAATTGGATCAAAATTACTTGGCAAAAAGACTTAATTGGACACAAAACTCACAACATCCTATCAAAATACTATAAAACATCCAAAAAGTCAATCCAAAATTGCAAAATAAACAATCTGACTAAATCATCTACATAGCTCAAATGGATCAAGAAGGTTCATTGACTGTAACCAAAAGGTTGTAATTAATTGGTTGGTGTGCTCCATTAAGCAAAGTGGTACTTAAACCCCTACACGTTGTTTACTATGTTTTCACCCAAAACGTTCCAAAATTGCCATTTCTAATACAAGTACCAAATTTTAGAAAAAAAATATTTTTGGACACATAACCATAGGCTCTTGTAGTATGATGGTTTGAGAAGATGTGGAAAAATTTCAAGCCATGTAGATTGCAAGATATTAGTGTTTGAATTAACAAAAGTTCTATTTTTGCCTTGCAAAAAACCAGGCTGCTACACTTCATAAGGTCACATTTGTATGACAAAATGTCCAAAATGATTGTAATTCTTTGGATCTATTCTTCAAGGCAAATTGCCTACATGCTTGAAATTTTTTAGATAATTTGGAATTGTACATTATATAGGAAAAAAATAGTAAGTAGAAAGAAGTAGAGAATGGTTCAAAATACTAAATTGTTAACAATTTATTTATGGAATTGGAAAATGTCAATCCCAATGGTTGTAATGTTGTAATAAACAATCTATACCTAATGTTTTTATATTTTTTCAATAATATTGAAAATTGAGTTAAATAAAAGACTTCAAAGTTTATTTTAGAGTAGAGATTTCATGACTACCCACAACTAAAACTCCTCATAACTTTCATCTCATTGATCAAAATAGAATGATTCAAAGCTTTCTATGTACCTACAAATCTAGAAAATCCATCTCAAATTTTTATTTAAAAAAAAAGGGATTTAAAAAAAAGTTTTTTTTTGTTTCCTAGGCTACCCATTGAGCAATGAAAACTACATTGTTGGGCCTTAAAGCTACTCCTTGGGCACATGTTGTGTGAAAATTTCAAAGAAAAAAAATAAAAATTTCATTTGTAGTATGCTACCCAAAATTGCTATATTGCCAAAAAACCATGCTTGGTCCTTAGGAGTTAAGGCCATTTGGAGAATAGCAATAAAGTTGTTTTGAGGGGATTTCCTCCTAGCACAAACTTCTTATTAAAGCTTTAGTTGCCAAATCAAACTCCAATTTTGTCTTAAAAAGCTAGGGTTAATAAGGCCTTTCCTCTTGCATGACAACTAGGATTTGGAGCTCAATCTTCTTGCTCTCATTGAGAAGTAAGGCTCTCTCTTTCTTCTAAACTAAAGTTTTTTCTTTAGTCTCTCTAGTGCTATCTTCTCCATAGCTCATCAATCCATTAGTTTTGAGAGTATTTCTTCTAAGTTTGTTAGATTTGTATAGGACGCTCTAGCAAAGTCTCTTTGTGTTTTTAGCCCATCTAAACACGGGGAATGCTAGTATGTGAGCGGGGAGCGGCGAGCGGCAAGCAAGGAGCGGGGATTGGTGAGCGGGAAGAGACTATTTTGAAATTTTTGATCAAATAGATAGGAAAAAATTGATGATAATTGGAACAGAAGTTTAGGAAAATTTAGAAAAAAAAGTTAAAAAATTTCTATGAAAACTAATGAAAGTACTTAAGAAAATGGGTGCACGAAGTTTAAAAAAATAGATGAAAGTGGATGAAAAAAACTGAATGAATGTAGATGATGAAAGTGGATGAAAAAATTGGATGAATGTAGATGATGAAAGTGGATGGAAGACATGGATGTAACTCGGAGAAGTGGATGAAAATAATGGAAGATATTGGATGCATGAAATCAATGTAGGGTCTTCTAACGAGATTAAAAGCATGCATAAGTGACGCTAAGGCATTGCTCGAACATTGCTCCGACTACACAAACATGAAAACCAAATCTTAGATAATAAGATGTATACACTGCGAACGTAGTCGGCTTCACAAGAATCAACAAAAAAGTGACATACTGGTTAACGAGGACTTCAGAAAACATACAATGGATATGTGGTGTCGTCTAGAACTCTAGATATATAGTTTGGACACCGGGTCACACAAATTCGATCGACAAACTACAGCCAGTCAGTTCCCGCGGAGCTAACAGAGCTTTAAAGATAACCTTATCATTTGAAGAAGCTACAACATTGCAACACGTGGCACAAGGAGCATCAATGTAGGGACCCACATTCACTAAGAACAAGAATAATGAAATCTGAAGTGAAGGTTACAGTGCTACTTGAAGAAAGCGATATGCAAGAAGAAAACCGGAAAATACAATGCAGTATTGTAATCTATTAAAAACTATAGCAAAATAGAATCGTCGGCTCCTAACTGCACAATGGAACCGCGCATGTCGAACTTGCAAGATTTATCCACCCGAGTCATTAGAAATTTCAGAAGATTTATTCTCTTTATTGTAATCAATAAGAAACTGTAGCAAAATAGAATCGTCGGCTTCTAAACCCAAGGGTTTAGTACAACCTCCCGCGAGAGGCTACCTTCGGGTTTAGGAAAGTCCCCCCTGCAAGGGGCTGCCCAAGGTAGTACAGACCCCGCAAGGGGTTGCCGCGGGGCTGCACAGTCCTCTCCCGCGAGGGGCTACCGCGGGACAACACAGCCCCACCCGCGAAAGGCTCCCGCGGGGCAGCATAGCCCCCCCTGCAAGGGGTTGCCCCAAGGCAGCACAAATCCCCCGCGGAGGACTACCCCAAGGCAACGCAGATCCCGCGAGGGGCTACCCAAGGTAGCAGAGTCCTCTCGCGAGGAGTTGCCCCGCGGCAGCACAGACCCCGCGAGGGGCTGCCCCTAGGCAGCGCAGATCCCGCGAGGGGCTGCTCCAAGGCAGCGCAGACCCCGCGAGGGGCTGCCCAAGGCAACAGAGTCCCCTCACGAGGAGCTGCCCCGTGGCAGCACAGACCCCGCGAGGGGCAGGCCCAAGGCAGCGCAGACCCGTGAGGGGCTGCTGCGGGGCAACCCAGACCTCGCGATGGGTTGCCCCAAAGCAACGCAGACCCCGCGAGGGGCTGTTGTGGGGCAACCTAGACCTCGCAAGGGGCTGCCCAAGGCAGCAAAGTCCCCTCGCGAGGAGCTGCCCCGCGGCAGCCCAGACCCCGCGAGGGGCTGGCCCAAGGCAGCCCAGACCTCGCGAGGGGCTGGCCCAAGGCAGCCCAAACCTCGCGAGGGGCTGCCCCAAGGTAGCCTAGACCTCGCGAGGGGCTGCTGCGGGGCAGTCCAGACCTCGCAAGGGGCTGCCCCAAGGCAGCCCAGCCCCCGCGCAAGGGGCTGCCGCGGGGCAGCCCAAACCTCGCGAGGGACTGCTCGGGGCAGTATAGACCCCGCGAGGGGATGCCCCAAGGCAGCGCAGACCCCGCGAGGGGCTGCCCAAAGCAGCAGAGTGCCCTCGCGAGGAGCTGCCCCGCGGCAGCCCAGATCCCGCGAGGGGCTGGCCCAAGGCAGCCCAGACCTTGCGAGGGGCTGCCCCAAAGCAGCGCAGACCCCGCGAGGGGCTGCTGCGGGACAGTCCAGACCTTGCAAGGGGCTGCTGCGGGGCAGTCCAGACCTTGCAAGGGGCTGCCCCAAGGCAACCCAACCCCCGTGCAAGGGGCTGCCGCGGGGCAGCCCAAACCTCGCGAGGGACTGCTGCGGGGCAGCATAGACCCCGCGAGGGGCTGCCTTGGGGTAGCACGGACCTCGCGAGGGGCTGCCCAAGGTAGCAGAGTCCCCCCCGCGAGGGGCTGCTGCAAGGTAGCACAGACCCCGCGAGGGGTTGCCAAAGGCAACACAGTCCCCCCGCCAGCGGCTACGCAACGGCAACACAGATCCCGCACAAGGGCTGCCCCAAAGCAGTACAGCCCCCGCTAGGGACTTTCGTGGGGCAACAGCCCCCCGCGCAGGGCTGCTCCTTCGCAGCAAAAACTCTGTGGGGGGCTTCCGAGGTTTTTTTTACCACCCCGCGAAGGGTTGCTGTGAGGTATGTCAGACCTCGCAAGGGCAGGAAAAGGCCAGAGAATGCAGTGCAGACCCCGCGAAGACAGCACAGACTGCAAGCGTACTTGGGGCCGAGTAGATCCGAAGCGGGGATGCGGAGTCCAACGCAGACCCACAACCTCTTTCTGAATTTCAAAGAGGATCTAATTTTGCAAGACAGAGAACCCCATAGGGATGGAATTGGTATTCAATGAAGCATAATGAATGGTGGGTCTAGAAACAAGCACTGGTGTATATATTAAAAATATTTCTCACATTTGACCTGGTCACTGTACTTAGTAAGATGTCCATGGGAAAATTAAACAGTATGACAAAGTAGGAAAGGTAACATATACTCGCTGACATTTTTGTCCATACATACCGCATTACAAAAAAAAAAAAATGAATCATGTATATTTACATGACGGGGATGACGACTGTGAATGTGTGTTGAACAGCCTAATTCGTCCCCATATACATAGTCTACATGTCCACTTTTATCATCTTAGAAACATGGGAGAGAAAATTATAATTCTATTGAAATAACCAAACAAAAGTCATTTTCACATGGCAATCATTAAAACTTTGTGCAAGAGTATAGATGCGGTACTTCTGCAGAGGTAAAGATTCCGTGCCAAAAGAAGAAGACTTCAAATTATAAACGAAATGAGAAAACAAGAGCCGTAGAAAAAACGGAAAGCCATAAAAATAGACCCGTGCTCTGCAACAGTACATGAAGTCTCTTGGCCAAGGGTCGCAGTACACTATGCGTATGATGTATCTGAATCTGACTCTATGGCACAGTCATCCACAAATTGTAGAGCACGAGGACATACAGAACGTGCCCGAGAGGAAGGCCTACTATCAAATGCCACAAAGTCATGCGAAAGCGCCTCTGCATAGACGGGCAGCTCAAAAGGTTTAGGTGGGCTTTGCAGGAATTCCGGTCTACCGAAAAAAGGAACCTGTCTGAAGTTCTTCACCTCCTGGGTCTGCCTACAGAAAGGAGTGAACACACAATTAGATGAAGATGAGGTACTTGGACAGGCAAAAGAATTGAATGAGAAGAAAGACATACTTACTTACTGAATCGTGCTGTCTTGACAATGCGCTGTGCCACAACCACTTCATCTTCGAGGTCTAGAACCTCAGACTCAAGGCGAGGCGGATCAGCCTGAGGAACTTCCTCCGTCTGCATCACCGGAGCAATGACGGCGTCATAGATGGCCGTATCTTCCTCGAAAGCTATAATATGACGCCGCGTCGCACGACAGGCTTGAATACTTGCCCCTGTTGATTTAAAATGAAGGACAAAGAAAAGATACATTAGTTCTACAATGAATTCAGTGCCATTTGACAAAGGAAGTCATGGAAAATTTTACGGAATTACCAGTGGATGCCACGCAATCAACAACAACGTCCCCTGGCTCACAAAGGGCTTCGATGAGCATTTGCATGAATTGGCAGGCCTTTTCACGTGGTCCACGCCAAGGGATGTCGCCATTCATAGTAAGCTCCGATTTGTAGCAAAATTTTTGCAGTATGTCGTCTCGAGACACATCGACACCAACCTCCTGATGTGACGGCACAACCTGGAAGGGAAATGCAGATGCTGACTTTGGACCCGATTCCTTAACGAGTAGTGAAATGGCAAAGCGCATCGTCTGCAAGGGCAAAAATACATTCACTATGTTTCGCAAAGATTAAAAAAAAAAATAGGTTCAAATAATATACAAGAAAAGGTACCGTTCTAGTTGTATCCGCTGGCGAGGTTAGATGGAGATGATTCATGCTGAACCATGTCACAAGTACTTGAAAACCGTATTCCTTGCAGCACCCTAGGATATGGCTTTTGTGACGAGCGGAGGGGGATGGATACATCAGCAGCACACCACCGTTGTCGTGAAGGTACTCTTGAGCAAAGTCGAAGACTCCCACTAGGCAATCTGGTGAAAATTCATTCCACTTTGGAATGGATTGAGGTGGAGCCGAAACACTTGGTACATGGAGCCCTTCCGGGACATCCACAATGATCAAGTCCACAGCTGGTTGTGAGCTGAGGACACCACCGAAGTGTCTGTCTTTGTCAGTGGCATGCTGTAAATGACAATGAGGTTCAAGCCCGAACCATACAATTGTCGTAAGTATATTGATGCATGAAGCATACAATAAGATAGTTACATATGAAAGGAAGTCAAATTATCAAATGTATCTCATACACTCTAGGGGAACAAGTGTGGACAACCACACTTGTAAGAAATTAAATTACAAAGGAAAGTGATTTACCATGTCCAGGAAGGCTAGGACGCTCTTGAATGCCTTGTCATTATTGGGGAGGTCACCCACCGACAAGTTCAAAATGCACTCGTCGATGTCGGGAACTGGAGGAAGATTGAGAACTCGTGGAAGTAGACCACGCACTAGACGATCCTGAGGGAGGGAGAATCCCGATGACGAATCCATGTTGTCAGCGGATACCGTTGCCCCTTCACGTACCGGGGTCTCAGCCTTCCTCTTTGTTCCCTTCTTTTTGCTCTTTTCCTCCTCCTTCTCAGCCTTTGAGGCAAGCCTCTTCTTCTTGGTAGCTTCATTCCTCTTCTGTGCTTCCTCCCATCTATCCTCCTTCTTCTTGTCAATTGCCTCCCGTCTTGCAATTGCTCTAGCTTTCGCATCACCCTCAAGTGATGCAAACTCATCGAACTCTGGTTCTACTACAACAGTCTGCTTCAAAGACTTGAAGAGAGACTCCTCTTCCATTGGAGTTGTTCCGAAGTTACATTCCAGATACCACGGGCAAGCCTGGAGGTGAGGAGTAGTTCAATTCTTCATCTGCCAAGGTGAGAACATGCAATCCGGGGAAGATCTGTCTAACCACGTGGTGAGGAATGGTGGCAAGTTTGCCTTTTGTACAACACCCTTGCCGTATAACTCGAATTTGAAATACCTAACCAAAAGAAAATGACACAATGTCAATTCATATGGATACAACAGTATCTTAATGAAAAACTGTAAATGAAACATGAATTCAAGTCTGTGATTACAACATCAAATCAAAGAAACAAATTTGAATGACAGAAACTAAGAAAGAAAAATACAGAGAAGGTACCAATATCGATCAAAAGTGCATAGAAAATAAATACGAGACCGAGGCTCAAAATTTTAGAATCTCCGCAGTCATTGGCCTAGAAGGCCGCAACCAAATATCCCGTACTTGAACAAACCAACCAAAATTATAAATGAATACCTGTAAATGACGCGCTTCACTGCCAGCATCGCCCCTCTGAAATCTTTAAATGTATCAGACTTCTTGAATGCGTCGGAGCCCTTGAACATACCTGTGTAGGCCATGTCCCAAAGCTTCATTCGCCAGTCCTCAATATAGTCTAGCAGTTCTTTTGGCTCGGTAGGGATGGCCATGTTAATGGGAATATTATCAAAGCGGACAATATTCTCAAACATCTCAGTGGCAGCCTCTTCAAGCTGAAAACAAAATGTCCAAAGTCAGGTGGGAGTGAAATTTTCAAATAGGATTAAATCAGGAATATATGAAATTACAATAGACTGGAAAGAAGAATTCCTTACCCCAACATACCAACAAGCTCTAGCCAGGAACAACAACAATTTTTCTTCGTTCACAGGTCTTGCGGGAAATCTTCTAGCCTCTCTAGTAGGTCCTGATGCGTTCACCCACTACAACCATTTTACCTTGTACTCTGGTTTGACGTTAGCCGTGCAAATCATCTGTAACTTCTCCAAAGTCAATTCTGGATTTGCATAAAGGTTCCAATGCCTTTCGATCTGTATAAAAGAAAACAACAGAGGTTATAAGAGATGAACAACATGTGCTTGTACAGATTACAGAATGAAGTTTTAATTCAAACGGAATGAGGATATACCTCAGAAAGCCATTCCTATCCAAATGATGGAGAGGCTACGGCCACAATCTTAGACAGTTTCTTGTAGAACTTCTCCGTAGAATCTCTTATAGAGCTCCTCATTGCAGCTGCCACACCTGCCTTTGTGATTTGATCGACAGGAGTGCCCTCATTGTACTTCCTTACAGCGACGTCCGCAGCCGCAGAAATCTCTTGCTACGGAGACCAATGAAACACAAGTAAATAGAATTTCAAGCGGTGGATAGAATACATCAGATGCAAATGAACAAATAGAACAAAAATTTATAGAAGTTTATACCTTGAATATAAATGAGGTAAAAACCTCGAGTGGCATTGAATACCACTTATTGCGATTATTTTGCAAGCAAGTCTTCACCTCGTCTGCACTTAGTAGCTCTTTGAATTTCTCGAATTCCATTACACCATATTTCTGGACTCTATAAAGAGTGTGAACCAAATTAGTCTTGATGTGAGAGTTCTCCGTTTGCTTGTAAATAAAGAAACAAACAAATATCAAATTAGGCGGCAAATATTACCAAAGAGTAGAAATGAATTTGGCTATATCAAATACTGGATCTCCCTTAGGAAGAGAATTCCTGAACCTACTATACTTACTTATTAATGTCGTGCATAGCTTGCATTGCCACCCCTATCCGATTACGCGTGTCCAAAACGATTGAGTCCACATTGATGTGCCATATCTTGTCCTTTGCGTGTAATCTCTCTATATGATTCATCCAGGCAATTCGTCTGTGATTTCCATCACAGACGAAGAACTTGAAATCCACCAAGTGCTTCACCCCTGCTTGAGTCCTCAAGTGATTGTTGAAATTGTCGTTAACTGAATTCCATATGGGACCCCACTTCTCTTTTTCAGCCTCGGAGAAAATGGAGGTCTGCCCTTGTTCATCTGACACAGACACATAGAAAACCCTTGCACCCTCATCATAACCCGAGCTGAATTGGTTTTCAAGCACAGTCAAGTCACATTCAAGTGTTGGGCGTACCATAGGCATAGGCACCAACCTACAGAGCGGAATCCTCATACGAGATTGGTCAGAGGTAGTTAACCGCAAACTAGATATAATGGAAACAGTGTCCATTTTTTGCGATCGCCTAATATCGTCTTCCATGTCGTCCTTGTCAGGGTTGTCTTGTCTGACATATTTTTGGGTTTAGGCGTCGTGTATGACGTCTAACGTCGCGTGTCGCGTGTCACCAAGTGTCGAGTTTACTTGACTTTGCGTCGCGGAGGGGTAAAAAAATTTACCCCACGGTAAATAGATTTTGCCTACGTGGTAAGGTTTACAAAATGACGTGGAAAGCCAACTTGGGCGACTGTGGGTAGGGGCACATGTACTTCAACCTTGGGCGACCGTGGATGGGGGCGCGTGCAAGTACAAATGGGGCGAGTACGGGTTCTAAAATTAGGGCGACTGCTGGTCCAGGGGGGCGACCTCTGGTCCAAGGGGGCGACTGCTGGTCTAGGGGGGCGACCTCTGGTCCAAGGGGGCGACTGCTGGTCCAGGGGGGCGACCTCCTTGTTGCAATTGTCAAAAAACACTCAAAACTGCCATTTTTGTGCAAATTGCAAAGAGAAAAAAAATTTAGAATGGTATTTTTTTTCCATATGTTACCATAGGATCTTGCAATAGAATAGTTAGAGAATGCATGGAAAAAATTTCAGACATTTTGACCACATAGATTGCAAGATAAATGCATTCAAAGTGAAGAAATTGTGTTTTTTTGGCACAATGGCAAACTAGTTTAAGACTTCAAATCTTCTTAACTTAAATAGTTTGAATTGTAGATCTTGAATTTAGTTTTTTTTTATCATTCAAAATAGAGTTGAAAATATAGAAAAAATAAAAGTTTAAAATATAATGTAATTTTCATTATTTAAAAATTTATTTAGTAGAAGAAGGTATCATAGAGGGAAAAACTAAATCATTAATAGCTCTAAGATGGAATTAAAACTCACGAATTCCAATAGTGAGATTGTTCTAACAATCAATGTTGATTTGGTGGACTTATTTGTTTTGAATTTTTCTGAAAATTGAACTCAGAAACAAATCCTAGACCTATATTTTACAAATCAATATTATAATTGCTTGCAAAACAAGATGCTCTACAACTTCTTGGCAACCTCTTCATATCATAAATCCAAATGAAATGAATAAAAGCTTTCCATATGAAAATAAAATAAAATATATGAGAAAAAAAATTAATTTTTAATTCAAATTTTTCAAGATTTGTTTTTGCTCATCCAAATGATTTAATTTAGATCAAAGCTAATTGTTGTATAACTCTTGCTCCTAGGCACCAATTAAAATTAAAATTACATTCCTAGAAAGCTAATTTTTTTTTCCTATCTTTTCATAAAAATTTGACCATATAGGAACTTGGCCAAAATCCATTTGCCCCTTGTGAAGACAATGAGAATTTAGAGATTAACATCCTATCAGTGTATTATTTAACAAGTGGATTTTAAATTTGAACACCCTCTGAAGATTTGTATAAAAACATTCCTATTTGATTTTGTCTATTTTCTATGCATCATCATACTTATGTATAATTTACCACCTTCATCTAAAATTTAAAAATAGAGGAAAGAGATTTAAATTAGAGCTTCTCCTCTTGAATTACGCAAATCTCTAAAAGTCATCCTACCAGGGAATTATTTATGAAGTAGATTTTAAAATACAAAATAATAAAATGTAGATTTTAGAAAGAGCTTTCCATTTTGAATTTCACTATCTTCCAAGTATCATCAATTCATCATACTCATGTATTATTTACCACTTTAATTTCAAGCTTAAAAATTAGAAGAAAGAGATTTAAATAAGAATTATTCCATTTGATTTAATATATGCAATCTCAAATAATCATCCTATGGGAGTATTATTTATCAAATGTATTTCAAAATACAAAATAATGAATGGAGATATTTGCAATACCTTCCCCATTTAATTTTCTCCATTCTCCAAGCATCCTTGTACTCAACTACTGTACTTATGAATTATTTACCACCTTTATCTCTAACTTAAAAATTAGAAGGAAGAGATTTGAATTAAAACTTCCCCTTTTGATTTATGCAAATCTCAAAGACTTATCCTATGGGTGTATTATTTATAAATTGTTTTTCAAGATACAAAATAATGCATGAAGATATTTGCAATACCTTCCCCATTTAATTTTCTTGATTCTCCAAACATCTATGTACTTACGAATTATTTACCACCTTCATCTCTAACTTAAAAAATTAGTGGGGAAGGAATTTAAATGAAAACTTCCCCTTTTGATTTAATTTATGCAAATTTCAACGAATTATCCTACTAAAGGGGTCTATAATTTATGAAGTGTATTTCAAAATACAAAATAATGCATGAAAATATTTGCAATACCTTCTCCATTTAATTTTCTTGATTCTCCAAACATCTTTGTACTTATGAATTATTTACCATATTCACTTCTAAATTAATGGGGAAGAGATTTAAATGAAAATTTCCCCTACGGATTTAAACAAATCTCAAATAGTCATTCTATAAGTATATAATTTATCAAATGATTTCTAAAATACAAAAAAATAGATGGAGAGATATGTATGATCTTTCTTATTTGATTTATTTCATATTATATAATCCCAACCGAATAAATGAAAAAGAACCATTGATATATATTTAACAAAATTGCATACTTGCAAAACTTGAGTGTTCAATAGAAGATGACATCTTGCCATAAAATTTATATACTAGAGCTAATTAATAGATGAAACAAGATATTATCAAATACAAGTAGTACTATAGAGAATCCAAAGCAACTATATTTTTAGAAGAGCTTTCATTTCTAATAAATGAGATTAGGTGTCAAAGCTATGAAATCTGATCTCATCAAGGTCCATTTACTTAGCTCACCTAACAACATACGTCCACTAATCTACCTAGCAAACTACAACAAAAGTGATTGACTATAATGAAGTTGTCAATTTCTACTTTCATCACCCAAAAATTGCAATCCAATGAGTTTTTCAAGTAACTTTGTGTCTTGGGCGACCTCTCATGGAGGAGAACACGGGTCAGGGCGAGTGCTTAAGGGCGACCTCGGGTAAGAGGCGAGTGCGGGTGGAGGTGGAAAGAATGGCCATCATTTTGTCCAAAAATTGGCAAATTTGGGCCATTTGGGGGTTTCCAGAGGCGACTTCGGGTCTTCGGCGACCTCTCATGGAGGACAACGCGGGTCAGGGCGAGTGCTTAAGGACGACCTCGGGTAAGGGGCGAGTGCGGGTGGAGGTGGAAAAAATGGCCCTCCATTTGTCCAAAAATTGGCAAATTTGGGCCGTTTGGGGGTTTCTAGGGGCGACTTTGGGTCTTGGGCGACCTCTCATGGAAGACAACGCGTGTCAGGGCGAGTGCTTAAGGGCGACCTCGCGTAAGGGGCGAGTGCGGGTTGAGGTGGAAAAAATGGCCCTCCTTTTGTCCAAATATTGGCAATTTTGGGCCATTTGGGGGTTTCAAGGGGCGACTTCAAGTCTTGGGCGACCTCTCATGGAGGAGAACACGGGTCAGGGTGAGTGCTTAAGGGCGACCTCGGGTAAGGGACGAGTGCGGGTTGAGGTGGAAAGAATGGCCCTCCTTTTGTCCCAAAATTGGCAAATTTGGGCCATTTGGGGGTTTCTAGGGGCGACCTCTCATGGAGGACAATGCGGGTCAGGGCGAGTGCTTAAGGGCGACCTCGGGTAAGAGGCGAGTGCGGGTGGAGGTGGAAAGAATGGCCCTCCTTTTGTCCAAAAGTTGGCAAATTTGGGCCATTTAGGGTTTCTTGGGGCGACCTCTCATGGAGGACAACGCGGGTCAGGGCGAGTGCTTAACGGCGACCTCCGGTAAGGGCGAGTGCGGGTGGAGGTGGAAAAAATGGCCCTCCATTTGTCCAAAAATTGGCAAATTTGGGCCATTTGGGGGTTTCCAGAGGCGACTTCGGGTCTTCGGCGACCTCTCATAGAGGACAACGCGGGTCAGGGCGAGTGCTTAAGGGCGACCCCGGGTAAGGGGCGACCACGGGTGGAGGTGGAATGAATGGCCCTCCTTTTGTCCAAAAATGGACAAATTTGGGCCATTTGGGGGTTTCTAGAGGCCACTTCGGGTCTTTGGCGACCTCTCATAGAGGACAACGCGGGTCAGGGCGTGTGCTTAAGGGTGACCTCGCGTAAGGGGCGAGTGCGGATTGAGGTGGAAAAAATGGCCCTCCTTTTGTCCAAATATTGGCAATTTTGGGCCATTTGGGGGTTTCAAGGGGCGACTTCGAGTCTTGGGCGACCTCTCATGGAGGAGAACGCGGGTCAGGGTGAGTGCTTAAGGGCGACCTCGGATAAGGGGCGAGTGCGGGTGGAGGTGGAAAGAATGGCCCTCCTTTTGTCCCAAAATTGGCAAATTTGGGCCATTTGGGGGTTTCTAGGGGCGACCTCTCATGGAGGACAATGCGGGTCAGGGCGAGTGCTTAAGGGCGACCTCGGGTAAGAGGCGAGTGCGGGTGGAGGTGGAAAGAATGGCCCTCCTTTTGTCCAAAAGTTGGCAAATTTGGGCCATTTAGGGTTTCTTGGGGCGACCTCTCATGGAGGACAACGCGGGTCAGGGCGAGTGCTTAACGGCGACCTCCGGTAAGGGCGAGTGCGGGTGGAGGTGGAAAAAATGGCCCTCCATTTGTCCAAAAATTGGCAAATTTGGGCCATTTGGGGGTTTCCAGAGGCGACTTCGGGTCTTCGGCGACCTCTCATAGAGGACAACGCGGGTCAGGGCGAGTGCTTAAGGGCGACCCCGGGTAAGGGGCGACCACGGGTGGAGGTGGAATGAATGGCCCTCCTTTTGTCCAAAAATGGACAAATTTGGGCCATTTGGGGGTTTCTAGAGGCCACTTCGGGTCTTTGGCGACCTCTCATAGAGGACAACGCGGGTCAGGGCGAGTGCTTAAGGGCGACCTCGGGTAAGGGGCGACCACGGGTGGAGGTGGAAAGAATGGCCCTCCTTTTGTCCAAAAATTGGCAATTTTGGGCCATTTGGGGGTTTCTAGGGGCGACCTCTCATGGAGGACAACGCAGGTCAGGGCGAGTGCTTAAGGGCGACCTCGGGTAAGGGGCAACCACGGGTGGAGGTGGAATGAATGGCCCTCCTTTTGTCCAAAAATTGGCAAATATGGGCCATTTGGGGGTTTCCAGAGGCGACTTCGGGTCTTCGGCGACCTCTCATAGAGGACAACGCGGGTCAGGGCGAGTGCTTAAGGGCGACCTCGGGTAAGGGGCAACCACGGGTGGAGGTGGAAAGAATGGCCCTCCTTTTGTCCAAAAATTGGCAATTTTGGGCCATTTGGGGGTTTCTTGGGGCGACCTCTCATGGAGGACAACGCGGGTCAGGGCAAGTGCTTAAGGGTGACCTCGGGCAAGGGGCGACCACGGGTGGAGGTGGAAAGAATGGCCCTCCTTTTGTCCAGAAATTGGCAATTTTGGGCCATTTGAGGGTTTCCAGAGGTGACTTCGGGTCTTCGGCGACCTCTCATAGAGGACAACGCGGGTCAGGGCGAGTGCTTAAGGGCGACCCCGGGTAAGGGGCGACCCCGGGTGGAGGTGGAATGAATGGCCCTCCTTTTGTCCAAAAATGGACAAATTTGGGCCATTTGGGGGTTTCTAGAGGCCACTTCGGGTCTTTGGCGACCTCTCATAGAGGACAACGCGGGTCAGGGCGAGTGCTTAAGGGCGACCTCGGGTAAGGGGCGACCACGGGTGGAGGTGGAAAGAATGGCCCTCCTTTTGTCCAAAAATTGGCAATTTTGGGTCATTTGGGGGTTTCTAGGGGCGACCTCTCATAGAGGACAACGCAAGTCAGGGCGAGTGCTTAAGGGCGATCTCGGGTAAGGGGCGACCACGGGTGGAGGTGGAATGAATGGCCCTGCTTTTGTCTAAAAATTGGCAAATATGGGCCATTTGGGGGTTTCCAGAGGCGACTTCGGGTCTTCGGCGACCTCTCATAGAGGACAACGCGGGTCAGGGCGAGTGCTTAAGGGCGACCTCGGGTAAGGGGCGACCACGGGTGGAGGTGGAAAGAATGGCCCTCCTTTTGTCCAAAAATTGGCAATTTTGGGCCATTTGGGGGTTTCCAGAGGCGACTTCTCATGGAAGACAACGCGGGTCAGGGCGAGTGCTTAAGGGCGACCTCGGGTAAGGGGCGACCACGGGTGGAGGTGGAAAGAATGGCCCTCCTTTTGTCCAAAAATTGGCAATTTTGGGCCATTTGGTGGTTTCCAGAGGCGACCTCTCATGGAAGACAACGCGGGTCAGGGCGAGTGCTTAAGGGCGACCTCGGGTAAGGGGCGACCACGGGTGGAGGTGGAAAGAATGGCCCTCCTTTTGTCCAAAAATTGGCAATTTTGGGCCATTTGGTGGTTTCTAGGGGCGACCTCTCATGGAGGACAACGCGGGTCAGGGCGAGTGCTTAAGGGCGACCTCGGGTAAGGGGCGACCACAGGTGGAGGTGGAAAGAATGGCCCTCCTTTTGTCCAAAAATTGGCAAATTTGGGCCATTTGGGGGTTTCTAGGCGCGACCTCTCATGGAGGACAATGCGGGTCAGGGCGAGTGCTTAAAGGCGACCTCGGGTAAGGGGCGACCACGGGTGGAGGTGGAAAGAATGGCCTTCCTTTTGTCCAAGAATTGGCAATTTTGGGCCATTTGGGGGTCTCTAGGGGCGACTTCGGGTCTTGGGCGACCTCTCATGGAGGACAGCGCGGGTCAGGGCGAGTGCTTAAGGGCGACCTCGGGTAAGGAGCGACCGCGGGTGGAGGTTGAAAGAATGGCCCTCCTTTTGTTCAAAAATTGACAAATTTGGGCCGTTTGGGGGTTTCTAGGGGCAACTAAAATTGACATTACTAAGCATATGGTGACATAATGACATGTGCTTCTAATTCAAAGTTGGTCACCAACAAGTGATGACAGAGATTATACGCTTTTTAATGAGAGATGCTTAGTAGAAACAAATATTTGATGATGTGGTCATTAATAAAAGGACTCTTTTGATTTTAGTTACCTATAGTAAGGCCGCAGGTGCTAGTATGGAGACACTAATCCCCGCAACTACTCAAATATGACAATGGAATATTTGAAAACACATTAGTGATGAGGTACTTTGTGAGGAAGTTGGGTATAGTCATTGAACTTGATTCAAAGAAGCAATTAATATGTAGATAGGTGGTAAAGCTACTCATGGTTGATAAAGCCCCTGAAGTTGTTTATCGCATTGATGTTTTGTAATAGGGTATGTTGTTATTATGTTAGTACAAATAAAGACATAGGTCACATTTCATGCTTCTAAATTTTGAAAAGGAAAGTAAATATATTAACCACTTTTTATATGATGTGCCATTTAGAAAAAATATTAAATATTCAAAATGCTAGGTGCCAAGGTCTATGTATTGAATCTTGAATTTGAATTCTTTTGTGCAAATATTTTGTAATTTTTCCAAACAATGTACTTTAATTTATTTGCTTCTAAACTAATGTGTGTAAAATTGTACAAAAATAAAGTTGAGTTTTAACCCGTAAAGGACCAACTTGAGTCCTTTTGAAGGACTTTAAAGAGTTCAAGTAGGTGCATATAGTCTCAATTTTCATTTTCATTTTTTGAACTTTTTTGGAGGATAGAAGAGTACATCATCTTTGTAAGAATATAAATTTTTCTTCAATTGGTGTCCAAAAGCAAAATTTATGCCACCCTAAGCTGAAAATAGAGGTCAGCAAGCAACAAAAAAATTACAATAAGTCAATTAATATTAAATTTTTTTCCCTCAAATATTATATTTTTGTCTACATGTGAAGCTTTGATTCATTCCATTTGGACTAGCAATGACAAAATTATGGACAATCTTGTCTTTTAGACAATCTAAACAATTTTTTGAAAAAACATCTTATATGATATATTTTTGAATGCAATTTATACAACTTTTTTGAAAATTGTTTAATATAGTTAAGTTTGTCTACTAGAACAATCTCACCATTGTGCTTATTGTGTTTCAATTCCAACTTAGAGCTATTAACAATTTAGTTTTTCATTCAATTATAGATCAACTTCTATTCAACAATTTCTTAAAGAATGAAAATCAAGTGTGTTTCTATTGAAATTTTTTGCTTAAACTTTCAATTCAATTTTTCAACATAATTTTTTAAAATTTAGAGTTTATAGTGCAATTTTTTTCCACAAATGGTGGTCAAAGTCATCTGAAATTGCAAGCCAAAGTTCAATTTTTTTTCCAACTTTGAATGCTAATATCTTCCAATCTATATGGCCAAACTTTATGAAATTTTTACCACATGATCTTAGACAACTTAAGTACAAGATCTTATGGTTAGATTCTCCAAAAAATATTTTTTCTATTTTCTTGAATGACTGCAGTAGAAGTGGCAGTTTTGAATTGCACTACAAATCACTCCTACAAGAAGTCGCCCCTACCTCCACTCGCCCCTACCTCCAGTCGCCCCTACATGCAGTCGCCGAGTACCCGTATGCGCCCCTTGAGTTTGCCATGTAGATGCCACATGGCATCCAACTGGAGGGGGGTAATTTTATATAAAGTCAAAGGTAAATTTGACTTTTCGTGACGTCGCGCGACGTCTGTCTGTCGCGGTGTCGCGTTGTCGCAGCGAACAACCCTGGTCCTTGTGCACTCCAGGAATGCATTCCTCCTCCGGCTCGTCACCAGAAAGACTCTCCACATTCGGCTTTGGCTGTGAACCACTGATTTGGTTAAGACAATCATCTGGACCTGAATTCTTCTCAATCTGCATCATACCCAATTGCATTCCAAGGTACCCCAAACAAATGAATGAAGAGATATACAAGTTCGGGTGAAAGCAGTTGACTATACAAACAGTGGAAAACGGTTAAATCAGATGAGAGAAGATCGAGAGATCTCCATTAGTGTGAAGATCTCATACATTACATCTACACCAATCAACAACTGATCGGTAACTACCACAACACCAAATGAGGATGTCCGCATCCTCCTGTAATGCAGATGTTACCTCTATATTCTCATGATCACAAGTACAAATCTCTAAACTTGTCAATGATTGTGAGGAAATAACCCTCTCAGTGTTAGATCCTTGAAAGGAACAATACGATAATTTAGATGCTAGGGGACCCTCTAGATGCATCTCTACATGACAGCCAACCTGTCGAGATTTTGGAACAGGAGTAAGAACCTCCTCGCCATCTTCAGATGGGGCCACCTCCTACACTCGGGGATTCCTCGGCTCCATCGAATGGTTTGTAATCACAGGTGATTGGGCGGAAACCTGGAAGTGACATCACGAACATTAGTTAGATTGGCGATTGAAAGAGTCCGCTTGAACCCAATGGATCGATCAGAACTTTGGACAACAGAGGAGAGGATCAACTCATATGAGAATCAACAGGGCCGAGGATGACGCAAACGGGGTCTCCAATTAAGCGGAATGCAAAAAGTCTTCTCGTTCCCAGACCATAACATTAGATATAGTATGACCGACTGCCATTGGATATAGCATGATCGACCGCCGATGTACTAGGTTTCAGGCCCGAGACGGAGGCCTAAACTTCAGCACCTTGCAACCGACTTCTTGATTCATTCACAAAAGAAAGTCCAACATGTAGCCAATCTTCTCGATTGGTCCAGTCACGGACCGAGACTATTGAATTGACGCTGAAGTCCTCGTCTGATGTTGTCACCAGTTCTGCTGAGCCCTCGCTTCAATGTCACGAGTCCCGAGTGAAGAGTCAAATCATGAGTAAAGGCAAACGAATATGCGAACTCCGTCTCCGTAAACTATCCGAGGCAATTCCAGCTATATCCCCCTACAATTGGCAGTGGAGCATGGCCACCACCCCTCCAGCGGCCTCTCGGGCCCGGCAGCGCTTCCAACCACGAGCAGCCTTGCATCCATGTACCACTCGCCATGCTCGTCGGAGGAGGGAAATTTTCTCGAACAACAATAATCACGTGGAGCATCCTCGTCACGGCAAAGCAGCAGGGCTCGCACCACCTCTTCACGTGAACCCATTCCGCCACGATTGGCACGCCACCGTGCATGGCCTCCACCCCTCCAGCCGCCTCTCGGGCCCGACAGCGCCTCCTTCCACGAGCAGCCTTGCAACGAAATACCACCTTCCGTGCTAGTTGGAGGAGGGATGTTTCTCGAACAACAAAAATCACATGGAGCATCCTTGTCACGACGAAGCAGCTGGGCTCGCACCACCTCTTCACGTGAACCCGCTCCGCCACGACTCGCACGCCACCGTGCATGGCCTCTACCCCTCCAGCCGCCTCTTGGGCCCGGTAGCGCTTCCAACCACAAGCAGCCTTGCATCCATGTACCACTTGCCATGCTCGTCGGAGGAGGGAAATTTTCTCGAACAACAATAATCACGTAGAGCATCCTTGTCACGACGAAGCAGTTGGGCTCGCACCACCTCTTCACGTGAACCCGCTCCGCCACGACTGGCACACCACTGTGCATGGCCTCCACCCCTCTAGCCGCCTCTCGGGCTTGGCAGCGCTTCCAACCACGAGCAGCCTTGCATCCATGTACCACTCGCCATGCTCGTCGGAGGAGGGAAATTTTCTCAAACAACAAAAATCACGTGGAGCACCCTTGTCACGGCGAAGCAGCAGGGCTCGCACCACCTCTTCACGTGAACCCACTCTGCCACAACTGGCACGCCACCGTGTATGGCCTCCACCCCTCCAGCGGCCTCTCGGGCCCGACAGCGCCTCCTTCCACGAGCAGCCTTGCAACGAAATACCACTTTCCGTGCTCATTGGAGGAGGGATGTTTCTTGAACAACAAAAATCACGTGGAGCACCCTTGTCACGGCGAAGCAGCAGGGCTCGCACCACCTCTTCACGTGAACCCGCTCCGCCACGACTGGCACGCCACCGTGCATGGCAGCCACCCCTCCAGCTGCCTCTCGGGCCCGACAGCGCCACCGTCCACGAGCAGCCTTGCAATGAAATACCACTTTCCGTGCTCGTTGGAGGAGCGATGTTTCTCGAACAACAAAAATCACGTTAAGCTCCCACATAATGGTGGACTAGCTGGGCTTGCACCACGATGGTCACGCAATCATCCAAGTCCGACACGCCTCTTGCTTGGTCTCGCGTCCGAGATTGTATCTTAAGACGAGAAGCCCAGCAGCTGAATTCAAGACGTGTCAGTCATCGAACGCCGTTGTGCACAGCGAAGGTGCATGGCCCTCTCTGTCACAGCATTGTCTCGGGCCCGAGACTTTCTCCACATGCTCGGGGTCTTACAGTTTATGGACGCATGAGGGGAATTGTTTCTTCTCGACGGCCGAGAGTCCCACGGGGGCTCCAAGACGTGGTTCAACGATTCCAAGAGAAGGAGTGAACTAATATTGAATTTCAGTTCTATCTAGTTGTCACACACGTCTACGTGAGAGCGAGACTGCCTATCGAGCATGGACGTGCTCTCAGTTTTGCAGTGTCAGGCCCGAGACCTCTTCCGTCTGGGTGAACCCTTGCAACCTGATGAGAGAATGATCTCAACCTACCGTCTTCGGCGTCCACACTGAAGCTAACGATTTTTGCGGCCGACCCAAATCTCATAAGACACTTACCGTTGTCCGTGAGAGCGTCCATGATCTCCGAGGCTCTATCTAAGCATTCCGAGACTACATTCTTGACAATGTGTACAAACCGTAAACACAACAATCGGGACCAGATAGCATACCTCAGCTGGTTCGTCGCCGCCCCCCCTGGTCGTTTCTTCAGTTGATGCTTCCACTGTCTGCCCCTTCCGCGAGCGCAAGATCCGTTCCATCTTGAAGGACAAGGACAGTATCTCGACTAGCCTTGCAAATGCGCGCCACAACATGCAATTCCTTCCAGGAGTCCACAGTCCGCAATTGCAATAAGACTTCCGCTCCTTCGACGGTGGCAAGGTTGAGTGTTAGGGTTTCGTTCTCATTTGAGCGTGGTCGGTGCGTGAATCGCAGAACGCTCCTTTGGTGACCGACTGTTGACCTGCACGCTCCTTCGGTGACCGACTGTTGACCTGCACGCCCCTTCGGTGACTGACTGTTGACCTGCCCACTTGGATGGCTTGCCGACTTGGCCACCGGGATCGGTACATTGTTGCCCGATGATAAAATTGGCCACATAGACCGGGACTTCGTTGGACGATGGATAACTCGGCATTTGGATCTGGACATCGTCGGCCAATGGAAACTTAAAACTCAGAATTTAGTCCTAGGATTTATGTAAATTTCTTTAATACTCCTCATTATTAGGATATAATAATTATAATGCAAATGGGGTGATGAATATGTAGCACAATTCCTACAATTCCTTTGCATGAATGGCTTGTGTGCCACGTATTATGTTGGTTTAGAAATACTCCTACTTTAAACAGCATTAATATTGTTATATTAATTTAATAGGTTCAGCGCTGAATATTCAATAACGATACTGAATATGCTAATAGCATATTTTGAAATATTGATTTTAATTTTAATTTACAGATCATTCCAATAAATTCATGGAAGACCCTCTCGAATCTGGGAAAGTACATAAACGCAAGCCTGCACCATATATTGCATATGGGAAAACATAATTCTATGCCGATTGCAGAAGATGTACTTATCATTACTCTTTCTCTTTGGAAATAATGATACCTTGTTAGTTGAAAGTACAACGTCAATATGCATGTCCTAAAATTGAGGCTCCACTGCCCAATTATATAAGTGCACATGTTGAATAGAATGGCGTTATGTCTTCACAAACCGTAATGGCATGTCTCCCTTAGCCTGCCACCTAGGTTATGCAGGCCCATCGAGCCTAGTTGATTGTTTTATTTCTTTCGAGGTATTTTCTCTCACAGTGTTCACCTTTCCTTCCAAAATAGAAATGATTGAGATGTTGGATATTTATCCACATACAATGATAGGATACCCCACTAACCCCACTAACTAGTTCATCCATTCTTGCTCAATATATTGGGACATGTTACAGGTGGCCAGGGTTGTTCGCTGCGATAGCGCAACACCGCGACAGACAGACGTCGCGCGACGTCTAGTAGAGCCCGCGCGACGTCACGAAAAGTCAAATTTACCTTTGACTTTATAGGAAATTACCCCCCTCCAGGTGGATGCCACATGGCATCCACTTGGCAAACTGGAGGGCGCGTACGGGTAGGAGAGTGCGGGTAGGGGCGACTGCGGGTGGGCAACTGCGGGTCGACGAGGGCGACTGCGGGTGGAAGAGGGCGACTGCGGGTGGACGAGGGCGACTGCGGGTGGGCGAGGGCGACTGCGGGTGGGCGACTGCGGATTTCTGAGGGAGACCGCGGGTGGGTGACTACGGGTTTGGCAGGGAGACCGCGGGTTCAGGAAGTGTTCTTGGGTGGGCGACCGCAGGTGCACAAAAGGTACCTAGACCCGGTGGTGGACCCGAAGTCGCCCAATTTGGACCCGCTGTCGCCCACGTTGGACCCGCAGTCGCTGGATACGTAGTTGCCCTATCCGTACTCGCCCCCCTAGACCGAAGTCACTCGCCCTATATAGCCAGTAGCCCATCATCATGCTATCACCTTCTTTTTCCTTGAGGCTTTCTGTCTTGCAACCTTTGTTGGCTGCATGCGTGACCCTTTTGGATAATATATATACTATTTTTTGCTATCATTTGGTTCTTAGAATTTTGCGACGTCTGCAAATCTCATGGCAACTGGAGGTAGCAGTGATGGGTCCCTTCCGGGTTTTTCCACTGTATGCACTCCTGGTGCAATTAGGAAGGCTGCCAAAGACAAGACTAGAAAAAGGAGGGGTAACATTCACAAGAAGCGATGGCATGTGTTGAACAATGATAACCACCTAGCTTTCAAAGAGTGGAACGAGGAGCCAGAGCCTTGGAGTATGCAGGTGTGCGAAGACTACATTGAATGGTGTCACATCGGGAAGTTCTTTCCGGCATGGCGCCATCATCACAACCGACACAATAACAAGGCAAATTTGAAGTATTGTGAAAATCCAGCTTTCATACGAAGGGGTTTAGAATTGTGGCAGGTCCTCTACAAAACCCCTTTTGTAGATAGGAATGAGGCCCCTTTGTTCATTGCTAGAGGTGCCTATGCTGAGGTCGCCTTGAACAAACAAGTTGACTGGACTACGATCAAAGAAAGTACCTACGTGGAGCGTCCAGAAGTTGGAATAATTCCAAGAGGGGTTCTCAAATTTCCGGAGGGTGGACTTGGGCCTTTTCGAAGTGATCCACAAAACAAAGAAACTCAAGAGGTGGATACGGAAGAATCAGAAGAGGATAATGATTCAGATGGCACACGGATTCCTAAGCTTGTACGAGTGAAGGAGCAGATTATCACCCCCGTCCAAGTTCCAATTCCAGTTCCAGTTCCAAATCCAAATGTTCAAGCCGCTTCATCATCGCGGGGAAAGAAGATGAAACATCCTGCCAAGGTGCGACGGTCCACCACGAAAATTAGATTGGCATCAGCCTCAACCACAATTGCGACTCCAATCTTGCCACCACAAGACGCCAGCAACGTCTTCGACTTTGCTTTAAGTGACAACTCACCCGTATGTGCCACAAGTCACATTCCCATTCCACAGTCTGAATCTGATGTTGTTCACAATGCGATGACGTTGGCGAAGGCTCTCGACCTCTTGAAGACCAAGGATGCACAAATTGCAACCTTAGAAGGTGATGTGAAGAAATGGCGGTCTACATGTGAACAAAAAAATGCTCTCATTTCTCAACAATCCAAAGAATTACAAGGCCTTCGAGAAAAAGAGCGTCAGACTTTCACATTGTCGGACATGGACGAAACCTTTGTTGAACAGGATCCACATCACTTGGACAAGCTTGTTGGGGACCTCACCAGCGATGTCATTCACCTTTCTCCCCCTGCCAAGCGTACGAAGCGTTCTTCAATTCTTCCAATGGCACCACTTCCGTTCGTCTCAAGAGATTCTAGCAATCCGCACGTTGATGGTTTGCAAGGGACTCAGGATTTACTTTCGTTTCCTGCCATTCCACATCTACAATCATCAAAGGAACTTGATTTGGCTGAGGAAAATAGAATGCTTCGAGAGAAGTTGGCAGTGTTGGCAGCGACATACTATCATTGGAAGGTCGCGTGCATTCTCTCCGTGGATTGATCTCAACAAGTTGCGAAAGAGCTAGACAAAGTTTCGAAGAACTTTGTAGCAAATGCCCCTAAACGAGATAATGGATTGACATCATGGGCATTGATGGAGGACATGTTTCCGGATAACATGTCCATGCTTGACGTGGCGGAAAAAAATGTCATAGACTGGGCACAAAATGGTTGGGACCATGGAAATCAGATGTCTAGTCACTTCAACGAAAAAGACCAAAGTCTATTGTGGCCAAAGCCAACTCATTTCGTCTTGGATCATACCAAATGCCCCATATGTCTAGAACAATTTGGACCAGAAGGAGGATGGGCACTTGGATCATGTACACATGTGTACCATCCTCAGTGTCTCATCACTCAATGTCTGATTAGACGACGATGTGTGATTTGTGTAGCACCATTCCATGATCGCTTGTATACCATGTTCAACTTGATGACTTACATGCCACCTTCTTGGGAACACAATAGAGACACGATGGCAGAGACACGATTTTGGGGACGAGACTTGCTTTGGAGTTGGCGAGAAGGCCTACATGATTAAGAAATGGGAGCTGCTGCCTCACAATTGAATTGGGAAACGGACCCGCGTGAAATTCTAAGAGTGGCATTCAACCTTATGGGAAAAGGAGCTCACAATGCAGGGAAGAGGGCGTTTTTTTTTCAATGCCTTGGTGGATATTTTGATAAGACATCCCAAACCTTCAAGTGGGGTGCTCATCCGGAAGGACACCATTGGAATTTTGAAGGTGAACAAGGGGCTAATCGTGATGAAAATGCCACTCCAGAAGACTTGAATAGTATGGCTTACCTCGACTCAACATACGGGCCTTATTATCAAAGCCAAGCACTCGATTATCTATTGGAGTTACACTCTCCGCAAACTAAAAGGACACTTGAAGCTCTCAAGAACTCCAATGTCTTGGAATCTATTTTAGAAGCAGATGGACCTGCTTTAAGGACTCGTGCTAAGAAGAAACTCGTTGTTGGAGAATCCAATGATTACGAACAAGGTGCAACGAGTGCTTCTCAGAACAATCCAATGGACTTGAACTAAATATTTCTATGAGATACTTACTTCAACGGTGGTTCTAGTTAATTGTAGTAGTATACAAGATGTAAGGCCCATAGTATAAGGGCCATAGTATATCCATACTCGCACAATGTAGTACTCTAGCAAAAATTAGGGTTAAGATGTTGGCTTCTAAAACTATACCGCCTTGGCTGTGTATTGTACTACTATGCTTATGGACAACAACCTTCTATTGCTTTGGTTTTGAAGGTTTGGGCATACTTATACATTTGTAGCCTAAAATGTAATTGGTGAAATGCAAATACATTTGTTGTAATGCCTCACACAATGATTCCATACACGGTCCCCACAAAATTGCTATCTTCAAATCTTTTAATGAATTTTTTCCTTTTGGATTTTTTTCTCATACAACATGTTTTTGTTTACATGGAAAAATTTGATTCATTCCATTCAGATTTTTTATGAGAAAGTTATGGACCATTTTGTTTGGCGGGCAACTTGAGTCTACAGCTTCTTCTTTTAAAAGTTGCTTGTAGGATTTGTTTCTCCAGGCAATTTCTACAATCTAAAAAAAAATTAGGTCCGGTCACATAGTTAACTTCACTTGATAGCACACTCTCACCATTTTCATTTCATTTTAGAGATATTCATTATTTAAATTCTACAACTACATCTTACCTACTTCTACTCAACAATTTCTTAAAGTATCCAAAATTGTTTTTGAAAATTGTTTTTTTCCCACACATAACCATAGGATCTTACACCTTACTAGTATGAGAATGTGTGGAAAAAATTTCAGAATTTTTCATCTTACAGATTGCAAGATATCCGCATTTAGAGTGAAAAAAACAATTTTTTCAGCACATTGCTGGACTACATTATTTGACTTTTAACATTTTTCACTTTAATTTCTTGCACTACAGAGTTTTAAGCTTTAAACAAATATAGTGGAGAATTGAGTTGAGAGTCTAAATAAAAAAAAGGTTTTCAAAAAAACTTAATTTTCATTCTTAAAAAACTTGTAGAATAGAAGTACATATGAGATTGAATGAAAATCTATTTTCTTTCTAAGATAGAATTAAAATGCACTAATCCCCACGGTCAAATTGTTGTTGCAAGCAAACTAAACCATGTCAAACTTCTTTTCTTGAACAATTGCCAAAATTGCGTTCCTAAATTAATCTTACAAGGTATTTTTCCCACCAGAAGCTCTAATTGCCCAATAAACAAGATTGTCCATAACTTTCTCATAAAATATCCAAATGAAATGAAAAAAAGCTTTCCGGATAGACAAAATTATAATCTATGAGGGAAAAAAACTTAGAAAAATAAATTCAAATGCTTGTCACATTTTTTTGCTGCCCATTCTCCCCTGCTTTGGAGTTTGGACTATATGGGCATAACTTTTGTTCCCGGGCACCGATTGGAAAAAAAGTTATATTACCACAAAGGTAATCGTTTTTTCTATCTTCAAATAAAGTTTCAAAAATTCAGTCCCAAATTTCAGCCCGTAGGTACCATCTCTGACATCCATTCTTGCAAAGACACCAAATTCATAGCCCTCGTATTCAAAATATAATAAAAACATATGTACATTTCAAAAACAAAGGTGTGAATTTCTTTATTCCACAAAACCTTTGGAAAATCAAAAATTGGAAGGCCAAATTGTTTTTTTCTACCACACTAGATCCAACCACTAAGCATTTTTTTCACTATTCACAAAGTCACTTTCTTTGGGCTCCGGTCTCATTCTTTGAAGTTCCGCACGGGTGGCACCTATGCCTTCATAGGCCCACTTGCGCCATTCCTTAAAATAAAGGATGTGGCGCTCCAACTCCAATATGCCCTCGTGCAACAACTCTTGTTTTTTCTCCAATAGCTTCACCAAATAAAAAAGCGTTGCTCTTTCTTCTGTATTGCTACCATAATCCGGAGCTAAAGCCAAGATGCCCTCTTTTTTGGCTTCTTTTAAGGCATCATCATAATATTCCATCTCTAGATCACGTATTTGAAGATTCAAGCTTCTCCTTTCGCTTTGATGGGACCATTTATCACGTTGCAAAAGATCAAGTTTATTTTGAAGCACCGCTAAATCATCGGAAATGTGTGCTCGCCCGTCTTCGATCTCCTTGAAATAATTTACTCTACTTTTGTTTAACTTAGAGTAAATCTTCTCATTTTCAGCAACGGCGTTTTCAGTCGCCTCTAACTCCTTCTTCAACCCATCCACAACAGTTGGATTCACTGGAAGATGTTGTACCTTCTCTTTCAAATTCATAAGATCCGCTACTGTTGAAGTCAAAGTTGCTCGTGAACTTTCGATCTTAGTGTCCAACATCTCCAAATTGTCTTCCGAATCATTGTCACTACTTCCGCTAGACCCAATGTCTGCACCAGAACAGTCCACATTGATCGGTACATGAACATCTTCGCTTTGTTTTTGAATCTTGGACAATGATTGCGGCTCCTCAAGCTTCCTCTTGCCCTTCTTGTCAACTTGAACGTCTTCAACCGCCTCTTGTTTTTCTTTGCCAATGTCTTCGTCGTCACTCTCAAAAGAATATCCATCGTATTCGTGAGTGTGCTCATCTGAGCTAGAAGTTGAAGACCATTGAACTTGGTCATCACCAACAGCCAACTTGCCAGGCTTTGCCTCTAAAAGCTTCTGATTTGCTTGAAGAAGTCCTTCTTCATCCAGCACTATCGGTCTGTCCGGGCGGTCACCGATAGGAAGCTCCTTCAAGGTTGTCCAATCTACCTTTTTCTTCAATTGAACTTCAACGTACACCATTTGCACAAGATAGAAAGAGAAGTTGTCATTTCGATAAGGCTGGGACTCCAAATAGAGTTGTTGCCATACCTCCAAACACCTTCGCTGGAAGACAACACTCTTGCAGTAAGCCAAATTTGCCTTATTAGACTTCACGTGCAAAGGGTGTCGCCAAAACGGGAACAACTTGTTGATGTGGCACCAATCCACATATTTGTTTACAGTTTCATATGTCCAAGGCTCTGGTTCTACTTCCCATCCCAAAAAGGCCTTCATCTTTGGATGCAACAAGATGGGTACACGCTTCTTGCGAGGTTTGCCGCTCATTTTACGATCCTTGTCACGAACCGCCTTTTTGTTGAGCCGAAGTCGGTATCTTGACATACCGTGTGGCGGTTGAGAGTCCTCGCCCTCCATAACGATCACTTCGTCTCAAAAGTAGCCAACTAAGTACTATGCGGTTTAGGGTTGCAAGCCTAAACCGTAGGTGTAAAAAATGCTAAACGTAATCCTATCACATTTAACATTTACAAAAATACAATGTTCTCGTGAAACACCCTATGTCATCCAAGCGTGAATAAAATGAGCCGTGCAAAGGGACAAAAATCCCCCCCCACAACTCAAACCCCTAGCTTCTGTGCACGCATTCAGCCACGTCAGCAGGTGAAAGACAGTGCGCAGAATGCCAGGGAAAATTTAATGGCGACTGCGGGTGGAGGAGAACGCTGATGTACCCGAGGTCGCCCCTAGGGCGCGTGCGGGTCTTGAAGTGGGGCGAGTGCGGGTCAACCCAATGCTCCAGGGCGATCGCGGGTCCGGAAGTGGGGCGACTGCGGGTCAGCGCAAGTGCTCCAGGGCGACCGCGGGTCCTAGAGTGGGGCGACTGCGGGTCTAGACAGGTGCTCCAACGCGACCGCGGGTCGAAGGAGCCCGGGTGAGTGGGCGACCGCGGGTCCTGGGCGACAGCGGGTCCATCTATTAATGCATGGACTTTTCTTTTCTTTCTTAGTACATGTTTATAGATTGTGATATTTTTTTCCATTTTTCCTTGCGCTGGGAAAGTGGTGATACTAAATGTTACGGAGGGGCTCCAAGCTTCAACATTCATCCACGTACTGGATAGAAAATGTGATACTAAGTATCTAAAATTCTATTTTCATTTACATTGTGGCAATTTCATCGAAGACTTTTCTAGAAGTTGAAGTTTTTCTAGCAATTTCATCCAAAATTTTCCTAAAAAATTCCTATAGCTTATAGCTAGCCTAAATTTTTTGTTGCTTTTGAGCACCAAATCTCAAGGGAAAAAAAAAGGATTGTGAGCTCAATCCCATTTGTGTTGCAAAATTTATGGAATACTAGTTTATACTTTATACTATATTTGGGGAGCCATTAGGGTTGAGGTCGGTTGTGGTACAAATGGATTCCTTATTGATTATCTGAACAGAAGTTAAATCTTTGCAATTGTTTTAGAAGAAGTTGTTGTTAACTAATTTTTTTCTTATTAATTAATTTCATTGTTAATTCTTAATTTTATTGTAAATGACTTATTTCATTGTTAATGACTAATTTTATTGTTAATAACTAATTCAATTGTTAATAACCAATGTTATGATTATTAACCATTGCAATTGTAACAATAATGTCTTTGTAATTGTTTTGACATGAGATGTTCATTATGTATTTTTGGATGTAGACTCAAATTACATACTATGTTACACACACTAATTTTGGTAAATTACATGCCTAATAACTAAATTTCTTGTACGGACACAAATCTATAAATGAAAGTCATTGTTGGACTTATATCATACTCCAACCATCTATGAAAGAATGTGTGTTTTTATCAATTTGGATGACATATACCAAAAAAAAGAATATGGTAGGAAAACATTATGCTACTAGGAATAATATATATGGTAAAACCAGATTTACATTTATTATTGAATTCATCAAAGTTTTCTCGAATTGCGTGTTTAATAAATGACAAAGATTATGGCTACATATCTTTTTTGCAATATCCACTCTTGTTTCATTGTCTCAAAAAAAAAAGGGGTCGCAAGAAGTCAATGAACTTCCTTTTTCCAAATAAAATAAATAGGAAGAGAGCGAAAAAGGTTAAATAAATAAATAAAAACATCTCTCATCTATTTTGAAATAGGTAAAGTACGAATAAAAAGGAAAAGTCTAAAAAAGTCTAAAATGTATGTTTCCTATATTTGAATTAGAATAAATAGGAAAAAAAAAAAAACTTGCTTTTATTTTTGGAAATAGAAAAAATAATAAGAGAATGTAAATGATGTATGACTTACATTTTTTTAGGGATTGAAAAAACAACTATTTGAATTCAATGACCATGAAAGTAAAACTCCTTTCAAGTGCATACTAGCACATTTTATTCAAGAAATAATACAAGTCTTCAACATCAATTACCAACTAATTTATTTTCATTTTCTTATTTTCCTTGCGTCCATTATATACTACGGAATCAAAAAGGACCAAGAACATTTGAATTCAAAAGTTGTTATACTTTGCATAACAATGTGTAAAAGGCCATATTCAATATATACAATTTGACAAATAGCCCATTGAGTAATTGTTTTTCTAAAGACAAGGCGCGTAGCATAAAATTCCTTCATATATTATAGGAAAATATTACAAAGTAAGCAACACATAATTGGCCACCAAGCTCATTGCTTGCACCACTAAACTCTTGCTCTAGACTATCCTATTACAAAGGTGAGTCTCGGAACACCAATTCGGGGGGCATCATGGACCATGGTGGAGACATAAGGGAATTTGTGATCTCTATACACGTTGGTCTCTTCTTTGGGTCAGTGTTCACGAGTTCACGCAACTTCATTCCAAAGTACATTGATCCCTCGCGGTTCTTGAACAAATCCTTGTCCCAATCGTCCATATCACCAATTCTCATCCATTCGGTCAACTTCCCAATAGAATACGAGTCTGACTGTTGCGTATATTTATACCGTTGTTGCATGATCGGTATGCTTGTATCGGAATTTGGAGGTCCATATGCATAAAACAACTCCGGGGCAACCCACCAACGACCTTCTCGGTATTGATCCCTCTCGGCCTCAGATGGCTTTCCAAAATGTGAAGGCGCGTTTTCGTCAAAACGACTTGATATTCCAAAATCACAAATTCCAATGTTGATTATGTCGTTTGAATAATCCGGAAAATGCAACATGATGTTCATGCGAGACAAATCATTGTGTAGCACGCGGCACTTGTGCATGAGATTTGTCACATATACTAAAGCCCATGCCAACTTTGCCTTGTGCCTTCGGAAGAGACCAAGTTCTTTTTGTTTCTCTTCAGGAAGTCTTGTGGCTTTTTGCATTTCATGCCAGTCAATGGTTGGTGATACAGAACGATCTAAATGCCTCAACTCATTCAAATGGCCCCCATTCCACCACAAAGTGTACGCTTCATTCGTGCGAGAATGAATGGCAAAAAACTTAATGATGCCAGGGTGGTTCAAGGGGCATGCAAGGGCCTCCATGGATCGTTGCGCTCTCCCCTCGCGCGGGTTTATTGCCTTGGATACTTTCCTAGCAAAAGCGATGTAGCTTGGAATTGTATCCATTCCTTCAATGCATACCTTACGAACTTTTGCATACCCCCCTTCACGTTCAAAAGCACTAAGGGGCACTACTTTCGCCGTATCGGGGATCCACGTGATACACAATCCACCATCTCGTGCAAATGCTGCCTGCACCGCTGCATTTTTCCACTTAAAACCCCTTGCCGAGCCTCTTGCCAATTTCTTCACTGCGTTGGACCACCATTCCATTTTTTGGCGGAATGCCTTGATGTCTTCTGATTCCTCTACTATCGGAAGAAACGGTCAATGTTCCTCCATCAATTTCTTGGTATTGAACATCACCGCTTTCAATGTGTTATCAAGCCATTCAAATAGTCTCGAAGAATATGTCAAGTCAATGTCTGCGAAATCATTGGATCCCTTTAGCTTGGTTAAAATTCGTGCTTGTAAATCGTTTGGCAAGGCCACACTACCAGTTGTAGGACACCTCAAATAGCTTGCCTCCAAGAATTGTACACTTTTCCCTGCGTACCACTGGAGACACGCTTCGTATGCATATCGGGTATAACTTGGAGGAGGATAGTTGGAGTCCTTGTCATGTGCTGACTTCTGCTTCTTGCCCTTCTGTCGCTCTTGACTCCCTCCTTCTTCGTTTTCATTTACAGCTATCGGAACCTCGAAAAAAATTGGATCATCGAGGTCCAGATCCCATAAAGACTTTCTCCTTGTAGTGTTGCCTTCATGTGGAAAAGCCATGTTGTACTTAAAAACAATTCAAAACCGTAGTTTAAAATTCGTAGATTGAAAGGGTAAAAATTCCCCCCCCAATTGAAACCCCAGCCCACGGGCACGCATCCAGCCACCTGAAGGTAGGTGAAAGACAGTGCGCAAGGCTAAAGTAAGGTGAGAATCGGAAGTGGGGCTAACGTTTAGGTACCCGAAGTCGCCTCAGGGCACGTGCGTTTGGGTGACTGCGGGTCGGGAGGGGGCGACTGCGGGTCTGAAGTGGGGTGACTGCGGGTCTGAGGAGGGGCGACTACGGGTCTGAAGACAGCGGGAATGGGCGACTGCGCGTTTTTGGAGCGCTGAAATGGGCGACTGCGGATCGTGGGCGACCGCAGGTACCAACTAAACCATCCCGAAACTTGCACACGTGGTCGCCCACAAAGAAGTCTCTTCGACCCGTAGTCGCCCCCTACGTGCAGTTGCCCCACTGGAGATTGAGTTTGCATTTTCCAGAAAATTAGTCTCCCTCCTTGACCCGCAATCGCCCCCTACGCGCAGTCGCCCTGATTCAAATGTGTTTTTTGCTTCGTCGATGACCCGCGGTCGCCCCTGACCCGAGGTCGCCCTAAACCAACAACCAATCTGACCCAACACTAATTAGCATCTGCAGCATATTCTAATTGATTTTTCCTTATCTCACATCCAAAATTGGTAATAAATGTTAGGTGTCAATTCATATCAAAGACATAGCAAGGCAATGGAAGAATTATTCTCACAATGTGAAGGGTTTCCCAAACCCTAAACCCTAGACCCTAGACCTTGGAAAACAATAATACAACTTTTATCTAGAATCAAATCCTTAAACCTACATAAAATACTTACACATCCTACACAAGATGTAGTGTTTTAGACCTAAAACAGAATCATGTCTTTTTTGTCTTGTTGAATTTGTAAACAAAATGGAGGAAGTAACATATGATTAAAGGGAATTAGAAACAATAAGGGAGAGGGGTCCCAAAAAAAAAATTAATCTTGTGAAACATGCCCATACCCGCAGTCGCCCAAAGCGCAGTCGCCCTAGAACCCCAGGTTTGATTTTGGAAGTGATCTGGAGACCCGCAGTCGCCCCCTACGCGCAGTCGCCCTGATGGAAGGGGGGAGATTGCATTTTCGAAATTTTTGGTGTCTCCCACCTTGACCCGCAGTCGCCCCCTACGCACAGTCGCCCTGATGGAAGGGGGGAGATTGCATTTTCGAAATTTTTGGTGTCTCCCACCTTGACCCGCAGTCGCCCCCTACGCGCAGTCGCCCTGATGGAAGGGGGGAGATTGCATTTTCGAAATTTTTGGTGTCTCCCACCTTGACCCGCAGTCGCCCCCTACGCGCAGTCGCCCTGATGGAAGGGGGGAGATTGCATTTTGAAATAGTTAGGTTGCTCCCACCTTGACCCGTAGTTGCCCCCTACGCGCAGTCGCCCTGATGGAAGGGGGGAGATTGCATTTTGAAATAGTTAGGTTGCTCCCACCTTGACCCGCAGTCGCCCCCTACGCGCAGTCGCCTTGATAGAGGGCGGAAAAGTATTTGGTGTCTCCCTCCCCTTCCATATGGGCGACTGCGCGTAGGGGGCGACTACGGGTCAAGGAGTTTGCATTTTCTCCTTGACCCGCAGTCGCCCCCTATGCGTAGTCGCCCTGATGGAGGGGGGATTTTGAAATGTGTTTCCCCTTCGAGGACCCGAGGTCGCCCTGACCCGTGGTCGCCTTGATCCGAGGTCGCCCTCACCCGAGGTCGCCCTTGAAAGACGCGAGGGATCCTTGGACCGGACCCGCGGTCGCCCCACGCGCAGTCGCCCCATGCGCTGTCGCCCTAGTATCCGGTTAGGGTTAGCGCATGCGCCCCTGGCGACCGCGGGTATTTCATGGGCTGTTCCAGCCTGTGGTCCATAATTTTCATAACTGCGCCTTGTAGTTCACCTACCTTGTAGTGGCTGAATGTGGGCCCAATGTTGTGGAGGTCTCGTGGTTTTTTTGGTTTCCCACAAACAGCCAACAATACAGCAGACACTTCTTGTATACTTCAATGAACCCAAAATCTTTTCCATTAGTTTAGGATAGTGAGAATATCAAAGCCATTTGATGTAGAGGGCCTTGAAACGGCAATTGCATTCATTGTGGCAAAGTTGTTGAATAATAAGGATGCACACACAAATGGGTGTGAAGTCACCGAAAAAGGGTACACTAAATTCACATTTAAAACAATTAGCAATTCAAATGAAAATGATTCATTTGGTTCTTCATTGATTCTCTTTCATTTTTGGGTGTTATAGTAACGTAGGGAGGCCTCAATTGTTAGGTAGCCTATTCAAATTTAATCTTCTTGCATTGCTAATGATTAGTTATTTGGCTCCTTACAGGCTTAATGGCAGGTGTTCAATTTAGCAAGTGCTCAGAGGAAGTCATAATTATTCTCGACCATGAATATTTCCGGTAAAAATTTGTTTAGTTTGCCTTTGACTTCCTTATTGTCATCCACTTGTATTGTAGACAATGTCTTTTTAATAGGTGGGAGAATCACCATGACAATGACTATTCTATTGGAATTGATTTGTGATCTTTGAAATAGGATTAAGGACTTTTGGAAAGGCTACAAATTGTATTGCTTTGCTCATTATGGCCAATGCAATGAGTCCAAAGGCCATTTCCAAGCCAACAAAATGGGTGAGTAAAATATTGCCCTTCATTTTGTATAGGTGATTTGAATCCTTGAATAATGAAATGAACATGTATTAATGAACATTTCTAGTTGGATAGTTAGTGGTGGACATTTCATCTCACTATTAGTGCCTATTTGCTGCAGGATGAGTGATGTGTTTGATACAAAACACACGCGATATTGTTTGGGGAGCCAAATTTGATGAGGCCATTAGGGAGGGGTCGGCCATGATGGAAGAATATGTGTGGGTTTGTGAGCCCTCAAGTTGGCACTTGGAACTCTGAACTTATTTTTCGCGATTTTTAGTTAATTTTTTAGTGAAAAATAGGAAAAAACATATAAAAATACAATTATTGTGGGTTTTGGTAGAAGTCCCTACCAAAGAGGTGTGTAATGGCCTTAAATGCGTGAAATACGTAAGACGTTACATTTCACTAATTTTAGGTCTTATTAGTAGAAATAAGTAGTTAAGTCAGTAATTCCGAGCAATGTGAGAATTTGAGAGTTAACCAGTCCTAGTGTCTTGTTCATGTAATACAACAGCTATAAGTATACATGTAACAAACTGGTTAAAAGTTAGAGTCTAGTCAGAGTCAGTCCAAATCCAACTCGAAAGAGTTAGATTTATTGTTTGCAGGTAATTTTGAGAAATACAATCATTCGCAGATCAAGATGGAGGAAATGATGATTGGAACATACAGAGAGGTGCTTTTCTAGGTCAAAGCATGCCAGGAGGTCAAATAGAAGCCCGATCATCCAAGATTCCCCCGGTATCAAGAATAATTTCCCCCCGGGTGGAAATTATTAAAGAATTGCTAAAAATAGCATTCTTATTGGAGATTTGGTTTTGCCCTTAGTTGATGGACATCTTGTAGAAGATTGCCCAAAAGTTTCGGGATTTTACAAAACTCCACGATAACTCCATGGGAAGTCAACCGCTTAAAACTGCATTCGTAAATTCCTAGAAATTACCAATGTTGCGGTAAAATCTCACTAAAAATTAGGATAGTGTTTTGTGTGCCAATAAAGAGCCCTGTCAAGTTTGAAGACATTCCGACATTCTCAAGTACCAGAATCAGGACCGACAGCGAATTTTACAAGAATTTACAACTTGGCGGCGGGTTGACCGGCGAACCAGGAGCTAGCGGTGTCCAAACGGAGCGTTTCAAGGGTCAATTCTTACTCCCACGAATATTCTAAACCACCCAGGACCGACAGTTTCATCAAAAAACGCAAACTCCAAAAGTTAGCTTTTTAACTTTTGTTCTGAGTTACCGTGACTCAAATTTGCGCTTTAAAACGGCTGGAGAGGTAGGGGTAAGGGGTCCTTTTGGCTAATTGGGGTCTTCTAAACGCGATGGTGCAGTTTGTTTTCAGTTTCGAGTTGTCCCTCAAAAGATAGAGAGGGTCAGCCCTTAGTTTGACTTTTAAAAGGTAATTTTTGATTAATCTGGGTTGATTTTGCAAATATCTCTTGTAAAATCGAAGATTGGATTTGCCCAAGATACTTGTTTTGCGTAAGAAGCCATCTTTTGGACTAAAGAAAGCCAATTTAGAACTAACCCTAGATTAAAACACAAAATATCTTGGTTAATTAGGTAGGTTTCAAAATATCTTTGGGAAAATCAAATATTTGATTTGGGAAAAGATTCTAAGGCCATTTAGGGCCTAGAAGGAACTCGCTTGAGAACCTTCCTTCCCATTAAACAAAGATTATTTTGAAAATACGTTTAGGTAGTTTAGCAAAATATCTAGATTGAAAGTAAAAGATAATTTACGAACAACTTACCGGGGGGGGGCCTGGAGCGAGTATATAAGGCCCTTCCTCGAGGTTGTTCGTGGCCCTCATTCTTTGTTTCATTCTTGTTGTTGCTCTTGTCGTGCTACCGACACTTGTCGGAGCACTTTTTAAAGCCAAATTTTGGCTATTTTCTTCTATTTTCTTGTTTTCTCTTGTACTTTGAAGGTCCGGAGGGCCCCTTCAAAGCTTTGTTTTCTTTTCTTGTTTGAATTTGGAGGCTTCAAGCCCCAAAACTTTGTTTTTCAAGAGTTTAGGTGGAGGAAATCCCCTAACTCTAGTGTTGTTTGTGTTAACTAACTTATTTCTTGAATTTGGAGGCTTCAAGCCCCAAAACTTTGATATTTTGGGAGTTGTGGGAGTAGTTCCCGAACTCTACTTTGACATTGTTGTTCTTTTGATACTAACCAACCATTTGTGTGAATTGAGAATAGTCTGTGAACTTAAAACTTTAAAGCGGCAAAGCTAGACTTTGCCAAAAGGTTTTGAGCATCACCACGTGCCAAAACTCGTTGTATAACGGGTGTTTGGTTTGAATAGTTGCTAATGTTCGGTTAAACACTGTCATATGTACCTCCTTTAGTGATTAAACTTAAAACTTTGCTTTGAATTTTGGAAATTAGTTTTTAATGTTCGGTTAAACACTGTCATGTGTACCTCCTTTAAGAATTAAGTTTCAAAATACTAGTTTGGATCCTTGAATACTGGTTATTCCTGGGGTTGTTCCCACACGGCGGAGCTTTGACTTTGAAACCTGGAAACGGGTACTTGAAACTTAAGTTGTCAGTTATTTCCTGGGGTTGCTCCCACACGGCGGAGCTTTGACTTTGAAACCTGGAAACGGGTACTTGAAACTTTGATTTGACCGTTAATTCTTGGGGTTGCTCCCACACGGCAGAGCTTTGACTTTGAAAGGTTAAAATTTACTTTTAAATTGACCATCTAATCGTGAATTTAAACCACATGGCGAAGCTTTGAACCAAAGGAATCAACGGAATAAGGTTCTTTTGAAACTTATTTAAGGTCTAAAAGCTTTTGAATTATTTCTCTTTTGTTTGTGTAAGTGTGAAGGTATTGGACCTTCTAAACTAATGGGATTTTGTTGTTAGTTGTTTTACCTTTACTTTGGAGCTTCTTTTTAAAAAATTTAGTTAACATAATTCTCATCCAAAAGAATTATTTTTTCATATCGTTGCTTTTATTCTTTTTGGTTGGTTCTTATTTCTAAAGAAAAGGTGGGTTTGACCTTTTTAAATAACCAAGAATCAGATTGCAAAGGAGAATTCAGCCCAAGATCGGGACAGTCCAAGGCGGGACAGCCAAGGTCGGGACAGCCCAAGGCGGTGAGCAGACCGAACGGGACAGTTCAGTGAGGAGAACGAACGGGACGACAGGCGACCAGTCACGACCTGCCACGTGTCGATGGTAAGAGAACAGCCGAAACCAGCAGGGCTGACCGAGGAGAACGAACAAGGAAGGCAGGTGGCCAGTCACAATCCGCCACGTGTTACGGCTGGAGCAAGGGGGTCGGCAAGCACCGGCAGTTGGAGTGGTTCAGCTGGGTTACGGCAATTCCTTCGACAGGTTACAGCAGACAGCAGAGAGCTTAACAGGTAATCAAAACAATCAAACCTTGATCATTCAAATCATTGATAGAGCCTTGCAAAGAAAAGGGAAGGCCATTGTTTGTCACAATACCCTCACTTTCAAAACTTGAGACTAAGAAAAGAATCTCATTTTAGTCTCACCTCTCTAACCTCCATAGCCAACTTCAAATTGCAAAAAGAACCCAAATGAAAGATTGAAGAACGAAGAAGAATAAGAAGGAAGAATTCGACATGTGAACGAATTGAAAAGATTAAACAACAAGTAAGGTGGGAATCTAACTATTCATTTAACTAATTGTTTTGGTTTGTTTATTCAAGTTATTCTTTCTACTATTCATCGATAGATTTGTTTTTGATTGTTTTTGATTATTTTATTAGAATACTATTCATTCATTTGGTTTTAGTTATTAATTAGGATTCCAAATCCAAATTAGTTGTTTGTTTGTAGTTTGGGGGATTTGTTTTATTAGGCCTAATAAGCCAAAACAATAAAAACAAACAACAACTAATATCTTGGAATATTTAATAAAATAACTATTAAAAAATTGGCAATCGAATAAACTACTATTCATTGAAAACTTAGGAAATATGAATTAAATTTATCATTTAATCTAAATTCCTAAAATCAAAGGATTAGTTTTAAATTGCCAAAACTAACAAATTTGGACTTTTTAGATAGGTTTTAAAAACAAGAATACTAAGATTTCTTCCAAATTCATGAAAGACAATGGAGAACTTCGAGGAGACGATTATGATGGTGTTTTGTGATGATGGGACGATCGACATTTTCGACACCAAGGTATGATTTCAATTTTTATCTTTTGTCTTTTCTTTTGCTTTCATTCTTTAAAAATTTAGATTAGAAAATTAAAACTAACAAAATTAATCATTGAGAATCCAATAGCTAGTAGAATTTAAATTGTTAGAAAACCTTTGAAAATTTATCTAAATTGTAACAAGTAATAATTAGATTAACTTTGAATTAATTTGGAAAACGAAATAGTAATCTCATCCAAAAGAATCTCAAAAGGAATCTAATTTAATTTAGGAACTTAGGGAATATTAGAATAATTAGGGAAAGTCAAAACCTAATTTATCTACTTATTCTCTTGAAAATTATTAAAGGAAGGAATTCCATCCAACCAAGGGGAATTATCATCCATTTAAAAGTTTTCACCTAAAAGTTCTAAATTTTTTACTTTTTATCTTAACAAGAAGTTAATTAATCACTTTACTCATAAAAACCATAAAACCCTAAAAATTCACTAAAATTAGAATAATAACTTAGAATTAGGATTAATTAAAGAACAATTAGGAATATTCTCAAGGCACGACTAGGGAATCTTTTGAAACCATAACCTTTTAGAGAATCTTTTGAAGATTCTAAATACACCTTTTATTTTTTAAATTACTTAATTTGGAAGGATAAAAGGATAGAGGAAGATTTGACCTAATTCTGGATGAAAAGTCCTAAAATAGGTCAAAATTAGGTTTTATCTTAAAATTCCATTAGCTAATTTAATTAACCTTTCAACCCTGAAATTTAGATTTATTTTACATTATTTTGCTATTTTTAGTTGACGGATGAAGTTTTTAGAATAGAATTAGGTACGAATTTCATCCACACATAACTTTCATTAGGAATATCAGAATCCAACTTGCTTTACCATTTTGGAAAGGGCAAATTGTATTCTTTGATTTAGTTTAGGTAAAAGTTTAGTTTAGCTAGAAGTTTAAATCACAATTAACTACCCTCAACAACCTTTATTTCTTAACTATTAGAGTGTTTTGAAGTACTTAAATTAGGTAAAAATCAACATAACAAAGTGTCCATTGCTTGGAAGGCCAAAGAACACTGAGTTTACCATTCACCCTTATAATTTGCTAACTTATGCCGCTAGAACCTGTGTGCAACTTTCTGACTTAAGGGTAGAGTTAGAAACACTCACAGGGTTCGGCAAGGAAAAGATTGTACAAACCTCAGGTTCGGTTGTTCTAGTATAGAACTTGTATTATAAGATTATATGCTAAAAATACCCATATGTAGTTGTTATGTTTTAATATTCATTGATATGGGGGGCCGGGAGATGCAAGGCTTTATTAGAAGAATTTGAGGATGTCGAGAAACTTTCCGAGTCTGAGAATGGATGCTTGTTGTTACAACTCATTAAGGTTAGTGCAATACCACAACACGAGTTAATATACTTGCTAGGTTAGTATTGTTTGTACCCCATTCTGTGAATATCATATGTACTAATGACAATTCCACCTTAGGATGATGAGCACGGGACGGAACGCGCATTTACACAATCTCTGAGCGTTCAAATCAACACCACGGATATCTTTGAGCAGACCAATAATAGGTTAAACCAAGCTCGCGCAAACTTGGACAACCTTGTGCCACGGGCAAATCGTTCATGACTAGAGACATTGTTGTGGTGCATCAAATGGCAGCCTTGTACCATGGCATAAGACCCTATTTTGATTTTTGAGTTGGGATCATAAAAAGAAATAAGTTATTTATGAAGATAATAGTACTAAAGTCATGCTAGACATGTGAAATAGCAATGTGCTTGACAAAGAACTTCATTTTACATTTCTATACTATGATTTTGCTAAACAATGCATGGATTGTTTATCTTAGATGAATGATCATATTTTGCTAAACAGTCCATGGTATATGAATGTTTAATTGATTAGTGCCCAATACTTTAATGGTTTACATATGTGACCCCTCCCAAAAAATATATACCCATAAATGTGACCCCCCCAATAAAATATATACCCATAAATGTTGTGGTTTGTTATTCTTGGTTCACAAGTTTGAAATCCCCAAATATTGAAAATGTACAAATGTATGCCCTTGATTTAATCCCTTTGTTTGTAAATATGATGGCTACACTTTTAATTAATATGAAACAAGTTTTATTGTTTGGATACCTATGAATGTACAGATAAATAAAATTTGAACAAAATCATGAAATCAGCTGGGAAATAGCTATGACAAGTAATTGTGACAATTAGTTCCCAACTACACCTTCACGGTGCTTGATGAAGCACATGATGAAAGTTATATGGGAGCTCATGCTGTCACACCCAATCCTTATGAGATATTTGAACAACCATCTTACTACACCTATCCTATGCATTGTATAATTGATTATATTGAGTTTTGTTCTCTCACGCAATTTATAATGTGTCAATCACACTTGACCATAAATGAATAAAAGGTATTTATCCCTCAATTCCCAAACCCCTTCTTTTGGAGCTCTCCGAAAGTGGTCTACATTGATCAAGAATCCCACATTCTTCATAGTTGAATCTTGTTTTACAATGGATTCACCATACAAATTCAAACTAAACATAATAGAGATTGCATTGGAAAATAAAACGCAACCATGTGAATCATGGATGGTAAATTTCTTATGTTTGATTATTTTCTTATTGAAATTGCAGAAGTGATGTTAGGGTGGGAATCCTCTTTTTGCATGTCAAATCTAATAAGTTGCAACAATAATTAATAAAATGGCTAAAGATGCATAACCCAAATTTTTAAATAAAAGATGAAAAGGTGCAATACATTTTTATGAAGTGCATTGGTAACTAAAATTTATGTCCACAATTTTGTGTAAGAGAACTTCAAAGTGAAAGTCTTAGAGGTTCAGAAATTCAAAACCCCGCCCTGTACCCGCAGTCGCCCACCCGCGGTCGCCCCACCCGCGGTCGCCCCACTGTAGGGGTCCAGAAATTACTCTGTGGTGCCCCACACGCGGTCGCCCATCCCCAGTAGCCCCAGACCCGCAGTCGCCCTACCCGCAGTCGCGCAGGACTCCAGTACTTCTATAGCCATCGACCCGCGGTCGCCCATCCCCAGTAGCCCCAGACCCGCAGTCGCCCTACCCGCAGTCGCCTTCGCAGTCGGCCCCTTAGACCCGCAGTCGCCCTACCCGCGGTCGCTCTCAGACCTGCACGCGCCCCTTCCCGCACTCGCCCCAGGGCGATTGCGGGTTAATTAGCTGTCTCCCCACCCGACTTCGCCACTTTCCCTTCTTGCTGCGTACTGCCTTTCACCTACTTTACAGTGGCTGATTGCGTGCTCGGGAGCTTGGGTTTTGAGTTTCACTTACATGTGGCTCATGTTCTTGATTTTACTCCATCACTCACTAATCGCTAGATAATACTTTGCAGTTTAGGGTTAAGTTTAGATTCCTTGCCCCAAATCTCAAGAGCATCTCCAATGGCGGACCACAAGAAGAAGACCAAGGCAAAAGGAGCCATGCACCCTAGGCAACGACGCATCCTTTTGGACCCAGCGTGTGTGGCCTACCGAGGTTGGGATCGAATTACGGGCCACTGGACCGCCAAGACTTGTAAGTCCTTCATGGGGTGGTGCCACATCGACAAGTTATTCCCCTATCATCGGCACTACACGAATCAGCGCAACAATACGGCCAATTTGCATCCATGTCGTAATGATGCATTTGTGCAACGTTGTATCGAAATTTATCGATACTTGTATGGCACATATTCAGTGCCCAGGAGCGAAGTCCCGTATTTCATATGTGCAATGGTGTATGTGGAACTCATTTTGTTTCGAAGCGTGGATTGGAGTTCAATCAAGGGAGTGAAGCATGCTCGCCTTCCACCGACAAAAGACATCCCAAGGGCGGCTCTATCTGCCAATCCACGTGAAGGGCTAGGCCAGAAGAAAAACTTGAAGGAGGGAGTGCCCGATGAGCAGTTTCATTGGACGTCATCTGATTCATCTTCGGGAGAGGAAGACAACCTTGGTGAAGACCCTCCAATGCAGCCCCAAAATATAGCGATGGTGGCTTCTACTTCACAAAATTTACCTCCCCCGAGAATGGAAGAAGAGGGTGAACCAGCTAGGCAACTACAAAATCTTGATATTTTGCCTCTTGCTATAGTGAATCCGATTACAGTCCCTCGCACTGAAGAAGACGAAGTTTTGCAGTATGTGCTTGCATGCATGCAAGAAGCAGAAGATGATGTTTTTTGGACAGAGATGGAAACAGAAGAAGATGTAAAGCCTTCTTTGTTCCAATTGGATTGTGTTGATGACATGTACCGAAGTGAGGAATTTGTTGAAGATGGAACTGTCCCTGACACAATAATGTTGGACACCAAAGTTGTTTACAAAGCTCAACTCAAGAAGCTTCTAAATGAGTTGGATGAAAAGCATCTAGAATGTAAGAAGCTTCGCAATCAAGAAACGCAAACTTTGAGTGGAGATATTGTAAATAGCTTACGTGCTGAACTTGAAAGTCGGCAAGTTCTTTTGTCAACGCAAATAACAAAGATTTTAGACTTGGAAGCATTTTACCTTAGATTCTCTTCTCGGCATGCTGGAGGATCTAGTTCTTCTAGCAATGAGTTTGCGAAATCACGGCTTGCCAAAATTATGGAAGCATGCAAGCTGGAGGAAGATCAGATAGACTTGGAGAAGCGAGGGGTCGAAGAAGCACGATTAAGATTAAATTCCTTGAAAGCATTAAAGGACAAAGCCCCCCTTGACCGTGTTGCAGAAATGTGTGGTTGGAAAGACGTGGCTACTAAACAAGCATTGTCTCTTACGGAAGTAGTTGACTTGAAAAAGAAGCTTGGGGTTTCTTTGTCATTGGATCCAAAATTGGAAGAACATCGGGATGCACTGAAGGCGCTTTTGAAGTTCCAAAAATCATACAAGCAATTTTGGTTGGAAAAGAAGTTGGGGAAGGATGACCGATACCTTAGGAATTTGCAGTTGAAAGGTAGGAAAGTCTTGTATGAAATAGAACGTGAGGCTCATGACCGCAAAGAAAAGGCCAAAATGGATGTTGAATGATTTTCATTTTTAGCACATTTTTGAGGACTATGTATATTCCATCTTATGTATATATAAAAGGATATTATCCATTTTGAACATTCCAATGCAAGCACATTGAATTCTATGTAGTTCCTTGACAAGAGTACATAAATATAGATATGAATTTTTAGTTATTTATGTTTGCAATGTTGTGAATACTTGAATATTCTAGGAATTTTGGCAGGAAAATGACCTTGGGAGTTCGGACTTTCGGAGTTAAAAGAGAATTAAAAAAAAAAGGAAAATTCAAAACTTGCCGGATTGGAAAAGAACTTGTTATTGAAGTTCAGAGCAATTGTCACGGCTAGGGTGAATTGACCTACTCATTGCCACTCCAGGGCAAACACTAGAATTTTTTATTTTCAAGGCTTATTTTTTTAGTGGAAATTCTGAATTCATAGTTTCAATTATAGGCCCCAAATTACCCCAGGGGATGCAAGAATTATCCAAACAAATGGCAGTCGCCCGTTCCTGGACCCGCAGTCGCCTGTTTCTGGACCCGCAGTTGCCCATTACTGGACCCGCAGTCGCCCGTTCCTGACCCGCAGTCGCCTGTTTCTGGACCCGCAGTCGCCCATTACTGGACCCGTGGCGCCCACTTCTGGACCCGTGGCGCCCACTTCTGGACCCGCAGTCGCCCACTCCTGGACCCGCAGTCGCCCACTTCTGGACCCGCTGTCGCCCAATCTTGGACCCGCAGTCGCCCATCACCTAACTGATTTCAGGTTTTTGGACCCGCATTCTCTCATGGGGCGACCGCGGGTCCAAGGAGTTTTCTTGTATAAAGTTCTAGGAGTACCCCTTGTTTTATCACCTTGGCTCCGTTGATAAAACTCTTGTCTTGGACCTTCGAAAGAGGCTTCATGCGGACGTTTAACTTCTTCAGAGGGCAACAACCGTGTTTAGAAGGGTTTACAAGACCACTCTAAGCGGGTTGCTTTGTCATTACATCTTCCATAGTATTAGTGTGATTATTGTAGTCATTTTCTTTGAAGACCCAGTGTTGATCTACTACATGGTGTTGACAAGGTGTTGGGAGGGGGGGGACCATGAATGATACGCGGAGGTCCACAAAGGATTGGGACCCTTGGCTAGTACCGTGTACCCCAATTGATAATTCCCCCCATGCTCGAAAATGCGTGTTTTGTGGGTGGAGCAAAGCATTTGTACGAAAGAGAGCATTGATTCACTTTGGCTATGGCGGCTCGACTACATCGGAGCGTTGTAAGGAGATCCCTAGAATTGTACGAGAAAAGTTTCGGACTGGCGAGGGGCAAGTTCCAAGGTCCATGAGTTACGAAGAGATGTATGATGCACCGACTAGACATGATGCACCAATTCATGTTGCAGAGTCTATTGTCGCACCTGCGTTGGATGTCGAAGAAGAAGGGTCTCTCAATCCCTTTGAATCAAATGCAAGACCAAATCCTACGCCTGATTCAGTAGATTCTACTGGAACAACGCTTGAGAGAAGGAGGAACATGCCATCTGTTTCTCGGCAAAGAAGCATGGATGAATCATTACAGACGGGCCGCAGACAAGAGTTGGATAGGTTGTGGGCTTCTTTCTTTTACGAGGCGAACATTTCATTTAATGTTGTGCGCCACCCGGCCTTCGTGAATGTTGTTAAACAAACTGCAGCAGCTGGATTCGTGTACCAACCACCACCGTATAATGCGATTCGCACGAAAATGATAGATGTTAAGAAGGCATCGGTTGAAGCCATGGTCTCAGAGCGGACGAGGGTTTCAATAAGTCAATATGGAGCGACAATTTGTTCAAATGGTTGGTCCGATACTAATTTGCGGCCATTACTAAATATGATGTTGGTGTGTCCCGCCGGGGATGTCTTTTTGGGATCAGTGGATAGTACTGGGGAGAAGAAGGATATATCTTACACGACTGAGATGATGGCACGATACATTGAGGAAGTTGGGCCTACCAACGTTGTGCAATTGTGTACGGACAATGCTGCAGTCATGACGGGGGCGATGGCAAGGTTGGAAGAAAGGTACCCTCACATTTATAGGCAGGGTTGTGCGGCACACATTTTGGACTTACTCTTAGAAGACTGGGGAAAGGATTAGAGAGTAAAGGAGTTGGTAAAAAAGGCTTCATCAATTGTGAAGTTCATCAAGAAATACCAACATACTTTGGCGTTGTTTCGGAGATTTTCACCAAACAAAGTGTTGAGACTTCCAAGCAAAACACGTTTTGCCACAAATTTCTTGATGATTGATCGTTTGGTAGACTGCAAGCAAGTAGTGCACAACGTGACACTGGATGAGACATACATGACGTTCGAGTTGAGTTTTCAAAACCGCAGAAATGGACATTTCATTATGGGCAAGGCCAAACTTGCAAGGCAAGATATCCGTTCAGAAGAGTTCTGGGTTCAGTGCGACAATTTCCTCCATATGGTAGAGCCCGTGCTGCTTTGTCTTCGTCATTTTGATGGAAAAGTCCCGGCAATGCCGAAAGCTTTAGTAATGATGACAGCCTTGAAGGAGCACATTTATTCTCTCAAGAATGCTCCATTTTCCTTGATCCAGTGGTGGCAACACGATATGAGAAACAATTTGATGCTCGCTGGAAGTTGATGATTACTGACCTACACTATGCGGGGGCACTACTAAATCCATACTTGAGTGACGTGGAGGCTATTCATAACAATGGCTACGCGAAGGGTGCTTTGAATCGAGTCATACGAAAACTGAGCGTACCATTGAACGTGTCAGTGGTGGAAGCAATGCAGGAGCTAACTCAATTTGAAGAGAAGACAGGTGCATTTGATCCTTTACATGAGGCTCCCGATATCATTGAATGTCAATTATTGCCTCATCAATGGTGGAATCGTGTGGGGGGCAATGCTCTTCCAAAAATTGCAAAGCGAATTCTCGGTTTGACGTGCTCTGCATCTTCGTGTGAAAGGAATTGGAGCATGTATTCCTTTGTGCACAATAAAGTGCGAAACCGCTTGGCCACGACAAAGGCGGAGACATTGGTGTATATCTACGCGAACAGCAAACTTGAACGTCAAAAACGTGGACACAACCCAACCATTTTTTACGACCAAATGCTTGCAGATGGAGACGATGAGGACGAGCGTGATGGGCCTTTGTCTTCAGGGGAAGAAGACGACGTTGTTCCAGATTTTATGAGAGAACGCGAGAACCGCAGGGATGAAGAGGATCGGTTGCGCAACAATCCTTGGAATGCAATGGTTAGGCCGCCACATAGTCCTCCACGACCAATATACGGGAATACATTTGATTTTAGTGACGATGGGTATGTTTCTCCTGGAAATTCACCTGTACGTAGTCCACCGCAGAATGTCGTGCACAATATGGATGCAATTTCGCCGGCACATGCATCACTGAGGAGGGAAAGCACCCCCGACAACAACGACGAAGGCGTACCTATTCCCATGGCACCCGTAGAGGAAGAAGCTAGATCTCCAATATCAACTAGTTCGCCTCCAAATATGGCCCACAATTTAAGAAGCAGTGCACAAGTTCCAATGAGAAGCGAACATGAAGAAGAGGCCATCGAAGTCAATGAAGTTGTACACGAGGGAATACCAAATCCCGTTGTATTGAACGCATCTACCCTCGGAACAACTGTTACTACAGATGATGATGATGATGTGCCATTGGCATATGTTATGAATCGAAGTCGGAATGTGCCGTTGAATCCAGAGATGACTACAAATGTGGCAACAATGAGGAGGTCTATCCCAACCCTTCCAACAAGGCCACCGGTGCGTGGAGGTGCTCTACGGACGATTGATGAAGAGGTTCACGGCTCAGCTCCACAACCCACTCAACCTTCATCCGTGTCTGGCCCTGGCGAATCATCATTAGGAATCCAGGGGCGCAACAGTAGAGGCCAGAAAAGGCGTATTAGGAGGGTTGACGAGAGGGGACCTCGAAACCCTAAACGACCCACTCAAATTGTCCAACGGTGTACCATTGGAGCGGGATGTTCCACCCAGAATGTTGGACAATCAAGTAGAGGAGGGCGACACCCTGCATCCAACATGGATGGAACTATGGATGCGTTGAGGCTCACAAAACGACTTGTACAAACTGAAGGGTTCAGTGGTGTAGATACAAAAGTTCGAAATCTGAACTCAGAGGTAGAGCGTGAGGTACAAATCGAAGTAGTAACAAGGGAAGATGATGAAATCGAAAGCTCGAGCGACAACAGGAGCAACGAAGAGTCTTACAAAGATACAGACCCTAATGTTGATGAGGTGCCGAGCGATTCCACATTCACGCTTGGTGACTAGAGTACTAGAGAAGTAGACAATAATTATAGTTATAGTTATAGTTATAAGGTTTTAGCTTATATGTTAGGTAGCAAATCTTTGTAGTTCAAGCTTTGAGCCTTCATCCTGATGTGTAAGGATTTTGTAATGCTTCATCAAGCATATGAGCATATTAGAGTGAGGGACAGATTACCGGTTTTAAAATATATGTTGAGTTCTAATTGGTAGGCAATTAGGTGATGACTGCAACGAGGTTATAAAAGTGCAATGCAAGTATGGCTACATTTGAAGTCCGCCTCAAAGCAATATCGATGACTAATTAATATAATCGTTGTTGACATTATTATTGTGGCCTTATACTGGGTGAATTTTTGGGATTAGAGAAGTTTGTCCAATTTACATTTCATGGGCTCTATTATTTGCACTTGTAAATTGTAAACCCCAATATAACGTAGCACCTAATTCTGCGCTTATAAAACACCTATGTGACGTGTTACTTCAAAGACTGAATATGCCAAACTGAAATCCTAAACTGAACCTGCGGTCGCCCTGGAACACGCGGTCGCTGTCTGCTGCTCCGACCCGCAGTCGCCCCTACCTGTCGGACCCGCGGTCGCCCTCAGTACCCGAAGCCGCGGTCGCCCCTTCACCCGAAGTCGCCCTAAAGCCCCTGACCCGCAGTCGCCCACTCACCCGCAGTCGCCTTCAAGCCTAAACCCGCAGTCGCCTCTATTTTTTCCACTCGCGGTCGCCCCTTCACCCGAAGTCGCCCTAGCGCCCCAGACCCGCAGTCGCCCCTTCACCCGTAGTCGCCTCAATTTTTCCACCCGAGGTTGCCCAAGGCAGACCTGCACGCGCCCACACCCGCAGTCGCCCACGTCAGTTCCGAAGCCCTGCCACATAGGCAAAATTTATTTACCATGGGGTAAAATTTTTTACCCCTCCGCGACGCGATGTCAAGTAAACTCGACACTTCGTGACACGCGACACGCGACGTCAGACGTCATACACGACGCCTAAACCCAAAAATATGTCAGACAAGACAACCCTGCAGGTGGCCTATCCTTGTTAGTCTGAAACTTGAGAAACACTCCAATAAATATTCTTGGATTTTGTTTCATATGTATTCAATACTATACACTCATGTGTGATGACTTAAATGTAAATCTATTCCTCGGCCCCTTAGTGATTTATTTATTTATTTTTAGATGACCCGGTACTGACTGACTCAGTTCTTTACGTGACGACTAATCATGACCCTAAGATCCCATTCATTAGATAGTGCTAGGACTTAGGAATTTCTGGTGGTTTCTTTTTCTATTGTGCATCGCCACTTTTAATAAAGATATTATTCACATTTATTCCCTTTTGTGTTGTGATCCTGCCTTGCATGTACCTAATAAGTTCTGACTAATGGTCAGTGCACTTCCATTCATTGCTTGTGGAAACATCTTTATTGCCTCTATGTTAACTCTTCAATTATTCATATACTGAATGTGTGTTGAACTTGGTAGGATGTGTTGTAGTCGTTGAAGTCTTCTACTTTCAAATTCAATGGTTCCTTCGATCATTTCAAGTTATTAGGTTTCTGTAGAATTAATTCGCGTTCCCAAAGCCTGGTCTCTCTTTCTATAGTTTTTCTTCACAATGGCGCTATTCAAGGACATGGTTGTCGTTTCAGCAAATGGAGAAGGTGTGCCAATGGTATTCCCAGTAGGTGATCATGGCATGGCCGTGGTTACGTCGTTCAGGTTAAGTCTGAGGTTTCAATGGAACCCTAATTCAATTCATGTAGATGAAGATATTTATGATGTCGAGTCTGGGGCACTCAGTCACACCATCGGTCAAGTGCCTGCCTCATCAGGAGAGGACTTGTCCTGGAACCTCAAGCCCGGGAGGTATAGGGCTTATGGAGTTCCGAATGTAGTTGTGTCTTCTTCTTTGGACGATGAAGCATTGCCTTGGTCGACTTCTGCTTCTATTTTGACACCACCTTTACAGCATGTGAAATTAGAACCTCAGTCCAACAGTGTCACCATTTTGAGTTCTGATTCGGAAGGCAATTCTCCAGAGCCAAGCTTCAATTTGCGTACTCCCTCGTCGGTGTCAACTTTTCCTACCAAGACGCCATTGAAGTCAGTACTTGCGGCTAGTGCTAGTGTCAGTAAGGGACATGGAGCATCTGTGGTTGATTGCTTGAGAGAATTGCGTAATTTGAAAGGATGTAGGAACGTGTTGTCCAAGCTTGACTATGATAGACTTGAAATTCACGAAGTGACAGTGTTGCCTCCAACTTTTAATGGACATGTCATTTTCAAGTTCCCTGCTGCTAATGCGAATGGCACTTCATCGCAAGCAAAGCAAATGTCTGGGATGGATAAGCGGTACGACGGACATGTGTGGACAAAGACAGTCACCACCAATATTGTGAATCGATTTGGTCTATCATTTCGCAGATCTGTCTGCCTTGGGCATTTACAGTGTGAAAATGCCAAATGCGAGTTTCTTACTCGCATTCACCGAACGAAGCAAGTGAATGAATTAGAGTGGGAAGGGATGGCAGCTACAGTAATTGTTGTTGGACAACCGCATCCACTTGGTTCGACGCTTGTATGTAGAATTTGCAAAGAGCATCCATCTTGTATTGCGCAATGTGGAGTGCAAGTGTATTACGTTGCAGGAAACTCGTCGCTCACTAGGGCGTTTGTTCATCTTGGCACTCATGAGCATCCTGTAAAGGATGGTGAACTCCGAGATATGCAGGAGAAAACCCGAAATCTCATTGGAGATCAATTGGAGAGAACCCCATCTGCAACGAATTCTGCTATAGTTTTAGAGGCCACAAAGGAACTATTGGGAGGTCTACTTCTATGCCCGGATGGAGAGTTGCCACAGACCCTGGACTTCTCTCAACTGGTCCCGGTTTTAGACAAATGCAAATACTTGAGTTCACCTAGTATACGGAATGAGGTATCCTCTTTCAAATATTTATGCAAATTTGGAGTTATTGATAGCATTATGAAGTTGAGGGGATCCAGCACATGGGCATTCGTGCAAGAGAGCAAATTTCCCGGCCAAGGGACAGACGTAGAGAAGGTCTTTGTTTTCAAAATGTCTGAAGTAGGGCCAGGGAGCGGAGTTGATTTAGTGAAGCGCATGCAACCGAAGGGTGACCTCGAAGAAGCTTGGATGATGTTCGATCACGTCAAGCGTGTTAAGGAATGGACGACGATGGCATGCCACGTGTACGACTCCCGTTACTGTCGGATTATGACAATTGCATGTTGCGACCAGGGTTGTCTTGTCTGACATATTTTTGAGTTTTGGCGTTGTGTATGACGTCTGACATCGCATGTCGCGTGTCACGAAGTGTCGAGTTTACTAGACATGTTGTCAAGTAGGGCCATTTTCACAAGCACAAAAAATTTGAAATCTCACTATAATTATGAACCTGAATTTAAAATGTTATGTGTATTTATTAAATTGAGACACTTTATAAGAATGAGACTTGAATATGTCAAAATCGTAAACAAAGGAGGATTTTTTTTAAAGTCAACTTGACGTTTGGTCAACTTGACGTCGCGCGGGCTCTACTAGACGTCGTGCAACGTCTGTCTGTCGCGGTGTCGCAGTGTACAACCTTGGTTGCGACATGCAATCCGAGGACTGCGCAGCACAAGTTTTATTTTGGAATAACTTGAATTCTATTCTTGAACGAAACGGCCAGACGAAGACTCAATTCAAAGGGTTTATGGCTGATAGTGCTCAAGCAAATTGGAATGCGGTGAGGATTGTTTATGGGTCAGGAGACATTGCAGAACCAATGCTAAATCGGGAAAGGACTTGCCTCTTCCACTGGACTCAATCCATGGAGAAGCATACGAAGGCGGATATTCGAGGGGATTTACAAGATCAACATCGTCTTCTATGCAATCAATACAAGAATGCCATTTCCTTGGAGCAATCAGAGGAGCGGTACCTAGCCATCAAAGCTTGGTGGTTGTCATCAGGTGCCACCACAGAGGAAGGACTTCGACGACTGGATTTGTGGTTGTCTTTCTGGCATTTCCGTTATCACCAATGGGGTGGATTTATGCAGCTGGTATGTACCATGCCTTCTCCCTATCATATGTAATCCCTTTAAAATGCCTGTATGTGTGATCTACATCGAATTTCTACTTGCAAGGCATTTAGATTAAAAAATTGTGAAGAGATTGACAACAGGTTACATATGGGTAAAATGTTAATCATTCTTGCATAGTAAAGGACGCTTAATCACATACTCCTCTCGGGCCCGAGACCTCTTCCTCTATTCATAGGGTATGCAGCCTTCGGTATCTTTTCCTAGAGTACGGCCTTCAGTGGAGTCAATCTGGTCAAGCAACAAAATGTGATTGTAACGCCTTCTATCCTTCTTCTACTTGGTGTATGATTTTTTATATGACTCTATAGTCAAAACTATAGTGGACATTATCAAATTATAATGATGGAAGTGGTCCTCTGTCATTTCAGGATCTAACTTTGTCTGAAAAAGCTAAAATGCCGTCATGCAACCTCGCTGAGACAGTGCACAACAAGTGGCTTCAACAATCTGGAAATCGTGGTAATGATTTGTACATTGCCACCGTAGACGATTTTGTTAGAGCTTTTATGCAAATGGTAAAATATTACCAATTTCTGAAGGGAAATCAAGCGGGGACCGGGCCAGGGAAGGAAGAGCTCTTGCTACGAGTGGCACAACGTTCTGCCGAGCGAACTAGAAATCCCAAATCACTCAGTGAAGTAATTTCAAATATGGGAGGACTTAAAAAATTTACCAACAGAGAGCCCCATCTCGAAGGTCAAGAAGTGTTTGGGTCGCAGAAAAGGAAGGCTGGTACTCCTCTTGGCTGCGAATTCGAATCGCATAGGCCTGACAAGGTCAATTTTTCTCATCCCCGCATTCAAACTAGATCTTCGAGATGGACATCAAGTTTGCAGGTCACAAGTCCGATTTCAGAAGAAGTTGTTGCACATATGGATGTGGAAGTCAGTGATGCGATTCAGATTGAGGACAACGTTGGCCAACCCAGTAGTCGTGATTGGACTCATGTGTCCGCGATCCAAGAGACCATGTGTGACGAGAAGCAGTGGCACATTGGTAGATTGGCCAAAACCTCAGCGAAAGCATGTTTTGCACTTCAGGCGATTACAAAGAAGAAGTGCACCACTCACATCATCCAAAACAACAAAGCTACTGCTACGCCAACGTATACAGGTATGATGGTCAATTATAGGAAGAACCAGAATGAGCGCATGCAGGGTTTTTTTTGCAACGACGACATTGAACGTTGTGTGAAGGGAACACGTCGCAAGTGGGTGTTATCTGTACCCCTTGTGCCATCCATCTGGCCTGTCAAAATTGGCACACATCTCTCTAAGGCTGAGATTTTAGCATTAGAATCAGCCGGCTTTGTGCTTCCACAACGGGAAGCCATTTCACCGCGCTGCCTGTTTGGTGGAGAAGGAGGAATAGAATTGGTGCGTGCCTATCCTATTCCATCTTCACCCGACGAGCACCCTCCGATTCGAGCGGGTAAAGTCGTTCGTAGGAATAATAAAGCGCCTACTACAAAGCACCAGAACAATTGTGCTTCTGCTCTCACTTTGAATGCACGTATTCAGAAGGTGACAATGGTTCCTCATCCGGGATTTGGTTGCATAGTTTCTCTGAATTCAGGGACAGAGGCTCGGAATGAGAATTACATACTCACCATTTCGTCTTTTTCAGAGTGTAGCTGTCCAAATTTCAAAGAGATGAAACTGAGTTGTTTAGGTAAGCGTGGAAGTTGGGCAAACTGTAAGCATCTTTACTACATTTTCACTGTAATTTGTAATCTACAGTGTACGTTAGATGTCTTCATCCATGCTGCTAGTTTCAGCTTCAATGAAGTGAAGCAAGTACTACTTAGTGGGGTACTTAATCATTTGAAATCTACTTAGGGTTAGCTTCTCCTAGATTGGAATATTCCATGTTTTAACACGTCTGTCTTTTATTCATCAATCACAATATAGTGAGACTAAAAGGGCCACTATATGCATTTCACTTCATTGAGCAGACCTACGGAAGTCACTGGTATTATTTGTACTTCATGCATGAACCTATTTACCCTTCCCTTATCAACCTTGTCAATATATTTTCTTGTTGCCCATGACACATGAGTTGAAAATTATATAATTTGTTTGTTAAAATGGTTGAAATTACAATTTTCTAAACCTCAATCAAACATGGTTAACAACTTACCATCTCTTCATCTCAATTTTGTTGAATTTACTCAACCATCTCTCTATACTGTCATCAAGACTTACTTCCATGTTAACAAACTTTTACCTCTACTTTCATCCATTTTATTCATCCACTAATTCATCTATTGTCATCCATTCTGTTCATCCGTTCATTCTCCTATTTTCAACCATCTCTTTCATTTGTTCATTCACCTACTTTCATCCATTATATGCATGCACTAATTCTTCTACTTTCATCCGTTCATTCTCCTACTTTTCATCCATTTTTTTCATCCCATTTTTCATCCATTTTTCATCCATTTATACTTTCATCTACTTAAATTGTCATCCATTTTTTTCATCCATTATTTCATCCATTCCTTCTTCTACTTTCATCCACTATTTCCATCCATCCGTTGATCCATTGTCATTCACTGTTTTCATCCATTTTTTAAATTTCCTTTCAACTACATCCCTTAGACTTTTCCATCTACATTTTTAGAAACCCCTTCCTAAACATCAAGCAACTTTCAACCAAAATCCAGCGTTCTCTCCCCAAAATTTAGCTAGACTTTAATCCATTCAAATGTTTTTTCTCATCATTTGTCTCCTTCCTCACCAAGATCTATGCTCCCCGCTCTCCATTTCCCGCTCCCCGCTCACATACTAGCAACGTTGATCTAAACACTCTTGATACTCTCTTTAGCTCTAGTTATCATCACATGTGGAGATTTTCAATCCCTTAAGAGGGTTTGTACCACAATCTAATGAAGGCGGGGTGTGAAAAACTAGTACCTCCAAACAATAGATTCAATCTTTAGAAATTCATAATTAATTCTCTACAATTTGAAATGCAATGAAACAACTATTTGTAGAAAAAAGAAAACAAAATCTACTACAAAAATGAAAGAAAAGAAGGTTGAAGTTCATCTTACCTTAAAACCTAATTGCTAAACGATGTTTGCATTTTGTTGCTTCAATATTGATCTCAACTTTAGAAGTTCATAACAAATTCTCTAACCATTTGGAATGCAATGAAACAAAAGGCCAAAGAAGAAGAAGAAATCTACTAAAGAAAAATGAAAGAAGGAAAGATTGAAGTTTTCCTTGCCTTGAGATTTGATTTTTAGAGAATATTAGCATTCTACTGCTTCCACTACAAGGGGAATTCTGTTTGCAGTGACAAATATTTGACAGAAATTTGTCAAATGCTCTGTCAATTAGGACGTGTTGATTCAAACGTCAAATTAACAAATTTCTATCATTTCTTAGTCAATTTAGACAACCAGTCGTCAATTTTCTATTAAAGTAGTGTTAAGATATTTCAAGGTTCAAGAAGGCATTTCCAACATGATATTCAATGTCCTAAAAAAGTATTCTACTATGCCTAAATGAGGTCTAAAATTCCACTTTGAACAAAATTCCTATGTTTTGACAATGAGCGGTCAAGCTCTCATCTTCAAATTATCCCATTGTATTTGAGAATTCTTGATAGACAATACATTTCACTGTAAAAAAAACCCTCTCTACCCTCCAATCTCACAAAAAAAATTTGCCTAAATTATTTTAGTTGGCATTTGTACATTGCCTACACATGCCTATTGTCAATTTAGACAGTTTTGAGTTAAAATCTTATTATTTCATACCTGTTTCCCTTGTAGCATGTCTAAATTGACAAGAAATGATAGATAATTGACATTATTTTGACAAAAACAAGGAAAGTTATAGTATTGTGCTGCTTATTGTCATTTTAGGCAGTTTCATGTCAAAATTGTGTCATTTTGGACTTGTTTTCCTTGTAGTGTTCAATACTAGACTCAATCTTTAGAAAATCATAGTTAATTCTCTACAACTTGTAATGTAATGAAATAAAAGGCTAAAGAAAAAGAAAATGAGAGAATTTATCTATAATTTTTTTAAGTATTGTAATCCAACTCACATATGAGCAACAACAGGATTTAAGTGTTTCCTAGGGTTTGCAAACCTTCTAATCCACTAGACTTTTCCTTTCCTACATTCTCCTAATCCTTGATAGCTTTTTTTCCACTAATGTCTAGAGTGCCAACCAAACTCTACTTACTAGAGGTTCATTGACAAGCCTAAGGAGAAAAAGAAGAAGCAAAACAAAGAGAAGAGAGCCAAAATTCTAACTGCAACCCTTAGTCTTCATCCTCCTAGTCTTCAACCTCCTTCTAGTCTTCATTTGCCTAGTCTTTGTTTTCCTCTTAATCTTCATTCACCTAGTCTTCAACCTCTTACTTTGTTCTTTACTAACTTCTATTCATCATATTTTAATATTCTAATATGTATTTTTCTATCTCTAAATTCATTCTAACACTTTATCATCTAACTTCTTACAATATCATATTGCCTATAAACTATTGACATTGATCTAATCTTGATTCACCATTTTAAGTCATAAGTCAACCTTAATCCAAGCCAAAGACAGTTTGAAGGGCTCAAATCACCTTAGGATTGATTTGTTCTATCTATCATATCTAATCCTTGCTAGGATTGCAATCAATTCCTTGAGACAACACATAATGCTTTAGTTGGAGTATTCTGTAGCTATCTTCACCAAGTTGAAGCTCACTCTAGTAAAAATACTTGCTCCCTAAAGAGTAAAAACTCCAAGTCATCTTCTAGTTTCCCCATTACTCTTTGCATTGAGATTTCAATAGAAAAGATCTAATTCCTATTAAACACATGAAGTACATTGTTGACATCACTCCTATCTATGTTCTACAATTCAATGATTGGATTAAACTTTATTGGCTTAGTCTTGCCAATTTTTAGCCTTTTTGCTATCCATCACTATAATTATCAATAGGATCCTTAATTGGGTTAACCATTGTAAAATCTGCTCAACAAGTAGATTCAAAATTATGACTTCTTGAGGACAAAACATCTACAAGATAGATTTGACAAAACAATCTACATAATAATCAAAACAATCATACAATAGTCACATAACAGTCACATAACAATCTCAATAGAAAAAATTGCAATATAAACCACTAGGATAAATAAGTAAATTCTAATTCTTTCTTAATATACTTGGTAAGGGAGTGAGATCATAAATAACCACAAAATTTGCATCAAATTTGGCTCAAAGGCTTAGAAACAATCATTAATCAACAAAACCAAAATCAACATACATTCTAAGAATTGTAGAACCTATTGTGACCTAGGAGAGACTTTTAGGCTCACACAATTCCAAATGGATTTTGAGTTATTCATGTTTGTTTCACTTTTGCATCTAAGAAGTAATTGCCTGGGTTTCAATTGTCTACTCTTCTCATCCAAGGTCATAATCATTTAAAGACTACTTTTTTTTCACAAAATGTGACATAAATTGGGGTCACATAACAATTGACTTGTAGAGAGTGATGCCAACTTGTATTGAGGAATCCAATTGTATATATAGATAGAAAACATGGTAGTTTGCCTTTAGAGAAAACATGATGAAAATCCATGTTCAAGATTGGAAGATCAAAATACATACTTGCACATGAATATGCAAGAATCAAATCCTATAATCAAATGTTTAATATGTGAAATGAAATATATATATATATATATATATATATATATATATATATATACTAATGTCAAGAAAATTCTAAATCAACATTGCAATAGAATAAATTGTTTGTACTTTAAATTTATAGTAATGAACAAATTTATTTATATATTATTTTAGCCCTATAGTAGTACAAATATAATATATTTTAAAACAATGTACTTACAATAATTCTTTCACTATTATTTTTACATTGATATAATAATTTAAATATCAGAATATCACTTATAATAATTATAATTAGCATGTATTGCATAAAAAATGGGTTTGCATTGCTTTCATATAAAATGTATGAAAATGGTGTTAATTAGGTACATGATATGTTGGGATTTTTTTCTTTCAAATTCAAATTGAATTGAATTTTTTTGAATAAAATTGTGCTTTCAGATTTTTCATTTCAATTTACAATTAAAAAATAAATAAATACCTATTGATTACCACATGTTCTACTTGCCTAATTTACACCACTAATTAATGATTTAATTATTTTAAAATTTGTAATGAATGTGGATATGACCATTTTGAACTTATGTCAAATTTTTATTATATTCTAAAATTTATTTGGTAGGGAATATAGATTCCAAAATATGTCACTATTATAGCTTTTAGAAATAGGGAATATTATTGAGAATTCGTTCTAAAGACTTTGAATTTAAAATTTAGAAGAGATACTCTTCTAATAGATTAATAGTGATTAACTAATAGAAGTCCTAAGAAAATTAATTCTACATTTTGTAGAAGCCAATACGCTAAAGCTCCCTCACTATGCATTTTTAGACCTAGAAAAATCATTTTATTGACTTTTGGGGTACATAACCATCTTAATAGATTTTTCATGAACGACCAAATTTAATTTTTAATTTTTATAATATTTTTTAATTTTTATAATATTTTTTAATTTTTATAAATTAAAATATAAGAATTTCAGTTTTTTGAGATTTTTTACTTTTCACTTCCTTTGTGTAGAGAGTAATTCTATACTTGATCTTCCTAAAGTACAAAAGTCTCTAAGGTCTAAACATTGGTTGTATTTTAAACTTGAATTTATTTTTGTATCTAATATTCTGTCATTGAGTAGAAGTTTGGATTTGTCTTTGATATGAATTTGAACCAGAGGTAGGTAATAAAGCTTTTCAGTGTAATCTTCATATTATATACATTATGTGCATAACATTATATCAAGGTGTTTTGTGAGAAGGCTGGTTAGAAAAGATTGTATATATATAAACCTCAATTCAAGTCTTGTATGGTTTTCACTTATTTAGAAAATCCAACATTCATCCACATTAAGGTAACTACATCTAATTGCCTTCAAAGAAATAATTAAGCATTGTTCCTATATTAAATTCCTTAATTTTTTGTTGAATCTTGTTGGAAGTCAAAAGAATATTTTAGATTGCCTTTTAATGCATTTTTGGGATACTATATGAATAAATTATGAATTTTCAAACCTTTCAAAATAGATGAAATGAAAAGCACCCTTGGGCTCTCAAGTGTATTTATAGTACATTATAGGCAAGAATTTGTAGAGTTTACAATCAAGTATAATTAATGTCGTGTAAAGGCTCTCTTTAAATCAATTGTGGACCTTAATTGAAGAAACTTTTGTTTTACTACACCACCCAACAAATGAGTTCCTTGTAGAGAGAGGAATATTCCAATCAATTAATTATGGTTGGTATATATGAAAAAAAAATTCATTTAAGGTCCCACAATTGACTTCAAAAAGTCAAAATGAATTACTCCTAATTTATCTACTTATGTTAGAAGAGAGACTTTATTGTAACTAAATTAAATTTTATATAGAGGGGAGGAAATGGGAGAAGTAAGGTAAAGTGGGATTGATGTGTAGAAGATGTGTATGTATTGTTGGTTGAGTTGTTTAGATAGTTTGAATAAAGTTTATTAGAAATCTAGGAAGTTGGGTAGGGATTAATAAGTTTTGTGTTAACATTTGAGAAGGGAAATGTAGGTGGAGTATTTAATCTCTATGTTGTTTATATTAGTGAGGGTGTTATTTATGGCAAATATCAAGTACTTATCTGAAATTGAATATAAAATAAAACTAACCTAAATCAATTTGTCAGCCCCAACCGTCACATATGGAAGAGCTCCCATTTTTGTTTGGCTACACATCGTCTACCAAACGTGGTTCAACAATTTTTGAATTCATATAAACATCATGGTTTTTTTACCAAGTAACTACGGAATTCAACATGCAATGCAAGATGATAGGGACAAAAGGGTATTTTTAGCACAACTAGACTACTCACACAAACTTTGCTCACAAATATTAAAAATCTAATGAGCATCATATTTTTAGTACGGCAAATGGTTTTCAAAATTTTTAAGGTGGTTATAGGAAGGTGTGTGAGCAAGCAAGGTGGTAGGGCAAATGATTATGGGCCACTTTTCACGACTTTGGGTCCACTTAATGACAAGTTTCTATTTTCTATTGAAAAAACTTTGATAAATTGTAAGAATTTTAGGGTTTGTCCCCCAAAAACATGGTAGACTTTCCAACGTTTGAAATATATTGGCAGCATTAAGTATGCCCTCCAATAATTTATAGTGCATTTGTGAATCAGCACGGTTTACCTTATAATGTCCCCCCTCGTGTAAGCTTCAGTGGTGATGGGACTACTCCAATGAGAGAATTTTGAAAGCGAAGGCCACTTGTGCGACTGTCGGGACTGAAAGAGGTTGGGAACAGAGCAGGGTCAAGGTTGGGAACAAGGTTGAGAGCAAGGTTCCCTGGCGCCGGGCAGGCCCGAATGGAACTTTCACCCATCTGCCCTAGGACGCGAAGCGACGGCCAAGACGCGGGTCCCGTGCCGCCCGCGTCCGGGTGCATGTGCATGCAGACTATCTCGCCTTCAGCGGCAACATCAATTCCGATCCGTCATACACACAGTAGCACCACTCTGTCAACTCCACTGACACTCATGATTCCGTCGCAATTCAACTCTTTCCAAATGTTTCCCTTTTTTTTTTATTTTACAATTTTTTTGGATTCAGAGTGGCTTGACGGATGACGACGCCCTTGACACTCCTCCGAATTCTTCCTCCTGGCCACTCGCCATGGCTAGCAGTAGTACAACTACCCCATGCAAGTAGCAGCAGACCCAGCAGTAGCAAACTTAAGCTTAGTTCTCGAATTCGCCTTGGAGCGGTTCCAGCGCAAGTGCACCTCTGCGCATTGAGGCGTGGCTGGACCCTCCGCGACCACCAGCGCGCGTTTGCAGTGCCCGTGTCGACGATGGAGGCGGATTTGGAAGCAGGATCTGGGCATGGCGAAGCACGAGCTGCGGGCCTGTCACGACTAGTCGCGGACGTGCGCGCGGCGTACAAGAGCGGGCGCACGAAGCCCGCGGCGTGGCGCGTGCAGCAGCTGAAGGCCATCTTGCGCATGTTCACGGAGCGCGAGGGGGGTATCACGGACGCACTCTTTGCTGATCTCGGCAAGCCCGTGCACGAGGCCTACTTCGCGGAGGTGGGTTCACTTTGCGCAAGCTAGCTATCTCCTACCATCGCCATTGATCCATGGGGACACAGGTGTGTCCTGAATGGTTTGTTCTGACACTTTTTGTTGCAAGTGCAGATTTCAATGATTCGATCATCGTGCAAACGCGCGATCAGTGGGCTCAAGAAGTGGATGACTCCCGTGAAGGTAAGGTACCCCGCTCTCAGTTTCCGCACAACCCTGCCTGCTTGACGAATTTGATGGAGCGGAAATGACAGCTCCTTTTGCGCAAGCTTCGTGTTTTCTTTCGGTGTACTAATGGTGGTGACTGCAGGTGTCTGGGAACTTGACGACATTCCCGTCCACCGGGGCAATTGTGCCTGAGCCATTGGGAGTCACGCTCGTGATTTCGACCTGGAATTTCCCATTTCGTACGTGTATCCTGTCGCACTCGTTTCATCATTTTTCGTAACTGTATCCCGTCATTCTGATCGCTGTGACGTGCCATTGGGGAGGGATAATCACCTTGTTCTCTCGCAGTATTATCGGTGGATCCACTGATAGGCGCCATCGCTGCGGGATGTGCGATGGTGCTCAAACCTTCGGAAGTGGCGCCAGCCACATCCGCTCTTCTGGCCAAGCTGATCCCGCTTTACTTGGACACTAGCGTGATTCGCGTGGTGGAAGGTGGAGTGGCAGAGACCACAGCTTTGCTGGAACAGAAGTGGGACAAAATCTTCTACACAGGTGCGAGCATTTTCAATTTCTTGGGGCGAGTGATACCAACCCCTGAAATGTACACCTACGGTACATGTTTTTTCCATGGAACATGCATTGGGAGTCTCCTGAGTGGCGCTGACTCCATCCCCAATACAGTCGGTGTCGTTCCAGACTCTTCATTGCCTGTCCTGAACTGATTGACGATTGGCTACAGGCAATCCCAGAGTGGGAAGAGTAGTAATGGCTGCTGCTGCCAAGCATCTTACGCCAGTTACTTTGGAACTCGGGGGAAAATGTCCAGCGTACTTTGACAGCTCTGCCAACTTAAAGGTACAGCGGAACCATTTCACGTAATGTATAAATAGAGTCTTCCTCTTCCTCAGATTTCCAAAGGAATAGTGCTTGGAAGAAAAACACTTATTTCATCATTGCCGTGTCAAATTTCATGTGCCACATATGGAAGCATGCCTGAATGAAAACAGGGACTTCTTAATCTTACTTGTCATTCCTCTAGTGTGGTACCCATATGCTCTAACATAATAATGACATGTTCTCATTTACTGCCCTGCTGCCCTGTTGCTTCAGGTGGGGTTGAGGCGAATCGCCCAAGGGAAATGGGGCACCAACTATGGACAAACTTGTATTTCACCAGACTACATCTTGGTGGACGAGAGCATCGCATCTGAATTGGTAGACAGTGATTACTTTCCATTCATTGTTAAAGTTTAAATCGATTTGCGTCCATATCAATCAGTGTCTATTAATTCAATCAAGGCTCACCCATGTGTGGGCACCGCAGGTTGACACTCTGAAAGGCGTCATGGAAAAATTCTATGGGAAGGATCCGAAACTGTCAAGCGACCTGTGTCGAATTGTGAATGCCTCTCACTTTTCACGTATTTCCAACCTCCTGGACGATCCCCAAGTCTCCTCCAAGGTTGTTCATGGCGGAGAAAGAGATGAGACTCAGCTCTACATTGCTCCTACGTTAGTATGCGACGTCCCTTTGGACGCACCTCTGATGTCGGAAGAGATTTTTGGTCCCGTTCTGCCTATCATTAAGGTAATTTATGTCTTGTAACGTCTTGGTGTGAACATCGATTTTTTCTTGGTTCAATCCATTGGCACTAAATCATGATCATTTCAACCTGAAGTTGTACTTCCATTTTTAATGCAGTTAAAATAGAAAGTTCTCATTGGAAACTAATAGCCAGTTAAGTAGCTTTCCGAACATAGAGTAAAAAATTGTAGGGTATCGTTTCTTCTCTCTATTGGTACAATTTGCAGCCATCATCGAAGCTTTTAAAATCAAATCCATTTCTAGTTTGGACTCATAGAGATGACGTATGATATGTGCGGTCTACTTTGTAAGGGTTCTGGATGTGCTTGTGGGTTTGCTGGTTTGTTTGCTGAACTTGCTAGGTGGTGTGAGCAGGTGAAGGGCGAGCAGGAAGCCACAGACGTCATAAATGATAGAAACAAGCCATTGGCAGCTTATATATTCACCAGCAAAAAGGAGGTGCAGGAGCGAATGGTGGCGAATATCTCTGCTGGTGGCTTGGTTGTGAATGACACTGTCTTGCATGTAAGCTCGTCGGATTTTTCTTTCTTTTGCGTTTGAGTTCATAGAACGTAATATGCATAATCCGGTCCTGTTCTTTCATCACCATTGCAGTTCTAAAAGAGGAAGAGCATTGAGAGTCATAAGTTAATTCCCATCCTCTCTTGCTCTCTGGAGAGCCGGAAAAATCGAAGATCTGACAACCCTGATTTAGTTTGCGAAAGATAGTTATGTAAAAGCTCCTCTATTTCTCTTTGGTCTCCAAAAAAGTCACCCTCCCCTCCCTCTTTCCAGCCGTATTGTGGTAACTGTGCCATGTGGTCATGAAAATGACACGAGAGGGTTATGTTCAGTAACGTATCCATCGTGGCTCTTGATCGGTTATATTACAAAACTTGTCAGGGGTCATAAGTTCACGTCTAAGTTATGATTGTCATCCACCACTCATTCACATTCCTTGGAGGAAACCATCAATGCATTCATTAATTGTTGATCGTGGAAAGACCAAGTGCGGATGGCCGATGAGCTGACCCTTGTGGTAACGTACCTGCAGTTTGTGACCCTGGGTTTGCCGTTTGGAGGAGTTGGTGAAAGTGGCATGGGCTCTTACCATGGGAAGTTTTCCTTTGATGCCTTCAGTCACCAGAAATCGGTTTTGTATAGAAGCACTTTGGGTGATTTTCCTGCTCGGTTTCCGCCCTACACCACAAAAAAGAAAAAATTTCTTCGATGTGTACTAGACGGTGACTTCATTGGAGCCTTTCTCTCTTTGACTGGTTTGAAGAAATGATCAAGTTTGGCATTTAGTCTCCATGCGGTACCGTCTGTTACTTCGGCAGATCAAGTCATTTGGGGTCACAGCATGAATTTTTGTAGTTTTGTTAAATGCTAGGTAGGATCCATAGAGATATGAGGTTTGTGATCATTCTGATGCTCTTCCTTGTGGACATCCAGTAATAACAGATTGGGAGACCATTGAAATATTTGTAATAATACAATTGTGAGACGATTGGAAAATCCAGACATACGTACTGTAGCTGAAGAGCGGCTTCATCACACCCACGGGTATGACTTAATATTTTTCAAATCCATATGGTCCGAGAAATCCTTGGTTTCCTACCGTTGAAAACCTCTTTCATACGGTCCAAGATGACACTAAACTACCGGGTGATGGTGGTGAGGTACCCAAACCAAATGGTTCAAACCTACAACCACACCATTTGGTTTACCTGGCATGAAATCAGCCTCTCCTTGTAATGGAAAACCCTTGCAGTGTGTTTCCTTAACACACTTGTTTCAAAAACAAAAACAAAACTCTTTCATGAAAAACAATTTCCCAATAATCTCAACCCCCATTTTCAAAAAGTTTTCAAGGTGCTATTGGTTGGGCCATCTACTAGTTAAAGGCTAGGCATTTTACTATATCTAAGTCGGTTCCAAGTTGAGAGGGTGTTAGAGTCTTGGGTTGTTAGCCTCTTTATGTGGCTAGGGTTTGGTTGGACATTTGTTCCATATTGGTTGTTGCCTTGGGACCTTGTGGGTACTTAAAGACTTGGCTTCCTTTTTGGAGCTCCCTTGTTTTTTAGGACTTGGCTTTCTCTTTTGATTCAGATGGACTTGGTTTGAATAAAGCCTTGTAATCTAAGTTGAAAGGGTTAAACTTTAGAGCTTGAGAAGGTGGGATAGGCAAACTTGAGAGGGATACAAGTGCTATTGCATCTTACAAGTTTTTAGAGTTGACCTCTATATTTTGGGTAATGGATAAGAAGAATTTGCTAAAACAATAATGTTGTTTCCTTACTTATTGTAGGAAATTGGGCTCTTTTGGATTTGTGGATTGAGCAAGTGTTGGGTTAAGGTTTCTTTAGTCTTTTTGACATTTCTTCTCCTTTCACAAATATTTACTACAGCAAGGAGCCTCATGTTTTTCTAGATAGGTAGCAAACCTCACAACACCAGGTTGCATTTCCGATCCCTAACCTACCATAGATGCCCAAGTGCTTCACTATACCTTGTAATCCATATAAACATGCATTGAAACTTTTTAATATAGGGGCTATTTAGTTATTGTTTCACAATAGATATGTTCCTATTTTTTTCTACTACATTTTGCCCATGTTCCTAAAATCCATGATAATTAAAATTAAAATTAGAGACATTTAAACATGTCCCTATTGTAATTCAAAAATTTATATGTAGTTTTAGTATTGATCAATACAACATGTACATTCTAAATACTATTGAACACGAACAATACAAACAACACATATGCAAGTATCATATATCAAACAATTCATACAAATGAATCAAACATGTACAATAGGAAAAAAAAATCACTAAAACTGAAAACCCCATAAGTAGTATTATATTGGCTAAGTCTGACTTATGCATTTACAAATACAATGGTTTAAGCTCTCAAAATCTTACAAAGTGTTTCGGCAAGTAGATTGGTTTTAAAATTTAGGGTTCAAGGTATAGTACATCGATAGCTCTTACTTGGAAAAAAAAATTGACTATACACATACACAATCTTAAATGAGGCATTGTTCATTAATTTGTCTAATTGCAAATGGAAGATGGAAGCTCTTTATGTAGGTTCTTTTCCTTACTTTAGACTACCCTTTGTGTAGATTTACAAATTATGTACTATAGATCATTACAATGTATTGTATAGTAGTTGTAACATAGTGCACTTCAAAGAAGCGAAGCTACAGTAACTTGAATATTTTTTTAAATTATTAGCTTCAACATTTAAAATGTATCCTATAGTAGGTCTTATGTTATTTCTAAAGTAATAGTTAGTGAAGTATTTAGGTGTAGGCAATGATGGAATTGCTCCGTTGCCGTCAACCTTTTTCTTATCTCTCTCCTTCCTCTTTTCTTTCTCTACCTCCTTTAACAATCTCTCTGCTTTTCTTATTGTCACTGACAATAGAACTTCAATTTTCCTTGTTTCTTACTTCTTGTTTGCATTCATCCTTTTTGCAATGGCCCTCTTCTTTGTCTCATCATCCAAGTTTGCAAATTCTTCAACATCCAAGTTACAACTCCAACGTCCTAGAAAGATTCACACAATTGGCTCTCGGATGGATGAGTAAAGTTGATGGATTAGTCCAAGTACCACCTTCCTCTTGTGAAGTGAGCAATAATCTACATACAAAGATGAGTGAGAATGTACATGCACTCCATAGTACTCCAATCATACCATCTAGCCAAAATGGGAAGAAGTTGATCTTGAGTAATTATATTTTTTGCCAAAAGCTCATGCTTGAAGTAATTGCAATACAGAAATAAGGAATCATTAAACATTGGAATACCAGGGCATGATAATAAACCAAGACTTCCAAATCCTTGATCCCAAATCTTCCTTTTCTATCCTTCCATGTACTCTATCTAACAAAGTCTCAAGGCTCAAATGAGGCCTATATGATGACGATGTTGTCTTCTTCACAACAATGTCAAAGTACTTTAGAGTTGCATCTTCAATCTATAAATTAAATATCTCTATAATTTAGGATAGTAGAGAAATATACCCTCTAAATATCCCAGTGAGATTGATTGTTTTGAGTTCTTAAAAAACATGAAAACTGCTATACACAACAAATTATGAAAATTGATTTTTTTAATTTGTTTTTATTTTGAGTAGTGTACCTTGTGCCATTTCCATAACCATAATACAAATAAAAGTAGTTTTCTAATTTTTTAATTCAAAAAAACTTTGAAATTCTATATCTTTCACACCATATGTCCAAATGTCACGAAACAAAGCCTATACACCCCTCCTCATTGATAGCTTTTCAAAGGTACCAAGAATACAATCGGAGAATGCATAGTTTCATAGATGTCACTATAACAAACAAACAAACTCATTCAATGTATAGATTGTTTTTTGAAAATTTATGATATCTATTTTTCTACAAGCAAAAAATAATTATTATATGGGCAATTTTGGTAAAATGGCGGTATTCCAAGTGCCATTTTTAGACCACCCGGTCTAAACAATAAAAGTGACATCTAGAACATGTATAGATTTTAGAAATCTTCAACTTTTATAGATTTCACAAATCTAGCACTATTATACAATTTAGAATGCACGGTCTAAATTGTAAAAGTGAGATCCAGTACAGATGTAGATTTTAGATATCTAGTAGAGGAATAGATTTTAGATATCTAAGATAGTTGTACATTTTAGACTAGACATTTTAGATATCTAAGATAGTTGTAAATTGTCAAAACTACCAAAGTAGTGGAATGGCACCATTTTAACAAAATTGCCCATTTATAGTTATGACTCTATCTAGATGCACATCATAATCAACTTAATTACTTCCTAAATTGTATTGACAAAATTTTGAATAATCATTTCTACTACAAAGTGCAAAATCATTATTTATTAGGTGCATGAATGTATAATCATTCAAGTATGTTTAAAGAAAAAAAATATTTTTTTTTTATATGATTTTTCTATAGAATTTTGTGCTTGTTCCAAGAATTTCAAATAAAGACATGCAACCCGAAATGGTTTTTTTGAGGAATTTGGGCATCTAAAATAAAGTAGTAGATTCTTTTTTTATTTCCCTAATTTTTTTCTTTAGATTACAAAATCAAACAAACTTTTAGGAAATGTAATTTTTATGACAATCCAACATTTGAAAAAAAATTACATGCTTATTTTCGTTTGGGCCCAAACTCAAGTAGGTGGAATGCAACATTATTTCCTTTGAAAATTTGCATACGTCTTCTTAACTTAATGTTCTATTCAAATATGAAGTTCTTTAATCTTTCTTGCAAAGGAAATTTGAATTATAGGGCTTGGAAGCTAGACGAAGTCACATAGTGTATAGCCTAGGCAATCTTGAAAAAAAACTTTTTTTCCACTTTGCAAGCCATACATACTCTCACACATATATAATACATTGCCCTGAGACTCCATCTAGATATTTTTTTAATTGATTTTTCTAAAAAAACGAATAAAAATTTATTTTTATCCCTTTTCATAGAGAGTGCTAATTTTTAGCAGTAGTTTTGTGAGTATATTGTCATTTTCTGATCCACTGATCTTTACGGGTGAAATGAGCGGTTTTAGATAGTTCTACATTAACCCTTAAAGGATGGACGGGTGATCGTGGAAATCATGCATTTTGATACCGTGGGAATCATTGGTATACTAAATTTCAAAACCACTCATTAGAAGTCAAAGCACTGTAGAAGATTTCTCCTTTCCACCCCCAAAATCAAGGATGAATAGTTGTATTTCTGTCTTGTACAGGAGATTCCCTTCTCATTCATCGGATGCCAAATGTCCGCATTGACGTTTATGGGTTTAAGCTTACCACTACACTAATGATGATAAATAGTGTTACCTACACTAATTGATTTAAAAGAGCCATAAGTTTTTACTGTTGATGAATATTTTTACCAACTGTAGGTGTAAAGTTCTCCCACTTAAAATGATATTAGGATCTATACACTCAGTAAAAATATTCATCAAAAGTATAAACTTATAGCATTTCTAAAATAGTTAGTATGGCTAACACTATTTATCATCATTAGTGTAGTCTCTTGTTCACACACTGTGAACCCAATGCATAGGCCTACCGCCTACTTCTTCAGTAGTACCGGCGCACATAACGTGAGAGTTGGCCCACCGCCCACAGCATCGAGATACGGAGTATAACTGAGATACGGGGATAACTGCCGTGTTCATCTCAATGCACATGCACTCACACAGCGCACTGGGCATGTGTTCGCAACGTGACCTGCGGAAGTTATCCAGTCAGTCAGTCAGATTTGTACAGAACACGAGAGATCCCTACAGAGGGATATTAAGTACCCCCCTCGAGTTAATGGGGGGTATGAGTGGGGCCCTCCTGGTCAGGCTTGTGGGGCTGGCCCACTGCCTTCCGCCCTGCCGGGGTGGCCCTCCCTGCGGAGACCATTCCGTCCTCGGCGGTCCGCCCGTCCAGGCCCCGTTCCGTCCCCGGTCTTGGGCCTTAGCCAAATCGCGTTCCAAAGTTCTAAGTGAGTGTGCGAGAGTTTTTGAAACCATCGAAAGCCAGTCTCGTTGAAAAATCGGAGGTGAGAGGTATGGTCTGCACTTTAAAATTCTAATTTGGGTAATTCAAAATCATATGGAATTCCAAATAACGAGTTAAAAGTTAAATAACGAGATTGTTTAGGTTGATACCTACACCAAAATATTTGAACCATCTAATTCCAAATAACGAGTTAAAAGTATTATGAGGAGTATTATTTTGCAAATAATGAATATTTTGGTGTAGGTATCAACCTACATAATCTCCAAACAATAATGAATATATTTTCACATTTTAAAGTTGCTACTTAGTTTGAAGTTGAGTAAAAAATTTCTACATCAATACTTAGTGAGAATAGAAGGTGGAGAGGTGATTTTTATAATGAAATCCATTGTTCCTTATAAACCGTCCCTCAAAGGAGATGGGATAACTTGAAGATTGAGCTCCTACTACTCCCTAATCTTTAATATATCCCACATGGATTACTTTACCTCCTACCATTCAATTTGTATAAATATCTTGTCTTCATCTACTTCACACACCTGAACAAGTGAGTGTTGGATTTGTGTGACGCACTTTTTGGATTAATTCCGTATGATTTTGAATCACCAAAATTAAAATTTTAAAGTGCAGACCTCTCACCTACGGTTTTTCAACGTGACTGAATTTTGATGGTTTTTTTTTATTTTTTTTGGCACAAAGACTTTTGATGGTTTCAAGAACTCTCGCACACTCACTTAGAACTTCGGAACGTGATTTGGCTAAGGCCCAAGACCGCGGACGGAACGGGTCTGGACGGACCGCAGAGGACGGAATGGTCTCCGTAGGGAGGGCCACCCCGGCAGGGCGGAAGCCAGTGGGTCAGCCCTACAAGCCCGACCAGTAGAGCCCCACTCATACCCCCTAAAGTCCCAAGGCAATTTTTTTTGTTCAAAAACCACTCAAAACTGTCATTTTTACTGCATTTTTCCGGAAAAAAGAATACTTTTTTGGGAACTAAACCGTAGGATCTTGAACTTTAGTTGTTTGAGATTATGTAGTAAAAATTTCATGAAGCTTGACCGTACAAATTGAGAGATATGAGCATTCAAAGTTGAAAAAACAAGTGTTTTTGAACACTAGACTGCAATTTTAGATAACTTTGATTGCTATTTGTGGAAAAATGTGCACTATGAGAATTGAATTTAAAATTTATTGTGTTGAAGAATTGAGTTGGGATTCTAGGAAAAAAAATTCAAAAAATAACAACTTGATTTTCATACTTCAAAAAATTGTCAAGTAGAAGTAGGTCCAAGATTGAAAAAAAAACTAAATTGTTAATAGCTCTTAGATGGGATTGAAATACAATAATCCCAACGGTGAGATTATTCTAGCATGCAAACTTAACCTTTTCAAAAAAATATTTGAAAAAATTTGAAAATTGCATTCTGAAATGAATCCTATAAGTTATTTTTTCAAAAAGATGTTTAGATTGCCCAACAAATAAGATTGTTCATAACTTTCACATCACTAATAAAAATGGAATGAATCAATCAATCAAAGCCTCAGATGTAGACAAAAACATAATCTTTGAGAATTTTTTTTTTAAATTTTAAAAATAAATTTTGCAATATTTTTTGTATTGCCCGCCGAATTCAGTTCTAGGCTTTTTGTGGTATAACTTTTGCTTCCGGGCATCAATTGAAATAAAAATTATATTCCCACAAAGCTTATCACTGATTTTCTATCTTCAAAAAAAGTTTCAAAAATTTAGGGTAAAATTTCAGCCCATAGGAACCTGCCCGAATTCCAAATTGTCCCCCGAGGGGACAATGGGACTGTAGGTTAACTCGAGGGGGGTACTTAACGTCTCCCTATTTAGTGGACATGTAATTAAAGACGATGGAATACATTCGCCTGGCCAATTCTCACCAACCATTGTTGCCGCGCAATAACCAGGAATCATTAAAATAGAGTTATGCATCTCAACATTCTTATCCTTTCCTGCGTCCAACTACCCAAGCATTCTTCACGTGATTTGCTCTGCTAGAAGGGAACTGACACTGAACAGTACAGTACAGCATCTCGAGTATGTTTGTTTGCCTGAAATAGAGTATTCGTCAGTGAAAATTCATTAAAATATGACTATTCTCCTCCACTGACGATTGAATGGTGAGCGTAGTGCGAATAATGTGCCTCTCAGCAAGAGGGAGCAAGTCTACCGATTATGATAGACATTTTTTAGGTGAGGAGGATACGTAGTTTAGCAGAAGACGATGTCAGTGGTTGCAGATTAGATCCATTGGGTCTTCGTTACAATTAAATACTGGTGCAGTCAGTACGTAGAGCCGACCTGCAAGTGGGGAATTGCAATTGGAGTTGGAAGGAAATGGAGCTCGGAGAATGGGGTGCATTCACCCAGTTTACGAGGATTTTCCTCTTTAAATTAAAAAGAATACCAGTGCATGACCCCCTGATCGACTCTTCTAGCTTGATCTGAACACCAATTCCTATCATTCTTCATCTGTGCTATGGAGTATTAGTTTTCTCTCCCCTTGTGTTTGGTCGCCGATCAACGACATCAATCGTGCTCCTATTGCCGCAGCACTGGCAGCTATGTCGTTAGTGTCCCCTCTAAGCTCACTTCCAGTCTCAACCTGCACCATAACAGGATTCAACTCCACCAGTTTCAGGCTTTGAGCACTCCGAACAGTCGATCAGAATAGGTAGCACATATATAATGCATTATGTATATATATATATGTGGCTGAGCAGCCATCTTCCAATCACCTTATGAGACCTATCTACACGAGAACAAAGTATCATAACCTCAATGGACCCCGTTTCTGTAGATGTGGCAAGCAAGTAGCCAAGTATTGAATATGAAGAGCATGGAAATAGTGTATATATAAGTTGTATATCTCATAATCTATTCTTTTCACGTTATTCGATCCTTTGGGGATCCTTTATTCCTTCGTTTGAGGCCCTTTATTCCTTCTTTTTGCGAACCTTTATTGAGCATATGTCCAAAAAGGTGAAAAATACAACCACATTCCATAATTATGGAAATAACGTAACTCCCAGCTCCCCTCTCCACGGGGAAGTCTCCATGGGTAGGCATGTCATAATGAGTCACTACTTTCACGTTATTTAGTAATGTATCCTCACTTGTAAGATAAATGAGTGACAACACTGATTTATCTTGCTAGTGAGGGTGTAACATTAGTGTCACCAGCAATATTTAGTGTCCACGCAAAAAGAATTCTTTGTGGAATGTAGTACAAAACCCTGATATTTCAACCTTCACTACTCGAAATCAGTATCAGTTTGGCAAGTTTGCGGCGTACGTAAGGCTAATGGGATAAATCAGTGCAATCCACTTTCTCGTTGGCAAGCTCTTGCCATTGTTTTCTCCAATTCTCCACAACAGGATGAGCATGCAAATATTGTGGTTGAACAAATGATGAGTATGAGTGTATGACGAACCTCAGATATTCCAATGGCATCGAATACAAGACACTGGTCCACACATTCGATGTTGGCTTCCTCCACAGCAAGGCCACTGGACTCCAGCAGTTCCATCATCTCCAGCAACAGCCCCGGTCGCGTCTCACACTGGATGTGCATTTTCAACCCTTGCTCCGTTCTCACCACTTGCACCTGCTTCAGGTCACAGGAAAGTCACGATCAGCTTCCAATCAGCTTAAAATCAACTCAATAAAATTGGCAGTATTCCAAATGCCATTTTGACATTTACATAACTTGAATAGCTTCCGGTGACCACAGATATGCAATTTATTCATAACATTGCGCACCGGTAAGTTAAGATTTTCACCCACTCCCTCCCAGCTCCCAAATCATTATACTTCCTTCCTTTCTTGAGGTGGAATCCTGTCACCAAAGTCTACCGTGCCATTTCAATGGAATGTTCCAATTTAAAGAAATTGACTTTGCTAGCAGCTACTGTAGTGCTCGTGCACAATTTTGATCAGAGACTACGAACTGCAGTTCCATTATAAAATCAAGCAAACAAGTCCCGAATGCAGTGCATGCCCGTCCACTACCGTAGGTTGCGAACAGCAACTTGACGCCTCCTCCGAACCAGCAACCGAGTCCACTCCCCTCGACGATGGGCACACATTGTCGTGTTCACAGCAGCTCACATCCTCTTCACCACACGAGTCCATGTCAAGTTCGCAGCGCAGCTCCACCTCCAGATTTTGCAGTTTCTGAATGTACTCGCACGCACCTGTCAAGATCGATCCCTTCTCTTCCTGCATCCAACCAACCATTAGATAATTACATATGCATCCCTGATCTCCACCCAGTGACATCTCCAAGTGGAAATAAAATAGAGTTAGCTAGAGTATCTAGAATCCCCCCAGCAAGTGAGAACCAGACTGCATGACACGTCAAATATTAGAATTCACGGAGCATAAATCGGGTACAACTGCCCGCAAAAGCGCAACCTGTTCGTGAACCCTTCTCCATGATCTCCGCTCCGGCACTGTGGCAGCACTACCATCAACAACCAAGGCGTCAAACCTCCGCTTCAAGCAACGCCCAGGAGAACAACAACTACACCCCACCATCGAGTCTTCTGCACCGTCTGTCAAGTCCGACGCAAATCCTCTGAGTCCTCGTGACTGCAGCCGAGCTCCTGCCCATCCTTGAATTCCATTCCGAATGCTACCAGTACGCGCGGGAACCAATTCGGCAACAATTAATTCCACCAACGATTCGGGAAGCAACAATTCTACAACCCTAGCCTAGCAGATTCGCTGCTACTCCTGCAAGTATGTACTATTGAACAGAATCACTGAAGCCGCAAATCCAAATGCTCGAAAATGATCAATTCCTTCGCTTCTCCGAGTTCCAAATCGTTATCTCCCTGGCCTGGCGGCAATCGAACCCCCCGATGTCTCGCTTCTTCCAGAAATGCCGATGATCCATGGCAAAGGGAGGCAGGTGTCGTTCCAAGATAGATTAGCTTTAGCAGGGTGGATCAGGGCAGGGCAGGCAGGGACGTGCGGTTTCTAACTAGCTAGCTTCGAGTCTTGGAGACTAGCCAAATGAGTGGTTTCCTGCATGCAGCAATGCGGGATCAATTATAGGAGGACTCGGACGCAGGTCAAATCCACTGAAGCTCAAGGAAAGTGGCAAAGCGACGGACGTTCTAACTGAAGTTAGAACATCATGGCAGGGTCCAGATGCGGTGGCTATGGTGGTGGGGGTGGGGGAGTGAGGGGCAGATTTTTTGGAAGAACGATGACATAGGGTGAGTTGAGTGGAGGTGGGTCGTCAGAAATCAAGCATAGGAAGAGGTGCGTTAGCATGCGGCTACAGTGCGTGCATGAACCTGCATGACACTCCGGGAGCTTCGTGAACCTGAAGGTACGCGGATTCGTGTATGTCTGTAGCAATTTTGTAGAGGATCAGGGAGGCTTCGCTTTAGATTTCGATGCCAGCTTCGCAGGGGGTGGGGGGGTTCGTGGGTTCGCAAGGGCGGCTACCGGATTTTAGTTGGGCGTCAACTTGGCCAGAGGCCGCAATGTTGACGCGCCTGCCCAGCCCCACTCCACAACTTACAGGGAACCAGTGGGCAGGGAGTGAATTTTCACTAAAAAGTGATGCAAATTTTTTATTGGGAATATTTGGCAAGATATTCTCCCTTTTCACTAGATGAAATCCTCTAAATTGCTATCAAATCTTGGACCCAATTGTTCTTTGGAGCTATCTCATTTTCTACATCCCACTGCTCTATTGCAACCAAGGCCCTATCTAGAGTGAAGATGTTCTAAGTTCACCCCTAACCCACTAGAAGAAACCTATGTTCTAGGTGATGTTTTGTAATTTTTTAAAACGAATTTTAGGTGACGTCCATTGCAATAAACCCATGTTTTTATGTCAATAATACGTGCAACATAACATAAATGTTGACATAAAAACATGGAATTATTGCAATGGACGTCACCTAAAATTCGTTTTAAAAAATTACAACACATCATCTAAAATGTGGGTTTTTTTATAGTGACCATAAGCACTCAACAAAATGGATGAGAAATATTTCAAGATGAACTATATTAGAGTATCACTAACATAGCATTTTAACATTATATAAGAGCAACTCAAAGCAACCAATTTTTTGGGTGGATTTTCACTAGAATCTTACCTTATTTTAGCATTAATTCCTTCAACACTAGGAAGAATGTTTGAAAAATAGATGAAACTACCAAATCCTTCTTAAAAAAATATTGGTGGTATACCAATATTTGGATGAAATCTATTAATAATAGATAATTTTGTAGATGAATATATATATGAAGATGATTTTATCTAATATTACATTACCAGCATGTATTCCAATGTATAAGTCTCTCTACCACCAAAAAACAAAGGAAATTAGTAGACTCCAACAGTATGTAAAATAAGCCCACTCCACCATTTTTGGGGTGAAAGTACACGATAAATGCTTGTTCCCACCAAAAATTTCTATTTGGATCAACAAAAATTGTAACTTTGCCAAGGCCACAACAATTCCAACAAAACTACTTCATTTAGAGAAAATTTGGGGCCTTTGTAGGACCATTTGACTCTCCCCAAAAGTGTAATTATAGGAAAATAAATTATAGGAAAATAATATTTTATGTATATGGTTTTCAAAATATTATTTTCCCACAAAAACCAAGGTGATGTGGAAAAATAATATCAAAAAATTTATTTGTTTTTTTATTTTTTATTTTTTATAAATAATTGCACATTTGAAAAGCCAAGTAGCCCTACAAAGATCCTAGTTTTTCATTAATGTTTCTTCTATAAACAATTCATTAAATTAGCAATGATGGAGATTATTTTTGTTCTTGACTACTAGGAGCCTTGTGGTTGGGCAAAAGACAAAATAGTGAGTTACACCACTCAAACAAATAAGAAATTCTTGCAACAGAATACTGCCCATATATTTTGCTAAGATGAGTTTTCCCAATACTATTGGCAATTTTATAACTTGAAAATTTCCAACCCCTTGGAGGCTAGATTCCAAGGAGAAAGATATCTTCCTTTCTGGAATATTTGAAGAAGCTTCTATTTAAAGATTGATAGCAAGGAAAATTCATTAAAAAAAATCAATAGTAATTGGGGGCACTCCACAAGCCAAAGAAGACAAAGGCTTCTACCCCTGCACAAAAAATTAACAATGTTTTGAATAGATCTTCTTGTTGAAACACATAATCATTGTTTTGGAGAATGAATTATTTGTTTGTCCCAAACTCTACTTTTACTTCCAAGCAATTGCAACTCTCTAAGTGTACAAAATAAAAAGGATCTCCATCATTGGTAATTTCATGAACTTTATGTAGAAGAGAAAATAGTATATTGAGGTGTTGTCCACCCTAGCACAAATGCAATTTTTTTCATGCTAAAAATAACCTTTTGGTAGTTTCAAGCACTAATTGAACACTTTCCATCCCAAAAATGTTGAAGAGGGCTTCTTTGCTTGTTACTAATAATGCTCTCATAAATTTTTCAAATCCATATTTCACATATTGACAATTTGAGAAGTGTGCCAAAAAAAATAAAAAAATGACATACATTTACAATGACATGTTTCTTTTTTTTTGGTCACTTTTACTTAGATCATTGCAGAATTTAGACTTTCCACTTTCATTCAGTTCATACTTACATTCTTAAGCGAGAATGATGTTATTCACTGCAATTAGCAGGCATTTATAAAAATTCCAAAGTTGACATTGCTTTTGTACGCCATAGAAAATCATCAATATGCAAGACAATCGTCTCTCACTTAGAAATTTCAACCAAAAGAAATAACAAAAGTACCATTTTGTCTTGCACTAAAGTAACCGGCTTGTTGCAACGTATATTCTACGGTGAAGAAAAAAATTATACAAAATTTGACCATTTTAAAACAAATTTATTTCAATGTAGCCACGCACAAAAACAGGGTGTCACGCAAATAGCCCCCACTACTGTAGCCTTCCAACAAAATATGCCAAACTAGTTTTGGGATTGCTAGACACCATTGGTTGGCCCAGAATTTTAGGGCGGATGGCATTGGTAGGAAGAGCTCCTTATGCACCTGCTAAAAAAACACTCTACGCAAGGCCACTCCATGCAATACTCAAATTGAACCTTTGAGAGAATTTTGCAAAAATATAAAATATTGCATCCCTACATTACAAGTGACAAGGTACATTAACTTCTTTTTATACCATGATTTTAAGCATTGTAATGTACATTTAGCCCAATAATTTTGTTTTCCAAAATGAAGCAAGAGTTAAATTAAACATTTTAGTGACCATTGTGTTTAATCAAATGGAGTAAACCAATATGATCAAATAGAGTTATTCCTTAAAAAAATAATTAACTTTAATTCCTCCTCAAGAATTCCATATGTATTGCAAATGCAAAGTATTGAAATTTTGTAGCCTATATGTATTGCAAATTTTTTAATGTCAAAATTTAAAATTGATGAAACATTTTAGAGATCACTATGTTTCAAATTCAAAAATTTGTAATTAATTCCAAAAAGGTCCAAAAAATATGAAATGACTAGGGTTAGATACCAATTCCATTTTTCATCCAACTAAATATTACTCAAAATTATTTGAAGGAATTCAGCTTGCCTCTAAGGCAAATTAGCTCTTCAAAAGTTGCAGAAAGGAAGGTGGGGTACGCATAGCTATAAAAAAAAAAGTTTCCCAACCCAGCTACAAAGTGCAAACTGGCACTAAGGTGGATCAACCCATTACTGTTTGCTTTCCAATTCCGTTACCTACAATTTGGCCCCAATTATGTTAATTTTTCCATCCAAATTTGTCTAGGAAATATCCTAAACTATTTAAAACTCTAACAAAATTTGATTAGATTATGGCTTTAAGGTAGAGATGGATTAACATGTCAACTCTTGATTGGTGGATATTTAAGTGCTAATGGATTTATAGAAGGGCAATTATGGGTTGTTGATAGGGCGTTTATGAACATAGTCTACTGGCAGTTTTATAATTTTAGACTGATTGCTTCAAAAATTCTTAGAAATTACAGTTTTAATTAATAAATTATACTTCCACTTAGGTTCTCGTGAAACAAGCGCACACCTCTGAAAAATATGTGCCCCTATTGGGATTGACCCCAAAATATTCAAATTGCAAATCGGGGGGTGATAGGCAGTTCTACCTTATAATCTCACCCTCCGCCATACCTTGGCGATGGTCAAGTCCATCAGGGCTCCCTCCACCACCCTGGTAGGCGGAACCTTGTGGGTTCCGCCACACCCCGCCATTAAAATGGGCATGTGAATTGGGTGAATCTCACCCTCCACTATGCTTGGCAGTGGTCTTGGGCTCCTCCCATTCCCAACCCTCCGGCCTCTAATTGCCCCACTCTACCTCATCCCTGTGCTTGGTTACTTCGCTCACCCCTGCACCCTCCCATTGCTACATAGCCGCCCCTTAATGATTTCATGACACTAAAACATGAAAAATAAATGAAAAGTAATCAACTTCGGGCTTTCTTCAAATTTCACCGCACACTGAAAGTTGTGGGAAAAAGTGCAAATTTGCCTGTGCCCAATGGTTCAAAGTCATCAGGCCAAGCTACGGTGGGAGAGGATTGGGCTCTCGGGCCTGGCCTATGGCACCCCAAGTCCCCAACCAGTGGGGATGCTCTTAATCCTTTAGTGCTCCAACATCCAATTTTGGGATGATGAACATATTGAAATTCATGTTTTCTTTCTTTGCTTCTTGGATGGAAGTCATCCTAATTTATGGAGATATTTTATCAGGTTGTTTTCCTATCTAATTGTTGGATTTGGTGTTATTTAGAATACACATTTTTCTAAAATTACAAATGTGGAAGTATATCAAGTCGTTGACCAAGCCAAATTGCATTGATTCTAGTTCAAAATTAGATTTGCAAAAATGAGTTCATTGATAGATTCAAAGAACAAAAGATCTTCAAAAAATCACCATGTCAAGAGAACTTCATTTCAAATCCAATCCAACAAATCTTATTCAATAAATGATAATATTCTACTTGAAATCAAAATTTGAAGGAATTTTGAAATTTTCCTTTCAAAATTTATTAAAAAATATCGGTGATAGCATTGGTGAATCTTTCTGTACAAATGGAATCTAAAACTCAAAATCTACAACAATTAATTTGTATGTTCTAAAATTTTCTTCCAAATAGTACTTTATGATGAGTTTTCTCAAATTCATCAATTCTAGAGAAAACTCTTTACCTTTGCGGCTTAAGATTGTGTCTTCTCTTCTTTAACTTCATTTGAGTGATTTTTGAGTGTTTAATGACAATATGAAAATTCTGCTTCTCAAAAGAAGGTGGTAATTAAAATAAATGAACCCACTACTACTCATATTTGCTATCTAAGTACTTTGGAGAAGCTATATGTCAACTCCCATATTTATCAGAGATTGAAAATTTTGAAAGAAATCAATTGCAAAAAGAATGAAGACATTCTGACAAGAAGTTAATTTTTTGTGATTTTTCAAAGCAGAAATGTTAAAATGTGAATAGACCCTTATTGAAGCACGGGTAGATGCTTGTCAAAATATGGGCTCATGGGTTCGCTTCCCAAGTGCATTGCCGTCGTGATAAAGGGTTGCTAAGATTGTGGTAATGGATGGGCCACTAACGCAAATGGAAGGGTCTTGTAGGTGGCAAAATTGAGTAGATGGTGGCATTCAACAGTTCTATCCTACAACCTTTTATAGCGACAACTTTGGATTTTCTTCCTAGGGGCTTGCCAAAGTGTTTTTTTAATCAATATATAGACTCGAGGCTAGACAATTGCAAATGCTTCAACTTGGCACTAAATGAGAATTTTTGCCCCTTTTATTGTGGTTGGTTAAATTTAAGTACATCAATATAATAGGTCATTCTTATTCTTTGAGTCCAAATATGAATTCAAGATTTCGAAAGTTAATCCATGTAAGTTTGTGCAATTATCCTCAAGGTGGAAATTTGGAGTTGTGGAAATTTGGAGTTGTTCATCTTGGGTTTTGGATTTGATTCAATTTGGGTACGTGAAGGTTTGATTTGATAGTCAAGTGCCGAAATTGAATTTCCACAACAAATTCTCAGGAGTCCATATTACCTCACACCATTCACAAGATGACATGTGGCACTTTTTTTAATAAAAATGACTTATTAATTTATGCCCAAATCTGACCTTCACGTAGGGTATCCTAAACCATGGATTCTGTCCCGGGACCCTTCACTTGGGCTCATGCGGTATTTGAAATGTTTGTCCAATGAGAGTTTAGTGCCATGCCTATTGCATGGGCACGCTTGGGACGAATGGGATACTGTAAGTTGATTTGAAACGATTATCCAGGGAGGATTCCAGGGCCCCAGTCCGTTACATGGAAGAACGGTACACTGTACGGTACTGCCCGGGAATCTTATTCTACTCATTATTGGGATTGAAACTTATCATTTTTTAAATTTGGTTTTATGAAAAGGAGGCTTTATCACTTTTCAACCAGTAAATTAAGGTAGAATTGCATAATTAAATTTTTTTAATAAATAAATCCTATCTCCATCTCTATTTGGTATTACCGCTTTCTATCAACATTGTACTACACTATTGTAAAAACTCAAATATTTGTATTGTTGTACACTATTGTTGTATACTATGGTAGAACTTCATACCATAGTATGAAACAAATTCATAGAGAAATTTGAAATTCAATATAAAATAAAGATTTTATAAGACTCTCTCTAAACATATATAACTCTCTAACAATGCAAAGAGCAAATAGTATTTGATCAAGGATTTTTCATGTTTCTTGTTGAAACGCGAAAGCCACATATTCATTTAGTTGGACAATTGCATGGCTAGTGCACAGTGATAGGAATATAGGAAACTAAGGCTCTTATTGCAACCCTCTTCTTTAAATCATTGTATAAGGAGCTATGAAATGGATAGTCAGTGGTTCTAAAATGGATTGTCAACAATGTAAGAGCATAATGAAAATTTGTCAATGGATGGAATAAGAGAAAAGGAGGGTCCATTTCAAAGCCACAGTGTGTCCACTTAATTTTTCTAAATGAGAATTGATTGCCCAATTGCCTTTTTATAAATGTTAAAAAAATTTAGGGTCCATTTAAGTTTAGTGATGGTCGCATTTAGGAACCTTGTATATTACTTCTTGAATATTGTAGTGCTTGTTTTTGGTCAAGCCATATCTTTTTTTAGACTATGCATGTGTGGGTTTTGCAAGGCCTATGATCAAGAATAGGTGCCTACCACATAATTCTTTAGAAATTCATAAGTAATCCATAAACGATTCAAAAAATATGAAACCACCTGTGTTAGCTAGATTCCACATCAATTTTTCTTCAAGTGAAAAATAAGGGAAAATACTTTAGGGCATTTGAAAAACATCAAAAAGGTACAACAACCCTTAAAGTGATAGTTTATGAACACAATCCATCTTTTAATCTAAATCAAATGCAATAAATGAATATTTTAACCCCTAAAAGTCAAATTTGTATTTTTGGCAACATTTTAATTTTAGGCAACTCACTATAAATGGAATTTTTTATTTTTTTTATTTGAAATTTTCACACAACATGTGCCTAAGTAGTAACTTTAAAGTGCAACAATTTTCATAACTTTCGACCACATGGTTAAAAAGTTATTGCATGATATGTAATTTTTAATGTTTGGCAAGCAGCTCATGCAAATTTAAATCATTTTTTGAGAAATCAAAATTCGAAGTTGGTTTCCTAGATTTACATGTATGTCACTAGAAGAAAACTAGAAGAAACTATGTTTTACTTCATAGAAATTGTGTTGTACTCAACAAAAAAATATCATCTGGATTTTGTTGAGGTCTCCCTTTATAACAAATTTTTTTGCAAAATTCTGTGTTTTACTTGTCAAAAATCTGCATTTTACTTGTCAAATTTTGTGTTGAACCATTGGAATGCAAAATTTTGCATTACAAAAGGTGAACTCGACAAAATCTAGATGATACTTTTCTATTGAGTACAACGCAGTTTCTATGAAGTAAAACATAGTTTCTTCTAGTTTTATTCTAGTGTGTGGAAAGCTTTTAATCATTCCATTTTTATTAACAAGATGAAAGTTATGAGAATTTTTAGTTTGATGGCACTTACAGAATTTCTACTTTGAAAAAAACTTTGAAATCCTTTATTTAACTCAATTTTCAATATTTTTGAAAAGAAATAAAAGCATTGGATGTAGATCATTTATTACAAGATTACCACCATTGGATTGGAATTTTTTAATTCCATAACTAAATTCTTAATAATTTAGTATTTTAAATCATACTCTAGTTTATTCTACTTATTATTATTTTTTGAGCATGAAGATGAAATATTTTTTGTTTGAAATTTTTTATATGTATTCCCAACTTATTTTTTGAACATATTATGGAGAAGAACAAGTTGTAGGATCTACACATTTTAGTGTAAAAAGTTTGAGAGATGAAATCTAATCATTTGGGAAGAGTTGAAAATACTTCTTTTTAAAATTCAAGCGACTCAATCTTATAATGGTAAGGTTTCTTATTTTGAGATTTTAGGAGGGTGTACTCTAACAAGTTAACTAAAGGATCTTGAATTTGTCAATGAATGAATATAGATGAAAATTTTAGCTTTGCTTTGGATTTGAGTACTTTGAAGTAGTTTGGGGCCTAAAAACACCCTTTGCCCTTTCAAGGTTGAGAGATAAAAATTGAATTTGACCAAGGTGCATACTTTGGGGGGGATGAAGGAACTTTTAGAGGGTAAGCAAGTCAATACATTTCCTGTAGTAAATGATTAGAGGGAGAATGTTCTACAATTGTAAAGATTATTAACCATCAGCAAATAGAAACACACAAGGTGTATATATTTTAATCTTTAAATGATAAAGTTTTTGAAACTATACTAAGAAGCTAGGATAAAGTAGTTACTTGTGAAAATTAAGGATTTAAGTACATTCTTTATCAAAGACATACCACCCATGCCGGTTGATAATATTTTACCTTTCAAAGCAAGCAACAATTATTTAAGGTTACAGAGGCTTTTTTGAATATTGGGTGAACTAATCTTTAGTCTTTAAATGTTAAACCATTTTTAAGGGCACTCAAGTAATATCACCTAACTATGAGTAACCTAGTTGGTTCAAATATGTCTTATCTAGATTCTTTGCTTAAAATGTACAACATGAAAACTTTGAATCAATTTTGGGTAAACCTATTTTAGCACTTTAAAAATTTACATTTATTCATATGGATTACAAAGTCCCAAAAATGCATTCTAAGAGAATCTTGAACTTCTTTCAACTACCAACTAGACCCAACAAAAAAATGTATAATTCAATTAAAGGATCATCTTCATTCAAAGACATGCAGGCATCATTTTTTTAGTATCAATTGGATGAAGTGGATTTTTTGACATATTTTATTCATTGAAGAAGTTTCAAGACAGATTGTATAACAAGTTAGTGGAAGAAGAAAACATTCCATACACAAATCAATAGTGTAGAGATGTCAACCTTTAAGTAGTCTAAGGCATAGAGTGTGTCTATAGAAAACTCAAAATCTGAAAATGCTCCATCCTCACTAATGTATTTCAAAGATATCTCAATCCTTAAAGGACGATGCCCCATAACCAAGGTAATTACCAAATTTTCTATAATTATTTAATGAATCAATAGGTGTATTCTTTTTTTTTACAGTGAATAATGAAGTCATTCATCAATCACTTTTTGGCCTCAATGTCTTTCAAGGGTTAATAACACAATTGATTTTTTGATGGTTGCAAAATATTTTTGTGCTTCTAGAAAAAGAACCTATGGCATGTCAAAGAGTGTGTTTCTTGTATTTGAAGGTAAGGGCTGCTTTACATGCAAAAGCCGGGCCAATTTTCTTTTAGGTTGATTGTACAAAATTTCAACCCCTTGTAGGTTGGAGGCCGCCTTCACTACTCACTAGAATAAAATTATAACAAGGGCCAACTCTCCCATATGTAAAGCCTTGGAACTGAGAAGTTAGGCCAATTCAATAAAACCTACAAGAGAGAGAGAAAGAAGAGGGGGGAGTAAAATTTTCAAGGTTGCTTTACACCTAGAGGGTGGGCCAATTCCTCTTCATGCCAATTGCACATCCAACAACTCTCATTTGTTGAAAAAAATAATATTTTGTAAAGAAAAGTTTTTTTAATTGAAATCTAACATTTGCCACCGGACCAAGAATTGGCCTCTCATTGTTGGTGAATCCATTCAACGAGCTCAAGCCATGTGAGCTCATGTCTTTTTTGAATAAAAAATTCATTTTACCAAATTGGCCTAGCCTCTAGGTGTAAAGGAGTTGGGACTGATTTCAATGTTTTGTCCAATCACAATTGAGGGTTTTTGGCCTCTGACATGGCAAATTAGCTCAACTTCTAGGTGTAAAGTGGCCCTAAAAATTGTATAGTTACAACATAGAAGTTATGGGTGGATTCCATACAATGGTTTTGTGATAAGCTACCTACTACTCTTGTAAAATGACAATGCACAATTTTTTCTAAATCATTCAATTTTTATTAACCCTAAAACAATGGATTGATCACTATAATTATTAGGCACAAAATTATCATTTGGAAATGATTAAATGCATCATTCTTTGTTCTTTTCAAAAACTATGAAAGTCATTCATTGGACAATTTGAATTGTGCACTAGTGTCCACATTAGTTAATGAAGAGAATTGTTTGGCAACCAATCAAGAAAAAAAAAAAGTTTTTTAAATTAACAAATTGAAGGATAGAATTTGTTATATTAGAACATCTTCACCGTAGGGATTGACATTTTTCAATTTTATGTAAAATTTATTGATAAATTAATTTTTTTATTCATTGTATACATCCTTCTATTAAATATATTTTAAATTGAATACAATTTTTCAAAGATATTTTTAATTCATTTCCAACACAATGGTGCTAGTATGTGAGCTCAAGAATGCGAGCTTGTAAGCATTGAGCCTACAATATAGGTACCTATAATATAGATACCACACACTATAGAAGGTGTACGTATCATAAATACCTATAATATAGGTATTTGTAACATTATATATCCTATAATCATAGATGGTTTCTATAGTATATACACCTATAACATAGATGTGTAGTATTCTAGACTCATGGGCTCACACTCCTATGCTCACATAATAGCAACACGCATTTCCAAATTGTCATTTTAGTTTATAAATTCTAAAAGACAAGTATTTTTTTACTACAATTTTTGAAAGAGAGAACTTCAACTTTATAAAGGGCAAGAGGGACTTGTTTTTGAAGCTTAGACATTATGATTTTGCAATTAATGGGGATTTTCACTCTAAAACTTTAGGACATATTTTTTTTTTTTTGATAACAAATGGAAAACCATTGCATTAAAAGGAGGGGGAGAACCCCAAGAATACAAACAGCCAAGCCTGGCAGCTGGCCAATGAGACACAAGAAAACAAAACAGAGGAGGGAGACATGGAGAAAGGAAGCCCGAACAAAGATTAGAGGAAAGAAACTAAAGAAGGACCCTTAGAATTCCAACTAAAAGGTAAGTCAGCCCTAGTGGCCAAAACCTCGGAGGAGAGCCAAATGTGATTGAATTGCGTCCGGATGACGTTAGCTTTGTGAGGTCGAAGCCGGATTGCATGTTGAGTCTTCAGGAGACTGGCCTTTCCAGTGTCAATAATAGCGTCCCAAAAGGCCTGTTGGATAATAGAGACCGGCCAGCGTTCTTGAGCAAACACGAGTTTGTTACGCGTAATCCAGCACAGCCAGAGAGAAGCACCCCGGATGATGGACCATAATGTGCGGATCGGCCGGAATCTACGCGGGATTGGGGAACTGAAAATACAGTGTGTGGCATCAAGTCTTTTGTAGCGATTGGATGTAGATGAGGAGCCCGTAACCTGTAACCCAATGGATTGGGCATAGTCTCAGATGTCGCGGGAAGTAGGGCAGGAGAAAAACCTGTGGAGAGGGGTCTCGACCGCTCCTTGTTGACAGAGGCCACACCTGGTGTCGATCCCTGTGGAGATTTGTTCCCTCCAAGAATTGACCGCAACGGCATTGTGCCAAATAGACCACATGAATGCCGCTTCCTTCATTGATCGAACTTGAATCCAGACCTTCCGCTAGTTGGGAACAAATGAGCTTTGAAGAAGATCAGGCCATTTCGACGGAATTGTGCGTTTCGGAGAAGCTAGGGATGTGAGAAGTTTACGACCCAATGATGTTATGTATTCCAGAAGGCTTGATCCGTTCTCCCATCGCCAGCGGCCTGGGTCGAATTCAATAGAGTCAAGTGCTCCAACAAAGAGAAGGGGTTGGGATCGGCCTTGGCCTTTCTGAGCTTGTGACACTCAAATCCTCCGGACATATCCTCTGACGCATAGCGGCTCGGCGCAGGCAGGGAGGATAGATAGCTGTTGGGAGGTAATCCCGACTGTTGCCCTAGTGATGTTCCCTGGTATGTTGATCGGTTGGGTTTGCGGTTGGATGATGGAGGGGAATAACTTTGGAGCCCTCCATACGATGTATGGAGTTGAATCCTGTGGTTGATGATAAATTTCGATCTAGTCATTCTTATTTGCTTGTCCAACATGGGTTGACAGCAAGAGTAACCAGTCTTGGGGGATTTGTGCGATAAGGAACAACCATTGATTCTTCTCTGTGCTGGAGAGAGGGAATTCGGCTGAGATCTCCTTCCAGGTCTTGAATGCTCTGCTAATGGGGTGCCACAGATCGCCAATGGTTTGTAATCCTAACGGGCCAGCTCCCTCGCCCTGTCTGCTGTGAAGTTGAAATTGGCCCCAATGAAGCTTGTTGACCACCAGACATTGGTCTTCAATATTTCATCAGCATTGGTGGGTGGAGCTAGTTCTATGTGCTTAACCAATACGGTTCCAGACTTTGGATCCTCTCGTGGCAGATGGTCTATGTATCATTAGCCATGCTATGGATGGATGCCAGTAACCCACTTTCGGGTGGGGTTTCATTTTCTGTATGCGGTGCCTAAGTAGGATTTTTAGTCCTGAGATTCCGGGTTCAATGGCATATAACACCCATTTGGCCAGGAGGGCTGTCATGGACACTTCAGGGTCTAGAAGATGATGACCTCCCGCAGCTTTTGACAGACAACAGTCGTCCCAGTTCACACGAGTTCTTGTGTGGTGTTCCGAGCCACACTATAGATAATTGCGAAGACTGGCTTTGATTGCTTTGATAGCCTGTAGGGAGCCGCTCCATATGGCGATGAACTAGTAGATTGTCGAGAGGAGTACGGCGTTGACCACCGTTGCTCTGCCGGCAAGAGAGAGTCTTTGAGTGGACCAGTAAGAGAGTTTTTTTGTAACCTTCTGTCTAAGAAAGCTGTCTACATCCGTGGTATCTAAAGAAATACCGAAAGGCGCCCCCAACAACTTGGAGAGGGAGCCAGACGGTGCCCAGGTGATACCACACTGTTGGAGCCACTTTAGGACATATTTGAACAAGTTAATTCCTAAAAGACTAGGGGCAAGTCTAAATTTCTGAAAATGTGAAGATGTGTACCACTATACTAACTACTCTGTTATATTTATCTATAAATTTCAAAGTCAAAAATTGAAGATTCTTACTAAATTTGATTGTGGGATGGATATTTTGATTTCAATAGTAATTTTGTCCTTTAATTTCAAAATGTCAAGTTGTAACTATGGTGATTTATTAACCCCTAAAGGACAATTGTCTACTAGGTGGACAATTGGAAATTTAGGTAAGTTACCATGAAGTAAATTTTGAGTAGATGAAAGTAAAATTCTTATCAAAGATGTACATTCTATAAACTTCCTCCAAATATGATTTTTTCCAATTGGGTGCTTGATCCAAAAGTTATAGGACTCAAAAGTTTATGGGTAGCATAGGCAATGTGCTAATAGAGAGGGCTAGTGGTTGGGGTAGTAGTTAAACAAGTGATGAAGTATTTTTCATTAACTTTGAACACTAAGAAGCCAAATGGATTGAAAATTTTCTACACAATTTTGATAGTATTATAGAAAAATAACATGTGGTTGAAAATGAAAAAAAAGTTATAATTTTCACTGAATGCACTAAAAATGACAATTTTAGAACAATTTTAGAGTCATTAGTACAAATTCCAGTGTGACTCCATGTTAATTATTTATTTATTATTATTTTTGTACTTGATTATGAGAATTAAAACTTTGTACCGACCATTGAGATTTTGCTTCCTCTAAAAATGAGTTTTCCAAAAGAAATTGAAATCTAATGCCTTGTAGTTTTTTTTGGACATCTTTGTGCAAGATATTTTGGGATATGTTAGACACCATTATCTTTGAAAATTGGCATTCAATCCATTGGACAAGGCTTTCTTCTAACTTCCACTAGAAGAAACCTACGTTTCTCCTGACATGCCAATGAACATGGTTACGTGTTTAGTTTAACGTCATGTCTATTGTAGATGTCTAGGAAAATCCGTCAAGATTGACGGGACAAAAACACAAAGAATTTGAAAAAACATGCCGTGTTTTTAAAGCGACATCACAACAAACATGGTCAAAAAAGGAGACGGAAGTGTGCCATGTGGCAGCCACGTATGCAGGCAGACAGTGCCCCATGGAATTTCTTACACTTGACCTGCTAATGATGTGGCACCTAACGTCACACCGTTTGAAAAAATTAATATTGTTGTCAACAACGTCAATGTAGATGTCTAAAAGAATTTGAATGTTGTTTTTTGCAATGTCCACTTAGACATCTAAACATTTTTTTAAATGTCAGCTTAGACATACACTATATACAATACACCTACAAAAAAAGACATATAAAATACACCATATAGAATACATTGTACATCATACACAATACAAAATAGGCCATACACAATATATTATACACCATATACAATACTTTACATCATACACCATACATAATATGCAATATATTATACATCATACACAATATGTCATACATTGTACACCATATATAATACACAGTATATTATACAACATACACAATATACCGTATTGACAATTATGTCAAATGGCCTAAAAGGTTATTATAAGTATATTGACATGACAAGACAACCTACTTATACAGATGTGGTGATAGGAGCAAAGACAAAGCATATGGAATATGTGAAACTTAGAGATTGTATTTTATGAGAAAACATTTGGACATCTCAATTGACGCGTTAGTTGACATTGCAAAAAATATGTAGACATTGTCTAAGACGTCTCAGTTGATGTGCTAGTTGACATCGCAAAAAACATCTAGATGTTTTAGAAGATGTCTTCAAAAATAGTGTTAATCTAAATGTTTTTGACTATGCTTTCACCAAAAATGCTCCAAAATTGCCATTTCTAGGACAAGTACTACAATTTAGAGAAAAAAAAACAATTGTACACATGTAACCTTAGGATCTTGCAATACACTAATTTGAGAAGATGTGGAAAAAAATTCAAAAATTTCCATTATGTAGATTGCAAGATATTAGTGTTTGAATTGACAAAAATTCTTTAATTGGCTTTCCAAGAAAATAGGCAGCTATACTTTACAAGACCACATTTATATACAAAAATGTCCATATTGATGGTACTTCTTTGGATTCATTCTTCAAGGCAAGTTGGCTACATGCTTGAAAAATTTATGATCCTTTGGAATTGTACAACATATAGGAAAAAAATAGTAAGTAGAAAAAAAAAATGATTGAAAATACTAAACTGTCAAGAATTTAGTTATAGAATTGAAAAATGCCAATTCCAATAATTTCAATGTTGCAATAAATAATCTACATCCTACAATTTTATTTTTTTACAAAAAAATTGAAAATTGAGTTAAATAAAGGACTTCAAAGTTTATTTTAGAGTAGCAAATCCATAATTGCCCGTAATCTAAAACTCCTCATAGCTTTCATGTCATCAATCAAAATGAAATGACTAAAAGCTTTTTACGCATATATAAATCCAGAAAACCAATTTCAAATTTTTATTTTAGAAATTAAGAATTTTTAAAGAATTTTTTGAGTAGCTTGTTAAGCAATGAAAATTACATACCATGTAGTCAAAATTTATATAAATTAAAAATTATTGTGCCTTAAAGTTACCCTTTGGCACATGTTGTGTGAAAATTTCAAAGAAAATAAAAATAAAAATTCAATTCAGAGTGAACTGCTTAAAATCACAAAAATAGTGTTTGGGCATTTAGGGGTTAAAATTTTCAAACGGTGTCAACGTGTATTGAAGTGGCATGCTACTTCAACTTCATTGGATGCCATATTATTGAAATGCCACATCAAATACCATTTTTTTAAAACCATGCCATGTGGCTGCCCTTCCCATGTTTTTTTCATATGTAGTCAACATTTCACCTCAACCCTCAATAATTTTTAGAAACTTATCCGTAGTCAAATCGTAAGCCCATGCAGCCATACAAGTCATTTCTACTCTATAAAACATAAATCTTATGAAAACATAAATCTTATAAAAACATAAATCTTATGAAAACATAAATCTTATGAAAACATAAATCTTATGAAAACATAAATCTTATGAAAACAAATATCTATTGTGATTTTTCTCTAAGATGTATTGTTCTTGATGCTAAATTTGAAGAGCCCTCAACAATAGAAAATGAAGATTTGCAGTGGACTCCCTTGTACAAAATGTTGAATTGAAAAAACATAATCATTTGTTATAAAAATCAAATGTCTGATGCTAAAACTACACTTCAAGAAGACATCATTCTTAAGAAAAAATTAATTAGAATAATGAATAGTTTTAATAAGGATTTCATTCACTTCAAAGTTCTATAAATACCAAAATGTAGTACCTTCCGCGTTTCTGGTTTAAATGTTGTTAAAGTAATAGTAGAAGGTTAATACCTATTTTTACAATACTATTACTTTATTACACCGTCAAGATAAATTTTCATTAACAAAATAATGAAATGGAACAAAATCTCAATTTATAAAAGAAGAGTTGCCTCATAAAATTCCAAGTTGATAGCAATATTGTTTTTGAACATGTAAACAAGAATTTGCACTGGGAGTATTGAATTTGAGTATTGAACATATGAAGATTGCAATGTCTTCTAATATATTTGCAATTCAATTATTTTGAAGCCTTTAATGGAGAATGGAAAAAAATTAGTATATAATAGAAGTGAGTACAACGTAATTGTTTTGTTTCCAATATTCTTTGTTGTTTGGAAGAAGATATGAATAATAACTTTAGAGAAAAAAGAATTTTATTTGCAATGCAGTCAAAAAATGAATCTTCAAAAATTGACAACAAAATATGTTTTATTATGAAGTATTTGGGAGCATAAAGACAAATATTTACATATAGTATATATACTATAACGCATTATACTAATTTTTTAGGACTTGTCAATATAATTTGTGCTATATTCAGAGTACAATAGAAAATGAAGTCATTCCACAGTTTTTCCATCCATGCATGCAAGGTTTTTGAGAAAAAAATGCCAAAGAGTTGCCCCTTCTTTGTATTTTTCACATGTGGTCAACGTTTTACCTTAGTCTATAATAACTAGTAAGTTTCAGTAACTTATCTGTAGTCAAACCGAAATCCTTTGCCAATGTGGCAGTTACTTGTTTCTCAAGACGTCAGGAGAAACGTGACTATATTTTTTGTGATGTTCTCTGAAACATGGACATCAGATAGGATAGAAGCTTGTTATGACCCTAACGTTGACGTGTTTCTTGCAACATCCAAGTGAATTAAGCCTCCCATTGCCAAAGTCCCATTTCTTTGCTCATGTTTTAAAAAACATTCTTGTTTCATGCTAACATCTAAAAAAATAGGGGCTCCTACTAGTATTCAAATGTTATAATCTTGCAATCTATGAACACAAATGGTGTGATAAAATTTTCATGAATTCCTATAACATTCTAGTACAAATTTATATGGTTGAAGGTTTGAAAAATGTTTTTATATTTCAATTATTCTCAATTAATGCACTAAAAAGTAATGGTTTTGAACATTTTTTGTGAAAAATAGTCAGAGAGCTTTAGGGATTATGAATTTTACTTTACTTATTCATTCAAGGCAATTTGGATAGTCATTTCTTGAACTTGAAAATTTCATTTTTTAGGTGAAACTTACATATATATTCTTTCAACTATATGATATTTGAAGAGAAAACTTTTTAAATATATCTTGCAAATGTTTGAAAAATAACACAAGAATCTACAAATATATGAATGGATGAGGAAAAAATATATTTTGTATGCTTGAACATTTTGCATTCATTAACTATTCAAAATTTGAACATGGATGTGGCTTCTATTGGCCATTTGAATAATTAGAGGTTAATAATAATTTAACGCAAAGAACTAATAGAAGAAATCATTAAAATATATTTTAATATTTAAAAAAAATTACAAAATTCTACATTGTTGCACCAATGGATGCAATTCATGTGAAAATTTATAAATTGTATAAAATAATAACAGTTTTTACTATAAACTAGCTAGAATATGAACTTCTTGAGGTTCTCAAGGTTTGTAAAGTATAGTTTAGGGAAAACTTGTAGTGTCACAAAATGATAATCAAGTAACTATTCTATGAGAGTTTTTGTCTTTGTTCCATAGCTCACTTTTTTACCAAAGTTCTACTAAAAAAAAATTCATTTCCTCATTTGTATCTTTTGTTGAAGCAAAACCTCCTCCATGGTGGTGTAGAGCAAATAACAATTAGCTCTTTTAAGGAGAATTTAAAGCATTGAATTGCTGGATGAAACGACGTATGATAAAACTACATCCATTTGGTTGTAGCATGAATTTCTAGCAATCTTCTATGAGAATATTTGCAAAAGTGATTTGTATAAAGGTCATTTGTTGTATACTATACGAAGAAACATCACTTCGAGGGCACTAAATCCACCACTTCCTACACAAAAATTTAATAAAATGAAAGTTTATATTTGAAAGTGTTTGATTGTAGACATTTACTTCCCATAGCGCATCTCAACGCCTCTGCATCTTAATCACTACCATTAATCCTTAAACAACGAGTTGGTCACCGTGGAAATCAATTGTTGTGAAACAGTGCTAATCGTTGGCTTAAAGAATTGCAAAAGCACTCATTGGAAATCAAACTATTGTAGAAGATGTTCCCTTTTCATACAAAATTTGGAGGATGACTAGTTGCACTTTTGTCCCTCATAGAGAGATTCTTTGTCATTCATTCAACCTAAAAACGTCCTCAGTGTCGTTTATGGGTTAAGCATACCCAATATGGACCCTCTCTCTATTGCTTCCTCTCTCTACACCTATGCAACACTCTTGGTCCTTAAATAGGTGTACACAGGAGACTCAATTGAGAATGTGGGTATGCATACCTTGGTTCGTGCTGCAAGGGTTGCCGGAGAAACGCCTTCCAACTGACGGCTTAAGAATTGCGACAAATTCTTGGAGCTCATCAGTTCATCTGCTTGTGGGAAGGTAAGGTGGAATTTTTGGGCTGAATCGTGAGCTTATGAAATACGCAAGTAGGTTGACGATGGATGCGGCACTGGCTTCGTCGCAACTTATTTGAGGCTTAGAAATTAATTTGTATGCCAATTGAGGTATTTTCGTCGATCGGTATACCTTTCATTTCAGTGCGCTTTGGTCCGAATTCCAGCTCAGGAATTAGCTATTCAGGGCTTGTTAGAGGTTAGGGTTTCTGGAGGTCTTGGACACACCATTCACATTGCCTCTGGTTTTCGGGGGAATTAGTTTGATGCAAATTGCAGTGCGAAGGTAGAGTTGGTGGTTTCACTGGTCTGAGATTCTCCATAGATTTTGTGAATTCTCTCAGTACTTGTTTGTTTTGTTTGTTTTGTTCGTTATGAATGGGGACCTGCGTTTCGTGATCCGAATTTATCTTGTTATTCTTTATCGACTCTGGATCTGTAGGGGAGGCTGGCTTTGCATTGACAAAAACTACATGTGAGGAAGATTGAGGAGGACCTTGCTCAATAAGCGAGCCAGTGCTACGGAGACACTACGGAGACAGAGCCTCTCAAAGTGTAGCTGCCTGTTTCTAAGAGTTTGAGAGTTTGTCGATTTATCAATTTGTCAAGTTCCAGTTTCAATATTGCATTGATTTCACATCTTACGGAGCGGTTTTTTCAGGTTTCTGTACGCAACCAAATTGTTGGGAGCGTTTGGATGCTGAGTGAGTAACAAAGTGAGTGGTAGGGACACACGCTGGCTTTGGCGACCATGAACTCGATTCAACCAAATAAGTATTCCGCTGTGGTGCTCGGAGGCACCTTCGACCGTCTTCATCCGGGACACCATGTCCTTTTGAAGGTGCAATTCGTTCACCCCTTGGGCGACCATTTTTGTTTGCGTAAGTAAGCTCAACAGTAGCTTTCGATTGCCGCAGTGTGCTGCTTTTTGAATTGAAATTTTATTCTGCGCGGATGTTTGCAGGCAGCGGCAGAACTGGCGCGGGAGAGGGTGGTGGTGGGTGTCAGCACCGGTCCAATGCTGACCAACAAAGAGGTTGGACGCTAGATCTAACAAACTGTGATTGGATTATTGAATGGTTTGAGGTATCATTTGGTAATCTCTATGTTGGTAAGATTTAGAGATTAGTCTGTGAATGTTGTAGCAATTCAGTATTGTTTGCTATTAGGGTTTTAATCGTCTTGGTTGATTTGGGAGTCGTCAGCCTTGCATTTAGTTGGTCCGAAAACATGATTCTACTTTGGTAATTACGTGTTTATTGCTGCTGGAAATAGTTTTTAGGTTTAGGATTTGGAAGTGAAAAGAGTGTTTGAGAGGAGAAAGCGGGTGGGCATTATCCTAATTCTCTTGAAATTAAAGTGGGCGCTGTCTTGGAAACGAGGTTCCATTCAGTGTGTCTAATTTCTTGCTCTGGTGTATGTTTCTTAAGTATGCACATCTGATCGAACCACTGGACGTCCGCAGGCACGCAGTGGAAGTCTTTATTAAGGTACCATGTCGTCACTCTTTCCTTTCGTAGCACCTCTATGAATGACAAACTGCACTCTTTCCTAGTGGTGACTGTCTCCAAGGTTCGATGCTCCTCCTTGGTGCTGTCCAATCAAGTACTATTTGGTGTCTACTAAGTATGTCTTGACTTGTACATATTTTCTCTTGGCCATATTTCTGAGGTACAGTGGTCTATGAAGAACTGGTAGCTGGTATAGTTTGTAAGAACAATGCCGGCTTCTGTGCAGGGTAGTCAGTAAAGCCCGATGTGAAGGTGCAAACTGAACCAATCTCAGACCCTTATGGACCCTCGATCGTTGACGCAGGATTGGACGCCATTGTTGTAAGGTTAGCATCGACATCATTCAACTTAATATTGCAATGAATGTGGTCAAGTTGTGTGTAGGGATCTCTTATGTTTCTCAGTGGTGGCATTTGATTAAACAGCAGAGAAACCATAAAAGGAGGAGAAGCGGTCAACAAGAAAAGGGCTGAAAGGGGTCTCTCTCAATTGCAGGTTTTCATTTTTGTGGGCATTTATCTGTTTGAGTTGAATCCTACTGTTTCTTTTGTTATCAAGCAACACTAGAATTTGAGTAGCGCTCGTCAAATTTCCCAGCTTGCTTCTTTGCTTCAAGATCTGGATTTGAGCGGAGGGTTTATTGGGACTCTAAGCAGCCATCGACTCTTGTTCTCTGGGTCCAGGTGGAGGTTGTTGACTTGATCTTCGAGGATGGAAATACTGAGAAGATAAGTTCCACTCAGTTACGAGAACTCGAATCGAAGCAGGCCAGAGCAGATTCTTGAGATCAGTGTCTGCTTCTTTAATAGGCTGCTGGAGAACCAGTTAAATTTGCACGAATTAGCTTTTTCTCATTTTCGAATCAGCTCCATGCTACATATGTAGGAATCCAATCTCATATTGTGAAAGCTGCTGCAAATCACAACTGAGTGGTTTTTGTATCTATGTACAGTTTAGTGGAAAGTGAAATGTAATAAGTTGGACTCGGTATACAACTTTTCTTTTGGTTGTCGTTTAACTTTTGACGATTTACTGATTTCGTAGGCATTGATGTTTGTACCGAAAGTGATTGCTCTGCCAGTGACATGGGGCTGATGAGTTTTCCATTGGGTATTCAGCAGTCTAGTGAAACTATATACCTGATGATGTTGCCTTTGGGTTTTCATTAGTCTTGTGAATGTTTCATGCGAGTGCAAAAAGCGCATAGCTAGCTATCTACCCATAGCAAACTGTTTTTTGTTCTGGATCAGACTGTCATTAAGTTGTTCTACTGTTCTTTCCAAGTTCCAACAGAAGAGCAATCTTGTAACATGCACTTATAAAAGTAAAACAAGCAACTACGTGATGAAAGGCTGAGTCCCTAATACTGTGTGTTCTCAAAAATGTAAAGCTATTGATTGATGAACATTGGCGACGTGATGTGCAAAAGCGGTTTTTTCGGATCACTTCAATGTACAATTCATTTAAACCACCAAATGCAGTCTTCTCGTGATGTCTATCCTGAGGGATCGCACAGCGGCCCGGCCAAGAAACGGAGGCGGATGTCGCTCTAAATTGTATGAATATAACAAAATTAGAGGGAGAGTGAAAGGCAAAATTGAGACAACGTTTACCAAACAGAAGACAATATCACAGTACATTGCAGTATTATTCTATTGACAAGTTCAAGGCTCTAAGTGTCTCTACTGAAGAACACTGGTTTAATTTGCTCATTTTTATATATCAAGTAAAACATAAACGGCCAATCTGTGGAGCGCTCCTGATTGCAATTACCTGACATTGAATGCTTACATAATTTGGTTCGAAACTTGAGTAATACAAGTAGATGCGACATGAGTAAGCTCCATATCTGATAATGAAAAGCGTTGATTGGTACCCCATTGGCTCATGACGCAGTCCCAGCTGATCAGTGAATCGCAGAATTTAACATTTCATTTCAACAGAAGTATAAAGAGAAGTTACCTCATATTTGTAATGCACCTTACACGGACAGAAATTCCAGAAAATAAACGATGGCACAAGAATCTTGCAGAGGAAGGTAACTGTATGAACACTCTCTATTGATACGAAAACGCTTGGGTATTTGTGCCAAGGTTTTTAACTTAGTGTTTCTTTGAGGTGATTTAGAACGAGTTAGTGGAATCGACTACACTTCGACTATGCGCTGGAAATAGCTCCATTTTTCGTCTTCCAAAGGGGCCGATACTACAGCAATCTCCTACCACGCATCACGACAACACTTTGACTGTAGATTGTCAATTTCGTTAAATTGGCACGATTTGGGCACCAAAAACTGTGACATATGTACACGAATGTCTGAAATTATTCTAGGACAGGTTTGGATTTATGTATCAAAACGTGCATTTCAAATGTGACAAAGTGTTGGATTACCGCCAATTTCACGAAATTGACGTTGCCTAAGCCTCGTCGATAGCACGACAGATGTGCATTGAACGTCATTTCCTACAAAAGTGGCGGTATTCCATTGAAATGGACCCAATAGGGAGTCGGGAGGGGATAGCGGATGAAATGCAATCTTCATTTTCAATTTGCATATCTACGGGCATAGCAAACTTTGAAAATGTCAAAATGGAGCATGGAATGCCGCCAATTCAACGGAAATGACGTTATTGTCTCTGAATTCTCGCCGCCAAGGCAAGCTTTCAAAGACCAAGGAATGCGTGCATATATCACAAGAGTATGCAACTCATCTGGTCTTGAGAAATTGCATGCAGCAAGTGCTCCCAGGGCTTGAGCTTCTTTAGCATCTCACCAAACAAGTAGCAGGTTCGAATTCAAGTCTGTACATTTCTAGTTGCAATTTCTATGGAATTTTTAGCTAGAATGATCAGCAACCCTGTTACAGGCACGATGGGTAGAGTAAACTTGCCAATCACCGCACATACAAACTTCAAATCCTTCTCCCCATAGATATAGAGATTTGCATGTTCTGAAATTTGGCATGATTATTAAATGTCATGTTAAGATTTACCTTCGAAAAAATAGAATGCAAAAAGATTTATTCCTAAGAATTTTATTGCAATTTAAAGGTTGAAATTTAGTTAAAAAAATTCTTGCAACCCTTTGCCACACAGTGTATGGTCATTGGGCGGTGATACAAAATTTTGTTCCCGTTGCAATTGATTTGGTAGTTGAATCATGCAATTGTTGTTTGGTAAATGGCAATGGTTGTTGTCTGGTTTTTGGATATGTGTGGTAAATGGTAGGTTTGCCCTAATAGTGCAGTATGATCTTGCTATCCAAAAAATGTGGGAATAAATTTTAGTGGTAGAAAAGGAATATGAAACAACTTTAAAATTGAAAAAAATATTTTTTTGGACTCCATCTGATTCTTTTATTTTTTTTATAGAAGGATGTTGCTTTGGATACCCCATTTCAACCCGTAGACGTGCTTTTCAACATTAGAAAAATAGCTATGGTAGGTCTTCTACCAACCCATGCCAAATCCAATTCATAATGTGGGCCAATCCAATTCCTTTGCAAGAAAGATTAAAGAACTTCATATTTGAATAGAGCCTTGAGATTATGAATTGAATCGGATGTGTAGATCAAAAATTATGCTCTCCCCCCCCTCTTGAATTGGGCTATTCAAGTAGTTTGGGCATCTTTTGTAATTCTTCCACTACTTTTGAAATCTAACAAGCATGTAACTAAATGATATAGGATGCAACTATCAGAAAAACAATTATGTGCAGTGCAAAAATCTCACTCTAGGAGGGGTTAAAGTTTGTTGACCCTATCAAGCAAAGTAAAAAAAAATGTTTTCTTCTAACTTCAAATGTTGTAATCTTTCATTTTGTGAGGCCCAAATTTCTAAAATATTTTGCAGACATTTCTATGGTAATCTACTAAGAGTTTGTATGGTTGAATTTCAAAACAAGAATTCTTTTTGTTCATTTTTTTTCTCATGGCCCTAAGAAATGACAGTTTTTGACAATTTCTGCCCCAAAATGTTTTTGCAATCCTTTAGAGTTAAAGTGGCAATGGTTTCTCAAAACCTGCATCTAGGCTTTTATTAGTTTTTTTTAAAGGAAGAGTCAATTGTATCTCATTTTGCAATTAAGAAGTTGCTAATTTTAATTAGTGAGACAAAATATATTGTGTTCTGAAGAACTCTAACCAACAACTTAGTTAGTTAGCCCACTCATGCATAACATTATCATTCAGTTGTGCTCCAGGGACACCACAAATATTTTGTTTGGCTGTGACAGTTGGTTTAAAATTTAACAATAAGGCGTCCTCAGATCAATTTTATTTTTTATTTTTTTATTTATTTCTTGAAACACACATGGACAATTTTCATTGATAAAAGGAAACAGTATACAGAACCCAAGGAGAAAATTGTCCAGCAACAATTTTTTCATTTTCTACAACAAAATTTTGAGCTAGCAATTCCTTTTTTTTCTCTTCTTCCTTTTCTCTCAATACAACTTTAACTCCAATGTTACATTGGTAGTGTTCCTTGTGTCATTTTGATGTTAACCTTAACCCTATAAGAATGCTGAAATCCTAAAACTAATGGATGACTTCATTGTTGATTGTAGAAACAAAGAATGTATCTACATATTAGTCCAATAATCAAAGTATTTGGGTGACTACCTAGGTTTCAAAGTTAACTCTTAAACGTCGACAATGACGTTTTGCGTTTGATGGATGACAACAAATCTTTCTAGTAGGACAAAAGAGCAACTATTCATCCTCATAATTTTGTTGTGAAAAGGGGAGGTCTTCTACAATAGTTTGACTTCCAATTAGTGCTTTTGTAATTTTTTAAGCAAATAATCCACACAGTAACCAAAGGGATGATTTCCACAATCACCAATCCATCCTTTTGAGGGTTAAACAACATCTCTTGGTTCAAGGGTAAATAAAAAAAATCTCCTTAAAGTAGGGTAGGATCTTTTTCCTTGGCCAAGAATTGTGCAATGAAGGCATCAATGAAAAGTGCCTTGACTTTGCATCTTGTATGCAGTGCTTGACAAGACTTTTTCACCTTTTCACTAATTTTTTTTCCTTTTTTGACACAAATAAAGGAAGACTTTACTGCAAGAAAAAAGAAACAAAAAACCAACCGCAAATGACATGGGGGGCAACTAATTGACACATACAAGACCATAATATACAACTAGAATGCCAACCAGAAGGGTGGGGACTGTCCCCTCTAGGGCACCAACTCCCTAAGGTGGTTGAAACACAAAAACAATTTTAACTTTTTAATTGTTTCACTATAGAAAGGGTCAATAGATTGAAACGTTCCAAAAAATCCTAAAATCACTTTTTATCAAAGATTCATTTGAAACCGAGCCCCAAAGGCTTGGCTTGTCATTTAAGGTTTGATAGTAGTTTGACGGAAAGGAATGATGCACATGCAAATCAATATACAATTTGCATTTCATTGATAACAATGTGCACCACTAAGTTAGGATTTCCAACCCTAGCTCCCCTGGCCCCTTCTCCCTATATCATTTCATTTCCTTGTTGCTTGAAGGTTCATTGTGCCATTCTAATGGAATTGTGCCAATTTAATGAAATTGACATTACAGTAAATAAAATAAATTCTGGCATCTTTGAACCCCTAAAAAATTTGGAAAAAGATTTAAGAACCCAGTAGCATGGTGATTTGCTAAATGTCAAATCAACAGAATCTTAATGATGGGGTTGAATAAGAATAACAATAAAGTTAACTCCAATCTGAAAGACCAACATGAATGAAGTGTATTGGATATGATTCAACTATCTAAGCCTAGTGGACCTAGATGGCAAATTACATGTGTCTGTGAGTTGAATAAAAATTATTCTATTCCATTGAACATCCTTTGCTCATAAGTTGATTAATGTTATATGAACTTCTACTCATATGACTATGGTTTCACCAAATTTGAAACCGACACAACTATCTTGTATTGTCAAAGTAGTTGATGAACTCATATTCTTACAATCTATGGGTTTACTTAACTCCTTTAAGATGTTATGACTAATAATGGCCTACAAGGGCCTGTATTCTTTGATTTTGGAGGTATGACTTCTATTCTTTAAAAAAAACGTGCAAGTAGATGAGTAGGGGCAAAGTCAAGGAGAATAATTAGTGTTTTCTTGATTCATTGTACACCTCTCTACCTTTCCACAAATTTGCACCCAACATCATGTAGAGGTTAACCCCTAAAGGACCAAGTTGTGTTTTTTGGCAACATAGTGATTTTGGGTAGCTTACTACAAATGTGAATTTTATTTATTTTATTTTAAATTTTCAGACAACATGGGGATGAGTTTTTTCCTTTAAGGCCCGACAATTTTCATAACTTTTGACTACATAAGTAAAAAGTTATTGTAGGATATGTAGTTTTTTTCTTTAGCTAGGTAGTCCATGCAAATTTTTTAAAATCACTTTTTTAAGAAAAGAAAAAATTGGAATTGGTTCTCTAGATTTATATATACATAAAAAGTTTTGAATCATTCCATTTTGATTAATGAGATGAAAGTTATGAGGAGTTTTAGTTTGTAGGTAGCTATGGATTCTGTACTCTAAAATAAACTTGTAAGTCCTTTATTGAATTCAATTTTCAATATATTTGGAAAAAAAATAGAATCTTAGGATGTAAATTTTTTATCACAACATTTCAACCATTGGGATTGGCATTTTCAACTCCATAATTAAATTCTTAACAATTAAATATTTAAAATCCTTCTCTACTTCTCTCTACTTACTATTTTTTCCTATATCTTGTACAATTCCAAATGATTTGAAAATTTGTAAGCATGTAGACAACTTGACTTGAAGAATCAATCCAAATAAGCACCACCATTTTGAACATTTTTCATACAAATGTGACCTTGTGAAGTGCAGATGCCCGGTTTTTTGTAGGGCCCAAAAAAGGATTTCGTCACTGCAAATACTAAAATCTTGTCATCTATATAGTGAAAATTTCTAAAAAAAATTCCACGTGTTCTCAATTCAACATACTACAAGATCCTACAGTTACATAAGTCCAAAATTGTTTTTTCCTTGAATTTGGTAATTGTACTAGAAATGGCAGTTTTGAAGCATTTTGGGTGAAAACATAGTCAAAGAACTTTAGGGATTAATATTTAGCTTGGCAACAGTGTATACAAATAATTATGCTCTGCTCTAAGCAAACACAACATGGCATCACTGGCTAAACATTTCAGAACATAACGTAAGTTGTGGAGAAATGGAGAATAAACTACAATGCCAAGTCAAAATTTTGAAGCTAAGGTAGGAGGCTCTTAAAGCAATTGTTTAATAGCTGATTGTATTTTGGAGGAAGCTAAACTGCTAGAAATAATTTTAAGTAAATTTTGGTAGGAAAAAAAATGGAATTCGTATCTAATCTAAGTCGTTTCATATTTTTTGGATCTTTGTGGAATTAGTGACAAATTTTAGAAGTTGAAAGGCAGTGGTTTCTAAAAGCAACCCCTTCCTCAAATGTACATTATTGGTACATTGAAGAAAGTAAAATGTACCTCTGCGCTAGAAGTTGCTTTTAGAGCTAGGTCGCTTTTAGAGTCACCTACGTTAATGAGTATCAATGGTTGAAAGGAAGAAGATTAGAATCTATAATGTTAGTTTTTTCAAGAGTAGACTACTTATTTATTATTAACTTTGTAAGGATGTTGAAGACCTACAAGGTCTGATGGATAACTTCAATTTTAGTTAATTGTAGAAACAAAGAATGCAACTATCGGTTCAATAATCGGAGTATTTTGGTGACTACCTTAGTATTGGGAGTTTATGTTCTTCTAGGGGTTAACCCCTAAAAGTTTAGGGGGTGTTTTTTAAGAAAAATTGTCAAAAAATGCCACTTCTAAGTGCATTGGTCAATTTGTTTTTAATTTTTTTTAAATCAACCATACAAAAGTATAGTAGATTGTTATAGAGATGTATAGAAGAAAACAATGAGACCATTTGACAATGTGGATTGGAAGATTATAACGTTTGAAGTGGAAAAAAGTTGTTTTCATTCTTGTGAGACAAGGTCAATAGACTTCAATCTAACTTGGAGTAAATTTTGTGCTCTAAACAAATTGAGACTTTAATACACCATTGAATACTACATCTAGTTAGGTACATGCATGCATAATTTTGGAAGCAAGGGGGGGGCTACCTTACTCCAAATCACCCATGCAATAGGAAGAGGTCAAGAAATTATACACTAGTCATTTTTTGATGATTTCTTGTGCAATGAGAATTTTTTATTTTGAAATCCAAATGGTAAAAACTTAGAGACAAACACTTGGAATGTGTAAAAATAAATTCAAGAGCTTAAATTTTTTTTTAAGATAATAGCTTTTGTAGTTAAAAGATTTTTTTTCAAACTTACTTGGTTGGGTTAGAAGAGTTTTGACTCCTCTTGCGACCAAGTGTCCATTCATGGAAAAATTGGAATACAAGTAGGTAATATATGATTAATAAAGAATTCTCACGGAGGTAAGATAAAACAACACAAGCTTGAAGATCCTAGAGCTAAATCATTTAGTTACAAAATAGAATTTCAAATAACCTAATTTCCGATTTAACCTTTGAAGGACTGAGGTACAATTTAGACAAAAATGGTGATTTTTTTTTGCTTTTTAGGGTAGTTAAAAAAAAGGAAAAAACATGTTTGCTAAAAATCCAGTTATTCAAATTTTTACTAGCTACTATGGAAATGTGTGGAAACAATTTCAAGAACTTTGTTGAAAGATTATAATGTTCAAAGTTAGAAGAATTTTTTTTGTACCCTTGCCCAACAAGGTCAATAAACTTTAACTTTGCCTAAAGTGAAATTTTTACACTACACATGGTTATTTTTTTACATTTGCATCTTATGTCATATAAGTTAAATGTTTATCAAATTTCAAAAGTACAAGAAGAGTTTTGCACATACTATTTGGGCTACCTCCAAAGTTTAAAGTAGCATAATTTTTTATTTGGGCACAAATTAAAAATAATAATGTTCCTACTAAAGGAATATCTTCTATTAAAATTTTGTGAACATCATATCAAAATTGACTTCATGTGCAACTACCTAAGATCTCTTGCATACATTGAACAATCACTTAGTTCTTTAGGGGGTAAGTTTAAAACCTATTTACATTAACAATATCCCTAGTATTGCTATATTGGCAATTAAGGCTACCATTATTAAAACTAGGTACAAGTTGGGACCTACTTCATTCACTAGAAGAAAACTGCGTTGGAAATTGCAGTTTTGCATGGGCTGAAATTTGTTGAAACCTACGTTTCCAATGCAGAAATTTGTGTTGGAATGCGTTTTAACACAAATTTTTGCGTTGGAAACGTGGGTTTCAACAAATTTCAGCCCACGCAAAACTGTGATTTCCAACATAGTTTTCTTCTAGTGATTGCATTAGTAGATAGATCTACAATAGTCTATTGAGCCTTAGGGGATTGAAAAAAACAATTATATGATTGTTAACCTTTTCAGCATTAATTTTTTGTCAAAATTGTTACTTTGTACCTCCAAAGAACGTAACATTGAAAACTAAGACACGAAAGACTCTTGATTACTCTAGACTATTTTTCATAGTTTTCAAAGTAAGCTTATCTTTTATAAACAACCTTCAAATATATGTCAAGCATATTGAGATTTTGAAAGTTTTCAATATTATTTTAAGCCCCAAAGTATTAATGGGAGATAAAAATTGAAAATTACCTACAAATCTATTAAACTTATACAGAGCATCATGGATTTAGGTGGCAAATTCCACCCTTAATGTTTCCATTAGGAGGTAGACCCTATAAAGATTTGACATGTTCCTTTCCCTTGAAAAATTCTCAAGTCTCCATATGATGACCCAACCATAGTGAAGGTAGTATGCTCTAAAAGCACCCATCTTCTTCAAATCACCCCTATTTTTGGGTGGAGACGAGGGTGGAGAATGGAGATGGGATGATCCTTAAATGGACCATTGTAGCAATTGAATGCATTGAGAAAAAAATTATATTTCTATTGCTAGAGCCAATCATTGTCTTTGATTTCCACACATTTCTTTACAAGTTATAAGTGGACAAATTTTGGGAGATAAATAGGTGTCTATGTCCAGAATCTTTGAAAATTTATAACTAATTCAAAAATGCTTAGAAAGATACAAAATCACTTGTGTTAGGTTCCACATCTATTTTCCTTTCTCTGAAAAACGATCTAAAAAATAATTATGTTCACAAAATCCTATGAAAAAGGTAGACTAGTCCTTAAATGGTTGCTTTTAGAGCATGCTACCTCAGATGAATTGTGGAGGTAAACATCCCGCCCTTGCTTGGTTTGAATTCATGACCACCTCACTAATGTCCCAAGGCAAACAACACTAAGCCAAGTCTGCAAGTGTTTCTATAATATAAGTTACAATAGATTTAATTGTAAAGTTTATCCTATGTTTGTAAATGTGTGTCAAAGGAAAATTTAACTAAGAGTATGGTAGCCAACCCATACCTGATCACCTCCTATACCTAATCTAATCTATAGACTGTTGTATTATCATCCATAGACTGTTGTAGTTATGTGAAGTTGTAGCATAATTTGAGGAGCAACTCTAGCACATTATGATTGGTTGCAAGGCTGTCAATATTGCAACCAATCCTTGGTTGATTTTGCAATAAGCCTATGGTTAGAAAATACAAAGGTCTATATCACCATTGTAGGTTGAAGAGAATCTTTCACTAAAAAATTCATAGTAATTACATTTAATGTAATAAAATTCTGGAAAAATATGCAATCCTTCCAAATTCTATTTTTGTACATGGAAAAAATTTGGCACTAAAAAATCTGCACTTTAAATCTATGTAATTGCTTAAGTGACCAGGTATGGGTCGGCTCCTATAATATAAAAGAAATACAACACTAAATTCCATGAGACCCTAGTTCTGGTGCTCCAAGGAATTTTGTCCTGTGTTTTTTCCAAACTTTGTCTTTTGGTCCAACATTGCACACACTATACAATTAACTTTAATGCATATATGTAAAGTTCTATTTCAATGAGGGCCTAGGAGCTAGGTTTTGAGAAAAACACATGAAAAAACTCTTTGAAGTACCAAATTTGATGTTTTTGTTTTTGTTTTTTTTAACACAAATAAAGGAAGCCCTTTATTGCAATTAGAAGTAGAATATAAGGCCTAGCTCCAAGAATCTGATGTAGTTTGATGTTGTGTTTCTTTTATACTATTCTTAACCTTGGACTGCCACCAGCGCCATTTTGTGGCGTTTGGATGACAATCCGGGGTCATCTGAAGACCTTAACCGGGAGGTTTTCATCCAATTTTTTTTCCATGACTTTTCATGTTGAATTAGGAAGAGTATCCAATTGAGTTTTTATTCTAACTAGAGTTTATTTTTATGTAGTTGAGAAGTAATTCAAAAAAACGGATGGCAAAATTTGTCATTTTAGTGTATTTTGCTCCCCGTTCTAAATCTGAAATTTCTCCACAAAAATGGTATTCTTTGAGTTTGAGCCCAACTAATGAAATGAAGGCCCTCTATTCTAGTTTCTACTCCAGCTTGAATTTTGGAAAAATTTGTAATATTTTATTGCAATTTGCAATTTGGATGTATTTTCAATGTCTACTGATTTCTAATTATAGAAGTACATGGGAAATGATTTTGCACCATGATGTTTGTCAGTGTAATGTACACACATGGTGAAATTTTCAGATTTTCTAGAATAATTTTCTATTTGATGTGATTTTTTCTTCTCTTTATCTTCAAAAATTCTCATAAAAAGCATTTTTTCTCAAAAAAATCTCAAATTTTTTGGGAAGTAGAGAATACATGTGATTTCATCTCTGAATGATAAATATAATTTTTTGCATACAGATCTAGGTCAAAAATGGCAACAAATTGAGTGATGAGCAAGGAGGCTTGAAAACAGTGGTTATAGGTCTGTCCTTTAAGGGTTAATTAAACCTTCCTCTAACACCCCCTGTTTCAAACTGTGGGGATACCGACCTTTCCGAATAATTAGCTCTGCTATATATATTGAGTATTTTATATTGAGTATTTCCTAGGTTCTTCTTATTCAATGTTTTATCCACCAGAACCCTTTAAGGCTTTAAAAGCCCAATAATCCTTTAAATAGTTTGTTTTTTCTGCTCCCTGTCAGCACCTACATGCCAGACACCAGGCAGGCATGCAATCTGCTCCCTTTTCGCTTTTCTTCTTCTGGTCAAAGTCAAACCTTATCGGCAGTGGAAGAGCATCCAATTCCCCGGTTCCCCCGACTAATAAATTAAAATAGTGTTCCTATCGATGGGGTACCGGAATTAATTAATTAATTAATTTTTGAAAACAAATGAAAAGGATTTCATTGCAAAGGGGTGAAATACAGTAATTAATTCTCACCGTCAATATTGGCGAAGTTATTAAAAATCCATAACATTGCTAAACCAGCAGAGTGGCTCCCCCAGGTGGAGGTATTATTCTTCCCTACATACCTGGGGGAGACTTTAGTTATAATATATGAAAGATTATTGTCTAGCGGCAACGAGTTGTCAAAGTTTCTGAAGACCCATTGGTGAGGCAAGTATGAAGGATTCTTGATTCTTTGGGGGCAAAAGGGACCCCCCCAGCAAATGTTAATAATGTTATGTCAAGCTGTGTCAATATGTTATTATTTGTTCTAGGAATTACACTTTCTTCTAATTGGAAATAAGGGCAGGAGAGGGCGGCTGCTAAAAATGCCACCCTTTCAATGAGTCCATCCTTGAGGCAAGTTTAATCTTTAAGAGATGAAGGGGTGACCTTGAAAATCATCCCTTTCCATTATTGTGTGAATTATGGGTTTTAGAAATAGCAATAATACTCATTGGAAAACAAACTACTATAGAAGACCTCCCCTTTTCACAACAAATTCTAAAGATGAATAGTTGCACTTTTGTCCTTCTACAAGGTTTCATTGTCATCCATTGGACGTCAACCGTACTCCTCAACGTTTAAGGGTTAAGTTAGCATTTTGGTGATATCAATATTCAAAATGCACAATTGTAAGGGTTTTACGTCCCAACCTCTTGATTTTTCATTGTTAACCCTAGGCAAAATTAGGTTGCCCTTCACTAATTTCTTGACATTCTGCACTATATAAATATGTATTGATCTTGTAGAAGGATGCAGTAATGCACAAACCATGTGTGTTGTATAGGTTGGTGCATTGGTTTATAGTCCAAGTTTAGAGAGACGCATGTGCCTCCATGTGGACAAGCCATGAGTTATAAGCTAATTTTTTTGGGGTAAGGCAATCTAATTGTTAAGGCAACCCAAATTTTATATTTTAAATAGAAAGATGATGTGGACACTTAATGTCTAATGGAAGATAAAGATTCATTCTATGTAGGACAAATAGAATTGTAGATGTTCGTTCTCAAAATTAATTGAGGAAAAAAGGAAGGTCTTGCACATTAGTTTGACCTCCAATGAGTGCTCTTGGGATTTTTGTAAACAAATGATTCACAACGTATCTAAAAGGATGATTTTTACAATGGCTAATATGTCCTTCTAGGGTTAAAACAATTATAAGCACAATGATAGATATCTAGTGTTCATGAACACGCTCTTTAGTCTCTACCATATGTCCTCGTGGTACAAGGATAAGACTAGTGGTAATGTTGTTCTTTTCAAATTCCTATAAAGAACTAGGAAATCATTTCAAAAATTATATATTTTTTTAAATGTAGATTTGCACTCAATAACATCGGTAGTATATATTCTATTCTAAATAGTTAAATTTAGTTTGCCTTGTCCCAAGAAAGTTACTTTACAAACCATCAAATTAAGTCAACACATATTTCTACAAATATTTTAATTTGTACACATGGAGGTTCATGAGTCCCAATTACAACAATACCTAATATAAAAGTAGGGTATTATTTGTAGAGTAACTTAAAATATTTATATAGTATCAAATGTCAAGAAAATTAATATGGAGCAACCTAATTTCACTATTTAGTGTAGCATCATTAAGTAAGAGTGTTTATCAATCTTTGCACAAATCTCAATTGAGAGCAATTTTGTCAATGTATTCAAGTTGTAACAAAGTAAGCACTTCATTTAATATTGATGTCTACAATTTGTCTCTAGACAAGCACTTCATATAAGAAACCACTTTGCAAATCAAGCTAGCTCAAAGTTTTCAAGTTAACACAATCTTACCTTGCCAAGAAGTAATCATAACCACCCAAGGGTTCAAAATTCAGAAACCTAGCCTGAACTGAAACAATGGGTCATTCTTGCAATCATCCCGTCCATAAAATGGTTGATTGGGGATTAAGTGTGGATTTATTTTAGATTAGAAAATGGTGTCTAATTTTAGAAGAATTTCAAAAAGCATAAATCAAAATAGACTAAATGCTCCTTCTATTTTTTCACTAAGAAAAATTTACTACCACATCTGGTGTTACATTGATAGAAAATATTTTAAGAAAAAAATGCCAAAATTATTTTACTATTTTATTTTTAAATATATCATTTTATGAAAGAAGAATGAATCTATTTATTTTTAAATATTCACCAAATCACATTTTTCAACTATAATTAAACATTACACATTCAGTAGGGAATGTTGATATTAACCACCAAGTACAGAAGTAAGTTTGGGGGTATTCAAGCCTTGTACAAAACCGAATGAGTGTTTAGAATTAACATGCTGGAGGGGTGTTGTTATGTGAGCCTAGGAGTGTAAGCCCATGAGCCTAAAAGATTGTACACCTATATTATAGGTGTCTATCTTATAGAAATCTTCCATTATTATATTATAACTATGATATAGATACCTATATTATAAGCATTTCAATGGTTGTAGGATGTTTATTTATACATATGCTCAAGGCTTACAAGCTTGCATTTTCATGCTTACACACTAGCATTGTTGGCTATAACAATAAAATCTTAATTTCACCTTCACATAGAACACACACAAAAAAATTTAATTTGAAATTCTTATTATTTGTAAGATCTATTTGATCAAAGTATTAAGTGCTATTTATTTGTCATTGCATTGGGTGCAAAAATGGACTAAAACCTAAAAACACAACCAATTTGATTCTAAGGAATTGTAAAGGTTAATTTGACCAACTTGTCTAATAGGAGTTATTTTAAAAGCGCCAAAACATGTAACAAAAAGAGATAAAAGGATTCAATGGAAGTAGCTTTGATAGGGAGCAATGTGTATGTTTGGATTGCAAGTAGTTGTCATTGAACCATAAAAAATTTGTATGAAAGTTTACAAGCTATAGTCTCATTCAAATTAGCCTTTATTGTCTAAATTTGGAAGTACACTATTGGACATTCTTTTAGGAGATATTTCTTAATTTTTTCTAATTTATAAGGTAACTCCACCTAAAAACATCAAAATTTTTATATTTCCTATTATAAAATAATCTTAATTTGTTGAAACTTTATGGCAATTCAAATCATCTTAATATGCGTTTTTTGGATATGAATAAATAATATAATTATTTAATTGCTAAAACCATTCAAAATCTACATTTGCCTCTTCTTGGATTCTTATTGGTTGAGGCTTGATGTGATTGGGGGGACTATTGATTATAATATGCACGATCCTCAATTGTGAAAATCACAGCTAGTCAAGAACATTGAAGCATTCCTTGAGTTTGTTGAAAGAATTATTAGGTGACAAAAAGTAGTTGGCACGTAGAACTAGGAAAAACAAACTTGCTAAAGAATTCTTCATTGTCCAAGAAGGTGCTTAAACTCAGTTTGAGAGGTAATCCGTAATCCACAATTCTATTGGCCTTGGTACATTTATTGCCTCACTCACACCATGGTCTCCTCAAAAAGGTACCTATAGAAAGGTAGGTAGAAGTAATCCATACCTTAACCCTTGAGCACTCTGACGTCCATATTCTGGACAATGAACAGAGGGCTTGCAGGCGTTGTTTCATCTAACTACCTTCTCATTCATCCAATGTAACATTTGAATCTTGAAAAAGACGACCTTCTTTTATGCCCAATTTCATGAAATTTTGATAAATGGTATTATTGTACAAAGATATAAGCAAAAATGTGCCAAATTTTGAAAAAGGATTGAGGCGTTAAGGGGTTAAGTTAACATGTTTATTTTGTTTTCTTTTTTACGGTGGGATCTCCGTAATTGTGCGTCCCAAGGTTACATCCTTAGTATTGTTGGAAAGTTCTATGTGAGGAAGGGTGTACAAGCTTTGTTTTGTGGCATTTGGACCTATGGTATGAAAGTTATGGATTTTGAGTTATTTTTTAATTAAAAAAATTAGAATAATACTTTTTCTTTTCTTTTGACTATGGCAACGGCACATGGCACAGTAGTAACAATCAAGGCAACTCAGCCTATGACAGGCCAAGTTTGGAGCAACCTAATGCAGTCCCATCATTTCTTAAAACGTACATGTGTCTTGTGAAATGTACTTCACAAAACCTTTTTGGGACTGCATTAGGCTGCTCCAAACTTGTCTTGTTATAGGTTGAGTTACCTTGAGTTAGAACCCACCTACATTTGACTCCTTGTTAGAGCCTCTTTCCATTGGTAATTGGAACTGGAGGCCCGACAATGATGGACGGAGAGGAGGAAAAACTCTGAAATCCTGACGTGACGTTCAGTTTTGAAAGCAAACTCCGGTGTAGGGTGCAGAAGGTCCCGGAATGTTTCAACTTTTGCACAGATGGAGCCCCCCCAATGCAAACGGGCTCTCAGTCAGTTGCAGTCCAGGTAAGGTAGACTATACCTGACCTGAAGAAGCCAGCTAAGTAAGTTATCATTGGTGACCCGAATTTCGTTTTGCAGGTGTGAATCCAGTCAGCTGGGGAATATCAGAGTCCAGTACTGTAGCTGTTTAAGCCCAATTCATTAAAACAATGCTATATAATCAAAAAGTTGTACAGAACTCCTGAAAAACTCTTATTTCACTCTTTCTTGTTTTAGGGCCCAACAGTAGATAAGCAACTTGGCAATGGCAATGGGAATGAGTTGCTTTCCAGTTTCCATGCCTATGATGACGTCTAAATTTGGACATGGGAATCAACTTCACGATTTGGGATGATGTTTGAATTTTAGTAGTATAATAAAACCCCTCCCTCGAGTGACCAAGTACCCTAATTTGAGAGAAAGTGAAAAAAAAATCTCATATCATGCAGGGGCAAGGCTAAAGTTAGATTGCATCCTGTCTTCTAACCTGGGATCGTCTTTACTTGCATCCTCTCAACCTCAAAATGTTCCCGATATTAAACTTGATTGTGAAGTGCCTAAGGGCCTCCTTACGTGTATTGGTCATTGGGAAACTTTCACAGTGGGCGCTACAGTGAAAAATAGACATTGTACTTTCATATGAATCCGGTGGGTGGGGATGGAGACAATAAAAAATTCCCACGTATTAGATTCCCTAATCTCCACCAATGAGGTTGTCCACTGATATCGATGAAACTTCAACTCCTCCTTTACCGCTTGTCCACCCTGGCAAGACAATCGGTGGAGCCACTTTTATCTTCTTGCTTGAATTAGAGGAAAGTTTGCCCACTGGATGAGCATGTAAGCTGGCCCTAATAAGGTACGAGGGACTAGGACTTGGGGTCAACTTACATGTTTGTCCAGTGGGCAAGTTTATCCCTAATTCAAGCAAGAAGACAAAAGCAACTCTACCAATTTTCTTGCCAGGGTGGACAAGCGGGAAAGGAGGAATTGAAGTTTTATCAATATTCGTAGACAACTTCATTGGTGGACACTAGGGAATCTAAAACGTGGGGATTCCTTATTGTCTCCGTCCCCACCCACTGGGTTCTCATGAAAGTACAACGGCTATTTTTCCTTGTAGTGATTGTTGTGAAAGTTCCCCGATGACTAGTTCATGTAAGGAGGCCCTTAGAGGTTGAAGTTGACGATGTAAGAAAAAGAAACATGGCAAAACTCCATGAAGCACCCAAACTAGGGTCTGTTGGAGTTGGGTGCCTGTGCCTTGTACTAGGTAAGTATTCTTAGTTAACCCCTTAAGTTCCTTGACTATGTTTTCACACCAAAATCGCTCCAAAACTGCCATTTCTAGTACAAGTACCAAATTTTGGAAAAAAACATTTATGGACACATGTAACTATATGATCTTGTAGCATGCAAACTTGAGAACATGTGGGAAAAAAATTCAGAAATTTGCAGTGTGTGGATTGCAAGATTTGAGCTTTCAAATTTGCGTAAATCTTTTTTTTGGCCTTGCAAAAAATAGTGCAATTGCACTTCACAAGGTCACATTTGTATGAAAAAATATCCATGTTGTTGGTGCTTCTTTGGATTCATTCTTCAAGGCAGGTTGCCTACATGTTTGAAAATTTTTAGATCATCTGGAATTGTACAACATATAGGAAAAAAATAGTAAGTAGAAAGAAGTAGAGAATGATTCAAAATACAAAATTGTTAAGAATTTAGTCATGGAATTGAAAAATGCCAATTCCAATGTTTGCAATCTTGTAATAAACAACCTACATCCTATGATTTTATTTTGTTTCCAAAAATATTGAAAATTGAGTAATATAAAGGACTTCAAAGTTTATTTTAGAGTAGAGTCCATAATTGCCCACAAACTAGGACTCCTCGTAACTTTTGACTCATTGATCAAAATGGAATGATTCAAAGCTTTCCATGTACATAAAAATCTAGAAAATCAATTTCAAATTTTTGTTCATGAAAAAAATGATTTTTTCTAATTTTCTTGGAGTCTCCATTTATGAAAAAAAAGTAACATATTAGGCCATAACTTTTTACTCATATTTTCAAATGTCCTAAATTTTAGTGTAAATGAAAGATACTCCTTGTCCCTACTTTCTATTAAAGTTTGGGCCAAAACCATGAAAATCTCCAGTCACACGTACTTGCCCAAAATTGCTATGTTGCCAAATTCACCAGACTGGTCCTTTCGGGGTTTTCCGAATAACTGTATTATCCTCCAATATTATTTTCTTTAGGTCCGATTTCCTTCAAACTCAAAACCCTTATTAGATTTGGCTTCAATCTCCCGTCCTTGCTCATCGGCACGACACTCATATTATTTGAAACGCTAAGGGCCCCCCCTTTTGCGCTCTTAGTTAGTGGGTTTTGTTTTGTTTTGGCGGTTGCTCCACGTACCCCTTCCCTGGGTTCCTTTCTTTTCTTTTTTGCTCTTATCTCTTCATTGACCAGCCCTTTGTGGTTTGGATGTTGTTCTGTTCCGGGTTTTTTTAATGCAATGGGTCCGCTCATTTGTTAAAAAAAAAAACCCTTATTAGAACCATACTTGACAGTTTCCCTGTCATAAAGCTCACTACCTGGAACCTTGACCTGAGGAGGGGTCAAGCGGCATGCTTTGCTCTCTTCTCCAAATAAAATATGAAACGTAACGGCACTTGTGCCGTGCACCTCTCTTTGTTTGCACTTCACTTACGCCATCTGAAGTTCCCTAATGTTAAAAACTGCCAGTTTCAAACTTAAATTATGGTTATTTTTTTTAAATTTTTTTTTCTTAAACAAATGGACCAATTCCAAATTGAATTAAATTATTGATTTTCATCACATCACGTTTCCAGGTTCCGTGGTTTTGAGGTCCCAAGTTTGAGCCTTCCCAAGTCCCCAGGTTCTCAGTACCGCCGCGGCACTCTTTCTGACCTCCAAGTTGGCCGCAGAGGAGGCTGTGCTCACTTGGTGAGTGAAGCCGTGCCTGAAGCTCCGTCCGTCAATTTGATTCCATTGTGCTGCTCCGAGTCTCCGACTTCCGAGCGTTTTTTCTCACTGCCGGCTTTCCTCCGTTTTTCCTTCCAAGAGTTTACCAAACTTTGTTGAAAAGTTCGTTCCTTGAAGGGTCCGGCACTCCGTCACTGCACGGCAGCATTCCTTCCGACCTTCCTGCCGTGCCTCCAGTAACTTACCTCTGTCGATGAGAAAAAGTCCGTCTTCGTGACGGAAGTTAGTTCCCTGCCGCAGTTTCACTTCACTTTCCCAGGCACGGCACAACTGACTGAAGTGAAGGAAAACATCAACTGAATCGGTCCCTTTGCTACAGAAAATGAGGAAATGAGAGAAATTACTGTAGACTGAGAAAGTTGGCAGGAATCCGGTGACATGCAACCCTGCCTGCCTGCCTGCTCGTCCCGCCGCACAGTCGAGAGACACTTGCTTCCTCGATTTCCCTCTGCATGCCAGGAGCCCAACTCTTGTCATCAGATGCGCGCCTCGAGCTCCCCATTTCTGGAGAGCCATTTTGCAGGAACTCACCAGGTCTCCACATGTGCAGTTCGGACATTTCATCAGTTCAGTCCCCCTTCCGTTTTCTCTGCTCCACTTTCTCTGCTTGAATGAATGAGTGAATGCATGAATGACCCACCCCACCCCACCTTGGGGCAGCAGGCAGCTGCATGTGTGACGAAAGCTATCATGCTTGCAGGTGGCTTGGCTTGGGAAGGAAGGAAGGCCCAGAAATGACCCCACCCAGTGTGAGTAACTGAAGGCATGCAAACCATGAAAAGGGAGTTGTATGGGACACTTTAGTTGACACTTTTGGACCACAATAGTTGCTGACATTAACGGACGGACAAGACGGAATGGGGCGAATCATGGGAAAAGTCATGGATTTCGACATGCATTAACCCCAAAGCGCATCAACCCTATGGGGGCTAAAACAAGGTTGGGGTTTAGGGGGTAGGGGGTAGGGAGATACCAATCTTTGAAGCATCATATCTCAATTCTTTGGTTGATCCACAAAAACTGGTAATTGGAAACAGTGCCGCACCTACTTATTAGAAAGTGGCTTGCAAAATTTGGAGACAATTCACTTTGGGGCATAGGAGATCATAACTTTAGACTTGGTGCCTCAAATTGAACTTCTAAAATTATATGGGGTGACACTTTTGGTCACTTGGGCGCTTAGGGTTAAGGTGTTGAATTATGGGAATGTCATACGTAGTTTTTGAAATTAAGGTGTTGGATAATAGGAATGTCATAGTTTTCAACACAAAGGATTGAATAACGGGGATGTCATGAAAATTTCAACATTTCAATATTGTGTTTAACATTTTAGTTCAAAAAATAATGTCAAAGAATGGGATGTTATGAAGTTGGCAACATTTTAACATTATCTTTGGTGTTTTAGTGTCAAAAACAATGTTTGATGACATCCCATTTTTCAACATAGTTTTCAAGCACTGAAATGTTTTCCGATAACATGATTTTGGATTCTTTAGTTCTAAAAAAAGTATTAAAAGGATGTTGAAAATGCCGTAAAAAATGTAGAACAAAGTGTCAAAAAAAGTCTTGATAGAATGTCAAATAAAGTCTAATAAGTGTAATGAGAAAATTGCTAAAAATGTTGTAAAAAATTCTTCACTTTGAATATTTACACCTAATTCTCCAAAAGTCCAAAAATGATGGGTTTTTCTTGCCTTTCAATGGCCTACACTTGGTTGTTCCTTTTAATTTAATGGTCCATTTGCACTTGGTGTTAAGATTTGTGTCTTACAAAATGAATCTAGTTAAAAGGTGTATCTAAATTCATTGCCAATACTAAGCGGAAATGAACAAAATTATATATGTCTAGCATCACTTGTATCAAGTGGACACAATTGCTAGAGATCTTTGTGCCATAGTAATCAAAGTTTAAATAGAAGGATGGGAGAAGGCATTAAGGAGAGAGAAGACAAACAAAACCATTTGCCATCCAATTTTACCTTTTTTAATCCAAAATTTTCCCCTATCTCAATGTTTTTTCATCTACTTTAAAAACTTTCACTAGTAGAAAGAAGGATCTTTTGGCACCAAATTATAGGAGAAGAACTTGATTCCATATGTCTATATATGCACCACTACACTACCTTAGTGTTCATCTCTGCCTCTAAATCCAAATTCTCCTCCACTAGTGTGATGGGGAGGGGCAATTATTTCAAGGAGTGTATAAAGTGATCTTCACTAGTTTGATGAAGCTATTTACATCCACACAATGATTGAAACGTGCAACATGTGGATGAAAGTTTATTTATTTGTCCAAAAGGGTGTACATTCATCCAAAATAGAGTGATACCATCCCAAGGTTTGGTAGCATTTTGCAATTTCATTCACTAGAAACTTTTGCATCACTTATTAACAAAAATTTGCTCAACCCCACCCTTCTTGATCCTCCAAAGACCTCCTTTTCTCCAGGTGTCACATCTCAACCAACATCATTGATGTCCACTCTCGCCACATTCCAAAATTCGTAGAAAAAACAATGTGGTGGGGGTGGAGGTGGGGATGGGGATGGGCCCATGATTGCACGGAGTAGGGCCGCTACCCTAGTTCCCATGGAGTGCTGCTGCAAGTCACATGGACGGACGGAGGGAGGCTGGGCTGGGTTGGGTAAGGAGCGGGGTGGGGGCGGTGCAGCTGCACATCTCTCTCTCTCTCCCAGTCGAGAGATGCGGTGGTTGCGGGGCCGGTTGTAACAGAAATGGCTGTGGCCTGTGGATTTGGTTGCTAGACTAGGCTCATCAGAAACTCCCGGCTTATTAGTTTGCTGCAGATGAGTCTCCGATGGATGAATGGCCATCTGCAGAACAGGAAACTTATTAGTGCTAAGTTAGTGGCGTTTCCCATGGTGGCTCTGGTGGCGCGGATTTGATTGTTGTTGCCTGTATTCTATAATTCTATTCTGTTGTTTTTATTACCCCTCGCTGGTCGGCGAGCGATCAGCAGCGTCTGCCTCCTGCTGCTTCCCACTCCACTGAGCTTAACTTAACTTAACTGACTCCAGCGTCACCACTTGCCCGGCTTGCCCCCTCCGCATCCGTCGCCTCTCTTCTCACCCCCGCTCCGCCCTTCTCGAGCCGCTCATCTGCGGACCTCATCCTGCTCATCCCGCTCATCCCGGTCCCTCCTGCTCTAAAGCCACGCGCTTTTCGCCCTTTTCTGGACCAATTCTCACTGCAATTCGGCCTGCCGTTCAGGCTTCGGGGCCCTCGTCAGCCCTCTCCGTTGCGCTTTTCTGCTCTCCGAACGCCGGGTTCACGACTGCGTGGACGCCAAGAAGAGAGCTTCGGGTTTCCCTGCCTCTTTTTGGTGAAGCTTCATGCACACAATTTGGAGACAGGCTGCTGTTGGGACTGTTCGTGTTTGTTAACATTGGCCACTGGTTTGGTTTAGCGAGAGCTGTGCGGTTTGTTTGGGAGCTTGGTGCTGTGGTCGCTTAGCAAGAGTGGTCACCACGGGGCGGGGCAGGGGAGGTCAAGATGAGGATACAGTGCGACTCGTGCGAGAAGAATACGGCGTCGGTGATGTGCTGCGCGGATGAAGCTGCTCTGTGCACGGAGTGCGATGCGCGAATCCATGCTGCCAACAAGCTGGCCAACAAGCATGCGCGTGTTAGTCTTCACACGGCTGCGGATTCGGCCAAGTGCGATATTTGCCAGGTGCGTTGCTCTGCTCTAGCCTTTCTCTTCTGGTTTCTTCGCAGCGAGGTTCTGCACTCTTCCATTCTTTCGAAGATCATGCACCGCAATATGAATGGACGCAGTGAGGGGGATGCACAGTTATACGTCTTAGTGGGTGTTCTTCGTTGTGAGGGGGCTTGGATCTTGTTGTTGTAGGGGTCTTACTACAAGAGCAATTTCCGAAGATGAGGATAGAGTGTGTACTTAGGGTTAGCAGATGCAGATGTACGTTGGATGTTGGGATGTGACCGTGAATTGGGGTGGTTTAAATTTCGCAGGAGAAGCGGGGTTTCTTTTTCTGCCTGGAGGACCGAGCGTTACTGTGCCGCGACTGCGACGTTTCCATTCACTCCGCTAATGCTCTCTCGTGCAACCACAAGCGGTTCCTGGTGACGGGAACACGAGTGGCCCTGGAGGAGCTCAAGGATGACCAGCCCGCGGCGGAGCCGCCCGTGGCGAGTCCTGCCACCTCCGCAATGTCGTCACAATCCTCGCATTGCAGCCGCGCGCCGTCTCTTTCAAGCCCCATCTCCACTCTGCAGGGACCATGCAAAACCAGTCCGGCATCATCCGGTCCAGTCAAAGCTGGGGCTAGTGTGTACAGAACACCCGCTGCATACACTCCGTGCTGCTCTCCAGGAACTCCTTTTTCCGATAACGGCCAAGTCGTAACCCCAAGACATCAAGAGATGGGGGCGCCAGTCGCGCCCGAGATGATGTCTCTGCCGAGTTCCATGGGTACGGGTGGCGTTGCCAACGCTAGCGGCATGCGCAGGAGCAGCTTCAGTGAGTTTTTGACCGACGCCGTCCCCGGATGGCGCGTGGACGAGCTTCTCAACTTCGTAGATTGCAACGAGAGTTTGGAATTCGCTGCTGCCAAAGGCGACAGCAACGTGACTGCCGTTGGAGGCGATTTCGACTGGACAGCAGATTTGAGTTTGTTCGAGGAGCAGATGTTTGCCATGCACGAAGTGCCGCAGTTTCCAGCACCCGCAGCACCGCAGCTTGCTGCGCCACCCAGGTCACGGCACCACCACCATCCACACATCAGGAATCGATCCAAGCAAGACTTGTACGTTCCCAACGGCTATGGCGACGCGTTCATCGTGCCGGAGATTCGAATGCAATCTGGCCCTGCGCCATCGTCGTTACCAAAGCGGTTCAAACGCGACCTGCATTATTAGTTTCTAATAATCTCCAGGTAGATGTCCTAAATCTGTTTATAAAGATATTCAACTGCGTCTTTGGATGCCCGCCCGAAGTTACAAGTGGACGGAACCATCTTCTCCAAACATGAAATCGCCCTGTAACTAGTGTGTTTCTCCTCAAGGATGAATCTGTCACCGTTGCCCAAACTTTTGCTGGAGACGAAGTGTGCGTCGACTCCACTCCAGCGCGGGGGGTTCAGGACCTCTTTCCCACAGAGCTCGCAGACGGCATCGACGACGACTACAACGTTTGCTTTTGCTTTTCGTTTGTTTGCAGCAGCAGCAATAGCCTTTAAGGTGTTTTCAAGAGCTTCTACCGAAACCAGTGGGCGAGTAACGAGATAATGCGACATTGAACAAGTTCTGGAAGCGAGATGGTTGTTGTGCACCCATTATACCACTAGCAAAACGGTGGCTGGGTTTTTCTCTACACAATCGGCATTCTTTGAGTGCTGTGCCGACTCTCTCAATTCCGTGCGAGTCATTCCGGAGTCATTCGTTCGTTTCCAGGTGCTCATCACTGCACCAGATTGTTGAGTTCGAGGATCTGACAGGAGCACCGAAGTATTGTCTCTGGTAGCTCAGGTTGCTTACTACTTTTTGCAATCCTTTTTTCACCTGTCTAGAGGCAGGGTGACCGCAGTGATAGATGTATCTATAGCTCCCCCACTTGCATGTACAGTCTGAACAAGCTTTTTGCATCCTCACCTTTCAAGAATATGCCAAAATTTGGGAGCTACATACATGTCCAGCGTCTTTGTGACTCGAGGTCTCTGTCTTGCAGTAACATGTCAGAAATTCCCTCCGAAAGCGTCAAAACCGACTGCTTGTTTGTGCGAAAGCCTGTGCAATGTTGATATGGTGTTTCACTCGAAGAGCAGATTGCATCAGAAGAGTACAGTTCCTGAGCTTAGAAAATATCTAGCTTGGTTTGTTGCGATGATGGGAAGTGAACTCAGCATTAGCGAATGTAACGTGGCAATTAAATGTCTTCCCTGTCTTTTCTTCACCTTTTGTAGTGGTCAGAGAATGTCATTCAAGATCAATGTTCGGGGAGATTAAATGGCATGTGGCAACCAATGAACGGAGGTAAGCTAGGCAAACAAGTTTTGAATGAGGTGAGACAAGGAGACAAGTGGAGTATATTTTAAGATAAATAAAAAATATATTAAGTTGGATTGATGGGAAGGAGAGGTGGTTTGCAAATCCCGAAATTAAGAAATGAGGCAACTTCGGCTTGTAAAACACTTGGGTGTAGTTAGAGATCCAGTCCAGTTTGGGGCATGCAAACAATTCTTTATTTCATTGTAGTTGGTGCTTTTGGAATTAATCAATCCGAGTGTGAAAATGGAAGGATCTAAAATTGGACAATAAATTGGTACCATCGGCAACCAAGCAGTGTTCAAAAGTAAAAGGTGGATATGTAGTGGCTACTTTTATGAAATTGTTAAATTTAAGTTGCTGATACCTTGGATCACGGAAGTAAGTTTGTTTTTGGACAAGGTGGGGTATTGCTTTAGAGTTGGTTGTTGAGGGGCTTGGATTACTCGAACATGGCAAGGTATTGCTTTAGGGTTGGTTGTTGAGGGGCTTGGATTATTCAAACATGGCAAGAGTATTGCTTTTGGGGTTGGTTATAATGTCCAATCCCTATTCCATTGTTTGCATATGTCTAATGTAATGAAACTTGAAGTTTAATTTCAAAATTGGCATATTGTAGCCTTTTGTGAAGTTGAAGTTGAAATAAAGTGGTTGGTGATACTAAGTGGAAATGAATTGGGAGATTTTGATATGGAAAGGATGTAAGTGGTGCATTTGGAACACCTTCACTCCTACTCTTTCTACAAAGAGTAGGCAAATTACTAGGATAGCTCCAAAAACTTTCCAAGATCTCTCTTCTACTTCTTCCTCATCTTCATTCTTTACAAATGCATTGGAAAATAGAGTATAACCAAGGAATGTTCTTCCCCATACTAGGCATATATTTTACTTCGTTAAATACTTGGGAGGGGCTTAAGAATTAATTCAAGGATTGGAGTTGGTTCAAGATTCATAGAAGACAATTTTGTTTACTATAAGGGGCCCTTTTTTAAGGATGCAAAAAATTGACCCTTGTCTTATTGATAAACAATATTATGCTAAGTAACATTGAATGAAAGTAGAGGATAACTAGTAGGTCAATTTTAGTATTCTAGTTAAATTGATGAAATTGAGGTTACTACATTGGAATTCAAAGAAGTACCTTAAATGGATATTAGAACAATCTTTGATGATCAAAACAAAATGAATATGAGAATGTATACAATATCAACATTAGGACTTATATCTTTTTTAGATCATCTACCAAAATAACTTTTTGATTCATTACAATTTTTTGGCATGCAATATTTAACCCCTAAAGGAACAAATTGTGTTTTTTTTGGCAACATAGTAATTTGGGGCAACTTACTACATATGGAATTTTTATTTATTTTCTTTGAAATTTTCACAAAACATATATCTAAAGAGTAGCTTTAAGGCGCAACAATTTCCATCATTTTTTACTACATGATAAAATAAAAAGGTATTGTAGAATATGTAATTTTCAGCGATTGGCTTTCAGATTCCGCAACTAAAAAAATCCTAAAAAATTTATTTTTTAAGAATTAAAAATCTGAAATTGTTTTTTCATTTATATGTATGTAGAAAGCTTTGAATCGTTCGATTTTGATTAATGAGATGAAAGTTATGAAGAGTTTTAGTTTGTGGACAATTATGAATTCTCTAGGGGATATCACAACCATTGGAATTGGCATTTTTTCAATTTCATAAATTAATTCTCAACAATTTAGTAATGTGAATAGTTTTCTACTTCTTTCTCCTTATTGTTTTTTTCCTATATGTTGTACAATTCCAAATGATCTAAATTTTCTTAAGCACGCAACCAACTTGCTTCATAGAATGAGTCCAAAGAAGCACCACTATGGACATTTTTTTTATACAAATGTGACCTTGTGAAGCGCAACTGCATATTTTTTTCATAGGCCCCCCAAAGGATTTTTATCACTTCAAATGCTAAGATCTTACAATCTCCAAAAATTTCTGAAATTTTTTCCACATGTTTTCAAACTAGTGTACTACAAGATCCTAAGGTTACATGTGTCCAAAAATGTTTTTTATCTAAACTTTGGTACTTGTCCTAGAAATGACAGTTTTGAAGTGTTTTTGGTGAAAACATATAAAACTTAAGTGTGCACTCAATGGTTTGCTTAACCCGTAAAAATTCATGACCATGTTATCCAAAAAATCACCCAAAAATTCTATTTGTAGTGCAAACAGCTACAATGGGAAAAAAAAATATTTACATATTCAACTATAGGATCTTGCACAAGAATATATGGCAATGTGTAGAATTGTTTTAGAAAATTTGACTATTTAGGTTGTAATTTTGACCATATTAGTATTCAAAGTGGGAAAAAAAGTTTTGTTTGAACCTAGCAATCTTAGGTTTTCAAACTTTAGATCTTCTTGAACTTAATTTTTTTGCACTACAAAGTTTTGAGTTTTGAATCTTTATGGTGGCAAATTGAGTTGAGAATATAAGAAAAATAATAATTTTTTAATTGATTTTTACCTTAAAAAATTTGTTAAAAAGAAGTAAATACAAAATGGAAAGGGAAATTAAATCACAAAGAGTTCTAAAATGGAATTGAAACATGTCAATTCTAATGGTGTATTGTTGTAGCAAGTAATCTATGGGTGATAGAACTTTTTCTTTTTAAACCATGAAAATTGAGTTTAGAAAAAAATCCTATACAATTATTTTTTTAAGAAGATGCTTAGATTGCCCACAAAACAAGACTCATCATAACTTTTACATGAATAATCCATAATGAATGAATAAAAGGTTTCTATGTAGTCTTGAATATAATCTATAAGGGAAAAAATAATAATTAACTTTTAATTTTTTAATTTTCTTTTGCTGCTTAGAATTGAGCATTTTGAGCTTAAGAAGGTTTAACTTTTCTCCATAAACAAATATTGAAATAAAAATTATATCCCCCCCAAAGCAAGTACAATCTCTTACCTCCAAAAGAAGTTTCAAAAAATTATTGTAGAATTTGACACCATAAGATCCTAGTTCTAAAATTCTTTAAAACCCATTACTAGACTTTTGAACCTTTAGGGATTCAAGTGTATGGTTTTGATTTCGTTAGTTAAAAGCGTTTTATTCACATTGACTACGGAGGAAAATATAATTTATGTTACTTTACTCTTGGAAGGATGCGGGTCCCCATGAAGAAGATAGTCACGAAAATACTCCAATTATTAAACCACTAGATGCAAATCATCCATCATACCTTTTAGGTCTGCATCATCCTTATAAGATTAACTTAGTAAGGACCCTAAGGACTACAATTGTTCAATGAAAGACTTTGGCTTTTAAAAAAAAATGTAGCAATGAAGAATACATCCCATTATCTATGAATTTGATATTAGCTCTCAACCTTAGTGATATTTAGGGTCAAATCCTTCTCAGCTTGAGCATTTTTTGGGAGTCTTTCGAGAGATCTTGGCTCAAGGATGAGAGCCCCAAATTTTGTGTTAGGCTATTATTTTTTTGCAGTGCACTATTATTTTTCGCAGTGTGCTATTATTTTTTTATTTTTTTATTTATTTTATTTATTTTTTGAAACACTTGGACTGCGCTATTATTTTTGGCTGTGCATGAATTTCTTCCAACTGTGCATGTGTGGACCACTGATTGCTGTCTCTAGACATATTTTACTGCCATGATTTGCCACTTGCCCATGGAGTAGTTGGTCAGTTCCCAGGGAAGTGCATGCATGCATAAGAAAAGACTTCCATCAAGACTAATTGCAAAGACGCATACTAATTATTATTGTATGTCGGTTTCCATATTGCCACACCCACCATGCATATGCCACTTGCTGGTCCCTCAAAGGTACCAGCATAATATTGTATAACTAAGCAATGGTCCTCTCATGCTGGGAGGAAGGTATTATAGGAACCTACCTATACCTGATCACTTAAGCAATTATGTACATTGGGAGCACAAGTTTTTTGAGTGCCAAATTTCCCCCATGTACAGTAAGGTCTACTTCATTTACGAATTTTTGCATTCACAGGGACAAAATGACCACTGCCATCCATTGCTGCCATCTTTGACGCCCTCCCTAGGGCTGAAAAATTGTTATATTATCATGAATTTTTTTTCACAAGATCATCTCTATGTTAATAACATATGTGTCAAATTTCAAGGCCAAAAGATTTACACATAAAAAGATATTCACAATATACCAACATGTGTAGTTGTGAAAAAAATTTAAATGCTACCAACTTTGACACCCTTCCAAAGATTGAGAAATTAAAATTTGTCCATGAAATTCTTGTTATGAGATCATGTCTATGTTGGTAATATGTGTGCCAAATTTCAAGTTCAAAATATTTTTCCATTAAAAGATATTTGAAATCTATTAGTGGACAAATGTAGTTGAGAGAAACAATTTCACTGGTGCCTACTTTGACACCTTCCTAAGGGCAGAAAAATTGTTTAATTATCATGAGATTTTTTTCATAAGATCACCTCTATGTTGATAATATGTGTGCCAAATTTCAAGTTTAAAAGATTTGCCTAGAAAAGATATTTGAAATCTACCAACATGTGTAGTTGTGAAATAATTTCTAACAAATACTTTTGTTTGTAGATTTCAAATATCTTTTAATTAGAAAATTCTTTGAACTTGAAATTTGGCACACATATTACCAACATAGACATGATCTCATAACAAGAATTTCATGGCCAAATTTTAATTTCTCAACCTTGGAAGGGTGTCATTTAAATTTTTCTCACAACTACACATGTTGGTATATTGTGAATATCTTTTTATGTGTAAATCTTTTGGCCTTGAAATTTGGCACATATGTTATTAACATAGAGATGATCTTGCAAAAAAAATTCATGATAAAATAAAAAAAATTCAGCCCTAGGGAGGGCATCAAAGATGGCATCAGTCATTTTGCCCCTGTGAATGCCAAAATTCGTAAATGAAGTAGACCTTATTGTACAAAAGTAGAATTTGGAGGGATTGCATATTTTTCTAGAATTTTATTAAGCAAAATGTAATTACTATGAATATTTTAGTGAAAGATTCTCTTCAACCTACAATGGTGATATAGACCTTTGTATTTTCTAACCATAGTCTCATTGCAAAATCAACCAAGGGCTGGTTGCAATATTGACAGCCTTGCAATCAATCATAATGTGCCAAAATTGCTCCTCGAACTGTGGGACAAATACACAAAACTACAATAATATATGGTTGATAATACAACAATCTATAGGTTGGTTATAAAAGGCGATCAGGTATGGGTCGGCTACCTTATATGCCTTCCTAGCTACCTAGGAGGGAATTAAGGTAACTACACCTAAAATTGCACAAATGATAAATTCAACGTGGTTCCCATCATTATATTGGAATTTTTTTGTAGGGTCCTAGTGGTAGTGGAAAGGGAATTTTAGATTCTCTTAGAATGCATTTTTAGAACAGTGTATGAATAAACTACAAATTTTCAAAGTGCTAAAAATAGATGTTCCTTAAAGCCATCACAGAGTCTCGTGAATAGTGGGATTACATTTTAGACAAGAATTTGTAGTGTGTAGTGTGTAGAATTTTAGGTGTAGTTACTTTATTAGTTAAATGCAAGGGTTGATTGAGGAAGCATATAAGATAGTTTTGTTCACCTAAGTGCATGCATAAGACTTCTATCAAGACTAAGTTTTATCCTTTAAACATGTTGCGGCCATTTTTTGTCCATTGAATGATAGAAAATCCTTTTGTGTAGGACAAAAATGCAACTATTCATCCTTAGAAGTGGAGTTGTGTAGGACAAAATCCTTGTGTAGGACAAAAATGTTGTAGTGAAAAGGGGAAGTCTTCTGTAGTAGATTGGAGTTCCAATGAGTTGCTTTTGCATTTTTTTAAACCAATATTTCACACAATGTCCAAAGGGATGATTTCCACAATCACCAACTCATCCTTTCAAAGTTAATTGTTGTTCATTCAAAGATTCATACTAATTGTTTGTATCCATATTGCCACACTATGCATATGCCACTTGCTCGTCAATCACCAGCATAACATTGTATAACCAAGCAAAGGTCCTTCCCATGTTGGGAAGGTATTAAAGTAGAACCTCTCTAAAGTAATAACCAAGTGTTTTGGTGGGCATTATAGTGCCACATTGCACCCAAAAAAAATTGGCTAAAAATTGACAATAAATCATGAAGTTTTTTGCACATTTTCCAACAAGTTTTATTGAATTTGGACATTGGACGCAAAATTTACATCACTTTGAACTGGACTTCCACACTATGTGAAGACAGTTTTGGTCCCTTGGGGTGTTTAGGGGTTAATGAGTCTGAGCTCACTTAGGGGAGCCAGGGCTCTTCACCGTCACCTTGTTGGGGTCGGGAGGCGAATCTGAGATTGGTTTTCTGTAGTCCCAAATCAAAATGGCACCATCCTCTCCAACGGACACAATCTTCTTCATATTTGGGCTAATCTTTATCTGCATCACAATTGTTGATCCACATTTGTGAGAAATTATAACATTAGGGGTTGTCACACCTTCTTTGAGAATGAAACTCAATTTATGAAGAATGAGAAGGTGTGGAGTGAGAAGAGAAGTCAATAGAAGCCCTTTTCTGTAAAAAAGTGTGACTCCTCTTTTCACTCTGTGAAGAATGAGAATGAACATGGGTTGTTAATCTTTTCTATGACTTCTCAATCTTCACAATTTTTCAATCTTCATGCCCATTCTCCACTTCTAGTGGAGAAAACAACGACTTTTCAATCTTCAAAGAATGGTCCCTCTACAATTCAAGGAGAGAGTGCCACATCCTCATTCTATAAAGATTGAGAACATGGAGAAGAAGGTGTGATGACCCCTACTATCCAACAATTCAAGGTGTTGTCTACAATGAATGGTGAGAGGCAAAAAATACTCTACAATTGTCATTCTTGATCTTAAACAAATAGTAACAAGAAAGCTTTGCCTATATAAGTTAAATTGTTTCATTAAGAACATTCCATCAAGTGTTCACAAATGTTTCTAAATTAGAAAAGGTAGGCAATGACCAAAATAATTTTAATCCCTAAAAGACCAAATTTAATGTCCATTTAAGGGACATTTGGAATTCAGGTAGGTGATGATGAAGTAAAAAATAAACGAGTGCTTCAAAAAAATTGACATAAGATTTAGACATTCATCTCCTTTGTTGGAATGTAGGAAAAACTATAATCGGATTCCCAAAGCAAAAGTTAGGTTGTCCCAAAAGATTTAAGAAGCTCAAACAATTTTGACATCTTTTGTTAAACTCTTCATCTAATTCTTAAATTTGGCATGTATGTAGCTAACATGATGTAATATGCAATTCAGTATGCAATTTCAAAACTCTATTACTTGAAGAACAAAAATCTCATTCTAAGAGGAGTCAAAACTCTACTAACCCTATTGGGTAAGTTTGAAAAAAACATGTTTATCTATCTACAAATGCTAATCTTAAAATTTACATTTTCAAAATTCTTGAATTTTTTTCACACAATGAAAATATTGGTCATTCAATTTTCACCACTTACATTTCACAAAGAAAGTTTCCGTGTTGCAAAAGAAATCATAAAAAAATGACTAAGTATTGCCAATTCACTTGCCCTCCTTGTATTGTAGGGTGATTTAGAGTAGGATAGAAACTATATTTTTGCTTCTAAAATGTTACATGAGTGTGCCTAACAAGTTGTTGTACTTGATGGTGTAGAAGAACGATTTTGTGTAGATCACAAATTACTCTAAGAGGGCTCAAAGTTTGCTAATCCCATTTTGCAAGAATGAAAGAAAAAAAAAATTCACTCTTCAAACATCACTATAATCTTTCAATCTATACAGTCAAATGGATTGAAATTTTTTCTCTCCATTTTCATAAAAGTTTACTACACTTTTGTGCATCTAAGGTTTTTAAAAAAATGATTTTATTTTCAATTTTGGTTAATGCACCAAAAAATCACAATTTTTGACAATTTCTCTTGAAAAACACTCTTGATTGTTCATGAATTAATAATGTACCTCCAACAAATGTGAAACCCAAGTATCTATTCATATGCCCATGCACGGTCGGGGTGAATTGACCCCCTCGCTCGTCCCCCCAAATCAGTCTAGGGGGTACAAATAAAAAAAAGACCCCCTATTTTATGCCTAGAAAATGTATGTTCTACATCTCTCCCAGTTAATTTGGGGCTGCTGATTGCAAATATGAATTCAAAAATTGCAAATTTTATCGTGAGTGGAAAATAAAAAATTTCAGAGTTTTCCTTCAGGGACGAGTGATGGGGTCAGTTCAACGCGGCCCCCATGCACTTGCTTTTGATGGCTGACATGATTACCAGAGAGGGGTACCAAACCCTAAACCCTAAATGTCAGAATCCCTTCCACTGGTACATTTCACTAGTTCTACAATGAATTTTTTGGTAACCAAAAAACATTGGGTTGCATCACAATGTTAAATTTGATATTTTAATTAATACACTTGGGTAGTAATTTTAGTAATTTAGTAATTTGATATCACTACAATAATCACATTTTGAGAGCATTGATCCCATTTGCACAGGTTAGAGCATCTGCAATGCCCTCTTGGCAAACAATCCATGTATTGGCAAATGGCAAGTGGCAAGGCATTCCATGAGGCCCACATTGTGTCGGGATTTTTTGAGAACAAATTGATCCAATGCAAAGTCGACAATCCAAACTTCAAATGAACTTTTTCGCATTATAAAAAGAAGGAGAAGAAAATGTTTTACATTAAAATAAAAAATTTCATGCAAACAAGGAAAAGGTCAAATTTATTAGCACACATACCAATGCTTGAAAAAGTATGACAATAATGACTATTTTTACAATGAATCAACTGATGGGCCCTTCATATTTTGCAATTTTTTGGGGATTTGGGAAGGATAATGACAGGCCAAGGAATAAAGAAAGAGAGCTATGCCAATTGCTTTGGGGAGTATTTTTTGGAATTGCCACTATATTATGCTCATATTGTCTTGAAAGTCAATTGCATTGTAGATGCTCTTAATAAAATTATGAAGATGCTATTCTAGTAGAAAGGAGATCTTGGAGCATCAAGTTATAATGTAAGAACTTCCTTGGTACCCATATAGACCTTTGTCACCAAAGTAGCTTGGTGCTCAAAGACCTCCTTTCTACTAATTGAATTTAGAAACCAATACAGTTTCAAATCAACATATTGTCATTGAAATTCAATTTTCACATCACATTTTTAGGAGGTAACAACCAACCCCAAACTATTATAGGTGCCACTTTTTGACAAAAAATAATAAATTGAATATTTAATGAATCAAACCCCAGTTAATGACGCTACATGCTCTAAGGTAGGAAGTTCTAAAAGTGCACAAGCTCTAAAATTGCCCACCTCCTCAAATGTACACTGTATGTACATGTTGCCTTTTCATAGCCATTAACAATGTACAAAAGGTGTACATTTGAGGAGATGGGCAATTTTAGAGCCCTAAGCCATTTCAACTTCAAAATTTCATAACTAATTTTGCAAAGCTCCCCAAAATATGAAATGACTTGGATTAGATGCCAATTCCACTTGACTTTCAAGGAAAATTTACTGAAAAATATTCGAAGAAGTTTCACCTCCTAAAATTTAGTTTCAGCTCTTAAATGGGCAATTTATAGACCTCCTACCTTAGTTAAGAGAGAAGGCAAAGTGAAGTACCCTAGTGATGCCAGCACTGTGGCCAAGGCCAACGAAGTAGCAATGGCCTTCATTGTAGTTCCAAAGCTTCACCTCACGATCCCCGCCTCCGCTAACAAAGCCCTCGCCGTCGGGCCCCACATCCAAACTCAGCATCTCCGCCGAGAGGGAACCGTCGATTATTCGAATTGGTTGACAGTCATATGCATCCCAAAACGTAATCTACACACAACCATTTCGAGTTGTTTCATTTGGAGTTGCATTTGATGAAGGTAAGGGCCAATTTCATGGATGCATGCTAGGGTAAATCAAACTGAAACCAATAATCTAAGAAAAATGACACTATTTTCCATAAATGTATATTTATAATTATCAAATGTACAACAATGATATATAGTGTCAATTTTTATTGTATTAATTGATGTATACTCATCTCATATAACTATGCACCCAGAAGATGCAATCTATACATCTTTGGGGCATTCATAATATCATTGTTACTATTACTTATTAACATTGTTTACCAATGAGGTAGGGTCCTTCTTCCATCCTTGGAAAGGGGCCCTTTACAATGAACAAAATTGTTTTATATGGTTCCTCAACACCTCCAATCCTTAAATGAAGTGATAAGTCCCTCTTAGGCATCTAGGGAGGCATAATACCTTCCCAGCTTGGAGATTGGAGGACCATTGCCTAGTTATACAATTTTATGTTACATCTAAATTGAACTAATAAAGTTTGTATACAATGTCATTGTTGGTCAAATTTGTACCCTTGACTCTAATGTGCTATTAGTTATATTTGTATGGGCATGCTCATAATGACAACCAACTGCCAAATCGACCCTTATGGATTCTGGCCCCAAATGTATAGCTTCTAATCATGAAAACCTTGTACTAATTTGAGATACACTTGTTCTAGTACTATAAAAATTCATAGTTTATTTATATGGTGTTTGAAAAATGAATGATAAGAGATCCACGGTTTAGATATATATCCTATTTTCTCATCTTCAATAGTTACCTCTTGATGTGTTTTACTTAGTCTATAGGAAAAACTCGCACCTAGTTAACAGTTAGCTGGTGGAAATAGGAAGAAACTGGTTGCAATTTGAAAACATTGAAAAAAATGTAGTAAAAAAATCTATAGAATTTCTATTTGAAGTAAAAAAAATACAACGATGCTAGTGTGTGAATGCAAAGACGTGAGCCTTGAAGCCTTGAACCTAATTGTAGGTATGTACCTACAACCATCTGAAGGTGTTTATAACATATGTATTTATGACATAGGTACACTATAAGATGGAAAGAGTCTATGACACAAGTACCTATAATATAGACAACTATAACCATAGATTCTATGGTCACATACTAGCACTCCCTTACAAAATAGAGAAAATAATTGGACTCAATACTTGAAAAACTGATTTAATATGGGAATTCAAGGAAAATTGCTGATAAAACTCAAAAAAAAATCCTCAACACTGTTTTGTCGTGTATGCCTGCATGGGTGTTGGGATTTTCAATACCTTCCTGTCTGTGCCGCAAGTGAGAAGCTGGCTTTCGTCAGGATGATAATTCACCGACTTGAAGAAATTGCTGGCTCCCATGCTGTTGTTTCGTGTATACCTCTGCACAATTGGTTCAACCCTCCTCACATCAGGTTTGCTATGAATTCTACTTGAAAGTTGACAAATTCGTGAAATTGACGGAATTCCATAACTTTTGCGTTTTCAAGGTGAGCACCCTGAAATCTAAATCCCTAGTTTTCAGAGCTTTGTGCAGATAAATGTCACAATTTTTGGTGCTTAGAATTGTACCGATATAACGAAATAGTAGTACTCACTGTAAGATCCCAAACCATGCATGACCCATCGTTGCTGCACGAGACACACTCGGTGTTGTTTTTCTTCACCTGCCCATCCCCCATCTTAAATGGTTAGCTTCTTATTTAACAGCAGTTGTTGTAATGCCAAGTTCGTGTTTCAAGGCAACCGCATCACTCTCGTTTCGCTCCTGATCGTTTGTTGGTTGCAAGAGGGAATGGTACAATCCATACTCTTTTAGCTCAATGTCAGCATTTGAGCAACAACAAATTTCAAATTGAGATGCTCAAAATTTAATGAAATGACTTGGCATTCTACTTGATGAACTTCTTGAACTTCTCAACCCCCCTCAAAGCTTTGTGTAGTTCGTAATGTCAAGTGCGAGCAACCATGTCATTCTCTCGTTAGGTGGTGAGAAGAAGGATAAAACTCGCAAGCTTTGTGAATCCTTCGATCAACCCCCAACATACAAATTTTAACATTCAAATCTTATGAAACAATTGGAAATTATGTCCAATAAACCTTCTTGAGTCTCCCAATTCTCAAAGGTTATATCTAGTCCATTACCAAGTCATGCAAGATTAATAAGAAAAATTAGCCATGTAGAGGAAAGGTACCGCAAGATATGTGCAGGCCTGTGTATGGGCTTTCATTGAAGCAAGCATGGAGTGGCTCTGGCTGCCGATTCTCCACACCCGAACCTGGCCCATCCCAAAGCACAAAAATATATATTAACACTTGAACCAGCTTGTGATGAAGATATTGTGGCCGAGAGCAACGAAGCCTTGATAATCAGGCTTGCAATTTCATTTGTTGAAGATAAATTCTGTAATGAATTCCAAGAGTACGTTTCTGAGAATCCTTACGTTCCCTTCGATGCCACCACTGACGATCCGCAGGCTGTCCGAAGTTGTAGCAATTGAAGTCACCCCTTGAAAGCATTTCTGTCAAAGCAGAAAATACAGAATCAGATTCGAAACAAATATTTTAATCAATACAATTCATTTTCAAAAAAAATCCTGAAGCTTGAAACAGGGTTCTGAACTAGTTTTTAACAAGTGTCTGAGTTGAGCTAAAGAATAAACTTTTGTCTATTTTTTAGGGATGTGACTGGCATGATTACTAGATGCTTCATTATTATGGATTGGTTCACGAAGGAAAGGGAACTTGCATAAAGAAGATTTTATTTCTGGAATCTTGTCAACCATCATTGATCTTGCCCCCAAAGCTTCGGATGCCCCCTCGTAGCAGAACATCTCTTGGATGTTAATAATACGATGATTTTGAGTGAAATATTAGTGGAAACGCGGGCCTTGACTGATGCTGCGTACCGTATTGTCGGATCCCACGAACGCTCCCATCCTCTGATGCGCATTCACAATGGTATATTGCAGCTTCCCAGTCTGCGGCGCATACGCCCGTATCCGTCCATCGCTCCACCCGCTAACAATCGTCTTCCCATCCGGCATAAATGCACAGCAATAGCACTCCTGGTTCAAGCTGTCTTTCAGCTCGCATTCCACATTTGTCACTTCGATGCGGAGAATCTCCTTCATCTCCTTGAGGTTCCACAGCCGCACGTCGTTGGAACTCGCCGTGGCGAACAGGTCACTGTAGTCTTTGGGAAACGCGATGTCGTTGATGCGGTTGAAGTGGCAGCGCTGGACGAGAGTGGCGCTCATGACGTTTTTGGCACCGTCGTACTTCACCAGGTACAGCTGCGCCATCTGGGTACCCGCGTACACCTCGAAGCTGCCCTTGGCGCCTCGGGAAGCGACGGAGAGCGAGGTGACGGCGCCCTGGAGCTTGATGCGCTTCACGTTCTTGAAAGTGGGGAGGCGGAGGAGGTTCACTGTGCCATCGCCGCCGCCCACCACCAGGTCCTTGAAAGGGGTGAATTGGATGCACAGGATGCCCATCTCGATGGAGGACTGGGGGCCGCCTGCGCGGTAGAGCATTGGGCCAAGGCTCACTTGCATCACGTCGCCGCTGCGAGTACCCACGTACATGAACTCGTCCTTTTCGTCGATGACCTGCGTCGTATGAGCAGGCAGCCACAGATCGATCACAGTTCCCAAGAACGTCAACCTCGTTAAAATGGCGCAATTGCATTGAAATAGGACCGTGGACCCTCAACCAAGGAAGAATTGAGTTCGGGGATATGGGGTACTAAATCTTAGCAGTGCACAATGTTGTTACGATGAAACGCAATCTGCTCTTATGCATATCTACTGGCACAAAAAGCTAATGTAAATGTCAACTACTTGGCGCATAGAATGTCGCCAATTTAGTGGAATTGACGTTCAATTAGGAGCAGGTACTTAGAACGACACAGTTCTTATGTCAGATCGACAGGCTAATGTCCAGGGAATTTCCATTCTATGATTGGTAAATCTCAGTTATAATACGATTATACCAAACTTCAATCTACAGCTGAATGAAAAACTTATTGAAGGGAAAATTTCTTGTACATCCCGTTTCTGGCATATGGAATCTTACCAAATTGAATTAATTGAAATTGTCAGTCTTACAAGTTATTTTAGCATAGTGAAATTGTTCACTTCAACTATATTAGAGACATGCAGCATATAGTTTGAAAATGGCCTAAAATGAAAAGTTTGTAATATAGTTGAAGTGAACAATTTCCGTTCACTTCACAACCATTTTCAATTGCACTGGAGAAATCCAAAATGTGCATCTATGGAATTTTTGAAGATTTCCATAGTCAATGTCCATTGATGATAGAATAGCATACACTGGGAATGGAATTTGAACACAAAGGGACATTTGTCCAATTCCCATATTGAATTTCTCCGGTGCTGGTAGGGTGTTAGTGAGACCAATTTTTTCAATGGTACCCACAACCTCTGATTAACATTCATTGCGGTGGAGATACCCTTATATGCTACGAATTCTCAATTGGCGGTGTTGTGATGGAGGAATGGGAGAACACATACCACGCACTGGTAGGCGCGTTTTCGTTTCCCGGTATCACAAGTTCCAGGATAGAGCTTCCTATTCTCGGCGTCCACTTTCCACACGTTGATCTTCATGTCCGCCGTGGTGATGAGGATGTTGCGCGTATTGTTGGCCCACTTCGCAGAGATGGCGTAATCCAGTGGCGTCGGGCTTCCGCAGATGGCCTCACCTGCACACGAATCATGCATCGATCCACATCCCCACATTCAATTCCGGTCAACGAATCTACCCTTCGCAACTTCCTGAATCATCCAACTAGTCTGTGATCTATTCAACAGATCGAGAGAAAAGATCATGACCTGTTTTGGTTCGCCAGATGACCAGCTTGCAATCGTCTGTCCCCCCGTACGACGCAAGCAGCTCGTCGTCGAACGAGAAATCAAGCCCCTGGATTTTCACCTATAGCATCCCACGTGCCGTACCTTTGGAATCTCAGACATTGTCAATCTCGATCGCAAGTTTGAAATTACGTTTGACAGGAAATCGAAGACGATTGGATTTTTTGTTTGCCGACCTTGTGGAGGACGAGCCGATGCAGGATTTTTCGGGCGGCGTAGTCCCAGACGATGATGGGGGCGGAGAATCCCATGGGCGAGACCTGGCCACTGGCGAGGAATTTGCCACTTCGGGACACTTGCACGCATGATACGCGATTGTTGTGGCCTTGCAGAAACTCTTGCTTCGTCAAGTCCCCCTGCACACACGACCGACCCGTCAATCATCAACCAATCATGGCGTCAACAAAAGTGGTTCCAGTGATCAAATTTAGGGTTGAATGTGGCAATTTCTCGCCATGCCTTGATCAAGAAGTTAGGGTTGAATGTAGCAACAACGGTGACTTTTCGTAAATGATGGGTTGTGTTGATTACTTTGTCGCGTAACACGATAGTGGTACCCAGAGGGTAGATGAGCGTCTTCTTGTCCGGGTGCAGGATGAGGCCATTGCCCACGGTACCTCCGAATCCCAGACAGGCTTGCAGTGGTAGTGGCCGCACCGCCATGACACTCTTCTCCTATCAATTCCGCAGTTAAGAACCCGCGATGATCTCTTTCCGCCGTGATCTTCCCTTCATTGCCGTCTCGTCATGCACACCGTCACCCAATTTGCTCCACGGATATCAATACCATGCCAGAGTACAATGCTTTCTCGATTATGACCACGAAATCAAGGCTTCGGCCAGTTGCCATGTGATTCTGCACGTCCTGGCCACATGGCAGAAGGGCGACCAGCCGGCCTCAATTCACATGAATCGATGGAATTCAAATCGTAGAGAACACCGAGACTATAACATCAAGAGTTTCATCGTCTGCTACCGTCGGCATTATTGGAATTGAGATTGTTGCTCACAATCTCAATTTGTGAAGAGCTTCATGCTCCTCGATCAAATCTTTTCTTGTTCAGGATGCATCATTCATGCCCGGGCATGGGGAGTCCGCAAGGCATTTGCACAACCCGAGAATGACTTCAGCAATTCTCTTCCCAACATTTGTGTGTCTGGTGGTGGTGGCGGTGGCTGCCAAGAGTGGATTTCTACTACCGTACTCCTAGGTCCGTTTCAACACTTAACTTACGTGTGAAAATGGTTTAATTTTGGAATTCACACCGTACAAACTACAAAATGTCATTTTTCAATTTTTCATAACCTTGAATTTTTTTTGTAATTTTGGCATTTCAGTTTTCATGAAAAACTGAAAATCTTGAACATTTAACAAACTTTGGACATGCTTCGAATTTTGACTAATTATTTACAAAACTGACCCCTATATAGGATACCGGATACCGGTAGTAGCCACCTCTGTTCTTTTGAGAGTGTACATGACACCTTACACCTCATCTTCAATGAATACAACCAATTGAAACTTAGAACTTTATATTGAAAATTTTGAGTGTAAGGTGTACCAAAAAGAATTCCTATCCCCCCCTTGGAAAAAGAAAGAGTTGTTGATTTGAGTTAAAAAAAAAACTCTCCATAGATTCTGTCAACCTTTTGAAAAAACCAAAGCCATTGATGACTACAGAACAAACGATCTTGGCCATCCAAATTTGAATACAAAATACATATACAAAATGTGGATATGGTTACATGATATGGATACGGTTTCAAACTATGAAACGTGGGATATGGATATGAATATGCTCATAGAATACAAATACAAAATATGGATTTAAAATACATATGTATTTATAAGAAAAAAAATACAAATATATACCATATCGTTTGTAAGTTCTCTAGGTTCTCTAGGTTCTCTAGGAATACAAATATAGGCAGTTGAAGGGTTTTATATGTTGAATTCATAAATTCATTTCACACAAGGGGTAGCTCGAAATTTTGTTGAAAAGTCTTACAACTAATTAGAAAATTACATGTGTATTCTGTTTAGAAATTTTGTAAAAGCTTAACAACCAATGGAATAATATGATGTGCACCCCTTTTAGAAATTATGTTTGGTTTTCTTTGAAATTGACAATTTGTCACTATTCATATATTATTTGAACACTAAAAAAGTTGTAAATTTTCAAATTATTGTTTAGTAGTGAATTAAAAATCAACATGAGGCTCTCCAATGCTCTCATTTTTTATTGTGTTCCGGATTGTGTACATCTTGTGTCATCAATATGTGAATATTTATGTTGCTTTCTAGTACAAATGAAGGTGTTACATTTTAGGTTGTGATGATTATGGGTGCACATACCTTAGTGAAACAAGGGTCAAAGAATGGGAAAAAAAACAAAGAACTTGAAAAAAGAGGAGTGATTACTCGAGGATTGATTAACAAGGTGAATTGAAGGTACAATTTATCTTTATTTTTGGAGAGAACCATTGGTTAGTTCATTGTTATCCAATGCAATTGGAAGAAAAAAAAATTGCAATTTGAAAAAACCTAGACTTGGTACTTGAAAAAACAATTCCAAATAGAAATAAAAAATAGCTAGTAAATTGAGAAATATCCCAAACGTTGGTGGGCACCTATGTTTAGGAAGAACCAACAACTAGTTCAAAGTTACATAGTAAAAGTAGGAAAAAATCCATTTCCAATTTGAAAACATTGACAAAAAAAACCAATGAAAAAATCTATAAAATTTCTATATTGAGTAAAGAATAGAGAAAATAACCAAGACTCTATACTTGAATGACCGTTTCATTTAGGGAGTTGAAGAGAAATAGTGGATAAAACTCAAAAATCCTCGTGAACACTGGTTGGCACCCAAATTTTTGTTGAATCCATCCATTTTATCAAATCCAAACAACCGTACATGTCTCCGCTTTCTCTTCACCTCTCATGAGGCACGGAGACTCTCCACAAGCTTAAACTTCGTCTCTCTCCAGTGCATCTCTCTCGTAAGTACTAACCGTGTATCCTCGCTCTCTGCAATTCAATTGCAGCTCCATTGCAGCCACAATCAGGCTTCAATCCGTGGTTGCTGCTTCTTGGGAGTCTGTCTGTGTCACTGGTAGTTTCCGTTTCCAATATATTCAATAGCTTCTCCGTAATTTTGCAATTGGTTCAGACTCTATTGACGCTCCTAGTTGACTTTGGATTCCCGGTTCTCAACATCGAACCCTTAAACGCCGATGAGGATGTTTTTTTGTCTAAACAAGCATGGAGGACATAAAATAATCAATTTTTAGATGCCCCTCAAACGGAACATGCTTGCATATTGTGGGAATAGATTACAAAAATTTGAGCTCTAAATCAATAATTTTGAATATTCCTTCTTTTCTTGAAATCCTCATTACAGAAATTCTAAGACCTCGAAAGGGTTGATAGTTTTTATTTATTTTTGGCACCACCGCAATGCAAGTACAAAAAAGAAATATATATATATATATATATATATATATATATATATATATATATATATATATATATATATATATATATATATATATATATATTTGTTTAATTATTTATATTAAATATTTAAAAAGTCACCAATCTTACATCGCGTTGATGTGGCACAGACGTGGCACCAATAGTGCCACATCAGATCCAGAAAAAAATAAAAAAATAAAAAAATAAAAACTCCCTAATTGCACACAGGGAGGCAAAGTTGGCAGCCCTTTGGAGGCCTTAGAATTTCTGTAATGATACTTGAAAGTATGAAAAATTAGCAAAATTGAGTTTTAAATATAAAGGGTTTTTTTATTTCTGAAAAACTAGAAGGGATACAATTGCAATGAAAACATTCATCTTCAATAAAAAAAATTCAAATTCATCAAGTTCATACTTCAAAAGTTATAGTGTATCACGAGTTTATAATGCTACATGTGACTTAAGAACTAGTCTTTCTTGCAAGTACCCTCAATCTAAAACACTAATCTCATGTGATATTGCATGAATTTCTTAAACACCACCAAATAATATTACCTTTTGTCATTGATTCCCCCAACATTTCATGATTGTTTTATGAATTGTATTTAACCGTTGAAGATACATAATTTTGAAGCCACACAATTGTTTTGAATTTAGCTCATCCTTGCATGTAATCTTGTATAGGATGTGTAGGTGCAGTGATGGTTTGATCTCCTTTTGCTTTAATCTATATTGCATTAATTGCCAACCAAATTTCATTTTGCAAATTGCTTTTGCAAATTCATTCCTTATATAAGAACATCCAAGATTTTAGCATTTCCAAATTTGAAAATCTTCCATCAATGAAAAACAAGACCCTAACCTATTTTAGAATGTCTTTCCATCTAATTTGACATGCACCATATAGGTTATACTCTAATTGTGTTGGTCTCATCTTTCTTGTTGTCCTCACAATTTTTCCAAAGAAGTATAACCCAATCCTTAATGTTAGGTTAAGAAGAAGATGCCTAAACTCAACAGCTTCACTTCAACTATTATTTAGCTAGTATTATTAATCAAACAATTTTATTGAATCTTAAATGAAAGAATATAGAAATGTATACAAATACATACATACAAATTAAATACTTTAGCTTTATACATAACATTCTTGAACCAATCAAAAGACCATCTTTTAGGAGGAAATTATTTGTTGGTTTAAATGGTGTACAGAATGATGATCAAGAAGAAGATGCTGGAAGAATCAAGTGTCTTGGAGAGAATGTAGGAACCCAAAGGATAGCACAATAAAGATCCCCTAGAAAATGAATAGTGCTATCAAGAATGTTATGTAGGATCCTGTTGGATGGGACAAATATTTGGAATGCCATTGCACAGCTGGGATTCGGTTTCATTCACTTTTCAGCATTGCCCAGTGATTCTCAATTTGGTAAATAACGTCCAGCTGAATATTTATCCCGCTACTCAACCAGGAGAAAGCTTAAATATATGAAAGCACTGACACGGAGCAGTCACTGCATAAAGTTGGGACATAAAGAGTAGGGAAGAAACTCAGCATCGACTCAAGACATAACAAGCATCTTCAAAGAGATGTCGAGCGACAGAACAGTTAGATTAAACAGGAGGAAATATGCTGCCTTGCAAGACTGAATCGGCCATGGAACCTGTCAATGATGCACGCCATCTTCAATTCGGAACAACGCATCAGCTAGCAAGCTTGAAGAAACATGTTACAAGTTGATCATGAAGAAATGATCGTTGTCAGTTGTTATTCTCCTTCAATAAGCAACGAATATAATCTGAGAGCACTAAGCTAACTAAGAAGGAAAAGAATTGATTCCCTTTCTGTCTCCCCACTTCTTGACCTACGCGTCTTACAGCTGAGCTCAACCTGAGATCTGAAGATCACACACTTCGTCTGGTCACGAGCACTCCACTTCGCAGACGTTGCCGCAGTGTAAAACCAATCCGAGAAAACTTGTATCAAACGCACCAGAAGTCGATTTGGTACCTTGCACTTCCACGAACAGTCTAATTTTTAATGTACTTGAATCTTTCACTCTAAAAATAACTGGCGATGGACAGCACCAGAAATCCCTTGATTCTTCATACAGAATCATACAGATCACGTTTGCCCCACCAGAGTTGGCATTCTAGGTCATGTCTGTACTAAAAACTAAAACTGAGCGATGAACAAGCACCAGAAACGCTTGATACTTCAGCGAGTAGCATACATGTCACGGTTTGCCGGGCCACAAGAGTTGGGCATCCTAGATCATGTTGGCATTCAATAAATACCTGATGATAGACAGCACTAGAAACCCTTCATACAGTATCGTTAAGATCATGGTTTGCTGCACAAGAGTTGGCATCGTAGGTTATGCTGGTATTAACAAAATACCTGATGATAAACAGCACAAGAAACTCTTCATATAGTATCATTAAGATCATGGTTTGCCCAACAAGAGGCAGCATCATAGGTCGTCTCGCAATCATCCGCCGCATCCAAGAAATGATCAGTCACTCGGACAGTCGTCACCCAGACGGCAGCAAATGGCCGTCAGAACGGTCCGAATAGGAGATATAGACTGGAAATCACCTCGCGGACTCAACAGGGCCGTTGGTGTCGTAGGCGTACTCACTTGGATGCTCAATCTCGAAGTGCTCTCCTCGTCATCCGATTCCTTGGTCTTTTCTGAAATAGGACTCTCTCGCACAAGGCTCACATCTCGAGATGCGGGATCGACCTCAGACGTCGCGTACAGGGGATTGAATTCGTAGATGCGGCTACCTAGAGTATCGCGTTCAACAAAAACGGAATTTTCGAACACAGTGGGACCATTGTCATTATCTGAGTCTCGTTCCTCCTCCTCCGAGACTTCCGTGATCGTAAAAGAGGCTAGATTGGCCATGTTCCTCCCAACCGGAACGTTGCTGACGTAATCGGTTCTCGTACGTTGCAAGCACCGGAAAATGTCGCCAAGAAGACTGCACGACCTGGAGCGACGCGGCGGCCCGTCGATGGATCGATTGCTGCTGCCGCTGTCGTAGTGACTGTCCCCGCGTGACAGCAAACGGAGTGACTCGCCGAAATTGCGAAACGAATCGGCCATGGGAAGTCCAATGAGACTCCCCAGAGTGATGCGGTTCGAATCGTTCAAGTCGCAAAACGAGGTGGATCCTGATCCGGACCTGCCGCTGCTTTGTGTGTCGAAATCGGAACTAGAGCTGCAAGAACTTGGCTGCGAGAGGTACGGAAGAATGTCGGTGCCTAGAAAACGAATAGGCTCCTCCTGTTCCATCATGAATGCAGATTCAAATTCCATCGTCAATCGGGACGACACCGGGGACGGCATCATCGAACTCGACATTGGCGACCGCATGAAACTCGACAACGGAGACCTCATGGAACCTGTGGTCTCGGAAGACGTATCCTTGAACGAAGAAGACGCCATTTCGTCTCCAAAACCCGCGGAATCGTCCCCTCCTGTTTTCCAAGCAACCGTACAAACAAATTTCTCTCGGATCCTTAAAACCAAGAATCCAATATCTTCATTGCATGCCCACTCTAAATACCATTAACAGTGTGCCGGATCACGAACCTGACCTACATCTCGCGAAAAAGCTAAGCAAATAATCCACCTCTCTACATAATCAAAGAGAATGGTTGCAAGAAACCTAAAAAAGGTCAAGATGAAGCCGAGAAGGAGAAGATCGCAAGTTATCCTGATAATAACAAGAAGAGAAACTACGGATACGACCTCCACCAATGCAAGCATGAGGCGCTCTGAAGCATCCCGCCAATCTCTCGAATCCTTAAACCAAGAACCTCATACCCCCGTTGCATGCCGACCCTGAGAACCCCGTACATATATCCCCGCGAGCACCGGAACACGAACCTGAACTCAATCTCGCAAACAACTGAGCAAACAAACCACTACGTACTCAATCATGCCGTCACAAGGTCATCCCCCAATGCTGTACCGAGAACCAAAAGATCCCGAGCTGTCCTGGTAACAAGAAGAGAGACTACGGGTACAAGCTCCAGCAATGCCCGCTGTCAAGCATCCCGCCATCGCCACCAGCTTTCCAGAACCAACGACGCCAACGACGACGCAGCAGTTACCGAAGTAGTTCTCCCCGAAAAGCGCGAGCTCCTGGGCCCGTTCGCCAAGAAAACATCATTCAACCTGCACGAAGGGCGCGATCTGGAGGCGCATGGATTCCCTCCAAAGTCGCCCTGGAATTGAAAATTGAAAATTCGAGCATCCTGACAGCTTTGGCATCGGGGCAACGAGAACGTGATCGTGATCGAAGCTCACCAACTGCATCGACTGCTGCGCGCTGGCGGACGCGCAAAGGCGGGGAATCGAGCCAACCGTGGCGCTGGAGCTGAGCAGCACGCCTGAAAACAGAAAAAGGCATGGGCGGGTTTAGGCGCCACTTCGGGATGCTCGGCTATTGTTGGCATCGGCGTCTCCGCTGTGGCAGCTTCGCCACTCACAACTGTCACAAGCCTCGACTATTTTCCTTAGTACCGATTTACCGTCGCCCCTTCCTATTTCTGTACCAAAAACAACATGGCGACACATGCTATAAGGTATGCCCACGTAGAACCGACACTTTTTCTGCCCCAAATAGCTTGGTGATCAAGATGATGAAATTTTGATTTTGATGTGAAATTGTTAAAAATCCTAGGTGAAAAATCATTCCTGTAAAAAAAAATGCCACATGTCATCTTGTGAATGGTGTGAAGTCCCATAGATCTCTAAGAATCTGATGTGGAAATTAAATTTCAGCATTTCGATGTCAAATCAAACCTTCATGTAAGGTGGGTACACCCATTATGGCACAGTTCCTTAAAGCGCACCTTAGATTAAGCCCTTAAATGGTGTAGTTATCTACTGAAATTTTTCAGTGAGTGAATATGGTGGTTCATCAAAGAACCATTGGCCATTTTGGTATTAGTGACATGCTTCTAAACTCACATCACATGTTAGTTTGTTTCTCTGACAAGGTAATCATTCTTTTAACTAATTTGAAACACATGGACAATTCCCATTGATTACTAACAAGCTTTTCTATTGCTTATTGGTTACTAATCTCTTTTTTTTCATTGTTTTAAACACAATTGCAACTCCATTTTTTTTCATTCCGACACCTTGGGACGGAAACTTTGTACATGTGACTACTAATTTTTAGTGCAGTCTATGAGCGCTTTTGAATACTCTACTTCTAAAACTTTATATCCCTATTGTGGTCTCATATTTGTCAAAATCTGGAAAAAAAATTGTGCATTTCTTCCTTTTCTACACATCTCTTTACAATCCTATATTCACTATTATCTACTTAGCCTTCAAATTACTCAAACAATTTGTGGCTTTTTTGGGTGTACCCACCTTGTAGTACTCTAGAAAAATCCAACCCAAGTTGTTTTGTAATTTTTTCCACTCACACAAATAGTTTATGAATTTGCAAAATTGAAAGCATTGAATACCTACTCATACTACTAGACTTCCATTAAACAACCACCCTTGGAGCAAAAGATGCTTCAACTCCCATGGGTTATTCTAAAGAATTTGTGGTGATTTTCTACAAGAGGTCTTTTACCACCCATGTCTCCTCCTTTTAGGAAACTTAGTATATGATGCAAAACGGTTTGTGTTGGAATTGGGTGTCTCTACCAAAGTCAATGATATGAATTTTCTTAGAGGCAACTTGGTTTCAACATTCCAATTTAATCCAATGAGAATGGAAAGGAACAAGAATATCCAATGAACTATTTTCATAGAAATAGTAGAGACAAATAATGCATTTCTTCATCCATGAATCCAATCATTTTCGAATTGACTACCTTGTAAATAGATCTTATTCTTTCAACAAAAGGTAGTTCCAAAAAATCTCAATATATGTTGAAACCCAAAAATAAAGTGCACACTTTTGCACCAAGATGTATGAAAAATGTAGAAGAAAGAAAAATGCACATGCAACATCTCCAATGGCATTTTAAAACAAAACTCTCAACAAAGAGTGAAGTAGGACTTTATCTACCAATGTAAGGAAACTAAAAATTGAAAATTTGTTTTCCATGAGTGCCTATGAAATTTGTTTAATTTATCTACTAACTCTTTTGCTTGCCTTAGGCATCATTGGAATGGTGGCTTTGTATTTTTTACCGCAATTGAAATAGAATTCCATTTGCACTAAAAAATAAATATTATTATTTAAAAAATGTAGACATGAGAAGTCCAAAATGTATAACTTGCATGTATGAATGCAAAAAATAGTTTGGATACACAATATATTGTTTGAAATTTACAAATTCATAGCATATTTGCAAAATTATCAATTTTTAAAAATTCATAATTGTCAATTGCCAATGTGTTAAGAATTATTTCATATGTTGATTCCACCTCAAAGTATGCGGAATTGCTTAAGAGTGTTGGTTATAGGTGCTTTAACCTAGAAACGTGGAATAATAAAATAGGATTGGTGAATAAAGAGCATCGGAGCAATGTCTTTTTCTTAAACAAAAAATTCTTTATAGAGGCTTGATTTTTGAGTAAGGTAGCTACTAAAACTTCATCTTAGTAGCTTTTGTGTCAATGTAAAGCCTCCTTTTCTTTGGTCTAAAGCCAATAAATCATAAATATTTTTATCTCTTTTTGTACAATTTTTTTATTTTGGTCCATAGCTATTAGATCTCAACATGCTCCTTGTAGATGCATCTTTTTGCAACAAAAATACCATGATAAAAGCATCGCACAAAATAACTCTTTACAAGCTCAATAATCCTTTGTGTCTCCATTTGTGAACCAATTCTCCAATTTCTCTCTCCATATCTACACATGATATTGGATATCCATTGGTGCTTAGTATTCATTGGTCAGAGGTACAATTTTTGCAAAAAAAAGGTGCAAAAGTTGTAGCAAAAACATAGTTAACACATGTGCAACGAAGAGTTGCCAAGGATAGACACGATGGCATTTTGAATGCATACCTGGTTGGAGTTGGGCTACTTTTTGGAGCTAGCATGTCTATGGTAGGGAATATTTTGAAGTGCAAGCTTTGCATTGGCTAGGCCAAGGGTTCCTACTACAAAACAATGGAGAAGCTCCCCATCTTAATTTTCTTCTTTTTAGGGATTGAAAATGCTTGCTTGTTTGTTGACAACAAACCTAAGGTAGAAGAACCCAATTTTAACATCTATTGGCCCCTCCCATTTGCATTAGTCACCCACTTATTTCCATAGAGTGTATAATTTATTTTCTTTGTGCAAACAATTAGGCATATTCATTTATAGATGGTTTTAAATTGATATAGATGAAGTTCATTAAATTTTGGTTCATGTGGACTTAGTTACAAACAAATACTTGTCAAAACAAATTGCAACAACATGCAATATAAAAGGTGCTTTCATAATGTTAAATTTATGCTTTCAAAACACTCATTCAAATTGAATTAGGGTGGCAAGTCATTATTCTTAAACCTTTTAAAGATAGTCATGATTCCTAGCTACTAACAATTTTATATTTTTGCACCAAACGTGTTTGAAAATTCATGTCAGTTTTGGTACTTATTGGATTGATATGATTCTACTTGTATTTGAGTCTACTCAACTAATTTTTTCTTTGAAAAATAGAGGCAACAATAAGCACAATGTACAAGATATCCATATTGCAAATTTAGATGGTTAGAGGCAATAAACAAGGAGATCTGGTGGTTAATGTAAAACTAGCTAACTAAAATTAGTAAATTATCGTCTTAAATGATTTTCATATTCAAAAGAATCATATATTTGACAATTGTCTCACATAGCTTCAAAAATCATTTATTGTGAGTTTCTAAAGAAGAGAAGAGAAACTATTTATATAAGAGGGGTTGTAGAAGATAAAATACACATGTAAGATACGTAAATTAGGATTAGTAGGGGCTCAACCGCTCATAGTTAAGTCAAAAGTAAAAATTGTGTTCAAAGTACAATTTGAGACCTCGTTTAGGCATAGTAGAACAATTTTGTATCAAAAAACTTTGAACTAAGAAAGTTGGGAAATGAACCTAACTTTCTTCTCCAAAAAATTGTTTGAGATTTGAAGACTCCAATAAAAAATCATGGACAAAGTTCATAGAAGGGTTGGAAGGGACATTTTCTTTTACATTTTTTAACATCCTTTGTAAATTTTGTCCATAAATTTTTTTTTGAGGCTCAAAATCACAAATGTTTTTTTTTTTGTAGATGAAGGGTAACTTGATTTCCCAACTTTTCTTAGCTAGTTTAAATTTTTCTAGAAAAGTTATTCTACTATGCCCAAATGAGGCCTAAAGTTTTGCTTTGAATACAATTTTAGTTTTTTTGACAATGAGTGGTCAAGCTCTCATCTTCCAAAAACTAACTTAGTTGAACGTGCTATTTGAGTGTAGTAGTGTGCAAATTCCCTTGAATTGATTAATTGCCTTCAAATTAGTACTTGAATTGAGTTGTAATTTTATAAGTCGTTTTTTTAACCGATTACTCTAGCAAACTTAAGGAAAATGATTGTAATGTAAAAGAAAAAAATAGTTTTTTTTACCAAATTCAACTAAGCAACAACCAAATGACCACAAATATCTTGAAACAACATGTGGAAAGGAGGGCAAAAAGTTGAGTCACCCCATAAGGTAATAGGGTCCATAAATTGCCCACCTAAGAGATGAAACTAAATTTTTGGAAAGTGAAGCTTCTTGAAATAATTTTCAGTAAATTTTCAGTAAATTTTCCTTGAAATACAAGTGGAATTGGCATCTAACCCAAGTTGTTTCATATTTTTGGAGCTTTATGAAATTAGTTATAAAATTTTGAAGTTGAAATGACATAGGGCTCTAAAATCACCTACCTCCTAAAATGCACATTGCTGAAGGTTCTGAAAAGACAACATGTACACGCAGTCTACATTTGAGGATGTGGGCGGTTTTAGAGCCTGTTACCCTAAACTCAGTTCACTGTTCAATAGGCTGATCTACCGGCCTTGTTACATGCTGAAGTACTGTTGGTGATTAATTATTAAATTTACTGTGAGTATTTATTTAAATACACTTGCTATGCCGAGCTTTGCAAATACATTGCGTGCTGCTTATAGCAATACCATATCTGTAAACGGCTCCAATCAATAAATTAATACCAGCCGTGTCCACTGGCCAGTGGTCCAAAATTGTATTTTCATTATTAAGCTTACCTCAAGTTGCTGCTAAAAAAATTAATCAATTAATTAAACCCCGTGCTAAGGACATTTATTGTGCCTTTAACAGAATTTTTGGTAGAAGCTTTGCTAAATTTATATCTTACCCACATTTTTGAAGAGCAACGGGTCGGATGTGATCCTCTGATCACTTAACTTATCTATCAATTTGATGCTTCTGATTAATTGATTGTGAAAGAGAATTGGTGGTTTCTGGCAACCATTTAATGATCATTTAACCACTCAGCACAACAACTACTGTACAATACTACAGTCGGTTGTTCATTCTATTGTAATTAATAATTCAGTGCTATTCATTTCTGTGCAATTATTGTAAACCAGTTTAATGCAGTTACTGCATCTTGTGAGCTCATTGTCATTGTGACACAATGCGCAAAAATAAAAATAAAAAAATAAAATTTCATATCCTCCCTCATGCCGTCTTGTAATTTTCAGAAAGCAATATAATTGACAAACAATATGGGACAAACAACATCCTATATCTTGTATCCGTATTCCGTATTCCATATCACATACTCATATTTATATTCATTTCCAATATTGTGCCATATTTGTATTTGTATCCACATTTAGTATTCACTATATATTTGTATACAATATTGTATCCATACCCAATATTCATTTTCGTATCCATATCCATATTGATATTTGGACAGCTCAAATTAAATCTCACAAAATCAATGACTTGTGGTTTTTTGAAAAATCAACGATGATTTCAAAGGTAAGCAATTAATTTTTTTTTATGGAATTATTAGTTTTAAATGGAAATAATAGTGACAAATATCATGGTGTAATTAATGTAATGTCTCCTTGAGCTCACATCAAGAGGAATTTGATAGAAGAAAAAAAAATTCAAAAGTAGTGTATTTTGAGCTTTTAAGATGCTATCTTTCAAATGTCACAAAAAATTAAAGTGGAATAAAAAGTAGATTATTGGAGCTATATTTTCTTAGTCAAGCTTAACCCCTGAAGGACGAGCCTACGACACAGGTTCAAAAGTCTCATTGCCTGGCACTCAATTTGTGACCAATTTTGAACTAGAAATGTTTGAAATTTTTTATATTTATTTTTTAGAGATAAAGTTACATGTCTTCTTCACCTCACAAAAAATTTAGATTTTTTTAAGGAAAATTGATTTTTATGATAATTTTTGAAGAGAAAGTGAAGAAAAAATCACATCAAATAGAAATTTATTTCAAAAAATCTGAAAATTTTACCATGGGTGTACATCGTAGTGACAAACATCATGGTGTAAACTTGAGTACCGTTTCCTTCTATAATTAGAATATAAAAGACATCAAAGTTACATCCAAAGTTCAAATTTTAATAAAATATTTAAAATTGCTAATTTTTCTAAAATTCCAATTGGAGTAGAAACTAGAATAGATTAACTTCATTTTATTAGTTGGGCTCAACTCAAAAAAACATCATTTTCAAGGAGAAATTTCAGATTTTGAGAAAGGAACAAAATACACTAAAATGGCAAAATTTGCCATCCTTTTTCTTTTCTTACTTCATGTGAAGACAAACACTATCATGATTGCAAACTCAAGTGGATACTACTCCCAACCCTCCATGCAAGGTCCACAATCAAAAAGTGAATGAAAAAGCACTTTCAATTTCTCTCTAATTCAGTTTTTGTTCATCCGAAAGCCACAAAATGGCGTCCTCGTCGTTCTTAGGTTAAAAAAATTTAAAATCAATAACTATTTGAAAATGCTTGTTGGACTTGCAATGTCCTTTAAGGGTTAACCCCCAAAGGACAAGGGGGACAAAAAACCGTATTGCAAAAGACACCTATTGGCTTTGTGGTCCTCCACGATTAACCAACCATAGCACCCAATTGCCCAAGGCCTAACACTAGAAGTTGTGTTGGGCACCCAAAGCCATGTGAATATGTGGTAGCAACTATTCAACCCTCAAAGGATGTTGAAGCAAAAAAGTGGCCAATAAATGACTTAGAAACAAATAATACACCTATTTGGTTCAATAATCCAAACATTTTAATGACTACTTTGGTCATGGGGGCCACACCCTTTTAAGGGTTAAAAGTGGTTGTTATTATGAAAAGATTATTTTAGGTTTTGTCATGAGCTCTACACAAATCCAACATGGCTTTATCATGTCACCTACCCATTATTGAGATTTACTTGATATAATGAAAGATGTCAACTTTGATTATTAGATTGCTCAAGGAAGCAATGTTGGCAATGAGCTAATGCTACACCTAATGCATCAATGGGCTAATGCTTCACCAAGAAAATCCATTTTTTTTTAAACACATGGACAATTTCCATTGATAGAGGAAACAGTACAGCGAACCAAGGGACAAGTCCACAGCGAGAGTTTAGTTTAGTTTTTTTGAATTTTGCGAACCAATATCAAATCAAGAAAATCACTTTGAGCATCTGCTCAAAGGCTTGACTACTTCCCAGGAGGCTTATCTTCACAATCACATACCTTACTTGCTGCAATCCATCATCAAGTCAAAAACCTAAAAAAACTCCCCAGAGATGCAACCCTGGAAAGCAAGAACACAAGAATACAGAACACAAAACGATCAGAATCCACCAAACGCCATACACACACAAGGAAGATGCAAAAACATACCTGAGCAAGCGACAGTGGAGCTGCTGCTGAAGCTTGCAACACAGGGACCGCGCCACTGAGAGAAAACACCGCAGGTGCAATGAAAACGGCAGAAGAACTGAATGCTTGGTGAACAAAGTGCCAAAGGGATATAATGGCGGCAGCAAGGCTTTGTACTGAACTGGACATCTCAAACCCTAAGAGCATGGCTAGTTTTATGAGACTTTGAATTTTTCCACATCTAACCGTAGGATCTTACACATAACTAGTATGAGAATATGTGGAAAACATTTCAGAATTTTTGGCCGCATAGATTGCAAGATATCAGCGTTTAAAGTGGAAAAAAACAAGTTTTTCAGCACAATGCAGGACAAGATTTTTTGACTTTGAACATTTTTAACTTAAATTTTTTTCACTACAAAGTTTTGAGCTTTAGATCTTTATAGTGAATAATTGAGTTGAGAGTCTAGGGAAAAAAAGAAATCCAAAAAAACTTAATTTTCATTCTTAAAAAAATTGTTAAGTAGAAGTAGGTACAAGATAGAAGGAAAATCTAAAATCTAAATATTTTTTAAATGGAATTAAAATGCACTAATCCCAATGATAAGATTGTTCTAGCAAGAAAACTAAATGATGTGAAACTTTTTTTTCTCTTAAAATTGCAAAAATTGCATTCAGAAATTAATCCTACAACTGCATTCAAAAATTACAAATTGCATTCAAAAATTAATCCTTCAATTTTATTTTTTTGAAGATGCTCTAATTGCCCAAGAAACAAGATTGTCCATAATTTTCTCATTACAAATTCAAATGGAATAAAAAAAAGCTTTCAACGTAGACAAAGATATAATCTATAAGGTGAAAAAATTCAAAAAGAAATTTTGAATTTTGAATTTTTTTTTGCTGCCCCTCATCCCTTGTTTTGAGCTTAATTGGACATAACTTTTGTTCCCGGGCACCGATTGAAAAAAAAAAAAAAAATCCTTCAAAGCTTATTAACTTTTCTAGCTTGAAAAAAAGTTTTAAAAAATCAAGGAAAAATTTCAGCCCATAGGTACCTACCCGAAATTCCATTTGTCCCCCAAAGGAACAATGGTCCTTTAGGGGTTAACTTAAAAAGAAATTTGCACTGCAGGTTTTGAATTAATTAATTAATTTTAACATGAAGAACTAAGTTGATAGTACATGAAAAATAAAATTTAGAAAATATAACATGATTTTCATTCTTTAAAAAAGTTATTAAGTAGAAGAAGGTATATGACAGAGGGAAAAATTAAATCATTAATAGCTGTAAGGTGGATTAAAACACACTAATCTCAATGTTGAGATTGTTGTAACACTCAAAGTTAATCCTACGGAGTTTTTGGTTTTGTGAAATGTAAAAATTGATTTCAAAAACAAATCGTGTACTTTGTTTTTTCAAAAAGATGCTCTAATTATCCGCAAAAGAAGATCTATAACTTTCACATCACAAATCCAAATGGAATGAATCAAAGCTTTCCATGTAGACAAATATACAATCTATGAGGAAAAAAATTTAAAATTTAAAATTCAAGTTTTTGTGCATTTTTTTTCCTACCTGGTGAGTTTGGTTTTGGGCTTATTGTGGTATAACTTTTGCTCCCGAGCACCAATTGAAATTAAAGTTATATTCCTAAAAAGCTAATAAATTATTCTATCTTTCAAGAAAGTTTAGAAAAGTCTCTCCAAAAATTGAGCATATAGGGACCTATTTGAAATCCATTTGTGTCCCAAAGGAACAATGGTTGTTGTTCATTTGAATTTAGAATATTCAATTTCTAAAGGTGTCTTCAATCTTTTAAGATATTACTTGTGACTCATTGTATAATTAGACAACATTGATTCATCCCATACAATGATTGTACAAACTAGGGGAGTCCGCCCATTTCCTTAAAATCAATATATTAAATATATATTAAATATATATTAAATATATATTAAATATATATTAAATATATATATATATATATATATTTTAAACTATCACAATTTTAATAAAATTAATTATTTAATTAATTTTTTTTTCAACTTCAATAATTTAAAATTTAGAAATTTAAATGTGCAACCTACACTATCTAACTTATCGATTGTAATTTAAAAAATTTAGAAGTCTCAAAAATTCAAAAATCAGAATTTGATAGATTTCAAATCTTTAACATTAAAATTTTTATAATTATATTTTGATTATAATTGTCATAAAATGAAGCAATACAGTACAACCCAAAAGTAGCATCAACAATATAGCTTCAATCTAAGTAAGACAAACTATTTTGAGTGAATTATCACCTTTGAAGTTGATCTTCAATATCATTGGTAACTTATTCAAATTTAATATTTAATCAAAAACATTGTTTTTAAAATTTAGATTATAAAAAACATCATATTTGAAAATTTAGATTATAAAAATTGACATTATTTATGAATTTATAAATTAACAAATAAAAGGTTTATAAATAATTTTTAAAATTATAATTTTTATTTACACAAATCCAAAAATCTACAAATCTCATGATTTTATAATTTCAAACAATTACATGTAATTGATAGAAGGATGAAGAATATTGAAGTCTTAGTATTGAAATATCATTAACTTTCTATCTACAATGTGTAAAACATGTAGTAATCGTATATTTTTGTGGCATTTCATTTCAGGATTACTATTTATGCCTCCTTGCTCAACTCAAACCCAACCACTCCTTTCTTCTCATGTCTACGTTGAAGAATAGTACATTTTCTAATTGTGAAATTAATGTATAAAAACATGATTTTATTTTGGAGATAATGTCATACATTCTAGGTGATCTTAGCCCTAAAAAAATAAACTTATATTTTTTGGCAAAAAAGGCCTCACCAATTGGTCCTATACCCAAATTCAATTGAGACTACTTTGGTGTCTTTTGAACATCTCTACCATGATTGCTCTCTATCTAAGATGTATTTCATCCAAATAGAAAAGAATCTCCCACTAGGGACTTGCATTCCTAAAAATTTAAGGGAATCAAGGCCCAATTTGATATATTGCCTTATTTATATATAGAGAATTTAAAATTATTTTCTTGTATTCCTATGAGGAAGAGCAACATTAGTGGGGAAGAGTATTTTCTATCTTTATATCTACTCCCTTTTCATCCAAATGGAGTCACAGGGTTCGGGAAGAATTGGTGGGGACGCTCCAAGGGTTTCACAACCTTGCTTCCAAGACCATTGGCTAATTAACCTTAGAAGGACGGATTGATTATCATTGATTTCAAGCCTCATTGTCCATTACTCTATTTGTTGCCATTTTGCAACAAGAAATGAATTCACATTTATATATTTATTTTCCAAAGATGAAATCATATGTCTACTACAAATCATAAAAATTTCAAATTTTTTTCCCCAAAACTTGAAGTTATTGTGATTTTCTTAAGAAAAAAATAAAGAATATTTATATCAAATATATTACTTGAAAAATATGGAAATTTCAATATAGATGTATATTATAGTGTATATCATCATTGTATAAACTAAAGTTATCATATCACTCTAAAATTAGAAATAAATAAACCATAGTTATAGTTTGAAAGTTCATATTGTAAATTTTTAAATTTTTAAATTTTTAAAATTTTTAAATTTGAGTAGAAAATAGAATTGATAAAATTCATTTCATTAGTTGTACTCAAATTCCAAAAATATCATATTTATGGCTAATATTCACACCAAGAGTAAATAGCAAGAAATGGCCAAACTACACTAGAAGGGTGATTTGTGGATTAAGCATCTTTTTCTTTAGAAAAGTCAATAATGATACAATGAATGAATTTGAAATACTATACATTGAAAATGTACACAAGCAATTTAAAAAAATAATTGGATGAAAAATTATTTTTTTCCATCCTAAAGACTTAGGTGACGTCATCCAAAGGATGTTTTGTATTGTGTAACTTGCATATTGAGGCAAAAGACAATGACTTTGTAGTGTAGCCAATGGCTTAAAAAATGAGTTGTAATAACAAAATAAATATTATCTCATATATGCATGGATGTTGTGCCCATGCCAAAGAACTTGTTGAGCTCACACAATACATTGGAAATGAAGTTTGCATATGTAACAAAGTTCTCTTTAATTTGTGAAAGGGATGATTTGTATTTATTTATTTATTTGTACAATGCAAAATATAATAAAATAATATTTCTCCCTAGTTAAGTGGATGACGTAATATTTTTATAAGAATTATATTTAGTAAAATAGAGATATCAATGAGATGATATATAACCCGTTAAGGATCGCGGGTAGTCCAAATTTTCCAAATTGGGAATATATATTATAAAATAAAACTTTGAATAGTAATTTAATGATAATTCTTCAACCCTAGTCAAAATAATGATTCATAAATCATATCTATATAGTTATATCAACTTGTACACAAACCGTTCTTTTTCAAATAAAATTTGAATTCAAAAATTCAAAAGTCCTACTAAAATTGATTGTAGATTGAATATATTATGAGAAAAACATAATGAAAAAATAAAATCAAGAATAGATTGAACAAGTTGCTTTAAACACATGTTGTTTTATTAGACATTCACTAAAATCCATCACAAAAAATGATAAAAACATCACATAAAACATAGGTTTCTTCTACTGTACAAATGCTAAATCCCAAATAGGAATTCAACAAAAATAACCATTATAGTTTTACTATTGACACAAACTATATGAAGTAGTTTATATTATGAATTATAAAATTGGAGATTATATTTGGAATTTGAAAGCTTTTCTTCTATTAAAGCCCATTTAGCTACTACATTTGTTGCAACAACATAAGCCACATTAATCCTTATTATGGTGTACAAATTTGTCTTTTTCTACTACATCAAAGATACAAAATGAAGAACTAAAAAAATTGGATCTAACCAAGATGCCAAAGAACCAACAAATGTTAGGTCTTCCATGAAACATTACTAGCCATATAGATCTTAAGAAATAATGACTACTACAAATGTGCAACATCACAAGTCTTCCCAATGAAGATTCCAACACATCTAACAAACAAAAAACATCATTTTACTTTACAATTTTCAAAGCATACTCCATTTTTTTCCAAATATCGCATTCCTCTCCTTTATCTTAGTTCCTTAACGTCAAAACTTCTCGCTTAAAGTCACAAAATGGATTTTCTGCAATTGACTTCTTCAGGTCATCCATGCATTTGTCATCAAATTGCCAAATTGCCCACAAGAAGCCCTCTTCCTTCTTTCCACTGATCTTCCATCACTGCTCATTTTTAAACCAAGAAACCTAAAGATCAAGACAATATAAGCAAAGACGTCTGGGTAATGAACCATTAAAGGTAACAAGAGCAATTCCCCAGATGTATGATTCTACAGTACAAGCATCATCCAAGTCCCTCAAGGCATAGGATCTTCAATCCCTGCACTTCCTGATCAACAAGTTGCCTGTTCGTATGTCCCCAGTTGGAAACTCAAGTTTATTTCAGCCCATCACCACCACAGGAATAACACAGTCAAGATCATGAAGATAAGCATGGCTATTCCAAAGCTTCACAAGATTTAAACGACAAAGCAAAGCATATTTCAGCATTTATCAATTTCACTCAAATGTGAGCAAGAGAATGTAATCATTCTTATTTCTGCAAATCGACTACTCTCGTTTTCTGGACAGGCGACAACGCTCTTTGGTATTCAAAGTGGCATCATCACTCTCCAAAACAATTACTCGAGCGACTGTCTGCGATCAGAAACCACCTTGCTTCTTCATTTGAAAGTGCACCGCCCAGATGGGCACAAAGGTGCCCAAGGCCAAGGAACCGAACACGCCAAGGGCCATCTTCACCTTCCGGTTCTTCATGGCAGTGATGTCGTACATGTGCTCTGCATGGATGTAGTCGTTGCTGTACCTCTTGGCTCCCGTTGCGTGAAACTGCCGTGTGCCTGCAAGAATCAAGCGTACCATTGTCAAGACTAGTAGCAATACTAGCGTCATTTCTGAATCATAATGGCAAGGAAACGATCTGATGACAAGATATTGACGAGCTAAAACAGAAAACCTAGGTTGCACACCACAACCGCAAGATATAAAAGAAAATTCCATGCATTGAAGCCTCACAGGTGCGAAATGCAAAAATGACCTAAAAGCCCAAACGACGCATCAACCAAGTGGTGACTGAATCACGCACCATATCTTGATTAATTAGGTTATTCATGCAGACAAACACGCCACAAAAATGATATAACCAACACAAAACAACTAGAAGAACGAACGGAATCCCAGAATCCTAAAATCACTAGAAACCCAAGTACCAAAGAGACCTGCTAGAAATTATCTAGATGTCGATCAAGCTAAGCGTAACTTTCAACATTCTGCAAAAACATCGGATTTTCAAAAGCCCCACCAAAAAAATACAGCATCGGTTCCCTCTGAACGCCGAAAAGGAAAGAATCTCTCACCGATGTTTTTTTATGCTAAACCTTCAAACTTGAGAAATGCAATAAACCTAGAAATTAATGAGTACCCAGAAACTCAAACTCTCACACGGCACTGGAGTTTCTCGCACTAGGTCAGAAACACGGTCAGAGCAATTGGGACAGAAAGAGTACCCGATGCAGCAGGGGTGGTGGCAGCGACCTTGCAAACCACGCGGCGCACGGCTGAAGCCGCAGCGGAGCTCGCCATGGCTGGAGAATGAACTGCTGGAGGGCGAATCTGGCAGAATTTGTACGCAATTTGGAGTGAATCTCTAGTGCATGAGAAAGAATTCTAAGTTAGTTCGTAAAATTGGGGGAGACGCAGAGCTTCTAGGGCTTCGTCACCGATCGTGTTACGCGGAACCTACTCGTAATTGTTCCGGGTACAAAGTAACTTGCGACCCTCCGGTTCTCTTCCGGATACTAGAGTCCTGAGGCGATTGTTTGAGAACATAACTGCTAGGCAGTATGTTGTGGAGTTTTGAAATACAAAAACTTGAACCGCTAATAAATAATGCGTTTGAAAATTCATAATAAATTTATTGAAACTCCTTCAACATACTTTCTTCTTTCAATTGATATATTACATGAATTTTCTTCGAGTTTCTTCAATAAATATGAATTGAATGAAGTACATGGTTCACAACATTCATCATCCACCAAGTGAACAGTTGAGTGTTTGAGGGTTAAGAAAAAATAATTTCACCTGATGAAATTTTGACTCTTTGGTTGATATGTAGGTGATATTAATAATGATATGTACAGATGGTTCATTGAATTATCATTGTAATAATGTTATACCAATATATTTATAAAATGGGCTAAAAACTAGTGCTTTTTGACAAAATGCACATAATGCATATAGTGCACTAGTTTTTGTGAATTTTTTTCCAAAAAGTGGTTCATTGTACAATACATTTGTTCTATACATCAAATTGTTTATAATTATAGAAGGGGTAGAATAATTTTATGCACCTTATCTAGAGTCATTTAGAAGAATATCACAAAATTTATGACTACAAAACCACTTTTCTTTAAAGTTAGGGACAAATGAAAGTATATATAGTTTCTTGGATTCTCTATTGTTGAACAACCTAATAGGTCTAACAAAAATCTCATATTGTAGTAATTGATAGAATGGTCAAGGCAATATATATGAAAGATAGAAAATCCATTGACTTCTACAAAAGCTATGAAAAAATTTCAAGCCTCATTTTCTTCTGAAGCACATATTAATATTATTAATATAATAATAATAATAATTTTAAATAGAAAACTATGACACAAATTTCTTTTTTATAATACAAATTAATGAAAGAAATGTTAAATGTTGAGTGATACTAACGATGAAATAGAAGGAGGGACAAAATGAGTAGAGGGTTGAAACATTTGCTAATTTGAGGAAGATGAGTTGCACTCTTCAAAGTCTTCAATCACAAACTAAGCTTAAAGTTGAGTTTCCAACGATGAAATCCATTTGTTTATTTCCAATGTGGGTGAAAATGCAAATTCTCGATATGGCAGGTTCTATGGCCTTGCACAATATGTAACAAAAGAGCCTTGACATTGTAATTAGAATGTACAACTTAGCTACAAATCTAGTACCATGCCAACCGGATTAAAGCAATTTCACATATTTCGAGCCCTAACTATGAAGGTAGGAGGTTCTAAAAGTGCACAAGCTCTAAAATTGTCCACCTTCTCAAATTCACACTACATGTACATGATTCTTTTTTGTAGCCTTCAACAATGTACAATACAAATGGTTTACATTTTAGGAGGTGGGCAATTTTAGAGGCCTATGCCATTTCAACTTCAAAATTTCATAACTAATTCCACAAAGCTTCAAAAAATATGAAATGACTTGGGTTAGATGCCAATTCCACTTGTCTTTTAAGGAAAATTTATTGCAAAAAAATATTTCAATAAGCTTCACCTCCCCCAAATGTTTCAGCTCTTAGACGGGCGATTTATGGACCTCCCACATTAACCATGCTACTTGCAGACTCCAAAAGTGTCGATTGGTTGCGACTTGACGAGGTACCAGCATCCAAATCCGTCCTGTTTGGATATTCAGATTGATGGGCCCCGTGGGGGGCAGTCCAAAAAATGGGATATGCCGATGAGAGTACCCAGCGCACGGTATTCTTTAGTAAAAGGCGAAAGAATAGTTCGCTTTGTGCTGAGCACCCGACTTGTAGTGATGATGTCGGAGTGAGTTGGAATTTATACAGCAAGAATGTAAATGAGACAAGCAACGAGTATGGGGTAAATGGAGACTTCCCATCCTCATGTGGCCTGCACATATCACACCGACAATGAGCATGACCCCAGGTTCTGTGGCTGGTGTCTCTGAATCGTAAGTATACGTTTCCCTCCGTGGCGTATCTCGATCCCTCACATCTTACGAAATATAACCCCATGTGAATATTCAGTGCACTGCACTGGCTCTCATCACTTTCAGGTCCTTGCAGTGTTCCATTGCAAATCATTTCAGTATAAGCAGCTCCATACTCACAGATCGAGTACTGTTCAACAACCGCACTGTTGAGACCGAGACATGCATTATCTTATTCGGTAGCTCGTAAAATCGGTGCGCTGATATAGGTATCTCTGCTGTCAGGGCAGAGTGACTGGGTGTCAAAGTTCACAACCCAGAACAGAAATTTTCATTTCACCAGTGCACACAATTCTAAGAGACCGGTTTACATTTTTGATTGGATGAGGGCCGCGCGGACGCGAGCCCCCGCTGCGACAAATTATGACGTGTATACCTCCCGTGGGAAGATACTACAGTCACCCGACCCTTGATGCAATGGGGCAGGCCCCTCCAGGTCATCCATCTTCAGGATAATAGATCGACCCCGCCCAGGTAAGTGGACTGTTCTTCGCACATCGGAGTACTTGAAGGTTTGGGTCATCCTCTGAGACTCCTAAAGCTATGGGACATCGATTTGTGACGATTTCATCATCACTGTGATTGACAATATTTGCTCGGATCTCAATCAATAGCTCTCTGCTTTTAATATTGCACAGAAATAATCGCAACGCTTTTGAACACACGTTTATAGCATTGAATAGCTGCTCTCTTGTGCAGATGTGCAAAAGGCCAAGTCTTCGTTTGGGACTTCGCAAGGTGTAGTAGTTCAAACTCCTCTGCAACGAGCTCTCACTTTCGTTTTTCTTGGTGATTCAATCTGTTATAAGATGTTGGGAATCACTGGTGCAAGTGGTGACGATGATTGTTACGTACATTGAGACTGATTTCTAATAACATCCAAGAATCATCAAAGGCAGCGTCTCTCAGATTGAATAGAACAAGTCCCATTGATTGCAATGCAGAGGCTACAGATCCATGCCACCAGTCCATCACCGTGTCAAGCGGTCAGTAGCAAATTTACGTTTGTGTTGCCCAACAACAAATCATGCTACTAGCCTAATAAACAAGAGAATAGCATGCAAATCAAATGATCAACTCCTTCAGACAGTTTTCAGACAATATACAGTAAGACTAACAACTCTGCATCCATTCAGTTTTTGATGGAACTGTGAGGGGCAGTCCAAAATACGGGGTATGCCGGTAGGGGTACCCAGCGCACGGTATTTTTTAGTAAAAGGCGAAAGAATAGTTCGCTATACATGTGCGGGGACACAGGGAGAATGGTGAACCACGCAGATGTGGTCAGTGGCTGACGTTGTTGCTTGGAGCTCCAAACCTGCTTTTTATAATTGCATGTTAACTAGATATTCATCTCCCTGTTTAAAAGCGTATGGAAATATGGAGAGGGAAGTAATATGATCAACAGCTTCTGAGTTACTTCACGAGTGTCCTCATTCATGCAATGGTGTTAACTCCTGGTTTACAAGATGTTACATTCCCGAACTTGTGCCAGTCAAGGAACCCCACCAGAGGATATCAATGAAGATTGCCCTATCGTCACCCGTCTTGCCATTTGCAGAGTATGTATATAATTCATTGGCAATTTTCTAATAAATAAGATATGTAACAATCAATACATCAGAAAGTTGTGCCAGTCGGACAACCCGACCAGAGGAAAAAAGAGATAGGCGATGAAGATCTGCCTATCATCACCGCTCATACCATTTGCAGAATATGTATGTAAATTCGTTGGCAATTTTGTAATACGTAAAGATTACGCTCAATACAACAGGAAGTAGCGGTTGCAACACGAGCAATTATTTCGCAATACATTTTGTTATGTAGCGTTTTAACAACAAAAAACTACGAAAATCTTCAACGTTTGTTAGTAGTGGCTGTCTCCTACCATAGTACTCGCTACTACTTCCAAGCACATAAATCAATTTCACGACACACGAGCTAACACCACTAACATTCTCCAACCTCAGAAGAACCACAATCACAAAACTTCCCACTGCTATAAAACAGAAGGGACCTAATATCTACACTCTCATGATCACAGAGACCATTAGAAAGTGAGATCATTGCATCAACCAGTCCACCGAAAGCGCAAATCCTCAACCACATCTCCTCTCGAAATCACTCGAAGATTTACACCATGAGAGCCGCAGCAACGACACCAGTGAGGCCCAGGAACAAAGACCCGGCGCTAAGTGAGGCAGCACCAGACCCGCCGGGAGTCGCCGAAGGGGCAGACCCTGCATCACAAAACCATACCCAGTGAAAATGAGTCAAACTGAAAACAAAACCATGAATTAAAAAAAAAAGTTTGTGGTAATGCAAAGTCTCCATTGACCTTACAGTAAAGAAGAGGCTCCACTCACCACACACGTGACCTTTAATTTGAACCTTTCTCTACAACAATCTAGAAAGTTGCACCATCTAAAACTTTGCGCATTTATTTTGTTTTAAGCTACAAGACAATTGCGAAAAAACGAATGTCAATAGATCAAGTATAATTTTTACAATTAGCACAATTCAAAGCTCACCTATATGGTCAATGGAGCCTCTAATGGACTGTACTGTTTGGTTAATGGTGGCTCTACCTTCGCCTAGCAATGGAGATTACGAGGGTAAGGAAAGCTCCAGACCTGGAGATGCCGTGGAGTTGGTGATAGGGATGGCGCTCAGAGTCGCAGCAGGCAGCAACACGCGGTTGACGACGTGTACCACAGAATTGCACACTTGAATGTTGGCGGCAATGACGGTGGCATTGTTTGCCGCTCCGACGAAGGTGACGTTCCCGGTGATGGAAACCGTGAGGTTGTAGTTCTTTCCCAGACGCGTGGACACCTTCATGCCGTTGGTGAGGTTGGCGGCGAAGTACGGCGCTGGCAGGATGTGGTACAACAGAATGCTGGCAGCGCGGTTTTCTCCTCTGTAACAATCGAAAAACACTCACCCAATCTCAGGTACAGTCGGGAAAAATGAAAATGATCTACAATTTTACACTAAGCTGCCAATTTCAATGTTGAGTTACGTATAGAATGTTTGATTGGAATATGAGAGTTTGGGTCGCGACTTACGGAGCGGTGACATTATCCAGAGTGAGGTTGTTGGCGGCGAGCAAAGAAAGCAATCCACCTGTACCGTTGAAAGCATTATTATCAGGCGCGAGGACAGTGACGTTATCGGTCATGTTCACGGTCATGGCGAGGCCTGAAGCTTTGATAACGGTATACAGAAGCGAGAGCGCGGGAGTTGCTTGCACGGCTTCCAGCAGAGTGGTATTACACTGCACAGTCAGGTGGCATTCAACCACTTAACCACTTGCTAGCTTCGTTCCAACACACATTGTCACACTGAAAGCTTGCAATACACATTCACGTGAAATAGAGAAGGAAAACGCACCACAGTATGAGGCAACATATCTTACGTGAAAATTAATGAGACATTGAGACAACTCAAACCAATATTACTACAGTTGCAGCGAGACATGCGTTCTAAGGTTACGCATTTGCACTCAGTATTGAAAACATAGCGGGATTATCATCTCATTACATCAGTACCCAACACATCAAAATGCTCAAATGGCAATGTTGTGTCCTATACATAGCACTCCTGCATGCCTCCTTAACTCGACAATTGGAATTAAAAGGAAACGTCAAGAGCCATTTGTTGCACCTCCGTAGAATGGATCTATCACGAATTTCAGACCTGGGCATAAGATTGAGATGCTGTAGCCAGCACCACCAGCACGAACAAGCTCCGGACGGCCATCGAGGAAGCCATGGCGTAAACCGAACAAGTGAAGAAGAGAATACTGAAAAGAGCTTCAGAAGAAAAAACAGAGCTCGTTCAGAGACTAATCCGAATCGATTGAACGTCAGGGAGCTTCCGAATTGATATAGCGACGTCGTGTGCCCCACTGTCGGCCTGTGCCATTGGCATGGAAACGGGAAAAGCGAGGCTGGAGTAGGTGGAACGTGAGACACACGACGTGGGTAACCTCAATCCACAAAGTGGCTTGCCACACTTGGCGCAATCGGAATGGTTCCAGACTGAAAGCGCCTCCGTGTTGGGAAACAATGGAGAAACCAGACTGCAGTGACCTCCACCCCCGGCAATCCTAAATTCCCAAGGTGGCGTCGCACCTGGATTGACTGTTTCCTCCTGTGCGATTTTCTGTTCATCTTACTGCATGCTTCATCATTCAGGAGAAAAGCAAAAAGTTTCACACACTTCCTGCCCGAGCACAGGCACTCACACCAGGCGTCCAGGCGCTACAGTAGTGATTTTCAGTGCCAATCTTTCGGGACGAATAGGTACACATGGAGTACACATGGGGGACAGAGATTCTCGAAAGCACAACCGAAGTTGGGCAAAAGGTTGGGGTTCAGGATTGTCGTCATTGATGACTTGGTGAAGGTGGATTGAAATGGAAATGTTTGAACTCCTTGGTGGTAGGAGTTTATTGAGAGATGAGAATTTTGGGGGTTTTGTTTTGTTTTGGAGTCATTCTGTGCGAAATGGACTGTATCTCAAAATTCCTAGCTTGATTTTTGAATGTGTGACCATGGGATCTAGAAATTTTGTCAATTTCACACCAAATGTAAAAAATTGTCTTGGTTGGATTGGTAGATCAAAAGATTGAAGTTGCAAAATGCTTTTGGCAACGCTTTGTTATGTAAAGGCAACATGGGCGTATTCAATTCGTACACTAATGATGTAAAGGCAAAAGCAGAAATAAAAGTAGAATTCATTTATGACAATGCAAAAAAAATTCAATTCAAACATCGATAAGATTAAAAAATAAGATTAAAAAATAGATAAGTTGGGAGTCAAGCCTCAAGTTTTGTAGCCCATCATTGTTCATTGACCCATGTTGGATGACTTTTCCTTGAAATCAATCCGCAAAAACCCCATTAAGTATCTTTCAAAGTTGAAAAGAGGCCATCTTCCTTTGATATTTTGGCACAGTAGGTAATTACAAATCTTTGCCTTTTCAAACTATTTTTTTTCGTTTCTTCGTGCATCTAAACTCAAAATGGCTTGAACTTGGTGGTCGATTGGAAAGAAGATTTCAATTTCTAACAAGTAAGGGAACCTTTTTTGTTTTCCAAAAAACTATCCAGAATTCAGCTGTGACTACTTTTTGACAGATCTGTCCATTAAGTGTAAAACTTGAAGTCCTTGAATTCTTCTAAACTTCATCCCTCTGGATCTCCTTGAATTAAGTTCTATTCCATTTACTGGATTTATATTCTCCACGCAATCTCTTGAATCTTCCTGATTTATTGTTGCCTCCGCTGCTGAAAGACTTGGATTTTAACTAGAGTACCAGTTTATTGAAAGTCCTAACCAGAGGAGTTTCCAACCATGTGTCGTTGAGCTTTCAACCAGTTTGTTGAAAGCATTTACTACGTCCAATTCTCGCTCGTCGGAGACATCACTCCATCCCCATTTCTGAAGATGGGAAATTAACCGAGGAAGCAAGGAGCACGCTACTGTGACCGTCCTAATGTGGCAAATCTTTTCCAGAGAGAACGGAAGTTACAGATGACTAGCTACTATCGAGGATTTCGATCTGGGGATGAATTACTGAGGATCGGACAACGACAGTACAATTGCAACACTGACGAAGTGGGTAAGTCTTCGATGTGATTTCCTGTTGTGTACGTTATCTGAGCTTGCCTTGAACTTCAGTCGGCGCATGAATGCCATCAGGCCATTCCGATCGAACTGAAATTTCTCCCGGGCGCTACTGTAAGCTAATTAATGGTTTCGAAGTGTGAGGCATGGCGCAACCCAGTAGTGTCTCCCTGTCGATCGATCATTGGCGGCTTTGAATTTGGCGATGGAGTCGTGCCTGTGTCGATTGTGAGCTAGTGCCTGCAACGGCTGTTTGTGCATGTCTAAATATGGGCTCCGACGTCATCAATCGGCTTTAAGGGTGCGCTTGCATTCAAGACGCAACGTCGACGACGGAGGCTGCCTGATTGCGTTCCGTTTCTCCGCGTCTGCTCATCACCAACCAGGTGCCCGCCGCACATCTGGTGCAGAGGAAAGGAAACTGCTGGAAAGCGTCTGGAAGGAAGGTTGAAGGACTTCGCTGAGTGTCCTCTTCGATCGTGGGTTCGCCTCCACCATCGAACCAGGGTTTGGGGAGAAATTCAGTGAGCCCAATCAGCTAGCCTAGTATCCGTAGTTTTCTTTTGGAAAACGGTTTTATAATTGAAAATCTTCGACTATTCATCCATGTGTAGTTTTACTTAACCCATCAAGGACGCTGAGGACGTTTTCCGGCCAATGAATGACAAAGAATCTCTCCATGTGGGACACATGTGCAACTAGTCATCCTCCAAATTTTGTGTGAAAAGGGAACATCTTCTACAGTAGTTTGACTTCCAACAAGTGCTTTTGCAATTTTTTAAGCCAACCATTCACACTATTCCAAAACAAGTTGATTTCCATGGTGACTAGCTAGCTCGTCATTTAACCCTTGAAGGACAAAAGGGGTGACCTTGAAAATCATCCCTTTCCATTACTAACTATGTGAATCATGGGCTTTAGAAATAGCAAAAGCACTCACTAGAAGTCAAACTACTATAGAAGACCTCTCCTTTTCACAACAAAATTTCGAGGATGAATAGTTGCACTTCTCTCCTACTACAAGGATTCCATGTCATCCATCGGACGCCAAACGTCCTCCCCGACATTTGAGGGTTAAGGGTTAAAATAAACAATTTTCTTAAATAGTGACCGTTTTTTTGGTCTAAAGTTTCGATTTTCAACTGAAAATTCATCAAAAGTAAAAACGTATAGCATTTCTAAAACAATTAGTATGGCTAACACTATTTATCATCATTAGTGTACCGGTTCTTCCCATCCATTGGATCCAACAAATGCCCAAAGCATAGTATTGAATCCGGAAACACTAGAGGAGATAGAAAATGACCCATGAGCGGTCAAATAGGACTTGTTCTTGTTTGTACTGAAAAAGAAACACATGAAAATTCATCCAAATTTATTTAGGATAATCATTAAAATAAATATGAGGACGTGTAATGGTTAGGTAGTATGCTCTACAAGCAACCATTTAAGGGTTGGTCCCTCTTTTTTGTAGGTTTCGTAAACAAAAATATTTTTAGATCATTTTCCAAAGAAAGAAAAATAGATGTGGAATCTAACACATTTCAAGTGGTTTTGTATTTTTTCAAGCATTTTTGAATTACTTATAAATTTTCAAAGATTTGGAGCATATGCACCAATTGTGAGTATAGGTCTCCTCAAATCCGTCCCCTTGCAACTTGTAAAGAGATGTGTGGAAATCAAAGACAATGGTTGGCTCTTGCAGTAGAAAAACAAATTTTCCTTGATTCATTTAATTGCTAAAGTAGTCCATTCAAGGATCACCTCATTTCCATTCTCTAGCTAAAAATAGGAGCAATTTCAAGGAGAAAGGCACTTTTAGAGCATATGACCTTAGTGTACATATTCCAATGGCATTCCAAGATTTGTTGAGTTGGCCAAGAGATTGCCAAGTGAATTGAGTGCTTGAATTCAACACTCGCATAGAAACTTTGAATGTAGATTGTACGAGTAATTTTCTTCAAATCCATCATGAAATATTCTATTCGAATGTCCTTCAAATACACTCCTAATGGTATAACATCCCATATAACAAACGCTTCTTAATTCCGAAAATAAAATAAAAAAACACAAGGACTCCAATTTTGTTGCTAAAGATGTAAGAACAACAAGGAGAACATAGAGCACATGAGGAATGAAGTATAAAGAGAGGTCAAGGGCTTAATTCCCTACTAATGTCATTGAATATATATTTAGTGCTTTGTGGCAAAAAGTCTTTAGTTAGGAACTATAACATTTTCTACATAAGAAGATACTAAATCTACTAATCACAAAAGATTTATTTTTATTATATTTGTAACTTCCTCTCAAGTACAACTTTGAAACTTTGATATTTTTCTAATTGAGATTACAACTTTAAAGTTATTGTAATCTCAATTAGAAAAAAATTTAAAAAGAAAAATTCAAATGAAAATCACACAATATTGTGTAAATTGGATTGGATTCTTGGAGTTTGCAATTGCAATAAAAAATTCTTTTAGGTTTTTTATTTCTTTAAAATTTTGAAATGCAAAAGAACCAAAACTTGTTAAGCTTCATGTTTTTAATTTTAAACATTTACCAAAAATGAATACTTTGAAAGTTACAATCAAGGTTAACCAAGTAACATCTACTTTCAGGATGTGTAGACCTTTAGGGGTTAAAGAACATTTTATTTCTAGACATTGTCAAACTTCATTAGTTTTCTATGCTAAAATGTACATTTCAAAATTTTGATACATAGAAATAAACATCATGGTGTAATTGTTGTACTCCCTGAGCTCGCACTAAAAGAAATTCAAGAGACGAAAGTTCAAAAGTGGCTTTCAAGATGCTACCTTCAAAGTGTTACAAAAGGCTACAATTTTAACAATTTAAAAAAATAAGAATGAAATGAAAAGTAGATTATTGGAGCTACATTTTCTTAGCTGAGCTCTAAAACTTTTAAAATAATTGAACTATGTGAAAATTGAGGTTTGACTTTCATAATGCCCCTTGGGCTTGCAATGTCCTTCAAGGGTTAATATTAGAAGAAAAGTCTTGACCATTAGAAGTATGACAATGAGTCTCAAATCACAAAGCACAAATTCCCGCAGATGAGTTTTATATATTTGAAAACCATTTTCTACTTCTTTGAGTGAATGACAAATTCTGTTGTTAGAAAAATAATTAAAAAAACCCAGCAAGTGCACCATATAGCCATTCAACTCACAAGGCCCCCCAAAATGCACCATTGACCAAAATGCCACATCACTTGGGGTACATCTCCAAAATCAATATGTACCTTTGAGGAAGAAACGATTTTAGAACCTCTACCAAAAAATCTTTGACCCTTCATAACTTTTGCATACAATATCTAAATGTCACGTTTTTGGATGCGTCAGAACCTCCTTTCACTTCCCAACAAGAAAATATGGAAATTTGACTAGTTTAGTGATATTAACTAGGCATAGGACTTAGCAAAAAAGTGGTGGTTTGAAGATCGATACCCATCCTCCACAACAACAAAATCATAGACATGCTTTCTTAGATTGATGTTAAGCCTCACTTGGATCAACATGGCATGAATTATCAACATCTAATTTTGTTGTATAGGTGAATTTTTTTTTGAACAAATGGGAGATCCATTGCATTAACCCCTAAAGTCCCAATAGTGTCTCCTTGGGGGACAATTTGGAATTCGGGCAGGTTCCTATGGGCTGAAATTTTATCCTAATTTTTTGAAACTTTTTTTAAAGATAGGAAAGCTAATAAGCTTCAAGGGAATATAATTTTTATTTCAATCGTTGTCTAGAAGCAAAATTTATACCACAAAAGCCCAAATTTTAATTCAATGGGCAAAAAAAAAAAATCCACAAAAAACTTAAAATTATATTTTTCAAATTTTTTCCTTGTAGATCATATTTTTATCTTCATGTGAAGCTTTGATTCATTCCATTTTTATTAGTGATGTGAATGTTATGAACAATTTTATTTTTCGAGCAATCTAAGCATCTTCTTGAAAAAAAAACTTATAGAATTCATTTCAGAATAGAATTTTCAAATTCTTTCAAATTCTTTTTTTTGAAAATGTTAAGTTTTCTTACTAGAACAATCTCACTATCTGTCAATTGGTGAAAAGGGCATTCCCGTTTCTTGCATTGGAATTATTGTATTTCAATCCCATCTAAGAGCTATTAACAATTTAGTTTTTCTTTCAATTTTGGACCTACTTCTACTTGACAATTTTTTGAAGTATGAAAATCAAATTGTTATTTTTTGAAATTTTTTCCTAGACTCCCAATTCAATTCTTCAACACAATAAATTTTTAATTCAAATTCCATAGTGCAAATTTTTTCCACTAATAGCGGTCAAAGTCATTTGAAATTGCAGTCTAGTGTTTAAGAAAACTTGTCTTTTCAACTTTGAATGCTCATATCTCTCAATCTGTACAGTCAAACTTCATGAAATAAATTTTTACCACATGATCTCAAACAAGTAAAGTTTAAGATCCTACGGTTCAATTCCAAAAAATATATTTTCTTTGTTTTGTGGACAAACGCGGTAAAAAAGGCAGTTTTGAGTGGTTTTTGACAGAAAAATGGCCTTGGGTCTTTTAGGGGTTAAAGAGAAACTAATTGAAGAAACAACAAGCCAAACCTCAATGGCTAGACAATGAAGATAAGATGAACAAAAAGAAAATCAACAAAATCAACACAAAAAGAACACAAAAACTATGTAGTAAAGGTGCAAACTGGACGACCAACTAGGTTCCAGTAAATCACCCTATCAACCTCCCTATTAGCCAGGGGTGGGGATTAGAGCCAAATGTGGTTGAAATTGGCAAGAAGTTTGTCTAATAGGTGAAGGTTAAGTCAACTCCTATTTTGTATCTTCATTTGAGCCGCTTGACTTGAATCTAACAGAGCTTCTCATAATGCCTTCTGAAGATTACCTCGAGGCCATGCCACATTGTCATGTATAGGCAAAATTCAAAGCATCATAAAGTATTATTCTTTAAAAGACCAAGAAGTCATAGTTTGGTCATTCTCTTAATCTCTTAGAAGCACTTTTGGGGAGTCCATACACATTCATTTATTTATTTGTTTTAATAATTATTTATATCAACCACTACATGTATTGTTCTTCCTACAATCTAGAGATGTTAGAAACCATTCTCATTTACATTGTAATTGTCACAACATGATCAAAGAATAGTCAAAATGGTCATTTTTTAGAAACACTTTGCAACACTCCCTCCAATACAAAAGAACATAAGTGACTTTTCTATGTAAACATTTATATTATCAAGATAGACAATTGTTTCTTTGATGTGATGACGTCGGGATCTTGGTGACTACCATGCTACTAGGGGTGCATTTTGTCAAAAAGCCCTTGGAGAAGATGTGTGCACAAAATAGAGTTTATAACATTTGAAAGCAACTAAATTTCCACATTGTAATCTCATTGGAAATTAGATAATTGGGCTATAATTGTTGGGGGTATAGAACACTTTGTCTATTACTACATTTTGATACTTCTACTTTATATTTACTTTTAAAATTTATTTGTTTGTCAATACTTCTTTTATTTTTCATATGCAAAAATAAAATTTAAAAAGGAAAAAGATAGAATACAAAAATTGATAGAATAGAACACATGATATTAAATGTTAGTGCTATGGATGATTTGCCATATGTGCTAAAAGATTGAAAAATGAATATGAAAGGAGAATAATGAGGGCTTATCTATCACTTTTGTGACAATTACAAATGACATACTCTTGGTTGTGACACCAGCACACAGTATGCTAGTGACCCCGAAAACAACATTTATGTTTGTACACAAAGTTGAAGCAACACACGCCATTACGATTGCAGTACCTGCGAAGCCCACAACCATACCGACATGCACCTCAAATCCAAGTACGAGTGTTCGTGCAACTCAAGATAGCCTTACTCACAACAGTGTTTTGATTGTGGAATGAAGTCTCAGCACCAGATTCATCGGCAACACTCTCAGTCACGAAAAAATTAGGGTTGGAAACACACTTCAACAGTTCAACATTTTTTATTTTTTTATAATTTTTTAACACAAATGAAAATAGTTCAACATTTCAACTTCACTCTCACTAAGCTTAACTTATGTCCACATACATTTATGACTTTGACATAAAAATGACACTTTGGAGACATTGGACGCTGGACGCATAGGTGCTACACTTAGTACACTCTCATTGACTGAGGCACACTTGTCAGACGTTCAGGTTTTGGGGGACCCAGGACCCAGGACCCAGGACCCAGGGACCAGGGTCCCAAGCAGTCAGAGTAAAGAGGATAGGGTGTAACGTACATCACGCCGATCGTGCACATGATCACAGAGCTTACTGCTGTGAAAATAAACTTTGGTACGCATGTGACTCGAAGTGGAATAGAAACAGGATTCTTTGCACTAGGACTGATCAAAAGGTTCACTGTGTGCTCAAATCGCCCAATGTGCTTCATGTTCGTTGGTAGTTTTGCGTGTCATGATGTCTGTCCCTGGTCCTGTCTGGGGTTCTTGTTTGGGTCGGTTTCTATGGGGACGTTGGCTACTGGAGTGAGGCTTAGCCTTGTACTTGAATCTTGCAATGAAATCTTTCATTTGCGGAATAAAAGAAAGAAAGAAAACCTTCGGTACTCACAAACAGCACTTCCAATGCTATGCAGCATATTTGCCGCCAAACAGCAACTGCTTATGATTCAGAGTGCTGCTAAAACACACCAGTGTCTGTCCTATAAAGAGAATGTACCCTAAGTGTCCTGTACAACGGTTGGTGTCCCCTGAGCAGCGGTCGTCGCTTGCACTCACTGCCCTAGGCATTTGCAATCTTGAGAGACCCTAGGCATGGAGCATTCTTCATGCTGCTGGAAACTACCATGACCGTTCTGGTATACACTGTGATCGAAACACAAGGCATTCACATTTCTTTCCTCAACCAATGCAAAACCAACCAGAAACTTATTTGTTGACTACAATTTGTAGCTGCAGTGACGAGACCCTAATCCTAACACGACTCTGCGTAGCCTGCACAAACAGTTCACCAGATGGGCTCTCCCAATGACATCCAGAACGTCTGTGACAATATAATCAATCGTCTCATTCTGCCTCTAATCCACACAATCTGCAAAAAATAATTAATACGCTACGAATGCCAACCTCTCTAACGACTACCACAGAATGCAATTCGTTCAAGTACTGATCTACCAATGCGCACCTACTCACCTGAAGCCAAATTCATTGCAGGGATGCGCCCAGAGAGCACGTTCTCTTCACGGGGACATAGTTGCAACAGCTGCTGTCGCTTCTTGTGTACTGTACAAATGCTGTACATAGACAACGTGTAAAATTGTGGAGAAAATACAAAGGGTTTACGCGCTCCGTTCCTCGCCACGCATATCGCGTCGCCGCGAGCCTGTCATCTCCCCGAAGTCTCTCGCGGCCGCGGCTCTGTCCGCGGCCCTCTGCGCGAGCGCCTTGGTCCTCGTGCACCTCGTTTTCTCATCCAAGGTGTCTCTGTTGGGCTCCAGCACGCGTAGAAACTCAGGGGAGTCCGTGAAATTGAAGTTCTCCAAGCTCTGGTCGTCTTTCCACATGTAGACGCCCACGTCGAACGCCCGGGCGGCCTCCTCGGGTGTGCCGAAGCTGCCCAGCCAGATCTTCTTTTTCTTCTGTTGGGTGTACAAGCCCACGGTGGGACGAATCTCCGACACCCAGCGCTTGGTTTTTTCAAGCTGGCGGACGCCCTTGAAGCGAGGTTGCTGGCGAGGGCGCTCCGGAATCTCGTCGAACATGATCAGGTTGACCTCGCCTGGAAGGCCGACTGAGATTAGATTCTCGAAGTGCTTGATGCGAAGGGCGTAGTAGCCTTCCTTGAAATTCTTCCATGCGTTCGTCACGTTCGAGAGCTTCCCCCACTTGGAGCCCTTCTTCTTCGTGCTCGGTGTCCTGTCCATCCCGGGTTCTTCCTCCATCTTGGATTCCATCTCTTCCTTCATCTTCGTCTCCTCCATTGCAGTCCCAACTACTTCACCCGCAACTCTCAAAACTAAAAACTCTCAAAACCAGATCTTTCAAAACTAGAAAATGTGCTTCTAAAACCTTCGAACGGCTCAAGAGCGAGAATCCGAAAACTAAACCTCGGAATCCACACTCAAAACAGGTGCACAGATCACCCTCACACCCAAAACCACTGGATCGCTGCTGGTCCGCAATTCTAGCGCAAACTAGCTACCTCAACAAGAACCATCCCAAGGTTCAATTGTAGCTGTTCAAGAACCCCACCACTAATGAGCCGAACTGGCAGTACCCCCAAATTAGCAGCAAGTGCGCAAATCTACAGGAAGATAAGGCCATTCATGGCAGGCTTTTGGCACATTCCGCGAAGAAGCGAGAGTACTCGCTTTCTGCATCATCAGCGCCAGCTTCCTGTTCAGGTTCTCCACTTCTCCCATCTGTCCCCAGCTCTCGATCCAGTCGATCTCTGATGAACCAACGGTACTGTACAGTACGGTACAAATCGATTGAACTTCAGGAACCAGGTAAGTTAACGACGAAGGGGAAGCACATTCCTTGAGTATAAATGCATCATAGCATCCTCTCCTAGCGCTCCGTGCGCATGCGGGAATGGCGGACCTCGACCGCGTGGTGGCAAGCACGCCGCTTTCGCAAGCAAGCAAGGAAGGAGTGGATTTGCAAATGTCTGTCAGATATCATGCAATTGTGACTTGCATGGTGTCACATAACTCCCCTGGGGCGCTGTGATGCAAACTTACTTTTGCAGTTTGCACTGATAATCTGATGTCCACTGTGGCCAAGTTTATTTCCTTTGGCTAATACAAAGGAGATGGGAGAGAATAAGCTCATGCTTTGGGAGAATGTTCTTTCCCAAATACTAGAATTTCTCTCTTAAGTTAAATGGAACCTCTTTACAACTTGTGAAATTTTTTATGTTAGTAGCCACATGAATCACATTAGGAAATTTTATCCTCGTCTCACTATAATTATGTGATTAATTATCTTATTCACACCTCCACCCCTTCTTTGAAACAAAAGTGGCTAACCTATTGTTTAAGAAAATGAATATACAACACCAATTCTAAAGCGAAGTTTGGCTTTAACAAATAGGCAATGAAGACATACCAAATTAAATACACAACTAAGGTAGAAGTATCTAAAATCATTGACCCTCCAATTTTGTCATATAAGGATCTTTTTGGTGTGATATTAATATGACCTTGACTCTAAAACAATGTGCCTATCATCATAGACATTAGATTTTACCTTCTAACAAAATGAATATTTATATTCCTTGTCTCTACACAAACTCTCGAAAGCCTTGAAAGTCATTGAAATTTTTTTATTCTTTACATCTTTAGAAGTCACTCATTGTAGAAAGTCTTCAACTTTAAACCCAGTGCTAGTGGACATAAAATAATAGAGCCTAAAGTTATTAACTGGTTTTGAGTCTTTATGAAGACAAATCAAAGATGCACATGTATGACATTTTAAAATTTCTTCAAGTCTTGACTTTGAGAATTCACAAAAACTACAGAATTTCTCAACAAAAATTTACAATTTTATTTGAGAAGATTTTTTAATTTTAATTTGTAATAAAATAAAAAATAAATCAACTAAAATTAATTCTTCTACATAGTTCTACTTTAACAAGTTATGAAAATAAGGTCTCTAACAGCCTACGCTTCTAATTGATTTGCATGCCTTTTCCTATAACCACTTACTCGCCTCCTAAATCACAAGCAATGGAGAATAATTACTTCCTCATCTCCAATTTCTATTTTCAATCGTCTCTAGTACTGCTTGAGTCCAAGAAATTTTGCCATACTCAATGGGGTGCCGTTTCCACAGCTTGGCAATCAAACCGAGTGAACAACATCCATTTCGATCTGGTGAATCCAAATGATCCACAAGCACACACCTTTAAAGTAAGAACCGGATTTGTTTGAATTCCTCAAAACATGCCTGAATGTTCTCAGCAAAGATGACTTGCTTCTACATGAGTGGTTGCCATGGGGGTCAGGTGACCTCCCCTCGTTCAATGCTCGTTCACGATTGATATTGCCCACCCCCACATACATTGAGCGTGTGGGCAATGCCAAAAACGATGTAAGATTGATTCTTCTACAGTTAAGACGAAAGCAACAATCACCATCAAAAATATGCTTCTCCCATGCGTTGAAAGCTATGCCTTTGTGCCAAATTGCCCACATGAGTACTCCTTTTGTGTTCTCGCCCTGTCTCATAGTTCGATCTTTCCATTTGAAAGAGTACTGAGGTGGGAGAATGCCTGACCATTTGGAGGAGGCTAAGTCCGTACTAAGGTAGAGGATACTAAAAGCGTTAGGACATGATCCCGTCTCCTGTGCTGACCATAGTTCTACTGCCAACTCATCTATTCATTCCCGAAGTCAACTCTCCAAAGTGATCACTCGAAGTCCTGTACCCGAAGTGATCTCTCCAAAGCTCTATATTCCTAAAATTCGCACTCCAATATAAGCTAAAATGCTTTCATTGAGCAATAGTATCCTACAACTTGGTGCATCAAAGAGGAACAGTTCAGATGAATCACTTACATGGTTGAAGCAGACGAAGGGAAGAGAGGCTTCCCGTAGTATTGCGAATTATACCCTCTAATCTGTCACTGAAATATGGCTAGAGGATTTTTTGTATGTTGTAGACTTGCCTTGATTCCATATTCCATCCAAGCACATGATTTTCACATAGTCCTGTGAATCTTCCCGTAGGGTTTCCAAAACTTTGAGTGCCGTGGTTTTTGCGTGGGTAGGATAAGTCTCTTCAGTTGTATCAGCGCCGGTGGGCTTGTCATGTATGCATAGTTCAGTGTCTATGAGTAGAGTGACACCTTTGCGAACATATGTTGATCCACTGACACTGCCATCATTGAGAAAACACGTATTCAGTATCGCTTCCCCAGTTCGTATAAGGCCGCTAATAACATTCTTGAAAGGGGCTGCAAACAGCGAATTTAAGTAAGAACCAGGAAATCCAAGGTGGCTCAAATCCTCTGACGTCTTCTTTCCTTCACACAGATCCCCTTGCATCTTGAGTTCAAGAATGAAAGGGTTAGTACTCAGGCAACTATTCTAAGTAATTACAATTGCTACCAACAACAACGCAGCAGCAGTGAAAGGGTGGACAACCAACAATCTCTAGAATGTTATGCACTACCAAATGTGAAATCGTAAACTTAAGTAGACACAAATTTAATTGGCAGAGTGTTCCTCACCACTTACCAGGGACGTAATCGAGGATAAGAGTCGTCGTTGCAATCTTCATCCTGTAATATGACAGCGATAAATAGCCCTCGTATTGAATAAGTTGTCACGTTAATAGGCTACAATGCAAACTTGTGCTGCCAACTAAATATTTGAAAGATTAGACCTCCATAGTCTTTGTCAATTGGTCACATTTCTTACTCCTATCATAATTTCACCCAACTCAAAGCTCTACATACTTTCCGTGAACTTTATACACATATCTGCACGATGTCACCAAGTTCCAGCTTTTCAATTAATTTTACCACATAAAAGTGAATCCTAATACTCAAAAGTACATTCAAACGGGGTTATTCGCATTGATATCCAAGCATTGAAAATTCCGATCACCTTTGGTCCCAAACAAAAAGCAAGCTGAACGGGAACAACCGTTCAGTGCATCTGCACATCCAAAATGGAGGCAATGAAGAGGAAGAGTGTGAAATTCACGAGCAGATCACACATTTTAGAAAATCGTCGAGAGTATAATGGAACATTGACATCCCAGACATCTGGTACCGACACATGCAATGTTTAACAAACAAACAATGCTACATTTCAATGCTTCAATTCCACAAAAGTTCTAAGGCCACAATGTTTTCAAACCACACCTAATACGACCAAAGTGCAGTGATGCCAAATTTCCACCGACTTGTTATCGATTCGTAGAAGAGAAGAAAACTAAATCAGGCATGTACCACAATTACGGGCGTTTATCTCGACTGCGCCGGAAAATTTGGTGAGCTCCTTCTCCATCTCGTCTAGAGGCTCCTATGCAGCAATAAGCCCTTAAACTTCTATTGAAATACTGTTGACAATGCAAAAGATAAAGGCGAGCCGATTGAGATCTCATGGTATTCCATTCATATTGAACGCCAAATTCCGCACTGTGAAATGCAAAACCCTAAACCCTGAACCTGTGATTAAAGCATACACTCTCGTTTAGAACTTGACTAGAAAACAATCTGCAAGTCTAGAGTGCAAATCGGTTTTGAGGGTTCAGCTATAAGTCGGCAAGCCTGCGGTTCAAGTAAGTTGGAGACTAGTGACTATTTTGGTGACTTTGTCATTATGATAGCGGACCGCTTCTAACGGAATGAAAGAAGTTGAACTTAAATAGTCAAAGACCCCTATGACATACCATGGCCCTGGCGAAGCACACAGTTATTAGTAGTTGAGATGAACTGCTGCAGAACTTCCACACAAATCATGAACTGCAACACACACGCGTCCCTGAGCTGAGATTCTCAGCGAAGATCTCGGCTGGTCAATGAGTCTTCAACGCAGGATATCCATCCCTACAAGAAAAAGGGCAACTATAATAATTAATATAACAGCACATGATTGCAACCCTGAGATCTCGTCCTCGCTCACACTTTGGTGTTTCCTCTGCCGTGGCGTCCGATAAGAATGTTGCTCGAGTCTCGAAAAGCTGGCTCCGCTCACACTCTATCGGCATTTCAGTCAGTCGAAACTTCAGTCAGTCGGTATCACTTTCATTATTATTTTTGAACAAGACAACCACGTTCTTGTATTGAATCCGTCAAGCACCCGAGCTTCAATCAAGGCTAAAATAGATCCCAACTGACATAGAGGAAGCTCCCAATAAAGGAATCACTTATTACAGTGTTTACTTACTAAATTCTTTGGAGCTAATGTCGTTGAGATGTCTCGGGCCGTGATTTCTCGCAATTCACAAACACTTAAAACTAGTTTTGACACGAAACATTAGTTTTGAAAGAAAAAATTACAAATCGCCTTCGGTTGTTGCCACTGAAGACCCAGAAGCTAACCAGGAATTCAATTTAGTTCTCCAGTAGAGAAATGTAACAGCAGAATTTCCACCGAAAAAATTGACAGGATTCATCAGTCGAGGAATTACAAATGTACGCTCAGCTTTCACTATGGCTTCGAGGACCAACAAGTTGGGGAGCCTGCCTACTATCAGCTGACGAAAAACTACCGACAACACTAGAATGAGGAATAGTGGCATCACCCTTGGACATTGCCATGACATTCTCACGAAGAATGTTGGGTGGTAGACGGCCAACAATGTTTCCTTCTTCGTTTCCTTTCCTGTCCAGAAATGCAAAGTGGGGTATCCCCTCAACTCCGAACTCATCCAACTCTGGTTCCCATTTTGGGTTGTCCACGTTCAGCATCACAAAGTTGATCCGATCTCTGCATGCAAAATCAATAACCGCAGTCAGTTCAAACTCAATGAGGACTCGTTAAGGCAATCCACAGAAGGATACAAGCAGAGTACAACGAAGCAGCACATGTGCAGATCATAAAGCATAAGGTAGAGGATCCTATTCGTTTCGTTATATACATTTTAATGTATGGAGGAGTGTGATTCATGGGAGCCGCATTAAGCTGTCGAGAGATCTTTGGGAACAAGAGCCAAATCTGTTACGATCAATCACTGTGAATGAATTTCTTATGCAATATCTTATGCACTTTCTTTTCAAAGTGAACGTTCTAGACCGCTACAAATGACAGCACACAACCCCATTTCCATTCCAAAATCAGTGGCCATATACATTCAGCCAAGTCATTCTCACATCACTTGCTAATAAATCCAACCAAGTGCATGAATAGATGAGTTATAGATGAGTTACTATTGGTAATAGGAGTTAAAATAGGAGACGGGAATAGGTCCCTAACCATTTTACTATCGTATACCGTATACAACTGGTTTTGATGCCAAGAAAGAAGGAATGGTCAAAAGCCTCATCCAATCAAGGGGCGACTATAGATTAAGATGGCAATCGTGAACAAATGCATTAGAAATTCGGCATTTCCCTTTACGCATACTGGGCATAAAAGAAGCTTTGGCCCTTAATAAGAGGAGAGCTGTTGAGTACTGTAGTGTCGAAGTTCAGATGCAAGTATACATGAATTCGTTTACAACTGAAGGACTAGGCAGCTAGTTGTGGAAGATAAGGGCGAACACTGGAGATGGGATTGCCATACCTATACTCCTCCTCCACTTTATAAACATCCTTGGCCATTTCACGGCAGACTTCACACCAATCAGCGTAGAACTCCACCACTGTAGGTCTTCCGTTCGCTAAAGCCTGAACATTAACATCAAACCTTGCGTTAAGGTAGAGGATACTAAAACCGACAGGGATCTGATCCCGGCTCCTATAGTATCACCTTTTACTAATCTACTCATACACTCGGTTGGACTGATCAGCAAGTGGTGCAAGCATGACTTGACTAAATGACTATGGCCACAGATTTTTTATTAAAACTGGGTTGTCTATTGTCTTTTTTCGTAATCCTCAGCCTCCCATTTTAAAATTGCATAAGATATTTATACACAGTGAAAAAACTTTGATCTGACTCTTGGAACCAAGTTGATCTCTCACAGCGCTATACATCTCTCTATTATTTTCACGATATGATCGATCAAATTGGTCATTTTAATACCGTGAAATCTTAGTCCTTATGGGTTAATAACTACTGATATGAAGAGCAGATCTCCGCGGGCCCTTTCAAGTTAAAGCTAACATACTCTGATTTCTAAAAAGCACGTCAAATTCAAATTACAACTAGAATGGAGTGGATTCAAACCTCCTCGTAAGGGACGGCAAGAGCAGTGAGCTGGCCTAACCCCGGTCTAGCCGAACCGTCCAGCCTCCCAGAGGCGAAGAGACCAACCGCAAAAAGGACGGACCCTAACGCAATAACACGATTGATTTGCTTCGTAGGTCCAATTTGCTGAAAATTTACTTCCGCGGATTTGGCCTCCTCTTTCACAGTCTCCGGGGCAGCCTTCATCACTTCTTCAATTTCTTTCTGCCAAAGCCAAAGTCCATCAGAGCATTACACACATACTCCTCCTACACAGTCGTAGCCCTAATCAAACAGTAATTTAGGGTCTCGTGATTGCCATACCTGATTACAGCAGTCTGCTGGGGGTGGAATCAGTGGCTCCAATTCTTGTTGCTCTTCCTCCGCCTTGGACATACACCTCCATGTTGAACGTTTCCTGAGCACTAACACCGACGATGATCTAGAATTGAAAGTGGAGCGCGCTCTCGAAGATACTCCAGTTGCGGGCATGTAGCGCAGTGTTGATGTACAACATGATGTGGCCACTGCGGCCATGGCGCACCTCTGAAGCAAAGCCCTTGGAAAATAAATTCTCAATCGTCAATTGCAATCTCCCTAGAGCAACGGATTGCTCTTTTTTCTCTGCTAATCACCTTTTCACTCAGGTTGCTGCAGTTTCGGAATTGGATTGTCAAAATGGACTTGTATGCCAATGGACGTCACCATATCCAGATGAAATTGGAAAGACGAGCGGGTCCAAAAGCCACGAAAATCTACATGCGGAAGTTTAATCTCCGTGGAATGCATACCTCACTTACAATTAACGGAATGCGGGATGCGAATCTCTGATGCCGCAATTGAATTGGTGATGGGTTTCAGGTGAAATCGAAGAGCGATGGTCCTCCGCCACAAGCATTCCAGCCAAGTCGTCAAGAGACACACAGTGAGGCAGACACACATGGAGCCAGGGGTGTACTACACGGAAACTGCCTTACTGGGTCATGTACAGTCGCTCATCTCCACCGCTAGGAGACAACTGCATCACCATCCAACACTCAACTCTTTAGCACTTGAATCCTTTTTTGAATTTTTGTCAACACCTTGGGTCAAATGTCTGACCAAATACATTATTTATCTTGATTTCATGAAATTTTCCAGAATATTTGAACCAAAGTGGAGGAAGCTTTGCATTGAAAGAAGCTATATGTGAGGAACTTTGTGAAAAAGAGACAAGTGTTACAAGGATATAGCCTTTTGTAGTGTAGCTATTATTTATAAAAGAAAGGTTATCTTTTTACTATTCAAGTATTCTTTGGATGAATGAGAAGTTATTTGGACAAAATATTGCCTTGAAACACTCTATTCTCAAATATCGACTATGAAGTGCTTAGGGGCTAATGGCACTCACTTTTATTGTCCATTTCTAATAAGGTGCAGAGATCAAAAATTAATTACCACTTTACTTGTTGGTTTATTTTAAATATTAAACTAGACTAATTTTTATATGTTTCACTTGACAATTGGAAAAAAGTCCGATACATCAAAATTAAATAATGACTCTTTTGATTATTATATGCAAAATATTTCACAAGTCAAAGTTTTAGTAGTTGATGTTGAATAGACATATGATTTGTCAACATTTAAAACATGCCAAATAATAATTGTATGTGAGATAGCAATTTGAACTTATTTGTACTTTAAAAGTAGTGTCAGCACTACTAGAAAACCATGACCAAAACAATTGAAAATCAATTGATTCATATTGTTTGGGGCATGGGAATGACAATTTTTACTTATTTTTAAACTTTCTATGAAAATTAACAAAATGGTGCCTACTTTCTGTTGATTTGAGTAGTGCAATGATCAAATCAATAGAATTTTAAAGAATATTAAATCTTCTTGGAATCTTTTTAGAATCTAATTATATTTTAAGAATATTCTATCAAACATTATAATCTTTCAATCCATAAGTGATATTGTTGTGTTTTCTTCTCCCATGTAATCTCTAATATGTCTATTTTGAATTTGTATGGTTACAATTCAAAAAACATTGATGAAATTTATCAAAATGTTGTTATTTTGTTCAATATAGAGCAAATTCCAAAAAACTCAAAAAAAGCCTTAGGCATTTAGGTGTTAAGGGTTTGATGAGGAACAATTTGGAATTTTGAAATAAGACCAATCATCAAATGATATAATTATTAGTGTAATATCAAAAATCTTAAGATTGCCTTTGTCCAAATCTCAAACTTTAGTTATTCAATTTCACCACCACCATTTGACTTTTTTGACTCCTTACAAAGATTGTTGGGTGGCATGATCGAAGAATATTCTATCCTTCTAAGAATATACTATCAAATCTATCTTACAAAATTAATATCATTTTATGTAGTCATGATCAACAAACCAAATTTCAATTTCAAAAAATAAAATTTCCATTTTAAATAAAAAATTTGCGTGCTTTTCATTGTGTTACCTATTAATTGATTGAAAAATATTGGTGATGAATTTTTCAAAGTTTATTGTTGCTAGAAACATTTAAAAAACATCAATGTGCTCATTTCACTTTGTGGAAAAATTCACATTACCTAAGAAAAACTTTACATTAGAGAGAAATTAATGTCAAGGTGTTGCCTTCCCAAATTTTATTAAATAGATACTTCAAAATTATAATTATATTTTACCCTTGTATTATGACTACTTCTATATATTTAAGCATGATGGTTTAATTAGTTTGCCAAACCTAATTATAATTTTGAAAAATTTGTTCTACTAATTTCTTATTACATTTCATAGTGGAGTTGCAAGACTTCTTGGAGGGTACTAGACAATTGGCTTTGAGGGGTTAAAGTCAGCAAACTTTGGCGGCCATTTTGGCATAGTAAAATAATTTTTTTCAAAAAACTTTGATTTAAGAAAAGCTGTAAAATGAAGCTAACTTTCATCTGCAAAATCCCGTTTGAGATTTTGAGACTCTAATCAAAAGTCATAAGCTCAGTTTAGATAGGGGTTGAAAAGGACATTTTGTTGGACATTTCCAAAAAAACTCTCTAAATTTCTTCCATAACTTTTGATTGAAGTCTCTAAATCTCAAAAGACTTTTTGAAAATGAAAATGAACTTGAATTTGCAACTTCTCTAAGTTCAAAGTTTTTTGAAAAAAGTTGTTCTACTATGCCAAAATGGCCCCCAAAGTCTGCTAAGTTTACAAAGCAAACAAAAAATAATTTTAAAAGAATAGTTAAATAAAATTCAACACCATTTAAATAAAAGGTGTCCTTTGAATGGTGTAATGGTAAGAACTGGAGACTTTAGCTATAAGGTTCAAGGTTCAAACCTCATGAGGGTTGTGCAAATTTTTTGGACAAATACCAAAAAAGATTAAAAATTAAAGAAAAATAATTTTATATTTTTGGATTTGTTTAAACAAAAAAAATCAACAAACAACAATTTTCTGTTGTTTTGGTTGCAATGTTATCTATTAGTGCACTACACCAAATATTCTCATTACATTGCTCTACACTATTTTCTTTACATTTCACACTAATTAAAGTAATCAATAAAATGATGAATAAGATACTTTTCAATTTCTATTATATATCAATATTGTAGATTTTGAAATCTATATTTTTATCATGTACCTTTCCTTTAGATTGGACAACCAAATAAGGAAGGCAACCTAATGAGAATATTTAGCATAGATAGATGAGTATATAACAATGTACCAAAAAGATGTGAACATCTATTTTCTCCTCCCTCCTTTTTCTCCGGAAAAATCGAGAGCCATTGATATCTTTCAAGAAAAAAATTTCCCCTTTCTCCGATGTCGTTGATCTTCAAAAAACATTCACCGTTGATCGGAAATGATCTTGGCCATTGGATACATATATGTATATGGACTGAGGATATAGAATACATGATATATAGACAAACTTCATATATGTGTATGGAATACAAGATATGAATACAGAGATATATAAATGAAATAACTTTTATTGAATGGTGGCAAAACTACCTACCAAAAATACAAAGGGGGGCTAACTAAGTGGAGACAAGGTAACTAGGTGGGTAGGTCATTGGGTGACAATTTGTACCCCTTTTGGAAAAATTACCAATGAATGGAAAGTTGTCACGAAGACGCCCCTTTGAAAATCCACAACATTTTGGTTGAAAATTGACATTTCCTTGAGCATTTCCTCACAATGTACTCAAAAGATGCAGTAATTGCATTACACATATAACTTAGTATTGTAAATGTAAAATTACAATTATCTTTACATTTGAGTATTTTTCATATAACTATACTATAATCTCTATCTTTTAACATCAATAATGAAAAAAAGCTATCCAACATATGCATTTAGGAAATGTGAATAGAGAAATTTGAATTCTTGGTAAGAACAAAATTTTAAAAATTCTACTGCAATACTATAGAGTCATCTCTGTAAATTTGAATAAAAAAATTGCATTGCCATCCATTTGTAGTTCTTTGTGAATAAGTTTATAATTTTACTCATATTTCAATATGTTTCATATAAATATACTAAAATTCATATTTTCCAATATTATTGATAGAAGTCAATACTATGTGTAGTAAACAATATTGAAAAAAGAATTGATCTAGAAAAATGAGAGAAAATAAAATAAAATATGTGATGACAATACTATAGAGGCATTTCCACTTTAGTCTTTGACACAACTACCAAATACATAACCATCTATCTATAGAATAATGATAATAAGTGACACATATAACATGTTTGAAAAATATAAATTCAATCTTTTAGGTGATTATTTGACGTAACATGTATTATTTTTTCAAAATATAATAATTTTACATTATTATATATTGATCAAACATTGTAGTTCAATTGCATAGTTCAATTGTAGTTCAATATTGCTAGGTTCAATGGAAAACAATTATAATAATAAATGTCAAAATTTAAGAAAAAATATTTTTTCAAAAAAATAATTATAGTAAAAAAAATAGTATTGGCAGAAAAATGGTATTTTTAGCAAACTTTATTTGAGGAAAAAAAAATTCTTGGTATCGAGGTACCAACCTTGCTCTAAATTTAAGGTAGGATAGTATATGCTTTTGATTCCATAAATAATATCAAAGTGATATAAATTTACAATTCTAACAAGCACATTTTGTTAAATTGTAGATAGATTTCACCTAAGTTGGAGTCAAATTCTTACACTAATAATGAAGATGGATAAAATGATGGATAAAATTCTTCCAAGGTATTTGACTAATGATACACATGACATTTAGAACAAGAAATGGAGTTCCCCTTCAACTTATTTGAAATTTGGTTTGAGACAATGACAAAGGTTGAGGTTAACTGATTTCATTGTTGAGATAAAATTTGCATCAAATTTTTATGGAATTTTGTATTATAAAATAAAATGCAAATTTTAGTAGTAGATTAGTTCATTTAATTTATTTATAATGTGGTTTAATGAATATAAACACTATTATATACTATTTGGTTTGTTGCATTTAACCTCAAAGGACACACTATGTTTAGACTCTTCCTATTTTCTAAGACTACTACTACTAAGTCCCTAATGAAAAATCTACCTATTGCAAAAATCTCACTATAACTTAAGGCTAGTTCCAAGACAAGTCAAACTCTTCTAACCCTATTGGGACAAGGTTTACATCTTATTTGTTTTTGAAATTTAATAATCCATAACTTTCACACCATATGTCTTAATGCCATGAAACAAAGTCCATGCACCCCTTGTCACAAGAGAGCTTTCTAACGGTAGCATGAAAATGATCAGGGGACACATGGTTCTAAAGATTTCACCATAACAAACAAACTACCTTATATTTAACATACAACTAGAGGTTCAATTGTGAGTAGAGCCAAAATCTCTCATAAAGAGGGCTTAAGTATTGACTTAGTTAGATAGGGTTGAAAATTCAAGAAAATCTACTCTCTTCATACATTGTAATTTTGCATTGGTGCGATAAAATATGCTAAATTTTTTCCAAAGATTGTCATAATAGTTTATTACATTTAAGAATGATTGAAATTGAAAAAATAGATTTTAAATTCCAATTTTGATTAAAGTATTGACAAATGGCAATTTTGACAATTTTTCTAGGTGAACACACCACGTCCTTTAGGAATTTATTTTAACCCCTAAAGGACCATTTGTCCCTTCAGGAGACAATTGGTATTTGGGGTAGGTACCTATGGTCTCAATTTTTGTCTTTATTTTTTAAAACTTTTTAGAAAGATAGAAAAATTGATTAGCTTCATAGGAATACTATATTTTTTCAATCAATGCCCGGGAACAAAAGTTATGCCCAAATAAGCTAAAAACAAGGAAGAGGGGGCAATAAAAAGAAATTCAAAAATTTGAATTAATTTTTTTTTCTCATAGAATATATTTTTGTCTACATAAAAATCTTTGATTCATTCCATTTGGATTTGTTATGAGAAAGTCATGGACAATCTTGTTTTTCATGCAATTAGAGCATCTTCTTGAAAAAATAACTTGTAAGATTTATTTCTTAATGCAATTCTTATAATTTTTCCAAAAAATAGGTCCGCATGGTTTAGTTTTTTTTCTAGAATAATCTCACCATTGGGATTAGTGCATTTTAATTCCATCTTAGAGATATTAATAATTTTGATTTTCCTTCTATCTTATACCTACTTCTATTTAACAATTTTTTAAAGAATAAAAATTAAGTTTAAAAAAAAAATCTTTTCTTTTCTAGACTCTAACTCAATTCTCCACTATAAAGATTTAAAGTTTAAAACTTTGTAGTACAAAAAATTTAAGTTAAGGGTTCAAAGTCAAATAATATAGTCCCGCAATGTGTTGAAAAAACTGTTTTTTTCACTTTAAATGTAGATACCTTGCAATCTGTGTGGTCAAAAATTTTGATTTTTTTCCCACACATTTTCATACTAGTTAGGTATAAGATCCTACAGTTAAATGTGCAAAAAAAACAATTTTCAAATTTTTTTACTCTTTGCTATAGAAATGGCAGTTTTGAGTGTTTCTTGGCAAAAAAAGGCTTTTGTTCTTTAGGGGTTAAATATGAAATTTTGAAAGAAAAATATGATGAATTTTATTATAAACATTTATTTAAAGGTGAATGCATACCTTATTTTTTGTCCTTGTGCACTAGATGTTACATGATGTGATTGTCAATATACTCCAAAATCATAAATGAATATAGAAAACTAATCTCAATGTTGAAATTAATTTTAGATGGTTTTAAAATTCTAACCTTCAGTTATCATCAATTTTTTGTTAAAATTAGAATTGTAGCATAATTTCATGTGAAAAGAATTACAAATGGTTAGTGTATTTAAACATTAAAAAAATAAAGATTTTCAAAAGAAAAATTTGAAGGCTCTTAGTTCTTTAAATAAATTATTATGTACTATTAGTCTATTTGAAATGCTTCTTTCCTACTATAACTTTTTTGATAATTTTTTTGGAATGTGCTTGGAAATGAATTTTTTGTAAGTCAAAATTTTAATATCTCCTGAAGTATTGGATTAAACATGGATTATGTGTACAATCAAAGTTTGGATAGATTTAGGTCAAGCAATTATTAAATGAAGAGTTTTGAAATTCAAAATCTTTAAGATAAATCACAAACTACTGACAAACTAAAATCTAATTTTTTGATTGAAGTTTGTTGATACAAATACATGGCTCATTGCATTTTTCATTGAGCTAATAAATGTTATATATTTTAATAATTGTTTAAAAAAATAATATAAATATTTCAAAAGGAAATTGTAACCATTCTTGTAAAAAAGTATTTAAATTATCATATTCAATTCACAAAAAACTTCACCCTTGAATTTGTTTGAAGAACACCCAAAATCTAATCTATTAGAGGTTTGCAAGATGATGCCTCTTAGAACTTTGATCAACCTTATTATTTAAAACTCTACCAATCAAAGTTCACAAGATCTCTTCATAATATCGCTTTTAGGAACTTTATTAACCTTATCCTCTAAAGATCTACCAATCAAAGTCTGAAAAATCTCTTCATAATATTGCCTTTTAGAACTTTATCCACCTTGTCTTCTAAAGCTCTATTAGTTCAAGTCTGTTAGATATCCTCATGATATTGTTGTTTGGAACTCTTACTAACATCATCCTTTGAAGCACTACAATGTGTCCTAGTATGCTAAATCTCCTTGTAATATTGATATTTAAAACTTTGATTGAAGTCACCTTTTCAAACGCTCTAGTCTGTTTTAGTATACTAGATATCTTTGTAATATTGATGTTTGTAACTCTAACTAACGTCATTCTTTAAAGTGCTATGGTTAGTCCGAGTATGCTAGATCTCTTTGTGATATTGATGTTTGGAACTTTTATTGACATCATTCTTTGAAGCACTATTATAGTCTGTCATAGTATGCTAGATCTCTTTGTGATATTTATGTTTAGAATTTAACTTTGTGATATATATTCCTTAAAGCACTACAGTTTGTCATAGTATGCTAGCTCTTCCTCATGATATTGATGTTTAGAACTTTGATTGAAGTCACCTTTTAAAACACTGTGGTTTATCCAAGTATGCCAGGTATATTTGTAATATTGATGTTTGGAACTTTGATTGACGTCATTCTTCAAAGAGCTACAATCAAATTCTAGTATGCTAAATCTCCTCTAGATATTGATGTTTGGAACTCTGACTAAAGTCACCTTTTAAAATGCTACAGTCCTAGTATGCTAAATCTCCTTGTGATATTGATATTTAAAACTATGATTGACATTTTCCTCTACAGCATACGGTTTGTCCTAGTATGCAAGATCTCCTTGTGATATAGATGTTTAGAAATTTGTCCACTACACGTGTATATGATAGTGGACTCTGGCAAATTAGTCATTACTTAAGGCTCTACTATTATTATTATTATTATTATTATTATTATTATTATTATTATTATTATTATTATTATTATTATTATTATTATTATTATATATCCCTTTAATCTATTATTTAGCAAGGTTGCGACTCTTAATCTCTCTATTAGTATCTCTTTGTTAGATATCCTCATGAGATTGTTGATTGGAACTTTTACTAATGTCATCCCTTAAAATGCTATAGTCTATCCTAGTATGATAAATTTCCTTCTAATATTGATGCTTAAAACATTGGCTAAAGTTGCCTTTTAAAAGGCTACGGTTTGTCTTAGTATACTAGGTATCTTTGTGATATTGATGTTTGTGATTTTCACTAACACCATTCTAAAAAAGCGCTACAGTTAGTCCTAGTATGCTAGATCTCCTTGTGATATTGATGTTTGAAACTTTTAAAGTCCTATAGTTTGTCGTATTGTGCTATATCTTCTCATAATATTGATGTTTGGAACTTTTATTGACATTATCCCTTAAAGCGTTGTAGTCTGTCATAATATGATAGATCTTCCTTGTGATATTGGTGCTTAGAACTTTGACTGAAGTTGTCTTTTAAAACGCTAAGGTCTATCCAAGTATACTAGGCATCTTTGAAATATTGATGTTTGGAACTTTGACTTGGCGTCATTCTTCAATGTGTTATAGTTAGTCCTAGTATGACAAATCTCTTCACGATATTGATGTTTGGAACTTTGACTTGGCGTCATTCTTCAAAGTGTTATAGTCAGTCCTAGTATGACAGATCTCTTCACGATATTGATGTTTGGAACTTTGACTTGTGTCATTCTTCAAAGTATTATAGTCAGTTCTAGTATAATAGATCTCCTCGTGACATTGATATTTGGAACTTTGACTAAAGTCACCTTTTAAAATGTTACAATCTGTCCTAGTATACTAGATCTCTTTGTGATATTGATATTTAGAAGTATGATTGACATTGTCCTCTAAAGCATACGGTTTGTCCTAGTATGCAAGATCTCCTTGCGATATCAATGTTTAGAAATCAATTTACTACACATGTATGCAATAGTGTCGCTTAGAATTCTAGCAAATTAGTCCTTATCCAACCTCGTCTACTAGAGCTCCATTGAATATTGCCTTTGGGAATTGTGGCCAACCTCGTCCATTAAGACTCTAGTATTATTATTCTATATCCCTTCATATCTTTTGTTTAACAAGTTTGCAACTCTTAATCTCTTTAAAAAAATGAATTATAATTATTTTATTATAATTAGACAAAACTATTTTTTCAATATCTCTACACTAGTAATTAGTTGATGATCAATTGATTGAGAAGATTTGTCAAACAACCATAATAATATCAATACTAAACTCAAAATATGATGTTTTGGTCGCACAAATGTAAAACTTGGCTCAACATAGATGACTTAAAAATACTTGACTTAAAAATGATGTTTTAAAAAATGTTTAAAATTTTTTTTATTAGAGTTCAAAATGAAAGTAGCCCTAATTTCAATATCCTACATTCACACATTCTAGAATGAACATACATATATATTTATTATTTATTACCAAAGGGGCACTCTTTTTGATTAAGAGCTTGATTGTACCCTATCCGTCGTGAATTTGAAAAGCAGGACAAGTGGGAACATGGGGAAGGGGTTCAGTACTTCCTCAGTCACATGCCGCGAGGCCATTAATAATGAAACTAAAGCCAGGTCACACGTTTGACCAAACGGAAAATAATGAATGGGACCCTCCCTGTGAAACCGTCCAACGCCGTTCCCCGCGCACTCGCGAGCGCGGTCGTACGCGCGCTTGCCCGCGGTGGGCGTCGTCGAACCATAGAAGAAGGAAGGCCAGCCCAGCTTCGTCTCTTCCTCGCCAGTAATCCCCCTCTGACGCACTCACTTTTAGAGTTTTCCATGTCGCTGCTGCTGCTCTAGCCAGCTCTTGTCGCCATTCGAAGTTCGTAAGTTTTTTAGCTTCATCGCCGGCGCTGCTGCGTCTTCCATCTGCAGGACGTGCTCTCTCCGACTCCCCTTTCCTTTTCCACCCCTTGCGTTCGCCCGCTTCAGTTTATGAGGTAACTAGGGCTTCGGGATGGCGCTTCCTCTTCTCGGTGCTTGTTGCGAAGCTTGCTTCGGAAATGGGTTTCTTGTGTGATCGTGTTGGTTGTGAGTCTTTGTAGTTTGCTATTCATGACCGTTTTTTGTAGTTTCTGCCCTCGGATCCATTTCCAAGGTCGTGATTTGGTTTTGTACCCTTTCGGGCTTCTTCCTGTCTGTTGTGTCCTTGTTCCAGGCAATGTTTATGGTGCTTGATTGCTTAATATTGCGAGAGGAGTCTTCTTTCTTAGTTCTATTCATTCACGGGAACTTTGTCAGGGGTCACGCTTGCGACATGTCTACTAATGTACTCTTTCACTGTAGGTGATGCGATCCGTACACTAAGAGGATGCTAACTTAGATTGCGATGCATGCCGTTTGTGTTTTGAGATTCTCGGTCTGGATCTTCGTAATTCGATCTCAAGGGATAGCTCTGATTTGGGGAATACAATCTAGGGTTCCTTGTACTGTTGGATGATTAGGTCTTTTCGTCTGAACGAATATTCGTCACGGTGATTAGGGATTAATGAAGTACGATTCTTCCGGATAATCTAGATTTTAGAGTCAATTTTTATGCATTAGCCATTTTGGTTCAGTTCTTCCTAATTCTTCGGGTGCGTGTGTGTTCTCGGTATGCAGCTCGAAGGAGAAACCGACCCTCGGGTAAGTATCGTAGCTTTCACGCTTCCAGGTGTATGATTTGTGGTTGCCTTGCACGTGTTTGACTTTTGTTTTACGTAGATTCTGCTTTGTCGTTTCTAGGTCTTGCTTAGTCATGTGAAACTTATTACTTCACTGTCGTTTACAGTGGCACGCGGATCAAAACCCGCAAACGGAACATAGCAGTTCCGTTGGACACAGCAACATTTGCAGATGCTGTTGTCCAAATATACAACGAGCACAAAGGAGACTTGGTATGTATTTTCCCCTCCTTCGCATCTTCTTTATCATGATCTGTTTGCTGCGTTGGTTCAGTGAAAATGACTAGTTTTGCTTACAGAGTTTGAATGATCAATCTGTCCAGGAACTCATCGCCAAGGATGTCGATGCCTCGGACCTCGACTTCTCAAGATATGGGGAAACCTTCTTCGAGGTGCGTTGTTGTTAAATTTTAAACCTTGAAATTGTACATCACTGTTCAGAATACCTGTGCGGTGATTGATGAATCACCCCGTCTTGTCCCAGGTTGTTTTCACTGGAGGGCGCAACCAGCCGGGAACCACCAAACCCGAGGAAGGGGATCGTCACCCCTACTCGGTTCTGAACTGTGAGGACACGCGGGAGAGCATTCTTCCGATTGTGCTTTTCTTGCAGAAGATCATCAGGCGTCGGCCGTTCATGATCAAGACTCTTGAGAATGTGATGAAGCGACTGTTGCAGTCCTTGGTGAGCAGATTAACCTTACTCCATGTTTTACTTTGAGGAGCTTCGTGATCTGACGAATTTCTCGAGTGGTTGAATTTAGCAAGAACGGTTCATGAACAACTTTTGATAGTTCTAATGAGGCATGTGCTCACAGTGTGTTTGCTTGTTTACTTTCATGTTTGCAGGAGTTGTATGGTCCTGAGGATCGCAAGAAGCTGGCCATCTTCACTGCCTTAACATTCTCTCAGAAGCTATCTGGATTGCCACCAGAAACGATTTTCTCTGCATTGATGAGCGATAGTTTGATCGCCAAGGGCATCGTGTTGCACTTCGTGACTGACACATTCAAGGTGTACTTGGTGGAGAACAGTTTGGACGACTTGGTGAGTCTTCTGAAGCGTGCGAAGATGGACGACCGTCTCCTGGACCTTTTTCCGATGCAGAAGCGTTCAATTGAGGGCTTTGCTGAACACTTCAAGTATGTCCATTGCATAAACTGAGTTCTCTCCATGTTTGTTTTAGTGAATTCCTGTTTTCTTATTTGTCACATGATGCAAGTAGTTTCCAATGAGTAACTGGTTGTTGAGAAGCAGCGCTGATGTGTGGTTGGTGTGTACAGCAAGGAAGGTTTGGGTGTGCTGGTGGAATACAACACTAAGAAGGTATTCGAGGTGAAGCTGAAGGAGTTGCGCACAACTATGACGGACCAGATTGCTGAGAACGTAAATGTGAACGACGTGATTGAGATGGTAAAGCTGAAGCGAAGAGAAGCAACCTTGCCAGATGTGGATGTTATTCGCACAATCTGGGATTCCATCATGGATGCTGTGCAGTGGTCTGGCAAGAATCAGCAGCAGAACTCTAATCTTGCTCTTCGCCAGGTTAGTTGTCTTGTGCACTAGCACTTATTTGGGCACGTCTTTTGTCTCCGCAGCACGATCCTGCCCTGCACAGTTAGTGTAGATCGTCCCTTGCTGATTTGCTGCTGATGGTGCTTCTCTAGTTAGATTGCTTGTCTCTTACATGCTTTCATACAATGTGCACAGGTCAAGCAGTGGGGCAAGCTTTTGGGTGCTTTTTGCACGACTGCTAAGCTGGAGATGGACTTAATGTACAAGATCCAGATACATTGCTATGAGGATGCAAAGCTGATGAAGCTTTTCCCTGAGATCATTCGAGCATTGTATGACCAGGATGTTTTGGCCGAGGACACAGTTTTGAACTGGTTCAAGAAAGGGTCTAACCCTAAGGGCAGGTGAGTGGTCTTTGAAGCTCTCTGTGGATTATGAATGTGGTGAATTGCTGACGTATTTTCATTCAATGTGATTGGAACCAATGTCATGATCTGATTTTCTCATGATATTTCTTTCTATCGTGGACAGGCAAACTTTTGTCAAAGGTCTCGAGCCATTCGTCAAATGGTTGGAGGAAGCTGAAGAAGAGGAGTGATTGGTTCTCCGTGAACCTTTGGGATTATTTGTAGCTAGTTTGCCTGGTTGCAGTTACTTTGCCAAGAAAAATGGAGTACTTTTTGTTGTTGCCTTGTTATCAATTATACGGTAAATTATGAAAGTTTTGTTGCAGGCACATAATTTAGGTTGTGTGCACTGCAGCTTTCTCTTTCTGTTTCCTTACATTTTATGAATGCTCTCTTTGTATGGTTTTGAAGAGTTGTCTAAGTTCTCATTTACTAGTTTCTGTTCATTCTGTAAACACGAGTTGTTTTTTGTGAGATCCTCGTCTAGGTGGTAATGGTGTTTGGGCATGCTTGACAATGTTACAGATATAACAAGAATAGGCTCCGGATATTGATCTTGTTATAGAGAGTACTACTTTTAGATGAGAGTGTTTTTGCGTGGCCTATGTTCTGGGCAAAATTTATGGCTTGTGGATGGGCTGAATGGTGGATTCCATAGTAGTTTCATCTCATAATGAACTACTTATTGTTGTCTGACAAAGTGCAAGTAGTTCCTATCGTCGTATGCGTTGTCATTGACAATCTGGATCTGCCAAAGGGCCACGGGCAGCAGCCGACCCTGCGGCGCGGCTTTTACCAAAACTTCACTTCACCCCACTTGTCCTTCGGTTTTTGAGATTCAAGCACCAGTTGTTTGCAAAAAACTATCTCTTGTAATCTAGTTGCAGTCTCTCACCTGACAACATTGTCATTACAGTAACTGGACTTGGGAGTGTTCTGCAGAACTCGCAGTGGTCAACAAGTCCTGCAAAAATATTACTGATAAAAGCTTAGGTGCCAGGAAATGGGGAGAAATTTGAGATAGTCCTGTCAGATTACTTCAGTTTCAAAATTTGATTGTGTAAATGTCAATTTAACTCGCACACGACGTTTTCGTTTTGGTTTAGGTCGTCATACAGACTTCTCTGTCTCCAGTCTATCAGTTAAGGCTTGTGGTGGGTTTTTTTCGGGGTGTGTGTCATGCTTCGTATTGGCAGGATATATGCCCTAAAGGGCGAGTGTCCCACGTGGGCAAATGAAAGTTTGGGCCGGTACCTACTATCTCAACTTTTAGCATGAAGATAATTTTGGCATGTATTTTATTTTAAGATAAAAAATACATATATGCTTTCTACAAATATACTCCCTTTGTCCCAAAATTACCTTCATGTTGACCTTAATTTTTTGTCCCAAAATGATCTTCCTATTGGACTTTGTGACATTGCAAATTGGTTTTCATTTGCTACCAACAAAACAACTCTGAGTAGTAATTCCCCCTCCATTCATGCAGTTATAAATCAAAAGACAAATGAATTGATTGAAGGGATCAATTAACATTTTTCATTCTTATTTTTTGCATCTCTTTGAATATTGCGTGATTGAAGGGGATGAAGCTGTGGAGGTGGGTCTTCAATGGTTTTGGGCATATACTAAATGTCGACAAAATGTTGACAAAATGTTGACCTCATATTAAGCAATTAATTGACTAGTGGTGTTCCTTGAAAATGCCTCCCAAAATCTACTTTTCAAAATTCCAAAATCTACACTTTGAAAAGGGCTCTAAAATTCAAAGTTTTTAGAATGCTAGGAATGCACAAAATTATATTTATAATGCAAAATTGGTTTTTTTAAATGTTATTTTAAGCCTTAATCTAGAAATTTTTGTTCGATAAGAGGATCATTTCAGGACAAAGGTACATTAGATGTATTTTGGCATGCTAGGAGGGTTGTTTAAAGTTAGTTCCTTTTATTGGGAATGAGACTGCATTGTTTGGAAAAAAAATAATTAACTTTAAACTTTAAACTTTTTTTTAAATTAAAATTTAATACCTGTTGACGTGTCAATCTCTCACCATGTCAGTAGGCTACGTGGTAGAGCCCCCAACATTTGGGAACACAAGGGAATGCAAGGGGAACTTGCAGCCCTTAACAAAAGTTGAAACTCATCTAATGGTAATATTTATTTTCACAAGTATATGGGAGCAAAAGTTATGCCAATAAAACAAAAAAACGTTGAGCTTGGGATTTGCTTCTTATAGATTCTATTTTTGTCAATATTAGTGATGAGAAAGGTACATTGGTATGAGGGCAATCAAATCATCTTGAAAATATAATGTATTTGGTTAGTTTCTTCACTCAATCTTCAAAATTTTCAAATTTTTTTTTTTTACAAACTTTAGTTTGCTTCTACACCAATCTCATTGTTAGATTAGTATATTTCAATTATATCTTAGAATCAAAAGAATCAAAATTAAGTTTGGTTCTACTTAATGATGTTCAAAAGAATGAGGATCAAGTTTTTGTTTTTTGAATCATCTCAACTCTAATCTTCAACATTAAAAAATTAGAATTTTAAATTCCAAATCTTAAGTGCAAATTTTTTTATCTTATAAGGATTCAAAGTCTTAGAATCATAAATGACAAAAAGTTCTTTACTTAAACGCAAAAATCTTGCAATCTATCTGGTCAAAGTTTTTAAAACTACTTCCATTCATTTTCATACTAATCTATTACGAGATCTCATGGTTGGATATGCAACAAAAATAATCTTTCCTTTTAAATTTTTCTCTCTTTGCACTAGAATGAAAGTTTTGAGTGTTTTTTGACAATATTTAAAGGCTATAGGACTATAGGCGTAAGAAAGTTGCATTTATATAAAGTGACAAAATAGAACACATAGCGTGAAGAATTTTGTGGCATGTGTATATAATCATAGACTCTTTTTTAGGCTTTTTTTAGGTTGTGTTATAGGATAAAAAGAAAATGCTTTCAAAATAAGGTCTAGGTGTCTATTCCTCATTAGAGGAGATTTTAGGTCCTTAGGAGATTGTTTCAAAGTTGTTCCCATTGTTGAGAACCACCCCTGTACATTCAAAATATAATAATATTAAAAATATATAACTTTTAATAAAAATAAATTGTAATTTAAAAATAATAATTTCATTAATTAAATTACATATATATATAAACTAATTATATCTAACGTGGAAGTTGCCTAGCCATGTTAGAGCAGTGTTTTCCAATTGAAGAAATCATAGTCTCCTAGAATGCATAAATCTCATCTAATGTTTAGAATAAGAGTTATTATACCTCTACATATCAAAGGTCAAGATTGAATTTTATTTGTTACATGCCATCACATACAATTCCCAATGGTTGCAAAAGAAACAAGCAAACACTACAAGAGACTTATTTCCTAAAGCATTAGCTTGTTTTTTGCTTTTCAATTAAAGTAGAGACTCAAACTTCCTCATGATAGTTTTTGTCAATGCAAAGCAAATTCCTTTTATTTTTTTATATATGTACTAGTAGCAAAGGTGCTTCGATCTCCTTCATCCAAATTATGTTTGGTGAATTCTTACCAAAATTTGATCTTATTTTGGCACTCACTACTTTAATCCCTAATTAAGTACTCAAGTGTCTACCAGGTGAATGATGAATGTTGTAAAAACTACAAATCATTCAATCAATATTCATTGAAGAAGCTTGAAGAAAAATCATATCATATAGAGGAAGAAGAAAGAAAATTTCATGTGAATTAACAATATATACATTTTGTTAGAGTTTCAACTATTTATTATAAATTTCTAAAAGTAATTTTATTATATTTAGGTTGAGTACTTAAAAATCACTATCAAGGAAAACGGGTGAAAGTTCAATTTCTTCATCTAATAAATAAATGCAACAATCTATCCCTTGTTGTGGAACTGTCGATTTTATAATTCACAACCTCTCTATGTTGATTCTTGATCCAAATATGAACTAATGTGCCATTAGGGGAAATATGAGACCTCTAAGAGACTGTCTAGCTGTGGTTCACCATGCTATGAACCATGGTCGGACAATCAAATTATATAATAATAATTTTTTTAATTAGAAAAATGAGAAAAATGAGAAAAATGAAAATGAAATTAAAAAAAATTAAAGCATTAATTTATTTATGCAGTCCGACTTGGTACCATGTTGGACTGCTAGTCTTGCAATGTTCCTTCAACCTGGGAATGTCGGGGAACTTGCAGTCTTCCAATGGCTTGAAAAATCATGTAATGCTTGTATTGTTGCCCTAGCCAAAACAAAAGTAAAAAAATTAATTAATTTTTTTTAAACTTTGAAATTCAATATTTTTTACAAAAGAGTGCAAGGACTTTGTTGCAATGTGAGAGGTTGCCACAACCAAAATAAAATGAAAAATAATTTTTGAATTTTTGATTTCATTAAAACTTTGAAATTCAATAACTTTCACATCATAGTGTGAGAGGTTGCATTCTTGGTACAAATAGAAAACTTTATGCACAAAGGAGTGCAAGGGCTTGCATTTGGATGTGTGATGTGAAAGTTGTATTTTTTTCAAAATAAAAGATAAGTCAATTCAATTTTAGAATTCATAAAAACTTTGAAATTCAATAAATTTCACACTATAGGTTCAAATGCTATGAAACAAAGTTTGTGTACCCCTCTTTGCGAAGATCTTTCCATTGGTACTGAGAACATTGTCAGATGCCTCATGATTTTTTAGATCTCAATGTATCAACAAATCAAAACAAACATCCTAATTTAAGGTATAGATTGAATATTTCCAAAAATTTATCATTTGGTATGGATAAAAAATTCTTGCATTTAACTGAGGGGTAAAAATTCTACAAGACCAAATGAGGTCTAGCTAGCCACCCAAAATGGTGAATTTTGGCAAAATTGTACTACCTCTATTTCTGAAAAAGACCTGCATTTCTTTTGTAAAAGACAAAGAAAAATGGACCTTTTCAAAAACAAAGGGAATACTTCATTTTGACATTGACACCTTTATCACCAAGAAATTGATGGGTGGAAAAATGGATCAAATTGCCTACCCCTAATATTTGGATAAAGGCTACTACCAATTGATAATTTTGTGGATGAACTTACACATGTGGATGATTCTACGCATTTTTCGCCTCAGTTGCACCAAACAGAAAACCAAAAAAAATCATTTGGCACACCCGGGTCCACACCTCGGTAGGACCATCCAACTATCCGCAACACTTGAACAGGACCAATCAGGATCATACGCCACGAGGTGGGTCCCCCCACGCTCCTCAGTCTCTCGCCTGGGGCTCTTGTGCGCGGGGCTGTGAAGTTTAGGTCATTTGCAATTGTCCACGCCAGTCCACGCAGCCGTTTTGCGAGCAGGAGCGTTGGTTCGTCTCCCAAGCGTTGCGTTGCGTGTTCCCTTGCGGGCACCTCTTTAGCCACCCCATTCGTATACCCGCTTTGGTTTATGAGGTAGGTGCATGCGCCCTTTTCTTTGGGGGATTTTGGTGCATCTTGGATTGGATTCGGGGGTTTAGGGTTCCATCGCTGGTGAACTTATGTGGTGAGAACATTCGCTGCCATGGCGACTATTCCGTAGCTTCTGCTTCTTTCATGGTCTTCTTTCTGGTGAAGCAAAGTCAGTTTCTTTGGTTTGGTTCGCATTTCGATACGCTTGAGTTCCTTGGAGGCTTGGCGGTGTGCGTAGTGCTGGATTTGCGAGTGATATGCTTTCGTTTTTCTAAACCCTAGTATGGTTTGTTTGCGAAGTTCATTGAAACGGTGGAGTCTATGTGTGGTAACCTGTTTGTTGTCGCTTGGGCAGTGCATATTTGAATTTTCATTCTATGTGAGTGCTTCAATTTTGTGGAATAGGAAAGTCGGATGCAATTTTGCTGCACTTCCTAGTGGTTTTCTCTGAGCCAGATGGTGTTGAGTTTGTTGCGGTTTTATAGTGAATCAGATGTTTATTACGTGTTTCCTTGTTCATGTAATGACTTTTGGTTTGTTGCTTCTTTTTTTGCAGCTCGAAGGAGAAACCGACCCTCGGGTACGATGACTACCTGCTCTTATTCATCAAATTTGGTCTTGAGGTTCAAGTCTTTGATAGTGAAAAATAGAGAATGTGATTGTGGATGATTATCAAATTGTTTGGTTTATGCGGTGAAGCTGAAATTTGTTGTTTTGAAATTGTTTGCAGTGGTACGCGGATCAAAACCCGCAAACGGAACATAGCAGTTCCGTTGGACACTGCAACATTTTCAGATGCTGTGGTGCAAATTTACAATGAGCACCAGGGAGACTTGGTAAGTCAAGCATGCACCAAGGGCTCTGTTGTTTTCGTGCGTTCTGTTGACATTTTCTTCGTTCTACAATTTGCCATGCGAGTCATTAGGTCAAATTCCTACCTGTTCGTGCTTCCAGGAACTTATTGCCAAGGACATTGATGGATCGGAGCTCGACTTTTCAAGATATGGCGATACCTTCTTTGAGGTAGGTACCTTTTCCAATGTAATTCCATTCTCTGCCTATTTCAGTTTGATAGTGATCACCATCTTAATAGCTTCGTATATGTTTGTACATCTTGATGTCAATCTTTATCATCGGGTATTGATGAAACACTCCGTCTTTGTCTCAGGTTGTTTTCACTGGAGGGCGCAACCAGCCGGGTACCACCAAGCCGGAGGAAGGGGATCGTCACCCCTACTCGGTTTTGAACTGCGAGGACACGCGGGAGAGCATTCTCCCGGTTGTGCTGTTCTTGCAGAAGATCATCAGGCGTCGACCGTTCATGATCAAGACTCTTGAGAATGTGATGAAGCGGCTGTTGCAATCCTTGGTTAGCTTCTTTCCTGTTCACAACCTAATGCTTACAATGTTATTTATCTGAACTCGACCTCTTCTTGAAAATAAGGATTGCATTACCTACATTTTAACCCTTGAAGGACCATGAGGCCCAAATTTGCGTCTCTTGGTTTTTTCAGCTGTTTTTGAGTCAAATCGGGACTTTCCTGATTGCAATATTTTACATTTTCTCTCGTTCTTCACTCAGCGTCTAATTGTTTTGTTTGCGTGTAGGAACTCTTTGGTCCTGAGGATCGCAAGAAGCTGGCCATCTTCACTGCCTTGACATTCTCTCAGAAGCTATCTGGCCTGCCACCTGAAACGATTTTCTCTGCATTGATGAGCGATAGTTTGATCGCCAAGGGCATCGTGTTGTACTTCGTGACTGACACATTCAAGGTGTACTTGGTGGAGAACAGTTTGGACGACTTGGTGAGTCTTCTGAAGCGTGCGAAGATGGACGACCGTCTCCTGGACCTTTTTCCGATGCAGAAGCGTTCAATTGAGGGCTTTGCTGAACACTTCAAGTATGTCCATTGCATAAACTGAGTTCTCTCCATGTTTGTTTTAGTGACTTCCTGTTTTTCTTTTGTCACATGATGCAAGTAGTCTATTGTAATTGCTTTCATATATTGAGGTCGGCGTTGAAGTTGAGAATCGGTGCTGATTGGAGAATTCTATGTCGTTTGCAGCAAGGAAGGTTTGGGTGTACTGGTGGAATACAACACTAAGAAGGTATTCGATGTGAAGCTGAAGGAGTTGCGCACAACCATGACCGACATGATTGCAGAGGATGTGAATGTGAATGAAGTGATTGAGATGGTGAAGATTAGGCGGAAAGAAGTAACCTTGCCAGATGTGGATGTTATTCGCACAATCTGGGACTCCATCATGGATGCTGTTCAATGGTCCGGCAAGAATCAGCAGCAGAACTCGAACATGGCCCTGCATCAGGTTAGGATTCTGGAATTTATTTTGCTTTTGTAATAATGAGAATACGCTTGGAATTTTTTTATGCTGTTCACTTGGGTTCCTACTCTTTTAAACCCTGAGTTGGCAGTTCCATATTCATAGGAGTTGAAATAAAGCGTGTGGGAAACTTCAAGGAAGGGAGCAGAAAGAGAGAAGAACACTTATACACTTCGTTTTTAAACGATAGATTATGTTTCGAAAGTTGCTATGTTCAACGATTAGCTTCCGAAGTGAACTTCCTAATTTCAGCTTCACACTTCGGGGTTAAATGACTATTTTTAAGTAGAGGGGCTTACGTGCTGTGAATGTGTGTCTGCACAGGTGAAGCAGTGGGGCAAGCTTTTGGGTGCTTTCTGCACGACTGCTAGGCTGGAGATGGACCTAATGTACAAGATCCAGATACATTGCTATGAGGATGCAAAGCTGATGAAGCTTTTCCCTGAGATCATTCGAGCATTGTATGACCAGGATGTTTTGGCAGAGGACACAGTGTTGAACTGGTTCAAGAAAGGTTCCAATCCTAGGGGCAGGTAATTGTTTTTTTCCTTGTCATGGAGATTCATGTTTTAGTACATTTTCTTGTTTCTTTGAATGCTTCGGTATTAGGATTTGCCTTTGTCGTTGGATTATTTTTCTTTTCGTTCAGATCAGTTTTGTGCTTGATTTTCTTATGTGCTCATTCTTTTTCTTTTTTTGACCAGGCAAACTTTCGTGAAAGGTCTGGAGCCATTTGTTAAGTGGTTGGAGGAAGCGGAAGAAGAGGATTGAGTACTGTTCCTTAATAGTCTCTAGATCTGTGTAATGAGTTCCTGGCCTGCAGTTTCTTTGCCTTGATAATCAAGGAGAGATTTTTCTTATCTGGGAGCATATTGCAAGACGTAATGTTGTAGATTTACATGAGATCAATTATTACTGCTTTATCCAAGTTTTTATTAGACGGTTGACTTCCATGGTTTACTTTTGTTTCTTCCAGTGTTGATTGAATGTGTCATGAACTCCCTGTTGGGTACTTAGTTAGCCAGAAGATTAGTTCCAGTGTCTTTCGGTTCATTCTGACTCAAGTGGGAGCTTGTAAATTCGTGAGTGTACACTTAAATTGTTTGAAGCGCCAGGACACAGAAATAAGAAATCAAGTCAATTTCTCACGAGTTTTACTGGTGTACAACATTATTTATCTAAATTTCTTTTGTCTGGTGTTGGAGATTGAAAGGGGAATTCAGAATCCCTTAACCGGTCGACCACTTTTTGGTCGATTTTTGGATTTACACCGGTTGTAGCTTGAAGTGGCACCTAAATTGCAAAAACACATACAATGACGGAATTAGAGTGTGTTTAGACTTCACAAATCATCTTTTTCATAGAATGTAGTCAAAAAATGCATTGCCTATACAAATCAACCATGGTCACTAAAGGGTTAACATGCATTTATGATCATTAAATGAATAAACTAGGAATTTTAAAGTGTCGAAAACAGTTGTGCTTTCCCTTAATCTGTTGGCTCTTTAATCTTTTCTTGATTTTTTACATACTTTTGTTTGTGTCTTTTATAAATAAATATATAATTTATCTCAGTTTTTACCAAATTTGCCATATAGAAAGTGTGCTTTTAAACAATCAAGCATTGGTTTTGATGAATGATAAATTTTGTGGTCTAAAAAGTCTTTGATTGTTCAAGATTGGGATTTTGGAGTGATGAGGGCTATGCAATCGATCATCTACTAAGTCTAGGTGGATTTTGAATGTTGTAAAAAGTGCACTTTATCTAATTAATACATTCATTGAAGAAGCTTTGAGGAGTTTCATTTATTTTCTTAAAAATTTCAAAAGTAATCTTACTATATTTAGACTCAGTATTGAGGGTTGAATTTATCCTAGACATAGTTTGTAAAAGATAGTATTAGAAACAAGTTACAATTAGATGCACATTATTTTGATTTTGTACTTACAAACTTGCAAGAAGGCACAATGCAAAGTGTACAATTGTGTGGAATAGTTTGTAAAAACTATCTCCAATAGACTCTTCATTTGTGCTTGAGGTGCCTAAAGCGTAAAATATCAAAGGGCCAATACAACTCATGAAGGTTTAATTTGGCACTTTGCTAAAATTGAATTTCCATGTCAAATTCTTAGGGGTCCACATCACTTCACATCATTTACAAGATGACATATGGCATTTTTATTTATTAAAATGACTTAATTAATGTTGAATCTAACCACTACATAGGGTAGGAGTTGAAAGAAACTCTACATATGTTTAATACAGAGTACAACTTAAATTAAAGCCTTTTGGGGTTACATAAAAATACTAGTTCCAACTTTTTAATTAGACTAAATGGTGAAATTAGGTTGTCTAAATAATTAGGTTGCCTTATCCTAAAAAATTTACTTAACAAGTCATCACATTCATTAGATATTTCCATTTGTATACACAAAGGTTCATGGGTCCCAATTACAAGTAGACTAATAGTAGTGCACTCTTGTAAACTAATATTAAATATTTATATAGTATAAAATGTCAAGAAATTAGCATGGGGCAACCTAATTTTATTATTTTGTGTAGAAAATGAAGGCTCATACTAGTATTTTCAAGGTGTTAGACCTTGGGCAATTTTTACTTTGTGTTTGAGAGATTTGTTGCAAAATTGGGTATAGAGTTAAAGACAAAAAAAATTCATTCTTCATAGTCAATACTTCACCAAATTATACAACTAACTACATATTTTAAAAGTCACTTATGAAAGAGAGACTAAAGGTATTAAATTTTGAGGTGTATCAAACAAAGAAAAATAATAGTAAAAAAAATTTGGAAAAAAGAAACTAAAATCACAGATAGAAAAGTTTAGAAGTGCTCTAAAATCCACCATTAGTCAACTATTAATTTATTACTAATTCATTTTCAATTTTCAAGACGCTTGCTTGATTTGAGACACTTTTAGATTTGAAAGAATGGTGTAGAGTCAAAACAATGTTGTTGGATGTTGATGAGCATGGCACATTCTTTGTAAACTATAGGTACAAAATTGTGCTTGGTGGGGATAAAAATAATGATAGGACAATTGCTTACATCTCAAATTCTATTACATTTCTTCCTCTTTTCTCAACTTTCACAATATGTAGGTAGTTTTAAATTTTGTGGAGAATTGACTTTTATTATAGGAATGGTCCAAATGAAAAATGAAATTTTTATCAACATCTCTAGTACTATTTCCCTTACCAAAATATTAACTTCTAAAATATTGCAATCTCTTGAGACCTAAAATTGTTTCAAAATACTCATATTCAAAGTAAGACTAAATTATCATCCATATATGTTCACAACTTGTGCGTTTTAGATAACATGTTCGAAAATGGTTTGAAAATAAATATAAAAGAAAATTATATGAAGTGAAATTTTTGACTCATCTTTTAAAATTTATAAAGTGGAAGGCGGTAGTGGATGAAAGAATATTGTTAATAATTTTTTTCTAGGAATTGAAAATCATTCATCACAATGTTGAGAATGTTCTAAGTAAATTATGCATATCCTTTCTTTCTTTTGTATTTGGAAATTTTCAAAATTGAGTTCAAAAAGAAACTTTAAATGTTTTTTTCTACTTTCATTGCCTGCAAAATAAAACTCCTTGTAACTTTCACTTCATTATTCAGATTTGCATGGTTCAAATGTTTTTGAGTAAGTTAGTATGCTCTAAAAGTGCCCATGCTCTGAAAGCGATCATGATATAGAGGTACATTTTTCTTTCTTCAATGTATCAACAATATACATTTCAGGATGTGGTCGCTTACAGTGACTATTGTGTTTCAACTTCAAAAATTTGTAACTAATTTCTCAAAGGTCCAAAAAATATAAAACAACTAGGGTTAAATGCCAATTTCTTTTTTCTTCCCATGAGAATTTTTTTTCAAAGAGTTGAACTTCCCTGAAAAGGCAATCAGCTCTTAAATGGTCGCTTTAAGAGCAGACTACCTTAGGCATCAATCTATACCTCAATCATAGTCCTTTGGGGGGATAAGTCAACAATGCCTAATGTTGTTCCTATCTTCAATTGTGATATATTAAGGACAATTGGAATTGTCACTAATGTGAATTAAAACTATTATTGTAAGGATAGTGTAGGGATAGTACCTTCTTATGAAATCATTATTCTTTTTCAAAAAGGAAGGTTTGGCATATACTAAAAATAGCTTTTTGCCAATATTTCTTTTCGCTATACAATAGTTTTCTTTTGAAAAAAAACTCCAAAATTTTGGCATTTATTTCTAAACTTATCTTCTACCAACCTTGTCCTACAACAACAATATGTTGAATATCTTAAACTATACTCATATAAAACATGGTTGTAACATAGTAATTCCTAGAATAAATAATTTTGAGTCTTTTTGAAGACTATTAAAGGATGAATTATACATGACACTTACAAAAGATGTATCAATTTGTACTTTGAAATTTCACATAAAATAACAAGAATGATTAAAAATTATGATTTATTTTTAAAATAATTATGATTTTAAATTGAATAAAATTAAACAAATTTCATAACACTGATTCTGACCTCAAATATGAAAAATAGCTTAACCCTAAAGTGACCAAAAGGCCAAAACACCATATTTTGGTATTGATAAACTTTTCAGTTAATTAAAATCTTACCAAATCACTCTTATTTTGTGGTTTCTGTTTTAGACGTAGAACAACTCAAGTATATTTTAAGCACGAAGAACAATCTTTGGAAATTTTTATTTATGCTTTCTTTGGTACAATGTGGTCCATTGTAAATTAGGTATTCTAAAGATTATAGAGATGAGCCTAAAATAAACAGACTTCCAAAAACAATAATATTGTGATTTCATTTTAAAATTTGTAATAGACATTTTGTAATAGGATAAATTGATTGTAGTGATCTTAAATACTAATACATGTTATTTTTAATAAATCATTTTTTACATGACTACAATCATTACGGGCAAATTGGAGACTTCCAAAGGATTCTTTACCCTTGAAGGCACATTGAAAAAGCATTTCAAACCATGGTTTTGTATTAAATCTATAGGTTTTAAAACAATGTTGTGTTATTTCACCCAAATTTAGCACAAAACAATGGTCTAAAATGTTTTTTCAAAAGGCAATTTCAATTGGACCCCAATGCAAATTTATGAGTGTTTAATCCCTAAATGGCAATTGTTGATAAAACAAATATTTAAATAGAAATTTAGATATGTTTCTGTGAAGTCAATTTTTAATGGATCATTTTGAAATTTTGATACAAGGTATGGACAAGTATGACCTTTGGAGGAAGTAAAAAAAATTTCAATTTGGTTGCCAAGTCAAAAGTTATGTTGTAAAAAAACTTTGGAACACCATATCAATTTGCGCTAAAACTTTATTTCATATATGAAATTTGACAAGTATGTAACTAATATGATATGGTGTGCAATTGTCAATAGGACTATATTTGTCGTGACAATTTCATGCCACAAAGAGTTAGCCATAGGCCCAAAGTTTGTAAACCATGTCAATTGGAGCTTGAAATTTAAGAGAATTGAACTTCAAATGATATACTCTTGCAATCTATGTTGTCAAAGCTTCTGAATTTTTGATACATTTCCACATTAGCCTTACATAATAATACATTGTTGAATTTTAAGAAAAACACATTGATTTTCATTGTTTTTTTACTGAAATAGTAGAAAGTGGCATTTCAGACAACTATCTATGAAAAACTTACCCTCATTGTTTAGAGGATAAAGTTTTGGTAATAGTTCTAACAAAAGTGATAAAACAACCAATTGATTGATCCTAAACCATCATGGCACGAGACTTTTCTTTTGAAAGGACACTTGGCAATGACTCTAAACTCAAGGCATTCTAAACTCATTAGAAGAAATCTAAGGCCACCAAAAGACTGCGAGTTTTTTAATTTTCAGCACCTCCGCTAGTCCGCTATGCAAGCAAAAAGAATAAAAAAAATATTAATTTTATTAATTAATTAATTTTAATATTAAGAAATATATATATTAAAAAAGTCACTAGTCTGATGTGGCATTGACTTGGCACCAGTACTACCACATCAAAAACGGAAAATAAAAATAAAAATAAAATTCTCTAATTGCACACGGGGGTACAAAACTATCAGCCTTTTGGAGGCCTAAGATTTTTTCTAATGAGTCTTGAAAGCTCTAATAATGGTTTGATTTGATATATAAAAAGAGGATTTTATGACTTCAAACAAATTTCAAATTTATAACCCACTTAAAGCATAAAACAAATATTTCAATTATATATATATATATATATATATATATATATATATATATATATCACTCTATGGGACATGTATATGTAGTTGAGATTCTATTGTTATATTTAGAAATAAAATTATTCATATTAAATCTTGATTTTTCTTTTGATTGGAAGATATTTAAAGAAGCTTGAAAAAGGCTTTGGAAATTTAGAGGTTAAAATATCAATTTTAGTTTAGTTTACAATTGCCTCCTTACAAAATTATAAGGTGCATTTATAAAATCAATTATTCATAAAAGTTTTTTATTTTATTTTTAACCATAAAACTTGCTTTCATTTGTGCTACTAAAAAACAAATCAATAGAAAAAAAATGGAAAATAGAATAACTTCTTTTGCCATCATAAAAATTGTACTACCTATCATTAAGAACCATATTGAAATTATTACAATGATAATTTTCCAAAAGACTAATAGGTAGTATTTACATTGATAGTCAATATTTAGTCTTATGAAAAAATATAAAAAAGATTGAAACTTGAATATTATTCAAAGGCCTAAATGATGTTTGACCATAGGGCAATGGAATCAATTTGGTAGGGTTTAAATTGGTAAGAATTCCAACGCCCAAATGTGTACTTTTAGAGGACCTAGTGAAATGAGGAATGTATATATTCATCGAAAATTTTGGTAATTTTTGGCATACCACTTTGGTGATAGTGTTGTCGGTTCTTCCATGTTTAACCTTATAAAATTGCAAGAGCCAATAAGTGGATAATGAATGGCCAATTAATGAGTTTTCATATTTATAAATAAATGATTTTTGTCAGTTTGGGGTATAAAACCTTATTCATGATATATGCATTAAATTATTAAATTTACGTCATGTTATTTTCATCATGATCTTCCTTGGGGTATTCTATTAAAAAAATAATATATATGTATAGTGAATTTAAGCACCTTTGACATTTTGTTCTTAAAACTTGATAATGATATTCAAAATGATCTTTTATATCTTTGAAAAAAATTATTCAAATGAACCTTCCCAAATCCAATTTCATGAACACACTTGATATTCTCAAATTTTTTTTCTTCTCTCAAAGGGTGCACTTAGTTCTACTATAACAAACCTTATGCGAACAAGTGGTTTCTAATAAACTATAATTTCAATCTAAAATTTTGAACATATTTTAATAATGACTATAGCTTTCTATTGCCAAAATTTCCAACTCAAATAAAATATGAAATGATTTCTAGAAGAGGTTGAAAATGAACTAAAATGGCATGTTTTTCAACTCAAATGATGATAGAGGACACATTTAGATGAACATTGAGTCAATATTCAACTCAAAATGAGCTTTCAATAATGATTTGTTTTTAGGAATTTTTTGTGCATTTTTTATACAATGTTTTCTTTATATAATATAGGGGTGTGAAAGTTATTTTTCAGTTCTACAGTGTATCTTTTTACTTCAAAAATTTGTAACTAATTATTATTAATAAAAAAAAATATCAATAATTCAAAACATAAACTTTCAAAGTAGGAAAATCTATTCATATTTTTTTAATTTTGTTTTATTTAAAATTCAAAAAGTATATAGGGGGTCCAAAGTTTTGTTTGCACATGGTTTCTAATGGACACTCTAAATGACCCCCCCCCAGTTTTTTCTAAAGTTTATTGTAGTTGAGAGTCTATTTACACTTTTCAAAATATAAAATGATACAAAAAAATAATTTACATCACAATAGTTGCCAATAGTAAATTTTCATATTTTTGAAGCATATTCTATAATTGACATGAATTTGTTTTTCAAAGTGCTTTCAAGTCTTACCAATTTTTTTTACTTGTATAACATCTAGAAGACATACTATTTACTTTGAAAAATAAAATAAGTACTTCTCACAAATATTTAGGAGCCAAGACTAATTTCATATGGTCTTGTTGACCCAATACTCTAAAAATTCTTTGGAAGAAAAGATTGGAACTTAATATTTAACAAGGATGATAAGATTTAGAAGAGACTTAAATTTATATTTGAAATCAAAGACCCCAAATTAATTAAGATAGGCTTATGGTAAATAATTTACCAATTTCAAAATACATAACATTGTTAACCAATGCTACAGGTTCCTTTCACTCGTCTTAAGTCAAAGATGCCCCAACTTAAATTATAGAAAAGAAATTAAGTATTGAGACTTGACATGCCATTTTAAATCCAAGGAAGGATATTAATATTATGTAGGAGACAAGTTTTTCATTTCAAATTATTTTTTGGAACAAATGGAAATCCATTGCTAAAAAAGAACAAACTACAACTCAAAATGACAATATCCAAAGATGAGACAGCACAATGTGGAGACAAACCTTTGCATATGAGGTAGATATATCCATTAATTTCCTACCATTGCACACAATTTTGTCTTCATGTATGAATAGTATACATTCTAGATAACAAATGTACTCTACTAGTTTATGGAACTATGGAAGGCATAACATTGTTAACTAGCCTAACCCATTCCCCCTTGGAGATAGAAATAATTTCTCCTAGGAACCCTAGGAGTGAACTTAATTTATCCTCTAAAGTTCTTATATGTTTAGAGGCCCCAAACTGCTTCAAAATCCTAGTGTCCAGAGCAAGGCTAAAATCTTCATCTAAATTTATTTTATTAACAAATTCAACTATAGGATCTTTTAGTTAACTTGTTAGAATAGACCCTCCTAAAATTTCAAAATAAAAAACCGTAATAATTGCAAGATCATGATGCTTGAATTTTTAAAAGAAGTATTTTCAACTCTTTTCAAATGGTTAGATTTCATCTTTCAAACTTTTAATCCAAAAATGTGTAGATCCTACAACTTGCAACTCTCTATAACATGTTGAAGAAATAAGTTGGGAATATATATTAGAATTTCAAAACAAAAAATATTTCTTTCATATTCATGCTTGAAAAAAATACTAAGTACAAAGAAGTAGAGAATGATTCATAATACTAAATTGTTAAAAGTTTAGTTATGAAATTGAAAAATGCCAATTCTAGTAGTTCTAATGTTATAAGAAACAAACAACATCCTATGATTTTATTTTCCAAAATATTAAAAATTTAGTTAAATAAAGAACTTCAAAATTTATTTTAGAATAGAGATTTTATAACTACCGACAAACTAAAATCCCTCACAACTTTCATCTCATTAATCAAAATGGAATCATTACATGTTTTTTCAGCCCATTGAAAGACTATGAATTCTCGAACATTCCCAAATTGTATAAAAAAATAAAAAAATAAAAAAATAATTTTTTTTTAATATCTTATTTTTTATTTTTTATTAATATTAATATTTTATTTTTATTATTAAATAACTTGACTGTCGGGCCATGGTTCATAGCATGGGGATCCATGGTTAGACAATCTCTCGGAGGTCTCATATAACATCTAATGGATTCAAAGCTTTTCACTTATAATTTAGAAAACCAATTTCAAATTTTTATTTCTTAAAAAGTGTTTTTTTAGCTACTTGCATTGTTTGGGCTCCAAAAGAAACTACATATTGTATATTAATTTTTTATCCATGTAGTAAAAAACTATAGAAATTGTTGTGCCTTAAAGCTATTTTTTAACCACGTCTTGTGTGAAAATTTCAAAGGAAAAAAATAAAAAGTCCATTCTTAAATGGATGATTGAAAATGCTATGTTGTTGGAAATTCTACTTGGTCCTTTAGGAATTAATCTACAAAGAGTCATTGGTTGGCTAGGAAGCACGCTAGGAAGCTACATTGCTAGTGTCATTGGCTAACTAGGAAGTTCGGTAGAGAGTCATTAGGGGTTGTCACAATGTCATTATCCATTAAGAAGGTGTGACACCCCTTCGAATGCCGTGTGTAGAACGAGAATGGAAAGAAGTGTTTTCAACATGCATTTGGGGGTAAAAGTGGTAGTGTGGTTTGGGTGAAAGTGACGCTTCTATAGAAGTTCAACACACATTCAAAAATGAAAGTGGCACAATTGGGATGAAACATTCGCAGGCAAAAACTTCTTTTCTCTCATTCCTCACCTTTGGACAACAAAGGCTAGAAGGATGAAATTTCTCAATCTTCAGAGAATGGGCCCTCTGCAAGTCAAAGGAAGAATGCCACGTATTCATTCTCTAAAGATTGAGAATGGAGAGAAGAAGGTGTGACAACCTTTATTGGTTGGCTAGGATGTTGTAACTTTGGGGGCTCTCACTTTCTAGTGGAGCAAAAGGGACCCCCGAGCGTTGTTTAATTATATAATGGGAATTCTTAAAGGACAAGAATGAGTATGTCTACCATATCCGCCAAAGTGAATTTTTTTTTCACCTAAGGTAGTCTACTATAAAAGCATCCATGTTCTACAAGTGATCATGACACACAAGAGGACATTTGCTTTCTTCAATGTACCAAAAGTGTACATTTCAGGAGATTGTCGCTTCTATTGACTAATACGTTTTAGCTTCAAAAATTCGTAACTTGTTCCACAAAGGTCCAAAAAGTATGAAACGACTTGGGTTAGATGCCAATTCCATTTACTCAAAATTGTTTCAAGGAGGTCAGTTTCCCCGAAAAGGCAATCAGCTCTTACATGGCCGCTTCAAGAGCAGATTACCTTATACTGAAAATTTGGAGTTTTGCACCAATGCACCCTGGCCTGCTGGGTTGACTATTTACACTGTCTGTCATACTGTAGGATGTGTCCTTGAATGTCTCCAGAATGTTATATTTAGTAATGAGCTTTGGATCCCAAATTAGAAAATTTCAAACCAAATCTCATCACAATACGTCAACCCTGACACCCCATAATCCCCGAATGCGCGCAGAAATTCCTTCCCGCCCACTCTTGGGAACTTTCACCTTTCGCCTTTTACTTTTTCGGGACTGCTCCTCTTCAAATATCTCTCTGCTGTCCTCAAAATCGGGACCTCACTGCGTGCGTCAATTTCAGCTACAGTGTCGAGAGAGATTTTTGAGCTTTGCCCGATTCGTATGCAGCTTGAGTAGTTTGAATTTCGGGACGATGGGTCCATGTACGTTTTTCTTTTTCTGGCGTTCCATCCTGCGATGCGTGATTTCGATTTCGAATTTCGAATTTCGCTTTGATCGAATGGGTTCCGGCCTTTCATTTGTGATTCGCATCGATTGTTTACCCTGTTTTTTTTTTCGCTCCTGGATTCCATTCCTTGCTTCCGAGATTTCCGATCTTTGAAGACCGATTGTGCGCGTTTTTCTTGCAATGTCGTTGCTTCAGGTTATTTTTTTGTCTTGTCAATCTGCTTCCAGAGGTGCTTACGTGATTATGTGTCCAGTGTTTATACTCGTGCAGAATGGGAGATGACGGAAGGGCTTGCCACCGAACGTTCAATAGGTGAGGTCTTGTGAAAACGAATGACGGTGTTTTGTTGTCTTGTTCAATGAATGAGGTATCCACGCCTAATTGCGACACTTAAAGCCAGCGCTGAACATAATTTTTGTTATTCGAATGATCAGATTTCAATTAATTTTGAAGAGGATTGCAACGCATCAAAGAATGCATTATTTGGATACCATTTGCAGAAGTTGTAGTGTTGCAAAGTTTTATTGATAGTTTGATTTTAAATTAACAGAAGTTTTGATGTTGAGGCAGTGGATATTTTCAAATCATAATGTGTTTGTTGAGTATGCTTTTGGAGTGGTGTATTAAGTAGGTATGACATTTCATATCTGATTTGGACAACCACACTGGTATTGCAATGCAATCTGGCATTTCGAAATTGGTAGAGAGGTTCTGTTTTAGCAATTAACCCGTGTGCACAGCTTCTTGTCCCCCAGGGTTCAAAAACACTCTTAACCTTTCACTGTCTGGCGGTCATCTCCAAAGTCTGTGGCCCTGGCATGAGCTGGCGAAGGAAAGATGGTGGAATCGCAGTCTACAGTCGGTACCATGGGTACCTTTGCTACCCCATTGTCTCGTCACTCTCTGAAATTCTGTGCAATGAATCATTAATAATTTCCGTATTATCTGGTCTTGTTGCAGAGAATGATATTTTGAAAGCGAACGAGAATCTGAACGTGTTAGCCTCGGATTCAGTCGAACCATTGATTGAAGAAACACAGAATCAGTTTGAGCGCTTCCTGCAAGGCGCTCATCAAATGACTGCCTGTGCGCTCACAGCCATTGACGCGTGCAGCGCCGATGTTCCCCAAACTGCCCAGCTCTTAGAGCTCCTGGTATAGTCGTCTCCACTTTTATAGCTTCTTATATTTTGGCGCTCAATTTCTTGTATGGAAATGTGTATAACAGTTGAATAGTGCGTGGGGACGAGTAGTATAGAGGACCCGCTGTGCAGATCCGATTTTATTTAGGTTTTTGAAGCCGACGAAGTCATATCCGAAGTATGGAAGACTTTGCTTTATTTTTAAAACCAAAATTTAATGAGATCAACCTTTGGGGACGCTTTTTGTAATTTTTAGACCCTAAACCGGACCATTCCAGCCTCATCGCAAACCCTACTTGCGCTGTTCTGTAGAGCATGTGATGTATGAGGATTTTCAGAGAATATCTTGAAGTTGGGATTAAGGGTCTTCAGCTGTACGATCTTTAAAGCATTGGACTTTGGAGGAAGAAACTGTATAATCGTAGGTAGTATGCCAGGTTTCCTCCTCCGGGTCCAATAAGACACGGCTAAAGCATTACGTTTCTGATGCAATGGATGCAGGCAAAGCAAGGGAGTGACTGGCAACTGAAGCAAGAATGCTTGGATTCATTGCAGTCGGCTTTTGAGAAGCACATGACTGTGTACGAAGTGAGCTTCCAGATTCCTCTGCAGTGACCTTGCCTTGTATGTATGACTCATTTTCATACAGTCACGTGCCATCAGTCTCTGTACCCTAATACTTGTTGAAAAACTAACACATTTTTATCAATTAAAAGATCATATTAGTAGTTAGTATATGAATTTCTGACGATTACGATACTACCAATTATAGTGGGTGTCATTTATAATCTATGATCAGCCATGCTAATAATCGTACAAATATGCGGATTTGACATAATACTCAATTATTGTATTCAAGGATTCTTAGAATTGTCATTTACAAGATGTTTCATTTGAATTCTTAGCTCAATGGCTGAAGTTGTTGGTCTTATTAGGTAATTATCATAGCAAGCATTTTCACCAACTTGCTAACACTAATTGTCTTTCCAAATTTTTCTAAAGTCAATTCTACTTACAAAGATTGCATATTTTCATATCCAATGTAATCTTGTTGCTTGAATTGTAATGAAATTTTTTACAAGAGAATTTTCCGACTTTCTCGAAGGGTACACAGACTTGCCTCACAGAACGAGTGCGGTAAATAGTGCCAATGATGGCAGTACTAGACAAGCCAAATTCTTGTACATTTTAAATTTTCAGCTCAAAATGCATCATATCTTGAATATAGACTGTTTGATCTTTGTAATACATTTACAATTCTTGATCTATTAGATTTTGAAGTCGGCAGCACTAATTTGAAGTTTCTATACGTTTTGAGCTTGAAAATACAAATTCCTTATTCTTATTGAAGATGGTATACTCGTGGTTTTGAAATCTTTGGAGCTCGTCATACTGAATCAGTGTCCGGTTGGTTTTTCAGGAAGAAGAGCAAAAGTATACGCAGAGCTTGTGGGGTTCAATGAGTACACAAGAGCAGGACCTCCAAGATCGACTGGAGGCAGGCACCCAGTTGCAGAAGTTGAGGCTGCAGGTACACTTTGTGCTGTATTGTTGAACCTCATATCCGTCAATTTCCAGAATAAACAGAGTTCTCAGTAAAATTGAATTGTTTGTGAACTTTTATCTTCATCGGGTCTCGAATGATCATATGGATGCCAGCCTGTGAATTATGGGGAGGCCTTTTTCTGATCACTCTGACCATAGGGAGACGTTCTCATGAAGAAGATTTTCATTATGGTGCTATCTGTGATTTCTTGGAATCGTCTACTTTTTATGAAAACATTGTTAACAACTCTTATGTGTTTGTAATGTACTCACTTGGCATGTGAATGCTTGCAGAAGCAGAAGGTGGGTGAAGCGCTACTATGGCTGGAGCTCATGTCTGGCCTTCCTGATTAGTTCTCTCAATAAGGTGGTTGCAAAATATTAGGAAATGCAGATTTTGACACAATTGCCAAAACAAGCTCTCTTTTGAGATTATGGATGTTTTTTTAAATTGTCAATGGACTGGTAAAATGTGCCATATATATGATATTTCCTTGGATCCAATGTTGGAGTTTCGTTTGTAGGTCACAGAAAAAATTCTTTCTGCTTCGGTATCTTTACAAAATAGTGATTTGTAAGTGGTCTACTTACTTTGGCACTCACAGAATTTGGTGAATGTCTCGGTCCACATTTCTATTCGTTTGCAGCCTTGCATTAATCACGCATCCGGTGTTTCAACATTTTTATTCCATCCATTCGTATTCCTTTTCTTCAATCCAGAACACTCGAGCATGAGTAGAACAATACGGTATTCAAAGAATTAGGTTTCAGAAGTTATTTTTATGAATTTTGATGTCAAGTATGAAAACCGTATTCTATTAACATACCAAAAAATAATCGGTAGTACGAGAAATGTTCTGGAATGTTTATGTAAGATGCACTAATACAAGGACTGTTGCCAAACAGCAGCTTCATCAAAACATATTTCTACTAGAAAAAACAAAAGTGTTAACATAAATATTCAACAATAAAGTTTTTGACAAAGGAAAAACAGAGGATGTTAGGGAATATTCAAACAAATTGATGGCCAAACTTTATTTCTTGAAAAATATTAATTATTTCTTCAAGAGTATTTTTGGATATTTAAAGTTTTTGAGTAATTTTCCTTTTATGTGTATCAACTGCAATAGTTTTTGTTGGTTTATAAATGTAGTTGGTGATTTCTTATTTAGTAAAGCCTTGTTGAAGTGGCTCTAAGATTTAATGTCAATTCTTCTTCTTTTTTCTCCAATTAATCTATGTAATTTAGTTGCGGTAGTTACTTTAATAACATGAGTAGAAATTTGTGTTAAAAGAAACAACTTTTGGGTGTCATTTGTATTTTAATTTCTATGACATGAAAATGTCAAATTCAATGCAAATGTCACCAATAATTTGTTTCTTTCAACACAATTTTCTACTTTTTCTACAATAGTATCAATTTTGTTGCTTTAGTTGGAGATTTCTCATTAATTAACTTCTATTTGAATTGGACTTAGGAATAATTTGCATAATAGTTGAGCCCAAGTTGATGCATATAAATATTGATAAAGATAGATCAACATCAATTTTAAAATTTATTGACTTTAGAGCATGGTATTTTTTATTCATATACTACACCTAATTCTTAGTGCAAAATTCTTAGTAGTTGGAAAGCCCAAAATGTAATGTACACAAGTACAATAGGTGACAATTCTCCATGGAAAAAAATAGAAACACTAATTACATGTCAAACGTGATCTTGGAATTCCATTGGATGTATTGAATGTCTACAACTACAAGTAGGCTATTTTACCTCTTAAATTTTGATTTTTTTGGTTAGTTTCTTAATAGTATCAATTTAGAGATCTAATGATAGTTTTATAGATGTCTTGTATTGTCAAATTTTGTTAGTTAAAATTAGTTTTTTCAATTCATTTTAATAATCTAAAATTTGTAATTATTATCCAAATGATGCAAGGCTACCAAGGTCATTGCAAGAAACACCTTCCATTTTCTGTAGCATTTTGACAAAATTTGCATTTCAACCTCGGAGTACTATGAGTACTATGTAGTGGAACAATCTTAGCCATTGATTGTAAATATTGACAGCTAAGAGTACCGTTGCAAGTACTATGGACTACTTGTAAGTACTAAAACAATACAGTGGAAAAAAAATGCGGATTGTTACAAAAAAATAGAAACAATGAGTTATAAATTAATAAATAGAAAACAATGAACAAAACCCCATAAAAAACAAGCCATTTGTGAGGACTTCATGGTGATCAAATTTCACAAAAAATGAAGTTGACACCATCTTCAATGTTCAAGAATGCTTGTAAGAGGGAGTCCTATTTGCATGAATGTAGAGGATATAAAATAAAATATTTTAAAATTCCCCTTGGTAGGTGTATGCCTGCTTAGTGTGGCTGTGTGGGAATAAACCACTGGCAAAATTTCGACTTTAGATCATTCAATTTGGATACACTGAATGTAGTAAAAAATCCTAAACTTCAAAGTATGACAAATTAACAAAATTGACTTTTAAATATAAAATGATTTTCTTAAATTTCTAAAAAAAAAGTGATCTGATTACCATCAATAAATATTTAATGTTCATTGGACTTGTGCTTCAAAAGTTATAGCAAATGATAATTAACATTGCTTATTTGTTATGTACATGTTTTTTTAATCTTTTTATTTTTGTACTATTTTTATTTTTTATCCTATTTTTATTATTTTTATTACAATAGTATAATACATTATTTTTGTATTACTAAAGATTTTTTATTTGAATGAGTGACATAATAATTCCAAAATAGGAAGTCCATTAGATGGTTTTTGAGGCGTCTAAGAGACTGCGGGTTCCCCTGCTGCGAGAACGCAGGGAACCAGACAGTTGGCCTGCTACCTCAGCGTCCTACGTGGTCGCGAGGCGGCCATGTCATTTCCGGAAAAAATAAAGTAAAATAAAATAAAATTTCAACTTCTTTTATCATTTGAAGAATTAAATTTTTTTTTTTTTTTTTTAAAATTTTTTTTTCGATTGTCGGGTGTCCTTCACTGCGGGGAACAGAGAAGGGAACAACCTTGAAACGGGCTCTCCTTGGCCTCAAAAAACATGCAATGATTATGTATATTACCCTCTAAGGTCCTTTTCTCATCAAAATAGCCCACTAAAAACTGTCATTTCTAATGCAAAGATCAAGAAATTTAGAAATGGTGTTTTTATGGATATCTAACCATAGGATCTTGCAATAGACTAGCATGAGAGTATATAGAAAAATTTCAGTCACTTTGACCACACATATTGCATTCAAAGTGAAGAAATCATGTTTTTTTGGCACTAAGGCAAACTAGGTTAATGAGACTTTGAAAGTTGAAACTTCTTAACTTAAAATTTTTGCACTATAGATTTTGAATTAAATTCTTTTTATCATAAGGAACTGAATTGAGAATATAGGAAAATAAAAGTTTCAAAAATAAAGTGATTTTTGTTCTTTAAAATATTATTAAGTAGAAGAAGGTATGTAATATAGGGAAAACTAAATCAATAATAGCTATAAGATGGAATTATAACACACTAGTTCCTATGGCAAGATTGTTCTAACAATCAAAGTTAACCTTTTGGAACTTTTTATTTTGAGAAAATGTAAAAATTGAGCTCAAAAATGAATCCCATATTTTATTTTTTCAAAAAGATGCTCTAATTGCCCACAAAACAAGATGCTCTATAACTTTCACACATCACAAATCCGAATGGAATGAATCAAAGATTTCCATATAGAAAAAAATACAATCTACGAGAAAAAAAAATTAATTTTAATTTCAAATTTTTGTGGATTTATTCAATTCATTTCTATCCGCCAATTCAATTCTAGGCTAATTGTGGAATAGGGTTGTTGTAAGAAACACCTATCATTTTTAGTTCAAAACAGCCTATTTCAATGAGTATTGTGACTTTTGGAATAATTTTCCTAAAATGAAATAAAATATGGATAATATGTAAAGCATTAAAAATTCTATGTCTCTAAAAATTCGAACCTATAAAAAATTTATCTCTAAAAGTTATGCACAAGAAAAGCACAATGGAAATTAGAAAATACCAAGAAAGTAGAAACTTTGATGTTTGATTTTTTATAAAATTGTAAAAAAATTAAATGAAAAGAAATCCATTTTTCCTAACTTAAAGATGCTCCTTCTCAACCATTTTCACCTTTGGAAAAAAAATTGTGTTTTTGCATTGTACAAAGGTAATGCACTGTGAATGCATGTAGAAGGTGGAAAATTTATTATTTAAAAAACATGTATGTGTGGGCTTGTATAACTTTAGTAGAAGTCTTTATATTCCAATTTTGAGCTTCCAATTTGCATTTTGGGTAAAAAATAGTACTACCCCTCCAAATGGCTAAGGTAGACGTTTAAGAGGGATCTATTTAAAAATAGTAAAATAATTTTTTTTCAAACAAAAAAACTTACTCAATGTTTACAACTACTACATGTACTTTCTTTTATCAAATTTCATATAAAACTAACATATGATGCAAAATTTATGAGCACAAAATGACAAGACCACCTTTCCAAGGCCAAGGGGACAAAAGATTGGACAAGTGTTTCTACAAAAGTATTCAAAGTTTTCAAAGTTTGCACCTCTAGACTTCACTTGTATACTAAGGTAGGAGGCTAAAAAATGGCTCATCTCAGGGCTGATATGCCTTTTTCATGTATTTTCATAAATGGAAATATTTCAAGATCATTTTTCAAATAAAGAAAAATAAAAGAGGAATTTGACACAAGTGGTTTTATATTTTTTGAAGCATTTTTGAATTACTTATAAATTTTCAAAGGAGTTGTGTCATAGGTCCCTATTTATATCCCTAGGTCTTCCATAAACCGTTTACTTGCAACTTCTAAAGAAAATTGGGAAAGTAAAGAGAATGATTGGCTCTTGGAATTAACCCCTAAATGTCCAAACAACATTTTTTGGCAACATAGCGATTTGGGCAGCTCACTGTAGACGGAGTTTTTATTTTTTTCTTTGAAAATTTCACACAATATGGGGACGAGGAGTAGCTTTAAGTCCCAACAATTTTTTTATAACTTTTGACTACATGGTTCAAAAGTTATTGCATGATATGTAATTTTCAGTGTTTGCCAGGCAACCTGGGCAGAAAAAAAAACTTCTTTGAAAATCACTTTAAAAAAAAAATTAAAATTAAAATTGGTTCTCTAGATTTTTATATATGTGGTAAGCTTTGAATCATTTCATTTTGATTAATGAGACAAAAGTTATGAGGACTTTTAGTTTGGTAGTTATGGAATCTCTACTCTAAAATAAACTTTGAAGTCCTTTATTTAACTCAATTTTAAATATTTTTGGAAAAAAATAAAAACATTAGGTGCATATTGTTTATTATAACATTACAACCATTGGGATTGGCATTTTTCAATTCTATAAATAAATTGTTAACAATTTAGTATTTTTAATCATTCTCTACTTCTTCTACTTACTATTTTTTTCCTATGTGTTGTACAATTCCAAATGATCTAAATTTTTTCTGGCATGTAGCCAACTTGACTTGAGGAAGGAATCCAAAGAGTAACCACCATTTTGGACATTTTTTCATACAAATGTGACCTTGTGAAGTGCAGCTATCCGTATTTTCATAAGGCTAAAAAAAGGACTTTTGACACTTCAAACGTCAATATCTTGCAATCTACACATCGGAAAATTCTGAATTTTTTTCCACATCTTCTCAAACTATTTTACTACAAGATCCTACGGTTATATTTGTCTAGAAATGTTTTTCATCTAAAATTTGGTGCTTGTAAATGCAAGGGCAGTTTTGGAGCAATCTTGGTGAAAACATAGTCTCGAACGTTTAGGGGTTAATACTGCTTTTTTCCTTGATTCATTCAATGACTATGGAGGTCAATTTATGAACTACAATTTGTCCATTTCAAAGCCACCATTCTTAATGCTTGCTCCATTTCAGAGCCTTTTACCTTACCTACCAAATCCCAATGGCTTTCCAAATTCCCCCTACATACGTCCTTATTATATACTAAAATGGGAAAAAAAAATATTATACATGGAGGGGCAATTGAAAATAGAATTTCATCTTATTGGCATATTTTATTTCAATAAAATTAGATTCACTTGAAGTGTCAATGTTTTTTCTTCTTGGTTCCACAATCGTTTCTTCAAGCAACATACATACATACATATTGATTTTGGAGATGTCAGGACACAGAGTGATGTGATGACGACGACTGTGTTTCAGTGAGGGTGCGACTTTGGGTGTACCCACGCACGTTATGTCCAAAACTACCGAATAATAAGAATAAGATGATGGTCCCTCTTCCATACCTCCAGAATCCAGTCCTTGCACATGCCATATTGCCATTCAGAGCAGCCTCAGTGAGGTCCAGAAGTCAATCTTCCCCAAATAAAAATGAAAAACGGAAAAGAGAAAAAAACTTGAAAAGAATTCCTTCCCCAGGCATCCCGGAGAATCCATCGCCTTCTCTTCCTCTGGACCAGAACGTGGGCTCGACGAAAGTGGCCGGAGTTTTGCTTTTTCAACCCGTCTGCTTCAGTTAGTAGTAGGAACACTGCAATGAAAGTCAGGCAGGCTGAAAGGCTGAAACATGCCAAACTATCAAGTAAAAAACAACTGAAAAACAATAAATGAATAAAAGCAATACCAGATTGAGAACCAGACGGGCAAGCAGACACCTTTTCTTTGCGATGGAATTGAGTGCCGTGCAGACGACAACTGAACAGCAAGTCCAGCTGCAATATGGGAGTCAAGCATTGGATCAAAGCCACTCACTTCCGAGATACGACTCAGTAATTTGTTCCAATAAATTAATGAAATGTGTCTGCTGTTGTTGATGCTTCATTAGCTAGCCAGCCCCGGAATCCCCCAAATGAAGGCACATGCTATGTGCATGCGGAGAGTGACGGAGCCGGGATGAAGTGCCCACTGCCAAGTTCTACTCAGCCCGGTTGCATCGCAGCCTAATAAGCCAGAGTAAAAAGGAAATATCTTCAAATTTTCTGAAGAAAACCAAATATAGATCGAAGTTTCCATTCATGGTCAAAACTCAAAAAGCCAAGGAATAATATCACCCTCTGAGGACGCCCAGCAGACTGCCAGCTGCAGCTGCACGGGAGCATTCTATGGCTGGGATTGGTCACCGAACCCGTTATCGCCAATATGCCCTTTTCTGTCACAAGATGTGGGACCGAAAGGGGAACCAGTTCAAGCCAAAGGGCTTTTCTTTTTCATAGGTGCCGTTTCACATGCTCTTCACCGAAGGCTTGCTTTCGCTTTGACTGCCGCAACTGCTCAACAGACCGACAGAAATGCACAGCCGCTGTGATGATGAAGAATTCGGTGGGGGTTGAAAAGAATGGGGAATGAATCGGATTCGCCATTGACTTGTGTCGGTTCGGTGGTCGAACCTCAGTCTGGAAGTCGCGTATTCAATTTGGTATATCTTATATACGGCTGCGTGCCCCTCTTCCACCAATGCGTTATATAAAAGTTCGCGTCACTGCCGAGGCGAGAGAACCTGCATTCCACGAGGACATGCACATAAACATGCAACTAATCCCAGCCACAGAAACATCGGGTCATTGCACCGACTAATTTCGGATGAACTCAGATTCGGAACCGAAATTCTGAGTGTCTATTGACTTGGGTAAATTCGGTGGCCAGCTTACCACTCGAAGTATACTATAATTTCTTTTCATAAAACCTGCTGTTAAACTCGGGGTACTAAACTTGCGCTTCAGAAGTATTGACATTCAATTCCACGAGCATGTAGGTATATGCAATGGCTATTAATATCCGTTCTTCGTAGTAGTTAAAATGGAGACTATTTCAAGAGACTTGCTATTTGAATCTATATCAATCCTAGTTTTGAACGCTCCGTGCACTTGAGTGTCACAATTTTGGGCTTTGGGTCAGGCAATAACTAATACGATCATGACCTGCACGCTCTCTTTCCCTTCCTCCCAGCCACACACGCAGACAGATCGGTGCACAGCAACTGATCCAACCAAGTAACATTGTTTACTAAGGAGGCAGCTGTCTTTTAGCATCCTTGAAAAGGGGACCTTTACAGTGAACAAAATTGTTTTATATGGCTCCTAAGCCAACCCCAACCCTTGAATTAACTGATAAGTCCTTCCCAGGTATTATGCAATTAGCTTCCCAGCATGGGGGAGGACCACTGCTTGATTATTCAATGTTATGCAGGCGGGTGTTTGTTTCGCGAAAGTGGTAGCCTTTCCTTTATTCCTAATCCAGGTCAGCCGCAAAACAAAATTCCCCGAAAATGACAGCTCTGTTGATCCACAGACGCTGCATTATTCTACATCCCTTAATGCAGCGTTGGCAGCTTTATGCAGAGGTGGCAGCTAGTACCAAGTTTAGCCGTTATGATCCACTCCTACGTAAGCTTCAAAACGCCCAATCCCACACTCACTACCGATGGCGAATCCAACCTCTAATTGATGCGTTCATTTCAGACCTCACATCAAGGCGTTTCCTAGATCACGATTCCCAAGGCAAAAACAGCGCGTTTAGGTGCACCTTCCGAAGTTTCACTTTAAGGGACGCGGTGAATTCAGGGATGTGAAGCATCGAATGGGTCTAAAAGCGGGACCCAGCCGGCCCTGCAGAGCAAAAGCTAGCAACTGAGTGGGTGTCGTGATGCGGCGCGGCCGCCCGCAGGGTATTTAAAGAAGGGCCTTACCGCTAGTTTACTTATCCACGCACTTGCTCTCACTGTTCAAGAAGATTCACAAGCGCATTTCAAGCTTACTGACCGATCATTGTTTTTCATCACGTTTCAGCAAGCCTCGGTTGGTGTCCAAAAGGCGCAGACTGCTGTCCAGTCAGACTGCTGCACAGGTATGTACAGTTGTTAAACCAAGAAGCCGAATGCAAAAATATCATCCACCTAGTTTAGGTTGGTGCTTCAGGACCAGTCGTCGAGCTCCTACAGTAGCTGCCACCTGAACTCGTACTCATAAGCTCAAAGAGCTACATTTGGTTTCGCACAGCTAGCCAGTCGGTGTACGTCTGTTGACGTCGTGGTCAAGACTGAGTCGTACTGAGATAGTATTGTTATTCTTTCGCATCGATTCTATCAGACGCTTTGAGTAGGGAATCAGAGTGATGGATTTCGGAGAGGGATTCACTGGGTAAGCAAGGCAGCTCAGACACTGTTTCTTGTCAATTAGATAACATGATGTTGCATTGCTTGGATTCACATTTGGGGACATGTATGCAGTTTTGATTTTTTGCAAGTTTTTGAGCTCCCGTGCATGATTCCCTGGTCGAAATGACGAGTCCCTGTCTTCCAGAGAGCCAGAATTGCGAAATTCAAGTGGACACTGCTCCAGAAACAAGGATCGCGAAAGAGTCGATTGCCTGGAATTTTACCATTCTAACCAAAATCACGGTTTCTAATTGCAGATTTGGGCATTCGGGCGGTGGTCAGTCGATCGCTTTGGGCCTGTTCTCGCGAGTTGGAAGGGTTTATATCGATCGGTAGCGATCATCATGTCTGGCAGCGGCTCATCAAGGTACCGCGGCGTCCGCATGAGGCGATGGGGAAAATGGGTGTCGGAGATTCGCGAGCCGCAGCGACGAGACTCCCGATCGAATCGCATTTGGCTGGGTTCATTCCGATCTGCGGAAGAAGCGGTACGCTTAAATCCACCGAACACGCACTAGCTTGCTCAATCCACAAAATAAATTCAAATTGAGAATAGTAGAGTGATCCAGTACTACCAATTCAAGTTTTCAGAGCAATTACACACTTGAATCACGCCATTACATTTGATAAATGTGACCGAATGATCTTGACGCCTCAGTGAAATTTTCGCAGTTGCATTTTAGTCGCTTGATTGAAACCTTGAAATCAGTAGCAGTCCTGGTTTTCAGAGCAATTGCGCACTAGGTTGAATCACGCCATTGCACTGCACTTGACACTTGACGAATGTGACCGACTGATCGTGACGACTCTGTTTCTTGACTGCAGGCTCACGCATACGACGCTGCGCTGCTGTGCGTCCGCGGCTCGACCAATAACCTGAATTTCCCGAACCACTCTTACCGTCTGCCGCCGGGCACGCCCGGCCAGTACAGCACGCGCGAAATCCAAGCCGCGGCGGCGTGCGCGGCGGCCGAAGCCGGCGGTCGCTCGTTCTCTTACAGCAACTTCGAGATGTCGGACGACAGCGACGACGACGAGCTCGAAGACATCACGTACACTGGCGGGGGTTCCAACACCCGCCCCAGCTCTAGCAGCTACGGCTCCGGTCATTACGCAGCGCCGGCGAATCCGTCCGACAACCAGAGCTGGCGGAACTTCGAAGACGATCACCCGTACAATCAGGTCAATGAGATGGCTCGGGGCTTAATGATGCCGCCTCCGCCGAACGATGACGACGACGACGACAGCGATGATGAGGACGACGACGACGACGACGAACCAAGATTGTGGTGAACCAGCTAGTTGCTTCACGAGCACTGAAGATTGAGATTTCAATAGATTTTGCAACGCTTTTGCAATTCAAGGACGGCAAAGAAAACCTAGCTAGCTATTAACTTCTTTACCACTACTTTGATTCGTGGCGTTGCGCACCTCCAGCTAGCTTCAACCGTAACCCCTTATATATATCATGTAGAATGTAGAATGATCCAGACTCTTGAACGAGATTTCGGAATCCTTCTTGAGTCAAATCGTACTTACTCTTTCGTCAGTTGGCAATCCTTCCGGTTCACAGAATTCTCTTACATTTGTTTGATTACAAGCTCAGTACTAGCGCTGCGTGCGAGGAGCTCGTATGATTTTATTGTTAATTTAATGAGTCCCTAGCTAGAACTTAACGGTGTGGGTTTCGTAACCCACTCCTGGTTAGAACTCTGTATTCTAGTATTCTTTAGTTACGTACTTGTACCGACACTACTCGAATCCACGCCAGTAGCAAATTCTCTAAACTTTAGCACTCTTCGCCGAGAGTGGGCACTGGATAATATTGGATTCTTGCCACATGTGTATTCTGATAAATAATAAAGTGACAACATAATTATTAATCAGTACACGGAGGGGTACATATATTGCCTTGTCGTTACGTTTTTGCGACTCTCAAAGCAAATGCAGCGAAATGTGTTACGCCCACTCGGAGGATTTATTCCAGTTGTTTGTCCGGCTAATGAAGCTGATAATGCTTTTGCCCCGAGCTAATGTCTTTTAATCCAAATTCTCATCTTTGTAATTAAGGGGCTAGCTAATCATATAATACATATATAATACGTTTTTCCTCTAAGAGCATTCCCACGAGTGCCTTCCCTATCCCTATCCAAATGATTTTCATCCGGATAGGGAAGAAAACTCTCCCACCAACATTCCCTATCCCTAAAAATTTAGAGAGGGAGGGTTGGAATTCCCCAAATGGGATGATGGATAGGGAGCTCAAATGGAGTAATCCCTAAACCACTTTCCACCTTTTCAACATGAGTTGTGCTTCATTGATTTATGGGAGTACTATTCATTTGGCCTTGTTACTATTTCTATAGTTTCCTTTTGACTTTTTCCTACCTCTATTTAGCAATAAGTTGAAAATTTAAGATCGAACTAGTGGGAGCTTGTCTTTCCTATCCCCATCTATGCTCCCCTTCATCCCAACGGAGATAGGAATAGGGAAGACACTAGTGGGGATGCTCTAACATGGTAAACACACTCCTGTCTCATATTGAATTTCTTCTTTCATTCATCTCACTTTATTCATAGAATGATATTTTAACTCATCGCTCACTACACAAAACAAGGTAAGATGTCCCGTTGTCAATTTGTCATTCCTTCCAATTGGTTGTTGCACATATTTAGCCTAGTTAGACTTTACAATTTTTTTTGTACAATAGAATGGTGAATCAAAGATTCTGCCCCCCCCCCCATGTATTTCATTCATCACATTTTTTAGTATGGAGTAGAAAAAGACAAATTATATGTGGTCAAAGCAAAAACACGATAGCTTTCTATTAATTGTTGTCCTTAGAGAGGTACTATATTCTTTGAACTTCCTACAAGGTTGCGATGGTAACATAGTTGTTACATTAGAGGGACTATTTGTCTGAACCGTTTGATTTACCCACCCATCTGGGATGTTCAATGACCCTAATCCGCTTGATGTGACTATTTGAAAGTAGTCACGTTGTCTATTTAGTTCATTTGAACCATGAACCATCCAATATCTGTATCCACCCATCTAGGACATTTGGTGGTCCTAACTTGCCCAATGTGACGATAATGAATGGTAATCCAAAAGTGTCCTTTTAGTTTGTGGAATAATGAATGAACTTTTTGCTATATGTATAGAGTTTTTTCTTGAAGTTATAAACCCGTTCAAATTTCAACCCAATTTCAACCTTTCAAGTTTCAACCTGAAGTCCCAAATTTCACACTAGAGTTTCCAGAATGTCAAGTGTTGCTTCATTAGGGTACAACCATACAGGGTGCAAGAAGGCGCAATTGAGCCCAAAAGTAGAGGCCAATTAGACTCGAGGCAATTTTTGGTCTCTATACCTTAGACTTGTTTAGGATGACCTACTTTCTTCTTTCAATATTTCACACTAATTTTTGTAATCAAACAATAATGAAATGCTTTGAAATTGATTTAAAAAAAATCTATTCATATTCTTTTAATTTTGCCAATACAAACAATTCTTATTTATGATGATTAACGTTTTGACAAAAATCTAAAAGAAATTGGATAAGACATATTTTATATGGCAATTAAAAATATTAAACCATATTTGACCCAAACATAACACTCTTGATCCCTTATGAGGGGTCCCTTTGTTGACCTCACAACAGTTACAAGCAAGGATCCTTCTATAATAAAATAATGAGACTTCTTTGTTCTAAGTGGCTAACATCTTAATTCATATGCCTAACTAGGCATTGAGAAGAAGAATATCTTTGCTTAGTTAAGAATGTTATAAAGTATAAACCCTAGGGTTAGAGTTGAGATTTGAGAACTAGTCTTTAACATAGGTTTTTAAACCTCTTTCAAAGTTCAAACTTTGTATTTTGGAAGGATTGTGTGTAGAAAGTTGGAAATTAGTTGCATAGTATTTAAGTATTTTGGTATATGTCAAGTCAACAAAAATAATTGTATTTAAAAATATTACATTGGTTCATTGTTGAAAGATATTGTATTGAACTAATTGAAGGCCTTTTAGACATCTTTAAATACTCACACTGCTATGGATTATATATTTTTTTAATAATCGGTCTTTCTTCTTTTATGCAATGTTTAAAATTTAGAAAGTCCAATTTCAAAGGCTAGTAAGTTAAAATCATGTGTTTCAAGAAACTCATGTTTTTCTTGATGCATTTTTTGTGATGTCCACTAATTTTACCTCTTCAAAGTAGCAATTTTTGTTGGGGTTCACACTCGGGTTAACAACTCTTCCAACTAGTTCTTTTTCAATTAGTAAGTTGTTATAAATGATTGCCTTGTTTAGTACTTTAGCAAACTAATGGACTTGTAATTGGTATAGTAACTAGTAAGTTGTGTGTGTTGGAAATAACAAGTGGGTCACTTGTTATTTCCAACACCTACGTTTTTTTTAGTATTAATGAAGTTCTCTTATACTACACTCATTTATCCTAATCATTAGAAAAAAATAGACTCTTTAGAGGACTAGGAGGAAGCGCTCCAAAGTCCAAAGGACCCTAAAGTTGACTATGTTTTATTTTGTCCTTTCCCCTATTGCAATTTATTATTTTATATTCATTTGTAGTATGGGACTATGGGAGGTGTCAAAAACCAATGGGTTGCTTCGGTGGGGTACACCATGATTCCCCCATGTGATGGCACACAAGGCAAGGACAATACTTTATGTTCTTCTTATAGGCTCTTGAACATCAAACCCTTTTAGTTCCATTTTTTCTCGAATGAGTGCGTGTCACATTGATTTACCCAAATTGCATTATTTTGAATTAGTGCAAGTTGAGATATTATTGAATTAACAAGGAAAATAAAATTTTGTGGTGACACTAATTCCCCCTCACACTCACTCAGTAATAGGACCAAATCAATCGGTAGTTGGCGTCACAGGGTTGGGCGATGACCCTGACGCCACTCTCTCCTGCTCGAGATGACCTCAGCCGTGACGACATTTTCTTGCCCTGGTGGGGAGCTGGGGACGCTACCCCAGTGGATGTTTCTACAGTGACCGACTCTCCAACCCGGATGAAAGGAGATGAATCTCGGGAGGCCTACGCTTCAAACGAATGATTGTCGGTAGAACTAGAGCTGCGTAGGCCGCTGCGTAGGCCGGCCATCAATGAGTGGTACAGCAGTCGTTGTAAACAACTGGGAAACATGTGAAAAGCCAATGCCAAAGGCCCTCACGCCAATCGAGTCAGTCAGTGCTGGAGCCCTGTTGCCAGGGGCCATCATTGCATGGGAAGTCAGATTCCCAGGGAAGCTTCAAAGCTATCCGCCTTCCAGCTTCTTACACAGCACCGCATGCACAGGATTCCGGAGCTCTCGAGACTGCGGACCTGCGGACCTGCGGACCTGCCTGCCTGCCTGCCTGCCTGCTCGATCGGAGCAGGGAAGATGAACAAGTTTCGAAACTGCACAGGTTTTGAACTGCATTGACTCTTCGTTTCGGTCCTTATTGGTCTTCTTTTGATGCTAGATAGATAGATAGATATGAATGATTTCAGATATTTGATTGGGATAGAGTATGCGGTGTAGCGTGCGGTGTACATGTTAGGGCTTGTTAGTGGGTGCATGTCGCATTGCTGCCTTGGGGGCGGACGTGTTCCCAGCACAAGGTGTAGCACAGAACATGCTATTAGCAAGTGCACAATGAGAATAGCAACAAATTAATGCTGTCAAGAGGGCTAGCAACAACTTGCAAAGAGCTTTCACACATATGTGGTTTCTTTCACTCTGTGAGTATGTAGGTCTCAGTTTTCCACCGAAGTTCAACCTAACACATCTGCTTACAGGATCAGTCTGCAGATGGCAAATGTGGAGGTTCGTGGGAAATGTGAGACTCCTGAACGCGAATGCACGCATACAGATTCGCCTCAGGGAATCTAATATTCTAACATATATGAGAACCTGAGGTAATTGTATTTGTTGAGTACAAAGCGACATGGACCTTCTCTCTATGGATTCTCACAATATTTGTAACATGTAGGTAGGGGCACAAATATCTTCCGATCTTTCGAGAACATACTGAAGAGTGTCAGATCTCTGTCTAATTGTTCCTTTCTTAATCTGATGAAATGCATAGTAACTTGTTACTGACGTTTCTGGCATGGTTTCTGTGCAGACGGCGCGGGAAGAGGCAGGTTCAACACATGCTACGTGGGGATCAGTGCCTAATTCTGGATCCGATGGAGAAAAGTGGGATGACCCCATGTGTGTTGGAGCAGCTCCCGGAGCAGCTTTCTCTCGCATTCAGCAGGTGTGTATTCGTTCATAGCACATGATTTGCTATTCTTGCATCTCAAGTTTCCTAAGGAGTACGTTGCACTGCTAAGAAGCATAATTTGTTGTCCCATGGTAGTAGGATTCGTGTGTAAGTCGATTGCTTTATGTTTGCAGGAGGAGCGGTACGTACGTACAGCGTGGTTAAGCAGCAGCGTTACCAACGTCGATGCCTCGGTGGTAGCTCCTTCCTTTACTGCCTTTTGTACGTTGAAGATAATCGATAGAACACTTTCTGGGCGATTCACAGGGCGTTTTCCGTTGTTCGTGACATATGCTTTACAGTTGTCGTCGTCCATGTTGTGTATTGTTTCAGATATGCAATGAGCAAAGTGAAGGTTCACTGGACCTCTCCCAGTCCCAACAGAAAGTTATGGTACGCTAGTTGAAAGAGATATATAGTGAGTGTTTACATGCAACTGTTTGTCTAAGCCGAAATTGTGACGTGTGGTGTGCAGAGAAGGCGACTTAAGAACTAGCCTGGAGGGTCTGTGGAAGGCCTTACGGGGGCCTTACCGAGGAGTGTGTGTCCAAATTATATGACGTTACACACTTACATTTACACGCCTCTGATCCTTGCGGCTTGCTCGTGTACGTATGGTTTTATATACCTCACAGTTTCCCTCTTCCACCTCCTTTTTGTGCACTAGCTGCTGGCCAAATTTCAGGAATTGAAGATTTTGTTTAAAATAGTTGGAAGATGCTGGATTGTTTGTCAATGCTGACATCGTCATCCCATCAACAGGCTCTGGCAAACAGAAGAATTAGCTCCACGTATGGCTATATAGAATTCCTACGAACAACAAGTCAACAAGAATTTACTCTCGATCGCACAGTGTACACTTCACGTCTTCACCTTGTCATTGAATCTCGGCCCGCTCAAAGGTACGTGATTGTGCCAGTCAGTTTTGAATCCCGTGTTTTCGCAGTCAATTGGTCGGGTGATCGATAGCTAGGGCTACTTCTGTTAAGCATGTGTTCTGTATATATCGATTTATGAGACTCGAGTATTATTATCTGTGCAGATCGAGTGCAGCAGTGATTGAGACCGTGAGAGTAATGTGTGTTACGTTCGAACTTCCGTCCAGCAGAATGAAGCTTACATATATATATAAATCTGTCTTGCGTGTAGGAAATACTAATAAATCATTGACACAACCCTGGAAACTTTTCACTGCATGTCACAAATTATAAACTTCACAGGGGATGAAACATGCATGAGCTCGTTGTGAAACCGTTCAAGTTTCGTCTGACTCACTGCATGCATGGATGGAAGTACTAAAAAATTGCATTGCTTTATTTATTCTTCTAACGGCTAGTTGATGTGTGTTTTTCAGATGTGTAATCAACACCTTACAAATTATGTACATAAGTGATGGACTAGGTATTCTTAATGTTTGAATCTAACCTGCTAATTGGGAGATTGCACATTTCATTTTGAGGCAAGTATTGTAAGAAACTCTTTCATTGAGAAGGTCCAGAGAGCACCACTTATGATAATTATGGGATTTGTCATTGATTTTTACCTTAAGTTGGCACACAACGACATGTATTGTGACTAGATCTTACCTAACTTTTTTTATGAAAAAATAAGTTACAAAATTTTTTTAATATTAAATGTGCTTTCTTTTCAAGTAGCAGGTCAAATTCTAACATTGAGAATATCCAATCAACCACTTTTTGGCCTCTACTTTTGGGGGGATGGCTATGATCACAAGGACTCAATCAGTAGAAGACTAGGTTGTAGCAAGACTAAGTGACTGATTTTTCCTCATAATAACTGGTGGCGAAAGTAGCTTCGGATGAAGCTAGTTTTCCGGCTCCAGCTCAGGTGCCCAGTTGCACCCAGCGACTGCTAGACGAGGAGATGCTTGTCATTCGATCAGAAGCTCAGATGCTAGGTCTGAAATTTTCCTTTTCTTTGAATTAACTTCACTGTTGTGAAGATTGAAATAATCTCTTCTGTGTGTAACTTCAATAACTTGTGATTTGTTGAAAGTTCTCACAGAGGGTTGCAAAGTTGGGATAAGAAAACATTCAAGTGGTCCACCATTTTGACTATTTCCAGCAAGTGAACTTTGGGTGTTGATAACGTTTCTTGAACTGGTGGAAATAGCCGAACTGTTGATGAAGCTTTCTTGCAGTGTTGGAGATGGGACCCGAAAGGATAGTTCGACGTACAGTTCCCAACGTGTGGGATAATAACGCCAAACTGGATGACAGCAGATGAAACCCAGGAGGGAAGACCGCGGATGAACGAGAGTCGGTAGGGCTAGAGCTGCATAGGCCGGCCATCAATGAGTGGTGCAGCAGTTCGTTCTAAAGAACTGAAAACAAACGAAAAGCAAAAGCGTAAAGCGCTCACGCCAATCGAGGCAGTCATCAGTGCTCGAGACCTGGACCACTGTTGCGAGTGGTCATCATTACAAAAAAGATTCCCAGCAGAACTTCAAGCTTTCCAGCTTCCAGTCTCTGAACTTCCAAAGCATCGAATGCAATGGATCGGATCAGCAGCTGAGCAGCTCTCTAGCTGCCTGCATGCCGGATCGTAGTCGCGCTGCTGAACAGGTTGGAATTGCATTCTACTCTTGTATTCCGTCCTCGTGTCATGTGCTTCTTGTCTGCTTTATTTTGATGCTATTTAAGATTTAGGTCGAGTATTGCATGCGGTATCACCAGTACAGACGGCTGAGATTTATTGCAATAGAATTTCAATGGTCCAGTGACCGCCAAGCATCTATTAACAAGCTTTGCAATGGTGTACAACACTGTGTGATGTATTTGCAACAATTTGAGATTCTAACAGTTTTTGCAACAGTTTAGGCATAGATATGCATTAGTTCTGAGAGAGGAAGTTGGTCACGGAAGACTTTTGCAACAAGTTTGCTGCAATCATTCTGCAATGTTTTGCAAAGTACGGGACTGCCCCAAAACCATTGCAAAATGATTGCTGCATTGTTGCAACAGCGCGCTACTTCCTGTTGCAGTATATATATGCTACTGCTTGTACTGGGTGCGTGTCACACTGCTGGCTAGTGACATGTTTTCACCACAAGGTGTAGCATAGGACATGCTATTAGGATAGTCATTAATGAAAATAGCAACCAATGCTTACAAAGGGGACTTTAGCTATAACTTGCAAAGAGCCCTCATATGTGATTTCTTTTCGTGTGTAATCGATTATTCTGACTTCTCCCACCGATGTGAGATCAACCCATGACATGCATCTCTCTAAAGGGACTGCTTAGCAGGACAGTTAAATTAGCGGTAATCCATTACTTTGTCACCTTTCAGTTCTGAATTATGAATCCGTACCTGTCCTAGATGTTACTAAAGACCTCATGCACATATATGTCACAATTTTTGACGTTGGAATCGTGCCACTTTAACGAAATTGACGTTTTGAACACAGAGCGATATGGACATCCTCTATTCCTCTCTATCAATTTTCAAAAGAATTATAACATGTAGGTGGGGCACGAATATCGTTCATTCGAGAACATAAAGAAGTTTATCATATATCCGATTGATCCTTTATGATTGTGCTGGAGTGCTGAGTATCCTCTTACCCATGTTTGTGGCAGGCATGGTTTCTGTGCAGACGGGAAGAGGCAGATGCTACGTGGGGACCAATGCATAATTCCGGATCCGAAGGAGGGAAGCGGGATAACCATATGTGTGTTGGAGCAGCTTTCTCTCGCATTCAGTGATTCAACAGGTGTGTAACTGTGTATTCGTTCAAAGCACATGATTTGCTATTCTTGCATCACAAGTTTCCTACGGGGGAAGCTGAATTTGTTGTCCCGTGGTAGTAGGATTCGTACCCGGATTCTTGTGTAATTGCTTCACGTTTGCAGGAGGAGCGATACAACATGTTTGTAAAGCAGCTGCTCTACAAATGCCGGCTTTAGATCGATCCTTCCTTGAGGCATTGCATATTGTACGCTGGAGATAATCGATAGTATACTAGCCAACCGGGACCTAGCACGGCTATATTCACTGTCTCGTTGTTTTCCGTTGTGATACATGCTTGAAAGACGTCGTCGTCCATGTTGTTATTTGTTATAATGAGCAATTTATAGGTTTTCTGGATCCCTCCCATTAGAGGCTTAAGGTATACACACTATCCACCTAGTCTCTGCAGTCAACAGAGATTTCCAGTGAGTTGAATTTTTAATTACATGCAATAGTTGTCTTAACTACAATTGTGGCGCGTGGTCAACAGAGAAGAGAACTTTAAGAACTGGCCTGGATCGGAGTCCCTGGAAGGCTATCCCGAGGAGTATTCTCGTACGTGTTCAGTTTATATAGTGTTACATTCCTCCGATCCCTGTTCGTGTACGTATGTTTTGCTTACGTTGCAGTATTTCTCTTTTTGATCAGCAGCTAGCACCACCTGTCAAGGATTGCGGATTTAGTCTGAAAAAAGTTGGAAGATGCTGGATCGTTTGTCAGTACTGACATCGTCAACCCATGAACAGGATCTGACTTGCGGAAGAAAGAGCTCCACTTACGGTTATGAAAATCAAGAGTTCACACTCGCAAGAAGCCAAGAAGTACGTCTTCTCGTTGGTCTTTGAATCCCGCCGGCCCGCTCAAATGTAATTGCGCCACTCAGGTTTCGCTTTTGCAGTCAAGTAGATGATAGCTACTGCTGATAAGTGTGTGTTGTGATATATCTTTCTATGAGAATCACATAATAATCTTTATGTAGATCGAGATCAGCGGTGGTTGATCGAGAGTAAAATTTGTTACGTTCGGATCAGGAGAATGAATCTTATTTACACATACGGTGATATCTTGCAACTCTGGGATACTTTCACTCTCACAAAGCTGAAAGCTCACAAGGTTGCAATTTTCACAACCAGGTCATATTGACTCCGGCGTCCCCTGTGTGATTGGTATACACAGAGGGTCAGTACATTAGATACAGTACATTAGAGGCTCCTTCGATTTGTTCTAATTGCGGAAATACCTAATCTATTGACACTTCTGTTTTTTGCAGTTGTTTTGTAACTTAATACAAAATAAATGTGAGAGTGCAAGTACGTGACTGTCTATATTGTTGTATAGACTTCACCTGCATGGAGAGATTGGAACCTCTACCTTAAATATTGTATGGTGAAAGGAGACTTTACAATACATGGTCCCATACCGATTGTGGGACCATGTACTCAATCACTGTGTACTCTTTTCTCACAGAGGGTTCAGTATGAGCTGACTGTGAAACAGGTCAATGACTTTTCCTCTGTCTGCGTGCATGGTAGTGTAGGACTAAGGAATTGCATATTTACAAAGCCAGCAGTATTCAGTTAACAGCTTAGAGCTCTTGTGTGTTTCTCAGATATGAAATCAACATCCTTGCAGAAGGTGAAAACAAGTGTCCCAAATAAGTTGGGAAGCACTGGCTCATCCCATACGTACCGTGATTCTCGATTTCTCGCCGGATGTTCTCGATGCAATTCAAGAGTACGTGAACAGTCTCTTGCAAGTAAAACATGCCATCACAAGTGTCGTCTCCCCAGCTAGCAGGTAAGAGTCACTAAGAATACCGAATTCATTCCCCTCTTCTTTTTTATATTAGAGTTGGCTGAAATCATGAGGACTCGGACACACCAAGGAGTTTTAAGAGTTTACCATCATAGTACGTAATGAAAGTATGAAACGGAGTTGATCTCTTAGGAGGTAATTAATGGTTCAATTGAGATGGTCAAATCGATGGTTAACTCTTAAAAATCCCTTGTGGCATTAATTCTAACAGGACTGATCGGAGTGACTGCTATTTCCAGAGCTGCAAGTCCGAAACGCTTACAAGAGAGAAGCTGCTGGATAGGCTTAAATTAACAGCTTTTTCATTCTGGATCCCACATTCAGTGATAAGGGCTATGAGTTGAACATTTACAACAATCTAGGTTCGCAAGTAAACGTGTGACGGAAGGAGATTCGCCTAAAGCTAGTTGTCCGATTGCATGCACCCCAAGCAGCTCAGATTCACACTGCGAGTGCTAGAAGAGGAGATGCTTGTCATTCGGGAGCATAGACGCCAGGTCTGAATTCTTCCTTTTTCTTTGAATCTCTGCTTTGAAGATGCCAATTCTATACTGGCATTATATCAAAATTCATAGATTCTGGCTCAGCAAGTACTTTGGATGCTCTCAGCTGTAATAATTTCTGATCTATGATACCATAGTAAATTACTTCAGCTTCGATGAACAGTTCTAATCCTCTAGTCCTTCAGTGTTCAATTCAAGTTGGCTGCTATGTTCCTCAAATAGTTGGCCGTATACGTATTTGAGTTTGACTGCAGTGCATATTATCAGCCATCTTTGTCTGTGAAATCTGCGGAATAATAACCAAAGTTCATCATACATGTTGGTGAATTCCTCAATCCAGGATTTAAGGATGTCTGTACATCATCACTGTGAGTCTGTGACCCTGAAAACACTACGTATTTAATTTCTAAAGCAGGTTTCCAATTCGCATGGGTTCGCCGTTGTCCGATGCACGTAGGCATGCAATCGTGTAAATGTATCTCCGAGTACGATCGTTTAGAGTATTTAATGATTACGACAATGTTTCGAGATTGAAGAATCAAAGACCACCCTCGTTTTTGCTCACCCTATGAGCAAGACTTGGGAAAATTCAAACCTTTCATACGGTATCCACTAATTTTTGCACTTTCTAGGGGCGAGGGAGGGGGCGGGGGGGGGGGGGGGAGATCCTCTTGAAATAGAGAACAAGATCCACAAAATTGAGGCACTCAAATTAAAGGACGTAAAACACACTCCACAACTGAAGCCAAATCTGTGCGGAATTTCATGGATGTATCTTATTGCACCGTGTTCATGTTCGTTTTAAAATGTTTCTAGACGTACACGCGCAGTCAGCTCGTATTGAATCCCTGTGAAAAGTCACAATAGACCTCGTGGGTACATAGTTTCACAACGAGTGTACGTGGGACCATGTACTGACAATACTGTCTGTACACTTTTCACACACGGGTTCACTTTTGCCCACCGTACCCTCACCGCCCAAGGTTTGTTTCAGTCTGCAAATTAAAAGTAGTGTCGCAACACAAAAACCAAGGTGGACTGAGAAGTCTTCATCGTTGGGATGTGTGATTATAGCTTCATTGCATAGAATAGTAAATTTGTAAATGCAACATCAGAATCTGAAATCAAGAGGTCAAGCCCTACTGACAATGTTTGATGGTGGTTCTTAATTTTTATTTCACAGTGGACACTTTTCATCCCCTTGGGTCGGGGAGGGGTTAAGGAAATATGTGTATGCAAGCCTGGATACTAGCTAGCTCAATCCTAGTCAGATGGTCAATTTCGTTAAAATGGCGGTTTTCCATTAAAATGGCACAAAATGAAACTATTGAAAGAATGAAAACAATGAAAAGATTGTTTGAGGGGAGTGGAAATGTGTGAACTAGGAGTGATTTGAATGTGCTAGGCATAAAATTGGCACATGTATGACCCTATCGCGGCACACTTATTCTCTTTTGTAAAAGATATTCCATTAAAATGGCGCGCGGAATACCACAATTTTAACGAAATTGACCATTCAGTGCAATTTGATCGTATCATTCTACATTTAGTTCTTTGTCCGGTTAGTTCTTTTCTCTCAAATCTTCTATCAGTCTAGTGCATCCTAACGCTCAATTAAAACATGTTAGGGCGGTCTTGAAAAGAAGCCAGGGCATGCATTGCATATGATGGGCAATTTTGCTAAAATGGCACCATTCCGCTACTTTGTCAGTTTGTGAGGTTCAGACCAGGCAGTCTGAATTCAGAAATGTATTAACATTCTAGATAATTGAAATCTATACCTTTCTCAGATGTCTGAAATCTACATCATTCCTAGATGTCATTTTTATAGTTTAGAACGTGCAATCTGAAATCTATACCTACACTAGATTTCTGAAATCTACACAAGATCTAGATGTGATTTTTATAGTTTGGACCAAGGAATCTAAAAATGGCGAATGGAATACTCAATAGTGCCATTTTAAGAAAATTGCCCATATCTATGTTGCGGTATCTTCAAGTGATACGGTTGCGAAGTTTCGCTAGTAGTCTTATTAGTCTATTGATCATGAGTTGTAAAGATCCTCACACAACTTTGAAGGTAGAAGATACTCTTAGTCTTGAACAAGATACTACTTATTACCAAGGTATTTTGTCATGAACAATCTAATTTATGGATTAATAGGTGCATTCTTCATTTCTACATGAATCTTGAAAGTCACCCATCTCGACCACTTTTTGCCCTCAATAGATTTAATCATAAAGTGAACCCCAATTTGTAAAAGGGCGTCAAAGGAAGGTTCAACTAGTAATAGACCCAAAAAAAATCATCAAACTCCATCAAACCAAGTTTAGAAGTGCCTCAAGGAGTTTCTTCCTTTGTTTTTTTCTCAAATTCCCTCTTGTGTTCCATTTACACACACTTTACAATTAACTCTATTGTCTAAACGTATGTCATAAAATCTAAGATCTACATGTAGTTGGGAATGTGCAATATGTGCAAAAAGAGAATCGGAATTGTTGGTTTGAAAAATTATAGGAAAATGTCCATTAGCATTACAAAAAGAATGGGGCTTCAAGGAGGACATCAAATCTATACCAATAATGCAATTTTTTTCCTAAATTATATTTTTTTAAAAGATGTGCCACATTAAAACACAATATTTTTTTAATTAAAAATTAGTTTCTATTTATTTATTTGCACTATTTGGACTCTAGATTTGTTGGCCTTCAAGGACCCATTCTTTTTATTATACCTACAAAAGTTGAAGATTCACCTTTTTGACTTCTAGAAAATTAATTTTAACTTGGACTTGAACTTTTGAGTTGCAATAAGACAAAGTTACTCCTAAAAGAGTAGAAGGTAGTCATTTTCTTCACATAGATTTTATTTGCATTCAAGTGTTTCTTTTAATTTTTTAATTTTCAAATTTCACATTTCAATGTTTTTTACATGGCCTTTGGGCCTATTTTTTGGTCACTAAATACATAAATGGGCAATTTTGTTAAAATGGCGGTATTACATTGGCATTTGTACATGAAGGAACATAGATTGAGGTGTATTGAGGCACCTATGCATCTCATATCAAGCATCGATTGTATCCCATGCATGCCCAAATCACCACTTGTTTACATATGGTATTGCCCCTACCGTCATCTTCCGCAAGATATCATGCCCTAGTTGGTCCCCCTAAACCACCATTTTAATGGAATATCGCCATTTTAACGAAATTGCCCATATAGATTTGTTTGTAACTTATAAATTTATCCATAATTTGTTAAATATAGGTTGGTGGTACTTATTCACTTTCATTCAGATGAATCAGTATGTGGTAAAGGTGATGAAGAGGTAGCCTTCAAAAATGATAAGGAGAAGCGCAAAAAACTAACCCAAATTGTAAAAGATGCCAAGAAGAAAATCCAAAAGACACTCACCATACAAATGAAGAGTTTGCCAAGGTAGCAAGAAACAAAGGAGAATGTGTCGATTGATGTTTGATTGATTTAATATGGATCGATTGATTTGTTTGTAATTGCTACCCTTGTGATATGACCTAATAATATAATGTTCTCATTCCATGACAACGATAAGACTACTACAATTTACTTCATTTGTTGGGCTTTTGGTCTCCTAGTTGCAAAAGAACACTTAAATGGGAATCACAATATTGTACCTTGCAAAATGCCACAATAGACAAGTTCATCTATCATAGTTCATTGTTGCAATGAACACATTGCTATTTTAAGCATGATTGTTTTCTAGAGTCCTAGAAAGACATTCAAGCCCTCTTGGTTAAGGTAATCATAAACCATCACTCTCTCTTTATTGTTGTCCTGCTAATCTGCTATCCTATATAAATTGTAAGCTGATAGGTTCCTTACTTGTCTTTGATATTCACTACTTTTTCTTTCTCATATCAATGATTTTCTTTTCTAATGACATACTTAATGAACTTTGTTGTTTTCCAAATGATTTTTGTTTTGTATGCACTATAAGATGAATTGGCCAACAATTGTAACATCAAAATGGTTGTTCTTGACAATCATGTAACTTTTCTGGTCCCCATTTCATTAAGTCCGCTTTTATTTGTCCCTTTCTAGAACACTTCTCAAGTTGATTTTTTGAACTCCAAAATATTTAGATTGTTAGTTTGAACAGTAATAGGCTTGTTTGCCTTAACCCTTAAACATCAAGAAAGATGTTTGGCATGTGATGGATGATAGGGAATCTTTGTAGTAGGACAGAAGTACAACTATTCATTCTTGGAATTTTGTTGTGAAAAAGGGGTGGTCTTCTATAGTACCATAGTCCCTTATCAGATTTGGCAATAGTTGTCGAATAATTAATAAAATTTAAGATTTTCACTTCGGCAATAAAAAACATCTATTGGAAATTTCATATTACAACATATTTAAATTTTGCGACATTCAGCAACTTGTAGTCAACTAGATTTTTTTATTTTTGACTATTTGCTTTCCTAGTGTAAATAGAGATAGCAATTCAACTGTATTTCCATTTGTACATAGTAATTTGGAGAACAAGTCATTTAAAAGCACAATTGAAGAATAGATATGGAAAGTCTAATTGGTTAAAGATAGGAAGTAGGACAGATAGATAGGAAGGAGCTTTAAATGAACAGTCATGTCCCTCTTAAATCTCCACTTGACTTTAAGTAAAGCAGACTACTTGTCTTCTCTCTCTTACTCTCTTACATATAGCTTATAGAATTTGTCGAAACACTAAAAAATCAAAACTAGTTGTAACACATTATCGATATTAAAAAAAATATTATATTACAAATTGACGTGTGTGTGTCCGCATAGTTGGTGCGTTGTCTTAATGTGTTAGGGTTGATTTGCACGCTCACAAGTAGTGAGCAGTTGTGCAAATTACTTGTGTTTGTGTATGCACAAGTAGTACATTTGGAATTTTGGACTAGTTGTTGTGGCTTGCAAGTGGCAAGTGGCAGTGTCAATTAGGCAAGTGATTGGCCTTATGAATAATAATTCATTCATTCTTATTTCTAATCCAATACAAAATTCCCTGCAAACGGACCTCTACCACTATACTATGATAAAAATTACAATTCTAACAGGGATGCTAATTTTTGATATATTCAACATTTGGCGCCGCTGTCGGGGAATTTTAAGATGGATTGGTTTAAGATGTTTGATTAAATAGAATCATTTTCTTGTATAATCAAATAATTTTAATGTATTTTTGAAAGGATATACAAATGGAAAATTATAGATCTAGGTTCGATAGGAAAGAAAAGATTTTCAATGCAAGTAATAATTATGGAAGTAAAATTTATTACCCTCATTATTCTAATGAGAGCTTGTTGAATCAACTTTACGAGAAAGATTTAGAAATTAAAGACCTTAAAGAATTTCGTAACATATATTTTGAGAGTAAAAGGGAAGAATATGAAAAAATTTGCAATGCTCAAGATCATATAAAGTATTTGGTGACAAACCTAGATGAAGCTAATAATGAAAAAAAAAACTTAATACAACAAATTCATGAGTTTGGAGTCAAGGTTGATACATATAATATTCAACAAATAAATTATCTAAAGAAAATAAGTCTTTACAAGCTTTGATGCAGGTTATTAAGCAAGAACGTGATAGTCTTATTCATGAGGTTACATACATCAAAAGCAATACATCTATAAAAGATAAAGAGCACAAAATTCAAATTAGTGTAATGAAGAAGGGTTTGTCTAATCTATTAGAGGACTTAACTACCAATTTAAAAGACAAGGAGTTAATTATTGCCTATGACACAATGCAAAAACAACAAATTTGGATGCTTGAAGCAAAAATACAAGAGAATTACAAAGAACAAAACATGCTTAAAGGACAAATTTTTGCATTCAATCAAGAAAGAAAAGTTCTTATTACAAAGAATGGAAATTCCATGGTAGAAGTTGCATTACTAATAGAAGACAAAAGATCTCTTTTTGAAAAATTAAACAATTATATGAATGTTGAAATATTGCCTTTGAAGAGTAAATTCTTTGATGCATTGAGTGAAAAGGATCAAGCAATTATACAAGCTAATCATCTTGAAGATGAACTAAAGAAGCCCAAAACCAAAATGAATTTTCTTAATGATCAACAAGATAATTATGTGAAGGAGGATGCTCATTTGCTACAAGAAAATGTATCTTTGAAAGAACAATGTCAAACATATCTTAATATAGCTTATGCCAAGGTTAAAGGTGAGAATATTAGACTTAATAATGAATTATCAATTAAAAAATGTTTAACCTCCATAGAAGTGTTTGCAAATAAAAAAGTTAACAAAATTGAAAGAAATGAAGACACTCTAAAAGACCAACAACTTGTATTACTTGATGAAAATCAATGCTTTATTCAAGAAGCTAAAGTTTTGAAGAAAAATAATATAATACCATATTATAAAGTTTTAATTTTGACAAGTAAAAAAATTCTTATATGTGTCCTTCATCAAAAAATAAAAAGTCCAACACTTATCTAAATGTTATATATCCACACAAAAGTAGAAATAATCAAAGTGGGACTATAATTATGAAAAGAAATCATACAAATGGTTTTTCTACTAAACAAAACTATAATTTGGCTATTGTGTCTTTGATAATGAAACAAGAATATATTAAATCTTGTATAATACTATTCTTTCTTATAGAATATAAAATATATGCAATAAAAATATTGGTCAAAGGATATAAAATTCAACAAAGAATGTGGGACCCTGATGGGCTATACCATTGATTTTATTGGGATGTAATTAGGAGGAATAATTACTTACATTAATTTCTAAACTAAAAATTTATTTGAAGTAAAATATAATGAATAAATAAATAAATAAGACTTTAAAGACTTTTGAAAAATAAGGCTAGAAGTTAGTGTTGAAAGATTATTTTAAATAATTAAAAAAAAATCAATTCAAATTATCAAGATTTTTAATATTAAAAATTTCCAAGTGATTATAATCAACTTATGAAGAAAGGATCTATAATAACAAGTATAGAATTAAATTAAAATAAAATAAAATAGTATGAACTAGCTAATTTGTTCAATCAAATGGATAATAGAACTAATTTTATTTAAGATATGTAATCAAAGACTCTACATCATTGATAAACTAGATAAAGTTGAAGAAATATAATGAAATGCAAAGAAGGAAAAAAAAAATGAAACTAATGTTATTCTATTAAGATAAACAAATTGAGATTACACCTATAGAAATATTTCCTTTTTTCTAATGTAATTGATGAAGACAAATTGCAACAATGGCAAAGTTCTAATTTATTAATTATCATCAATAAATTTTATTACAAATTTGACAAATGTGAAGATACCATTGAAACCATTGATGAAGTCAAACCATTCAAGAAAATTAAATCAATTTTAAAATATATAAATTATAAAATATCATTAGATGGGATTTGGGGGGGCTGGAGGGCCGTTTCAGGCCTGGCCCCAGCTCCATTCCCCTGGCCCCCATCGAACGCGGGTGTCAGAATTTTTTTTTTTCAAAAAAAAAAAAAAAAATTTTAAGTTCTTAAAATGAAAAACAAGGTTAAAAAAATTTATTTTATTTTATTTTTTCAAAAAATCTGACCTGGCAATTGCTTGGCCAGGTCAGCACAGGCAGGGAACAGCGGGTTTCAGCAGATTTCGACTGGGTTTCGGCTAGGGAACTCACAACCTTCCCCAATGGCTAAATCCCATCTAATGCCTAAACATCAATGGAAGAATAAGCTAGTGAACAAGTCAAGGTCGACTGCCAAGGTCAGCACAGGCAGGGAACAGCGGGTTTCGGCAGATTTCGACTGGGAACTCACAGCCTTCCCCAATGGCTAAATCCCATCTAATGCCTAAACATCAATGGAAGAATAAGCTAGTGAACAAGTCTAAAATTTGTTGAAGCTTTTAAATATAAAGAGAATTGCTTAACCCCTAAAGGACCGGACTGTGTTTTTGGGCTGTATAAATTTTTTGGGCAGGTACCTACAAGCGGAGATTTTCATATTTGGGGCTGAAATTTTAATAGAATGTGGGGGCGAGGAAGATCTTTCATATGCACCAAATTTCATGACATTTGGAAATACGAGTCAAAAGTTATAGCCCAATATGTTACTTTTTTTCCCAACCGGGCAGTTCGGGCAGATCAGAAAAAATCACTTTTTTCAAAAACAAAAATTTGAAATTGATTTTCTAGAGTTTTATATACACAAAAAGCTTTGAATCATTCCATTTTGATCAATGAGTCAAAAGTTATGAGGATTTTTTGTTTGTGGGCAGTTTTGGATTTCCTACTCTAAAATAAACTTTGAAATCCTTTATCTTACCCAATTTTCAATATTTTTGGACAAAAATAAAATCGTAGGATGTAGATACATTATTACAACTTTTCGACCATTGGGATTGGGAATTTTTAATTCCATATTTAAATTGTAAATAATTTAGTATTTTTAATCATTCTCTACTACTACCTAATTACTATTTTTTTCCTATATGTTGTACTATTCCAAATGATCTGAAATTTTTCAAGCAAGTGGCCAACTTGTTTAGGAAAACAAATCCAAAGAAGCACCACCATTTAGGTCATTTTTTCATAAAAATGTGAGCTTGTGAAGTGCAGCTGCCCTACTTTTCGCAGGGTAAAAAAAATGATTTTAGTTAATTTGAATGCTTATATCTTGCAATCCACCCGGTGGAAATGTCTGAAAATTTTACTACATGTTTTTGATACTATATAATACAAGATCCTACGGTTAGGTATGTCAAAAAAAAGTATTTTTTCAAAATTTTGGTACTTGTACTAGAAATGGCAGTTTTGGAGCGTTTTTGGTGAAAGTATAGTGACGGTCCTTTAAGGGTTAAATATAATAATGACACTCAAAAAGATCTCAAGAAAATACTAATTAAAAGCAAGTTTATCAACAAGACTAATATTGAAAAATGTTCCAAGTATTATTGCTAAAGGTGTCAATAATTTGTATAATGTTGACTGTTGAGTGAATGAGTTTGCATGTACCTATTACTAAGTATAGTTGCATTAGTAGAAGTTGCAAGATAATGGCAATTCGAGACTTGAAATATTGAAAAGGTAGTAGATTGAGCAACAAATGAATCATAAAGACAAGCATCAAAAGATGGAGAAATTAACAAGGACGTCAATTAGTCTAAGTAAGGGGCTATGAAGTCGACTAGATTTTTTTATTTTTGACTATTTGCTTTCCTAGTGTAAATAGAGATAGCAATTCAACTGTATTTCCATTTGTACATAGTAATTTGGAGAACAAGTCATTTAAAAGCACAATTGAAGAATAGATATGGAAAGTCTAATTGGTTAAAGATAGGAAGTAGGACAGATAGATAGGAAGGAGCTTTAAATGAACAGTCATGTCCCTCTTAAATCTCCACTTGACTTTAAGTAAAGCAGACTACTTGTCTTCTCTCTCTTACTCTCTTACATATAGCTTATAGAATTTGTCGAAACACTAAAAAATCAAAACTAGTTGTAACACATTATCGATGTTAAAAAAAATATTATATTACAAATTGACGTGTGTGTGTCCGCATAGTTGGTGCGTTGTCTTAATGTGTTAGGGTTGATTTGCACGCTCACAAGTAGTGAGCAGTTGTACAAATTACTTGTGTTTGAGTATGCACAAGTAGTGCATTTGGTCTAGTTGTGTTGGCTTGCAAGTGGCAAGTGGCAGTGTCAATTAGGCAAGTGATTGGCTTTATGAATAATAATTCATTCATTCTTATTTCTAATCCAATACAAAATTCCCTGTGAACGAACCTCTATCACTATACTATGATAAAAATTACAATTCTAACAAGGATGTTAATTTTTGATTCAACACAACTATACTGTTTTTTCAAGAGAAGTTGCAAAAATGATTTTTTTCCTTCACTACTTGTTGCAAGAAACAATTATTTTTCCCACTCTTCATATTAATAAAAGGTACGCATTGACTTGTCCATGAGTAAATAGCACTAGAAGCAACTAATTCAGATGGGCTTGGGCTTGAAAAAGACAAGTTCTTTGTAATTAAAATTGGATGGTAGGAGGTAAAACAATCCATGTGGGATATGTAAATGAGGGTCTCAACCGCTCCTAGTTAAGTCAAAAACATGAATGTCTTCAAAGTAGAATAATTTTTTTCAAAATTTTTGGACTAAGTTAATTTGGAAAATCAATCTATATTTCATCTCTGAAAATCCTTTTGAGATTTAGAGCCTCCAATCAAAAAGTTATGAACAAATTTCAAAGAGGAGCTAAAAAGGACATTTTTTTGCACATTTTCAAACATCTTCTTTGAATTTTGTCCATAATGTTTTTTTGTAGACTCATAATCACAACCGGATTTTAGAAGATGAAAATTAGATTTATTTCTCAACTTTTCTTAGTTCAATTTTTTTTTAAATGTTATTTTATTATGCCAAAATGAGGTTTGAAATTCTACTTTGGACACAATGACTACTTTTTGACAATGAGCAGTCAAGCTTTCATCTTTAAATTATCTCAAATCTTTTTGAGGGTTTTTGATGGACAATTAACTTCATTATACAAAAGACCTCTCCATCCGCCATTGCCACTGATAAAATGTTAATGAAGAAATTCTTACATGCTTTTATTAGAAAATTTATTGATGGTAAGTAGTCTTTGAACTTTACATTGGACTATTTTTTACAACAACTTAGTCATTTAATTCTTGTTGTTTTCAATAGGGTCCTAAACCCTAAAACTTTGACATATTTCCATTGAATTCAACAATTGGCGTAGTTAGTTTTCCAAACAATTTTCAAGATTTTCGGCAATTATTATAATAATTTTTTGAATTCACAATATCTTTAAAAAACAATTAATTTCTATCAAAGTTGAAAAGGGACTACAATAGATTGACTTCCAATGAGTGCTTTTGCTATTTCTAAAGCCCATGATTTACACAGTAATGAAAAGGGATGATTTCCAAGATCACCCATTTGTCCTTTAACCCTTAAATGACAAGCTAGTCATTGTGGAAATCAAACTATTTGGGAATAGTGTAAATTGTTGGCTTAAAAAAATGAAAAAGCACTCATTTGAAGACAATCTACTAAAGAAGACATTCCCTTTCACACAAAATTTGAAGGATGAATAATTGCACTTCTATCCCACAGAGATTCCTTGTCATTCCTTGACCAAAAAACGTCGTCACCATCTTTTATGGGTTAAGGGTTAAAGGTTGTCACTGAAATATGACTACACTAAATAGTGAAATTAGGTTGCCTTAGCAATTAGGTTGCCTTATTTCAAGAAAATCACTTTACAAGCCAACCAATCAACAAATATGTCTACTTTTTTGTTTGTTTGTTTACATAGAGGTTCATAAGTCGCACATGCATAAATTTTTAATTCAAAAAAGTAGTAAATTCGTGTAAAGAAGCAATACATATTTATATAGTGTAGAATGTCAAGAAATTAGTGTGAGGCAACCTAATTTCACTATTTAGTGTAGTTGGCTAAGGACTCTTTTTTCTCATTTCTTGACAAAATTAAAGGGAGTAGATGGGACAGAGGCACATAGTCTTTCATATTGCAGCTGCTTCGGTTGCAATAAGAAAATGAAAGAATCTGGTTTGACAATACCGGAATTAAGAAGAGAACAACTGAAGGGATGCGGTGGTCGAAGCTTGAACAGATTTGACCAAGAGAAAGTCCCCACACAACCTACTCAAGAAACCCAAACTTGAAGTTGACAAACGAAAGTCTGCACAAGAAGTAATCAAGTTAGTGAAGAGCATTGCATGCGTTGGCCAAAGATGAAACAAAATCGGATATAAGAATTGACCTACTCAAATGCGTACAACTCATTACATGGGTTGGCAAGAAAACTGTCTAATAGAATTGGACAAAAGCAAAGTCTCTACGCATGATCTACTCAAAGTAGTGAGACACATTGCTTGTAGTGAGGGCAAGAAACAAACATAATTGGACAAAAGCAAAGTCTCCACATGACCTACTCCAAGGGAATGAATTGAAGATCATTGCGTGCATTGGTTCAAAAATAAATAGAATTCAACAAGAGAAAGTCTCTACATGATGCACTCCATTCAGTGAAGAAATCAAATTGCAAGAATTTTGAGGGTCAAAACCAAATAGAATCGCATAAAAAGTAACTGACAAAGAGTGACTCTCTCATAACCTTGTTGCATGTTTTCAGTCCCCAGTTTCGCAAGTGCGTTGCATCCACAACAAGCCTGCGGACGAAGGCGAGCACTGCGACATCATGTGTCCCGCTGACAATACCATGAACCTCTTCCAATTTGCCGCCCTCAACTTGGGGCCTCATCCAACTGGAGCACATCGGCTTTTCTGCCATCTGGCTGGTCCAACTCCTCGGCACATTGCGTCAGAAGGACAGCGACCAGCATCAACCGCACCTGTTGCGTGTCTACAGCTTCCATGCGCCCAAGGACAGAGGCAGCATCGCGGTGTTCAACTTGATGGATCCTTTGGGGACGGTGCTCCTGCCGAACATCGTGCGCAAGATCGTTGCAAGAAGTAACATCCAATTCTCTGAGGGACAGTTCTAGAATCGTGGGCTCACTGGGCTGGCTTATCTGCTGGAGGGCAAGCCTAAGCTACAAAGCCTGCGATCCTTCGATGTCAGCGTCTTCAACACCAACTCACTAGTGAGAGTCTTCATCCCTAGAATCATATCCTTTTCTTTTCTATTTGAAGTGCCACTCTGAAATTTGTAAAGTCATTAGAGATTGAGGTTTAAGTGTAAGTTTTGCAATGGTGTTGCCCAAAGAAAATTAGGGTTACAACACCAATTCAAGTGAGTATTAATCAGATTAGGGCCAAGATCTCATTGCAATTAATTGTTGCAGGAAAAGATCAACTCGCGAAAACGGAGATCCTACTCAATATAAAATCTATTGGCAAGGTTGTTTGCTATGGGACGAAATCAGGTGTGCTTTCTTTTGGAGTCGTTGCTGAAGAAATCGCTTGTGTGTTCACAAATTTACAAATTTCCTGGCCATCCGGCATCATCTACCATGTTCAGTTTACAGGTTAGTACAAAATATCCACAATCTACTTATGCTTAATCCAAATAATGCTCCATGTAACTCTTCATCACGTTAATCTTTATTGCAACATCTTTGTTGTTTCTTTCCTATTGGGAGAGAGAAAGAAATGGTTTGAAAATGTAAATTTTATGATTCTAATGAGAGTGACACATGTGCTAAAAGCAATAGTAGCATTTTATGGCCCATTACTGCAAAAACTGAATTTCTTGTGGCATTGGTTACAAGAATAGCGCCATTGCAAGCTTGTCGAGTATGATTATTTTGTGTTTTCAAAATTCATACTAAAGATTGTACTAGCATCACTCCCAAAAGCAAATTTCTTGTGTCTAGTATCATTGTGACATTGGTTGTAGGAATAGTGCCATTGCAAGATTGTTGAATACGAACTTAATCTTAATCAAAGATTATGGTAAGGAATTGTACTGAAGATTGTTTAGAAACACATATGAAAATCAAGCATTTTTAATTGGAGTAGAGACACTAACGATTAGCCTCTTATTGTAAACCTCTTGCTCTTGTGTGCCACATGTTTGCTTTCTAACAATGTGTATTATTTACAAGTGTGGGCGACCCAGAAACTAAGATTTTCAGCAAAGAAAGGAGCTTCACAATGCTCGTATTGCCAGGGTGTGAATCTTGCCCTACCCTTGTGGATATTTGGGACTCATATACAACTCCAGCATGACACTTGACCACATCATTCAACATGATCCTCAGTTGCTGATATCTTAAGCTATGCAAATCAATACTTGACGACAGGCGAAAGTGTTGCTTGTTATCAGTGCACATCTCCGACCTCACCTGTACTAGATACTCATCAACTTACTTTGGGATCAAAGGAGCAGGTGACACCAATTATTGCAAAACATGGTTCTTAGATGGTTAGAAATCATGATTTATACATGTTGCAAAATATATTGTGATTTGTTGCCTGGATTAGTGTTTAAAAAGGGGTTGTCAAAGCTTTGATTCCTACTCCATGGTTTGTATATTGGTTATCAAATTAACCTTCAAAGTACTTCACTAATTTGTACTACTAGTGCATGTTACAAAAAGAAAGTACATATCATTATAAGTTTTACAAAGGAAGAATATTTTTACCTAGTACAAGTGCTCTTCATTTTGAAGAATCATTACAAGTATCATTTGTAAAATCAATCTTCTTTTGTAAAAAGTTATAACCATATGTAAATTCATTTGCAACACACACTACTGTTAGAACAAATTGGTGTAGCCCTCCAAAGTTTTGGATTTTGATTATGAAATAGAATTGTTCTACAAGCCTGCTCTGGCACTCTCTAATGCTTGAATTCTTGGCCTGACCCATGTTTTTCAATTACAGGTTTATGCAACCATTGGGATCAAAAATACCAATGGTGGTGATTGAAGACAATCACAAGGTGGAATCCCAAGCAGGGGGGCTGCAATTCAGCGCCTATGAATCTCATTTTGTTGTCCCTTCGACGGTGAGCAAATCCTATCACTACAACAAAAGCAATGTTTTATGACTGCAAAATATGACTGCAATGAGTCGCAAAATCAAAAAATATGACTCACGCAGAAATCACTATAAATGACTTGGAATATGATTGGTTGCAGTCGTTTAGAAGCAGTTGCTTCAGACATCAATCATATTGGCAGTCATATAAGTTGAGGGATATAATAGCCATAATTAGCCATAGTATGATAGTATGCCAACAAGGCGTATATTCTGACTATCTTTGACTTTTTCTTGAGCTGCCCAAATAAATAAAAAAATCTTACGTGGAATATAACTACGTTGAGTCATATTTTTTGATGACGTGGAATATGATTGAGGTGAGTCATATTTTTTGTTATTGTGGAATATGACTGCGTTGAGTTATATTTTTTGATAACATGGAATATGACTGCGATGAGTCATATTTTTTGTTATTATGGAATATGACTGTAGTGAGTCATATTTTTTGTTGATGTGGAATATGACTACGGTGAGTTATATTTTTTGTTAATGTAGAATATGACTGCAGTGAGTCATATTTTTTGTTGATGTAGAATATGACTCAAGTGAGTCATATTTTTAGCTAATGTTGAAATATGACTCTCTTGAGTTATATTTTTGAACAATGTAGAATATGACTCTTACGGGTCATGTTCTTGGTTGGCATGGTAGTTCACGTGGATATCATTGGTAATTTTATGATTGATTGCAATCATGTTTTGGAAAGCATAGTCATATTTTGGTGTACATAACTATGAACATTATATGATTATAGGTAGTCATATTTGGGCCAATATATATTATGAAATATAACTCAAGCAAGTGATATTTCTAGATGATTAACAATCATATTTCTTAGATTTGTGTGTGCTATTTGTAATTGAGGTAATTGAAGTGATTGAAATTCAAAATAGCTTCAATTACAAACTACAATCATGTTTTTCATACATTTTAAATGGATTTGACACATTGCAATCATACATTAAAACGATTTAACAATTGAATAAAAGATTCATGTAGTTAAAAACAAATACATATGATTTTAAATATATACAAGAAACAATTATATTAGAGAGGGAATATATAAGAATGAATGTGACTCTTTTTAATGATATTTATAATTTATTAATCACAAATACAAAATATGTATATCACAATAAATTATTTACACAAGTCAATAGAGACTATATTTCTTACAATAATATGAAGTGAGTTGCAAGTAGCCTCCAATGACTTTGTTCCAATTTTGTTGCCTGCATATACAATTAAAGAAATAAGAAGTTAATTTTTAATGAACATACAACAAAGCTCAATCTTCAAAAGTTTACAACAATAAAAAATATGTAATACAAATTTAGGGTAAGAAGAAAAACAATGGTGATGCAAGGAACAAGAAGAAAAAAGGCAACAAGTGCTAATTGTTAAATGATAACAACAAATACAAGTTAAGATGCACAAGAAACAATAAGGAGCAACTACTAAGAGGTAACAAGAAACAACAAAAAAGAATTAAGATGCAACAAAAAGAAACAAGAAACAAAAAGAGAGAACAAAAAGTAAGAAATAAGAAATAATAAGAAAAAAGAATTAAGATGCAAGAACAAAAAAAACAAGAAGCAAGACTGAAGATGCAACAAAAGACAACAAATAAAAAGCAAGAGTGAATTCAAGATGCAACAAAACACAACAACTAAGATACAAGAGTGAACTCAAGATGCAACAAACCACAACAATTAAGAAATAAGAATGAACTCAAAATGCAACAAAATACAATTAAGAAGCAAGAGTAAAGATACAACAAAACACAACAACTAAGAAGCAAGAGTGAAGATGCAACAAAAATAACAACTAAGAAGCAAGAATAAAGATGTAACAAAAAACAACTTAGAAGTAACAAAGTAGAAACAACAATAGGTAAGAACTAAGAGACAACAAAAGGTAAGGAAGAAGAGTCAAAAGAAGTAGTGGCTTGGATTTTAAAACCCTAAAAAGTGGTGGCTAGGGTTTCAAAATCCTTAAAAAGTAGTGATTAGGTTTCAAAATTTTAAACAATGGTTTGTTTATATTATTTTTGATTGCCCATGTTTTTCTTAGGTTGCCCAAAAACAAAAAAATGTTACTACTATGAAAATATGACTAATAATATAACTCAATGTTTTCAAACAAGTTCCCTACCGTTCCCTATGAAATACTTTGGTGTTCCCAACAGACGTATGATATACGCCCATGAAGTACAAGGCTCAAAAACGACTGGTAGTCATATTTCTTCCCAAGGTATTGACCTTCAAGAATATGACTGCAAGTAGTTGCTAGTCATCCTTAGTCATATTTTTGCAGTCATAAAACACTGCCGTTGTTGTAGTATACAACAGCTTTTATTACTCCTTTGTGACTGGCGGAATTCATTTCGTCATGCTGGGAGACTTTATCGATTACAAAAGAACAAGTGCAGCAACAACTTTGTTTTCTCCCCCATTCCTCCAACTAGATGAAATAAGGATGTGACCTTCCAAGAGTCTTTCAGGTAACACATTTCCATAAACTTACTCAAACCTCATACCTCAAAAGATCCAACGGCCCTCACGTGAATATTTCAAAAAGGTGTCACAGTTCAAGAGTTTTGGCTCGACAATGGAGGCAACACAATTTGAAATCTCTATAATGGAAACGGTAGGTTCTAAAGTCCAGAATTACACAAGGGCTAGGTTTGGAAGAAAATGTGAAATGGTCACGTACCCTTAAGACATCAATCGTGAGGTTTGGCAACCTCATGCTGGATTTCTTAGAGGTCTGGAACCATTCATGGGCCTTTTCATCTCGACCTCACCCGTGAAGATCTATCCGAGTAAACTCCTTCTCCATTTTATTTTTTGTAGTTGGGTAATTTCGCATTTCTTTACCCCTCGTTGCAAATTGGGGATCTCTGATATTTCAATATGCGAACTCAAATTTTCCATTCATGGGGTAAATAATAATTTTTTTGTGTACGGGTTGGTTTTCCATCTCAATCTTGGAGTTTGTTGGTGTTAGATTAATTCTTCCTCAATTTCTTTGTTATCTCTATCCACAAGGAGAGATAGACATCTAGCAATGGTGCACAATGGGTCAAAAGTTATGTAGGCAAACAAAACTAATACAAGCGTTGAAAGCAATAGTGTCATGTTAAGGCCTATTATTCTTAACCAATGCATTGTTTTAAGTTTTGCACGTAATTAGTACTAGTCTTTATTGACTTTTCTAGTACTTTACATCCTTTAGATGTTAGCCCAGTATTTAGACATAGAAAAGTATGGCTGGTGCTTGCATTTGCTTCACATTTCAATCTCACACAACTCACTGCAAAGTGAAAACTTCCAAATCAGATTGGCACATATTCTATTAAGAACATTCTGCTGCATTACTTGGGGATACGCTTTTCAACCTTTTCTACTCTGTTGATTGTGAACACACGTAAAGTTGTGGAGTAATGGGTTAACATTCTCCGATTCTATTGCAACTTCTGATCGGGCAGGTTATTTTTCAGGGATGGACCAAGCACGCTACACGGCTACAGACACTAGAAGAAACTTGCGTTTTTTCTGACATGCCAATAAACATGGTTACGTGTTTAGTTTAACGTCAAGCATGTCTACTGTGGATGTCTAGGAAAATCCGTCAAGATTGACAGGACAAAAACACGAAGAATTTGAAAAAACATGTTGTGTTTTTAAAGCAACATTACAACAAACATGGTCAAAAAAGGAGACAGAAATGTGCCATGTAGCAGCCACGTAAGCGCCACGTATGCAGGCGGGCAGTGCCCCATGGAATTTCTTAAACCTGACCTGTTGATGATGTGGCACTTGACATCATACTATTTGAAAAAAATTCTACTGTTTTCAGCAACATCAATATAGATGTCTAAAAGAATTTGAATGTTGTTTTTTGCGATGTCCACTTAGACATCTAAACATTTTTTTAAACGTCAGCTTAGATATACACTATACACAATACACCATACAAAAAAAGACATATAAAATACACCATATAAAATACATTGTATATCATACACAATACAAAATAGGCCATATACAATATATTATATACCATATACAATACTTTACATCATATACCATATATAATACGCAATATACTATATATTATACACAATATGTCATACATTGTACACCATATATAATACGCAATATATTATACAACATACACAATATATTGTATTGGCAATTATGTCAAATGGCCTAAAAAGCCACTTATTATAAGTATATTGACATGACAAGACAACCTACTTATACAAATGTGGTGATAGGAGCAAAGACAAAGCATATGGGATATGTGAAACTTAGAGATTATATTTTATGAGAAAACATTTGGACATCTCAATTGACACGTTAGTTGACATTGCAAAAAATATGTAGACATCCTCTAAGACATCTCAGTTGATGTGCTAGTTGACATTGCAAAAAACATTTAGATGTTTTAGAAGATGTCTCAGTTGACGTTTTAGTTGATGTCTTCAAAAATAGTGTTAATCTAAATGTTTTTGACTATGCTTTCACCAAAAATGCTCCAAAAATGCCATTTCTAGGACAAATACTAAAGTTTAGAGAAAAAACAACATTTGTACACATGTAACCTTAGGATCTTGCAATACACTAATTTGAGAAGATGTGGAAAAAAATTCAAAAATTTCCATTGTATAGATTGCAGGATATTAGTGTTCGAATTGACAGAAATTCTTTAATTGGCTTTCTAAGAAAATAGGTAGCTACACTTCACAAGGCCACATTTATATACAAAAATGCCCATATTGATGGTACTTCTTTGGATTCATTTTTCAAGGCAAGTTGGCTACATGCTTGAAAAATTTATGATCCTTTGGAATTGTAAAACATATAGGAAAAAAATAGTAAGTAGAAAAAAAAAATAATGATTGAAAATACGAATTTTGTCAAGAATTTAGTTATAGAATTGAAAAATGTCAATTCCAATGATTGCAATGTTGCAATAAATAATCTACATCCTACAATTTTATTTTTTTACAAAAGAATTGAAAATTGAGTTAAATAAAGGACTTTAAAGTTTATTTTAGAGTAGCAAATCCATAATTGCCCGTAAACTAAAACTCCTCATAACTTTCATCTCATTGATCAAAATGAAATGACTAAAAGCTTTTTACACATATATAAATCCAGAAAACCAATTTCAAATTTTTATTTTAGAAATTAAGAATTTTCTTAGTAGCCTGTTAAGCAATGAAAATTACATACCATGTATTCAAAATTTAGGGAAATTATTGTGCCTTAAAGGTACCCTTTGGCACATGTTGTGTGAAAATTTCAAAGAAAATAAAAATAAAAATTCAATTAAGAGTGAATTGCCCAAAATCACAAAAACAGTGTTTGGGAATTTAGAGGTTAAAATTTTCAAACGGCGTCAACATGTACTGAAGTGGCATACCACTTCAGTTTCATTGGACATCAAATACCATTTTTTTAAAACCATGTAATGTGGTTGCCCTTCCCATGTCTTTTTCATATGTAGTCAACATTTCACCTCAGCCCCCAATAATTTTTAGAAACTTATCCATAGTCAAATCGTAAGCCCATGCGGCCATGCAAGTCATTTCTACTCTATAAAGTATAAATCTTATGAAAATGAATATCTATTGTGATTTTTCCTCTAAGATGTATTATTCTTGATGCTAATTTTGAAGAGCCTTCAACTATAGAAAATGAAGATTTGCAGTGGATTCCCTTGTACAAAATGTTGAATTGAAAAATCATAACCATTCATTATAAAAATCAAATGTTTGATGCTAAAACTACACTTCAAGAAGACATCATTCTTAAGAAAAAATTAATTAGAATAATGAATAGTTTTAATAAGGATTTCATTCACTTCAAAGTTCAATCAATACCAAAATGTAGTGCCTTCTGCGTTTCTGGTTTAAATGTTGTTAAAGTAATAGTAGAAGGTTAATACCTACTTTTACAATACTATTACTTTACTACACCGTCAAGATAAATTTTGATTAACAAAATAATGAAATGGAACAAAATCTCAATTTATAAAAGAAGAGTTGCCTCATAAAATTCCAAGTTGATAGCAATATTGTTTTTGAACATGTAAACAAGAATTTGCACTGGAAGTATTGAATTTGAGTATTGAACATATGAAGATTGCAATGTCTTTTAATATATTTGCAATCCAATTATTTTGAAGCCTTTAATGGAGAATGGAAAAAATGTAGCACATAATGGAAGTGAGTGCAAAGTCATTTTTTTGTTTCCAATATTCTTTGTTGTTTGGGAGAAGATATGAATAATAACTTTAGCAAAAAAAGAATTTTATTTGCAATGCAGTCAAAAAATGAATCTTCAAAAATTGACAACAAAATATGTTTTACTATGAAGTATTTGGGAGCATAAAGACAAATATTTACATATAGTATATATACTATAACACATTATACCAATTTTTTAAGACTTGTTAATACTATTTGTGCTATATTGGAAGTATAATAGAAAATGAAGTCATTCCATAGTTTTCCCATCCATGCATGCAAGGTTTTTGAGAAAAGATGCCAAAGAACTATCCCTTCTTTGTATTTTTCACATGTGATTAGCGTTTTACCTCAGTCTATAGTAAGTTTCAATAACTTACCTGTAGTCAAACTTAAATCCTTTGCCAACGTGGCAGTTACTTGTTTCTCAAGACGTCAGGAGAAATGTGACTATATTTTTTGTGATGTTCTCTGAAACATGGACATTAGATAGGACAGAAGCTTGTTATGATCCTAACGTTGACGTGTTTCTTGCAACATCCAAGTGAATTAAGCCTCCCGTAGCCAAAGTCCCATTTCTTTGCTCATGTTTTAAAAAACATTCTTATTTCATGCTAACATCTAAAAAAACAGGGGCTCCTACTAGTGAGAGATTCAAGACTATGTTGGTGGCTAAGTACCGAGTTTGGATGGATTCTGTCACAAGATCATTTCTTTAATTGCAAAGGATTGAGATCCAAAAGATGTTGATGCTAGACAATTTCAAGAGGCAATCACTCTAGAAGTTGCATTTCATGAACTAGTAGGAGCAAATATCAAAGTGACAACCTATACCAAGTACTCAGGTTAGTCTCATTGCCCGCATTTGCTTGTTTTCTTGGTTCCTAGGGAATTTCAAAAACTTGGTGTACTCTAAACTTTTGAACTAAATGAACCATCATCAAGTTAGATCACATATCACCAAGGTTGTTGCCAAAAATATGCCCTCAAATTCTACATAATAAATAGATGTCCACAAAAACACAATGTTTGACGCAAAGGCATTTAGAAAACCCAGCAATGGACCTTTATATCAATTGTATAGAACATTCGAATGCCATTCTTGGACTTCATCTAATTCTAGCTCTCGGAAAAATTTGCTCAGGAGTAGGTCATGCTACCTTGGAGCTCATAAAGACACTTCAGTGCGTACAGATTGACTCCTCAAAATACTCAAAAAAAGAAGTCTTGGAGTAACAATTTTCTTCGAGGACCAGAGGGAGTCCAACAAACAATTACGGTGTAATTAATTGGAGACAAAACTAGAATAACACTGTACTGGAAAAAATGGAGCAATTCTTGAAGCCATGGCGATAAATATAAAAGAAATATAGCTTACACGGAGCTAAACAAATCAGCTCGCCACCATATGCTCCTGTTCCGTAAAATATTTTTAAACCACATCAAGATAACTGGATTTGGTACAACTCTCGCACAAGAGCCTTCGGGGTGAAAAGAGAATTGCACCTTCAAGCTGACGAAGCAGAAATGAACTACAACCTTAACCAATTTTAATTCCATCAAGGAACACCATATTCATTAAAATGGGAGAATTGGAACCTCTCAAAATAACCTTCCCAATCTCGACCTAAATCACCAAATTCCATTAAAATGAGAGTTTTCAAGTGGAATCGAGCTGAATCGAGCTGAACAAAACCTTTCAATTTTAGGTCAATTCTCAAAGGTTTATGTCAATTTAGCTTGAATCAAGCTAAATTGATATAAAACATTTCAATTTTAGGTCAATTCTTAAAGGTTTTATGTCAATTTAGCTCGAATCAAGTTGAATTGACACAAAACCTTTCAATTTTAGGTCGATTTTGAAAGGTTTTATGTCAATTCAACTCGAATCGAGCTAAATTGACATAAAACCTTTCATCAAATTGACTTAAATTTTTTTAATTTTAGGTTGTTTTTCTTTTAAATTACATTGAAAAACTCTCATTTTGCTGGAAAACTCTCATTTTAATGAATATAGTGTTAAGGACGTCACGTCTCAATCTTCACTATAGAATCAATGATATTTGTAGGCACTTGCATAAACGATTTCAACTCACTCAAGAAATTCTGATCAATTGTGTCCCTATCGTAGAGGACAAGACTGAAATCAACGAGTCGGGACTGACCTAGCTTGAAGAGATGTAGGGTCACCCTCGGACGCCACCAATACTAAAGCGGGAAAAAAATGATACGTGGTTTGTACCTCAAGCCTGCAAAATCAGAAATCATTTGAGCGCCAAGACAAATACCGAAGTTGAGCAATTATTTTCAGCTCCTTTGCAAGCAAACTTCCAGAAGACTGAGTTGAACTTAGTTGAAATAAATTATGCACATTAGCTTAAATAATTGAAAGGCTGTTCGGATTGATGACAATCTGTAAGATAATAATCAACCATTGTCAACAACTTCTATGAATTCACAAAGAGCTCTTGTCAGGTTCCACAGATATTGAAGGATTACACTAGCTAACAATATAATTTATTGTTGGCCACACCACTGCAAACATTAAACTTAAACCTCTCTAATCACACTCAAGAATTGCACAATATCCTGATAATCTGTCATGTTGAGTATACATTTGATTGGACAACTACCAAATGCCAACGCATGTGAGTGCATTGAAAATCCCATTTGCCCTCGGGGTAGTGTCGTTAGAGACGATTGGGTGTAAACATCAATAATCCTGCCACTGCTAAATGAAACTAGACATATTTCAATTTGTAATTAGATGTTCATGAATAATGTGACCTATAAGTAGGATCTACAAGATGATATGTAACTCTACTGGTAATACAACACGAAATTGCATTTCTAGTGTAGTCCTTAGTCAGAGAAAATACCAGACAGCTTGGGCGGATACACAATCCCAGTCCTAGGATTTGAGCAAACGAGACACTGGAGAGCCTTTGGAACTTCCTCGGGCTTCAAATATTTACACCAGGATCATGAGGCTTTCCACACTTTGGCATTATTGGCTTTGTAATCGTTAGCCAGCAATAAACAAGTTTCCAGCCATTAAAATAAATTCCTTAGTCAGTTGGCCCCCTCTCAGTTCCCTGCATTTGCTATTGCACAAACCCCGGAGAACTTGGGTTTTGTAAGATTATAGATGTACTTTGTGACCAAAATATATCTTACTGGCACAAACTCTGAATGTGGATAAGTGTGTGACACAACAACGGCTTGGGAATTTAGGGGCCAAATATGCAAAGTTTTCTTCTAATAAATCTCTTGCACCACTCCAGTTCAAATATTCGGAAAAACTTCCTTCCATCTTGGTGTTGATTTTAGGTATAAAATATCAAAACTTAGAAAAGGAAGGTTGACAATGGAGAAATTCTTTAGGTACCTGCATTCCAGAGCTGCACTAGTGGTTTCCTCTTCCTTCGCCCTAAAGTAGGTGCCCACATATCACAATAAAGATGGAAGTCAAGAACATGAAATACAAATTCACTACCACAAAATATTAACAAATCTGAACGGTTTGCATTCATACATTTTGAGCAGAACTCTTACAAAGACCAATAATAAGTATTCAATGCAAAAGGACTACCAATCAACGCTTCATCAATATCCAAAAATGAAAGGCAAAGAAATTTACTTGCACTCTTCGAAGTATTTGGGACCTGCCTCAACATACCATGTGCGTGCTCATACCTGAAAATTTGGAAAATGAAAGCCAATTTCAGCCTTTCAAATAAGAAACTCAAACCCTCTAATAACATTTTTTTTCAGTGTAAGTGAAGTGCACACTACTTCAAAATTTGAATATTTACATAGTACTATTTTCCACTTGTTTTTGAGAAAAAAAAAAAAAAAACATCACATTCTAACATGACTAGCTCAAGATTGATTGGCATTCTCTCCTTCAATTATATTAAGCATCCTTCTACCCCCATTCAGCTCCTACTAGTTCTTTGCTACATGATTAATGGCAAGATAAGGAACCACCATAGAAACTTCAACTAAGCATTTGTCAGATTCAAAATAACGGATTTGAATTCTTGGGTGCAGCATAGGGCTTTTAGACACTTTTACGTAGGCAAATGCTTACTATATCTTACTTTCACATTCATAATTCCCGGCATCTGAAATCCATGTGTTAAATCCTCCATGATTGTATGCCGTGGTCCATACATCATGACTTCCAAGAACAGCGAAAGCTCAAACCATGTGCGCCAAATAAAACTTTGAATCTCAACTGAGTTCCCCAAATCAAATTTTCATATTCCTATTGGTAAACGATATGAATTGACTGCACCATCGGAGTTGGGAGTTGCAATTCTTAATAGTGTCATAGAACTTGGGAAAGAACTTTTAGACGGCAGGAAGTCCACACAAAACCTGTTATAAACACTACTAGAAAACGCTGAAATTTTAACAAATTTCAGTTGATTTGGTTGCCTTGTTCCGGTCACTTTTCTGTTGATTTCAACAAAAATCTGTTAAAATTAACAGATTTTTGTTGAAATCAACAGAAAAGTGACCGGAACAAGGCAACCAAATCAACTGAAATCTGTTGAAATTTCAGCGTTTTCTAGTAGTGAAAACATGACCTCATTAATACCCTCGGTAACCACCTTACAAGAGCTTGTAGAATTGACCGGAATTGTCAATTAACCCCTAAAGGACCATTGTCCCCTCGGGGGACAAAATGGATTTTGGGCAAGTTCCTATGATCTCAATTTTCAGTGAATTTTTTTGAAACTTTCCCATAAGATAGGAAAACTTATGAGCTTCGTGGGAATATAAATTTTATTTCAATTGGTGCCCGAGAGCAAAAGTTATGGCATCTTAAACATAATTTACACGTCACCGGGCAGAAAAATAAATCTACAAAAATTTGAAATTAATTTTTTAACTTTTTTCTTCTTAAAGATCATATTTTTGTCTACATGTGAAGCTTTGATTCATTCCATTTGGATTAGTAATGTGAAAGTTATGAACAATCTTGTTTTTTGGGCAATTTGAGCATCTTCTTGAAAAAATAACTTATAGGATTCAATTCTGAATGCAATTTTCACAATTTTTCAAAAAAAATTGTTTGACAAGGTTAACTTTTCTATTTAGAACAATCTCACCGTTGAGATTATTGTGTTTCAATTCCATTTTAGAGCTATTAAAGATTTAGTTTTTCTTTCAATCTTGGACCTACTTGTACTGAACAATTTTTTAAAGAATGAAAATCAATCATGTTTTTTTTTAATCTTTTTTTCTAGACTTTCAACTCAATTCTTCAACACAAAAAATTTTAAATTCAAGGTCCATGGTGTAATTTTTTTCCCCAAATGGCATTCAAAGTCATCTGAAATTGCAGGCTAGTGTTCAAAAAAACTTTCTTTTTTCAACTTTGAATGCTAATATCTTCCAATCTGTACGGTCAAACTCCATGAAATTTTTACCACATGATACTAGACTAGTAAAGTACAAGATCCTACGGTTAGATTCTAAAAAAAGTATTTTCTTTGTTTTTTTGGATGAATGCAGCAAAAATGGCAGTTTTGAGTAGTTTTTGATAGAAGAACGGCCCTGGTCCTTTAGGGGTTAAAGATCCAACCCGCAGACAATCTCTAGGATTAATGCAAGACTAGAATCTAAGGAAGAAAATTCAAGCCAATTTTGACTTGGATTCTACCCTAATTAATCCACTTAATATTGATCCACATCTGGAACCGATATACTACTACTACACAAATAATGACTAGTAGAAAACCTTCACAAATGTTCTAGAAACACATACCTTCAAATGGATGCCTGGCTACTTGATGATCCACTACTTTACAAGCCTGAATGGAACATGCAATAGAGTCAGCAACACCCAAAGACAAGAAAGACGATGGGATGGAATAAATTGGTAATAAAATCTGGACGATCAAGAACTTTTAATTCACTCACTCTTCACTCTAATTAGTACAATCTGATACGTTACAAGAAGTTGCAAACAATTTGATAATGGGTGCTCCACAACTATGAAAACCACTCTACACTATCTTCCGAACTTAGGCAACTTTGAACACTTCTTAGAGGGCAGCTTTTTATGTGCAACACTACTATATCGTCAAAACGTCACATACTTCTAAGAAAATCACAAAATTGCATTGGTAATCACGTTGAGCTACAATCAATCAATGTCATAAATTCTGAGCTCCTCTAAAATACTTTATGAGTGTAAATAAATAAATCCGAAAAGATGAGACTCTAGCTGAGTCTAAAATGAAACACAAATGGCTTACTGAAATTAAAAGTGGGCTGATCATATCAAAAAGTGGGAAAATTCAAAGACAGTGAGTGCCACATACTCATACTAATTCAAAAGAACATCGAATGCAAATATTGGAAATGTAGAAAGCAAATTTGGTCAAGACTTTACACCACAAAATTGTGTGAAGAGTCAAAAATACTCGCGGGCTTCTCTTTAGCTGTATAAGTAATGTTTCCATCCAGGCCATGACTCGGGACGAGGGCGGACCTTCGGGACAGACACTTCTAGATAGGCCGGAAGGGCCTGCGGTCCACTCGGGCCATGACGTAGTGGGTAGTCGACGCGAGATTGAACCCCGCCAAGGATGTTTCCATGGGGAAGTAGTTGCAAATGAGGTTCCGTTGGCTCCGCGAACCTCATTTCCTCATGGGACCATTCGTGGGCTTCATGGACACCTAGGCCAGGTAAAAATCCTTCCTAGTCTTTTTCTTTTTCTTACTTATTTTTTATTTTTTTCGGTAGGTTCATTTAAATCCATCCTTGGAAATAGTCTTTTTCTTTTTCTTACTTTTTTTTTTTTTTTTCGGTAGGTTCATTTTGCATTTTTAAAACCCATCTTTGGAAATAGTCTTTTTCTTTTTCTTACTTTTCTTTTTCTTTTTTCGGTAGGTTTATTTTGCGTTTTTAAAACCCATCTTTGGAAATTTTGGGGCTCTAATTACTCCAAATATGACCTCAAAGTTTTTGTTTGCGGTAAAAAAAAAATTTAGCTCTTTTAGGAAGGACAAGGGAAGAGAGTAGGAGGAATAGGAAAAAGCGTTTGCTTTGAATGATATGTTGAATATATTTTGTCCAATCATTTTTTTTTGGAGGTTTATTTTTCATTTTTAAATCCGTCCTCGGAAATTGGGGTCTCCAATTATTCCAAATATGACCTCAAAGTTTTTGTTTGTGGTAATCCAAAAATTTCTAGCTCTCTTTAGGTTGGACAATCTTTGGCCAAGGGAAGAGAGCTGGAAGAATAGGAAAAAAGTGTTTGTTTGAATGATACGTCAAAGAGATTTTGTCCTACCAAGCGCAAATTTTTTAAATGAGTTTAAATGTTATTTTGTCTTGTCAATTGAATATGTATTCATATGTTTTTTGAAGTTTTTTAATGCATCATCAAGTGCATCATTAGTGGTCATACTTTTAAATAAACAATATTTAGTGGCATCGTGTCATTGAATAGTGTCCCAAATGACTATATGAAAGAAATCAATATGACAATATATTATATCATATGATATAAAATACTTTAAACCCTTGAAGTTCCATTATCCCTACAAAAACAAAATGGAACAAATATTTGTAGATTCAATTTAGTGAGGGTTTTTTTCAACTTTTTCATAAGATAGAAAAGCACATTGGCTTTGTGGAAATATAACTTTTCTTTCAATTGATGCTTGTGAGAAAAAATTATGCTTCAATAACCTCAAATTAACCAAGCTTAGGAAACAAAAAAAATTCACAAAAAATTGAAAATAAGAATTTTAATAATTTTTCCTTGTATATTATATTTTTGTTTATATGGAAAGCTTTTATTCATTCTATTTGAGGATAGTATAGGCAATTCATGCCTCTTTTGAGTGGATAGTGTTTTTGACAAACTATGTCAAAAACAATGAAAATAATCTTCATCAATTTTTCAATTTTAATGAACAAAATATTTGAAGCTGAAATATGACCCCAAATATTTATATTCTTTTATTTCTCACTCCAAAAAACCTCCAGATACTCATGAGAAAAAAATACATAAATATTTTATACGATTATATGCTTATATACATTACATGATAACTTGATAACCTTCAGAAATCTTATTACCCGAAGAATGCGCTTATCAAAAGTAAAGAAACTCGAAATGTAGGCACATTCTGGTAGAAGATATGATTCATACAACCAAATACGCCCCCCTGTACCATCCAACATCCCAGATTCTCAAAGTCAAATTGTCCACACAAACAAGGAATTGTGAGGTGAGAAACCGGACTTTGCAGGATACAAATCCATGTAAACACTTCAGAAGTGCTTCCCCAGACAGCGAAAAGAGCGAGAGACCTAAATTTCAAGCAATTGATTGGTTTTGGCCTGAATCTCGACTCCTTGATTCGTATTCAAGAGCTCAAAACGAAAGCAATCGTACAGTAGGGTTTAGGGTTTAGTAACTAAATTAACATCATGTTTCTGTCTCGTTCATTCACTTGCAGTGAAGGAGGTCATTGTACAAGCACTGCCGTTTGCTCTCACCTCAAAATGAGTGGCGAGCAGTAACCCTACTTCAGAACTTGGGGCGTCAGTACTAGGAAGAAAAAATATTCCAAAACTTTTGTCCCCACTAAAATCTAAAATGCTCTATAGCAACATGAAAAACGTTAGAGTTCGGTATTGCAGCACATCCCATGTTGTCCTTCCAGCTCTTTGCTCCACAGACACTGCATCTGAGTGGGATTCTGATAATGTGATATGGTGAACCCATTTTCACATAGTCCGTGTTGATAACTCTCGAGGCTTACATAGTCTACCGTCTTGTTCTTTAGAGTTTTGAACTGATCAATCCATATTCCCATTGCCACGTCCTCCAATTTGAAAAACTGCAACCCATTCTCAATACATAGAATTCAGGTAGGCTCACACAATAATATAAAACTTGATATAGTTTCAAGCCGAATGGAAAGACCCTGAAAGATTGACTGAATGAATGAGACGGAAGTCGTACCTTCAAGATGTTCTTTTGGTGACCTCCGACTACAAAATGAGCAATGTCCTGAGACAGGATATAGCCTGGTCCATGAGCCCACGGTGGGTAAGTAGTGTTGCCCCAATCCTGCATCCAAATAACAAACGTCAACTTCGCACACAACGCAATTCAATAACAGAGAATAAATCGTGTTATTAATACGAAGTGCCCAAGCTAAAAGTATAAAGTTCACATTTGGAAGCTAATAGAGGATCACAGTAACTTTCCAATCATACTTCTATGCTTCAAAAATGTAGGATATGATTTCTGCTTCTATTGGTACACTCTGTTACATTCGTAATTGATTTGTATCAACTCTTATGGAAGTGGCGACTTGGGGCCATTTGGGAATGTAAGGGTTAACAAAATCAAAAGCTGATTACAAACTGTCAAAGGAATAAGCAGAATTGACCATGAGAAAGAGTGAGATCCATTACACTTGTATTGATAAACCACTTGTTAGTCGGGTCTCGTGCAGGAGTGGCATTGAAGGCAACATTGCCCAGAAGAAGACTATAGTTGTGTCTCGACTCAACAATGCTTGAAAGAACCGCATCCACTCGCACAAACGTGTCGTCATCGGTCTTCATTACATATTTTGTCTTCAGGTTGTATTCCTGGTCAACCACAAAGGCAACTTACCAGTGAGTTAACAGTGCATAGTTGGGTTCTGCTAATACAACCACCTCCACGTAACAGAGCCAAAATCATCCAAGGTAGAAAAATCATGCTGTTAACATGTCCGTGCGCATACGAAAACGAGAGAGTCTACTAAAGAGGTCATACTCACTCATAGTAACTTTCGAAACATATTTATATTACTACAAAATGTAGGGAATGATTCCTTCTTTGTATTGGTACATATTGTTACCCTCCTTGAAGCATCCAAAATGATGTATTTCAACTCCCATAGATATGGAAGTCACCATTTCTGAACATTTGAGCACATAGGGGTTAAATGACGCACCACAAAACGGCCAAGGAAGTACATACCGCATACATACAAATGGCTAAAGTTTTGTAGGTGATTATGTTGTAGTAGTCCACCATTGGCAGAATCTGCATGTCCCCATAAGTAAGAGACTCGCTCCACAGCTCTTCATTCACTTGCTTGTTCAGGTGCTGCATATTTATCCAAGTACGTTATAAGGTGTAAGTGCTCTCACCCAACACCTGTTCCTTGCAATGTGAATATGAGTGAGAAACAAGAGTCGTGTACAAAATTTAGGTAATATTGCATATTCTGAACACCAGATTAGCAGAATTCAAACAAGTAGAGCCTTGCTCAGATGCATACCCTACTTCACATCAAACTTCCATATCTAGATCTATTTCCACACTCGAAATCAAACATAAAATGACAAACTTACCAGTCCCACAAAAAACCGCACCACTACAGTCCTATTTCGAACCTCTGGATACTGCATCCAAGTCCTTCTCACGGCCATCCTTCGAACAAAGTTGCTGTTTGAGGAGAACACTCCAATAAACAGAGTTGCCTTTTTCGGCAACTTGGGAGCCCTAATCACCTTCAAATCAGGTATAACTGATGCATCATCAGATATTGGAAGCCCGTTCACTATCACTGAAGATGTTTGCAGGTCCCCTTTGATGCGCAACGAATTCACCATCCAGGGCTCCAAGCTCTGTCTCAGAAAAAGATCACCGATTAATACCACAGGAACTGACGAAGGCACCCCTCTGTGTGGAGATTAGGTAGTAACCCCTAAATGCCCAAACCAAAAACAGAAAGTCTACTTCGGAAACTAACATCCACCTACTATAACTTTGTAAACATAACTCCATTGTTCAAAAATTTCAACTTCTAATAAGCAGTCACTTTGGGCCATTTGGGTGTCTGACGGATGTCGCACTCTATTTCAATATAAAAAAGGTACTGAAAGTGAAATGGCAGCAGCAATACGAGGTCATTTCGAAAACAAGTTCAACAAAACGGATGAGAATGATGAAAGACACCTGACGGTACTTGAATGACGAAACATGCTTTCCGTTGATAGAGACGTGGAAACCGTCCCACCCAGCCGAGATAGTAGCCACAAAAGGAAACCCCTCAGCAAATGGAAACCAGGTGCTTGGCGACCCTAGAACATTGAGCTCGTTCCAAAGTCCTGGACCAACCTTTTTCGTCATCTTCTGTCCAATGTCGGGATTGCAGAGTTTCAGACCATCCACTGTCAAAAGCCATTAGGATATGAGGTCTTGGACATCACAAAATTCAAAACCTTGGATACATCTTTTCAATAGAAATTACACTAGAGTTAATCATAAAGTTCGTCTTGTGTTTGTAATCGGGTGTCAGAGGAAGGTTTGACTAAGAATAGTACAAAAGAAACCCGGCATCAAACTCCATCAGACCCCAGTTTTGGTGCTCCAAGGAGTTTCATCCTGTGTTTTTCCCAAACTCCGGCTCCTGCTCCCGCATTGCACACTTTACGATTAACTCTACTGTTTCAGGAACTGTTACACACCATAAAGAGAATCTTCCGAGTGACACATGCTGCCACACGCTGATGCACCTTCTTTATGATGTCATCTTAAGGTTCTTCAAATAGCCTAATTTTACTGAAAACCCTGTTTTTCATAAACCATTCGACGACTGTAGATGGAATGCTAACCTGTAGTGTCATTATCACCCTTGCCGTTCGGTACAATAGGGCACCGCTGTTCGGTTTGCCAATCCCCACCAACAGTCCAAGTGTTATGCACAATAATTGGATGCTCAGTCACCTGATCACCATGCAAACGCACTGAAAAATGAAACACCACCGGCTCATCGTCCTCTCCAAACAACATTGAGCCAATAAGCTCCAGAGAGAATCTTCCACTGGAAACCCCGGGTGTGCCCACCACCGTCACCGAAGAATCCAACACCAGCCCACACGGAATCGGCAGCAGAAACGGATCGGTTTTCAATTGAGTGGCATTCAAAGCACTCACATAATAGGGACACTTGTTGCCCACTCTCTGATTATTACTACTACTGTTGACTCGTTTCTCCGCCTCCTCTGCCATGGTCTTGGTGATCTCTTCCCATGCCCCAACCCCTTCCCGCATCGCCTTGCTCGCTTCCTCTGTAATATTCGGCCGCTTCAAATGTTTCGCCATGTATCCCCATACTGGTTTTACCTTCGGGGTCTTGAAAAATTTAGGGTCAATGGTGGGATACTCCGATACTATAGTGTTGTTGGAGAGGGGTTCACTTGAATCAAAAACAGCATTGCCAGGGTTGCTGGAATTGCTAAGGGAGCTGGAATTGCTAAGAGAGCTGGAATTAATGTCAAGAGGACTAGGGCGGGGAGTGGAAAGCAAGGTGAGATTCCATAGAGAAGAATTGGAAAACTCGTAAGGCGGGTAACTCGGATTCTTGAGGCTGAAAAAACCGGTCGAGAGGCTACATCGTATAGCAAAGAGAGAGAGAAGTAACAGCAGAATGTAGCCGCCTCGCCTCTTCTTTGACATGGCGTACAAATCAATAAGGACGCTCGCTGCTGCTGCTGCTGCTACCCCTTCCGCCCTGCAATTGCACTGCGGATGGTATGCAATACAGGCCTTGCAAAACGAAAATCAATCCATCCATTGCCAGATCGTAATTACGGAACCGTTTCGGTCTGAGCCTAAACCCACGGTGGTGAGCTTGGAAATGAATTTTGGTAGCTGCATCCATCACATCATGCAACACTAATCAGATTCTGTTTACAATTTGCTCATAGTTTACAACCCAAGAATTTTACAACCCAATATGCTCATAACCCAAATCTCCAAAAGGGATACGTGTATATCCGGGCGCTCAGGGAGGCAATCAGTGCCTTCACTTCCACAGAAATTGCAAAATTTCGAATTCAAGCCATTCGTGTTGGGATCCAAACAGTGAAAAGACCTTCGTGTCGATGAAATGACTAAGAAAAACAGAGGATTATGCCATCAACGGATTACTCTGAATTCGTTGGAAAATTGCAAAATGCGGTATAGATCGGTGATACATGAATCGAATCGAAAAGACAGATCAAGGTAGATAGGCTTTGCAGAACGTTTCCAGACAAGTTGCTTAATACTTCAAGTCCCCCTTCCTCCTCTCTAATCCAACCCAACCTCGCAAACCACTGTAACAAAAGGGCAGTCGTCCAGATTCAAGCTCGGGAAACGCACCTGCAAGAAGAAGAAGAAGAAGAAGAAGGAGAAGGAGAATCACGATCGCCGGCGTACACAAGAAGCAGATCAAGAATAGTTGCAACCCCTGTTGCACCACGATCCACCACCACGAACGAATTCATAAAAGATTCAGCTCCCGTTTGAACCTAAACCACGAAGGGGCCACAAAACTCCCCACCCACGACCTACAGAACTATCAGAAGCATCATCGCCCCTGCGCAGAAGGGGAATGGATTCATGGAGTTAGTGCGAGAGAGCGGCGAGCTCCTGACTACGCCCACTGCCTGCCTGCCTGCCTGCCTCCAGTCTCCCCAACTCCCCAGAAAGTACCTGTAGCAATTTCTTCCAGAAAACAAATTGGCTATGGTCTCACGCGCATTGAAAGCGAGTGAAATGCACTCATTTCGTCAAAGTTGCAGGAGTCTTTCCAGAAAAAAAATTGACTGGGGAATAGCTAGTGAATCCGAAAGTCGGACATAACGACGGATGGTTTGTTCGCTCGGTGCCAAGAACGAGCAGGAACTCACAGGACCCTAATAATAAGATTAATGCAACAAAACAATGATTTTCAACGGCGACCCGATCTACAGCTTCCAACCACGGCCCCGATCAATCGCTTGCCGAGCTTCTTTTACCGCAATCACAGTATCATAATACTCATCACAGCTCGCTTGGAGGACCCCGCTTTGCGGTGACCGATGGTCTGTTGTCCCGACCGATGGTCTGTCACGAGTCTGTTCGGCGATTGGCGGTTTCTTGTCCCGATCGAAGGACGGATGTACCATCCGAAGGTCAATGACCACTCGACTGACGGGCTCTTGTTCCAATCAACGGTCGGGTGCGCCGTCCGAACCTCGGTCGGTTTTCTTGTTGGCGACTGACGGTTTCTGGTGCCGTCCGACGGTCAGTCAATTCCCCTTCTGTAGGGTCCGTCTCGACCTAGTCCTACCGAAAGTCGCCGGCACGGTACGACGCGTTTTTGTATTTGTTTTAATAAGGCTTGGACCAGGGTTATGAGTTCATAACATTGTATAACTAGGCAATGGTCCTCCCCCAATGTTGGAAAGGTATTCCATGCTGGAATAATTATGCTTTGCTAGATATCTGTGAGGGGCTTACAAGTTGATTCAAAGATTGGGCTTGATTGGAGCCATAAAAAGATCATTTTATATCTTTTAGGGCTCCCGTTTTATAGAATGCAAAAGGGATCCTTGCCTCTTCTAGTAAACAATGTTATACTCAATGCTACCCAATCCATCCACGTGAGGCTAGGGATTCGCCAAAATTTTCTTATTGTAGTAAACTATGAAGCACATATAAAGAAAGAAAAAAACAATTTGAAATAGTATAAACTGGCTTCTTTATCTCATGAGCAACATGGAGGACTGATTGAGAGCTAAAAAAAACTTACCCCGGCTTTGTCTGAATAATGATTGTTGGTCAATGGGGGGAGGATCGTGGGCTTCCGAGACCAAGTACAGGGGTCACTATGATTGTCCTTGTTGTGGATACAAATTTAGAATTCGAAGACTATGCGTTACGTATACAGTCCACGGGTGGAGGAGGTTGGTGGGATACGGTACAGTATATATGTTACTGTATGGCACTCCAGATGGACTCCCGAATATATTTGGGGTTTAGGGTTTAACTTATTTCCCCTTTCTGGAATAAATGGGAAGATGCTTTGCATTTTCAAAGTTTCAGTTTGAAGGACGTTGTGTGGTTGGGAGTTGCTAACTTACATTAAGGTAACTCTCACCTAAAAATCGCACACTATCAATTCTTGCCTAAAATGTACTCCCGCTATTCACGAGACTCTATGATCGTTTCTAGGAACACCTATTTTCTACACTTTGAAAATTCATAGTTTATTTATACAGTGTCCAAAAAATGCACTCTAAGAGAATTTAGAGTCCCTTTTTCACTACCAACACGACCCCACGAAAAAATTTCCAATATAATAATGGGAACCATGCTGAACTTCTTATTTGTATCATTGTAGGTGTAGTTACCTTACTAGGGGCATTTCAAGAGCATGACTGAAAGCAAACTCTCCGTTGTCTCTTTAATAAATTAGGGAACATTTTTTACTCTATTTACAGATTTGGGGCACAATCAATTGACCTCACTTGTTATTGTTGTTGTGATTAAAAAAAAAAGGGCACCAATACCATGTGTGGTTTAACTTATTTGGGTAAAGAGATCCAACAATAAGTGAACAAGTCAGTCAGTGGCAATTGACTGGTGTGTATTAAGCTTGCAATTTGAAAGTGTGCAATAATTGCGGTAGACAGTAACATGTGATTTTTTCAATAGCATTTTTTAGGGCAGTGGCAATACTGACAATATGGGTCCCGGAGGACAGTGCTATGTACTGAAGGTACTGTCTCTCAGTCTTTTGAGAGGGTATCATAGCAGTGGGTCAGGTACTCAGGTGAGGACCAAGAAAATGGGGTACTTTTATTACTTTTATATTCGCAATTGAATTCATTTTGATTCCTCCCCAGACAAGCAAAGAAAATAAAATGAAAAGATAGTTTGTTTTTGTTTTTGTTGGTTGTGTCCTTGGGACAGAAACTAAGGTAGTCTGCCGTTAAAGTGACCATTTAAGAGCTGATTGCCTTTTCCGGGAAGCTAAAATCTTTGAAACAATTTTCAGTAAATTTTAGTAGGAAGCAAAATGGAATTGGCATCTAACCCAAGTGGTTTCATATTTTTTGGACCTTTTTGGAATTAGTTACGAATTTTTTAAGTTGAAATGTAGTAGTCAAAGTGACCACCTCCTAAAATGCACACTATTGGTACATTGAAGAAAGCAAAATGTTCCTTTGTGTCATGATTGCTTTTAGAGCATGGGCGCTTTTAGAATAGACTAAAAGTGACCACCTCCTAAAATGTACCTCTGTGTCATAATTGCTTTTAGAGCATGGATGCTTTTAGAGTAGACTACCTTATGGCATCAACTCTTGCATTTTGAATCCAAGTTTCCAAATCCTATCTACAACCACATTCAGACTATACAACACAATTAGGAATTAGTTGGCATGTAACAAAGCCTTACAATTACACCATTCTTGGGTGTTTTTTAAATCCATTTTTTTTTCATCTTCTAATATTCATCTCTAAAATTTGGTAGATTTATTTTAAATCAAGTGTTATTATTTTTTTAAATAAAATATTCAATATTTTGTTTTAGAAATCTCACTCTATTTACTCAACTCCTAGTAAAGTCATTATATTTTTCCCTTCATTTTGTCCTTTATTTTAGATTGCATTTGAATTCTAATCAACTTGTATTTCTTTTGGAATGACAAGAAAGCAAGATTGCTTGCTATCAAATCACATTGATTTTCTTCTTCCTAAATTGAAATTAAGGGCCCACCTTGCTTACAAATCTAAGAGACAAAGAAGGGTCACTAAGACTTTTAGAACCACTTGAGATATTATGAATTCCAACTATTACAAGAATAAAACAACTATTTTTTGCTAAATTAAACAACAATAAAGGATGTATATGGTGGTGTATTCTGTTTCCAAACTAAATGCTTCATCAAGGCATTGGTATTAAAGAACATATTAAAAGTATATTTGATTGGACTAGTAAATATTTAGACTTGATACTTAATGTGTGTAAATTCTACACTATGCATGGGTTTCTTTTACATTTGCATCTTATATCATGTAAGTTACATGCCAACCAAACTTCAAAAATGAAGGAGGAGTTTTGCAAAAGCTACCCAAAGCTATCCGAGTTGTTCGAAAAGTTCAAGGCAACATAACTTTTGATCAAGGTAGCCGGTCAAAAAAAAAAATTAAATTCCCACTAAAGGGGTACATGTTTTCACCTTGTGTCAAAATTTCATGAACATTTAACCAAAATTGACTTCATAAGAACATACCTGGATTTTCAATTGTCTGTTTACAGACAATTGTCCTTTAGGGGGGTAAAGCCAAATACTTGAGGCAATGAAATTTAAAAGGCTTGAGTGTATTTCAAATTCTTGTGCAAGTTGTTTGACCAAAACATAAAAAATAGCATCTAAATAATATATGTTTTTTTCATAGTAGATTAATTAATTAAATTGAGACCCAAAAATATTGCATGCCAAATTTAGGCAACACCATGGTTATAATATCATATTACATTAGGGATGTCTTTTCTATTAGTTCTTCACGTATAACTATCATCATTAAAAATAATTTATTGTTTTAGGATAGGTGATCAGTGAACCTTTGGTTCTCTAAAGACTATTCGACCAATGAAGATCAAAGAAATGGAGCCCCTCCTCACTATTTTGTATTGATCTTTAGATCTATGAGCATGAGATAATTGCAAGATTCCATAATTCTTCAAAGACCAAAGTTATATCATTAATATTGTCGAGTTAACCCCTAAAGTTTCATTGTCCCCTTAAGAAACAAATAAATGTTTGAGTAGGGTCCTATGCTCTCAATTTTTGGTGAAATTTTTTGAATTTTTTTTAAGACAATAAAATACACTAGCTTTTTGTAAATATAATTTTTTTAATTCAATTAGTGGTGCTTCAGTGAGAGAAAATGTTATGCCATCCTCAGCCCACATTTTACATCATCAAGTAGCAAAGAAATTCACAAAAATTTAAATAAATAAATAAAAAATCCTTTATATATTGTATTTTTCTATATGAAAATATTCAATTCATTCCATTTGGATTAGTGATGTGAAAGTTATGGAGCATCCTATTTTGTAGGCAATCATAGAAACTTTTTGAGAAAAATAACATATAATATTTGTTTTTTAACTAAATTTCAAAATTTCAAAAAAAAGGTTCTTCGAAGTTTTGTATGTTTGTTAGAACAATCTCACCATTGGGATTAGTGTGTTTCAATTCCATCTTAGAGCTATTAACAATTCAATTTTTTTTTTTATCTTCTTACTCCACAATTTCTTAAGAGTGAAAGTTAAGCTATTGTGTTTTGACTTGTTTTCCTAGACTTTAAACTCAACTGTTTATCATTATTATCTTTTAATTCAAAATTTATAATGCAAAAATTTTAAGCTACAAAGATTCAAAGTCATATAATCTAATCATACAAGGAAGTGCAAAAGAACTTGTTTTCTTAACTTGAAATGCCTTCATACACAACTCTTGTATTATATGCAAGGGTTGTTGTAATTAAAACAACTTAGAGGATGGCTATTGTAAAAATCATATCAAATTAAAAGGACCAAAAATTTAGGTAAAGGCCAAATTAGCTAAAATGAGATGTAGAAAATGTTCGGTTGCATATTTATTAAAAAGAAAACTTCACAATATATATGAAGAATTGAAACACTTGCGCATAATTTTCAAAAATCAATACAAGAAGTTCCCTCCAATTAAAGTTGGGTAGTTTGTCCCACAATATATGTATTAAAAAACTCATATAATTAGGTTTTTAATTATATTATTATCCTCAAAGAATATTCATTTCATGTAATAATTACATTTTTGAATTTCTTGTCAAAAGGGCTAAAAGACTTTTCTACATTAAAACAAATTAAATCCCTTAAGATTGGACTAAAATGCCTTATAAGTGACTATAATCAAGGCCATGTAATACAAGAATTGTATCTAGATTGAACCGCTAATATCTTTCAATCTATGTGATCAAAGTTTTAGAAATTTCTTATACAAATTTTTATACTAGTCTAGTGCAAAATTATGTAGTTAAATGTGCAAAAAAATATGATTTAAAATGTTTTTTGCTTTTTGCATTAGAAATGGTAATTTTGAGTGTTTTTTGATGAAAAGAAGGCCTTGAGACTTTAATACCCTACTACCTCACATTTACAACTTTCAAATACATAAATTCAGGGAAAAATACTCAAATACTATATTTGGTAGTCAAAGGTACCAAAAAATAATTAGAACCTTTAAGATTTTAAGCCATTTTCAAGGTGTTTTGGATCTTGATTTTGTGAGTTACAAAGAGTTGAAGTTCATAGTATAAAGAGTCATTTTTAGTCAAAATCAATTGTAAAATCTTATAGAAATCCAAGTCCTTATCATCTCTACAAAGTTTGGTTTCTATCCAAGTCATAGATTGGTAGATTATAACATAATAGTGAAGGGTACTTTAATCCCTAAAGGACCAAGCTGTGTTTTTTTGCAACTAAGAAATTTTGGGCAGGTATGTGTGACTAGAGATTTTCACATTTTTGGCCCAAACTTTAGTAGAAGGTGTAAATAAGAAATATCTTTCATATGCACTAAATTTCAGGAAGTTTGGAAATATAAGTCAAAAGTTATGGCCTAATATGTTATTTTTTTCCCATAACTAGTTAGTCCAAGCAGATGAGAAATAATCATTTTTTTCAGAAATAAAAATTCGAAATTGTTTTTTCAGATTTATATATACATAGAAAGCTTTGAATCATTCTATTTTCATCAATGAGTCAAAATTTATGAGGTGTTTTAGTTTGCGGGCAGTTATAGATTCTCTACTCTAAAATAAACTTTGAAGTGCTTTATTTAACTCTATTTTCAATATTTTAGGAAAAAAATAAAAACATTATGTGTAGATTGTTTATTACAACATTACAACCATTGGGATTGACATTTTTCAATTCGATAAATAAATTGTTAACAATTTAGTATTTTGAATCATTCTCTGTATCTTTCTACTTACCATATTTTTCCTATATGTTGTACAATTCTAAATGATTTGAAAGTTTTCAAGTATGTGGACAACTTGACTTGAAGAATGAATCCAAAGAAGCACCACCATTTTGGACATTTTCTTATACAAATGTGACCTTGGGAAGTGTAGCTGCCCATTTTTTCGCAGGGTTAAAAAAAGGAATTTTGTCACTTCAAACGCTAATATCTTGCAATCTACAAAGTCAAAATTTCTGAATTTTTTTTCCACTTCTTCTCAATCTAGCTTAATACAAAATCCTATAGTTACATGTGTCCAAAAATGATATTTTTCAAAAATTTGGTACTTGTATTAGAAATGGCAGTTTTTCAGCGTTTTTGGTTGATAACTTATGGCATAGTTTGAAGTTTTGGGCATAATCAAGGAACTTTAGGGGTTAAAGAAATCAATGTTTTGGCATAAAATTGTCCTTTGATTGGCGCTAAAGGTCACATAACATTTTAGAAAGTTGACATCTTATGCTCATTCTCAAGGTAACTAAATTCGTCAAGCATGGAAAAACAAGTCTTGTATTTTTAGGACCAAAAATAAGTGAAAAATGGGCTTTTTGTAAAGACCCCTTTATTATTAAATTAAAAAAACTATGAGATAAGTTGAAGATTTGTCACTAATCTAAAGCCACATTTCAAGATCGAACATAGTAGACTGAAAGAATACAAGAAAAAAAACACAATAAGAAAAAAAGAAGTTTTAAACAACTGAAATTAGAATATAGAATGTATGTTCTAGTGGTTGTTGCTAGCCACACACCAAGAAGAGGTAAAAAAATATGTACCTCTACCTCATTGGCCAAAGTTCCCTCTCCGATGACTCTTTGTCTCTTTATCCCATACCACCTACAAATGAAGAAATTTTTGTAAATTCAATAGTGAGCCTTCTTCTAAATCTGAATACACCACTTTATAGCTAACTTTATTTTCTTGAGAATGAGCCCAAGAACAAGTGACTTTTCACATTCCTAAGTTCATAAATATTCATTCTAAAAATGGATTGCCCATATTATGGTCAATGATAATTTGAAGGGCTAATAATGGTTTCCAATTTCTTTTGAAAATTAATTTTGTAAAAAAATAAAATAAAGATGAACTAAAAACATACTACAAAAATATTGGCAAAATATTTCTAATTTTTGATAGATTAAATAATTATTTAGAAAATAATGTTGAATCTGATACAATAACTAAAGTACATTAATCCTTTAAGGACATACCCCCGAGTGACCAAGGTAGTTACTAAAATGCTATAATTATTAAATCAATAAGTGCATTCTTTGATTCTACAATTAAATTTTGAGGGACGTTGAGGACCCAAAGTGTCTAATGGATGACTTCATTGTTCATTGTAGAAACAATGAATACACCTATTGGATCAATAATAAAAGTATTTTGGTGATTACCTTGGTCACTCGGGGGTATGTCCTTAAAGGGGGTACCCTTAACCTTTAAACGTCAAGGAGGACATTTGGCGTCCGATGGATGACAAGGAATCCTTGTACTAGGACAAAAATGCAACTATTCATCCTCGGAATTTTGTTGTGAAAAAGGGACGTCTTCTACATTTAGTTTGACTTCCAATAAGTGCGTTTGCTATTTTCTAAAGCCTATGATTCCCACGGTAAGGGAAAGGGATGATTTCCAAGGTCACCCCTTTGTCCTTTAAGGGTTAAATTGTATAAGGGATTGGGGTGGGGGTCACAAATGTAAAAGCAATGAACTGATGCTCTTCCCCAAAGCTACCGACAGGCCCTCACCCATCTAATATCCGGACATGCTCCCGCGGGCGTGTACCGGGTATACACTTCCCAGCTTACATAGGCACCAAACCCTAGAATCTCCGCAACGTCTTCCCAATCTAGAACTCCATCTCCGAGACTAGAATTACGGTCCCATTGCGTGCAAAAATCTGCCGAATTTGCCTCCCAGCAATCCATTCTCCTGCCATGGCAAGCTCCGCTGCTGTCTCCGCCGTGCGCCGTGTGGTTTCGAAGGTCGCTGCGACCACCCCTGCCGTCTCTGGTACCCTTTCTGCCCCAATTCTTCTGTCGGATTCTTGTTGCCAGGTTACCTAACCCTAGTGCAGTGTGCGTGTTTGAGTTTCAACGTACTTATTAATTTAATTAGGTCATTAACGTTACTTTTGTTTCGCAAGTTTCGCACATGGAGATCGGAAGACGTTCCTTACTTTGAAATTAATGATGGTCTATTTCTTGTATGGAATTTTCGACAATCCACAGAATGTTGAAATTTTCGCTTGAATTGATCGTCGTTTAGATCGGGGTTTTCTTGTTTGCTAGTGATTTTAGGATTCTGGGATTTCGTTTTCCCTTTTAGCCGTCTTGTCTTGGTTATATCATTTTGGTGGTGTGTTCGAGTGCGTGAATGACCTAATTCTCTAATTCATGGTGTATAATTCAGTCACCACTTGTTTGATTGCGTCGCTGGGGCTTTTAGGTCAGTTTTGTATTTCGCAGGCATCCATTTTAGGTCAGTTTTGGATTTACCATAGATTTTTCTTTGCCGTTGTGAAGGTCAACGTAGGTTTCTAGTTTAGCTCGTCAGTATCAGATAGTTTCCATGCCGTTGTGATTCAGAAATGACGCTAGTATTGCTGTTAGTCTTGACAATGATGCGCTTAATTCTTGCAGGCACCCGGCAGTTTCATGCAACGGGAGCTAAGAGGTACAGCAACGACTACATCCATGCAGAGCACATGTACGACATCACTGCCATGAAGAACCGGAAGGTGAAGATGGCCCTTGGCGTGTTCGGCTCCTTGGCCTTGGGCACCTTTGTGCCCATCTGGGCGGTGCACTTTCAAATGAAGAAGCAAGGTGGTTTCTGATCGCAGACAGTCGCTCGAGTAATTATCCTTTCTAGAGTGGTGTGGCATGTCCAGAAGACGAGAGTAGTGAGTGGAGTATAGATGTAAAAATAAACACATTCCATTTCTTCGAAGTGTTGCATTTCGTGTACCCGATTCGATTCGATAAATGCTGGGATATATTTTGCTGACCAGCCTTCTAAGCATGATAAAGCTCTAGCATGGCCATGCTTGAATGTCTTGATGATCTGAATAGTGTTACACTGTAGGTTTAAATGAGCTGAGATGCACTGGAGTTTCTAATTGTGGTAAATATGAAGAAAGGAACTTGTTGAGCAGTAAGTGCAGGATTCAGGATCCTTGACTTGGAGAGGTTGGACGATGTTTGTTACACTCAAATGTTGCATCTTGAAATATTGATAAAATTGTCTCTAGTCAATATGGTAGGGAACCGATAGTACTGCTGTACATTGCGAGTTATACTATTTGTATTAGCAAGATGTTGGAGAGAGAGAGAGTGGGTCTGTGGGCATGAGGATTATTTTTGTCTCCAAAAGATGATTTCACACACATCCAAAAGATGATTTCACACACATCGTCTGCATCCAAAATTCACACGAGCAATATTGAAACAACATCATACGTGCTGTGGTTTCTCAAGAATGAAAAGAAATTCTATGTGGTTTCCATTAGTTTGCCTCTCACACCATGTTTGAAATTAGATTGGCAATCCTAGAATTTGTAGTGCTCTGACCCATGTGGAGAAAAGACAAAAAATTATAAGTTTCCATCTTTTCTCCTTCAACTATTGTCCTAGGAGCCTATGCCTTTGTTGCTAGCAACCCTTAGATCTAATGTATGCAAAAATTGTCAATGCAAAGCTTCTTCTCCTTTGACTATTGCCTTGAGTGCTTGATCAAATTGGTGATATTCACCTAAAGTTTTGACTGTACTATTGTTGTGATCATTGTTTGGTTATATAGGTAGAACCTCTCTTAGTGTATGGTGTTGGAACTATGCATTAAAAGAGATTTATGCATTTAGAGAGGCCACAAATATTGTAAACATTTAATTCACCTTTCCATCTTGAATCACATGTAGGCCCATCTAATGTGTACATATCCTCTTATTGTGCATATTATGCAATAAGAGAGGATGCATTAAGAAAGGCTCTACCTATATATATGGACCAACCTATAGCAATGGCATTGAATTCCCACTTTGTTGCAAATCACGTTTTCTGTTATTGCTGAGACATTTTGAATTATGGGACATGGCTACTGTCACACCCTTTTTCAAATATCCACGTTGTAGCCATGTATCCACGTAGCCACGTTGTAGCCTGGTAGCCATGTATCCACGTTGTAGCTATGCCCCCCTTTTGTAATATCCACGTTGAAATTTTTGGACATGGCTACAACGTGATATACCAAAAGGGGGTGTCACTTGTGAAAAGTCTTGAACGTCATGGCAGCAGCACTGCGATTGTCCAGCAAAATCATAAACCAACCAACGAGGAGGACAGAGTTTCAAGGGAATTTGTGTATGATTTCCTTTCCAAAATCGTGAAGTTATCTGCTGCAATCACTAGGCCACGTTGTGAAGCGAATTCATGTTTTTGAACTGAATACTTTGCACGATTTACCAAGTAAGCACATCCCTGTTTCACAGCAAAAGAAGAAGGCATGGTTGTAGTTTTGAACATGAATAATGAAACATTTACACCCACTTGCCGTTTCTTAACGATAGTTTTCAAAAATATGATTCACCTAGCTAGTGCCGGTAAAGACGTCCGTTTTTCAAAACACGAAAGGGTTGCATTGTGTTATTGTAAGTTAATTTCTGCACTTCCTAGAAGGATGTGTTGAGTTTGAGTCAAATTAGTCACTTCAAGGATTTGGTCGTTGGTCGTTGGTCGTTGGTCATATCCTTTCGTCGATCGTTAGTGTGGCATGAATTTACATTTCTCTGCATTCTTAAGTTGTTGCCAGCAATTTTTAATGAAAAAGTCTATAGTCTGCACATCGACCTTTCGGAGGGACCGTGCACGAGGTTCTTAGTGTTTGTGGCAGAATGCAGCTTGTTTGGGGTGTTAAGTTTCAAATTTGAAAGGGATGTGGAGAAGCAATGTGAATGTTGTTCTTCAAGTTGTGGAGGACCTTGAGTTCAACTCGTGACGCTCTACAGGTGAGCAGGTTCAGTATCTTCTCGAAGGCCCTGCTCAAATGTACGTGGTGAACCGTCTGCTGATGTTTCGTATGTTTATTCCAGGAATTTCGTTATTGTTGTGCACATAGGATTGTTCACCTTCTGGCACCAGCAAGAATATGAAAATAAATCTATAGCTGTAATTCCATGATTTCCATCCAAATAAACTCCTAAGGTTAATGGTACCTGATGATGCTATTTTTCTCTCCTTCCCAATGTACACGCTGGCCCCTTCTGCACATAACATTCTTGAATGGGAAGGTTGGGTCTTTCTACAGTATCACTGTAACAAGAATAATTCCAGATTTTCTCCACGAGCTTGCAATCAAGCTTTACCAAAAATAATTCAAGATTTTCTCGAGTGAAAGGCGCCTTGATTCATGGGAAGCAAAGAGTCTTATGCCTTGACTTCATGAATGTTATGCAGCCTACCTTCCAGTTCGTGGCTTTGAGCTTGCGATCAAGATCTAGCTTGCTGTGAGTGGCGATTAAACAGAATCTATAACAATGTTACCACGATCTTCGCTTACAACACGCAATATGAAATTACTGCAACAATTCCGCGTCTATTCCCAATCATGAAAAATCAGGTCACTATTCATGTCTGCAAGAATCTGAGCCATGCTATAAAAATTTGAACACTTGAAGATAAATCGATTCCAAAGGAAAATTGATGTACTAATCAGTAAAACATTATTAAGGAAAGTTGGAGAATTTCCAGGGTTTAGGGTTTAGAGTTTAGTTACGACCGAGTGGAACAAAATCTGTTCCATCCAGACAGAGAGGTTTAAGATACACAAGCGGAATTAAAATCATTAAGACAATGAATTCGAACAAGTATGCAAGTTTCTCAGAAGTTGCGTATCAGACATTATCACAACCTCCAGTCCCACAACTCAAAAACCTAATTGAGGGTCGCTCTAAGTAGAAAGAAAACAGGAAATTTCAAAGAGCAGAATTTGCAATTGTCAGAGTTCTTCATTCTCAGGTTAAACTTCAATCCCCTTCAGATGTGCACCCCGATTTCATGACTAATGACACTGTATTTGCACGGGTTAGTTTCATTGTCTATAGTCTGAACTTAAATTAGACTAGGTGGAACTTCGACTGGAGCCTCTATGTCAGAATGTCGTCTCGCCAAGCATCTCAATCAGTCAGAAATTTCAAGACTCCGAACTCCATTAATTTGCAAGAGAATGTTCGCCTTGTCGGCCGAAGTTCATCTGCTTGCCCTATGTTTTCCTCTCATGACTCTCACCTTATGAAATTGGGCACATTGGGTAGCATGTTCCCTTGGATCCCTAGCCTCCCAGCGACCTTTGATCTATGAAGAGTCACATGAAAGGTTGCTGTAATGTTGACAGACTATCCCTTCCTGGCAATGGTTACAGAGCCTGTCAGGAGAAAGGATTGTTCTTGTGAAGGCAGTAAGTACATACTGAATTTTTTTTTTTTCCAGCTACGATTATGCAGTGATCTTTGAAACAAACCGAAATGATGTGGGAGACAGATGTTGTGAGACATTTTACAGGCCCAATTCCCTGGAGAAGCTCTGCGTGAGTGGAGCTTGCATTCAAATTTTACGCTGGAGGGAGCTGGAGGCAGCTAGGATAGCCAAAGATGGGGTGTATAGGTGGCATCCTTGGGTTTCCGTTCCTCATCCTGGGCTGCGTAATGTGGTTCTTTGGAGCAATTCTGTTTATACTCTTGTAAGCAATTTCACATTCCTTAGATGAGAATCCAAATCTAAAGCTGATCGACTGCACTCACTTCCTCACAACTGAGCTTATGTTGGACCAAGGTTGTATGTGAATTGTGAAGTGTGAATCTAATCTAGCTTCCAAGGGAGGTTGTTGACAAAAGCTACCGTGGTGTGCGAATGCGCGCAGCAAACCCTTTGCTATTATATTACCGTGTGGAAGTTGCTGTGAATGTATCATCCAAGCCGCAATGTGGCTCATGGAGTTACCAATCAAAATCTTGAACTTCTTTATCGGCTGCATACCTTGCTGATCAGATGATGGTGCACATCTGCAACAAGCAAGTAGCCCGATTATCACTCTGGAGGTAAAGGCCTCCTTAGCAATGTCTGAATCAAGCTGTCCGAATGTCTGAATCAACAGAGCTTTGTTAATTCATGTCCGAATTTTATGCCGTGCAAATTAAGCCACAAAATGTGTTGGTTTGGGCACTGTCAGTTTTCTACTCTTGTAATGCGTGTGGAATCTATTGGACTTGTCCTCCAACAAAAAGCAATCCAGATGTAGAAATTTTGAACTAAATTACCTCCAAGTGAGTTTGTTGCAACAGAATCCAGTGACATGTTTTTGCACTAGGGAGGCCTATCGATCATCAAAAGAGGTGAGTAGAAGTGGTAGTCTGGCATATCTGCTTGCCAATCCAATGGAACTGGTCACTTCAACTCTGGGCATCGTTTTCTTGGCCTTGGATGAAGCCCTTAAACCTGTATGAAATGACCCAATTAAGTGACCATTTTGTGGTCGCTGCCCTTCTTTTTTGAGCTGCCCGTTCTCAAATTTTGAGTGTATGAAAAAATTTATTCCTTAAGAATAGACTCTTTATGAGTCCAATGGTGGTAGTTTCATCAAATTTCGAAGTAACCCGTAAGCATCCCAAGGGACCAAAAGTGATCACACATAGTCTAGAAGTTCAACTTGAAGTGTTGTAACTTTTGCATTTGATGTCCAAATTTAATAAAACTTCTTGGAAAATTTGTGGTCTCATTTCTAGTTTATGTGGTGAAAAAAAATTTGATCACTCTCAGATGTTTTGATTTTTTGAAAGCCATTCAAAGCACATGGGTTTAGTTTGAGTTCACCAAATTACATTTTGATGGCTACAACTTCGGGGGCTTGTATCTCCTTCATCTAATGTTTATTTTCAATAAAATTTGTTGGATAATATTTCCCTTCAATTCTAGTTATTGTGGAAAAAATTTCATGTCAATCTAAGTTGTTTTGAATGTTTGGGAGCAATTCAAAGTTCAAAATTACAATGAACTTTGGCGTCTTGTTTCTTCTTTGTACAATGTCCATTTTCAATAATAAAAATTTGAGAAAGTTGAGCATACTAGTCTAGTTTGTGTTGTTAAACCCTAAAGTCCCATTGTCCCTACGGGGGACAAAATGGATTTTGGGCAGGCTCTTATGGTCTCAATTTTTTCTAGAAACTTTTTAAAACTTTCTCATAGGATAGATAAACTTATGAGCTTTCCAAGAATATAATTTTTATTCCAATTGGTGCCCGGGAGCAAAAGTTATACCACAATAACCTCAAAATGGGGGAGATTGGGCAGCAAAACAAATCCACAAAAAATTGATATAATTTTTTTAATATTTCTTTTCTTGTATATTATATTTTTTTCTAAATGGAAAGCTTTGATTCATGACATTTGGATTAGTGATGTGAAAGTTATGGAGTTTCTTATTTTGCAGGCAATCATAGCGACTTCTTGAAAGAATTTTTTTCTTCCACTTTGAATGCTAATATCTTTCAATCTATATGGTCAAAAATCACAATTTTTTTGTCATGTGATCTAAGATAAGTGTAGAACAAGATCTTACGATTAGATTCTAAAAAATATTTTAAAAATTCATTTCATAGATGAACATAACAAAAGTGGTAGTTTTGAGTGGTTTTGGCAAAAAAATGGCCTTGGGACTTTAGGGGTTAAAATTTCATATTAGTCCAAGAAGTTATGAGTGATTGAGAAGCATTTTAGTAGGAGGTTGAGCCTTACATGTATTTTTAGCAACTTTTTCTTGTTATTTTTTGACCTTTCAAGTCCATTTAGCATACACAAGAAGTCATTTGAATGATGTTTTTTTCACCAATGTATTTGTATGCCTATTTTGAAGCACTTTATAGTTTAAAGTTTTGTCATTTGAGTAGGTTTAGAAATTGAATTTCACCTCAAAATGTAATGTCAACATCCTTTTTCAACTATAAAACATTCTAATCTCGTGATCTATGTGGCCAAATGACTCCAAATTTGAATTTTGTCATGTACAACACGTACACTACAAGATTGTGTAGTTGGGATTTCAATACCTTAGTGACATTTGGACCTAAATCCTACAACACTTCAAAAACAATGATGTTTTTGAACCTCCAAAGGCCCTAGGCAGTTAGGGATTAATTCCTAAAGTTCTTTGACTATGTTTTCACCAAAAATGCTCCAAAACTACCATTTCTAGTTCAAGTAAAAGTATTTAGAAAGAAAACATATTTGGACACATATAATTGTAGGATCTTGTAATATGTTGGTTTGTAAAAATGTGGAAAAATTTCAAAATTTTCGCCCATGAGGGTTGTAAGATATTAGCATTTGAAGTGACAATTTTTTTTTTTTTGGCCTCACAATAACTAGATAGTTGTACTTTACAAGCTTACATTTATATATATAAATGTCCAAAATGGTGGTGCTTCTTTGGATTCATAATTCAAGGCAAATCATTAGAAGAAATTTCAATGTTTTGAAAGACTATGAGTTCCCAGACTATGGGATCTAGGAATACTCTGAAAATGTTGCTTTAACGTGGCTAGATAGCTGCCACATTAGATATAATTAATTAATATATTTTTAAATATATTTTTAATTAAAAAAATTAATGTTAATTTTTTTTAATTATTAAAATTTTAAGATATTTTACTTTTTTATTTTATTATATATTTTTTAATATTATTATATTTTGACTGTATACGGCTAGTTCCCAGTAATGGAAACAATCCTAAAATACTCTTTTAAGGACCTGGAATCTCCTCTAATGTGGCTACATGCTTGGAATTGTACAACATGTAGGAAAAAAATAGTATGTGAAAAAAATGGATAATGATTCAAATAGTAAATCATTAAGAATTTAGTTATGGAATTGGAAAATGCCAATCCCAACATTTGTTTGTAATGTTGTAATAAACAATCTACATTCTATAATTTTATGTTTTTCAAAAAATATAAAAAATTGAGTTACTAAAATAAAGGACTTCAAAGTTTATTTTAGAGTTGAGATTTGACAATTGCCCGCAAACTAAAAATCCTCATAACTTGCATTTCATTAATAAAAATAGAATGATTAAAAGCTTTCCACATATATATATAAATCTAGAAAACCTATTTCAAATTTTTATTTCTGAAAGAAGTGATTTTTTCTAATCTACCTTGTCTACTTGAGTTCATAAACAAACAACGTTTTGCATCATAATTTTTTACATGTATACTCAAATTAAATTAAATTTAGCACTCATAGAAGATATTCCTCGTCCACACCTTGTAAGAGAAATTCAGCCTAAATAAGTCAAATCTCCACTCACATGTACCTGTGCAAAAAAGTTATGTTGCCAAAAACACAAAGCTAGTCCTCTAGGGGTTAAACTCTGCCTTGTGGAATTTTTAAGATTTTAGTGGTGTAATGTAGTTCATGACTCATTTTGGGGGGTTCAAGTTTGGACATAGATTGAAAAGTTAGCTAACCAATGCAATTGTTGCCCACCTCAAAAAGAACATATCTACCTCATAAAAGGTAAATCTAAAGAGCTCAAGGAAAAAACATACAAGTGTGTCCATTCTTGTTTTTCTTACAAAGACTACTCTCATTTCACTAACCACCATGCATTGCAAGCTTTACCATTGGAAAAAGCTTAGAATGTTGAAAATTTTTTGATGAGCATTTTCAACTCTCTTATATTTCATTGATCACAAAAGGTCATTATTTTAATATATATTCTCACTTAGATATGCTCCTTCAAAGCGCATTGCCTTGTTTTTCCATTAGCCCAACTAAAACTTCAAATTTAAATATCTACTAAATTGTGAGGTCAAATACTTTGAAGTTTTTTAGGCGCTCACTCTCAATGTAAATTTCAAGATTCTACGGTTACATTCTATCCTATCTAGAAAAAATAAGCAAACAAATTGTTCAAGTTCTTGGCATTGTTAGTAGTTTTGACACATTTTGAAAGTACACCCCCTTTGGCTCATAGGGATTAAGGATGCAATCTATAGTGTTGTTGGGTGTTTTCAAGCTACATCAATGACAAATGAAAATATTACAATTTTGACACTTTGACACTTCATTGTGAATTGTGGTCTTTCTAAAATTAGAGTAGAAACTAGACTTGATAATCTTCATTTCATTAATTGGTCTTAAATTCAATCTTGATGACAACTAATGAAACGTTTTGTAGATCCAAATATGTTTTGTTGATGCTTTTGAAATGTCATGCTTTGGTGTTTACCCTTGGTAGTGATAGAATCTTTCTCATAAAAAAATTAGAGTAGTTGAAGGGGTATTGTTAACCTAATATCACTTCCTTGGTAAAAGATAGGGATAATAAATTTGCCTATTTTAACCCTCAATAAATAATTGTTAAAACTTCAATGTTAATCCAATAAATATGTTTAGAGTTACAATATATCATAATCTATCACATAGGAATATCAAAACCTACAAAAGTATTGTAATAAGGAAATTATTAATTTTGGAAATAACCAAAATATTATTATACACTATGGTTTTTTGAGTACTTTTGGAAATTAATAAAAACAAGAGATTTATGAGTACTGAGGTCTAATGGAAACAAAACAAAAAGAATATAATTTAGTACACAAAATTATGCAAGAAATAAAAGAAAATGAGCTTATTTGGATAGGATATTAATTTTACAAAGTACCATTTTTATACGGGTATAAATGATGGAAGACCACTAAAGCATTGGAGTTAAATTAGTAAATAGCAATCACTAGGCTAGTTTTTAGAAAGGAATTGGGTAAGAGAAAAGTAGTTGTTACGGTTAGGGAAGCTTCAATTGGAATTTGCATAGGCCTATAGTCATGGGAAAAACGGTTAGGTCAATAGGATTAGTTCCCCTATGACTAGAGAAACTATAAAAAGGGAGGAATCCTCTATTATAAAAAAGAAACTAAAAGAGACAATAAAGAAAGACAATAAAGACATAAGACAAAGACAAGATCAAAAAGCAGGTTCCAATAAATATAAAAGACTCAAGATTCCTAAAAGACTTACATCTACAACCAATTACATAAAAGTCAAAATTGCACCAAAAGAAGAAGTCCAATAATCAAACCACGACATACAAATTAGAGCTTAAGATATATAGACTACATTGAACATTGTAAAGAATATGATCTCACCTTAATGAAGAGGATTTATAAGGAGGGAAAAATTGTATCCCATTTGGCGACCATGCTAGGGATTTCAACAACGGTCAACCAAACAAGTCATCCAAAACTACAATCTATAACGCTACAAAATACAAAATGAAGACACCTCAAGTAAATGTTGATTGGAATATATTCTAATAATGAGCAAAAAACCTACTACATTAAGGATGAGAAGAAAAAGAGGTAGAAAAGGAACACATTCTTCGACTTCAAAAATTAAAAGAGGACAAAGAACTCCAAAAAGATTAAAAAAAAGCAAGAAAAGAAAAGAAGCATGAAATATTGTTATTTCATAAAGTTACAACTTCATTTTCCATCGTCCTCGTTTTTTATTTTTATTTTTATTTTTATTTTTATTTTTATTTCATTTTTATTTTTATTTCATTTTATTTCATTTTATTTCATTTTACTTTTATTTTAAATTGGAATTTATACTAATTATGATCCTTATTTTTTTATCATTTATTTATTTATTTATTTATTTTTACTTTTTATTTCCTAATATTCATCATTTTTATTTATGACTATCTCCTTTTTAAGAAAATGTTGTCTTTAATAGTAAATAAAGTAGGATTTAAATGTATAGCCTTTAGCCTTTAATCCTAGTTGAAAAGAGTTTATCTTCAAAGTCCCTAAGTTGCTATGACTCATTAATATTTACATTAACTACTTCATATGAATATAACCAATGAACTTTTAATTATTTCAAAAATTGAACTTAAAAAATCAATTGTAATAAAGTAACACTAAGCTTCCTTCTTTGAATTCTTTGGGTCTTAATTTATTATCATAATACAACTTTCTCCTATTTGAGGTAGCTAAGGTATTAAGATAAGTTTCTCTTCTCTTTTCATCTAAGGCTTCTAAAATGGCTAATCTTACTTTTAAACTCTCTTCATCCCCAAATCTATTTTCTATTGCCACTTTCAGACTTGAGAGCTCAAATTCTATTGGCAAAATGGTTTCTTGGCTATAAACTATAAACTAATTAGAAAGGGGTGAGACTTGTAGTACTCATATACATTGTGCAATAGGCCCAAATAGCAATGTATAATTTTCATCCTCTGACCTATTTTTTATTGCCACTTTTAGACTTAGGAGCTCAAATTCTATTGGTAAAATGGTTACTTGGTCATACAGTATTTGGAAAGGGGTGAAACTTATAGTTCTCATATACGTTGTGCAATAGGCCCAAATAGCACTCTATAATTTTTCATCCTCCAACCTATTCTTTATTGCCACATTTATATTTGAAAGTTCAAGTTCTATTGGCAAAACAACTTCTTAGCTATAAACTAATTGAAAAGGGGTGAAATTTATAGTACTTGTATACATTGTGCAGTAGGCCCGAAGGGCACTATATAAATTTTCATCCTCCCACCGATTTTCTATTGCTAGTTTTAGAATTGGAAGTTCAAATTCTATTGGCAAAATGACTTCTTGGCCATAAACTAATTGAAAAAAGATAAAACTCTTGCAATAGGCCATACTTATCCATTTTTTTGATGAAACTATAAATTTTTCATCCAATCCTTAAAAAAATGGATATTCCTATGACTAATCAAAACCCCTTGGCATTCAAATTGGAAAATTATATTCTTGTAAAAGAAAAGAGTAACAGTTTGTACATCATCATTTCTTAAAGCTATAACTTTTGTTCATTTAGTAGCATAATCTATAGCAAGTAAAATATATCTTTTTCTTTCATTCCTTGTAGTATAAGCTATGGGCCAACAAAATCTATACCCCATTTTTCAAAAGGAGCAAAGGCCATTAAAGGGAATTACAGGCATAGCAATAGAAGGAGAAGTTTTTTTGGCTTTTTAGCATAATCATTACGTTTGGCAAAATTATGAGCATCTTTAAACAAAGATGGCCACCAATACCTTGACAATAGGATTTTTTGAACTATGGTAGGTCCAACAAAATGACCACCATAGACATCTCAATGATAACCCTATAAGATATCCTTAATCTTACTTTGGTATATACATCTTAATATCCCATTTTAACCTTATTTATATGAGGTGCCTTCAAAGGTGGTCAACATTACTATGTTGTTTTCTAAGTTAGATTATTATTTGAAAATCAAATTTTTATAATAACAGTATCCACCTTATCTATCACTCTATTAAAGCAAATTAATTAAATATTTTAAAACATCATGATCTACAAATATTGTAAATTTATAACTAAAAATATGATGGATGTGCTATAAAAAAGATTAAAATTCAAATCATAATGTACTTTATATATAGTTATTAAAAACATGGTCTAAAAAATATCATAATTTTAAAAGTCAATTTTATGAATATTTGATCCAAAATGTAAACAAATATATTGTAAAACAATTATCATTAAATGTTGTGTCACAAGTAAGTTTGAATAGAAGCTTCATTTTTTATTTATAAAATTGAGATTAATTTTTTAAAGAAATAGTTGATACTACATTCTATACATTCTAGGAATATTTTGGGAAGTTTATGGATTTGTTTTTGGATGATTTGTACAATAAGGCATTTGTCTAGTGAAAAATAAAATTGTTATCAATGCCCATCTTAATATCACTGAATTGTAGCAAATTCTTCCAAGTCAATGTAGATGCTAGCAATATTACTTTTTTTTAGTATAAAAAATATAATTTTTAGTATATTTTTAGCATAAAAATAGAATTAAAGGACTTGTTATTCAATTTAAAAATACTTTGTATTAAAAATTTATGGAAATAGTCTATTGTACATATGATCAAAATTTGTGAATCCACAAGAATTTGCAAGTTTTGAATTGTACAAATATTACTAAGAATATATTTTTTATTTTTTGAAAATAAAAATAAAAAACATTTGTATAAAATAATATAGATAATATCATCAATATACACAATATAAAATAAATTGGCATTTTGAGTTTTTGACAAAAACTATAGTATATAACTTTTATCAATAAAATATAAAAGTGACAATATATAAAATATACATTTTTAGTTAGTTAAATAAATTAGAAGTAAATTTGGGAGGAAATCTCCCTTAAATCTTCATAAGACCATGCAAAAGTTGTACCATGGTCCTTAAAAAATTTAATCCATTTCTCTCAATACAATGGTCTCCATTTGTTATTAATGAATAAAAAATAAAAAAATAAATTTAATCCATGCATTTAAATCTTTGTTACATAATTCTATAAATTTGTATATTTTTTCCTTACCCATTTAATCCAACAATAATGCTTGGCAGTGAAGCTAAGACACATAAGATCTAATAGGAATATCTTTTGAAGAATCAATGAAGAATTCTTCAATGCCCTCACTATCTTTGTTATTAGACTCTATACCATACATTGAAGTAACAATTCACCAATATAGATTAGCTTTATCTAAGTTATCATCGTCCTCAAAAGAAATGACATAATTATTAGGAGTTGTTTCCTCATACTTCCCATTGGGTTTTACAAACTCTTTTTTCAATTTGATCTTGGGTATTAATCCTATTGATAAACACGTCATCAAAATCATACCCAAAGTTGCTTGTATAGCCAAGAAACGTCCATTGGGCTTCACCAAAGCATTTTATAGGATACATAGAAATTCAAACAATTTGATTTCCTTGTACAATTTTTAATATGCCTTTCTTCTAGTTGGCTTTGGCTAATATAACTAAAGATGTCCTAATATGATGGAATATGATGCATTGGCCATATAAGGCTGAAATTCAATATAATCAATTAAAACATTAAACTTCATATCCTTGTTTTAACCTTAGGTAAAATATCCAAGGATTTAATCTGACTTTGGTTGGCCATCCATAATACTAATTTGTTTTTTGCAGTCCCATTAATTTTAATCTTAACATAGTGTTTTGGTTAATGAGGTTCACATTTGAACCTCCATCAATATGAACACCTAATACAATTAACCCATCAATTTCTACATCAATTACAAAAACTCTGGGATATGAACTTAGGATTAGTTCATTTACAAGCCTAAAGCATCTCCTAATCAATTTGAATTTAAGGTCTACTTGACAAGAAGGAGCTATCTCTAATAACTATCTAATAGAAATATTAGCTTTAACATTACCCAAATTTACTATTACATTATATATTTCTTCCATAATCCCTATTTGTTTGTTATCATCTTTTTTTTTCTTAATCGAATATTTTACAATTTTCCTACTTAGTTTCCATGCTTAATTTCCAATGATGGCTCCAAATTGTTCTATTATATGTCTATCTTGTCATTTGGCTCAATCCAAATTGGAGGAATAACACCTACTTGTTCTAGGACTTGTTCTAGGACTTGTTCTAGGATTTTATCCTCTACGGGAGACTTTGCTTCCATGCAATCATTGACTTTTGTTCCTAACAATTTTTATTTCCTTTAAAATTTTCAATCTATCAAGTGTTTTTTTTTATTAGAATCATCTAATTGACTCAAAATTCAACCAATAGCAATATTACTAGCATCTACATTGACTTGAAAGAATTTGCTACAATTTAGTAATATTAAGATGGGCATTGATGATAATTTTTTTTTAATAGAAAAAATGCCTTATCACACAAATCATCCAAGAAAACTCCCATAAAATTCCTAAAATATTTCTAGAGACCTAGAATACAATATTAGCTACTTTAAAAAAATTAATCTCAATTGTATGGATAAAAAATGAATTTTTTATTCAAACTTACTTTTGACACAATATTTCATGATAATTTTTTTATAATATATTTTTTTATATTTTAAATCAAGTTTTCATAAAATTGACATTTAAAATTGTGATATTTTATAGACCATGTTTTCAATAAATAAATAAATAAATATATATATATATATATATATATATATATATATATATATATATATATATATATATATATAAATAAAGTGCATTACAAAGAAGATTATGAATTGAATTTTTAATCCTTTTTATGCATATTCTATATTAAAAATAAAATTAAAGAATTTATTTTTTAATTTCAAAAAAATTCATATTAAATGTTTATGGTAATAATCTATCATGCATATGATCTAAATTTGTGAATCCATAAGAATTTATATACATAGGTATTTTTTATTTTTAAAAATGAAAATAAAAAAACAATTGTAGCTCAAATTGTAGAAAATAATATTGGCAATATCATCATTATTCAAAATATAAAAGATATTGTCGTTTTGACAAAAATAATAATACATAAGTATTTTTAATAAAATATGAAAGTAACAATATAAAAATTGTACATTTTAAATTATTTAAATAGATTAGAACTTAGAAGTAAATTTGGGGAGAAATGCTCTTTAAACTTTCTAAGACCATGCGAAAGCTATATCATGGTTATTAAAAGGAATTCTCTCCAAATGTATACAATTGATAATGTAAAAAACATTATTTTTATATTTATTATTATTAATATTTTTAATCAATTTTAAAATTTTAAAACTTACATTTAATTTAATACGTACTAAATTTAGAAAATTTAGAAATACATCGTAGTATAATTTTAAGCATTAAAATTTAATCTAATATATCATTTTGAAAATCTTCCAAAAAATTTAAACAAGTCACATCAATATTTGCTGAGAATATTTGTCATTGACCTATCTCCCTCCAAGTTTATTACACCTCAAGTATCTTTAAGTAAACACCTCCAATTGAATTGCCTATGGAATATCATTGAATGCCTTAATCCACAAGCTCTAATTTTTTTTTTTAGTATTTAAAAAATGATAATAAGCACTGTAATAAATATTATCCCCAAAAGAAAGAATGTTGACCTTGACATTATACAAAATAAGGCTTAAGCATTAGCCATTGATTTTTGTTGAAAGAAGATTACCCTCAAAATCCTTTAGTTGTAATGACCTATTTGGATTAACATCAACAACTTTATATGGGCCTAACCAATGGACTTGCAACTTGCCCAAAAATTTTAAAAAATGATTATTATAAAGCAAGCCCAAACTTTCTACTTTAAATTCTTTAGGTCTCAACTATCATAATATGACTTCCATCTCTTTTGGAAGTGTTAAATGTAACCACTATTATATAACCACTATCATGTGTTACTGCAGTTACTGCATCTTTTGAGTTCATTGTCATTGTGACACAATATCACAATGAGCTCAAAAAATAAATAAATTTAAATTTAAATTTTTTCATACCTTCCCCTACTCCCCCTTGCCCTCTTGTAATTTTCAGAAAGCAATTTAATTGACAAACAATATGGAACAAACAACATCCCATATCTTGTACCCGTATCCATATCCCATATTTTGTACTGGTATTTGTATTCATATCCAATATTTTGTTGTATATGTATCTATAACCACATTCAATATTCACTATGTATTTGTATATGATATTGTATCCAAATCCATGCCATTATTCATTTTTGTATCTGTATTGATATTTGGACAACTCAAATTAAATCTCTCAAAATCAACGACATGTAATTTTTGGAGAAATCAACAACAATTTTGAAGGTAAGCATTTTAGGAGAAAAAATCAATAGCCTTTAAATTTGTTGAGAGAGGGGGAGCAACTAATACCTTTGGCAGCTTCTTTTGAGTACATTGAGTGCCTATAGTATTAAGATAGGCTTTCCTCATTTTCTAATCTAAAACTTCCAAATTATCTAATTAACCATACTTTCAAACTCTCAATATCTCCCAATCTATTTTCAATTGCCACTCTCAAACTTGGAATTTCAAACTCAATAGGCAAAATGACTTTTGGGCCATATACCAATTGGAAAGGGGTGTATCCTGCAATATTCTTTTATCATGTATGGTAAGCCTATAGGGCGCTCCACAACTTCTCATTCCAATTGATAGCTATCTCACTAATACTTTTAGTAAGAATTTTATATAAAAGCTCATTTATTATTTTGTTTGGCCATTGGTCCTAGGGTTGTAGGGAGCATTTTTCAATTTTTGATCATAATTTTTTTGATTAATTCTCCTATAGTCTCATTGTTAATCCCAATATGTGGCTACATGGTTTAATAAAAAAAATGTCTTTTTAATTTAGATTTTAGTAGATACTAGTAACAATAAATCATGATGGCAAATACTCAATCTAAGTGTGTATATGCTTACATTGAAGTATAATCTACTCTAATACCAAATTGTTTATTCAAAATGTAAGTTCAAAGGAAGATTAAGAATTAAAGAAGACAAAGTTATACCGGAAAAAAGACTTATGGTAGTTTTTAACCATTTATGATCATTATTATCATATGACAAAATACATAGACTAGGATATTTGGGCATCAAAAAGAAGAGAATAACCAACATTAAATCCACTACAAAAAGAAAAATACGAATTGGAGCCTTAGGCCATCTGTTATTAATTTATTTAAAGTCTATTTTAATACACCGCAAAAAAATACTTAGACAAAGTAAAAGGACTCTAGTAAAGTAGAAGTTAGAAGTTTTTTAGGGGTATAGCTAGTAAGCGTAAACTTAATTAATCACCACTACTATTACAATGTACCAAAAAGATGTGTTCACTGGTGTTTTGAAGCCCCCATGTTCCCCCTCCTGCCAAAAAAACATGGGCCATACAATTGGAGACTAGGAAATTTTGAAAAAACCCTCCGCACCATGGATTTGGGGAGGGTGACAAAAATTTGGGGCCATCCAATCTGGAAATGAGGTTGGAGTTTGTAATTGCTAGGGTTTGGTTTTTTTCTCTTCTGTTAGGGTTTTCCTGCTTTCTTGATTTCTTGTCAATGATTCCTTGAAGGCTTGTCGGAGGCATGACTCTCTCTACGGCAGTTCATTTTTTGTGCACTTCCACTCTCCCAGCTCTCTCCTGATCGCGGTGTGTTAATGTGTGGCCTTGCTTGTCTTTGTGGCCTCACTTCTTTGCTTCTTTGTGGCCTCGCTTATCTTTTGTCGAACAAAATCCTAAGTCTATTTTTGTATTCTTGTCGCGTAGGTAATCTCATCTCGGAAAGGCTTTGGTTCGGCAGGAGTGTGGTCAGCGGTGCAAAGGTGAGGTGAGTTTCTTTTTCTTTGAGTTCTTGCTTGTTTGCTTTTTGGTTAAGGTTCAGCAAGGTGAAGTGAAGGTTCAGTAGAGGCGAGGGAAAGGTTTGAGTGGCGCGGCACGAAGAGGCAAGGTTGCTTGAAGGTTTGGGTGGTTCAATGACGATTAGTAAGGGTCAACATTCAGTGAGGGTTCTTCATCCATATGAAGGTTTGGATGGTGCGGCGTATGATTCAGTGTAGCACGCCATAGTTACTTTCGTCGTAGTATTGGGAGCAGTGTTGGGGTTCGAGCATTAGTTTCACTGTAGTGGTCGGGGCAGCGCAGAGATATCCGGCATTGGGCTTCCGGTGCCACCACTAGGTAAGGTCCTTTGCTTTTGTCGTGGTTAATGTGTCGCTTTTTCTTGCTCATTGTCTTTCTTATTGCAATGCAACCCTAAGATAGTTGTTCAATCCATTGTGTAAGAGGTAAAAAGAAGTGAATAGAGGTGTACCCAAGCAGTTCTAAAGCAGATCACAAGTTAGATTGTACTCTTAAGTTAAAGGTTGAGGAGCTTAGAGGTATAGAATGAAAAGAGGTGTGAAACAAGCTTCAAACATGTATGAAGAATAAACTTGTCTGATTTGCATTTTGTAGTGTTGCTTTCCGATTCATTGAAAACTATTTGCATTTTGCTTAATGAATAATGTATCTACAGAGATGGCACCAGCCAAAGGAATTGGTTGTGGAGCTCCTTCAATACAAAAGGAGGACTCTAAAGTTAGTGACTTGATACTTGAAATTTCTTCTACTGTACACACTTCTGTTGAGAAGTTGAATCCACTAGAAAAAAACTCTTTGAAAAAAATGACTCGGAAAAATGTTGCTCCAAAAAAAATCAGCTCCAAAATGAATTCTTGTATAAACAAAAGAGATGGATGTGAGCGTCACGATTTCTGTCGGAAGTGCTAATATCTCTTTCGAGTTGTTGGGAAAGGTAGAAGAGTTCATTGAGAAAGTGTGCATATTTGGACTTTGTTCAATTAAAAGAGGAGGAACACAGTTCAGATTGCATTTGTAGATGGTCTGCCGGCTTTTAGCTATGTCAGTGGCAATGGTGAGTAAACGTTTGAAAATTTGTCTCGGTTGGGATGATGCAAAGACTAACCCTGTAGGGCACCACATTTTGACAAAGGTGCTTTGTAATACTTGACTGCATACATTTATTGGAATGTTGGGATATTGTGTTAAAGACAAAGGAGATGATCATTTCCAGTGCGTGCATAGGAATGTCACTCAATCTCAAATTGACAAAGGGATTGAGGAGTACATTAAATTTGGTGCTCCATTCACAAAAAATCGAGTTGTTCTTACTCACACTAACTTCATTGAGAGGGCGGACACATATTGCAGTTTCAAGTCGAAGAAACAATTAGTAAATACTCTTCCAAGCACTCTTCTGCACATGATTTGCTCTGGTCAATACACTCCCTCAACATCATGGGTTCTTCATGTTTGTCAAGGTGGAATGGAATACACCAAAGCAACAACACTCTAGAAGTGCATGATGAATCCAAATACCGTCGAAATGGGAGACGTTACTCAGATATTCTTTGAGCACACTAATTATGAATCCTGCCTAGCTAATTTAGGGTGCCAACGTCTTGCAACAGAATTGAGCGAGGCACGTAAAGGGGTTGAACACGATTATGTGCTTCCAGATAATGCTCTCAAACAACTTTGTCTTTTCTTTTAGTATTATATTTTTATGATCACTTTGGATTTTTTTTTTAATTGTATTTTTTTTCCCTTGAACACTTTGATTATGGATACAAATGTCTATGTTGATGCAAATGACGTTCCAGTGAGATCACAACCTAAATCAAATGAAGTTATAGTAATTGATGGCACTCTAGATGTACCTCTTCGTAATACAAATGTAGCTGAAACCAGTGCTCACGAAGAGCTTCGTAAGGCATTACATCAGATTTCAGGCCTGTGAGAGACCCTGAGTTCTCCGACGTTCCCGGACTGTGGGAACGTCGGAGAACAGCAGTCCGACCTGGCACAGAGACTGCCAGGTCGGACTGCATTAATGAATTAATTAAAAAATATTTTTTTAAATATTTTTATAAAAAAAAAATTTATTTTTAAAATTTATTTTTAAAATTTATTTTTAAAATTTTATTTTAAAATTTTAAAATTTTTATTTTTTATTTTTTTAATAATTAATTAATGAGACTGTCCGGCCATGGTTCGCAGCATGGGGAACCATGGCCGGAAGGTCTCTCACAGGCCTGAAATCTACTCTAATGACTTGCCCATGTACATTCCAGTAGCATACGGCAACCAAGACATACACACTAGTTTCATACTCTAGAACTCCAATTTGGACACATGGTAATGTACTTTTTAGCATTCAAGTATTGGAATGCACATTTTGACATTTGCAGGTTTCCCTTTTTGGCAAATTACAAATCTGAAATTTTGACTTTTATGCCAATTTTTGTACCCCTTTTGAAAACATTAATGATGAATGGGGTGTTGCCACGTGGACCCATTTGGATTTCTCCTTTTCTTTTGGTTGAGAATTTTCATTTTGTCACAATACACTCAAAAGATGCAGTATCTGTATTAACTTACATTAAATAGTGGTTACTATTATTACAAAGTATAATCAGGTATTCTTTAAGCAGTTACAACATCCCATTAGTGGTTGGGGAGGTTTTAGGAGGAATAGGTTGGATGCTAGTTATTTTCGTCCATCCTAGGGCAAAAATAGTTAGGAATGGAGAAGTATCCCCTAAGATTATGGGAAGATATAAAAGCCTTTCCACAAATGTACTAAGGCCACATAATTCCTCTTCTATTGTTGGAATAAAGAAGCCACATTCAAAGACTACATGTGCAAAGATTAGAAGTGACTCACCTTCTCCAAACTTGGTGTTTTCAAAGCATTACGGTGTAGTTGCAAAGAAACAAAAGCTTTGGAGTAAAGGATGGCGACGATGACACCAAAATCGCAACATAAGGTGGAGTGGAAAAATAAAGAAAGCCTACATAGAAGTGTGAAAGGAATGAACCAATTCTTCAAGAAAGAATAAAAGAAAGAGGAATAGGCGTGTTTATCCATTAAAAAAATGAGTGCCTTCATTGCTAATTAGCTCTTTAGGGCACCAAAATTGAAATAATATTTTCATAAAGGAAACAAGTCACCATCTTAGCATCATCATTTTTAGAAGCCATAGCTTCCGCCCAATTGGTAGCATAATCTGTAGCCACTAAAATGTACTTTTTCCTACCATGCTTAGTAGTAGGGCTATAGGACCTATAGAGTCAATTTTCCACTTCTCCAAAAAAACTAATACCATTATTAAAATAAGGGGCATGGCCATAAAATTATAAAAAGGATAGGTTTCCTAGTTTGTTAACAAGAATCACAATTTTTAGCAAATTTATGGGCTACCTTGAATAAAGATGGCTACCAGTGGCCAACTAAAAGAATTTTTTGTGATGTAGTAGCATCAGCACAATATCAACATTTCTACAATAAACTAGATTACCGACATAATTTGAATCACAATTGAAGATGTTGTAATTGATTTCAATTTTTCTAAAAGATCAATAACAAAAATTTTAAATGAAGGAAATAGATAGTATAATAAAACTTATTCATACAAGCTACTTCACAACAATTACAAGTTCCAAAGATAATGCTCGACAATGAAGCTAAATTAATGTTGATAAGAAGTATGCTTCCTAGTCACAAAACTATTTATTATAATTTTATGTTTATAACTCAACATAACTACAATTTTTTAGTGATCACCTCTTTATAGTAAATAATTGAAAAAAAATTCTAAGTTTAGAAATACATTGGTATTCTATTCAATAAAATCAGTCTTCATTTTGAATACCAGTATAGTCAATTAAAATCATTTCAATAATATCAAGACAAATGCAATTTTAAATCAAATTATTATAAATTTATATTCTTTAAAAAAATATTCAATAAAATTTGTTTATTGTAAAATCTAAGACCCATGTCAAAGAATGTATACATAAAATCATTTATAAAATTTATAAAAATGTAAGTACAAACTTTAATAATTGTACAAGTTAGTAAAGCTTGATTTCAGCTGATATAGATAGTTGTTAAAACCTAATATGATATTAAAAAATATATATAAAGATAGAAAATAAAATTTTCAACAATATAATTTCAATATTTTTGTATTTGCTAATGAGATAAACATCTCTAGTAACTTTGAAATATATTAAATTTATCAAAGTACATATCTTATTGATGCTTACACTTAATATAAGGTAGGAGGCTCAGAAATGGTGCACCTAAGGGCTGGTCTGCCTTTTTCGTGTATTTCTTTGGACGGGAATATTTTTAGCTCATTTTTCAGACAAAGAGAAATTGATGAGGAATCTAACCCAAGTGGTTTCATATTTTTCCAGAGATTTTTGAATTACTTATGAATTTTCAAACGAGTTGGGTCATAGGTCCCTATTTGTGACCCTAGATCTTTCATGAATGGTTCACTTGCAATTCTAAATAAAAATGGAGAAAACATAGAGAATGATTGGCTCTTCCAATTAATAATGTTTTCTTCCTTGGTTCATTCAATGAATGTACTAGTCAATTTCAGAACTTTAGATGCACCATTTCACAACCATTTATAGGAGCCATTCTTAATGCCCGCACTGTTTCACAACCTCCTACCTTATAAATTAAAATGGCATAAGGTTATCATTACTAGAAAAATTAAATTGTATAAAAAAAAAATACAAATGTATTTTATTTCTCTAGCCTTGCAAAAAGTTTACAGAGTTAAAAGAATTTCTTTTGCACATACACTTCAGTGTATGAATGCTAGAAAAAAAATAAAAAATAAAAATTGAATCATTTTCTATACATTGAATATAATTGCATATTCTAATTAATATACAATTGACATGCTTGTATCCATTAATTAATTACAATCAAATAACTACTATAAAATAATAATTAGAAGTAATTAAAAATTCTTATCTACAATGTAAATAGAATTATCAAATTTAAAATAAATAAATTTATATTCTCTTTTGATTTTATTATTGTTTTATTATATCATTGCAAATTTACTTGAATTTTTTATTTTTTATTTTTTAGAAAAATTTCATAAAAATTATTTTGAATTTATTGATAATAAATATTTTGATTGATAATATTGAGTATTTTAACCTTATTATAGAATACTAGTTTATCGATTATTTTTATTAATTTATGTAAAAATTATTATTCTAATTATTTGGACTCAAAATTTTCATTTGATGATTTCATTTTTCAAACGATTATAATTATACAATGAAATAATTTTATGTATAGGGTTGGTGGAAAATAATTATTTTTATGAGTGCTGAAAAATTAATTAATTAAAAAAAAGAAATTGCCAAATTTGGCAAAAATTAAATGAGCATGTTGTTGTAAGAAAAGAAAATTTCTAATATAAGTCAAAATATTCAAAGACTATGCATCATCAAGTAAATTTTTGAGGACACACTAAAGGTAATTCTACATTCATTTGACACATGGTGAGGATGGTGGGTAGAGAGGTAGTTTATATAATGAAATCTATTGTTCCTTATGAATCCTTAAAGGATATTGGATAATTTAAAGATTGAGCTCCTACTAATCCTAACCATAAATATATCTCACATGGATTGCTTTAACTCCTACCATCCAATTTATATAAACATCTTCTCTTCCTCAACTTCCCTCACATCCTAGATAGTGACTCTTAGAACCCGTGACAAATATTTTGAATTTACATAAATGTAATGTTGAATTTTTGAAATTCAAATTTTAAAGTGCCGACCCTATTTTTGAATCTTTAATTAAATATTTGGCATTAAAGTGTCAACCCAACCCTTCACCTACGGTGTTATGTTGTTAGAGTCAATTTGGATTTAGTGAGTGCGTATATAATGTTAATCTTTGTATACCAATGCTTAAATCTATATATAATTATTAGATGAAATATTTATAACAAAATATTGTACAATTTAAATGAATTAGACTATTTCAAATCTTAAATTATAATTGTGAATATATCACGAAACGCAAAATTTTGAATTTACATGAATCTAGCTATCAATATATTTTTTAAATAAATAATAATGTATTTATAATTAATATTAAAAAATAATTGGCTAAATTTACATAGGCCATAGTATAATAGAATAGATCATTTGGAATGTTGAAAAACTTTTAATTAATTATTCAAATGTTGTATTTTAGAAATCTCTACAAATTAAATTAGATGATGTTTGCAAATATAAACTATTGTTATATTTTATATTTACTATTTATGATAATATCATTGTAGTATCTCACACTATATAACCAATGGGCGCGTCACATCTTAAAATGAATAATAGACTATCTATTATTTAGTAAATAGAAAATATAGAATATAAAACTTAGTGGAAATATTCTACTTTTTAAAAGGTATCAGATTTTTGATCTTAAAACCATAGAAACAACAAGAGATATAAAAATTATCAAAACCAATTAGTGGTTTTGTTATTTGTGATTCTTTTGGCAAAATTAGTCACCTCCAATGAGTTGACTTCTTATATTATAAGATGTATAAATGTCCAACTAAGTCTTAATTGCATTGGTCCCTCATAATATGGAAGGACAATGCATTGGATTGATTCCTTTCATATGATTTTTTTTAACAAATTCAATAAAGCAAAATAAATAAATCCAATCCATTTTCAAGTACATATTATACAATAAAAGACACTAGGTTTTTTATTTAAAAAATTCTATTTTCTATCAGAATTTTCAACTTTGGTAAGCATTGAGGTACAAAATCTATACTATTGATAGATGACAAAAATAAATGATTTAGTGTTTTCAACTTCAAATAATTTTTAATTAGTCTAGAAACCTTTGAAATTATTTTAGGTTTAAGCCTTGGTTTAAGTTTAGTCTATAAATCTTTTTTCTTTCACCCTCGTATTGTTTTAAAAGCAATTGAAACATTTAGCAATTGCATACAATAGTTCTTGTTAATTTTATATTTTCTACAACCATATTCTAATATAATCTTTCAATGAATATATATTACATTTAATTCTTGTTAATATTCATTTTCTACTACCATTTTAAAATAAACTTTTAATGAAAATGTACCAATGTATGTACATATGATTGAACAACTTCCATATGTCATGTTTTAACCCCTAAATGCCCAAGGCCTTTTTTGAGCTTCTTGTAATTTGGTTTAAATTCACTACTAGGAAATTCAATTTTTTTGGTGATTTGGTGGCATTGATTTGGTTCACTTTTCTGTTGATTATTGTTCACTTTTCAAGTTATTGTCCAAATTAACAAAAAGTGAACCAAATCAATGCAACTAAATCAACGAGAAAAATAAAATTTCTACTAGTGATTGAACAAAAAGTCAACATTTTGATAAGTTTTATCAATTCTTTTTGAATTGTAACTAGACAATGTTAGAGATCACACGAGAAAAGAAATGACAACAATATCACTTATGGATTGAAAGATTATAATGTTTGATCATGAGTGTGTAGAACTATGAAAGTGATTCTGAAGTCCTTCAATCCTCTTTTCACATGTCAAATCTAAAATATTGATCACCAAAAAATTACAAGGTTGGAAGGCATAATATGCATAATTCAAATCAATTTATGACTTTTGAAAATCCACTCTATAATTTTAGAAAGAAAAATTTATAGTGTGATTTTTTTCTAAAAGATCTCATGTATTTGAGGCTCAATTCCAAGAGTCCTCAACACTACAAAATCAAGATTTGTAATGCAAACCGTTGCACAAAATCTTGAATAGAAAAAAACATAATTATTCATTTTCAAAATCGGATTTTGATGCTAAAATTAGACTTCAAAAAAATGTTACAAAAATATAAACTACTAAAAATAGTAACTTGGTTAGGTTTTATATAACTTCAAAGTATTGTCAACGCTAGAATTTGGTGCCTTGGGCATTTAGGAGTTAAACATGTATTTTGGGGTACCAAGCGTACAACATAAAAGAGTTTTAAATGTGTTAGCAATACTTCAAATAATAAGAAAAATATTATATATGATCCAAGCTCCAATATAAAATAATTATATTTTGAACGTTTTTTTTCACATCTCGTTTTTACAGTGACAGTGATCAAAACTTGTAAAAAACCCAAGAATATTTATTTTGACATTTAAGTGTAGAAACTGGAAGTAGGGAATACAATTTGATGGGGTTTATATAACCTTGTCAAACAATTTTATTATTAGAAAGAATAAAAATTTGGCTAATGCCCAAATCAAGAATTTCCCATGACTTTCTCTTACCAAGTGAAAAACACTTCTAAAATAAGAAAATCCCACAACTTTCGTATTTATTTTTTAAATTATTTTCCATCAATCCCACCCTCCACCTATGATAATATCTTTAGAAATAGTCACCCATTAGTAAATCCTACCTATAAGGCCTAAGTCTAAAGCTCATTTGGTCTTGTGTTTTTTTTAGGAGAATACATAGGAATTTATTAATGACCACCATGTGATCAAATTTTGTAAAATTTGATGAGATATTTATTATCAAAGATTCCAAATTAGCTAGAACAAATCACAAAACACAAAACACAAAATTAAGCATTCCAAAATAGGGAGAATTTTTTTACATTTACCCTTGAGAGTTGAAAAAATCCACAAGACCAAATGACATTTACAGTGATGTAAAAATGCTCGTAAAAATGCTATCAATATTGACTCTCAATGAATATTATTGCCAACTATGTTTATAGAGATCCTTTTCTTTAACTATTATTGATATCGATGCTCTTGATAAAAATATTCATCACATCTGCAAACATACATGGAGTAGTATTTTAAAACCAATTAGTGTAGGTAACACTAAATATCTTTGTTAGTTTACAGTAAAAGGAGTTCATTTTAGAACAACATCCATCCATCCATGCATGCACCCATTCATCCCCATGGAGGGAGGTTCCAAAGCCGGTGACGGGCGGTAGTTGGAAATTAGGTCACTGGACAAGGTACTGAAGGGTCTCATCACAACGCAGCTGCAATTTCAATTTGTACTTGTTGTCGGAGAGCGCCAAACCCTAATTCTCTTCTCGACTCGTCTCGTCCGCCATGGCCAAGGAACAGCCATTCGAGGAGGCTCGCAAGAAGCGCCGCGCAGAGTTTCCTCCCGAGGTCGTGGCGCCCGCGGACTCCGAGAGCGACGAAGAGGAATCCGACGACGACGATGAAAGCGTGCTGAAGGACGAGTTCGAGGGCTTGAGCGATGTGGACAGTGACGAGTCGTTGGATTCGGTTTTGAAAAGTGAGAATGAGAGTGATGACGACGAGGAGATGGGAGACGGGGGAACGATGAAGACTTTTGTGGAGCAGGTGGTTGCGAATCCGAAGATGTTGGAAATGGGGTACACAACCTCGGAGGAGGATTCCATGGAAGGTAGTCGCAGTCGGAGTGAGGAGGATTTACGTGATATAGGAAGCGCCAGGAGGTTGGACGATGACGATACTGCTGAGAGCGCGTGGAAGGAAGCAGCTGGACCGAGTTCGAGTTCGGCTCCGGAGGACGAGGGGAGGAGTGCAGGGGCAGCGAGTGGAAGCAGTGGCGATGGTGCCGAGGTTAGGGTTTTAGACGATGGGGAGAATAGTGTTGACGGTGCGGTGGAGATGGAGGAAGTGGAAGAAGGCGGGGAGGAGGAAGAGGAAGAGGAAGAGGAAGACGATGAGGATGATGGTGAGGAGGAGGAGGAAGAAGATGAGCGCTTGGGTGCAGAGGAGGGCCAGAGTGAAGGAGAGCCTTCCGCTTCAGAGGGTGGTAGTGACAGTGACAGAGGTGCTGAGGGTGGTAGGACGCAGTCTTCTGCCTACAGTCGCGCCTTCAGCAAAATTCTCCAGAGCAAAGCGGCGAAGGAATCCGACACTGTACGTGAAATATCATATCTGTCCTGTAGCATTTTGGCATTTCTTGCTTGGTCGTCCTTTTGCATGGAGAACTGTTATTAGCAGGCTAACTGACTTAGTGAATTGTAAATGTCTCCTAGAGGTTGATCACTTTGGCCAGTGTTTCTTATGAATGCGCCAAGGTTCGCTAATCTGGTAGGCTCCCGTGAATTGTGGTCTCAGGGTCCTGTCTTGGCAGCGAGGCAGACACTAGTAGCAAGGAAGCTTGAGGAAGACGCCGGAGAATCGAAGGACAACAAAGGCACGAGGATAGAGAAAAAGGAGGTATTACTCTTATTGTGCATGTTACGCCCATTTTGGAATTTTGATCCTTGAGTTAGACTTCTGTTTATGAATTGGTTTTATTGTCAGAAGACAGAACATGTCTGTCTGATCTTATCATCTGCCATGCGAGGCTGGGATATACCATTGATATGGCGAAATTGGGTTCCTTTGGACCACAGAGAAAAGTCATGCTGAACTATATTGAACAATCTGCCGCATCCTGTCAATTACAATAGTAAAAATAACCGTTTAAAAGAGTATATATTCCTGATAATGTGTCTCATCACAAGTCTGATCTGTGATTGTGCTCTGTGACTGTAGCTCCGGGAGAAGGCACACTTGTATCCGCAGTCGTTTACTGATACCAAAGAAAAAGATCTTGTGAAATTGGCGACAAGAGGAGGTGCTATATCTCTTCGTGTTTCCATAAGTTTATAATCAATTGCTAATACAAGTGCCGTTTCTAATTAATAGTATGACCATTAACATGATTTGTTTTTGCTGCGGTTTTGTTTATTTTCATGTGGGTTGGTGTCTCACCTTTGCTTGTGGTTGCATGCTATTGCGGGGTGGTTTCCTGGAGAGCAGTTGTGAAACTTTTCAATGCGGTAATTATCCTCATTATTTCTATATGCAGCTACTTATTGTTCTCGATAATTGGTGATAATTGGTGTTAGGGTAGGCTTTAGGAATGATCGGAATGAAGATGATTATTAGCTTGTTGGTTTTGCATTTAATATTTATTCTTGTACAGTGCTAATATTGATACTTTTATTGACAATTTGCAGGTAAGCAAAGCACAGAAGGTACAGGCTAGTGCAGATGGTCGTGATGCCAGAGGTAATTTAAGAGAGTCGAGGCAGTCTGATGTCTTGAATTATTTTTTATGTGAATGGGATTTCATTCTAGATTGTACTTGATCTAGTTCAAGAGTATTCTAATTTGAGTGTCTGGATTTGCAGTGGTTGCTAAGCAGAGCAAGGCTGCCTTTTTAGCGGAAGTGAAAGGCTCTGGCACCTCTGTTGCTGTTGGTAATAAAAGGAGATTGCCTTCATCCTCGGAGCCTCCTTTCAAGTTCGGAACATCTGAATCACAGGTGCGTTTTTAGGTTTTCAACTCCACTGGAAGGTAATCCAACCAATCTACATTGGTCTGTGTGTCCACTGAACAAGGCATCTGATGAGTATTTGTTGGTTTTCTGCAGAATCCATCAACTTCACGTTGGTCAGTTGTAAAAGACGATTTTATGATTGGAAAGCAGAAGCTTAAAGATTGGGACAAGGTGAGTTACTGCTTTAGTATGCCATTAACGATATGGTTGGAGTGAAAGCCTGCAATAGGAAGGAATTGATACGAATATTAATTCTGTGTTGATAATTTGGGTTAACCTATTATTTTTCAGTTGCTCCTATTTATATATTCTTACGCTTTTTCTGACTTATATGACCAGGATGAGGAAATGGGCGATGTGGCGGGTGAACAGATGAACAACGGAATAGATGATGACAGTGATTGATGAGAGAATGGTGTTGTGTTGAAAGCACGTCAGGCTGTGCTCATTTGCTGGTTGAAGAACCGATGCATTTGTTCCAGCGGATGTCCATTGGCCCAGCTAATGTGCCGGCTTCATTTTTGGAGGATCAGTGCACATAGTGCCATGCAGATCTTAGGTCAGTTTTGCGAGTGGTGGCATTCGGCTGTTGCATCTGCTGGAATTTTTGGAGAGAGCTTCCATTTGCGGTTTAGGTAGACTAGATGTATTTTCAGAATTTCATGGTCAGCAGCCATGACAGTTGTCTCCATTATTTTTTGTGAGATAATCAGATATTCGCAAATGTTAGATATAGGAGCGGCTACTTCGTTATTTATTCCAGCATTCCCGATGAAATTGATTTGAAGGCCATATTTGTGCACAATCACCAGTCTCTTTACAAATCGTCTCAAATGTGGCTTGGTCATAAGACGAGCGTTGGGAGTAATATGTTGTAACGGAACTACGGAGTAATATGTTGTAAAAGTTCACAGGTGCTTTCAGTTGATTAGCCAGTCTCGTTATGTGGAGAATGATGTTATAGTTGTCACTTACACACGAGCTACAAATGTGCCATGGGAATCCTGTCCATCCGATATGCTTTTAGAGGTCCGAAGTGCCACTGAACACAAACATCAATTTGCAACCTCCAAGCGACTTGTCTCCTTTTAAGCTTAAGTCAACATCATCACAACAAGTTCGTTTAAACAAGCTCATCATACTTCCTGGTAATGATGTCAAATAACTGGACAGGGCATAAAAGCTTCTGAACTCAGTATTAAACAGAGGGCGTAAGAGAAAGGATGCAAAGCATCTCCACTAGGACTACAAGGAAGCTGTGTACCACAATTCAGATGACACCACTTGGAAACCTGCTGCCCTGATTGTACTGTGCTTATCTGTATGAACATACTCATTTCCTCATTACCCCATTTTCCGTCAGCTTGAAATTGGATCATTACGTACATGAGGCTCAAAATGCCTAAACCTTTGTCTTCGGCTTGCTTCTCCATTCTCAAGATAGCATCGGAAAAGCATGTACACGTCATTGTTTCGAAAATTCGTGAGACAAATTGCCTTTTTGATGAATTTCATTGCCATTTGGGATGAATGTGACACCTAGTCGGCATGGGGATGGAACCCTGGAAGCAATGACGTGACAAACCCAACCACCAGCAATTGGACCTCCTTCACGAAGGCCAAAAATGGACCTTGAGGTACTTGCGCATTGGCTCCTTCCGCAGGTGCTTCTCCAACAGCTTCAGCTGATTCAATTTGATCAGAAAAGTGGAAACTTGTTAGAATTCAACATCGCCTATCCGCACTACTCAGCAAATCTACATTGCACTAGCTGCAGCCAACCTTCACAATAGGATGTTTCTAAGGGCATCCTAAAACAGAGATAGCTGTGCAACAGTTTGGACACGAAAACAAAAACAAATGTACCCGCTCGTTCCTCTGCTGCTGGATTGGCAGCCTCTGCACCTGGGGCTTCCCTCGCTTGTACATCTGCAGAGCGAAAACCAGAGTAGAACGTTTCACGGCTAGATTTATTATGAACACTATCCTTAAAAAAAAAAAATAATGATAAGAAAATATTCCTAAACCACATGGTTAAAATTTGTGCATCCTATAAAATCAAGCGATTCATGTTTCCATTTCACATGCATACAAAGGAAAATCTAATTCTGCTCTACCTGGTCCTCGGGCACGGTGTGCGTCAGGTTGAGGCTGGGCATGATGGTGGGTTGGTGTCATGAACTGCTGTGCTCTTTCGGCAAGCCATCGCAGAAGGGGAGCTAGCGAACTTGTTTGATACCTGATCGATTTCATATGTAGAAATTCAGAGAGGTAGACTATGTTCACTTGAGACTCATAGATAAAAGAAATTGACCAACGGCCTTAGTAAAAGATCAGAGGACGAGTTCTACCTTTTGTACCTCCAAATCATGCCCGCCAACTTCAAGAGAGAAATGTGGAGCATAGGGTCTACGGAAACTTACAAGTAGATCACACATGCCAGTCCCAGAAGAAGAAGCAAACGGTCTTTAGATCCATCTTGGTTGAATACGAAAACAATGACCGCTAGCTTCAATAAAAGAAGCAGATCCAGCTGAATGCCAACCTGAAACCTACAAAAACTCAAGAGTTCGCGCATTATATGAGGTCCCAAAATGGAGTACTCGTGACATACAGAGGAATACATACATCCACATTGAATAAGACTGAATCAATACGTTAAAATCACAAGTCAAGCGGCGTTGTAACTGGATTGCATCTGATTGCTAAATCAAGGCCACAATCTCTGCACATGATGCAGCACCATGTGTATGGTCATCTTCCATAGATCTACACTTTTTACAAAATCCTACATGAGATCAGGAGCTGACCTGCGAACGACCCGCCTCTGATCAGGTGCTTCTCCTTGGGCAATGGGTGGCACTTCATTCAGATGTATTGGCCCAACTCGCCCAAGAGGCACTTCCCCTCTTACAACAGCCGGTGGTGCCCTTCCTGCGTCAGCCAATTGCTGCCCGGCGGTTGCACCGGACAGGTTTCTTTCCGTGGGCATGGGTACATTCCTACATGCACAAGATATCAAGATCCATGAAGAGATACAAAAGCCTAGAGGGTGCGTGTAGTAATCAGAACATGATGCACAAATACCAATTTACAGCAAACATACACAAGACAGCAAAAAGGCAAGTAGTAAGATGAAGTAAATCGCTAAGTGTTGAGGACATACATGGGTACGGGAAACTTGAACAAGGCTGGTGCCCCTGCTGCCATCCCAGGAAGTCCGTAGAAAGGAACCATAGGTGAAAAGGCACCGTTCTGTCCAGCTTGATTGGATGGAGGTGCAGGCAGAAAGAGGGGCATTTGAACCGGAAACAACACAGGTATACACTGTGGAATTGATATGCCGTCGGCCGTTCCGGTTGCGCCTATCACAGGTGGAAATGCTCCAAGGGGCATTACCCCAGGTGGAAAGGTCTCAGTTCCAGTTGAAATCGTCCCAGTTGTTCCGTTCCATAACTCAGGATTCCCTTGAAACATGATGGGGCTGAACGCCAATGGAACCCACCCGGCATCATTCTGCATCCAGTACTCAGTCAGCAACATCTAGGGCAGCACATTGACTGATACAAATTTCTTGTTGATGTCCAGCAACACCCAGCGACCTAGACAGCTCTTAACCATCACGCATACATTCCAACTTGACCATCAAATGTTTAAATGTCTCAGATATGCAAGTCAAGAGAAACACACAACGCTACAATGCGCATAAACACCCTCTACAGCGGCAGGATAGGAAGAGGGTTGGATAGGGTTCTAGGTAAAGCTTCTGATAGAAGCCTGCAGATTCCATTTACCTGTACGGGAATGAAAGCTGGACCTTCAGGAGCTGAATTTACCCTTGCTTCCCCATCCCTTGCATCCGGTGACTGCTGTTCGGCTCTGGAAGTACTAGCTGTCGCATTTCCAACGAAGGCTGGATTGTCGTGGGCTTGCTTAGAAAGTGCTTCACTGCTAGACCCGGATGTGGATGCATGATCTGCCCCTCCTAATCAAGACAACCAACTCTGGCTTCAATACACATTGCACATGCATTTACGCCGGCGCTCACATGAAATTATCATTAGTGCAAAAAGATGAAGAAGCATACCTGCTTCCATTGGGGTTTCAGAAGTCTCGCCGTCACCATACATCGTTCTTGTAGCGTAATGTCCCTAAGCCCACAAGGTACTTACTCCTTGCAAGAGAATCTGCCACACAGAATAGGATATGGCACTCACTGTTTCAATGACAGTTTCATATCTCAAATTGCATAGTGCTAGTTACCCTGCAGAATAGCTAAACTGCGTTGATAAAATATGTACCACAGGACCTAGAAATCGAGCGATCATAGATCACGCAACCCTCCCAACACGCAGCTACGGATACTTTCGAAAACACCAAATCAAACAGCAGAAAACAAACGACGAAGAGAATGACGTGATGCACCAACTCCACGCTCGTGAAGCATATGGACACCCGAAAAACAAACCGTGACCCGGTTGAGCAGATTACGATCGTGAATGCCAAAGTGTCACTTTGCACTAGGGATTCTCTTCCTTGCCATTACTACAGTTCATAGCATAAAATTTAACTTATGAAACATATTAAAATATAAACAAACAGCGAACACAAAGTACTCGACAGCATCAACGAACACAGATCTGGTACCAATAAAAAATTCTTGAATCCAAATCCAGATCAGAATTCACGAAAAAGTTAACAATCAAACCTGCCGAAGATAATCAGTAAACTCTCTTCGTGCCTCCAAAACGACTCATAAACCCGATTCCGCCATGTGCAAGCGATTACTTCACTCTCCGGAGCATCATTTGCTTTTGTTACCTAAAACATTTCCAAAAAGAAAATGAATTCCTTCAATTCCATATTCCTAAACCATCTTGGAGGTTCACGCAACCCCATGAAAAAGTTCCAAAAGCTGTAAGTTAACGACCTGTCCCGTGAAACACCCACTCCGAAATTGGAAGAAAATTTTTCTGACCTGCTGGATTTGGTGATCTCATGTACCGACAGCGAGATTGTCAGCAGAGCCGCAACACGTATCGCATTCGTTTCCTACGACAAAACCTAAAGTACAAAACAAGCTTCGTGGACGAGACGATTGTCGTGCAAAACCCCTGAAAACCCTAAAAAAATCGCCCAAAAGAGGAGCAAAATCAAGGTAGCGTGCGAAACCGGTTGGGGCTTGAGACTGGACTGTTGCTATTACAGAGCAATAATGTGTCACAGTGTCCACTGTGTCGCGTCCTTATTGGCTTCATCACTTTCGAAGTCAAGAATAAAAGTATAGGGCAACTCGACCTCTTTAATGTCACAAACCTCTTTAATGTCACATCCCCCTTTAATATCACACCCCTTTTTAATGTCACATCCCTCTTTAATATCCCCCAAACGTTTGTGGATATTTTTGCGGGGGGGGGACCTACCCTCTGAGATCCTGAATATTATTGAGAGTTGTTTCTACACAACTTACAGTACATTTATTATTAACCCTTAAAGGTCCCATGGGCTCTTTCTGGCCACATACTTTTGGCTGTATATATCTGTTTTTTTGTGTTTTGTACATTTGATATTATCATATTTGAGTACATTATCGAATTTAAGTACAACTTCATACCATATATAGTAAGTGTGAATATTAGGTTGTTTTTGAATACACGATGGAAAAATATTATGGAATTTCAAATGTTTGTGTATTTGTATTGTCTCTAAAGGATCTTTCATCCCTTCAAGACCAAGAAATAATTCAAAGCTTTTAAAGATATATTTTGCACTCAGTATTAGAAATGGTGGTGGCAAAGCAAATTTAATGGCTATGGGAGCAAATAGACATTTCAAATTTGCATATCTTGTGCAATTGATAAGGATTATAGAATGTCTACATTGGTTTCCTTAATTTACTAAACAAGTGCGTGGAAGGGAATGTTGTATCACTAGTGTTTTTTACCATAGTTATTGCACCAAATTTGGATTTTTTTTATTTGAATACAGTTAGAGCTAAAAATATTTTTACATTTGAAAAAAAGTGTTTCAAATGAATGTTTACTATTTCAAATGTGGGGTGAAAAATAAATTCTATTTTCATTTTAAAAGTGTAATGTGTGAATTAGAATAATAATAAAAAATCTACCAAAAATTGAAGGCCAACAACACTGAGAGTCAACTAAGAGTATAATAATTGAAACTAAAAGAATATTTTTAAATTCAATATTTCAAACATAATACACAATGTTGTAAAGGTTGGGTTCTAACATATAGAGTGTCCAATTGAACTTATTCAATAATTTTTTGGAAACCTTCAATTGTGCAAAATCCACTAGAAATTGACTTTGATACATTTCATATTTTAGAAAAAATAAAACACAAAAAAAATGAATAATTGCTAAGTCCTAATTGAATTTGACTAGCTAAATTACATCCAATTTAGTATGAATAGATTTGTAGAAGTTAATTGTAAGTACATATTAGAAAATCATGGTGAATATCAAAGTAGGAAGTGACAACTATTCTCTAGTGCAAAATATCATGCACCCTCGTCAAAATTGTATTACAAATAAAATGAGACTAATCAGGGTAAGAGATCCTATTTCTCCACAATTTAAAAGCCTACTTGTAAATTATGTTATGGTCAATACAAAAGACAAACCATGAGCATGTGAACACTTTGGTTCTAGCCTACCTAATATCTATCCATGACATACAAGCTTTCCAAACCAAAACCAAACTGTTAGACAATTAGATTCATGTACTTTTGTGTTGTACCCACCCTCAAATCAAAACCCTCGGAATGCAAAATGCTTATATGATGTCACTTCCTCATCAATGTAGAAACATGCAAAGACAAACTGTCAGATTGAAAAGAATTGAGCAAACCAAAACCAAACTGTCAAACAATTAGATTCATGTACTTTTGTGTTGTACCCACCCTCAAATCAAATCCCTCGTAATACAATGATACCATAAGTTGTACAGGATCTTGGTGAACTTATTCTTTTGCATAATGCTGTATGATGTCACTTGCTCATCAATGTAGAAACATGCAAAGACAAACTGTCAGAATGAAAAGAATCGAGGATACTGTACTAAACCTCTAACTATCATCTCCACGGGGGGCTCAAATACAATCCATTAAAACATCCTCTCCGACACATGCTACATCAAGTTTCAATCATCTCCAAATCATCCCCATTTACAAAACCTTAGAATGAAACACAATTCAAAAGCCCCTAATCATAAAATGGCAAAAGAGCCCCCTTGGTTCATCCTCACCATGGTTCATTAATTTTTTTCCACCAACCTTAAAAAAGTAACACTAGTCATGCATAGGAGGTTATCAACCATTGGTGTAAAATATAAGAGATTTATCTCAAGAAATCTAGGACCTTAGTTCATTTTAAGGATATCCAATTGAAGTCCCCCCTTTATAATTACCGGTATGTCTTTGATTCTTTCTTTCATGCTTGGCACTAAAATAAACAAATATTAAGCAAATAAAGTGCCAACCTAAGTTGCTAATAACCTACGGTAGAATCCCCAAGTGTGTGTGCGCGCTATTGTAGTAAAACAAAAGGCAAACCCAAAGTTCCAAACCATAAAAATAGCCGATAATAAATCCACCACTCTCATCATGGTTCATTTATTTTCCCCCAAAGTTTTTAAAAATAGCCCCCCATGGAAGATTATCAACCACTGGTGTAAAATTCAAGATATTCCTCCCCTGAAAATCTAGGACCTTGGTACATTTAAGATATCCGATTGATGTCCACCGCCTCTCATTATTATGTCTCTGATTCTTTCTTTCCTTGATATTGGTGAGACCTGGGTGATACCAGTTTCTTCCCCCCCCCTCCTGTATACTCACTCTCTCTGCTGCTTTACCCTCGTCGCCTCCATTTCACTGTGCCTCTCTCTTCTGTCTGTCTGTCTGTCTCTCTCTTTCTCTCTCTCCGGCACTCTCATTCCCTACTGCTGCCGTATTGTTGCGGTTTGCACTTCTTCGCCCAGGTAGGGTTTTGTGTTCCCCATCCTGGTTCTGTTTTCCTTGGTGGGTTTCGTATCTTTCGCTCTCCAGAGCCCTTATTTACGGCTCCTTGGTCCCAGTGGGGTGACGGTCCAGTGGTCAAACCGGCAACTTTGGGGCCAGGGATGCACGTGGAAGTAGTTTTTTATGTTTAGTCTCTTTCCTATGGCGGACGTGTTTTGCGAAATGGCTAGAATGTGAAATGTTGGTGGGTTGAATTTTTGGTCCAGACATTTGTACATGGGAAGCTCCATGTGGGCTTTTCTTTTCTTCTTTTTTTTTGGCAATTGGAACAAACAGTCCAATAAGAACGAGCAGACGGTGTGTGTGGGGCTTCAGTGGTGTTGAGACTGTTGAGTAGTACGTCTGGGTGGTGAGCTTGGTGAGGTTAGCAGTGTGGGGGAGCTTATGATGCTTTTGACAGTGGGGAGAGAGAGAGAGAGAGATGGGGATGTAACCTAATTTTATTTATTTATTTTTTATTAAGTAATGATTGCAGGGGTGCTTTCAAGTTGCAGCACTTGAGTAACCAAAAAAATGTGTGAATTAGTTCAAATGGGACGCACCAGTGAGTGGACAGTTGGGAGATACTGATCTAATGACTGGTGGGAATCAGTGATCGTGTCCGTGCAGGTTTCTCGAACTTTGGATTCCCAGTGGTGCATTTGGAGCTTTTTTTTCTGTGGCTTCGTGACCCCGTAGAGGTGCGCCTGTAAGACTTTAATGAGCTTTCAGCACTAAGGGTTTGTGTCATTGAGTGTTTTTTTTAGAGACTCGCTGCCGTGATTTGCACTGCACTGAAATGGATCACTGGCATTGATTTTGTGAATGTGTGTATTGGATGCAGGGGATTGCATCATAGCCTGGGTTGGATTGCCAGACATTTCATTGATGACCACTTATCAGTTGTGGTCACATTGTTATAGACCCCAAATCACAGGGGTCCTGTTCTCGAGGGGACAAGCTAGACGAACGCCTGGGTTTCTGTAAATGTAACGGTTTCTGCTGATCTGGGGCTCTGTCCCGCCTGTGTAACTCCATAAGAAAGAAAAAGGTTTTAAAGGTGATGAGCAACATGGCTGAGGAGGAATTTGTGGAGGAGCCTGTGAACGAGGGCGGGGAAGGTGATGAGGTTTGTTACTTAACTCAAACCCTTGCAATCTTTACACCTGTGGTCCCAACTTTTTCACTTCGAACTTTTTCAGTTGGAATGTGTGACCAGTATGTCACAGTCAGTGTGGAGGATGTTCTAGATTGTCACATTAGAGAAGTTCATAATAAAGAGGTTTGAGTTCATTAATTGGGATTTGAGAAGTGGGCTCTTGCCATGTCGTCGTAGTCTGTGTTTCTGGATGATGATGTCATGCGCTACTGATTAGATGTCCTGCTTCAAATGGATTTGACTTGATTGTAAAAAACTCTTTATTTGCCGGAGAGTAAGAGTAATATTTCGACTATGGTTTTGGTCATTTTGCTCTTACACACAATCGTAAATATGACCCAAATCGTAGACTAAGTAATTCCCTCGCACTCTAATTTTGTACTCCTGCAGTAGTTCATTTTAGTTTTGTTGTGAGTTCTCTGGATCTCACGTTTCTGGATTGATTTTGGAGTCTTTCAGGAGTTCAGCCTGCTTACGGAGAGGTTAAGGCAGAGGACGAACAGGAAACCCGTCTATGTCGACGAAGAAGATGGCATGGAGGAGGAAGAATGGGAGGAGGAGGAGGTAGGAGACGAGGGTGGAGAAGAGGAAGATGAAGAGAAGGAGGTTCTGAAAATGGAGCAGGTACGAATGATTTGTAGTGGGAGGAAGTGGCATCGATAATAATGCTTAGAATGTGCTTATACCTTCGATTGTAAGAACTGATTGGAAATCGAACAAACTTTTAGTTTCTGATTATGAAGAATCTCCTTGTATTGTTTGGAAGTAATGCTATCCAAGTGTTGAAATGCAGAGTGAAGACTTCTGCAGTGTTTGCCACCTGGGAGGAGATTTGTTGTGCTGTGATACTTGTACCGCAGTGTTTCATCTTGGCTGTCTGGATCCACCTATGAAGGTGGTTCCACGTGGGAAATGGAGCTGTCCCAAATGTGTAAGTTCATGTGCTTCTCAGAGCTTTTTGTTACGCATATGACAAAGCACTTAGTTAGCACTGCTACTAGTCGTTTAGATAGATTTGATAAAGGGTTTTGCGTTGGTGAAGTTTCTGTGTCTATATAGTGCACCAGTATGTGCCAATCTTGCGACTGTTGTGACAATTTCTAATTTACTCTTCGTTGCCCTGTGTATCACAGGCAGACCCGCTTGGTGATGTCGAGAAGTTCATTGATATGCAGATGAGACCAATCAAAGTTCCTGGCAGAGCTCCTCCTGGCAATGCTGAGGCCAATCCAAGTTCAGAGGAACAACCACCGAAGCTTGTGAAGCAGTATTTTGTGAAGTGGAAGACAAGGTCCTATCTGCACTGCTCATGGTATGACCCTATTTCTTTTTTGTTAGTTCCAGAGTGCAATGAATTGTGATTTCCAAAGGTTTGGATTGGAACTTCACTCTGCACACGAACACTAGCTTGACTCGATTTGCTTTTGGCAGGGTCACTGCCGAGAATCTCGAGAGGGGTATGAAGACCTTCGCAGGTCTTCGAATGAAACTGAATCATTTCCACAAGCTACTTGATGGAGCCAAAAACTGGAATACACCTGATGAGGATCGCATGCCAATTAGACCAGAGTGGACAACTGTGGATCGAGTTCTTGACATGAGGTTCGACACAAATCCTTTCTCTTTTGTTAGGAATTTGGGTGACATGACTGTTGATGGCTAGTCCTCGTCTCGACTCCTACAACTGTTGTTAGGTTTACCGGAAGATTGAGCGACAATTCATCACGTAATACTACAAGATATTATGAACATGCTGAATAGAAGGTTTATATTCATGTCCTCGTGCTTCTTAGGGCTGAGTTGAGTGCTTTCGAGGTTTCTTTCCTTGTTTGGACCCACTTTGGTAATTTATCCCATTTAGCTCAGGATTTTGTAGGGGCTGATACCAGTACATTGTTGTGTAATTCCGTTGCAGACACAATGGTGATATTACGGAATACTTGGTCAAGTGGAAGGAGCTTGGTTATGATGAGGCCACATGGGAGGTGGAGGAGGATGTCTTAGCTTTTCAGGCAGAGGTAGACAAATTTAAGGAAATTATGAGCCGCCAGGCACTTAGAAAGCGAAAAGGTTCAGCTCTTGACAACAAGGATCTAAAGCGGCGAAAAAGAGACTTTAAACCTTTCAAAAAGACGCCCAAGTTTTTGGTTGGAGGTATGCATTAGTTATTCTTTGTTTGTGTTCTTCTGCTGTCGTCTCTTTCTCTCTTTAGGACACGGTGGTCATTTGCTATATTTTCTTTATTTTTATTCAGAGCTTCATGTTTTTAGAATGCATGGGTGCTCTCATCTGGAGTTTTCGTGGCGTTGAGAGATCTATCATTAGAATCTGTATGTCAAGGGTTGTAGTTGCTCTCTCATTTGTTACTCTCATTTGTAAGCACATATTCGAAACACGGAGCTCTTCATCATTTAGTAGTATTAAGACTCTGTCATGCATTAACTTATTTTCTTAGTACATCAGTGGGTATGAAGAGGTAGCAGGATGCAAGTGTTTGTTACATTCAAGTATTTTGTTTCTGGAATCAGAAGATGTGATGAATTGTGTTTTGGAGCAGGTTCGCTGCATCCTTATCAGTTGGAAGGCTTAAACTTTCTGCGGTTTGCGTGGGAACAGAGCAAGCATGTAATACTCGCTGATGAAATGGGACTTGGTATGAAATCCATCTCATTGTGTTTTGTGTGCCAGTTTCCACATCTATTGGCGTCATGTGGAGAATGTTCGACAGAATATTTTTTTCTACTTCCCGTTTCTGTTCTTGATAGTGATGTATGACAATGTCGCTGTTACATCTTGTTAATGCTGAGCTGACGAAGTATCGTTCTTCACGGGCTTAGCCTGAGAATTTGATCTGACTTTTTAGTTGTTTCTTCTGACTATTCTAGTATGATGAGGCTATGTATGTTCTTACTCTCTGCAGGGAAAACAATTCAAAGCATCTCATTGCTGGGATCTTTAATAGAGGAGAATGTAGGTTTGCCGCATCTGGTTGTAGCTCCACTATCAACTTTACGGAATTGGGAACGGGAATTTGCCACTTGGGCACCTCAAATGAATGTGGTATGTTCTTCAGTACGGCTTTTGCACTATGATATTCATTTGCTTCTGTAGATGTAACATTTGTTCATCCTTCGATCTGTGTACAGGTTATCATCGCTATGACCTTTTAATTTCTTACGACCGTACTTGCGTATTGCCAACCACTCGGAACATTTTCTTGTGTTTAGTTTTTGATTACTTTTCTTTTTTCTTACCTTTCTATGTTCAGGTTATGTATGTTGGGTCTTCTCAAGCGCGGGCCATTCTTCGTCAGTATGAATTTTTTTTCCCCCAGTCTAGCTCAAAGAAATCAAAAAACAAAGGAAAAAAGAAGATGGGGGAGAGCAAGCAAGATCGAGTGAAGTTTGATGTGTTGCTTACATCATATGAGATGATCAATCTTGACACCGCGATTCTCAAAGCTCTCAAATGGGAGTGTCTGGTACAATCTTTTCTCTCCTTCGTCAAAATCAAACGCTTTGATGCCTTGATCTCAGGTCTTTCAAAATTTAATGGTGTTAGTTTGAGCTGAGTACGTTATCTCTGTCTTAAAGAACGCCAGTACTTACTGTTTTCTGTTTTTTATCTTTCAGATCGTTGATGAGGGCCATCGTTTGAAAAACAAGGACTCGAAGCTCTTTCAAACTCTCACGACGTTCACTACAACTCACCGGGTCCTTCTTACAGGAACACCCTTACAGGTTTGTGTATTCCTTAAGTCTGTTGTTTGTTTAAATGTGACGTGGAATAATTAGTAGAAATTTGCAATTGTTTGCGACAATTCTTCTGACAGATTCATATGCTTTGCTGCAGAACAACCTCGATGAGCTCTTCATGCTTATGCATTTTCTGGATGCTGGCAAGGTTAGTATGGCGTTTCTTGCAATAAACCTTCAGCCCTTTACTTGTTAGACTTGAACAACTATGGTGGTGTTTCAAAACCTACTATTAGAGCTGATTTACAGTCCATGTTCCTGTGCGCTTCTACAGTTTTCAAGCTTAGAGGAATTTCAGAACGAGTTTCAAGACATAAATCAAGAGGAACAGGTTGGGCGGCTGCACAAGATGTTGGCACCGCACTTATTACGCAGTAAGCGAAATGCTACAACCAAGTTGAGCTTGTATCTATGCTAGCGAATAAAATGAGATTGCATATTAGATGATGGTTGATCTTGTCTTTCACATCGTTTTGAGTTACATGGCTGAGACTTTTTTTTATTAATTTATATTTTTTGGTGATTGAATTGTTTGCAGGAGTGAAGAAGGATGTTTTGAAAGAAATGCCGCCCAAAAAGGAACTTATACTGCGAGTGGAGCTGAGTACCCTTCAGAAGGAGTTCTACAAGGCAATTTTGACAAAAAACTATCAGATATTGACCCGTCAGGGTGGTCCTCAGGTGCAGAAACGAATCCTCCGCTGTCACCATTGATATGAATTGGTTGCGTTAAAATTTCAGGTTTTTTTGCTGAATTTTGCTAGTCAGGTGATACAATTATTTTGTTTGATGGATGTATTCGATAAACTTTGGGGCCCAATATACACAGAAGTCTTGCTCAACTTAGGCTCGTCATTTCTTGAAACATATTGGGGAGACTTAGTGCTTTAAGGTTAAAGAGATTCTATCCAATTTAATTATTGTTGTCTCCAGGTTTCACTCACCAACGTGGTCATGGAACTGCGCAAATTGTGTGGGCACCCTTACTTGCTGGAAGGGGTTGAGCCCAATGTGAGAAACCAGACTGAAGCTAACAGGTAGCCTTGGTTTGCATAGTCAGAGTTGTGCAGTGCTTCCGGGAGTCATTTATTAAGAACTGGGATTGTTTAATTTATTGAAGCTACTGAAGATCTAGAGTCTCAATCTCTACTCGTCCGAGAATGTCTGTCGATTCATTTTTTGTATTTTCTGGTACAACTGCGATGCATCTTGTTCATGTACTAAATCTTATTCATTCCTTTCTACTTTAACATTATGTTTGTGTGTGTATGGCTCCTTCTCTCTGTAATTTCTTCGTCTACTCTGTATAACCTATGGTCATGACCCTGCTTATTGCAGGCAGTTGTTAGAGAATTCCGGAAAGCTGCTACTGCTGGATAAGATGATGGCAAAATTACATGCTAATGGTCACCGAGTTCTCGTCTACTCTCAGTTCACACGGATGCTTGACATTCTCGAAGATTGGTTACATTTGAAGGTACATATTGCCCATTCTCATTTCACTTATATAAAATCATGCCTTTGATACAGCTTTGAATACTGTACTTCAATTGAATACTCTTCCACATCATTTTCTTACGTGTATTCAGTATTACTAGATGTTCCCACAATTGTTCGCGTCTGAATTGCAAGAGCTATTCCTTGTTTATGGAGTCGGTTTTGACCGTCAAGTTAAGTCGAGTACTCTAATTTTGAGTTTTTCGTTGCAGCAATGGGGTTATGAACGAATCGACGGGAAAATCAGTGGTGCTGAACGCCAAATTCGAATAGACAGATATAATGCACCGAACTCCTCGAAGTTTTGCTTCTTATTGTCAACTCGGGCTGGAGGCTTGGGTATCAACTTAGCCACTGCAGACACCGTCATCATATATGATAGGTATTATGAGTTCGCAGTTCTTTACCTCGAAAAACGACGTTCTGAACGTTTAACTCATTTTAACTTGTATAATTTACCTTTCAAGAGGTTTCGGTACCTGTCATCAGTATGTACACTTGTTGATTGACAGTTCTAGAGCTTCAACCCTCTTGGAACCATTGCCGGGGGCTTGTGATTCTTGAGAGTGGGCTCCTGAGTATGTACTCAATTCGCTTCTGGATTTATTCTGTTTCTTTGTGCAGTTAACCGGTGTTTAGGGTTTAGGATTTCTAAGGTCTCAAAACATAGTATTATAACCTTAGATTCTAATTCTAAAGTTCCTTGTGACAGTGACTGGAATCCACATGCGGATCTTCAAGCTATGGCTCGAGCTCATCGTCTTGGTCAACAAAATAAGGTGGATTACTTGTCTTCTTTATTAGTTAAGAAGTAGCTTTTTTGGCAGTCTTTAGCCATCGTGGTCTTACCGGACAATTTGAAAAGCATAGAAATTGCTTTTTCTGTTTCAAATTTGGGCCTTATCACAATTTTCCTTGGTACAGGTGATGATTTTTCGTCTTGTCACGCGTGGAACGATTGAGGAAAGAATGATGCAGATGACAAAGAAGAAAATGGTCCTGGAGCACTTGGTTGTGGGCCGCATGAAAAAGGAAAACATAAATCAAGTACGCAATTTGACTGAGTTTCGAGATCCAAGGCTTTAAATGACACTGAATGATGGAACTTTTCTGTTTATTCTATTGGGACCTACTTTTAGTAATTATGTTTGTGGTCTAACTCTACGGTCTGGTTCTCGCAAGTAATTTCGAATTTGTGACGTAAGATGTTTCTTTTCTAGATCTTTTATCTGCAGAGTTTGAAGACTTTTAAACCGTTAGATACTGGTTCAAGCAGGTTGGTATGTAGAGGTCATCGTAATGAGTTTAATGTGTAACCCCAGATTTATAGTTGATTTGAGATTATTTATTGTAATGTGTCATGTAGGAAGAACTGGATGATATCTTGCGGTATGGTGCAATGGAGCTGTTCAGTGAAAAGGATGAAGACGGCAAATCCCGTCAAATTCACTATGACGATGCTGCCATTGATAGGTCTGTCCTCGTCAAGGTTGCGGACTTACGTTGTATTTGTTGGATCTTTCCTCTATGTTATTCACCTTTTCATCGTTTCTTTTCCTGCCTATAACATTAATTCCTGATTGAAGTACTCAGTGAATGATATCACACCGATTTTTAGAATCTTTTGAATGTAGAGTCAGAAAGGACTGTGCTCATGCTGTTTTAGAAATTAGTGTCTAGTGCTTGCTTATTAGTTCTCTCTTCCAAAGAAACTGTATTAGATTTGTGAGAAGCTTGGATATTGCAATTGCCAGGTTTTATTTTTTCATCATCTTTGCTAAGTTGTTTTGACCATGAATCGTAGTCTTAACTTTTGTATATCTGTAGGCTTTTGGATCGAGCCCAAGTTACTGAGGAAGAAGAGAAAGCAGAGGATGAAGAAGACAACGACTTGTTGAAAGCTTTTAAGGTATTTTGAACTAATGCAGAATAATGTTGGACTATTTGACCTGAGCCATTTGGAGGTGAAGGTTATAAATGTCTTCAGCTGTTGGTTGGGGTTTCGTTTCAGTCTCACCAAATTTTGTGCGAAGTAACACCATTTTAACTCTTGAGTCTGCATCAGGTTGCAAATTTTGATTATATAAATGAAGAAGATGCAGCAGCAGCTGCTGCCGAGGAGGCTGAGAGAGAGGCACGAGCGAAGCTGGAGGCGGAGGCGGCGGGGCAGGGGCGAGCACAATTTTGGGATAATCTATTGAAGGACCGAGCTGTGGAGCAGCAAGTAGAAGAAAACGAAGAACTTGGCAAAGGCAAGAGGAGTCGTCGACAGGTACGTTAACCTTTGAGCTTCTTGTAGCTTGTTTTACTCCCATTTTACTTTCCCAGGAGTCTACAGTAGAGGTAATATTGGGAGTTTGGGGTAGTGAAACTTAGTGTCCAGAGAGCTGCAAATTTCATGAAGACAATGCCTTACTTGTGGAGGTTACTAGCTCATCCACACCTCGGAAAGTTGTGCAGATTACAAGGACTGGGCTATATTCTCAAGAGGATGATTTAGCTGGTATGACTGAGGAATATGATGATGAGCAAGAACCCGATTGGGCCCCTAATGCAGAAGCAGACTCTCCGGGTTCTTACGGAGATCCTGGTGATTTATCAGCAGGCAAGAAACTTAAGGAGCCTTCAAAGAAGAGAGAAAGAAAAGGTATGCCCAGGAATTTTTCATTGATTATTTGAAGTATCTATGTGTAGAGTTTGCTGCTGAGGACTTCTCTCAGAGAAACATCGAGGCTACAGGTGTCATGTGGTCTGCGAGTTGAATATTGATACAAAGAGTAGACTTAGGCTTGGCATTTCGCCAGTGATAGAGCCTTGTTGATTTGTTCTAAGAGTTTCTCCATTTTGATCGACTGTTTGATCGTTGTATGTGTAGAACGTATGACAGGCGAACCACCACCATTGATGGAAGGAGAAGGTCGAGAGTTTAGGATCTTGGGCTTTAATCATAGACAGCGCTCTATATTTGTGAATGTCCTCATGAGGTGAGCTCTAAGCATTTATTTACCGGAGGCTATTGACTATTATTATTTAAACATCGAACATAAATAGTTTTTTTTCAGCTATCATAAAATCAGACATCGCAAACCTAGTTCATTTGGTGATTACCTTTGAAGGGTCAACTCAGTGTAAAGGGTTATTTGTGTTAGCAGGCAATGGGCTATTGAATGATGGATTTCTCCTTACTGTGATATTGAAACAGTCCATGATTTTCACTATTTTCACAGGTTTGGCTTGGGAGACTTCAGCTGGTCCGAGTTTATTCCTCGTCTGAAACCGAAAACGCCGGAGGAGATTAAAGAGTAAGTGTTCATTTTTTTTCCTTTCTGAGATTGCATTAGTCGGCGCAGTTATCCGCATGGTAATTTTTTGATTTGGATGTTTGTGCCTGATCAATTCGTGGTTTGCAGTTATGGAACCATGTTCTTAAGTCACATTGCGGAGGACATTAATGACACTGCTTATTTTTCTGGTAAATTCACTGATGCAACTCTTCCATTTCTCTACAACCGTTTCAGCCACAAGGAGGCTTGATTGATGCTTAGGTAGTACGAAATTGACAGTATGCCAAAATGCTTATATTTCAAGTTTTTTGCAGACGGTGTCCCGAAGGAAGGTCTCCGTATTCAAGACGTCTTGGTACGACTGGCGATTTTGCACCTTATTCGGGACAAGGTTGACAACATTCTTTGTCCTTTACTCATTCCTATTTACATAAGCTCTTTCAGTCTTTATCAGAAACTATGCCCATGGTTTGACGAGTTGCTGCTTGCTTCCAGGTTAAAGCTCTGAATCAAGAGCCACCCACGTCTCTATTCTCCCAAGGGGCACACATGTATCGTTACTATTCTTTGCGGAACACCAAAGTGTGGAAGGAGGAGCACGACCGCAAGCTGCTGTATGCAATATGCACGTAAGTAGTTACTATGTAGATACTTATTTTGAAGATATCTAATTGAGTATTGGGGGAAATCTCAAGCAAGGAATTGAAGTTGATGCTTTGTTTGGGGATGTCATTTCATTATTAATATAATTTGTGTTCGTGCAACAGGAGGCACGGCTACGGGAGATGGTTGGCAATTGTGGAAGATCCCCAGCTGGGATTGGGTCCTGTCATACGTGGTGAACTGCTGTTACGAGGTGTGAATGACCCCGCCGGACCTTCGCTGAAAAATGGCGAAGTTCAATCGACAGAATCCTCTGGACGAGGTCAGCTTTCTGCACTGATTTGTCCTAATAATGCGTGCGACACTAATTTTCTAAAGTCACATTATTTTGGATTAGTGCAGGTTGAAATATTACTGTATTGAGACACTTTTCACAAGAATAAAGCTTCTGTGACGTTACTCCTGAGCCCCTAAAGACTCAGACTTCCACACAATGGATGTTTAGTGTTTTAAAAAGCCCACTTCCAATTGCTAACCCTTTTGTATTCTTCATGGAAGATCATGCAATACAATAATAATGGAAATAGAAATAATAAATTTAAAGTTTTATATTATTGAGCGACAGATGTTTTGGAGGAGTAACTATTATTTACTATGTTTCTAAAAGAGATCTTACTAATTTTAGTTCTTGTACGTAGGGGCCAATCACCAAGGATTTGTAGTTTGAAAATTATCCAATTGGATTGATCATATTGTGAAAAATATAATTCAAATGGGTTCAAATTTTACGACGACAGAATCCGTGAAGGGCATTGTATATATTGGACAAAAATTGAGTACACGTAGACAAATGGAAGTCCCCATATGACCCGACTCAAAACTGGTAGAAGAAGCACGAGGCTTAATTTGAACTCCTTAATTCTCCAGGGGTTAAATATTTCTTGAGTCCTCTTGTCCTGTTTTTCTCTTGTTTAATATTTTCCTTATGTTTTCTCTTGTGATGATGATCTCATATTGAGTCGTCTGTTTCCTTGCCTCTGTTAAGGTGATGCGCCTGCACCTCCTGAGGAAGGACAACCTGGATTACCGTTCGGGGCAGACAAAGAGGAGAGAGAAGCATATTTGCAGAAACGCATGGTGGACTTTGTTAAGAGAAGGGTTTTGGTTCTGGAGAAAGTTCTGAACGCAGAATATCACTACTCGGTATGCTCCAATCCTGTAAATCCTAAAAGACCTACTGGTCAAAAAGTGACTGTTTCCATATCTATAGGAGTTCAAATTAGTCATTTGTGAACGAAAGTTACCATAATCGACCATTAGCTTCCAAATTAGGCTTTCTAGTTTTACTTCTAGTATTTTGAGTTAAACTGTGGTTGATAAATTTTTGTGAGCTTTGCAGATTTGATATGTGTAGTCTCTTCAGCACAGTTTCTATTTTTTTCGTAGGGTGCTTTTTATTGTGTTCATTGGGCGTTATTTTTATGTGGTGACCTTTTTCTAGGAACCTGTCATGAAAGGTCTTATTCGATTTATTTTCTGAATCTGCATACAGTGGGGTGCGCTTTGTAGATGTGTTAAAGTCTAGTCTCTTGAGCACAGTTTCTATTGCTTTCGCAGGGTAGTCTTTACTGTCTTCCTTGGGCGTGATCTTCTATGTGGTGACCTTTTACTTGGAACTTGTTATGAAAGATTTTATTTACCATATTTGACTTCTTTTTTGAATCTGCTCCCAGGGGGGAGATCTCGTTCATGTTGAAGAGCCTCCTCCCCAAATCACGGTGCCTGAGCCAGCTATGAGATCTCATCCGATGACGATGGATCATCAGGTGAGAACCACCCATCAGGTGCCACCCCAAGTGATGACGAATGATGCTGGCATGCGAGTTCACCAAGCTCCACAGATGGTCATGAATGACCCCAATTATGGACACCACCATCAGTCCTCCCAAATGATGATGAATGAAATGGGGATGAGGGTCCAGCAACCATCACCTCAGTTTCATCAGTCGATGCACCAGTCGAGGCGGCCAGTGGTGCAAGAACGCCCCCTTCCTTCATCATCCCGACATCCTGTCCCAATCTGTCAGTCATGGTTTCCTCTTCCTGATATGATCACTTTTTTTCTTTAAAAAATCGTTTCAATAGAAATAGAATGCCACCGATGTTGGTTACAAGTTACTTGATTCTTTTTCTTTTGACATCCTGTTGCGGAGCCTTTACGCTGGATGGAGGTATATGAAGAACAATCCAGCTTAAAGAGTCTACAACAGGATGCCAGAATTTAGTCTAACCAACTTCGCTGGATTCGGATTCAGTAGACAGTTATAGTTCTTTCACCTATTAGCTTCAAGTCCAGTCTGGACGCTGGATCCAGATTATTAGGTGGTGCAGCTTTCTTGTGGGTTTATTTTCCCCTCTACAATTTACATGGACGGTGTGCTATCAGGAAATGAAGATCTCGAACCTTAACATGCTTGAATCCCTTGATACTGACATCAGTGTTTTGTGATTTCAGCCCCTGAAGAACTCCTGGCAAATTCCTACGACCACGAAGAGGGTCGATTGAAAGTTGCGCAAATCTACAACCAGGTAAGAAGATTTATGAGTAGTTCTTCACTTTTCCTGTACCTTGATGGTTTCGATTGTAGTCTCTGATGACAGTGCGAGTCTTCCCTCAAGAGTAGAGTGACATATCGGTTAAAGATTTGTCTGATAATCAACCTCAAGCTATTTGATTGGGAAGGGGGTGGACATTTGATTGGTGCATGTTCTGGGTGCAAATCTCTTATATTGAATGCACACTGTGTCACGTTTTCGTTCATTTGTTCTTGCCAAATCCCAACGACATCTAAACATTTCCTCAACGAAACCTTGGAACTGGATGAAACCGTCTTGTTGTTGCACTGCAACAGGCTGGGTTCTATTTTTTGTTTCTATTATCTTGTACTCTCTCCGTCTGGAAATAGTGTATCCATTTCACAAAGCAATCACCACTGAGAATGGATACACTATTTCCAAATTGACGGAGTATCTCTTATATTAAATGCAAACCGTGTCACGTTTTCTTCCGTACAGTTTTTCATTCATTTCTTCTTCCGAAATCCTGTTGACATATAAGCATCTTCTTAATGAAACCTCCCTTCCAGCTTGATGAAACCTTGTTGTTGCATTGCAGATCTGCGCAGCAGTGAACGAGAACGAAGGCGATGCCATCCAAGCCTACGGCGGCAACAAGTCCGCCGGTCTCCGAGTTCGCAAAGCCTTACGAGAGATTGAGATGCACTGTGTCGACATGCGCAACGCTCTTTTTGATCAGCCCCTCCGAAAAGCAACAGACGGCCGAAGAAAGAAGAAAGTCGATGGCGTGGAGGGCTCAGATCCTGCTGTTGAGGGAGTACTCAAAGAAGATTTAGGCGAAGGACAATCTGACGATGCACTCGACGACTTGAATGAAGATTACGACCGCGAAGTCGACTCAGATGTAGACTGTGAAACAGACGTTGGGCGACCGAGTGCTACACCTCCGAATGAACGTGGCAACGGAGTCCATGAGTACCAGTTTTTGAAGAAAGACTCGGATGTGGGAGGTGAGCATCCATGGCCACATGGATTGCATCAAACTGGTGTGAGGATTGACTTGAATGGACAAATGCAGGTGCCGACCCCTCCGCCTGTGTATGTGAATCCGTCGCCTCAGTATGGGGAACGCCAGTGGCCTCCTGCTGTTGTACACTTGGATAGAGATTGAGTTGTGGCCGAATTTTGTAGGACGATCGATCAATGTGACTTCATTTATGATTCGCTTTTAAAAGGACCAGAGCAAGGGGGATGGACCCTTTGGAAGTTGCCAAAGCCTGGCCATTTGTAAATAACATTTGCTTGTCCGGGGAGACATGCTGGATTTTTATCATTTCTGCATCAATTTTTGGTTCTCGTTCATTTTGGTACTCAACGTTGTTTTGTATTATGAACAGTCCACTAAAGACTGATAAGTCCCATCTGCGTGATAGTAGAGATCGTCTTATGTGGTCTCATGTCCGTCTTTTGCTTGTCAATGTGTATCTTGTGCGTTCGTGAAACTGAGGGACTTGATGCAGGTGGACATGCTGCTGCTTACATGGTAAGTCTTATCTGGAAGTCCGTTTGTATTCCATCTTGCTTCTTGTGGGTCCCGATTTCCATGTTTATCAGCTGTTTTGAGTGGTTACTAATACTAGAATGTTTTTGTTGTGGTTCAGCTCCTCATTTTTCAGAGGATTGCAACACATTTGTAGTATTTAGGTTGCCATGGATTCTCTTTTTACGTACATAATTTCTTGGTATAAGTGAATGAATCCAAATCTTATAAGTTGTAGTCATGAAACCCAAATTACTCGAGAATGATCTACATGAAAATCACCATCACCACATGTTCATTCAACGCCCCTTTTGACTTTTTCGAGGCATGTAAGTGTACCATTCATTACTTTCGTAGGTGTGATGAAGCTCCAACTTATTTCGATAAATTGTTGAAGTTTGCAATAGTAAGGTTCCAATCACAAGCTGAGACTAGTCTCGAACCATCAGTATTGCAAGACATATATACCAGACATGATTTTAAAACGAATACATTCTTCAGTTTTATCTATCCTTACACCTACTATTTGATCACTTTTTCATCGAATATCTGACACAAAAAATCGTCAATAAATAGGCTTGCAAACCTTCCAGCGTCCCACCTACTCTTTGATCACCACTCATATTCCAAGCATGCCACTTGAGGTTGTCGTCTATTATTATTACAGTCCAATGCTGGAAGCCTAGTAGTCCAATACTTGTGGCCATGGCGGAATGATTTCCCAACTGCTTCTGCAATGGACTTCCCATTCTGGAAGCACTTCCGGGAAACCACTTTCTCTCTTTCCTCACTTGACTCTCAGTGCACCGTCAACAGAGTTGACAGGTCTGGCTACTGTAGCGTAGTCAAGTCCCTGCAACTTTGGAACTGGTGAACAAAATTTCCAGACACACCACTGGGACCCCCGCCACGCCACTGTCCTGGGAAGCTACGCTTGCTTGTGGGAAATTTGAAGAAAATTGAATGCAATTAACTCCTTCTCCAGAACTCACAGTTTGAGAAAAAACATCGTAAAGTAAGCCTATGACAGGCAGCCAGCCTATGACAGGCAGATTGCCTGATGTGGTCTGTTGCCATTAGCAAGAATAATTAAATTTTTTTTCATACAAAGACACATGTGAGAAATGAAGAAAGCAACTGAAATTTTAATTTTTGGACAAAATATGAATTTTTTGTGAATTTTTGAAGTGTGCTGTCCAGTAAGCCGAAAACAGCCTGTAGACTACCCCAAATCAGCAAAAAAGTGTTTCCTTGATGGTCATCTTCCCTCCTAAAACAGTCATAGCATTTTCTAAGATGGCTACAAGACTTTCTAACATGGACATGACATTAAGAAATAAAAAAACTATTTTTTACTACCAATTTAGACTAGATTGGTATAAGTGTCCATGACAGTTACTAATAACTTCATGACTATACCCCAAGGCTTTGATAACAACTACAAATCAGCCCAATGCAGTCTTAACCCCATTTTTCAGAAAAAATCTCTCATAGATTGATAAATGACTGTAATGGGGGGGGTCAGTAGGTGTCTGTCATGGGTGGTTTGCCTGTCATGGGCTGGTTTACCTTACTACTTGGAAGAATATTTTGGTATTTATATAAAACTCAAAATACTTGTTGTTTTTGGGTTTTAGATTTCATCTGTACGGTTAGATTCATCAATGCTATCACCAATATTCTTTTTTATAAATTTTGAAAGGGAAATTTTGAAATTCCTTCTAAATTTGATTATAAACAAAGTATTAGCATTTTTTTTGAGTAAAACTTGTTTGAATGGATTTGGAATGAGGTTCTCTTTACACGGTGATTTTTTTCAAATTTTTGTGTTCTTTAAATCTATGACCTCATTTTTGCAAATCTAGTTTTGAACTAGAATCGATGCAATTTGGGCTTGGTCAATTACTTGACATGGATTAGAAAAATATGTACTCTAGTTACACCAAATCCAACCAGTAGGTAGGACAACAACTTAATAAAGTATCTCCACAAGTTAAGATGACTTTCATCCAAGTAGTAATGAAGATGAAACTTGAGTTTCAATTTGGTAGTCATTTAGAAATGGGACGTTGGAGTGCTTGAGGGTGGATATCATCCATGTACTTTATTGAAAATGATTTGATTTATGAACCAATAGGCCCATTCTTCATTTCTACAGTAATTTGGGAAGGCATGCACCAACTAGGTTGGACCAGTTTGGGCCATTCTAAAGATTCAAGGTTAGCCTTATAACACTATTGCAAATATTAAGTGTTCGATGGATGATAAGGAATCTTTCTATGTAAGATAGAAGTGTAGATGTTTGTCTTTGGAATTTTGTGTGAAGAAGGGAGGACTTGCACAATAGTTTGACCTTCAATGAGTGCTCTTGGGGTTTTCTAAGCAAATGATTCACATGGAACCAAAAATGATGATATCCAGGGTGACGAGCTCGGTGTTCCAAGGTTATGCAATAACCAATTAGAATTTGAATGACAAAGTAATATGTGATCTTTAAGCAAATTGAAGGTAGCACCCCCTATTTGTGCCACAATTCAAAAAATATTATATAATCATTTTTGTAATCGCTATGATTTTTACAAAGGAATTACTTCAAAAAATCATTAAAAATGTATTTTAATGTTTTTAAATTTGAAAAAATTAAATTAAAATTTTGATACATATTTCTACATGAAGAAAATATCAAATTTTTGAAGGTTTATTTTAATATAGAAAATTAATGAAGTTTGACCAAGTAGGAACATAAAATGTCTTTTAACGATTACCTTAGGAAGACTCAGTTAACAATGCCAAAATTTGCTTAAATGAAGGTTCAAGTATGCGTCCTGTTATTGAATTGCAAAAGTTTTCATTAAATATTTACTACGAATGTAGAACATGACTACTAGGTACAATATTTGCATTAGGTGCACTCTTGGTTTTAGAAACAATGATTACATTATACATTTTGATAATTAAGTATTCTAGTAAATTTAGTGCGTTTTGTTTTTTTCAATAGCCGAAGCCTTGTTTTAGATTGTGCATAGACCTTCATAACATTGTATAACCAAGTAGTGGTCCTCCCCATGTTGAGAAGGTATTATGTATTGCTAGAGTACTTGGAAGGGACTTATCAATTAATTAAAGGATTCCGTTTCGGATGGAGAGCCGTATAAGACAATTTTGTTCTAATTGTAGGTATCTCCTTTTTAAAGAATGCAAAAGGATACCTTTGCCTCATTGATAAAACAATGTTATGTTTAGTGTTGCAATCTTTGCAAATGAGTGAGCTCTAACAAATCTCAACCTAAAATGTACTTAGTAAAGAATTCACTTAGTTGCTATTTGTTGCTTTGAAATGATTTCTCAAGTCTTGGAAAACTAAAAGCCTCCCAAATGGGATCAATGTTGTTTTGTTGCATTACAAGTGATATGATACAAATTAAATATTAAAATACTTACACCTTGACACACAACAAGGGTTGCGGAGAGCTTGTTGGAGGTTCTAGTCTCACTATGAGAAAAAAAGCCCCTACTATCACGCATCATGGAGGGTTGCTACAACACATTTTTTCTTGTTCTCCCTATTTTATTGGCCATATGGTTGTTGTTGCTTAGCTTTACACAAGGAGAAATAGGAAGTGCTTATGTTTTTTTTTGTTTTTGGTACAAAATAGTTTTTTTTTTATTGAATTCTCTAGAATCTATGTTCTTGCAACAATTGAGAGTCCCTCAACTATTGAGTAGTTGAGCTTCATTTTGAGTCTGTGACACTTATTCCTATTGCCCAAATAACGGTGGGGCATGGAGTTTGTTAAGGGCCTACTAGGAGTTGTTGAAGCCACGTTGGATGCACCAAGGTGTGGGTGCTCTTACAATTTACACCGGAGAATTGTAGTTTGTACCAAAAACAAAACTTAAGATAATGTTGGGTTACACTCCAAGCTCCCAGTTATTTTTTATGCGATTAATTTTTATTTTATTTTATTTTATAGTTTCTGTAGGGGTACGACGATGACCATCCTCGGCGGCACCGTCTCCATCTCGGACCGGGTGTATCAAAGCTGGGCGTTCCCATTCCTGAGGACCCGACCCGGCCCGGCTCCCTTTCTCCTTCCTCTTATAGCGCCTTCCCCAGCCTCCTTCTTCTCCCCACACCCGCTCTTCCTCCCGCAGGAAACCCATCGTCTCCTCCAATTTCTGCTTCTGGTTTCCCCGATCCCACAAGCCATGGCCAAGGATCCAGTGCGCGTTTTGGTCACTGGAGCCGCTGGTACTACATTCCCCCGCTTTCTCGCCTCGTCAATACTAATCTTGAACGATTTCTGGGTTTTGCTTGTCACTCTTTCTTTTGCTCGTGTGTACTATGAATCGTTGCAAAACAGAATTTGAATGCCGTTGTATCCACAATTTTCGATTGATCCGTGTGTGTGGCGATCGCCGTGATGGATGTCTCACAACGGTGGTTGCTTGCGCTGAATTGTGGAAACGGTATTGAGGTTTGAAAGTTTGATTAAGGTTTTGGGTGTGTTTGTTTGCAGGACAAATTGGGTATGCGTTGGTTCCCATGATTGCTCGCGGTGTCATGCTGGGGCCTGATCAGCCTGTCATTCTGCATATGCTGGATATTGCGCCTGCTGCAGAGTCTCTGAATGGGGTGAAGATGGAGCTCACGGATGCTGCGTTTCCGCTTCTGAAAGGTATATGTTGTGTAAATTTATTTGATTTTTTCCTTTCTCGGAACGAAATTGTGGTCTGTGTAGGTACACGATGTCTTGGGAATTTGCTCTACATGCTTTGTGTGTTGAAATTGTTGGAGTTATGAATGGAGAGCTAGTTTCCTTTGTTCTATAGGAGTGTTGCTGCGAATCAATCTTTTATGTAGATGTTTTATCAAATGGCTGCATTTGTGACGATGGACTTGACGATGGGACTTTACTGTCGATGGAGTAGGTGTGGTAGCCACAACCGATGTTGCAGAGGCCTGCAAGGGTGTGAACATCGCGGTCATGGTGGGAGGGTTTCCTCGCAAGGAAGGCATGGAGAGGAAGGATGTGATGTCGAAGAATGTTTCCATTTACAAAGCCCAGGCCTCTGCTCTTGAGCAGCATGCTGCCAAAGATGTAAAGGTAGGGTCCGGGAAGTCCAAGAGGACGCTTTTCTTTTTCTTTTGTCCTTTTTTCTTTTTTGTGTGCTGAAGTAACTATAACATTTTAGAGAATCGTTGTTGAGCATCCGTTGAATTGTCATGAAAAGAAATCCCTGACACCTTGTTTTGCAAAGTTGAGCTCAAATAGAGCTCTCCTTAAGCTAATAAGTCATTTGTCTTCACATGCGAGTGTATTTCAGAGTTTTAATTTTACTTTATATGCTTTCATATGACATGACTTGGCTTTTAGGCCACTTGTCTCAAATGGTGTGCCATGCCACTAGTACTCAAGAATGTTATGTGGTGCTCTGTATGCACAGGTGTTGGTGGTTGCAAACCCAGCCAACACAAACGCCTTGATATTGAAGGAGTTTGCCCCCTCCATTCCAGAGAAGAACATTTCGTGCCTGACCCGGCTGGACCACAACAGGGCGCTAGGCCAAATTGCGGAGCGATTGGATGTGCCTGTGTCTACAGTGAAGAACGTGATCATTTGGGGAAACCACTCTTCATCTCAGTACCCTGATGTCAACCATGCTGTGGTTGGTGATAAGCCCGTGCGCGAGGCTGTGGCTGATGATGCTTACTTAGATGGGGAGTTTATCAAGGTGGTGCAACAGCGTGGCGCAGCTATTATCAAGGCTCGCAAGCTTTCCAGCGCCCTTTCTGCTGCTAGCTCCGCATGTGACCACATTCGTGACTGGGTTCTCGGCACTCCTGAGGTATTACATTCACAGTGACATTATTTCATATTTATGTGTGACGTGTGAGGATTGCCTGTCAAATAGCACTGTCTGCGGATGGAATCTTGTAATGGAATGATTTGAACTGCACTTGTTAGTGGGAATGACTCCTTTCAGTGGGCAACTAGAATGCTGACATTTGCAATGGACTCATTACTTCTGAGTACATGACTCTATTAAGCTAACGGATGTTCTAATTTTTGCAGGGATCATATGTGTCGATGGGAGTCTACTCTGACGGATCATACAACGTGCCACCTGGGATCATCTACTCTTACCCTGTGACATGTGCCAAAGGAGACTGGACCATCGTGCAAGGTGTGTCTCTTGCCCGTTTTTTTAGAAATACGCTTGATTATCTCCTAAAATTAGGTTCGAGTATTTGTCAGTGTGACTTTGAATTAGCACATCAGAGTCTTTTAACTTCTTTATCGTTCATGTTGCTGTGTAGGGCTCACCATTGATGCCAAGTCAAGGGCCAAGCTTGACGCTACAGCTGATGAGCTTGTGGAGGAGAAGGCCTTGGCCTACACCTGCATCAGCGAGTAGTTGAGAAACTTTTTCATTGGGCTTTGGTGCCTCTTATATCACACACCTGCACCATCCTCTTCCAAGGATCGGTTGCTTATTCTAGCATTAACTGCACCTTGTCGAGGTGTAACAATTTTTGTCCACGAGGTAAGTGAATAAAGGTTTATTACACTTGCAAAGTCTGCCAATGGCCAATGGTATAGTGTGTCACCTGACTGTAGAAATTGAAGCAAAATGCTGTCCTTGCACATTCAGTTGGTGGTGAAATGGGTTCCACCTGAGGACTGTTAACATTTGATAAATTATTGCGGCATCGCTTTCCCTGAAATTGCGTAACTCGGAAATCAGAATACCTTGCCGTTGGTCCAAGTTGACTCAGCATTTCGCTCTCTTTTGGGTTGGTGAACGGAAGGTCATATACCCATTATGTTACCTTTCTGCGGAATGTGAGCTCGTGGCAACCAACCAGAAAGTACAGATTCAATGAAATCACTTTGACCTGGTGTCCTTCACGACTATCATACAGATCTTAAGCTTCTCGTAGCTTCGAAGGATATTTGGTCCGTACTGGCTAGTGTGCCCTGTGGCAACGGCACAGTCCAAATAAAAGTAAAAGTCATTTTTCAAATATTTTCAATTCATAAAAAATTTGAAATTCAATAACTTTCAGACCATATGTCCAAATTCCATGAAACAAAGCCTGTGCATCCCTCCTCATATGTAGAGAGCTTTCTGATGGTACTATGGATGTGACTGGGATGCATGGTCCAAGAGATCTCAACAAAACAAACAAACATCCTAACTTAATGGATGGATTTTGTGACCCATTTAAAATGTCCTTTAATCAATAGAAGTGTATGCAATATTGTGGCAATATACAAAGCTTTTGAAGTGTTTACTAATATGACCTTAAATTGTCATTGTTATCTCCAATTTTATACTAACATGACTTTGAGTAAATCAATTCACATGATGACACTTCAAGAATTTCTCAAATTGTCTTCACTTTGAAAATTCACAAATATTACATAATTTATGTAATAAATATAATTGTCAACATAATGTCAAGTCTAGTTTTCAAGGCAAATTTGTCACCATTCCATTGGATAATCAGAAAAGTGTTATACCTCGTAATGTTGTCATTCTTTCTACACACTTAAATTTGCAAAAAGTATTCATATGGACATTTGTGATGTACTATTAAAACTTGGTATTATGTCCCATAATGCTAAGTCATTACTTGTGAATTTGTAAGCCTCATGACCCTCAAAGGTAATTATCTAGTTCATGGGTATGGTCATTTTTTGTAGTATTGAAAGTATTAAGGATTTGTCAATGATTTTTTTGTGCATGTTACAATCAAATGATTCCATGTGTGAATGTTCAATGTGTCCACTTTCTTGTAAAACAGGCATGTGGACTTGGCTATTGATTGTAATCAAGGAAAAATTAGAAAATAGTAAGTTGTAATAGATGCAAAGTGCCACATATAAGCAAAGATAGGCTTTATAAAAGAAAGAATACTTCTTATGCAACTACCTTACCTTCTCCGTGTGTTTAAGATCTACTCAAGAATGGTTTGGAATTCAATAGATTCTATAAAAACTTCAATGTCTTTTGGTCTTTGACCTAGTCAACTCCAAATTGCTATCAAAAATTCGTTTTAAAAAAGAAATTTAATCTAGAAAATGGATAATAAACTGGACTTCTAATGCTTTGTTTCATTAGTTGATGGCAAGAACAAAAGAAATCACTTTCAACCCTCGAATCAGGTCTGAAGTAAAGTAATTCAGGACAATTGAAAAAAACAAAGAAAAGGACTGTCAAGTAAAATGGGACTCACTGAGGAGGTATGTTGCAAGTAACTTGTCCAGTGGCAGTGCATGCCTAACGTGATTAAGATTTGAGAAAATCAGTTCAGCTCCTCCTGACAATTCATGTGCTGAGAATCCCTTCAAAGCATGTTTTCAGATACTTGGGATGCATTAATTTTGGTAACTCCAAAAAGTACCCTTACATGGATTTCCCCATTTCCAATGACTGAGGGTGCAAATTAGTGTCACGAAAAACTATTAATTAATGTGAAAAATTAGTTTTAAACAGTTACATTTTCATCTTGCACTAATTTACATTACTGTGACTTTCATGACTTTCTGTCACCTGCACTAACTTAATAGGAGAAAATCAGTGGGTCACAGTAATGTGGATACCAGAGCTACCGATTGTGCAACTTGGGTTGTCAAGACAAGGATTTTGGAGCTTTTCAGCATATGAATTAATTCTGACATAGTATACCATCCAAAAAATGTCACATTTGAGCATTTGCAAGAATAATTTTTTTTGAAAAGAATGGACTTTTCTTTTTCAGCAAAAATTTACGATAATCTCAAATTTTCACCAAAAAAATATCTGAAATTTTTATGACTTTATCCAAGCAAAGAAGATTGAGTTTGATGACAGGTTTACAGGCTCCATCCTTTAAGCATTAAGGAGTTGGAAAGGAATGCTTTGAGTATACCCGTAGTCTAGTGTTTAATTTAGTGTTTAATTTTGGGAAAGACACCAGCACAACTTTGAAAAATCATGACTAAATCAATACAGGCAGAAAGATTATAAAATGACTTGAGTCCAGGCATTCCATTTCTCTGGGCTTGTTCATGCCATTTGCAATCAAAGTGTACTAGTGTGATAAAACATAATTATGCTTGCGTTCTTTTCCTGTTTTGCAAACTTGAATATTCAAATGTGTACTTTTAACAAGATTTTGAAGAAGAAGAGCACAATGACAAAAGGGTTTCTGAGCACAAGTTCACAAATGTACAGGAAAAAAAGAGTTGATGGCAACCACTTGGAATTACACGAATCAGACATACAGTGGGGGTTGTGAGCTTTTAACCCTGCATTGATGCTACAGCCAAAAAGTGGTCAATGAAAACGAAGAATGCACCTATTGCTCCAAAAATAAGATTACCTTGGTCTTTGTCTGGTAGTCTTATTTTTGGCCGGCATCCTTCCAAGGTTAAAAAAAAACTGTTCGCAACCGCCACAAAATGTAAACTAAGTAGGTATGTATGCAGGGTGACTCAAGAAAGTAATGGGGCAAAATTCTCACTCCTGCTTACCACTATACAATTTGTAAGTATTCTATTTCTAAACATAGTAAAACATGCCCACCTCTATAAGACTGGTGTGTGGGATATTGAAGACAACAGCCATGTCTCGACTGTTTTTCCTTAAAAAAGTGTATGCATAATTAATGGCACACTTTTTCACAAGGGAGGATGACTTCTTTGTCATGACATAGGGATGGCTCATCATGTAAGCAATACCTGCATCTTTTGCTTTAGAAAGCACCATCAGTGCCTTGCAAGCATCCATCCTGGTGCTGGATTCATTGTCGGTGTCGCTCATAGGAATGTCAAATCGCACCTGTCTCTTGGGAGTGAAACCAGGCGATGACCGAAACCAATCTATAGACTGCAGAAGCAAGAAAAAAAGCATGTTCAGATATTGTCACCAACACTAATAAAATACATATGCTACATGAGGCTGTGTTAGTACCTTTTGCAGTACAGCTACAAAGCTACAAGAGGCAATCATGTAGCTTTATAGAAAATGTTGAACAGCAACACTGTCAACTGTTCATAAGAACCTACTCAAACTGTCTCATTCACTGAATTTGTGACGTGTCAAATGAAACAAGAAGCTGCACTACAGTACAAGAGGTTGTGTCTTTGTAGTGCAGCTACAAGGCTACAAGGCTCTGTAGCTTTATTTCATTGTGTAGCTGCACTGTAGATTTTTAACTCATTTCATGTTAGGGGGACATGGGTTCAGCTTTTGAGTAGCAGAAACACTCTGCATATGAATCGACTCAACCCACTTCAAGGTAATACAATCCAGTCTAAAAAACTCAATCCTAAGACCCCATTCTTAAATAAAAAGCATGAGCATACTGTCACGTCACCATAACTGTGGCTTGTGTCTACAACACTAATGAAACAATCAGCTACGCAACTTACAAGAGACTATCCTTCTGTTGTGAGCGACGAGAGACTTTGTAAGGTAGTATATTCATAGCTGCATTGAGTATGCAGTGAGTAGCTGCATTGAGTATGTAGTTGATTTCACATTAGGGATGAAGGCTCAATTTTTGAGTAGCAGAAAACTTTGTACATAAGCACGTATTCAAAATTTCTTCCTAATTGATGGGGCTTGTGTTGACGCAATTGGTCTCGTCCCCTTCAGTCTAGAGCCAAACGATGCTATAAAATGTTACATAAATTTATTAAAGAGTGAGGATGTATGGGTTACCTGCAATCGATCGCCACCGTCGGACATAGTCATAGATCTGATGCTGTCCACCTCCATTGTCACAGACGCTTGTCTCCGAAGTAACGAAGGAGTTGTCCCCATGACAGTCAAGTGCCCTTCGTAGTTCAGTTCGTTGCTGGAAAACGGATCCAACTCTTGGCTGAACTGCATGAAGGTCTCCTCGCTTTGGATGAACTCCGCCAGATTGGCTACCAGTTGGTTCTCAAAGTCATCCTCGTCCCTGCGTACGTCTTTGTATCCATACCGCACCACACACCTGCATGATCATATCCCCAGAACTCATTCCTGGTGCACAGAATTCTCAAAATTGCAGGGAAACATGAACAATAACATAAGAAAAACAAAACAAAAGAACAGAAATTTGTGTAGAAGATGTTTAAAATCGAATCGAATCCGGTGACATTTGCATGACATTCATTAGCTAGCTGTGGAGAGGATGCATCTTCCCTTTCCCATGCCCACAACTTTTATGAAGCAACAGAAACCATGGTCGTATATAAGTCAAGAGTTGGTAACAATGGACCAAATGTTATGCAATTAATGTCGGGCTACATTGCTTTACTTTCTTTATTGATATGTCACTGTGTAAACGCTCTATGAAAAAAACATCCAGCTGTTATTTGTTTAATTTTGTTTTTAACAAGAGTTAAACTACGCACTCGTCTATTATTATTTATTTTACTCCTAGATAGTCATAAATCGAAGAGGTGGTAATCATAGTCCAAAGGGTATGCAATACCAGGCTTCTAGAGAATCGCATTGCATTATTAGCTTTCAACGTCAATCCGTTAAATTGGCGGAATTCCATGACCTTGGCACTTTTCAGGGCGCAAGAAACGTAATTCTATACCAATAGTTCAGAGTTTTGGTCAGACGAATCCCACAGTTTTGACGCCCAGAATCACGCCAACTCAATGAAATTGACGACCTTCATTTAATGTCACGAGTGCAAACCCGTAGTTTGCCTCCTCCTAAATGCAGCTCGTCAAGTTTATTCAAACAAACATTGTAAAATTCTGGATCTATAAGCTTTTATTCTGAGGATGTATACTAGGTGATTCCCAAGGGTGTACTTATCTAGAACGCCACTTTCGTTGAATTGGCTCTATTCCATTGAAATGGCGCAGAGACCCTCAAGCCAGGGAGGAAATGAGATGGTTTAGGGCGCTGGAAGGAGGAGGGGTGGAAATCCTAGCATATCAGTGCACAATGTTGTACATAGAATGCAATTTTCATATCAATTTTCATATCTGTCGGCACAGCAAGCTATTGTAAATATCAAAATGGCGCATGGAATAACTCCCATTTAACGGAATTGAGGTTCTAGCTAGCTGTAAGTGATGCTGCGGCATACCTGTACATGTGAAATTCCTTGGGTCCAATGCGTCCAATCAAATATCGTTCGTCATGTGTAACAAACGGCACAGGAGCCGACTTCATGCAAACAAACACCAGCACCTCATGAAATGCGGGCAAGTTCGTCACAAAGTGGGAGAAAATCGCAGGCACGCCACTGACGAGGTCCGTGTAGATCAAGCCAATGCCCGGGACCCGCACCATGCCCAGACTGGGGCCGAGCTCCAGCAACCACTTCATGGAAACCTTGTTCTGGAGGTCGTACTCGTACTTCTTGATGGTGCCGTAATGCCACACGTACATGACCGTCATGACCACACCCGCAATCACCAGCGGCACCCAGCCTCCCTGAGGGACCTTGTTCAGTGCAGTGGACAAATACAGAAGCTCCACGGAGCTAAACACCAAGCAGAACAACAAAGCCACGACGATGCTGCGTTTCCAGACTGTTAAGATCACCAGGGTCATCAGAAATGTCGTCACCAGCATCACTATGATCACGGCGATACCTACAGGCAGCCAAACAGACAGCTTATCAACATAAGGTCATTTTCACTTCCTGTAAAGAAAGTTCAGCACGTGGTCAAATGAATTTCCTGTTTCAAAACTCAGCATATCGTCATATTGATTTTTCCTGTTTCAAAACTCAGCATATGACCATATTGATTTTTCCTGTAAAGAAAGCTCAGCACATGGTCATATGAATTTTCTGTTTAAATGCTCAGAATATGGTCGTATTGGTTTTTCCTTTTAAAGAAAACTCAGCACTTGGTCATGTTAATTTCCTGTTTCAAAGCTCAGCATATGGTCATATAGTCATGCGACTCTCCATTTCTTTGAGCTGTAAACATTAGGACCAGTATGTATAGATTTGAGGTGTACCTGCAACTGTGCAAATCTCACTGAAATCTGCTGCTTTGACGAAATTATAAATATGAGGTTGTGTACACCTCATAGATTAGTGTTGAGAGCCGCAGCATGGGTCTCGATCAGGGAAAATATTCTACTCAAATGAATATGAGAACTAGAAGGACCAATTCAATGTATGGGTATACTTGTTAACCCCTGAAATTCCATATTCTGGAAAATTGTGCTTCGGGGTGACGTTTCGTCTAAAAAAATCCAAAAAGATGCTTGAATCTGTAAAAAGCAACTTTCTTTAATAGCTAATGTGATGAATTGAGGTAAGCAATATATTCGAACTAAGAAATATATAAGAAAAACTATGCAATATTCAAAAATGGATTTGGGAGTTACAAGGGTGGATTAGAACGGCCGATTTCAGAGTGTGACATTGCAAGTGCTCAAAAATCTGAAAACTAATATTTCCAGGTGCCGAGAGCCCTGAAAACTGGTGACCAGCTCACTATTGCACAACCTCTAGAGAACTTAGGTTATGCATGAATGATGTACTACATGACATGAATACTTTGCTGGCACAAACTTGGGTGGTGAACTACATGGGAACTCAGGAATGGCACTAATGGACCAAATCTGCAAAACTTTAGTCAATTTGAAATGGGAACTACCGTATTGAAAGAAATCAAGCAACTTGAATGGCAGAAGAGAAAAGAAGGCTGTTCATACCGTAGGCATTTCCGATCTCAATGACGTTCTGGAAACCGATAGTCAGAGCTAGGCAGAGGAGTAACATAAACCAGTTGATCTCTGGAATGTAGATCTGTCCATAAATGTTATTGGAGGTGTGCACCACTTTGACCCGTGGGAAGCATCCCAGTGCCATACATTGATTTATAATGGAAAATGTTGCAGAGATGACTGCTTGGCTCCCTACAATTGAGGCCAACGTCGCTATCACAAACACTGGCCAAAAAACAGGCTCTGCAAGAAACCAACAGACATCATGTATGTCAGTGACAAATTGTATTTAGAGAATTGTAAGATGACATTGAATTTGATATTTTTTCACAGAGAAATGAAGTTTATGGTCTAGTTACCATAGTGAACTAAACTAAACAACTAACCTGGAACAGATTTAAAGAATGCATGATCGATGTCATCAAGGTTCTTCGAGAGATAGGCAGCCTGTCCTATGTACCCAATCAACAAGGAAGGGTACACAACTGCTGTAAACGCAATCTGGAAAAAAAGAAAAAAAGAAAAATGGAAGAAAAATGCACATGAATGGTTGTAGAACAAAACAGGAATAATACTTTGATTGTCATATTCCATACAATGGCACTTTTTTAAATGCCATATAGAACCACATATCAATAACTTTGTGTTTTCAGAGTTTTATGCACACCAGAATGTCACAATTTTAGCACTCTGAAACACGCCATTTTAACCATTTTTTCAGACAGTGCAGTATCTCACATCTGTAAATAGAAAGGGTGTCGTGATTCAATGGCAAACGAAACGTGAATCAACAAGAAAACGTATATAAGTCAAAAACCTTAACCATTTCCAATAACTAAAAGCTTCACCTGTATTGATGTGCGCGAAAAATGGCCGAGATCTGCATACATCGCCTCCGAACCTGCTCACAAAATTAAAGAAGGGATGGATCCATCAGTAGGATAAATTCAATTGATGTCCAGCAGTTGGATGTACTATATCACAGATAACAGATAAAGAAAAATAGAGTGCAACAAACCTGTGATACATAAAAGCACGCCACCAAGAGAAATCCAGCCCTCCTTGCCATCCCTCTTGAAAAAATAGTACATGTAGTAAGGAGAGAGCGCTCGCAATATACTAGGATTCCATTTAATCAAGTTGTACAAGCCAATGCTGGCGTTGCAGAACAGCCATGCCAGTATGACAGGTGCGAACAACGAAGACACTCGACGTGTGCCGATGTATTGCAGACCGAAAAGTAACACCAAAATGACGCAGGACACGATTACTGTTACATCTGCAAGCCAGCCACTCACGCCCCGCAAGTATTTAATTTTCAAGATCCTTGTCCATTTTCAAAGTTCATTATTAAAGTATCATTCTTTACTACCCCTGGAATCACAATCCGTGATTTGGGTGATAACTTGGCAAGATTATTATAAATTTGGAGCTAGTCGTGGAGCTAGCATCACCTAGTGTCAAGTGCTTCTTCTAGTATAGAATCAAGAATTATAGAGGCTCTCACATTTCCAAGATTACTTACGAGAAAGCTGCAATGTCAAGATTGCTAATGAATCGTCAAGTTTGTTAAAATGGCGAAAATTCAAGGGGATGGCGCCCTTCTGAAAATCTCAGATACATTCCAGTCCTAGTTTACAGAGCTCTGGGTACTAAAAAGCCACAATGTTGGCGCTGGAACACGCCGTTTTAACTAATTTGAGTGTAAGAATGTTAAGAACCTTGGGTGATATTATTTCTTTCTCATTCCACGGTAAAGATCATGTCTGAGGCAAAAGCATAAACCACCTTTTGCAAGAACATTCCAAAGATTGAAGACCGATGCACTCACTGTTGTGGAGGTTGGGGACAGCAACGCGGATACCATCTATAGCGGACAAGACTGTTTTCAACACCAACAACGACAAATGTTTGTAAGCAAACATTAAAAAACAGAGCATTCAAAAAACAGAATCGAAAAGACCGCAGTGTATAGCAATCAGAAACGCAATCAATTTGTAATTTCCAGTTACCCAATCTGCGAGTCAATGCACAAGATAGTCTATGTGTGGAAAGATTGATGTAATTTCATTCAAATGGAAGTTTAGGGTTTCGGATTCCAAGTACCTGAAAGCGCAGGCGTGAGAGCGCCATCTCCGATGACCATACAAGTACCCAGCAACACAACGAGCAGGAGCCCGTTTTTCAGAAACTTGTGATTCTCCAGCAACTGCCGAAACCACACCCCTCGTGCCGTCTCCGACGCCGGTGGCTCCTTCTTGTACAAGGAGAGCTCTTCATCCGCCGTCTGCTGGTTCAAAATTATACTCAGCTTCAAATGCCGGCACAGCAAAGCGTACAGTGCGAACGTCCCCCCTGTAAGCAATTTAACAAAATCCAATTCAACCCATCTTTCTTGCACAAACGGAGATCAAATCATTCCTTAGAAAACTAGGACAGGCCTACATTTGCCACAGGCTTTACCAGAAAACTGCCGTTGTACAGTACCCTTTAAAAATACAGCACACACAAGCATAGCTAAACCCTAAATTAACCCTTGCGACCATGAATTCCACAGGCAAGGATTGATTGAAAGCTGGTAACTGGTGGGATGTAACTGGTACCTTCGCCATTGTCGTGGGCGTTGAGAACGATCAAGCAGTACTTGGCGAGGGGGATCAAAGTGAGAGTCCAGAAGACGAAGCTCAAAACACCGTAAACTTCGTGCATTTCAATGGCGCCCACTGCCCGGATTTTCACGAAAGTGGCGTGGAAGACGTACAGAGGCGACACGCTGAGGTCGCCATACACCACTCCGCAGCTTTGGTAGGCGAGAGTTAACAGCACTGCAATGTTAATCGAGCCCTTCTGCTTCACCTGCAGACATAAATCATGCACCGCACTCGTTTCCAATCAGTCACGGCCCAACACCCCGAGAGGAGAAATCTGGTATGGAAACTGAACAAATTTTCTTTGATGTCCAAATCCCATTTCTAGTGTATCCTATTCTATCATCGCAAGATATTGATTATGGAAATCTCCAAAAATTCCGTAGATGATCATTAATTTTGGATTTCTCCTGTGCCCAACCCCGTGCCCAACAAAATCATATCATCACAAATCTCACATTGCAAAAACGTCGTTGACAATTTAGTCATGGAACTGGCACGAGGTCGGTCCCGACTATTGAGCAAGACATCGAAACCACTGAAAGTCTTTAGTGCATATATGTGGGTACGTTCTACCCTTTCGGAGATGGACCGACACTGGCGAGACTTCCTGTACTTCGCTTGCTGTTTCCATAGATCAGAATTCTGGTGGCTAGGATAAACTTAAGGCAAGTATGTGTGTATATACATGCAACCTAGCTAGCTGGCTTGAGCAATGACAACACTGGATGAAGGTAGACCAAAACCTGAGTGCGGGTGGTTCCGGACTCCGAATCCATGATACCGCAGTCCAAGAACCAAAAACAGTGGAGCAATATAAAGCACGAACAATAGTTGTTGTTGTTGACCAGCTAGCTTCAAGCTAAGGATTAATTGCAACTCCCACAGTAGCTCGATCCTAGAGCTCGCTCCATGCCACACAAACATGAAGCATCCCCTGCAGCGTCGTCGACACCCGAAGCTTATTATTCGATCATCTTCGAATCCAATTCATTGAACTCCTGCGTATGCTTCAATCAAAGCTTCAATCTTCACTGGCAAGTGAGTACTAGTCCCAACTTACTATCCAGCTTCTTCACCGGCCAGCTTGCAAATGTGAGTCCAAAATCACTCAATATTCAGGAAGTAGCAGTTGCAACGTACGTACACGCACACCATCGATCAATTATTTTGCAATGATTTTGTAGTGATTTTGGACTTTGCTAAACTAAAACTTATGGTCTTATTGCGAACCATTGCAAATTAAAGTGCTACAAATTAAACTTGTCGCAAAAGTCTTGGCATGGGCACGTAGCCAATACATAGCTATGCCTAAACTGTTTGCAGAAAACTATTGCAACATCAACCCTTCCGTACTGGTAATTATTCAACCACGAATCAAATTTTAACAAATAGACACGGTACACCCTAGCCCGCTTTGAATTAATCAGCGCTATACATGCACGCACCAGGAAGCTAGCTAGATACATTCGTCCAAATTAAAGTGGCCGCGCAGTCCGTACCTAAGATTCATTTTTAGAATCGACGAGCCGTCATCAAAAAGCATGATCCTGCTCAAATTGCAGCTAGATCACTTCCCTGAGGTCGGTCCCAAACTCGGATCCAGCTGCAAGCCTAGAATATTCAACTTCGGAGGTGATACTGTACTGTAGGTGGTGAATATTCGAAAGTTGCAGTTTGGAGTACTATTACCAGGCTAAAATGATCCTTCAAATTCAAAAAGATGGAGATGGAGATCAATCGAGCTTCCCGGGGAGAAGATCATCCGATTCCGGAAATGAGTGACTCCCCGACCTGCAGCATGAGACACGCAGATGTCCCGAAATAGAAACAAAAAAAACACGCCCAGGTTGGATCCATCTACATGCAGTACCTGTACTGTACATACAGGAAAGGTTGCGAGAGATGACGGAGCAGTGTTTTGTTTATCATTCTCGAGAAGTAGCCAGTTGTTTCTTCAATACTCATGTGATATCTATATCAAAACTACTGTAGGTGATATCTATATATAGGTAGAATTTGGCTTATGATTGGTCTTCAAATACAGCTGCAGTAATCTGACTAGCTATTTTGACTCCAAGAAAGAAAACTTCCTTTACAAGAAAAAAAAAAATCCACATCTTTTGGATGTAGCCAATTGGCGAAAACTGAAATAATCGTGCATCACAAAAACACTGTGACGGAGAGTGCTGCTGCTGCTTTCAAGGTTTGAAGCTTTCGGATACAATGGCGAACTGAATTAAAGGAATATGCAGCTGGGCCAAATATTATTTAGTTCAAGTTTGGAGTTTTGTGTTCAAGTTTGGAGTTTTGCGTTCAAGTTTGGAGTACGTGACATGGGGCTCATCTGGAGGAGGGTGACATGTGGCATTAGCATGTATCAAAGTGTTGGAAAATTTATTAGTGGCGCTTTAAATTAAGGTGACTGAATGCCGACGTGGCTTTCGGATGGGGTGCACGTGAATGCGGCAGTTCAATGTGAAACACCGCAATGGAATCGTCGCCACCTATGTCCGGGATAACTAAAGGTAGGAGGTCCATAAATAACCCATTTAGGATAAGAGCCGAAACTGAATTTTGGGGAGGTGAAGCTTCTTGAAAAAAATTTAGTAAATTTTCCTAGAAAGATAAGTGGAAGTGGCATCTAACTCAATTCGTTTCCTGTTTTCTGAAGCTTTGTGGAATTACTTATGAAAATTTGAAGTTGAAATGGCATAGGGCTCTAAAATTGCCCACTTCCTAAAATGTACACCGTTTGTACATTGATGAAGTCTACAAAAAACACACGTATAAATAGTGTATATTTTAGGAGATGGGTGATTATAGAGCATGTGTACTTTTAAATTTTAATTTCATCCATATTCACCACACTAATACCCTATGTGAAGGCCAAATTCAACATAAATTAAGTCATTTTTGTAAATAAGTGCCACATGTCTTCTTATGAATGGTGTGAGGTGACATAGACCAATATGTACCTTGGGCAATGACGTGGTGCCAATTTGGGCCTTCAATTTACACTCAATGCCCTTGCCCATTGGTGCCATAAGACCACCCTTCTACTACACTAAATACTCTCATTAGATAAACATCACTTCTATACATCCACCTTATTTCCTATTGTTTGTAAACATCATAATAAATTTGACAAATTTATAATTGCTCATGATGTTTTAGTGATTTCATTCAATTTTCTCCTAATTTTTGAAGTGTTTTGTTTGTCACTATTAATTTTAGATAGGATTTTGGTGATAATTTTCTAATGAATATATAGCTAATTTTACATGCCTCCAATATGAAAAAAGCAAGGTTCTTAGCATCTACTTCTTTATAAAAAAAATTTGACTTGAAGTATATGTAGCATTCTTGAACTTCATGGTTGGGAATTCTTTGCTAGCTATTATTAGAGGCTCCTTTCACTATAGAAATATTGAATTAGAACTTGCTTATAATTTGAAGGCTATTGTAAGAAGAATCATTTTTAGCATAGTGACATTGTAGAAGGTCCTTTTAGTCTCCCCAATCAAGAATATTATGCAAGTGTTCCATGGTAAAAACATTCTAAGTAATTGGTTTTGTTTCTATTTGAATACTTCTAATTTTTGCTACAATAAAATATTGTCAACTAGTCATTGTCCTTTTTTCTTCTTTTGAAATTCTTTTGGTTACTTTTAGAGGCACTTCCCATTGAAACTTAGGATTGAACCAAAAACACAAAATATTAAACCCCTCTCATTGGTCTCATGCTTAGACCAACAAATGTAATTACAACTTTTGATTTTCTTGACTTAACTTCAACTATAAAGTATGCTTCTATTTCTTAGCTACTTTAAGAAAAAACTATAGTTTATTTTAACACAAAATTAGGTTATAAGAAAAAATCTAACAATTATTTCTTGTGGTTTTTAGATTTTTGGCTAAATATTGATTATAAAAGTTTTTTTAGCAACCCACAACTCTTCTAATACTAACATTCTTTAGTGTATTATAATTTTGAAGCCTATCACAAGATTTCTAGTGTATAGATATAAAGTAAGGCATTTCTTTTATAGTGAATTGTATGCATGGGATAAACAATTATTCACCCTCAAAATCCAAGATCTAAAATTTTGATGTTTACTTAATGAAATTTTCTTGCAGGGAGGGGAATTGCATGGGGGGACCTTAAACCCTTATAAGATATTTAGTCACATCAACTCCCCATGAGGGGAATTGCATGGGATGGTGTAGATCTTATAAGATATTTGTTGGTGTTTAGTCACACCAAATCCCCCTGAGGGTCCAATTGCATGACTTGGTGTAGATCTTATAAGATATCTGTTGGTCTTTAGTCACATCAGAGTTGAGAGGAAATCCATTCTATGATTTTACCTTCTACATCTATCTAGATTCAATGGTGTAAAAGTTGCCCCTATTTTGTATTTGAGTAGGGCCTTCTTTTCCAAGGACAAATTGACAATGACCATAGGCGTCAGCACACACCTAGGAAAGATCACATGCATGGTAGGGGCCTATTTATACTAGAAAAGAGAGATGCAACTTAGAAGTTGTTGTGGTTAACCCTTATAGGACAATGTGGTTGTTTTTCGGCTAATGAATGACAAGAATCCTTCTATGTAGGACAGAAGTGCAATTGTTCATCCTTGAAATTTTGTACAAAAAGGAGAGATCTCGTACAATAGTTTGACCTCGAATGAGTATTTTTTATTTTTTGAAAGTAGATGATTTTCACGGCCACCAATCCGTCCATTGAGGGTTAAGTAAAGGGTGGCTGCAAATGAGGGACTTGCATTGGATAGTCAGTACGCAAGAATCATCTGTCCTGCAAAAGAGCCTACACGAACTGATTTGTCCACATTAAATTCCCAAAACACTCAATGTAAGCGGCTTACTTTCAATTCATTATAACTTTTTTGTTCTGCAGTAATTAGATCTTTATCCCAAAGCAACCACACTAAAAAGCATATGAATGAGGCAATGAGCATTTGAGCATGATTCTTAATTATTACTAAGATTTGCAAATCTCCAACCAAAATCGCAACCTCTATTTTTGGCCCCAATAAAGCCCTATTACATTTTAATGTAGTGAAAACTAATATAAAGGGTTAGCATTATTATAACTCAAATGTGGAATTGGGGTTGGAAGGGTTGAAATTGGGTATAAAAGTCTTGGTTTTATAACCACGATGAATACCACTATGGAGGTTCTACATGTGACAAAAGGTTCATTCATTATTCTACAATCATTATTCTCATGTGGATTACCATTGCAACCATGTAAGGAGGCAACCCATTACTAACGGCCACCCCATTCTCACTCTGTAGGGTGGAGTAATTATGTGTAGCAAGTTAATCGCAGAGATTAATGATGGCATAGTTCCCAACACTGTTGTGGCGCATTGTCATTGGCCGCAAGCTTCTCAATACCCTTGTTGGATTTTGCAATCAGCCTTTGGTTGGAAATACGAAGATCTATATGACTAGTATGGGATGGACATAATCTTGAGCTAAAAAATTCAAAGTAATTAAGTTTTGAGAAATTAAAATTTGAAAAATTACGGAAACCTTATGAATCTATTTCTACACATGCGAAAATTTTGCCTCTGTTGAAACGTGCCTTGCAAATATGTGTATTTGCTTAAGTGGGCAAAAATGGGTTGCCTCCCTTAGGTAGTTAAAATAACCAAACTAGAATCCATATGAACAAGACTGGCTCATCTCTAGGGCCAACAATGAGAAGCTATGTGTATTTGCTTTGATTGTCTTTAACATGTCAAAAATTGTTGTAGTTCCTTGGATTGTAGGAGGGGAATATAAATATTTTATGATTTTTTTGTGATTTAGAGCTTCACATTTGTAAAGACCAAAGTTCCAACATTGAGTCCTAAAATTTCTTGTATGTTTATTATATAATATGGAATATATATATATATATATATATATATATATATATATATATAAATATGGGTCAAAAAGTCAAAAAATTTATAAAATAAAATTATACATATATGGGGCACTTTAAACAAAATGAGCACATGAGAATGCTTTATTTAGTGTTAATCTCTCCATTTTATACACAATACAATAGTTGGAGCTAAGAGCAATTTTGGTTCAAACATTTTCAATTGATGTTCTACACTACTATATATACCTTTAGGAATTTGTTTATAGATTTTTTCAGAATATTCTTTTCTATTTGATATAAATATCTCTTCACATTTCTTCCAAAATTTAGAATAATTTCAATCTTCCCAATAGTTCAAATCTTTACAAGAAAACCTTAAGATTTGTATAACTTATAGAAGACATGTGATTCATCTCACCAAAAAAGAAAATCAACCAATCAATTTTAAAAATTATTGAGCTCCACATACTCATATTTAGTAAAGTAATAGAACATCCAAAGCAAAGGATATTGAGGGATGCTTTACACCTAGACATTGGGCCATTTTCCTTGAGCATGATTGCACAAATTTCACCCTTCTGTCCAATTACAAGTGACTGAAGATTTCAAACCTCTTACATAACACATTGGTCCATCCTCTAAGTGTAAAGCATCCCTCAATTTGACAACCCACCAAGATTATAGGCTCCGTCTTTTATGGGTTAAGAGAAGAGAATGAAAAACTCCAATCTCTAGTAACGTAGTCTGCTCTAAAAGCGACCATGTTCTAAATGTGACCCCTATCTAGGAATGATTGACATGTTGCGTGAAATATCTATTACTGTCAATGATGAGTTAGGTAGACTTAAATAGTCGCTTTAAGAGTAGACTACCTTAATATGAAGTTTGGGGTTGGCGTACATTAGGAGTTTGTTCCTTGGAGACCCGTACGACGACCACTGTCCGGCGGACACTCGGACTCGGAGGTCGCCGAAAGGAATTTGGGAGCTACCTTCCTTACTCGAAAGGTACAGTTGGCACAATCTGCACAGATTTTGCTTTCAGCTGTTTTACACATTGAATTTCACTCCTTCCAGCACTTTGCAAGTACGGGAGTGCACTTTGGAACTACAAGTCTGCAACGCTTTAGAAGGTGAAGTTAAGAGTTTGTACTCTCCGTCCCAAAATGATGTTCGGGTTGCTCAAAAATGATCATTTTTGTTCTTGAAGATTCTGTGAATGGATAACCACAACTTCTTTGAAATTAAAAAAAAAAAAAGTTTAGAAATCACATTATTTTCAGCCCTTAATCTCAAACATTTTGGCCAACCGGAAGATCATTTTGGAACGGAGGCAGGGAGTATTACTGTGTACTAGATGTAACATGCTAGTCCCATGGACCTGATCCCTATAAATTTTGCAAACCATCTTGGTTTCCACTATGCCATTTGTATAGCTTATCAAACTAGTGTCAGAAACTTGAAAATCTGGTCTCAACAAAGACTAGGAAAATGACCCACAAGAAGGTAGTCACACATATTGGTCTAACTTGGTCACGTTGTGATGTAAGGTAAACTACCCCATTACGAAATAAATGGGAGCAAGCCCATCATGGGCAAAGTTCTAATGGTGGTGTACATTTCAGAACTTGAATGTACACCACCATTTTAAAAAAATTCTCACAATGGACTTAGCTTCCATTTATTCCATAATGGGATAGTTCACCTTATACATATGGATCTTTTTGTGGGTCTTTCTGTGAGTCATTTCCTTGGTCTACAAAGACCATCTTTTTGCTATTATTGATGCAAGATAAGATTGACATAAAGTACCAAACCGTAGTTGTTCGCATGTTGGTTGCCCATTTCCATCACATTATGAAGCAAGCAATGTTGTGATTGTCGTCTGTCCCCTTCTGTCTTTGGCTTTTTCCTTGAGCAAGTCATTTAGCTTTAAAATACATGAATTGAAATCTCTGTCAAACAAGTACAAAGTTGGTGTCCCTTTTTCTGTTTGTCACCACATGAAGAGATAAAATTTGGTACAGAATGTATTTGAGCAGTACTGTAATAAGTTCCTTTTTTCTTTTATGGATTGTTCTATTCATAATGCCATGCCAAGTCCAGTTTTCAAGGCAGATCTGTCACCACTTCATTGGATAATAAAAAAAGCGTTATAACTTTTAATGCAAACCTTCTTTGTACACCCTTAGATAAAATTTGTGAAAAGTACAAATACGAACATCTGTTAGACTTGGCATTATGTCCCATACTGTTCTCGAGCCTCCCAGCTCTTGAACATTATCTAGTCCATAATATTCTTTGGGGGGGATTGAAGCTATCAAACTTTGAAGAAGAGCCAACCAGGATTCATGGGGTGATACATTTGTGATAAGAGGGTAAGGTAGCTATACCTAAAATCACCCAAATAAGTGATTCAACATGGTTCCCATTATTATATTGAAATTTTTGTGAGTTTTTGTTGGTAGTCAAAAGGGCATTCTAGACTATGAATATTCATAGGTATTTCTAGAATCGACCCTAAACTCTCATGAGTAGTAGGAGTACATTTTAGGCAGGAATTAGTAAGGGTTAGTTTTAGAAAGGGGTCAAAATTAGGTATAGTTACCTTATTGGAGAAAATTAGTCCTAAAAGGACAATTCATGTCTATATTTGTCTATTTGGTCAATCTTCATTAGGTTTCTATATTAAAATATACATTCCAAAATTTGATAATTTTCTCTCCATTTTCTTCATAATTAATAAAATCAAAATGATTTTGAGTTTTTTCATAATTTAAAATATAATTTCTTTAGAAAAATCATAGTAATTACAATAATGCTTAAAATGGTATAAATTTTTTCAAAAAATGGAATTAATAGTGAAAAACCCAGGGTTTAAGTAATATATACCACATTTGAACTTATACCAAGAGAATTTCAATAGAAAAAATTCAAATGTGGTATACATTAAGATGCTATCTTCAAAGTACGACAAAAAAATAATATTTTGAAAATTTTGAAAAAGAAAAAATGTAATGAAAAGTAAATTATTGAACCCTACATTTTCTTAGTTAAGCTTGGAAATATTTAAAATCAATAATTAAGTATGTGAAGATTCAGATTTGACTTTGAAAATGCCTCTCATACTCACACTATCTTTGAATAGTTTAAGGTAGGCATATCCTTGTGCAACATTGTCCCTCTAGAGACAACTAAACTAGTGGTATTTAAAGCGAGCCTACTAAACCAATTTCAATAAATTCTTTTCTTAGAGTCAATACTAATTTTGAAAAGTAACTAATGGAGGATGAAGAGTTTTTTGAGGCAACCAATGAGAATTGAAGCATTTTGGATTTCAAGAATGTTTGATCAAAATCATCAAATGTAGTCTTTTGTCAACAGTAGTTGTTCCTTTGACCCCACTTTAATTTTTGTAGTTTAATCATGGTCTTTGAAAATTCTCAGACCAATTGCATTTGCATCTATTTTTTTGTCAACTAACATTTTCATGTGATTTTTTTTCCGAATTTGTCTTGAAAGATGCTAGATCTCAAAAAATGTCTAGGTGAAGATACATTGGAGCAAAATCAACTTACTCAATTTTTGAGATAGTTTACCATGTAAGCTAATGAATGCTTTAAATGTATAAAAAAAAATTCAAAATTCAAAATCTAGTTTGTAAAAGAATAGATGAATTGTACTATACACTCGACTATACATAAATTACATGTAGATCTACCAAACAATAAGTCAAGAAGATCAGCAAATAAGGTATACACATGAAATTACATGGAAATCTAGCATGCAATTCAAAAATAAAAAGTATTTTTTGTTTGGAAACAACAAAAAATTATGTTTTAAATTTAGCTTGAAAGTCATAGATAAGATTTTTTAGGGTGTTAAAAATAGAACAATGTCTTCAAATATTTAATATATAGAATCATTTCATCTACTATATATAATTATACATTTAAAGACAAAAACTCATCTTGATATGCCTCAAAGTTCTATGAAATATCCTCAAATGTACATTGCAAGCGATTTGGAATAGCAAGGTTCTATACTTATACAAAGATATTTATCCATGGCAAGATTCCAATTGCACTCTCATATGTCGGTCAAACTCTTAAGAGAAAAAGTAGTCATTATTAACCCTTGAATGTTGAGGAGGACGTTTGGCGTCTGATGGATGACTGTAGTAGGACAAAAGTGCAACTATTCATCTTTAGAATTTTGTTGTAAAAAGGCAAAGTCTTCTATAGTAGTTTGACTTCTAATGAATGTTTTTGCTATTTCTAAAGCCTATGAGTCACAGGGTGATGAAAAGGGATGATTTCTAAGGTCACCCCTTCGTCCTTTAAGGGTTAATAAGTCACACTTCCAAATTTTGGTCAAAGAAATTGGTCAAAGAAGAATTGGTAAATTCAAGGTTGCTATTATGTAAGCCTAGAAGCATGAGTACATGGGCCTAGAAGACTGTACACCTACATTATAGGTGAATATATGATAGAAACCTTCCTTGATTATAGTGTAATTATAATATAGGTACCTATATTATAGGTGTTTACATTATACGCACCTTCAATTATGGTTGTAATATATTTACTTATATATATGCTCAAAGCTTACATGTTCACATTTCTATGCTCACATACTAGCGCCATTGTTGGTAAATGTGGTTACATACAATTAGGAAGGAACATTGTAGTGATAGTTAATTTTTGAACATTTTGTCAATTTGATTTTTTAGTGTGAAAAGGGTTGTCAATTTGTTGTTTTCCAATAGTGAGTCAATTAGCCTTGTAGATAATTGACAAGAGTTGAATAGGTACATTAGCTTAAGATATGGAAAGGGGCAAATTGACGAGATGCAGAAAAGGTCAAGTTGAGGAGATGCAATCTTGTGAAAAGTTATCTTCCAATTTTTGGGACTATATGTCCAAAGGTCTATTAGATTTTTCTTCAATTCATACCAAGTGTATGACTCACTGTACTCTTGCGATCTTTGTGTGTAATTCTCAAGCATTAAATTTGCAAAATTGTCTAATTGCTCTTGTGTGTGTGAGCTGTCTATTTGGCTGATAAATTCAATTTGTGGTGGAGTGTGGGACGAATGGTTGAAGGTGGCAGCCAGTGTGTTTGTGTGGTCAAGTTGACTTTGAGAACCTGCAGCAGTGATCAGAGTTCTATTTAATATATGTATTAATCGTGTGTGCATGTCTAATTGTTGCTCAGAAGTGTGATTGAAGCATTTGTCCAATTGCCTAAGTGATTAAGTTTGCAATTGTCCGCCTTCTTGGGAATACCATTCGATTGAGTGTGTTGCGATAAGTAGTCAATTTGCTTGTTCAGTATTGAATGCGTGAAATTTGGTTGAGTTTGTTATGTGTGTAATTATGAATAAGTGCATGAATTACTGTCATTAGATGATATTTGGGGGGTCGGGAGGGCCGTCTCAGGCCTGTTCCCGGTGCTGTTCCCCCGACAGTCCGGGAACGGCCGCTGTCAGATTTTTTTTTTTCGAATTTTTTCGATTTTTTTTTTTTTTTTTCAAAATTTCAAAATGAAAGATTGAGTTGAATTTTTTTTTTTTAAATTAAAAAAAAAAAAATGACGTGGTAGTGGCCTTGCCACGTCAGGCAACACTAGCGAACTGCTGCAAACTGCTGGGGACTGCTGGGGGGGTGTTCCCAGATCAAGGGAACTCACAGCCCTCCCAAGAGGCTGAATCCCTTCTAATGCTAATTGACTAGATCAAATCCGTCAGTGCTTGTAAACTAAGCCCATAAGTAATTATCCTTGTCTAATTGTGTAAAGCTTGGTTGAGTCGACTAGTTGCTTAGGAAGTCGACAATCAAAGTTATATAGTCTTGGGATGAGAAAAATTGGCAAGTGAGGATTTTGAGTGCTCCGGATTTGCATTGGACATTGTCAAATGGTCTGTGATAATTTTATAATGGCTAAGTGAGTGATGTTGGGATGAGTTGATCACTAGCTGGAAGTAGATCCACTTGCACTGTTTGCGTGGTAACAAAGGCAAATTGAAAGCTGACAACTTGAAATTGTGTGATGGAGTCATCGTTGTTGAGTAATTGCATTGGTCAATTTGGCTGTGCGTGACTGCAATTGGACTGCGGTGGACCTACTAGTAGTCAAATCGACATGGTTGAGCACACAAGCGATTCGCTTGTCTCAGATGAGATTATGATGATTCTTGTGGTTTGCTTCCGAGGATACAAGAGATAGTGTTGTTGTCTAGTTGACAGACCAAGTCTAAGTGATCATAACAGTCATTGCTAACTAGACTTAGAAAGTGGAGTATAGTTGAGGAATTAATTGGTCAATTTACGAAACAGATTGGGCATGAGCTAAGTCCAATTTGACGATGTTACCGAAATTTTTATGAATTGCTTATGTATTGCTAATTGACCAATATATGATTACCAACAAATGTGTGAATGTCAAATTGAGTGGAATCGTATGTTTGTGTTAAAATGTATTAAATATAGTTGACTGTGACAATAATAGAATGGAGATTCATGGGTGTATAAGAGTAAATAAATGCCGTGCTAATGCGTATGCGTATGTATGCATGCTAATGGATATGTTGAATGTGTATGTCATTGTTCCAATTGACAGAATTAACCAAAGTCTAATTGTTATGCATGGTTAATTGTAGTAATCGTTACATTTAACCTTTAATTTATTTATTCAAATCGAGAAAGTCTGTGCAATTTAAGATCAATTCAGTCTAATTGATAGAAGTTTTAGTTACTTTCCACTCCTCATTCAAATAGACCAGTCTAATTTCCATGCCAATAAGATAAGGTCAAGTAGACAGACAATGGTGGGAGGTTGGTGGCAAGTCGACTGACTCACTGCGATCGGACTTGTCACGGTCTTAGGTCTATTAGACTGTGTCTTGGTTGTGTGTTGGTTGCGTGCCTATTTGACCAAATAAATAATTCAAAGAAAGAGAAAATTGCCTATTAAAGAAGCTAAAGCTAAAGGGAAAAGCGTGAAGACCAAAAATACAAATTAACTAGGAAAGAAACAATACTTTTCTAAGTGTTAATATATGAATATTTTGAGATAAAAATATTAATTCTTTTGGTTATAAAATAAATTGTAATTTGATATATTAAATTAAGGGAATTGAAAAAGAAATTCCTTTAATATAATAAAAATTGTGTAATTATGAATATGTTTATTTACATATTATTATTAAGTGTCTAGAGCATGCATAAAGACAAATTGACCTACCTATGACAAATTGACTTGAGAATTGACATGAGCCACACACTAGACATGATTGTGACGCCATACATTTGTGTCTATAAAATAGCATTGGTATTTGGACTGTGAAAAATTGAAATTAGGTGCATTTTCTGGGTTTCTTTTGGAAAACAAAACATAAAACAACATAGATAAGTATCTACAATAGGAAACGAGTGACCTTAGTCACAAAACACTAAACTTATTGACCTTCCCTTAGGAAATGAACCCTAAGATCCCTTGTTTTTGGATTCTGTCGAGTAGGCAAAATCTACATTACAAGCATATCAATCAAGGATTTAGTGTTGATTGAAAAGTTGGCCAAATTTAGTAACTCAATTTAACTTAAAATTGAAGGTCACTACTATTTTACAACATGCTATATGTAATATTAAATTGCAATTTAAATCCGCTTTAATTCCTTGGCTAAAATGTCCAAACTGTATTTTTTGGCACATAGTAATTTTAAGTAGCTCACTACGGATGGATTTTTTAATTTATTTTTCTTTGAATTTTCACAAAACATGTGACCAAAGAGTAGCTTTAAGGCCCAACAATTTCCAAAGAATTTGATCTCATGGTTTAAAAAATTATTGTATGATATGTAGTTTTCTTTACTCAGTGGGCAACTCGGACAAAAATAAAGAATCTCTACTCTAAGACAAACTTTGAAGTCCTTTATTTAACTCAATTTTAAATATTTGAGGAAAAATAAAAAAATAATGTGTAGATTGTTTATTAAAACATTACAACCATTGGGATTGACATTTTTCAATTCCATAAATAAATTGTTAATGATTTAGTATTTTGAATCATTTTCTATTTCTTTCTACTTACTATTTTTTTCCTATTTGTTGTACAATTCCAAATGATCTGAAAATTTTCAAGTATGTAGCCAACTTGCCTTGAAGTAGAAATCTAAATAATAACCACCATTTTGGACATTTTTTTATACAAATGTGACCTTGTGAAGTGTGGTTTCCCAAGTTTTTAGCAAGGTCAAAAAAAAGATTTTTGTCACTTCAAATGCTAATATCTTGCAATCTACACAGTGGAAATTTCTGAATTTTTTTTCCACATCTTCTCAAACTAGCATACTACAAGATCCTACGGTTACATGTATCTAACATTGATTTTTTTTTATAAGTTTGATACTTATCCTATTAGTGGCATAGTCAAAATTTGGTACTTCGAGCAATTTTGGTGAAAACTTACTCAATATCATTTAGGGGTTAAGCTCCTAATATATCATTGAAAAAGTATCAGAGCAAATTAACCAACCATGTGTAGTACTTCCAATTTGGATTAAAACTATACTTGTGTTTTCTTATAAAAGAATTTAATTTAACCTTTAAACATCAGAGGTGTTGAAAAATACTTTGAAAACCCCCAACACGAGGGTTTGGGGTTGACATTTAAGGATTGAAAATACTTTACAACAAGCCAATCCTACTTGTTCACTTATTTTCTATCAACTTATATAAAAGTGAATGACAATTAATATTGCTTAGATTGTAAACACTTGCTAAAGTATTAAGGTAGGAGGTTCTAAAAGCACACAAATTCTAAAATCGCCCGCATCCTAAAATGTACACTATTTGTAAATGTTGCTTTCCATAGCCTTCAACAATGTACAAACTTTGTACATTATAGGAGTTGGGCAATTTTAGAGTCCTACGTCATTTCAATTCAAAATTTCATAACTAGTTCTACAAAGCTCCAAAAAATATGAAACCACTTGGGTTAGATGCAAACTTGCAAATATGAAACCACTTGTCTTTTAGTTTCAACTCTTAGGTGGGCGATTTATGGACCTCCTACCTTATTTCCCCTTCTAATCATCTTGGCCCTTCAAATGCTAACTTCATTAGTACATGGAAGTGTGCCCACCTCAACATTGATAATTTCCAACACATATTTGAAACCATTCATTGTAGTCTTCAAATCTAATCAAAGTGCACATGGATGATTATATAGCAATTACCAACAAATACTAATATATTCTCCACCGACCTCAAATAATGTTGCATTTGTATGTGACATTTTTTAACCCCTAAAGTTCCAAAGTCTTGGGGGGACACTTGTGATTTCAAGCAAGCTTTGTGACCTCAAATTTTGACATGATTTTTTGCACTATAACAAAAGCAATGTTTTATGACTGCAAAAGTATGAGTGGAAATGAATGACGACTGTTCACAGTCATATTCATGGATGCCAACACCTTGGGGAGAAATATGACTACAAAATATGATTGCTAGTCATTTTTGGGCCTTGTACTTCACAAGCGTATATTATACGTCCATTGGGAACACCAAAGTATTTTATAGAGAATGTAGGGAACTTGTTTGAGGAATGATGAGTCATATTTCTAGTCATATTTTCACGGGAGTGACATTTTTTAATTTTTGGGTAGCCCAAGAAAAATATGGGCAATCCAAAAAAATATATAGACAAGTCATTGTTTAAAATTTTGAAATCCTAACCAATTTTTTTTTTGGATTTTCAAACCTAATCACCACTTTTTTAGAGTTTTGAAACCCTAGCCGACACTTCTCTTGGCTCTTCTTCCTTGCCTTCTGTTGTCTCTTAGCTCTTACTTGTTATTTGTTATTTTTTGTTTTTTAGTTGTTGTTTTTTGTTGCATCTTAGCTCTTGCTTTTTGTTGCTTTGTAGTTTATGAATCTTGTTTCTTCTTCTTGCATTTTAACTCTTTCTTCTTCTTAGTTCTTGCTTTTTGTTTCTTCTTATTGTTTTTTAGTTCTTACTTTTTTTTATTTTTTTTGTCTCTTAAGACTTGTTTCTTTTTGTTTCTTATTGCCTCTTAATTGTTGCTTCTTGTTATTTCTTGTTGCATCTTAACCCTTATTTGTTGTTATCTTTTAGCACTTTGCTACTTTTTTCTTCTTCTTTTCTTCATCACCATTTTTATTCTTCCTACTCTAAACTTGTGCTACATATTTTGTGTTGTTGTAAGCCTTAGAAGGTTGAGCTTTGTTGTTCATTCACTAAAAATTGACCTCTCATTTCTTTAATTGTATATGTAGGCACCAAAAGTTGAAACAAAATTGTTGAAGGCTACTTGCAACCCAATAGAGCCATCTTCACATTATTGTAAGGAATATAGGCCCTATTGGATTTTGTGAATGATTCATTGTGATATATATGCTTTATATTGTTGGTTAATAAATGTCAATAAAGAGAGTTGCATTCCTTCTTGCATTCTCCCTCTCCAATATGATTGTCTCGTGTACATCTCTAAAATCATGTGTATAAGTTTTTAACTTCATGAAGGGTTTTTTCAATTGTTAAATCATCTTGATGTATAATTGCAATGTGTCATGTACATTTAAAATGCATGAAAAATGTAATTGTAGTTTGTAATTAAAGCTATTTTGGACCTCAATCACCCCAATCGCAAACTACATACAAATTTTAAAAATATGACTCTCAATTATCCAAAATATCACTTGCTTGAGGTACATTTCATAATATATATTGGCCAAAATATAATTAGTTATAGTCATATAATGCTCATACTTATGTGTGTCAAAATGTGACCTTACACATCCCAAAATATAACTACAATCAGTCATAAAATTACTAATGACATCTACATTAACTATCATGTCAACCAAAAATATGACTCACAAGAGTCATATTTCACATTAGCAAAGAATATGATTCACAAGAGTCATATTCATATTCCACATCATCCAAAAATATGACTCATGAGAGTTATTTTTCACATTGCAGAAAATATGACTCACTAGAGTCATATTCATATTTCACATCATTCAAAAATATGACTCATGAGAGTTATTTTTCACATTGCAGAAAATATGACTCACAAGAGTGATACTTTGCAATTCACATCAACAAAAAACCCAACTCATCATAGTCATATTCCACATCAACAAAAAATATGACTCATTGCAATCATATTCCACATTAGCCAAAGTATGACTCATCACAGTCATATTCCATGTCAACCAAAACATGACTCACCACAGTCATATTTCAAGTCAACCAAAAATATGACTAAACAGAGTCATGCCATGTAGAATTTTTTTTCTTTACCCGGGTAGCTCAAGAAAAAGTCAAGCCTCCAACACTAGAAGAAAACTACGTTGGAAATTGCAGTTTTGAGTGGGTTGAAATTTGTTGAAACCTACGTTTCCAATGCAGAAATCTATGTTGGAATGTGTTTTAACACAAATTTCTAAGTTGGAAACGTGGGTTTCAACAAATTTCAGCCCACACAAAACTGTGATTTCCAACACAGTTTTCTTCAAGTTCAAGGATAGTCAATGTATATGCCATGTTGGCAAAAAAAGAGGCTAATTATGGCTAATTATACCCCCCAACCCATATGATTCAAAATATGACTAATGTCCAAAGCGACTCGTTGGTAACAACTGGACCCAGTCATGCTCCGAATCATCTATAATGATTTTTGCGTGAGTCATGTTTTTTGATTTTGTGACTCATTGTAGTCATGTTTTGCAGTCACAAAACATTGCTTTTGTTGTAGTGTTGAAATTTTTATTGAAGATACAAAAACACATTAGCTTTAAGGTAATATAATTTTTTAAATTTCAATCGGTGCTTAGGAACAAAAGTTATGCCACTCTAAGCCCCCAAAGCAATGTAACTGAGCAAGGGAATAAACTTGGAAAAAATTAAATTAAATTTTTTCTCTTAAATTATATCTTTCTACATGGAAAGCTTTGATTCATTCCATGTGGATTAGTGATGTGAAAGTTATGCAACTTTTTATTTTGTAGGCAATCATAGAAATTTCTTGAGAAAATAACATATTAGATTTGATTTTTAACTCCATTTTAACAATTTCCAGAAAAAAATATCACAAGGCTAAATATGTTAACTAGAACAATCTCAACATTGGGATTAGTGTGTTTCAATTCCATCATAGAGCTATTGACAATTTATTTTTGCCTTCAATCTTATACCAACTTCTACTTAACAATTTTTTAAAGAATGAAAATCATGTTAGTTTTTTAAACATTTTTCCTAAACTTTCCAACTTAATTTTTTTTAAATAAAAATTTTTAGTTAAAAGATTTTAAGTTAAGAAAATTCAAAGTCAAATAATCTAGTCATGAAATGTGTTCAAAAATCCATTTTCTTTACTTTACGTGCAACTACTTGGAGAAAGTTTTCTAAAATTTCTTCTACACATTCTCATATTAAGGTAACTTAGCCTATGACAAGTTAAGTTTGGAGTAGCCTAATGCAGGCCAAAAAGTTCTTGTGAAGTACATTTCACAAGACACATATACATCTAAAGAAATTCTAAGCCTACATTAGGCTGCTTCAAACTTGATTGAGTTACCTTAGTCACATGCAAAGGAAAAAAAATTGTAAAGTTTTTTTGCTCTTTGCAATAGAAATGACAATTTTAGAAGTTTTTTTTTTTATGAAAAGGCCTTCAATGGGGACTTTAGGGACAAACCAAATTTCGACCATATAAAATTAAAATTGATGAATGTATCATTAATATGCCAAAGAAAATTAATTTTTTACATCAATGGACAATTTCAATATCTACATGCTTTTCCATAAATCAAAATGCTCTTCAAATTTGTAACAATTTGTAAGTAGCATTTCTACTTGGTAAGTACATGGCCTTTTCATGACTACAATGTTTACAAGGTAGAATCCAACTAAGGTGGGTACACCCAAAAGCGCCACAAATTGGGCTGTGAGTAATTTGAAGGCTAAGTAGATAATAGTGAATACAAGATTATAAAGAGATGTGTAGAAAATGAAGAATTGCACAAAAAAAAAATCAAATTTTGACAAATATGAGACCACAGTAGGAATACAAAGTTTTGGAAGTAGAGTATTCAAAAGCGCTCATAGGTTGCACTGAAAATTAGCAATCACATGCACAAAGTTCCTCTGCCAAGGTGTCAGAATGAAAAGAAATGGAGTTGCAATTGTGTTTAAAACAATGGAAAAAAAATTAGTAACCAACAAGCAATAGAAAAGTTTGTCAGTAATTAAATAATGGGGATTGTCCATATGTTTCAAAGAAGAGAAAAGAATGATTAACTTGTTAGAGAAACAAATTAACATGTGATGTGAGCTTAGAAGCATGTCACCAATACCAAAATGTCCAATGGTACTTTGATGAACCACCATATTCACTCATTGACAATTTTCAATAGATAACTACACCATTTAAGGGCTTAATCTAGGGTGTGCTTTAAGGAACAACGCCGTAATGGGTGTACCCACTTTAACCCCTACAATCCCAAGAATCCCCTCAAGAGACTTTGAAGGTTTAGGGAGGTACTTAATTATGATCTCAATTTTGGTGATCTCAATTTTGGTGGTCTCAATTTTTCAAAAGATAGAAAACTGATTAGCTCTCTAGGAATATAATTTTAATTTATGTCAATGGGTGCTTGAAAACAAAAGTTATGCCACGAAATAGACGAGGGTGGACAACAAAAAAAATCACAAAATCTTGAAATGATTTCTTAAGAAATTTATTTCTTATAAATTATATTTTTGTCTATGTGGAAAGATTTGACTCGTTCCATTTGGATAAGTAATGTGAAAGTCATAAAGCTTCTTTTTTTGCAAGCAATCATTATTGTTGGAAATTCTTGAGAAAATAACGTATTGGATCCGTTTATGAACTCAATTTTAACAATTTTTCAAGAATAAAAGTTGCGCATGGTTTAGCTTGCTTTCTAGAACAATTTCACCATTGGCATTAGTGTGTTTCAATTCCATCTTAGAGTTATCATCTATTAGGTTTTTCTTCTATCTTCTATCTATTTTGGTTTAACAATTTTTTATAGAATGAAAATTATAGGGGAATTTGGGTATTCTTTTTCCCAAGCTCCCTAGTTTTCGCAACTCATTTCTTCAACATTCAAAAATTAAATTCACAATTTGTAGTACAAAATTTTAGGTTCATAGGATTCAAAGCCTTATAATCTAGTCATACTAGGAGCAAAAAAACTTATTTTCTTCACTTTAAACACTTTATTTTGTGATTGATGTAGTTGAAGTTTATGATATTTCTTCCTAACATGCTCATGTTAGTCTAGTGCAAGATACTACAATTGGATATGCAAAAGAAACAATTATTTAAATATTTTGTTGTTTGCATTGAAAATGACAGTTTTGAATGGTTTTTGACAAAAAAATCACTACAAGAAAAAGCATTAGAGGAGAATTCAGGTCTAGGGATGCCCACATTAGAAATGGGCTAAGATCTGGAAAGGTACAGAAGAAATTCCAAGTTAATTCCAACATGGTTGTGTACAACGTGGAACCTTAGGTGGTGACATGAAATTTTGAAGTTGTTGCCACCAATAGCAGCAAATGAGCGGAAAACATTAAAGAATGATGGTATCATGAAAACTGTCCCTCGTGTGCAATAAAAAGAGCGTTATTGGCAACATTTGTACCATAAGTAGGACCGTCCCGCTTCTGGACAGGTAGTGGAGCTGCTAGGGTTCCACCGTGAGGGTGATGGGTGGCAGTATTCCTCACAGGAAGTCAATTGTACTTCAAATTAGCTTATCCAATTGCCTTCACTGAAAGCATGTGCACATTGACTTGATTCACATTCCTAATTATTAAATAGGATTGTAAGAGCATCATACAATATGAGTACAATTATGAGGGTTACTAAGTTCTAAACCATTTGCTTGGAAACCTTATCTACACAAACGTACAAGCCAAAACTGTTGTATTAAAATAGTGCTTTGAATATACTAAACAAATTGACCCTCTTCATTACTTGTAGTGGCAACATGCCAACATAGACTTTGCTAGTACATGAGAGGGATGGGTAGCCATTGCCACCTAGGTTGGCCACGCGAGTACTGTTGCCAACTCGGCAAGTACCAACAACATGCCATTGGGCCGTGGAATTGATGGAAATGTATAGCAAGGACACCACAAATGAAATTTTTCCTTTTATACAAACCAAACAATTAATTTCCAAGCCTAAAGTACTAAGTGTGTTGAGACCACAATTCTTCTCTAATGGTGTGTTTTAACCCCTAAAGGACCAGGGCCGTTCTTCTGTCAAAAACTACTCAAAACTGCCATTTTTGCTGCATTCATCCAAAAAAACAAAAAAAATACCTTTTTTAGAATCTAACCGTAGGATATTGTACTTTACTAGTCTAATATCATGTGGTAAAAATTTCATGGAGTTTGACCGTACAGATTGGAAGATATTAGCATTCAAAGTTGAAAAAAGAAAGTTTTTTTGAACACTAGCCTGCAATTTCATATGACTTTGAATGCCATCTAGGAAAAAAATTACACCATGGACCTTGAATTTAAAATTTTTTGTGTTGAAGAATTGAGTTGAAAGTCTAGAAAAAAAATAAAAAAAAACATGATTGATTTTCATTCTTTAAAAAATTGTTCAGTAGAAGTAAGTCCAAGATTGAAAGAAAAACTAAATAGGCAATTTCGTTAAAATGGCGGTGTCGCACTGTAAATGCGTACATAGTGTAAAAATGCATAGTAATACATTATTTCCATAGATTTGATTTTAATAATATAAAAATAAAGATGACATCATCCTTAGTAGCTTCAAGATGACGCCTTCTCACGATGACATGAGCCATCTATATAAGAATAGGTTATCATCTTAGAATGCCACCAAACTTGAAGTAGTTTCTTTATTGTATGTTATAGATTTCAGTATGTCGAATTGGAGGGTTTTTTCTGAGTCTCAGAATGAGGAGCCTCTACCAGAATCGGAGTTTGAGTTTTCGTTATCTCAACTACCGGCTCAACCTCTTCAGCCGCTAGGTCTTTCATTATCGCACGAGCGTCCTCAAGATGAATCTGGGCCTTCTCGACCGCCAAAGCAACCCCGTGTGGAGCAACGATGGCACGGGAACCTACAGCGTGGAGCTCGAGCACTAGTGATCCTGTTGCAGGTTGGGTGTGTTGAACCTGGTACCCAAGAAGTGACATTCGAAGGGAGTTTTGAAGGTCTTAACGACGATCAATACTATTGTATGGTTCGGCCTATTAAAGGGAGTCGCGGTCACCAACGATGGTTAAAGGGGCCGGTCAATCCCTTGACAAAGGCGGATCGTGTTGAGTTTGTTGCTACTACCATCAAGCGAATTCTCAAGTTCTTGAAGATGGAGTGAAGTTTCTTTGAAGACTTTCGTTTTTTACCTTTGAGAAGACATTTATTTTATGTTAGTTGTTTGTAGATTTCATTTTGGGTGTTGAAAATAGAGAAAGAAAAGATAGAAAGGAATTAATGAAATAGTTTTCCTTCTAGGTGAACTTGAAGTGAATTTTCTTTCTAAGATAAAGATAAAGAGATAGTTGTGGGGTCAAATAAGGGCTCAATTATTGATGTGAGAGCTTTGGGAGTGAGTTAGGGGCTGACCCCACTTGTTTGTGTGGTTAGAGTAGAGATAAGGTGGAGAAAAAAAAGGGAACACTATTCATCTTCTCTCCCGTTGTGAATTTAGGAAGGCCCGAATATTTGAGGGCCCATTGTGTTGTGAATTTGGAGGATTTTGAAATGAAATTTGGAGGTGTTGTGTATCATGGTGTGTAGTTTTCAAATTGATCTCACTTGCTTGATTTGGAGTTGTGAAGCAAAAGTTGTGCTAGTTTGAGTGGAGGGAGGTTTGTTGCCTTTAAAATTAAGAGGCAGAGACTTCGACCGACCATAAAAGACAGACAAGTTCTTGTTTTGCCATGAAATTTGGAGGGAGTGTAGGAAATTGTGTTAGCTTTTCATGAAGCTATCATTCGTTCTATTTGGAGTTTGTATGAGAAAGTTGTGAGTGTGGAAGCGAAGGAAGGTCTGCTGCCTTTCCCTTCTCAAGGCCGAAACTTTGGATGGCCATAGAGGTTGGACAGAGTCTTAGAATTGTATGAAATTTGGAGGAGAAGTAGATGATTGTTTTAGCTTTCCGAAAAGATATCATTTAGTTCATTTGGAGTTATAGATCAACAAAGACACTCATCCAAAGATCAGCTTGGGAGTTGGAGTTGAAGGAGTTGGAAGACTTGTGTGTTTGTGTGTGTGTGGCTTGTGGCTTTGTAAATTTCATTTTATTGTTGCGGGCAGTTTGGTTCACACCAATACTAGCCTCATTTGGTGTTGTGGATGCGACGAAGTGGGGTTAATTGCCCACATGGTCGAGACTTTTATGTTGTTTCCACTAGTGAGGCAAGTTTGTTGGTCACCGTGGGTTTGAAATTTAGGATCCAATCCCTCGGACGGCTCAGCTCGTGGTCTGGCCGTCCCGTTTTACACGTCCGAAGCCCGTGGTTTCTTATCACCCTACCTTAACCCTTGGCCTATTTAGAAACACAACAGGATAGACAACAAGTAGCAGTTTGAAGATTTGAAGACTCGAAGATTTGAAGATTCGACAAGTTACAATTTATTTCATTCCCGAGCCATTTCTAGTCGCAGCCAGAATCCTCATGATTTCCCGAGGCAAACTCTCTCTACACGACAGCGGTATTCCAGTATAATGGCATTGCATTTGTTAGAAAATAACACTACATTCCGGTAAAATGGCAAAAAACTGCCGCCATTTCAACGAAATTGCCTATCTAAATCTTTAATAGCTCTAAAATGGGATTGAAACACAATAATCTCAACAGTGAGATCGTTCTAAATAGAAAATTTAACCTCGTCAAACAATTTTTTTTGAAAAATTGTGAAAATTGCATTCAGAATTGAATCCTATAAGTTATTTTTTCAAGAAGATGCTCAAATTGCCCGAAAAACAAGATTGTTCATAACTTTCACATTACTAATCCAAATGCCTTGGAATGAATCAAAGCTTCACATGTAGACAAAAATATGATCTTTAAGAAGAAGAAAATTAAAAAATTAATTTCAAATTTTTGTAGATTTATTTTTTTGCCCGGTGACATGTAAATTATGTTTAAGATGCCATAACTTTTGCTCTCAGGCACCAATTGAAATAAAATTTGTATTCCCATGAAGCTCATAAGTTTTCCTATCTTATGAGAAAGTTTTAAAAAAAATCATTGAAAATTGAGATCATAGGAACTTGCCCGAAATCCATTTTGTCCCCGAGGGGACAATGGTCCTTTAGGGGTTAAGTGTGTTTTTAAGTATAGTCCTAGAGATAAGATATTAAGTAATGACCTTTATGTAGTTTTTTAGTAGAAACTTACTAGAAATACAACTTCATTAACCCTAGAAAGTCGACACCTATCTCCAAGGTACTTCACCAAAAATGATTCAATTTTTGGACCAATACGTGCATTTTTCATTTCTACAAGAATCTTGAAAGTCATCTACTGATCACTTTTAGGGCCTCAACATCCTTCCAAGGATAATACAAGTCATCAAATGAATCTAGGAGAAAGAAAAATTTGCCCCAATCTTGTGCATATTACTTCAAACTTTCATACCATACCATAGTTGAAGGGACAAATTCAACAGAGAGGTGCCCAAATTCAATTTCCACATCCCCTTGCACCAATCACTAGATGCCATGCAGCATTATTATTTTTTTCAAAACCGACTTAATTTATGTTGAATCTGACCTTCACATAGGGTACCCCTAATCTAAAATATTCCACAGTTTTGAAACCAAATGAGGAATGACCACTACAAGAGAAAGGGATGTTTTAAGTAGGGTTTTAAGTATAGTCCTAGACACAAGATATTAAATAATGACCTTTAAGTCAAATTTCAGCAAAAAATGACTGAAAAGACATGTGTTTAGGTCATTTTTTGCTGAAATTTGACTTATAGGTCATTACTTAATATCATGTGTCTAGGACTATACTTAAAACCTTGCTTAAAACACCCCTTTCTCTTGTAGTGGACTACTTTCAAAAAAGCATTCTCTATTATTTTTCCATCGCAATTTGTGCAATAAACCTTGAATGTGATGGCCTTAACATGCCCTGAACAAAAGCCATGGATTTTCACAAGGACCTTGAATGAGCATTTGATATTAAATTTATCACTTGAATTTCATATGATCTGCAGTAAAATTTAATTCTTGTGATGGATCACTAAACGTTTTCACTAGCTAGTTTTCACGACCACTGTTTCTTTTTTTTCCGAGGATTTCATCTTTCTATCCCTTTCGTTTGAGCCATTCTCACCTACTGTAGTACGACAGGAAGAAACTTTGTGTCAATGATTTCACAAACGTTTTGGCACAATCGATTGAAGCATTCCTGTGATAATAATTGCAGTCGACGTCTGTATGTGTCATGGCCGATGACGGATGGCCAGATCCAGAAGTCTAAATGCTTGAAGAACATGCGATTGGCGAGGAGATTGTCGGAGCTAGACGAGATCGATCAGTAACATCACCGATTTGTTTAGCTTAAGAAAACAACAGATTAATTCGCTAGTAGTGATTCAATCAACAACGTCGCTCTACATTGTCGAAAACTAAAGGCGTAAAGCTCCAAGCTAGGGCCAGCAAACAATCCTATCGTAAATAATCTGTCGGTATTGCTTCAGAGGAATCCAGATTCAGAGCCTGGGATCCAGAAATTTCCAGCAGGTAAGCCATGTTCTTTACGTATTTGCATGAATGAGTGATTGATTGTAACACCAGCGCAGAAGCGTACAAGCTTCAATATATATACTGGTTACGACCAGCTTGTTTTTTTGGAGCAGTACCTGCCACAAGCATTCATACCACCGGCACAATTCTGGAGGGACGGAGTCTGACATGCAGGCTCAAACCTGTCAGAGATCGATCGAGTACGAAATTTCGCCCCATCACCACCCCCACCCCCCGCCCGCTGGTTACGACGATTTGAACGAGATCCATTCGTGCGAGAGGATATATATGAATGTTTGAATCACAATGAGTTAGTTCATTAGATCTGGATCGGACAGTGTAGGGGAGTGTAAGCTAAGGGAGATCTCTGTACGTAGTGATGGGGAAGTTGCGGGAAGCATTGTTGCCAGAGCCGTCGTTCCAGAGCTGGTATTCGTATCGAAGTGGCTGTGGCAGACTGTTCCTCGCTTCCGAGGGCGAGTGTTCGCTCGTGCCAGCGTGCAGGTACGATATATATGTTACCTCCTATTTCATTACACTAGAACGGAAGGCTGATATTGTAACAGTTTTTGGTAGTGGTTTTGCAATGACCGTCAGAAATCTATTAACAATTTTGTAATGGTTTAGTATAACGTTTGGGCAATGTACGTATTTGCAACTATTTCGATTGCAACAGTTTTTGCAACAGTTTAGGCATAGATATGCATTGGTTCCGTCCGTGCCCAAGACTTTTACAACAAGTTTGCAGCGCTTTTTGCAATTATGGTTCGTAAGAGACCATAAATTTTGAGCAAAGAACGGAACTGCTACAGATCGAACCATTGCAAAATAATTGATGTTGTGTTGCAACTGCTACTTCCTGTTGTAGTGTTAATTCCGGTAGGAATTTCGGCAGGTAGTTCTAAGTGTAAGAATGAGTTAGAGGATACTCTTTCCGTCACTTAATTAAGCGTGCATGAGTGTGCTTTCTTTTGGAGATCACTCAGTAGAGCTCACTGAAGAGCTCAATATAATTTGTGTACAGGAGCCAATCTCTCTTGATCGAGGGCAATTTTTATTGATATATTGAATAGTCAACAGCCCCGTTTTTCGTTGTAAGATCATCTGGTACGGTCAAGTCCAACTTGCTAATAAATTAAGTGAGGGCCAACCGAGTGTCTTGGAAGATCGAGATGAGTTGGTGTTGATAACAGGAATCAGGTTTCTAAATGATTTTAGTGACCTCCATATATTACACTGGCTGGGGTCGAGGTGATAGATTGTTGCAATGAAGTTTGTAAGAGAAAAGAATTGAAATCTAAGTGATTCCATCTGTTATGCTTGACTTCACCCTGTTGGGATTTTAATTAAGTAACTGTGGGCTTTGAATATTGCAGTCGGAGACAACCGAATTGGTGCAGAGGGGCAAGAATGAGATGAACCGAACCCTCAATTGGTGGGACTTGACGTGGTTTTCTATGGGTAATTAACCCTTTAAACGACGAGCTGGTCACCGTGGAAATCAGCTGTTTCGGAACCGTGTGAATTGTTGGCTTAAAAAAATGCAAAAATACTCCTTGGAAGTCAAACTGATGTAGAAGACGTTCCCTTTTCACACAAAATTTGGAGGATGAATAGTTGGACTTCTATCCCATATGGAGAGATTCTTTGTCATTCATCAGCTGGAAAACGTCCTCAGCGTCATTTATGGGTTCACAACCCTGAGCACTGTAGTTAATTTGTACTTGACTATTGTTGCATTTCAGAAAAGTATCATCTCACGGCTTTGCATTCCGTTCTGTCCATCACTCCATCATTAGCTAAACAGAAATTGGAATTTGAGTGGAAAATTTGTGTGATCACTCATGAAAGTTTATCACAATATGAAACTAGTCCAGAAGCTGTTGGATATTATCTCTGTGACTAGTTTTAAGAATTTTAACTAGTTTTAGGAGTGAGTTTTGAGAGATGCAGAGATTTGTGCAGAGATCTTTGGGTACGAGCCAAATCTCCTTGGAACTAATTTTTTTAATCTCAATGCAAGAATTTCTTATGCAATTTCGATGTGGGAGGTCATAGGCTAGAGTGACTACTATAAGTGACAATAGACAAACCCATAGTTTCCATTCAAAGAGAAGTCATCAAAGACATTTAACCAATTGATTTCATGCTTGCACCACTTGCTAATAAGTGTATGAATAGATGAGTCGCGGTTGGTAACATGGGTCACTAGGTTAGATCCCTAATGATTTAAGCACACTCGATCTACCTTAATTCACAGCCCTCAAAGCTGACTTTCATGTACTTGACATGAACAAGACCGGCATTGCGGTGTTTCAGAAAAGTTCTATACAGAATTGGTCATCATTAGCTACACAAAATTAACTTGCAATTTTCAGTCGCAAGCTCATGAGAATTTATCACAACCTGAAACTAGCCCAGAGGTTCTGTGACCTCACCTTTCGCATGAGTAGACTCAGAGAATGCTTCCCCAACCTCGGTATTGCTTTCTCGGATTCTTGGCAGGTGCAGTGGTGGGTGCAGGAATCTTTGTGATAACAGGCGAACAAGCTCAGTCGGTGGCAGGACCAGCTATACTCCTGTCCTACGTAGGGGCAGGTTTTTCTTCCATGCTTTCAGTTTTCATCTACACCGAATTTGCTCTGGAAGTTCCGTCCGCAGGCAAGGTCATCATAGTCACTCGATTGCATGTCAGCACACATGCAAACCAAGTTGCTTAGCTGCATGAGCAATTCCTGCAAATATATGTTGATTCAACCAACGGTCTTAATTGATCTGAGGAGTATTTGTGAGCTCATTTTCCAACTTCCATGAGCTGAATTTGGGGCTTGGAGTTGCAGGAGGGTCATTTGCATTTCTGAGGGTGGAGTTGGGAGACTTTGTGGCCTTCATAGCCGCAGGAAATGTGGTGATGGAGTATGCAGTGGGGACTGGCGCCGTTGCCAGGGCATGGACATCATATTTTGCAACTCTCATCAACAAACATCCGCTTCCATACCAACCTTGCCCATAACTTCAACATGTTAGACCCCAATATTGCTGTTGTTGCGGTCTGGATAACAGGCCTGATTGCAGCAGCCAGCTCATGAGGCATGTCCACAGTGAACTGGATTGCCTCCACAATCAACATGTTACTCATCTCTTTCATCATTGACGCTGGCCTTTCCAACTCCAATATTTCAAATTACGAGCCCTTCATGCCCTTTGGAGTACGCGGCGTCTTTGCTGCTTCTGCCACTGTCTACTTCGCCTACTTAGGGTTTGATGCAGTTGCTACTCTGGCTGAAGAAACCAAGAACCCTGCCCGCGACATACCCATTGGCCTTGTCGGCTCCATGGTCCTGGTCACTACCATCTATTGCCTCATGGCGCTCACTCTTTGCCTGATGCAGAAGTACACGGACATCGATCCCAATGCTCCCTTTTCGTACGCCTTTCGGTCCATTGGATGGAACTGGGCGCAGTATTTAATCGCTTTGGGAGCCCTCAAAGGGATGACCACAGTGCTCCTTGTGCTTACAGTTAGCCAAGCGCGGTACGTGACCCACATCACAAGGACACACAAGATCCCTCCTTGGTTTGCACATGCATATTAACAAACGCACGGGGACGCCCGTATTAGGGCAACGATTATGTCCCTAGTGTTAACCTCGACCATCACGTTGTTCACAAGCTTGAGCATCTTGTCCAACCTTCTCTCCATCAGCACACTGATGATTTTCATGCTGGTGGCGGTGGCGTTGCTTGTCCGACGACATTATATGCCCGGGGAGACTTCCAGGAAACATCGAGGGCTTCTCATCTTCCTCATCCTTGTTATCGTGGGATCGTCGATTGGTATATATAGCAGCTTACTGGGCTTTAAGTGACGGGTGGGTGGGTCATGTAAGTGATCGATCAACTTCTGCAACGTAACTAGATCCATCAGTTCATATAAAGATTCATGAATGATACCGAACATTTCTTTATTTTTGTGTGGTTTACTGTATTAGGATGTCATAGACATTGTTCCTTTGCCATTATTTGCTGAGATGCATGCAAGACTGAGGCTTGAACTCTCTCGGGTCAACAGGTTACGACGTACTACTGACGTTCCCAAGTACGTTGTTGCAAATGCTTTGTCTGGCCAGGTGATTCTGGGGGCGATTTGGTATTGCGCAACATGGTCAATGTGGTTTTCTGTTCCGGTTGTGAGGACACCCAAGGTACGTATGGCCGGGGAGTGCCACTGATTTCCTGGCTTCCAGCAGCCTCTATTGGCACGAACATTTTCCTCATGCATGGGGTCGATCGATAGAGATTCGTTCTGGAGATTTGGAGCGTTCACAGCATTGATCATTGTTTACTACGCCTTCGTTGGCTTGCACGCTTCTTACGATGCTACCTTGGAATTACCTATTGGTTCATCACTTGAGGTACTAGCAGCAGCAGATCTGATCGAAGGGAGCGGGGGAAGTACCCAAAGCGGATACTCAGGTCTCCAAAGCCGATGTTGTGGAGTATTCCCCAAAGCCTGGCTTTGAATCATTGGATACTAGTGCCATTGCACTGGAAACGAACAGGATCAAGTATACACCAGGGATAATAACAACTTATAGTGTATAATTAAGATTGGCCGCCACGTATTCTATTGGGTATCAAAGGCAATAATGTCATAATATCCAAAGTACAGATAGAAGCCCCTGCATTTGAAAAAAAATAAAAATAGAAAAAAGGGTGTGAGATCAGCCCCTTCGACCCTATGCAGGTTGCAGATAGCAATGCAACTGTTCCGGGGCAAAGCATCCCACGCAAAGCATCCCGAAGCAGACAGTGATGAAGGGCCTAACGGTTTGTTGTCGGGGCTTCTAAGAGTTTGCAAATCGATCCGGCCTTCCATCTGGCCCCAAAAGACTAGTATAAACCAGGCGTAAGTATGTTGACCATCATGTCCTCTATTATTCAAACTGACCTTACTTCATATTCAAGTGCCGGTGGGGATCCATGTAATGTTTAATACAAAACTGCAAAATAAATTCTTTGCTAGCTCAATCAAGCTTTCTACTTTGTTTAACGATGTGTAGATTGCAACCTAGAATAGAATCAACTATCAATTGCAATCTATTATATTAAGTACGCAATGTCATGACTCCTGTCACAAAATCCATCATGTTTTCAGTTCGTCTCAAAGAAATATCATCCAATTATTTCATTCAATATTCATGATTGTTATGTGTAAGAAAGGAGTGAATGGACCCTAAGTATTCCTGTCTTTGATCTAGAGCCAATGCAATATATATGAATGAGCTAGTATCCTATGTGAAGGTCTTAATTCAACATCTCATTTAAGTGCCAATATACTTTGATTCCATTTTGCTCTTCAAGGGTTTCAACTTTCAAGTAGAACTACTTATGCATTACATGAGATTTGGCTCTCGGAGAGGGCTGCGAGTTCCCAACTCGAAACCCCCCCGAGGACCGCCGAGAGACGGCCAAGTCAGATTTTTCGGAAAAAAAAAAAAAAAAATTAACTTTGTTTCTCAGTTTAAGGACTTAAAATTTATTTTATTTTATTTTTAAAAAAAAAAAAAAAATGACAGTGGCGTTCTTTTACTGCCGGGGGAACAACGCCGGGAACGGCCCTGAAACGGCCCTTAAAATCCTGAAATCTCTTCTAATGTTAGGGTTTTTTCATCCTGATGTCCGAGTTTTCTTGTATTTTGCCACTTCCACGTTTTCATGTTTTCCGAAACTTGCCATGTGGGACTTTAGGTGTGATGTAGGTTTCCAAAAATATTCAAAAATAAGGGAATATGGATAAAAAAAAATTTGCAACCATTCGGACAGTTCACTTTTAATATTCCAAACATTGAGACATTCCAAAAAATACTAAATTTATGTAGGATAATTATATTATAATGTCTAATGACAATGATATGGATGATGTACTCCATTTGAGCTCCATTCCTCTTGAGTAGGCCTTGAATATAATGGTATATGCAATAGATCCACTTAAACCCTAAATGCCGAACTGAAGGTCTTTTTTGAGATTCTTGGAATTTTCTTTACATTGAACAAAAAGCCAACATTTTCATAAGTTTTATCAATGTTTTTGGAATTGTAACCTTACACATTCAAATAAAAAATGTTAGAGATCAAATGGAAAATATATATATATATATATATCACTTATGGACTGAAAGATTACAATGTTTGATGTAGAAGGTATTAAAATTGTAAAAGTGATTTGAAGTCTTTCAATCCTCTTTTCACATGTCAAATCTAAAAATTTGGCCACCAAAAACACAGGGTTGCTATATTGTGAGCCTGCGAGCGTGAGCCTGTGAGCTTGTGAGCATATAATTTTTTAGAGATTCCATTTAAAAAATTTGATCAAAATTTATTATTTTTGATAAATTTTAGTATTGACTACCATGATCCTATTACCGTGAACCTACTACTGTGTTTCCTTCAACAACTTTAATGTACTACTTATTGGACTTTGCTAAATTCTTAGGAAAAAAAATTGGTTATTAATTAGGATTCATTTGAAATCACTAAAGGCTGTTTCATCGAGATTCTAATTTTTATAACCGCTCGCCTCTTAGAGTTGGGCTCCTCTCGGCTCCGAGAGAGGCCCCTAGCTACGAGGAGAACTTTGAGTTGGGCTCTCCTCGGAGCCGAGGGAAGTTCCTCGGCGCCGAGGAGAATAAAAAATTCATTTTAAAAATAAAAAATAAAAAAAAACTTTTTTTTTATTTTTTTTTTTTCTTGGCCAGATTACTTGCCTCGGCGCCGAGGGGAGTTTTCAGGCCACGAGGAGAATTAAATTTTTTTAAATTTTAAACTTTTTTTTTCCTTGGGTGGGGGCTTCCTTGGCACCGAGGAGAGCTCAACTAGAGCTTTTTAAGTGCGTAATCTTCTTTTTGGTGTTGAAAAGTTCTACAAGAGGACAATGATCAACTAATCAACAATTTGGTCTAACTAGGCTCAATCCTTGTAGAAATAATCCCCTATCAACCAAAAAATTTCTTCTAAAATCTTAACAAGTCCAAGTATTAGCACATCAAGACAGAAATATAGGTACCTTCTATCGACCCCAAGAGGATCCACACTACTACAAAATAGTGATCACCAAAAATGAAATTTGGTGCACCTAAGCTATTTCTACATATTATGAAATCCTACTAACAAATTTTTGTTTCTAAAATCTAAACAAGTCTACAAACTTACAAATCAAGACGGAAGTATTATACCCTCCCATTGACTTTGAGAGAATCCATGATGCTACAAGACAATCATCAACCCAAATAAAATTCAATGTGACAAAGATCATTCATTAGATATAAAAATAATTATTATCAACAAATTTTTTTCTATAATTCAAACAAGTCCAACAACTATACATTAAGAGAAATCTATTAGCACCCTCCCACCAACTATTCAATCCTAAGGGGACCCATGTTGCTATAGGATAGTAATCAATCATTATTTTATATGAACTAATTTCATATCCATTCATCTTTCACATCAATTGAGTTCATCATTTTCATAATGTCTACTTCTGTTATTTTAAACAACATTGAAAATTCTAATTTTCATTTGAATTATACAAATCCACGGTAATAGGTTTACGGTAATAGATCTATAGTAATTGATACAAAAATTTACTAAAAACAACAAATTTTGATAAAAAAATTTAGATATATTCTTTTTTTAGAAATATTGTTAACTTTTCTAATAGTTCTTAAAATTTCTGAACTTAACGCTCGCAGAATCATGCTCACAGCTCACAGGCTCACGCTCGCAGGCTCACAAACTAGCACCGCTGACCAAAAACATATGAGGCTAAAGAACATAACATGCATAACCCCAAGCACTTTATGACTTCTCAAAATCTACTCTATAATTCTTTTAGATGAATTATAATGTGATTTTCTCCCCAACATTTAGTGTATTTAAGGCTCATTTCCAAGGGACCTCAACAATAAAAAAATCAAGATTTGCAATGGACACCCTGCACACAATCCTCAATAGAAAAATTATAGTAATTCATTTTCAAAATCAAATTTTTGATGCTAAAACTATACTTCTAAAATAATTTTTGAAAAATATTAAATATTAAAAATAGTAATTTGATAAGGTTTCATTTAACTTCAAAGTTTTGTAGACACTAGAATTTGAAAAACTTGGGCATTGAGGGATTAAGCTTAGATGGTAGAAAGTGTTTTCAATTACAAGAAAAGAATGGTTGTAAGATGGTTAATTTGCCTAACAGAAACCAAATTTAAGGTAGAGGTATTTGTTTATGACAAACTCCCTAAGATGTTTATAGGTTGACCTATTGTTGACACTATTTGGATGCATTGCTCATTGAAAAAGATTATCTATTTGTACCTTCTCATCCGCTCATTTATCTTCCCTTCTTGCTTAGGAAGGAGTGCCAAAGCTCACAATAATAGGTGAGTCTTTGAGACTAGAATGAAAAATCAACATTTATATAGAATAAAATTTTCATTTTCGAGAAGATTTCATTTTTTTTCATTCTTATGTTTGCATACAGTGAGCTCAATTTCTCAATGAATTTTCCATATCCTAAAGGTTGAAATGCTTAAGTTATGAAAAATAGGTACCTCTACCATATTTGGTTGTAGACTTATACCTCAATTTTTTTTTCTTCTTCAAACACATGGACAATTTCATGCCCCAAATTCCTTTAAAAACAAAAACAAATAGAAGCTTCATAAACAGTATTTCTAAAATAATTTCTAAAATTATAGAAAAATTCATTTTCAAATGGATGCTTTTCAATATGGAAGACAAAAGATTTCAGTCAATAATTAAATAGATTAATTCTATTTTTTGAAAAATACTATTGTCACAAATCTGAAGAATATGATATTCATAGAATTTTCATAATTCAAGTGTCCATGAATAATCAAATTGAGCTAAGAAAAATCTTGATTAACACATTTTGTGATCCAATCTTGACAAGGTACATTAGCTATTTAGCTACAGTAAACAACTTGGAAAAGGTATAATTATAAACTTTTATGGTAACAACCTTGAACTCATGTCAAAAAAAAGAATGAACACTAATGTAGATGAAGACATCAAGAATCTAATGACCTAGTCAATGACATGCAAACTTCCCAATGCAAACATTTAGGAAATGACCCATTACAATCATATATCAAACCATGACAAACCTTTTCTAATAAATGAGATTGGGACTTCATTGGTTGGTTATTGGCCAAAATCAATGTCTAACACAATGATGATGAAGTTATTAGTGAAAGCTTTAGGAACTTCTACCTTTTCATTGTAAATTTCTCTCAAAAGTGGGTTTTTTATTCCTTCATGTCACAACCATGAAAAGAAATGTAGGAACCACATTAAGAAATACTGTGAGTACTTTAGAAAACCATTACAGGTACTCCATGGTTTTGCAATAGTCTAAGGTGGGTAAACCTTTAATAGCTCCGTGCTTTAAACCGCAATCTACTTTAAGCCCCAAAATGGTGTTAGTATAATCTGAAAATTGCACCTCCTTGTCTTTCGCAGTTCTTAAAAGCAATATTGGCCATTTTGAGGCATGTGACTGGCTTCTTAACTCAGAGAATACAAGGATTTAATAACACAGGGATTTATTACTGATTTTAGTAAAGATTTGGTAGATGTCAAAAAAAATATGCTTATGCTATTAAACCCTCGTGTTATTAAATCCTCATTCTTCATGTTATTTCAAGCATGTGTCACAGATGTTATTAAATCCTCATCCTTCATGTTATTTCAAGCATGTGTCGCAGATGTTATTAAATCCTCATTCTTCATGTTATTTCAAGCATGTGTCACAGATGTTATTAAATCCTCTTGTTAATTCATATGACGCACAGAACACAAGAACATAGAATCATGGGTTTACAAGCATGCAATGTTTTATTTAATAAATATAAATAACACTATTACACCTTTGTGTCTATTATTTCTAACACCATTGAGAGGGGGCTTTTGAATGTAACCGTTCTTTTTCAATGCAACCTATAAGCGGTTTTAAGAACCCTATTGTCAAAACTTTATCCCCCTACTATTCTCTCATTTTTGTCAAAATCTGAAAATTGATTGTGCAATACTTCCTCTTCTACATATTGCTTTGTTCTCTTGTATTCAGTATTTACTAATTAGCCTACAATTAATCCACAACCCAATTTGTGCCGGTTTTAGGTGTACCCACCTTATACACTGTTTTAGTCCAATAGGGCAGCACACTTCAGAGTAACTAATCCATACTTTGTAAAAGAAGAAAAAAATATTCAATTGTTCTCTTAATTTCTCACATTTGTGTATCTAAGGGAAAAAATTTGAGCTTTTCAACGCGCAAGGAGAATTGACCCCCTCATTGCCCCGGTCAATGTTGGTTTGAAAAAAAAGCCCCCTATGTTGTGCCAATTTTTTGATAATTCTTGCATCTCCTTCAAGTAATTTGGGGCCAGGGTGAATTGACCCCCTCGTTGCCCCAAATGTGGATGGATAGGGGGATGAGGGGCTCATTCCCTGTCCGTCCTCCGGCCCTACCTCCTCCCTACGACCTTACGACCTCCTGCTCCCTCCCGACCTTGCGACCTCCCTCCCACCTTCCCCTTCCGACCTCCGATCTGCAATGTTTTTTCTCCTTCTCGGAATGTTGATCTGCTTCGAATGTGAGCACAGAGCACAAATGTGATCTCTGATTTTCTCCACATGCTTCTTATCATATCATGTGTGTTTAGATGACTGTTTTAGATGACTGTTTGATTTTTGCGTATTGGTGGTACCGAGGAGATCTTGTCAAAGCTCCGTAAAATTCGGATCTGGAGATTCGTAGAAGTTTGGAGTTTTTTCTCACCAAATGCTACTAAAACCCCACCAAAGCACAGACTGATACGGCTTCTGTTACTTCACTTCAGTATCAAATTGGACTTCTATCAGCAGATTATCACAAATTGGCGGACAGAATGTGCTTAGCAGTGAAGGTCATTCACGGGGAGGAGCCAAGCCTTTTCAAAGAGACGCGCAATTAAGAATGCTGGAACATGACCATTAGTTGGTCCCTTGGCTCACCAAACACCGAGGGAGACTACACCCTTGAATTATTCTGCTGAGCTTCGATTACGCTGGTTCCCCCAACACCCCTGGCCATCTGTGAGCTTCTCACATTTTTCATGTTTTCCAGCAGCAATCAATCCCAACAGGATAATCTGCTGGACTTTCAAAGGCATAAATAAAGGGTGGACTTTTTTTCCTTACCATCTGCAGGTTCTGACAAGGATTACCTTTCGCCTCACCAATTTGGTGGGGTTTTAGTAGCATTTGAACAAGCTTGAAACTTGAAACTTCATTACATGAATTATTTTGCAGGTTGCAGCAAGTTGCAGCAAGTTGCAGCAAGTTGCATTAGTTTGGAACAATGAGTAGCCATTCTCAACGATTTTCAGAATTTCAACCCAAAATTCAAAGACATCTCCTTGGAGAATCAGATTCGATGCATTTTCATATCTGCAACTGCTTACAGTGACAAGGTCTCAAAGGATCCCCAACAATGCAAAATGAAACAATCATCTAAAACAGTCATCTAAACACACATGATAAGAAGCAATGTGGAAAAAATCAGTGATCACATTTGTGCTCTGTGCTCACATTCGAAGCAGATCAACATTCGGAGGAGAAAAAGCATTGCAGATCGGAGGTCGGAAGGGAGGACGCCAGGAAGGGAGGACCGCAGGAAGGAAGGTCGCAAGGTCGGGAGGGAGCAGGAGGTCGCAAGGTCGCAGGGAGGAGGTAGGGCCGGAGGGGAGGAGGACGGACAGGGAATGGGCGCCCTCATCCCCCCATCCATCCACATTCGGGGCAATGAGGGGGTCAATTCACCCTGGCCGTAATTTGGGGCCTCTAATTGCAAATATGAATTCAGAATTTCAAAAAAAAATTAAGCCTTGCAAATAAAAAATTCCAGAGTTTGCCCTGGAGGGGCAATGAGGGGGTCAATTCACCCTGGCCCTTTTCAACAACGTCAACAACGCAAACCAGTTACTCTACCTGTTATAGGCTGGTTTACCTTTGCGTAAGACTATCATTGAGAACCCCAAAGACCCAAACAAATTTAGGGTTTAGGCTGTTAGGGTTTTCGAGTAGAGTAAATAGCAATCAGGGTTCAGAGTCGAAAGGCCCGTTCCCACTTGGACTTAAGGTGGCATTAAATCAGCTGTGAATTGTCGACCATTCCCACCTGAGTGCTTACTTCTTTGCCGAACCTACTTGGCAGCCGAGGTGGCATCGTCGTAAGAGCGCTCATTAAGCGGTTAATCGCCCAAGTATCACTGTCCCACCACTGAGGAAGTAGTCCGTAATAATAACTTGGAAATCTTCAGTAAATAAAGATTTCAGCAGCTGGTGGACGTTCTTATCAACATGCCTGGTCGAGTGCCCATTACATAAGAATGGTGGCTGCCCAAGGCAGAAACTAGGGGGATCCAAGCCATCCAACTCGAAAAAATCCAAAACCTTGGATTTTTCCAAATATCACTTCACATGATTTTGGATGTCACTATCAATGTGAGTTTATTGCGGGGTATAGGCAATCTATTTATACAAGTAGGGTGATGGGAGGTTAAGCAATCCATGAGGGATATTTGAATGAAAACTAGTAGAAGCTCAACCACTCATACCTAGTGAAGTCAAACGCAAGAATTGTGTTCAATGTAGAACTTTAGACCTCATGTAGGCATAGTAAAATAATTTTTTTCAGAAAACTTTGAACGAGGAAAAGTTGGTAAATTAAGCTAACTTGGATTTCCAAAAATCCATTTGAGATTTGGAGTCTCCAATAAATAGTTAGGAACAAAATTCAAAGAGGAATTCAGAGGAACATGTTTTTAGACTTTGTGCAACAAGAAGTGCAATTCAATTCATCATTTCATCCACAAAGTGCACTTATTTGGTATCTTTAATCCTAGAAAGGAGAAACTTATCACAAAGGTACTCTATCAAAAATGATCTAATTGATGAATCAAAAAGTACATTCTTCATTTTTGCAATGATCTAAAAATTCATTTTTTGGTCACTTTTGGAGTGTTTAGTGTTGTAGGATTAATATAAATTGTGATTTGCAATAAGATTTACTTATTTTGTATTTTAGGTGCAAGTGATGAGAAAATGATTCTATTAAAAAAAAGGACAGTACAAGGAAGATTGAAGCAAGAGAATTTTATAGTTGAAACCTATAAGCAAAGGGAGGGACCAAAAGAATAAATTACAATACCTAGAAGACAAACTTAACAATCCCTATTGAATAATGATTCAATCGTTGAAAAACCTATTGTCCCCTTGGAAGATAAATGAGTATTTTGGTAGGGTTATGTGATCTCAATTTTTAATTAGAGTTTTTGAAGATAGAAAAATACATTAGTTTTATATGGACATGATTTTTATTTCAATTGGTGATTGGGAGCAAAAATTATGTGACACTTTGCTTTAAATAGAGTTCATCAAGGTAGAACAAAAAAATCTACAAAATTTACAAATATTTAGAAAACATTTGATCTTCAAAAAAAAAACTTTTGTGTATACGGAAAGATGGGGTTCATTTTAGTTGGAGTAGTGATGAAAAAGTGATGAAGAGATTTGTATTTCAGGAGAAATTTGAGCATCTTTTTCCAAAAAATACTAACAAAATTTATTTTTGAACTCAATTTTCAATTAAATTAGAAAAATGTTCCAAGTGGTTTAGTTATTTTCTAAGAACAATCTCATAATTGGGATTAGTATCTTTTTAATTCCTTCTAAGAATCATTAGTAAGTTAGTTTTTATTTCAATCTTGTATGTACTTCTACTTAAATAAACTTTTGAAGGATGAAAATCAAAGTTTGTTTGTTTTTTAAATTCTAAAATTTTGAACTCAATTTTTGAACATAAAAAAATATTTAGGGGTTAATATGCAATCTATGTAATCTTAATTTATGGATAGCCTTCTATCAACTAGTAGAAATATGGGCCACATAGATTAGTGAAAAGCCCCATGAGAAGATCCACATGGCCAACTAAACTAGATTCAAGTCTTCAGGAACATGTTTCCCAAATCTATGTAGCCCATGTTTCTACTATTTATCTATTTATTATCTTTTTTGAAAGAGACCCTATTACTAATTGTTGTTGTTTTATCATTATGAACTTTAGAAGTGAATACCTCTCTATTATGGGGTAAAAATTCTCTATGTTCACTTCAACATGGTTTTCCTTCCAACCGCTAAAATCAATTAGAAAATCACGGAATGTAGTCTTTTCATCCAAATTCCAACTAGTTTTGGCTAAATAGGTAATACATGGTGATTACATGTACACATAGCTTAGTGACAATGAAAAAGAGATAAGTTTAACTCTCATGCATGTATCTTTTTTCCAATTTAAATTTTAATAAATTCATGCATGAATTTGATATACATGCCACATAAGACATTGGATTGGTTGTTTCAAAGGTAATGTAACATCTTGCCAAAACATCTACCTCTTATATTTCTAAACTCTCAAGCCAGAAGCTTTGGATTTAGGACCTTTTAAAATGCACTTTCTTATTGCACTTTTGTATTTTGACAAAAGACAAGGAGCCACATGAAGGAAAATTGCATTGAGAATGATATTTAGTATTATGTTACCTCCCGTGTTACCTACAAAGTTATTTACCACATCAGTGAATTCATAATAATTCTCATTTTGTAGTTGGTGATTGGTATTCATGTTGACATTTTAATTTCTCCACCCATTATAAAGAGCTCATGATTTGAAATTAAATTTTACCCCAAACTTTTGATTGGAGGCTCGAAATTTCAAACGGATTTTTGGAAGTGAAAAAAGATTTCATTTAACAACTTTTCTTAGTTCGTAGTTTCTTGAAAAAAGTTATTCTACTATGCCTACATGAGTTTTGAAGTTCTACATTGCACATAGTTCCTACGTTTTCACAATGAGTGGTCAAGCTCTCATCTTCAAATTGTCCCATATCCTTTGAAGATTCATGATGTACAATGAATTTCATTATAAAAACAATTTCTCCACCCAATGTAAGGAGAACATGATTTGGAATTGAATTATAACATCCGCATTTCCAATACGTGAATTGCTTTACAATTCCTTGGATTTGGGAGAGTGTCTTTTTACTTTTCGAAGTCTTTCAAAAATTTGAATTTTGGTCATTTCTGTTCATCAGATCAATATCGTTAAGCGGATGTGCCGGGGTCCGTGAGGTTTCGTAACTGCTCAATAAAATACCAGCCATGTGGGAACAGCACCTGTTTAGGAAACAATTGGTATACTTCCGATCCTGAACTGCCGGAATAAAAAATGATTTCCTTTTAATGCTGAAGTTTTAATTTTAAGCACACGCTGTTTGCAAACGCCAGGTGGGAATGGGCCTGAAGCTCCATAAAATGTAATGCGAGTTCTTAAAACTAATGTACCAGTCACTCAATGGTTAGCAGTCCCAGCCTCACTGCACATGCAGCTAATACACATACTAATCACAGGTTTTTAAACGATGAGATACAAGTGAAGAAACCTCTCAAGACAACCGGAGAAAACTAAAAAAATTGCAAGTCCAAAGTCTTCAAGATACGATCTTGATAAGATAGAATAAAAACAACCTCACAATAGATCATTGCAATTTTAACATCAACCATTAAACATCGAAAGCAAGCCTGCCCAGTCACCTTCTCCGAGTACTATCAAAACGGATGACTGAAGCGTCAAACCAATATTTGCAATTAAGTCAAGAACCAGTCTTGGAATTTAGTCCGATGTTAGCAATAATATTTCGGAATCTGGTAACTCCCTCCGGCCTCAAAAATACTACAATACACGGGAAATTATCATGACAATCACGTCGTCCAGGTCGTTAAAAGTACCACACAAAAGAATTCCGAAATCGAATCACTGCAGAGTGCATAATCATTCACACTCTAGCCCTCAGCAACTAACCCAAACACCCTGCAAGCTGGACCACCCAGTTCCCAGATCGCTGTAAACTTCTTCTGAGCTCACTCCAGACGGAGAAGGAAGTGCTCAAAATCACCTTATTAAACAGGTTCGTAAATTGTTTGTGTCTGTGAAAACGGAGTGGCCGACTTATCACATCATAATCTCACCACGGCCGCCACGGTGAGATTCAAGACTGTCAAACCACGTCCAAGCGTAAAGCCAGAGCTCCAAAGCTCGGGACGACAACGCCGACACAATCCCAGAGGGATGGAAAGCCGCCGGTAACAGTAGGGTATGCACAGCAGGCACGGCCAGCAAGTGGAGTGGGACGAACGGGGACTCCCGAGTACCTAAAATACACATACTGAAAAGCCCCGTCTCAAAAGCTAACGATCGACATCACCACTTGTGATACCTCCCTCAATTCCATGCCGATGGCGCCGTCTGAAAATTGCCTCATCATTCCCAGAACCAAAATTCAAAGGCCAGCTGGATCCTGCACCGAGAAATAACGTTAAAGACTAAAAAGAAACTCTAAGAAAAATAAATCAACTCACTATTGACCCGCTTCCGAGGATTTCTTCTTCTTCTTCTTCTCACTCTTCTCTACACTCTTCTCTACACTAGCGGGAACGTCCTCCATCTCCACGTCCAAGGACTTCTTCTTCTTCTTCTTCTTCTCCGTCGTGCCTTCGCCGTTCGAGACGGCGGACTCGCCCTCCGCGTCGCTCTTCTTCGCCTTCTTCTTCTTGTGGGAAGCTTCAGGCGTTTGTTGAACGGGACTCGGAGCGGCTTCCTTAGAACGCTTCTTCTCGCTCTTCGAACCGTTCTCAGCCACTTCGACGACGGGAGTCGAGGGCTCCGCTTTGCTCTTCTTCTCCTTCTTCTCCTTGGCGGGAGTGGCTTCCCCGGAGGCGGCTTCCGCGGGCTCCGCGGCCTCCTCCACACGCTCGGGTTTCTTCGCAGGCGCAGAATCGAAAACGGGAACGCGAAGCCACTCCGCAGGCGTCTTCTCGTTCGGCTTCCCATGCTTGTCCAGAAGACCGTCGTTGATCATCTTCTTCTTCGTGCTCGCACGAGGACCCAGACCCCACTTCCGCGGATAAGTGTCCCTCTCCATCACCACTCTCTTCACCTTCGCCACCACGCCGTGGTCGCACGTCGCCATCACCGCAGTGGTCATCTGCGCCACGCCAATTGCGATGGCCTCGCCCTTCGTCGTCATCAAAACAACTTCCTCGCCCACCTCCACGCCCTGCTCGTACCTCAACAGACCCGGAATCATCAACTTCGCACCGTAGCAAATAGCGTTCACCGCGCTGTCCTTCACCACGCAACGCTTGTAGCTCGTCAAAAGAACCTCCAGAGGCATGATCACGCGACGCAAGTAACTCTCGTCCTTGTGGTTGTCGTACACCCACTGCGCGTCCAGAACGTCGTGCATCGTCACAAGGTTGTCCTTCTCGCCCAAAATGCCAGACCTAACCCTACGAAGCTCCTGCATGTGACCGCCCACGCCCAAAATAAGACCCAAGTGCACGCAAAGCGTCCGAATGTACGTCCCGGCCTCGCAAGACACCCAAAACACAACCAAGTGACGCTCCGCGTCGTACTCCAACAACTTGCTCTCGTAGATGGTGCGAATGCGCAGCTGACGCTTCACGGCAGAGATCAGCGGGGGACGCTGAAACAGAGCGCCGGTTAGGGTTTCGATGGCCTGAGCCACCTTCGCCACGGACTCCACCGCGGAATGCAAACGCGCCACGCAAACGTACTCCTTGCCCGCGCCCTGCTGAGCCTTCACCAGACGCGTCGCGCGGTCCACGCACACAATCAAACTGCCCGTCACCTTGGGATCCAAAGTACCGCTGTGACCCGTCTTGTCCACCCGCAGCATGCGACGAATCCAAGCCACCACCTCGTGCGACGAAGGGTTCGCAGGCTTGTCCAAGTTGATCACGCCGTAACGCACGTAGTCGTGCAGCGGACGCTTCAGCGGCGTGTGCCCCGTCGGCAAAGGAGTGTAGTGACCCGTCCGCACGTTCAGCTTGTCGTAATTCTTCAGCAAAATTGGCCACTTCGAGGTGTCCAGCGGAGGCGTCGTCGACTGCGGCTTGATCAAGTAGTCCGTCTCCGCCTGCTCAGGGTCGCCCAACACCTGCTTCGTCGCTCCGTCCACATCCTCCTCGCGCGGCTTATCTTTCCGCTTCTTCTTGCTCTCCGAGCCGGCCATCGCTCTCCCCCGACCCTCCCCCAAACGAAAGCTTAGACCTGCTTACTACACTCTCAAAACCCCTAAAACCCCACTCGCTGAAAAAACGTGCACCACTCGAAAGAATGAAGCTTTGGTGCAATTACTGGAGCTACGGCGCCAAACAAGTCAAGAAGCAGCGGAGAATCAACGTCTGCACCGGACAACAGGACATTGTGCGGGTGCAAGCGCCGAGGGGTGGGACGGAACTGCCATGCCTGCTGCTGCCGAGGAGGGCGAAGCTGCAAACCGGGGGAATTAGGGTTTAGGGTTTAGCACTCGGGAAGGGGAAGGACGCCGCTGGCTGGCGCCACGGCATCTGAGCCGTCCGTCGTGGTTGGGGGGGGCGTTGCCCTGATCAGGCCAGCCAGGAGATTGGAGATTTGAAACTCTGAAGAATGCTTGATTCTCTGCAGTGGGGTACACTCCAGGAAGGAGGAATTTCTTGAGGTCAAGGGGTTTGGATTAGCGCTCTCAAATTTTAATTTCTCAAAGGAGTACAAATTTATACTAACCTGTTGGGGTGGGTGAAATTTGAAAAAGTCAATGAGGGGTTTTAACAAAAGGTAGCTTACATTGTTGTTGAAAAGTGAAGCGGCATCTAAACCCTAGTCATATTTTTTTTTTTTGGACCTTTGTAGAGTTGGTTAGAAATTGTGATGTTGAAATCATGAATGAATGGCATTAAAGTGTTCAGTCTTTTGATAAGTGCATTTTTGGTACATTCATAGATATAAATGGTAAATTGAATAAAGCGATATCTACATTAATGTTAGAGAACATATTAAAGAGGTTGACCTATTTTAGGACTTTCGTGCTGAGTGCAAATTTTAGGGCAAATAAAAAGGATTGAAGGCAATGCAACAAGTGGAGAAGTAAAGAGAGGGTCGATTGTTCCAAGGTAAGGGATCCAAGAGATTGGCTAAGCTGTATAGGTAGTCCTAATTAAGCCACCCCAAACCCAGAGGCCCATGTTGAAATTGAGCTATTCAATGACCTTGTGGATGGAAATTGATTTATTCCCCACCTACTGATTCTTTTGCACCTCGTCTCTCTCTAATGTCAATTCAAATCTAAAATTTGGCAAAAATAACATGAATTTAGCCCATCAATTTCAATGTGATTATACCTATAAGGTTTTTTAAATAATTCTTTTGTAAAATCTAGCTAGATGTGAGAAAATTGGTTTAGATAATTCTATAGTGAATTCCTCCTTTCCTAATTCTTCTTCATAGGCCATGAGTAATTAAATGCCTTATGATTTTTGTAGTTATTTTGTAGTTGTTGAATTGTCAAACAACAATACATTTTTTGCATTCAAAATTAACACTCAAATTTTTTTTTTTATTATATACAATATAATGAAGTATCTTTGAACTTGTATATTACTAATTGAATTCATATTTTGAGTTCTTATATGAAGAAACAAACATTGATAAAGTGTATGTTGTCGCTTTCTGAAGAGTTAGAATTATTTTTCTTTTACAAGGAAATAATGTTGTCTTCATGATCAAATCTTTGGTTCTTTTTGTCCTAATGAAATAAGAAAAAATTTGAGCTAATCATTTACTAAATGCATATGTTGCAAATGTATATTGTAATATTGGTGACGTATGAAAGTCAAATGCTTTGAAATTATTTTGGTTAATATCTACAAATATTTTTTCATTTGATCTTATTTTTAATTTCTATTCATGAGACATAAGATGATGTCTTGTTGGAAATGAAACTCAAAATAGTTGTAAAACTTGTATTCAATATTTAACTTGGTTTAAGACCCTTAGATCATCATTTAAGGGAAATAGTATTCTTGGTTGGCAAATGTTCTACAAAGTGTTTATATTCAAGGTATTAGATCAAGTGAGTTGGAACCACACATTTATATTTATATTTTAGAAATTTGGCCATCCTAACATATATTTGTAGAAACTGCATTAAAATTTCAACTACTTTTATACTTCTTAATCTTAAGAGACTCAGCACCCATTGGATGGATTATGAATATTTTCAAGAGTTTATTGTAGAAGTTATGTGAAACAAATGAAGTACATCCAACTATATTGAAAAAACAAATTTGTGTAGACTTAAAACATATAACTAGTGCTCATGGTTACTCCATGTTTGATACTTCTAAACAAGGTTTTGATTTATTTTTTATATAGGGATGTGAAGAAATAGGGATTGTGCAAAAAAAAAGATTTCATAGCTACATTATTCTCATACAATAATTTATTATACTTCAAACACTCAATGAACATTTTTCTTATTACTAGGAACTTATAAAGATTGAAATCAAATATTTGCTTCAAGAGATGGAGTAGATATGTTTGTAGCCCCTTCTAATTACAACATATTTCAACATAGGTGATTTTAGTAAAACAGAAAGTGAGATTTATTTGCCAATCAACTTTATTTTTATCTTTACCATATGAGACCAAATGCATGTTCTTTCCAAATTTAGCAAATACCAATTTATAATTCAATAAGTTCATTCTTCAAAATCCATACAAAAAGAAAATATATATATTTATTCATACTTTGAAAAAATTCCATTGTGATGATGTATATAGTTTTGAATTGAAAAACAATGTTTCAATTTGTACTACCACTTCATTGGTGAAGTGAAGTGTAATTCATTATTTCAACCAACTACTTCAAGGAATTTAGTTTCCATACATTTGTTCCTTTAGTGTAGAATTTTGTCAATAGGACTTGGGTGGAAAGCAATAAATTAAAATATAATATTTTATTATTAAAATAATTGTATTTTGATTAGGATTTATTTAGATGATGTGCACAAACACATCATGCTAAGATCACATCCTACCAACATGAGAGATAGTGTACCATAAGTCAATAACGAGCCTTGTAATTGGCTAGCAATTTAACCACATTAAGACTCAATAGCCCTTGATTGATGGTGAATAATGTGGTCATAGGAAAGATGCCACACGATTGTAATATTTATGACAATTACAATACATTCTGCAAGTAATTATCAAAATGTGAAAACATCATATCATTATAAGCACTAACAATGGTGACATCCATCGCAAGTAAAACAAATAAACGTCCAACACACGAGTACACTAGGTGTAGTAAGTGGTTTTACAACCATCCCTTTATTATTAAAACATGAGGAAAAACTTCCAAAGAAGTTAGAAAAAAATCACAAAATACAAATGGTTGAATTTAAATCATTCTTTAAGAATGTGTACATTCTTGGACAAAACTCTAAGGCAAATGTTTCTCATTCCATCACGTGAAAGACTCAACTTGAAAAAGATGCGTCTCCAATCACCCATGTGGAAGACATTGACACCAAGGTCCCCAACCAAGGTGCCAAAATCCACACTAAGGCCAAAACCAAGGCCAAAGCTCGCAATCAAGCCTCCATGCCACCTTCCACCAATCCTGAATAGCTCTGGAAATGTCGGGAGTGATGAGAAATAAGAATCACACTTCTCACATGACATAGAACAAACTTTCATGAAATGTTAACAAGAAATAGCGGTTAACATTCCTAAATAAGTGAAAAGAGAAAAGGTAATTAGGTCACTAATACAAAAAGCAATCTTGGGACAAGAAAGAAGATGTCATGTGAAAAGCGTGGATGGTATTTTGCCATTGGTTCAACATTTGTGGAGCTAGGCGGGATAGGAGGAAGGTGGTATGAAGCGCAATTGGCCTTGGATGCGAGTTTGGGCTGTAAGACTTGCCTCGGTGGAGATTTTGGCACTTTGGTTGGAGCCCTCAATGTGCATATGGTCCACGTGCTTTGATGAAGACTCATCTTCTTTAAATTGAGTCTCCCACACGATAGAATGAAAGGCTTTGCCTCATGGACTTTGTCTGAACATGCGATTCATACATCACAATCAAGTGGTGTTTCCCTATGACCGCTATGTGCATTGTTGGTTAGGAGCTATCGAGCCTTGGTGTGGTTAAATTGTTAATTAGCCAATTATAAGGTTCTTTCTTGACTTATAGCACGCTGCCTCTCATGTTGGCACGATATGCCACTAAGGGCCACTTCAAACTATGGCCAAAGGTCAGAGGCTCTGGGTTTCCACCAATCAAATTTCAAGAAACCAAAAGTTTGTCTTCTCACCCTTCACACTAGAAGACACAAGTCCAAAGGCCATCACCCTCCAACTACCTACATGACAATAAATTGCCTACATGGTGACAAACTTTCAAAAAAAGTTTGGATTGGCTAAAAATGGATGTCCAAACTACGACTGAGACGCCATCGACTTATGGCAAGATCTCAACCATTAGATTGGTAGGTGAGAGTTCATTATTAAGAGTTTGGACTTTGGGCTTGGCCTTTAAAGGCTTCACACTATGGCCGTCCAAGTTGAGACGTTGTGAGATTTCATTACCAAGGGTTTGGACTTTGGGCTTAGCCTTTGGAAGCTTGAAACTATGGCCAACCAAAGCTTCCAATTCCAATTATTTATTGACTATTTATTGCTCATTTCTTTGGACTCACAACAAAGTTTGGCCACTCAATCCCATGGCCTCTCAACTTGAATGGCCATAATGTGAAGTGGCCCTAACTTGGTGCTAGTGTTGGCCTTGGATACCACACTCTAAAAGTATTCATTGGTGTCTAAAGACCACCTTTCTACTAAAAATACTTCAAAACTTGGGTGGGGTCTTTCAAATTCAATTTTCAACGGATGTTATCAAAATTATGACAAAGGATGGGAACATTCTCCACCTTCATTGATCGGATGCCTAAGTCAAAAGTTAATATGCTCCTTGAAAAATACGCACATTTTCAGAAATTTGGGCATCTTCTAAGCTACCTTTTGTTAAAACCCCTCATTGACTTTTTCAAATTTCACCCACCCCAACAGGTTAGTATAAATTTGTACTCCTTTGAGAAATTAAAATTTGAGAGCGCTAATCCAAACCCCTTGACCTCAAGAAATTCCTCCTTCCTGGAGTGTACCCCACTGCAGAGAATCAAGCATTCTTCAGAGTTTCAAATCTCCAATCTCCTGGCTGGCCTGATCAGGGCAACGCCCCCCCCAACCACGACGGACGGCTCAGATGCCGTGGCGCCAGCCAGCGGCGTCCTTCCCCTTCCCGAGTGCTAAACCCTAAACCCTAATTCCCCCGGTTTGCAGCTTCGCCCTCCTCGGCAGCAGCAGGCATGGCAGTTCCGTCCCACCCCTCGGCGCTTGCACCCGCACAATGTCCTGTTGTCCGGTGCAGACGTTGATTCTCCGCTGCTTCTTGACTTGTTTGGCGCCGTAGCTCCAGTAATTGCACCAAAGCTTCATTCTTTCGAGTGGTGCACGTTTTTTCAGCGAGTGGGGTTTTAGGGGTTTTGAGAGTGTAGTAAGCAGGTCTAAGCTTTCGTTTGGGGGAGGGTCGGGGGAGAGCGATGGCCGGCTCGGAGAGCAAGAAGAAGCGGAAAGATAAGCCGCGCGAGGAGGATGTGGACGGAGCGACGAAGCAGGTGTTGGGCGACCCTGAGCAGGCGGAGACGGACTACTTGATCAAGCCGCAGTCGACGACGCCTCCGCTGGACACCTCGAAGTGGCCAATTTTGCTGAAGAATTACGACAAGCTGAACGTGCGGACGGGTCACTACACTCCTTTGCCGACGGGGCACACGCCGCTGAAGCGTCCGCTGCACGACTACGTGCGTTACGGCGTGATCAACTTGGACAAGCCTGCGAACCCTTCGTCGCACGAGGTGGTGGCTTGGATTCGTCGCATGCTGCGGGTGGACAAGACGGGTCACAGCGGTACTTTGGATCCCAAGGTGACGGGCAGTTTGATTGTGTGCGTGGACCGCGCGACGCGTCTGGTGAAGGCTCAGCAGGGCGCGGGCAAGGAGTACGTTTGCGTGGCGCGTTTGCATTCCGCGGTGGAGTCCGTGGCGAAGGTGGCTCAGGCCATCGAAACCCTAACCGGCGCTCTGTTTCAGCGTCCCCCGCTGATCTCTGCCGTGAAGCGTCAGCTGCGCATTCGCACCATCTACGAGAGCAAGTTGTTGGAGTACGACGCGGAGCGTCACTTGGTTGTGTTTTGGGTGTCTTGCGAGGCCGGGACGTACATTCGGACGCTTTGCGTGCACTTGGGTCTTATTTTGGGCGTGGGCGGTCACATGCAGGAGCTTCGTAGGGTTAGGTCTGGCATTTTGGGCGAGAAGGACAACCTTGTGACGATGCACGACGTTCTGGACGCGCAGTGGGTGTACGACAACCACAAGGACGAGAGTTACTTGCGTCGCGTGATCATGCCTCTGGAGGTTCTTTTGACGAGCTACAAGCGTTGCGTGGTGAAGGACAGCGCGGTGAACGCTATTTGCTACGGTGCGAAGTTGATGATTCCGGGTCTGTTGAGGTACGAGCAGGGCGTGGAGGTGGGCGAGGAAGTTGTTTTGATGACGACGAAGGGCGAGGCCATCGCAATTGGCGTGGCGCAGATGACCACTGCGGTGATGGCGACGTGCGACCACGGCGTGGTGGCGAAGGTGAAGAGAGTGGTGATGGAGAGGGACACTTATCCGCGGAAGTGGGGTCTGGGTCCTCGTGCGAGCACGAAGAAGAAGATGATCAACGACGGTCTTCTGGACAAGCATGGGAAGCCTAACGAGAAGACGCCTGCGGAGTGGCTTCGCGTTCCCGTTTTCGATTCTGCGCCTGCGAAGAAACCCGAGCGTGTGGAGGAGGCCGCGGAGCCCGCGGAAGCCGCCTCCGGGGAAGCCACTCCCGCCAAGGAGAAGAAGGAGAAGAAGAGCAAAGCGGAGCCCTCGACTCCCGTCGTCGAAGTGGCTGAGAACGGTTCGAAGAGCGAGAAGAAGCGTTCTAAGGAAGCCGCTCCGAGTCCCGTTCAACAAACGCCTGAAGCTTCCCACAAGAAGAAGAAGGCGAAGAAGAGCGACGCGGAGGGCGAGTCCGCCGTCTCGAACGGCGAAGGCACGACGGAGAAGAAGAAGAAGAAGAAGAAGTCCTTGGACGTGGAGATGGAGGACGTTCCCGCTAGTGTAGAGAAGAGTGTAGAGAAGAGTGAGAAGAAGAAGAAGAAGAAATCCTCGGAAGCGGGTCAATAGTGAGTTGATTTATTTTTCTTAGAGTTTCTTTTTAGTCTTTAACGTTATTTCTCGGTGCAGGATCCAGCTGGCCTTTGAATTTTGGTTCTGGGAATGATGAGGCAATTTTCAGACGGCGCCATCGGCATGGAATTGAGGGAGGTATCACAAGTGGTGATGTCGATCGTTAGCTTTTGAGACGGGGCTTTTCAGTATGTGTATTTTAGGTACTCGGGAGTCCCCGTTCGTCCCACTCCACTTGCTGGCCGTGCCTGCTGTGCATACCCTACTGTTACCGGCGGCTTTCCATCCCTCTGGGATTGTGTCGGCGTTGTCGTCCCGAGCTTTGGAGCTCTGGCTTTACGCTTGGACGTGGTTTGACAGTCTTGAATCTCACCGTGGCGGCCGTGGTGAGATTATGATGTGATAAGTCGGCCACTCCGTTTTCACAGACACAAACAATTTACGAACCTGTTTAATAAGGTGATTTTGAGCACTTCCTTCTCCGTCTGGAGTGAGCTCAGAAGAAGTTTACAGCGATCTGGGAACTGGGTGGTTCAGCTTGCAGGGTGTTCTGGTTTTGTTGATATCCCTTCAGTTCCTTGGGCATGGTGTTACATGTATTATTGGAGTGAGTTGATTATGGAATTTGTGGTATTGGTTCTTCAGTGATATGCCTTCAATTTAGCGGGATAGCACTTTTTGTATGCTGTTTTTGCCATCGGGAAAATTATCCGTTCCTTATCTGGGAAATCTAATTGTTGTGTTGAGAACCATGTCTTTGTTTGTCGTTGCCTTTTTAGTTTCTCTAATGTGCGGGCATTGTTAATTAGATTTTATCTCGAAGTTTTGGCTTCAAGGTTCAAATTTCAGATCTGCACCTCTGTATTGTAGTACTCGTTCTGTCATGGGTTTCATATCCACTTATCAGAATTGAATCAAAGAGGGGATCTGAGGCTTTCACGTTTCGTCTGTGTTGGCACCACAACTTTTTTATCGTGCTTGGGCATTACTGTGAATCCATTGTTTTTAACTCTAATTCAACGCTATCAGTATTTCTATTACTTTCAATTTGTAGAATTATACAGTGGCTCTCAAAACGTTCATTCTCTTACAGAAATTGCTGTAGTTAATTAAGTATTTGAAGATTTTCAACAAAATTTGAAATCGTTGTGGTAGATTTGGTACTATGTAAATTTAATTTAAAATTTTAATCTTAAACTCTTTTTAATGAATTTAATCGACTTTGTTATTGAAAAAGAGTCTTTTAACCTCTAAAGGCCATTTTTCTGCCTAAAACCAATCAAAACTGTCATTTCTACTGCCCTTCATGCAAGATAACAAAAGAAATACTCCCTCCGTCCCAAAATGATCTTCGTAATGGGCTGAAAATCTTGTCCCAAAATGATCTTCCTATATGATGTGGAAGAAGTTCCCGCGGGATGAAGTCTTTGTCAATGTGCACCTTGTCAATACTAAAATCTCCCATGCATGACGAATGCAAATGCTGTTTTTTTTGGACAAGAATAGAACACTGACAGACCAGACTGTACACTTTGTATTCAGTCATTAATGCTCACGAGGAGAAGCTTCCGCTGAGATGGACAGAAATTACCCAAACTGAAGTGAGTGAAAGTTGATGATTGAAGCTGCGAAGTTACAGGGGATCCATGTGCCGCGGTTCTGGAAAAAAAATTGTGGAAAAAAATACAGGCACATCCAATGGGCCAAAGAAAGCCTTTCCACCATTCCTCATGTCCGTTCATAAGGGAGGAGGTCCAGAAATGGACCATGTAAGGGCTGGAACTGAATTTTGGGGAGGTGAAGCATCTTGAAATATTTTTCAGTAAAGTTCAGTGGAAAGAGAAGTGGAATTGGCATCTAACCCAAGTCGTTTCATAAATGCTCTAATTATTAAATCAAGAGGCATTCTTTGTTGTACATTGAACAATGAAGTCATCCATTGGACATTTTTGGTCCTCTTCATCATTGAAGGTTTAAACTAATTGTAAACATACGAGGAAGAAGAAGAGGAACTACTCTCATAAGATGGCCAGCATTAAAGAAATTTTGTTAGGTCAATTTTTTTTAGCAAATCAAATTTGTTTCTTAAAAAGTTCATCCAATTTTTTTCTCTTATTCATTCATTTTTTTCTCCATATATAATCTATACCTTCAGTTAGGTTGTTTGTTTTGTTTGTTTCATATGTGGAGATCTAAAAAATCATAAGGTATGCGGTATTCTTGGTAGCATTTAAAAGCTTTTGGTAAGGAAGTGTGCATGGACTTTGTTTCATGGCATTTGGACAAACAGTGCGAAAATTATTGAATTTCAAAGTTTTTATGAATTCCAAAATTAATTGAATTATCTTTTATTTTTCCAAAACCATAACTTTCACATCTCATGTCCAAACACAACAAAACATAGCCCTTAAACTCCTTTGTACATAAAGTTTCTATTCATCCCAAGAACTCAATCTCTTACACTAAGGTAAATCGGCCCATTGTGGTCAAAATAAGGTGTTTGACACCATGTGGTTACTCAAATTTTTCAATTTGTTTCCCATAGTATTACAGGTGTGAGAAACAGTGAGAGCAATTGAAATTATGTTTTTTTGACAAAGTATGAATGTGCTATGAATTTTTGAAGTGTTCAATGCATCTTTGCCCACAAGAGTCTGTAGACTACTTTAAGGGCCACTTCACACTATGGCCACAGGTCAAGAGGCCATGGATTTCCACCAATCAAATTTAAAAAAACCAAGAGTTCGGCCTCTTAACCCTTCACACTAAAAGGCACAAGTCCAAAGGCCATCACCCTCCAACTACCTACGTAGCAATAAATTATCTACATGGCGACGAACTCTCAAAGAAAGGTACCTAGAGGCTAAATTTCTGTCATGATTTTTTTAGACCTTTTTCAAAGATAGAAAAAATGATTAGCTTCTTAGGAATATAATTTTTATTTCAATTAGTGACCGAGAACAAAAATAATGCCCAAATAAGTTCAAAATAGGGAGATGGGGCATCAAAGAAAATTTTGAATTTTGAATATTTTGAATTAAATATTTTTTTCCTCATAGATTAAATTTTTGTCTACAAAGAAAGGTTTGGTTCATTCAATTTGATTTGTTATGAGAAAGTTACGGACAATCTTGTTTTTTAGGCAGTTAGTGCATTGTTTTCAAAAAATAACTTGTAGGATTCATTTCTGAATGCAATTTTTTTTTTAAATTCAAGAAAAGAAGTACCACATGGCTTATCTTGCTTTTTAGAACAATCTCACCATTGGGATTAGTGCGTTTTAATTCCATTTTAGAGATATTAATAATTTGGATTTTCCTTCTATCTCATACCTACTTCTACTTAATAATTATTTAAAGAATAAAAATTAAGTTTTTTTGAATTTTTTTCCCTAGACTCTCAACTCAATTCCCCACAATAAAGATTTGAAGCTCAGAACTTTGTACTGCAAAAAACTTAATTTATGAAGGTTCAAAGTCAAATAATCTAGTCTTACAATGCGTTGGTAGACTTGTTTTTTTCACTTTAAATGCAGATATCTTGCAATTTGTGAGGTCAAAATTTTTGAAATTTTTTCCACACATTCTCATACTAGTTAGGTGTAAGATCCTACGGCTTGATGTGCAAAAAAATTAATTGTCAAATATTTTTACTCTTTGCTATAGAAATGGCAGTTCTAAGTGTTTTTTGGGCAGAAAAAAGGCCTTGATTCTTTAGGGGTTAACCTTTCAAATTTTTACAACTTCTTTTCTCAATAAAATGCTTTGGTTGCCTTAAAAACAAGATTGTCTACAACTTCTTTTCCTTGCACATCACTAATCCAAATTGAATGAACCAAACTTTTCCATAAAGATAAAATTACAATCTATAAAATACGGAGTACAAATTTTAAAAAATAAATATTTGAAGTCATTGTGGGATTTTTTTCCTGCCCACCAAACTAAAACTATGGCTTATGAAACCATAAATTTTTCTCTCTAATGATCTACATGTGCTGAATAGCATCCTAGGCACCTCGTAATATGTCGACAGGACATTGTAGATTTATAGGAAGACGGCCTAATCTTGCTAATCTGGCTTTGCCCATGTGAGGTAGCTTGTAGTTATTGCCCCCATTCACTTTCATAACACTAATGAGGCAATTTTGAAGAGAAAGGAAGACATCATTCAATTTCTCCTTCTCCATCTCATTGAATGAGGCAACTACTGCAGTAACTAGCTCGTCAATCATACTAGGCGCTTTTTGATGCTGCAGTGATTGAATGGCCCGAAAGAATCCAAGGTCTAGTACATTAGTATCTGGACTATTTGGTGGTTGGCACACCAAACGAATCTTGAGTCCGTCCTTATCACCTTCTTCAATTAGAATTGGATCCTGTGGACTTGGATGTGGTTTCGCATTATCCTGTTGAACGAAGACTTCAATTGGTCCCGGTTCCGAGCTTCTTGGCCAAACTAACGTGATGTCTGGAAACACTTTCTCTATCAAAATTTGTTTTGTAACCTCCTTCGTGATTGCTGCAATTGGCTTTGTCTCCATTGTACCAACCGGTCGATTCTTGCTGGATCGTTTGGCAGGTTCTTGAAATACGAGAGGATGTATTCCGATTTTGCCATTGAAAAATTTATTCCCTAAGTAATCAAAGTGGGGGTGAGCAACGGCAGCAAGAAACATAACCTTCAGAATGAAACGCTTACTTTTACCAGTACGATGGGGCTCTTCTTCGTCGGGTACTAGGTAGAAGCTACCGCTTTCTTCAGTGAGGTAGAACCATTTCTCGTCAATATGAACACAATCAAATGAGCCCTTAAATGTTGGCGACTCCATGTTCAGGGATGATGGCTCAATCATTGATAGCGCATATTGAAGTCGAGATTTCTTGTTTGCTTCAGTGAGGAATGGTTTCAGTGCACTTGAATGGCGGTAGAGCTTTCCTTCTTTTATGCGTCGATGTAGTGTTGATTTAGAGACATTCATGGCAAATGCCAAAGATCAAATGTTCTTACGCTGTCTCAACGGAATACTTTTGACAATGGCTACGTCGATCTCCTTCTTCTTTCGTCCTGAATTTCCTTGAATACGAGAGGACACATCAGCGAAGTTGTTACCGTTTGATATGGATGCCAGATCCCTTGCCTAGACACTCCTAATTGTTCGAGTGCTGAATCCGAATTGATGTGCTGCAGTTGTAATTGATCCTTTCTTCAAGGCTCCGTTGTCACTTTGAGCTAGTAAAAATTCATAACATGATCGGCGTTGTGATTCAGTCATATTTGCTTTTTGGACTCCCATAGTAGATCTAGGTTGTAGTTCGCCTTCCATCCCTGTGGGTCAATAAAATAACCTTTAAAATGAAGCTAACATTTTGGTTCAACAAGTGAATTACGTAAGAGTACTAAAACATAGACAAATAAATTAAAAGCATTTCCTTTGAAGTTGTTTAAGCTTTAGCAGTGAAAAAAATATTATGTCACCCCTGTCTGGTGTTCCAATATGGCTGCAGAACAAGTTCCAATATACCTGTAGAACTAAAATACAGAGTACTGGAGTATGATTATATAGATTTAAGAAAGCCATATGGTGCATTGTTTGCATATGGGACAGAGTAAAAAACTGTAAACCATGCCATTCCTATCGCAATTTCATTACCATCTCAAAAATCAATATGGAAGGAATGATTTTATGGCATCTACCAAAAGAAACTTTGACCCTTCCTAACTTTTGCAAACAATATCCCAATGTTTTCAAAATCAATATGGAAAGAATGATTTTATAGCATCTACCAAAAGAAACTTTGACCCTTCCTAAATTTGTATAGAGTACCCAAAAGTCTCCAAAATCAAAATTGAATAAAGAATTTTAAAACATAATAGAAGAAACTTTGACCTTTCCTAACTTTTGCATACGGTACCAAAATGTCTCGTTCTTTGATGCATTGGAACCTCCTTTCACTTACCAAGAATAAAAAACTTAAGGGGTTGAGTAATTGACAAAGAATTGCTACAAAGAATAAAAAAAAATTAGGTCAACAAACTAAATACACAATGAATTGAATATTTGATTACTGAAGCTTCGATTACCGATGTCTCTCCTACACCTATATTGTCCTTGATGACAAAACCAAATGCAACATACACTACATGCTAATTCACTCACAACAGGGAGTTTTGAAGTTCGAAAATCACATTCGAAACTATAGTTCACCTCACCTGGAAACCTTGATTGACTTGCTGGAGCACTACTCGTCCTGGCTACTTGCTTATTTTTTGATGGAATTTGAAATGTTTCCGAGGGGCTTGTCGACACCAATGCTGATGAAGATGGCGATTCGAGGTTGCTTCAATTTGAGAGAACGTTAATCCCGACAGGCCCTCACACTGTAATTCAAAGTGGGATTGTCAAAGTCAGTTATAACTCATTCATTTCGAGGACCAGCTTAGCCAACCAGTTAACTATCTCACATGGAACATCTGCACTGATGGATAGGAGTGAGTACCTCTTTAAGATCCAAAGGAGAGTTTTGAAGGAAGCTTTGATTACTGGAAGTTCTAAACCTGCATGCACATACTTGTTGATCTACGAAACAAAAGGTGCGGTTGTGAAGACCATGACTAATGCACACCAGCACTAACTTCAAATTCCTGCACCACCACTAGAACTGGGTTGCTAAACATCGAATGCTAGCTGAAATTTTGTGATGGGTTGTTGAGATTTCTAGTTCCCTTAAATTGAGTTTTTTTCCGTGTTAATTCAGCCCTGATGGCAATGACCGATGTTAACTCGAACGCGGCACGGACCAACAAGGAAGTAATCAGCCTGCGGAAGGCGGAGCGGTGCGGAAGGTGGAGAAGAAATTCTTGCTCCACCTTTTCTAATCACAGTTGCGTCAGCCAAAGTAAAGTGCTTCTATTCTCGGAATAGTTCTTTCGGAGCAGGTGCGAAGTGACACAGTCTTCCCGAGGTATTTTTAGCCATGCTGCACTGCAGCGATGACAGTATGTGGTGGAGCGCGGGAACTCCAGTTCACTCCGCGGGAAGACAGAAGACAGCGCGGGACTTGGTAGAATTCATTGGCTAGCGGTGCTCCTCCGAAAAGGCCCCAAAAACTCACATTTTGAATCTCCACAACTTCAACTTCATATTGAATTTGAAGCTTAAATTTGGAGTACTATAGGAGAGCATTATATTTTATTTATACCAAAAAACCGAATTCAAAAATATTGATTTTTGATCTTAATTCGGAACATTTTGTCAAAGAGGAAGATCATTTTGGGACGGAGGGAGTACTACTATTAGAATTTAACTGTAGGATCTTATACTTTACTTGTTTGAGATCATGTGGTAAATTTTTTATGAAGTTTGATTGTACAGATTTAGAAATATTAGCATTCAAAGTTGAAAAAAGAAGTTTTTTTGAACAGCAGCCTACAACTTCAGATGTCTTTTTTTGCTATTTGTGGAAATGTTTTGTATTGTGGACTTTGAATTGAAAATTACTTGTGTTGAAGAATTGAGTTTAGAGTGTAGTAAAAGTATTTTGAAAAAACCCCACTTAACCCCTAAATGCCCAAGGCATGTTTTCAGCTTCCTGAAAACTGCTCTAAATTGAAGAAAATGCCAACATTTTGATGTTTCAATTTTTCTGAAATTGTAACCGTACAAATTCAAATTAGACTTGTTAGAGATTGCATAGGAAAAGAAAGCACAACAATATCACTTATGAAGTGAAAGATTATAATGTTTGATTATGAGGGTGCTAAAATTGCAAAAAGGAATTGAAGTCTTTTTTGTATGTCAAATCTAAAAAGTTGATGACCAAAAAAATATGAGGTTAACGGGCCTAACTTGAAGAACCCAAATCAATTTATGACTTCTCAAAATTCACTCTACAACTTTTTTAAATGAATTTAGAATGTGATTTTTTCTTCAAGATCTAGTGTATTTGAGGCTCATTTTCAAGAGTTCTTAACACTATGGAAAGTCAAGATTGCACAAGGTACCTATGCACAAAATCTCTTATAGAAAAATCATTGTCAATTATTTTCAAGATCGGACTTTTGGAGGCAAAACTAGACTTCAAGAAGAACATTTAAAAAATATAAACTACTAAAAATAGCAAATTGACTAGGATTTATTTAACTTCAAAGTTTTGCAAACACCATATTTTGGTGCCTTGGGCATTTAGGGGTTAAGGTAGCCGACTTCATTCCGATCATTTAAGCAATTTAGTGTAGTTCCAGTAGGCACTTGGTGAGGAGAAAAATTCCCCATTCCGACCATTTAAGTAATTTAGTGTAGTTCCAGTTGGCACTTGGTGAGGAGAAAAATTCCCCATGTAGACAAATATATTTAAAGTAGGTTCCAATTTTTTTTTCCTTTTTTCCCCTGAAAAACGAAATAATTATGAATTTTTTTCATAGAGATTCCTTTCAATCCATTTTTGTTATACATGTACCGCATTTCCAACTATAGGCTGATTACAAAATCAACCATGCTTCAAAGTAGGTGATAATTGTGGCTTCAAATGTACATCTTGTGATCATTGTATGAATTCTATTTACACCTCCCGGACATTTGTGTTGCATGAGCTGTCACCTAACCACGTGAGTTGTCACAAGTGATTAGAAACAAAGCAGTCTAACTAACGAAAATAGGTTAGTGGTCGGAAAGAGGTTGGCTACCTCAATTTTCATTCTTAAAAAAAATTGTTAAGTAGAAGTAGATATGAAATAGACCAAAAGTCTAAATTATTGATATTTCTGAGATGGAATTAGAATCCACTAATCTCAATGGTGTGATTGTTTTAGAAAAGCTAACTTAACCATGTGGATTTTTTTTTTTTTAAATTGTAAAAATTGCATTTAGAAATGATTCCTACAAGTTATTTTTTCAAGAAGATGCTTAGATTGCCCTCAAAACAAGATTGTCCATAACTTTCACATCAATTATCCAAATGAAAGGAATAAAAGTTTCCCATGTAGACAAAAATATAATCTATGAGGAAAAAAAATTAAAAATTTTGAATTTTTTTTTGCTACCTGATCTCCTCTATTTTGAACTTATTTAGGCATAAGTTTTGTTCCCGGGCACCAATTGAAAAAAGAATCACAGCCCCACGAAGCTAATCAATTTTTCTATCTTGTAAAAAAGTATCAAAAAAGTATGACAAAAATTTGTCCCTCAAACGGACAATGGTCCTTTTAGGGGTTAATACAAGAAAATTATTTTCAAGATTCTTTAGTCAATGGAATGCAACTCTTTTTTGAACTTTTTGGTAAGAATTTGTTGAATTTTGAAATTTTATTGAGTGAAATATTACTGACTCAAATATGATGCCAAATATTTATAGTTTTTATAATTTACTCCAAAAATCACCAAAAAAGAGTGAAAATTTTCAAAAGTGTTTATCTTTCATGATTTTTTTGGTGATTTTTGGAGTGAATTATAAAAACTATAAATATTTGGCATCATATTTGAGTTAGTAATATTTCACTCAATAAAATTTCAAAATTCAACAAATTCTTATCTAAAAATTCCAATTAGAATTTTCATTCTAGTTACAATGAAGCGAAAAGATGCAGCACCTGCATTAGTAGGCCCTTCCTTCCATCCTAAAAAATAGAGCCGTTGATTTTTATTTAAAAAATAATTACAACCCCCCTCCCAACCGTTGATCTGAAAAAAACTTGGATACGGATACTTATATAGATATGGATACGGATACGAATATAGACAAGGATACGATATGGGATGGGATATGGATACGGATACGGATTGGGGATACAGGCAATATCCCATATTGTTTGTCATGGGTATTGTCATGGGAAACTACAAAGGAGGGGAGGGGAGGGGAGGGGGAGGGAGGTTAAAAAAATTTCATTAAAATTTTTTTAATTAAAACTATTCGGAGTTGGGGGGTAAATCATTTAAAAAAGAATTCATTTAAAAAATATTTGGATAGGCGGGGGGGATGGTAAATAATTTAAAAAAAAACAATGGATTTGAGCTCATTGTGACAAAGTGTCACAATGACAATGAGCTCAAAAGATGCAGTTTACTACATTAACACAATAATCTTGTAAAAAATTGATTGTATTAAAAATTTGTTTTCACTAATAAATGTGATTAATTTTAATTTTTTTTAATTTAAAAAATTTAAAATTTAAATCATTTTATACAAGTGTTTTACTTGTACTTAAACATGTCCAAAATTTATTGAGAAAATCTAACTTCTCAATTCATTTTGGCAATTTTTTGAAGTGTATGAGGACCAAATCTGACCATTGTATGTTGCAATAATCTTATTGGGCAAGTTCCCCCCCAAAAAAAAACACACACACAACATAATGAAGTGTTTTTTATTACGAGTAACAAAAGTTTGAAGAAACATCAACCCAAAACAGGTTGGTTCATCCTTTCGGGGTTAAGCTTAGGTTCCTTAGCTGCAGAATGGACTGTTGTTTGACAACTCATTGAGACCATAGTTTTCAAAGCCTTGCATGTCTAGACCTTGAAAGGCCAGTTATCCTCAGTCTAATTTTCTTGCAAGCGTCTTTGCTTTTACTTCACAATAATTCCTAATTTACATTTAGTTTCAGTGGTACAAACATGCGCACAGATGGTGCCATCTACAAACAACTGCTTGATTTTGCACAGATGTAAGAATGCTGCAGCTCGGGCTCAAATAAGTAGGTCATAGTGGTTGCTTCCATTGTACAAGAGTCTCACAGGCTTGCGAGCTTTCCTATCTTTGCGAGGCTTAGTATATTCAGAACCGTACTCGGCTATCGGAATATATCCTGTTCCCCACCTAGCACCCTGCTTTGCCTGCCACCGAGAAAAAAGAATTGTTAAAACAGCAATCTGACTTTCTTCTTTTCAGGGCTGGAGACAAGAGTGCAGCTGGTACACGGAAAATATATTTACAAGCTTTCTTGAAGTAAAACCTGATGGTCTCAAACCATGGTATCCACGTTCTCAACAAATACAATCTGCAGTCAGGAGGTTTTGATAATCTAACCTCTGATTCAGGAATGTAAACAGTTATTGGTTGAGAACACATTCTTGACAAAACCTGCAAATATGTAGCCAAAATCGTTAACAAACGCAACATCGAATACACAAGCTCACTTAAGAAAAGGGCAGCAAAAATCCATGGGTTCATATCACAGTATTTTGTGAGTTAAGAGGATTTATGGTCATGTTCGTCACATTGATGTAATTCACAAAATTGGTGTACTCAGAAAATGGTTCTCGACTAGGAATAGGAGCGGTTTGCGACACTCGTCTGAAATCACGGATCTATACTAGTCCTAGATTCTTAGAGCTCAGTGATTTCAGTTTGGCATCTAGAACCCCATCTGAGCGCGTTCAAATTCTAATTTTTTTCAGCATTTGAAAGTCGAATTTAGGCACACTGAAATTCGCCACAATAGGGAACAGGAGGTTTGTATGTACAGAAAGAAGGAATTCACAGTAACACTAACCAGTAGTTCTGATTCACCACCCCAGAAATTTGAACTGGGAATCCTTTGGCAATACCTGTCCCACAATAAGCAAAATTCAGCATCCATAAGAGATAAAACCCACGATATCCTCCCCATAAACCACTCCGAGAATGGTATGAGATATCAAATATGGGATCATAAGGGTACAATTCAGGCTGAACTTAAAAGGTATATGAGTTGTTGCACTGTCCACGAAAGCTGGGAACCACTAACACAAAATACAAGTACCATTCCACGGTACAAGAACAATTGGCTAGAATATCTCACCGCTTTAAAGATTCCTCAACTGTGATGGCTATAAGAGCTTCTTCGTATATGGACCTGCGTTTGTCACTTCTACAAAGTGCGTCCATGACTGCAAACCGAAGTTGATCTGCAAGCCAACCCCAAATATCGGATCAATCAAAGGTGAAACCCAGCAAAAGATGCGTCAAAACGATGCATTTTTCTCAACATGCCAGACTGAACTAATTGTGAACCTCCAGCACGAGTGGTTCTTCTGATAAGCTTCGCAAATTTGCTAAGGTAGGGACATCCATAATCGCCACTGACAAAATCGTCATCCTAAAATCTTAGACAAGGGGTACATAGGAAAATGTAGACCACCTAAACATCCGTTCAAGTTGGTTTAACGTCATCTACCAACAAAACTTTGAACAGTAATGAGTACACCTAAATTTTGAATACAATATCCAAATAACGCATTCGTTGGTGCGCTGGAAACCCTTTTCATATACTAATAAGAACACATAAAAAATTATCCATTCACCAAAGGAAGACAAGATTCATATCCACCAACTACGACACGATCAGAACTGCCCCTGCTGGCGCATTCATGAGCAATTCCGCACTCACCTGCCTCTTTTTCTTCCTCGGTAGAATTCAGATTCAGTCCTTTGTTCAAAGCCATTCCTTGAACCTGCAACACACAATAATCGCGACATGCAAACAGTGAACAATTACTTTCGAGCTTTACAATGAAAGGCATTATAACTCCGTCGTAAAGGACACAGTAACTGACAAGTCTGGCAAGAGAAGGAAGCCATACAAGAGCTCTGAACATACACCGCCCGTCCCCAACGACTCTCCGCACTGTGAAATGCTCCACCTTCTTGAGCGCCTGCGACGTACCCTGTCTAAAACCCTAAAATTAATTTTTATCTCTTGCTGCATGAACCACATTGTAACCTAAACCCTCGAGAATGCCAGACAATTATTTTGTTCTAACCAATTGAAAAAAGACAAATACAACTTAGCACACATCTTCCAATTGCCTCACCGAGCTTGCCCTGCCCCTCGAGATAACCCCATCCTGGCGAAAAAGAGCGACTGCTTGGGTCGCGACCCAGAGAAAGCGGATGAAACGGAAGCAAACGGAAGATTGAACGATGGCGTCTCGGTGGTGTCAACATATTCGAAGCATGCTGAGCCATCTGCTAGTCCAGCCATAATTGTCTCTGCACCAAACCCGACACATTTCAGAAAATCCCCGCACCGAGCCTCTTCCCAAACCCATAGCTAGCTAACCCCATTTCGCAAACCCTAATTCCCAGAGAAGAACACCCAAATCACTCGAAATCGACCACCGCCCTCCCAATGCCGACTCCCACGTCCACCACAGACACAAATCTTTCGTCGTCGGAGTGAGAGGCATAAGAAGGATCCCCCAATCAGTTGACATTCCATGGAAACCAGGCGAGTTGCCCAATCTGAATTTATACCAGTGAGAGACGCCATGGCGAGGCCGGAAATTCTCGATGTTCGGTGAAAGGACGAGAAGGCTCACGACGATGGAGACAATCCGTCAGAGCAGGCCCTTTCACGGGACTGTATCTCTCGTCACTTGCTTGGAGTCTGTCTGTGCGCGGGCTGGTCACCTTGGATCATTTTCTTACCCAAAAAAACCAAGAGCACTCATTGGAGGTCAAACTATGGTGCAAGATCTCCCCTTTTCACACAAATTTTAAGGATCAAGGGAGAGCCACCCATAACTGACTGAATAAGCAATTCTGAATATGATTTGGAATAGTGCAAGGTGAAGCAAATATTTTCAGAGGTAGAAAGATAGAAGTGACAGGGATTGCACAAACTTTGATAATTTTATCACTTGAATTGTAATAACTATGAATTTTGAAAGGCAAAAGTGCTCTGGACCCACTACCAATCTCTAGACTCTTCCAATTCCGATCACTGAAAAACTATAGACTTACTAAATGCTTCCTGCTTTCTTACTCACTACTTTGGAACATGTGTCATGAATCTATTAGGTCCAATTTTGAAAAGAAAAGAAAAGAACATTCTAGCTATGGTTGGAAATAAGTTAGTCTATAAGTTGGTGATTGGGTCTTGATCAGGAATGGGTGGCTTCTCCTTACATAGAAGGATTTTCTGTCATCCATTAGACACTTGTAGATCACTGCGTCATTGTAGGGTTAAGGTGGGAGGTCCATAAAGCGCCTATTTAATAGATGGAAATTGATTTGGAAAGGTTAGACTTCTTGAAATATTTTTCAGTAGATTTCATTGAAAATCAATGGAATTGACATATAACTCACATAATTTTATATTTTTTGGAAATTGTTACAAATTATTGAAGTTAAAATCTAGTGGTCACTAAAAGCATCTGCCTCCTAAAATACCCATTGTTTGTACATTATTTATATATTGTTGGTGCAATTGAAAAGCAAAATGTACATATAGAGTACGTGGATGCCTTTATAGTTGGAGTGCTTTAAAGACCTCCTACCTTATTTGTGTTGAATCTCCAAACCAAAAGAAGTTGAAATAGAGGATCTACCTATCTTTGTGTGCATTTTAGAAAAGCCCCCCCCCCCTTGTCATTGTCATGTGACATTTGTACAACTTTGGATGGATGAATTGCTATGTTGTAGTAGTAGTAGATGTCACTTCTACAAATTCACAAACTTTTAAAATGTTATGACTTCAAAAAAATTTGCAACTTTAACCCCTAAAGGACCATTGTCCCTTCGGGGGACAAATGCGTTTTCGGGTAGGTACCTACGGGCTGAAATTTTCTCCTAATTTTTTGAATTTTCTTTTGGAGGTAGAAAAGTTGATTAGCTTTGTAGGAATATAATTTTTTTCAAAATCGGTGCCCAAGAACAATGGTTATGACCAAATAAGCTCAAACGAGGGGACGGTGGGCAGCTTGGGCAGCCCAAAAAAAATGGACAAAAATTTGAATTTTATTTTTAATATTATTTTTTCTCATAGATTAAATTTTTGTCTATCTGGAAAGCTTTGATTCATTTCATTTGGATATGTTAAGAGAAAGTTATGGACATTCTTGTTTTTTGGGCAGTTGGAGCATCTTCTGGAAAAAAATAACTTGTAGGATTCATTTCTGAATGCAATTTTTCAAATTTTTCAATTTTTTTTTCATGGTCTGATTTACTTGCTAGAACAATCTTACCATTGGAATTAGTGCATTTTAATTCCATCTAAAATATATGAATATTTTAGATTTTAGATTTTCCTTCTATCTCATATCTACTTCTACTTAACAATTTTTTTAAGAATGATAATTAAATTTTTTTTGAATTTTTTTTTTAACCTAGACTCTCAACTCACACTACAACAACGGTAGTGTTTTATGACTGCAAAAATATGACTGAGGATGACTGGCGACTACTCGCAGTCATATTCTTAAAGGTCAATACCTTGGGGAGAAATATGATTGCAAAGTATAACTGCCAGTTGTTTTTGGGTCTTATACTTCACGGGCGTATATTATAAGTCTGTTGGGAACACCAAAGTATTTCATAGGGAACGGTAGGGAACTCGTTTGAGAACATTGAGTTATATTATTAGTCATATTTTCATGGTAGTAACATTTTTTTGTTTTTGGGCAACCTAAAAAAAACATGGGCAATCAAAAAAAATATAGACAAGCCATTGTTTAAAATTTTGAAACCTAATCACCACTTTTTAAGGGTTTTGAAACCCTAGCCACCACTTTTTAGGATTTTGAAACCCTAGCCGTCATTTTTTAGGGTTTTGAAACCCTAGCCACTACTTTTTAGGGTTTTTAAACCCTAGCCGTCATTTTTTTAGGGTTTTGAAATCTTAGCCACTACTTCTTTTGACTCTTCTTCCTTACCTTTTGTTGTCTCTTGTCTCTTTAAGTTCACTCTTGTTTCTTAGTTGTTGTGTTTTATTGCATTTTGAGTTCACTCTTGTCTCTTAATTGTTGTGTTTTGTTGCATCTTGAATTCACTCTTGCTTCTTAGTTGTTGTCTTTTGTTGCATCTTGAGTTATTCTTACTTCTCAGAGTTGTTGTCTTTTGTTGCATCTTCACTCTTGCTTCTTGTTTATTTTCTTCTTGCATCTTAATTATTTCTTCTTCTTATTTTTTCTTTCTTACTTTTTGTTCTCTCTTTTTGTTTCTCGTTTCTTTTTGTTGCATCTTAACTCTTTTTTGTTGTTTCTTGTTACCTCTTAGTAGTTACTCCTTATTGTTTCTTGTGCATTTTAATTTGTATTTGTTGTTATTTTTTAACACTTGTTGCCTTTTTTCTTCTTGTTCCTTGCATCACCATTGTTTTTCTTCTTACCCTAAATTTGTATTACATATTTTCTATTGTTGTAAACTTTTGAAGATTGAGCTTTGTTGTATATTCATTAAAAATTAACCTCCTATTTCTTTAATTGTATATGTAGGTAACAAAATTGGAACAAAGTGCAACTCACTTCATATTATTGTAAGAAATATAGTCTCTATTGACTTGTGTAAATAATTCATTGTGATATACATATTTTGTATTTGTGATTAATAAATTATAAATGTCATTGAAAGGAGTCACATTCCTTCTTGTATATTCCTTCTCCAATATAATTGTTTCTTGTATATCTTTAAAATCATATGTATTTGTTTTTAACTGCATGAAATCTTTTATTCAATTGTTAAATCATTTTAATGTATGATTGCAAATATGCTTAGGTATCCTACAACCATTGTATAATTTGTTCAATTCATAGTTTAAAATACATATCAATAAAAAAATGACTACTTGGAGTCACAAAATGATTATAATAATTTCCAAAAAATGACTAGATGCTCTCAATATGACTGAAAAATATGACTGAGAAGAATTGTTTTACAAATCATCAAAAAATATGACTCACCGCAGTCATATTTCACAAAATATGACTGACCACAGTCATATTTCACAAAATATGACTGACCACAGTCATATTCCATGTCATCAAAAAATATGACTCAATACAGTCATATTCCACAAAATATGACTGACCACAGTCATATTCCACATCATCAAAAAATATGACTCAACGCAGTCATATTCCACAAAATATGACTGAGCAGTGATATTCCACGTCATCAAAAAATATAACTCAACACAATCATATTCCACAAAATATAATTGAGTAGTCATATTCCACGTCATCAAAAAATATGACTCAACACAATCATATTTCACGTAGGATTTTTTCATTTACCTGGGCAACTCAAGAAAAAGTCAAAGAAAGTCAAAATATACGCCTTGTTGGCATACTATAGCTAATTATGGGTATTTATACCCCTCAACTTATATGACTGTCAATATGACTGATGTGTGAAGCGATTGCTTCTAAACGACTATTGCAGTCATATTCCGAGTCATCTACAGTGATTTCTGCGCCAATCATATTTTTTGATTTTACGACTGACTGCAGTCGTTTTTTTGCAGTCATAAAACACTGCTTTTGTTGTAGTGTCAATTCTCCACTATAAAGATTTAAAGCTCAAAACTCTGTAGTGCAAAAAATTTAAGTTAAAAATGTTCAAAGTCAAAAAATCTAGTTCCGCAATGTGCTAAAAAACTTGTTTTTTCCACTTTAAACGCAGATATCTTGCAATCTAAGTGGTGAAAAATTCTGAAATTTTTTCCACACTCTCATACTAGTTTAGTGTAAGATCTTACGGTTTGATATGAAAAAAAACAATGTTTCAATATTTTTTACTCCTTGTTGTAGGTATAGCAATTTTGAGTGTGTTCTGGCAGAAAAAAGGCCTTGATCCTGTAGGGGTTAAGAAAACTTTTGGGACCCATTTTTTTTATTTTGAAAATTTTATAAACTTAATAAATGTTAAAATAGTATTGTAAAATAATAACTTTTAAAAAATGATTGAAATTTTAAATTATATGATAGTTGGACCTATTGTGGGATTGGATAGTATTGTGGTAGAAGGCATATGGATGTTGTGTGACAATGATAAGGGGGATTTATTGAGGTGTGAAGTTTCAATATTTTTACATCGACTCCAAATTCATGAACTAAATATTTGTCCTCTTGCATTGCAAGTTCAATTGAATATTTTGGTTGAGTTCAAAAAACTCAATTTGTGTAACATGGATACAAGTGAGTTGAGTTTTTTACAAATTGTGGTAGAAACTTGTAGTTTATCCTACATGAAGGTTAGGTTTAGTATAAACTAAGTGCCACATGTCATTTAGTGATTGGTACATGGTGATGTGGACCTTCCAAAATCTAAAGTGGAAATTCCATTTCAACGCTACTTTGCCAAATTTGACCTTCATATGTGATAGTTTGAGTTGGATAAGAAAATAATGATTAATGGCTTGAGCCGCATAATAGTCATTAAATCAACATCTCACTTGAAGGTCTAGATCTTTGTATGTGGTCTCAAACTTGTCACTTCCACTTATAAAATGATCATTTTCCAACCCAATTCTAATCTTTTCGATCCCAATTCCAATATAGTTTTCACCATGTTATAATGCAATAGGATAAAATTGGGTCCAAAACTAGGGTCACAATCAAGCTAGGGACACAATTTCGGGTTTGTGTCACTTAAAATTGTATAGGATAGACTAAAATTTTGAAGTAAAAAATTAATCCAAAATCTCAAAAACCAAGATGATTGCACCAACACAATCAAAAGTCTCCTCTGATTACAAATGTCAAAACTTAAAAGTATTGCTTGCCTATCTAGCAATCTCATAGCTTGTAGTAAAATTAGAAGATGGATTTGTTTCTTAAAATTAAGCACTCACAATTTGACATAAGAAGACAAACTGTCCATTTTGCCCTCAACCTTGGCAATAGATGCATATGTGAGTTCCTTCTTTCAGTTGGCGCAAATATTCCTTGATGCTAAGGCAAGGGGAGAAGGCTCGTTTAGCAACTCAATTAGAGCTGCAACTTTTTAGTTCTAACAGATTGGAGGGAAAACAGAAAAAAAATCTTTGACCTCAATCTCTTTTGCGGCTCAAAATTGCACAAAGTACACAACTCAATACACAACTCAATATGATTAAATTGAGTGCAATCATGTCTTGTTGTCATTCCAAAAAATTACAAGTTGAATAAGAACTCAATAAGAACTCAAATGCAATCTAAATCTCAATAACCTAATTTATGAGTTGAATAAGAACTCAAAGGCAATCTAAATCTCAATAACCCAATTGAAAGAGGGACAAAATGGAGAGCGACTAATTTCATGACTATTGGGATAGCTCCCCACGATCACTCTCGTCATTGTCACAAAAAGTCCTAATGTGGGGGACTGGCGTGATTCAAACCCGCAATGAGGGGTCTCTCCCGTGATTAGGGGACTTCCAGCAAACTTAGGAGATTTTCTTGGAAGTGTGCCACCTTCAAAATGCAGCCAATTCTCTCCCTGCTTGAAGTTTCTCCCACTTTGAAGTCCCACTTATGTGTTTAGTTGCTTACTACCCGCGATCTCTGAAGGGGTCCAATATCGAGCCCCACACATGAGGACCGTGCCACAAAAAACATCCATCGAAGACGCTGTAGTAGTTTGCTCTGGCTTCTATTGACACAAATCACATAATCAGCAACTTCTTTCCAAACATGCCGAACAAGATTTTGACAGAAGAAACGGAACTCTCATTGATGAAAGGCACACGAGATTTGTAGATAAGAGACGTGACCTGGTGATTAACGCAAAATGGCCAAGTCCGGATCTTTGCGGACCGTTTTGTAGTCATCGAATCTCAGAGTCCACCACATTCAGTTGCAACACAACATGACAAGAAAAAACTTGAACTAGGCAGGGATTTCTTATCAATGGTACAAAAAATGATGGGTACATAGTGTAACAAAAAAGATCGAAGAAGCTGCAGGAGATCGCTATGGCTTCTATCTACACAAAAATATGCAACCGGCTACTTCTTCCCAAACATGCCGAACAAATTTTTGACAGCATTAATGGCATTCTCATTGATGAAAGGCTCATCGAATTTGTTGATGAGGGGCGTGAAACCTGGTGATTGACGCAAGACAGCCAAGTCGGGGTCTTCACGGACTGTTTTGTAGTCTTCGAATCCGGCTTCCATGGCTTCTTCCAGCGCTTGCAGCCCGGCGTCGACCTGGTTCAGCTTAGAGTAACAGCAGGCGACGTTGTAGCTCGCGACGGCCTCCTCTCGCGCTTCGGGCTTCAACCCTAAAACGGATTCGAAGTGCACCAACGCCTCCTCATACTTGCTGGCTTTGTAGAGCTTAAGCCCCGCGTCGAGCTCTTCTTCGCGTTGCTTCTTCTGCTCCTGCTTGCGAAGGTAATTCTGCACCTGAATTTCCCGAATCCCCTCGCTGATAGATCCCGCGTTGCGCTCTTTGGAGAGTGTCTCGGCGCTGGCGCCACGGTCTAAGCGGACGCCGTACCGCTTCTCCATGCGTATGAGGAGTGTGCCCACGCGTTGCCGGATGGTGTACATTGTGCGCCCGTACTCCGCCGCGGGCCACATATCGTTGCCGAACATGGCGCTGGTCTCGATCACCTTGTCGCCTGGCAAGAACTTGCCGGTCTTGTCCGCGCTGCCGCCGGGCGCTATGGCGTCGATGTACGTGCCGCCGTCGGCGCCTTTGTAGAAGCGGAGTCCCCAGGGCTTCTCGAGCTCCGCCTCGTAAGTTTCTTTCACTGCTGGAGGTGAGGGCTCCGCCGTGGCACGCACTGCCATGGCCGCATTGCGGTGGTGTCTTTCGCTCAATGTGGAGCTCGCTTTCAGTGACTGCAAACCGACTCCCGTATAGGCCGTGTGCCGCAATTGCACCCCTGAAGACGACGATACTGGAGAATCGACCGCGCGCATAACGACATTCAGTTGCGCGGAATGGCAAACCCCTGTTGCCATCGCAGTCGCCATGGATTCTCCTCCTTGCACACTCACTTCAATTACAAACGCACAGCAAAAATCTCAGAACCTAAAGAATTCGCAAACACTCTCCCAAATTCATAAGAAATTGCAAGATGTTTCACAATTTCTCCAAAATTCACTCAAAACTGCATAAATCCTTCTAGAACCAGTCGTGAACATTCTTGGCACCTACAATCCACTCAAACGTCCCTACCAATCCTATTTCGAATTCTACAGCGAAAAGCCACACAGAGTCTCCCTCTGTCAGATAACATTGCGTGGATAGGAATTCAAAGGCAAACGTGTGGTCCTCAATCAAGCACGTCTTGAGTTCTTTCCAAACGCCAAAATCCGAAGCACACAAACTTGCAACCAAATGCGGCTTACAAATGCGCTGTCTGCTCACCTATTCGACACTAGAAGGCGATGAATGCGACTTCAGCCACAGGCTCAAAAAACTCCGCCGGCGAGCAGTCCTTCCTCCATAAAACTAAAGCTATTCCACTATGCGCATGTCAACCTTGCATTTATGGAAGAGTCAGTGTCGTCTAAGCCGCAATTGAGAATGATGGCCGCGAAGGCCGTCCTCCCCTGTAGAAACACAACGGAGGGAGTACACAAGAGCGTACTCAAAGGTGGATAAGGTGCCAGTAGTGAGAGCACCAAGACGCGAGGAACGCGGCTGCTTTTGCTCCTTGTGGAAATGAAATTAAGAAAAAGGCTCCATCGTCACCACTAAGCTTAAATTACAATTCTTTCTGCATCGCCTGATCAATCTCGTGGTCACAGTCATTCGGGAAGTCACTTTGCTGAGGCTACCACAAGCCTCGGTTAGCATATGCGCCCTGGAATACCGTGGAATCGCATGAAAGCTAGCCTGCGTCGAACTCTGACCTTACTTATTTAGGGTTACCAATTTGGTTCGTAATTTATGGTTACGGCAAACTAATTGAGTGACATCGTTTGAGCACTTCTGTCTCGATTCCCGTGATGCAACATGGGTTTGCGTCAAACATTTTGCTGGCGATTCCTGTCGATTTTGAAGCTTCGGGAGCTTGAATGTACATCTTGTAGTGCTTTGAGTTAGTTGTACTTCAAGTTTCAGTCATTGCTTGCCTGTTCATGTCTGATTTGTATGTTCTTGCATGGGTAGTGTTGATTCTGCTTCATTCATCTCACTAAACACCCAGGTTCTATTGAAAACCAGACACTGAATTCTGTCTTGAGCAAGTGATGGAATAAATTTGTGAAAATGCCAGCCTCCTGTTATGGTTAGTGGAGTCGACCACACTTGTTGATTTCAGCTGATTGATTGTTGAGAGTGCGCTTGAAAACATTTGAATGTGCTACAACTAAACTGACATGAATCTGCTAACGGAATTGGCAGCCTGTGAAGAGTGAGCTCGGTACGCGTTGATGATTTACAACTGAAGTGGCACTGATTTTGGGGTGTCAGATCGACCTGCAGAAGAACTCAAGGGAGTTTCAGAATCACATTCCAAAACTGCGGTGAGTGGGCTTATTTAGTACTTGGAGGAAAGAAGAATTGTGGTATGCCCGATTTGGTAGCAGACTTTCAACAAGGGCATAAATTTCATGCGGAATTTCCTTGCAGTCATTTCTGTGTAGCTTTGGAGTGTCTACACTCGAATTAGAACCTCAGCGTGCATATTGCTGGACGAAGATTCGTTGGGTCTCACTATCCAAATCTTTCAAAGTCATCGCCACTAATTGATGGCATGACGCTCATATTCGTCGGCCAAGTCAATTCCATCTTGGGAGGTCTCCGATGTCCCACCCAGTCCTAAATCATACAGCCTTCGCACAACTTGATGCATGAATGGTCTCTCTGCACTTCTCCTCCTCGCACACCACAATACCAACTCCACTAAGCTCACAAGTTCGCCTCTGTCGAAATCGTCTCTCAAATTGGGATCTGCTAAACCATCAACTTGTTCATCTCTCCAAGCTTCGCCAACCTGCCATCAATGCCAACATATCGGCACGCATTGATAGCCTTCTATTCAACATAGGCACGAATAGAAATTCACCCACTACAGTATTGTTTGTAACAACGTTTTGCAAATGGCTGAGAACACTAAAATGTGATTCCAAAAATGGCCTTCAACAACATTCATTTGTCCAAAGTGAGCAACGTTTTTGACCATGCTGACTGAGAAACGTGGCATATTTGCTGCAGTATGTTTCAAAAATTTCATGTTTGCTGTTCCACAACATTGCATGTAGCTAATAACGTTGCTGAGAACGTCGCTAAACCGTCGAAATTCTAGTTGTGATGTAGATTCTTTCTATAATCCCATCCCTCTCTATTAAACCTAAATGCATCACGCCAAATCACCAGCTCTTACAAAAAAAACGTTCAGCCCGGGGAGCTATCCTTCTGAGCAATGTACATATGGGGTCGTCCAGTGAGAATCTCCATCACCACAACTCCAAATGCATAGACATCACTCTTCTCTGTTAGCATTCCTGTCTCATGGTATCTCCAACCCAAGTGAAACCACCGAACTTGCTTATATCAGCATCAAGAATGTGGATTGCATGATGGTGGGATGGCAAACATTGAATCTAGTCCACTCGGGGATTGTCAAGGAGAGCTTGCACAGAACCTAGCCAAGAGATGAAAATAAAAGGATGAGGAAGCTGCAAGTCTCACTCTGGGTCTAGATATTCCGGAGTGCCTTTCACTGACGTTGTGACATGAATGGCATTTTCCTGCCCGATGGGTTTCAGTTTGGACAGCCCGAAATCCGCCACTTTGGCCACCAGTTGGTCGGTGAGCAAAATGTTGATGCTTTTTCACATTGCGGTGGATGATGGGCGGAGAGCATTTATCGTGCAAGTACTCCAACCCTGCACAAAAGCAGTGTTCAGAGATAGTCACACCACCACCAGTCCTGCATTGAAACCCTAAAAAACTCAAAACCCACAATGTGAATGATGCAAACTAAAATTTACCTTCTGCAACTTGAAGAATGATCCGTCGAATAGCACATGTGAGGTATCAATTGCACAATCGAGAACCACACCCATTTCGACATATCAAAATCGACCCATTTCGCCCCCAACAAATGCGACCTATCAAAATTGAAAAGCTCAACCCAAAAACAAAATGTCATACCACCAATGTGAAAAGATACCTGCAATAGTGGCGGCTTCCAATCGCTACCTTGCACCCCAAGTATAAAAGACCAGGGGACTCTCTCATCCCATTCCATTGTTTTGCTACGTATTTTGCTCTCGTGATCATCGCACGGTGCTGCCATTTCCTCCCTAGCTTAGTTCTTCTATTCCACTCATTTTCGGTAACGCACTTTACAACATAGTTAGTTCTTTATGATGGCATCCGCATAGGAAATCGTTGTGCCAGAGGTTTACCGCTGCTATCACTGCGGGTCCGAATCCAACGATAGTGCCTTCAGATACTTTGACAATAAGAAGGCGGACCAACCAAGGTACCGATGCCACCACTGTTGCAAATTCTTCACATTGGGGTCGCATGATCATCCATAGGGAAAAACCTATGCCAAAAAGCATAACGAGGACCCTGCGAAATTGAAAAGCTTGTCGCCCCAGTGCTGCCATTGTGACGTGGCCGATTGTGCTCTTCAAGTATTACAACAATAACAACCTCTCCCAACCACGCTTCAAATGCTTAAGTTGTGGAAAGCAATTCCAAATGCAATTGTTGGGGACTAACAAAGAAAGGCACCTAGTGCACACTATGTCCTAGAAAATAAGAGCCCCCTAGTTACACTTGAAACAACGTGTGCATGCGCCATTCCCAAATGCTTCTAGCAACTCTAAAGGCGGAAGCTACCAACCATTTGATGAATCATTCTTGCCACTACCCTTTAATCCAGAGATGATGCCCTTTGATTCCGGCGCTAGATTATTCCCAGCGATGAGTGATGAGGATTTACAATATGTGGATTTCTTTGACGCCGAATTGACACAAGAAGAGAATACTCAAGTTAATTCCGTCTCTTGGATTCCCAATGGGGACGATGGAAACTTACCTTTGCCTTTGAGTGATGAGGCCGCTGTGTATTTACATTACCTTGAGGCCGGAATATCGACAGAGGAGAATAATGAGACTTCAAATGTTGATGCCTTCTCTTCTACGGCCAATGTACTGGATGGTGAGTTGCCTCCGACTTGGAGCTGCAACGAAGATGCAAAGTTCATGGATTTCATTGAGTCTGGACTGATGGCTCTTGATGTTGATATGGTCTCAAACCACATGGTTGAGATGATCTTTGAGTCCACCTCCAGTAATGTGGAGGTCATGTATGTGGAGGTCATGTACGGGACTCTCGTGGTGGATAGACCTGTTGCATTTGATTCTGACTCCTAGAGCTCTAATGATGCATCGTTGGATCCTTCCAACGTGAGCTATGCGGAAGTTGCTACTATGAGATGAATATGAAAATGGCCCTCAAAAATTCCATGCCGGCGGTAGCCCTAGTGGAGTCCATTGGTTTAGAGAGTTCTTCGTCCAGTTTCAGCTCGATTATCATCCCTGAGCCCCTTTTGGTCCAACAAGTCTTAATAGAGGATGAGTAGTGTTCCGATTTCCACTAGAACGAGGATGATGAGTCCGAGGTCGAATCAGATATGAGTTCATCTTGGCCTTATTAGATAGAATTACGAAACTAAGAATATATTCTAGCTAGTGTATTGCTTCTGAATATTATATATATTAAAATATAGAGCCGGATTGAGCTAGCAGTTATTGAACAAAAATATTCTTATTGAGTTCTACCACTTTCAATTCGCTCTACTATGAGCAATCTTTATTTTTCTATCATTATCTTTGTGATTAAAAAACGTGTGTTGATTGATAATGGCCTTTTGAATGAGTCACTGTGGTATATGTTTATGTTGTTTATGTGTTGCTGAATTTGAGGCATGCTTGTGTTTCTTAAATTGTCGAGGTAGTCGAATGTATGTACGTGGTATTTTGGCCCTCCCTGATTTCATCTTGGATTTCTTGCTTATGATGCTTGTTACACTAGAAGAAAGCCTTGTTTAATTGGATGTTCCTGCGTCAAAGTTGACGGATTTTTTTAAGCATCCAATGTAACATCTTCATGTGTTTATGTCAACAATGACATTCAATGTAACATCTTCATGTGTTTATGTCAACAATGACATCCAATGTAACATCTTTATGCTACATTGGATGTCATTGTTGACATAAACACATGAAGATGTTACATTGGATGTTTAAAAAAATTCGTCAACTTTGACGCAGGAACATCCAATTAAACAAGGCTTCCTACTAGTGTTACTTACCTTTGGGTGCATTATTCCTTGCTCTTTTAATTTGATGTGTTTGACTACTTTTGGAATATGCAATTGTTATGGTAACTCGAACCACACGTCATTCTATAGTTCGTGGAAAGCTATGGAAACTATTGTGCTTGGAGCATTGCTTCAAATATGAGGAGTATGGTTGTACAGATTGAGCCATATTTTTCCTAGAGCGTATTGTTGATGTTGCAAGTGCTTTGAATCTAGTGCTCATTGCAAGGATCTAGATAGTTGTAGGCTGAGGTAGTTTAGAGTAGTCCATTTTTTGGGGGCGAAATTGGGCCAAATAGCACCAAAAAAAATAGGGTGCGAAAAATTAATAGTATGTTTTTTTGCAGGAAAAAATAGAAAATGTCGCCAGATTGTCCTCTTCTATTTGGGCACAGGCTGCCTAACGGTGCTATGACAAGAGGTGGTTGTTGCCATTGAGAGCGTGCAGAAAGTGCTAATTCAAATGTAGCTGGTGCCAACGAGCACCATGCGGGAATGGAAGGGAGGCCATTTTGTTGCTAGGGTTGAAGCATTGTCGCCAAACATGCTTGCAGCTCAAGAAGTTATCTATATCTTTTAGTACCATTGCCTACAGTAGTGGCATTCATTCCCACTCTCTCGCCAGCATGCTTTCCACCTCTTTGTTCTTAATTGCTAGGGTACCAACGTGAGATCATTAGAGATCGCCAACAGTTTCCACAATTCAGTATGATGGATTTTGTTTTGCAAGAACAATGAGCTAACCAGGTGCGTAAATGCGGCAATGGACTTGCTTTGTGTGGAAGGTAGAAGTAGACTTAAGAGTTAGGACTTGTAGTTTTAAAATTTAAATTGACATAGTCCAGAACTATGTGTAGAATCCAAGCACAAAAAAATGCAAAGTGTAGTTAGGACTTGCGATTTTGGGTTCTTGTTACCTGTGTGAGTGAGTAACTACGTGCTTCCCTGTCCTTCCTTTAAAATGCGCCATGGTTTGAAATCTCAATCGTTGAAGGTGTAACCTGCTGAAGAAAAGTAGTATTCAAGTTGTGCAAATCACACTAGAAGGAAAACGTGTTCGCTGCAACCGGCCATATACAACTCAAATGCAACTAAGTGTCCTATATAACTATCTTGCAATTGCAATTTTCTATAATTGCACCAACTTTGATGTGTATGTTGTTGTAGTTGCAAAGTAGTTGTTGTAGTTGCAGAATAGTCGTAGAAAAAAATGTAGGAAAATGAAATCGTAACATAGTAGGTATTTTACATCCTATATTCGTTAGAAATGTTGATGTGGACAACTTTGCGTTATGTGGAATCTACAACTAGAGTGCAACTAGAAATCAATTCAAAGACAACTAGAAAACAACTATAGAACAACCAAAATACAACTATAGAACAACCAAAATACAACTAGTTTACAACTACAAAACAACTACAAGAAGACAAGTTATGCAACTAGGAAACGACTACATTTCAAGTAGAAAACAACTATAGAACAACCAAAATACAACTAATTTACAACTACAAAACAACTACAAAACAACTACAAGAAGATAAGTTTACTTTAATATAATTCGTGCATTTTATATATCCCATATCATTTGTCATACCTACTGCCACCCCACTTGTATAACTCGTCTTCTTAACACCCTAAAATCACAATAAGTGGCCTTTGGAGCTACCTAACATATTTGTCCAGTATGGTGAGTATTGTATGATGTATATTGTATGGTATACTATATGTGTTGTATTATGTAATTATGGTATACTATGTGTTGTATTATGTATGGTATATTGTGTATAATATGTTATATATTGTATTATGAGTATACTAGTTGACCATCAATTGCAAATGAGTTGTAAAACACTTGTATGCAGTTGATAATAAGTTGCACAAATGTATCATCAAGATGCATAGTAGTTGCAAATAAGTTGTACTCATGATTCATGAGTCACAAAAAAATTACAAAATAGTTGTACATATTCTATAAAGTAATCACAGTAGTTATAGAAAAGTCATAACCTAGTTGCAAACTAGTTGGTAAAAAGTGGCAAACATGTCGTAAATGAGGGGGAATGCTGGTACGTGAGCGGGGAGCGGCGAGCGGCGAGCAGGGAGCGGGGATTGGCGAGCGGGGATTGGCGAGCGGGAAGAAACTATTTTGAAATTTTTGATCAAATAGACAAGAAAAAATGGATGATAATTGGAACAAAAGTTTAGGAAAATTTCTATGAAAGTTAAAAAAAGAATACATGGAAGGGTCAGTAAAATGAAAGTGCTTAAGAAAATGGGTGCATGAAATTTAAAAAAATGGATGAAAGTGGATGAAAAAAATGAATGAATGTAGATGATGAGAGTGGATGAAAAAAATGGATGAATGTAGATGATGAAAGTGGATGGAAAACATGGATGTAACCCGGGGAAGTGGATGAAAATAATGGATGATATTGGATGCATGAAATCAATGTAGGGTCTTATAACGAGATTAAAAGCATGCATAAGTGACGCTAAATAATACAAAGAAAATCACAAAGAATTCCTCTGTGAAAAAAAGCATACTCCATAATCATGAATAGCACGCTGTAGAAAATCCAACAAGAACTCCATGTCCAACTGCGAACTGGGTGTAGAGAATGAAGGCTACATTGTAATAAAACTCTGCGGAGGACTATACAATACATGCCCTTGGAATTTATTAAATAGGTGGTTTTTGAAACCCGAACTACATATCTTGGAACTTCCAAGATTCAACAAATTTCAAAAGATTTGAATATAAATACACTGCGGAATTGAAAACGTCTTGAAATCTTTAAGCTCACCATGTTATAACATTCATCATACACTTTCTTCGCCATATATCGATATTGGCTATTATTACTCTTGAACTAATGAATTGAAGATTTCATAGATCGCAAAACGAATTCTGTGCAAAAATTTGGGAAACGAAGTCCAAATCAAGCGAGTTGGGATCAGTGTCGAACTATAATTTAGAAATTCAAAAGTTGTAATGGACAATTACGTCATTTGGCTGAAAAAAATGCACGATGAATGTTAGAAGATGGTGTTCTTGTATGATATTTTTCCTCTCTAGCAGCACATGTAACTTATACAGTCGGTTTGTAAGCTGGAAGCGGACCAACAACCTGGACAAGCAAGTAACATGAATAAGCATTTCTAGGAATACATTCATGTCAATGTAATTTAGCTTCAGTTACTCTATACTGTACTACTCTATTTGGATCCTACTTCAAGATCGTATTGTGCAATACCAAGTAATTGAAGACCAAGGCAAGTATAAAGCAAATGGGGTGTATAACTCACGGGGGGGAAATATCCGGGTGTATCTCTTCCCCGTATAGCAGTAGCAAAATCATTGTAGTTGGGCATACAAAGACCTATGTTTTGGCAGGCTGTGTGCAATTGAGACATTGCTCGAACACTGCTCGGACTACACAAACATGAAAACCAAATCTTGGATAATAAGATGTAAACACTATGAACATAGTCGGCCTCACAAGAATCAAGAAAAAAGTGACATACAAGTTAATGAGGACTTCAAGAAACATACGATGGATATGTGGTGTCGTCTAGAACTCTAGATATATAGTTTGGACACCGGGTCACACAAATTCTATCGACAAACTACAGCCAATCAGTCCCCGCGGAGCTATCAAAGCTTTAAAGATAACCTTATCATTTGAAGAAGCTACAACATTGCAACACGTGGCACAACTAGCATGAATGCAGGGACCCACATTCACCGTGAACAAGAATAATGAAAACTGAAGTGAAGGTTACAGTGCTACTTGAAGAAAAAAATATGCAAGAAGAAAACCGGAAAATACAATGCAATATTGAAATCTATTATAAACTCTAGCAAAATAGAATCGTCAGCTCCTAATCGCACAGTGGAACCGCTCATGTCGAATTTGCAAGATTTATCGACCTGAGTCATTGGAAATTTGAGAATATTTATTCTCTTTACTGTAATCCATAAGAAACTGTAGCAGAATAGAATCCTCGGTTTATGAACCTGTGGGTTTAGCGCAACCTACCGTGAGGGGCTACCTTCGGGTAGCACAGTCCCCCCGCGAGGTGCTGCCCAAGGCAGCACAGACCACGCAAGGGGCTGCCGCGGGGCAGCACAGTCCCCCCCACGAGGGGCTACCGCGGGGCAGGACAGACGCCGCGACAACACAGTCCCCCCGCAAGCGGCTGCCGTGGTTTAGGGTCCCCTCGCAAAGGGCTACTGCAGGGCAGGACAGACCCCGCCGCGAGGGGCTGCCCCAAGGCAGCACAATCCCCTCGCAAGCGGCTGCTGCGGGGCAGCACAGACCGCGCTGCGATGTCCTGCCCCAAGGCAGCACAGTCCCCCCGTGAAGGGCAACCACGTGGCAGCATAGACCCCGCGAGGGGCTGCCCCAAGGCAGCACAATCCCCCCGCGAGGAGCAACCGCGGGGCAACACAGACCCCGCCGCGAGGGGCTGCCCCAAGGTAGCACAATCCCCCCGCAAGCGGCTGCTGCGGGGCAGCACAGTCCCCCCGTGAGGGACAACCGCAGGGCAGCACAGACCACGCCGCAATGTGCTGCCCCAAGGCAGCACAGTCCCCCCGTGAGGGACAACCGCAGGGCAGCACAGACCACGCCGCAATGTGCTGCCCCAAGGCAGCACAGTCCCCCCGTGAGGGACAACCGCAGGGCAGCACAGACCACGCCGCAATGTGCTGCCCCAAGGCAGCACAGTCCCCCCGCGGGGCAGCACAGACCCCGCGAGGGGCTGCCCCAAGGCAGCACAGCCCCCCCGCGAGGGGCAATGGCGGGGCAATACTGTCCCTACGAGGCGCTGCCGCGGGGCAGCACAGATCCCGCGCTCTGTTGCCCAAAGGCAGTAGAGACCCCGCCAGGGGCTGCCGTAGGGCAGGACAACCCCGCGAGTGGCTGCCCAAAGGCAACACAGACCCCGCGAGGCGCGGATGCGGGGCAGTGCTGCCTGGCTGGGGAGGGCTGTCGCGGGGAGTGCAACTTCCTTGGGAGGGGTTGCCGCGGGCAGTGCAACCTCCATGGGAGGGGCTGCCGCGGTACAGTGTAGCCTCCTTTGGAGTGTAGAGGGGAGCATAAACCCTTGGCAAGGCTGCTTTAGGATAGCATATATTCTGGATCCCGGTTTGGGGGCGGTGGAGAGGGGTAGCACAAACCCTGGAAGAGGTTGGCATAGGGGTATCTAATCCCTGGGGATGCCTGACAATGATATTAGGAAAGATAAGATAGACTTGTGAAATGAGAAGTCAACAACCATACACATGACCAAAGAGATAAGGGTTTGCATGATAGTCTGATCTTTGTGGAGTATTGCAATAGTGGAATGATGCTATAAATACAGTGTTAGACTAGGTTGCATGATTCCACATGTACCATTTCTAAAAACCATCAGAATATCTTTGATCTCTTAATATGATTTAGGGAAATCATATTATGCTTCTAGAACTAGGGTAATTACGATAGTAATACGATTTGTCATCCTGTAGTCCATGAGTTCACAGTGAAGGGGAAGATCTTATTAGTGATGAAAATCAAGGATAACTTTAGAAAATTTATGGGGGGGCAGACTATGTTCATGGAAGGACTAGGTCTCGGGACCGAGACCAATGTTTCAATTGCATTCGTCTTGCTCAGTCCAATGTATGATTCATTGATGGGGACAGAAATTCGAAAACCAGAAATAAAAAAAAAGGCTCGTAGACTAGGGTCAATAAGTCCTGAATCCCGTGAAGGATTGTAGTATCATCTGAAATTACAGTATGTGCAATTACCCCCCCTATTCCAAAAATTAAATCAGCGAGAGAATACTAGAATTAGTCAAATTTATGAAGAATGCATCAATGATATTAAAATAGAATACAAAAGTGAGTCACAGTTTGAATTTAGAAGAAGGGTAGTATGTCATGGATTGTCTTTCTTAAATCACAACCACTAGCAACAAGTTAGGGATAACAAGTGAGAAACGAGATAGAGGGCTTAGTAGGTATAGGGAAATGAACACTGATTGTGGCAAAGCTGAATTATCAGAGGCATAGTAATAAGAGGCTGAACAACGAAGATGTAATGTCTATTAGATCATGACCAATATAAAGTACCATTGATGTGAACCAATAAACAAAACAAATGGAATAGATGAAATGAATAATTCGCATCACGGACATGCACATAAAATAAGGTAATGTGATGTTGTGACTTTCGCCTTAGTCAAATGATTTGGAACTGCCTGCACTGTCTGATGTTTCCATATCTGACTCGACAGCACTATCATCAATAAACTGAAGAACACGAGGATCTACCAGATTTGCCCTACAACTAGGCCTAGGGTCGATGGCAATATAATCCCTAGAGAGAGATTCAGCGTATTCGGGAAGTTGAAACGGCTTCGGTGGGCTTGGAAAAAAGGCAGGGTTAAGGAAGAACGGAACATGTGATTCGGATCTCATTTTTGACACTTGCCTACACAGTGAAGTGAATCAAAAATTAGATGAAGATGAAATAATATTCAAACATATGTTTCAATGAAGAAGTTGAAATGGAAACTTACTTACTGAAGAATGAAGTTTTCACAATCTGTTGAGCCGGCACCTCTTCCTCATCCATATCATTTGCGGCATCAACAACGCGTGTAGCTATGGCCGATTGAACCGGATTTTGACGAATGACCGGTTTGATAAGGGCCTCAAAGATAGCTTGATCTTCCTCGAAGGCTAGAACATGACGCTTAGTGGCTCGGCATGCGAGAATGCTAGTACCTGCATATCCGATACGGTAGACAATCATTCATTAGATGTCACCCGAATTTGACAAACTGAAGATGGTTGCACGAAGTATGTAAAACTCTTGGAGATATACCTGTAGCTGCCGTGCAGTCGACGACAACAGATCCGGCTTCGCAGCACCCTTCCACAAGCATCGCCATGAAAGCAGAAGCCTTCTCTCTTGGACCACGCCATGGTTTCTCACCATTCATGGTGACCTCTTCGGCAAAGCATAGATTCCGGAGGCAGTCATCCTTGCCCACTGTGACGCCCACCTTTGCATGAGAGGGAACATGCTGGAATGGAAAGTTGTCCTCAATTGACGGGCCGGACTTTTTGACTACAAGGGAGATTGAAAATCTCTGCGTCTGGAACAAATGGCAAGTCAGGGATTAGTAAAAAGAAGTTTCAATTATCTTAGTAAGACAAAAAACCACAAGGTGAAATGGCTATTACCGTCTTCTTGGGATCAATGGCCGATGTCAAGTGAAGATGGTTCATACCCCACCAATCGCAGAGAATCTTGAATCCGTATTCCTTGCAACATCCTAGAAGTTGGCTTCTGTGCGCTTTGGAGGAAGATGGGTACATCAAGAGAAGTGCTCCATTGTCGTGTAAATAACCACCCGCAAAGTCGAAGACTGGAATCAACCAGTCCTCTGAGAACTGATTCCACGCCGGAATAGGTGCAGGAGGAGCAGATACAGTAGGCACATGGAGACCTTCAGGTACATCAACAATAATCAAGTCGACTGCGGACTCTGTAGTCAAGACTCCGTCGAAGTATCTCTGTTTGTCGCTTGCATGCTGCACCATGACAATAGAACGACAAGAAAGAAGTGAGAAGTGACATATAATTCATAATGGAGGAACATAATTAACCAGCATATGAAGAACTGAATGTGATGGTAACAGATTATGATTCTAATTCCACATAGAATCAACATGGAAGAGAAGGAAGACAACAAATTTACCATGGATAAGAAAGCTTCAACGGCTTCTAGGGCTTTCGGGTCACGGGTAAGTCCTCGCAACGAAATATTGAGAATGCATTCGTCAATGGCAGGGTCAGAATCCAAGTGATGAACTGTTGGCGTGAGACCATGCACAAGGCGGTCTTGGATGAGTGAAAAGCTGGATGATGTGTCCTTCACGTCTGCAGCACTTGTAGCCGGTTCTTGCAACGGAGTTTCCGCCTTCCTCTTCTTGCCCTTCTTCATTGCCTTCTCTTGCTCCTTTTCCGCCTTTGCTGCCAATCTCTTGAGCTTCATATCCTCCGTCTTCTTCTTTGCCTCCTCCAGCCTCTCCACTTTCTTCTTGTCAAATGCATCCCGTTTGGCAATGGCTTTGGCTCGTGCTTCGGGATCAAGACCAGCAAACTCATCGAACTCTGGCTCCACCACCGGCGTTTCCTTGAGTGACTTGAACAAAGGTGCCTCCTCTGGTGGAATGGATCCCAAGTTGCATTCGATGTACCAAGGGCACGCTTGCAGATGTGGAGTCGTCCAATTTCTGAGTTGCCATGGTGAGAACATGCAGTCATCCCGAGATCTATCCAACCAGGTTGTCAGAAAAGGAGGCAAGTCAGACTTCACTATGGCTTTCTTGGTGTACAACTCGAACTTGAAATACCTGCGAAGATAAGATGAAGCATGACCACAATGGAAGAGGTGAGAATTGATTGTCCTTCAATTAGTTACACTAAGGGATATTCCTCCAACCACATGAGAGTACCAAGTACTCGGCCGCTGTAATCGAATATCGAAGAACAATTCGAAGAAAAAATACGAAAAAGAATAAAAGTCAGGCGAACGAGGTTGCAAGACTCAGGCCCTGACTACTGCAGTCTCGGCCCCGAGACTACCATTCCAAGTCCGCAATGCTTGCACCGAAGGAGTTAATGAATCTAGAAATTACTTCAGAGAAGGACAACAAAATACCTGTAAATGACGCGGTGAACCGCAAGCATTGCACCTTTGTATTCCTTGAAGTTGTCAGATTTCTTGTAAGCGTCTGCACCTCGAAATATTCCTGTGTAGGCAATATCCCAAACCTTCATCCTCCATCCTTCTATATATTCCTTTAGAGTTTCTGGCTCACTTGGAATAGACATGTCCATAGGAATATTATCTGCCCGCATTACCGAATCCAGCAACTCAGAGGCTGCCTCCTCCAACTGTTACATACGAAAGTACATTAGTATGATATGATATTAAACAAGCCTCATGATCAAAACCCACAGCATAAACAGCAGTACTGAAAAGATGAATTTACAAAATCCATACCCCCGAGTACCAGCAAGCCCTGGCCAGAAACACATCCAATTTATCCTCGTTTACGGGCCTTGGTGGAAACCGACGTGCCTCTCTTGTAGGCCCGGATGCATTCATCCACTTCAGCCATTTCACTTTGGATTCCGCAGAGGCATTTGAAGTGGCCATCATCTGCAATTTTTCCAGAGTTAACTCTGGATTTGAAAACAGATTCCAATGCCGCTCGATCTGAAGAAAACAGTAAGAAAATTAGGTAATCGAAAATTTCAGCAGATATTGTCACGAACAAAATCACAAGCAACAAAGAAAAATATTTGTGAGTCATCTATACCTCCAATAGCCAATCAGGTCCAAGAGAGGGGTTTGCTACAGCCACTATCTTTGAGAGCTTCTTCTGGTACTTCTCATTAGAATCTTTGATGGAGACCCGCATAGCCGCGGCAACACCGTCGGCTATGACCTCCTCCGATGATACGTCCTCTTTATATTTACGAATGGCCACCTCCATCGAAGCAGAAATCTCTTGCTGAGAGAATGCAACACACCCATTAGAAATGAGAAATGAATCCATAAGAGAAGATGTGGTAATTGAATCCTAAGATGAGAATTAATTACCTTGAAGATAAATGAGGTAAAGACCTCCAATGGCATAGTATACCATTTCGTTCGTGTATTGTTCTTGCAAATTGTTAACTCTTCGGCGGATAACAACTCAGTGAACTTATCGAGGTCCATCATCCCGTACTTTTGGACACGGAAAAGAGTGTGCACGAGATTAGTCTTGACATGATAGTTTTCGGTATGCCTGCATATCACAAATGAAAACAGTGAATAACATGAAATCAATTTTAAGCCACGCAGTGGATTCAAATGAACGAAGAAGATGGAGGAAGATATTAAATCTTTATGAGATGGAGAGCTCACTTGTTTATATCGTGCATAGCCTGCATTGCAACTCCAATACAACCTCTTGTATCAAGGACGATAGAGTCAACACTGATGTGCCAACTCCTCTCCGTGGCATGTAGCCGAGAAATGTGGTTCATCCACGCAATCCTTCGGTGGTTTCCATCACAAATAAAAAATTTCTGATCCACCAAATGCTTCAGCACAGGATCGGACCTCAACAAGTTGTTAAACTCGTCATTGACGGAATTCCAGTGTAGTCCCCATTCAATCTTCTCTGCAGTAGAGAAGACCTCACCGTCCCCAACTTTGTTTGATATGGAAACATAGAAAACTCTGGCTCCCTCTTCATACCCCCCCGTAAATTGATTCTCTAGCAACGTTAAGTCGCATGCCAACGTCGGACGAACAATCAGCATGGGCACGAGTCTGCACAACGGGATCTTCATGCGTGAAGCATCCGTGGATGTCAACCTCAAGCCATAGGGAATTGACACGGTGTCCAATTTCTGTGACTTCCGAATGTCATCCTCTAGAGCATCCTTCCGCACACCAGGGATATCGACATCCTCTGATTCTGATTCGGAGACCACCTCTTGATTTGGAGTTACCTCAACAATAGCATCACAAGAAGGTTGGGGGGTCATAATCTCTGTCTCAGACTCAACGGTAGTCTGCGTCATAGTAGGAATGACAAACACAAAAATTAGAAACAAATAATGAGCAGATAATAAAGGAGATAATTTCCAATCCCATTTCAAATCATATGCAAAGAACCCGTTTCATAAATGAACGAGATCCACACTCAAATCCCACAGTCGCATTTGTCACTGAGTGATCTATAATGCCCACAACACCAAATGAATATGTCCGCATCCGAGTCATCAGCGGATGTCACCTCTAAATCATTGTGATCACAAGTACAGTATTCAACACACTCTCCCGGTAGAAATATCGACTCTCTCTCATCGGATGATCCAATGGATGATGCTGATGACATAACACCCTCAGTACGATTAACTAATCCTCTATCACAATGTTGTGATGATGTCCACAGTGGCCTTACTAGAGAATTCTCTTGAGCTCCCGATAGTAATGCTGTCCTGTCAGTTAGCGTGACGTCTTTTTCCAAACCCGGGCGCAACAGTGGAGCTTCCTCCACCGCCAGAACAGCTTGCTCTTCAACCGCGACATTACCACCCTGCATACCAATGAATAGAGGTGAATATATTTAAAACAGTGAAGCAAGTACGAGGGGCGGCACTTGGCTCCTCTCCCCGTGAACAAGTGCAAGGCCCGTCACCCCTTGGGGGATCCCTCGGGACCGAGACCGCCCTCGGACTTGGAAGGGGTGTGCTCACCAGCCACCTCCCCACGAAACAAAATCCATAAACTGGAAATTTCAAAACAACACATCAAGTGCGAGCGGAGGCACTCGGCTCCTCTCCCCGCGAGCAAGTGCAAGGCCCGTCACCCCTTGGGGGATCCCTCGGGACCGAGACCGCCCTCGGGCTTGGAAGGGGTGTGCTCACCAGCCACCTCCCCACGAAACAAAATCCATAAACTGGAAATTTCAAAACAACACATCAAGTGCGAGCGGCGGCACTCGGCTTGTCTCCCCGCGAGCAAGTGCAAGGCCCGTCACCCCTTGGGGGATCCCTCGGGACCGAGACCGCCCTCAGGCTTGGGAGGGGTGTGCTCACCAACCACCTCCCCACGAAACAAAATCCATAAACTGGAAATTTCAAAACAACAAAGCAAGTGCGAGGGGCGGCACTCGGCTCCTCTCCCCGCGAGCAAGTGCAAGGCCCGTCACCCCTTGGGGGATCCCTCGGGACCGAGACCGCCCTCGGGCTTGGAAGGGGTGTGCTCACCAGCCACCTCCCCACGAAACAAAATCCATAAACTGGAAATTTCAAAACAACACAGCAAGTGCGAGCGGCGGCACTCGGCTTGTCTCCCCGCGAGCAAGTGCAAGGCCCGTCACCCCTTGGGGGATCCCTCGGGACCGAGACCGCCCTCGGGCTTGGAAGGGGTGTGCTCACCAGCCACCTCCCCACGAAACAAAATCCATAAACTGGAAATTTCAAAACAACACAGCAAGTGCGAGCGGCGGCACTCGGCTTGTCTCCCCGCGAGCAAGTGCAAGGCCCGTCACCCCTTGGGGGATCCCTCGGGACCGAGACCGCCCTCGGGCTTGGAAGGGGTGTGCTCACCAGCCACCTCCCCACGAAACAAAATCCATAAACTGGAAATTTCAAAACAACACAGCAAGCGCGAGCGGCGGCACTCGGTTCCTCTCCCCGCGAGCAAGTGCAAGGCCCGTCACCCCTTGGGGGATCCCTCGGGACCGAGACCGCCCTCGGGCTTGGAAGGGGTGTGCTCACCAGCCACCTATCCACGAAACAAAATTCTATAAACTGGAAATTTCAAAACAACAAAGCAAGTGCGAGGGGCGGCATTGGGCTCCTCTCCCCGCGAGCAAGTGCAAGGCCCGTCACCCCTTGGGGGATCCCTCGGGACCGAGACCGCCCTCGGGCTTGGAAGGGGTGTGCTCACCAGCCACCTCCCCACGAAACAAAATCCATAAACTGGAAATTTCAAAACAACACAGCAAGTGCGAGCGGCGGCATTGGGCTCCTCTCCCCGCGAGCAAGTGCAAGGCCCGTCACCCCTTGGGGGATCCCTCGGGACCGAGACCGCCCTCGGGCTTGGGAGGGGTGTGTTCACCAGCCACCTCCCCACGAAACAAAATCCATAAACTGGAAATTTCAAAACAACAAAGCAAGTGCGAGGGGCGGCACTGGGCTCCTCTCCCCGCGAGCAAGTGCAAGGCCCGTCACCCCTTGGGGGATCCCTCGGGACCGAGACCGCCCTCGGGCTTGGAAGGGGTGTGCTCACCAGCCACCTCCCCACGAAACAAAATCCATAAACTGGAAATTTCAAAACAACACAGCAAGTGCGAGCGGCGGCACTCGGCTTGTCTCCCCGCGAGCAAGTGCAAGGCCCGTCACCCCTTGGGGGATCCCTCGGGACCGAGACCGCCCTCGGGCTTGGAAGGGGTGTGCTCACCAGCCACCTCCCCACGAAACAAAATCCATAAACTGGAAATTTCAAAACAACACAGCAAGCGCGAGCGGCGGCACTCGGTTCCTCTCCCCGCGAGCAAGTGCAAGGCCCGTCACCCCTTGGGGGATCCCTCGGGACCGAGACCGCCCTCGGGCTTGGAAGGGGTGTGCTCACCAGCCACCTCCCCACGAAACAAAATCCATAAACTGGAAATTTCAAAACAACAAAGCAAGTGCGAGCGGCGGCACTCGGCTTGTCTCCCCGCGAGCAAGTGCAAGGCCCGTCACCCCTTGGGGGATCCCTCGGGACCGAGACCGCCCTCGGGCTTGGAAGGGGTGTGCTCACCAGCCACCTCCCCACGAAACAAAATCCATAAACTGGAAATTTCAAAACAACACATCAAGTGCGAGGGGCGGCACTCGGCTTGTCTCCCCGCGAGCAAGTGCAAGGCCCGTCACCCCTTGGGGGATCCCTCGGGACCGAGACCGCCCTCGGGCTTGGAAGGGGTGTGCTCACCAGCCACCTATCCACGAAACAAAATCCATAAACTGGAAATTTCAAAACAACACAGCAAGTGCGAGGGGCGGCATTGGGCTCCTCTCCCCGCGAGCAAGTGCAAGGCCCGTCACCCCTTGGGGGATCCCTCGGGACCGAGACCGCCCTCGGGCTTGGAAGGGGTGTGCTCACCAGCCACCTCCCCACGAAACAAAATCCATAAACTGGAAATTTCAAAACAACACAGCAAGTGCGAGCGGCGGCACTCGGCTTGTCTCCCCGCGAGCAAGTGCAAGGCCCGTCACCCCTTGGGGGATCCCTCGGGACCGAGACCGCCCTCGGGCTTGGAAGGGGTGTGCTCACCAGCCACCTCCCCACGAAACAAAATCCATAAACTGGAAATTTCAAAACAACACAGCAAGTGCGAGCGGCGGCACTCGGCTTGTCTCCCCGCGAGCAAGTGCAAGGCCCGTCACCCCTTGGGGGATCCCTCGGGACCGAGACCGCCCTCGGGCTTGGAAGGGGTGTGGTCACCAACCACCTCCCCACGAAACAAAATCCATAAACTGGAAATTTCAAAACAAGACAGCAAGTGCGAGGGGCGGCATTGGGCTCCTCTCCCCGCGAGCAAGTGCAAGGCCCGTCACCCCTTGGGGGATCCCTCGGGACCGAGACCGCCCTCGGGCTTGGAAGGGGTGTGTTCACCAGCCACCTCCCCACGAAACAAAATCCATAAACTGGAAATTTCAAAACAACACAGCAAGTGCGAGCGGCGGCACTGGGCTCCTCTCCCCGCGAGCAAGTGCAAGGCCCGTCACCCCTTGGGGGATCCCTCGGGACCGAGACCGCCCTCGGGCTTGGAAGGGGTGTGCTCACCAGCCACCTCCCCACGAAACAAAATCCATAAACTGGAAATTTCAAAACAACACAGCAAGTGCGAGCGGCGGCACTCGGCTTGTCTCCCCGCGAGCAAGTGCAAGGCCCGTCACCCCTTGGGGGATCCCTCGGGACCGAGACCGCCCTCGGGCTTGGAAGGGGTGTGCTCACCAGCCACCTCCCCACGAAACAAAATCCATAAACTGGAAATTTCAAAACAACACAGCAAGCGCGAGCGGCGGCACTCGGTTCCTCTCCCCGCGAGCAAGTGCAAGGCCCGTCACCCCTTGGGGGATCCCTCGGGACCGAGACCGCCCTCGGGCTTGGAAGGGGTGTGCTCACCAGCCACCTCCCCACGAAACAAAATCCATAAACTGGAAATTTCAAAACAACACAGCAAGTGCGAGGGGCGGCACTAGGTTCCTCTCCCCGCGAGCAAGTGCAAGGCCCGTCACCCCTTGGGGGATCCCTCGGGACCGAGACCGCCCTCGGGCTTGGGTGGGGTGTGCTTACCAGCCACCTCCCCACGAAACAAAATCCATAAACCGGAAATTTCAAAACAACACAGCAAGTGCGAGGGGAGGCACCGGGCTCCCTCCCTGCAAGCAAAGCTCCCTTTCGCCGCGGCAAAGTTCTGTATTCTCATCGGAGATTGATGGACATACTTCTCGCGTAGGGTTTGATGCATCTCGTCCTCCTTCCGTGGTTGTTGTCAATCCAGTCTGGCCTCTCTTCGACCTGAGGTTCCGATCCGCCATGGTGCCGATTGACAAAGCTGATACAACTGCCCCAATTGCGGTCCGCGGCAAAGGCTTTCAATCTCCTTCCAATCTCCGACAACGATGTTTTGGTGAAGGCTTGCTGTCGGTGTAGGAATGTCGGCGTGAAATGTCGGGAACGACGGGTGCCCCGAAATGTGCGGATTTGCGGTGTACGCTGAAAGGGGTATTAGGGTTCGGAAAATCCTTGACGCCTCAGATAGCGGATGAAAGCGGATGGATGAATGGGCTTATGTCGTTATCGGGTGCTGTGTTTGGATGAATGGTACTTTTTCATATGGCGCATGAGTTTATATTTACTACGCTCTGTGCGAGATGACATTCTCCTCAATGGGAATATATTATAAGCATCCATATAATTAAGACGTTACGAAGAGTTCATACCTGGACCATATAGAATCAATATTCTGACGATTTAATCCTACTCCTATAATATCCCAATTCAATGGATCCAAATCCTTTTTCCTACATATTGTGTGACCAATGTTTCTGAAATTTCGATTACTATTTCTACTATTTGTAGATGATTCAGTGAAAATCTGTGAGATTCATAGAGTAACCAGCTTCCTACTATATAATAGATGATGACCATTTCAAGTTCCAAATTTAATGATGATACCAAATATGAATTACTGGAGTGGCGGGCTGTCTTGATTATTCGTGTATGGTTTTCAGAATTTGACAAATTAGTTTGACGGGACATGTCTGTTTTATGATAGTGGGATCCTTGTCTTTATTGGATGTCTCAATACTGCTTTAACTACATAAAATATGGAAGGAATTCGGCCAATAAAAATATTATTTTCAGTTGAGCGAATTAATGCTCTCCGCCGCCACTTGAGGGGCCGTCCTTTAATAATCAAATATGAAGACCTTGTGAATTTTGAACTACGGATTTCATATGTCCGTTTGAATAGATGTCATCAGGATATATCAATGGTGGGGTCTTCCTTTTGCTTTTCTCTGATATGTTACCTTGGTGTTCTTCTCATTTGATGTTCTTCACAGACATTGAAACTTTGCTTCACGTCCTCCTGTCATGGAAGCCCTCCTAGAAATGGTGGTCGTCACGGCCATAGATAAAGGTGTTCCTGTAATTTTCCCAGTAGGTGCAGATGGTTTTGCTATCGTTTCGGCATTGAAACTATCGCTTAGATTTGATCTTTTGCATGATTCCATTCATGTAGATGAAGAGGTCTATGATAAAGAGTCTGGTACCCTTCTTCATACTATTGGGCAAATGCCGACTACTGATTCTGAGAATAGATTGTGGAACCTGAGACCAGGACGATATCGGGCATACGGAGTGCCCGCTGTCATTCAATCATTGCCTACAGCTACGGGAACTTTGCCTGGGTCCAATTCTTCCAGATTTCTCTCTCCGGCTTTGAACAATGTCAAGGTAGAAACTTTTTCAAACATAGTCACGAACTTGAGTTCTGACTCTGATGGAAATTCTCCAGCAACACGCTGCACTATGAAGAGTCCATCATTGGTTGAATCTAAACCCTCGTCTAGGGTACTGGAATCCAAGGAGTCGATAGACTTAGGTCCACTGGGTGATTCCAGAACATCTGTGGTCAGTTACTTGAGGACCTTGCGGACTTTGAAAGGTTGTAGGAACGTCTTATCGAAACTAGACTATGGTAGTATTCCAATTCATAAAGTGGTAGTACTGCCTCCATCGTTCAATGGCGATGTCATATTTGAATTGCCCGCTCTTGATATCAGTAGTACCGTCTCATCAGCGAAACAAATGTACGGGATGGACAAGCGTTACGATGGACACGTCTGGTCAAAGACTGTGACCACGAATATAGTTAATCCAATGGGCTTGTCGTTCCGTAAATCTGTTTGCGTGGGTCACCTTCGTTGTGTGAATACTGAATGCGACTTCCTTCATCGAGTTCATAGAATGAGAGATGTAAACGAATTAGAGTGGGAAGGACTATCTCCGCTACCACTAGATGTTGGACAACTACATCCGCCTGGTTCCACGCTTGTATGCAAGATTTGTAAGGAGCCGCCTGCTTGTATAGCGCGTTGTAATGTGCACGTGTATTACGTTGCAGGCAAGTGCACTTTTAGTAGGGCATACGTCCATCTTGGTCATCACCAGCATCTAGTTAAGGATGGTGAACTCAGAGATATGAAATCCATATCTCGAACTCTTATTGGGGAGCAATTGGAAAGGACTCCTTCTGCCACGAATTTCGCTATAGTCCTAGAAGCAACAAAGGAGTTGTTAGGAGGTCTTCTTCTATGTCCTGACGGAATGCAACCGAAGAGTATGGACCTTGCCACCCTTGTTCCTGTACTAGAAAAATGCAAGTACTTAAGCTCCCCAAGTATAAGGAATGAGGTAACTTCCTTCAAGTTCTTGCGTAAGTTCGGAGTTCTTGACAGCATTACAAGGTTGAGGGGGTCAAGCACATGGGCTTTTGTGCAGGAGAGCAAATTCCCAGGTCAAGGGACCGACATAGATAAGGTATTCCTTTTCAAAATGTTTGAAGTGGGGCCAGGGAGTGGAGTCGATTTGGTGAAGCGAATGCAAACTGGAAGAGACCTTGAGGAAGCATGGATTATGTTTGATCACGTGAAGCGTGTTAAGGATTGGACGACCCCGGGGAGGACACTCCCTATGTTTTAGCAAACTACGTGCGGCGGAAAAAGTAAAACAAGTAATACACCTTAAAATTTAATTTCTTTTTCAAAAAAAAAATTATGGATAGATTTTACTACTTTATAAGTTTATGTTTTGAATTATTGGTATTTTTTTGTGCTAATAGTAATTAGTTATAAATTTTTGAAGAAAAAAGATACACTGTAAAGCTGAAAATAACTTTCACACCTCTATATTATATAAGAAAAAAAATTTGAAAAATGAAAAAAAAATTATATAGAATAGCTTTCTATTGAAAGTTTATTTTGGTTGAATATTGATGCAATAGTCATCTTCATGTGAGCTCTATAAATATTTTAGTTGGAGAACATGCCATTTTAGTTCATTTTTCAACCCTTTCTAGACAATATATCTTTTGTTATTTGGAATTGAATTTTTTGTCAATAGAAACCTTTAGTCATTGTTAAACAAAGCTCAAAATTTTAGAATGAAATTATAGTTTATTCAAGGTGAATTACATGAATTACTTTTTCCACCGCCGCACATAGGTACCCCAAATGTAGTGAGAGTGTCCTCCCCTAGTGGACGACCATGGCGTGTCACGTTTATGACTCCGGATTCTGTCGTGTGATGACAATCGCTTGTTGTGACATGCAATCTGAGGATTGCGCAGCGCAGGTTCTTTTTTGGACAAACCTCAATTTAGTTGTAGAACGACATGGTGTGGCTAGGACGCAATTCAAGGGCTTTATGGCAGACAGCGCGCAAGCAAACTGGAATGCGGTGAGGACGGTGTATGGATCGGGGGATATTTCCGTACCAATGTTCAACCGTGAAAGGACATGTCTTTTTCACTGGACTCAATCCATGGAAAAGCATACAAAGGCAGACATTCGAGGAGACTTGCAGGATCAACATCGTTTGCTATGTAAGCAGTACAAGAACGCCACTTCAACGCAACAATCCGAGGAACGGTACTTAGCCATCAGGGCGTGGTGGTTGTCATCAAGTGCCACCACGGTGGAAGGATTGCGCAAACTAGAGTTGTGGCTTTCGTTTTGGCATTTCCATTATCGCCAATGGGGAGGCTTCATGGAACTTGTAATTTCCTCACTGTTTTCTCCTTCATTTGTAACAATGTTTGTTATGCCTTCTGTCAAATTAGTTTTGTTGTTACATTGTCAAATGTTCCACTTCGGTTAGATGTGGTGCAGACGTAGGTTCCCCATAACAAACGTCTCGGTCCCGAGACGATGGTCAATAACCTCAACGCTCTGCACGTTGACTAATTAAAACTCGCGTTTTTCCATTTCATCTGTGGTCATAGTCTTCAGTCTTCTGTGGTCTCTGACAAATATATTTATGCTTTTGCTTGGCATCCTGGGAAGACTCGCATGTAGAGCTGACACATGTATATACCCCTGTGATTTCAGGATCTAACTGCATCCGAGAAAGCCGAAATGCCGTCTTGCAACCTTGCGGAAACTGTGCACAATAAGTGGCTTCAGCAATCTGGGAAGCGTGGGAACGACTTATACGTAGCTACGGTCGATGACTTTGTCAGAGCATTCATGCAAATGGTCAAATATCACCAATATTTAAAGGGAAATGAAGGAGGGACGGGACCGGGGAAGGAAGAGTTATTGTTACGAGTTGCCCAACGTTCGGCAGAGCGAACTGGTAACCCGAAGTCACTCACTGAAGCACTGTCGTCTATTCCAAGTGTTGAAGCTTTCATCAACAGAGAGCCTCATCTCGAAGGTCAAGAAGTTTTTGGATCACAGAAGAGGAAAGCAGACATGCCACTTGGATGCGAATACGACTCACACCGACCGGACAAAGTGAACTTCTCACATCCTCGTCGGCAAACGAGATCCTTCAGAGCGAGTTCAAGTGTTCAAAATTTGAACACAATAGTGGAGGACATTACTCCAAGTGAAGATGTTGAAGTTCTAGATGCATTTTCAGTGGAGGTGAATTTGAAGCAAACTGCAATTCCAAATTCGACTCATGTATCAGCAGTTCAAGAAAGCATGTGTAACGAGATGCAGTGGCACATTTCACGACTACCAAAAACATCAGCGAAGGCGTGCTTTGCTCTTCAGGCAATGACAAAGAAAAAATGCACAGCTCTAATAGTACAAAACAACACTGCAACAGCGGCTCCGACATACACAGGTATGATGGTCAATTACAAGCAAAATCGTAATGATCGTATGCAATTTTTCTTTTGCAATGACGACATTGAACGATGTGTCAAAGGATCACGGCGGAAATGGGTGCTCTCTGTACCACCTGTTCCTATTATTTGGCCGGTGAAATTAGGCACCCAATTGACGGTGGCCGAGATTCTAGCTCTTGAAGCGGCCGGTTTCCAACTTCCACAACGCCACCTCATTTCCCCACGGAGGTTGTTTGGTGGAGAAGCGGGCATTGAAATTGTGCGTAATTATCTCATTCCAGATTCAGCTGATGAACATCCTACAACTCGGACTGGGAAGGTCGTTCGCCGAAATCCAAAGGCTCCCACAACAAAACACCAAAACAACTGTGCATCGGCCTTAACTCTGAATGCCCGCATTGCAAGCGTAACTATGGTCCCTCACCTTGGTTTTGGATGCATAGTAGCAATGGACTCGGGAATAGAGCCCCGGATTGAGAAGTACATGCTTACTATTTCCTCATTTTCGGACTGCACCTGCCCTTATTTCAAGGAAATGAAGTTGAAGTGCTTGGGGAAGCGTGGAGCTTGGTCAAATTGCAAGCATCTGTACTTTGTTCTCAATGTCATCTGCAACCTTCAATCTTCCTCAGATGTCTTCATCCATGCTTCAACATTTAGTTTCAATGAGGTCAAACGAGTGCTTCTTAGCGGAATCCTGAAACATTTGAGATCAAATTAGGATTATTTGAAGCATGGATACTGTTGTCAATATGTTGATTTCGTTTCACATATATGAATGAAAATGTAGTGAGACTACAAGGGCCACTACTTCGATACATTGAGCTTGCATTCTATTTGCTTTTTGCATGTTGTTAATGTATACATGTTCATAGTCATCTTCTGATTTTCTACATGTTCTGACATCCATCCATTTCTCTAATAAATTCAGTGATATCTGAAATGACTGTGTACCTTCAAACGGGATCTTCATTGTTAGTATGCAAGCACACTAGCAATGTCTCAAGTAGTTCGGTGAATTACATTGAAAATAAGTCTTCTGCAGTTTTCCTGAATTGTAGCTGCCACTCTGCAAGCTGCCATGCCACCGCGGTTATAGGGTACTTACTGTAAGCAGTTCTAGATCATACATTACAAGTGTAGACTTTTTGCAGCGGTACCTTCTTCCTCCATTGGGTTCAAAATATTCATATATTGTCTTAGAGATGTGAAGGTACTCTAAATCCTTCGTGCTATGCAAATCGCCTTAATGTAGGCCATTATTCACCCTAATCTTTGATGGATTCTAAATTTATTGTGAAACTACTTTCATCCAATTCTGTAATTTAGTTCCATCCTCAACAAGTACTTCAGTCCTAAACTTTTTCAAAGTACTGTCTTCGTAACAAGGAGGTAATGTCTTCCATTTTATTAATCAACTTTCAACATGATCCTAGATTCCTAAACCCTTTAACTTTTATCATCTACGTTAATCTTCATTGTGCACTACTTCCATCCAAAATGTACATCCAATATATTCACCCAAATTTTTCGTTCATTTTTTCCATCCGAATTCCTATTTCCAATATTTTCATCCAAGTTTTTCATCCAATTGTCTGTTTCGTATTTGTCATCCAAGTTTTTCATCCAACTCCATAATTTCAATATTTTCATCCAAGTTTTTCATCCAAATTCAATATTTGAATATTTTCATCCAAGTTTTTCATCCAAATTCAATATTTGAATATTTTCATACAAAATTTTCATCCATCTACCTCTTTCACGATTTCTCATCCAAATGTTTCATCCTAAATTTTCATCTACTTTCATCTCAATAGTGAACAACTTTCATCCATTTCTATCATATGCTTTCATCCCTGCCTACTCTACTTCCATCTACTTTTGGAATGGTATTTTTCCTATTATTTTTTTCTTTGCCTCTATTTATTTTCATCCATCTTATCATTGAACTTATTTTTAATTTACGCTAACTTGCATCCAAATTTCACAAAATATACTCAAATTCTATGTCATATTCCCCCTATTTCCCATTTTTTTCATTAATTATTTCCTATTCTTTCTTAAATCCCCGCTCCCTGCTCTTCATTCCCCGCTCCCCGCTCTACGCTCACGCGCTAGCAACGTTGCGTAAATGAGTTGCAAACTGCTTACATTGTCCCATAATCATTGTCCCATAATCAAATATATACCTAAAGCAGTTGCGAAGTAGTTGAAATGAAGTAGCAGACCAATCGCATCAAAGTTGCAATGAAGTTACAAACAAGTTGCAACTTAGTTACCAACCTCAAACAACAGTGAATACCACGTAGGCAATCACGTCATAAAGCGCATCGATGAAGTTCCGCGTAAGCTACAGAATGTGGGACTATAACGTTTTGCCTTGCAACTACGGTGCAACTAGAAAACTTGTCCATAGCAACTGGAGCCCTCCAAATTCTCACCAGTTGCAAATGTCCGGTGCAACTAAAACTAGTTGCTTTTTGTAGTTGCAAAACCCCTCATTTTCTTCTAGTGTCAGTTGCAAAATGAAACTAAAATGTTCATTGTGTTCTTCCGATTCCTTTCGTTGACTGAGGGCATTGCATCTTGTGAATGTTCTAGAATTTTTTGATGTTGCTTAATTTTCAGTTAAAATCTGCACATTGGCAGTGAGCGAAAGTTGTGCTACCTAACATTACTATTATCTTCGGAAACTAACACCGCTTGAATCGAATTTGCGCTGTGCATTGTTAGGATTATCGTCTCCCTCAATTGTTGATCTCATTGAAGGTTGTTTTCTGTCTCCAGTATCCTTTTGGGAATGCTTCTTAGTCTATTGAATTCATTCACAGTCAATGGTGAGATCTTTCTGTAAGGGTTGGTAATTAGGTCAATAGGGTGTGGCTCTACAATGATTCTAAACTCTGTCAAAATTTGTTCATTTGACCATGCTGAAACTTCTTATACATAAATCTTTACACCTTGATAGAAGTACTTTAATGTAAGGTGTATGTTTACTAATCACATTGTGTTCAAGACTTGCAATTTTGGAACTTGACCCTAGATAGAGATTATTTGACATGGATTTGCTGTGCTATTGAACAATCTTGTTTTTTATATTTTACAGAGGTGCTATGCACTATATATATTGATTACAAAATTTGTGATTTTAATCTCTTCTGGTTAAAATTTGTGGATTGAAATATGTTGTTGACATTCTTTAATTTATTCCATGAACATGTTGAATTGATTCATAGTCAGTGGTGAGCTCTTTCTGAAAGGGGTAGAAATTAAGTCAAGAGGGTGTGGGTCTACAAAGAATCGTAACTTTGTCAAAATTAGTTTATTTTGGTGCAAGTCAAAAAATCTACTTTCATTGATTGCAGAAGTACTTTAGTGTAAGATGTATTGTGTTGAACTCCATCGAAGACTTGCAATTTCTGAACTTTACCTTAGACACAGATTATTTGATGAGGATTTTCTCTACTATTGAACAACTTCTATTTATTTATATATTGATGTTTCTAGATATTTCAGAAGTTGTAGGTATGGTTTCCATGTTAGGTGTATCCTCCGGTATGGATGTTTGTTTAGTCGTCCCTTCAACTTTTCATGTTGTCTTTTGCATAGATTTAGAGGTCTACGTGGTATGATGACAACACCAAAAGATTGATGGTATGGAAATTTTGATGTGGTTAATCATTCTTTTGGGTTAGATATATGTTTCTTTATGATTCTAAATTATCTTGGAATTTCTATGACTCCAATTATGGGAAAAAGATTTTTTTTATCAATAATCCAAAATTCCGATGTCATTTTAGTGGTAGAAGCCATATTTGCAATGAATGAGAACAACATGTTGCCCAACTAGCCCCACCTTCGAAGGTAGGGTTGCCAAAAAAACATTCAATGCCTTCTTGAGGTTGCCAAAATTTGAGATGACGCAAAATTTGTCTTTGCCAAAATTATCCACGGAACTTTGAGTAAAGCAGCCAAAATTCTTTAATAAAGCCCTGACAATCGCCAAACACTTTCATCCATGAAAATTGAAATGGACTCTGTTTGTCACCACAATGAAATTTTTTGTTGCCACATGGCCTACCACCAAAAAAAAATAAAATGAGGCTGGTTTGGAGCTTCTGGTTGACTCTACCTTCATTTCAAGCATCGCGTTAATTACCAATTTCAATTGCCAAAGACAATAAGTTCCCGTTGAAGGTTCATGGGTTTAGTTGTCGTCTTTGATCATTTCCTTTAGAGTTGCATGTTCACAGGAGTAATCCATGTCTACTAGTATGACCTCTACATGTTTAAGCCTATAGGGTATCAATCAAGGTTTGATTTGAAATCCCTTATGCCATGTCCTTCAGATTCTCTGTTTCGGGGGAAACGTATCTTTAGTTTATATTAGCAAAATTCAGAAGTAGTAGCGGCCATTGCTGTGGCTCTAGCACTCAACAACTTGACCCTTGTGAATGTAATCCACATGCTGTGCTTTGGTTTTGCCTCCTTCATAGAGTAGTGTAGTGATAGTCAAATTTTCACATTTTGTCAATTTGATTCTTTCAATGTAAAAAGGGCTATTAAATTGCCGCTTTTCCATTAGTGAGTCAATTAGCCTTGTAGATAATTGACCGGAGTCAAATAGGCGTATTAATTGAGATATGGAAGGGGCAAGTTGAATAGTTGTAGAAAAGGTCAAATTGAGAAGATGCAACGTTGTGAAAAGTTGCCTTCCAATTTTTGGGACTATATGTCCAAAGGTCTACTCTTTTGTTTTTTTAGTTCATACAGGTGGTATGACTCATTGTACTTGCGCGCATGCATTGAAGAAATATATTTGCAGCTTTTAAAATATTGTCTAATTGCTCCTGTGTGTGAGTTGGTGAGCTTTTTTGGCTTGTCTATTTGGTTGAGAGTGTCAGCCTGTTTGTGCGAAGTTTGGTCAAGTTGACTGATAATAACTGGAGCGGTGAGTTGAGATCAATTTGATGAGTGTGTTAATTGTGGATGTATGCCTGATCATTGTTGGTCTATCGCAGGAAGTTTGTGTGTTTGAGATAAAGACTAATTGACTGAATGTTATAGCGGTGATTATAGACTGGAAATATTGTCTAATTGCTTGAGTGACTCAGTTGTGCCTTGTTGCTGTATCGAGGAGACCATTCAACTAAGCGTGTTGTGATCGGTGGTCAATTTGCTTGATTAAGTATTGTATTTATATTTATATGTGTGGAATTTGGTTGAGTTGCTTGTGTGTATGAGTAAGTGAGTGAAATACTGTCTAATTGATTGGATCAAATCTATCGGTGCTTGTTTGTAAAACTGAGCCTGTAAGTAATTACATTGTCTAATTGCGTGAAGCTTGGGTGAGTCGATAATTTGATTAGAAACTCGACAGACAAATTACATTGTTTTGAAATGGAAACAAGTGTGAAGTGAGGATTGCAAGTGCTACAGATTTGCACTGGATGTTGTCAAATTGTCTGTGATAATTTTATAATGGCTAGTAAGTGCTGCTGAGGTGAGATGAGCTGGAAGTAAACCCGCTTGCACCGTACAAAGGCAACTTGTAAACTGACAGTATGAAATTGTGAGCGATTGCATTTGGATTTCGGTGGAGCTGGTGATAGTCAAATCGACATGGTTGAGCGGGCAATTTTCGCTGAATTTAGTCTATTTGACATGTATTTCTAGTCAAAGATATTGGTTCATTTGTCCATTTGCCTGCGTACTTGAACTGCATGGTGATTTCGTGACTTAAATTCAATTAAGTTTATTTGTAATAGAAGCAGTAAGAAAAAGATAAATTGACCATATCAAACATTACGTTAAAATGAGTCTATTAGAATTGTAATGGGATTTTACAATTAGAAATGGCGAATAGAATCTAAAATCCACCTACAAAATCTCAAAGTCGTAAGGTTGGTCTTATTGTAAGGAGACATGTCTAATTGAAGGAATAACCAGCTTTGGTCAAGTAGACAGTCAGTGGTTGGTGGCAAGTCGACTGGCTCACAAGCTCCCTGCAAATAGACTTGTAACTGACTTAGGTCTATTAGCCTGTGTTTAGTTGAGTCTTGGTTGTGTGCCCATTTGACCAACTAAACAATTCAAAGAAAGATAAATTGCCCACTGGAAAAGCTAAAGGGAAAAGCTTAAAAACAAAAAAAATACCAATTAACCAGGGAAGAATTAATTCTTTTTTAGTATTAATTATTGGACTAATTTGGAGATAAAAATATTAATTCTTTTGATATAAAATAAATTGTAAATTGCAATATTAAATTAAGGGAATTGAAAAAGAGATTCCTTTAATATAATATAAATGGTGTAATTATGAATATGCTTATTTATATATTACTATTAAGTGGCTAGAACATGCATAAAAGACAAATTGACCAACCTATGACAAATTGACTTGAGAATTGACATGGGCCACACACTAGACAGACTGTGACGCCATACATTTGAGTCTATAAAATAGCATTGGTATTTGGACTGTGAAAAATTGACATTAAGTGCATTTCCTGGGTTTGTTTTGGAAAACGAAATATAAAACGACATAGATAAGTATCCCAAATACGAAAACGAGTGACCTTAGTCACAAAACACTAGACTTATTGGCCTTTCCTAAGAGAACTGACCTTTAGATCCCTTGTTTTTGGATTCTGTCGAATAGGCAAAATCTACATTACAAATAGTCTTCTCAATCTTTCAGCACTAAAAAATATTGGAAGTGAAGCTATGCAGTGCTCGCGCTTCATTCTTTTGTTATTTTACGCTACTCAAACTTTAGATTTTCATCACCTTGTTAATCGTTTTGCAACACTTTAAAACCATCTCAAGGTTGCATCACATCTTGTTGTTGGAATTCTTGACAACAAGAATTCAAGTTTGGAATTTCATACAAGATCTAAAAAGCAAGAACTGGCGGATTTGGGAAGAGCCGAAGTAACTTGAATATCAAAAGTTTGCGAAAGTAAGCAAATTTTTATGATTCTATTTTGATTGATGAAATAAAAGTTATGACAAATTTCATTTTGCACCGAACTGGATTTGATGTAATCACTATTAATTAAAAAATATGTTGCAGATTACAAATTGATGCTGTAATAGTTAAGTGGTTTCTCTCCACTGGCGTTAATGCATGCTGAAATGGATAGCCATTCTCTTTGGTCTGGAACAATCCTATGGGCATTTTCTAACACTTCTTCTTGCTAGGACAAAACCACCTCCATCTTTTTTCGACTTGTGCACCAGATTCATTGTAGTTCCAAACTTGGTGAGGTTCATAAGCATGCTTCTCAGAAAGGTTGCTCAAACTTTCATAGAAACTACTAACATTTTGTGGGCACAAGGCCTATGTAAGTTCCAAATATCTATTTAGAAAACACCTAATCCATCCCCAACTTGGAATTCCGTCTTTGGAGGGTGTTACTCTTGTTTGTGTGAATGCATGGGCTTTTGCTCTAAATTGTCCTATGTTCAATGGATAACCCCGTTTTGCATTTTCAGTAAGTACTTTACAATTTTTGTTCTCTTCTTCATCACTTAAAACTCCTTTCTTCCCCCTCCTCCTTGATAAAGTTGTACCATGTAGATGCCCCTAGAAGAACTAATTCTTTGTGGCTGTTTTTAGGGGAACCCCATAGTCAACATCTTTTAGAGGCTCTTTTTAATTTTGCATCGTTCCAATTTCCATTCCTTCTTGATTTTCTGCGAGCTGCCTTCCTAATCGACGAGGGAGGAATCATATTTACCTCCGTCGGAGCTCCATTATAGTCGCAAGCCCGGCATCTGTTGGGCGACGACTTCCTGTAAAAGATTGGCTCTGAGTTGCGGCCGTTGTCGAAGAAATCCACGTTCATGTTCGCCGTTGCTGCCTGCTCCTCGTCCTGGTCGTCGACTCCCGATGCTGATGTCGTTGCTGCCACCCTGATTTCCCCCCCACCTCTGTGGCTTCTAACGTGTTGAAGTACCCTCCATCACTGCCCCAACCTTTGTCGTTGCGCCCACGTCGTAGTGACCTTCATGCGGTAAATCAACTTCATTTTCGCTTCCTTGCTGTTGCAAATGATGATCCAAATCGGTCTGCTTCTTCCATGCTCTTCTTGCGTGTGTTGGCTGGGGTTGATCCATTGCCATTCCGATGTCACTTAATTTCATTGGTGTAGGCTTGCAAATCGTTGGCCTCGATGCATGGGCAAAGCATCTACCTTTTGTCAAGCAGGTACAACCTATCATTGAAGCACTCATCAGTATTGAGATCCTGAGTCAGCATTCCTTCGATTCGATCATCATTCAAATCGACCATTCCTTCAAGGGCCCAATCGAAGCAGTCATTGCTCTCCTCCTTAATTCAGTGACATTTGCTTCATCATAATCACCTTGACTTGAACCCCAGCTCCGCGGTCTCTTCCACTCACTACTGCCGCTTTCTTCACTCTCGTTGGACGTGTCCTCAAAGTTTTAATCATAGTTGTCCACCATCGGACCTGCACGATCAAAACCTGGAATGAAGGTAATTGACTTCTACTGCAAGTTCTGATTATACTATCTACTAGATTGCAATATGTCGACTGCCTCTATAATTCATGATAAGTCCAAGTTCAACATCCTTGAAACAAACCTCTGAAAACGTTTGCAGTCACAATTTCAGCAATCGTCCTATCTTGTTACTTAGAAGCTCATATCCTAAAAACCGCTATGTAATTTTCTTAACAGATGAGGGAGCAGCAATTCTGGACAGTGCAATAAAGATTCTTAATCTGAATGGGGGATCCTGAAGTTCCAAAATTCATTTCTGTTGCTCCTTAACATGCGCTGGCACAGGCTCGTAAAAGCACACTTAATTTTCCTTTGTTTGTCCTCTGCTTCACATCATAATTATCAACGATTTTTTAGCATGCATTCAGTGGTAGTTGAGCTGCCGTTTTTTTCCCTTTTAAAATTGTAATGAACATACCGTGGCTCTCATTGCATCCATTGGCAAAGTATGAACACCTATCCAACGAATCTGCTCACAGTATCCGCGGACGATTTTGTGGACAGAAACTATCCATTTCACAAACGTCTACTGTCCATTACACAGCCTCATGCAGGGGCGGTTTGAAGAAACGGGTCGCAATAACAGCCAACTACTATATATTTAAAACCACCGTCGCCGAGAATACAGCTTCAGCAAAAATGAGCAGTTGTTGACAACAGACAGCAGTTGTTCAAAGTTTGTAATTACCAAACTTCAAGAATACATTCTACTGTAGCAAAACCGAAAGAATATGAAAGCTGTAATGGTACATTCAGATTCCCAGGCTGGAAAAAGTCTGCATATAAACAACTTGACTGGTCCTTCTAGAAAGTTTTATCCTTCAATGATACTCGGCTGTCTCCTTCTCAAAATCTGCAAGCAATTCGGGCAGGGACTTGGTGCCATGCACAACATTATCTCGAGTACGGATGTTCACCTGCATATTGCACATGTAAGAAAACATCCCCATGAAACTGGACCATCCTAGACACATAGACGAACAACAACTACAGCAAACTACAGCAAAATATTCGAATGAATCTGTTGAAGGGGGGAAGGGGGACCAACTTGTTTCTTGCTCGTTTCCTCCTCGCCAACAACAAGAATGTAATTGAATTGAGCCAACTGGGCCTCCCGAATCTGCATCAAAAAAGAACAGCATTCAATAAACACGATGGAGCAGCCAACCCAAAAACAATGCTTTATCAAGAGCAGCTTTGATGAAAGCAGAACACACAGAACAGATTCTGAAGTAAACCACCAGCAACCTCACTCAATCAGTGAAGAAATACCAGCACAAACAACTACTAAAACCAAACTGATTCTAAATGAAACTTACCTTCTTCTGCAATTTACGGTCAGTGACATCTGCTTCACAGAAAAAACCAGCAGCATTTATAGTATCCCGGACCTGAAGCACCAAAACATCAGAAGTTACAACAACCTGTATCCAATCTAGAAAAGTCAATAAGAAGCAATTATAGGAATGTGCCATTAAATAGCAGAAATGGGAACATAGGAACTAACCTCAAGTGCGTAATGTGTGAACTTCTCTGATACTGGACAAACAATGCACTGACGTGGGCTCAGCCAAAAGGGCCATTTTCCTGCATAATGTTCCAGCAAGATAGCAAACATCCGCTCAACCGATCCAAGAACAGCACGGTGAATCATAACCGGTCGTCCTTTCTTAGCTTCATCTTCCGCATTATATGACAGGTTGAAACGTATGGGAAGTTGGAAGTCCAGCTGCAGTCGATGAAAAAACACTGATAATTAGAAATTACACTGATAAGGTCAACAGAACAACACACGTGAAAATAACCCATGGCTAAGCCCATTACAGGGAATGTGATCAAATAATTGTAAGACAAAATGCTCAAGTCTTCTCACACAATTGTAACAACACACAAAAAGTATAAACTCGATTTGAAACTAAACTCGCTCCTCACCTGGATTGTAGCGCACTGGAACTTTCTCTTCAACGCATCAAAAACAGCGATGTCAATCTTGGGACCATAAAATGCACCATCCGCTTCATTAATCTGCAACATAGAATCAGCAAGTTAGAAGACCCGATCTATACCAAATCAGGGCAGAACCTGATTTACGCCAATAATCGTTCACTCTAACAAGCATGGGCAGCAAAAAAACCCACCTGCCAGGGTTTACCAAAGGCATTCAGGGCATCTTCCAAAGCTTTTTCTGCTTGGTTCCATGTATCTATCTCACCCAAATACTTCTCTGGTCTCTGAAATCACCAAAAGGCAGACACAATCTTGGATTATACTAGCAAGTAATCAAAACATAGATTAACAGAGTAGATAGGCAATTGCTTATTAAAAGCTGATGTGGCGTACATAGTCAAAACAATAAAACATGTTGATACCATTTGTATGATTTTGTATGATGAATAAAGGACTTCAAAATAATAATCATAAAATGAACACTTTTGGACTCGAAGGTATAAATTTGAAAGACACCCAAAACAGAGATCCAGCAAAGATGAACATCAGGTTTTCGTTATTATATTCAGAATTAAATGTAAAACTAGTGACTTCACAAAAAATCACTCAGTTAATAGTGAGTTTGTGGAATCTTTCTTCTAACTCAATATAGGCAGAATCAAAAATCATACATGTCGTGACTAACAGAGTATACTCGGGTGAAATATACAACTCCGATAAAGATGTCTTTCACCACAAAGACTGCAATCCTGTACTCTAGTAAAGAGCGAAAAGGTCGTGTACCGTGGAGAGCTCCAGCTGAAAGGTGAAGCCAAACACTCCGTAGGCAAATTCCATGAAGTCCAAAGCTCCCTTCACTTCATCTAAAAGCTGCCCATAAAACATTTGGGTAATCAATACATTGTAGGAAACGAGAACTTATAAACGATCGAGCATAAAGTAAAATATCGACCCAGCATATATCTAAAACCCTAAGCGAAGTACAGAATTTGTCACGTAGTAAAATTCATAGGCTTCAGCTCTTGGTGGTAGTTTCTTGTCAAGTGACCAAAGGTCATCCCGAAGGTAGCAGATAATTGGTGTCATCATAAGCCTTGAACTCAAACTTTAACTACAAACGCAGAGCAACAACACTGGTACGCAAACATGGATAAGAATGCAAAAAGCACCAGCTGTAATAGACCAGAGGCCAGCTAAAACCTTGCATTAAGCTAGAGAGAAACCCCAAACATTCATGACCGGTATCAACAAAGCAACAATATGTATTTGATCTGAATATCAATCTTTCTATTAAACCAGTAAGGTCAAGCTGCATGTTAATGGCCGCAGATATCATGAGACAAAAGATAATCCAAAAGTACACAAAATGATAGTTATCACTACCCCTCATAAGAAAAAATGCAACAACATATCACAGACAAAATTATTTTTGTCCTGAGAAGACCCACGGCCGTGTGAAATCGACCTTAAACAAGTCGTCAAAAGGAGGAAGAGAAGACACAAACCTGAGACTCCATGCAAAATATATGGGCATCGTCCTGCTGAAACCTTCTTACTCTGGTTAGCCCAGAAAGAGCACCGCTCATCTCATTCCGGTGAAGTACTCCAAAATCTGCTAGCCGTAATGGAAGTTCTGTACGTGTACAAAAGGTATGATCAAAACCAGTGTGGTTACCAAAAACTAAACATACATGAAAGAGGCTCACTAAAAAACAGAGCGAATCATAAAAAGACAAACAAAGATTGTACACTTCCTAAACGTATTTGATACATCCCAAAACCACAAGAAGAAACAATCCACCAGCCCTCACCTCTGTATGAACGCACACGGCTATCAAACATAAGGCAGTGACCCGGACAGTTCATAGGCTTCAATCCAAACTCTTGTTTCTCTACCTGATCAACAAACAACCCACAATCATCACTAGCGATCAGCTAGAATCGTATAGCACTTAACGACCCCCCAAAATAAGAGAAGCAGGGAAGCTACATGCACTGATGCATACCATTCTAAGAATGACTGACCTCAAATGTGAACATATTTTCCTTGTAGTTCGCAGCATGTCCAGATGTTTCCCAGAGTTTCATGTTGAACATATTCGGAGACAAAACCTGATGGAAGACCAACGCATTAAGAAAATTGCATCCACTCCAAGCTCAACTGCTTCAACATGGAAAACAGCATGCCATAGAAACTATAATCCTGTCTCAAATAAATGAATCTCCAAGCCTTACACAACCACTGCACCAGGTATGGACTCAATATACTGAAATCAAAGCTTCTTAAGACAATGGAAACTAGCCATGTGAACACACACCTCTTCAAAACCCCTTTTCCTATACTCCCCTCTGATAAAATCTTGCAGTTTATTGTATATCCGTGCACCATGAGGCAAAAAGAAACAGCTCCCGGGACTGATGGCATGAACACAACAATAATCAGTATTACTCGGAATGATAAAGCCAACAGGATATCCTTAACCTACACCAACAACCAAACTCAATAGATATTAATGTTCAAATATGCCCTCTCCCTTAGCATGCCAACTAATGAGTGGAAGTGCAGCAAACCTCAATTCATGGAAAAAGAAAAGCTCTTGCTGCTGGCCAAGCTTCCGGTGGTCTCTCTTTTTAGCTTCTTCCAGGTTGTGGAGATACTCCTGCACAATTTTTGTATTGATGTGTTAAAAACATAGGAAGCACAGAAAAAGAGCAACACAAACGATAATGTCAAATAAAACCCTACAAGCATATGACTCTAAGTTAATGGAAATACCACCACACCAAACAGCACAACCTTTACAGAATCTTACCTTAAGTTGTTTGCTATCTGGGTAAGAGATTCCATACACACGCTGAAGGCTTTCCCGGTCTGCTTTTCCTCTCCAGTAAGATGCTGAAGCCTGAAGCACACCCATAATAGTCATGGTTGCGTCCCAATAGCTTAACACCAGAATAAAGGATGCCCTTCACATGGAAAATATTTCATAATGTGCTTAATAAACTCACCCTCAAACAGGCAAACGCTTTCACGTGGGACGTGTTTGGAATATGAGGACCCCGACACAGATCTACAAGAGGACCGCATCTGTATACAGTGATTGTTTTATCCTCCGAAAGCTCCTTGATGATTTCAACCTGCATCAGTACAAGTCAAATGAAGTTCAATCGAGTTCATACATCCTTGATTCCATCGAAAATCTTCCTATTCACATGTTCCGCCAGATATTTGTAAAATGCAATTATTTGACTATCATTAACACCTGCATATCCTGAACAACTTCAGAAACATATCTTCAATGTATGATTGCTAAAAATCTAGATGCACAGTCCACTCATCACACACCAAACAATGCTCTGATATAGTATGAGTGTACCAGGTGAAGAACGATATCTAAGATCAACTCAGGAAGAGAATCGTACCTTAAACTCGTTGTCTGAAAAAAACTCCAAAGCCTGTGGGCGGGTCACTTCAATCCTCTCAAAAGGCTGCTTATCCTGTAAGCATGAGGCAAAGAAACAAGAGTCGTCATTTGAACAGGTCTGGAAGGGACAATACCACTTAACGCTAAATCGAACACTGGAATAAAGAAGGACTAAAACGGATAAATATCGGAAGTTCAGTACACGCTCTCAGTTAACATACAGAAATACTGCGCATGCTTAAAAGTTGGACATCATATGGAAGGTATTAGAGGAAATTAATTCGAGGATTGGCATCGCAGTCCGGAAAACCTTCATAACATAAACGAACCTTGACTGCCTTAGACGCTTGTGCTTGAATTTTTCCAAAATCGTCTTTATCGGTCAAAGTAATCCCATCGTAGAACGCATCGTAATAGAAGCCCTGTAAAGATGGCAAGATTGGAGCAGAGATATGACTAATTAATTTACAATAGAAACATCTCATTCCAAATTAATGAAGACGTTCAAAACTACTTGCTCAGAAAAGACATTACTTCACGTTCTAAGGTTCATCAAAAGCAAAAACAAGCACATAGAAGATGTATTGAAAGAAACCAAAGTAAGGACAGAAGAGAGCGGAAAATTGAGTACCTCTCCTCTCGTGGTGCAAGGACCGATACAAAGCTTGCAACCGTAAGTCATTTCGATAGACTGCACAAAAAATTAAAATAATATCGAGATCATGTTCACGGCCTCCCTCCAGAGTTCAAATCACTAGAGAATTAATTTTCAAGTAAAATAACTACACCCGTATTAATGGCAATGGCGAATGACAAACCTGGCCAAGAATGTGAGCACTAGAATGCCAGAAGGTGTCGCGACCTTTGTCTGAGTCAAATTTATGAATCTGAAGCTTGCAGTCACTTTCCAATGGTCTCGTCATGTCCCACAACACACCGTCTACCTGTGCCCTAACAAGTATGAAAATATGAGAAACCTCGCCATCGCTCAAAAAATAATAGATGGAACAAAGTCGACTAGCTGCTCGTTATCAGGTCTAAACTATTCTCTGTAACTATCCAATTGAGACCAATTGAGACCAATTGAGAGTGAGGACGTCAATTACTTATGAGGTGAATTGAGGAGGTCCACAACCTTACATTAAAAGTGAGCTCAAAACTGATCAATCTAATCAGAGCTTCAGTGCCTCCACAAGGATAATGAGACAATTACTAAAAACGAACCTCGGCAATTAGAGCATTGTTTGCTAGCCCCTGGCTGATCGCCCGCGCAACGTCCATTGGTGACGTAAGCCATTTCTTCCCGTCTCTAACAGCTCCATCCGGCATCGTAATCCTACACGCAAACGTATTCATCAGTTCCAACGCAGCACTAAACCATCACCGCTCCCCTCACAGACCTAAAATTTCCAACCCAATCCGGATCAACGCCACTCACTTAATAGGTTCCCCGCCCTTGGCTTGGAAAGCCGCGCTCTGCTCCTTCTGCAGCTTCTCGAAGAGCGCAATGCGCTTCTGGATTACGGCGTCCGACATCTTTAACGCTCGCTGCAAGAATGGCTCCCAGCCCTCCAACAAGGAGATGCGTCCAATACCAAACCCTAATCCCCCGCCAGGACCTCGACAAGGACCCGTTCAAAACACCGAAAAAGACAGTGAACAGCTCTCTGAGATCGGGCCGTCGCAGGAACGACGAGCTATAGCACAGGCGCGAGGAAAATCTGCAACGACGACAATGACAAGCTCTGGAGGTGATGCACGCGCCTGCAGTGACACCCAAGCATCCCAAATGCGAGTTTTAGGGTTTAGGGCTTTAGGGCTTAGGGCGTAGTGTCCCGACTCCCGGAAATGGGCGTTTTCACACCAGTTGGATGGGGTCCACGTATGTGGGCCACGTCGGAATTATCGGCGCCACCTTGACCGAGGACTTTTCAATTCCGGGGGCGGGACATGTAACGGGCATGGGTGGCGTTAGATACGATGAAGTGGTCCTAATAATCGACTTGACTTGGAGCATATCCAACGTGACGGACACCATGAATAAGAGCAAAAGCAATATTTTTAATTTAGGAAGCTCTATTCACAATCTAGGAAGTTCTTCCTTATATTATACTACCTCCGTCCCAAAATGATCTTCTTGTTAGACTAAATCTTATGGATTAAGGATAAAAATAACTTTTTAAAAACTCAATTTGTATAGTATGTAGAGTTTGGTGTTCTCTTTGCATCCTAAAAAGTTTGAGTTTTGAAGCCCTTTTCAAAGTGTAGTTTTATAATATTGAAAAGTGAATATTTTGGGGCGTTTTTAAAGAACACCAATGAGCACTTAATTGTCGAATGTGAGGTTGTCATTTTGTGGGCATTTAGCATATGCCTAAGACCATGTATAGACCTTTGTTTCGGCTTCCAAAGCTTAATCTACTTCAATTGGGAAATACTCAAAGAGATGCAAAAAATAAAAACTATAAGTGCGGATTGAAGCATTCAATCATTTTATTTGTCTTTTGCTTGATGTTTGCATGGATGGAGCAAAAACAACCACTTAGAGTTGTTTTGCTAGTCTCAAATAACAATCATAAGCCAAATTTGACTAATTTCAACATCACAAAGTGCAATAGGAAGATCATTTTGGGACAAAAAAAGAAGGCCAACAGGAAGATCATTATGGGACGGAGGGAGTATGTCTTTGACATCACCTCCGTCTTTTGCAACAAGTTTCAAAAGGAGCCTTAGATTTAGACTTTGGTTTATTAAGATAAAGTCGTTGAAATTCTTGTACTTTTTGAAGGTGCATTGACACGTTTGTTGTTGGTTCTCAGCTCATTGATATCATATCCATGCTAATGTATAAAATATTTCAACGTGTGTCATCTTCACCGTGAATCTAACACTTTTTTCACCTCATATTCTTTATGATTGTTGATTTCAATAAAAGGCATCGGCAATTGCATTTTGCCTAATATATTTGACTCTTTATATGATTCAAAAAGAGAAATATGGAAGACTAGATGTACTTTTATAGATGTTGGAAGTTTCAACTTATAAGCAATTGAATTGACTTGCCGTTGAATTGAAAATGGTCCTAGTTGACGATAATTTAATTTATTACTTGGTCGGGTAGTCTTCATATTGCGTCGAAGGAGCTAAACTTTCTCACCAATTTGAAATGAAGGTGATTCTTTTTTAAGTACACCTACACAAGCCTTGTAACAATCTTGAGCATCGTCTAACTTGAGCTTCATGATTTTTTGGAGCTTTAATAACCATGTTGTCAAATCTTTAGTTGTTGGATTGTCTACCTTTAGAATATTCAATACATCAAACTTTGGATGATATCCATAATTTGTTGAGGTCAAAACACCAAAAAACATCAAAATAAGCATTCTATAGTTGGAGGCATCTTTTCTTAGAAAAAATTATTTTTGTAGTACTAGCAATTGAAAATCGTGAATTTTTAAAAAATTACAATTTTTGGATAAGAAATGAAATTTTTATGACTTTTCAAAGTAGAACTCCCTAGGCCATTGAAACTGTCAAATAATTTATTCCTAAAACCAAAATTTAGAAAAATTAGCAATCATCCAATCAATTTGAAATATCGGAAAGGTTTAATAACACTTGGGGGACACTTTTGATAGAAATCTATTTGTCATGAATGAGTACATGGATGCTTTTGGGTGTTTTCATTTTAACGACCTTGTAACAACATATGATGAGGTGTGCCAAGAGCCCTGCATAGCATCTATATTTTTCCAAGTGTAGATTTTATGAGCTCCAATGTTAATTAACAAAGCTTTTTTGATTGATTCTTTGAGACAATTCTTGATTCATAGAGTATGAAAGACTATTTGTTGTCTATATAAGTACCAACAAATTTCTAAATGCTTTGTTTGTTTTTGAACTTGATGACAAATTTGTTGTATTTATGCATTTTCTCAAGAAATAGGAATGAACTTTGTCTTTTTTATTCATTTCTTTTGTAGACCTATAATTTGACGCAATAGAGATGTTGGGGAGGTGTACATTGAATGTGTACAATGATCACAAGATGTACAAATGAAGCCACAATTATCACCTACTTTGAAGCAAGGTCAATTTGGTAATCAACCTATGGTTGGAAATGTAGTGCCCTATATAACAAGAATGGATTGAATAGAATCTTCACAAAAGAAATTCATGATTATTTTGTTTTTGAAGGAAAAAAGGGACAATTTTTGGAACCCTCTTCAAATCTACTTTTCTAAGGGCGGAATTTTTCTTCTCACCAAATACATACTGGAAATATGCTAAATTGCTTAAGTGGTGAGAATGAGGTCAGTTGCCTTAGTCATCATACAAACAAAGACTTTGTAATCTACTAGAATTATACAACTTTGCCAATTCAAACAAAAAGAGCCGTGAATAATAGGGGTAGTCACGCCTTCTTCACCTAGCACTTGGAGAATGGAGAATGAGAAGTTGGTGAGGGTTTGGAGAAGCCAATGGGAAGCCATGGTGAGTGAAGAAGGTGTGACACCCCTAAAAGATGTGTTGAAAGTGGAGAATGAAAAAAGTGGTGAAGCAACTTACCTAAACCTAAGATTAGATGTAAAGTTGGAGGAAAATCGGCAACAACAAAGGTAAAGCGGCAATGAAAGGTAAAAGTGTATAGCACAAAAGAATATATTTAGTTGGATATATCTTCCGCACTCCCAATCTTCACCTCCGGAGTGCGGAAGATATATCCAACTAAGTATATTCTACCAACATGAAGCCAACCTCAAGCCACGTTTCCATTCTCCATTCTCCAAGTGCTAAGTGTAGTCTACCCCTAATAAACAAGAGGGAAAACATGATTTAACCAACAAATTTGACAACTTGAGACCCACTTGCAAGTCGGGAGGAAGATAACGATACACATAATAAATGTGATCCTTGAATCCTCTGCATTTCACCAGAGCTATAAAGAACCCTTTTGTCAAATGCTGCAAAGAGAACATACAAAATTCATTTGATGTTCTGAAAAATTTGTATAATCGTTCGAACAACATAGAAATTGTAAGAGCAGAATCCACATGGAACCAATTCAAAATCACTCAATGCAGAAGGCAAACAAAGCACTCAGACACGTCTATTCGTTTGCCGCCACAAACAAGGGTGGCTCATCCTTCTTGGGCCACTCTCACGAACTTCACCTTTTTATGCTGATCAAGCAAGCAAAGCAAAACTTTAAGTTCTCATCAAACTCATTCCTTCTATACAGAATTTGACCATTTCCTTTGCAATTCAAAAAAAGCATATGAGATGTTGACGACTAAGATATATGTGGCAGCTACTAAGAGTCATACCTGACGAGTACGTGGTCCCAATCGGCAGTCCTCTTCTAGAGGATCAGAGACCTTGATGCTTGAAGCCCAAGTGGTTATCTTCTTCAAGAACTCATCTGCAATAGCCTCTTGCTGTAAGAAAAAAGAAACTATGAGAAACCTTATGTTGGCTGAAAACAGCTAAAAAGAAAAGTGCTGAAAACCATGCGCAACGCCAGTCCAAACAAATCAATATCGACATATTTACAGCGCAAGTTTGGGGTTCAAACAGATCCAATAAAGAGAATGATTACCAAATTGAGAGAACCATATGAGCACCCTCTACATGTGAACATGAAATTGATTCTACTATGCATAAAGAGAACCCTCCCAAATCTAAAACTAACCTGCAGTAATAGCCATGATGTTGCACAAACTGCAGATTTGGCCATTTGGCCAGAACGCTCCAAACATTGCATATTAGACAGCTACAAAACCACATGAGTGTAACATTCCAGAACTTCTCATGTCCAGGTAATTGCTCAGCAGAAACAGTTTGCATTAAAGTTATTAAGTCAGCATGATCAGTAAAGGAACGAACTGAGAAAATTCATCAATTACCTTTGTCAACGTCAGCATCGTCAAAAACTATGAGTGGGCTCTTTCCGCCCGGCCAGTTCTAATGTCACTAGCTACACAATGAACAGAAACGAGCTTGTATCTCGTTACGTAGTCCTCATCCTCACATAAGGAGTTACAATATACAAAAGTTGGAACTATTTGTAGAAGTGATATGCTCATGCTAGAGCTTCACCTTCTGTATGTCAGGGTTACAGATGCTCAGCGCAAGCCCACTGATTGCCAAAGAAAGTGACTCGTCAACACAGATGGTCCCAGTTCTTAATAGAAAATGAACAGACAAGTTCAAGATTATTCAAATCACTTCAGGTAACATGCTCTACCTTGCAGGTCATTGATATTCCGAACTTGATGTCAAACTGGAGTGCTATGCAAGGATACCCCAAGGCAAACACAAAAGCAGGCAAAACACACGAATCATAACCAAAGCATACAAACACACAAGTGAATAATACCACATTAACCTTGTTGAACTATAAACGAATAAAACCGGCTATACCATTACCAGAAACACATGATAAAGAACTGCTGCAATTCATCGAAGGCTTGAAGGTCATGGAAAAACAAGGTAAGACTCACTACATGATCCACAAGCAACTCTTGTGACCTGCACTAGTGACTGCACTACCGCTACTACCGATCACTACCTACAATCTACCACATCATTTGCTCCCTATGTAATTGCCAAATATCTACCTCTCTGAAACACACCATTCATGAAACACGTTTTGATAATGGTAAGGGAAGTTCTCCAAGGTATAGATATGTTGAGAGTACATGTCCACTACCACCTCGATGTGTTCGTCAAGATTATTCCGTAGCTTAGACTTTAGGAAGCCTACAGTAGAAAAAAATTGCACCTTTTGTACAGATCCAATGAAGTGGACAAGTGCCATTTTTGCCAACTTCAAGAACTCTTCAAAGTTTTGGGTGAGACTATTGTTACTATCCAACACTCGCCAAACTTTTGTCAACAGGTTGATGTTGTAGGGGGAAAAATTGTTGCACAGGGGTTCAACTTCATGCAAGTCTTGAAAAGCACCCATTGCGACATGATAGCATCGCGGTTGATGAGACGACTAAAGATCAATAGTTTTTGGTCTCCCTCCCCCAAAATCTTCTCATGGCCATATATGTCTATGAGGATGCACAAATGCTTGTCAACCATGTCCTCAGAAGCGTCTCGACACCAATATTAAGGATATAGGATTCCAAAGACGTTCATGACGTAGTGGACAGGGAAATCAATCATTCATCTAGCTCTTCCACCAACATCTTAGCTGCAACTGCAAGCATCAAAAGAAACCCTTAATATGAACTTAGATTGAAGAGAAGGCAATTACAATATACTAATTTCAAAAAGTCCATGGCATGTTTGCAACATACTAATGTGGAAAAAGCAAGTAAATCTCTCAACTCACTTGCGCATTCGCACTTCACTTTGCCGAGTAGGGAGGCCCACAACATCCAATCAACCGGCCTTCCCTTGTGCTTGGCATGGATTTACTCACCATGATATACAAAAGACAAAACAATAAAGTTGTCATTTAAATCAGTTATACACTTGATGTATATCTATGTTGTGACTGCAGTCGAGAAGGTTGTTGAAGCTCTAGAATTTGTCAAAACTATATGTTGTTGCCTTGTCTTTGTACATTTTGTAACTTTTAGGGAACCCTAGTATACCTTCATTGTTGTGACAAAATCACAAATGTACACATTCTACCTCTATGCAAAATTGACCAAGGTATCAATTTCTTCTAGAAGTGGCAAAAGAGCACACATTCCAAGTATAATGTATGGGTCATGCAATAAGACAAGACAAGCCTACGCAAACAATGCACTATTAGTTCACATGCACAAGTTACACAACATATAGACTAAAGTTGTGATTGACCTTCACAACTTCAATGAGCAAACCAATATTCAATGACTCAAACCAATGCTGAAAAATCGATACAAATGACTTCATCATTGTAGAACAAAGTACTAGAAATATAGTCGTCTTATTTAACTAGCAGTTTGAGAGTTTTGATGAGCATCAACCACACACTTGATGTTGATTTGCACAAACTAATGCTATAGGAGTAGAAACGAAATTATTAGTGACAAAAAGATCTCAAGAATTTCACTCCAACTTCGACCTACAAACACACTATCTTGCAAATACTTAAAAGAAGCTAATCTATACAATCCAAGAATTGCATTTTCCATCATTCAACAACTAGTCAACAAAGAAATTGTTATTAGCATCATCAAAAGAGAAAAATAGTGGTTGTCAAATTTCCCAAATTTAAAATACCAAAAAATTTGACTATCTAAGTGTCTACAAATATGCAACTTTTATGAATACAATATAAGAATTCTCAAAGCAACTAAAAACTATGCACATACTTATTGTAAAGCAATGCCAAATGAATCCAATACACAAATTCAAATGTTGGATGGAAGATGAGGTCAATCGACATTCTTGGACAAATGAAATAGCCATTCTACTATAGACTAGCTAGCAGTGGCTATTGGCTCCCTCCAATTCATTGTTTGTGAGTGATTGACTTGCTTATAGAATATGAAATGTGACCAATTTAGGAAGAAAAAATAGTGACTCCTAAATTTTTGCATATTTTATAACACCTCATGATTAGTTTCCAACACAAGATTTATGAATTTAACGTTGCAAACTCGACCTCAAGCTTTTCAATTCTAAACTACACCCTCAATTCAAAGGTACCTTCCATTACAACAAATTTGACTTTCATTTTTATCTAAATTACACACAATATTAATAACTAGACTTCGCTATTCAAAATCTAATTTGAAATAGTTCAAAAAGTCATAAACCTAAACCTTCATGTTATCTTCAAAATTAGGAGCTTACAAATAAGTAAATCACACTTGAATTTACAAAAAGAAAGGCCCTACACCCTTGATCAACTAACACCTACAATGAAACCCTACAGTTGGCCCCATGTTTGCACATAATTCAAGATCCACATTGCAACAAACTAGACAAAAAAATACCACAGTTTCAAAGTTTTAATGATCACTGACCAAAAATTTCATGAATGTTGCTCCAGCTTTGACCTACACACATAATCGTTTTTATACTCAACAAAGGCAAAACTAGTAACGAACTTCTAAACCCAAGCATGCAAATGAATATGAAAACTTTCTATTTTGATCAAGTGAAAGTCATGTATTCCTATGAGCACAATCAAGCAACAAGCTATAGCTTTACTACTTTAGATTTTTTTTAAATGTCTTTTACAACCACTTGAGAAAGAACTTACCATGGATTTGACATTTTTGTGCAAATCCGTTGGTGTGCAATACTTAGACAATAGTCTTCTCAAAGACTCAATGAGACTCACCCATTGTGTCGCAACATTGCACAACATTTTCAACCCCTTTGTTTCCGTTAATTCAACCAATTTCTTGAATTCTGCAATTACTTTAGACTTTTGCTAAAGCATACATAACTTGCAAGAATTTCTTGATGTCTAAGAAAATTAGGAGGTTGGAGAAGGCCTTGAATGCCAAGGTGTAGTGGCGAGCTACACAATGAACACCAATCATAAATGAAGCGTGCTTTTCTTTCACTTATATGGTGACACCAGAATGATCCCCTACACAATTGATGCTTTGTCCACTTTGAAACTCAACAGTTTTTGTGCTATGCATTCTTGATCGAGACCTCCACTACTAGTGGCCAACTCTATGATTAAAGTTGTTAGATTCTCAGTGCTTAGGGCACAATCAATCCTCTATAAAAGAACTAGCAACGGCACCCTCATCCAATCCTAGACAATGTAAATGTGGACTAATTAGAAACTATTGTTATCAATAGTAGTGACCTCATCCACTGTTATGACAATGTACCAAGCAATACATATCAACTTTTGCATCTCAAGAACCACTTGCCTATATATGTATCCAACCATCACTCAACCCAAACTATTGTTGTATTACACAACAATATAGACAACAGATCAAGGACATTCAAGAGCTTGTAAAGATGGATACATGGCTCATATTCGACCATGGGACGACCATTGCTAAGAATTTGGAACAAGGTTGAGAATTGAACCTTTTTTGTTTTTACCTCCATCGTTGTACATTGATTCATCTCCTACAAAACCCTAGGTGGATGCTTTGCTATGTACAAGCACAAATTCTTCTTGTACTTGCATTGTGTGGCTATGTACTACTCCCCAACCTTCACACCAAAATAAGGCATATCCTTCTTTGCTATCATGCTTAAACAATGTATCAGACTTTGGAGCCATGATGCAAGGTTTTTGAGCAACTTGGTTGCATACCTTACACTTAACCATGTGAAGAATTTCATCAGTCGTTATAATGCTTTCTACCTATGGAAGCTTGGCCGCCCACAACATTTGAAATTTCATATAATAGTTATACCTATATTTGGGAAGAACTAACGGTTTGTTCAAATTTAGCTAGTGGAATTAGGTAAGAAGTTGTTTGCAATTTGAAAACATCGGCAAAATCCCTGTTAAAGAAATCTATAAATTTTCTATTTTGAATAAAAATAAATAAAAATAATAATCGGACTCCACACTTGGAAAAAAGTTCAATATGGAAATTGAAGGAAAATACCAGATAACACTAAAAAAAATGCCAATGGAATCATAAGCAACAAATCAAAGATACTATTTAGAGGATTTTGGAGGGAAAAATAAGATTGCGAGTTCCCAAGAGTTTCTAAACAACGAAGAACAATCATTATAAAAAAACTAGCTTTTCCTATGTCTAAATCGACAGATTTTAGGTGACATCTAACATAACAACCCATGTTTTTATGTCTTCAATAACCTCCAAAATTTCCATTAGAGGATGAACTACACATGACTTTAATTACTTGAGGTCTATTCTCCAAATTGCCTACCCAAATCAGGACTTGGGTAGTCCTCAATGGATTGAGGCTCTGCTCCTAGCACCTATGGAAGTGACCCATCAAAGACCAAAAAGAAAAGTTGTCTTCCACCATTGTTGTGGCTTGATGCAAAATAGGAATGCATTGTCTCAAGCATTGTCTTCGATGTTTGTTGCTTCTACCTTCCACAATTTAATCATCTTCCCTTCCATTTGATCTCTACACGGGCCAAAGCCAAAGCCTTAGTGGTGGCCTTTTCTACTTGTTTCTTTGCTTCTTGCATGAGGGAAATAGCCTACATTGCCTTCCCCATAGCATTGTCTCTTGAATCTTTGTTTGAAGACCCCACCTAGGAAGGTCGATAAAACCTTCCCTTGATAAGCCAAATCACACAAAGGACAGCAAACAATCACACAACACACATGAATTAGTTGCTCAAGGAGGTTCATCAAAAACGAAAAGACTTGAGTAGCATATAAAAATTGCCAAACTTGCAAAGTACAACCGTCTACGGTCATGAATATGTAAACCTTCTATTGCAGAAAATTCAATCACCACTAAGTAACAATCAAACCAAACATGCAAATCATTAAAAGAATGCGCAAAGGACTCCCTGACAATCTCTCGAGGAAGTACATCCTATATCACATCAATGCAATTTCTCTGCATACAACCTACTACTGCGCCTATTCTAGCAATGTAGCCTAAATGGAAAATACACAACCTACTCTTTGAAACAATTGGCAACATCAACTCCCTACTCTTGACAAAACTTGACAAAGTAAACACCCCACGTCCAACAAATCATGTTGACATTCCCTCAACTTCTAAATGTGGTGTTGGCAATCAATATAAACAACAAGGATAAACAATGGCAATACGAACTAGAGTAGTGGTATTAATCGGAAAGAAGTGGGTAGGAATCACAAATAATCAATTGGTTATAAGCACCCAACCCTAATCGTATTGGCAACACGGTGATGCATGGAAGAGGGGATTGACATTATTGTGGCACTACTACATGGCTTCCTGGCACCGACATGGCAACATGTACCCTTTTTGTACCTCCTTTTCCCACTTGTCAATCTGCCAAACAAGATTGGTTGGTGCCAGATAAAACACCTAGTGAAGACCAAGGTTTTTTGCAAACAATAACTTTGCATGTTGCAATGTTAAAGGGCTTCCACCTTCCAGGAGAGCAAAAGGGCCCCCCAGTATTGGTTAGCAATGTTATTAAGGTCCCAACACTTTATTTGTTATTCAAAAGCACCTTTTATATATATTGAATTTGTAGTTATGGGCAATTTCATTAAAATGGCAGTATTCCACGTGCCATTTTTAGACTGCTCGATCTGGACTGTGAAAGCAACATCTAGGACAAGTATAGATTTCAAAAAAATTCAATTTATATAGATTTCAAAATTTTAGAACTAGTATAGACTTTAGACCATGTAGTTTGAATTATAAAAGTGAGATCTAAGATTGTTATAGATTTCAAACATCTAGTAAAGATATAGATTTCAAACATCTAAGACAATTATACATTTCAAACCGCCCGGTCTAAATCATAAAACTACCAAAGTAGCATAATGATGCCATTTTAATGAAATTGCTCATAGTTGATTTTGGTAATGATTCAAGAGATGAATTCAAATCCCAATTGTAAAGAGAACTTATATTCACATTACAACAAAGTTACAAAACAATCTATTATTTGTTTGGGGATATTTTGTTGTACAAACATGATTTATAGAAATATTCGTTTCAAATTAAACGAGAATGTTAAAAATTCAATCTCATAGAGTCTTTTAATGTAATCCAAAGGTTAACTCTTAAGATAGCTAGCATCCATAGAATGGATTATGAATGTTTCCAAGGAATTGGTAACAATGGGAGCTACAAGAAATGGATGAAGTTCATCCACATATATTGAAAAAACTAATTTTATTTATTTATCAACCCCTAAACACTCAATCTACAAAATAATAAGATTACTTTTGAAAATTTACTAAAAATTTACTAAATATAATTGAAATTCCTCCAACATATCAAAATTATTTATTCATGCACAACATTCTTTCTTCTTTCTATTATCTGTCCACATGAAAAAAAGAAAAATAGAAAACCCATCAAAAGTAATGCATCAAAACAACAAAAAATAACTTCAATTCCTCATAAGGACTAGTGTACCCTATGTTGTTGTCACAAAATAAAAGTAAAAGTAATTTTCTAATTCAAAAATAATTCAAAAATCCATAACTTTCACACCGTAGATTCATATACCACAAAACAATACCCATGCACCCCTCCTCGCAGAGACTTTACCGACAGTACCAATTTTCCAACAATACCAAGAACACGACCAAGGGGACACATAGTCCAAGAAATCTCGCCATAACAAACAAACAAAATAACCTAACTTAAGGTATGCATAGATAGCATGCACACAGATCATCACAGACAATTTTCCAACAATACCAAGAACATGACCAAGGGGACACACAGTCCAAGAGATCTCACCATAACAAACAAACAAAACAAACAAAATAACCTAACTTAAGATATGCATAGATAGCATGCACACAGATCATCACAACCTATGTTGCATGACCATAAGGGTTGTTTTTTTGGCTTTCTGGTGCCAAATTGTACCAGAAAAAATAAAATGGCTAAAAAATGGCAAAAAAATGCCCCCCTAATGGATGACATTGTTAAAAAATTCAAAAAAAATAAAAATATTGGATGAAATCACCAGATTGTGAATAAAAACCAAATTATAGCCATCAGGCATGTGATATGTGCTAATCTGATATTTTCTATGTAATATGTGGATGAATGTTGAAATTTGGGGCAGCACTATAACATTTAATATCACCACTTTGGCACTTCTTAGAAAATGAATAAAAAAAGCCCTGATGACCATATGCACATATTGCCAATTCAAAATCGGTTGCTTGCAAGAAACTGCTCACTTCCACAAAGCTCGTCAAGCACTGGCCCTTGACACCACAAAATAACTACAAACAGGCTAATTCAGGCTCACAAAAACACAACGACGGAGTAATGGTCACGTTTCACAACTACTGCAACATACCGGCGTGAAACTGACCATCAAGCTGAGCCGCGATAGAACCAGTTACTCCAAACAAGAAACACACAACAATGATAACCAAGCAATCGTGCAAACTTCAAAGTTTTCACGCGGTCGAGGACGAAAAAACAACCCTAACAGTGAAAAGTCCGTAACTCATACACCACTACTGTAGTCATTTCAAGCCTCAAGGTACTACCATTTAAAGAATATGAAATATACATGACCGCCCACAACTCGAGGCGGTAATTCCGAATCTCACCAAAAGCCTACTCACTAAAGAGGTGGGAAACGTTGAGAAAAAAACTCCCACGATCACACTTCCCTCTCCGCTCATCAATCACCCTGAACCTCATTTGCCTCATGGCTGTTCCTGCGTCACGATGTCCACCGATCCTCCCTCTCATTTTCAACAATGCAATGAATCCAAGGGCAATGCCTAACTAATCCACACACACCGGATCCACCTGCTTGCCTTCTCTCCTCCCGCAGCCTTCCACCGACAGGTCCAATTCCCTGGCAAACGAGGTGGGCGCCTCTGCCTACAACGAATCCTCAAACTCGAAGTGCCTACAGCTCCTCGTGGCTGTCGTCGTCACTGTCGCCGTCCTCACCTGCGGCACCAGCGGCTCCTCCCGCGGCCTGGTACAACTTGGTCACGATCGGGTTACAGATCCCCTCCACCTCTTTCAACTTCTCCACGAAGTCGTCCTTCTCCGCGCTCTGGTTGTCGTCCAGCCACTCCAAAGCCTCCTTCATCGCCGTCTCGATGGTCTCCTTGTCCTCCGCCTCGATCTTCTCACCCAGCTTGTCCGCCAGCTGGTTCTTCATGTTGTACACGTACGTCTCTAGGCTGTTCCGCGCGTCGATCCTCTCCTTCACCTTCTTGTCCTCCTCCGCGAACTCCTCCGCCTCTTGCACCATCCGCTCGATGTCTTCCTGGCTCAGACGACCTTTGTCATTCGTGATCACGATCTTCTCCGACTTGCCCGTGCCCTTGTCCTCCGCCTTCACGTTCAAAATACCGTTAGCGTCGATCTCGAACGTCACCTCGATCTGAGGCACGCCACGAGGCGCCGCAGGGATGCCCGTCAGGTCGAATTTGCCCAGCTCGTGGCAATCCTTCGTCAAACTGCGCTCGCCCTCGAACACCTGAATCGACACCGTCGTCTGCTGGTCCTGGTACGTCGTGAACACCTGAGACTTCTTCGTCGGAATCACCGTGTTCCGGGGGATCAGCTTCGTCATCACGCCGCCCACAGTTTCGATGCCAAGCGTCAGAGGCGCCACGTCCAACAACAGAATGTCCTTGGTCTCCTCGCCACCCTCGCCGCTCAAGATACCACCCTGCACCGCTGCGCCGTAAGCCACCGCCTCGTCAGGATTCACGCCCTTGTTCGGCTCCTTTCCGTCAAAGTAGTCACGCAAAAGCTGCTGCACCTTCGGAATGCGGGTGCTGCCCCCTACCAGCACGATCTCGTGGATCTCGCTCTTCTGCAGACCCGCGTCGTCCATCGCCTTCTTCACGGGACCCATCGTCTTACGGAACAGGTCGTTGTTCAGCTCCTCGAAACGGGCGCGCGTCAGGGGCTCCGAGAAGTCCACGCCGTCGAACAGAGACTCGATCTCCACACGGATCTGGTGCTGGTTGCTCAGAGCACGTTTCGCCCTCTCCGCCTCACGCCTCAGCTTCTGGATCGCCTTCTTGTCCTTCCCGATGTCACGGTTGTACTTCTTCTTGATCAGCTTGATGAAGTACTCCATGATACGCTGGTCGAAGTCCTCCCCGCCTAGATGCGTATCGCCGTTTGTCGACAAAACCTCAAATACGCCATTGTCGATCGTCAGCACGCTCACGTCGAACGTGCCACCGCCCAAGTCGAACACCAAGATGTTCTTCTCGCCGCCCTTCTTGTCCAGACCGTACGCGATCGCGGCCGCCGTAGGCTCGTTGATGATGCGGGCCACATTCAGACCCGCGATCACACCCGCGTCCTTCGTCGCCTGACGCTGCGCGTCGTTGAAGTACGCAGGAACCGTCACCACGGCATCCTTGATCTTCTTCCCCAAATACGCCTCCGCAGTCTCCTTCATCTTGATCAGCACCATCGCGCTGATCTCCTCAGGAGTGAACACCTTCACCTCGCCATCCTTCACCTTCACCTGGATGTTCGGCTTGCCATCCTTGTTCACGATCTTGAACGGGAACAGCTTCAGGTCCTTCTGGACCTCCTTGTCCTCGAACTTCCGCCCGATCAAACGTTTCACATCAAACACCGTGCGCTCCGGGTTCACAGCGGCCTGATTCTTCGCCGCCTCACCAATCAGCCGCTCGTTGTCCGTGAACGCCACCCACGACGGCGTGATGCGGTTGCCCTGGTCGTTGGCGATGATCTCCACATGCCCGTTCTTGTACACACCCACACACGAATACGTCGTGCCGAGGTCGATTCCGATCACCGTGCCCAGCTTCGCCGCCTCCTCCGCCGCGCCATAGCATCCCACCACCCCGGCCGCGAACAGCACGCCCAGCACCAACAACGTCTGGCGCCCCATGCTGGCTGCCCCCTCCCACTGCCAATCCACCAAACCCTAAACTCACCGCGACCTCGTAGAAAACCCAACACTCAAACAAACCACAGCAACACCAACAGCAACTCCACTGAGGATATCTGCAGAAACTAATGCTACGAATGCACAACAGATTTCGGTGCCAAGGCGCGCGTAGTGTAACGCAATGGCAGCCACAAATCTCAGTTACAATACGAGGAGGGAGCACGAATGCTGCGTATCAATCAATAAGTTAGGGCTGACAACCCTCCTTGTTTCTGGAAATTTCTCACTTTGGCTTCAGTGTGTGACGTCAGTTGGTTGCCACTTGGACTGTCGGTGTGAACTCACCAGCGTGGCTAGGCGGTCTGGTTGGCCCAGAGGTGCACCTTCCATGTCAGACCAGACGCTGATTGGTCGACAGGCATTATCATCGCGTCATTCCGGCGGGCAGGCTCGCCATTGGTGCATACCCGTCACGAAGCGACGCGGCACCTGCCACGGTGGCATCACACATGCTGTCATTGTTGACTACGGGGCCGAGTGGACCTGTGGCCATAAAGGTAACTACTGTACACAAAATAAAATAAGTTAGTGGAATTAGGTTGCCCTATATTAATTTCATCACATTCGACACTACATAAATATTTATTGTTATTGTACATTACAAAAATGCACTACTTTTGAATTAGAGATTTTTGAAATTAGGACTCATGGACCTGCATGTATATAAATGGAAAGGTCTGTAGAAATAATTGTTGACTTTGATGGCTTGTAAAGTAACTTTCTTGGGATAAGGCAACCTAATTGTTAACCCCTAAAAGCCCAAGTGGTTAGGAATGTGTTATAAAATATAAGTTCTATAATATTTTTGAAGTTTGCATTAAAGAAGATAATGTGAAGCATGAAAATTAGAAAGTATCCATGCAATCAAAATCATAAAAATATTTTTAGATTCTCTTCAAATGAATTTTGAAGATAGAACTTCAAAAATTCACCAAAAATACAATTTCTATCTTTAACAATCGGATTTTTTTTTAATTGGTCAAAATCTTGTTTTTTATTGATTTGAGGAAAAATGCCTAAGATCTAGTAATGTAAACATCAACAATTTTCTAAAATAGTAAGTTTTTCAACACTAGGTCAATTCTAAACTCTTTGTGCTATTTTTCTTATAATTTTTGTTTCATCGTAGCGATCTTAGTTTTGAATAAAAATATTGAAAGACAATGCAATCTTCTTTTAAATTGAAAAAAGAAACTTAAAAAAAAAAATCTTCCCAAAAATGCTGCCGAAAGTTAGGCAACAACCCCAAAATGGTCGCTCAAGCACTTAGAGGTTAATGCAATTTGATTTCACTATTTTGCGTACACCTAATATAGGATATGCTCACACTTAGCCTTATTATGAAAGAACTTCCAAATAAAGGTAATACTCCAAGTACCATCCTTTTTTTTTTAATTTTAACAAAGTATCAGGATGGCAATCACTTAAAATCTGGTGAAGCAATGAATTTCTACATTCATCCATCTTTTGAATCCAAAAACACTTTTCAATCTTATGCATGCACTTTTTCATCCAAACTTGACAATTTCATCCTTATTTTTAATAAAAAATATAATTCTTTTGGTGAAAAAATATTATTTTTGTCTGGCAAGAACTGGATATTTATTTTGAAATGGTGCAATTTGGTCCTATGGTGCCAAAAAAAAAAGGGTTGATGAATACTCTTTAGTTCGCTCTTCAAGTGACCTTTTAAAAGCTAATTACATTTAGAGGGAAGCTAAACTCTTTGAAACAATTTTCATTAAGTTTTATTAGGAAGAAAAATCGAATTGGTATTTAACCCAAATCGATTCATATTTTGTGAACCTTTGTGGAATTTATTTAGTTACAAATTTTTGAAGTTGATATGCATTGGTCACTAAAAGCAACCACCTCTTGAAATGTACATTGTTGGTGCATTAATCCTTTAGTGACCGTGGTTGATTTGGGAGGCAAGCATAGTTTTCCAAGAAAATGAATTTTGTGTCCATTCTAAAAATGCAGTCTTAGATCAAATTGTACGAGGTGTTTCCATAAGGGAGATTCTTCAACCTAACAAAAAATCAAACTCATCCAACGGTACAAATTGCTATAAATGAGATAGGAGGTCCATAAATCAACCTTTTCAAAGCTAAAATTGAATTTTGGGAAGGGAAACATCTTTAAATATTTTTTAGTAAATTTTCGTCAAAAGACAAATAGAATAGGCATCTAACCCAAGTCGTTTCATATTTTTTCAAGCTTTGTGAAATTAGTTACAAATTTTTTAAGTTCACAAAAAATGGTCATATGTGGTCATCCAAACAAATATCCTTCTAAAATGCACTGATTTGGTACATTGAAGAAAGTGAAATGTACCTCTAAATCATGTTTGCTTCTAGAGCCTTGTTGGAGTTTGAGTTGCTTTCCTTAATTCTAAAAAATCATTGACTTGAATGGCCCTTTAGAATTTGCGCTACATAAATACCGATGCATAAGTTTACTTTGGGACTACAAAGCATTCATGAGACTACAAAGCAACACTTGTGCCTTGTCAAGACATCAAGTTCCAAAAAAATCTCACAATTTGGTTGATATTTTTTTGTATTTTTGTTGAAGACTTCCCATTTGAAGGTTTAGGCCATTTGAGTTTGCAACCTCATAGCTAATTCATCAATGCTCTAATTCTCTTGAAATTGGTTTTGTTTGAAGCGCACAAAGACATTCTAATTGCGTTCTTCTTTGAGATATTTGTGATCAAATGTATTTTGAACAATATTAGACCGAGAGTCCAAAAATCAACCAAAAAGTGGTGGACCGGTCACTAAAGGGTTAACAGAAAACAAAATGTACCTCTGCCTTAGTGGTGGCTTTGAGAGCACCCTACGTTACTTGTTGTTTGCACTTACTTCTATGTAACAGGGAGACAGAGCTGATTAGTGATCGAGGAATTGCACACTCCAAAGAAAATACTCGCAATCATTTAAGATTTCAAGTCACAACCCAACACAATTATGATCAATTTCTCTTGAAAACTCCACAAGGAACTTGCACAGTGATCCCCCCAAAATGAATGAAATTAGTCGAACTGGAATTAATATTTTCTATTGTGCTCCGTTTTGAAGCTTGCACAAGTTGTCTGCATTGTTTACAATGTTCTTTCCTCCGTTTGTTGATGAGTGAGCTTCTATCTATCTACTCACGCTCGATTGATGGCTCAATTCAACGTTGGTTTGCAGATTCTTAAGGCTTATATATATGTAAACCACCGCCAGAAGTTCCCCGTTCAATTTCCGGGCGGGTTCTGAATGCAGCAAGATCGTAATGCCCGATTACGCAGTTCTGCCCGCATAATCGGGCAATACGGATTTTTCATCCGAATTCAATCTCATCGCGTATTGTTCATCCAAATTTGGCAGCAGTTTACGTCGGGCAATGCCTCATGTCGTCCGACATTTTGGGAATAAAAACGCCTCCTCGACGGCTCTTTTTTTTCCCAAAATGCCCTCCTCCTCAGGCATTGCCCTATGCAAAGGAACTTCTTGTAAAATTAATGGAGAAACTTGTGTGAAGTTATATATTTCAGATTCAAGAATGTCGCTTCAATCATCGACAGATGCGCAAATGGAGCTTTGAGATCCACATCAATTGACAAAGATGACCTCTCAGTTATCAAAATTCCTGGTGTAGCACCTGCAGTACGAAACCTTCACATTCTCATGTCGAGAATTCAGCATTTGTCTTCGTTGAACTCTTCATTCTGACCTGCATTCCGCCGAACCAGCTTCACAAGCAGGAAATCCTCCGATCCTCACTCTCAGAAACCTCAACTCAACCATCAACAAGTAAGCTTATTCCCATGGGTGGGTGTAACTTAATTCGTGGGTAAGGTGGGTAAGGTAGGGTGCTCTAAAAGCGACCACTAACACAGAGGTACATTTCGCTTTCTTCAATGTACCAAAAGTGTACATTTCAGGAGGTGATTGCTTTTAGCAACCATGACATTTCAACTTCAAAAAATTTTAACTACCGTAATTCACAAAAGGTTCAAGAAATATGCAACAACTTGGGATAAAATGTCAATTCCATTTTTCTTCCTATAGAAATTTAGTTAAAATTGTTTCAAGGAATTTAACTTCCCTCCAAATGCAATCAACTCTTAAGAGGTTGCTTTAAGAGCAACTTACTACCTTTACCTCCAAAGCATCTCCTTGTCTAAAACTGCCATCATTACTTTGTGAACATCTCCAAAGTCAATATATACCTCTGTTGAAGAAACAATTTTAGAACTTCTACTAAAAATACTTTGACCCTTCATAACTTTTGCATATGGTGTTCAAATGTCGTGTTTTTTGGTGTGTTGGAACCTCCTTTCATTTGCCAATAAGGAAATATAAAAAATTGATCAATCTAATTATAGTAGCTATTGAGAGAACCAAAAAGTGGCGCTTTGGGGGTGTCTACATTAATGTCCCACAACATGCTCCAATATGAAAGACCAATCTGAACCCCATTACAAGAAGTTTGAGCCCTGAAGAGGTCCATCAATTCCTCAACAGCAGGGAACATTGACCAAAAATAAAATAGAATTAAACTATTTTTTTTTAATTATTAAAAAAAAAAAGCTAACGGTAGGGCATGGATGGCACAGGACAATTTAAATAATGATTTTGAAAAAAGGGTAGAAATATTAAAAAATTAAATGTAACTTTTAAATTAAATGTAACTTTTAAATTGAATCCGAAATTACAAAATTAATAAAATAATCACAATCTGGTGTGAAACTACCTAGTGCTCCCGCTAGTGCTACATCAAATTGTAATTATTTGATCATTATCTTTTTTTCATTTACAAAATTTATTTTTTTGATAATTTTTAAATATTCATAAAATATTCATAAAAGTATTATTAATATTTAATTATTTTTAATTATTAAATAATCTAGCTAGCACTAGTCAGGCCCACAACTTACAGTAGGGAACCTTTTCTTAATGGCCCTTTCAAGGTTTGAAATTTTTCCTAATGCTTAGGATTTCAACGTCCATAATTTGAACATTGAGAGACGTTTGAGGGGCTTTCTGACCACAAAACTTTCCATTCATCTAAATCAATGCTTCACTTCCTCATTTAAATTTTTTTTGTATACCATACTTTACTAGTAGCTGAGGCACTCAATGCGTAATATTTAATTAAAGTCCAATAATAAAGTTAGGCAAGACTAAAATTTAATTTATGCTATTTAGGCAACCATTCAAAATTGAACATTTTGAATAGGCATCTAGTAAGGTTTAAATACTTCATTTAATGGTTTCGAGGAGGACAAGAAGCTATCTTGTTCATAATTGCATAGAATATTGAAATAGGATTGCCATAAATGGCCAACACATGTCTCTAAAGAAGGATATTGTGATTCTTCTTCCATCAGTTGCAATTTCCAAAAATTAGGGAAGACAAGGGGATAGTATCTTTAAAAATTAGGCAATAATTATTATAATTACTTTCTACCAAAGTTACTAATAAGGTATGGTAATATATTTGATGAAAATGAGTTTTTTTGAAAATTTTAGATCTAGAAAGTAACATACCATCCAAAAAAATGAAGCCTCTAGAAGGCCACCAGATAGTGATATCCTTAAGTATTTCCATGTCACCATTGGACCTATAGAATCTCACTTACTATGTACTCACCTTGTCTAACTTTAACAAGGGTGAAGTCAAGATTTAATAATTAGAATGTATTAGTCCTAAATCTAAGTTTGATTATTAATCAACTCAAGGTACAAGGTGTTTAATAAACTCTAATGTATATCCAACTCAATTGGGTTATTAATCAACTTTGATGTGTTTAATCCAATTGGGTACACTTTAGAGTTCATTAAACACATCAAAAGTTGATTAATAAACCAACTCTAATGTGTATCCAATACATCAATCCATTAACACATCAGAGTCTTGAGGGGTGCACTTAGTCATTTAGTTCTACTATAACAAACCACAAGTGAACAAGTGGTTTCTAATAAACTATAATTTCAACCTAAAATTTTGAACATTTTTTAATAATTACTATAGGTTTCTATTGCCGAAATTTCCAACTCAAATAAAATATGAAATGATTTCTAAAAGAGGTTGAAAATGAACTAAAATGGCATATTTTTCAACTCAAATAATTATAAAGAACACATTTAGATGACCATTGAATCAATATTCAACTCAAAATGAGCTTTCAATAGAGAGTTATTTTTAGGAATTTTTTGTTCATTTTTTAGACAAATTTTTCTTATATAATATAGGGGTGTGAAAGTTATTTTTTAGTTCTACAGTGTATCTTTTTACTTCAAAAATTTATAAATTTTTATTATTAAGAAATAAAAATATCAAAAAATTCAAAACATAAACTTTCAAACTAGGAAAATCAATTCATATTTGTTTTATTTTGTTTTATTTAAAATTCAAAAAGTATATAGGGGTCCAAAGTTTTGTTCGCACGTGGTTTCTAATGGACACTCTAAGTGACCCCCCTGAGATCAGAGTTCATTAAACACATTAATAATTGGTTAACAACCCAACTCTTATATTGATGTATCAAAACATCAATCCATTAACACATCAGAGTTCAATAAAAACATCATTTTATGTTTAATTAGTCCATCAGTTCATGTTTAATCAATTTATGTGTTCAAAAACAATTAAAACAAAATTTGTTATAAATCACATGGAAGAGTTCATTATACATATAAGGTAGGTGGCTCAATTTGCGACCCGCTTCTTGGAACCATCCCTACAAAAGGTTATGAAATGGACACTAAGCATTTATGAAATGGGCTTTTGATAATGTGAGAGTTTAATAAGGTTTGTTAGATGTTGATTATACTTCACATATGGTGTAATAAGAGCCAGGGTGGGTTGATTTCAAACTAAGAGTGGATGCAAGACAAGTGTCCGCTTCATTTTTGCAAGAAACACATTTACGACTGAACACCCTTTCACTAAAATGATTCTCAGTCGCTCATTAATTCTTGGATTGATATGAAATTTTAGCCACACAAACTAGACTAGTAGGCGCAACTTTTCCAACAAAAATATTGAAAACGGACCTTGGATGAAGAAGTTATAAGCCGCCGAAGTTCATTATGATTGAAGAATGTTGGGATTTAGAACTTCGAATTGCTCCCAAACATTCAAAACAACTTGAATTGCCATGAAAATTTTACCACAATAACTAGACTTCAAGGGGAACATATCCCAACAAATTTTACTGAAAACAAACTTAGAATGAAGGAGACAGAAGCCCCCAAAGCTGCAACCAGCAAATGCAATTTGGTGAATTCAAATGGAACTTGTGAACTTCGATTGGATCCCAAAAAATCAGTAGAACCCGGATTGATCTGAAAATTTTATCACACAAACCAAAATAAAGAGAACAAATTTCCCAACAAGTTTTATTGAATTTGGAAATCGGATGCAAAAGTTACAACACTTTGAATTGGACTTGAAAGTATGTGAAGACAATATTGGTTCCTTGGGGCGTTTAGGGCTTCAGTTTAGTAAAGGTCACATTTAGGAACCTTAAGTAATACTTTTTCAATGCTTCACTGCTTGTTTTTGGTCACGCCATATCTTTTTCCAGACCATGCGTGTGTAGGTTTTCCAAGGCCTACGATCACAAATAGGTGCCTATGGCAGAATTCTTTGAAAATTCATAAGTAATTCATAAATGCTCCGAAAAATATGAAACCACTTGTGTTAGATTTTGCATCAATTCTTCTTCAAGTGAAAAATAAGAAAAAATATTTTTGTGCCTCTAAAATACATCAAAAAGTCCTAACAGCCCTTAAACTGTCGCTTTTTGAGCCACCTACCTTAGATTAATTACAACTCAACGGACAAGGTGTGAATCAAATTCCATTTCATTTGCTAAAAAAAAAAGTGTTAATCAAACTTGGGTTATTAACCCCTAAGCACCCGACACACTAAAATGTGGCCTCTCAAAATTGAAAGATTTCCTTGTTTGACTATTATAATCTTTTCAACGGTACAATCAAAGGACATGTCCTTTTCTCAAGAACTCCAAGCATGTCTGCACTACCAATCAATACGGTCAATTTATGAAGACCTCTTTTTAGGTGATAGTTTGATTGGAATGAATTCAAAAGGGTTTGGATTTTTGTAAACAAACATTAGGCACTCAAGGATTAATCAACTCAAAATACAAGGTACATTAGAGTACAAGGTGCTTAACAATGAATTCTAAACTTAAAGTACAAAGTGTTTAATAATCAAGGGCAAGGTGCATTAGAGTTAGAATACACTTCCAATACTCGGATTTTGAGCCCCTATATACATTGATAATCATCAGACATCCCAACATAAAGTGAGCAACAATAGAGGAAATTTGAAATTACGTTGACCATATGGTAATGCAACTTATGACGTGTAGTTTATTATTTTTAGTCTTTTCCTCACTAGTTTAGGGACTTAAGGTTTGTTAGCTAGGATTTTGGTCTTTCCTTTTTTCCATCTTGATTTTCAATGCACAACTCTCCTTTGATCTTGGGCTTCCACATCAATGTGCCTCTTCTAGATCTTCTTTCTCTCTTCTTGTTTTTTGTCATCCACGACCATTATGTTGTAAACACATTGTATTGTTCTATGGTTCTATCATTTACCTTCATAACAGAAGATGCAATTTGGGTTTAAGCATTGTTCCATTTACTTGTGCTTTTCAACTTCTAATGTTATATATACTTACGTGTGTGCTAAAAATTGTGCTTAGTTTTTATAGGGCTCAAAGTCATTTTTTAGGTGGTGGTTTCATTGTTTTGCACATTTTTATAATATGTAAATATGTATTTGGATTTGCAAAAATATAAATATTTCTTCTATAAAAAAGAACCTTGAAATGCTCTAACTGCATTTTTGTAATTAATAATAGGGTTCTCAATAACACTACAAATTAGAAATTTACATGATTGAAAGATGTCTAAAATCCAAGGGACTTGAAAGAATATCCCTCCATAAAATATGTTAGTCATGCACATGAATGCCAAAAAAATTAGGGAGTTCATGACCCTTTGGAAATTACATTGATTGTCAAAAAGCTTTGCTTAGAATTATGAAAAAACTAGTTGAAACCTTTTGTCTTGAGTGTAAACTTCATTGCTCTATAAAAACCACCAATATACAAGATAGACTTTTTTGGCCCAATTTCAACACTTTTAGCACCCATTCCAATATGAGTGGCTCTCTCCTTACTTGTAAAAGTGAATGTGTTTTTTGTTATCACCATAGATGTAACACTATATAAATAATAAAATTGTAGGACATCTGATTTTTTAAAGATTGAATTTGAGCTATTCAAATTTTATTTCATGTTTGGTATATAGGTACATAACATTTTTATTAGAGCTATTTCAAACTTAGGAATGCAAGCAATTTATGTAGCATGATTTATATAGATTGAAGGGATATTGTTGATTCTATTAAAACATGCATGAAAGTGGTATAAAGTATGTCTGTAATACATAAAGCAATTTTTAAGCATTTTTGGCTTTAGACCAAAGGAAAGTAGGCATTATGTCAAGAGAAGCTATAAATGAGAAATTTTGATACTAATCTTACCTTGAAAGCAAGTCACTTTTTGAATTCAGAAATAGAATAATAACGAATATCTTTTGATTCTTGTTCTACATTCTCATGGACTTGACCATTCTTGTGTGCCATAGTGGCAATTTTATGTTCCATTTGTTTGCAACGTGTCTTCTTACAATCATTGTCATTGTTGGGCACTTAGCTCATTAGATGTTTTGGGGGGCATTGGAGGGCCGTTTCAAGCTTGTTCTCCATTCTATGAACCAACCATTGCTATCCTAAATAAATAATAATAATAAAATTATTTAAAAAATTCCAAAGAATTTTTTTTCAAAAAATATTAAATTATTTATTATTATTATTATTATTATTATTATTATTTGATGTGAAAGTTTCTCTACCACGTTAGATTGTTGTTGTAGCCAAGTTCCTACAATTTGAGAACTCTAGAGAACTTGCACTTTTGTTGAGTAGATGAATCCCATCTAATGACTCACCATCCTTGTCTTTGCCAAACTTTTCTTATAGTTGTAGGTGGTCACAAGTTGTTGTGCCTATTTTATAATGCATGTACCTCTTTTGGGAAGAGAGTTGCTGATAAAAAACAACATTCAAACCTTTTGCAAGGAACTATAGTAAATTTGTTTTAAAACACTACTTATAGATGAATTATTTTTCAATTTGAAAACATTTTTGGTTTGAAAAATCACAAAATTTTCTTTTTTTTATTAGTGGTATTATAGAACATTCACATTAAAAAAAGAATATCTTAACTTTTGAAAAGGACAAACTAACTTTGCTATCAATATTACATCCCTTTCCGATCTAAATCTTTCATTTTATTAGGAATATTTTATCCTTCTCATGGTTGAATTTGCCTTGAATGCAAGCATATCTTGAGGTAAGTGTATCTAATTGCCCTTATTACTTTAATTTCTTTTATCTAAATTCTTGTCTAAAATGCAAAACTTTAAAACATGAGAGCTTAGGATTTTTTTTGGCACATTTGGCATTTTGGCTGCAATGAAAAATAACAAATTAACAAAGCCTTGACATCTACTCCAACTAGGTGAAACCCCAACCAATGACAATGATTTTTGTTTCCTCCATCAAATTAGATGATTGTGCTTAGGCTATAGATATTGGTAGGAATCAAACAATAGACCTCACAAACTAAGGAAGCCCTAACATCTACTCCAACTAGGCGACACCCTGTCCAATAGCAAGGTTTTTGTTTCCCCCATCAAACTAGATGATTGTGCTTATTTGACTATCCCTTGGGCATAGTTTAAGGATATTTCTTAAACATACACCTCATAGGCCCAAGAATTCAATGAGTACAATAGTTTTTTACTATCCCTTGGGCATAGTTTAAAGATGTTTTTTAGGGATGATTTTGGATATGTCTATAGTCAATACTTTGAAAATTTACAATTTTTTCATAAATTGCCCAAAACTTACAAACTAATATTATGAAGTTGCTTGTTAACTAATATGATGTAACTAATATTATGACCTTTATCAATAAGAACCATTTGCAAATAATTATTCAGGCAATTCTAGGTGTAGTGACCTTAAAAATGCCTCTTTCCATGCAACAAAAAAAATGATTTTGAATGTCACATAACTCCATATTATCACGTGAGTTTAGGATGTGATATTAAAAAGGAATGAGTGCATGCAACTTGCTATTATTGATTCACTGCCGGATAACAGCCGGATATGGGCGGGGTATTGCAATTTCACTGTTCAGTGTTTGCGCTAGGGTTTCCGATTGCAGCTCGTTGATCTGCGATGTCTCGTCTGCCAGTGCACCCTCTCTGTTTGCGAACAATTTGAATGCGACGTGTTCTTATCAAGTGGATCGGTTTGAGTTGTCGCTGTCTTTGCGGATTAGCTTTGCGAAACATTCTGAAAAGGTTGCTTGAATGGTAACGGTTAAGCCGAAGCAGTATCCGATCTGCGAGATCGTCACGGGAACAATGCGGTGGAACTGAGATTTGAGCTCGGAGAAGACAGCTTACAGGTGAGGTTGCTTGTTAACTACTGCCATTGCACAAGAATTTCTTTTTGAAACTAGCTGAGGGAGGCTCAAGGAGAATCTGAGGAAAAACATCGCAGTGGCCAATGCAAGAACTTTCTGTATTTCTTGTAGTGGATGTTTCCATTTTGCATTCTTCGGAAGGTCGATCTGTAGGAGTTTGGTGACTTTAAACCTATGCAGATCTTATTTAAAGAAAATTGAATTGATTTTAAAAAATGTCTCTTTATTCCGTGGCAGGGGTTGAATTTAAGGGATACTTTTAGGGATTGCTGCTAGGGCCGAGCATTTGGTGAACTATGTTGTGAAGCGTAGACCTTCTGCAAGCGATACACTGCTTTGATAATGACTGAGAATTTTCTTATTGTGAGTGCAGCAGGAGGGATCCAGTATCGGAGGTGTCTAATAAGGGAGAGGAGGCAAGATTCTGGAGAAGGTGAGCACCGTTGCGATCGGAATAGGGACTCAAATTGTGAGGTGGAGTGGCAGCCATGGAGGATGTTGAGAGTGGATGGGAGGAGCTCCGCAAGGAGGCACGAAAACTTGAGGGCGACCTTGATGTCAAGCTGTCTTCGTATGCGAAGCTTGGAGGCATGCTTTCCCATGGAGGTCAGTAGTCACTGCCTTTTGCATATCGCCATTTTTGGATCACTTGCTGTGGTGCATACTCGCTGCCGAAGACACTCTAGTATCTCTACTATAAGATATAGTAGTATCCCTGTAAAGCAGTCTCGTGAAGTGCTCGTTGCAGAGTTGTAAGTAGTGCATAAATAAGTAAGACACTAAAAGCTTGTAATCACCTCTGAATATCACAGATAAATCGCAGAGATAGATACGATCGAAACAGAAACATATGGACTAATGTTTATCAAATTTTCCTGCCACTCAGGATTTCAACATCAATAGCCTAATATTTACAAAATTGGAGTTGATCACATTATTGTGCTCTTCACAAGGATTTTGAATGCTACACAAATAATCATTATATCATGATGATGCCCACATTATTATATCACGTATTGTCTTCTACGGGTTGGTTTATCCTAGATTTATCTTGTTCTTTGGTTTACGTCTCATGGCTTGTAATGCTAACTATGTGAGATTGGATCTGCAGGTGATGTAGGAGGGGATGGGTCCTGGAAGTCAATGGAGATGGAGATTGAATCATTACTGGAGAAGTTGCTTGATATCAATGATTCTATGAGTCGATGTGTGGCGGCTGCCACTTCGACCACCTCCGTGACGCAGAAACTTGCTCGACATCGGGATATTCTACATGAATTTACTCAGGTTATTAACTGGCCTAGTAGAGCCTTTTTATACCTGGACTGTGCGACTATTGAGTTTTGGTTTAAAAATCTATGATTTCCGGTATGGTTGACTAGTGTTGTGGATAAGCAGATTCTCTTAAAAGTGGCAAAAGCTCTCAGTAAACACTTTTACATATCTCTTAGTTACTCTCGGAATGGCTGACGAGTCTTTTGCTTTCACCTCTGTTCCTTGAGAATGCAGTCTCTGGATCTTGTGATCACTATGTAGTGGTCAAGCTAAGTTTGCTCTGACTGAATTTGCAGTGGCGTGCGAGAAAGACGTCACAAGGTTTAGTATGAAATACTTCTGTTTTCTAGGAGATGACATGTTTGTTGTTATCTATCCGAGGATATTCTTTTATTGGGGTGACACGATTGCTAGGTTCTATGTTAATGATTTTTGTCAATGATTTTTCTTCATTTGAACGGCAGGAGTTTCGACGAACACGAAACAACATAAGCTCCATGCGAGAGCATGCTGAACTTCTGACATCTGTTCGTAATGACATTAGCGAGTATAAGGTACCTTCCGTCGTCTTGACAAACCATTTATTTAATTCGATGTGAACATATAATATTTTTCTAAGACACAGTTTCTGGCCATGACCAATAGATTTATGAGTGTGACTTGCCTACTAATTGTGCTATTGTTTATAAATCTCTGATTCTTTCAATTCAGCAGGCATCGGGAAGCTTATCACCTGGACCCAGCTTGCTAAGGGAGCGTGGAGCAATCCATGGTAACATTGCTCAGGTGAGTATGTTGTGAAGCGTTGTAGTACTATCAAATATCACGGGGTGCTAGGTTGGTTCTGTATTGCAGTCAGAAACCGATGCTAAGAAATGTCTGCATTGTCCTGCAGTTCAATATTTTGTCAATGAAGCGTCTGAACTTCCACCTTTATGAGAGGATACTGAAAAGTGCATCGTTTTATGTTTATTAGTCTTTCTAACTTTACTAAGGTAGTAGAAGTTTTACGTGTGATTTCGTCAGATGGACGAGGTGATCAACGTAGCTCAGACTGCGAAAGGAGCACTAGGGGCGCAACGAACAACCTTCGTGGAAATTCAGGGCAAAGTGAAGCAACTGGGTGATCGTTTTCCTGCTATTCGAGGGATATTAGGTCTTCCACCATTCACACTTTTGAGCTTCATGACCTAGTATTTGTGAAACTCTAATGGTATTACCAAGAGCAATTTGATCCATCGCTTTGTATTTTACAATGTGCTTGTCTGACGTGATGGAAATTTTAGGGTATGACATTTTATCTGCTAGTTTTGCTCTAGTATTCCAGTGATAAATTCACGACATTTGTACCCTGATCTCATTAATGTGATTGTAGCTCAGGGATACGACTTAAGTGAGTTTTCTTCGTGAGTTTTGCAGGGGCAATCAGACGGAAAAAATCGAAGGACACCTTGATCTTAGCAGGCGTTATCACTGCTTGCACTCTGTTCATCATCATTTACTGGTTGTCTAAATAGGCTATTTGGAATCAGATGATTTTCTAGGTCGGAAGTCCGTTAGAAACTCAGATTGTAATGTATAAAGAAGTTGTGTAATTTAGTCTGGGTACAAGCTCGATTCCCAAGCTGTGTGAGTCTTATTTTTTGATACTCTTTGGGAATTTGCATCCAAGTAAAGCTCATATGCTAAAGAGAAAAGAAATTTCTAGAAATGTTGTAGATGTCATTGAAAATGAAGTATTGGAACGCCATGGACATAACTGTGATAGTGAGTGTCATGGAGCAGACACCTTGAGAGTTCGAAGATCTCCATTGGAATAATCTTAGATGCCCGTGGGCATGCACTGTGAGACCCTGTCCTCTGGGAAGGGTCTTTATTGCCAAAATCGACCTTGGCAGCAATCCCAATGCAAAGTTTCACCGGTTTCACACTATGTTGTGATCTGTTGAATGATTTTCATTATGGGAGCTACCGGTGTGGAGTTCAGGGTTTGAGATGTCTTCTGCCTCCGCCTCGGGCTTCTATGTGCCGTTGCTTTGTGTCCTTCCGCTTGAGGCTTGGGAGCGTTGCCGTCTTCCTCCTTTTGCCTCAAGCTTCTCTGCTTGGTGTGTCCTTGAGTGAAAGAAATATGCGTAAATTGTTTCCTAGTGGTACAATTTACTTCCTATGTGCGGCGAATCGGTGGTCTTGACATGCTATAGAAAATGGACATGATCCTTCACAAGCTGCAACGTTAAACTTGGAGGGTCTGATAAGAGTTTATTCCTCTTGCATATGCTCATACGTCCAGTTATATTTTTTGCTTAGCTCAAGTTAAGATTCTTGTATTGGGGCTTTGAAGTGGAACCATTGGTATTGTGTTGCTTTTGTACCAGAGTCAATAAAATATTGTTTGATAATCCCTTTGTAATGTTGATTGGGTTCACCTTCTTGATTTCATTTATTAGGTGTTGCACATTGGGAAGGGCCTCTATTGCCTCAAGGTCCAAAATCAACCTTGGATCAAGTTCCAATAAAAGTTTCATTGGTTTTACACAATGTAAACTTCCTATTTGTAAGGCAAGTACAAAATCATTATTAATAAAAAAAGGTCACATCTAGATTCTTATCTAAAATGAAGACACTAATTTTGAGGATGTCCAATATAAGGTTTTAACATTAGAACTTTGTGTCAATTTATAGTTCACCTATCATAGTATTCAAAGAATTCATAGCTTATTCTTATGTTGTCAAAATAATGCATCATAAATTATATTGGAATCCTTTTTCAAATATCAATTCAACCCAATAGAAACAATTTTTGCCATTTAACCCCTAAACGTCAAAGACTATGTTTTCACCAAAACTGCTCCAAAACTGCCTTTGCATTTACAAGCACCAAATTTTAGATTAAAAACATTTCTGGACAAATGTACCTGTAGGATCTTCTAGTAAAGTAGTTAGAGAAGATGTGGAAAAAAATTCAGAATTTTCTACCGTGTAGATTGCAAGATATTAATGTTTGAAGTAACAGAAATCCTTTTTTTGGCCATGTGAAAATATGGGCAGCTGCACTTCAAAAGGTCACATTTGTATGAAAAGATGTCCCAAATGATGGTTACTCTTTGGATTCATTCCTCAAGTCAAGTTGGCTACATGCTTGAAAAATTTTAGATCATTTAGAATTGTAGAGGGTAAGTAGGAAAAAAATTGTAAGTAGAAAGAAGTAGAGAATGATTAAAAGTACTAAATTGTTAACAATTTATTTATAGAATTGAAAAATGTCAATCCCAATGGTTGTAATGTTGTACTCCATAATAAACAATATACACCTAATGTTTTTGGGTTTTTTTCAAAAATATTTAAAATCGAGTTAAATAAAGGACTTCCGAGTTTATTTTAGATATAGAAATTCCATAACTACCGAAAAACTAACCCAAACTAAAATTCTTCATAACTTTCATCTCATTAATCAAAATGGAATGATTCAAAGCTTACCACATATATAAAAATCTAGAGAGTCATTTTCAAATTTTTATTTTTTTAAAAAGTGATTTTCAAAAAAGTTTTTTTTTTGCCTGAGCTTCCCGTTGAACACTGAAAATTACATATCATGCAATAACTTTTGAACCATGTAGTCAAAAGTTATGAAAATTGTTGGACCTTAAAGCTACTCCTTGTCCCTATATTTTGTGAAATTTTCAAAGAAAAAAAAGAAAAACTCTGTCTATAGTGAGCTTCCCAAAATTGCTATGTTGCCAAAAAAATGTTATTTGGATGTTTAGGGGTTAATAGTAATTATGCTAAGTGCAAAAATTGTCATACATATTTATCAGATTGGTTTTGTGGTGTCATATTAACACAACTAATGCTCAAAAGTTGCTTCTCCTTTTGTTCTATCCCACAATTTTTTTTTCCTACCTTAATGACTGTGTAGATTGAATGTATGGGACTTGAGGTTTCATTGCAAAGTTGTTTGAGTGTTATTGTTTCAAATTTATTCCATCTTTTCTAATATGTTTTGAGAATTATGAAGCTGTTTGGTGGTTATACCATTAATTTTTAGACGGTAACAAATTGGAGTTGAAGAAGATTGCAAATAAACCACCTTTTTGGTTCTCTATAATTATTTATAGATTTATTTCTCTAAACCTACAAACTTTTTTAGAAGACCATGGCATGAAATTCCAAGGGGATTTGACATACTGGGGTTTGGCCAATGGTCCTACTCCTTCACCCAATGTGCACCCAAGCCTTCACCTTTTTGACTAGCACAACTTGTGCATCTTCCTCTAGCCTTAGTCAACCTAGCCTACCCCTCGAGTTGATTTTTGCCTAAAACAAATTCATATTTAACTTTCTTCACTTGACACTAGATTGAAATAAAAATTATATATACCTAAAGCTCTTGCAAAATTATATGTCTTCCAAAAGTTTCAAAAAAATCAAACACAAATTCAGCTTATAGAAACCTACCCCAACTCCAAATTGTCTCTTGAGGGAACAATGGTCCTTCAAGGGTTAGAGATTTCTATACGAGAGCTCATCTAAATGATATTTTTTTCGTTGTTTAGTGGATTTAGCTTCCTCTTGAGGGTGTCCTTGTAGCATCAAAGGATCCAAGGGTTGGAATAGGTGCTATGGTAATTATGATTATTTAATAATAAAAATTTAAGCTAAACCTTTGAATTATGCTTTTAGTCTAAACAAGACTCTCAAAAAACTCTCTACATAAATATGTTGAGGTCTGAACAAGCAACTTTCAAAGGTAAATTGAAGACTACATAGAAAGTTATTACAAAACCGTTGAGATTAAAAACAAAGATTGTATTCTTATTATTTCAAAACTCTCTCTTCTTTGTATACAACTTTAGGCCCAACCTAAAAGATTCTACTAAAAGTTATTGAATATTGGGTAGGCTTTAGTTTATCATGATAGAGTCAATGAAATTGATGTACCTTTTGAAGCACATTGATCACATTTGCTACTAGTTCCTATTTGCACTTGTTATTGGTTCATCTATGGCATGAATCTAACACTCTTTTCATCTCATATTCTTCAAGATTGTTGATTTCAATGAGGGGTGATGTGGTTGCATTCTTTTTGGTACATTTGACTCTTTATATGGTTTGAAGAGGAAAACGTGAAAAATTAGGTGCATTCTAATAAAATTGGGAGTTTCAATCTATAAGTAACTAGATTGACTTGTCATTGAATAAAAAATGGTCTTGATTGATGGTAGTTTAATTTACCACATGGTCGGGTACTCTAAATGATGTGCTGAAAGAGCTAAACTTTCTCATTGATTTATAATGAAGGTGAATTATTCTCTTCCAAACCCCTCTATTGATGCCTAACAACAATCTTGATCTTCTTGTAAATGGAATTTCATGATTTTTTGGAGTTGTAGTAATCACATCACCAAGTCTTTGATTGTTAGATTTGTCTTTGAAAAATTTAATAAATTGAACTTTGAATGATATCCATAATTGATGTAAAATAATATAAAATGGAATAAATTTGTTGGACTATATTGTTATATGCAAATTTAGCCAATGTCAAATATGAAGTTTAGTCATCTTGTTGATAATTGATAGTGCAATGTAAATATTGTTCCAACTCCCAATATTTGATTGATGTGCTCAATTTAACCATTAGTTTGAGTGTAGAAAGTAGAAGAAATTATTTTATCTACTTTTTGAATTTTAAGGAGAAATCTCCAAAATTTGTACACAAATTACAATCTTCAATTCAAGATGGTATCATTTGGCAATTTACAAATCATGATATCAGTAGATGTTGTCCAAATTTCCAAAACAATCTTATTGTTTCTTCTCTAATGAATGGCTTCTTATAAGGGACAAAATGCATCATTTTTATTAGTTGATCCACAATAATTTATATATGATATCAAAAGAACTTGATGGTAGTAAGTAGGTGATGAAATCCATAGAAACCAAAGACTATAGCTAGTTGAGAATAGGTAATGGTTGTAAGAATTCATATTGTTGATGTTATGAATTTTTGAATCTTAAATAAGTGTCACAAGAGAGTACAAATTCTTTTACAACCTTCAAAATGTGATGGCATCTAACATATGATGGCATCTTAAATCTCAAGATATGAATTTTAACATCTTGTTGAATCTAAAATGTATAGCAGCTAAAAAATCATAACAAGCTTGAAAACTTTAAAAGCATAATGAACCTTTTGAAATATATAGGCATTCTTTTAAATACAAGTGATCATCCCAAAGCTTGAATTTTTTGCGGTTGTTATGAGAGAAATGCTTGATGTTAAAATTTAAAGGGTCTAAAGCCAATGTTGTACAAACTTGGTTATAATAAGAAATCATGAGTCCCTTGGCATTGGCATAGTTGTTGCACAAAGTTGGAATTGTTAGGATTTAAATAGAGCCGTTTGTTGTTTGTTATATGTTACTTTTCCACCTTTCTCAATGCCAAATATGATCTATGAGACAAGATATCTAATAATCCTAATTGTTTTCTAGGGTGAAATGTAATTATGAAGTCAAAGTGAGATAATGACATTTCCAACAAGCTTAACAACAATTCAAAATGTGAGTAGACATGAAATATTCAAGATTCTTGTAATTTGTGTATACAATCACATGATGAGAAACACCTTCAAGTAAGTTGTGCCATTCTTGAAATGAATTCATAATAGCAAAGAGTTCTTTATTATAAATCTCATAATTCATCTCAATAGCTGAAAACTTTCTTGAATAAAATGCAATTAGATGGAGTCTTCTTTCTACTTCCATTTGCAATAGGACCGCTAGTAATGCAAAGTTTGAAGTACTAGTCTCCATATAGAATGGTTTTGGAAAAAAATGTGTAAATTAAAGTTGAAGCTATATAGTAAAAGTGAACTCTAGATGTAAAAGAACTTTCTATGCCTCAACTCTCCATTCTAATTTATCTTTGCACATCAACTGAGTTAGCAAAGTAGCTACTTGAAAATAGATTTTGATGAAAATTTGATAGAAATTAGCAAAATCAAGAAAGCATTGCAAATCATGGATTGCACCATTCAAGGAGTTGACCCATTTGAAAGCTCAAATGGCATGACATTGTATTCAAAATGTCAATACCTTATTAGAAATGGAGTCTTCCATTCATCACTTTTTTTTACGTGTGCCAAATTCTACGCTCTACAAAGATCAACCTTAGTGTACATCTTAACTTGTCCAAACTGATCAAGAAGTCCAAATATCAATGACAACAACTAGTAATTTTTTACTCCCAGCTTATTCAATCTATGATAATCAAAGCACATTCGCAAAGATCTATCTTTTCTCTTGACAAAGAATATTTGTGATCCTATTGAGGATTTGGAATGTTGAATAAAGTTATTGACAATATTTTCTTCTATACAATCATTCAATGCAAAAAGTTCATTGTGCTACAGATTGTAAATTGAACCAAATGGTAGTTGGGACCTATTTTGAAGATCAATGGTGCAATTATATAGACAATATTCTTGTAAAATATTGTCATTCTTCTTTTGAATATGTCTTGAAATTCTTTGTATTGATTCTCTCTCTCTCTCTCTCTCTATATATATATATTGAAGAGGTACCTTGTTTGCACATTGGGGTTTGCATAAAGCTTGAGCTTCAATAAATAAAGGTTTGATACACTAGTAGAAAGTGATGACCGATTCAACTAAAAAACAACTCTACGTTGTTTGTTGTAGTACTGGACAGGACTTGTGAATTGTAACAAGTTTTTGTTTTTTCTTCAACAATAGCTAATTCAATTCTGTTGTTTTGGGTACTAGTCACTGTTCTTTTCTTGGAGATGGCCTTTATGAAGAAAAGTCGCTGATGGGGCTTATTTTTGAAATGTAAATTTTTTTAAATACACCTAACAAAAATTCCACTTGAACACTCCAAATTTTGGAGAACTCCCCAGAAAAACCCTATTCACACTTGCCCTTTACAATGTCCATTTCTGCAGTAAAAAGGTTTGCCTTCTTATTCACTGAACTCTAAATTTTTTTTTTCCTAATTTTTTTTCCAGTGGAAAATTCGATAACTTTACAAAACTTAAGGTATAGCCATGTTCATCGTCAACTTCTATGATGTACATGTTATGAGAAGGGTTTTGTCTCTACTTGTAGAAGACATTTCTGTCTCCTACTGCAACGAGTACGTTGCTTTCACTTGCTATCACCTGCCAGTCTATTCTCATGTGTAAATCCCTGACGTACTAAAATGTAAATTGTGACCACATTTGGAATCATCTACAACAAAACTAACGTACTACTGATGCAGGAAAGAAGCTTATAAGAGACAATTCATTTCTTTTCTGCATGATAAACCCAAATATCTTCTATCTGCACACTTGAGTATGGAATGGACGACGATGCACAGAACTCCATTTTTCTGAAACCGACCTCCTCCATTGTTACCTATGTACTTTGGCCCCGTCTTTCATTTTCTACTTTGATTACATGACTTTCCTCCCACCGCAAGAGCATGTTCACTAAAATGAACGATCCACCATCTGAATTCCTTGGCATTTGGTGAAGTCTTCTGCCTAGTTGCATAGATCATGACAAGGACTTCGAAGTCTTCCACTGTGAAGTTGAACAGAATGGCAAATTACGTTTGTGATAGTCCCGATGTCTATCTGCAAAAATTGACCATGAGTCTATAGTAAACAGCGGATGCATTGGTGATCTCCTCAATGGCGCTCTCGTTGCACTAGTACGTAGAAGAAACTTGCCACTTCTTTGAATGAAATTCATTTTTCCATTAACCTGTTCAAGAAAGCCGTCACGTAAGTATTGCACTTCTTTGTTACCTACAAGACGCTCTGCAATTGCTAGTACATTACACTGCATCCCCTGCCAAGCCATTCTTGCTCTTACAATACTTTTGTATGCAATAAGTACGACATACATTTCACTGAAAACATAGAACCTATCTGACATGCCTACAACTTCTTGACTACCGCAATCATCATGACAAAAACGACTACTGTAAATGGTGCTGCTCTTCAGTCCTTGGGAGCAGACATCAACTCGACTTTCTGTACATATATTTCTCTACTAAGCATTACTGAAGATAAGATGGAAGTTGCAAATTGCAATCTGATGAGCATTTCCTCAAGACAACCACTACTTCAAATAAAGAACTATAGCATAAAACATAATAAAAACAAAATTCTGCTTCCACTGCATTTCATTCGTCTTTTGAATCAGGTTCGTTCAATTTCGTACTTGAATACCTCCAAGACTGTGGTGCCCCTGCCTTCCATACCATTTCGTTTCTCCTACGCATGCAATGAGAATTATGAATTCCATATGATGATATCCTGCAACATGCTCACTATGAGCAAGGTCATGCTAGAACAATCTACTTGAATGTCTGTGAAGAGTTATTGAGACTTCCACACGCACACTCAGTTGAAGCTAGCAGAAAGTGCTTCCACTCCAACAGAAGTAACGGCATCCAAAACAACTTTATTTGAAGCACTCTTCAATTTCCCAGAAGTCCACAGTCCCAAGTCCTTCACATGGTATCATCATTATCTCTTGAAAATCAATCACATTTCTGTATTCAACTGTATGCACTCTCCAACAGTGGAAACCGCTGAATAATCACCTGATGTTTCGCCTTGTCAATTAACATCCTCCTAATTCGTCAGGGCCTCATGCATTTGCCTATGCATAGGTAGTTTGCAGTGGACACTCTCCGCATTAACAACCGATGGAGGCATCGGAGGAAGAAAAAACAACCACAGTGAATGGCTTCTACTCATTGCCCAAATACATGTCCGGTCGACAACTGCTTGCAGTCGGGGATTTCGCCTCGTAAGACTCCGCAACATTCTGTATGCATCAAAACATGCTAGTCTGTTACTGTAACAAAGAAAGCAACAAATTCACTTACCAATAAGATCCTTTGCTAAATTCCAATGTAGACATATACCATTGTTGCTAGTCGTTTCTCTAGCACTTATGTCCATGATATGAGTCTTCGTGCACAACAACTCAGCATCTCTACTTGACTGTAAAAGCCGTTGGCCTTCTCCTCAAAAAAACAAACTCTAACACTGTTGTTGCTCGCTGCATGTGCTTCTATTCCCACGCTATAATAAAATCAATTTCATTCGTATATTAACTTGATTGACATTCATATGCAAACAAACTTTCTCCTCCCACTAAACTACGACTGTAAAATACTGGCTTCTACAAGCTCAAAATGGAATCAGGACTGCATTTCTTCTTTAAAAGTAGCCATGTGTGCAATTCAGTACTGCATATGGTAAACTACCATCCCTATGTTCATAGTCAACACTTTCATAGACACGCCTTTATTTTGCACATAATATCACTGCAAAAAATAAATTAACATATTCATCAACGAATGAGGATTACCATTACTGAAGGCAACGGTCTAGTAAGTAAAACTTGATTATTCTTCGTATAGTGAGTACGGGAATAATTGAATGTAAACTTCTTAGACGAATGATTGAATACAACCATGACCCCCTCCTTTCTGAACGATCACGCTGCTCTCATAAGAGCTGCCAGAAACCATAACAACTTTGAGGACATTCAATCACATTTCTTCATTTCTTCCTGCTTACCTACACGAAGTACGCTGATTCTGTCACCACATCACCCATAAGCTACACTACCAAAATCGTACCAAACTAGTGTAATTACTGTTCAAATACAACAACATAGACACATGTATACAAATTATATACCCCGTTGTGGACATCATGGTACAGAAGAAGCTAAAATCTTCAATTTTTACCCACAGCATTGTGAAATCACTTGCCAAACTACAGACTAAAGCACACGCCTTCAATGACCATTGGACGAAAATTCTAAATCTGCAATGAAATTGATTTCTGAGGATCTACAACAACATCAGTTCGACATGTACTCCTCCACATGTCCTTATTCTCTACTTCATTGATTATATTGAACATACCTTACTTCTGTAAAGCGAATTAACTTCAGCAAATCCTTTTACTTCAAAGGAATGACATGTACAAAAGATTTTTTCCCTACGCATTCCAGAAATAATAATATGAAACAATGCAGCCAAGAAAAACGCACCACCTTCATGTTCTGTTCAATCATTCTACCTCCGACAAGATGAACTCACTGTTACAATGACTCTGTGACTGCCGAGGAGGGATTCAGCCAACTGATTTCTTCCAATGTGTACAACTTCCATTCACATTATACATCTCTTGTGTCTTCATTCCATCATTCTATTCTCTGTGAAACATTTGTAAACACTTGTACAACTCTGTGAAGCTTTACCTGAACGCAATCAGAACAATGAACTATAAATTTTTTATCAAAACGAAATCAGAAGGTCATACGTTTCAATCACAGCACTAGGCGTCCTGGAGTTCATTGTTTTGCTTCAAAATTATACTAGTAAATACCTCTTTTAGTAATGAAAACCAGAAAACACATTACTGAACAATCATAACAGTATGTCCTATCAAGACTTCAGCCCTTAATCTTTCCCCAATTTGTAACAAAAGCTATTCCAATATTCAAGCTGTCTTCCAAATATTTTTCCAATGAATTTGCTTCCTAAAAAGTCAAACTATAAAATGCTTCCAAGAAAAAAAAAAATACTATTCATTGACGAGGGGTATCCAAAATCCAGATCTCAATCGGATCCTACAATACATGGTCTCTTTATATCCAAACAATCACCTTAAAAGAAAGACCAAACGTACAGCCACAACTTCTTTATTGAGGCCGCAGTACTGTCTTCTTATGCTCTGTAATCATCTCCAAAGTGCACCAACTTCATTCCAAGTACGAGCACCGCCCAATCCACCACTCTTGGTCCTCTTGTTCCCTCCCACCTGCGAATATCTTCTACTCAATTTCCCTCCCAAGATAACATCATAGTTAGGACTGTTGACGACTTCCATTTCATTAGTCTTCTTCAGAAGACTCTCCAACATCCCTGTCAAAGAACACGGATGCTTCCTCTATCCCCTCACCCAGAATGTCATTCACGTTCACATTCCTACTAGTAGGTAGAGGATCTGGGTTCCTCTCTGATATCACTGATGTAGCAGACAATCCTCCAAATTCATTGTTATCTCCCATTCTAAAAATCTCTCGGTCTTCTTCTTCTTCCATTTCACTGTCTACTCTCCGACCCCTCACCTCAGTGTGGAGGACTACTTTCCAACCTGGCTCATCTTCATCGTCAGAAAAAAAGACTTGCTCACAATTCCTCGGAAAAGCGAAAGACTCGTACCCGAATGGAACAAGTGAGTTGAAATTGGCCATTGTAAAGCCCCACTCATCTTTTTTTACAGTTGCATTTGTACCTCTATAATTTGCTTTAACCCATTCGCAAACAAAAAACAACGTGCAATGCCGATTGTAATTTAGTTCCACAATTTCAAGAATGCGGCCTACATACTCGACTGCTGCATTAATTGGATTCAAATCTTGCCTCCCTGATCGGCATGGTCTGTGGAATGTGGTAGCAACCCCCGAGTCGCATGTTTTACTGAAGTCACCTTCTACACTTCTAACTCTGAAGTGGTAGCCATAAGTGCGAAACTTCCGTGCTTGTAGAGATGGAAGTTTAGAAGAATCCTCCACATCTTCTTCAACGGCAATACCTTGTTGTTTTTTGTCCTCAACTTCTTTTTGCAACCATTCAGAAAATGGAGGGAGTTCTAGGAGATCCACGGGGTAAGGCTCCAATCTTCTTCCGCTTCTTCTTGGGTGCCTGTTACGAAACTCCGCTCGTGCTGCTGCTCTCTCCGTACACATCACTTCATATCTCCTGTCCCACATTCCACAATGTATAGGGACTAAATGAGAAATGGAATTAATACTCGCAAGACCGAAATGAAAAACTAATCTTACATTACATAGTAGAATGGATGTCTCCCAAAAGGACAGTTCATTCCTCTATGCCCTACAGCATCTTGCTCATCCAAATCACCCCACCCCACAATTTAGTGGAATTTTGTTAGAATCACATCCACTTTTCAAACTAAAGAAACTTCGTACACTTCTAGTAGGACTATGTAGTTCACATGTTTTCAACAGGACACTAAAATTGTTGCCAAACACTAACAACTTGAATTGGAACACTATTATTTTTCCACTCTTGAAACATTTACTAGAACAATGAATGTGAATTTTAATGCTATTGCAAAATTCTTTCAAAAAACATAATTCTAAACACATTTTCCAAAAGAAAAAAAAATTGTATCAATAACTACGGCAACTTTAAGTTGATGTTCAGGAAATTACTGCCGATAAGGCTCCAAGTGCATTGCATTGTCAAGCACAAAGTCGTGCATGGCATTCCTCAAATCCGTTGATAATTCTCTTAATTTCCCCTTCCCTTCTACAATCTCGTCCACCATCACTGGCTCCTCCTGGTCGTCCCACACTCTTCGTGTAGTGATATTGTACTCTGACATATACTCAGTTATAAATCCCAGAGCTTGCTCAACTTGATACCCCTGTGCAATACTTCCTTCAGGTTTTGCCAAGTTTCTTACAAACCCTTTTAATGTCTTAAAGTAACGTTCGTATGGGTACATCCACCTTGTATGAACGGGTCCGCACAAGTAAAGCTCCTGCACTATATGGTTGGGTAGATGCGTACTAATATAAAAAAAAAAGGCGGGAATTCTTTCTCCAATAAACACATTGTCTCTGCACAATCTAATGTCAATTGATCTTTGTCATCAATGTTAATTGTCTTCGCACAAATCCTCTGAAACACTCTACTCAAGCGAATGACAGCCCTAGCAAAATCCTTATTACGAATTCTGCGAAAACATAAGGGCAAAATTTGTTGGAGTAAGACATGAAAGTCATGTGATTTCAGACCTGACAATTTTCCTTTGCTTACTTTTGTATGTAGAGCACCAACATAATTAGTTGGTGTCCTCAAAGCCTTCAATACCCGTAGCACCTTTGCCCTATCTTCCATTGATAAGACATACATCGCATCTGGCATGTAGACTCTACTCTGATTACCGCCGACTTCTCTTAGATGGAGATGTGGTCGGATGTTGCGAGCCTGCATGTCTGCTCGAACTGCTGGAGAGTCTTTCTCACCAAAAGCTGTTCTAACAATGTTCTCGGAAATGTTCTTTTCACAATGCATTACATCAAGAATATGACGAATGAGAAGATACTACACAACAATTTTTCCCACACAGAACATATTAATTTCTTGATTTACTTCCATTAGTTGGAACTTCGTGAACTACTATGAACCACTGACTAGTAAATTTTTCCTCGACAGTGGAAGGAATAATATTGAAGAATCCTGAACTTGGCTCCAATGGAGTCTACACTTTTATACATACTTTAGGATGCAAAATAAATGTATGAAATATAACTACTTCCATGAATTTTTCCATCCAAGTAGTATACAGACTGCGCTAAGAAACACTTCACCGAAAGAAAAAAAATCCAATGCATTATAGGACTAAAAAAACATACCTTCCAGTATGGCAAAATATAGAAGATACTATGTCGTTTCACATTATGCACTCGAACAGGATCATCATCTGCATTCTCAACACCACCTTGTCAAAGAAATTCTTCTCTCTCGTTGCCCCACCTAAGAACTTCCTCACCTGTAGGCCTTTCGGGGGCCAGTTCCCATTCCTGGTGATTGTTAAAAGTCGCTCTTGCCTTCCGAAATGGGTGGTCAGGAGGAAGGTTTCGTCTGCCACCCATGTAAATCATCTTGTGCAATAGACAAGCGTATTCTGAGCATGTCTGTGGACCACAAAGCGGACAGGCTTTGTAACCATGGACTTGTTGACCAGATAGCAGTCCATATGCTGGATAATCGTTTACGGTCCATATCAGCATAGCTCGCAACGTGAATACTCTTTGTCCCTCTGGCTTCGACATATTGACTCCACATACACCTGTCCATAGCTTCAGCAAGTCGCGAATTACAGGGCCTAGGAATACGTCGATATTCTCGGCAGTAGTAGCTTTGGGACCAGGAATTAGTACAGCCAAGGAAATGAAAAATTTCTTTGTTAGAAGCCAAGGAGGAAGATTGTAAATAGTAAACATCAAGACCCATGTGGAGTGTTTTATAGCATTGTTCCGAAATGGAATAATACCATCTGCTACGAGACCTAAACGAAGGTTTGTCTTCACGGCGGCAAAATCTGGATAAATTTGATCTATAGTTTTCCACTGCAAACTATCTACAACAGACCTCATTCTCGGGCCCCTGCACTTGTGAGAATCATACCAAGTCATGTGTTTTGCAACCTCAGGGCACTTGAACATTCTAAGAAAGTGCTTTACAAAATCAAAGTAACGCACAACACGTTGTGGAACACTACCAGATCCCTGAATGAATCGAGGTTCTCTACATGTAGGGCAATCCTGCAGGTCTTTGTGGTCCCCCTCGTATAGAATATGCCCGTTTGGACAACAATGTACTTGCTTGTGCTGTAGACCCAACTTCATTAGCATACTTTTAATCTCATATGAAGTCCTCGGGAAGCAATTTGAAGTAGGCAATAGGTCTCCAGCAATCCAGGTCAACAAGGCATCAATGAAAGTATTTGGCACTGAGTAAAGACTGCACAAGGAAAACAAGACAATGGTGCATTGGAGACGATTTTGAGTGCTCCCATCAAAAACTCGTTCAGTGCTTTTTCCAACCAAGAATTGCAGATTTTCTTCATTGCATTTTGCATCACTGTCGAAGTTCATGTTGTCCATATGCGGTTGGTCATCATCACTGAGTACGTCATTGTGAATTTCGTCAATGCGTCCAAAGGCATCTCTAGCCATATTCTCTACATCGACAGCTGTTCTCCTTTGCCAAGTGAATTCACCCTCTCCATGTGCACGTCGTCTTCAACAGTAAAGCTCTTCGTCACTATGAGGACGTCGCGAAGGTCCACAAACATTTTTACCATCAACAGTCTGTAGACAAGGAATACATTATCACTAAAACATACACAAATTCCCTTAAATGATTAGCAATCTACAATGACCACATTTTATCTATTGCTCATGCTTTATGATTTATCCTTACAAATTGGACTTAAAAGTACACAAGGACAGAACAAAAGAATATGAAAACACTCTACCTCATTGACAATAGTATTAGTCTCGTATTGCACAGGAATACCAGTCTATAATCTCTTTCTCTGAAACTTTTAGCGTCAAGATCATGAACACTAGCCTATACAACTTGAACTGCATGTATATGGAAGAGACCTATAGACATGACCACTTACAAAATTTATGCATAAAACCTTACCATAACAGGATATGATAGATATGGATCTCGTCCGTATCGAAGGTGGTGCCTTCCCACAAACTCCACTGTCTTCATGCGAGCACCTCTGCAACGTGTGCATGCGCAGGGGTATTGTGACAATCCCAGCCTAGTGGCAATGGATCTTTCTATATGGTAAGCAGCACATCCTCTGCGACGCATCTTGCAACTTCTATGAACTCCGGAGTAGATCGTTGCTAAGGCAAAAACTGGAAACAAAGGTTCAGGACTGAATTAGCAGACTTTAACTCATGTACTCAACAGTAATGCATCATTGAAATTGTTCTCGTTGGACGCATCACCTTCACCAATTCACCAAAGCATATCTTCAGAGTTTCCTACAATTCGTAGCTATATTCTACATTATGTAATCAATTCACGACATGTAGTCCCCAATATTTTTCATACACAACAACAGTCTAAGTCAAAGAAAATCGCAGTGGAAAAAAAATATTACATTAACATTTCTTCAGTGGAAACTATTACACTTTGTGCAAGGTCCTTCTAATAAATTATGAAGACTGTGTACTGATTGCTAGAACAACTGTGTTTCACTTACATAAAATGACTTTCCCAATGACATATACTTCAACAGACCTTCCTACCACTTCCTCTATAGCCATGTAGTTCATTTGTCACGTACTTTTCCAACAAAACATGCACTACAGGGGAGAGAGCAAAATTTCCTATTGAAGGCTTAGCCTGCTTATAACCTCATTTCAGGTAATCAAATGAAAAGCCAACCATGCGACACACTCCACAATCAAATATTCATGGTAATGAAGATTGCCTACCTATACTGCTTCGCAATATGAAGGAGGAAACATATTACTGACTTGGAGAAAAGAATACGATCACAAAATGCTTCACATATGTACTTCAATTTAGACAATTTTATCGTGTCATTCTTCAGCACATAGCATCAGTCTCCAGTATTTCCTACAACCAAAGCAACGTCGTTGATTGCTTTTATTTTCGTACGTGAACACTGGAGTTAATAGTGGGAATTACATAATAGAAACCATTGCTACGCATGCCTACAACTACCAACAACTGGGATTTTATTAAATTCAACACCTTTGACGAGTTCAGTAATTTCTCTAGCAACTTCTATCGAATCGTATCTGAAGGCTACAAATTAAAATCATAGAATGAGGAGATTCTTGTGCAGAGCTCCGGTTCTGGCACATGCTGTGGGGAAGGCATTTGAAATGCATGACCTAGTTGGAGCACTACGTTCCAATCAATGGTCTATTGGTTTTTGGAAAATGGATGGGTTGCTAGTCAATTTGAACCTACTATAAATCGTCTTGAACCTTCTCCATTACTCAATACAGTATCGTCAATACTGCATTAGAATAGGAAGTACTAGTTCCATTATTCCATAACGTCTACAGTGGGTGTTAGGTCGAATTAATGATTGAGACAGCAGCTATTGCAAACACTGAACAAATAGACGCCATTGTCAAAATAGTACATGTTTAGACTGTAGGATAACTGAAAAACCCTATATTCCGTAGTTTGAGGAAGACATTCTCTCTAAAGCAATTTAAAAAATTTAGTAGAAACTCCAAGAGAAATTTGTTATATAGGCATTTTTTGGCAAACATGTTTGTTTTGTTGCTGTCCTGTACGATATTGAATGTGCGTGACTGAACTCACAAGTGGATGCTTCAACTGATGGCACAGTGAAGTGAATACTTGATTTTTTTTTCATGTGCATTACATTCTAACCCATAGCAATATGTCAAATCAAGTAGACTGTGATGACATCCTAAAGACCTCAACGCCACTTCAACTACAATGGCAACTTACACTAATGCAAGGAAATGTAGCTTCATCACCATACCTGCAATGGTAGTTTGCATTTTTTTCTTTGTATTTCCATGTGGTGAATGTACTTGGACTTGCGGACCTCCCACCGCCACTCTCACCTTCTACACAAAGGAAGCTGCAGAGTATACGAATAATAATTAAAAACACTTACTAAAAGCAACGATCTGCAGTGCTGTTAATTCCCAGACATGAACTTTGTACAAGAGCAAGTGAATGCCCTAAACCATAAACAAAGTGGAGGACAACTTCAAGTCAAGTAAGTCATCTTTGTTTTGCATACCTTCTGCTGGATGCAATGCACAAAGGATATGATTTCGTATGTGCCGCTTTCGAAATTCACGGCACCGTCATTTGCCTCCAAATAAAGAAAAAGGTTTTCATGGTTACCACCGTCTCCGGTTGCACAGTCCAAATTTATCTTCTTGCTTCAATTTAAGTCCAAAATAACCTATGTACAACACAATTCACGCCACTTTTGTAAATGTCAGAAATAGAAAAATGCCAAAATAGAGAGTTCATACAATGACATTACCTTGTTAGACATGGGCCACATTCTCTCGATGCCTCCACCTGTTGTCGCCATGTGCGCCTTCACTGAATCACTGATGTTGCTACGGGTATAAAAAAGCTAGCGCCGTCTCCTATAGTAATGAGGTCACTATAAAAATTGCCAGTGACTCTGTCTCGAAAGACGTGCCTTGAAGGAACCCTAATATGTACTTCCTCGAACTTTCTATAGGGCAACGCGTCATGATTGGGAGGGGTTTGCTTCTCACCAGCCGATTGTGCTTGTTCCTTAGCTCAGTGTCATTTTACTCTACAAGCAGATATTGTACTCCATGAGTAATATTCGGAAATGCTGCGTGTAGGGGTGGGAATTTAACAACTTTGTCGTATTATACTTACAAATTTTAACTACATAGGGTATTTACAGAACTACACAAGCAACTTGAAAGAAGAAAACCTTAATTTATTTTTAGTTCGAAGCGGATATTTCGAAAGCTTGCTTCTCCGCATCGTCAGTGTTCAGTGATTTGGAAGTTGAAGTTGTGTTAGTCTTTAGCAAGTCTTCAGGTGGTTCTCGTGAAGCCTGTTACAGAGAAGCTACGGATTTTTGCAAGACTTTGTAACTGTGAGCCCAATGTTAAGTGATTCAGTGATTGTTGCACTGCAGTGGCAAAGTACTTGAAAGGGTACCCAGCCTTTCTTGCTTATATCAAACTTAGCAACGAGATTTTTTTGGATTGATCCTTTCATATCAGCAACTGTGTACACGAGGTGTTCATCAGAACGATTTCGACGGCGTCTTAATTCGAGTGGAATAGAACGAGCAGAGCAGTTGCAATTCGGCTTTTCCAAGGGAGTCTGAATCAGTACACGTAAGGCGCTTGCTGTGTAAGTATTCCTCTTCTTTGGCGCCACAATGAAAATAGTATCCACTAGAGGGTTCGAAATGGCAAATGCATTCTACTCTGTGGCAAAAGAGATGTATTTGCTGTAGGAAGGTACTGAAGTGAAATGCAATTTTTTATTAATAATTTAAATTTCAACTGTCACATTAGTGTAGAGTGAATACATGTGAGTGCATGTAATAGTGTACTGGCACATGTAGTCAAAAATTACATGCGGAACGGAATTGTTGTTATCGGGCTTACAAATGAAAATCTTTCTTACTGTGATAGCAACTTCCTCCACTAAAAGTACTATACTCCACTATTTGGGCGCCATAAGAAGCACTACATGCTGTTAACTTACTTCTTCAAAGTCTAACTCAGATTTTGTCATGTACTTTCTTAGCGGAATTGTGAAACAGCCTTCTATCCGAAAATGCACGTTTCTTTAGAGAAACTTATGAGTCCAGTCAAAATAGAGAGTCCGTCAAGGATAGTATGCGGGACGCAGTAACACACTTTTAAATTGTTCAATGTTCCTTTAAAACGACCCAGTTGTTCGTCACATAATTCTGTTGAATATTGATAGAGCTTTTAATTCCTGAGTACCACGCACAGTGCAATCCTTAGAGCTAGAATGTGAGGTTGGGGATCCAAGTGATATCATTGCTTTAATTTCAGGCATTCTTACTTGTATTGAATAGACTTGCCTACTACTGAAGTGGAAGATATCATCTAGGCCTCCAATTGCAAAGTCATTTGAGGCAGTAGAAAACATCAGGTGGAAAAACAATTTTCAAGTGATTTTGTACAACAATGCAATTCCTAACGAAGTAATCTCTTATTTTGTTTCTCCTGCAGTACTATTGAAGTGAACATGGTAACTCAACTAAAAGCTAAGGACGTGCCTCAACCGTGGCAAACCTCCAAAAAAATGAATGGTGGCACCCGAGGACAGAACTCTTGTGCCTCTGAAATTCCATCTACAAAAGACTCTTCTGTACAGAATGGGCAAGGGGAACGCAAGAGGAGGGGTCGACCACCTGGAAAGTCCGCCCCGAAGGTGGTCGACCCTCCTAAGGGAATGAAGAAATCAAGAGCATTAGCATCATCAGATGTCAACGTCCTTTTAAAGGTGTCGCAGACATCTGTTGCAGATGTAGATGAACTTCGTCGAAAAAGGCAACAAAAGGCCTTATTCGTTATAATGAGACAATCTGCACATTTTGAGACTTCAACCCTGAACTTGTTTTAGTGATTTATCGTCGAGTCGACGATAAGATGAGACTACAACCTTTGGGCAATCAAAGGTTTTTATATATATTAATATATTATAGTCTCAATTTATCAAATAGTCTTAATATTGAATAGTTATAACGTTTTATCTTCGAGTCGACGATAAAAATGAGACTGTAAAAAGTCTCGATATAACGAATATGGCCTTACAAGACGCTTTAGCTTCTGGAAGAACGGTGCGGACTGTATTGTCATGTCGCCAAAAAAAGAGAAGTTCAGAGGCAGTCATGGGAAATACTAGCGAAGAGGAATTGGACCACGATGCTGCAGAAGAGGGGGTTGCCGAAGTGTGTCCTTCCGTTCCACAGTCTACCGGATTTGTACCTACGACAGGTAGGAAGCTTCATTCCTAGGATAGTTTATATTGTAATCATTAAGTGAAGACAATGAATTATGTATATTAAAAATAGTTGAATTCCAGTGAGGAAGAATGTTATTTTTTAATATGCGGATGAAAATGCTTAAATCTCTTTCAATTGAAGATTTTGCTTCTATTACCTCACCATTCTTTTTAAATGTCACCTTGTAGTTATAATTTTCATACAGAATGCTTGATTATGATACACTGACGTTCACTATATTGGGCTATCAGAGAGTAATAGGGGACAAAAAGAAAAAGAACTGACGCTTGTCGAAGAAGTACAGCACGGAAAGGAACCAATTTTCTTGCAGCGACCAGGAAAAGAGCCAGTTATAGAAGATGCAAACGACCAAATCCCACCGTCCGTGCGGAAGCAAGAATGTAGTCTTCATATTCGGGACCATGTTGACATCCTCAGTGGAGATGATTCAGAAGATAGGAATGATGGGCGATGTGATCTGCAAAAATTTCGTGGACGTTCTACAAGTACGAAGCATTCAAGACAGGTAAGTGTGGATGCCCATTGATATGGTACTGATGGTGCATACCTGTAGTTGTCGCTCCATGAAAGAACTAGCAAAATGGTAGTTTTAGCACTCTACAATTAAATACCCAATACCTATTCACGTCATTCTGGACGAAGTTCCATTTCATGTACACCTTTAATTATGTGAACGCACAACATTAAAAATAACCATGTACATTAGAGCTAAACAATGTAGGTCAATTCTAACATATTCATGAGACTATTAATTTATGATTGTTATGTTAAGGGCCAATGAAGGGCACTTAGACTAATAAAACACAGCAATACCAATGTATGCAGTGAATTAGTTGTGAATTGCAACGACAACATAGGAGAACATATGATAGATACTGCCAGAGTTAGGACAATTAATGTGTCCTCATTGAAAAGAATGTGATGTTCAAATAAGTTGTTTAATGTGTATGTGTGTTCTACATCCACGCGCATCATTTTTTGGTAGCTTGTTTGTATTGGGAATTTTTTTTTTTTATTGTATCATGGTACAACCAAGAAATGTACCTTCATAGGACATCATGTCAAATCAAGTGCGGATTATGTTTGTATGCTTAAACTTTATGCAATATTCATTTTATACGTCCCACATTTTAGAAGAATGCCTACGGTAGGTAGATTGTGTTTGTTATTGTTGAATGGAGCAAGTGCTGTCATATGTTGTTGTACTCTGACATGGTAAGAGAGTGCGTAGTTTTCGCATGTATATGTACTTGCAGTAGTTTGGTCAACCAATGCTCGTACTAATGACTTTGCATAGGCAAATGTCATAGTAGCATTGCCATGATGCCTATTATCATAGGTGCAGATGGACTTCAAACTGTTTTGCGTACGTCTTTTAATTAAGCAAATGAAAGCACAAGAGCCAAGACATAGAAGATGTTCTTAGTATTGTTCAACCGCTACCTTATTTTATTTTTATATTCAAAATATGTAGACAATAGTGTGCAATACTGATTTTTTTGGATTGACTGTTTAGGTATATGAGGGAAGACGATTACAAAGTTTTGATGCAGGCGGTGAAGGTCGTCATTCATATCGAGAACGTAGAGAGGAATCCTATTCAAGGAGTCCTCGGACTGAGAGGTTTACAAAGAACCGTATGCCTGAATTATGTAGTCCTCGCCGACATGATTCTTGGAGCCCCGGAAGACGAAGAGCAGGTCGTGCAAAAAACAATGCTTTTAAAGTGAAAGAATATGAAGAATATGCAATTTCTCCTAGCCGTCATGAAGGTAAGAAAATGTTTTTTTCAATTTCTTGGATGCTTGAGCACCAACTCTGCTACAATAATGCAGGTCAGTATGACTATAAATTAAATGCTATGGAACGTATGAGTTCCCTAACTTAGAGAGCAATGTCAAATTCAAAAAGAACGTCATGCATGTGTGGTATTTAAACAAAGCAAGAAGATATCACTGCTTTGTGAAGTTACGGTCGAAAACTTTTGGGTAGTAAAAACTGTAACTCACTTCATTCGATGAACAGAGTATCTTGACTCGGGGGGCTACTACAGACGTGATTGTCAACATCGTCGTCACATGGAGTCATCATCAGTAGAAAGTTATGGCCACCACTGGAGATCTCATTCAAGAGAACGTGGTCGATCTATTCAGCTGAGGAAGAAGTCACCGTACTCTTCTATTTCACCTCCGCGGAAGTCCATGAAGTACAAGGATGCAACGGGAAAGGAATGCACTGATTTTGGCATTGTGAAAGCAGAGAACGTAGTGGAGACCTCGGCAGCCAGTGACCGCAGGCGACGACGACAGGAACAGAAAGTGCTAGAGGCAGATAAGACCAAGCGACAGAGAGAAGGAAACAAACCATTTTATTTGACATTGGATCGCGAAGGAAAACCGTACGGCCCTGGTAAACCAGCATGGATTGCGGAAATAAACAAACTGGCACAAGGGCTAGATCCGTCTTGTCTTCACATTAAGAAGCAGACTTTTGAAGCTGTATAAACATTCAGGGACCGACTTGATGAAAATTTTGAGTACGGAGGGGTTTTGAATGAAGGTAATTTGACGGCATTGATGGGAAAAGCAGTAACAAAAAGAAGAGGTGAACTGATAAAATTGATTTAGAACAATGGCATAGAGGTTCAGCAGCCCGTACACATAGACCACGAAGTCTGGTGCCGTCTACAGAAGTTGGTGTTTAGTAAGCAAAGGGAGGAAAGATCAGAACAAGGTCAGCACGCCAATTCTTGTCGCACAGTTATTGGTAGAATCGGACGGAGGGGAATTGACAGAGTACGTGAGAAGTTACGTTCCTTGTTAGGGAGGTCACCAGATCCAAGTGAAGTTGAAGAAGAAATGCATCGTGATAAAGGTTATGGAGGACGTAAAAGGAACAATAGTGTACATGCTGGAAAAGAGGACAAAGGCATCGGACATGTCATACTAGATGAGGAAGACATGCATTCCCAAGGAAGGACAAGAGAATCACATCTACTTGAAAGTGATGCTGATTTTGCTGAAGGTGTCGAATGTCACGGTCGGCCTTATGAAGAGGTTCATGTTTCCATTTGTGAAATGGGCTTTGATTTTGGTGTAATGGTGTTTGAATTGTATTGTTAATTGTAGGCTGTTGTTTGTTGATTTACGAAAAACGGTTTTCTCATGAAGTATGTATTACCGTTGACCTCTTCATGCCTTTGTCTTATAATGATTTCCAGTAATGTGCAATTTTAGACATGGAAGTCCCTAAAAAAAATGTATGCAGCGATGGAGAGTCGCATGTATTGTGAAACAAGTGGCATGACAACTTCCATTCATGTAGATGTCTACGAATGCTTCTCAATGTTTAGCCTAACTCATTGAATTAAAAACCACATTGTTTAAGTGGCTGTGAGTGTAAGTGATTAGAACAACTGTTTATAGAAACTGAACCAAAGTCTCTTTTGTAATGTTGTCGGCATGTGTAGAAGACCGGACAAGTCAGTCAGTCAGTAGTGCAAGAGATGCATAAAGTAGGAAGACTGATTGACAATGGACATGCAAGTTCCAACGACGCAGAGGATGAAGAAATGACGAAGGATGACTACATCAAGAAGTTAAAAGCACAAATAAAGCAGTTGCACGAAGAGAAAGAGAAAGACTTGACTTCGAAGGAAGAGAAGGCGTACTGGAAGAGGGTCAATGAAGGTGAGACTTAATGAAGTAGTCAACAGAAACAGAGATTGGCCTATAACAGCAGAGGTAATAGTGTGGGGTTGGACGTTTGTTGAAGATCGTTGTGAACAGTATAAGAGTACTAGATACGTTCGAATTAGGAATATTATAAGCGAAATGTGGTTCTATAGATTTTCCTCAATGGCTCCGTGTTAGTGTGTTAGAGAAGTGCCATTATGGTCTTCTAAGTTTATTACTGTGTTGTGTCGTAGAAGTGGTAACAGTTTTGTATGAGGAGCTGAAGTTGTTGGTGTGAAAGTGTGTAGTGCTGTTATTGCATAAAATTGTGTACTTGCTGTTTCCTTAGTCTTATGGGGTTGTACATGAACACAAAGTTTTTGAACACCCCATGCTAAGAAACTAATGAATTAAATGTTAGTTTTTTGTTGTTTGTAATTTCATGTTCACAATGTCTAAGGAATGTAATGCTGACGGTAGTGTCAACGGAAACACTGTTTATATTCAATAATAAGAAGACATACATGACATTTAGAGGCCGTGCTCATTGTCATAACAAGAAAATGTAGATTATTGCATGCAATGTTGGTTTGAGGTTGCAGATAGAGGTAGGTCATGTTACTTTTGCATAGTGCAGTTGCACTCCTTCTACTTAGTTGAAAGGTTCATGGAAGAAAATGTTAGGCTATGTTCATGGTTGCTAATGTCAAAGAATGTAGCTAGAATATGCCGTTTTTATTATTTTTTATGATTTGATTAAAGATCATTTGACTTTTGTTGTTTGGGATAATTGATTTCAGGAATAGTAATTGCAGAAAAGGTTTGTCAATAATGTTTGGCAGATCAAAAGGAATTATAGAATTTGAAAAGACTAAAATTCTAACAGTCGAAGAGAAATCATTTTTGATGGATCCATGCATAAGGTAGAATTGTCTACTGTAGTCCGCAAAGATTTTAAATGATATGTAGAGGTCGTTTATAGTTTCTGGAAGTTGTATTGTACATGTTGTTGGGGTTCTGCAATTTTTGAAATGATGAATAGGCATTTGGCGGGGACTGCACAAGTGGAATGTAGTTTCATTCCAAAATCAGCGATAGTGTTTTCAACGTACAGGTAAGGGAATAGTAAATTGAAAGTGGCCATTGATATTTTTAATTATTTTGAAGTGGAATATGTACTGGAAGTGTTCATTTGTCACAGGTCTGCATCATGTATTGATTTGTGTGTGGTAGTTTTCATGAAAATACTTGTCCAATGGAGTGGAAGTGAGATGCACAGTGAGGATTGAATGTCAAGTAGTCAAGAAGTTTGGAATAATGTTTTTGACTTTGTAGTTGCCAATATGTGAGGGGTATTTGCGTAGCTTATGTAAGTTTGCAGTCATTTTTGAAGCTGACGTTAATACTATTCTTCAAATGTGATTAGCAAGCATAATGAATTCGGTGATATAAACTACTGAAGGATGATTTGGAATAAGCGTTGGGCATGTTACTCAGGGCGATTGTTTGTCATTCACCTACAGTTGAAGAGAACGGAGTGTAGGGAACGTGCCAAACGAGCAATGGACAAATTGATTACTAGTAGTAGTTATTGGTTAGCTGTTGAGTAGTTTCACAATGAAATTAGCAATGACGTCAAAATATGTGTCCTCTACTTCTTTCTTTATTGACAACAAGGTAGAAGATTTGACGGAAGAGGGGTTCTGCACGGTGGAGGTAAAACGGTAAATGGCTAATGTTGATATCACTGTAGTTGTGTGACTGTGCTTACAGCTTAGGCGACAGATTTACATTATGTAGTACTACTGTTTGTTTTTCCAAAGTACAAGTCGATGTAATCAATTTCTCTTATATTTTGTATTCTAAAAAATTACCCTTAGTATGGAGAATTATTGACTTACAGTGAAAGGTGTGTGACCTTGTAGTGAAAGTCGGTGGTGGTTGGATCATGTTTTGTTCCCTGTAGCTGAAGGCAATGGCGATCTTCGTCATGGGAGAGCGATGTCGTCATGGTGCACTCTGTACTGTACAATGGGCAGCTTCGGGTACGTGTTAATTTTCCCCTTATGAAATGATGCTCTGAATTACTAGTTTCAAGCATCCTCAGAATTCATGTACTTTGATTATTTTTAGATGCAAAGCATGCATAATATCAGAGGTTACAGTTTTAAGTTTACATATTGAATAGACACAAACAAAGTCAATATTTATAAAGTGTAATTGCAAGCAACGTACCAGTCATGCGTATTGTGAGCGGAAGTAAGTTCAGAATGTCTTTGGAGGTGGAGGCCGTTAGCACTACTAAATTCAATTTGAATTGAAGATATTCAGGAGATTTTGAATGACATTCAGTTGGACGATGTGGCATGGAGGAGAGGAAGTGTGTTACTCATAGCCTACGTCCTTATTAAATCTGAGTAGATATAACTGTTGTCATGCACTACTGTGTTATTTACGAATGTACAATTGTTCTGAAAACATTTGTTTTTGCTTTGAAAAGGAATATGCATTATTTAGTACCACGATTTTTACAGTGCATCAAAATTATAGTAGTAAAAATTCTGCTTTGTAGTAGAGAACGGTATGGCTACAGGCATGAAGTGTTTCAATTCTCTTGAAGATGGTAGATTTGTAGTGGTCAGTGGAGGTTGATGATGTGTCATTCATTAGAAAGAAAACGTAATTGTAGATGATGGATTAAATGTCAGGAGGAATTAAGGTGAGTTGAAACCAAGCTTCTTGTTATGAAAATGTTGTAAGCATGCATGTTGGCATTACTCTTGTGAAGTTGTATATGACATATTGGAGAGGGTATGCAACGAAGTATGTTACCACCTACTGATTTTGATGTTGAATATGACAGTGTATGTGAGGTAAGAGAAGCAAAGACTCAAGTTGTGTGATGATGTACTTCTTTGCGAAATTAATGTGGGAGGATTATGGATGAGTCACAAAGGCAGAGGTATGTAATTTTGTAAGTGAAGGACTGAGCGATAGTTCTGGAAACTTAAAAGAGTTTTGTATGAAGGAGCAACTACAAAGCTACATTTGTATGTAGGTTACAATGACAATGTTGGGCGAAAGGGAGAACGAATGTATTCATTCAATACTATTTTAGTCTTCAAACTTTGTGTGCACGAAGTGGATGCAATGTTCGGGAGCACGAAACTTTAAAAAAAGGTACGTTTTGGTGTGAATTCCTAATCCTGTAATGTACACTTAGGAATTTGTTTTCCAGTAGAATGAAACCATTCGAGCAAATTGAAGAAGATGAATGCACTCCTTTAGATATGTTATTGAAGTATATGTAAAAACATATTCGGATGTTGTCATGTATTTTCTAAGTTTGTAGGATGTATTTGAATCAGTAGAAGAAACCTGTGTTTTAGTCAATAAAATTCAGATGACATTTATATTGACTGGAACACAGGTTTCTAGTAGTGAATGATGGCAAATGTTAATGATGGAGGCAATTTTGTGTTGAATGCACATGAAATCATGAACAAGAAAAAATGGATTTCATTGCTGTAATGTATTGTGCATGAATTAGAAAGGACATTCGACGGCCAGAAAAGCATGATGTTAGAGTTGTTGATGAAATATTCAATCAAGAGGTGTACATGCAAGTGATGTTGTAGGTCTGGGTAGTCCGAACTATAGACTTTGTAGGACTGTAATGTGAAATTGCGTTTACGTTGATGTCTTCTCTCCTAAACTGCAGGTCTATTTTTCCTTTTCCGAATTGCATTCAGAAGGAAATGTGTGGAGTGGCAGTGGAGTAGTGCATTTGTAGCGGAGAAATGGTTTTTCATCTTCAATGTATGAGGTAAGTACAGAACCAAACAATAGAAGGGAAGCACCATTGATGTATTGTCACTTGTTCAGAGGTAGTAAGTGGAATCTCAAATGCTGGACAAACGTACTGAGTTGTTTAAGTATATCCATGGTAGTTTTAGAGAGAACTACATTTTCAGGATCGCTAATACTATTGCTGCCTAGTATCTTCGGTCATTTGCTTTGACTTGTAACACTTCATGGACAGGAAGAGATGATTCTCAAAGCACCATGATGATGACCTTGACGTTGTTGTTGTCGTCATAGTTAAAGACACTTGGCAGATGGAAATCATGGAGGAGTTATAGAACTGTAGATAGAATTTGAGGAGTGGTGAGTACACTCTGCCGACCTGAACTTGGAAGACAGGGTGCTGCACTTTACAAGAACAAAGACATGCAAGAGCACGGCGGAATTCAATCATGTTGTTGAAGTTATGAGGAGACGACCGATGTTGATGAAGTTATTATTTGATCCTAAACCTTTTCAGTGGATACTAGAAGAAGAAGAACGGGACCATGAGGAGGAAGTGGAGGCAGTATGTAATGCAAAAATTGAGGACGGGGAGTCGAAGAGATTATGGTATGAGTTGTCGACCTCCTTGGAATGCAGTGACTTGTAGGTGTATGAGAACAATGTATTTGAATTGCATGTTAGAGGTCAATTTTTAAGGGTTAGCGTACATGATATATTAATCTTGAAAAGCATTCTAGTGCATTCTAATGGAGAGTAATACTAAACCATTTTTTTTTTTTGAACGTCAGTTTCTTTTAGAAATGAATGGCAATGCGGAGATCATGAATATAGTAGTGAAGTAGGGACGTGAATTATATCCGTTCCAATGTGGAACTGCCATTTTGCATATCTATACTAGGTCATGACATGGTGTATGCAGGATTCCAATTAAGTTATGAAGCTGTAATTTCTGCAATAGACCATGTAAAAGAAAATATAATGTTGTTAGGATCCCACACATTAGTTTATGATAGAGTATTGATTTTTGTTTTACATTTCAATGACAAGCGATTTGTGTTGATTAATTACAGGTAGTGGAGAAACCCAAAGACAGCCAAAAGGCAACCACAAAATACTTATCGTGCGCAATGAGTGAAATGCTATTAATGATGCCTCCAAAAACACAGTGATTTCAAACATGGATGGAGAAGATGAGATGTAAGTCAGTCGAGGACTGAGGTGGAGTGCGTGAAGAAGAGGTTTGTGGATGACCGGAAGCATGAAGAACTAAAACTGCCACAGGTTTGGGAAGTACGGAGTTGAATACAAGTTAAAGGTATTGGCATATAGGGAAGGAGAGCAATATAATGGACTATGCAGATTCATTTTCTCATAGTCGTAGCCCGTAATTTCTCTTACAAAATTTTCTCCTTAGAAGTGATTGTTCTATAGGATTTTAGTGGAACGTAAGAATTTATTTGTGTGCATACACGTGTACATCCTCATACGGGCAATAGTATGTCATATCATGTGGAAGTATTTCACTGATCTCCTTTCCTCTAGAGTAGCTGTGGTTGGTGGTTGTGTTCCTTTCTTTTGAAATGACATTCCGTTTCATTTGTTAAATTTTTTTTATTGTGGTGCCCCTGCCTTTTTCCCAATAAAATATTGTGGACAAAAATTTTGAGAGCACTACACGTGTCCCATTCTCTTCACTAGTTATGCTGTAAAGTGGTCACATGACACAAATGCATATTCGAAATTGCAACCACAAATGTATTGACACATGTCAGTACCTGAAAATGTAACTGGATTCCATACATCCTAAAAATGAAATTCTCTCCGAATGCCTGATTAGCGTATCCAAGAATAGAAACTAGTAAATCTGAATTTCCGCAGACAAATACTAGTGCATTAAATGCCAGTGCAGAAGACCAAAAAATTACAGAAAAAATTATGCACTTTTACCAATGTGTTCTATCTTAATGACAATTTGTTTCCATCAATAGAGGTACTCCCTGTATAGGAGTGCACCACGTGGAAATTGATGACAGGCATTCATGTGCTAAGGTGGCCCATAGAGCCGCTACCGGATCCTGTATGGCATGACCAAGTTAACAAGATGAAACAACAATTCTCAGTTACATTATGTCCAAAACAGCGTGACCAGAATGACTCAAAGAAACAACATATTTCAGTTGCATTTTAGTTCTTTTGGTTGCAGAATTCCTAGTAGTGATAGTTGAAGGTTTTCTTGTAGCATCTATCAAAAAAGGTTTTATTTAAAATGATAATTTTTGCAATTTTCAATCAATTGACAAATTGTATTTTCAAGGTACGAAAATCACAAAATCACAAGGTTTAAAAAGTTTCAAATAATATTGAATACAATCAAACTACTATGGCCATCAAATAAAACCTCTAATGGCATGTTTGATGAGTAACATCTCTAGAAGACAAGGGTTGACCATTTATGACTTTTACATGTATAGGATCTAGTTTTTGACTACAGAAATTTTAAGAAGTCATTTGAATTCCTCATCAAAAAAACAAGATGAAGTCCAAAAACCTAACGATGCAAACATTTAGAACTTCTTGGGACCAAAAATTAGAAATATAGTAAAGCAATGAGAAGATTGAATAAAGAGGTGAAGACCTAAGTGATTGGCTCATGGGGCCAAATGGGGTAATAGGAGCCAATTTCTCCGTAACCACTCCTTTTTTTGGACCATTATTGATGTGTAGCTCAAAGTTTATTTGATTTCTCCAAAATAAAGATGCCTCATGTTTCATAAAGGTTATGGTGTCATGATTGACTATTACATAATCTATGATGTCATCATTTCATCTTAATTAAGTACAAAACTAAGGCTGTAACCAGTGCTTTTTACTCCTTTGTTGAATTTGAAATTAGACTATATAGAAACTTTTCCATTGAAAGTAATGATATTTTGAATAGAATATGTCATTGTTGACAACTTTGAATAATTTTTAGAACTAATTTTGATGAAATTGATGAAGTTTTTAAGTAAAACATTCCATTGAAATTTCAAAAGGAGTCCCAAAAGGACCCTTTACACGGTTGTCGTTGGCTCCTAATACCTCACTTTGACCCTCATAGAGTTATAGCATAGAAGGCTTCAAACAAACAATCCTTATTGTAATTGAACATTTTCATTTCTGATATGATTGCATTTCTTGTTTTGAAATAACTCCATTTTATTTCTTGTGGCAATTAAGGGTCTTGTGACCACATTCACTACAATGGCACAATATAAGCACAAATCTTTATCGAGAAGATGATTTTTTTTGAGTAGTTAGTAATTTAAATTGTACTACATCAATTTGCATATTTTTTGTAACTAAAGCTTGAGATGTTTGGTGAAGTGACTACTTTAGAAGAATTTAAATATGCTTTTGGTGAAGTTTAAGAATGTTGATCTTGACGTCGTTGGAACAATTGATTGTCACACTTCACAGTTTCATTGAATGTTTGTGACTCAGACAACAATAACAATAAGCCTTTTAAATCATCTAGTTGAACGCCAATGACATTGATTTATAAGTGCTTCTTCACCCAATTGGTGTTACAAGCTAGTTGTTTGAAGTCCAATGCATGTACTAAGGTAGAGTAGGATCCTTGTTGTAGTGAACAAATCTTGGTTGTTGTCCAATAAATCTTGTTATATTCTCCTGAAGTTTTTATAAAAGTTGTTAAGAACATGTCAAAGTTGTTTAAGATCAAAGACTTGTTTTCAAATAGAAGAGCAAATCAAGATAAAGTTTGTTCAATAATAATGTGCCAACTATATCACTAAGGTTGAAGAAAAATGATGAGTTGAACTTAGTTCACAAATCTTCAAAACTTCCATCATGAACCAAACTTCTCAAGAAGGTTGATTCTCGGGTTCTTTGAAAATTAGAGTGCTCAGATTGAGATTTGAAGCAAATGAATCCTTTGCATGAGTTGGAGTGAACATCATAGGTTAGGACTTCCTAATTAATCTTTGATTAGTGTTGAGCTTTATAACCAAATCCTCAATAGAATTTGTTCACATTGAAAAGACTTTGATATATGTCTTGTAGAACAGTATCTTTTAGAATAATGCCTAATTTTCATTTAACCAAATCAACTATAGAAGTGTCTTTACTTCATGGCAACATAATTTAGTTGGCAAAACTACAAGAAAGACTTCTACAAAGAAAAACTCGGAAATTTAGAGATGGGTGATCTACAATCTCTAAACACATTTAAAATTCTTTTTGAGAAAATAAGTTATCCATACTCAATAAAAAAAACTTAATGAAAAAACAATATTAGCTTAGAAGAAGGTAAACCTCAACCTCTAAATGCTCAAATACTTTCATAAAAAAGATAATCCACAGTCAACTAAGAAAATCAATATCTAATAATATTTTAGTGACCAATCCAAGTATTAATTATTTTCAACCTTGGTTGTGTTGAAATACAAAGATAAGGCCTAAAACACAATTTCTCTAGTACCTTGTAGATAGGCTATTTTAATTTTTAATTTTGTTGTTTTTGGTATATTTTAAGCACTAAGTGGGTGTGTTTTACTGGATTTTTATGAATTTTAAGTTCAAATTGGGTTAGTTTTGTGGACTTTAATCCAAGTTTGGTGCAGTTTTGGGGATTTTGATTGATGAATAATTAAAAGTAAGTCCTGTTCAGGAGTTCGAATTAAAGGCTGGGTTTTGAACAAGTAGGGTGCAACTGGGTTAATAGTGTGTTCAAGTTGATTGTCCGTATTTTGTCCAATTAGTGAATCAAGAGGGTTTTTTTCAGTAAGATGTTAATCAAGTTGGAGGCAGTTGGTAGTTAGGTGGTTTTTCTCAGTTGAGTAACTGACAATTAGGAATCCTATTAGGCTGGTTCTTCCGTCTTGTGTAGGACCACTGTTTTTGGGAGTTTTTGGCAGTGAGTCCAGCAAGTAGGCTGTGGTGTGTTTTTGGTGTTTTTTGCATTTATTATTTACGAAGTTGGTGCTTGGTGTGTTAGTCCTGCAGTAACACAAGGTGTTCTAGGAGTGTGTTTGTCCAATTTGGAATGAGTGAAGTTGGGCTGTCTGGCAGTCACATGAGGTGTGCTGAGTAGTGTCAATTGAGAGAATAATCAATTTGGAGGAGAGTTTATGTGAGATTGTGTGTATGTTTGTGCTATTAGATTAAATCAAATAGAGTGATTTGATGGTGTAATGGCTGAGTGGAAAGTAGGTGAGTGTGAAGATGGAGATGAGTTAAACCAAGTTGGAAATATTTAGAAGTTGAAGAGTCTGTGTATGTTATGGAAGAATGGTTGGTGGAAACCAAGTTGAGATGATTGTGTGGATGTAGGTGATCTGGGTTCTAATCAGAAGTTAGAAGTACTGAATTAATAGTTTAATCCAAGTTGGAAGTTAGTGGAGGAGATAATTTAATGGTGTTAACTTTTATAAATGATTCACGGTGATTTGCTCACCAATTCGATTTAATATCATGAAAAGAATTTGGTATCGATTTGGTGTTGCATGTGTGTGAGAGATGTATGGGTAACTGAGAATTATGTGTTATGTATCCAAATGGTGTAGAGATGAAGCCAATGAAATATCGGTCAATTTATATGGTTTTATGATGGAATGCTGATAGTTTGATAATTTATTGTTTGAGCCTATTTGGAAGTTATGAATGCCAGTGGTAGCAATGTAGGCCAAGGCTGTTATTTATTGATATTTTTGCTTTAAATGGCTGGCTGTAAAAATATTTCTAAATCATGTTTCTTCTCTTGTGTGTGTGCTTTGCTTAATTGAGAGTTGTCTTTCAAGAAATCTTTGAGACTGTGCATGAGTGATTTAAGGATGAAGAAGTCTGATGGTATAAATCATAGTCCCAAATTGATTAAAAAGGAGTGCAAGTATTGCAAGTGCCATAGTTTTATGAAGATAAACTGTGAGATTGAAAGCAAGCAAGTCAAGTTGGTGGTAGAAGATAAAGATGCTTCCAAATCCGGAGACAAAGATTTACAACAAAAGTGACATGCCCTACTTGGAGGTTCAAAAGGCTCAGTTTACGGGTGCCTGTTGTAACACCGATTTGAGATAAAGATTGGACAACATAGCGAAAGAATTGAAGATCTGAATTTTGAGATAATTCTTAACTCTTGTGGCCTTTAAGAGGGGAGAGAAAATCTAGCAATTAGATTACCTTGTGAGAGTGAAGCAATTTATTTGTATGTAAAGAATAATTTTCTTCTTTGTGTCTAGGTTGCAATGGCCTATTAGTTCTAATTTAGAGAAGCAAGTCCTATTTTTTATAGTCTCCCTTGGAACGAATTTAAACTATTAAAACTTGGGTTTAATTTCTCTTGGATCCTAAGTTAATCTACATTTTGGCGCCGCTGCCGGGGAGGCGTGAAATAGGTTTAGCCTTCTTCTTTTATCTTTCAAATGGGGCTTATGAAGTTTGTACACTCTAATGAGTAGTACATCCATAAACGCTGAAATTAGCAATCAGGCTCGTGACGAAAGAGCAAAAAAAAGAGCTGCAGATAGAAAGCGAAAATTTGCTTCTCAAGCGGAATCTGAACCAGCTTATCCTAGTTGGAAGGATTCTTTACGACTAGGGCAAAATTCCCAATATAGGCCAGTGTCTAGTCACGTGGTAGAAAATAAGATTGATAAGGGTAAAAGTTTTGAAGAAGAAGTTAATCAAGTAGGACATACCAGTGATGTTATAATAAAAAGGGGGTTTGATTATTCCCATTTTCAGGGTGAACCAATTGGTGAATTCAGTTCTCCCTCACCTCAAGATTCACCAAGAGGACAGAGTGAGGGAGATGAAACTGATTTGGAATTAATTGAGGAGAACCAGCCTGAGGCTGATGTATCTCCTTTAGTTAATTTCCCATTAGGATCCTTCCCAGGCAGGTCCACCCCAATAAATTTGCATCAAAGGCAACCTAATTGGATTGATAACCCTGCTTGGAGTTCGGAAAGGACAAAAGTAGAAATTAATATTCTATTTAGAAAAGAAGCCAAATTACGGGCAGTCGTTCAAAATTTAAATTTGGAAGGATTTCCTAACTTAAAGTATTCTTCTGAATCTAGTGATTTGTCAGAATCATTTAACGGGAGTCAATTAGGCCAAGAAAGAGATACAATGGCAGCTCCTGCTGTGATCCCAGTTGTGATGCGGCCAAGTGATGAGGCTGATAGGCCTTATTCACTCATGCCGTTTCCAATTTTCCATGGCCGAATGGGCGATGACCCAGATAGCCACGTGTATCAGTTCTTGACTTGTTGTAATGCCAACAATGCAAGAACTGAGGCTCATTTTCTTAGCATCTTTCCCAGTACATTGCATAACCAAGCAAATAACTGGTTCCAAAGACAACCAGTGGGACATTTTACCACTTGGCCAGGGTTAAGGGATGCTTTTCTTGCCCATTTCCGCCCAGCCGCTTACCAAGAAAAACTATTTGAAAGGCTAGCGGAATTACATATGGCAAACGGGGAAAGAATAGATAGTTATTATGGCCGATTAGAGGAATTAATGCTGAGGATGCCAAATCACAATTATCCCGATGCACATTTCTTACGGCAATTCGTAAATGGGTTATATCCCCCTAAACTAAAAGCTTTTGTTAAAGAGGTCTCTCCTGCTGATTTGCTTGCTGCTTTTAGACGGGCTAAATTGTGGGAAGAAGTACACTTAGGGGAAACCTACATAAACCCTAGTGTGACCCAACATAGCTACTTAGATCAGGTGGGAACAAAAAGGGAGGACTTAGGTAGTAATGTGATACCTACTTATGCTCAACCAAATTATATGAATGTAATGCCTTTGGCACAAGTTCAAGTTGCTCCAGTTATTCCAGTTGAATCTAATAGGGTAAATCAAGTGAGTGTCCCCCCTTATCAAGTGCAACCTAATGGTAGGGATGTAGTGATGGAATCCCAATTAGTTGAACTAACTAAACAGTTAGCTAGCCTACAAGTCAATTTGGCAAAAACAGTCCAAAAGAAGGGTCAACCTAATGAGGACCGCGCCCATATCTGGTGCACAAATTGTAGGGGTCACGGGCATATGCTGCCAGATTGCCCATCTCCACCTAATCAACCTCCCAAATGTAGGTTTTGTGGCCTAAAGCATGATACAGAATCTTGTCGTAATATGCAGGCAAGTTTAGTCCAACAGGCCAATCAAAATCGTAGTGGGCAAGTCTACCAAATAGAAAATGGGAATAATTTCCAAGGAAATAATACAAATTGGGGAAATAAACCGAGAAGAAGGAATTTTAACCCTAATTACAACCAATCACATTATGTAAATCCTAATTTTAGTCCTGGAAATTTTAATAGCGGTGGCTATAACAACAATCCGAATAGTGGAATTGCTCAAATGCCCACTACTAATAATCAAGGATGGTCTCAAATGCCATTTGGCAACATAAATGAAGGACCACCTACCTATGGTGGGCAAACACCAAGTTGGGATGGGAATAGAAACCGTGGTAAAAATATTATATGTTTTTGTCGTCAACCTGGCCACATATCCACTAATTGCCCAAATGCACGGGCTAGTGTGCCCTATGTTCCCCTATGTGGGAATTGCAAACAAAATGGTCATACCTCAGAGGAATGTAATGCCCCACGTAGGAGTGAGGCACAAGAAGGTTATAATACTAAAAAAAAGATAGTAGTCCAAAAATCGTGTTATTAAATGAAGAGGATGCATCTAAATTTAATAGAGATCGAGCTTCATATTTAATATTATTAGAAAATAAAAAACAACCTATATTAGAACCAATTGAAAAAGAAGTAAAAAAAGTTTCAACTAGGGGCCAAATAGCTCAAGGAAATCCCCAAGAAGAGAGAGAGTTATTAAGGGAAAAAGAGATTATCCGAAAAGAGGCTCAAATGTTAGAGCAACAAAATCAATTTGGAAAGAGAGTACAGTCTGGTTGGGAAGGACAGTCAAGTAATCCTGCTGGTGAACCAAATGGAAAGTTAGCCCAGCCTATCCAAACTAGTTTAGAGGCTAATGATCTTGTACAGCAGATACCAAATCGGAAGTCAGTTAAGTTTGGTTCAATTAGTGCTATGCGTGAACCACATAGAATGCATATACCAAATAGGACACAAATAGTAAGTGCGAAAGAAGACCAGGCTAGTGTGGTGAAGCTTCCTATAGGAAAGGATACAGAGCCATTAGTGATCCCTCCTATTTGGGTTGAGCAAAATAATCTTATGGAAGAAACTGACTTTGAATTAAAAAATCCTAGGATTAATCAAAGTGGTAAACATAAAACGAAACCTAGTAGATTACCGATAAAAAAAAGAGGTGTAAAAACTCAAATAGGGATTACTGATAGTGCTAATTCGTATGATATAATTGATAATTTGGGGCAGGTTAAAGCTGACATTACAATTAGGTAGCTTCTGAGTGTTGCTCCTAGTTGTAGAGCCGCTTTAAAATCCAAACTAGTAAAAAGGCGCCATAGACAAGTTCACGAGGTTGGTCTGAATCCAGACCCTGGTGCTCCAATAATTGATGTAGAAATTGATGGTCTTGTCATTGTTAATGTGCAAGTAGATGGAGGGTCGAGCGTGAATTTAATGAACCATGATACTATGGTAAGTTTGGAATTGACAGGCCTACAAGAAACCAAATTGGTTTTACGTATGGCCGACCAAAGCATGGTAAAACCCCTAGGAATCTTGCCTAAGGTTAAAACACGAATTGCGGGATTAATATATTTAATTGACTATATTATTTTCCAACCTAATAACCCTAATACCTCCTATCCTATCCTATTGGGTAGACCTTGGCTATATCAAGCTAAGGCTAAGGATGACTGGGGTAAGGGAATTATGAAAAATTTTCAAGGCAATCATGTTGTGAGTATCACGATGTATCCCACAAATTATCAAGGTGAAACCCAATGGGGATCACCAGGAGATACTAGTGACTTTGGGTACAGTTCGGAATTGGAAGACCTTCCTACCCATAAAATTCATGCTAGATCACAGCGAGAAAAACAAATTGGGACAGTTTTAGAAAAATACAAAGAAATAGCCCCAGGGGAGTACATCATATCTTGCGAGGATGATAATAATTCAGACAAGGCTATTCGATATTGGTTGACAGATTCCATTTCGGAATCTACTGTGTATGGGGTAAACTCTGATTGGGAAGTGAGTGATGAATGTCAGAATGAATATGATAGCCAAATGGATGAAGTCCCAATTATATCCTATGTATCTAAAAATCATTGCCACTCCATTAATATTGGGTTGGAGGAGGAAGAAAAACTTATACAAATATTTAATAAAATTAATTCTACGGAGTTGGCAATGTGGGTAGGATTTTTTAAAGAAAATAATAAAACCTTTGCATGGTCATATAAAGACCTACGTGGTGTGTTCCCACAAATATGTGAGCACCGTATTGAGTTAGAAGATGGGGCTAAGCCTATTAGGCAACGGCCCCATCGTTTAAATCCTAAATATTCTTTACTAGTAAAGGAGGAAATAGAAAAATTAATTAATATAGGGTTTATATATCCTGCTCCTACTAGTGAATGGGTAAGTCCCATAGTTATAGTGCCTAAAAAGGATGGTCGGATTAGGATTTGTCAGGATTTTAGGAAATTGAATGCCGTCACGAAAAAGGACGGGTTTCCATTACCTTTTACTGACAGTATATTAGATACGGTGGCCGGTCATGAATGCTATTCATTCATGGACGGATTTTCCGGCTACAACCAGATACAAATTGCAAAAGAAGACCAAGCAAAAACCGCCTTTGTCACGGATTTAGGTATTTATGCAAGTAGGGTTATGTTATTTGGCTTATGTAATGGGGCCGCTACGTTCCAACGTGTAGCCACGTTAGCCTTTCAAGATTTTCTCCGAAAGTTTATGGAGATTTTCTTGGATGACTTTTGCGTTTTTGGAACCAAATCACAACATCCCCTTCAATTAAAAAATTGTTTTGATAAGTGTTTTGAGTTTGGTATTTCATTAAATGCGGCCAAGTGCCAATTTGTAGTGCCATATGGAAAACTATTGGGTCATATAGTGAGTAAGAGAGGGATTAGTACAGATCCAGATAAAGTAAGTAAAATCTCTAAATTACCTATTCCTAATAGTATTACTCAAGTAAGGGGTTTTCTTGGTCATGTAAGTTATTATAGGCGATTTATAGAAAATTATGCACAAATTGCATCACCTTTGACTGCCCTTTTAAAGAAATTAGAAGTGGGTACTAATCCTCTTTGGACAATTGAGTGTGATGAGGCATTTATCAGATTAAAGGAAAAATTAGTCACAGCTCCTGTTTTAATTTCTCCAAATTGGGAGGAGCCTTTTCACGTGTATGTGGATGCTAGCAACGTCGCTATAGGATGTATTTTAAGTCAAAAAGATAAATCTAATAAAGACCATCCTATATACTATGCTAGTCATCAATTTATTCCAGCTGAAAGAAATTATACCACTACAGAGCGTGAAGCTTTAGGTATGGTATATGTAGTACAAAAATTCCGTCATTACCTACTTGGCTATAAATTTACTTTTTATGTAGATCATGATGCTCTCAAGTATGTAATTAATAAACCCCAATTGAGTGGCAGATTGGCTAGATGGGTGTTGCTATTACAGGAATATAAATTTGATCTTGTGGTACGCCCTGGTAAGCAACACTCCAATGCTGATTTTCTTTCTAGGTTAGAAGAACCTTTGGATCCAAATGGATTACCGGTTGAGGATGATATTCCTGACGCGGACCTATTTGAAGTGGATATTATCCATACGGAATATGCAGATATTCTAAATTATTTATCGACCGGTTTATTTCCTGCCGACTATAGTGCTAAACAACGGACATCCCTTATAAGGAAAAGTGGCCCGTATACTTTGTTAGATCAAACTTTATACAAATTAGGTCATGATGGTGTCCTTAGGCGCTGTATTTATAAGAGTGAGATACAGGATATTTTAGAAGGTTGCCATTCAGATTCATGTGGTGGCCATTTCGCTGGAATTTCCACAGCACAAAAGGTGTTGTTGGCCGGCTATTGGTGGCCATCCTTATTTCGGGATGCCCATGCTTTTGCCAAAAAGTGCGATCCTTGTCAAAGGGTTGGTCGACCTTCACCTTCTACGGCAATGCCGTTAATACCTTTAATGGCATTGGCCCCATTTGAAAAATGGGGAATTGATTTCGTAGGCCCCATTGCCCCAGCCACAAAATACGGGCGTAAAAAGTATATTCTGGTTGCGACTGAATACGCCACAAAATGGGCTGAGGCCATGGCTACACGTAATGATGATGCCAAAACCGTGGCACGTTTTTTATACGAAAATATAATTTCCCGATTTGGGTGTCCAAAGGAATTAATTAGTGATCGGGGCACTCATTTCTTAAATGCCACAATTGAGGAATTAACAAATCGGTTTTTAATTAAACACCGTAAAACAACCCCTTACCACCCTTGTGCTAACGGGCAAACTGAAAAAACAAATGGGATCTTATGTAAAATCCTAACTAAGACTATAAGTGGTGCATCTACTAATTGGGATGAAAAACTGTGGAGTGCTTTGTGGGCATACCGGACCGCCTATAAAGGCACTACGGGGTTTTCCCCATTCCAATTAGTATATGGCCAAGAGGCCATCCTCCCAATTGAGTTCGAAATTCCTAGTTTGAGGGTAGCTATTGAAACCAAATTGGGAGATGACGAAAGTTTAAGAGTACGGCTAACCAATTTAGAAGCCCTTGATGAAAAGCGTCGTGAGGCCTATTTGAATACTTTAGCAACCCAAAATAGGCGTAAGTCTTATTATGACTCCAAATTGCGTCCTAAGGAATTCAAAGTGGGTAGTTTAGTATTATTGTATGATAGCCGTTTTTTCAAGTTTCCCGGTAAATTGCAAATGCATTGGTTAGGTCCTTATGAAGTCGTGGATGTCAATCCCAATGGGTCATTGCAACTTAAGGACTTTGAGGGAAAATTCCTTCCTACTCGGATTAATGGATATCGGCTTAAGCCGTATTTTTTCTAAAAATTACAATACAACTGCCGGGGGCGGCATTTTTAATTTAAGGGGTAGTATATAATAAAAACAAAAAAACAAAAACAAAACTATAAAACAAAGCCAAAGAGAAGGAGTCTAAGATCAAAGTGGCAGCCCAAATCCTGGATGTGACAAGTACCCCCCAGGATGAGGGGAGGCATCATTTCAAATAGGAATCATTGAAGGCCGCCAAGAGGACAACACCATAACTGTCTAAAGAAAGCTCGGCTAGTAACAACGGACTTGGCTGCTGAACAAAGAAAGCAACCAAAAGAGAAACCGAATTGGGGTTGTTCACTGTGAGAGGGTGTAATCCGAGAGGATTGTGAGGTTGTGCATTTTGGTTGTGCGATCAGGGAGAGTTTTGAGGCCTGAAAGATATACAAATTGGTGTGGGTTTGTTGGCTGTCGAGGAAGGCAGGAGTTTTGGTTCCAATTAGGGTTGTCAGAGGGTTCGGGTTAGTGAGTCAATTGGATAAGACGGAGTGGGTCCAATTTGAAGTTTGGACAAACAATGTTTGTGAGCGGTTGTCCACCAGTCTCAAGTAGTGCATTTGATATTTGAAGTGTTCCAATTAGAAAGAAATTCCCTGCGATTTGTGAGGAGCTGGACTCTTGTGTGAAAGAAGGTCGAAGTTTCAGTGAGGAGCTCATTGAGGTTTTACGCCATCCAGTGGGAGCAATTTCCGAGAGGAAGAGAGGTTGTGGTTTGCAGGTATTGTGGAGGACTACATCGAAGAACTAATGGAGGAAGAAACCGAGATGGTGGATCCCAGACCGCATTTGGACAAGAAGCCCAGGTTGGGAGAGGAGGAAGCTGTTCCCATTGAAGTGCCGCAAGTGGATTTTCAATTTGAGACGTTGCACAAGTTTATGGTTGCCAAGTTGGGGGCACAGCATCGTACCACACTGGTACAAGCAGGATTGTGGGAATTTGTGGAAGGTCTCCGATGTTGGGCTGATTTGAATGTTGACAATTTGGAAATCTTTGTATTGGCCTACTCGGTAATGGAGAGAAAAAGCTTAGTGAGGGGTCAAACAGTGGAGCTACAAGCCATGAGGATTGCAGAAGTCTTTCAGCTACCTAGTAGTGGGGAGTCGGTAGTGGCAGCCCGGAAAGCAAGTCAACACCGAATTGAGAGCTGTTTTCCAACCAATTTTGCTGCTCAGGCTTGTACGATGAACGAGTTTGAAGTGGGACAGTTGTTGCCAAGTTGGAGAGGCTGGGTCGAATTAGTTACAAGATACTTATTGTTAGAAGAAGCCACAAGTATGGTAACCCGCCAAAATCTCCAGGTGGTGATGGCAGTCCAGTCCGGAGTCATGTTCAATTGGGCCCTATTTGTAGCTAGGAGGTTGCACAAGTTGGTGGCAGAGTTCAAAAAGAAACCTGAGGATGAGATGGTTGGAGCACATTTTATTTCCAAATTGGTGGATGCGGTGTGTGCCAATCTTCCGGCGGTCCATCATGAGCCAAAGCCCGACCCAGGTAGCTCATCCAAATCGGCAGAGCGAGCTAGTTCAACAATGCCGGCAGGATCAGTTGGCGCTATCAAGGATCAGTTGAAGCAAGCGTTAACCGATTTGGAGATTTATGATCCTGAACAAATAGAGGCGCTACGAAAAGCAAATACTAAATTGGTAAAAGAGTGCCAGAGAGTGAAGGACGAATTGGCTGAAGTTCAAGTTGAAAAGGAAGCATATGAAATACGGATGGCAATTGATTATCAAGAGTTGATTGACCAAGTTGAATTCTTGCAGAAGCGTGTAAGTCAATTGGAGATCAGTCTTCAAACAGAGTCGGCCTCCAAACGTGTCGCTGAGAGCAAGATAGTTTCCTTACAATAGCAGCTCGAGGATTTTAATTCCAAATTGGAGAGCGGCCTTTCTCCTGACGTGCCTTCCGATGAGGAAGTAGAGCCAGAGGAAAATGTTGAGGAAGTTGGCTCTACATCAACAAACAGAAAAAGAAAAGAAATGCTAGGCAAGGCGTTACTTGAGCAGGTAATTCCAACTAGAAGGCGGCAGCGCATCCTTCATGTGGAGGATCTGGAGATGCTTTCCGATTTACTTCCTCCTACGGATACTTTGGAGTTTGCCTATACTTGGGAACGGGAGATTTTCTTTTTGTATACGGGCTTGAGTCTTAAGGAGTATATTTCCAGGTCTAGATTCCGCACAATTTGGACACGCGCTGTGCAACTTAAGAGTGAAAACCTCTTTACGGAGATGGTGGGACGTGGTGATGTGTTGTTGGAGGATAATACTTTAGCATTCACTCTAATTGGTGATTATGGAGCAAGAGTTTTACTCTTTTATTCCGAATTGGAGGCGATGCTAGCATACAGGCGGAAAGTGGCGGCAACCTATTTGGATAAGAAAAGGTTGCATATAGGCAAGCGGTTAACGGTGGGGGTACCAGAAGCAGTGGGCGCAATGTTGTCTTCTTCGAAGGCAAAGGGTTTGCCATCTTCAGGTGCATGGATGAAGACGTTGGAAGGGTTGGATAAGGAGTTCCGTAACCAAGACTGGTTATTTCAAATGGTGATCAATACTAAAGAGCGAGTGACGCGTAGTCAGGTGTTGGATATTCACCCAGCTACCTTTGTCGATAACTTTGGACGAGTAAAATCTAGGTTGGCTGTCAAGATCAAGGCGCAGTGGTTGCAGAATATACCAATTTGGGATTTTGCAGCCGAGTTAACCTTCACACAACCTCGAGTCAGTGAGACGAATGCAATGCCAGTAGGGTTGATGGCCAAATTGGTTGCCTGGGCGGTTCCCTCAGTTCCCATTTCCACGAGTTGGGATGATCGATATTTAGGCAACTATGAATGCCTGTTCGATACAGAAGAGGATAAGCCATTTCCAAGTTGGGAGGCTCTTTTGTGGCTGGTTAAAGACCACGCGGATGTGCGTAATCCTCCCCGAGTTGCCATGGAGGTTATGGATTTTACAGAGCGAGCGTTTCGTGAACCTATTCCACCAGTCGCAGTCTCTTCTGGCCCAAGATATTGTCCTTGCGCTAGGAGGTATCTGTGGTCGAACAGAGCAAGGTTAGATTCGAGATGGTATAATTGGCCAAAAATCGAAGGCAAGTTTACAACAGTGGAGGAGTGCGTGCAAGCCTATTTGGGTTTTTTCACAACACACAGGGACCACCGCGATCCTATGTGTTTCCGCGCTAGTGTATTTGCGGGTATTTTAGCCTATTTGTGCCATCAGTACCAGTTTGTGGTTGATTATCGTATTGGAGCGCGACTAAGCACGGACATGGAAATTTTTTCGAAGATTTATTATTACTCGGCTAGGAGGATGAGAGCGCTAGAGCTGATGTGTATCACTCAATTTTTGCCAGGAGCTCACAAAGTAATGATTTTTGATGCTTGTGAGGAGTTTGGTACTCGTGCAGGTCCTGTTAAAGCCTTTTACGGAAAACAAAAAAAAGTTATAAAAGCGCGGATGTTACTAGCAGAGAAGCTGTAGGCCGAAGATGAGGATCACAGTCTCAAATTGGTGCCGGAAACTCGGCTGACGAAGCGGAAGACCAAGTAGTGTGTTGGCGGGGACGCCAACAAATGAGAATGGGGCTATGTAGATAGGCTGTTTGAATTTTTAATTTTGTTGTTTTTGGTATATTTTAAGCACTAAGTGGGTGTGTTTTACTGGATTTTTATGAATTTTAAGTTCAAATTGGGTTAGTTTTGTGGACTTTAATCCAAGTTTGGTGCAGTTTTGGGGATTTTGATTGATGAATAATTAAAAGTAAGTCCTGTTCAGGAGTTCGAATTAAAGGCTGGGTTTTGAACAAGTAGGGTGCAACTGGGTTAATAGTGTGTTCAAGTTGATTGTCCGTATTTTGTCCAATTAGTGAATCAAGAGGGTTTTTTTCAGTAAGATGTTAATCAAGTTGGAGGCAGTTGGTAGTTAGGTGGTTTTTCTCAGTTGAGTAACTGACAATTAGGAATCCTATTAGGCTGGTTCTTCCGTCTTGTGTAGGACCACTGTTTTTGGGAGTTTTTGGCAGTGAGTCCAGCAAGTAGGCTGTGGTGTGTTTTTGGTGTTTTTTGCATTTATTATTTACGAAGTTGGTGCTTGGTGTGTTAGTCCTGCAGTAACACAAGGTGTTCTAGGAGTGTGTTTGTCCAATTTGGAATGAGTGAAGTTGGGCTGTCTGGCAGTCACATGAGGTGTGCTGAGTAGTGTCAATTGAGAGAATAATCAATTTGGAGGAGAGTTTATGTGAGATTGTGTGTATGTTTGTGCTATTAGATTAAATCAAATAGAGTGATTTGATGGTGTAATGGCTGAGTGGAAAGTAGGTGAGTGTGAAGATGGAGATGAGTTAAACCAAGTTGGAAATATTTAGAAGTTGAAGAGTCTGTGTATGTTATGGAAGAATGGTTGGTGGAAACCAAGTTGAGATGATTGTGTGGATGTAGGTGATCTGGGTTCTAATCAGAAGTTAGAAGTACTGAATTAATAGTTTAATCCAAGTTGGAAGTTAGTGGAGGAGATAATTTAATGGTGTTAACTTTTATAAATGATTCACGGTGATTTGCTCACCAATTCGATTTAATATCATGAAAAGAATTTGGTATCGATTTGGTGTTGCATGTGTGTGAGAGATGTATGGGTAACTGAGAATTATGTGTTATGTATCCAAATGGTGTAGAGATGAAGCCAATGAAATATCGGTCAATTTATATGGTTTTATGATGGAATGCTGATAGTTTGATAATTTATTGTTTGAGCCTATTTGGAAGTTATGAATGCCAGTGGTAGCAATGTAGGCCAAGGCTGTTATTTATTGATATTTTTGCTTTAAATGGCTGGCTGTAAAAATATTTCTAAATCATGTTTCTTCTCTTGTGTGTGTGCTTTGCTTAATTGAGAGTTGTCTTTCAAGAAATCTTTGAGACTGTGCATGAGTGATTTAAGGATGAAGAAGTCTGATGGTATAAATCATAGTCCCAAATTGATTAAAAAGGAGTGCAAGTATTGCAAGTGCCATAGTTTTATGAAGATAAACTGTGAGATTGAAAGCAAGCAAGTCAAGTTGGTGGTAGAAGATAAAGATGCTTCCAAATCCGGAGACAAAGATTTACAACAAAAGTGACATGCCCTACTTGGAGGTTCAAAAGGCTCAGTTTACGGGTGCCTGTTGTAACACCGATTTGAGATAAAGATTGGACAACATAGCGAAAGAATTGAAGATCTGAATTTTGAGATAATTCTTAACTCTTGTGGCCTTTAAGAGGGGAGAGAAAATCTAGCAATTAGATTACCTTGTGAGAGTGAAGCAATTTATTTGTATGTAAAGAATAATTTTCTTCTTTGTGTCTAGGTTGCAATGGCCTATTAGTTCTAATTTAGAGAAGCAAGTCCTATTTTTTATAGTCTCCCTTGGAACGAATTTAAACTATTAAAACTTGGGTTTAATTTCTCTTGGATCCTAAGTTAATCTACATACCTACAAAATTTTGGATGCTCATTATTTTAGGAGGAATAGTTCAAATCTTGGTTCTCATAGCAAAGATGGAAAAGGACGGCAATAGAAATTTGCATACCAATTTTCATAACAATCTAACACTTTGTCCCTATATTATGACAAGAAACTTGATAGCAAAATCTTGTAGAGCTAAATTTGAATAAAGTCTTGACAAATTGTTATGAAAAAATTAAACACAAGAGAAATGGATGTTCTTGTAGACAAGATCAAATCTTAGATTTTCATAAGAAATACAAGAGTATAGCTAGAGGAAAAAGCTACAAGTGCAAGAATTAGAAAAAATCTATACTTTATAGAAGGCCATTTGTCTATTGGCCAAATTTGCAAATATAGCAAAAAGCAAGTATTTAAAAAAATAATTAAAAAATAATTAAAAACCACAGACCAGGATTACCTAAAGCACCACGTCAGATTGCAATTTTTATATATTTTTAAAATTATTCAAAAAAGATATATTTTTAAATTTTATTTTTTCTATTTGCATAGCTATGTCTCAACCCTTTGAAGAGTCCAACTTTTCTCTATTGAAATGTGATGTTGAGACTAAGGATCACCAATCTTTATAAACTACTACCTAGGTAGCGGAATTTTTTCAAGAGACTTTGTATTACTTGTAAGTTCTACTTCCTAGAGAATTTTCTACTACTTTTAGAAGTTTTTAAAGTGTATATCCGTAATAGAAACCATATTATAGACATCCTATTGTGACAATCTAATAATCTTGCACAATATAGAATACAATTATAGTTTGATTTTTCTATTTGACCCTTACATTATGATTAGTTTTGTACCTTTGAGCATAATGATCCTATTATCTAGCCAAAATCTATTTAAAATACAGAGATATCTATTTTATAAAGTTTGGTCATATGGCACCTCACATTGAACTCTCTATAAATTGTAGTTTTGTTACTTAGTGGGGTAATTATTAACATAAAAGATGTGCATATAGATGCTTCCTACATATCTATGCATTCAAAATTTTAAAATTCATCACCAATGTATTTTAATCAATTATAAAGTAAAACCATGAATATGAAATGAAACAATTAATCCAAAATGGAGTAAGGATTAGATCTGCATAAGAATTGATTGTTAATTATGCAAGACAAAGCATGCCAATATTGGAGTCCCATCACGACAAATAGTTGTCTTGCTATCTAGATAGGCTTGATAATTTGACATTTTTCTCTCTCCACTCCCTTGTTTGTTTTGTTGTCTGTCAAATTGTTGTTCTTTCTTGTACATAGTGAACTCCTTCATCAAAATAAATATATATATATATCAAATTTAGTTTTTCAACCTTTTGTGTAACAATTTGAATTGTGAAATTTTGTGTGTGATAAATTATTTGTGTAACAATGATTGGTCCAATGATTGGACTTTTGTTGTGTAAATTGTTTAAACAAACTGTCTGTGCTTGTGTAATTGTGGGTGAACAGACTACTTGATTGTGTGAATTGTATAGGGCAATGCCCGAGGAGGAGGGCATTTTGGGAAAAAAAAGGCCGACGAGGAGGGCAGAGCCCGACGAGGAGGCGCTTTTTTTTCCCAAAATGCCCGACGACGAGAGGCATTGACCGGCGTAAATCACGAGCAAAAAGGGATGAAAATCAGGGATGAAAAATCAAAATCGGATGAGAAATCCGTAATGCCCAATTACAGAGGAAAACCCGTGTAATTGGGCAGTACGCTGCAGAAGCCTCCCAGGAAATGAACGGGACATTTCCTAGGAGTGGTTTACGGAAGCTGAAAAACCGAGTGAGTAACATGTGTTGTGAGACTTGGGTAATTTGTTATAATTATTTTGAACGTGAGTATATTTAATGATTGGATCTTGTTGGTGTGTAATTGTCAAGTTGTCTATTCTTTTTGTGTGTGGATTGAGGGATTGAAATTTATTGTGGCAATGTGTTGGAGCAAATTGTCTATTTCGTTTGTGAGTTATGATTTTGAGATTGGAGTCACGTGTGTGTTGTAATTGTATTGCTTGTTGTGTACTGTGATTAGAATTGTGTGGCCATCTGTCTATCTAAATTTGTATATGGGAAGTTTTGAGTCGAAGTTTTGTGTTGGTGAAACTTTAGAGCAATTGAAGTTGTATTTGGTACCGGATTGTGTGTATGTGTTTGTCGGTAAATGCTTGTCTGAAAACTGGGCAAATTGTAAGAGTTGTCTTGGCTTAGTTGGTGAAAGAAATGGTTGCTGAAAGAGTTTGTCAATTCGTTGTTGTGATTCAATGCAAGTCTGTGAAACTTCAACTAATTGGTTAAGTCTAGAGCAAATTGTCTTTCCATCTACAGAAATCACTCTTTGTAATTTAAGGTATACACCTAAGTTAAGAGGGTATTTGATGTGGGGCTATTTACCTTAATTATTGAATTTAAGATGATTGTATTTCTACATAAAAAGCTACAAGGGGCATATTTTCAATATCCTATAGTTTTTGTAAATTCATTCATGTGGTTTTTTAAGTGGGGCTATCTTACATAAAAAAATTTAAGTGTCTAATTTTCTCCCACCCCTACCTTCTTCACAAAAAATTTCTTCCCTCTATTGCATTGTGTATGGGGTATACATCGTGAAACCAATAAAAATCAATTGAATTCAAGTGGCAATTTTTAACCCCTAAAGGCCAATTGTCCATTAAACAAACAATTAAAACTTCAAGTAGGTTCCTATGAAGTCAATTTTGGTAAGATGTTTATGAAATTTTGACACAAGATGTGAGTATGTATCTCTTTAGTGGGAATATGATTTTTTGCCACCCAAATCTTATTGGGTAGCCCTTGCAATTTGGGCATCTTTAGAACATCTTTTGCAAAAACTCTCATCAACTTTTCAAATTTGGCATTTATGTAACTAATAAAATATGGCATACAACTATAAAAAAAAATTAGTTTCCAAATCACATTTTAAGAGGAATCAAATTTTATTAGCTACATTGGGGTGGCTTTAAGAAAAACCCTTTTCTTCTAACCTCAAGCCCTATTATCTTGCAATATATGAAGTCAAAGTTCTTGAAATTTTTCCCTTTTATTCCAAATTTTTGTTTCTAATTTTTACTATTTGGATTTTAAATTAAAAAAATTCCTCATTGCATAAAAAATCATCAAAAAATGATTAGTGTATTGCCAATGTACTTAACGTCCTTGCATTGCAGGTTGATTTAGAATACTTAAGCTAGACTCTACATTTGCTTCTCAAATTTTTCATGAGTGAACCTAACATCATATATTTATGAATAGTCAAAATTCTCAAAAAATGATTAGTATATTGCCAATGTACTTAACCTCCTTGCATTGCAGGTTGATTTCAAGTAAGCTAGACTCCATATTTGCTTCTCAATTTTTTCATCAGTGAACCTAACATCATATATTTATAAATAGTCAAAATCCTCATCTTTGTGTAGACCAAAAATTTACTACAAAAGGGATTGAAGTTTGCTAACCCTAGTTCGTAGGAATGAAAAATAAATAAAAACTTTCACTATAAACATTATAATATTTCAATCCACATGGTCAAATGGTCTGAAATTGTTTCCACACATTGCCATAACTATATAATATATTTTTATAGAGTTGGATTTTCTTAATTAATTTTTTATTTTAGATGATGCATCAAAAATTGCCAGTTTTGGATTTTATTCCTCTTCCAAAACACCCTTTGGTCTTTTATTAGGGATTAATAACATTGAACACTTTAGAATTCCTAATGAAACTATGTCATGAACATCTCATTCAATATGAGTGTGATTAAGATATATGACTTCAAAGATTGGAGTTAAATGGACTATAAATTCTATCTTCATATTGTATAATTTTCAGTTCACTAAAGTATTCATATAATGTGACAATTTTTGCCACTTTTGGTTGATGTCTTACATTTACACTTAATTATTTTTACCTAAACACTACTAGTATCATGGCACAATTTTAGTCAACCACCCTTCATTGTAGGTTTTCTTGACTATGTCCATTTTATCATTCATATGAAATTATTTGTTTACATTTATATTCATCATACTCTGAAAATTTTGCACGGTATTTTTCTATCAAGGCTACCTCATTAATAAAAATTCCTATTATATGATGTTTTTACATATCCTAATTTATATATATTAGAGTGTGTAGCATTTCATGGACCCTATAGTAGCCTTACAAATTATTTAGAATTTGCCCCCTTTGAATTAATTGGACCCTATCTTTTAATTCACGTAGTTTTCTAAAAATCTTGACTAATGTCCCCGGATCTTTCCACTACCCCAAGTGAGGAATGAAATTTTGACCACAAAGGATCTTAGATTGTGGGAATATTGTACACTCTAGTATAATCTTCCATATAATAAAGTTTACACAAAGTTAAGACAATTAGTCCTAAGACCATGATAATAAATCTATAACAAAATTAGAATTTTGAAGTGTGGTTAGTGCTAGACTACTAGTTATGGCTTTAGCTTGGATATATTGATAAATTGCCTTGTAACTATGCAATTAAAAATCACAATGTAGAATGCATTACACACACTCATGCTTTGTGTTAGTTAGGGTTGTTTATTCATGACAAATTATTAATTAATTCCCCATAGTTTACTAGGTAAGACTAGGACAACACTCATGTGTCCCTACCATGAGTAAAGGACTGGCCACAAAATTATACCTTTAAGAATAAGAGTGAAAAAAATTTGTAATATTATTTGTGAAATTGTATACTAATTGCGTATATAACCCATTTCACTCTAAAATACAAGTGACTTTAGTTACAACATGTTAGACTATTTGACCATTCTCTAGATTTTGAACTCCTATAGTATAGTCTTCAGTTTTGTGAGGTAGACAAAATCTAGATTACAATCTCCAACAATAAGTTAAATAAGCTCCTCTAATAAACCTCCCCAATAAACTTTTGGTGTATATAGCTTAAGTAATTAAGGCCCTAAGTTACTCCATCCATGGCTCAATGTTTTTTTTGGGGGGAAATTTAACACTCAAAATCTATACAAATTTTTCTAAAGAAATAATGAGTGATGGATTCTCTTATCTTCAATGGATGCAATTGCTCAATAACAACATACTATAGAGACATTCAATATATATATATATATATAATATGGATGAACATACACATTGCTAGATGAATAAATGTGCTTTCATCCACATTTGATATGCTTCATTTATGTCAATGGATATAGAAAGCTTCACCACTGTATTGTAGATCCCTGCCTAAACTACCTTGACTATCACCCTCAATTGATTGAATCATATTGTGGCTAGTCAATTGATGTGGCTTAATCCCTAAAGTCCCATTATCTCTAAAAGGGACAAAATTGATCTCAGGTAGGCTTGTTTAGTCTTAATTTTTACCACATCGTTTGGAACTTTTATCACACATGGAGTTTTCCAAGAACTATGAACAAATATAATTTTTGTGTGAAATAGAGTAATAGACCTTAAGTTTGGTTTACAAGTTATGGGCTTTTTTTTGAAAATGGGAGAGAGAAGGCAGGGTGGGCAAGGCTTGTGACTTTGACTTTCTAAATTTTCTATTGCAAGCTAGGTTGTAGGAAAAAGTAGGGATAGTGATTTAGGCCAAAATTCAAAGAAGGAATAGAGATGAGGTTTGGCAAGAGGGTCGGATAGAAAGAATTCTCTTCTGAATTGGGAAGGGAATTCGGAAGGGCATCTCTTGTCATTGCAAGGGACAAAGGATTGCTTTGGAGAACGCAAAGGGAACTTGAAGGGCAAAAGGGGAATGCTGGAATCATGGAAAAATATTTGGGGAACATTCCAAGAGTAGTAGGGAACTCATTATGCAAGAATTGTAGGAGTTCACATTGAGCTACAAATTAACATAGAAACAAGAGATTTTCAAATTTTTCATTTTCTTTTATCTTGTTCATTATGATTACCTACTTCAATTTACCATTCGGATTATTAGGTTTTTGAACTATGTCATGAAAAAATGTGTGCAAAAATTAGATAGTGTATAGTCAAATCTTGAGAAATAGTTGCATTGCAAGATTTTTTTTGAATATGTTCCATGTCTTCGATTGACTTGAAAATTAGTAGACACATGCCTAACGTAATATTGATTATGGAAAAAAAAATTAAGTCTATAGTGTATAAAATTGACCATAAGAGGAAGTCAAAGTCTTCAGTGAAACTGCCTTTCCTTCTTTGGAGTCTTCATCTACAAGATTCATCCTCACACATCATTGATTTAAGCTTTCGTACCGAGATGGTGGCAATACATAATTTATGGTATGCTTCATTATTTTTGCTAATTCTAAGGCTGACATACAATTCAACAAATAATTGTAGAGAAAAATGGTTTATCAAAACTCCAAAGAATCCAACGAGTATTACACCAATGCAATTTTATCGTCAACGACAAAAAATACAATTAGATAGTAAAATGAATCAATTGCATCATTGACATTTGTAGGAGTGGAAGGCAAAGACGTCATTTTTATATTGAATTCCATTGTACATCATGAGTCCTCAAAGGGTATGGAATAATTTGAAGATGAGAGCTTGACCGCTCATTGTCTAAACAAAAAATTATGTTTGGGGTAGAATTTCATACCTCATTTAGGGGTAGATGCAAGAAACACCGAACAATTTAGGGAGCGTTCTACCAAAACTGTTTTTTTTTTGCCTAGTACTGCCCCCAGTACTGCCTAGTACTCATAGTACTACAAAACGAAGTAATCTCAGCCGTTGATCTGAAAAATCAACGGCCAGTAGTACTTTTGAGTACTTAATAATACTGAAATAGTACTCTTTGAAAAAAATGATAGTTTGTCACAAAAAGTAGATAAAATTAAGTATAAATTAATAATAATTAGAAAATCATGAATAAAAAAAAACTAAAAATTGGCCATTTGTAGAGATTTAATAGTGATTACATTTCACCAAAAACTAAAAATTGAAACCATCATAAATGTTTGAAGCACTATGGGCAAGGGACCCCTATTTGCATGCATGTTGAGGACAAAGAATTGTGTTTTTTTGAATGCCCTTTGGTGGGCACATGCCCTTCTATTGTGGCAATAGCCCACAACAATCCTAGATGTACATCATTATTTTTGGATGCTCCACAGTACTAAAAAACCCTAAAACGCAAAGTGTGACAAATTAGGTAAATTACAATTTAATTAAAGGATTTTTTTTCAAAATTTCTCAAAAGTAAGGAATCTGAGGACTTCCAAGTTAGCCATCTCCAATAAAAATTTCAAGTACATGGACTTCATTTTCCAAAAGATATGGCAAATGGCATCTCCGTCATTCCAATTGTGATGCAAAATAGTACCGGTGTTTCTTGCAATCACCCTTAGGCATAAGTTAGTAGAATAACTTTTCTCAAAAAAATTTGAACTAAAAAAAGTTGTTAAATCAATCTAACTTTCATCTCCGAAAATTCATTTGATATATCAATCCTCCAATCAAAAGTTATGGAAAATTTTAAAAAAGAATGTTTGAAAATGTAAAAAAAAATGTCCTTTCCAACCCCTCTTTGAAAATTGTTCATAAATTTTGATTGGATGATTTAAATCTCAAACAGATTATTGGAGATGAAACTTTACTAAACTTCCCAACTTTTTTTAGTTCAAATTTTTTTAAGAAAAAAACTTATCCTACTTTGCCTAAATGAGGTTTGAAATTTTACTTCAAATGCAATCATCCTGCTTTTGACTTAATTATGAATGGTTGAGCTTCTACCGTCATTCTAATTTACATGTCCCACATGAATTGTGTCACCTTTTACCACCCCAAATCTCTCTACATATACAGCTTCTCTTCTCACTTCGAAATTCAAATTATGATTGGCTTTTGCATCGATGCAAGCAACATTTTTGGTTCATTGTTTTCATTGACTATAGAGTGGTGATTGTCCATACAATTTTAATGTATTGGAACTTACTTCAATGTACACTCTACAGTTGGGACCCAACGGACTTACCTCAATTCTCTCATAAACATTGACACATGTAATTTAGCTAATGTTGGGTGTGAAATATTCCACACCATTTCATCCCTCGAATGAAATGATGCAAAATATTCCACATCATTCCGTTGGAAAAAAGGCACCGCAGCTCATTGCTACTGAATGTTATGCACTGAATGTTATGCAGAGAACTTTCGGATGGTACGAAGAACGCGACCGGGGTTGCATGCTCCAGGAGTGATATCACCGTAACAAACAAAACAAACAAAACAACTTCACACTTCACACACCAACTTTAAGGTATGAACTCAACAGTGCCCCATGATCCTGCCATGGCAGAGTCAAGCTAGTGTTGATTGACAATCCAATCATCCATGCCGATCACTCTCACGGTTGGCTGTTGCCTGTCAGGGACTCCAATTCAACTTGCACGACGTCGACCCTCGCTCAGGTAAAAGCTTCCGTCACAGTGCAATTCCTCAGTGAGTCTGCTTTTTCATGCTAGCTAGCTCACTGCTGTCATCGAGCGAGCTCGAGGCATATTCAATTCTCTTCGCAGCTTCTGAATCCCCACACACACGGCTGGCAAGTCCACACACTCTGGATCCAAATTGTTATTAATTATTATTTTTATTTCACTCTGGTGCAATCTGGCACTAGCTAGCTGTTGGCTGACAGGGACTCAAACTTATATGATCCCCACGGAAGCTTACGACATGCAACTCCTCAGTGAGTCTGCTTTTTCATGCTAGCTCACTGTCATCGTACGTGGCATATTCTTCAGAATGCACGCAGCCGGCAGGTGTATAACTGACTGACTGCGGCATTGATGCTTGACAATGACCACAAGAATTTCATCCCAGATGAATTCATAGTTACCCAGAAAGTTCACTTGGTGGAGTGCGCAGAAACTCAGTTGTAGGCAGGCAGCAATGGTAAGAATTAATTGAACCATGTGGCAGGATGATAATGCAGTTGGGACCCCGACCAAGCCTAGCTATTTCGCAGCTATATATGTGCTGGCTGCGTGCAGTTTAAATAGGTTGTTTTGTGGCATTTGGACGTATGGTGTGAAAGTTATTGTATTTTAAAGTTTTCAAGAATTTAGAAATTAGAAAATTACTTTCACTTACATTTTGACGTACTTCGACCAGAAAGCACATATTGAAGTGATAATCATTTGCTAATACATTGCTACATGGGTTAGCTAATTATAGCAGTCAGTTACTGTTAATTTCGTGTGATTTTTTGCGAATTTTGGATATCAAATTGAGACAGAAAGCTTTAAGATTTTAAATTACGACTGGGTAAAGATTTACGTTTCAGGCCTCGATTGCACCTTGAAAAGTCGTGTCAAAGTCGTGGATTTCCGCCAAATGAATTCACCGGACGTGAGGTTACTGGTATTGGATTCCCCACTTTCCAGTGCCATTATGTCGATTTGACGCTTCCGGTAGTACTCATGTTGTTGTAAAGAACCCTGTCGTTGGAATGAAGGGAACTACAAGTACACCTGAAATTCGTCTGCACAAGCTGTGTGTCATGATTGGCAATGCCAATAGAAAAATAATGAACATTAAAGTAGGGGTCGACATTCCAGAGGCCGGCTGGGGACGATTTGGGGTGTAGCTACAGTAGAAAATTACCTTACCCCCGGCTTTTTACCTCCCTTCTGATCGACCGCAGAACTACATGTCTCGAATCGTGCCTTGGTTCTAAAGCATCTATGTAGGTTCCACCGGGATGTTCCATGGAATTGGTGCTAGCTAGCTAGCTCGCTCATGTATTGTTGATCGTGAGCTTCGTCACGAAGGACGGTCGAATTGGAGGGAGTTTCAGTTGTTCTAGAGGCAGGGCTTTCAAGGAATGAATTGAATTGATCGCTGATGTGAACAGTTGAGCTTTGAGTTGAATTCGAGCGTCGATCATGGACTACTGGCAGAGATTATTGAGGATTCGGCAGGGGATGGACGCGAGGGTGCTGTGCTTTCTTGGCTTCATTGTTGTGGCCGCGGGAGCTCAATCCGGGCCTTCTGTGTGTCCGGAAACAGCGATATTCGTGTTTGGAGACTCGCTTACCGATACAGGGAACATTGCGGATCTCGGAATCGACAATCTGCAGTACCCCTATGGAGAGTCCTACAACTTCCCCGGGTCGATCAATCCCAGCCGCTTCTGCAATGGTCGCCTGGTCATTGATTTCTTCGGTAAATTTTGCGACAGGAATAGTCACAGACTCTCAATTCTCTGCTGCAATTTATCCTCCGTTCTTTTGATGATCGGTCTGTGAATATTTTGGAATGGTCAATTTCGTTAATTAACTTGGTGACTGCGTTTCAAAGTGCATGTATTCAATGTTAATAGACACAATTTGTGAACCACAGAATAAAGATGGTACGCCATCTTATCTTATCCCTTGATTCATCTACAGTTACAGTTACACTGTTAGTGAATTAGGGTTACTTTGTGAATTTAGGAATTCTTCACGTAGTGGCCGACAGTCAGTTTACTCGGAGTGCTAAACCGCTCTGTTCGTTCACTTCGTTGAGAGTTTCTACGGTACAGTTATGTTGTAATTTCTTACATTCAAGTGCATAAAGCTCTAAAAACAAGAGCCGGTGTAGATTTAAGGGTTCGAACAAGCGTCTGGAAAGTGCGATTAGCTTGGAATTTCGACATTTTAACATACTTTATGCTATTGAAATTGAAATTGAAAATTTATTCATGATAGATCCTTTCCAGACTCTTTCTTTCAGCAAACCCGTCAAGACGGCATCGTAAAGAATGTAGTACTTTATTTAGTGCTCGCCGTAGTTCTGACAGTCAAGTGCACAAAGCTGTAAAAAGCTATTACTGGTGAAGATTTAAGGTTGTTTCGTGCGAAAATCTTGAAATTCCGACATTTGAACAGATCTGATGCTGAAATTTATGATCATTTCCAGTTTCTTTCTTTGACAAAATCGTAAAGACTGTAGTAATTTGTGTACTGTTTGCAATGCCACCTTGGGAACAGCACAGAGCGCACCATAATTGTGACATTCAAGTGCACAAAGCTCTACTAGCCAGGGCTCGAGTAGGTTTAATGCTTGAGGTTGAAATTTATGATCATTTCCAGTTTCTTTCTTTGAGGAAATTCGTCGAGACGAAATTGTAAAGACAGTAGTAATGAATTAATTTCTTGTTTGCGATATCCTCGTGGAAACAGCACAGGCTTTTGGATTCCCCTTCGTTGAACCGATTGCAGCGCACTTTCGGGGCTCAGGCTATAAGTACGGCGCCAATTTTGCATACGGCGGAGCCACAGCGGAGACGGAATTGTTGACAAGCCCCTTCAGTCTCTCTTCGGAAGTTCTGCAATTCTTCAGCTTCAGACTTGCATCAACTATTCCGTGTAAGTTCATTCTTGAGACCCTAAACCCTAAAAACCCTAAATACGATTCACGTATTTGTTGTGGCGACTTGCAGCTTCTTACCATGAATTCAATCTGCAATGTAAATTTTGCCATTTCTCGGCATCATTTTTCAGTCAGGTCTGCAGCTGGTGATTTTCATAACAGATGTATGTTAACCCTAATTATAAGGACTGGCCCATGTCCATCACTCTGTTTGCTGCCATTTTCCAACCAGACATGAATGATTTTTTATTTTTTTTGAGATGAAACCATATGTCTGCTATCAGTTATAAAATTTTCAACCTGTTTTGGAAAAAAATTGAAATTAATGTGAATTTCTTAAGGAAAAAAATGAAGAAAATTCATATCAAATAGTACAAAATATACTCAAAAAATCTGAAATTTTATAATATGGTGAATAATATCATAGTATAAACCAAAGTTATCGTGTCATTTTGTATTAGAAAATCAACAAACCATGATTATAGGCCTAAAGTTCATATTGCTATAAAATATCAAAATTTAAGAGTTTTTCAAAATTTCCAATTAGAGTAGAAAGTGTAGTGGATAAGCTTCATTTCATTAAGGTAGGAATACCATAAATGGCACCCCCCCTCCTAATGGCACAATAGGGGGTTCTAAAACCAACAATAGCTAGCTTTGATGTTGATTTGAAAAGATTCAATTTGTTGAAATTTGATTGGCTCATACTTTATTAGGAACAAATTTCAAGGAAAATCGTTTTAGGTGAAGCTATGAGACAAGAATGGGGTCCAAATGAAGAATCTACATTTATATTCAATAAATTATTCATTTTTGAAGATTTTTTTTTTTTAATTTTTAATTTTTACATTCTTTGTCATCCTTATTTGTGCATACATTGAGCTGAATTTCTCAATGAATTTCCTATATCTTACAAGCTGAAATGTTTATTTTAACCATTTATGGTATTCCTACCCTAGTTGAACTCAAATTCAAAAAATACCACTCTTATGGCTAAAATTCTTATAAAGGGTAAACAACAAGAAATGGCCTAAATATATTACAAGGGCAATCTTTGGATTAAGCATCTTCTTCTTTAGAAAAGTCAATAAGATCATAGTGAGGAACATTGCAATACCATTCTATGAAAATATACTCAAGTATTTTCAAAATCAATAAATTTGATGAAAAAACATTTTTTCCATCCTCTAGTCTCAATTGAAGTCGTCCATTGGACACTTCGTATTCGCAGCCACGGTATAAGATTAAGTATTTTATGAGTCACATGATTGTAGAGATTTCCATCCTAGTTGTTGGCTCCAAGCACAATTGGGTCAAAGGGTTGGTGCAGAGTTTTGAATCTCATATCCTCCTCATGTTTGTACAAATAATTCGACATCTCTATTTCATTGGCAATTTTCTGTCATGTTTGGCAAAATTTTCTTCTAGTGTAAGAAATTCAAATCTAGATTTGCATAACATTATTCAACAATGAATGAAGGATGTCTTTGGTAGTTGTTAAGGCTTGTAGTAGTTTTTTCCCCTCTTTTGAAGCTTCTACTTAATTTGATTTGGCATGTACCAAATAACAATGTAGATGTTAGACATTGTCTTCTTACTCTTCTTTTCTAGCTTACTTTAGTTCAAAGTTTTAGAACCTACAAGAGCTAAAAGTCAATTTTGGTAGCATTACAAACATGTTTCTTGAAATTTTAGCCGTCAATAGAAGCCAAAATATTTTATTCATTTCCTTTGATTCTTATATCTTGGAAACAATTGGCATATCTAAATGATGTTATGTGTCATAGTTATCAATAGAGAACTAGATTTGGAAAGGAAGAATTGCTTGTGCATGTTATTCTTGGTAATTTGGAATCTGTGAGTTTAATGAATACATTGCATGTTTCAGTTGTCAACCCCTCGTATTTTGGAAGGGCGCTATACGTGATAGCAGCAATTGGAACAAATGATTTTTTAGATGCGTACAAGGCAGGTCATACGCCTGGACAAGTGATTAATATCACGGTCCCATTAGCACTCAAAGCCATTCAAACAAATTTGGAGGTTAGTTCATATACAACCAACCTTTACAGTGTGACACATTGAAGCACCTCTAATCATCATCAATGGATCCAAAATCGCCACCTAAAATGTATAAAAGGCATTCATTTTATTGGCAATTCTAGGTGTATATAACTTAGGTAACCGCAAATCTTGGGAATAATGCATGATCAAGGGATGGCATTTCCATAACAAAATTATATTCTCTTCAATGATTGGGTATAAATCAATCTCTTTGAATTGCAAATTTCAAGACAAAGACATTGTAATCCAAATGACAAGATTATTGCTATAAGATACAAGGTAGAAACACCTAATTGCAACACCATTTGTTCTATGATAGCAAAGAATTGACTTGAATGACTCTACAGTCCATGACTCAAAACCATAACAATTTTTCAAAAGCATGAAACCAGAAAATTTTAGGTTTTATTGAATTGGCCCAGCTTCTTGGCCTCAAGGCTTATACATGTGGAAGAATTGGCCCTATTATAGTCTTATTCTAATGGGTAGTTGAGGATGGCCTTAAGCCCCCAAAGGATTGAAACTATTTTATGCAATTGCCTTCTAGGTGTAAAGCAGCCCTCAACATTACTAGTGATTGTTCTCAGACTTCTCTTTATATTCAATTTCTAGTTGTCACCTCTACAAAATCGACTCAACAACTTAGGCTTGACAAACCCTCATACAATTGTCAAATACATTGCTACTTCTTTAACCATTAAACGTCGAGGAAGACATTTGGCATCCGATGAATGATAAGGAATCCTTGCAGTAGGACAGAAGTGCAACTATTCATCCTTGGAATTTTGTTGTGAAAAAAGGAGATCTTCTATAGTAGTTTGACTTCCAATGAGTGCTTTTGCTATTTCTAAAGCCCATGATTCACACGGTAATGAAAAGGGATGATTTCCATGGTCATCCCTTTGTCCTTTAAGGGTTAAACTTGATCCTCTGGCACTAACACTCCAAAATATCTTGTCCACTTGCCACAATATTATTGAGTGGAGCACACTTGTCTTACATTCACACTATTTGACCTTCACTACGATTGTCTTCTATGTAGTCACATTAACCCTATAAGAACACTGTAGACCATAGTGGTCTGATGGGTGACAAAGAATCCTTCTACGTAAAACAGAAGTGCATATGTTCATCCTTGTATGAAATTTTGTGTGAAAAGAGAAGGTCTTACACAATTGTTTGGTTTTACAGAATGTCATAAAACCAAGTTGTCGTAAGCTGCCAATGTCTGTTATGCAAATTTCTAATTGTGCAACTAATCCCACGGAGATGCGCGCAGGCTCTTTACGCCGGCGGATCACGGAGCTTCTTCGTTTTCAATCTTCCCCCCGGTGGATGCGTTCCGGCTCTTCTCGCGGAATTTGAAGGAAATGGCGCCTCCGTCGATGAAGTGGGTTGCCTGAGCGAATACAACGAAGTGGTGGAGGTTTTCAATGCGCAGTTGGACGCGAACGTGAAGGAGTATCGGTCGCGCTGGTCCGATGCAAGCATCGTGTTCTTCGACACTTACGCTGCGAGCAAACTCATTTACAGCAATCCAGAAGCATATGGTGAGAGTCTAACTTCAATTCAGAGCGTTCACCTAATCACTCGCTTTGAAATTGGGTGCGAATTTGACTTCATGTTGATTGTCCCGTTTTTTAGGGTTTCGAAATTGATACCATACTGGTTGTCCCGTGTCTTTAGGATTTCAAAAAAACATGACATTCGTGGCGTGTTGTGGCTATGGCGGCAAGCACAACTACAATCCTTCAGTCGGGTGCGGCAATTCAGGGGAAGTCAAAGATCCTGTTACAAACCTGACTACCTTCGTCAACATCTCATCGGCGTGTGCAGATCCTGCACAGTATCTCTCTTGGGATGGCTTTCATCCCACAGAGGCACTGAATCGTCAGGTTACTCTGTTGTTTCTCACGGGTAGGTTTGTGGAAGGTCTGCCAGGGAGCTCCAACCTCAGTGTGCTCTGTAATCTCAATTTTACTAGCTTTTGAGAAAACAAAATGTTACTGATCAGACATTGTTTAAAAATAGTGGACTAATAATTAATCACTTCTCTTTGGATTCACGACTATTTGAGCTCTCACTTGGACTCTTCACCGATTTCGGCTCTTTCGTTTCTTCGCTGTTTACAGTCACTTCCTCTTTCGGTTTGTCCACAGGCCTTTGTGGATACCGATCCATAATATGCCCTGCAAGCAGCGCCGCGAATTGATGGGGAAGGTCATTCTTCCGACAAACCTTTTTGGCCACTTCTTCTGCAGATTCGCTATCGCTCATTTTAATTCGCTCCACGCATCCATCTTCAAGCTCCATAATAATGTGGGTCAGTTGAACGGTTGGGTCGTTGACATCAATTCCTGTCCACAGGGCAAACTGGAGCTTGAAACAAGTGCTCCGAAATTGTACGAACAGAGTTGCAAGAACAGAATTATCCAGATTCAGAGCGTAACGATATCAGTGGGGTGTTGTGAAGATCAAAGTGGAGTACCAGCAACGGCAGTCTTGCCAGCATTTGGAGAAAACAAAACTGCTTGCTCTCCCTGCAATCCCACATCCCATGTCAAGGCGATCACCAATGGCTGTTACCCTTAACATGAACTTGAAGCCATTATTGCGTACTTTAGATTACGAACTGGCTGAAAATTTGACACCTGGTTCTCAGAAGTGTCGGACTTGGCTTTCTCCGCTTCCTCACATTCGTGACAAAGCGGCGTTCGACATCCGAACTGTCTCGGGGACCTCCTTACATGTTTCATTGTATTAAGTCCTGCTCGAATCAAGGATTAGGTCGATCACTTCCTGCTCGAGTACCACGATTCCTGAAGATACTCGAACCATAATTCTGCAGGAAGATAGTAAGAGAGTTAGTCGATAGATTTTCAAGGTGGTGGTACAGCCCCCTCCCGAGCTCTCTGTTAAACCTAGCAATGTCCATGAACCGCTTCCATGAATTCTTGTGTATGCTATAATCATCGCAGGACCGAAACATGCAAAGTTCATTCACTGAGCCCTTCGTTACTGAGAAAACCGAACGAAGCGAAATGTACCGGGAAATAGGAAAAACCCTAATCATCGTTGAATCATTGCATAGAATTTTGTAGAGAGTTTCAGAAGCATGCAACAGGGGTGTCAGTGTGCTCAACTTCCACCACAAGACTCTCTTCCATTTTCTTGTTTGACTCCTGCACGAATTTTAGCTTTGTATTCTTGAAGTCTCATTTCAGAATCGCTAGGACACAAGTCCCAGGCACACGAATACATCTGTCCTTTGTTTCCAAATCCAGCCCTGCACGATTTTTGGACCCGGAGCCTCCTCTCAAAGTACGAGGCACCTCATACAAATTCAAATCGCCGAACGGTGCATACATGCAAGACTCCTTTGACTGGGGAAACCTAAATCTTGATCAGGATGGTGAATCAATTTTGCATAGAGTGGGTTTGTTTGGGAGGCTGCAAGTCATGATTCTCCGACAGAGGATTTGCACTTGCGTCGAAATCCGATGCGATCAATTATTTGGGAAGCGCAAGAGATTCGAAGAGTGCGAACCAAACTGGACTCCGTTGATGAAGGAGCAGCGAGGAGGTAGGAGTGAAGTAAGACTCGCAAATTCTCATTTGGGTGACAATATATGTTCCAATAGGGGTAGTCACACCTTCTTCACCCCAAGTTCAATTCTCCAAGAACTAAGACATGACCCTCCTTTCTGTGTGCCTTGTGGAACTCTCATTCTCCAAGGATTTTAAAGTGATTGTCCTCTAGAGGTGAAGAAATGGGTTGGAGAAAATTTTCTTGGACAATTTTCACTACTCCATATGTCACTTTCACCTTGCTTAATGCATGTCTTTGTTATACTCTGAGTTCAATCCGAGTTTTGCATTGCCTCTACCACTTGTGTTCCACATTACCTATGCATCCATTGTGGCATTTATGACAGTGAATTTAGTTCTTCAAGAATTTTTTTCCATGTTGCTCATGTTTAGAAGGGGTGTCGCACCTTGCACAATGACTCTCCACAGGCTCCTCTTTTCTCTCATTAAGTTTGCATTCTTCAAGAAAATTTGCTTCTTGGAGGAGGTGTAACTACTCCTAATGTATCTTACCCTCCAAAGAACCTTCAGTCTTGTAGGACATACAAAAACAAAGAAACTCCATGATACATTTAACAAATGACTATATCTCACCATTGCAAGAATTTTCAAGTACTCCAGTATAGTACAAGACCACAAAAATAATCAAAGCTACCATATTGATAAGCCACTCTTAACTATCTCTATAGCTTCACAATGAACCCCTATTGCAATGTAACTTAGAAAATCCCTCCTTTCAAAATTCCTCCCTATCACAATTCTTATTTTGTTGCAATGTAACTTAGAAAATCCCTCACTTCAAAATCCCTCCCTGTCACAACCCTCATCTTAAAGTGTGTCTATGCCACCTTGGTGAGCAAGGGGGATGTTGGGGGTGACTCCCCAAGTATTGCAAGAAATGAGGTGAGAGGAATTTGGAGTCCCAAGAAATTAGAGTGTTTTTTGGAATGAATTGGATGGCGTGTTGTGCATGCTTAAAAAACTTGTGAGAAGACGTGTCCATGGGTCCAAAGAACACGTAGATCCGAGTTGTGAGTCAAAAGTTATGACTCCTCAAAGTTGGCAGTGTTATAGCCGCGTCCAAGAGAATGGGACGTGAGAACCACGGTTTGGGATGATTACTTTAGGTCAAATAAGGCATGCCGCATAACGTTAAAAAGCTACAGAGACAATCTTCTTAGAATGATAAGTCTCATGAAGAAATGAACTGTGTGCTAAGAGTTTTGGGCATCCAAAGAGGGTGGAGTCCTGGAGAACTACTCTCTCGGGGACCCAAACCTTTGGAGGGCCATAACTTCCTCAATACTTGTCTGAACTGAGGAAATGAATAGTCCACGGTCATTTATGGAAAGAATAGATGACGAAAATTGTCTCATAATTTGGATTTAAAATCTAAAGTTAAAGTTATTCCAATGGAAAGATCAGAAGTCTTTTAGGGTTTGGTTTTGGAGGGACAACTTGGAAATGGGTGGTCTACCAAGTGGAGGAGTGTCTTGGGTGTTCTGGGAGATCTTTAGGATAGAAGAGGGTCAGCCAAATCCCGCAAAGAATACTATGAGGAGGGGTGGTCTCCTTCCTCACTTCCAAATGATGCCATGGTGAGTCAAAGTAGCCATGAGTGGTGAGATTGGTGTTGAAGCCTCACCACCACTTGTGTGTTACCATGAAGTGCTTGTGCACTCCTTGATACCGGTTGGAAGTGTTTTGCTCCACACTAAACCATGGTGTGAGTCCCATTTGGTGAGTCTCAATTGGTAAGTCTTGAAGTAAAGTGAGTTCGGCGGTTTGGCCTAGTGGGGAGTTGGATACCATTCAAGGACTGTTAGCATTGGTGAAGAGTAATTTTGCCACTAAGTGCTTGGACATCAATAGAAGTTCCGCCTCATGTCATCAAATGGCATACTCGGTGTCTTGTGGGAGTTAAATGTTGAAAGTGGATAGTACGGAGTTACGGAGGAATGGGGACCTTCGTGACTAGAGTTGAAACCTAATGGTGCATGTGTAGTGTTAGGTAATCGCGACCTTTGGTGCCACTAGGAGTTAAGTGCTACAAGAAGCACATGTAGATGAGCTTAAGGTGGTAAGTGTCACTAAGGGGGCATGGTACTCCCTATAACTATTTTGTTTTGAAGAAAAAGAAAAACAATCCCCTGTGAAATAAAAGATTAGAACCATTGAAACACTAGTAGAAAAAAACAGTGACCAAATTAACAAAACTCAACACAAAAGTGTTGATTTTTTTTGTTAATTTGGACGTGTTGATTTGAACACAAAAGTGTTGATTTTTTAACAAAACAGTGCTGAATCTTAACAAAAAAGTGTTCATTTTCTAACAAAAAAGTGTTGATTTTTTTGTTAATTTGGACATTTTTTTTTAAATATCTTTTTAAAAATTCATAAAATATATTTTTTGACATCTAGGGTAGTGTGGCAACCTAGCCAATTGCCACATGGCAATGGCTACCATGGAAATGAAGCCACCGGGGTTTGAACCCAGGACCTCATGGTTAGAGGCCAAGGCTCTTGCCAAGGCACCAACCTTTCAAGTTGTTTGATTACTTAGGGAATAGAAATCCATTTAGATAGTTTTTTCGGATTTTGTTCATTCTTTTTTAAAGTCAGCAGACTTTAGGAACAATTCAGACCCAGTAAAAGACATTTTTTGGAAAAACTTCAGACTAGAAAACGTTGACAAATCCAGTTATCTTTCACCTCCAACAATTGTTTTGAGATTTGGACCTACCAATCAAAAGCTATGAACAAAAATCAGAGAGGGATGAAAATGAATATTTATTTTAAAAATTTTTAAACTCCCTCTCTGATTTTCGTCCATACCTTTTTATTGGTAGGTCAGAATCTCAAAAAAATTGTTGGAGGCAAAAGATAACTTAATTTTTCAACTTTTTTAAGTTCAAAATTTTTCCAAAAAAGTTCTTTTACTGGGTCTGAATCGCCTTTTAAGTCTGCTGACTTTTTAGAAAATCGATTAGTGATGACTTAATTTTTTTTTAAATCTACACTGTAAAATTAAGACTCCAAAGGCTTCTAAGGAAAAAAAAAGATTTAAAATATACTTATATTTGAATTTGGAGTTGAGGTATATAATTTTATTTACTTTATTCTTTAATGTTTTTTCCATTAAAAGTCAGTAGACTTTGGTGGCAATTTTGTCCTAGAAGATAAACTTTTCAAAACATCCTTTGAACTAATGAAAGTTTTAAGATGAAAACATCTTTCACCTCCAACAATCCGTTTAATATTTAAATCTTTAAATTAAAAGTTATGGACAAAAATCAGAGAAGGTGTTTCAAAATATAAAAAAGAATGTCCATTTTTACCCCTCTCTGATTTTTGTTCATAACTTTTGATTAGAAGATCTAAATCTCAAAAAAAAAATTGGAGGTGAAAGATATATCAATTTTACAACTTTCATTAGTCCAAAGTTTCTTGAAAAAAATAATTTTTCAAGGTGAAAATTGCCCCTAAAGTCTGCTGACTTTAATAAACACCGAATTGTGTACTTATTTTGTTCTTAAAACTACATTGTATATTGAAGATTCTTAAATTCTTTTGAAAATTTCTAAAATTTCTAAAAAATTTCAAAAGATTCTAAAAGATTCCAAAAGATTCCAAAAGATTCCCAAAAAATTAACAAAATTTTGTTGATGTGGGAATTGCACTATCCAAATCAACAAAAAAAATTGTTAATTAGGGCATAGTTAACAAAAATTTGTGAAAGTGGACGTTGTAGTACCCAAATTAACAAAAAATTGTTAATGTTTTGTTAATTTGGGCACTGTTTTTCTAGTAGTGAAAGGACATCTTGTGCTCTACATTATAAGCCTCTCTATAACCAAATCATTGTAAAATCTTGAATTCATGTAGTTTAACCATCCATTACCAACTAGGTGCCCATTGACAAGTCAAATGGAACCTGAGGAAATAGAAAGGAAACACAGGTTGTATAATAACTGACAACTCAAGCCAAGGGAGTGGCGGGCAATTCACGACCAACAAGGGAGGGACATGAAATGGACCACAAAACCGATCCAAAGCACTCTTGAAGATGATGAAAATATCATGACAAAGTTCAAATAGCAAATGGCGGTGACACTAAAGGGGGGCGGAAACTATAGAAATTCTAAGGTTTACTCCCATGGCCATGGTGAAGAATTTTGACCCAAAGACCCGAAAACCCAAAAGAGGTTTAGGGGAATATCATCAAATATCTTCAAGTATGGAACCAAAGAGCTTGACAAAGTTGAAAGGGACATGGATAGAAACAAAGGGAAAAAAATGGATGCCGTAGTAAGACGGGGATTGAATTTAGCAATGCAAATTTTTGGGAAGGTCAAACACTGATCGACAACATCCATGAAAGGAAGTCATGAGATGGAACCAAGGGAAGCAACACCAAGATGACTAAGAGAAAAAGGTAAAGGTGCATGTGGGCGCTTAATTACCCACCCTTGGTAATTAATCGGACACAACCAGGTTCTAGGGGTTAACTGAATTCTAACCTAATGGGTGACTAAGCGTCGGTCCATTGTGCCTTCCAAGCAATGGATCTTCTTTTCTAAGTTCCTAGTTTCCGCAGGTGACAATGGAGTTGCCCCCAATTGGCGAGGGAATAGTTCGGGCTCACCGTCCCCTAACGGCAGCCTATGCGAACTACCACCGAATCTATCCTAATCTATGGGAATCTGAGGCTAATTGACCTTTCCTAAGACTGAGGAGGGATTACCTAAGTCCCTTCCATGGTTTCCTGAGTTGATTGGGTTTTTTTTCCTAATCTAAGTTATCTTTTTCCCTAATTTAATTTCTTAATTTAATTTATACTTTCTTCCTAATTTAATTGATCCTCTTTCTTAATTTAATTTCCTAATCTAATTTATCTTTTATCTAATTGATCCCTTAATTTAATTTATGCTTTTTTCCTAATTTAATTGATCCTCTGTCTTAATTTTAATTTCCTAATCTAATTTAACTTTTTAATCTAATTTAATCTTCTAACTTAATTTATCCTTTTGTCCTAATTTATCTCCTAATTTAATTTATCTTTTTTCCTAATTTAATCTTCTAATTTAATTTATCCTTTTGTCCTAATTTATCTCCTAATTTAATTTATCTTTTTTCCTAATTTAATCTTCTAATCTAATTTATCCTTTTGTCCTAATTTATCTCCTAATTTAATTTATCTTTTTTCCTAATTTAATCTTCTAATTTAATTTATCTTTTTTCCTAAATTAATCTTCTAATCTAATTTAACTTTTTAATCTAATCTCTCTTTTTACTTTCTACCCTTGACCCTACGTCTTTATCACCTAAGGTAATTGTGATTTGCTAATTTAACCTTAACTCCTAATTGGATTATTTTGTCCTAATCTAATGTTTAACTTCTTGGTTGAATTTTTACCCTAACGGTTACTAATCCCTAGTCTTATCCTGTCCTGTTCTACCTTGTTTTGTAATCTAATTCCTATCCTATCCTAATCTATTTGGCTGCTTTTACGGTCAACTTCTATGTTGAGAGGGGTTAGATACTTCTAGCCCTATCGATAAACTTCTATGTCTAAACTTAAGGTCCACCCTAATTCCTATTGGCTAATCGACATTAATCACTGCTTAACAGAATTTAGCACAAATTAAAAGGAAAACACTGGGGATTAATTTACTGACTCACTTGATCGTTGTTGGCATGCGCGACATTTTCCTCCATACCTCCAGCCGCGTGCTCGTATTCCATAGTAGAAACGTATTTTGAGGGGTTCAAATGCCTACGGCTTAGTTGTAGAAAGAAATATTACACTCTAGTACCCTAAGGCATTCTTCCTTCTCCTTATCTCCTCCTTTCTTTTGCCTTGGTACTATTCCCAACCACCCCTTTAATGGGGGTCTTACAACTATGACGCTAACTTCTTGCAAACCTAACTACCACCTTACGTTGTCATCTTTGCGTCATCCTAATCCTCCTTCTAATGGCCGTGGGGAACTTTGGGAGATTTCCATGCGCACTAACCAAGGCTACTCTTGGTCATCTTCTTCCTTGCCTTTCTATTTAGCCTCTCATCTTCCCTAACCTTCTCCCATTAGATGTTGGAGTGATGTTGTGGTGAGGACGTGCGTGCAGGTTGAAGTTCTTGGAGCGGAATCTTCCTCTTATGTTTCTCTCCCCTTTCCTTTTTTTCTCATTCCCCTCGGTCAAGGGCCCTTAATTCCCCCTTACCCCCTCTAATTCTAACTTCCCTTCCCAAAATTATTTCCCCCCAACCCCCTTGAACTGGACTCTCTACGAGCTGGACCACCCTGGCTGACCCCCCCTACGGGCTAGACTCCTTCCCCCCGATGAGCTGGACTCCCCCTCCTTCCGACGGGCCAGGTCCCTGGACTGACTCCCCGACGCTGGTACCCGGACTGACCCCCGACGCTGGCACCCGGACTGACCTCCCCGACGGGCTGGTTACTCGGACTGACCCCCGACGCTGGCACCCAGACTGACCTCCCCAACGGCTGGTTACCCGGACTGACCTGGACTCCCTTACGGGCTGGTTACCCGGACTGACCTGGACTCCCTTACGGGCTGGTTACCTGGACTGACCTGGACTCTCTTACGGGCTGGGCCACCCTTAGGGGCTGGACCCACTCTTTTCTACAATCTCTTTCTTCCGGGTTCCCGTATGGAAACCCACTCACACAATTAAAATCGGATGGTGAAAGGTCAAAGCTTCGCTGTCGTAGAAAATAAGCTAGAAATTTTGGAAGGAAGCTACTTGTGACGGGGGTTCTTTTCTACGCCTTTCTACCACCTAAGCACTCTTGAGGGCTAAACTTTGTCTTTTCCCAAGAAGGTCTTGGGAACTAAACTTTGGAATCAAAAACACTGGGGGTGCAAAGCTTCGCCGTTGAGTTGGTTTTGACACCAACTCTAAGACTTGTGATGCCCCTGGGTCCAAAGCTTCGCCGTTTATGGCCTAGTTTGACACTCACTCTAAGACTGGGGAAAGTCACAGGTTCAAAGCTTCGCCACCTCAAGGGCGGTGGGGCCCACTCACAAGCAACACGACAAGGGTGACTATGGTTAGGAGTTACACAAGAGGCAACCAGACCCACAAAGCAAGTTTAAATCAGGCAATACTCACATGCTAAAGGCCCCCCAAAGCGGCATCGCCAAGGTACGGTGGGGGGTAACTTTAGGATTAGTACAAGACACACGGAAGTAAACGCAACTCTCTTGACTCGCAACAAGTACAAGGTAAGATGGGAGGACCTCAAAGGACCTCCAAAGAGCTTGTAAATAAACAACAATGGGAGCCAAAAGTGCTCCAAAAACACCGTAGAGGTTTTTTGGCTGGAAACGCCAAAAATTCCAAGATAACTTGGACCCACGGACCCAAAACAAGTATTGGGGGTGTTTTGGGAGAGAGAAGGGCCCCCTTTTATAGGTTTCCAAGGGCCCACTCCCCCCCTCGACGAGTAACCTCATCCATCCGGATTTTCATCCAACTTTGAGATTTTCACCTAATCTTGGATTTTACGCTGGTCCTAGTTTCTAACTTTTGGAGTTTAGCTCGGAATTGCAAATGGATTGCGCCAATGGCTTCAGAATGCCATTTTTAGCCTAAGGGACTCCCTACCCCCTATTTCTATCACAAAAAACCCCTCGGAAACTAGTGCCAACTAGAGCCAATTAAAAGGGTAAAAACCTAACTTTTGGGGTTTACCTTTTTTGGCTTGGGTAACTAGATAGGGTTTTGGGGGAGGCTCTAGGGAGTAAGAAAAGGCTCCTTGATGTCTTCGTTCCGACTTCGTACGCTCCCGGGATGCCGGTCAACCCCGCAAAGATCCTGCCGTAAATATTAATTGGGGGGATGTTGTCAGTTTCGGCTGCTTCCTGCTATTGGAACACCATGAAATTTGTTGGGGCGCGTTATTAACATAAAAGATGCTAGTCTAATTTTTAGTGAGATTTTACCGTGGCCTGGGTATTTTCCATGAATTTCCCAACGTGGCCTTTGGCGATTGACTGCTCGGAAAAAGATCCTTTGGAGATCAGAAAAAACCGAGACTTTTTGGGGAACCTCTCATGGAGTCCCCCAAGCCACGTGCCAAGTCTTGGGCTATTCTGGCACACAGTTGGTGGCGAGGTGAAAACTGACTTCGGTTGAATCACCGGCAGTCAGGGAATCTTTCACATGTGAGGGAATCTTGGCGAATGGGTTTTGCCGTGGATGTCCCGACATGCTCCAGATCCGAGAACACTATCCGGCGGCTGTGGATTCCTCCATGCGGCCTGTCTGGGACAAGTAACACCTGCAAGCTAACAATTTGGATTCCTAATGTTTCGTCGATGGAATGGGGAAACTAGAACCTATCTTTGGAGATTTATGTGGAGACCTCCCCCACTCTCCTAAGACTTAATTTAGCCTATCATGGTCACATGCACTAGGTTTTGGGCTATTTTGGGTAAGTTCCCAGTAACCCTATTGTTTCCCACTAATTACGGGTTCTAACCTATATACAAGTGGGTTTTATGGGTAATCTATGGATAAAAGGCTATTTATGACCAAATGCTATACTGGTACGTGACATACCTATTTTGGTTCTACACTCTTTTTTGGGCTTTTTGTACTACTTTATGCCTTAATTTGTAATAAACTAAAAAAAAGAAAACAATGAGTCCCAAGTGACGAATTTGGGGCTCAGAGTGCACTAAATCAAGGATACATCGGTTCAGTGCTCAAATTCCACTGTTGAATGAAGGAGGGACAAGCCGGGTACGTGGCGGTAGAAGCCACAACTAAAGAGCTTTACAACCACACATTGCTAAGTTTTTCAGGAGATATTGTAGAAATGGAGCAAATGTTGGAGTTCCTTCAGGATGAAGCATACCTAAGGGAACTATAGAAAAGCGACCAAACACCCGAAACAACACTCACATGGGAATTAGAAAAAGGAGAAGATGACATAATCTTCAAGAAAATCGAGCAAATTGTAAGAGAAAGAGACAGAAATTGAAAGTGAGGTATGACTAGATTACATATAGAATACTAAAGCAATGTGATCAAACACCATTAATACAATGACTAATAAATACATTCAAAGTCCAAACTAAGTTTGGACTCATCTATAATGGATATAAGTTAGAGTTTGTATCATACATACCTCAAACTAGGGCCCCAAACTTAAGACCAGTTACATAATTACTGGTATTTTTCAAGATACTAAGCAAATATATAACATATTGTGCGTACGAAGTGATGAAAGAAACAGTAAAAAAGGCCTATGCACACACACCATTTACATTCCAGATGGGAGTGAACTCAAGAGTGGCAGGATGCAAAGATACAAACTTAAAATTATTGGCAGTACTTGAAGACAAGAGACATAAACGTAACCAAATGTTCTATTTATTCACAGACTTTAAGGGGGCATTTTCATCATTGTCACTCGGACTCATCAGGAGAACAATTGACATACTTCCCATTTGCCCAATCTTCAAACAAATGTGAAAGGAAATGGCAAATGGGAACCAAGTAAGACTCATTGTGAATGGGAAAACATTGGAGTTGATCTCCATCATGAAGGGTGTGGCGTAGGGCAACACGATTAGCCCCTTGACATTTGCTATAGTAAAGAAAATTGTGGAAAAGTGAATTGCCAAAGAGTTCAAGGGGTATACAATTGTGGGAACTGAAGTTAAGGGCATGGATTACATGGACGATGAGATGAGTCTAGTAGACATCGAAATCAACATGAAGAGAATGGCGGACATACAAAGTGACTTTGCACAGTGGACCGGAATGAAATTCAAGATCTACAAATGTGCCTATTGGATAAGGAAGTTCATCAAACATAAAGGAGAAGAAGTTACATTAGATAACTTCAACCTTTGTGGAGAAGTCATCTCCAAGTTGGAAGGATCGGAGGCATTCAAGTACTTGGGAGAACACAAGGTGCCAACTTCAAGTGCCACCAATAAGAAATCCACTTTGTCACCCAAGGTAAGTGGAGAGAGAAAAACAGTCCATGAGGAGAAACGGGCGCTAGGGAAATACAAGGCAAGAGTAGCATAGCTGGATACACCACAAATCCAGAAACTACACTATGTAGGCAAGTTGGATTTTCTGTCCCAAGCAACAAGGCCACTCATAGAATTCTTATGCCCAATGACCACACCTCCGAATTACATCTTGGATGAGGCCACAAGAATCTAACACAAGGCAACAAGGAAAATCTTGGGATGGCCATCAAGAAAGAGTGGGAAGAGATAGATGGAAATGAGTATACTTGGAACTTAGAGTGATTGATTTCTACAATTAGTTTTTTAGATGGTTATAGTAAGGTTAAGAGTTTGACAACTTTGAGTTATGTCACTAGCAAGACAAGACACGAAATAATGTCAATAGCATAATAAGATATGATTGATAGGTGTTACAAAATTTACAACATAAAATACTAAAAATGGGGCATGTCATGACATATGTCCTTGATTTTAGAACAAATTTTCTTAGTTGTGGTAGTACTATGAGCTCAAAAGTGTCATGACAAATATTCCTAATTTTTGAATAAAATTTCTTAATTGTGATAGCACTAGTGGAACAAAAGTGTCATGACACATGTCCTTGATTTTTGGGGTCAAAGTCATCAAGTAGTCTCAGTGATGAAAGACTCTATACATTGAATATGGGTTCAAACCCAATGTTCAATCCTTCACCAATGTGCAAAAATTGTTGTTCATTTCCTTACTGCATTTACATAAGGAAAGGAAATTCCTTCCATGAGTGGCGGCCAAGGGATGAAAGGGAGGCCTTCAGTTTATTATTGATTCAATCTTCTATGCCGCAGGGTTTCATGGTCAGATGGCAAGAAGGTTAAGGGCAACATTGTGGTCAGGGGCAGAAGGCACCGAAGCCACCAAATGTACACCAAAAGTTGTACTTACTGAGCAAACAGCACACTTATTACAAAGTAGCATTCTATTACAAAAATATCTACGTATGTGGAAAAGATCTTTGTAGTTGAAAATTTTGCATCCCACAGTAAATTTATGGTTCAGTAATTTTGATCCCCACTTAAATTACAATCTCTGGTGTAGTTTTGATAGGATAGAAGGATCCATGAAATAGATAAATATGCCCAAAATCAGTGCCTTGGAATCATGTTACGTGTGACAGGACCTCGAGTGGTGAGACAGATCATATTACGTGTGACGTGAGAATGCCTCGAACGTCAAAACCTTTTGATGAACAGGTACCAGGATGCTTCATGCTTACCCGGGCATCGACATCGGTAAATCCAATATTGCTATCTATCGCAACACCGGTTGCTGTGAAAATGTGTTGTGGAGTTCTCAAAAGAGTAGCCAGAGTTGCTCACCCTAAGCTTCAATGTTCGCCACCTTGGAGAACTGGAGCTGCACATCCATGAAGATTGTACGATCTTGTTTCGCAAAGGTTGCTTGTCCGCTAATCAGACCATGTGAGCAGCTAGTTTGACGAAACAAGGCACTTGTATTGATTGAGAGAGGTTTAGCAAGGGTCCGTTTTCTTCTGCACCGTGATCTGGAAAGAGAGACACAGTAAACAATAGTAAGCACAAAATATATTCATAAACTCGTAACTATCAAAATTCAGATGAGAAATAGAAAGACCAACACCATCGTGGGACTCGGTACTAGCACTCTTGCTAGATTGAACCCCGAAAGCATTTAAAGACAGGAAACTCCGACACATTGCTACTGTCAGGAGAAAAATCACATCCTCTAGGTGCTAGTCCTCAAATAGACTGTCGGAAAGAAATAGGTAGAGTAATAATTGTTGCCATCTTCAGACCTGAACTTCATTCCGCAAGATTGGTAAGGTCAACACCTACATTGTCTTGCTTAATTTGTGCGGCAATGGATCGGCTCGAAACAAGGCACCGATCAGACCTTTTCACAAGGCCTGCGAACATTACAAGTTTCTCTTAGGACTTGTTAATATTTTGGTACTCAAAGACATTACTGGAAACTCTTCATTAATTCCGGCAATCATAGGTTCAAAATCTATAGCATTTGTCTGCATTTTTCTATTTCATTTGCGAGGGACATTTGGATGATTTATTATTTTCCCTCCTAGGGATATCATGAAACTATTTCCAAACCACTAATAGCCCCTAAGCAAAACACTACAAAACCCGATTGTCAATGATCCCCTTCAGAAGTAAATTAGGGAGACGTTTATGTCAACAAAGCTAAACCCAATAGAAAAATGGTGAGTCTTTATTAGTCATCTGATTACTATAATACCCACAATTGGTATAGAGAGTGTCATGGTGTACTGAATTGACCATCTTACTCGTGCTAGTTGGCAGTGTAGCAGCAGAAGACTCAGCAGAACTTGCAGCAGACTCAATGGCATCTGCTTCTGCACTTAGACTTGCAATAGCTATCTTCATTCCTGGCATGGAGCTTTTCACATGTTTCATAAGTGCCTGCAATATAAACAATACTGAGTCTCACTCATTCATTTGGAAGCAGTATGAATGTAACGAATAAAAATTTCTCATCTGCAATTTATTGTGCCAAAATTGTTCGTATTGATCAGTCCATCGTATTTTTGCCATTATACGAACCATCCAGTGATATTGGTTTACAGAGGTACAAAGCCAAAGTTCCAACTAAACATTCGAGTCAAAGCCCGTGTCAAGGTCGACAAATACCTCAACGTTTCCCAGGTGCTCTTTGTGCTCCACAAGAGTTGCACGAACCGCACACGCGTGTGCATTTTCTTCCAAATCCATTTCAGCTTCAAGTATCTCTGGTCCAGCTCCGTCATTTGTCTGGGCCTTAATCATTCCACCAAGATTGACACATCAAGAGTAGACCCACCACTACTCGTACTATAGAGGCTACATGGGTTCATCTCCGATTCCTACATGAAGGTGTAGTTTCTGAAAGAAGACAAGAGGTTGTTCATGCTGGAGCCAGTTGAATGTGAAAATTTTCTACTAAAATGCGTGCCACTAGGAACTCTTAATGAGGACAAAGTAGTACCATTCGAATGATAGAGAAACCCGTCGAACTGGAAGGTAAGACAGAATCTCGTACTTCATATCAGATAATACCACAAGAAAACTCGGAACATTTCTAAAACAGGATGGTCGATTCAAATCCTTACCAAACGAAGAGCTTGCTTGTGGATGCGCTGTAATGCATTTGTCCAACGGCGCAACACTTCAGATACATCTAGTGGAGAAGCATCCCTTCCATTTCTTTCATCTGACTTGTTGCATGTATCATTGCACATTCCATCATTCGCTGCACCATCAGTCTGAAGCGACTGGCTCCTGTTTTCTTCACGTCGCCGACTGAAGCTAGTATCATAAGACAAAGAGTCCATACAAGGACGTCCCGAATCCTGATCCATTGAAGCCCGCAACATTGTGGCATCTATCCTGAACCTGCGGGGAAAAAATAGCCTTACAGGTGAAGCTGTGGCGTATTTGAGAAAGTCAAAAGGGGTTGATGCAGATGGAGTATTCCTCTACTAAGAACCAGAAGATCGTGCAAACGTGGAAATAACAAGCTTCAAGTAAAAAAGTATCTATTTGAAAATGAATGGTATCACCCTAAAAGGCCTTAACAAAGACGTACCTATGCTCTCTGTGGGCAATCAAGTCCTCAATAGGTCCAGATGTGACATTAGCACTGTGTTCTGCAACACAAAACCCAAAGCAGAATGTGAACCCTGAGAACACGGGTGAATTATATAAATTCTGGCACGAAGTTCATGTATGACTGTCAAAAGACGTCTTCACTCAAAAATGATAATGCAATGTGTAACTTTGATCATAGTGCTCCTAAGTCCGAGATAATTTTTTAATAGAAAATTTCTGAAAGCGTTTTGGTATAGACCTGTGTGATCCAGAAGGGTTCTCCAAATCTGCGAAGCTCGATCCAATGTAATGGACTTCACACCTGCAGCCGCTGCCTTGCCTGTGTTACTTGACGTTCCTCCTCTTGCTTCGAACAAATCTACTCCAGACTCTTGCACTTTGCTCAGCTCTTGATTCAAAAATGCCTACATCTACATGCCAGTTAGTGCAGTTGCAAGTAAGACATAAAAAAAACATCACTATCCTCAAGTTCTCTGACCAGTCAATGGTGTATCGTCAATTCCACTCTTAGTCTCTCATCTCCTCTAGCCTAATGGATCACTTTAACAGGTAATTGACTCATGATTTAAGCGCGGATTACTAAACAAGGAATTTAGCTACAACCACGCTTCCACCATGATAGAAGAGAGGCACGAAAATTCTCAACGATAGTTGGCAATGAAAATGAGTTCCACTACCCAATACTCTGCAATCCTTAAAAATGCATTCTTTTGAAATAGTATTCAAATAGGACATTCTGATCGTGTCTGACTTACACCCTCATAGAGAGTCTGACCTTCCATACTTCACACCAGAATGTGTCCAGTACAATTGGTACAGAGTGATTCACACCTCTTCAGCACACAATGAGCGATACTCTGCAGTAATTTCATGAGCCATGTTTGACCACATTCCCTGCCTTCGCACTGCTGTTGCCGCATCTTCCAAGAACCTCCTCCTTTCCAAAGCAATCCGAGCCTGGCATAAATGAAGAAGCACAAATTAGAAAATGGGCAAATTTGCTCCCTATGAGCATCAGGGTTAATGCAACCATACAATCCTTAAAAAACCTTCAACGCCTAGAGAATTGCATTAAAGTAGTTTCTGATATGATAAGCTCTGTGTTTCTTTAAGTGACTTTAGTTGCGTTCACCATCGCTTGAACGCAACTAAGCAATTAAAGAATTTCTCAAGAACTCAACAACGAACAAGGATGACTTCTATTCCTCAACATATGGACCTGTTCAGGTCAGCTGAATACCTTAGTAACACTAAGTAGAGAAGCCGCATGCATGTTATTAGAAACAATTTCTGCTAGTGGCGCTGGAAGTGGATTTGAGGCAACATCAGCAGGGAAAGTACGCCGATGGACCTCTCTAAGGGCATGCGCAGACAGATGCCACAATAATTCCACAAATCTACATCATACCACCATCCTCATTAGCTCATAAATTTAAATTAAGAGTGAGCTCCAAGCATTATCAAGTTTAATTCGGTGCATAATATATGTATTGGGCATTTCTTTTTATTAGTATTTCCCACCAACAAGTAGAGCATTAATATGGAGCTGAAGGTGGGTAAGCAACCTCTGTCCGCAACAAGTGGCCAATGATGAAACTCTTGAATTGCTATGTGGTAAGGCTCCTTGAGCTTCCAGCTCATTGATTAAGTTCTGGACAATCTGCAGCACAAGAATGTGATCATTCTAACAGAACTATACTTATGAAGAAGGAATTCAACATGTAATAATCTACACAAAATGAAATGAAATGATGTAAACCAGACACTAGCTTGAGAGCGACAACGATAGCAACGCGACTAGTGGACAACAGTATTGAATCTGCTCACCTTACGGAAGTCACGAGATTGTGCAGCATCAAATATTGGCCAAACTCCAGCAAAGTCCTGCTAACACCAATCTTGTCATTCCTCCATTAAAAAAGATATTACTCCATCCAAGATCAAAAACATATATGTGAAAGGGACTAGAGCCCTCTCTCTCTGTTTAGATGACTTTCGTGGGCTGATAGACCCCTATAAAGGGCATAGACAGCGCAAGGAATACTAAACAACATCATCACCATGAGTTAAAATAAACTCCAGCAAATACTTAATGAGCAATCGACCTTTCTCCATGAAATTGCGTTGCCAATCTACCTTTGTAGATTTGAAGAGAAAGTATGACGAACCAAATTCACAAAAGTACCTTCGACGAGAGTTGAGGACCTCGAAGGGCAGAAAGGAGAAAATAAAGAAGGAACTCGCCAACTCGGGGATTGGAATACCGAAAGAGTCCTGCCCGGGTACCAGGACCAGGACCAAGGACCGAGGCATCCAACCCTAAAAGCGAGCAGTTGGTGTAAAGGGCAGCCTCCATCTCGCCCTCCTTCTCTTTCTCTTTTTCTTTTTCTTTTTCACGCTCACGGTCTTTCTCCCTCTCTTTCTCCTTCTCCTTTTCCTTCTCCATGACCAAGGCCGTGAGTCCCTCCATAATGTCTGTGGTTGCCCACTGCAAGGTGCAGGGAATCCAGAGGTTATAGACTTCTCGCAAGACTCACATGAATAATCTCACTACAGCCAAATCGGTAAGTGTGTACTTATCAAACAATTCTCCTCCAATGTATAGCTGCACTTATAGTGCTGGACAGAGTTCCCCAACTCCTTTAGAATCTCAGTTCCTCAAATTTACAAATCGATATTTAAACAATCTAGCAAGCAGATATTGCCAGGCAGTAAGTACACTACATACCTGCATCATGATGTTCGATATTTCCAGAAAAGACTTGTGTTGAAGATCCAAAAGGATACGATAATAAAGCTCTGTGTCAGCAGGAGGGACGGTGATTCATAAACGATCGCTAGGAGACCCAACCTGCGTTGAAGCTGAAAACTATTTCAAGAGCAGGCATGACATCGTCACCACGGATTTGGTAATCTTCAGAATCACATTGCTGCACAAGCTTGTCTCCAAAGGCAATTCAATTCCCACGACATTGATGTAATAAGGCTCAGCTATCTCTCAGTGTAAAATGTCATAACCAGCGAAAGTGGAACTTATTGTAAGCCTACAAGTAACCTCGGAACATGTATTGACCAATGTCAATGCGACCTCAGAGCTTTAAAAACTATCCACCAAAAGGTCGGTTCAGCTGAAAATATGATCAATAAGCTCCTGCCATTTCAGAACCATCTAAATTCCAACCCGATATATTACAGGTTTGCCGCCGCTCTCTGAACTCACTTGCCACATTGCCATTGATAACTAAATCTCCATATCACCAGTACCGTCGAAGTGCCAAATGTAAGCGTCCCTCTCTTCATTTCAATAGCTCTGTACCAAAACGGAGGAAGCCTTGCATTATCAAAAGCTACATCTACACTGAATATAAAAGCGAGCCAGCGCTACAAGTTTCGTTTCTAAATTTACAGGAACAGAGACTCTCACTCGTTCCTCACCTAGATAGGGAGTGCCATTGCCGTCATACGATCAAAAGTCGCTAAGAAGAGAAACATTCAAACGCAACTCCTCACGCACTCAGTTAATCAAGCTTCCGCATAAAGAACCTCCAAAAACTCGAAACGGCAAGCGACCAACAGCATCGCGAAGCTCGAAACGGCCATGAACAAATCGCGAAACGCCAAGTGCAGCTACGATAGAGCGTCCAAAACCCCGGGAGCGGCAGAAAGCAAGAGCGAGACCCTAAATCCAAAGCACAAAGGTGGCAGACGGGAGGAGTAGGAAGGAAGTAAAGACGAAGCGAGGCGAGGCGAAGGCCATGGATCAATGATGAGACGCGGAAGCCATGATGCAGCAAGAAAGGGACAGGGCTTTGTCGGGGCAATCAATGCAGCAGCCGCCTGACGCCGGTGTCGGAAGCCATAACATCAATAGCAAACTTAACTTAAGAGTGCGTGCTTCAAGTGCTTCTTCTTCTTCTTCTTTTCTCTCTCTCTCTGTGCAACAGAAGTTGAAGTACTTGGGAACATGAACAATGGATTCGGAGACTTGATAAGCTTAGATTCGCAATGCAACACCGGAGGAGGTTGCTCTTGCGGTGCGACGCAAATGAGCCACCGCGGTCACATTTCCCGATTCGCGGACATCACGCACAGCCTCGACACGGATTTTTTGAAATCATTTTTGCGGCTTTCATATGTCAGTGGCCCGCGTCTGGGCAGGGTCGTCGTCTTCGTCCATTTCGTCTTTGCCTAGCTCTACTTACACGACGCCCGAGCTCTATAAGCTATGGCGCCCTTGCATTTATTGCAACGGTGGGCTCGACCTGGGGTTTTATATTTCATATTTTGGAGAACTGTGCAGGAAGCAAATCTTCACTGAAGTTATGACGCTCTTCGTGTGGATGAAACACATAAAATATGAATGATAACTCATTTATTTCTCCAAATAGACATGCATTCATCCAAATTGGAGCAATCAAAGGTTTTGTAGCAATTTTGTGATAATGTCCATAAAAAAGGGGGGAAATATATTGCTAAGAAATTTCCTCAATTTTGTGTCTGTTGATTTTGAACTATTCATCGCTCAAAAATATTCCTTGGATTCAACCTTGGAAAAAAATCTTAGAGAAAAATGTTGGATCTTATTGTAGGGCCTTCTAAGTTTTTCCGTGAGAGGGAATTTATACTTATATTTGAAATAACAAACTATCAATTATTGAGATAGAATTAAAATGTATTGAATTAGCATTCACAAAATAGGGGCAAATTTCAACATTTATCCATCAAGGTGAAGCTTTGAATTTGCCCCCACCCTTACAACAAATCCTAAAGTAAGATATAGGGTTTCTCCCTCTAGACAATACTCAAGCTTTATATTACATCCTTGTATTTATTGCAAAGGCAAGCCTGACTCCAAATTTTCCAACCTTAAAAAATGCATCTCCTTATTGTTTGCCATAGACGATTAATTTAGGAAATTTTGGATTTATGTTTGAAATTAAAGAATTCATATATATATTAGCAAGGGACCACCAAGAAATCTAATATAAAATTAGCCACCCACAAAATTGAAGGAAAGATTTTACATTTATTTAGTAAGGTGAACTATTTGGATTTGGATATGCCTTTGCAATGATTGCTAGGAGTGAAATGTAGAGGTTTAATAATTTAAAATTTTAAGAGGAAATAGAAGAGTGATTTGTTTTGCATATTTCATTATAGATCACTGTGGTGATTGACGTTAGATACAATAGAACTTCCATAAAGTACCAATAATAGCCTAGAGACTGGAGGAGAGTATTACATCAGAGGTTATTGCTTTAGAGAAGAGTGACAACATTAATGATGTTTGAAGTTTTTTTTAGTTGATTGCAATTTCATGGCATTTAACTATATAGTATCAAGTTTAATTTAAAAATGAGAAACATTTGGATTCCAAATTCAAAGAAAGTAGCTTTGAAGCAAGTTTATTTTCATTGTCCAATGTCTAAAATTTAAGTTTTTTTGAACCCATGCAAATTTCTCTTGAATGCACTTATATTGATGAAAGTTTCAAGTTTCAATTATAAACCAATGTAAAGTTCGTTTGGAGGGGCAAAAACTAGAGAAGATTAGAGATGCCCTCAAGTAGAAACACCTAAAAATGTCCCTATATCCATTCATATACAATAGATTTATTTTGAAGTGTCTTTAGACTTCCAAGAACCGTTAAGCGCTATGACGTCCATATTTTGGACGATGAACAAAGGTTTCCAGGTGATGTTTTGTCCCACTAACTTTTCATTCATCCAATATAGCACTTGAATCTTGAAAAGACAACCTTCCTTAATGATCAGTTTCATGAAATTGCACTAAATGATATTTCTATAGAAAAAATATCATTGAAAATGTACCTAAATTAGAAAAAGGATCAAGGCATTAAGGGGTTAAAATGTCCCTCAAAAGTATCATTAAACTATCCCCTTACTGAACTGCAAGTAAGCTTAGCTAACATTTTTTTTTGTGATTTCAGCTTCAGCTTCAACTGTATGACAATTTTAGTGGCCTAGGGAGCTTCTACTTTGAAAATTTGTAGAAATTACATATCATAACCAAAAATTCTAATTTTTGTTTTGAAAATTCACGAAAATTATTTTTTTTCTAGAAAAAGGTGCCTCCAACTATGCTGAATTGCTTACATCGACGGTTTTAGGTGTTTCCACCGTAATGGATAATTAACTTATGAAGTTTGTACATTCGAAGTTTGTACATTGGGCTCTGACAGCCAGACACCTGAGATCAACCAAATGTGCCGCCTCTAGGACATGGGACAGATGCCATGCTTTGTACGCCAATCTGCTAATTTTAACTCAGACAAGACGATGTCAGTGATCTTCAATGCACTATCAAGCCTACACAAATCGAGACCTGGTGGAGTTGACACTATGATTTATGAACATGACCTCAAAATCTACAGGGAATTATTGTTCGACGTACTGGAGTTGATACGCGGGCACACGTTTTTCAATGGCCTGACAAAGTTGCCACTTCATCAGGAGTAATTACTCTACCGGCCTGTTTGTTTCTCGACAAAAAAACACACGAAATCTCCTAAATGCAAGGTGCACTTCACCCAAGGCAAGGCAAGGCAAAATGGTATCAGAAAATTTGCTCCACACATGCTCGCATTTGTCTTCTGTTAATTCATAAAAAAAACAGACTGCTATCAACATCTCTGAAGAGCTTATTGCAAAGGTAGGGGATCCAGAAAACTGGCTTCATTTCATGGGCAAACCTTACGATCTTTGAATCCATTTACAAGTTTTGAAGTTAGACTTAACTACTTATGAATTTGATTCCGAATCTTCCACATCTTACGGCTACTTTCTTCACCTTAGACTAAAAATCTCCATTGACGTTGAACTACATATTTTAGGTGCCCCTGCTCAGCTCAAATTGGTCAGGGCGTTATGAGGTTAAAATGAAGTCCTTACTATATGGCGAGAACGTGTTATTATATTAGTCATTGCAAAAACGTGATTGCCACACAAGAATCTTCCATGCACTTGAGATTTAAGACAGTAGATCTAGAGACCAAAGCCACACAGCTAGTAGTGGAAGCTTCAGGGGTGACATCCACAAAGAAATTGTCAACAACTTTCACTACACCTCCACAAGCAAAGCACATCCAGGCGGAAACATTCCATATTTTTGATTATAATGCTATAATTTCCAGTTACTATCTGTTTTAAATGTATCTGTCGAGAGGATCATCCCCACAGACAAGTGAACTTTTTTAGTCCATCAAGAATCAGTGAATCCACTAAAGAAGTAACCAATCACAAGAGGTAGAATCTCCTCCTCCAGTATGCTGGGAAGTTCCAGTATTTCGAGGTTCAGCTTTATCAGCTCAGAAAAACATTGTCAATCTCAGACCACTGTCATGAAAAGCATACTTTACGCACCTCATATCAGATGGAGATATCCGCTGCTGAGAAACTTCTCTAATGCCCCTTAAGAGAGAAGAGGTGCAACGCAGAACCCCGAAGTGGCAACGATCCCAACCACTTATTCGTGTGCAGAAACACACGCATCAATCTGCGGTGGTGTGCGCTGAACATGTGAACGAATTCGTTCTCAACGGGATGCAAAAACAACCCATGCAGCGAACCTGTAAACTAAGGAAAAGGGGCGGCATATGAGATCCCCAAAATCAATTAGATGAGAGCCTGCATGCCAGCTTGTTGCAGCTCTCTTAATTTCCACCGAGTTTGAAAGTCTCCATCACTTCTCTCCTCCGGACTCTCTAGTTGCATGGCCCATGCATAGAATATTGTGTGGATATCATCCTACAAAATGCCACATCTGCATTAATTCAAATTCTTATAGCACTGTGCTCTCAACTACACCCACTCCTTCCTAAGAATGACTAAAGGTTTAAGGATATTAACCTCTAAGACACCAAGCTAATAGTCAATTATATTAACGTTCAGAACATATTTATATTATTAAAAAATGTAGGGTATGATTTTTTCTTCAGATTTGTACATTTTGTTACATTCCTTGAAACTTCCTAAACGATTAATTTCGAATCCTATAGATTTAGAAGCGGACACTTCTCGCCATTTGGGCAACTGAAGGATGATGTCATCGACAAAAAAATGACTTCAGACGACAATTTCATATAGGTGGACTATTATGAGGACAGGATCAAAGAGAACAGGAGTTCAAGGAGTCGAACATACCCTAGCTCCCTCAATTATGTTGCCAGCTTTGTCCCGAGCACAATGGATCTGCTGAGTTTGAAACTGTCAAGGGCCATAACAACCAACCCACTAAATCAGACTGCTTGCGTTTTCTGAATCATTCAACAATAAAAACTGCAAATGACCTTCACGGGACAAATAAAACGACACACTAATGCCTATTCTAACAGAAGATGGAACATCATGGGTACGCAAAAGAAATGAGGCTTCATGCACTGAAAATATTACTCACAGTGATTATAATGAGAGGTGAATTTCCCATCAGTTTGGTCTCCTTTATCTCAACATCAGAAATGTGTAGAATCTGTAGATGCATGAAAGACGTTCGGTGTCAAATTCCTAAAAAGATTTGCCTTGAAATATGCAAGCCAAATGATATGAAACAAGCAGAAGAAAAACTTTCCATAGATCAGTAAGCAATTCCTTTTCAGTGGAAAAAGGGAGAATACAAAAAAAGAGAAAAGAGTGCAACCCCATCTACTGTTACCATATTGTACAGCGTTAGGAAGAATGTGGTAAATGGATTGCACCTGGTTATCCAAGAAGATTCCCTGGCTCTCCAATGCCCTTCTCTCTGCCTGACAACGTTCTACCACCTCCCTACTACATGTCTTCTTCAAAGTGGCTAAATCACCCTGTTTCAAATTACAAAAAACAAGTCATAAGAACATGATGTAGAGAACCAGGGCGTAGAAACCATTACTATAATCCTTTCTACCCCGCCCAAAGCAGATTCTAACAAATTTCACCTTAAGATAAGCTCGAAGTGTGGGTCGTATCTCGCTTTGGACCTCGGCAAGGAATTCCGAAAATGTGAATGATCTGCCTCAAACTCCAACAACTTCAGATTAGCGCTTCAGCGATAGAGTACTGTGTATATAAAATCGACTAGTATGACTTGGAAAGTTTAGAGAGAAGTCCTTCATTCCTCGTAATGGCCATGATGGAGTTTACAAGCGACCCGGATTAAAGGTTTAAGTTTACGGATTTAATCAACCGAAGTAGTCATTTTAAAACCATAAATCCTTGGTCCTTTAGGGGTTAAATCGCATTGCAGAGCAGGACCGCCACAACAAGAGATTACTTGAATAAACTCAGTGAGAGATCTTACGGATCATGGCGACGGATCTCACGCATGGCTACTGCAGTGGCAGTTTCACCAAAAATAGACTCGTTCAAACTGCAGAAAAGCGAGAATTTCATCACACGTCAGATTTCCCGCCCAATCCAGAAACTCTCAAATCGAGTAAACCAGAGTTAAAAAAAATCTTCTTTCACAGAAAGATCCATCTCTATACCTCAAACCACCTGATCAAACTTAATCCCTACTTGACCAACAGGCCCAAATTGGGCCTCGTGCTTTTCTTAGCAGCTTTAAGTAGGTAATATGGGAACTCTTAGGTTAAATTTATAAATCTCCAACAAATGCATGCAATATTCTTCTCTAATTCTGGTGACATGAATTACAGATTTCACAACATGACGAATCGAATCGGTCATTGAACAACCATGATCGTTTGTTCCTTTAGGGACAAAGATGGGTATTCTGAAACTCGACACGGTGATGAATGTACATCTAAAGACTCAGAAAACCCAACATCACCATGTAATGGAATCTGCTTTGAGTTCTAAAACTTTGATTGACGAGATAAAAATAAGTCAATCGTGACATTCATGGAAAAGATTCAATGGGACACACTGTACAATATGAGGTCAATATTCCCCTTGAAACGGACAGTAAATGGCATAGTTGCACATACTCTTGAATTTTGTGAACTACAGGGCTGTCGCTAGTCTCCCATCTTTCCCGCAAGTCCTCTGCAAGCTGCAAAAGGAAAATAAACAAAAAATCTCAAAACCTAAAAATAGTTGTCTTTTCCATTAGCAGAGAAGACAGAAGACAAACTCATGGAGGGACCAGAAGAAAAATAATCCTGATATAGAAAACCTGTGCCACTATAGACAACGCTAACTCTTCAAATTTTCACCCCTTCAGGTACAATTAGGCAGCCTTGTAGCAACCATGAAGCAGTCACCCTGCTTGGTTGCCATACGCCTACCTTTCAAAAATCAAGTCAAAACATCATTTAAAATTTAAAGAAAATACAGAGGAAAGAATGAAGGAGCTACCTCTTGACCCTTGGTGACCACTGGATGCCCAGTCACAGTCTTGATTCGTTTGAAGGCTGGGTGCGCCTTTGCCTGCAGCAGGTCTTCTGATTAGTCACCCCATATCCAATTAAGATCCTCCATAGGTATTCCAAACAATCTAACCATGTTAATCCCTGCCAATTGTAACGCCACTTAAGGCAGTTTCTACCTCATACCCTGAAAACTGTAACGAGGTTAGGTTTCCTGCAATACCTCTGGGAGATGGCTTTTCTGCTAACGAACTCAAAATTCAAATCTTGAAAGTAGAAACCCCGGCAAATCAAAATGCCCTAATCAAAGAAACTAAAATACAACATAAATTCTAAATCGAATAAAGAGTAGAATTTCGGCCTTGATCAAGAGAAGACTCGCTGATTGGCACTATCATAAGCGAGTGTCTCACCTTCTCTTTCAAAGTCTCCCATCTCCTCTCCCATCCCGTGGTCTTCTTAACAACGGGAACTATGGCTTTGACAGAAGAATTCACAGGGGGAGCTTCCGGTGCAGCCGCAGCAGTATCGGCAGAAGGTTTTTGTTTTCTCCGTGGAGAGGTATTGCTCATTTCTTCTTTCAGAAACGCATACCCTGTCCTCACCGAATCCACGAGCTTCGCTTCTCTCACCTTGTGCAAGGCGCTTCCGGCCGTGGACGCCGCATTCCGGAAAGTGTCACTCACTTTCTTGTACACGACCTGTGGGGTGGGAATACTGGAGGATGAAGACGAAGACGGAGTCTCGTTGGCGGACTGTTGCTCAGAGCCGCCTGGTCTAGCCGAAAAATGAGATGCAGCACCAGGAAAAGAAGACGAAGACGAAGACGACGAAGGGACAGCCGATGGCACCAAATCACGTAATTGAGGCAGTATTCGGATCCTCGCAATGTGATGACCCCCCATCACGCTGCGCGCAACAACGCGCGAGGAGGCCATTACGACGACGACGACGACGACGACAAAACTCAGCGTCTTCTTCCAGGCTAAGAATGCCCCTCAAACCTCCGCAAAGCAAATGGATCGCTACCTAATAAGAATCCACCTGCTGCATCGACACTTCCACTCCAAAATTCAGACACAAAACCCTAACCCTAAAAATCCCCAAAACCCTGTGAAACTATCAAATGCTTCGATCATGTGGCCTTAAACCCCAAAGTGCTTGAGCCCCAAGTGAAGTATCACTACTGTATCACTCACGAGGTTTATGAAGAATACCCCGGAAGATTCCTCCCGCACCCTAAAATGCGGTGCGAAACAATCATCTCTTTTCAGACATGGCTTTTGTGAAACAAAAACTTCATTTCACAGTAAGTTAAGCTTAGGCTTAGTGAGTGTGTACCGGTACTCTACAGTACCAGCAGGCAATTTTTTTTCATCCATAAAATTATTTTTGTGTTTCAGATATTGCAAATCTACTTTCATCCACATGTCATGATATGCAACTCTCCTCTTGTCCAATGAGGGTGGCCGTTCCCTGATATATCAGCGTTTTGAAAGGGAACAAGATAAGGGCCCGTTCGGCAAATCCAAACCTCCGGATACGCAAATCACATGCCTCGCTTTGCTTTCCTTCGAAGTGTGAAAGATTTTTCAAGCGATGCTTTTGTGATGGTGGGTTAGAAAGGATGATTGTTTGGACATTGGAGCCACTGGGGTTCCGTAGAAGAGTCGACCGAGGCTTTGTAGTTTCGATTTCGCAATTTTAAGTGCGAGTGATTTTGACGGAGGATTAGTTTGAGAGATTGCACGAGTGTATTTGAAATTCTTGCGCAATACGAGGTTGTCTATCAACTGATTTCTTGCGCTCTTGATTCTAGTTTCTTTTGGTCTGAGGTGACGAAGCAATCCGGCTTCAATTCATGGATTGAAGAGGATGCTGCTGCGAAATGGTTACACCGTTATGTCGGTGTTGTGCTTCAACGAGTTATAGTTTATTTTTTCCTTCTTTGGGTTTACTTTTTCAAATGAGATTTCCGCATCGGTTGCATGCTTGCTAGCTCAGTAGCCATGGCCATGACTGGGATTTTGAACACTCCGGGGTTTCCCTGCCGTGCCCACACTCGATCTCCGTCCTTATCAATGCTCACACCGAGAAATTTATTTGGCATCAATGAAGCTTGCAAAGCTCGAGGGACTGGTACTGTCGCAGCTGAATCCTGTCTTTTTGTTGACAATCGGTTGGCGTCGCGCAAATCTTCGCATCTGGTAACAACCACAATCCGCCAAACTGACCTTAATGTTTCCTTGATAGTATCTTTGTTCTTCAGCACATTGGTACAGTTTTTGATTGTTTTAAGGGGGAGAATGCTCTTTCTGTAGCTTTCAGCATTCAACGTATTTAGGAGTGTGATTTTTGGGAGATCAGTATGGTACTGTGGAGAGATCGTTTTGGGTGTACTAGAGCCGAATCCTCTTGAGATCAAATTGTTTCATCACTCAATGTATGATAATTTCGTATGCAAATCATTCAAAGTGGGAGGTTATAGACCTGTCTTGAAGGGGAAGTAAACAAAGATCGGTAGCTGTAGACATTTGGCCAAGTCATGCTTACACCAATTGCTAATTAAAGGCCAACCGAAATATGAATAGATGAGCTGCTGTTGGTAACAGGGGTGAGTCAATTGCGGGTGGGATGAGGTCCCTACAGTATCCTCTACCTTGGAAACGTTCTACAAACTTCAGATGTGGAAGCCTGGGTTGATTTCAAAGAAGCATAACCCATGGTTGATAGCAACCTCCACAAATGTGCTGAGAATAGACAGGACTTGGTTAGTGACTTAACATGTGCATGTCCTGATTGATTACAGGTTTCTGAGGCACCGAGGCATATATTACCTCACCACTGCAGGATACGAAGCCATCTCCTCAGGTCGAAAGGAGGGAGGCTCGGAACTGTGGGACTACATTTTAGGTTGAAATGCAGCAGTGTGCAGCAGTTAATGGCACCCACGCGTTGCAGAGGTTACTCTCACGTTAAGGTACAAAATTTTGACTATGTCAGTTTGACAACCACAGGGTTTAGCTTTGGAATGAAATGTGTAGATGTCTTAACCCCTAAGTGTCACGAACGCTAAAAATTGGGCGTTATGTTTTTTCAGCATTTTGGAGTGGTTAATTTGGATACTTTCTATTATTCGATTTTTTCTTTTTTCTTTTTTCTTTTTTTTGTCCAACACATGCAGTACTCTTCATTGACTCTGATGATGTAAAAGTTGTCCCTGTCTGCGTTACATTTTGCACAATATGATCATTCAAATAGGTCATTTTAAAGCCTTGAAATGCCTGCCCTTCAGGGATTAAGTGCAAATTATGGGATTACACTTGAAGCATGATGTAGGAAGCAGCTGATTCAAGCTCTTTAAGTCCGTCATTACGTAATCGAAAATTGTTCTATTGCTTTTGTCTGTCTGGGTTGTTGAGAACGGATTTTTGACCTGCTGAGAACGGATCTTTGATGAACATTTTCAAGTGAAATTAATCCATGTGCTGAACGTTTTTTCTTGGTATCCTTTCTAGGCAGGTTCTTCGCCCAATTTCATGAAGGTTTCGACTGGGACGTCTATGGGAGCTAGAAACAAGGGACCCGTTCATCACATTAGTCTGACTGGTAGGGTGACGAGGTGTTCTTTAGTGGATGGTTTTGAGATGGATTTGAGCTCCGATTCAAGAAGCGAAGCAGCAGAAGTACCACAGTCCGCCAAAGGGTTTTTTCCTGGTGGTTTTAGGAGGGCGGAGGTGCGTCTACCAGGTTTGGCTCTTCGTGTCAAGTTAGAGGAGCTGCAAAGAGAGGAGAAGAATGCCCTGCTGGAAGAAGTCAGTGCTGCAGTGACTGCTGGGGTGACGATGATTCTTTTAGAAGCTGGTGGCGATGGGGGATTAGGAGGTGCCAAACTTTATGATGCGGGGTGCATGCTGAAGACGATACTGCGCGGCAGGGCAGAGCTCTTGGTAGCGGAGAGAGTGGACATTGCTGCCGCTTCAGGAGCAGATGGAGTGATTCTGTCAGATGAAGGTCTTTCTTCTTCTCTCTTTGAATCTTTCCAATGTGCACGCTTCTTTCTCATTTTCTATCCTTCTGGAACGAGATGTCCTCGGTCATCGAGTCTCATTATAAGGCTCGTCTTTAGGAATATGTCTAGGTGGCCAGAAGCCATACAAACTTGAATTGGTGTTTCTGTCCTCGAGAATAGTCGTGTGTCAGGATTCCTTTGTGGCTTTGGAATGCGGGTCCTTTTTGTTCAATACTAAGTCCCCAAAGACCAATGACTCATGGTTTTCAAAATGACCAGTTCAATCGATCATATTGTTAAAAATATAATCAGATTGGGTAAAGTTTGATATCACCAGAGTTGCTGAAGAACAGCGCTTGTGTTGGTCAATAAAGAAATAAAATTGAACAAATGGAAGTCTAGTATGTGGCCAACTCAAAAGTGCTAAATAGAATGAAGCCAATTTGTGCCTTTTAGTCCTTCACGCGGATGGAAATGATTGAAATAGTAGTAGGGGTAGATTCCAAGCTTCGAAGAGGGAGGATAGCGCTGGATGATAAGCAGTGGATAGCACAAGGCGGTCAGCAAGGGAGCTTTGGCTCAATGGTCCCCCGTCCTGCACTAGTTTCAAGAGGGTTCCTTTAGATTACAGTCCAGCTTTTATTTGATGAGATACGCCTGATGAGTTCATCTTTATTTTTCAAAACATATATTTATACTCTCAAGTTATATAGGGGTTCGTTCTTCCCGTTGTTCTCGGCGGTCTGCAGCTCAACGATATTGTAACATTTCATGACTTAAAAGCTAGCCAATTTCAGGTTTTCATGTTTAGCCGGCTATGTGTGTATGCAGGATTGTCAGCTGTGGTAGCCAGGAGAATGATGCAGAATTCAGGGTTGGAAACATCTGTGTTGCCTCTGGTAGCTCGCCGTGTGTCATCAGCCCTATCTGCTCAAACAGCAGCTGCTACTGAGGGCGCTGACTTACTAATACTAGAAGTAAACGACAAGGACAAGAATGCGGAAGATTTCGTAAAAGAAGTATGTGATCGAATCAGTATCCCCGTATTCTTAGACGTCTCAGGGTCTGGAGCTGAAATTGGCTTGGACCTCCTTCAGGATGGAGCAAATGGTTTGGTTCTGAATACGGTTGATATTAGGAAAGCTGGCGGAGAAGGCAAGCTACTCACTAGTGTGTCCTCTTTGCTGGCCTCTATTAGTGTGGCCGTTGAGAGAAGGAAAGAAATGGAAATGAGTCATTCACCAGAGACGACAATGCAAAGCAGAGAAGATGAAAAAGTGGACGTAGAGGATGGTGGGGCTTTTCTTGGGCTTCCTGAGGGTACTGTAGCATTTAAAGTTGACGTGGAGCAACAGTCCGTGACGAAGCAAGTCAAGCAGATTGTCGGTGAAGAACGTGTGCTCCTCACAGCGATGATTGCTTTTGTGAAGGACGCATCACCTGATGTAAGTTGGGGAGTTGGTGGTGGGAGGTCAATATAAAGGACTCTAAAAACCATCACTCTTGGATTACCTGATCTTGGGTAGAATCACCATATTGTAGCTGGGCATGCTTGTCTTTGTTTGCAGTAACAACATATGCTAGCTGCAATATATGATTTTAATCTGGTTGTTGCTCTTTCAGTAATAATTAAAGCAGCTCCGCTCGTCATCTTGCTGAATTTGTTTTGCATTCATCCAGATGGAGGAAGTGTCGCTGCTGATCGATACCCTAAAGCAACTAGATGAGTTGTTTTTATCGGTTGTAGTGGTAAGTGAGACCACCTTCCGTTGGTTGAATTCTTAGTTCTCTTGACTGGAAATTATTGCTTAAGTGGTGTCTAGGCTTTTTACAAGAGTTTTTATCGAATTTTTTGAAGCTCATTGATGTTTCTCGAGTCAACCTAGTGCTAGTTTTATGCAGTTTGAATTTGAAGGTCATTTTTCTTGGTACTGGACAGGGCGAGTTCAACTCAGGTAAATCGTCCATTATTAATGCACTCCTCGGAAAGAGTTACTTGAAAGAAGGGGTTCTACCCACGACGAACGAAATCACCTTGCTGCGTCATGCCAAGGTGGATTCAGAAGAGCGAGAAGAGCGGCATCCCGATGGCCATTTCTTACGGTTCTTGCCTGCTAATCTTCTCAAACAGGTCTGTATCTTACTAGTTGGAATGTGTGTAGCAGGAAACAGTTCAAAAGGGACGGAAAGAACCATATAGGATCGAGGATTCATGGTTTTAAAATGACCAATGCAAATGATCATAGTGTGAAATATGTAATTCAGTAGGGACCAAATTTTATATTTCCAGAATCAGTGAAACATTGTTCGTGTTGATCAAAGTAAATATAGTCGGACGAAAAAACCCCTCGATATGACCTACTCAAAACTGCTAAAAAGCATGTGGCCCCATTTCGGACTCTTGGCCCTTCAGGGGACAGCAAATGTAGTTTATTGGAAATGCTGTGAACTGAAACAGCGAGGTGGACAGTGCAGATGAATCTGGTGGACACTCCAGGAACAAACGTCATCCTTCAGCGGCAGCAACGCCTTACTGAAGAGTTCGTACCTAGGGCAGACTTAGTTCTCTTTGTCTTATCAGCTGACAGGGCACTGACTGAGAGCGAGGTATATCTTTGTTACTGTCTCCAATTCTCGCCGTGCATTTTTTATATGTCCTTGTGTCAGTTTTACTCCTGGAACTCAGAGTTCCACTGCATTGACAATATCTTTTATGAAGTGCTTCTTGTACCTTTGAAGTCGCCGATTCAAAATCAATGCTCGTCTACTTCTATGTTTCTTCTAAATAAAGTCATATGGGCGTATTACTTCCTCTTATTGCTTGATTTTGATGGTTGAGCAGGTGACATTTTTGCGTTACATACGACAATGGGGCAAGAAAGTCGTTTTCATCCTGAACAAGTCAGATGTCTTATCTACCTACAGTGAGGTATTGCTCTTGGAAATTCTGTATATTTTTAGCTTGAGATTTTTCATTTGGCGTCGCATTGAGCCTTTATATCAACCCCCTGACGATTAGGGGTATCTGGGCAGGTAGAGGAAGTTCGCGATTTTGTAAGAGACAATGCACAGCGACTTCTTACTGTGGAAGAATTGCCAGTCTACCCTGTTTCAGCTCGCCAAGCCTTGCAAGCGAAGCTCTCAGCCTCCTTAGAAGATGGGACCGTGGACATTGCTCGCTTGTCCGAGGATCCCCTTTGGACCACTAGTGGGTTCAAGGAGCTAGAGGAATTTATCTTTGGTTTTATGGGGGCGTCGACTGATAGGGGTGCAGAGAGACTGCGATTGAAGTTAGAGACTCCATTAGGCGTTGGCCTTGCACTTCTGACGGCTTGTGAATCACAGCTGACGGCTGAGGCCTTTAAAGCGGAGAGTGATTTGAAAGCTCTGGAAGATGTGCAGAAGCAGCTGCAGAGATTCGAGGAGGCAATGCTGAATGGTGCAATTCTACAGAGACAACGTACCTTAGCAGTGGTTAGTGCTTTCTGTTTTCGTGTTTTTTTCATAAGTTTTACTTCACATAATTGGAATCGCTCCATGCCTTTTCATCTACCTTACTTTTCTGCATCTAGATCACTCTTGGTAGTCATGGTTTTTAAGTATCAGAGAATAAATTTTAATTCTTGTATCATTGCGAAAATAACAATCAGAGCTATCGTTCACGCACTAATTTGTTTCTTTCAGGCCTTTTTGCGTACGACCTTTGCATACAGCTCTCTTGAAATTCAGTGTAAATTTATGTCAATTTATTATGTGGTATGAGGTCTTGAATGAGTAAATTTGTCAGATCTGCACACTGAATTTCGGTCTACTGAGTACATAATTTTTTTAATCCGGCTCTAATTACATCACAGTGGTGCCTGACAATTTTAACGGTTCTGTTGTAATGTGCAGATTGAAGCAGCGAAGGAGCGTGCTAGCAAGTTCGTAGATTCCATCCTACGGTTATCCAACATTGAAGCGATTGGAAAGTATTTGGTTGGATCAAGCCAATCTTCGGCTGTATCAAGTGGCTACGATAAGAAAGTGATCGGCTCTGCTGTTGCAGATGTTCGGGTAATGCACAGATTCACTGCAACACTGAATTGCTTTCAAACGATATTTTGTAACATTCACTATTTCTTACCGGTCGATTCAGTGCACTTAGGACAGTCTTCACCAAACCAACTTGCCACTGCTTAACACAACCTCTCTGTGAATATTTTGTGTCATTAGTTGATCCTGTTGCACTTAATACTCCACACTATGTGGATCTGATTCATGACCATAAGTTTCTGTTCACATTCGTCTCATATTGAGAGTGGTGGTTTGGAACAGAAAGCACTGGAGGAGCACAGGGATTGGATAGAATCGAATAGCATCCGCCAGCTTAGCAGTTATCGCTCCTTGGTCATGAGTAGGTGGCCGCAAGTGCATGAAGATTCTCAGGAGAGTTCAGAAAACTCATTAGTAGTTGAGTTGCGAAACGGTGACACAGAGACTGTTGGACCACGTAACAGTTTGGCTGTGCTGGAGGGCTTTGATACCAACGCTGCCTTGGTACTTTTAGAGCAAGAGTTCAGGGAAGTGGTGAGCTTCTTTAATCCCCACTTTTGCTGTGCCTTCTGTCTATCCACCGTGAATTTCACATTGCGACCTGAATCAAGAGTAATGACATCGTACTAAAGGGTGAAATGGTGAGGTCAATTCAATTACTGTTAATTGGCCATCTTACCGATACGAGAATGACACGTGTTTCATTTGGAATAGTATGAATCTGATGTGAAGTTTGAAAATGTGGCAGGTCATCAGTGTATTTAGTGGAGTTGGAGTGGCAGGAATATCAGCATCCGTATTGACTTCCATCTTGCCTAATACTTTGGAGGATCTTATTGCCCTTGGAGTGTGTTCAGCTGGAGGGTATACTCTCTTCACATATCATACTCCTTGTTGATTCAGTGGCGTCATGTTGCTTGTAGGAATCCTATTTTCTTTTCTCCGTATTCACTTTCTGCAAGGTTTTCAGTAAGACTAGATTGTTTCAGGAATTCCTTAACACCGTAAAGAGAAATTGTCCCTTGATTCATGGGCAGGTCTCCGTATGGTCACAGTGATCATATGAAGGCCTCCCAATGTTACACAGGGAGACTTCTTTGACCATCGAAAGGCATTTCCATGAATCATGGGCAAGGTACTCTTTATGAGGTCCAAAATTCTTGAAACTCTCTAATTTTAATGATAACCTTGTGTACGTTCCCTTGTGGTTTGTTAAGTGGAGTCTAAAGGTTGATTTAACAGGTTGATTGGAGTGTGGAACTTGCCATCACGAAGGGAGGATGTCAAGAAAAAGGTGAGGAGTGTTGCAGACTCTTTTGCAAGGCAAATTCAAGAGGCGATGAATGATGACCTGCAGAGGTCTATTGATGCAGTAAGAGCTGAAGTGGAGAATTTGACGGCACCGTACCTTAGTGCGGCCGAAGAAAAGTTAAGTCGGGTGGAAATTTTGCAATTGGAACTGCAAAAGTTAGATACTGAACTGAAGAGATTAAGACAGAGTGTACAGAATATTGGATCTTGAGTCCTGTTGTTTTCCGACTCTTCCATATCAGGTCTGTTATCTCTGTCACTAATCACTTGGTTAGTCTAGAAGAGGATGTGCAACCTTTTGTACGTGAGCTTGTACTTTAGTTTCATTTAAGCATTGGTTTGTGTGGTGAATCGAATGTGGTACTTTAGTTCCATCGCAAAAGTGCAGGATTTGATGCTTAAATCCTCACCTCTCCACAAATTGAGTCCAGCCTACCCTGCGTTAAGGTCAGGATCGGCAAAAATTAATTTAACTTGTGAGTGTTGAAATTTTTGAGAAATTTCTTGTAATATGTCTGAAAATCCAAGAATATTATACAACCAGTTTGCCTAATTTAAGGAAATCTAAAATATCTAAAAAATGCACAAAGTAAGGTATTCATTTGTATTAAATATATAAAACAAACATGCAATACAATGCCTTAAAACAAGCAACGTGATTACTAAAATTTACAAGAACATAGATGGGTTTTTTTTTGTTTCTAATACCATTGAGGCATTTGGCCATCATATCCATAACCTTAGCATCAAATAAATCCTCTAAATTGTCATTGACTTCATCCTCATTCATCTCTTCATTTGATGTTGTATCAAAGGTCCTACTTGCAAAGAGAGTACATGACATTTTCTTCTATAGTAGAGGTTTGAAAAGTCCTTTGAAATGCTTCAACTAACCCACACTTCTTCCATCTCCTAACTATAATATCAAATGACAACAAATGATTTTCAAAGCCTCAAAAAGCTAGATGCTTATTCATTCGTATAATGTATCAATGCTTAGATCCAACTTGGTCTCTAAAGCTCCAAATTCTAATTGCTCTTGAATGCATGATGTTCACCACTTTTTGAAGCATGTTGAGAATTCACTCTTCTAAGGCCTTTGCAAATAACATCTACCGTACATTGGGGTTAAATTCATTAGACCCCATGTGAAATCATTTCTTTTTTCATTGAATGTCCTTTCGTTAGCTCAGTTTAGAATTTTCATAATTTTGTTTCATGGGATTTGGAATATTTCGTGACTTTAGCAACAGAGGCTTTATTGAAGAACCAGGCTTTACTGAGTGTTACGTGACCTGTAGTGGGGAAGGCTTCCATCTTTGGGGCAACAGTCAGGCTTTACAATCACCTTGATATTTTTATTATTTTTCATATTTCATTTTTCATTGTTTTCTTTTTTCAAATTTCACATTATTTTCATTAATCTTTTCTGTACTATTCATATATGCCATGATATAATTTTGAAAATTTCATTACATGCCATATTTATTTATATTTTGAATTATTTTTTAACGAATTTGACCCAAGCGTAGGGTACTAGTTATAATTTTGAAGTACAAAGGGTAGGATTAACCTATAAACAATGTAGAGGACGTTTTTCAGCCGATGAATGACAAAGAACTTCTCCATATAGGATGAAAATACAACTATTCATCTTCCAAATTTTGTGTAAAAAGGGAAGGTCATCTACAATAGTTTGACTTCTAATGAGTGTTTTTGTATTATTTTAAGCCAATTCATACGGTTCCAAAACAAATGATTTCAACAGTGACTTGTCATTTAAGGGTTAAAGAGTTAAAAAAAATCAAAGGAATTCTTCTTTCATCTATGAAAAAAAAAACTCTCACACTACAAGAAAAACAAGGTATAAATGACTGCAAAGAATGACTGCATAGGAGTCATTGTGGACAAAGATGACTGCACTGTGACTTTGGCCCTTAGAGTCATAGTGGACTAGTCATTTTTATAAATGACTGCCATAGTATTATCACCTTCCATTGTAAGCTTGGATGGGGTTTTGGATGAAACTTCCAAAGTGGTAAAGAAAAAAGAAGTTTAAAGAAATGACTCCTATGCAGTCAACCCGTGGCTAGTCATTCTGAAGTCAACCCGTAGTCACAAATTACCCCTTTTTTTAATCCTTTTCTAAAATTTAGGATTATATTTTGAAATCTAGGAAATTTGAATATTATTTTTTGAAATCTAGGATTACATTCTGAAATCTAGGAAATGTCAATATTTTTATCTAAAATCTAGGGAATGTGAATATTATTTTTTGAAATCTAGGATTATATTTTGAAATCTAGGAAATTTAAATATTTTCTTCTGAAATCTAGGATTGTATTCCAAAATCTAGGAAATGTGAGTATTATTTTCTAATATCTAAAAGATTTGAAGATTATTTTCAAGTTGTGGTGAAATGTGCAAAATGAGTACACCATATACATGATTCATACATCATATACAAATACATGATTCATACATCATATACCATATACATGATTCATACATCATACACCATATACAAATACATGATACACAATATATTATATTTTGCATATGTGTCAAATGGATTTTCAAGCCATTTAGTGTGTGAATACAAAGAGTTCAAATAACAAGCCTTTTATACAAGTGGGGTGGTAGGAAGCAAGACAAACCATGTAGGATTTGTAAAATGTTGATGCAATAGTAGAGTAGTGATGTGGAAGTCATTATGTAGTTGTATTAGAGTAAATCACAATCAAAATAGTAGAGTAGTGACACGGAAGTCATTATGTAGTCACCTTAGAGTAAATTGTAGTCAAAATACAATCACATAGTTTACTCACTTTTGACTATGGCCTTCACAATGGAATTGATTAAGTCCAAATTGGAAGTTTAACAATGTTGTGAACAAAAACCAATGGATGAAACATAGACATTGTGAAAGTTATCAACCTAGTTGTATAAAAATTAGAACCAAAAATTGTTTTTCTATCTCTTAGAGGTGCTAAATGTCATCTAAATTTTAGTTTTTGTCCTTTGCATTGTCAATCTAATTTTATTTTTTTAGTTTGTTTTGAAAAAAGCATTAGTAAATAGAAAAAAAATCAAAAGAAAAATAAGTCTCCAAGAGTGCATCATTTTAACTCCTACAGGAGCAAGGCCTTTTTTCTACTAAAGAAACATTGAAAACTGCCATTTATGTAGCAAAGAGTAAAAAAGAATTTAAAATGTTTTTCTTTGACATCTAACCGTAGGATCTTACACCCAACTAGTATTAAAAAGTGTGGAAAAAATTTCAGAATTTTAAACCGCATAGATTGCAAGATATTTGCATTTAAAGTGGAAAAAACAAGTTTTTCAGAACATTGCGGGACTAAATAAAGACAGCACGTTCCGGATGTAAAAATGTGGATGAAGACTCCCTGCCACTAAGTCGTCATCCTGTAGTCGCGAATGTGACTCTGAATTGACTCTAACGATGACAACTCCAAAACCTTGGTGCAATTAGGGAACACAAGTCATATTCAAGTCGTTCTGGACAAGTAGTCATTCTTCTATGGTTACATTTACCCCCATTTCCTTGTAGTGACACTTGCGTACAAACCCAAGATTAATGATCCAAACCATTTTTGATCTTCTAGTAGATCTGTCATTTCCACTACACCTTTGTAGTAAGGTACTAATTAATATCTTTTGAACAAATTGCTTGTAGGTTTTGAGATTGAACTAGTGATTATCTATCATTATAAAATGAAATCTATAATCCAAGCATAGTTTGGCATCTATTGTTTTAGATTAAAAGTACATGCTTTATTTTACCTATAAACATCATTTTGCATTGGAAGTAATGATCTATTACTTGCTAATGAAACACAAACTATCACTTGTCTTTTATCCTCCAACCCAACAACCCTAATATCTTTTGAATGCTTCTTCTCTCAAAAATTATAAACCTTGAGAACCAAATGCCAATACATATATGCACAACGTTATTAATCATGTTCTACTTAGTCCATTTACAAAGAAGTGAAATATTCATCAAAATTATTAAGAATATACACAAGTAGCATAATAACCAATAACCAATATACAATGTACCTAGAATTCACACGTATGTTACTAAAATCTTGAAGAATAAGGAAATACATGTTTGTTTAATATTGACAACTAAATAATGTAGTATGTCCCAAGTCTTCACTAAATATTCAACCCTATAAGCCAAAACATCCCTTGTTTCTAGATGAGAGGGAGCTTGCACATTTATGAATACACCTCAAATGAATTTTCATAAAAGTTCACGTCCAATGAAATGAAGCATTGAACTTCGTCAAAACCTCAAAAGTACAAGCAATTAACCCCTAAAGCACCAAAGAGACTACTTTGGACTTCTTGAGAACTTGGTCAAGCTTTATTGACTTCATAATTTAGAGTTTTGCATTAATTTCTTAAGGATGGATGCTTTTTGTCATAATCTACATGTGAAGCTTTGTTTCATGTCACTCTGATAAATATTGCAAAAGTTAGAAGGTTTTTTTCAATTTCAATATTAAGTTGGGCATCAAAAAATATATTGCAAATTTTTTATTTTTTTTGAGATTGTATAGATTGAGACATTTAAAAAAAAAAGTGAACCATTGAATTCCAAATAATGAAGTAAAAGTTATGAGGAGTTCTATTTTGTAGGCAATGAAGATAGAAAAAAATATATGACGTCATCTTTTCGTCTCAATTTTGAAAATTTCCAAACAAAAATAAGAGCAAAGTATATATACTTCTTACTAAAACCGAGTCACCATCGGGGTATAATATTAAAAATTATTCCAAAAGCTTTTAGCATATTAGTTATATCTTTCATTCAGTAACACTTTCTACTTTACAATTTTCTTAAACATGAATATGAAAGTTTTTTTGGTTAAATATTTTAATATACATTTTCAACCCGTTTACCAACTTATTGACTAAAATGCACAAGTTATAGGACATACATGTTTTTTCCACAAAATATTGGAAGACAAAACTTCACCTTTTTGAAGGACTAGAGAAGTCTACATTTTCAAATTTAGGCACATTAAACTTGCAATTAGTTGGGATATTCACTCTAAACTTTTGAAACAATGTATTTGAACAAGTTAAACAAAGGATCCTATGGTTTAGAGTGGGTTAAAAAACAAATATTGATGAAAATTTTGACCTTGCTTTGGGGAGGAGTATTTTGAAGCAATTTTTGGCCTCTAAACATGATGGTCCTTTAGGGGTTAAAAAGTCATGAGTTATAGGATTGAAAGCATAACTTTGTCATCTTTAGTGATGAATTTGACAATAGCTTGTCAAGACTATTATAATTGCTTAGAAGCCATCAAATGCAATCACCCAATTGTAACCTTACATTAGAATGGAATGGTTGTTATAACTTGATGTTTTTAAGGATTTTGACAATTTGAGAATTTTTTGTTTTTTTATTTAAAAACACACATAGTGTTCTTAGAAATTTAACATATTCATACATTAGATGTTTTTTAGGCTTTCAGGAGACCGTTTCAAGCCTATTCCCTTCATTGTTTCTCCCTTTAGTGATGGAATGGCCGGTTGTCAAGGGAAAAAAAATTAAAATTAAAATTAAAAAATTAAAAATTCTTCAAATGCAAAAAAAAGTTGAAAAAAAAATTAAAAAATTAAAAAATTGAGGAATGAGCTGGCAACCTCTCGGCTACGTAGGACCGTTGTGGTGTCACTACAGCAGTCACTTTCCTTGGTTATCACAACATTATAACTCACGGTCTCCCGAAGGCCTGAAAAAACATCTAATATGAGTACCTTTGATCCCTTATTGATAGGTGGTACTTCCCAATAAAATTCACTATCTTCAAAGTCTTTTCTAACCCCTTTAGAAACATCTAAAAAGTTAATGATGGATATTGTTGAATGCATATTGAAAGTATCTAGTTTAGAATGTTGATGGATTCTTTCAAATGATTGTGTATCAAACTTTATTAAATAACAAAAAAATAGTCAAGTATCTAAGTTTTTTATTTATACAGAAAATTTCAATACTTTGAATACATATAATAAGATACTTTCTATTCATATACCTTATGAATATACCTTATTGCCATGATTTCATAGTTGTAGTCATTTATTGAAACTTCAATACAAAAAATAGAAGTTGAAGGTTTTGAAAATCTTCTAATTGTTACATCCCTTGAAATATTACAAAACTTATAAATTCATGAATTATAAGGAAAATAACTATACTTGAATTTGGGGCTAAATATGTAGGTTTATTGAAGATTGTTATTGTAAATTTGAAATTTTGAAAAGAAATTAGAGATTTTTTAATTTATTCTAAAGCCTATTATGTGTTTGATCAATGATAGTTAGCATAAGTTACTATTATGAAGGCTTAGAGCACTGTAGGTGAAAAAAAATTGGTAAAAAAATACAAAATACAAGAAAATTAATATAGTCCTTATATTTCTTGTTCTTCTTTTAAAGTTTTTTAAAACACATTGATTTCATATACTATTATTATTTCAAAATATTATAAATGATTAGACTTCATTGAATGCGTGCATAGGGGAGCGTGTATAAAACACCATATTCAAACTCTATTTAAATTGTATAAAAACCTTCTATTTTGATCTTTAAAATCTAAGAATTAATGAGAAAACCATTAATGTCTAGAAAAATCTCATTGCAAACCAATAGAGAGGCTTAGTATTTCCTTGACTATCTAAGTCCAATGTTGATTCTAAGGACAATTTTACATCCACGTTTGATTTAAAGGATACAAGAAATCTTAAGATCTCTTTGCATTTATTTCAATCATAGTAGATCCATAGTGGTCTTGCAATTTTGCCATGTATACACTTTCAAGTAGTTGTTATAATCTAAATCATACATTGATGGATGTTTTTAAATTTTTACCTCATGGTGATCAATTTGTATTGTGAATTTTATTAATAAAATTCTATAATTTAAAAAAATTAAAATTAAAATTTTAAAAATCTTCTTTCTCTTATATGTCAAGGACAACTTGCTTCAATAATGACACTTACCTTCATTGAGATTGAGCTTTGTAGGGTTTTCTTCATTCAAGAATTAAATTGGCATGAAAAGTATATGAGAACTTTCTCCCAAAAGCGCATTCATTGAAATAAGGGACCACTATGGAAGGCAAAGCCTGATGAGCAAACCCTCTTTTCCCTTGGTGCTTAGGGCTTAGGTACTTAGTTAGTGCAATTGGAGTTGTGATCTTCAAAAACAATTGATGCTTGGAGGTTTCAAACATCAACTTGCCACTTTGTATTCCTATGGATGGAAAAGGCTTGCATATTACTTGCACACAATATGAATAAATGATGAATTTCCAAAGTACTTAAAATAGGTGTACCCAAAATTAATCCAAGGCTCTCATGAAGCTATACATTTTATGCATAAATATGTAGACTAGGGAGAATTGATCCCCCCACTACAAGAAAATTGTGTTTTTGTAGATATGGAGATTTAGACATCCGCACGTCTCTGCTGACGTTTTCCTAAGTCTACAAGGATGTTTAAAAAATTGCGTCTTGAGTAGACATGCCAAAAACATCGAAAATTTGTCCGGACATCACAAATTTTCCACCAGACATCACAAAAATATAGGTCAACGGGATCCTAAAAGGTTGCCATGTGGCTACCACCTAAGTGCCACGTATGCACGGGAAGCCATGTAGGATTTTTTTCATCCATTCCCATCCATGACGTGGCATCTAAGGTGGTATCTAATAAGGATGATGTGGCAATGTAGCATGCCACGTCAGCACATTTTTCTGTTGTTTAAGAAATTTAATATTGTTTTTGAAGACATCAACTTAGATGTTTAGACATTTTCAGAGACATTTATTGAGATGTCAACTTAAACATCTAGATGTTCTGGGATGTCATTGTAGATGTCCTCATTTCACCTAGACCACAATAATTTCTACTAATTTATCCACGGTTAAAATGGATTAGGGATGCTGACGTGGCAATGATTGTTTTCTCAGACAATCTTTGGAACATCATTATGTCTGTAGTCATGTTTTTAACGGCATAGTTGTTTTTGCTAGCACGTCTCTGCTGTGACCATAATTTCCCTCTATTTTCTACAACATCCACATAAATCTACACTCATTGTATCTGTCTAGTAAACATCTCAATGTTCTTTTGGACATAGCATGTTCACCATGGACCCGCTACATTTTTGGTCAGACATCCAAAAAAACACGGTTTTCTTATTCGGACCCCTTTATTCATTCTCCTAGGAAAACACAAGAACTTATTATTACAACTAGTGATAAAATTTGAAAATTTTGAATTTGTGTTAGAATAAAGCACCCCAAATTAGCCATGAATACTTTAAAAAATACAAAATTAAATCAACTACAAATTAGGGGACAATTTTTTTCATTTATCCGTAGAAGAAACTAAATCAAACAATGAAGAGTCAGTTTTCATAGCATCCGCCATGCATGACCAAAAACATGGACAATATATACTAGAATTTTTAAGTAGAGGGGCACAAATGTCATTCCGTTCCAATGACTTTAAAAAAAATTGGTCCAATGCAAAGCCATCAATCCAAACTTTAAATGGACTTTTCCACATTATAAAAAGAAGGAGATGGAGGAAAGGATTCTACATTAAAAAAAAAGACTTTGATTTTTTTCACGTAAAAAAACAAAAGACCAAATTATTGGCACACATAACAATGCTTGAAAAAGTATGACAATTATGTTGTGAGTCAAATTGCGGGCCCCTCATATTTTGCCAATTTGTCAGGTTTGATAAAGAAAATGGCGGGTCTAGGAATAAAGAGGGACTGGTACCAATCAATGCATTGGAGAGTGTTTTTTGGAGATGCCCCTTCATTATCCCATTACCATTCTAGAAGCCGATTTCATTGGAGATGCTCTCACTCATTGAATATAAGGTAGGGTGCTCAAAAAGTGCCCTTGCTTTAGAAGTAACTACAAATACAAAGGTACATTTTGTTTTCTTCAATGTACCAAAAGTATACATAATTGGATACATAATATATTGGATATAGTGGAGATGCTCTAACCTCCCTTTGTTTAAAGTAGCCACTTGTAACAATTATTATTTTATGAAGAGGAAAGTAACATCATAAAATGGAGGATTTGAATTGGATTTGTCTAAAGTAGTGGTACAAGTATTTAAAGGAAGGGTGAGAATTTTTATTTTTTTCACACTTGTCGTGGATGTAAAAATCTATCTCACTATTATGGGCTATCAATTTTGAGTATTCTATAACTTATAATACCTAATTCAGTTTTTGTGATTCCAAATATGAACTCAAAATTTTCAAATTTTATTAATTGCGATAAAAAAATTATTTTTGCTTTTTTTTGCAAGATACAAATTTTGGAGCAAACTTCACATTTTTGCCCACTTGAAGAAGGCTTGTGAATACTACTTTAGAGAGAATTAGTCCTTATCTCATACCACTTGTGGAGACTCCTATTTTAATCTTTCCACCAAGGATACATGCAAAAATTAGCTTCTATATTGGGGTTGGTTACTCCCTAAAAGACAAAGGCCTTTTTCCATCAAAAAACATTTGAAATTGCCATTTCTATTGTAAAAGTGCAATTTTTTTTTTAAATAATATAAAATTACATAACTAACCCTAGGATCTTGCACTAAACTACTTTATAATTGTGTGGAAGAAATTTTAAAACTTTGACAAGATAGATTGCAAGATATTTGTATTTAAAGTGAAGAAAATGTTTTTCTTACAGCTTGCATGACTAAATTTGAATCTTTTTAACTTAAAATTTCTTCAATATAGATGGTACATTAACAAAAATTGTGTTGAAAAATTGAACTGAGGGTTTGGGAAAAAAATAGAAAAAAAAATACACTTGGTTTTAATTCTTAAGAAAATTGTTAAATAGAAGTAGGTAATGTATAGAAGGTAAACTAAATTGTTAATAGTTTTAACCCTTAAACGCTCAACACTTAGCATATTGTTTTTGAATTACTAAGTACAATACCATATACCTAGCAATAAAGAGAAAGCCTTACAATGCACAAATTTCCACCCATTGACTATTGATTGATTCTACAATTTTGTGCTTTTATCCCACATGCCAAGGCTGATTAGATTTAATGAAGGTCCAAATGAGTAAGTGAAGGAATGAGCCATGCATTCAAAATTGGCCAATTCACACCATGATACAGAAACTACCTTAATCTTACCACACAATTAATGAACAACCAAAAAGTTGAACAAAGAATTTTGTTAAGACTAAACATACTGTATGGTATAAGAAACCGTAGGCCATTTTGGGCTGCTCTGAGCGTTTAAGGATTAAGGTGGAACTAAAACACTCTGTGAGATTGTTCTAGCAAACAAACTACCGAGCAAACTACTCTCTTCCTAGGTACTTTACTATACCTTGTAGTCTATATGCATCAAAAAAATTTATTATGGAGGCTATTTAGCTATTATTTCACAATAAATATGTCCTTGTTTTTTTCTACTTCTACTTTTCACCCATTTTTCTACACCCTATGATAGTTAAAACTGAAATTTGAGGCATTTAAACACATTCCTATTGTAATTCAAAAAATTGTATGCGGCTTTAGGGTTGATCAGTACAACATGTACATTAATCTAACTACTATTGAGGACAACCCATATAGATAGCACATACATAGATATCATATATCAAACAATTCATACAAACAAATTATACAAATGAATTATACATGTAGAATAGGAAAAATAAACAAAAATTGAAAAATCCACAAGTAATATTATATTGGGTAAGCTTGAGTTATGCATTTACAAATGAAGTGGTTTAGGGTCCCCAAATCTTACAAAATGTGCCAACAAGTAGACTAGTTTCAAAGTTTAGGGTTCATAGTATTGTACAATGATAGCTCTTACTTAAAAATAATTCCTAACTATACACATATATACACAACCAAAATGAGACATTGTTCATTATTTTGTCTATTTTTAGATGGAAAATGGAAGCTCCTCATATAGGTTCTTCTCCTCACTTTTAGACTATCTCTTGTGTAGATTTACAAATTATGTACTATGGATCAGGGTTTTTTTTTTCATTTTTCATGAAGTGGCGAAGTGGCGATATTAAATGTTACGGTGGTGCTCCAAGTTTCAACATTCATCCACGTACTAGATAGAAAATGTGTTACTACGTATCTATAATTCTGTTTTCATTCACAATGTGGCGATTTCATCCAAGATTTTTCTTGAACTTGAAATTTTTTGGCGATTTCATCCAAAATTTTCCTAAAAATTTCCTATGGTTTGGTACTAGGAAAAAAAATTTGGTGCAATTTTGCACCAAATCGCCAGAAAAAACAACCCTGCTATGGATCATTACAATGTACTATGTAGTAGTTGTAATATAGTAAGTTTCAAAGAAGTGATGTTATAGTAACTTAAATATTTTTTTAATTATTAGCTCTAATATCTAAAATGTACCTTTTAAAAGTAACTACTAATGAAGTACTCCAGAACTAACCATGTAGAACTTTTTTTTGAAAAATAGTGAAAGTTGAGCTCAAAAATGAATCCTATAAGCTATGTTTTGAAGAAGATACTCTCATTGCCCCCCAAACAAGATGCTCTTAGCAAACTCCATTTTGAGCTTTGGTGGCATAAATTTTGCTCTTATGCACAAATTGAAATGTAAATTATATTCTTCAAAAGCCAAAGTCAATGTGTTTTTCTATCTTTCAAAAAGTTTAAAAAAATCATGCTAGAAATTGAGATCATTTGTCCTTTAGGCGTTAATTTTGTATTTCTTGATACCACCTATTTTATTTGGTACCTTTGATTCCAAAAAAGAATTTAAAGTATTGAAGTTTGATCATAGGTGGAAAATAATTAGTTTCAACATTTTCACCATGTTGAAAATGCATTTTCTCCAAGGACAAGCAAGGGGACTCATTCTCTATGATCCAAAATTGAGGGCTCGAGATTGAGGGGCTTATCAACTTATCTCCTTCAACTAACGTAGAGGAATAGAGACTAGTTGTTGGGTTGGGATTTCAAGTTCTAGTTTTGGAGCATCCCATTTCAAGATTAAAGCTTAGACATCCCAAAAGAATTAATCCCTAAGTTGTATAAGAAAAATGTGGAGAAAGGAGAAGAGAGAAGAAGAGATGGACTAGAACATATATTCACATGTTACCTAAAATCCTACTCCCTCTAGTGATTTTTGTAAAATCTTGTAATTCAAAAAGTATTAATCTTCCTTGAAAGTCTCTAGAATTCAAAAATCTAAAGTCTTCACAATCACTAATAGTTTTGCTACATAGGGTAGGAAATTGAATGCAAAGACAAGTTGGGAATCATTGCCTCATTAGGAGTTTGAGTCTAACTTCTTTTCATCTTTCAAGGTATCTCAACAGTCTAAGTGAAAAGTTAGCAAGAGGTTTGCATCGTACTTTCGTGAGAAGTTTGGCACATTGAAATCTAATATTTAACATAACTAAGAGGGAAAGATGAGGTTTAAGGCTGCTTCATGCAACGGACTACTTCTCACATGTTGCAGGATAAGATATGTCTGACACTTAGCAAGATTTAATCTTCAATTTTTCGTAATGAAAAGGTTGACAGACACTAATTCTTGCTGCAAGGTCATGATACTGGACGGCCTGATTGGAGTGGAGTGGCCTGGTATGCAAATCGATCAGTACCAATCGAACTGACGATTTCATCACGAACAAAAGCATGGTCACATGTACAAGAGCACAAATGCACTGGAGCAAGGTACAATTAAACCGCAGTTTTCATGAAACACGAAGCAAGAAATGAATGGAGCACGGCACACAAAGGCATTCAGTTGGTACAGAATCGCAGCAAAACTCCCGAACTGAACCTTGACAAGCGTCACCCTCCGATGTACAGAATTCTCTATGCTGTCCTATCCATGATGATTCACATCATTGATATACTATCAATGAGCGTACAGAAAACGCCACAAGGAATCAATCATACCCAGATGCACGTGACAGGTATACACTATCAATGAGCATACAGAAAACGCCACAAGGAACCAATCATACCCGGATTCACAAATACTGTACAAGCATCCTTGCAAATACTAAATACTCAAACTCCTGCACAAGCTTTAATTACAGAGGTGAGTTTGGCTTGCTTTTCCTGCAAGACCGCGTCCAGAATATCCTCGAAGTCGCGGTCGAACAAAAAGCATGGTCATATACAATGACACAATTAAGTTACACGAGAACAAATGCACTGAAACTCTGTTACAACCTCGGATTCGTGATACACAACGCAAGAAAGAAACAGAACACGATACGGGAACAATGGCAGTGTTACTGAATCGGGGTATGGACATTCAGTAAAACTCCCGAACTCAACCATGACAACCACTCCGATGTACTGTACAAAACTGTCTGTCTATACTGTCCTATCCATGATGATTCACGTGGCAGGCATATACTATCAACGAGCGTACAGAAAATGCCACAAGGAATCACCAATCATACCCGTATTCACAATTACAAGCCCCTTGCAAATACTAAATACTGTACTAAATATTAGAACCGCTGTTCCCATTCTCGGAGGCAAGTTTGGCCTGTTTTTCCTCCAAGACCTTATCCGGAAGATCCTCATAGTCGCGCTCCACTTGCTCCCACTTCCCTTCGCTGTTACGCACCAGGCCCTTATTCTCGGGTTGCCACCAGTTGCCTGGGATGCCAGTTCTCCTGGGACACACGAACTCCGAGGCTTTGTTCACGAGCGCAAGGTCGCGGACCACCACGGGGTTCCAGGGCTTGTTGGGGCCGTGGTACCCTGTGAGCAAGTGGAGATAAGCTTCCATGTTGTGGGCGTTCAGGGGGTTGCCACGAGCTCGAAGCTCTGGGGAGAGGTCGTGGTCGATTTCGAGTTCAGCGCCGACGTGGGAGTAGGTGAAGGGAAACTTGTCAAGGATGTTGTTGAAGAAGGTGAAATCCTCGTTAAAGAGAAAGCTGGGGACTTTGGGAATCATGTCTTGTACGTTCGTCACGCGCAGGATCTTCACTCCCAAGTCTCGCACGATATCTGCACGCAAAGAAGGCACAGTGGATTAAAATATTTCTGTCATCATATAAAATATGATATAAAATCGCAGGATATGATTTGGAATTCAACCAACATCGTTTGAAAACGCTGTGCACCAAATTCTGCGTGCTCACAAGTGTCAATTTGGAAGCGAAGTTCTGTCAATGAGGATTAAAGTGATTGATGTTTGGGACTTCCTTCTCCACAACTCTTGATGGTGTAGAATGTGGTCACTCTTTTTCCAATAAAAATTGTGAAGGACAGCACTGACTGCCTATATCCATGTGGCAGAGATAGAACAACCCCAACAGCCACGGGTTGAAGCTCTATCTGAGGTACCGTGACAGTTCCTTGAATTACCAGAAGGCATTACGAGCTCTCTTCAAGGAGAATTCAAAATCACACAGGGAAATTCAAAATCAAGAATGCCAGTGCTAGTCGCATACCTGCGAAAGGGTTGTTGCCAACGCGCGGGCCGGCGAAAGTGAATGCCGTGACAGGGATGATCCTGCTGCCCTTGGTTTTGCCAGGATTCGAATTGGGAGTAGACTTCGTCTTTTCCTGAAAATCTTTAATCTCCACATCGTCTCCATGTCGATTCACACCGGATATCGCAATATCATAGGCCGATAAGACGGACAAGGCGCCCCCCAAGCTGTGTCCCGTAATGGTGATACTCAACGGCTCGTTATCATACTTCTTGATCAACCGTTTAAGCTCCATGAGAACCTGCCCTCGCACACTCGCCTGGTTATACCGCGTTTGCGAATTTTTCGTGGTGTAGAGGTTCAGGAATCCCTCCTCCAGCATGACTTTCATGTTCCACGCCTTCCCGTCTTGTGTGCGCGCATCCAAACTGCACGGAATGAGCTTCCCTGCGAGGTTGGCAGCCCACTCCAGCTTCGTTGCGGTGCCACGCCACGCGAGTACGATGTCACGCCGCCCCATCTGTTTGATCTTCTTCTCGTCCGTACAGACGGCGATGAAGCCGATCCAGTTGGAGCTTCGACTCCAGGCGTCCTTGGCTTCGTTGCGGAGGATGAAACTGTCCACGCTGGAAGTCGCGAACAAGAAGTCCGTGACCTCGTAGCCCGTGTCAGGCAAACCCACTTTCTCAAGCATCTTGTCCTTCCGGAAGAGCGACGAGCCCATGTACTTGGAATGCAGCTGGTTGTCGAACGTGTCGTAACAAGCCTGCGCAAATTCCCCGTAGCGAATGAGCTCCATGCGCAGGTCCATGTCCAAGGGGTCCAGCAGACCTTCCCAGTCGTTCGAGCCCTGAATCTCACGCCACCGCGAGGCTAAGCTGGACGAAATCTGAGTCTCCTGCTGAACCACGTCGGGTACCGACTTCGTCTTCTCTCCCAAGCTTTGGCACACCACGTTCCCCGCGCGACTGGGAGCTCGCGAGCTCACGGGGGTCACAACCTTGAGGGCTTGATCTCGAAGCTCCTGGCGCATTGCGAAGACACGCGAAGGCATCCCAGGAGCCGCGCCTTGCCGGCTAGAAGATGGTACGCAGAAACTGGTCTCGGCGCATCGCACACCGCTCGCTGCCATGGTCGCCATCTGCTACCCCTCCGATTCGATCGCCAATCTCTACACCCTAGCAACGCAACACGATTCCACACACCAAATCAGTCAATCATTCACCAGCCCCGCCTTCGATCGCCAGTAAGCTAATCACAGGTTCTACATCCGCAACCATCGCCGATAAAATCCGAAACTCTCGATCCATGGGGACCAACAATTCTCATCCACTGAAACATTCAACGAGAAACAACAACGGTGACCACTCATTCAACCGCACAGACAGAAAACAACCACCACAATAAATCACCTAAATGTCAATCAGTCTACAAACAATCAGCAACGACAGCCCCGGCCCGCTTCTATTTCAAACGAAGCTCACAACATCCAGAAGCAAGCAACCCAGTCAGCTACCTCGTACTACCACCTAGCCAGCCTACAATGAAAACATCTCTGCAATCCAAACCAAGGTCAAAATCAAACCGCAAGCCGCCAGTGACGGTTTCTCCGCTTCGCTCGCCGCCTGAAATCTCCCAGTACGTCGATCGTAATTCAAACGAGATACCAACCAGGAAGTCATCAAACACGGGTCTTGCAATGTAGGAAAGAATCGGCACAGGATATATATACATACGTACCAGTGTCGTAAGATTTGAAAGGCTCAGGCAAGCAACTCGTGGGGCAGGTGCAAATCTCGTCCAGTTTCTCACTGAAGTTCAAGATCACGTCTCACCCACCTCAGTTGCTCGCAAGTATGTTGCTTAAGTTAACATCAACGATGCAGACACACTCCGTATTTGCCATTTGGCTGTGCGTGAAGCCACCCAGAAGTGGCCTCCGTCAGGTACCTAGCTGCAACTCTGCATGGAGGCTGACAACCACACTCTCAAATTTAAAGTTAGTGTGGGTACTTTGTTTTAATGTAGCGACTGTATTTGCGATTCATACATTGGGATTTGCGGACAAGGTTTTGCTTGTTGCTATGGATTGATTAGTTTTTCGGAGATGCCCGGAATGTGAGCCACTACAGATCCCAGCCATCCCACGCCACAATCGTGCTGTGGCTCACGGTCACGTGAGATTCGTGGGCCGGGGTTGATCCCCAGCTGGCTCCGTTCCCGCAGTCTGCAGATCTAGAACTACAGTACTGCCTTCTGACGCGTCCCCGTGGCGACGGTCTGTGTGGTTTTCATAGCTCCGGATCCAACGGCTCAACCTTGACAGAAGCTAAGCTGTTTAGGTTTCCAGCTGCGGCGACCAGAACAGAAGAAGAGTCCAAGCTGAAGACGCAGGCTGATAAGCGTGTTGGGGTAACTGCACTGACGACTGCAGTTGAAAGAGAATGACTTCTGAGGAAGAGTACTGTACCATACGTGAAGGTCTGTTTCCACGTCAGACTCTAGGGAGTCCACGTCACTTCAGACCATTCACAAGATTACACGTGTCACTTTTTCCCCCGAAGAAGACTTGAATGTGACCTTCGCTCAGGGTATCAGTATCAGGCAGTGATAGTGCGCATTTGTCGTACATGGCAACTTTTAAAAGATGGAATCCTGAGAAAGATGGAATTCCTGAAAAGGATGAAGATTTAAAAGAGGATTGCAAGTTGGGTTATTTTTCATTTTGTCAATATTTGGACCTGTCACCTGTCCATTGGGGGAAGGGCCTTCTCTTGCCCTTGAAAAGTGACAAGCAGACCCTCCTGCCTGCCCCCGACTCAAAACAATCCTCACCGTTGATCTGTAAAAAAAAAAAACTGTGATCTGTGAAACCCTGTTCTCTGTCATTGATGTATTTTTTTTCCAGAATAAAATGTCGTTGCTTAACCCACGGTGCCGATATTGGAAAAAAAAAAATTCAAGAACCCCCACAATAGCATCGATCTTGTGCCGTGGAGGAAAAACATTCTAGCCATTGATCATCGCTACCCTAAGGAACGATCCGTTCTGTCTGTTGCTTAGGATTTAGGGTTTTGGTTTCACTTGTTACGATGTGTGATAGGATGTGTGAGGAAAACGACAATATTGTACGCGATGTAGCCGATGACGGAAGGTGCAACAACATGTTGCTCGCATCACCATTGGGATGAACGCAGTGGATCATTATGAAGCACCCCACTAAGGTAGGAGGTTCTAAAAGCACTCAGGCTCTAAAATGGTCCACCTCCTTAAATGTACACTATTTCTACATGTTTCTTTTTCATAGCCTTCAACAATGTACAATTAGTGTATATTTTAGGAAGTGAGCCATTTTAGAGCCCTATGCCATTTCAACTTCAAAATTTTATAACTAATTCAACAAAGCTCCAAAAATAATAAGAAACGACTTGGATTAGATGTCAATTCGACTTGACTTTCAAGGAAAATTTACTGGAAAATTGATTTCAAGATGTTTCACCACCCCAAAATTTTGTTCCAACCCTTTGATGGTCCATTTATGGACCTCCTACCTCACCCCATGTGCAAGCTTGGTTGCATATCTACCCTTTGCTACATACTTTTGTGGGACGTGTAGAATGCAATTGTTGGGCAATGCGTCCCTAAGAATTTATCAATTTTCAAGTGCTCTTGGAGTTCATGAGATTGTTTGTAATTCTGGAGGGTTTGCAAATGTGTGTGATTAATCAATTGATTTGGGGCAACGATGGCAAGTTTGGAGATTGGAAAAGGGTAGCTCACAATGTTTTAGTTTGGACCAACTTTGAAAGTGCAAAAGTTGTTGCAAAGGATGTTTAGTGGTGCCGATGCAGAGCAAATATATAATTAGAATTTTGTTGTTTGTGCAAAATTACATAGTTTTGAATTTGAAACAATTTTGAAACACATGAGGACTTGTCCATTCCAACCAAAACCTAACCATGTGATTGTAGATAGTGTGAATACATGGTCAGGGTTTGGTTGGAATGGACAAAGTCTCAAGTTCTTGCTATAAGGCAAACCAACCAGAATAAGGAGTTTGACATCATGTGGTTACTGAAATTTTTCAATTTGTTTCTTATAATAGTACAAGTGTGGGAAACAATGAGAGCAATTGAAATTATGTTTTTTTTGACAAAATATGAATTTGTTATGAATTTTTGAAGTGTTCAATGCATTTTTGTCCATAAAAGTCTAAAGACAACCTTAAAACCAACAAAATCTGAATCCGTCATGCTCATTTGGCTCACCTAAAGCAGTCAAAGTCTTTTATAATATGGAAAGCCTAAAAAGTCAATTCTCACAATGAATTCTCACTGAAAAATTGAAAGTTCTTAATGAAGTCACTAACTACTTCATTATGTCATATAAGACATGCATTGAAGCCAAAATCTGAAAAAACTGAAAAAAAACACATAATGGGGACATTTGGTAGGTGACCACTATGGGTCATTTGACCACAATGGGCTAATTTACCTTAATCCCTCAAGGACCAAGAGAACACAATGGCAAATTCTCAATAGGGTAAAACAATTCTCAAAAAATTTGTATAATAAGATCTTGCAGAGTAACAAGTTGACATACTTGTTGCATTTTCAAATTTTCAAAATTTGAATGTGAGAAGTATTTAAATTTTTATTTAGGAAATGTAGTCTAATAGAAAAAGTGAGCAAACAAAATGTTTTTCCAATAAAAAGAATAGTAGAGATGAATAAAAAAACTTTTTCTTGGACATTTATAGTCTTCACTTTGAACAACAAACAAGGTATGGAGATTTTTTTTTCAAATTTGTATTTTTAGCAATTTAAAAAAAAAAGGTTCAATTTGGTATGATTAAGAACACAAAACAATTAGAATGATTCCAATTTTTTTGAAGATGTTCCAAACAATAGGCTATAATAACAATAACAAATTTCAAAAGTTGATCCAATTTAAAAAAAATTAAAAATACTACATAATTTGCCTTATATTTCAATATAATTTTTGGAGGGCAAAAAAAGCATGATTCATGTTTTTATAATTTTTCTTCTCCAAAAGTTAACTTTCTGGCCTATAAAGTTGATCATTCAAAAATGTTATAATCTAAAAAACCAAAAGTCAAATTTTTTACAATTAATTCTATGCATACAAGACAAAGTAGTCCTTTTTTTGGTATGGTTAAAATAAAAAAATTCAAGCACATTGATTTCATGTGCAAAAAAATATCAAAGAGGGACAATTCATTGAAAACTTCCATTGTCAAAAAGTTGTTGGGCCTTCAAAGATTAAGGTAAAACAACCTATTATGGGTTGAATGGGAGATTAGGGTGCTTTAGGTTTGTAAAGAAGTAAGTGGAGAATTTTTAGTGAAGAAAACTGAGTGCTGCAAAATGAGGATGGGAAAAATAAATAAAAAAGCAAATAAAATAAATAAATTTTCTGAGTCAATATGAAATAAGAGAAATTAACGTGAACAGTCATTACTGCTACAAAGAGATCAATCATTTTCACACTGTAATAGATGTAAATTAAAAAAAAAAAATTTAAAAAAATTTAAAATGTGGTAATACATAGTAATTATGTGATATTCCAATATTCTATGTGACATTTTTCATGTATTGTGATTCCAGTTTTTTAATTTTAATTTTAATATTTAATATTAATCTATAAATTTATCAATAAAATTTACAAAATCAGTAACTACTTGTTGATTAGGACCCCAATTGTAAATCATACAATGTGAAAAAATTACTAATCAACATTATTCAAAACACATATAATATAAATTGTGATCTTGTCCTATCAGTATTTATTTCAATAATTCCTATTATTAGACTATTTTAACTTAGTATTGAATATGGATGTACAATGAAAAAAAATTCTAATGTATCTTGAACACATTTATACTAACCAGATATAAAATTAATCAAAAAATTTAGTGGAGAACTATTTGAATCATATTAAAATTATAAATAATTACTTCTTTCAAGTATTGTAGTTTATTATAAATAGTTTCAAAAAACTATTCACCTGAAACAAAAATTCTAGCATACAATGGCAAATCATGTGTTGTATATGGAAGTCCATATTCACATCCATATGTAATGCTTAAGAGAAAAATACAACTTTACCAAATGATTTTTTATTATGGATAACTTTTAAAGACTAGGCGGATGGGTGGACAATATTGTGATGGATGGTAGATGATAAGGGACACAATTTAGAAAAAATGACTTCTTTGGACAAAAGTTGACAAGAAATTACAAATTGTCCAAAAGGTGGTGGAATACAGAACAAATAGGCAAATAGGCAAAATAACAAACAAGCAAATCGCATTATTTTATAGTAGATAAGCAGACAACCTTGACTGTTAACTTTTTATTGGCAACTAATAATATTTCTTATAATATTTTTTTTGTTTAACTTGATTTTTTACTTTAAACATCTTATTAGTCTTTGGATTAAAAGTTAGAACTCAAATCAAAATGTTTCAATTCAAAATTATGAGATAGTTCATTTTTAATTTTGATAACAAAGCTAACTATTGACCCTCCAAGTGATTGGCTAAACCTATCTTCATCCTAAACCACATCTCCTACCTATTGCAAAGCTCTTGGTTATATTTATACTAATAATCTATATTTAATATCTATCTTTTCCTAAATCTTTTCCCATCAAATATAATTTTATTCACTTTCTATTATAATATTGTCATATAATTATATGAGATATGTTCTTCAAGTGAGATTGACATTGGAAGCTTTATTTTAACAATCACTAAACTTGATTTCACTTCTAACTTTTACTTTAGAACATTTAAATATTGCACTATAATTATAACAAATTTACTTCTATTTTTGTTTTCTTATAGTGTTTTCTTATAGTACTTACACTAATAAGTCTCATGTATTGTCTAAAATAAGCAAAGCAATAATTAGTTACTACATAAAATTAAAATTAAATATATTTATAAATTTTCTCTTTTTCTTATCCATATATAAATAAAAATAATTTCTTATTTGTGCACAATTTGTGTTCATTATCAACAATCTTTTGGATATCCAAATATATTATACTACTTTCATTTTTGTGTACATTCTTCCCTATCAAAGATGGACAATAAAGACATTGTAGAATATTTACGTTTAGCCAGTATGATACTAGTAACTGGACTTATGATAAAATTTGCTTGGAATTATGATGGGCACACAGATGATTTCTAGTGCTAAATAAACATTTGAGACAACACCATGTGATAGTCAATATGGAAAGATATGCATTTTCATTAACATGCATGATTTTCTAGACTAATGCTCCAATTTATTTTGTATGATTTGGTTGTCTTATTCCATGATTTTGGAATTATAATAAAGAATTTTAAGGATGTATGAATATTCCATGGAATAAATTTTGATTAATGTAAATACTACAACAATAATGTACAATTTTGGATTTCGTTTGTTGAAAGAGGAATATTATTTTGTAAATGATGCATGTACATTATAATTCTATAATGATTGTTATGTTTGAAACTATTGTTGTAAACTTCATTGTCTTGATAACATATTAACATTCTTACAAACTTGTTATAAATAACTAATGATTGTTGATCCAATATGGTAATAAATTTTGTGAAGTGACTCTTAAAATAATAGCTTTTGTAATTGTCTCAATGTTATTCTCAATTTGTTTTCATTGCGTTTATTCTTATCAATTTACTTTCACTTGATACTTTCAAATTATTGAATATTAATATGTAGATTAGGAATATTATAAATATTCTAACAAAAATTGAAGTTGAAAAGTTAGGACTTTAAAATATATATAGAATAGAAAAAAAAATAGAAAAATAGAAAAGAAACCCTAAATTTTAAATATTGTTTTGTTCTTGAATTGCAATTAGATCTCTAGTCTAAAAGTGTGGATGGGTGTTTTCAAATTTTATTCAAAAGACTTAAAAAAAATGTCTACTCATTCTAAGGTTTAGAATATTTGAACTTATGTGGTGAAAGATATATTTTTTCAAGTTTTCTATTGTATACTTAGAAAATTATAAAAACAATAAAACTAGCTAGTCATATATAGGAGATGTAGCATGTATTCAAAGTCAAAGACGTAACATTAATCAATTTAGGCCATTAATACAAAAAGGTGAAAGTTATAAAAAGCATACAATCCATACATTGCATGAATTAAGAAGTCATTAGCTTGTATTATTTCAACATATAAGCCAAATTAATCGTATAAGTATTCTAACAAAAATGTTTTTTCATAAATCGTGGTGTACTTAGTAGAAGTGGAAAATTGTTTCTCTTGAAGAATTGTGCGTTTAGTAGAAGTATCTTCATTCACCTTCAATTGTAGACACAATTTGTACCCTTTGAAGTTTTTCAATGTATATTGGCCAAAAACTATTCCAAAATAATCTTCAGTAAAAATCTTTGTTAATTTTCAAAATTTTGGTAGATTCAACCATAGGAACGTTTAGTGAACTTGTAAAGTTACATCCTCCTAAAAGTTAAGAGTAAAAAACCTCATTAAATTGAAAATTCTCATGCCAATGATTGAATTTTACTCTTTCTAAATGGTGAAGTTTTATGTTTAGTCAAAGTTTTGATTAAAAAAAGAGTCTATCATATATACAACTCATTATCAAAAGAACTATCTTGAGAAAGTAATTTGTGAATACTCATAAAAGTATTCATTTCAAAATTCTTCATTTTCATTATTTGAAAAAATTAAATCATGAATTACTTAGATATGAAATTGAAAAATGTCAATCCCAATAGTGTTGTATAGCCATTTAAATCATGTTATTTTTTATTCTTCAAAAATATTAAAAATTATAAACAACAAGCAACTTCAAATTTTATTTTGAGAGAAGAGATTCCATAATTGTCAGCAAAACAAAATTCATATTAATTTTCATCTCCTTTATCTTAATTAGTTTGAAACTTTCCACATACACATTAATGGATTTATAGCAGTACAATTTTTTGGAATCTACCCAAACTATCCATGTTTAGGAAAAAAACTACTTGTTATATAACAATTTTTAAACCTCACAGCCAGAACCTATAAAAAAATTTATGCCTAAAAGTTATCCTCGACCAAAAATTGTTAGAAGATATAAAAATTGCAAATTAAAATTTTCATTCATAATTGGATGATAAAAATGCTATGTTGTCAAAAATGGTTACGGATTTAGGGGTTTCTACTCATTATCATTTATTGCACTGATTTTTCAAATATATCAATATTCATTCAAAGGAGATGAAATCAAAGAGTATCCTAAACTTGTATTCATCTTCTAAACAATATGTATATGTTTTTAAACACCTTCTATGTTTTATTTTGATTAGAAATTGAATTTGTTTGGATCTAATGAATTTAAAGTTTAAGGTCCTTAAGGATCATGGATAGTCTTGATTTCCAAAACTTTGGAAATGTACTATAATAAACAATTAAGAATAATAATTTAACAACAAGTTTCAAAAAAAAGTTGTAAAATATGATTCATAGATCATACCCATACGGTTAGAATGGGCAATTTCGTTAAAATGGCGGTATTCCATGTGCCATTTTCCGATCGCCCAGTTTGAACTGTAAAAGTAACATCTAGTACATATGTAGATTTTGGAAATCTTTGGTTTATATAGATTTCAGAGATCTAAGACATATATAGATTTCAGATTTCAGGGTTTGGATTTTTAAAGTGAAATCTAGGATATGAGTAGATTTCAGAAATCTATAAAAGGTGTAGATTTCAAACATCTAAGACAATTGTACATTTCAGACCGTTTGGTCTGAACTGTGAAAACTGCCAAAATAGCGGAATGGCGCCATTTTAATGAAATTGCCCATTAGATCAATTGTTATGTTGTCCTCTATTTTCTAATAAGTTTAAAATCCAAAATCCAAATTTTTTTCTAAAATTGATAGTAGATTTAATATTTGAGTTAAAAAATATATTTTCTTTGAGTTAAAAATGATCAATTGTATATGGTGATTTCTTAAGTGTATTTTTTAAATTTATTATTATTATTACTAATTTAAATATTTTTAAATATTTTTTATTGAAGTCACTTTTGAAAAGTCATCAAATGTTTGAATTGGTAAAGCTAGTTTTGAGTTTTAGACATACTCATACATTTGAACTATATAATATTTGCAAAGGAAAAATTAGAAAACCTATCTTGTACAAATGTAAAAAACTACTTAGCACAAAATATTTAGATGAATGAAAAAACAAAGATTATGTGTGGTCGAGACATGTATGCTTTCATCCGTTGTTTAAAATTTGAATGTCTAATCTTTTAGGGATTAAAGTCTCAATATGCTTTCTTCAAAGACTAAGGTGAAATTGAAACATAGGTTGAAACACAAGGTAGAATCATAGGTGAGACCAAATATGATAAGTCTAATATAATATTAGTATGCAATATCAATTCTTTAGTCATGTTTTCCACATATTCTTAAATTGAAAAATACATTATTCATTTCATATAGTATGAACTTTTGAGTGGCATTGATTGTAAATATGCAAAAATAGCCTCCATTGTCTTTTGGTAGACGTAGGGCTATGTCTTGCTTCATATAATTCACCTTGCAATGACGAGAGGTGGTATTTGAGTGGCATGCAAGAGGGGGAAATCGACATTCAAAAGATACGGGTAGGTGCCACTAAGAATTCCTGCCTCACAATTGATTGCAATTTAATTGGCACACCCTACTAGATCCTCCATTCCACTTTGTTCATACTATTGCCATTCTTTGAGCTTGTGCTATGCAAAGAGGGGTATCATCAATTTAGCTATGGTGTATTGTTGGGTGTCTTGATTGATAGTACTTCCTTTTGCTTTTGTTGTTCCTTGGTTTGTACTTTGATTGAACACAATTCAAAGGGTGGATATTATGTAATTTATTTTGCAAGCAAGTGGCAAGAGTATTATTGTAGAGTAGCTGCCATTTGGAAGGTAAAGACGATGGATTCTGAGAAGCTATCAATGTCATCATTTGAAACAAGGTCTATATTAATTAGTAATGCAAAAGACTTGCGGATTGTACGTACATGCAATTATTGAATGGACCACCAATGCACCATATTATTTCTTCCACACACCTTCATCTTTAATGTTGTCTTCCTCTACTTCTATTGTACACATGTGAGAGGACAAATCTAGAGGTGTCATCACACTCTATGTAGAAATCCCTTTGTCCCCTTTGAGTTTTAGAATTATGTCCCATCTTCACATGTTATTGTGAACCTCATATGGGTGACATGTGAGATGTTGTTAGTGAATGGTTTGTACCCCTAACAAATGTGAGATGTTACTAATGTATGTAGGCTCCACTTCATTTGGAGTTATAATATTGGAGATCACTTAGACAAGCTACAAGCCAACGCGTAGATGGCATGTAAACGTCTCGCACCACGCAACAAGGATTTACATACATCCCTCTTTGCACCTTGTAGGAATGTAGGATTGCTCTTGGTTGTGGAAATGTATTTACATTAGATTCATTGCAATATCATTCATATCCCTAATATGTAGAAGGTGCCGCAATTGCATGAGACCATCTCGATTTAGAGTGTTAGACTTCATTTTCATCTAAGGTAAACCAGCCTATGACAGGCAAATCTCCTATGACAGGCTCCTAGAGAACTACCCATTACAGTCTTAAATCAACCCATGACAAACTTTTTCCAATAAATGGGGTTAGAATTGCATTTGATTAATTTGTGACCATAATCAAAGCCTTGGGAAATGGTCATGAAGTTATTGGTAACTGTCTTAGGACACTTACCCATTTTCAGTGTAAATTGGTAGTAAAAAGTTATTTTGTAATTCTTTCATGTCATGTCCATATTAGGAAATCTTGGAGCCATGTTAGAAAATGTTTTGACTGCATTAGGTGGTTAGATGACCATCATGGAAACACTTTTCTGCTGATTTGGGGTAGTCTATAGACTCTTTAAAGCCAACTACACAACAGACTTCAAAAATTCATAAAAAATTCATTTTTTATTCAAAAAATAAAATTTCACTTGCTCTCTGCATTCCTCATGTTTATCTTCATAGAGAATTTTTTTAAATTTTTTTCAAAAATGTGAATATGGCAAACCAGCCATTCTGCCTGTCATAGGCTGGTTTACCTTATAGCTTTGATTTGTAATAGAATTGAATGACATCAAAGTGCTCCCAAGATTCATTGTTGGTTTTGCGAGTTAATTGATTTTTGTAGGTAGTTATACATAGAATCTTATGTGTTGTTTTTGCTATGTTCAATCATGTGCATGCTAAGCACAAAGAAGGAGAAATATTGTTGCATTCCTTGTTGAGTTTGATGATTGTTTCTTCCTAGTGTAACTATGCCTTGGTTGTGATGTATAATGAACATATGAACTAGAGTGGTAGCAATGCAAAAGAAAGAGGAAGAAAAACAATAGAGTCTTAATATGAAAGCAATGAAGAAGTAAATGGAGTGATCAATTGCTACAACATCCTCAAGCAATCTAAGCAAAGGTCTACATTGCTCCATCACAAAAGAGCTATGGAGTTGTTGAATTTATTTTGACTTTGTTTTAGAAAGTGGTTAGATGCAATGTAGTTTTGTGCCAAATTTGACACTACTACAAAATATGATCAAAGTCAACAATGTTTAGTTGATTCAAACATTTTTAACATAGTTGTGTTGATTTGGACATTTTTATTTTCATTTGAATGTCTTGATTCGGGCCCTGTTCTCTACTAGTAGAAGGTCAATCTACCCTAGGACCTTCACTTGTGAATCATTTTTAGACACACATTGATTGTAAGGGCAGTGAACTATAATCATGACTAGTGCCGGTTGTTAGTATAATCCTATACATTTTTGAAAGAGATTGAGTTCTAGACACTATGTATGATATAATGAATGCCCATTTATGAATGCATCCTTGTGGTTGTCTGCATTTGAATGTGTCATATAAATATCAGAGGTGGAATCGTGTCTTGTAGGTCATTACATAAAATCGCAGGCCTTTGGAAGGCCACTCCAGATTACTTCAAGGACCCCGCAGATTGAACTTTATTTGCTTAGGAATTCTTTTTTTCCCTGTTCTTGCTCACTTTCTATCACAACGTCGCATGCCTGTCAGTGGCTCGGAATCCAAGTACAAGGGTTATAATAATGAGGATGAAGGTGTTCAAATGTACATTAATCTTGATTATTGAATATTTTGTATTCCTACCAAATTATGGAAAACACAATAATGTCCAAGGTAGTCCATTGAACACCTCCCATGCAATTTTTTTTGGATGGTATATTAATGATACTCTTCATTACCATTTTCATGTGGGAGATGTTGAGGAGAGAAGGTGTTTATACAAGTGGGGTAGTGGTAGGTACAGCAACCCATGTGGGATATGTGATTTAGGACTAAAATGAGGAGCTTCACCGCTCATAGTTATGTGAAAACGCAAAAAATGTGTTAAAAAACAAATTTTAGACCTCATTTAGGTATGGAATATTATCTTTTTTCAAAAAGATTTTATCTAAATAAAGTTGGGGAATTAATTTAAGTTTTATTTCCAAAAATCCGTTTGAGGTTTTGACACTCCACCTAAAAGTTATGGAAAAATTTTAGAAAGGGGTTGGAAGGGTCATTTTTTTGAACATTTTCAAACACCCTCTTTGAAATTTTTCCATAACTTTTATATGGAGTGCCAAAACTTGAAACGTATTTTTGGAAATAAAACTTGACTTGATTCACTAACTTTATTTAGATCAAATCTTTTTGAAAAAAGATACTCTTCTATGCCTAAATGAGGTCTAAAATTTGTTTCTTAACACATTTTCTGCGTTTTCACATAACTATGAGTGGTGAAGTTCCTCATTTTAGTCCTAATTCACATGTCCCACATGGGTTGTTGTACCTACCACTACCCCACTTGTATAAAGACCTTCTCTCCTCACCATCCTCCACACCGAAATCAAGTAAGTAGCTCATTGTAGTTGGTATTACAAAATTAAGCAAATGACAAAAAACTTGCTTAATTATTACTTGTGTTAGAAAAAACCCAAAAACTACTCAGCTTTAAGTGTTTAGTGTATTCAGTTTTCAGAAGACAGTCAGATTGTTACTCGATGGAATTTGCCAAAAGTCAGACACTCTAACTACTCTGATTACTCACATCTAACAAATTTGCTAGGTTTCTAGACTTCAAATAATAGAGTGGATTGTCACTCTATGGAGGCCCAGCCGAGGGCTGCCTTTTTCTCTAATGTCTTTGTGGTGTATAAGTGCTTAACCAGATGTTACGCATCCCCTTCCATCTTGTTTAGCTACCATTGTAGAGGTTGCTCCCACAACATCCCTAGTCATTTTCAAGTAGTGAGGTGGGTGCCACTAATATATGTAGCTTTGCATAGTTTCAATAGGATGAAAGGTCATATAGGCTCTTGCCATGAAAACAAAAGATGGTTTGGAAGTAAAGAAATATGAAGGCAATTGTATTCATGCTTATTTTTTGAATTCTGATACACTAGGTTGGTACTAAGAGACACAAGTACTTGTTGTTGGGATTTATTTTTTCAACTATAGGACTTTGCCAAATTGCCATATTTTGATTAACTTTGACTTTATTAACTGATAAATGGATGTTGTCCCTTGTATAAATGAATTGGACATTGAAAATCACATTTGAAATATTCAAAAAACTATAGGAGGTAGTGAACAATTGGATTTTTCATCAAATTCCTACAACCAAACTATCTCCGCATGTGATATATGACATCTTGGAAATTTAATATTTAGGCAACAGACTACTCAACTTTAAATGATTAAATAATATTGTAGTCTACATCTATTACTATAATTCATCCAACATCTTGAATTTAGAAGGTAGATGCATATTTTATATTACATTTGAATACAATTGTGACAATGCACAAGTAGATTATACTAAAACACATGCACCTCTGTTACTTATCATTTACACAAGTCAAAACTAGTTTGCATAGACCAAAGCAATAATCTATAAGAAAATCCATCCATATTAGTTATTGGTCTTCTAATGTTTTGATTCATTAGCTTTAAAAAAATCACCTTGAGTTCATTCCCAAATTCTTTTGTATGTGTAAACATGTATAGAGAGGTACTGTAAGTGAAGGATAAGATTGGCACATCCTTCTAGAATATTCATTTTTCTTTGAAGCATGGTTTGGTAGATGCTAATAATTAGAAACATTACCATATGTGAAGGTCAATTCAAAAATAATTATGAAAAAGTGTCACATGTCACCTTGTGATTTGTGTGAGGTGCCATGGATCCTTGAGAATTTGACTTTGAAATTCAATTTTGACACCTGAGTGCGAAATTAGACCTTTGTGTATGGTGTAGAGATTATTACTCCCTTCGTCCCGTAATGATCTTCTTGTGGGCCTTAATTTTTTGTCCAAAATGATCTTCTTATTGCATTTTGTGACATTGGAATACGTCAAATTTGGCTTTTGATTGCTTTGGGGGACTAGCAAAACAATCCTAAGTAGTAGTTCTCCCTCCCTCCATGCAATCATCAATCAAAAGACAAATGAAATGATTGGGGGATCAATCAACATTGTTATTTTTTATTTTTTACATCTCTTTGAGTATTTCCCAATTGAAGGAGATGAAGCTTTGGGAGGCAAAATAGAGGTCCAAACATAGTCTTGGACATGTACTAAATGTTCCTAAAATGAAAACCTCACACTCAACAATTAAATGTCCAATGGTGCTATTTGAAAATGCCCCCAAAATTCTACTTTTCAATACTCCAAAACTACACTGTCTTTGAAAAGGACTCTAAAGCTCAAAGTTTCTTGGACGCTAAGAGTGCACTGAACTCTACTTACAGTGTGAAATATGTCTTTAAAATGTTATTTTCAGCCTTCATCCGGAACATTTTGTCCAAAAGGAAGATCATTTTGGAATAGAGGTAGTATTATTTTTGCATGGGATTTAACTTAGTATTAATAATTCCCTTAAAAAACTGACATCTATTTTTAGAATTATTTTCTACCGAACCTGACCTACATTTAGGTTAGGGGATTTGTGTACATGTATTTGTACAAAAGCACAATGTATCCCAAGAAAGGCAAAGGGAAAAGATAAGAAGGGGGTCAACCCCAGGGGGCCAGCTTTAGACCATAACGGAGAAGGGCCAGTGGACTCCTGTTCAAAGAAGGACTCGTGTTGGAGAGAATCAACGAACGCCGGCTAAACGGGACCTCGCGTGCGTTTTCCTGAAAGGGCAGAGCATTTCGCAAAAGATCCCAGCCCTTGTCAGTTGAAGACCTTCCTCCCGTGCATCACAAGCAGCACTAGGGTTTGTGCGCATTTCCTTTGTGGTCGCATTTTGCTGTTGGATTTCGCAGCTATGGCGATGCAGCAAGCGTGGCGTCGCACTAGCAATTTGCTGCGCAATGCGCCTGGGGTGATGGTGCCCGTGTCTCGGGCGCTAAACACGAGCGCGGAGCCGATCACGCTGGACATTCCTGTGCCGTTCAAGGCGCATATGGTGGACTCGCCTTCGCTCACGGTGGAGACGTCGGCGCAGGAGCTCCTGGGATTCTTTAAGACCATGTTCGTGATGCGTCGTATGGAGATCGCGGCCGACAGTCTGTACAAGTCCAAGTTCATTCGCGGGTTCTGTCACCTCTACGACGGGCAGGAGGCCGTGTGCGTGGGCATGGAGGCGGCGTTGAATGACAAAGATTGCATTATCACGGCGTACCGGGACCACTGCACGCACCTGGGCCGCGGGGGGTCGGTGTTTGAGGTTTTCGCGGAGCTCATGGGGCGGAAAGAAGGGTGCTCTCTCGGGAAGGGGGGATCCATGCATATGTACAACAAGAAGGGCGGGTTTTATGGGGGGAATGGCATCGTGGGCGCGCAGACGCCGCTAGGAGCCGGGCTGGCGTTCGCACAGAAGTATCTGAAAGTGGATGGCGTGACGATGGCGCTCTATGGTGATGGCGCTGCCAATCAGGGTCAGTTGTTCGAGGCCATGAACATCTCTGCGCTCTGGGACCTGCCGGTCATCTACGTCTGCGAGAACAACCACTGTGAGTACATTGCCGTAGTCTCTTTTTCAAGCTCTTCCTGTCTGCTTTTCGTCCGCGACTGAATTGGCCATCGAAACTTTCTCGATCGATCGGTCGATGGAGGAATGAGAGGGACAATGGGCGGAGATTATTACTGGGAAGCATCGCGGTGTGATTGCAAGGGATCGTAATTGAGATAGATCGGAGTTGTCGTGTTGGAATCGGTCACGTCAGGGTTTGAGATTCGTTGGTTTAATTGGCCTGATCTGGGCGGAGATGGGCATGGCAAAATACGTTTTCCTTCTTTTCTCTCTTTTGTACTCGCATTGAATTGCCCCCCGAAACCCTAAATCAATCGATCGATGGGTGGAGGAATGGAAGTACTAATGGGCGTTTTTTTTGCTGCTGTCGGAGCAATGTGAATGGGTTGCAAGGGATCGAAATTGGGATGGATCTTTGTCTGGTTGTTGGGAAATGGTTATGTTTGGGTTTGAGAATCCCTTAATTCTTCTCCGGATTGGTCACCCCGATCGGTCCGGATACGGCAATGGCAAAATGTAGAAGGCAGCAATTGAGACGAGTAGGTCGGAGAGTAGTTGTTACAAGTTGGAGGCTGGACGACAATAGGCTGTCGTGCATTGGCTATTGGTCTATTTTAAGCCTTTTTATTTCCAATGTTCCTGATGTTATGGAAACGGATTTTTTGGGTAATTTTGGTGTTCTGGCTTGCAGCACTGACCACGTGCTGGTGGTAGTTGGTAGTAATAATTTCAACGGAGAAATCGTATGTTTCGAGTTGGTTTTGTACCGATTTGGTGTGTTCAAGTCCGAGAATGTCATCTTGAATAATACTGCTGGAGGTCGTGATGAATCCATTTCAATTGTTGTCGATTTTCTTGTCCGCTATGGGTAGTGGATTAGTGTAGGTTTTAATTTTTAGAAATCTCCAGGTGTCTTGTGTGATTATGTTCCATCGTCAATGTTCTCATTCCTGACATATTTCTACAGTTCGAACTACGTTTGTTCAGGTCTGTGTCTCATTTTAGCAATGAGAGACTGATATTGATTATGATTTGGTTATGTTTGTGCTAGACGGAATGGGTACTGCAGAGTGGCGATCAGCCAAGAGTCCCGAGTACTACAAGCGTGGGGACTATGTCCCTGGTTTGAAGGTTGGATTTGGCTCTTTTTGTTTTGAAACTTGACTATCTTGTCTCAGGTGCAGTAGAATTTGTTCTTTTTTTCATTGCGGTGTAGGTCATGCATTTGGAACTTGTTTTTCTACTGCCTCCTCAGTAGGTTTCTTGTCCTAGGCCGAATAATGTGAGGTACCGTACAGTAAACTAGGTTAATTTCATCCTCACATTCAATCTTATGTATATATGCGCATTGACGATGGGTGCACTGAATTTTGGGTCAGATCGATGGCATGGACTGCTTGGCTGTGAAGCAGGCCGTGAAGTTTGCTAAGGAACATGCGTTGAAAAATGGTCCCATGGTGAGTTGATCGACGTCTTTTTAAAACTTAGGGTAGTGTCCAACCTAATTTCTTTAATCCCCAGGGTTTTCTCTTATCTGCTAATAGTGAAAAGCCTAAATGGAGGTTGCGTCGGTGTAAATATTGTGTTTTAGCTTTTTCCCTTCTCTGAGGAATGTTTGTGGCATGAAGGTATTGGAGATGGACACATATAGGTACCACGGTCACTCTATGTCTGACCCAGGCAGCACATACCGAACTCGTGACGAGATCTCTGGTGTTCGTCAGGTACGGTTCCCGTTGAGCCTAGTTTTGTGAAAGTTGATGTTTGTTCCTTGAAAGTGTGTCTAGTTTATGGAGACGCTGAATCATGCTGCTGTGTGGGCATGACCATGGACGACTCTGTGGAACTTAATTTGGTGATGCCTACTTACAGGAGCGGGACCCCATCGAAAGAATTAGGAAGCTTTTGTTGTCCCACGAGATTGCTACAGTTGCGGAACTGAAGGTGGGACTTCTCATTTCCTCTGTTTGTTTCTCAAGTTTGCACAGCTGAGCTCGAGGTTTTGTTTCCTGATGCTTTACTTTCAACGATATGATTTCTATTGAGTTTGAGTTGTCTAAGCAAGTATAATGTGAGCTGCGCAGACAATGGAGAAGGAGGCCAAGAAAGAAGTAGAAGATGCTCTTGCCAAGGCCAAGGTTTGTAATAGTAGTTTGATGTCGTGGGCCTACTTGTGGTTGTGCCTCATGTTTCTATAGTGGTTCTTGGGATGCGGTAGAAACTTCTACAGTTACAGAGATATTTGATGTTGTGCTTAGCATGCTGACTTTGAGGTTTAGCGTGATCTAATTTTTTCGTGGAATGTGGACGTGCAGGAGAGTCCAGTGCCGGATTCAGAGGAGCTCTTTTCTCACATCTACGTGAAGAGTTATGGAGCTCAAGTAAGCTGTTGTTGCATTTTGCGTTGGTGAATGTAGTCAGTCATTTGGAGATGTCAGGGCATTGCTTTCTGTCAATTTGAACCAGTTTGTGTTCTCTTTTCTACGGCGACCAATTGAGGGCAGGGCAGTAAGCGTTCTTCTGGCAGCAGATTCCTAAGTGGTTGATAGTTAATGATATGTAGGGAAACGGTCCTGTTTATGCTCTTTACATTTTAGTTATTGTTGTCTGTGGGTATGTTTGGTTGTTGAGTGCTGATCCCTCTGGTTTTGCATGTACAGTCGTATGGAGCTGATCGCAAGGAAGTGTCTATCACGCTGCCTTGAAGTGTTTGTGCTCAAATTTGACTCATGCTTGGATCTCAATGGCTGCGCACAGCTAGTGCATCATGGTAATGATGACAAACAAGTGTTTTACACAGTAGGTTATAGCTCATGCCTTTTGAGTCAAATTGAACAGAGAAGGTCTTTAGATTATCATGATGACAATGTTGTTTCGGGGGCGACCTACGTGTCCCCTCTAGCTGGATAATAAATTCTAGGTGCTCGCACCTCTAGTGAGGGAGTATACCGAAGATTGTGGTGCTGCCTCCTTGCATGTATTGATACAGATGGAAGTCTTTGTAGATGTTCTCTCAGGCTTCTGAGAAATGCAATAGTGAATTGGAGACACATTTTTGTAAGAATCTGAGCGTTTACCATGGTTCTCTCTTTCCTGACTTTCGATGGTCTGGTGCTCTTGATGTTGGTTTCTTTGTTTGGTGAACTCAGTTAATTGGAGGATGACCTGATTTTATTTGCTCCAGTTGGTTGGAAATTGTCAATGATGTCGAACTTGGGTTGCATGATCGATGTTGCTTCTGTCTCTTTTGTTCAGGTCCCCACTTTTCATGCAGTTTAATATCAGTCGAATTGTTCCTGATTGTGTCGAATCTTTTACTGCAACTGCCCTTTTTTAATTCATGGGCACTTTGTGCTGGGAACGTTGACCTGATGTACGTGATCCACATCGCTGATCTGATCGTGTGATGAGCATGTAAAATAGAGGCAGAACTTGTCTGTGACTTACGTCAAAGTACGGAATGGTGCTCGCCTGCTCGGAGTCTCGGAGGTGACTAAATCAACCAGTTTCAACATTGTTATTTTCTGGACTGGAATAGGTGAGGATTATTTTATACCCTGGATTGACCTGTCACTGCAGGTAACTTGTGGTAAAGCGGCAGTTCTCAAGGCTGCAGTTTGAGAGCAGGTTCGTTTTCCGTCATGTAAAAGATCACGTCTACTTGTAATTTTGGCTCTCTATGTGCATCAGCTGACTTGAACAACTTTTAGGTAATAGAACTTGAGCGTGACCCTAAACCCTACCATGCTTGATTGCTTCTCTGCCAAATATTATTTGAACTTCAACAAAAAGTACATTGGTACAATAAACGATGGAGATTTCCTTTGCTTTTGGATACCAACGACGGGTTGGAAGTTAATTTTACCAGTTGCTTAAATGAGGTACAAGCATCTCCACCTATTCAATGAAAATTTGTATGTCAAAACTCCTGGTTCCTCCTCAAAAGAGGAGATCTCAAATTTTGCCATATCTGTGCAACTTACCATATTAATCCATTTCATGCCCCTTGGGCCTTTTGTCTAGGGAAAAACAAGAATTGTGGGAGCTACCATGATCAGTTTTTTTTTTAAATTGTTGTTTTTCCCCCTCCTTATAGGCGTCAAATGTAGTTCAATTGCTTTGAAATCTTCATTGCCATAGGGAGATTGCTCAAGATTTGTAGGTACTCAGGGAGGGGACACTTCTTTGCAAGGTTGGCCGAGAAAAATAGAGAAGTTGAATTTAGAGTGGCATTGTGCATAGAGTAATTTGTTGCAAGTTGTTCTCCTGCTTGATCGTCCTAAAAACATTGTGGTAGATTCCTTGAGTTGCCTTCCATGGAACAAAAATGTCCAACCAATTGTTGAACTCTTGGTGTGCAAAGCAAAAAAAATATCTAATCCAATGAATTATTTGCAGAAGAAAAAATAATATTTTTTGGAGTTGTCTACTTCAACAAATATGCAATTTATGCCATACCAAAGAGAACAAACAATCCATTCTCTTTGCGAATGCCCTTGTATTTTGTAGCACAAATGGAGATGTTTTTATTTCATAGCAATAGATTTAATGAATAATATTTTGCTCAATACATATACAACTTTTTTGAGGGAATATTAGGCAATATATTCCCCCATTTATCCCCTAAAGTTCCATTGACAAAATTGACTATAGTCTCAATTTTCATCATGATTTTTTGAAACTTTTTTTTATAAAGATAGGAAAACACATCAACTTTGATGCAATATAATTTTTATTTTAGTTGATGCCCCAAAGAAAAAGTTATGCCACCCTAAGCCAAAAATGAGGTTCATTAGGTAGGACACAAAAAAATCACTAAATGTCAAAATAAAATTTTCAAAATTTTGTTTCTCACAAAAAATACTCTTGTTTATATGGAGAGATTTGATTCACTCTATTTTTACACTAGTTTAGTGCATGATCCTATGGTTAGATACTCAAAAAGAACAATTAAATTTTTTTTTTGCACTTTGCAATAGAAATGGTAGTTTTTAGTGGAATTTGATGAAGAAAGGCCTTTAATTATGACTTTAGGGGTTAAGTGGATAAAATTATTGATTTGCTATATATTCTAAAGATACTGTTTTTCCTTTTTGAATGAATATACACTCTTTAGATGAATAATTTAAGTTTCATCTTCATTTTTCATGTTTCATCCATCTATTTTGATGTAAACAACTATATCACTCTAAGGTTGGGTTTATATTAGGCTACTAATGTTGAGTCTAGATGGAAGGCTAGCCAATTTGGCCTCAATCCATTCCCAATTCAACACTCCAACCTCAATTAATGTAAAGTGTTGAGGCCCAATTCTAGGGCCCAATTTTCAATCATGTATTCTTGAAATTTTTTAATGCTCAATTTCCAAAAAATTAAAACACACACCTTTTCCTTTTTATTCCTATTTTTTCTATTTTGAAAATAAATGAGAGATTTTTTTTTTTGTGAACGTTTTACTTTCCCTTCCTATTTTTTCTATTTCTTTTAGTCCCATAATAGTTGTCATTTATTTTCATGAGAATTTAAAGAATTTAAAGCAATAATTAATTTTGGTCTTGTCACTATAGGAATATATAGGGGTTTGAAAAATCTCACAACTAAACACACAATTTGAGAAATCATCTCATTTTTATCTCTTTTTTAAATTAAATTTTTTAGTTTTATTTTAAAGAAAAAGTATGGAATTTTGTTATTATGAGAACTTGGACAAAATTATGCAATACCGTACATGTTATTTTAAGGTTTTATTGCACATGTTATTTTTAGTACTGTAATAATCTCCTATTCTTTTTTCAAGTATCTGTCATCAGAACAAGAAATAAACATTCTATTTTTAAACCCTGTAACCGAAACCCACTCTGTTAACTTTAAAAAAAAATAATGTGATATCATTAACCAGAGAGTGACCAGAGAGCTTGACTTGTGTGACAAAGAATGTTAAAACATTAGAGTGCAAACATTGGACAGAGTCCAAATGGCAAAGTGAACTGATATCCAAACATAATAATTATGCACAATGACTCTTTTCATATTACTCCAAAAAATTAAATAAGAAAGTAGCAAAGCTCCAAAAATTCAGCAACTGAAGGTGGGAGGAAATCAATAAGCATTTATTGAAAAAGAAAACAAAACGGATCTTGCATTAGTAGATGGTGGAGGTTTGTATGATCCAATGGAGTAGCCCAATCTGGTCCTAATCTAATCCTAGATGAGAGAGTTTGGGCCACCCAAAACCTCATCCTGATTGCTCTCTTGGGGCTAAATGGTCTGTTGCCCAAACCATGCCACCTAAGGTGACATGTAGGATGAGTTATAGTTCCAATCCGACCCGAGTATAAAGCTCTTGGGCTAAATTTGGAGAAATTGAGTGATCCTACTAGTTCAAATTTGGAGAATTCCAGTTGGCCTTCAAGCAAGTCCCAAGTATAAACCAAGCCTTAAACCCTAAATGTCCAAGTCCTTTCTTGAGCTTTTAGGAATTTGTTCAAAATTGAACAAAAAGCCAACATTTTGATAAGTTGTATCCCTTTTTTTTGGAAGTGTAACTAGACAAATTCAAACTAGACATGTTAGAGATCATATAGGAAAAGAAAACACAACAATATCACTTATGGATTGAAATATTATAGTGTTTGATAAAGAGGGTGTTAAAATTGTGAAAGTGATATGAAGTCTTTCAATCCTCTTTTCACATGTCAAACTAAAAAGTTGGTCACCAAAAAAATATGAAGATAGAAGGTCTAACATGCATAGCCCCAATCAACTTATGGCTTCTCAAAATCTACTCTAAATTTTCTTTTAATGAATTTCTAACGTGATTTTCTCTCCAAGATTTAGTGTATTTGAGGCTCATTTCCAAGAGTCCAAAAGTCAAGATTGCAACGGACACCCTTGTACAAAATCTTGAATAGAAAAATGATGATCAATCATTTTCAAAATTGAATTTTCAATGCTAAAACTAGACTTCAAAAAGAAATTTTCAAAAATACAAAAATACTAAAAATAGCAACTTGGTTAGGTTTTATTTAACTTTAAAGTATTGCCAACAACCAAAATTTGGTGCCTCAGGCATTTAGGGGTTAAGCCTCACTCTAAGCCTCACTCTAAGGAGCAGTGCCCAAAATAAATGAAAGTGTTTCAGAGCCCTCGAAGAGCAAGAGCAATGCTGGTCAAACAGACGAAGGGCCGATGGCCTCACTACAGTACCGTTCCTGGAATCCCTCCGAGGGGGGACGCTGCACTCCGACCGTTGAAACATCGACCAGCCATGGCCATGAGTCCATGAGTCCTCAGTCCCCGCAAAACAATGCAACCACTGGCCGGGAGAATTTCTCTAACCAAAGAATCGAAGACTGAGCAGCATGATCCGGCAATTGAAAAGCACAGCAGCCTCAAAAAAATAGTTCCTGTCCACATGCCCCCAGCACGGGAGGCGATGGCGGGCCCGCTACCCGCAACTGTAGGCCACCAGATGCTCTCCAAGTCCTCGTCCTCACGGGAACGATCGTCCCAACGATCACGACGATCAGGAACCAGCGGCTGCTGTTCTTCTCGCCATCCCAAATCCACCCAATTCGCCCCTCATCACGAATCATAACGTATAGCACTGCGTAGATGTGCTCGTCACCCCATTCCTCCCGAGGTCGACACCTGTTCTGCTGCTGAGCATTTCGCATCGCTGTTGCTACTCGGTTGTCAGGTACGGGGTTTCGCAATGTAGGGTACCCGCATTCTTTTGGTGGAAGCGTCAGACTGGGTTTTAGTTTATTATTGGGTCGGGGTGAGGGTGGGGGTCCTTTGTCTCTTTGTAGTGATGTTTTGTGTCGTCGGTAACGGTTTCGACTTTAGTTTTCTGTCGGGGATCGGGCAAGGGGAGTATTGTTAGGGATGCGTCAAGGTTACAGTGTTCTACTTAATAATGTGTTGAGTTTGGAAGATTCTGGAATTTGTAGTAGGTGGTGATGGTTGGAGATTTGGAGATTGTGGTGAGTTTTCGACATAGCTTCCGGATTCGTGATGAGATTGCGGGGAGGTTTGGTTGTGAGTTCTTGTTCGAGAGAGCCTTCGTTTGTGATTTGGTTACCAGGCGTTTGGTTGATTTTGGGTTGTGAACATTCGACAGAGAATTGAACGATGGAGACTCTGGCGATGGGATCCGCAGTGGCCGCGACGGGCGTGGCCTCGCGAGTAGCCGCGACCCCGGCTCCCCTGCAGAGCCGCTCTGTGTCGTCGGCGTTCGCGGGCAAGAGCCTCCGCTTGAAGACTTCTCTCACCACGACCTTCGTGCCCGTCCAGCAACACAGGCTGCGATCGATCCGTGCCGACGCTGGACAAGCGACGACCACTGTCCCCAAGACCGTGGCTCGCAAGGCCAACATCAACGACATCCCCCCTAGCGAATTCGAAGGCAAGACCGTGTTCGTGCGCGCTGATTTGAACGTACCCTTGAACAGCGATCTCGTAATCACCGACGACACGCGCATCCGCGCCTCGGTGCCCACTATCAAGGTGCTCGTCGAGGCTGGCGCCAAGGTGGTGCTTGCCAGTCACTTAGGACGGCCGAAGAAGGGCCCCGAGGACAAGTTTAGCTTGAAGCCTGTCGCTGGTATGTCCGCTCAATTGTTGCTGTGGTTTCAGATTTTTACCCCAATTTGCGAATCTTTCGCGTGCTGAGATAGAGGAGTGTCTGGAATTGTTGCACGCTGGGTGCATTTAGGCTAGACCATGTGCATTGAGCTCGTTCGGTTGGAAGCGTACTTGGTTGGGATTTGTCTCATGATTTGTGAAATTTCATGTTCTCAGTTTTTGTGGTTTTGTGCAGCGAGGTTGTCTGAGCTGCTTGGCCAGACTGTGGAGTTGGCACCTGACAGTATCGGAGCCGAAGTGGAGGCCAAAATTGGCGCATTGAAGGTATGTGTGACATCTTGTGTCTGAATGACCAATTAGAGTGTCTGCAGGGTATTTCTTTGATCGTGAACTTGAACTGCATAGAAGTTTTTTTTTATCTAGTCTGCGATGTCCAGAAGAAAAGTTTCGGGTAGAGTGCCGATTGAAGAGAAGTGTATGGTCGTTGGAGAGAATGTATCGGAGGTGGACAATTCAGGAGGTGTGTGTGTGTGTGTTCCCCTCAGTAGCACTCGCCCCAGCGATTATCTCCAGAATGAATTAGGACGAGTTAAATTTCAGATGTCAATGAGTTCTGAGAAGGTGAATGTAATGAGATACACTCTTTTAAGTGTCAAATTTGATTTTGACTTGAAGGGGGAAATGTGAGTCACAGTAAACAATGTACAGGAGTCACTTGAGTTCATATGACAGGAGAAGCTCATTGGACCTTGGCCCTCTAGAATGAACTCAATCAAAGAACACATTCCAAGCATTTGCTCTCAATCGGTTCTCTGATTTACCTGTTCACGCTGATGTGACTCACATTTTCGGGCAGGGAGGACAAGTTTTGCTTTTGGAGAACGTTCGGTTCTACAAGGAAGAGGAGAAGAACGATGTGGAATTCTCCAAGAAGCTTGCCAAGAACATCGACTTCTTCGTCAACGATGCCTTCGGTACCGCTCACCGTGCTCACTCATCCACAGCTGGAATTGCTGAGTTTGTGCCCAGGAAGGTGGCTGGACTCCTGCTTGAGAAGGAGTTGACATACTTGGCTGGTGCTGTCAAGAGCCCTGCCAAGCCCTTTGTTGCCATTGTAGGTTATTCTTAACGTCTTATCGCCTCGTTTAGAATAAGTATTCAACAGCATGGCGAGCTCCTCGTGTCAATGAAGTTCATTTCCACGTCTTTCTCGCATGCATATTTTTACTGAGTATGGACTTTATTGTACTTATTTCAGGTCGGAGGCAGCAAGGTGTCATCAAAGATCACCGTGATTGAGTCTTTGATGAGTGTGTGCGATAAAGTCATCCTGGGAGGAGGCATGATCTTCACCTTCTTCAAGGCTGATGGAAAGAGTGTGGGCAGCTCCCTCGTGGAGGATGACAAGATCGACTTGGCTAAGAGTCTGGTGACTCTTGCGAAGGAGAAGGGTGTTGAGCTCATACTTCCTGTTGATGTGATTGCGGCTGACAAGTTTGCCCCTGATGCCAACACTCAGATTTGCAGCTCCTCAAGCATCCCTGATGGTATGTAACGACCTAACTACAATGGGTCTGCTTACATTGTCTGTACCGTAATGCTTACTTGATCTGGGATTGCGTAGTAGTTATTTGAGGCTGTATCACAGCAAAATTGTTGTGTAGATCTTCTATCGACAAGTTAGCTGCCGGTGCTGGGAATTGTTTTGAAACTCCTAATCAGCTGCAGGTGACGTACTTTAAAGCACTTTGTACTGATCACTTGGTGTGCTTGTAATTTCAGGATGGATGGGACTTGACATCGGTCCAGATGCTATCACGCAATTCCAGGATGCGTTAAAGGGTGCCAAGGTGATCTTTTAGACCGTCGTGCATTGTCGTGTCTACTAACACAACTTGCAAATATTACATTTTCGTCTGACAGATTCTTTGCAAAGAGAATACTAACTACCAACAGCTCATGAGATCCCCCATTAGATTGGCATAGTTCTTAGTTAAACTGGCGTTTGTTATATCCCTGAAAGGACAAACCATGTACTGATTAGTGACTTGATCGACTTCATTAGTTTCCTACATCAAACATATATTTCAAAACTTGGTATTTTTCCCATATAATAATCTACATATTTGATTTATTTCCATTTTGTAATTTCATTGCACTAATAGTTAATTAAATCAAGATGAATTTATTTAATTTTCTTAATCAATTTCTTTGTAAAATTCTTAGTAATAGAGAGATGTTTATAATAGTATATGATGGTTTTAGCAAAAGCGGAGATAACCGTGATAAATGTCATGGTGTTACTTCTTGTGCTCATATCAAGAGATTCAATCGGAAAATGTAGACTGTATTAAGCGTTCAAGATGTTGCCTTTAAAGGGCCACAAGGATTACAAGCTTTAATAGTTTCTGAAAAATTGGAATAAAAAGTAGTATGTAAATGGTGTTAACTCAATGTTGGTGTCATTGGCATTAACTGGATATTACATTGGCAAGTATTCAGTTACAGGACACCAACATGAACTTGACATTACCGTAGTTATCATTAATTTATCATAATCATTATTTTAACCTTGATATGATGTCCAATTAGATGGACCTTAACTTTCCATAAATAACTGTATCGATCAAATGGGCCGTCTTTTGAGACGAATATAGAGGTGTAGAGGTGTGTCCTGCGTTGGAATGTGAACTGTCCTTTGTTCTCTTGTTCTGTTCTGGCATGTGAAGTTTCGCTGGTTCAGGTGTAATGAAAACAAGGATGTCTCCCGAAGTGCCTCTCACGTGTGCTGTTTATGTCTGTGTTGCAGACTGTGCTGTGGAACGGACCCATGGGAGTGTTTGAGTTTGACAAGTTCGCTGAGGGCACATACTCAGTAGCCAAGACTCTGGCAGGATTGACAAAGGAGGGAGCTATTACCATCATTGGTGGAGGTGACTCCGTTGCCGCTGTCGAAAAGGCCGGTCTGGCTGACGAAATGAGCCATGTGTCCACTGGAGGTGGTGCCAGTTTGGAGTTGTTGGAAGGCAAGGTCCTTCCCGGAGTGGCTGCCTTGGACGACTTTTAGATCATGCAATTTTCCATATATACCTTCACTAGCAACCTAGTTTTCTTTCACCCATTTTAGTGGGCAGTACCTTATGGTATTGATCCGTGGTTTTTCTTAAGCTTCAATACAAGCACCTGTGGTTGTATTATGTCAGTGATTCCTATCCAAACTCTGTGCAGTAGAGATCTATTCGAAGTAGTTATTCACTTAGGTTCGTGACCTAAGTTATGGGGAGAACAATTTGAAAATAGAACGTGATCCTGGTGACAGATGATGAAGCACAGATTTTGAGTTTTGTGAGGATAATGATATGTTCCCACCTGGTCTTCGCAAGCATGATCTTAGCCTAATGGCTTTACCCTTTGTTCAAGAGTGGTTATGGGAAGGCAAATCAGTCCCCGTGCTCGTCCTTGAGCGGAGGAAAGCGGTGAATGACCCGTGCAAAATCTCACTGCCCTTCTAACTCAAGGTGGCTCAACCCTAGGTCATGTCTATTTTGAGGAGGGTAGGTTGTGGAGTTTGTGCCTTTGCAGAAGAGTTTCTATGGGTAGCCTCCATTTGTATTTTTAATTGAGAGTTGCAATTAAAGTATGCACTTAGTATTGGGTGAGGTATGTATATGTATGTGAAAATATTGGCTTCATTTTTTAGGAATATTAATCTATTAGTGATGCAAATTTATGCATTCATTTTTTTATTTTTAAATTTGACGTTTGGTCAATGAGTCTTTCTGTAGTGTTGTAGATTGCTTTGGAGTTGGCATTGTAGAAGAGTGAAACCCATGATGGTGATTGTCTCTTTTGAACCACCTTATTTTGTTCTTCACATATTCTATTAGAGGGTGCTAATATGTGAGCCTAGGATCATGAGCACATGAGCCTAGAAGATTATACACTTATATTATAGGTGTCTATATCATAAAAATCTTCCATGATTATAGGACATCTATGTCATAAGTACCTTCAGTGGTCGTAGGATATCTACTTATACATAATATATGTGCTTAAAGGCTCATATGGTCACATGTTAGCATTGTTGCTCACCATTATAAAGGATTTTCACCACCATTATGCATCATTTAAAAGTATTACAATGGAGATAAATGCAATGCTGTAATTAATTCAAACAACTGTTTGATTAAAACCACTCAAACATACCATCCTTGCTCCTGCATCTTTGCTCACATGCTTCATTGCAATACATGGAAAACAAAGAAAAGAGCAATAAAAAAAAAATATAATTGAACAATTTTCCATAGCATTTCAACTAGAAAACAACAATCATTTTACAACTATAGTCATTTATTAGTCGAATTTAGCTTTCATACAATTGTAGTTGTTTTCTAGTCAAATTTAGTTTTTTTGCAACTTCAAATCGTTACAGTGGATTCCATAAAGGATAGACTTGTCTACATCAATAATTATAATAAATCTTGGATGGAAAATAGCTTAGATTAATTTTGAAATTTTATTTGTTGACTAAGATATTTTGTAATTCTTTTGGTTTGGAGTAGAAAATTGGAAATGAAATTGAACATTTGTATCTCACAATGAAGACTAAAAGGATTTTTGTTTTGTTTTGAAGAGGATACTTTTGGGCTTTGGGCACCTAAATTTTTTAGAAGGTGGCATTTTAGACACCCAAAATTCTAGAGAGTGGCATTTTGACACCCAAAAATTAGTGGAGAGTGGCATACAAAATTCACAGAAGATGTCAAATTTAAGCCACATGAATCAAATGACTTTTAAAAATTTCCACTTCTTGCAAATGAAGCTCACACTATGATACCACTTATTAGATCACATGTGTTTGGTAATTGCAAATTCTTTTGTAGCATTAGTGAAGAGGAAGCTTACACTTTGATACTTTCTATTAGGTTGCAACTATTAGGTAATTCCAACCACTTTTTAAGCACCAAGGATGCTTTGTGAAACCTTTAACCTCTTATATTCTAAGGCCATTTTTTTGGTCAAAAAACATTCAAAACTACCATTTTCAATGCAAAAAACAAAAACTAAACATTTGTTACTTTTGCACATCCAACGGTAGGATCTTGCACTAGACTAGTATGAAAATGTTTGGAAGAAATTTCAAAAACTTTGACTGTATCAATTACAATACATTATACATAAGTGTTTAATGTGAAGAAAATATATTTTTTGCTCCTAGCCCAACTTGATTATAAGGCTATGAATTTTCTTAATTAAAATTTTTCATACTACAAATTGTGAATTTAACTTTTTTCAAAGTTGCCTCCCCTCCACTATGATTTTTCTTTTTTTTTTTTTGAACAAATGGTGCGAACCATTGCATTAAAAAAAATAGAACACAAAACAACTAAGCCATGAAGGCTAGACAAATGAAGAGATAAGAGAAAAAAAGGAAAAGAAGAGAAGAGAAAGAGAGACTAGAAAAATAAACATGAAGGGGGGCCCTTCATGTTCCAAGTAACATTAGTACCAATCTTGCTAGCCAGGACAGGAGATTTAAGCCAACTATGATCCACCATGATTTTCATTCTTTAAAAAGTTGTTAAGTCAAAGTAGGTAAGAAATAGAAGGAAAAACTAAATTATTGATAGCTCTAAGATGGAATTGAAACACACAAATTCCAAATATAAGATGGTTTTAGAAAAAAATGAACCCATGAGTATCTTATTTTTATTATATTTAAAAAAATTTAATCCATAAACAAATCCAACACATTATTTTTTCAAGAATCTATTAAGAGTGCCTGCAAAATAAGAAGCTTCATAACTTTCCCATCACTTATCCAAATGGAATGAATGAAATCTTTTCACATAGGAAAAAATATAATCAATAATCAATTAAATTTAAAAAAAAAAATTCAAGTTTTCTTTTTCTTTTTCTTTTTGCCTACCCTCTCTTGCGTTGGGCTTATTGTGGCACAACTATTGCTCTCAGGCACTGATTGAAATAGAAATTATACTCCCCAAAAGCTAATCAATTTCCTATCTTGAAGAAAAAAAGTTTCAAAAAATCATTCCAAAAATTGAGAACATAGGTACCTGCCCAAGCCTTCAAGAGTTCCCTGAGGTGACTCTTGAGACTTTAGGGGTTAAGCTTAAACCCTGTTTTGGTAGGAGGATCTTTTTGTATTAGAAGACATTGCTGGAGTCCGTCTCCATTTGTTGTCGGGAGCATCACACCTCACGGCCGTAGCATGCTAATGATGCTTTGCTGCAGTCATTTTTAGGGCTTAGATTAGAGGCGTACTAGCATAATTTTAGTCTAGTATTCCTGAGAAGTTTGTTTCATAGATTGCTGAGTACTCTGCCCCTTTTCGTTTTCGGGTATATGTGATTCAGGGCCGAAGTTCGATGGAGTTTCAATATTTTAGGGTAAGTGATGGTGTCTGTGATGGTGATGCAGAAATGTCGGTTGTTTCCCGCTCTGATTTAACCTTTATCTAAATGAAACTTGTTGTCTTGTTGTAGGGAAGAGGTTGGGTGTGAGGCTGCGCTGGTTTCTGATAGGCGTGGACGACATGTTTCACGTCTGTGGTTTGCAGCAAGTAGTGACGAGGAGCAATGCGCTTCTTCCCCAGGCACATATGGATTTCCCGGTGCGTGTGTTCTTTCACGTTCTGCTGAATCATTTTTACTTGACTCTGATTGTGGGAGAGTCACAGCAGCAAGTCCCCGAAACCCTAAATTGAATTCCCCATCTCAAGTAGTTGCCATTCAACGACTCCAGAGGCGTTTAATTGGAACTATAATCAATCGAGGTTGATGATTCCGAATTAGTGTTTGGAGGTTTATGAATTGAAATTAGGGTTTAGGGGATTTACCGACTCCCTATAATTCTATCTGAGAATTCTAGTTTGGCTGCAAAGTTTTCGACGGATGAGTGTCACCACAATGTGATATCTTGCTATTGTCGCCGACAGGAGTTTCCTGAACAATTGTACCGATTGGATATTTTTTAGGGTTTAGGGTTTATAGAATTTGCATTCGTGAGCAGGAAATTTCTGGCTTTTGACGAGCATTCTGTTTTACAGAGTGATGCAGTTGCAGTTTGGGAGAAGCATGGCATTGCTCAGCAGCCGCCTGAGCACTGTCGATGCTATTACGTCCCCTGTAGCGACGTCGACAGTGCCCAAGAGTCGCGCTGTAGAGCCTCGGAATATTGAGACTCTGGCGAGTGCTGGGGATGTGACTGTCTTGTGCAAGCAAGGGCGTTTGAAAGAGGCCTTGGGGATGTTGAATTTAATGATTCAACAGGGGACTCGGGTGTACTCTGACGTGTTCCGAGGCCTTTTGCAAGAGTGTGCACGTCTGAGAGCATTGGAAGAAGGCCGACAAATCCATGCTGCCATTGTCAAGTGTGGGATAGAACCGAATCGGTATCTGGAGAACACTTTATTGAGTATGTATGCGAAGTGCGGAAGTTTGGCGGATGCGAAGGAAGTGTTTGACGGCATTCGGGACCGGAACATCATATCCTGGACTGCCATGATTGAAGCCTTTGTTGCGGGAGGTCAGAACTTGGAGGCTTACAATTGCTACGAAATGATGAAGCAGTCGGGAATCAAGCCCGACAAGGTGACATTCGTTAGTCTTCTCAATGTGTTTACAGACCCGGGCCTGCTGCGTAAAGGCCATAGCGTTCACAGAGAAATTGTCGAAGCTGGTCTGGAATTAGAGCCCCGAGTTGGAACCTCTCTTGTTGGAATGTATGCCAAGTGTGGGGACCTTTCCAAGGCACAAGAAATCTTTGACAGAATGCAAGGAAGAAACGTGGTTACGTGGACTCTGTTAATTGCTGGTTATGCGCAGCAGGGTCAAGTTGTTGGTGCACTCGAGCTTCTGCAGAAGATGCAGCAAGAAGGGGTGGCACCGAACAAGATCACTTATGCCAGCATTCTTCAAGGTTGTACAAGCCCAGCGGCCCTGGAGCAGGGCAAGAAGGTCCACGGATACATCATTGAATCGGGATACAAGAATATCCTTTGGGTTGTTAATGCACTTATTACCATGTATTGTAAATGTGGAGGATTGGAAGAAGCTCGTAAATTATTTGATGGTCTGCCTTATCGGGACGTGGTTTCTTGGACGGCTATGGTTACAGGCTACGCTCAGCAAGGCTTTCATGGTGAGGCCATTGATCTCTTTCAGAAGATGCACCAGCAAGGTATTAAGCCTGACAAGATGACGTTTACCAGTGTTTTGACTGCTTGTTCAAGCCCTGCACTCCTGGAACAAGGCAAGAAGTTCCACCGGGAGCTTATTCACAGTGGATACAATCTGGACGTCTATTTGCAAAGTGCTCTTGTCAGCATGTATGCTAAGTGCGGAAGCATGGGGGATGCACAAGAGGTGTTTGATCTGATGAGTGAACGCAATGTCGTTGCATGGACTGCAATGATTACAGGTTGGCTATGGATTTATCATTTTTTTGGTTCGTTTTTTAACATGCCTCTGCGCAATTGTTGTTCAATGAGTTGCATGAGAACCTAGGTGTGAATTGTGTTCGACACTAATTAGACTGTTCAGCCTGGGGGTAAGGTTGTGGTATATATTTGTTGCAGAATGTCTTCACAGCGGAATTCAAGTGTTACTGTGTGAGACTCTTGCTACTGACTCTGTTCAAAGAAACAGTTTATATGGGATATTAGACCATTGTAAAAATTATGTTGTACTTACACATTGTAATTTTCCAGGTTTTGCTCAGCATGGACGATGCAGAGAAGCTTTAGAATATTTTGAACAGATGAAAAAAGAAGGAATAAAACCTGATAAAGTAACCTTTACGAGTGTTCTTTCAGCCTGCACCCATGTGGGCCTGGTTGAGGAAGGTCGAAAGCATTTTCGCTCCATGTTTGTAGAGTACGGGATCACACCCATGGGAGAGCATTATAGCTGCTTCGTAGATTTGCTTGGTCGTGCAGGTCGTTTAGAGGAGGCAGAGAACGTCATTTTGAGCATGACATTCAAACCTGGCGCTTCCGTCTGGGGTGCCTTGCTCAGTGCTTGCAGAGTACACAGCGATTTAGAAAGGGGTGAACGTGCGGCGCAGAATGTCTTGAGATTGGACCCTGCAGATGCGGGAGCTTATGTTGCTCTGTCCAACATCTATGCCGCTGCTGGCAGGCACCAAGATGCAGAGAAAGTACGGCAAGTTATGGACAATAGAGCGATTGTGAAGGAGCCGGGCCAAAGCTGGATTGAGGTGAACGGCAAGATACATGTGTTCCATGTGGAAGATCAATCCCATCCGCAAAATGAAGAGATTTACGCAGAGCTCAACAGGGTAACTGACGATATCAAGAGGGTAGGGTACGTGCCAGACACTAGTTTTATTCTGCACGATATGAATGAGTTGGAGAAGGAACGGCTACTTTGTTCTCACAGTGAAAGGCTAGCCATCAGCTACGGGCTTATTAGCACACCTCCAGGGACTCCCATTCACATAGTGAAGAACCTTCGAGTGTGTGGTGATTGTCATACTGCCACAAAGTTTATCTCTAAGGTAGTCGGTCGAGAGATAGTTGCAAGAGATGCACAGCGCTTTCATCATTTTGTGGATGGAGTCTGCTCTTGTGGAGACTATTGGTAATTGCAAGGCTCTTGCTTCTTTAGAATGAACAACTGATGTGTGTACTTCGACTTCTCTGCCAGTTAACGGATTCTAAAGTATAGGCAGCAAGTCGACCTCCAGTGAAAGACGGTGCCCATCAATCATATCAGAAAAGACGGTAAGATGGGGTGTCCTAAAACTGTCCTTGCTCGTTGGATTACCCTTTACCAACTGCTGAATATTTCCTATGGGGTGTTAATACGGTACCTTCGTCAATAGACGGCAGAACAGAGTACATACATGGGTGGTTTAGGTGCGTAGTATCGTAGAAGTTGCAAGCTTCTCTTTTAACTGCCACTAAAATAAACAATTTGGTTGTCAGAGAAACTTAGATGTTTATTTAACCTCTAAAAAAGCTGAAGGACCTTTTGGGGGTGGCTACGGAGTTAAGAGGCATATTATGGCATGATGGAACTGCATTTTTACAAGCTTTCCAGCAAGATATTACTTGAAACATTTATGACATTCTTGAGCAATTGTGAGAATTGTTTTTTAGATGGAAACCAAACAAGCAGCAATGCTACAAGAGGCTGTCAATGTAGCAGTGCTTCACTTATGCTACAAGAGGCTTTGTCATACTCTTGTAAGGTCGTACTCAAACTTCCTCCCATATAATTGTTGGTAATACAAAACCTTCTCCCCTTCATTCCATAGCCAACAAAAATGATTCTAAAGTTTAAAATTCATTGTAGAGAGTATGGATGGTGTGGAGTGAGTGGTGGTTCTTTTTTGAAGGTGTTAAAGCTATTACAAAAGAATCTAGATTCTTTTGGCATAAGTGTTGAAAATTATTTGTTAAAGAATGTTCTACTAGGTTGAAGATTGTGTACAAATCTTCTATCTCAAATTTTGATTTGCAATCATAGATAGCATCTTCGTTGATTATGAGTGCTTTTTACACCCGTTATATTAGTTTAACCCAAATAAAGGGCATTGAGGATTAGACACGTTCTTTGAATTACTTTCAAGGAGATTGTAGAAACAAATAATACATCTCATCATGTTGGAATGTAATATTTCTTTCAGACTATTGTACATGAAGGTTTGATTTGGCACTTAGGTGCCAAAATTGAATTTCCACATTAGACTTTCAACGGACCACACATGGTACTTGTGGCTGAAATTCTTCAATTAACCCTTAAACATCAACACAAATGTTTGGTGTCCAATGGATGACAAGGTATCCTTCTAGTAGGACAAAAGTGCAACAATTCATCCTCAAAAATTTGTTGTAAAAGGGGGAGGTCTTCTACAAAAGTTTGACTTCCAATGAGTGCTTTTGCTATTTCTTAAGCCAATGATCCACACGATAATGAAAAGGGATAATTTCTAAGGTCACCCCTTTATCCTTTTCAGGGTTAAAAACACTTTCTCAACACATTCCTCGTTGGAATTTATTGTTCTGATTGGGTCACAATCTGATTGAACTCAATGCAACACTTTCTCAATTTCCAAATTTCATGTGTACACATGCCAATGAGGCTGATATTAAATTGGGTCTACCTTCAAGCCAGAGCTCTCTATTTGAAACACAGTGACGGAACTCATTCACACGTGAAAACTCTCACCACTTGCTTCTAAATTTATTCCTATCTACACATAGAATTACACTCACTTCTCAAGAACTTTCATCTTCTCACACAAATCAAACTTCATCACTTGCCTCAAAAAAAAGTGAATCCTTGAATTTTGCACCAGCTCTCCGAATCTACTCAGTTCTCCAAATCGGCGTGGAACTTTTCCAAAATTACCTACATTCAATTCAGATTTGACATTAGAAGGAATTTTGAAATTTTTTCGTTTCATATTTCATAAATAATTATTTATTAGTGCAATGGTAGATTCACCCGTATGGATATGATCAAGTCATAATTTACAAAATTTCGCTCAAAAGCCATTTACTAAATTTTTCTTCTCTCTAAGTTTCACTTTAATATAGTGCATCTTCACATTTTTGAAAGTTCAGATAGTACCTCAAGCCAGGGCCTTGAGGGGTTAAGAACCAGTACCTGGAGTTAGACGAAATCATTTGATAACTTCTTAAAGCCTTCCAGTTTCTCATGCTCATCATTTAGCACACGTGTGCATGCAATCTGGACCTGCACTCACAACACACACCTTGTTTAACAAACGGCTGCAGAAATTTCGTTCTCCCTCTCTAAATCAACCAAAATCTGATCGTTTTCTTAGTGGAGAACTGAAATTTTCAGACCCTGTGATGAGTTCACTCTGAAATGAGTTACAGACTACCTATTGTACCATTAACAAGGACCATAAAAATTGTATATTGTGCATATTGAGTGAGATATCAGAACAAACTGTACCAGAACAAACTTAGACAAAACCTTTGTGAAAACATCTATTCAGTTGTACACAAGGAGACCGACAGTGCAAGAGATGAAATCGAGGAACAAAAATTTGCGCATATTAAGAGAACACCAATGACTAAGCCTGTAAATTTTCATACCTGTTTGTCCCAGTCAGTTCGCAAAGTAACTATGGAGAGTGTCAGCATTTGTGTGCCTAACCCACAAAGCAAACCGGTGAAGAGGCCCTGCACGTCAATACTTAGGTTATCAGTCCGGCTTGGTTGCAGTCTACCAGTAAAATTACATGGTAATGCCACATTATTTTGCCTTCGTCTACCTAAAAATATGTACAACAATTTTAGATAATTAGATCTGTATTAAAGCATTCATAACATTCTACAGAATTGGCTTGAAAGATTTCTAGACACATGAAAAAGAAAATCTAACACCTGGTTCTGCAAAGTTGATCTCCATTTGAACAACTGAACGAAACTCGAGTAATGAGCCATTGTCACAAGTACGTCAGAGCTTTGATTCTTCTTGATTTCTCTGCCTTGAAACGACTTTGCTCTAAATTACTTTTAGTCGAACCCTAAGCACGTAGCAAGCAAAACATCAGGTAACTATCAGGTCTGGGTGGAGAGGCTTACTCGCCCACCGAGGTTGAAATAAAAAGCAAGTATTAGAGCGGTAGGGACTCCAATGACATAAAATGTGCACAAGTTGATATAAGCTCCCAACTCCTGCCGCCCACAACCTCTTGCAACACCTGTCCAGACACCAATCCGCGTAACTGGTAAGCCAGCTGAATTTACAAACCCATGACTGAATACTGGTCTCAACACATAATAATGGGTCCGAGAGCAACTTAGAACAACACTCCGAAGAACATTAGGAGATTGCAAGAACAGAGTGGTTGTGATTCCTTGAATTGACATTTAATCATGATGTCGCAATGCATTAGAATGACTATGTCACTTTGAAGCATTTTATAGTACCGTAATGTCATAAAAATCATGTAGCTCTACGCACCCACTGCGACTTCTGCGAAAAATTCATAATGACAATGACCAAAGCAAAGCAGTAAACAATTCATTAAATAGAAAGTCCCTATTGAAAGCTCAATTACAATTTATAGTAACTTTCAAAGCATATTTTGATTGGTTAGTACTGTTGTATATGACATGGTTTCTTTTTTTCTTGAGTACATGATTTGATCTTGAAGCTTCCTAGATGATTATATGAACTCTCATAGTAACTTTTGACAATTTTGGGCACGCGAGAGTTATTATGTTGATCTTGTACCAGACAGAACGCCTTGAATTCCATCGAACAGAGCAACGCAAGCAACGAAAGGCATTAAAGTTCCCACATAGTGCACCACTTCAGCATCGTTGCTATAAAACCATCCCCAGTGGAAGCGCAATGCCACAAGTATGCAGCCCACGATGGAGGCTTGAAATGCTGACATGCTCATGACTACGTGCACTGCGTACTTGGCTGCTCCTGCGTTCCCCGCTCCGAGCTCATTGGACACCCGGGTGCTGCATTTGGAAAGAATCTCAAATGTAAGCAGGAAAATGAAACCCGATTGTGTTCATGAAAACATGAAAACGCTTCTTTCAACAGTTGTATATGCAAACAATGGATTTTATTGTTAAGTTGAAAAATTCTCATTGTTTGATGAATGGGTAGTTTCAATACCCACATATTGATCCATAAATCGTAATCGGTACTTTCCATTTGAAACCAATTGTCATTGACCTGAACTCCTGAACTCCGTCAACTCACAAACTCATCGCTTACGAAAATTTTCACATGCTACGTGACGAGAATATTAATGTACAACATCAGAAAGAGGAAGAAACAAACAAGCTTGGAAAGGTCAGTCATACCTTGCAGCAGCACTGAGCCCAAAGGGTATCATGTAGTTAAGTGTGACCATGCTTATGCTGCAATACAATCATTGATCGGCCCCGTAAGTTAGAGGACGTTGGAAAATGCGTAGAATGATTTATATATTTTTGGCGGTGTCAGTAGCAAGTGAACACATAATTATCCTCAATGGAGACTCACCAGACTGACAATGCAGAGATCTCTAGCTGGGGGTCTGGTAAAAGCCCCGCTGAAAGCACAAGAATCTCGAAACACCAATACTCCAAACTGCAGAAAAAAAGTCCAATTGATTAAACTCTGTCAAGGGATAACAGAACAATTGCAGTAACTCAACACATTCAACCAAGTCACCTTTCACGTAAGGTAGACAATACAAAAGCCATTAGAAACATGATCCCGTAACGTCAATTCCATTAAATTGTAGGAATTATGTAGCATTGGCACTTTTCAAGGTGGGCGCCCAGAAGCATATTTCTAGACCAGTCTTGGTTTTAGAGCTTTGTATAGTTTAATGTTATAATGTCAATACTCTGAATTTGATACATGACATAACGAATTACATAACGAAATTGAAGTTCTATCTCCTATACCAGCCCTGTCAACAACTGCAACTTGCTTATTCATACACTCAATTAGTATATGCCAATCTACATGCAACGGCCTGAATTTCTAAAATCTTTAAACGGAAACGAGGTTGTCTGGTATCCCTTCAATAGTGATCAACTGACCTCTCACTTTGATTGCTTGCTTGAGAAATTCATACATTGAGTGATAAAAATAATTTGATCTCAAGAGAGTTCCGCTGTTGTACTTAAAATTGATCTCTCCAATGAGATCTTTACTGTGCTGCTCTCCCATCGAAAGCGGACTCCTACATATAGATTAAAAAAAAAATGGGGCGAATACTAATCTCTACTCTTAGTAAGATTTAAATAAGCGTAGCAAGGTAGAACACAAGAAACTTCGGCAAGTTAGAAAACCTGATCTCCATCTCCTACAGACTGACCCCTGTGACTAATAGCAACTAATCTATTCATACTTGGTTCACCACCAATTAGCAAGTGGTGTAGGCATCACTTGCCTAAATATGCACGGGCACTGATCTTTCACTGGACGTGGGCCGGTTGGACTATCCTTTCAAAAGCACTCGCAATTTTACTTAAGCAATCCTGACAAAATTGTGACGCGCACCTGCACAAAACTCTTAAAAACTCCTTGGGACTGGTACAGATAGGTTTACGTTTCCAGGTGCCAATACAATGAAATTGAGGCCAGAGAACTACCAGTACTGACATGTAGATCTCCCCATAAGCTAGCTAGCCCTCTGCTCCTCACGTCAACCAGTTGAGCGCGCTTACCAGATCATGACACAAGAAGGAACCGCGAGTTTGAGAAACCCATAAAAATCCTCCAAAGCTTCCCTGGAGAATCCCTTCCACGTTGCATTGCACACCCCAGAGAATTTCACGTACAGAATCAGCAGGACGGCGTTGATCCAGAAAGACAAGCTGGTGGCCATAGCCGCCCCTCGGAAGCCCCACCCGAGCAGGAAAATAAACGTGTAGAGAATGGCTGCGTGCATGACGAGCGTCACGGCGGAGCACACCAGCATGGGGATCACCACGCTCTGCGTTTGCAGGAACTTCACGACGGGCTGCAAGAGCGCGTAGCCGAACAGGCTGGGCAAGAGGTACAAGGCGTACTCTCCCGCCTTCTCGGCAATCTCGGGTTCCTGGCCGGCGAGTTTGAGAATGTCCGACATGTAGAGAAACCCGAAGGACAGGGGTAGGCAGGTGGTGAATAACACCAGCAAGGCTCGTTGGAGGTAGACGCCCAGCATGTGGTGGTTCGTGGCGCCGTAGGCTTGGCCGCACAGCGTTTCCAGGGCGCTTCCCATGCCCAACTGGACGTGTTGATCACAACATCTGTGACGGTTAGCATCTATTCAGGAACAATGTCTCAGTGGTATTACAGCAGTAACAATCATGCTAAGCTTACAGGTGAAGATCGAGTTACAACACAAGCTCACCAAGACGTAGTAGCCCAAAACGCTAGCCAGAGATGTGGCGATGGAGGCACTGGCAAGCTCCAGCTCCCCGAGGTGCCCCACGAACATGACCGACAACACCGTGATGGAGTATTGCATCAGGTTGACGCAAATCATTGGAAAAGCGATCCAACATTGCCGAATCACTTCTTGGGACAAGCTGCACCTCTTCGACTGCAACAGCGGGGCCTCCACGGGGGCCTCCAATTCATGACCTGTTCCCGTCGAGGCGTCATAATCTCCTTTCGGTTCTGTTGCTTGCTGCAGAAGCGGCTCTGCCAAATCAGAAATGACCGCCTTGTTGTGACTTGTTGGAGAGTGCACGACTGACTGAAAATCCGTGACGCTGTGTGCGCGGTAGAAGCCACCTCGAGATGGAAACGACGACACGGGAGACGAGTGAGATGCAACTTGAGCTGAATCACGTCGACTCAGTCGGGGAGGAATGTCCATCGATTTCGTCATTGTTGATACAGAATCTCTAACTTCCATCAAGAATTCGAGCGTCAAATCATTCACTAGTCCATGCTCTCTAGAATTACAACTAGTCCAAGCAATGTCAACATCCTAGCTACTCCAATATCGACATACCCGTGCAAGCAAGCCATAATCTCAATGCAGGATAGTTTCGCCATCGTGGCATGTTTCGAATGGTTAAAGGAGAGGCAGATTAAGATTGATAATGCTTGCTTGTGCAAATTTTCATCAGCGTGGGTATGAAGTAAAATTTTTGTTGGTGTGGCAGTGAGAGAAATCTCTACTACCTCCAACAGGTAACTATTAACTTAGTGAGAGTGGATCCACCTAACATAATCTAAATGTGAGACAGTTTGTCGTTGTGGCACGTTGTGGCATGCTTTGATTGGTTGAGTAGTCAAAGAAGTCAAATGGTTCAACTCTCCTACATTGAGATTATGTCCAAGTAACTAAAAGTAGGCTTGGCCGCCCACAACTTGGTAGGTCCTCACCTGTGATTATTTTTGATAACTTGGCCTACTTTTGAATTACCTAGTCTATATCTTGAGCTTGAAGTTGTTGAAGGGTTGAAGCTCGCTAAAATACTAGCGTCAGTGGCCGGGGGTTCAACACATCATTACAGTCACCAAGATCAGCATGTTTCCAGAATTGTTAGGTTGGTGTACATATTGCAGGTAATTTTAGAGGTTCAGACAGAGCTAGCTGTGACTCGGTCGGCCAACTGCTAGCTAAAACTTTATAGACACTGTTGCTCGTAAGTTACAAGTATAGCAGTGCCCAGGGGCGGCCAGGGAGAACTGACCCCCTCGCTCGGCCCTGCGAGCAAACCCTGGAATTATTTATTTTCTGCACATGAATTTTCTTGCAAATTTTGAATTCATTTTTGCGATCATAGACACTGAATTAGTCTAGGGAGATTGAGAGTATACCCTAGAACAGCCCAAAATAGGGGGCATTTTTTTTACTTGCACCCCTGGTAAGGCTGAGCGAGGGGGTCAATCCACCCTGATCCCAGGGGCACTGTGCCAGTGTGCATTTAGAGTGTCACGAGGACCATATGACCGAGAGTAGCGACAAGTGCTGTAGCGGCGGAGCCAGATTGCCAGACCGTACGATGCTAACAAAAGTGGCAATGAAAGATTTCAAAGCTCCTTAATTAAGATACTCGTGTGTCTCGATGCACAGGAATTAGTGGTGGTGACAGCGGCCACGCAAGGAGGCTACAGTGGCGGTCCAATGGCAAGGGTTCCAATTGGATGGTGCCTCAAGGCAATGCGGCTTCTTTGCAATGGAGCCCCCACCGACCCTTCCAAAATCGGAGGTCCAGGTCCCAATGGAGTCCGGAGGTTCAGGTGCTCTTGTGCTCCAAATCCTCCAATTTCCAAACAAATGAAACTATCCAGTTATCCAAAGTCCAAACTTTTCAGTGTCGCAGCGTCGAGCATCAACAAGGTTGAGCTAGCGACGCCGAGTTTCCACGCAGGTATCATCAATGCCTTGTCTGAGCTACAGTAGAAGATGTACTGTAAAGAAGATCGAATGGCATTACCTGGAGTTATTGGATTTATAATTTAGTGGCTCCGGAGTCTGCAGTAGTGGACCAAAGCGGAGGAGTTTTTTCATCGACAGAAGCTGCTGTGACCGAGGCAGTTTTGACGGAGTACCGAGGCTGCTGTGAGGAAGTTTTGATTTCTGATGAAGCTGCTGCATGTGAGGAAGTTTTCAGTACTGAAGCCCAGCCACTGTAAATAGGGGTAGTCACACCTTCTTCACTTTGCACTTGGAGAATGGAGAATGGAAAGGTGGCGGCTTGGGGTTGGCTTCATGTTGGTAGAATATACTTAAGTGCTTATATCTTCCACACTCCTAGTCTTCACCTCTTGAGGTGAAGGTTGGGAGTGCGGAAGATTTAAGCACTTAAGAAGATTCTTTTGTGCTCTACACTTTTACCTTTCATTGCCGCTTTACCTTTGTTGTTGCCGATTTTCCTCCAACTTTATGTCTAATCTTAGGTTTAGGTAAGTTGCTTCTCCACTTTTTTCATTCTCCACTCTCAACACATCTTTTAGGGTAGAAAAGATTTTTTGAAGTGTAGAAAAGTGTGAAGATTACTGAAGAGTCTTTGTTTCTTACTTGTCATTTCACATGAATTCCACGTTTCTAGTTCTCTACTGTAGGGATAGAGTCTCCATCTCCTATTAGCGTTACAGTAGTATGACTCACAGCTGACCACCTTGAGCAACTGGTGCAGTAACTTATACTTTTTATTTCAGGATTCAGACATCTCTCTGGCCACCAAAGTCAAAGATGTTTATCGGAGTTGGCAGAAGTATCTTTGCGCATCAACAAACAAACGTAATCTCACCAATCAATTTCAATCAATTTCGTATGAGTATGGACTGAAGGATTAGGATTGTTTTATCGAGTCAGTGAAAGGTATCTTTTCATTACACCATATTCCCATCACCAACCCCTACATATTCCTGCCTAAACATGAATTGATTCTATTCATGAGAATCTAGGACTGCTCCTAGGTACAACTATTTTTCAACACTTTGAAAATTCATAGTTTATTCATATGAATGGTGTCCAAAATATGCACAAGAGGAAAGTAACAGATATTTCGTTAAAATGGAAATATTCCACAAACCTGGAACTTTTAGGTATAGACCATGTGGTCTGAAATGTAAACTAAATCCTAGATTTTTGACCTACTGCCATTTTAACCCCTAAACGTCAAGGACTATGTTTTCACCAAAATTGCTCCAAAATTGTCCTTGCATTTACAAGCACCAAATTTTAGATGAAAAACATTTTTGGACAAATGTAACCATAGGATCTTGTGTTAAAATAGTTAGAGAGGATGTGGAAAAAATTTCAGAATTTTCCGCCGTGTAGATTGCAAGATTTTAACGTTTGAAATGACAAAAATCCTTTATTTGGCCTTGTGAAAATACGGGCAGCTGCACTTCACAAGGTCACATTTGTATGAAAAAATGTCCAAAATGGTGGTTACTCTTTGAATTCATTCCTCAAGTCAAGTTGGCTACATGCTTGAAAAATTTTAGATCATTTGGAATTGTACAACATATAGGAAAAAATAGTAAGTAGAAAGAAGTAGAGAATGAAAAATACTAAAATGTTAAAAATTTATTTATAGAATTGAAAAATGCCAATCCCAATGCTTGTAATGTTGTAATAAACAATATACACCTAATGTTTTTATTTTTTTCCAAAAATATTTAAAATTGAGTTAAATAAAAGACTTCAAAGTTTATTTTTAGAGTAGAGATTCCACATAACTACCCACAAACTAACCCAAACTAAAATTCCTCATAACTTTTATCTCATTAATCAAAATGGAATGATTCAAAGCTTACCACACATATAAAAATCTAAGAATCAATTTCAAATTTTTATTTTTTTTAAAAGTGATTTTCAAAGAAGTTTTTTTTTTCTTGTCCGGACTCCCTTATGTACATCAAAAATTACATATCATGCAATAACTTTTGAATCATTTAGTCAAAAGTTATGAAAATTATTGGGCCTTAAAATTACTCCTTGTCCCCATATTGTGTGAAATTTTCAAAGAAAAAAAAAAAAAATTCAATCTGTAGTGAGCTGCCCAAAATCGCTATGCTGCCAAAAGAACGTTGTTTGGACATTTAGGGGTTAATGAAATATACATTGAATGTAGAATATTAATTTTGACTTTTAACAAGATCCAAGACAAAATTAGGCAATTCAAGAATAGTAGGAATAATGCTCAATTTGCTTATTTGGATGGAATTAGATGTAGTTATTATATGATTTGTGTCATTGCCACAAATATGATATTTTGAATTTGTGTAAATTTTTCTTCAATATTGTTTTGTTTTTTCTTTCCCATTATTCCCTAAAGTCCCAAGAAGCTCAAGGGACTCTTGAAGGTTTGGACAAGTACATATAATCTCAATTTTTTGAAAGATTTTTTGAAATTTTTTTCAAGATAGGAAAATTGATTAGCTCTCTGATAATATAACTTATATTTCAATTAGTCAGTGCCCCAAAGCAAAAGTTGTTACAATAAGCCCAAAGCAAGCAAGGGCAAGCAACAACAATAAAATAAAAAAACTTAAAGTAATTTAAAAAAATTTATTGTCTTATAGATTACATTTTTGTTTGATATATATGTGGAAAGATTTTATTCATTCCATTTGGATAAGTGATGGGAAAGTTATGAAGCTTCTTGTTTTGCAAGCAATCATAGCAAATTCTTGAAAATATAATGCATTGGATTCATTTTTTAACTCAATTTTGACAATTTTCTAAAAAAGAAGTTGCACATGGTTTAATTTGTTTTTTAGAATACTATCTCACATTCTCACTACTGGATTTGCATGTTTCAATTCCATCTTAGAGCTATCAATAATTTAGTTTTTCTTTCTATCTCGTACCTACTTCAATTTAACAATTTTTTTAAGAATGAAAGTCATAGGAAGGGGTGTGAATTTTTCCTTGAAATCTCAACTCAATTCTTCAACATAAAAATTAATCCACAATCTTTAGTGCAAAAATTTTGAATTAAGAGGATTCAAAGCTTTACAATCTAGTCAGACTAAGAGCAAAAATACTTGTTTTATTCACTTTAAAAGTGCATATCTTGTAAGTGATGCAATCAAAATATATGTAATTTCTCATTTTCTCCCACACATTCTTATACTAGTCTAGTGCGAGATCTTATAGTTGGATATGCAAAGCACACATTCTTATACTAGTCTAGTGCAAGATCCTATGGTAAGATATGCAAAACACACATTCTTATACTAGTCTAGTGCGAGATCCTATGGTAGGATATGCAAAACAAACCTATGTTTAAAATTTTTGTTGTTTGCACGAAAATGACTAATTGACTTTTGAGTGTTCTTTTAATGAAAAAATGTCCTTCATTAAAAAAACTGGGTCAGATTATTTTGATGCCTTTTTGATAGTATCGGTGCCAACCTCCATGCCAACTCAATAAGCTTACCAAAATTGGCACCAAATTATGTTGATAGTGGTTCAATACACCATTACCACCATTGATATTCATATGCCCATGAAGTTCGTGATGTTCGGACTTTAGGGGGTTAAAGTATTGCCACGCGTTCTTTGTTTCTACAGTTTCCTTTGAGAAACATCCTTCCATAGGAGACTTTTAGTCCATGAAAAGTGACTGGATTTTGGGATCTTTGCTGAATCTTTCAGGATACACCTTCGCACGACCTCGTTTTGTGAATTGGCTTAGTTTGCGTTTATGCTTAGCATGCGGTTGATAATCTCGCTTAAGGCAAGGTTATTCAAACTCAGTCTCACGAAACCCTAATTTCACAACACTGGGCGCCATGTCGGTGGCTGACTACGCCGCCGTACTGCGGCGCATTTCTCCTGCCAGACGGACGTCGCCAACCTCGCAGCCAGGCAGCGGTTGGGGAGCCAGACGGTGCGTTCTAGTTGCAGATCTAACTGGTTCGTTTCCCACACTTCTCCAAGAGGGCAGCCAGGGGCCACGGGATGAAGATTTGCCACCAGGCTTTTCGAGAAACCCTAACGGCTTCCTGGTTCGAGATTGCATTGTTGTCCCCGAAGCGGATCTCAACATCTTGGCGTTGCGGCGGGAAGTCGCTTACCTGAAGCAACATGTCATCATTGTGAGGTTTGCCACCGATCTTATTCCCCACTTTCGCCACGAACTCTGGATCAAGGATCTTGAATCCCTAATCCACGCCAAGGTAGCGTTGCACAGAGAAGTGGGTGGTGGTTTTCATTTTATAAAATTAGATTCTCTAGACATGGTGTGCCAGGTTTTGTCGTTGTCTCCGTGTCGGCTTCAAGCAAGCATAGCTATCTTCCAGCGGTGGATTCCTACATTCAACCCTAGCAATCCCGTCGGCCTGGGCGTGCCATGCTGGATTCAGCTCAGGAATCTCCCTCTTGAGTTCCACCAGCATGAAGCCAAGCACCTTGCTAGCATGGTGGGCACAGTTTTGGAGGAAGATCGGAATGCATCGACCACAGCAGACCCCCGATTTTGCGTCTCGATCGACCCTGCTAAAGGTTATGTTTCATCTCTGTCGGTTGCCAACGTAGCTGGCATGTTCTCCAAAGTCTTCATCGAGTACGAGATCATCGACAACTCCTGCCGAAGATGCCCGGACTCATCGCATGACGACTCCGATTGTCCTAGCAAGGGTATCCTAGCTACACCGAACTCTCTAGCACACCGTCAGTCAGGCAATCGATAGCGATCATTCCATTCTAACCTCCGCCAACCCAAGAGAACCGCAAGAATCAGCCATCCAAATCAAGGAGGACCCAGGCAGGAGTTATCACCGCACCCGATCTCCACAACAGACGAAGGATTCACGACAGTTACGCATAAAAAATCCAATAGTCGTCAGAAACAGGTTAAATCGCGGAAGCAGGCCTTCCATTCCCAATCGGCAACACCTCAGGATCTGAGCTGCTCCAGCCCGACAGCAATGGACGTAGAAGTCGACCATCCTCAGACGGGGACTCCAAGTCTTCAGGCGCCGATACTGCTCGGCCAGGACTTCGCTGACAACCTATCTAGCCCTGCTAACTCCTTCCGACCCGGCTCAGCCAACTTCCCGATTCAGTTGTCACAGGTATCTTCCCGCTTATCACCAGACCTCCTCTTGCCAAGCAGAGCTTCTCTTCAACATAATGTGGAACGTCTTCCATTAGCTCCACCGTTAGCACCATCAGACAACCCTGTTCATATTTCTGATATCATCAATACTCCACCTGAGGAGGATATCGACATGGAACTGGAGTCAGAAATCGAACACTACATGCTGCATTTGGCCGAGGAGCAGGATTCAATCCTTGCCATGCGCCTAGCAGCCCAACAATCCAGCCCTAACGCATCGATCTCCCCATGTCTGGAAGTTGGCCATACCGAGGGCTCGAGCACAGGCCACAGCCACATCGAACCTGATCAGAAGCTGAATAGTCAGGGCCAAGTCGAGCTACGTGGCCGGGAGTCAGTGCACGCAGCGGAGCCATCGACAAGAGAGCGTCATCGAGCCCAACCTACTGCTCAACCTGCTAACGCTCCGATGCAGGTCGACCCTACCACGGTGCCGCGCACTCCAGCAAGTACTGCGTCGACGTCGAAGTCCACGACTAGTCAGCTCGGACAGCAGGCTTCTTCGGGCGGCAAACTAGGCTTCCTGCTTAGGCAACCTGTTACCCCAGGGATTGCTCCAATACAGCCGATCGGTTGTATGGCCCCGCCAAGTATATCTCCTAATTCCAACGTGTATATTCAGCCTCCAGCCACCTCGTTGGCATACGTGGTCCTAGTCGAGCCCGCCAGTATCACCTTGGAACTCCTCGGCATCAACATCAACCAGGGTAAGAGATTCGCCTTCTCAGAAGGTTCGGATGAAGATTTGCCAATTGACGAGTTACCACTGGAAGAATTGCCACACGTCGGTCCTCCACATACTCACTCTCCAGCAGACGAACATGCGATCGACTCTAGTTCATCTCAGCATGAAGAGGAGGCTTTTGAAGATGCGCAATGTAAGCAGTTTTCTCCTCTGCGACAAGGGAACAGGACCCCCATGACTAATCCCACAGGGCATCTTGCTCCCCGAGCAATTTCATTTGCTCTTTCTTCCCTAAGTGATCCCAACCAATCGTAGGCAGGAGACCCTTTGGCACAAAGTGGATGCTTGCAGGTGAGCAGGGCCGAAGCACGAGATAATGAACGCGCATTTTTGGCCATCCAACGCCTAACCGCAGACAGGGTGCGGCCAAGCCAAGTTCCTCAAGTTGCATCGGCACCAGCCTCTTCACCACAAGCAAGTCAACCCCTTCCCGCTGCTGAATTAATTCACTCCGTTCGAAGTGCGAGAGCAGCTGCTAGGACCCTCGCCTCCTCCCCCAGCACCCCGCCTGCAACTGCGCCTCCAAGCGGCTTCGACTCTTGGGGTTACAGGATGGTAGTTGCTTAACCTTGTGTCGAGGATTCCGCAACCAGTTCCTCAGTCTCCAAATCACGCCAATGATTGTAAGACTACTATCCTTCAACGTTCGAGGTCTAAACGACAAAGCCTCAATTCCTATGCTACGTAATTATTTTCATTCTATTTCTTATCCTGACATTATTATGCTCCAAGAACACAAGCTACGGAACTTTGACTCCACTAACTTGGGGAAAGCACTATGGCCCCAAGCCTCTTCGTGGTTAGTGGATGCTAGTGTGGGCTATAACAATGATCCACTGGGGACCGAGGCTGGCAAGGGCGGCCTCATCACTTTGATTGGGCCCAAATATGCCCACATGGTGGTTAACTCAGGGGCAATCCTAGGAAACCGGGCGCACTAGATTATTCTAGAAGGCCTCCATGGAGGCAAGGTGGGCATTGTCAATATTTATGCTCCTAATGACTCCTTTTCCCGTTGTCATTTGTGGGATGCCCTGATACAAGAGCTACCCATTGATTGTAGATGGATACTAGGCGGTGACTTTAATATGGTTGAGGCAAGGAATGATAAGACCAATCCTTGCGGTCGCATGATCCCTGCTACAGAACGAGCTCTCTTCACCAATCTTAAACGTCACTTTAACGTTGAGGATAACTTAAGATCCCCGGGGAGTCTTCAATATTCTTGGGATAATTTTCGGAATGACGGCAGCCGTATCATGGCAAGGTTAGACCAATTTTATGTTTTCAAGAATGGCGTTGGCTTGATAAATCGGAAACTCTTGGACTATGTGATTCGAGGTGACAACGCATGGTCAGATCACTTCCCCATATCAACAGCTATTGAGTTCCAAAACTCTCCCAATCGTCCTTCAAGATGGAAGATGAATGGCCATTGGCTGGAGGCGGCAAAACCTCATATAGAAAAAGCATGGTATGGCTCATCCTCCTCTTCCCACTTCTTCACTAAAATGAAGTCTATCTCTAGAGTTTACCGGTCTCTATGCCGCCGCAAGGCAAATGACTCTAGAGCAGACGAGGACAGCGCCAGGAAAACATTTTCCAGGGCCTCAGAGGAGTTACAGAGCAAACTTGATAATCACGACCTTCAAGACCAACTAGGTTCTGCAAGGATTCATCTCCAAGAAGTAGAATCCAAAAAGATAGAGGGCCACCGTATCAGAGCTCGCATCCGATGGAAGATTCATGGAGACCTTGTCTCTTCTGAATTCTTCAAGTCAGTTCGTGAGAAACCAGCCTCCTCTGCTATTATAAGTATTCGAGACGCATCTGATCATCTCGTAGAAGATCCAGGGGATGTCCGCAAAGCTTGCTCTGAGTTCTATAGGAACCTCTATTCTCCTGCTTCCCCTTCCATTGACAGACCGGAAGCGATGACCGAATTTCTTAGATTACTACCAGAGTGTGTGCCTCCAGAGTCCAAAACTTCTCTTTCAAATGTTCTCACAGAACAGGAACTCAAACTAGCTCTAGATGAAATGGCTTTGAACAAAAGCCCAGGACCTGATGGCTTCATCACCGAGTTCTATCAAAAATATTGGTACTTGATTGGCCAAGACTTTACCACTATGATTCAACATTCTATGTCAAGCGGAGCGCTTCCCAAGGGTATGAACCAGGGCAAGATAGTTCTTTTACACAAAGGCGGGCCAAAGGAGGTTATCGGCAACTGGCGGCCTATCAGTCTACTAAATGTCTCTTATAAGATCTTAGCCAAAGCTCTCCAACGAAGGCTGGTAATTAGCTCTGACCAGTCAGCCTTTATACCTACTAGATACATCCTAGACAATATCCTTCTATTACATGAAACCATCTCTTGGGCTAAGGAATCTGACCAAGAAGCTATCTTGCTGAAACTAGACTTTCAAAAGGCCTATGACACGGTTCACACTAGAAGAAAAACATGTCCGGCACAACCAACTACTATGCAACTAGTGCCCTATGCAACTGTCATGCAACTAGTTTCCTCTCTATTTGCACCAAATCTAATGTGGTTGTTTTGTGTCATTGTTTTACAACATTCATTCATTGTTTTAGTTGCAAAGTAGTCATTCTGTAGTTGCAAAAAAAGACTAGGAAACAACTAGTGTCCTATGCAACTATTATGCAACTGTAAAATGACCATAGTTGTTTCCTAGTTGTACGCTAATTGTTTCTTAGTTGCACTCTAGTTGTTTCCTAGTTGCTTTCAAAGTTCATTCCCATTCGTGTTATATCAATTGACCCATATCAATTGTAAAGAGTACCATTAGATTGAACATATAAGACTTGTAAGTTGTTATAGTCTTATGTAATGAATTCTTTTGATAGAATTCTAAGATTTCTATAATTTGTGGGTTTCTATAATTTGTAGATTTTGTATATAAGAATTTAAAAAATAATTAAAATTCAAGAAATTTTATAATCTAGGAAATTGAATTTTGAAATCTAGGAAGAAGGTAAATCTGAAATTTTGAAATCTAGAAAAAGGTAGATTTGAAATTCAAAAATCTAAGAAAAAGGTAGTTCTGAAATTCTAAAATCTAAAAAGGAGGTAGATCTGAAAATTTGAAATCTACAAATCATTGAGATTTATATTTTAAAATTTACAAATCTACAAGTTACAAGCAAGTTGCACACAAGGATGAAGTTCTTTGTATGGTGTCGGATGACAAAAAACCTTGCAACTAGACTACAACTAATGCGACTTGTCCACTGCAACTACGGACTCTACATTGTCACCTAGTTGCAAACGTCCTATGCAACTACAAAATGAGTTGCATACTGTAGTTGCAAAACCCCTCATTTTCTTCTAGTGTCACCTTCCATTTTTATTTAAGGTAATGGAAACCATGGATATCCCACCATCATTTGTGGATATGGTCACCATCCTCTTAGATAAGGCAGATGCAACGGTTTGCATTAACGGGGTGGACTCACCTTCATTTCCGGTCCTCCGTGGTGTAAGGCAAGGGTGTCCATTGGCCCCTTATCTCTTCCTCTTTGTAGGAGAAGCTCTTAATGTTGCAGCTAAACACCTATTGCATGAAGGAGACCTTTTAGGCATTTCTCTACCGTCAGTTGTTGCAGATCAACTGATTAGTCAATATGCCGATGATGTCAACTTCACAATCAAGGGAGATGAGAGGTACTTTCGCCGTCTCGTTCTCCTCCTTGAGAGATATGGATTAGCCTCAGGACTTCTGATCAACTGGCCTAAAAGCCTTGCTTACTGGCTCTCTTCTAACCCTGCACCACCGTGGCTTACCCAAATCAATTGCCCTTGGGCCGTCGAGCATCAACTCTCCAAGCTATTAGATTCCCCATTCGGAATCAACTTGAATACAAATGATGTAGATGAGTTCTTAGCTTCTAAAATTAGGAAGAAGCTTGGGTACTGGACTAGTATCCATCTCTCACTAGCAGGCCGTGCAGTCATAATTAATGCCATTCTTCTTAGTACGCTATGGTATTTTATAGCAATCTGGGGAGGCTCCTTAGCCATCATCAGGAAGATTAGAGCTTCGCTAAGGGATTTCCTTTGGTCAGGCTCTGCCAACCGCAGCCGAGCCAGAGTCAGCTGGTCAGACTGTTGTGCTTCCAAACATGCTGGGGGTCTCAATTTGGTGGACCTTGAGGAAGCCCTTCATGCCTTGATGGCTATATGGGTTCTCAAGGCCATGCTCCCAGGCTCATCGAATCTCCAATATCTCCTTAGATATCGTCTTCTCCAATGCCGCCCTCAATCGACAGGTTCTTGGCCCGCTATGCCTCAATGGCCGTTACTACGGAGGTTCCGGGCATGCAAAGGTTCTAGGGCATGGGACAGGATTGTTCGAGCTTGGAGGCTCCTCAATCGACACATTATTTCCTTGCCACCATCAAACCACGATGAAGTGCTAACCACTCCTCTCTGGTGGACTACTCACTACATCGGCGGTCACCATGGCTTCTCTGCTAGTAGAGCTGCTTTATTAATGAGAAGAAGAATGGAGCAAATTCAAAACATATGGGACAAGGATACGCACGCTTTCTTGCCATGGGAATCCGCGAAAACTCTATTTGAAATGACTGACGCCGAAGCCCCTTCTTACTCCAAGATGGTCTCCTCAATTCCACGCTCCTGGCTGTGGTTACTCACAGACCATAAATTTGTCACACAGCCACACGAGTACCTTGGCGTCTTCACCAATGAATGGGACCATCTCCCATCACTCATCTATGGCACGACATCTCAGTTCAAACCAAGACTTTCACAAGACTGTCATCTGATTGAGCTTCCAGTTGGCCATCCCAGCTTTACTATTGGTCATATCTCTTCCATCCTCACGACATACTCTCCCCCCTCCCCATTAGACAACCAACTCTTATTAGGCTGGCACAAACGAATTCGTATTCTTCAACAGAAATCTGGACTTCTTCTTTATGTAGGGGTGGTTGAAGAATTATTTTTTGACCCTGGTAAATGGTCATGGGGGGACTTGGCCCCATTGCATTCGTACACCACGAAAATTGGTCGTTCTTTATTGACAAATCGTGCAACTTTAGCCAAACCCATACATAAAAAATGGCATGGGGACTTGGTGGCGGGGTACTAGCCTCGATGGAGCGACGTGTGGCACAAAGCTCGGCCCCAAAAGGATGCTGGATTCCTCTGGTCGGTTTATCATTGTACGGTGGCAATTCACTATTGGCGTAAACTCGCTAATCCGAATATTTCGACTACTTGCCTAAGCTGCCCCAATGGCTTGGACGAGACAATTCTTCATCGATTTCATCATTGCAAGAAGACCCGACATACATGGAATTTTGCCCTTTCCGTTCTGTATCTGGCCTTGGAGATTCCTCCTACCTCTGAGGTTTGGCCTTCTCTTACCTAGCAACAGTGCATTCTTGGATCCAAGTTGCCCCGTAAACTAAGGAAAGGCTCAACTATGTGGTCCCTATTTCGAGGCTCGGTTATTTGGACGGCTTGGTTAGACCGAAACGCCATCTGCTTCAACAACACCGAGTGGCCTGCCCCGAAGCTGGAACATAGTTTATGGGAGGCCTTTATTGACCATGGTCGCTCCGCTTGGTTTAAAACCACAAAGCTCTGTGCCTTACACCCTGATCAGGTTGGCAGTTTCCTTAAGCGGTTTGACACCATTTGGCTTCAAACTGAATTCTTTGGTAGGTGTAATCTAGGTTTTGGCTTAAACCCAAAAACCCAGGAACATAGTATAGGGGTTCTATTTCTAGGGAATGATCAAATAGTCTAATGTATTGTGGCTGAGGTCACTTGTTTTCTAGAATGTTGTGGGATTTACAAACAAATACTACGCAATTACACAAACAACAGGCAGATACATAAATTTCACTCTTATTCCCATAATTTGGTTGACAGTCCGTTAATAATGCTATTGGACGCATGATTGCAGTCCCAGTCTTGCCTAGTATTTTAGGGGCATATTCCGGCAATTTGTTAGGATTTTGAGCAATTTGGCATGCATGATCTAGACTTTTAAATGCAACATTCACATTTATAATAATAATATAGATTCATTAATTACCATGATTTTGATTACACGGGCAATTTGTCCAGTCACTATTTAAATAGCCTAATGACTAAATTATCATGAGTATCAAATCGGTCCCAGTCCTAGGGCAATTTTTCTCTATCTAATGCAATGGGAATGAGTGTGTTATGCAATTTGAGATCTCCAAACTTCACTGCACATTATCAACAATATGTCAAAAACCCAAGGACAAGAATCCAATTAATTCACAAACATATTTAGATCCCATTTATATATTTTCATGATTAAAGTCAAATTGACCATGCCAATAGAATTGTAGACATATTGTCTATCACTTCTAATTTATTATCTAATCATAAGACAATTTGTTCATCACATCATTATCAAATTCTTACTCAATCAATAAAGATATAAAAGAATAAATAAAGTTTTTATTTAATTAATATTTTTAATTAAATTCAGAATTAGGCAAATTGTCCAGTATCCATACTTCTATCATCTCTCGTGATTTTACAGACAGTTCACAGGATAACCTAAGGTCTGTATATATCGGCTATTGCTAAATCTATTTCAGGGCAATTTGTCTATAAGTGTAACTGAAGAGAATCGAGACCACAGTCAATTAGCCTAAACTACATATTTCTATAATTTCCATCAATCCTTTCCTACCATTCAAGAATTTATTCCCGATAATTTGCCCTATCCTTTTACAACTTCGATCCAGTATAGAAATATATATTTAATAAACTATTCATACTTTGGCAAACCGTCAATTTGCCTTTTCAAGAATTAATTAATGTTTGATTGAAAAATAACTCTTGCATTGTAGAGACTTCCTAATTCTATGAAATATATTTATCACGGCAATTTGTCTATGTATGATACACAATTGCAATTTTCTGATTATTGCTAAAGCTTAGAATTTCAAATAAATTTATTCACAGCAATGCACACAAAGATAATAAATGGCAATTGATACTACACCGATTTTTAAACAGGTAAGGCAAATTGTCCGGCAGCTTTCACTTGATCGTCCAGTTGTCTCTCAAACAGCACAGATCCTCAACAATTTGCCTTGTTGATTCCGTCAATGGCCGATGTGTTTTGATGTCCCTTCCTCGGTATATGTTCCTCGAATCACTTAGACAATTTGCTTTACAAACAGACTCTAAAACATGGAATTTATACCCAAATCCAATCACTGGATAATTCAAAGTCAACTTGCTTAATCTCACTTATCAAATTACACACCAAAAATCCACTCACTGGATTAAGAAAATAATACACAATCACACAACAACACAAAGGCAATTTGACCTCAACAATAATTTTCCAATCACTAGAATACAATTAATTTATCAAATTGACAATGTCTGAATTAGCAATCCAATCACTGGATATGCTTAAGACAATTTGCCTTTATCAATTCAGTCAAGCTCCCACTAAAAATCCAATCACTGGATTAATAAAATAATTTACGATTACACAATGCAAACATACAAATTGCTCACAAAATAAATATCCAATCACTGGATTTACAAACAACCAACAATTTGCCCAAACTCCAATTCACAACAACAACAGTACTCCAATCACTGGCAGTACAAAATTATACAAGCAATTAATATGCTTCAAGACAAATTGTATTAAAAGAAAGTGCATTGTGCATACAGACAATTTGACAAAAACAAGGTGCTTCTGAAAACCGAGAGAGTGGGGGGAAGGAAAGTCAAATTGTCCGATACTATACTGCCACGAACAAGTGACAGACTACTTCCGAATCTCAACTGGTCAATTTGCCTCACTTCGTATCCTGCCTACTAAAACCTTCAAAATCTCTTTATAGTGTCAACTTGCTTGTCTTCTTTGTTCAATGTGAAACTAACCTCACAACTCATCTCCTTTTACACTATACAAGGCAAATTGACTGAAAAACAGAAATTGAGTTGGTCTATATAGCCCCCTACTTAATCTATTGACGCCCTCGTCAATATTTCCTTGGTCGCGTCTGATTCTGCATCTGGTTCTGCCGCTTTAATCGTTGCTGCTTGGATCGCGCCACAGCCTTGTCAACTTGCGGATCTCGGGCAAATAGTCCTGGATTGTTGTCCCCTTGAGAATCATACCAATATTGCCACGGCCAATAGTGGGTACAGGAAAACTCATTAATAAAACACAAATGTGCCCCTGTCCAAAAATGTGTAATGGCCGTGACCTCCACAAGTCGATGCCAACGCGCTGTATTGTGCTGGATCTTCAACATAAGATGAAATTCGGGGTGCTGTCGGTCAAATTGATTGATGTTGGCCAAAATTCGGTGTTGCCTGCACATCTCAGCCAAAAATTTACAGAATACCGCAGCTCTAAAGCACACCGGATCCGTATGAGTATTGTGACAATCATAAAACAACTCATAGGATTCCGCACACTGCTCTGGGGTGTTGAACCTGCCTTCGATAATGGGCCAATTGTACTCTATCGAATCTATAGTGGAGTTAGGATGCCACTTGTATCGCCTTGGACAATTACAGAAATGGCCATTTGTCAAAACAGCTGCTGGAGGGTCCACTTGCCAGTTACCCGAAATGACTAGGTAGACTTGATCATATGGCTGATCTTCTTTCACCGTTTGCCCGTAATCTTCGACCAGACACTCAAGAGTCTTCCAGGAAGGAATTGGCATCTCCTCCTGCATATCATTGAATAAATGGTAATACTTCCCCAGAAACTGCTTCGTTAGTACTGAACCTCGAACCGGGGGAGTAACCTTCAGCCATTTGGCCGGTTTGTAATCTGAAGGTGCTAAGGCAATTTGACTTGTGTCCTTGGTGTTAGGAATCGTTGTGGCATACTCGGCAACTCGATCCAGAGTTCTCTCTAACCGATGAAACGTGTGCTCCAGGTTATACACGTAATGGCTATTGGTCAGCTCTCCTCGCTGGAAAATTTGCTCACGTTCTAGGCAATTTGTCATTACCTCATGAATTTTGTGAGCCTTCCCAAGTAGCTTGATAGCGTCCTTCAACTCTCTTAACTCCTTCATCCAGTTAGAGACAATTTCTCCTGAAAAATCTTCTATCGTTGGGCAAATTGACGAACTGCGATCAATAATACGAACCTTTCGTTCGGCTTCTTCTGCAAAGTCAATTTGTCGTTGCCTGTAAAGCTACTTCTCCAATTCAACATAATAGAGTAAGGCCCTGGCTCCGATATCCACAATAGGAAAAAATAAAACGGACCAATCTTCTAAAATCAAATCGCCCCGTACAAGAATTTCACAGAACAAATTGCGCTGATTTTCAGGTGCCTCGGTCATCAACCAAATCTTTTCAAAAATTTCTGATGGCAAAGTAGCTCCTTTCTCCACCTCGGCAATTTGTAAGAAAACGTCTCGCTGCAGTTCATAAGCACGAAAAAGTGAAAAAGATGGAGGCGACTTCAATTGATTCATCCACAACGCCTCGTATAAATTCTCCTGTCTTGCTTCCAGGTTTTCCACCTTGGTATGCAGCGCATCATTCGAGCTAATCAAGAACTGTATGTCATCCTCCGATTCCTCAGACAAATTGTCCTGATTACTCGTTTCTCCCACATCTGGTCCTCGAGTCTTCTTCCCAATCGGCAATTTGTCCTCTGCGGCCTTCAATCGGCACTCTAAATTGTCTTTCTCCTTCTGAGCATTAGCACGCAAGATTTTAATATTTTCCTGATAGGCTTTAATGTCCCGTGTCTGCTTCACAAGCTTGGCTTCCAACTCAGCCACTTTTCCTTCCTTCGCCAAACGAGTCTCAAGCTCCTTTACTTTAATTTCGTGCCTCTGCTCCTATAGTCGGATTTTTTCGAGTAACTGCGCCTTCACCGTCTCCCAAGCATCATGATCTCTCTTCATGGTGGCTTGCAACGCAGTCAAATTGCCCGCTTGATCCTCATTATTCTTCAACAATTCGCCCGCTCTTGCCTGACTATCATCTCTTTCCTTAGTAACAATCTTCATCTGCTGATGTAATTTGGTCTCGCTGTCTAAAGTCACCTTGAGCTCCTGCAATAAAATGTCATTCTTGGTCTGTAGCTCTTGACATTGCTTGATCAAATCTTGCTTCAGCATCGGACTTTTCTTCGATTCGGCTCTTGTTGGGTTGGTTGGTGTTGATTTCGTTGGTGTAGGAGTCGGTACGAGTCCCCTTGATGTAGATTCTGGGCAATTTGACTCTGGCTCCCGACTACTTGCAGCCGGCAATGCTCTCATGGCAATTGGTTGTACATGAAGATCCTGCTTCGCCACTGACCGGGTCATCTCCGAAATATACACGGCCGAGACTAACGAAATAGGGTTGCGTGCCTTTTTAAGGGCCATTTCCACTTTGATCTGTAAGTAGACAATTTGCCCCCAATCCAACATCTGTCCACGCCATGATGCCAAGCCTGTTGCTAAAGCATCATTCGTTGCTAACTCGGAGCGACTTGCCAGGAAAAATCGACTATTAATATACTGTAACCAATGACAGAGGGGAGAAGTTACACGTAGCAGATCCCAACCCCCGGTCTTTTTGGCAACTTGAAATTTCTTCCCAAAAAGTTGCTCCTTGTCTTCCTTTGTTAGAGACGGAATCATACTTTGTCCTTGGCCATCTGGAGAAATTCCCAGAAGTTCAGCCAATCTGGACGGGTCAAATTGACATGGCACTCCCTCGACCCGCAGCTTGTCGACAATTTGCCCAAAACTGCTGACTTTAAGAAATTGTCGAACTCGCTCCAAAGTAGGCTGCTCCCATCCTCGATGGATATACGTCCAAAGACCAGAAGAATGGAGCTGGTCGTTTCGCTCCTGGACAATTTGCTACATAATATCGGGAGGGATTTCGAAGAAAGGTATAGAAAACACCTTCAGTCCTCCTGGTGGTGCCATCTGACAATTTGCCGGCATTTCACTACTTAGATGTTGGAATTTCGAAAGACACTCTTAACATTCAAACTAAATCACTCGGCTAAGCTTCTTCACCTTCATGTTTTCTGCACTCAATCTTCCTGTTCTCTCATTTTCTCTCTCGCTCATTTTCTCTTTTTATCATGTTTTATAAATATTCTTACTTTCAGGCAATTTGACTCACGAAGCTCACAGCAATTTCCCTTAAGCCTCTCAGAGATCTGAATTCACTAATACGGCAATTTGTCTTCTCAATTTCTACATTACTTCATCAATTTGCTCTTAGGCTTCAGTTACAATGGAGTTGATTATTAAAACAATTGGACTGACTGTTATTCATTCTCATTTATTCTTTTTAATTTTGAACGGCCCTCATACTTAAAATTTTCACGCATTTTCTCTCAACTCTCATTTTCTCTTTGCTAGTAGACTTAATCCTCACTTTCTAGCAATTTGCCTAACTGCTTACAAAAAATTTCCTAATTCAGCTCGGGATTCTTCACAAACTCTCTATTTGAATCGCTTCCTTACACTCCAATAAATTTTTCACCATTATTAACTTCTTCTTTCAAGTCGTGAAGAATCTATGGTTTCCTAATTTAGTTCGGGCAAATTGTCGTTACACATTCTCTCGGCAAATTATCTTAACAGTGTTAATTCTCACCTAAGCCTCATAAAATTGGCACTCACTTACATTAATCTTAGTCAATTTGCCGTATCTATTCCACTCACTGTTTGAGGTGGCAAATTAGGTTTATTTTATTCAAATGGCTACAATGTAGTATTTTAGCTAATGTTCTTACTGTACTTCTCAAATTGCTCCCTCTGGCTTCTTAATCTTAATGCTGCAGCCATTCTTTTCTTCTTCCCTTAGTCAATTTGCCTTATTACAATTTTTATCATGTTTTCCAAAGAGAAACACTCAATTTGCTTTATTTTCTCTCCTTATATTTTCCTTTCTGAATATCCATTGGCAATTTGACCGTGTCAAGTAGGTTACCTCACAAGCAATCACAAGCTCTTCTACAGATCACCATCAAATTGTCCGTATATACTACCAGTCTGTAGATAAAGGCAAAACACCGATTAGGTTTAAGAAAATTTTGAGTTTGACAACTTAATTTCCGTAGAGTTACAGTCTGAAAACAAAACCTAATTCACTCGGCAAATTGTCTGTAAAGCTTACCAGTAGATGTCTGTTCTCGCAATCTCTTCCAGTCGTCTTCTCTCTTGGCAATTTGTCGTTAGGGCAGTTCTTCACTCAACTGTCCCCACACCAAGTAAAGAAATGTTAGAAAATGAGAACAGCTTACTTTGCGTCTCGCAATTTGCTTCACAAGACAACTTGCCCAATCAGCTCAAGGGATACTGGTTATTCTTGGTTAATCAACAAATAATAAACACACAAATTGCTACAAATTTTACTAAAGAACTTCAGCAATTTGGCAATCCAAGTTTTACAATACTGATCGCGCTCAGACAATTGGCCCGATTACAACTATACGCTTTCCTGTTTAACAACCAGTTATCTCTCCTCTCGGCAAATTGTCCGTAACCTCTAAACTACACAATCTTCACTTGCCTAATTGCTTAGACCATTTGTTGTTTAGGGATTTAATCACGGATTAGGGAGATATTCTCATAATTTAAACCTAACTGCAATTTCCTCCGTCAATTTGTTCAATTGTTCTAAAGAATCTTTTCAACTGAGCAATTTGCCTTTCTCACTTCTCAATCTACAACTTCGCAGACATTCAAAGGGTGAGAACGTACCTGATTCGTAATGTAGAAGGCAAATTGTCCGCTTGCTTACACAAGTTTTGCAGCTGCAATGCATGGTCAATTTGCCCTAATCCTTACTTAAGACAATTTGCTCTAATCCTAATTCGGGAGGAAATTGAGTAACCGGAACAACCGGTGACTCGTTCGTGATGATTAAATTTCAAATTGCCCTTTTCATTTAATACAGGGTATTAAATACAATATTCCTTATCCAAAATTTGATACCTCGTCAATTTGCCTTTATGTCTGCATTTATTTACTTATAAGATTTGTATACTTTTCAATTTAATTAATGCTCATGTCAATTCATCTTTGTAATAATGATATGGCCTAAAAAAATGTTTTTATTTGTTTTTATTTTTTATTTTTGTTTTTTGTTTTATTTTTACACTTAAATGGTAGTCCATTATATAATACTTTAATGGTAGTATATTTAGGTGCCAAATAGAATAAGAATAATTTATACACTTTTATTATTATGTTTTTGTTTTTGTTTTTATGTTTTTAGTTTTATAGCCTGCCCCCTACTTAATTCATAACTTGTCCTCAAGTTATGTAGGGTTTTAAACGATAACCGTTATAACGTGTTGCATGTTTATTTCCGGCAAAATCTTGAATTTCAAAAGAACCGTTAGGGTAAGAATTTAAGACTTTATAAGGGCCAAACCAACGCATTTTAAATTTACCCGGAAATTTTTGAAAACGACTATCATATAAAAGTACAAGGTCATTTGGTTGAAGTTTCTTGGAAATTAATTTGCTATCATAGTAGGATTTTCTTCTGTTTTGAATAGCTTTCATATTAAGAAAAGCTTGTCTTCGAGTTTCATCTAGTTTTTCTAACATTGCAAATCTTTCTTTTAGAGATTCTTCATCTCCTAGGCGGTTTTCAAGTGCAATTCGTAAAGATTGAACTTCTAATTCAATAGGCAAAATAGCTTCCTGGCCATAAACTAACTGAAAAGGTGTACTTTTGGTAGTAACTTTATAGGCTGTTCTATATGCCCATAAAGCATCAAATACTCTGGCATCCCAGTCTGTATTTGATCCTTGGACCATTTTAGTAATAATTTTGCATAAAATACCGTTGGTCTTTTCTGTTTGACCATTTGCCCTGGGATGATAGGGACTAGTCTTTCAATGCTTAATAAGATATTTGTCAGTTAATTTGGCAATAGTATCATTAATAAAATGAGTGCCTCTATCGCTTACTAATTCTTTAGGACAACCAAATCTAGTAATAATATTTTCGTATAAAAATTTGGCAACTGTATTTGCATCATCTGTCTTAGTGGCAACAGCTTCATCCCACTTTGTCACATACTCTGTGGCAACTAAAATATAACGTTTTCTACCATTTCTACTGGGTGGGTTTATTGGTCCAACAAAATCTATGCCCCATTTTTCAAAGGGTATTTGTGCTAGAATAGGTGTTAAAGGCATAGAAGTGGTAGGAGTAGGTTTCCCAACTCTTTGGCATGGGTCACACTTCTTTGCAAATGCAATAGCATCAGCAAACATAGTGGGCCACCAATAACCTGATTGTAATGCTTTTTGTGCAGTTACATTCCCAGCAAAATGACCACCACAACTATTACTGTGGCAATCTTCTAAAATTAATGATACTTCACTTGGATTAATACAACGTCTCAAAAGTCCATCATTTCCTTTCTTGTATAAAACTTCTTCAATGAGAGTGTAAGGACTTGATTTATACATTAATTTGGTCTTTTGTTTTTCGGTGTAATCCAAGGGAAATTGTCCAGTTTGCAAGAAATTTATAATCTCGGCATATTCTAATGGAATAATATCTATATGAAATAAGTTTGCATCTGGGAAATTATCATCCAATGGTTCTTTACCCAAATCCGGACTTATACGGGAAAGATGGTCAGCATTCGCATGACTCTTCCCTGGTCTAACTTGGATACTAAAATTGAATTCTTGGAGTAACAATACCCATCTAGCAATTCGCCCACTTAATTGGGGTTTGTTGATCATGTATTTCAAAGCATCATGATCTACATGAAAAACAAATTTATAACCTAGCAAATAGTGTCTATATTTTTGTACAGAGAATATCGTTCCTAATGCCTCTCTTTCTGTTACAGTATAATTCTTTTCTGCAGCGACTAACTGCCTGCTTGCAAAATAAATTGGTTTATCATGGCCTTTTTCATCTTTTTGACTTAACACACTCCCTATTGCGACATTTGAAGCATCAACATATACTTCAAAGTCCTTATTCCAGTCTGGAGGAATTAAAACTGGAGCACTCGTTAATTTTTGTTTTAAAATTTCAAATGCTTTGGTACATGAATCTGTCCAAATAGGAGCTATGTCAGACTTTTTAGTTAATTCGGTTAAAGGGATAGCTATGTTGGCATACTTATAAATGTATCTTCTATAGTAGCCAACATGTCCCCAAAAGGCTCGAACCTCTGTAACAGTGTTAGGTTGAGGTAATTGGACAATTATTGCTACTTTATCTGGATCGGTAGCAATACCTTGACTAGATACAATATGTCCTACCAATTTTCCAAAAGGTACGGCGAATTGTGATTTAGCTGCATTAATAGAAATTCCGTACTTCTCACATTGAATGAAACATTTTTCTAGACACTCTGCATGTTTTTCTTTTGAACTATATACACAAAAATCATCTAGGAAAATTTCTATAAATTTTCGTAAATACATTTGAAAAACAATGGTCATAAGTCTTTGGAATGTGGCTGGAGCATTACACAATCCAAAGGGCATTTTTGTATGAGCAAAAATCCCCAATCGGTTGTAAAAGCGGTTAATAATCTATACATTTCCGCAATTTGGATTTGGTTATAACCTGAGAAACCATCCATAAAGGAATAGCACTCATAACCTGCAACCCCATCTAAAAGGGTGTCTGTGAAAGGTAAAGGAAAATAATCCTTCTTTGTTACACTATTTAGTTTTCTATAATCTTGACAAATGCGAATTTTTCCATTCTTTTTAGGCACTATCACGATGGGAGATACCCATTCACTATGAGGTACTTCAAAGATAAATCCACAATCTAAAAGTTTGTCAATTTCTTCTTTGACCATTAGTGAATATTTGGGATTCATCCTATATTGTCTTTGCCTAACAGGTTTAGCATCGGGCTCTAAAATAATTTTATGCTCACATATATCAGGAGGAACTCCTTTCAAATCAGAATAGTTCCATGCAAAAGAACTCTTGTGTCTTTTAAAGAAATCATGCCAATATTGAAATTCACTTTGAGTGATTTTGGAATAAATTTTAATAATTTTTGGTTTCAAAGTTGTTCCCAAATTCATATCTTGAATTGGGGTGTTTAAAGATTCTTTGAAAGCTTTCCTTTGCAAAGGGGTAGGTTCACTATAGGCTAGTAAATCATCCATTTCTTGGGTATCAGAATGAATTTCAGGTTCAAGGTCTGAAGATATATCTACATTGATGTTCAACACTTCAGAATTTTCCCAAGCCAAAATGGCATCATCTGAATCATCAATCTGTGCTAATGGAGTAAAGTATTCTCCAAATCCTAAACTTCGGTAAGGTAATTCTTTAGAGACTTTTTGGGTGAGTTCTATTTCACTTTCACTTTCGGTTTGGTTTTCCGAAGTGACATTACTATCTTCTTGTTGGGTTTCACCATGGTATGAAGTTGGATAAAGCAGTAAAATGATTTTATTATTTCCTTTTCCAATAATAAGGGTTCCTCTTCCCCAATCATCTTTAGCTTTTGCCAAATACAACCATGGTCGTCCTAACAAGATAGGATAGGAAGATACTGATTCTATAAGTTTAAAGACGATATAATCAACCTTATAATCAATTCCACCAATAGTAGTGAGAATTTGATTAAGTATTCCCAGTGGTTTCACTCTACTCTGATCAGCCATACGCAAAATAATTGGAGTAGAGGTCATAGTTTTTAGACCTAATTCCTCCATTGTTTCGAAATTCATGAGATTTACACTAGACCCGCTATCAATTTGTACTCCCTGAATTAATGATCCATCTATCATTGCATCCACAATAGGAGCTCCAGGGTCTCTAGAAATTTCATGAATTTCAACCATTTTGGTTCTTTTGCGTACTAATGATGAACTTAATTCACTCCTACACTTTGGTGAAATAGCCAAAAGTTGTTTCATACTAATTAGTGGTTGTATGTTATCCAAATTTGTTAAAATATTATAAGGTTCCAATCCTTCTGTTAATCTCATAGATCGTAGAGATTTTCGTTTTGATGAAGGTGGATTGTGTGATTTTAAATTTATTCTCTTTGCAGGTATTTGGTAAAAGTTAGGTAATGGAATTGATTTGTCCATAGGATTATTATCTTTTGGTATTTCAAGCATTGGCTCTGAAATTGGTTTGGATAATTTTTCCTGTCTTTCTTTCCAAGTCATCTCTTTATTAGGATGAATTGGATCAAGAATTATTTCATTAGGTCGTACTATCTCTTTTTCTAAAGATGCCTTTATTACCTCTGGTGGTCTTGCCAAAATTGAAATGACATTATCACTTTCCGTGTTACTTATAATCAGATCTTTTTGCAGATCTTGTTTTGCCTTAGCTGCTCTAGTGGCTATAAAGACATTTTCTGGATATAATCTAGTCTCAGGTATAGTGTGCGAAATATGATTAGATGGTCTAGATTCTAGAATTATCTGGTTCTTGAAATTGAACCTGTTTATTTCTAGGGTAATCCCTCTCAGAAGGAGGAAAAGTCCTAGGTGGAGCAGTACAATCTTCTGGAAGATGTCCTTGTTGACGGCATCTACCACAAAAAGGTGAATATCCTACTTGTTTTCTCGGGTTAGGATACTCATTAGCATAATGACCTAATTCCCCACATCTATAACAAACTAATTTCTTTCCTCTTTTTGGGATTCCATAGCGATGGGTATTGGGGTTGGAGGGTGGTCCATTCCACACAGGAGGTTCATTATAAGTATCATTCCAACAAGGTCTATTATCGTTGGGTCTATAAGGTGGTTCTGTGTTGGGCCTAGTAAAAGGACGTTTATTGTCATTATTTCTATTTACCCATGGCTTCTTAACATCAATTTGCAGCACTTGTTTTACAGCTCGCAAATCGTTTTGTACTGATAAGTTCCAACATTTATTGGTAGGATGTTTTCCTCCACAAAAATTACAACATGGAATTTCCTCGATGTTGAGAATAGGGGATGGACATTCAGATGGTAAATGACCATGTCCTTTGCAATTCGAACACCATAATTACATTGGTTCTAGTATTAGTAGGTTTAGATCGCTTAATTGGGGCATTAGTGATTTGAACTCTCAAATCAGCCATTTCTTCTACAAGTTTACTTAAAAGATCTGTTTTAGGATCTTTTACTTCAGCTACTATAGTAGGTTGGATGGGTCGGTTAGCATAATATTTTGATGGAGACTGTTGAGAGGTTCGTGTTCCAAGTTGTGGATAGACCAAATTAGGTGGATAGATATTAGAATCTAAGGTCATCAATTGGTCATCGTCTATCCTTGCCTCCTCATATTGCTTAGCATATTGAACCGCTGTGGCCAGATCTCTAGGATTCTTTTCTTTTATTGCTATTTTAAATTCAGGTGGATATAATCCTCCTACAAAAATTCCAGTTAAATAAGAATCTGGAATCCTATGATCGGTCCAGCGTTGTAAAATATATTCCATCCTACCGTAATAATTATTAACACTTTCCCCTACAGCCATCCTAATGGTTCTTAATCTTTCTTGTAGGCTTTCTGTAAAAGCTAATGGTCGGAATCTAGCTAAGAAGGCATTTCTTAAGGCGTTCCATGTTTCAAATGGACCATGTGTTTGATGCCATTCTTGAGCAATCCCATACAAGGTTGCAGGAAAAGTTATAAGAAAATTAGCCTCTGGGATGAAGTTGGCTGCACAGACTACGTTGAAGTAGTTCAGATGATGATCCGGATCTGAACCTGCTAATCCATAGTATTGTGGCAAATCGACTAAATTAAGTGGTCTAGGTTGAGCCATAGTGATTATATCTGAGGTTTTAGAAGTTTCAGAGTTATCAGAGGTTTCAAAATTTTCTGATGTCTCAGATTCTGAAGTAGTTTGGTCTAAAAATTCTTCTTCAGATAAAACTTTTGGTGAATTTGAATCAATGGTTGACTTATTTTCTTCTTCAGGCAAATTTATTTCTACGTTAGTTTCAAACGAAATTTGTCCAGTGGAAATTTGTATTCTTGGTATATTTTGAGTTATTTGATCAATTATGGGAACTGAAAATATATCACCAGTTGATTCATTTATAGGATTAAAGAGAGTTTCGATCCTTTCATTAATACCTAAACTTGGAGGTCCCCACTTTTCTGCTAGATAACTATTAATAGTATCATGGTCAAGTGCGGAAGGTTGGGAAAATAAATAGTCAATAGAAGGGTATCTAGAAAGAGGGTTACGAGAAGATTCCCCTACATGAACTTCCTCCGGTATTTGAGTCTGAGAAGGATCTAATGAAGACTCTTCCTATTCTTTAAATTTTCTTGCTAATTCATGTAAAATTTTCGGACTGGTTGGTGGGTTAACTTCTCTCGATATAATATCATCCAAAGGTTGATCTAATTCTTGTTTAGAACTTGATTCCCCACTACTTTCATCAGAGGGACTAGGTGGAGATTTTGGAGGTGAAAGACAAGAAGGTACCACAACAGGTATTCGTCTTCGATTTTCTCTATTTATTGCTCTTTCATCTCTTTGAACTTTTTGTAATGCTTCCTTTAATATCCGGGCATGTGTAGGTCCAGACATTTAAAGATGCCATAGATAAGAGATTTCAACAAAAATCTCATTGCACACTGGGTACCTCTTATCTCGAGCTATCTCAGACTCGGGGTAATAGGTTCCCAATGCTCAGTGAGATGTCTGTTCCGTCTGCATATGGACTCATATCGCAGTCGTTTTTCCTAAAGACATTCGTTATGGGATTATGTTCACAGTCGAACGTAATCGAAAGTAGTTGGACAAATTAAACTAAAGGATGGGCTCAATGGATGTACTTTTTCTCTAAATAAAATCTGGTATAAGTGGTGTTATTCTCGGGTTCATAGGACCATAAGTAAATATGTAAATTCTTTCTAAAATTTTCTTTCCAGTCCAAGCAGCATAGGCTTGGGATATTTCACTATTTGTAATTTGTTTTAATTTCCCGTATTGACTAAATAAATAAAGAAGAGCAAAATCAAGGAGTAATTCTCCGGATTTTACTACGAATTCTTTCTTTGGGTCAAATTTATTCCAGAGTTTAGTAAATATAATTCTTTTAACATCTAAAGGCAATTTTTCTATTCTTTGTTTTAATTCTTTATCTTGGATATGTTTTCCACTTAATTGAAAACTTTGTCCAAAATATGCGTTCCTATATAAACGATATAGTGCCATAAAAAGGCATGGTCCTGAAAAATAATCCTTCATTATTTTTGATACTTCCCAAGGAAACAAATAACCCATTTTGAATCATTTGTACTAAACTTTTATTTTACTTTTATTTATTTATTTGTTAAGTTGTCAATATAATTTTAGGTTATCCATTTGTTGGGAAGAATGAAAATAAATTAGAGTATTAATTATGGTTCTTATACTAACTAATTCTTCTATAGATAGCCTTTTAAAACTTAATCGATTTAGTTGGCTAACCGAATTAAAAAATTCTGGGTCAAAGGTAGGGAATAAATTAGTGGTATGTGAATTACCAAAATGATTTATTGATTGAGGAGGTATTTTACTGGTATTATCGTAAGCTTGTTTCTTGAAACAAGTTTGTTTAATATGTCCTGTCTCCCCACAAAAATGGCAATTATTTCCCTCTCTAAGACCCTTAATTTTCCCTCTAGTATAAGCGCGTGAATTTCTAAGATTTAAATTGTTAAAGTGTGTATTAGGACAAGGGTTTGGTATAGTTCTACAAAATGGTCTAGGGTTTTGAGAAAATGGGTGTCTTGGAATAACTTTAGGATTAATTGTGTCAGTATTTTCAAATTTCAGAAAAATTTCTTTTAAAATTTCCTCTATGAATTCTTCACCTATTTTCTCAGTTAACCCCATTTTCTGTCTACCCACATATTATTTTTAAATTTTTATTTTTATTTTTATTTGATTTCCACTTTACTAAGTTAAAAATAAATTTTAAAAATTTAGATACTCTTTATAAGGATTCTACAAGAAGAAATACATGTCATTCTTTAGAGAGTTCTTCTCCAAAAGAAGTTACATATTCTATTTCTCTATATGAATTCTTAATTTTGGGATTTATCTATTTTGAAAAATTTATTATTCTGTAATTTCTAGTTTACATTTCAGCCACCATTAGCCAGGATCATTCCCCGGCAGCGGCGCCAAATGTAATCTAGGTTTTGGCTTAAACCCAAAAACCCAGGAACATAGTATAGGGGTTCTATTTCTAGGGAATGATCAAATAGTCTAATGTATTGTGGCTGAGGTCACTTGTTTTCTAGAATGTTGTGGGATTTACAAACAAATACTACGCAATTACACAAACAACAGGCAGATACATAAATTTCACTCTTATTCCCATAATTTGGTTGACAGTCCGTTAATAATGCTATTGGACGCATGATTGCAGTCCCAGTCTTGCCTAGTATTTTAGGGGCATATTCCGGCAATTTGTTAGGATTTTGAGCAATTTGGCATGCATGATCTAGACTTTTAAATGCAACATTCACATTTATAATAATAATATAGATTCATTAATTACCATGATTTTGATTACACGGGCAATTTGTCCAGTCACTATTTAAATAGCCTAATGACTAAATTATCATGAGTATCAAATCGGTCCCAGTCCTAGGGCAATTTTTCTCTATCTAATGCAATGGGAATGAGTGTGTTATGCAATTTGAGATCTCCAAACTTCACTGCACATTATCAACAATATGTCAAAAACCCAAGGACAAGAATCCAATTAATTCACAAACATATTTAGATCCCATTTATATATTTTCATGATTAAAGTCAAATTGACCATGCCAATAGAATTGTAGACATATTGTCTATCACTTCTAATTTATTATCTAATCATAAGACAATTTGTTCATCACATCATTATCAAATTCTTACTCAATCAATAAAGATATAAAAGAATAAATAAAGTTTTTATTTAATTAATATTTTTAATTAAATTCAGAATTAGGCAAATTGTCCAGTATCCATACTTCTATCATCTCTCGTGATTTTACAGACAGTTCACAGGATAACCTAAGGTCTGTATATATCGGCTATTGCTAAATCTATTTCAGGGCAATTTGTCTATAAGTGTAACTGAAGAGAATCGAGACCACAGTCAATTAGCCTAAACTACATATTTCTATAATTTCCATCAATCCTTTCCTACCATTCAAGAATTTATTCCCGATAATTTGCCCTATCCTTTTACAACTTCGATCCAGTATAGAAATATATATTTAATAAACTATTCATACTTTGGCAAACCGTCAATTTGCCTTTTCAAGAATTAATTAATGTTTGATTGAAAAATAACTCTTGCATTGTAGAGACTTCCTAATTCTATGAAATATATTTATCACGGCAATTTGTCTATGTATGATACACAATTGCAATTTTCTGATTATTGCTAAAGCTTAGAATTTCAAATAAATTTATTCACAGCAATGCACACAAAGATAATAAATGGCAATTGATACTACACCGATTTTTAAACAGGTAAGGCAAATTGTCCGGCAGCTTTCACTTGATCGTCCAGTTGTCTCTCAAACAGCACAGATCCTCAACAATTTGCCTTGTTGATTCCGTCAATGGCCGATGTATTTTGATGTCCCTTCCTCGGTATATGTTCCTCGAATCACTTAGACAATTTGCTTTACAAACAGACTCTAAAACATGGAATTTATACCCAAATCCAATCACTGGATAATTCAAAGTCAACTTGCTTAATCTCACTTATCAAATTACACACCAAAAATCCACTCACTGGATTAAGAAAATAATACACAATCACACAACAACACAAAGGCAATTTGACCTCAACAATAATTTTCCAATCACTAGAATACAATTAATTTATCAAATTGACAATGTCTGAATTAGCAATCCAATCACTGGATATGCTTAAGACAATTTGCCTTTATCAATTCGGTCAAGCTCCCACTAAAAATCCAATCACTGGATTAATAAAATAATTTACGATTACACAATGCAAACATACAAATTGCTCACAAAATAAATATCCAATCACTGGATTTACAAACAACCAACAATTTGCCCAAACTCCAATTCACAACAACAACAGTACTCCAATCACTGGCAGTACAAAATTATACAAGCAATTAATATGCTTCAAGACAAATTGTATTAAAAGAAAGTGCATTGTGCATACAGACAATTTGACAAAAACAAGGTGCTTCTGAAAACCGAGAGAGTGGGGGGAAGGAAAGTCAAATTGTCCGATACTATACTGCCACGAACAAGTGACAGACTACTTCCGAATCTCAACTGGTCAATTTGCCTCACTTCGTATCCTGCCTATTAAAACCTTCAAAATCTCTTTATAGTGTCAACTTGCTTGTCTTCTTTGTTCAATGTGAAACTAACCTCACAACTCATCTCCTTTTACACTATACAAGGCAAATTGACTGAAAAACAGAAATTGAGTTGGTCTACAGTAGGAGAGCCAATCTTCAGATGACTTGGAAACTTAGTCTTCCGAAGTTGGGGGTCTTTGATTAGGCCTTCTTGCTCTTGGCTTCTTGGCTTTTCTTGGGGGTTTCCCTTTGCTCTTCGATGTTGCCATTTGGGCGCTCTCCCCTTGTTGGCCGGTTGCTTTGGCTTTGTCTCTCCTGCTAGATTTTAAAAAAAAAATATAGCAAAAAGAAAAACTGTGGTTGAAAATGAAAATATTGCCGCCGAGGAGTTCCTCCTTTGGTTCTGTGTACTGTTTCCCCTTATCAATGGAAATTGTCCATGTGTTTCAAGAAAAAAAAAAAAAAAAAAAAGTGACTGGATTTAAATGTGGACTTTTACGTGAGTGACGTTCCCTCCCTGCTGAGGAGCACCCACACGCTTTGAGTTTAGTTTGCCTTTGCTGGCTCTCTGGGGACTTTTCTTCTTAGCTTGGTTTGCTTCTCAGTTGGTTAAAAAGAAAGTAAACAGTGAATTGGTTGTTGAAAATGCACAAAAAAAAATCTCCCTTGATTCGCTGTACTGTTTCCTCTATCAATGGAAATTGTCCATGTCTTAAAAAAAAAGAAAAAAAGAAAAGTGACTGGATTTTAGAATCACTGATAAAGTGATAAATAATGATAAAAATAATTTTAGAATCAATGAATTTTAGAAATAATTTTAGAATCAATGAATTTTAGAAATAATTTTAGAATCAATGATTTTTATCAAGGGAAATTTCTTACAGTTTCATATTTTTTGAACTTTTGTGGAATTAGTTACCAAATTTTGAAGTTGAAACACAATTGTCACTACACTGAATAGTGAAATTAGGTTGCCCCACACTAATTTCTCATATCTAACACTTTCAGACATGGTCGACTATAGTCTGGGGCAACCTAATTTCACTATTCAATGTAGTAAAAGCAACCACCTCCTAAAATACACTATTGGTACATTGAAGAAAGCAAAATGTATCTTTGTGTTATCAGTCACCTTTAGAGCAAGGTTGCTTTTTGAACACCCTACTTTAGTTAAGGTACAATAAACCAACCTATGACAAGTAGAAGACACCTTAGAAATGACCCATTAACCCTAAAACGGCCTAAATGCCCTTTGTGTCCATATGCAAGCATTTTTTACGTATATGGGCGGCACAGAGGTTTAGGATTGATTCTGTCCTCCTATTAGAATTATGTAGCTGCAATTTTGTAGGTACGTTGTTGGTCACGCAGTTGCAGTCAATAAGGTTGGTGGAACTGTCACACCTAGTTAGCGCTATTTTCTTCTTGAATTTGGCCGCCAAGGAAGGTAGCGCAGGACATGCAAGTTTCAGTGGAGGTACAGGGGAGGAATGACAGTGGCATTCGGATTTTTCTCCATTTTTTGTAATGACTTCCATTTTGTATACGAAAACCATTGCATTTGGAAGATGGTGTAATGTGAATTGCTTGAGGACGTGAAGTGAGATGTATGTCTCTGAATGTTGTGAAATTGAAACGAACTTGCCTTCGGGATGTCCAGTGAGATGTAAGGTACAACTACCTATCACCCCCCTGATTTGCAATCTGACTATCTTGGGGTTAATTTCAAGAAGGGCACATATTTTGCAGAGATGTGATTTTGTTTCATGGATCAAATCCAAGTGGAATTATAATTTTTTGATTAAAATTATAATTTCTGTGAATTTTTGAAGTGATCAGTCTTAAAATTACAAAACCACTTGTAGAGTGAGGTCAAAATTGTCCCCTAAACAACCTATTACTGCCTAATCAAGTACCAGATATTCTCTATTAATGGAGTGACACATAATCCTTGTTGTCATAAAAATCCCTGATTTTGTCATAAAAGGAAGGGAATTGGGGGGATTGTAGGTGGAATTGGGGCCAAAGTTGGTGACGAAATTGGGTTGGTCTACTGATGGAATTGGGCTGCAGAACGATAATGGGTGTTTCGACCTTATGTCTTAATGTTGTGAAATGAAATCGATCCTGCCTTATCACACCTGGCCGTTTCCCAACGATAAGACAGAGCTCCAACAGGATTTCCTGCCAAAAACAGTTACCACGTTACACTCCTGCCAGACACGTCTGATGTACCTTGAGCCAGCATGTGCAAATCACGAGGCCTCATACAAGATTGGGAAGTCATGCTGGCGTTTGTATGCCAAATTGTCCGTCGGACTGCCGGGTGACCCGCCCTTCTCTTCACATACGGTGACTTCAGAGGCAATCCATGACACAATGCATCCAATTTTGCTCCCAATTTTGTTTTGTTGAGTATTCTCTGAATTGCTATGGAGGAATCCACCAGACCAATCTTTGGGAAGGTTGCTCCCAATTTTTCAAGAAAATGAGAATGCTGGATCCCAAAGAGAATGTGGTCGCTGTCAGCTCATTCTATGAAGATTTGGCATACTGCGTCCATGTTGCACCTTGCCAAAAATTCTACATGAACTTGACAACCTTCCTAAACCATCGGAACAGTTGAACTTCAGTTTCTGTGTCGATTTCGCATTCTAATTTTTGAGGTGGTGCCCGTATTCATACTCTACAGTGTCGTATCGTGCGAGCATTTTTGAGGGCCATTCAAGGGTTAAAGGCTTGCATCTACCCACAATAGACCTTTTTCAATAAATGGCATTTGGATTGAATTTGGTTCAATTAGTGGCCACAATCAACGTCTTCAATAATGGTGACTAAGTGATTAGCGAGTGCAATAGAAACTTTGACCTTTTGAGGTGTACATTCATTGTAGGAAGTGATTTTTTTAGGCCTCAATGTTGTGTCCATTTTAGGAAATATTGTAAGAATGGTAGGTGAATAAGATGACCATTCTAGATACACTTTTTGTTGGTTTGGGGGGTAGTCTAGAGACTCTTTTGGCCCAATTGGGCAAACACACTTCAAAAATTTGTAACAAATTCATATTTTGTCAAAAAAAATTAGAATTGTTCTCCCCATTTCACATTTGTCTTTATGTGGAATTTTAAAAAGAATTTAACAATGCTATTAATAGGGCAAACTAGTTATTTTGCTTATTATAGGTTGGTTTACCTTAGTGTGGGTGTCGAAAGAAGGTGTGCACCCTACTTGCCAATACCATTGCCATCACTACTAGAAAACCATGACCAAAACAATAGAAAATCAATTAATTTCTATTGTTTGGAGCACTAGAATGATTGTTTTAACTAACTTTTGAACTTTCTCTAAAAATCAACAAAATATCGCCTACTTTTTGTTGATTTGAGTAGTGCAATGACTAAATCAACAAAAATTTAGGGAATATGGAATTTTTTGAAACCTAATTTCATTTTCAGAATTCCATTTTCAAAATATTCTATCAAACATTATAATCCATAAGTGGTATTGTTTGTTTGTTTTTGCCCATGTGATGTCTAATATATCTACTTTGAATTTGTATGGTTACAATTCAAAAAAATATTGATGAAACTTATCAAAATCTTTAGGGGAGATTTTAGCTACTTGGGAGACTGTTTCAGGGTTGTTTCCATTGCTAGGAACCAGTCTTGTAAAATGAGAATATAATAATATTAAAAAAATAATAATAATAATTTTTAAATATTAAATTATTAACCCCTAAATGATTTGGACTATGTTTTCACCAAAACCGCTGAAAAACTGTCATTTCTAGGACAAGTACCATATTTTTGAAAAAAAACATTTTTGGACACATCTAACTGTAGGATCTTGTAGTAAACTAGTTTGAGAAGATTTGGAAAAAATTTCAGAATTTTTCACCATGTAGATTGCAAGATATTAACGTTTGAAGTAACAAAAATCATTTTTTTGTCCCTGCAAAAACATGGGCAGCAGCACTTCAGAAGGTCACATTAGTATGAAAAAATGTCCAAAATGGTGGTTACTCTTTGGATTCATTCTTCAAGGCAAGTTGGCTACATGCTTGAAATTTTTTAGATCATTTGGAATTGTACAACATATAGGAAAAAACTAGTAAGTAGAAAGAAGTAGAGAGTGATTCAAAATACTAAATCGTTAACCATTTATTTATGGAATTGAAAAATGCCAATCCCAATGGTTGTAATGTTGTAATAATCAATATACACCTAATGTTTTTGTTTTTTTCCAAGAATATTTAAAATTGAGTTAAATAAAGGAGTTCAAAGTTTATTTTAGAGTAGAGATTCCATAACTACCTACAAACTACCTCAAACTAAAATTCCTCATAACTTTTGATTCATTGATCCAAATGGAATGATTCCAAACTTTCCATGTAGATATAAATCTAAAGAATCAATTTAAAATTTAAATTTAAAAAGAAAGTGATTTTTAAAGAAGTTTTTTCTTCTGCCCAGGGTGCCCGAAGATCAAGCAAAACTACATATCATACAATAACTTTTGAACTGTGTAGTCAAAAGTTATGAAAATTGTTGGGCCTTAAAGATACACCTTGGTGAAATGTTGTGTGAAAATTTCAAAGAAAAAAAATAAAAATTCTATTCATAGTGAGCTGCCCAAAAAAGTTATAATGCCAAAAAACAATGTTTGGGCGTTTAGGGGTTAATTAATTATTAATTTTTAATTTTTAATTTTTTTAATAAAAATTATATCTGATGTGACCGTCTCTTGGCTATGTCAGATCAACATTCCCACAGCGTTCTCGCAGTTCCCGCAATCCGGGAACTCACAGTCTCTTAAAACGTTGAAATCTCCCCTAATGGTTGGCTTAGGGAATTTGCCAAATTCCAAGAAACTCAAAAAAGCCTTAGGCATTTAAGTGTTAAGAGTTTGATGAAGACTATAGTAAACTTACCAATTACCGCACAAACAAAATTCAAATCCTTCTCCACATAAATATAGAGATTTACATGTTTTGAAATTTGGTGTGATTCTTAAATGTCATGATTAGATTCACCTTCAACAAACGAAATGCAAAAAGATTTCTTCATACAAATTTTATTGCAATTAAAAGGCGATGAAGTTGAAATCTAATTAAAAATTCCTTGCACCCCTTGACCGCACGGTGCGTGGTCATTGGGCGGTGATACAAAATTATGCTTCCATCCCAAATGAATTGGTAGTTGCATTGTATGGTTGGCGTGCGGTAATTGGCAACTATTGTTGTTTGGTTATTGGATGTGTGCGGTGAATGGCAAATTTACTCTAGCTACAATTTGGAATTTGGAATAAGACCAATCATCAAATGATACAATTACTAGTGTAATTTCAAAAATCTTGTAAATACCTTAAAATATGAAGATTGCCAAAAATTCACCCTTTAGTTATTCATTTTTTCTTCTACCATTTGCCTTTTTGACTCCTTACAAAGATTGTTTGGTGGTATGAAGAATATGCTATCATTTTAAGAATCTAATATCAAAACTATCCTATTAAATTTATTTATTTAGGCAATCTTATTCAATAAACAAAATTTCAATTTCAAAAAACAAAATTTCCATTTTTGGCAAATTGTTTTGTGTGTTTTTCATTGTTTTACATAATAATTGATAAGAAAATATTGGTGATTAATTTTTCAAATTTTATTGTGAAAACATCTAAGAAACATCAATGTGCTCATCATACTTCATGGAAAAATTCACATTAAATAAGAAAAAATTTACAATAGAGAGAATTCAATGTCAAGGTGTTTCCTTCTCAAAATTTGTTAAATAGATATTTTTGAATTGTAATTATATTTTACTAATGACCCTTGTATTATGACTACTTCTATATGTTTGATTATAATTTTGAAAAATTTGTTGTACACATTTATTTTTAGACTTCATAGTGGGGGTGAAAAACTTCTTGGAGGATGAAATTTATTTTATAAACTTAATCATTCACAATTTGGTGTTTTTTAAACTCAGTAGAGTTTGGCGGCCATTTTGGCATAGTAAAATAACATTTTAAGAAAAACGTTGATCAAAATAAAGTTGTATAGTCAAGCTAATTTTCATCTCCAAAAATCCGTTTGACATTTTAAGCCTCCAATCAAAAGTTATGGGCAAAGTTCAGAAAGAGGTTGAAAAGGACATTTTTTTGACATTTTCAAACATCCTTTCTGAATTTTGTCCATAACTTTTGGCTGGAGTGTCAAAATCTCAAATGGATTTTTGGAAATGGAAGTTAGCTTGATTTTACAACTCTTATTAGTTCAAAGTTCAAAAAAAAAAGTTGTTCTACTATATCAAAATGACCTCCAAAGTTTGCTAATTTTTTAAAGCAAATGAAAACAATCTGAAAAACTTGTTAAATAAAAATCTACTTACAATTCTCACATGCCATGCTATGCATGGTGTAGTGGTAAATCCCTTGAACCTCAATCATGAGATTCAAGGTTCAAACCTTGTAGTTGACCTTCATCAGATTTCACTTAGTTTTTTTATCCATTTATCTTAAATTCTTATAATAAACCATATGGACATGATTTAAGTCATCATTTACAACTTTCTTTTAATCCCTATAGTTCTTTGACTATGTTTCACCAAAAAGCACCCATTAAATGACAAATGAAAGTATGTTGCATCTTACTATAAGATCTAGTGGTAGACTACTTCATTATGTTGCAACTTACTATAAGATCTAGTAGTAGACTACTTCATTATGTTGTAGTAAGAAAATGGGAGGTTTTGACTGCATAGATTGTGAGATTATAGCATTTGATGGGGGCATTCGAATTCTAGGTAGCTTTGATTGAGGAGGATTTTGCACAAGTTAATTTTTCTTTTTTGTTTGAACTTCATTTTCTATTTTTTGTGATAAAGTTGGTCACACATTCAAAAAAATTCATAACATTTCAAATTGGAGAACATACACCAAGAAATTCCAATAGGGAACTAGCTTCAATTAAAGTCGCATACAAAGCCTTTTTTTCAACAATTTATAGCTCGCACATATAGTAATTTCTTCAAAATGTGAACGGTGGAGTCTTAGAACTAGAGGAGGAAAAAAATCTTCAAAAATATTAAATTTTGGCAAGCTTAATCAATCCATGTCCAAGTTGAAAGAAAAGGCATGACATGGGAGGAGGTTGGGTCAAGGTTAGCAAAGCCTGACTCATCTTGAATCATTGACAATTGATCATGTTTTCCTTGATTTTGAAGATGTTCTCCTTTCCCTCAATTTTGAAGATGCTCCCTGCTCTACGGTCTATAACTTTAGAATATTCAACATTACATTTCAAAGTAGTCAATATATTTAATAGCTATCTCCTGTAGCTTGTAAATTTATTTATTTTGTGTCTATACAAATGAATAGAAAAGATCTTTAGAGAAGGTTTGGAAGGACATTATTTCAATAGTTTGAAACATCCTTTCTAAATTTTATGCATAAATTTTTTTTGGAGGCACAAATCACAAACGGTTTTCTATAAAAGAAATTTATCTTGATTTATCAACTTTTTATTGTTTAAATGTTTTTGGAAAAAGTTATTTTACTATGCCAAAATGAAGTCTGAAATTCTACTTTGAACACAATTCTTATTTTAACTTTTGACAAAGAGTGGTCAAGCTCTCATCTTCAAATTATCCCATAACCTTTGAAGAATCATGATGGACAATGAATTTGACTATAAAAATGACCTCTCCACCCATAATTCCTACAAATGCCAATGAAGTAATTATTTCATCTAGCCACTAATTTTTTTTAGGTGGTAGTTTGTCAAATGAAAAATTTGTAATGGATTCTTTGGGTGTTTGAATTTCTTTATTTTCAAATATGGCAACTGGAAGTAACTACCCCATTATCAAAGGAAGCCATAGAGGAATTGCCTCCTTGCTACCACATCCTTATACATTGTGACAAATTTATAAGTCCAAAAGAATCTCAAAGAAATATCCCGTTTTGAATTTGGGGTGAGAGGTTGCCCAAGCTCCTTTGGGTATTGCAATGCAAATTTTGCCCTAGTGTAAATTACCTTGCCTGTGCTACCCTCCTTCCATGAAAAATGGCACTTTTCCCCTTAACTCAGAAAGGACACATCCAATTATAAAGGAATTTGGTGGAGTGACAAGATACTCCTCATTCCCACATCCAATAAAAATTTCAAAAAATATAGTGAATTTTTATGTTCATAGTGAGTTGTCCAAAATCACTATGTTGCCAAAAAAACATTGTTTGGTCCTTTAGGGGGTAACAATCATTACTAAATTATTATTATGAATTTCCAACTTTAATATTAGGACATCTTTACATTTTTGAAAGTTTAGATTTCCTCAAGCCAAGGCCTTTGAGGGGGTAACCCCTAAAGTTCTTTCATGTTTAGATGCCCCAAAGTACTTCAAAACACTAGTCTCCAAAGTAAGGCTAAAACACTCATTTGTATTTATTTCTTAGAAAATCCAATCTTAGCATACCTTCAGAATTTTCAAAATAAAAAATCTTATCAATTGCAAGATCATAATGCTTAGGTTTCAAAAAGAAGTATTTTCAATTCTTTCCAAATGGTTAGATACTTAGATTTCATCTTTCAAACATTTTACCCCAAAATGTGTAGATCCTACAATTTGCAACTCTCCATAATATGTTGAAGAAATAAGCTAGGAATACATATAAAAAATTTCAATTATTTTTCATATTCATACTTGAAAAAAAATAGTAATTAGAAAGAAATAGAGAATCATTTAAAATACTAAGAATTTAGTTATGGAACTGAAAAATGAAAATGGTTGTAATGTTGCACTCTGTTAATGAAAAATTTACATCCAATGATTTTGTTTTATTTCAAAAATATTAAAAATTGAATTAAATAAAGAAATTCAAAGTTTATTTTAGAGTAGAGATTAACTATCCTCAAACTAAAACTCCTCACAACTTTCATCTCATTAATCTATATGGATTGATTCAAAGCTTTCCACATACATAAAAATCTAAAAAAACAATTTCAAATTTTTGTTTCCAAAAAAAGTGATTTTTCCTAAGATGCCTAGGCTACCCAGGTTGAGAAAGAAACTCCATATCATACAATAACTTTTTAACTTTGTAGTCAAAAGTTACTAAAATTATTTTGTCTTAACTTCTAAAGGACCTAGGCCTTTTTTTTGCCAAAAAAACTCATAACTACCATTTCTATAGCAAAAAGTACAAAAAATTGAAAAATGTTTTTTCCCACATCTAACCATAGAATCTTACACCTAATCGCATAGATTGCAAGATATTTGCGTTTAAAGTGAAAAAAACAAGTTTTTCAGTACATTGCGGGACTAGATTTTTTGACTTTGAACATTTTTAACTTAAATTTTTTGCACTACAGAGTTTTGAGCTTTAAATCTTTATAGTGAAGAATTGAATTGAGAGTCTAGGAAAAAAAAAGAAATCCAAAAAAACTTAATTTTCATTTAAAAAAAAAATGATAGGTAGATGTAGGTATAAGATAGAAGGAAAATCATACATATATCTTTTAGATGGACTAAAAATGCAATAATCCCAATGTTAAGATTGTTATAGCAAGAAAACTAAACCATGTGGAACCTTTTTTTTTTAAATTGCAAAATCTGCATTCACAAATGAATCCCACGAGTTATTTTTTTCAAGAAGATGCTCTAATTGCCCCCAAAACAAGATTGTCCATAACTTTCTTAGAACAAATCCGAATGGAATGAATCAAATCATTCTATGTAGAAAAAAATATAATCTATAAAGAAAAAAAAGAAAAAAAAGGAATATTTCAATTTTGAACTTTTTTTTGTTGCCCCTTGTCCTTTGTTTTGAGCTCATTTGGACATAACTTTTGTTCGTGGGCACCAATTGAAAAAAACCCTATATTTCCACGAAGTTTATCATCTTTTCTATTTTCAAAAAAAGTTTCAAAAAGTCAAGGCAAATTTTCAGCCTGTAGGTACCTGGCCAAAATCCTATTTGTCCCTTGAAGGGACAATGGTCCTTTAGGGATTAAAGCTATTCTTTGCACACACGTCACGTGAAAATTTCAAAAAAAAGAAGTAGAAATTCAATTCTTGGTGAGTTGCCTAAAATTTAGACTATATTCCCTTAAAATGTTGTTTGGTCCTGTAGAGGTTAAGAACCAATATCTAGACTTGCATAAAATCATTTGAGTACTTCTTGAAGACTTCCAAGTTTTCATGTTCATAATTTTGCAAACGCTCAAATGCAATTTGGATCTGCAATCACAATACATACACAACCTTGTTCAATAAGCTATAGAAATTTTGTTCTCTCTTTACAATGTCAAGTCTAGTTTTCAAGGCCTAGCTATCTCTCATATCCTTTCTTCTCTCGGAATTACTAACTATTAGTTTAAACTTACCAAGAAGACTTAGAATTAGTGAAAAACATAAAGTTTTACGTGTTTCACGTCTCGAAGACCACTTCTGACTACTTTAATAGGGACTTCTACCAAAACTCTCAATATCTCTCTTTTTATGTGTTTTTTCATAAAACTAATCTATAAACTAACTAAAAATCGCAAAAAAAAATCCAGAGTTTCAAGTGCTAACGTGAGGGCTCATAGTCTACAACTCGGTTCTATGTGCTATAATTTGGAATTACTTTCATTAGAGAATATTTGGCCCCTTTGAAAGGCCGCTTGACATTTAACTGATATGCAAATCCAAGGGGAAAAAAAAGTAATTCCTTTTTAAGAAAAAATTTAATCCTAGTCCTATACAACACATAAGGTGATTATGTGGGCCAAAAAAATTCTTAATTTCTTTTTGGGATTTTTTTCCCTTGTAATTGCACATTTCCAACTAGTTAAACGGCCTTGTGGAGGGTCCAAATTTCTTCATTTGAGATTGTTGTACACAAAAATTGAAGAAACTTGACATTTGTAGAATTTAAAATATTCACAATTTGACAAATATGCAAATGATGTTGTTTCTCACAATATTTGAATACTTTATTGGAGTTGAAAGCATGAAATTGCATTAGCTATTGTGAAGAGAATATAGTTTGCAACATGAATTATTGTTATAGCTTAATCCCTTTGCATTTGAAATATTTGTTGAGTAGGACAGTGCATTCAATTTATGTATTGAAGCCTTATGATGGGATATTTTAGGTTAAGAGTTTTGTACAAAAACTAGAGTTTACAATGCACATAATTCATTCATCTAATTGAATAACTTGTTTTTGTCAATTTTAATATATAATACCAAATAATTGTCAATTTTATAAAAGTTAGAGTAATTTTTTAAGGTTCTTAACTATATGATGATATCAAAAATGAATTTCAAATGTAAAGGCATTAAGGTTCATGTTGTAAACCATATTCTCCCTACAATGGCTAATGCAATTCCATGCTCTAATGCAAATATAGAGAGAACCAACATCTGTGCATGTTTGTCAAATTGCAAATATTTTGAATTCTATAAATGTCAAATTCTTTCTATTTTTAAGTACAACAATTTCAAAAGATCTATACCAACATGCCAAGGTACAAAAAAAAATTTAGGAGGTCTTAGAAAAAAATGACAAAATATAAAGTAATTTGGAAGTATCGCACAATATACACAATCTTAGACATGGCTTACTTTGAAATTAATTTTCTTTCAAATTACAACTAATTTTATCTTCAAACTTTCATAATAATGTATTATATGTTGCATACTACAACTATGGTATATCTACTTTTGGACTTTGCCCATTGATGCTTATGGTATGGTTGTTTGAATGAAAAAGTTTCAAATCTATGCTTTGTTTTGTTTGTTTTGTTTGATGTATTATATGCTACATTGCATCAGGACAAAAAGTGAAAAATAGATGTAGCCTTAAAGCTTGTATGTATCTTCAGATTGATTCTAATTTAGTTTGACACTCAATGAATCAGCAAGATAATTACCAATATCTTTTAATTTTTAAAGTTCTTTGACTATTTTTCACAAAGAAATTCCAAAATTGTCACTTTCTAGAGCATTGAAAATAACTAATATATGTAAATATTTTTCAAACTTTTAATTGTACAAATTTAAACTAGATTACAATAGAAAATAATTTGTGGAAAAGATTGCAATCCATTTGACTATATAGATTGCAATATTATAATGCTTGAAGTTAGAAGAAAATAAATTTGGTCCCTACCTTTCAAAGTCAATAAAGTTTGACTCCATTTTATAGAAAAGGAAGTACTATCCAACTTTGAGAATTTAGACAATTAGTTAGGTAGTTACTTGCATGCCAATTTTTAAAGATAATAGAAGTGTCTAAAATACACAAAAAAATCTTGCATTGAGAGGATGTCCAAAAAACAACTACATAAACAAAATTTCAATAATTTTTGGAAAACTCATTTTTGAAAGAATCAATATTGCAACAATAAATACACAAATATTTTCTTATTTTAATCAAGTAAAAGAATCAAATATTTTCTTAAATCTAAAAATTAGATTTACACTAGAATTTATGCAAATAGGTTCTAAAATTGTCATTTTTAGTGCATTGAGTGAAAATTGGAGTAAATTTTTTTTTTCATTTTGAACCACAAATTATTTCCTTGTACTATCCCTAGCTTGAAAAGATGAAGCCAGCCCCCTAGGAAAATAAGAGCCATCCAATCAAGTGTCAAAAAAAAAACTGCCCCTACCCTAGCTGTCGATCTTATTGTCCAACAAAAAAAAGTCGTTGATTAGATTGGGCACCTAATTAGAGATGAAAGATCATACTAGCTATTTGAATAGGGTTTGGGTTTCATTTTTTGGTGTTTACAATATTGTTGAGTTTGTGAGGACTAGACTTGGCAAAGCCGACAATTTTGGAGGCTTGTTTCTTCCTCGTTTTTGTTTTGGCCGCATAGTTTTTAGAGTTTGATTACAGTTTCAATGGGATTTTGTAAGGTTTATACAATTTTTATTTATTGAAATACCCTATTATAAGGGACGTGTTGTTTAGTATAGGATTTGACAATGGATTTGAGTAGTGGTCTATGGCTTTGTTCATTTGCCCTGTTGAATTTCATTGCTAAGATCATAGAATTTGTTGAATTTATTGGAGCATCGTGGACATTTGATGTGTTTAAACCCTTTTGAATGGCCATTTCAAGTTGGTTCATCTAGGAACCACCTACTACTATCGCTTATGAGTGAAATAGAGGTATGTGGCAATCTATGCACACATTTGTATTTTTGGTTGTAGTTGTATTGAGTGTTGCAGGTGTTGTTAGTGGTGATTAATCCATACGAGCTCTCAAATTTCAAATGAGTAACCATGGACGTGAATTTGATGCAATTTCATGATAATGTGGGCACATGTGAGCAGATTTTTAAGGTGCCCATTCCAATGGCAAACACAAGGGTAATGAACTAGATGCTAGTTTTGTGGCACTTGGCATTGAGCAAGTAAAGTTTCATTTGACCTATTTTCAATACCTAGAAGTGAGATGCAAAAGTCGTTGTTTGCTTTTGATCACTATTAGATTCCAGAATAGATTGAAGTTTAGTAAATGTTTAAAAGTTTGTAATTCTAATTGCAAACTTTCCAATTTTGCCAAGATGAGATGCACCTATTAGATGTTTCTTCAGGCCTTCGAGAAACCGTTTCAAGCTTGTTTCCTTCACTGTTCCCTCCGCAGTGAAGGAACGGTTGACTGTCAGGAAAAAATTTAAAAATTTAAAAAAAAAATTAATTCTTCAAATGCTGAAAAAAATTGAGAAATCAGTTGACAGCCTCCTGGCCATGTAGGACCGTTGAGGTGTCATTGCAATAATTATCACAGTATTATAACTTGTGGTCTTCTAGGGGCCCCCAAAAAAACATCTAATGAGTGGTTGTGTGCTTTTGATGAGTATCTTGTGCTGGAGTATATTGATGTTGAGTACAATTTAAGGCAAGGCTCCTCGAATTTGGCACTCATAAATATGTAATCTTGTGGACAAGTTTCTCGTTCTTGTGGGCAGAAAACTTTGAGGAGGAAGAGCTATTAGAATTAGAGTGCAATATTGCAACGAGTTAAGTAAGGGTACCCTTCTTCAGATACAATATTGCATTGAGCTATTTTGCAAAATTAATTGTGTGGTTATTTTTTTTTGTCTAAACTCAAATAATTTGAATTTGCAAAATCACATGCATTCAAATTTTGTACCCTATACATTAAAATACTTTAAAATGTTGTAATCGAAAATGGGCCGAAGTTTTGGTGATCAAGTTAGTGCGATCGAGGTTTTGTGTGAAGGTTTGAAGATGCAAAGATTTTAGGGTTCAACAGGATGAGTTTATGATGACTAGGATTTTCCTTAAAACACTTGTACCAAAAATTTTGGAATGAAAAATTTAAAAGTCCTTTTAAAAAAAAGAGTACACATGTATCTTTGTCAGAATTTACATTCAATGGAAAAATGACATGTGTATCCCTATCAAAATTTGAAAGTAAAAATTTTACAACCTATGGGGACATGACACGTGTACCCCTTGTGTTAATAAAGTGTGACCAATATGAAAAAAAACAGTCTAGTCACTATTACCTAAGAATACGCAGTAACTTCTTGCCATCACAAATCCAATCACTTTTTTAGTTAACCCAATAAGGATGCAGAGGACTAATTCTCTATGAATGATATTCAAAGAAAATGTAGAAACAAAGAATGTATACTCTTCATCCATCTCTTCATCCACCTCTTCATCCAAAAATCTAATGATATTTTCAGTTTCAAGTAATTCAAATGGATTTAACGGCCAATAGAGATTGACTATTGAAAGTTCTTCAATAAAAAAAAATTAGAGGTGATTGTAAAATCAAATTAAACCTGAAATTTTACATGCATTGATTAATAGTGGAGACCAAAGCAAACATTAGAGATTTTTATTCATAAGAGATTTTAAAAATTAGTTAGCAAACCATGTTTAATTTTTTTGTCTTTAGATTGAAGGGAAGAGGCTTTAAAATTTCACAAACACTACATGTATACTATCAACCTTATCTTAAAAAATAAGATAAGGCCTTTGCTTTTCAAAAGCAAAATTCATAAGCAAGCACAAGTAGTCCAATAGCTTAGTAAAACTTTAAAACTAACTATAGAAGCAAATCATAAAACATGGTCCAAAATATCATATTTGTGGCAGCAATACAAAACATATGGCAACCACACCTAATTGTGTCCAAGGAAGCAATAGAGCAATGTTCATTTTATTAAATTGTAGGGGTGGGTTTCTTACCCCTAAGATTTGTAAATAGAGCTTTCAATCTATCTCCAAATTTGTACAATCCATTTCTAAAGTTGAACAATTCATCTCCTTTTGAAAACCTATATAGTCTTAGTATGAAGATTCAGTCATACTAGACTGAAAATTGTCACCTCTAAAACCTCTTATACATGCAAATTCTTCAAACATTGTTTGGAGAGGCAATATACTAAAAATAGATTATGTACATTTCTATTGTTATAATCTCACAACTCCTATGCAATTTCACACTCACAACTGGTATGCATATTAATAAGCAATTTCTTTAAACATCTATATGGTTGGATTTTGAAACAAACAAACAAACAAACAAACATATTGCTTCATTGGAGATAACTATTAGTCAGCATGCTGGCTTTTTCCATTGGAAAAACACACTTGGAAATGCTTAGGCACTTACTTAGGGGTTAAGAACCAATACTAAGTTGGACTTCCACAAAATCATTGGAAGACTTCTTCAAGCCTTCTAGCTTCTCATGTTCATGATTTCGCACACGCTCAAATGCAATTTGGACCTGCACTCACAACACACACAACCTTGTTTCAATGGCCAGGGTGAATTGACCACTCGCTCGGCCCTGCGGGCAAACCCTGGAATTATTTATTTCCGCACATGAATTTTTTTGCAAAATTTTAATTCATTTTTGCGATCAGAGATCCCAAATTAGTTTCGGGAGGTCAAGAATATACCCTAGAACGGCCCAAAATAGGGGGATTTTTTTTACATGCACCACTGGTAAGGCTGAGCAAGGGGGGGTCAATCCACCCCGATCGTTTCAACAAGTTGCCAAAATTTTGTTATCCCTCCATAAATCAACCGTACCCTCCACCAAAGAAATGTACCTTTCATTTTGTAGGAGGATTATTTCCTGTAATCCCCTAATGGCATATAAAATCCGCGTATTCAATGGTTACAGATTTTTGTTTCATTGATCACATATTTCATCCATTTCTATATGGGCGTTTACGTACTCAATGATTACAGATTTTTGTTTCATTGATCACATATTTCATCCATTTCTATATGGGCGTCGCCCTCCTCATCCACTTGTTTATTTTCATAATTCTTGGCGACTGCTTTATACAAAATCTCAGATTGTTTTCTTAGTGGAGAACTAAAAAATTTCAGACTCTGTGATTGATGAGTTCTCTCTCAAATGAGTTACAGCCTACCTATTGTACCATTAACGATGGCCTTGAAAAAAATTGTATTTGTATATTGTGTGTAAACTATCAAGTGAGATTATCCGAATAAACTTCAACAAAAAAATAAAATTAGTTTCACTAATCTGTACGAAGCTTCCCCGCAAATGCAATCAGCTCTTTAAAGGTCGCCTTTTAAGAGTAGTCTACCTTAAGCCTGTTTATTTTTTTAAATAAATTACCTGTTTGTCCCAGTTGGTTCGCAAAGTAACAATGGAAAGTGACAGCATTTGTGTGCCTAGTCCACAAAGTAAACCGGTGAAGAGACCCTGCACATCAATACTTAGGTTAGCAGTCCCTTGGTTGCAGTATACGAGTATAAGGTAGCAACACCTACAAGGTAAGTACACCCAAAACCGTCACTTTTTACTACTGAGCCTAGTTGCTATTATGAAATTGGTCAAATTTTCACATATTCATGCTGGCAAATGAAAGGAGGTTCCAACGCACCAAAGAATGCCACATTTGGATATTGTATGCAAAAGTTATTAAGGGTCAAAGTTTGTTTCTGAAAGCGCTCCATACAAATAGGTACATAACTGAAATTCGAAATGTACAAACCTTCTAGATGGCGCTTTAAGGTCAGGTACCATTTAACAACATACTACCTTAACTTTCACTTACACTTATGGTCATGGAATTTCATTTCATTTGTTTCAAAAAATAAATAAAAAATGAGCTTATCTTGTTCAATGCATATATCAACTCTAGGTAGACAGGCTTACTCGTCCACCGAGGTTGAAATGAAAAGCAAGTATTAGAGCAGTGGGGACTCCAATGAAATAAAATGCGCACAAGTTGATACAAGCTCCCAACGCCTGCCGCCCACAACCCCTTGCGACACCTGTCCAGACACCAGTCCACGTAATTGGTAAGCCAACTGAGGCCAAAAAGACAACCTGTCATGTAAAAATGAAGGATGCACCTATTAGTCCAACAATAATTTTTAAGATCATTTTTTAGTGACTACCTTGGTCATTGGCCATTGTCTTTCGAGGATTAATAAATAATGATGGGGAGAGTAACTTCAAACGTTCCGATGTTGCAAGGTTGTAAGGTAGGATCACCCAAATTATGTTAGAGCATGTTCTGAAAAGGTAGTTTGAGAAAACCAAAGTGAAAAAGTAGATGTTTGTTGCACTCTCTCTAAGGTTCTAACCCTTGAAGGACCAAGGCTTTTTTTCAATAAAAAAATACTCAAAATTGCCATTTCTATAGCAAAAAGAAAAAAAATATTGATTTTTTTTTTTCCACATTTAACCATAGGATCTTACACCTAACTAGTAAGAGGATGTGTGTTAAAAAATTCAGAATTTTCTACTACATAGATTGCAAGATATATGTGTTTAAAGTGAAAAAAACTAGTTTTCCGGCACATTGTGGGATTAGATTTTTTGACTTTGAACATTTTTAACTTAAATTTTTTGCACTACAAAGTTTTGAGCCTTAAATCTTTATAATGAAGAATTGAGTTGAGAGTCTAGGAAGAAAAATTCAAAAAAATTAATTTTCAACCTTAAAATATTTGATAAGTAGAAGTAGGTATGAGATAGAAGGAAAATCTAAAATATTAATATCTTTTAGATGGAATTAAAATGCAATAATCCCAATGGTGAGATTGTTCTAACAAGAAAACTAAGCCATGTACATTTTTTTTTTTTTTAAATTGCAAAAATTGCATTCAAAATTGAATCTTACAAGTTATTTTTTTCAAGAAGATGCTCTAATTGCCCAAAAAACAAGATTGTCCATAACTTTCTTATAACAAATTCAAATGGAATGAATCAAAACTTTCTATGTGGACAAAAATGTAATCTGTAATGAAAAAAAATTCAATTTTCTTTTGTTGTCCCTCATCCCTTGTTTTAACCTTATTTGGACATAACTTTTGTTCCCAGGCACCAATTTAAAAAAAAATTATATTCCCACGAAGCTTATCAACTTTTCTATCTTCAAGTATTCCTTTCATCCCACTTTATTGCACTGTGTCACTTTATGTGATCAAAAATGAGAATTTCCCAGCACTCAATAATGCTTGTCACAGAAATTTACTTTCATTCATTGAATCAACATTAATTACCAATGTCATTGTAATTCATTAGAATGTTAATTTGAATCATTTTATAGAAAATGTCAAGAACAAACATGGAGCTCAGCAGCTCTACACACTTACTGCCACTTTTGAAAGATATTCATAATGGCAATGACAATGACCAAAATAAAGTTCTTCACCATTCATTGAATAAAAAGCCCACACTGAAGTTCCTTTCAGATAATTATAAGTTAGTGACTTTCAAAGCATGTTTTTTTTGTGACAGTAATGTATGAAATGATTTTCATTTTTTTTTGTTAGTACATTTTTGTTATCTTGAAGATTCCTAGATGATTCATTTCAACTCCTAGAAGCAACAACTAACTTACTAAACATGAAGGTCTGATTTAATTGGCACGTTGGTGTTAAAAATTGAATTTCCATGTTAGACTCTCAGGGATGCACATCACCTCCCACCATTCACAAGCTGACATGTGGCACTTTTCTCATTACAAAAATAATTTAATTTACACCACATCTGACCTTCACGGCTTCACATAGGGTACCATGGGCACTAACTTACAGACAGGGTTGTTTTTATTTTTAACTCGTACCAGAAAGGACCCCTTGAATTCCATCGAACAGTGCGACACAAGCCACAAATGGCATGAAAGTTCCCACATGATGCACCACTTCAGCATCGTTGCTGTACAACCAGCCCCACTGGGAGCGTAAGGCCAAAAGCAAGGAGCCCACTAGGCTTGCTTGAAATGCCGACATGCTCATGACTACACGCACTGCAAGCTTGGCCGCTCCTGCATTTCCAGCGCCCAGCTCGTTTGACACCCGGGTGCTGCATTTAGAAGAAGAAAAAAACTCTCGTTATTTTGTTAAACAAAAACAAAAAACAAAAACAAAAAAAACTCTCTAAGAAGTTAGAAGGTCCAAAAATTGACCCTTAAGCCTATGTATTTCATTAATGAGAGTAATAGATATTTCAAGGAACATGTCACTCATTCCTAGACACTCAAGGAACGCATCTAATACTCGATTGACCTCCTACGTTAATGTAAGCAAGAAATAAAAAGATGTGTTCATAGTCATAGAAATACTTCTTTCAAAATTGCACATACAAAGAAAAGATTTTACAGTAGAGGTAATGGATACCTTAACCCCTAAAGGACCATTGTCCCCTCGGGGGACAAAATGGATTTCGGGCAAGTTTCTATGATCTCAATTTTCAGTGAATTTTTTTGAAACTTTCCCATAAGATAGGAAAACTTATGAGCTTCGTGGGAATATAAATTTTATTTCAATTGGTGCCCGAGAGCAAAAGTTATGGCATCTTAAACATAATTTACACGTCACCGGGCAGAAAAATAAATCTACAAAAATTTGAAATTAATTTTTTAATTTTTTCCTTCTTAAAGATCATATTTTTTTTCTACATGTGAAGCTTTGATTCATTCCATTTGGATTAGTAATGTGAAAGTTATGAACAATCTTGTTTTTCGGGCAATTTGAGCATCTTCTTGAAAAAATAACTTATAGGATTCAATTCTGAATGCAATTTTCACAATTTTTCAAAAAAAAATGTTCAACAAGGTTAACTTTTCTATTTAGAACAATCTTACCGTTGAGATTATTGTGTTTCAATCCCATTTTAGAGCTATTAAAGATTTAGTTTTTCTTTCAATCTTGGACCTACTTGTACTGAACAATTTTTTAAAGAATGAAAATCAATCATGTTTTTTTTTTAAAAAAAATTCTAGACTTTCAACTCAATTCTTCAACACAATTTTTTTTAAATTCAAGGTCCATGGTGTAAATTTTTCCCCCAAATGGCATTCAAAGTCATCTGAAATTGCAGGCTAGTGTTCAAAAAAACTTTCTTTCTTCAACTTTGAATGCTAATATCTTCCAATCTGTACGGTCAAACTCCATGAAATTTTTACCACATGATACTAGACTAGTAAAGTACAAGATCCTACGGTTAGATTCTAAAAAAAGTATTTTTTTTGTTTTTTTGGATGAATGCAGCAAAAATGGCAGTATTGAGTAGTTTTTGACAGAAGAACGGCCCTGGTCCTTTAGGGGTTAAGCATTTCATCTTGGAGGATATGGGGAATTTGTTGAGAAATTGAGGTCAATGTGTTCGGAAATAAGGATGAGGAAGAATGCCAAAAGAAAAGATAATTTTTTTTCTATCAAAAACGTAGATTTTATTGAATATAAATGTAGATTTTAATTTTAATTTGGACCCATTCCAGTCTCATAGATTCACCTAAAACAATGAGTGGACAAGAAGGCAAAAAAAAAGAATCTTTTTCAATGAATAGTACTTTCAACTATTGTTCACTATAGGTCACCCTATAAAGCCATTACAAGGGGGTTGTCTAAAATAGGTATCTTACCTTATTGTTAATTAATCTTGAAAGGACAATAAAGTGATTGAAAAAGTGGTTGATGGATGACTTTCTAGAAAGAAAGAATCCAACCTATTGGTCAAAAAATCAGATCATTTATGACAAAGTGTCTTGGTGATAGGTTTCATATTTTCATTACTGTAAAACTCTCATCATTTAACCTTAAAAGGATGAAACCTACCACCGAGGTACTTTGCTAAAATGATTTATAGCCCAATAGGTGCATTCTTCATTAGTTTTTGTAGTAATCTAAAAAGTCATCCATTGAGCACTTTTTGGCCTCAACATCCTTACATGATTAATCAATGCTGGATAGTTTTAAAGTCAACATGTTGTTTGACAAATTCTCATGTATTTTACGTTAGGGTTAGATTCAATAGATCTTAGACCCCATACAAAATCATTTCTTTTTGGGTTGAATATCTTTTCATTCATTCAATTTATAATTTTCGGGATTTCATTTCAAAAAATTTAGAATATTTCATGACCTTCATCAAGGTCCTCCCAACTTTACTGTGGTACTTAGGGCTTTACAGAATCCTTCATGACTTTAAGCAGTAGGGTCCTTCCAGTTTAGTAAATTAGCAAAAGGATTGGTTAAGTTTCAATCACTTTCAAATTCTTTCAAAAAGAGATTGTAATCATTGAAAACTAATGTACATACCAATGCGATTGCTTTATAAATGTAAGAAGTCCATGGAATACATGAGCTTACTAAGCTTAGTCCATTTCCTCCCTCAAAAAGAGATTGAAACTTATGAGTATTTCACGGACTTCTTACATTTATAAAGCAATCGCATTGGTATAATTATACATTAGTTTTCATTTATCATCAATTTTTTCTGGGGATACAAATTATTTTTATAAATATTTTCTACACAGAACTATTCAATTATGCCACGTTATGATTTCTCAAAATTTCATTACATGCCATATTTAACTATATTTTGAATTATTTTTTAACAAATCTGGCTTGAGTGTAGGGTACATCCCATTTGACATAAATTGTCATTGACCTTTTCTGAACTTGCAAACAGATCAAGTAAGTTATAACATTCTCTCATCTTCATGAATACCATTTTCACAAACACCATAATTTTAATCTCAATTCAAAATTCAAAATGAGCCCCTCAAACCTAGATAATGTACAAAATGAGGGAGAGCTTGGGAAGGACATAAACTTACCTTGCAGCAGCACTGAGCCCAAAGGGTATCATGTAGTTTACTGAGGTCATAGTCATGCTGCAATACAATACAATATAATTGGTCAGTCCCCCTAGAGCTTGAGATCAAGGACCTTCATTAGGATGTATGCTTTGAATATGATTTGAGGGGCTGGGGTTTTATGGTTCAGGGTAGCAGTGAACACATAGTCACTGGATACCAATCATTACAAAAAAATCTCAACCCAAGAAAGGGTTGCAAGAGAACATGCAGTGGGTGCAATTATATTTAAAAAATTATTAAATAAAAAAATAAAAAAATAAGTAAATGTTTATATTATATTTGATAATTTTTAATTTTGTTATTAATGATAATAGTATTGTTTAGATTTTTAGATTTTTTTTATTAAATGAATAAAAAAACATTATTTTTATTTTCCTAGTATTTGTATTGGAGGCCAAAAGTTAAACGGCCTTGTTCATACCTTAGATTTTTTTGTAATGTATGAAGATATATGAAGAATATAGTATAGAATATGGAGAGGAAGATTATATGTTCTAGTTTTGTTCTTTTTTGAGTGGTATAATGTTTTTCCATTAATGACCTTTGTAATCAAGTTGATAAGTTTTGGATAAGACTCATCTTGTCCATTGAATTTGTATTGAGTAATTTGGAAATAAAGCCTCTGTATGAAAATAAAATCCTTTTAAGTTGCTCTTGTGGCTCCACATGCCATTTTCTATAACAAGATTCTAAATGCATTTGTTTTCATGTTACCTAAAGTGGATGCACTTTGGATTGACAGATTGAGAATTCTAGCTTGGTAACCATTACAAAATTCTCTAAATTATAAGTGGATCATATTTGGAAGTCAAAGGGGGATTCAAGTTAGATTCTCTTTGCATGCATTTTGGGGAGTTGAATTTTAGGCAAGAGTCTAGATGGGACAATTTTGGAAACATGTCACAATTAGGTGTAATTACCTTGGTCCACGGAAAACAAAAAATTGATATACAATGAGTGAAATCTAATTCTTTGGAGACCCACCAGACTGACAAAGTAGAGATCTCAAGTTTGGGGTTTGGTAAAAGGCCCGCGGATAGCACAATAACCTCGAAAGACCAATACTCCAAACTGCAAACAAAATTGATGAAATTTTGTCAAAGGGACAAGAAAACAAGAGCAAAAACTCACTCACATTACAGAGTGAGAACTGTCATCTAGCGTCTAAAATTTGGTTGTTAGGTGCCAATACAATGAAATTGACGCCAGAGAACCACCAATACTGACTGATAGATAGATCTCCCCATAAGCTCGCAAGCCCACTGTCACCCACATCAACTAGTTCAGCGCGCTTACCAGATCATGGCACAAGAAGGAACCGCGAGTTTGAGAAACCCATACAAATCCTCCAAAGCTTCCCTGGAGAATCCCTTCCATGTTTCATTGCACACCCCAGAGAATTTCACGTACAGAATCAGCAGCACGGCGTTGATCCAGAAAGACAAGCTGGTGGCCATAGCCGCCCCACGGAAGCCCCACCCGAGCAGGAAAATAAACGTGTAGAGAATGGCTGCGTGCATGACGAGCGTCACGGCGGAGCACACCAGCATGGGGATCACCACGCTCTGCGTTTGCAGGAACTTCACGACGGGCTCCAAGAGCCCGTAGCCGAACAGGCTGGGCAAGAGGTACAAGGCGTATTCTCCCGCCTTCTCGGCTATCTCGGGTTCCTGGCCGGCGAGTTTTAGAATGTCCGACATGTAGAGAAACCCGAAGGACAGGGGTAGGCAGGTGGTGAATGACACCAGCAAGGCTCGTTGGAGGTAGACGCCCAGCATGTGGTGGTTCGTGGCGCCGTAGGCTTGGCCGCACAGCGTTTCCAGGGCACTTCCCATGCCCAACTGAACGTGTTGATCACAACGTCAATATCGATCAATGATGGTTAGCATGCATTACAAAGTGTTTACATTGGGTTAAGTCTGAATAGTGTCTGCGACCAATCCTACTGGTGTGCGTACGTACGTACAAATGCTCTTGACTGGGACTCGACCAGAAGTTCAAAGTAGAGAGGAGGAGCCTCGATCTTACCAAAACTGTCATCTAGCGTTCGCAAGCAATAATTTCCGATTCAATTACTCTGAACGTTCAGAAACGCATCATTCATGTAGCGCTTTTGCGCCTGCATGTAGACATTCTTTCGAGTACAATTGCACTACTAGATAGGAACTCATTGGTTCTATCACAGATGTCTTGAAAGAATCCCTACCATGGCAGAGAGGACGCATCCAACACCGCAGCTGGCAAAGTAAAGCCGTTCTTGTAGCATTCAAAAGCGATTACTCAGGGCTATTCATGAACGGACTGTCCAAGTCTTCGGTTGGTGTTTCATCGATCGAGTTGTAACCAATCTAGTGCAAGTACGTATTCTGTGGTACTGGGATTCAACAATTCTAGCACAAGTTCCAAATCAAGGAGAGCAAATCCACAGGGAGAAAGGCAGGGCGTTACCCGGGGCTATTATATTTCAACATGAAACTTCCCCCTCTCACCCAATTTTCTTAAAACAGTAAGTTTGAGGTTCCCCCCTCTCCCCCAACTTTCTTAAATTAGAAAGTTTGAGGGGTGGTGGTTAAAGTTTTATGTTGAAATATATTACCCCCCGGTAACGCCCTGCCGTTCTCCCTGTGATCGACAAATCTAGTGCGTCAGCTAGCTGTCAGAGACTCAGAGCGTCGTCAATCTGGAGTCCACACAGCTGTTAATACGCACAATTATTCGTGAACAATGCCTGAGTGGTGCTCCAGCAATAACAATCATGCTAGGCTGACAGGTGAAGATCGAGTTACAACACAAGCTCACCAAGACGTAGTAGCCCATGGCTCCAGCCAGAGATGTGGCGATGGAGGCACTAGCAAGCTCCAGCTCCCCGAGGTGTCCCAAAAACATGACCGACAACACCGTGATGGAGTATTGCAACAGGTTGACGCAAATCATCGGACCTGCGATCCAACATTGCCGAATCACTTCTTGGGACAAGCTGCACCTCTTCGACTGCAACATGCAGAACCCTGGTTGTAACGACATCTTTGAAACTTGTGCAAAAGTCTCACTGGTTGAACCGACATCCAAGCTTTCCACGCCGTTTTCACTTGTCTTCAGGGTAGTTGACAGGGTATCCCAATGTCGGCTAGAATGTAGTTTATATATTGACTCTGGCATGGATCGTGTGGAGCAGGCTTTGAATGTATCAGCAGAAGCTACTTGTGAGGAAGTTTGAGTAAAAGCTTGAGTAGGTATCTTACTTTTAAAACCAATAAAGTAAGATACAGCCTGTGGTACAAGATACTACATGGATAGAGTCAATGCTAGTGTAGCTCTTTGTTAAATGATGTTTCAACATATTTGTAATGTCAAAAATTAGTATGCAAATTGTAGTTGTGAAGTCTATGCAAAGTGTAGATTTCATCATTTAGAATCTATCCAATTTGTATATTTTTGTAGATTCTATAATCGTCTTATTGCATAGACTTTAGATTATTATACCCGTCAAATCTATATTTTGTAGATTTTTAAAATTTGTGTATTTTAAGGAATTCTAGTTTTTTGGAAATCCAACATTTTCATAGATTTTCTCACACTATCAGATCCTTGAAAAGAAAACATCTATTATATGTAGTGTCACGACCCTTATCAGGACTCTTATCACATAATCGTCACATTTTTATCCGAGCGAAATATCATCCAATTATTTATCTGACGTTCATGACGCATCCTAGAGTACCGCTAGCATTCCTGTGATTAGTCATACACTCGTTTTGCAGGCTAATTACTACAGTACAAACTTTATGTAAAATTCGTGACGCATTCCAGTCGAGACGCCCTAAATTAAGTACTCTCTTTTCGATTCTGTCGCTTAATTGCTGCAGAAGCCGCTCTGGAATCTCTGGAGTGTTTCATTAAGAATTGTTAATTGGTCAGTAGAACTACCGTCAAGAAGACCCTTCACTTATGCTGGACGTGGATCTGAAATGTTTTCCTCTTTAAATTTGACTCCTTCAAGCTAAATCAGAAAAGACCGCCTTGTAGTGACTTGAATTGTTGGAGAGTGCTCGGTCGACTGACTGGAAATCCGTGACAATGGGTGCGCGGTAGAAGTCACCTCGAGATGGAAACGAGACCACGGGAGACGAGTGAGATGCAACCTTGAGCTGAATCACGGCGACTCAGTCGCAGAGGAAGGTCCATTGATTTCGTCATTGTCCATAAAAATCTCTAACCTCGATAATATACAGTATGTATCAAACACTTGATCGGGTACCAAGTCATTCAGCAGTTCCTGCTCTCTCTCTAGCTAGAATTACTACGTACTGGGGCAATCAATATCGACATCCTAGCTAGTTAGTACTCCAGGATATATCGACGTACCCGTGCAAGGAAGCAGGCCACATTATCCTTAACTTCAGTATAAGGAGCTTGAAGTCGAAGGTTTGAAGCTCGACAAAATACGAGGCAGCGTCGGTCGGGGTTCAGCACATGTGCACAGTCACCAAGATCATCATTCTTCCAGAATTGTTAGCATTGGTACTGTATAATTATAGATTGCAGGTAATTTTAGAGGTTTCAGTCAGAACTGTGACTAGCTACTGCTAGCTAAAATCTTAGAGATTTTGAGTTGACGACGACTATGATGAATTAATGGGTCTACGTTGGTGGTAACTTAATTAAGATAAGGGTTTCAGTCTGTGCATCTAGAGTGTCACGTATGAGGACCTTGAGAGCTAGATCGACTTGCGACAAGTGCAGTACTGTAGCTAGAACGTACGATGGCAACAAGAGCACTTATCAATAAAGATTTCATTCCAAAGCTCCATAAGATACTTGTGTAGCTCGATGTGTGCATGCAGAGGAGTACGTGGGTTGCTGTGACAACGGCCACGCAAGTCAGCTACAGTGGTGGTCCAATGACAAGAGAATCGCAAATGGATGACGCCTCAGTTCAGTGTCTGGATGTCGGTTCAGGTGTTTCAGTTTCCAAAGTCCAAAGTCTGATAAGTTAATCACCCCAAAGTCCAAACTTTTTAGTGTCGCAGCATCAAACTTCAACGAGATTGAGCTAGCGCCGCCGAGTTTTCACGCAGGTATCATCAGCGCCTTGAGAAGAATGATGTAAAGTAGAGTAGATCGAATGGCATTACGACATTACGTGGAATTATTGGAATCACAATTAATTGGCTCTGACTAGCTGTGCCAAAGGGGAGGAGGTAGATTAGAACCTTCCTGAACGAGACTGAAGTACTGAACGAGACCTATTGTCAAGGAAGTTCATCCAAAATGGTAGGGTATGGGCAATTTCGTTAAAATGGCGGTATTCTATGTGCTATTTTTAGATTGCTCTAATTTGAACTGTAAAAGTGTCATCTAAAATATATATAGATTTTAGAAATCTAAAATAGGTGTAGATTTTAGAAATCTAAGTTCAAGTATAAATTGAATTCATCTAAAAAAGGTATAGATTTGAGGCATCTAGGATGGGTGTACATTTCAAATCGTCCGGTCTAAACCGTCAAAACTATCTATTATTCCTCGGAAAGTCCTCTGCAAAGAAGGGTGCATGGGCTTTGTTTAGACCTATGGTGTGAAAATGCTTGAATTTTGAAGTTTTTACGAATTAAAGTTTTTCTAAAATTATTTTAATATTTATTTTATGTGGCAACGGCACAAACACAACATTAACTTACACAACTTTAAATGTGCTGGATGCCAAGGAATGAGTTCTAAATTTCCTTTTAGAATATGTTTTTGAGGGGTTGTTACATAAGACAAGGTGTCAATTAACCCCTAAACATCTGAACAACGTTCTTTTGGCAACATAGCAATTTTGGGCAACTCACTACAAAGTACAAACGGAGTTTTTATTTATTTTGAAATTTTCACACAATATGGGAACAAGGAGTAGCTTTAAGAGTTTAAGGCCTAACAATTTTCATAACTTTTGACTACATGGTTCAAAAGTTATTGCATAATATGTAATTTTTAGTGTACATCGGGTAGTCCGGGTAGATAAAAAACTTCTTTAAAAATCACTTTTAAAAAAAAAAAAATTTGAAAGTGATTCTCTAGATTTTTATGTATGTGGTAAACTTTGAATCATTCTATTTTGATTAATGAGATGAAAGTTATGAGGAATTTTAGTTTGGATTAGTTTGTGGATAGTTCTCAGGAATCTCTACTCTAAAATAAACTTTGAAATCCTTTATTTAACTCAATTTTAAATATTTTTTGAAAAAAATTAAAAACATTAGGTGTATATTGTTTATTACAACATTACAAGCATTGGGATTGGCATTTTTCAATTCTATAAATAAATTGTTGACAATTTAGTATTTTTAATCATTCTCTACTTCTTTCTACTTACTATTTTTTTCCTATATGTTGTACAATTCCAAATGATCTAAAATTTTTCAAGCATGTAGCCAACTTGACTTGAGGAATGATTCCAAAGAGTAACCACCATTTTGGACATTTTTTCATACAAATGTGACCTTGTGAAGTGCAGCTGCCCGTATTTTCACAGGGCCAAAAAAGGGATTTTTGCCACTTCAAACGTTAATATCTTGCAATCTACACGGTGAAAAATTCTGAAATTTTTTCCACATCTTCTCTAACTATTTTACTACAAGATCCTACGGTTACATTTTTCTGTAAATGTTTTTCATCTAAAATTTGGTGCTTGTAAATGCAAGGGCAGTTTTAGAGTAGTTTTGGTGAAAACATAGTCTATGACGTTTCTAAAGGGGTTAACATGTGGCATAGGAATTCAATTACCATTGCATCCAAAGTGGCACCCCTATTTTTAAAGCAAAACTTGGAAAGCCTGCGCTTGAATGTAACCCAATTAAAGAAAGCTTGAAACTCAACCTCTACCAATGGTTTTTGTTTTGTTTTGGAGAAAGAGACAGTTGTTTCTTCAATACTCATGTAGTATTTGGGAAATACTTGGTGATATCTATATCAAAACTAGGTGATATCTAGGTAAAGTCTAGGTAAAATTTGGCTACTGCTTTGAAAAATACAACAACAATCTAGCTATTTTGATCCAAAAATAATAGCCAACATCTTCTGACTATAGCCAATTGGTGAAAAATTATGCATAAAAAAAATAGTGACTTTTACCGTAGTTTCTTTGATTTCTGCCTCCCAACTCTAGCCCATGTGAAGCTTATGTAGGGCAATGGTTAGTTTGGGGGGTCCAAAAAGGATTGTTTGAATGGAAAATTTCATTAAAGTGGTGGTATTCTATGTGTCATTTTAAGATCGCCTGGTCTGATCCGTAAAAGTGACATCTAGGATAGGTATAGATTTCAAAAATGATTGTACATTGATTTCAGACGGAGTGATTTGAAATGTAGAAGTGACATCTATGACTCATGTAGATTTCAAACATCTAGAAATAATATAGATTTTAGAAATCTAGGGCAATTTGTTCATTTCAGACCACTTGATTTGAATTGTAAAAACTACCAAAATTGTGAAATTGTCCATTTTAACAAAATTGTCCATCTATGGAAAATTTAGCCCATCCCTTACGTTTTGCTACTAAATACACCAATGTCTATGATCGTATTACTACAAACTAAATGGTTTCAAACAAGGTATATCCTTCATGTGTACACTACAATTAATTTAAAACCAGACAAAGAAGTTTTGGCTTGTCCGGATTAGTCCTTTCATGATGAGAATGAAAAATTGTCTTAGTAAGGTAGGAGGTCTATAAATTGCCATTTAAGAACTGAAACTGAATTTTAGAAAGGTGAAATTTCTTGAAATATTTTTTAGTAAATTTTCCTTGAAAGACAAGTGGAATTGGCATCTAACCCAAGTCAATTCAAATATTTATTGGAGCTTTATGGAATTACTTATGAGATTTTGAAGTTGAAATAGCATAGGGCTCTAAAATTGCCCACCTCCTAAAATGTACACTACTTGTACATTGTTGAAGGCTATGGAAAAAAAACATGTAAAAAATAGTGTACATTTGAGGAAGTGGGCAATTTTAGAGCCTATGCACTTTTAGAACCTCCTACCTTATTACTGGTAAAAAGAAGTCAAAAGGAATGATCCAAACATGTAAATTCAATTTTTGTATCTCCAAATTTGCACTATAAGTTTGAGAAATTTTATTAAAATGACAGTATTCCATGTGCCATTTTAGACCACTTGGTCTGAACTATAAACATTACAAAAAATCTAAACCTTGCAAAAAATTGCCAATTTTTTGCACCCTCCTTGTACAATTTCGATGTAATTAGGAAATTTTTTATTTTTTTATTTTTTTCCCAAATTTGATGTGGCACTAGTGGTGCCTATTAGCACCACATCAGACTGGTGACTTTTAAAATATTTTCTTAGTTTTTTTATATTAAAAAAATATATTTTTTATTTTTTCTATACTTGCACTACATGGCTGCCGAAAATCAAACACTCGTAGCCTTTTGCAAGGTTCAAATTTATGGTAATGAGGGACATCTAGGATAAATGTAGATATTAAAAATCTAGGATATATATATAGATTTTAGACTGCATGGTTTGAACTATGAAAGTGCCTTTTCTGACTTATATAGATTTCAAATATCTCAGAACTATCCTAGATTTAAGAAATCCAAGATAGTTGTACATTTCAAACCGTCCAATTTGAATTATAAAAACTACCAAAGTTGCAAAACAAAATTATTTTTTAAACAAAATTGCCCATAAGTGTATGTTAAGTCACATTGATAAATTATGTTAAATCAAAGTGTGTAGTAATGATGTGAAAATAGTCCATAAAAGACTTTAAAAAGGATATTTTCCGTTTGGAAAGCGTACACTTTAAAAAGGATATGTTCTGTTTGGAAAGCATACACTTGTGTGAAAGTGGTTAGAAGTATCATCATTTCCATTGGAAAGAAAATGATGGTAAAAAAAAATAAGGGTAAAGGAAAGAAAAAGAAAGTGAATGAAAGGAAAAGAAATGATGGTAACCAATAAAATGCTTAGAAGTGCATGACGTATGTAAAGAAGTACATCAATATTTTTTTGATGGCTTTGAGGGTGGAAAGAAGGGAATAAAGACACAAGGACATATGTACTTGAGGGTGTATATACTTATATGTGCAGGTCCCCATTGGTGAGGGAGTTCTTTAGCCAAGTGCAATGATCATTGGAGGACATCTGGTAGTTTGCTTGCATGAAAATGTGCAATTACAGAAACTAAAAATTAAAAAATAATAAAAAATAATAAGATTTTTTGGCCCACGTGATCACGGGGTGCGTCATGTAGGATTGGGGACTAAAACTTTGATTTCAAAAATAATTTTCTTTTCAAAGACAAAAACAAAAACAAACAACTTTTTTTCCTTAGATTTGCATATTGGCTGAAAATCAAATTGCCCTTCATGTGGGGGACACATTTTCTCTAAATAAATGTGTTACCAAAAGTGCAGATACACTTGAAGACATGGCTATATAATCTTACACCAGTGGAACACTTGAGAAAACAAAACACAATCAAGTGTGTGCAAGTACATGTATACTCAAGGGTATGTGAACATGCCCGCTGACTTTCAATTGGTTGAGTCTAGTTGGCTCTAACTTGTGTTTGTTTTTTTCATTTTATCAAGGGGGTCCTATTGGTGATAAAATTGAAACTTTAAATAACAAATAACAAATCAGTCTATTCAATTGAAATCCCAGCCTGAACCAAAATCCAATCTGTGCTTTGTTCCCTGTAAAGTTCCCCAACCAGTTCCCAATTGCATTCTCACTGGGTTTTTTTTTTTGGCTTTATAGTGCCAGATTGCACCCCAAAAAATAATAATTTGGCTAAAAAATGACTAAAGTTTTTTGCCATAAAATTTCAAATTAAAAGAAAATCTTGGATGAAATTACCAAATTGTGGATGAAAATAGAATTATGGACATGTGATATGTGCTAATGTGATAGTTTTTGTCCAATATGTGGATGAATGTTGAAATTTGGAGCACCCCTAGAACATTTTATATTGCCACTTTGGCACTTCATAAAAACTGAAAAAAAGTCCTAATTCTCACCTCCTTCGGCTCCAAGATTCCCTTCCCCTTTGCAAGAAAAAGCAAAATAGGCAAGTGACATGTGTTCTACTTTTGAAATACAGGTAGAACCTTTCTTACTATATACTCCTTTAGTGCATAATATGTAGTAAGAAAGTTTGGAGAGAGTAGGTGGGCCTATGCTTGATTCAAGATGGAAGGACATGTGGTGTGCGACCTCTCTAAATACATAGAACCTCTCTTAGTGCATAGTCCTGGCACCATGCACTAAGAGAGGTTCTACCTATAATACTTTTGAAACAATCAGGGTTGCACTTACACCAAGCTTTTCCCCTGCCCATCACAACCTTTGCATTTTTGGCGATTTACAATATTTTTACTAAAAATACATAGCATTATATATAATTGTTAGCTATTTGTATCAATGACAATGACAATGACAAAGGAAGAATAAGGCAATATATTGTAATTTTTACCCAATTTTTCTTAAATTAACATAGTAGGCCCATTTTTCAAGTAGCAAGTTGGTGATATATAGCCACAAATTAAAGTAAACTCTAATTTGCACCAATTGGTACATTCACAACACAAGTAGCCATAGAAATTGTAACTAGTACTTAGCTTTACTTAAATTCACTCCCAAAGTCTATTCCATTCAAATATTATTTGCAATTTTTATAGGAGAAATTTCCATAGTCTTAACACGTAAAGTTCCTTGACTATGTTTTCACCAAGAACGTTCCAAAACTACCATTTCTAGTACAAGTACCAATTTTAATTTTCTTAAACATTTTTGGACACACGTAATTGTAGAATCTTGTAGAAAAACACATTCTTGTAGTACACTAGTTTGAGAAGATGTAGAAAAAATTTCAGAAATTTCCATTGTGTAGATTGCAAGATATTAGCGTTTGGAGTGACAAAAATCTTTCTTTTGGCTTTGCAAAAAACTAGCCAGCTGCACTTTACAAGGTCACATTTGTATGAAAAAATGTCCCAAATGGTGGTGCTTCTTTGGATTCATTCTTCAAGTCAACTTGGCTACATGATTGGAATTTTTAGATCATTTTCAATTGTACAACATACATGAAAAAATAGTAGGTAGAAAGAAGTAGAGAATGATTCAAAATACTACATTGTTGAGAATTTAGTTATGGAATTGAAAAATTCCAATCCCAATGGTTGTAATGTTGTACTCCCTCCGTCCCAAAATGATCTTCTTGGCTATAAAAAATTGTCCCAAAATGATCTTTATCTTATGACGAGGAAGAGCCCGGGAAATGAAACATAGTTGATTGTAAAGAAATTCCACCCCCAATGATGAGCGAGAATATATATATTTTTAAATTAGAAATAGTCCATATTGGGAACAGTCATTGTACACTTTCTGTGAAGCAATTTTGGCACAAGAGAGTAATGTAGCTGGGCAACATTTTCAATGGAAGGTGACACGCTGTCTGTCTATCATGCCTTCAATCTCTCAACTTAAACAGTAAGAGCATCCCCACAGCAACAACACAAGCCGCAAATCCGGAGACTGGTTGGGCCAAGCTAAAATGATATGCCCCGCTGCAGGCACTGGGCTGGCCAAAAGTGGGTCGGCTGCGGCTAAATGTGTTGAGCAGACACACAAATAAGATAAGGCTGCCCATAACCGATCAAATAAGCATCTGTGGGACAGATGGGTAATAGTCGAGTGTAATGGAAATTTTTCCTGTGTAGGAACGTAGAAAATACTGTGATTGCAAAATTTTCAGAATTTCATTTGCAAAACTGAAATTTCTGTGAATTTTAGGAGGCATAAAGTGTTCCCAACCCATACCCAACATTTAGAGTTCTGCAATTCCAATCATAGACAAGATTACTTCCTGCTCTTGTGTACAAATTTCAAAATAAACACATGGCATGTAATAATTGTTCCTTGCAGCCTTATATATTGTGCTCGTGATTAAATCTGGTAGTCCACAAAAACAGCTTACTTGGTTGGAATTAGATTATCTCTACATGTTGGAGACTCATCCCTGGTGCAGCTTGACAATGCCTGGGTGTGTCACAGATGTGTCAGAAAATAGTCTTCGGGGTATGGTGCACAAAAATTGAGGCTGATTTGAAGGTACCAACCCTAGTTGGCGCTCATGAGAATTCAAATATATTTCATTTATCTTTTTTAACAAATGAAATACTAACAAGCATTTTAGTGTAGTCCGAAAATAAAAGTAATTGAGTTTATCATCTTGTTTTGAATTTCTTTGAATGAAGAGAAACGCACTATATACACATGGGGTGGTAGGAAGTAGAACAATCCATGTGGGATATGTTAATTGAAATTTATAGGAGCTTGAGCACTCATAGTGAAGTCAAATTAATATATCTCACATGTATAGTTTGTTCTACCTCCTACCACCCTCTATGTATATAAAGAGATTCATTTCATATTTGAAAACTTGAAAGCAAGTAGAATATACATTTGAAGCTATGTGATGTAGATTTTAAATAGATCCAAATGCAAATCCTTTATATTTCAATTTCTAAAGTGGTAAACTTCTTTTGAATGCTTACTTGACTTCACGTGCCCTCTTGGAGTGTCAACTATGGGGACATGAGAAATGGCCCGGTCTTCAAATTTGTGCTGCAAAACCACACTTGTTGTGGGGTTACTCTAATAGTGTAACTTATTGTACACAACTTTTCAAGGCCATCATCTTGTTTTTGTTTTCTAAACAAATGAGACGAAATTTTATTGCCAAGAAATAGGGCATGCAAACCAATCTCGTGTGGCTTAGCTAATTTGCCTATTTTTTGAAAAAATTTCATGTACAACATTCAAATAGAGTTGTACTAAATGGATGGAAGAAAGCCTTTCTACCAATGTGATGACCAAAGATGCAAGGCCAAAAAAATGTAGGATAAAAATTTGGAATTCCATTAGCTACAAAAACTCCCAAGTCATCAATAGGAGACTTTGAATCCACATTGTTGTTCTTTTCTTAACCGGTAAAGGACATGCCCTCCAATGACCAAGATACTCAACATAATGCTCCAATTATTGAACCACTAGGTGCATTCTTTGTTCTACATTGAATAGTGAAGTCATCGATTGGACAATTCAGGTACTCTATATGCTTCAAGGATTAAGAAAATTGTAAATATAAGAGGAGGAAGAAGGGAAATTACTCTCAGAATTTGACAAAGAATACTGAAATATTATAAAGGTCAATTCTTTTGTCAAAATCTTACCTATTTAAAAAAAATCATCCAAATTTTTTCCTGTTATATTTTCATCCATTTTTTCCATCCATGATAACCTCTAAAATGAACTAATCTTATTAAAATCTTACATGTAATGTATAGTTTTAATGAGGTAAGTTAATTTTATAATATATGATGGATGAAAGTATGTAAGTGATGGATGAATGAAAAATTGATGATTTGTTAGACTTGCTTGTGTTTTAGGGTGCTTGTTGGACTACCACCAAGGAAACCCAAATGACTCGTTGGACAATAGTTAATGTAAATACACCTTAAAACAACCACTTCAACATTTGAGCACGATTTCTATTATTGTGTACTCCATAATAGATTGTCTTAGTTTCAATTAGGTCTTATTGGTAGGGATTCAAAACTCTCCTTATATAGTTATATGTATTGCGGACAATGTATGAATAAATTAAGAATTTCTAAGGTATACCATACAATTTTGATATGTTTTAAAAATCAATCATACACTTTGATGTTCAAGAAGTGTATGTTTTAGGCATAAATCTCTAGAAGTTAGTTTTGCACCATGTTCCATTATAATTAAGCTACATCGATATACATTCTCAACTTACAAACTCTGGAGAAGGTACAACAATGACCCTACATATCATTGCTAATGTAGCCATTGTCACTATAGCTTTACATTGGGTACTTTCAAAGTTCATTAATGTGTAGTTGCACATGAGATTGTGAGTTGGCTCACAAAACAATTGTCTACAAAGTCATTGGTGAGTCCCTTTGTAATATTTTTAAGAAACTCTCAAGTTTGAAAATAGAGTGTTCTCTAATTTATATTTTAAATTGTGTTATTTTAATGAAATTTAGATCTAGAGTAAGAAATTTTATATTTATTTCACTATTATATCCAATAAAAAATCTTTCAATTGCACTTGTGTCCTAGGACTTCTAGTTTGTCTTAAACATTAATAGGAGCCCTCTCTTGCTCTAAAACCAAGACACAAAGATGTGAAGACATTTCATAATTTTTTTGAACCCTCTTGAGTTAAAATGTCTATTTATCTTGAATTTGTAAGTAGACAACTTCTCTTACAATTGTCTTTCAAGATATTGGACTTCTAATCACATCTATTGCTAAGAGTAAAAATTAAAATTTTTCATTTCTATTGCAAATAGTACCAAAGTTAAAAAAAATTCATATATGAAATGGTGCCAAAGACATTTCAAAAACTTTGATTGCTTACATTGCAAAATATTTGCATTCAAAGTGAAAAACAAAGTTTTATAAGACTTTACTTGACTAGGTTTTTTCCTTTTGAATCTTCTTTAGAATTTTTACATTATTGATTATGATTTTCTAGTCTTTTAAGCTTTGATCGTGTAGATTACAAGATATCTGCATTTAAAGTGAGAGAAACAAGTTTTTTTACATCTTGCTTGACTACCTTTGGAGGCTTTCAACCTTTTTGACTTAAATTTTTTTGCTTCACTAATTTTGAATTTTCAAGATTATATGATGAAGAATTGAATTGATAGCCTAAGAAAAGAAATTAAAATAAACACACACTTAGTTTTCATTCATTAAAAAATTGTAAAGTAGAAGCAAGTTCAAGATTGAAGGAAAATCTAAACTATTAATAGTTCTAAGATGGAAATGAAATACACTAATTCCAACAATGAGATTGTTCTAGGAAGAGATCTTAACCTTGTGAATGTTTTTATATGAAAAATTATGAAAACTAACTTGTTTTCAAAAATGAATCCTACAAGTTTTTTTCTCTCAAAAAGATGCTCTAATTGCCCAAAAAATAAGATTGTACATAACTTTTGCATAACAAATCCAAATGGAATGAATCAAAGCTTTCCGTGTAGATAAAAATACAATGTATACAAAACAAGATTTTACGTTTTTTTATTTAGAATTTATTTAGGATTTGGGCTCTTTGTGCCATAACTTTTGGTCTTGGACACTGATTGAAATAAAAATTATATTTTTGGAAAGCTAATGTTTTTTTCTATCTTTAAAAAAAATTCAAAATATCACGACAAATATTGAAACCATAAGAGCTTGTCCAAAATCCATTTTTTCCTTGAGGGGATGTGGATGCTTATTTATCCACCCTTGGTAAATAGGCAAATACAACCAAGTTCTAGTTCTGGGGTAAATTCCTATCCTAGTGGGTGCCTAACGTCGGTCCATTGTGCCTTCCAAGCAATGAATCTTTGCTAATATCCTATGTCTGTCTTTCTAATTGTGGTCCTAGGGGATCAGGGTTGACTACTTCCAACGCTAATTGTTATGCTATGAGGTTCTATGCTTAAGGCTTTCCAAGTCTAATCTAGCTTTTTAAAGCTCATCTTTCGTCATTTCTAAAAACTTAAAGCTTGCCTAATTTGGACACTCTGTTGAAAAGCTATAGGTGGATGAAGTTTTGGCCATTTGGCCCTCTAAAACTTCATCCACGATTTTCTAAGAGCTCCTACTTCCAAATGAGGGTGAGATTTTACCTACAAACTGACTTCCTATGATCTAGCTAAGTTCCAAGTTCCGACTTGGATGGATGAAAATTTCCAAAATTCATCCATTCTAGGCCCTAAATTTCATCCATCCTATTCTAGGCCCTAAATTTCATGTTTTGAGTCCTAACTCCGATTCCTACGTGTCTTATATTTTTAGAAACCTTTTGATGTCTATTCTACGGTTACTCACTCAAATCTGACTTGAACTATGTCCTTCTAGCACCTAGCTCTCCGCCTACCGAGGAATTTGGCCCCTAACGGTTGGTTTAGGAAGGAAAGTCTAAGGTCTTACCCTCGGTTGGAGGCCCAAGATTAAGTTGGACAAGTCCCCCTCCTCTGCCATTGCAAGTGGGTTGTGTGGCCAACCCATGATTTAAGTGCCCCGCAACAATCAATCTTTATGGTCATGAAAAAAGGGCCCAATTTTTCCTTTGTTTTCTTTCCACCTTAGTCCGCGTGTCCCCTTGATTGAAGTAGTTAGGCACTACCAATTTGTTACGTAGTTCTAATTATGGACTAACTACCTCTTATGCCCCCAACCTACCCCTTACGTGTTAGTTTATCCTAATGGTGGAGGCGGATTCTCGGGATTTCTCCCTAATATCTTCCTAACTTCTACTATCTAAGCCTCCTTTCCCTTCTCTCACAGGAGTGGAAGTATACTAGATCCCACCCACTTTCGGCAAATCCACTATGTATAAAATTTCCAAAAAGTACTAAAATTGTACTAAATGTGAATTTTTCTAGGTGAAGATAAAAAAAATTGAAATTTTTGAAGCGAAGCCATTCTAGGACTAGGTGCAAGCATCCTGAATCTAAATTAGATATACGAAAAACGTACTTTTTGAGAAAGTTATTCTTTGCCAAAAAATTAGTACCATTTCTATAGATCTTAGTCAAATACGTGATGTAGTTAGGAATTTGAATGTAGATTCAGACAAAGGAAACTTTGTTCTTTTCTGTGATAAAAGGGAAGTAGAAAAAGAGTTCTTCAAGGCCTTGAATTTTGTACTTTTCTGTGATTTGTACTATTGTGACATTTTAGTAGTCATCCGGAAAAGTACTTTTTTAAGAACATGAAACAAGTTTTTAAGCAAATTCAAGAATGCTCCTAGGTAATTAACATATGTAGTCTACAAGAAAACAATATGAGAATCTGAAAAACAACTTCTAAGTTTGAGTATTACGAAGTATAAAATTGTTTTTACTACAGATTTTGTATTGTGACCTCAAAAGTACAAGGGTCTAGTGTACTTCCATCCACCTCATCATTGGGTTTTCAAAGTTGCCCTTGTGAAGTGGTGTGGGGAGTTGAAGGAGGTTGAGGATACTAAGACGTAGCAGTTGATGAAATAGAAGTGTCTTTCCTAGTTGGTTGCTTATCTATACTTCCTACTCCTATTCTTCCGTGGACTATTCCTTCCTATGCTATTCCACCTTCCAATTCTATCATATCCTTCTACCCGTGTGTATCATCTTCTTTCCAACCTCCAATTTTTGTGATTAGATTTGATTAAACTTCTTGAGGTTAGTTTTCCACTGGACTTCCACCCATATTCTGGTTTCCGCTCTTATGTTGGGCCATTGCTCCCGTTGGCCTACTACTCTTGTGCTGGGTTGTTGCTCCTGACACCTCACCCTTTACCCCCAATGATCGGGCTCCACCCCCTTTGGGTATTGCTTCCATTTGGTTGCCGCTCCCGTTTAGGTTGCTGCTCTTGGACTGGGTTGTCGCTCCTGACACCCGGCCTTCTCCTTCCGACAACCGCACGCCACCCCTTCCAAGTATTGTTCTTTGTTGGATTGTCCTTCCTTACACCGACCCTTTGCTTCCGATAATCGGCCTTCACCCCTTTCGAGTATCACTCGAGTTGGATGCCACTCTTGCGTTGTTGTTGCCCCGTTGGACTGCCGCTCCTGACACCGGCCCTTTATTTCCAATAACTAGGCCTCCGGCCCTTCCGAGTATCGCTCCAATTGGGTGCCGCTCTTGCGTTGGTTGTCGCTCATGTTGGACTGTCGCTCTTATGCTAGCTGTCGCTCCTATGTTAGGTTGTCGCTCTTATGTTGGGTTGTCGCTCCCATGCTAGTCTGGTTGGTTTGCCTTGGAATCTAGCTAAAAATTAACCAGTTTTTTGTTTGGGCAAAAGGTAGACTTGGGATCCAAGTGAAATTTTAAATGAAGGTTGGGACTTGATCCCTAATAAGACTTGAATAACTCTATTTTGGATGCTAAACTTTGGTTTGTTTCCAACACATTTTGGAAACTAAACTTTAGAGTTGATTTGGGTTCAAGGCTTCGTCTTTAATCTAGGTTTAACACCATATCTAAGACTCTTGACCCCCGGAGGGTTCATAGCTCCACTGTCTAATGGACTTTTAACACACAATCTAAGACTTTGTCAAGTAAGGAGGCTCAAGGCTCCGCTGTCCCTATAGAGACCAATGTAACTTAAATAAGATTAGAACAAAAAGGTGGCTAACACACACTTGTAGTAACCATGGACTTGGGTTAGTAAGAGGAATGTTAATATAAGACTTCACAATTTAAGCTCAAAGCTAGAGGCCTCCTAAAGCGGCATCGCCAAGGTACAGTGGGGGATAACTCTAGGGTTAGTACAAGATAAGAGAACCACAAAGAAGTGACACACCACATCTTTGGGATTAAGGAAGTAACACCACCTCAACTTCCACCCCCAAGGCAACCCTAGGGACAATACTTGGAACAAGACTTGAGAGCAAGAGAATTTAGGGACAAAGTAACTCAATACACATAAGCTACTTAGAAGGAATCTCCAAGGACCTTTAAGAGCTTGAAAAACACAAACAATGGAGCAAAAAGTGTCCCCAAAACACCATTAAGGTTTTTTAGCCTAAGGGCTAAAGAATTATAATATAAATTGGACGCAATGGACCCAAGTACATACAAATGGGGGTGTTTTGAGAGGAAGAAGGGTGCCCTTTTATACTCTCCTAGGGCACTTTTCACCCCTCTTTCTAACCTAGGTAACCCTATTACTTTAGATTTTCATCCTTATCTTTAAAGGTTTTCATTGCATTAAGGTTTTTACGTTGGTTCTAAACTCTAATTTTTGGAGTTCAACTCCAAATTGCAAATGGATTGCGCCATTGGCTTTAGAAGTCTATTTTTAGTTTGAAAGCCCCCCTACTCCTTGTTTCTCTTACAAAAAACTTCATCTCATTTGATATTCCTCTTCTTCGTGTTTTATTTAGATTATACTATGTCGAATTGGAGGGGTTTTTTTGAGTTTCAAGATGAAGAATCTCAACCAGAGCGTGAGTTTGAATTTTCTTTATCACAATTGTCGGATCAGCCACAATTGTCAATGAATCTTTCATTGCTACATGGGCGACCTGAAGATGAAGTTGGGCCTTCTCGACCACCAAAACAATTTCGAGTGAAGAAACAATGGCACGGTAACCTTCAGCGTGATGCTTGGGCATTGGTGATTTTATTGTAGGTTAGATGTGTTGAACCCAACAACCGTGAAGTGACATTTAAAGGATGTTTTGAAGGCTTAAGCGACGAACAAGGTAGTTATAAGAAACACTTCATGTTTTTTTGTTCAAAACTGCGTTTTTTGGCCATAGGACTGGCAATATTATGCAATACTACTAATACTACGTTTTAGAAGCGCCCCAACAAATCTGCACCGTTGATTGAAGGCGACTGTAGATCGACACTGTTGATTTAATACTATATTGTATCATGCAATACTACGGACTAATACAAAGTACTGCAGAAGCCACTAGGAGCAGAAAATAGCAGAAAAGGGGTCTGTTGAGATTTTCATTTTTAGTAATTCAAAAAAAATTCAAAAAAATTCCATAAAAAAATTAATTTTGCTAGTGATGATTGCGCTTGCATTACACTAAAAACTCATGAAGGAAATTTTTTCCCCCTTCATAGCTTTCGCGCAAAGGAAGGTCACTTTGACCCTATGTGTGCAATCGATATGATGCTATTTTCATAAAAACTCAATGTCAGCCCCTTTTAGTGTTAGTAGACCTCCAACATGTCCTATTTATGGCTTCAAATTCTCATTTTTGGGTCAAAAATAGAACTAAAAACTTCCAAAATGGCCAAGGTAGATAACCAATCGGGGGCAGATTAAAAACAGTAAAATAGTTTTTTAAAAATTTTAAAATATACTCAAGGTCCGTAACTTTAGCATCTACCTTCATTCTAAATTTCATGCCAAATGAACAAACAACGCAAAAGTTATGAGCAAAAAGCCAATTTTTAAGGGCAAGGGGACAAGAATTAGGACAAGTGTTTATTGCAATCACCCAGTAGTACTATTGCATGGTGAGGCCTATCGAAAGGAGTCGTGGTCATCAACAATGGTTGGAAGGGCTTGTTAATCCTTTAACCAAGGCAAATCGTGCCAATTATGTTGTTGCTACCGTCAAACGCTTCCTCAAATTCTTGCAAAAGGAGTGACATTTCGATTGGAGTTCTAGTTTTTTATCTCTATTAAATATATGTTGGATTTTAATTCTTCATTCCATAGTTGGAGTGATTTATTACAATAAATTTGTGTTTGTGAAGTAGTATGAGGGAAATATTCAAATAGTTTATCTTCTAGGTGAACTTGAAGTGAATTTCCTTCAAAGTTAAAGATAAAGAAATAGTTGTGGGCCAAATAAGTGCTCAATTATTCATGTTGGAATTTTAGGAGTGAGTTAGGGGTTGTCCTACTTGTTTGTGTGGTTAGAGTGAAGATAAGGTGGAGAAAAGATGAACACTATTCATCTTTTTTCCTGTTGTGAGTTTAGGGAGGAATTGTGTTGTGAGCTTAAAGAAGTTTGAAATGAAATTTGAAAGAATTGTGTATCATGGTGTTTAGTTTCTAAATTGTATTCACTTGCTTGATTTGGAGTTGTGAATCAAAAGTTGTGCTAGTTTGAGTGGAGGGAGGTTTGTTGCCTTTGAAATAAAAAGGCAAAGACTTTGACCGGCCATAAAAGACGGACAGTTTTTTTGTTTGCAATGAGTTTGGAAGGAATGTAGGAAATTATGTTAGATTTTTATAAAGATATTATTCATTCTATTTGAAGTTTGTATAAGTGAGTTGTAAGTGTGGAGGTAAATGAGGGTCTGTTGCCCTTTTTTTCTCAAGGCCAAAACTTTGGATGGCCATAGAATTTGGACAAAGTTTTAGAATTGCTTGAAATTTGTAGAAGAAGTAGAAATTTGTGTTAGCTTTTCAAAAAGCTATCACTCACCTCATTTGAAGTTGTAAAAAAATGGTGGCACTCAATCAAAGTTCAGCATGAGAATTGGAGGTTGAAGTTGGAGATTGTGTTGAAGACGTGTGTGTGTGTGACTTGTGGCTTTGTAAATTTTATTGTTGCGGGCAATTTGGTTCTTACCAACACTAGCCTCATTTTGTGTTGTGGATGCAACAAAGTGGAGCTAATTGCCCACATGGTTGAAACTTTTATGTTGTTCCCACTTATGAGGCAAGTTTGCTGGTCACCGTGGGTTTGAAATTTAGAATCCAATCCCTCGGACGGTTCAGCTTGTGGTCTAGCCATCCTATTTTACACGTCCGAAGCCTGTAGTTTCTTATCACCCTACCTTAACCCTTGGCCTATTTAGAAACACTACATGATAGGACATCAAATAGCAGTTTGAAGATTTGAAGATTCTACAAGTCACAAATTCATTTGTTTATATCATCTTACGACTTCTTTCACTCCCGAGCCATTTCTGGTCACAACCAGAATCCTCGTGATTCCCCGAGGCAAATGCTCTCAACACGATAGCGGTAGGATATTATAGGTTTATAGGAAGATGGCCCAATCTTGCTAATCTTGCTTTGCTCATGTAAGGGAGCTTGTAGTTGTTGTCACCATTTACTTTTAATACATTGATGAGGCAATTTTGAAAAAAATCCAAGACATCATTCAGTTTCTCGTTCTCCATTTTATTGAATGAAGTGACTATTGCACTAACCAACTTGTCAATCATATTAGGCGCCTTCTGATATTGTAATGATTGGATGGCTTGAAAGAATTCAAGGTCCAATACATTTGTATCTGGACTGTTTGGTAGTTGGCATAGTGGCACACTAAACGAATCTTCAGTTCGTTCTTATCGCATTCTTCAATTAGAATTGGGTCATGTAGACTCGAGTGTAGCTTTGCATTATTTTGTTGAACAAAAACTTCAATTGGTCGTGGTTCTAAACTTCGTGGCCAAACTAATCTGATGTTTGGAAATACATTCTCTATCAGTATCTATTTTCTAACCTCCTTTGTGATACCTACAATTGGATTTGTCTCCAATGTACTAATTAGACAATTCTTATTGAATTGTTTTGTAGGTTCTTGAAAAATAAGAAGACATATTCCAATTCTGCCATTGAAATTTAGATTCCTCAATGTGAGCCCCAAATTCGTCACTTGGGACTCATTGTTTTCTTTTTTTTAGTTTAGTGCAAATTAAGGCATAAAGTACTACAAAAAGCCCAAAAAAGAGTGTAGAACCAAAATAGGTATGTCACATACCAGTATAACGTTTGGTTATAAATGGCCTTTTATCCATAGATTACCCACAAAACCCACTTGTATATAGGTTAGAACCCGTGAATAGTGGGAAACACTAGGGCTACTAGGAACTTACCCAGAATAGCCCAAACCCAATGCATGTGACCATGATAGGCTAAATTGGTCTTAGGAGAGTTAGGAAGATCCCCACATAAATCTTTAAAGATAGGTTCTAGTTTTCCCATTTCATCGACGAAACGTTAGGGATCCAAATTGTTAGCTTGCAGGGTTGCTTGTCCCAGACAGGTCGCATGGAAGAATCCACGGTCGCCGGATAGTGTTCTTGGATCTGGAACATGTCGGGGTATCTACGGTGAAATCCATTCGCCAAGATTCCCTCACGTGTAAAAGATTCCCTGACTGCTGGTAATTTAAATGAAGTCAGTTTTCACCTCGCCACTGACTGTGTGCCAGAATAGCCCAAGACTTGGCACGTGGCTTGGAAGATTCCATGAGAGGTTCCCCAAAAAGTCTCGGTTTTTCCTGATCTCCAAAGGATCTTTTTCCGAGTAGTCAATCGCCAAAGGCCACGACGGGAAATTCATAGAAAATACCCAGGCCGCGGTAAAATCTCACTAAAAATCAGACTAGCATCTTTTATGTTAATAACGCGCCCCGACAAATTTCATGGTGTTCCGATAGCGGGAGGCAGCCGAAATCAACAACATTCCCCCAATTAATACTTACGGCAGGATCTTTGCGGGGTTGACCGACATCTCGGGAGCGTACGAGGTCGGAACGAAGACATCAAGGAGTCTTTTCTTACTCCCTAGAGTCTCTCCAACAACCCTAGCTAGTTACCCAGGCCAAAAGAGGTAAACCGCAAAAGTTAGGTTTTTATCCTTTTAATTGGCTCCAGTTGGCACTAGTTTCCGAGGGTTTTTTGTGATAGAAATAGGGGTTGGGGTCCTTTAGACTAAAAATGGCATTCTGAAGCCATTGGCGCAATCCATTTGCGATTTCGAGCTAAACTCCGAAAGTTAGAAGTTAGGGCCAGCGTAAAACCCAAAATTAGGTGAAAATCTCAAATTTGGATGAAAATCCGGATGGATGAGGTTACTCGTCAAGGGGGGGAGTGGGCCCTTGGAAACCTATAAAAGGGGGCCCTTCTCTCTCCCAAAACACCCCCAATACTTGTTTTGGGTCCGTGGGTCCAACCTCTCTTGGTTTTGGCAACTTTTGGCCAAAACTTCCTACGGTGTTTTTGGAGCACTTTGCTCCTCTTTGTTGTTGCAATTTTAGTGTTGAAGGTCCGTGGGGGGCCCTTCTTTCTTGTCTTGTAACTCTTGTGTGGTTTCTTTTTTTAAGTTTTCTTACCGTCCAAAGTCGGGTTGAGTGTCCTTCGTCCGTGTCTTGTACTAACCCTGGAACCACCCTCCACCGTACCTTGGCGATGCCGCTTTGGGGGGCTTCCAGTTCATGTTGTGTTATTTATGTTGCACTAACCTTCCTTTACTAACCACGTCTCTTTCCGTATTTCGTTACTAACCAAGTCTATTACCTTTCCATTTGAGTCGAGTCCTTGTGTCCGTATTTGGAAAAGAGTGGGGTAGTTACCTTCGGGAAACAAAACTCTACCTTTCTTAGTGGTCCCAAGTCCTAGATGGTGTGTTAAAAGAGTGTCAGACGGCGAAGCTTTGAACCTCCAAAGTAGTGTTAAGTCCTAGATTTGGTGTTAAACCCAAATCAAGGGCGAAGCTTTGGACTTACCGTCTAGTCAGTGCCAAAGTTTAGTCTCCAAAACGTGTTGGAGACAAACCAAAGTTTAGCGTCCAAAATTACATCTCATAGGTTCACAATTATTGTCAAGCCCCGCCTCGGCCAATTCGCTAGGGTAATTCTAACCCTTTGGGTACCATTAGGGCCCATAACCGAACCACCCAACCAAAAGGGGGGGGGAATGGCCCATTAACTAGTTCATTTTGTTAAAAAACCGCCCAGCCAGCCAACGGCCCAGCTAGGAGCGACCCAGCCAGGCGGCAGGCCCAGCCAGGAGCGGCCCCCCAACGGTAGCGAGCCCAGCTAGGGCGGCCCCCGCCCCACCTTGGCCCCCGATTAGTTCATTTTTTTGGTTTTTTCCTTTGGCTAAACTATATTAGGAAACTAAAAAAAGGGGGGGGGGGAAGAAATAGAATTAGCAAAGTAGGATAACATAGGAAACTAGGGACCAAACTAGAAAGTAGGATAGCATAAGCAGGGTTGTACACTACGACAGACAGACGTTGCGCGACGTCTAGTAGAGCCCGCGCGACATCAAGTTGACCAAACGTCAAGTTGACTTTAAAAAAAATCCTCCTTTGTTTATGATTTTGACATATTCAAGTCTTATTCTTATAAAGTGTCTCAATTTAATAAATACACATAACATTTTAAATTCAGGTTCATAATTATAGTGAGATTTCAAAGTTTTTTTGGTTGTGAAAATGGCCCTATTCGACAACATGTCTAATAAACTCGACACTTCGTGACACGCGACATGCGACGTCAGACGTCATACACGACACCAAAACTCAAAAATATGTCAGACAAGACAACCCTGAGCATAAGAGACTAGGGAAAGAAATAGAATTAGTAAAGTAGGATAGCATAGGAAACTAGGGGAACAAACTAGAAAGTAGGATAGCATAAGAGACTAGGGAATGAAATAGCAAAGTAGAATAGCATGGGAAACTAGGGGGAAACTAGCGAGTGGATAGAGTAGAAGCCGTAGGAAGGGAGGAGATCCGCCACCCACACTAAAAAGATATAACCCAAAAGACAAGGAGACGTTTCCATCTCACCTCACTAACTCTCCCCTCCCAACCCATACATCACCACCTCCAAGTGCCATGGGAGAAGTGGGGAGGAAGCTTAAATAGAAATAGGATACCACCGATAGGGTAGAAGGGAAATCCATCCCACCATTAGGGTGAGACGGGCGTAAGAGGTAGTTAGGCCATATTTTGACTTTTAGATTCCTTCCGCATTAAGATAAGATGACGCGTAAGTGGTAGTTAGGACGTAGTTTGACCTTCTAAGTAGGTAGGTGTCCAACCCACCCCCTTCCATCAATGGGGCACGTGGGTTGAGGAGAAGGAGAAAGAAGAAAGAAGTGGCATGCACGGAAAGAAGTGTTAGTCTTTTGAAATTACAAATACGTCGGGGCCAACCAAATACGTGGCCTACAAACCGCAAATTACCATGGTGGAAGAAGGTGAATTGACCGCCCTCCTCACGGAACACCATGCCGGGATAAGAACCTAACCTCCCCCCGCGTCATTGGCCCATTAGGGGTAAAAGTCTCAACTAGGCCGAGAGCTAGGTACCATTAGAGTCCAAGTCAGGTCAGATATGATTAGGAAATCTTAGAGTAGGCTTTGAGGGATTTCCAAAAACAAAAGATACGTAGGAATCGGAGTTAGGATGCCCAAGATACCAATGGATGAAGTTTAGAGCCCAAAATGGATGAAACTTGGAAGTGTTCGTCCACCCAAGTTGGGGCTTAGGATTTAGATAGAAAATAGGGAGTCAGGTCTGTAGGTCAAATTTCACCCCCAACCAGATTTGGAAACCCATAGAAACCCATGGATGAAGTTTGATAGCCTTGCGGTCAAAACTTCATCCGTCCATAGCAGGTGATTAGAAGGTCCAAATTGAGCGAGTCTTAGGTTTTTTGAAATGGCGTGAGATAATATCCTACCTTAGGATATTAGAGTAGGATTTGAAAATAGGAAACACAAAATAACATAATATAGCAAGATAGTCAACTTAGGAGTCATTAGAACCACGATTAGAGAGTCACGATTAGGAACTTAGCAAAAAAGATCCATTGCTTGGAAGGCACAATGGATTGACGCTTAGACACCCATTAGAGTAGGACACTATCATAGAACTAGAACCTAGTTGTGTTTGCCGATTTACCAAGGGTGGGTAAATAAGCGCCTACACTCAAGTAATCAAAGCAAGGGCAAACAACAGCGGCAAGGAACATCGCTTTGAGAATAAAGCGTTTTCTTTTTCCAGTACAATGGGGTTCTTTTTCATCGGGGACCAAATAGAAGCTACCACTTTCCTCAGTGAGATAGAACCATTGTTCATCAATATGAACATGATCGAATGAGTCTTTAAATGTTGGCGAATTTGCGTTTAGGCATGATGGTTCAATCATTAATAATGCATATTGAAGCCAAGATTTCTTATTCACTTTGGTGAGGAATGGTTTCAACTTTCAATGCACTCGAATGGCAGTAGAGCTTCCCTTCTTTTATGCATTGATGTAGTGTTGACTTTGAGACATTCATAGCAAAGGCTAAGGATTGAATGTTCTTATGTTGCCTCAACTTAATATCTTTGACAATGGTTACATTGATCTCTTTCTTTCTTTGTCCCAAATTTCCTTGAATATAAGAAGAAACATTTGCAAAGTCGTTTTCATTAGAAACGGATGCTTGCCCCCTTGCACAAACATTGCTTATTGTTTGAGTGGTGAAACCAAATCAATGTGCCGCAATTGTCATCAATCCTTTCTTCAAAATTCCGTTGGTACTTTTGAGCTAGTAAAAATTTATAATATGATCTTCGTTGCGATTCAGTCATATTTGCCTTTTGGACCAGCAAAGCAACTCTGGATTGTTGTTCTCCCTCTATTCCTGCGCAAGAATGAAATGACCTTAATAATAAGGCCTTGTCTTGAAGTTCAACATGTGAATAAGAAAAGAGCAATGAGACATAGACTATAAATGAAGTTCATAAGTCAAAACATGTTCTTTAAAAGTTATTTATCCAATCATTAGATGGGATTTGGGGGGGCTGGAGGGCCGTTTCAAGCCCGTTCCCCTAGCCCCCATCGAACACGGGTGTTAGTTAGTTTGTTTTTAAAAATAAAAATAAAAATAAAAAGTTTAAAGTTCTTAAAATGAAAAACAAAGTTAAATTTTTTTTATTTTTTTTTATTTTTTTTTGAAAAAAAGGATGTGGCAATCGTTCTGCCAGGTCAGCAGTGCCTAGGAACGGCTTGTTTTAGCAGTTTTGGCCAAATTCGGGGTTGGGAACTCACAGCCCTCCTCGGTAGGGAAAACCCATCTAATGCCTATTTCATTTGTTAAAAAATAAATAAAAAATAAAAAATAAAAAATTCTTCAATGGCTACTAAAAGATCAAGTCCCTCTTTTTTGTTGCAATTACCATAACACAACATTATTATACTCCCTCTCTTTAGACAAGTCAATAAGAAAGTACTTAAAGGAATGAACTCTTAGCTTGGAGAACTTTACAGTGTATAATATAGATTACAACCACATTTGCCTTCAAGGATTCTATAAATGGGACAATGTAAGTAATGGTTAATTGAGGAAGGACGTACTCATCACCGTAGATAGGAAGTGAATGAGCGACCTACAACTGGGCGGTTTGATAGAATGGAAAGTCTAGTTAGGAATCGTGAATCGTCAGAGAGGAGGAGCGTGGAAGTCTGAAGATGACCTGTTCGGGCATCATGAAAAAGATAGCATTCAACAAAATGAACGGTGCATATCAAATTTGTGGCCGAATTGTTCATGAAGTATGAGGTTCTATTCATGAGGGCAAGTACAAAACAATGCCAAAAAAAAATTAGAAGTGATTGGTACAGAAGTGGAAAAACAAAATTTTACAAGAAGACGAGGCAAACATTCGGCAGATGAGACAAAATTGAAGACATGTATAGTAATTTTTGCAACGCATGGCTTGCTTTTCATTTGGTAATAGGAAAGCCAAAAAAGTAACAATGCAAAATACATTGGATTCCACATCCTTCATTGATTTTGGACTGTCTATAAACCTCCCACATGAGCGCTAATGCATTGCAATTGTCAAGCACACGAATGAAAGGTAAGAATAGGCCGACCTACAAGCTCAATGACAAAATTAGAATGCTGATGTGTCATTGTCAAAAGGTAACAAGGTTCGCTTGATGAGCTTGGCAGGGCAGCGTTGGGAAGCTGTTCAGGCAATGAGTTATTGAGCCAATGGATGGAGCCAAGCCCAAAGCCTACTTTACAGGAAGTTTGAAAGTTTTGTATAGTCTATGAATATGTGAGACATTGTATTCAACCATTCGGATGAGCCCAAAAAAACACTTAGGCCTCAGTACACAATATGTACAAATGCATGGAGTAGTACATAGCTTGCTATATTATTTGAATATGGAGCACATAGCGCTCACAAAACCTATTACCAATGATTGTCCTAGTAGCAAGTGCATCTTTGCATATAAGGTAAACCTACCTATGATAGACAGAATGAATGGTTTAATTACTTTAATGTGTTTCAATTTGCCAAAAAATTCAGGTTTTTTTCTACATAAAGACAAATGTGAGGAATGATGACATCAACTAAAATTATATTTTTTAGACAAAGTATGAATTTCTTATAAATTTTGGAAGTGTGCTACCCAATTAGCTCAAAAGGGTCTATAGACTACCCCAAATCAACCAAAAGTGTTTCCATAACAGCCATCTTAGTGATCTTACCACCTAAATCAATCATAACATTTTCTATTATGTATACAAGATCTCCTAACATGGCTATCACATTGAAGAAATAGTAAAATAACTTTGTTTGACAAGTTTATACTAAAAAGGTGTAAGGTTCCTGTAACAGTCTCTAATAACTCCACATTAGAGAAAATTTGGGGTCTTAAGAGGACTGCTTTGCAATTCGTAAGGGACCTTGAAATTTGGTGTTTTTTTGCAAAAAAAATTGTTTTTCCCTATTTCCACCCGCCTGAATTTGTAGTGGCAGCAACGCAGAAATCAAAATTAATGAATAAAAAATTGACTAAAATCTTCTTCTTTTTCTAGGCTGAAATTTAAAATAAAATAAAAAAATTTAATTGGAAAAATTGGAAAATTTTGAGATATTCACCTTGGCTGACACCAAAGATGCGACACTTTTCGGGGTGACAAACCAAGCTCGAAATAGCTTGGTCTATTACCACGAGGCAGCCTTCTAGAGACCCCATAATTTCTCTAATGTGACCATCTCCCAAGGCATTGATTTTGGCCACTAACCACCTTAAAAAAGTTCTAATGTCATTTATGAGCTAAAATCTGAAATGGGTTGATGTAAGACTGTGATGGCGGTGTTTCTAGATGTCTGCATTAGGTGGTTTGCTTGTCATGGGCAGGTTTACCTTATGTCCTTGGCATCCAGGGCCCACTTGATTAGTCCGCCTTCCACAATTTTCTCTTTTGTTGCCCATACTTTTCGTGTCATGTGTGCTTGGTACATGGGGGGACAATTTCAAGTAGCCTTCAATTCATCCCTTGCCATTTCGATAGCAACTCCTTTGCCAACTGCAATTAAAAAGACACGTGTGTCATGGGCACCTCTATGAATTGAAAACTGATGTTGCTATAAAGTATTCAAGCATTGACAATTGTTGTACAAGCAAGTAGAAAAACAACCATTTGTGACTTCTTGTCAAACAAGAATAGACACTTCTCAGTTGGTCCGCTATATCAACACCTCTCATATTCTCAATGTATTGTAAGTGCATGGGACCTATTCTAATTTTTTTTTCCTATGTATTTTTTGATAGACAAATTGCCTTTTCCTTGGTGGTGATAGGATTTCTACATGTGTGGACAAGAGAACCACAACATTCTTGTCTTTCCATACAACACAACAAATGTTTCATTCCTCATGCATTCTATAATATATCCAACTGTAATCTTAGTTTTTTGTGATGTCCCGTGCATACAATGCCCTTGGTACATATTTTTTATTAGCTTTGAGTGTGCCTATTGCTATAATGCCTTGCTCAACACTATAAGAAAACTGTGTTTTTGGTGAGTTAGCCACAGAACAGCACATGTTTTTTGAGACGTCCTGCGTTTTCAAGTTAACGTACGTAGTCGTGCAAATTTTTTTTGATGTCTATACAGACATGGCGTTGTAAACATTAGAACACCAGATGTCAAATGAGACGTGTACATCTTTGAAGACATCCCAGAAAACATCACTTACAACAAGTTTGTCCACATCAGAATTAATTACATTTTGTACTTGCAAAAGTTAGTGCGGTCCGCGATAGAGTATTGACCGGTGGTAAAAAATGCAATTCGGGCAGAAAGCAAAGATGTCAAGTGAGACGTTTACGTCTTTGAAGACGTTTGCAGGAACGTCCCAAAAAACGTAATTCATTGTACATCCCCTTTTTTACTTATCCCGTATCGTTTGTCTCTCTATGGGCAGAGAAAGAATATAAGTAAAACCTAAAAATCCTTCATTTTCACTAAATTTTAATGAAGAAATTCCTTCATTTTACCATCAAAAATTTACTTGAAGGTAAATGGTAAGTTTCTTTCAATTTTTGTTGAATTTGACAATTTTTTTTAATTTTTTAATTTATCTTCATTTTATAGATAGGATATGTTATATGTACCAATTGATGTTTCAAAAACCGTCTAATTTGACGTCTCAAAAAATACCAATAAAATTTTCAAATGATACAAAAATTATCTGACCGGATGGATGAAAATTTTCATACGTGGCATTGCCCGCCAAAAATAGGTGACGTGTCACTCATGTGTCCTCCACGTGGCTTGTTTTTTGAAGCTGAAAAACACACGTTCTTCTTGACATCAACAAAAAACATGCCAAAATCGGACACGTTTTAACATGTTTGTTACACATTTTTTGCTAGTCAGTTATAACGGATTTTAGGAGACATCTACAGTGATTACTTCCGCGTCAAAAAAGACGCCATCCCATGTTTTCTGCAACATAAAAAAAACTCTGTTTTCTTATAGTGCAAGTAAATCAAGAAATAGAGGAACAAAGGTGAAAAAATTATTTGTTGTCACTATGTGCCCTTTACCATCCAAATCTTTGAGGAAATGCTTGACAACGTGTCGGCCTTGGAGTCCTTTGCCTTTCCCACTCCGGGCTAGGATGTTTCAGTGGAGTAAGTGATCATCCAAACCACTATCACCACACTATGAGCCCTCATCATGTGGATTGCCTTCTCGACCACAATAAATCTGGAAGTTCTAGACATATTTTGCTAATGCATCAACATCAACCCATACCTTAATGCCAAACTGTACGGGCTTATTTGGCATGTACTTGCAAATTGACAAATATTTTCCTTTATACAATACCATACCTTCATCCACACTTCTACAGTCAATTGTTGGTTCGGTGACCACATAGCTTTAAATCTGTCACAAACTTCATCAACCAACTACCACATCTTATGCAATTTGTTGTATGTGGGACTTTGGTGATCTTGCACATCAACTAGTGCAAATGCCACATGTAGACATCGAGTATTACTTTCAAACCTATCCCGCTTGAAGATTTGGGAAATGCCATGGCAATGGAATAGAAGCTCTCCCTTGGACCAATACAATCTCCGGTTTGGTACCTTCTTTATTCCCATGTACAAACTTGTGGCGAAGTATGCCTTGAACTCAACTAGACCCAATGGAGTCCAATCCAGCCCATTGTGTGTATGCCTATCTTTATGAATAACCTCTAATGCATAGACATTGGTTTCTTTTACGATTCTGCGCTGCATTTTTTCACACCAAAACATGTGAAACAAGCCCAACACTGATGGAAGTTGCCCATATAGATGTGTGTAGCCAAGTTGTAGACCAGTGAACGGCAATGCAACATTTCTGTAATGTGACAAATTAACTTTCTAAGTGTTGGTTGCAAAATGAGATAGAAGAGGATCATGAACTTATGGTTACCTCTTTGTAGATCCACTACTTTGGAGCTCCGCCCACAAGTTGTTGGCGTGGCTCTAGATTGCCGCGTTGATTTGGTCTGCGTCGGGCCTACATATTAGGAGTTGGAAGTACTGCCATGACAGGTGGGCTCCTCCACTTCCATCTCTTGCGTTTTGTTGCATATTGTAATAAGACTTTGCTATTGTTGTCATGCCGCAGCGTTGTCAAAGTGCACAGTCTGCGCAAAAAACACGTTGGCCTTACCCTTCCTCATTGCCTTCCTTCCTTGCGTGAAGCGCCGTTGCTTTTGAGTGGGGCTCGGTCCGCCTCTTTTTGTTTTCAAAACCCTATGCCCTCCGCAGCTTGTCTATTGTTCAGCATGCAATGTTGATTCCAATAGTGCACGCATTGCAGAGCGCGGCTTGCTAGCCCTTTCGAAGTGCTCTTCTGATAGAGTAGTATTGAAGTCGTCTTCACAGGTCACGATTTCTTTACTAAATGAGCACAATGCCCGCAAGCCCTGCGGCATTTGAGTGTTTGTGTCAAGTGAGGAGGATGTTCATTAGAAGAGAAATGAGGCTTCAAAAGGGCTGCAAGTTATTTTCAAGTTCTCAAACTTGGGAGCTTCATTGAACTAAAAAAAAAGTCACACATGGGCAACTGAGGTGGTGGGGAAACTGCCAAGTCATTGAGGAAGAAATAATTTCTTAAATTTAAAAAACAAAAATAAAAAAGAACTAGCCAGGCTTGGCCGCCTGACTTGTGTACGCAGGCTACCTGGCTGGCTGGCCACCTGGCCTGTGCAGGCAGGTTGCCTAGTCGGCCAGTCGCTTGGCTGGCCACTTGGCCAGGTCTTTTTTCTTTTAAATTTTTTTCTTTTTTCTTTTTATTTCTTTTTAAATTTTGTTTCCAAGAATGGGGAACAAGCTTGAAGCAACCCCTTCGGGGGCTGAAATTTTTCCTAATGGATTCACAATCCTGTGTGTTTTTGAAGAAGTCATCTGCGAAAAAAGGTGCCCGTTGTACGGCGCTTCCAGTTTAGCAGAGGTTGTCAAAAAACCTTGTATTGTGCTTTCATGGCATTGCCCCTCAATTTTGTTTGCTATAGTAAACTGTTGAACGTTGTGGGAACATTGTAGATGCATGTGGCCTATGGACTGCCTCCGTATAGACTTTTTTGACATGCCCGTCTAGGAATCTCAGGACTAGGTATTTGTGATTCGTTTTGGAGTCCACTTTCTCTCCCACAACGTGTGTTTTGCTATGAATTTCTACATTATCGCTTTTGTGTCCTAGCAAGTTGCACAGCAGTTCTCGTTGCACTATAACCACCTCGTCACTTACTCACTTAGAGAAGTATATGTTGGATTGAGTGAGTTCAGCTGGCTTTTGAATCTCATTTGATCATGTGACTTGGTCCTTGCAGGCATTTTTGATGCTCCTACGACAAAAGGCAATGAGGTTATGCGCTCTGTCAATGGCAACAACAACATCTCTTGCAGCGGTGGCATCTCCTTCACTGGTGGAATTTTCTGCAATGACAATAGCTCCTACATTGACGGAATGTGCCACAACGGCGATAGCTCCAGCATCGACGATAGCTCCAACATTAATAAAAGCTCTTGCATTGGTGGCGCAATGGGCAACCTTGTTCGTGGCATCCCCACTGGGACATCCTCGAGGGAAGTTGTTCGATGAAGGAGTTGCGTCAGCTCTTTCAATGGCAATGGATCCGAAGGGCTCAACAACGGAGGGCTTTCTTGTGTATTCTGTCAATTTGTAAGCTCTTCCGCTTGCAATTGTCTTTGACATTGTATCATTGTGGCTATAGAGGTCCACACCTTAGCCTCCCTTGCTTACATTCTCAACCTCTTTATAGATGTTATATTCAACTTTGGAAAAGGGGAAGATTGTGTTCCTTAGGGCGTTGTAAACTTCGTGCAAGAATCCACGCTCATGACCCTCTAGTCTTTCCATACACCAACCAACCACTTCTAATCCCCATGAGCACCACAGCTACCACAAGTTTGTTGGTGATCTATCAAAATGAATAGCTTCACTCATGTCCTTATCTAGTTTAGGTAAGCTCATCAAATAATCTTCATCTAATATGGATAGCATGTATTCAACTTGCCAATTCTTAGCTCTTTGCTTTGTCAATAGATGCCTTGCTATCACTCCTGTTTCTTTTGCGCACCAAATAGGATATGGACAAGGATAAGGAAGGTGATTGAATTGTCTCTTTGTGTTGTGTTTTGGCATTGTTGCTAATACTATTATCAATTGCAATGCAAATGTATGTGCTCAGTGCAAATTTCACTACTATACGTGCTTCCTCGCTCTATTTGATCTTCTGTAAGGCCTGGTATGTTCAAAAGCTTCAGTTGCCATTTTTGGCTATGCACATCTACACTATGGTGATGTGATTGTGCAATAAACTAAAAACGCTAGCTGTGCTAGTTATGAGATTTTTCTTTTCTTTTCCTTATATTGTCACTTTTGTTGAGAACAATACTCAACTGCCAACAAACGTCTCCGCCCAGCAGGAACTGCCCACACAGTGACCTAGCAACATGCCCAGTATTTACATTTACAATTTTGCAGCAAAATTTTCAATCACGGGTTGTTTCTGTTGTTTTTTTCCAAAATTTTTGAATCCCCCTCTACAACATATTTGTTCAACTAGCCTGCCCTTTTTGTACTACTGTCCCATACCGTTTTTATTATTGTAATCAATTTCTCTTTGCGAATAACTGCTGCACCATTGCGCTCACAACTCCTACTTATTCAAAAGTTGGCCTACCACATCTTCATACTAAAAATGGATGAAACATCCCTAACATGTATCGTCCAGCTCCATGATTCTTCATCCAAACACCACAAAATGGTGTTGGTGGTATGTATTAAGGGGTTAATGCATGGTCTTACTTGTTAGCCATTTTGCTTATTATGATATAGGCCGCAAGTTGGTGGTGGAATCTCTCACATCTTCCAGTGAGAAGGACTCCTTAGATAAATGGTTTTGGAATTTTTGAAACCATATAGTTGAAACACACTTCTCATCTTGGAAAAGGTAAGAGGAAAAATAGAATTTAATTATACAAAATAAGAAAGAAAAATTTGCTTTGTTGTTTCTCTAATGCAACGGATCATAAATTTTTGAACCATTCAAGTAGCATATAAGGTAAAACAATCCATTGTGGTCATTTCTCCTATTCCGGTCACCTACGAAAGGACCCCATAATGATTATTCTCAGTTTATGAGATTTTGCGCCACAATCAATGTCTTACCTAACTCTAATGGAATACTTAACCCCTTAAGGCCTCAATCCTTTTTCAAATTTTGGCACATTTTTGCTTATATCTTTGTACAATAATACCATTTACCAAAAATTCATGAAATTGGGCATAAAAGAAGGTTGTCTTTTCAAGATTCAAGTGTTAAATTGGATGAATGAGAAGCTAGTTGGATGAAACAGCACGTGCAAGCCCTCTGTTTGTCGTCCAGAATATGGACGTCGGAACGCTTAAGGGTTAATAACCACATTAGAACATGCCAACGACAATTCCTACAAGTGGCACAAACCCGGTAAAGTGACCGGGCCCGGTCACTTTATTGCCCCACGGGAGGCACAACCAAATCTATTGAGATACCGGCCCCCAACTGGCACTCAAAACAATTCAATAACATTTAGGAATTAATAATTTCAGAATAAATGAAATGCACATAGGCATTTTTACATAAGTCCAAAATTATATGATAAATAAAATATGAATGTGTTTTGAATTTAGTGGGTGCGTGAAAAGCTCAATATATACACATACGGTGGTAGGAGGTAAAACAATCCATATGGGATAATTATAATTAATAGGAGCTTCACCACTTAAAGTGAAGTTAAATTAACATATCCCACATTGGATGCTCTACCTCCTACGACCCCATGTGTATAAAGAGCTCCACTTCTCTATTACAATTTCAAGGAACAACTTTGAAATGTGTTTGAAGTAAGGTGAACTTGTTTTCAATGAATTCAAAGATATAATTTTTTATTTAAAAAAAATTCAAAGCAAGGAAACTTCTTTGGATTGCATAATTCATTTGAAGCCTCCTCTTAGCACGTTGGCCGTGGGGCACATGAGGAGCTTGCTAGCTGCGGGCTTCAAAACCGCACCGCAAGCCCCCACCAGCCAGCTGTATTTGCTGCGTCTTCTGTGGGGATGCTCTTAGGAACACCCAACTATTTGAGTGTGCCCCACGGAAATATTGTGACTGCTTTAGAAGAGTAAGGTGACCATTATGGGTACCGTTGCATACTGGTTTGGGATAGTCTACTGACTCTTTTGGGCAGAACACTTCAAAAAATCCTAGTGAATTCATACTTTGTTGAAAAAATATAATTTCAATTGCTCTTGCTCTTTCTCACCCTTGTCTACATGTGGAGAAAAATTTGAAAAATTCCAGCAACTATACAAGGTCAAATTCCTAATTCTGACCACAATTGGTTGTTTTACCTTACTCCATCATCACTCTATGTAAGTTACATCTCCAAAATTAATCGTGAAAAAACAATTATTGAACATCTACCAAAAAAACTTTGACCCTTCATAACTTTTGCATATGGTATCCAAATGTCACATTCTTTGGTGCATTGAAACTTCTTTTCACTTACAAATTAGAGAACATAAAAATATGACCAGTTTAATAATAATAAGTAGGCATAGCACCAAAAAAGGGTGTTCTTTGGGCACCCACCTTTTATCAACAAAAAAACCCTCAGACAACTATTGGGTCCTCTCGTGACACCTATAATTCATTTCTTCTACCTATAAATTACTATTGCAAGTGAATTATCCTCCACTCTTCTAATTTGCACCAGTGGGTTTTAAAAAACAATCTCTTTCCAAACATTGATTTGAGATTTAATTTAATTTGCAGCACATATGGAGTAACTAAAATGGAGCAACTCATATTTAAAGAAGACAAGCTCATAATGCAAACACTAAATAACCCAAAGCATGGATGAATTGATTGAAAGACTACATAGGGCAAAGCTTTGAAGCTCAAGGTGAAAGTTCTACAAGAAGACAATAAAATTAATTCTCCGTGGGAATTGTGGCCGTTCCAATACCTGTGACAAAGAATCAAAGTAGTTCAATATGTTTAAGGAAGAATTCTTAGTTCTTGAACCGAGTGATGACGTCCCCAATTTGCACACCTAATTTAAGTTTCAAAATGTGAAAACGCATGATTGATACACATGGAAACAAAAATCAGCATAGAAAGTATTGACAATTGACATGTTTTTCTTTAGTAGTGTGAAACTCCATACTTCAATTGAATACCATACAACGGAAGGATTCAAAACAAAACCAAAACTTGAACTAGTAGAACAACAACAATAGAAGTTTGCACAATGACATTCCCTATTCCGTACCTTTAATATTGACTATCTACTTGGTGTGAATTCTTGGTTGATTAAATAGTGTTTTGTCAACATAGCATTTATATTGTTGAATTGCACATTTCGGGAGCTTCGATGATCCTACTGTCATATTGTTGCCGTATATATTCTTTAGATTCAAATACTCTCAATATAGAATTCTCTAACAAAATTCTTTGAGAAGTGTGAACACTTGCACAACCAGCTCCTGTATTCTACTTTTTCAAGAAGTCCTATCTTTTATGAAAATTTTTAGCCTTCTAGTCGCTTCCAATTGAAGATCCAATTTTGCTAGCCTGACACTAGAATGCTCAAACACTTTTTGGGATTATGGATTCAGTGTGCGTTACCAAGTGGAGTATTGGTCAAGTATCAAGGCTACTTGTTTTGGCAACAAGGGACCAACTTCGGAGTGCGGTGAAGTTTCAAGGTTTGTAGATTTGGTAGCGAGGGCCCAACGTTGAAAGTATGTACGTGCACATCTATTTTGGGGGCTACTTATTTAAGTAGGTGAGTTTATCAACAATGCACAAGTCTAATAATCAATGCAATCCAATCTAAGTAGTAGTTATTTGCGGCACTCTCAAGAAGTATGTGGTGGACGTGGAAAATATTGTTGATACAACAAGAAGAGAAAAATGACAACAAACAATGTGCAAAGTGTTCAATCAATTGGCCAACGGTGCTCCTCCCCAAAAGCCAAAAATAATCACATTTCAAAGCTCCACAACTCAAATTCAAAAATGAATCTATAGCTCAAATTTGGAAGACAAGAAGAGAGCATAGATCTTTATTTCTAGCTCAAAACAAAATTTAAAAATATTAATTTTTGACCTTAATCCGGAATATTTAGACGAATAGGAAGATCATTTTGGAATGGAGGGAGTAATAAACAATCTCCACTTATGGTTTTATTTTTTCAAAAAATATTGAAAATTGAGTTAAATAGAGAACTTCAAAGTTTATTATAGAGTAGAGAATTGATAATTGTCCGCAAAGTAAAACTCATAGCTTTCATCTCATCAATAAAAATGGAATGATTCAAAGCTTTCCATGTAATATACAAATCTAGAAAACAAATTTCAAATTTTAAATTTTTTTTTTTTTTTTTTTTCTAATTTGCCCAAACTACTTGGTTGAGAAAAAAAATTCATATCATGCAATGACTTTTTGACCATGTAGTCAAAAGTTATAAAAATTGTTGTGCTTTAAAGCTACTCCTCGACCCTATATTGTATAAAAATTTCAAAGAGAAAAAACAAAAATTCCATTCATAGTGAGCTGCCCCAAATTGCTATATTGCTCCAAAGCACAGTTTGTTCCTTTAGGGATTAACCCCTAAAGGACCATTGTCCCCTCGGGGGACAAAATGGATTTCGGGCAAGTTCCTATGATCTCAATTTTCAGTGATTTTTTTTGAAACTTTCCCATAAGATAGGAAAACTTATGAGCTTCGTGGGAATATAAATTTTATTTCAATTGGTGCCCGAGAGCAAAAGTTATGGCATCTTAAACATAATTTACACGTCACCGGGCAGAAAAATAAATCTACAAAAATTTGAAATTAATTTTTTAATTTTTTTTTTCCTTAAAGATCATATTTTCGTCTAAATGTGAAGCTTTGATTCATTCCATTTGGATTAGTAATGTGAAAGTTATGAACAATCTTGTTTTTCGGGCAATTTCAGCATCTTCTTGAAAAAATAACTTATAGGATTCGATTCTGAATGCAATTTTCACAATTTTATAAAAAAAATTGTTTGACAAGGTTAAATTTTCTATTTAGAACAATCTCACCGTTGAGATTATTGTGTTTCAATCCCATTTTAGAGCTATTAAAGATTTAGTTTTTCTTTCAATCTTGGACCTACTTGTACTGAACAATTTTTTAAAGAATGAAAATCAATCATGTTTTTTTTTAATTTTTTTTTCTAGACTTTCAACTCAATTCTTCAACACAAAATTTTTTTAATTCAAGGTCCATGGTGTAATTTTATTCCCCAAATGGCATTCAAAGTCATCTGAAATTGCAGGCTAGTGTTCAAAAAAAATTCTTTTTTCAACTTTGAATGCTAATATCTTCCAATTTGTACGGTCAAACTCCATGAAATTTTTACCACATGATACTAGACTAGTAAAGTACAAGATCCTATGGTTAGATTCTAAAAAAAGTATTTTTTTTGTTTTTTTGGATGAATGCAGCAAAAATGGCAGTTTTGAGTAGTTTTTGACAGAAGAACGGCCCTGGTCCTTTAGGGGTTAAAGAAAAACCTTGACCCTAGGTTGTGTGAAAATTTCAAAGAATAAAAAGGAAAATTCTATTCATAGTCAGTTGCCCAAAATTGCTATGTTGCCAAGAAATGTAGGTTGGTCCTTTAGGGATTAAAAAAAAACCTTGTCCCCATGTTGTGTGAAAATTTCAAAGAAAAAAAATAAAAATCCCATTTATAACGAGTTGCCCAAATTTTCTATGTTGCTAAAAAAATGCAATTTGATCCCTTAGAGATTAACCAACATTATTCAATAGTTGTTTTGCTTGTATTCAAATTTTTTTTATATAATAACGATTGAAAAGTGGTTGTAACTAGTCTTCAGGCACCAAGATAAGATTCCTAGTAGATGAGATTGAGGTTTTGAACAAGACTATAAGAGCATCCCTACCAGTGGCTTCCCTATCCTTATCCAAATGATTTTCATCCGGATAGGGAAAAAACCTCCAACACCAACATTCCCTATCCCTAAAAATTTAAAGAAGGAGGGTTTGAATTCCCCAAATAGAATGATGGATAGTGAACTCAAATGGAGTAATTCCTAAACCACTTTTCACATTTCCAAGATGAGTTGTGCTTCATTGATTTGTAGGAGTACTATTCATTTGGCCTTGTTACTATTTCTATAGTTTCTTTTGACTTCTTTCCACCTCTATTTAACAATAAGTTGAAGATTTAGGAAAGAATTAGTGTTGGCTTGTCTTCCCTATCTCCATTTGTGCTCCCCTTCATCCCAACGGAGATGGAGATAGAGAAGCCATTGGTGGGGATGCTCTAAGTTCTTAGACAATAGGGATCAATGGCCCAAAATTATTATTATTATTTAAATCCACACTCCAAAATCCCGACAAACAAACAAAAAACCAGCGTAATGCAAGGCCTAAATTGTACAAGACAGTCTAATGACATGAAAAAATATTTTAATTTAATTTTAAAAATAGATTTTCTATTTTTGGTTACAAATGATTAGGAACTTCACCACATCATAAATCTGATGTGGTTGAGAGATTGCCATGTCAGATAATATTTTTAAACAATTAAATAGTTTAAAATTTTAAAAATTTATTATTAAAATTTGATTACTTAATATTCTAATTAGTTCACAACTTGGGAAATAGGTGTGAAACAACCCTCTTTTGGCCTCAAATCTCATCTAATGGGAATGACTACCAATTTGAGAAAGTAAGTGCTATTTTTGGAAGAAATTTAGATATTATTTTGCAAACTAAGTTTGGGCTATCTTTTATAGATGCATTTATAAAATGAGTTTGTTAGACAACTTTCAATCTTGTGTGATTGAATCTTCATATTAAGGCTACATAGGGTTTTAGAAAGAGATTAATGTTCAACTTTAGAAATAGATTATACAATTTTGAAGATTGATTGAAAGCTCTATGTATCAATCTTTTGGGGTAGGAAACCTACACCTACGCTCTAGACACAATTAGGTGTAGTTGCCATATGTTTTGTATTGTTGCCAAAAATATGATGTTTTGGACCATGTTTTTTAATTAATTCTTTATTTTTAAAAGTTATACTAAGCTATATTGGACTATTAGCGTTTGCCTATAAATTTGGCTTTTGAAAGGAAAAGCCCTATTTTATTTCTAAGATACTGAGGTTGAGAGTATGCATGTATGGTTTGTGAAATTTAAAACCTCCTCCCCTTCAATCCAAAGTGAAAAAAATTAAACGTAGTAGATTAATTTTTCAATCTTTGATGAACAAAAATCTCAGATGCTTGATTTGGTCTACACTATTAATCGGGAGTGCTATTTTCTAAGCCTCAAAGTGTGAGCCAAAGAGCTTGAGAGCCTATGAGCTTCAAATTTGTGAGGTATTTAGTGTGTTGTTCAGATTTTGAACTTATAATCGTGGTTTAAAATTTTTAAATCTTTATAGCTAGTGAATATAAGAAAATATGTCCATTATTGACCTGAAATAGATTTGGGACACTCCAAATATTTTCCAAACACCTTGTCCATTTTTCATTTATTTTTTTCTTAGAGCCAACTCCATCACCCCTAGAGAATCAAAGACCCTTTGAAGGATATGAGGGGAAGAGACTCTCAAATTTATTTTCTTTAAAATCTCTAATCTTTTTATTTATTTTTATTTATTATTATTTTTAGATCTCTATCACCCTACCATAAACTTATCTTGGTATCAAGAGGCCCTTTATGGATTCTTTGATTTGCGATTCTCAAAACATTTTTTTTCAAATTTTATTTTGTTTTATTTTATTTTGTCACAACTCCATCACCCCCTAGAAACCTCTCTCAATATCAAGATCCCCTTATGGTTTTGGAAGTTTGGACTCTCAAAACACTTTTTTTCGATTTTTTTCCACAACTTTGTCCCCTCCCTCCCATCCCCCAAATCCCCTTGGTATTGAAAGACCCCTTGGAGGGGGAGGATTTGGGATTTCTAAAAAACAAAATTTCACTTTTTTTCTTAATTTTTCAATATTTTTTGTAAGTGCTTCTACGAAGAAGAAAAAAATATTAAAAAAATGGATAGGATGAATGGATATGGTGTTTGGAGAATATTTAAAGTGTCCCAATTCTATTTCTAGCTAATTGACATATTCTCTTAAGATCACTAGCTATAAAGATCCTAAATTTCTAAACCATAGTCATAGGTCCATGTGCAGAGTGCGTGATGGCCATGCTCCCATGGTCAGAGGTTCACAATAATATGACTGAAATTTTACTATTAATAGTAAAATTTTGAAATGTCATTGCTTTTTCTCTATTGGCACAAGAATTCAAAGTTTTCTTTTGGTTGATGCTCTAAACTCACAAAGTATAATAGCATTAGATGTTTTTTTCCTACTTTGGAGGGCTGTGAGTTCTTAATCTGGTAACCAGTCGAAACTAGCCAAAATTATAGTTTGTAAACTGCATTGATGTTATACAGTGATTGCCACATCACTTTTTAAAAAAATAAAAAATAAAACTTCATTTTTCATTTCAAGAATTTTTAAATTTTTAAATTTTTATTCTTGCAAATTTATCTTTTCTAGATATTGGTGTTTGATGAGGCCTGGGGGAACAAAGCTGGGAGCAAGCTTGAAACATCCCCTCTAGCCCCCGCAATCTTATCTAATGGTATATGCTCATAGCTCTTAAGCTTGCATTTTTAGGCTTACAAACTACACTAATGATGATAAATAGTGTTAGCCATACTAACTATTTTAGAAATGTTGTAAGCTTTTACTTTTGATGAATATTTTTACTGAGTGTATAGATCCTAATATCATTTTAAGTGGGAGAACTTTACACCTATAGTTGGTAAAAATATTCATCAACAGTAAAAACTTATAGCTCTTTTAAATCAATTAGTGTAGGTAACACTATTTATCATCATTAGTGTAGCGTTGTTGACTATAAACCAATCCATGTTAAATTTCATGTTTGAGTTGATTTTACAACTATTTGTGATTGTTCATGAAAGAACATTTTACAGTCGGTCTCTCTTGGTTGTTAAATAAATTTGAATTTCTTGAAACTGAAAATATCATCAGATTTTTAGATGAATAGGGTACATCTGTCGTTTCTACAAATTCCGTAAAATCATTCACCAAAACCTTTTTGTTGTCTGCATCTTTCTTGGATTAACCAATAGCAAGGTAGAAAAGTGATTGGATTGTAGAATTGTTGATAAAGTCATAGGTAGTTTATAATTTAACAACATGGTTACATTTTAATCCTAGCATAATTATTCAAAACATGCAACTTATTTCAACCATCTACTTCTTTTATTGTCAAGCAAGATATGCTAATTAAAGTTTCAATTTTATTTTTAATTTGCAAAAGAAACTATTATTGGAGTGATGAAGCCTTGAGGCTACTTTCATTCAAGAAAATGGATAAAATTTGAAAAATAGGGATGAATATATGTATGATCATCTAAAAGTTTATACATTCATTTTTCCAAAGAGATTATATCAACAATTTAATGAATTTATTCATTGATATTATCTTCCCAAATATTTCCTCACAATTTTTTTTATCACTTTTAACAAAATGATCACTTAAAGAAAATCAAACATGAATTAAAAGATAACTTTAGTTAGCTATTCTTTATACATTTTTTAATATTTAGGACCCAACCAAAAAAATAAATGTTATGAGCACTCTCTTTCAATTGACAAAACACTTTGTTTTCATATGAGGTTGGTACTTTGTGAAATTTTCATTATATTTTCAAAAGACTAAAAAGTCCACTTTACACAAAAGAGGTAAGAAACAACAATTTTGAGAAGGTACAATAAAATTGGGCACAATTTGCAAGAGAGTTTCACACATACCAACAATTGAACCAAGTTTACACAAAGGATCAACAACTTCACACATAAGGGGTCTTTTAGAGAAATAAGTTTTCTTGATCTTGGAGACAGTTTGTTATTTATACTTAATATGACTAGATTGCAATCATTCCATGTAATTATTGTGATTCAAAATTGCATGGATTGGAACAAACTTCAAATTAAGGAAATGATGATGCTATATAATTATAGTGCATGCAATCATTCCTAGTTGTTACTCCCAAAAATAAAATTGAATTTTTTTCAAATGCAATTTAGGATAAGAATTAATAGAAGGGTGACATGAAAGGTGACATTTCATGACATGTCCTATATTCAGTTGTGAAATGTTTCATTACAAATGATACACAACATGACATTGAAATCTATCAATTGAACTTTTGCCGTTCTTAGACTTCATCAAAGCTCAACCGCAAATCCTCAATCTTCCAATGTGACCAAAATATCAAACCTTATCATCATGCAACCATGGCTATAATGAAATTTGTTCAATAACATCTTACCCTACATTCAATTTGATTTAGAAATTTGGCTAATTAGAAGACATGACCTTTCCTAGTCATTTCTAGACAATTAATAATTATGTAATGCCGTAAGAGCCATTTTGTGGCCTTTAATTGGATATATACTCCCTCTATTTTTTATTAATACCAATGTTTCCTTTCTAAAATACAAAAAAACACATTGATATGGAGTATTATTTAGAAACAAAGGGAGAAGTTGCTAAATGGGAGCATATAGAGAGTGATAAAATTTAATGTCCAACTTTGTGGTCATAGGCCCAACATTTTAGAATTAACCCTGGCCCTAAATGACCAAAGTGCATTTTTTTAGCAGCATAGCAATTTTGGGCAGCTCACTACAAATAGAATTCTTATTTTTTTTCTTGGAAATTTTCATTCAACAAGTGGGCGAGGTTTTTCTTTAAGGCCCAACAATTTTCATAACTTTTGACTTCATAGTTAACCCCTAAATTCCCGAGGCACCCAAATCTGGTTTATAAAATTCTGAAGCTAAATAAAACCTAATCAAGTTTTTATTTTTAGAGGTTTTTATTTTTAGAAAATTCTTCTGGAAGTCTAGTTTTAGCATCAAAAATCTAATCTTGAAAATAAATGATAGTGTTTTTTTTATTCAAGATTTTGTGCAAGGGTACCCATTGCAATCTTGACTTCCCATAGCATTAGATGGGATTTGGCCCATCCGGAGGGCCATGAGTTCCCCGGGGTGGACACTCTCCATGTTTTAGCAACCCATGTGTGGTGGAAAAAAGTAATACAAGTGATACACCTTAAAATTTAATTTTTTTTTCAAAAAAAAAACTATGGATAGATTTTACTACTTTAGAAGTTTATATGTTGAATTATTGGTATTTTTTTATGCTAATAGTAATTAGTTATAAATTTTTGAAGAAAAAAGATACATTGTAATCTTGATGCAACAGTCATCTTCATGTGAGCTCTATAAATATTTTAGTTGGAGAACATGCGATTTTAGTTCATTTTTCAACCCTTTCTAGACAATATATGGTCAATTTTGGGGTGGATGCAAGAAGCACCGAACGATTTAGGGAGTGTTCTGCCAAAACTGCGTTTTTTCTGCCCAATACTACAAGTACTGCTAATACTGCAAAACAGAGCAATCTCAGCTATTGATCCGAAAAATCAACGGCCAATAGTACTTTTGAGTACTTTATAATACTAAAACAGTACTACTTAAAAAAATGACAATTTGTCACAGAAAGTAGATAAAATTAAGTATAAATTAATAATAATTAGAAAATCATGAATAAAAAAAAACTAAAAATTGGCCATTTGTAAAGACTAGATAGTAATTGCATTTCACCAAAAACTAAAAGTTGAAACCATCATGAATGTTTGGAGCGCTATGGACAAGGGACCTCTATTTGCATGCATGTTGAAGACAAAAAATTGTTTTTTTTTAATGCCCTTTGGTGGGCACATGCCCTTCTATTGTGGCAATAACCCACAACAATCCTAGATGTACATCATCATTTTTGGATGCTCCACAGTACTAAAAACCCTAAAACGAAAAGTGTGACAAATTAGGTAAATTACAATTTAATTAAAGGATTTTTTTTCAAAATTTCTCAAAAATAAGGAATCTGAGGACTTCCAAGTTAGCCATCTCCAATAAAAATTTCAAGTACATGAACTTCATTTCCCAAAAGATATGGCGAATGGCAACTCCGTCATTCCAATTGTGACACCGAATAGTACCGGTGTTTCTTGCATTCACCCTTTGTTAAAATGGCGGTATTCCATTAAAATGGCAGAAAATGAAACCACTAAAAGAATGAAAACAATGGAAAGATTGTCCGAGGGGAGTGGAAATGTGTGAACTAGGAGTGATTTGAATGTGCTAGGCATAAAATTGGCACATGTATGACTCTATCGTGGGACACTTATTCTCCATTTGTTGAAGATATTCCATTAAAATGGCATGCGGAATACCGCTATTTTAACGAAATTGACCATATATATCTTATGTTAATCGGAATTGAAATTTTTGTCAATAGAAACCTTTAGTCATTGTTAAACAAAGCTCAAAATTTTAGGATGAAATTATAGTTTATTCAAGGTGTATTACATGTATTACTTTTTCCGCCGCCACACATGGGTACCCCAAATGTAGTGAGAGTGTCCTCCCCGTGCGTGAGTTCCCGACTACAGGAAATGCGTTGCGTTGCGCCAGCACAACAGTCTGATGTGGCCAAGCAATTGCCATGTCATTGGGGGAAAAAATTACTTTTATTTTTTCATTTCAAAAGCAATTTGTTTTTGGTAATACAACACTCGACACTCCTTTGCTGCATTGAGAACAGATTCAAGGACAAGCCTAAAACGGCCCTCTAGTGCAACTGAAAAACATCTAATGTGTTGAGAGCTCTTGGAATTGAGCCTTAAATACACTAGATCTTGGAGAAAAAATCACATTCAAAATTCACTTAAGAAAATTATAAAGCACATTTTGAGAAGCCATAATTGATTGGAGTTATACATGTTAGACCCTTTAACATCATATGTTTTTGATCACCAACTTTTTAGATTTGACTTGTGAAAAAAGAATTGAAAGACTTTACATTACTTTTGCAATTTTAACATCCTCATAGTCAAACATTATAATCTTTCACTCTATAAGTGATATTGTTGTGTTTTCTTTTCCTATGAGATCTTTAACATGTATAGTTTGAATTTGTATGGTTACAAATTTAAAATATTGATACAACTTATCAAAACTTTGGCATTTTGTTCAATGTAGAGCAGATTTCAAGAAGCTCAAAACATGCCTTAGGCATTTAGGGGTTAAAAAGTTATTGTTTGATGTGTAGTTTCTTTTTAGTAAGGCAATTCAAGTAGATTAAGAAAAATCATTTTTTTCATAAACCAAAATTTAAAATTGCTTTTTTAGATTTGTAGGTATGTGGAAAGCTTTGAATCATTCCATTTTGATTAATGAAATGAAAGTTATGAGTTTTAGTTTGCAAGCAATTTTAGATTCTCCACTCTAAAATAAACTTTGGAGTTCTTTATTTAACCCTTGAAAAAAATAAAACCATAGGTGGAGATTGCTTATTACAACATTATAACCATTGGATTGGTATTTTTCAATTCTATAACTAAATTCTCAACAATTTGGTATTTTGAATCATTCTCTACTTCTTTCTATTTACTATTTGTTTCCTATATGTTGTACAATTGTAAATGATCTGAAAATTTTCAAGCATGTAGCCAACTTGCCTTGAAGAATGAATCCAAAGAGACAACACCAACATGAACATTTTCATACAAATGTAACCTTGTGAAGTACAATTGCAAGGCCGAAAAAAAGATTTGTCCCCTCAAACATTGATATCTTGCAATCCACATGGTGAAAATTTCTGAAATTTTTTCCAAATCTTCAAACCATTGTTCTACAAAATCCTACAGTTACATGTATCCAAGAATCTTTTTTTTTTCCTAAAATTTAGTGCTTATAGGCAATCCTTGCGAAAGACTTCTAAACAATTCAACATCTTCGGAAGTCTGAACCCCATTAGAAAACCTTAACCCTGAGGTCTCCAGCCTTGCTTTGTGAAGCTCAAAATTGACATGAATCACAAAATCTAACTTATAGAGTGATTTCAAAGATGTCTAAATTATTTGTACAAGCTAAGACTGTCTGTTGTGTAAACTTTCATTAAAAATTTCTTGAGGTGAAAAGTTGATGGAAACCATTTGTTTTGACCAGGAATCTTTGTCATCAAAATGTACCGTAGTAGGAATCTTACTAATCGTTGGCTACATGCTTGAAAATTTTAGAACAAAATCAAGTTATCCGCAGCAGGCAACATCAGACATCTCCACATTCCACTAAATGTAAGCTGCCTCTTCATATTAAAATAAAAAAAATCAACTAGACATAGAAAGGGCAAATTCCTACCATTTTTGGAGGTCGTCGGCTTCATTATCACCTACCTCCCTTCAAATCGAGACAGCAAATTCTAACAAGTTATGAGCACAAGAAAATAACACGTTTCCGCTACACGCTAGCTTCTACGTAAAGCTGTACACATTTCAGCTAAGCATGACCAGCTACTGGGAGTATACCATAGATCCAGATCCATTCAAGCAGTTTCTTAGTCTAACCAGTTCAGTCCAAAGGTTTGGAACCAAATCCATTCAAATGAGTCTAGATTGCAAGTACTACGTCCAACTGTCTGGAAACAAGCAGGATGCTATGTACTTCTTTTCTACCTTCCAATTTCTCTTACCCAATTGTTATTAGCTATCCATAATCATTGCTTAAATCAGGGGTCTGCTGCAAGGCAGACGTGAATTACCCATGCTTATATGCATTCCGTAAATCAACGGGTAATAATTGCCAAACAAATTCAATGAATTGAAAATTGAATGAAAGTAAAATCTACGGTAGAAGCACCAAATAGCGACACAATCTAAGAAAACGAACTCCTTTCCACTTAGAAGTCTAAACAAGTCGTAGAGCATGTCACCATTAGGTACGCATCACAATAGGTGGTCCTAACTTAAATCGTAATCAAGACTTCAGAAAAAAACTTGCACCAAATCACCATATTGTAACAGAGCTGGATTTGAATACATAGGAAACGTACCTGAATCTTAGTCCCCACGAGCAGTAGTAGGCAGTAGCTTGCTCCAGTGCATTCATCTCCACAAACAGCATCTGAATAACACTGACAACTAAGTGTGAAAAACAATTATGGAAGATTCAGGAATAGCAAAAGATCTTAATGAAGACAACTATATATGAGCGACTCATAAACCAAAAGGGCGACAACCAGCACTGGTCACGAACGATTCAAGACTCTCGTGCAATAATTTAAGCCTCAAAAGCAAAGCATGAGAACATGGAGATGCATCTGAAGTTGAGGGACATAAAAGTGTAGTTGGCATCATCATCAGATTTCCGCCATCACAAAAGAAATTCATTATCGCACAAATCCAGCTTCTAATGCCATATCTGTATAAAGAAATAATATTATGAGCATCTATAATCAAGCGATTGAAAAGGAAATTGTGTATACAATTAAATCGTAACTAATGAATTTTCAAAGCCATTCATACGAGCCGAATGTACCCTCCAGGAGTTACATGCACATTAGGAATGAAGCAGCTACCGTGATAGAATATTCTCGCCTCAATAATTAAAACCCACTTCTACCCAGTAGCAATACCGAAATCGACCAGTTCCAAGTTCAACTAGATGAACCATCGAACCTAGCATTCAAACTAAACCGAATCCTGCTTTTCCCAAATCGTAAGCAACTTGCAGTTTTTTGGATACCACCAGTATCAACCTAAAGTTGGATTGTGTTACTTTAAGAACCAAATCACGCAGGCTAGTAACCTAGTGACTATATATGAAATATCCGTCACGCATTCCAGTCGAGACGCCATAAGTACTCTCCTTTCGAATCTGTCGCTTGCTGTAGAAGCAGCTCTGGAATCTCTGGAGCGTTTCAGTAAGAATTGTTAATTGGCCTGTAGAACTACCGTCAAGAAGAGCCTTCACTTATGCTGGTCTTGGATCTGCTCTTTGTCTCTTTCAGGCTAAATCAGAAAAGACCGCCTTGTTGTGACTTGTTGGAGAGTACGTGCTCGACTGACTGGAAATCCGTGACGCTGGGTGCGCGGTGGAAGTCACCTCAAGATGGAAACGACGACACGGGAGACGAGTGAGATGCAACCTTGAGTTGAAACACGGCGACTCAGTCGCGGAGGAATGTCCATCGATTTCGTCATTGTCCATAAAAATCTCTAACCTCGATATACAGTATGTATCAAACACTTGATCGGGTACCAAGTCATTCACCAATCCATGCTCTCTAGCTAGAATTACTACTGGGGCAAGCAATATCGACATACCCGTGCAAGGAAGCAGGCCGAATTATCCTTCAGCTTGAAGTCGAAGGCTTGAAGCTCAACAAAATACCAGGCAGCGTCGGTCGGGGTTCAGCACATGATCAATACAGTCACCAAGATCATCATTCTTCCACAATTGTTAGCATTGGTATTGTATAATTATTGATTGCAGGTATTTTTAGAGGTTCAGTCAGAGCTGTGACTAGCTAGCTACTGCTAGCAAAAACTTTAGAGATGGTGAGTTGACAATGATGAATTAATGGGACAACGGTGGTGGTAACTAACTTAAGATAAGGGTTGCAGTCAGTGTGCGTTGAGAGTATGAGGAACGTGAGAGCGAGATCGAGTTGCGAGTTGCGACGAGTGCAGTAGCTAGAACGTACGTAAGATGGAAACAAGAGCACTTGGCAATAAAGATTTCATTTCAAAGCTCCTTAACATACTCGTGTATCTCGATGCAGATCGAGGAGTGGGTACGGTTGCTGTGATAACGTAACGGACACGCAAGGCGGCTACAGTGGTGGTCTAATAGCAAGGGTCCCAAATGGATGACGCCTCCAGACAGTGAGCCTGGATGTTTCAGTTTCCAAAGTCCAAAGCTAGTCCAATCACTCCAAAGTCCAAACTTTTCAGTGTCGCAGCGTCGAATATCAACAAAATTGAGCTAGCGACGCCGAGTTTCCACGCAGGTATCATCAATGCCTTAGCTTGAGAAGATGTAAAGTAGATCGAATGGCATTGCTTGGAATTATTGGAATCACAATTAATCGGCTCTGGCTGAACCAAAGGTAGGAGGTTTTTCATTGGCCAAAGGTGGTGTGAGGAACGTTTGACTAAGGTAAAACAGTCCATTGTGGTCAAACTCTTTGGCCTCATGCCATTTTTCCCACATAAAGAGAAGTGTGAAAAACAATGAGAGCAATTGAAATTATATTTTTTTGACAAAAATGGATATTTCGTTAAAATGGCAATATTTTTCCACCATTTTTCCAATCATTTTCTAGAGATTTCAAACCACATGGTCTAAAATCTAGGACTAGTTTACATTTCAGACCACATGGTCTAAACCACAAAGTGCCAAGTTTGTGGAATATTGCCATTTTAACGAAATATCCATTCAAAGTATGAATTTGCTATGAATTTTTGAAGTGTTCAATGCATCATGGCCCCCAACAGTCTGTAGACTATCTCAAACCCAACAAAATCTGAATCTATGATGCTCATCTTATTCACCTGAAGCAATCATAATATTTTCTAACATGGAAAGCCTAAAAATTCAATTCTTACAATGAATTCACACTAAAAAGTTGGAAGTTCCTAATGAGTTCACTAATCTCTCCATTATTGTCATGTACGACACACAATGTAGCCAAAATCTCACATATTGAAAATACCCATAATGGGGTCATTTTCTAGGTATCCACTTTAAGGTCATTTGACCACAATTGGATGTTTTACCTTGATACCTTGCTCAAAAATCATGAAACTTCAACCTTGAAGGAACAAGATCTATTACCGAGGTAGTCTCACTAGTCTGTCCCAAATGACACTATTTTTGAACCAATTGGTGCATTTTTTATTTTGAGATATAGTAATAGAAAATGTCATCCAATGGACATCTTTTATCCCAAGCATTGCTTCAAAGTTAAATAACTTTGAAAAGATGCAAAGACATATCACCAACTAAAGATAGTTAGCCAAAAATGATTGACTTTGGGGACCAATTAGTGCATTATTCATTTTTATAGTAACCTTGAAAGTCATCTATCATTTTTTGGATCTCAATGTCTTTATAGGGCTAAAGCTTAAAGAATAAAACAATGAAAAAGAGAATCATTGTTTTTTACACATCATATAGCATTCCTTGTTTCTAATTCTAAAGGACCAACAAAGCCTTTAATTGGGTAGATTAGATGCTTGAATGTTTACTTTTGCAAAAGTCGGTGAATTAAAGAAGATTTTGCCAAAATATAAGTCAAGTCATGGTTATTAAAGGAATAAATGGTAATAGTAACTACAATTGTACATCAAACATACATGAAACTAGACAGGTTATTCATTCAAGGTTCCATGTATGTTGAAACCCATTTGGTTGCACAATTAACACAAGAAAAAACAGTAGCTGTAATTAAACTATATGTGGTTAAAGAAAAAACATTCATTTCTCATTGTGGACCATAGAGGGATTTTCTTGCGTTCTTGCATTGGTGGATTGTTTATAAGACATTTATAACTTCACTCTAATTCACAAAAATTACAATTTTAATCAGAAAATTATTATTCTACTTGAGTTTGATTTGTGAAACAAGCGTACACCTCTAAGATGGATTTGGCCCCAAGATATTCAAATTACTAACCAAGGTGGTAATTGGCTTGGCTACCATAAACCCTAAAGGACCCGAGAAAGGACCGTGACTAAGTTTTCACCAAAAATGCTCTAAAACTATCAAATGTTCTTAGAGGTTTAGGGTTTAGAAAATATGACAGTTATATTCTTGGAGTTTAGGGTTTAGGGTTTAGAAAATATGATTGCTAGCCATTTTTGGGCCTTGTACCTCACAACATGTCCATTGAGAACACCAAAGTACTTCATAGAGAACGCAGGAAAAATATTTGGGGAACATTGAGTTGTATTGTTAGCCATATTTCCATGGTAGTGACATTATTTTATTTTCGGTTACCCAAGAAAAATATGGGCAGTCCAAAAAAAATACAAATAAGTCATTTTTTTGAATTTTGAAATTCTAACCACTTCTTTTTAAAGATTTTCAAACCTAATCACTACTTTTTTAGAGTTTTGAAACCTTAGTCATCACTTTTTTAGGAGTTTGAAACTCTAGCTACCACTTCTTTAGGATTTTGAAACCCTAACCGACACTTCTCTTAGCTCTTCTTCCTTGCCTTTTGTTGTCTCTTAGCTCTTACTTCTTGTTGCTTTTTAGTTTATGAATTTTGTTTTTTCTTCTTGTATTTTAACTCTTCTTCTTAGTTCTTGCTTTTTGTTTCTTCTTGGTACATCTTAACTCTTGTTTCTTCTTGTTTCTTGTTGCCTCTTAATTGTTGCTTTTTATTTTATTTCTTGTTGCATCTTAACTCTTGTTTGTTGTTATCTCTTAGCATTTGCCACTTTTTTCTTCTTGTTTCCTTCATCATTATTTTTCTTCTTCCCACTTTAAACTTGTGCTAAATATTTTGTGTTGTTGTGAGCTTTTGAAGGTTGGGCTTTGTTTTTCATTTACTAAAAATTATTAAATTAACTTCCCATTTCTTTAATTGTATATGCAAGCACCGAAAGTTGAAACAAAGTTGTTGGAGGCTACTTGCAAGTTGCAACCCAATAGAGCCATCTTCACATTATTGTAAGGAATAAAGGCCCTATTGGATTGTGTAACTAATTCATTGTGATATATATATTTTATATAGTTGACTAATAAATGTCAATGAAGAGAATTGTATTCCTTCTTGCATTCTCCCTCTTCAATATGATTGTCTCTTGTATATCTTTAAAATCATGTGTATTTGTTTAACTACATGAAGTCTTTTATTCAATTGTTAAATCATCTTGATGTATAATTGCAATGTCTGATGTCTATTTAAAATGCATGAAAAATATAATTGTAGCTTCTAATTAAAGCTATTTTGGACTTCAATCACCCAAATCACAAACTACACACAAATTTTAAAAATACGACTTTCAATTATCCAGAATACTATTTGCTTGAGTTATTTTTCACAATACATATTGGCCAAAATATAACTAATTATAGTCATATAATGCTCATAGTTATGTATGTCAAAATGTAACCTTGTACATCTCAAAATATAACTACACACAATTATAAAATTATTAATGACATCCAAATGAATTACCATGTCAAGCAAAAATATGACTCACAAGAGTCATATTCATATTCTACATCTTTCAAGAATATGACTCATGAGAGTAATTTTCCACATAGCAGAAAATATGACTCCTAAGAGTCATATTCCACATCAACAAAAGATATGACTCATCATAGTCATATTCCACGTCAACCAAAATATGATTCATCATAATCATATTCCATATCAACCAAAACATGACTCACTACAGTCATATTCCACGTCAACCAAAAATATGACTACATGGAGTCATATACCACGTAGAATTTTTTTTCTTTGCCTGGGTAACTCAAGAAAAAGTCAAGCCTCCTAAGGATAGTCAATGTATACGTCATCTTGGCAAAATATGGAAAATTATGGCTAATTATACTTCCCAATCCATATGACTACCAATATGACTCATATTTGAAGTGACTCGTCAGTAATGATTTGATCCAATCATATCGCAAATCATCTATAGTGATTTTTGCATCAGTCATATTTTTTGATTTTATGACTCACTGTAGTCATATTTTCTAGTCATAAAAAATTGCTTCAATCTGTTGTAGTGCTTGAAAAGATGAAGCCAGCCCTCCCCCTCCCCCCCAAAAAATAAGACCTATTTGATCAAATGCCAAAGAAAAAAAATTGTCCCTACACTAGCCATCAATCTCATTGTCCAACAAAAAAAGTCATTGATTAGATTGGACATCTAATTAGAGATGAGAAATCATGTAGGTTGTTTGAATAGGGTTTAGGTTTCAATTTTTTTGGTGTTTGTAGCATTGTTGAGTTTGTGAGGTCTAAACATGGCAAAGTCGACAATTTCAAAGCGAGGCTCATTTTCTTCCTCGTTTTTGCTTTGGTTGCATAGTCTTTAGGGTTTGATTACAATTTGAATGGGATTTTGTAAGGTTTTGTACAATTTTTTTATTGACATATCTTATCGTAAGGGAAGTGTTGTTTAGAATAGGATTTGACAATGGATTTGAGTGGTGGTCTATGACTTTGTTCATTTGCGTTGTTGAATTTCATTGCTAAGATCATAGAATTTGTTGAGTTTATTGCAGCATTGTGGACATCAGATGTATTTTAGCCTTTCTAGAGAGCCATTTTAAGTTGGTTCTTTTGGGAACCATCCACTGCTATTTGAAATAAAAAATCATTTTAAATAAATAAATAAATTTTTTTAAATTTAAAAAAAAATATTATTATTTTTTGACATGGCAGTCTTTCAGCCACGTCAGTAAGCTGTTGTGGTTGTGTTCCCGCAATCTGGAAATTGCAAGGAATTCACAACCTTCCAATGAAGCAAAATCCTATCTAATGGTTTGTTGCAACATCCTTTGAAGCTTGTCTCTCTTGCTAGAGAGCACAATTTTTCTATTGCGCACAAATTTGTTGTTGAACCCTCGTTGTGTACAATTGCTTATTGCTTATGAGTAAAATAGAGGTATGTGGCAATTTGTGCACACATTTGTATTTTTGGTTGTAGATGTGTTGAGTGTTGCAAGTGTTGTCCGTGGTGATTAATCCATACAAGCTCTCAAACTTCAAATGAGTAACCATGGACATGAATTTGATGCAATTTCATGATAATGTAGGCACCTGTGAGCAAATTTTTAAGGTGCCCATCATGATGGCAAACGCAAAGGTGATGAGCTAGATGCTAATTTTGTGGCACTTGGCACTAACCAAGTAACATTTCAATTGACCTATTTTCAATACCTAGAAGTGAGATGCACAAGCCATTGTTTGCTTTTGATCACTATATTCCAAAATAGGTTGATTAGCTTCCGAGATAGATTGAAGTTTAGTAAATGCTTAAAAGTTTGCGAATCTAATTGAAACTTGCCAATTTTGCCAAAATAAGATGCACTAGTGGTTGTGTGCTTTTGGAGTACATTGATGTTGAGTACAATTTAAAGCAAGGCTCCTCGAGTTTGGTGCTTATGTGTATATAATCTTGTGGACAAGTTTTTTGTTCTTGTGGGCACAAAACTCTAAGGAGGAAGTTAGAGTTGTTAGAATCAAAGTGCAGTAGTGCGACAAGTTAAATAAGGGTGCCCTTCTTCGTATACAATGTTGCAGTGTGCTCTTTTGCAAAATTAATTGTGTGGCTATTTTTTTATGTCTAAACTCAAATAATTTGGAATTGCAAAATCGAATGCATTGAAATTTTGTAGCCTATACTTTAAATGTTGTAGTAAAAAATGCGTCAAAGTTTCGGCAATCAAGTTGCAAGCAAGGTTTTGTGTGAAGGTTTGAAGTTGCAAAGATTTTAGGGTTCAACAAGCTGAGTTTATGATGACTAGGATTTTCCTTAAAACACTTATACCAAATTTTTTGGAATGAAAAATTTAAAAGTTCTTCTTAAGAAAAGAGTACACATGTATCCTTGTTAGAATTTACATTCAATGGAAAAATGACATGTATACCCCTATCAAAATTTGAAAGTAAAAGTTTTACAGCCTATGTCACATGATATGTGTACCCCTTGTATTAATGAAGTGTGACTAATATGAAAAACAACAGTTTTGTCACTATCACCTTAGAATAGGCAATAATTTCTTGCCATCACAAATCCAATCACTTTTTTAGCTTGCTATTAGTTAAGCCAATAAGAATGCAGAGGACTAAAGTTTCTATGAATGATGTTCAAAGAAAATGTAGAAACAAAGAATGTACCTTCTTCATCCACCTCTTCGTGCATTAAAAAATTTGATGATATTTTCAGTTTCAAGTAATTCAAATGGATTTAACGGCCAATAGAGATTGACTATAGAAATTTCTTTAATAAAAATTAGAAGTAATTGCAAAATCTAATTAAACATGAAATTTTATATGCATTGGTTAATAGAAGAGGCCTAAACAAACATTAGAGATTTTCATTCTTCATGGATTAAAAAAATTAGTTAGTAAACTCTGTTTAATTTTTTTGTCTTTAGACTGAAGGGAGGAGGCTTTAAATTTTCACAAACACTACATGTATACTATCAACCTTATCTTAAAAAATAAGATAAGGCCTTTGCTTTTCAAAAGCAAAATTCATAAGCAAGCACAAATAGTACAATAGCTTAGTAAAACTTTTAAAACTAACTATAGAAGCAAATCATAAAACATGGTCCAAAACATCATATTTGTGGCAGCAATATGTGAGTGTTTCTAACTCCACCCTTAAGTCAGAAATTTGCACACAAGTTCTAGCGGCATAAGTTAATGATTTCAATGGGTGAATTGTAAACTTAGTGTTCTTTGGCCTTCCAAGCAATGGACACGTTGTTTGTGGTGATAATCTTATTCTAACTGTTTCAAAACAATCTAAATGTTAAAAGGTTCAGGACCTTGATGAGTAAGTAAAATCTAATCTAATGTAAAATTCTATCTAAACTAATGTGTAGAATGCACTTTGCCCTTTCCAGAATGGTAAAGCAAGTTGAATTCTGATGTTCCTACTAAAAGATATTGATGGATGAAATTTGTCCCTAATTCTATTCTAAAAACTTCATCCGTTAACTAAAAATAGCAAATGAATTCCAATAAATCTAAACTTTAGGATTAATTTTTTAATTAATTTAACTAATGGATTTTTGAGAGTAAACCTAGATTTGACCTATTTTTAGACTTTTCATCCAAATTTGGGTCAAACTTCATCCACACTGAACTTCTTTAAAATCAAAGTAATCTTAAAGTAAAAGTTGGTTTGGGAATCTTTAGAAGATTTTCTAAATGATTCTAGCCTCAAAAGATTCTTTAATTATTCCTTAAAAATATTCCTAATTGTTCTTTTATTAATCCTATTCTTAAGTTATAATTCTCAAATTAGTGATTTTTGGGGGGGTTATTATTTTTATGAAGAAAGTGATAAATTACCTTTCTACCAAGGTAAAAAGTAAAAATTTAGGATATCTAGGTGAAAACTTATGAATGGATGAAAATCCCCCTTAGTTGGATGGAATTCATTCCTTCAATAATTTTAAAGAGAATAAGGGGATAAAATAGGTTTTAACTTCCCCAATTATTCTAATATTTTCTAAATTCCTAAATTAAGTTAGATTCCTTTTGAGATTCTTTTGGATGGAATTACTATTTCCTTTCCAAATTAATTCCAAATTCATCCATTTATTTCTTTCATAATTTTAATTAGGGTTTTTAAGAATTTTAGCAATGTTCAAACTTTCACGTAGCAAATGGGATTCTAAATGTTAATTGTGATTGAAAAGCAAAATTAAAGAAAAACAAAGTTAGAATTCATACCTCATTGTCGAAGATGTCAGTGGATCCATTGTCGCAAAATACCATCATAATTGTCTCCCCGAAGTCTTCCATTGTCTTTCATGAATTTGCAAAGTCCTAGTGAGTTTTTGATTAATTGTTGTTGAATTGTTGTTCTAAAAAACCCTATCTAAGAAGTCCAATTTGTTAGTTTTGATAATAGTTTTGTTTTAAAGTTTTTATTATAAATTAATTAATTCATTTAAGTTCTTTAATTTTAATGAATAGTGATATTATTCTTTACCCAATTGTTTAATAGTTTTTAATTTAATATTCCAAAGATATTCGTTGTTTTTTGTTTTTATCTATTTGGCTTATTAGCCAAATAAAACAAAACTCTAAACAACGAAATGGGCAACTAATACAATAATTGGAATCCTAATTAATAACTACCAAACAACTAAGTGAATAGTAAATGGAATAAAATCTAACAATAAGGCCAAATTGAATAGTATGATTCCCTACATTAATAATTTTTTAATCCTAAAAATCCTTCACGTGTTTAATTCCTTCTATATGATTCCTATCTCTTCCTAATTCATTCTCTTATTGTTTTGGAACTTCAAAGTTGGCTATGGTGAGAGTTAGTGCCTAACCGGAAAAGAATGAGTGATGGAATTCCCAAAGGAGGTTGAAGAGATGATTTTAGTTTTAAAATCAAAGGTTTTGGTATGGCAAAGCAACGGCCGACCCCCGAGTAATTTAGTCTTTGGAACTTTTATAGTCAAGAATATGTGAATTTTGTATGTGAATTTTGTATGTAAATTTTGTATGTAAGTGCTTACTGGAATTTTGGAGAGGCCCAAGTTGGTACTATCAATAGGCCAGCACACATGGGGAGCAGTGAGCCCCCCCTGCGTAGGCAAACCTGCCTGGGCGGGCCCCCACTCCAACTGCGGCCACCTCAATTGCAGCAGGTGTTGGGGGGCTTCCTGGGGGTTACTGCGGGGGGTTTACTGGCCCTGCGCCGCCGACCTGACAAGAGGATCCCAGCGTGGCGCAGTAGAGAGAGAGTCCTTCTCTCTACTGAGCAGGAGATTAGAAAACTGTGAGGTTTTAGGATGAGAGCTTGGGAGAGCTTCAATTTCGTCTTTAATTATTTTGGTATGTGTATTTGATTTCTTCATTATTTTTTTTGCAAATGGTAGTACATGTTGTGGGAAATGTTTTTTTTTGTTTTTTGACTTACATTTTATGATTAGTGTAGGGTTTTCAAGGGTCTTTTTGAATTAGGTTTGAAGCAGGGTTGTCTTGTCTGACATATTTTTGGGTTTAGGCGTCGTGTATGACGTCTAACGTCGCGTGTCGCGTGTCACGAAGTGTCAAGTTTACTTGACATCGCATCGCGGAGGGGTAAAAAATTTTACCCCATGGTAAATAGATTTTGCCTACATGGCAGGGCTTCAGAACTGACGTGGACAGCCAGCGTGGGCGACTGCGGGTGTGGGCGCGTGCAGGTCTGCCTTGGGCGACCTCGGGTGGAAAAATTGAGGCGACTACGGGTGAAGGGGCGACTGCAGGTCTGGGGCGCTAGGGCGACTTCGGGTGAAGGGGCGACCGCGGGTGGAAAAAATAGAGGCGACTGCGGGTTTAGGCTTGAAGGCGACTGCGGGTGAGTGGGCGACTGCGGGTCAGGGGCTTTAGGGCGACTTCGGGTGAAGGGGCAACCGCGGCTTCGGGTACTGAGGGCGACCGCGGGTCCGACAGGTAGGGGCGACTGCGTGTTACAGGGCGACTGCGGGTCGGAGCAACAGACAGCGACCGCGTGTTCCAAGGCGACCGCAGATTCAGTTTAGGATTTCAGTTTGGCATATTCAGTCTTTGAAGTAACACGTCACATAGGTGTTTTATAAGCGCAGAATTAGGTGCTACGTTATATTGGGGTTTACAATTTACAAGTGCAAATAATAGAGCCCATGAAATGTAAATTGGACAAACTTCTCTAATCCCAAAAATTCACCCAGTATAAGGCCACAATAATAATGTCAACAACGATTATATTAATTAGTCATCGATATTGCTTTGAGGCGGACTTCAAATGTAGCCATACTTGCATTGCACTTTTATAACCACGTTGCAGTCATCACCTAACTGCCTACCAATTAGAACTCAACATATATTTTAAAACCGGTAATCTGTCCCTCACTCTAATATGCTCATATGCTTGATGAAGCATTACAAAATCCTTACACATCAGGATGAAGGCTCAAAGCTTGAACTACAAAGATTTGCTACCTAACATATAAGCTAAAACCTTATAACTATAATTATAACTATAACTATAACTATAATTATTGTCTACTTCTCTAGTACTCTAGTCACCAGGCGTGAATGTGGAATCGCTTGGCACCTCATCAGCATTAGGGTCTGTATCTTCGTAAGACTCTTCGTTGCTCCTGTTGTCGCCCGAGCTTTCGATTTCATCATCTTCCCTTGTTACTACTTCGATTTGTACCTCACGCTCTACCTTTGAGTTCAGATTTCGAACTTCTGTATCTACACCACTGAACCCTTCAGTTTGCACAAGTTGTTTCGTGAGACTCAACGCATCCGTAGTTCCATCCATGTTGGATGCAGGGTGTCGCCCTCCTCTACTTGATTGTCCAACATTATGGGTGGAACATCCCGCTCCAATGGTACACCGTTGGACAATTTGAGTGGGTCGTTTAGGATTTCGAGGTCCCCTCTCGTCAACCCTCCTAATACGCCTTTTCTGGCCTCTACTATTGCGCCCCTGGATTCCTAATGATGATTCGCCAGGGCCAGACACGGATGAAGGTTGAGTGGGTTGTGGAGCTGAGCCGTGAACCTCTTCATCAATCGTCCGTAGAGCACCTCCACGCACCGGTGGCCTTGTTGGAAGGGTTGGGATAGACCTCCTCACTGTTGCCACATTTGTAGTCGTCTCTGGATTCAACGGCACATTCCGACTTCGATTCATAACATATGCCAATGGCACATCATCATCATCATCATCTGTAGTAACAGTTGTTCCGAGGGTAGATGCGTTCAATACAACGGGATTTGGTATTCCCTCGTGTACAACTTCATTGACTTCGATGGCCTCTTCTTCATGTTCGCTTCTCATTGGAACTTGTGCACTGCTTCTTAAATTGCGGGCCATATTTGGAGGCGAACTAGTTGATATTGGAGATCTAGCTTCTTCCTCTACGGGTGCCATGGGAATAGGTACGCCTTCGTCGTTGTTGTCGGGGATGCTTTCCCTCCTCAGTGATGCATGTGCCGGCGAAATTGCATCCATATTGTGCACGACGTTCTGCGGTGGACTGCGTGCAGGTGAATTTCCCGGAGAAACATACCCATCGTCACTAAAATCAAATGTATTCCCGTATATTGGTCGTGGAGGACTATGTGGCGGCCTAACCATTGCATTCCAAGGATTGTTGCGCAACCGATCCTCTTCATCCCTGCGGTTCTCGCGTTCTCTCATAAAATCAGGAACAACGTCGTCTTCTTCCCCTGAAGACAAAGGCCCATCACGCTCGTCCTCATCGTCTCCATCTGCAAGCATCTGGTCGTAAAAAATGGCTGGGTTGTATCCACGTTTTTGACGTTCAAGTTTGTTGTTCGCATAGATATACACCAATGTCTCTGCCTTTGTCGTGGCCAAGCGGTTTTGCACTTTATTGTGCACAAAGGAATACATGCTCCAATTCCTTTCACACGAAGATGCAGAGCACGTCAAACCGAGAATTCGCTTTGCAATTTTTGGAAGAGCATTGCCCCCCCCACGATTCCACCATTGATGAGGCAATAATTGACATTCAATGATATCAGGAGCCTCATGTAAAGGATCGAATGCACCTGTCTTCTCTTCAAATTGAGTTAGCTCCTGCATTGCTTCCACCACTGACACGTTCAATGGTACGCTCAGTTTTCGTATGACTCGATTCAAAGCTCCCTTCGTGTAGCCATTGTTATGAATAGCCTCCACGTCACTCAAGTATGGATTTAGTAGTGCCCCCGCATAGTGTAGGTCAGTAATCATCAACTTCCAGCGAGCATCAAATTGTTTCTCATATCGTGTTGCCACCACTGGATCAAGGAAAAATGGAGCATTCTTGAGAGAATAAATGTGCTCCTTCAAGGCTGTCATCATTACTAAAGCTTTCGGCATTGCCGGGACTTTTCCATCAAAATGACGAAGACAAAGCAGCACGGGCTCTACCATATGGAGGAAATTGTCGCATTGAACCCAAAACTCTTCTGAACGGATATCTTGCCTTGCAAGTTTGGCCTTGCCCATAATGAAATGTCCATTTCTGCGGTTTTGCAAACTCAACTCGAACGTCATGTATGTCTCATCCAGTGTCACATTGTGCACTGCTTGCTTGCAGTCTACCAAATGATCAATCATCAAGAAATTTGTGGCAAAACGTGTTTTGCTTGGAAGTCTCAACACTTTGTTTGGTGAAAATCTCCGAAACAACGCCAAAGTATGTTGGTATTTCTTGATGAACTTCACAATTGATGAAGCCTTTTTTACCAACTCCTTTACTCTCTGATCCTTTCCCCAGTCTTCTAAGAGTAAGTCCAAAATGTGTGCCACACAACCCTGCCTATAAATGTGAGGGTACCTTTCTTCCAACCTTGCCATCGCCCCCGTCATGACTGCAGCATTGTCCGTACACAATTGCACAACGTTGGTAGGCCCAACTTCCTCAATGTATCGTGCCATCGTCTCAGTCGTGTAAGATATATCCTTCTTTTCCCCAATACTATCCACTGATCCCAAAAAGACATCCCCGGTGGGACACACCAACATCATATTTAGTAATGGCCGTGAATTAGTATCGGACCAACCATCTGAACAAATTGTCGCTCCATACTGACTTATTGAAACCCTCGTCCGCTCCGAGACCATGGCTTCAACCGATGCCTTCTTAACATCTATCATTTTCGTGCGAATCGCATTATACGGTGGCGGTTGGTACACGAATCCAGCTGCTGCAGTTTGTTTAACAGCATTCACGAAGGCCGGGTGGCGCACAACATTAAATGAAATGTTCGCCTCGTAAAAGAAAGAAGCCCACAACCTATCCAACTCTTGTCTGCGGCCCGTCTGTAATGATTCATCCATGCTTCTTTGCCGAGAAACAGATGGCATGTTCCTCCTTCTCTCAAGCGTTGTTCCAGTAGAATCTACTGAATCAGGCGTAGGATTTGGTCTTGCATTTGATTCAAAGGGATTGAGAGACCCTTCTTCTTCGACATCCAACGCAGGTGCGACAATAGACTCTGCAACATTAACTGGTGCATCATGTCTAGCCAGTGCATCATACATCTCTTCGTAACTCATGGACCTTGGAACTTACCCCTCGCCAGTCCGAAACTTTTCTCGTACAATTCTAGGGATCTCCTTACAACGCTCCGATGTAGTCGAGCTGCCATAGCCAAAGTGAATCAATGCTCTCTTTCGTACAAATGCTTTGCTCCACCCACAAAACACGCATTTTCGAGCATGGGGGGAATTATCAATTGGGGTACACGGTACTAGCCAAGGGTCCCAATCCTTTGTGGACCTCCGCGTATCATTCATGGTTCCCCCCCCTCCCAACACCTTGTCCAGCCATGTAGTAGATCAACACTGGGTCTTCAAAGAAAATAACTACAATAATCACACTAATACTATGGAAGATGTAATGACAAAGCAACCCGCTTAGAGTGGTCTTGTAAACCCTTCTAAACACGGTTGTTGCCCTCCGAAGAAGTTAAACGTCCGCATGAAGCCTCTTTCGAAGGTCCAAGACAAGAGTTTTATCAACGGAGCCAAGATGATAAAACAAGGGGTACCCCTAGAACTTTATACAAGAAAACTCCTTGGACCCGCGGTCGCCCCATGAGAGAATGCGGGTCCAAAAACCTGAAATCAGTCAAGTGATGGGCGACTGCGGGTTCAAGATTGGGCGACAGCGGGTCCAGAAGTGGGCGACTGCGGGTCCAAAAGTGGGCGCCACGGGTCCAGTAATGGGCGACTGCGGGTCCAGAAACAGGCGACTGCGGGTCAGGAACGGGCGACTGCGGGTCCAGTAATGGGCGATTGCGGGTCCAGGAACGGGCGACTGCCATTTGTTTGGATAATTCTTGCATCCCCTGGGGTAATTTGGGGCCTATAATTGAAACTATGAATTCAGAATTTCCACTAAAAAAATAAGCCTTGAAAATAAAAAATTCTAGTGTTTGCCCTGGAGTGGCAATGAGTAGGTCAATTCACCCTAGCCGTGACAATTGCTCTGAACTTCAATAACAAGTTCTTTTCCAATCCGGCAAGTTTTGAATTTTCCTTTTCTTTTTAATTCTCTTTTAATTCCGAAAGTCCGAACTCCCAAGATCATTTTCCTGCCAAAATTCCTAGAATATTCAAGTATTCACAACATTGCAAACATAAATAACCAAAAATTCATATCTATATTTATGTACTCTTGTCAAGGAACTACATAGAATTCAATGTGCTTGCATTAAAATGTTCAAAATGGATAATATCCTTTTATATATACATAAGATGGAATATACATAGTCCTCAAAAATGTGCTAAAAATGAAAATCATTCAACATCCATTTTGGCCTTTTCTTTGCGGTCATGAGCCTCACGTTCCATCTCATACAAGACTTTCCTACCTTCCAACTGCAAATTCCTAAGGTATCGGTCATCCTTCCCCAACTTCTTTTCCAACCAAAATTGCTTGTATGATTTTTGGAACTTCAAAAGCGCCTTCAGTGCATCCCGATGTTCTTCCAATTTTGGATCCAATGACAAAGAAACCCCAAGCTTCTTTTTCAAGTCAACTACTTCCGTAAGAGACAATGCTTGTTTAGTAGCCACGTCTTTCCAACCACACATTTCTGCAATACGGTCAAGGGGGGCTTTGTCCTTTAATGCTTTCAAGGAATTTAATCTTGATCGTGCTTCTTCCACCCCTCGCTTCTCCAAGTCTATCTGATCTTCCTCCAGCTTGCATGCTTCCATAATTTTGGCAAGCCGTGATTTCGCAAACTCATTGCTAGAAGAACTAGATCCTCTAGCATGCCGAGAAGAGAATCTAAGGTAAAATGCTTCCAAGTCTAAAATCTTTGTTATTTGCGTTGACAAAAGAACTTGCTGACTTTCAAATTCAGCACGTAAGCTATTCACAATATCTCCACTCAAAGTTTGCGTTTCTTGATTGCGAAGCTTCTCACATTCTAGATGCTTTTCATCCAACTCATTTAGAAGCTTCTTGAGTTGAGCTTTGTAAACAACTTTGGTGTCCAACATTACTGTGTCAGGGACAGTTCCATCTTCAACAAATTCCTCACTTCGGTACATGTCATCAACACAATCCAATTGGAACAAAGAAGGCTTCACATCTTCTTCTGTTTCCATCTCTGTCCAAAAAACATCATCTTCTGCTTCTTGCATGCATGCAAGCACATACTGCAAAACTTCGTCTTCTTCAGTGCGAGGGACTGTAATCGGATTCACCATAGCAAGAGGCAAAATATCAAGATTTTGTGGTTGCCTAGCTGGTTCACCCTCTTCTTCCATTCTCGGGGGAGGTAAATTTTGTGAAGTAGAAGCCACCATCGCCATGTTTGGGGGCTGCATTGGAGGGTCTTCACCAAGGTTGTCTTCCTCTCCCGAAGATGAATCAGATGACGTCCAATGAAACTGCTCATCGGGCACTCCCTCCTTCAAGTTTTTCTTCTGGCCTAGCCCTTCACGTGGATTGGCAGATAGAGCCGCCCTTGGGATGTCTTTTGTCGGTGGAAGGCGAGCATGCTTCACTCCCTTGATTGAACTCCAATCCACGCTTCGAAACAAAATGAGTTCCGCATACACCATTGTACATATGAAATACGGGACTTCGCTCCTGGGCACTGAATATGTGCCATACAAGTATCAATAAATTTCGATACAACGTTGCACAAATGCATCATTACAGCATGGATGCAAATTGGCCGTATTGTTGCGCCGATTCGTGTAGTGCCGATGATAGGGGAATAACTTGTCGATGTGGCACCACCCCACCAAGGACTTACAAGTCTTGGCGGTCCAGTGGCCCGTAATTCGATCCCAACCTCGGTAGGCCACACACGTTGGGTCCAAAAGGATGCGTCGTTGCCTAGGGTGCATGGCTCCTTTTGCCTTGGTCTTCTTCTTGTGGTCCGCCATTGGAGATGCTCTTGAGATTTGGGGCAAGGAATCTAAACTTAACCCTAAACCGCAAAGTATTATTTAGCTAAACTTAACCCTAAACCGTAAAGTATTATCTAGCGATTAGTGAGTGATGGAGTAAAATCAAGAACATGAGCCACATGTAAGTGAAACTCAAAACCCAAGCTCCCGGGCACACAATCAGCCACTGTAAAGTAGGTGAAAGGCAGTACGCAGCAAGAAGGGAAAGTGGCGAAGTCGGGTGGGGAGACAGCTAATTAACCCGCAATCGCCCTGGGGCGAGTGCGGGAAGAGGCGCGTACAGGTCTGAGAGCGACCGCGGGTAGGGCGACTGCGGGTCTAAGGGGCCGACTGCGAAGGCGACTGCGGGTAGGGCGACTGCGGGTCTGGGGCTACTGGGGATGGGCGACCGCGTGTGGGGCACCACAGAGTAATTTCTGGACCCCTACAGTGGGGCGACCGCGGGTAGGGCGACCGCGGGTGGGCGACTGCGGGTACAGGGCGGGATTTTGAATTTCTGAACCTCTAAGACTTTCACTTTGAAGTTCTCTTACACAAAATTGTGGACATAAATTTTAGTTACCAATGCACTTCATAAAAATGTATTGCACCTTTTCATCTTTTATTTAAAAATTTGGGTTATGCATCTTTAGCCATTTTATTAATTATTGTTGCAACTTATTAGATTTGACATGCAGAAAGAGGATTCCCACCCTAACATCACTTCTGCAATTTCAATAAGAAAATAATCAAACATAAGAAATTTACCATCCATGATTCACATGGTTGCGTTTTATTTTCCAATGCAATCTCTATTATGTTTAGTTTGAATTTGTATGGTGAATCCATTGTAAAACAAGATCCAACTATGAAGAATGTGGGATTCTTGATCAATGTAGACCACTTTCGGAGAGCTCCAAAAAAAGGGGTTTGGGAATTGAGGAATAAATACCTTTTATTCATTTATGGTCAAGTGTGATTGACACATTATAAATTGCATGAGAGAACAAAACTCAATATAATCAATTATACAATGCATAGGATAGGTGTAGTAAGATGGTTGTTCAAATATCTCATAAGGATTGGGTGTGACAGCATGAGCTCCCATATAACTTTCATCATGTGCTTCATCAAGCACCGTGAAGGTGTAGTTGGGAACTAATTGTCATAGCTATTTCCCAGCTGATTTCATGGTTTTGTTCAAATTTTATTTATCTGTACATTCATAGGTATCCAAACAATAAAACTTGTTTCATATTAATTAAAAGTGTAGCCATCATATTTACAAACAAAGGGATTAAATCAAGGGCATACATTTGTACATTTTCAATATTTGGGGATTTCAAACTTGTGAACCAAGAATAACAAGCCACAACATTTATGGGTATATATTTTATTGGGGGGGTCACATTTATGGGTATATATTTTTTGGGAGGGGTCACATATGTAAACCATTAAAGTATTGGGCACTAATCAATTAAACATTCATATACCATGCATTGTTTAGCAAAATCATAGTATAGAAATGTAAAATGAAGTTCTTTGTCAAGCACATTGCTATTTCACATGTCTAGCATGACTTTAGTACTATTATCTTCATAAATAACTTATTTCTTTTTATGATCCCAACTCAAAAATCAAAATAGGGTCTTATGCCATGGTACAAGGCTGCCGTTTGATGCACCACAACAATGTCTCTAGTCACGAACGATTTGCCTGTGGCACAAGGTTGTCCAAGTTTGCGCGAGCTTGGTTTAACCTATTATTGGTCTGCTCAAAGATATCTGTGGTGTTGATTTGAACGCTCAGAGATTGTGTAAATGCGCGTTCCGTCCCGTGCTCATCATCCTAAGGTGGAATTGTCATTAGTACATATGATATTCACATAATGGGGTACAAACAATACTAACCTAGCAAGTATATTAACTCGTGTTGTGGTATTGCACTAACCTTAATGAGTTGTAACAACAAGCATCCATTCTCAGACTCGGAAAGTTTCTCGACATCCTCAAATTCTTCTAATAAAGCCCTGCATCTCCCGGCCCCCCATATCAATGAATATTAAAACATAACAACTACATATGGGTATTTTTAGCATATAATCTTATAATACAAGTTCTATACTAGAACAACCGAACCTGAGGTTTGTGCAATCTTTTCCTTGCCGAACCCACACATATTCTTCCATCATGGCCCACCCCTCCCTAATGGCCTCATCAAATTTGGCTCCCCAAACAATATCGCGTGTGTTTTGTATCAAACACATCACTCGTCCTGCAGCAAATAAGCACTAATAGTGAGATGAAATGTCCACCACTAACTATCCAACTAGAAATGTTCATTAATACATGTTCATTTCATTATTCAAGGATTCAAATCACCTATACAAAATGAAGGGCAATATTTTACTCACCCATTTTGCTGGCTTGGAAATGGCCTTTGGACTCATTGCATTGGCCATAATGAGCAAAGCAATACAATTTGTAGCCTTTCCAAAAGTCCTTAATCCTATTTCAAAGATCACAAATCAATTCCAATAGAACAGTCATTGTCATGGTGATTCTCCCACCTATTAAAAAGACATTGTCTACAATACAAGTGGATGACAATAAGGAAGTCAAACGCAAACTAAACAAATTTTTACCGGAAATATTCATGGTCGAGAATAATTATGACTTCCTCTGAGCACTTGCTAAATTGAACACCTGCCATTAAGCCTGTAAGGAGCCAAATAACTAATCATTAGCAATGCAAGAAGATTAAATTTGAATAGGCTACATAACAATTGAGGCCCCCCTACGTTACTATAACACCCAAAAATGAAAGAGAATCAATGAAGAACCAAATGAATCATTTTCATTTGAATTGCTAATTGTTTTAAATGTGAATTTAGTGTACCCTTTTTCGGTGACTTCACACCCATTTGTGTGTGCATCCTTATTATTCAACAACTTTGCCACAATGAATGCAATTGCCGTTTCAAGGCCCTCTACATCAAATGGCTTTGATATTCTCACTATCCTAAACTAATGGAAAAGATTTTGGGTTCATTGAAGTATACAAGAAGTGTCTGCTGTATTGTTGGCTGTTTGTGGGAAACCAAAAAAACCACGAGACCTCCACAACATTGGGCCCACATTCAGCCACTACAAGGTAGGTGAACTACAAGGCGCAGTTATGAAAATTATGGACCACAGGCTGGAACAGCCCATGAAATACCCGCGATCGCCAGGGGCGCATGCGCTAACCCTAACACGGATACTAGGGCGACAGCGCATGGGGCGACTGCGCGTGGGGCGACCGCGGGTCCAGTCCAAGGATCCCTCGCGTCTTTCAAGGGCGACCTCGGATCAGGGCGACCGCGGGTCAGGGCGACCTCGGGTCCTCGAGGGGGAAACACATTTCAAAATCCCCCCTCCATCAGGGCGACTACGCATAGGGGGCGACTGCAGGTCAAGGAGAAAATGCAAACTCCTTGACCCGCAGTCGCCCCCTACGCGCAGTCGCCCATATGGAAGGGGAGGGAGACACCAAATACTTTTCCACCCTCTATCAGGGCGACTGCGCGTAGGGGGCGAGTGCGGGTCAAGGTGGGAGACACCAGAAATTTCGAAAATGCAATCTCCCCCCTTCCATCAGGGCGACTGCGCGTAGGGGGCGAGTGCGGGTCAAGGTGGGAGACACCAGAAATTTCGAAAATGCAATCTCCCCCCTTCCATCAGGGCGACTGCAGATCCCCAGATCACTTCCAAAATCAGACCTGGGGTTCTAGGGCGACTGCGCTTTGGGCGACTGCGGGTATGGGCATGTTTCACAAGATTAATTTTTTTTTTGGGACTCCTCTCCCTTATTGTTTCTAATTCCCTTTAATCATATGTTACTTCCTCCATTTTGTTTACAAATTCAACAAGACAAACAAATCCTAAGTTTTGCATTAGCTCTCCAACACTCCTTTGGCAAGAAGTTCCAAATGAAAGTTTTATGTACATTCTAATAGTGGGGAGGTGTAATTAGATTTATTTGGGCATGATTCACGAGATGGTGTTTTTTTTGGGACCTCTCCCTTATTGTTTCTAATTCCCTTTAATCATATGTTACTTCCTCCATTTTGTTTACAAATTCAACAAGACAAACAAATCCTAGGTTTTGCATTAGCTCTCCAACACTCCTTTGGCAAGAAGTTCCAAATGAAAGTTTTATGTACATTCTAATAGTGGGGAGGTGTAATTAGATTTATTTGGGCATGATTAGATTTATTTGGGCATGTTTCACGAGATGGTTTTTTTTTTTTGGACCTCTCCCTTATTGTTTTTAATTCCCTTTAATCATATGTTACTTCCTCCATTTTGTTTACAAATTCAACAAGACAAAAAAGACATGATTCTGTTTTAGGTCTAAAACACTACATCTCGTGTAGGATGTGTAAGTATTTTATGTAGGTTTAAGGATTTAATTCTAGATAAAAGTTGTATTATTGTTTTCCAAGGTCTAGGGTCTAGGGTTTAGGGTTTGGGAAACCCTTCACATTGTGAGAATAATTCTTCCATTGCCTTGCTATGTCTTTGATATGAACTGACGCCTAACATTTATTACCAATTTTGGATGTGAGATAAGGAAAAATCAATTAGAATATGCTGTAGATGCTAATTAGTGTTGGGTCAGATTGGTTGTTGGTTTAGGGCGACCTCGGGTCAGAGGCGACCGCGGGTCATCGACGAAGCAAAAAACACATTTGAATCAGGGCGACTGCGGGTCAAGGAGGGAGACTAATGTTCTGGAAAATGCAAACTCAATCTCCAGTGGGGCGACTGCGTGTAGGGGGCGACTGCGGGTCGAAGAGACTTCTTTGTGGGCGACCGCGTGTGCAAGTTTCAGGATGGTTTAGTTGGTACCCGCGGTCGCCCACGATCCGCAGTCGCCCTTGATGCGCAGTCGCCCGTTTCAGCGCTCCAAAAACGCGCAGTCGCCCATTCTCGCTGTCTTCAGACCCGCAGTCGCCCCTCCTCAGACCCGCAGTCGCCCCACTTCAGACCCGCAGTCGCCCCCTCCCGACCCGCAGTCACCCAAACGCACGCGCCCTGAGGCGACTTCGGGTACTTAAGCGTTAGCCCCACTTTCGATTCTCACCTTACTTTAGCCTTGCGCATTGTCTTTCACCTACCTTCAGGTGGCTGGATGCGTGCCCGTGGGCTGGGGTTTCAATTGGGGGGGGAATTTTTACCCTTTCAATCTACAAATTTTGAACTACGGTTTTGAATTGTTCCTAAGTACAACATGGCTTTTCCACATGAAGGCAACACTACAAGGAGAAAGTCTTTATGGGATCTGGACCTCGATGATCCAATTTTTTTCGAGGTTCCGATAGCTGTAAATGAAAACGAAGAAGGAGGGAGTCAAGAGCGACGGAAGGGCAAGAAGCAGAAGTCAGCACATGACAAGGACTCCAACTATCCTCCCCCGAGTTATACCCGATATGCATACGAAGCGTGTCTCCAGTGGTACGCAGGGAAAAGTGTACAATTCTTGGAGGCAAGCTATTTGAGGTGTCCTACAACTGGTAGTGTGGCCTTGCCAAACGATTTACAAGCACGGATTTTAACCAAGCTAAAGGGATCCAATGATTTCGCAGACATTGACTTGACATATTCTTCGAGACTATTTGAATGGCTTGATAACACATTGAAAGCGGTGATGTTCAATACCAAGGAATTGATGGAGGAACATCGACCGTTTCTTCCGATAGTAGAGGAATCAGAAGACATCAAGGCATTCCGCCAAAAAATGGAGTGGTGGTCCAGCGCAGTGAAGAAATTGGCAAGAGGCTCGGCAAGGGGTTTTAAGTGGAAAAATGCAGCGGTGCAGGCAGCATTTGCACGAGATGGTGGATTGTGTATCACGTGGATCCCCGATACGGCGAAAGTGGTGCCCCTTAGTGCTTTTGAACGTGAAGGGGGGTATGCAAAAGTGCGTAAGGTACGCATTGAAGGAATGGATACAATTCCAAGCTACATCGCTTTTGCTAGGAAAGTATCCAAGGCAATAAACCCGCGCGAGGGGAGAGCGCAACGATCCATGGAGGCCCTTGCATGCCCCTTGAACCACCCTGGCATCATTAAGTTTTTTGCCATTCATTCTCGCATGAATGAAGCGTACACTTTGTGGTGGAATGGGGGCCATTTGAATGAGTTGAGGCATTTAGATCGTTCTGTATCACCAACCATTGACTGGCATGAAATGCAAAAAGCCACAAGACTTCCTGAAGAGAAACAAAAAGAACTTGGTCTCTTCCGAAGGCACAAGGCAAAGTTGGCATGGGCTTTAGTATATGTGACAAATCTCATGCACAAGTGCCGCGTGCTACACAATGACTTGTCTCCCATGAACATCATGTTGCATTTTCCGGATTATTCAAATGACATAATCAACATTGGAATTTGTGATTTTGGAATATCAAGTCGTTTTGACGAAAACGCGCCTTCACATTTTGGAAAGCCATCTGAGGCCGAGAGGGATCAATACCGAGAAGGTCGTTGGTGGGTTGCCCCGGAGTTGTTTTATACATATGGACCTCCAAATTCCGATACAAGCATACCGATCATGCAACAACGGTATAAATATACGCAACAGTCAGACTCGTATTCTATTGGGAAGTTGACCGAATGGATGAGAATTGGTGATATGGACGATTGGAACAAGGATTTGTTCAAGAACCGCGAGGGATCAATGTACTTTGGAATGAAGTTGCGTGAACTCGTGAACACTAACCCAAAGAAGAGACCAATGTGTATAGAGATCACAAATTCCCTTATGTCTCCACCATGGTCCATGATGCCCCCCGAATTGGTGTTCCGAGACTCACCTTTGTAATAGGATAGTCTAGAGCAAGAGTTTAGTGCTGCAAGCAATGAGCTTGGTGGCCAATTATGTGTTGCTTACTTTGTAATATTTTCCTATAATATATGAAGGAATTTTATGCTACGCGCCTTGTCTTTAGAAAAACAATTACTCAATGGGCTATTTGTCAAATTGTATATATTGAATATGGCCTTTTACACATTGTTATGCAAAGTATAACAACTTTTGAATTCAAATGTTCTTGGTCCTTTTTGATTCCGTAGTATATAATGGACGCAAGGAAAATAAGAAAATGAAAATAAATTAGTTGGTAATTGATGTTGAAGACTTGTATTATTTCTTGAATAAAATGTGCTAGTATGCACTTGAAAGGAGTTTTACTTTCATGGTCATTGAATTCAAATAGTTGTTTTTTCAATCCCTAAAAAAATGTAAGCCATACATCATTTACATTCTCTTATTATTTTTTCTATTTCCAAAAATAAAAGCAAGTTGGTTTTTTTTTCCTATTTATTCTAATTCAAATATAGGAAACATACATTTTAGACTTTTTTAGACTTTTCCTTTTTATTCGTACTTTACCTATTTCAAAATAGATGAGAGATGTTTTTATTTATTTATTTAACCTTTTTCGCTCTCTTCCTATTTATTTTATTTGGAAAAAGGAAGTTCATTGACTTCTTGCGACCCCTTTTTTTTTTTGAGACAATGAAACAAGAGTGGATATTGCAAAAAAGATATGTAGCCATAATCTTTGTCATTTATTAAACATGCAATTCGAGAAAACTTGGATGAATTCAATAATAAATGTAAATCTGGTTTTACCATATATATTATTCCTAGTAGCATAATGTTTTCCTACCATATTCTTTTTTTTGGTATATGTCATCCAAATTGATAAAAACACACATTCTTTCATAGATGGTTGGAGTATGATATAAGTCCAACAATGACTTTCATTTATAGATTTGTGTCCGTACAAGAAATTTAGTTATTAGGCATGTAATTTACCAAAATTAGTGTGTGTAACATAGTATGTAATTTGAGTCTACATCCAAAAATACATAATGAACATCTCATGTCAAAACAATTACAAAGACATTATTGTTACAATTGCAATGGTTAATACTTCATAATCATAACATTGGTTATTAACAATTGAATTAGTTATTAACAATAAAATTAGTCATTAACAATGAAATAAGTCATTTACAATAAAATTAAGAATTAACAATGAAATTAATTAATAAGAAAAAAATTAGTTAACAAGAACTTCTTCTAAAACAATTGCAAAGATTTAACTTTTGTTCAGATAATCAATAAGGAATCCATTTGTACCACAACCGACCTCAACCCTAATGGCTCCCCAAATATAGTATAAAGTATAAACCAGTATTCCATAAATTTTGCAACACAAATGGGATTGAGCTCACAATCCTTTTTTTTTCCCTTGAGATTTGGTGCTCAAAAGCAACAAAAAATTTAGGCTAGCTATAAGCTATAGGAATTTTTTAGGAAAATTTTGGATGAAATTGCTAGAAAAACTTCAACTTCTAGAAAAGTCTTCGATGAAATCGCCACAATGTAAATGAAAATAGAATTTTAGATACTTAGTATTACATTTTCTATCCAGTACGTGGATGAATGTTGAAGCTTGGAGCCCCTCCGTAACATTTAGTATCGCCACTTTCCCAGCGCAAGGAAAAATGGAAAAAAATATCACAATCTATAAACATGTACTAAGAAAGAAAAGAAAAGTCCATGCATTAATAGATGGACCCGCGGTCGCCTGGGACCCGCTGTCGCCCAGGACTCGCTGTCGCCCAGGACTTGCGGTCGCCTTCGCAAAGTGGACCCGTGGTCGTCCTAGACCCGTGGTCGCCTAGGACCCGCAGTCGCCCTGGACCCGAAGTCGCCCACTCGCCCGGGCTCCTTCGACCCGCGGTCGCGTTGGAGCACCTGTCCAGACCCGCAGTCGCCCCACTCTAGGACCCGCGGTCGCCCTGGAGCACTTGCGCTGACCCGCAGTCGCCCCACTTCCGGACCCGCGGTCGCCCTGGAGCACTGGGCTGACCCGCACTCACCCCACTTCAGGACCCGCACACGCCCCAGGGGCGACCTCGGGTACATCAGCGTTCTCCTCCACCCGCAGTCGCCATTAAATTTTCCTTGGCATTCTGCGCACTGTCTTTTACCTGCTGACGTGGCTGAATGCGTGCACAGAAGCTAGGGGTTTGAGTTGTGGGGGGGGATTTTTGTCCCTTTGCACGGCTCATTTTATTCACGCTTGGATGACATAGGGTGTTTCACGAGAACATTGTATTTTTGTAAATGTTAAATGTGATAGGATTACGTTTAGCATTTTTTACACCTACGGTTTAGGCTTGCAACCCTAAACCGCATAGTACTTAGTTGGCTACTTTTGAGACGAAGTGATCGTTATGGAGGGCGAGGACTCTCAACCGCCACACGGTATGTCAAGATACCGACTTCGGCTCAACAAAAAGGCGGTTCGTGACAAGGATCGTAAAAGGAGTGGCAAACCTCGCAAGAAGCGTGTACCCATCTTGTTGCATCCAAAGATGAAGGCCTTTTGGGGATGGGAAGTAGAACCAGAGCCTTGGACATATGAAACTGTAAACAAATATGTAGATTGGTGCCACATCAACAAGTTGTTCCCGTTTTGGCGACACCCTTTGCACGTGAAGTCTAATAAGGCAAATTTGGCTTACTGCAAGAGTGTTGTCTTCCAGCGAAGGTGTTTGGAGGTATGGCAGCAACTCTATTTGGAGTCCCAGCCTTATCGAAATGACAACTTCTCTTTCTATCTTGTGCAAATGGTGTACGTTGAAGTTCAATTGAAGAAAAAGGTAGATTGGACAACCTTGAAGGAGCTTCCTATCGGTGACCGCCCGGACAGACCGATAGTGCTGGATGAAGAAGGACTTCTTCAAGCAAATCAGAAGCTTTTAGAGGCAAAGCCTGGCAAGTTGGCTGTTGGTGATGACCAAGTTCAATGGTCTTCAACTTCTAGCTCAGATGAGCACACTCACGAATACGATGGATATTCTTTTGAGAGTGACGACGAAGACATTGGCAAAGAAAAACAAGAGGCGGCTGAAGACGTTCAAGTTGACAAGAAGGGCAAGAGGAAGCTTGAGGAGCCGCAATCATTGTCCAAGATTCAAAAACAAAGCGAAGATGTTCATGTACCGATCAATGTGGACCGTTCTGGTGCAGACATTGGGTCTAGCGGAAGTAGTGACAATGATTCGGAAGACAATTTGGAGATGTTGGGCACTAAGATCGAAAGTGCACGAGCAGCTTTGACTTCAACAGTAGCGGATCTTATGAATTTGAAAGAGAAGGTACAACATCTTCCAGTGAATCCAACTGTTGTGGATGGGTTGAAGAAGGAGTTAGAGGCAACTGAAAACGCCGTTGCTGAAAATGAGAAGATTTACTCTAAGTTAAACAAAAGTAGAGTAAATTATTTCAAGAAGATCGAAGACGGGCGAGCACACATTTCCGATGATTTAGCGGTGCTTCAAAATAAACTTGATCTTTTGCAACGTGATAAATGGTCCCATCTAAGCGAAAGGAGAAGCTTGAATCTTCAAATACGTGAGCTAGAGATGGAATATTATGATGATGCCTTAAAAGAAGCCAAAAAAGAGGGCATCTTGGCTTTAGCTCCGGATTATGGTAGCAATACATAAGAAAGAGCAACGCTTTTTTATTTGGTGAAGCTACTGGAGAAAAAACAAGAGTTGTTGCACAAGGGCATATTGGACTTGGAGCGCCACATCCTTTATTTTAAGGAATGGCGCAAGTGGGCCTATGAAGGCATAGGTGCCACCCGTGCGGAACTTCAAAGAATGAGACCGGAGCCCAAAGAAAGTGACTTTGTGAATAGTGAAAAAAATGCTTAGTGGTTGGATCTAGTGTGGTAGAGAAAAACAATTTGGCCTTCCAATTTTTGATTTTCCAAAGGTTTTGTGGAATAAAGAAATTCACACCTTTGTTTTTGAAATGTACATATGTTTTTATTATATTTTGAATACGAGGGCTATGAATTTGGTGTCTTTGCAAGAATGGATGTCAGAGATGGTACCTACGGGCTGAAATTTGGGACTGAATTTTTGAAACTTTATTTGAAGATAGAAAAAACGATTACCTTTGTGGTAATATAACTTTTTTTCCAATCGGTGCCCGGGATTAAAAGTTATGCCCATATAGTCCAAACTCCAAAGCAGGGGAGAATGGGCAGCAAAAAAATGTGACAAGCATTTGAATTTATTTTTCTAAGTTTTTTTCCCTCATAGATTATAATTTTGTCTATCCGGAAAGCTTTTTTTCATTTCATTTGGATATTTTATGAGAAAGTTATGGACAATCTTGTTTATTGGGCAATTAGAGCTTCTGGTGGGAAAAATACCTTGTAAGATTAATTTAGGAACGCAATTTTGGCAATTGTTAAAGAAAAGAAGTTTGACATGGTTTAGTTTGCTTGCAACAACAATTTGACCGTGGGGATTAGTGCATTTTAATTCTATCTTAGAAAGAAAATAGATTTTCATTCAATCTCATATGTACTTCTATTCTACAAGTTTTTTAAGAATGAAAATTAAGTTTTTTTGAAAACCTTTTTTTTATTTAGACTCTCAACTCAATTCTCCACTATATTTGTTTAAAGCTCAAAACTCTGTAGTGCAAGAAATTAAAGTGAAAAATGTTAAAAGTCAAATAATGTAGTCCAGCAATGTGCTGAAAAAATTGTTTTTTTCACTCTAAATGCAGATATCTTGCAATCTATAAGATGAAAAATTCTGAAATTTTTTCCACACATTCTCATACTAGTAAGGTGTAAGATCCTATGGTTATGTGTGGGAAAAAAACAATTTTCAAAAACAATTTTGGATACTTTAAGAAATTGTTGAGTAGAAGTAGGTAAGATGTAGTTGTAAAATTTAAATAATGAATATCTCTAAAATGAAATGAAAATGGTGAGAGTGTGCTATCAAGTGAAGTTAACTATGTGACCGGACCTAATTTATTTTTAGATTGTAGAAATTGCCTGGAGAAACAAATCCTACAAGCAACTTTTAAAAGAAGAAGCTGTAGACTCAAGTTGCCCGCCAAAGAAAATGGTCCATAACTTTCTCATAAAAAATCTGAATGGAATGAATCAAATTTTTCCATGTAAACCAAAACATGTTGTATGAGAAAAAAATCCAAAAGGAAAAAATTCATTAAAAGATTTGAAGATAGCAATTTTGTGGGGACCGTGTATGGAATCATTGTGCGAGGCATTACAACAAATGTATTTGCATTTCACCAATTACATTTTAGGCTACAAATGTATAAGTATGCCCAAACCTTCAAAACCAAAGCAATAGAAGGTTGTTGTCCATAAGCATAGTAGTACAATACACAGCCAAGGCGGTATAGTTTTAGAAGCCAACATCTGAACCCTAACTTTTGCTAGAGTACTACATTGTGCGAGTATGGATATACTATGGCCCTTATACTATGGGCCTTACATCTTGTATACTACTACGATTAACTAGAACCACCGTTGAAGTAAGTATCTCATAGAAATATTTAGTTCAAGTCCATTGGATTGTTATGAGAACCACTCGTTGCACCTTGTTCGTAATCATTGGACTCTCCAACAACGAGTTTCTTCTTAGCACGAGTCCTTGAAGCAAGTCCATCTGCTTCTAAAATAGATTCCAAGACATTGGAGTTCTTGAGAGCTTCAAGTGTCCTTTTAGTTTGCGGAGAGTGTAACTCCAATAGATAATCGAGTGCTTGGCTTTGATAATAAGGCCCGTATGTTGAGTCGAGGTAAGCCATACTATTCAAGTCTTCTGGAGTGGCATTTTCATCACGATTAGCCCCTTGTTCACCTTCAAAATTCCAACGGTGTCCTTCCGGATGAGCACCCCACTTGAAGGTTTGGGATGTCTTATCAAAATATCCACCAAGGCATTGAAAAAAAAACGCCCTCTTCCCTGCATTGTGAGCTCCTTTTCCCATAAGGTTGAATGCCACTCTTAGAATTTCACGCGGGTCCGTTTCCCAATTCAATTGTGAGGCAGCAGCTCCCATTTCTTGATCATGTAGGCCTTCTCGCCAACTCCAAAGCAAGTCTCGTCCCCAAAATCGTGTCTCTGCCGTCGTGTCTCTATTGTGTTCCCAAGAAGGTGGCATGTAAGTCATCAAGTTGAACATGGTATACAAGCGATCATGGAATGGTGCTGCACAAATCACACATCGTTGTCTAATCAGACATTGAGTGATGAGACACTGAGGATGGTACACATGTGTACATGATCCAAGTGCCCATCCTCCTTCTGGCCCAAATTGTTCTAGACATATGGGGCATTTGGTATGATCCAAGACGAAATGAACTGGCTTTGGCCACAATAGACTTTGGTCTTTTTCGTTGAAGTGACTAGACATCTGATTTCCATGGTCCCAACCATTTTGTGCCCAGTCTATGACATTTTTTTCCGCCACGTCAAGCATGGACATGTTATCCGGAAACATGTCCTCCATCAATGCCCATGATGTCAATCCATTCTCTCGTTTAGGGGCATTTGCTACAAAGTTCTTCGAAACTTTGTCTAGCTCTTTCGCAACTTGTTAAGATCGATCCACGGAGAGAATGCACGCGACCTTCCAATGATAGTATGTCGCTGCCAACATTGCCAACTTCTCTCGAAGCATTCTATTTTCCTCAGCCAAATCAAGTTCCTTTGATGATTGTAGATGTGGAATGGCAGGAAATGAAAGTGAATCCTGAGTCCCTTGCAAACCATCAACGTGCGGATTGCTAGAATCTCTTGAGACGAACAGAAGTGGTGCCATTGGAAGAATTGAAGAACGCTTCGTACGCTTGGCAGGGGGAGAAAGGTGAATGACATCGCTGGTGAGGTCCCCAACAAGCTTGTCCAAGTGATGTGGATCCTGCTCAACAAAGGTTTCGTCCATGTCCGACAATGTGAAAGTCTGACGCTCTTTTTCTCGAAGGCCTTGTAATTCTTTGGATTGTTGAGAAATGAGAGCATTTTTTTGTTCACATGTAGACCGCCATTTCTTCACATCACCTTCTAAGGTTGCAATTTGTGCATCCTTGGTCTTCAAGAGGTCGAGAGCCTTCGCCAACGTCATCGCATTGTGAACAACATCAGATTCAGACTGTGGAATGGGAATGTGACTTGTGGCACATACGGGTGAGTCGTCACTTAAAGCAAAGTCGAAGACGTTGCTGGCGTCTTGTGGTGGCAAGATTGGAGTCGCAATTGTGGTTGAGGCTGATGCCAATCTAATTTTCGTGGTGGACCGTCGCACCTTCGCAGGATGTTTCATCTTCTTTCCCCGCGATGATGAAGCGGCTTGAACATTTGGATCTGGAACTGGAACTTGAACTTGGACGGGGGTGATAATCTGCTCCTTCACTCGTACAAGCTTAGGAATCCGTGTGCCATCTGAATCATTATTCTCTTCTGATTCTTCCGTGTCCACCTCTTGAGTTTCTTTGTTTTGTGGATCACTTCGAAAAGGCTCAAGTCCACCCTCCGGAAATTTGAGAACCCCTCTTGGAATTATTCCAACTTCTGGACGCTCCACGTAGGTACTTTCTTTAATCGTGGTCCAGTCAACTTGTTTGTTCAAGGCGACCTCAGCATAGGCACCTCTAGCAATGAACAAAGGGGCCTCATTCCTATCTACAAAAGGGGTTTTGTAGAGGACCTGCCACAATTCTAAACACTTTCGTATGAAAGCTGGATTTTCACAATACTTCAAATTTGCCTTGTTATTGTGTCGGTTGTGATGATGGCGCCATGCCGGAAAGAACTTTCCGATGTGACACCATTCAATGTAGTCTTCGCACACCTGCATACTCCAAGGCTCTGGCTCCTCGTTCCACTCTTTGAAAGCTAGGTGGTTATCATTGTTCAACACATGCCATCGCTTCTTGTGAATGTTACCCCTCCTTTTTCTAGTCTTGTCTTTGGCAGCCTTCCTAATTGCACCAGGAGTGCGTAAAGTGGAAAAACCCGGAAGGGACCCATCACTGCTACCTCCAGTTGCCATGAGATTTGCGGATGTCGCAAAATTCTAAGAACCAAATGATAGCAAAAAATAGTATATATATTATCCAAAAGGGTCACGCATGCAGCCAACAAAGGTTGCAAGACAGAAAGCCTCAATGGAAAATGAAGGTGATAGCATAATGATGGGCTACTGGCTATATAGGGCGAGTGACTTCGGTCTGGGGGGGCGAGTACGGATAGGGCAACTGCGTATCCAGCGACTGCGGGTCTGGGTAGGGCGACTACAGGTCCGACGTGGGCGACAGCGGGTCTCAAGAGGGCGACAGCGGGTCCAAATTGGGCGACTTCGGGTCCACCACCGGGTCTAGGTACCTTTTGCACACCCGCGGCCGCCCACCCAAGAACACTTCCTGAACCCGCGGTCTTCCTGCCAAACCCGCAATCGCCCACCCGCGGTCTCCCTCAGAAATCCGCAGTCGCCCACCCGCAGTCGCCCTCGCCCACCCGCAGTCGCCCCTACCCGCACTCTCCTACCCGTACGCACCCTCCAGTTTGCCAAGTGGATGCCATGTGGCATCCACCTGGAGGGGGGTAATTTCCTGTAAAGTCAAAGGTAAATTTGACTTTTCGTAACGTCGCGCGACGTCTGTCTGTCACGGTGTCGTGCTGTCGCAGCGAACGACCCTGGTTTGAAGTACCAAATTTTTGTATAAAATCGATCAACAAGAGTTCTTGAAGTCAAGATGGAGCCCTCTTTTTGTGCTCAAGTAGTGCTCATGTGGCTCATGCTCTCTATGACAATGAATAATACCTTGAGTTATAGAAACCGGGCTTGGGAGGTTTTGTATCCTAGTGGTGGGACTTCAATGGGCTTCCATTTTCTTTCATTGATGTTTTTGCTTAGGTCAAGGAAGAAATTGCATGCTCCTCGTCTTTTTTGGGTGGAGACTAGGCAATCAACACACTGGAATTATGTAGAGAGGGTAGTGTGGAGATCAAGTGATGAAATGCACCGCAACAAATTTAAAAAGTTTTATAGAATGAGTTTTGGTGCATTTGAGAATTTGGTGAACATGTTGACTCCATTCTTAAGAAGTAGGTGTGTAAATCAAGTGAGGCCACAAATGGAAATCAAAAAAATTGTGGCATGTGTGATTTATAGATTTGCACATGGCCATAGTCCAGAGCACATGGCAGATCGTTTTAAGATTGATGCTTCAACCATTAGAAAGTATGTAGACATTGTTTGTGACGTACTTATCGATAAAAACAAATTGTTTAGCCACTACATTAGTATTCCAAGTAGAGACCGTCTTAGGAGCATCATCTTTGAGTTTGAAGATATAACAGGATTGCCAAACATTTGTGGAGCTACTGATAGTACACATATACCATTAGCAAAAAATCCAAGTAGAAGAGTGACATTAGCAGCAAGTGATTTTTTCAATAGGAAAAAATTCCATTCCATTGTTCTGCAAGCGGTTTGTGATTCACAGAAGATCTTCTGGAATGTATGCGCCGGGCAACCTGGAGGGGTGCATGATGGCGGCCAGTTCAAAGTGTCAAGTTTGTATAGAAGTTTGAAGGCACGAGAGATTCTTCAAGAACCGGTTGTATTGGTAGAAGATGTCTGTTGTACTCCTTACTTGATTGGAGATGCTGCCTATCCCATTCGCACGTACTTGATGAAGAATTGGAAGGCTCCAAATGATATGGAGAAGAAAAGATTTGATAACTCCATGAATTCTGGAAGAGTTGTCATTGAACAAGCGTTTGGCACGTTGAAGAACAGGTGGAGGATCTTGAAGAATTTCAACTCTAGAGTGGACAGGGCAGCTAGGGTAACTATAGCTTGTTGTTGATTGCACAACTATTGTGAGTTGTTGAACCAACCAGAGCCTCATGTGGCTAATGTCGGTTTGAGAAGAGATCCACTAGTTGGATTTGGAAATGCTAGATTACCCGTGAGTGGGGATGGAAAACGAGCAAAACGTGCGGGAGAAAGACTAAGGCACAAGTTGTTAAGAAAGTGGGTTATGGAAACCCCTAATGATGAATGACAATAAAAACATTGCACTTGCATTTCCTCAAAGATTTACATACAAAAGAATGCATACATGTACATGAAATGATGTAAAAACCAATATTTTATTCAATGTAGTGGAATTTGAATCAAATGATCAAATCCAAACAAACTCAAATCAAATCAAAGAAAATTCCATGCAAGATTGGAATAACATTCCAATGCTTTGAAGTCCTACAAATACCTAATAGAAAACATAGAACATCTACTTAGAAGTACTAGAAGAATCCTTGGCCTTCAACACTTCTACAAACAAAGTAGCCATTTGCAATTGGCCCTTCATAGCCAAGTCTCTACTCTCTCTCTCTCACTCGCTATCATCTTCTCCGCAATGGACATCTTCATTTTCTCCACTTCTAAAATTCCTTTGGAGAAACTGCTAATGGCAGAGGCAATGGACTCTTCTTCAGTAGCTAGCTTTCTCTTTCTCTTCCCTGCACTCTTGTTAACTTGCCCCTCACATCCCGGTTGGTTAACTGCTTGTGTGCGTGGGGATTGTGTAGAAGTAGCACCTGTAGGGGGAAGAATAGGAGTGGTAGGCAAAGTATTGTCCTCATCATCACTCACAACATGAACCTCAGAATGCTGTAAACGGACACCTTGATCAACACCATGAGGAACCCCATTGATTTTAGTTGTACCACCAAAGATATTGTCAAAGATTTCATACCATGGAGTCCAAGAAGATGGTGGAGCTCCCGTTTCTTCTTACTTTGCCTTCTCTTCTTGATAAGTACTCCTCATCTTGTTCCACTTGTCACGAGTTTGAGTCCACGTTCTTTGAGGGTCATTAAGAAATTGTGCATTCAACTTCCTCGCAAAAACCTTCCAATTTGCTTGTTTGAACGGCTTCCGGTTGTACTCCCAATACTTCTCTTCACACATGTCTACAAGAAACTTCAAAACTCCCTCCGTCCATTCCCTCTTCAAATTCAAAGAACCACTCTTCCTTCTCTCTTGAGCCCCTTGAAAATCGACTCCTCCCTCATCACCAAGCATAAGTGCTAAAAGTCCCCCCTTTGGAACCTCCATAATGATCAAAAAAACAAGAACCCTAACTCACTCTAAGTGAGACTCAAACTCCCAGTCACTCCCTGGAGTAGAACAACAACGGCAACGTCTGTGGGGAAGAAGGAGAAGCCCCGAAGCTGCGAGGAGACGTCCCAGACTCTGACACAGGCTACAGTGTTACTTTTTTTTCACCGCTCGGGGAAAGGGTCGCAGTAAACCCATCGTGAGGGCGTAGGTCGCAGATTTCGTTAGCTTCACCTCTGAGGGCTGCGCAGAGCTAACCCGCATCTCTGCACCCTGAGGTTCGACGTCGCACGGCTCTTGTAAGCGTCATGTGCGTTGGTCTAATGCCTTGGTCTGTCCCGAATGAGGTTGCTGGACTGAGATTACCAATTTAAGGTGCTAGACTGAGACTACCGATCTGAAATGCTGAACTCAGACTACCAATCTGAGGTCGTTGGTTGTCTTCTCCATATTGCCAATCACCGCCACGTGGCGCAGCGCAATTGGCCATTGTCCACTCATTCTCGTGCTGTTGAACTCGTTCCCGGTGTTGTTGAACTCGTTCCCGGTGTTGTTGAACTCGTTTCCGTGTTGTTGAATTCATTCCCGGGTGTGGGCGCTTATTTACCCACCCTTGGTAAATCGGCGAACACAACCAGGTTCTAGTTCTACGATAGTGTCCTATTCTAAGGGGTGTCTAAGCGTCAATCCATTGTGCCTTCCAAGTAATGGATCTTTTTTGCTAAGTTCCTAATCGTGACTCCCTAATTGTGGTTCTAATAACCCCTAAGTTGACTATCCCGCTATGCTGTGTTTTTTGTGTTTCCTATTTCCAAATCCTACTCTAATGTTCTAGGGTCAAAGATTATTTTCTGCCGTTTCTAAAAACCTAAGGCTCGCTCGGTTTGGACTTCCTAATCACCCGCTATGGATGGATGAAGTTTTGTCCACAAAGCTGTCAACTTCATCCATGGATTCCTATAGGTTTCCAAATCTGGTTGGGGGCGAAATTTGACTTGCGGACCTTACTCCCTACTCTCTATCTAAATCCTAAGTCCCAACTTGGTTGGACGGCTACATCCAAGTTTCATCCGCTTTGGGCTCTAAACTTCATCCATCAGTATCTCGGTCATCCTAACTCTGATTCCTACGTGTCTTATGTTTTTGGAAACCCCCCGAAACCTACTCTAAGATTTCCTAATCACACATGACCTGACCTGGACTCTAGTGGTGCCTAGCTCTCGGCCTAGATGGCCTCTTCCCCCTAGTGAGACAATGATGAGGGAGGAAGTTAGGTTCTTACTTCGGCATGGTGTTCCGCGAGGAGGGCGGTCAATTCACCTTCTTCTACCATGGTAAATTGTAGGTCGTGGGGCACGTATTTAGTTAATCCCGTCGTATTCGTAATTTCCAACAAAAAGAACACTTCTTTCCCGTACATGCCACTTCTTTCTCCTTTCCCCTTCTCCTCAACCCGCGTGCCCCATTGATGAAGGGGAGTGGGTTGGACACCTACCTACTTAGAAGGTCAAACTACGTCCTAACTACCCCTTACACGTCATTTTATCCTAATGCGTAAGGAATCTAAAAGTCAAATATGGCCTAACTACCTCTTACACTCGTCTCACCCTAATGGTGGAGAAGATTTCCCTCCTACCCTCTCGATGGTGCCCCAATTCTATCTAAACTCTTTCCCCCACTTCTCCTCCTTGCATTTGATGGTGGTGATGTGGGGTGTTGGAGGGGAGAGTTGGTGAGGTGAGATGGAAACGTCTCTTATATTTGATTTCTCCGTCCTTAGTGGGTATAGCGAGGTCCTACCCTCGTTTCCTATTTTCTCTATGTGCTAGTTTTCCCCCTAGTCTCCTATTCTATCTACTCACTAACCTTCCCTAGTCTCTTATTCTATCTAGTAACTATGTTTTCTTAGTCTCCTATTCTATCTACTTCCTAAGTTTTCTTAGTCTCCTACTCTATCTACTTCCTAATTTTTCCCAAAAAAAAGAAAAAAGAAAACAAACAACAACGGGAGCCCGACTCCGATTGGGCCGAGCTGTGGGCAAGCTGCCAGTGCTGGCTGCGGGCAAGCTGCCTGTGCGAGTTGCCTGTGCAAGCTGCGGGCAAGCTGCCTATGCGAGCGGGCTGGCTGTTGGGCAAGCTGCTGGATTGAGCTGCCGGGCAAACAAAAAAAAACGTCCACACCCTTCAACCGACTGGGGGACCCCTACTCCCGTGGGGGTTATGACAAGACACAACCGGGGTGGTTTTCACGGTTGACTCTCTACTTTTGGAGGCTAAACTTTGAATAGTTTCCAAGCGTTTTGGAAACTAAACTGTGGAACCAACCACGTGGGGGGTTCAAGGCTCCGCTGTCAATTTGGTTTTAACACCAAATTTAGGATTTTTGCCTTCCCCTAGAGGTTCAAAGCTCCGCCGTGTGGTGGACCCTTTAACACACAATTTAGGACTAAACTTGGACAAGGAACGGTGGGGTCTAGTTACCCCTAAGGGAACTATCCCACTCTTTTCCAATACGGACACAATGACTCGACTCCAATGCAAAGGTAATAACTGGGTTAGTAACGTAATACGGAAAAGAACGTGGTTAGTAAAAGGAGGTTAGTGCGACATAAATGACACAACATGAACTGGAAGCCCCCCAAAGCGGCATCGCCAAGGTACGGTGGAGGGTAGTTCCAGGGTTAGTACAAAACACGGACAAGACTCCCAACCCGACTTGGATGGTAAGAACGTTAAAAGAAAACTTCACACGAGTTGCAAGACAAGGAGAAGGGCCCCCCACGGACCTTCAACAAAAATTGTAACCACAAAGAGGAGCAAAAGTGCTCAAAAACACCGTAGGGAGTTTTGGCCAAAAGTTGCCAAAACCAAGAGAGGTTGGACCCACGGACTCAAAACAAGTATTGGGGGTGTTTTGGGAGAGAGAAGGGCCCCCTTTTATAGGTTTCCAAGGGCCCACTCCCCCCCTCGACAAGTAACCTCATCCATCCGGATTTTCATCCAAATATGAGATTTTCACCTAATTTTGGGTTTTACGCTGGCCCTAGTCTCTAACTTTTGGAGTTTAGCTCGGAATTGCAAATGGATTGCGCCAATGGCTTCAGAATGCCATTTTTAGCCTAAGGGACTCCCTAACCCCTATTTCTATCAGAAAAAACCCATCGGAAACTAATGCCAACTGGAGCCAATTAAAAGGGTAAAAACCTAACTTTTGGGGTTTACCTCTTTTGGCTTGGGTAACTAGCTAGGGTTGTTGGGGAGGCTCTAGGGAGTAAGAAAAGGCTCCTTGATGTCTTCGTTCCGACTTCATACGCTCCCGGGACGCCGGTCAACCCCGCAAAGATTCTGCCATAAATATTAATTGAGGGGATGTTGTCAGTTTCGGCTGCTTCCCGCTATTGGAACACCATGAAATTTGTCGGGGCGCGTTATTAACATAAAAGATGCTAGTCTAATTTTTAGTGAGATTTTACCGCGGCCTGGGTATTTTCCATGAATTTCCCAACGTGGCCTTTGGCGGTTGACCGCTCGGAAAAAGATCCTTTGGAGATCAGAAAAAACCGAGACTTTTGGGGGAACCTCTCATGGAGTCCCCCAAGCCACGTGCCAAGTCTTGGGCTATTCTGGCACACAGTTGGTGGCGAGGTGAAAACTGACTTCGGTTGAATCACCGGCAATCAGGGAATCTTTCACATGTGAGGGAATCTTGGCGAATGGGTTTTGCCGTGGATGTCCCGACATGTTCCAGATCCGAGAACACTATCCAGCGGCTATGGCTTCCTCCATGCGGCCTGTCTTGGGACAAGTAATACCTGCAAGCTAATAATGTGGATTTCTAATGTTTCGTCGGTGGAATGGGGAAACTAGAACCTATCTTTGGAGATTTACGTGGGGACCTCCCCCACTCTCCTAAGACTTAATTTAGCCTATCATGGTCACATGCGCTAGGGTTTGGGCTATTTTGGGTAAGTTCCCAGTAGCCCTATTGTTTCCCACTAATTACGGGTTCTAACCTATATACAAGTGGGTTTTATGGGTAATCTATGGATAAAAGGCTATTTATGACCAAATGCTATACAGGTACGTGACATACCTATTTTGGTTCTACACTCTTTTGGGGGCTTTTTGTACTACTTTATGCCTTAATTTGTAATAAACTAAAAAAAAGAAAACAATGAGTCCCAAGTGACGAATTTGGGGCTCACACCGGGCTGCCTGTCCCTTAGGCTGTCCTTGCCAGGGTTGACAGGGCGTCCGGACGTCCAGAGTCCATAGACGCTGACCCCAGGACGTCTTTTGACATACCTGGCGGTAGATGGCGTCCGACCGCTGGACGGGTGGACGGCCGATTCTTTCGATGGAACATGAGCGGACGGCCCGACGGAACATGAGCGGACGGGCCGACGGTACAGGAGCGGACGCCCCGTCGGATCAGAAGCGAACGGCCCAACGGAACAGAAGCGGACGAGCCGACGGTACAGGAGCGGACGGCCCGACGGAGCAGGAGCGGACGAGCCGACGGGGCAGGAGCGGACGGCCCGACGGAGTAGGAGCGGACGGCCCGACGGAACAGGGGCGGACTGGCGACCGGATGTCCATCCGCCCGTTGGGGGCCCGTCCACTTTGGACGGTGACCGTACGATGTGACGGACGCCGATTTTCCACCGTTCGATCTTGCCGTCCGCCTGTGTGCCGTCCGATGCTCCCGTACGTGGATTCATGCCGTCCGACTGCATAAATAGCGGAGAGCACAGCTTATTTTGCCACAATCGTTTCCCTTGCGGAGTGGATGATCTAGTGCCTAAGGCTCTGTGCGCCTCTTCCGTTTTGGTGTGCAAATGATTGTGATCGAACCCTAAATTGTTTCAAGTGTAAGTGCGAATCATTAATCATTTAAGCAAGCTTACCATGCCTCGCGATAACAAATCGAAGTCCAGTAAGAAGGGCAAATCCCAAGACATAAATTGGGATGATTGGGACAACCAAATGTGTGTAGCTGAACTAGGATGGGAAGAAGAATCCAAAAAAACTTGGGACTGCACAACGTGCAAGAAGTACATCAAAATGAAGCACCTCTCCAAAATATGGTCCAGAGAACGCGCAGAGGTGCAAGTTCGTCGTTGGGAAGGACAAATTTCCACATGCCAAAGCAAACACTTTGTTCATCGATACGAGGAAGTAACAAGTTCAGCTCAAATACGGGACTCCAAACCGAATTTAATGATCTATTTCAACATGAGCATGGTTTGGGCGGAGATTGTACTCCACAAAGATGTAGATTGGCGCACAATTTACGGAAAAGATGTTACCCACTTGAATCGCAGTGATGCGGTACTTTATACCAGTTGGACTGGGCCGAGCGATTGCATGCCAGAGTGGTCTAATCGAGGCCAGTTTGGATTTCCACCGGTTGTATTGCCGGATGCAGAAGATGAATGGTCAGGTGATGATGATGAGAAAGACACTCCAACACCCGCGAGGATGGAAGAGAGGCACGAGCGTACAGAAGATCGGGAGGACATTCAATACCAACAAAAAATGCGAGAGGCAATGCAAAGAAGCCTAGAGGACCGTGGTCGACAATATGGCCATCATGGGGTGTACAAACCCGATCGTGGTGCATATGGCTCGCAAGATACGCAAAGTATTTCACACTACGATAATGACCCTCAAGGGGGGTATCACAGCTCAAGGACAAGCCACGGAACCACGCATCATTTTGAAGGTAACCAGGGAGGCTCCCAATACAACTTTACGTCTACTAGAGGTGGTTCTCATGAACCTCAAGGAGGCCCTTCTTATGGCGGTTCAACTCAAGGAGCATCTACTCACAATGATTCAATTCCTCCTCCAACTTTTGGAGGTCCATACCAAGGACATTATGGACAAGCAAGTGGGCAAAACAGATATGGAGACGACTACTATGGCGGAGGACCATTTCTCAATGTTTATAGGTCTAGTGGTACAGGCCCAAGCCAAAAAGATGACACCGAATCAGAATCTGAGTGAAGTAGATTGGACTATTGGACTATTGGACTATTGGACATTTGTAAGATTGTAGTTGTTGTCTCACAATACAATCAAGTGATTGTAAATTTGTAATCTCTTGCCACATAATATAGAAAGTGACAAGCACGATACAAAGATGTTGGCTCTTAACAAATAGTATTTTCTTATTTGTAAATTATGAATAAAATATATTGTAATTAAGCCCTAAAGCCCTATGGATGTTTTTAGAAAAATGGATTTGTTCGGACCACTTCTACTTTATATACCGTAGAAAAACATCAACATCAATTTCTGGGGGGAATTTAAATAAAGTATGTTGTACATAACTTATTTGAGAGCATGGCGCCAAAATTTCAAAAATTTTGACTGCATGGATTGAAAGATATGGCATTCTAAGCACTGCATTTGAAATTGAGAACGCCTTTAATCTCAGACAAAATTTGAGTAAAGAATTTTTTACAAATTAAAATCTGCAATTTCGGTTTAATTTACAAGACCACAACCCAATTATGCTTTGGAATTTTAATTTCATTTAGGGTTCTAGAATAATGAACGGAAAATTGATTCAAGGAGTTTGGCACTTAAGCTTCTCCTAAACAAAATCAACTTCGCAAAACAACATATTGTATAATTGTATTATTTCAATACAAATGGTGTTGTTACTTTGTTGCCCCCCAATGAAAATTTGGGGGATTCTCTTGCATGTGCCATGTACATTTACATGATAGATCATACAATTTAGCACACCACCTTGCCAACCTAGGTGGCTAGGTACCCAACAATCCAACATCAATGATACATCAAGAAGAAGAACTCCAAGTCTACATTTCTCATCCACCCAAAAAAGATGTTTTGTATTTAAATAGTTTGTGTTCCGAAAAATACAAAATGTTCAAAACGGAAAGCCAATTTCACATATATTGGCATACATTGATGGTGTATATATAGTCTATAGTTAGCACACATAGTAACGTACATCCTCACTGATACATTTATCGATTACTTCTATAATCTATAGTACTATGTAGCACACTCATATATTAATATGAGTGACGGAAGTGGTCATCTGGAATAGGCCAATTGTAAGAATTAGTAAATCGTTGGATGATTTCGGAAAAACTTCCGCGCTCCGCAATCACTGAATTGCAAAGGCGATCCAAGTAGAGGTGAAATACCCTTGCCAAATCGTGATGGCTAAACCTTGTATGTCCTTCATTTTCATGATGAAGCGATGTGTAGGCCTTTGACATGCATAGTTTGTTGATCCGTTGAGCTATTCGACCAACGGCATATTCCTCCGATTTACGTGACAAAGTTGGAATCATTTCCACATCCGCATCTTTGCGGTGCACGTATGCAATTGAAGGGTCCACCCACCACCTTCGATTCAAAGCTGCATCCCGATCTGCCGCGGATGTGAACGTATACAAAGACTTCATTGGTTCAGTACGAACCGTAGACATGCCCCAATCGCAAACTCCAATGTAAACACGTGATTCATCCTCAGGAAAGTGAAACATGATATTATCGGGAGAAATATCATTGTGTAGATGACCCGCATTGTGGACCGCATTCATGATATGCACCAATGCCCATGCCAACTCGGTACGCTTCTTTCTCCATCGACCAAGACGGAAAGCTTGAATCACCTCTTCGAGCGTTGGTCGTGAATAAGACAATCGAATGGCAATGTTATCTGGATAATCATTATCGAGAATCAACATTTGCCGCAATGTACCACCATTCCACCAATATGCATACCCTTCATTGTTTGTTGCATGGACAACGGCAAACCGAATAACTCCGTCATGTGGAATCCTCACTGCCATTGATTCGTTTTGGTGCTCCAACTTCGCAAGTTGAGGACGAATCCGTTGTTGATGAGATATCTTTGCAGCAAATTCCCAAAATGACGGAATCTCATGACATCCTTCAATTCGAACCCTGCGAATTGTTGCGTATCCGCCCTTCAAGATTTTGTCATCTTGTAGAATCACCCTTGCTGTGTCTGGTAGTGCTATGAGATGCCGTCGTCCACGTTGCAATTCTACATCTCCTTCATCCGAAGTCCACCAACCCAATGACCCTCGCCGATTGCGTCTCTTTGCAAACGGAGCGCAACGACGAACAAACACGTCAGCTTTGAAAATGACTTGTTCAAAGCTTTCATCACTTGCACGGTGTTCCCTCCCGTATTTTTCTAGGATCACCTTCGCATTCCACAATGCGTCTTGCACCCTGTTCTTTAGAAATTGTTGGAAGCCCTTCTTCTCCATTTCATGAATCCATTCTGGAACGTTTAGAGCATCCGTGAACTTCTGTGTCATATCCATCTTGAATTTGTCTACACATTCCTCTTGGTATCTCACATATTTAGTGTCAAGAGACACAGTAGTTTCCGCCTCATAAAACTTCACAATGTATTCAATCAAGAATGCTTTGCAAGCATTGGAAGGAAGTTCACGTGCTGAGTCAATATCGGGCACCACATTCTTCCCCTTCGCCGCTCTCTTCGGTCTCGGCATCGTAGAAAGTATTAATTTTTAGTCCCAATTTAATTCATAAAAAATTATAGTGCACCAAGTACACATAAACTGGGAAAAACGGGCAAAATATAGGCCCCCAAAACCCAACTCCTACCTTCCCTACGAAAGAAGCCAATGGAGGATAAACCACCAAGTTCTCCGCTCTCTCTTGCATAGCACAAGGGGGAAGGCAAAAGTGAGAGTGGACGGGCCGTCCGCACCGCCTTATATGAGGCGGACGGCCTCGAGGTCTGCACGAGCGGACGGACCCCAAAGCGGACGGCCAACGGTCCGCCTCGCTTCGGCCGTCCGCTTTATCGGACGGCCAGAACAGACCGCCCAGCCGAACGCCGACTCCGCGACGCGGACGGCGGCGCCGAAATCGCGGATGGCGATCAACAGGCGGACGGCGGCGCCGAAATCGCGGATGGCGATCAACAGGCGGACGGCGGCCTGCAGCACGCGGATGGCGGCTCCGACGGGCGGACGGCGGCCTGCAGCACGCGGACGGCAGCGCCGAAATCGCGGATGGCGATCAACAGGCGGACGGCGGCCTGCAGCACGCGGACGGCGGCTCCGACAGGCGGACGGCAGCGTGGGAACGGAGGACGGCGGGGTCCGCCTAAGCGGACGGGGGTGGGATTTTGAAGTGCATCCCGCCCAAATTGATCATTACGGCCTTAGGGGTCTTTGAATCCTTGATGTCACCAGCTGGCTGGCCCTCCGGTTCAATTTCATTTTTAATGTGGTTCCTTTGTGCCAATGGCGTTGGGATTTCATTTGATCTAAAAATTAAAAAATAAATAGAAAAAAGGATGTGTGAATTTAGGAATTATCTAAAAGATTCACATATTTTTGTATGTTGTTTTTACGTACATGCATTGAGTTTATAATTTTCTCTTATTTTCTAGGGATGGAATTGAATTTCCTATGATATAAATTTTTAAATGAAATAAAGAATTGAACACAAGGTAATTTAATTCTACTTATTTGAACTTCGAGAAAAAACTTAAAGCTTCTCATTGTCCAAATGAAGCTACGAGGTTTGTTTCTTGTATGTCAACACCTCATAAAATGGTCATTTCAAAACCAAAGACAAAAATTCTTTTAAATGGTATTTTGGGTTTAGGGGATACTAGGGGCTTGCAAAGGTTTCGATACTCTAGCATGAAAATGTGTGGAAGTAGATTTCTAGAAGTCTCCCCCCCCCCCCCTCCCTTTGAGTTGAATGAATTTATTGATTTCCAATGTATTGATTTCCATTCTTTAAAGAATCATAAGGTGCCAAAATATTAGCGCCAAAAATATCAAGTTAAATTAATTCTAGTATGAAATTATAACTTGCTCAATCACTAGGGTGGGACAACGTGCTATGAAAATAGTGCATACACTTGTCTTCTTATAACCTTACAAGTTCATGTGCACCCTACTAGGCATTCAAGCAAATGTTTTAAAGTCTAAACATCTACATGGTTAGGGAATGCAAGGACAAATGTTTCTTTCGTTGTGGATACTAAAAGGCCATGTTTTATTTTCATACGTACTTTATATACTTTGAATGGCTTGGGCACTCAAACCCCTAAAAGATTTGATCCATTGGAAAATGAATCAACTTTGAATATTACATGAATTGGACCTTGGGAATTGTTTGCAATTCAATAACTCCTTTCCATTTTGTTATTAGTTCTATTTGGAATTTTGGGGGGCATATTTGTTTATCCAAAATCAAAGACAAAGGATTGTGATTGTCACCCCCATTTTGACAACGAAAGGCCTAAACCCTAAACCCTAAACCCTAACAAGGGTTTGGAGGCATTGAATTGCTCAAAATACTACCTTTGAGTCGGTGGATTGCCTTGACATTTATGAAAACCAAGTTAATGCTTCGAACATTGAAACATTCCTTCATCAATGAGCACCCGGTACTAGTACAACGTCTCTACATTCCCAAATGAAAGAATCCTATGCTTCTGAAAATCAGGAGAGGACTAGAGGACTCAAGAGGGTGAAAACAAGGCCCAAACTCCCCAAAGTGTGCTTGGGCGGACCTTGGGGAGGGAAGGGCAGACGGATCCGTCGAAGCAGGCAGACGGCGACTCCAACGGGCGGATGGCCCGTCGGAAATGCAGACGGAAGCGTCGGAATCGCGGGCGGGGGGCAGCAGGCGGACGGCGGCGGCGGGAAGGTGGACAGCAGCGTCGGATTTGGAGACGGATGGGCCGTCCAATTGAGCGGACGTTCGGGTCCGCTTCGTATTGGTCGGTGGAGGTTCGGTGGCGGATGATCTTAGGTTTGGTTTCGGACGGCTATAAGGGCGGACGGCCTTCTTGTTTTTTCTCACTTCCCTCTCCTTCCTAGGACTTACAACCGTGTTGGATGTGCTACTGTTGCTTCATTGTGCCAGTTGCTCCTACACGGTGGAGAGGTGGGGTCATTCATCTTTCATTATTGGTTCACATACAAACATTCATTGAAACTTGGGTGGATTGAAGACACATACTTTTGGTGACTATTTAAATTCAATTGGAGACAAGTTTAAGTTGACAACCATGAGTGGTCAAGGCGTTGAAGGTAGTGGTGGGTTGACCGGCGGAGGTGACAATAGTAGGAGGCCTAAACCAAAGGGAACCGCCCATGAGCTGCACTATGAGATTTTAGATGATCCCAACATCAAAGTAGAGGGTGGTTGGGAAGTGGAGGAAGCGGAATATTGGTCCTCCAAAACGTGCAAGAAGTATGTGAAGATGTACCACATCGACAAGTTGTGGCCTAGGGAGGCCCACATCATCCATACTCGTGGTTTTTGTTGCAAACCAGGGAATTGCAACAATGCGCACTTCATTCACCGAGTGCATGAAGTTTGGCGGGCCCTCTTCGGGGATAAAGCAATGTCCAAGGGGTATATAAACTACAGCTTGGCTTTTATGGTGTATGCAGAATTGATATTGGCACGCAAGGTGGATTGGAGCACGTTTCCAACGACAGCGAACGCTCCACGTGTGCTTGAATGTAATCGGAAAGATATTCCCGATTTGTACAATCCACAAGTAGGGCCAAGTGAGGCATTTAAATCCAAAAGAGAGGTAAAACCAATGACAATGACTATGACCAAGGACGTGGAGGTCACAAGTTCGGCAATGCAATTGGCTTCAACACAAAACTGTACAGCAATACAAGATTTCAAAGGCGAGCATGTGGAGGGAGACATATTTTTAACTCCTCCAACGGATTTGATATGCACACCAAATGGAACAACAATGGTGGAGCACGTGGCCCCATCCGCACCACATGAACGTCATGATGATGTCATTGAGGGAGAAGTTGCTAATGCGGGAATTGCCATTCAGAATCTTATAGACAGCAATGCTTTAAATCATTTGGCAAGTACTTCGAAGCAAAGTTTGCCGAAGACACCGAGCCCGACATTGAATCTAGGAGTTGAGGTGCATCCTTCACCTCATCATGGAGAACAATCGGATGGCGTGCTGCCAAATGAGACCATTCTTGGCGGATTTATCGATTCCAAGTATCCACATTTGTCATCTTTGAGGACATCAAAATGACAAATTGTTCGTCGGATGCCCTCGGTTGCATTATTAGAATCTTTGTGTAAAGGTTCACATTTGTGGTGGTCACACAAAGAACGTTTAAAGAACATGGAGCACACCAACGAGGATGGCACAAGTAACGGAGGCGCAGAAACCCAAGATGAGCCTTCCGAGAGTCAATGGGTTGATTTTGTTTTGACCGCATCAGAATTGGCAGTTACGGCTCAATTTGTAGCAAAAGTCGCTCCAAGGCTGCAAGAAGTTGCAACGGATTTTTCCAAATTAGCGCCTGAATTGTTGAGTGGTGCCTTGGACTTCATGAAGTTCAGCCAATCTATGACACCATTTCTCGACGAGCGTGTTACAGATTTGAAGGTTTTGAGTGAATACCAAGAGGAGATCAAGAAGTATAAGGGTATAGATGTTGAGAATCTCAAGTTGGCGGCGGATGCTTCGAAATTGAAAGAGAAGCTAGAGACATTGGAGACTCAATCAGATCGTCGCCATAATACATTGCTTTTCCAAAGGAAGTTTATTGAAGACTTGGAGTACAAAATTGTAGCGTTGAAGAAGAAAATCCGAGAAGGTGAGGTAGTTGTTGAGAAGGGAAAGGAGAAAGTGGAGGACAGACTAGATGGCATTGAGGAAAACAACAATCCGGATTTGTTGTATTTGACCCCCATCGGTAATACTAATTCCACATTCCACGATGCTTCCATGCAAACGGAAAGCAATGAGGTCGAAGAATTGAAGCAAAAATTGAACGAGGTCACCGAAGAAAACACGCGTTTGGAGGCCGAGTTGAAACGATTGCAACGGATAGTGCAATTGGATGAATGTATGCCGAAGGGCATTTTGGACTCTCGATGGTTGGCATGGGTGCAAAAACTCGAAGACAAACCGTCTGTAGTATCACGAGCAATGAAAGGGCTACTCAAATTGGCAATGAAGTCAGATGAAGAATGCGATAGCGTGGAGTCCTCTCTTTGGCGTTTGAAGAAGATGTTTGCCTTTGTGCCAACAGGGTCCACCGAAATCACATATTGGGGAGACATGGATGCAATGTTCGAGCGTTTGAACGACACAAAGAAGGAAGAGGTGGCCTCCATTAATTGGGCCTTGGAACTAGAAGAAGGTTGGGTCCCTTATCCCACGCTTTCGGCACACATCAAGAAAAATGACAAGACAATGGTGCATGCTTGTGATCCTTCGGCCTTAATATTGGAGGGTCATTGTAGCCTTTGTCGAGTTCATTTTGGGCCCGAGGGAGCCCTCACCATGGGCCAATGTCCCCACACTTTCCACGTCACATGCATCGTCAAAGCATCCCTTATTCGTTCGGTGTGCCCCGAGTGTCGTTCTCCCTTGCCTCCTAGGTTCTACGAAATGCTCGGGATCTCGGAAGCTATGCCCCCCAGCCATGAATACAATCGATGGACCCTTCCGTTAGACCAAGCGCCATTCAAATTTCAAAATTATGCGCATTGGGGAAAAAGTCTAATGTGGGATTCGGTAAATTCTACACATGGGCTATACGAATCATCGGAGGTGCCGATAGATTCCTTGGTGTGGATGACCTACGATCGAGAGGTGGAGTTGCGAGCTAGAGGTATTGCCAACGAGGAGGATCGAGAAGTGTTTTGTCGTAGTATGGGGGACCATTGGAGCATGCAACACCACAAATTCTTTCGATTTCCCGAAAAGGAAGTGAAGAAAGGACTAGATGGCAATTGGATAGAGGTGGAGCCTATACAAGAGTTTAATGAGCAATACGGGGATTACAATCACACTTTGCTAGGGAGGGTCCTCTTTTTATCAAAGTTGGAGGAAGCTGCACAAGTTCGTGCCTTTGTGGAACTAGATGGGCAATCAAGCACAGAAAATTCAATGGTGGAGGTGTCGGGGGCATTTGATAAGAGGATGGGCGAAATCATAATGCATTGGAGGGCATTTTTAGTGGGGGGAGAAGAACCAAAGTGGTTTTCCATGAAAAATGATGATGATGTGGTCAACTTTTTGGTAGATAAAGTGGATGCTGCTTTGAGAGCGTTGAAGGCAGAAGACGTGGATTTGACTCCAAAACGGAAGAATAAACGGAAGATTGAAGACGAGGATGACTACTCTCCGGATACGAAACAACACTTTTCCGTAGTAGACATGGAAGCTGCGTCCAGGGGGCCTATGAGTGAGGGCAGTCTTGGTCCTCAAACACGCCGTGCAAGTGCAAGGCTGAAGGATAAAGAGGGTTCGTCGCGTCTTTCTGAGGGAGGTAGCAATGATAATATATAGGATAGTTACACCTTGTTTGTATTTCGATATGACATTATGGAGTGTTGTTAATTTTGAATCTCGAGAGGATTCAATACTATTAATTCACAACACTCATAGTATGCTATGAGTTGCTTTTCATTAATATAAAAATATGTGGGTTACTCAAATGTTTTTGAATTTACTCTCCTAAGTTTTTGATATTTTATGCGATACTTTTTTGTCAAGTATGATTTTGGACATGCCTATCTCTCAACATAATTTTATCTCATTAATTTCTGTATTCCTAAAATATCACGCATCTCTAAACTAAGTCCCTAAAATTAAAACTTGTAGAATTAGTGAATTAGTCAAAATCCACCAGCCGTCCGCTAGTCCGCCACCCGCCTACAATTTCGACGCTGCCGTCCGCCTGTCGGAGCTCGCCGTCCGCGATTCTGCCGCTGCCGTCCGCTTGTCGGAGCTCGCCGTCCGCGATTCCGCCGCTGCCGTCCGCCTGTCGCAGCTCGCCGTCCGCCGTCCGCCGTCCGCGATTCTGTCGCTGCCGTCCGCCTGTCGCAGCTCGCCGTCCACGATTCCGTCGATGTCGTCCGCCTATCGGAGGTCGCCGTCCGCGATTCCGATGCTGCCGTCCGCCTGTCGCAGGTTGCCGTCCGCGCTTCCGATGCTGCCGTCCGCTTGTCGCAGGTCGCCGTCCGCGATTCCGTCGCTCTTGTCCGCATTTTTGTTCTCGGAATCGTTGGGGCTTTAGAAATGTTTTAGTTTTTGCTACTCAACGGTCATGAGGAATGGGCCTAATCTGAAATCTATAAGTTCTTAGAATTTCAGACTAACAAGCACTCCTGAGAAACTAAACGCTAAGATTTCCAAGGGCTAGGAGCTGCAATTTATTTTGTGTCCCTTGCTTAGTAATGCATAGTTCAGTGGACAGGGGGGCTTTGGTTTCCAAGGCTTCATTCACACATTGTTTCTAATATTTTTTACAAATCTTATCCAACGGTTACATTTTTAATTTGAATCCAATTTACGGAATCCAAGGTGATCACTATGAGCAAGGATTGGTCTTTTTGGTATGGCTTCCCAGAGGTTGGTAAAGTGCAATGCTGGTTTTGCAACTTGGTGTTTGCCAAGAAAGTAAGCCGGTTGTTTAGCCACTTAGGATACCTAGGCACATCGGGGGCTCGTGACAAAGGAATTAGCCTTTGCGCAAAAATGACATCTGAAGTTCGATCCAAATTTTTGGGTTGCCAAGGGGCGATCCCACGAAGATCGTCTCTAAACAATGTGGATGGCAGTGGCACACCTATGGCTATGCGGGAATGCGATAATTCAAATGGAAGAAATATGGCACGGTCTACACATTCCGACTCATGCACTCCACCGGAGGATTTGGATCCATTGTCTTCTGAAGTGAACCTCAGTACACAAAGATCAAGTGAGCGTGGTACTCCGCGGGGATCAAGCAGTAGGCCTCTGATTAGTCAGAAGCAAAATAGTCTGGTGAATGGATTTGAAGAAGCAAATAAACGCAAGTTGAATGCGGTGTGGGCCAATTTCTTTTATGCTGCAAACATACCATTTGTTGTTGCAAGGAACCCAGCATTCAAAGAAGCGGTGAAGCAAACCGCCGAGTTTCAACGGCCTTATATCCCACCGTCTTATCATGACTTACGCCATAAATTGCTTGACCAAGCAAAGGCAGACATTGAGGTCAATCTCCGAAAGCGGACCAAACACAGCATTAGGAAGTTTGGAGCAACATTGTCTATTGATGGATGGACGTCGGTTACGAATTGGCCGTTGATAAATGCCATGCTCGTATCTTCTGCGGGTGAGCAATTCTTGGGAGCGGTGGATACGACAGGGCACAAAAAAAATGCAACATACTTGGCTGGCATACTTGAGAGCTTCATAGAACAAGTAGGCCCCAACAATGTGGTGCATGTGAGTACAGATAATGCGTCAGTGAACCCTGCAGCATAGAATTTGATATCTAGTAAATATCCCCACATTTTTTTTCAAGGTTGTGTGGTGCACGCCCTCAATTTGTTGCTGAAAGATTGGGGGAATGAACAATGGATTGAAGAGGTCGTGGAAAATGCCCGTATCGTGGTGAAATTCTTCAAGAAGCGGCACATGCCACTTGCAATATTTCGGAAGTACTCACCGGAATATAATTTGTTGATGGCAGTGGAAACAAGGTTTGCCTCTAATTACAACATGATTGGGCGCATGTTGAAGGTCAATGGGAAGTTGCAACAAACAGTGACGGACCCGCAATGGGATGAATACGCAAGGAAGTTTGGGCGGAACTCCAAATCCCGCAATGAATGTCGGATGGTGAAGAAGATAATTTTGAGCGAGCATTTTTGGCGCCGTTGTCAGAATTTCAAGGACTTGTCGGCTCCCGTTGTAAATGGTCTACGTGACTTGGATGCAAAGAGGCCATGTATGGGCAAGGTGCTGCACATAATGAGGAAATTAGAGAAACATGTCCTCTCTTTAGATAAACCGCCTTTTCGTTTATCCTCAGACCTTGCCATTCCATTAGTGCAACCGTATTATGCCCGACGGGAATTGGTGGAGACCGATCTACATTATACAGGAGCTTTGTTGAACCCCTACCTTCTTGAAGACCAAGAACTAGCCGACGACCAAGATGCAATTTATGCATGCAAGCGTGTTCTAATGAAAATTTGCAAACAAGGGGAGTACATCTCGGTCGTGAAAGAATTTGTAGCCTTCCACCACAGGGAACCTCCATTTCACAACATGTTGAACCCGGACGAGCAACAATTGTCGGTGCACGCTTGGTGGGATTTTGAAGGTGCGTGTGGGAAGCTCATTGCTCCAATTGCTAAGAGGATTTTGGCCCAACCGGTATCTTCGTCTTCATGTAAACGAAATTGGAGTAGCTATTCATTTGTTCACAACAAATTTCGAAACAAGTTGAAGCCACAGAGAGCCCAAGATTTGGTGTATGTGTACACCAATTCCAAAGTCCTTTGTGCATCAAAGGAAAATGATGAGAAGAAGTGGTACACCGAGAATGTGGAGTCAGAAGATTCTATGTCGGAGGACGAGCGTGATGAAGATGGTGAAGATGGTGATCCTCTATTCGATGACGAAGATGCTATGAACGATGACATCACCAATTTGGATGATGAGCCGCTCCGAAGCCCAAATCGGAACAATGAAGACGGGGATAGAAATGCGGAAGACATTTACAATTTTCCATTGGATGAGGACAATTGTGAATATGATGAAGGTGGCCCTTCTATAGCTAAATTTGTAGATGGAACCGAGTTGTTGACAAGCGAAAAGATTCTAGCCAATATGGAGGACACTCATGCGCAAATAGTGGAGGAAAATGAGGCAATGTTTGTCAATGATTGCATCCCCCAAACAGATGAAGTGATTCCAATTCTCGAGAGTCTACCCATGGCAATGGCACTTGTAGAAGAAAATCCCGAAGTCAATGACATGGGAGAGTGTGGGGTGAAGTCTGACATGAATGTGGATAATACAAGTGTTGAATGTGTGGAAGTACCATCGAATGTAGATGCACGTGTGATGGAGTTTGATCGCCCAATGCTAGTTCACAACGTCGAAGACCAGAAGCAAATTGTGCAAGATCTCCAATTACGACCACGTAGCGATCGTCCATCAGCACTACATACAAGAGGTAGTACAACTTTGAATGGTCCCAAAGGCTCAAGATTTGGAAAACAAGTTGAACAACATTTGACCAGTCTGACCGGAATGCACCTTCGTGTCAATCCAGATCCATTCAATTCATCATGGAGCGATGATGAGAAGGACGAGACATTGGCATCAATGTTTGGTCAACGTTCTAGCCAAACAAAACGTGATTCATTCAAATCGTCTAATGGAACATTGCAGCAGATGATTGGAGCAAAGATACCCAATCAAGGAGGATCGCAAGTAAGACCACCAACGGTGAAAGAGTCCCACAAAGCTCGAAATAAAAGATTAATGGAGGCTTTTGCAATTTCCCCATCAAAGAGACAAAGTCTTGGTAAAACCCCTCTTGATAAAACCCCTCTTGATGTATGTCAACCAATTTCAGCGAGGAAATTAAAACCGATTCATGGCCTTAAAGAAGGCATAGGAAAGTCTATACTAAGAGCCAAACAAGAGCAGAGGAAGGGCCGACCAACGAGGTTAGTTGCATCCAAGCAAGTACAAGGAGGGGCAATTGTACAATCTTTATCAGAGGATATGGAAAAGTCAGACAACGATGAAGATGAAGATTCGGGATGGGATACTAGAGGTCATAGTAGCAGGGCAGAGGTGAAAGGAGATAGTGATTATCAGCCTTCGGGATGAAAGGGATGTATAATTCATTATTCAAGTGTTCATGATGAATTGTTACATGGAAGCATGTAACGGCAATTTATTTTTTGAACCTATCATTGTAATGCACATGAACTTAATGATGTTCAAAATATCATTAAGGTTTTTTGTTTTTTCAATAGTCAAGCACTATTGACTGAAATTACATTGTGTGCATCATTTTCTGGATCAAGTATTACCTACAAAAATGTAATAGTATAATGCATCAAATTTGGCTTCATGTACTGTTGTTTTATGGATGTCCGTCCGTCTGCGCCGTCCGCCGTCCGCGCCATCCGTCCGCCATCCGGGCGGACATGTCCGGCGTCCGCCCATCGATCCGTCCGCCGACCGCGCCGACCGCGCCGACCGCCCGTCCGCGTCGTCCGAACGGTCGACGGATGCCGTCCGATGGACGCCGTCCACATCGTCCGCGCGTCTAGAAAATGTGGACGTTCGAACGTCCAGACGTCCGAAAAATGGACGTGCTTTTGCCCCGGACGTTGAAATTCGTCAACCCTGGTCCTTGCTTCGGCTGACTGAACTTATACTGAAAATTAAAAATAAATAAACTAATTTGGATGAACTGAAATTTTTAATAATTTTTAGAAATACTTAACTTTTAATCAAAAAGATTAAGCACTCCTAATTTACCGATTAAGGGAGAATTAGTTTTATGAATTTAATAAAATAATCAAGATGACCAATTTTGATGAAATTAAAAGAAAACAAAACAAAACAAAATAATTTAAATGAAATAAACGACCAATGGCAAGTTTGGGGACCAAATACCTCCACTACGTGTACAACACAGAGAGAAGTCAACAAAGTTTGGCCTTTAAATAAGTTTCCAAGGAATCTTATTTTGTTGATTTTTATTTGGTAATTCAAAGCTTCGCCGTGTGGCCCGGGCAACCCCAGGGTTTTTTTTGTTTATTCAAAGGCAAATTTTAACCCTAGAAGGTCAAAGCTTTGCCGTGCAGGGACTACCCCAGGCAATATACAAGAATCAAGGAATTAGAATTTTTAAAGTACCCGTTTCCAAGATTTAAAAAGTCAAAGCTCCGCCATGCGGGTGCAACCCCAGGAAATAACAACAAAGGAAGTTCCAATACCCGTTTCGAGGTGTCCAAAGTCAAAGCTCCGCCGTGCGGAAGTAAACCCACAAATAAATGGTATTCCAGGACCAAACTAGTATTTTGAAAGCTTAATTTTTAAAGAAGGTACACATGACAGTGTTTAATCAAACATCAAAAACTAATTTTAAAATTTCAAACAAAGTTCTAAGTTTAATCACTAAAGGAGGTACACATGACAGTGTTTAACAGAACATTAGCAATTAATCAAACCAAACACCCGTTATACAACGAGTTTTGGCACGTGATAATGCCCAAAACCTTTTGGCAAAGTCTAGCCTTGCCGCTTTAAAGTTTTGAGTTCACAAGCTGTTATCAATTCGTATAATAGTTGGTTAGTATCCAAAAGAACAAGAAAATCAATTTAGAGTTTGGGAACTATTCCCACAATCCTCAAAATACCAAAGTTTGGGGCTTGAAGCCTCCAAATTCAAGAAAGAAGTTAGTTAACTCAAACAACAATGAAGTTAGGGGATTTCCTCCTCCTAAATTCTTGAAAAACAAAGTTTTGGGGCTTAAAGCCTCCAAATTCAAACAAGAAAGGGAAACAAAGCTTTGAAGGGGCCCTCCGGACCTTCAAAGTACAAGAGAACAGAAGAAAATAGTCAAAATTTGGCTTTAAAAAGTGCTCCGACAAATGTTGGTAGCACGATAAGAGCAACAACAAGAATGAAACAAGAGAATGAGGGCCACGAACAACCTTAAAGAAGGGCCTTATATACTCGCTCCTGCCCCCCCTCCCGAGAAGTTGTTCGTAAATATTTTCTTACTTTCAATCTAGATATTTTGCTAAACTAACCTAACGCGTTTTTTAAATAATCTTTGTTTAATGGGAAGAAAGGTCCTCAAGTAAGTTCCTTCTAGGCCCTAAATGGCCTTAGAATCTTTTTCCAAATCAAATATTAGATTTTCCCAAAGATATTTTGAAAACCTACCTAATTAACCGAGATATTTTGCAAATTAATCTAAGGTTAGTTCTAAATTGTCTTTCTTTAGTCCAAAAGATGACTTCTTATGCAAGACAAGTATCTTGAGCAAATCCAATCTTCGATTTTACAAAAGATATTTGCAAAATCAACTTAGATTAATCCAAAATTACCTTAAAAAAGTCAAACTAAGGATTGACCCTCTCTATCTTTTGAAGGACAACTTGAAACTGAAAACAAACTGTGCCATTGCATTCAAAAGACTCCAATTAGCCTAAATGACCCTTACCCCTAACTCTTCAGCCGTTTTAAAGCGCAAATTTGAGTCATGGTAACTCAAAATAAAAGTAAAAAATCTAACTTTTGGAGTTTGCGTTTTATGATAAAATTGTTGGTCCAAGGTGGTTTAGAATATTCATGGGAGTAAAAATTGACCCTTAAATCGCTCCATTCAAACACCGTCAGTTCCTGATACGCCAGTCAACACGCCACCAACTTGTAAATTCTTGTAAAATTTGTTGTCGGTCCTAATTCTGGTACTTGGGAATGTCCAAATGTCTTCAAACTTGACAAGGCTCTTTATTGGCACACAAAATACTATCCTAATTTTTAGTGAGATTTTACCGCAACATTGGTAATTTTTCTAGAAATTTACGAATGCAATTATAGCGGTTGACTTCCCATGGAATCATTGTGGAGTTTTATAATATCCCGAAACTTTTGGGCAATCTTCTACAAGATGTCCATTAACTAAGGACAAAACCAAATCTCCAATAAAGATGCTATTTTTAGCAATTCCTTAATAATTTCCACCCGAGTGAAAAATTATTCTTTTACTGGGGGAATCTTGGATGATTGGACTTTATTTGACCTCCTGGCATGCTTTAACCTAGAAAAGCACCTCTCTGTATGTTCTAATCATCATTTCCTCCATCTTGGTCTGTGAATAATTTGGATTCTTAAAGTTACCTTGCAAATAACAAACCCAATTTTTTCGAATTGAATTTTGACTAACTCTGACTAGACTCTAACTTTAACCAGTTTGTTACATGTATACTTATATGTACTTTATTACATAAACAAGACACTAGGACTAGTTAACTTTCAAATCCTTACTTCGCTTGGAATTACTAACTTAACTATCTAATTATACTAATAAAACCTAAAATTAGTGAAAATGCAAAGTTTTACATGTTTCACGCATTTAAGGCCATTCCTCACTACTTTGGTAGGGACTTCTACCAAAACCCTCAATAACACTATTTTTATGTATTTTTTCATATTTTTAGCCTAAAAACTAACTAAAAATCGCAAAAAATAAGTTCAAAGTTTCAAGTGCCAACTTGAAGGCTCACACAATACAAAACATATGGCAACCAAACCTAATTGTATCCAAGGAAGCAGTAGAGCAATGTTCATTTTATTAAATTGTAGGAGTAGGTTTCTTATCCCTAAGATTGGTAAATAGAGCTTTCAATCTATCTCCAAATTTGTACAACCCATTTCTAAAGTTGAGCAATTCATTTCCTTTGCAAACCCTATATAGTTTTAGTATGAAGATTTAGGTATACTAGATTGAAAATTGTCACCTCCAATCCCCAAAACCTCTTATACATGCAAATTCCTCAAACATTGTTTGGAAAGGCAATATACTAAAAATAGATTATGTACATTTCTATTGTTATAGTCTCACAACTCCTATGCAATTTCACACTCATAACTGGTATGCATACTAAGTTGGACTTCAACAAAATCATTGGAAGACTTCTTGAAGCCTTCTAGGTTGTCATGTTCATGATTTTGCACACGCTCAAATGCAATTTGGACCTGCACTCACAACACACAACCTTGTTTCAACAAGTTGCCAAAATTTTGTTATCCCTCCATAAATCAACCGTACCTCCCACCAAAGAAATGTACCTTTCATTTTGTAGGAGGATTATTTCCAGTAATCCCCTAATGGCATATAAAATCCGCGTACTCGATGATTACAGATTTTAGATTCATCCATCACATATTTCATCCATTTCTATATGGGTGTTTACATTGATCAATCTTCTCATTGTCAGGAATTCTGAAAATAAACACACATTCCTCATCAGGCTTCGCCCTCCTCGTCCACTTGTTTATTTTCATAATTCTTGGTGACTGCTTTATACAAAATCTCAAATTGTTTTCTTAGTGGAGAACTAAAAAATTTCAGACTCTGTGATTGATGAGTTCTCTCTGAAATGAGTTACAGCCTACCTATTGTACCATTAGCAATGGCCTTAAACAAAATTGTATTTGTATATTGTGTGTAACTATCAAGTGAGATTATCCAAATAAACTTCGACAAACAAATAAAATTAGTTTCACTCATCTGTACGTAGCTTCCCCAGAAATGCAATCAACTCTAGCTTAAAAGGTCACTTTAAGAGCTTAACCTTAACGCCTGTTTATTTTTTTAAATAAATTACCTGTTTGTCCCAGTTGGTTCGCAAAGTAACAATAGAGAGTGTCAGCATTTGCGTGCCTAGTCCACAAAGTAACCCAGTGAAGAGACCCTGCACATCAATACTTAGGTTAGCAGTCTCTTGGTTGCCGTATATGAGTATTAGGTAGCAGCACCCATAACCTTCACTGTACCCATAATCATCTACTCTAAAATCTTGGAAATATCCTGAGAAAATCCTGGGAAGTGAATAGATGTGATTACAAGGATGTACTATATGTGAATACCAAGCCCTAGTGTTGATATTAGGTGCTTTTACGATTGGCTCTTTAAAAATTCTTAATTCTACTCATACATTTGAAAGTGCACAAGAATTATTTTTCACTTGCTATGGTCCAATAAATCATTCGATGTCTATTAATAGACATCATGTCCCAAACCCTTGAATTCATGGTTGTAGGTGTTGCTACCTTATATGGTGATTCCACATTTGCCTTTGTCTGCCTAAAAATTTTTACAACTATTTAGATGTGTAATTACCCCCTAAAGGACCATTGTTCCCTTGGAGGACAGATTGGATTTCAAGCAGGTACCTATAGTCTCAATTTTTGTCATGATTTTTTTGAACTATTTTTAAGATAGAAAGATACATTAGCTTTTTGGAAATATAATTTTAATTTCAATTGGTACCCAACACAAAAAAAAAATTATGCCAAATAAGCTCAAAACAAGGGAGACCAGGTAGCAAAAAAAATTCACAAAAATTTGAGTATTTTAATTTCTAATTTTTTTTTCTCATAGATTATATTTTTGTTTACATGGAAGCTTTGATTCATTCCATTTAGATAAGTGATAAGAAAGGTACAAGGCATCTTGTTTTCTGAGCAATGATAGCAACTTCTTGAAAAAATAATGTGTTGAATTCATTTTTGAACTTATTTTTATAATTTTTCAAAAAAAAAGTTTCACACAGTTTTGTTTGCTTGATAAAACAATCTCATCATTGGGATTAGTGTGTTTATAGGCAATTTCGTTAAAATGGCGGCAGTTTTTTGCCATTTTACCGGAATGTAGTGTTATTTTCTAACAAATGCAGTGCCATTATACTGGAATACCGCCATTTTAACGAAATTGCCTATGTTTCAATTTCATTTTAGAGATATTCATAATTTAGATTTAGATCTAAGAATGAAAATTAAGTTGTTTTTTCTTAATTTTTATATTTAGAATCTCAACCCAATTCCCCACCATAGAGACTTAAACCTCAAAACTCTATTGTGCAAAACATTTAAGTTAAGAAGGTTCAAAGTCAAGTAATCTAGTCATGCAAGATGCAAAAAAACTTGTTTTCTTTATTTTAAACACAAATATCTTGAAATTTGTGTGGTCAAAATTTCTGAAATTTATTGCACACATTCTCATACTAGTTAGGTGTAATATCCTATGGTTCAATGTACCCAAAAAAACAATTTTCAAAGTATTTAACACTTTGCATTAGAAATTGGCAGTTTTGAGTGTATTGACAAAAAGAAAGGTCATGGTCCTTTAGGGGACCAAATGTCCATTCAACAAACATTTGAAAATTCAAAGAAGGTTAGTCATACAGAGTCAAATTTTAATGAATATTTTCAAATTTTGACAGAAGATGGGAACACCTGATCACTCCCTTCATAGAATTATTAAAAAAATACAATTGGATGTATGGATCAAAAGTTATGATGCCCCCCCAAATTGAGTAGTTTGGGCAATTTTGGCATATGTTGTTAAATTCTTCATCTACTTCTAAAATTTTGTATGTTGGTACTAACATGATTTAGTGTATAATTGTAAGAAAATCAACTACATTAACCCAAAAATCTAATTTTAAAAGGAGTCAAACTCTACTATCCCACCAAACATGTTTGTCAAAAAACATTTTCTTCTAACTTCAAACACTGTTATATTGAAAAGTTTGTAACTCCAAATTTATTGAATTTTTTTCCAAATATTCTCTATATTTGTCTTTAATTATTGCATTGTTTATGTTTCAAAATGTAAAAATTCCTTAATGCATGAGAAACCATCCAAAAATGACAAGTGTGCATTGCCAATTCACTTATATTAACCTCCTTTCATTGCAAGGTGATTTAGAGTAATCTAGACCCTATAATTATCTGCTTCTGAAATTTCACATGAATGCACCTAACAAGGTTTTGAACTCAACAATGGAAAGATGCAAATTCATCAAGTGAAAAAACTATTTTACTCCAATAGGGCTCAAAGTATATTGACCTTGTCTCTTAGGATTGAAAATAGTTTTTTCTCACTTTAAACATTATAATCTTTTAATCCACGAGGTCAAATACTCAAATAGTCTGAAATTTTTCCTACACATTTCTTTAATATTCTACTACACTTTCATGTGGTTGAAGTTCTCTCTCTATTTATTTACTTTCAAATTTAGTCAAATGTACTAAAAAATGACGGCACCCTGATTTTAGTTTCTCTTTTTGACATCTTCTCTTGAAAAACACCTTTGGTAGTTAAAGCATTCATAACATACTAGAAAATTCTTGGTGAGCATCCTATGAATTGGTTTTAAAAAAAACTCCAAATATAAAAAGAACATGAGAGCTATTCTACTAAGGTAACTATGCCTAATATCACACGCTTCCTAAAACCACATACTAGAGATTCTTGCCTAAAATGTACTCCCACTATTTATGAGATTCTATGATCACTTTTAAGAATATTTTTTTTAGCACTTTAATAATTTATAGTTTATTCATATGGTGTCCAAAAAATGAATTCTAAGAGAATCTACAATCCCTTTTCTACTATCAACATGACCCTAAAATAATTTCAATATAATAATGGATATCATGTTAAATTGCTTATTTGTGTGATTTTCAGTGTAGTTACCTTAATGAGCCAAGGAATGAACCATCATCATTATCCGGCATCACATGTAAGTATCTAAAATATGTCAGAGCTTTGATTTTTTTCTCTCTCTCTGCTTTCACACTATTTTTATTCCATACAATTCTGAAAAGTTGCCATGATTATTCCAAATGAATACGACTCAAAAATAAGCTTATGATCATGGAATTCCATTTCATTTGTTTCAGAAAATAAATAAAAAATGAGCTTATTATGTTCAAAGCATATATCAACTCTAGGTAGAGAGGCTTACTCGTCCACCAAGGTTGAAATAAAAAGCAAGTATTAGAGCCATCGGGATTCCAATGACATAAAATGTGCACAAGTTGATCCAAGCTCCCAACACCTGCCGCCCACAACCCCTTGCAACACCTGTCCACACACCAGTCCACATAATTGGTAAGCCAGCTGAGGCCAAAAAGACAATCTGTCATGTAAAAATGAAGAATGCACCTGTAGGTCGAAAAATAAATTTTCAGATCATTTTCTATTGAATACCTTGGTCATTGGCCACTCTCTTTCAAAGACTAATAAATAATGATGGGGAGAGCAACTTCAAACATCAGGATGCTGCAAGGTTGTAAGGTAAGGTAAGGTAAGATCATCCAAATTAAGTTAGAGCATGTTCTCAAATGGTAGTTCGAGATAACCAAAGTGAAAAAGTACACAAAATAGTGAAATTAGGTTGCCCCACACTATAGTTGACCATGTCTGAAAGTATTAGATATGAGAAATTAGTGTGGGGCAACCTAATTTCACTATTTTGTGTAGATGTTTGTTGCACTCTCTCCAAGGTTTTAATATTAAAAATAGGACACGTTTTTAGAGAATCTTTCAATTCAACTTAAATCAACTTAAGTTTGACCTCTTTTAACTCTTGCATATTATATATAATCAAGTATTGATTTCATCCTACTTTAGAATTGCAATTTGTCACTTTATGTCATTAAAAATGAAAACTTCCCAACACTCAATAATGCTATTTACTTTCATTCATTGAATCAACATTAATTACCAATGTCATTGTAATTCATTAGAATGATCTCATGTGTCAATTTGAATCATTTTATAGAAAATGTCGAGAACAAACATGGAGCTCAGCAGCTCTACACACTTACTGCCACTTTTGAAAGATATTCATAATGGCAATGAGCAAAACAAAGTTCTCCACCATTTCATTAAATAAAAAGCCCAGACTGAAGTTCATTTCAGATCATTATAAGGTGGAAGCACCCAAAACCGTCAGTTTAACCCCTCAGGGCTGGAGGAGGCAAAAACTGCCTTCTCGGATTTTCAAATGAAATTTAGGTATGCAAAAGGGACCCATAGAAAAATCAAAATTCGAAATTGCGCTTCATAGCACAAAACCACTCTCGAAAGCAGGCGGCCTTGAGGGGTTAAGGAATTCAGCATACTTGGAGACACTTTTTCCTTTAAATGATAATTTTGTAGTATTAGCAAGTGAAAATCATGAATATTGAAAAAAATTAGATTTTTCAGATGTGTTATGTAATTTCTATAATTTTTCAAAGTGCTGGCTCCTTAGACCATTGAAACTGTCACATAGGTGGACCCTAAACTAAAATCTGCAAAAATCCGTAGTTAGCAAATGAGAGCTAAGTATGTGTCCTTCAAATGCCTCAGCAAATCAGAAGTAAGCATTTGAAGGACACGTTAACTAAAGGGTACATGAATTATAGGTACAAGGACGCTTTTGGGTGCCTTCACCTTAGTGACTTTCAAAGCATGTTTTTGTTGTGATAGTAATGTATGAAATGATTTTCATTTTCTTTTATTAGTACATTTTTGTCTTGAAGCTTTCTAGATGATTCATTTCAATTCCTACAAGCAGCAACTACCATACGTGAAGGTTTGATTTAATTGGCATGTAGGTGTTAAAAATTGAATTTCCATGTTACTCTTAGGGATCCACATCACTTCCTACCACTCACAAGTTGACATGTGGCACTTTTTTCATTACAAAACTGATTTAATTTACAGTGCATCTGACCTTCACATAAGGTACTATGGGCACTAACTTACGGACTATTTTTTTCTTTTTTTAAACACCTAAAGGTTGGAGACTATATTTTCACCAAAAACGCTCCAAAACTGCCTTTGCATTTACAAGCACCAAATTTTAGATGAAAAACATTTCAAGACACATGTAACCATAAGATCTTGTAGTAAAATAGTTTGAAAAGATGTGGAAAAAATTTCTGAATTTTTCACCATGTAGATTGCAAGATATTAATGTTTGAAGTGACAAAAATCATTTTTTGGGCCCTGTGAAAATACGGGCAGCTGCACTTCACAAGGTCACATTTGTATGAAAAAATGTCCAAAATGGTGGTTACTCCTTGCATTCATTCCTCAAGTCAAGTTGGCTACATGCTTGATATTTTTTTAGATCATTCGGAATTGCACAACATATAAGAAAATAATAGTAAGTAGAAAGAAGTACAAAGTGATTCAAAACACTAAATTGTTAAGAATTTAATTATAAAATTGAAGAGTTCCAATCCCAACGGTGGTAATGTAGTAATAAACAATCTACACCATATACTTTAATTTTTTTCCTCCAAAAATATAAAAAATAGAGTTAAATAAAGGACTTCAAAGTTTATTTTCAAGTAAGGAATGTATAACTACCTGCAAACTAGAACACCTCATAACTTTCATCTCGTAAATCAAAATGGAAAGATTCAAAGCTTTTCACATATACATAAATCTAGAAAATCAATTTCAACTTTTTATTTTTTTTAAAAGTGTTTTTTAAGAAAGTTTTTTGGGCTGCCTAGGTTGCTCGTTGAACACTGAAAATTACATATCATGCAATAACTTTTGAAATATGTGGTCAAAAGTTATGATAACTGTTGTGCCTGAAAGCTACTCCTCGGGCACACATTGTGTGAAATTTTCAAAGAAAAAAAATAAAAATTTCACCCGTAATGAGCTGCCCAAAATTGCTATATTGTCAAAAAACGGTGTTTGGTCCCTTAGGGGTTGACTCGTACCAGAAAGAACGACTTGGATTCCATCGAACAGTGTGACACAAGCCACAAATGGCATGAAAGTTCCCACATGATGCGCCACTTCAGCGTCGTTGCTGTACAACCAGCCCCATTGGGAGCGTAAAGCCACGAGCAAGGAGCCCAGAAGGCCGGCTTGAATTGCTGACATACTCATGACTACCTGCACTGCGACCTTGGCTGCTCCTGCATTTCCAGTGCCCAGCTCGTTTGACACCCGGGTGCTGCATTTCGAAGAGAAAAAAAACTCACATTATTTTGTTTAAAAAAACAAAACAAAACAAACAAAAAACAAAAAACTCTCTAAGAAGGTAGAAGGTCCAAAAACTGACCTTTAAGCTTATGTACTTCATTAATGAGAGCAATAGATATTTCAAGGAACATGTCACCCATTCCTAGACACTCAAGGGATGCATTTAGAACTTGATTGGCTTATGAACCTCCTACCTTAATGTAAGCAAGAAATAAAAAGATGTGTTCATAGTCATGAAAACACTTCTTCCAAAATTGCACATGTAAAGAAAAGATTTTATAGTAAAGTAATGGATAACTTAAGCATTATAGCCTAGAGGATATGGGGAATTTGTTGAGAAATTGAACTCAATGTGTTTGGAAATAAGGATGAGGAAGAATGCAAAGAAAAAAAGATAACTTTTTTCTTTAAAAAATGTATATTTTCACAAGATTTGGAATATTTCATGACCTTCATCAAGGTCTTCCCAACTTTATTGTAGTACTCAGGACTTTATCAAATCTTTAGTGACTTTTAGTAGTAGGGTCCTTCCAACTTAGTAAGTTAGCAAAAGGATTGGTTAAGTTTCAATCCCTTTCAATGAATACAATCCCTCTTTGAAGGGGGAAATGGACTAAGCTTAATAAGCTTATGTATTCCATGGATTTTCTTACATTTATAAAGCAATCATATTGGTATGTACATTAATTTTTTGGGGGGATACAAATTATTTTTATTAATACTTTCTACACAGACTATTCAATTATGCCACGTTATAATTTCTTGAAAATTTCATTACATGCCATATTTAATTATTTTTTGAATTATTTTTTAACAAATCTGACCTGAGCATAGGGTACATCCCATTTGACATAAATTGTCATTGGCCTCTCTTGAACTCGCAAACAGATCAAGTAAGTTATAACATTCTCCCATGCTCATGAATACCATTTTCAAGAATACCAGTGATTTTAATCTGAATTCAAAGTGAGACTCTCAAACCGGGATAGATAATGCACAAAATGAGGGAGAGCTTGGGAAGGACATAACTTACCTTGCAGCAGCACTGAGCCCCAAGGGTATCATGTAGTTTACTGCGTTCATAGTCATGCTACAATACAATACAATTGGTCAGTCCCCCTAGGGCTTGAGATCAAGGACCTTCATTAGGATGAATGCTTTGTATATTATTTTGAGGCTAGGGTTTTAGGGTTTTATTGTCAATGGAGATCAATCAATCTGAACCCAGGAAACGTTCGTGAGACAGCAAGTGCAATTACACTTTAAAAAATTATTAAAAAATTAAAATAAATAAATAAATAATTCTTTGGGAAGTGACATGGCACTAGTAGTGCCACACCAATATTTAAATATCAATATATGTATATATATGTATATATTTGCACTTAGGGTCAAAAGTTAAATGGCCTTGTTTAGGCCTTAGATTCTTTGTAATGTATGAAGATATATGCAAGATATTGCATAGGATATGGAGAAGAGGGTTATATGTTCTAGTTTTGTTCTTTTTTTTAGTGGTGTGGTGTTTTTCATTTAAGACCTTTGTAATAAGTGTATAAATCTTGATCATGAGTAAAATCCAACCTGTCCAATGAATTTGTATTGAGTAATTTGGAAGTAAAGCCTCGGTATGAAGATAATATCCTTTGAGTTGCTCTTATTGCTAGAAATGCCATTTCTTATAACAAGATTTTAATTTCATTTATTTTCATCTCACCTAAGGTAGATGCACCTAGGATTGACAGATTGAGCATTCTAGCTTGGTTCCCATTATGGAATTGTTTAAATTATTAGTGGATCTTATTTGGAAGTCAAAGGGGGATTCAAGCTAGATTCTTTTTGTTCGGAATTCAATTTTAGGCAAGAGTATAGATAGGACAATTTTGGAAACATGTCACAATTAGGTGTAATTACCTTGGTCCATGGAAAACAAAAAATTGATATACAGTGAGTGAAATCTAATTCTTTGGAGACCCACCAGACTGACAAAGTAGAGATCTCAAGTTTGGGGTTTGGTAAAAGCCCCGCGCATAGCACAATAATCTCGAAAGACCAATACTCCAAACTGCAAATAAAAATTGATGAAATTTTGTCAAAGGGACAAGAAAACAAGAGCAAAAACTCACTCACATTACAGAGTGAGAACTGTCATCTAGCGTCTAAAATTTGGTTGTTAGGTGCCAATACAATGAAATTGACGCCAGAGAACCACCAATACTGACTGATAGATAGATCTCCCCATAAGCTCGCAAGCCCACTGCTACCGTACCCACGTCAACTAGTTCAGCGCGCTTACCAGATCATGGCACAAGAAGGAACCGCGAGTTTGAGAAACCCATACAAATCCTCCAAAGCTTCCCTGGAGAATCCCTTCCACGTTTCATTGCACACCCCAGAGAATTTCACGTACAGAATCAGCAGCACGGCGTTGATCCAGAAAGACAAGCTGGTGGCCATAGCCGCCCCACGGAAGCCCCACCCGAACAGGTAAACAAACGTGTAGAGAATGGCTGCGTGCATGACGAGCGTCAGGGCGGAGCACACCAGCATGGGGATCACCACGCTCTGCGTTTGCAGGAACCTCACGACGGGCTGCAAGAGCCCGTAGCCGAACAGGCTGGGCAAGAGGTACAAGGCGTACTCCCCCGCCTTCTCGGCAATCTCCTCTTCCTGGCCGACGAGTTTGAGAACGTCCGACATGTAGAGGAACCCGAAGGACAGGGGTAGGCAGGTGGTGAATAATACCAGCAAGGCTCGTTGGAGGTAGACGCCCAGCATGTGGTGCTGCGCGGCGCCGTAGGCTTGGCCGCACAGCGTTTCCAGGGCACTTCCCATGCCCACCTGCACGTGTTGCATGATCACAACGTCAATATCGATCAATGATGGTTAGCATGCATTACAAAGTGTTTACATTGGGTTAAGTCTGAATAATGTCTGCGACCAATCCTACTGGTGTGCGTACGTACGTACAACTGGATTTCAACCAGAAGTTCAAAGTAGAGAGGAGGAGCCTTGCATCTTACCAGAACTGTCATCTAGCGTTCGCAAGCAATTCCCGATTCAACGTTCATTACTCTCAACGTTCAGAAACACGTCATCATTCATGCCTCGCTCGATCATGCGCCTGCATGTAGGCATTCTTTCGAGTACAATTGCACTACTAGATTGGAACTCATTGGTTCTATCACAGATGTCTTGAAAGAATCCCTACCATGCCAGGGAGGGCGATTCCAACACCGCAGTTGCCAAATTAAAGCAGTTCTTATAGCATTCAAAAGCGATTACTCAGGGCTATTCATGAACGGACTGTCCAAGTCTTAAGTTGGTGTTAATGGATATTTCGTTAAAATGGCAATATTTTTCCGCCATTTTTCCAATCATTTTCTAGAGATTTCAGACCACACGGTCTAAAATGTAGGACTAGTTTACATTTCAGACCACATGGTCTAAACCACAAAGTGCCAAGTTTGTGGAATATTGCCATTTTAACGAAATATCCGTTTGTTTCATCGAGTTGTAACCAATCTAGTGCAAGTACGTATTCTGTAGTACTGGGATTCAACAATTCTAGCACAAGCTCCAAAGGAGAGCAGATTCACAGTGAGAACGGCAGGGCGTTAATCGACAAATCCAGAGCGTCGTCAATCTGGAGTCCACACAGCTGTTAATACGCACAATTATTCGTGAACAATGCCTGAGTGGTGCTCCAGCAATAACAATCATGCTAGGCTGACAGGTGAAGATCGAGTTACAACACAAGCTCACCAAGACGTAGTAGCCCATGGCTCCAGCCAGGGATGTGGCGATGGAGGCACTAGCAAGCTCCAGCTCCCCGAGGTGTCCCAAAAACATGACCGACAACACCGTGATGGAGTATTGCAACAGGTTGACGCAAATCATCGGACCTGCGATCCAACATTGCCGAATCACTTCTTGGGACAAGCTGCACCTCTTCGACTGCAACATGCAGAACCCTGGTTGTAACGACATCTTTGAAACTTGTGCAAAAGTCTCACTGGTTGAACCGACATCCAAGCTTTCCATGCCGTTTTCACTTGTCTTCAGGGTAGTCGACAGGGTATCCCAATGTCGGCTAGAATGTAGTTTATATATTGACTCTGGCATGGATCGTGTGGAGCAGGCTTTGTCTCAGCAGAAGCTACTTGTGAGTAAAAGTTTGAGTAAAAGCTTGAGTAGGTATCTTACTTTAAAAACCAATAAAGTAAGATACAGCCTGTGGTACAAGATACTACTCATACTAGTACATGGATAGAGTCAATGCTAGTGTAGCTCCTTGTTTAATGATGTTTCCACATATTTGTAATGTCAAAAATAAGTATGCAAATTGTAGTTGTGAAGTCTATGCAAAGTGTAGATTTCATCATTTAGAATCTATCCAATTTGTATATTTTTGTAGATTCTAAAATCTACTTATTGCTTAGAGTTTAGATTATTATACACGTCAAATCTATATTTTGTAGATTTTTAAAATTTGTGTATTTTAAGGAATTCTAGTTTTTTGGAAATCCAACATTTTCATAGATTTTCTCACACTATCAGATCCTTGAAAAGAAAACATCTATTATATGTAGTGTCACGACCCTTATTAGGACTCTTATCACATAATCGTCACATTTTTATCCAAGCAAAATATTATCCAATTATTTATCTTTAGTTCATGATGCAACCTAGAGCGCCGCTAGCATTCCTGTGATTAGTCATACACTCGTTTTGCAGGCTAATAACTACAGTAGAAACCTTATGTAAAATTTCGTGACGCATTCCAGTCTAGACGCCGTAAATTAAGTACTCTCCTTTCGATTCTGTCGCTTAATTGCTGCAGAAGCCGCTCTGGAATCTCTGGAGTGTTTCAATAAGAATTGTTAATTGGCCTGTAGAACTACCGTCAAGGAGACCCTTCACTTATGCTGGACTTGGATGTGCTCTTTGTCTCCTTCAGGCTAAATCATAAAAGACCGCCTTGTAGTGACTTGTTGGAGAGTGCTCGGTCGACTGACTGGAAATCCGTGACAATGGGTGCGCGGTAGAAGTCACCTCGAGATGGAAACGAGACCACGGGAGACGAGTGAGATGCAACCTTGAGCTGAATCACGGCGACTCAGTCGCAGAGGAAGGTCCATTGATTTCGTCATTGTCCATAAAAATCTCTAACCTCGATAATATACAGTATGTATCAAACACTCGATCGGGTACCAAGTCATTCACCAGTTCCTGCGCTCTCTCTAGCTAGAATTACAACGTACTGGGGCAATCAATATCGACATCCTAGCTAGTTACTCCAGGATATTTCGACGTACCCGTGCAAGGAAGCAGGCCACATTATCCTGAACTTCAGTATGAGGAGCTTGAAGTCGAAGGCTTGAAGCTCGACAAAATACCAGGCAGCGTCGGTCGGGGTTCAGCACATGTGCACAGTCACCAAGATCATCATTCTTCCAGAATTGTTAGCATTGGTACTGTATAATTATAGATTGCAGGTAATTTTAGAGGTCTCAGTCAGAACTGTGACTAGCTACTGCTAGCTAAAATCTTAGAGATTTTGAGTTGACGACGACTATGATGAATTAATGGGACAACGTTGGTGGTAACTTAATTAAGATAAGGGTTTCAGTCTGTGCATCTAGAGTGTCACGTATGAGGACCGTGAGAGCTAGATCGACTTGCGACAAGTGCAGTACTGTAGCTAGAACGTACGATGGCAACAAGAGCACTTATCGATAAAGATTTCATTCCAAAGCTCCGTAAGATACTTGTGTAGCTCGATGTGTGCATGCAGAGGAGTACGTGGGTTGCTCTGACAACGGCCACGCAAGTCAGCTGCAGTGGTGGTCCAATGGCAAGAGAATCCCAATTGGATGACGCCTCAGTTCAGGGTCTGGATGTCGGTTCAGGTGTTTCAGCTTCCAAAGTCCAAGGTCTAATAAGTTAATCACCCCAAAGTCCAAACTTTTCAGCGTCGCAGCATCAAACATCAACGAGATTGAGCTAGCGCCGCCGAGTTTCCACGCAGGTATCGATCATCAGTGCCTTAGCTTGAGAAGAATGATGTAGAGTAGAGTAGATCGAATGGCGTTACGACATTACGTGGAATTATTGGAATCACAATTAATTGGCTCTGACTAGCTGTGCCAAACGGGAGGAGGTAGTGTGAGGAAGGTTTGATTAGAACCTTGCTCAAAAGTCATGCCACTTCAACCCTCAAACTGAACGAGACCTATTGTCAACGAAGTTCATCCCAAATGATAGGGTACGGGCAATTTTGTTAAAATGGCGGTATTCTATGTGCTATTTTTAGATTGCCTAATTTGAACTATAAAAGTGTCATCTAAAACAGGTATAGATTTTAGAAGTCTAAGATTGATGTAGATTTCAAATTGATTGGTTTGAGTCGTAAAAATGAAATCTAGAATGGGTATAGATTTCATTCATCTAAAACAGGTATAGATTTGAGACATCTAGGATGGGTGTACATTTCAGACCATGAAAACTACCCATTACTCCTCAGAAAGTCCACTGCAAAGAAGGGTGCATGGGCTTTGTTTGGACCTATGGTGTGAAAATTCTTGAATTTTGAAGTTTTTATGAATTTCAATTTTTCTAAAATTATTTTTATAATTATTTTATTATTATGTGGCAACGGCACAGGCACATCATTAACTTACACAACTTTAAATGTGTTGAATGCCAGGGAATGAGTTCCGAGTTTCCTTTCAGAATATGTTTTTGAGGGGTTGTTACATAAGACAAGGGTGTCGATTAACATGTGCCATGGGAATTCAATTACCATTGCATCCAGAGTGACACCCCTATTTTTTAAAGCAAAATTTTGAAAGCCTGCGGTTGAGTGTAATCCGATAAAAGAAAGCTTGAAACTCAACCTCTACTAGTGGTTGTTTTTTTTCATTTTGGAAAAGGAGACAATTGTTTCTTCGATACTCATGTGAGTACTTGGGTGATACTTCATGATATCTATTCCATAAATGAAAATTACGTGATACCTAGATAAAATTTGGCTATTGGTTTATAAAATACAACAAGCATCTGGCTATTTTCAATATTTTGATCCAAAAATATGAAAATTTTGATCCTCCAAGATAGCCAATATCTTTTGACTATAGCCAATTGGTGGAAAATTATGCATAAAAAAATCAATGACCTCTACAATAGATTCTTTAACCCAACTCTAACCCATGTGAGCTTATGTAGGGCAATGCTTAGCTTGGAGGATCTAAGAAGGACTCTTTGAATGGGGAATTTCATTAAAGTGGTGGTATTCCTTGTGCCATTTTCAAACCGTCTAGTCTGATCCTTAAAAGTGACATCTAGGGCAGGTATAGATTTCAAGAATTATTAAACTTATAAAGATTTCAGACCAAGTGGTTTGAACTGTGAAAGTGACATCTATGACTCATGTAGATTTCAAACATCTAGGAATGATTTAGATTTTAGAATCTAGGGCAGTTATACATTTCAGACCACCCAATTTGAATTGTAAACATTACCAAAGTTGCAATATTTGCCATTTTAACAAAATTGCCCATTTATGGAAAATTTTAGCCTACCCCTTATATTTTGCCATTGAATACACCAATGTCTATAATCATATTATCACAAACTAGCTAGTTGGTTTCCAACAAGGTATATTCTTCATGTGTATACTACAAATAATTTAAAACCAAACAAAGAGGTTTTGGCTTGTCTAGATTAGTCTTTTCATGATGATAACAAAATATTGTCATAGCAAGGTAGGAGGTACATAAATTGCCCGTTTAAGAGCTCAAACTGAATTTTGAAGAGGTGAAACTTCTTGAAATATTTTTTAGTAAATTTTCCTAGAAAGACAAGTGGAATTGGCATCTAACCCAAGTCGATTCATATATTTTTTGGAGCTTTGTGAAATTAGTTATGAAATTTTGAAGTTGAAATAGTGTAGGGCTCTAAAATCGCCCACCTCCTCAAATGTACACTACTTGTATATTGTTGAAGGCTATGAAAAAGAAACATGTACAAATAGTGTACATTTGAGAAGGTGGGCAATTTTAGAGCCTATGCACTTTTAGAATCTCCTACCTTACTACCGGTAAAAAGAAATCAAAAGGATTGATCCGGATATGAAAATTCAATTTTTGTATCTCCAAATTTGTACTTTAAGTATGGAGAATTTTGTCAAAATGGCAGTATTATGTGTGCCATTTTTAAATCATTTGGTCTAAACTGTAAAAGGGACACCTAGAACAAGTATAGATATTTAAAATCTAGGACATATATAGATTTCAAACTCGGGGGGTTGACTTAGAGACAAATTTTTGAAGTAAAAAGATACACTATAGAACTGAAAAATAACTTTCACACCCCTATATTATATAAGAAAAATTTGTTTAAAAAATGAAAAAATAATTCCTAAAAAATAATTCTCTATTGAAAGCTCATTTTGAATTGAATATTGATTCAATGGTCATCTAAATGTGTTCTCTATAATTATTTGAGTTGAAAAGGATGCCATTTTAGTTCATTTTCAACCTCCTCTAGAAATCATTTCATACTTTATTTGAGTTGGAAATTTCATCAATAGAAACCTATAGTCATTATTAAACAATGCTCAAAATTTTAGGTTGAAATTATAGTTTATTAGAAACCACTTGTTCGCACGTGATTTTTTGTAGTAGAACTAAATGCACCCCCCGAGATTTTAGACTGCATGGTTTAAACTATAAAAGTGCCATCTATAACTTATGTAGATTTCAAACATCTTAGAATGATATAGATTTAAGAAATTTAGGACAGTTGTACATTTCAAACCGCCCGGTTTGAACTATAAAAACTGCTAAAGTTGCAAACTTTTTTCATTTTAACAAAATTATCAATAAGTATAGGTTAAGTCACATTGATAAATTATGTTAAATCAAAGTGTGTAATGATGGTATGAAAATAGTCTATAAAGGGCTTAAGCATACACTTTAAAAAGGATATGTTCCGTTTGGAAAGCATACACTTGTTACTGTAATGCAGGTAACTACATTTTTAGAGTTCATTGTCATTGTGACAATGAGGAAAAAAACAAAAACAAACTCTGATTTATTTATTTTTTCATTTACACCCCACTACTTCGTGAGTTTAAAAAATTAAAAAATTAAATTAATTAAAAAGTATTTTTAGAATGCCCCCCATCCCGCCCTTTTGTAATTTCCAAGTGAGGTGGGGTTGGCATTCGATATGGGACATGTATGTTAGCCTCCTCTTCAAGATCGGATGGTCTTTGAGGAACCCTAGCCTCCATCCTAAAATCAACAGACCCAATTTTCTGTTGCCCTCTTCCAGATCAATAGTGCCAAGAGGGGTTTTTAATTTTTTTTCTTCCATCAGACGGCCCCTGTTTCCATTGGACTGGGGCCTCAAAACACCACCAAACTGATATTCTTGATACATTGTGTGAAAGTGGTTAGAAGTATCATCATTTCCATTGAAAAGGAAATGATGGTAAAAAAAATAAGGGTAAAAGAAAGAAAGAAAAAACAAATGAAGGGAAAGGAAAGAAAAAAAAAGTGAATGAAAGGAAAAGACATGATGATAACCAATGAAATGCTTACAAGTGCATGACGTATGTAAAGAAGTACATTTTTTTTTTGATGGCTTTGAGGGTGGGAAGAAGGGAATAAAGATGCAAGGACATATGTATTTGAGGGCATATGTACTAACATGTGCAAGTCCCCATTGGTGGAGAGTTCTCGAGCCAAGTGCAATGATCATTGGAGGACATTTGGACCGTTTGCTTGCATGAAAATGTGCAATTACAGAAATTAAAAATTAATAAAAATGATAAGATTTTTTGGCCTGCATCATCACTGGGTGTGTCACATAGGATTATGGACTAAACACTTTTTTTCAAACTTAAGACAAAAACAAAAACAAAAACACTTTTTCCCCCCAGATTTGCACATCAGCTGAAACTCAAATGGCCCTCCACAGGGGCCAAATTTTCTCTAAATAAATGTGTAACCAAAAGTGCAGATACACTTGAAGACATGGCTATATAATCTTACACCAATGGAACACTTGAGAAAACAAACACAATCAAGTATGTGGAAGTACATATATACTCAAGGGTATGCGAACATGCCCGCTGACTTTCAATTGGTTGAGTCTAGTTGGCTCTAACTTGTTTGTTTGTTTTTTCATTTTATCAAGGGGGTCCTATTGGTGATAAAATTGAAACTTTAAATAATAAACAACAAATCAGTGTATTCAATTGAAATCCCAGCCTGAACCAAAATCCAATCTGTGCTTTGTTCCCTGTGAAATTCCCAAACCAGTTCCCAATTGCATTCTCACCGATAGGGGCTTTTTTTGGGCTTTATATTTGGCTTTGTAGTGCCAGATTGCACCAAAAACATAATAATTTGGCTAAAAAATGGAAACAAATTGTGAAGTTTTCAATCAGAAAATTTTAAATTAAAAGAAAATCTTGGATGAAATTGCCAAATTATGGATGAAATTGCCAAATAGAATTATGGACATGTGATATGTGCTAATGTGATATTTTTTTTCAATATGTAGATGAATGTTGAAATTTGGAGCACCTTTGTAACATTTTATATTGCCACTTTGGCACTTCATAAAAAATGAAAACAAACAAACAAACCCTAATTCTCACCTCCTTCGTCTCCAAGACTTGCTTCCCCTTTGTGAGAAGAAGCAAAGAAGGCAAGCAACATGAGTTCTACTTTCAAAATACAATTAGATCCTCTCTTATTGCATACTCCCTTAGTCCTTGGCTTACTTTTTAGTGCATAATATGCAATAAGAGAGTTTGGAGAGAGTAGATGGGCTTGTGCTTGATTTAAGATGCAAGTCCTAATTCTCACCTCCTTCGGCTCCAAGATTCACTTCCCCTTTGCAAGAAAAAGCAAAATAGGCAAGTGACATGTGTTCTACTTTTGAAATACAGGTAGAACCTTTCTTACTATATATTCCTTTAGTGCATAATATGTAGTAAGAAAGTTTGGAGAGAGTAGGTGGGCCTATGCTTGATTCAAGATGGAAGGACACGTGGTGTGCGACCTCTCTAAATGCATAAAACCTCTCTTAGTGCATAGTCCCGGCACCATGCACTAAGAGAGGTTCTACCTATAATACTTTTGAAACAATCGGGGTTGCACTCGCACTAAGCTTTTCTCCCGGACATCACAACCTTCACATTTTTGACGATTTACAATATTTTACTAAAAATACATAGCATTCTATATGATTGTTAGCTATTTGTATCAATGACAAAGGAAAAATAAGGCAATATATTGTAATTTTTTACCCAATTTTCTTGAAGTACCATAGTAGGCCCATATTTCAAATAGCAAGTTGGTTATATATAGCCAAAAATTAAAGTAAACTCAAGAGTAAACTCTAATTCACTCCAATTGGTACATTCACAACAGAATGAGCCATACAAATTGTAACTAGTACTTAGCTTTACTTAAATTCACTTCCAAAGTCCATTCCATTTGAACATATTTTCAATTTTTATAGGAGAAATGTCCATAGTTTTAACCCCTAAAGTTTCTTCAGTAAGAACGCTCCAAAATTGCCATTTCTAGTATGAGGACCAAATTTATTTATTTAAAACATTTTTGGACACACGTAATTGTAGAATCTTGTAGAAAAACATAATCTTGTAGTATGCTAGTTTGAGAAGATGTGGAAAATTTTCAGAAAATTTCCACCATGTGGATTGCAAGATATTAGTTTTTGGAGTGACAAAAATCTTTTGGGGGGCATTGCAAAAAACTAACTTCACAAGGTCACGTTTGTATGACAAAATGTCCAAAATGGTGGTGCTTCTTTGGATTCATTCTCCAAGTCAAATTGGCTACATGATTGAAAATTTTTAGATCATTTGCAATTGCACAACATACAGGAAAAAAATTTAGATAGAAAGAAGTAGAGAATGATTCAAAATACTAAATTGTTGATAATTTAGTTATAGAATTGAAAAATGCCAATCTGAATGGTTGTAATGTTGTACTCCCTATGTCCCAAAATGATCTTCTTGTTGGCCATAAAAAATTGTCCCAAAATGATCTTCGTCTTATGATGTGGAGGAAGAGCCTGGGAAATGAAACACAGTTGGTTGTAAAGAAATTCCACCTTGATGATGAGTGGGAATATATATATTTTAAAATCAAAAATAGTCCATAGGGGGACCAGTCATTGTACACTTTCCATGAAACAATTTTGGCACAACAGGGTAATGTAGCTGGGCAACATTTTCAATGGAAGGTGACATGCCCCCAATCTCCGAGTTCAGATAGTAACAATGTAAGTAAACTTAGTGTACACAGTTTTTCAAGGCCATCATCTTGTTTCATTTTTTCTTAACAAATGAAAAGAAATTTCATTGCCAAGAAATAGGGCATGCAAACCAACCCGAGGTGTCTTAGCTAATCTGCCTATTTTTTGAAAATTTTTCATGTGGCACATTCAAATAGAGTTGTATTAAATGAATGGAAGAAAGCCTTTCTATCAATGTGATGACCAAAGATCTAAGGCCAAAAAAGTGTTGGATGAAAATTTGGAGTTCTATTAGCTACAAAAAGCTCCCAAGTCATCAATAAGACCCTTTGAATTCACACCGTTGTTCTTTGGTTAACCCCTCATTGCCTCAAGTCCAAATGAGGTCAAAAACAGAGTTGCTTTTGAAGTGTTGTAAATTTAGATGTCGCTAAGTTATAGAAATCTTAAACGTACAATATCATAGTGAACATGTTGTAGATGACACAGAAAAAATTTGAAGCCATTTGACCGTATGGATTGAAAGATTATAATGTTTTAGAGTTAAAAAAAGATGCTGAAATTTTCCAAAAAACACATTTGGAGGTGAAATTCGACTTCTAAACATACTCAATTGAAAAAACTTGAGACTATAAAGTGATTCAAAATCAACATATAAACACATTGGTGAAAAAAATATCATTCAATTGACTCGATGTGTTTGCAAAACAAATTTGAAATGTCAAAAAATAGCATGAAAAGTTGCAAAAAACACCATGTAAGGCTAAACCTCCTCCACTAAAAAGCATCTTAGTCATTCATTACTTTTTAGATTCACGTGAAATTTTAGCCACACAAACTAGACTAGTATGCGCAACTTTCATAAAAGAAATTACTGAAAATGGACACTGTATGAAGAAGTTACAAGCCGCCAAATTTCACTGTAATCCAAAAATGGCTGGATTTTAAATTTTGAATTGCTCCCAAACATTCAAAGAAGCTTGTATTGACATGAAATTTTTACCACAATAACTAGACTAAAAGGAGAACATAACCCAACAAATTTTATCAAAGATGAACATTGTATGAAGGAGATACACCCCCCAAAGTTTCAGCCATCAAATGCAGTTTGATGAATTCAAATTGAACTTGTGAACTTTGATTGGCTCCCATTTAGTTTTTAAATTGTGGATTGATCTCAAAATTTTACCACATAAATTAGAAGAGAGAGCGCAACTTTATCAATAAGTTTTATTGAATTTGGATATTGGATGCAAAAGTTACATCACTTTGAATTATACATGAGGACACTTTTTGTCCCCTCAGGCGATGAGGGGTTAACCCTTAAAGGACCAAGGCCTTTTTTTTGCCAAAAACATTCAAAACTGTCATTGTTTCTATAGCAAAAAGTAAAAAAAATTGAAAATTGTTTTTTTTCCACATCTAATGGTAGTATTTGACACCTAACTAGTACGAGAATGTGCCAAAAAAATCTCAAAATTTTTGGTTGCACAAATTGCAAGATATGTGTATTTAAAGTGGAAAAAAAAACAGGTTTTCCAACACATTGTGGGACTAGATTTTTTGACTATGAACATTTTTAACTTGAATTTTTTTCACTATAGAGTTTTGAGCTTTAAATCTTTATAATGAAAAATTGAGTTGAGAGTCTAGGAAAAAAAAAAGAAATTCAAAAAACTTAATTTTCATACTTAAAAAAATTGATAAGTACTAGAAGTAGATAGATAGAAGGAAAATCTAAAATATTAATATCTTTTAGATGGAATTAAAATGCAATAATCCCAATGGAAAGATTGGTCTAGCTAAAAAACTAAACCATGTGGAACTATATTTTTTGAAAAATTGTAAAAATTGCATTAAAAAAAGAATCCTACAAGTTATTTTTTCCAAAAAAATGCTCTAATTGCTTGATAAACAAGATTGTCCATAACTTTCTCATAACAAATCCAAATGGAATGAATCCAAGATTTCCATGTAGAAAAAAATAAAATTTATGAAGAAAAAAAATTTCAATTTAAAAAATAAAATAAAATCATTTTTTTTGTTGCCCCTCGTCCCTTGTTTTGAGCTTATTTGGACATAACTTTTGTTCCCACGCACTAATTTAAAAAAAAAATTACACACACACACACATATATATATTTCCACAAATTTTATCAGCTTTTCTATGTTAAAAAAAATTAAAAAAATCAGGGCAAAATTTTAGCCCATAGGTACCTCCTCGAAATTCCATTTGTCCCCCAAAGGGACAATGGTTGTTTAAGGGTTATGTGGAGGACCCCCCACCTCCCACCTCCAATGACCAGATGCTTTATTTTATTGCACATCACTCAAATTGATCTTTCACAGCTACGCCACCGAAGTGGTTCCTCCAGCCTAGTAGTTAAAGTGAAGCGGATGAAGGGCCGGACCCGAAAGTAGGAGCGTAAGGCTTGAAGATAAAAAGCATAGCAAAAAAATATTTCTTTTTTTTCTCTCTATTACCACTTGTTTCTTATATAGCATAGAGCATCGACAAAAGGTAGGTTGCGCTAATCTCTTTATTGATTGTATATAATTGAGTAAGATACTCAACATAATGTTCCAATTATTGAACCACTAGGTGCATTCTTTGTTTCTACATTGAATAATGAAGTTATCGATTGGACAATTTAGGTGCTCAATATGCTTCAAGGATTAAAAAAATTGTAAATATAAGAGGAAGAAGGGAAACTACTCTCAAAATTTGACAAGGAATATTGAAATATTGTAAAGGTCAATTCTTTTGTCAAAATCTTACCTATTTAAAAAAAATCATCCAAATTTTTTCTGTTATATTTTCATCCATTTTTTCTATCCATGATATCCTCTACAATGAACTAATCTCATTAAAATATTACATATAATGTATACTTTTAATGAGGTTAGTTAATTTTATAATATATGATGGATGAAAGTACGTAAGTGATGTATGAATGAAAAATTTATGATTTGTTAGACTTGCTTGTTTTTTAGGATGCACGTTGGACTACCACCAAGGAAACCCAAATGACTTGTTGGACAATAGTTAACGTAAATACACCTTCAAATGACCACTTCAACATTTGAATAAAATTTCTATTACTGTGTACTCTATAATAAATTGTCTTAGTTTCAGTTAGGTCTTATTGGTAGAGATTTAAAACTCTCTTTATATAGTTATATGTATTGCGGACAATTTATGAATAAATTAAGAATTTCTAAGGTATATCATACAATTTTTATATGTTTCTAAAATCAACCGTACACTTCGATGTTCAAGAAGTGTATGTTTTAGGCATGAATCTCTAGGGTTATTTTTGCGCCATGTTCCATTATAATTAAGCTACATCGATATATGTTCTCGAATTTACAAACTTTGGAAAAGGTACAACAATGTCACAATGACCCTACATATCATTGCTAATATAACCATTGCTACTATAGCTTTACATTGGGTACCTTTAAGTTCATTCACTTGTAGCCGCACATGTGATTTTGAATTGGGTGACAAAAAAAGTCATTGGTCAGTTCTTTCATAATATTTTTAAGAAACTCTCAAGTTTGAAATAGGAGTGTTTCTTAATTTATTTTTAAAATTCTGTTATTTTAATGAATTTTAGATCTATAGTAAGAAATTTTATATTTATTTCACTATTATATCCAATAAAAAATCTTTCAATTGTACTTGTGTCCTAGGACTTCTAGTTTATCTTAAACATTAATAGGAGCCTTTTCTTGTTCTAAAACCAAGATACAAAGATGTGAAGACACTTCATAATTTTTTTGAATCTTCTCGAGTTGAAATGTCTATTTATCTTGCAATTGTAAGTAGACAACTCCCCTTACAATTGCCTTTCAAGATATTGAATTTTTTGTCATTTCTATTGCTAAGAGTAAAAATTTTAAATTTTTCATTTCTATTTCAAAGAATACCAAAGTTAAAAAAAAAAATCATATATGAAATGGTGCAGAAGAATTTTTTAAGAACTTTGATTGTTTACATTGCAAAATATTTGCATTTAAAGTAAAAAACAAAGTTTTATAAGACTTTACTTGACTAGGTTTTTTCTTTTGAATCTTCTTGACTTAGAATTTTTACATTATTTATTACAATTTTCTACTCTTTTATGCTTGAGCATTGAGTACAAAGTTGGAGGAAAAAATCCAAAAAAGTAAATTCGATTTTCATTCATAATTTTTTTGTTAAATAGAAGTAAGTACGAGATAGAATGAAAAAACTAAATTGTTAGTAGATCTAAGATAGAATTAAAACTCAACAATCTCAACAGTGAAATTGTTTTCTAAGTGAATTTAACCTTGTCTATTATTATTTTTTGAGATTTCGTGAAAATTGCATTCCAAAATGAATTTTAAGGGTTTTTTTATCAGAAAGATGCTGAATTTGCCCAACAATGAAGATTGATTATAAATTTTCCATCTCTAGTCCTAATAGAATGAATTAAAGCTTTACAAGTATACAAAAATATAATCTTTGAGAAAAAATTTAAAATTTAAAATATTCAATTTTTTGTGATATTAATGGTTCTATACTTCTATCCCTTGAATTGATTTTTGGACTAAGCATGGCACAACTTTTGGTTCTAGATATCGATTGAAATAAAAATGACTATATATATATATATATATATAATCAAAAAACTAATTTGGTTTCCTATCTTAAAAAATGTTTAAAAAAATCATGCTCGAAATTGAGGTCATGCAAGCATATTTGAAATCTTTAGAATCCCCTACAAGGACTTTGGAACTTTAGGATTTATCCCTTGAAGTTGCAAGCCTTTTTTCCATCAAAACCTGCTAAAAATGTAATTTCTATTGCAAAGACCAGAAAAGATTTAACAATTGTCTTTTTTGCATATTATACCATATAATCTAGAATTTACAGTACTGTAAAAATGCATGGAAGAAATCTTGAAAACATTCTTGGTTACAAAGCAAAATATTTGCATTTAAAGTAAAGAAAATAAAAATTTGTTATTCTTGTTGATTATATTTTAGGACTTCCAATTTATCTAAAATTAAAATTGGATTTCTATTTTTTTATGTTAAAGAATTGAGTTCAAAATAAAATAAAAAACTAAATTCTCACTCATGAACCCCTATAGTCCGAAGGTCTTTTTTCCATCAAAAAACAATTAAATTTTTTTTCTATAGCAAAGAATAAACGAAAATTTAAGATATTTCAATCTTTTTGTATATCTATCCATATGATCTTGTACTAGACTAGTGTGAGAGTGTGTGGAAGAAATTTTAGAAATTTTGACTGTGTAGATTATAAGATATTTGCATTTAATTAAAAGAAAAAAGTTTCTTTGCACGTGCTCAACAACGATGCCAGTATGTGAGCCTACAAGCCTTGAGCCTAGGCACATAGGTACTCTACAACTATTGGAGATGTCTATAATATATATATATACTATAACTTTGGAAGGTGCCTACAACATAGACATCTAAATATAAATATCCTATAATCATGGAAGGTGCTTATAAAATAGATACTTACAACATAGATACCTATAATATAAACATTCTATAACTATAGAAGGTGCCTATAACATAGAAGAGCCTAGGCTCCTATGCTCATGGACTCAAGATCCTAGGCTCACATAATAGCAACCATACTTGCTCAACTACCTTTTTTGGCTTTCAACCTTCTTGACTTAAATTTTTTGCTTCACTAATTTTGAATTTCTAATTTTATATGATGAAAAATTGAGTTGAGTGCTAAGAATTTTTTTATTTTAAAAACACATTTAATTTTCATTCATTAGAAAATTATAAAGTAGAAGTAGGTTCAAGATTGAAGGAAAATCTAAACTATTAATAGTTCTAAGATGAAAATGAAACACACTAATTCCAACAATGAGATTGATCTAGCAAGAGATCTAACCTTGTGAACCTTTTTATATGAAAATTGTGAAATTTGAATCCAAAAATGAATCCTACAAATTATTTTTTCAAAAAAATGCTCTAATTGCTTGAAAAATAAGATCACTACAAAAGAAAGGGGTGTTTTAAGTATAGTCCTAGAGATAAGATATTAAGTAATGACTTTTATGTTGACCTTTATGTAGATTTTTAGTAAAAATTTACTAAAAATACGTGTACTTTTAATAAATTTTTACTAAAAATCTACATAAAGATCATTGCTTAATATCTTATCTTTAGGACTATACTTAAAAACACACTTAAAACACCCCTTTTTCTTGTAGTGGATTGTCCATAATTTTTGCATAACAAATCCAAATGGAATGAATAAAAGCTTTTCATGTAGATAAAAATGCATTGTTTACAAAAAAAAAACTTATTTTATTTTATTTTAAGTTCTTTTAGGAATTTTTTTTGCCAACCAAACTAAAATTTGGACTCTTTGTGCCATAACTTTTGCTCTCGGACACTAATTGAAATAAAAATGATATCTTCGGAAAGCTAATGTGCTTTTCTATCTTCAGAAAAAAATTCTGAAAATCACAACAAACATTGAAACCATAAGAGCATGCCTAAAATCCATTTTGTCCCTTGAGGGGACAATGGGACTTTAGGGGTTAAAGAATTGTTAAGTAGAAATAGGTTCAAAATAGAAAAGAAAACTATACTATTAGTAGCTCTAACATAGAATTCAAACATACTAATCCCAATACACTAATGATGATAAATAGTGTTACCTACACTAATTGATTTAAAAGAGCTATAAGGTTTTATTGTTGATGAATATTTTTACCAACTATAGGTGTAAAGTTCTCCCACTTAAAATGATATTAGGATCTATACACTCAGTAAAAATATTCATCAAAAGTAAAAACTTATAACATTTGTAAAATAGTTAGTATGGCTAACACTATTTATCATCATTAGTGTAGTGAGATTATTCTAACACGAGATTTGAACCTTGTGAAATTTTATTTTAAACTGCAAAAAATTGAAATAAAAAATTAATTCTATTAAATCTTTTAAGAAAAATAAAATTTTGGTTGCTTGCAAAAGAAAATTGTCCATAAGTTTTACATCACTAATTCAAATGGAATGAACCAAAGTTTTTGATGTAGATAAAATAACAATCTATAAGACACAAATTAAAAAAATTCCACATAGATACAATTTATAAGATACGAAATGTATTTTTTTTCACTGTCCACCAAACTAAAACTCTATCTGCTTGTGCCAAAAAAAATTATGTCTTATGATCTACATGCTACGAATACCATCTAAAGCAGCTTGTAATATGTTGGCAAGACATTGTAGATTTTTAGGAAGACGGACCAATCTTGCTAATCTTGCTTTGCCCATGTGAGGGAGCAAGGTTGCTAAAGTATGAGTAGGGAGCAATGAGCGTTGAGCAATGAGCAATTGCACTTGAGCAGTAATTTTTTTGTTTATTAAATTTTTCAGGCTTCATAATTATCAATAATTCTATACATAGAATTGAAGTTTTAAGAAAATAATAATTTTGAATGTAGGTCAATTTTTTCATCCATTGCTTTGGATGGATGAAAATGATGACAAATGAATGGGTAGTTGCAAGAAACACTTCACGTTTTTTGTTCAAAACTGTGTTTTTTGGTCATAGGACTGGCAGTACTATGCAATACTATTAATACTACATTTTAGAACCGCTGTGAGCCCTCAAGTTGGCACTTGGAACTTTGAACTTATTTATCGCGATTTTTAGTTAATTTTTAAGTGAAAAATAGGAAAAAACATATAAAAATACAATTATTGTGGGTTTTGGTAGAAGTCCCTACCAAAGAGGTGTGTCATGGCCTTAAATGCTTAAAATATGAAAAACGTTGCATTTTCACTAAGTTTAGGTTTTATTAGTATAAATAAGTAATTAAGTCAGTAATTCCGAGCGATGTGAGAATTTGAGAGTTAACCAGTCCTAGTGTCTTGTTCATGTAATACAACAATTATAAGTATACATGTAGCAAACTGGTTAAAAATTAGAGTCTAGTCAGAGTCAGTTCAAATCCAACTCGAAGGAGTTAGATTTATTGTTTGCAGGTAATTTTGAGAAATACAGTCATTCACAGACCAAGATGGAGGAAATGATGATTGGAACATACAGAGAGGTGCTTTTCTAGGTCAAAGCATGCCAGGAGGTCAAATAGAAGCCCGATCATCCAAGATTCCTCCGGTATCAAGAATAATTTTCCCCCCGGGTGGAAATTATTAAAGAATTGCTAAAAATAGCATTCTTATTGGAGATTTGGTTTTGCCCTTAGTTGATGGACATCTTGTAGAAGATTGCCCAAAAGTTTCGGGATTTTACAAAACTCCACGATGACTCCATGGGAAGTCAACCGCTTAAAATTGCATTCGTAAATTCCTAGAAATTACTAATGTTGCGGTAAAATCTCACTAAAAATTAGGATAGTGTTTTGTGTGCCAATAAAGAGCCCTGTTAAGTTTGAAGACATTCCGACATTCCCAACTACCAGAATTAGAACCGACAGCGAATTTTACAAGAATTTACAACTTGGCGGCGGATTGACCGGCGAACCAGGAGCTAGCGGTGTCCGAACGGAGCGTTTCAAGGGTCAATTCTTACTCCCACGAATATTCTAAACCACCCAAGACCGACAGTTTCATCAAAAGACGCAAACTCCAAAAGTTAGCTTTTTAACTTTTGTTCTGAATTACCGTGACTCAAATTTGCGCTTTAAAACGGCTGGAGAGGTAGGGGTAAGGGGTCTCTAAGGCTAATTGGGGTCTTCTGAACACGATGGCGCAGTTTGTTTTCAGTTTCGAGTTGTCCCTCAAAAGATAGAGAGGGTCAGCCCTTAGTTTGACTTTTAAAAGGTAATTTTGGATTAACCTGGGTTGATTTTGCAAATATCTCTTGTAAAATCGAAGATTGGATTTGCCCAAGATACTTGTCTTGCGTAAGAAGCCATCTTTTGGACTAAAGAAAGACAATTTAGAACTAACCCTAGATTAAAACACAAAATATCTTGGTTAATTAGGTAGGTTTTCAAAATATCTTTGGGAAAATCAAATATTTGATTTGGGAAAAGATTCTAAGGCCATTTAGGGCCTAGAAGGAACTCGCTTGAGAACCTTCCTTCCCATTAAACAAAGATTATTTTGAAAATACGTTTAGATAGTTTAGCAAAATATCTAGATTGAAAGTAAAGATAATTTTACGAACAATTTACCGGGGGGGGCCGGGAGCAAGTATATAAGGCCCTTCCTCGAGGTTGTTCGTGGCCCTCATTCTTTGTTTCATTCTTGTTGTTGCTCTTGTCGTGCTACTGACACTTGTCGGAGCACTTTTTTAAGCCAAATTTTGGCTATTTTCTTCTATTTTCTTGTTCTCTCTTGTATTTTGAAGGTCCGGAGGGCCCCTTCAAAGCTTTGTGTCCTTTTCTTGCTTGAATTTGGAGGCTTCAAGCCCCAAAACTTTGCTTTTCAAAGAGTTTAGGTAGAGGAAATCCCCTAACTCTAGTGTTGTTTGTGTTAACTAACTTATTTCTTGAATTTGGAGGCTTCAAGTCCCAAAACTTTGATATTTTGGGAGTTGTGGGAGTAGTGCCCAAACTCTACTTTGATTTTATTGTTCTTTTGGATACTAACCAACCATTTGTGCGAATTGATACTAGTCTGTGAACTTAAAACTTTAAAGCGGCAAGGCTGGACTTTGCCAAAAAGTTTTGAGAATCACCACGTGCCAAAACTCGTTGTATAACGGGTGTTTGGTTTGAATAGTTGCTAATGTTCGGTTAAACACTGTCATGTGTACCTCCTTTAGTGATTAAACTAGAACTTTGCCTTGAATTTTGGAAATTAGTTTTTAATGTTCGGTTAAACACTGTCATGTGTACCTCCTTTAAGAATTAAGTTTCAAAATACTAGTTTGGATCCTTGGATCCTTGGATCCTGGTTATTCCTGGGATTGCTCCCACACGGCGGAGCTTTGACTTTGAAACCTGGAAACGGGTACTTGAAACTTAAGTTGTCAGTTATTTCCTGGGGTTGCTCCCACACGACAGAGCTTTGACTTTGAAACCTGGAAACGGGTACTTGAAACTTAAGTTGTCAGTTATTTCCTGGGGTTGCTCCCGCACGGCGGAGCTTTGACTTTAAAAGGTTAAAATTTACTTTTAAACTGACCATCTAATCGTAAATTTAACCTGCAAGGCGAAGTTTAGAAACCAAGGAATCAACTGAATAAGATTCTCATGAAACTTATTTAAGGTCCAAATTTCAAAGATTGATTTCTCTTTTGCTTGTGCACTTGTTGGAGGTATTTTGCTTTCAACTCTTTGTTGCTTTAATTTCATTTCCAATTGCTAGATTTATTACCTTTAAATTTCCATAGAAACTAGTTCATTGTAGTTTTGTGGGTTTGAGTGCTACTTACAAAAAAAATTGACCTTCCTTTAATTCTTTAGAAAAGTTCTTTTTATGGGTTGAGTTTCTTTTTTCCAAGGAAAATCTCAGTTTATTACCCAAAGCTTAAAAGCTTGTTAAGCCAGGTTGGAGAGCCAAATCGGCAGTTCAAGTAATCAGACATGATCAGTAAAGGACTAACGGAGGAGCTGGACTGATGAAGGAGCTGGACCGACGGAGAGGAGCTGGACTGACGAAGGAGCTGGACCGACGGAGAGGAGCTGGACTGACGGAGGAGTTGGACCGACGGAGAGGAGCTGGACGACGGAGAGGAGCTGGACGACGGAGAGGAGCTGGACGACGGAGAGGAGCTGGACCGACGGGAAGGTCAGACGGAGGTGGGGTTGCCGGCCAACCACGGCCCGACACGTGGCAGCTGCGACGGGAGCCCAGTGACTGCTGTGCGAGGAGCCAGTGCTTACTGCACGATTGGAACCAGAAGGAAGACTTGATAATCCAGAGCCTCAGCCCGTGAACTAACCGTAAGGAATCATCATATACCCAAAAAACAAATACCAAGCATAGGCGGTTGTTGCCACGCACACAATTTTTTGGTCTTTTTAGAGAAAAATTGAACACCAAGGATCACCTCCAACCTCACGAGCATCTCCAAACAACCATAGCTTGACAACAACAATTAAAATCAAAAACAACAAGTGAAGGGAAGAGAAGGATTATAAGAAGTTAGCCAAAGAGAACGAAGGATCAAGGTGAGAATCTTCCTAATTAAATTGATTGATTATTTTATTGTTTTGAATGGCATCTTACTATTGAAGTTGGAATTGTTTGGATTGTTTTATTCTTTTTACTATTCATTTGGATTGTCGTTCATCCTTTTATTCCTTTTCCTATTCATTGATAGAATTGTTTTAGATTATTTAAGATTATTTTATTAGAATACTATTCATTCGGTTGGTTTTAGTTATTAATTAGGATTCCAAATCCAAATTAGTTGTTTGTTTGTAGTTTGGGGAATTTGTTTTATTAGGCCTAATAAGCCAAAACAATAAAAACAAACAACAACTAATATCTTGGAATATTTAATAGAATAACTATTAAAAATTTGGCAATCGAATAAAACTACTATTCATTGAAAACTTGGGAAAATTGAATTAAATTTATCGTTTAATTTATTTTCCTAAAATCAAAGGATTAGTTTTAAATTGCCAAAACTAACAAACTTGGACTTTTAGATAGGTTTAGAAACAATAATACTAAGATTTCTTTCAAATTCATGAAAGACAATGGAGAATTTCGAGGAGACAATTATGATGGTGTTTTGCGATGACGGGACGATGGACATTCTTGACACCGAGGTATGATTTCAAAATTTATCTTTTGTCTTTTCTTTTGCTTTCATTCTTTTAAAAATTAGATTAGAAAATTAAAACTAACAAAATTAACCATTAAGAATCCAATAGCTAGTAGAATTTAAATTGTTAGAAAACCTTTGAAAATTTAACTAAAATCGTAAAGGTAATAATTAGATTAACTTTGAATTAATTTGGAAAACAAAATAGTAATCTCATCCAAAAGAATCTCAAAAGGAATCTAATCTAATATAGGAACTTAGGGAATATTAGAATAATTAGGGGAAGTCAAAACCTAATTTATCTATTTATTCTCTTGAAAATTATTAGAGGAGCGAATTCCATCCAACCAAGGGGAATTTTCATCCATTTAAAATTTTTCACCTAAAAGTTCTAAATTTTTACTTTTTATCTTAACAAGAAGTTAATTAATCACTTTACTCATAAAAACCCTAAAACCCTAAAAATTCACTAAAACTAGAGTAATAACGTAGAATTAGGATTAATTAAAGAACAATTAGGAATATTCTCAAGGCACAACTAGGGAATCTTTTGAAACCATAATCTTTTAGAGAATCTTTGGAAGATTCCAAATCCACCTTTTACTTTTAAAATTACTTTAATTTAAAGGATAAAAGTGTGGATGAAGATTTGACCTAGTTTTGGATGAAAAATCCTAAAATAGGTTAAAATTAGGTTTTCTCTAAAAACTCTATTAGATAACTTAATTAACCTTTCAACCCTGAAATTTAGATTTATTTCACATTAATTTGCTATTTTTAGTTGCCGGATGAAGTTTTTAGGATAGAATTAGGTAAGAATTTCATCCACACATAACTTTCATTAGGAATATCAGAATCCAACTTGCTTTACCATTTTGGAAATGGCAAATTGTATTCTTTGATTTAGTTTAGCTAAAATTTTAGTTTAGCTAAAATTTTAAATCATAATTAACTAACCCTCAACAACCTTTATTTCTTAACTATTAGAGTGTTTTGAAGTACTTAAATTAGGTAAAAATCAACATAACAAAGTGTCAATTGCTTGGAAGGCCAAAGAACACTAAGTTTACATTTCACCGTTACAATTTACTAACTTATGCCGCTAGAACCTGTGTGCAATTTTCTGACTTAAGGGTGGAGTTAGAAACACTCACAACCGCCTCGACAAATCTACACTATTGATTGAAGGCACTTGCAGATCTACACCGTTGATTTAGTACTATGTTGTACTATACATTACTACGGACTACTACGAAGTACTGCAGAAGCCACTGGAAGCAAAAAATAGCAGAAAAGGGGTTTGTAGAGATTTTCATTTTTAGTAATTAAAAAAAAATCCAAAAAAATTCGATAAAAAAAGCCATTTTGCTAGAGAAGAGTGTGCTCACATTGCACCAAAAAATTCATAAATTTTTTTTTTCCCTCTTTATAGCTTTCGTGCAAAGGAAGGTCACTTTGACCCCATGTATGCAATCAATTTGATGCTATTTTCATAAAAATTCATTGTCAGCCCTTTTAATGTTAGTAGACCTCCAACATGTCCAATTTGTGGCTTTGAATTTGTATTTTTGGGTCAAAAATAGGACTAAATCCCCCCAAATGGCCAAGGAAAACATCCAATCGAGGGCAGATTAAAAACAGTAAACTAATTTTTTTTAAATTTAAAAAATTACTCAAGGTCTGAAACTTTAGCATCTACCTTCATTCCAAATTTCATGCCAAGTGGACAAACAATGCAAAAGTTATGAGCAAAAAAACAAATTTTAAGGGCAAGGGGACAAGAAATAGGACAAGTGTTTCTTGCAATCACCCGAATGTAGATGAAAGTTGATGGATGAAAAGAAAGTTGGCTTTGAATTTTTTATATTAAATGAAGTCACCGACATTGTGAAGCATCAAATTTAGAGACAAATAAAGCGCATTCATTTGATATGGATGCAAGTGATGTAAAATTGTAAATTGTTTGCATTGTAATGTACACATACTAACCTCATGTGGGGTCCTAAGAGCCTCTTTGGTTCCAAGAAGGCTCTTAGGGAGACAATAATCATAAGTAGAATGGCTTGAATTAACCCCTAAAGGACCATTGTCCCTTTGGGGGACAAATGCGTTTTTGGGCAGGTACCTACGAGCTGAAATTTTCTCCTAATTTTTTGAAATTTTTTTTGAGGTAGAAAAGTTGATTAGCTTCGTGGGAATATAATTTTTTTCAAAATTGGTGCCTGGGAACAATATTTATGACCAAATAAACTCAAACGAGGGGACAACGGGTAGCTCGGGCAGCCAAAAAAAATGGACAAAAGTTTGATTTTTTTTCTCTTAGATTATATTTTTGTCTATCTAGAAAGCTTTTATTCATTTCATTTGGATATGTTATGAGAAAGTTATGGACATTCTTGTTTTTCGGGCAGTTAGAGCATCTTCTTGAAAAAAATAACTTGTAGGATTCATTTTTGAATGCAAATTTCCAAATTTTTCAAATTTTTCTTTTTTGCATGGTCTGATTTACTTGCTAAAACAATCTCACCATTGGGATTAGTGCATTTTAATTCCATCTAAAATATATGAATATTTTAGATTTTCCTTCTATCTCATACCTACTTCTTTTTAACAATTTATTTAAGAATGATAATTAATTTTTTCTTGAAATTTTTTTTTCCCTAGACTTTCAACTCAATATTCAACTATAAAGATTTAAAGCTCAAAACTCTGTAGTGCAAAAGTTTTAAGTTAAAAATGTTCAAAGTCAAAAAATCTAGTCTTGCAATGTGCTTGAAAAACTTGTTTTTCGCACTTTAAACGCAGATATCTTGCAATCTAAGCAGTTTGAAATTTTTCCACACACTCTCATACTAGTTAGGTGTAAGATAATACGGTTATATGTGGGGAAAAAACAATTTTCAATTTATTTTACTCCTTGCTATAGGTATGGCAGTTTTGAGTGTTTTCTGGCAGAAAAAAGGCCTTGGTCCTTTAGGGGTTAAATTAGTGAAATTTTGTAGATTGGTTTTTATCATGGGTGAATCATTGATAAATTCCTATAGTTTAAAATTCAATCATAAGGAGGTATGGATGCTCTATAGGTAATTCCTAAGAGCCATTTAACTAACCCAAGGTTGTGCACAATTGAAGGATTGGAAAATCCCTGCTTAGACAAATACAATAGATAGACTTATTTTTATTACAATCAAAGCCAAGGCTGAAAGCTTATCAATTGTATGCTGATCCATAGATTTATCTTTATTCCCTAGCTCTCTTGTCAGCCTCACCATGTGCAATCTCTATTGATCTTCTCGCTCATCCAATTGTTTAGCATCTTCTACTGATTCTTTTACATCGTCCTAATGCTCATTGCAGGATAAACCTTTCACCAACTATTGATTCTCTTTGGCACTGGTTCCCGTTGGCTTTTCTTCAATTGAACCTTCACTTTTAATTTCTACTATGGTGATTTCTTTCTTATCTCTACACTCAAGCTCTAAATAATCCAATCGATTGCAAAATTTACATTTCCTTCAATTCAGTTTAGACAACTCTCGATTCACTTTTATATCATTCATTTTCCAGTTCTATGGATTTTAGTCTACAGACTTACTCTCCATGTGTTTCTAATCACACAATTTCTATAGATTAATCTCCCAATTCAAATTATAAAACACTCAATAGCATCATGCTCATCTCTATTGACACATGCCATGCAACGAGTCCATACACAATTGATAAAACAATTAAGACCAAATACAGCCATGCATTCACACCCAGTCATGACAATAGAAAATTCCTCACTAGATAAAATCCATAGATTCAGCACTCAACACAATCACACATTCACAATTGATACACCTAATTTCAGCACTTTCAATCATGCACAACACAATAGCAAAAATTTCAATTGCATCACACATCTGAAAATCCACATTCAATCACCACAATTGATTTCAACATTTCCAAACCCATCACATACAATAAACTAAATTCAATTGAACACAACACACACAAACTTCAAATTCCATCAAATCTCCATGTTATATTTCATTACAAATTTACAATTGTTTCTCATTCCTTTCTAATTCCACTCCTTAACATCTATTGATCCAACACACAAATAAAACAGACACCAGCACAATAGAAATTAAATTCCTCACTTACTTAATTTACACAAAAACTATCGATCATTCGATACACTGCTTGCCTCACCACTGCAAGAGCTCTGGACTCTTTTCTAGACTAAATTCCAACCATTGTTGACAATGAACTTCACCTGCTTCACAAGGCAATTTTCCAACTGCCACTATAGTTTGTACCCCATTCATCCATTTCTATCCAACTATTGATGATAAACAATAGTAAAATCCTATTTAATTGGTAACAACTCAGTTCTAACATTGCAAATACACCAATACTATAGAAAACTGGAAAATTAACAAAATTTAACTACTATATGCATTTCCTCTATAGACTATATGACTATGTGAACGCTTTTTATCCACCCTTGGTAAATCAGCGTGCACAATCATGTTCTAGTATTTACCATAATTTCCTACGGATGCCTAACGTTGGTTCATTGTGCCTTCCAAGCAATGGATCTTTGTCTAAGTTCCTAATCTTAAAAGAAATGACAAAATACTATTCTAATTAACACTACGATTCCAAACAACTCTTAAGCTATGGAGTCACTATGGAAAAGAACTTAAAGCTTAAGACTAACCTACAAAATTTGTAGTTTAGAGCATGCCATTTAAAAAAATCTAAATCTTGAAAGATTTGGAGATTCCTACAAGAAGTTATGACCAGATGAAGTTGGTGCCTTTGAGAGGATAACTAAACTTCATCCACACTTTACTATGCTTAGATTATTCCAATTGAGTCTGAAATTTCAACCCTAGCCTTAAAATGTTACTCCCTCAGTCCCAAAATGATTGTTCACTTTGAATGTCATGTTTTTTTAAAGTTGTTTTGAGTAGGTCAAAAAATTCTTCCTAGTGGCTAATTTATTTTTAGGTTGCAATAAACACATACAATGTTCTTTATTGATTTTAGTGATAATGTCTTTTTTAATTATGTTTTTCACAATATGGTCAATGAAATTGGCTCAAAAGAATATCAACAAAATTGTGGACAATCATTTTGGGACAGAGGGAGTATCTTTTATTCATGTCCCAAGTTTAAACCCTAATGGATGATTCTTGGACGTCTTCATCCGTTCCTTAACCCATACTTCATCATTTCTAACTATTGATGATTGAAGTATTTTGGAAGGGTTGGGTTGGTTCTGGATTTCTTAAATGCCTCCCTTCTTGAGTCATAAACCTAATTGTTATTTTGATTGTTTTCAAAAGATTCTAAATTACTACTTACTTAGGGTTCAACTCTCGATCTTTCTATTGTGAAGTTGCTATTTTTAACTTTAAAATTTGAATTCTTGTAGTTTCTAAAATTACCTTTTCAAATTGTTAAAAATCTTTACATTCAGACATTTCTAGAGAAAGTTGCAAGTGGATGAAGTTGACCTCTAATTTACCTTTCTAAACTTCATCCATAGTTCCAACCAATTTACAATGCAAAATTCACTTTGGATTTTTAATTTGACCTCTAGATTTTAGCTTCTAATTAAGTTTTCATTCTTGTACTTGTGGGATGAAAGGTACTCAATACTCACTTTCATCCAAAACTACTACCAAACTTCATCCGATCATATCTTGCTCAATTTAACTCCAATTCTAAAATGTGATATAGTTTGGAAAATCCCTAACTAAAATCTACGACTTTGCCTATCTGACTTGTGAAAAAGACCTATTCTAAGCACTTTGACATAGCCTTGTGATTCGAGCCTACTTAAAGATGTCTACTTTTGATAATTAAAAAGTATAAGTGGGAGCTAGTAATTTACCTTGGAATTGGCGTCATTGTGTAGGTAGTTGTGTGTTCCTTCAAACTCCCTATCTTTCACCATGTTCAGGAATCGTTTGGTAAATTTGCCCACGGCTTTAAAATGATTTTTTTAATACAAGTTGCCAATTCTTTAGACTTCTTTATCTTCTTTTCTTTCTTGCACTTTTTTTCTCTCTAACACTGTTCTTCTCACTATTCCAAAGGTCGACTTTGACTACTTTCTATCTACCTTCTATCTACCTTCTATCTACCTTCTATTGGTTCAAAGTCATCCTCATGATTTCTTTTCAATCCTTTCCTTTCAATCCTTTCTTTTCAATTCTTTCTCCTTCCCTTTCCACAACTGTAAATGATCTTAGTTTTTTGTTGTTCAAACACAAACTATCATTCTATTTGAGTTTTTGAATACAACTTCTATTTTCTATTGTAGTTGTAGGCTAATTGAGTGAAAGAGTGGTGAATTTAGGAAACTAATTTCTACACCCTTTGAAGCTAATTGATGTTTCTATCCTCTAATTTCTTCTTCTAATTGCTAAATTTCTTCTCTCTAATTTTATTTCTATATATTCTAGCTCTCGGTCTGTATTTTGTCAAATTATTATTTTTAAAAGTTTATAGTTTTGAATGAATAAAGCCTCTTATTAGCTTTCCAAAACTAAAAGACAATTGTGATTTGGACTTTCCTACTAAAAGTTATACATGGATGAAGTTTAGTCTCTAATGAACACTTAAAAACTTCATCCGCTCATAACTTACTCAATTCAATTTGGATTTTTGCATATCTTATGGTTTTGGAGAGCTCTCAACCTCTACTTTGGGATTCTAAACTCAAATTTATACTGTCACTACTTCTCTTCACTCTTAACCTCGGCTCTAATTAAATACTAATGCAAAGAGATGGCCAACTTGGCTATACGTCTACTAACAAAGCTAAATGGTTTTAACATAAAAGAGGTATAAAAAGAAGGAGTTCAAAGCTTTGCCATGATTTTGGAATTTTACAAAATTTCTATAGAAATTTTAAAGACACAAGGCCAAAGCTTTGCCGTGTTTTTGATACCTATAACAATTCTAAACAAATTTTCAAGTTCCCGAAGTTAAAGCTTTACCGTCCCAAATGGGACAAAGGAAAATATAGACAGCAAATAAAACTTTGTTAGTACAAAAACAAAGTTACACATGTGTTAGTCTAAAAGTTAATATAAACTAGAAATAAAACAACAAGTTAGTATAAAGATGTTAGTACTCAAAAACACTCAAATCAAGCACAAGAGGTCTTTCCTAAGCGGCATCGCCATTCATAAGGGAAGAAAATTCTCTAGGATTAGGACAAATGTTTGAAATAAACACCAAAAACTTCAACAAGATACCAACTTTCAACAAAACACCCACCAAGACTTCAACAAACTTCAACAAAAACGCAAAAAGGATAGCTAAGCTTGAAGGGACCCCAAGTCCTTTAAAAGATCTCAAAAAACAACATCAAAGGAGCTTGAAATGCTCAAAAAACAAGAGAATTTGGCAACGTGGCCTAAAATGGCCAAAATCCAACTAAATGAACCCAAATGAAAATAAGGCGTTCAAATTGAACCTAAGGGGTGTTTTGAAAGGAGAAGAGGGTGCCCTTATATACTTTTCCAAGGTCACCTATCTCCTTTCATTTCTACAAGGTAAACTTATCACTTAGGATTTTCATCCTAATTTCTCAAATTTTGACTTTTACTTTGATCCAATTTTAACTTTTAGAGATTAATTTCAAATCACAAATGGATTGTGCCATTGGCTTTAAAAGCCCATTTTTTGTCCAAGAAACTCCCACCCCTTTTTTCCTATGCTGAAAATGCAAAGAATCCTAACGCCAACTTAAGACCAAAACGAGGTAAAAACCCAACTTTTAGAGTTTGATTTTTTTATGAAAAGTAACTAGTCTAGGATCCTAAGTAGATATAAAGGAGTAAGAAAATATCCCACTTTGACTTCAATCGACTCCATGTGCTCCCAATACGCCTGTCAACTCCACGTTAAATCTTCAAATTCGCTAGTCTTGGAAGATCTTGTTTATTTTTGATACTTTCGACTATCAAAACATTACGAAACTTGTTGGAGTACATTACTAACATAAAATAAGCTATGCTAATTCTTAGTGAGATTATACTGCACCTCGGATAATTTCCATGAATTTTCCATCGTAGGTTTAGGTAGTTGACCGCTTAGAAAAAAATGTTTAGATGATCAGAAAAAATCCGAGACTTTTTGTGATCTCTCATGGAATCTTACAACACATGTACAAGTTTAGATTTCTTGCCTTACACCTTTTCTAAAGAGAATCAAATCCAATTATCTCCTTTAATTTCCGATAAATAGAAAATCTTCTAAACGAAAGGGAATCTTAGCAAACCAATTGTACCACTGGACTCCTGGCATGATTTTCACTTCAAATCATTGAACTTAGGTTGTAGATGCCCTTCTCTGATCCATCTTGAGTTTTCTTTACCTGTAGGCTTACAATTGAGGTTTCTACTATTTTGTCGATGGAATGGAGAAACTAAAACCTTTCTTTGAGAAACTATCTTAGGGTTCTCACATAGTCCCCTCGGACCATTTTTAGTCAATTTGTGTTCACATAAACAACAAGTTTAGACAATTGTGCGTTTCTACTAATCCACGCTACTATGCACAATTTGTGGGTTTCTACCCTATTTACACATGGGATTAGGTACTTTTATAGGAAAATACTTCAAAATAGGATCAAATGCTATATTGGTATGTGACATACCTATTTGGTTTTACACTCTTTTTAGAGTTTTTTGTATAATAAACTACACTCAAAACTGCAAGAAATTCAAAAAAATAAATTATGAGTTCCAAGTGACGAATATGGGACTTACAAACTACAAATCCTAAACTTAGATGCATTTTTCTTTGGGTTAGCAGAGCCCTCCTAAACACTCCTCCCAAACACTCCTACAAATTGATTGAGTAGTCAAAGAATCTTATATATCACATTCATAAGGGTTTCCTCTGAGCCTCCTCAATTTTGAGGAGGTTTAGTGGAATACTAGGAGACAATAATAAAGAGCAAGGGTGGTCTAAATGCCTCCTCAAATTCTAAGGAGGCTTATATTGAGATGATATTCAAAAGCAAGGCAGATGGCCTAAATGCCTCATTGGTTTTGAAGAGCCTCTCTTGTACTAGCAAGACATAAGCACATATGGACCTATAAGCACTCTTCGGTTTCAAGGAAGTTCTTAGTGAGTTGCATAAATCTTAACAATTTGGGAATTGAAGACTACTTGGTTTAGGGGATGCTCAAAGGAAGGGAAGAGAAAAAAATATGGTTCTTCATTGGTCATTAGATCCAAGAATGCAAAGTTATTAAAATATGAGCAAGGAGTGACAAGCATTGAACATTAAGCAACAAAGGTGAGTAGTGAGTGTTTTTAGAAAAAATTGTAAAACTTTAAAGCTTTTCAATGTAAGATGCCTATATCCATGGTTTAGGGTTTAAAAAAATGGCTATAAATGAGTTTAATGAAGATGAATGAGGATGAATTTTTTGGAGTTGACTTTGTTGAATGGAATATATATATTGATCATTATATTAGCTGATAGGTGATTGTTGAATGGGACTAAAAACTCAATTGTTTAAGATAAGGGTTTATGTCCTAGTACCTTAATTCAAAGGTAGATAGACTTTTGGAAACCAAGGATTTATATTCACATAGCAATTTAAATTCACTTCAAAGAAGGTGTCGTTTTCCTTTAACCCCTAATTTTCTAAGGCCATTTTTTCGTCAAAAACCACTCAAAACTGCCATTTCTACTGCGTTTGTCCAAAAAAACAATTTATTTTTCTGAACTGAACTACAGGATCTTGAACTTTACTTGTTTGAGATTATGTGGTAAAAATTTCATGAAGTTTGACCGTACAAATTGAGAGAAATGAGAATTCAAAGTTGAAAAAGCAAGTTTTTTTGAACACTGGACTGCAGTTTCAGATGACTTTGATCTCTATTTTTGGAAAAAATGTGCACTATGGAATTTGAATTAAAAATTTATTGTGTTGAAGAATTGAGTTGGAAGTCTAGAAAAAAAATTCAAAAAACAAAAACTTGATTTTCATACTTCAAAAAATTGTCAAGTAGAAGTAGGACCAAGATTGAAAGAAAAATTAAATTGTTAATAGCTCTTAGATGGGATTGAAATACAATAATCCCAACGGTGAGATTGTTCTAGCAAGAAAATTTATTCTTTTCAAAAAAAAAAATTTGAAAAAATTTAAAAATTGCATTTTGGAATGAATCCTATAAGTTATTATTTCAAAAAGATGCTTAGATTGCCAGGAAAATAAGATTGTTCATAACTTTCACATCACTAATCAAAATGGAATGAATCAAAGCTTCAAATGTAGACAAAAACATAATCTTTGAGAAAAAGAAAAAGAAAATTATTTATTTTGAATTTTTGCAATATTTTTTGTGCTGCCCGCCGAGTTCAGTTCTAGGCTTTTAGTGGTATAACTTTTGCTTCCGGGCATCAATTGAAATAAAAATTATATTCCCACAAAGCTTATTGGATTTTATATTTTCAAAAAAAAATTCAAAAAATTAGGGTAGAATTTCAACCTATAGGAACCTGCCCGAATTCCAAATTGTCCCTCGAGAGGACAATGGGACTTTAGGGGTTAAACTTTAAAATTCCTTTCAAGCATTACTAAAGTTTAAGTTTGGCTAAATTTAATCCCATGATAATACCAACATTTATGAGTTCTAATTACATATTGCCATCTAAAGGAACCAGCATGTTGTTGGTTGAAAGAAGTAGATTCAATCCACAAATATTCCAATTATTAGCTATGAGCTAAAATCTTGAATTTTTCACATTATATATTGAACCTCAATTGTGTGCGTTGATCCCTAAAGTCCTGAAGTCCCAAAGTCCCTATAGGAGACTCTTGAAATTTAGGATAGGGAAAATTCCACCTATGAGTAAAAATTAAGTATTACTTCTTGGAATTTTTTTCCTATACTTTCAACTCAATTTTTCAACATAAGAAAATTAGAAATTCAAAATCAATAGTGTAAAAAATTTTAATTAAGAAGATTCAAAGGCAAAAGCTCTAGTTGAGCCGGGTAACAAAAAAATTTGCTTTCTTCATTGTAAATGCAAATATCTTTCAATCTACATAATCAAAGTTTTTGAGATTTCTCGCACACATTTTTAGTGCAATATTCTATAGTGAGATATGGAAAAAAAATAATTTAAAAATTTTTTTGCTCTTCAAAATAGACATGGTAGTTTTGAGTGTTTTTTGATGAAAATAATGCCTTTGGGCTTTAGAGGTTAAACCACTATTAAGAATGAATAAAATTTACCTCACATACAAATTCGACATTGAAGTATTATTTTCAAAAGAATATAAGAAGCTAAATGATAGAATAATCTCTTCATAAAAAAATGTACTTTTTTATAGAAGAAATAAAGATTCAAGGAACCTTGACTCCTTAAGGGAGTTGTTAGCTGTGTATTTATGTGACAAGTTACATGATACAACCCAAAACTTCTTCTTGCTCTTTTTGTACGTGCCTTCAAATTTTTGTTATACTTCTAACTTCTTCTTACATTTTTCTCATTTTTGTATTAATCTTATACTAGAACTTCTTTGTCTTCTTCTTTTTTGTCATAAAAATCATGGACATTGGTTAATTACTAGTAGAAACATGGTCTGCATAGACTAAGCTTTTAAGACCCACACTTAAACTAACTTATCATTAGTTGGAGATGAATGAATCCTCATAGGGTCAAAACATTTCTAGATAAGAACAAGAGTAGTTGAAATACTAAGGTGAAGCTTAAATACTAAATAAAGCAAAAAAAACAAATCTGAGTGAACATTTAAGGATGCCATAATGATATAGGCAACAACACATCACCTTCTCTAAGGTGTTTTGCCAAAGGAATGGCATTATCTAAGAGTAATTTGAATTGTTATTGAGAAAAGAATAGTATGCATGACCTTAGAGGATATGCTTACAATCTAAGGAGCCACTCTAAGTGAAGAGTTTACTAAAAAATTTTGAAGGCTAACTTTGGTAACATTTCATTTCCAAGTCATTTATAAATTTCATTAGTTTTTTTTCTATGGGTTAAAATTTTTAAATATTAACCTCTACGGAAATTCTCCACTTTTGACATTTAAAAGAAACATTTTTACATGTTTTAAGACATAGAGAATGCACTTTTGAATTTTAAGCATATTGTTTTGTAGGAAAAAATGTTTTTTGATATGAAATTAATATAGAGTATGCATCTTACATCAATGAAGAGCTTAGTGATATTCATTTTAAAAGATTGTGAAAATGAAATCGTACATATAAAATAAAAAAACGTATCTTTAGATGTACTTTATTAGAAGAAAAAGTCAAATTTAGAAATTGCATTATAGAAATAAAATATTCACTTTAAATATATTGGAGGACTAAAAAGTAATAAAATCTTATATTTGATACATTTTATAACAATACAACTTAGTTTTTTCTTAATATTTTGATTCTATTGCACTTTAGTACTTTAAAAAGTACAAACAATGATTAAATCAATACAAAATTGTTCTTTGTTAATGATACCAATAGCACCAATAAAGGATTCCTAGGACTTGAGAGCCCTCCCTTGCCACCTCAAGCTTTTCATTAAGAACTAAAAGTTCTTCAAAGTTTTTCAAATGACACCCCAATTTTTTTGAGGGAAGGTCCCTTGGCACCAAGGATAGGTTCCTAGACTCCCCAAAACCCTTCTATAGTACTAAGAGCCCTTCACAAAGACCCCCCCAAGGACAACCAAAAAGATTTAAAGAAAGATTTTTTAAATAACAAAGGAGATTCCAAGGATCCTAAAGACCCTCCCATGGCACCAAAAGACCTTTATAAAATCCAAGAGTCTCTCAAATGACACTTCAAAAATTAAGAGAGTCTCTTAGTACCGAAAAATGAGTCTTTATATTCCAAGAACCTTTTGTAGCAATAAAAGTCTATATAATGACATACCTCCAAAATGGAGAGTCACTTCTCCTAAAAAATCTCTTCATGTCTGGAGTCTTTTATAGCACTAAGGGTCTATCCAATGACATACCAAAAAAATTAAAAGAAAGGCCTTTGGCACTAAAGAAAGGCTCTTCAAATTCGAAGAACCTTCCTTGGGTTCCTTGGAATCTTCCTTGGTAAAGTTCTTTAGTACCAAGGAAGGGCTCCTCGGATCCATCCTTAGGTTTTGAGGAGTCTATCTTTGGAGAGCCCTTTGGCAAAAAAGAAGGGCTCTACAGATTGAATAGCCCTTCTTGGGTTCTTTGGAGCCTTCTTTGGGCTAAGAGGTACCTTTTATGGGAACCAATGAGTCATATTTGGGTTCCAAAGAGCCTTGTTGGTTCAGAGGGAACTTTACAAAAATCTAAAAACCTTCAAATGCCCCCTTCCACTAAAAGACGTTGAGTCCATTGGGACCAAATAATTACTTCATTAGAGAAAATTGTAGGCGTTTGGAGGGCCGCTCCACAACCCTCCAAGGACTTGCAGATTGAACTTTATTTGAAATTGGACTTGCAGATAGAAATTCTTTTTTCCCCTATTCTCGATCACCTTCTGTCACAACGTCGCATGCTTGTCAGTGGCTCGAAATCCAAGTACAAGGGTTACAATAATCAAGATGAAGGTGTTCAAATGCACCTTAACCTTGATTATTGAATACTTTGCATTCCAACCAAGTTGTAGAAAACACAATAATGTCCAAGGTAGTCCATTGAACACCTACCATGCAAATTTTTTTTGGATGGTATACTAATGATACACTTCATTACCATTTTCATGTGGAAGATTTGGTGAGGAGAGAAGGTGTTTATACAAGTGGGGTAGTGGTAGGTACAACAATCCATGTGGGATATGTGATTTAGGATTAAAATGAGGAGTTTCACTGCTCATAGTTATGTGAAAACGCAGAAAATGTGTTAAGAAACAAATTTTAGACCTCATTTAGGCATAGAATATTATCTTTTTTCAAAAAGATTTTATCTAAATAAAGTTGAGGAATCAAGTTAAGTTTTATTTCCAAAAATCCGTTTGAGGTTTTGACACTCCACCTAAAAGTTATGGAAAAATTTCAGAAAGGGGTTGGAAGGGTCATTTTTTTGAACATTTTCAAACACCCTCTTTGAAATTTTTCCATAACTTTTATATGGAGTGCGAAAACTTGAAACGGATTTTTGGAAATAAAACTTGACTTGATTTACCAACTTTATTTAGATCAAATCTTTTTGAAAAAAGATACTCTTATATGCCTAAATGAGGTCTAAAATTTGTTCTTTAACACATTTTCTGCGCTTTCACATAACTATGAGCGGTGAAGTTCCTCATTTTAATCCTAATTCACATATCCCACATGAATTGTTGTACCTACCACTACCCCACTTGTATAAAGACCTTCTCTCTTCACCATCTTCCACACCCAAATCAAGTAAATAGCACATTGTAGTTGGTGTTATGAAATTAAGCAAATGACAAAAACTTGCTTAATTATTACTTATGTAAAAAAAACACCCAAAAGCTTGCTTAAATGGCAATAACACACCATGTACTTATTGCCGTATACATTGTTCACTTAGTAATAGTTAATTAGTTTGGTCTGACAACATTCGCGATATTCACCCAGGGTGACACTACAGATTCGACGTATTCCATAGGCTCCCTACTCCTCTTTCAATAGCTGTGTTTGTCACAACGGAATGGCCCTCTGGAGGCCCCAAATTTTCTCTAATGTTTGGATCCAAAGAGCCTCTTCTAGTGCCAAAAGTCTATCTAATGATATACCCAATAAATTAAGGGAGAGTCAATGGTATTAAGAAATGACTTCTTGAATTTGAAGTCTAGAGCCTTCTTTGGCACCAAGAGTCTATCTAATGACAAATGAAAAAAAAATGAAAAAAGTCTTTGGCACCAAAGAAAGGCTCATTGGATCCATGGATCCATTTGGAATCCCTTACAACCTTCATTGAAAGAACTCTTAGAAAACAAGAAAGGGTTCATTGGAATCTGAAGAGTCATCTTTATGTTCCAAAGAGCCTTCCATGGAAGATCCACATGGCAACCTTTAGGGGTCCTTTAAGCCTTCATTGGAAGGCCCATGAGAACCAAAGAAAGGTTCTCGAAATCTAAGGAGCCTTCTATGGAAGGGCCCTTTAGCATAAAAAAGGCTCCTCAGGGATTTGAAGAGCCTTCTCGGATTCCTTCAAGCCTTTATTAGGACATCCCTTGGGAACCAATGCATTAGATGGAATTCAGTCCCTCTTGAAGGCTATGAGTTCCCCTGGGCTAGGAACAACCCCATAGTAGTTCGAAGCAGTTTACAGGTGCTACTTGACGTGGCAAGGCGACTACCGTGTCAAATTTTTTTTCAACTCATTGTTTCATTTTCAAATTTTCAAAAAATAAAAATCTGGCAGCGGCAGTTCCTGGACTGTTAAGGGAATAACACTGAGAATAGGCCTGAAACGGCCCTCCTCACTTCCAATCTCATCTAATAGAAGGCTTCTCGGAATTTGAAAAGCCTTCAATGTCATCCAAATAGCTTTATTTCAGAAATCCCATTAGTACCAAAAAAGGCTCCTCGAATTCAAAGAACTTTTTGGGATTCCTTAGAGCTAGCTTTAATTGGAAGAGCCTTTAGGAACCAAAAGAAGGCTCCTCGAAATCCAAGGAGCCTTCCTTGCTTCTAAAGAGCCTTCCTTGGTTTTTGAGGAGCCTCCCTTGCAAGAACCCTTTGGCACCAAAAATAGGCTCTTTGGAACCAAGGATCCTATTTGTCCTTGAAAGCCTTCATTGAGAGAGCCTTTGGGAACTGAAAGAAGACTCCTCAGAACCAAGGAGCCTCCCTTAGTTTCCAAAGAGCCTTTCTTGCAAGAACCCTTTGGCACCAAGAATAAGCTCCTTGGAATCAAAGAACCTTCCTTGGGTTCCGAGGAGCCTTCACTACTAGAAAATGGTGTCCAAGTCAACAAATTTTTTTTTGTTGATTGGCATACTATATGGACCATTTAAATTTATTTTTGTTGATTTGGTACAAGTTAACTAAATTTTTGTTGATTGAAATAGTACAAGGTTCAAATCAACAAAAAAAGTTAACACTTTTATGTTCATTTTGACAAGCTCTTTATACAAATGGGGTGGTAGAATGTAGAACAAACCATATGGGATATATGAACCACTCATAGTCTTAATTCACATATCCAATATGGCTTGTTCTACCTTCTACCACCCCATTTGTATAAAGAGCTTGCTTTATCCTCTCTTTATTCACCAAAGTTAATTCTCTTCTATAATCAAGTTAAAATAGGCTTGTCTTTTTTTTTTCCTAACTAAAGTTTAAAAATTAATTTAATTCTCTTGTCTACATGGCAGTTTTTACTTATGTAGCAATCTCTACAAGGCCTATTTTTGGTTTGCCATGTGATGGTCATTTTATTAGCAAATTTATAAATGAATTGTTATTTTATTTTTTTAACTTGACCACCATAACAAAATGGACAACAGTTTTTTGTTACTGTTTTTTTGTTAAGTACTATCCAAGATAACACAACCAACGATACAAACGATATTAATATTTTTTTGTTGATTTTTTGTTATGGTAGTCACTATTTTTCTACTAGTACTTCACTGCAAGAATCCTTTGGCACCAAAAATAGGCTCCTTAAATTTGAGAAGCCTTTTTTGTCCTTCAAAGCCTTCATTGAAAGCCTTCATTAAAATGGAGGAGCCTTCCTTGGGTTCCGAGGAGCTAAGCCTCCCTTGCAAGAATCCTTTGGCACCAAAAATAGGCTCCTTGAAACCAAGTGGAGCCTTTTGTCCTTGAAAGCCTTCATTGAGAGAGCCTTTGTAAATCAAAAGAAGGCTCCTCAGAACTGAGGAGCCTTCCTTGGAAAAATTCTTTGGCGCTAAAAAAAGGGTCCTCGAATTGAAAGAGTCTTATGGGTCCTTTAGAGCCTTCATTGGAAATCCTTTGGGAACCAAAGGAAGGCTCTTCAAAATCTGAGGAGCCTTCCTTGGAGGAGCCCTTTGGCATCAAAGAAAGTCTCCTCAAATTCAAAGAGCCTTTTGGAGTTCCTTAGAGCCTTTATTAGGAGAACCCTTTGGCACCAAGAATGGGTTATTGGAAATCCAATTAAGTGAGGGCGAGCAATAATGGCAAGAAACTTCACCTTGAGAATAAAGCGTTTGCTTTTTCCAATATGATGGGGCTCTTTTTCATCAAGGACCAATTAGAAGCTACCACTTTCTTTAGTGAGATAGAACCATTTTTCATCAATATGAAGTATGAACACAATTGAATGCATCCTCAAATGTTGGTAGCTTTGTGATGGTTCAATCATTGATAACACATATTGAAGCTGAGATTTCTTATTTGTTTTGGTGAGAAATGGTTTTGATGCACTTGAATGGCGGTAGAGCTTCCTTTTTTTTATGCGTCAATGTAGCATAAACTTTGAGACATTTAAGGCAAAGGCCAAGGATTGAATGTTCTTACGCTACCTCAACATAATATCTTTGACAATGGTGACATTGATCTCTTTCTTTTTCATCCAAAATTTCCCTAAATACAAGAAAAAACATGTGCAAAGTTGTTGCCATTGGAAATGGATGCTTGCCTCTTTGCCCAAACTTTTCTTATTGTTCGAGTGGTGAAACCAAATCGATGTGCTACAATTGTCATTGATCCTTTCTTTAAGATTTTGTTGATACTTTGAGTTAGTAAAAATTTATAACATGATCGACATTGCGATTCGGTCATATTTGCCTTTTGGACCAGTGAAGAAACTTTGGATTTTTGTTCCCCCTCCATCTCTATGCAAGAATGAAATGACCTTAATAATGAAGCCTTACCTTGAAATTTAACATGTGAATAAAAAAAGAGCAATGAGACATAGACTATAAATGAAGTTCATAAGTCAAAAAATGTTCTTTAAAAATTGTTTATCCAATGCCATTTCATGTGTTAAAAAGAAAATTTTAAATTTTTGAAAAAAATCTTCAATGGCTACTAAAAGATCCTCCTTGTTGCAATTTCTATAACATGACATTATTATACTCTCTCCCTTTAGCCATTTCAATAGGAAAGTACATAAAGGAATGAACTCTTAGTTTGGAAAACTTTACAGTGTATAATATGGATTACAACCACGTTTGCCTTCAAGGATTCTTTAAATGGGATAATGTTACTAATGGTTAAAGCATGGTCTCACTTGTCAGCCATTTTGTTTGTTGTGACGTAGGCCGCAAGTTACATCTTCCAGTGATAGGAACTCCTCAAATAAATGGCTTTGGAATTTTGAAACCATATAGTTGAAGACTTGAAGCACACATCTAATCTTGGAAAAGGTAAGAAAAAAAACAGAATTTGATTATACGGAATAAGAAAGAAAAATATGCTACGTTGCTTCTCTAATGCAACGGATTAGAAACTTTTGAACCATTCGAATAGCATATACTCCATCATCACTCTATGTACATCTCCAAAATTAATTGTGAAAAAACAATTATTGAACATCTACCAATTTTTGTTTGACCCTTCATAATTTTTGCATATGGTAACCAAATGTCAAGTTTTTTGGTGCATGGGAACCTCTTTTCACTCACAAACAAGAAAATATAAAATATGACTAGTCTGATAATACTAAGTAGGCATAGCATCCAGAAACTCAGAAAGGGTGTTCATTGGGCACCCACCTATTGAATCAATTCATCAATAAAAGAAACCCTCAGACAACCACTTTGTCCTCTCGTAACATCTAGAATTCATTTCTTCTACCTATAACATTACAAGAAATCTAACCCTTCCAAGAGGTTGCCATTTTTGCCCCCCCTTGTGCAATTTTGGTGCAATTAGGGAATTTTTTTCCCCCGGATCTGACATGGCACTACCAATGCATCACAAAGTTTAGACCCTACGATTTGGCAACAATTATCGTGCGGTTATCGTTGTTTTATGAGTTTGTACCATAATTGCATTGACTCAGTGTATTTTTACGCACTAAATCGGCGTGAAAACAATGAATATCAATAGCTAACGGTTTATATACTTTAACTATATGATTGCTGTGCAATTTTGGCACAACAATTGTATAGTTAAAATACATAAACCGTATGCAATTCAATTTTTTTTTCAAATTTAATTTTTCAATTTTTTCAATTTTTTCAATTTTTCAATTTTTTTTTGTGTGTGCTTCTAAAAAGAATTTTTTTTCTTAATAGATAGGGTGAATGCACAAAGTGTTTGGTAAACATTTGGAGTGTCCCAACTCTATTTCAAGCCAATTGACATATTCTCTTAAGATCACTAGTTGTAAAGATCCTAAATTCCTAAACCATGGTCATAGGTCCAAGCACAGAGTGTGTAATGGCCATGCTCCCATGGTCATAGGTTCACGGTAATATGATTGAAATTTTACTATTAAAATTTTGAAATATCTCCACTTTTTTTCTATTGGTTGCAAAAATTCCAAGTTCTTTTTTGTTGACACTTTGAATTCACAAAGTATAATAGTATATGCTCACAGTTCTTAAGCTCATGTTTTTAGGCTTACAAACTAGGGTCATTGGTTATAAACCAATCCATGTTAAATTTCACATTTGAGTTGATTTTACAATTATTTATGATTGTTTATGAAAGAACATTTTACAATCAATCTCTATTGGTTGTTAAATAAATTTGAATTTCTTGAAACTGAAAATATCATGAGATTTTTAGATGAATAGGGTATATCCATTGTTTCTACAAATTCCATAAAATCATTCATCGCAATCTTTTGTTGTCTACATCCTTACTAGATTAACCAATAGCAAGGTAGAAAGTGATTGGATTATAGAATCGCTAATAAAGTCATGGATAGTTCATAATTTAACGAAACGTTTACATTTTAATTCTAGCATGATTATCCAAACATGCAACTTATTTCAACCATCTACTTGTTTTATTGCTAGGTAACATATGTTAATTAGAGTTTCAATTTTATTTTTAATTTGCGAAAACAACTATTATTGGAGTGATAAGGCATTGAGGCTACTTTCATTCATGAGATTGGATGAAATTTGAAAAATAGGGATGAATGTATGTATGATCATCTAAAAGTTCATACATTCATCACGTCAAAGAGATTATATAAACAATTTAACGAATTTATTCATTGATATTATCTTCCCAAATATTTCCTCACAATTTTTTTGTATCACTTTTGAGTTTGACAAAATGATCACTAAAAAAAATCAAACATGAATTAAATGCTAACTTTAGTTAGTTGTTCTTTGTACATTTCTTTATACTTAGGATCCAACCAAGAAAAATAAATAGTTCTATGCACTCTCTTTCAATTGACAAAATACTTTGTTTTCATATGAGGCTAGTACTTTATGAGATTTTGATCATAATTTCAAAGGACTATAAAGCCCACTTTTACACAAGAGAAGTAGGAAACAACAATTTTGAAAAGGTACAACAAAATTGGGCACAATTTGCAAGAGAGTTTCACACACACCAACAATTGAATCAAGTTTACACAAGGGATCAACAACTTCACACATAAGGGGACTATTAGAGAAATAACTTTCTTTGATCTTGGAATTTGTTATTTATACTTAATATTCATGACTAGATTGCAATCATTGCATGTAATTATTGTGATTCAAAATTGCATGGATTGGACCAAAACCTCAAATCAAAGAAATGATGATGCTATATAATTATAGTGCATGCAATTATGCCTTGTTACTCCCAAAAGTAAAATTGAATTTTTCTTCAAATGCAATTTAGATTAAGAATTAATAGAAGGGTCAAGGGTGACATGAAAGGTGACATTTCATGACATGTCTTATATTCAATTGTAAAATGTTTCATTACAAATGTTACACGACATGACATTGAAATCTATCAATTGAACTTTTGCCATTCTTAGACTTCATCAAAGCTTGACAACAAATCCGCAATCTTCCAATGTGACCAAAATATCAAAACCTCATCATCATGCAACCATGGTTGTAATGAAATTTGTTCAATAACACTTGCATTCTATTTGATTTAGAAATTTGGCCAATTAGAAGACATGACCTTTTCTAGTCATTTCTAGACAATTACTAATTATATAATGCCATAGGAGCCATTTTGTGGCCTTCAATTGGATATGTATTCCCTCTATTTCTGATTAATACCAATGTTTCCTTTGTAAAATACAAAGGAAACATTGATACAGAGTATTCTTTAGAAACAAAGGGAGAAGTCATATAGAGAGATAAAATTTAATATCCAACTTTGTAGTAAGAGGCCCAACACTTTAGGGTTAACTTGGCCCTAAATGACGAAACTCCATTTTTTTTAGCAACATAGCAATTTTGGGCAGCTCACTACAAATAGAATTCTTATTTTTTTTCCTTGAAATTTTCATTCAACATGTGGACGAGTTTTTTCTTTAAGGCCCAACAATTTTCATAACTTTTAACTTTATAGTTAACCCCTAAATTCTTAAAGCACCCAAATCTAGTGTTTACAAAATTTTGAAGCTAAACAAAACCTTATCAGGTTTCTATTTTTAAAAGTTTACATGTTTAAGAAATTCTTTTGGAAATCTAGTTCTAGCATCAAAAATCCGATCTTGAAATTAAATGATAGTGATTTTCTATTCAAGATTTTGTGCAAGGGTACCCATTGCAATCTTGACTTCTTGTAGTATTGAGAGCTCTTGGAATTGAGCCTCAAATACACTAGATTTTGGAGAAAAAATCACATTCAAAATTCATTTAAGAAAATTATACAGCAAACTTTCAGAAGCCATAAATTGATTGGAGTTATACATGTTAGGCACTTTAACCTTATATTTTTTTGGTCACCAACTTTTTAGATTTGATTTGTGAAAAGAAGATTGAAAGACTTTACATTACTTTTGCAGTCAACGACGCTAGTGTGCGAGCGGGGAGCAGAGAGCTTGTGAGCTGTGAGCGGGAAGCTTGTGAGCGGGGAGCCTTGAAATTTATTTTTTTCAACTTTTTTACCAAAAAGTATTTTTTTTGAAAAAATAATTTTAATGGAGAAGAAAATATACTATTTTTAGTAAATTTTAGAACCTATGACCGTTATTCCTATAACCGTGGATTTCAATATTTTTTTTCAAAAATTGTCACTATTCATTTCTAGCAAAAAACAACTTTATATTGTGGTACACAATTCAGTATTCAATTCAACTACTACAAATAATAGACTAATAAAAAAAAAGTAATGACTAAGCAGTGGATTGTAAGAGAATCATTATTAAAAATAATTATGTCTCCTAAATTGGAGAATGAAGGGAAAAAATGAAAGCACAGTAAAAAAAAATGAAAAAAATGAAAAAAATAATGATTTAAAAAGGAATAAAAGAAAAAGAATAGAAACAAACAAGGATGCATAGGATTGTTGCATTCTATACACTTTAAATCATTTCAATCGTACTAAATTTTAATACAATACAAAAGAAGTATATAAAAAAATATGGCCAACACTACTCTAAAATTGTGATGATTCCTACTTTAACTAAAAGAAACTTCACCTCGTTGAAGCTATAATTTGGTGCATGAATGAATTTATCTTCATAGATGTCCATTTTGCAGAAGTACCAGTATAGGTAGTATGTGTGCTTGCAATTAATGTATTTTTGACGGCCTCCAATGGCTAAAATTGTCATGTTTGTAAAGTTTGAGCATGTGCATGAGGATTATGTACACACTGTAATTCAATACACGTTTTTATTAAGGTCAAATCCAATCTCTAGTTAAACAATTGTACCTAGTCCTAGGAAAGGCAACAATGTTACTCCTAGTATTTTTTTTTACATAGCCAACACTCTCCCACTTGTTATGTTGTTTTGTAGTTGGTGCATTTGCAATTTGCTATATGGTTTGATTGTTTCGGACCGTTAGATACACATTTGCATCATGTAGAGGTGGTTGAATAAACAACACATTCTTGAATATGTTAATCATATTGAAAACTCGATATGGGGACAAAGTAAGGTATTCTTGCAGACATAAGCCAATATGTTGCAATAGTAATGTACTAATGTCTCATCTCAACTAAGATTTGTCCCAATCAATGTGAAGAAGAGATTGCCTTTCACAACGCACAAACAAAGAGAGTTTTTTAAAAAGAAAGGGGGTTACAATAGGTAGTAGATCACGTTTGCTATTTTGTGAACCTAGGGAGCTTGAGTCCATGAATATAGAAGCCTAGACTCCTATGTTTTAAGCATCTTTCATAGTAATAGGATGTTTATATTATAGGTGTCAATGTTGTAGATACTTATGTTATAAGCACCTTTTATGGTTATAGGATATTTACATTATAGATGCCTAATTATATTATAGGTGTCTATGTTATACGCACTTTCTATAGTTTAAGGATGTTTGTATTATAAATATGTATGTTATAGACATCTCCAATAGTTGTAGAGTACCTATGTGTCTAGACTCAAGGCTTGTAAGCTCACATACTAGCACCATTGAGTAGTAATGAACTTAATCCTACGTTTGCTAAAAATATTGCTTTCATCAGTGATGCAAATATTGAGGACGTGTTTGGAAAGTGCTCCAAACCAAGCACAACCTATACATTGTTGAATCCCAATGCAAATTTTGTTTCCATATAGTTGTACTCTTATACTGTTATACTCTAAAATTTATGGATCTAAATAGGTTACCAATGATGAATTTGTTGTTTGGTTGGTGAAGGGCTACATTACAAATGTGAAAAGAAGAAGAAGGTTAATTAGACATTGAGAGCTTGGACAACCACTTTAGAAAAAACTTATCAAGTGCAACAACTCATATTTCGGCATTCAAATCTACTAATGGGGATATAACAACTTTGGGTGGCAACCATAGTCGTTGTAAGATAACTCAACCTCTAACAAGCCAATTTTTGATCACCTTATTGCAGGTCCAAAAATTCTTTAGCTATACATGTATCTTCTGAAATTTACTTCACAAATTTTTTTTCACCTACATTAGGTTGGTCCAAAGTTGGCCTGTCATAGGCTAAATTACCTAACATTCCAACGATGCGGAATTAGCTTTTGTAATATGAAAGCAATGGTAATAAAAAAGTCATAAAGGTTATGCCAAGTAGTGCTAGGTCTTGTGATTTTTTTAACAACCTTTTTCATTACTAGGTATTGCAAAGTGATTTACATCTAGTTTGGAATGTTGCTGAAATTGAAAATGAGATTCTTGTGATTGCTATAAGTAAAGTTAAATGTATAGAGCCATAGAAGTAGAGTATAAAAATCACAAACAATTTACTTGAATTAAAATTTAACATGATTGATTGTTGTACGAAGACAATAATTAAAAGAAAATGCAAATAAGGTAGTACAACTCCAACTAGAGTTCTAGAGAGTTGCAAAGGCAATACTCGAATAAATGATGAAGGTAGGTTTTCGTATTTACTTGTTATAGTTTTCCACGTGTGTAAATTTGGATTCTTTCTATTGTTTGAATTTTGTAATGGGTTAACAATATTTTTCTACAACTCACTATTGCATTGTTGATTCATAAATAAGCTATTGAAATTTCTAAAGGCTATGATGAGCACGAAAAGTCGGAGGCAACATACAATATCTTGAAAGAAAGTTGGATGGTTCTCAATGAGTACTGAAGTTAAATTGAGAGAGGGCAATCAAACTTAAGGTGAAGACTTATATCAAGACATTGAAATACAATAGCTCAAAGTAGAATGAAATATTCAAATTTTGAGAAGCGAGATTACGAAGATTAAAAGATATACCACTATTGTTCACACACAATCTGTAGAGATGGAAAAAGGTTGTAGTTTGTCATTCTACCCAAAACAAACAACCCATCTAGCATTGACAAACAAACTTGATTTAAACATTGCTACCTTACACCCGACTGAGGTTTTTGAGCTCCCAATCGGACCCCCTATTCTTCGTTAAAAATAAAAAATAAAAAATAAATTATTATTATTATTTTCCAATTTTCCAATTTTTTTTTTCGAGTACCATAAACGGGGGTAGCACCACGTAGCTCGAGGAACCCTGTCGGGTCCGACTGAGGTTTTTGAGCTACTAGCCGGACCCCCTATTTTCGGTCAAAAAAAAAAAAAAATTTTTTTTTTTTTGGAATTTTTTTTTTCGAGTACCAAAAACGGGGGTAGCACTAGGTAGCTCGAAGAACCCTGTCGGGTCCGACTGAGGTTTTCGAGCTACTAGCCGGACCCCCTATTTGGCTATTTTTGGTCAAAAAAAGAAAGAAATGCCTCTTTGTTTTGCTTTAAGGCTAGTGGAATTTGAATTACTAGTTTTAAATTTTAGTTCAAATTAGTGATTGTGGTTTGGATTGAAGAGTATAAAGCTTAGTAACTTTGGATTAAAGTTTAATATGTTTTTGAAAATGAAATGTAATGGATGGATGAAATTTAAATAAAAACCAATCAGTTACCGATTCTTAGGGGGGCTTTGTAGTCTCTTCTTAGGTCAATCGCCTCCGACTAACTTTGGACAAGCCTTTGCTAAATCTCCTAGAATTGATACATGTTTCAAGAATTTAGGAATTTTCAATGTTGGAGTCAATTGGCAAGACACGGCGGGGGGGCTATAAGTATGGTACATCACACATGTGGTGCGTCATGCTTTTGAATTTGAATTTAGTTTTTTTTGGGCCATTACTATTTAGTGATACTTTTGTGGGCCAAGGATGGTTTCATTCATTAATTTTGTCTAGTTATAGGCAAATTTGAGAAGTTTGTGGTACTAAGACAGTTTTTGTTGACATTGATTAATTCTTGGATTTTCTTAAATTCATTTAATGTGACATCTTTGCATATATTATTGATGATCTTTATAGTGATTGTATATTAAACCAAGATTGTTTGATGAGAAACATAGCTTAGAGATTTTGTTTTATAAATTATTTTAAATTTCTTCTTAAAAATTATACATTTCATTTTGTACTTTGTAAGAATTTTTTTTTTCTTGTCTAGAGTTCAATTGTTAACATTGTCTTGTTGTCTTGTGTTAGATTCAATTGTTCAAGTGCAATGAGGAGATGTGGGTCAAGCTTCAACCTCAAAGGTGCATCATAACATAGTTCTTGTTGCGGATGTGGCAAGTCCATTATAACAATGACTTCGACAAATGCAAACATCGAGATATCTAGTAACAAGTCAACTAAGAAAGATATTGAAGTCATGCTCCATTCTATTCTTTGAAGAAGTCGAAGTTCTTTGTACGGAACAAAATTCATTGTCTATTGGCATGAATGAGTCATATTTCTAGGCTTCATCCAACAAAGATGTCTTGGCCTATTACAGTGAATTGTATTGTTCTCAATACCAAAGACAAGATCAAATTGATCATGCAGGTTATGCATGGCATAAACAAGTGAGTGACTTCTTTTGCAAACCCATTTGGATTTTACTCGTCTACAATTTATTTGTTATTCAAGGTATATAAAAAGATTTTTCATCACCACATTGAAATCCAAATCCATTGAGGACTCCCATATAAAGACCAAATTGGTTCACATATTATATTGAGTGCAAAGGTACACCCTTCTATCCTTGTCCAAGTTTATAAAAATATTGAGGACATTAGATGTGAAGAAATATGTTTTCCATACATCTAGAAAAACTTGACACTCGATGCCAATTGATATTTTTCTAACTTTCATATTCCAGGCGAGATTTAGATTATGTAGGATTGTTGTTTTTTCAAATTATTATTTTGTATTTTGTGGTTAGATTAATTTATATTATTTTCTAATTGAAAAGTCATTTGAATCGTGCAACAACATATTGTACTTGCAACGGATGCTACAAAATGTAAGTGTAATGAGACAGTCCCGTTTCAAAAGGAACCCTAAACTCATCATTGCAAATGCCATGAGATTGGGAGCTAAGCAAAAGTCCACCAAGTTGTACTTGAAGATGATCAAGTTAGTCATGGTGGGTAACTCTGCTCACGGTCTTGAGTTCTTAGAAGAGGCTCACACACACTTTAGAATTTTAGACTGCATCGCAACTATAGGTGACTATTGAATTCAATTATTATGGATTCTAAGTCTAATTTGCAAAGTGAATCTTTGAACTAATGTATATGATATTAATTTCAAATATATCTATTATTGTTTGTTATGGCATAGGCTACCACATTGTAGCATTGGAAGAGGACAAGGACCTTTTTCCTCGGGGGGTCATTTAGAGTGTTCATTAGAAACCACATGCGAACAAAACTTCGGACCCCCTATATACTTTTTGAGTTTTAAATTAAATTAAATTAAAAAAATATGAATAGATTTTCCTACTTTGAAAGTTTATGTTTTGAATTATTGATATTTTCATTTGTTAATAATAATTAGTTACAAATTTTTGAAGTAAAAAGATACATTGTAGAACTGAAAAATAACTTTCACACCCCTATATTATATAAGAAAAAATCGTCTAAAAAATGAACAAAAAATTTCTAAAAATAACTCATTATTGAAAGCTCATTTTGAGTTGAATATTGACTCAATGATCATCTAAATGTGTCTTCTATAATTATTTGAGTTAAAAAACATGCCATTTTAGTTCATTTTCAACCTCTTCTAGAAATCATTTCGTATTTTATTTGAGTTGGAAATTTTGGCAATAGAAAGCTAGTCATTATTAAATAATGTTCAAAATTTTAGGTTGAAATTATAGTTGATTAGAAACCAGTTGTTCGCACGTGGTTTGTTATAGTAGAACTAAGTGCACCCCCCAAGCCTTTTTCACGCCATTGTCAAACGCATGAAGAAATGCACCTCAGTTGTAGCAATAACATGATCGCCACTATTAATTGTGATATTCCAAGATTTAGACACTACGACTATGGCACCTCTTAAGTTTACTTAGAAGTCAAAATTTTGCAATTAAGCTAGCAATTTTTCATATCCTTTTTCTTCATGTCAAGTTTTAAGCTTGTAAGTTTAACATTGTTTTACATCTATTTGTAGCCGTATGGAATTGACATCAGTAGATAGGATGATAAAGTCACAAAGTCTTTTTTTTAGTCTAGAGAAGAATTTTCACCTTCTTATGTCTATTGAGTAGATGGCATCAACATTTGCGGACTTTGGCTACTCTAAACCAAAACGCCATAAAGATACTTATGCTTTGAAAATTTTGGATTTATAGATGGTAGTGCCTCCAAGGGTAGAGAGACTTTAAAGCCATCAACAATTGAAGGTTCTATAACCAAATCCACTACGACTTAGACTCTTGAGATTGACATATCTCTTGAGTCAAACTATAATGTGTGGATTTTAGAATTATGAGTGGATTTGTGTATTTTATGGCTACATTTTGGACATTTGCTATTTTCATTTGGATTTTTTTCATTATAATGTCTATAAAAAATGACTGCATTTGCTTGTGGCAAAAAATATCTTCAAAATACATTTGCAAGTGTGTCAAATTTCATTAAAATGACTTCACATTTTTTGAAATTTATAATGTAATAAACCCACGGTCATAGGTTCCAACTTGTTTATACTACAAAAAGAAATTCCCGCTCACAGGCTCACAGGCTCACAAGCTCACAGGCTCATGCTCACAGGCTCACACGCTAGCAACCCTGCTTTTGCAGTTATAAAATCTTCATAGTCAAACATTATAATCTTTTACTTCATAAGTGATACTATTGTGTTTTCTTTTCTTATGAGATCTCTAACATGTCTAGTTTGAATTTGTATATTTACAATTAAAAAAAAATTATACAACTTACGAAAATTTTGGCATTTTGTTCAATGTAGAACAAATTCTAAGAAGTTCAAAACAAGCCTTGGGCATTTAGGGGTTAAAAAGTTATTCTATAATATGTACTTGTAGTTTCTTTTTAGTAAGGTAATTTGAGTAGATAAGGGAAATTCATTTATTTCATAAACCAAAATTTGAAATTATTTTTTTAGATTTGTATGTATGTGGAAAGCTTTGAATCACTACATTTCAATTAATGAAATGAAAGTTATGAAGAGTTTTAGTTTGCAAGCAATTATGGATTCTCTAATCTAAATTAAACTTTGAAATTCTTTATTTAATTCAATTATCAATATTTTTGAAAAAAATAAAACCATAGGTAGAAATTATTTATAACAACATTATATAACCATTGGGTCTACATTTATCAATTCTGTAACGAAATTCTCAACAATTTGGTATTTTGAATCATTCTTTACTTCTTTCTACTTACTATTTTTTTCCTATATGTTGTACAATTGTAAATGATCTAGAAATTTTCAAGCATGTAGCCAACTTGCCTTGAAGAATGAATCCAAAGAGACATCACCAATATGAACATTTTTCATACAATTGTAACCTTGTGAAATACAATTGCCCAATTTTTTGCAAGGCTGAAAAAAGGATTTGTCCCCTCAAACATTGATACCTTGCAATCCACATGGTGAAAATTTCTGAAATTTTTTCCAAATCTTCAAACCATTGATCTACAAGATCCTACGGTTACATGTATCCAAAAATGCTTTTTGTCTAAAATTTAATGCTTGTACTAAGAAAGGTAGTTTTAGGGCATTTTTGGTGAAAACATAGTCAAAGAACTTTAAGAGTTAAGGAATGTGAAGAGTTAAGGTTCGTATTTTCTTCCAACGATTAGTAAGATTCTACTACGGTGCATTTTGATGACAAAGATTCCTGGTCAAAACAAATGGTTTCCATCAGCATTTCACCTCAAAATTTTTTTATTGAAAGTTTGCACAACATAATATCTTAGCTTGTACAAATAATTTACACATCTTTGAAATCACTCTATAAGTTAGATTTTGTGATTCATGTCAATTTTGAGCTTCACAGAGCAAGGCTGGAGGCCTCAGGGTTAAGGTTTTCTAATGGGGTTCAGACTTCAGAAGATGTTGCGAGGCATGGATGAATACATTTTGATCCCACTTCAGGTCCTATGGGCCACATTCTGCATAGCACATTCTACCAGCTCTTGGCTGTCTATTATCATTGCCCATTCCTTCAGAGTATAAATTAGGTCTGAATCAAAAAATTCTCAACCAAGTGAGTTTGGTGGGCTCTATTCGAGTTCCGCATAATTGATAAACCAGCCAAATCCCTAATCAATGTCCTTACAATTTGTTTCGCTAAACAGAAATTAGAAACTAGAAGCAAAACTAGAACCAGCAGTAAAATCATGAAATATCTTAATCCTTTGAAAAGCCGACACTCATCATCGTCTAGATAATTTGCGTCGCAGTTATCCGCAACAGGCAACATCACACATCTCCACATTCCAAAATATCTAAGCTGCCTCTTCATATTAAAATAAAAAAAACCAACTAGACATAGAAAGGGCAAATTCCTACCATTTTTGGAGGTCGTCGGCTTCATTATCACCTACCTCCCTTCAAATCGAGACAGCAAATTCTAACAAGTTATGAGCACAAGAAAATAACACGTTTCCTCTACACGCTAGCTTCTACGTAAAGCTGTACACATTTCAGCTAAGCATGGCCAGCTACTGGGAGTATACCATAGATCCAGATCCATTCAAGCAGTTTCTTAGTCTAACCAGTTCAGTCCAAAGGTTTGGAACCAAATCCATTCAAATGAGTCTAGATTGTAAGTACTACGTCCAACTGTCTGGAAACAAGCAGGATGCTATGGACTTCTTTTCTACCTTCCAATTTCTCTTACCCAATTGTTATTAGTTATCCATAAGCATTGCTTAAATCAGGGGTCTGCTGCAAGGCAGACGTGAATTACCCATGCTTATACGCATTCCGTAAATCAACAGGTAATAATTGCCAAACAAATTCAATGAATTGAAAATTTAATGAAAGTAAAATCTACGGTAGAAGCACCAAATAGCGACACAATCTAAAAAAACGAACTCCTTTCCACATAGAAGTCTAAACAAGTCGTAGAGCATGTCACCATTAGGTACGCATCACAATAGGTGGTCCTAACTTAAATCGTAATCAAGACTTCAGAAAAAAACTTGCACCAAATCACCATATTGTAACAGAGCTGGATTTGAATACATAGGAAACGTACCTGAATCTTAGTCCCCACGAGCAGTAGTAGGCAGTAGCTTGCTCCAGTGCATTCATCTCCACAAACAGCATCTGAATAACACTGACAACTAAGTGTGAAAAACAATTATGGAAGATTCAGGAATAGCAAAAGATCTTAATGAAGACAACTATATATGAGCGACTCATAAACCAAAAGGGCGACAACCAGCACTGGTCACGAACGATTCAAGACTCTCGTGCAATAATTTAAGCCTCAAAAGCAAAGCATGAGAACATGGAGATGCATCTGAAGTTGAGGGACATAAAAGTGTAGTTGGCATCATCATCAGATTTCCGCCATCACAAAAGAAATTCATTATCGCACAAATCCAGCTTCTAATGCCATATCTGTATAAAAAAATAATATTATGAGCATCTATAATCAAGCGCTTGAAAAGGAATTTGTGTATACAATTAAATCGTAACTAATGAATTTTCAAAGCCATTCATACGAGCCGAATGTAACCTTCAGGAGTTACATGCACATTAGGAATGAAGCAGCTACCGTGATAGAATATTCTCGCCTCAATAATTAAAACCCACTTCTACCCAGTAGCAATACCGAAATCGACCAGTTCCAAGTTCAACTAGATGAACCATCGAACCTAACATTCAAACTAAACCGAATCCTGCTTTTCCCAAATCGTAAGCAACTTGCAGTTTTTTGGATACCACCAGTAGCAACCTAAAGTTGGATTGTGTTACTTTAAGAACCAAATCACGCAGTAGTCAATTGGTGAGGATCTGGAGTAACTGGCAACAGATAAGAACAAGATTAGTACTCTCTAATGGCCAAAGAAGCACTCAAGCAAATCACATAAAAAAAACATGAGAACTAACCAAAAGCAAGCCCACATGTCAATTGATTAATCAACGTTCATCATTGCTAGACATTGCAAATACGTGGTAGCATAGAGTAAACATTGAGAACGCACCTCTAAGTCGAGTGAACTTGAAACAATAGGAATATTCTACATTTGGGACCGAACCATGATAGGTTTGCAATACTTGTAAGGATTAAGACTCTGGCATACTTATAATATAAAGAAACTTGTCGCGCCTTCATACAAGATCGCTGCTGATAATTGAGGAGTAGAAAAACGAATAATCTCAAACTTAGGGACCCTTGTTGCTAAGGCTCCATAAGCACCAACCAAATTTAGTTACTGGGAGCCAGCACTGTCAAAGTAGCATCAGTTACCAAATTGGTGCTAAATCCCGCTAACTACTTGGCAATGGATTCATTTCCATCAGTTAATTTAACTCTCCGAATTTGTACGAGTAACTAATTGAGCCCACACCAACTTTTGGAAGTGCTAACTACACCAACAAAGTATCAAAAGTTAGCTAAATGTTATTGAACCTTAGTTACCTTGCAGGCACTTCCTACTGGCAATAATGACTTGTAGTGTACGCCAAAGCAACAAGTACAAGTGACTGCCACCAAAGAGGTTCCAACTTCAAAGACAGGTACGATCTTTTCTAAAACAATAAAGAAATCCAGTAGTGCTCTCCATGGCGAAAGGAGGCCCAACCAACGATAACCTATACCTTGTTATACTCGGCAGTTTTCCCTGCTATGCATCCAACCCATCCAACCCGTCCAACCCGTCCAACCCATCCACAAGCGCTGGCAGGAACCAACGTCAGTCTTAAAAAGTTGGATCAAGTTACAGAACACAATATAGGAGATCATTATGACTGCGAACAGTTGCCTAGTCAGGTCACTAAACAACACAGAAAATGTTGCTGTTACTTAAAACAGTCAGCAACATAAAAAAGAATAATGTGCAGCTATGCCAAATCGATGTACAAAAAACGTTCCTGTCCTTGAGAAGAAGAAATATCCTGCCAATCCTCACCTCAACACACAAATATGATGAAACTTTATCTACACAACCAGGTTGAAACACACGGCAAGAGCTGAGAACAAGGAATACTTCTAAGAACAAAAGGTACTGAATTGAAACATAAACCTCAATATTAAGTCTTCCAATCCAAGCTCTTTATTATCCATCAATAGAAGTTTCCAGTGACCTAGCTCATCAATATGATCCAAGGAGCTGGATATGCACGGCAATCGACGTCCCCACATTGGCAGTAAACCGAATAAAAAGAAAAAGCTGTTAACATATGGAACACCTACTTAGAAATAGAAACCTAGCTGCTTAGGAAACAATTATCACAGAAAAAGATGAGGCAAGTGTAAATCGCAAGTACAACTGAAACCCTACTTGGGTCAACGAAGGTAGCCCAGCACATGACCATGTCCAGAAAATGCACATGAAGCACCACGTTTCTATCTCAAGAATAGCCTAACATCAGACAGTAGTCAAAAGATCATATTGTCGAGGAGAACCTGGTAAGGCTAGACATTCATGGGGGACTAACGTCAAATTCTACGAGTTTTTACAGAAAACTCCATAGGAAAGACCAAACAGAGATTCAATCTTTGGGGTTAAATCTGCAAAATGCTGTTCAATTCTTGAAAAAAGCATACAGAGAGAGTACAGCAAACTGAAAAGCAGCAGGTAAAGTCTAGAAGTAGAGTGGCACGAACTTAAGACTTATATCTACATTGGCTTCAAATTCCCGCTTAACATCTACCAGGTCTGGTCAGAAAGTGGTGAATCCTGGCACGAGACCTCTACACGATTGAACCCAATGACAAGTCACAAGTGAATGAATCAAGGAAGTCATAGCGACTACCTAAGGTAATCCATGTGGAAAAATTCATGACCAGGCCTTCCAGAAAGAGACCTCTACTACAGAGAATGATTCGAGCAATGGATTTACAAAGTGACCAAGAACGCACCATACATGAGAACACTTCATATTGTTAGGTCAATATAGCCGTTAGCTTCAATAAGGCCGATAGCCAGAATTTGCATTGTGGTTTGGAGTCCATCTTGTAGGACCGGGTCCAGATGGAGGCTGGTGTTGGTGAGCGTGATGCGCGTGCGAATGCAACTGGTTTTGGTGGTGGTGATTTTGACCGTCGTTGTCTCCCCTCTTCAACTCCACCTTGATGCGTTTGCCAGAGATAAGAATACCATTCACTTGCTGAATTGCTGCTTCAGCAGACTGCGGTGAATCCATAGAAACAAAACCTGTTCGGGAGAATAGAATAAGGGAACCATATGACCAAGTTACAAGAAATGACTCAACTAAATCTAGTAGTAGAGGTACTAAAACTCGAAAGAAAAAGGATCAGAATATTGTTTATCACAAGAACTTCTTTGGAGAATGTTAGCACGAACTGCTAAACAAGAAATCTGATAGAACACAACAACAAAAGACGTGCTGTAAGGCATCAAATGAAGAACAGTGCAGAATGAAAATATAGTAGCCTCTTAACAACGCAATCAGAAGACTATCGGTGTCCTCAATGATGCAATACTAATGCCCCACGAACCACTTCATGAGAGAAGTGCAATATTGTTTATAAACCCGGAATCAACAGACTGGAATGGAATCAAAGCTACCTATCACAAGCAAACGATCATTTTAATGACACAATTTCAATTAATTTTACGTTTGGTAGCACACGTTATTTATTGCCCACTTAGTCAGATTGATCGATCGTCAAAAAAATGTCCCTCTTATCAAACGACCTAACAATATTTACAGAACATCCGATTCTAAAAGCAAAAAGCTAAACTGTATAAGCAAAGCCGAAAACAAAATCCTCCCCGTTGATCTCATTGACCTTTAATTTTTATGAATAACACCGGGTCCTCTATACTTCGGATATGAACTCGTTGCCTTCAATACCCTCGAACGCCGGGTCTGCACGGCGAGTCCTCTGTACTAATCCTGTCTCAAACTTCGAGGTAAACTACTCGTTGAGGTACGTAAGGAAAAGAATATAATTCAAAAACCTAGTGAATCCAACACATCTCGAAAGGTTTGCATTCCGAGTGTTACCGTGATATATTAAAAAAGAGGAACTGGTATAAGACGACGAAAAGCATTCAAATACCCTAGCGCATCTCTACAATTCAAACAAGCCGAACAACATGGTAGCCGCATGAAGCAAGCGATGGCCCGAGATGAAGAGAGAAAAAAGACTTCATGAAGATTGGATGGTCTGTAAGTTCTAATCTAAAGGAGCAGAAGAAATTCCTCCATCCACATTAATAAACATGATCATAACAATGCGACTAGACATTAACATCCAAAGTAGCGAATCGCACATAGCAGCAGAGCGAGTCCAAATCTAAACTGATTACAATGCCCTCAGGTAACGATGTTGGCAGACAAGCAAAAGAATCCAAATAAAATCTCAAGGAAAATTCACAAGAAGATCAGCTAAGCTGACACAAGAAACCCATTACGTAGAAGTATTTATGTCATAAAGTGACTCAAATATGAAAGTTGAGAGCAAATAAGTTAATACTGTATCTGAAATTAAGTGCAAAACTGGAGAAAATTGAAAAAATATAAGACAGAAGGGAGTCATACCGTAAGTTCTATTTCGCCCTGTATCCTTTTCTACGCCAACTTTTGAATAAATGACAGTGCCATAAGGAGTGAACAAATCTGCCAACTTCTTATCACCCATATCTTCAGGAATACCAAATACAAAAAGATTGGCTCCTGAGACAAGCAGAATTTTTTATTAAAAAACAAAGTTCATACAAAATCAAGTACACTCTGAAAAGACGAAAGACACTAAGCAACCCAAACCAAAGACATTGACAGTGATCCTTCCGTCATCAGCACTACTAAAAATGAGCATATGAAACAAATTAATAATGTCATGTACGAGGTACTGCGAGTCACCTTGAGGGCCACTAGTTGCAGTAGGAGGTGGTGGTGCTGGCGTCGCTTTAACAGGAGTAGTAGTTTCCGAAACAGGAGGTCGAGGATGAATAACAGGAGGCGCAGACACTGACAACAACCACCAAATTCTTTATTGAAATATGCTTTAAAATCATATCGTTGTACTGCAAATACAAATGCATATCTATGCACAATAATCTAAGAAGAATTTCAACAAACTAATACAAAAATCCATCTCTGTAGAGAATTGTTTCAAAACACGAGCATGAATCTGAAAAAACATATTGAATTAATGGAAATTGCATCAGTTCACCACTTCTAGCTCCATACACCACCGACGATCAGATGTGTATTTATATTTATTACATTTCAAAGTAACAAAAATAATAACATCTTCAATCTATGAAGACCAGAACCAGCATGTTCACGTTGAACTATAAGGGGTTCTCCTGAACAATATCAAGGTCATCCTTCAACATAAATGTCATGGTAAGAAGGCCAACCAAAATATGCTCATTTTGTCAGATAAGTTTGGAAAAGTTGACACTGGGGTGGAATCGATTACCGTGAGGCGGGTGTCCTGCTTGTGCATTTGTCGCTTGACCCTGTGCCTGAGATGGAGTTGATGGTGATGGAGAGGGCTGAGAGGATGCTCGAGACTGGTTTTGAGCTTGTCTAGGTGAAGGCTGTGAGCTTGTCTGCTGGTTTTGTTGTTGCTGCTGCTGGATGTTGGAAGAGTAGCCTCCAGGTCGGGACCCAGGCTGGTTGGGTTGGGTTTGCGGTGACTGCAACAATGGTGGTTGTCCCGAAGGAACTGGCATAAGAGGAGGCAATTGAGTCCCTGTTACTCCAGGGTGAGGAACTAATCCAGGTGACGGGTAACTAAGATGTCCATGCACGAGGTGAGGCATGGGAGCAGGTGCGGTGGCCCCTGCTGGTTGTCCTTGGACCGGGAGGAGAGGAGTTGCATATGTACTCTGAGGAGATTGCATTGAACCCGCCGGCTGTGGCGGTTGCCCTGGTAGTAATTGCGCTATTCCAGACGGTTGGACATAAGCACCAGGTTGTTGCATGTGAGATCCCCCGTACATGTAGGTACCTGCCCAAGCAAATTGTTGGTTATACAATTCCAGGATCGAATAAGCATGCATGAGAAATAAAAAAGCTACATTCACTATTTGGATAGAAACAATTATTACCTGTCTGAGACATATATGCTCCTGGAGGTTGACCATACATGCCAGGTTGTTGAAAAGAGGCTCCCATGTGAGGCACGTAACCTCCTGGATGATGCCCAGAAGCCATTTGAGGGGTCTGAATGACACTATGGCCAGAATGTAGAGTATTTTGTTGATGTGGAGTTTGAACTACTCCACCAGGAACCTGAGCCATGAGAGGACCTTGCTGAACTTGCCCACTGTATAGTGGGTTCGGAGGTTGGCTTGAAGCACCTTGGTTAGTCCCTGCCTGTACGTGAGCCTGTCCTCCCAAACTCCCCCAGAGTTCAGTCTCATAACTTTCAAGCAGCAATAGTACAATGATATTCGAACAGCACAGCTACATCACTTAAATCCTTCACAGCATATTGTATAGCACAATAGTCGTGCTCATCTCCATGTAATGCATAAAAGAAGGTCTACGTAAACATGAAAATTCTTCAACTTGCTTGTGCATCACCTGAGGATAACTATGGGTCTCAAGTGCTGCTGGTTTCTCCCACTGAGTTGTGCCTGTGATCAAGTTGTGATAAAACGGTTTCCCGTTTGGCGCTTCATGGGTAGCCCATTCTTCTGTAGCTTTTAAATCAGCAGTTGCTTTGTGGTTGGGATCCTGGACTTGAGCAGCATAACCAACGTTGGCATTCTGTCCTGAGTTAGCCTTTGCAGCCTCCGCAAGAGATTTTCCGTAATCATTTTCGCTTGAATTGGTCGAAAGATGGCCATTTGCTGCTTGACCAACTTCCTGCACCAGACGAAATGTAACGAATATGCACAAAAGGTCACAGACTCAGGAGGAAATATATCAACGTTATGGAGACTGTCACAATGCCCGCAGTCAACAGTGTCAGCAAGACATAAACTTTAGCAGTTGACGCTGCAGGCAAACGACATTACACACACATTCTAACATGTAATGTGGAAACCATGTAATACATTGCGGTTATATCCCAACCCGAATGATGCACAGCACTGGAGACTTGTATGCAGCACAAACGAAGAACAAGACTCTAGAAGATCAAACTTCAGTGGGAGAACACTCCATAGAATGTGACACACGCCCAAAGAAAAGGACGAATGCAATTGACATCACCAAGCTACTAATTGTATTGGACCCATTTGAGTACGTCAGAATTTACCAGCATCATCTCTCAACTTTGAATCGCAAAGAGTGTGCAAGAACTGAAATACCGAAATACCGTAAACGTAGAATTTCATTTCTATAAAGCTTGTACAGACTAAAATTCACCTATCTATATTTTGTAAACCTGTATACAAGTCGTGCATGCTTCAGTGATAAATACAACCAAAGAAAAAGCGGGGCTTGCTTGAGACCACGAGGAAAACTTGATTCTATACGAAGGAAAACATGTACATGACTAGGTGAATTAACCAGTTTCATCCAAGCATACGGGAAGAGTTGGGCAACCGAACAGTCTTCATTTCTTTCTCAAGTTCAAACTTTCATTGCTATTCCGTAGGACACTAGTAAAATTTATAATCACATGTTGAACCAGTTTGCCACTAGATGGAGACAGTGGTTCAAATATACTGAATATAGCATCAACGTTATTAGGACCACAAGGCTAAAGACCATCACATATATCCGTAAGACCAATAACAGAACTAAACATGTCTTTTTCATAAGTTGGGTAAGAAAACGACACTACTTTCTAGGGTAGGTAACCCTCAACAGAACAATCAAGATTGGACAAACCTTAAGAACAACCGCTCAATTTGCATGTTCTTCACCAGTTACAGCATTACATATCACAGTTAACGGTGCTTCATCAAACTCCCTCAAGCACACCGGATTTAATTCATACCGAAACATACTTACAAACGATTCAAGCCTGGACTCATACTTGGTTGAGCAATTACAAAAAATATTTACAATGTCAGGTTGGTGTGCTGAGTACATATCTACGCCGATCTAACATCTTCTAACTAAGTGAATGGACAGTATCCAACGTATCACCTCGGTTCTAATGGCTTTTTCAAAATTTCTTAAACTTTTAGAACTGAAAGTGACTAACTAGCTAAACGAGGTCAGTTCCATCTGAGAGAGAGAATGATTTTACTAACATATAACCTTAGGAAATCCTCAGGGCCTACGGTTAATCAGAACATTCTTATGTGTCTATATTCCATGACATACTCTAGATGCTCAGGACAGAAAGTTTCAATAGAATCTGGATATCTTCCACTGAACGCCGAAAAGCGAGAAGATACTGCATAATTTGGAGACGCGAAATGCCCCTTGTCGGACCATTGACTTCAAACCTCCATCTACTCATATCCAGAAGTCTACCTACGTGGCATTTTATGAGGTGGTCCTCCCCATGTCGGGACTGGTCTGGGTCCATACCCACCAGCACTCTCCAAAGCATACGGCATCTGAGTGGTAGCAAGTGAAGGAGCTATGAGCCACAAATCTAACTTACATATAATCAGGTTCACGATTAACTCATTCAAAATTGGATCAATAAACCTCTACGCTGATTAGACAATAGACACTTCTGTCTACTTCCTGCATTAGGTGATAAGTTCCGCACAGGTATCTCATGACGAACTTAACCATCTAACAGAAACACCTAGATACAACAATAAATAAAGGTACTAAACTGTATCATCGAATTCGCAACTACCACCATTGGAAACTTGACTGCCGGAATTAATCAAATGACAGCTAGATACAACGATAAAGTATCTTAATCGTGAAGAATGGCTACTACAATACACGGAAGCAAGATGAAATACGTCCACAGCCCCTGCGTCCCAGATGTCTCTGCAGCGTACATGCTACAGAGACTATATAAGACGACAACGATCTGCCTATAAAGAGATGTTCGATGAAAACGGCTACCGTATAGTACTAAGGCACCTACTAAAAAACCAAATTACATTACGAATGACGTCTACAAAGTGACCGCGGGCGTTAATCGAAGTTTTCTAGTTCTTGAGTCTGACAATATCTGGATAAATGAAAATACGCAACAGAGAGGTAACCTCGCACCACGAACGTGAAAGCAAGCAAGCGAACGAACGAACATACGAATCAGCTGTGCTATTTTTCGGCTCTATCCCCCAAGAGTCTATTGCAATAAAAGTGGGTAGCACAGACAATGCAATAGAGTTCTGAAAACATCTTAGTAGAGCTTACGAAGCCGTTTGACAGAAATATCGATACCGTACTAGACGTAGAATATAAATATTGCAACTATTTATAGTTCTATGACCGAAATAAGAAAATACTGTCAACACGGAACCAGCTAGAAAGACCCATATCAATACCGAAGATTGGAAACTGAAGAAGCCAAATATAGTTCAACTTTTCAGGTTTTGGTATGTGATGACAGACAACAATCAAAATGCATACCTGGGTATGCATGCCATAACCATCTCCATAAACCTGTGGCTGCATCAGACCGTAGGAAGCCTCTGGACCAGGATATCCTCCATTGTATGCACCACCTGACGCAGACAATTTCAATTCAACCATACCAACCATCTGGTCGACGACACGAACAGTCTCCTAGCATTCAAAACTATCAAGTAACCCTGCAATGCACTATGGATATCCACCTGATGAAATATCTACGAAAAAAAGCATCAAATGTATTAAAGTAAATTAAACCTGATCCATTGAAGTGTCACAACGAACGAGTACCGGCAATTTAGAATTACAAGTAAACAACTACTGTCCACAAAAGACATGGAAGAGTTCCAGCAAAGCGCGTAGTATTACCTGGATGAAGACGTGCCCTCTTCTCAGCATTTATAGCCTCTGCTCTTAGCTTCTCTAAATCCCTTGCCATATCCACAAGGTTCTTTTCCATAGCTTGTCTCTGTTCCAGCTGTTCGGCATTCGCTTTTTTCTCATACTCGAACGCATTTCTGAAAAGTGTAAAGGTAAATAAAGAGCTGAAATTAAAACACTTGGACAAACCCCTACCAGGAGAATTAACGATTGCTCATGAAGCATATCTTCAGACTCCTAAAACCATATAATAACTTGAAGTCTAGACTAAGGTGAAAAAATCCCACGATCATTTACTTCAACTAAGATCATAAAACTATTGAAGAACAGAGAAGCTTTTCAAGTCAGCTCAGCAGCGTAATGCAGGACTGACATGCACTCTTCACATGAACAAAGACCTCAACATGAAATTGAGACGTACACATCAGTAAGCTTATTCATGACTTATTTCCAACTACACACGAACCCGCATTCAACAAAATTCTAACTAGTGAGGGCGGACATATTACCTGGCTCGTTGCAACTCAGCGCGAAGATTATCAACCTCTGTTCGCAAGGCAGGAACGTGCTGCAACTCTCCTCGGGCTCGCTGGAGCTCCTGCGTTGCATTCCGAACTTGTTGATTCAAATCTTGCGAATGTAGATGCAATTTCTGACAATCTCCGCGAGCTTGAAGAAGCTCCTGCTTGATAGCTTCTGTGGATCGCAGATCCGATTCTAGTTTGGCAACTTTATCTATGAAGGACCGTGTTTGAGCGTCCTTCTCTGAAGATATGCCTGATAATTAAGAGAGCTCTTATTGTAAGAAATTAAGCTGAGCGACTCGTCAAACCCAGACTATCCAAATGCATCCAATTAAGTTGGTAATACAGTCATGGTATGCAAAAGGTAGTATTACAAATGATTCTCCAGACACACAGGAATGCATCAGTACTTGCCAAGAAATTGACTATATCAAGAGGTCACTCCTTGTCGGTATCCAGCAGTTTACGACAAACTCGAAGCATCGAAACAAGACGGAGGATTAAAAATTCCTTGAAAACATATTAGACTACACCCCAAACTAAACGTTGAACTTGATACGACTAGGATAACTCTGATACACGGATAAAAGCTCGGACTAAGTGGCAGCCAAACCACTACAGTTCTGGTCATTAATGAGTTCCCCGTTGATCACCTGCAATGACGGAATTGAGACGTTGCATCTCTTGCTGAGCGGCAGCCAACTCCTGCCGCAGAGCCACATGTGTTGCGGCAAGGCGTTGATTGGCCGTGAGAAGGCTTTGAATCTCCTCATGCTGGCCTTGCATCTTCTGCTCTAGCATTCCCGGCATAGGAGGCCCAGGCATAACTGGAGGTGGACCTCCCATCTGCGGTCGAACTGGACCATAGGGACCGGGACGGCCGACACCATTCGGATGTCCAGAGCGCGCATTCAGCACTGGCATGCGATTCCTATTCGCCATGTCAGTCTTCTCTCTTTTCAAAATTACTTGCGTCCTACGGCGTTAAGACCGCCCCTAAGCTCCTTATCAAACACCCTAACCAAGGCTGACTCTAGTTCTCCAAACAAGAGAGTGCATCAAGTACTGCGTACAGATGTAAAGCGCGCAAGGAAGAAATAAGCACAAAGGATGCAGACGGCAAAAAAATAAGGTGAGAAAGAGACGTAAGCGAAACCCTAAATGCTCACTCAGGCGAACCGCAGTAGGTTCCAATTCTCCCTTCGATAACCAACAAGAATCTATTCCCTCAAAATCTTCCAAGCTCGTCCTATCCGTGAAGAAGAATTCAGCTCTGCCGTGGTGAAAGCAAGCAAGGCCAAGTCGCATCAAAACGAAACCCTAATTGATTGCCCTGGCCAGGGCAAGGCTTCGAATAAGCAACAATCCTGCAGTAGGCCGTGTGAGAACACGGTGGAGAAGTTGAAGCCGCGAGGTCGGGAGAGTTCCAGAGAAAAGGTGATGACCTGGAGAAGCCTTGCTACCTTGGTTTGCTGCTTAACTTTCAAGCAAAGAGCTAAAGCAATGCAAGCGCAAGCTTGAAAGAAGTAAAAACTACAATGGTACCGCCCCAAGCGTTTTGTTGCATTCCACGGTTCCCATCATTTCCCACAAGTTAAGAATTCTAACACCTACCAAACAATTAGTAGATGAACAACTCTTAACGTACTAATAATATGTCGTCCTAACATATTGTACTAGGAGGATTGTAAGATTTAGTCTTAGGTTGATGTACTAATTTTTTAACTTTAATTTAATTTTGAATTAGTTCCAACTAAATGTTAAAATTGTTGAAAAGATGCTAGGGTTGTTTACGTCACTTTTAATAATTTTTTGTACATGGAAGTGTCATATATCTTTTTGAATTTTTTGGTGTTAAAAAATAGGACTTGTAGCTTACACAAAATCAAAAATTAAAAAACAAACATTTTTATAATATTTTATAAATTCTTGAAAGTTCAAAATCTAATTAAACATGTCCATCATTTAAAATTATTGTGTATTTTCTACCTCAATATATATCAAGTTTAAAATTTCTTGATAGAACATAAGAACAAGTGCTTGACTATTATTGTATTGGTTAAATTAAAAATCATTTAACTTTGATGTAATTGCATATCGTGATAATTTAGTTGTTTAATTCAAATATTGCAAGCTTATTGGAGGGTGTTTTGGGGGATATTTAATTCCTTTTAAAGTTTATAATTATTTTTCAAAGTTTTTTTCTTTCCATGTATTTAAGAATGAAAAAAAAAATTGAATTTTGAATATGTTTCAAATTTTCATTAATTATTTACAAAACTAACAAGACATAGAGCTAATAGTTCTATAAGCTAATTTGTTATGCATAAGAGTATCTTCTCACTTTAGAACACCATCCAAATTTTATCCAATCAAAATGAAATATATTGTTAATATTGTCCAAAGTTTAGTATTCAACATTGAATTTATGTGATATGTCTCATTTCATTATAAAAAATAAAAAAAGGTGTTAAAAATTTTGATTTTCTCATATTTTGCTCATTCATCCAAATATTTTTAAACTACATCTAGTATATTTGAAGAATTATCCATTAGAAAAAATAAGAAATGAATAAACTACATTTCAAGAATGAGTAAAAAGTATGTCTGACTAATAAATGGACGTGAAGTACTTAGAATTTAAAGTATTAATTCAAAATACCATATTTGCACTTTCAAATGATTAAACTTCAATGATTGATGAGACTTTATTATGGTATTGTTATTTAACATCACTTATGTCTTTGCAAATAGTCCAAATTTATAATAATAAACTCAAAAATATTCAAATTGAACTCAATAAAAGAACAATATCACTAGTCTTTTGGATAATAAGACTCACTATGCAAATATCTTGATTTATTCATGTGGTATTTAGCTTCATTTTATATATTTTGAGATGTAATAGAATCTCATTTCAATTACTAATATGTAAATTTCAATCATTTTAATCATTACATGTGATTTGGCTCTTGGGGAGGGTTGCGAGTTCCCAACTCGAAACCCCCCCGAGAACCGCCGATATCCGTTGTTCCCGGCCTATGCTGACCTGGCCGAGAGATGGCTAGGTCAGATTTTTCGGAAAAAAAAAAAAAAAAAAAAAAAAAATTCTCACAGCGGCGTTCTTTTACTGCCGGGGGAATAGCGCCGGGAACGGCCCTGAAACAGCCCTTAAAATCCTGAAATCTCTTCTAATGGCAATTAAGAATCATGTTTAGTTGCTTCCAGATGTGATGGATTCCAGAATATCCTTAGTATAAATGTTGGTCCAAAATATTATGGTTTCAAATAGTAATATATTAAAGTAGCCTTGAAATTGTCATAATTACATTAAATTAATAAAGTTGTGGAAAACATTTTTTGACACATATACCTGAGAAGTTGTGAAAAAAAGTTTTGAAATATTCCATTGAGTAGATTGCAACATAAGTACATTAAGATGTATTTTAGCCACTATAAAGGGCCGTTTCAGGTTGTTTCCAGCATGGGTGACCAACCACTATTGTTCAGAATTTTTTTTAATTGTAAAATTATAAAATTATTATTATTATTATTTAAATATTGAAAATATTGAAAAATAAAACTTTAAATAATAAATATTATTTTTTGACATAGCAATCTCTCAGCCATGTCAAACTATAACAATGGCTGCACTTCCATAGTTTGGGATTTGCAAGGAACTCGTAGCCCTCTAGATAAGGTAAATCCCATCTAATGGATATTAGCATTTGAAGTGACAAAAATCCTCTTGGGGGCCCTACGAAAAATGAGGTTCCTGCACTTTACAAGGTCACATTTGTATGAAAAAATGTCTAAAGTAGTGGTGCTTTTAAGGATTCATTCTTCAAGGCAAGTTGGCTATATGCTTGAAAAATTTTAGATCATTTGAAATTGTACAACATACAAAAAAAACATAGTAAATAGAAAGAACTAGAAAATGATTTAGAATACTAGATTGTTAAGAATTTAATTATGGAATTGAAAAATGCCAATCCCAATGGTTATAATGTTGTAGAAAACAATCTACACCCACCTTTTTAATTTTTTTTCAAAAATATTGAAAATCGAATTAAAATAAAGGACTTCAAAGTTTATTTTAGAGTAGAGAATCCATAATTGCTTGCAAACTAAAACTCCTCGTAACTTTCAACTAATTAATCAAAGTGGAATGATTCAAAGCTTTCTATATATATATAAATCTATAAAACCAATTTCAAATTTTTATTTCTTGAAAAAGAAGTTTTTGTGAAGTATCTAAATTGGCTATTCCTTAACCGCTTGTTGTGTGAAAATTTAAAAGAAAAGAAATGAAAATTTCTTTTATAATGAGTTACCGAAAATTTCTATGTTGCCAAAAAATGTTGTTTGGAACTTTAGGGATTAAAATAAAATTCCCCCTCTCCAATGTTGTTGATCTTCAATTTGAAAAGTAAATTATCACTATTGATCACAATCATGAGAGATGATCTTGGCCATCGAAGGTTTGAGATACAGAATATGAAAAACATTACACATATGGTATGTGGAATATAAACATAATACATATAGAAGCATATGAAATACATATGTATATATACAAAATACATACAATAAACAAAATTTAGATATCCCATATTGTTTGTAGACCAGATAAATTTAAAAAAAATACAAATAGGGGGGAGTATTTCACAAGTATTTGTCTCATTTTCTCAACCAATGGCAAAATGACATGTGTATCACTTTTAGTTTATTTTTGTATATATTTATAAAATAATCTTCAAGTTTAAGTGGAAAATTTGTATTATTTAATTTAAAACAAAACCATCTAAAAATTATTGTACTTGTACAAAATTTTATGAAGTACAAGTACAAAAATGTACCAATTTCTATATCAATAGAGTCAATAAATCCTAAAAGGACAAATTGAACTTTAGTTGGAGATTCATAATCTTTCTTTATTTGTACACAAGCAGGGTTTTTATAAATTAATTCCTAAAAGGCCAAGGGTACCTTTTACCAAAAAATTGTCACCTTCTACATATTGAGCAAGAATAAAAAAAACTTTTTTCTTTTTAATTTGACTTTACCAAAGTGGAATGCACCACTAATAATACAATGTATAGAAATTGTTTTGGAAACTCCCACTTCATTGATTGCAAGATCTTAGTGTTTGAAATTTGAAAGTTTTTTGATGAATATGCCTAACATGGTCTATAGAATTTTGTGCTTATTGTCCTTCAAAATCAAATCCACAAAAACAGCTTGAAATATGAAGGCTTATGATTTTATACTAGAATTTGATCTACTACTATACTCTAGTATTTCTACTGCAACAAGTGAAAAATGGAATAAATAAATTGCAAGACAAATCAAAATTTAACTTATGAACTAATTGTACTTAATTATTGTAAAAATGTGTAGCAAAAACTTCAACTTATTTTTTCTATAGATTGCGAGATGTTAACAGACAAACTAAAAGAAAAAAATTCAGTATCTCTATGGCATTGGAGCCTTATCCAATACTTTGACCCTACCCAACCTTCACTATTAGCACCTTGCCCAAGTTGCCTTCACATAGCTTTTGATTCAATTATCCAAGTGGAAGAAGAAAAAAAAATTTATGAAGCTTTTACACTTGAGCCCTCATTTTGTTTCAAAATTTTGAAAAGATGTATTCAAAATCAACTTTATACATACCTACTTGAATTATATTTCATCATTTTGTAGACATTTTGTCCTTTACGAGTGTACTCATAAATAATTTCTTTATAATTGTTTATAATCAAAGAGAATGGGTTGAATCTTAAAATTGACCATGATCCATTGTATTGTAAGAAAATTCATAGTAGAATTACTAAATACAAATCTATTTCAACATGGTATACGAAATTGTGAAATACAAAATCTACCACTACTAGTAGTGACTTCAAAAATAGATGGCACAAAATAAGTCAAGGATTCACAAAACATAAAACTAATTATTATAGCAAGTTGATAACATTGAATTGAGTTTCAACATGATTGATTACACGTCCATAATTTTTTATTTTTTTTAACATAGAAAAATCCTACTACAAAGACAAATTTAAAAGACAAATATGGTTCCACAACTTATTACATTTTGTATTTCCTTATCTCTTCTTCTTTTGGTTCAATGTGATGTTCTTTTCACCCACACCCATAGGATTCAAAAGCCAAGTATGTAGAATCCTTCATAATTGACCTTACCAAACATTAACAACTATATTATATCTGGAATCATTTTTCATCACTTACTTCTTCCTCACAATTATATTGGGACTCCTAAACATGGTTGTGAATAAAACTTAATAACTTCTACATGCAATCTCATTTTAAAGATTAAACTAGTCTCGTGACATTGTGTGTAAAATCATTAATTAGCCTTCACTTCGAATTTATTCTCAATTTCTTCAAAGACTTTCAACAATTTCCATTCTAAACACTTTTGGGATGACTAGCTATTGGGAGCTATAGAACCATGTGGAGATCAATTTTTGTAATTTAAGATATACACCTGAGTTAAGAGGGTATTTGACATGGGGTTATTTACCTTAATTATTGTATTTGAAATGATTGTATTTTCACACAAAAACCTATGAGGGGCATATTTCCAACACCCTATGATTTTTTGTAAATTCATTAATGTAGTTTTTAAAGTGGGGCTATCTTATATATAAAAATTAAAGTGTCCAATTTTTCCCAGGCCCTTACCTTCTTTCATAAATTTTTCATGCCCTCTACTACCTACATGTATAGGGGATACACCACAAAACCAACATCAATCAATTCAATTCAACTGCTATTGAACAAGTGGCAATTTTTAATAACAAGTTTACTATTGAGTACTTTAGAATCCCCACTCAAACTATCCTATGAACATTCCATTCAATATGAGTGTGCTTAACACATATGGCTTTAAAGATTGAAATTAAATGGACTATAAACTCCATCTTTGTATTGTATAGTTTTCAGTTCGTAGAACCCACTAAAGTAAACCTCCCTATTCGTGTAATGTGACAATTTTTGCGACTTGTATTTAATGTCTTATATTTACACTTAATTCTTTTGATACATACACTATTTATACTATGGCACAATTTCAGTCAACCACCCTTCATTATAGATTTTCTTGATTGTATCCATCTTATTATCCATATGATTTGTCCACATCACCATACAATTAGAAATTTGCATAGCCCTACTATCAAAGGCTAACTTATTAATAAAAATTTCTATTGCATGTTGTTTTTACATAGTCTAATTTAAATATATTAAAGTATGTTCCATTTCATGAACCATATAGTAGCCCTATATATTATATAAATTTTTCCCCCTTTGAATTAAATGGCCCCTATCTTTTAATTCATGCAATTTTCTAAAAATTGATAGTAATTATCTCCCCAAGCATAGAACACTTTTTGTCCTCCTCAATGTGATATGGTAACAATTTTAGCAATACAATAATTGTAGTAAGGTCAAGCTGTACGTAGCAATAACAAACCTAACAAAAAAACATATGATTTTTTTACATTATGCCAAGAAAATAATATGGTATACTTCCACATGTGGTACATTATTTCATATTTATAAACCCTTAGAATACTAATTGCCATAGCCAAGACAACATCAAAGTTGCTCCATTCAACTTAAAATGGTGTCAAGTGTGGATGACAATACTCACAAATGACAATTGTTAGTACCAATTTTTTATTGGCAAAATGTTCTCTCTCTCTAATTCTAAGTTCTAATGACTGAGTCTAAATCCAAGTCCCTCTTACTCTATATACATTTTGTAGATCTACACGGAATGTACACCTACAGATACTGATCATCCACTATTATATCTATTGAAGTTGCCTTCATATTTACAAAAGCTTTCCATGAGGCGCTTTGGTTGTTTTCAATGCCAACTTTAAATAACGCTCCACATTATCAAGGCCACACAAAGTCTTGATTTTCTCTATAGTGGCAGGAGGATTAAATTCAAAGAGATCACGACTTGCATTGGCGCCTTTGTAGTCTTTCCGAGCTGCTACAATAGCGTTGTAAATTGCAGAGTATACACAACCAGCTAGCAATATTGGAGGCTCACCCACCGCTGTCACATGATACAATTGGAGGTGTTATATGATCGATACCTAACCTTTGAGAAATTAAACATTAAAGTGGCTCAATCCATTGGCAATCAATTAGAAAATAGATGATCTAATTTTTGCAATACTACACTAAATTATCCTATTAGCTAGAGAAGGTGCAAAATTTAGTGTCACCTAACAAGTTAATGTTACTACAAAAAGTGTTTTTTGCCCTCTTCTTGGTTGTTCAATTCTTAGTGACAACTTGCATGTTACCAATTGGAAAATGTCTCTTTGATTTCGTAATTGTATTTATCTTTTAGTAGAACCTTGATTGATGCTCTTTTTTTGCATCCTTTTTTATTCACACAATCACTTTTTTGTAATTTTTAAAATGAAATAATTTTATGAAAATTAGATCAAATTTGTTATATTTCAATCCAAACTAGTTTAAAATGGTGTGAATTTGGCAGATAAATAAGTGCAGTAGAAATCAAGTCCTACTTGAAGGAGAGAGTCCATGGCCAAAACTAGCCACTAAAGTATCTACACTTCAAATTGCACAAATTAGCAATTTTGCATGGTTCTCATTATTATATTGAAAACCTTTTTGTGGGGGTCTTGTTGGTAGTTAGAAGGAGATTCTAGATTCTTTTAGAATGCATTTTTTGGATACGGTATGAATAAACTACGGATTTTCAAAGTTATGAATATAGGGATTTCTAAGACCGATCATAGACTCTCATGAATCGCAGGAGTACATTTTAGGCAAGAATCTAGTTTTAGAAAGCAGTCAAAATTAGGTGTAGTTACCTTAGTGACCAATTCTACACCAAGTTGAGCAAATTCCCTAACTTGAACATGAAATGGTTTTCACTATTGCTAACAAAAAGGTCGGAACCAAATAATTAGTGACTAATTTCCCTCCATTACTAACTAAGCTTTACTTAGTGACTTGTGAGAGTGAGAGTAAATCGTGAAGAGGAGCTAAACCCACCTTTGGAAGAAAAGACACGTTCTTTGTGGGTGGGACTTTTGAAGAGCTCCACATTGAACTTCTGTGGAATAGTGTCAAGAGTGGGTGGCTTGTACGTCCAGGTGCCATCCGACAAGAGCTTGCCTTTGGCGTCCCTCTCAACGTCTTCTGTCACCAAGTATCCAATTCCGAAGACGAAGGCGCCCTCGACCTGCAAAACACATAAAATTGTGAGTTCTAATTCGGGTAGAAACCCACGAACAATTTGAGAAATCTGAAATAGTGAGATCTGAAAAACTGAGAGCATTCTCAGAAGGGCAGAATATATTGTGAATTGGAGAGTTAAATTTCTTCACCTGCCCCACATCAACAGCACTGTTTAAGCTTTTCCCAGCATCGTATACAAGATCTGCCGCCAAGATTCTAGTTTCTCCTGACAAAAGGTTGACCTCCACCTGCAGATGAAGGAGTGAGTCCTAATATTATTAAACAGTCGGTGGACTGGGGGTGTCTTTCAAATTCAGGCAATAAAACTGAATATACAAGGAGAAACTAACCTTAGTCACTTTTTCAATTAAGAACATGACAAATGGAAATCATTGGATACAAATCGTATGCCAGATTACGCCTTCTGCGCTGCTTTATAGTATGTTGAATTCTCTGTCTACCACTATCATGTACTGGAGGGAACGAAAGCACAGTGATGCTTTTCATTTTCAACAGCTGCATGGAGTTAAAAGCCCTCATTCTCAATTTGGAAGTCATAGGCTAAGGGAAATGTTCAAATCAAAACCAGATCGATTTACAAGATTCAATCGAGAATTTTTAGATCATTGTAAAGTTCAACAATCTCACCTCGCCGACTCCTGCTCCAAAGAGAAGGTAGTCAACCATGGGTGGAGCCCAAAGCGTATGAGACTGCATATCAGTAAACGAAACTTTGGCCTGTTCATACAATGAGCACAACGAAGTGAGATTCGTTAAGCACATAACACATCCCCCCACCCAAACCGTGATATTACTGTAAGCAAGACTTCCACATTTTTCAATCATAAATTTAAATATTCTATTGAGCAAATTGGCACTAAAAACACGAAACAGAATAGAGAAACACGTGAAGATTATTCTGTTCTGCGCACGAGAAAGAAATGTGGGGTTAAGAACGTGCCGTGAAACAGAGTGTCTCCCAGGAAACTTCTCCATCAGGTTGATGCTTAGCAAGCATCTCTTTGACAGGTGACAAACGTTCAACTAAAACTGCGCATGCATCTCGAACTGCTGCACATGACCCCTCAGACGTTGTGCTCCCACCATCAATAAATGTATTTGGTAAACTAAACGAGTCTTGTTGAAGGACCCGAATCTTTGAGACTATGTCCACATCTTTCTTCTGCAACCATATGCAACATAGCTGACATTTTAAAACTCAAATCCTTTTCTGAATATTTAGATTATTTTTTCTTATTTCTTTGTACACATATAGCACTTACGTCTGTTTCACCAAATTGGTCATAAAGCAAGGATCAAAAAGCAAGGTTCTTGAAGAATCGAGCCTTAGTTAGGATGAACGAGTTTAAGCTATTCGAACAAAGTTTTGTTCAAAATACGTCCGAGTAGACCAAGCACAAGGGCCCACGCCTCGTCTAATTTGTCATAACATGAAGAGTTAGACCAAGTGTGGGTCTTGAAACTCGGTCTACTCATGAAACATCACTCCAAAGTTTTTCGAAAGTCGTGCATTCTGGCTTAATTTTTTGAGAGCATGGAGTCGACTCATCTTTTTTGTTCCAGGTCTTCAAAGGCGTTTTTCGTTTTCGGTTTCACATTCTCCTCGTTCATCATCCAGAACGTGAACTTCGGAACGCTTCGTGATTCAAACTTCAAATTAATGGAAAACAAGGCCACATCCCAATACTGTCCCCCCCTTTTTTTCCAACTGACCTGGTTCCAAAGAGGACTGAGCGAGTACGCAATAGCCTGTCTCACTTTGGTGTACAATCCCTGCCCCATCTCCACCCCTCCCACTTCCGCCACAATCGACCCATCTTGGAAAATGCTCACAGTGGCCGCACTGGGAATCACAGTCACATGGTACACTGAGGAAACAATAGAGATTCCTCGCTTGATCCACTTGCTCCCCGCATTGAACCTCTCGATCTCTTTCTCACGGGCCTCCAGATTGGAACGCAACTTCACTCGCTCCCAAATGGCAGGTAAAGTGAACCCTTCCTCCCCGCCCACGCTGTCTGCCCCGTGGAACAAATTGATGCTCTCCAGAGTGTGCAAATTCTCGTCTCGCACTTTGTTGACGCTCACGCCCAAGTAGGAGGCCACCTGAAGGGAAGGTCCGTTAAACTATTGGACTTTGGGGGGAGAATGGGAGCAAGCAATCTGAGAGAATAGTAACTGCAACATCTTTTGAGGTTCAGGTTGGTGGTGTGGAGTTACGAGCCTGTTCACTTTAGGTCGCATATTGTAGACAGTGAAAGTGACCCTAAGACAGCATATTAACTGCCTACGGAGATTCTCTGTACAGATGTGGCAAAGATTTATGCAGGTGCACAGAGCTTGAATCGAAGGAAGTTTCACCCGGAAGTGACACTTTTTTGTGGTCCTACTATAGCACAATCTGGCTTGGTGGTCAAAGAACTGAACGTCAAATTCGTGAAATTGGTGATATTCGCACAGTCAAATATTGTGATTGTCTCAAATAATTGGTTGCTCTTAAAAACTTCTGACCATTTTGTCATTTCCTTTTGGTGCAAAATCACTAGGTGTTGATAATGGAGTGAAGTGCACAAACCTTAAATCTCAGATCCTAAAGGAAGAGTCACTTATGCATCACATACATGTTTTGCAATTGGGGAATTGAATTTGTGTGTACCTGATTCAGAATGGCGTCGGCCACCGCAGAGCCTTCGGCATGGCCGGGCGCTCGGATCGCCGTCTTGGGAACGTTGTTGGTGCGGCACAAAGTATATTTCACGTCGAAGGTGCCATAGTCGTACTTCTTCAACGTGGTGGTGATCAGCCCTGTCACAAGGTTGGTTACGTCTGGGTACCATCCTCCTTCCATCAGCATGTCCACTTTCAAGGCCGTGACTTTGCCCGTCTTGGTGAAGCCCACCTTATACGTAGTCTCTGTTGGTAACCGACCCCCGATCATCTGCATGTCTGTGTTGCGGTCCAGAGATATTCGCACGGGTCTTTGTAGCTTGTACGCCGCCACTGCCACCGCTGATGATATCTGCAACACAGTCGTAAACCATGACTTTTATTGTACTTCTTCAAGCATTGGTCTTAAAAAAACAATAAGTGTTAAGTTTTGTCTCCAAAGTTCTTACGTCATATTGCAATGTCAAATATGAGTTTGCAGAGGTGTAACTAGTATAAATATTACTACATTGAATCATCAAACACTCTCATTTCTTGGAGGTGCAAGTGGAATTCAAACGCAAAATAAAAGAAGGTTGAAGTGATATTCATTTTCTGAACTTCGTATCTCTGGTTGTGCGGATGAACTTATCAATAAGCTAAGGTTTAATAGCTACAGAAATGATTAAACTCTTGAGATTTGAAGCAGGGTGGTAATTAAAACAAGCCCAAGTAGACTGAGCTCTTACTTGCATGTTACGCAAGAATTTGCCACCAAATGCACCTCCAAGTCGTCGAGTAATGACGCGGACGTTGTTGAGAGGAATGTTGAGGCAATAAGCAATGGTCTGTTGGACAGGATCTACTCCCTGGCAGGAAGTGTAAATAGTGAAGCAGCCATCCTCGTCAGGGACCGCCATAGTTGTCTGCGTTTCCATGTAAAAGTGTTGTTGTGATTTCGTTGACACCTGCAGGAGTCGCAATTTGCCATTAATAGTGGACGTCAGCGCTTGGTGGAGCATACGAAAATGGTAAGTTTTGTTGCAAAATTGGAGGGGTTTGGCAATTCATATTAACCCCTAAATGCCCAAAGCTTTTTTCGAGCTTCTTGGAGTTTGCTCTCAATTAAACAAAAAAAATAAAATTCTGATAGGTTTCACCAATTGTTTTTGAATTGTAACCATACTAATTCAAACTCTAGACTTGTTATGAACCACATGATAACAAAACACAACAATATAATCACTTCTAGATTGAAAGATTGTAATGTTTGATCACAAGCAAGGGTGTTAAAATTGTGTCTATCAATCCTCTTTCTACAATTCAAATCTAAAACAGTGGTCATGAAGAACTAATATGAGGTTAATAAATATAACATGTATCTCCACAATCAAATTACAACTTTTCAAAATCTACCATTTTTCAAAAGTCATTGCTACTACAAAATCAAGATTTAATTGCAATGAACACCCTTTCACAAAATCTTGAATAGAAAAATCATAAACATTTACTTTCAAAAGTATATTTTAGATGTTAAAAAATAGACTGTAAAAGGTATTACTCTCCCCTCCAATATTTAAAATAGTAATTTGGTTCCCTTTTGTTTACCTTCAAAGTTTTGTCGACACAAAAATGTGATGCTTTGCTCATTTAGGAGTTAACTACACTCTTCATTTTCTTCATTTTCAAAGTTCTAAATAAAAGTTGCCATAATTAAACTATCAGAACCAATGCAAGCTTACCGTGCAACTGTATGAAAGTGTGAAACAATCAGAATACTGTAGTCCACAATCAATTAAATGGAGAGTAAAGCAATGAATTAGCATGCACAATTAAAACGAGTGGGATACGAGCCCATATACCTTTCCTTCAAACTTGAGGTCTGCTTCAGCAAGAGCCTTGTCTACATCACCGATCGGATGCTTCACTTTGAGAGCCTCGAGAGGAGGCAAAGGATGGGTCGAATTTTGAGCAATGGCCTCTTGGCAGTTCATTACTGGCTTTCCAACACTTTGGGTGTCGTATTCCACTCTCACTTTTCTAGCTGCCAAGCTCGCATGGTCGTATGTGTCTGCAACCTATTTGAAAAAAGCACCCAAGAATAAAAAATCAGAATCATTGGCAGTAGAGAACTAATAAAAGGATATTCATTTAAAATTTGAGAACTTTAACATAACATCATTCAAAAGAATCTTCTCTGCGATTCATAAAAAAGTCTCAATCAATATGTTCATAGTGATCATACACAAGCCTCGATCTCAATGAATCGTAAAGAAGATTTTCTTAATGAAGTTGTCAAGAAGTTCTTGTAACAATCAAATTCTACTGAAAATTTACTGAAATGACTTTAAAGCAATGCAGAGAGCATGTGTGACAATAAAATAAAAAAACGTGACTCGGTGAAATGAAAAAGTTTACCACTATTCCCAATGGCTGACCCACAAATCCAACAAGATCTTCGGCAAATAAGGGTTCGACTGTATGATTGTAAGGGTTAAAAATTCCAACGTTCCGACCCTTTTCAGGAATGTCACTGGTGGAGACAAAATCCACTACGCCAACGGACTCAAGTGCTGGCCCAGGATCAACAACTTTAATCTTTGCCAAAGGCTCTGTACTGAGCACAAACGCCGCGTAAAGGCAATGAGGAGGTGAAGGAATGTCGTCACAGTATATGGCCTCTCCTGCACAACCAATTCGGCATTAAATTGATGAATTATAGTCTGTTTATTCATCTCATGCATAAAATTCTGGGATCTCTTTCGAAATCTTAAAAAGAGATGTGTCAATAAATGAGAAAGTTAACACATGTATGTCAAGCTATCTTTTCAAAATCCTTCCAAATACCGTCCCTTTCCAGTGCCCGATTCCTTCCCTTTCCAGTGTCCACCAAGGAAAAGTTACAAATCTAAGGATAAGTGCACGCATGTTCACTACTAAGTCCATTATTGTAAGCAAGGGACATTTCAAGCTTGGTAAAGAATGTTATGCAGTTTGTCCACGGATTGATATAATCTCTACGACCTGAAAGAAATCAGACATTTACATACCAGATGCTTGTTGCTGGGATAGAAACTTTGCTGCAGGTTGAGAGAGAGGGTAATGCTCATCAGAGACAGTGATATTTTGCTTTCCAATATGCGGGAACTGCACAATTCAGCACATTTCAATAAGTCAAGCAATACATCCCAAGCTAAGGCAAAAACAACTATGCAAACCACACACAAATTGATCCTAACAAAAACACTCGGTCAAGTGCTCTTACTAGCATTATTAAGCCTACTGTTTTCCATGAGTACTCACAAGGTGTGTGGGCGTCAAAACTGGCTCTTTTGTAAGCAGAGACGTGAGAAAGTCGAACAGAAACCCCACAGCAAGGCTGACTCGGTACTCCTTCATACTGGAGCCTTGATTGGGGACCACATCCTTCTTCAAAACCTCCACAGCTTCCTTCACTAAGCTCAAGCTTAAGGCCTTCCCCGTCAAAAGCTTCTCGACATGCCCAGCCCTGACGGCATGCTTGGTCCCAAACGCCCCAAATGCCAACCTGACACTCTCAATCACACCTCCCTCCGTTGAAACTCGGGCCAAAAACGCAGAGTTCGCAAATGCGACCGCATTGCCATACGGCCTGGGAGCTCCCCGAAACGACTTAAAGACCGTGGTTTTGGAATCTCCGGCCAAAGGAATGTGCACCGACTGGAGAAGACGATCCTCACCGAGGCTCCCCATAGCGAGAAAGTCCTCCAAAGGCATGTCAGTGACTGAAACCTCCGACCCTCGCAATGTGATAACCTTGACTGACGCCCCTGCGCCTAAAAGGATAGTAGCTATGTCGGATTCAAAGGCAAATTGCTGCGCCATAACCAAATTCCCTCCCACGCTTCCCCAGTTGCGGACGTGACCCCCGGCTAGTTTCTTCAAGTGGTCCACGAGACCTTCCGCAACAGGGTGCTTGCTTCCGTCCTCACTTCGAAAATTTTCCAAGTGATCCATGAGGTCCGAGATTCGAGTTGCAGCACCGATTTCTAGGCTGTGACTGCTTTTGTGGAGAGTCAGAAGCTCAGGGATCTGACTGATGTCCACGAAGACGTCGACGGTGCCGATCTCTTTGAAAAGCCCGGAGCTCGTGTTGCCAACGACGATCTTCACCCGGTCGCTCTTCGAGTTTAAGAATTTCAATGCAGTGTGTAACTCCTCGAAGCCGGCGATGCTCACCCACGACCGCTCGTGCTCGCCACGATCCACACACGTGAAGCGCGAGTCTAATTCAGCTTCGCCGTCTGGACCTGCAATTCCACCGAGCACTTGCTTCCCGGACTCGATCTCGTCGATGAGAAACTGCGGGAATGTGGGGTCAGCGGTGGAATCGTAAGCTGGGAGATTCTCTGGTTTGGCTTGCGCTTTGTCAGTCCAGCAGGTGTTGAGACCTAGATCTTCAAGGTCGACGTCGGAGGCGAAGGACTTGCACACGTCGAGGATGGGGCGGTAGCCCGTGCAGCGGCAGATGTTGCCTTGGATGGCTCTCTCCATGGTTTCCACGGTAGGGCCTGATGTCGGGTTGCAGTTGCTGTGGCCATTGGTTGCTGATGAATGTTGGTGCTGGTTCTGTTCGTGCTTGAGACGGCCGTAGATGGCGACTGTCATGCCTGGGGTGCAGAAACCGCACTGGGAGCCGTGGAATGCAGACAGGCGTTTCTGGATGGCGTGGAAGCCGTCTCGCTGGTTGCCTAAGCCTTCCGTGGTGGTGATTGCGCAGCCATCGATCGAGCAGAGCATCACCAAGCAGGAGTTCACGGAGCTTTCCTTCACTTCTTTCGTTTCAGGGTTGTACTTTGCTAACATCACCAAGCATGCTCCACAGCCACCTGAAACGCACATTGACAGGCGAGACTGTAAAAATTGGAAATCTCGCAGAATTGGGCTTCAGAGTGAACTTGAGGATGTTTGATGCTAGCTCAGGTGACATAGTCACTCCCTGAACAGGAAACTCTGGGGAATTCTCTCCATATACATTCAAGTATACAGTGGGTGTCTCCTGAGCGGCATCCACTCCACCACGACTGGGATTTGAGATTATACCTTCGCCACAGCCGCGTTTGGGACCTTTGAACCGAGTCTCGCTGCGAATATAGGAGAGGAGAGTGGTGGCAGGGTCCACTGAAGAAAGCACCACGCGCTGTCCATTCAAAGCAAACACGAGTGGCCTGGGCACCGGCCTCACCGACGATGGAAGTCCCATCTTTGCTCTCTCAATCTATATATCTGCAGCCTCAACCACCAATTCCGATCAGCCTCAGGCTCAATCGATCAACACTTCCCTAGTAAGCTTTTCTACCAAAACAAACTAATTCCTCCAACAATGCAACCAATGCACTCAGACTCACAGCGAGTTCACGAACTTCTACCACAGACGAGGTGTGAGCTCACAAGTGTCACACCCCGACCCCAAAATTAATTCTGACCATCGCAAAGAAAGATCAAACTTTCTGGTGTAAAAGTACTCATTGAACATCATAATACTTACTGAACCTCCATCAACCTACCTATCAACGAGCCAGGAGCAACTGCCGTCGGTGCTCAAGCACCACCTGTTAAACCCTACGCTCGCCAAGCAGCAATTAAGCTCACTTAGCTCCGTACCCAAGCAGAAAAACTTACAGCTCAAGTGATGACCATCGGAACCCTGATGCTTGCTGCCCAGCTGCCGAACCTAGATCCCTCACTCCTGCGCGCATACTACTGTTCAGAACACACTCAGCATCGTCTGATTCGCACCAAGCCTGCTTGCCTACATAATTCAGTCACCAGAATCACCAAAGGCCAAGCTAGCTAGCCTGCTTTCACTTGACAGAATTCTAGCAAACTGGGAATTCGAATTCAAATTCTCACATGACTGCAGTCTGAGTGATTGTAACAATAAGCACTTACATACGGTGCTAGCAGCAATATTCTCAGTCGAATTGCAAAAAACTAGATATATGCAGGTTTGAATTTACCAACTTAATTAGCTGCTGGTTTGAGATCAAAGGAGAGACGAATCCAAGGAGCTGATCCAAATCATGGATACACCATGGACGGGATTGAGAGCCGTGTGCTAGCAACGCACCGTGACCAAGGCTTCCAAATCTATTATATTATATTAAGTACGTAGTGTCACGACCCCTGTCACAAAATCCGTCACGTCTTCATCCCGACGTAACATTATCCAATTATTTAATCCAACGTTCACGATGAAGCCGTAGAACGCGACCAGTATCCCTGTGATTCTTCATGCACTAATTTCAATATGATATCTCTCACGCAAACGAAAATATGCAAACAAAAAAAAAATGCAAGGGAGTGTTGTTACAGAGTTTTATAACAGTTGTACGACTTGTACTATTGAAAAAACAGTGTTACAATGAAGACTGGAAATATTGATGATCTTCTTGGATCTTACTTTAGTCCGCCCGATCCTCAGGCACTGATCAAGCTACGGCTTTTCCGTCGCTACAGTACAGTTTGTAGCTTCAGTTGCCTGTTCAATTCGTGCTAAGGTACGAATGATGAAAAGAGTCTCTCTTTTTCGTTTCCCTCAGGCATGGTCAGTAGTCTAAGCCACGACCGGTGGTGGAAGGCCAGGGACCCAATGTACTTTTGTAATCAAGTCCGAGGAGGTGACGTTGTTTGTAGGGCTTCTTGCGTTCCTTTCCACAGCCAAGAAGATGTATCCCTTCTTTCCCGCTTGAAGAATAATGAAGAATAATGAAGAATAAATAAGGTAAAACAGCCCATTAAGGTCAAAAGACCCATGACGAACACGTAGGGAAGGAATCCATTATGGGGATTTTTCAATAAAGGAGAGTTGGGTCACAATCAATGTCTTAGGTGACAAGTAATTGAGTGATTAGTGAAATCAATAAGAACTTTCACCTTTTCATTTTAGTGTAAACTCATTGTAGAAAGTGACTCTTTTTAGGCCTTCCATGTTAGGAAATATTCAGTGTGACTATTTTAAAGCATCACCATGCACCAAGATTGTGAAATGGATGGCTTGCAAAAGTAGCCCCACTGAACCCAAACAAGATGAACTTGTGTCATAGTTGGCTCCAAAATTCTCAAGTGGCTTGCAAAATGGGGGTGTTTTTTAGGCCAGCCACCTTAGCTTGCAAATAAGGTAGGAGCACCCAATGGCACCAGTGGACCTAATGGTGTCACTTTCTATAGATGGTAATAATTTCATAACTTAAATGTAGGTGGATTGTAGATGGCTTATTTTTGTTGACAAAAATGATAAGCCGTCTATAGTTTTGTACTTACATTTAAGTTGTAGAATCACTGCCTTATCTAGAAAGTGACACCATTGGATGCTCCTACCTTAAGTATGACAAAAATTGAATCACTTTCCCTTACAACAAGCAGGTACTTGCTACGGACGGGTGAAAGCTTTTTTGGCACCAAGAAACATGCATCTCGATGCTGGTATCTGCAACGAACATCTGCCTTCAGCCTGCAACTGGATTACTAGACCCGCTTAGTCTTCACCAAAATACAGTCAATTGTCTCAGCTTGTAAATCATGTCAAGTTGCCTAGCTAGCTCTCACGATAGCTACAATTTAAAAAAAACTTATGAGTAGATATCTGATTCCAACCGCCTGCCTGTCAAAACGTTGCTTACGCTTACCAAATTTGGAGCAAACTGTTTGACATCGCCTGATATCAGAAGAAGCCTGTATGATAAAATCTCAAAGCCGCTATCTCTTTCTCAAAATGCTCGGCAGACTCTGAGTCGCTGAAGCCGCGAGGAGCATTCTCTTCACGAATGGAGACCAGACAAAAGCTTCAGTCTGCTTTTGAAAGCACATGTTTGTTGCAGATTGTTAGAAGCAGTATGATTTTATTTTACTAATAATAATGCATTTTTGATACGGCAAAGGGGTCATTACCTTGTGTGAAATCAACCTCTCCTCTTCACGGAAAACTCTTGCAATGTGTTTCTTGAACACGTTTGTTTCAATAAATAAATAAATAATGTATTTTACCTTCATGGTGGCCTCTTAAGAGGAATAAGAGGAATAAGAGGCTATGAGTAGGGCAGTCCACTTTATTGTGATTTGAAAAAATGGAGGCCCCACTCTTGTTCAAGCCAAATTTTGGCCTTGTTTTGCAAGCTTAATGGTGATGCTTTTAAGTGAGTAAGGTGAGCATTATGGAAACAATTTTTTGTTGGTTTAGGGGTAGTTTTTTCTTTTTCTGACACGTTTGGGGGTAGTTTAGAGAGTCTTTTGGTCAACACACTTCAAAAGTTCATAACAAATTCATAGTTTGTCACAAAAATATAATTTCAATTGCTCTCACCGTTTCTCACATTTGTCTTTACATGGGGGAAAAAATTAAAAATTTCAGCAATGGTATGAGGGCAAACTCCTAATTCTAAGTTTTTGACTACAATGGGTTGTTTTACCTTAGTAAGAGTCCTGCACATGTGTCATGCTCAAGCATGCAAAATTGGTGACTGCATAACTGTCTTGATCAGCTTCTAGATGTGTATAGTAGCTTTCATATGAGAAACAAAATGTTACCAGTTCACTACAATTTTTAAACCATAAAGTTCTTTCATGTTTAGAGGCCCAAAACCGCTCCAAAATACTAATCCCCAAAGCAAGGCTAAAATCCTCATCTATATTTATTTGTTAAGTTACAAACTCAATTGTGGTTAACTTGTTTATTAAGTACATTGTCTCCAATTTTTATAGTGAATATCCACGCTGATTGCAAGTTCAATTAGCTAAACTTCAAAATGTAGTTTTTTCTAGCCCTTCCAAAAGTGAAGTTTTGTCATGCAACATTTTTAGAAAAAAGCATATATATCCTATAACTTGTGCATTTTAGTCAATATGTTGAAAAATGGCTTGAGAATATATGAGAATAAAAATTTAACCAAAAAACCCCTTTCAAATTCATTTTAAAAACATTATAAAATGGGCAATTTTGTTAAAATGGCGGTATTCCATTAAAATGGCGGTTCAGGGGACCAATTAATTAGGGCATGAGATCTTGTAGAAGATGATGGTGGGGGTGATGCCATATATAAACAAGTAGTGATTTGGGCAAGCATGGGACACAATAGATGCTCGATATGAGATGAATAGGTGCCTCAGTACACCTCAATCTCTGTTCCTTCATGTACAAATGCCAATGGAATACCGCCATTTTAACAAAATTGCCCATTAAAATAGAAGGTGGTATTGAATGAAAGAAAAAACTAAACCACTAATAATTTTTATAAGAAATTGAGAATTACTAATTCCAATGGTGAGAATGTCTTAGTAAAATATCAATATCCTTAATTTTTGTTTTTATTTTTAAATTTTCAAAATTGAGTGCAAAAGACAACTTATGTTTTTTCTACCTTTGTTGTCTACAAACTAAAACTTGTTGTAACTTTCACTTCATTATTCGAAATTGAACGGTTCAAATGTTTTTGAGCATTGGTATGTCATGGGAGCATTCATTGCTCCGAATGGCATACGTTTTAACTAGAATGGTCCCCATTTGGTGGAGAGTGTTGTTTTATTTTTATCTCTTTCGGCCATTGCGACTTCAAATAATATTTGCAAAAGTAGTCAATGAATGAGTGAATCTTGTGTATGGTCTGTAGTAGGTAGTGATCTTTTTGTTGTTGCAGTCTTTAGTTTTTGAAAATTGACATAGATTTATAATATTTTGTTTTTCTTTGCCTGTTTGGTATTATGACCATTTGTAATAGCCAAAGGGTCACATCTACTGAACTCAAGTTTCAGTCACTTATCTATGTCAGACAACCTATTTCCAACCACTTAAGCAAATACCCATATTTAGAGCGCAGATTTTTTGAGCGCCTAATTTTTCCCATGTACAAAAATAGAATATGGAAGGATTGCATATTTTTTCAGAATTTTACTATACAAAAAATAATTACTAAGAATATTTTAGTAGAAGATCCTCTTCAACCTACAATTATGGTGATATAGACCTTTCTATTCCTAACTATAGGTTGATTGCTGACCAAGGTTTGTTTGCAATATTGACAACCTTGCAACCATCTCCTCAAACTGCATGAGAACTTCACAAAAATAGAGTGGTCTATAGGTTGGAAATGGGAAGGTGATCAGGAATGGGTCAACTACCATAACTCTTGAGTCTTGATTGACTCTTTCCATATAGTTTGAATTCATACAATATTGCCATTGTTGTATTAGTATGGGGAATTTTATTAAAATGGCAATATTTGATGTGCTATTTTTAGACCTCTTGGTCTAAACTATAAAAGTAACATCTAAGATAGGTATATATTCTAGAAATTTAAGATTGGTGTAGATTTCAGACCTCATGATTTGAACTATGAAAGTGCCATTTATAACACATGTAGATTTCAAACATCTAGAAATGATATAGATTTAAGAAATCTAGGACAGTTGTACATTTTGTACAAAGTTGCAGAATTTCACCATTTTAACAAAATTGTTCATTAGTGGAGTTCTTGGTTTTAAATCAATATGATGTTTTGCAATCTCTGTTGAGGTGATTGCAAGAATGACTAGTCAATTTTGTATCATTTTGATTGCTTTCATGTTTCTTTCAAGTGTACTTTAAAATTAAAAATATAAATATAAAAATATAAAAATATAGCAAATGTATAGACCTTTAAGAATATGGTACCCTATGAAGGAAAACCATAGAAATTTTTTCTAAGTAGGAGAACTAAAATTTTTTAATCACAAATAAATAGGTATTTTGATATTTTAATTGGTAAAAAAAAAATTACAAAAAAAAAGAAATTGGCCATTAGTGAGGACTTGATGGTAAAGAGATTTCACCAAAAGAATGAGTTGAAACCATCTTCAATATTTAGAAGTGCGCACGCTAGGGAGCCTTATTTGCATGAACTTGGGGGACATTAAAAAAAAAATTAGATGCCTCCTAATATAGACTACAAAAATTTCAGCTCTAGATCATTAATTTTAGGTACTCAATAGTACTAAAAAATTCTAAACATGCCATTACATGGGATTCAGCCCTGCGGGAGGGCCGTTTCAGGTTGTTCCCACTGTTGGAAACCAACCTAAACTGCCAAAAAAAATATTAAAATTAAAATTTAAAGAAATTTTAATAAATAAATATAAATATAAATATATTTATTTATTTTAAATTTTAAATATCAAAAAAATAATTTTTTTAATATTTGTTGATGTGGTCAACTCTCGACCACATCAACATCCTGTGTATCGGAGTTCCCAGCGCTGGGGAACTCGTAGCCCTCTGCTGCAGTTGAATCCCATCTAATGAAAGTGTGACAAATTAGCAAAATTGATTGTTAAATATAAAATTATTTTTAAATTTTTTTGAAAAACAAGGGATACAATTACAATGGAAACATCCATCTCTAATTTAAAAAATTCAAGTTCATTGGGTTCAGGTTTCAAAAGTTTTAGCAAATCACAAATTTGTCATGCTACATGCGACATAATTGAAGATTGATCACCCTAGGATCCCTTTCAGATCTTTGTGAGGCTAGGCAAATACATCCTTATAATTACAAAAAAGTTTAATGGTTGCTCATTCAAAGTAAGCTTAGCTGATTTATACAAATATGTTAATTGTAGATTTTCCTCAGTTCCCAAGTTTACCAATTCCACCTACTCTTTTGTTGCCCGTGCCAAATCATGAATGTCCTATCATGTATGGACTTCATGAAACTTCATGAAAAAATACGACTTGGAATGTCTAATTTTTCTATTAAATATATCAATTTCGGTATGATATTTTGAGGTAAATCATGTCTTTTAGTTGGAATTGTATGTTGATTTGTGTTTGTTGGTAGGTTGAGAGTGGCTTTGATTGTGACATTAGTGATTTGTATCTCTGTTAATAGTGTCAAACTTTAGTCAATTTAAAGTAGTAGTTTTTCTTGGTCATTTAGTCATTTAAAGTAGTAGTTTTTCTTGATATGATATTTTGATAAAATGTTGTCACAATTTATGCCTAACTTTTGGTATAGTGTCTTTGATTGCTTTCATAATATGCAACTATTGACCATAATGACTACTTGTTTCTCTACGTGTTGTATTGTAATTTGATTTTGGTTTCAATCATGAGTGGCTCGTGTGTCTTTGAGTCAATGTCTCTCCAATATTATAGAAAATTTACAACTGTATGGAATTTTGATGATAGCAAATGTAGCCAGTGTGGGAATACCGCCTAAATCTATACTAGGACATTGTAGATAAACTTTTTGTAATTTTAGGATGCTTTTTTGCCTAAATCTATACTAGGACATTGTAGATAAACTTTTTGTAATTTTAGGAAGCTTTTTAAGGTGAAAGACAAATTGTCTAGATTATGTTAATGTTAAGTAGAAGTATAGTGTGAAAATAGTCAAATAGACATGTAGTTATTGAAAAGATTAGTAGACAACCGGTTAAGGGAGTTACAGTTGGTTAAGACAAATAGATAATGCGGTTAACGTCCAGTTAGTTACAACCTAGAAGTATAAGGACAATTAGACTTTGTTTTCTCTCTTAGGCTTGCAATGATTGCTCGCCTTATTAATTGTACTTGTGCACTCCTTCAATATGATATTCTGTTTATTCACTACAAGGGAAATGGGCCCTAATTGACTAAATTTTTGACAGAAAAGTGTTCGAAATGACCACCACAACTTTGGAAGTTGGCACCCTATCTATGCGGTCAATATTGTAGTGTCTGTCAAATTCTTGTCAATTTCTCAGTCAATTTTGATAAACAAGACGGTTAATGACTTCCAAAACCCCAATAAATTTTATATATTGCTAAACATTTATCAATACTACAGGAGATGTACCTCATTGCAATCTTTTTTTTTTTTTTTTTTTGATAACAAATGAGAACCATTGTATTAAGAAACAAGTAATTGCCAAGCTAAAGGCTGGACAAATGAAGAGATAAGAGCAAAAAGAAAGAACAAAGGAAAGAAAGCAAAGACAAAAGGAACCTAAAGGAAAGAGCACACTAAAGGATCCTCCTGATTCCACGTAATGGAATTATCAGTCCTAGAAGCTAAGACATGGCCATGAAGCCAAATTTTCCTAAATTTACGGCGAATACTATCAGCTTGATGCAGTTTGTGGTGGGAAGCAGATTCAGATTTAAGAAACGCAGCTTGACCAATATCCAGAAGGGAGTTCCAGAGATTATGTTGTAGACGAGTAGTAGGCCATCGATCTTGAGCAAACACCATATGATTCCGCATAATCTAGCATAACTAGAGAGCAACTCCTCTAATGATTGACCAAAGAGTACAAATTTTGAGAAACGATCTTGGGATAGGAGATCCGAAAATGCATTGGATAGCATCAAGCCCGGGGGGAGGACCGTAGATGGGAGATGCTCTTCTGAGATGACGGGCGATCGTCTGAGCATAGTCCCAAATTTCTAGGGCACGTGGGCAACTAAAGAATCTGTAGACGGGGGTCTCAACATCGCCTAAAGCACAACAAACACACTGGGTGTCGATGCCAGGAATTATCTATGCTCTCCATGAATTAACAGCTATAACATTGTGCCAAATCGACCAAATGAAAGCTGCATCTTTTTGAGGTCGTGCTCTTAGCCAAATGTCATTCTAAGAAGGGGTAAAATCATCCGAGAGAAGGGTTGGCTACTTGGATGGGATTGAGCGGTTCAACTGAGTTGATTTGGTGAGAATTTTTCGGCCAAGAGTTGTTGAATACTCAGTAAGAGTTGTGCCGGTGTCCCATTTCCACCTTCCTACATCAAATTGGAGCAAACTAATGGGACCTGCAAGCAGCAAAGGGAAGAGACGTCTTCTACCTTTTTTTGATCGAAATACACGTACATGTTGGACTACACCCCTAGGAATTATTGCTGGGGTATTAGCTAGAAACATTGAGAGCTGCCAAGATTGGGAGTCCACCGTTGCGCGGATAACACCTTGGGGGAGATGGATAATTTGAACATGGGGCTGAAAGAGATCAAGAGTGGGAGAGTCGATCTTCCATAGCACTTCAAGGAGAGGATCATCAAGCGCCCCATAGATTCCCGCCCAGTCGCCTTGAGTGGCATGCCCTATGTAGATAGTAAGAAGTTGAATCCAAGTTGCTGGTATATGAGAGATGAGGTGGAACCAGTGATGCTTCTCAATGGGAAGGAAGGGGAATTCCTCAGAAATAAATTCCCAGGTTTTGAAGCTATTAGAGCGTCTGTCCCAGAGGTCACTAATTGAGCGTAATCCAACCTTAGCCAAAGTTCTTGCTCTATCTACTAAAAAATTAAAGTTTGAGCCTATAAAACTTGTAGACTACCAGATGCTGGTGGAAAGGACCTCTACAGCGTTAACAGGGGGAGCCAACTCAATGTGTTTGACAATATTTTTCCAAGCGGAGGTAGTCTTGTTCCACACTTTTGATCCTCTAGAGGCAGAAAGTTTATGGACCATAAGCCAACTAGGAGAAGAGAACCAAACCCCTGACTTCGCGTGAGGTTTCATATGATTAATGCGATACCTCAGTAATGTCTTGAGACTAGAGTTACTAGGTTTAATTGCGTATAAAATCCATTTCGCAAGTAGAGCGTTAGGGGCCACCTCGAGATCTAACAACTTGAGTCCCTCCATTTTCTTTGGCAAGCAACAATCCTCCCAACTAACTCTGGTTCTTGTTAGATGTTCTGCTCCACACCATAGGTAGTTTTGCATACTACTTCTAGCTTGTTGGATTGCTTGGAGCGAACCAGACCAAATGGCCATAAAATAATATATAGAGGAGAGGAGGATTGCATTAACTACCAGAGCTCGGCCTGCTAATGAGAGACGCTGTGTAGACCAATATGTCATTTTTTAGAATTTTTTTGATGGAGGAAAGCATCTACATCAACAATGTCTAATGAAATGCCAAAAGATGACCCCAAAAGTTTGGAAAGAGACTTTGGAGGGGCCCAAGAGATTCCAAAGTTTTGGAGCCAATTTGGAGGGGGGGACATCCGAGAACCAATACCCTACATTCTTCGTCCAATTAATAATTAATCCAGATGCCGACCCATATCGATGAATGAGATCAACGGTATTCTTCAAATAAGTCTCTTTGCCCAGAATTGAGACACCATTATCATCCACATATTGAGATAAAAGTTGATGGTCCTCGCTATCAGGTAACCGAATACCTTGAATTTTTCCTAGGCGTTGGTCCTACTTGGCAGCCATGTTAAATGCTTCCCCAACTAAAAGAAACAAATAAGGTGCCAAAGGACAACCCTGACGCACTCCGCGTTGAATGTCAAATGGACTCGACATCTTGCCATTAATTAATACAGAGGCAGAAGCATCTTGGAGGAGCATCCGAACAAGATTACTGAAAGTTTCTGGGATACCAATCTTGTCCATAATCTTGAAGAGAAAGTCCCATGATACTGTGTCATAGGCCTTCGTGAAATCTAATTTAAAAAAATAAGATCTTGTTGAGAGTCCTTTGCCCATTGAACTGTTTCATACTGTAGGAGCACATTATCCAGTATATAACGAAGAGGTAGGAATGCAAACTGATCGGGGCTAATCACCTCTTGGAGGACACTTTGTAGCCTAATTTGTAGTGTTTTGGCCACAACCTTGTACGAGATATTAAGCAAAGTTATTGGACGCCAATTTGAGAGATTGGCAGTGTTTCCTTCTTTGAACAACAACGCAATAACCCTAGAGGTCATTCCCATAGGAAAGCAGCCATGGGTGATGGAAGTACGGAGCATAGCAATGTAGTCATCCCCAATTAAATCCCAAAATTTGAGAAAGAACTCCAACGTGACACCATCTGGGCTAGGGCTTCGACCTTTGGCCATCATTTTCATAGCAGAAAATAATTTATCTTTAGTAAGAGGCTTCTGGAGTTGTTTGGCCATCATTGGTGAAAACCGATTAGAGACACAAGAAAGAATTGATTCTTTGTCGTGTTCCATCTGTGGGGTAATTGGGCCCTGAGAGTATAATCTAGAATAAAAGTTGGAACATATGCGATCCAAATCATCAAAGCCATGCTTTGGTGAACCATCGATATCTCGTAATTCAGTTATAGATGATGACTGTGATTTCTCTTTAACAGCTTGGAAGAACTTGGCATTCAGTCGATCACTAAATAAACGCCACCGAGCCCTAGATCGCACTTTCCTACCCTCCAATTTCCGTTTTTTATAGTCGAGGAGTTGAGATTTAATATTACTAACCTCGTTTTGTAAACTTGGAGAGAGTGGGTCTAATTGCAATAAGCCGTTCTTCTTATCCAAAAGCTCACAAAGAGTTGATTCTTGATGTCGAAGGCTCGAAGCCACTTAGCCTTCCTAACACAAAATCTCCGGTACGTACATATCACTGTTTTGAGTTTTGAGAAGAACGTAGCCTCGGTGGGAGCTGCTCTCTATGTGTCACGTATCAAGAATGATGCCTCATCTAATAATGCTGAAGACATGATCCATTTGCTTGGGCGGGGAGTTGATTGGGCTAGCTCAAGAATGACAGACACCGGGCTATGAATCTATGATCTGAACGCGTGTGGTCACCACGAATACGGTATTCAATAATCTTCCTACTACTAGAGGCAAGATTTGGGTAGATATAGCACCTATCAAGTTGAGCCAAGACTCGAGCACCATTACTCCAAAGATTATCCCATAAGAATGTCATACTAGGAGAGGACAAAGGGAATTCAGAAACCTAGAGGGTCTCTTTTAGAGTATTGAATAGTAACCGTTCCAATGCTGAAAGGGTTTTCCCACATGAGCTAGACTTGTCAGCCCACTATTCAACCATATTGAAATCCCCAAGTGTCAGGACTCGAGCTACGAAACCAGGATCTTGTCGATGCTTCCCAACGAACCACCAATCTCGTACACTGAAACCCGTGTGGACTCATTGCTAACTCTGGAAAGCGTAGGGAATCAATCCCATGATACAACTACCGATGCAGCTTATGGTTAATTAACCCGATTTCCATACGTGCAATTGCTCAGTCATTGCATACTGTGCGGAAGATGCTCAATGAGCAATTGGTCATTCAAACAAACCGTAGAACAGTGGAGTCAGATAGTTTGGAATCCAAACCTTACATTGTATTGAAAGTATGTCGCGTGAGGGACATCGCCCCCCTCACTGGACTATAAGCTAATCTCCCGTAACTGTTGCGGAGTAACTACCTCTTGTAACTCCCTTCCCTTGGTCCGTTAGCTTCCACAGTGGAATCTCGTCCAGCTGGAGCGATGCAGTCGTGACATTACCCCCCCTTCCAAGGCATGTATCCCATGTGTTTTAGAATTTGGTCCCGGTGCGTTGGGATGCAACCTGTGGAATTCTTCTACTGCATCCGGAGCGTTTTGCAAGTTCTTCGCTGGTTCCCAGGAATTTTCCTTGGGACCGTATCCCTCCCAAGCCACCAAGTATTGCAACTTTCTCCATCGACCCATGAACCGAGAATCTAAGACTTTATTAACTTCCCACTCCAGATCCCCTTCAGGCGTTACAATGGGCGCAGGTGCTTGCTGTTTGCGCCCCGAGATAGTGTCAAGGCGATATCTTTCTAATAAGGATACATGGAACACGTTATGTATACAGAGATCCTTGGGTAGCTTTATGCGATAAAGTAAATCAGATAGCTTGGAAATAATGGGAAATGGTCCGAGGAATTTTGACGCCAACTTTTTAGTTGGCACTGTTGTAGAAATATTATCGTGACGAAGTAACACCTTGTCTCCTATTTGAAAAGAAGGTTGTAGCTGCATACCGCGGTCATAGTTACGCTTGGCTTGATCTCCCGCTAGTTTTATCATCGTCTTAACCTCTTCGTGTATTTCCTTTAGAAGTTGTACCCTATCTTCTGCTGCTGGAACACTTGAATTGGAAGGCACATTGAATGATAGCGCTGGGTGATACCCATAAGTGGCGTAGAATGGCGAAAACCCCGTTGCTGAATGAAGTGAGTTATTGTAGGCGAATTCTGCTACCGGAAGAAGATCTGACCAATCGTCTTGTCGTCTAGTTATAAACATGCGTAGGAATTGCTCTAATACTTGATTCACCCGCTCTGTCTGGCCATCTGATTGCGGGTGAAACGCCGTTGTTGGAGATGATTGGATGCGAAGAAGATCATTGAGTCGTTTCATAAATTTAGAAATAAATACTGACCCACGATCAGATATAATCTCATTGGGGGTCCCATAATGTTTCCAGACATGATGGAGATATAATGCGGCTGTTGCTGAAGAATCGATCGTTTCGTTTGTCGAAATAAAATGTCCCAACTTGGTGTTTTTGTCCACAACCACCATGATAGAGTCAAAACCATTGCTACTTGGTAATTTAACCACAAAATCAACCGTTACTCGCTTCCACGGTGCCTTTGCCGCCGGAATTGGTTGTAGCAACCCATAGCGGGCATGATGTGTTGGTTTTGACCGCTGACATAAGTCGCAGCCATCAACATAACGGTGGACGTATTTGCGGAGGGTCGGCCAATAGAAAGTTCTTGCCACCAAGTCCATTGTTTTTGCTCGGCCTTGATGTCTTGCAGTTGGAGCGTCGTGTCTTGAGCGCAATATTTGTCGATGTAACTCCTCGTCATCTAGTACAAAAATTGCATTTCGATAATGGAGCACTCCCTTATTGATTTTATAATCTTGGAATCGGTGGCGAACGTCCACCGATGCTCGATCAGAGCCATTCATAAAGAAAGCCAATATCGGCTTGAGAGTAGTATCATCACTCATGACGACCTTTATGCGGTCAATTATTTGAGCGTCGGTCCATACTGGTGTAACGGCTTCCATGAGTGCCAATCGTAATAATGGTTTAGGCTCATTTTGAGGATTTTGTATGACGTCAAGACGCCTTGAGAGCATGTCTGCACGGTCATTCAATGTACCTGGTCGATGATGAATTACAAAATCAAATGCTGAGAGTTGCTCGGACCATCGTGTTTGTCATCGATTGAGCTGTTTGGTTGCCATGAAATGCTCAAGGTTTTTGTGGTCCGAGATGACACGAACTTGATGTGGTGAACCTTCGAGGTAGACTCGCCATTCTTGAAATGCCAGTACTATACTAAGCAATTCTTTGTCGTATATATCATAGTTTTGTTCGGCTGGTTGCATTTTAGAACTCCTATAAGCGCATGGGTGTAAGTGACCATCCTCACCGCGTTGTGATAAAATAGCCCCTGTGGCATAATCAGAGGCGTCAGTCTCTACAATAAAGGGTTTTCCAAAATTTGGATGAATTAAAACCGGTGCTCGGGTGAAGCGAGATCTGAGGTCTTTAAAAGCTTTGTCCACAAAGGCTGTCCATTCAAATTGTTGATTTTTTCGGGTCAAGGCCGTGAGAGGGATCGTGATTCTTGAATAATCATTAATGAACCGGCGATAAAAATTTGCAAATCCTAAGAAGGCTTGAACTTCCTTTACCGTTTTCGGTGTTGGCCATTCTTGGATAGCTTGGACCTTGTCTTGACACATCTCTAGTCCTCTTTTTGAGACCATCATACCCAAAAATTCCACAAAGTCTTTATAAAATTGACATTTGGAAATTTTGACATATAAGCCATGCCTATACAAGCGTTGAAGAACTTCTTGCACAATTAATTGATGTTCTTCCAAATCTTTCGAAAAAATAAGGATATCATCCAAGTAAATTACCACCGATATATCCAAAAGATCATAGAAAATATACTACATGTAAGCTTGAAACTGAATGGGGGCATTTGTTAAGCCAAATGGCATTACTAAATACTCAAATAATCCATAACAGGTTTTAAACACTGTTTTAAATTCATGGCCCACTGCCATTCTCACTCGGTGATAGGCCTGTCTTATGTCCAATTTTGTAAATATCTTTGCTCCTACTAGTTGGTCAGTTAAATCCGGAATTAATGGAAGAGGGTATCGATTCCTTATTGTGACTTTATTCAAGTTTCTATAATCAACACAAACCCGGATGGACCCATCTTTCTTTTTGGCAAAAACAATGGGAGCCGAAACCGGAGATTTTGAGCTGCGAATCCAACCTTTACCTAAGTTTTCTTCAAGGTATCTTCGGAGTTCTTCCAACTCCACGGGGGACATGGGTCGCAATCCAGTGTTGCGAGGCTCTTGTCCTTCTTTGAACTCTATTTTCATATCAAATGCATTGTTCAATGGTAGTTCATTGGAAGCTTTTTCACTAAAAACCTCTCGTAAATCCCGATACTCCATGGGAATCTGGGCATCAAGCGATTCCTCAACTTTGTTTTCATCAGCCAATTCAAACACTTCCAACATATACAGCTCTGCATTCTTTGTTGATAACCGGAAAGTTGCCGCAGATACAAGCCTTGGAGCTTTTAGTCTGGACTGAACTAGGGCTCTTGAATGGGGCGATTTATCCAACCCATTGGTGGGAGGGCCCAGCTGCGTTGAACCCGTCACCTTCGAGAATCCCATTCCTGGCTTGTCGGGGCAGCTTGCTCGCGGTGTCAGAACCGCCGAACCTACCATTGATTTATTCTGGCCTGACGGAAGCAAACCAATTGGAGAGCTTGGGTCCTGTCCCGATTTCTGCAGCATGAGATCACCTCGAAGTCTCGTCGATTGATCCACCTCAGTCCCTGGACTCGATGCCGTGGGCCGCATGCAATGCTGTTGGCAGTAACTTGAATCGAAAATCACTTGATTTCGAGCCCAACGGATGGTCGGGTCGTGCCGCACGAGCCATGGTGTTCCCAAAACACAAGGATAGCGACCAGTATTGGTAATATCAACCACAATAATTTCGCTATGATTCCCCACCGTTAACTCCACTGTCGCTTCATGGGTAATAAGCCCTGAATTAATAATCCTGCCATCAATGACTCGTACCTCTCGTGGAGTCAATTTAGGCCGCACTTGTGCTCCACAATCTCGAATAAAATCATGGTTCATGAATACCCCGGTGGCACCGGAGTCAATTAGAGTAATCGCCGCCAAGGAGTTAATCTGAGCATTGACTGTGAGATGCGCTCCCGGTTCGGTGGTTGCACATAAATAATGTGGAGTCATAACTTCATTCAACTGATGTGGTTGAAATGCAGCAACTTCATCAACAAGGTCCCATTTTGTGATCATACTTGCCGCTGTTTGAAGCGTGCCCGGGTACCGAATGAACAGCTTCAGTCCCGGGCTCGACCTTTTCCTGACTCACACATCCCAGTCGCATCCTCCTCCATAGCTGCTAGAGAAAATGGTTTAGAAGGGTTTGTAGGACACCTTGCTCGCACATGCCCAGGTAGCCCACATCCCCAACACTTTCCTTGTTTCTGGTACTCCAAGCGATCTGCCGCCGTTTTCGCCATAGCAGTCGTGTTAGAAGCAGCATCAATCTCCATAGGCACCGGACCTGAACTTCCGGAGCTAGCTTGAGGTCGCACATAAGGATCTCGTGGATACGCAGCTGAACTCGAGGGACGCCGATTTTGACGCTTGGACCATAATCTCTCATCGATCCATGAAGCCATCGACATCCACTCATGTAATCGGCGCGGTTGGTTTTCAGCGGTAGCCACAGAATCGAGAACTTCCTCTTTTAATCTTGCACGAAATCGTGCCACCAAACTTGGCTTGTTCCAATCCACCTGGGCGGCATATTCATTGAACGTGCCAACGTGGATATATAGGTTGCTACTAACTCGGTTTGACGAATTCGCCCCAATCGGTCTTCCGTCGTGCTTTTGCGATCAATGCCCCATAAACAGCGATAACAGCTTCCCAAAAAGCATTGTAATCTGCTAACAAGTCATGGGGCTGCCCTTCATCTAGGGCTTGCAGGATCAGCATTGCCCAATTCTGGGCTGCACTGCTCATGTATGACAGCGCATAGGCAACTTTGTCTTTTTCATATCGATAGGCGCGTGGCTTACCTCGAAACACTAGTCGGAGTTGGGCAAACCATTTGTAGACTTCCCCGCCTTTCTTGCCCATAAATTTATCTAGCGTAGCCACCTTTGAATCTCGACTCTCGTAATCCCCATCATCCCTCGTAGGTGCAGGATTACCCGTTTCCCTAGTCGCTGAGGGAGAAGCTGGGATCGGCCTAGTCGCAGCACGTTCTGAGATTTGCTGCACCATGTGGGGAATTGCAGTTTGAAAAACTGCTTGTACCTGTTGTTGAATAAAATTCACCCACTCCGACCCGATCCCCTCCGGGAATGGTTGCCCATGTTCCTCGGCAGACCTCTCCTGATCCATTATCTCCTCGTGCTAATATGTTGATTCCTCGAATACTGACGTGCTCGACTCCATTACCGGCTCCGACCGACCCCACCCCTTTCACCTCGGAAACATTTTAGACTCCCTTATTGATTCCGACTGACCCCACCTATTTCACCCCGGAAGCATGGACAATCAGGACGCGACATAATGTCAGGACTTGAGCTACGAAACCAGGATCTTGTCGATGCTTCCCAACGAACCACCAATCTCGTATACTGAAACCCGTGTGGACTCATTGCTAACTCTGGAAAGCGTAGGGAATCAATCCCATGATACAACTACCGATGCAGCTTATGGTTAATTAACCCGATTTCCATACGTGCAATTGCTCAGTCATTGCGTACTGTGCGGAAGATACTCAATGAGCAATTGGTCATTCAAACAAACCGTAGAACAGTGGAATCAGATAGTTTGGAATCCAAACCTTACATTGTATTGAAAGTATGTCGCGTGAGGGACATCGCCCCCCTCACTGGACTATAAGCTAATCTCCCGTAACTGCTGCGGAGTAACTGCCTCTTGTAACTCCCTTCCCTTGGTACGTTAGCTTCCACGGTGGAATCTCGTCCAGCTGGAGCGACGCAGTCGTGACATTGTCAACAAAGGGAATTCAGAAACCTAGAGGGTCTCTTTTAGAGTATTGAATAGTAACCGTTCCAATGCTGAAAGGGTTTTCCTACATGAGCTAGACTTGTCAGCCCACTGTTCAACCATATTGAAATCCCCAAGCATAATCCACCTACATGATGTTGGAAGCTCTCGAAGCATACACTCCCATAATGAACGACGGGACAATGAATCATAAGGGGCATATACATTGATGAAGCCAATGTCTCCTCCTTGGATTTTAGAAAGAATATACCATTGGGCCTTACCGCCTAGAATAGAGCCCGATTGAGATATGAGATTAGCCCATCGCCGGTAGATAAGAGTTGCTAGTCCTCCTTTCCCTGCTGATGAGCCATCCAAAGTATAACCAGGCTTGGCCTCCGTGAATAGAATGGTGGATCGTTTCCATAATTTTTTACCTAAGGTGGCCGCACTAGGGCCACGAAGTTTACGTTCTTGCACAAATAATATGTCAACCGGCTCTCTTTGTATATAATTTCTCAAGTTGTCAATGGCCGCCGGATCATTCAAGTCACGTACATTTTGAAAAAGGATTTTCAAAATCATAAGTATCTCAGGTTGGGAGTTTTCCAAGCGCTCCCTACGCAGTCTAGAGATTGGGTCTTACGAAAGCCCCAAGTATCAAGATTAGGGTCTGAGGCAATGACTTCAATGCAAACTTGAGGAATCTTGGTTGTATCACTAGATTGCTGGTGGGCTAAGGCTTTCATATATTGAATGGATACTTGAACATCCCCTGATGGGCCAGAAGAGGTCGGGTCCGATGTAGTCCATTGCGGAAGAGAGCCCGTAATGTGATTGAAGACTTGGAGAGCTAAAGATGTCCCCTGATCAGGGGGAGGAGAAGATGGGCTAGAGAGATCACTGAGTTCTAAAAGATTATCATGGTTATAGGAGACTATCAGGGCCGTGATACCATCATTAAGAACTTGGTTGATGGTACAATGAGAAGATTTATGCGGTGACTTTGGAATGACGATAACTGAAATGTTTGGGTGGGTTTGCTAAACATGCAGAGATGACTCTAGGGACTTGAGAGATCTAGATTGGCTTCTAGTAACTCTAGTAGAGAGAAAAAGGATTGATGAAACTACATTGCTGACGTTTTGAGCTGGTCTCTGGCTTTGTAAACAAGCTAAGTGAGTATCTAGGTTTGGAAGTAGGAAGGGGTTGGGATGATTAATCTCAAGGTGTAGAGGAGAAGAGATAGACGGTAAGAGAGGAGGAAACATTGGGTTCTCAAAATTGGGGGCGCCTAAACTACTGGGATTGGACTGGTCGGTAGTATTAGCTAGTAAGTTGAAGTCTAAAATATGAAACGGATTGTGATGATCAAGCAAAATGGGGGGCAATGGAAGGCTAGATTGTGGGTACTTACATCCTTCTGAAGTGGTTTGATTAGAGTTAACCTCTAGTGTGCAATTCAACTGGTTATCCGTTGGTGGGGAATTTGAAGAAACAAAAGAGGGAGGTTCAATCTCATGAAATACAAGAGGTTGGGATGACTCTACTCTTTGTCTCTCTTGAGACACCCTTCTAGACCAGTAATGACTAGAGGAGGCTGGGGTAGAGGACTTTTGGGAGGATCAATCCCTCCTACTATGTGAGATTATAGTATATCCATCCTCATCAAGTGTCGGTTTGGGGAGAGGGTTAGATTTCTGACTCCGACCGTGGCAATTATATTTTGTACCTTGCATTTTCCTACAAGGAAGCGGATCATAAACTGGAGCTCAACTAGAGGCTCAGGATTGAGATTCCGCACTGACAGGAATTGGAATTCGGGCATGAGCTTGGATTGGGCCTTGGGGAGAGTCAGCGTGGATTGGAACAGGGATCAATATCGGGATTGGGGGACTTGGAGCGTGTCGACCATTGTGCACACCTGAATAATCTTGCGCAACTCTACACATGGCTAAAGCTTGGTTGGAGCAATCCACATAGGAATGTGACATGTCCATGCATATGAGGCATTGAAGAGAGGGTTCCTCATAATGGATTAGCAACTCTAACAAATCTCCTACAAAATTAGCAATCTGAATTTTTGAAGTCTACCCCATGTTGAGATCAAGAGCAACGCAATTTTGATAGAGACTAATCACCAAATCAGGAATATCACGTGCAACAATTCTACCCAAGGTTTGAACAATGGATTCAGAAAAAGAAATATATTCCAGCTGGAGGTGCGGGATTGAAATCCAACATGGGACAGATGGGCCAATTGGAGAGTATGGATTAAACCCTGGAGTCTACCGTTGGTACGTAATTTCTCCGCCTGGGAATCTATGGAGGTGAAGATTAACAGCTTTGTCCGCTGCTAGCCTGCTATCAAATTTCACATAGTGAAATCTATCCCCTGCGACCTTATGCATGACAATACGATGCGGGTAGAGCTTCTTGTCAAGGTCCTCAAGCCATGCCAACCTAGTGGGCTCATCGGCTTGCCCCCCACAAAGTACGCAATGCAAACTAGATCTTGCAGGTTCTTGATTTCTTCCTTAAGCATGACAGAGTCAAAGGAATCACAAGGGAGTACCTCAGACGGATGAATTAGTAGGCTAGCCCAATTGCGGGAAAGAATGGAAGGAAGGGACTCCCTCATTGATTTGAAAAACGAGTTGAGCGCAACTCCCCTCGCCGGCAAAATCCTCCCCCGTAAATCGCGGTTTGATTGTCCGTCAGCTCGCTCAAACTCCAATGCTGCAACGTGAGGCAGATACAAAGGTGATGGTGTGGAAATTGAATGGAACCCTTTGGAGTCTTGATCGCCCTGCCACTGCTGTTGCTGACGGTTGCGGTAAGTTTTCCGGAATCGTAAATGATCCTCCCTCACTAGCTCCCCACGGTGATGGTAACAATCCTGTGGATGATGCATGAGAGTAGGCCAATCCACAGTGAAGTATGGCCCATCCCTCACTACGTCCCTATATAAACTCATTGTAGGGTAACGGCTCCTTGATGAATTATAATATGTGTTCAAGGAATGTAAACAATCACCTCAAGTTTCTGAGTCGTGAGACCAAGGTTGTCTTGTCTGACATATTTTTGGGTTTAGGCGTCATGTATGACGTCTGACGTCGCGTGTCGCGTGTCGTGTGTCACCAAGTGTCAAGTTTACTTGACATCGCACCGCGGAGGGGTAAAAAAATTTATCCCACGGTAAATAGATTTTGCCTACGTGGCAAGGTTAACAAAATGAAGTGGAAAGCCAACTTGGGCGACTGCGGGTAGGGGCGCATGTACTTCAGCCTTGGGCGACCGCGGATGGAGGCGCATGTAAGTACAAATGGGGCGAGTACAGGTTCTAAAATTAGGGCGACTTCTGGTCCAGAGGGGCGACCTCCTTGTTGCAATTGTCAAAAAACACTCAAAACTGCCATTTTTGTGCAAATTGCATAGAAAAAAAAATTTAGAATGGTATTTTTTTCCATATGTTACCATTGGATCTTGCAATAGAATAGTTTGAGAATGCATGGAAAAAATTTCAGACATTTTGACCACATAGATTGCAAGATAATTGCATTCAAAGTGAAGAAATTGTGTTTTTTTGGCACAATGGCAAACTAGTTTAAGAGACTTCAAATCTTCTTAACTAGTTTGAATTGTAGATCTTGAATTTAGTTTTTTTTCATCATTCAAAATTGAGTTGAAAATATAGAAAAAATAAAAGTTTAAAATATAATGTAATTTTCATTATTTAAAATTTTATTTAGTAGAAGAAGGTATCATAGAGGGAAAAACTAAATCATTAATAGCTCTAAGATGGAATTAAAACTCACTAATTCCAATAGTGAGATTGTTCTAACAATCAATGTTAATTTGGTGGACCTATATGTTCTGAATTTTTCTAAAAATTGAACTCAAAAACAAATCCTATACCTATATTTTACAAATCAATATTATAATTGCTTGCAAAATAAGATGCTCTACAACTTTGTGGCAACCTCTTCATATCATAAATCCAAATGAAATGAATAAAAGCTTTCCATATGAAAATAAAATAAAATATATGAGAAAAAAAATTAATTTTTAATTCAAATTTTTCAAGATTTGTTTTTGCTCATCCAAATGATTTAATTTAGATCAAAGCTAATTGTTGTATAACTCTTGCTCTTAGGCACCAATTAAAATAAAAATTACATTCCTAGAAAGCTAATTTTTTTTTCCTATCTTTTCATAAAAATTTGACCATATAGGAACTTGGCCAAAATCCATTTGCCCCTTGTTAAGGCAATGAGAATTTAGAGATTAACATCCTATCAGTGTATTATTTAACAAGTGGATTTTAAATTTGAGCACCCTCTGAAGATTTGTATAAAAACATTCCTATTTGATTTTCTCTATTCTCTATGCATCATCATACTTATGTATAATTTACCACCTTCATCTAAAATTTAAAAATAGAGGAAAGAGATTTAAATTAGAGCTTCTCCTCTTGAATTATGCAAATCTCTAAAAGTCATCCTACCAGGGTATTATTTATGAAGTAGATTTTAAAATACAAAATAATAAAATGTAGATTTTAGAATGAGCTTTCCATTTTGAATTTCACTATCCTCCAAGTATCATCAATTCATCATACTCATGTATTATTTACCACTTTAATTTCAAGCTTAAAAATTAGAAGAAAGAGATTTAAATAAGAATTATTCCATTTGATTTAATATATGCAATCTCAAATAATCATCCTATGGGAGTATTATTTATCAAATGTATTTCAAAATACAAAATAATGAATGGAGATATTTGCAATACCTTCCTCATTTAATTTTCTCGATTCTCCAAGCATCCTTATAATCAACTATTTATGAATTATTCACCACCTTCATCTTTGACTTCAAAATTAGATGGAAGAAATTTGAATTAAAACTTCCTTTTTTTATTTAATTTAGGCAAATCTCAAAGAATCATCCTATGGGTGTATTATTTATCAACTGTTTTTCAAGATACAAAATAATGAATGGAGATATTTGCAATACCTTCCCCATTTATTTTTCTTGATTCTCCAAGCATCCTTGTACTCAACTACTTATGAATTATTTACCACCTTTATCTCTAACTTAAAAATTAGAAGGAAGAGATTTGAATTAAAACTTCCCCTTTTGATTTATGCAAATCTCAAAGACTTATCCTATGGGTGTATTATTTATAAAAAAAATTTCAAGATACAAAATAATGCATGAAGATATTTGCAATACCTTCCCCATTTAATTTTCTTGATTCTCTAAGGATCCTTGTACTCAACTACTTATGAACTATTTACCACCTTCATCTTTAACTTAAAAATTAGAGGGAAGAGATTTGAATTAAAACTTCCCCTTTTGATTTATGCAAATCTCAAAGACTTATCCTATGGGTGTATTATTTATAAATTGTTTTTCAAGATACAAAATAATGCATGAAGATATTTGCAATACATTTTCTATTTAATTTTCTTGATTCTCCAAACATCTTTGTACTCATGAATTATTTACCACCTTCATCTCTAACTTAAAAAATTAGTGGGGAAGGAATTTAAATGAAAACTTTCCCTTTTGATTTAATTTATGCAAATTTCAACGAATTATCCTACTAAAGGGGTCTATAATTTATGAAGTGTATTTCAAAATACAAAATAATGCATGAAAATATTTGCAATACCTTCCCCATTTAATTTTCTTGATTCTCCAAACATCTTTGTACTTATGAATTATTTACCATATTCACTTCTAAATTAGTGGGGAAGAAATTTAAATGAAAATTTTCCCTACGGATTTAAACAAATCTCAAATAGTCTTCTACAAGTGTATAATTTATCAAATGAATTTTGAAATACAAAAAAATAGATGGAGAGATATGTATGATCTTTCTTATTTGATTTATTTCATATCATGTAATCTCAATCGAATAAATGAAAATGAACCATTGATATATATTTAACAAATTTGCGTGTTTGCAAAACTTGAGTGTTCAATAAAAAATGACATTTTGCCATAAAATTTATATACTAGAGCTAATTAATAGATCAAACAAGATATTATCAAATACAAGTAGTACTATAGAGAAGGACGATGCTATTTTGCGTGCGTAGAGCGGTGAGCGGTGAATGGTGAGCGTACGGTTGCGAGCATAGAACGCAAAAAGTTTGATAATTTCTTGAAATGGGCAATAAAGTGAAATTTTAGGGTTTTTTTAGAAGGAGGAATTCTTAAATTAGTATTAATGATGGACCTATGATCGTAGAATATTTTGTAGAATTTTTCTACATAAAAAGTGTAAGGTGGCCAAATATGTATTTTAAGGTCGAGGAAAGATGCAAGTTTCAAGATGAAGGGTCTATAACCGTGGAGTCTAGGAATACGAATGATTAAAATATATAATTTTTGTGGTCGTGAATGTAAGCGCCATGGAAACAAGAAATGGTGGATATTGTGAGGGACGAAAGAGATTTCTTTGCAAGAGAGGTGTTCGAGAGAGTTCGAGAGAGGGAAAGAGGGAGTAAGAGAGTTCAAGAGAGGGACAATTGGTATGGAGGATTTACATAATTTGAGAGATGGGGGCCTAAGGTTAGATTAAAGAGGATCAAGGCATTAGATAGGGAAAGCAAAGGAAATAAGCGAGGGTTATGTAGACGTTTTCTTTGGAGACAGAGATTGGAAGTGGAGAAGTTAAGGGTTAATTGGAGGAACAATTAAGGAGTGGGTTTAAGGTGGGAGAAAGAGACGGATATTGAGACCAGGAAAAGGATGTTGTTTAGTTTAGGAAAAAATTTGCAAACGATAAGGAGGGTTGGTATGAGGTTTTCAGATCTGTTGGAGGGAGACGTACTTGGGTTTAGGTTTAAGGTAGAGAATAGGAAGGAGGCGGGGACTAAGGATTGGGGTGAGTTAGTGGCAGTTGAACAAAAATTGAGCTATGCAAACAAAAATTGGACAAATGATTTAGGCACCAACATGACCATGTACTGATGTACAAGCTTTGATGGTGGCCCTTTTAGTCTCACCATCATTTTTGTATTAGTGAAAAATAATGTCTTAATAGTACGAACAATAATTATGCTCCATAATACTTTAGGAGCAGAATCTGAAGAACTCTTTTAATCTCATTCCAGCTGAAACTAGAAGCGTGAATGAAGATATCAACCTCCGGATCTAGGCTACAGACTATGTTGAAGATGAAGTAGATGTGCTTACAATACGTCCATGCACCACGCTTGCTGAGTGACTTGTCAGACATATCCTTGAAAGATTGGCAGTCACAGTTCGAAAACTGGCCAATCGTCAACAAGTACTTAGAAAGCTTAGATATGCTTCTAGACTCAAAAGTCACAATGCAACCCAAAGCTGGAGGAGGTACCATCGGAATTGAACAGATCTTTCCAACAACTGATAGAGTAGAAGCGCAACTATTATGATGTTTGGTAGTCGGAGCAGAAGGATTTCTTCTAATATAAGGCCTTATTCATTATAATTGGACAATCGACAGATTTTGAGACTTTTGTCCTAAAACAATTTTATGGAGTTATCCTCGAGTCGAGGATAAGTTGAGACTGCAACCTTTTGGCAGTGAAAGGTTTTTATACATAGTAATATTTTAAAGTCTCAAATTTCCAAATAGTCTCAGAATTGAATAGTTATGACTGTTTATCTTCAACTCGAGGATAAAATTGAGACTACCATTTGTCCAAATATAACGAATAAGGCCTTATATTCTTACCATACTTCTTTGTGGGGTGATCCGCAGGGTTAGGAGGTGGAGGATAATTGTCCAGATTCGCAGATATTCCGTCATTGAAGAGTTGTCGTGGAGACAATTGGACGCGCTCAGCAAGAGAGAACCCGACATTTTCTAGAGAGAGAATCTCTTTCGTGCTTAAGTTTGTGCCCATAATAACAGGCCAAACATCCGGGATAGGTGGTTTGGAAACCACCCATTTTTGACTAGTGCCCTCCACACAGCGATGGATGTCATCATTGCAGAAGAAAAACCACATTCTCTCCAATCTAGTCTTCTTATAATTGTTCATGAGACCAGTATAAGTAGGGGTAGCTGTACTGCGATTGTTTTGCACAATCTTGGTCACGCACTTCTTCTTCGTCTTGACTTGCAGAGCAAGACAAGCTTTAGCAGATGTCTTTGGCAGCCTTGCAATATGCCACTGGTGTTCATTGTAGACAGTTTCCTGAACAAATTTGACGTGGTGCACCCTAGCGGAAGTTGTAGGTGTCTTGGGAGGAAGATCTTCCGATTCTTCTGGCACATGATCGGGTTCGGATGGCGAATCTTCTGTAGTGAGGTCAACTATCTTTGGATCAATTTGATGAGCCTTGACACGTGGACAAGATATGCTTATCTTGTCTGGACGGTGCGAATCAAATTCTGAACCTGGTGGAAGATTTGCTTTCCGTTTGGTGGAAACAAATACTTCTTCATCCTCGAGGTGAGGTTGGCGTGTGCAAAAGTCGTCAGCACTTGGCATGTTGGCGAGGGCGGCGTGAAGGACCTTAGCATTTCCAAAGCGTTGAGCGGTGCAATGTGTAATACGCAGTTGGAGTTCTTCCTTGCTAGGACCTGTCTCCGCTTTCTCACCTTTGAGGAATTGGTAGTAGGCTACAACCTGCATAAACGCTCGGACCATGTCATCCACAACGTCAACATATAAGTCATTCTCCTTTTTGCCAGATTGTTGCAGCCACTTGTTGTGAACAGACTCCGCCAAATTACAAGATGGCATCTCAGCCAATTCAACTTCCAAAAGGTCCTACGAGGCAGCATTTAAAGTTAGATGTTTGAATGAATAGCCAAAGAAAAAGGATTAAAGTAGGTCTCAAATAGCTACCTCAACAGGCATCCACGGAGGAGAGACCACCAATGTCGGCTCTCTCCCATCATTGGCTTCAGGTAGGGTTAGGGTGTTAAAGAGAGGTGCCGCTGATATTGGTTGTGCATCAAGAGCAAGGCCAATATCGGCACCGTACTGCTGGGCAGGCGAAATCAAGAATTTTGAACAAACAATAAGCGCTGTCAATATTGGTTGTGGTTTAGAAAATAGAACTTCTAATTGTTGTAATGTGATTATAAAACTTACCAGCTCCATGAACCCGCCCCATTGACGGTATCTAAAGTGCCATAGGTCCAATCTCGGTAGCGCCTCTTCAGTGGCTACTCCAGAAGATAACCACCACGCCTGAATTGCTAAGTATTTGCTTTGCGCTTCTTCTAAGGAGGTGGAATTCTTGTATTGTTTGCAAAGTCGCCGATGTTGCTCCTGAAGGTCCACCCTGATATCTGCCGTGGTGTGTTTCTCTAAGGATTGCGACCAGTGAAATAGGCAAGTTCGCTTCCGATTTACCATAGGCAGAGATGGATCGCCACTCCCATAGATGATACGCACTGCATTCCAATTTGCTTGGGCGTTGTCGGCCATAAATCCTTTAAAATTTGGATTGGAAATATCATGCCTGCTGGAAACCGCATTCAAATTTTTCCAAAACACATGTTGTGCTACTACATCCTCGGATTGCATATTGCAAATAGCGATAGTCATGACATGGCAGTAAGTAGAATTGTACACCTGGCAGGCCATAGTGGTCCAAGACTTGACGCGTTTGACATGGTCAAATATCATCCAAGCATCCTCCAAGTCTCTACCTAGTTGCATGCGCTTAACCAAGTCTATCCCGCTTCCGGGTCCTAGCTCCGCCATCTTGAAAATGAAGACTTTGTCAGACTCAGCACCTTGTCTAGGGAAACGGGATTTTTGGACGAAGGCCCATGTACTGGAGCCCCGCAATCTAGTGATGCTGTCCATTACCCCAAAACGACGCAGGTATCAAAATGTGGTAACTTCATTACGAATACTAGGTGATGACATTTACTTGAACTTGTCCAAAACGGGGACAAATTCGTCCACTACCAACATCTTATGGGGAGTATCTTTTGCGCATAAAAGGAATTCGCCGAGGTACTCTTTACTCGCCTTAAGGACAGAATTAGTCGCCGATGGAGTCCGTTCTACCTACTCGCCAATAAGAGATCAGAGTTTTGCGGAGGAGTCTCTATAATTTCCCTTCTTCACTGGATGGCTATGGATTCTGAGATGCACGCAAGCTCGGGTCATCAAATTGGAGCCATGTACGTAGTAGATCCTAGCAGGACAACTTCCAATGCATGTCGGCGAAACTTGACAGATTGAGCATGCAACTGTAGAATGCAATGGAGGATCAGAGTGTGGAACAAAGGGGGACGAGGCGGTACCATTCCACTCAGTCTCATTCAACGGTGACAGTCGGTGCCGTCGGTCTAAATATTCGCATGAATTGTTTGTACACTGGAGGTGCCCCAAACAAGCCAAAGTTCAGAAAGTAAGGTGAGAGTCAGATTGGATGTGTGTCGTCACTGTTCGGGTCCATGCATGTCTATCATCTTTTTTATCCATTCCATGCAACCGCCCAGCCTTGTTTGATGATGGGTACTTTCCCATAGGTGGAAGTTCAAATATGACATCCCCATCAAACTCCAGAGGCAGAAAATCTACCTTCTTTATTGGAATGAAAGTGTAATCTAATTTATTGAGTACTGACTTCGCACCTCGGCAGGAGCTCATATTGTGGAGGCATTGTACAATACTATCAACGGGGGAGAGTGGGGATTTTACATGTACCGATTCTGCACGATGTAAAATCGGGGCGTTATGAACAACATGTGCAGATTCTAAATTAGGGCGACAACTAGCAGGTTTTGGTAGAATGCACTCACTATCCGAATCGTCACTAAGAACTAGAACAGGGATCTCCGGGGGCTCTAGTTTGACCTTCTGGAGCAGAGGGGTGACATCAATAGCTATGGTAGAATGGCTAGGAGTTAAAGTGTTAGAACCAATAACTAGTGGAAGGTCCATCAGTCCATACACTCGATAATTTCCAGGCGTCAACAACCACACCTGGCCACTAGCACAAGTAGTTGACAACTGAGCAACAGTATGTGATACCACATTAGAGATTGGATCACCAACATCCATGTCCACATGCAAACACCCCTCAAGAATATTGAACCGTGAAGCTAAACAGCTACCACTAACTAACTATTACAAAACTAATTTCAATAATTTTAGAGTATCTTTTCTAAGGTGCCGTTCATATTTGTGAGGCCAAGACTTGTGTCTTCACTGCAATTCAGAAAGTGCGTTTGGGTGGGTCTTCGCCAACCGTCAGCCCTAATCGGCAATAGTCAAATTCTGTCGAAGTGACATTGTGGGCAATCTTTTGTTTTTGTTTTCCTTTGAGGCGTTGATGTGGGATTGTGGGTATCGAGAGTGCATATAGAGTGTCTTCGGGCGGTTTTAGAGTTTATCTTGTCATGTTCGCATTCAAAAAAATTTGCATGTGTATGAGCTACGTTAGATAGCTTGGGGCGTTGGGGTTTTGTTGAAATGCCCGATCGACCATTTGACTCAAAGAATTCGGCGTGCGTAGGAGGCGACCCTTCCGACTGAAGCAGACACGAGGAAGGATTTGTGGAAACACCAACAGCAATGGCAAGTACATTGTGACAGGCCTTTTAGAGTAGTCAATGACTAATTGTGTTTTGCGTAGCCGAAATTAGGTGTTTTGTTAAGATTAATTTTGGACAAGAACAGGATTTAGGGTGGTTTCCGGTCTCCCCAAAGCAACGCCGACATCGGTGTTGCTTTTGGGAGCCGGCAGTTGCTGGAGAGAGCGCCCCCCAAAAGATGAAGCCGACATCGGCCATGGTTTTGGAGGGCTGTTGGGGGAACAACGAGCAAGCCCAAAAAAACGACGCCGATGTCGGCTGGGCTTTTGGAGCGCCGCTAGCTGTTCAGACAACAACCCCAAAAGGCGTCGCCGACGTCGGATGTCATGCTAATAAAATGCAATCCCAAAGCCATGACGTCGTTTCGGAGATGGGGTCACACCGTAGCCAAAAGCTTCATCCTGCAGAGTGGAATGTTTAATTTGGACTTGTTCCTTGGCTTAAAACGAAGCCAGTTGAGCACCACATTTGTATTCACGGACTCTTTTGCAATTTGGGCATCCATCTCCTTTCCCAATTCTTCCGTAGAAATCTCTGCTGTACTATCATAATCCAAATCCATGGGCCGGCCAATATTGCTATCATGCTCTCCTTCAATACCTTTGTCAAGTTCACCAACAACAAAAGAACTCCGGTCAATCCCAAGTTCACCAACATCAAAACAACTCCGGTCAATGCCAACAAATGGAGGACAACATCAAAAACGGCACCAAAATGGGAAATTTAGAAACCTGATCTGACAATTTCCGGCTGTAAAGACTCCTGCTCCTCCGCTTCTGCATCACTTTGACGAACAGTATCTTCCATTGCATCACCTAAACCAGATGCTCAGAGTTAGGGCAAAAATAATTTGTTGTAAAATGCCGGCAGTTGCTGGAGAGAGCACCCCCAAAAAGATGAAGCCGACATTGGCCATGGTTTTGGAGGGTTGTTGAGGGAACAACGAGCGGGCCCAAAAAAACGCCGCCGATGTCGGCTGGGCTTTCGGAGCGCCGCTGCATTGACTGGTTGCAAACTTTGGAGGCCAATAAGTTTTGAAGAAATTGTCCAAATTGGGAATGTGAGATGTTTTTCGGCATCTACAGTTTCTGTAGATGCCGAAAAACATCTCACATTCCCAATTTGGACAATTTCTTCAAAACTTATTGGCCTCCAAAGTTTGCAACCAGTCAATGCAGATTCGTCTGATTCGTCCGTGAACAGTAAGATTCTATCCGATATGAAATCCCTGATTCAGGTAATACTTTGCAAACATGTAAGGCAATTGGCCGCCACATTCGATAATTTCACTTTTGTCGAAATGGGGCTTTTAACTTACTCAATTTTTTGTTGAATTCAGGTAATTCTGTGCAAGCATGCAAGGCAATTGGTCGCCACATTGTTGCCCTCGAGGAAGACACCAAAGTCTTTGATGTGAAGTTGAAGCCATATCTGACTCTGCCTCCTCGGCCGATTTTGGCTACATCTGCGTCTGTGTTGCCTGCAATTGATATTGACCCTCCACTCCGCTTTGTGAAGAAGAAGAACCGATTGAGTAAGTGAGTTAACTTTGGATTTCTTTCATTTTGCCAATTGAACTCTACTTGTCAATACTTACATAATCATACTAATTGTATTTCTGATTTTTCAGACTGAGGGCAATGATTGTCTCACTAGTGAAAGACTACGTGATGGTTCCATGGGACGCTGAAGTTACAGATCTTCAAGCGGCCACGTCCTCCCCAAGTTCTGCATCACCACGGCGGCAAATTGATCCCCAAGTTCGTAGATTCATTGACGATGAGGCTGTTGTTGAGATGCATTATCTCTCATCATCGTCTAACAGTTCTAGTGATTGGAGGATATGAATTTTGAGATTTCTTATATGTTTGTGAATTTTGGATAATTATATCAGTGAATCTAATGATAATTTTCAATGATTTTCTTCTTCCTTCCACTCTTTCATTCTATTCTTTGTATTAACCCCTTCACCCCTCAACGCCCAAGGGGCCTAAAAATGGCCTCTCAGAGTTTCAAGTCCAATTCAAAGTGCTGTAACTTTTGCATCCAATGTCCAAATTCAATGAAAACTATTGGAAAATTTGCGCTCTCTTTTCTAGTTTGTGTGGTAAAATTTTCAGATCAATCCAAGATGTACTAATTTTTTGTAAGCCAATTGAAATTCAGACATTCAAATTGAGTTCACCAAACTGCTAATGATGGCTGCAACTTCGGGGACTTGTATCTCATTCATCCAATGTTTGTTTTCAAAACAATTTGTTGGGTTATGTTCCCCTTTAAATCTAGTTATTGTAGAAAAAATTTCATGTCAATCCAAGTTGTTTTGAAGGTTTGGGAGCAATTCGAAGTTCAAAATCCCGACATTTTTGGACTACAGCAAACTTCCGCAGCTTGTTTCTTCTTCATATAGTGTCCATTTGCAATAAAAGTTTTTGGAAAAGTTGTGCATACTAGTCTAGTTTGTGTAGCTCAATTTCATTTTAATCCATAAAGTTATGAGTGACTGAGAAGCATTTTAGTAGAAGGAGGTTCAGCTTTAGATGTGTTTTCCTGCAACTTTTCTTGCTATTTTTTGACATTTGAAAGCCATTTTGCAGACACAATGAGTCAATTCAATGATGCTTTTTTTTCACCAATGTGTTTGAATGTTGATTTTGAATCACTTTGTAGTCTAAATTTTTTTCATTTGAGGAGGTCTAGAAATCAAATTTCACCTCCAAATGTGTTTCTAGGAAAATTTCAGCATCTTTTTTTTACACTAAAACATTATAATCTTGCAATCTACACAGTCAAATGACTTCAAATTTGACTTACTCCATCTACAACATGTACACTACAAGATTGTACGGTTGAGATTTTTATACCTTACTAACATTTTGAACTGTATCACTTCAAAAGCAATGATGTTTTTAAACCCAAAAAGGCCCTGGGCCTTGAGGGGTTAAGCCCCGAGGCCTTTTCTCCATGAAAACACACTCAAAACTGCCACTACTATTGCAAAGAGCAAAAAACTATGAAAATTGTTTTTTTTTGCATATATAACCGTAGGATCTTATACTAGACTAGTATAAGAATGTACCCAAGAAATTTCAGAAACTTTGATCAAATAGATTGCAAGATATTTGCATTGAAAGTGAAGAAAATAAGTTTTTTTGCACCTTGCTTGACTAGATTTTTGGGCTTTGAACCTATTTAACTTAAATTTTTTGTATTGTTGATTTTGATTTTCTAAGTTTATATGTTGAATACTTCAGTTGGGAATCTAGAAAAAAAAATTCAAGAAAAAAACACTAAATTTTTACTCATTAAAAAATTATTAAATAGAAGTAGGTTCAAGATTGAAGGAATAACTAAATCGATAATAGTTGTAAGACAAAATTGAAATACCATAATTCCAACAGTGGGATTGTTCTAGAAAGCAAATTCAACCTTGTCTAACTATTTTTTTCTGAAAATTTTAAAATTTGCATTCAAAAATGAATCCTAAAAGTTATTTTTTCAAGAAGATGCTTAGATTGCCCGAAAAACTGAGATTGTCCATAACTTTTTCATTATTAGTCCAAATAGAATGAATCAAAGCTTCAAATGTAGACAAAAAGACATAGATTTGGGAAAAAATATTTTAAGAGATTTATTTTGACTTTTTGTGACTTTTTTATGCTGCCTGCCGAACTCTATTTTTGGCATAACTTTTTCTCCCGGGCACCAATTGAAATAAAAATTATATATCCACAAATCTCTCGCAGAACCACACAACCTCAAAAAATCCCAAAAAAATTCTCTACAAATTGAGGTCACAGGAACCTATCTGGACCCAAATTGTCCCCTAACGACACAAACAGGCCTTTAGGGGTTAACCTTAACTTTATTTATTCTGATCTCATTATTTTACTTGGGTCCTTTAGTCCTTGGTCACTATCATCACATTCGTGCACATTCCCTCATGCACCCATACTCCCCACATCGACATGAAGATGGGGATTTCCAAAATGTTAATAATTCATATTTCACATAAGATAATCTTTACAAGTTGCAAGACTTAAACATATTTTAAAAATTGGAAGTTGAAATACCATATAGTTAGAAGCGACTCAACTAAGTCCGCATTCATGAACACATACACTCTACCCTGAAATTCTATTTCATAGCAGCACTTTACTACTTGGACAGTTGAGGGACATAATATTTTCACTTTTACAAGAATGATGATAAAATGACCTATACTCGTATTGTGATCTTATCCATACGTAAAAATTTCTGCTTTAATAAGCCTTTACAACCCACGGCCATAGGGTACATAATAATCTACCCAAATTGATGACTACTCTATTTATAATTTAAACACCTCCTGCTACATCACTAGGTTACTATAGTTTCCATTATCACAGCAATTTCCACGGTTATAGGGCCCTAACACTACACTATTATTCTTATTTTCACATTTATTTTTACTTTTACTTTTATTTTTATCTTTTGTCTCTATTTAACTTTAACTTTTAGTAGAAAAAAGTACAATTTTTTGCGCTCTACGCTCACGACCCTACGCTCACCGCTCACCGCTCTGCGCACGCAAAATAGCAATCCCCCTATAGAGAATCCAAAGCAACTAGATTTTTAGAAGAGCTTTCATTTTTAATAAATGAGATTAGGTGTCAAAGCTATGAAATCTGATCTCATCAAGGTCAATTTACTTAGCTCCCCTAACAAGGTAGGTCCACTAATGTACCTAGCAAACTAAAACAAAAGTAATTGACTATAATGATTAATGAAGTTGTCAATTTCTACTTTCATCACCCAAAAAATGCAATCCAATGCGTTTTTCAAGTAACTTTGAGTCTTGGGCGACTTCTCATGGAGGAGAATGCGGGTTAGGGCGACTTCTTAAGGGAGATCTTGGGTAAGGGGCGACTGCGGGTGGAGGAAGAAAGAATGGCCCTCCCTATGTCCAAAAATTGGCAAATTTGGGCCTTTGGGGGGTTTCTAGGGGCGACTTCGGGTCTTGAGCGACCTCTCATGGACGAGAACGCGGGTCAGGGCGACTTCTTAAGGGTGAACTCAGGTAAGGGGCGACTGCGGGTGGAGGAGGAAGGAATGGCCCTCCTTTGTCCAAAAATTGGCTAATTTGGGCCTTTGGGGGGTTTCTAGGGGCGACTTCGGGTCTTGGGTGACCTCTCATGGAAGAGAACGCGGGTCAGGGCGATTTCTTAAGGGCGACCTCGGTAAGGGCGACTGTAGGTGGAGGAGGAAGGAATGGCCCTCCTTTGTCCAAAAATTGGCAAATTTGGGCCTTTGGTGGGGTTTCTAGGGGCGACTTCGGGTCTTGAGCGACCTTTCATGGAGGAGAATGCGGGTCAGTGCGACCTTGGGTAAGGGGCGACTATGGGTGGAGGTGGAAAGAATGGCCCTCCCTTTGTCCAAAAATTGGCAAATTTGGGCCTTTGGGAGGGGGTTAGGGGTGACTTCGGGTCTTGAGCGACCTCTCATGGAGGAGAACGCCGGTCAGACCGACTTCTTAAGGGCGACCTTGGGTAAAGGGCGACTACGGGTGGAAGAGGAAATAATGGCCCTCCTTTTGTCCAAAAATTGGCTAATTTGGGCCTTTGGGGGTTTCTAGGGGCGACTTCGGGTCTTGGGCGACCTCTCATGGGGCAGAACGCGGGTAAGAGCGACTTCTTAAGGGCGACCTCAGGTAAGGGGTGACTGCGGGCGGAGGAAGAAAGAATGGCCCTCCCTTTGTCCAAAAATTGGCAAATTGGGGCCTTTGGGGGTTTTCTAGAATTCTAGGGGCGACTTCGGGTCTTGAGCGACCTCTCATGGAGGAGAACGTGGGTCAGGGCGACTTCTTAAGGGCGACCTCGGGTAAGGGACGACTGCGGGCGGAGGAGGAAAGAATGGCCCTCCCTTTGTCCAAAAATTGGCAAATTTGGGCCTTTGGGGGGTTTCTAGAATTCTAGGGGCGACTTCGGATCTTGGACGACCTCTCATGGAGGAGAACGCGGGTCAGGGCGACTTCTTAAGGGTGACCTCGGGTAAAGGCGACTGCGGGTGGAGGCGGAAGGAATGGCCCTCCCTTTGTCCAAAAATTGGCAAATTGGGGCCTTTAGGGGGTTTCTAGGGGCGACTTCGGGTCTTGAGCGACCTCTCATGGAGGAGAACGTGGGTCAGGGCGACCTCGGGTAAGGGGCGACTGCGGGTGGAGGTGGAAAGAATGGCCCTCCCTTTGTCCAAAAATTGGCTAATTTGGGCCTTTGGGGGGTTTCTAGGGGCGACTTTAGGTCTTGAGTGACCTCTCATGGAAGAGAACGCGGGTCAGGGCGATTTCTTAAGGGCGACCTCGGGTAAGGAGCGACTGCGGATGGAGGTGGAAAGAATGGCCTTCTTTTTGTCCAAAAATTGGCAAATTTGGGCTTTGGGGGGGGTTTGTAGGGGCAACTAAAATTGATATCACTAAGCATATGGTAACATAATGACATGTGCTTCTAATTCAAAGTTGGGCACCAACAAGTGAGGACATAGATTATATGCTTTTTAATGAGTGATCCTAAGTAGAAACAAATATTTGACGATGTGGTCAACAATAAAAGGACTCTTTTGGTTTTAGTTACCTATAGTAAGGCTACAGGTGCTACTTTAGAGACACTCATCCACGCAACTACTCAAATATGACAATGGAATATTTGAAAACACATTAGTAAAGAGGTACTTTGTGAGGAAGTTGGGTGTAGTCATTGAACCTAATTCAAAGAAGCAATTAATATGTAGATAGGTGGTAAAGCTACTCATGGTTGATAAAGCCCCTGAAGTAGTTTATTGCATTGATGTTTTGTAATAGGACATGTTGTTATTATGTTAGCACAAATAAAAACATAGGTCACATTTCATGCTTCTAAATTTTGAAAAGGAAAATAAATATATTAACCACTTTTTATATGATGTGCCATTTAGAAAAAATATTAAATATTCAAAACGCTAGGTGCCAAGGTCTATGTATTGAATCTTGAATTTGAATTCTTTTGTGCAAATATTTTGTAAATTTTTCCAAACAATGTACTTTAATTTATTTGCTTCTAAGCTAATGTGTGTAAAAGTGTACAAAAATAAAGTTGAGTTTTATCCCCTAAAGGACCAACTTGAGTCCTTTTGAAGGACTTTAAAGAGTTCAAGTAGGTACATATAGTCTCAATTTTCATTTTCATTTTTTGAACTTTTTTGGAGGATAGAAGAGTACATCATCTTTGTAAGAATATAAATTTTTCTTCAATTGGTGTCCAAAAGCAAAATTTATACCACCCTAAGTTGAAAATAGAGGTCAGCAAGCAACAAAAAAATTACAATAAGTCAATTAATATTAAAAAAAAATTCCCTCAAATATTATATTTTTGTCTACATGTGAAGCTTTGATTCATTCCATTTGGACTAGCAATGAAAAAATTATGGACAATCTTGTCTTTTAGACAATCTAAACAATTTTTTGAAAAAACATCTTATATGATGTATTTTTGAATGCAATTTCTACAATTTTTTTGAAAATTGTTTAATATATTTAAGTTTGTCTACTAGAACAATCTCACCATTGTGCTTATTGTGTTTCAATTCCAACTTAGAGCTATTAACAATTTAGTTTTTCATTCAATCATAGACCAACTTCTATTCAACAATTTCTTAAAGAATGAAAATCAAGTGTGTTTCTATTGAAATTTTTTGCTTAAACTTTCAATTTAATTTTTCAACATAATTTTTTTAAATTTAGAGTTTATAGTGCAATTTTTTTCCACAAATGGTAGTCAAAGTCATCTGAAATTGTAAGCCAAAGTTCAATTTTTTTTTTCCAACTTTGAATGCTAATATCTTCCAATCTATATGGCCAAACTTTATAAAATTTTTACCACATGATCTTAGACAACTTAAGTACAAGATCTTATGGTTAGATTCTCCAAAAAATATTTTTTCTATTTTCTTGGATGACTGCAGCAGAAGTGGCAGTTTTGAATTGCACTACAAATCACTCCTACAAGAGGTCGCCCCTACATGCAATCTCCTAGTACCCGTATGCGCCCCTTGAGTTTGCCATGTAGATGCCACATGGCATCCAGCTGGAGGGGGGTAATTTTATATAAAGTCAAAGGTAAATTTGACTTTTCATGACGTTGCGCGGGCTCTACTAGACGTCGCGCGACGTCTGTCTGTCGCGCTATCGCAGCGAACAACCCTGCGTGAGACAACCAAAAGCACTCCTAAGGAATACACAGAAGGAATCAATAACAACATTCACTCGGAGGTCCTCGATGTCTCCTTTATTTAGCAGAAGAATTCTGTCAAATGTGTTGTAGATTAGAAGTACTTGATTCGGACACTTAATTGACAGAATTTTGTCAATTCGGTTGTCATTTTGGACAAAGATACAAGTCAACAAGTCTTCCTCTCACTCCTTTGCCACCATGGATTTTTTAATTTCCACGTCACTTAATTCTAAAAAATATTTTTAAAGGATTTAATAAAAGACTTGAAATAATGGCTAGAAAAGATTGGATGAAATTTTATCAAATGAATGATAAGTTCTTAGATGAAACATTTTTGGAAGATTTAAATTCTTTTATCAACTTTCCAAAACGTTGACCAAAACAAATCGAAAACATGGAGCTAATTTATTTACTAAATTATTTTCTTCCATTAATCATTTGTATTTTGTGAAAAGAATGAGGAAGAGAATCTCCTTATATACACATATGGAGGTAGGAGGTCGACCAACCCATATGGGATATGCGAATTTTTGAAGTTATGAGCTCATAGTGAAGTTAGAAATACGTAATTTTGTAATAAAACTAAGATTTTAGACCTCATTTGAGCATAGTATAATGTCTTTTTTTTAAGAACTTTGAACTAAGACTAGTTAATATATGAATTTTAGTTTCAAGTTCAAAAATAATTTTAACACTTAAAGTTTTCAATCAAAAGTTATAGGCAGATTTCAAAGAGGAAGTTTGAAAAAATATAATAAGAACAATTTCAAACACCTCTTTGAAATTTCATAACTTTTGATTAGAAACTAAAAATGTCAAATAAATTTTTAAAAGAAAAGCTTGAGTTGGTTTTATAACTAATGTTAGTTAAATTTTTTTTGAAAAAAACACATTCATCTATGCCTAAATGGGGTCTGAAGTCCTACTTTCAACACAATTCCTATGTCTAACTTTATGTGTTTTCAAGTTAGAAATAGGAATTGTGTTGAAAGTAGAACTTCAGACCTCATTTAGGCATAGAATAATGTGTTTTTTCAAAAAGAATTGAACTAAAATTAGTTAGGAAATCAACTCAAGTTTTTCATCCAAAAATTCTTTTGACATTTAAAGTTTTCAATCAAAAGTTATGAAATTTCAAAGAGGTGTTTGAAATTGTATTTATTATATTTTTTCAAACTTCCTCTTTGAAATATGCCTATAACTTTTGATCCTAAACTTGAAATGTCAACCTTATTTTTGAACTTGAAACTCCAATTTATATTCTAACTATTCTTAGTTCAAAGTTCTTAAGAAAATACATTCTACTATGCTCAAATGAGGTCTAAAATCTTAGTTTTATTACAAAATTACGGATTTCTAACTTCACTATGAGCTCACAACTTCAAAAATTCACATATCCCATATGCGTTGGTTGACCTCCTACCTCCACATATGTAGAGGGAGTTTCTCTCCCTAGAAAAAAGTAATGTTGTTGGTGGTGAATGGTTAAAGATTGCAACGAGGTATAATTTCTTATATGAACTTAGAAAATGATAGCCACTTGATTTTGTATCTAAAATAAAAATTGTATATAAAAATTTCTTGGATTTCTAGGAAGACATTAACTTTGTTTAACAAAATTGATTGAGAAATTGACAAGAATTTGACAGACTTTGCAATATTGACTGCATTGACAAAAAACAAAATTTCTCAAATTGTGATTGTTTTTCACAGAGGAAATAATCTTGATCAAAACACAAGAACATGAGTTGTGCAACACTGACGGAGTCTTTAGATTGTTCAAGAGTCTAGCTACGTTGTCACCTGCGAAAGCACCAAACCTTCATAGAGGAAACAATCTCGATCCAAACACAAGAACACGAGTTGCACAACACTAACGGAGTCTTTAGATTGTTCAAGAGTCTAGCTGCGCTATCACTTGCGGAAGCACCAAACCTGCCCATGATGTCCTTGATATCTTTCATGCGTAGGACTCGTCACAAAATTCTGGCCCTCCCCAAAATCTGAATGCACTTCATCGTGTGGAGAAAAACCATCTGAAGAATTTTATCACAAACAAAATCACGGAGCTAACGAAAGCACATTTCAGAAGAAACAAGATATCGAGCATGCGACATTTCAGAAGAAACAAGATATCCAAATACAGCTAACAAGTTCAGAACTCTTGTACAGAAACACCGAAACCACCTAAAGCGAGATCTTTGTTCTCTTTGTACACAACTGAGTTGACAGATAGGCAAGTACTAAGGACTCGTACTAATAGTGCAATACACGATCAAAACATAAAAGAAGGGGCATTTTAACTCTTGCACACAAAGTTTGCAAAATTACTCCAACAGAAAAATGAACAAATTGAACGATATTTGCTCGATAGAGGAACTTCTATTTACCAAAAGGGTTGAAAAGTTTAACACTCCACTACTTAACTTTCACTGGAGTTAAACTATCCGTGTAATGAGATCAAAAATCCCTGAGACCGTCTTTCTTTACCGAAATCTCTGAAATTGAGCACCCAAAGAATCACTATAACATGGAAATACTTCTCACTATGCAAGCCTCTATACTGCCATTTATCATAGGGTGATTCATTGCACACAACTATGACCTTACACGACAGCATCCAAATCTAGTCAAATTTTTTTTACCAATTCCACTCTAGACAAGAGTGGTAGTACTCCAACAGGTAACCCACTGCGATAACAAATGGAACATTGCTGTTCTTTTCCTAAATCCTAAAACACAGATTCCTCCACACAAACTAGACGTCCCAAGATCTCTCAGCTCCACGGCTAGCCATCCCTCCATTCACATTACTTGCGGCGTCAATGGAGATGTCGCCTAGCATATTCTAGCCCAAGCTTCCACTGGGTTCATTGCTTTAGAAAATCCGCATAACAGTCAGAGAATCTCCGTTTGTCCAAAGCAAGTCTTACACCTTGCCCAGTCCACTTTCCCTTCCTCACTAGCTAATCCAAGACAGGTAAAAAAGCCGCCATCTCCGATACATCTGCCATCTGTACCCAACTACAACGATCTCCCCAAAAGCCATACCAGAGCCTTCCCATCCAACCCAACAACACACAACTGATGGATTATCAAACCATACCTAGCTACGGATAATCCCCTCACCATCTATAACTTAGTTTAGCTTGTCTAGAGTAGAATGAAGCTCTCTCTATATATGTGGGGTGGTAGGAGGTCGACCAACCCATGTGGGATATGTCAATTCTTGAAGTTGTAAGAGCTCATAGTTAAGTTAGAAATAGGAAATTTTATATTAAGATTACAATTTCAAACGTCATTTAGGAATAGTAGAATGTGTTTTTGAAAAAAAGATTTAAACTATTATTTGTTAAAAAATCAATTCAAGTTTTGCACCCAAAAATTCTTTTGAGATTTTGAGTTTCCAATCAAAAGTTATGGAGTTTCAAAGAGGTGTTCAAAATTATTCTTTTTATATTTTTTCAAATTTCTATTTTCAAATTTTTCCATTGATTTAAAACTTGAAATGTCAAACGGATTTTTGGACGTGAAACTTCAATTCATATTATAATTATTTGTAGTTCAAAGTTCTTTTTAAAAAGGCACTCTACTGAGTTCAAATGAGGTTTGAAATCCTAATTTTAATACAAAATTTCTTATTTCTAACTTAACTATGAGCTCCTATAACTTCCAGAATTGACATATCCCACATGGGTTGGTCGACCTCCTACCACCATATGTATATATAAAGAGATTTTCTTCCCTTATCTTACAAATGGTTCATGGAGTTTGATACTTTAGTGAATAATTAATTATATGTTATTAGTTTGTTTTGGTCAATACTTTAAAGTTAATTAAAAAATAATAATTTTTTAATCATCTCAAAATTTATCATTCATCCAACATAATTTCATCCTTTTTTATGCCGGCCATTATTTGAACTATTTTATTAAATTCATGGATAATTAAATAATATTTTTTTGGATTCAATGACATGGAAAACAATCCACGGTGGCAAAGGAGTCAGAGGAAGAACGGTATGACGTGTATCTTTGTCCGAAATGACAGTTGAATTGACAGAATTTTGTCAATTAACCCCTAAAGGACCAGGGCCATTCTTCTATCAAAAACTACTCAAAACTGCCATTTTTGCTGCATTCATCCAAAAAAACAAAAAGAAAGTACTTTTTTTAAAATCTAACCGTAGGATCTTGTACTTTACTAGTCTAGTATCATGTGGTAAAAATTTCATGGAGTTTGACCTTACAGATTGGAAAATATTAGCATACAAAGTTGAAAAAAGAAAGTTTTTTTGAACACTAGCCTGCAATTTCAGATGACTTTGAATGCCATTTGGGGAAAAAATTTACACTATGGACCTTGAATTAAAAAAAAATTGTGTTGAAGAATTGAGTTGAAAGTCTAGAAATTTAAAAAAAAAAAAAACACAATGAATTTTCATTCTTTAAAAAATTGTTCAGTAGAAGTAGGTCCAAGTTTGAAAGAAAAACTAAATCATTAATAGCTCTAAAATGGGATTGAAACACAATAATCTCAACGGCGAGATTGTTCTAAATAGAAAATTTAACCTTTTCAAAAAAAATTTGTTGAAAAATTGTGAAAATTGCATTCAGAATTGAATCCTATTAGTTATTTTTTCAAGAAGATGCTCAAATTGCCCAAAAAACAAGATTGTTCATAACTTTCACATTACTAATCCAAATGGAATGAAACAAAGCTTCACACATAGACAAAAATATGATCTTTAAGAGGAAAAAAAATAAAAAAAAAATTTCAAATTTTTGTAGATTTATTTTTCTGCCCGATGACGTGAAAATTATGTTTAAGATGCCATAACTTTTGCTCCCGGGCACCAATTGAAATAAAATTTATATTCCCACAAAGCTCATAAGTTTTCTTATCTTATGAGAAAGTTTCAAAAAAATTCACTGAAAATTGAGATCATAGGAACTTGCCCGAAATCCATTTTGTCCCCCGAGGGGACAATGGTCCTTTAGGGGTTAAATGTCCGAATCAAGTACTCCTAATCTACAACACATTTGACAGAATTTTGTCAAATTTTCTGTCAAATAGGATACAGTTTCCCTTGTAATGATTTGTCCGGGGATGCTAGTATGTGAGCCTGTGAGCATGAGCCTGTGAGCCTGTGAGCCTATGAGCCTGTGAGCCTGTGAGCCTATGAGCCTATGAGCCTGTGAGCCTCCAATTTTTATTTTTTCTATTTAGAGATTATAAATCCATTGGGGATCTATGACCGTGGAATTAAATGAAAGGATCTATAGTCTAACTAAACAACAAATGGATATGCCACTATGTGATTTTGTACCAAAATATTGAAGTATTGAACCATGGGCTATTATGGAAATTTAAAAGATGAAAATGGTCCACCTATTTTATTTTATTTTTATAACTATGCTTTAAATTTTTTTTAAATATCTTGAATATGCAAAATGTAAAATGAACGTAGTCAACATATATTATACACCAAATAAATGTATTAACCCCAAATGACCTAAACAACCATTGCTCTAGTTGATTCCCCTTCTTTTTGGAACTATTTTTTTTAAATTTAATTTATTTATTAAATTAAAAGAATTTCTAATAAATAGAATATACAATTAAGACAATGGTAGTAGTTTCATTGAATTCTAAGTTCAATTCCACTTTGTAGAATTTCATATTATAATATGATGGAGTGTTATTTAAGACTCATGTTTTATTGGTTAATTTGGACATAGGATGAAGTTTTAGGCATCGAATGGAATTGTTGCCACATCATACATAGATAGATTCAATTTGAGAAATAAGACAATAGAAATTAAATATCAAATCATGAAAAAAAACTTAGATATCGTCTGACTCAGATGCATTGAGTTCAAAATAAGAGTATACTCTAGGATCATAAGATCTACGAGGTGATAGTGACATTGAAGATGAATCAAATGAAGCATTAGCATAAGCTAATGCTAAATCTTCAGCATAAACAGGGAGGCCACGAGGACTGAGAGAGGGACTTCTAAGAAATCCAGGGTGCTGATAAAAAAGCAAGGTTCGCTTTGATGATGGATTCATCCAACTGCAAACAATAAACCACATATTAGATAGACACAATAACAAATTTAAATGCAAAGAATAAAATTCATAATTGAAGTTGTTGAAAAGGAAAAAAATAAAGTAGAACTTACTCACATAAGTCAAGTAGTGCGACGTCTTCAATAGGAGAGTCATCATCAATCTCCATACCATCGCATGTGGTAGTAGAATCAAGAGTCTTGGAGATAGTAATAGGTGTTTGTAAAGGCTTTAGAACCTCATCAAAGAGTTTGGCATCACTTTCTAATGCAAGAATATGACGATTAGAGGAATGAGCCGCTCTAATAGAAGAACCTGAATGAAACACAATACCAAAATTAGGAAACACAAAAATTGAAGTGTAGATAGAAAACATGAAATGAAATATAGATAAAGTAGTAAATCAATATTGTAGATTGGAATACCTGTAGAGGCAGTCATGTCAGCCACAATGCCACCTATAGGACTCAAGCAATGAACAAAAAGCTTCATTAGAACCTCAGACTTCTCCTTTGCACCCCTCCATGGCTTGCCATCTTCCTTCCTACACAATTGAGTTTTTGTAGTAATAGAGTTGAAGAGGACGTCGTCTGTAGCTAAATCAACCTCGGGGATTGAGGGATCGGTAGTAATTACAAGCTCTTGAGGTTGCCTTGCAATAGGGGAGGCAAATGATCGAACCAACAATAAAGCCTTGAACTTCAAAGTCTGGAAATGAAAATCAAATCAAATTAGAAAGTGCATATAAAATCAATAGAAATGCAAGCAAAATTGAATCAATGTAAAAAATGAAAGCTCAAAATTGCTACTTACATTTTTAATTGGGTTCATAGGATTTGCCAAGTGCAAGCAATTAATGATAGTCCACTCATCCTTAATCTTGAACTTGTAGTTTTTGAAGAATCCTGTCACTTCTCTCTTCACCATCAAACTGTCAGGATAAAATAGAAGGAATGCTCCATCATCATGAAGATAGGTAACAGAGAATGCCATCATTACGTGGAGAAAACTTTGAATGTTGGCATTCCAATGCGGAATTTGAGATGGTGGATCTGAAATCCCTGGAACTCGAAGACCATCTGGATAATCCGCAATGATGAGGTCCACAGCAGGTCTCTTTTGCACTTTCCCATCAAAAAAGAACTCCCTGCCTTCACCAACCTACAAATATAAATTCATAGAATGTTAATTCATGATTGAAAATGTCAACACCATACCAAAACATGTTAAAAAAAAAACAGTCAAAATTGACTGTTTTTTTTTGCCACAGTTCTGTGCAGGCTGACTACACAGGCAGTAAACTTCTTTTGCAATTTGCGATTGCAATTTTTTGAATTTTGCAGCGTGTCATATACCGTTGGAAAGGTATGGAAAATACCTTTCTGACGGTATATAACACAACCCAAAATTCAAGAAACTGAAGTTGTAAATTGCAAAAGAAGTTTACTGCATGTGTAGTGGGCCTACACAAAACTGTGGCATAAAAAACAGCAATTGATTTTGACTGCGTTCTTTGTTACCATGTTTTGGTATAGTGCAAAGAACCTAAAACAATATAAATTAGAAGAGATGAGTCTTGAAGAACATGTAAGATGAAAAGAAAACCTCCAATAAAAATAACAAACTCACCTTTGATAGAAAAGTGATGATGTCATCATATGGCGCGCCAAATGTACCGTTTTTCTTCTTCTCTTCAATAATTCTAATAAAAGAATCATTCAAGATCAAATCCAAAGATGTATGAGAGGAAGACGAAGGAGCCAAAGTACTCATCATACCTTTAAGCTTGGGAGGTAGCTCAAAGATAGGAGAGGAGGTTGACACCAAAACCATAGGAGTAGAAGCCGTCTTTTATCGCTTTGAAGGAGGGAGTGTTGCCTCAACATTTGAAGAAGAAGGTCCAGTAACCACAAGGTTCTTGAGACTATCTTGAATCAACACATCTTCATTGGAATCATCAAGTTGGACTATTTCCTTCTTTGGCTTAGGCTTTGTCTTCTTTGTCTTCTTGGTTGCATCCTTATCCACTGTTGTAACTACAATTGTATCTTTGAGGGTGGGTTCAATTGAATCTCGAAGGACAATGTCAAAAGTGGGAGGTCTTTTGAGAAGACAATCCAAATACCACCCACACCTTTCCCAATGCAAAGGATCCCAAGATTTCATGATCCCCTCTGTAAACATGCACTCTTCACTTTCTTTGTCTATATAATTTGCAAAGAAAGTGGGAGTTTTGGAAATGGCTTTAGCAGGAAAAAGGACATACTTGAAGTACCTGTATAACACCCTTTTCATGTCTGGTTTGAAGTTGAGGTGTTTGTCAATCTTATAGTTCTTGTGAATTCCCTTCTCCACATCAAATTCACGAAAGAATGCAGTATCCCACAACAGTATGCGCATTGTCTCCACATAATCAAAGATAGTGGGCAAAGGATCCATACCATCTGGAAGATAGTTAATAGACATGCCCAAATCAGCCACTGTAGCATCAAAAAGCTTTTCTGTCTCAACAGCCAATTGCCACATACAAAATTACAATTAGAAAAATATTATGATTGAATAGAAAGCTTTAAAGGAAGAATATTGAAACAATACAAAAATAAAGATAAGTACTCACTTGAGCCCACCATGTAGCTCTATGAAGCCACTCTGGGAAGTCAACGTCATTGAATTTTGACTTTGGGAATTTGAGAGCCTCACGAAGAGTGGTAGACTTGTTCCACCTCTCTAGCCACTTGATCTTCATAGAAGTGTCCATTGCTAAAGTTGCCAACATCCAAAGTTTTTCTTGAGTCATCTCTGGACTATCGTCATGAGTTTCATAATGAAAATTCACTTGCTCCAAAAAGGCCGTCGTGTGCTTGGGATCTGCAATGGGAAGTTGCTTCTTCAATTCCGAATTAGAAGTTATCTTGACCTTCTCAACAGCTTTGGAGACCCATTCATGAACTGCATTTGGAGTCCAATGTGCTGGATTGGGATACTTCTCATAAAATTTTCTTTGAGCAATAGCAGCAGCATCCCCCAACTCTTGCTGCACAAAATCAATGATGTATAGGAATAAGCAAAATGACACATGATAACAAATGTTATGCATAGTAGAGCAACATAATATTAATTGAAATGAACAACAAGAAGAAAAGAAAGATATGCAAATTGAAAAGAAATATGAAATGAAAAATAAAACTTTAGAAACTTACCTGGTATAAGACTCCATTTAGAGCCTCAACGGTCAGAGTAAACCATGTCCTTTGTCTTGACTTCTGTTTTACTTCAGCTGCATCAAGATCTTCTTTTGAGATAATTTTATCGAAATATGAGAGTGGTTGCCCAGCAATACTTTGAATGCGATAAAGCTTGTGAACAAGATTTATGGAAACATGGGATTTCTGATTTCTCCTGGCAAAACAAAATGTATGGTGTTAGAAATGTGAAGTGAACATCAACATAAAAAATGTAGAATAGTGACAAATGAATTTCAATTGTTCAAACCAAATAAGCTTTAGAAATGAAGAAGTGAAATGAAATAAAATTGGATAAAAAAAAAGAAGATTACCAATTGACTTCATGTAATGCTGTCAACATAGTTGCAATGTCTCCCTTGACTTCCAAAACAATACTTTCAACAGCATAATGCCACATGAAGTCATTTGCATGATCACGGTTGATAATAGGCAACCAAGCTTGCAAACGATGGTTGCCATTCCACACCATAAACATCTTGCCGGAGAAAACTTTGAGATCTTCATCATTCTCCAATTGTTTCTCAAATGCAACATTTGCCCGCACCCAATTGGCACTCCACGATTTGATAATATCATCCGTGACATCTACTGTCTTCCCTTCATTGTTCTCTAAGGCCACATAGAAAACTCCATTTCCTTCCATGTAACCACAAGTAACAAAGTATGCAGCTAGATTCATGACATCATTCTTCAAAAAAGGCCTCACAACCGGCAAAGAAATCATACGACATAAAGGAATATTGATTTTTGATTTTGCCCTTGGTTGATACCTCAACCGCTCAAGACGAGAAGAAGTATTCACAGTCTCCTTCTTCAAAAAGCCATGCAACTGTAACTCCAATTGATCCTCGGAAAGAGGTTGAAGTAAATCTGGATGTCCTTGTGTCAACATCTCTGGAAATACATCCGGATGAAGATCAATATGTATTTCAACATAATAGCTATTAAGTAGTCTAAAATAGCATTCAGCATTTAGCAAATTTAGCATTCAGCGTTTAGCATTTAGCAAATTTAGCATTTAGCATTTAGCATTTAGCATTTAGCATTTAGCGTTCAGCATTTAGTGTTCAGCGTTCAGCATTCAGCATTCAGCATTCAGCATTCAGCATTCAACAAATTCAGCGTTCAACATTCAACATTCAACAAATTCAGCGTTCAACATTCAACATTCCAAAGAAAATCAGGAAATCAAATTGTAGCATATGTTGAGAAAAAAATGTGTCCCCAAAACCGTCGCCGTTAACGGCGGGGGTGTAGGAGGGAGAAAAATTTCAGCACGCATTCAACATTGTGATATGTTGAGAGAAAAAAATGTGTCCCCAAAACTGTCGCCGTTAACGGCAGGGGTGTAGGAAGAGAGAAAAATTTCAGCACGCATTCAACATTGTGATATGTTGAGAGAAAAAAATGTGTCCCCAAAACCGTCGCCGTTAACGGCGGGGGTGTAGGAAGAGAGAAAAATTTCAGCACGCATTCAACATTGTGATATGTTGAGAGAAAAAAATGTGTCCTCAAAACCGTCGCCGTTAACGGCGGGGGTGTAGGAAGAGAGAAAAAATTCAGCACGCATTCAACATTGTGATATGTTGAGAGAAAAAAATGTGTCCTCAAAACCGTCGCCGTTAACGGCGGGGGTGTAGGAGGGGAAAAAAATTTCAGCATGCACTAAACATTGTGGCATGTTGAAAGAAAAAAATGTGTCCTCAAAACCGTCGCCGTTAACGGCGGGGGTGTAGGAGAGAAAAATTTCAGCACGCATTCAATATTGTGATATGTTGAGAGAAAAAAATGTGTCCCCAAAACCGTCGCCGTTAACGGCGGGGGTGTAGGAGGGGAAAAAAATTTCAACATGCACTAAACATTGTGACATGTTGAGAAAAAAAATGGTCCCCAAAAACCGTCGCCGTTAACGGCGGGGGTGTAGGAGGGGAGAAAAATTTCAGCACGCACTAAACATTGTGACATGTTGAAAAAAAAAATGGGCCTCAAAAACCGTCGCCGTTAATGGCGGGGGTGTAGGAGGGTGATAAATTTCTCACGAAGAAGCAAAGTTGAATGTTCTTGAAGCGCAGCCGTTAATGGCGAGGGTTAGTAAAGTTCATAACTGAAGCAAAGTTGAATTCTCTCACAGCGCAGCCGTTAACAACGGGGGTATAGCAAGGCAGAAATAAAAATGAAGTTTGATCCCGAAACCCCTCGCCGTTAACGGCGGGGGTTTAGGAAGGCCAAAAAAATTGAGCCGCACACCTGAATTTTCTTCACTGCGCACACTTGTTGTCCCTTCATCTCGCCGCACGGACTCCGCCCCAACCTCCTCCTCCTCCATGGCGGTTGCTCCCTCTACTTCGACCTCCGTTTGTTGGTGCCTCAGCGCCTTTGAAAACAACATCCAAAGACAACACAAGTCTTAGGGTGAAACCAAAGTCCAAAAAAAAACAAAAAAAAAACAAAGGAGAAATTGGTAGATATACCTCAAGGGAATCTTTTAAATAACTTTTTCAAATCTTAAGATTTGAACCCAATTTTTTTTATACCCATTTATTATACGCATCAGAATCACTCTAATTTTTTTCAGAATTTATGGACACTTAAACTGCTAAAAATAAAAGTGCTAGATTTCGCCTAAAAATCTTTGAAATCTGAACATTTCAGGCTAGATTCCAAGATGCTGTTTTAGTTTTTAGGCCATACAAGACTCAATATGCATCTGTTTTTTACATGCTATATACCGTTGCAATCGCGTTCCTAAACTGTACAAAATGATGTAAAGTTGCAAAATCTACCTCTAATAAAAAATTAAACATACATCCATAGTTTATATCAATTGGGGTATTTATTTCCTTACTGTTTTGCTTGTACTTCCTAACTCTAACTCCAACTCCATTGTTGTTGGTGCTTCCTGTTGTTCTTGCTCTTTTTCTTCTTGCACCTCTTCTTCCTCCTCTTCGTTAATGTATTGATCCCAATCACTCAAAACAGAGGCAATATCTGGTTGAGCTCTACAAGAGATGGGTTCAACCTCCACAATGTCCTCTCCAATTGCTTCACATGAAACAATATCTTCGTAGGTCAAGTTCCTTGTTGTGCCTGACATATCAGGTGCAATCATTCGAGGCAACCGTCTAATCATTCTAGCTCTTAATAATTGCCTTCTACTCGAATAACGAAAGCTACTTTTCTTCCTCTTTCTTTTCCTACCTTCAACTGGACTGTCCAATGCTAACAATGGAGAAAAAAAGTTTTCTTGCATCTGAAATAATAAACTAGTAAAGTACTACAATATCAACATCCTCCATACTACATCACCCGCGCCTTACAACATGTATTTCTATATACTACTTCATTCCACTCTACAGCTCTTTATATTCTATGGGACTTCAACAACTTTTTAAAAAAAAATTGTTATTTAATTTTATCAGTATGGGACGGTTTATTTTGTCTGTTATTGATTCTATCATCATCAAATACAAGATCCTCAAAGCTATCTCCTGATATTCAATTACAATTGCAAACATGTCGTGCATTATCAATGTATGAGGGCTCATGATCTCTTGTCAGTGTCAGTTTCAACTGTACTAACATGGCCTAAGATACATTGATATGTCGTTAGTATTATTATCCATTTATTATTTGTGATTTGTTTATTGATGCCATGAAGTACGCCGCCACACTCACCTTCATGTCAGACATTCTTCATACATCTTCTTCTATATCAAATCCTGATATGATACGTAATAACGAGTACTTAGATCATTAATTCAATTTCAAATTTCACTACATTCATAATACATGTCCTTTCATTTTGAAAAAAAGTATACATCTTCTATTTTTCTTTATATTTGCACCCCTTGCACTCGCAAGGATCATTACTTGCTTCCTTTTGCTTTCTAATGGTGTCACTTGCCCACAACTTTCTTTAATACTTCACTATGGCCAGTATTGTTGCTAGAGGTCATGAGGTCCCATTTGTTTTACCATTAGGTAGTCAAGGTCTTGTACATGTGCCTGCCCATCTCCTCCATGTCCACTATGGATTCTCCCCTTCTTCTATCGTTGTAGAGGAAGAAGTCCACGGTGACTCTGACGTTGTTAAGGAATCAATCTTGCAGTCAAAATGTAGCGATCAAGAAGGATTCTATTGGCTTCTTCCTGCAGGGCGCTATAGAGTTTATGGTCTTTTGCCAGAGCTCTTAGTAGCTTCGACTGAAATAGTACTGCCTGTTTATGATAAATCCGATGTTGAACGCCCACTACTACATCCGGTAAAAGTAGAGTCTTTAGGGAGTGGATGTTCAGAGAATACAATTCTCTTCCATGTCAACAATGTTAAACACGAGTCCCTAGATCCAGTTATAGAGTTATCTAGTGATTCCGAAGGTGCGACACCGATTACAGTTTGTCAACCTTCCTCTTCAAATGTTGTTTTGCCATCCATAGTGGATTCATCCGTTCCTACTACCTTCCGAACTACTCTTAGTAGTCCTGCATCGTCTAGCTTCTCTCGTCCTCCTCTCCCTCCCAATCATCACGATTCCTTAAGTGTCTTGCAATGTCTACACAAATTGTCTTCTGTGCCCGAATCACGGAATGAACTTGCCCAAATTGATTTTGATGCCATTGAATATCAAAAGGTCATGTTTCTCCCGACTAGATTTGATGGCAACATTCTCTTTGAGTTGCCGCCATGTCATGGACTCACATGTGGAACTAGAGGCATGGAGGGCATGGATAAATGGTATGACGGTCATGCATGGTGTCGCACCATGACGTCTAACATCCATAATGACCTAGGTTTGAAGTTTAGAAAGTCACACTGTGTTGGGCATTTGATTTGTGAAAATACGACATGTGATTACCGCACACGAGCTTCAAAAAGTAACGAAACTGAGTGGATTGGGACCACCAAACATCCTTTTAGCTTAGGTCAGATTCCACCACCAGACTCTACCGTGCTCTGTAAAGTTTGTAGACAATCTCCTACTTGCCTCAGTTTATGTAACTCGCGAATTTATTACATACAAAGAACCTCTGATTTGTCATGTGCATGCATCCATTTGGGCGTTCATTCCCATCCAGTTGCTGATGGTCAGTGTAGAGAGTCTCTCGAAGCAATCACAGGATTGATTGCTCATGAAGTGGCAAGAACTCCTACTGCCAAAACTTCTGCCATTACTATGGCAGCAAGCAAGGAGTTCCTTGACACATTCCTTATTCACAATGGACCTGGACCAAAGGAGATGCTCAACAACGATGCATTAGAGAATGTCATGGATAAGTTCCAACTCCTAAGCTCGCCCAATGTGCGGAACATGATATCTTCTTTTCGGAACAACAACAAGGGTGGTGGTGAGATTGATCGGATTCTTGACATGAAGGGACATGCCAAAATGGAGTATATACATGATAGTGTATTTCCTGGACAAGGGCAAGAAAAGGTCTATTTGTTCAAGATGCTTGTAGATGGGCCTGGAAGTGGAGTTGATCTCGTACGACGGATGCAACTAGATGGCGACCTTGAAAATTGCTTCATCATGTTTGATCATGTAAAGAGGGTGAAATTATGGACAACTATTGCTTGTCACGTCTATGACTCTACTTACTGCAAAGTCATGACTATTGCTGTCTATGATATGCAAACTAAGGGTACCGAAGGCCAGATCATTTTTTGGCGTTGTCTAAATAAGGTTATGGTACAAAATGGTGTGTTGGATCCAACCTTCAGGGGATTCATGTGTGATAGTGCTCAAGCCAACTTCAATGCAGTTCGCATTGTATATGGGTCAGGGGATCCATCCATTCCAATGGTGGACCGTGAAAGGACTTACTTGTTCCATTGGGCAACCAGTATGCACAAGCACACAGAGAAGCTTATCACCAAAGAATTCCAGAACCAACATATCCGACTTTGTAGGCAGTACAAGGATGCAACCTCAATGTCCGAGGCAGACAAGATGTATCTAGAAATCAAAGCTTGGTGGTATTCATCTGGAGCTGCATCAGAACCAGCAATTTGTGAACTTGAGGATTGGCTTGCATTTTGGCACTTTCGATATCGTCAGTGGGGTGGATTCATGGAAACGGTATAATCTTTACTCTCATTTCTTTGCAATTTCTTACCCCAAACCCCAACTCCAAATTGTTTTAATAATGACTTCATTCAATATCTTTGCAGAAACTGACAACAGAGGAACTAGCAGACATCCCAACGTACAACCTAGCTGAAACAGTACACAACAAATGGATGCAAGCTTCAGGCAAATGAGGGTCTGACTTATTCGTTGCCACTTGTGATGATTGGGTCCGAGCCTTCATACAAATGACAAACTATAGAGCTTACCTTTGCGGGGGCCCTTCTGGAAAAGGCCCCTCCAAAGAAGATTTGAAATTGAAAAGAGCTATGGCATCTGGAGATGGAAAGAAAATTGCAGACGCTCTAAGTGAGATGCCTGGAGCAGAAGACATCTGCACTCGAGTTCCGCACTTAGAGGGGGAAGAGGTATTTGGATCTAGCAAAAGAAAGTTGGACCTTCCAATAGGTTCTGAAGGTGATTCACATCGCCCTGATAAGGTCAACTTCTCCCATCCTCGAGTTCAAACTAGATCAGCCATTGGTGGAGTACAACTTGGGATTGAAGTTGAGGAGTTTAACACAGTTATGCCCCATACCCAATCTGTAGTGGAAACAGATTGTGATACATCAGAATGGCACATAGCCAGAATTTCACACAAGTCAAGGAAACAATGTCACGCCATTCAAAAGTACACACAAGCCAAATGCAAGCTATTGATTGTCAGGCATGGTAAACCCACTGCTGCCCCTACCTACAAAGGGCAAAAGCGTGAATATAAGGACACAGAGGTTCAAACTGAAGATTTTTGGTTTTGTGCAGATCAAATTGCACGATGTGTCATGGGACCTAAGCGTTCCCATGTTCTTACCCGACCTGAGATCCCCGACATCTGGCCTGTTCTTACTGATACAAATTTTACCCGTGCTGAAATCATAGAACTTGAAGAAGCAGGGTTCCGCCTACAGTCTAGTGTACCAATGTCACCTCGACGTCTATTCACCTCATCTAGGGTATTTGAGCCTGTGCTGTGGACCTATCCTCGATCAGCACATGCTGAAAGAATCCCCTCCATTCGAAATGGCAAGCAAGTTCGTCGAAGCAGTAAGGCACCTACTGAAAGTCACCGTAATCAATGGAAAAGTGCAAGGAATGTTACTGCAAGTATCACTGGTGTAAACTTCCTTCCTTATCCTGGACTTGGTGCTATTATTACACTTTCGTCTGGAATCGACTCTAACCAAAAGGTTTATAATATTACACTTTGCAATTTTCCATCTTGTACTTGTCCTCATTATGGAAGTATGAATGGGGCTTCCATTGGAAAGCGTGGCATGTACCTAAACTGCAAACACCTTTATTATATCTTTCGTTACTTGTGTAAACTTGATTATAAGACAGACACATTCATCCATGCTCCTACTCTCAGCTTGGATGAAGTTAAGCAAGTACTTGTTGCTGCCGAAATCATCAAGACGTGCGAGTGATCAAATTAGTTGATAGATATTAGCATGATATAAAGTAGATACATAGTATCAATATATTATCTTCAAAATCTCTAAATTTTAGTAGCAAAGTATTATTTTCATATTCCAATATGTATTCCTTGTTGCAATTAAAGAATATTTTATTATGCACACAATGTTCTACATCCTATGATATTTTCACTACATTTGTCTTCGTCTCATCTTTAGAATTCCTTATAAATTGTATGTACTCTCACTTCATCAGTCCAACCTCTTAGAATATAATATAAATTTCAAAACATGCAATAGCACCAATTTCCCAGACTTTTAGATATAAAATCCACGGGCATGGGTCCCATGGTAATAGGTCATTTCTTTTTCTAGACATAGTAATTTTGGTGGAAAAAAAACAGTTTTTTAACTTTTTTTCCAAAAACATTTACAAATTACATTGTATTTTACATTTCTAGCTTCTAGGCTCACACAATTGCCGCTCACTGCTCTTAGGCTCACACAATCCCCGCTCACCGCTCTTAGGCTCACGCTCACAGGCTCACATGCTAGCGTCGTTGTGATTTGTCTATGTTTGTTTGTAGCCACTAGCCAGTGATTGGCTTTTGTTTTGATGTTTGAGTTAGCCAATGATAGGTGAGATTTTGTGCCTTTATTTCATTTGGTCTATTAGTTGAGAGAGAGCGTATCAATTAAACTTGGTTATGCTTGAAGGAGCTAAGTTTTTTGTGAAGAGTTTGTGAAGAAGTTAATTAACTAGTGAGTGGCGTTTTAATCTTTATTATTTGGCGAGAAACATGATTGTCAAATCATTAGTGCTCAAGGCTCTATATAGAAAAAAATTTAGAAAAGAAATAGTGAATTTAGAATAAAACTAGGTATTAGGGGCCCTTTGTAGGAAAAAGTAAATGTAAAAGTAAAGCTAAATTTCATTTCAAGTGTGAAAAAAACTACGAGCATAGGATGAATGAAATAGCATAGCATGAATGAAATAATTAAATTAAATTAAAAACACTTGGATGAATGAGGTGTGACTTAGGTCATACCTCTTCATAATTACACCGGTTCGTTTATTTTGGGAAACTATAAAAACTTTAAGAAATAAGCAAACATTGGCATTATGTAAGTCCCAAATTTGTTATAAATTATATTTATATTAATATTGTAATTGTGTTGTAATTTTTACCTTTGCCTTATTCTGTTTTTACATTGTTGTAATTTTTGTAGTTTTATACTTGTATTAGACTGCTTGTGAGCGTTTTGTGAGTTTATTGAGCGATTGTAGTGCAGAAATCTATGGGAGCACTACCTTTGTTCATTTTGAGTTAGAGTTTGTCAATTCGAGTAAACACTTTGCGATTTGTGTTAATCTCAGTGAATTATAGAAGAAACGATCGGGCTATTTGGAATTTGTTATTCTCGAGAGAAATTTTTGTGTGATCAGCAATTTCCAGTCTATTTGAAACACGTGAAAGTAGAAATTTGTGAGTGAATCTACGTTTGATTGACTGGTTGAATTTGGATGGAGGAAGTAACGGAGATTTGGTAGCCATTTCAAAAGGTGTGATTCTGATCCTTGACATCAACTGTGGAGATTGAGCAAGTTTGTGTGTGTTGATTCGTGAGACACAAGCCAACAATCGAGACCAAAAGCAAGAATGGAGCAAAAGTTGAATTTACTACAAGGAAGGCCGAATTGGATCATGCATCGGTGAGAAGTTTGGTCGGTAGACAACAATCGTCATTGCCTGCGGAGAGAATCTGTTGTGGAAGATCTAAATTGGAATTATTTTTGTTAACAGATTGTTTGGAGCAGTTCGTACAGAGAGTTTGCATTTGTGAAGAAGGACGTGTAGGATGTCCTGGATCTATTGAGAATCTTCAGGCTGTGGAGATTGCACAATTGAAGATGGAGCACTTCGGAGGAAGTTGCGATCTTGATCAAGGGCTTAAGAAGGTGAATTTGCGTTTGATCTGGTATGACCTGGTCAAATTCAATCGTGAAGTATTTGTTGTGAGTAAATGCGCTGGTGTGAGCGAGAGGTTGCGACGGAAAATCTGGTCAAAGTGCCACGCCATCTACAAGAGCGTGAGCGCTAAAAACGTCAACTACGAGATAGATAGGGTGTGGAGAAGATTGAAAAATCAAAATTAAAACCAAGAGTTGAACACGCAGCTTGGAATAAAGGCTGCATTCAAAGAAAGGAAGCGTGAAGTAGGAGGATTTGGCGCTGGATTCTTTCAACAAAATAAAGATCAAAATTGACCTCAAGTATGGGAATTGCAAGTGGGTATGTTCTCTTGCAATCAATTTCACAAATTCAAGACAAATTGCAATTGGATTACGAACAAAATGCGGAGAATTTTGTCGTGGAACAACAACACCTGCTCTAACCTCCTTCCAAAACACCAGATCACCAAAAATTTCCTAAAATCATTTGCTTATAGGTTGCATTGCACTATAAGAAACCCGCGTTTTAGGTTACGTTTTGTAATTTTTTTAAATGGATTTTAGGTGACATCCATTGCAACATACCCATGTTTTTATGTCAAAAATATGTTCAATATAACATCAATGTTGACATAAAAACATGGGCATGTTGCAATAGACGTCACCTAAAATCCGTTTTAAAAAATTACAAAACGTAACCTAAAACACGGATTTCTTCTAGTGATTGATCAAACTAATAGATTGTATAAGCAAACCGAGCAAGATTTGACCAACATAATTCTAAATTGAAACTAGGGGTTGGAAATTCGGCAACGCTGCAAGCTGCAATGAAGCTTGCGGAAAGTAACAAAAATTTAGACTACGAGAGTGATTACAAACCATTGACTGAAAACTGAGCAAATTGATCCTTCCATTAACTAAAATCATCAAACGTTAGGGAAAACCTTGATCGCAAATTTGGAGTGAATCGGAACCACGGCAGTCAACCACTCGTGGGATGAAGGGGCAGGGGTCTCTACGACCTCTACAAATTCCCAATTAGGGATTCGAGGTCGACTAAGGCCAAATCGCACGGCCTTGGGGTTCGGAGGCGGTCTTGGGTTATGTTTGCATGGCTTTGGAGCCAGGCACACGGTCTTGAGTATGGGCTTGTGCAGCAGCTTGGTCTTGGCCTTAAGGCCATGGCTTTGAGTCTTATATAATTATATATATGCTGATTGATTTTTATTTATATATTTGATTATTTTGGGTCCTTGTGGTCTTAGGTCACTATTTTTTTTTTTTTTTTTTCTAGCTTTCATCACTAAGTACCAATTTTGGGATGAAGGTAAGATATGATCTTTTTTGTGAAAAAATCATACTTTTAGAATTCATATGACTTGAGTTAAGACTTAAGAATACTACAAAGTATCCCTACTACTCTAACACAACTACATAATGACTTCCACATCACTACTCTACTATTGCATCAACATTTTACAAATCCCACATGGTTTGTCCTACCTCCTACCACGCCACTTGGATAAAAGGCTTGTTACTTGAACTCTTTGTATTCACACACTAAATGGCTTGAAAATAATCTTCAGATCTTTTAGATATTAGAAAATAATATTCACATTTTCTAGATTTTAGAAAATAATATTCACATCATTTAAAGTGGAAAAAACAAGTTTTTCAGCACATTGTGGGACTAGGTAAAGACAGCACGTTCCAAATGTAAAAATGTGGATGAAGACTCCCTACCGCTAAGTCGTCATCCTATAGTCACGAATTTGACTCTGAACTGACTCTAACGATGATAATCCCAAACCCTTGGTGCAATTAGGGAACATGAGTCATATTCAAGTCGTTCCGGACAAGCAGTCATTCTTCTATGGTTACATTTACCTCCATTTCCTTGTAGTGCTCATACTTTGATGTTGGTTGCCATGGGTGTAGGTGAGGCTTACTACCTCAAGGAACGATTGAATTTCGTGTTGCTTTTCTCAAACCTTACTCACACTTTTTAGAGCGATATGGAGACTTTGGAAAGTCCTAGTATGCACGTTTTTGCTACTTGGACATGTCTTAATTTTCTTTGAGCTCTTTTTCAAAAAAAACTTGGTTCCATTATTATGATGTAGTTAAGCACTTGTCTATCAAAAATATACTCCCTCTGTCCCAAAATGATCTTCCTGTTCGACAAAATGTTCTAGATTAAGGTCAAAAATTAATATTTTTGAATTCTATTTTGAGTTAGAAATAAAGGTCTATGTTCTCTTCTTGTCCTCCAAATTTGAGTTGTAGATTCATCTTCAAATTTGAGTTATAGAGCTTTTAAATGTGATTTTTTTTTGCCTTTTGAAAGAAGCACCACTGGCCAGTCAATTGAAAACTTTGCGCGTTGCTTCCCATTGTCTGAGCTGTATTTCTCGCTTCCACTATTACTGTTTAAGCTCACAAATTGGGGCATGATTGACAAGCAGCAGTACCTTTCTTTGAAAATGAAGCCCAGCTACATTACCCTGTCATACCTTAAATGCTTGAAGAAAAGTGTACAATCCATGATCCCACTACAGACTATTTTTGGTTTAAAAAATATATATCCCCGCTCATCATCAGGGTGGAATTTCCTTACAACCAAACTATGTTTCATTTTTCGGGCTCTTCCTCCATGTCACAGGAGGAAGATCATTTTGGGACAATTTTTTATGGCCAACAAGAAGATCATTTTGGGACGGAGGGAGTAGTACATAGTCACTAAACTTGATAGCTGTCTGCGCAAACACTTGTAATATTTGATCTGATGATGAATATATTTTGCATCTAAATTGCAAGTGTATGGGTCTATAATAGTTGGCCTAATAAAACTAAATTACTTGGGTTATGATAGGAACAAATTGAAAAAAGATGCATTATGCAAAGAAGTAGATTGGAAATAATCAGATCAGTGCCTAGCACTAGGATGTTTCTAGAAAAGGACTTTTTTTTACTTATAATTTATATATATGTTGGTATTAGTTTATGCTTTTTGAATCCTTGGTGTCTTATTGATTGCTTGATTCTAATTTTAGTCTTATGTTTTATATAAATTCTATAAATTGTGAATTGTTTAAGTCTTGGTCGTAAGCTTATGTATTGGGTGAAATTGCAAATTGTTCCAATGTACGTTTTATATATTTTTTTTAAAGATTAACATAGTGGTTTGGATTCATGGAATAATTTGAAAAAAAACAAAAACAAATAAGAAATATTTGACATCATCATACATTGCACAACTGAGAATCATTTGACATAGAATACGAAAGCACTAGACATTCTTGCATGATTGCATTAGCTATAGATTGACTAGACTATTTGACATAAAAACATAAAAAGGTATAATGAATGAATTATATATATACTATTTTATCAATACTATCTTGTTATAATTACGTCCTAGTGCATGCATCATATAAGATTCATTTGACAAAACCTGATTTATTTGACAAAGAATGATTTGACCTCCTTTAGAACATTATATAGGACTGGACTTTATACATACATTGGTAACAGACTGGACAACAAATTCTACACACGGGAATAAAAGTGATATAATATTATACTAAACCTGTAAACATAAATCTATTTGTAAGTGAGTTTTAGTCATAAAACGCTAGACTGATTAAACCTTTTTCTAAAACGAAGAACCCCTATACTATTATTTCTTGGGTTTTGTGGAAGTGCAAAATCTAGTTTATACTCTAGCAGTCTAGCTGTTGTCAAGTGGATTGTAGACAAAGGGCAAGTGCAGAGCTGTGGTGGTGTGAAGTAAGAAGACTAATAGACTGTAAGTAAAGGCTTACTATTTTAACTAATTAATGATCAACTCTTTGTATTTTGTCAATGGTCTAATTGCCAATGAACTAAATTCTTGCTTGAGTTATTTTGCTTTGTGTCACTAAGTTGGTGTATTATGTCAAGTAGTCAAATTATGCCAATGATTGGCGTTAGTGGTGTCCATAACAATTAGCCAGTGATTGACAATGTTCTTATTTCTATTGGCCTATTAGTCAAATTAAGTAACGTCGTGATGATGATTTGATTAAGTAGGAAATATCTATTCATATTTTATTTATTTATTTTTATTTAAAATTCAAAAAGTATATAGGAGGTCCAAAGTTTTGTTCGCACATAGTTTCTAATGGACACTCTAAGTGATCCCCCCCGAGATTTGATCATATTTGGCTTAAATCCCATGTCTTGGCTAGTAGAAATGGTACTAACAGTTCTTGGAACAATAAGGATCTCCCTCTTGTTTATTCTCTTAGCTTGTTTTATTTGCTTTTCCTTTTTGCTCTTATTTCTTCATTATCTAGCCTTCGTGGCTAGGCTGTTTTGTGTTCTTGGTTTTCTTTTAATGCAATAGTTCTCTCCATTTGTAAAAAAAGGGGGGGGGGTAATTCACGGTGGCATTCAACAAATTGATTCCATCCCCAGGAAAGCACACATAGCTTGTCTCTTCTATGCTCATAGATCTGGAAGTATGTCTTTCCCTATAGGGTTTTCTAAAACCTTAGTGTTGTACACAAGGAGACCGGCAAGGTGGTACCAAGGGTGAAAATTTTCGAAAACTACACTAGGAAGGTATTCTGAAATACCCCCTCTCCAAAACCACAATTGAACCTTCACCCCCTCAAAGTATTTTGTGTTCGTTACTTAATTGGGGATGAAATATTGACAAGTGAATGACATTTTTTTGGATGAATGAGATTTTGGATGGATGAAATAATAACTATTGAATGACAACATTTTAGACAACATAAATTTTGGATGGATGAAATAATATTGGATGGATGATAAAGTTTTGGATGAATTATTTATTGAATGGATGAAATTTCATGGTTTGGATGATGAAATTTTGAATGAATTATTATGGACATATTGATTTTAGATGGATGAAATTAGAGCATACGGATGACAAATTTTTGGATAAAGCCTTCAATGGTTGGATGAATTGTGACAAGCAATACAACACTACGTCACTACCCAAATGAGGTGCTAATATATAGTAAACACAGTGATAATATGCAGCAAAAGAATTCAATATTTATATAGTAATAGATTACATTGACTACCCTACCAAGTTCAACTCCTATGCTGCTCTTTCCAAACTTTTGCCTACCTAATTCTTATGAAGACTTTAGAAATGCAATTCAATCACTCAACTTCTTTCCAGTCTTTGAGAATGAATTTGCCATCATCCCAATCTGTCAACTACAAATTCAAATTAATAAAGTGATCATGTCAACATCAAAGATATTGTAAAGGCCTCACTAGCAAAGTCATTTGAGAGTAGGAAATATACATAGAAAAAAATACCTCCTTTTATGATTAGCTCAATTGCAAAGAAAAAGCATCTTAAGCTTTAGGATTGCCATTCAGTTACTACTATGTTGCACTTAACATAATTATCAGACCTAGCCTCGATCAAATCAAAGCTTGAGAATGACATCATAATGTTGACAAAAGGCTGGACATGGTTTTTGTAACTAGGCTAACTCTCCATATCCAACTATGACACATCTAAATTGACATTAAGCACACACAACCAGTAGTAGATAGAAAGTACTTAACATGTACAGATCGAACGCAAAAACCATAGTCTACAATCTTAGATACAAGTTCATATCAATAGAAATACTTTGATATGTTGATTGAAATTTACCTCCTACAATGCATGTCCAAAACAACACAAGTTTGTTATGCTCAAAAACTATGTCTAGAGAAAGCTCCACCAACAGATCAAAGCTTGTAATGCCTCAAGCCTTGTCTTTGTGAAAGAACTATAAGCTGCATTCTTTGTTCTACTTATCCAAATTATGCTTTCATTGGACCGTAGCATCAATTCTTGCAACAACTCAGATACCAATCAATCTACACTAGTTCAATCCATAGATTTTTATTTTTATGACATTAAATAGTTGAGGACTATTAATTTTGGACAAGAAAGGAAATAGCAGTTGAGTCTTTGCTTGCTAGTCTAACCTCAAAATTATTTGTCAGGCACCTAGATAACAACAATCTTATAAGAACCCTTGACATTTTGAACATGTTTTGACTAGGGTTACTTCAAGATAAAAACTCAACTGAAAACTCATATGAAAAGTTAGGGATTATGATTTTGAAAATCAATAGCCATCCATGATGACCGAATCCTCATTGTCTGTAGAAAGCTATGAGAGATCACTTGTTGCACGTTTCTAAAATCCACCTCAAGGACCTAATCCATTGTCTTTGATCTCCGACACTTTGAAAAAGAAAGCCATCCTATATAGATTCAGTACACCCTACACCAAAAATTAGTAACCTTATACAGTATACAAAATCCAATCAAGTATTCAAGCCAAATGAAATAAGGGTTTACTAAGCAAGAACATATCACAAACACAAGTATTGGTCTTCTAGCACAGGTAGGTATCACAGAAAAAAACGTTCAAGAATGACCAAATCAAATATGATGGACGAACCTAAACCGTAAACGAAGAATTTGAATTGGGATCCAAACTAAGCAAGATGGATATCGCCGAAGAAGAGACTTGCCCGTCAACTTTGGCAACCATGAAATTGCCTCAAGTGCATAGGTTTTAATTGCAATTAACTAGCTTGATACCTCGCCTGCCATTATTGATGCAAATACTTTGAAGCTACCTTATATAGCTTGATGAGGAAATCATGCTTTGTCAAGCTCGTAAAAAAATTCTCTTTTTGCATTGGAATTTTTGGATTTACCATGTATGCTCAAGAATTGTAGTGCTTCAACTAGGGAACGATTGCAATTCCAACAGATGATGAGACATTAACGTAGAAAGTTGACAGGTTTAAGATTAATATAATGCGGGATATAATGACAAATGTAAAGGCATCAGGTTGGAGAGATCAGCTAGCGATGGCGTCAAAGGGAGATGAAACCCTAGGCAAGAGGACTTTTTGGGACACCACAACCAATCAAACGAGTCACGGGAGGACCTTCACAAAATATTGGGGGATTTGAGCTTCACTTTGCTCAAGAAGGATCCCAATTGTTGCATCCACACAACAAACAAGTGCATTTTTTCATAAATGAACCATCATGCTTGACCTAAATCTTCAATTGCAACAAGGAAAAAAATACCTTCATCAAAGGATGAATTCCTAATTCATGGAGGATCTATAGCATGTCCACACCTTCGCTTCTCTCGGAAGTATCCAGCAAGCATATGCATTTGTTTCTTGTCCGTTTTTGACATGTATCTATTGAACCGTCTTTTTTGAGGAATAAATTTTTCAATTGCTTTATCTCACTAAACAATCTACTTCTCATTGTGTGCACATTTGCATTCAATTCCTTCATTATTAATCTCTCATCATCACTTTCTACACCTATCCTAATGGGAACAAGAGCTGTATCACTCACTAGGGTCACCTCTTCCATTTCTTTGTTTTCCTTTTCCCTAAATATTTTTCTATTCTTCATTTTATGCAATTGATCAAGTTTTTCTATTAAATGTTTCACAATGTCTTCTACCTCCCATGTCATACTAACCCCATAAAAAACTAGAGTCTCCATTTTATCATTTTCAATAATCTTCAAATAACAAATTCTCCTCAACTAATCTCGTTTAGTTTCACCTACTTCCTGCAGAGAATGTTCTATAGAATGTTACAGTCATTGAGTGTTTTTTTTCATGTTTCTATTGTATTTAAACCATTCTATTGTATAATGTTTATGCAAAAATAAACATCCATATTTTTTTCCCTTGAGCCTATAAATCAAAGGACGTGGCCTAAATATTTGATTTGATTCGATTATAATTCTTCCACCTAAATCATGAGGCACTACTTGTGGGATCAACATAATGTCCCTAACTTCTAACATTTTCTGAAGTAAAAAGAAAGAACAATGAATGAATACAAAAAAAAAAGATTTTACAAATTTAGTGAAATAACAAAATGAGAAATGACTAACTCACTAATTTCATCAAATCATGAGAAGCATATTCTAAAAACATTTACTTTACCTCAAAGTAGGGTGTTGTCCAAATGTTTTCAAAAGTCCACCACTCTCTCCTTCCAAAGCCACCAACAGTCACCACTCAAACAAACAAACACTCCTCCATATTGAAATTCTTTTCTATTGAAGTGTTTACCACTCAAACTCAAATGCACTTGTAACACAAAACAATTTTCTATGTCAAAAAACTTCACCAGCAAAGCCTTACACCGGCAAGGAGGATTAAGTGTATTTGCTTCACCATCAACAAGTGCCTTCTTTGCCTCCGAGAGTGAGAATACATGTCAGTGTCCTTTCAACGAGTAATTATGTCCATTCATCAAAGACTGCCTTGCACGACCCTTAGAATATCTTATCTACCACATGTGAATGGAAAAACTAACACTTACAACTACTTGTCAAACTGGGATTTTTATATTGTAGTGAGGTTCTCGTTTACAAGCAACCAACTGTAGGTCTCTCTATACATCTCACTCTAACAAACAAAACAAACAAATGAATAGCCTAACTTAAGTTATTGTTAATTTTTTCCATAGATGATTTCGCATATTCACTAAAACTAAAAATATTTTCAAATTTAGTTTGAAAAATCTGAAATTTTCCTATGAATTTTCTAAAGAAAAAAAGGAATAAAACTCAAATCTAGTAAAAAATGTAATCTAAAAAAACCTTGAATTGTATATTATCTTTTCAAGCTTAAGTTAAGTTGTTTTATCATTTTGTTTTTTAGATATGTTGAGATCGAAGAAAGCATTTGGTGTCCAACAAAATTATTGGTAATTTCAAAAAGTTCCTTGCAAAGAAGGGTGTACGGACTTTGTTTTGTGACATTTGGACCTATGGTGTAAAAGTTATGGAATTTCAAAGTTTTTACTAGTTCACCAATTGAAATTAAATTATCTTTTATTTTGGAAAAATCAAAACTTTCACATAGCATTTCCAAATGCCTTAAAAGAAAGCACTTGCACTCTTTTGTTCAAAAACATTTCTATATGTAATAGCTTTGTGCCTTTTGTGGCGTTTGGACCTATGGTTAAAAAGTTATTATTGTTTTATATTAAAAAATGGAAGTAAATTATCTTTTTTTTCAATAATATATATTATTACTTTCACATGACATGTCCAAAAGCAACAAAACAAAGTGTAAACTAGGTTTTTGCTTCAACCCAAAACCCAGGAATACAGTATAGGGGTTCTAATTCTAGGGAATGATCAAATAGTCTAATGTATTGTGGCTGAGGTCACTTGTTTTCTAGAATGAGGTGGGTTTTAGGGGTACATACTATAAAAATACACAAACGAAGGGAAAATGCATAGATTTCACTCTTATTCCCAAGAATTAATTTTGTTAGCAGTCCGTTAATAATGCTATTGGACGCATGAATGCAGTCCCAGTCCTGGACTAGTGTTCTAGGGGTATTTCCGACAAATTGTCAAGATAGACCACAAATTGTCATGCATGATCTAGACCTTTAAGTGCAAATAACATATAGATACATATAGAGATATATGTTCGTTAATTAAAGTGATATTTTATCGTGAGAGACAAATTGTCGGGCAGTCACTACTTATTTAGCCTAATTACTAAATTACCATGAGTAGGAGATCCGTCTCAGTCCTACGACAAATTGTCTCTAACTAAATGCAAGGGCATGAGTGTGTGATGCATTACATTTACAATCATAACAACAACACAAGGCAATACTATCTAACGCATCATCACAATATATTTCAATGTCTATTCCAATTTCTACTATTAATAACATAAGCTTATTTGAATTTCAAAACTATCCATTCATCTATTATATGCAATACACATTTCAATTTCACATACAACAAACAAACAGGACAAAATATCGTTAACCACATTGAATACTTTGACAAATTGGCCCTCACTGTTCACTCAATTCAGTCCCGGTTCATGACAAATTGTCTTACAGTAACCGGTTTAATCAGTCCACTTGTCAAAAATAGAGAGAAAACTACAAAGGCAAATTGTCTCACTGTCTGATATCCTTTTGTAATCAAAGACAATTTGTCAATTTAAAGGTCAACCAGGTGCGGTTTGAATACCAAAAGTTGGAACAATTTGTCTTTTCAGTAATCTCTAAATTAGTAATTTCCCTTTCAGAAATTGAATTTATTCCAAACAGTTCATACGCCATGACAAATTGTCGTTTCCATATCAATCATTTATACTTAAAATTATACAAATAATTTCAAAACAATATGAAATCGATAAACAGAAATTCACGACAATTTGTCTTACTTGGATTCAAAGTCCAGTTTTCCTTTCCGACATAACCTATCCGAATAACAACTTGATTATTCAATGCATTTCAATTGATGATAATGTGACTGTATAATTCTTAGACAATTTGTCTTTACACTATCTCACACTTTGGCAATTTCTATTCATACTTCCGTATCAACTCTTTCATTGTTCAATAAAACGACTTGACAGCATTAATTCTCATATTCAACATTCGTAACTTATCCCATGAACAACTTTATCGTAAACAGCAGAAATCTTCAACACAATTATCGAAACACATTATTACAATTACAACTTGAAGAACGTCTGTACTTATCTGTATCGCTGGAGAATGGTCAAATTGTCTGTCGATTGATCTGAACTCCGCGGCAACTGGACTTTCTTGGTTTTTACTCCCGTTTCTTGGCAGCAACCGTGTTCACCGATGACAATTTGTCTTTCTCTTTCCATCAATCCGTATGCTTCCCATCGCCGTAATTGAAATAACAATTTGTCTCAACCACTACTACTAACAACACAGTCAATTTGCCTTTACAATGATACCCCGTTAACTTGACAAATTGTCTTTACGCACTCACAGCATACTCAGTCAAATTGTCTCCAACTCTTATCGTAACTACAACAAACTGCCGAAACTATAACGCTGACAATTTGTCTCGGTGATTGCATACACTCACAGTCACAGCGAGTTGGTTGTACAAACAATTACAACACACGTTTAAACAACTTAACAATACCAAGTCAATTTGTCTCCCGAAGTATTTTAATTACGCACACACATACAGAGCAACAAATATAATTTATCCCTAAATATTTCCAAACAAGTATCCACACACAAATATTCACAGCACAATTACGTCCAATCACTGGATCGTAATAACAACTTGACAAATTGTCAAGTAATGTGACCCAATCACTGGTGTCACGGCCCGCAGCTTGGCAAACTCCCAAGCTGAACAAAAATATCCAATCACTGGATATAAACAAAATAACGCACAACAGGCAATTATCGGCAAATAGTCAGAAATCACAATTCGATTGCAAAGATTATAAGTACACGACAATTTGTTCAAGACTTAGAAAGATAAAAACTGGGCCAAGAAAATGACAAATTGTCTTTGCTATATACACTGTAGAAGACAACTATTCATATCTGTAATACTACAGGTAAAATTCATCACATCGTTCCAAACCTGCTTTGTAAAGACAAATCGTTTATATTGTACCAACATTAGGAGTTTAAATTGACAATTTGTCCTATTTACACTACCAAAGATGAATTGTCAAGAAAAAGAAAATATCAAGTGACTACACAAAGCCCTCACACTCTTGTAGATAAAGCTTTCTATTTATAAAAAGAACACAACCTCTTACACTATAGACTGCATATTATTGAATTTCAAAGTTTTAATGGATCAAGAAATTAGAATTTTCTTATAACATTTTTTTAACATATAAATATAATACTAATTCTATTGACAATATATATTCATCAAAAGCAATTCTAGGAAGGGTAAAAATAGAAATGATTTCTTTTGTCTTCAAATGACTGTTCACTTTGAATGTTATGTTTTTTAGGGCTTGATTTGAGTAGGTTAAAAAAATACTTCCTTGTGACTCATTTTATTTAGATTGCAACGAACACATGCAAAATTACTCATTGGTTCTAGTGATGTTGGAATCATTCTTTATTATGTTTTCCACAATGTGATTAGTAAAACTAGCTAACAAAAATATCAACAAAATTGTAAACAAACATTTTGGGACAGAAGGAGTACAATATTTATTAGCATATTGTTCCATCTGCTTGTAATGTATATGGTTTAATGAACATGTAGTTAAAGGTATTCACATGAAGGCAAGAACATTGAACTTTAGTGTTTGGATGAGAAAATGGAAATGAGAGGTTGAGAAAGGAAGCTCTATATTTATGTAAATGTTTATAATTTTTCACTTAAATAAATCTTGACCTTTCAAGGCCATCTAAAATTTTCTTCAAATTTTCTTTAGGTATTAAATCATCAAAAAATTAGGTTAATCCCTAAAGTCCCAAGGCCCTTTTTCCATTAAAAAATCAATAAGTTGCAATTCCTGTAGCAAAGAGCAAAAAAAATGTATTAAATGTTTTTTTTCCATATCTAACCATAGGATCTTCTTATAGACTAGTATGAAAATGTGTGGAAGAAATTTCACAAACTTTGGCTTTGTAGATTGCAAAATATTATCATTTAAAGTGAAAGAAATGAGTTCTTTTGCATTGTACTCAATTACATTTTTTGGCTTTGAACCTTTATAACTTCTAATTTTTGCTCTTCTAATTCTGAATTTCTAATTTTATATGATATAAAATTGAGTTGAGAGTCTAGGAAAAAGATTCAAAAACACACACACTTTGTTTTCACTCATTAGAAAATTATAAAGTAGAAGTAGGTTCAAGATTGAAGGAAAATCTAAATTAATAGCTATAAGATAGAATTGAAATACACTAATCTCAATGGTGAGATTGTTCTATCAAGATATCTTAACTTGGTGAACCTTTTTTTCTTTTAAATTGTGAAAATTGAGGTAAGAAATGAATCTTACAAGTTATTTTTTCAAGAAGATGTTCTAATTGCCCGACAAAAAAAAGATTGTCTATAATTTTCACATAAAAAATCCAAATGGAAAAAATCAAAGCTTCCCATGTACATAAAAACACAATCTATATGAAGAAAATTTAAAATTTTCTTTTACTTTACAGAAGTTTTTTTGAAGTTTTTTTTTTGCCCACCAAACTAAAAAAAAGGTTTTTTTTGTGCTATAACTTTTGCTCTCAAACTCCTATTGAAATAAAAATTATGATTTTTGGAAAGCTAATGTGTTTTTCTAATCTTCATAAAAAAATATCCAAAAATCACAACAAATATTGGGACAATAGGAACTTGCCCAAAATATATTTTGTCCACCAAAGGGACAATGGGACTTTAGGAGTTCATAATTTTTCCCTCATCTTTACATGAGGTAATTCATTACCATAAAAAGTGAAGCATTCAATGAACAAGTTGTTTATAAACTTGAAAATAAATAGGAGTTGCTTTCTATCATGCTTGGACATTCCTTCCTTGTTTAAAATTTTTCTTAATTATCACTACAAGGGGAATTTTGTCCACAATGACAGATATTTGATAGAAATTTGTGAAATGGTCTGTCAATTAGGACGTGTTGATTCAAACATCCAATTGATAGATTTGTGTCATTTTATTGGTCAATTTTTGACAAAAATTCATCAAATTTCTATCACAAGATTGGAGATCTCCAAGAGGCCTTTTTAGCCTGGTTTTTGACAACATTGTCAAGAAACCAATTTTAAATCCAATTTGAATTTTTTTCAATTCCCATTTCCAATCAGATCCCCAACTAGATCCCCAACCTCAATCCAAATTATAATTATATTTACCTCCACCCCCTTTTGTAATTTCATATTGATAATGGTTTGACTATCAATATGGAATAATGCGATTCGTATAGACAACTAAGATCAAACACCTCGGATGGTCAACCGCCGACGATTTTTCTTCCAATATTTGATCTGACGGCAATGGAGGGGCTAGTTTTTTTCCAAATTCGATTTGACGGCGGAGGATTACTCAATTGGAAGCGAGGAGAACCTTAGAACTGGATGCATCTTTTTACCAAATAGTAAAGAAAATTGATGATTTCTTGGCCCATGGCCCAAATTGTTTCTAAATAATTAAGATAATTACCACTTAAAATAATTACTACTCAAAATTCATCTTCACATTCAAACATACCTTCAAAAGCCTCTTTTTACAAATGAGTTAGGAGAAGACAAGTGCTTTATACAAGGGTAGTAGTAGGTAAAGTAACTCATATGGGATACATAAATTGGGATTAGTCATTAGTAGGATCTCAACCGTTTATATTTATCTCAAAAGCAAGAATTTTGTTCAAAATGAAATTTCAGACTTCATTTAGGCATAGTAGGATACTTTTTTTTCAAAAAATTTTAATCTAAGAAAATTTGGGAAATAAATTTAAGTTTCACCTCCAAAAATCCATTTCAGATTTAGATCCTTCAATCAAAAGTTATGGACAAAATTCAGAGAGGATTTGGAAGGGACATTATTTTTTTACATTGTTTTTCAATTTTGTCTACAAATGATTGTGGGTGCTTAATTACCCACCCTTGGTAATTAATCGGACACAACCAGGTTCTAGGGGTTAACTAAATTCTAACCTAACGGGTGACTAAGCATAGGTCCATTGTGCCTTCCAAGCAATGGATCTTTTTTACTAAGTTCCTAATTTCCGCAGGTGACAACGGCGTTGCCCCAATTGACGAGGGAATAGTCCGGGCTAACCGTCCCCTACCGGCAACCTATGCGAACTACCACCGGATCTACCCTAATCTACGGGAATTTGAGGCTAAATGACCTTTCCTAACACTGAGGAGGGATCTCTAAGTCCCATCCATGATTTCCTAAGTTATTATTTCCTTAAGATGGTTGTCTAACTTGATTCCTAGATGTAAGGTTTCTTCCCTAATCTAACCTCGACTTTTAATTCAACTTAAATTCCAACTTAAGGTTGACCCTCAGTCTAACCCTTCGGTTTTGGCTATCCTGATTTCTCCTTTGGTTTCCTAACTTAACTGGTCTTTTGCTAATCTATTTTATCTTCCTTCTAATTTATCTTCCGATCTAATTTATCTTCTAATCTAATTTAATTTATATTCTAATCTAATTTCCTTTTCTTTTCTATACTAAGTGGATGTTACCTAAGGTAATTCGTATCTGCTAGTTTAATCCTTAATTCCTACTTGGATTATTTTGTTCTTAATCTAATTTTTCTCGACGTCTAATTTGTTCCAAATTCTAACCTATTTCGTAATCTGACTCCTATTCTAACCTAGCCTAACCTGGTCGTTTTGATGGCCAAATTCTACGCATAAGATGGGTGTAGGTAATTCTAATCCTAATCGATAAGCTCCTATGTCTAAACTTAAGATTCTCCCTAATTCCTATTTGCTAGTCGAGATTAACCACTAATCACAAGAATTAGTGCTATTTAAACAAATACGAGTAGTTAGACTAACAACGTACCTGATTGTTGGCTATGTTCGCAAAATCTTCTTCCGGTCCCCCGGCCACGTGCTCATACTCCATTGTGAATGCGTGTGGAAAAAAATGCCTACGGTTTTTACAAATTTAGAGAAAAGAGGTAGTCCAAGTAGGTGGGTTCCACGGGACCCTTTCTTTCTCCTTTCTCTTCTTTCCCCTTCTTTCCCTCTAGCACTATTTCACCAACCCTTAATTACGGCCTTACACCTATGACGCTAATTCATGGAAGTCTAACTACCCTCTTACGGCGTCATATGCGCGTCATCCTAATCCTCCTTCTAATGGCCGTGGGAAACTTTGGAGATTTCTGTGCACTCTAACCAAAGCTACTATGGATCACCTCTCTCCATTCTTCTACTACATCAATCTTCTTTCCTTGCTTCACCCTTATTGTCTTGGAGTGATCTTGTGGTAGTGAGGACGTGCGTGCAGGTTGGCGTTGGAGTGTGTGCTTTTTTCCCCCTTCTCTCCTCCCTTTTTGCTTGTTTAAGGCCCCTTCTCGTGGTGTTGACTGGCCCCCCCCCTTTTGGTCGATCTTCCTCTTAGGCTAGATGTTTTGTCCGTTCTATTTGAACTTCCAAACCCCCAAGGAAAATGGAAACCCAAGTCTCACTCACTTGATTCCGACGCTAACCCCCTATTCTAACCCCTTTTTCCTACACTAATCCAGACTTATTTTTCTTAATCCCCCCTTCTTTTGGATTTTTCCGTCCTCACTTTAGCCCCTGGACTCCCCACTTCAGTCCTTGGACTCCCCACTTCAGTCCCTAGACTCCCCAACTTCAGTCCTTGCGACCTCCCCGTTGGACCTTGCGACCCCCCCCGACGGACCCTGCGACACCTCCGACGGACCCTGCGACCTCCCCGACAGACCCTGCGACCTCCCCGACGACCCTACGACCCCGACGACCCTGCGACACCCTGACTAGACCCCAGCGACCCTGCGACACCCCGACGACCCTGCAACCCCCTGACTGGACCCCGGCGACACCCCGACAGCCCTGCAGTACCCTGACTGGACCCCGGCGACACCCCGACGGACCCTTGCGGTACCCTGACTGGGACCCCAGCGACACCCCGACGGACCCTTGCGGTACCCTAACTTTGGGACTAACTTCACTCCTTTTTTTGGGTTCCCTTAAGGGAACCCTCCCCCACAAACTTAAATCGGAGTCTTGCCCTTTTTTCCTCCCTCCGGTGCTTAGGGGGAAAAATACGGTTCTACAGAAATCGTGACACGGTGGTTGGGGCGACTCTTTTAACTTAAACTTAATCTCGGACGCTAAACCTTGGACTTTTCCGAGAACGTCTCGGACACTAGACTTTGGAACTAAGATACACGGGGGTTCAAAGCTTTGCCGTATGGTTGGTTTTAACACCAACTTTAGGATTTACGATGCCCCTAAGTTCAAAGCTCCGCCGTCTAAGACTTATTTTAACACGTACTTTAGGACTGGGTTGGGTCACAAGTTCAAAACTTCGCCGTTCCCCGAGGGCTGGGGTCCACTCACAACCAACAATGGAAAAGGTAACTATGGTCAGGACCTACTCATGAGACACATGCGCACGCAAGATAATGGTGGTCACGGGTAACAACCTCACATACCAAAGGCCCCCCAAAGCGGCATCGCCAAGGTACGGTGGGGGGTGACTTTGGGATTAGTACAAGGCACAAGAAGACACACGAGGGTAGAAGAGACCCGCTCGACTCACAACAAGAGCACGAGGTAAGGTAACAGGGCTCTTGAGAACCTTAAGAAACCTCGAAATGCAACAACAATGGAGCCAAAAGTGCTCCGAAAACACCGTAGAGGTTTTTTGGCTTGAAACGCCAAAAATTCCAAGATAACTCGGACCCATGGACCCAAAACAAGTATTGGGGGTGTTTTGGGAGAGAGAAGGGCCCCCTTTTATAGGTTTCCAAGGGCCCACTCCCCCCCTCGACGAGTAACCTCATCCATCTGGATTTTCATCCAAGTTTGAGATTTTCACCTAATTTTGGGTTTTACGCTGGTCCTAACCTCTAACTTTTGGAGTTTATCTCGGAATTGCAAATGGATTGCGCCAATGGCTTCAGAATGTCATTTTTAGCCTAAAAGACCCCCTACCCCCTATTTCTATCACAAAAAACCCATCAGACACTAGTGCCAACTTGAGCCAATTAAAAGGGTAAAAACCTAACTTTTGGGGTTTACCTCTTTTGGCTTGGGTAACTAGCTAGGGTTGTTGGGGAGGCTCTAGGGAGTAAGAAAAGGCTCCTTGATGTCTTCGTTTCGACTTCGTACGCTCCCGGGACGCCGGTCAACCCCGCAAAGATCGTGCCGTAATTATTAATTGGGGGGATGTTGTCAGTTTCGGCTGCTTCCCGCAATCGGAACACCATGAAATTTGTCGGGGCGCGTTATTAACATAAAAGATGCTAGTCTAATTTTTAGTGAGATTTTACCGCGGCCTGGGTATTTTCCATGAATTTCCCAACGTGGCCTTTGGCGGTTTGACTGCTCGGAAAAAGATCCTTTGGAGATCAGAAAAAACCGAGACTTTTTGGGGAACCTCTCATGGAGTCCCCCAAGCCACGTGCCAAGTCTTGGGCTATTCTGGCACACAGTTGGTGGCGAGGTAAAAACTGACTTCGGTTGAATCACCGGCAGTCAGAGAATCTTTTACATGTGAGGGAATCTTGGCGAATGGGTTTTGCCGTGGACATCCCGACATGTTCCAGATCCGAGAACACTATCCGGCGGCTGTGGATTCCTCCATGCGGCCTGTCTGGGACAAGTAACACCTGCAAGCTAACAATTTGGATTCCTAATGTTTCGTCGGTGGAATGGGGAAACTAGAACCTATCTTTGGAGATTTACATGGGGACCCCCCTAACTCTCCTAAGACTAATTTAGCCTATCATGGTCACATGCACTAGGTTTGGGCTATTTTGGGTAAGTTCCCAATAGCCCTATTGTTTCCCACTAATTACGGGTTCTAACCTATATACAAGTGGGTTTTATGGGTAATCTATGGATAAAAGGCTATTTATGACCAAATGCTATACTGGTACGTGACATACCTATTTTGGTTCTACACTCTTTTTTGGGCTTTTTGTAGTACTTTATACCTTAATTTGTAATAAACTAAAAAAAAAGAAAACAATGAGTCCTAAGTGACGAATTTGGGGCTCACAATGATCAACTAAATGATTGAGTTCATGATAGGAGGACAACAAGTTTGAAAAACTAAATGATTGAGTCCATGATAGTTCTTAAACATGTGTCGATGAACTAAATAATTGAAATAATGACAAGAGGACAAATATCAAACAGGGATCTAAAAGCATCGGCAAGAAACTTGAACGGCGTTCGATCGACCTCCCATGGCAACGCAAGTTCAAGCAGTTTCATTGGCCAACTCAATGGAGGCACCCAAATGTTCAAAATCAATTATTCAGTCTGGCTCCCTATTTAGGGGGAAGGCGCAATGGTTCATCCTTCACCATATACATGGAGGGGATTTAGGATATGTGAACATTTATGCTTCGCATGAATCTCAGCCACACCAAATCTTTTGGGAAACTCTATCTAGAGAGCTACCAAAGACTTGCAAATGGATTATGTTGGGAGATTTTAACATGGTAGAACGACGTGTTGACAAGTCTAGCTCGTGCGGGAAAACAATGACGGTCCTTGAGCTTCTACTTTTTAATAAACTTAAAGAGTCAATACAAGTATCAGAACCGCCTTTGACTTTACCAACTCTCAATCATTCATGAGATAATGCTAGAGGGACCGAGGGTGATAGGATCATGGCAGTGCTACATTTTCATAGATTCAACCACGGTCCATCAGAATATTTGCGAGTATCGAATTAGGGGTGATCACACGCGATCGGATCACTGCCCTATTTCAGAGATAATAGAACTTGCTAAACCTCTAAGCCATCCCAACCGTTGGGTAATGTCCTCAGTGCTCCTAGATGAAGCCAATCCAAGGATTAGACAAGTATAGCATTCAGCACCTCACTAGGCATCATTTTTTTTTAAACTAAAGAGCCATATGTTTTTACAGAGGCCATATTATCACCCAAGCCTATCATCATCAGCAAGCTGAAGAGACCTTATGTGCTATCCTTAATGAGAAAACCAATCAACTTTAGCAATCTCCCCAGTATCGGTGTTCTAAGGTGAGGTCAATACTATCTGCTCGAGTTTGGCCAACTTCGAAGCCAAGAAGATTGAAGGACAACAAACCCAAGTAAGGGCTAAGTGAAGACTAGTTGATAACCGACTATCATTAGAATTCTTCAAAATTGTACGAGTCACCTAATATAGCTTCTATCACCGAACTAAGGGACAACGAAGGCGCCATCAAATATGAGTGCAACGAGTTAGAAAATATTTGTACCGACTTTTATATAAAACTTTATTCAAAACAAATACTATCAGAAGATTCTTGCATGCATCCACAATAAGTTTTCAACCTCAATGGCACAACAGTTGGAAGCTTCTTTGACCAAAGATGAACTTCACCAAGCGCTGTCGCACTGTAAATGTGTACATAGTGTAAAAATGCATGGTAATACATTATTTCCATAGATTTGATTTTAATAATATAAAAATAAAGAGGACATCATCCTTAGTAGCTTCAAGATGACGCCTTCTCATGATGACATGAGCCATCTATATAAGAATAGGTTACCATCTTAGAATGCCACCAAACTTGAAATAGTTTTCTTTATTGTTTGTTATAGATTTCAGTATGTCGAATTGGAGGGTTTTTTCTGAGTCTCAGGATGAGGAGCCTCTACCAGAATCGGAGTTTGAGTTTTCGTTATCTCAACTACCGGCTCAACCTCTTCAGCCGCTAGGTTTTTCATTATCGCACGAGCGTCCTCAAGATGAATCTGGGCCTTCTCGACCGCCAAAACAACCCCGCGTGGAGCAGCGATGGCACGGGAACCTACAGCGTAGAGCTCGAGCACTAGTGATCCTGTTGCAGGTTGGATGTGTTGAACCTGGTACCCAAGAAGTGACATTCGAAGGGAGTTTTAAAGGTCCTAACAACGATCAATACTATTGTATGGTCAGGCCTATTAAAGGGAGTCGCGGTCACCAACGATGGTTAGAGGGGCCGGTCAATCCCTTGACAAAGGCGGACCGTGTTGAGTTTGTTGCTACCATCAAGCGAATTCTCAAGTTCTTGAAGATGGAGTGAAGTTTCTTTGAAGACTTTAGTTTTTTACCTTTGAGAAGACATTTATTTTATGTTAATTGTTTGTGGATTCCATTTTGGGTGTTGAAAATAGAGAAAGAAAAGATAGAAAGGAATTAATGAAATAGTTTTCCTTCCAGGTGAACTTGAAGTGAATTTCCTTCAAAGTTAAAGATAAAGAAATAGTTGTGGGGCCAAATAAGGGCTCAATTATTCATGTTGTAGTTTTGGGAGTGAGTTAGGGGCTGACCGCACTTGTTTGTGTGGTTAGAGTGAAGATAAGGTGGAGAAAAAGTGAACACTATTCATCTTCTCTCCCGTTGGGAGTTTAAGGAGAACCCAAATGTTTTGGAGCATTTTGTGTTGTGAGTTTGAAGTATTTTAAAATTAAATTTGAAGGTGTTGTGTATCATGGTGTGTAGTTTTCAAATTGATCTCACTTGCTTGATTTGGAGTTGTGAAGCAAAAATTGTGCTAGTTTGAGTGGAGGGAGGTTTGTTGTCTTTAAAATTAAGAGGCAGAGACTTCGGTCGATCATAAAAGACGGACAGGTTCTTGTTTTGCAATGAAATTTAAAAGGGAGTGTAGTAAATTGTGTTAGCTTTGCATGAAGCTATCATTCGTTCTGTTTGGAGTTTGTATGAGAAAGTTGTGAGTGTAGAAGCAAAGGAAGGTCTTCTGCCTTTCCCTTCTCAAGGCCGAAACTTTGGATGGCCATAGAAGTTGGACAGAGTTTTAGAATTGTATGAAATTTGGAGGAGAAGTAGATGATTATTTTAGCTTTCCGAAAAGATATCATTTAGTTCATTTGAAGTTGTAGATCAACAGAGACACTCATCCAAAGCTCAGCTTGGGAGTTGGAGTTGGAGTTGGAGTTGGAGTTGGAGTTGGGAAGACTTGTGTGTTTGTGTGTGTGTGGCTTGTGGCTTTGTAAATTTCATTTTATTGTTGCGGGCAGTTTGGTTCACACCAATACTAGCCTCATTTGGTGTTGTGGATGCAACGAAGTGGGGTTAATTGCCCACATGGTCGAGACTTTTATGTTGTTCCCACTGGTGAGGCAAGTTTGCTGGTCACCGTGGGTTTGAAATTTAGGATCCAATCCCTCGGACGGCTCAGCTCGTGGTCTGGCCGTCCCGTTTTACACGTCTGAAGCCCGTGGTTTCTTATCACCCTACCTTAACCTTTAGCCTATTTAGAAACACAACAGGATAGGACAACGAGTAGCAGTTTGATGATTTGAAGACTTGAAGATTTGAAGATTCGACAAGTTACGATTTATTTCAATCCCGAGCCATTTCTAGTCACAGCCAGAATCCTCGTGATTTTCCGAGGCAAACTCTCTCTACACGACAGCGCTATAGCAAATGGCTAAGGGCCATAGTCCGGGACCAAACAGAATCACAACTGGATTTTTTTGCCAATTCTAGAACTTGTTGGGGACTGAATTCATAAATATGGTAAACGCATCGGTTGCCCAAGGACATTTCCTAGCTAGTACGACCTATAGCACTATCGTACTTCTTTTTAAATCAGGTGATCGAGCAAATTTATCAAATTGGCGGCCTATTATGTTACTAAATGTTGCATATAAGATAGTAGCAAAAGCTCTACAAATCCGGCTACACAATCTTTTCAAAGACGTTATTGACCCAGAGCAGTCCACCTTTCTTCTATTGAAACATATATTAGCCAATATTCTTCTTCAATATGATACTATAGAATGGGCCAAGGAGTTAGACCAGGACCTAATTTTCCTTAAATTAGGTTTTACCAAAGCTTATGATGTAGTATTGTGGGATTTCCTCTTCCAAGCGATGAGGAAAATTGGTATTCTTGATACATTTTCATACTTGGTCATGATGTTGTTACATGATGCTTCAGCATCAATTTTACTCAACGGCAAATCTACCTCTCCTTTCACTATTTCTCGCGGAGTAAGACAAAGATGCCCATTGGCACCTTACCTCTTTTTACTCATTGGAGAATTACTATATATGGTAGCAATAGAAGAGCAAAGGCTAGGCAAGATCCAAGATATACAACTACTTGATAGCAATCTACGATAGTTAGTATCTCAATATGCTAACGTCATTGGTTTCTCTATTAGAGGTAGAGAAACAGACCTACAAAATACTATTGCTCTCCTCCAATGGTTTGGAATAGCTACTGGTCTCATTATAAATTGGACCAAAAGCATTGGATATTAGTTCTCCAAGACATTGAGAATTTGAGACCAATATGGACAAATCTCTATGAATTAACATGGTCCCTTCTAGTTCATTAACTAAGCTACTTGGGGAACTAAGCAAAGAAACTGACCTATTGGGATAATTAAAGATTCTCCTTGGCTGGTAGGGTTATAGTGGTCAATGTGGTCCTTCTATTGACTATACTATTTTATTGCAATTTGAAGTGGTTCTTTCACTAGAAGAAAACTTTGTTGTAGTCAACAAAACCACGTCAAATTGGTTTTGTTGACTACGCTGTTGAAAACGCAGTGAAAACACAAAATCTGCGTTTTTCTGCGTTTTCAACAGCGCAGTCAACAAAACCAATGTGATGTGGTTTTGTTGACTGCAACATAGTTTTCTTCTAGTGTTTGCAAGCGATCCGTGCAATACGTGGGAATCTTTGCAACTACTTATGGAGCGGGACCGAGTATACAACACATACCAGAGTAAATTGGAATGAGTGTTGTCTACCAAAAACAATAGGAGGGTTTAAATTGTTGGATCCTAAGGTATCTCGTATAGCTCTTCTTTCCAAATGAATACTTTATGCAATTGAACCAAGTATATCCAACCTTAAAATCCTCCTTAGATTTCGCATTAATGGGATGAAACCACAAACCAAGGGCGGCCATTGCCTATTGGTTCCCATCCCAAGCATGGCTCATGGTGAAGAACCCTTCTGTAATACATGGCTCACATATATGGAATAGAAACATTATAGCTTGGAGACGCATTATCAAATATATTGATCATGCTTCCCCTACAAATGCTGACGAGGTTTTGAATACTAGTCTATAGTGGTCTACTTATTTTATAGGAACTAATTTCTAATTCTCTACTTCACGAGCCAAAGATCTAGCAAGGTAGGGCCTCAAAACAATCACAGACCTATGGAATACGGACTCGAGGGCTTCACTTAGAGTATCCATTAGAATTTAGAAACCACATGTGAACAAAACTTTAGACCCCCTATATACTTTTTGAATTTTAAATAAAAAAAAATTAAAATTATATGAATAGATTTTCCTACTTTGAAAGTTTATGTTTTGAATTATTGATATTTTTATTTGTTAATAATAATTAGTTAAAAATTTATGAAGTAAAAAGATACATTGTAGTTTTAAGTAAAAAATAACTTTCACACTTCTATATTACATAAGAAAAAATTGTCTAAAAAATGAACAAAAAATTCCTAAAAATAACTCTCTATTGAAAGCTCATTTTGAGTTGAATATTGATTCAATGGTCATCTAAATGTATTCTCTATAATTATTTTAGTTGAAAAACATGCCATTTTAGTTCATTTTCAACCTCTTCTAGAAATCATTTCACATTTTATTTGAATTGGAAATTTTGGCAATAGAAAGCTATAGTCATTATTAAACAATGGTCAAAATTTTAGATTGAAATTATACTTTATTAGAAACCACTTGTTTGCACGTGGTTTGTTATAGTAGAACTAAGTACACCCCCTGAGGATATGGACAAGAAAGCATTCAAAACATGGTCAAAGCTCTCATCTAGCTTCAATTTTACTAATAATGAATTTGGCAAATGGAGATACCTCATCTTACATATTCTCCATGACTGGATGGTAATCCTAACCAAACAATCCGATTTAATCTATGATGGTCAATGGGTAGGCATTTACAATCAATCGGATGACAACCTTCCTATTATAAGATGGCAAGTTTATGACGGCCAAACTTCAAGCTTCAGCCTTCCTAGTTTTAGACTATTCTCATGTCGATAGAAGCCAAGATTGCTACAGTCGGCCAGTACTCCAAACTCGGAGGGGTCATTTAGAGTGTCCATTAGAAACCATGTGTGAACAAAACTTTGGACCCCCTATATATTTTTTGAATTTTAAATAAATAAAAATTAAAAAAATATGAATAGATTTTCCTACTTTGAAAGTTTATGTTTTGAATTATTGATATTTTTATTTGTTAATAATAATTAGTTACAAATTTTTGAAGTAAAAAGATACACTGTAGAACTGAATAATAACTTTCACACTCCTATATTATATAAGAAAAATTGTCTAAAAAATGAACAAAAAATTCCTAAAAGTAACTCATTATTGAAAGTTCATTTTGAGTTGTATATTGACTCAATGGTCATCCAAATGTGTCCTCTATAATTATTTTAGTTGAAAAACATGCCATTTTAGTTCATTTTCAACCTCTTCTAGAAATCATTTCATATTTTATTTGAGTTGGAAATTTTGGCAATAGAAAGCTATAGTCATTATTAAACAATGTTCAAAATTTTAGGTTGAAATTATAGTTTAGTAGAAACCACTTATTCGCACGTGGTTTATTATAGTAGAACTAAGTGCACCTCCCGAGACTCCAAACAACTGTCATTCATCCTCAAATCCTTTGCAAGAGTGATCTATAGGGGATTCGTTAAAAGGATTCAAGTTATGGAATTCCATAAGAACCGTGGTGGTGATCCAAGCCTCTTTTTCTTAGGAGATGGGTGATTGCAAGAAACACTTGTCTTATTTCTTATTCCCTTGCCCTTAAAAATTGGCTTTTTGCTTATAACTTTTGCTTTTTTTGTCCATTTGGCATGAAATTTGGCATGAAGATAGATGCTAAAGTTACAAACCTTGAGTGATTTTTTAAATTTAAAAAAAATTAGTTTACTATTTTTAACCTGCCCCCGATTGGGTGTCTACTTTGGCCATTTTGGGGGGGTTTAGCCCTATTTTTTTATCCAAAAGTGTGAATTTGAAGTCACAAATTAGATATGTTAGAGGTCTACTAACAATAAAAGGTCTGACGATGAGTTTTTATGAAAATAGCATCATATTGATTGCACTTATGGGGTCAAAGTGACCTTCCTTTGCGCAAAAGCTATGGGAAAAATTTTCCTTTATGAATTTTTGAGTGCAATGCAAGCGCAATCTTCTCTAGAAAAATGGATTTTCTTATGGAATTTTTTTGAATTTTTTTTGAATTATTAAAAATGAAAATCTCTACAAACCCCTTTTCTACTATTTTTTGCTCCCAATGGCTTTTGCAGTACTTCGTAGTAGTCCGTACTATTGCATAGTACAACATAGTACTAAATCAACGGTGTAGATCTGCAAGCACCTTCAATCAGCAGTGCAAATTTGTCGGGGTGCTTCTAAAACGTAGTATTTGTAGTATTGTATAATACTACTAGTCCTATGGCCAAAAAACGCAGTTTTGAACAAAAAACGTGAAATGTTTATTGCAACTACCCAGGTATCCAATCTTTGGAATTTGACTTTGGATGTTGGCTCTAGAATAATGGACAACCATTGCCTTCTTATACGACGCTTATTAGACGCCAACTCATCACCAAACAATGTCAACTGAAGTGCTCTATCCAATCAAAGTGGCCCAGGCATTTCCCTTCCAACTTCTTACCAAATTGGCGGGACTTATGGAACAAACTTAAGCTAGATCACTAAAGGAAGCAACATTCATGTGGTTAGTGTCACTACAAGGAAATGGGGGTAAATGTAACCATAGAAGAATGACTGCTTGTCCGGAACGGCTTGAATATGACTCGTGTTCCCTAATTGCACCAAGGGTTTGGGGTTGTCATCGTTAGAGTCAATTCAGAGTCACATTCGCGACTACAGGATGACGACTTAGCGGCAAGGAGTCTTCATCCACATTTTTACATCCGGAACGTGTTGTCTTTATTTAGTCCCGCAATGTGCTGCAAAACTTGTTTTTTCCACTTTAAATGCAAATATCTTGCAATCTATGCGGTCAAAAATTCTGAAATTTTTTCCACACTTTTTAATACTAGTTGGGTGTAAGATTCTACGATTAGATTTCAAAGAAAAACATTTTAAATTCTTTTTTACTCTTTGCTACAGAAGTGGTAGTTTTCAGTGTTTCTTTGGTAGAAAAAAGGCCTTGCTCCTGTAGGGGTTAAAATGATGCACTTTTGGAGACTTTTTTTTATTTTTTATTTTTCTCTATTTACTAATGCTTTTTTCAAAACAAAATAAAAAAATAAAATTAGATTGACAATGCAGAGGCCAAAAACTAAAATTTAGATGACATTTAGCACCTGTAAGAGATAGAAAAAAAAAATTTGGTTCTAATTTTTATAGAACTAGGTTGATAACTTTCACAATGTCTATGTTTCATCCATTGGTTTTTGTTCACAACACTGTTAAACTTCCAATTTGGACTTAATCAATTCCATTGTAAAGGCCATAGTCAAAAGTGACTAAATTGTGTAACTGTATTTTGACTACGATTTACTCTAAGGTGACTACATAATGACTTCAATGTCACTACTCTACTATTTTGATTGCGATTTACTCTAACATGACTATGTGGTGATTTCCACATCACTACTCTACTATTGCATCAACATTTTACAAATCCCACATGGTTTGTCTTGCCTCCTACCACCCCACTTATATAAAAGGCTTATTATTTGAACTCTTTGTATTCACACACTAAATGACTTGAAAATTGATTTGACACATATGCAAAATATAGTGTATTATGTATATGTATATGGTATATGATGTATGAATCATGTATATGGTGTATAATGTATGAATCATGTATTTGTATATGGTGTATGATGTATGGTGTTCGATATATGGTGTACTCATTTTGCACATTTCACCACAACTTGAAATAATACTTACATTTCCTAGATTTTAGAATATAATCTTAGATTTTAGAAAATAATATTCACATTTCCTAGATTTTAGAATACAATCTTAGATTTCAGAAGAATAATACTCACATTTCCTAGATTTCAGAGTATAATCCTAGATTTCAAAAAGTAATATTCACATTTTCTAGATTTTAGAACACAATCCTAGATTTTAGAAGAAAAATATTCACATTTCCTAGATTTCATAATATAATCCTAGATTTTAGAATATAATCCTAGGTTTCAAAATATAATCCTAGATTTCAAAATATAATCCTAGATTTCAAAAAATAATATTCACATTTCCTAGATTTTAGAATACAATCTTAGATTTCAGAAGAAAAATATTTAAATTTCCTAGATTTCAGAATATAATCCTAGATTTCAAAAAATAATATTCACATTTCTTAGATTTTAGAACACAATCCTAGATTTTAGAAGAAAAATATTCACATTTCCTAGATTTCATAATATAATCCTAGATTTCAAAAAATAATATTCACATTTCTTAGATTTTAGAATACAATCCTAGATTTCAAAAGAAAAATATTCACATTTTCTAGATTTCAGAATATAATCCTAGATTTCAAAAAATAATATTCAAATTTTCTAGATTTCAAAATATAATCCTAGATTTCAGAAAAGGATTTCATTTGTAACTACGGGATGACTTCAAAATGACTGGCCACATGGCAACATAGGTGTCATTTTCTTAAACTTCTTTTTTCTTTACTACTTTGGAAGTTTCATTCAAAACCCCATCCAAAATGGTGATAATACTATGGCAATCATTTATAAAAATGACTAGTCCACTATGACTCCAAGGACCAAAGTCACAGTGCAGTCATCTTTGTCCACAATGACTCCTATGCAGTTATTCTTTGCAATCATTTATACCTTGTTTTTCTTGTAGTGTGTGGCATAATGTTGTGGTGGTCCATTCATGGAGAGCTCGCATCAACCCCACCATTGACACCCCATGTAATTGTTGTACAAGCAATATAGAAGAGACTCCAATCCATAGGTTTTATGTTTGTCCCCATGCTTAGGAGGACTAGGATTATGCTCAATCGATTCTCCACCATATCTATAGGAAACAACTAGTAATAGAACCCCACGTCTAGTTCACAGCAACCCAATGTATCTTGGTGACAAGCTCCCAAGGAGATTCCGTAATCTCAAGCTCATTTGGTCTATTCATCAAGGACAAGCACTGTGGATTATGTGGATTGCACGCAACAGTCAAGTCTTTGCCAATGCAACTTGGCCTCGGATTAATCTTCAAAAGGCATTATAGGAGGCATTGCTTGATTTGGGGCGAGTAGCTCAAATGAAGATGCAAAATGGGATAAGACTTAACCCCCACTTTTGTAACAAAATTCTCACCAATTTCAACCACATTTGGCTCCAATCTCCAACCTTCGCTAGTAGGAAGGACAATAGGATGATTACTTGGAACCGTGTTAGCCCTCTAGTGTGTACTTTTACTATTTAGCTTCGTTGTTCCTTTTGTTTTGTTGTTCCTCTTTATGCTCATTTCTCTTCATTGGCCAACCAGTTAGGCTTCCCCTGTTGTTACTTTGGTTCGATTTTTAATGCAATGGGTTTCCCATTTGTTCAAAAAAAACAAAAAAAACCATTCATGACATGATAATGACATATGAGAATAATGACACATGAGAATAATAAGTCCTCTTCAATTGCGCCCCTGGCCTGAGCTAGAAAAGGTCTGATTGGAGAATCCTATTAATTAAACATCAAGTTCATTTAAAATGGTGAAATTTAAAGAGATAACACTCTCATCCTAAACTTCAGTTGCCACCTGGTTTAATTAGAAGGAGGCATTCAAATTCCTGTGAGAGTATAATTAGTTACTGTCTGAGCAATCTTCTCAATCATTTAGTTATTTGCAAAAGGTGGTTTTAGCAAGAAGAGCTAAAGGTGGTTCAGTGAACTCCAGTGCATCGGTATTTCGCAGCAACTCCAGTTCCGTATTCATGCTAAGCTGAAACAATCCTTTAATACATCCATTCCATGCATCTGCGGATCTGCACAGGCAAGAAATTGAAGGCCATGCCTGCTGGAGTGCTGGTGAAATCCTTTGATTCAATACGAAGAGAGATCTATCGCATGCACAAGGAAAATGGTAGATGTGTTATTTCGGAGTGCTAAAATGATTTGTTCGAGTGCTGTAGTTAGCAATTTCAAATTGTTCAGATGGGATATTATTAGTTCAGCATGGATCCATTCTAGATGGGGTCCAAAATCTCGATCTTCATATCGACGAGCTACCTATCGTTTCAACCAATTTTGTGCATGAGAATTTGACACTCTTGACAATCGAGCTGTGAAAGGCACTGGAGTCTATCCTCATTCACCATTGTGTGCTCATGAGAGCGCTTGAGCGCACTTGCGTTCTCTATCTCTCGATACCAAATTCATTCAACATACGTCCGTATCGTCAAAATGGTCAAAATGGCATTTTTCCAACGCTAGTTTGGCATGGAAATTCAGATCTACATCCGTCCTAAGTTTAGGGGCCTCGTTCAATTGAATGTGACAATTTTAGTATTATGAAACAGGCAAAGTGTTTCAGAAGTCCATTCGCAAAGTCGATGATACCATGTAAATTTACACGTCAATGGTTGAAATTCAAATAAGCTCTAGGTCTACATTATATTACTTCCAAACATGTTCCTAACAGAGCAAAAGCTTGCGCACATTGATACATCTTTTCTAGATTGATTCTAAAGAGTACGAGCGAGGATGAAAGTAAGCCATGCCCTGGAATTACGGGTGTCTGCCTAGACTTAACGAACCAAGAAGTGAGTTCCATAATCCTGAGATTCTCTGGAGATGATAAATAAACATGACATGAGGGCCAACTAGGAAGCAATATTTCCAGTTTCCAGACATTCGAAGTGCTGAATCATCTTTCATGTACTCTAGTTCCAAATAAATTTGCGAAGAAGGACGTGAATTTGGATTCGATCTAAGAGACAGGAACGCATGTGAATAATTTGAATTAGTTTTAAAACATCGAAACTCATGTTCCAAAAAGCATTGGATATCACTCTATGATGCATTTCATATTCCATCCGGATTCCAGATTTGATGGACTCCGTTTTTCCTCGGCGAAAAGCATGGTCACGCAGAATGACATTTCTAGCTCAACACCAACATCAATCACATCAATTTGAAAAACAATTCGCACGAGTGAACACACAAAACAAATAAAAGCGAGATACGAGCCCCGCATAAAATCAGTCATTCGTAACCATGAGATGGACATAAAACATTACTCAAACTTGTGTTGCGCATGAGGACATCTTTATTGTTGAAAATGAATGAAACCCAATGCTTCCAGCCAAATAAATGGCGCCTAATAAGGAGCGCTTCCGAAACCCAACAGTTCGGATTCCAGTTTCTATCGCTCCAGATCATTCATCTGTAACCAACGTCGACGTACAAATGTACTCTGCCCTCTGGACAACGGCTGCCGAACCGAAAGCTGTGCGACCGGTGACAACCACGCTCAAAGAATTCCCACACCCATTCAGCCAGATTATAAAAAGTGTTGCCCATCACCGGAATCTTCAGACTTCAAGAAATAAATTTAAAATAAATTCCCTCCCATTCGACTTGTTACAGCGCACTTATAGCCAGCTGCTACATTCTTATTCACCCCTGACCCAATCCTACTCTACTTGGCACTACTCTACGGTTGGATCATCGAAAAAATTACACGGGAACAGCGTACCTAAATAAATCGACTACTATCCATGGCCACAATATCATGACCACCAAAGAATTCCAATCAATCGTCTACACTACTAAATTATTCTGACTTCCTCGCAGCTGCATCCCCTCCTACCAGGTGATGGCAACTTCGAACGCACTCAATGTACAGTACAGGGACCACGTCAAACATCTGCCAAGTCCCAAGAGACTTCGCAGATCTCAAGAGACGTTGAAGTGTCGAGAGGCTTGGCAGAAGTTGGAAACACTAAACCTGACCAAAGGACGCTCGCAATACTCTCAGCAGATGGACAGCACACCTACATATGTTATTTCACAACTCCAACTTGAACGTAAAAACTAAGCACATCAAGAAAAACTGAGCTTAGTTGTTCTGCTTCGTCCAGACACCCTTGGAAGGTACACCGTTCTGGACCACGAACAGTAAGTAGTACGCGGGAGGGGCGATAGTGTTGCCGGAAACAGCGGTGCACGTCACGGAATACCCGCCGCCAACCCTCACAGGCACGCTCGTCCTCAGCTTCATTAGCCTCTGGCCCTGAGAAAACGCATGCGTGGTGAAGGGAGCGCTCCTTTGGTATACATCGACACCGCCCCTCCTGGCTCCAACATTGAAGGTTACAGTAAACACCTGCTTGTACTTGAGAGCCCTCGGGTAGTTTGTGATGCCGGGCCTATTTCTGCATTCGCAATTCGCAAGGAGACTCGTTAGAAACCAATCGGTCATGGAATTCAAATAGCTTACTAGCCAAAACAACCACGATCAAGTCAAGTACATTCATGAATGCCAACATCAATTCAACGATCTCAATTGAAAGAACTTCACTTCCTGCAAAATCTAGTAACGGACGAGTATACAATCTTGACAAAGTGGGGAACGCTGTATTGTCGGATCTCGATCCAAGCTAAATGCATGAGTAAAACGATTTTGAAAACTTCTGTACAACGAAGAATACAATGACTGCTTGTACTTTGATCGATAAATGAGGAGATTTGAAACATACCCAGCTTGCAAGTAGGGCGGTGAGAAAGCCTCCACACGCAGTTCCGTGGGGAAATCTCCAGTGTAAGTGTAATACTGGTGCGTGTTGCTTCCCGCTACGAGAATCCTCCCATCTGAGAGCAGGCTCGCGGTGGAGTGATACATACGAGCAATGCCCGTCTTTGCCAACGTGGTGAACCGTCCGGTTCCCGGAGAGTATAGCACGGGGTTCAGCGCTGGATTCCTTGCTAGCCCCCATCCATTGTACCCGTTCTGGGCTCCGTTGATGATGAGCACATCTCCCGTCGGCAGATTGATCATGTCGCCCATGGTACGCCGGATCGGCATGTTGATCATCGCCCACCTGGGGGCTCCCGCCGTGGCCACAATGCGTCCGCAGCTCGCTGACGCCGGGGCGTTTACGTTCCCGGACGCCCGCGCGCCCGCACTCGCGCCACCGCATACTAAGATCTCCGCTACGCCGAAGTTTTGGTTCCAGTTCAAGGTAAGCATCACGGCGGACCCAGCCGACGGGTAGTTTCTAGGATTGGGACCCAGCTTGGGATAGTTCCGGACGACTCTTCCCGCGTTCCAATTAAACTGCACGGAGTTCTGGTTGGCGAACACGAACAAGTCGCCGTTGGGAAGCAAAAACACAAACGGATAGAGGTTGTCGGACCCACCCAGCATGCCCAGATTGAAGGAGCCTTCGCCAGCCTTCCGTTTTGGGTAAAACTCGTACGTCGCCGTTCCGCGACCGCCCATGATGATCTGTCGAACCCCACTCTGCAACAGCTGGTTGGAGGAGTACCAACGACCCAGGTTCAAATTCTCACCCAGCTCCACCCAGTCGCAGTTCCCGTTGGCGGCGCAAGGCGTCAGTGTTCGGATCTTCTTGTTCCCCTCGAAGTCCCCGCCCGTCTGCACCAGCCTTCCGTTGTCGAAGAACTGACCGGAGGAGCACCAGGTGTCTGTGAATATGAATAGCGCGCGCACGGCGCCATTAGCGGGATTCATCATCACTGAATGCGCGTAGCAGTCCGTCTTGGAAATTCGCTCCAAGGGCTGCTTGCGGCATCGCCCACCGGGAAGTTTGATCTGAGTTGGGCCAGTGTTGGTCCGGTCCAACAGGATAGCCGTGTCGAAGTGCGTGATCGCGGCGTGCATGGTGGCAATGCCCGCATTCCTCTGAATAACCTGCCAACTGCCCTGCCCAGCTGCCAGCGTCAAGCATTGCAGCACCACCGCAACCAGGAGAGCTGCATTGATCGACCCCATTGTCGATTCCTTCTCAGGACTATCAGACTCCCAGAATCGCAGTTCTTTCAAGCTCCCTTACTGGATCGTAGGACTCTGGAACTCGAGCAACGCACTCAGAACTCCAGGAGAGCGGGTAAAAATATTGGGACAGATTGAAAAGAGTACAAGAAGAAGTGGAACCTGCAGAAGTTAGTACGTACAAAAAAAATAGCAATGGAATAGTACTCGACACCAGACTTGAAACAATGTCTGATAGGCTATTCGACAATTGCGTGTCGATAAAATTTGAGCAGAATGATAACGGGAAGTCCCCGCACTCAAACGCCGTCTGAGAACCAGACGGTGGCAGAGAGTGGAATAAACGCTGCGATCACAGAAGTGAATAAGTACTCCTACGTTGGTAGCTGTGTTAGCAGAAGAGCCAAAAAATTTAGAGTCCCGTTCACCAGATTAGCGGAAGGATCGGGTGACTCCGCTAAACTTGGTTCGCGTAACAGTAACAACGCGGGTATCGACGTGTTGACTCTCAGCACTCAGCAGAGTAGATCGCTACGACAGCTATTTTACGGTGGTAAACGGCTCTCTTCTCCTGACATCAGCGTCTTTTTCGAGCTCTCTAGGGGGAATTGTAGTGGGGAAAATCTTAATTTTAGACCCTTTTTATCCCCGAGAATAGTTTTTTAAACTTGGCGTTGGATCCCGATTGCATGCTCCCTGGCTTCGACACCTTATCAATACTGACTGGCTTGAGAGCCTCTTCTACAGTTCTGTTTAGCTATCTGAAGTGTATGTGAGCTGTACGGGGGGTAAATAGCGCATTGCACTTGAGACAATCCGTGGATTGTCAGGCTTTCGGAGGTACCTTTGGAATGTATCCCGCTTACATTATTAAATTATGTTCGTACATGATCTTGGGAATAATGGGAGTAGATTCATGGCAATTAGCATACTTGGAAGGAGCTTTCAGCATTGCGTGACAGTTGAAGGCCTTCAGTTCAAATTGAAGGGGGTAGGCAGGGGTGGAGGTGGGTTGCTGGAGGAGGTGATGACGACTTCTTCAGGGCAGTAACTCGTTTGTTTGGTATCATCGTACTCGTTAAACCTGAACAGCCTTCGCAGCCACAAAGTGACTTGATGAATGGCTTTAAGAGAAACCGTGCAAATTAAGAATTCATGAATGCACCTATTCATCCAAAAAGTTGATAATTTTGATTGACTCCCTCAATGATTCTCCTAGTTCTTAGCACCAGTTGCAAGGTTAAGATAGCATTATTTCGAGAGAGTGGCACTTCTTCAATGAACCCATCTAGAATCCTGAACCCTATAATTATCCATTCAATTCCTAGTTTTGTAACCTCTATGTGATCAAAGTTCAATGTAATAATTTTGGATCTAGAAGAGCACCATCCATGGGCCATTGGAAGCGACTCTGAATGTATATATTATCATCTTTTAAATGGCGTGGAAATAGAACGTGAGATTCTACAATTGAAATCACAAAAAAAAAACTCTTTAAATAGACTCAAGAATATTTAGATTTCAATTTTGGACAGCCACAATAGAGACCATTAGATGCTTGCTAAGAGACTCAAAAATTTGTGCCCTTTTTTGCCAAAGAAAATAAAATCCTGTTCACATCATTCTCTCCCTTTACCTGAATAATGTCCAGTGTGATTGTGTGAAGTCCCATTCCTTGCCCTTCTCCTCAATTTTCGAAAATCTCATCATTGCCTAAACACTTCCCCTCACCACTTCTCTCCTCTACTGTACTCTACTAAAGAGGGCCTCAGTACAGTACTTCATTATCCGTCTCTCAACTCTCTTTTCAAAATTGATTCCTTCACACGAGATCTGTTACGCTACCTACTCGGGACGTAACGTAAATAGCCCCCCAAAAGATGCCGGCGTGAAAGAAATGCGACGTTTTTGCCGCCCTGCGCTTCGGAGCTCAGCCGAGCAAAGGGGCCGGCATCATGTGATCAATCCAAGTCAACGCCGAGCCAGCCCAGGCGGGTTCATGGCGATGGAGTTAAGAAGTAGTGTGCAGTGTGCACAAGAGGAATACCAATGATGGAAGCCTTTACTTTCCCTTCCAGCCATGCAGGACGACAGCAGCTAGCCCAACGGAGCCCTGCAATACATGCACAAAAGCGACGGAATGAGTGGTTTTTCATTTTTTGAAAAAAGGGACTTCTTCTAGAGCAAGCAAGGTTGGTGAATGGGGAGGCATTGAAGGATCCAGACAAAAGCCTCGCCTTCGTAGCTGTCCGCGAGCGCTCCACAGTCGTCACGCACATTGCACAGGATGTTACTGTAGTGCGAGAGCGCGGGCGTTGCATCCCGCATTCAGGAACTTATCTCATCCGGAGCGGCCTTTTCTCCCTCGAACTGGCTCGGAGCTCCTCCGTCCAGCTCCTCCGTCCACATTAACCATTGAAGTTGCAATTCATCATTTGCGTACAGGATCGGAGGGGAACCACAGTACGCTGGCATAGAGACTCTTCAACGGAGTTCGCTGAAACTGCAATACTCTTCTTGGCCGCTGAACGATCGATAGGGGTAGTCACACCTTCTTCACCAAGCAAACTTCCCAGCAAAATGAGAAGTAGAAAAAATGAGAAGTTGGTGAGAGAAAAGAGTCAATGGGGGAGCAGTGCGGCATGAACAAGTTGTTTGGTGTGTCAATAGTGCAGAATGTGAAACTGCAAAGAATGGTTTATTTGCAAGACTGGATGGGTAAGTTTGCTTGGTTCAAGGATCCAATTAAACAAGTTGGAGTACCTGGATCCAATTAGACAGTAGCAACTAAAGTAAAAATTGTAGTGGAGGGGTGAAACTACAGAGCATAGGAGAATATGCTTTGCTTGTCAAAACTTCTGAGTGTCCATTGGAGGAAAATTATTAGTGTGGAGAAGATTTCACAACATGAATATATTCTACCATGCCACCATGGAGAAGCCAAACAGGAGTCGCTATGTCCTATTTTTTTTTTGGAGAATGGACATGCAATGACAAAGGTAAAGACTACCCGTAATTCTTCACCCAATTCCTTGAACTTCTTGGTGTATTTCCATGGAGGCTTGACACATTGCACTTTCACCAAGTTCATTGACAAGAAGTTCTAGGAGGGAACTCAATTGTGACTCCCATCAATATTTGCAGCTTGAAGACTCAATTACACACTAGTATGTCGACTTGTCGAGTGCCATTGCCTTCTAACCAAGGCATCAACAATGGAATTCGCCATCTGTAAGGCTTAGATAGTTGAGCCATTCAAACAGTCACTCAATTACATGTTAGTATGTTGTGTGCCATTGCCTTTGAACCTGGGTTGTTCACGTCACGTCACGTCCGGATGTCCAGACGCATGTGAGGATTCATCCTGGCGTTCATCAAGATTACAAAAAAATAAAAAATAAAAATTGATGACCTGTCCGTCGATTGGTTTGCTCCAGGGTGACGAACTGGCCATCAAATTTTTATTTTTTTTGGGCTGACGGCAATACCGACACGTCAGGACGCGTCATGACATCCGGATGTGAAAAGCCCACGTCACGTCCGGATAGACAACCCTGCTTTGAACTGAGGCATCAACAATGGAATTTGCCATCTATGAGGCTTAGATAGTTGAACCATTCCTGACAATCAGCTTCATTCACGTCACTCTTTTAGATTGGAGTTACCTCTCTTCAAGATTCTTCTTTTGTACCGTTGCCACGACCATTAGTATGACACTTAAAATTGTTACAAAAGTAACAACTAAGCCTTCTTTAACCTCCTTTTATGTGGCCATTTTTCAATCCTTTAAATTTAATAAATCATTAGTAACACTCACGACTCACATTTAATATCATGTGTTCCTATCAATTTTTGTATTTGTATTTGTATTTTTAAATTTGGCATATGAAAATAGAAAAATAGAAAATAGAAATAAAATAAAAGTGAAATACCAAAAAACAAACAAAATTTTAAATGTAACAATAAAATAAAGGTAAAAAAAAATACATTTCCTAGAACATCCTCTAGAACAAGCAATAATCTAATTTTGTTAGATTTGAACCCTTAGATCATAATAGATGACATTTCAACTTGTAACCATATCAATGCAAGGAGCTTCTAAAATAAATTTTTGACATCAAAAGACCTTATGTAAAAAATAGCAAGTACATAAACTTTGCAAGATACATGAATGTTATTTAGCCAAACAAAACACGAATGTTTTGAAACAATCTTTTTCATGAAAGAATAAAATACTTCCAAAGAATGCAAAAAGTATCTCACTATCTATCCCTTCTAACTGTAGGAAAACATAAGCAAATAGTGTCATATGAGAAAATAGTTGAAGAGTATTGAAATTTTTCCAAGAGGCTGAGGGGCTCACCTACACCCATCCACAAAACTACACAAAATCACAAATCAATGTAAAGTTATTAAGGTGCAACAAGTGTCTTCAATCTACAAACGTATGTTATAGCTTTTACAAATAGCAAAAATTATACCAACAATTAAACAATACTACCACATTAGCTAAAACTATCCACTTGGTTGCATGTAAGGCATTATGATGGAGTTGCCATATTTTCTAATTCCCAATGACTACTTAAACTCTCAAAGTACAAACCAAATAGTTTTCAAACAACAATAGCAAATATAGACACTCATGAACCATAGTAAATTAGTAATCTCAAAGAGATTCAATCAACCACAAGCCACAATAAAACTTGCCTAATTCTATTGAAGTGTTGTATCACAACAATTCAAAAATACCATCTAGCCTGCACAAGTATAAACCCATTCAATATAACTGACAACTTAGTAAACCGATAAGATTGTTCAACCATAAATCTTAGTTGTTAATTGACCTCCAAATCCAATTTATGATAGAATAGAACCATGACGAATTGTAGTATATATAACCTTATTAGCCATGAGAACTATAAAATCTTCCATGAATCCTTATAATTCATTAAAGGTCGGAGTGTGAGATTTACTAATTAACCGCAAAAAAAATTTGTATATAGCTTTATGATGGCAAATGCTTACCTTGTAATTGTCAAAATAACATCACAATTATCTCTCTTCTATCCAAAAACAAATAGAAAAAGTGTAAATCAAAAATAATTTAAACTAGACAAATATTCATGGTAAAGGTAAATTAAAGTATTGTCTCAATGTGGCAGTGGTTGCAATATTCTATAATCTGACAACTATAGCCAAATGGCCCTATGACTCTCCACAACCAATTTTATAATTTACATCCAATTTTATAATTTCCAACTTGACCAAAAATTCAAAATTCAATATCTCTTGCCCCGGCAATCCGGCGGTTTAGGAGATTTTGATGTACATCACAAATAAACAAACAAATAATTCATTTTAAGGAGTATGAATACTCATGAACAAGTGACTTGGCTACCATCTTTCTTTCTTTTCTTTTTTGAAGGTGGTTGGTCTCTATTAGAGAAAGACAAAGAAGAAAAGAACTACAAGCTAACCTGGATCTCAAGTTGGAATGGGAGGGAAGGGTAGCAATGATAGTGAGGGTGGGAGCAAGTTTTTACTTGGACCTATGTGCATCCATCTCTTTTCATTTCCGCTTACTCATGGGTTAAGATTTTCTAGAAAAGTCTTTCTAGACTCCATTTGACCTAGCATGGCCCTACGAAGTACATAGTTATATTCTATATAATAAAATGTTTTTCAAAAAGACATTTTTGTAGGCCCCTAAGAGACGTTTTTCTAAACTCTCTATTGCAGCCTTGCTTAAGACTTGCCCAAATTCTTCACTATGAAGATGGCCTCCCTTATATAGTGGCTTTAAATGCAATATACTAAATTCTCATGATCATATTTTCTACTAACTGATTAGTTAGTATGTGTAAATGACCTTTAAATATGTAGTACCAGTATAACTTGATAGCACTACGTACACTAAGGTGTAGGAATGAAATTCCATGTAGAATCAAAGTCGTAAATATACTTTTATATTTTCTATCTAGAGTCAAAATTGCCTTTGTTAAATTCACAAATTCTTTAGGTAATTGAAGAGAAACTACATTTAAAAAAATAGCTTTATTTTGTTGTTAATTTATAAGCAACCAAAAGTTTGAGTTTATTATTAAAAATAGTTTTCCAAGGATTGCAAACTTGCCTCCCCAACTTTTCATGAGTTGGGCCCAAATTTATGTTGTGCAACAACTCTGATTTTTAAAAAACAAGTGTTCTTGACTAATGTGCAAAAAATCAAAATTTGTTTTGTCTCATGTATTGGTTTCGGTTGATTGTTGTCTTTGTTAGAAGTTTTCCTTAACAATGATATTTTTGTACAATAATATCTTTCATTTAAAGTTCAAGAAAATAGCAAAAAAAAAAATAGCAATTGATAGCTAAGATTGATTGGGGTTTCAAAAAGTTGATGGGGGTGTTTAGTTTGGATTAACAATGTTAGTAGTTTACGTATAAAGGACAAAATCAACTCCCTACTTGGTCAAATCTTTTAGTGCTCTATATTAAAATACACATTTCAAGAATTTGATTTATATCTCATTTAGTAATATATCTCTAAAATATGTTTTCAATATTTTATAATTAAAAACATCAATAACATACTATGGTATTTTGAAATAATTTCTTTCTAAAAATCATAATAATTACAAAAATTACAAAAATTACAAAAATAGTATGAGAATTTTATGAGAGTTGAAGATAATAATGATAAACATGTTATAATTGTTATACTCCTTGAGTTCATACCAAGAAAAAAAGAGTAGAAAAAGTTCAAAAGTGATGTATTTTAAGCTTTCGAAATACTACCTTCAAAGTGTCACAAGAATTATAATTCAAAAAGAAAACAAAAATTAAAGTGGAGTCAAAAACAGATTTTTGAGTTGAGCTTAGAAGCATTTAAAGTCAAGAACTACATGAAAATTGAGGTTTGACTTTCAAAATGCCCCTCCAATTAGCAATGTCCTTTACCCCTAAAAAAGTTGGTAATAAATCCTATCACTTAATTCCCTATTTCATGGATTCTAAAAATTGATTGACCCCACTACTTTAGTTGACACAACTATTGCAGGTCATTACCAAACTTGAGACATCAAAACCACATGTACAGTGGTGCATGTAATCATATGTGCAAATTTTTGAAACATTGTGGGGACGGACAACATATTAAAAATAGAAAACATACATTTCTCTTATTATAATCTCACAAAACTTATGCAATTTTGCACTCAAAATTGGTATGCATGCTAATAAGCAAGCTCTTTAAATGTCTGTACGGTTAGATTTTGAAAAAAAAACAATTTGCTTCAATGGGGATAACTATAAGCCTGTGCTCTTTTTTCATAGTCAGAATACACTTGAAAAGGCTTGGGCATTTAGGGGTTAAGACTGTTGATCAATTCCTGCTGCCAATGATCTTATCTTCGTACCGGAATTCGGGATCGTGAACATGGGATGACAGAGATCTTTTCTTTGAGTGAAGCGAAATGGAAAGCACGAAAAACTACTGCCTGAGTGGCAATCGCCGCCACAAGTTTTCCGGAACGCCACGGGTGCTCGGAACTTAGTGGACAATCATTTGTGAAAGTTCAACGTGGAAATTATGTGGAATAATTTATATTCAAAATTTGGTGCCACTCACTCCAAGTGTCTTTTGGTGCTGACTCAATGATGCTCTTCTTTATAACAATAGATCTATTGGAAGAAAATTGGATTCCTTACTACATTTTGTAATTGGTATGAGTTTTCTTGACAATCTCTTCAAAAGAAAACACATAGTATATTCAAGTTTTCACCAAAATTTATGATAGATTTATGATATTATGAAGATAATTGCCTTCATCTACTCAAAATATACGGAGTACAAGATTGACTATTGAGGTAAATTTGAGGTGCAAAAACTGGACGCAAATGAAAAGCTTTGCTTCGATGGTAATCAGCCTAACATTGAGGGGTCAACCCTGAAATTAAAGACTGTAACCTTGCAGATATACGGAAGGCTGGAACCATTAACTTATCGCCGTGCAACGACATTCATGTGGGTTTGCAAAGGACTGACAGTGTGGAATGGTTTTGCTAATTCTATCAGAAGGTGGACTAGTATAGTAGTAGTAGTAGTAGTAGATGTTTTCTTTTTTTTTGTGGCAGGGGTGCAATTTATCACAAAACCTGCATCGGATGTGAATGACAATGGTATAGGATTTTGAGTTTGTTTGTACTGGCTAGCTAGCTAGCATTTTGCCAATTCCGTCCAACTCATGGCCAATGTTTTGTCCAAATGTTATCATTATAGCAACCGCTGTGTAACACAAATGAATAATAAGAATGGTTTCAAATAGCAGCAACAGCGTCTTCATCCGTCCGTCTCGCCACATGAACGACGGATCTTTCAAAATTCAAAACAACAACGCTGCTTGGTAGGTGATCGACTGCAGTGGGAGGCAGGTGGGTTTGCGAGTTGTCATGACTCATGAATGTGGAAAACCCTGGCCATCATATTGTAACTTATAGATAGATAGAAAGGGCGGGTGCCGGAACGAAACCCCACTGCAGGTCAGCCAGGTGCCTCCATTGGAGTTCGTTTCGTGAGAAACGCAAGTGCTGGTCTGCTGGATCATTCATTGTCATTGTTGCCACTTCACTTTGAAATTCCACGCTGGGTTCAGCAGAAGTTACGCTTCCAGAAGTTATAAATGGAAGGCAACAGCAAGTGGAGTGACGAGGACAGCGGAAATGGAAGGGCAACTGACCGAACTTGCGTTTCCAGGGATGCTGGAGGGGGGAGGGAGTTGACATTGGCCCTCCAAGTTCTTCGGTCCATCCTGTAGACAAACGTAGAAACTATTTACCAGGGCTTTGTACTATACAGGGCTCCGAACTGGTAAACATGGTCTACCTCTGCTTCCCCACCAGTGTCTTCCCTTTCCCTATCTCCATCAGGCCAGGGAGAACTGACCCCCTCGCTCGGCCCTGCAGGCAAACCCTGGAATTATTTATTTTCTGCACATGAATTCTTTTGTAAATTTTGAATTCATTTTTGTGATCAGAGACCCCGCATTAGCTAGGTGAGGTCAAGAGTATACTCTAGAACGGCCCAAAATAGGGGGCATTTTTTTTTACTTGCACTCCTGTAAGGCCGAGCGAGGGGTCAATCCACCCTGATCTCTCCATCGGGATGAAGGGGAGCACAGATGGGGATAGGGAAGAGAAGCTCCCACTCGTAGTTCCCTAAATTTTCAACTTATTGCTAAATAGAGGTAGGGAGAAGTCAAAAGGGAACCATAGAAATAGTAACAAGGCCAAATGAATAGTACTTCCATGAATCAATGAAGCACAACTCATGTTGGAAAGGTGGAAAGTGGTTTAGGAATTACTCCACTTAAGTTCCCTATCCATCATCCCATTTAGGGAATTTGGACCCTTCCTCCCTAAATTTTTAGAGATAGGGAATGTTGGTGGGGGAATTTTCTTCCCTATCCGGATGAAAATCATTCGGATAGGGATAGGGAAGCCATTGGTGGGGATGCTCTTGAGTCTTGACCCCTAAAAAGATCGTGAATATGTTTTCACCAAAAACACTCCAAAACTGCCATTTCTAGTACAAGTACAAAAACAAATTTTAAAAAACATTTTTGAAAACATGTAACTATAGGATCTTGTAGTACGTTGGTTTGAGAATTTGTAGAAAAAAATTCAGAAATTTTCATTGTGTAGATTGCAAGATATTAGCATCTGAAGTGACAAAAATCTTTTGGGGGGCCTACAAAAAAACTAGACAATTGCACTTCACAAGGTCACATTTGTATGAAAAAAATGTTCAAAATGGTTGTAATTCTTTGGAATCATTCTTCAAGGTAAGTTGGCTATATGCTTAAAAAAATTTTAATCATTTGGAATTCAATACAACATATGGGGAAAAAATAGTAAGTAGAAAGAATTAGAGAGTGAATCAAAATACAAAATTGTTAACAATTTATTTATGGAATTGAAAAATGCCAATCCCAGTGGTTGTAATGTTGTAATAAAAAATCTACATCCTATGATTATATTTTTTCAAAAAATACTGAGTTAAATATTGAGTTAAATAAAGGACTTCAAAGTTTATCTTAGAGAAGAGATTCCATAACTATCCACAAACTACCACAAACTAAAACTATCCTCGTAACTTTCATCTCATTAATCAAAATGGAAGTATTCAAAGCTTTCCATGTATTTATAAATCTAAAGAATTAGTTTCAAATTTTTTTATTTTTTTAAAAAGTTATTTTTAAAGAAGTTATTTTAGTTGCCCAAGTTGCTTACTTAGGAATGAAAACTACATACCATACAATAACTTTTTAACGATGTACTCAAAAGTTATGAAAATTGTTGGGCCTTAAAGCTACTCTTTGGAAAAATGTTGGGTAAAAATTTCAAAGAAAAAAAATAAAAATTTCGTCTATAGTAAAGTGCCAAAAAATTGCTATGTTGCCAAAAAATTCAATTTGGTCCTTCAGGGGGTTAAGGACAAGCTAACTACCATGGAAATCATGTTTTTAGGTATAGCATGAATCATGTACTTCAAACGTAACAAAAGCACTCATTGGAGGTCAAACTACTATGCAAACCTCCCCTCTCTGTACAAAATTCCAAGGATGAACATATGCACTTTTGTCTTATGTAGAAGGATTCTTTCTCATCCATCGGACTACTTTGGTCTATAATGTCCTTATAAGATTAATGCGTGAGATTCATGGCTGGGCAATGGCTTGGGCCAACAAAATTTCGACCTTCTTTGAGTGGTACCATCAAGGTAGTTCATTGTTGTGAGCATGGCTAGTGATCTATGGAAAAATCATTTTGTCAAAAACACATGGAAAGTTATTTTGAAGAATAGATTACTATCTTATTTGCTACACTCATGTAATACACTATTTTGCCTATCAACCAATCATAAGTCTCCAAGTGTTCAAAAGCAAAAGAAAGCTCCTTCATTGCTAAATCCTATGAACAATTTGTAAAAGAAAAACTAAATTTGGCATAATTATTCAATCACACCATAAAATGTAATTTTTGATGTGCCAAAGAGATTATTTTGGTGGGTTCATGTATTAATTGCACACCTGGCATTCAAAAAATAGAAAGTAGGCTAGTTTAGCATATTGTTGGATACACTCTTCAATTGGTTTCATAGTTTTATATTTGGGTTCATTGCAACAAAGTTATCCTAAGATGATCTATATGAAGATCATATGACAACCAATCAAATACCCTAGATAATTGTAAACGTCAGTTTTGTTATCACAAAAATCTAGTGGTCCATGACACATTGATTCACCGTCATTGTCAGTTTCATTAAGTTGGTGCATTTTTAGGCCCCTGTCACATTGATATTCATGAATTTTGCAAAAGCCTTTGAAAACTAGGATTAGTATGGATTTATATTTAATGTGTGAAGTGCCAAAGTAGTGAAATTTTCCTAATCTAAACTACTTTACATGTAGAATGCTACAACATCTCTTCACTACGTTTGATATTATAATTCCCATTCCTAATGTGAATCATGTTCAATGCAATACAAACTTATTCAAAATGCCTATTCCAAATCTTTTGAAAGACATGTTATTTCCTCTATTAAATGTCATTAAAAAACTTATCATCTAAAGTTTGCCAAATCAATATACTCCAAATTAACACCCATTTCAAGCATAGGGATTAGAAAAGATAGAGAGGCAATGGAGTGACCATCACCATCTTGACCTACGTATAAAACTTTGTCTCTCCACTATAATAAAGGATTACTTTCAAATTTTTTTTAAAGTCATATGTGAAAGATAATTTAACACTGATATTAAAATTTTAAATGAAAAATAAATAAATAAAATATATACATATATAAATATGTTCATCTTTGGAAGTATATTTATCAATTTTGAATTTGACCTACTGAAGAAAAATATTTTAAAATATTTTGAATTAAATTGATTACTTTTGTAATTCAAAACCCTTTCAACCTCCTATTAAGTGATAGACTATCATATTAAAATTGATAATTTGATAATTTAAAAAAATTTAATTTAAAAATCTACATGTTGATCATTTAACATAAAATTGATACTATTGTCACTTAAATTTAATCTACAAAAAAGTTCATGAATTTTACATTTGTTTCTGTCTATAACCTTTAACCCCAAATCAGCATTTTCTATGTTTTGGGGGTCAACATACAAAGAAAGTACAGGATTTAGCCCTTATAAACGTCTTTTATAGACTAAAGTAGATTTCAGCCTTTTTGGACAAACTCACTATTGACTTTTGGATTTTTTTTTTTTTTTTTCTATTCTCACTGTAGTTTGTCACGAGTAACTTCTTTATATCAAGCTATATTATTTACAATTTTGATAAGGATTGAAAATTTTGAAAAGAATTTTTGGTAGAAAGTTTTAATTCATTTTATTTTGATTGATGAAATTAAAGTGATGACAAGTGGTATTTTGCAAGCAATCATGGCATCTCATCATAAATGTCATATTTAAAGTTATTTTTTGAACTCAATATTTAATATTTTTAGAAAATAATAAAATCATTGGGTGTTGAAAGTTTTAAGTTTAACATTACATTCTCACCCATTAGATTGGAAATTTAGTGTTTCTTGTCAATATAAATAATATTATGCTTTAGTGACCATGAAGAACTTATTATCAAAGTTGCCTCAAGGTGAGCCTACAAGTGTTTTTTTTCTTAGGAAACAAAGTGGATTTAGGGCCTATGACCATTGGTTGAAGAATGGATTTTTTATAAAGACATTTTAAGAGTTTAGAATTACATATTGTTGTGTAACAAGGAAGTACACACATACAGTTTGTGAATGCTAGCAAGTATATCAACCCTTTTAGTCTTGCAAGATTAATGATAATGATTCAGGCAAAAATGGGAAGTGAGGCAACTGACACCCTTATATCTTACTATAAGATAGGAAAGCATACATTTTCTAGAACTAATATTTGGTTCAAAGAAGAAGAAAAATAAATAAATAAAAATAAATAAAATAATCTTCCTAGCTTTGTTGAAGAAATTATTGTTAAATTTTTCATCATCTATTTTCAACTGACATCTTTAACTTGAGTTTTTCCCCTAAAGCTTCAAGAGATGTTTTTTTCATGAAAAACTTGATAGATGAAACTCCACCTTTACAATGTGTTGGAAAATGTCTACTTTTGAAATTCAAGTGTTATTATCCAATACTACCTCTGCTTCTAAAAAATATTTGTGTTTCCTTTGTAGAATACAAGAGAACATAGGTCATTTTCAAAAAGAAAGGGAGTAATTGATAAGTTTGTTCCTTTGAGAGATTTTGAGAATGCACATCAACAAGCTAACTAAGAGACTCTACATTGTACTCTACAAAAGAAGTAATAAGGACAAAGGAATTTACCATTGTTTTATAGAAGGGGGTTTTGGGTTAGTTTTTTATTTGAAACAACCAAATAATTGTATGCATTTACTATAAAATGATGACGCCATCACCATGATCATCAAACACAATAAATAGCCTTTAACTTTGATGAATTTATTATAGAAATGTCACTTATGACGTTTGCACATGCCACTTGACATTTTTACAACACAATTTAGGATTTAGTTTTGTACTTAACAATGTACCCAAAAGAGGCAATCATAGTCTATTTGTGATTCCATTGTCCCACCCCCCTTCTCCAATAATTAGGAATCATTGGATCGGGAAAAAGAATATTTCCACCTCCTCTCAAAGAAAAATTTGTAGCCGTTGGATCTTAATACAAATACTAAATACTGAACATGAATACAAATATGGATACATACTAGTACAAATACGGTAAAAAATATACGGTTTGATATATGGTCTAGTATACATCCAATATATCCCATATTGTTTGGCATTCTTACACCCCCTCGAAAATTACAAGAGGGGAGGGAGGAGGGGGAGGAAGGGATGAATGGAAATTTAAAAAATATATATTTTTAAAGTTTTTATTCACCACCACCCTCCCAAAAAATTTAAAATTTAAAAATTAAATTTTTTTTGAGAAGGGAGAGGGGGGGGGGGTGAATAAGAACTTTAAAAATAAATTTTTTTGGGGTCCATTGTGATAGTTTGTCACAATGGGCTCAAAAGAGGCAGTAACAACCCTTGAAATTACAAATAGAAACCTAACATACTACCCTCCTTTTTCTAAATTGTACTGTAATGGATAAGAATGTATCTACAATAAATTATTTAGTAAAAATAAGGAATAAACTTGGAGCAATTTTTCATCTTCTCTTCTTAACTTACATTGGAGGCTAGCCATTTAAGTCATCATCAATAGTAAAGTTCTATTTTTTTCTCAAAATGAAAGGATAAAGGCTGCATTTTGAGAATCTTCAAGAACTTTGAGAACTTCCTAGGATTGTTTTCTTTGTATAGCTTTCTTGTTTGGTCCTAGTTTTTCTCACTCAACAAAGGGACATCAAAGTTCCTTTCTTAGTTTTCTCTCTTCACATGCCATGTGTGATAACTAGAATTTAATCTTGTACTTCACATTTTCAACCTAAACACCTACTAAAGTATTCATATATAAAACTAAAATGCTATGGTTTCTTAAATGGGTTCCTAGTAAGGTATGAGCACCTAATTGTGACCTATTTATACAACCATCCCACCTAAATTCAGACCTAAAAAGTATAGCATACATACATAAGATTATAGGGTCAATTTTAGATATGCTTATCCTCCACACTTCAACAATTCATATATTATTCATACAAATTTCCAAAAATGTATTCCTAGATGTCTAGAATCTCCTTTTAACTACCAACAAGACCCAACAACAACTTTTTGTAGCTCAATAACAAAAAACATGCTCAAAATCTTACACAAGCATATTTGGGTGTTGCTATTAGTCTTTAGGAAAATCCACATAAGTGGTCTTCTACATCATTAGTATTGGGGGGGCTTACTTCATAACATTATAGAACCAAGCAAAGGTCTTCTCCATGCTAGGTAGGTATTTTGCTTTGGTTAGATACTTGGGAGGGACTTATTACTCAATGTAAAGATTGAGATAAGTTGAAGAGTCATATAAGGTAGAACTACTTAATTCCGTTTGTTGTCCAATTCCGTCATCCTACTTGTGACCCCAATTTTGTCAAAAAATTATAAGACAAATCCAAATCCGTTCCAAATCTGTTCATTTTAAGTCAAAATTAGAAATTTTATGACATCAAGGGTATTGTGTCAAGGTATTAGTGGTGAACACTTAGTACTTGACTTGGCGGTTATGGTTTGTTTATGGGATGTTTATGACCCCACTTGATGGGTAGTTTTGTAATTTTAGGGCACACCACTTCAGAAATTCACAGAAGTTACAATTTTAATCATAAAATTATAATTCCACTTGGATTTGATTTGTGAAACAAGCATGCACCTCTGAAAATATGTGCCCCATTTGGAGTTGACCCAATGATATTCACATTGCAAATCAGGGTGCTAATAGGCTTGTCTACTTTAACCCATAAACACCGTGGAGGACGTTTTCCGGCCAATGAATAACAAAGAATCTCTCTGTTTAGGACAGAAATGCAACTATTCATCCTCCAAAATTTGTGTGGAAAGGGAAGATCATCTAAAGTAGTTTCTCTTCCAATGAATACTTTTTCATTTTTTTAAGCCAACAATTCACACAGTGACAAAAACAGATGATTTCCACCGTGACAAAACACATGATTTCCACGGTGACCAGCCCGGCAATTTTGTTTGCAGTGTGGGAGTCCCCTTTTCATGGATGCAAAGCAACCCCTACAGTACCTCATTGCTAAAAAAAAATGTTATGCTTAGGACTTGCAAAAATTGTGTCAAATAAATAAAACTCCCACCACGACTCACCATGGCAATCATAAATTATTTGACGTCGGTAAGCATACCCAGTCCTGTCCTGGCGTGGCTGATTTCTCCGTACACTAGCACTTTGTTTGTTAATTCTCATACAATTTTATCCTTTTTAAGTGTACCTTAATTATTCTTAGTGCACAGTACAGTTCTAAGAACTCTGTTTATCTTTTAAGAGGATAACTTAACTTATTAGTTAACCTTTTCAATAAATAATCCAATTTGGTCTCCACAACTGAAGCAGATGAGAGCATCTGTAAAGTAAGTTACCGACAGCTGAAACCACAAAACTCTGCTCAATTCAATAGTAGTCCCTCCACCGTACTGGTTTTATTATTCAATTTATTTACCAATTTGAAATGGAAGGCACGATCAAGGGTCATCTAGCATCTGCACTAAATTTGGCACATTAAAATTTCACATCTAAGGTAGGAGGTCTATAAAGCGCCCATTGAAGAGCTGAAACTGACCTTGGGGAGGTGAAACTTCTTGAAATATCTCAGTAAATTTTTCCTCGAAAGACAAATGGAATTGGCATCTAGCCCAAGTGGTTTCGTATTTTTTGGAGCTTTGTGGAATTAGTTATGAATTTTTGAAGTTGAAATGGCATAGGGCTCTAAAGTCGCCCTCCTCCTCAAATGTACACTTTGGGTACAACGAAAAACTGTAATATGTACAAATAGTGTACATTTGAGGTGGAGGGCAATTTTAGAGATTGGGTGCTTTAAGAACCTCCTACCTTATATTTGGAAAGCCCTCAAATTTCTTGTTTATTACCCTTAGTTAGAGCCCCATCACAATTGGCTAGTCAAATGAGATCAAGAAAGAGTCTTAATTTGGCTCTATTGAAAGAGGTTTTTGAGTAGTGCAAGCCCATGTTTTGGTTGGAAGTAGGCTCAATACTCTTAATATGCTAAAATGGGAAAATGTAGGCTCGGTCATTGTTGTTTGGCCTTGACTTTTTTTATCGATCATGTTGGTCATGTTGTAGTGGTGATGCTCTCATGGTCCCAATACATTCCTTAACCCCTAAAGGACCAAACGCCGTTTTTTGGCAACATAGTAATTTGGAGCATCTCACTATAAATGGAATTTTTAGTTTTTCTTTTTGAAATTTACACACAACATGTGTCCGAGGATTAACTGTAAGGCCCAACAATTTTCATAACTTTTGACTACATGGTTCAAAAGTTATTGCATGATTTGTAATTTTTAGTGTTCGACGGGCAATCCAAGCAGGAAAAAAAACTTCTTTGAAAATCACTTTTAAAAAAAATAAAAATTTGAAATTGATTCTCTAGATTTATATATATGTGGTAAGCTTTTAATCATTCTATTTTGATTAATGAGATGAAAGTTATGAGGAATTTTAATTTGGGTTAGTTTGTGGGTAGTTATGGAATGCCTACTCCAAAATAAACTTGGAAGTCATTTATTTAATTCGATTTTAATTATTTTTGGAAATAAATAAAAAAATTACGTGTATATTGTTTATTGCAGAATTACAACCATTGGAATTGTCATTTTTCAATTTCATAAATAAATTGTTAACATTCTCTACATCTTTCTATTTACTATTTTTTTCCTATATGTTGTACAATTTCAAATGATCTGGAAATTTTCAAGCATGTAGCCAACTTGACTTGAAAAAGGAATCCAAAGAGTAACAACCATTTTGGACATTTTTTCATACAAATGTGACCTTGCGAAGTGTAGCTTTCCGTATTTTTTCAAGGCCCCCAAAAGGATTTTTGTCACTTCAAACGTTAATATCTTGCAATCTACATGGTGGAAAATTCTGAATTTTTTTCAAAAGTATATGCATCTTTACATTGGGAAAGCTCAATACATGGCTACTATGAATGATACATGCCTCCAAATCATTCTCAATAACTTTCAAATCTTCTATCATATTGTGCTAAGCAATATTCTTCAAATCTAATTTTACTCAACTTTATCTTGGTTTCTACTTGTGATTGGTCAATTAACAACTTAAGAGGCATGTGAGGTGGGAAATTTAAAGTGAAGGGTTTTCAAATTTAGAGGTAAAACTTGAGTGTCAATATCAACAAGAAGAGTAGTGATGCTTATACAATTTCAAGATGAAAAAACAAACATAATAGTCATTTTTTCATTGATTCAATTGTAGAGGATTGGGGTACATTTAGGGTATAAACTATCTAAAGCTACTACTTTTTAGGACACTAAGAATAAAAGAAAAAAAAGAAAAAAGAAAAACTTTCTTTGAAATTCAACTATACAAATTTATAATAGACTACTATAGGAATGATTGGAAATTAAAAGTTTCAGAAACTTTGACAATGAGAATTGAAAGATTGTAGTATTTGAAGCAACAACGCTAGCATGTGAGCCTAAAAATGTGAGCCTATGAGCCTTGAGTCTAGGTATAAGTAGGTATTCTACAACTATTGTAGGTGTCTATAACATATATATATATATATATATATATATATATATATATATATATATATATATATAATATAAGTACTTTATAACCATGGAAAGTGCTTATAACATAGGTACCTATAACATAAATGCCTATAATATTAATATCCTATAACCATGGAAGGTGTCTATAACATAGGTACCTATAATATAATTATGCACCTATAATATAACATCTTAGAATCATGGGAGATGCTTATAACATAGGCACCTATAATATAAATATCCTATAACTATAGAAGGTGCTTATAATATAGACACATATAATATAAATATCCTATAACTATAAAAGGTGCTTATAATATAGGAGCCTAGACTCTTAGGCTCATAAGTTCAAGATCCTAGGTTTAAATACTAGCAACTATGGTATTTGAAGTTAGAAGAAATGTTTTTTCCAACCAATCCAACAAACTTTAACCTCCAAAGGCCCAAGGGTTATAGGCAAAATATAAAATCTAAGAATTGAGTTTTTTGCACTATACATGAGATTTTTAGAAAGTTGCATCCTATATTATGTTAGTTACATACCTATCAAATTTCAAATGTATAATATTGTTCATATTGCTCAAAGTTGCTTGCTATGCTTGAAAACAATTGGGCAAATTAACTTTTCATCTAGGCACTTGATTGTAAGAAAAAAATTATATTCTTGGCAAGCAAGTAAATGTCCACCCTGTATCAAAATTTTAGAAAGATCCATTCAAAATGAACTTTGGGTTGAAAATTCTTTCAAATAGAATTCTATATTTATTCAGGTCACTAATCTAATGTCTATGAATATAATGTGGTATATCAAAACCAAATAAAATGTCCATCTTGTTAATACAAATCTTCGTGTTTTCAGTTTCTCATATCTTGATCTTGACTCTAAAGTGCTTGCAAGTGACTATTATCTGTATAATTCTTTGCAAAGCACCTTACATTCTAATTAACAATGAACTCTCAATATCTTTGAAATTTTTTCACTCACTGAATCAATGCACCACTAAAAATCTTATTTTCCACATTTGGAATACGTTTTGGAATACGTTTTGTTTAAAAAGAATTGATCTTCAAGATGCAATTCCGATGATCAAAAAAATTCGTACAAGATGCATCTCTGAGATATTTACAATTCTGTATGATTAAAATATTTCACACGCTAGCAACAATGATCACGTGGTTAAAGTTTTGTAAGCCAACCTAAATCATGAAGTGCATTGCCAATCGGTGTCTCAAGTGTGAAATCTCGAAGAGGAGGCATGATTAACTCCTGATTCAAGAAACCTACGTAATTTCTTATGAACAATTGAAGAGAATCCGTGGAGCAACTCCTGCTGCACGAGATAGCAAATACAAAACCTGAAGGTAGCTTCACAAGACGTGAAACCTACTGAAGTCGTTTGATATGCAGAATACTTGTCCACAAACAATTGAATTAGTTTTCAGTTCACTTCAAATAATGGAAGTAGGAGCACAAAGAGCTCATTTGACATAGCGCTAATCACAAGCCCTTGGGTTTAAAGTTTAACCATTGGGCAACATGCCCCTAACTCCTCGTTGACCGCAAGTAAACAAGTCAGTTCCCCAACAATCTTGTAGCAAATCATTCATAGCTTCAAAGGATTCCGGGGATACTACTCAAAAGCTCCCAATTTAGAGGTCAAATAGCACACATATATCTAGTAAGAACCAAGTGCCAATGAGCCTCTATTACTAAGCAATCATTCTCGCATCCATTAGAGAAGTTTTCAGTGGCAAACCCATCAGTCGACAGTGATGCCTAACGGGAAATGTCGTTGGATGCACTTGCCTTCAGCATCCGTCATCACGTTCCACCCTGGCGAGACGCAACAAAACATGATTTCATCGGATTTCGAGAATATGTCTACAATAATTTTTACTTGAACTCACACCTTGTTCTACTTCTCCGGTCAACTACAACTCCATAAACCAACAATTTAACTTTTAACTAGAAGACTTGGTGCTAACTCACAGTGACTTTCGAACCAGGAACAGGTTATCCACTTGCATTTCTCCCTTACCAAAACTGTGACTCGTGTGAACACCTTTCTAAAAGAATCTAACTGGTTTCCTCCCTACTGTACCAGGGTTAGTAGCCAGACGACCTCAGTAGGCGAAAGATTGACACACAACCTAAAAGACCTTCACTCTAGTTCAAACTAAGTCTCTAAGTCCGCCATTCACCATGTGCGTATCAACTTTCTCCCCTACATTACAAGATTCAACCTCCCCATTGTCTGCGTGAATTGAATCCTTAGTGTTTGCCACTCCTAATGTCACAGAGCTTTTGGCGCCCTTAAAATACGTTGAATAAGGGAACAACTTTGCACAACGAGATGACCACTCTGCAATATCAATAAAGAAAAGTCAAAACCGGATCGTGCATTTTGAAAAATCGCATACTCGGAGTTTACAAGCCTATGATGAACCGAGGTCGGAAGTCAGAAATCTAACACTTGAATCGGTAGTAGAGCATGTAAGAAACTTATGAGAATAAATAGAATCTGAGATTTCTGCAATGTACATAGAAAATGCTCTTTCATACCAGAAAACATTTTAGAGCGCTCAGTATTCCTAATACAATGACCATCATAAGATCCTAACAAAGATTCAGTTGGCTTACTTAAAGCAGCTTCAGCATCTTTGAAAGAAACCTCCACCAATTGATGAACAGCTACACAATCCTTGAGAAGCCATTCATTCTCAACTGAGTCTTCAATAATCTTGATTGCATCAGATTTCCCATCTGGGCAGAGAAGTAGATGAATCTCTGCTGCGGCAACCCTGTGTTTCAGGGAATCTGCCATTCACGAAGGAATACATATCAATACAGTTTAGGCTTTCAAAACGGGCTAATGATAAGACTATTCCAGGTGAAACAATCGAGAAATACAAAATCTTGAAGTTTGTGCCAAACTACATCAAGCATAGAAAAGTTGCCAAATTAAAAATGAGTAAGGACAATGAAACTAACCACTATGAACTTCAAGAAATTCTCTGTTTGCATCCAGCAGAGATTTTTCTCCAATTTCTCTGTAGATGAACATATTCACTTCAAAGTTAAACAATACACTCTCAAGGAAGATCAAGGAAGATGTATTCAGAACCTGAAGTTTTCAAATCGGTTTTCAAATCAACTGTTGAGATGCTGGCAATTGGGACTTAAAGAAAGTCTCATAATCTAAAATATACACAAGACCATGAAATCTTACTTCAGGGATGCTCTCTCCATGACAATCACATCATTAATAATATTGTCAGCATGAGTGTCTGGGCTTGGTAGCTTGTCCAAAGATTCAAACAAGCGTACCTGGATTACATAACACAAAAGCATCCACATCAGCAATGATAAACAAGAGAGCTAGCAGGAATAAAAATCTCACAAAATATCTCAGAATCAACCATTGTAGTCACGATGTGTTTCACATATGGCTACGCTTGACGTCTCTCTTCTGCAGATGTCATCAGGTTTCCACAGGGTATTAAGAAAAAATCTTGGATGAAATCAACTCACCAAACACCGGTGTACATCAGGGCTGCTTGAATCCAATGCCAACTGCTTCTTCACAGCCTGAAAACCCACACCAACTTGGTTCAATTAAGAGAATTATTTGAGTGCTAAGTGCTAAGCGCTAAGATGCAGAATGGGACAAAATTGTCAGTTCGGTGCCATGATTTGCAACAGATCAGGAGTATTTTACTTGCGAGATGGAAGCTCGCTGGCGTACCTGAAGAGCGAGTAGTTTCTTGCCTTTCCTGAAGTAAACTTCGAAGGCAAGCACATGGGTTTCCAGAGCGTCTGATGAGTGCTCTTGCAAAAGCCTCAAATACTTAAGTGCTTCACTCAAAGGATCTTCAACCTGTATAATTGAGCAAATTTGACACGACCTTAATGACCGCAATTGATTGACACCGCATTACCATGTCTGTGGAAAGTTACAAGCAACCACTTCACAATTCAGCATTATATAGCGAGAAGATAACAAATGTTGTGGCTATGCATCAAATTTTAATTTCCTGTAAAACCGCATGTAAGTATAATGCATACAGAATGCACATACATGCATCAGCTTGTCACCATCTGGATCTGTATCTACAGGCCGCGCTGTCTGTGTACTCTTCTTCCCTCCTTTGCTTGCCGCAGTAGCAGCAATTTCCTCTTCTTTTGCCTTCTCTTCTGCCTCCTGGCATAGTGCAAAAAAGAAACGAATGTTCCAAGGCACAATGCTCAGAAATGGAACCAACCGTGTTGTTTTGAAAATATAGAAATATTAACGACTATTAACAGCTCCAACTTTAAGGTCAAATTTCGTCACATACCTTCTTAGCTTTCGCTTCAGCTTTGCGTAATTTCTGCCGCATCTTCTTTCGTTCTGCGGCAGGCAAACTCGCTACAGCTGCTTCTTGCTCTTCTGCAGCTGCCTTCGGGGGTGAATCGTAGAGTTTAATATAACACCTGAAAGGCAAGATAAGTGTCCTCAATCTTAAATCACTGAGATCAAGTAAAATATCATACCACTCAAACCATCGGTGGCAGTACACAACCGAAGTACATACAAAATGACATAAAAAGGGAAAAGAATACCAAGATTCAAAAAATTTAATATCCTACACATCTTGCAAAGCAACGAAGCAGAAAGAAGATGATTCAAGAGATTCAAGATTCCATCAATGTTACAACGAGGCAACCATAAAGAATACCTGATGGCCGAAGTGGCAGCCCTAAAAAAGAAACGGTGAGAATGAAGATGGTCCTGGAAGCGCAGCATCCGGATGTATGCTCGCAAAGTCATTTTGCGTAAGCAGTAAGTGTGGAAGTCAAATTGATCCTCAACCATGTCATTGTAGTGTTTCTCCACAGACAAGTACTTCTTCAAAGCTTTACCCATGTTTCCTTGTCGGAAATGACTGTCACCCGATGCCAGCTCGTACCTGGAAAACATGACACAGATTAGTGGTTTCTTAAACTCTATCAGACGAATTGAAACAAACACCAGCTTGAAAAGGTTGCGTCCCACATTTTCAAAACGTATCAATTACTTACCACATACACTGCATGTCAAATAAGTTATTGTGCTGATCACCATCCTTGGTGAACAATACAGCAGTCTTCTCCGCAAGCTCGACCTACGGTAAACCCCGTTGTAACTGGTTCAGTATTCAATATTTTCACACCGAAAAAAGAAAAATATGCAGAGATGAATACTTGCAGAGATGAATACTTGCAGAGATGCAAAGAAAGCTACTGCCGTACCCAGCTATCAGGGTCGGCAAAATAAAATTCTGAAAAAAAATGTCGGAATTTTAGGGAAATTGTTTTTTCAAAAAATAAAATAGGTACGGAGAAAACACGAATTTCTAAGGAATATTCTTATTAAAACATATGCCGAATTAGATTTCCCAACTTTAATTCAATATTTGGCATGAAATGCCGACCCTGATAGCCGGGTACGGTACACTGTTCCTACAAATAAGAATACTATAAAAATCAACCAAAATACCTGGTCAGCTTGAAGCATGCGTTTCACACATTCACTGTTCAAAAACCGGTCAGCAAGATCCATAGTTCGTGCTTCATCGGCTAAAGCTGCAGCGGCCACTGGATCCCCAGCATGCTTCAATATTCTTCCCTGTGAAATATAGCAGATACTATTAACGCATCCAGCACAACACTAGTATGTCAAAAAAAACAGTTAGAACAATCTAGAACATGGCAAACTGCTGGACAGAACCAACCAAGACCCACATAACTTCAAAATTTTAGGTTAATTATCTGCTGAGAGTCGCATGTCAGTAAACAGTATTTACACTTCGACGTACTCCAGCCATGGCGCAGAAGCATGACCAACTGCCCTCAAGTAGTAATTCCAACATTAATAAAAGTACCTTCACAAGGTACAAGTCAATAACTGTTGGTGTGTGCTCAATTGCTTGATTAATATGGGAACGAGCCTTTTCATATTGTCTTCTTTGATCAAAGTGCTGCAGCAGGTTTCACCACCAGAAACAGATGTGAGATTCGCTCCTTAAAAACGAGGAAGCTGTCAATCAAAATCAAAAGATCCAAACAGAAGTTGAAAGCTTGTGAACAGCATACCTGAGCAAGGAGATAAAGAGTCCACAAGTAGGTTGAAGGAAACTCGACGTCAGAACTGCAAATCGACATAGAGTAGTCAATTAACTCCCACGAAGCCTTATTTGTTCAAAATTTAATACCATACATATACTCGATAAAGCTGCAACTAATTTGAAAACAGGCAAACACGTCTGACGACAGAGATTGTATAGAAAAGTGCGAAGGATTTCCAAATCCAAGTCGATTGTCATCCTGTAACTAAACTTTCCTCATCCTCGGAAAGATTATCCAAACCAAGCAATTAGTCTCAGGACATCATACCAGTCTCGCATCAACCAAGTCACACTAATCACTAGTTCGAGCTTAGAGAAAGAAAAACATCCACGACATACCTGCCAGGAAAAGTTTTTGAAGTCTCGAGGGAAGTCAAGACTTCAAGAAAAACTTCATCCAAAATTTCTACCTGCAAACAGAAGTCAAGATATTAGTGGGAAATGAACATCAACACACATTTCAACAGGTAAAGCGCCCTGAGTTAGCTCATAGCTATAGTACATTAAAGGGGTGAGAAAGTACAGTGCCATGATGCGAGGATGTCCCAATCTGACGTATTACTTTCAATAATTGTAAACAATAAGAAAAATATATCCATCAGTATACTTAACTGATAAATTAGCGGAGAATGTTATGTAATCAGAAAATCCTAGTGGACTTGATTCAAATTTGTAAGAAAGAAAGAGCGTCGCACCTTTCCGGGATGACTATACAGGGGACGAAGATCCGTAAAAAGTGAGGGTACGCCCTGGAAATAGACATCAGTGTAAACTTAGCAGCAAGCATGAAATAAAATGACAAAAAACATTCATTCAAATCACTTGAATCACCATGAACTCGCAGAAGTTTCATGTACGGAAAACTTAAGAATCAATAGAGGATAAATCTTAGGGTAGAACCCAACCTTTTTTAAAAACGGGCGAACATACAAACTAACTGCTTCTTTAAATGTGTCACCTTCCAAAAAATCCAAGGGGATACGCTGCACACAACCCAACTCATATACTTAAGTCAAACCAAATACCAAGTTACCCGCCCAAACCTGCTATTCAATATTGAGCATGAGTACCTACAGTACAGAAAGTCTGGCAAAAGCTGTGCTGTTAATCAATGATGATCCAAAATTAGAAGGTAGGGTAAAAATTAAAACACACTTATGAAACATACAACACCAAGAAAAAATTTAATGGACAAACGTTAGGTGCTAGGTAACAATCTCCATATCGCTAAGATGAAATATTGAAGCATGTGTGTCCCCCAATACTAGAATCGCATAAGATTTGAAGCCTGACCTTAGCGGCAGCAGAGCGAGGATACTTTATGCGAAGGTCATTGTAAAGTTCCACTAACTTCTTCACCTGCTCTGAAGTGTATACATCTCCATCTGTCACCAACCCAAGACATTTTTGCAGGCCTTCGTAATAGCTGCATCCAGGAGGAACTTTCAAGTGATTAAAACAGTCGATAAGAATTCAAATTAAACAAGCATATTATTCTCAAAGCAACAATAGTGTGGATTCATCATGCTGACATGCTAAGTCGTAAGTTGAGATACAACTTACTAGTAATTGTCAGGATTAACGTCAAGAAGTTTCCGATAGATTTCCTCTGCTTCAGCTACACGATTTGTTTGCAAGTACAGGGATGCACGATGTTCTTGAAGTCCCAGCTTGTCCACCTGTTTCATGAATCAATTCAATGATTACTAGTATAAAAGAACTATTTTCTACACATACAATCTCCGTGATTTCTCGTGCACTTAAACGACAAGTTCCGATGAAAGCATCACAGAAGCTGACTTACAAATTTTCCTTCTTTCTTCGCGAGTTCATCCAATGCCTTATCGGGTTGTCCTGCTTCTTCCAACACAGTGGCCTAACTTCAAGCAAAATTTGCACAGTAAATACGGAAAATTATTATGAGAACTATACATCTCTTCCTCTCTTTCCAAGATTACAAACAAAGAGATAAAAGAGGCACATAAAAGAGTCAACACTAAGATCACTTAATCACAAAACAACCTGCAAACCAAAAGTATAGTAGTCTCCTTCCACATGTCACAAGTAAACAAATGTAATGAGCATAAACAAAATCATGAATGTTATAAGTCTATTAGCTGGGACATACATGACACGTTAATACATTCCCGCTCGATCAGATGATCAAAAATCCCAGTTCGCCAGAAGAGAAGTCCATTACCTTATACAGAAGCATCTCACTGTGCTCATAGCGCTCACTTTCAGGGGGGAAATCCTCTTCCAAGGTCCCTTCATAAGCATCCAAAATGTTTGCGGCCATCCCAGGCCTAATGTAAAACACAAACCAATTGATTGTTACAATTTATAAACTTGATTTTGCCTGGCGTTACTTCATACAACATAATAACTCGTCACAAAAATTCGGGTACCATAAATGACTAACAGTTAACATATATGAACACATTAATAATTGCAGAGGCAGTACTCATTGTTTATGTGATGAGCAATAGCAAAGCCGATCCAATTGTTGCGATGGCTCGGCTTCAATGTTAGCAGCTGTCTCCTGGTTTCAACAAACCCAAGTAGCTCCCGCATTTGCGCCTGTAAATTGCATGATCCCATTCCTTACACATCAAGGTCACCAACGATGTGGAGAACAAGAAGATTACACTCGAGCTCAATTTATTTTTGCCCCAGTGTGAAGAGATTCAAAAGCCAATGATACAGCGCATTACAACATACCTGAAGCAGTGACAGATCCCTAAGGATCTGAATATTCTCTGAATCGATTCGGAGAGCATTTCGATAACATTTGATGGCCTCCCGGTAATCCCGGTCAGACCGATACAAAAGTCCATAGACATGCCAACACACATGACTCTTCAGATCATTCTGCATAAACACAAAAGCCGTGAAATAAACATTCAGTTGAGTGAATAAAATTATTGGAAGGAGGAAATTGAGCTCAACGTCAAGAATTCATATGAAATTTAAGAGGAAAGCTATACAAACTTCAGATCACAAAAACCTCACACCTACCTTTAAACCTTTACGGACAAGCTCATAAGCTTCTGTTTTCCTGTCCATGCAGTTGAGAGTCAAACCCTTCATCGCAAGGGTTTCTGCATACATCACACGCTCAAATTATAAGCACTAAAACTTGAGAATATAGCTGAAGCAGTACAAAACCTAAAATCTCAAACACAACCTGTAAATACAAATACAAGCTTCTAGAGTTTCCAATATATTTTTAGATCATACGAGGTTACCTCCATGCTCAGGAAATTTTCGAAGAATTTGATCAGAGGCCTTCAGCCCTTTCTTGTACTGCTTTGTTTCATACGATTTCTGAGCACATCGCACAAAAGAGACATACCTCATCAATTGCACAATGATGCAGTACTTCAAACGTGACTACCGGTATTTCAAAAAGATCACCATAACAGTAATGCGTCGAAATACACTTCCTTGTATCCAAAATGTACTCGCCAAGTGACAAACCATCTACCCATTATTACCTGCCAAAATTAATCCTTAAACCCTAATTCTTCCACTTTCAGCGTTTGGGGGAGCAAACAATAGAACTTCACAGATTCTCCAAACACCCGTGATTGAGAAAAAATATGCGAAGGTGTTGAGAAACTCGAATCAACAAAGGGCGTCCGCTGCCATTTTAAGTTTCGACTTCAATTTTCTTTAATGCCAAGATTAGATCAGTGCTTAACGGCTCAGGAAACTATTATCACTCGACCTGGCATTACATTCTCTTGAGATTTGACCCAGCAGAGCGCATAAAGAGGCATCCTAAGTAATAGAGCTCATTTCCAATATTAAAAAACGTGGTAGTCAGCACACAGGAATCCCTACTCTATTGATAAAACGTAAATTAGGTCAAATAATTGGTACCACGATGTCAGACCACGAACCCTATCCAAACTTTCCAAACTCAAGGGCGTGCTGAAAATGTGCAATCCAATGTCAGAACATGGCATTTCAATCCAAACTGCAACCCAACACCCCTCACACTTCCCTCCTTCACTAATTGCTAGAACATAAATCACAGTAGTAACAATTCAATTAAGCTTCAAAAAACAGTAACCATTTCCTTACAGCTGGTGAAATTCATAACCTGCGACAATTGACAAAATTCCAAACCTACAACAAGAACCAGTCACAGCCTGAAACCCCATACGCTGCACTACACTCCTCTAAGTAAGAAAAAATTCCGAGTATCCTCCATAACCAAAATCTCTCCCACAACACATCCTCGACAGAAACAGAAAATGGAGAAAAAGAAAAAGAAACTCAGAAATCACCAAAAATCGAAAACATCCAAAATCGATACTTTCTGCAACCACATACCACAATGAGCTTGAAGAGATTCGCCTCCTTGGGAGGCAAGACGGGACCGCCCATTGCTGCTGCAGCTGCTGCTTATTCCCGAACTCACGGGCTCCGCAATCCAGGGCCGGAAGAAGAAGGAACCAGAGATCGAGGGAATAAAACTTATCTGTCAGTTCCTATCCTGCGAGACATCAAATTTCGCAGAGGCAACTGGATTGGATTGGGGCCGTCGTCGTTTCTGTTTCTCCGCCGACTGATGGGCTCGCCGCGAGGTCCGCCAACCCTAGTCTCTCACTCGACGATGAAACGCACGCCTGCCTGCCTGCCTACCGCTCGTCTCTGCCAGCACCACCGACGCTCGGGACGTAATTCTCTTTAGGGTTGACAGGGGATGAGAAGTTGATATCTGGAACATACCCTCTGTATCGGATATCAGTAGGTACAGGATCTCAATCGCGCTAGGCGGCTGCATCCAGTCTGCAGATGCATGCATGGGGTTTAGGTGAGGTGTGCTTGCATAGGGTACGTAAATGCATGCATGCATGGGGTGGGTATAAGAGAGGTGCATGCATAGGATACATTGACATAGGATGCTTGCATAATACTTCATATGAGGTTCTCTTTAAATTTTATACTATAATTATTATATTATAAGAAGTAATTGTTGGGAGTCTTCGATTCCTCTAATTTCTTGAAGAAATACATGTGGAAGGAGATGAATGGATAACGAATCATTTTTCCTTTCAATTGTTGAAGAATTCTATATTTGCATTTGGAGATGGATAAGGCTTTTTTAAAGTCTTTTAAGTCATTACAGAGATTGTGACTCCCCCTAATAGAAAGGGTTCCAAACTACGAATCAATTGGGCCATCTCAAATTGAATTTGAGTCTTAAAATTTAATTGATAATTATAGTGACCTAGTTTTTTCATTTTGGCCAATATTATGGTGCAAAAATATTGTCACATAAGCATTGTGAAAGCATCCATGTTATAAAAAGGCAAATTAGATTAGCTCTCAATACTAACCTTTGACTTAAATCATGGTCTAATTCAAGAATTTATAGAATCCTATTGGTTGATTTTAGCAATGTTGAATTGGAGACAACAATTGGGTTTTAACATGAAGTAGGTGTATATTCACACTATGTAAGAAAATGTAAATCTGAAGAAGTTAAGATTTCACATTCAAATAAACGTTTGCACCAATGGGGGAATTTTTTACCTAATCCAATGTGGCACTGACATAGTGCTTATATAATATTTTAAATTTTATATGGTTATAATTTGCCTTTTAGGATTATAATCTTTGATGAAATTACATATAAGAAGGGAATAGTGAGGATGGAGTCTATGAGTTACTTGCTTGTCCCTTAAAGATTATATTATTCACTTTTATAAGAATTAACAATCTAGGAAGGAATATCTATCTTGACATTTGTTATATATTGAATTTATCTCAAGCCCACAAGTTTTAAATCCCAAATGTATACAAGGGGAAATACAAGGGGAAGTACAAATTATATCTTTGTGTACTTAAAAAATTTAATTAATTAAAATCATGTGTCAAAGTGATAAATATTCAAGTTATATATGAGAATTTGTTCACAAGAAGGAGGATATATAACCTTCAAGGGAAGGTTAAGGAACAAAGACACTTTTTCCATTGGATTTAAGTATCTTTACTTTTTCTTTCGAAATTCATTACTTTGAAGATTATAATCATGTTTGTACAAAATATAACCTTAAAGAAATTAATATAAAACTTATGTGCCATGTTGGATTAGGGTGAAGATTTGTCCCTCAATGCTAAAATTTTACTTGAATTTGAAATCATAACCTCCAAAGTTATAGAGAGAGAAAAAAAATCGTTCTAGTCACCTCATTTCTAGGTTTTTTCTTTTTATTCAAATTCTAGACTATACCATTCTATTGTCAAGCCTCGAGTAATCACATGGAGCTATTGTTTCTATACAAGCATTCTCCAAACAAATGCATAATACTACCATCAGCACCTAGCTGAAATTTCAAATTAAATCAGTCTAAGAGTTAAAGTCGAATTTACAGTGACCATGCATTTCTCATAAACAAACCAAGGCTCACCCATGCATAGGTGTAAGCATGCCGTGTCTATCATTGTATCAGATGTAGCATCGTTTTGAAAAACATTTGAGAAGATCTTGATTCCTACAATACCAAGACGCACAAAGATTATTGTACCCTATAGTTACCATTCCAAGATAATATGGAACATATCATCAAACAATTGGATAAGTTCAAGGGAAAGAAAATGAACAACCAAAAATCTGGAGCGTAGCTCCAATCATTAGATGTGATTCGGGGGGGCTGGAGGGCCGTTTTAGGCTGTTCCCAGCTCCGTTCCCCCGTCCGTTCCCCCGGGCCCTGTCGAACGCGGCTGACAGTTTTGTTTTGTTTTTAAAAATAAAAAATAAAAAATAAAATTTAAAGTTCTTAGAATGGAAAACAAAGTTAAAATTTATTATTTTATTTTATTTTTTGAAAATGTCGACCTGGCAGTCGCTCGGCCAGGTCAGCAGGCCCTGCGAACGGCGACTTTTGTCCAGTTTCGTCAGTTTCGTCCAGTTTTCTTCTTGGGAACTCGCGGCCCTTCCCGATAGGCAAATCTCATCTAATGCTTGAGAAATCACACTTCACCTATGCCTATGCCCACCAATCAAACACAATGCATGCAAGGAAGCATGTAGAGGATGTACACGAGGTGTCTACAGCGTGCCAACAATTGTTATCCAAATCAAAGATAAACCAATGCAATCAAACTTCCAAGTTGCATAATAGTGTCGCATGAGAAGACAAACTTAACCCCTAAATGCTTGGGAGACCAAATATGGTCAATCTGAAGTTTCAGGCTCATTTGGTAGCGGGCAGTTAAATTCGGTTGATCGGTTTAAAAAAAATTCAGGTAGTTTTTAGGATTAACTATTAAAAACTTTCATTTTTCACTGAAAAAGGTACATATTTGATTGTTGAGAGGTCTATTAAGCCATATGTGTCCATTAGTGGAAGAGTAAAGTTTGCTAATTTTACTTCATTTTCCAACTTTGAGCAATTTCACTTGATTTGAGATCTTAAAACTTGTACTTATCCATTTGCTTTAAAAATGGTTCCAATAGAAAGACTAAAGTGTTTTCATGATTTAAAAAAGTCTTCATTTGGAGTTATTTGTGATTTATGCTTATAAAAAATTGGCATCTCAACAATTGCAAGGTGAATTGTGCAATGAATTTAATAGCTTTTCAAGTGATATTACGTTTTTTGAAAGGGCATTTTAGTTTGCTAACACAATTTGTAGTTGTTCATGTCACTTCAAATCCCCCAAAACTTTTATGTGCAAATTTCTGAAACATTGTAGGGAGGGGCAGCATACTAAAAATAGAAAATATACATTTCTCTTGTTATAATCTCATAACTCTTATGCAATTTTGCACTCATAGTTGGTGTGCATACTAATAAGCAAGATCTTTAAACATCCATACGGTTAGATTTTGAAAAAAAATCAATTTGCTTCAATGGGGATAACTATAAGCTCATGCTCTTTTTTCATGGGAAAAACACCTTGGAAAGGCTTAGGCACTTAGGGATTAACAATCCATTACTGACTGGGTGGTACAACCACTTTTGAATACATTAGTAATACTTCCATCGCAATGCACTCAAAATTTTAATTAATTAATTAAAAAAAATTTAACTCCCTCCAGACCATTTTTTCAAGTTTTAAAAAATTATTAATTAAAATTCATTTCTTAATTCTTCATCCCCTTCTCCTTGTAACTTTTTGAACAAGGTTAGCATGACAAAAAACATGGGACAATGAAAATTCCATATCCCAAATCTATATTCGCACCCATAATGTACTGTATTCCAATATTAAGTATGTATATCCATATTTTGGTACCATATCCGTAATCATATTTTGATTCCATATTTGTATTTGTATTTAGGTGGGTGGCTCAGATTAAATCTCAAAGATCAACGGCTTGAATTTTTTTGAAAAATCGACGGCATTCTAGAAGGGGAAACATTTAAAAAGAAATCAATGACCTTCAAATTTTTTGGGAGAGGGAGGGGCAACTAATACAAACCAAGGTGGACTACTTCTTTTCACTGAATTGTAGCGTCGCATGAGAAGACAAGCTTAACAATCCATTATTGCAACAATCTGCCTCTCAAAATGAATTCATGCCATACTAGCACCTCAGTTGTTATTTTAGTATTTATAGTGCCTCTCAAAATGAATTCATGCCATACTAGCACCTCAGTTGTTATTTTAGTATTTATAGTGCAAGGAGCAGTAATGTTGATCCAATGTATGGAACAAAACTGTTAGACTGAATAGCAGCTATACAAACAAAAACGACATTACTGAGAAAAATGCAGTTTCTTGGATCTTGTTTACTTTAAGGCCAAAGACCCAAGGGCTAAACCGAATCTTGAAACCCACATGTTTTCCAGACAAAGAGCCACGTCAATGGTATATACCCGCTGATGCATGTTATCATGCATGGGTAACACATCCAAGCTATAAATTTCAAAACCAATATGAATGTTCAGGGTGTCATACTAGTGTTGGGTTGATATTTCATCCCAAATTGTGTTACTTGTGCTACTCTAATGCAATCGTGTTACCTGGTTTATGATTGCAAACTAATACATCTTTGTTACCTGCATAGCTTCTCAACGTAATTGAAAACACAAATGTTTCCTCTTCGTATATCTTAATGGCAAAATCGAAAAAAATTCTAACTTCAAATTTCTAAACTCACAACATTGTAGGTGAAATTCTGAATTTTAGTCATATGTCACTTAGATGGATGTGAGCTGTGAGTTAAATGTCATATATATATATATAAGTATATTATTTGTGATGTTTTGAGAGAGAGGTTGGAGAGAAAGAGATTTCTTCTGTGGTGTGAATGTTCACTTGATTGAGTGCAACAACACTAAATTATTCAAATTGAAGTGCATTGTTGATACAATCTTCTTCAAAAATAGTATATTTGAAATCTAATTCAGCGAGGACTTATTACAAAAAAGATAATTAGTTCCTCGATAGGTAGTACATATAATCTTAGTATAATTTTTTTAGGGTGGAGACAACAATAGAATTTGTGTCATCTACATAATAGATCAGAGAGACCAAGTTCAAAAAATGGTTAAAAAAAATTAGATCAATATCAAACAACCGTCGTGGATTCATTCAACTAATCAGTTAAGAATGCTTGACATTGGCCTCCTAAGTATATGAACCTCTCATTGGCTTTTAAGGGTTTAATTTTTAAGTTCATTTTCCCAAGCAACAATCTTATTAATGCCCCAAAGTTGGAGTTGGATTTTCTTACCTAGGTGAATAATTAGGTTATTTAATAGCATTCTATATGAAATTGATTCACAACCTTGTACAAAACTTGTGAACCTTTGAGTGTCCAAACTAGTCATAGCATAGAAAATTTTCTTTTTTAGCGTACTTCAATGCACTTCATCCCCTTTGTATACCTTCAACAATAAACTCTTGAAAAACACTTATAATTCACCAAATGGATGCTAACTTTCTTAGAGAATCAATTATTATAAGTGAAGGACATCTCAACCGATTTTTTCTTTTTTCTAGAATGACATATGCTAGTAATAGGAATATTGTACAAGATTCTCTTTCTACCCATTCAACCTTTTAAGTAGAGTTTATAATAGAGTTAATCATAAGGGTCGTCCCCAATTGCAATGGTGATGCGATAGGAAGATTTAACTAAGAATAGTGCAAAAAGAAAGAGTCCCAACTCCATTAGACCCCAATTTTGATGTTTAAAGGAGTTTTGTCCTATATTTTTCTCAAACTCAAACTCTCAATGACTTGCATTGCACATACTTTACCATGAACTCTAATTTCCCCAAAATTTCGAAATCAATTTTCACGATTAATTTTCCACGGATCCTGCCCTGCAACTACCGAATGTATACCTAGCATTTGCCGGGCAGCAGTCGACGAACTACCTCACCGGGTATCAATCCAACCAGGTTCTCAATCATAATCTTCTTGTAGTTACCTTTAGCAGATGCATGCACCTAGGCCGCCCGTGGCCAGCTGCCCCCAGACACTTGCTTTGAATTCATACCTTCATCCCATCGCTTACTGGGTAACTAACTTTAGTAAGTTACGAGTCAGTCACTAGTATCCAAATAGGGTTCTACTTGCAAAACCCAAGTGGCAAAATCTACAGCAAAAGTTGCACCCACTAACCTCCACTCTATGAACCTGGACGCATTTTCGGAATGACACCTTTCCCCTGTCGTTCCTTATAGTGAAGGGGACGATCTTTCTGTTGTTCCATAAACCCTTCATTTTTTGGGTTAGGGTTTCTTCTTTCAATTGCATTCTGTGAAATAGCCAATTCCGTGAGCTTTGGAAATTTGAGTTTGGTCATGTGTGCTGGATTGGAGCTTCTGGTCGAGACAGAGAGAACATTCTCATGGGAGGTGGAGTGTTGTGGTTGTCGTTGTCGTTGTCGGGGATAGCTTGCCGTAGGAACTGAAGAGTCGTGTAATCGTTGGAGTGTTTGCGAAACTGTCTGGTTTTCTCGGTGGAGGTTTTCCTGTCAAGAGTGAGTTCTTGTCCATGTTGAAAGGCTTGGCGGGACCGAGAGTTTGGAACCGTTGAGGTGGTTTTCTATTCCGAAGAGGAAGATGGATGTGGGAGAAATTAAGCCGCTGGGATTGGTGCAAATGATTCAGCAGCAGCAGCAGCAACAGCAACAGCAGATGAATTCTTCGTTGGAGCAAGTGAATAACGTGCAACCTAGTTTGTCCAGTGGGAGTGTTACCTGCGATCTTCAGGTATGGATAATTGTTTTTTGGAATTGTTCTGATTAGGCCTTTAGTGGTGCACAAGCGTCGCAGCCGCGACGGAAGTTGGGTCTAGTGAGAAGACAGAATGACTTCGGGAGCTTTACAGGGGGAAATCTCATTGCTCTCTGCAATACAATTTCCTAAATGACCAAGACGCCCAAACTAAGTCTCGCGTTTTTTTAACACTTTGAATGCGTACTTTCTTTAGTTCGATTTTACATATTTTTGAACAGCGCATGTAATGGCCTCCTTTGATTTAGAATTTACCTCCATTTGAAGTATGTATTTCACAGTAAAACCAATCAAATTGGTAATTTTGAACGAATGAGGAATCGGACTTTTAGATGTGAAGGAAGCGAAAAGCTTATGCACGGAGCTTGGAATGTAGGTCAAAATCCCTCCTATGTTATCAAAACTCTTCCTGGTAACTGAAAGAGATGTATACGAAAATATCTTAAGGAGAATCTCGACAAGTTCACTTGTCCCAAATAGATCTTCCACCTGCTTGAAATCGTAGTAACGCTGGAAAAGAATACTCTTTAAGACTTGCGTTTCTGGTCATTCTGAATGCTGAGAGCTGGCTTCATGTTGTCGTCTTCGAATGAATGCCCCGTGAGCGTAGCGGACGTGCACCGCTACTGAGTTTGGGAAGCATTTGGAGCTAGCGGACGCGAAGGCCCGAACTTTAACTGTAGTATTATGTTCATCAGCAATTTTAGGGTGAGGTTTGCTCCTGCGGAGTCTTAGTTTTATGTTTATTCTGATGTGTGATTTGATGGAATTTGACAGGGAGAGACGGTCATGCAAGTTACAACTAGGGATGGTGCTCAGCATCTCCTTCAGAGCACGGGTGGGACGCTGGGATTTTCTCCAGTGAACATTTCTCAGCGAGTGAAAAGGAAGGCGTCGTCTCTTCAGGGTCGTCAGTTCAGAGCTCCTCCATCGCCAGTGACTCAGGTTATGGGAGGACGAAGCCCTTCTTCTCAATCCTGCGGCCAGCAGTCGCCTGTCATGTATCAGAGTTCGGCTCGGAATTCCCAACCTTTGATGCCGGGTCCGTCTCTTGGCGCCTTTCGTGCTGTGGCTGTACCAGATCATCTTCAGAATGGCATTTCGAGGCCAATGCCAAATCACCCGTCGACGCTGGGACAGAGAGGGGGCCGAAACCACACCCCATATCAGTACCAAGACCGCAAAGCACGGAACCGAGGAGTCCGGGATTGGGGGAACAGATCTCTTTCCGAGGTGGATCCAGATTTATGGGAAGTAATGGAGAGAGAGAAGCACAGACAATGGAGAGGCATTGAGCTAATTGCTTCAGAGAATTTCACGTCGCTGGCGGTCTTTGAAGCACTTGGCAGTCACCTGACAAACAAGTATTCGGAAGGCTTGCCCGGCAGTAGATACTATAAGGGGAATGAATACATTGATCAGATCGAAAATCTCTGCTGCTCAAGGGCATTAGCAGCGTTTCATCTCGATTCAGGAAAATGGGGTGTCAATGTGCAGCCCTACTCATGCTCTTCAGCAAATTTTGCTGTTTTTACTGCACTTTTGCAACCGAATGATCGCATCATGGGATTGGACGTTTTATCCGGAGGTCACCTCAGTCATGGATATCAGACGCAGGGGGGCAAGAAAATCTCGGCAGCTTCCATCTATTTTCAGACGTTACCATTTAAGGTTCAGCCGGAGACGGGTCTTATCGATTATGAAAAGATGGAGGAAATAGCGCTTCTCTACCGCCCCAAGTTATTGATCTGTGGCGGGAGCTCCTACCCCCGAGAATGGAATTACGCTCGTTTTCGCGAAGTGGCCGACAAAATCAATGCTGTTCTTATGTGTGACATGGCTCACATAAGTGGGCTTGTGGCTGCACAAGAATGTGACAGCCCATTTGATTTCTGTGACGTAGTTACAACAACCACTCACAAATCTCTACGTGGACCTCGGGGTGGCATGGTCTTCTATCGAAAAGGTGTAAAGCCTCTCGGCAGATTAGGCGACGGCGTTTACACTTTCGAGAGGGACATCAATTTTGCAATTCATCCTACATTGCAAGGAGGTCCTCACAACAACCATATCGCAGCTTTGGCAGTATCACTCAAACAAGTATGTTCGAATGAGTTTAAAGAGTACATTCAACAAGTGAAAAAAAATGCTCAAGGTCTTGCAGAAGCTTTGAAGAGGAGAGGGTGCAAGCTGGTCACAGATGGAACCGATAATCATCTACTACTTTGGGACCTTCGGCCTTTCGGCATCACCGGGAACTCTTTCGAAGACGTCTGTGAAGCATGTCACATCACAGTGAACAAGACTGCCGTCTTCGGAGACGGCAGCTCTTGGCAGCCTGGTGGTGTGCGCATTGGAACCCCGGCTATGACAACTCGAGGTTGCAATGAAGGAGACTTTGACATGATTGCCGAGTTTCTCTACAGGGCCGTGCTAATTACTGCAAATATACACAAAGGGAATATACAGGCGCAGATCAAGGGTGAGGTTTACAGCAATGGTGAGATTCTGGAGTTGAGGGGAAAAGTGGAGGAGTTCGCAAGTGCGTATGAAATGCCTGGGTTTGACGTGCCACATTGAGGCAGATTCGCTTAGTTTAGGAAGAGTTGGAACCTCGTTCCTGGAGTTTCACTGATTGTGGTTGTAAATTTAGTTTATTGTTATTGCTACCCTTCTGGCTAGTGCCATGGCTTTTCAGAATTACAGCAGGTGAAGTCGAGCACAGCTATGGATATTCAAGGGGAAGGAACTTCTCGAAGCTGAAGCGACTCCACGCATTGTTTCCTGTGGGTTTGCAGATGGCAGCAGCCTCGTATTGTTACTAAGTAAGGTCTCACAATCATATCTTCATGCCTTTCCTGATATTACGTCATACTGTCTATGGAGTAGAGATTCATCTGAATGAAGGTCTGTTTCTCATCGCGCCACTGATCGCTGTTTACAGGCTGCCGCCGAGGAGCTGCTCGTGTACCATTTATGACACCTCTACCACTCCAAAGGATAACATTCCACTGATATCAGGAATTCATAAACGTGGAACAGCATCCATCGCAAGGTGAACGCGACGTGTATAAAATTGCAGATGGGTTGATGTTTGAACAGGATGGGAGATTTCACTCCCTCATAATTTAGCCATTGTTTTAGAGATTTGCGCTTTCGTGTTGTTGGTTTGACCTCAACGTCTTCATTCTTTAGATAATTAGCTCATTTCAGTTTAGGTTGTTTTTTAGTGTCTTCCCTGGACTGCTTCTGTCCACCATGCACTAGGATTTATCTTTATAAAGATATCGCAGGTATTGATGTTATAGTTGATGTAACTTGTGATGTTTAGAAGGTAGCCCCCCAAAATGAGGCGGTTCGTTGGAAAGCTTGCTTTGATCATTCTCGTTTCTTTTTCTTCTGCTTGTTTCGAACTCTGCCGTTCAGTCTGACTGATTGGTAAGATATTGCTGGGATGCATGAGTTTGGGGTGCCTAAAACTGGGAGTCCACATTCTTAACTAAGATTAAATTGATGGAATACTCTTTTTGAATGAGAGCTGGCTGGGAGCTGAGGCTGACCTGGACAAGCTGGACAATAATACAGTCAGTGTGGGAGGGTCTTCAATCATGACTGGACTGAATTTACATTGATCTGGACCTGGAATGAAGACCTGGCTGGGACCTGGACGTGAAAGAAAGTACTGAGGTAGCCAAAGATAGATTCCCCCCCAAAATCTACTTATTTGTGTGCTTGTCGTGGAATTTTCGCTTTGATACAAATTGATGTTGGATAGTATGAATAGAAATAAGAGTTAATTTTAGTTTTTCAGGAAAAATTGACATCAAAATAGAATTGTATGAGAATATTCAAAGATTTTTTCAATTTTGAGAGTGATGCTGAAGATAAACCTTAAATTGGCTAGCATGATTTGAAAGATTTGAATGTTTCTAATTTGCTTATAAAGTGCTTAGTGTCTATATGTTAGTTTAAACCTTTAATATATTGGGCTAGCATGTAATTGAATGCTTCTAATTTGTTATTTTAAGTGCTTAGAGTCCTTGTGTTAGTTGTTTAGTAGTCTTATAATATAGACTCTTGAAGTCCATATTGAGCAAATATTCTAGAATTCAAACAATGTAAGAAAAAAGGTCAAAAGAGTAGAACTTAACATTTTTAACTTGGGTGATAATATCCTTTAATTTCTTGAAGTTCATATAGAGCAAATATTATAGAATTCAAATAATGTAAGAAAAAAGGTCAAAAGAATAAATTTTAACATTTCTAATGTCGGATGATAATATCCTTTAGCCCTAGTGATCATTTAATAGATGTTGTGTATGAAGTCAATTTGGATTGGATATTTACCAAATTTTGATACAAGGCGGTAACATGTCTCCCTTGGATGGAAATACAATTTTTTCTTCAATTGGGTGTTTGGGTCAAAAGTCATGTTCCCCTAAATTTTTTGAGTAGCATGTGCAAAACTCTTCTTCTAATTCTAAAATTTAGTAGGCATGTAATTAATACAATATAGGAAACAAATATAAAAAAGAACTCATGCGTAGTACAAAAATCTCATTTTAGGAGGAATTAAAGTTTAAGTTTGCTAACCTAGTTAGGCAAGGTTAAAAAAGAATTTTTTTCTTCTAACTTCAAAAGTTATAATCTTTCAATTTGTGTTGGCGAAGGTTCTAAATTTTTTTTAATGCATTCTTATAGTATTCTATTACAAATTTATATGATTGAGTTTTTTTTTTAATTTCAATTTTTTTCATTGCCTTAAAAGTGGTAGTTTTTAATAATTGATGTTTGAACTCAATGTTTTAGGGAATAAGAAAATCTAACATTTTGTGCAATGTAGATTTTTAAAACTCCATAAAATTGACAAATATGATTCACTTCAAGAATTGTTTTTTTCCAATTCAAATATTATCCCTATGACAAATGACTTTAATAAGTACATTATAAATAAATAAATTTAAATGATATTTATGATTAGAACTTTGCACTTCAAACTTACATTAAATGAGTCGAGACGCATAATTGATATAGTTGGATAGAATTCACTCCATTGAATTGTTAATAATACAGCTACCTTTAAGTTGATAAAAACAAAATGTTGTTTTATTTAATTTCCACCTTTAAAACTCTATGCATCTTGTTATGGAACATTCATAATTGATTTGATTGAAGATTTGAATTTGTAAATATATTATTATTCTAAGAATGTAAGTATTTCATTAAAATTTCAAGTACACATTTAGAACATGATTGTGAGAATTAAAGGTTAAAAATAAAGTGACAATTTTTTAGATGAATCCTATCATTCATTTCATAATCAATTTTAGAAAGAATTTCTAATTTTTGATTATATTTGTAAATATTGTTTAATTAAATTGTTCATTCAACTACATAGATATGATCTATAATCATAGTTTAGAAATTTTGTTTAAATGTCATCATTCAATTATTGTTCTACACTATACTTTATACGACATTTTTATTGTTTTAGGAATTTAGACTATTTCATGGTTTTTAAGACAATAAATTTCATTCTTGATTTTGAAATTACTATTAAACATTGATTGAGCTTTGGATGATATAGCCTTACAAATGCATATAATCATTTACAGTAAATAACTTTCATTGAAATGTTTATACTAATTGCTACTTTACATTACATTTTGACTTTAGCCTTAATCCTTTAATGTCCATATCCTATTTTGTTTATATATACAATTTTGGTTGATATTTTTGTACAAACATATATTATTTACCTTGATTTCATCAAATTAGTCAAAAAGAAAGGTCATTATATGAAGGTTTAGTAATTGTTTGGAATAAATGAGAATAAATTTAGACAAAACATTGGTGTAAAGCACTTTGTTCATCACTCACAATGTGGAAGTGAGAGAGTTTAAATAAGTCCATTAAAGCTTTGTTGGAAACCATATTTAAACAGAAGCGTACTAACTCCAAGAATACAAAATTATGTACAAAAATATGGCAAGACATGCACTATTAGAATGATAATTCAACAAGTAGCATATTTCATTTGCATGACATTTTAACATTTAAGCTTTATCATGTTTAAATATGGTACCATACTCATAGAATACATGACCATTTTGAAACTTCTAAGACATGTAGGAGGTGCAAACTTTTGTATGGATGAAGCTCAAAATTTTGTTTTTATTTTCAATTTAGGTTAGTGATAAAAAAAATTGGACTTTTCGACAATTTCACTTTTCGACAATTTCGACAATTTCAACCCATTAAGGACTGGTCGACCATTTTGTGGTCAATTTGGGTCCTTTTTGGTTTGTAGAGAGAGCATGTCAACAAATTAGATGACGTGGCAAAGGGGACGGGTTTGGGGAATTGAGAAGTGAAGAGTTTAGGACAATAACTAGGCCAATCTGAGGTGGCATGTGGCCAAAGGGTTGAAAAAACCAAGACAACAGGGGCTGAAATTACACCAAGATTTGCTAAAAATTCTTACTTCACAATGCACCTTCACCAAAAAATTTAATGCTAAACCCTCTATCATGTGCAATACTTCCATCCGTCCGGTTAGATCTCCGATAGGCACTTGCATTCAAAAGTTTTAAAATTGCTCCCAATTGGCCATACAAAGGATTGCCCACCCTCCAAATCAACCACGGTCCTTAATAAGTTAAAAACACCTTCTTGTCCTTAAGTAGATAATCAATGCATATACAAATGCAAATAGGAAGGTTGAACACATAATGTAAAAAACCACACTGAAAATTTATAACTACATGAATTCTTGATTAGTTTTCATAAAAAAATTTATTGTCATTTCAAATATATATATTTATAATGTGTTGTCCCTTTAATATCCAAAGCATTATATTTTGGTATCAACTAAACTTTTATCAAATTAATAAAATTTTAGTATATGCAATATAGAAAGAGGATACAAAGGAGTTAATTGCAAATTCAGTAGATGGATTTTCAGGCCTCTAAGAAATTGTTTCGAGGTTGTTCCCTATTTTAGAAACTACAGCAATGCAGTCAGATTATTAAATAATAATAAAATGTTTTTTTAAATTGAAAACTTCAATTTTTTTAAATTGAAAATATTAACTAATTAGTATCATCTGATATGGCAATCTCTCAACCACATCAAATTGTGCCAATCTGCTATTGTACCGAAGTTTTCATAGTTTAGGAACTCCAAAGAACCTATAGTCTTTTAGAGGCCTAAAAACTCATGTAATGCTTGATTTTTTAGTGTTAGAGGCTTTTGGTAATGAGCCTCAACACATTAGATCTTAAAGAAAAAAATACATTAAAGATTCATTTAAAAAATTCATTTAAAAAATTGGTAGAGCAGATTTTAAAAAGTTGCAAATCAATTATTGTTATGTAGAGTTAGTGTGTACTTTTACCCTTGCATTTTTTTTCAAGACCAAAATTTTTAATTCGACATGTAAAATAAGTATTGGAAGACTTCAAATTACTTTCATAGTTCCAACTCCCTTATAATCAAACATTACAATCTTTTAATCCATAAGTGATGCTTTTATGTTTCCTTTTCCTATGTCATTCACGATACATCTAGTTTGAATTTACAAGGTTATAATCTTTCTTAAATTGATACAACTTAGCAAAACATGAGCTTTTTGTTTAGTTTCAAGAAAAAAAAAAAAAATTTAGCTTTGGGTATTTAAAGGTTAATATTGTTAATTGTGATTTTTTTCCATTCAATATTTTTAAATGAGTAGTTTCTAAATATTTATAAAGTTTTTCTTTTATAGAAAATGGAATGTCTTTATAAAAAGGCTATTACACCTATATGGATGTATTGATCATTTTTATTTTAAAATGCAATTTTATTATTGATTTTCTTAAGTAGGCATATAAATGTATTTTCAAACATTTATTCATAGATGCCTACCTATTTTTTTTAGTATTAGAAATCCCCTTATAATACTTTGTAAATGAAAATCTTTAGAAACTTTTGAATTTTCATTCTAACCAATAATTTAATTATGTTAGCAATGAAGCCCACATGCCATTAGAATCCATGAAATGAAACATGATTTAAGATATTCAACTGTAGGATCTTGTTCTATATGCATTTGCTAGCTAATCCATATGTAGACAAAATTATGATCTATAAGAATCAATTAATTTTTATTTTTTTTCAAGTTTTTGTACTTTTGTTATTCGAGGAGGTGAAAATTGTACTTGACATTAGGGGAGAAATGAGGCCTTTGAGAGACCGTCTGGCCATGGTTCCCCATGTTGCGAACCATGGCCGGACAGTCAAAATATATAATAATAATTTAAAAAATATTAAAAAATATTTTTAAAATAAAAATATTAAAAAATTAATTAATTAATGCAATCCAACGTGGCACTTTCTATGCCACGTTGGACTACTGCTTCTGCAACGTTCCCATAGTCCGGGAACGTCGAAAAAATTAATGTGTTTTATTATTTTTAGAAAAAGCTTCAAAAAATCATGATGGAAATTGAGACCATAGGAACTTGCTTGAAATCCATTCCCCTCTCCCCCGAGGACAATGGGCCTTTAGGGGTTAAGGTAGAATTATTCAAAATTGTTCATCCCACAATCTTGCTATGCCTTTTGAAGGGTTGACTACATTTTTCTACACAACTAGTCTTTTTAGAAGTCTAGAGGAGATGTCATAACCTCTTGGTATGCATTCTATTAGTACAATGCACGAATAGATTATGTAGGGAATTTTCAAAGAAGGAAAATATAAGTATAGTACCAAAAATTGCCCTTCTACTCTTGTGAATACAAGTTGTATATTTTAGGCAAGAACGAGGGCAAGAATTGTTGTAAGTTTGGTTTTGCAAGCAAGATGCAAATAAGGTGTGTGCACCAATAATCATTAGTGCCCAAAATGCAACACCTTCATTTTGACCAAACAACAATACTAAAAATTTAGACAATAATAATATAAGATTTAGACATTAAGAACATGGGTGTTCAAGAGAGTCTAGTGTTGATTCTTGGCACACCTACAAAGAATAGAATGTCCAAATAATACATGTTGAAGAGCCTTGGAGTCTTCATTGGTTTGTCAACAAGATACATCAAATATAACATACAATAAGTGTGCTCATGTGTTATTAGCATTGATTATAAAGTAAAGTGCTCTAAAATCGTCCCTGTTCTAAAAGCAACCATTAGCACAAAGGTACATTTTGCTTTCTTCAATGTACCAATAGTGTACATTTTAGGAGGTGATCACTTTTGGTGACCACTTCATTTCAACTTCAAAAATCCATAACGAATTCTTCAAAGGTCCAAAAAATATGAAACAACTTGGGTTAGATGCCAATTCCATTTTTCTTTCTAAAATTGTTTCATGGAGTGTAGCTTCCCTTGATGCAATTGACTCTTAAAAGGTCGTTTTAAGAACAAACTAAGGTAGTATGTTCTTTAAGCCTCCATCTTCTTCATACCACCCCTATTTTTAGGTGGAGAATGGAGATGGGGTGATTTTTAAATGGACCATTGTAGTAATTGAACGCACAAATGAAAATTTGTTTTTCTATTGCAAGAGCCAATCATTGTCTTTGATTTCTGCACATCTCTTTACAAGTTGCAAGTGGATGGATTTTGGGAGACCTATAGTCACAAATAGGTGCCTATGTTTAGAATCTTTGAATTTTTTTAACTAATTCAAAAATGCTTAGAAAAATACAAAACCACTTGTGTTAGGTTCCACATCTATTTTTCTTTCTCTGAAAAAATGATCAAAAAATAATTCTGTTCACTTCAGCCTATGAAAAATGCGGACGAGCTCTTAAATGGTCGCTTTTAGAGCATACTACCTTACCTTAGGTGCACACATTTCTTAGATTGGCAGTTCAGGAACCAAATTTTTTGGAGCTTCCATTTGTTACCAAAAATAAAATAAATAAAATTTGGAGACACCCCACCCCAGTTGAAAAACAAGAAATAAACGGCAGCTTTGAGCTCTGACAGAAAGATTAAAACAATTCAGGATGTGTGTGGCATAGCCCACATGCCACACATGTCCAATTCCCACAGGCCCACTTAGCTTGAAACACAAGCAACCTCTTGGGGTACCGGTCATGCACCATTCAGTCCACATGGCTTTTCTTAACTGGTTGGTTAGCAAAGACACATCTCTTAAATCTTAAAACATTAAAATGTAAAACAATAATCAATACAAACTATAAAAACATCATATACTACAAGGAACAGTTAAGGTAACTACACCTAAAATCACACAAATAAGCAATTGAGCATGGTTCCTAATATTATATTGAATTTGTTTTTGTGGGGTCATGTTGGTAGTGAAAAGGGGATTCTAGATTCTCTTAAAATGTATTTAATTGGACATTGTATGAATAAATTACAAATTTTCAAAGTGCTGAAAATAAGTGTTTTTAAAAGTGATTATAGAGTCTCATGAACAGTGAGAGTACATTTTAGGCAAAAATCTATGAGGGACAATTTTAGGAAGCGTGTGATTTTAGGTGTAGTTATCTTAATATGTAATTATTATCAATTTGTAGTATTGCAGCATATTCCTAAGACCATGGTGGAACCACACATTGTCGACCACTTAAGCAATTCCGCACATGTTCTGGAGCATTAAAAGGCAATGTAAATTTATTGCCCCATAAAAAGATAGAAATAAAGGGCATTGCCAATTTTTCATGATTTTTTTCCTTAAATTCAAATTACTATTAATTTTGAAAGCCAAAAGTTGACTCTCCAATATATAGAGTCTTCCAATTCTAATAATTCCAAAACTACTTTCCTACTCACTACTTCCTACTTTCTTGCTTGCTACATCAAGACATGTGTCATGACTTTATAGTCCCAACCTTGCAAAGGAGAAAAATCACATTCCAAAATTTGGTTGGAAACTTGTTCTAGCCTTAGTTGGAAACAACCACATCCTATAGGTTGGATATAGATCCCTAGTTGGTAATGGGTGGTTTTACCACATATGCAAACTATAAAAATAAATTTTGCAATCTCCATGATAGTAATTAAATACTTTGTGTTATTTTTCATGTAGAAAATTCTTGACCATAGCAATTTGACATAATATTGTTTACTTAGAGCATCTCCACCAATGAGTTTTGTATCCCTAAAGGTTTAGGGAGAGCTTCAAATGCAGATAAAGATACAAAAACTTCACTGCACCAATCTCTTTTTAAAATTTGTATCTCTAAAATATACAAAAATCTCTAAAATTCTGCCCCAATTCTATATCCAGAGGCTCATATAGAGAATTGGCGAGGTCTCATTCTTATACAATGAAGCTTGGGACATCAATTGCAGTAAACAAATAGGAATACATAATAGCTGGTGGGGATGCTTTTATGAGGTAGGTCTCCCTTTGCCATTCTTGCAAAGCGGCCCTCCCATAGTGAACAAAATTGTAGGCAAAATTGTCTTATATATCTCCTTAGCCAACCTTAATCCTTGGATTAAGTAATAAGTTGTCCCTCACAAGCACCTAGGGAGGCATCCCAACATGGGGAGGACCATTTGCGTGGTTATATAATATTATGTGAGTATTGAATATAGACATCTATTAATAGAAATATAACTCAATTTGTATAGTATGTCATCCTTGACCCTAGTGATGATGAAGTCGAGGCAAGGTTTAAGCAGAGCTACAATCAACTTATACACCTCTTCATATCCTAGAAGAGATATATTTCTTTTCAAGATTTAAAAAAAAGTAGAATATTCCTAAAGTAAGAATACTATATAAGCCATATACAAATATGTCTTTTGCTCTTTTAGTAACAATTCATGGCAAGCTTTGAGTAGAGCTCTAATCAACATATCACTAGTAGAAAATTCAGCATCCAACTTCACAAGAAAGTGTTGATTCGGACAAAATAGTTTGTGTTGATTTGGACCTGCTGATTTGGACAAAAATCAACAAGTTTTTGTTGATTTGGACAAAATTCTAGCTAAAACTTGTTGATTTGGACAAAAATTGCAACTAAAACTTGTTGATTTGTACATAATTTTCAACAAAAATTTGTTATTTTTTTTCAATTTGTTGATTTTGAAAAAAAAAAATTTTGAAAACTGCCGTGCGAGTGCCTAGGTGGGCACCGCCACGCGGGCAGCGCCTAGGTGGCACCCCACGCGGGCGGGGTGCAATGGGATTTGAACCTTGCACCCCCTTGGCTAGGAGTGCAAGGTCTTACCCATTGCACCATGCGAAATATTACATGACCATTATGGGGAAAAAAAGTTATTTATTTCGGTTTTCAAATTTTGGTCATTTTTGGTTTAATTCAGCAGACTTTGGAGGCTAATTTCTCATAGTATAGTACCTTTTTTCAAAAAACTTCAAACTAGTAAAATTTGTAAGATCAATTAAACTTTCATCTCCAAAAATCCGTTTGTGATTTTGAGTTTTCAGTAAAAAGTTATGGGCAAAATTTCCTAGAGGGTTTGGAATGAAATTATTTTTTGATATTTACAAACACTCTCTCTGAATTTTGCCCATAACTTTTTATTGAAGACTCAAAATCACAAACGGATTTTTGGAGATGAAAGTTTACTTGATCTCCCAACTTTTACTAGTTTGAATTTTTTTGAAAAAAAAGACTGTACTATGCAAAAACAGCCTCCAAAGTCTGCTGAATTGAAAAAAGACTGAATTGTGAGTTAAGTAGTTAATAGAAAATATTTCTATTGCTTATACAATGTCAAACTTGGTGGTTTAAAAATTTTCCATATGAAATTTTAGTGTTAAAAACTTCAATTCAATTAAAGATATTTTAAATATTTGGCAAACATTTTACTAGGAGGTGGTTTGGACACAATTCCTATTCAAGTTTTTTGTAATGTAGAACATACAATTTGAATAGCTCTAAATTAGAATTTGGAAAGTGCTCATCTAGAATTTAAATATTTAAAAAATTTTGTGTTCAAGAATTGTGTTGAAAGTTTAGAATTAAATTTTGTTTTTTTAAAAACACACTTGATTTTCATTTTTTTTTAAATTATTAAGTAGAAGCAAGTTCAAGATTGAAAGAAAAACTAAAGCGTTAATAGCTCTAAAATGGAATTGAAATACAATAATGTCAACGGTGAGATTGTTCTAAATAGGAAACTTAAAGTTGTTAAACATTTTTTTTTTAAATTGTGAGAATTGCATCCAAAATTGCATCCAATAAGTTATTTTTTCAAGAAGATGTTCAAATTGACCGAAAAACAAAATTGTTTTTAACTTTCATAGTACTAATCAAATGGAATGAATAAAATCTTCACATGTAGACAAAAATATGATTTTCAAGAAGGAAAAAATTAAAAAATTAATTTCAAATTTCTGTACATTTCTTATTCTGCCTAGTGACGTGAAATTTATGGTTAAGATGCCATAACTTTTGCTCCCGAGCACCAACTGAAATAAAATCTATATTACCACGAAGCTAATAAGTTTTTCTATCTTATGAGGAGGTTTCAAAAAGTTTAACTAAAAATTAAGATCATACAAACTTGCCCGAAATCCATTTTGTCCACCGAGGGGACAATGGTCCTTTAGGGGTCAGAAAAATTTAAATTTAAATTTAAACCTCTAAAGAACAAAGTAGAATTTTTTGACAATATTTCTAGTGTTTTTATTCATGTATTTAGAAATTGATTTCCCTTTTTTTTCCTTTAAAATTTTACACAACATGTGGTGAAGGGATAGTTTGAAGGACTCACAATTTTTATAACTTTTGATTACATCATGAGAAAGTTATTGTATGATGTATAGATTTTCTAGATATTTATGCATGTTAGCCAAGTAGATTTGAATGTATTTTTCAAATAAGTAGGAATTTCAAATTAGTTTCTAAATTAGGATGCAAATTAGTTTCTAAAATAGGATGCAAATTAGTTTCTAAAATAGGATGCAAATAGAATTTCAAATTAGTTTCTAAATAGGATGCAAATTTTTGACTACAACATGTACATTAGTACATTACAACCATTAGGTTTGGAAATCTTTAGTTTCATTACTAGAATTCTTTTCATTGAATGTTGTAAATCAATCTCTATTTATATCCACTTATTATTTTCTCCAAGCATGAATATAAAATATTTTTTGTTGCAATTTTTAATATAGATTCTTTAACATATTTTTTTAGCATATGATGGAAAATTACAAATTGTAGAATTGATATGTATCTAAATTTTTCAAATAAAATTTTGGAAAAGTGAAATATAATCATTTGGTATGAATGAAACATTATTTTTTTTAAATCCAAGCATCATGATGTTGCAATTGGTGAAGTTTTTTATTTTACAATTTCAAGATGGAAAATAGGTCAAAATAAATATAAGTTAGATCATTTAGTTAAATCTATTGAAAAAATAAATATAAATGAAGATTTAAGCCTTCTTTGAAGACTAATATTTAGAAGCAATTACGGGCCTTTCATATGTTAAAAACCTTGATACAACCAAAGTTGAATTACATTATGAATTTAATTAGAACTTCAATCAAATTCAAAATATAATTGAAAATAAAATACGATTTGAACTCTAAATTCATAATTTTTGAAAAATTCTTAAAGATTTCAAAAACATTCCACAAACAATCCAAAAACAACTCCAAAAACATCCTCAAAAAATCCAAATCCTCCCCCCTCCCCACACCTCCTCAAACCTCCCCAAATCAATCCAAAAACAACTCCCAAATCAACCTCAAAACAACCCCCCAAACAACCCTCAAACAACCTCCAAAACAACCTCCAAAACAACCCCCAAACAACTCCCAAACAACCCCCAAACAACCCCCAAACAACCCCCAAACAACTCCCAAACAACCCCCAAACAACTCCCAAACAACTCCCAAACAACTCCCAAACAACCCCCAAACAACTCCCAAACAACCCCCAAACAACTCCCAAACAACCCCCAAACAACTCCCAAACAACCCCCAAACAACTCCCAAACAACTCCCAAACAACTCCCAAACAACCCCCCAAACAACCCCCAAACAACCCCCCAAACAACCCCCAAACAACCCCCAAACAACCCCCAAACAACCCCCCAAACAACCCCCAAACAACCCTCATACAACTCCAAAACAACCCCAAAACAACCTCAAAACAACCCCAAAACAACCCCCAAAACAACCTTAAAACAACCCTAAAACAACCCTAAAACAACCCCAACACAACTCTAAAACATTGAACAAAAACATGTTGATTTGGTTGTTGCACTATTCACATGAACAAAAATTTGTTAAACCATTTTGTTAACTTGTGCTCAAATCAACAAAAATTTGTTAACCATTGTGTTAGCTTGGGCTCAAATCAACAAAAAAATGTAAAAACGGTCAATGCAATATTCAAATCAACAAGTTTTTGATGATTTTCTGTTTATTTGGACACAATTTTCTACTAGTGTATACACCCCTAATATTCTAATAAAAGATCATGATTGTTATTGTCTAGCAAGTTATGGTGGTGTGACATGGGCATTGGGATTTGCGACGTAATTTCTACCATCGTGATTTCAATCTTGATTGCCTGTCAAATGATTGACCATGAGTGGGTATGGGGGAATAATGGCTCCACCAAGAACAATCAAGTAGTTGATAGTGCATTCTCTTAATTGCTTAAACAAACTTTTATAGAGCTTGTTTTTCTTCTAATGTTTTCTTTTTAGGATTTCAACATAACAACCTAAATTGTTTCCCTTGTGGAAATTGGAATAAATCATCTTTGGATCCACAAGAGTAAAATTTATTAACCCTTTATTTCCTAAGAATTCATAATTTTAAGTTGCAAATTTTGATTGATCATATTGTAGAAAGTATAATCTAAATGGAAGATTTTATTATATCATTAGTTTGAGTGAAGAACATTTCATGCATTGGTTTAAAATAAATAATTATTAAAATAAACAAATAAAACCATATAAGCTCTTCAAAATTGCCAAAAAAATATGTGGCCCAATATGGGCTTCTTAGGAAGTAAAGGGATAACTTTAATTTATAATAAGTCATTGGCTCACTGAGAAGTTGCAAATGCTAGTGTCATTGGTTGATTGGGAAGTGGAAAGTTGCAAGTTCAAGTCTTTTTGCTCTCCAAGATAGCCCCCTCCAACATTGGTTAATAATGTTAACACTTGAATGCTCAACAAGTGTTTTCTAAAATCTAAATCTTTTTGAATTCATTTCAATCAAAACTATCACCTAAAAAAAGATCCATATAAATTAACTGTACCAATTGGTAGTGGAGACATGCTTGAAACTCTAGGGAAAAGGACACATCCTTTGACCGTATCGTTGAAAAGATTATAATAGTCAAGGAATTTTTTCAATTTTGAAAAGCCAAATTTGAGGCACTGGGGCACTCAGGTGTTTAGCAAAAGAGATGGAATATCTCCAATTAAGAACATTATGTAAGGCATATGCATATATCTCACATACCAAAGCTATATTGATTTATCTTTGTTGATTTATCTTACTACCATACGTGAAGGTTTGATCCTGCATTCAAGTGCTGAAATTGATTCTCAAGGGTCAGGTTTTTCTAGGGTCCATGTCACCTCAAGCCATTCACAAGATGACATGTGGCGCTTTTACAAAAATGACTTAATTTATGCCAAATCTGGCCTTCCCATAGGATAGTTAGTGCACAAAATTATTGTCACCTATAAATTTAGTACCACTTTTAATTTATTATTTAATTTTTACAATGCAACAATATTTCAGCCTGCACTAAATTATGATAGCCGTGACTTTTAATAACTTAAAGCCACACGCACACAAATGAGGGGTAGTAAAACCATAAGTACGGTAATAATAATAATTCCAAATGGCAATGACGGAAGAAGTCCTGCCCCACGATCGTCACCTCGATTAGGTCCCAAACCCCCGGAATACCGCCACCTCACATACCCGGAACATACCCGGTCCCCCCCGGTTCCCCCAACATCCTTCCTCCTTGCCCGCCCTTCGATCTCAGTGCGACTGTTTTTGTTGCAAAGCTTCTCACACCAGTCCTGCTCGCCTCTTCAGGGTTAGAGCTTTGCCCTCGCATTCGCCGCATCAGTCGTTCCTTCCCCGCCCGATCTCCTCTTCGCCTTTTGTCTAAGCATTCCCCGCGGGGTATTGTCGCCGCCATGGGGCTCACCTTCACCAAGCTCTTCCAGAAGCTCTTCTCCAAGCGGGAGATGCGTATTCTCATGGTCGGTCTCGACGCGGCTGGTAAGACCACCATTTTGTACAAGCTCAAGCTCGGCGAGATCGTGACCACCATTCCCACCATCGGTATGTGCTTCCGCTCATATTTTGCTCTTGTTTTTTGTGTTATGGCTTGTGCGCGTGGTTTGGTCCGATGGCGAGGGTTTGGTACGGGGTGAGGATTTTGGGTTCGGTTGGGGTGTAGGTTGATGTGGTGCGCGGGTGTTTGTTTCCAGCGTCGATTTGTTAAGATCTGTGTTTGCGGTTCTGGCTTTGGCTTTTGTGTTTGCTTTAGTTTGGATATCTCTGGATGATGCGATTGAGTTACTTAGCTTAGGTTTTGGAGGTTCGTAGGATGTTTCCTGTGAAATCGTGGTCATCTTTAGGCAGTCATTGTTGGAGTGTATTTGCGTTGTTCAAGAGTGTTTGGGATAGGTTTTTTCCAGATTTGCGCATTCAGTTGGATCTGTTTATTGTAACAGTTGTGTGTACTTTTCGTGAATGTCGTAGACGTGGAGGGTAACAGTTTTGTGAATGATTAGATAATGGCATGGCGTTGTGCAAGGAAAGAATCACATGAGCTTTCTTTCGAAGCCTGTTCGCTGTGCAACTACGTATATATTGTTTAAGGGAAGGATTAGGGTGTAGTTTTCAGGACTTACGTAGACTTTGATTGCATAATTCTATTTTCTTTTTTGTCGCCGAATTTATGATAAGGATGAGTCGACACTCTTGGGAAGATATATCTACCTGGGGAATTTCTGACGTGCTGCTATTTTCTCGTGTAGGTTTCAATGTGGAGACTGTGGAATACAAGAACATTAGTTTCACAGTGTGGGATGTCGGAGGTCAAGACAAGGTAAATATTCTTCTTCTGTGAAATATTTTGCTCTCGTGATTGTTTATACTATATTCATTGGTGGACACTGGTGGTTCAATGCTGGAATTAGCGTGTATGCTGGCTCATAATTCATTCATCCTTTTTGATATATTCTGTGTTTTCGGGTGTATTCAGATTCGGCCACTGTGGAGGCATTACTTCCAGAATACCCAGGGTCTCATCTTCGTGGTGGATAGTAATGATAGAGACCGCGTTGTGGAGGCCAGGGACGAGCTGCATCGGATGCTGAACGAGGTATCTATTGAATATCTCTGATGTGCTTCATGATCCTAATTGTGTCTCAATAACATTCAAATGGCTGCCTCGATAAAGTGGAGGATTCATTCCTTACCATATTCCTTGAGAAATGAAGATTAAGTTTCTCACAGTAATCTTCTTTTCCGATTGGGATTGCCATAATTTTATACTCAAATTCTGATTGCCTGCTTAGTTCCAGATATTTTTATTGTGTCGTTAATGTAGTATCAGGATTTCCTTGCTTATAGATTGTCTTTTATACGTGTTGTAACTATTTTTTCTTGTTATGAAGGATGAGCTGCGGGATGCTGTCCTATTAGTGTTTGCCAACAAACAGGATTTGCCGAATGCAATGAATGCTGCTGAGATCACGGATAAGCTTGGTCTGCACTCGCTTCGTCAACGCCACTGGTAAACACTGTTCTCTCATGTGCATGATTCTGTTCTGTATGTGAGCTTCTGGCTTTCCTCTATTCGGAAGTTGAGGTTCTATTTTACACATTAAACACATTCGTTTTACTTCCTCCTCGTTTCAGGTACATCCAGAGTACTTGTGCTACCTCTGGAGAGGGTCTCTACGAAGGGCTTGACTGGCTTTCCAGCAATATTGCGAACAAGGTGCGCTCAGTTTGAATCTTTTGCTCATTTCATCTGCTATTCGTATTGCCACTTGAGAGACTAGTTTACTTCAAGCATGGTCATTTGGTCTATATTTTTGTATCTAGCTTAGGAGATGGATTTCCTTACTCTTCGTCAATGGTCCTAATGTTGTTCGTTATGGAAATTTTGTGCAGGCATAAATGGGGTGGATATGAGTGCTACTTTCTCTCTTCAAAGAGCTTTTGTGAAATCTACACTGAGCTGGCTCCATTTCATTTGAGTTTTGTATTTGCTGATAACAATCGCAATGATGTTTCTCTCAGTGTCTTTAGAAGAGAAGAATATTGTTTTAATGAAATCTGCGTGGCATATATGCATTTCTTTTATCGATTGCATTTTGTTATGTCCAGTAGGGGCATGCATTACCAGTTCTGTAACTCTTCCACATGCAAATGCATATATTGCGATCATTCATAGGCCAATTTTGTATTGAAGATCCTCAATAGCGTCTTATGTGATCAATAATGGTTTGAAATAGTCTATTTTTTTTATGGATTCTTTGCATGATATTTAAAACTTGTTGATTGGTAGAGTTTGGGTATGTTTACCTATTTGGAATGATATTAGTTAATTTAGGAAAATCTGCTCACTACGGAGTACGGACACTTCGCCCATTGCATGCGGATACCATACTTCTCCGATTGCTGATACGGTACTTATGGAATTCCATTATTGTTTTCATTCTACTCCCTCCCTCGAAACAAATCCATATTTGTTTCTTTCATTTGTTCTTCTCAAATCCTAATGATTTTTGGTGTCATTGCAACAATCTAGTGGCTAATCCTTCAACAAATGTGATTTGGGCCATAATGGATTTTGACTTATTGGGGTCTTTTCAAATGCATCATATGACATCATATGACCAAAAGACAAAGATTGAACAAAATAGTGCATGAAATTCAACACCTATATCAAAGAAGGTCATTTTCATTCTCCAGGCACACAACCAGCAATCACATAAAGTTGTTACAAGATTTCCTTAGATGTCTAAAATGTAATAGATTTACTGGAAAGGTAAAAGTTCCCATTGCAAGTACTAAGTCACTTCATTATTACCACTGCATTGAATACCTTATAATCACACTTTCTACACTCGTATTTTCTTTTTATTTCATGAAACCAACAAGAACAGATTCAAAATTCAATCTACATATAGAGATATCCTTTAATTCCTACTCTAATTTTTAGAAACAAATATGAATATTTTCAGTTCTAGAAGATATTAGATTTTTGTCTCTAACAAACAACATTGATCAATGATTTCATTCATATATAGTGGCAAAATGGAGGATCTCAATGAGTTTTTTTGAAGTTATACATTATAATAGAATTTGAGAGAGATTCTTTGAATCTAAGTAGTTTTTATGTTGTGTGTTCTTTTGCCCTTCTATAAATAAGTGTATTTAATAGAGTACACCCTACAAATCTCAACTAATCCTAGTTGTTGGAGATCAATCTTGTATTCAATTCAAATATTAGATGTATTGATTAACAAATATAGAAGTTAGAAGTTCATCCAAATTTGAATGTTGTACGAGAAAAAAAATGAAATGTATCACATTAGAAAATTAGACTAATTGCAATTTTGCAAATATTAATGTAAATTTGATTTTAATCCTCTCCAAAGTTACAGAATTTTTTCCTAATGCTTTTAATGACCAAACAAAGGAATTTGAATGAAATAGAGAATGAAATTCGATATTCTAATGAAATATATGAATATTGATAATTATGCTCTATTTTATTCAATCATTTTCTTTTGATTATAAGTTGAATTAAGAAAGATTTTATTCAATCCAATATGTTTGTAGAGGTTTAGAGTTGAATGTACACTTGGATTTTTAAGATTGCATCTAGTCTAATGCAGTTTATTTTACCTTCATTGTTTTTCATGCAACTTTGAAAGTTGGATGAACACATCATCATTCAATTTCCAACCTTCAAATCTCTCTTTGGCTTTAGACTGAAGGAAGATGAGCCTTTGTATTGACAAAAGCTATATATGAAGAAGTTTAAATAGGACCTTATAATGCTACCAAGCTCAACCCTTTTTCAATATAATTGTTTGTTCTATACTTCCTATGTTAAAATTAATTAAAACCATTGAGATTGTAGGGACACCTTGTATAGAATGGCGGAATGTATAGTCAGCTCCAATTGAATTACAAATTTTTCAATCAGTTTTCACTAAAAAATGCAATAACTTTAGAAAGCTCTAGCATGCTAAAAAAATGAACCGATTTTGAAACTGCAAATTGCGTTGGAATTGCAATGAAGTGCACTTCAACTTTATAACAAGTGAAAAATGAATAATAAAAAATTATACAACAATTTGGATTCCTTTTATATACAATTTACCATTTCAAAAATAACCTTTGGAGGATAGTCAAAGATTTTTTTGTATTTGGGTGAAGAACAAGCAAGAAATCATGCAAGCAATTCAAGTGGTATAGAAATAAGTATCTCTAAAGCAATTGTAAAGGTTCACTTCTTATATGTGCCATTGAATATAAGTTTTAATTTTCACAAATGTTGGCAACACTAGATAATACATAGTCCCGTACATAGTGTATAGAAAACATCAAATCCTTTATATGATTTTCAATTACATATATGTGTTTATAATGATGATAAAGTAGACTTTAGTGTGATTCCAATGCAATTCAAAATTCAAAATTCAATTCATTTTTTAGGGCATATGAGCCTCCCAAAGTTCTCCTAATTTCATGAGGATCCAAATATTCTTAATTCAACTAGACTTGATTGTATTGCAACAATTGTTGAAAACACTTGCCCATAGCAAGTCATAAGAAGAAAGAAAATATGAATACTAGAATAGAGACTTAACTTCTAAATCCTCAACTAAGTGGATGGTGAATATTTTGACATGTGTACTTCATTCAATTAATATTCATCGAGCATTTAAAAAAGTAAATCTTATAATACGTCAATCAAAAGGAGAAAGTATATTCTATAAATTAACAATGTTGAATTTTTTAGGAAATAATTCTATCTTTGGTTCCAATGAGCATATTAGGTTTAACCTTGAAACATTGGGGCAACCCAAAATGGCCCTTGGGATGACAAAATGTATCCCTACCAGACAAAAAAATTATTTTTTTCATCCAAGTTTTTCAGTTCTTGGAGATAGTGTTGAGCACAATATTCACTTACTAAATGGAAGTGGAAGTGGATTTTTTGGTAGTGATGGAAGTTAGATTTGTTGTAATGACAACCAATGAAAGATGGTTGTAAAGTAGACACACCCTGATTTCCACCCCTGCACCCAATTCCGTCATCATATGGAGTACATTCTAGAAAGAAAATGTGCACCACAAGTACATGAAGGAAGAGTTTTTAAAAAGACAGGAATGGGTGCGTCTACACTAGGTGTTGTGAATCCATAATGCCTAGGCTGATTTTCAAGGTAGATTTGTCACCATTCAATTAGATAGTCAAAAAAGCGTTATAATTCATAACGCAACCTACCTCTTTCTACACCCTTATATTTACAAAAAGTAGAGATACGGACGTTTGTGATGAACCATTAGACTTGACAATATGTCCCATAATGCTCGAGAGTCAGGAGCTGGTTTGAGCATTTTCTAGTCCATTGCAAAAACAATGAATGTGGGCAACAAAAATGTCTCCTCTACCAACAAATTCTCCGATATGATCATTTTTTCCATCTGCGTGAGATTATGATACGTGGTTGTAAGATTGCTGCCGACTTCTGCTCTTACGGTAACTAGTTGGAGGTACCCGGGTTTAAATATGTAAAGAATGGAGCATTGGGAAGTGTGCTGACTTTGAATTCTCATAAACACAAAGGATGTGTCTTGGTCTCTGCTGTGCCACCATGAGCTTGTATTCTACAATTATACAATTATAGTGAAAACCAGTTGTACAACTGTTGCAAAAGTCTGCAACAACACTCCCATAACATGGGGTGCCCTTCAAGCCCACTCCCTTTCCTTCATGCACCTTGCTCATCACTTTGAGCCTCCACTTGTCCACTTAGCTACTGATGAAGTACAATACAGTTGGGTGTGGAACATTCTGCACCATTTTCTGTAGAGAGCCAAGACAGTGGTAACTTATGCTTGTTGCATATATATATATATATATTTATTTTTGGTTTGCTTATTTTTGTTGCGAGAGATAGGGGAAAGGTATGCACAACGAATTACAGAGGTGCCTCATCGAGCTTTAGATTTTCATCGTGAACGCCGGATGAAATAATTGGATGATATTTCTATAGAATAAAAATGCGATGAATTTTGTGACAAGGGTTGTGACATTGCTTACTTAGCCCCTTAGGACCATGAATGGCTCTTTTAAAAAATTGTTGCATTTTCCCCCTCCTTTCCAACGAGATTGCTTTCATAATCTCTAGGTAAGATTGCTTTGAATCGGTGGGTTCTCAGGTGAGGGGCACTTCTTTGCAAGGTTGCCTTGGACAAAGAGAGGTTGAGTTCAAACCGGCACTAAGCTTATGCACAACTAGAGCCGTTTGCCACAAGTTTGGTTCTCGTGCGAGCCCCCCTAAGAACAAAAATGCCCCTTTTTTAGGGTTAATATCATCAATGCCAGACCGGTTGCTGTGGGTACCAAACTCAAAGGCAAAGGCATGGTGGATGTCTGTCAGGAGCAGGTGCTTCTCAGGTGATCCGTCCTTCAGAAAATGAGCTTCAGAAATGACCAACCCTTCCAAAGGAGTACAATTTTATAATTTTATAATTTAGACCGACTGAACAATGCTACCGGTATACTCCATCCTTTTATTTTTTTTCCACCTTGTGGGTCCAAAAAGTGGCTTGGAAAGGGAAGGGAAAGGCGGCGACTCCCATGTTTCTCCCATGATTTGGGACACAGCTGGTTTGTTTGAAACCAACGGACTCAAGGGAAACTCAACAACTGTGCTACCGTAGTAGCCGACCCCTTTCTGCACATGCACCTATTTTCGCAGATTAGGTTGCTATGTTTCTGATCTATTGTGGTTTAGGTGACAGCTTACACAATGCAAGAGCGACACAAATGTTGGGGAGGTGTATATTGAATGCATACAATGATGACGTTGGAAGCCACGATTATCACTTACATTGAAGCATTGTTGATAGGTTTGGAGCTAAGGTAGACAAGCCTATTACTATGCAAAATAACAATATGATTATCTTGTGGTCAATTTTAAGAGGGTCACATCTTTTTTCGTTCAATAGCTTGAAGAGAGAGGTTGTGTTCTTTTGCTTTCAGGCGTCATTTACAAAATTCATGCATGTATGAAAAACAAGATTCAATGGTTCTGACAAATTATTCTCGAAGGACATTTACTTCTTCCTATAAGTGTACAATAATGTACTTAATCCCTAAAGGACTGGACTACATTTTTGGCAACATAGAATTATTGGGAGGTGCACGTGAGTGGAGATTTGCATATTTTAGGCTGAAATTATAATAGAAGGTGGGGACAAGGAGTATTTTCTGTGTGCCTTAAATTTCAGGACATTTGGAAATATGAGTAAAAAGTTATGACCAAATATGTAGTTTGTTTCTCAACTCGGGCAATTTGGGCAGATCTAAAAAATTCACTTTTTTTCAAAAATAAAAATTTAAAATTGGTTCTCTAGATTTTTATATACGTAGAAAGCTTTAAATCATTCCATTTTGATTAATGAGTCAAAAGTTATGAGGTGTTTTAGTTTGCGGGTAGTTATGGATTCCCTAATATTAAAATAAACTTTGAAGTCCTTTATTAAACTTAATTTTTAATATTTTTGGAAAAAAAATAAAAACATAAGGTGTAGACTTTTTATTACAACATTATAGCCATTGGGATTATCATTTTTCAATCCCATAAATAAATTGTTAACAATTTAGTATTTTGAATCATTTTCTACTTCTTTTTGCTTACTATTTTTTCCTATATATTGTACAATTCCAAATAATCTAAATTTTTGAAAGCACGTAGCCAACTTACCTTAAAGAATGATTCCAAAGAGTGCAACCATTTTGGACATTTTTTCATAATGATCTAACCTTGTGAAGTGAAATTGCCCAAATTTTTGTAAGGGCAAAAAAAAGAATTTCGTCACTTCAAACTCTAGTATTTTGCAATCTCCAAGGCAAAAAAATTTGAAGTTTTTTGAACATCTTCTCAAACTTTAGAAGAGATATTGGGCCAGGGGAAGGCCGTTTCAGGCTTGTTCCCCTGGCTGTGAACAAAATGAACGCAATCAGATAAAATAATAATTAAAAAAAATAAATTAATTAAATTAAATTTTAAAATTTTAAAATATTATTTTTTTATAATTATTTTTAAATAAATAATTAAATATTAGAGTCTGATGTGGCCAAACTTTGGCCACATCAGACTACACATGTGGCTCAGTTCCCTGCGTTAGAAAACTCAAGGAACTCATGGCCATGTGAAGGAGCTGAATTTCCCCTAATGCTAGTGTACTACAAGATCATATGGTTACATGTGTCAAAAAAGTTTATTTTTCAAAAATTTGATATTTGTACTAGAAATCGCAGTTTTTGAGCATTTTGGGTGATGACATAGGGACTTTAGGGGTTAAATTTGGAACTTTAGGTGTTAAATAATTAAATCCGTCCATAAAAAATTTATGTAATGTATCTAGCTTGGAGTTATGTCCATCACTAAGGTAGTTTGCTCTAAAAGTGCCCATATTCTAAATGCAAATCCTATCTAGGAATGGGTGACATGTTGCTTGAAATATCTATCATTGTCAATCATGAGTTAGGTAGGCTTAAGAATAGACTATCTTAATGGCAATTCACTAACATAACTTATTGCATTGTGCTATTAAGACCTATCTAATTTCTATTTAGTTTTCTAACAGTTTTGACATATAGCCTTTTAGTTATTGAATGCTATGATTTTTCAAAGGTGTGCTCTTGTTTCATGAATCAAATCCAAGTGGATTTATAATTTTCCAATAATTTTTTTAATTTATATGGATTTCTAAAGTATTTAGTCCTAAAATTACAAAATTATTCGTAGAGTGGAATCATAAACATCCTATAACAATCCATAACTACATGGAAGCTTAAGATGCTATGCACTATCCCTAAGCTAAAAAAAAGCTAAAATGATCATGTCTCCAACATAACCCCCTCCATCTCTATTACCACCCTTTGCAAGTGTAAAACTATTTTGCCATTGTTCTAATTAAGTCACATAGTCACTGCACTGTTTTTTTCCAAAAATGTCCAAATTTGGATGATGTGCTGGATGACAGCAGGGCCAAAAGTAGGATGATGGAATTAGGCAATGAATGGAAATGCATTAGTCTACCATATATGTGACAAAAATCTGAATAGGACCTTACTTTAACCCCTAAAGGACCATTGTCCCTTCGGGGGACAAATGTGTTTTCGGGCAGGTACCTATGGGCTGAAATTTTCTCCTAATTTTTTGAAATTTTTTTTGGAGGTAGAAAAGTTGATGAGCTTCGTGGGAATATAATTTTTTTCAAAATCGGTGCCCGGGAACAATAGTTATGACCAAATAAGCTCAAACGAGGGGACGGCGGGCAGCTCGGGCAGACAGAAAAAAATGGACAAAAATTTGAATTTTATTTTTAATATTATTTTTTCTCATATATTATATTTTTTTCTATCTGGAAAGATTTGATTCATTTCATTTGGATATGTTATGAGAAAGTTATGGACATTCTTGTTTTTCGGGCAATTAGAGCATCTTCTTGAAAAAAATAACTTGTGGGATTCATTTCTGAATGCAATTTTTCAAATTTTTCAATTTTTATTTTTTTGCATGGTTTGATTTACTTGCTAGAACAATCTCACCATTGGGATTGGTGCATTTTAATTCCATCTAAAATATATGAATATTTTAGATTTTCCTTCTATCTCGTACCTACTTCTACTTAACAATTTTTTTAAGAATGATAATTAGTATTATTTTTACCTAGACTCTCAACTCAATTCTCCACTATAAAGATTTAAAGCTCAAAACTCTGTAGTGCAAAAATTTTAATTAAAAAATGTTCAAAGTCAAAAAATCTAGTCCCGCAATGTGCTGAAAACTTGTTTTTTCCACTTTAAACACAGATATCTTGCAATCTGATTGGTCAAAAAATTTGAAATTTTTTCCACACACTCTCATACTAGTTAGGTGTAAGATCCTACGGTTAGATATGAAGAAAAAGCAATGTTTCAATTTTTTTTACTCCTTGCTATAGGTATGGCAGTTTTGAGTGTTTTCTGGCAAAATAAGGCCTTGGTCCTTTAGGGGTTAAGAAAAAAAAGTCAATGGTACAGGGATGGAACCTTTTGTAGAATAGTTGCTTGTTCTTATATAGCTTCGAAGCATGATATGGAACCAGAGGCTGACATCCTTTCCATTGTTCATAATATTAAGAGCACCTTCATATTAGTAGGAATGTGAGATGAAGAAGAAAACTTCATCAACAGCTAGTGTTGTTGGTGTTTGAATTCAAGGACATTCACTTGTTTATCCATGGCAACTTACTACACAAACTTTTAGTCAATCACAAGTCTTTTAGTATATAAGGTAAACTATCCCATTACGGAATAAATGGGAGCAAGCCCATTGTGGGCAAAGTTTTAATGGTGGTGTACATTTCAGAATCTGAATGTACACCACCATTAGAATTCTACCCACAATGGGCTTGCTCCCATTTATTTCATAATGGGGGAGTTTTACCTTAAAAGGAGTAAACATGTCATCTTTTATTGTGACAAATTGCAAAGTATTGCTAGTAGAAACATAGGTCACGTAGAAAACATGACCAAGGAAATGACCCACATAAAGACCCACTTGACGTAGTAGACCATTGATGAGTCCTCTCGTAGTCATTTCTATGTTCTACACAGTCCTTGTTTTCATCCGCATAGCGTTAGAAGAGTTAGAGTTCCTCCAAAATTGCTTATAAAAAGATAAATTCAATCACTAATTATAGATTTTTCATTCAAAGTTTGAGATGACGGGTTTTCTAGCATTGTTTTAAAAGCTCTAATATTGTCTTATTTCAAAGGAGTCTAATTATCACTTTAAAATGCAAAAACATATCTAATTTTTTTCAAAAACATCCCAATCACTATAAAGTACGTAGTTGAGAAAATGGATGAATGTTGCCAATGTTTTGTAAAAAAAAATTGGAAGTATATATACATCATTGAATTAATTTTGAGTCATATTAGTTAATTTTTTATTTCATATAGAATTTTGTTTTCAACAAATGACATATTGTATATTGTCATTTATTTTTGGTAATTTGGGATTTTTGTTCCCAAAAATTGTTTATGACTTTTATTGATCTTTTTTGTTTTATTTGAGCAAAACTATTGATATGGATATTTCCAAATTCACTAATCACTCCACTGGAAGACTCCAAGAAAATCCTTTAAATGAATAATTTGTACTACAATCTAAAATTGAGAGTTTCTAAAACCACATTTCTAAATTTTCAATGATACAAATTTTTGAACTATGTCATAATTTTTTGGACTATTATGTACACATAAAGATCATAATAAGAGTTTTTCAATCTACTTTGTATCGATAAACAACAAATCATATTTTTCTTCAAAGATTTTGAATATTTCCAAATCTTCATTACAATATAATACAATTTTTTCTTAAAAATCGACATGACATTTTATTTCATTTGTGACCATATAAGAATTTTAAAAGCTCATTTATATGTAGTGCCAAAATGAAATGTCTGTATGGAAAATCTGAATGTTTCAAATATAGTGTTAAGTACCATTCTTAAAGGTTAAAGACTATTAGAAGTGTAGAGATCAATGGAAACAACAAGAGAAATATTATTTTACCTTGAACATCATAGATATTGTAATCAACATGTCAACCTTTCCTAGATAGGACATATACACATCTGAGAATCTTGAACCCTCTACATTAGTCAATTGGCAATCAACTGAAACATTCTTGATTCATAATCTTACTATGAACCTTCACTTTAATTGGTAGGGTTAATTGCCTCATTTCTATCCTTCTATACCAATGTAAATACTTTGCCATCTAGTCATGTCACCCATGTGGAGATGGTTTGTAAGATAAAGATGTCAATTTATATTATTTATAACTATATATTTCTATTTGTATTTAAGCAAAACCCCAATCCTCACGTAGACAAATTTAGCGAAATGCTAAGAAAAAAAGTTCCACATTTCCTATACTCTTGTCACAATGGCTTGAGGCAATTCAATTATTTGCGATAGATCCCCAAAAGAATATAGGTAAAAATACCCAATTGCAACATTTTCCATTCTCTAACATCTAAAAATGACCTTGAATAAACACAAATTCCATAACTCAAAAAACACCACAACTTCTCAAAAGCAACCAATGAGAAGTTTCTTGAAGCAACCGAGGTTAGAAGTTGAGACATTTCATATTTCAAGGGAGTCCATTCAAGGTGAGCCTATTGTTATATATAGGCTACCCTATGTTTTCAACTTTGAAAGTTTCTAAAAGATTACTAAAGTGTCATCAGAAAATTATGAAACCACTTGGAGTGCATTTCCCTTGAAGATTGCTAATTAGGTTTTCATCAAGTTTAAAAGAAACCCATCAAATTATCATCAAATTTTTTTAATCAATCACAAAGTGGGACCCCAAAAAGTGTTTGCTTGTAGGTGTCTCTACCTTGCCATGCTGTGCTCTGAAATAATTCTTTCATTTACATAAATAATTCAATTGAACTTATTGAAAGACTTTAACAACTGAAACTCACTTAAATAATGTCGGTGATCCAGTAAAACTGAACCATTTGTAGAAATATGTGTAAAAATAACTTAGTGATCCAGCTCACTGAATGGCATTTGGGAGGGCAAATTGTACGGAGGGCTTGGTCTTTCCAACCAATTTATAAGTCAAAAATATTTAATTAGACCCACTCAGTCTCTTTATCATTAATGTTCGGAACATGTTCTTCTTACCATTTCCTATAAAGAAGGAAATCTGATTTCAAAAATTCAAAATTATGCCGGTTTCAGTTAGACTTTCAGGGGAAATGGCACTTTTCATTGAGTTTGGTTTGGATTGGATGATAGTTTGATGGATGAAATTGAACTGTTGCTGTGAAGTTGCTACACTATTTAGCACTAGAAGGGCGCGGGCCTATCACCAAGGTAGTCAACAGAGAATTTAACACATTCATGGATGAATAAGTCCATTCTACTGTTTTGCAGTTTCTCTGAAAGTCATTCATTGGACATTTTTAGTCTTTGGTATACAAATGTTAATTCTACATTAGATGTGACTTTCATATGAACTGAGTCATATGATTTGAGATTTGAGTAACATTTAAATATATAAATGAAAATTAGGAAACCTTTAAAACCTTTTTTATTCTTGGATTTTTTTTTTATTTAAGAAAAAAATTCAAAATGCTTCCTACAATTGCAAATTTTCTATAGTTTAACTGTTTTGAAAAGTTAGTGCAATTCCAGATCCTGTGAAGTTCATATCAAAGTCACATCTAGTCCAATATTGACGTTCATCCATTAAAAGGAGTCATATGACAACGAAAAAGTTTTTTTGGAAAATGTATTGCCGTCCACCAACATTTGGGTTCCACATTTGGGTTCCCAACTCAGTTGTAACCCAAACTAAAATTCCCAATCAAGTGGTTGAATGTGTAAATGTGAGCTTTTTCTTTTTCTTTTTCTTTCTTTTTGCCACATAGAGCTTTTAATTTCTTTTTAAAAAATTAAAAAAAATTAAACAAATGGTGGGCTTTTTATTTTTGAGATTTCATGGTGAGTGGTGCTGTTGGAGGGGCTTGGCTGCGAGTGTGGTGGAGGCAGGGTGGTCACTGGATTTAGCTTGACTGGCGGCCCTCACTTTCCACATACTGCAATTGGAGGCATTTTTTCCAACCCCCCACCAACACACACAAGAATTGGATTTGGGTCATTTTATTAGTCATCAAAACCATTTTTATTAGTCATCACCTTTTAAGGATAAATAGTTGCACTTCTATCCTACTCGAAGGATTTTTTGTCATCCATCGGACAAAAAACATCCTTGTCGGTGTTGAAGGATTAACCTTAGAAGGCAAAGCCTGAAACTATATCTTTCACTACCCATTCATTGACCCACTCAAAAGAGAAGGAACCCATTTCAATTCCCCCCCTTCCCAAAAGACTACTCACTATCCGCTAAAAAGAGGCTGTCACACTCCCCCCTCTAAAAAAATCCCCCCGCCACCCCCAAAAAATCAGGAGCCATCTGATTCATTTCAAAAAAATTCCATCCCTATGCCTAAGAAAAATTAATAGCCATCAGATCCCCATACGAAACACGGTACAAATACAGTATGAAATACGGTACAAATACAAATATGATACAGCAATATACAAATACAACAGTATGGGATTATCCCATACTGATTGTTTGCAATCCCACCCTCCTGAAATTATAAGAAGAGAGGTGGGGTACAATTTAAATTCAAATGTAAATGTAAATTTTTTTATTAAACTGCACCCTTCCAAAATTATAAGAGGGGGTGAGGTTAAAATTAAATTTTCATTAAATTTTTTTTGTCATGGTGCATAGTTTAACACTATGCACCATGAAGTGGCTGTACCAGCCAGCCATTCACCTATTCATTCAAAAGAATAAACACAATGACATATTAAGGGTGGCTTCACTATAGAACTCCATATTGTATGTATTTGTATGTCTATATCTATTTATATCTGAATATAAAATTTCCCTGTGAAATTTACTAGCGGAGAAGTTGTTGAAAGTTTTATTGCGTTCATTGGTCATAAATGTGAAAATAGAATAAAAATAAAATATATAAAAGAGCCGAAATGAACGCAAGGAAATAACCTTGCCAATTACATAAAAGTTAAACAATCATAATTATATGTATTAATAAAATTTACTAAAATAAACAAGTATATAAAACAAGTACTAATTATAGGTTGGTAGAGAGTGGTTTTGTATGGAATTGCCTTTTGTTAGTGATCACCCATAAACATACAAACAATCAATTAATCCATGACTATCTAAGTGACCATATATGGGTGGTCAAAAACTTTAGATGAAGTTTGAGATTTTCGAAAGATTGAGAGTTCCCGGACGTGGAAACTTTGTAGGAACTCTGTGAACAGTCTAAAATTTGTCTACTAACATGGCCAAGACATTTCCACGTTAGATAATAATATTTTTAATTTTTTTGGAATTTTAAAATTATTAATTATGTTGACTATGTCACTGCAGTTTCCAGCAAAGGGAACAACAATTAAACAATCTTCTAAAGCATTAGAAGAGACTTCGGGCCAGGGGAAGGCCGTTTCAGGCCTGTTCCCTTGGCTGTGAACCAAACGTACGCAGTTCAGAATTTTAAAAAAAATTAAAAATTAAAAATTAAAAATTATTATTATTTTAAAATATTTAAATATTAAAGTCTGATGTGGCCGAACTTCAACCACATCAGACTGCGTATGTGGCTGAGTTCACAGAGTTAGAAAACTCAGGGAACTCGCAGCCATGTAGAGCAGTTGAATTTCCCCTAATGGCCCACAATCTTTTCTAATGTTTTAGGTTCATTTTGCTTTGAGCAATTAAATTCGTTTGATTGTTTAAAAAATTTACGAGTACTATGGAAGTTAACCTTCAAAAAAATATATAGATAGTTTTGAGGGTCAACTATTGGAAGCTTTCATTTTTCATTGAAAAAGATTTATATTTGATTTACGAGAGGTCCTCAAGCACATATATGTACCATTAGTGAAGAGCAAGGCTTGACAATTTTACTTCATTTCCTAGCTTTGAGTATAGCTCGTCAATTTCACGTGATTTGAGATCAAAAAAATTGTACTTACCCATTTTCTTTTAAAATGGTCCCAATGGAAGTGTAGAGTGTTTTCATGATTTTCATCATTGAAAATCCAAACTTGCATGTGTTGATTTGGAATTATTTGCAATTTCTATTTATAGAAATATTAAATTTCAACAATTGCAAAGTGGATTGTGTAATGAGTTTGATAGCTTTACATGTGAAATTATGTTTTTTGAAAGTGAATTTTAGTGTATTAACTCTATTTGTAGTCATTCATGTCACCTCCCATCTCAAAAAACTTTTATATGCAAATTTTTGAAACATTGTGGGGAGGGGCAACATACTAAAAATAGAATGCATACATTTCTCTTTTTATAATCTCACAACTACTATGCAATTTCATACTCAAAATTGGTATGCATACTAATAAGCAAGCTCTCTAAACATCTATACAATTAGATTTTAAAGAAAAAAAAATTGCTTCATTGAAAATAACTGTAAGCCCATGCTCTTTTTTTGTAAGAAAAACACACTTGGAAAGGCTTAGGCACTTAGGAGTTATGACCCCATAAGAAGCCCACCTCCATTCTCTGATGGATGTATAAAAATCTTCTCATAGTTTGAATTTATGAAGAAAAATGGTGGTATTCAACAAATTCAAATAGGATATTGTAATTACGACATTCTAAAGAATACATTGAAAAATGTGGGATTAATATTTGTTCAAAGTGTTATGTTACTTCCCAAAAAGTTATTAGTGCAAATAGTAACCAAAACCATGTCCACTCAAAATATGACAAGAGGATCCTTTATGTCAATACCTATACCATCTCTAGTCTTAAGCTCAACACTGAAATTAACAATGCTTTATTCATTTGTTAGTTTGAAATATGATTGTTTGAGCATTAATAAATTAATTTTTAGTAAACATACATGGATATATAACCTTTAATCTCTTAATGATCAAAGGTAGTTCAAATTTTCAAAAATGTGAGGATGTGCAACTTCCAAGAGAACTTTTGTAAAATTGAAATCTAAAGTCCTAGTTATAATAAGTTTGCATGAATATTACCTTTTATCTTTACTGAAGTCATTTTTTAAGGATTATATTTTAAACTCAAAAAGTTATTTTATAAAGAGAATTAAAATTGTGCTTTTAATCTATGGAACATTAGATGAATAAAAAACTCAATTTTTAGCCATGAATAGTCAATTTTTGCAGCTTTAAGTAATATTAAAGAATGGTAGGATTTATTAGACCTCTGATTGTAGGGTTGGTTTGGATTTGGATAAAAGATTTTAATATTGTCTTAGAGAAGGATAATTTGGGATAGTGTTTTGTAAAAACACATCAAAATTATTTACAGGTTAACTCATTTAATCTCTTTCAATTGGATTTTCGATAAAAGGATGTAATTTTTGGTACAATCAATAAATACAATTTTCAAAGGGAAAGAAAATTGTATTTGTCTTCGCAATTGATAATTCTTCTTTAATATTGACAACTCTTTTTGAATTTTTTTATAGTTCAAAGAATATATTAAGTATGTTTCAGCTGTAATAAAAAAACTTCTCATCTTAAAAAATCGCCTTTAAAAATGAAGACGTCATTAAATAAGAAAGATAATAAAAAAAAGATATTATGAGAATTGGATATTTAAATTTCAAATTTATAAAAAATATATTTTTATGAAAATTAGTAATATCCAATCCATAATCATTTTTTTAAGATTGAAATTAGGTTCATGCAATGGTAGATATGATTATATGGACATGTATCAAGAATAAGAGTTTTCAACTTTTATTTGAAATTCATCACTAAATTATTCATCTAGATTGCACTTTATAATACAACTTTGCATTTTTAGAGTTTTGATTGATCCTTGAATTGATTCTTAACTTTGGAAGGTTGAGGAGTTTCTTTAGAAATGAATCATTTAATCTTGTTATGCTCACAATGTAAGCTTAGTAATTTTTATGTTTTTTTATTAAACATCTATTGGTAGCTGAGTTATAACATTATACCAAATTGAGGTGATTTAGACATTAGGTGAGATTTGGGGCCTGTGGGAGACCGTTTCAGGCCTATTCTCTTCATTGTTTCCCTTGCAGCTTAAAAAATATTCAAAAAAAAATTCTACAAATACAAAAATAAAGTTAAAAAAATAAAAAATAAAGTTGAAAAATGAGGTGACAATCAAGTTGTTGGTTATCACTGCATGATAACCTGCGGCCTTTTGGATGCCTCAAATCTCACCTAATGTTATTATGGTTGAATACCATTGTGAATGAAAAGTCTCTTGAAATAATTCAACTAATCATGTCTTAAGGATATTATAACAAGGTCTACCTTTGTTGCCTCTTTTTAGACTCTATGATATAAATTTTGACCATCAAATTGATCTCTTTTGAATTTGAGCCAATGCTAATTAAAAAGAAGCCTAGAAAATAAAGTTTATGCTTCTTTTTCTACATATATTATGTAATTTCAAGTCTTCATCAAAACATAAGAAATTTTACAACTTCTAAAAAATTTCATTTACCAATAAAACTAATGATTTTTATTTCATTTGTGTGACTTAATGGGGCTCTAGATAAAAGAGTTACTCTAGAACGTTGTTTGTGCCACAAACTAAAGTGATCCTTGGATGATTTCTATTGGACAATATTATATTGCGACTTTTCATCCAATTTTTACAAAAAAATTTAGTGCATGTTAGTAATTCGCTCACTAAGGTATTTTTCACTTTGCAACAAAAAATACTTCAAAAATGAATCTCAACATTGTTACAAACATTTGCATAGACGGGAAATAACTATGAAAAGACCCAATGACAATGTTTGTTGCCAACTTTTGATCTCTTACTATTGATATGAGTTCAACCCTAGAAGGACGCAGGGGTGAACCTGGAAATCATGCATTGTGTAACCGTCAGAGTCATTGGAATATAAAAATCTAAAAATACTCATTGGAAGTCAAGCTAGTGTAGATGTTCTCCACTTTCCACAAAAAATTCTAAAGATGAATAGTTGTAGTTTTGTCCTACATTGGAGAATTCTTTGTCATTCATCGAACACTTATTGTCTGCAGCGTCCTTCCTAAGTTAAGCAATGCAAATGATATTTTTTTAATTCAAATCCAACTAATTAATTCAATATTATCAAGTCTAGTTTGAAAAATCCTATAATTATTTGTTTTTTAATAATTTAAATGATTAGGCTACAAGGACAATCTATTGATTTTCAAATGACAAAATGACACAAAATTTTGGTTTACAATAATATACAGTTATGGTGAAAATTTGAGATTTTCTATAGAGTAGTAACTATTCGATATGAAGTTTTAAAAATATTAATATAGTTTATAAGGTATGAGCACCACTATTTCTGTCCGAGTGCACTTAGGGATGAAAATGATTGACTTTCTGTAAGAATGTTAACCTCTAGGAGGTTGTTTTGTAATTTTCTGATCCTCGTTCATTATTCTATGAATTTTCAAAGTTGAAAACATAGGGGTCCTGTTCATGCCAATGGAGTTCCATTAAACGGTCACCCTTAAAGCATTAAATGCTTCAAATCCCATTTGTTTTTGTTATCTACTTGCAATGGTTTTAAGATATCAAATGAATATTTTTCCATTAAAAATAGCAAGTGCAATTAAAAATGTGGTGTAATTAGGTGCATTTACTTTAATAGATATGTAATTTCATCCTGGAAAGATAGAATGAAAAAAATTCCACGCATATTTAGTGGCAAAATAGACCATAAATAACAAAGAATATTGAGGTTAATTATCCAACCATAGGCTCTATCCTTCAACCTCCAAAATAGTAACATCCACTTGGTGGATTACAAATGATTTCAGGACCTTTTGTGCATGAGCTATATGAAATAGATGAATCACATCTAAGTATGTTGAGAAAGCAATTTTTGTTTATTCTTCAAAGATGTGACTAGTGTGGTCATTTGGTGCTTCATAACTTTTGTGCAAGGTTCTAATTCAAATTCATGTAGGAATGGGAAGAAAAAACTTGCAGGAATGACTTGTAGGCTGTAATTTATTTTGCTTAGAAAACTCTAAGAATTTCCTTCACCTCACCTCCTTACCAAGGACTCTTAAGGTTAATACTAGTAGTTGCACATTCACAAAAATACACAAATTAAGTTACAAATTAAAAATTACAGTTGAAATTCTATGATAGCCAGAAGCCTTGACTCTCAGGCTGGGAAGCTGTATCAACGCTCACATGAGTTTCTGCAACTAAAAGTAGGCATTCCAATGAGTTTTCAAATAGCCTATTTGTAATAATACTACATGAAGGGGTCCAAGGATAAATAATGTGGGTGAATTATTAACATGGGTGAGGGAGCGGCGGTAAGTTTTTGGGGTAAGATTTCAACTTATGGTAAGATTAGTACATCCATAATCTAAAATGCGACATCTACATTTGGACCTAAAAGTGTTACAAAAAAACTATATTTGAATTACACAAGATGTATACAATCAAAATATGAGAGTTTGTGAGAGCCTAGTGTTAATTTGGAGTACACCTAGAGAAAATATTTTGAAATTTCATAAATTGATCATACAATGTCCACATAAGGAATGCTAATTAGACTGCACTGAAACTCTCTTTCAATTGCTAATAAGATTCAACAAAAATGATTTATATTTAATAAATAAAATTATGCTCACTTGTAATTAGTGATGATTATAAGATGACATAGATGGCTTAATTACATGGATGGTTTGATAACAATCCATTTTTTTGTACCAAAAGATCATCTTTTTATGTAAGGTAGGTGGCTCAAAAAGCAACCTAGCTCTCAAAGCAACTTTTAACACAAAGGTACATTTTACTTTCTTCAATGTACCAACAATGTACATTTCAGGAGGGGGGGGGGGCGCCTTTAAAAACCACTGCGTTTCAACTTCAAAAATTTCTAACTAATTCCATAAAAGTCCAAAATATATGAAACGACTTGGATTAGATGCCAATTCCATTTTTCTTCCTACCAAAATTTACTGAAAATTATTCCAAGGAGTTTAGCTTCTCTAAAAATGCAATCAATTCTTAAAGGGTCGCTTTAAGAGCCTCCTACCTTATATACTTGTACAAAACGAGAAAACCCCAACAAGAGACATGTACAAGGTTTTACTTAGGTCTTAATATAACTATGTTCAGTTGTTGAATACGGATTGTTTTTGAGTCAGCTAAAGAGACATATGTTTCCTATTATTTTATTTTCTTCAACATAGTTAGTAGTCAATTTCTTGAATTGGATGTTTGTTCATTCTCACAAATGCTAGTCAAGGTTGTCACATCAAGCAAGTTCGGGTAATTGAACATGTTTGTTAGTTGGGCAAATTAGATAAGAAATATAAATGTTTTGAACAAATGTGAATTTTTCAAGGGTTTTCTTAGGGTTATGGGGCCATTAAATTTACTAGTATCTTGTAGTATAATATTCAATTAATATTGGAGAATCAAATTATACAAAGATCTTGAAAACGATTAGTGTTGTCTTCTCACATTACAAAAATACGTTTTATCTTGTCTTTGATAGTCAATCAAGCATGCTAGACAATGTAGTTTGAAGAATGAATATTTCCATTGGGCCAATATTAGGTTTTTGAATTTCAAAACATACACTTGTATTTCATGCCAACCACTCATGTCACTAAGGAATTCCAATTTTTCTCAAAATTCAAGGGAAGGGGCTAAATTTCGAGCATCTATTGGATTTTGAGAATATTTTTTCATTGGTCTAATATTGCTACTCCTTAATTTGCTACTAGTGGAGATATCAAAGATTCAAAGTTTTTTTCTATTTTTTCTTTGGAAGTGCCACGTGTGACAATGAAACAACCTTTTCCCTTTCAAAACTTCAAGTTTGATGCTCCATATTGTGTAAAGTGTGTACCCCCAAATTGCTATTTTTTGCCACTATATCTAATTACTATTATTAGATTGGTTAAATTTTCATACTTTCATGTTGGCAAGTGAAAGGAGGTTCCAACCCACCAAAGAATGCCAAATTTGAATATTATATGCAAAAAGGTATGAAGGGTCAAAGTTTTTTTTTGGTAGATGTTCTAAAATCATTTCTTCAAGGCAGATATATATTGATTACGGAGATGTACACAAAGTGAAGATGGTGGCTTTAAGCCGGACAGGTGCAATTTTTGGTGTACCCACGTCATGTAAAATATTTTCAAATTGGCTTTTTGTTTCTTTAAATAGTTGAGGTGTGATCTCGGGTGTGATTCCTCAAGTTTCCGAGTCAGTGATGTTCAGCTTCTCTATGGAATATACTAATATAGTGTCCCCTTGTTTCAAATATAGAGAGAGAATAAATACATATACTGTACACATACACGTACAGATTTTTGTGGAATTCTTCCACATGTACACTGTAAGACTTTACTTTTATTTACAATGTTAGTACATGTCCAATGATGATTTTGCAATACTTTTATTTTTCTTAAATTTTTATTTCTGAATAGTTCTTCTCCTCCCAATAATTGCCCATGTTTTTTTTACAGTCCTTATTACTGTTGGACCCATCTGTTGAATGGAAGCCTGTCCAGGAAGGGCAAAAGTAAAAGGGATGGCAAAAGGGAGGTCAAAAAGTCACTTTTGTCCTTTACTACAACACTTTCAGTTGTTTCCGTCCTGCTGTGAACTTGGATGAGAGAGAGGCTAAGGCTAATAAATAGGTCAGGGACTCAATCATATGCAGCGTCTGGGATCTTTTTTTTAAAGTTTTACCACCTATTCTCCTTCAATTCCCATATAGAACTGCTTTTTCAAGTCAGTTATTTTCTCTATTTTTTAAATTCTAAATAGAAAATTTTATAGTTTTTTCCACCGGGCTCTCTTCGATGTTTCGAATTGCAACTGTAATTCCCCATTCTGTTGGCTAACTTTGAACTAGCCACCAGTTTTTTTCCCAAACACTCATATGCTTTTGAATGCATTTGGTTTCAAACTCGATTTTTCAATTATTCAATTTGATGTTTTTAATTATGAAAAAAATGAAATTCTGTTTTAGACATATGTTACTACATGTGAAAAATATCAAATTTTTTGAAATCTATGTTTTAATCTACAAATCAAATGAAGTTTGACCAAGTCGGGACATGAAATGCTCTTTTAAGGGTTAAAGCTGTATCCTGACAATTTACAAAAAACACATTCCACCCACACTGTACTAATAACTGTGTACCTATTTGTTTGGGATCCCAGTTGACTCCCCTGCGCAATAATGAAGCCTTGCTGGCACATCCACAAAACCTCCAATTTTGACATACGTGCATCCACATTAATTAATTAATTTTTAGTTGTGATTGGGCTGCCTGGTCACCACAACTCACTTGTACTTAATTTAATTTCAGTTGGGAAAAAGTTGCAACTTCACCAATTGCACAATCATAACCCTTTTACCTGTCCAACTCACTTTTTTCCTTGTCATACACATTGGCTCACGGACTTTGTTATCATACAAATGAAGGCGGACCACAAAAGGTGACCAAACTTCTTCACCCAAAGAAGTTGTTGCATGGGTCCCAAAGCATGTTTGGAAAATTCCTTGAAAAAACTTTTACACGACACCTTTGTGATTTTTCATGTGGCAAAATCAGACTTTCTCGATGGTACGGATGAAGGAGGAAAGCAATGACTTGGTGGTACTGTACTGTGCAAGTAGACCCTTGTATGTACGTGAATGGAGTACTTACTAACTACTTGTTGATGGGCAGTTCTACTATAAGGTAGTGTGCTCATAAACCGTCACTTCAAGGGCTGATTTGCCTTTTTCACAGGTTTCCAGGGACAAAATGATTTTTAGCTCACTGTTCAGAGAAAGAAAAATAGATGCGGAACCCAACACAACACAAGTGGTTTCATATTTTTCCAAGCATTTTTGAATTACTTATAAATTTTCAAAGATCCGGGTCATAGGCACCTATTTGTGACCATAGGTGTTCCAAAATCCGTCCCCTTGTGACTTATAAAGAAATGTGCAGAAATCACAGCCATTCTACAAGATGAGGGGCGGATTTTGAACCACCTACCCTTAACTAAAACTAAGGTGGGTGCCCCCTTTCAAATCCGCCACTTTTTGCTATTGTGTCTAGTTATTGTCATTAAAATGTGTTCAAATTTTCATTGATTTTCTCATTAGCAAGTGAATGGAGGTTCTCACGCACCAAAGAATGTGACATTTAAAATATTGTATGCAAAAGTTAGGAAGGGTCAAAGTTTTATTGGTAGACGTCCTGAAATCGTTTCACTTCAACATATTGATTTTGGATCTGCATTGGCCACAACGAGTTTTAGTCGGGTATGTTCACTGATTTGTTTTAATAATGCACGTGGCACTAATTCACAAAGTCATATACTATTTTGAATTAGAATACATTGATATACTATAATTGCATTATACTCCAATTCTCCACAAAACCAAGAATTTGAGGTGCCACTAATTAATCCCCCCTCTCTCCCTCCCTCCCTACGAGGACAATGAACCCACTCTTTCAGTAAGCAAATTTCTTGGTCACCGAGCAAGCAACGCAGGTCGACAAGTTGCATCTCCGCAATGCTGCTTGGCGTTGACAGATGGGAGAACTATCATACCTTTACTGCGATTAACCCCAACACCAAATGCTGCGTGCGTCGCCTTTGTGCAAAAGTATCAGGCAGGCATGCTGGACACAGTTGTCGATCTAGCTGTGTCGACGTCAGGCACATAGAGAATCTGAAGCTAATAAGGAGGAACTGTAGCTTACGGAAACTATGATGATACTAATAAGAAGCGATTGCATGAGGAGTAACAGGTGAAGAAGCTTCCGTCTCTCTCTCTCGTTAAGCTACAGTAGCTAGAAGCTACATTAGTAATCAGCTTCCCAGTACTGTACTCCGAATGATTCTGGCCACAAAAACAAGTGAAAATCTCCAGCCAGGGGAAGGACTCATGCACAGGGTACAGGGGAGGGGGATATTCTGCTTGCTAGATCTTTCCTTCCTTCCTTGAGTTAATTGCCTGGCTACTAATTGAGTGGAGGTTATGCAACTGAATGGGCAAGCTGAACAGGTCAAGCAGCCTCGACAGTCAAAGCTAGCTAGCTAGGAGTCCGTCTCCTTTACTACGGTACCCTCGACAAATGTAAATGGACCCGGAGTTGACTGCAGGAATACGCGAACAGTGGTGAGACCGACTCCGATCTTGAGTGGAGTGGGCATGAACTGAACAGCTTTCTCCGTCCTACAAGAACAATATGGATCATTCCAACGTCAACATTATTTACTTCTATTATATTAACCCCTCAAGGCCTTTTTGGATTTAAAAACATCATAGCTTTTGAAGTGCTATAAATCTAAATGTCACTAAGTTATACAGATCTTAACCGTACAATCTTGTAGTGCACATGTTGTAGATGGCATGGATAAAATTTGAATTCATTTGACCGTGTAGATTGGAAGATTCTTATGTTTTAGTGTTGAAAAAGGATGCTGAAATTTTCCTGATAACACATTTGGAGGTGAAATTTGAATTCTAAACCTTCTCAAACGAAAAAACGTTAAACTATAAAGTGCTTGGAAATCAGCATACAAATACATTGGTGAAAGAAAATATCATTCAATTGACTCATTGTGTCTACAAAATGGCTTTGAAATGTCAAGAAAAGTTGCCAAAAATTACATCCAAGGTTGAACCTCCTTCTATTAAAATGCCTCTCAATCACTCATTATTTCTTGGATTGATATGAAATTTTATTGACACAACCTAGACTAGTATGTGCAACTTTCTCAAAAAGATTTATTGAAAACGGGCATTGTATGAAGAAGAAATAGGCCGCCAAAGTTCACTATGATGAAAAACTATCATTACATGTTTTTTGAGGCCTGGGAGAGCCCATTTCAAGGTTGTTCCCCTTCACTGTTCCCCGTAGTGAAGGACAACCGATTGTCGAAAAAAAAAATTTAAAAAAAAAAAAAAAAATTCTTTAAATGGTAAAAGAAGTTGAAGAATTTATTTATTTATTCCGAAAATGACCTGGTCACCTCTCGACCACGAAGGACGCTAAGGTGGCAGGCCAGCTGTCCTGTTCCCTACGTTCTCGCAGCAAGGGAACCCGCAGTCTCTCAGAGGCTTCAAAAACCATCTAATGAGGGTTTTGAACTTTGAATTGCTCCCAAACATTCAAAACAACCTAGATTGATATGAAAGTTTTACCACAAGAACTAGACTTCAAGGGGAACATAATCCAACAAATTTTCTTGAAAAAAAACATTGAATGAAGGAGATACCAACCCCCAAAGTTGCAGCCACCAAGTGCAATTATGTAAACTCATATTATACTTGTGAACTTCAATTGAATTTCAAGAAATTAATACATCTTAAATTGATCTGGAAATTTTACCACATATACTAGAAAAGTATGTGCAACTTCTCCAACAAGTTTTATTGAATTTCGACATTAGATGAAAAGGTTACATTGCTTTGAATTGGACTTGAACTATGTGGGGCTACTTTTGAGCCCCTTGGGCATTGAAGGGTTAAGGTAGTCGATCTATGGGCAATTTTGTTAAAATGGCGCCATTCCGTTACTTTGGCAATTTTTATGGTTTAGACCAAGTGGTTTGAAATGTACATCTATCTTAGATGTTTGAAATCTATACCTTTTCTAGATGTCTGAAATCTACACCTGTCATAGATGTCACTTGTATAGTTTAGATCACACATATAGTCATAGATGTCTGAAATCTATACCAGTCCTACATTTTTGTGAAATCTATACCTATCATAGATGCCACTTTTACAATTCATACCGGGTGGTCTAAAAATGGCACATGGAATACCGCCATTTTAACAAAATTGCCCATATTTGCTTTAAAAGCAACTTTTTAAGGGTTGATTGTATTTGGGGGAAGCTAAACTTCTTGTAAAAATTTTCAGTACATTTTTGTAGGAAGAAGAAATGTAATTGGCATCAAACCCAAGTCGTTTCATATGTTTTGGACCTTTGTGGAATTAGTTATGAATTTTTGAAGTTGCAACGCAAGGGGCACTGAATTAGTGTTCCGTCCTCTTGAAGTGTACATTGTTGGTACATAGAAGAAAGCAAAATGTGCCTTTGTGTGTTAGTGATTGCTTGTAGAGTACCCTACCTTACATAGTACATGCGTCTATTATTTAATAGTATTTACAGTGGCACTGAGGTATTTTAAGGTTACCTAAATGCTGGAGGTCCTTTATGAGCTTCTTGGAATTTACTCTACATTGAACAAAAAGTCAGCATTTTGATAAGTTTAATCAATTTATTTTGAATTGTAATTGTGCAAATTCAAACTAGAGATGTTAAATCACATGGGAAAAGAAAGTATTACAATGTCACTTATGGATTGAAAGATTGTAATGTTTGATCATGAGTCAGAGTATTAAAATTTTGAAAGTGATTTGAAGTCTTTCAATCCTCTTTGCACATGTCAAATTTAAAATTGGGTTCACCAAAAGAATATGAGATTAGAAGACATAACATGCATAATTCTAGCCAATTTATGGCTTTTCAAAATCTACTCTACATTTTTTTAAATGAATTTCTTGTGTGATTTTTTCTCCAAGATCTAGTGTATTTGAGGCTCATTTCTAAGACCCTCAACACTAAAAAATCAAGATTTAGAATGGACACCCTTGCACAAAATCTTGAATAGAAAAATTATAGTCATTCATTTTGAAAAGCAACTCAAACTAGACATCAAAAAAAGTTTTTTTTAGAAACTTGATAAAAATAGTAAATTGGTAGGATTTTATTTAATTTCAAAGTTTTGTCAACATTAGAATTTGGTGCCTCGGGCATTTAGGGTTGAAATGAAGAAATCCCTACTTCATGTTGACTCACACAATGCTAGTCACTTGATTCACTTCTCTCTCTTTAGAAAATTACAATCACTATACCAAAATGATTATTTAGTATGGTCTAAACTATTCATCACAAGGACATTCTATTCAACACCCATTGTAGTTGTAACATTGTAGCATTTGTGATGTGCAATGGCATTGCTTGGTTTTAGATTGGGCATTTTAATTCTCATGCTAGCTAATTAGATCCACCCATGCTAAATAACCATTTTGGTGTACTATCATAATTTCATTCATTTGGATGGTCATATATTCTCACTTGTGATTTTTTATTTAAAGTTTGAAAGCAATTTTGAGTTTTAAAATGCACTTGCATTGTGTTCTTTATAGATAGAAGTCTAGCTCCCACCTTTGCTAAAATGAGGACCTTAAGTGGTACAAAAAATTTAATTAATTATGAGGCTTTTAATATCCACAACCTACTGTCCCCTCAATTTTTATATTTTTATGTATACAAGTATGTAAGCTTAGAGCAAATCCAGCAAATTTCAACTTTTTTAGCTACAAAGCAAGAGAAGTTGTTTCCTATGTAGTAAATAAAAATGGGTAGAATCAGTTGCAAAGAACCTTCAGCATTACTTTTACTTTGTTAAAAACAATTACCACCAAAAGGAGGTACAAAGAATAGTACTTATCTTTGAAGGAGAATTAGTAAAATTACGTCCAAGAAACTTTTCACCAAACAGTCCTCTTCTTCTAGAAACACTTGAAAATTTTGACTCCTAAACTACCCCCCAAACCCCCAAACTTGAAAAACAACAAGAATATCCCACTAATGAAGAATATAAGGAATTACCACATATCAAACAGTAGGTACTTTTCATTCACAAAGGCTTCTTCTTCCTCTGCAAACAATCAACACAGAACCAATTCTCACTCCTGAACTACTCAGAAGTCAGAAACTCAAAAATTAAAAAAACCACTAAAATTATTACCAAACTGATGGGGAATCTAAAAAGTCCCACCCAAGCACCAAGGTAAACACAAATATCGTCCTTGTACATACGAAACTCCACGTCACAACATAACCCACTCACAACATACGAAACTCCACGTCATCCGCATGGAGAACTATACAATAAACCACAAGAAAACCCAAGGATATGAAAACTCAAGGACCAATGGTTCTTCCATTTGTAAAAACAAAAAACAAAAAAAATTTAAAAAAATTTAAAAATCCAATGACTCAAATGCAAAACACATTTCTATCACCCTACACAAGTGCAATATTAAGGGAATTTCATTTCATTACATATTTTTTTGAGGGAATATTTAACAATATATTCTTCCATTCCAAGGGAATGAAATTGTTGAATTGCAACAAATTTTTAGGATGATTTCACTATTTTTTATTTATCAATGAATGTATACACTTTTAGATGAATAATTTGAGTTTCATCCATATTTTACATGTCTTATCCATAGCTTCGTCGCTCCAGCACAGATCGCTTTCAGCACTGCCCAAAAGAAATTTTAAGAGAATAACTAAAAAGTCTAATTAAACCCCAAAAGCTCAACAAAGAGCTCCAAAAATTTGAAACTTGAGAAAGAATAAAGTCGAGTTTAGAAAAAGGGAAAAGCGAAGGCCTACCCGGCGAGCGGGGGGCAGCCCAATCTGCCGTTCGGGGCGCGCGGGCGCGCGGCGACCGCGTCCGTCGCGTCGTCCGTCGAGCTGGCCCAGCGAAAGGGCTCCTGAGCTTCGTCGCGAGAACAGCGCGGGGGCTCCACCAGCTTATCGAGTCTCTCTTGGGCCGGGGCAAGTCTAGAAGAGGAAGACTAGTTGAACGCATACGTTGTTGCGAATCCTTTGGTCTGTGTGCAACGGCTGAATTGTGGGGCTGGCAGGTGGGGCAGCTACGACTACCGTCGAACGAGGCCACTGTTGGCGGAATCCCACGAATATCGTGGACTTGCATTATTCGGACTCGAGACCTCAATCAGTTGCTCACACTTCTCATCAATCTGTCTCTTATTAGAGCTTCTGGGTCTGCTCACTCGCCGTGGTGCAGTGCTTTGGAGGGAGGTTAAGTTAGCGACGCTAGTCTCTAGGAAAAGTCGGAATGATTTTCCTGGTTCTCGGTTTATGAGTTGCAGGTTTTAGGGGCGGAATCGGAAGGGAGGGCGTTGTTGTGGGTGTGAGTGTAGGAGTTATCAGGGATCGCAGAGCTTCGGTTGTGAGTGTGCAGAGTGGTGGACGGAAGTGATGGGAGCTGCTGGTTCGACTGTAGATTTGCTTTTGTTGCGGAGGATGGACTTGGATGAGGAGGTCGATCATTTGGAATCAAAGTCAACCGATGTTCATCATATGATTGGGCGTTTTCTATGACCGTGGCGTCGTTACAGCAGGTAGTGAATCTACATCCCCGTGTCGTCAATGGTGCTTCTTTGGTTGATTGTGTGAAACTGATAGTTCAGCCGCTGTCACGTTCTTTGGACTGTTGGTTTGGTAACGATATGGGATTCTTGAGAAACTAATGAGGGAGTTCTTTGTTGACGTGACCAGCGCAGATCTTGAATCTATGCTCTCGTCCGCTCTCCGATGTAGTAACTGCTTTCCCGGTGGCAACCAATGCTGCTGCAACACGGAAGATTTGAGGTGAGGAGAATCGAGAGAGAAGCGAAGGAGACGCGGTTGCGGTACGGGAGGTGGTGTTTTGTCTGAACGACGGTCGCTTTGGTAGAGGAGGTTTGCAATGTGCAATTCTCCAGCGGTGAACTCCACGATGGGCGTCTCCCCCAGTGAGACGATGGACCTTCCCGCGCCGGCGCCCAACACGCTCACTCTGCCTCCGAAAGCGCAAAATGCGCTGGCCATGTACAACCCCATGTCGCTGATCGAGAAGGAAACGGGGCCGAAGCCACAGAAGTACTCGGAAGTCGACATCGACGGCTTGATTCGGGCGCTTGAGAATCCGCCGGAGCGAATTGTGGACCTGTACATTCACTACTGCCCGCGCATCAAGTCGGATCACGACAATTGCTCAGTGTCGCTGACGCTCGCGGACGACAACTTTGTCCGCCGTCTGTTATACCGGTTTACGGGTCCGGAGCACGAGGACCGCAAGGTCTGCACCAAGGTCATCTCTGCGCTCGTGGCGTCGCCCGCGGTCTCCTCTGTCACCCTGGAGATTGATTACGTGCAATCGGACGTGATCGTAGCTGAGCTTTGCACCGCATTGCAGTCGAATCGGACGTTGCAGAGGCTGAGCGTGTACAGCGACAACCGGTTCCAGCAGCCGTTGAACGCGGAGTGCGTGAAGCACATCGCGGAGATGTTTCTGGTGAACACCGGCATCCAGGAGCTTCAGTTGGGGTTGGTCGACATCAGCAACCAAGTCGCGGACAATCTCGCCCTCGCGCTGCGACGCAATCGGTCGCTGCGGGGGCTAACTCTGTACGCTCGAATCGAGTCGGACGCCATGGCGACGCTGACGAAGCCATTCTCCGGGGACGAGCCAAACCAGACGCTTCGGAAGCTCGAGATTAAGGGGTTCAAGTGTGTTGGCGCCCGCGGCGACGGTCAGATTGGGAACAAAGGCGCGGAGCACATCGCCACTGTGCTCTGCCGAAACTCGTATCTCAAGGAGCTGGCATTGAAGAATTGTGAGATTGATTCCATGGGGGTGCAAACGCTCGCGCTCGCGCTGCTGACTAACAGATGCCTCGAAGTACTGGATTTGTCCTACAACCCTCTGGATGTTGATGGGCTGAAAGAGATTGTCAAAACGATCACGATGGACCCCGCGACGAATGTGCAGCCCAACACCACATTCAGGGAGATTATCATCCGCCATAGCTTCATCAGCAGGCAAGGAGCCTCCATTCTCGCCAACATGCTCACCACGAACAAGACGCTGGTGAGATTAGACCTACAATTCAGTGTTCGTCTGTGGACTCCCAGGGACGTGCTCGCGATACTTCACTCTTTGAAGCACAATCAATCTTTGCGCTTTCTGGACTTGCGCGGATGCGAAGGTGTTGCGGGGGAGAAAGTGCTCGCGACCATTCTCGACCTTCTGGTGACAAATCCCTGGCTGGAGGAATTGGGCGTGGAGGGCACTCCCCTGTCCCGCAAGGGCCACGACGCGGTCATCAAGGCGCAGTTGCGGCGCAACGCTGAGAAGTTCATGGAGGTTTTTAAGGGGATGGGAACCGTGACGCCGAGCTCAGCGCGCGTTTTCCTTTGTGGCATTCCATTCGCAGGGAAGACGACATTCCGGAAAACAATGGTGTACAGCAACATCAAGAGGACATCGACGTCAATTCGTTTGAAAACCTCGGCTTCCATCGGAAACTCCAAAATTCTGAAAGCAGGGCGGAAGGATGCGCAAACCATTGGCATTGAGGTCCAAGTGATCGTCGAAGACAATGTGCAAATCTCCATCTGGGACCTCGCAGGTCATGAGGAGTTTCACGCGTTTCACGACCTGGTGGTGCCCAATTTGAGCTCCCAAGGCAGCGCTTGCACATTCATACTCCTCTGCGACATCTCGGTCCCGAAAGGCGGCAGCAAATTCGAACTGAAAGACCTGAACGTCATCGACCAGGAGCTTCGGTACTGGCTCCGTTTCATCGCGTCCAATACGCGCCAATCCTTGCACATGTTACCCAACGTGACTGTCATCTTTACGCACTCTGACAAGTTCCCCAAAATCGACCTAATCGCGTACTGCAAGGCGCCCGTGGAGAAGCTGCGACTCCAGTTCCAGCGCGTGATCAACATCACGGAGTTTCATGTGGCCGATGCGCGGTCACGGAAATCGATCGCGCCCGTGCAGAAAGCGATGCAGAAGCGAATCGTGAGCATCCTGGATCGCGTGCCGAAGGTCTTCGACGCGGTGTCGCAATTGCAAACGAATCTCAACGAGTGGAAGAACCAGCATCCTGACAAGCCGCTTATCAAGTGGTCCGATTTCAGTCTCCTCTGCTCCAAAGTACCCGCGTTGAAACGTTTGCAAGGCCAGGACGTCAAAGTGGCCGACGAGCGTCAGAAAGCGGTGGCGCGCGCCATGCACGACGCCGGTGAGCTTCTGTTCTTCGACGGACTGGATTTCATGGTGGTGGATCCGAATTGGTTCTGCCACGAGATTATGGGTCGAATTCTCAGCCTCGACAGCTCGCTTTTAGTCCTCAAGCAGCCACTCATCGACAAGAAGGGCTTCACCAAGCGGGAGCATCTGAAGAAGGTGCTGGAAGCGTCCTTTTGCAAGAACAAGAACCCGCTTTTCAAGGGACGCAAGGTCCGCGGCGTCATTCCAGAGGATCTTGTCAATCTGATGGTGAAATTGAACCTCTGCTATGAGCAATTGCCTGGTGACAAAGCCTCTGGGATCTTCATCCCCGCCTCCTTGACGCACCTCAGTGAAGAAGCCGCGCGCGGCGAGCGGCCGCTCAGTTGGCCTTTGGGGTACGAGCACGTCGCAGACGATGAGCTTCTTCACGTGGGATGGAGGCTTAAGTGTGAGGATCCGGAGCTCACAACGCTCACGCTCGGCTTCTTCCCCCGACTGCAGGTAACGCTCGAATTCCGCGTCCCTCCTCTGCAATTAGGGTTTAGGGGTGCATTCAATGCGTTATCCCCTGCAGCGCAAGCACTTTTGGAGGATTTATGATCGATTATGATGAAGACCTTCCACAGTATATCTGAGTTGAAGAATTTTTCGTAATCATTTAACCAATTGATTCCGGTGGTGATTAAACAGTTTGGTTTTCGTAGAATCGATTGAGAATGAACGAAATTCAAAATATTCATCAAAATCAAAGTAAATGTCAATTCATTTCAAACATCTAAATTATCATTCTGAAACAAAAGTAAATAACTTGGATAGGTGCACAATGTAGATGAGACAGACTTTACATGGAGACCATGTCTTGTTTGGTCTTAGAATTGCGACAAGATTTCGTTTTGCAAGATTAGATATTGCCATTGGAAGGTTTGATGAATTTGAGGAGGGTCTATTTGCAATGTTTGGCGAATGTGGTTCATTTTTTGTTGGAATTTCTTAGTAGGATTTTGAGTTTGAAGCAAGGTGTCAGCGTGTGGTACTGTAGGTTATTAATGACGAGGATGGTGTTTGTGCAGGTCTTCCTGCAGAAGCGATTCGCGGCCGTGAGCGACGCGCGCTACACGATCGAGAAGAATTACATCTCCTTCGTGTTCAGCGGCTTGGAGTTTCTGATCGAGTACAACGGTCCCGAGGATTGTCAAGTGGACATCCTTGTGCGTTCCTGCAAGGACAGCGTAGAGACTTGGACCACCGTGGAGGATCATGTCCTTAAACCCACCCGTGAGTTTTGCGCCTCCCCCACGGAGGGCTGCCAGGGCGTGGTCCTGATCGAGGAGATCATGCGTCCCCAATGCGTCCGCGAGCTTTGGGTTCGCAAGAAGCGCACCAAGGATCAATGCATCGGCGTTGAGATTCTAAAACAGAAGGTCCTCGCGTCCTCCCGCGTGGACTACGAACACATCTGGAAGAAGAGCATGGAAGAGAGCCAAGGCATGAAGACCGACCGCGCGGAGGATCTCCTAGGCCCGGAGAATTGGGAAGACGTCCTCAACCGCCATCTCGACGAGCTCGAGAAGATTGACTTCGAAGTGAACAGGAAAAAATCCTTCGCCTACGACAACAATCTCAGCCCGCGCAGCCCACAACTCACACCACCACCTTCCCGTCGCATCGGCCGCACCGTCTCGCTCCTCCCGCGCCCCTCAGAGATGACAGGCCAGCTCCTCGACTCCCGTATCACAGACAGAACGCGCGAGGTTCGCACACTCCAGAAGAAGCTCTTCCCGGAGCTTTCTCGCAACATCGACAACGTGATCGACTTTCCTTTCCTGCTCCAAGACGGTAAAGTGCCCCACCTTGTCTACCTTAGCACGGGGGGTGACGCCGTCAACAGCGAGCGTCTCGTGACGAAGCTTACTCCCGGCTCGTATTCTCGCAAGCTCCACCTCATGTGCGAGCACCAGGGCGGCATCCACATGATCGACCACCAAGTGGGTGGCATCATGCGCTGCGACGAGAGGTCTGTGCGGAGTGTGAGACCACACATGCTTTGGGGGCTTAAGCTGATTTCGATGATGCTTCGCATCAGTGAGCTCGCCGCAGGGGGATTCAGCGCCATGTTGACGGAGTCTGAGCGCATGAAGCTCATGGGCTTGGGGTCGGAGGAAAGTTCTTCGGAGTCTGTGGAATGGCCGGACGTTACGGGAAGGCTTGCATTCACCCCCGAGGAGATGATGGCCGCTGAGGATTGGCTCATCCATTATATGAAGAGCAAAAACATCGCGAGCTTGTTCGGGCTCTACAAAGTCGTCTACCTCGACGACGAAGGACTGCCGACCAAGAACATATCGTGGGTCTGCGACAAGCACTTGAAGTATGGACTTCATCACGGGACTGTGGAGCAGCTGCCCGTGTAGGATGGATGAAGTATGGTCTTCATTACGGGACTTGACGGAGACCGTGGAGCAGCTTGCCATGTAGGCTGGAGCCTCATAGACATCCATGATTTATGAATCTCAGCAGGTTCCATGTATTTTGGATCTCAGCAGGATCTTGAAGTCTTTGCAGATATTTTTTGTGTTACGACGCTGGTGGATTCGTTCACAACCAATTCTTGAGGTGCGCTACTGCGACCTCGTATCGGAGTACATAAGGGCGCTTCCATAGCTTAATATGCCCGTTTAGGAATATTACATCTCTGCTAAGGTCTTCGCTTCAACCATCGGAAGCCCTAAGCCACTTCCAAGGTAACAAACTTGGGATGCATTCCTTTGGGGAGATCTTAACGCAGTAGAGGATACTATTTAACAAATACAGACTTAGGAGTGTAATTTGGGGGAGATTAGTGGAGAGTTCACTTTGGGTACAAAACCCGAATCTGTTGAGATCAATTTTGTATCATTATGTTAGAGTTTCTAATGGTAATGCATCCCAAACGTGGGAGTTTGTGGAAGGAAGAGTTGTCTGAATCAGTTTTTTTTTGTGTGTGTGTGTGTTCGGCAGATTGCGGACACTGTTTCAGGGGGTTGAGCGGAGACTTATGTTGCCGTTTTTGGCTGGCCTGTGAGGTGGTAGGGAACTGGAGAGTCAGTAGTATCCTACATGTAAGTAGCGAGTATAGAATTCCTCTTTAAGGAATCGGTGTATAGTGCTGTAGCAAGCCAGGGCGTGCTTTGAGTTTTAGATTTAGGTTTTGTTTGAATGTCCATCAGCTGTTCCAGTTTTCCTCACGGTACCTTCTATTTACTCAAATCTTCTTTGAGGCATTGGTCGGCATTTGTGACCCTCGGTTCATTTATTCTCGCAGTGGGTGCTCGGAAAGTCTTTTGCGCATCATATTGACGGTCACTCTGCTTGAATGTTCTCATGCTTTCTTTCCAAAATTCTAATACAGTTCTTCAATTCTAGAATGCAAAGCTGGTAGAGTTTTGCACTGGTGCCCTTACCTGAAACGACAATCTTGGTTCATTCAATAGTGTCTCAACTGATATGATGTGGAACCACCATCCTCGTTGCAATGCAATGGGTTCACTATTACAAGGAAAATTTGATGGCGAAAACTTCAAACCCAATGTCCCATTTTGCATACCCGGCTGATTTCAAATCCATTGACCAACTTGTTGACCAGCTATTATAAGGTCTGTATTTGCTTTTTGTCATGAGGAAAAAATGCTGGGATTCCTTGCTAAATAACAAGTTTAATTTCATACTTAAAAAGAAATACTTGCTATGGTGCAATTTCTTATTCAACAGTAGCAAGGCCACTCTCCTAATATTAAAACATGTGATGAACATGCGTTGGCACGCATAGGCTCAGGGTATGCTGGCCAGCACACCACCTCTCGATTGGAATTTTTTTTGAATTTTTTTTTGAATTTTTTTGGATGGGAGGGAACTCAAATTCTGGACATGAAATCATGATGAATTCCAAGCTGCTGCCTTTCCTTCCGTTTGACCAAGTTGAATTGTTTTCTTCCGTTTGTCCAGAAGTGGTCTTTGAAAGCTCCACAAATCATTGATTTGAAACTGCTTTTCAATAAGTAGGTGCAATTATTGGTGGTCAGTCTCGGGGAGGTGAAAATCACTGTGGGATGATTTAGATGATGATGACTGCAAAAACAAAATTCCCCAAGATTATAGTACAATTATAGGGAATATTGAGAGAATTTAAAGATTTGAAGGCCAAATGACCAAGAAATTATTTCTAATGTTCACTTCAGTTGTTGCAATCCTGCTTCTTGCAATTGTGTTCTGTAACCTGTAAACGACCCAGGCACGTTTTGGACAGAAATTGTCAAAAACTGCAGCTTTTTAGGGCAATGAGATAAACATGACGAGAAAAGTTTCTTTGGGAAATTCAACCGGACCAAATTTGTACTAGAGTACTATAGGAATGTTTGGAAAAAAAAACCTCATAAACTTTGACCTTGTAGAATGAAAGATTACAACGTTTGAAGTTAGAAGAAAAAGTGTTTTTTTCCAACCTTGCCCAACAGGACCAACAAACTTTAACTCTCCTAAAGTGAGATTTTTGCACTACACATGTTTATTTTGGTGGGATATTTGCGTCCTATATCATGTTAATTACATACCTACCACATTTTAGAACTAGAAGACAAGCTTTGCACATGTTGCTCGAAATTGCTCCAAATGCTTGAAAAATTCAAGGCAACATAACTTTGGATCCAAGCATCCAATCAGAAAAATAAATAATATTCCTACAAAGGAAATATATGTTAACACCTTTTGCCAAAATTTTGTGGACAACCAACCAAAATCAGTGACTTCAAGTGCAACTACTTGAGATTTCTTTCATACGTTGAACAATAGCTTGGTCCTTTATAAGTTAAATGACCTATTCAACAATGATTGCACTTTTAAAAAGAAGGTACTCTAACTTCAAGACATATTAGATTTTTTTCATGTGTTTACATAATTGATGGTTACTATTATCACTTATTCTTCTACTATCTACTATCTACTATCTATCAATATATATTCAATAAAAATGATATTTTATCCTAATACAAAAAATGACTTAAGGAATTTAAATCCATGCCAATCAAAATGTGTATGCAACACCTACTTGAAGTTTTAGCTTGCATATTTTAGAAGAAACCCGTGTTTTATGTGGTGTTTTTAAAGACATGAAAGTATGTTTTTTTCAATTGAAGGCATGCCAACTCTAATGTCACCTAAAATCCATTGTAGGTAGCGTTTCCACAAATGATTGAAATCTATTGTAACGTGCTTTAATGTCTGCATGTTTTATGAAAATGGTTGTTGATACCTTATGTTTTTGCTCTCCAAAGGCCTGCCATGTAGATGCCACATGGCTGGGCAATGTCCATTTTTTGAAATAAAAAAATCATTGTGACAATGTAGCAAATGATGTGGCTCACTGAAAAACACATACAAAATTAATTGTATGAAATAATTATTTAAAAAATAATAATAATATATATGAAATGATTATTCTCTTAAAATTCTAAGAAAATAAACAAAACAAATTGTCAAATTCACCAAGAATTTATTATCTACCATCAAAAGAATTTTTGATGGCAAAATCAAGGAATTACTTCATTGGCATTTAGTGAGAATAAAGGGTGGAGAGGTCCCCTTTATACTGAAATTGACTATCCATCCATGACAAAGGATATGGAATAATTCAAAGATGAGAACTTGACTACATTGCATGTGGACGTTGTTTCAAACATGAGGATGTTTTTTTTCTGACATTTGCACGTTATTTTCGACATCTGGATGTTGTTTTAAACATGTGAATGTTTTTTCAAACAAAAAATTTTAAACAAAAAATTTGCTTTACATATCCAATATGGGACTATGGGTTGTCTTACTTCCTACCACCCTACTTGTATATAGAGTTTATCTTTTCATCCATAGTGTACATCCATCCGTTTTCCTTTTTTTTCAAAGCATGCTACACGGTTGCCCTTTCCCTATTTTTTCCACATCCGGTCTACATTTTACCTCAGCCTACAATAACTTACAAAAATTTACACAAGTGAATCTAAAACCCCTAGTTGATGTAGCACTTCCATGTTTTGGGGGACGTTTTAATAAATATGACCATGGTTTATTTGATGTCCAAAAAAACATACATGTCCCTTATGTCATCCACATGTTTTTGCTCTAACATTGCCATGTCTTTCCAAACATCAACAAAAATTTGCCTCCTATAGGCTCAAAATCTGTGATACATTGATGTCAATGAAAATATGACCCATTTCTTTATAACACCACACAAAACACGGGTTTCTTATAGTGATAATTGCATTGTACTCCATTACAAGTTAAGTGTCCATTTAGTGTGTTTTTTGTCCCAAATTATGTGTCAATTATACCTTGCATAGCCTCACGAGCACATTGAACAATGTGTGCATCACAAAGGAGGCAATTAGGTAATTCTTCAACACACTCTAAGTGATCTTTTCCTATATGCGGCACCTTGTAATTATTGCCACCATTTGATTTTCATTATTTCAATCATACAATGCTACAATGATAAGATGACATGGCATAGTATGTATTGTGGCTATTACGACTTTTGGGTGCATAGTGACACTTCTGTCACTATGCACTCAAAATTTTAATTAACTAATTTAAAACTCCCCTCTAGACCCCACCACCCCGGGTTTAAGAAAAAATTAATTTAATTTAATTTCTTAATTTTTCATCCCCCTCCCCCTACTTGTAATTTTTTGAATGAGGTTAATATGACAAACAATATGGGACAATGAAAATCCTGTATGCCATATCCGTATACCGTATACTGTATTTGTATCCGTATTGTATAATAAAGTATCTATATCCATATTTTGATACTGTATCGTATTGTATCCATATTCGTGTTCTGATTCTATATCCGTATTTGTATTTGGATGGATGGCTTAGATTCAATCTCAAAGATCAACGACTTAAGAAATTTTGAGAAATCAACGGCATTCTAGAGGGGGAAGCATTTAAAAAATGAAATCAATGGTCTATTTATTTTTGGAAGAGGGGGGGGCAACTAATGGTAAACCAGATGTGTGACTACCACTTTTGGGTGCATAGTCAACTTTCTTGCGTTTAGTAATGAGCAAATTTGCAATTGTAAACCCTAAATTCTAAATTTTAAAACCTATTTTTTATTTCCAAACTTCTAAATGTACAAAAATTAAATAGATTTTATTAATCTCATGGACTTTCATAAAATGGTACACTTGTTTTTGGGACGGAGGGAGTAATTATTATCAATACTCTAATTATGACTTTAAACACAAAATCAATTTGAATAAAGAACATATTTATACAAATTAGGAGATTTAAGTTTAAAAAAATTGTAGATATATTTTGCACTTTTCAAAATATTTAAATGGTTTACATTTCATTATCTTTTAGTCTGCTTGGAAGGCATCATGGCAAACTTGTCCTTAATTGGAGAACTAGCAAGAAAATTGAATTGAGTTCTACCATACTAATTAAGGTGATTGCAAGAATTGGTGGTCAATTTTGACATCTCTTGGAGAATGATAGAGTTGTTTTCCACTATAACTTTTGAAGCATAAACTTGATGAACTTAAATTTTTTATTGGAGATGGTTGTCTTGATCATTACTTTTTAGAAATTAAAAAACATCATTTTATATTTAAAAATCAATTTTTATAATTTGTCACACTTTGAGGTTTAAAGGCTTTTAGTCTTAGGTGCCCTCCAAAATTAAAGATTTAAAGCTACAATTTTTATAGTCTATTGTACCCAGAGATTACCTTTGACACATATTTGCCAAATAATTAATTAAAGTCCAAAACGGACTTCTGCACTTAAAAACATTATTTCTTGGAAATTCAACATTTTCTTCAAAACATTTAAATTTGTATGGCAATCTCCCCACATATATATTTGAAAGTCATTTTAGTTATTAGGGACGAAGATGTACACTCAATATATTTATACAAGTGGGGTGGTAGGAGGTAAAACAACCCATGTAGGATATGTAAATTAGGATTAGTAGAAGCACAACTGCTTATACCTTCTTTCATCTTCAAATTGTCCCATACCCTTTGAGGATTTATGATGAACAATGGATCTCATTATAAAAACAACCTCTCCCACACCTATGTAGACATTTGTTGGCACTTAGTTATATTGGGTTTGAATCTAGCACCACAACTTTCTTCACAATTAATTTTCCAAGGACTGAACAAGGTGTCTTGTTAATCTTCAAAATTATTTGGCATTGAAATTTTTAATTATTTTTTGCTAAAGGCGACTTCTAACTAGGTGGGTATGTCCATATAAAGGGGCTTTCTAAAAATATATAATTTTTATGTTCTCCATATTCGTGCAATGAAGGCTCCCTTGTACATGCACTTTTGAACATTGAAATTGGTTTCAAGATCATTCTTTTTGGTGAAATTTCATTACTATCAAATCCTCACAAATGGCCAATTTTTAGGTTTTCTTAAACTCTAATTGATTTATTATAAATTAAAAGTTGACATACCTTTTTTGTGAAAATTGGGTACATAGTTTTGTTGGATATGACTAAGATTGCATGGTACTCAAATTTGACACATGTCAATAGTATAACAGATCTACGATACAATTAATGGACCAAAATCAACTAGCAAAGTAGCGATGTTTTCTTTCTAGTACTCAAGCGGCAAAAGTCCAATTTTTGACAAAATGCTATAGAATCAACCACCAATTCTTGCAATGACCCACCATATACTTCTCAATCTAACTACAAAGTTTTCAAATTTTCAAAATGAATTTCTTTATAGTATTTTAATTCACCTAAAGTCTACGGATTTTGAGGTTGCTAGTGCATCAAAAGATAGTGGTATCTAGAGTACCATGGGACAATGGTAGCTAAAGTACTATAGGAGTTAGGCTACATCATAATACATGCACACTACACATAGTGAGTCCCTACATATTTTATGAAATGTAAAAAGACGTCTACACAAAATAGTGAAATTAGGTTGCCTTAACAATTAGGTTGCCTTCCATCTAGAAAGTCACGCTATAAGAAACCCATGTCAAAGTAGACGGGTTTTGTTGGACATCCAATGTAGCAACACATGTTTTTATGTCAACAATGACGTCCAATACAACATGAAGATGTTACATTGGACATCATTGTTGACATAAAAACATGTGTTGTTACATTGGATGTCCAACAAAATCCGTCTCTTTAGACATCATAAAACATTAGTTTCTTATACTGTCATTTCATATAAGCCATCAAAGTCAACAAATATTTATAAAAATACTTTCATAATTTGTACACATAGAGGTTCATAAGCCCAATTACAGCAATACCTAATTCAAAAGTAATCCAATATTGTACAATAATTGAAAATATTTATATAGCATCAAATGTCGAGAAATGAATGTACAGGGTAATCTAATTTCACTCATTTGTGTAGGTAGTATATTACATAGCTTGGTGGGTGAAGGAGATACAATTAAGTTGAGCATATTTGTGAATTCATCTCTCTTCAACGGTTGAGTGGCAAGCTATACTTTCACATCTTTTATAGGATCTTTTAAGTCTTCTTATAATATAATACTCTTACAACACTAGAATGAATCACAATAAAATAAAATAAACCTCTTTCTGTAAGCATAGATTGAGAAAATGATCCATGACTTTAAAATCTCTAGCTAGAATTGCTTGAAACCCTCCAAACTTAAGCAAAGAATTGATGTTATGTATGTCACCTCCTGAACTCATCGATCACAACAAGGTAGGTTGCCTTTGTGGGAGTACAATCCCAAAGACAAATTGTTGCTGAGAGAAAACAATCTCTTTCAAAATTAAAGGTGATTGCTTACCTCGCACCTGTTACCCATAGACCATAGCCCTGAGAATGTTGTGATGACCCTCACATGTCATGAATCAAGTCTCACTCCGCCTGTTGGTTTCTGAGAGAGACACCTTAATTAACAAATCTGGTCACATTTGTTACATGGATGGAATGCCACATAAAAGTTGGCACCCATGGAAAATCAACTCCCAAAATTGTCCCAAGTTTTTCCACTGGTAGAAATTGTCACAAGTTCACCACTTAAAAATGAATGCTTGGTTAGTAGAAATATGGATCATGCAGACTAGGAAAATGACTCATAAGAAGACCCATGTGACAAATTTGACTACAAGTGGGTCTTTAAGGTTTCCATTAGGGCCATGTGGATTCTATATATCATAATTTTGAAGTTGACCGTGAAAGGATGTAGCCCCCCATAACCAAAGTAGTCACCAAAATATTCCTATTATTAAACCAATAGGTGCATTCTCTAAATATTTCTACACTTACTCCCTTAACGCTTCAATCCTTTTTCTAATTTTGGCACATTTTTGCTTATATTTTTCTACAAAAATATCATTTAGAGCAACTTCATGAAATTGATGATTACGGAAGGTTGTATTTCAAGATTTAAGTGTTACATTGGATGAATGAAAAGTTAACTGGACAAAACAACGCCTTGAAGCCCTCTCTTCATTGTCCAGAATATGAACGTCGGAGCGCTTAAGGGTTAAGGTACATTCCCACTTGGCCTTAGTAGGATTCTTAGGATGCAATACGAGTTGTAAGATTTACAACACATTCTCTTGCATTTTTTGATATCCACCCAACCTGCGTGCGTGGATTGTGATGTAGTATGCAGAAAGAAGTGGTTTTATGTTCATTATTTTCCAGGAAAACCATGAGGTAAGTGCTTGTCAAAAGGGACTTATTTATTTCAGGAAATGAAGATTTTAGAGATTGCAGGCATTATTACGTAATTGAACCTCGTAGGGCATAAGAGCAATTTTATTTCATGATGGACAATTGATTTTGTTATAAAAACCACCTCATTACCCTTCATTCTCAACCAAAAGTCATTGAAGTAAGACAGTAAGTCATTTGCATTGCCATCAAAAAAAAGTTCTTGATTCTAGATGGTAATTGGACTACTTTGGACATTATTTTTTTTTACAGCTTGGTCATTTAATTTTTGCTAAATTTGACAATCTTTTTTTTTTCATTTTCATTTTTTCAGCTTTCTATGCAATAATTGTGTTCTGCTACCCCTATTCAACAGCTACATTACTGAATGTTAGGCCCCAGATCTAAACGACTGAGAAATTAAGATGACCCTAATCTTGACAAACAAATGCCAAACCAACTCAAAACTAATGTTTCCTTGGAACCTGCACCTTTCTGTTTTGATAGAGGTATTATCATTTGCAACTGCTGTTACCAAATGCCCAGTATGCACATACCTTCAACAACGAAGTTATCCATGAAATATTTTAGGTACACTCACAGCTATTCAAGCACATTTAGAACACAAATATAGATGTAGATGATATATATGACAAATACGAGATTTAATCATTCAGAGAATTATTTTAAGAGTGCATAATTATTATACTGTACCCACAGGTATCAAACACAAGTCATGTAAGATACAATTCAAAAAAAAGAAGAGTCAGTCCCTGCTGTACTGATCTTATTTCTTATATATAAAAATTGCATTTTGCAAGCCAGAGGCTCAGCTAGAGCAGGGCAACCTTGTGAAGCGCAAACCATACACAAAATCTCTTGCTAGTGGCTCACTCGATCGAAATGACTGCTTGGATTCCGTTATTTTCGAGCTGTTATTCCGTGGCCGATGCCGTGTTTGTTTGAAGGATTCGATCATAATTTTAATTACACCTACGTACTACTATATAGTCCTTACTGTACGTACAGTACATCTCTCAAGCTAGCAACCTTATATAGTACAGGTACTACGTCTTCCTTATAGTTAGCTAGCTAGTACTCTACTGCAGTCTTCATGTACTGTACAAATTAACGTCCTAATTAATGCGTGAGCAAACCTGATTGCTAACTTCCATATTCCTCCCTGTTGGCTTGTGCATTTGGTCAGTTTCTTCATGGAGTTAGTAGCACCGTAGATCCGTTCCGTTCCGTTGGAATCGATGGAAACTGAGTAACATGCATTAGAATGTAGCAAGCTAGTGCGTTAGCTAGATGTCGATCGATCGATTCCAGTGCGTTGCGGTGTGTTGGTGCATCAGTTGACAACTCTGCAGTTGCGGCGAACCTCGCCTTCAGGGCCCGTTTTCACCTCGATGTTGCCCATTTTGCCCATCACCTGGCCGAATCGGAATGCCCAAGGAGCATTCGCCACAGCGTTGAACATGGTTTCAGTTCGGGTGCCGATGTCGTCGTAGAGTGCCTGGAAAAGGGATCGAGTGGAAGGTTCACTTGCAAGACTTTGAGTCTTAATTACAATTCATTAAAGGACCGACCCATGTTTTCAATGATAATCGTCATATTCGTTAAAATGGCGACATTTCAAAACATTTGAACTGTTTCTAGCTAGATAGCTGGGTGGAACCTCAGATCAATACCGGCCCTACTCTCAGAACTTTGTCACAATATTACACAAGGGAGTTAATTTTAAGAGTTTACCATCACGGTAATGAAACGGAGTGTAACACTTAGGAGGTGGTAATGGTTCAATGGAGATGGTAAACTCCGTTTCATTTCCTCCGTGGTAAACTCTTGGAATTCCCTTGTGCAAAATTGAGTTTTTTTTAACTTTTCGACTGTGTCCATTCCAGCAGTTTCTAATAGGTTACTTGGGAACTTTCTTTTGTTCAATTTTAATTAGTCTATTCTCTTAGTTACCGACAAATGCAACGTCCTTTAATGACTTCATGATATAATTCTCTGTTGTAGAACAATTTGAAATCATATTTTCACACTATGATCACTCGAATTGGCCATGTTAAGATCCTTAATCCTTGGTACTACACACGGGAGTTTTAAGAGTTTACCATGAACGTCAATTTGGTTATTAAGTGGCGTGATTCTAGCACCAAAAATTGTGATATATATGCACATGAAGGTCAAACATCTAGGACAAATATGGACAGTTCTTAAAGGTGGCAAAGTAATGGAATACCGAATACCGCCAATTTAATCGGAAATTGATGTCCTTGAAGAAAACAAAACAGAGTTTACGATCTCAATTGAACCATTACCAACTGCTACCTGAAGTGCTAAACTCTGTTTCATTACCATAATGTTATAATTCCCTTGTGCTGTATGTGTACTTTACAGGTTCATTAATTAGTTGTTGAAGAACGGCAGGGACAAGGCGAGAATCTGGACGGGTGGTAGATCGATCGATATCCTCACCTGATCGGAGTTCATAATGCCTTGCCCGTCCACGAGTTTGTTGTAATAGTCGGTGTCGAAAGTGTCTGGGGTCGAATCCATGTTGAAAACCGCGTCGCTGGCACACCCGAACTTCACAGATTCACAATGGGCGCGGCCGAGCGTGTGCGCTCCTGTTGATAACGAGTTTCAGAAAATCTTAAGTAGCACGCTCAAGTCAGTTAAAATGTATTTCCGGTTACAGAGATCCAACAATTCAAATGCCTCGAGCTTGCTCTAAAACTAGGACCGCCGTGTATCTAAGCAAGGTTCCAATCTCCCAAGGTTCTGAAGCTGCGCCAACCTTACAGAAATCCGCCATCATATCAAAATATGATCCACAGGAGAAATCCAGTATGGATATTGAACAAATGTCCTTTTGTGTCCAAATTCCATTCCTAGTGTATCCTGGTGAATCTTATTCTAATATCACTGGACATTGGCTATGGAAATTCTTAAAAAATTCTGTAGATGGACATTTTGGTTTCCTCCTGTATCCCTAGCTGGTTGCACGAGCTACAGAACCCAGCAGTGTCATACATGATGAAATCAGCGAGATGGCTGAATTATTGATTGGTGGAATGGATTTGATTACCTGAGAGCACAATCATGTCGCTCCTTGTCAAGCCCTTGCTTGCAAACATGGAAGTGAGCTGGCCGACGTTGAAGCTGGGGTCCGGCGTATTGGACACCACGCGAGCGGCACTGGAAAATCTGCCGTCCAGTCGACCTGCTGGCACTGAATACCTTGACCCTCCCGTCTAATTCCCCAAGCAGGAGCACAAACACGTGACTTAGTACAATCAGTTTTGCTCACCGGCTACCGAAACAGAGAATCCTAGCTCCATCCATCAATCTTCCATCCATTGGAAGTAAGGTAGATAGAGATCCAGCTATGGAAACATAATTATACTAATGAAATTCGTTGCTTAGCTAGCTTACCAGTACCACAGCGTCGCGAGCACCGAAGGCCAGAATGTCCGCACAAGAGACCACGCCTGGACATGCCGTCTCCAGGTCTGCCTTAGCCGAGTCGATCACCTCGTATCCTCGCAGAGTTAAGTTGGGCTGGGCTGTTTTCTCCGTGTTGGCTCCGTCCAGGAGCACTGATCCATCACATCCCTGCACTCAGTCACCGCATTTTGTAATCAAATTCTCGACCTTGACAGAGTGCGTTTTGACAGTGACTTTGAATTCTCTCCCATTAATTATTGAATGAATGAAGCTCAATTTTGTAGAGTTTTTCCTGAATTTGACAAAGCAATATGTATAATCGATAGTGTGAACATTAATCGACCCTCAGGTAATACTATGTGAGCCAATTGAAGTGTGCTCGCACTAGTAGCCATGGATGACGTTCTGAGTCTCAATTGGATTAGAAGGCTACTAGGAAAGGTTACATTAGAGCTGATTGAAGTTCTTTCGCTAAAACATCACGGTGAGTGTGAGCATAAGCTTACTGAGTCGGCGTGATGTTGCTCAAAAGACACCGACAGAATTGGAATCGGAAACAATTTCAGCTACAATTGAGCAGTCACGGAAATTCGAACCTCAACGAAGCAGTCGTGGAAGTGGAGGCGGAGGACTCCAGGAGCAGTTCCACTGTCCTGTTGCATGCCTCTTTCCATGGCATTCCTCACAATTTGCTCCGCATTTGGACAGCTCATTGCATAATACCCCAGTCGTAATGACGCCACCACACGCAGCTGAACTGTAATCACCACCACCATAGCCCACAAGCAGGGCGACACTAGAGTCCTCTCCATGGGAAAAACTCTGTCCTTTCGCAGCTCGTATCTGAGGTACCGCTGTCAACGCTGACAATGCAACCTCACAAGCTGCCTCCCTGATTTGCAACTTGACAGTGCTGATGGGTCAATCACTAGTCAAAACTGATAGTTTCCTAGACCTGTGCACCGCTATCACAGTGTCGAAAAACAAAATGAAGCGGACCTTCTCAAGGCCTGTCCTAGGTGCTCATTGCCACATCCAGGATGAATTCAAACCTTAAAGAATGCAGCTGATGTACATCTCAAGAACAAATTCAATCGACAGACTCCAGCTCCACAGACCAGAAATTGGAAGGTAGCTGTACTTCGACTAGAGATGAATTGAATGATCCTGAAGAGGCGATATCGGTGGTTTCTATGGAGCTCAGAGAGAGAGAGAGAGAGACAGATACAGAGAGCTAGCTAGCTGTATGGCTCATTGTTTTCTCGATGGTGAACAGCAACAGCTAAACAATCGAGCAATCACGAGGCAAATAGTGACACAACTGATTGCAGTAGTTCCGAAATGGCGTTGGAGGCTCTATTCAATGTGGTCCGGCCTGACAATGCTCCCAGAATGAGAAAGCAATGTGCGCACATGGATGGCGAGTTCTGCTCTTTATCATGCAGATCTTTCGTGCAAAGCGGTTGCTGTTCAGAGGATAGAGGGAAATCAATTCAAAGCTGGATATACTTTTCTAGAATATGTCTGCCGTAGGTTCAATTCTGGTTAGCTTAGAGCTGATCGAAGTGACAGTATACGTACTGAAAGCTTTTGATTAGCTAATCTGAACTAGCACTGGGGTGAGTATCTTGGGGACATGGATTCTAGAGCTGAGTGTTTCAAGTACAGTGAATTAGTAAATCATAGAAGAGCGAATGTGATGCTTGCACCTTTTTCCTACACTAACTGATTAAAATGTACAGAGGGCATTCATTTCAAGCTAGTGACGATTCTGGGTGCACATACCTTAAATTCGTTAATTAAATTGAACTTGCACGTTTCGAAGCGTCAATATTGCGTCAATATTGTGACATTCAAGTGCACACTCTAGTACTTAAAACTTGGGCAGGTGTAGATCTGAGGTGCCAGAGCTGTAAGTATCTAATTAAAGTAAGTCCTTGAAATTTCGCCATTTTGAGGACCATGACGATCTAGGCTTGATGCATTTTATTAACTCCGGTTCATGATGAAAGACAATAGATCCTGGCCTAGATAGGACCTCGGTTGGTTTAGCACGAAGAAACTCCAGACCTGCCTCTTCAAGACAGTTGGTGGCCAGTTTGTCCAGTTCATGAAAATTGCAGTTGTGAGAGTGATTGATCGATTCTCTCCATGTAACTTATCATCGCAGTACTTTTGCGCCACTGCACCTTCCACTGGCTAATCATTCCAGCCTGGATCACATCTTCCTCACCTCACCTCACCTCAAGTCGGCCAAGTTATGTGACTTATGCCCCAATTCGCTCGATAATGCAACACTTAACTTAGTTTGATTTCTGCACCAACAATGGAGCTCCAGTCCCTCACTTAGTCTTGGTACTAAGCTTAGTCTAATTATTTTAGTTCTAATCCAGACGCTCTAGCGGAAGTCCTTGAGAAACGACTCCTGTGCCACTGTCAGTGTTTCTTGTACCTTAGATGATCTGTATCGAGAACTGATTCGTGACTTATCAATCAATCATCTGCTGTACTTCCAATTTTTTAGTCTACATTCAATGAGGACCTTCGCCATGGAAGGCTTACGTGTCTAAATAAGTTTACACGACTCTTCAGTCACATGAAGTGCAAACTTAACTCAACTTAACTCAACTTAACTTACCAGCTGAAATCTTCAAGAATTTAACAAAGTTATCAGAATTTATTCATGTGAGAGTGCATTTAAAAGGACAGACCTCACCCTTGTGTCATTAGAGTTACTGTCATTGTGTGTAACCTAATGAGAATCTTTGATCATGGTAGGACTTCATATATTAATAAGATAGTACTAGATTTACTGATTCTTCTTACAGGGGTTTCTAAATAGATTTTAAAAATGACTGGCTGGCTGGCTGGCTGCAGATTTTAATTACCGGCAGTAAGTTAGCGTTTTCGTCACACAAAAGGAGTGAGTACGCTTAAGTTTAAATTGAGAGTACTGCCATATATGTGGCCGGCTGCGTACGTATGTACGTGGCTCAGGTTCCCCAAGCAGACACCGAGGAGGAAGGAAGGACAGCACACGATATATGGTTGTGGGATCTGACAGTTTGTTGAAATGAGTGACCTCAACTGACCTCATCAATTTGACCTCATCAATTTGGACCGACTACGTTAGAAAACACCTTTTTCTTTTTCTTTTTTTCCTTTTTTGAGAAGAGTGAGACAAATGGAAAGGAATTTTATTGCCAGAAAACAAAAAAACGAAAAACTTTTGAACAACTGGATGTCACTCACGTCACGACGGCCGCCCGGGTGTTCATGAAATGGTATCTTATTTGAAGCACTGGCTCCCTTGTAAGTTATAGGTACCCAGATGTTCAGGTATTGCACTCGGAGTACCTGGAATTAGTTACTCTACAGGTATGGTAGAACCACCTATTCCCGACCAGGTAGCCATACCCAACATACATACAGGGTGCAACTATTTCCAACCAAGGTTGGAATCAAATTTTCAACCAAAGTTTGGCATGTGTTTTTCTTTTCTCCTTTTTAAAGTTGGGACTAATAAGGTCATGACACATGTCCCGAAGTAGTGAGCAAGAAAGTAAGGAAGTACTGAATAGGAAAGTAGTTTTTGAATGATTGGAATTGGAAGAGTCTATACATTATTTGGGTAATGGGTATGGGTATGGGTTCAAACCAACTTTTGGCTTCCAAAATTCATAGTAATTTCAATTCAAGGCATAAAATTATCAAAAAATTTGCAATCCTTGTGATTTCAATCCCTCTACATAGCTGAAAATTTACATTGTCTTATAGCTTGAAAATATGGGTGGAATTACTTAAGGGATTAGCTATGGGTGGTTCTACCACACAGTACCAATCATGTGCGTGCGTGTACAAAACTGCAAATGTGTGATACATGCTACAATTCAATCTTTACTATTCAAGTAAAAATGGCAAGAGTAATTGAATCAATGTTCAGGGAGAAATGGCCAGTTAGTTCATTGTTATTAGCTAGTGCCTTTGGAAAAATATATAATTGGTTGGAGTATGAAAATGGGGGATCCAAAATTAGACAATAAATTGGTATGTAAATCAATTGGTGTGTAAAAATAAAATGTGGATATGTATTGCCATTTTCATAAAATTGTCAAGTTTTAGCAGCTTGCAATTTTGAATTGAAGATTAATACCTGGGTTGTTGGAGGTGGATATGTTCTTGGAGAAAGTAGGTATTGTTTTGCTTTAGAATTGGTTGTTGAGGGGCTTGGAAGGCTTGAACATGGCACAAGGGAGTATTGCTTTGGGGGTGGTTGTAGTGGTGAGCCCTTGCTCCATTGTTCATGTCCACCCATTGTAATGAAATATGGAGTTAAGTTTCAAAACCGGCATGTCTTTGAAAGAGGAAGATTGTGGCCTTTGGGCAAATTTGAAGTTCAAAAGGAAAGTGATCAATGAGAATTTGATACTAGGGTGATTGCAAGAAAGATTGAACGATTTTGGTAGCGTTTGATGACTTGATCAAAAACTGCGGTTTTGTTGCCTAGTACTAGGAGTACTTTGAGTACTACAAAATGGAGCAATCTCAGCCGTTGATTTGAAAAATCAACGGCCAATAGTACTTTTGAGTACTTAATAATATTGAAACAATACTACTTAAAAAAAATGATAGTTTGTCACAAAAAGTAGATAAAATTAAGTATAAATTAATAAAAATTAGAAAATCATGAATAAAAAAAACTAAAAATTGGCCATTTGTAAAGACTTGATAGTGATTACATTTCACCAAAAACTAAAAGTTGAAACCATCATGAATGTTTAGAGCACTATGCGCAAGGGACCCCTATTCGCATGGATATTGAGGACAAAGAATTGTTTTTTTTTAATGCCCTTTGGTGGGCACATGCTCATCTAGTGTGGGAATAGCCCACAAAAAATTCAAGTGAACATCATAATTTTTGGATGCTCCACAGTACTAAAAATCTCTAAACCACAAAGTGTGACAAATTAGCTAAATTTGACATTTAGTTATAAAATTATTTTTCTATTTTTTCGAAAAATAACAAATCTCATGTTTTCTGAGTTAGCAATCTTCCATAAAAATTTCAAGTCCATTGGCTTCAATTTCCAAAAGTTACGGCCATGACCAACTCCGTCACTTCAATTGTGACGCCTCATAGGACCGGTCTTTCTTGCAATCACCCACTAGAAGAAATGAAATGGGAGATTTTGATAAGAAGAGGATGCAATTGGCGCTCTTGGAAAAAAAAAACGGATCCTTCTACATACAGCAAGCAAGTTATCAGGGTAACTCCAATAACTTTCCAAATGCTAAACTAAATCATATCAGTGAGTAATCTAATTGAATAATAGAAAACTATAGATATTGACTAGTTTGGCTCAAAGTTATCTCCAAACTCTTATTGCACTATTCATGTTGTTCATATTGTCATCCATTATTTTTTTTAATTTTTAATTTTCTCGTGGGGTCATACACAAAATTTACAAGACTTGAGGCAACCAAATTTAACAGACTTTGCAATATATGATTAATTTTGATATCTCAAATATTCTTTTTTTTTATAACAAATGGGAGCCCCACTACATTAAAAAAAAATACAAAACAATCTAGTCCAAAGGCTGGACAAATGAAGAGATAATGAGCACGAAAAAAGAAACAAAGTGAGCAAGAACTAAACTACATGAAAAGGCAAATTATAGGGCCACACTTGTACCATCTAATATAATCACCATCATAAAAGGCGAGAAGTTGGGATTTAAATCAAATCTTGTCAAACTTAGTCCAAATAAGAGAGGCTTGATCAATGCAGTCTTTGTTGGGCAACAATCCTTGCCTTCAATTGGTAGCATGTCCCGAGTTTAATAAGGTGTCCTATAGAGCTTGCTAAACTAAAACCCGCAGCCATTAGATTTGGGAGAAAACTTTGTGGTTGTAGGCAATCCAAATAAGCCAAAGGGAAGACCCACATAAGATAAACCAAATGACTCTCATTGAGAAATCTACGGGGAAGAGTTGGATTGAAGATACATAGAGTATGGTTAAATTGAAATTGAAGTTCCAACAATGGTTGTTCTCCTAATAGGTGGTGTAGCAATATTCCTTTTTGACAATTCACAATGATTTTTTGTGATATCCAATTAAATTTAAGGTGGTCCAAGAATCAACAACCTTATGCAACCACTCATAATATTGTTTACCAATGAGGTAGGGTCCCTATTGCATCCTTGAAAGGGACACCTATAGTGAAAAAAATTGTCTTCTACGACTCCTCAACCAACCCCAATCCTTGAATTAACTAGCAAGTCTCTCTCAAGTATCTAGCAAAGCATAGTACCTTCCTAGCACGAGGAAGACCATTACCTAGTTATACATTGTTATGCTTAATCCTAAACCCTAAACCTGGTCAAGAATAATGTAGATTCTTTCACCAAATTGAAATAATCACAAGTTTCAACTATGTCAATATTTGAGAATAGTTAGGTCATTGATCATTGAGAATAGTTTGTGTCCTTTGAATGGTTTTTATAGGGTTTGTAGGATGGGAAAAAATAGTTTTTCATCCAAATTTTTTTGGGGAGTTATTTGAGTGCATTTTTAAATTAATAAAATAGTATATTCCCTCATTATTGCATTATTAAATTTTCAAAGAAGAAGATGCTTAGTCCATGGATTATCCTTGAAGAGTATTTTGGCTCCTTCTTAATCTATACTCTTGATGGGAATTTTAGCTATAAATGATATTTTTGAATTTGTGTCTAACTATTGAAATGAACTTTATCAAGTAAAGTTTCTACTCTATTTGGAAAATTTGATTAATTTCTTAAATTCTGTATTTTATTGCAATTAGAACTTTAGGCCTATAAGTATTGAGATTTGTCCTCCATTGTCTACTTAGAGATTTGAAATGTAGATTCCTTATCCAATTAATTTAATAATTTGTGTATCATGAATTGATTCAATTCTTGTCTCAAGTCTCAAACTACTACTATAGCTTCCTAGCTCCTTAGACAATTTTTTGCCTAATAATTAATTCAAATACAAAAAATATTTTAGGAAATTTAGACAAAAATATATATAAGGGCTATTTTTAGAAATATATCACAATTAGATGCAATTACCTTTATTTCCACTTATTTCATAATGTATTGCGACATCCATATCTACATGGTATAGATGTTGATAATAAAACTACTTTGACTAACTCTTCACCTACCTTATCATTCACATAGATACGAGACTTATGCTACTTCTCTTCTTTTGCAACTAAAACATATTGTTACAAAGAATTTTTCTAATGAGTTTAGCAAAAATATGCAATATGATCTAAAATTTTACAAGAATTTATATTAGCATAAGTATTAGTACTTTGCTTTAACTATTGCTAAAATGTCCCTAACTTGTTTTCAATAGGAACTCTTGTAGATGTCACCACCCAAGGTTCGACCAAACTATAATGGGCTTCATGATCTAACATGTCCATCCAAGCAAGCCATGAGAAATTCTCCTTTCAAATCATCTTGGGTCTTGACACCTTGGAGTCCATTGGCATTGACTTTGTTTAGAATGTCTACACTCTTGCATACCAAATATGTTTCACAAATCTTTAATGAATTAGTCACAATTAGAACATTGAAAAAAAACTAATTCAACTTAGATTTAAGGGTCATTGCTTTCCATAAGGGTGTTTTGGAGGAGAAAGACCACCTAAGCTATTTAACCACCCTCCCCCAATTTTTTTTTTTTTCAAATTGATTGAAATTAACACTAAAAGAGTGCTTCCTTACAAAGTCAAGGTACATCATGCACACTAAATTTAGAGATCACTTTGAGAACCATTGTGATAATTTCAAACAAATTAATATATTTAATTTTTCAATAGAAATAATATTATTTTTGAATTCATACTATTTTAGTATTTTTTTTGAATTTATATATTTAACTTTGAAGCTCAAAATTTTAGATTAGATTTAAGGGTTTCTAAAAGAATTTAAAAATAAATAAAAGTTCAATGTTCATTTTTTTAAATTGAGAGAATGGATTTTTCTTGAATTTTTTGTTTAAATTCATGAATAATCTTTGGAAAAAAGGGATAAATATGCAAGTGGAATTCTTAATGCAAATTGCACAATTTCAATGCAAAAATAGTGGTAATTGAGCATTCTATGCACCCTAAGTGCATGATGTGACTTTTTGTACTATGCGATTACCTAAAATTATAGGATTGAAATATTTGAAGAGACCTACAATACTTTCATTTGAAAACATTTGATATCTAGAAGGTCCTAAAATTGTGATATAAAGAGTCATAAAAATATGTTTACCTTTGGTGTTGTAAATGGTGTGACATTTATGAATCAATTTTCATCCTTCTTATAACTACACCAAATTGTAATACACCTATATAATTATATATGCAATATTGTAGAGCTAAACATTTCATACATCAAATGAAGGGCAACAAATGAAGTCTTGTAAATAGGAACTTCCAAATGTGCTACTAATCCAAAAGTACCATCTTCACTAAATGTACATCTAGTTAATCAATATCCAACTCTCGTGAAAAAATAGTTTTGAAACATTTTACTCCCCAAAAAACTTTGATTCTTTGTAACTTTTGCATGGAATATCCAAATGAAACATTTTTTGGTGAGCTCAAATCCTCTCTTAGTTGCCAACAAGAAAATATAAGAGTTTGATGAGTCTAATAATAGTAACTATCACTACAAGAAAAACAATGTATAAATGACTGCAAAGAATGACTGCGTAGGAGTCATTGTGAACAAAAATGACTGCACTGTGATTTTGGCCCTTGGAGTCATAATGGACTAGTCATTTTTATAAATGACTGCCATAGTATTATCACCATCCATTGTGAGCTTAGATGGGATTTTGGATGAAACTTCCAAAATGGTAAAGAAAAAAGAAGTTTAAAGAAATGACTCCTATGTTGCCACATAGTTAGTCATTCTGAAGTCATCCCGTAGTCACAAATGACCCCCTTTTGACATCCTTTTCTGAAATCTAGGATTATATTTTGAAATCTAGAAAATTTGAATATTGTTTTTTGAAATCTAGGATTATATTCTGAAATCTAGGAAATGTGAATATTTTTCTTCTGAAATCTAGGATTGTATTCTAAAATCTCGAAAATGTGAATATTATTCTTTGAAATCTAGGATTATATTCTGAAATCTAGGAAATGTGAATATTATTTTTTGAAATCTAGGATTGTATTCTAAAATCTAGGAAATGTGAATATTATTTTTTGAAATCTAGGATTGTATTCTAAAATCTAGGAAATGTGAATATTATTTCCTAATATCTAAAAGATTTGAAGATTATTTTCAAGTTGTGGTGAAATGTGCAAAATGAGTACACCATATACCGAACACCAAACATCATATACAAATACATGATTCATAAACCATATACAAATACATGATTCATAAACCATATACAAATACATGATTCATACATCATACACCATATACATGATTCATACATCATATACATGATTCATACATCATATACCATATACAAATACATGATACACAATACACTTAATTTTGCATATGTGTCAAATGGATTTTCAAGCCATTTAGTGTGTGAATACAAAGAGTTCAAATAACAAGCCTTTTATACAAGTGGGGTGGTAGGAAGCACGACAAACCATGTGGGATTTGTAAAATGTTGATGCAATAGTAGAGTAGTGATGTGGAAGTCATTATGTAGTTGTATTAGAGTAAATCACAATCAAAATAGTAGAGTAGTGACACGGAAGTCATTATGTAGTCACCTTAGAGTAAATTGTAGTCAAAATACAATCACATAGTTTACTCACTTTTGACTATGGCCTTCACAATGGAATTGATTAAGTCCAAATTGGAAGTTTAACAATGTTGTGAACAAAAACCAATGGATGAAACATAGAGATTGTGAAAGTTATCAATCTAGTTCTATAAAAATTAGAACCAAAAATTGTTTTTCTATCTCTTAGAGGTGCTAAATGTCATCTAACTTTTAGTTTTTGGCCTTTGCATTGTCAATCTAACTTTATTTTTTTAGTTTGTTTTGAAAAAAGGATTAGTAAATAGAGAAAAAAATCAAAAGTAAAATAAGTCTCCAAAAGTGCATCGTTTTAACCCCTATAGGAGCAAGGCCTTTTTTCTACCAAAGAAACACTGAAAATTGCCATTTCTGTAGCAAAGAGTAAAAAAGAATTTAAAATGTTTTTCTTTGACATCTAACCGTAGGATCTTACATCCAACTAGTATTTAAAAGTGTGGAAAAAATTACAGAATTTTTGACCACATAGATTGCAAGATATTTGCATTTAAAGTGGAAAAAACAAATTTTTCAGCACATTGCGGGACTAGATAAAGACAGCACGTTCCGGATGTAAAAATGTGGATGAAGACTCCCTGCCGCTAAGTTGTCATCTTGTAGTCGCGAATGTGACTCTGAATTGACTCTAATGATGACAACCCCAAATCCTTCGTGCAATTAGGAAACACGAGTCATATTCAAGTCGTTCCGAACAAGCAATCATTCTTCTATGGTTACATTTACCCCCATTTCCTTGTAGTGTATATATTAGTGTTTTTTAGGCAATTTAATGTCCAATTACCTTAAAAAAATAGGCAACTTCAAGCCTATAGAAATAAAAGAGGATAAATGTGTTTAAAAATTCTAGATTGTAATCATAACCTTGCACATTGTTGCCACAATGTCTCCAAAACTTCATTTCATTTGTTGTGTAAAGCCATTACATACAAAAATTGCATACTCAAAATCAATTCAAGCCCCACAATGAAGGAGCCATGAAACTTAAAGACTCCTTGAAAGAAAGGTTACATAACAATTAGTTCACCTTTCCTCCAAAACACAAGTAACACACCACATTTTCCTTGAAATACCTTAGTTTGGAGTGGACAAAGGAGTTTTTGTTGTAGTCCGGAGTTGACCAAGTTTTGAACACTTTGCATTCAATTTTGGATGAGCTATTCTTTTCATAATGGTAGCCTGAGCTTTTGCACACTAATTTTTTTTCCAATCAAGGCCTTGAGAGGAGCTCCAATGCAATGAGGACCTAGCACGCCAAAGGCATAATGACAAGGTCACTAAAAACATACGCCCCAATGCAATCGACATTGGTCTTTCTTTATTCCTAGCCTTGTCATTTTCCATCCCTAACCAGACAATTTGGCAAAATATTAAGAGCTTGCAAGAGTTGATTCATAATAGGAAAAATCATCATTGTCATACCTTTTCAACCTCATTATGTGTGCTAATAAACTGGAATTCTCCTTTTTTACATAAACAATCTTCGTTTAATATAGAATCCTTTTTTATCCTTCTTTGTATAATGTAGAAAAGTCCATTTGAAGTTTGGATTGCAAGCTTTGCATTGGATCAATATTTTTCAAAAGTCATTGGAATAGAATGAAGTTTGACTACCTATACTTCAAAATCTAGATATTGTGCTTGTTCCCATCTTGCATTGGAGATACTATGAGTGGCTTTCCTATTGATTTAGTAAACTCCTAATATGGCGCTCATTTCCAATCCATCCGGTACTTATCACCCACCTTGGGATTGCTTTCAAAAGTGGAATAACATGAACAATATTGTTGGATTAAGGATGAAGTCAGCAGTGGATGACCTCTATACGCCCAAGAATCAAGAACACCTAGTGCCATAATGAAACAGCAAAGCAGTTACAGCAAAGCTTTCTTGATTCATGATTACTGGTAACCCCGCTTGGCAAACTACAGGGAGTTAACCTTAGAAATTGTAGTTGCGTACCTCTCTCTCTTGAAGTGTGTGTGTCATTCTGGAGCAGTGTTAGAGTGTGTCCTTAGCTTTTGGTAGCGATGGTGTACCCTGTGTTTTAGTATAGCACAGTGAGGTTGTATGTGGTGTATTAAGCATTAATATATCCACTTTGCTACTATTTGTTGGACCTACATTACTGTGTGTGTGAAATCTGAGTATCGAGTCAATTCAATACGTGTATGATTGTTTAGATTAATTCAACAGGTTATGGGCCCTTTCTTTCCATAGACTGCGCTTTTAAGTTTTCACCATAACGGACAGTAGTCGTGATCTCGGGGTTCTCTCCCGATTTAAAGGACAAAACTTTCATTTCTTGAAGTTTCAGATGTGTGTTGTATTACTCGGTAGGGATCTCATAGATGTCATAGATGGTTCCAAACTGAAACCCATCATTACAACAGAAGTAGAAGTGAGAACAGCCTGGCGTAAAAAAGATAATCAAGCCGTTAGTCTTTTGTGTCAAGCGATCAATGAAAGCATGCTCAAGCACGTTACAAGCTGTGTCACCTCCAAGCAGATATGGGACAAGCTTAAGCTCTTTCATGAGCAAAACGCTTCAAAAAATATCCATTCTTTACAACAAGAGTTTTACAAGTGCTCCATGAGCCAGGGAGATAGTATTGCAGACTTCATAGGAAAGCTCGATGTTATAGTTCAACAGCTAGCCGATCGGGGTGACACTACATTTAACAATCAAGCTGTGATATCTAAAATCCTGTGCAATCTGCCAGGATGTTTCGATAGTCTCGTCCCAGCATGGCGCATGCAACCAGATGCGTCCAAAACTCTAGATAATCTTACCCTACAATTACTCCACACAGAGAGTACACTTAAATCCCAGATTGATGAAGTGACATTGACAACTGCTTATGTCGCCTCTTCTAACATCAGGGGCTCCAAATACACACAAGCACAATGAGCAGCCCAATGGCAAGAGATCAATGATAGGAAGAAGAGTAGCAAATGTTGGAAACATGGAGTCACTAGACATTGGGGACGTGAATGTACAACGTCAGAACAAGATCAACGAAAACACCAAGAGTCGCAGACCCAAGGACAGAGCAGCAGTCATCGTCATACTAGCCATAGAGCATTTATGGCAATGGTGGACAAAGCCTTTCCTGAATCGACTTTTTGGTACGCAGATAGTGCCTGTACTGAACATATGACGGATAATCGTTCGTATTTCTCCACTTACCACGATGTGTCTGCGGAACATCGACTGGTTCAAGGCATCGGCGACACCATGCTTACGGTTGCTGGGATGGGCGATGTTGCGATTAAGATTCATCACGGCCAAGAGTGCAGTTACGACATTTTGAAGGGGGTAATTCACGTTCCATCTTTAGGACGAAATTTGTTTTCATCTTATGTTGCCGCACAAAAAAAGATATACACACTGCACACCGATACTGGGTGTCAATTGTTAGTAGCCGGGGAAGTTGTTATGACTGGGGACATTTACAATCGTATGTACAAATTGAATATCGAAGTAGTTTATTCTGAAACAGCACTTACAGCCACCGGTGCTTCTTCTTTCGGTATACCTACTTCTGTCAAAGGAAGACAGAGCTTGGACATCTGGCACAGGCGTTTCTCGCACCTTAATCATGCAATGATACAGCAAATGGCATCCTAGGGCGCCATCAATGGTTTAACGCTCAACAATCGAACAAAATCTTTCTGCCAAGGTTGTGCCTATGGAAAACATGCACGGTTACCTTTTCCAGTCAATGAACCTTGGTTACAATCTCAGACTCCAAGAGACTTGACACATTCGGACTTATGCGGGCCAATGAGCACGCCTTCAGTTGGAGGTGCACTTTATTTTGTCCTATTCAAGGATGATTGCTCCGGCTTCAGGGTGGTTGAATGTCTGAAAACAAAGTCGAAGACTCTCACAGCTTTCCAAAGATTTGTTACACAATTGGCACGTGATACAGGTAACCCGATCAAAGTGATCACAAGTGATTGTGGCATTGAATACACCAACAAGGCGTTCACCAAGTTTTTGGAGAACCATCACATTGAACAAGAGTTGACAACATCATATACTCCAGAGCAGAATAGTGCATCAGAACGAGACAACTGCACGATTATGGAGGCTGTGCGCAGCATGCTACATGCATCCCACGTCCATGTTCATTTCTGGGCAGAGGCCGTCCATACTGCCGTTTACACCCTCAACCGCACTGTTACCCGAACCACAGAGGGACGTATTCCTTTTGAAACCTAGTATAAGGAAAAACCTTCAGTTTCTCACCTGCGGATTTTTGGAACAATTGCTTACGTCCATGTTCTGAAACAGCTTCGAAAAAAGCTCCAATCTAAAAGTCGGAAGGGTATTTTCATGGATTATTCTACAACCAGTAAAGCATATCGAGTTTGGATCAACGATCTTCAGAGAATTGAAGAGAGTCGCAACGTTCTATTTGATGAAAATCTACAGGCACACGAGATCAGTTGATTGCTCCATCGAGTCAATGGCTCGGACTCTAGAGCGATTTTGCCCCGCACAATGCGGTTGTCTGGGCTATTCCTCCCATCATCCAAGCACAGGTCGTACCAGTGATCCTCAACCCAGCCGAAATCCAAATGCCTGCAGTCCTTGATGACAACTCCAACCCTCCAAATGCTGAATCAGGCCTTAGCAACTCCGATGATATTGCTGAAGCTAGCGATCATCAAGTAGCCAATCTCCGTGTTCCGGACTCTCAAGGATCCAACGTCGGCTCTCCTGAAGCTCCACCAGATCCTGATTCAGTAGCTGGTCAATTGTCTATCACACATATGGAACCAGTGGGAGAAGTTAATGGTGAACCAGTAGAAGACATCAACGTCGATGTCGCTCCACGTTCACGCACACGGAACCCACCTACCCGATTGGGTGAGTGGATCTATCCGCTTAGTCGTAATTCCTACGCTTGTTTGGCTCGTTCTGAGATCCCAGATGAGCCAGATACTTATGCAAAAGTAATGGCCTCACCTGAAAAGGAGTATTGGCTGGTTGCCATGCACAAAGAATATGAATCACTTGTCCAGAACGATACTTGGACACTCGAAGAACTACCCAAGGCTAGCAATTTAGTCAAGTGTCGATGGGTCTTTAAACTAAAACTCGCAGCAGACGGATCGTTTAGCCGTTACAAAGCCAGGCTCGTAGCCAAAGGATTCACTCAAAGGAAAGGTGTGGATTACCAAGAGACCTTCAGTCCCGTGGTAAAATTTGATTCAATCCGCACCATCATCTCCGTGGCTACAGCAGAAGATCTGAATATTACACAGTTTGATGTTTGCACTGCCTATCTTAACGGTCTTCTCAAAGAACTCATCTACATGCAATAGCCACTGGATTTTGAAATTGATCATCAAACCAAAAAGTTTGTGTGCCATCTCAACAAGGCATTGTACGGATTGAAGCAGAGCGCTCTCGTGTGGAATCGCAAATTTGACCATTTCTTACAGGCCTACGACCTTATAGTGTCGGATGCAGACTGCTGCGTTTATGTAACCAAAATGGACCCTAAGCTAATCCTCTGTATTTGGGTCGATGACGGAATGGTGTATAGCACTGTCAACAACAACATCGAAGAAATTCTTAACTACATGGGAGGGGCATTCCAAATCACACAGGGCTTCGCCGAAGTCTACGTTGGCTTTCACATCACACGAGACCGCAATCGTGGCCTCATCCATCTAGATCAACGGCGATATCTGGAGCGCGTCCTACGCCGTTTTGTGCACGAAGATTGTCACGCTGTAGCAGTACCGTCGGACCCAGCAAACGCAGCCAACATGCGGCTAGCCAAAACTAACGACCCTCAGGTGACATTCCCATATCGTGAGTGCATTGGTTGCTTGCAATTCGCGCACTTTGGGACCCGTCTCGACATTAGCTATGCCGTCAGCAATATGTCCAGGTTCAACAATCAGCCAACGGCCGCTCACGTTGCTGGCGTCAAGCGAATCCTCAAATATGTCAAAGGCACCTTAGGACAAACAATCACGTATGGTCGCAGCTCTCATCCCAACCGCCTCACTGCCCATTGCGATGCCGACTATGCTGCTGACTACGACGATCGCAAGTCTCGGTCTAGTTTTATTCTCACACTCAATGGCGGACCGGTTGCTTGGAGGAGCCGCAAGCAAACTTGCACATCACTCAATACAACATAGTTTGAGTATATCGCAGCAAGTTTGGCAACTCAAGAGATTCTTTGGATGCGTAGACTACTTTGCAATCTTAGATCCACCCAACTCCACCCAATGTTGTTGTTTTGCAAAAATCAGTCAGCCATTCGCCTTGTCAGAAACCCAATGTTTCATTAGCGCACAAAACATATAGACACTAAGTTTCACTAGATCAGGGATGCTGAGGCCGATGGCCACATTCTAATCACTTATGTCTGCATTGATGACCAGACTACAGACATCATAACAAAGGCCCTCCCTCGTGACCGATTCGAGTGACTCCGTGCTCTTATAAGGCCACTTGCCTCACAGGATTGCAAATAACATTGTACTGAAGTGGGAGATGTGGTAGGTCATCACAGTGCTGAGTGGAAGTGTTGGATTAAGGATGAAGTTAGCAGTGGATGACCTACGCCCAAGAATCAAGAACACCTGGTGCCATAATGAAACAACGAAGCAATTACAGCAAAGCTTTCTTGATTCATGATTACTGGTACCCCCGCCTGGCAAACTGTAGGAAGTTAACCTTAAAAACTATAGTTGCGTACCTCTCTCTCTCGAAGTGTGTGTGTCACTCTGGAGCAGTGTTAGAGTGTGTCCTCAGCTTTTGGTAGCGATGATGTACCTTGTGTTTTAGTATAGCACAGTGAGGTTGTATGTGGTGTATTAAGCATTAATATATCCACTTTGCTATTATTTATCGGACCTACATTACTGTGTGTGTGAAATCTGAGTATCGAGTCAATCCACTACGTGTATGATCGTTTAGATTAATTCAACAAATATTATGGTAGAAGTACATGTTTATGATAACTTAAGCATTTTAGTTTGCAGGATATGAGAAATTCGTTGAGAAATTGAACTCAATGTGTGCAAATATAAAGATGATGAAGAATTCCAAAAAAAATTGATTTTTTTCTTTCTAAAATGAATATTTTATTCAATATTAAATTATAAATGTGGATTTTTCATTTGGACCTATTCCAATCTCATAGACTTACTTATCATAGTTAGTTTTGGCACTTCTCCCTATGCAAGGAGGGAAGAGAGATGAGTGGATGAGAAGGTATAAGCAATGAATCTTTTCCATTGAATTGTGCATCCAACTATTGTCTACAATAGGTCACCCTATACAACCATCATAGGGTCTGTGCCTAAAGTAGGTACTCTCACTTTATAGTAGAACCACCCATAGTCAACCACTTAAGCAATTCTACACTTGTTCTGGAGCAGTATAAGACAATGTAATTTTTTTGCCATGTCACTAATAGAAAACTGTATTGCAGTCAACAAAATCCAGATGACATTTATGTTGACTGCAACACAGTTTTCAGAGATTTGTATTCACTGGAACGCAAATTTTGAAAATTATGTTGAAGTCAACAAAAATGTCATCTGGATTTTGTTGACTGCAATACAGTTTTCTTCAAGTGTGTAGAAAGATAGAAATCATAGTGATTGCAAATTTTTTTTTATAATTTTATGCCTTGAATTGAAATTACTATGAGTTTTGGAAGCCAAAAGTTGGTTTAGACCCATACCCAATGTACAAACTCTTCCAATTCCGATCATTCAAGAACTACTTTTGGCCTGCTCACTATTTCCTACTTTTTTGCTCACTACTTCAGGACATGTGTGTCATGACCTTATTAGTTCCAACCTTGAAAAGGAGAAAATAAAAAAATAAAAATAAAAATAAAAAAAATAAAAAAATAAAAAACATTCACCAAGCTTTGATTGGAAATAGTTGCCCCATAGAGGTTGGATATGAATCCTTGATTGGGAATGGGTGGTTCTATCATAATTGCAGTTGCAGGGTTGTAGTACAGTGATGAAGTATTTTTTTTCGGACACAGATAAAAAGGAATTTCATTGCAAAGATAAAAATACAACAACTGCCAGCCACAAGTGGCCTGGCAGGGACACCTTGACCAACAGAGACACACAGTAATGAAGAGCCGTGGTTGCCGGCCGAGGCAGCGGGGTCTTGGTTGCCCGGGGCGACGCCATCGCATGTCAGGCATCCCTTGGGGATTTCAACGCCCGACGGTGGCGATGCTGTTGACATGAGTGTGGCCGCTTCAAACACCCAAGAGACGCCAACCTTAGGTTCAGAGTTTTCTCGATCTTCCTCTGCACTTCGATTCAAACATGAATCAATCATCCAATCGATCTGCTGCTGTTGCTCACTGATTCAGAAAACCTACGGGAGTACGTACTTTTTATCCACCAGCTAGAGAGCCGGCAGGCAGGCTGGTGAACACCAACTACCGGTATTACCGTTACAGTCGTGCACAAGAATGGCATGTTTCTCCTTTTCAGCTCGTGTTGCATCCCTCGAATCGTAAGCTTCCAAAGAATGAGACAAGGAATTCAAGGCTCTCATGCATATATCCGCCACCTGCCAATCTAAGCTTGAGCTAGCTTATTACTACATGCATGGTGTAAGTTATTCCTGTATTTATATTGGTGGCTCCTCTGTCACGATGGAGTTATTAGCAGCCGCAAACTCGTGCTTGTCTGAGCTCTACACTGACAATCCTCGTCAATCAGCTTCAATCATACACGCAATATGTCTGTCAGTTCCCATCCGTAGAATGATGAAGTAAGTCAAGTTAGCGTATGATAGCAGCAGAGCAGTTTGTTTGATGCATCGGCGGATCGGCCAGTCAGTCCTTTTTAGAAAAAGCTGGTAATTTAGATTCTACCACTATTCAGTTATTTATGTTTAAATATAGCTCTATATACTATATCCAAAAACAGATGTACCTTGCATGTTTGGTCTGAACATCTAGCTGAATTTTTTTTCACCTTTTTAATTTATTGTACTGACAATGTCCGTGTCTTCTTTGAGGTATCCTCCAATATGAGAATTTGTATTGTCTTGACACTTGTATAGGCATTAATTTCTAGCATGCATCACCAGGCTGTAGTTTTCGTGGTTGTTGCATTATTGCCCATATATGCTGACTGATTAGTTTCTTGTTTGCTCATCATGTTGAACGGGCTAACTTAAGTTAGGAGATTGTTTCCACGTACGCTTGGCCATAGAAACTGTTGTCTATCTCCTGTTCTTTCATGAATCATGCAGCAGGTTGCCATTGACAAGCTAGAAAGACACAGTAGGATTTTCAATTCAAACAGGCAAAACTTATAATCTGACTCCAAACTTGCTGGTGAAATTCGTGAAAGAAACACTATGCTCCTGAGTCATTACTAAGTATCAAAACTGAGTCATGCATTCTCACTCAAAACTGTGTCGATACACACTTTAGCTTTTGTAATCACCACAAAGGTGTTGTGCACTTTGTGCAAGGAGTGAACCAGTGTTAGGTGAAGGTGTGAGTGCGACCTGGGTATCATACCGATTCTCAATATTAATGGTATCTCAACCCAAGACCCGCCTGTTCTCCATATTTCTATATGGTGTTCAAAACCAACGATGTAGCAGTAACTCCCCTGAGAAGTACCACAATTGGTAACCAATCTTTGAGGTTTCAGGTTTCTTAAATTTAACCCTTCAATGACAAGCTGGTCACTGAGGAAATCAGCTGTTTTGGAACTGTGTGAATTGTTGGCTTAAAAAAATGCAAAAGCACTCATTGGAAGGTCAAACTATTGGTAGAAGACGTTCCCTTTTCACAACAAAATTTGGGGGATAAATAGTTGCACTTTTGTCTCATTTGGAGAGATTCTTTTTCATTCACCGGCCGAAAAATGACTTTTGTTGTCGTTTATGGGTTAATTGAACACTAGTATCATGAGCAAAATTGAGAAGTAGTAAGAGTATCAATAATGTAATTTATTTATCAATATGCAATGTTCAAATCTACTAGAAGTGATTTTGAATATATGGGCAATTTCATTAAAATGGTGAAATCCCACAACTTTGGCGATTTTTATAGTTCAAACCGGGTAGTCTAAAATGTACAACTATCATAGATTTCTTAAATCTAAATGAATTTTAGATGTCTGAAATCTACACGAGTCATAGATGGCACTTTCATAATTTAGACCACACAATTTGAAATCTATATAAAACATTAGATGGGATTTAGCTGCAGTAGAGGGCTGCAAGTTCCCTAGCATTCCCAAACGTTGGGAACTCTACCACACATGATGCCGATGTGGTCGAGAGTCGACTACATCAGCAAATATACATATATATATATATATATATATATATATATATATATAAATATATATAATTCTTAATATTTATCATTTCAATATTTTCTTATTTTCTTAATATTTTTTTAATTAATTTTTTTTCTAGGCAGTTTAGGTTGGTTCCCAGGAACATGAGCAGTCTGAAACGGCCCTCCCAAAGGGTTAAATCCCTTGTAATTATCTATATATGTCCTAGATTTATGAAATCTATACTTGTCATAGATGTCACTTTTATAGTTCAAACCAAGCCGTTTGAAAATGGCACATGGAATACCGCCATTTTAATGAAACTCCCCATGAATGCAAATTGTTGTAGTTTCATGAAGTCCAGTTAATTAGAGTAAGAGAAATATTGCAAGAACAACAATTTGTTTCGCCTCTCCAGGTATTTTAATGCACGCATGAAGTTTTGAATTGGTATATGATTAATGAAGTTTTCAGCTTTCTGCACAACTTTGAGCTTCATCGATCGACAAAGTGTGTACATCACGTACTCTAGAGCTAGTAGCTAATCATTTTGTATGTTCACCGCTTGAAACAACTTCTTCATGTCGAGGTTGTGAGTTGTAAGTCTAACTTGCAATCAAACCACTTGTAAGAGGCGTGATCATTGCAGCTTGCAGTTTAAGGCTAGGAATACAATTAGTTACTTAGAAAATGGATAGATTTATATTTTGTAACTCGGAATTCATGCAGATTGACGATGACAGAGTTATTGTTGGATCATCGTTCCTTGCAATCACAGAGTTATTGTTGGATCATGTGACTCTCTGATTGCAAGGACCGATGTACAATCTCCCATCGATGATCTTGCCGGCAGCTTGGATGATGGAGTGGCGATCACTCTCAAAGTCATTGCAGGAGAATCAACGAAAATGGAACCCATTACATCGTAACAGAAATGTGTTGGCATTCTACCGACTTGTCGTTGAAGATTCAATTTGGGTGCGCATCAATTCACTGGTGCCACAAACGATGCAATTCAATGCATGGTTTGTCATCCATTCCGCTTCACATTCCAATATGGCTACACGATCAAGGGGCATGAATCGATACACCTCCATTTACGGGTTAACTCCATTGAAGAAACACTTAAAAGACAATTCATCTGGATGACTTCAAGGAGTACAATGCGGAATTCCAGGCTGCAAAAGATGTTGCTTCAACTTCTCATCAAACCACTGCAGGAAGCGGAAGGGTTTCTGAAGCGGCCAACATGACAATTTTTTCAGTGGCCGAATGCATTACGGAAAGAGCCATATAAAACAACAACAATTCTTCACAAATCTGGTATTACTAATCGCCAAACTAAGGATGCATTTCTTTGTCAATGTGATAGCTCGTGGTTTCGGAGGCTTGTCCTTTTGTGTGACTCAAAAATCAATTTTTGCTCAAGAAGGTCTCTCATGAGAATTCACATTCCTCATATGCTTTCTAAAATCATGGAATTATATGCCTCACCTCTATCGACATGTGCTACCACAAGCATTACCTTTACCTTTGACTTGAGGATGTCAAGGGCCGGATATATTACATTTGCACTCATAGTAAACTTCATTGATAGTACATGGGTTTCTTGTCCTATCTGTGTGGGACTTTTTGAGACACCGGATACCTCCGGAGCCACTCTAGCTTGCTGAGATTGTCATGCCTCTCCTCAACCAATTTGATTTAACATATAAAGTGATTGCATGCATCAAAGATGCAGATAGCACTCTGTCAAGCCTTGAAACTGCTTTGTGCACTGTAGCAAGTTGTTCTCTGTTGAATCCGGCCCACACTCTATGCAACTAATGCAAGAGTGTGTTGGAGGCACATCGATCATGAGTAAAGTTTGTCAATATACTACTTTAGAGGAGAAGGTGTGCCAAACAAAGAGTCAATCTAAGGCAGTTACAGTTAGGTTGCTTTACAGAAAACTGAATCACATGGACTAGAAATCAGGCAAAGGATGCATTGAATGGGGAAAAACCTGCATTTAGGTTGGGCTTCTTTCTTGAATATTGACAACACCTGTAAAAACCAGATTCGCAATCCAGGCTTGTCTTTTCACCTGCTCATGTTTTGTTTTATATATTCTCGTATACTACATGTCTCTCTTCTTATGAGCTTTTAAATGATTCATTTGTTATCCTTTTACATCCTGTGCAAAAGAGTGGTCCCACGTTTTTTGTGAAGGCACCCACCCAGGCATTAATTAATATGCTCAGCCACAATGCCACATGTCATCACCATTTGCTTAGACAAAAATATTGAGTAATGGATACACGGAAACGTTTCTTTGTTGTCGGTTGGGCGCCCACCCTGCTGCTGACTCCGGCGTTCTCAAAGCTCCTTGCGACAAGCTCCACATCGTGACCAACAACCTCCTCACCTCCTCTGCATTCTGCTCAACCTGCCAAACCTATTTATTGCAACCAGATTTGTAATGTTCAAATCAACCAAAATGTTTGCACTGAACATCTAGATTATCCAGATTTGGAAGTGCGCTCTAGGATCGAGAACTCAGATTCGGTTTCCTAGGTTCGGAAACTTAGATTCGGAAACTAAGGTTTAGTGCCCAACCAAGTTCATTAGCACTCCAGAAGAGAAAGAGTTATTGCATTTCAATCAGGAAAATAATTCTGCAACAACGCCATTGACGCCCCAGTGAAGCGCATTTGAAGCTTTGATTCCTCTCCGGATTCACCAGCGCTCGACAATTCCATCCCCGCAATTGTTGTCTTTTCCACAAAGCATTAGCCCTACAAAGTATTGTAGGATTAGGTTTCTTTGATGGCAGCTTTGAGTTTCGTTGCTGAAAGGATCGGCGGATGTGCAACGATATATATATATATATATATATATCGTACACATGCCATTGACCATCCACATTTGGGTTTCAATATGGTTTTCCACAAGGCAGGTACTACTTTTTTACTATTTAAAAAAAATTTGCAATTAGTAAATGAGAGGAGAGTATTGTGGTAAAATGAAATGACAATTGTGGTAAAATGAAATGACAATTGAGGTAAAATGAAATGACAATTGTGATAAAATGAAATGACAATTGTATTTTGAAAAGTTCTAACCTTTCTACAATCAAGTCCACAACTATAGGATGACAATTGTGGTAAAATGAAATGACAATTGTATTTTGAAAAGTTTTTACCTTTCTACAATCAAGTTCACAACTATAGGCATCAATGTGTGATCAATGTGACATTCACTAACCATGCATGTTAGGTTTCACTATAAGAGTTACAAATGTTGCCCTCTTCTTTCTAAGCATAATTGTGAGACACTTCAATCAAAAATAACTCTAAGACATTTCTTGTGCAAGTACGGTGACATACATAGTAAGTGGTGTTGCACGGTCAATAGCATGTTTACGATAGGTCATTGATTTTGTTGTTTTCATGATTGTCAATGGAATAAAAAAAGGCTCATGTAGTGGTTGGATTTGTTGAAGCTTAAATTTGTTGGATTTTCACATCATTGTGGTAAGACATGGAGTTTTGTGAATATTGTTCTTGAACTCAATGACTTGTTGAGAGCATGCAACCTACTCTTAAAACAAGCATAAAATTTTCAAAGATGAGAATATTCATTTTGCATGCATTGTACTCCCTTTGTCTTATAATAAATCTACGGTACTCCCACAATTTCCCGCTAAAACCACAAATTTATTTTGAGATAGAGGAAATACTATTTAGGATTGCATCAGAGACAAGACAAGCATAGAACATGCTTCTGCAATAGGTTTGCAAAATAGAGCCCATTTTGTAACTTATAGTAGTTTATTGTAAAAGTGCCCATCTTCTTGAAATCAATCCTATAATTAGATATTAAATGGATTTAAAAATCAATCCTATAATTAGATATTAAATGGACATCAACAGGTTTTTAAATGGATATGTGGTAGACATTGAATATTGTAAAAGTACCCATCTTCTTGAAATCAATCCTATAATTAGATATTAACCCCTAAACGTATGGATTCATCTCCAAAATTGACGCTTTGAGAAAAAACATTATAAACTACAATTTGGAAGAATATTTTGGAATTGGTATACAAATAAAAGCTGTAGAATTTGATTTTTAAATTCTATCTGTACGGTTAGATCTACTAATGCTATCACCAATCTTTTTCTATAAATTTTGAAAAGAAAATTTCAGAATTCCTTCTAAATTCAATTACAAGTAAAATATTATCATTTTTTAAGTAAAACTTGTTGGAATGGATTTGAAATAATGTTCTCTTCATATCATGATTTTTTTTAAATTTTGTGACCTTTGCATCTTTGACCTCATTTTTGCACATCTAGTTTTGAACTAAAGTCAATGCAAATTGACTACTTGACATACTTCCACATTTGTAATTTTAGAAATGTATATATATTCTAATAACACCAAATCCAACTGATGGATAGAACAACAACTTGATAAAGTATCACAAAAAATTATGATGACTTTCATCCAAGCAGGAATGAGACAGAAACAAGGATCTTGAATTTGTTCATCGTCCAGAAAATGGATGTCGGAGCGCTCCAGGGTTAAATGGACATCAATTGGTTCTAAAATGGAAATGTGATAGACATTGAATGGGCCGAGGATAAAGTAGGGGCATAGTAAAGTTTGTCAAATGTTACTCTATGTTTAACATGTGCTTCAATCCATTTTCAAAAATAATGACCGGGGGCTAGCCAACTACCTTTTAATGGAGAATGGAGAATCTATAAAATTAAATTGACACAAAGATGGGCTAGATTTAGAAAAGGAAAGGACACATTTAGGACCCTAGCTTGCTTGTTATTTGTTGCAAGTCCTAATGCTTCTTCTTGGTTTCTCCATCTCTCTTTACAAGCTACATATGTATGTATTTTGCAAGACCTATTGTCAAGAATAGGTGCCTAGAACCAACATCTTTGAAAAATCATAACTAATTCAATATTGTTTTGGAAAATTATGAAACCACTTGTACTACATGCCACATCCATTTTTCTTTCTTTGAAAAATAAGCTAAAAATCTTCCTGCCCACAAAAGCCCATGAAAAAGGCAAACCAAACCTTAAATGGTTGCTAAATTACCTTACATACAAACGTAACTTCTTTGAATAATTGAATCTGCTATGTTGCAATAGCTTGCAAAATATGTGAAATCATCAAGGATCATCAATTTGAATGCTTCTACTAAAACATTCAATCTTTAATTAGAGACAACCAAAGCATTCACATGCCTTTTTTGAGCTCCTTGGAATTTGCTCTAAATTGAACCAAAAGCCAACATTTTTATCATTTAAAATATATAAATTGTAGTCAACTGTATAAATTCAAACTAGCCAGCTACATATTAGAGATTACATGAAAAAAGAAAAGCACAACAGTATCACTTATAAATTGAAAGATTATAATGTTTGATTATGAGGGGAATAAAATTGTGAAATTAACCTAAAGTCTTTCAAAATGAAGGTCACCAAAAAAATATGAGCTTAAAGAACATAACATGCATGACCTCCAATCAATTTAGGATTTCTTGAAATCTATTCTACAATTTTTTTAAATGAATTTGTAGTGTGATTTTTTCTTCAAGATCTAGTGTATTTGAGTCGCTTTTCCAAAAGCCTTTAATAGCAAAAGATCAAGATTTGCAATAGACACCCTTGAACAAAATCTTTAATAGAAAAATCATAACCATTCATTTTCAAAATTGTATTTTTGATACTAAAACTAGACTCCAAATAAATTATTTTCAAAAAGTAATAAAAATAATAAATTGGTAACTTTTTATTTAACTTCAAAGTTTTGTCAACACCAGAACCTAGTGTCTCAAGCATATAGGGGTGAAAAGAAATCTAAAATAATTTGCATGCAAATATAAAAAAATTGTACACATAATAGTGAAATTAGGTTGCTTTAACAACTACATTGTCTTACCCAAAAAAGTTACCTCATGACTCACCATAGAAGCGCATGCAACTCTTTGAACTAGGCCTTGAACCAATGCACCAATCCATGCTATACGTATGGTTCATGATTGATGAAAATTACTGCATCTTTGTATAATAACAATAAATATTTATATAGTATAAAATTTCAAGAAATTAGTGAGGGACAACCTAATTTCATAATTTAGTATAGAATGTCATTTGGACATCCAGATCCTTGTAGGGTCCATCATCAAATTATTTTCAAGAACTTTAATTTGTAACTCATAATTACTTTCATTGTTTTTATAGATTTTTGAATTTTCATGTGATTGACTAATTAGTTATTTATTAAGTTGCATCAATTTTTCCAATTCATCATTTAATTTTGCAATTTTACCTTTATAACCAAAACTTGAAAAAACTAACTCAATATTTTCTTTTCTTGTATATTCTTCATTTTCCCTTGTCATATTTTTTTCTTTTTCTTCCTCCAACATTTTCTTCTTCAAATTTTGAGAATTCTCATTTTCTTCTTGTAATTTTACTTTTAAATCAATGATAATTTGATCTTGGATTGAAATTTGATTGTATAAACTTTCTCTTTCATCATTAAATTGGCAACTCTGATTCCACAAACCATTTCTTGCACTTATCAAATTATCCTTTTTTTCTTCCAGATCTTCAATATGACCCAATAATTGCAAGCAATTTTGATGTAGATAATTCTCTCTTGATGATCTCGGCCTAAAACTTTCCAAATTAGGATCTATCATCCTATTAGTAATTTATTTTTAAAATAAATCAACCTACTAAGTTGTCTCCCTGGCAGCGGCGCCAAATGTTGAAGAAGGATAATGACCTACTCGGTAATTACCCTATTAGTATAATAAGTTTGTTCCAAGGGAGATGGTCAAGTAGGAAATTAATGCTAATGGGACTTAATCCTAAAATAGGTAACACAATCCAAAAATAAAAGATAATGGCCTAATTTGAAAGAGTTAGCAATCACTCAAAGTACAATGACACTCTACACCAAATTTATACACAATTCGTAATTTCCAATCCAAATTTCCAATAAACACATTCAATTATCATAGCTCACCAAGAACACATATACATATACTACATACCACTCAATTTGGCTCAAAGTCATATCATATTAACCAAATTGGTGAATAAATCACCATTAAACATCTTCTTAGATTCTCCGATTTGACACAAGCTCACTCCAAATTCTACTACATAACATTCATATTGTTCTTACCAACTTATAACTTCCACCTCCCACATTCACATATCATCACACCAAAACTAACATACTTGTCCAACCTTGGACACACATACAACAACAACAAAAACATAACACAGCTCAAACTGGCTGGGACTTGCACTGGCTCTCTCTCTCTCCAAGTGGGTGAAAATGAATTCGGAAAGAAGAACCTAATAGGGACCAAAATGGTAGTTGACAACCGCCCAACTAGAAATACTAACCGCAAAGGAAAACCATCCAAATTGGACTTGACATCCTCAAAATTAATCCTATAACTACATTCCAACTTGGTAAAATAACACTCAAAATCACCAAATTGAAACACTAACTCACAAAAAAGTCTATCAAAAATCCAAATAAGCACTCAAAAGTTTTAAAAAACAAAACATTCAACTAATTTATCTACAGGATGCTACTATTTGTGTCCTCTAATGGGACATTCATACTAGGTCTTTTGAAAAGGTGCATATTTTGATAGAAGACCATAAGAATATTTATAGAATTGTTGCTTCTACGCATAGTGATTTGGTTATTTTTGTGAGCGCTTGGGATTGGTAGATATATAGATGGGTGAAATTTTGAAATGTGCTTTTAAGCCTTCCTATATTAATTTGAAGGCCTTAAGCTCATTTACATATTCACTTAGCACTTGATTCTAAATGTCCCACAAGCATTTGATCATGTGTAGGAGTGTGAATTTGGAAGATCAATTTAGAACTATGGATGGATCTTTGGGTACAAGAGCCAATTCTACTCATATCTAATTTGTATTAGTAATGGTGAATTACTAATATAGATAGTAGGAAAAACCCATTTCTACTCGAGGATTAATAACTATAGACATAATTTGTTAAAGTCTTGCAAACACCACTTGCAAACAAGTGTATGAATTGATAATTAGAGTCAACATAAGAAAGTAGATCAGGTCCCTAATGATTTTTTTATCCTGTACTTGAGAATAAAAGATCGTATAAGGAGCTCGGCAATGCAAATCACCATTAAAATTCAATAACTATAGAATAAGATGTTTCTTCTTGTTACAATTCAAACAAGCTTAATATTTTTCTTCTTCACACACACAAGTGGAGTGGAGGATGTGGTCTTCATCAACATTAAATTTAAAAATGTACGTAACTCTGATCAACGTGCACTTCGAATTGTATTTATATTGCCAACAAGCTTGCACTGAAGAGTATCACAATCCTCTCAGACAAGCTCTCCCCCACAACAAGTGCATCAGATGCTGGAGTGGGTTTTCAAATTCCGGTTTGACATCGTGTGTTGCTTCACATGGAAAGTCCCTGGAGTCTCAATCCTTCAAGTTGCACAACAAAAAAGTGGAAGAATATATGGGAGGTGAAAGAAAGAGATAGAGAAAACACGTCAAAGCTGAAGAAGATGCTCGAGAAAATCTTCAGGTAGTTTTGTGAAAACTTAACTCTTCAAAAATTACAGGCGCTCCGTCGACATAGCTAAATTTTTTAAAGTAGATCGATCCAACATCCGGTTTTGATGCCTAATATTGTTGAATTTTATGTCGAACTTAATTGCACACGTTGAAAGGGTATAATCTGACCCCACTGAACCCATGGAACATGAGACAAAATTATTTCCAGATGTCTTCAAGAAATTCTAATCAAACTATTAGTTTGCAGGGCCTGATAAAACCACTGAAATGAGTATAGACCACATGAGGATCGAGTCTGTCATATAAGAATAATTTCAATGAGATCTACTAGTATTGTACACTACAAGTGGAAGATAGCCATTCACAAAGAAAGGAGCTGTATTATGAAATTAAACTGTAACATCAATCACCGCAGTTTGTGGTTTTTATTTTGCACTTCAATTTCTCCACTTTACGTCTTGCTTTACTATTGGATCACCCTTGATCGATCACGTGCTGCATATATAGCCATAGCATATGTTCTCATTAAATTTGAGTTACGAAAGTCGCATCTAGAGTCCCGTCGGAAGGCAATACATATGCGTTTCTCATTTACCGACCAAGCTTCACCGACCAAGCTCCACCGACATATGAGTTTCTCTGAGATTTAACCTTTAGCAATCACTGCTCAAAGTGTTGATAATTAAAGTTGCCTCAGTACTCGTGAACTTTCTGTTGAAGGGCGGTTCACACACTGAATTGTCTCCGAAATACCTGCATCTGTAGATAGATATATAACGCGTACATTAAGCCAATCAAAATCACCTTGCCAATCACCTCACACACAAAATTCAAATCCTTCTCCACAACAAAATAGAGACTTGCATGCTGTGAAATTTGGCGTCATTATCAAATGTCATGTTAAGCTTCACCTTCAAAAAACAGAATGTGAAAAGGTTTCTTCTTACAAATAAAATTTAGTTGCAAATTTTGAGCCTGAAATTTCTGTAATTAAAAATTCCTTGCAGCCCTTTACTGCACAGTGTGCGATCACTGTGCGATGACACGAAATTTTCTATTCCTGTATACAGCAGCAATCGCGGATCGCTTAGCTCTCTCGATTGAAATTCCTTGAGAAACTGAAGAGAGGGCCTCAGGGCATCCCATGAAAAGGTCTGCCATACAGTAGTCATCCGATTATTTGCGATCCCCTCAAATCTAAATTCTACGTATTCACAACAATTGCACAACTCCTCGAGAACAGGTGACACAATGTTATCTCGCTCATACCAATGTTCTAAATCTTGGCAAGTGTGTCCTAACAACAACATGCTCTAAAGACATTCCCTCAAAAGGAAAAAAAATGGCCTTCTAACTGCAATCTCCCATGTAAGTTATTCACAGTTCAATCTTCACAATCATGTGAATGTTGTCAAATGACACTTGTACTGTACACAACGCAGGAGATTGATTTCTCAAAATATATGCTAAGTTACAATGGATGCACAATTACAGAGTGACATTAGAGAGTGTTGAGTGTATGACTGTTTGACTCATGGACGTTAAACCTTTTTGTACTCGCAGACATGAATTTAGACAGCAGTCAGTGACATATATACTTGGGGATGTTTTTGAGGGATGCAGCTGGTTGTGAGTCTTGAGGCCTAACATTAAATTGTAGAGATGACTTGTCAGCGATGGCTAGCTTGTACAGAGTGGTTTTTGTTAGTCAATGAGTTCTTGGTTGCTCAGTGGAGCCATTTAACATCTAAATTTGAATCTAGATGTTTGGTGTTTGGTAACAATGCTTACTCAAGAGCCTAGTGGATTCCCAAGACCAAATCTGCAAATTTTATGTTTTCTACCTGACCTAATTGACTCTTTGGGTGTTTGCAAAGAACGGATTTTAGATTGCAATACCCCACCTAATTCTGAAAAGATGTCGGTTACTGGTTTTAGATAATATTTGTAGTTCATGCATACATGATATGCAGTTGAAAAATCACAACGTTCTGCATCTGTGCACTCTTTTGAGTTGCAATTGGGCTCTGTGAGCTGAGTGACTCTAGCTAGGCGACTCCAAATGCCTTCACTACTTCAGCAATTTCTCATGAGATCTTTGTATTACTTAGAATTTCAATTCACGTACAGCAAACCGGGCATAGAAACTTTCAAGACACTTCTCTTGAACCCAACAACAGAGCCTCCGCATGCAGTTTGATGTAAATCGATGACTTGCACATGATTTTGCAGTTGGGTATACAAAATTTGCAACACGTGATATATATTTCAGTAATCATTGATAGTAGTATTCTCAATGTGGTTTGATTCAATGTTGTTGTACTGTTGGATGGCTTGCAATGCATTTGGGGCATGGCAAGTTGTCGATATTCTGTATTGACTTTCATTTTTGCTCTTCAACTTTGTGACTTGATTTGTTTCATCTTCGTTGCACGAGAGTTGGGGAAAGACTGATTGATGGCTGTATATAAGGTAGACATGCCTATTACCACCCTGATTTGGAATCTAAATACTGTACCTTGAGGCCAATTTTCAGAGGGGCACACATTTTTCAGAGGTGTGTGCTTGTTTCACGGTTCAAACCCAAGTGGAATTATAATTTTTCAATTGAAAATCTAATTTCTGCGGATTTTTGAGGTGATCTGCCCTAAAATTATAAAATTGCCCATAGAGTGGAGTCATAAACGTCCCATAAACAGCATAAAACATCTTTCCATGTATCTATTGGCACTAAAGTTCCCACCAATCAAAGATTGACACGTCACTCATTTTGACATTAATGCATTGATTTTGGAATTTTGAAGGGATATGTATATTTTTGAGGGTAGATATGGAATTTTGGATGTTTAAATGGATGGAATTGGGGTCAAAAGTAGGAGGCAAAATTAGGCAATGGATGGAATTGGTCTGGCATACCTTATTATTTCCTACTAATTAAGATGATGGAGAACAAATTGATCAACCATGGGCATGATTATAATTTATAGGTAAATGATAATCAATGGTGTGCAATAGTTATTAAGATGGATTCTTGGATGGATTTCAAATTGATGGCCTTAGATATCTATTGTACCTAATTTTAAAATTCACTTACCCCAACCTAGCAAGCCATCGAAGGCTTAACCTTTTTAAAGTCTTGATCCTATTTGAGATTTAGCACCTTTATACAAATATTTTATTTTCATCAATTTCATCAAATTGATCATGGAGAAAAATCATCTTTTTTTAAGATTCTATAATTTTTTGGGATGAATGAGAAGGTAAAATTTGGACAAAACATTAGCTTGAATTAAAACACTTTGTTCATCATCCACAATATGGATGTTGGAGGGTTGAGGGATTAAATCAAGAATTCAATTGAGAGATAGGCACAAAGATTTCCATGCTTCCACTCTATATTAACCCTCAAAATCCTAAGGCATGATTTCAAGCCATTTTCTAGCTACCTTGGGGCAAGCATTTTCCAAAGCAATATTTGTCAAGTTCTTATAATTTTTTTATTAGAGGTGGGTTTCACTACTAGCTTGATGCCTAGAAAATTTCAAATTAGCCTAAACCCAAAACTGCCCATAATTTTTTAGACATAACTTGTTAACAACAAATTGGATTGGTTTGAAATTTTCTAGGCATAAAGCTAGTAGTGAACCTCACCTTTGGTAAAAATTTCACAAGAATCCAATAATTATTGCATTAGGGAGAGCTTGCTCCAAAATGAAAAATCACTTGAAATCATACCTCAGGGCTTTAAAGATTAAGCTTATATATTGTTCCTCATACCGATATGCTTCCTTCTTACAAATTCTCAGGGCTTTAAAGATTAAGCTTATATATGGTAGTCTGCTGTAATTCCGACCTTGTTCTTAAGACAATCCCTAATCAGGGTCTGAAATGGACATTAAGAGGTTGTAAAATGGATGTGTGTTAAGCATTGAATGTTTTGTCAATGTTATCAGAGCGGTTAAGCATTTGCCGAATGGTCCTTTACACTTTGCTAGTAGATGGAATAAGAGCCAAGGTGGATCCATTTCTGAAATGTTTACTTGTATTCAAAAAAACTTTTCCTCCACAACTTTGAATGCTAGTATCTTCTAATCTGTAAAGTAGTCTGCTCAAAAACCGCCCGTCCTCTTCAAATCTCCCCTATAACTAGGTCTTAATCGCCGGACATCCGGAGACTCAACTCCCCACTATGCCTAGTTCTTGTCGGCTCCTGTTCGTCTGCCCCTGTTCTTGCTTTCCTATTTGTTTCCCTTCTTTTTTCTTTTTTCTTTGGTTGTTTTCGTCACGCCACCTATGGCTGATGGTTTGTATTTTTACTTCTGCAATGAAATTCCTTTTCATTTATGTCAAGAAAAAAAAAAGGTCTTAAATGGACCTCAAATGATCTTAAAATGGATAATTGATAGACCCTTAATGGGCTGAATTTAAAGTGAGAGTAACTTCAAGTGTGTCAAAGATCACTTTAAGGTTTAAATGTAGATGGTTAAAGTATGTGGTTGGGTTGATTTTTAAATGTAGCGATAGGTGAGCATTTATATATTTAAATAAGAAATTAGCAAGCCAACTACTTTATTTGGAGAATGCAAAATCTGAAAAATTGATTGCATACAAGTATGATTGCTTTAAAAACCTTTGGTTATTACTTATTATAAATTCCCATGTTTATTCTTGGTTTCCTCATCGCCCTTTATAGGCCGCATGTGTGCTCATTTTGTTAGACCTACTATCATAAATAGGTGCCTAGGACTGAAAACTTTGAAAAATCATAACTAATTCAATATTACTCAAAAAATTATGAAACCACTTGTATCAGATGTCGCATCTATTTATCTTTCTCTGAAAAATAAAATAAAAATACTTTAATCTACAGAAGCCTATGAAAAAGGCAGAACAACCCGTAAATAGTCGCTTTAAGGCCATACTACCTTGTGGTTAAACTTCATGAAATTTTTATCACATGATCTCATCCAAGTATAGTACAAGATCCTACAGTTAGATTTTTTAATTTTAAATAAGGAAAAATAATTTCGTGCATCTAGGAACCATCGGAAAGGCCGACCAGCCCTTAAATGGTCGCTTTAAGAGCAGACTACCATATTGCTCCTCACACCGATATGCTTCCTTCTTACAAATTCTTAGTCCAGTAACTTACCAGCAGACACAATATCCACGGAATAATTGATATCAGCGCATAACAAATTCACACATGGATTCAATGGGAATCATTCATGTGTTTCAAAAATAAAAAATAAAAATAAAAATAAAAAATAAAAAAATAAAAAAATAAAAAAATTCATGCATGGAGATATAATTTCATGTCAACACATTTGGCTTTGAGTGAACCTAAAAAGACCTCTCAGCAAAAGCACAAAACAACTGACAAAGGGTCGCTCAGATCAGCTCCACCTAACTTAACTTATTTGGAGGTGGCAAAAAAATCACCAGATGATGCAGAAATCCAGTTTTTGAAATGCTGCATTTGGACTAATTAAATCTCATTTTTTTTTAATGCTCTTTTTTTCATCCATGTGGCCATTTAAATCTACTTTTTTTTTTCTTCCCCTTCTTCCCCTTTACTCTAATTTACTATAATTTGGTTCCAACTACAAAACAATGTCATTGAGAGCTAAAGTTTCTTGAACTGTGTTCCAAAATTTGTAGAAATCAGCACAGTGTCAGCTCTGAGAAAAATTCGACCCACAAATCCATGATGCAGTTGGAGTTTGCAGGACGCTAAACCCGGCCCACGAAGTGAGCCACACAGGGTAACACAGTAGAAAAAAAGCCCCCCTATTTTGTGCCGTGTTAATTCTATGTTCTTCACACATATTCTACATAATATACTTAGGGTCTCTGATTACAAATATGAATTCAAAATTTTTAAATTTTATCATGTGTGGCAAATAAAAAATTCCTGTGTTTTTCTCCAGGGATAAATTCAACCTGCGTGGTGCACTTTGTGGGACAGGTTTAGCGTCCTGCGTTGAGTTTTCTGGTCTCTATGATTGAAGGATGAATCACATGAATTCCAGCTGTGGGTCTCTTTCGTGAATTTCAAGCTACCATGACTTGCAACAGAGGCAGGTGCTGATTGAATTCTCAGACCTTTCAATCTCATGTGGGAGACTATCTGTGTGTTGCACCCATATGAGGTCGTTTGCTCTAAAAGCAACCATTTAAGGGTTGGGCTGCTTTTTTCATGGGTTTCCATACATAGAAAGATTTTTAGCTCGTTTTTCAGAGAAAGAAAAATAGATGTGGAATGTAACACAACTAGTTTCGTATTTTTCGAAGTATTATTGAATCATTTATGAATTTTCAAAGATCTGTGTGTCGTAGGCATCTATTTGTGACCGTAAGTCTCCCCAAATCAGTACACTTGCAACTTGTAAAGAGATGTGGGGAAACCAAGGTGAATGATTGGCTCTTGCAATAAATAATATTTTTTTCCTCGATTCGCTCAATGGCGAAAGAAGTTGATTTAAGGACCACCTCATATCCATTCTAGAACTAATTAATTATAGGGTGGTTTGAAGAAGACAGTCACTTTTAGAGCAGACCACCTTGGAAGGGTACGGTGGGAGAGACCACTGATTCCAACGTGTAGTGAGGTAGTGTGCTACTTCGGACACCTTGACAAAAATCTTGGAAATTAACCCCTCAAAATCCTTTGCTTGTTGAGCCTCAAGATATTTTGAAAATGGCCACACTTTTTTATCAAGATTTTTGGATGGAAAAATTTGTAAAATTGGCAATAGTAACCATTAGATCATAATTTCACCTTAATATTGAAAACGTACAAAAAGTTTCAAAACGCATTTTTATGCCCTAAAAACTGAATTCTTTTACCATTGCCTTCAAGGAACAATTGAAGTGCCATTGATGATTGCAAGTCTAAAAAAGTTGCCAAGTAGCAACTCTTCACTTGTTCTCCAATAATTGCAATCAATTTTAAATTATTCTATTTCACATAGAGTATAACCAATAATTATGTGTAAATTTAAGTGAAATTTTTTATTTTGCGTCTATTAGGCCTATTTTTTTGGTTACGTTCAAACTGAGAGGTGTTATTATATGAACCTGGGATCATAAGTACACAAGCCTAGAAGACAATGCATCTCTATTATAGGTGTATATATTATAGAAACCTTCTATGATTATAGAGTACTTATCTTATAGATACCTATAATTTTATTTCTCCATCCATTAATTTTTGAGGCCAAAACACTTAATGATTCACCAAATTAAACTTCTAGATCCACAATAAAAGTGTGCATTTAAAAATTAATTTGCACGAGCAAAAAAATCAAAAGTCAAATTGCAGAAATTGACCAAAACCTCAAAACTACGAAGTTATCTTTTAAAGTTCCTTGAGGGATAAACAAGTACTCCGTACTAATATCCCAAAGCTATAATATTTCCATATACTGTACTATTTAAAAATGTAAGAAAATCAATGGATGTTTTTTGCAATCATCTTGTGACTATACTATATTACTATACTTGGCTATCATGATTAGCACTTCTTGTTGAATAGTTAATTAAAGTTGGAAAAACAAGTTTAATATATGCTTTAAATAGAAATAATTTACCAATTTCATTTTTCATTTTTTTATACAAATTTATAAAAATAAATCCTTTAAAACATAGAATTTGTCTTTAGATTTAGTAAGTACAATGTCCATTTTTCTATTGGTGTCTTCTAGATGAACACCCTCATGCCATCAAACAAATTTAGAATCCTCTCTTATGCTAGATTGTTAGGATTCTCGTATATTTGTTGATGGTAATATGTATATCTTTTAATAAAATATCAACTTCTTTTTATGTTGCAGATTCTAAATCAATTATTTTTTTGAAATTGTTATTTTAAGATTGTATTTTCAGAACTTTTCCATTGAATTTTTCCTCTAAGAACATCCCCTATGGTCCTTTAAATTTTAGGCACTTGATAAGATGTTTAGTGGCTTGATAAATCGATTGGTGTTTGAAGCATGCATGAGAATCTCCACAATGCAATTCAAGACTACGACACCTCATTCCACAAAAGGAAGATGGACAAAAGCAAGAATATTTTTGCCTTGTCTTTGTCTTTTTTTGTAGTAGGGCTCACCACAAAGAGCCCACATATCATAGTGGTCATCAAAATTCATCAAGTCTACAACAATGGTGTGCTTGTTAGTGAGGGATAAGGGATCTCATTTCTTCATGAAACTTTTCAAACCTTCAAGTTGGCATTCTAGACAACCACTTGAAGGATGCTAGAAGATGCTTAAAGGATGGTATCTTCTTTTTATCTTTATCAAAAAGACTACACTAACTTATTTTCAAATTTCTCCAAAACTATCTTCCTTCAAACACCTTTTGAAAATTATTTACAAATAAATACAGTTTTGTAAATATCTTCAATCAAAGAGTAAAATACCAAATCCTCATATATTATTATATTTTTATTTTGGAACTATTTTTTTGTCATTTTCTTCCCCCAAAAAATTGTATGAAAAAAAAATCTTAAAAAATGCTTCTATTTTAAGCATTCAAGAAACCTTATTTTTTGAAAAATATTATTTGGTAGACATGTGTCAATCTTTCTCTTCAATTATGAAATATCTCCAAAATTTGAGATTTTAGGTAAGTATGTGCCAAACATTCTTTTCACTATATAATAACAACTTAACAAAATATATACTAATAGGTTTTTAATTGTTGATTTGCTTGTTTGTTTGTCTTGTTTTGTGAAAAAAATGGAGATCTTTATGATTGTTGGATTAGCAAGGCTTGTGATGAGGTTACTTGTGGAGGCATGCTTGGAACTGTTAGTTAGACCTTATATTAGCAAGTACATGGGTTCATAGGAATTTTTGCATTCTTCTAAAGTCAAAAATCAAAGATGTTAGTTTTTTAAAAATTGACCTTAAATTAAAGAAGTAAAGGAAGAACAAAATTATGTGTCTTTATAAATTTTGAACCCTATCTTCTCTTTTTACTTTATAAATGTATCATCTTTATATAATCAAAAAATGAAATATTGACACGTGGCATGACAAATCAAAAGTTATTTTTTTGCAAAGTATGGTATGGGGAGATTTCTACATGCTAAAATAGAGGGAATTGTCCTTGGAATTGTCTATAGTTTATACTACTAGAGATGTCATAAACCTCACTCCAAGGTGTGCCCATGTCACCTTATTGAATAAGGGGGATCTCGAGGGTGACTTTCCAAGTCTTACAAGAGACAAAGTAAGAGAAATGAAGAGTCCAAAGTAGATAGGACACCATAGTGCTTTATTAAGAACAAAGTGGGAGGCACACTACACAATCTTGGAAAGTTGATGAAAATACTCATCTATAGATCTAAAGAATGCAAGGACTTGAATTGTGAGTACAAAATTATGGCTCCTCAAAGTTGGCACTATCTTGACTACAAATATAATGTGTGGGATGTGAAAGTAGGGGTTTCAAGAAGAACACCTTGTATGATTAGGGTTTGTTGTGTATTTTTGGAAAGCTACAAAAACAAGGATTTTAGGATTCTAAAGTTCACAAAGATCTTAGCTATGAAATTAAAGTTATGGGCAAACAAAGCCAAGGTAGAGTTTCTAAGAACTACACCTTCTAGGTGACTCAAACTTTTGAAGGGCCTTAAAATGTTATATACTTGTTGCATTTGAGAAAAAGAGTAGTCCAAAATGATCCAAGGAAAATGTGAATCACAAAAATAGGCTTATACTTTGAATTTGGATTCCAGAGCTAAAAGTTATCTCAATGGAAAGATTAGAAAGCCTTAGAACTTGGTTTTGAGGCAAAGGCATGGGAATTGGGTGGTCGTTCAAGGAAGGAGTGTCTATTGGATGTCCTAGTGATGCACATGAAGGGGGATTGTCAAATCCCAAAGAGAGTACTATGAGGAGAAGTGGCCTTCTTCCTTCCTCTTGAATGGTGTCGTGGTGTGTTGTAGTGGCCATAGGCAATGCAGTTGGTCATGGAACCTCATCACTACTATCATGACATTGTGGAGTGCTCTTGGGCACTTTTTGATATCAGTTGGGTGGTGTCCCACTCCATGCTAGTCTGAGACGTTTAATTCTGATTAATTAGTGAGTTCCGAGGTGAGTCCCTAATTTAGGTTGTTTGGAACTAGGGGGGTACCATTTAAAGGTAGTTTAGTACTAGTGGTGAACACTGCCACCACTTAATGTTTAGACATCAATGGAAGTTTTACCCTATGTTATCAAATGGCATGTCTAGTGTATAGTGAGAGTTGAATGATCAAAGTCATGGAGGATGGGGAACCCATAATTAGTATTGTGTGTTTTATTCTAGAGGCACTTTGGTGAATTTGAAGAGATAAGTAGCACTAATGGGCGAGGCAAGAGATGTGGCAATGACATAGAGTAGACTTATCTATATTTTTAGCTTTGATGTTTTATTTTGTTTTATGATGATGACTCAGATCGCCACAAATATTGAGTCAACAAGCTCATATTTGGTATTGTTGGAGAACTCTTAGGGAGTGTGTGTATACGCAAAGTAAAAGCCACAACATTTTAACTTATGCGGTAAATAGTATTAGGCCTCAAAGATTTTTCACCTAAAATTAAAGACAAAAGTGAAAAAAACATCCTTTACAATTTTTCAACCTTATATTCATTTTTATTCTATAAGTGTAACATATTCTTTTGTAATCAACCAATCAATATATTAACATATAGTGTTACAAGTCAAAAGATATTGAACATGATTTACAAGGATTTTGCATGAAATAAAAAAAATGTGCTCATGTTCAAACAAGGATCGAGTTTAGGTTGAATTGCTACAGTAGTGGTGATGACACAAGGTAGATTAGTTTGGTCATTAAACTTAGACATATTTATATTCTTAGGGAATTGACTTTCCACAATTTGAAACCATTTGAAACCATCAATCAAGATTATTATTATTTTTAATATTACATAAAATATAATAATATAATAAATTGATAAGAAAAATTGGTATAAACTTTTAATGATGATTAATCATTAACTGAATTATATCACATCAAAAACGAATTTCTGAAAATATAATGAAAAATATTTTTTTAATATATAAGATATATGTATTGTGTAATAGTTTGGATGTGTACGTGTGCTCTATTTTTCACAAAATTCTCTATTAACCTTTCAAAATTAAACATTTAAACTTAGATTACAAGTATTTTTAATTTCAAAAAACTATTTTATGGTCAAAATTTCAAAATTTTCAAATACATAGTATAATTGATATAATTTTATTTACACATGATACTTTTGAAATCACGATACTTTGATATTTTCTCTATTGTTTATGAAAATGAAAATATGTAGAATAGAATGTGTTTCCATCTGAAAAATTTAAAGTAATTTCAATCGAATTGTATAAAGACTAAATTTAGCTTAGGCAGGATAATTTGATTTGAAAGTCATAACCAAGGACATTTTGGCTATAAACAATAGAACAATTATTTGATAATTTTTCACACTATTCTTTGTTGCTTCTTATATGTTTTGTAGAAATTTTAAATTAATTAGATTGCTTTTGTTATACCATTTTATTTCCACTTATTGCAATACAAATTCTATTCATTGGCATTTTTTTCACAAAACTAATGAATGTTTTCACCTTCATAAACAAAAAGTAATTTCATGTAATATGAAACTCAAATATAAGTTAAAAGGCTAAATTGAGCTCCTAAATTATTAATGACCATACGCTATTGGCACTATTGTAGACTTCTATCTATATTCCTTCTAAGTTGAGGAACAACATTTCCTACAATGTTTGTTCAATTGTGAGTAATTCATATTGAAAATTTTGGTCGACTTTAATTTAGATTTTAGTCAATATAATATTGAGATTCATGGCTAAATCTTCATAATCCGTGGCAAGATGAAGAAAAATTTAATTTTCAAGAGTCTACAATCATTTTCTTTTAGTTTTGTAATGCAAAAGAAAGTTGAAAAAAAAATTGAGAAATGAGATGACATCCTCTCAACCACGTAGGACCGTTGCAGTGTCATTGCAGCAGTCACATTTCCTGGTTATGACAGCATTATAACTGACGGTCTCCCGGAGGCCCGAAAAAACATCTAATGACAAGAGTGAATATAGAGACTTGTGTAATAAGGGGTAAACTATCATAAAGTATTATATTTACAATTTTATTAGCTTTGGATCAAAAGGAAAGAGGCCTTGCATTAATAGAAGCTATATGTGAAGAAGTTTGAGTAGGACTTTAATTGGAAAGCTAGCTAGAGCTATAGGGCCAAGGAGATGTGATCCCTTCATTGTCTTTGCCATTTTTTATAATGGAAAAATATAATGTCCCCCTATTTTGTTGTTGGTGAGTTTTTCATTTCTTGTCCTTTCTTTTTTGATTCAAAGACTCTAATTCCAAATATAAATTCAAATTTCCAAAATATATCATTAGTAGCAGATATTAAGTTCTAATACTTTCTAGGACATAAGAAGTGGTGCCAATGAAGGGGGTCAATTACTAGTAGTCATGCTCCATGGAAGAACTTCTCACAGTGTAGCTATTTGTTAATTTAAACTTTTAAGACCCTAATTATCCCATAATTCATGTTTATCATGATGACATAGAACTTCACGACCTTCTTTTTTTGACTAACTTTATGAAATCGAGTGAATGTGCTAAAATTGCCCTTCTCTAAAAGCATCCTTTATAACGTAGAGGTGCATATTGTAAGTTTCAAAGTACTCACGATGAGCGTTTTAGTATGGGGATGATTTTGCAATCCTTTTAAACCCCTTCCAACTTCAAGAATTGACAACTAATTTAACAAGAGTATGAAAAATATGAATCAAAGTGCCTTAGACATGGCTTCTTCTCATTTGTCAATGAAAAATTTACTCAAAAATGATTTGAAGCACAAAACACTTCCCATAATTTTTGAAGAAGTAGTCTCTAAAAACAATTCATTGAATTCATCAATTTGCAAAATTCAAAAACAACTTTTGAGCGTTTCTTTAGATAAAACACTTCAAAGTATGATGTGCACTTGAATGCTATCAATGCATTTCCTCCAGTGTTTCTATTGCTATGTTATTGGCATGATTTTACTTGACTTGCCAAGGCCTTTATATTTATTGGCTTTTACTTAGCTTTTGGTGGGATCTATTTCTATTGTATGTAGTCCAACTTCAGGATTTTTTTTTTGCATCCACTCAAAGTACTTTGGAATGCACTTCCAATGATATAAACTCCAAGTTCTAATTACAAACTAGTGAAAAGATAGTTAATACAGAGAGAAGGGGCCAATAATCCACTTGCACACTAGATGCCTCTCATAGAAAAATTGTGTCATTATTACACTTCCCATGTTCTTGGACATTCATGGGATCTCCAACCACAAAGGTTGAATGTCTTCTGTGAGTGCATACACTTGGAAGGTGCATACAAGTGTAGATGAGTTGTGATTGACCTTGAAATTCCAAGGCCTATTCTACGCCCAAAACACAAAGGCACCTTTTTGCACTACACCATGGACCCGCATAGTCCACATTCCCCCGACCACATGGCATGGAAAATCCCAAACCCATAGTCCTCCTCCATGCCCCAACCGTACCGTACCATGCGCGGCTATGTTATGTTATGGCCGACTAGCCAACTAGTGTGTAGCTGCGGAGGGGCTTAGCTTCAACGTTGTGTGCGCATTGACAGCTTGAATGGCGAGAATTTCAATCAAGCTCCCATCAAGTGCGTGATCAAAGTCAGAGTCCAAGTCTTTGGAAAAAACAGACCCCCTGCCGGCTCTTGCAATCTCCCAGTCAGCTGGCAGCAGTACGTACGAATGTCTGGCTTGCAATTGCAGGCGAAACCCACCTCAGTTGAATTGAATTGAATTGAATTGAATTGAATTGAATTGAATTGTCGGCTAGGACCAGCACTCCAACAATCAATGACCTCGCTAAAAGTTGGTTAATCCAGGTCAGTACGGGAATTGAAAAATTTATGTTTTTTTTTAAACACATGGACGATTTCCATTGATAGAGGAAACAATGGACTTGAAATTTTTTCACTAACAGCCCAAGTCCATGTTTGGGGAGAATCACCATTTGGGTCATTGTTAAGCTTAGAGCCTCCTGCCATGCTTCATCGGTGGGCAAAGTTATTCTTGGTGTGTGGTGTGTGCCCACACCCGGTGGTAATCTCCAGAAGGTAGAGTCCACTCAAATTCTGAAATTTGTGTTTCCATGTGTTATAGGGGTGAAGCACTTTAGGACTTGGGGGGATCAACTTGACTACAATGTTGAAAAGACTTTGACGGGGTTGAAATCTTAATTAAAATAGTCAAATGACTTTCTTTAAGAGGTCATAAATAAGAATATTGACCTTCTAATGGAGGTTGGGAGGTAACCAATCCATTCCCTGAAGTCAGTCAATCCGTCAATGGAGCGCTTGTTGATCATCTCCCTTAGTCACTAGAGGAGATTTCAATTTGCTGGAGGGCCGTTTCAAGCACCTCCCGGCGCTGGTTCCCAACAGTCCATGTGAATGCCAACGTTGGCACGTCACCTTTTTTTAAAAATAAAAATAAATAAAAAATTTACTTCTCAAAATGCAAATTTAAAAAAAAAAAATTATTTTATTTTTTCCAAAAATGACGTGGCAATCTCCATTCCACGTCACTACGCTGCGGGAGCGCAGTTCCCACATTGGGAACAGGCTGGGAACTTGCAGCCCTCCATCAGCCTGAAATCTCCTCTAATGTTCTTGACATGTATAGTGCCTGTGGAGAAATTGAATTGTAGTGGTCCTTTTGCCCACCAATGGAGCACGGTAGGTGGCCTTTAGGTGGTGCCTTTGAGGAAATAACCGATTGGAGTGTGAAAATTAATGGAGGATACAAAACTAGGCACAAAATTGGTAGGATTGGAAACCAATTGGTGTGCTATGTGATTGGATAAGTGCTGAATTTGTTTAGAATTCAGATTTGGGTCCACCTACAGGACGGTTCCAGTGGTCTAGGGGACTGCAACTTTGAAAGTTCATAGAAAATACACGCCAAGTCCGAAAAATCTTTTTTTTTTCTTGAAAATTCATGATTTTCTCTCGCTACCACCACGAAAGTAATAATTTCCTTGAAATGGTGCCTCGAAGTATGCTGAATTCCTTAAACTGACGGTTTTGGGTGCTTCCACCTTAACAACCCAAGTCCATGTTCGGGGAGAATCACCGGTTGGGTCATTGTCAAGCTTAGAGCCTCTTGCCATGCTTCATCGGTGGGCAAAGTTATTCTTGGTGTGTGGTGTGTGCCCACACCTGGTGGTAATCTCCAGAAGGTAGAGTCCACTCAAATTCTGAAATTTGTACTTCCATGTGTTATTGGGGCTGAAGCACTTTAGGACTTGGGGAGATCAACTTGACTACAATGTTGAAAAGACTTTGACGGGGATGAAATCTTATTTAAAATAGTCAAATGACCTTCTTTAAGTGGTCATAAATAAGAATATTGACCTTCTAATGGAAGTTAGGAGGTAACCGATCAATCGGTGAAACTTTAAAACCTTCAGCTTTCCCATTCCCTGAAGTTGGTCAATGGAGCGTTTGTTGATCATCTCCCTTAGTTTCTTGACATGTATAGTGCTTGGGGAGAAATTGAATTGTAGTGGCCCTTTTGCCCACCGATGGAGCATGGTAGGAGGCCCTTAGGTGGTGCCTTTGAGGGAAAAAAAATTGGAGTGTGAAAATTAATGGAGGATACAAAACTAGGCACAAAATTGGTAGGATTGGAAACCAATTGGTGTGCAAAAATAAAAAGTGGATATGTAGCTTAGCCATTTCAAATCGCAAGGTTAATATTTGGTTTATTAGAAGTGGGTATTGTTTTGTTGAGGGACTTGGAGTGCTTGGACAAGGCATGGTGGTGGTGGTGTATCGCTTTAGGGTTGGTTTTGGCAACCAAACCCTACTTTGTTGACCATGTTTGCATGATGTAATGAAATGTGAAATTTAGTTTCAAAATTAGTGTGTTTTTGAAAGATTGTAGTGTCCAATGAAAATTTGATCCTAGAAGAAATGAATTGAGAGATTTTAATAAGGAGAGGATGCAACTAGTGCCTTTGGACCCCCTAAGCTCCTGTTACAATGAGGAGGCAAATTATTGCCAAGGCAACTCCAAAAACTTCTTGAATGTTGGCCCAAGTTGCCAAAGTACAAGCACACTCCTAATATGTGCCAATACTTCAAATTAATCCCTCTAATTTTTATGGTTATTCATTTATTATTTATTTTTGAACAAAATAAGCAAAACCTCAATGCATTTACGACTAAAGGACATACCTATGCCCACGGATTCAAATTTCACAATCTTTATCTCTATTTGTTGCCATTTTGAAACTAAATATGATTATACGAATGAAAATTTTTATATTTAGTTTTTGGATATGTCTTCTATAAGTGCTAAAACTTTTAGATTTTATTGTGAAAATTTGAAATCCTTGTTATTTTTTTAAGGAAAAAGTGAAGAAAATTGACATTGAATATGTACAAAATATGCTAAAAAAATCCAAACACATGTGTATTTGGTAGTGCCAAATATCATGGTATAAAACAAAGTTACTTTGTCACTCTAAAATTAAAAAATCAACAAACCATGGTTATAGGCTTAAAGTTCAAACTGCAATTAAACATTGAATTTTAAGATTTTTTCTAATTTTTCAATTGGTGTAGTAGCTAAACTTGAAAAAATTCATTTCATTAGTTGACCTCATATTAAAAAAGTATCATTTTAATGGCTAAATTTCACATCAAAATCAAGAAGCAAAAGTGGCCAAAATACTCTATAAGAATGATCCGTAGATTAAGCATCTTCTTCTTTAGAAAAGTCAATAATACCATAATGATAGAATATGCAATACTATTCATTGAAAATGCATTCAAACAACTCCCCCCAAAAATTGGATGAATTTTTTTTTCTCTCATTCTATTGTCTTACTTGAAGTCATCCAAAAGACAAAAGAACGTTTGCAACATTCTTTAGGAGTTAGAAAAATTTTAAAAAAATGTAAGGGTCATTTTCATAGTTTTTGTAGCGAGAAGAAATGATTAGCAATACTATTGGTAAATTTGTCCCTTGGTCACTTAGTGTATGATTGTACAGTTGGGTTCAATAATCCTACGAATTTTGGATCACGACAATATTAGATAAGATTAAGAGATCTTTGGGATGCTAAAAAACAAGTGAAATTCCAAATTCCAAATTGTAATGGAATCACACCGAAGTCTACTTCATCACTATTACAAATGTACATATACACATAATTGAAAATCATACAAAGAGTTTGATGTTTTGAATACACTATCTACCATTTAGTGTTGCCATCATTTGCTTAAATAAAAACTTGTATTTTATGGTACAATCATATTAGAAATGAGCCTTCACAAGGGTGGTATGGGATCAAGTCTCTCTATTAATAGCAATTACAAAAGCTCATTTTCAAACATGCCCAATAGAATGCAAGCTATAATAATTTCAATAAAGCATGGCAACACTGGATGGTAGATACTTATTAGTGTATAGGAAAGATCCAAATTGAACATTGCATGATTATGAATTTTACATGTATATATTTGTCATCATGCTCAAGTACTCTTCACTACAATTGCAACCCAACTTGCAGTTTCCAAAACCTGTCCATTTTTGAGCCTGCTAGAGCTTCCTGAAACCTATTATGGACTTCTCTGTTGAATTGAAATCTGGAAACTGCAATCTGCAAAGTGAAAATCCGACTGTCCAGCACATTCAATCACAGAGTTTCACTACTCAGCATGATCCCCAGCCAGCCAGCAATCATGTTAACGAACTGTAGTGGGCAGCTGAAAGGCTGAAAAGCAAGGGTCAAGTTAGCCTAACAAAGTTAGAGAAAGGCGTCCCGATGCGAGTCTTATGCCGCATACGTCGATCGCCGTGCCCACGAGCAGTCCGATGTCAACCTAGGCTACGTTTTTTCGGGAGGAGGGGGAGAGCACTAGCTAGGTGTGGTAGGGTTTTTGACTGTCAGACAAGGCAACCGACAGAGCGATCGACTCCAGTGCTCACACATTCCACCACCACGGCACTGTTGCAGCGCTGTTGAAGTTACTACTTACTCCCTTCGTTTACCTCCACAGCTGACGGACGGAGTGCATGCGTTGAATATGAATGACCAGGTACGAACTTTGATCACCATCACCCGGCACCGTTGCTAATAATTCTGCTGATTTGAATGACTCATGCACGGCAGTCCAGCGAGACTCACCCACAGTGGAGTCTCCCCTACTTCACCTTTCTGTAGAAATCCCATCCTTGGCATTGCTGCAGCTGTCAAAAAGTTGGTTGAAAACCCGCATTATATTAATTACTACACGATGTGAAGGCCCAACTACAACAAATTACTCTTTACTTCTTACCTCCAGTGTCGGTTGAATCTTAGCTTCGTCGGTTACATCGCTTGCAACCGACTTGTGAGCCTGAATTGGAAGGGTAATAAATAGTTGAAGTCTGTTGTCGGTTCAATGAAAGTGGGAGAGGAAGCTAGCTACGACTTGACATGTACTCTGGCAGCAGCGAGCGAGGCAAGTAAGCCAGGGGCCCGACCCTGGTGGACTTTCTTAATACACCCGGTCGGCTACTGTCAAACCAGAAAGGCTGACTGACGAGGATCGGAGAGCTCCAAGCAATTCAATAGCAAGTGAATGAATTCTATGATTAATAATAACTGAAGACCCTTGTGTGGTAGGAAACGGGTCTCACAGAAATCGAGTCTGAAGTGGCGGCAGGCAGGAGCGTCGACCGTCAACGCTGCGCACCACCGAAGTCTGAGATCACCTGTGGTTGACTACACGTCGAGGCTATCGGCGGCAATAGCATACGAACTTGCGTGTCACCTACTCTTCCTGTCCATAGCCAGAACCTTCGTTCGCCCTCTTGAATCTTTTACTTTATATCATCCTTCGATAAATCTGCACTCCTTTTTCTTTTTTTCCATTTTGGAGGATACATATGTAAGGAACACCCTGGCTCCAACTTCGATCTATAAATAATTTCAGTTCTCCCCGTGGTTCCTTAGGGGTTGAAAATTTCTTCACTAGACTAGCTACAAGGTTGCATCGTATGTGCCAATAATTTTGTACAATTCGTGAATAATTATAATCCTGGGAACTGAAGCCCGAACTGAAGATGCTTAATTTACGAATTCGTTCGTGTGTAGATATCTAAATTAGTCACTCTCGGGGATCCCCTTGTCGGACCAATTGCAAACGTGTTTCTTCTTACTTTCCCGAAATGGAAAAAGCGTTTCACATGAGCATGCTCCGTTGACGTCCTTTCGAGCTGGCTAGCTAGCTACAAATCTGATACTGTTTCGCTCTCTTGCATGTGCCCTCACACCTCCTTTGGTGAGAATATTGTAAGCATCCGACACTTTTTCTGGTTTGAGTGTTAATTGCAGGGCATGTGCAAAGAGATGAATGCTGATGCAAAGGTGCGAAGATTGACGGGAGAGTGAGCATCAAGCTGCGTCTGCTACGACAGTTAAGGATATAAAGTCAAATAGGAGGACGTACAGCAGTACGAACTAGCTGAGACTCCTAGGGTGGGGTCTTCAGGAAGACCAGCTAGCTAGCCATCCAGGCCGCGTAATGTGTGAGCTCCGTTCACTCAAAGTCCTCTCCGGTCGCTTGCTTTCGTCTCTTTTTCCTTTGGAGCCGCCTGGACTTCCACCTTTCGTCGTCGCCCTTCTCCGCCCCTTTATAAGTTAATCCCCTGCTCCAATCCTCCATCATCCCAGCTACGCACTGCCACAAGTCAGCGTCACACTTCCTGTTGAACCTGGCGTGAACCCATGCGGACTTTGTGGTTGTGTTTCTGGATATAACGAATCTGACCTCCAGTTAACAAGCTCCAAGCATCAGGGATTGATTATTTACAGGCAATGCAAGCGGAGATAATATCACGTCGACAGGTTACTGAACCGGCCGTGGGCGTTACGTTTAGCACTAGCCTTGAAGTATAGTTACAGATATGCTCCTCGAATATATGCAAGCTTTTGATTGGAAAGCGTAGTGATCGATCGATTCAATACTACGGGTGCCAAGTAGAATTAGACAAGCTAGCTAGTACCCTGTTTGTTTGTTTGTTTGTTTGTTTGTTTGTTTGTTTGGTTCGGTTCGGTTCGGTTGGAGCTATGGGGATTCGCAGTGGGTCAATAGCCATACTGGTTTTCCTGCTGCTAGTTGTTGTTGCGCCGGACTCTGTTCTGGGAAGCAGAACTAGGCTTTTAGCTGAGCCTGAAGCTCTTGTAGTTTCCCAATCAGAGTCGACAAATGTTGGCACAGGATCAGATTTTCATTCTGTGAGGAAGCTGAGGGAGCAACGTCGGAACCCAATGGAAGCTGCAGCAACAGGAATCCATCCGCCTCCGGTTGATGATCAAGTGTCCAAGTCGGTGCCATCTGCGCCTGCAGTCAGGCAATCACGATTTGGCGGATTTGCACTTTTGTTTCGGAGCTTGGCTAAGGGTACCCCGACCCCTACCCCTGGGACGCCTTCACCAGGTCACAATTGAGGGAGCTTGCGAGAGCTTGAATCCATGTCGTCACCAGCAGCTTGTACAGGCGGAAGGATGCACCAGCCAATGATGAAACTCGACTTCACCGACAGGAAGCTCTCTCCGTCGTCGGCGCACTCAGGGTGAAGTTTGTGACATGGACTGTGTCTTTCCTTTGAAAATCCCCTTTGGAGTGCGAACCAGGTTGCAACCATCACTAGCTGGAAGCATGCATTTGAAGCGAATTCGTTTTTCCAGCTTTTGAAGAGTATATGAAGATGGCCTCAACTTATTGTACAGATTTTTTTTCGACACCTCAACGTCTGACTCCAATTGAAGGTTTGCCATCTTGTGGATCGAATTGGAATGACCGTGCGCACCTTATTGTGAATTCCAGGAAGGGGTTTGGCTCCAAGTTAGCTGGCTTGTCGAGGTTATCAACGTGCAGCCTCATTCCCGTTCGATAGCGGCGATCAGCAAGCTAAGGTTTTGTAGAAATTAGAATGATGGTCGGCCTTCACCATTAATTTCCAAGAGGTAGTAAACATTAGGAAGATTTTTTTCGCTATTTCATAGCTAGCATTCAGATCGAGTGCATTGCAGAGCTTGCTTTTAAATTACTGGGTAGATAGAGAGCAAAAGGGTTGGTTTTGACTCCTCCCTCAAACATTTTACATTGTAGTACTGTAGAGATGAGCTTTTTATCTTTTCGATGGCGTGCCTGAGGACACAAGAGTAAGTTACGGCATTCGATCAGGATTCTCTAGAGGAAACTGACTGATTGATTGTAACTGCAGTCTCATCACACAATTGAGTGTGGTGGTCCCATGGTGACACTTTTTCCAAGTTATCACGTCAATGCAAATATATGGTTTCACAATTTATTGAGAATTAGAAAAAGTTGATGTACTTACTGATACTGTTCAGTGATCCCAATCTGGCTATGTCCGCTGGCCATGTGTTCTGCTTCAATTGCCTGTTGAGTTCCCCTTTTGATCCGAGAAATTGACAGATTTGTTGATTTGTTGATTGATTGATTGATCAGAAACAGACATCGTAACCAAATTCAATGTAACAGAAGTTGCTCGAGGTGAAGTGACGCACTCACAATTTTCGTTCACACAACTCGGGTAGAATGCGGTAGGCCCAAGCAGATGCCACTTGCAGCCCATGCTGTCAACCTTCCTGACCTTTTTATAAATGTCAGGTGAAGGCTCAGGTTCAAAAGCCCAAAGAGGAAAAGATCCACCACATGTTAAGGGTTAATTTCTATGCCCAGATGACACAAACGACACAGTGTGTTCAATGCAATTGCGAATCCTCAACAACCACGATAGAGATACGCCAAACACATGCTTTATTAGGCCCCACACTCGTTAATGAAAATCTTATATACATTTTACTTTCTCTAGCTTTACAGATAAGTACAGTATAAATTGTTAGTATGCTGCAATATAATGCTAAGTCTGAGTTCCGAGGCAACCATGTCACACTTATTGGCTGGTCGGAAGAAGGAAAAAACTCATAAAACCCTCTGAATGTGATTCAACCCATGATCAACCAAAAAATACGGATTTGGATGTTCAAGAATCAAGGAATCGATCGACTTGGCATTATTTTTGATAATATTCTTGAAGCTCCCACTTCTCAAAGGTTCCACTCTCCTCAAAGCTATGAAGATCTGCTGTCGACATATATACCCTCACTGATTGTACGGATCTAATGAGCTAGACTTCTATAATGTCTGGAGTAGACACTGCATTCTCTCAAAAGGGAACAGCAATTTCACTCCAGACATGAGGGGTTCGACATTTAAAGCAACCTTGCACTCATCACCACAGATTTTGTGTGTTTCACTTGGCCCCAGCATGCACAAATTAATGTCGAAAGCTTCACAAGGTTTTCTTTAGCAGAGCTTTCAGGTGAGTGAGAGACAAAGCTTCTGGAAGCTCGTTCTTTTCACCGCAGCTATGGGGTCTGTCTCTACTCTGATTTAAAATCCACACGCACTCGCACGTACTGGAATGCATGCAAAGCTTGGGACAAGGACAAGGACAAGTTTATTGCAAAGAAATTGAAGGGGTGATCGAGTATATGTTGTACCACTTTTGCTTTGCGCAACAACTGAAACTTAAAACATTCTTTGAAGGACGTCCCAACAATTTGGAACCATCTGCTCATGATGCAAGGAAGAATCAAGATATCCAGATGTTCCAATCATCTGACATCTTGTTTCTCTTACACATAATTATCCTCGAACATTTTGGGTTCAAGAATTTTGGAGGTCGAAGAAAACCCTTGACATTAACCACTTCAATCGCTCCTTGGATTGACACTTTTGAGGAAGCAGTTCTAAGAAGCATGCCCTTGTTCTGGTTCTTCTATATGTTCACTCACAGCAATCGTCAATTTCGTTAAATTGCTGCAATTCTGGGAGCCAAAGTTGTGACAAAAAGCTCTAAAATCTGCAAGTAGTGCAGATTTGCGTTTCAGATCGCACCTCCAGAAAGGTGACAAGGTCGTGGAATTCTGCCAATCTAACGACAGTGACGTTAGAACATTGTAAGCTCTGTGCACTTATATCTTATGCTCTTTTGATACTTCTACTACATCCCACATGAATCAAGAAAGATGTGTTATGCAAGCTTACTTTGCAGATATTTGAGAAATTTCCTGCATGGGCACTTTACTTTAGGAATACTTTCCACAGGATCAGAAATTAGAAGCTAAAATGCATATTAAACATTTGACCTCAATTCAGACAACAGAAGCATCTTTCGAAAATTTTACTAATGCAAGCTTGTAGCGAACCATCATCCATTCCTCAATGTTAATGACTCTCACGGGACACGGTCCATGGCTCATAACAGCAGATACTGAATTATTAATAAGTCCAGTAAGAACTCTAAAAGTTCATTACCAAGAATGCAAGTCTCCCCCTGTGTATCAAATACAGGAGGATCAAATCTATCATATTGGCGGGTTCAAGAGTGCCGAAATTGTTACATTAATTTGTGTAATCTGTCTTTTTTAAACTAGGACCAGTGTAGATCTGAGCTTCCAGAAGGGCACCTGAAAAGAACCAAATTTTGCCATTTTAACGAGGATGAAGTTTCAGAAACTAATACGACTTTTCCACATCTTTTCTTGATTCATGTAAGATGTAGTAGAAGTATCAATGCCTGTCAATGTGCCCAAATACTCTGGCAACGAATGGTTCTGAATTGTGCTTGGAAACTAATCTAGCACTCCATACGTGACGGAAAACAGAACAATTTTTTCATTGAAATGCAAGTCAATTCAACAATTTTAAAGTGAAGATTCATGCCAAAGACAAAACTAGAACCTTGCGAACGGAAAGATACCAAAATCATTTTTCCTTTAGACTCGGCACTCCATCTCTAAAGCCTGAGTATGAGGCCATGGCGTGAGTGTCATTGGCACCAACCCCTGGCAAGGTGAAATATTCACATATTCCATGTGCTTGCAAGAAGAATGCAATGTTGATTGCATCACAGAAATTCAGGCAATTAGAAGGGGATTTTTAACAAACATTTCTTTTGAAGGGACAAATGGGCAAGTATGTATACTTGCTCCTCCCCCCCCTCCCGCCCGCCCGACTCGCTGCTTTCCAGATCCAAATTTTTCGCGTGCCCTCCCTCGTCGTCGTGCTCGTCATATTTGAATGTTCACACAATGTCTTCAAAGCGTGTATGCAAATGTGATCACTGTCCTCCGTTCTTGAAACTGGGCCTTTCAATAGGTTGACAGAAACTCACGTTCGAATTCTTCGATGGAAGCGAATTAGTACCTGAAATTGTAATGCGTTGTAATTAGAATTAGAATTCACATCGAATGCCGCCAAATAGTCCATTTGGTACTGTTCAATTTAAACAATAAATAAAAGGCGTACAAAACCTACATTCCCCAGGCAAAGATTCTCTTTTTCCTTTTTCTTTTTTGAAACAAATGGAAACCCATCCATTGCAAAACAACACGTACAAAAGCAGCCAAGCCAAACAGGCTGGACAAAGAACTGAGAAACAGGAGGAAACTAGTCAAAAATACATGGAACGTCACGACGATTTCGTCACGACCAATCCTAGTAGCAATCACCGGTGAATGGATCCACACGACGTCAAAATTAGACCATATTCTATCGTTTTGTTGGGGGTGACGCCTAGCGTTACGTTTGGCGTTGAGTAAAGCAGCACGGCCGGAGTCCAAAAGGGCGTCCCATAGGGCGTTACGGACGCCAGCGATCTTGAGCCACGACAATTTTGTTCCGAGTGATGTGCGGAGTTCCATAACGCCGCACCCCTAAGTAATGTACATTCCATATTGACCTGAGCCCATAGAATTCTTCTCCTCGGAAGGCCGGAGCCAAAAACACATTCATTTGCTGGAAACTAAAGCGACGATCATGGGGTCCAAGAATCGGTTGAATTCCTAGCTACTGTAGGAGATGATAGAGAATTGTCAGAGCATACTCCAACGCTTCCTTTAATTGCTCTTGAACAAAGGAAAAAACGATGCAAGGGATCTTCATCTACACCTAAGGTTACAGCATGAACAGGCAAAGATTCTTTCAATCTTCAGATATATCGAACTCAAGCTTTCAATTTACAGATCTGTAAAATTAATAAACAACAAGTTCCATGGAAAACTCAGCTAGAATTCAAGACAGACACGAAAGAGATCAATACAAAAATTGAAGTTGACTCCCCCGCCGGCGAAACGTGCTGCAAATCCATTGAATCATCTTCACTTGAAAGCAAACAAACAGACTGGCAGAACTTGAACATGAGAAGGAGCTGCAAACGATGCAGTGAAAAAACATTGACAAGTCTGGTTACCACCCTGATTTGGAATCTGAATATCTTGGGGCCATTCCAAGTGGGGCACATATTTTTCGAGACGCATGTGCTTGTTTGGCACGGATCAAACCCAAGTGGAATTATAATTTTATTATTAAAATTGTAATTTCTGTGAATTTTTGAAGTGGCACAACCCTGAAATTACAAAACTATGTAAAGAGTGGAGTCATACATGTTCTCTTAACAAACCATAACTGCCTTTTCATGTATTTATTAGTACTTAAGTATCAACCAATAAAGGATTGACACATTACCTTTGTTGACATTAATGCCCTAATTTTGTTAGAATCTTGAATGAATTTGGATTTTTTCCTAAATAAATTTGGAATTTTTTCTAAACAAATTTGGAAGTTTCTCTTGAATAGTTTAGGGACCAAAAGTAGGGAACAGAATTGGGGGTGGTCTACTTTACTTGATATAAGACAAGCTCCAAAACCTCCTTCAATTGTAGAGTCTTCAGGAATTGTAGGTTGCCCCCATTAAACTAGACTCTTTAAACTTCCCAATTAAACTTTCCAGGAATCTGTGAACCAAGGCTCTTGGCACCAATATGATGAACAAGACGACAAGGAAGGGCATGTGGAAAATTTGGATCCGTGAAGCTGCAATGTGTTTAAGGAGAGCGTGGAGGATTTGACTTGGTTGCCCACGTCCCAACCTTCATTCCACATTAGGCACTAGTGTAGTTGCCACTGAAAAAACATAAGAACTTGTTATTTACAACTAGGTGATTAAATTTGGCAAAGTTGAATTGGATAGGTTGTGTCACATTCTTAGGTACTTTACTAGCGGTTACTTTAAAAACAATGTGGGATTTACTATAGGATATATTTTAAATGTTGGAACTTATAATTTAAAAAATAGTCAAGTTACTATAGCATCACTTTCTTGAAGCATATTATATTACAACTACTAAGTATACAATACATAGTAATGATCTATAGTACATAATTTGTAAATTTACACAAGAGGTAGTCTAAAAAGAAGGGAAAGAACTTGGACAAAGAGCTTCTATTTTCTATTTGCAAATAGACAAAATAATAAACAATGTCTCATTTTGGGTTGTTATCTATTTGTTTGCTCCAACTAAGATTTGTGGTGGGTGTTTTTCAAGGATGCGTTGCATAAGTCATGCTTAGCCAATATAATAATATTTGTGGGATTTTCAATTTTTATGGTTTTTCTTCTATTGTACATGTATCATTCATTTGTATTAATTGTTTGATATATGATGTTTGTATATGTATTGTTTGTATGCTAGGGGAGGGCACTCTCACTACATTTGGGGTACCTACGTGTGGCGGAGTGATTTTTTGACCCCCTATTTACTTTTGAATAAACTATAATTTCATCCTAAAATTTTGAGCTTTGTTTAACAATGACTAAAGGTTTCTATTGACAAAAATTTCAATTCCAAATAACATAAGATATATTGTCTAGAAAGGGTTGAAAAATGAACTAAAATGGCATGTTCTCCAACTAAAATATTTATAGGCTCACATGAAGATGACTATTGCATCAATATTCAACCAAAATAAACTTTCAATAGAAAGCTATTCTATAGATTTTTTTTTCGTTTTTCAATTTATTTTATTTTATATAATAGGGTAGATGCAAGAAACAACAAACAATTTAGGGAGCGTTTTGCCAAAACTGTGATTTTTTGCGCTCAGTACTATGGGTACTATAGTACTACAAAACGGATCAATCTTAGCCGTTGATCTGAAAAATCAATAGCCAATAGTACTTTTGAGTACTTAATAATACTGAAACAATACTATTTGAAAAAAATGACAGTTTGTCACAAAAATAGATAAAATTAAGTATAAATTAATAATAATTAGAAAATCATGAATAAAAAAAACTAAAAATTGGCCATTTGTAAAGACTTGATAGTGATTACATTTCACTAAAAACTAGAAGTTGAAACCATCATGAATGTTTGGAGCACTATGCGCAAGGGACCCCTATTCGCATGCATGTTGAGGACAAAGAATTGTTTTTTTTTTAATTCTCTTTGGTGGATACATGCTCATCTAGTGTGGGAATAGCCTACAAAAAACTCAAGTGAACATCATAATTTTTGGATGCTCCACAATACTAAAAAACCCTAAACTGCAAAGTCTGACAAATTAGCTAAACAACAATTTAATCAAGGGATTTCTTTTTCAAAATTTCTCAAAAATAAGGAATCTAAGGACTTCCAAATTAGCCATCTCCAATAAAATTTCAAGTACATAAACTTCATTTCCCAAAAGATATGACAAATGGCAACTCTGTCATTCCAATTGTGACGCAAAATAGTACCAGTTTCTTGCATTCACCCAATATAGAGGTGTGAAAGTTATTTTCAGCTTTACAATGTATCTTTTAAAAAAAAAAAATTATAACTAATTACTATTAGCATAAAAAAAATATCAATAATTCAAAACATAAACTTTTAAAGTAGTGAAATCTATCCATAAATTGTTTTTTGAAAAAAAATAAAAATTTACGAATGTATTACTTGTATTACTTTTTCCGCCGCACGTAGGTTGCTAAAACGTGGGGAGTGTCCTCCCGAGTTTGTATGGGTTGTATTTAATGGTAATTAGAGTATTTATGTTGTACTAATCAATCCTAAAACCACATATAAATTTTTGAATTACAATGCCTCAATTTTCAATGTTGACTACCATAGGGTGTAGAAAAATGGGCAAAAAACAAAAGTAGAAAAAAATAGGGACATATCTATTGTGAAACAATAGCTAAATACCCCCTGTAAACTAGATTTTGCACTTCCACAAAACCTAGGAAACACTAGTATAGGGGTTCTTTGTTCTAGGGAAAGGTTTAATCAGTCTAGCGTATTATGACTAAAAGTCACTTACAAATAGATTTATACTTACAAGTTTAGAACAATATTATAGCACTCTTATTCCCAGGTAAAATTTGTTGGCCAGTCCATTACCAAAGTATGTATAAAGTACCGGTCCTATATAGTGTTCTAAGGGATGTCAAATCATTCCTTGTCAAATAAATCAGGTTTTGTCAAATGAATCTTATATAATGCATGCACTAGGACCTAATCACACAAGATAGTATTGATAATATGCTTCATTCATTATATGCTTATTTTATGTTTTTATGTCAAATATGTCCAGTCAATCTACAGCTAACGCGATCATGCAGGTATGACTAGCGTTTCCGTATTCTACGTCAAATGGGTCCTAGTTGCAATGTATGATGATGTCAAATAGTTCTTCTTGGTTAAATTATGTCAATTGAGTCCAAAACCACAAGGGTTAACATACAAACATAACATTGGTACAATTCACAATTGGACTAAACAATAGAACCTATGACCAATCACAATTCAAATATAATCCTAAGAACTTTAATACAATCATAATTAAACACCAAAGATTTTGAAAGTATAGACTTAGAACAATTCACATTTCATACAATTATGACTAATATTAGAATACACATAATCAATAAATTACCAAGACTAAAACTTTAAATAAAATTAATGACCAAGACTTACTTATAATAAATCATGTAAATTCTAAGAATAGACTTGATTAAATTACAACAAATCATTAAGGTTCCAAAACATGGAACAACTCAATAAATAAATAAATAAATAATTAACAACCAATAAGCAATATAATTAATTTAATTAATTAATTAATTATAAACTATTTTTTATTTTATTTTTTTAAAACTCGCAGCCAAAGCCTGCAGCTCAAAACCGTAGCACAGAACCAAGGCAACCCAAGCCCTAAAACCATGCAAAATTGACCCAAAACCATGAAAATAAATCTGAAGTTCAAAAACAGACCTTAAAACGCTGAAATTTGTAATTTAATGGCCAAATGACCTACAACCGCGGACTACATCCCCTATGACCGTGCGCCGCACCCTATCACCGTGGGGTCAAATCCCTAATCGGGATTCTCAGATTGCTGAAGCTTCGCAGCACCCTCCGACTGGTTACGAAACACAATTTTTTGATCGTTTTGATCCAATTTGTTGAAATTTGTTGTATATTCTTACTTGCTTAGTTGATTGGATCCACACAATCACATCGGCGATCAGAATTTGAAAGATCTCTTAAAATTTTGAGGATTGAAGGCCAGACCAGGTGCGGCAATTTTCGACTTGAATTTCGCAGCACACATCATCTTCTGATTCCGTTTTGATCAATGTGTGTATCTGCTGGGATTGTACCTTGGATTCATCGTGATATTCATCACGGATCCGCTTAGATTGACACCCTCTTATCTCTTATCCGCTGCATAAATCGATGGGTCTATGACGTCTCGAGGATTCGATCTAAAAATTTCGATTCTTCCATAGACTGATCGATTGACACGGTCTTCTCAAATTGAAAACGAGCACAAGGCAAGGCAAAGGAAATCGACCAGGAAGGGAAAAAAACTCACCAAGATTCTGATCTTCTTCCTCGACTAATTCCCGCACGCAACACTGATCTTCCAAGCTTTTTCTCAAATTTCTTCACACACAGGTCCTCCAATTAACATCAGCCCGGTCCAGATTTGCCAATGGGAACTCTCAGCACCAATTATTGATCTCCCTCACAGCTCAAAATCTCCTCGTAAATTTGACTGTACCGCTTCTCGGAATACTCCAGCCCAACAATTCTCCAGACACCATACAGCACAAGCGCATCGAGAAAACACAGAATTCGAAACATACACAAACTCCAATCTCTAATCTTCTCTCACAACTAAGCAATTCATAATACAATATAATAATCACAATTACAAAAATATATTAACATAAATTGGGTCTTACATACTTTGCCGTGAATTTCTTCACATTTCAGTTTTTTATAGTTTTCCCGAGAAAACGAATCGGTGTAATGATGAAGGGGTGTGACCTAAGTCACACCTCATTCATCCAAATGTTTTTATTTTTATTTTATTTATTTTCATCCATCCTAGCTTAATGACCTATTTACACTTATTTATGCATTTAGACTTTAATTTAAAGCTTCCTTTTACTTTTTCTCACTAAGGGGCCCCTAATAGGCTAAAATAGGCTAAATTCACTATTTTAAAAAAGTTTTTCTTTCTACACCCCCCCAAATAAAAAAATTTGACACACATCTACATGGATTATAAGGTATAGTGAAGTACTTAGAGGTACATTTTAACTAATCCCAAAAGATGAAAATTATTTCCAAGGAATAATATCCGTACCTTAAGTTAGATTGTTTGTTTTGTTTATTTGTTATAGTGAGAATCTGGAATTGTGTGTCCCCCAGTCATGTTCATGGTATTATTGGCAAGCTCTTTGTGAGGAGAGGTGCACATGCTTTGTTTCATGGTGTTTGGATCTACAATGTAAAAGTTATTTGAATTTCAAAGTTTTTCTAAACTAAAAAAAATAGAAAATTGCTTTTATTTTACTACTTTATATTATATTATATATTATATTGCGGCACAAGGCCCCGCACAAAGGCACATTAGTCTACACCTTAAAGTTAGGTTGTTTGTTTGTTTGTTTGTTTTGTTTGATATGCAAAGATCTAAGAAATTATGAGTCCCACTTTGATGTTCTTGGTATTGTTGGAAAGTTCTCTATAAAGAAGGCCACATGGACTTTGTTTGGTGACAATTGGACATATGGTGTGAAAGTTATTGAATTTCAAAGCTTTTACAAATTAGAAAATTGAATTAAATTATCTTTTATTTTGAAAAAATCATAAATTTTGTATCACATGTTCAAACGCCATGAAACAAAGCCCTTGCATTCCTTTGTGCACAAAACTTTCAATTTGTATCAAGAATGCAACCTCTCACACTGCAATAAAGGCCTTGCACTCCTTCTTACATAAAAGATATTGAATTTCAAAGTTTTTATAAAGTAAAGAATTAGAAAATTATTTTTACTTTTATTTTGGTAGTGGCAACGGCATAGGGCACACTAGTTTTAATCTAAATTTGACTAATGTGCCCTATGTTGTTGCCACAACCAAAAATAATAATTTTTTGATTTTTTAAACATTGAAAATAACTCAAAAATTCATAACTTTTACACCGTATGTCCAAATAGCACAAAACAAAGCCCATGCACTCTTCCTAGCCAAGGGCTTTTGAACAATACCAAGCAAGCAACTAGGGGATGCACGGTCTAGGATATCTCACCGTAACAAACAAACAAAACAAACAAACAACCTAACATCTTTTTAGTAAAATTTTACTTAAAAACTTACTTAAAAGACGATACTTAAAAGACGTGATGTCTAGGACACTACTTAAAACACCCCTTTCTCTTGTAGTGATGGATGAACGTGGTGTTTGGACATGTACCATGAAAGTTATGATTTTTCCAAAATAAAAGATAATTTAAATCTATTTTTGAAATTCAATAACTTTCACACCATATGTCCAAATGCCATGAGACAAAGTCTATGCATCCTTCCTTGCCAAGAGCTTTCCAACGGTACCAAGAACGCTGCAGGATGCCTCACAATTTCTGAGATCTTAGCATATCAAACAAAACAAACAACCTAACTTAAGGTATAGAATATAGTCAAAATAAAAGTAAAAGTCATTTTCTTGATTTTTTTTAATTCTTAAAAACTTTGAAATTTAATAACTTTCACACCATAGGTCCAAACTCCATGAAACAAATTAAGCCCGTGCACCTCTCTTTCCAAAGAGTTTTCTAATAGTACAAAGAACATGATTGGGGGATGCCCGGTCCAAGAAATCTCACCGTAACAAACAAAACAAAACAGCCTAACTTAATGGATGGATTAGCAAAGAAAAGCATATCTGAAAAATTGTTGCCAATTCTCAACAATCCAATATTGGGTCTCCCCAATTCTGGATCGACTCCTGGGACCTCGAATCCTTGGAACCTGGTATCCTTGGAACCAGGACTTGTCGCCTTACTATGCTTTTGCTGTCATTTCGCAGCTTTGTGTAAGGCAGTTCCTTCGTTGCGTTTGTCGCTGCAGCTTCCGACCCTGCGCAATCAATCTTCCCTTTCTGTATGATCTCACTCCTCACTGTACTCTTGTTAAGTTAGTTTGCTTGTTTTGAAGAAAAAAAAATTCTTCCCCCATTTATCTTGGAGAGCCTTTCTTTTGTTCTCCAATACTCTTTCCAACAGCGCTCTGTGTTTTTAAATAGTTTGCGTCGGTAGGGTTTGGAGGGTTTTGTACGGGATTCTCGTTTGTGTGTGGAGGCGATGCGGTTGTGGTAGGTTTCGAATTTCTTACTCGGAAGACTCGAATGTTCGAATGAAATTGTGTCTAATTTTAATTTGACCAGTTGTAGGTATGAGTTTTTTTTCCCATTCTTTTGAGCTTGAAGCTCTCGAAGGCTGTGCATGAATGTGCGATGTAAGTTAACTTATTAGCGAGGTGTGCTGGCAATCGTGAATCTGGTGTCTCCATCCGCGCTTAGAAATTTGTGTTGTGTTGGTTGCTGTGTCGTGGTCGGCTGGGAAGAGAGCGGTGGATATTAATCCTGTTGAGAGCTTCGGAGCTCATTTGAAGGGTGTTTTTGGAAGCTCACAATTGCGGATTGTTTACTTCTGGTATACTGTATGAGAACGAAATAGTAGTCTGCTGTTCTATGTTAGTGAGGTATGCGTTTCTGTTGTAGGATTTCCCGTCTGGATTGCATGTGGATCGCCTGCAGATTGGCGTGTGAGCAAGAATTTGGTTGTGCGTAACCCTTTGCGTGCCCTGATTTCTAGTTCCCTTCGCCTCTCCCCATTTCTTGAAGTCGACTTTATTGATTTTTTAGGGTTTGGGAAGGAACGAGAGAGGAGAATTTCTGGCGATGGCAGCCGCACTGAAAGAGCTCCAAGCGCAGCTAGAGAATCAGGCCGCCGCATTGAATAAAATTCAAAAAGGTTTCTGAAGCTACCTCTTGCTGTGACCTATTCTCTTTAATGGCGGTTCCTTCTGCTGGGGTTTTACAAACCAGGGTTTAGGGTTACTAGGACTAATTACGGTATTGTGCATCCTTCATTCATAATGCCTGCATTGATGGCTTCTGAAGTTCTGGATAGGTCGTATGGAAATTGACCTTTATTTAATCTATGTTATGGTGATCATATTTCTGTTTAATTCATCCTGTACGTTTCCTGAATCTGGCTTGTCGGTAATGGTATTCTGCCACAGATATAGGTAAGAATCATCAAGTGAGACGGCAGTATAGTGTACAACAAGGGGAGAACGAAATGGTGCAGAAGGTACACTGGTTCCCCTGTTTTCAAGCTGTGCAATAAAAGTGTACGTTACTTTTTTGAGATCATGGTGGTTGGACACCGAGCATTTGGAAATGCTGATATTGGCAATGCAGGAATTGGAGTTTTTGGATGATGATGCGAATGTGTTCAAGTTGATTGGCCCTGTTTTGGTGAAGCAAGATTTGGCTGAAGCGAAAGCTAATGTCAACAAGCGCCTGGAATACATCACCGCTGAGCTGTAAGATCTTTTCCTTATGTAATTCTCGTTGAATGAATCTACCGGAATCTACCAGCACCTGCAACTTAGTCAGTGGTATGGTTCTGTAGTGTTCGTGTTAATTTCTTGTCAGTGATTTGATACTGGTGATTACCTCATGTTTCACAGGCGACGCATGGATGTAACATTAAAGACGTTGGAAGAACAACAGAATGCCAAGAGGGATGAGGTACTTTCTCTCTTCTTTATTCAGTTGACTGTCGATTGATGATGCTGATTTTTTTTAGATATTAACCCTTGAAGGACCATGGAGTCTTGGTAAGAAAATGAGTGATTTGATTAATTAAAATGTACAAACTATAATTCCGATGGTGCCAAATTTTTACATCAGAATCAGTGCATAACATTGCATGTGTTGGTCAAAAATTAAATTGAATTGAACAAGAGAAAGTCTCTTCATGACCTACTCACCACTGCTAAAAAACACGCCTAATTTTAGGCCTCTTGGCCCTTTGGGGTTGGTTTGGAGATGAATGAATTTCTGGAGTTATGATTTTTGTGTTGGTCTTGCAAATCTTAGCTCCTAATGTTTTGCTGGAAGTTGTGACGAGCCTCAATGCCAATTTTTTCATTCGGTTGTGCCAGGTGATGAAATCACAACAGCGTATACAGGCTGCTCAGGCCGGAAAAGCCAAGTAGGAAATTCCATATAAGGTATCTGTCATCAGTGGTAGTTATTATCAGATTTGTTTACATGTCCAGTTTCTACTACCTTATAACTTGTCACCCAGGCAATCTAGTGCAGCAACAAACATCTGGTCATGGCTTAGTTGTGGTTTTCAAGAGCAGTTTGAACATCACTTTGAGGAGTGAACGATTGTTGTGAAACTGGTGTGGTTCCACCAGAAAAGTCTTCGTACTGAGTGTACTTCATAATTTTGTCCCGTAAGTGATTGATTTGCAGTCGCTTTACTTGAGTTTGTGCTGATGCAAGAGCTGTCTAAAATCTGAATAGGAGAACTCTCAGATGTGTGCTCAATTCTTGATTTGTTGATGATTCAAACATTGGAATAACTTCCTCAATTTCATCAAATTGGTCATAAAGGAGATTGTTTATTAAAGCTTCAAGTATCACTTCGGATGAATGAGAAGTTATTTGGACAAAACTTTGTCTTGAAGCATGTATTCTCAAAATATGGACTTTGGAAGTGTCGAGGGGGTAACCACTTTCTGAAAGAGAGAGATTAACCCTTAACACTTAGGGGACCAAAAGTGTCCTCACATAGTTTCAAGTCCAATTTAAAGTGTTGTAACTTTGCATCCAATGTCCAAATTCAATCAAACTTGTTGGGCAATTTCTGCTCTCTTCTAGTTTGTGGTAAAAACTTTAGATCAATCCAAGATGTACTGATTTTTTGAAAGCCATTGAAGTTTAGAGGTTCAATTTGAGTTCCCCAAATTACATTTGATGATTGCAACTTCAGGGGCTTGAATCTCCTTCATCCAATGTTTGTTTTCAATAAAAATTTGTTGAATTAGATTTCCTTTGAAGTCTATTTATTGTGGTAAATTTTTCATGTTAATATAAGTTGTCTTGAACGTTTGGGAGCAATTCGAAGTTGAAAATTTGGACATTTTTGGATTACAGGGAATTTCAATGTCTTGTTTCTTCTTCATATAGTGTCTGTTTCCAATATTAAAAAATTTGGGAAAGTTGTGTATACTAGTCTAGTTTGTGTGGTTAAAATTTCATATCAATCCAAAAAGTTGAGTGATTGAGAAACATTTTAGTAGGTGGTTCAGCTTTAGATGTGTTTTTTCCTCCAAATGTGTTGCTAGGAAAATTTCAGCACCCTTTTTTAACACTGAAACATTATAATCTTGCAATCTATGTGGCCAAATGACTCGAAATTTGATTTATGTCATCTACAACATGTACATTACAAGATTGTACAATTGAGATTTCTATACCTCAGTGATATTTAAATCTATAACATTTCAAACACAATAATGTTTTTGAACCCAAAAAATGTCTTGGGCTTCTAGGGGTTAGTTCCAACCATATATTATAATTGGCGTCAATTAAGAGTTGTTCATTTAACCCCTAATTGCCTAACAAACCATATATGATTGATCTAGAATTTAAGGTTTGTTTTGGTGTGAGTAGTTAAATTCATTTGACCATTTTCAAATTTTTTACGAATAGTATTGAATGTTGCCCATTGAAAACTTTTATTTTTCATATGTCTATATGTACCATTAGTGGAAGAATAAAGCTTGTGAATTTTACTTGATTTCCCAGTCTTGAGCAATGCTTGCCAATTTCACTTGATTTGAGATCTAGAAAATTGTACTTATCCATTTGCTTTGAAAATGGTCCTAATGGAAAGAGTAAAGTATTTTCATGATTTTCATTGTTGAAAATTTAAACATGTAAGTGTTGATTTGGAGTTATTTTCAATTTCTACTTATAAAAAGAAATTGCATTTCAATAATCAATAGAAAAAATGTCATGTTTTTTGTGACAAGCCTTGATTTTTTTTTATGCATTTTTTTTTATGTCTAAGTTGAGATTTAGTTGTTTTTATGTTTTTAATGTTCATTAGATCATTTGGATGTCATGAAAAACATAAAAACAGCTAAATGTCAACTTAGTCATCAAAAAAAATGCGTCAAAAAAACCCAGGGCTCGTCACAAAAAACATGGGTTTCTTCTAGTGAATTGTAAGGTGGATTGTGTAATGAGTTTGATACCTCATCATTTGAACTTAAGTTTTCTAGATGACTCGTGCATTTTAGTGTCCTAACACAATTTCTAGTTATTCATGGCACCTTTGATCCCCAAAAACTCTTATATGCAAATTTTCCAAACATTGTAGTGAGGGCGCCACAATAAAAATAGGATACATACATTTCTTTTGTTATAATCTCACAACTCCTATGCAATTTCACACTAGAAATTGATACTTACACTAATGAGCAAGCCCTTTAAACATCTATATGGTTAGATTTTGAAAAAAAAAAAAATTGCTTCATTAAGAATAATTATAAGTCTATGTTCTTTTTTCATAAGAAAAGCACATTCGGAAAGGCTTGGGCACTTAGGAGGTATCATAAGGTCCCATGAATGACTCTGAAGAGACAACATGAGTTACATCTAAATTACACACATTCTCAAACTTCCAAATTCCTTTCTATGTATGCTCCCATTTTGCAACTATACATGATTTTTCTATTTACTTTTTAGAGATGTAGTTGCATGCCTTCTATAAGTCATAAAAATTTAGATTACTTGTGAAGATTTAAAGTTATTGTGAAATTTAGAATAAATAGACAAAAATTCATATCAAACACAATTCTTGCTTAAAAAATCTGATTCTCTCCATGAACATCATATTGTAGAATATTGTGGTGCAAAAATATTTACCATAACATTTTAAAATTAGAAAACTATGGCTCCATTGCTCTTTGCACTACCATTGATGCCCCTCTAGGTTTTGGCATCTTGTTTTTCAAGCTTTAGAGACTTTGGCAATGGTAAATTTTACAAAAATATCATAGCCTAGGAAAAAAAAAGATCGATGGTATAAGGCTTAACCCTTTTGTTGTTGATGTTGTTTTTCATATATGTCCTCATCATAGAGCATCTAAAAGAATAGTTAGACCCTATATTCATCAATATAGAAACCCAAAGATCAAGACACCATGGTTGCAAAGTCGACTCTAGTCCATTAGTTTTTGTAAGTTCCATTGGTTGTCTTTTTAACTCTTTCATTTTTTTTAAATTCTAAATTTTTTTGGCCTAAAAGTTTGTTATGGAATTTCATTGCATTCCAAAGGTTCACACTGGTTCCTTCAAAAACTTTTCAACTCTTTCAATTAATAAAACATTAAAAAAAAATTTGCTTCAATTTTAGTCATGTGACTTCAAAATTCCATTGATTTTTGTCATGGATTCCAACATCCCCTATGTTTGCAAGTGGATTCTGTATTCATCAATACAAAAAACTCCAAAAGTCAGTTAAAAAATTAGTTTAACCAGTTCCAACCTAAATGTTGTCTCTTGAATTAATATTCTATAGGAATAGGCCTAAATCTCAAATTTCAATACAATATTCACTTATAAAAATTGGAATAGAAACTTGACTTGATAAATTTCATTTCATTAGTTAGACTTAAATTTTAAAAAGGTAATTTTTATGGCTAACTTTCAAATAAAGAAAAATGAGCATAAGTTGCCAAAATACACCTTCGATAGTGATCCATAATTGCCATTTTCTTAAGTAAGAAAGTGTTGAAATGAATAATTACCAATTTTTGAAAATTACTTTGTAGTATTTTAAGTTCATTCCAAGGGAGGCTTATATCAATAGAGAATTGATCTTTGGCTTCTAATTCCAATAAAGGAACAATTTCCAACTCAATTACTCAACACTCCAAATAGACATAATTCAACCTTGACAACATCAATCCAATAAACTCATGTATATCCATCAATTTTGACAATTGTAATTCTACTTTGATATAGACATAGTTACATAACAAGTACTCATAGATCCAATACAAATTCATGAATCACAAACACAAACAAATTCCAATAGGCAACTAAATTCTCTTAATCATTAATCCCAAAACAACAAAAATAACAGCCAACTTGGGCTAAACTCCACGCTTTCTTTGCCATGGGTCCAAACCAAAATGAGACTACCAAAGCCTAATAAGAGGCACATAGGTGGTTGCCAAAGTGACTTCCAACTTGGCCTTTCAATCTTCACAAACAACTCTTTTCACTTCAAACAATACCAATTTGGATTCACTATGTCTTTTGATATTACTTGGCACCAATTGGACTAATCGACCCACCTAAGTGGGGAAAAAAGAAAAGAAAATTCAAAGTTCAAAGTTTCAAAGCCTATAAGTAAATCTACATAAAGTCAAAAAATATCACAAGGGGGGAGTATCCAACACCACTAGTTGGAAATGGACTCAAGCAAACTCCCTGCCAAAAAATTGGATGGAAATCTATTTTTTCTCACCCTAGAGGTGTCCCTGAAATCATCCAAAGCCAATACAAAATGTCCTCACAATTGTTGTAGGGTTAAAAAGATAGAGGTAGTTGAATTTGGCCAACAAATATCTAAGTTGTGAGGATGGAAACTTCAAGATCTGTAGACTTAGGTTGTTCGCATTATGATGATTGCACCTAATTGAGACTTGTTTCTAAAATTGATTTGTATAGATTCTTGCCTAAAATGTGTAGATACTACTCTATTCATAGAAACTAGCTTATGGTCAATTTTTTGTTTCATCTATTTTTATCACTTTGAAAATGTATAGTTTATTTGTATGGTGTCTAAAAATTGCATGCCAAGAGAATCTAAAAACCCCATTTAACTTTCAACAAGACCAAGGAAATTTAAATATAAAACCCATGCTTAATTTTTGTAGGAAGAAAAATGGAATTGACATCTAACCCAAGTCGTTTCATATTTTTAGGACCTTCATGCAATTAGTTACAAATTTTTGAAATTGAAACACAGTGGCCACTATAAGCGACGACCTCTCGAAATGTACATTATTGGTACATTGGAGAAAGCAAAATGTACCTTTGTGTTAGTGGTCACTTTTAGAGGAGGGTTGCTTTTAGAGCACCCTACCTTAATTCACAAACAAACCAACTCACAACATTGTAGAAAATCAATTTCCTTGTACTACGCAAAACCAACACAACAAAGTTTGAATTGATAGAAAATTTGCACACAATGTTGTACTGCAATCCAAATTCATTCCCCCCATCAAATTTTTTTTGTTGCTACAAAGTTCGGAGTTCCTTTACAAATTAGTTGGCTCTCACAATTCACTTTCAAATTGCACTAATTGCACTAATTGCACTCACACATTGCTCTTACAAATTTTACAAATTTTCAGTGTTGTGAGAGTCAATGAATTTGTGTATGTTGTGAGAGTAAATGGAAGGTTGATGAATATTGTAGGTTCTTAGGCAACAATGGAGGTGCTTCTCAACAAAGATTGTTACACAATCTAACTTATGTGATGGCACCTTTGGTGGCCATATACATGAATTGTTATAAGATGCAAATCTACATTATTGATGGATTTTACTTTTCAATACTTTTGCTGGAGCTTGTAGCTAGAAAGGATTGAAGCATTCTTATCTTTGTACCATTGCTCTTATGACCATGCCAAATGCCAACTAGGCTCAACAATTGCAAGAGAACACAAGTATGAATGGCCAAATTCTTATATAGTTATAAATTAATCATTCAAAAGGTTGAAGATAAAGCTAAGTGCAGCCATACCTTTAAGTGGGTAATAGGATGATCATCATGGATACACTTTTTGTTGGTTTTGGGATAATTGGGTAGCATCTTCCAAAAATTCGTAACAAATTCTTACTTTGTCAAAAAGAATAAAAAAATTCAATTGCTCTCCCTATTTCTCATATTTGTCTGCATGTGGAAAATTTTAAAGATCTTTAGCAATGCCAACAAGGCAAATTGATCATTCTACATGTAATGGGTTGGTTACCTTAAGACATCTATAAGGTAAGTATATCTAATTGATTTTGTTATCTTCATTGTTTAATTTTTGTTGGATCTTGATGGAAGTCACAAGAGGATTCTAGAAAGGAATTACAATTTGGTACTGTTACTTTAGATGATAGTGATTTGATGTGTAGTGATTTTTTTGATACACAAAATTACTTTAGATGAATTTCCAAAGACTATGATTTGATTTGTGACAATTTTTTGACCATGGCAATTTTGGAGGGAAAATGAAAATATTTTGAGAAATGATTGAAAATCACCCAAAATTCTTCCAAAATAAGATGACATTGCCACATTTAGAAGAATTTACGTAAATTCGGATGAATAAATGATATGCAATCAATAATCTTCACATTTCTGGAAGGAAATAACATCATCACACCTTAAAAAGTAAAAACAAATTTCCTCAAGGGGCAGAGATATCTAAAATCTCAGGAATCTCTAGATTTGAGATACCCTGTGCTCTATACCTTTTGGGATACTAAATGTCAAAGATATATACTTATAATCTTGAAACACTCTAGATTTGAAATGCCTTGTGTACTGTACCCACCACGAGATTAAAATCTCTCCAGTATAAGGATACCTGAAATCTTGAAAAACTCTAAATTTGAGATCCTCTGTGCACGAGGCCACTAAAATCATTCCAGACCCAGAATATCTGAAATCTTCGAAATTTCTAGATTTGATAAACCATATACCCACCAATCTAGATTGTGAATGTGGCAAACAGCCAAAGCGTGACCAGCCGTCTTCTCCCTTGCGCACTGGCGGCAGCGCTTGACGCTAACGGACCCGAAGGCTGACTTCACCCGCCGACCGCAGTCAAACCTCCACGAAGACTTCAATCCCGTCTCCCAGTCCCTCGCAGTCGATCCCCACTGACGAAACTGACTATTCCTCGAACTCACAGATCGTCAGCCACCCCCGATCAATGCTTCCCCGTAGTCTCGCTGTAATATTCCTCCGAATCTTCTCATACGTCCCATGACTTTTGACGCCAACCTCTCAGACTCTCAGTCTGAGAGGTCTCGCACCTTAATTAGAGGACCTCGCATCCATTCCTGCTTCATTGCTCAAGCCCGGCCCACATTCAGGACACATATATACCCAACTTCAGTGTCAAGTGCCAATTGGGATACATACCCTAACTTCAGTGTCTAGTGCCAATTGCGCAATTCCCTGTAGAGTGCGTCAGCTGCTTGGGTTGCAGCTAGCTGAGCATGCGCTAGAAGAATTGTTGCGTATTGGTTTTGTGGTGGAGCTCGCTGGAAGATTGAGACGAATTAGGAGTTCTGAGCTTTTATTTTGTTCAATCGATCTACTCCAGCTCAGTGTGGAGTGATCGATTTTGTGCTTGGAGGTACATGGATTGGGTATATTGAAAATTGGATCAGTGATCGGGGTTGGATCGGGGTTGGGTTTATTGGATCCGAGCATTTGAGAGTTTTGGGTTTGTATTTTTTGAGGAGTCGATCGATCGACGCGTGAGTTGAGTAATTGAGATGGGAGCTGGGGCGGAGGGCGGAGGGCCAAGGAGAGAGGCGATTCAAGGTGCGGCAAGGGAAGAATTCGAAATGGAGAATGCAATGCAAGTGCTGCTGGAATCCAAACTGAAGATGTCGGTTGTGGAAGAGAAGAAAAATTGCAATGCTGCTGAGAACACCTTCCGAAGCAGTGAGCAACTTGCGCCCGTCACGCACACCAATTTGGCGTCTTTCATTCTGGAGAATGCAAATGGCAGATTCGCCGCCAACACCGCCATCGTCGATGGCACCAGTGGCACGCACTACTCCTACACCCAGGTACATCCTTCGCGGTTCTTGCTCGGAGCTTGTTTTTTCTGACATCAATCAAATGCAAGAGCACTGGTTTGTATTGACGATGCAATTATGTGTACTGCTGTATGCATTGTACAGGTGAGTGAATGGGTGAAGCGGACGGCAGCTGGACTCGTCGCAGTGGGAGTGACGCCCCGGGACGTGGTGCTGATGCTGTCGCCCAACAGCCCCGAGTTCGTGATCGTGTACTTGGCGATCGTCTCTCTCGGCGCGGTTGCCGCGCCGTCGAACCCCCTCAACACCGACGCTGACATCCAAAAACAGATCCTCCAGGCGAACGTGAAATTCGTGGTCACGGTCCCCGAGCTTCTCAAAAAGGTTTACAATTGCAACCTGCCGACAATCCTCATCGGTACGTAAGATTCGAGATGCATGAATCACTGTTCAATCAAACAACTTTAATTTCGTAATCCGTGGATCAAACAACTTTAATTCGCAACGCACTTGAATATTCTGTGAGCTCATATATCACCATTGCCACCTTTTGGATTCTCCAGGTGAGAAAGACGCCGTGTCCAGCAACTTGAACACGGCGATTACGCTTCTTTCCGAGCTTTGCAAAGATGTCGACGTCGCGGCAATGGAGTACCCCGTGAGCAATTGCAACCCCGACGACACATGCACGCTGCTCTTCTCCTCCGGCACTACAGGACTGAGCAAAGCAGTACAACTCTCCCACTACAACTTCATGGCGTCCGTGACGGCGTACAACACGCTGGAGCCCGGTCTTTCCACCAGCGCACGCGACGTCTGCCTGGCGATGATCCCCATGTACCACGTCTACGGCTTGGGCATCGTGATGCTCGCCACATTAGAGCGCGGCGCCAGCGTTGTCACCATGCGCCGCTACTCCCTGCCCTCGATGCTGCAGTACGTGGAAAGCTACAAAATCACGGTGGCGACGCTCGTCCCGCCCATCTACGTGGTGCTGGTGAAAAGCGCGGAGACGGTGGCGCAATACGACCTGTCGAGTTTGAAGATTTTGGCGACGGGTGCGGCGCCACTGCGAGCGGACACCATGATCGCTATTCAGAGTATGTTCCCGAGGTGTGTGATTCGACAGGGATACGGCATGACGGAGTGTCCGCTGATTTCGTTTAGTGTGGTGGCGAATGAGCGACGGCAGTGGGGGTCGGTGGGGCCGCTCGTGCCGGGGACGGAGGCGCGCATCGCGAATGTGCAAACGGGAGACGCGATGCCGGCGCTGGGCACGGGCGAAGTCTGGATTCGAGGGCCGCAAGTGATGAAAGGTAACGACGGGACGCTCACTATATAACGTTAATACCGTATTTCTAAACTCTGGGTCAACATCCAAACCCAAATTCACAGGAGAATTCTAAAATATCCGTCTACAGAATTTTTGAAAAATTCCATTGTCAATGTCCAGTGATGATAAAATAGGATACACAAGGATACACAAGGATACACAAGGAATGGAAATTGGACAGAAAAGGACATTTATCCTAAATTCATAGAATTCTCTGGAACAAACCACATTTGACAAAAATCAAGTAGAACTACTCCTAGGAAATTTAGCATTATATCATAAATTTGTCAATCAATGGGTCTTTCAGACTCACGGATTGACAAACAGTGTTTAGACACTCGCTCTGCGGATCGAAAAGTGATCAAATGATTTCCATTTTTTATTTCTTCTGTGATTACGTTTCGTCTCTGTGTGCTGAAACTGAAATCAATCTAATTTGAAGGGCGGATTGAAGACAGAACTCGAGCCAGGCAGTGGACGTGACCACTGCATTCAAAGCCCCCCAATAACTCCTTGAAATTCATTACATCAAGCATTGGAAGAAAAAGAATGAGAAATTTTCTTGGAGCTCGTCATCACCCTCTAATTTCGGTGTGAATTTTGGAATTCAATACAATTTATTGCGACTACCCCCACAGAGCTCAAACTGAAATGCGCATCATGTATCCCTGTTTCAGGTTATCTGAATAATCCGGAGCAAACATCGAGTACCATTGACGCGGAAGGGTGGATGCACACTGGCGATATGGGCTACATAGATACGCACGGTTACCTTTACATTGTCGACAGGTTGAAGGAGATGATCAAGTACAAGGCTCATCAGGTGATCTTTTCGTACTTAGATTAATTGACATCGCATCATGTTCTCTCACTTTCGATCTTTTCGGGACTAAATCAAGTTCCGTCGGGGATGAAACTAGTGGATTAATTTCATAGATGCGGTGTTCATGTCGTTTCTGTTGCTTGTATATTTCAGGTTGCACCAGGAGAGCTGGAGGCCGCGTTGTTGAAACATCCTCGCATTCTGGACGCCGCTGTCGTGCCGTAAGTTTGAGCTTAACTTGGACATGTCCCAAGCTAGAAAGACTGCGGAATGGACAATACTAAAATTATTATTAACCCTTTAAGAACAATGGGTTCATGATTGTAAATGACCATTTTGATTGATCATATTGTGGAATGAGAAATTTAAATGGGAAAAGTCTTTGTATCGTTGGATTAAGAGACGAGCATTTCTTGTGATGGTTCAAAGAAATAATTATTTGAGCAAATAAATAGTCTCATACAAACAAACTCTTCAAAAAGTGCTAAGAAAACATGAAGGCAAATTTGGGCTTTCTCGACCTCTATATTGGCCAGGGTTAATTATCATTGCTCCAGACCTCAGATAATTGAACGCGAATCTAACTCTTCTCCATTGCGAAACATATGGTGTCATGTTTGTACTAATTTCGGTAACTCATTTTTGTTTGTGCTTGAATGATGGTATTTGTGTGCAGGTTTCCAGATGAGGAAGCAGGGGAGCTTCCCATGGCCTTTGTGGTGAGCCGCGAGGAGCACGGTTTGACTGAATCTGACGTTATAAGCTTCGTTGGAAATATGGTCAGTACTCGCAACGCATCATTTAACACACACACCTCTTTCGTGTCACAGCCCTGCATGCCTTGAAATTTTCGATGAAGCCAGTAACATCGTGACAACCCTCGTGAGAATAAAGTATGTATATTCGAGAATGTGCTACTAAAGAGGCTTGATTGTGCTTTGAATCTTTATAAGACTTTCAACTCTAGGTTGCTGACTACTACTATTGATTTCCGCTTCGTCTGCAGGTGGCCCCGTATAAGAAGGTTCGCAAGGTGGAGTTTATCAATGCCATTCCCAAGTCACCCACTGGCAAAATCCTCCGGAAAGAGCTTGTTGTTAAGATTCGACTGCAATTGGAAGGTTCTCTCGAGATGGCATAGTCCTCTCAATTCATCACAGATACAGCACAGTCAATCCTGGCATTTTAGAAATTTGATTGAGGCACAATTTCTACAGCAGGCTTGTTCGATATCTGCAGTTTGATCGTGGTAGAAAATGACCTCATTCGCTCCTAGGATTGAAATTTATAGCATTGTTAAGTTAAAAAGCTCCCCCATAGTAAATGACTGCAGGTAGAAACTTTTGTAATTTTCAGACTTTTAATCTTAAGCAAAAGAGACAAGCAAGCTTCACTTGGCTCAACTACATTGTTCACAGTGCACAGGCCAACTACATTTTTCGCACCAGGGATTCAGTGGGAGCAGCCTGTGTAAATATTCTGGACAAAACCTGCTCACTGATCGTTGCAATGTCTTTGTGACGAAAGTATTGTCTCTGAAAACCTCAACTAGCTCAACTAGCTGATGCACGAGATGCATTATTTATGAATCAAAGCTAACTTGATGTAGCATATCAGCATGACACAATCCAGATGTGGAAGTCTGAAAACTGTACAATATTGATGGGTAGGGTAAATGGTCGAACCTCCAAACCCAGGTTGCAGCAAGAGCATGAAATAATTCTCTGTGAAACAATGAATTACGGACTACGAGACTGTCAGCACATGCTTCACGATGTATACAAAGAAAAACTCCTATCCACGGGCAACTGCCATTGTTGCTCCTTGCAAAGTAATCTCACTGAAGCTAGCTGAATGAGAAGTATACAAGTCATTCTGTTTCAAAGAAAGAAACAGGTATATAGCAGATATACTACTGGTGGTGGTGACCAATTACATTACATGAAAAGCAGTCTCAAAAGGAGGAACTTGAAAGCTTATTGCACACTGCAACCCTTTCTGGTTAGCTAGAATGAAGGAAATGTAACTTGTTCATAAACCAAAATATCCAATTCCGCGAATGCATGTTCTATAATCCTATCACACAATTGATAACACCTGCATAGTAGACAAGAAAAATACTACACCCCCACTATTCAGGATTGACTATCGTACAACCTTAAGTTCGAATTGTGCCTGTTCGAATCAAGCAAAGAAACTTGGGAAATTAAAGCCTTTAGAAAGACCTTCGTAAATTAGAGCTTCGCATCCTCGTCATCCTCGTCATGAGCATCGGTCTCGATTCAGAGGTTGTTCCCTTGTTACTATCTCCTATACCTTGAATGATGTTACTGCTACAAGACCTTGTTGACCGTCGTCCATTCGCAACTGCATCGTCAGAAACCTGAGATGGTAGCTGGTTGTCTCTGAGTAAGGTACCGGCCTTCGCCTTGCCTCGGAATCTACCCACCAGCCCACCAGCCAGCGCCCCATCACTGCTGAAGCCACCAGACTCTTCTTCATTGAGAATCAAATTGCTGTTGCTTCCAGACCTGCCTTTGACGACTTTGGAGCTGCGAGGTCCTTTGGTGACAGCTGAAAAATGGCAACCAGATAATTAAGCCCTCAATTTGACTTAAGTCCTCGAAGAGTTTTAGTAACACAATTCACAGAAGTCACTACCATAATACTAATAGGCTAGATGACGCAAAAGTAGAACCTTGTTGTGAGAATAAGATGCCGGGAGTGGCGAGGTATGGTTTTTTCACAATGAGGCAATACTTTCACGTTACAGTACAGAATGGTGGATCCTATTCAATCAAGCATCTTATTCTCATGACAAGAAACTGAGAAAGAACCTTGGATCCTTCTCAAGCATGGGTCTAAAGAGGACACTAAAATAGAATGCCAAAGCAAGACAAGATTTCTGGGATATAACCATGCTTACTGGTGTCGTTGCTTCTTGGGCTGTTTGGAAGGTCCATATTGGGGTTCCATATTCTTCAAATGATATTTACACAATTCAAATCAGGATGGTGGTTACCGACAAGTACCAATTAACCTAAGGATAATTTCAGTGCCACCAAGCAGATACTGCAGTAACCAAGAAAATTTCAGTGGAAAAAAAGTCCTGAGCACAGTTTAATATGATGTGAAGAGATCTTGGTTTAGCTCTGTTTACCTGATGCAAGTTTCGGGTCACCAACGGAGCTAGACCTCCGAGGCCGCAGTTCACGTAGACTTCCAGCCGTATTCGTACTGAAGCTGGTCTCTTGTACAACAACGTCATCCACCCCTGTTTCCGTTCGTTTTTTCCGTTGGTAAAACAGAAAAGGAGGCGGGGCATGGGCCGAAAACTCCAGCTCTGGTTCCATCGCCTCTTCCTCTACTTCGCTCTGATAATTGACACTGCACGTCTGACGGGACACTGCTGGGTCGATTACAGTGGGGCAGAAGCGTGCAGTTCGCTTCTTCTTTTTCTTCTTCCCCTTCACACGATCCCTACTGGGAGTAGTAGTTCTCTGCGAGCCTGCAGCAACCTCGTCGTGGGTAGTTAACAACTTCTCTTCATGCGGCATTTCATCCTCCAGGTGCTGATCAGATTCCTCTCCAGCCAGCTCCACCGTTTCTTTATCCTGTTCTAGTTGCTCTTGAACAACCTCAAGGTCCTCGTCAGGTGGAATTGTAGCACTTCTGTCCCTCTCCTCCAGATCAGCACCATTATTCGCAGCGACACAATCAATCTCCTGAAAGAAAAGTTGATCGGTGTCAAACGGTGAAGTAACTACTGGAAAAAATTGGTCGGAATTCGGGGTATCTGTAACCTGCTGAGGATGCGAAGTCTCAATCCTTCCTGTTGGCGAGGTAGATTCTTGATCAATATACACTGGTGACCCCTCTTTTGGTAGCGCCGTGTCAAATAAATCCTCCTGGGAGGATAAACACTCCTCTCTACTGCAGAGTGAAAACTCTCTTGTCTTTAGTCTTGGTGAAGAATCTCTCGGAGTAGTTTCGGGTGTAAGCTCGAACCGAAATGACATTTCAGGTGATGAATCTGACTTGGGGCTACTCTCATCCAGGTCTCTTTCGAACTGATATTCTGTGTCCAAGTGGAAATCTAAGTATGGTGCTGGGCTGACAACACGAGTTGACTTTTTGAATATGAAAGTACTGTACAGACCTGCTCGCAAACGTAACCACCTCAATAGCGTCAGTTATTTCCTAAGCTAGATGCTGACATTTTCGAGCTTGTGTACTCAGGATCCTGAATCAAATACATTGAAACGACGTACGAAGACGGCTTATGAAGAAGAATGAGAGTCCTATATATATCGAAGACGACTTCGTTGGCAATTAGTTTCTCCGATCTTTCGACCCCACAAATTTCAGAGAAAACTCTTCAGTTAACCCTAGAAGGATCAAGAGGCCCAAAGTAGACCTCACGCTTGTTCGAGAAATTTTGAGTAGGTCATTTGACAGCATTCTTTTGTCCTATTTATTTTTCGACCAACACATGCAATGTTCTTCACTGATTTTGTTGATCTTTAATAATTAACGACACGGAGTATGTGACTCATATCAAGTCGAAGAAATCGAATAACATGCACGTGTAAGACAGACTCAGGAAGAGGAGGAAGCCTACTCAATACATCTGTGGCAACCATGGAAAGTTTGCCTCGAGAATCGACCATCGGCTGGCCCTTCTGATCCAGCAGATTCTTACAACTGCTCTGCAAAGTTGAGGCGAAAGGAACCCTGCAGTGTACCTCAATTTCTCAGTACATGATACTAGTACATGCCCAACCTTAGCTTCGAATAATGGGCACCATTAGATGAAAATTCTTGAAGTTTGAAAGAAATAATTCGGCTACTGATGAAATATAAGGCCTAAGGTTTGAGAGATTCCTTTCACAGAAAATAAAAAATAAAAATACTGGGATTGATGTTCTTGAAGGGAATTTGCATAATGTGTTACCTGTAATCATCATAAAATTCGGTGAGGTTTTGAATCTCAACATACTCCAGGCCCACTTCTTCAGCAAGCCTACGCAACATTTTATCATTCACTTAGAAACCCTCATTCTTGGTGACACTGCCAACCATTGGAGAAATGCTTAGGAATATCGATTGACTTCTAGCCGAATAATTAGTCTGCAGGTCATACCTATGCTCTTGACCATAGAATTTCTTTGGTAATTGATGACAAATCGTGCTTGCAATGAAAGAGATGCAGAATTCATACTTCTAAAAGGATACTGAATCTTCGACAATCCTACAAGCTCACAAACATCGACTTTCCTGGGTAATCATTTATTGTTTTCTGAAGCAGCTTCCGGGATTTAGGAGCATTACCTACAAGGTCACGTCAATTATTCAGAATTATTGCAACTCGTCTATGAGAATGTTCCGGGTCTTGTTAGAGCCGTACCTGATGAAGCTAGGAAAGTGAACCAGCTGTTGCATCTGCGCGGGCAGACCATCTACGAAGCGTAATTGGTATTTAGACCCAAAAAACTGAAATCTGAAACACAGTCCCAGCTTTAGAAATCGATTTACTTTAAATTTTCTGGGAGCATACTTAGGCAAATTAGCACTCTGACTCATTTCTACGACCTGTAAGGCTATCACCAACGTAATTCATCTTCAGATGTGAGCTGCGCATCCTGTTGATTGGACAGCTGCGTCTCCTAATTCTTGCGAACACTTCAGCAAAGGAAAAAAAACTGCGAAAAATCCAAGTTAAACTTGAGTTACGTCAAGATCCTATACATGCTGTTAAAGAGAAATAAGCACGGGCAGCCCACCGGTCATCCTCAAACGTAATGGTATAGAGCGGGCTCCGAACACGAGGCAGAGTACCATTAACACGTAAGGAACCCACTTTCATTGCTTCCTCGACAGCTTTTTGATATTTGTACCTGTATCAGTATCACCAACCCGGATAAGTCCCTTATTAGTATTCAATTTTAATATCTAAATTTCCGTCGTCAAACTCAAACACGAAGCACTATATGAAACGCTCCCACTGGTTCATTCTTTATCAAACGGAGTGACTCCCTTGAAATCTTCTGAAACTACGTTCAGAACCATCATAATTATACCGTAAGAGACTAATAGCTTTTTCACAGACACTTCATCTCAAGTAGATACAGACCAGATAGTCGAAGAATCTGGAGTCGTTCCAAAAAAGTAGCCCCCCGGCTTAAGAAGTGACACAACGTTCCTCAGTAACAGCCGTACCATATCCTCACTCGCAAAGTAATCCTGCAAAAGATGTGCATACTGACAGAGTGAGAAACGAAAAAATGACACAATGAAAACATTGCTTTCGTTGAACAAGCTTTTCAGGAATGAACCAAAATTGTTAACGATAATAAAGTAGAAATGTCGTTTATGTCGTTTTTAAATAACCAGAGAGTTGAGCTTCGGAATTTGAAAAAGGAGTCACGGGGCACCTGTAGGTGTGCAAAGCAAGTAACAACGTCAACAGGTAGCCCTGCACCCTGCAATATTTCCAAATTTCCCTGGCCATGAAAAATGCAGAAACTCAGTTGTTTGGTGGAGAAGAATCACCCTCCACAGTTCCGCCCTATGAACCTGGAACTCTCTGCTTTCATGTCGCTGATAGGAGAGAACAGAAAACAATAAACTTCCCAAATCTTGCTTTAAAAGTCAAAGGGCATTGGAAGACAATCTACTTCAAACTAGACATCAAGTTGAGATATGGAGTCCCAGGCGAGGTAGAGCTCCAGAATTTTGGGTGAATTTCTCACAGTGCAAGGATCGAGCTCTTGAAACGTGGCGGGGAAAGGTCGACAGTGCTTCTCCCACTGCTCCTTCGCTTCCTCCAAAGCTGATGCTGATAAATCTACGCCATGCAACACAAAGTACATGACAAAGCGATTCTTCAAGGACAATCGTCCCCAGGTTTCTCATCTCTAGATCAGCAAGTGGTTCAAGACGATTCTTAACGATATCTGGTAACCACATTCTGATTCCTGAAGAATTTCAAACCGCATAATGCACAAGCTCATTGACAGAGTATTTCGGTGAAGATCAATATCCTCTATACTGACCAACCAAGTTTGAGGATCTACTGCATAAACTGTGCATAACATGCACTCAATACCAGAGATTGAAAATTAAGCTAGGTACCAATGCCGATGTAGTTTCCAATTTCTGCTTGTGCCCAATTTGCCGTATCCGTCCCCCGACCACAGAAGAGGTCACACACCTGCAAGGATGAAACGAGTCATCATGGACTGTCGGTTACACTGACTTTCAAATCATGAAACAAGGCAGTAAAACATGATGCAAAACGTTATAATTTCATTTTGACATGAAGGTAATTACGAAAATAAACTTAAAAGACACTGAAGACAGAAATATTGTCTGTTACATTAAACCCCTCTTGATGTGTCGCGCCACCCCCTCTAACGACACTGCCCGGGGTGGATAAATGGGCTTCTAAAAACACTCACATAGGCATTGACGCAGGGATACGTTTAGCATGATGCTCGCAACAAGAGAAGGGAAACATGGGAATGTAAGAGGCTCACAGCTGCGCCTGGTGATACCAATTGCTGCAACAAAGCTCGTTTGACAAACTCATGCAATCGGCCGTGGAGACCCGATGTGCCCCACCCTCCCACCATGGACGACGACCCCAGCGTCATGGGCGCCAGATTGACTACGCCTCCGCGAACTCCATGAGAATGCACCATCTCCACGGACCTCTAGGCCATATAGAACCTCTTCAGCGCGTGACCCGCTTCGTGGTTCGCCGCGATTTTGGATCTAAGAGCAAGCAACGCTGATCGAATATTTCAATTTGGGAATCAATCCGCCAACGATCGATCGCAATGTGAGTTACGGAGGTGAGGCACCCAATTCAAGCGAAGTAGGGTTATGGTGTGATCACGCCGATCGAAGGAACAGTGTAAGACAGAATTCGGACATGACTGATAGACCCCTGCACACAACCAATTCGTAATTGCCACATGTTTCGATCACTCAGTCAACTCAGGCGCTTGCCTCCAAGTGAAGCCAACTCCGAGGTGATCCCGTTTGCTGGTTAATGCTGGAGATTGGGTTGTCCAGAAACATATAATCTCGAAGAGTTTTTTCTTTAATCGGTGCTCACGAATTACAAATTGCTCGATCGCCATGAACAGACGAAGTAACAAGAGTGATAGGGAATTAAGCAGAGCTTGACCAACCGTGAACACTTAACCCCCAAATTAAGACCTACTTGAGACGTCCTTTGAGGATGCTTGAGGATGCTTCGAAAAGCAGCACTTGAAAAGTGTACCAAACCAAGAAGATGAGTAGAAAACGTTCTCTCTTCGGCTGTAACGACAATCTTAATTCATAAAGCCGGCGTTCGCGCCAATTTTAGACGCAAACTACCTCTGTAAGTGCAGTAGAACCCGCAGTGAAGATCATTTCACTTTCGCTTTCTCGTGACCTGGCATGGCACTGCAACGACAACGAAAGAACTGAGAAGCACTACTGTCAAGAATATCATGGACTGACCTGCCCCTCAGAATCGGCAGCTTTTGCTCCGTTTGCAAAGCGCATCATATCAAGATGATTACAGTCGTTCATGACATCGAAAATCCTCACCACGACGTAGTTGGCAAAGGAACCCCCAGCTCCGACCTCATCGCTGCACGTGAAATCGCACAAACTCGTAAACCTAAACTCATCTTAGACTTACTAGAGAAGCACTTGCTGGCTCGCAATGTTGGACATCCCAAGTTCTCCATCGCCGGGAGCTCCACCAGCATCACTACACACAAAAAAATTACCAACGTCTACGAATTCGAGCCACTCACGGATCTAATTGGTCTGAATTGACGAAGAAATCCAAGGAGTCGGGTTCAATCAGCATTACCCCTGACCGCCACTCATTTACATAACCCATCACCGAAAGTTTCCAGAGTAACGTAGCCTACCTTCCTTCGTCAAGAATTCGACTACAAGCAGATCAAATCCCTCTCCGAAGCAGGAGCTGCTGCATTTCTCTCAGTAATGGTTATAATTCCTTAAAAGGTGCGCTTCTATCCACCTGCTGATCTAATTCACAACAACGACACCGCCATGCTCCTAATCCGACCTTACGAGAGTCAAAAACAGAGCAGGCAGAACCCGTGACGAACAAGTTTCGTTCTCCTTCTTTTGGGGACCTTCTTCCAGAGCTTTTTTGAATTGCATCCCGGCGCACGTCAATTGGCATTTAGTGTGGCAAAATTCGGCGGGGATGCATTCATTTCAGTTTCGATCGCAACCTGTCACTGTTTTCTACAGGAGAGCACTCAGGCTGTCGCTATCGCGCATTCTCGCCATGAGCGCCATCGCCACGGCACGGCACACAAGTCATCATTCTCAGAGATCTTCGAGAGCTTCCCACTCCTCACCATGATGACTGCTGCGCCGACTTGGCGATGGTGAATGCAGCTGCTCACGTACTCCCTACTACTCCTACTCCTACAAACACGACGGCTTGGATTCCACTTTAATATATCATCATCACCTTCGCAATTTCGAACTGTACGTGGAATGTGTGCATCACAATAGCTTGTACTGAATCCTACAATGGCTTGGTTGATAGTTTCTTGGCACTAAAAGTGGAGAATTGGGTGGCCAGCAAGCTCTGACTTGTGCATTGACTCTGCATATAAACTTTTGATTCTATAAACTTCTTTGTCTCTATTACTAAATGAGTTTGGTTTTCATTTGGTTTGTTGAAAGAGCTAACTCTAGAGGACACTAACGAGGTTGCATCCCTCGTTCGTCAAGATGGACAATGGGGAAGAAGAGAGCTCGCATATACTTTGACACTTCAACTTCCCTCACACATTGAATATCATTACCTCCTCCAAATTCAAACTACAACTTCAAATATGCAAGCCAAGGTTTTCAATAGGGAAGTTTGAAATAGATCATATATGACTCCCAAACTTCACCCCTATTCACTTGACACAAACAACAAAGAGTTGGATGACAAGCTAGCTATAGGGCATTCTCCATACAAACTCCTTCTCCAACTTCAAAATGCATGCCAAAATGTTCAATAGGGAAGTCAATAGACCTTCCATGATTCTCTACTCCATCCCCATTCACTTGACACAAACAACAAAGAGTTAGATGACAAGCTCTAAAACATTCCGCACACAAGCATCGTCATCTTCAATCCACCTCTTCGTCTCCATTGCTTAATGAATCCACTAAATTTTCAACCACTTTGTTGCAACCAAACCACCATACTCTGAGAAAGCCACATGCACCTATTCATTGCCTGGTGCGCAGTTCAACAGATCCTTGTCTGACTGAAAGCTTGTACACCGTTGTGTGCAAACCAGACAATCTAGAGTGAGTGAGCGAGCTTGCGGAATCGTCACATATCCTGTTTGAGTGAGACACATGATTCCTAGAGCCGTGTGCATTGATGATTTGTCACAAGATTGGCATGGGCATTATATATATACATCAACTGCAATGGAACAGAATGGATTTGGCATGGATTGAAATAAGTTTAGAGGCAAAACAAACGTACCTAACGACAATCGATCAATGTGTATATGCACGCAAGATGATCACCAAATAATCTGTTTCTAGATTGAAAATCTTCAGCCAGCATCTGTATGTGGTTTGTGGTCCTCCCAGCAGCAGCAACAGCAGCAACAGCCATGGCCCATTTGAGTGCTGCCACCATTTCCCAACCTCTTCATTTGGCGCCTTCTGCTGCTACTGAGGAGTATGAGTCCATTCAGAATTTCTGACTGATGAGACGGAAAGTGTTCCTTGCAATTCCAACTATTAACTTCCGCGAGTTTAATACCTGCCAAGGCTTTGCCGTCACTGTCTTGATGGTTAATTTTGATTGCTGTAAGTATCTTAAGTTAGTGCACACCCATTGTAAGAACCAGTACCAGCAGCAGCAGCAACTTACAGCACCAAGCCATAGAGGGCCTTGGGAGAAAAAATAAACAGCCTGGGCCATACAGTGACACTTGGGACCCTCGGGGACCTGCCTTGGGATAAAATTAATGTAAAAATCGGCCTCCAATTTTTGTGGTTGGTTGATTTTGTATTTCTTGACCTCTCTGACATTGATTATGGTCTTTGTTTTCAAGAAATATGAATTTCAAATTTTTCAAATTGTGTCATCCGTTGTAGATAATACGTAAGAAACATGGATTTCTCCTATATGAGCATAATTATAGTTTGAACACTTGATTTTCCTTGGTCCAAACGAAGTGGCTGAAAATGGAGAGTATATGGCACCATTGAAGCAATCCCCAAAATTGTCAATGTAATCAATAGTGAAGAGAGTGGAGACAATGGCATTGCACTAGCCTATTTCATTAGTTACCCAAACATTTTTATCCACTCACCCAAAAGCCCCTACCATTGCATTTAAAATGGAAAATGGGGAGAAAAAGCCCAAGAATATTGTTGGCTAGGTAACAAGCATTGTGTGAGTAAAGCTTGGTTTTAGGGTGTCAATTAAACCAAAAAATAATAATTACAAATATGAAACATTAGAGAACAAATTGTTTTAGAAACTTACACTAGTTGTTGCAATCCTAGCTAGAAGTATCCCTTTCTAGCTAACGTCCATCACACACACTCATCATCATCTTTCCTTGAAAGCTTAGCACATGCTAATGATACTTGGTAATGAGAAAACTAATAAATGTAGCACTCTACCAAGGCCAAAGGAAATCAAGCTAAGAAGCCAAAGAGAAGGGAATAAAGGTAGTGATAAAGGACACAAAACTTAAAGAACTTTGTAGGGGGAAAACACAAGGCTTGGAATAAAGCATGATCATAGCAATGCATTTCATAAACACCTAAAATCTACAAGGAATAGCAAGGTATAGAATTAAAAAAAAGTTGATAAAAGAGTGTAGAAGGCTTGGAATATGTAATGGGAAAGAAAAGAAGAAGAAGAAGGGATATGGTGCCAATATAGAGCACCATCAATCTTAGGATCTTGTCATCCATAGTTATATCATCATCAATTAGCTAGGCAACTTTGTCATGTCTCTCAAAGAATTGAGGTCATAAAAACTTGGAATTCATCTAGCAACATCACAACCCTTCAACTAGGCGCTATCAAAATATAGGCACCATTTTTATGCATTGAGCTAATTTTTTTGAATTGAAATCTTTTTGCAATAATCTAACTACTATAATCTTTTAGTACACCAATAGAAAGTTGGTCTTAGAGAACCAATAAGAGCTCTAGAGCTTAATGCCCATGCAGGCCTTAGGCACAAATTCTATTGCTCTCATTGATGCTCCGCAACCAATTTTCTACTAGTGGTAATATAGCTAAAGCATCACACATTATATGTCCAATTCATTCCACATCAATGCATTTTTTGTGTAGAAATACACAAAATCTTCTATTTGTAAAAAAAAAATAGAAAAACATCAATTTTTGTGGAGTTTCAAGTTTAAGATGTTACAATGGCAGTTTGTACAATTAATTATAGCTATTGTATCATTTGTCATGGATCTAGACAATTAATATATGAATGTACACTTATTACCGTACATGGTAGTTGAGGTCAGCCAAAATTATTTCTGAAAATAAAAGCTAAATTTTTTGGGATATAATTTTTTGGTAAAAAAAATGGTATGAGAAAAAAACAAATCTTTCTATTTTTAATCATTTGCTGACTTTAATTAATTATTTGAAAGGAAATATTGCACTTGACTATCTAATACAATATGCTTGGTTATGATTAGTGTATGAGCAAAGATTGATTGGGAAACAATTCTTCATTAATTATTTGGGTATGAGATTCAAATTGCTTCATGATGATGAAAAATTTCCTCTCAATAGACAAATAGATTTAAGATTGATAAAATGCCCATTGGCATTAAGCAATTCCAACATGACAATCTCACGTTGCGTATACACGTCTCCAAAACAATAATCTTTACACTACACTTTGATAATTTTAACAAAAGATGACAATCACAAATGTAAGGAGAATGGACAATTCCACAATGATGATCTATGCACTAAAATTAGAAGTTTCAAGATTATAAGAAATATAAATATTTAAGGTAAAGACCAAATGATTTCTGAGATGGAATAAGACAACTTTAAACCATTGATTTTGAAATAGAATTAGATACATCCAATGTGATATACTTTGAGATGGATTTAGGGAGCTTCAAGAGGATTTTTTTTTATAGATGAATGATTTTAGACAAAACCAAATATTGAATACTAAAAGTAAAGATAGGTTTGAAAAAAACTTCTTCCAAGAATAGCTTTTAGGAACTTTTTTTTAGTTGTGGAAAGTTCTTAGGAACCTCATATAAAAATAGATTTTAAGAAATCTACTTGAACATGAAAGGTTCTTGGAAACATATTAAGTCCTCGAAGGATTTTCTTAATTTTATATTCTAATTAAAATATTGAATGCTATCACTATAATATGTAGTCACCTTTGTTGTAAAATGAAACTCATAGTAAAGACAAACTTGCTTTATTGGATTGTCTTATCTTTTATGGCTAATTGGTTGAACTCATTACTTAACTATGATGGTTTCAACCTTGTTATTTTGTTTGAATTAAGGTAACCAAGTTCTTTAGAATTATTGTTTATTGGAGTAAATCATTTTTTTTCAATGAAAATTTAGTTGCGTGGTATAGAAGGTTTGTTACACTTGCAATTATTATTAGAGATAACCATCAAGTATGAAAAGCAATGTATGTATAGGGATTGAAACTTAAAAGCATGCCATAAGGTAAACCAGCCCATGACAGGCCAAGTGCCTAATACAGACACCTACTACCCTCCATTACAGTCCATTTCAGATTTTTGCTGCTATGACTTAATTAGGTTGGTTAGTGGCCCACATTAGTGTATTAGGTGATTGTGATAGAATTAGTAATGACTGTCATAGGACACTTACATGTTGTGAATGTAAACTCATCATAAAGAGTTTTTTTTTTATTCCTTTATGTGATGGCCACATTAAAAAATCTTGTGGTTGTGTTAGGAAATCTGAAGATTGCATTAGGTGGTAAGATGACCATCATGGAGACATATTTTGTTGATTTCAGGTAGTCTACAGACTGTTTTGGAAAAATACTTAAGAAATTCATAAAAAATTCCTACATTGTCCAAAAACTAAAATTTTAACTGCTTCTTTCATTTCTCAAAGTTGTCTTTGCATAAACAAAAATCTGATTTTATTTTGCTAATGGAAACATACCAAATCAGTCATTCTGCCTGTCATGGGCTGGTTTACCTTATGCAAGGCCATATATGATTGAACTTCAAATCTACATGATTGAACATGAATAGCCATCAATTGGTCATAGTCTCTCTAGTATTAAAACCAACCAGTCAATCTCTAATAGTCTCCAACAAGTGGATCAACTTTCCTTTATACAACTTTTTGCCTCACACTTCTCTTCAACGGCTTTGTAGACTTGATAGTTGGTAATAGAAAAGACAAACTAAGTACAATACCCCCCATAATTTCTATCTGCTTAAACACCCTACTCTCATTATTTTTCTACTTGTCTTCAAGTTATGTCTTCTCCAAAGATAATAACTGAAATTTTAATATAAATTTGATTATAAAAAAGAGCATATCTAAAAAAATTGTTGACAAATCTCAACAATCCCCTTAGAATAACACTTAAAATAAAAAATCATACTGTATTTGTCATATTAAAGTCAATTAAAATAACTTCTACAATATAATTTTACTTAAGATAATTTACCTTTTAATTGTAACTTACAAATTTGATGTCGAGGTTTATAAAATTATATACTCTTAAAATTAATAACTAGGCTAACAAACAAAAGATCTTTCAATGATTATAAATTTGGTGGTATTGATGCAAAGGTAAAATTAACTTTATATAATATAGGAAGACCCATTCCCAAAGAAATTCCTTTCCAAACAACTAGATATGGGCCTATTACACACACGCATTCAACCTAAATTGACCAATCTTAAGTAATTGAGATTTGGGACATATGAATGAAATAGTGGCCATATCCACAACTTTGAGTGACAATAATAAAGTGAAAAATTAACTACACTAGGAACTTCTACCTTTTTGGTGTTAAATCATTACAAAAACTAACTTCCTTAATGCAATGAATAGAGAAAATGTGGCAATCATTTTAGTTGAATAATATAACTATTACGGATGCATTTTAGATTGTTTTTTTGGTATCCTAGTGACTCTTAAACTTTTTGTGCTAAGGTGGGTACCCCTAAAATTAAACCTCGTCTAAAACCACCATCATCACTTTGTGTACTGTACATCTCCAAAATCAATATGTATTTATATTGAAGAAGTAGTTTTAGAGCATCTACCCCAAAAAAACTTGACCCTTCATAATTTTTGCATACAATTTTTTTTTGTGAGTTAGAACTTTTTTTCATTTTCTAACAACAAATTATAAAAATTTGACCAATCTAATAATAGTAACTATGCATGAGTAAAAAAAGTAATGCTTTTGGATGTCCCTACCTCATACACTTTAAAAATTTATAGCAAATTCATACCATGTTTGAATACATAAATCTCTATTGCTACCACCTTTTCTTATGTTTGTTTATTTCATTTAATCCCTAAATGCCCAAGGCACCATTTATTGGTAAAGACTAAACTTTAATGTTAAAAAATAGAATTTTATCAAAGTATTATGTTGGAAAATTATATATTTTTTAATACCCTTTAAAGTCCATTTTAATCATCCAAATTCCAATTTTGAAAAAAATTGTTCATGATTTTTCTAATGAAGATTTTTTTGCAAGGGTGTCCATTGCAAATCTTACTTTTTTTTAGTATCAGAGACTTTGAGAAATGAGCCTCAAATACATTGGATCTTGGGGGGGAAATCACATTGGAAATTCATGAAAAAAATTGTAGAGTAGATTTTGAAAAGTCATCAGTTTTCTATGGTTGTGCATGTTATGTCCTTGAACCTCATATTTACGGGGGTGCTATTTTGTGAGCCTTGGAGCGGGAGCCCAAGAGCTGTGAGCCTGTGAGCCTCCGATTTTAGAATTTTTGGAAGGGAATTTTTTGGATTAGGACCTATTACCGTGGATTAGAATGAGGGTGTTCTGGAGGCTGATTTTGAAAAAAATTATGGAAATGGAAAATTCTTGATAACAAAATACAACAAGGAATATTATATATATTAAGAGATTTTTTGAAAGGTCAAGGATTTGGAACTTTCAAAAAATTCAAATTTAAAAAAAAAAATCTGTTATTTTTATTAATACTAATATTATTATTTCACAACTCCATCACCCTAGAAACTCCTCTTGATATCTAGTGGTCCTTTGGATTTGAAGCTCTGAAAATTTTTATTTTTATTTTTTCAAATTTTTTTTCCATGACTTTGTCACATCTAGAAACCCCTCTCGGTACCGAGAGATCCCTCAGGGATTTCAGAGTGTGGGACTCAAAAAAATAAAAATAAATATTTTTTTTCTATTTTTTTTTCAAAAATATTTTCTATTTTTTTCTGACTTCATTACTTCTACAAACTTATCTTGGTACCGAAGGAACTATTGGAGACTTTCAGATTTGACACTCTCAAAAAAGAATTTAAAATAATAAAAAATATATATATAATAATTAATTTTTCTCCGACTTTGGCACCCTCATACCCCTTTTGGTACTGAGATATCTTTTGCGTGTGTTAGGGTTTGTGACCCTCAAATTAAATAATAATTACTTTTTATTTTTTATTTATTTTGCTTGTTGAAAGTCCCAAACTCCAAACTTCTGAAAGTTGCAAAAAAATTAAAAAATTAAAAAAAAAGTGTTGATTTTTTTTTTTTTTTTTTTTATAAAAGTCCCAAACTCCCAAACCCACAAGGCGTCTCTCTATACCGAGAGTTTTTTTTGAGGTGACAAAGTTGAATTTAAGAAATAAATAAAAATAAAAAAATTTAATTTTTAAATTTTGGTTGGAAGTCCCAAATCCCAAACCCTACTAGACGTCTCTGTACCAAGAGGGGTTTTGGAGGGTAACAAAATTGCAACAAAAAATTAAAAACAAAACAAAAAAATACTCATTTTGGGTTGAAAGTTCCAAACTTCAAACCCTGTCAAAGGGTCTCTCGGTACCGAGAAACCCCTTGCGGAGTTTGGGGATTGGGAATCTCAGGGGAAAATAATAAAAAAAGACATTTTTTTAAATTATTGAAAATTATTGAATTTGTTTTGCGACTTCATCACCCCCCAAAAAACCCTCTCGGTACAGAGAGACCCTTAGCAAGGTTTGGAGTTTGGATTTTTCAACCAAATTTTTATTTTTTTTCAACTTTTTTGGCAACTTTGCCACCTCAAAAAACCCTCTCGGTACAGAGAGACCCTTGGCTGGATTTGGGGGTTTGAGACTTTCAATTAAAAAAAAAAAAAAAAAAAAATTTAGAAAAAAAAAAAAAATCTTTTTCTCTTAAGTTTTCTTTTTGGGACTTTGTCACCCCAAGAAACCCTTCTTGGTTTGAAGAGACCTCTTGCGGAGTTGAAAATTTAGGACTCTCAAAAAAATTTAAACTAAAAAAAAAAAAAAAAAAAAAAAAGTGTTTTTTATTGTATTTTTTCTACAACTTAATCACCCCAAGATATCCCTTTCAGTATTAATAAATCCCTTGTGGGGTTTTGGATTTGGGACTCTTAAAAAAAAGAATAATTAAAAGATTTTACTTTATTTTTATTTTTTCCTTATCACAACTTTGTAACCCCTTAAAACCCTATTTCGTTACCAAAGGACTCCTTATGGAATCTAGAGTTTCATACTCTCAAAATTAAAAATTAAAAACTAAAAAAAATCTATTATTTGTTTGTTTCCACGACTTCGTCATCTCAAGAATCCTCTTGCAAATTTTGGAGGAGGGGACTTTGAAAGCACTTTCTTTTTTATAATTTTCAAATTTTCTTTTTGAATGTGTGAATGTGTCACAACTCCATCACCTCCAAAAAAAACTTTAGGCATTAAGAAGTCCCTTTGGAGGTTTGGAAGGTAAGACATTCTAAAAACAAAATTGTTTTTACGAGATGGTGTTTACTACATGAGCCCTCTATCAATTGTCCAAAATATTTGTTTTCCTTTGGAATTTTTTCAAAAGCTTGACCATGAACAAACATTTTCACAAGAAGAACAAAAATAGGCCTCGAGGTGGATTAAAGTTGTTGTCTGTCAACGTGCCAAGCCAAGCACGGTACATATGCCAGCAAGGCCCCACGGTCATAGGTCCATGGTCATAGGGATAAAAATCAAAATCAAAATTTTGAAATGTCTTCATTTTTTCTTTGTTAGCTTCAAAAATTTCAAGTTTTTTTCAATTGATGCTCTAGGCTCACAAAACGTACGCTCACAGCTCCTAAGCTCATGCTTTTATGCTCACAAACTAGCGTCATTGCTCATATTTATTTCATAACCTCAATTCTAGATTTGACATGAAAAAAGGAACACAAAGACTTCAAATCACTTTTGGAGTTTTGATACCCTCTTGATTGAACATTATAATCTTTCAATCCATGAGTGATATTGTTGTGTTTTCTTTTCCTATGTAATCTTTAGCACATTGAATTTGTATAGTTAAAATTTCCAAAAAAATGATAAAACTTATCAAAATTTGGTCTTGTTGTTTAATTTTGAGCAAACTCTATGATGCTCGAAAAGGTCTTGCGTTGGATATTTAGGGATTTAAATATTAAATAAACTCATCCCATAAAGGCAAGACAACCATTTTGTCTACAATAGAGCAAAACAATCAGAAAGGCTAATAGTCACAAAAAGCTACAAGTAAGAAATTAGGAGTCTAGCCCCACAAGAGCATCGACATTGTGCCACTCCTTGGCTAGCACACCCAAGAGCACACCATACAACGTTTGGCAAGCTCATGATGGCAAATTTATATGGCAATGACTCCCTCCCCGACGGTGACACAACAAGTTGGCTTAGCATGTTTGAAAAAATCAAGAATATCATTCAAGTTCTCATCATTCTTTGAGCATCCACTTCCCCTAGCTTTTCCATAATTTTTTTTTTTCTAACATCAACAAAATCAACAAGAATTCTTTGCTTTGCTTTAAGGTAGGAATACCATAAACAATAAAAGTAAGCATTTCAACTTGTAGGATATGGGAAATTCCTTGAGAAATTGAGCTCAATATGTGCAAAAACAAGTATGAGGAAAAATGCAAAAAAAAAAATGTTTTTTTTTCCAAGAACAAATATTTTATGCTATATAAATGTGGATTCTTCATTTGGACCCCATTCTTGTCTTATAGGTTCCCCTAAAATGGCTACCTTTGGAACTTGTTTCTAATCAAGTGTGAGCCAATCAAATGTGAGCCAATCGGATCTTTGGTTTTAGGACAACCTACCTTTCATCCCGCCTATCATTAGAGGGACAATAACTATTATTGGTATTCCTACCTTAGGGGATGGTGAATAGACACTAGTAGAAAATCTGAAATTTCTGTCATTTTGGATGCGTTGTTTTGGACAAAATCTAACAGAAATTTGTTGAAAACAACAAATTTCTGTTAGATTTTGTCCAAAACAACGCGTCCAAAATGACAGAAATTTCAGATTTTCTACTATCTAGATGATTAGGCCCAAAAACTTGGTACAAAAATTGGTATTTTTGTTGAACCTGACCCAGACACTCATTTGTGATTGGCGTGACCACGGTGGGTTTGTTTTGAAGACCGTTGCCATCAGTGATCCCAGAATGGGTTCAAGATAATTAGCCAAATGTGCATTTTTGGAAGATTTTTTTTGAATTCACACTAAGGGCATGAAAAAATTAAGTAGAAACTGAGCAAAATTTAACCAGTTTTGGGATTGTTGGCTGCCATCCTGCCGGGAGATTGGGGTGGATTGACCCCCTCGCTCAGCCTTACCAAGGGTGCATGTAAAAAAAAGCCCCCTATTTTGGGCCGTTCTAGGGAATACTCTTGACCTCTCGTGACTAATTTGGGGTCTGTGATCTAAAAAATTAATTAAAAACTTGCAAAATAAATTCATGTGCGAAAAATAAATAATTCCAGGGTTTGCCCGCAGGGCCGAGTGAGGGGGTCAATCCCCCCCCCTGCCGGGACAGGTCGTCATTCCAGGAGGTGACAATGCTCTAAGCGCAGGTCGGTAACAAATTAAAAAGAAGGGTTCACTTGAATGGTTGTACCTTGCTTTTACTTTCTTTTTTTCAACTTATGAACAGACTGATGAGATTGTTCCTGTCTTTTGTCACATTTGTTGTGGCATGCTATGACAAGTGATAGCAAAGCTCCTCAATCCTGTCATACTAAATTTATATTTCTAGTTTTATTAAAGAAAAGTACAGAATTTTTTATATTATGAGAACTTGAATGAATTCAATGATAAATGTAAATTAGATTTTACCGTACATGTTATTTTAGACTAGAATAATATCATATTCTTTTTTCTAGAGTATTTGTCATTAGGGCAAGAAATAAACTTTATATTCCTAAACCTTGTAACTCAAATCCACTTAGTTACTTAGCTTTAAAAAATAAATAATTTGACAACATTAATTAGACGATAAAATTGCACAAGGCTTCGCAAAGAATCTAGAGAGTCGGTTAATCCCTAAACGTCGGAAACTATGTTTTCACCAAAACTGCTCCCAAACTGCCCTTGCATTTACAAGCACCAAATTTTAGATTAAAAACATTTCTGAACAAATGTAACCATAGGATCTTGTAGTAAAATAGTTAGAAAAGATGTGGAAAGAATTTCAAAAAATTTCACCGTGTAGATTGCAAGATATTAACGTTTGAAGTGACAGAAATCCTTTTTTTACCCTGTGAAAATACGGGCAGCTGCACTTCACAAGGTCACATTTGTATGAAATTTTTTCCAAAATGGTGGTTACTCTTTGGATTCATTCTTCAAGTCAAGGTGTCTACATGCTTGAAATTTTTTAGATAATTTGGAATTGTACAACATATAGGAAAAAAATAATAAGTAGAGAGAAGTAGATAATGATTTAAAATACTAAGTTGTAAACAATTTATTTATAGAATTGAAAAATTCCAATCCCAATGGTTGTAATGTTGTAATAAACAATACACACCTAATATTTTTATTTTTTTTCCAAAAATATTTAAAATTGAGTTAAATAAAGGACTTCAAAGTTTATTTTAGAGTAGAGATTCTATAACTACCCACAAACTAACCCAAACTAAAATTATTCCTCATAACTTTCATCTCATTAATCAAAATGAAATGATTCAAAGCTTACCACACATATAAAAATTTAGAGAATCAATTTCAAATTTTTATTTTTTTAAGAAGTGATTTTCAAAGAAGTTTTTTTTCTTGGGCTGCCCGGGCTGCATGGTGAACATTGAAAATTACATATCATGCAATAACTTCTGAACCATGTAGTCAAAAATTATGAAAATTGTTGGGTCTTCAAGCTACTCCTTGTCCCCATATTGTGTGAAATTTTCAAAGAAGAAGAAGAAGAACTCCGTCTGTAGTGAGCTACCCAAAATCGCTATGTTGCCAAAAAACGTTGTTTGGATGTTTAGGGGTTAAAATCTTAAGTGCAAACAATCATTAAGGTAGAAGCACCACTTATTCATGATTTTCAAATCTCAAAGGTAGCTACACAATAAAATGATGTGCGCTTGATAGGAAATGGTTTAGGAAAGCATCAAAATTGGTTTTGTATTTTTTTGAGCTTGTATGAATATAATACAAATTTGTGGAAGCAAGTGCATAGATGCACCTACTATGGACAATAGACTAACACAAAAGTAAACATGGAAACACCCAAAAACAATAGACCATAAGCGTGTATCACACTCATTTTATTGGACAATGCAAAATCCACCTCCATCATTGTAACACATTTATGTAAAGTCATTGGATCCACTTGAGTGTTACTAGGTGGCAATAAACAACTCTTATTACATTTGGGTATTCCTACTTTAATAGCAATCACATATCTATGTTTTGCAAATTTGCTATTCAAAATCTAAAACCATGAACCTTTCATTTGGTCTAATGAATATATTACATTGCCATTTGGACTCTTTTTCTTATTATTTAATAAGAAAGTGCTAGCAGTAGTGCTCCAAAAATTCACCAATCATAGATGCGAGGAAACTAATAAGCATTTACCAAAAAAGAAAACAAAAGATCTTGCATTGGTAGATGGTAGAGATTTGCACAATCCAACGGAGGAACCCATTCCAGCCTTAGATGGAAATTTGAACCACCCCAAAATTTGTCCTCATTAATTTCTTAGGGCCGTAAGGTTTAGTGCCAAAACTATGCCACCTAAGGTAACACATAGGATGAGTTGTAGTTCTAGCTTGGCCCTAATATAAAGCCCTTGGGTTAAATTTGGAAAAATTGAGTGATCATATTGGTTCAAATCTGAAGAGTTTGGGCTGGCTTTCAATCCGGCCCCAAGCATAAATTGAGCCTAAACATGTGCATAAAAATGTGCAGCAATATAATGGATAGAGTGGCTTGACTATCTCAACTTCAAGTCATTTAGATTATTTTTAGATTTTACATGAGACCCTTATCTTGCAAAATTTTGTTTGATAATTTTTGAGGCACTTAATTGTCTAAGGACAAGACCTTTCACCAAGCCTTTTTTTTTACTTTTTGAAAAAGTGCTAGGATGTCAATCATTTAAAATTTGATAATTAAAACATTTTATTTCTACATTCATCCATCTTTTGGAACCAAAACCACTTTTTAATCATATTCATCAACTTTTTCATCCAAATTTGGCGACTTCATCCACAAATTTATTAAAAATGGAATTTTTTTGGCAAAAAAGATTACTTTTATCTCACGAAAAGTAGAAATTTATTTTGAAATGGTGCAATGTGGACCCATTGTGCCAAAAAAGAAAGGGTTGCCATCACCCAAGGCACTTGGCTAAAATATTCTGATTTATGGACCAATAGATACATTCTTCATTTCTACAAAATAATCTTGAAAGTCATCCATCAACCATTTTTGGCCTTAGGTTAATCTTTTTAAGGTTAATTTTTTTACAAGCAATTGAAATCAATCAACCGAGATAGCTAATCAAATTGTTGCCAGTTTCCACCCTTAGTATACAACCTCTTTTACATTAGATGCATACAATTTTGACATCTTCTCAATACAAGCAAACATTGCATACAAGCAAACATTGGCCTCTCGACTTGGACAACCATAGTGTGAAGTGGCCCTTAGAGTACATTATTTTTCTAAAATTACAATGTGGAAGTATGTCAAGTGGTTGACTAAGCAAAATTACATTGACTCTAGTTCAAAACTACATTTGCAAAAATGAGGTCATAGATTTATAGAACACAAAAATTTGAAAAAATCCCCGCACAAAGAGAACCTCATTTCAAATCCATTCCAACAAGTTTTACTCAAAAAATGTTAGTATTTATTTGTAATTGAATTTAGAAGGAATAATGAAATTGTTCTTTCAAAATTTATAAAAAAAAAATATTTATTGATAGCATTGATGAATCTAACCATACGGATGGAATCTGAAACTCAAAACCTATGACTTTTATTCATAAATTAATTTCAAAATATTCTTCCAAATAGTACTTTTTAATGATTTATCCCAAATCGTCAATTTGGGAGAAGACTCTTGGAGTCTCGACGTTTAGGGGTTTAAAGTTATCGCTCTTTAAAAGCTTTGGAAATAATATACTTTAGAACTACCCTCAAAACTTTCTAAATAAGAGAAAAATGGCCGGGGTGAACTGACCCACTTGCTCGTCCTCAAAAGAAAACCCTGAATTTTTTTTAAATTTCCCATGCATGATAAAATTTTCAATTTTTGAATTCATATTTGCAATCAGAGGCCCCAAATTAGCTAGGAGAGATGTAGAGCTTACATTTTTCTGGGCACAAAATAGAGGTCTTTTTTTTTCTTGCACCCCCTGGATTGACTTATTAGGGGGACGAGCAAGGGGGTCAGTTCACCCCGACCAGAAAAACAAGAAAAACTTACTCCATAGTCCATAACATAAACATTTTAAAATCTTGGAATTGATAGATAATTGAAACCAAGCACTTATAATTTATTTTTTAGAAAATTAATCTCTCCAAGTCAAGTGGTCAAGTTTACACACAAACTGACCACTAATTGTCCAAAAAACAAGATTGTTCATAACTTTCTCATAACAAATCCAAATGGAATGAATCAAATCTTTCCATATAGACAAAAACATAATCTATAAGGGAAAAAAATTCCAAAAAAATAATTTTAATTTTAGTTTTTTTTTGCTGCCCCTTGTCCTTTGTTTTGAGCTTATTTGGACATAACTTTTGTTCCCAGGCAGAGAACAAAATCTCGATTCCTGGACATGGAGAGCTCCTCTAAACAGAACTCAGCATCAACAGTGCTGCCTTTTAACAAAGTAAATGAATTCATAGTCACTCTTGAATTCAAAGGCTTCAGTTTCTCCCTTTGACTCCCTTTTACTCGCATTACACAAGGACAGGAATTCCCCTTTTCGTCTGCCTTCCACGCCTACTGTAGAGGAGGTGAGAGGCCTTCAATTCCTCAAGAAAAAACATCTACATATTCATGAATCCTCCTTGAATTGAAACAGCATGGAGAATTTGACAGGGGCTCATGCAAAAGGGCTCCAGAGGCACATAATGTCTGTCTGCCCATCAACGTAACGCGCTTCAGATCACTTAAGCAAAGCATCAGGTATGAAAACCGTGGATCCTGCTGTTTTACGCCCTTCAAGATCGTCTTGCCCTTTGGCAACCTGAGAAAGTGGATAGGTTGCATGCAAGCGGATTTTGAGCACTCCGTTTGCAATATTTGCAAATAAGTCACTGGAGGCCTCTTCCAGCTCCTCTCGTGTCGCGGTGTAGTGCAGCACTGAAGGTCTGGTGAGGTATAAGGCTTTCGCACCTAAGGAAGATAGATCGACAGGTGGAGGAGCTCCAGAAGCTTGCCCAAACGTTACAAGCAGTCCTCGGCGAGCCAAACAATCCAATGAATCCTGAACATGTTGAATGGAGACACTCAGTAAGTAAGACACTCAGGAGCTACAAAACAATGGAATCTGTACACAGCTGAATTGGAAATCATGAGAAAGTATCCAATGAACACGTACAGCCGATCCAACATCTCATTCTAGAGATTGAAGTTGGGATCACTCATCCATTTCCACTGTAGACTCAAATTTAAAAAACGAAGCAAATCGGTGAAGAGAAGTTCTATCGGTACATGGAGCTAGAAAGAATCTAAACAATTGTGCACATGGGTTTGCAAGGACTGTAAGGAGCTTGACATTTGTGTCGAAAAGGAATCCAGATTCTTCTTCACAAACAACTCCTCAAGAACACTATGCACATCTAGGACAAACAAATAACTTTCCAGACGTCAAATGGTTTTACCTGAAAAGTATCTTTGCCGACCGAGTCATAGACTACCGAAACACCGGCTCCATTGGTAATCTCCTTCACTCTCTGCACAAGATTCTTGTCAGAGTACAAAATTACGTGATGTGCACCGTCCGCTTTGGCCATCTTCGCTTTCTCCTCCGTAGATACACACCCAATGACAGTTGCACCTAGGCTGCTGGCCCACTGCACCATCAGCGAACCAAGTCCACCAGCGGCTGCGTGAATGAGAATTGTTTGCCCCTTTTCAACCTGATGACATCCACTCTCAAGAATTAGCCCCAAGATAATGCTAATAATGCAACAAGAAGGTCCATTCAGACCTTTCACGTACATTAAGCTCTCCAAACCCCTAGAGAAACCATAGATATGATACTGATGAGGTAAAAAGTAGTGTTCCGTAGAGAGGTGAAAATCCCGATTTCGTAAACGCAGAGATCGAGGCACAAGCTCAAGAGACCTTAAAAACTTTGTGGAGTAAAATTTGAGCTGTAATTCCTTTGAAAAAGATGGCAGCAGCAGTGACATCGTCCACTCCGTCAGGTATCTTCACTAGTTTCGCAGACGCTATTAACCTCTCTTCGGAGTAGGAGCCAATCGAACCTGTATGCATGGATGTGTAATCAGCTTTGAAGTCTCTGATCCTAAGGTAGGTGACCCCAAACCGAGACAAAATCCAAGACGTGATAACCACTTTCGCATTACAAGGAAAGTGCAAAGTCTCTAAAATCGTCATAAGCTTCAAAAGTACCCAACAGTGCAAATGTGCAGAACCAATAGTCCGAATCGAAACATTTCGTGAGTCAAGGACGTCCAATTTAGCGGTACTCTAGTGTCCACATTCGGATTCTTGTCATTTCAACTTTGGAAATCCATAGAACCTTGTCGGAGTGTCGAAAGTAATCCCAAAGCGACTTGCAATGTAAGTCTCTTTCATTTGCAGACACTCTATATAATCTTACTTTTGCAGCCCATATCCTCGCTCAGGTGGTTGGATTCAAGCGCCACTTAAATGGTAGATTCCAGTAGCGCAGAAACATCAAGAATTATCATTACAAAAGAGATGAATTTAAAGAAAAAGTAAGGGTCACTGTTAATTGCAGCACAATTGAGCTTCCAAAACTTGACGTTGACAGAGCGAGGTCGATATTATACCTCCATAGCAAACCCTGTCTCCAACACGAACTTCTGTAACATCCGACGCCACTTCTTCCACAACACCAGCGGCCTCCATGCCTGTGCGGATTATGGTATCTCCCATTGTCAATGTCATTACCGAATGATCACAAAAGAAAGAAATTAGAAATACAAAAAATAGACAGAATCAAGATCCTGGGATACGAGATCAATGCAAATACCTGGAATAAAGGGAAACTGCGCTTTGTACAAGCCTCTTCTAGTGGTGGTATCGATCATGTTCAAGCCAATTGCGGTATGCTTCACCCTGGCTTGTCCAGGGCCGGGCTTTCCAACCTCCACATCCTCAAATTTCAATTTCTGTCATCACAAGGGAAAAATAAACTTCAGAAATCGAGCTACCGACGGCAAACCCCAAACCCCCAAAAACTACTTTGCAATCTCGCATAATTAACTTGATCCTTTCCTCAATGCTCAAATTGAATTTTCTCTCTGAAATTGTCTTTTCTTCCAAGTTGAGAAATTCGAAATGCAGGAAAGAGATGCACGCATACTCACGTCGGTTCCACCCACTTCGGAGACTCTCACCACCTTCACCATGGCTGTCCTAGACTGCGCGATAGATCAATTCTCAAACTCCAAAGCTGATACAGCAACACACCCCAATTATAATCAATCCCTAGCTCTGGATCGATCGATCACAAATGATGAATAGACAGCAACACACCCAATTTATACAGGTCGTTCGAAAACTGATGATCTGATCGAAGTATCAACTAACCCACTGCTTTGAAAGTACATCGCGAGAGCTAGAAGCGAAGAGATTGCGGGGCAAGCAATGCCTGAGCAGCAGCGCTGGCAACTTCTTCCGAAAGCACTCCGTCTCTAACTGAAGAGTCCATCTCCTGATCCCATAAAGTCAAGTTCTCCATCGAATGGTCGGATAGGGCATGCACGTGCCGAAGTTGAAAATTCAAGTCAGATTCTCATTCTGAGGGGTCCACGTCACCTCACACCATTCACATGATGACATGTGGCATTTAATAACAATGAATGATGGCTTATTTTATGCCAAATCTGAACCTCATGCAGAAAATCTAAGCTTGAAAGCTGAAAGGGGAGAAATGTATCATGGAGTAACATGGGGGATGTGCTTTCAAAATGGGCCAAAGTTGTCAAAAACTTGAGCAATTTGTTTGGTCGTTTTTTTCTTGAAGTTGAATAGAATGTTACCATTCATTAGATGAGATTTCCGGGTCCCAGAGGGCTGATTCAGGGCCGTTTCCGGTGTTGTTCCCCTAGCAGTGAATGCCGCTGTCAAATTTAATTTTTTTTTTTTTTTTTTTTTTAAATTAATCTTCAAGTGCAAAAAAAAAGAGATTTTTTTTTTTTTTTTTTTTTGTAATGACTTGGCAGTCTTCATGCCACGTCAAACAGCTACCGCACTGGGCTAGGAACGCCATTTCGGTGATTTCAGCACTTGGGAACTCACGGCCCTTTGCAGGAGTTGAATCCCATCTAATGTGGGATCTTGTAATTCACATTGGAAGTTATATGTTCAATATTCTTCTACTTATGAAGAAAAGTACTATAATTGTGTAAGGTATGAGTAAAGATAACATTTATGTTATCAAATTTGTTTAGACTAATAAATATAAAGTTGAAAATTTGGCTACTTGTAATTTTTTTTTCTTAAATAAACTAGTTTTATTAATTGTGTTGGTGTAGTGAAAAATCAAATCACAAACATTGAAACTTACAAACATGTTGGTGACCACCAATTTCTCCTATGCTATGCCATTGAAACTTAAGAAGGGATTGTCAATTGGACAACTAGCTTCTCTTGTAAGGCTTCAAAAAACCTATAAGAAGTATATGACTGCAACCTTTTATACATTCAAACCTCCAAAATACAATATTGTATTATCTACCATGGTAATTGATTCTAGTTTTGAAATCTAGTATTTCTATGGATAATAAATGATTTTGCTTTGAAGATTTGACTACAAAAATCTCGAATGAAAGATGTTAGCATTTGTTAACTTGTTTATTCATTGAAAGACACAAAATCTTTCTTGTAGTTTGGCTCTTACCACCATGTCTATGCATAGTTTTTGTACCACTACTGTAGCACTTGGACACATTGTGTGTACTTTTAATGAACTTACATTAGATAAAATAAATGGACACGTCTACCAAGGTGGGGCTAGAGGAGAAGATAATTGTACTATTAATTTTGTTGAATAGAAGGATTGATGCATTCCATGGGATTCAACCTTTGAAAGGGCCGTTTCAAGCTAATTCTCGTTGCTCGAACCAGCCTGTGTTGCCAGATTAAAAAATAATTTAAAAATAATTTAAAAAATAGAAAAAACAAAATTTTAAATTAAAATTTTAAAATTTTAAAATTTTAAAAAATTAAATTTTTTTTTTTAATAATTGCTAATGTGGTCGTCTCAGCAATTATTAGCATTACAAATCAACATCATGTGTGGCAGAGTTCTTAACGTTTGGGAACGCATGGGAACTCGTAGCCCTCTATTTCACCATAATCCCATCTAATGGTTTCTTGAGTACCCTATAAGAACATTCAAAGGTCATTTTTTGTTCTAAAAGGTTGATTAGCATAATTTGATTTTCTAAGTTTGTTATGAAGGAAATGCAAATTGACTATAAAAAAAATCTTCAATTCTATAAGTAAAAAGATTAAATTATAAATTTTAGTCCCTAGAATTTACTTGACAAACCTTATTTGCAACTTCCATAAACAGCCCCAAATGTTCAAGCTTCGAAAAACGATAGTTCTAAGGTAGGAAATTAAAAGGTCTAACCCAAACCCTATTCTATACTTCACTAGATACTTTCTCCCACCTCTAATTAGAATATGTACATTATTTTGATCAAATCTAGACATATCTATACTATTAAAATAGACAGTTTGTTCGTATGTTTTGTAATGTACATCATGATCTCCTAAAATGCAGTGTATGTGTGCAATAGAGAGTTTACAATGTTCTAATTGATGGGGTCAAAGATATTGAATATGGAAATTTTATAAATTAGAAAATGGTTTTTATTGGAGCATGCATGGTACCATTGGAAAAGCCCTCAATGAGAAGGTGTGTACAAAAGAGAGTTTATAGTGTTGTGATTGATGGGGAGAAAGATATTGAAATTTTGGTGTTTTAATCTCAAGATAAATTACAAAATTGGATGAAAATTACAAAATTGGTTGCAAAGAGCCATCAAACCATCAAGTTGTAGCCATCAAGCTATAAACACTTTGGCTACAACAACATTAAGCCGATACTTTTATTCTATGTTTGCCAATATTGTACTTCTAAAAGGATTGAAAAATGCATGAAAAGAGATGAACTCCCAAATTTTGTTGACTATGTTTTCACCAAAAATGCTCCAAAACTGCCATTTCTAGGACAAGTATCAAATTAAAAATAAATAAATCATCTTTAGATATATGTAACCATAAGACCTCATAGTATGTTGGTTTGAGAAGATGTTAAAAAAAATTCAGAATTTTTCACCATGTAGATTGCAAGATATTAGTGTTTGAAGTGACAAAAATCCTTTTTTTGGCCTTGCAAAAAAACGGTCAGCTACATTTCACAAGATCACATCCATATGAAAAATGTCCAAAATGGTGGTTATTCTTTGGATTCCTACTTCAAGGCAAGTTGGCTATATGCTTGAAAATTTTTAGATCATTTGGAATTGTACAACATGTAGGAAAAAAATAATAAGTAGAAAGAAGTAGAGAAGGATTTAAAATACTAAATTGTTAAGAATTTAGTTATGGAATTGAAAAATGCCAATCCAAATGGTTGTAATGTTGTATTAAACAATCTACATCTAATGTTCTTATTTTTTCCAAAAATATTTAAAATTGAGTTAAATAAAGGACTTCAAAATTTGTCTTAGAAGAGATTCTATAACTACCAACAAAATACCCAAAATTAAAACTCCTCATAACTTTCATCTCATCAATCAAAATGGAATGATTCAAAGCTTTCTATATACGTATAAATCTAGAGAATCAATTTCAAATTTATATTTCTTAAAATAGTGATTAAATTTATTTTTTCTATCTAAGTTGCCCACCAAGCAAAGAAAACTACATATCATACAACAACTTTTTAACTATGTAGTCAAAAGTTATGAAAATTGTTGGGACTTAAAGCTACTCCTAAAGTACATGTTTAGTGAAAATTTCAAAGAAAAATAAATAAAAACTCCATTTGTGGTGAGCTGCTACAAATTGCTATGTTGCCAAAAAATGCAGTTTGGGCATTTAGGGGTTAAAGAGGGCTTAGCTGTCACCTTTGTAGCAATTGCAAATGACATATTGATGGTTGTGGCAACAATCACTAAAAAGCACACTTAGGTAACTCAGCCTATGACAAGCCACATTTGGAGTAGTCCAATGCATGCCCATATTTTCTTCAGATGTACATGTGTCTTCTGAAATATACTCCACAAGAACTTTTTGGCCTACATTAGGTTGCTCCAAACTTGACCTATCATAAACTGAGTTACCTTAGTCTAACTCTACATAAACATTCTTTGCATTCTTCAGTAACCACACTATTTTGAATATCTTTCTATTCTTCCTTTCTATCTCATCTCATATCTTTTTTAAACTTACATGTCATAATAATTGTGGAGCTGCTGCTGCTTTGAAGTACTCGTCTATATAAATAATTCATAGAAACCTAAAAACAGTTTGACAACCACCTATAAAGGGAAAACCAACCCTTCTTTGCAAGGCTTCAAAAATCCATGTACCTACTTTGGGTTATTACCTTTACGTGCACTATAATTTGAAATTAAAACTTCTAATGAAATTTTGATTGGTTTTACTATAATTATTCTTTACCCTCATTTCCGCCGGTGGTCAACATGCTAACCCGACGCGGGTCTCCCCGATGAAGGCACGTGGATGGAGATCTGGATCGACACCTGGGACCTCGAATCCTTGAGACCTGGGAAACTTGAGACCTCGAGCATCAGGACTTTTTGCAGACCATCCTTCTGCTGTCATTGTGCAGCTCTGTCTAGTGTAAGGCAGTTCCTTCGTTGCGTTTGTCGCTGCAGCTTCCGACCCTGCGCAATCAATCTTCCCTTTCTGTATGATCTCGCTCCTCACTGTACTCTTGTTAAGTTAGTTTGCTTGTTTTGAGGAAAAGAATATTCTCCCCCGCATTTATCATGGAGAGCGCGTCTCAGCCTCTCTTTTGATCTCCAATACGTACTCTTTCCAGCAGCTAGCGCGCTTTGTGTTTTTAAATAGTTTGCGTCGGTAGGGTTTGAAGGGTTTTGTACGGGATTCTCGTTTGTGTGTGGAGGCGATGCGGTCATGGTAGGTTTCGAATTTCTTACTCGGACGACTCGAATGCGCGAGTGAAATTGTGTCTAATTTTAATTTGACCATTTGTAGGTGTGAGTTTTTTTGTCCCATTCTTTTGAGCTTGAAGCTCTCGAAGGCTGTGCATGAAATGTGCGATGTAAGTTAACTTATTAGCGAGGTGTGCTGGCAATCGTGAATCTGGTGTCTCCATCCACGCTTAGAAATTTGTGTGTTATTGAATGCTGCGGTTTGGAAAAGAGCGGTGAATTTGAATCCTGTTGAGAGCATCGGAGCTCATGTGAAGGGTGTTTTTTGAAGCTCACAATTGCGGATTGTTTACTTCTGGTATACTGTATGAGAAAGAAATAGTAGTCTGATGTTTTGTGTGGAGAAGTTTTTGAGTTAGCGACTCTAGGAAATAGTTACGGAAGGTTGCGATCGCATTCGCATTCGCCCTCAGGTTTTACCTGCACTCCGAAACGTGGTTGCACTTCAATCTCTGTTCCAATTGTCGTCATCTTTGGCAGAATTCGGGCTTTTTGCTTCTTAAGAGGATACGCTAGCGAAATTCTGAATCGACCTTGGTTAGGGTGTTCTCTTTTTCTTGTTCGATTTTGAGCCTCTGTCGGTTAGAGATTGTCATTTCCGTGTGTATGATCAACTTCCGACTGATTGAACTTGGTCTTTTTGTGTGTGCAGTCTTAAGCGTATCAATATCGACTGTAGCACGAAATTCGTGAACACCTTTACCTCGAAATGCTGAGAGCCTTATCTGTCGTCTTCCGACATTTTGGTTCAAGGCCTGAGTATGCTTGCTGAAGTCATGTTTACAAGGTCGAAGGGTCGGCCTCAACGTAGCAGCTAGTGGAAGCTCTGGTAGGCGCTTACTCGAGAGCAAGATCAGATGTGGGTGGACCTCAAATATGAGCTTAGCTGTTTCGTCTGATCATCGAATAGATGAAACGGAAGACCTTCTTGTATGATTGATGAGGATTTGCCGAGTGCTTCTATGTCTTAGAGATAGCGGCCTCAGTGCAGGACTTATACCGTGCGCAGTCTATGAAGATTACTCCACATGGGAATGCTGAATTCATCTACTTCAACACGAGTCAGACAACGAGGCTTGAAGCTATGGGTTTCTGGAGATTTGTTTCGGTGCCCGTTGTCGTAGTCCTGCTCATTATAGGGTTTGTGTACCATACGGTGGTAGTGCTTGTCATACATCCCTGGTTAAATGTAAGTACATCATCTGGGTTCGCCAATGTAGCACTCTTGACCGTCTTGTGCACTATGGCTCTGCTGTCGTACACTTTAGCAGTGGTACGTGATCCCGGGTACATTCCGTCATCCTACCTACCTGATCTGGAGGACGAAGGCGTTGCACTGCAGGAAGTCAAGCGCAAGGTCTTTCCGGTGCCTTTCTTTACTTTTCACAAATCAAACCTGTCATATGACTGCTTCCTGAATTGTGCTAATTCTTGAATGTTAAAGCTATTTTGCTTTATTTCTGTGCTTCGTGATGCCTATATCGTGTCTTCCATCTTGAAGGCTCGGATGAAGGCTGTGAAGATTATAGTCAGCTTATCTAGATCGCGATAAGAGGATATGACGTGCCACACGATTGGCCCAAGTGAATTTCTGCTTTGAATAGTAGGACACAAGTTTGGATGTCTATGGTGCTCTATGAATTAACAAGATAGAGTGCTGCTCTGAGGACACCAGTGTATGTTCTTTGGAGAGAATGTGTCCATTTCAGGGGGTATCTCCCCAGCAGTTTGACGTCCTATTGGCTATGGGGAAGGTAGAGTGAGTATCTTGTGCAGTTCGCTGAAGGGACTAAATTCTTGAAGGTGAGTACAGATTCGTCCATTAAGCCAGTAACCAGTTTTGTAACTGATGTCCTAGTGTGATATTCATGCAGGGTGGAGATCGGTACTGCCAAAAGTGTGAACAGTACAAGCCACCTCGAGCTCACCATTGCCGAGTTTGCAAACGATGTGTACTTCGAATGGTAATATTAATGCTCAATTTTCGAGCTCTCAGTGGTTTTAGCAGTTCATGAATAGAAACGTGTCTCAAATAACTGGGTGGTCTTTCATTTTTGTTGATCCAGATTTGGCATTGCTATTTTCAACGCTTGTCAGCGTCCTATTTGTTCCTCCTTGTGCTTGCACTTCAGTACGTTTGATTTGATGGGCACAAAACATCACCTCAAGAGGTAATTAGTGTATTTTGAGATTCGAATTGTTCTCAGACCTAGAGTTTGTGCCTTGGTATGATGCCGAAGGTGGGCGTGGTGCTAATGAATAATCTCCCCATGTGTGGTCTGACAGGATCATCATTGTGTATGGATCAACAACTGTGTCGGCCACAACAATTACAAAGCTTTCTTCCTCTTCGTCCTGTATGTAGTAGGTGCAAGTTTACAATCTATGGTAGGTGTCCACCCTATTTTGTTTTTGTTTCATTGGAACTTCTTGTCTAAACTGAGTTAGTCGATGGATGCCTGCATTGTTTATGTTACGTGAACCAAGAAGTGTAATGTTCGGGGACTAAGAATTTCGTATTATTCTGGTGAAGGTCCTGTTAGGAACGCACTTTATTCACACTTTAGGAGAAGATGGGCCAGTGGGTTCGGATGCAAATGTACTGAGTGCATCTGTTGCATCTTCAGCACTCACCAGAGTAAGTCCGTGTTTCTTATTGTGTTTTATGACATGAAGCTGGTTCCTTTTTTAAATCGATTCCATGTAATCAAATTCATTGAGTTCTCGTCAGACACGAATTGAATCTTGTTTCGGGAGGTTTCATGCCTGAGGTTGTGAATGTTATTCTGGTTAATGGCTGCTGATCCTTGCTTTACCCTGCCTAATGTGGACATAAATTACTCAAATTCTGTATGCAGGTGATCTGTGCGGTTATTTTAGTACCTGTATTGATTGCAGTAGGGGTTTTGATGACATGGCACTTCCTTTTACTCTTGCACAACAAGACTACTATCGAGGTTCTACTTCCAAGGCTTTCCTGCGTCGTCTGTTTAGTTGTCGAGAATTTTTCAGTGCTTTAGATGATGCTCAAATAAACCGTATACCTTCTTTAGTACAGCAGTATTACCTAAAACAGGTTTATTCAACTGTAGTGTTACAGTTTGACTAAATCTTTTGCGAACTTGATACCCTGTATGGAATTTGCATTAACCTAGGATGGTGTGTTGTGCTGGACAGTATCACGAAGGTGTACGGGCTAAATGGCTTGCAGAAAAGGCAGGGCATCATTATCGACATCCATATGATGTAGGCGTTTTTACCAATCTAGTGACTGTAAGTTCCTACCCTGCTTCCTACTTCGTGTGCTTTATTCCCTGCCGTGTTCACTTTTTGAGACAAATGGCTTCTTCATTGTTTGACCTTGTCAGGGTACTTTAAAATACAATTGGGATCGTCCATCTCCAATCCTTGTTGCAACGTTAAATTCAGAGTTCTTAGTGATTGCGCAGGGTAATTGCTGGGACCACTTTCCCTGTTGCCTACTTGCTGAAATGTTCATTGCCGGGTACCAAATCACTTCTTCTAATACACACTAATGTTTACACTAGGTAGCTACAATGTAGTGATCATCTCTTGCACTTTTTTTTATGCAGGCTTTGGGACCTAGTGTCACCTGCTGGTTCTGTCCAACAGCAACAGGCCACCTGGGCCCTGGTTTACGGTTTCAAACATGCAGTGATGATATTCTAGAAATGGAGTAGACGAGTTCTATGCACTTCCCAATTTGTGAATGGAATGGCGCTCAGGATTTTCAAGTATTTTCTCTCGACAGATATCACAGTGGAATTCTCTAAGGTTCTTCACTTTTATGAACTCGTGCAAAGCAGGCTCTGAGCAAAAGAAGTCCCTGTTTCTGAGCATGTCACCCAAAATCCGCTCTTTGCACGGACAAGGGCGAATTTATGTCTCCCATAGAATAGAAGAGTTGGATCAGACATAACCCAGCAGCAAAAGTGCGCTTTCAGCAAAGAATCAGGTGTACTAAGAATCTTTCGATGCAGACCAACTTCGATCTATCTCTAGAGGTATCTAAATTTCATTAGAATTTTGCTGGTTGAACCTTCATGTTTGCACCTCATTTCTAGTGAGGTTCAGCTGCTGAATGTGTTTTATATCATAAATGGAGCAGTCCAGCAGCTTCCAATCAATGCCTGTGCGTTCTGGGGTAAGCTCACATTGCTGCCTTGTGACGTAGTATGCTCTAAAAGCGCCCATCTTTTTCAAACTGCCCCTGTTTTTACGTAGAGAATGGATCCTTAAATGGACCACTTTAGCAATTGAATGCATCAGGGAAAAATTGTTTTTCTATTACAAGAGCCAATCATTGTCTTTGATTTTCACACATCTCTTTACAAGTTGCAAGTGGACAGATTTTGGGAGACCTATGGTCATAAATAGGTGCCTATGCCTTGAATCTTTGAAAATTTATAAATAATTCAAAAATACTTGGAAAAATACAAAAACACTTGTATTAGGTTCCACATCCATTTTTCTTTCTCTGACAAATTATCTAAAAATCATTTTGTCCATGGAAGCTTATCAAAAAGGTAGATTGATCCTTAAATGGTCACTTTTAGAACATACTACCTTGTTGTTTGTTTTTTAAGATGACTTTGTCAACAATCACTTCCCAATCATATTAAGAATTTGCAAATACAACATTATTTAGGATTACTTTTAGGGACTTGAATTTGGCTGGTGATAAATTTCAAATTTAACACCCTAAAAAGATGTCATAATTTTATTATGTCAATCCTTAAATTGTCAATCTTGGTTGTGATAGATTTTTTTTATTAACCCTTAACTCCTAAAGTCCTATTGTCCCTATGGTTGACAAAATGGATTTTAGGCACATCCTATGAGCTCACTTTTTGGTGTAATTTTTTTGAAACTTTTTTATAAGATAAAAAAACTTATTAACTTTCTAGGAATATAATTTATATTTCAATTGGTGACCGGGAGCAAAAGTTTTACCACAACAAGTCCACATTTTAACTTGGTCGGTGGAAAAAGAAATCCACAAAAAAAAAAAAAATTAAATTAAATTAAATTTGTTTCTCAATAGATTGTACTCTTATCTATATGGAAAGCTTTGATTCATTCCATTTGGATTTGATTCATTTCCATTTGGATTTGATTTGAAAAATTCATGTGTAGGATTCATTTTAGAACTCAATTTTTACTTTTTTTTTCAAAACAAAAAGTTCCACAATGTTAACTTTGATTACTAGAACAATCTCACCCATTACATGAGATCCAAAGGGACTGGAAGGCCGTTTCAGGCGTGTTCCTAGCTTCGTCCCCCCCCGGTCTCATTCAACACCAGTGTCAGATATTTTTTTTTCAAATGAAAAAAAAATGAAAATGAAAATGAAAATCCTTAAAATGAAAAACAAAGTTATATTGATTTTTTTATTTTTTTCAAAAAAAGTGACCTAGCAATCACTCGGCCAAGTTAGCATAGCTTGCAAACAACAGATTTCAGCGAGTTTCCAAATGGGAACTCGTAGCCTTCCAGAGTAGCAAACAAACATGTAATGATTGCAATTAGTGTGTCTGAATTCCATCTTAGAGCTACCAATGATTTATTTTTTCCCTCAATGACGTACTTACTTCTATTTAATAATCTTTTAAAGAATGAAAAATCATATTATTTTTTTTAATTCTTTTTCCTACATTCTCAATTCAGTTCTTTAGTATAAAAAATTCCTAACTCCAAATTTGTAGTGCAAAAATTTTGAATTAAGAGGATTCAAAGTCTCATAAACTAGTTTGCTACAGTGCCAAAGAACTATGTTTTCTTCACTTTGAATCACCGTTCATCTTGCAATCTATGTGGTCAAATTTTTTTAAATTTCTTCCACACATTTTCATACTAGCCTCTTGCAAGATCCTATGGTTAGATATGCAAAAAGATACTCCTTCCATCCCAAAATGATTTTTCGGTTGGACAAAATGTTTTGAATTAAGGCTAGAAATGATGTTATTTCAACTTATTTCTAAATATGTCAAAGGGATTGTCATCCATTCATTGAATCTTCATAAACAAAAATGATCATTTTTAAACAACCAGTAGATCATTTTGGGACAAAAAAACATTAAGGAAAACCATAAGATCATTTTGTGATGAAAGGAGTACCACATTTAAAAAATTGCTCTTTACACTACAAATGGTAGTTTTGAGTAGTTTTGACCAAAAAAAGGCCTTCGGACTTTCAGATTACGTCCTCAAGGCCCCCCAAACCAAAAATGTTCAAATACACTATTAATGTGAGCTAATTTGAATTCTTATATTCTCATGGTGTATGCCATAAATTGATTCCAATTTTTCTTAAAGTAATTGGCATACTAATTTTGCTCAAATATGAATGGTATGATTTTTTACATATATTTTTATAAAAAGATATTTTCATTTTGTTAAATACATGATCTATTTTGACTTGAAAATTAGAGCTTTTAGGGATTAAAAAGATAGAGTCTTTGACTTCAAAATCTTTTTGAATTGCTTTGTATGTTCTATTTTGTCATTAAATATAGGTTAAAAGTATTCCCTTTGTTCTGAAAAAGACCTATGTTTTGTTTGTGTTTTTCAAAGTAAATTTAGGTCTTTTCAAATATAGAGATAGTATTTGATTTGATTTTTTAGAAATAAAATCACATGTGTATCTTTTATAAGTCATCGAATTCTAGATTATTTTTGTGAAAATTTCAATGTACATTTAATTTTTGAAGCAATAATGAAGATATAGTGTATGTTTAAATGTTTTTGAAAACCTATCCATAGGTTGTAAATAATAACAAGGAATATCATGGTGTAAACCAAAATTTTGTATGATTCTATAATTCAAAAATTAATAGACTGGGGTCATTGACTTAAAATAAAATTTCAATAAATTAATTAATTTAAAGAATTTTCAAAATTTTAAAATTGGAGTACAAGTAGATATGATGAACTTCATTTCATTACTTAATATGCTCGATTAAAAAAGATAATTTGTATGGATAAAATTGAAATCAAGAACAAGATAGTACATATCGTGAAAATGCACTACAAGGTGATTTGTCAATTAAACATTTTTTTTTCTACTTAAATCAAAAGTAAATATGACTATGAAGGAATTTCCAACATCATCTATTGCAAGTGTGTTCAAGGAACTCCCCTATCCCTCCTTCTCCCAAAAATGAATGGAAAACTCTCTTTTTTTGTCATACAAAAGTCTACATAGTCATCTAAAAGACACAAATCAACCTTAGCATTGTTTAGGTGCAATGGACACCCAAAAAATCTTTGATGATGAGTACATGTTAAACTTGAGATTTCACACAATGTTCCTTTAATAACAACATAATCCATTCAAAGTCATCTATCTAAAAACTTTGAACCCATGTAGCTTTTTGCATATAGTATTTAAATAGGATATTTTTTACCTGCATGATAATTTCCTTGTTCATTTTGACCAAAAAAGAAGAAAATTGGCCAATTTAACAGTAGAAACTCAATACACAATGGTTAACTGAGTGTCTAAATAAGGTGCAGATACAATAGGAAAGTAGTATGCTCTTAAAGCAACCATTTTAGAGGTGATTGTCTTTTCAGGAAAAAGCTAAATTCCTTGGAAAAAAATTCAGTAAGTTTTCATAGGAAGAGAAAAGGAATCGGCATCTAACCTAAGGCGTTTCATATTTTTGGACCTTCGAGGAATTAGTTACAGATTTTTGAAGTTGAAATGTAGTAGTCACTAAAAGCAACCACCTCTTGAAATGTACTATTGCTGGTACATTGAAGAAAGCAAAATGTACCTTTGTATTATGATCACTTTTAGAGCATGGGTGCTTTTAGAGCATACTACCTTAGTGTAAGTTAGGAGAATTTGTCTTGAACAAATGGTAAAGACTACTACCGTATGCATTGTTGTTACTCAAAGAATTGCTAGACGGTCATTGTTTAGAAGCCGATGAATCCCTTATTTGTATCCAGCCCGTGAACCCCACTATCCCAGTTTCAACCAATTGCATTACAAAAAACTCTGACCCCTCCAAAAGGCTACTAATTTTGCAGCCCCCATCTACAATTTTGATGCAATTAGGGAATTTTTTTTCCGGATCTAATGTGGCACTACTAGTGCCACATCAACGCCACCTCAGACTGAAAACTTCTTTTCTTTTCTTTTTTCTTTTTTAAATATTTAAAAATTAAAATTAATTCATTTAAAAAAAAGTTAATTTTCTTTTTGTGTATTCAAATTGCACGGTTGCCGAAAATCAAACATTAGCAACCTTTTTCAAGGATCAGATTTCTTGTAATGCAAGTCTCCTAGTATGCAAAAGCAAAATGAACCCCTCAATGCTAATTCAATGAATGATTTATACACCCGAAAAATGAGTCATAACAAAGTTGCCAACCTCAAGGAAAAAAATGCAATTTTGACCATGTCCGTCCGTCCATCCTAATCATTTGGCTGAGTCAAGCATTACTCTTTTGCTCCATTCTCACCTCAGCATACTAACTGATGATGCTGCCACTTATGATCATACGGGTAAGGTAAGAGGCTCAAAAAGTGACCATCTAAGCGCTGATCTGCCTTTTTCATGTATCTTCTCAGATGGATGTAATTTTAGTTTATTTTTCAGTCAAAGAAAAATAGATGAGGAATCTAACTCAAGTTGTTTCATACTTTTTGAAGCATTAATGAATTAGTTAAGAATTTTTGAACACAATCTGCTATAGGTCCCTAATTATGATCATAGGCCCTTAGAAACCCATCCATGCATAGTTTGAAAAAAAATCAGGCCTTGTTCAAAAACTAGCATTGCAACATGTATAAAGCAATTGAAATGGTTTCTAAAAGCATCCCTTTCTAAATCTGAAATGAATGCTTGATTTAATCATTATTTCAGATTTTTCAATGCCTGTAAGAAGGTAGTTGAACAATAAATTCTAATTTTGAATTAAATTAGTAAACACCTAACCACTTAGTTAGAAATGAACCCCATGTGGCTCTTAACCCCAAAGTGACATTCAATTTTTGAGGTTCAATAACATCATTGCTTTTGAAGCTTTATGGATCTAAATGTCTTCAAGTTATACAAATCTCAACCGTACAATCTTGTAGTGTACATGTTGTAGAGGACATATAGAAAATTTGAAGTCATTTGGCCACATAGATTGCAAGATCATAATGTTTTAGTGTTGAAAATGGATGCTGAAATTTTCCCAAAAACACATTTGGAGGTGAAATTTGATTTCTAAACCTATTCAAATGTAAAAACTTTACACTACAAAATGATTCAAAACTAGTATACAAACACATTGGTGGAAAAAAAAATTCATTCAATTGACTCATTGTGTCTACAAAACGGCTTTGAAATGTCAAAAATCAACAAGAAAAATTGCAAGAAACACATCTAAAGGTGAACCTCCTTCTACTAGAATGCTTCTCAGTCACTCATTAATTCTTGGATTAACATGAAATTTTAGCCACACAAACTAGAATAGTATACGCAACTTTTCCAAAAAGAATCATTAAAAACAAACTTTGTATGAAGAAGAAACAAGCTGCCAAAGTTCACTATACTCCAAAAATGGCAGGATTTTGAACTTCGAATTGGTCCCAAACATTCAAAACAACTTAAATTGGCATGAAAACTTTACCACAATAACTATACTTCAAGGGGAACAAAATCCAACAATTTTTATTGAAAATGATCAATGGATGAAGGAGATACAAGGCCCCGAAGTTGCAGCCCTAAAATGCAGTTTGGTGAACTCAAATTGAAGTTGTGAACTTTGATTGACTTCCAAAAAATCAATAAATATTGTATTGATCTGAAAATTTTAACTTACAAACTAGAGGGGAGAACGCAACATTTACAACAAGTTTTATTGAATTTTGACCTTGGATGCAAAAGTTACAGCACTTTAAACTGGACCTTAAACTGTGTGAGGACACTTTCTGTCCTCTTTGTCACTTTGGGGTTAAACCATCCACTAAAGAAGTTAAAACAAATCTCATCAAGCTTCATTGTAATTCACATTTCCATTTTCCACAATTCACATGTCCATTTCAGAGCCCCTATTGGATGGTTGAAAATGCCCGGTTGATTTTAGAGCCCTCTCCTATAGTTGCGATGAGAATTGGATAGGAAAGAATCAGTCACACCTTAGCCTACCTGGCAAGAACATTTAAATGTGCCATTTGTCGGTTGGAATTGAACCCACTTGTTGGGGGCACATCCAAATTAATTAATGTCCCAATTTCTGTCCTTTGTTTTTATTTTTTTCTCATTCTCATTCTCATTGTGAGGGGAACCCATGGTGCACATTCAAGTGGTCTTCACCTGGCAACCCTCACCATGGAAGTTATTTGTGTAAAAATTTCGGCATGATATGCCCTTTTGGAACCACCCACCCGATGCATTTGTACGTCGTCATTCCCGGTCTGTATTGGTATTCTCGTTGGAATGATGGCCATTAATTTTGTCGAGGGGGGGCCTCTATCACTCAGACAGTCAGTGAGGTCGAGCTTGGGCTGCGTCCCCGAAGAATGATTCATTGAATGAAATGCGTGACCCCACCGAATTCAATTCGCTTTGCGGTAGAATTTGTCTTCTGCCTCGGAGTGATTGAAATGGAGCTTCTATTCTGCAGCCAACATGAGTGTGTGTGTGTGACATGAGGACGAGGACGAGGACGTGGATTTCATTTTAGAAGACACCTCCCAAGAAACAGATCATTGGTCCTGTGTATAAGGTAAACCAGCCTATGACAAGTAGAATGGCTGGTTTGCCTTGTTGACATTTTTGAAAAAATTCAAGAAAAAAATTCATGTAAAGACAAACATGAGAAATGGAGAGTGCAATTGAAATTTCATTTTTTTTGACAAAGTATGAATTTGTTATGAATTTTTGAAGTGTATTGCCCAATTAGTCCAAAATAGTCTTTAGACTACCCCCAAACCACCGGAAAGTGTATTCATAATGGCCATCTTTACCATTTAAAACAATCACAATATTTCCTAACATGGCCACGCCATAAAGGAATTAAAATAAGTTAGTAATGAATTTATACTAGAAAGGTATATTGAATAGGGGTTCTATGGGGACCCATACTAATTAATGGACATTACACACTATATAAATATCTACCTTTGTTGTATGTCAATTGTTAGTGAAGTGTTCAGGGATTGTACATCATGTTTCAAATATCTATAGTTTTCCACAATAAGTCCCTTTAATTTTTTGGTCCCCTTAATACCCCTATTCAATCAATCACCTAGTTCCATCACCATCTCCCAAGGTACTGATTTTGGCCACTAACCAACCTAATGAATTTGTAATCTCATTTATCAACAAAAAAAAATTGCCATGGATTGATGTAAAATTGTGATGGATGGATTTTTTAGGTATCTTGCATTGGAAGGTTTGCTTGTCATGGGTTGGTTTACTTTACATGATCATGCCATTAATGCAAATTTAACCACAAAAAGACAAGCTAAAGGAACTACACATAAAATCGCACAAATTAGCAATTTAGTATCGCTTCCATTATGATATTGAAAAAAAAAATTGTGGGATTTTGTTGGTAGTCAAATGGGGATTCTAAATTATCTTATAATGCATTTTTTGGACATTGTATGAATAAACTACGAATTTCTAAAACCAACCATAAACTCTTGTGAATAGTAGGAGTTGAATTTTAGGCAAGAATCTAGAGTGATTGGTTTTAGAAAGTGGTTGAAATTAGGTGTAGTTATCTTAGTCATTGTGAAAATCAACCTTTTGGGTATCATGTGAATCAATTGCTTTAAAAAAGAAGAGCATTCACTGGAAGTCAAACTATTGTGCAAGACCGTCCTTTTTCACACTCAATTCTAAGGATGAACATTTGCACTTCTATCTCACATAGAATGATTCTTTGTCATCCATTGCGGACATTTAGTGTTTGCAATGTCCTTCTAGGGTTAACCCTAGAAAAATGCGGACCCACCATGACCAAGGTAGTCACCAAAATGCTCCAATTATTGAACCAATAGGTGTATTATTTGTTTTTACAATTAACAATAAAGTCCTTTATTGGATCTTTTAGGTTTGTAGTGTCATTTCATAACATTATTAATCCATTAAGGACCAAATGTTCAATTTGGAATTGCACATATATGAATGCAAACATGTCTCATACACATAGAAATACAATTTTTTGTTCATACAAACATTTGTAGATTTCTTTTGTTAGTTTTTTAACATTTGTATCATATATATTTTTTGAAAACTCTTCTTTGTAAATATTATATAGTTCAAAGAGGACACATGTGATTCAAGTAATTTAAAGTAATTGTCAATCCCCCAAAGGTCAGTAAATAGTTTTGAATTAACAAAATAGTTTTCAATCATCTACTCTAAAAATAATTCTTAAAAAATAAGCATATGGAATTTCTATTTGTTTCAAATAAATGAGTGGGTTTTGCTGAAAGCATTCCTTTCAACATTGATTCCTTTTTTTTAAGGAGACAACTTAGAGCTCTGACTCAAAGAGTTTAAATTTTCACTACAAGGAAAAATCAATATTGAACTTAAAATACTTTAATTCACTCTATTTGAACCATTGCAAAATTAGTCATACAAATTTTAAACCAACAAACCACACGCATCTATTACCCCTAGAGGGGCCCAAAATTAATTTGCTATTAGCCCTTAATGTATCTTAGGAGATTCAAAAATAATATAAGGCATGGAAAAGTGAATCCATACATTGTGGATTGGGAGAACACTTGAAATAAAATAATTAAGCCAATTTAAATAGATTATTGATAAAAAATATCAAAGTAGTAAAGTTGATGGCAAGTGAATGAGATTGTTAGATTGCTCAACTTGCTGAAATTATACTAATAGCTAATTAAAGCATTTAAAGCATCAATTCAAATTTTGATTGGAAATTAATTGGAATTCAACATTTTTGAATGAAAATTCTATTGAACTTAGCTATATGGAAATCCAACTATTTCACGTGTCAATCATTGTAAAAAACTTGGGAAGAAGACAAGTACTTTATACAAATAGGGTGAAAGAGACAACAACAATTTATTTGAAATATGTGAATTAGATTTCATAAAAGCTTAACCTCTTATTTTCAAGTCAAAAAATAAGAATTACTTTCTTTGTAGAACTTTAGACCTCGTTTATACATAGTAATCAATTTTTTAAAAACCTTCAATTCAAAAAATGGAGGAATACAAATTAACTCTAGCCTCTAATTTTTAATTGTTTTGTTATTTGAAGTTTGATTTAAAAAATTATGAACAAAATTGAAAGAAGAGGTATAATAACATAATTCATATACTTTCCAAATTTTGTCTATTGACAATTCTTATATGAAGGCATCGAAATCACAAGTGGACTTTTGGAGTTGGAAGTTAACACGATATTTAGACCAATTTGAAAACTTCAATGAGCAACTCAAATGGTACCTCAAAGTTGAATACTTGCTACAACTCAGGGGCACCCTACTTATTACATTAAATACAGAGGGCCAAGACATTGCTACAATGAATAGTAAAAATAGGTTGCCCCTCACTAATTTCTCAACATTTTACACTATATAAATGTTTTCTATTATTGTACAAGGATACAATAATTTTCGTCTACCTCAAACCATATGTGTAACATGGGTTGGTGCACCCATTCAAGGCCTAGTTCAAAAATTTCCTTGCACCTTTATGCGGACAAGTGGTGAGTCATGAGGTAACCCTTATGAATAAAGCAACCTAATTTCATTTTTAAGGCAACCTTATTCTACATAGTTACAATGTGTCCTACTCACATGAATGGTCGCATTTTCACCCAAAGTACAAAATCATTAACTAGAAGTTCACTTGCAAACTAATTAATTTGTCAACTCATGCATTTGTCTTTGGAGACTTGCTTAGGAATAAATGTAAGAATTTGTCTCCTATTTTGTGGTTGGTTAACACTGCCCAAATGACTAGAAGGCACATATTGTGTTTTTTTCATTTTTCATTTTTCAAGTAGGCGAGTGTAAACCTCAGAAGAAAATATTTTCTAAATTTTTTAGGGAGAACATGTGTCATGTTATTAGCTATTTAGCCCACTAATTTGTACCCAATTTGACTAAGTAGGTGTAGAATTACGAAGTGAAATGTGTCATTGGTCTCAACACGTACATCTCAATTTTTTTATTTTAATGCTTTGATTATTTTTTGTAATCCAACTATAATGTTTATAACTAATTCATTGTAGCATACTGAGTTTCATCCTTAAAAAAATTCTAGAAAAATGTCCATGTCTCACAACTTGTGCAAATTAATAAGTTGCTTTGAAATTTAATTGAAAATCCATGAAAAAAGTTTCAAGAAAACAAAAAAAGTTTTTTTCTTGCCCAATTTGCATGTGTTGAGAAAAAAAAGACTAAATTAAACTTAAACTTTTAACCATTGATCCAAATTCTATGAAATTTGCCTTGCATTCAAGGCAATCCTTGTATGTATCTATGTGAAAAATTCCAACTTTAGGATTGCAAAATTGATTAAAGCCCTCCAAACACCCTTCAATCATTCAGGGCTTAAATTTTGCATTTCTTCACCTTGTCTCACTAATTTGGAGTCTTTGATTCTAACTATGAATTCCAATTTTCAAAATAATAATCATTTGTGGTAAATAATAAATTTCAACATTTTATACAAGATCAAAAATTGGAATGAGTGTACAAGTTGGTTCTCTATGGTCATACTCCACTACCTTGAATTCTTGCAAAAGATTGGATGTAACTTTGTTGCAAATGTTATAAATTTTGTAATAGGTTGCACTACAAAAAATAATGAAATTAAGTTTTCTTAAATTAACAATTAGGTTGCCTTGCCCAGAAAAGTTACTTTGTAGCTCACCACTTGTCCATGTAAGCTTAGAGGTACATGTGACTCTTTAAATTGAATGGGTGCACCAACCTATGCCACACACATGGTTTTGGGTTGATGAAAACTACTCCATCCTTGTGCAATAATAGTAAATATTCATACAATGTAAAATGTTGAGAAATTAAGGTAGCCAATCTCTTTCCAACCACAACCTATTTTTACTAGTTAGACTACTTTGTTTCCGATCACTTGTGATAGTTCATGTGGTTAGGTTATAGCTCATGCAACACAAATGTTGGGGAGGTGTACATTGAGTTCATACAATGATCACAAGATGTACATTTGAAGCCACAATTATCATATATTTTGAAGCATGGTTGATTTTGTAAGCAACCTATGGTTGAAAATGCGGTGCCCTATATAACAATAATGGATTGAATAGAATCTTTACAAAAAGAATTCATAAGTACTTTGTTTTTTGGGGGGGGAAATAATATTTTTTGGAACACTTCTCAAATCTATTTCTATATAGGGGGTATTTTTCTCCTCACCAAATGCATATTGGAACTACGCTAAATTGCTCAAGTGGTTGGAATGAGGTCAGCTACTTTAGTGAGTGGATAATGAAGAGAGGTTCCAGCCTTACAGGGAGAGGTTACCCAATTTTTTTTTTAAATTTCCCCCTCCCCCAACTCTAAATATTGAACCCCATTTACTTAACCCTAGTTACCCAAACCCAACCCTAGTTACTTGAATCCATGTGATGAACCCAACCCCAATTTCTAACTCAACCCAATATCCTACCCCAACTCCCCTATTTGTAATCTTGAAATGCAATCCATATGGGATTTCAATCATATAATCCTGTAATCCTAATTGATGGAGCAGTGGAGCGAGATCAACGGCCAAGATCAATGCCAGATCAACAGTTGGGAAGGAAGGGAGGGGGGCTACGACTTCATCCAACGGCCCTCATACAACGCCTTCATCAGGGATCGGACGACATCGAGGGTACTTTATGTTTTATTTTTCCAGATCAGACAGTGTAGAAATTCGGGAAGGGGGGGGGGCTTTGGCACACATGCGCATCGTCTTCTCAGGGGATAGTGAGGGGCAATCTAATTTTACTATTCCAAGAGCAGTGAATTTTCTTTAAGGCTATTGTCCCTTTTCCGCAACTTTAGATGTCAGGTCTCTCTTTGTCCATCCACAGCTGCACTGTTTTTTGAAATTGCTGGTCCAATAATCTATGTACACACCATTCAAGGGCATCAAAAGAATGATTGTTTCTTCTTCTGCAAGTGAAATTTGTCTGGGATTTGGCACCGGGTAAATTACCTCTGATGAGCAGTTAACAAAAATTCCCTGGCAAGCAGGAGGTCGGCATGGAGATTTTCATACCCTCCGGTCCCTCCCGGCGTCCGTCCGTCCCTCCCGGGCCTGACACTGCCCAGGCACATTGATCTACACCAGTCAATTGGGTACGTTAAGATGCCTTTACATAAATTCATGAAATTCCACAGGACTTGTACAAACGCTTGCACCCCTGCGTTGAGACCAGTGCAGACCAACACTGGGGGGTCATGGGGCCAATACGGCAAGTGAGAAAGCAAGAGCTATAATTGTTCGTAACCAAACAATTCTTGAACAAGCCAAATGAGGTAGCAGCACCCGTCAATTTAAGGGTTTGGGACATGATGGCTACTAATAGACATTCAACAAATTATTGGACCGTGTTAGGAAGAGAAAAAGAATTCTAATGCACTTTTAAATGTATTTTTTGGACATTGTGAGTATTAGTTGTGGATTTTGAAAGAGTTGACCAATAAGGGACCTAATATCAACACTAGGGTACGATATTCAGATGTAGTAGAACCTTGTAATCACATCTATTTACTTCCCCAAGATTTCCCAAGATTTTAGGGGAGATGGTTATGGGTACAGTGAGGGTTATGAGTGTTGCTATCTTAAGCTAAGGCAAAATTATAGCATGTTCCATTGTCCCTTAGGTAAGTGCAGATGAATAACTTAGACTCTGACTACGGATTTTTTACAATGTCTTTGGTAGAAAGGACCGACAATCAAATAATATTTGGGTCAACTTGTATTGTATAGGGAAAAGACATGGTAGTGGAGGTGATCAAGGGAAGATACATTATAAGGGAGCTAACCCATTTCCAACCACTTAAGCAATTACATGTATCTGGAGTGGATTTCTTGAGTGTGGAAAATTTTCTGTGTATAGAAACAGTGTTTGGAAGAATTTCATAATTTTCCATAAGTTTATTTCTCAAAACATGATTACTATGATTTTTTCAACCATTATGTTTGACCCATATTGGTCATACGTACAAACCTTCCTATTTTTGACCATGCAAGGTCTAGCTATAAGGTGGGTACACCCATTATGGCGCAGTGCCTTAAAGCACACCCTAGATTAAGCCCTTAAATGGTGTAGTTACCTAGTGAAAATTGTCAGTGAATGAATATGGTGGTTCATCAAAGAGCCATTGGCTATTTTAGTATTGGTGACATGCTTCTAAGCTCACATCACATGTTGATTTATTTCTCTGACAAGGTAATCATTATTTTCTCTTCTTTCAAACACATGGACAATTCCCATTGATTATTGATAAGCTTTTCTATTGCTTGATGGTTACTAATTTGATATTTTTTTTCATTGTTTTGAACACGTTTGCAACTCCATTTCTTATCATTATCATACCTTGGGAAGGGAACTTTGTGCATATGACTGCTGATTTTTAGTGCAACTTATGAGCACTTTTGAATACTCTACTTCCAAAGCTTTATATCCCTACTGTGATCTCATATTTGTCAAAATCTGAATTTTTTTTGTGCATTTCTTCCTTTTCTACACATCTCTTTACAAAATTGTATTCCATGTTATCTACTTAGCCTTCAAATTACTCACAACCCAATTTGTGACGCTTTTGGGTGTACCCACCTTAATATCCACAAAGGATTGGTTGTCATATTCAGAGTCTTGTAGCCAATCATACTGCCTTGCATAATGCGCGATAACTACATTGGGAATTATGCTATAATTAATCACTATTCATCTCTTCCTGCACAAAAAGAGAACAACCTACATTGCCAAAATGGGGGGGGGGGGGTCAACTACTATGTAGCTTTCTATAGAAGGAGACATAACATTGTTAAAAGCCTAATGGACCAAGTGATTGTTCAACGTATGCAAGAGATCTTGGGTACGGTGGAAATACCTAAAACCATCAATGTAAGCAATTCAACATAGTTGGAAGCACCTTTTTCTATAAAAAAAAATATTTTTGTAGTATAGGCAATTGAAAATCATGAATTTAAAAATAAAAAAAAAAATTTCAAATATGAAATGTAATTTCTATGAATTTTCAAAGTGGAAGCTCCCTGGGCCATTGAAACTGTCATATAGTTGGATTTAAAACTGAAATCTCAAAAATCAATAGTCAACTAATCATATACTATAAGAAACCCATGTTTTTCTTGACATTTTTTTTGGACATCCACTTGTTTTCATGTTGATAGTGACGTCAAATATGACATTGAAATCTCTCATGGTAGATGTTACAAAGTGAAAGATGACAATGAAAACCACATCAAAAACTCCAATAAGGAAAACTTTATTCAAGACTTGTTTACAAAATCCCTAAATGGGCACAATTTGTTCCAAACATTATGAGTTCTCATTTTCCAAATTTTGCCACGCCATGTCACTTCTAAATGACTTCATGGCCAAAATGTGTTTATACAAAGTAGCATACTAACAAATTATGGAAGTTGTGCATTGTATTGTTCTTTAGGTGCACCTACAATAGTAAGGGCAAAGTAAATAAGCTATTTCAACAATTTTTTGGAAATAATTATGACTAAATTGTTCACTAGATGGCATTTTCAATGATTATAATTTGTTATTGTTGTGAATATGGTATAAAGACGTAAGCATTCACTACATGAGATCCCATCCAAAATGCCATTTAATTTGTGTAATCATTGGATTGATTAGTTTTAAAAAGCAAGTGTATTCACATAAGTTGTGCCTTACACAACTTGCACAACCTAGAGCTAATCTATAACAAAGCCTTTATGTCAAATGAGACCCTAGTGTAGGTCATTGTTGTCCTACACTTTAGTATAGACTTTACACACACTTTATTTCATTTATTAGTATCTAAGCAATCATAGACTTTAGCATGTCATTGTTTTACTCAATTTTAGTGTATTTCTTGCATATTCCACATAATGCACTGCAATAATTTTCTTCTCCTTTTTCTATATTATCTTTCAAATACATTTGAAGGATAAGTTGCATATATGAATTTTTTTGCATTCATGTATGCAACTTTGTACAATTTATGGAATGTTGTATTGTAGTGGATCCTAATTTACATCTCGGGAAAAAATATAGGAAATTGATTGCATTATAAAGAATAGAGAGCTTGAAATATGGTCATGTTTGCATTTTTCTTCTTGTTTATTTCAAGGGTTGTATTTTGATTTCTACTCTATTAAAAAATTGCAAAAAGAAATTGGTCAGACTACTAAGGTTTGTTGTAAGTGAACAAAATTCTCATCCCAATCTATCATTCATCAAGTATAAGGATTCCTTTATATGTAGAAAATATCATTTACAACACCAAAGCAAATGTACAATGATTCCTTTGGGGAATAAAGTGGCTTGTGGTAAAATGACCCTACTCTAAAGAATTCTCAAGCATAGAAGGAAATATTGGAGTTTTTCAATAGATCAACAATGGACATTTAGGGCAAGGACAATTTTAGTACACATCCAATTCTAATTTCAAAAACTCATGACTAATTCAATAAGAGTCCACAAAATATGAATCAAAGTAAATTAGATGCGTCTTCTTCTTGTTTTTAAGAAAAATAGTTGAAAATTGAAAATGTTTTGGGATGTGCTATCTTTCTAAGAATCAGGATTATAACATGTATTAGTGTATCTCAACAATGTACAAACACACCACTTTACCTTGTATTGGTTTTAGAGTGTTTTTATGTGCCATCTTGCACAAACAAATCCTTCCATGCATAAACAAAGCAAATTGCTTTGTTGTACTAGTCACACTAACTTAAGAAGTTGAAGTACAAAAATCTCCAATTTTTTAACCTTGACATATAAGGTAGTCTGCTCTAGAAGCAACCGTATTCTAAATACATACCCTATCAACAAAAGGGTGACATGTTGCTTGAAATATCTAATACTATCAATGATAAGTTGGATAGGCTTAAACAATTGCTTTAAGAGCAGACTACCTTAAATGTAAAAATTTTCCCCCTATTATGGAGATGGATTATTTTGTATTTCCCACCCCTTCCAAATATTCTATCCTTAATCTCAAAAATGAATTCAAATTTTCCAAATTTGATCACCCGGTTGTATAAAATTAGTTTGTGCATTGGTCCCCGGTGATGAAAAAGACTTGAGTAATGTAGTGACCAGGACAAGGAGGCAACCCAACCGAGGTAGGGCGGGGTGAACTACCCCCCTCGCTCATGCCCCCAAATCAATCCAAGGTGTGCAAGTAAAAAAGATCCCCTATTTTGTGCCTAGAAAATGTATGCTCTACATCTCTCCTAGCTAATTTGGGACCTCTGATTGCAAATATGAATTCAAAAATTGCAAATTTTATCATGTGGGAAATAAAAAATTTCAGGGTTTTCCTTTGGGGGGGTCAGTCTAGGGTAAACCCAATCGAGGTAACCGAACCGAGGTAACCGAACCCACCATTCCATCCAATAAGAACGCACACGTGTCACCCCCGGTCTGAGTGAGTGGGTCCGGGGGTTGTGGATTCAGTGAAGGATCTAAATTTACAGAATCTTACATATTGAAGTCCTTCGAGGCAACGAATCTACATTCGCCCAGGATTTGGGTGTCTGCTGCGCACTCGCAGCGAGGTCCGAGTCGGACCCGGAGAAACGCCGGGTGAGTAGGGGGAACACCTGGCGTTCCCGAAGAGAGGAGCGGGCCCGGGTTGGTCAGGTCCATTCAAGGGGCCTTGCGATCTTGTCATCGCTTGTTGTTGGTGATGGAGTTGGTGCCGGTGCTTCATTTCCACGGAGTATGTCCCATGTGTTTCCAGCACCTTCACGCCATCGCCGCAGCGCCGCTTTCGTTACAACTTCCCTCTTAAAACTTTGCGGTGCGCCTTTCTGTTTGTCAAATTCCTTGGAGCGGCCAAAGTCTTTCTGTGCAAGAAGCTTTTGGTGCTGGATTGTGCGCTTTGTTCGCGTCAGAGACGACCGACCAGGCAAACGGGAGGGGAGAGGGATGAGGGAGCTGCTGGCGTATGCTGGATGTGGAGGATTTGGAGATGAGCAGTTGTTGGTGATGGTGTTCGGCTTGGTGTTGGCTGCATGAAGCGGAAGGGGACAGGCGGGTAGGGATGGACGGGCATCAAGCGACCTCGGGGAGTGGTTCTGCGGGTGCCAGCACCGCCACGGGCGGAACGTCCAGCAGCAGTGTTACTTCATTGTCTGTAGTGGCAATCTCTAGCGATGCCGGCATTTTGCAAGTAGGTTTCCCTGTGCTCTTTGTTGTGTGTGGAATTGATGTGCAGAGGATTGCGATGGAGAATTGACGGTGTGAGAGCGTTCGCATATTTGGATCGCTATGTTTTCAAAAATTTAGGAAATTTGCGGCGATGTTACTGCTCTGTAATTTTGTTAGCTGCAATTTTTTTAGGAATAGAGTGATTAGGATCTTTTGAGTTGTGTGGAGGGAAAGCTTTTCTGATTCCAACCCTTGGTTGTCACAAATGAAGCGGAACGAAATCACATTCACCATCGCTAAAAGATGCTCGGTTGGTCATTTAGTAAGGTCCGCAAGGTTCTGTATGGTCTCCATCTGCCAAGGAGTAGCATTTTCGACAATGTCAGTCAGATTTGTCGCCCTAAAACCTGGTTGTTACTTGCACTTGGAATGCAGTAGTGATGACATTCGTTTCTAGTTAGGTCAAGGGCAGTGCTTGGCGTGCTCTTTCATTTGTGGAATTGATGTGAAGAGAATAAGAATGGAGAATTGGCAGTTTTTCGAGGGTTCACGTATGTGGATCACGCTTTTTTTTAAGCATGTTTTGATGATTGTAGTGAATTTGCGGCCCTCTGTAATTTTGTAGTTGCAAAGAGTCACTGATTTTTTTAGCATAAGGGAGTGCTTATAATTGTTGGAGGAATTGTTTCTGAATCCAATGCCTAGTTGCCACAAATGAATCGGAACGAGATCGTATTCGTCATGGCTGATTGTTACTGGTTTTGGTAAATAATGCATTTAGAAAGGTTTTCGAGGGTTAATATGGTCTCCATCTGCGAGTGGTTCCTTATTTTACACAGTGTCATTCCGATCGGCCATCCTAAAACCTGGTTGTTACTTTCACTTGCTAGAATCTAGTGATGATTTCAGTTAGGTCAAAAGTAGTAGTCGATGGTTGAACAACGACAGTGGTCGGAATAAGTGACGTGAGGAAAAAGAGTGTGCATTTATACAGGCTGTTTAAGTCTTCTGCAAATTTTGGATCCAGGTCGGCTTATTTTCTGTTTTGACATGAAAGACGCCTCGGGATGTGCTGTACGAGATGGTAGTTTTTGCGTTGCTGAGTCCGTTAGGACGGAGGAAGTTACTTAGGTCGGTTGGATGTTGTGCTGCTGAATGCAGCTAGTCAAGAATGCTAATTGGATTCTGATCATTCATGTTGGATGCTGGTGGGGTGTTTGCTTGCAGAGGTTGACAAAGTGCGGAGTACCTTCAGAATATTTGGAAAGAGGTAAGGAAGGAGTTGTAGACTATTTGAAAGACATCAGACCTCCACTTTCAGCAATCATCGCTGCGCTAGTTCCTGGACCTGACGAAGTTCAAGAGGTTTCCTTACAGGGACCAGATGAGGTTCAAGGACCCGGAACACGAAAGGAATTTCAACACCATTGTAGGGATGCTCTCAAATGGGTGCAGTGGGTCATGTTCCAGGGGGAACCGCAGTTGGTTTTGGCGGCTGCGGGACAGGGGGCTGGAAGCACCCGAGGTGTATGTGGAGCGGTTTGGGGTAGCAATGATATTGCTTACAGATGTCGGACCTGTGAACACGACCCTACTTGTGCTATTTGTGTGCCGTGCTTTCAGAATGGCAATCACGCCACTCATGACTATTCCATGATCCGTACTGGTGGGGGTTGCTGTGACTGTGGAGATGTTACTGCTTGGAAACAATCGGGTTTTTGCTTCAAACATAGTGGTCCTGGACAGGTGGCACTTCTACCGTCTTCTCTTATAGAAGCAGCTACCCCAGTACTCAAAGCTTTCTTACTTCAGTGGGTATACACTCTAAAGGCAGCAGAAGTGGTGGCAGATAACAAGGTTAAGAAATGGGATGATCAATCCGTGGAAGAGAAAGTCGCGTGCCAATTATCAGTGGCGTGTATTGAAATGTTGCTGGAATTCTGCAGTTTCGGTGAACCCATGCTGGCTTTTACTGCAGAAATTGTAGGCAATAGAAGCTTAGGGCTTTTGGATACTTTGATGAGCACAGAGTGTTTTTTACCGAAACGTTGTGTGAATTCCCTCCATGAGCTTTTATACAAGCTTTTAGGGGACACCAATTTTAAACACACTTTTGCGAAAACATTCATTGCACATTATCCACTTTGTTTGCGTGACGCCATGCGAGAGGATATTACAAGGGCTGGAACTTCTATGAGGAGCAGATACCGTGAGCAGGCCATAGTCAATAGTTTCTCTGTACAGATTTTTACTGTTCCAACGCTCACACCTAAGTTGGTGATGGAGTCTAATCTCTTGGACATGCTACTTGAGACATTAAAAGAGTTCTTCTGTAATTGTGTTGGGGAGGATGGTCGCATATCGGTATGTTGTGCCTACCTTTTCAGCAATTGTTCATCGCTTACTCTTGTTTTGAAATGAACACGTCCCCTCTTCATTTTAGCCCGAAAATATACCTTATTTAAACTTTTTGACTAATCTTTCTGTTTTCTTTGAATTGTTCTTGTTTCCTTGAAGGGTAATGGTTTTGGCTTTGGTATGTATATACTCCTTCGGTATGAATCTGCTCCCGGTTACTGGTAGGGCAATTACTAAACTTCTCTAGTTCTTTCTGTGCAGATAAGTAAGGTGAAGCCGCATTGTGACCGAATTATAGAAGATATCAGATACGTTATGACCCACTTGGAGGTGTCACAGTATGTTGCACACAGACGACCTGAACTTGCAAGAGCTTGGCTGCACTTTCTCGCCTTTATTCAAGGCATGTATCCACACAGGCGAATGACAAGTATACATGTGGAAGAAGAAACTGCAGACTGGGGCTCAGCTTACACGTTAGAGAATCAAATGGCATGTATTCATCCTCTGTTTGTTGCCGGAGCTGCCTCCTCCAGTAACACAGATGCACGGTTTAAGGACGATTCAATGTCCGATTCTCTGGGTTATTTTCAGGGGGATTTGACCAACCTAATCGTTGACTCCTTATCCAGCAAGGATGTCAACACAGTGGATAGTTTGCTTGATTCTAATCCAGGGACTGTTGGTACTGGAACTGGGTCAGAGTTAGATATAGACATGTGCGATGCTATTCTTGCTGCTGATTCTGCTGATCGAATATCTACGGAATCCAATTTACAGCAAACAGGGAAAAAAGAATCCGGAATGGAATTGATTGCAGGGATACTTGTGCCAGCTTCTTTGGTGTGGCTGATTGATGAGTGTGCTCAAGTACTTGATATCTGGCTGGCTATAGATGCTTCTAGGGAGGCAAAGAAGTCAGGGCAGCTGGCTACTGATGCCAGTTCTGTGCAAAGCCATCGAAGGAGCCCTAGATGGCGAGGTAGAGGGGGTAGAGGAGTTCGAGACTCTCCAACTCAGACTGCGGGTGGCCAAATTCGGGAATGGTTGCGGCGTAGACGAGCCCATGTTGAGCCACGGGTGTGGCCAGAAGTTCCTCCTGAGCAAGCTGTTGTGGGCACAAGTACGGGAAGCCAAGCTGCTGACATGGATGTTGAAATGCAGGTGTGGTGAATTTAGCTGATCTTCCCCTCCCTCCCTGGTTCCTCATCATGAGTGCTGGTACTTCAATTGTTTGTTTTGGCACCAGTTAGGTGTTAACTTTTTAATTCTTGTTGTCATTTGTCGCTTAGGTCTCTCGTGAAGGCTGGGATAATAGAGCTGCAGATTGGTGGACGGGACCTGAGGCATTAGCGTCATCAACTATTTTAGGCCAGCTTGGTGAGGGTAACGAATGGCCAGCAATAGAGTTCGACGTTAGTCGGCAGGATGTGTCTTTTCATATCCCATTACATCGTATGCTTGCGCTACTACTTCATAAAGCGCTTGACTTCCATTCAGCTAAACAGGAATGTTCTGGAAAAGATAAAACTCAACTCACAGGTGGGCAGAGTTTGTTCTTGGGAGAAATTCTTCCATCAAAGTTTCGTGTGCCAGGATTTGCTGCTGTTGTGATGGAGCATCCTCTTCGTTTGCAAGTTCTGTACGCACAAGTTCAGGCTGGTATGTGGCGACGGAACGGTCACGCAACCAGTTCATTATGCGAGCTTTACCACACTGTTCATTGGTAATTCGCTGCTGTTTTTCTACTCTGAATCTTAAGTTATTCAGTGGCTCTATCATTTATATGGTTAGCTCTTGTGCTTCAGTAGCCTTCATACCACCTGCTCCGCCTTGAATGGTGTCTTTTGTTGTGTATCTGCTGGCTCTATTCGATCACTCTAGCTAAAAGGATGTCTCTTCCATGTAATTTAAATGAATAGATCATCTCTGCAAAAGTGTTCTCTTGGCTGAATGAATGGTCTGTAGATATGATACAATCATGACTTGGAAGTCTATCGCTATTCTCAGGTGCGAAGATAGTCTGGAGCTTGACTTGTTTCTTCTCCAATGTTGCTCCGTCATTTCACCTTCCGAAAATTTTGTGGATCGAATTATAGCTCGATTCTCACTCTCTGACTACTTCAACCTTCCACTTTGGCATCCTAATGAGTACGCCTGCACTTTTATCAATATTTCAATTTCATAGATGGGGGAAGGGATAGAATATACTCAAACCTGGATCCTATCTTTAGCTATTTCTCCAAACTTTCTTGACCTCTTAGTGAATTGTGACATACCCTGTTATGGCTTTAGAACATAATTTTGGTGATCTCCTGTGTTCTTGTTTGTCGTAGCCTTCTGCCACGAAGATTGACTTTTATTACTCTGGCTTTCAGATACCAGGTTACATTGGCACAGGAGCTTCTCATTCTCTTGATCAGGTTGGTTTCTGAACGGGGGTTTTGTGGATTGACCGAGAAGGAGGCTTTACGGCGGGAGTTGGTACAAAGATTAGCTGTTGGGGATGCTACCCACAGCGCTCTACTGAAAGCTCTACCTCCTCGATTACTAGACAGCAAGAATCTGCAGGAATGCTTAGATGCAGTTGCAACGTATTGCAACCCTTCTGGAATGCAGCAGGTGAGTCTCTATCCATTTTCTCTAGTACAGCACCTGGTAAGTTCTGACCCAACCGGGTATGCATTTTACGGGTACTGCAAGACTCACAGTGCTGTTTGTAGAGTTATAAATACCAGCATTAAGCTCCGTTGTACATTCTGTAAATCGATATGTACTGATATCATGCTGAAGGGTGAAGGGAGTGCTGGTTGAAGTAAGGTTGGGAATTGGTGCTTCTAACGTAATTGATCATTAATTGTTATATCTCTTCCTAGTAATTCAACATCTTGTCTTCTACTACTTTGCTGTCTCACAAAAGGGTAATCATCTTTAGAAAAATCACTTGGTTCTTCTCTTAACTCCCATATTTTTGTTAAATACCAGAACCTGGATTTGTACATTATCTGCGTCGTGAACTTTGAATCCTGATGCTGAGATCGTGAATTTAATGATCAATTAGTTATATTTTGTGTTATAAATTGATTTCCTACAAGTAAGGTTATTCTATTTAGGATAACATTGTCACTCATGCCACTTCTGCTAACTTTGAAGTTGGAAACGAGATCGTTTGAGGTATCTAAATAGTTATGACTTGTGGTGATAGACTGTCTTATTTTAGCTCAAGGTGGAGTTCCAATAAGTAAGATAATTTGGAACGAAGTCTTATATGTCCTTACTCTACAAAATGTAGTCTGGGTGGAATTTCTGTTATATTTTTCATTGTTTTTCTGTCCTGAAGTTTTGTTATACAGTATTGTACAGAATTAATGCTGCTAGTATGTATATAGAGCTATACAGTTGTTCCTAGGTTATACAGCTTCCATTCTTGTACATGCAGGGTAAGTATATATTGAGGGAAGAATGCTGGCATGAGTTGGACCTTTATCATCCTCGATGGAGTCCACGGGAGCTTCAATCAGCAGAGGAACGTTATTTGAGAGCATGTAGAGCACCTGCTGTATTTCTGCAACTTCCTCGCTGGTCACAGCCATTTGCGGCTTTACAGGGTTTGGGACGGTTGATCACCACCGCTCGAATTCACGATATGCTGCGCTCTATCTTCTTTCATGCAGCCTACACTGAGGACTCATCCACTATGGAACTTGTTCTGCACGCTCTCCATCTGCTTGCTCTTGCCCTTGATGTCTGTAAGGCTCAGAGTAAACCAGGTGGTAAGAGTGAGGCTGACGGAAATTTCTCTGCAAGTCCAATCCGAAATTTTATTTCTCCACTGCATGTATCCAACTACTCTAGTAGCAGCAACGTTGAAGATCATCTCTCGGATCATCCACCGCTGCTACTCCGCTGCGTTGAAAGAGTAGCTGTCGAAAGGGCAGATGCTACTGTGATGTCAGAGCCTCAGAGCATGCTATCTTTGTTGGTGTTGCTTATGCGAAAACGAGGTAATGACGGAGTAGATGAAGCAGGATCTTTCGGGTTTGGAGATTTGATAAAGAAACTGTTAAAAAGCTTTGCGGAATTGGACAGGGTCTGTATGTATGAGATTGAATCACTTGCCCCCGAGATTCTTCATCGTGTCTCTGTTGGCAATATACCAAAATCCAGTGGAGTCGGAGGCATCAATTTCAAGGATGACATCTCAGTCTCCGAGTCTGATAGGCGAAGAGCTATTGCCCGAGAACGCCAGGCTGCTGCCATGGTAAGATCGATTGTCTTGGTGGATTGCTCTTTTTTCAAGTGCTCCTGGAGGACCAGCATGTTCTTGTCATTAGCAAAGATCAATTTAAATGCATGAGAGCCTATTGTCATTTTGGAACGTGCTTTTCAAGTGTTGAACGTCTGCTCACAACTGCTCAACATTTTATGGTCCATGGCATCGCACAATTATTGTTTTAGACAGAAGTGCTAATTGATGTTGTCTTAATACATGTGTTGTCTTAGGCCAAAATGAAAGCTGCACAGGAGAGGTTTGTGACCAATTATAGGCCCACGGAAGAGAGCAGTGGTACAGTTAAAGGTGATGAAACAGAGGCAAAACGACCCAAGGAGTCCGGGTCAGGAAGCGATGAGTTATTTGGGGATGTTCAAGTTACTCATTGTGCACTCTGTCGAGATGCAACAAGTACAAGTCCCTTGTGTTTCTTGGTTCTTATTCAGGTAATATTAGTACTCTTCCACGTTTCGTTCCCAAATTGACCTTCTGCGGGGTTTTCTCTGCATCATATGGGAGTAGTACATGTTTAGTGAACATCGTTTCTGGCTTATTTTCCGATAGTGAATTTCATTTTTCCTCCCTTCTTAGTCTCATTTGTATATTTGACTTCCGTGGTTTACTGTCTAATTTTTGTTGCTCGCATCACTATATAGGGATCTTCCTTGTTCACTTAACACGTCGCCCCTTCACATCTGCAGTACTCTCTTAAGAATTATCTGTGAACTTCGCGATAATGAGTCCATGTCCAACACCCGTTTTGGTCTAGCTCAGTCAAAACTGTTCGCATTGTTCTGTCCAGAATAATAACTATTCTTCTTCTTTCTTGGCAGAGATCAAAGCTGGTTGCGGTCGCTGAGAAACCTACTCCGTCCTGGGAGCGTAGCCTAGTTACGCTGCAAGAGCATGTAGAGAGAAAAGGTGACACGTCTGACGGAGCAAGCACTGCCACTGCGTCAGATGGGACGAGATACCTGCACGGTACAGCAGAGCTTTGGCAGTGGATACAAGAAGCCTTAGGGGATACTCAGACTCGCACTCCCCTACTTGATGGTGAGGACTTACTGGAGTTATTAAGAAATGGACCTGGTATTCGTAATCCTCTTCGTGTGACCCCTGAGTTTCTGTGGAACTGGGATGCAACAGCTACTACGACTGCAGACACAGAATCAAAAGAAGTTGAATCTAGCGAGGTTACTGAAACGGAAAATAACAGTGAAGCTGGGACTAGTGAAGCAGCAGGTTTGTGGAACCATTGTTCAGTTTCCAGATTGTCCATTTTTATCTAGTGGCTTAATTTAAGCATGATAATCCGCATTGCATAGTTATGTTTCTGTGCGCTTTCCGTTCTCATGATCAGATTTGTAGCGATGTTCATGTTTTGTCTTGAAGTTTAGGAATGCTTTGAAGCCCAATTACAGAGGCGAAAATGTTCTGGAAAGAAGCTAGTAGGCTTAGATTTTTTGGGTAAATTTCAGTTGAATCTGGCCAGATATTTTCAATTGGTGGTTCTCTCTTTCCTGCCATGAGACAGCTTTTTTTTGGCAACGCTTTTTGCGCTGTCAGAAGGGAAACCATGTTGCTGATGGAGAATAATGTTTTGTAGGCATTTTGGACGTGAATTGGTGGGAGGACAATGATAGCAGAGCTGATCTGGAAGAGAGTACTACAAACAGAGACATTGCAGTTGCAGCTGTTCTAGCGGAATACGTAGCTACAGCTCCGTCTCTAGGAGAATCTCGTCCGCAAGAACGGACTCGTTCTGGAAGAAACGAGTCTCCTAGACAGGCAGGCCCAGAACAAGGAAGAGAAGGTGGCATTACACGAAGCAGGAGAGCATCCGCCCGAATTTCTTTGGCAATGGCTGAAGCTACTCGTTCCAAAAGCAATGACACAGTGGGTATCCATATGTCTGCTTGTGGCCATGCAATGCACCAAGAGTGCCGTGACCGCTACTTTTCCTCTCTTTTGCAGAGGTAACTGCTAAGAAATTCAAATTTTATTTCAAGCAATATTACACTAAAAGTCGCAAGTTATTAGACCAGACACTTGTCAGGAATGTTCAGCGATCTGTCTTCTCCTTTGTTGCTGTTTGCTCAGATGTTTTTACCTTTGACTTACGTTATTACATCGTTTGATTTTCAGATTCTATAACAGGGCTTTGTTTGAAGGAGTGCAGATAGTGGACCTTGAAATGGTAAGGCGCATTTGGCAGTAGCTATTCCTTTGTTGAGATGGTTAACGTTGTGGCTTGCGTAATTGACGTGGTTGGATTATTGGGCTTGGCTTATTCGAACATTCCATCTAATGTTGACTACTTGCTAGCGAACTTATTTATTCATCCATATTTTATGGCAGGGGGAGTTTCTCTGTCCAGTTTGCCGCCGACTAGCAAATGCGATTCTGCCGGTTTTGCCTGGCCAAACAGGATTGAAGAGTACATTCAAAGCTCAAAGCGTGGCCCAACTTACCAGCGGTGTTTCTTCTAGTCCTGCGGTATTACAGGTGGACCATGCTTTGCGACTGCTTGTCAAGGCTGAAGAATTAGTTTCCAGATCAGAATTCCGTAAAGTTGCCGATCCACAGCTTCCTGATACTGTTAAGGGAGTTCTAGAGGATCTTTCAAAACGACTTTCCGGTTTGTTTTATACCGAGAAGGATCTTTTTACTTCCCCAAGTTCTGGTCAAGGTCATATACATCAAGGGCTACTTCTTTGGGGTGTCTTCAGATATTCCCTTATGTCTGCAGAGTTGACTGCTCGTAGCCAGAAGTTGTCTGTGAATATTGACAATGGTCTAATGGCATTAGTGGAGATGAGTGAGGCATCACATGGTTCAGTATTGCCTCTCCTACTTCATGCTGCTAAAGCCACACAAAGTCAGAGTCGACAAGCTGTGTTGCTTCGGGCAAGGGGAATGCAACTGTTGTTGGACTCAATCGTTAATGGCATATCCAGGGATATGCATGCAAATGGTAATCCAAGGGATTTGCATGGTAAGCTACATATTCCGAGGCTTCTCATCATTGCGTCGAATTAGGTCTTTTTCATTTTGATGGTCTTGATATCTAAGTGTTACACTTCCTTCTTTGAGTAATATCCTGCTCATAGTATGGTTGTTTTAGAACAAAGATATTTTCGATTCTCTTTCCCTTTCTAAATCCTCAGAATTTATGATAAGCTGATAAACATTGCAGCTATGACTGTACACCGAAACTTAATTAATGTAGTTGTGAAATACACATGAGAAGTATTTGTAAGAGTGGTGAAACGATCATTTGAACCCCCTGAAAGTAAGGATGAATTGCTTCGAGAGGATATACTTTGTTTTCTATGGTCATTTTGTTGGCAGTTGTGAGCTTTATTCCGTAATGAAACTATACTCAAATTAGTGACATCACTTGCTCGTTTAATTGCAGGCAGTTACTCTGCACTTTTGCAGTATCTAGAAAAGGACACTGATTCTGTAGACGTACAGTTGTGGAAGAGATTGGCTGATCCAGTTTTGGTTCATGATGCCTTTTCGTCGTTCACGTGGCTGCTTTTCTGCCTGCCTTTGCCGTTTCCTGCAAATGGTGCACCATTTACAGCACTTGTTCATCTCTTCTATTTGGTATCCATCGTCCAGGTACTTTCTGCTATAACCATTTGTGATTACGCTGATATATTTAATTTTTTCCGGCGTTTTTTTTTGTTATTCTCACAGTCAAAGATTGCTTGTGCTAGTGGCGATATAGGTGTATTTGGTTATCCTCTTCGACATTATTGTTTATGGATTTTAAGTTTCACGCGGTTCACCTCTCGCAGATTATAGTTCAGCTTGGTTCGTTCGCAGCATCAGACACAAAATTGACACAATCAGCGCGAGCATTTATTGCAGCGGTGCAGAAAGGGTTGTCTGGAACGGTTCTTGAGTCTTCCTCGAGGGACAGTAATGGTCTTCTTACTTCAGAGACTTCTTTGGGCCTCATGCGACGCTGTACTTTGCCCTTCCTACGCCGATGTTATCTTTTACAAAATCTAATGTCCGGTGCCACGCAAGTCCTTCCTGTTGCAAGAGCTCATCAATGGGAACTTCCTCAAGGCCATAGACAATCGGCAGGGCCTGAGTTACCTTCTGTTATCTCAAAGGATGTAGAAAATCAGGTGCTCCTGGAGATGGAGCAATTGGATCAGCTGGAAAGTGTTTTTCTGATTCCTCCTCTAGAGAAGATTTTTGAGCAGGATGCAATTCAGCATCTTGTTCAAGCCTGGTGCAAGCATGTAGTGACTGACAGTGGTCTCCGAGGCATCATATATAGTCCACGAGTAACCACAGCGTCTCCTTTTAAATTGATGCAGCTGCCATATTTATTTCAAGATCTCGTGCAACGGTAAGAATTTTGCGAGGTCTTCTGTCACACTCTGACAATTCACTACACTCTTACCACGATCAATTTGTTAAATCACTGGATGTTTGTCCCAATCGAAGAGCAAGAACCAGTTGCCTTGAATTGTTAGCCTGATATTATTTATTTATTCGTCTTGTTTGCCTCCGAGGTTGTCTCTTTCAATTTATGCAGGAGGCTAACTCAATAGGTTCTTCATAGAGATTGTAAAATTCAGCCTCTGCCTAGACCGTTAATTGATTTGATATATTTATTTCTTTTTGTGTATTGTCAACAGTGACTGACCAAAGAATTTCTGGTGCAGGTATGTGAAAGAACGGTGTCCTTGTTGTAAAACGGTTCCTGATATGCCTGCTCTTTGCCTTTTGTGTGGAGCTCTCTGTTGTGCAGCTAGTCCACGCCCCTGTTGCAGGTCAGTCTTGCAACTTTTCTTCCTAGCAACTCTGTTACACGCTCTTAAATTTTTTTGACCGAGTTTTATAAAATGAATACGTATTTACAGAGCGTAGATGTTCGTGCTCCTGGATTATAAGTTTTCGTAGTACACATTTGTTGAAAACGAAAACGAAATCTTTCGTGGCGGATCTTGACCTATTTCTCTCATTATCACACCATTATTAGACTTGGAGTGGCTTCGCTGCTGTTATTCTTAGATTGATATGACTTCATCGTTGATCTAATGCCTAGACTGTGAAATGGGTTTTCTTAGTTTATGTTGCTATGCATATGAAGTGGATTATGATGATGGTGACATTCTTTAAATTCTCGTGCAAATGAAGGAATTTTTTTCTCCCAGAAAAGCTGATTACTAGTTATTTACACTGACAGTGTCAACAGACAAGGGGAATGCACAAGACACTCTATGAATTGCGGTGCAGGCATTGGGATCTTTCTGATGTTGATGGTAATTATATTTAACCTCTTTGCGTGTAACTTCACCTATTAGAAAGTTAACCTCTAATGCTGTTTGTTCTACTATTGGCATTTACTTTATTTGATTGTGTTTATTCTTTCTAATGTTCTTGAAGTGTGAAGTCCGTTGCCATGTTCTTGGTGCTGCTATTGGAAAACTCTCGATAAGTAGAGGTGTAGAATTATCGTTTCACGTTAGGGTTTCTTGAGAAATACTGAATTTTGAGTATATTGAACATTTTGACCCTGAATAATATTTAGAAACTGGGATTTGAGGTATTTTGGAAATTGGGACTGGACATATTTCTCTGATCCTTGGTAATGGGCAAAGAATCTATGTCCTAGTCATTTTACTAATCTTCGTAACCAAGAACTATTGAGGATATCTTGCGCCATTGTCAAACTTAATATGTGAATTAATATGTGAATCAAACCCATTTTCCGATTATTCGTGACATTTTACTCGGTTACTCATATGGAATATAAATTTGAATGAATTTTGTTTGCGTTTCTGCAGAAGACCAATGTTTTATTGCAACGATGTGGACGGCAAGCTATGTGGCCATCGCCGTATCTTGATGCCTTTGGGGAAGAGGTTTGTTTTGTCCAAATCCATAGGAGGGCTGAATTTCATAGCTTGTTATAGGGGATGTTAATCAGTAGGGAATGGTACTCTCATTTCTGTCGATATTCTTTTGTTTCATTCCTTGGAAATAGTCGTGAATATTTTTCAAGTGTGTCTAACTTGAAATAGGTGTCCTTCCTAATAGCTCTGGCTCTGATTTCTATCTTGCACGACAGGACTTTGAGTTACGGAGAGGCAAGCCTTTGTTTCTTAGCCGAGAACGATATGCTGCTCTGACCAATATGGTACAGAATATCTTAAATCTTGCACATGAGACTTATTAAGCTATTGATTTATAGTAGTTCTTGTGCGCTTTATGAGCACTAGTGCCTCTTATGACCTGTTTGGTAATGTTAAAGTTTCTCTCCTGGTAATCCTGCAAAGATGATGCAGCTTTTTAATGTCTTCTGCATATTGTTTGAGTCGAGCTTATTATTGTCATACGAATAATCTGTTTTTCAGTTTTCCAGAAATAATAGATTGTTTGCACAATTCTCGTAGGTGGCAGCACATGGGCTAGATTACAGCTCACCAGTTTTGTCGCACACCACACGGGACATCCTATTTTGAACCACGTCTCTGGATCTTTTTGACAAGAAATTTCTTCCGATATATTTCCAGAAGAGGTGAGTTGCATCACAGGAGTTCTATGTATTGTGTTTTATGTTATCTGAAGCATAGACATAAAAATCGTTACCGCCGTGAGAATCGAACTGACTCTCTACAGATGTCCTGCTGGCTTCAGTTCATATGTTTAATTTCTTAAATATTTCGATGCAAATCTTTCAGCGAATTGAACTTATTCTTGTTCTTGTGATAATAATCAGATACTCAGTTCATTGGGATCCACCGTCAAGCTGATGAAATCAGTGGGAGTGTAGTGGCTGAGACCTCCAACTGCCAGATTTCGTGATGACAATCTCTGGATAGGTAAAGGAAATAACAGCATACCCTTATTGCCTGTCTGCTTTCTGCTGTCACCGGATTCAACTTTGCGATATATTCGCTTTCTCATTATCTACCTGTTCACAAATAATGTATGCAGGTCTTCATCAGCCGTGAGAGGAGTAGACGGATTAGATGGTACAAAAGAATCTGCAATCAAGGCTTGGAGATTTCTGTGATGGGTTTTGAGATGTAAATGCTGGAAAGGGTCATGTAGACAGGATTTGATTTTGGAAATAGGATTTTGTCCTTTAGATGTTTTGGCTACGGCATCGTGGTTCAAGTTATGCAGCAGATTGTACGTTAATCTGGAATATTCATGCAGAAGGCTTCTCAGCCTCTATTGCATGTATTTCTATCTCGGAGATCAAGTTGTAACAAACGAGAAGATACAGAACAGCAATTCTGGAATCTTTAATGAGTATTTCTAATTGGGAAGGGTTTAGAGAGTGCAATTACTCTCACCAGTTGCATTCAGTAATGGAAATTTAGCATAAGAGGGTTTTTTTTCCTTCTTACTGTAACCTGCTTTGTTTGGCATAAGCTTACAACAAAATCTAATTGTTAAAGAAGAAATACAAGAACTAACCTATCTGACATTCATTATTATTTGTGTCGGAGAGTTATCCTTCTTTTTTAATCATGTAATGATAAATTGCAATTAATGTTGGTGAAGTCCAAGAATGACATTTGATTATAATTTACAAAAGTTATAAGATGTTAAATTAAATTGGTAGATTTTTTAAAATTGTATCCTATTCAATATTCACATATTCAATGAAAAATGTATAACATGCATTTATTTGTGAAGAATTTGCCTAGGATGCTTTTAATTTTGTATAGAATTTTGGATTTAATCATGAAAGGATTTGTGGTATATTTTGTGCATAAATTGCTAAAAATTGTCACTTTATAGAGTACTAGAAATGAAAATTCTTAAAAAATAAATCATCCAATACATATTTATTCTATTTTATTATAGGAGAAAATTTAGAAACTTTAATTGTGTACATTTGGGGGTAGTTGCACCTTCTTCACTTTGTGAGCATTCTATGGCTCCCCATTGGCTTGCCATTGGCAAAATATACTTCTATTGCAATAGCTTTATGATGTTGATTGTCTTTTTTTGGTCCAAAAGAATAAGTGCTATGATAGCTTTGCAAATTAAGTATATTATTGAATTATGTAGTTTCATCCCTCTATTGCCAATTTCACTACCATTGTTTCTACCTAATTGGATCCCTAAACTAAGCAAATTTATTGTAATAAATCATTGTCCACAGTTTCACATTCTCCACTGTTGATACACAAAACAAGATATCATACCTTCATCCATAACTACTTCCTACTTCCCATTGGCTCCTTTCTTTGCTCATTAACTTTTTATTTTGCTGCAAAGTTTGCTTGGTGAAGGTGTAACTATTCATATTGAAAGATTTAGCATTTGAAGTTTGAGGAAGCTTTTACAAAAGGGTTTTGTCAAACTTACCCAATAGGATTAATTCACTTTAATCCCTAAAGGACGGGGGAGACAAATTTCCAAAATTATAAAGAAATATTGTAAAATATAATCTAGAATAATAGTTTAATGATGATCTCAAACAATAGTTGTGGAATATATCCGTACAACTTGATCAAATATACTAAATAGATAAATTAGGTTTTCCCTTACTAATTTCTTGACATTTTATACTACATAAATATTTATTATTACCATATAGCCAATAAAAATGTTGTTCTTCCAATGGCAGTAATGGGTGAATGGACACAATAATATCAAGAATAAACTTAGAGAGTTGCAAGCGCCTCTACATAGACAAGGTGTGAGTTATGAGGTAACTTTGGGGGATAAAGCAAACTAATTGTTTAAGACAACCTAATTTCACTATTTTTTGAAATATTTGGAAACCAATATTTTTCAATAATATCAGAAGTCAACAATTAAAATTTCCTTTTAAAAGCGATTGCAAATTGAATATTTGTGATTTTTACAAGAATTTTTTTTCTTCTAAATTCAAAATGTTAAATTCTACTCATAAAGATTTTTGAAGATTTTTATTTTACTTTTTTATTTTTCATTTTTGAAGGGTCATTTATTTAATTGAAAAAGTCACTTTTTGAGGCCAAACCTACTAAGGTAGTTTGCTCTTAAAGCACCCCTTTGAGCCTACCTAACTCATGAATGACAATAATGGATATTTCAAGGAGCATGTCACTTAGTCTTGTACATGGGACGCATTTAGAACATGTTCACTTGAAGAGTAGACTACCTAGGTACCTTTTGAATTATATAATATTTGCATAGAAAAATCTCCATAATCTATACCGTACAAATCTTCATGATCAATTTAAGTTATCTTCTAACGCTCCAAGGGATCAAAAATGTACCCACATGGTTTCAAGTTCAATTCAAAGTGATGCAACTTTTGCATTCAATGCCCAAATTCGATAAAAACTTGTTGGAAAATTTTCACTCTCTTTTAGTTAACGTAGGAAAATTTTCAAATCAATACATTTTGGATTTTTTGTAAGCCAATCGAAGTTCAGAGGTATAATTTGAGTTCATCAAATTACATATGATGGCTGCAATTTGGGGGGGGGGTATATCTCCTTCATCCAATGTTTGTTTTCAATATTAAAAAATTAGTTGGATTATGTTCCCCTTGAAGTCTAGTTATTGTGGTAAATTTTCCATGTCAATCCAAGTTGTTTTGAATGTTTGGGAGTCATTCACATTTCCAAATCCAGACATTCTTGGATTATAGTGAACTTGTGTTGACTTATTCTTCTTCATAAAGAGTTTGTTTCTAATATTTGATTGGAAAAAGTTGTGCATACTAGTCTAGTTTGTTTGGCTAAAATTTCATATCAATCTAAGAAGTTACGAATGAGTGAGAAGCAATTAACCAGAAAGAGGTTCAACCTCAAATGTGTTTTTTGCAATTTTTCTTGCTATTTTTTGACATTTCTAACCCATTTTGTAGACACAATAAGTCAATCGAATGATATTTTATGTCACCAATGTATTTGTATGCTCGTTTTAAAGCACTTTGTAGTTTAAATTTTTTGCATTTGAGTAGGTTTAGAAATTGAATTTCACCTCCAAATGCATTGTTAGGAATATTTCAGCATCCTTTTTCAACACTAAAACACTCTAATCTTGTAATCTATGCTACCAAATGACTCCAAATTTAATTCATGTTGTTTACAATACATACACTACAATAATCTATGGTTGAGATTTCTATACTTTAACCCCTCATTGCCTGAGGGGACGAAAAGTGTCCTCATGTATAATTCAAAGTGTTGTAACTTTTGCATCCAATATCCGAATTCAATAAAACTTGTTAGTAAAGTTGCGCTCTCTCTTCTAGTTTGTGTGGTAAGATTTTCAGATGAATACAATATTTACAAATTAAATGGGAGACAATCAAAGTTCACAGGTTCAATTTGAATTCACCAAACTGCATTTGATTGCTGAAACTTTGGGGGGGGGGGGGGGGATCTCCTTCATACAATGTTCGTTTTCAATACAATTTGTTGGGTTATGTTCCCCTTTTAGTCTAGTTATTGTGGTAAAACTTTCATGTCAATACAAGCTTTTTTGAATGTTTGGAAGCAATTCAAAATTTAAAATCCAGACATTTTTGGATTACAGTGAAATTCGGCGGCTTGTAACTTCTTCATACAGTCTCCATTTTCAATCATTTCTTTTGTGAAAGTTGCGCATACTAGTCTAGTTTGTGTGGCTAAAATTTCACATGAATCCAAAAAGTAATGAATGACTGAGATGCTTTTTAGTGGAGAAGGTTTAGCCTTACATGGTGTTTTTTGCAACTTTTCATGCTATTTTTTGACATTTCAAATCTGTTTTGTAGACACATTGAGTCAATTGAATGATATTTTTTTTCACCAATGTGTTTATATGTTGATTTTGAATCACTTTATAGTCTCAAGTTTTTTCGTTTGGGTAGGTTTAGAAGTCGAATTTCACCTCCAAATGTGTTTTTTGGAAAATTTCAGCATCTAAAAATTAACTCTAAAACATTATAATTTTTCAATCCATGTGGTCAAAATGGCTTCAAATTTTTTTTGTGTCATCTACAACATGTTCACTACGATATTGTATGGTTAAGATTTCTATAACTTAGCAACATCTAAATTTACAACACTTCAAAAGCAACACTGTTTTTGACCTCATTTGGACTTCAGGCAATGAGGGGTTAACTTAGAGACATTTAGATCTATAACACTTCAAAAGCACTTATATTTTTGAACCCCAAAAGTCCTTGGACTTTTAGGGGTTATATTGTATATCATATATTGCATTGCAATTTTGACAGAGAAGGGTGGCAGGCATAACATTCAATCACTAGCATGCACTCACCACCTTGGCTCTGCAGTAACTTAAGGTAAACCAGCCCATGACAGGCAAACCACCCATGACAGACACCTACTGACCCCCCCCCATTACAGTCATTTATCAATCTATGAGACACTTTTTCTGAAAAATTGGGTTAAGACTGCATTGGGCTGATTTGTAGTTGTTATCAAAGCCTTGGAGTACAGTCATGAAGTTATTAGTAACTGTCATGGACACATATACCAATCTAGTCTAAATTGGTAGTAAAAAATAGTTTTTTTATTTCTTAATGTCATGTCCATGTTAGAAAGTCTTGTAGCCATCTTAGAAAATGCTATGACTGTTTTAGGAGGGAAGATGACCATCATGGAAACACTTTTTTGCTGATTTGGGGTAGTCTACAGGCTGTTTTCGGCTTACTAGACAGCACACTTCAAAAATTCACAAAAAATTCATATTTTGTCCAAAAATTAAAATTTGAGTTGCTTTCTTCATTTCTCACATGTGTCTTTGTATGAAAAAAAAATTGATTATTTTTGCTAATGGCAACAGACCACATCAGGCAATCTGCCTGTCATAGGCTGGTTTACCTTAGATGGTGTGAAATATTCCACAACCAACTGTACTTCATCACTACTGTAGCTGATAAGTGGACAAGTGGAGGCTCAGTGTGATGAGTAGGGTGCATGAAGGAAAAAGGCAGCGGCGGGTTATGAAGGCCACCGACGGTCATGGACTGCGCAGTCCCGAGAAAATCGGATTCCGTTGGTGAGCAGACTGAGGAGCAGCGCCGTCATTGAAATAACTATTCTGACATGAAGCCAGCGGAATGCTCCCCTTGGGCAACCACTTGCTCCTCACAACAACTTTATATAGTTAGAACAAAGTTTAAGTTTAAGTTTATTTTTATTTTTATTTTTTTCTTGATACACATGGACAATTTAACACAACAGCCAAAAATTGATGTGTGACCTTTCTTTCAAGAAGGTTCTGAGTTTCTTGGCTCCTTCATTTGGGGAAGGGGTGACTTGAAGGAGGCCAATTTTGAGTATGCAATTTTTGTATGTGCCAGCTTTGCATGATGGATGAAATAAGGTTTTGAAAACATTGTGGCAATAATGTGAAGGGCCATCAATACAATTTGGCATTTTTTTTAATACATTTATCCTTTTTTCTCTATAGGCTTGAAGTTGTCCATTTTTTTTTGGAGGCAATTGGGCACTAAATTGCCTAAAATAAAAACATTGCTTACACCATAAATCAATCAATTTCAATTATAGTCTTCATCCCGAAGTTAGAAGAGCAAACCAATATTGGGTCTTAAAGCGACCATCTAACAACTAATTGCTTTTACAAAGAAGCAAAACTCCTTGAAACAATTTTTAGTAAATTTTTGTAGGAAGAATAATGGAAATGGCATCTAACCCAAGTTGTTTCATATTTGGGGGAACTTTGTGGAATTGGTTACAATTTCTTGAAGTTAAAACACAAGGGTCACTAAAAACAACCATCTTATGAAATATATACTATTAGTACATTGAAGAAAAAAATGTAACCCCATGTCATGATTGCTTATAGAGCATGGGCTCAATTAGAGTTTACTACCTTAACTTAATTGTAATTTGGGTAAGGTGGGCACCCCAAAAATTGCCATATTTGCTATTGTGTTGTTAGTTACTATTATTAGATTGTTTAAGTTTCCATATTTTCCTATTGGCTAGTGAAAAGAGGTTTCAACGTACCATGTTACACGACATTTTGATATAATAGGCAAAAATTAGGAAAGACCAGAGTTTTTTTTGGTAGAAGTTCTAAAATGGCATTTCTTCCACATTAGTACATCTTGATTTGGGAGATGTACACAAAGTCATGATGGCAATTTTAAGATGGTGGCACATTTGGAGGGACCTACCTTATCATTTTGGTTTTGAATATTGTTATACCAACCCCAAACCAAGCTGGTTTTGAATTTATTATACCACCTTTGATACAAGTGTTGTAGTAATAACATTCAATTGACGTACTACATTTGTTAAGCAACCTTTGAGGATTCAATTTTTAAAAATCTAACCGCACATTGTTACTATGAGTACAATTCAAAAAGTCATAAGAATATAATTAATGTAGTTCAAGAACTTGAAATTTGATAGTAGCTATAGCAGTGGTTTTGAATACAATTGTTGCAATTTCATTAATTCTAATTGGAGTGGAGAATTGCAATAAGTAAAATTAATTTCTATAATGCTTAAGGTTCTAAAAATGTATAAGATCGTGAAGTTCATTCTTTTTTGTAGTGTTGTGCTAGATTCTTGAGCTAATTAATAGCAACCAATTTGTTTGCAGTTTGTTCATGTACTAGCTTAAATGTGTGTACACATGAATTAAAGATACTCATCAATCGTTCAATAATTGGACAATCTTAGCTAGTACCATTGGACATACTAGTTTCAGGGTATACATATCCAAAAGCTGAAACTCATTATAATACATTGATGTCCACTAGACATTCCTAATTTTATTGATACCTTTATTTATTTGTTCAAGGACATTCTAGAGCTAGTAACCTCAAACTTAATTGACACTCAATTGTAGCAAGGGTTGGAAGAGTCCGATGATGAATTTGAAGAAGAATTTTTGATGGTTTGTTCCAACAAATGTTCGAGGTGTCTACAACTCCCAAACAAACTAGGGCTAGGGATAATACACCTACGCATAGGCATGTACATCAAGATTGAAAAGCTTGCCATGATTGTCTTCTTCAAGATTACTTTGTAGAGGACCAATCTTTAATGATGCAAAATTTTATATGTCATTTTTGTATCATTAAAGGTCATTAAGGTCTTGCCCCTTCTCTGGTATGTAATTCATGTATAATTTTCATTGTTTTTGACAATTTCATCAAAAGTGGCAAGCATTGCCATACACACCCAAATTGCAAATTGCTATGGTCTTTTGTAAATAATCAAAAATTCTCATTTCAATTTGACATTTTTTGAAATATAGAAAATTCCACAAATACAAAAAAAAATAGTTCTACAACACAAAGAGACACATATAATTATCTTTTTGAAATTAGGAGGCTAATAAATGAATTTTTTTCATTAAATTTTCTGATTTCAGTTTTACTCATAGCATATGCACATCGTTGACTTATGGTCAAGTCATAATAAGTATTCTCTAATTTTCTATTAATAGTATTTGTTTCAAAAGATTAATAATGTACAATGTATATAATTATCTATTTAATGTATTCTAAAATTTTGGCATATTACTCTAAAAAATAGATTTGACATTCTCAAACCTAGAATTGACAAAAGGTTTTATTTACTTACTTTGGCATGCCAACTGTGAATTGTTTCATGGCAAAAATGGTGATACTCTCATCTATATGACAATATTTGTCCAAGGCATCTATAGTTTGCAAGTATGCAAGTATATATATAGCAACTGTGCATTTCTGTGAGGATAAACTACAAATACCATTGGCCTTCTTGATAAACCACAAATCAAATGCATAAATCTTTTCAACAATATGCAAGAATAAAGCCCTCTTCATGACCTCATTAAGGTCTTGCCCCCTCTATTGAAACATTACTGCACCAACATAATCACGTGAATTAAAAACAAGTACATGTGTTATGTTTTCATTTTATTAGAAAAAAAATTCTCAAGGGAATAAAGTATTTTTTTTTTTAAAAAGAGTTTCAAATTTTTTTATCTAAACAAAATATGATACAAGTGTTAAAAAAATACATAGTTGTTTCAAAATTCTCAACTAAAAAGCTAGAAGTATTTAGGTCTTTCTCCAAGTCTCCTAGAACATTACCTACGACATAATCATGCTCCGCACCTTCTCGTGCCTCATCTAAGTTTGCTACAGGCCATTGTTGATATGATTTTGTAGGACAAGAACTTAGATTTGTGTACTCAAAGAATATTTGAATCACATCATCCATGTCACTGGCATCCAAATTAATCGTTCATTTCTAGAGTGCTTCGGTGTGTCTCATCTCTCCTTGGTGAACTAGAAAAAAACCAAGAAGATGAGGGGATGTACTATTCAAACTACAACATCGACAAGAGAGTGCCAAGAGGAATATTTCCTATCTATTTCTTCATCTTGTACCTACAAAATGTCGTTGTCTTCTGGATGAGGTTTGTTTGAATGAAGATAATTTTGTTTTATGCAAATGGAGTACCACGCTTGATGTACTCCTCAATTCTTTTTGTGATTTGCTGTGGAATTGTATTCTTGTTTACACACTCTAAATGTTCTTCGCCTTTGTCTTTGACACAATACCTTTCTATTTGAGACATGGTCAGTACCATTCCTCAAACCTTGTTCAAAATTTAGCTTCAAGGAATTAAGTTGCATTTTCAATCCAAGGGACTCAACCCTTTCAACCACGGGGAACATGGTTAGTGTTGCCTTTCAACATGGTTGATTTTTACAACAACAAAATGCATAAAAAAAATAGAAATACATGTTGTTACTATTGCTACAAAAATGCTGAAAACTAGGAAAAAAATTCATAAGGAAAAAAACAATAAAGATGTCAATATACAAAATTCACATGAATATGCACCTTTTGCAATGCACCTCCTTCCAAGAGCACAAAGGTACCTACTACTGCCGCTACAACCCTTAATGCAAAACCTACCAAGCTATAAATCCAAGTAGGTCATGAAACCTACAAAATTAGCACGATGCATCCTCCACACTGTTATTCCCACATATAGAAATCTAGCTTGTCTACAACATTCAAGACCCAAATCTCATCTTAACCTTAAACCCTATGACAAATTCATCAATTTTAAATTTTTTGGATGCTCAAGGAGGAAATTCTTCTTAATTTGGAAATCCAAATTTGAAGGAAGATGAGTAGTAGAATAGTCTTCTTTCTTGCTCTAAACTCAAGTAAAAAAATACAAAAATGGTATTAGAGGGGCGTGCTTTTTTTTGTAAGGGAATTATCTTAGGCTAAAACCCTAAATGATCTCCTCGTAGAATCTCTTCTATTGTGTTTGTACTCGTTGACAACCAAAACTTTGTGAGTAATAAATTGGTTTGTCTCTTTTGAATTGAGAGTTGAAACCTCCAACTCAAATAAAAAGACTGCATTTACAAAAATTATATGCAAATGCCAAAACAATGAGATATAGGAAAGGTTGAGCACAGAAGACTAAGCTTCAATATGTGCTAAACTTTTTTTGAAGGAAATTTTACTTGACTTTCTTGCAATCAGTCAACACTCACAACAATTTCTTTGAATAGCAAAGGATACCAAATTCAATTGAGAGAAAAACAAAATAAGCATAGATACTTCATAACTCGCAACTTCAATTGAGAAATAAATTTAGATGTTGTTGGGTCAAGCTACATAGAATGATGTATAGACGCTACAAACACACTTGTGCAAGAAATATACTCATTACCTTATTATAGTGAGTGCTCAACTCTAAGCACTTGAGTGGTTTGGATCGTCCGTTAGGGTAGCTCAAGATGACGGCATAATTTTTTTTACTCTGGAGTGCAAGATCAACAATAAGATATGGAGTTTTTTTAATTTTATTTTCCAACATCAAGGATGGGGGGTTGGCAACATATCAACAATATAAGGGGGACATCTACTTAAGATTCAAATCAATGGTTGGGAATTTTTCTGTTGAGGTCCAAGGGTGAGGTTACATGCCCCTTTTTGCCTCATAGTGGTTTGTAATTTTTTTGTATTTATGTAATAGTGTCATGGCTATGTGAAAAATCAAAATATAGTACAGGCAAATAAAGTAATAAGAAAATTGCTCATATGACTTGCATTTCAGTCTCCTCATTCTTCAAATTGCAATCAATTTTTTTTAAAATCTCCATGATGTAAATGTCAAGATGTATTAAAATATAGCATGCCATCACATGTACAAAATTACACACTTGAATATAGGAAAAATTATGTATGCAACTCAAACCTCCCAATCTTTTTGCAAGTGGATATTGCAAGGAAATAAGAAATTTATTGCAACTCGTACATTCTCAATGTGGATACTAGAATTAGATACAACAATGACATGTTAAAGACCGTACTTGCTCAATTATGGATAAGCCATGATGAAGTGTGCAATATGTCAACATCCAAAAATAGGACAATTGTGATTTGGATTAATGTCTCATTGGTACCTTGATTAAATCTTTCAGTTGATGTATTCAATGATATTACATTTGACATTTTGGATGGGGATCTAGTATGTAGTGAACATGTTTGTATTTATATTATATATACAACATTACCAAATTATCATCATTAGAGGTGCTATAAAATGTGCACTATAATGCCAAAATATTCTTCAAAAAAATTACTAAATTAGTGCAACTATTTCACCCCCTACTTTTATAGTTGCACCAAAAGACAATTCTGGTGCACAACTTCCCCAATTTGTCATCATGCTACATTGCCAAACCATGAGACATGAGGTAGAACTGCCTAATACCACCATTCATCCATTTCCTTCACCTATAAGATCCTTCCAATTGCGTCAATGGCCCATCTATTACCACAATCTTTACAACCCTTTATCATGATGGCAATGCACTTGGAGAGTAAGTTCATCAACCTATACTTTTAACAAGGGTCTATTCATGCTTCAACAAGGGTCTATTCATGCTTCAACAAAGGTCTATTCACAATTTAACATTTTAGCTTTGAAAAATCATAGAAAATATACTTCTTGTTGAATGTCTTCATTTTTTTTTCAATTGACTTCTCTCAAACTTTTCAATCTTTGAAAAATATGAGAGCTGACAAATAGCTTCTCCAAAGTACCTAGATAGCAAATTTGTGTGGTAATGGGTAGTTTTACCTTATTGAGGCCACTTCACGTTAACTTTTTGTAGATTTGTGAAAATGACCCAAATGATCTTTGTCGGTCATCAAGGTGAATAGACTCTCTGAATTTACACCAATCTCAAAACAAAATTGAAGATATTTCTCTCTCTGCTGGGAAACGGACACTGCTACCTTTACACATAAAAACAGAGCCAGATTTTTTAATGTTTTTTGCAGATGAAAAAAACATGGATCCCAACAAGTGTCACTTCGCTTCTCACTGAGTGGAGCAGAATGATCCCCCTCACTCAAGTATTCATCCAAAGCCTCCCAATATTCATCCGATCAAACGTTCGTCCGGAAAGGCTCCCTTTATCCAAAGGGAATTGTCAAGTGGCGCGCTCATTGGCCGTACCCACGCCACTGGCATGCTCAAGCTCACGCTCACGCCCGTCTCGGACGGGCGACGAGCGCTCTCACTGCGGCCCCAAACGACAGAATCCCAAACTCACCCCCCCCGCGCACTCGCTTTGGTCGATTCCTCAAGATCGGATTCATCTCTCCTTCAAATCCTGTTCACATTCACGGTCAATTTCGGTAGAAATCGTGGGATTCAGCGTTCAGGCTCCGTTTTGTTGGGATTGCAAACGCGGAGGTGGGGGATGGCGAAAGCAAGTACAGTCATGCGATTTGCGTAGGGGCGCCATTAGGTGTGCTTCTGTTTCTGGGACTGCGCACTCGGAAGGGGCGATATCCGTGGGGGGAGCGTGAGCATGATGGCGCTCTTGCTGCCGCAGTGGTCTCCTCCGGAGTCGCTGCATCGGCTCGCCAACGTTCGGCGGCAGAGGGTACTCTTTCACTGTTATTTCACTGTTTGAATCTCGCTTCGGAATTTTCGTACTCAGTTGCGAGAAACCCTTTTCGCAACTGAGTTCGAATATGGCAAGTTCCGCGTTTATGTAGAGTGAAACTGTGAAACAGAAGAAACGAGTGCAAGGGCCTGTGGAACCATGCAGTAACTTAGTAGCAGTTTGTAGTTTTTTGTCAATCGTTTCTTTCGTTTCCGCCTTTGATTTCCTTTTTTCCATTAGAATTTAAAAAAAAATAAAAAAAATAAAAATTCTGGGTCTAGTTGACTTCGTAATTTGGCAGTCGAGTACAGTACGTGGATTTTGTTCTCTTTCTTACTTTTGGTCCTTTGTTCTCTGACTCTCTGGGTAAGCTCAGTAACTTGTGGGTCCTCTTTGGGGGGATACGAATTTTGTGGTGTAGGGGGAGTTGAGTATATGCATTTTTGAAAAATCTGGAAGTGCTATGATGATTGATTTTTGGACGTTGATGTTGAAACTTCCTCTTAAATTCTGTATGTAAGCTTACCAATGTTGGTGGGCAGTTGTCTCGTGTAAGGAATCTGTGGAGATGGTGTGTTTAATTAAACGATGTCAGTGTTGAAAGGACACCTGTAGCTGCACTGTGGTTGGTAGTAACTGCTTTTGTCTATACTAGTTGGCTGAGTACCTTGTGATGCTTTCGTTCTGGAACTCAAGATTGGGAACTCAAAGAAATGAGATGTCAGAGAATCGAAGCATCTTGGATACTCTGAGTTTTCCTTGCATTAGCGGTTGAGACCAAGGTGTTCACAGCTCTTTTCAACGATTTGATGTGAAAGAGATGGATATTCATCAGCCTTTCATCGTAAAATACACTTTGGTCGAGATTCAGTGAGGGAAATTGCGTTTCTAATATGTCGTGAGATCAGTTCTAAAATCAACCAATGGACGCCGTTATCATGTCTATGAGAACGATTTCCATATTTTAATCCTTGAAGCAGTTCCAAATTGAACCTCATGGTTTTTAACAGTTTTGAGTATGTCAAAATGGATATTTTCTTAATCCAATTTTAGTTATTTATTGTCCAACTTCATCGACTCTAGCGATATAGTAGTTGGTCCCTCTGAAGTCTATTATTTTCAGAATATGACCAACCCTATTGGTCGTTTTATGACCATGAATCTGTGGTTCTTTAGGGGTTAATTACCCATGCCATTTTGGCATATGACGTTATTATTCTCGTCCAGTGTGTGCATTGCTCCATCAATGTCATTTCTTTTTCCATTTGCTTGTGAGATCAACTTTTAGAGAGACCAACCCGGACATATATTTGTTTTTGTAGTTGCGCAAATCAGCGCGCGCAATGTTCTTCATTGACTCTAGTGATATAACATTTGGTCCAACTGCAGTGTATTATTTTCAGAATATGAACAATCGAATTGATCGTTTTATAACCATGAATCCTTGGTTCTCTAAGGATTTATCACAGTATACTTGTCCAGTGTGTGCATTGCTTCATCGATGGCATATCGTTTTCCATGTACTTGTGAGAATAGAACCTTTTGGAGTTGACACCTTGACACATATTTGTTTTTGTAGTCGCGAAAATCAGCTCGGGCAACACATGGAGCGACACAGAGCGGTACGAGCACCAAAACTTCAACGGATCACTTCAAAATTCCAAGCACAGAATCCTGTTGCAACTTGATCTCACCTTTGGTGATGACGCCGAGGAAGCCAGTTCGCCGGTCATCTCGGCTGCGAGTCAGGAGGGAGAGTCGAGAAGACGTGAAGACAGACACGGAAACTGACATGGACGCAGCGGAGTGGTACAACCGAGTTTTAGCCAACAACGGCGTTGTGGAGGTGGACCCAGTGACCATGGCGGAGCATATGAAGCATGCAAAGTACTATCAAGCAGACTCCAATAATAATAATACTTATTACCAGTATGGTTCCACTTCTGAGGCCCCGGATGTGTATCCTTCCAGGAGTCCTGGATTTCCTGCTAGGGTGCCTCTGGGAGTTGCCTTAGCTGCAGGTGAGACCATTCTTACTTTTCGCTTTTTAGACATTTAGGCTTTCTAGAGATGCTGCTTAATCATTAACACGTTAACACATTAACAAGGCTTTAGCCTAAATAGTTTACTCCTTCATGTTTGAAGACTTTCTGTACATGCAGCTTATTACATTTTTTTTTTGAGGTTTCACACATCAAGGTGGAGATAACTATTTAAGCATTTTATATAATATGTGTGGGTGTGATTATTGGGAGAGATGTGGGGGGATGGCTGTGGTTACGGGATCCAAACCTATGGGTACCAAATTCGTATCGCTGTTTGTGATCATTGCTTATGCAAGATTAAAGTGGGAGGTTGTAGAGCATTATGAAAGAGACAGTAGACAATTCCATTCCAGTTCAAAGATTAGTGCTGTAGACAATTAGCCAAGTCATTTCTACACTACTTGCTAATTGAAGGCCATCTGAGACTATGAATAGATGAGTTGCTATTGGTTTCAGAGACGGGAAACTCAATAAGAGACGGGATTAGGTTTCCTAACGGTGTATTTCCTACATAGACATTAAGAAATTTTGTCTGTTTGGTATCTCGCTCACTCTGTCTCAAATTTTGCCTTCTCGAGCAAAGACCAATAATAGAATGTACTTAAATTATGGGATAATAGGTGTTTCAAAGTGCGAGCTCCCTCTTCCTCAATAAGAGGTGATTCTCACACTCGATTTGAAAACTTTACGCAGGGTTAAGTATTTCTGAGATGAGATTCTGGGGTTCAGAATCACACGGCGCGATATCTTGCTCTAAAGTCGAGACCTCTGAAAATCCCTAATGCGCCTTTTGGCAACACATTATGGATGCAGGTTCGGCCGTTGCGTTGGCTATAATCGCACTTTTGGTACAGGCTTTGCACAAGGAAAGTGATGGAACCAACTCAAACTCGTCTGATTCAGAAGGCAGCAATTTGACCAGCAGCTTTAAAGGTAAACCTGTTGCTCCGGATCTCTCGTCCAAAGTCTCTCATCAGGCGAGGGACAGCAAGGAGGTGTCGGCAAGCGCAGCAGCAACCGGGGCTTCATTTTTCAATATCTTAGAGCGTAACAAAACGCCTTCGCCCCCGAGCCTCTCGAAAGGTGAGAAGTCATGGTCTGAAAGCAAGTATGCCTCTGTGACTCCCTTCTTCGGTTCCGACAGGTCTACTACATCCTATACGAGGCCGGCCCCTCCTCCTGTCTCAAGTGAGAAGTCATGGTCTGAAAGCAAGTATGCCTCTGTGACTCCCTTCTTCGGTTCCGACAGGTCTACTACATCCTATACAAGGCCGGCCCCTCCTCCTGTCTCAAGTGAGAAGTCATGGTCTGAAAGCAAGTATACCTCTGTGACTCCCTTCTTCGGTTCCGACAGGTCTACTACATCCTATACGAGGCCGGCCCCTCCTCCTGTCTCAAGTGAGAAGTCATGGTCTGAAAGCAAGTATGCCTCTGTGACTCCCTTCTTCGGTTCCGACAGGTCTACTACATCCTATACAAGGCCGGCCCCTCCTCCTGTCTCAAGTGAGAAGTCATGGTCTGAAAGCAAGTATACCTCTGTGACTCCCTTCTTCGGTTCCGACAGGTCTACTACATCCTATACAAGGCCGGCCCCTCCTCCTGTCTCAAGTGAGAAGTCATGGTCTGAAAGCAAGTATGCCTCTGTGACTCCCTTCTTCGGTTCCGATAGGTCTACTACATCCTATACAAGGCCGGCCCCTCCTCCTGTCTCAAGTGAGAAGTCATGGTCTGAAAGCAAGTATGCCTCTGTGACTCCCTTCTTCGGTTCCGATACGTCTACTACATCCTATACAAGGCCGGCCCCTCCTCCTGTCTCAAGTGAGAAGTCATGGTCTGAAAGCAAGTATGCCTCTGTGACTCCCTTCTTCGGTTCCGATACGTCTACTATATCCTATACAAGGCCGGCTCCTCCTCCTGTCTCAAGATGGGAAGGGGATAAGTACAAGTCGGTCCGCCCTTTCTTCCCTGACGAGGTAGCAGCATCAACCGAGACCGTTGGCCCTTCCTTTTCAGATGAGCAGGGCGGTCAAGGAAAAAATGAGAATGGTTCATCAGCAAACAAGACTGTGACTCCTTTCTTCGCAGATGATCAGCAGGGCAGTATAAACGCTAAAGGGTCTGCTTCCTTGCAGAACGTCCCGTCTTTCTTTCCTGATGAGCAGCAAAGCAAGAATGGACCTTCCTTGGAGTCTGTCGCACCTTTCTTCGCTGATGAGCAGCAGGGTAGAAACTCAACAGGCGTGTCCCAGTCAGAAGGCACAGTTAAGGTGGAGAATGTGAAGCCGTTCTTTCCGGATGAGCAAGTGGTAACAGGCAGTGGTTCCAGCAGGCAGTCGTCTAGTGGGTCAATGTGGTCACAGTTCTGGGATGGAAGAAGCACAAAGAGAGACTCTTCAGCCGCGTCGCCCAAAACGATGGATTTAAGGGGGGAAATGCATTCCGAGGGGAAACAAATGCTGAGAGAAATTGCTGGAAAGCCTCAAGGACAACACATAGAGTTCATGAAAGGCACTACTGAGGAGAGGTTGGCCCCCAATACGAGCGGTGCTTTCTCATTTCAAAGTGACAAAGAGGCCCCTGGGGTTGCGCGTCCGTTGTCATCTGATGAGCTTTCGTTTCTAGAAGACATAAAGGTCAATTTTCAACTTCTGCACTCGAACCAATTTCGGAGCAATTTCCAACTTCCTCTCTGAAACCAATATTTCGGAGTTTTTAATTTGAGACAATATCGGTCTGTAGTTTTGTGAAGTTCCTCTGGAAAGAACCTCACTCACCTGGAAAACCTGTTCACTGCATCATCAGACGATGCAGTGAGCAAGGTTTTTTAGTAAAACTAGAATCTTTTGGGAACTTTTTGACATCATAAAGAGAATCTTTCCCGTGATTCATGGGGAGGTCTCCCTATGATCAGAGTGATCTTTCCCTGTGATTGTGAGTAACACCTGTCCATGATTGGTATATTTGGGCTCGCTCACCGGTTGGCTTGCATGCTCAGGCTGAAGAAGAGAGGCGATTTGCTAAGATGCAAGCACTGCAGGCTGCCTTCCCAGCTTTGGCTATTGGAGCGGGTGCTGTAGGTGCTCTTGTTGGAGGTAGAAAACATTTCTATTGTAAAGCCTTTCTCTTGTGGTTACAAGAACTTCAGTTAGCACGATAGACTTTTTTCATGAAGAATGGATGTGGGTAATTACCTTTGATGCTGATCAATATGACTTTTGAATGAACAGAGAATTTAGTCCAGAGTATCAGATTTCTGGTAGAAATCTGACTCTAAGGATCACTAGCATCAACCGACCTGTATCACTAGGATCAATTGCTTGCCGGAGTGTTGAACTATCACTTCTTATCTGCATCCTAAGTGGTGATCTAATTTGCCAGCAATGTGGTACAGTGGATGGCGCTTTTGAAATGGTCGGGATTACTGCGACTGCCAGCTTTATCTCTTATGAATTGCTGTGGGCGAATAAGAGGTTCACTTTGATTTCCTTTATTCCGTTTTGTTTTATGTCGCATACCTTCGAATTACTTTCTCAAGAAAGTGAGATTTGAAGCGTGTAGTCTGTTGATGGAGGAAGACTATTCAAGTTTTAGTATCTTCATTACAATTTATACTAACTCGTTTTCTCAAAAAAAAATTGGTCTCGTTGCACGTACGTTGTGAGGGAAGTTTCAATGCTGATAGTCAGGTCGACTTTAGTGTCAATCTTCTGAGCCATTGTCAAATCTTCTGGCCACAGGCAAGAGCTGGTGGATGAGATAACCAGTATCACCGATCATCACAAGCTCTTCAACTTCCTCCAGAAGCGGAAAATTGTGAAGGACGATTGCTGAATCCAGGGCAACTACTGGGTAAACTCCATTCTCTGCGCTATGCTTGAACAGAATTTGTTAGATTTCCTACTGTAAAATTATACAAGAGGGGTCTACATTGTTGGCTGATTGCAATTGAAAATTGGCCCCGATTTGAGTTGATGTTGATCTTTTCTCTAGTTTGCAGAGAGTGAGTGTATATTACAGAGGCTAGTCATGTAACCCACGGAGCTGGGTGATAATGTAGATCTGTGTCTTGGTGTTGGAAAGTTTAGAGTGTGTTGCTCTGTGAATTAATGCTAGACTTGATCAAGAGCCACGCAGAGTGTATCTCAAACTGGGACAGTGTTTCTGATTCGGTGGCTATAGTATGTATCATACTACGTTTGATATAAGATTTGGATATAAAATTGGTTCTGTATGTTGTACATGTTCCTTGTGTATGGGCATGCTTGGTGTGCAGGAAGGGGTGCCTGATTTTAAAGGTCGGGGCGGTTTGAATCTTTTTTGATAGGTATTAATTTTTTGGTGTTCAGTAAGTAGTGACTCACTGAAAGGGAAGTCTTTGTGAAGCTGAAAGTGATGCTGTACACATTGGGCTCACTTTATCCACACATCCTTTTTGTGCCTGCTCATGTACAGTAAGTTAGTCACAGCTGGGTCTCCATGGAACCATAATGTAAAAGGCTTTGTGGCAATGATGGTGTACGAGTAGTCTAGGTGGTTTTACATGAATTTGTAAGATGGATTTGCATTCTACCAGCCATGGAGCAACCTGTGTCCTTGCTCTAACCTTACTCCGTAGCGTTTCAGAATACATCCGCAAGGCAGGACAGGATTGACACTTCTCTATGCTTGGGAAAGACATCTTGAAAAGTTCACAGTTATTGGTCATGTTTTTTATGTTTTTAAGATTGGTGACCCTTGGATGCAAATGGGTCAATCACAGTGAGTGTTAGCTGAATATGTAAATGAGTTTAAGCCCTAAATGACGAACCCATGACCACTGATTCCAAATCTCACTACCCTTCATTCAATTTTCTGCCATTTTGCAACTAGATATGTATGAAAAAATTTATATTTATTTTTCAGAGATGAAATTACATGTCTTCTGTACTTCATAAAAAATTTAGATTTTTTTGTGAAAAATTGATTTTTTTGAGAATTTGGAAAGAAAAAGTGAAGAAAAATAACATCAAATAGAAAATTGTTTCAAAAAATCTGAAAATTTCACCATGTGTGTATATTACAATGAAAAACATCATGGTGTAAACCTGATTTCTGTATCATTCTATAATTAGAAAATAATAGACATTGAAAATACATTCAAAGTTCAAATTGCAATAAAATATTCAGTATTAGGAATTTTTTCAATATTCAAATTGGAGTAGAAACTAGAGTAGATGACCTTGATTTTGTTAGTTGGGCTCTATTTCAAAAAATATCATTTTTCTAGAGAAATTTCAGATTTAGAATAAGGAGCAACAACTTCCCAAAATATACTAAAATAGCATATTCTATGATCTATTTTTTTAAACTAATTTCTCATTTACATGAAGACAAACACTTGCAAGACTACAAACTCAATTGAATACTCTTCACAACCCACCATGAGAGATCAATAAGAAAAATGTGGATGAAAAAATGTTTTTGGACTCTTTCCATCTCATAGTACTTTCATCAAAACACCACAGAATGGCGCCTGCATCGCTTCAGGGTTAAAACCTAAAAATTTATGGTTGGGTTCAAACCACTTCAATATCTCACCATCTATATCTACCAATCCCAACCACGGACAATATATTTCATGGTTTTATGTCAAAGTATGCACTTTTTTAACCGTTGAGTGTTGTGATGTCCTTATTTTGGATGATGAATAGAGGGCTTGCAAGCATTGTTCCGTCCAACCAACTTCTCATTCATCCAATGTAATATTTGAATGTTGAAAAGACAACCTTCTTTAATGACTAATTTCTTGAAATTGTGATAAATGATATTTTTGTAGAAAGATATAAACAAAAATGTGCCAAAATTTGAAAAAAGATGGAAGTGTTTAAGACTTCATGAGAATGTTCAATAAGGTGTTTCTTATGTGCGGCCTTTGTGCATTCACACTTTTGATTCAATAGCCAAGTAACATTTTATAAATTACAAATGAAGAGAAATTGATTTAGCACAAGGAGGCAAAATACATAGATTTAAGTGATCATTCTATAACATAATATTTATAATTTATTTTTTGCAATTCTTTAGGTTGGTTTTTAAACAAAATTTTGTTCAAAATATTGATATGCTAAAAAATATGTGTTTCATTAGTTGGCATCAAAAAGATATTGATAATCAAGATTAGAAAACATTTATACCTACATTGACAACAATCTATAAAAAATAAAAATAAATTTAACTCTAGTATAGGAACAATACTTATCCGTACTTCCATATTAAATTGGAGAAAACAAAAGGGAGGGAGAGCTTTCAAATTTGAAAAAGACCTTGATGGATTTTATACAACTCAACTCCCACCACTTATCCCTTTGCCTCCAACTTCTGTTACAAGTACACCAGACTTCAAAAATCTCATTCCACCATAGTTAGCTTAAGATTTCATTTTTCATTTTTTCTATTTTTTTTAGAATAGTTGTAATTGAAATTTTAAAATGATATATTTGGTATTTTTATTATAGATCCTACAATAAATGAAAAGACAATATCAAATGGTTTTCTTTGTTACAATCTTTTAGTGATGATTAACACTTAAAATCTTTAAGGACTATGGGTAATCCAAATTTCCAAAATTGTGAAGATGTATTATAAAATGCAACTTAGAAGAATAATTGAATGATGACTTTCAAATAATAGTTGTAAAATATGATCTGTAGTACTATCCATATGGTGATCAACTAGTATTTAAAGAGATATTTTTCAAGGCCAAAAATTGAAAATTCCTTCTGAAATCAATTGTAAATTGAATATTTTTTTATGATCAACTAGTATTCAAACAAATATTTTTCAAGGCCAAAAATTGAAAATTCCTTCTGAAATCAATAGTAAATTGAATATTTTTTTATTTCCAGAAGAATTTTTTTCCTTAAAGTTCAAAATTTTAAGTTCTAATCATGGTGTTTTTTCAAATATTTTAATTTTTTATTCAAGTCAAATTTTAAGGGTCATATTTTATGGGTCATTTTTTGAATGACTAATGTTATTTTTAGAGTTTGAACCTACTAATATCTATTGAATAATAGAATATTTGCAAATTAAAGTCTTCAAAATCTTTATTGTACAAATGATAAAGAACTAATATAAGAATCATAAGAATCTTCAGAAAAAATGATGGATGAAAAAAAAAAAAAAATTTGTGTGCTTGGGATGTGTTTGTGTTCATTTGTTGTTCAAAATTAGAACACATGGTCCTTTAGGGGCTAAATTTGAACTATGAATGCACTCACACATGTCTCAAATATACAAGAGTTTGATTTTCATCCATCCTAATGTCTTGTGCTAGTTCTCTAACAATTTCATGGTATAGATTTCTAAAACTTCTCTTCAAATATTTTGTAGTTTAAAGTAAACAAGTTGGTTTGAACAAAAAAGTATCCCTTCAGAAATAACTTAAAAGCAATCTAAAATTAAATTTTTATAGATGATCATAATTAGAATTTAACATTTTGAACTCATACAAAATTTTGTTTTTTTTGTTGATTTTATAGAATATGTAATCCACAATCAATTTTATAAAAAACGTTCAATTTCTGGCACCAATTTTTATTGCTAAAATATTGGTTAATGTAATGGTATATGTAAATTTATGATTATGGTTATAATGTATGGATCACAGTTTTCAACTTTGTTTGACAATCATCTTTATGGTATTTTTCTTAATTGTACTTTGAATAACATCATTTATTGTACTTGGACTACCAGTACTACTTAGACCTCAAGGAATTGAATTTACATCCAAGTATGTATCAAAAGAATTTTGTGAAAATTGTGTAAAAAGTTGAAAGAGTGCTTTTTACTTCTAAATATTTATAAATAGCATTATTCCTTAAAGGATTGTCAAGGGTGTTTTTCAAGAGAAATTGTCTAAAACTGCCATTTTTTTAGTGCATTGGCCAAAATTAAAAATTAAAACATTTTTGTGAACTTTGACTATATGAATGGATATTAGATTGCCTTGAAAATGTGTTACAGAAATTCAATCCATTTCATTGTGTGAATGAAAGATTATACATTTAAAGTGAGGATTTTTTTTTTCATTTATGTGAAATCACTACAAAAAAATAGGGCTTAGCGTGATTGCAAAAACGTGACTGCAAAGATTTTGCGATTGCACTGTGACTTCACCACCGTAGGGATCTCCATAGCGCAGGAGTTGTTCTGCACTCATTTTGCAGTCGTGAGTTTCACTGCCGGATGAACAATAATTGCGCATATGGTTCATTCACAACGTTCCGTTCACACGGTCGACGATGACATGACGTGGCTGACTGGAACGCGACTGCAGAAGGCGGAGCCGTGGACGAGTCATGCACATTCCATTTTTGCAACTGCAGGTGACTTTAAATTGACTGCACAATGACTTCCATGACTAGCACAAGTCACAGGGTTGTTGTATTCTTTTACTAAAGGATAAAGAAAAAGAAATGTAGTCGTCCTCGCCGTCCAGGGAGGATAGGAATACGGTATGTTTTGGGTATGTCATTGGGTATGACTGTAGTGCAACTGACATGTTCTTTCTGCATATTACTAGGGGGAATGCAGTAAGGCGTTCATGCATTTGAGCTAACGACACGTACAAATGTGGCAAACGTCGAGGCTACAATTTCTAGAAATTGTATTGAGCATGAATGAAAACAATGACAATGGCTCTATCATTACCTAATAAATGGCAAGACATTGGCTGGACATGACATTAACGTTGCAACTAAAGCCTACCTGACTGCAGTATGACTACGGCACGTCTGTGACGCAACTACAAAATGACTCATACATGACTGCAGATTTGTAATGACTTGGGCATAACTACTAACATTCCAACGTTAGAGCAATGGTCCACCTAGTTCACTACTGCATGCCACAACGATTCTGTACCGCTCCGCTTTGTATGACACATTGACGGACACTTAGAATGATGTAGTGACCACAACAACAATGGACCTCAACACGAGTAGACCTAGTACTGCTCTTGCGCCAATAAAATCTCTTCCACTGATAATTCGATGACTTCGACTAGATTGGCGGTGGAGCTTCTATCTGACACTCTTTAGGGAGCAGTGAATCCTATGGCTTCCCTAGTAGTCGTGATGAAGGCATCTGTGTGGTCGACTACTTTTTTCTTGGAACGGGACTCTTTACGTAAGACCACTTTCACTGTCAACTGCATCAAAGAAAAACACATGTGTGGCTTAATTGGGGAAGATGAATAACTCTACCATGTGAGGAAGTTTATGGTGGAAGTTGACCAAAAGGAATTTGGTGTCGTCACGTATATACATAGGGTTCTTTCGCGTGTCAAGTGGTTTCACCCATTTACACCGTAGGAAAATGATATGTATATGGGTGATTGCAAGAAAGACCAAACGATTTTGGTAGCGTTTGGTCAAAAGCTATGTTTTTTCTGCCCAGTACTAGAAGTACTACAAAATGGAGCAATCTCAGCCGTTGATCTCAAAAATCAACGGCCAATAATACTTTTGAGTACTTTATAATACTAAAACAGTACTACTTAAAAAAAATGACAGTTTGTCACAAAAAGTAGATAAAATTAATGTATAAATTAATAAAAATTAGAAAATCATGAATAAAAAAAACTAAAAATTGACCATTTATAAAGACTTGATAGTGATTACATTTCACCCAAAACTAGAAGTTGAAACCATCATGAAAGTTTGGAGTGCAATGCACAAGGGACCTCTATTTGCATGCATGTTGAGGACAAAGAATTGTTTTTTTTTTAATTCCCTTTGGTGGGCACATGCCCATCTAGTGTGGGAATAGACCACAAAAAATTCAAGTGAACATCATGTTTTTTGGATGCTTCACAGTACTAAAAAACCCTAAACTGTAAAGTGTGATAAATTAGATAATTGGTATTTAATTATAACATTATTTTTGAATTTTTTTGAAAAATAACAAATCTGATGTTTTCTGAGTTGGCAATCTTCCAAAAATATTTCAAGTCCATTGGCTTCAATTTCTAAAAGTTTCGGCCAAAACCAACTCTGCAATCACCCATATGCAATGTGCTGTAATCTAGCTCCAATATGTCCTTGAGCACGCCGACGTAGTTCACAAAAGACTCATTAGTACTTCCTTCCGGCATTTCAAAAATGGATGCTACATTATTGTTGTAGCTTACAAGTCGAAGGGTTGTGTCATCTTCAACACGGAAGTGGTTCCCAATTGTTGTAATGCGTGCATATTGAGTTGTTCTTTGTAAAGGTTTTTGGCTCATCAAGAAAGGATCCAGGTCCTCACTGTTGCTCTAATCAGGGTCAAAATGCAACACGAAGTTCTGAATCCACTCTGCTGGGGGCGCTACTGATGGATTCCTCTGTGACTCTTGCATCCACTTCTTTCAAGCATACAACATCAAACGCCATTCATGCAAATGTATAGGGAAAAAAATAAGACAATAATGGTGAAGGCACATGAAGGGAAAATCACTTCAACTATGGTCAGTGAAAACACGACTTCAATACTACTTCACTAAGTCATTTATAAGTTGCAATGAAGTCACGGTATGCAGAATGGCTGCATCTTGACTTGAACACAACTTTGGACCCTCCGTAGCTCATTGGAGGCTTGTACATGACTATAGACAGTATTAGGGAAGATGCAAGATGAAATGAAGAAACAAGCAAATATGATTTAAAAGGGGTCAGAGTGGGAACTACGCATACAAATCCTGCATAACGGAGGCATTTGTCAACACTTATTGATGAGCAATGTCGCGCAGCTCAAGTGTCATAACATATGGCCTTCTAGCACCTTAAAGGACCTCTTCTGCACCACCATACTCTTTGTCTTTGTCCTACACTCGTCTCTACGTAGCCTCAAATTTATAGAGGTACTCAGTAATGAAGCCTATGACTTTTTTGCACTAACAAGTTTTTTTCTACAAACAATTTAATTATACCCACTAAATTTATTGACTCCACCCAAATTAACAATGTTAAGGGAACAATCAATCTTGTAGGCTCTAGAGTGGATGGATTTGCACATTTGTTGGACCTTAACTCCTTGTGCATGCATACATACAAGTCCATTGTTAAGCCTACCCCAGAGAACCACATTGCAAAGAAAAATAGAACAACATTACTAATAGTGACTGTGACCTTCTACGATTCTAATTCACTAGAAGTTAGCTATGAATTCTATGTGACTGCACTTAGTCAAGTGGTAGTCATATTATAGTATTGTAGTCGAGACTGCAGTCAAATAACAACATGGAAATGACTATATTTTGTCTCCTACACTACTAGAATAAAAAAAAATGTTAAGAAAATATCCTCTCCAATCTTCTTCTCAAATTTGCCCACAACTTTTGATTTAAGGCTCAAAATCCAAAACAGATTTTTGGAAATGAAAGTCAAATTCATTTTTCAACTTTTATTAGTTCATAGTTTCTTTTAAACAATTAATCTATTATTCCTAAATGAGATCTTAAATACTACTAATAACACAATCTCTGTGTTTTACATGTCCCTCATGGTTTGTCTTGTCTCCTATCACTCCACATGTATAAAAGGTTTGTCATTAAAACTCTCTATATTCACACACTAAGTGGTTATGGAAACCATGTGACAAATTTGCCAAATATTCTATATATGATATTTTTATATTGAGTGTATTGTATGTTGTATGATGCATTGTATATGGTGTATGATGTATTGTATATGATGTATGACGTATTGTATATGGTGTATGATGTATTGTTGCTATATTTAAATTATATTTATATGTAACTATAGAATGACTACTCCCCATGCAATTATAAAGACATTCTTTTTTGCACACATTGCTGCAACTCTCAAACCCTAAATCTATATTACTTTAAAATGACTACATAATGACTTCTGATTTAGTTGTCCACATTAGATTTGTAATGGGTCTATTGTAACTTTGAAATGACTGGTAAATGACTTCTTACATGGAAGTCCACGTCAGATTATAGAAGGGTGCCCCGCAACTGTAGAATGACTGATTGACTGCCCTGCGATTGCATTTAAGATGTCCACGTCAGATTTACAAGGGGTTGGATGCAACTCAAAAATGACTTTGACGTGACTACACGCAAAATGTCCACGTTAGATTTTGGAGGGGTCGAGTCCTTGTCCAACTAGTTCAAAAAAGCATGCACTTTCCACATGGCAACTCCCCTCCATCTTTCTTAAGGCTATCTTTCTTTATCTAATTCTATGAAACCTCTTCTCATCCGAAGTTACATTCATCCCCACTTTGTTGGGTGATAATAAATCTGAAGTCATACTTGTAAATGACTTGTCCGAAATGACTGCAAAGCCATGGAGTCACATTTTCGTTTTGCGATTACAACATGACTGTTTTGCAATCATTTGTCGCAGTCACAGTAAGCCCTGTTTTTTGTAGTGAATAGAGTTAGTAGACTTTAAGCTCTCTTGGAGTAAAAATTTACTCTTGATGAATTTGCAACTCACCATCAGTTTGTTCTAAATCTTGTTAGGTACATTCATGCAAAATTTTAGAAGCAAATATGGGGTTCAACACACTCTAAATCCACCTACAATGCAAGGAGATTGAGTGAACTAGCAAAACAATAGTCATTTTTTGATGATTTCTTGTGCAATAAAGAATTTTTTTAATTTGAAATCTAGAGGATGAAAAAGTTAGAAACAAACATTTTGAATATGTGGGAAAATTTCAATAACTTTGACTACACATATTGTAAGATAATAGAGCTTGAAGGTAGAAGAAAATGTTTTTCCTCAAAATCGCCCCAACATAGCTAATAAAGTTCAATTCCTTTAGAAATGTAATTTGGAAAGTAAAATTAGTAAATTTTCTTACAATTTAATGCCATATTCATTAATTAGATACATGCCAAATTTCAAAATTCAATGAGGGTTTTAGCAAAAGATGCTTGAAAGATGCCTAAATTGCCTATATTAGAAGGAGCATGACTTTTGATGTGGACACTTGATTGGAATTTTTTTTAATTCACATGAAGGGGATAAATGTTACTATCTTGTATCATAATTTTGTGAACATCCATTAAAAATTGACTTCATATGACCATATCCAAGTTTCTAAATGTTTATTGAACAAGACAATGCAGTCCTTAATCCTTGAAGTGTTAAGGCCCTTTTTTATAAAAAAACACACTCAAAACTGACATTTCTATTGCAAAGAGCCCAAAAAATTAGAAATTGTTTTCTTTGCATAACTATTGTAAGATCTTACAATAGACTGGTATAAGAATGTAGGAAAAGAAATTTCAAAAACCTTCATTCCATAGATTGCAAGATATTTGTGTTTAAAGTATAGAAAGTTGTTTTTTTAGTGTATTCCTTAATTAAATTATTTGACTTTGATTCTTCTTAACTTAAATTTTTTGCACTAAAATATTTGATTTAAAAAAAATTATTTTGAAGTTTTGAGTTGAAAGTTTGAGGAAAAAAACTTCAAAAAAATATGTGATTTTCATTCTTTAAAAACATTTTAGGCATTAGAGGAGATTTCAGACTCCTAGAGGGCCGTTTCAAGCACCTCCCGGCGTTGATTCCCAACAATCCCTGCAAACGCCAACGCTGCCACGTCACCTTTTAAAAAATTAAAAAATAAATTAAAAAATAACTTCTCAAAATGCTAAAAGAAATTGAAAAAAAAATTAATTTTTTTTTCAAAAAATGACGTGGCAGTCTCTATTCCACGTCACTGCGCTGCGGGAGCGTAGTTCCCATGTTGGGAATAGGCTGGGAACTCGCAACCTTCCCGCAGCCTGAAATCTCCTCTAATGTAAAAGTTGATATGAGATTGTAAGAAAAACTAAATTGTCAATGACTTTGAGATGAAATTGAAACCATCAGATGTTTTTTTGGGCCTCCGGGAGACCGTTTGAGGGTTGTTCCCTTTACCGTTCCCCTTGCAATGAAGCATAACCGTCTGTCAAAAAATGAATTCAAAAAATTCGAAGAAAAAAAATTCAAAAGAAAAAATCAATTTTTTCCCCTTCAAATGCAAAATTAAAAAAAAAATCTAGTAATGGGCTAGCAACCTCTCAGCCATGTAGGACCGTTGAGGTGTCACTGCAGCAGTTATGTTCCTTAGGTTCTCACAACATCATAATCCGAAGTCTTCCGGAGGCCTGAAAAACATTTAATGACTCTAATCCAAATGGTGATATTCTTCTAGCAAGCATACATAACATTGTTGATTTTATTTTTTGAAAATTGTAAAAATTGAATTCAAAAATGAATTCATTACGTTATTTTCTCAAGAAATTTCTATGATTGCTTGCAAAATGAGAAGCTCCATAACTTTCATATCACTAATCCAAATGGAATCATTAAAAGATTTCCATGTAGAAAAAAATATAGTACACGAGAAAAAAAAATCAACTTTCAATTTTTGAGTGAATATCAATACAAATTACAAATTCAATGTGTCTAAACTTCAAAATGTAGCCGGCTTTTCTAGCCTTTATAAAAGGTGAAGTTTTGTCTTTTGACATTTTAAGGAAAAAACACTTATGTCCTACAACTTGTGAATTTTAGTTAATAATTTGGAAAATGGATTGAAATTATATATTAAAAAATTTAGCCAAAAAACTTTCAAATTCATTTTTTTTTAAATTGTAAAGTGGAAGATGTTGCAGAATGAAAGATATAACTAATATGCTAATAATTTTTGGAAGAATTTTAGAATTGTTAATCCCTATGGTGAGAATGTTTAGTAAACAATTAATCAAAGAATTGATATCTTTTTTTAAAAATTTATTTTTAAATTTTCAAAATTGAGAGCAAAAGATGACTCCATATGTTTTTTCTACCTCCATTGCTCACAAAATAAAACTTCTCATAACTTTTCCCTCATTATTTGGAATTCAATGCTTCAATTTTTTTGAGTAGGTATCAATTTGTACAATCTCAAAAATATAATTAATATTTTTTTAGAATATATTTTTTTCTGACCGATTTTACATTGAATATTTTTTTTAAACTTCTAACTTTTGCAATATTTATTGGAATAACATGAAACAAAGCTTCACATGTAGATTATGATGGGAAGCATCCATTCTAAAAGTTCATGCAAAAACTCCAAATTATGAAGTCAATAGAGCTTGCCAAGATCTCAAAAAGTCCAAAGTGGGCTCCTTCGTCCTTTAAGGGTTAAGTTGAAAATAATAATCACAATTATTTTTTCCAACTAATTTTCTTATATGAAAGTATTCTTCTGAACAATATGCACTTAAAATGAGGGCTTAATTCTAAACCTAATATATTGTCTATAGAATGAAAACATTTTGTTATTATAGACTTCATCCAACTTAGAATCAACAATACAATATTATAACATTTTTACTCTAATTATGAGAAAGGCTTTATGAATCAAAGGCATTTCTTGTGTTTTCGGGTAAATGGTGCATTCATTTTAGGGATTTTGGTAGGGAAAGTGAGACAACCAATCCTTGCAAAATTTGAGGTTGATATCATAAAACGACCTCATTTGTAGGCGACAACTTAGGCAATAAGAAAACTGTCATCCAATCAAGTGGGGGTCATCAAATAAAGTATTTTAGAATAAATCTACCTTAATAAGAACAATTGCTGTATTTTTGAAGAGTTCAATACAATTTTTTTGTGCTTAATAAAACTCAAACATTGGAGGAGGCATTGGAAGAACACATGTGATTTCAATGCCAAAGTGGGAAGCTAAAAATACACATTAAAAATATTAAAAAAATTCACTTTATTGGATTGAATGATACCTTAAAAAAAATTATATCATCCTATACTGAGTAGTGAGATGAAAGTTATGAGGACTTTTATTTTACATACAATGATAATGAGGAGAAAAGAACATAGTTTTATTTTACAAGTCATTTTTTGAACTCGATTTGAAGAGTTTTCAAATAAACAAATAAACATTGGACATGTGTTGGTTACTAGAACATTTTGACTATTGGATTGACAAATCTTAATTTCATTCTAGAGGTATTAGTGATTTAGGTTTTTCTATCATCTTATACCATCTTTCATTTAATAATTTATTTTCAGATGAATATGAGAATTTCTTTTTTTAAAAGAATTTTCATTTGTTTTGAATCCAATTTCTAGCATGCAAACTAAAGTGCACAAGTAATGAGGCAAACATGTTTTCTCCTAAAAATGTGTTGAAAGACAAAACTCCACCTCTAGGAAAGGCTAGAAAAAACTATTTTTTGAAGTTTAGGCATTATAATTTTACGATAGCATGGTTTGGCACTTTGAAATTTTGGGAAGATGTAATTTACTCAAACAAGTTAAACCCCTAATGGACTAAACTACATTTTTTGGTAACATAGTAATTTGGGGCAACTCACTTTGAACACATTTTTTATTTTTTATTTGAAATTTTCGTAGAGCATGTGCTTGAGGAGTAGCTAGAAGGTGCAACAATTTTCATAACTTTTGAATACATGGTTAAAAAGTTATTGTATGATATATAATTTTTAATGCTTAGCAAACAGCTTGAATAGCTCCGAAAAAAACTTTTTTTAAGAAACCAAAAATTGAAATTGATTTCCTATATTTATATATATGTAGAAAGCTTTGAATCATTCCATTTTGATGAACAAGATGAAAGTTATGAAGAGTCTTAGTTTGTGGACACTTATGGGATCTCTATTTTAAAATAAACCTTTGAAGTCCTTTATTTAACTCAATTTTTAGTATTTAAAAAATAAATAAAAGCATTGGATGTATATTTTTTTATTAAAATATTACAACTATTGGGGATTGAGTTTTTTGAATTCTATAACTGAATTCTTAACAATTAAGTATTTATCATAATCTACCTCTTTCTAATTAGTATTTTTTTCAAGCATGAATATGAAATATTTTTTGTTGAATTTTTTTTAATATATTCCCAAGTTATGTCTTCAACATATTATGGAGAGTAATGAGTTGTAAGATCTACCCATTTTTGTGTAAAAAGTTTGAAAGATGAAATCTAACCATTTGGGAAGAGTTGAAAATACTTCTCTTTGAAATCCAAGCAACAAGATCTTGCAATCTAGTAAAGTTTCTTGTTTTGAAATTTTAGGAAGGTGTACTCTAACAAGTTAACTAAAGGATCCTACAAATGGATTTGTTAATGAATAAATAAAAGATGAAGCTTCTAACCTTGCTTTGGGTTTGAGTACTTGGAAGCAATTTAGGGCCTAAAAACACCAAAATGTCCTTTTTGAACTTCGACAAATATTGTCTAAATTGCACCACAAAATGATGTTTTAATGGAACTTGAAAAAGTTCTTTAGGCGTTGTCTTTCTTTGCAAGACATTAAATCATTCATTTGAAATGGGCCCGTGCTCATGTAGCATGACATCACATCTACTTCACTTTGCTTCAAAAACCATTCATGATTTGTGTTTTGAATTGAGAAGACAACTCTTTATATACACATCTTGGTAGTAGATAAACAAACAATGTGGGCTATGTCAATTAGTTCACAATTAAAAGAACACCCTAAAAACCTAACCCGCCACCCGCCACCCGCCACCCTAAAACCTCCACCCTACAAAAGACATAGATGGTCACCGACTCGTTGTCGTCCCCATTTTTGTTGGAGTTGTTGTCCTACAAGAATGCAGCCCTGCCTCTCGCACACTCATCCAAGTTCTATGGTCCAAGTTGGGGACCATGTCAAGCCACGTCAGCCTCGCCCACCTTCGTGGGACGGATTTAACGTCTTGCATCTCCAATTTGTATGAAGATTTGCGCATCAAATGACAACTTTCCCCGAACAAGAGGAACTTTGAAAGGCTCAAGCAAATTCATCATGAGGCAAGGATTCATGATTAAAGTTCTTGATTTCAAATTTGGCCTTGATACTGCTAATGGTGTGCTGGCTTCCTATTTAGGTAGTCTACTCTTGAAGCAACCATTTAATCCTACCTAACTCATCATATTTCAAACAATAGATATTTCAAACAACATGTCAATCATTCCTAGATAAGAGTTGCATTTAGAATACGTTGCTTTGAGCGGGTCCCTTTCCCTTTCCCTTTCATGGCAACACTCTTAAGAACATGAGTCAGTATCATTTTCAGTAAATTGAAATTAAGTTAACATATAATATGAATCTCATCTGTCAATTAAAACTAATTATTATTTATATTTAAGTTATATCAAATTGACCCCCCCCCACAGGAGCGTTTTCTGAGACGTATAACGGTGAAGCCCGTCCCGAGGAATTCTCTCCCCCCGTACACATTTTATATCTTTCTTTACGACTGACTGGTTTGAAAGCGTCTGGACAGTGTCAACAGGCGGTGTGCCGGCAGGGGCCACGTGGACCCAGCCTGGAACCAGTCTCGGCGACCTACCCAACGAGATCGATACCCGACCGAACAGAACCGGCGCGCACCCGACGAGGTTCGTTCGTTCAGTTTTCGTTCGTCGGAATGGAAACGAAAGAACCCCGAACGAACAGAGTGTCGGAAACTGTTCGTCATGGCAGGAAGGGAAGGGAAGGGAAGGATCGGACGAACGGACGGAGCGCGCGCCTGTTTTCTGTTCGTTGCCAGCTTAAGCCTAAGGCTAGGTCTAAGCTTAAGAACGCCTGTGCAGGAGTCTCGGTCCTTCTTCTCCTTCATCTTCTTCTGCTTCTTCCTCCTTGTCCGCATCCTTGCAGCCAGCCTTCGCTTACCCTTGCCTTGCAGTTCTCTCGCTTTCGTCGCTGCAGCCGCGGTTTGCTTGCCCTTGCCATCGTTGTTTGCGTGTCGTCGACCCCGCGCAGTCAACATGAGTACGGAGAAGGAGCGCGAGAGCTATGTGTACATGGCCAAGCTCGCCGAGCAGGCGGAGCGTTACGATGGTGTGTGGTTTGTGTGTGTGTGTGCGAGCGTGCGTGCGTGTTTGTGTGTGTTTTTGCGTGCGCGAGGGGTGGTTTTCTTTCCTTGTTGAACCTTAAGAATTATTGGACCTTTGGACGTGTTCAGTGGCGGTTGCTGATGGATTGGTGGGATGTGATATGATGTGATGTGATGTGATGATGCTGTGTTTTGATGTCAGTTATGGTTTCGAGCCCGAAAATGTGCCGTTATGTTCCTTCTTTGGGAATGTTGTCGTCTTGCCGTGTCGTCCATGCTCGAAAACATGTGTTTATGTGTTTAAGCATTTCTCCATGTTCCTGCGATTGGCTTCTGCCATTGGGGTTTCCTAAGTCCTGATAGTCCTATTTGGTGGATAGTTTTGAGGATGGCGAACAAGTGTGAGTTATGGTGTTGTGATGCGCTTCTCATCGTGTCGACATGGTTTGTGTTTCGAGTGAAGTGGTAAAATAGTGTTTTTTAAGTACGAACTGAGTTAACTGGTTGTGGTTCTTGATTTTTCTCACTTTTAGGGGGAAGTTGTCTGGAGGTGCTTGGCTTATTGCCTTGTTCAAAGAGAATAATTAAGTGCTCGAGATTTGTTGAGTTGTGAGAACGGAATTGAGGTTTTCTTCTTTGGGTATGCGTGTTTTGTCAGGAACGGTTATAACCTAGCCTTGCAGTTATTTCCCTGTAGTGAGTGTACAGTTTGGAAGATTGTCCGTCCTCGAGGAATATGTAGCGTTGGGTGTCAGAGCAGGTATTTCTGTGCATGGCTTACCGAAGGTGTGTTGCCTGTCGCAGAGATGGTGGAGTCGATGAAGAAAGTGGCGAAGCTCGATGTGGAGCTTACAGTAGAGGAGCGAAATCTCCTATCCGTTGGTTACAAGAATGTGATCGGAGCCCGGAGGGCGTCCTGGCGGATCATGTCCTCCATAGAGCAGAAGGAGGAGAGCAAGGGAAATGATCAGAACGTGAAGCGCATCAAAGACTACAGACATAAGGTGGAGGAAGAGTTGTCAAAGATCTGCCACGACATATTGACTATCATCGATGAGCACTTGATTCCATCATCAAGCACGGGCGAATCGACTGTCTTTTATTATAAGATGTACGTGATGTCCTGGGATTCTGCTCATGATGGAATACTTATGTTGGATTTGGTATTGTACTTGTATCCTTGAAATGTGTACTGGCGTCACTGAGTAGCCCAGTTCGGGTGCCGTATGTATCGTATGCACATGCACGTGCAAGGACTCTTCGATCCGTATACAGGTGATTGTTTTGGACGGCTTGGTGTGTAACATCGGCACACGAGTCGCACTCCGATTTGGATGGGTCTCCACCAGACGCCTTGGTGTTTGGATGGTGTCTTTGCTTAATGTCCTTTTTGTGGCCCAGCAGCGTGTGCTTTGCTTTGAGTTGTTGTCTGAAGCGCTTGTTGTGGTTGAGGAATCAGGAAGGGTGATTACTACCGGTACTTGGCGGAGTTCAAGACCGGAAACGAAAGGAAAGAAGCGGCAGACCAATCTTTGAAGGCTTACCAGGTGTGTTCGATTGACTGGATTTGCTGAATGTACAATTAGTTTGCGTTTACTGGTTTGGGTTAATGGAACGATCATCAGTACGTGGTTCTATTGGTGCATGTGTGATGATTGCATTGGAATGTATTTAGGGCTGTGCGAATGCGTCGTTGACCTTGACTGGTCGGATTTTGGTATTCTTGTGGTTTGTTGGGAATTAAATACGTTGAGTTGATGTGTTCAGGCTGCCTCAAACACGGCAGTAACGGACCTGGCGCCCACACACCCGATCCGACTTGGACTGGCGTTGAATTTCTCAGTGTTTTATTATGAGATTTTGAACTCCCCCGAGCGGTAAGAACCTGATCGTATGCGGTGTTGTAAGAATCTGTCATTCGCCTCAATTGGAGTACAGGCAGTTCAGTGTTGGATATGGTTCAGATCCCTGTGCATGGTGACTGACGTTTCATGTATATTGGATATCAGGGCTTGCCACTTGGCGAAACAAGCATTTGACGAAGCTATTGCCGAACTCGACACGTTGAGCGAGGAGTCTTACAAGGACAGCACACTGATTATGCAGTTGCTGAGAGACAACCTGACTCTCTGGACATCGGATCTCCAGGAGGATGGAGGTGTGTGGAATGTACTGGCTTGGAGTGTCTTTTATCTACAGTTCTGGGTTTTCGAGTGCAGAGAGCTAGGGCAATCACTCGATGGTTCCTTTATGATTGGGGTGCTGACTTGATGTTTTGTTTCTTGCAGGTGACGATCAGCCAAAGGGAGACGACATGAGGCCTGAGGAGGCAGAGGTATGCAGATTTAAATCCAAGACTTGAGTTTTCTGTGTATGCACGCGGTGGTGCATGTTTGCAGGTATTTTGTTACAATTTTGAGTTCGAATGAACAGTGGTGACCTGCTGGGTGTATTTGTATGGACGCAGTGATGACGAGACGGGTTTGGTGTGGAGAAAAATCCACGAAGTGCCACATTCGTTTGAAGGTGGGTCCATTGCAAGACGATGTGCAGTCGCGAGCTGTCCGTTGTTTATTTTGCGTCTCCGGTAGTTTGTGAAATGCGTCGAGACGAGCTGTCCATAGTGTTTTTGGATAGGATGTGAAATTCTAAGAAATCCAATATTGAAAAGAAGGATGCCTTCAAACACTTATGTTCGGTAATATATGATAAGTTTGGCAGCGGGATGGTCTGTGTCCTGGCTGTACGGTTCACCAGTGCCTGTTTTTGTTGGTGGTTGGTTTTCTGAACATGTCGGGTTAAATGCATTCAGGATTTGCGGGTTTTCTGTATTTATTTTATTACTATAATCCATATCTTGTAAAGATTTCATTTTTATGCATCGGAGTATTTGTGGACATTCTATTTTTAAGTGCAATCGCCGTTTTCTTATCATTACGCTGAAATCTAAAGAAAACGTGGTAATCTTTTTTTAGCACGATCTTTTACCACCTTATTATCGGAAATGAGGTATTCCTCATGATCACATATTTATATCTGTAAATTGGAGCATGTCTCTTGTGAGCGTATAATCTGTCTTTTGAGGTCATCGATTTTTGAGCCGGTCATCGCTGGTTCATGGTTATTGCATTGCTGCCGTCCTGATAAAAACAGTGCAATACGATTCGCGCAGCGAAGCATCCAATAATGTCTTGGAATTTCCTCCCTATAAAGCCTTGGCTGAGTCATCAGTGCATGGGGTAAATGGATATACATTTTTTGGCAGGAAATTTTATTTAAATCAACCACTGACAACGCAACATCAGACTCCCCAACTTCGTTGAAGCACCCAATGTAAGAACAATGTTGTCTCAAGCTGGTGTCTACATCTTAACTTTGAAATGGATGAGTAGACTGCAGATCAGTTATTTTACCAATGCGCTCATGACAAATGTTTAAGTTTGACTATCTTGAGTTTAAAAACGTTTTGTAGTCCCGAACTTCGTCCAAAAGCGCAAATTAGTGTGAGAATTTAATTTAATTTTAATGGGGAACGGTGAAAAAATGCATTGGGCAGCCGCAACGATCTAGATCTTCAGAACGAGTACTGACTGGGGCCCAAAATTTAAAATTTTATCGTGATTCTCTCTGATTCGAGTAGCCCTGTTGCGACGCGTGTTGCTACTGTTGACCCGTTACTGTAGAGTGTAGACAGCACCTGTCCAATGCAGATGGACTTCGTGTATGTTAGTTTAACTGTGAAAGGACGGACTATGACCATGGGATCAAGCCTCACAATCCTTCGCTCTCTCTACTGCCATTTTGCAAGATTCAAGCCCTCACATACCTTGGCTACCAATTTCTTGGCTAGAGAACAAACTTCAATTTGTTAAGAGGATCTCCAAGACCATGTACCTTGTTCAAGAGACAAAATAAAAGATTGTCAAAAATTCAAAATTTATTGTCAATATCTATGGTGTGTATTTCTTATATTATGGTGGTGGTGGTGATGTGCTCTTTTGATTGTATGCATAATTGTACAAGTTTTTAGTTTGTATTTATTGTTGGATGTGTAAAGATAGCAATTCTGCAATTTGAATATAGGGTACACTATTGTAGTGGTGGATATCCTTGTGGTGGTCATCGTCATCCTAGTAGTATTTGGGTTGCATTACAAGAAGAATGAGCCTTGCAGAGGGCCATTAGTTCTTGAATAGTACAAAACAATGGTGGACTAAAATTTCAAAAAAAAGAGTTCATCGCTCACCCATCCACGCTCAAAGAAAAACACTTCATTACTAGTTTCAAACACAAACTTGAATTACAAAACATTGTCACTACAAAGTACCACAAAGTACTTTCAATCACATAATACTGCCAAATTCAAATTGAATATACACAAGTACCAAGTTCAAAACCATGCAAAAAGTGATAGACATGAATGTAGTGTCCAAATGCACTGTGCCAAAAAGAATGCATGTGTCACAAAACACAACACAAAGCATTTATAGAAATTTCAAAAACTGGAGGCTGCAAGGTGATAAGATATGCATTCAAAGTTCAATGATGGGGGAAATGTAATTACAATAAACTAGACTAATTTTAGAAATTAAACAACCAAAAAACTCGTCAGCATCATCAATCCACAATGATTTTTAAAGACATGCACTGCTAATATGAATGAAAGTGGATATGAAATGAAATTCCAAATGACCAAGCTAAGTGGATTGGGGTTCACATAAGGGACTCACCTCATTGGAATGCTAGGATTATCCACATGTTGGGAGATTGAGTTTGACCATCTCCCAATTGCATGATTATTTTCAAAGGCCATCCTAGATGAAGAGTGGATCGCAATTGGTTAAGGTCTACAACACACAAACCTAAATCTCAATGCCTCTAATATTGAAGCTCTTCCAACGTCAACCTTTCTGAAATACTCTACACAAAATAGTGAAATTAGGTTGCCTTAACAATTAGATTGCCTTACTTCAAGAAAATTACTCTACAAGCCATCAAAGTCAACAAATGTTTCTAAAGATACTTCCATTTGTAAATATGGAGGTCCATGAGTTCCAATTACAACAATAACTAATTCAAAAGTAGTGCATTCTTGTACATTAATAGTAAATATTTATTTAGTGTAGATTGTTGAGAAATTAGTGTGGGGCAACCTAATTTCACTATTTTTTGTAGATTCGTGGCCTCTGACTCCAACGTCTAGAATATAATTCTATTGGGAAGATTCGCAACCATATGTATCCAAATCCCTCACCTTCTCCTAAATCCTAATCCTGAAGCTTCTGCTATCAAGAAGTTTGAATCCTAAGGTTTGTCTTTACAATTGTCAACCCAAAGTAGATTTTTGGCCAGGCTACTTTAGGAAGAAAAAAAATAGGTAAATTTTAGTATTATCCCCTACCCTTCATTATTTATAACTTGAAATACCTACTACAATGATACTTATTTACTTCAAAAACTTGTCTAAAATTTAGGACCAACGTAATTAAAATGACCCTTTATTTGGTTGCATGCTAACAATAAAAAAAAATGGTAGTGCACCCCCCTGAGGCTTGGAAGTGGATTAGTATGTATGTATTTGGGAAGCTATGTGTAATAGGATTTTATTAGTATACCAAGTTGGGTCTATTGCTATGATTATTGTTATAGATTTGGAATTTTTTTTTGTTGCTAGTCTTGCCTAATGTATTACTTTTTTGGTTGTAGTGACGTCATGTGGATGTACAATTCCATTGGTATTGGTATTTGACCGATGGATCTAAAATTTATGGCCCTTTTGTGTGGTGAGTAATATTTTTGTTAGTTGTATAGAACATGTAATGGATGATTGACCCTTTCAATCATTTCATTTGTCATTTGATAGACGATTGCATGGATGGAGGGGGAACTACTATTTAGAGTTGTTTTGATGGTCTCACATAGCAATCAAAATCAAAATCTGTCCAATTTGCAACGTTTTGAAGTACAACAAGAAGATATCATTTTGAGACAAAAAATTGAGGCCAACAAGAAGATCATTTTGGGACAGAAGGAGTACAATTTATCCTAGTATATAAAAGTATTCTTTACAACAACATATCCAACAGAATATGGATATCATGAATTTGATATTTAGCCAATAGGATTGATTTTTTGATTGCATATTAAGACTAGTATTAAGAACATGAGTCAATACTAAAGATGAATGTAAGCCTTCACTTGAACCTGTAATTATATGGATTGTGTTTTTTAACTTTGAAATACAATTTTTTCAAATAGTATTATTTTAGTAATGTGTCAGTAGAATGGTTAGAATGTCTACCATAATTCTTCCTATTATAATTCTTCCTATTATTTAGGCATGTTACAGAATAAACTTGAAAAATGTTTATAATTTCTTACAAGGAGGGACCTATTGTATATGTTATGGTGCTATTCATGTTGAAGAGTCTTCACAATTATTATCAGTAAAAGATATTTTTTGCTTGTAAAAATTTATAATCATATGTAGGTTCATTTTATGGCATAAACTAATGCAAAAAGGTAGTGTAAAGGTTTTATGTTTAGATTTTCCTCATAAGAAAAAAAACTAAATCTTATCTCTTTATGGTCGTGAAGAAGCTAGTAAGTAATGATCAAATGTTGCAACCTTATAATACAAAAATTTATTGTAAAGTGGGCCATTGGATGCTTGCCACATTTGAGATGTTTGCACTTCTACTTTGTACACTTGGAATCTATTTATAGAAACTTCTATGTTTTCATGAACAACAACGTTTGAAAGTAAGTGTTAAAATTGAACCTTTTTTTTCTTTCAATCTTTGATTTATAGAGTAATTCTACACTTCCACATTACCAAGAAATATTTTTACAATTTGAAAGTTCTTGGAATTGAATAGTAGTCTACAGTCTCTTCTTCAAAATAATCTCCTAAACATCGCCTTCTTGTTTTGTATAGTGGTTTGGCCTTCAACCAGTCTCTTAGTTTGATATTGTATGACAAAATCCTATATAGTGATCAATATTTGATCTCAATAGATTTAGAATTCTACTAGAAGAAGCCCGTGTTTTTTTTAATGTTTTAGACGTCAAAGTTGATGGATTTTGCTAGACATATTTTATAACAACTTCTGTTTTTATGTCAACAATGACATCTAATGTAACATCTTGATGTTACATTAGATGTCATTGTTGACATAAAAACAGAAGTTGTTATAAAATATGTCTAGCAAAATCCATCAACTTGATGTTACATTAGATTTCATTGTTGACATAAAAACAAAAGTTGTTATAAAATATGTCTAGCAAAATACATCAACTTTGACGTCTAAAACATTAAAAAAAAACGGGCTTTTTCTAGTGGAACATTCTTAATTAAAAAGGAAGTTTCCCATTTGACTTTAAGAAAACCTAGTTATCAAAGAAAAATGTCCCTTCAAAAGGATGAGATGACTACACAAGCTAGACTCACATGAAGGAGGATTTTATTCCTTAACCCTTAAACGTCGACACGAAAGTTTGGCATTCGATAGGTGATAGGGAATCCTTCTAATAGGACAGAATAATCCTTCTAATAGTGCAACTATTCATCATGGAAATTTTGTTGTAAAAAGGGGAGGTCTTCTACAATAGTTTGACTTCCAATGAGTGCTTTTGCTATTTTTTAAGCTAATGATTCACACAATAATAGAAAGGGACGATTTCCAAAGGCATCCATTCATCCTTTAGGGGTTAAGCCTATATTCACGGGTGTTTCTATAATGTTTGAAGGACCCCTTGCTTTACTAGTTTAGATCGTTACGTTTCATAACAGTATTCAACAAGATCAGACGTTTTTCACAAATCAATCAGGATAAAAAAATATTTTGTAGTTGATAAGGTAACAGGCTCAGAAACCGCCCATCTAAGGGCTGAAACTGAATTTCGAGAAGGTGAAACACCTTGAAATATATGTGAGCATATTTTCCTTGAAAGACAAGTAGAATTTTCACCTAACCCAAGTCGTTTCATATTTTTCAGAGCTATGAGGAATTAGTTATCAAATTTTGAAGTCAAAAGGGCACAATGCTCTTAAACCGTGCCCTAACTGAAATGTTCACCACTTGTACATAACTGAAGCCAATGAAAAGAAACATGTACAACCCATGCAGATTCAAAATAGGGCACGGTTTTAAAGCCTGAACGGTTTTCGAGCCTGTTACCTTAGGTGTTGGGAATTCAACAATCAACCACTCCACTAGAATGACGAAAAAATCAAGATAATAAAATTGTGAAGAAATCAAGGAAAGGAAATGATGAACAGGAGGTTGGACCGTACTTTACACTATGTTGAAATACCGTGGCCAACTCTCTCCACAGCTCTTTAAGAGCATCCCCACCAGCTCTTCTGTTTCTCTATCTGTTTACTGAGCTTGGGACTTCAAGTAGGGATGAGACCTCGCGAGTTTTCCATATGAGCCTCTGGATACAGAACTGGAGAAGAGTTTTACAGAAATCTGTATATTTTAGAGATACAGGTTTTGGATAAAGGTTGGTGCAATGGAATTTCTGTATCTCTATTTGCATATGAAGTCCTCTCCTAAAGCTTTAGGGATACGGAACTGACTGGTGGGGATGCTCTTACATCTCCAAAATTTGAAGGAACATTTGTCTGTGGAAGCTGTCACTTTACAAAGCCAGGGTTTTGCAGCTTTTCTCTATGATTCGCAAAAAAACTAAAGAAAAAAAAGAAGCTTGTATAAATCTTGTAATTACAAGTCCCAGTTCCAAGTGGAATCCATTTTCAGAATGTCCTTGGAGCAACAATTTGGGTATCAGCTGCAATTGATGTACAGTACAATCCAAACCATTTGGGTCTCAGTCTCCAAATTGCTCGTGAAAAATCAATGGAGTTTCGAAACATAGTGCAGTTGCTTGCTTGCATGTTGGAAGTGACACTGAAGTACTTGGGGTTGCCAGCCAAAATCCTTTCCACATTTGTTGAACTCTTGGTTATCACATTTGTGATAGTGAGGGTGCAAATCTTGAGGGGGTTCTCAGGTTTTGTGAAAGAGCAGAGGATGTGTGATCTTCGAGAAGCTGTGGTCGATCAGTTTCGGAATGTTGTGTTGTACTTCCATGTTGAATACGTTCCTCTTTTCGCTGGCGTTCGTGACACAATGTCGTCAAGAATGCCAAGCACCTGCAAATAGAGAATTGGGTTCGTCAGTATCTGTGCTGTTTTGCAAGTGATTCTAATAGCTAATCTACTCGGAAACTCGAGGACGTAAGAAGACATTATGCTAAGATCCATACACTGAAATTAAGAACATTCTCTCTAGCTAGTACACCAAAAGATTTGCCACATCTGCGTTGCCTAATCACCTCAACATTATATATGTAATAGTGGCAATGATATTAGGAGGTATCAATTGGTTGTACAACAAGCTCACCTCACAGAATTCAGGCCTTTTCCGTGGCTCTACGTGCCAACATTGCTGCATTAAAGTGGCCAAAGACTCAGGGATCTGGGACCGGGGCAGTTTTGGACGAAGGCCACTGAGGAGCAGAGAAACGTGTATCAGTATTGACAATGGAACTATCAACAAGGAAAAACCTCTTCAATATATGTATAATCGGACAAATTGGATGTGTTTAAGCTATAATTCCCAGGGTTTATTTTTCTCAGTGATAGCTACTGACTTTGTCCCAAATACTCCAATCTAAGCATGCTAACAAAAGCTGATAAATGCATTAAACTCGTCCCATAGAGAATTTCATCAAAGAGATGTGAGTGGCAAGGATAAGTACCGCTGTACAACTCCAATTGCCGCTTGCAGCGGAGTTAAACCTGAATAGGGCACTTCTCCTGTGAAAACTTCCCTGCATTTTACACCAGTGAGAGCTGTCAACAAATTTTATAGATGGGACTAAATAGCGATCCAGAATTACACAAATCTTCATGTTAATTGAAATTGTGAAGTTTCAAGCACTTTTCTAGTTCCCCATCTGGAATCCCAGATCTATATATACCAGTCCTACTTTTTGAAGTGCACTTAAATGTCAAATTTTTGGCGCTCTGATCTGTATCATGCCAATGTAACGAATATCGGATCCTACAAAGATCTACTATGCTTGGAAATACAACTAAGACAATGTTCTACTTTAGACAATTCAGAAAGATTTCTTCCATTGCTTGAAATTCTCATGCGCTACAAAAACCAGTACAGTCGTCCCTCGTCAACCTACGCGTTTGTGTGAAAAAAAACTATAATTATAAAATTCAGGTGCTTACCACATTGTAATGGCGAAGGAATACACATCTGCTTTGTGATTGTATGGTTTATGCTCCAGTACCTGAAACAGCCAAAGCAAGCAGCCGTTACTTAATTATTATTCGCCAGTCCAGTCAAAATTCTAAAAACTAACGTTTAGTTGCATAAGATCAATAGCAAAAGAGTATGCGCTGAAGACTTAGATCCGAGAAGACTTAAAATACGTACTGGAAAATATATGAAACTTATACTCATTCCGAAGTTGACATACAACATTGCTACTCCTAAACGCCGTCCCAAACGAAAAAATGTTATGCATGTGAAAAATATTCCAAGATGACACAAGGGAGTTTTAAGAGTTTACCATGCAGGAAATGAAACGGAGTTTATCATCTCATTTTAAACCATTACCCTGTAAACTCCGTTTCATATCCATGATGGTAAACTCTTAAAACTCCCTCGTCTAACATATTTAAGATAATGTAAATTGAATTAATAAGCAAAACATTGTATTAAGAGAGTACCTCAGGAGACATCCACCGATATGTCCCTGTTTCTGCCGTCATCTCAGTCGAATATTTCTCGCTCTTTCCAGCAGCATTCAGTGACTGAGGCTTCAGGCGAGCAACTCCAAAGTCGCAGACTTTCACAACCTGCAAAGTGATGGTCTATACAATAAGAAATTGATCTCAACCTCATGCTCATTAAAACGGGCATTAAAATGGGGCTATTTTCAATGAAATTCCCGCAGTTTCAGTCGCCTGACTGAACGAACCCTGAGATCTAAATTAACCATGTCTACTTTGTAGTCAGAGCTTTGGGCACTTCAATGTCGAAATATTGGTGCTCCCCAGTACGCATTCTATCAAACATCTGAGCATTCTCTGACTAAGAAAGAAGTAGTAGATCCATCATTCTCATCACATAAGCTGCCGGCAGTTTCTTCCATACACAAGTTCTGAAGCATTTGGAGCTGCCAATGCAAATTATTGCACTATCTCACCATGATGTGTGACCTTATGCATTAGATGAAAACTTTGCAGATTGGGTCCCTGAGTTCCATTCAGTTCCGACGGAAGGAGTTGATCATCCATGTGTATTGTGTCTAATAGTCAATCATACACTTATCAAGATTCAGAGTCTGAAACCAATTTTTTTCCTGGGGTTGGAATTTCTTCTAATGGTACAATCCTACTGCTTAGTATTGTAGAGCAACTTCATATTGTGATTTTTCTTGGAACACATGGCAGATAGTCACAAACTTACTTCATATTCGTCAATGAGAAGATTCGCAGCTTTTAGATCCCGGTGCACGATCCCTCTCCTGTCCAGAATAACGACATAATATTATTTTTAACTGGCGCGTTTCTGAGTGCCAAAAATTGTGGCATTCATCGGCACAAAGCTCTAAAAACTAGTTGAGGTAATAGATTTACATTTCCTATGAGTCCCCTGAACAAAGTCAAACTTGTGGAGTTCCGCCAATATGACGAAATTGGCTCTGCTGACACATTCATGATGTACCACCCTCTTTCTCAGGTCTTCAGAAAGATTATGATATTTTTTATTTTGGAGGGAAAGCAATAAAGATTCAGTAGTAAAGTAGTGGTCAGTGAAAAGGAAAATAAACCCACTTATGAAGGAAGTCCATTCCTCGTGCAGCATCACGTAAAACCTTGATAGCCGTTGCGAAGTCCAGGCCAGACTTCCTAGATTCCAACACGTCCCGGACACTGCATCACAATCCTCACATAATCAGTTTGAGGTGCAGATTGAAACAGAAACTGAAAACAACAACTAACATGTATTATGAATTGAGAAAGGATGATACAACAGAGGTAAAATGGATCCCAAAATAGATGTGTAAGAGTAACAGACACCTGCCGCCTGCCATCAGTTCGGTAACAATGCAGAGCTGAGGCCACTTCGAACAAGCTCCTATGAATTGCACCACATTCTTATGTCTGACCAATCTGAATGCACATATATATCCACAGGCAGACGTTGTTACCAGTTGCATATAATATTATTTTTAATCGAAACTAATCCATTGAGATTCTCCATAGTTTTCTGAGATTTAATTGGCATTCTCCTTGACCAGTACTTAGCTGTTGGTTCCTCTTTGAAACAGGCATGATACTTGAAACATCAATTTCGTTATACTGGCGTGATTCAGAGCGCCAAAATTGTGACATTCAAGTGAACCAAGCTCTGAAAACTAGAACAGGTATAGATTACGTTTCAGGGCGTCCGCTTCAAAAGTGCTAATTATGTCTATGAATTTCCGCCAATATAACGAAATTCACGTTATGTTAGCAAGATCAACTTGTTTACAGTCCTTGATCCTTTAAGTGACAACATTCAATGACCCTTAGGGTGAGCATGAATTTAGCCCAATAGAAAAAAGGAATTTTGTGGTTTTCTGAAGACTTCCAGAAGAGGGTTTTTAAGAGTTTACCATGGAGGAAATGAAACGGAGTTTACCATCTCAATTCAACCATTACCACCTCCTAAGTGGTAACTCCCTTTCCTTACCATGATAACAAACTCTTAAAACTTCCTTGTGGTCACCCCAAAATGTAAATATACATGTTGGTGCATCCGATTCCAGAGGTTAAGACTCAAGAACATTCCAACACTTGACAAATTCAGAATCTAGAGACAGTCTTTTAATTCAGTGCAAATTAAGAGTTGCTAGCTGGTGCTCACCGCATGATTGAAATTTCCTGCTTGTAAATTTGCAACCGTTCAGCAGCAGGAGCGGAGCGATGCGTGTCCCCATCCGTGCCACTTCCGTTACAATCGTCTATTTCTATGATCTTAATTGCTACCTCCTGAGACAAGTATTTCCCCTTGAACAATTGGCCGGTGGATCCGGTTCCTAGTTTCTCGCCAATGTGGAGCTGAGGACAAATTATGTACATCCACATTTTAGAAACCCGGCCCGCATTGTTTGAGCTCCAATTTCGATTATAAATGTTCATATTAGATTATTAGTGTGTTTCAGAATGCCAAAATAATGACATAATACAAGTGCACAAAACATTAAAAACACTAGGACTGGTATCTACAGACCTGACGTTCCAGGTGAGTGCCTGCCTGGTTAAGTGCCAATTTCTTCTTCAAATTTCACCATTTTAACTAATTTGATGATAGATGTGTTTTGCGGCGACGGTCCTAAAGTGACAGATTTATTCCAAGAAGAATGCAATTTCAGGTTCAAGGTTTGCATGGCTAAAGTTCACCCCTAAGTGCCAAAATTGGACAAGAAAACAGCCGCTTTCATATCTATAGGAGTTGAAATGCATGAATCGTGTAAGAAGCTGCAAGGAAGATTGCAAGATCTACCAATGAAAAGAAGATATTATGGCAGTAGTACATTTTTGAACAGTACAGATACTATATGTTCGGAAGTTTTTTTAAGTGAAATATACAACGACAAGTCACGCACCAGATCGTATTCGATAGCCCAGTCTTCATACTTGATTGCTTCCACAGCTGCTCGTAACTGATCTCGACTTGTACCACATTTTCTGCCCAGCTTTTCATCGATAGCACCCAAAATAGCCTTTCTCAGTTCTTCAGCCTGCACAAACATGCACACCATGTAATTATACGAAATACTGAATCTGCACTGATTAAATACATAATGACCATGTTCTCTATATTTCAGAGTCGCCTCCTATTCGACAGAAAACGAAACACCCCCCACAAAACTAACCCAAGTCATGTAGCAGTCCATGACTCCCCAGTTACAGGCTAATAGCTAGGGTCATACTTTGGGAAGACTGTTGCAGAGATTCATGTCGATCTCTAGACTCTAAGCCTCTTTTTTTCCAACTATCTACATGCATGCACGAAATCCCCATACAAAATACTGGAGAATTATACAAGGAAAAGAAAATAATTCCATAATTCGATCTTGCATGGCCATATCTATATGTCTGTTACATTCTAACATCGGCGAAATTCCACTGTTGCAAGCGTTACTAAATGAATCTGCATTTACAGGATCGGCTGTATCAATAGAAATGAAGTGCATACCTCATCACCAGGCCAACCGTCGACTACGAACACGTGCAATGTCATGCCATCTGTTGTGCTGAACACATGCGCTTCCTGCATGGATTGAACTTTTAATTTCCACATGATCGTCAAATGCAAACCTAGTCTAGCTCAATCGTGAGAATTGATGCACTAGGCGGATTCCAATTCAATTTCACTTGCCCACTGAACCTTAACCCGAAAAGTTTCAGGACTATGTTTCACAAAAAAACAATTCAAAACTGCCATTTCTACTGCCATTACTAGTACTAAGAGCAATACTGCCATTTCTAGTTCTAAGAGCTACATCCAACTATAGGATCTTGCATTAGACTTATTTCTACACCAGTCAATGTAGACGAAACACGAAACACGCCATGTTGAAACGAAACACGCCATGTGAACAGTCACGACCCTGAACTGATCATAACTCTAGATTGATCAGAAACGAAACATACGAAACTAGCTTTGGCTCTGGTTGCAAGCACTCAAACCTCAAACTTGCACCTAAACTGACCCCCCGACAATCGTCCATGACAGAGAAGAGAAAACCAAAGGTTGCAGGTACCTGAATGTTCAACTGAAGGTGCAAGTCACTAATAGAAGACGCCAAGTCCTTCAGTAATCCCAACTTATCAGTCGTTGCAACCGTAACTTCATAACCAAACGACGGTGACAGATCAGTATCCCCTCCATCAGCAGCATCCATGTGCAAAGGGTTTACAAACATTCCCGACGCCTGGCATGGAATTGAGTGCTGATTACCATACACCCCCCCTTGACTGTCATTTGAAGAGGGATACTTGGGAGGCGTCGACTTGGAGTTGAAAGCCAGAGGCTTCGAAGGATGCACTTTGGGACTATTTCCAATTATCAATCCCATCAGATTCGAGGTGGAACCAAACGTAGGCTTCGGTAACTGCACTTGGTCTCTCCTTCCAGATTGAATTCCTTCAGAAGGCAATTGCACTTTCCTCACGTGTACTAATGGAGTTACGAAGGGGGTGTCGTCGTCGTGAGAGCTGAAGCTGCTGCGGCAATCCACCTCACGGGCCTCCTGAAGCATCTCCATGTGGAGCAGCACGTCTTCGTGGCGGTGGGGATCGATGTTTAATGCGTACCTGCAGATCGAGTGGTTGGATCCTTACAAGACTCAGTGGATAAATACGAGGAAGCTTAGTTTGTAATATTGGATGATCGAACTCTATCTCGTTTCTGAAATGAAACGCACTTGAATCGTCGAATTGGCAGAATTTCACGTCTTTGGTACTATTGATTTCAGTCGGGAAACACAAATCGGTTAGAATGTAGAATCTGGAGCCCCCTTAGTATACAACAAGAACCCTTCGGTGTCGATCTCCTGTTTAAGATGTCTCATCTCTTCGATCTGGGGACATCTCTCAGAGGAGGTTCCCGATTCTACATTTGTTCCCAACTCTCTACAAGTCCTATTTTGTAAGGATTGCCAGTCAAGGTACTATTTTTCGGTATCCATTTAAGTCGTGAAACATTAATCTGTAACAGTCCTATTGTTAAGAGCTTTGTGTGGTTGTGTGTTAGAATCTTTGGCGCCCAGAATCGGGAGAACTTAAGGAAACTGATGATTCGCACCAAATTTGCATTTTGCAAGCTCAATATCCGGTGAATTTTTGTGGCTTACTGAACTCAGTAGCTTGGACTGTTAGACCACGCCCACTAGAGTTTTTAGTAACCAATGCCTGTCAAAGCAATCCAGAGCTCAGCTGAATAATTCAATGGTCTCATGAAGAGATGCATAAGTGTAGCTAGTTGCCTGGTTTGTGCAACAGGTGACGAACCCTCCTAAATTACGAAACTGCTAGTAGGGTCTATAATAAAGGTCTCACTTAGGTCTAATTAAAATCTTCAAAATTTACAAAGAAGTCCCCATGCGATGATCTCATTGAGCATTAGCTTTCATAATATACGTACTAGGGTCCTGTGTCCGCCCTAAGCGTAATCCCCAATAGGCAATAGGCAACCACCCAATATTGCAATCGAATGGGCATTGAGGAGAGATCAAGTGGCTCAGGTTTATTCTGTAGAACGGTCACGAAGTAAGCCACAAGTGCTTGCTGTATACTAAGATCTGGGAGAATCGAAAAAGTTGTTAAATCGTTCATTCATCTAATACAATCCCATAATTGCTAAATTACAGGTTCAAGTAGATCTCAAGGTAGCACAAAAGTGAAAGCATGGAACTCTTGTACTTTCAGATGCAGCTGTCACTGTAGGCCTGAAGTAGCACCCAGTCGTTGAGCATTCTTCCATAGACAAAGACCAGAAAAGAAGACTAAGAACTAATTCAAAAGTAGAAGACTGTTACTTCCAATCCGCTCTTCTAAGACTACAGCACAACAAATTCAATAATCTAAAGGGAATATGTAAACAAAATACGAAGAACGTACAACCTGGAACATGTTATCTCAGCCAATAGTGAATCCATTTTTGAGTGTCTGCGTTGAAGGCAATGACAAGGTAGAGCTACTTACATTGACAGCGACAAGAGCCTGATCTCAAACTACTATTGCATATCGAATTTACCACAAAACACCCCTGGTTTCAAATTGTACAAGAACATATTGCAACAGTGCGAGAGTTTGGATTAATACCGAGATGGAAGACTTGCAAAATGGTCCCGGAACTCCGAGCAGACTGTCTCGCCATATCCAGCAGCGCGTACACTCTGGAGTACTTCCCCTACCGCTCCTTCCAAAGCTTTCATTGACGAAGACGATAACTCTCGTCTGCCACCGTCACTGAACCACACTGGGTCGTCCATCTTGTCCGAAGAGTCTTGCGAGGATCCGTCGTCGTCGGAGGTCTGGGCGTTCGACTCACTGTCACTATCGTCATCCAGATTGTTGTAGCCTTGCAATAGTTGTGACGACATTTTCAAAGAATGACCGTAGTTGCTTCCCACTATCTCTGCCAATCTTTTTCTGTCCCCGGTGTTTCCATTTCCCGTGCACAACATGGTTCCAAGTCCGAGTAACGTACACTAAGGACTCCGGAACCTCTCGTGCCCGATCTGTGAGCCTCCCAACTAGGAGTGTTTTGCCAAACACGAACCACGCTAACATCCCCTCGTGCTCATCGGTAGTGCTACAAGTCACAAAATACTCGTCACAATTTATCTCCAAATTTAAGCCCTTTTAAGTTATAAAGAATTGGAATGTTTCGAAATATTCGCGGACATATCGTAAGTACAGTTGCAGGTGGCCCTTCGGCACAGTCATTCAAGCAATCGACAGCCCAGCCTTCTGTGCATCATTGGCGTGACGATACTGTGGCACGAGATCCCGCACGAGCTAGGTGAAATCAGTAACGACTCTTCGGAAATGGGATTGAAGCAGTTCGGTCTACCATCTCCCCGGCCAGTTGATGGATCGATTCTATTCTCTGATAAGAACTACACATTGAGAGTTCAAGAGAAGAGGGGGTGATTGTTTGTCAACCTCAAGAGGAGGGGACAGAAGAGGGGAGGGGACAAATAGAAACTCCTCTACAGCGGACTCCCTATGCTGTAAACGTTGCCTTCTCGTGATCTACAGGTCTGGCAATAGTGATTCTAGCTGGGACATGAATTGAATTCATAACCAACCGATCAAGTTGAAAATCAAAAAGGATATATATTCGAAGTGATGGAACTCTAGTTCTTCGCCCGGGCTAATCCCGAGTCTAATGCCAAAGTACGTTCTTGTGCGACACTTGACTGCACACGACGAAGGTCCCCTCTGCGGCCACCGATCCACAGACACCCTACCGTCGAAATTGAACACTAGTTTCACAATCGGAGGACCAACAAACGCCTTAATAGTTCACTAGTTCAATTCAAACACCATCTTGCACGCACAACCAATAAGTCGCCCAAACACCCAACCACTCGGAGGAAAAAAGCTCCGGATCCGATCCGCGTTCATGTCCTAGCTAGCTGCCTGCGTTCCGAACTTGCGTCGACCCCAGTGCTCCAATCCATCTGATCATCCAATGCGAAACCCGGGAGCGCGACCTCACAAGTTCCAGTACCAAACCTCTCAAGACGAATTCTTCTCTACCCATGTGGGCGGCTATACGTAGTGTAGTGAGACGTAGTTCGAAGCTAAGTAATAAGCAAGCAAGCAACTTACAGATCGAAACTTGAAACCCGAGACCTGAAACTTAGAAACCCGAAAGTGGGGGCAAAATAGGTAGCGTTTAGGAGCACTTGTTGTTGAGGTTGTTGGAACGCAATTGGAGGAGATAGAGGGAAGTGAGGTCATGCATGTGATGAAGCAATCTAACTTATCTCACTCACTGTAATAAGTCACAAGCTAGGCTAGAAGGGATGCTGACTTGGAGGAGTTGGAGCTTGAGAGGGCAGGAGGGAGTAAATGCGTGAAAGGAGAACCGGAGAAGCGGACCAAAGGGATGCTGACATCGCCGCGACAATAGCCGGTGCTGCATTCATTGGAGGGCAAAAGATTGATCGAGCTAGGACTTTTATTTAGTTGGGGACTTGGGGCCTAAACTTAGTTCATCGCAGCCAAGGCGCCTACGGCGCCTCCACGGTTCGGCTAGCGCTCCACAGGATCGGCGACCAGGGCACGCACTGGGCGGGTCCACGCTTGAGCGGAGCAGCTCGTCGTCACCTCTTGGTTGAATTGCTTGGTGAATGCTTCCCTTCGTCTGCACCCGATGACAACTAAGGTGACAAGGGGATTGTTTTAAGATCGAGTTTACCATAATTATGGTAATGAAAGGGGGGTTAGCAATTGCAAGGACCGAGGTGGTAATGGTTCAATTGAGATGGTATCATTTACGTACTATTTCCTCCACTTGAAACTTCCTTGTGGATCTAACTCTTCCTTCTGGTTTTCTCTTCCGACTCTTCCTTCCTTCCGGCTCTAGCTACCCTATCGTTTGATTTTCAGTAGCTACAGTAGCCAGGTACTGTACCATGGTAGTCAGTTGTTATTATTATCACTTCACTGCCATATTCTCTGCAATTGTGGCCCGCTATCTTCGTTTCCTACTTTGCGGTAACTTGTCGGAGTCTGTTGCCTCGCCTTCAGTCGGCCGGGGTGATCCGACCCCCTCGCTAGCTCGTCCCCGAGTGAAAACACTGAAATTTTTGTATTTGCCACGCATTTTACATGCGCACCCGTGGAATGACTTCGGGGGTCTGAACCTTATCCTGATGAAATGCCTGTGACTTCGTAAATTTGGTCGATCGAGCAGCTTTGACCGGAGCTCCACTTCCTTAATCACTCTCTTGTCCTCCTAAAATTAGCACTTAAACGCTGCATTTGAGAAAATCGCAGGCCTCTGGAGGGCCGCTCGAGAGCACCTCCACGGACCCCGCAGATTGAACTTTATTTGCTTAGGAATTCTTTTTCCCCTATTCTCGCTCACCATCTGTTACAACGTCGCATGCTTGTTAGTGGCTCGGAATCCAAGTACAAGGGTTACAATAATGAGGATGAAGGTGTTCAAATGCACTTTAATCCTAATTATTGAATACTTTGCATTCCAACCAAGTTGTGAAAAACACAATAATGTCTAAGGTAGTCCATTGAACATCTACCATGCAAATATTTTTTTGGATGGCATATTAATGTTACACCTCATTACCATTTTCATGTGGATGATGGTGAGGAGAGAAGGTCTTTATACAAGTGGGATAGTGGTAGGTACAACAACCCATGTGGGATATGTGAATTAGGACTAAAATGAGGAGCTTCACCACTCATAGTTATGTAAAAATGTAGAAAATGTGTTGAAAAACAAATTTTAGACCTCGTTTAGGCATAGAAGAGTATCTTCTTTCAAAAAGTTTTGATCTAAAAAAAGTTGGGAAATCAAGTCAAGTTTTATTTCCAAAATCCGTTTCAAGTTTTGGCACTTCACATAAAAGTTATGGAAAAATTTCAGAGATGGGTTGGAAGGGTCATTTTTTTGAACATTTTCAAACACCCTCTTTGAAATGTTTCCATAACTTTTATGTGGAGTGCAAAAACTTGAAACGGATTTTTGAAAATAAAACTTGACTTGATTCCCCAACTTCTTTTAGACCACAAATTTTTGAAAGAAGATACTCTTCTATGCCTAAATGAGGTCTAAAATTTGTTTTTTAACACATTTTCTGCGTTTTCACATAACTATGAGCAGTGAAGCTCTTCATTTTAATCCTAATTCACATATCCGACATGGGTTGTTGTACCTACCACTACCCCACTTGTATAAAGACCTTCTCTCCTCATCTTCCTCCACACTTAAATCAAGTAAGTAGCTCATTGTCGTTGGTGTTACGAAATTAAGCAAATGGCAAAAAACCTACTTAATTATTACTTTTGTCAAAAAAAAGAACTTGCTTAATGTATTCAATTTTTAAAAGATAGTGAGACTGTTACCCAATGGAATTTGCTGAAAGTCAGACACTCTGACTACTCACATCTGACAAATTTGCTAGGTTTCTAGACTTCAAATAATAGAGTGGATTGTCACTCTATGGCGGCCCAGCCGAGGGCTGCCTTTTTCTCTAATGGAAGAAGACTCATCTTCAGAATTTTGTTGTGAAAAGGCCGGGAGGTCTTCTACAGTAGTTTGACTTCCAATGAGTGTTTTTGCTATTTCTAAAGTCTATGATTCACACGATAACCAAAGGGATGATTTCTACGGTCACTAGTCCATCCTTTGAAGGTTAACCCTTAAAGGACGAAGGGGTGACCTTGGAAATCATCCCTTTTCATTAACATGTGAATCATAGACTTTAGAAATAACAAAAACACTCATTGGAAGTCTAACTACTTGTAGAAGACCTCCTGGCCTTTTCACAACAAACTTTTGAGGATAATTAGTTCCACTTCTATCCTACTATAAGGATTCCTTGTCATTCATCGGACATCCAAACGTCCTCCTTGACATTTAAGGGTTAAATAATCTTGAAACATTAGTGGACCTCGATTAGGAAACATATATAGTATTTGTTTGCTATAAGTTCCCATGGAGTGACTAGCATTTGGTTAAGGCCCAAGGAAGATAGCGAGTTTTACCTGATTCATCAAATGCCAAATCCTTTTACATTTCCTACATTAAATTAAATGGAAAATGAAAATATTAGTTCATTGTGTGGTAAAATTTGAAGTACAAACACATAATTCATGAAGAGGCAAAATCTCTTATTTTCCCCACATGCTAAAACATTTGCAACAATAATATAATTTCACTATGTGATAATTCACACAAATTAGCATGTATCTACTCATAGCTATACAACCAAGTATAAGCAAATGAGTATAGAATACCTTTCCAAATACTTAGCAAATCTAATACAATAATTCCTTGTACAATATACATTGGGAACTTCAAAAAAATAGTGATAAACCAAATTCTAGTTGATATTGCACATGGAATTCAATCCTCATTCACATCAATGACCTAGGTACATAATTACCCATATTATATAGACTTGATTATAATCACTTATAATGCATTTCAATCTAATCTCAAGGGATGTATTTTTTTTTAATTTAAAAAACTCTAGTAGCCCTTTTAATAAGGAATCCAAAAAGGTAATTATATATACAAAATGAATATTTTTGACAACAATAATAGCATTAAAAATATATATTAAACCTAGTAATATGAATTTTTTTAATACATGTATTGTGAAACATGCTACCTAACTTTGAACACTTTTTAATAAAAAAAATTAAGATATTTTTATTATAAATAAACATTGTGTATGAATTTGAATTAGAAGGAACTTTTTGTATGGATTTTTAAAAATCAATATGCATAATTGTTTCAATTCTTCATATATATTGTGAAGTTTTTTTCTTAATAAATATGCAATCCAAGATTTTCTACATCTTATTTTATTTTATTGGAACTTCACCTAACTTTTGAGTCCTTTTAATCTGATATAATTTTTTCAAAAAGCCATCTTCTAAGCCATTTTAATGACAATGACCCCATAATATAATACAAGAATTGCATACCTGGGGATGAATTTAAATATACTTAGACAATATTTTAGGAAGACTTCAAAATAGATTATTCATTTGATTTTGTAAAACTACAACTAAAGGAATTAATGTAATGAAACATATTTCACTTAGTATCTCATCCAAGTTTCAAGGTCAAATGAAATCACAACAAATTTCAAAACTCCATATCTTATAATCTGTACCCCTAATGTTTGAATTGATTAAATAATTGAATCCGCAATAAATCAATTAGTTTAGAATGGTTGGATGTTTTTTATAATCTTCATTGAATATTTTATTATATACAATCATTCATAGGCGGTCAAAAAAACATGAAAAATAGAGTTGGAATTAAAAGATATCTATACTATATTAGAGTGGTTCAAAGCACCAATTTTTTTCACTGACTTAAAATTTTGCAGAAGGGAATCTACTTTGAAGCCATATTAGAATTTTTTTTATTTTTTTAATGTTGACTTCCTTGTAATGTAGATGAAAGACTAATAGAAATGACAATTCTATTAGTTTGGTGATATTCCATGCGCCATTTTGACGATTACATTCACTAGTTGTACCAATAGATCTACATTTCATAACAACATTGTGTAAAGGTAAACTAAGATCGATTTCCACCTAATCACTATCCCGGCTCCCTAAATCCTATTATTCCTTTAATTGCCTAATTAAGATCCACATTCCACATTCTGCATGGTCTAAACTATGAAAGTGCCATCTATAACGCATATAGATTTCAAACATTTATGAACAATATAGATTTAAGAAATCTACTTAATCTAGGATAATTGTACATTTCAGGCCATCCAGTCATAACTGTAAAACTGCAAAAAAAATTGTAGAATTTCACCATTTTAACAAAATTGCCCATTAGAGTAATTGATTCAACATGTTGTACTTTGCACAAGTATGTGGTAACTTCATATAAATTATTATTCTCTAACTAAACAAAATTTCTAGCTATAGGCCTATAAGATTTGGAAGTCTAATATAAATTTTTATCCCACTTTCCTCCTTTATATTTCTACCGCTTAGACACTCATTAGAAGAAAGCACCCTTGCCAGATGATGGCATTAGAAGAGATTCCTGCGTTTTAGGAGACTGTGAGTTCCCGGACTACGGGAACTGTGGGAACGCTGCAGGAACGCTGTGGGAACGCTGATCTGACGTGGCCAGGAGACGGCCACGTCAGATATTATTTTTTAATTTATTTTTTATAAAAAAAATATTAAAAAAATTAATTAATTAATTTTTTATTAAAAATTTAATTAATTTTTTTTAATTTTTTAATTTTTTTAATTTTAATTTTTTATTATTATATTCTGACTGTACAGGACTGGTTCCCAGCAATGGGAACAGCCCTGAAACAGTCTCCCAACTAGCTGAAATCTCCCCTAATGTTTTGTAGTCCTATCAGCATAATTTTTTATTTTGTTGATTTTAGTTTAGAAATGTCATCTAACATTCTAACAAGGGTATTTTCTCTTCTTGTATTTTTAACTTTGCTTCTTTTTTGTTCGTCTATATATCATCATTGGATTTGTTGTTCCTTCTTGGAGATGCGTCGATGTCAATAGAGCAATGTGGTGGAGGGAAGTGTATTGGGGAGTGTTTACTATAAAGCAATGTAGAAGAATTCATGTTTGACAACTCAACCCAAATCTCATGTATGTAAGTTTAAGCCACTCCATTCTTGTATCTTGAGTTGTTTGTATTTTTGTCCCCATTCATGAATTTGAGGAGTCGATTAATTCTTATATATGTTTTGCCCTTCCCACATTGAACCAAAAAAAAAATGTGAGGTGGGTGCCAAAGTGAGCCAATATGCATAAATAGAAAGGCATGAAATGAAGGGTGGGGATGTTGGAGTGAGATGAAGCAAACAAAGAGGTAGGAACATAGATCCATTTGTCTTGTGACCGAAGGACCTTCTCCCTCTAATCCAATTTACAAATCCAAAGAGGAAAGACATTAAGCCACAACCACTCAAAAAATACCCACACGTACAAGGTTGGAATTTATATTTTTTATAGAGCAAATAAAAGGCAAAAACCAAGTACTTTAAACCTTTGGCACTCTATGTGAAAGAGAAAGTGTAACATTTTTCAACCATAAAAAAAGAGAAATGAAATTTGAATGTCAATCAAAAAGAAATTTTCACCCTCGACACATCACAGTTAATTTATCATTATGGAGTTTTTTAACTTCATTTAAAGAGTTTAAGGAAGGATTTTTGAAATTTCACCATCCAATTGTGGACATTCATATGGTGGAAGTTGACTTCTTACTTTTCATTTGCTTGGGGAATTGAGACTTGCTTCAATTGCTTTTCTACCAAGGGGATTTGGGCACTCATCTAAAAACTTGTTGTCTAGAGATGTTTCGTATGATTTGTTACATCATCAATTTTTTTAGCAAAGTTTTGAGTATGTCATTTGAATTTTTCATTAGAAAGACAAGTTACTTGAAAGAAAATAGAGAGCAACATGTTACAAAAAAGTCAACAACACTTGTCAAATTCCAATGCCACAAGTCTCTAGAAATCTTATATTAATGGGAAAAAAATATATAATTCAATGAATGGTCTCATCAATGGAAGTTCTTTAATACATGATTCTTCTTAAGAGAGAAATTTTGGAGCTTTATTCCAAAAAATTTACCTCAAAAAAAGACGCATACATTTTTCATTTGCCACAAATGATCAAATTTGGAAATTTTTAATTCAAATTTGGAATCAAAGAATACAATGTTGTTACAAAATACCAAATTAACCATTCCAACATAATGGGGGGAATATTTCTATAGTTATTCCGACACAATGGGAAAAAGAAAATTTCACCCCTTTGCCTAACTTAATGCTTGTAGCATGGGTGGGGTGAACCAAACCCCTTGCTTGTCCTCAAGGGAACATATTTGAAATTCTTTATTTTCCAAGTATGATGAAATTTGTAAATTTTGAATTCATACTGGAAGAGGTGTAGTACATAAATTAATCAAGCACAAAATAGGGGGGCTTTTATTTTACATACCCCCCTAAAATGACTTGGAGACAAGCGAGGGTGGTGGTTCACCACGTGCCTTGTAAGACTAAGGTGGTCTACTTCAAAAGCAACCGTACTTTAAAAGCGAATATGACACAAAGGTACATTTTGCTTTCTTCAATGTACCAAGACTGTACATTTTAGGAGGTGGTCACTTTTTGTAACCATTGTGTTTCAACTTCAAATATTCATAACTAATTCCACGGAGATCCGAAAAATATGAAACGACTTAGGTTAGATGTCAATTCCATTTTTCTTCCTACAAAAATTTACTCAAAATTGTTTCAAGGAGTTTAGCTTCCCCGGAAAGGCAATCAACAAGTTACTAACTTAACCCCTAATAACACGCCAGGGTGAACTAACCCCCTCGCTCGGCCCTGCGGGCAAACCCTGGAATTATTTATTTTCCACACATGAATTTTTTTGCAAAATTTTAATTCATTTTTGCGATTGGAGACCCCAAATTAGTTTAGAGAGGTCAAGAGTTTACCCTAGAACGGCCCAAAATAGGGGGCTTTTTTTTTACATGCACCCCCGGTAAGGACGAGTGAGGGGGTCAATCCACCCTGATCTAATAACACATCTGAAACAGCCTATTTGTGGAGAAGTGAGATTCTAACAAGATGCATCTTAACTATTTTGGGAACACAGATTCACTGAATCTGGTCTAACAATCAGTTTGAAAATACAGTACCATGTGTTGGAAGTATTTGACTTTCACGTACACTGAACCTGGTCGCTACTTGTGAATCCTTTTGTTGGACATAGTTTTGTTTGATTGTGACACTTTGACATGACTCATGTAACTTATCGGACTGGACTGGACTGACACTGATTGCAAGTGAGTGCCATAACTTACATGTGCTCATTTCGCTTCCAAATGATTGAAAGGGCCTTGGGGAGGGGGAATTTTTTTTTTCAAAAGCCTTTGAAATCATCCCCTTGAGTATGCCAAGAATGCATCTAGGTTTGTGTTTCTAGAAGCCTGTGGTGACCAGGTGCATTCAAATCTCTGAGACATCCTAAGAATCGTATGGTGGCTAGAAGCACTTTGAGCTCGACATCCATTAACCCCTCAAATGCCCAAGATGTACCAAATTTTGGTAGTGACAAAACTTTGAAGTTAAATAAAACCTTAACCTTTAAAGGACTGGGGGTATTGAAGCATAGTTCTTGTAACAAGCATAATACCTCATTCATGTGGAATGATTTCGATGATCGTCACTATTGAAATGAAAGAAGACCTACGTAGCTTTTTTTTGGAAAAAAAGATGGATGAAATTGCACAAAGTTTTGAGAAAATGCCATTGTTGATAAGATTGATGAAAGATTAGGTTAGGCAGTGTTTGGTAGGTACATTGAAATGGAAATATTGAAACTGGAATGCTCAAAAGTGTTCCCAAAAATCTATTTTTTTTCAACGGATACATGTGTATTGATGTGTAATTTTTTTCAAATCATTTTGAGGCGTGGAATAAAAGATATGAAGATGTGAAATGATGGCCCAAAGCGCCTTTTCCATTCTCAATAAATTCACCCAAAATTGCAAACTTTATCATTTCTTGATTGGATTGCACCAACGGATTTAGCAGAAGAAATCATCTCGGGGTTCTTTGTTGTTCATAGACTATCAATGAGGTTCATATTTCAAATTTTCTACAAATGTAGTTATAAAAACTGTGTGGTAGACTTATGGTCCTTTAGAGGTTAATAAGTTATTATTTTTAGTAGTTTTTTTAAGACACATTCTTTTTGAAGTCTAGTTTTTGTATCAAAAATCTAATTTTGAAAATGAATGGTTATGATTTTATATTCAAGATTCTGTACAAGGGTGTTCCATTGTAAATCTTGATTTTCTAGTGTTGAAGGCTTTTGGAAATGAGCCTCAAATACATTAAATTTTGGAGGAAAAAAATCACATTAGAAATTCATTCAAAAAAATTGTAGAGTTGATTTTGAGAAGAAGTTGTAGATTGATTGGGGTTATGCATGTTATGTCCTTTAACCTCATTTTTTTGGTGACCTCACTTTTAGATTTGACATTTGAAAAGAGGATTGAAAGACTTCAAATCATTTTCACAGTTTTAACACCCTTATGATCAAATATTTTAATCTTTCAATCCATAAGTGATATTGTTGTATTTTCTTTTTTCATGTGATCTTTGACATGTTTAGTTTGAATTTATATGGTTACAATTTAAAAAAAGTTGATAAAACTTATCAAAATTTTGACTTTTTGTTCAATTTAGAGCTAATTCCAAGAAGCTCAAAAAAGACCTTAGGCATTTAGGGGTTTGTTTTTCAAACCCGGTGAAAAACAAATGGCCTTTGTGATTTGACTTACAAACAAAAAAACAAAAACTTTCTTTCATTGTTGTACTTTCTACTATCCTATAAATCTCTTCGATCAAACTAGCTCTAATCATATTCACTTTCATGCAGCTTCTTAAGAAGACATGTACTTTTATGTTGCCTAAAAAGTGAATGCCCTATTGCTTTTCAAGTTAGTTTTCAGACTTGTTTTTCAAGTCAATAGTAAATAATACTCTTGGTATCGAAATCATTTTTTGAATTTTTGCTTGTTTTCACTTATATCTTTATAGAAATACATTATTTACTTCAATTTCATCAAATTCTTCACATAGAAAGTGTGGTGTTTTAATACACTAGAAGAAAATGAGGGGTTTTGCAACTACAGTATGCAACTCATTTTGTAGTTGCATAAGACGTTTGCAACTAGGTGACAATGTAGAGTCCGTAGTTGCAGTGGACAAGTCGCATTAGTTGTAGTCTAGTTGCAAGGTTTTTTGTCATCCGACACTATACAAAGTACTTCATCCTTATATGCAACTTGTTTGCAACTTGCTTGCAACTTGTAGATTTGTAAATTTTAAAATATAAATCTCAATGATTTGTAGATTTCAAATTTTCAGATCTACCTCCTTTCTAGATTTTAGAATTTCAGAACTACCTTTTTCTTAGATTTTTGAATTTCAAATCTACCTTTTTCTAGATTTCAAAATTTCAAATCTACCCTCTTCCTAGATTTCAAAATTTCAGATCTACCTTCTTCCTAGACTTCAAAATTCAATTTCCTAGATTATAAAATTTCTTGAATTTTAATTATTTTTTAATTCTTATATACAAAATCTACAAATTGTAGAAACCCACAAATTATAGAAATCTTAGAATTCTATCAAAAGAATTCATTACATAAGACTATAACAACTTACAAGTCTTATATGTTCAATCTAATGGTACTCTTTACAATTGATATGGGTCAATTGATATAACACGAATGGGAATGAACTTTGAAAGCAACTAGGAAACAACTAGAGTGCAACTAAGAAACAACTAGCGTACAACTAGGAAACAACTATGGTCATTTTACAGTTGCATAATAGTTGCATAGGACACTAGTTGTTTCCTAGTCTTTTTTTGCAACTATAGAATGACTACTTTGCAACTAAAACAATGAATGAATGTTGTAAAACAATGACACAAAACAACTACATTAGATTTAGTGCAAATAGAGAAGAAACTAGTTGCATGACAGTTGCATGACAATTGCATAGGGCACTAGTTGCATAGTAGTTGGTTGTGCCGGACGTGTTTTTCTTCTAGTGATAGTCAAGCATTGGTTTAGATGAATGAACAATTTTGTAGTAAAAAATGTCATGAAATCTCTTTGTTCATTGTTCAAAATGAGTACATCAGAGAGCTAAGGGATTAAGACCACCATAGAGGGAAAACAAACATAATACAATTGTATACACATAGGTCATATAGACTACATGCCCCCAAAGACCTACAACTAGTTAAGTTGGTCATGCAAGACTTTTTGTGGGTCTTTCTTTAGTCTACATGGCAAACCCTGTTTCTACTAGTAATAGGGTAGCTAATCTCAACAAAATTATATAGAAATAATGAAAATTCTATTGCAACAAAAGTATTACAATGTCTATAAATTTTTTTTAAACACTAAGATGTACTATGCTTTGTAAAGTTGCATATTAGATATGAATTGCCTAATAATTTTATTGCTAATCCCTAAAGAGTTTTTGATGTGTTTTGGCCAAAATTGTCCCAAATCACCATTTCCACAAAGAATGCTAAAATCTTTGTTTGTTTTTAAATTTATTTTGATGGATTCAACCATAGGATCTCCTAGCTAATTTGCTAAAGTACACCTTTATAAATTTTAGAGTGAGAAACCTTACCAACTGCAAAATTATGGTGCTTGAATTTCAAAAAGAAGAATTTTCAATTCTTCCCAAGTAATTAAGTTTCATCTTTCAAATTTTTTGTTCAAAAATGTTTATGCCCTACAACTTATATGATAAATGAAATTGAGCATGGATTTAAAACTTTTTCAATCAAACAACCATATTGTAAGCATCAATGGGCAAAGTTTAAAATTCAAAGTTAGCCATATCTAAAACTTGGCTTCGTGAGTGACAATTTGAAATCACTTTATATTTTGTCAATTTTTTCTTAGAACTCCCCAAAATACTTTCTATACCTTGGTATGTTGATGTACATCATTTCAAATTGTTGTACACAAAAAGGAAGTTGAAATTTATAAAATTAAAAATATTTGACAAATTTGACAAATATGCAAATGACATTGGTTCTCATAGTATTTGAATATTTCTTTTGAAATTGAGAGAATGAAATTGCATTAGCTATTGCAGAGAGAGTATAGGTTACAACATGAACCATTGTTACATCTTAATGCCCTTGCATTTGAAATATTTTATTGAATAGGACAATGAGTTAAATTTATATTTTTAGAGCCATATGATTGCATTTTTATGTTCTAACTTTTTGTACAAAGACTAGAGTTTATAACTCACATAGTTAATTCAACTAATTGAAAAAATTAAATTATTATTTTCAATATCATTGTAAAGTTCAAAACCGCTAGAAATTACACTAACTTTCATAAAATTGACAATGATGAAACGACTTAGATTGGTTTTCACTTGAGTAGGCCAATGATCTTACCAAAAAAAATCCTCATTTAGACCACGCACCTAAGAAGGGCAACAAAAGTGTTGATTTCTTATGCTTTTAGTTTACCTTCATCGGTGCCTTTGTTACGAAGAGCATGTTTCCATTGGGTAGTCAAAGGGTCAAGAATTGGAGGGGGGTTGGAAGCTCCCTCGACATTCTAGGTGGGCTTGGATCCTTGACAAGGTTCCCATAGGGTTGATTGGAGGAATTCCAAGCTCTTCAAGCATCAAAATTTTCCACTAAAAATGCAAGATTCTTCACTAAAAATGCAAGGTTCTTTAGAATGGTAGCCAAATTTCATAGATTTGTAGTTTAATTATGTCTTTTTTCTAATATGAGAAAATCAAAGTGTTGGAAGTACAATCAAAGAACCATGGGCAATGGAAACTAGTGAGACACTCCAATTTCAAAGCTTCCAAAACATAGTTCTCAAAGCTGGTCTCCATTAGGCCATCAGAGGTCCCATATTGGAGGTGGGTTGGATCCTTCAAGTAGATTTCCATTGTGTTGGCCGGTCTCCATTGTGGTTGTAAAAACATATAGAGCTCCCTCAAAATTCTAGATTAAGCACCATGGAAACCACCTCAAAACTATGGAATGCTTGATTAGGCATACTTTTGACCTTCAAATAGGGGTCTCTAGTTGACCCTCCAACCCTTTCAGGTTTGTAATCCCAATTACACAAACTGGAGGGTCGGTTGGCCAGTTATATAACATTTGGATTTTTTTTCAACCCTTACACGTCAACACAGGCGTTTAGCGTCTAATTGATGACACTTAATTCATCCTAATAGGATAGAAGTGCAACTATTCATCTTCCAAAATTTGTTGTGAAAAGGGGAGGCCTTCTACAGTGGTTTGACTTCTAATGAGTTCTTTTGTTATTTCTTAATCCAATGATTCCCACTGTAATGAAAAAGGGTTGATTTTCAAGGTCACCCATTCATCCTTTAAGGGTTAATGGAAACCGCCTAGAGGGTCTAAAACTAGACCTTTAGGTGGGTAATGGCAACGTGCTCTTAATAAGTTCAATTCCTTGGTTCCTTTCGTTGGTTACCTTCCACTCATTCTTTCCCTAGGAGGTTAGTGTTAGCACACGCTCACTAAGAGCATCACATTAGGGGAAATTCAACTGCCTCATATGGCCGCGAGTTCCCTGAGTTTTTGAACTCTGGGAACTCAACCACATGCGCAGTCTGATGTGGTCAAACTTCGACCACATCAGACTGTAATATTTAATTTTTTTATTATTTTTATTTTTATAATTTATATATATATATATATATATATTTTTTTTTTATTTATTTATTTATTTATTTTTATTTATTTATTTTATTTTATTTTAATTTATTTGACAGCGTACATTTGGTTCACAACCAGGGGAACAGGCCTGAAACGGCCTTCCCCTGGCCCGAATTCTCTTCTAATGCCACCTGTCTTGCAAAATGCGGGGTGATTTGGCTTGCAAAATGCAGGGTCATCCAATGGGCTATAGCACTAAGGTTTGTACTTTGGGGGAAAGTATCGGTGCTCTTGTCTCATATGGTTTGCAAGCCATGCTTTGGCTTGCAAAACCCCCCATTTTGCAAGCCACCCAAGGCTTTTTACCCGGCCTCTTAACAAGTTCATATGTTTTGCAAGACGAGTGGGGATGTTCTAAGATATCAATGAACATGGGATTTGGATGGATGGTTGATGATTCAATTGATCATATGAGGGGTAGTCACACCTTCTTCACCCACCGTGGCTTCCCATTGGCTCCTCCCGAACCCTCTCCAACTTCTCATTCTCCAAGTGCCAAGTGAAGAAGATGTGAGGGCTAGTCTCCATTGCGCTCCTAGACCTCCAGGTGAGTTGGAGCCCCAAAGACCTCCAAGTCGGAGGCCAGGTAGCCTCTGGCTAGTCTCCATTGCACCTGGAAGTAGGGACCTGGAGGGGGCAATGGAGACGCTATTGCTCCGTTTCCCTACAATTCTTGACCGGTGCACTTCTCCACCACACTAGAGGTAGTTTCACCTTCTTCAGTTTGCACTTGGAGAAAAAAGAATGGAAAGGTGGCGGCTTGGGGTCGGCTTCATGTTGGTAGAATATACTTAGTTAAATATATCTTCCGCACTCCTAGTCTTCACCTCTTAAGGTGAAGATTGGGAGTGCGGAAGATATACGTACGTAAGAAGATTCTTTTGTGCTCTACACTTTTACCTTTCATTGTCGCTTTACCTTTGTTGTTGCCGATTTCCCTCCAACTTTACGCCTAATCTTAGGTTTAGGTAAGTTGCTTCTCCACTTTTTTTCATTCTCCACTCTCAACACATCTTTTAGCGGTGTCACACCTTTTGCACCTCATCTATGGCGGCTTCCCATTGACTCCTCCCAACCCTCCCCAACTTCTCATTCTCCATTCTCCAAGTGCCAAGTGAAGAAGGTGTGACTACCCCTACTGTAAGTGAAAGCGGCCCTAAGAGCCCCTCTCCATTGGGGGCCTGGACCCCTCCTGGACCCCCCTTCGGAGGCCAGTCCCCCTCCGGCGGCTCTCCATTGGGCTCCTGGAGGCCAGAGCTGGAGGGGCCTTTAATAACGAGGAAGTTGCGAGGGGGGAAGCTGAAGAATCGAACTGGCGCTCTTGGCTAAATCATCGAGCTGGAGGCACGGAAGCTGAATGAAATTAACTGTTCAGAAATTACCTCACCCGGTCATTCTGGCATCAAACTTTCACAAACTGGGTGAAGGAACACAGATTTGGACTTATAATAGGGGTCCGGGGGAGGGTCCGGCCCCTCCAGCCCTGCGCGGCCGGAATGCGCGGGCTGGAGGCTGGACCTCCAGGCCAGACCTCCAGGCCGGACTGCCAATTCAATGGAGGGGTCCTGGACCCTCCGATCCTGGAGGTCCAGGACCCCAATGGAGAGTGCCTCTAACTTGACATGAATGGGCCCTGTAATTGGGGATTTGGGTGGGTCGGCTGCTGAGGCCCCTCCGTCCTCTGCATGGAGCGGGAAAGAGAAGCCGGCTGGTCGTCTGTAGCCGCATTCAATAATCCTTCAAGAAAAGAAAAAGAAAAAGAAAAAGAAAAAGAAAAGCCCATGTGGATAAAGGGGCCAGCCCAGCCCCTCCCACTGACAGCTCGTCTGTCGGCGTGGGCATGCCATTGCCGTTTCCGCGTCTGGCCCTCTGGCCCTTGAGGGACTGAAAGGCCAAGCCCCCACGGAATGTCCCCAGCAGGTACAGGTCACTCTCCCCCTTGGTAGCCTCGGTAGGCGCCTCCCCAGCCAGCGCCCATGCCAGGGCTCCCATTTGCTCGGCCAGGGAGAACTGACCCCCTCGCTCGGCCCTGCGGGCAAACCCTGGAATTATTTATTTTCTGCACATGATTTTTTTTGCAAAATTTTAATTCATTTTTGCGATCAGAGACCCCAAATTAGTCTAGGGAGATCGAGAGTATACCCTAGAACGGCCCAAAATAGGGGGCTTTTTTTTTACATGCACCCCTGGTAAGGACGAGCGAGGGGGTCAATCCACCCTGATCATTTGCTCCGTCTGTCCTCCCCAGGCACACTGACTCAGCTATCATAAACGTACTGTAGTAAGTTACGATCGGGAAATCAGTAACCCTGGCTGACCCAGATTTCAGATTTAAAAAATTAATTTTTTTTTTTTAATTTAAAAAAAAATTCGAGTCCCATCCAGTTCGATATTGGCAAGAGAATTGAAATTTAATTGATTAGTGTAACTGAGGAGGCACTGAGGTGCCCCCAACTTGGCCTCCATGACATTCTTATTACGTTACCGTACCCACAAAGGGAGGGAGGGACACATGTTGTTGAAATATGTTACGTTATTAAGATAGGACATGTTGTGGAAAAATCAATGAATGAATAATCATCCCTAAGGGAGTGTGGGCGGTTTAGGGGCGGGAGTGACCTTTGGATGTAAGAAAAAGGAGAGGGTGGAATGTTGGGAGAATTGAAATTGGAAAATGATGACGACGGGGGGGAGATGAATGGGAAAATACAATACAATACTTAGTAACTCCCATTCGTCCACTTGTCGTATTCTATTATACCGAAGAATTTTGCATAAGGTGGAGGTACTAGTAGATGATCATTTAAGTAATTTTGGAGCAAATCATGTGCAATTTGAGGTGGTGGAAATTTTTCCCATGTAGGAAAGATAGGAAATATGGGGATAGCAAAATTTTCAAATTTTTATTTCCAAAATTGAAATTACTATGAATTTTGGGAGCCAAAAATTGCACTTCATCAATAGTCAATGTTTAGAGTCTTCTGGTTACGATCATTCGAGAACTACTTTCCCGCTCACTACTTTGGGGCATGTGTCATAATATTATTAGTCCCAACCTTGTAAAAGACCGAAAAAAACACATTTCAAGCTTTGGATGGAAATCTGTTCTAGACTCGGTTGGAAATGTTGCATCCTACCTATTGGATTTGGGGCGTAGTTGACAATTGGTGCTTCAACTCTATTAGAGTTAATTGTAAAGTGAACCCTAGTTTGTATGAGGGGTATCAAAGGAAGGCTTAACTAGGAATAGTACAAAAGAAACACATCACCAAATTCCACTACCCCCCTACGAGGCCCCCTATTTGGTTGCTTCTAAGAGTTCGGTCCTATGTTTTTCTCAAACTCTAGCTCTTGTTTCCTCATTGCACACACTATATGATTAACTCTAATATATAATATATAATTGGGGATTTTTTTGGTCTTTTGTAATGAACATAGTCAATTCTTATGCAATTCCAATCAAATGTTCTAAATGAGGGGGGGGGGGGGGGCAAACAAGCAAAGCTTACTCCATTTCCAATGAATTTTTTTGGTTATAATTTGTAGTTTTATGTGATAATTGATTGAAAATAGTGGTGATGATTTTTTTTTATAAATTTGATTGGATAGACATGTAGAAAATATCCATACACACATCTTTCACATTAAAAAAATACGTATCCCATTGAGTAGCCAAAATATGATCTATGAAGAGTTCAATGTGAAGTGTCATAGGACCAAATTTTGTAAAATAGATATCTCTAGATTTTGACTAGATTTTCCTATTTGACTTGTCACACTATAACTAATTTTGTGGGAATGGAGGCCGACTATTCAACTTTGTAAATTTGGACCAGTAGGAAGGCAATAAAGTTAGTTAGTTGCATGCCAATTTTCAAGAAAATAGAGGTGTCTAGCATACCCCCATTGAAATCATCTTGCATGGCAAGGATGTTCCCCAAAGAACAACTATACAAGTCCCAATGATTAATACAAAATTTCCTTCTCAAAATTGAATGCACAAAAAATAAAGTAAAACAAATTGGAATTCATAAAACCAATTGGAATTTGAGCTAATGGTTCTAAAATTGTTCTAAAACTGCCATTTCTAGTGAAAATTGGGATATGTAAATAAAATAAAATTCAATCACAACTTATTTTCCACATCAATGTGAGAATGTGTGGAAAAAATTCAACCCATTTGATTTTATAGATTGCAAGATATAAATGTTCAAAGAAAATAAAAAGAAATCATAGTTTGCTTCATTACTTGTCGTCTCTATTAGCACAATGCCCAAGCTGTCTCTAAACTTTTGAACCCCATAACTTTTGATCCTAACATCCATTCAATAGAATAATCATATTCTAACAAAGCGAATACAAACATGCATCTTTGGTAAAATTTTCACTTTCATCTATTAAAAATTGACTTTGTATGAACTTATCAAACCTTCAACAAGCACTTTGGAAACTTATTGTCCTTTAGGGGTTAAGTATATGTTCCTAATAAACTAAGGTAGAAAATCACTCATTGCAATATTAAAGTGCCTAAAATTCAGAAATTAGGATTTTCTAACCATTCTCAAGGATGAAGGTTTTTTCATTAAATTTCTTTGATAAAAAATTTGTGCATCTTGAAGCTTGTGCATTTTAGTCAAATTTTAGTCAAATGTGTTAAAAATACATGGAAAAAAATTAACTGATTTTCTTAATATTCACTGTAGAAATATTTTAAGTGGATGATTGTACATCTGTACATGATGAAAGAAATAACTGCAATGCTAATAAGATTAACAAAAAATTGAGAATTTAAATTCCATTATGAAGGATGTTCTAGCTAGTATGCAATATATTTCCTATGATTTTGTTTTTATTTTAACCCTTAAAGGACCGTCACTATACTTTCGCCAAAAACGCTCCAAAACTGCCATTTTTAGTACAAGTACCAAAATTTTGAAAAAAAACTTTTCTTAGGATCTTGTATTATGTAGTACCAAAAACATGTTATAAAAATTTCAGACATTTCCACCGGGTGGATTGAAAGATATAAGCATTCAAATTAACTAAAATAAATTTTTTGACCCTGCGAAAAGCAGGGCAGCTGCACTTCACAAGCTCACATTTCTATGAAAAAATGACCTAAATGGTGGTGCTTCTTTGGATTTGTTTTCCTAGACAAGTTGGTCACATGCTTGAAAAATTTCAGATCATTTGGAATAGTACAACATATAGGAAAAAAATAGTAAGTAAGTAGTAGTAGAGAATGATTAAAAATACTAAATTATTTACAATTTAAATACGGAATTGAAAATTTCCAATCCCAATGGTCAAAATGTTGTAATAATGTATTTACATCCTAAGATTTTATTTTTGTCCAAAAATATTGAAAATTGGGTAAGATAAAGGATTTCAAAGTTTATTTTAGAGTAGGAAATCCAAAACTGCCCGCAAACAAAAAATTCTCATAACTTTTGACTCATTGATCAAAATGGAATGATTCAAAGCTTTTTGTGTATATAAAACTCTAGAAAATCAATTCCAAATTTTTGTTTCTGAAAAAAGTGATTTTTTCTGATCAGCCCGAACTGCCCTATTGGTGAAAAAAGTAACATATTAGGCTATAACTTTTGACTCGTATTTCCAAATGTCATGAAATTTGGTGCATATGAAAGATACTCCTTGTGCCCACATTCTATTAAAATTTTAGACCCAAATATGAAAATCTCCGCTCGTAGGTACCTGCCCAAAATTTCTATACAGACAAAAATCACAGTCCAGTCCTTTAAGGGTTAAATTTTTTTTAAATGAGTTCAGAAAATGAATTTTTATGTCTTTTTCTACCTTCATTACCTGCAAAATAAAAGTCCTCATGACTTTCATCCATTAGTTGAAATGCAAGAATTCGAATTTTTCTATGTAGGTATCAATCTATCCCATCAAATAAGTGTAAATAGTATATTCTTCAAATATATTTATTACTTGCTTTGACACTAAAATTTAAAAAAACTTATAACTTTGTATTACTTATTGAAATGATGTGAAATAAAATTTCAAATATAGAGTATGTTGAATAGAAGATATCCTAAAAAAATTCTTGCAATAATTCCTAACAGTGAAGTCATTAGAATCTATCCAAATTCTCAAAAAAGCTCAAATGTAATTTTTAGTCCTTTTGAAAGATTAAGATATTCTTCTTGGGTGTAAATGCACTTAAAGGTAATACAATCCTCTCAAACTGTCACCTTCTTGATTGCATTTTCTATCCACATACATATGACATTTCAACTAGGAAACCTAAAAGAACTATACACAAACACAAATATACCTACATGCAATCCCTACCTATTGCATCAAAATGAAACTCCAACTTCATTTGAAGGTTGCCATTCTTTTCTTAGTCATGTGCAAATATCGTAAGACAAATAATATTAGTTTAGATTTAAGTTTTAAAATAGAAAAGGGGAGTAAATATTGATGTAATTAGGTGAGGATTACAATGAATTAGGTGTATTTACCTTAGGGTAGACTTCTATGCAAAGTTGGGATTAGAAGACAATCTTTAAGTTTTCCAAGAATTAAGACTTTGATATCAATAATGTCTGTGATGTTTTCACTTCTACATGAGTAGAGAGGAAGTACGTATAAGGAGTAGCTTTGTCTTGTTGACAAACTAAAAGCAACTAGAAAGTTCAAGTTTGATGCTAAAATTATTTTCTTGGAAATCAAAATTTTGCTTTTTCACTTTTCATTGGCCTCTCCCTATAATTTGGATGGCCAACAATTCCAGTTTACTTCTTGCAAGTATTATACTATACACTTTCATGTACAATCCCGAAAAATCTTTTCTTCTCTATTCAAAGTTTCGTTGATTTGTACATATAGAAGTCTACCACCCTTCAGAAGATGCAATTGAAAAGGAAATGAATTACAAAGGGGATGCTATTGTGTATACTTTACTTCATTTGGATCTTTGAAACATAGTTGGTTGGACTACCAACAACAAATTCTTCATTCACAATGGTCTCTAGACCAATGTTTTTGTTATTATCATCACCATCACCACCACCACCACCACATAACATTCATGAACTGCAAAAGATAATACCTTTTTTATTCTACACTTCATGTTGCTTGTTCCGTATGATTGTGGATCATGAAAGCAACTTGACCCTACCCTCAAAACTCTTGGTTTATTTGGCATGGCTAGCCAAGGATTAGGAAGATGGGGCTGAGGGAGCGAAGACGAAATTGATATGTGTGAAGATTGATTTTTGAATGAATCCCCTCCAAATCAATGGACTATAGCATTGTAGCACAAATATATTCATGTAACAATGCTACCCAACACTTCCCATTCAAAATTAATAATAATAATAATAATATATTCCCTTACTTGCCAAGGGCCAAGTGAGGTGTTTTTCTCCTGATAAGCTCCTTGTGATGAGTCGCCATGTCCTTCCCCGCAAAGGGGGTGGGTCAGTCAGTCAGCTGGGTCCCAATGCCAGAAGAAGTCCCGGGTGCATGCAAAACGAAAAAACCCTATTTTGTGCTTGATTAATTTCTCTACTACATCTCACTGAACTACGTAATTTGGGGTCTTTGATTGCAAATATTAATTCAGATTTTTCAAATGTTACAACATGTGGCCAATAAATTAAAAAATTTCAGCGTTTTCCCACAGGGTTGAGCAAGTGAGGGGGTCAATTCACCCCAGCCCTCTAATCCATATAAGCTTCTTACTGTAGATTGGGCCAAGCAATTGAAGTCTTGAGCCTGAAGCAATGATAAGAAAAATTCATTAGCTAGTTCAAAGTTAGCTGGTGAAATTGGATAAAAAACTGGTTGCAATTTGAAAACATTAACAAGAATCTGGTGAAAAAAATCCACAATTTTTTTATTTAGAGTAAAAAATAGAGAAAATAACCAGACTCAGTTCTTCAAAAACTGGTTTGAGTATTTTGAAGGAAATTAGCCGGTTAAACTCACAAAGTTTCCTGAATGTGGCTGGCGGTTCTGTTCTCTTTTGCAATGAAATTCCGTTTCATTTGTTTCAATTTTTTTTTTTTTTTCCTGAACACTGGCCTGAAGTTAAAAAAGTTTTTATTTGCAGGCGGGCGGGAACCGTTTGAATAACTGAAACTGAACTGAACTGCCGAGTGCTCACTGCGCCCCCTGTCTGTCTGTCTGTCTGTCTCCCATTGGTGACATTGGCCTTCCTTGCCCCCCAAGCAGCAGACCGTGTCGCCTCCACAGTCCACAGCAACATCGCCCCATCCACTCCGCACGAATCCATTCATTCCTCGTCCCCAAACCCCAGGGGCTGGGTGGGCCCACCATCATCCCTCGGGGGCCATCCCCCTCTCCCTCAAGTCTTAATTATATTACATGAAGAAGAAGCCAAGGCCCATTCTACACATTTTGCCCACTCTACGCCGCCAACGTGAAAGCCAAGGGGTGATAATATAAGAACTGAAGCCGTTGTTTTTGAACGATTGAAATTGGGGTCACAATTTGCAAGATGAGTAGTCATTGCAATTCAAAGTTACGAGTGGAACGGAGTGATGGAGAAAGAGTTAGTGAGGCTACAATAGGAACCTCAACATTGTGGGTGTAAAATCATCCCATAAAATGACTCTTGATGTTGTGCTTGTTTTAGGAAACTAGAGTGACTATAATTGTAGGTGAGTGATGTCATCATGGATGCATTTTTTGACCAAATTTTGGCAATGTGCTTCAAAAATTTATAACAAATTTATACTCTATGAAAAAAAATTCTATTTGTAATTGCTATTGCCTTTTCTAACATTTGTCTACATTATGTACGATTTTAAAATAACAATAATATTGAACCATCTCATGGGAGCAAGGCAACCATTTTGCATACAATGAGTTCATATGCCTTTAGCCTCAAGTGAATTATGAATGTTTTCAAAAGCTTACTGTATGAGCTAACACAAAACAGATGAAGTATATTGAAGATTACTGAAAATGCAATTTTTTTTCTATTCTTCAAGGATAGAACTAGCATGATTAGTCCATGCTTCATGATTTTTTCCCCATGGTTTTGACTCAACTCATCTAAGAAAGAAAAGGAAGAAAAAATACTTGCAAAAGTGAAGATCTTATGCCTAGATTCTTCTCGTGCCCTAAAACCCTCCAAGGTCTACATGACCTTCTACTAATCCGCCAGGTTAACGAACGGTTCCGTTGGCGGCTCATCAGACCCTCCTTTCTCGTGCTATCGAAAGCGCAAGGTACCGACGTCAGGTCCCATGAACTGGAGGTATATCCGTCGCCAGCAATTGCGGATCATTCCATTCCGGATGATGCCGCATCTTCTCTCAACCAGTTGCCAGTTTCAAGGGTGGAGCCCTGGAAGGAGACTTGAAAAACAGACGGAGACTGAGGGTAGCCCGGCCAGTTCTTCCGTCCAGTTCGTTTCGGAGACTGAGGATCGATACTGAAGTTGAAAAGGATTCATTTCGCACTGAGCGTAGGAGTTTCTCTTATTGCAATTCCTGTTGCGGATTTGAAAAGGAATCCAACGCAACAAAGTATGCTATAATTGTTATGAAACTGCAAGCGAAAGCAATGAGGGATCGAAGACTTTTCAATTCTTGGTGGAGGACCGAAAGCAGCTTATTATGCCCGAAGTATATCCTTTAATATCTGTGGATTCCAACAAGGATGGTGAGATAGTTTCTCAAGTGCAGCAAGCACCTGCAACGAAGGAAAGCCTAACAAAGTAGTAAGTTGTGGATGCTTGTACCTACAATGCCCCATGCTCTACACTAGTTGAAAGGTCTCAAAGCACCGAAGCTACAATGTCAAAGTTCAGTGCCACCATTCAAGCTTGGACACCGATGATGTAGTTTGATCTCGTTTTGACTAGTGTTACTGTAAGGTAGACATACCCATGATGGACCAAAGCCCAATTCATATCCCTAGTTTTGAACCCAATTTTGGTCTCTTGCATCTTGATGTAGTAGAAAAATTGCATTGAGTGTGCTATTGGGGTTCAAAAAGTTGGAATTGGGTTGCGAAGTTGCCATTTCATGAATTCAACAAACACCTTAGTGTGGCTTCTATACATGGTGGCAAAAAAATCCTGCATTATTCCAAAGTGAGAGGGAACACTTTTGGATTGTCATTGGAATTGTGTAGGGAACTAAGAGAACCACATTAGCTACCTAGAAGGCAAAAATAGTCCCCCTTCTTGAGTCTACAATGGGAAGTTATGTAATTTTGCTTTGACCATCTATAATGTACTCTGCATCTTCTTTTATTCTTTAAAAAATGAGTTCACCCAAATGCATGTATAATATCTCCTAATTTGCCATTCATTTACTAAAAAGAATTGGAGAACTCAATGACTATGTCACTACAAGCCGTGACAAAATGGTCAACCACGGGGGTTCTATCTTAGTTGCTAGCTCCACTCTGCTTAGAAAAAATAGAAAGAAATTTGGCTTTCATTGTAGACCATGAATCTTAATCCATTGTTATATAAGCTCTCTCTAATGTATATACTAGATAACTAGTCAAGTCATAAGTTGTAAGTTGGTTATCCAATATAACCCTTTCCTACAAATTTGATCAACACCCAAATTCATTCCAATAATTCATTCCAATACCCATTCATACATAATCCTAAAAACACCCAAATTCATTCCAATACCCATTCATACATAATCCTAAAAACACCCAAATTCATTCCAATACACATTCATGCATGGTAGACTTCCCTTGAAGTATCCCTAGATCTCCATTAAAATGTCCCTCAAAAGTGTCACTAAATTGTCCCCTTCCATAACTATGATTAGTTGATTGCTAATTTTGTCAAATTTTGGTTTTAGATCTTTTTATATGACAGTTTCAATGGTCTAGGGAGCTTCCACTTTGAAAATTCATAGAAATTACATGCCATATCCAAAAAATCTATTTTTTTTTTTTTTAAATCTTAATTTTCAATTTTGCTAACTCTGAAAAAAAGTATTTTTTTACTATAAAAAGGTACTTCCAACTATGCTGAATTGCTTATATAGACGAATTTACGTGTTTCCACCATATCAAGTGTGCACGGACAAAACACCATCAGTCTTTCCAATTCTACTGCGCCACATGGCAAAGAATGTCAGCAAAGAATTATGAAATTCACACAATGTAATTTAAGCCCACTCAAATTGCAATCAGAAACTTCGTTAGTTTCTTTGCGTCTCCGAAGTGAACTGGTGCTGCTGCTTAAGCATTTCAAAACTTAGCCATTACGGGAGAAAGCCAGCAAGGTTATTCCGTCCAGTTTGTTTTTGTAGATGCCTTTCTCAATCATGAAAAATCCATTCGCTGAGTAACGCAACCAATGCAGCACAGCAATCAAGAGATGAGCCCAATCAATCAAACTGAATGTAATCTTCAAATGATGGTGAAGATCAGACACATTCTGGTGGAGGGAACGAGCTCATTGAGCTGTAAATTAATGTGAAATTGGTCTCTATGCCAATCACCCGCATTCAGTAGAAATTGATTCTACCGTTGTAATCAGGTAGCAAAGAATAACCAACCACTACAATGACAGGAAATTATATAAATATCTAGAAAGAAGGTTTTCCCTCCAGAGAAACAAGAGGCAATATTTACAACAGATTACCGCCACCCACAGCTAAAGTTCTGCAACCTCAAACTCTAGCTAGGATGAGGCATACCTTATGGAATGAATGAATGTATGACTAGAAAAATTGTTGGCGGATTCAAAGGTGTGCCGGGGCTGACGGAGATTGAATGTATATCTACAGTAAAATGGAAAAAAATTCCCGGTTTACAGTAGCATTGGATCATAGAGATAACGGAAAGTCCAATCATAGGGCTGCACAGACACACGGTGCCGGATGCCTCTCCCAGCTTTCCGAGATTTCCCAGATCGCTTCTTCGTGCATTCATCCAAAACTGCTCGCTTCTCCAGGGGCAGTCTGGCAGCAATCCACTCAATTAAAGATTCGGCATCGTGCGAGAAGTCTCGGGCATACCAGTGCAAGATCTTTGGTATCATGATCGATTTCTTCTTGTTCACACCAACAGCGGCCATCAAATAGTCTCGACACGCTTGTTCTAGTTCGGTTTCGACGTTCATCACGGTGTACACACGCAACTGCAGAATGAAGACCACATGTTACAAACTACACAAAATAGCAACCATGTCGATTGAATGGAACTGAAGCCCAAAATTCACTGAATTGGAAATTGAGATGCATAAGTGATTCTTCAAGTTCTGCGCAGCTGCAAAATCTTTGCCACTTTTAACGGATAAATGCCACTTTAAAAGAAAATCCCTTACTGATGGAGTGATCTCGTCTGATTTGACCATTTTGTGGAGTATCACTTCACATAATGGTCAGACAAGCAAGACCATTCTTTTAATGTCTTGCCAACTGGTCCCATGGTCTCCAAATACCTATTTAAAGGTCTAGCATTTTGCTTATCAAGAGAAGAGTAAAGCCCTTAGAATCTAGAATTTGGCGACGTTCCAGGGTTTGAGGTACCCTTACGCTCATGGTACAGAGCTCAAAGTATCAAACCGACAAATATGAACAGTTGAGATGGAACTTACCACTGGGCTAGACCTGCTTCCACAGCAAAGGGCGAAACTGACCAGCGGCTCTGGATTGTCAAGGGATGATCCAGCAAGTTCATCACTTTTCTTAATTCTCGGAATGGGTAAAAGGCTTGCCTGGCAGCACGTACCACCGTCAAAATAGCAATAACATATCAGATTCATGTCTTTACAAGCCTGCATGTTAAACATACGAGGGAGGAAAATGCGACTGCATTTTGTCTGCATAGGGTAGCCTGACATACAATACATAAACATCACCACCATGTATATCCTGGTAGAGATAAATAGCGAGAATTTAAAATACCAGGTATATTTTACAGGGTTTAGGTTACATACAGCAGGAACTAATTATAATGAATTTTATTGATTTCATAGATACAACCACAAAATTGAGGAACAAACCTATCTGAGAGGTTTTGCAGTGAGAATGGTAGACATTACCAGTGCGGGTCGATATGAATTGGATCGCAATATGGAGTGCTCAATCATCAATGGACTATATTGATGTCCACCCACAATATACGTCACCTGCAAAAATGAGATGCAAAGATAAAACGAAGTTGCAACTAAAAGATATCCATATAGACTAGATGAGGGAGATAAGAATATGATAACAATGTTCCAATGACGAGAATGTAAGACTATCAAGACATAAGAAGTAAATCACACCTTATTCATCAGGTTGACCCTCTTATAATGATTCTTGGGCACTCCATATATCAGAGTCGCCTGATGAACACAGCCAGAGTAATCCAGTTACCAAAACAGAAATAGCCTAGATAACGAAGGTGCATGTACGTACACAGTAACGACTAAAACATGGATAATGTTCTCTATTAATGAAATTTAAAACCCTAGCATATTAATACACAAACGCGATTCACATTACTCTTCCTCTGCAGGATCGGATATGTGGCATAAAAATGAAGAGGAGTGTACCACTGCGACTACAGAGAGAAAGTAAGAACTTACATGAAGCATAAGGGTGTTATAAACGTTGATCCAGAAGGACAAACGTTGCTTATGGTCCATATCTTTAGGCTCCACATGTTTCAAGAGTTCCAAAAGGCCTCTAATTCACCCAATGAAGACGGTTTAGTGACAGGAGGACGTTGCACAGATAAAAACCCACTCACATACAGGCTAATGGAACGCGTAATACAGCATTGAATTTGACGAGATGTGAAAAGCCTTACTGCAACCGCCGATGGAAAGTAGTACAAGCTTTGATGGCAGACTCTATAGGAAGCACATTCACTTCCAAACTGTCAGCGTAAACCCCAACATCCCAAGAAGGGTAGACTTCTTTCACACTGTATGGATCCAATGATGCCTGTTCTCCTTTGTGTTCCGCCAGGGTTTCTGCGACTGAGAAATCCTGTATCATGGTATCCCATACAATTACAAATAGCTCCAGCCATATCGACATCAAGAACATTTCCAGTTTAAAGGCCATGACCACACTTTTGAGAATATTACCTGCTAGAAGACGGTAGCAAGACATTGTGAGATGACCTTTCATTGGACTATTATTATGAAATAAATATTCAATTTTGAAATTGACCTAGATCAAGCACAGTGAGTGTTTTTAGGTGAAAATTTTGTAAAGTCAATAAAACCTTGACCATTCATAATTCCGAGTCAATAAATGTTCTGAATTTTTTTCAGAAGTTTTAAAAAGAACATTCCTTTCATGATATCCCAAGCAATCTAATTTGGAATTCATTTTGTCATTCAAAAGAAAAAAGGAAAAAAATGGGTACAGTTCACAGCTTGATTGACCTACTTTGCACCAATGGCAAAAGTCAATGATCCAGTCATGGAAAGGGTAAGCTTTGGCTTCATTTTGATATTCACATCAATATCCAAACAAGAATTTGCGAAAAAAATTAAGAAGTAACAAACGAGTCTCAAAAATAAGGAAAAAAATGAAAACCACTGCGATCATTAAAAGTCATGACTGAAGCACATGAAAATGATTTTTTCGTTTGGGGAAACGTTTAACATCAAAGGAGTGCCTGCAACACGTCAATAGAAATTGGATATTCTTCCTCCATTCGTAAAGTGTACATGTGATGAATATTTGTCAATGGCTTGCTGGTAGAGCTTACTTGAGAGGATCGACGACCCAGTTTTCGCTTTGCTGAGCTGAATTCGGAACCAGTGCGGGCCACTGCACCAACCGAGAATGACTCTGCTGCTCGTTGATGAAGTAAAGCCACAGTTCGCACTAGCTCTTCAGACAAATCATTTGGGCGGCGACTAAAACCACTAATGTCTGCGTCTGAAGTAACGACCCGCAAAGTTGATGCACTTGTGTGTGAGTTGTCCTGAGAAACAGAATCTATGTGAGATTCCAACGACTGTCCCAAGTTCCGGCTTAGATCTCACGTTATACTCCCGCATCAAAATGTTCTAGTTATTGAAACTAAGTCAAGAACATGCCTTTTCCGATTAAATTGAGACATGCATCACCAACCTGAAGTAACACGTCGTCAGTGCACTGCAAGGCGTTGAGCACACCAAATCCACTTTTCACAGACCGCAACTTCGATGTTGTTCGACCAATCCATGTGTGCTCCTGTGTTCCCAACTCTTTGGCTGGGCTCTCAATGTTAGACAGTCTCTCATCCTGCATTGAACACATGGCTTTCGGTCATGTCGTTACAACAATCAGGTAATCAAGCAGTACAAAGCATGATGAAAAAGAGGCGAAACTGGGGCAAGCTAGCAGTCCAACATTCAAAACGCAACATTTTTCAACAGCCAACCTGTCTGCTGTCTGAGTCCTGCCCGTTTGGTAGGGTATAATTCAATTGAGCCATCTCAGCAGTGGACTTCTGAAATATTCCATGTACAGGAGGGAGGCCTGCATCTTTCTTTGGACGCTCTTGGTCCACTCGTGCAACTTTTCTAGAGTCCAAAGATGGAAAGCTATTCAAAATGCGTTGTGTGGTATGTGCCTTCAGTCGCGAGGTGACATGAAACTGCAAGATACAAAAAAAAACAATGAATATGCTAAGAATGAATTACCTTACCAATAACTAGCTGACATTACTAGTGGTATTTTGAGAGGGTCCTCTTCATATGTCATGCTACATGGACATCTTAACAATCTATACCAAAAAGGGATAGCGTGACCTCTGATCACGTTGAAAAGTGGAAATGCGCGAGAACTTACCTCAGAAAAACAACGCTGGCAGAAGTATTCCTCGCAAGTTGTGCAAAATAAAGCGGGGGGAGAGTTTGGGATGCCACGTGTAGCACATACTGCACATCTACCCATTCAATTCCAGAGTCTTTAAGCAGATATAACGACAATCTACTCTGCAGAGGTATGATAGTAGTAACGTCGCATCCTATACTTGAGAGTGAAGCTACTGCTGGTTCAAAAACAGAACAACGCATGCAGGGACAAGCTAGGATAGGAGCTGTCACGTAATTCTATGGTCAAGTTGTGAAAAGCAGCTGCACTATACCTGTCGGGCACATCTGAAGGCTGAGTGATCACTGAATCGGTCCCTGCTTCAGCAACCAGTAACTGTCAATATTGAGCTTCAATAACTAAAAAAACAGGTGCATAATGTTCTATAGCAGTTTGCAAGGATGAGTTCCTAGAAGGCACAGGCACTTTGAATAGATTTGGATAGTAGCTAGGTTGAAGCCCTGGATGACTTATTGAGGTACATGGCAACGGGGAGAGGCTTTAGGACACCTACTTAACCAGACCCTCCCTCCAAAAAAGGGAATTCAAGACGAAAAAATAAAAACAATTATGTACGCTGTCATGACTCCGCAGTCTTAGTATTTCATTAAATGTTACGTACCTGGAATGTGCCTGGTTCCGAACTGCTCAACGTTTTGATTTCCCAACTCCATCTGCATTAGCCATATTGACAAACGAAAATTATAAATGCAAAGAGCAGATTCAAAGCATTCAAAATAAGAAGTAATGTAGAAAATTCATACGCCAACATCTTAACAAGTCAATAGTGAATCAAGTATGAAGAATTCAAATAGTTACTGTACCACATCTCGACGCATCTACCGAATACTGAGCCCACAAACTGACCCAGATCAGTCCTAAAGATGTGCCCCAATGGACAAAATAATTTCAGACGAATACTCACTGATGTCGATAGGAAAAGGGGACAAGAAAACTTGAAGAACACATCAGTCTCTACATTACGGAGTCTCAGCCTCACCTCAGCCTCAAAGTATTCGGCTTCAATGTCACTGGAATCAACCGTGGAATCATCATCGCTGTCATCAGTGTCCTGGGAAGACGGCCCTTCAGGCTCTATGAAGACTTCCTGCCCTGTCCTGGGATCAATAACAGGTGGTTGTTTTACGGTCGCCTTTAATCTTTGCCGTCCCAGGACTTCCCGAGAACATATCTGCACAAAAAACGGGCTTTCATAACTAAACCAAGCGATTACCAAGCTCAAAAAATCAGCAAAGGAAAGACGCTCAGAAAGAAGGAACATCCATTGACATTAGCATATATAGATACCAATTAACATCTTCCATGTACTAGCACCAGTTAAATGTTCCAGACAAGGAAGCAGTACCTCCTCAAAAGTGAGATCGAACCACTCATCCAGCCAACAGAATGCATTGCGGTGAGTGAGAAGCACGATCTGGATACGCAGGGAGTAAGTAAGCACGAGAAAATGGTAAACGACAAATTCAAAAGAAAATGAAATAATAACTGAGGTCAGCAGAATTTTGATTACTACTGATCCTTCTCCGAGCTATTTGAACCTTTTTTTTAATTTTTATTCCGGTCCGGTCTTTGTTGTCACTGTCTGTGGTCCTTTGTTTCCCGGCAGACCACTTGTGGCTGCCGGTCATGTATCTCACCTTTGCAATGAAATCCCGTTTCATTTGTTTAAAAAAAGAAAAAAAAGAAACAATACTTTTAAATCAATCTGAGTTTCGTGGTGCACCTGACGAATTCCATTCATCATCAGTTTCTCAGCCCGATTCTGTACACCCCAATAACTGCAGAGTGCATAAAAAGTCAGTCAATCAGAGAAGAACAACAGATTTGTAACATCAATGACTTTCCCAGAGTAGGTGCCAGATCTCAAACCAACCAGAATCTGAAACATGTCCAGAACAAACTGTTACTCCAATTAAAGCGAGTAATCTGCAGCAAAAAACGAATCTAGACATACATCACAAAAGCCCCCCCAAAAGATTGCCAAAGTTCTTAATGATAATGTTCATACAGTACTCATGTTGAGTTAATAATAAGAAATGTTATTTTAATACAAATGATGCCAACTAAATGTTATTGCGATGTTAGTGTCATTCGTATTTTTCTTGACATAACATTGGCAACAATTGAGTTAACATTAAAGTTAGCATTAACCTGACATTAACTCAACAGTATCTCAATATTGACCTAACGTTCTTTAGGATTAACATTAACTAACCATTAATAACTTTGTGAATCTAAAAGGGGGGGCTTTTGGGTGTAAATGTGCACGACCGCATTTACTATGTAGAGTAGGGTAAAGTGCATCTCGGCAGCTCTACGTAGCTAACGTGTTGAAGCAACAGGATTCAAAAGGCGAACTATATATAATCATATAGATGCATATGCGGCAAGTCTACGAAAGCTTACAAAGTGGGATTTGCTGCTGACCACATCCTTGTGAACAAGGGGTGGACAGGAGCTGTTACCTACTTGGCTTCCACTTTGACCAATTTGTATGCACACATCGTCGGTACCGTGTTACCACGCCAGCCCTTCTTGAGAGGTCCTCGCCTGTTTCAACACAGCAGTCTTAAAAAGAATTTACGAAATAGTCTCATTCTGAGGTACTAAAAGCATCATATGAAAATTACTGGATACTGAACAAGCTTACCCAGTTTTCTTAGAAACATAAAGCTTCGGATCCAATTCTGATCGATAGTCTCGTTTTGGGACCTGCGTGCAATTTGGTTGTTAAATCTTTGTTCAGAGCACACTGCTAGCTCATTTGTAGTCTACTACTTGTTGTTAGACACTTTCAAAGAGGATTGCGAACAGATTCTCATGTTTGGATCGACCCCTCAAAACCGGTGTACTCTTTGAAAAACAAAATAAACAGTCTGCTGTACATTACACAAAAAGAATGTAGGCTAGTAACATAACATTGACCAAAAAACATAAGACCTATATTTAGAACCCTACACTTCAGCACTCAGTCCTCCAGTTTGGCGCACTGACGAAGCAAGCAAGATTAAATTTTATAGATGAGCATCAAGTCTGATTATACCATACATCCAAAAAAAAGACATGTACATTGTTCACCTCGCCCTACACCAATTTTCCAGGGCTGAGGTTGGAAATGACAAGTCAGACCAAAATCCAAAAGTTATTCACATCTCCCAACAACCTTGGCATAATTAGAAGAGAGAGGTGACTTACATCGTCAAAAGCAATGTCAATCATGTCAACTTTGCGGATGGCAAGTTCAGCGTCGGTAAGGTTATGAATGTTCTCCGTTGAGCCGTCGTCGTTCGCATGCATGCTGAACATTTCTATTTTCAGCTGATAACAGATTCAGAATCCAACTTTCCATTAATAATTAAAATTATTTACAGATGAGGGTTTCGATCAAAAATGACTGCAGTTTTAAAAATAATCTCATTAATGAACTTACCTTGTTGAAGAACGGGATTGATATCGTTGTTCGTAAGTATGGATATGCCAACCATGTTTTCTCATCAATAATCAAAGCATTTGAAGGCACCAACCTTGTCACCTGCCACCGCAACATTTTCTCCAAAAATAAGTGGTTGCTAATAACATCTCACAAGCAGCTATGTAACAGACAGTCACCAAATCAGCAAGAACCTTTTCAAGGAGTCTGCTAGACAAACAACGTGCCTTACATCAATGTGTGCTACAAAAAATTATACTATCCCATACTCATGTCACATTCAGGAGTACAGAATATGACAACATGGCAAAACGGTAGATACCCAATCCGGCAAGCGATCTCCAAGACGATAAAGACTGTGCGTGTAAACTCCCTCGCCCCAAGTCTCATTCTCATACGGCAATGTAGAGAGAAGCTGCAAACATATTTAACGATGGTCAGATAACCACGAAATGCCCAGAAGGGCTTCTCAACTTTAGTGCCACATAAATACGATTTCGGTCAATTCATATAATTGAGACCTCTACTGGAGTCGTCCAATCACAAAAATGAACAAAATCAAGAGGGATGTGAGCTTTTGAAAAAAAAAATCCCCTGACAAAGTTTATAGTTTACTATCCCCTAACACGAGGATTTGTTCAACTATAAATGTTTTCATTCTAAATATGTAGAATGCATGTTTTTACGTATTGTATTCAAAGTAATGTAAGATTCATCTTATCATTCGAAATCAAGAAAAAATAAAAATAAGTTTTAATTTCGATTTGATGTCGTCCTTTGAAGCAATAAAAAAAATCAATCATCAAATTTTTACTTCATTTTCACATAACCTATAAATCCCGAAAAGAGATATTGCAAAGATGTACTTTAAAAATAAAAATAAATGACTCTCAAAGATGAGAAAAACGCATGACGTGTAATCATGAGCTGAACTATTCAACTTTGCGCAATTACGGAACCAATTTCTGGAATAATGAGCTGGACAATTCAACTTTCTGCAATTACATGAGCAATTTCTGGAAAATGATCCAAGTGAGACACACCTGACCACCTTGGCCCTCTGAGGTATTCACTTCATTAGTCTTGAAGTTGGCAAAACGTTGACCCCTCTTGAATTCTTCCACTGTCTCCCAGAAAATATACATGTCAATGCAGTGCGAGTAAGAACAGCTAAAGGCGCTCTTCTTAAACAAATTCTTCACTAAGAACTTGTAAGGAGTGGGTCGGATTACATGCCGCGGACACGAAAAGAGACAGAAAACCCCCCAAACTGCGCACGTGAAGAATTTCTATGGACTTAACCCCTAAAGGACCAAGGGTTCATGCCTCTAACATGACCAATTCGATTGGTCAAATTGTGGATAACGTAAATTTAAATAGGATCAAATTTTTATATCATCAAAATCAATTAAGAACATTGCATATGCTGGTAAAAAAAGAAATAAATTCGGACAAAAGAAAGCCCACATGACCTACTCAAAACTGCTAATAAACTATGAGGTCCAACTTGGGTGGCTTGGTCCTCTAGGGGCTTAAACCCAGCGCGATGTGACCCCACGATGTATTTGAACAGTCCGTCCGGATGTACAATAAGCCAAGTTAATTGCTCGAAAAGAACAAACTTGCAACAACAATTACGTACCTGTCAGTGGAAGGACAACGCGCATTTCTGTTATGTGGACCATGTTGCTTCTAATAGCAGTAGCAAGGCGACGAAATGTCCCTTAATACAAATGCCAATAGCCACTATTCCACCTCATGGACCACGAAGCTTGAATCCAAGGCTAACCCTAGACCTAATGACGAGCGTGAAACCTGTCGTGCTGTAACGTGGTTTGCAAAGTCCAACTCAGGGAAAGTAACATCGAACTCCGTATGTCTGCAATCAAATAAAATTCAAAAACAATCGTCATCAATCTGAAGCCACAATGCCAAGATTGTAATATGTCATCATCGATATCAAATGCCTAAAATCGTGTACTGTACAAAAATGATAAGCTACACAACATTAATGCAGAAAAAGGAACACAAAAGAGCTCGTACAAGTAGGTTACATCAAAGATTATGAAAAGTAGTATACAGAGCAGACGCAGAAGACCCTAGCTATATCCAGACACAAAAGATTGGAAAGTTTTTATTCCGCATAAATCATGTACAATGATGCATTCTCGAACAATATTCAATACGAATGGACACCGCAACCCCAGGTCACCCAATTTCAGGTTGTTGCAATCAACATGATTTTTTTTTTTAAACATGGATCATATAGTCTCGTAATACTTGATGAGCCTAACAAAGTAACAAGATGTTGCAAAGCATTCCTTCACAGACGTCAATCTTCGATATGTAATCGGGACCAATTATGATGAACATTTGAGTAGAGTGCTGCTCAGGAGACATCCGGTGCATGTTCTATGGAAAGAATGTACCAGAGGTGTACATTTCAGGGGGTAGTGTCCCTTGAGCAGGCACTCGTCTCCAATTAGCACTCTTCAGAAAGAAGAAAAGACACTATTTCGAGCACCATTCGTCTCACCAGAGCAAGCGTAACCTAGTTTCTGGAAAGCTCATCTGATCACGAGGGAGGCCCGTATTCAGAAACATGTACACACTACAGCAGGATACCTAAATCCAATTGGCAAGCAACGAAGTCCACTGCTGTCGTTGGAATCTTCTAAAGTGAACACACTAATTCTGATTATCAATTAATGGAGTGTAAGAAAGAAAAGAAAAAGAAAAACTGAAACTCATGACATCATCTGAAGCGCACACCAGGTTCCCATGAATGTCCAAGAGTCAATTTCCTGACACAAAATTTCGAACACGCGTTCTCTTCATCTACTCAAAGGCTTCCCGTACGACTGTAAAACGTTCATAAACTGAGGCCCTACAGCAAAGGCAACAAGAACTCTCACTTTCATTCCAAATAACAATTGAGAATCCTAACTCTTCGCAATCCCTCGTTGCGGCGTACAAGAACCGTGTACACAGTGATCGAGTTAGGAAAATGCGCAAATTCTTTGCGCTACCAAATACCTCTTGCCGAGAAGCAAAATGTAAGAGAGTGAACTCGAACTCCCAGACATGGAATCATTTACACTTTCTTGTTACGAAACTAATGCAAAAGCTCGAAGCAATTACCAGAATGAGAAAGAGTGTACGAACCGCTGGCCGCGAGGTAACTTATTGCCACACAAAGAATAAGATCAACACTTCGTTTTCGATGAAATCATAAAGAAGTGCATCCCGGAGAGGAGGTTCCTGATGAGGAAACTTACCAAAGACCGATTCAAACGCGGGACATGCCGGCGCACACTCGCCCGAACTTGGCCTCCTCTGCACCAAAAAGCACGCTCCGACTTGCGTTCTCGTCAGAATGCATAGGATTCTCACTGATTTTTATGTGCGAGGAGAAACGAGTGTCAGTAGCTTCAGAGCAGACGCACAAAAACCGACAACCGGCACAGAAATCGCCACCTTGACGGGCTCAGGTTTCTTCGGCCGGAATTGCGGCCTCTCGCCTTAAAAGATCGCATCTAGGACGTTCATAGATTTTGAAGCACGAATCTACGGGATGGTGTCCCGTCCACGAACGCACAAACTGGATGTCTGAAATTGTGAAAAGCCTCTAATACTCCGTCCTCATTCCAGAGTCCAGACTCCTCATTCCAGTGAGATGTTCCAAAGAATCCAAGGAATCTATGGTGATTGTAGATGACTCGAATGTTCCTGCTTGTTTCACTGCAAGTTCCAATGTTTGGTCTCCTTTCAAAGCCAGAACCTGAAATGAATGCATTCTGTATATTTCAGGTAACAGAACACATTCGTTCCACGATGATCCCTCTCCCACCCAAATTTTAGTGGCTCTATGCAAAGAACTCTTGGTTTCAGAATTTGAGTTTCCAAACCCTATCTACAACCACATTCACAGTGCACAATACAGTTAGGATTTGGTTGGAGCGGGAATGTGGGGGTGGGAGACTGGTCAATAAACTACCGTACGTCAAACATGTCGTATTTTTGGATTTGAAAATTTTCTAGTGTTCTTATTATTACTTTTATTGTGTGTTTTTTTCCTTCATGGGAGCTGAACACGGTAGTATGGGAAGTTCTGTTCTGTTCTGAACCGCACTGCAAGACTTCGAGAATCGTGCCCTGAGGTGTCAGATCCGCTACGGCACGGTTGCATGAGCAGCCATGTGGCACAGGAGTTGAAAACTGACCTCACGGCACGGCACTGACCCCAGGTTGGGGGGGTCCATAAAGTGTCCTTAACCGCTCAAGTGAATTTCCCGTGAATGGGGTTGTTGAGTGGGTCCCTCAGGAAGGCCGGGGTGACCCCGAGTACCCGACTCCCCGCCTAGCTCGTCCTCCCGAAGTCATTTCGAGGGTGCATGTGAAATAAGAGCATGTCTCCACTGGAGGCCGAGACGTCCGAATATGTACCTCGAGGTGCCCTCCATTGCATCTATGGCTCCGGGCTTCCATCCAATTGGACCTATACAGCCTCCAGGCCTTGTATTTAGGCTTTGCAGACCTACAGGAATCGGAGGGTCGACTAGGGACCCCTTTTACAAGAAAAAAACAAAACGAAACACACTTGGAGGGCCAAAAGTATGCTTAATCTTTAAGCACTCCGACGTCAATATTCTGGACAATGACAGAGAGCTTCGAGGTGTTGTTTTGTTCACCCAACTTTTCATTCATCCAATGTAACACTTGAATCTTGAAAAGACAACCTTCCTTAATCCATTAAGAACTGGTCGACCACTTTTATGTTCGACTTCGGTACTTTTTGTCTCCTACAATGTGTACAAACATTTGATATCCAAAAACTTAAAGAAAAACGCATTTAAAGTGTCTTCATACGCTCCTAACAAAACCAATTTCAAGAGAATGTGTGCAAAAATGAGTGAGTTGGGCTTGTTCAAATTTGAAATAGCTTGACCTTTCATATTGGAATTTTCAATGAAAAATGCATATTTATTTCAAAGGACGACTATTTATGTGCGTGAAGGAATTAGTTGAAAAGTTTTGGGTCAATTTTATGCAAATTTATTTACGCAAATTTATGCCCAATTGTAGCAAACATTAATGAGTTAATGATCAATTTCATGAAATTGTAGTAAATGATATTTTTGTAGAAAGATATAAGCAAAAATGCGCCAAAATTAGAAAAATATCCAGGCGTTAAGGGGTTAATTGGGGCATTTAGTGTTTTTGTAGTGTTTTCCATGGTGCTTAATCAGATATTTTGAAGGAGCTTTGGATTTTGTTATGGCCACAATGGAGAACATTCAATGCAATTGACATGTAGTTGGAGGGGACAACCCACTATCAATACTAGGGGGGCCCAATGGAGTCTAGTTCTAAATGGACCCCCTATTTTGTGCTTGATTGAGTTATCTTCTACACCCCTCCTATAATGACGGATGAAATCGAATACAATTTTGAAACGTTTTCATTCAAACAACCATACCATAAGTATCAATGGACAAAGTCCAAAAGTAGATATGCAAAAGTTTTAGTATCCAATATACTAGACGTTATCACGGACATTTGAAGAAAAAATTAGTTGTGATTTGAAAGAAAATCAATTTCAAAGTTTGTCATGTCAAAAGCTCAGTTTTATTCAACATGATTTGGAACTACTTTATCATTTGCCAATTTTTTCTTAGAACTTTGGAAAAAAAAACTATTGCATATTGGCATGTTGGTATACATCATTTCAAATTGTTGTACACAAAATTCGAAGGAAATTGACATTCATAGAATTTAAAATAGCAATAGTTTGACAAACATGCAGATGATGTTGCTTCTCACAATATTTGAATTTTTTTTTTAATTGAGAGCATGGGATAGCATTAGACATTACAGAGAGAGTTTTAAGCCTCAATATAACTATTCCAATACTATTTGTAGAATTGATTCAACGAGCAATGATAATTTTAGAACATTCTACTATCACTCTTAGAAGACACAAAATTTCAAAATACATTGAAAAATCAATCCAAAGGGGGATAATGACCTTAACCTCTAAATACCAAAGGCACCAAATTATGGAGCCGACAAAACTTTCAAGTTAAATAAAACCTTACCAAATTACTATATTTAGTAGTTTTAAAGGCAAATTATTTTTAAAGTATAGTTTTAGCATAAAAAATCTGATTTTGAAAATGAATGATTATGATTTTTCTATTGAAGTTTTTGTGCAAGGATGTCCTTGTAAATCTTGATTTTTTAATGTCGAGGGCTCTTGGAAATGAGTCTCAAATACACTAGATCTTGGAGAAAAATATCACATCAGAAATTCATGTAAAAAATTGTAGAATAGATCATAAGAAGCCATAAATTGATTGGAGTTATGCATGTTATGTCCTTTAACTTCATAGTTTTTTGGTGACATGTAAAAAGAGGATTAAAAGACTTCAAATCACTTTCACAATTTTAACACGCCTTTTATGATCAAACATTATAATCTTTCAATCTATAAGTGAAAATTGATAAAAAATGTTGACTTTTTGTTCAATTTAGAGCAAATTCTAAGCTTGTAAAAGGCTGAAGTTAAACTTGTTTTGTTTATTTTTATTTTTTTGAGTTTCTTACATGTAGTCGATTGTTCAGTTGTTGCATTGTAATGTCTAAACTAAGTTAGTATTCTGTTACCTTAATCCCAGACATGGACAATTGTTCCAAAAGTTCTCTTATAATGACAATAAGCACTCATGATCTATGCATCCAATCCATACCTTAAGTTAGTCTATTTGTTTTGTTTATTTGTTATGGTGAGATCTCCATAATTGTGCGTCCTTAGTTCTTGGTACAATCAGAAAGCCCTTGGTGAGGAGGGGTGCACGTGGGTTTGTTTAGTGACGTTCTGACTCAAAAAAGAAAAGATATTGAATTTCAAAGCTTTTATTGAATTTAAAATTTAAAATTTGACTTTTCCTTTCCTTTTATTATATATACTGTGGCAACGGCACAGTATTAAAACTAAGGTACACCTGACTGACCTGCGTATTCAGTAAGTGTATCATGCAGGTGATAAGCATACGATTCTCTGGCACAAGCCTGCCTTACTAAGAACTTCAATTGGACAGATGGATTCAAATTGTTTGTTGAGGCTACTAAATTACAGCTAATTCTGACAAATTCTGGATTACATCTTTGTTCTTTCATTGCTACTAACGTTGATGTAGTGTGCCCTATGCTGTTGCCACAGTAAAAATAAAAGTCAAAATAATTTTTTAATTTTTTTAATTCATAAAAACTTGGAAATTCAATATCTTTTAAGTCGTAGATCCAAACATCACTATGAAACAAAGCTCATGCATCCCTCCTTGTAGAGAACTTTCCGATGGTACCAAGTACACAACTGGGGGACGCACGGTCCCGGAGATCTCAACGTAACAAACAAAACAAACAAATAACCAAACTAATGGTTTGCCATTACTACAATCAAAATAAAAGTATTAGTAAAAGTAATTTTCTACTTGTTTAACTCATAAAATCTTTGAAATTCAATATCTTTTTGGTTGAGAGTTAGAATGCCATGAAAGAAAGCTCATGCAACCCACCTTGATGTGGACTTTCTGAAATAATGTACAGATTTTTCCAAGAAATTTCATTTCAAAGGACAAAATGTCACAATGACCATGAAGTGGAAATTTGACATCATGGTGCCACATAATTGGTTGAGAGTATGCAAGGTACAAGCTATAATTTACAAATTCTAAAAACAATCTAGAAATTGTCATTCATAATGGGCATGTTTGTGAAAGCAATTAGCAATATTTTCCTAGTTGGCACATTGAGAGGGCATCACAATGCCAAATTTCCTCCTCATGATCATTATAACCAATAGTGGTCAATAATCATGTGAATACGGTACATAGTTTGGGGTTTACTACCTCGTTGTTCCACATCTCAACACCAATCTAATTATGTACCATATTGACATGGTTATTGACTATAATTACGTAGTTTATAATTATGTAAACCTTTCATTAGTACATAGTGATTACAAAGTGGTACACATAGTCACATGGTACAAATAGGGGCTCCTACCTTACCCCTAAATGCCCAAGCTTTTTCAAGTGCGTTTTGACTATGAAAAAAGAGTATGGGCTTATAGTTATCCCCAATGAAGCAAATTGTTTTTTTTTCAAAATCTAACCATATAGATGTTTAAAGAGCTTTCTTATTGATATGCTTACCAATTTTGAGTGCAAAATTGCATAGGAGTTGTGAGATTATAATAAGAAAAATGTATGTTTTCTATTTTTAGTATGATGCCCCTCCCCACAATGTTTCAAAAATTTGCAAATAGTTTTTTTTTGGAAAGGGGGGTGACATAAACAACTGCAAATTGTGTTAGCACTCTAAAATGCACTTTAAAAAAACTTAATTTCACATGAAAAGCTATCAAATTCATTACACAATCCACCTTGCAATTGTTGAAATGCGATTTTTTTTATAAGTATAAATCACAAATAACTCCAAATCAGCACTTGCAAGTTTAAATTTTCAATGGTGAAAATCATGAAAACACTTTACTCTTTCTATTGGGACCATTTTCAAAGCAAATGGATAAGTACAAGTTTTTAAATCTCAAATCAAATGAAATTGGCAAACTTTGTTCAGTCAGGAAATGAAGTAAAAGTAGCAAGATTTACTCTTCTAGTAATGGACATATATGGCTTTGAAGACCTCTCAAAAATCAAATGTTTACCTTATTTAGTGAAAAATAAAAAAATTTAATAGTTAACCTTCAAAATTGCCCAATTTTTTTATAAAAATTGGTCAAAGGAGTTTAACTGCCTATTCCAAAATAAGCTTGAAATTTCAGATCGACCATATAACATTGTCACCTACAAGCAACCTTCTTGAAAAACATTGTCTTCCACAATCAACAACTAAGGGAATAGAAACCATTTCTTATTCTAACCAAGTAGGGTGGTCTTTTCAATTGGAACATGACACTAGTAAATTTGATTTACTGATTTATCCTCTTAGTGTGCATAAAAATACTTTATCAAAGTCACATTATATTTAATTTTTTTTACATTGTACTAATTTCCACAAAAATGAGATTTGTAATAACACTAATTTTGTACCCTCACTAATAGGATAAATGAGTATAGTGGATTGTGTTGGATGATACTACCTCCTACTCTTAAATATATTAGTGGCATTACATTCAAGGACAAATGACCTTTTAAATAATTTTTATGTGTTCACAACTTGATGTACAAAAGTTATTTATTTAAAATGTGTACACAATGTGATAGATTTCTAATGATATACACAAAGTATGTAATCATAGATTGTGGCATTATAAAAGGTTGAGTGTACCCAAAACTTTCAAAATTACATAGTAATTTCATTTCGACCTAGCATAACCACTATTATTTTGCTAATTTAGGTAAAAGTTATGTTTCGGTTTAAAAAAAATTAAAAGTATCTTCAATTTCAATACACAATTTTTTATTTATGAAAATGATATGATTATAAAACTAAATTACAAAATATAATTTTTTTCTTCCCAAAGTCAATTTTTTCAATGCAATATAAATCAAACATAATTTCCTTTATTCAATATTAAATAAAAGACTACAAACTTGATACATAGTATTCATCATTAAGTAATGCAATCTTAACCCTTCAAGGACCATTTGTTCTTTTGGGGACAAATGGGATTTTGGGTAGGTACCTATTGCCTAAAATTTTTTCATGATTTTTCAAAAATAGAAAAATTGATTAGCTTCATGGAAATATAATTTTTTTTCTAAATCGGTGCCCAGGAACAAAAGTTATGCAAAAATAAGTTCAAAATAGGGAAGAGGGGGCAACAAAAAAATATTTCAAAATTTGAATTTTTTTTCTCATAGATTATATTTTTGTCTACATGGAAAGCTTTGATTCATTCCATTTGGATTTGTTATGACAAAGTTATGGACAATCTTGTTTTTCACACAATTAGAGCATCTTCTTGAAAAAATAACTTGTAGGATTCATTTCTAATTGCAATTTTTACAATTTAAAAAAATAAAAGTTTCACATGGTTTTGTTTACTTCTTTAGAAAAATCTCACCATTGGGATTAGTGTATTTTAATTCCATTTTAGAGATATGTGAGCATAGTGAACTTTTTGTTTTTGACTATTTGTCTTTAATAAGGTAAAAAGCAGTCATTTACTACTTATCTTAGGAATGAATAGAAGAAGAATGAACAATTAGACAAAGGATTCCAAAAGATGTAGTTCGGCTAGATAGGAACAGAGACAAATCGTCTTGGCATCGGTTGGCACCTTCTCAATAGCATATAGGAAGACAATTTGTCGTTGTTTATTCTCTCCACTTCTTCTTCGTTTTCCAGCCAAGTGTGTGTGTGTACTTGTCAAGTTCTTGTAACTCTGTGAACTCCTTCAAGTTGTAATACAAATCGTCTTTTAAACTAATTGTCTAGCACCGTAGTGCTGTGGTGTAGCATTGTGATCCAGTGATTGGATCCTTTGTTTGTGTGTGACAAATTATATTTTGCAAGTTGTGTACTAACCCAGTCATTGGGTGATTTGTGTGTGCGTGACTGTAACAACTTGTCAAGTGAATTTTGGATTCTTACATTGTCTAATTACAAGTTTGAGTGATTGTAACCAGTTGTGAAGTGTATGTGGTTATGACTAGTTGTTTTGTTTGATTGCCTAAGTTGAATCTGGTCTGTCAAGTTGTGAGTTTGTTTGTGAGAATTTCATCGTGAATTCTTGGAGTTTATAAATGATGTCGTGATTAAACTAATTGTCAATGGAGCGGGAGCTTGAACGCTGCTTGAAGACAAGTTGTCAATGGAGAAGTTGAAGAATCAGATGAACAATCTGCCTGCGGGTTGCAAGCGTGAACCAGATTGGAGCAAGTCTGTGGAGTACCAACGGAAGATCAGATAAAACCTGATATGTTGATACTTAACAAATTGTCTTAATTGAAATTGTTAAATTATATAAGTTGTAGGACAAGTTGTCTTACTTGGCTATTTATTGGATCAATTAGCTTGATAATTTGTCAAGTGGAATTGTGGACCGATGATTGGTTTCATAGAATTGTGTAGAAATTATACAAATCGTCTTAGAGTCAAGTGATTGGATCTCATTGTATGTTTGTGCTTAGTTAAATTGATTGTGAAGTAAACAATTTGTAAGTTGTGGCATTGACCCAGTGATTGGTTTTACTTATTGGTTGTTGTAAACAATTTGTCATTGTTATTAACATGTACCAATGATTTTCCAAATTAAGTTGGAATTGATAAAAGTTGAGAACAATTTATAAATTGTGTGATTTAATAATATACTATTTGTATTATATTAAGACTAATTGTCGTACTTGTATCATGTGGGATGCTGTGGAACTGTGGAATACAGAGAAGGTCCAGCGGGATGCAGATGAATTGTCTTGTGAATTAGAATTGAATTAGAATTAGAATTACGTGTTTATGTAAATTGTGTGAATGGAATACATTGTTTGCTTGTGAAATTAAAATGCATAACTAGAATGCTTGAGAAAGTCTAGAATAATTTATTGTGATTGTCACTTTGTTAAATAATTAACTTTCCAACTGGGAGCTTTAATAAATTGTCTTTTGATTTCTAATTGATAAGTTTGGATAATTGAACAAATTGTCAAAGGACTGAATATGAAGAGTCAATATTGAACTAGTGATTAGTTCATATTAGTGAATAAAAGTATGTTTTGTAAGTTGTGAGAATATTACCAATTGAAGTGATTTCATTTGAGAAAAGACAATTAGTCTAAGAAGCAATTTGAACCAGTAAGGTTGGCAGTGAGATCATGTGCCTTTGGTTGATTCATGAATTTGAGTGAATTGTGCCTGTTGACAAATTGTTGTAAATGTGCAGAGTGTTCTTAGCTTAGTGAATGCATTGCAATCATGCCCTACATTAGTTAGAGACAAATTGTTGTAGGACTGTGACTAGTTTCCACTCATATAACTAGTAATCAGGCTAGTTAAATAGTGACTGGACAAATTGTTTTGGTAACGCAAATCACCAATAATTAATGAACATGTGTACAATTATATAAATATATTATATATTTGCATTTGTCTAGTACTAGATCATGCACATGACAAATTGTGGTCAAACCTGACAAATTGTTGAGAAACTCCCTTAGAATATTAGGCAGGACCGGGACTGCATTTCATGTGTCCATAGCATTATTTAACGGACCGGCAACCAAATTATACAAATGGGTATAAGAGTGAATGTGTATTTCCTTGTTGTTTGTGAAATATTGTAGTAAATCCTATTCTAATCTTGAAAGCAAGTGACCCTTGTCACAATACGTTAGACTATTTGACCATTCCCTAAATTTTAAACCCCTATACTATAGTCTTGGGTTTTTGTGAGGTAGGCAAAATTTAGACTACATTTTGGTGCCGCTGCCGGGGAATGGTCCTGGCTAACGGTGGCTAGAATGTAGAAAAGATTTTAACTTTTGTTGTTTAGTGATCATGGCAAATTGGAGAACAATTTGGTTAAATCAAAATATGTAACTTTCTTATGAGAAATATAATCTAAGGAATGACATGTGATTTAACCAAGAATTAATTTCTTTATAAATTCCCTTATTGTTAAGAAATAAGAAGTTTCTAAATGGGATATACTTTCTCACTAAAAAAGAAAAATTAGTATATTACAAATATAGAATCGAGAAAATGAATATGTGAGGAACTAATAGAGGAAGTATTAGCAGCTATTTTTTTGGAAAATAAAATACCTAATAGAACAACACCTACTATTAGATATAATCATCTTCATATTCAGAGTTTTTGTCCAAATTCAAAAGGATTTAAAAATCTAAAAAGTCATAGAAAACATTACGAAACTAGAATATGTAACTTCTATTTTAGAATTATATCTAAATATAATGACATGTATTTTCCTTATTAAAATTCCTTGAAAGTGTAAAACCTTGAATTAGGGACAAGAACTATTTAAAGGATAGAGGTACTTATCACTTATAAAATTTTGAACCTAGAATTTAGAATACTATGATTTTACAACCATAGATCAATGTGAAAAAATAACCCATAAGGTCATAATTGAAGTTTTAGCAAGTGTGTTTCCAAAAACAATTACAGTAAATCAACCATCTCCTATTATCCAATATAATAGACCTATAGATTTAGGATTTGAAATAAATAAAAACCCCACTTTAATCCCAACTAGAATATCAAATTTACACCCTGTCCCAAGAACTAATTCAGTACCAATTAGACCAAACCCATCAGATTTTAGAAAAGTACAATTTAAAGATAGAACATATACTTTGGAAGAAAATCCTAATCCTAGGAAAGGAAGTTGTCATTTGTGTGGAGAATTAGTTCATATTAAAAAGACTTGTTTTAAGAAACAAGCATATGATAGTACAAGAAGAATTTTCCCTAACCCTACAAATACTTTCAATTTTCCAACTCCTAGTACTTCATTACCTACATTTGATAGTGAATTTCTAAAATCAAACCGTCGATTAGGTTCATTAAGCTATTCAAATCCTTCTATAGATGAATTGGTAAAATTGAGAACTATCATTAACACTTTGATATATTTCCATCCATCCCAACAAGGAAATAGTGGGGGACATTTTAAATTATACTAAATTAGAGTAAAAAGTTTGGAAAAGATCAAATGAATCCAAATGGATTACTTATTTCCGTGGGAAGTTCCAAAATTATTATAGAATTATTATTTATGGCCCTATACAAACTTTATAAAGGAGCCTATTTTGGACAAGGATTCCATTTAAGTGGAACATATTTAGGAAATCGAGAATTCAAAAATTCAATAGACCAGCTCCCATTGGATATAAAAAGAATTATTTTGAGTAAAATTTGGAACCAAGGCAAAGCAATTAAGGGAATAGTACTAAAGTTAGGAAAACTACACTTAGTTCTACCATTACATTTTCTATTTGTCCAATTTGAAAAATTAAAACATATTATAAATAAAACCTAGAGTCCCAAGAGTCTATGCTGGTTGTACTGGCCATCAAATAGACCGTAGATTTTATGTCTTTACATATGGTCCAGTCGATCCATCACGTACACCCTTAATACCAGAATTTATGTGTAGTGAAAAACAATATCCCTTGAGTCTTGCTTTCAGTCTAATCTGCCCATAGTACCGGTAGACTGGAACACCATATTCCATAAAGATTGACCAAAACCAAATTTACTAGTATAAGAATCTTAGGTAAATCTAAACACATAATGAAGAAGCATTGGGATCCCATTATCCCAACCCATCCTGGAATAACGGGTCCCTAGTGTTTCCCTAGTTTTGTTTCAAAAACTTGGAATAAAATATTATAAAAACAACAATAACTAGAGATTATTAATCTATGGCCTTTCATAAATGTGAAATCGAACCCCTAATCAAGTCTTGAAAGGGGACGCACAGAAAATAGCAGATTGGGAAAAACCAAAGTATAGAAGGAATCCTTCTGTTTATACAAACCCTTGTTTTTTGCCTCCAAGACTTCCCTATGCAAGAATTCCTTCTAGTCCAATAGAATTTAGTACCTCAGAATCAATAAGACAATTTCAAAATTTAATTATAAATTCACATATTATGAGTTCACAACAGAACGAAACTCAAAGTGAAATAGTAGAATCTGATATTGACTTTGAGATTAGTTCTACTGTACTTTTAGGACTTGAGGAATTCACAAGGGATGAAGGAATAGGTCAAGGAATACCTATAGAAGACACTGCTAGTTCATTAGATACAATAGATCGTGCAATTACACCAATTACAGAACCATCTGCAAATCGAACGTTAGTCTATTCTTCAAATAGTTCCCAAGAAGCTTTAACTAGTCTATTACCACTTCTTCCTATAGAATACTTATTTTCTACACCAAGACTCCAACCATTTGAATCCAATGCCCTTCTCTCAGAATATTTGAGAAATACATGGAATCAAAATGGTAGAGAAGTGGTGGAGAGATTAGAAAATTATTTAACTCCCATTCAAGAAAATAGAAGAAATTCTGTTGCAAATTCTATTACCTCAGATCAACTTGAATCACCATCTCAAATTGATATATCCCCTGAACAGTCTTTCAATTATAACGAAACTACTAATCCCTTCAGTTTCCAAACTCCGCCGTATTAACCAAATTTAGGGACTTTCCAAACCTATTAGTTTCCATCACATACATCACCTCAACCAATATCCATATTACCGGATACTTTAGATTTTGAGATTGAAACACCAAATTTTGAAGAAACTTAGTGGTTGGAAGATTATACAATGGCACAACCCCATCCTTTGAATTTAGTCAATTTACCCCAGTATAATGGTCAAGCAAGCTCTGATCCTGACTACCACTTAAATTGTTTTAGTATTGTTTGTGGAGCTAACATGATACCTGAGGCTAGGTTTTTTACCACATTCCCTGCTACTCTAGTTGGAATTGCTCAGGAATGGTGTCATACTAATGGACCATTTAGAACATGGAATCAACTAAGAGAAGCATTCCAAACTAGATTTAGACCATTAGCCTTTCGGGAGAGTCTACAAGAAAGACTAAGAACTATAAGAATGGCATTAGGGGAACGTGTGAACAATTATTATGGTAGAATGGAGTATATCTTACAACGGTGGATAGGTCATGGAATTCCAGATGGATATTTAACTGGATTTTTTGTAGGTGGATTATATCCCCTATAATTCAAAATTACAGTAAAGGAAAAGAATCCACCAAATCTAGCTACCGCTGTTCAACATGCTAAACAATTTGAAGAGGCTAGGATAGAAGAGGACACTAGTAGAAAATCTGGGTCCAAATCAACAAAAAATAGACAAGAAAGTGTTGATTTTATTAGTTGATTTTCTATTGATTTGGACGTGTTGACTTGGACACTATGAAACAAGAAAGTGTTGATTTTTTTGTTACTGTTTTTGTTAATTTGGTCAATAATTTTTATTTTTATTTTTATTTTTAAAATTTTAAAATTAATTAATTTTTAAATGCCACGTGGCAGAGGCACGTCGCACCACGTGGCACACTAATGCCACGTAGGCGGACACCACCGGGGAGGTTAGAACCTTGGACCTCACGGTTGGGATCTATGACTCTAACCATTGAGCCACCTCGAATTCTACAGGTTATAACGAAAATTAGAATTACATTTATATTGTTTTCCATTTTTTTTGTAAGAAAAGCAGACTTTGGTGACCGTTTTGGCATAGTAAAATACTTTTTTTGAAGAAACTTTGAACTAAGAAAAGTTATACAATCAAACTAACTTTCACCTCCAAAAATCCGTTTGACATTTGAATTCTCCAATCAAAAGTTATGGACAAAATTCAGAGCGGGTGTTTAAAAATGTCAACAAAAAAGTCCATTTCAACCCCGCTCTGAATTTTGTCCATAACTTTTGATTGGTAACTTTAAATGTCAAACGGATTTTTGAAGGTGAAAGTTAGTTTTATTGTCTAACTTTTCTTAGTTCAAAGTTTCTTGAAAAAACATATTTTACTATGCCAAAATGGTCACCAAAGCCTACTGTTCTTACCAAAAAATAAATAAAAATGCAAAAACAATATAAATGTAATTCAAACTCTACAATAGACATGTAGTTCTTGAATTAATAATTTTGTGTGTTTTGTAAGAACAGCAGACTTTGGTGACTTTTTGGGCATAGTAAAAAATTTTTTTTGAAGAAACTTTGAACTAAGAAAAGTTAGACAATCAAGCTAACTTTCACCTCCAAAAATCCATTTGACATTTGAAGTCTCCAATTAAAAGTTATGGACAAAATTCAGAGCGGGGTTGAAATGGACTTTTTCGTTGACATTTTTAAACACCCGCTCTGAATTTTGTCCATAACTTTTGATTGGAGACTTTAAATGTCAAACGGATTTTTGGAGGTGAAATTTAGCTTGATTGTCTAACTTTTTGTAGTTCAAAGTTTAAGAAAAAAAGTGTCTTACTATGCCAAAACGGTCACCAAAGTCTGCTGAGTTCAAAAGACACAAAATTGTGAGTAATAAAGTGTTAAATTGTTGATTGATTTGTTGATTTGGACATTGACCTACCAAAAGTAACAAAAAAATTTAACCATTTTGTTACCTTGTGCCAAATCGACAAAAACTTGTGAAAATGAACAAAAAAATATTTATAGTTTTGTTGATTTGGACGTTGTACTACCAAAATTAACAAATTTTTTTAACCATTTTGTTACCTTATGCCAAATCAACAAAAAATTGTGAAAATGGTCGATACAATGCCCACATTAACAAAAAATTGATGATTTTTTGTTGATCTGGACATCATTTTCTACTAGGGGGAACAATTGGGAACTATAGACCCTAGTTTGTATCCGTCAGATATGATGTATTCACAATTAGGAATGCCACCACCTGTCTATCAACAACCTTTAATAAAAAATTATACACCTCAATCTATGGTAGTAGTACCAATGGTACTTGAAATAAAAGATACAAAAACAGACCTACTAAATAAATTGGTAGAAGAAATGGTTGATTTAAGGGTACAAGTTACCAATGCCCCAGTAAAAAGGGGTAAGCCCATCAATACTAGAACTAATGTTTGGTGTGCAAATTGCCAAAGACATGGCCATTTGCCCTCTGAATGTCCATCATCATATAAAAAATCAATGGCCACGTAGTAATTTTTGTGGTGGAAATCATCCTACTGATAAATGTTGGAATCTAACATCAGTTAAACAAGACTTACAAGCCATGAAGCAAGTCTTGCAAATTGATGATAATAAACCTTGGGTAAATAAAACAAATGTTAGTAAAAGACCCTTTCAGAGACCTAATAATGATCCACCCTCTAGATCCAATGGTAATCGCTCACGCTGGAATAATAGTTACAATGAACCCTCATCTAATTCAAATACACGTAATTATGAATCACAAGAGAGGAGAAAGGATTTAAGGTATTTTAGATGTGGTGAATTGGGTCACTACTCGCATGAATGTCCTAACCCAAGAAAACAAGTAGGATATACACCTTGGTGTGGAAGATGTCGTCAAAAAGGACATCTACCTGAGGATTGTAATGCCCCACCAAGGAAATTTCTACCCTCTGAGAGGGACTATCCTCAAAATAAGCAAGTTCAATTCTAAGAACAAGATAATTCTAGACCATCTAATTACGTTTCCCATATACTAATAAAAGATCATAAGAGTCCAGAAAATGTTTTTGTTGCAACTAGAGCAACAAAAGCCAAGCAAATTTCATTGGAAACACAAACCACGAGTGAAACTGAAGGAACAACACAGAAAACCCCAACACCTTTGGTAATAACATCAATTATTGAAATGGATAAAACACAATCAAAAATTCCAAACCCCGACCTAGTTCATCCTAGTAAAAAATAATGACATGGAAAGAAAGACAGGAAAAATTACATAAAAACTTACCTAAACCCGTATTAGATTATCGAAAAGAAAGTACTCCTATAACTAACCCTGCCTCTATGCCAAGTTTTTATCAAATTCCTGCAAAAAGAATAAATTTAAGACCTAACAATCAAAGTTTACCAAAACGGAAAGCTCCATGTATGATGAAATTGACAGAAAGGATGGAGCCTTATAATATTTTGGCCAATCTTGATTGGATACAACCTTTAATCAGTATGAAACAATTCCTAGCAATATCACCTAAATCTAGAAGTGTTTTAAGTACATCTTTAGTAAGGAAGCGACCCAAAACTTTGGAAATTTACAAATTTCTAGAGATCTCGGAGCTCCAATTGTGAATGTAATGATAGATGGAACATTAATAGAAAATGTTCAAGTGGATAGTGGATCAAGTGTTAATCTCATGACCTTTGAAACCATGGAAGAACTGGGATTAACTACTATGACCCCAATTCGCATAAGCAAGGTCCCTGACTAGCTTCCGATATATCCACAAGAGAAAGATATACAAAAATGAACACATAAATAAGAAGCAACAGAGAATGGTATACTTCACCATAACAATCCCACTCGCATGAACGAGGTCCCTGACTGGCTTCCGATGTACCTACAAGAGAAAGATATATAGAAATTCAAAGAGAAATTCAAAGAGAAATTCAAAGAGAAATTCAAAGAGAAATTCAAAGAGATAGGCCAAAAAATATACACAATTTACAAGAATAAGCCAATGCCAACTTTGAGGAAGAAAACCCTTTTGAATTTCAAGGCTCACTGTTCGTTTTGATTTTTTTTGGTTGAATTCAAAACATCATCCTTGTACCTACGCATGAAACCAAATTCAACCATTAGAATTCTACAAGAAGAAAAGATCTAAAACTTCTAGCACATTTACACTCTCTCACCCTCCCTCCCACACAACACCAGAAGTTTGCACGGATTGCTAATGGTCGATGTTAAAAATAAAACCTCACTTTGAAGCTTGCTAATGGTCAATGTCAAAAATAAAACCTCACTTTGAAGTTGATCCTAGGCGCTTTACCATTTCTGACTCACACAAAGAATTATACCAATCTCTGAGCCTACATTCTTTGGTCTTCAACTTTGTTTTGGAACCGTACTAAGGTAACTAACTGTACCTATTTGTGACCCCTACAAATTTGTGCCTAAATTTACTACCTCTATTTTCATAAAAGCCTTGGGTCGTTTGGGGTACACTTGTTTTCCACACTTTCAAAGTTTATAGTTTATTCATAGGATATTCATAGAATATCCTTCTCACTTCCTATTACATCCAACAAAAAATCAAAATAATTTTGTAATTATAGGAACAATGTTCAATTGCTTATTCAAATACAATTAGGTGTAGTTATCTTATAGACTCTCTTATGCAATGTTACCCATATGACACTAATTGCATACTTTATAATGGAATAAAACACTTTACACAAGTGGCTAAATTCTTCAAAAAATTTGTGCTCTACATTCCTAAAATTTAAGGATACAAGATTAAACTACTCACTGGGATGTTGATTATGAAAGGTTGGATTTAGTTCGAGCTACAAACCTGAAGGCCCTTGTAGAAGCCAAAGCCATTGACAATCCAGTAATTCTATACATCTCCAAAATGCCCAAGTCGCTTGTCAACAGGACTCACGAAATCTCACCACTGGATTGCGTTCGTCAACAGACACCCCTCTACATAGCACCCACCTGCAACAAATATGAGATGCAATAAGGTAAAAGCAACTATAATCGTCACTAATAGTGACTAAGATAGCATAGTTACAATTTATGAAACACAAATTATTTTTATTGGATTTTATTGGTAAGTGAAAGAGGATTCCAACATACTTAAACAATCATTATTTGGACACCATATGAATGTTTAAGAAATTTCAAAGTTGATTGGTTCTAGATGTTCCCCAAATGGGTTTTCTCATAAACTCTCAAGTTCTAAATGTCTACACCTTATGTAATCAAAGTTTGGATTTTTGTGTCACTTTTGATTCAAATGTAGGGATTGCATTATGGACAATGAAGGTTATGGGTGCGTGTATGTACCTTACATTATTACCTTCAACTTGTAAGGATTTCAATCCCATTTTCAGAATGCAACAAAATCCTCTCTCTCCCTCCCTTACACACAACACTAGAAGTTCAGGATTTACTCTCAACGCAAGATTCCTTCCTTATCAGAACATATGCCAAGCTTTCTCCATAAGCTTTGTTGCAAACCAATGCCAATCATGATTAGATAGTTCAACACAGATGATCATCAACAAATGTGCTAGAAGTTTACCTTTGCTTTGTCCTTCACCAACACGGGAGGCAAGTGAGTAAAATCATCAACATCTGTAAATGGAAAACATACAAAATCTGAGTCACAAATTCATGAAACAAACAACAGAGAAACATTTCACACTCAAAGCTTCCAAATTACAAGGCCACTTGCATTTTTACAGAAGGAAAGGCACATACCTTAATCATCCTCCATGGTGCTTGGCCAGGTAAGCAAGAACCACAATACTCGAACCCAAACCAGAGATTGAGAACAACTCTTTTCCTTCAAAGACTAATATACAAGGATCCCAAATCCTAGCTGCCACTGCAAAGCACTAAACTCATCGTGAGAAGAGCACACTCACAAAACAAACACCTTCATCTTCACAACAACCTCTCAATACACAAAAATGCAACCTAAACTACAAAATATGTCACAAGATCACCATCAAACCAACCCACACCTGAAAATGTCACCAAAGAGCAGGCAAAAACGACACAATGCTGCCCTGCTGTAGAAATTTAAAAAAAAATCATTACCAATATCCAAAGCTCCTCACCTTCATTTACTCGATCCTTCCTTCAATACCTACCAAATACTGGAGGGGACAGTCATAAGGTAGGAGGCTCTAACTCCATTAGGGCATTAAAAGTCAACTTGATTCAAAGGCACATTTTGCTTTCTTCAATGTACTAGTTCTGCACATTTCGGGAGGTGTATGCTTTTGATGACTACAAATGACTACTTTTTTCCAACTTCAAAAAATTATAACTAAACCCACAAAGGTCCAAAAAATATGAAACGACTTGGGTTAGATGTCAATTCCACTTGTTTTTCAAGAAAAATTTATTGAATTTTTCTTGAAGATGTTCAGCCTCCGCAAAATTCAGTTATAGATCTTAGACACACAGGTTATGAGCCTCCTATCTTATGGAAAACAATGCAAAACTACAAAGCTGTATAAGTCAAAATTAAATACCTGTACAGAAGTGCACAAGGAAGGAGAGAAAGCAGACCTCTGAAATTTTAACCTCCACATTTTGTATATGGAACTCGTTAGAAGGCTCCGTCATCTTGAAGTTTGTAATATGCACTGCACAGTATGGACGCTATGGCCTATGGGTGATAAGGTAGTTATTTTAGAAAGTAACTTCTCTACAATTGCTTAAAATCTTGACAACGATTTCAGAATGAAGTAGAAATCGGTAGCATAAATCATCTCAAAAACAAGAGTGATGGTCTACTTGGTCTTACAAAATCCTGGGATTTTCCCAAAATGACTACAACAAGGGCCCACGGATACAGAATTCTCAAAGAAGTAATCTCATTAAAAAAACGCATACCAATATAGTTAAAAGAAAGGAGCCGTATACACCACCAGTTACGGTCCTACGAAAAAATGCAACTGATGGCAAACAAGAGAAACTAGAGACTCACATGGCAGGAATAAAAGCGGCTTCAAGGACCAGTCTACGAAGCAAACAAATATAAAACACTAAAAAGGTGTAACAATAATGTACCCACTACGAGCTTGCCCTTTGAAGAAGTTTTTTGGAAGACAAGTGCCGATTCAGGAATTGGATTCCGTGGTCAATCGACGATGGCCTTGTCATGTGAGGAAAACTGACATTGAAAGGCGCAAAGTCCAGCTTGAGCACAAATGGATCAAGATCACTACACAGAGCTGAGAGCTTTGATTTGTCAGCGTTACCCGTTTCATTTGCATTTAACAAATGCAAGTGATCAAGAAAGGAAGATACTAAAAAGGCATGAGACATGCACTTAGTGCCGTTGGCAAGCTGTTATTTGAAAACCAAATACTCGTGGGGCGCAATACAAATAAGACGTAGAGCTAGGGTTTCAGCGTCTGGCTAGGTTCTGATTGAGCTCTTCAAGAACACTTCATGGATGATAAATGAGGGAATTCGTTGGTTTGGATGAATGAGTTCATAGATCCACTTTCACATAGGAAATCCATAACTACCCTCAAATGAGAGCACCTCATACCTTTCACCTCATAAATAAAATGGAATGATTAAAAGCTTTTCAAGTATATAGAAATTTAGAGTACCAGTTTCAAATTTTAATTTTTTTTTAAAGTATTTTTTAAAGAATTTTTTGTATTGCCTAGGTTGTCCGTCCAACAATGAAAAGTACATATCATACAATAACTTTTGAACCATGTACTCAAAAGTTATGAAAATTATTGGGAATTAATACTACCCTTCAAACACATGTTGTGTGCAAAATGTCAAAGAGAAGAATAGAAAATTTGTTCGTAGTAAGTTGCCTAAAATTGCTATGTTGCCAAAAAAAACGCAGTTTGGTCCTTTAAAGGTTAATCTTGATGATGAATTGATGAGAAATTTTATTTTCATTATTCATAATCAATAAAATAAAATAAAATTGAAATTATAATTTTGATCTTTATTTTATAGTTGGTGTAAATTAAGACTCTATTCATTTTGAATCCAACATTAGATTTTAAGGAATCATCTAGAGTCAAAACTACATACCATAGTTAGGAGAAAGATCAATGAAAACCTATTGATAATTTTATTTAAACTAATAATGATATTTCAGATAGACATTTGTCTCTTTAACATCATATGGACATACAATTTGAATGTGAGACAATTGTATAGACTTGTATATGTTGTTTATGATAAATATTGATAATACTAATGTGTACGTAAATATTGGTTAATACTTATTATACATGCTTTGGTCCAGATTTCATGGAATGTTGTAAAGTTTTATACAAAAGAAGAAGATTTGTGATACTAAGTTTGTATCCAACTTTTAAGAAGGCCTCCTAAGCTCAAAACATTGTTTTATTAAATTTTCCTTAAAATAAAAATGAAAACATCTAATCCATCATTATTTATATTTTGGGAAATATTGTGGAACTTACAATATAGTTTGTAAAATGCAATATGTAGATCATACTTATATAGTTAGATCAACTAGAATACAAATTAATATTTGCCAATAAAATTTGAAGCCATAAATTCAAAATTCCTTCTACAATCAATTGTAGATTGAATATTTGAGATTTTCACAAGAATTTTTTCTTGACATTTGAAATGTTAACCCCTAAAGGACCAAGACCATTTTCTGTCAAAAGCCACTGAAAACTGCCCCTATTGCTGCGTTCATCAAATTTTTCAACAAAATGTTATTTTTACAAATCTAATCGTAGGATCTTTTACTAAACTTGTAGAAGAAGAAGTGGTAAAAATTTCGTCACATTTGACCGTACGGATTGAAAGATATAGGCATTTGAAGTGAAAGTTTTTTTTTTTTTTCACTGTGCCCGACAACTTCAGCTGCCTTTGACCATTGATTGTGGTAACTTTTTCCACTATGGGTGCTGAATTTAAAAATTTATCATATTCTGAATCATGTTAGGCATGTCTCCAAAAAAATTCAAGGAAAAAAAAGACATGGAACACATCCAAATAAATCTTGCAATGCAACAATGTCGGAAAGTTCACAATGCCTCACATAAATTTTCGAGTAAGTTCTCCACCACATAATTTTGAAACTCAAAAATCCAAATGGTGGATTGAAAGATATAGTGTGCCCTTACAATCTCCAAAAAGAAAACTTGGAAAAAAACAAAAACTCTATTTCTTATGGAATTTAGAAACAAAATGTGAAGAAATTATGGATTATGGCTTCGGGCATGGCATGAGAAAAGGGTTGGGGTGTGTCCCGATATGTTCCCACTATGTTCCCAGTATGTTCCAATCATTAGGAACTGTAAGTTAACTCTAACTACGTGGACTCGGGGTCGTGGGGGAGGGGTCACCTTCAATGACACCCAACCCTGCCATCACATGCTGGCCACATCTTCAGTACGCCTGCCAATATTTTCTAACCCCCTACCCTCTAATCACAAATGAAACAAATAAATAATTATTATATAGGTAAATAAACAATTAAATAATTCAAGTGAAAAAGTAATTTTGGTTTATAAAAAAGGTAAAAATTATTATTATCTTATTGAACACATTTACATAATGCATCTTTGCACCTAAACAATGGGAACCACAATTGTCTTCAAAATAAACTTTCTTGCAATTATTAGTAGTTAGGATCTTCAATTTTTTACACTTGGATTTTTAGAGAACACGTGTAGAATAATAGAATCTACTTGTTCTAGATATGAATTGTAAACTAATTTTAGGCTCTACATCCAAAAATAACAAAGTAAAAGTTTTATCACTTAGTTTATTTATATACACACACATGAATTATATATATATGTTCATTTTATATTTACATAGTTTCATTTTATATTCACATGAAGTCTTCATCTTTATATTTACAGGAAGTCTTTGTCTTTATATATTTGTTTATACTAAGTTTGCTTTAGGAATTTTGGCATGCTTCCCAAGTATGTGGTGTGTGCATTGTGTGAAGGATGACTTCCAAAGCGTCCCCACATACTTGGAAGGCATACATTAGAGTAAGCATTATGACGTCATTTTTATTTTTATTTTCATCCTTCTTTGTTTAGGAATTTTGGCATGCTTCCGAAGTATGTGGTGTGTGCATTGTGTGAAGGATGACTTCCAAAGCGTCCCCACATACTTGGAAGGCATATTATGATGTCATTTTACATTTTCATTTTCATTCTTCTTTGTTCTTGAATTTTGGCATGCTTCCAAAAAATCTACTTCATCGGCATAGCCATCCATTGTAGCTGTACTCCCTAGCATGCTTCACCTCTCTATTCCTCCCACCCCGTAGTTCTCCTCCATGTTCCCCTCTCCCCCACGTTCCCCTCTTCCCTCCCTCTCTTTCCTGCATGTTTCTCTCTCCCCTTTCCCCGTTCCTTTCCCCTTTCCCTGTTTCCCTCCCCTTTCCTTGTTCCCCTCCCCTTTCCCTGTTCCCCTCCCCTTTCCCTGTTCCCCTCCCCTTTTCCCATTCCCCTTCGCCTGCCTCCCGCTGCCCCTCACCCGTGCACCTCCTTGCCCCTCACAGTGTGCCCTTCATCAAATTTTAGAAAGTCAATTGTGCCCGTGCTGCCCCCGATGTGTAAATTACACAAGATTTGCAATAACTTTTGAACGACAAAACCAATTTCCATGAAAAAAAATTTCCCGCATTGTCCTTACAAAACTCTATCTTTAAAAAAAAATTCAATTAATTTGAATAAAAATTATAGTAGTGATAGCCTACCCGATTTCCATTTTGTCCCCCGAGGGGACTTTGGTCCTTTAGGGGTTAAGCACTAATCATAGTGATTTTTTAAGATTTTCATTTTCATTTTCTCCAAGTTCTCAAGGATTCTTTTTAATTGAAAAAATCATTTTTCAAGGCCACATCTATAGTATCCTTTGAATTATAGAATATTTACATAGCATAGTTTTCAAGATCTATATTTTATAAACGTTAAAGAAGTAGTACAAGAATCTTCCAAAAAACAATAGATGAAAACAAGGCATTTTTGTGTATTTAAGATATGTTTGCACTCATCTATTGTATGAAATTTTTAACATCTAGTCTTCAAGGGATTCAATGATTATTCAACATAACAAATATATTCTTTATCTTCATTCTTTTTCAAATTTGAAACATTTGTGTAGACATAAAGGCATTCACTTATTCCATTTTGCTAACAGGCAAGACAGTGTAATATTTGGAAGATAAATTCCTCTTCATATCAACTTCTTAAGCCACAATAAGTTCTTTTCAATGCAAAGAGCTTATATTGAGTGCAGTACAATGAAGTGGTTTTATTTGTTCCAATAAATATATGTATGTATATAAATATGCATATATAAGGATCTTTAATTTGTAGGCAACTAATGTAATTCTGAATTAAAGCTACTAATTTTGTAAATTTTTAAGTATTAAATTATTCACATAAATTATAATTTTTGTTTTACAAAGAAATATCTCACTTCCAAAATAAATTTGAATGATTTGTACCAATTGTTGAAATTGATATTTTAATTGAAATTAAGTTTACAACTAATACCATGAAATAAATATTAGTTCAAGCAATTTCTTCTTCTCTTTTTATTGCAATGTTTTTTTTATTGAATATGCTACATCTTTAATAATTTGTATGATTGGTATACAAATAGCTATCAATAATCTCAATTGTGAAGGATTTACCTAAATTTTGTATAGTACAGAAAATCCACATCATATAGAATTGAAGCTTATTAGATCTATAACTAATAAGAAATTATGAAGTAGAGGTACGTAATTCCTAAGTATTTAACTAAATATAGACAAATCTAATAAATTATAGTCTAAAATTAATATCACGTATGTAGGTGAATGATAAAAACATGATGTATGTATAGTGCAAATGCAATGGATCAAATAGAACTAAAATAAATAAATAAAAGAAGACCAGTATTACCTACCAGCCAATACATTTCCAATGAGAAAGAATGTCCATAATTATCAAAATAGAAGTTAAGTACAAGGTAGAAGAAAAATCTAAATTATTACCATCTCGAAGATTGGAAGATGGAATGAGAATGCAATAATTCCAATAGTGTGAGCCCTTAAGTTGGCACTTGGAACTCTAAACTTATTTTTCGCTATTTTTAGTTAATTTTTAGGTGAAAAATAGGAAAAAACATATAAAAATATAGTTATTGAGGGTTTTGGTAGAAGTCCCTACCAAAGGGGTGTGTAATGGCCTTAAATGCGTGAAACATGTATAACTTTACATTTTCACTAAATTTAAGTCTTTTTAGGTTAATTAAGTAGTATAGTTAATAATTTTGAGCGAAGTAAGGATTTGAGAGTTAACCAGTCCTAGTGTCTTGTTCATGTGGTATAGCATCTATAAGTACACATGTAAAAAACTGGTTAAAAGTTAGAGTTTAATCATAGTCAATCCAAATTCAATTCAAAAGAGTTAGATTTGTTGTTTACAGGTAATTTTGAGAAATACATTCATTCACAGACCAAGATGGAGGAAATGATGATTGGAACATACAGAGAGGTGCTTTTCTAGGTCAAAGCATGCCAAGAGGTCAAATAGAAGCTCGATCATCTAAGATTCCCCCGGTATCAAGAATAATTTTCCCCCCGGGTGGAAATTATTAAGGAATTGCTAAAAATAGCATCCTTATTGGAGATTTGGTTTTGCCCTTAGTTGATGGACATCTTGTAGAAGATTGCTCAAAAGTTTCGGAATTTTACAAAACTCCACGATGACTCCATGGGGAAGTCAACCGCTTAAAACTGCATTCGTAAATTCCTAAAAATTACCAATGTTGCGGTAAAATCTCACTAAAAATTAGGATAGTGTTTTGTATGCCAATAAAGAGCTTTGTCAAGTTTGAAGACATTCCAACATTCTCAAGTACCAAAATTAGGACCGATAGCAAATTTTACAAGAATTTACAACTTGGCGGTGGGTTGACCGGCGTACCAGGAGCTAGCGGTGTTCGAATGGAGCGTTTCAAGGGTCAATTTTTACTCCCACAAATATTCTAAACTGCCCAGGACCAACGATTTCATCAAAAAACGCAAACTCCAAAAGTTAGATTTTTGACTTTTGTTTAGAGTTACCGTGACTCAAATTTGCACTTTAAAACGGTTGGAGAGGTAGGGGTGAAGGGCCCCTGAGGCTAATCAGGGTCTTCTGAACGCGATGGCATAGTTTATTTTTAGTTTTTAGTTGTCCCTCAAAAGATAGAGAGGGTCAACCCTTAGTTTGACTTTTAAAAGGTAATTTTGGATTAATTCAGGTTGATTTTACAAATATTTTTTGAAAAATCAAAGATTGAATTTGCTCAAGATACTTGTCTTGCGTAAGAAGCCATCTTTTGGACTAAAGAAAGACAATTAAGAACTAACCTTAGATTAAAATGCAAAATATCTCGGTTAATTAGGTAGGTTTTCAAAATATCTTTGAAAAATCTAATATTTGATTTGGGAAAAGATTCTAAGGCCATTTAGGGCCTAGAAGGAACTTGCTTGAGGACCTTCCTTGCCATTAAACAAAGATTATTTAGAAAACGCGTTTAGAGAGTTTAGCAAAATATTTAGATTGAAAGTAAGAAAATATTTACGAACAACTTACCGGGAGGGGCCGGGAGCGAGTATATAAGGCCTTTCCTTGAGGTTGTTCGTGGCCCTCATTCTCTTGTTTCATTCTTGTTGTTGCTCTTGTCGTGCTACCGACACTTGTCGGAGCACTTTTTAAGCCAAGTTTTGGCTATTTTCTTCAATTTTCTTCTATTCTCTTGTACTTTGAAGGTCCGGAGGGCCCTTTCAAAGCTTTGTTTTCGTTCTTGTTTGAATTTGGAGGCTTTAAGCCCCAAAACTTTGATTTTCAAGAATTTAGGTGGAGGAAATCCCCTAACTCTTTTGTTATTTGAGTTAATTAATTTCTTTCTTGAATTTGGAGGCTTCAAGCCCAAAAACTTTGATATTGTGGGAGTTGTGGGAGTAGTTCCCAAACTCTAATTTGATTTTATTGTTCTTTTGGATACTAACCAACTATTTGTGCAAATTGCTACTAGTTTTGGTTTGAATAATTGTTAATGTTCGGTTAAACACTGTCATGTGTACCTCCTTTAGTGATTAAACTTAGAACTTTGTTTGGATTTTGGAAATTAGTTTTTAATGTTTCGTTAAACACTGTCATGTGTACCTCTTTTAAAAATTAAGTTTTCAAAATACTAGTTTGGATCCTTGGATCCTAATTATTCCTGGGGTTGCTCACTACAACAACGGCAGTGTTTTATGACTGCAAAAATATGACTGAGGATGACTGGCAACTACTCGCAGTCATATTCTTGGACGTCAATACCTTGGGAAGAAATATGACTGCAAAATATGATTGCTAGTCGTTTTTGGGTCTTGTACTTCACGGGCGTATATTATACGTCCGTTGGGAACACCAAAGTATTTCATAGGGAACGGTAAGGAACTCGTTTGAAAACATTAGGTTATATTATTAGTCATATTTTCATAGTAGTAACATTTTTTTTGTTTTTGGGCAACCTAAAAAAAATATAGACAAGTCATTGTTTAAAATTTTGAAACCTTATTCACCACTTTTTAAGGGTTTTGAAACCCTAGCCACCATTTTTTAGGGTTTTCAAACCCTAACCGTCATTTTTTTAGGGTTTTGAAATCCTAGCCACTACTTCTTTTGACTCTTCTTCCTTACCTTTTGTTGTCTCTTATCTTTTGTCTCTTTGAGTTCACTCTTGTTTTTTAGTTGTTGTACTTTGTTGCATTTTGAGTTCACTCTTGTTTCTTAATTGTTGTGTTTTGTTGCATCTTGAATTCACTCTTGTTTCTTAATTGTTGTGTTTTGTTGCATCTTGAATTCACTCTTGTTTCTTAATTGTTGTGTTTTGTTGTATCTTGAATTCACTCTTGCTTCTTAGTTGTTGTCTTTTGTTGCATCTTGAGTTACTCTTACTTCTTATGGTTGTTGTCTTTTGTTGCATCTTCACTTTTTCTTCTTGTTTTTTTGCTTCTTGCATCTTAATTCTTTCTTCTTCTTCTTCTTTCTTCTTTCTTACTTTTTGTTGTCTCTTTCTGTTTCTTCTTTCTTTTTGTTGCATCTTAACTCTTTTTTGTTGTTTCTTGTTACCTCTTAGTAGTTGCTCCATATTGTTTCTTGTGCATCTTAACTTGTATTTGTTGTTATCTTTTAGCACTTGTTGCCTTTTTTCTTCTCGTTCCTTGCATCACCATTGTTTTTCTTCTTACCCTAAATTTGTATTACATATCTTCTATTGTTGTAAACTTTTGAAGATTGAGCTTTGTTGTATGTTCATTAAAAATTAACCTCCTATTTCTTTAATTGTATATGCAGACAACAAAATTGGAACAAAGTCATTGGAGGCTACTTGCAACTCACTTCATATTATTGTAAGAAATATAGTCTCTATTGACTTGTATAAATAATTCATTGTGATATACATATTTTGTATATGTGACTAATAAATTATAAATGTCATTGAAAGGAGTCACATTCCTTCTTATATATTCCCTCTCCAATATAATTGTTTCTTGTATATCTTTAAAATCATACGTATTTGTTTTTAACTACATGAAATCTTTTATTCAATTGTTAAATCATTTTAATGTATGATGACAAATATGCTTAGGTATCCTACAACCGTTGTATGATTTGTTCAATTCATAGTTCAAAATACATATCAATAAAAAAATGACTACTTGGAGTCACAAAATGATTATAATAATTTCCAAAAAATGACTAAGTGCTCTCAATATGATTGAAAAATATGACTGAAAAGAGTCGTTTTACAAATCATCAAAAAATATGACTCACCGCAGTCATATTTCACAAAATATAACTGATCACAGTCATCAAAAAATATGACTCAACGTAGTGATATTCCACAAAATATGACTAAGCAGTCATATTTCACGTCATCAAAAAATATGACTCAATGTAGTCATATTCCACATAGGATTTTTTCATTTATCCGGGCAAATCAAAGAAACTCAAAATATATGCCTTGTTGGCATACTATGGCTAATTATAGGTATTTATACCCCTCAACTTATATGACTGCCAATATGACTGATATTTGAAGCGATTGCTTCTAAACGAATGCTGCAGTCATATTCCGAGTTATCTACAGTGATTTCCGCGCCAGTCATATTTTTTGATTTTACAACTGACTGCAGTTGTTTTTTGCAGTCATAAAACACTGTTTTTGTTGTAGTGGCTCCCGCACGGCGGAGCTTTGACTTTGAAACCTGGAAACGGGTACTTGAAACTTTAATTTGTCAGTTATTTCCTAGGGTTGCTCCCGCAAGGCAGAGCTTTGACTTTTGAAACCTGGAAATGGGTATTTGAAAATTTAAATTTGTCTGTTATTCCTGGGGTTGCTCCTGCACGGCGAAGCTTTGACTTTGAAACCTGAAAACGGGTACTTGAAACTTTAATTTGTCTGTTATTCCTGCGGTTGCTCCCGCACGGCAGAGCTTTGACTTTTGAAACTTAACACTTCTTAGGAAAAGTTAAGAATTTAAGTGTTGGAACCCTTTTAAGAGACCATTTGAAAATTATTAGTTGTCACAGTTCATCAAAATTATTAAGAATTGAAAGGTTCTTTTAGTTAATTTAGAAGAATTCACTCCAAAAACTATTAGAATCAAATTAACCTTTTACTTAAAAGATCAATTCTTGTCCTCTTTGATTAATCAAAAGTTAGTTTTTTTTTAGTTCGGGAAACCAATCAAAAGATTAGTTATCCCTTATTCTTTGTCAATTTCAGAATTGAGGGTTTAAAAACCCCAAACTGCAAGGCTGCAGTTGAGATTGCAAGGGGGCCGCATGCAGCTATCGACTTATCGCAAGGCAGGTATTGCAGGCAGTCGCAGCGAGGTTGCAAGCAGTTGCAGGCAGTCGCAGCGAAGTTGCAGGCAGTTGGGGGTCTTTTTCGAGGGTGCAGTCGGGTTCTCTCTGGGTACAGTCGGGTTCTCTCTCGGGGGTGCAGTTAGGGTCTTGTTGGGGTCTCTCTGAGGTTGCAATTGGGGTCTTTGTTGGTTTTTGAATTTGGGAGTCCAGGGGGTTTCGGGAGTAATAGGGGGCTCAAAGAAACCAACCACTCATATAACCAAAATCAAAGCATAGGCGGTTGTTGCCACGCACCAAACTTTTAACTTTTGGAAGAAAAATTGAACAACAAGGGTCCTATCTAACCTCACAAGTGTCTTCCAAAAGCCATAGCTTGCCAACAACAACAATTAAACAAAAGGGAAGGGAAGAAAGAGGTTATAAGAAGTTAGCCAAGGAAGACGAAGAATCAAGGTAAGCATCTTACTAATTAATTTGGTTGATTATTTTATTCTTTTCTTTGGCATCTTACTATTGAAGTTGGAATTGTTGGATTGTTTTATTCTTTTCACTATTCATTTGGATTGTCATTCATCCTTTTATTCCTTTTCCTATTCATTGATAGATTTGTTTTTGATTATTTAAGATTATTTTATTAGATTACTATTCATTCGGTTGGTTTTAGTTATTAATTAGGATTCCAAAGCCAAATTACTTGTTTGTTTGTAGTTTGGGGATTTGTTTTATTAGGCCTAATAAGCCAAAACAATAAAAACAAACAACAACTAATATCTTGGAATATTTAACAAAATAACTATTAAACAATTAGCAATCGAATAAAACCACAATTCATTGAAAACTTGGAAAACTTGAATTAAATTTATCATTTAATTTAAATTCCTAAAATTAAAGGATTAGTTTAAAATTGCCAAAACTAACAAAATTGGACTTTTTAGATAGGTTTTAGAAACAACAATACTAAGATTTTTTCCAAATTCATGAAAGACAATGGAGAATTTCGAAGAGACAATTATGATGGTGTTTTGTGACGACGGAACCACTGACATCTTTGATATAGAGGTATGATTTTCAAAACTTGTCTTTTGTCTTTTCTTTTGCTTTCATTCTTTAAAAAGTAGATTAGAAAATTAAAACTAATAAAATTAACAACTAGGAATCCGATAGCTAGTTAGAATTTAAAAATCGTTAGAAAACTTTTAAAAATTTGCAAAAGTAATAATTAGATTAACTTTGAATTAATTTGGAAAACAAAATAGTATTTTCATCCAAAAGAATCTCAAAAGGAATCTAACGTGAATTAGGAATTTAGGAAAAATTAGAATAATTGGATAAATTAAACCCTAATTATCCCTTTAATTCTACATAAAACTTATTGAAAAACGAATTCCATCCAACTAAGGGGAATTTTCATTTATTCATAAGTTTTTACCTAGAAATCTAAATTTTTTACTTTTTACCTTAATAGGAAAATAATTTATCACTTTACCCATAAAAACCATAAAACCCTAAAAGAATCATTAAATTTAGAATAATAATTTAGAATTAGGATTAATTAAAGAACAATTAGGAATATTCTCAAGGAACAACTAGGGTATCTTTAAAACCACAATCTTTTAGAGAATCTTTTGAGGATTTCAAATCCACCTTTTACTTTTAAAATTACTTAATTTTGGAAGGATAAAAGTAGGGATGAAGATTTGACCTAATTTTGGATGAAAATTCCTAAAATAGGTCAAAATCAGGTTTTCTCTTAAAATTTCATTAGTTAACTTAATCAACCTTTCAACCCTTAAATTTAGATTTAATTCACATTATTTTGCTATTTTTAGTTGACGGATGAAGTTTTTAGGATAGAATTAGGGTCAAATTTCATCCACGCATAACTTTCACTAGAAATATCAGAATCCAACTTGCTTTACCATTTCGGAAAGGGAAAATGGTATCCTTTGATTTAGCTTAGGAAGAATTTTAGTTTAGCTAGAAGTTTAATCGCATTTAACTAACCCTCAACAACCTTTATTTCTTAACTATTAGACTGTTTTGAAGTACTTAGAGTAGGTAAAAATCAACATAACAAAGTGTTCATTGCTTGGAAAGCCAAAGAATACTAAGTTTACAATTCACCCATTTGAATTATTAACTTATGCCGCTAGAACCTGTGTGCAACTTTCTGCCTTAAGGGTGGAGTTAGAAACACTCACATCCCTTCAAAGCTTTCTTTTCTTTTCTTGTTTGAATTTGGAGGCCTCAAGCCCCAAAACTTTGATATTTGGAGAGTTGTGGAAGTAGTTTCCAAACTCTAATTTGATTTTATTGTTCTTTTGGATACTAACCAACTATTTGTGCAAATTGATAACAGTTTGTGAACTAAAAACTTTAAAGCGGCAAAGCTAGACTTTGCCAAAAGGTTTTGAGCATCACCACGTGCCAAAACTCGTTGTATAACGGGCGTTTGGTTTGAATAATTGCTAATGTTCAGTTAAACACTGTCATGTGTACCTCCTTTAGTGATTAAATTTAGAACATTGTTTGGAATTTTGGAAATTAGTTTTTAATGTTTCGTTAAACACTATCATGTGTACCTCCTTTAAAAATTAAATTTTCAAAATACTAATTTGGGTCTTTGGTCTGTTATTTCCTGGGGTTGCTTCCACACGGCGGAGCTTTGACTTTGAAACCTGGAAACGAGTACTTGAAACTTTAATTTGTCAGTTATTTCCTGGGTTGCTTCCGCACGGCGCAGCTTTGACTTTGGAATCCTGGAGACGGGTACTTGAAACTTTAATTGTCAGTTATTTCCTGGGATTGCTCCCGCAAGACGGAGCTTTGACTTTTTAAATCCTGAAAACGGGTATTTTAAAAATTCTAAATCCTTGATTCTTTCGTGTTGTCTGGGATAGCCCCGCATGGCAAAGCTTTGACTTTTTGAAAGTCAAAATTTATAAAATTCGCTATGTGGTAGTTTATTAAAGGCCAAAACTCACATCATTTCCAACCCCTTCCTTTTGAGGCCCATATTAGAACCTTTGGGTTGCCATTCATTTCTTTATTTTCATTAATTTGCTAGTTTTATTATTTATGAAAATCACTAAAAATTAAATTCTATTAGTTTTCCTTTCAAAGCCTTTTAATCTTCCTTTCAAAATTCTCTTAGTTTTTCTTTCAAAGCCTTTTAGACTTCCTTTCAAAATTCTCTTAGTTTTTCTTTCTTTTAAAAAAAAATCCTTTTAGTTTTCAAAAGCCTCCAAAATTAGATTAAATTGCTAGGTGTGTTCTGTTTAGCTTGGCAAGGTCCAATTGGAAAACCTGAGGTGACTGGGAATGAAATAAGCAAGCTTTTAGGAACTCCTTTCGACCTAGGCATGGAAACTTCCTCGGTTGATTCTTTTTTACAAAACAGGGTAGACAAACAATTGAGGCATTGGAGCACATCCAAAATCAACTCAACCGGGAGGGGGGTAATTGTCAATAGTGTAATCCTGTCATCAACAATGTATTTTGCCTCCATCTGGGGCGGCACAAAATCTGGAGTGCACAAGGTCATAGGATCCATAAGGGATTATCTATGGTCTGGATCAACCAATCGAGCTTGGACTAAGGTTGTCTGGCTCCAATGTTACTAGAACAGGGATAAAGGCGGAATTAACACCATTCACCTCCAAGATGCAGTGATAGCGCTCATGGGAAAGTGGGTCATTAAAGCCTGCCAACCTGGATCCTCCAACCTGCAGACGCTGCTTCGGCACTGACTCCGGCACTTTCAGCCATACCAGCGGGGCAACTGGGCCCCAAGTCTCGATTACTTCACACTCCCGCACTTTCAAGTCCACAAAGGATCGTTGGTTTAGAACATGATAGGTAGGGCTTGGAAAAAGCTATAACCATTTATTCGACCAACTAGCCCCCGAATCCCTGAGGAAGTTGCAGCCATGTCTTTTTGGTGGTCTCCCACTCACTCACTCATTGGACCAGACTTCTCCAAAGCCAGGGCGGCCCACCTTCACCGAAAAGGCCTTAGACAAATAAAAGATGCACAGTAGGGGGGGCGCTTACTAACTACCAATGAAGCACAAGAGAAATTCGGCTTAGCTGAACGAGAATTTGGAACTTGGGATGCAGCCATGACCAGCTTGCAAAGATCTTGGGGGAATCTGCTAGCTCCACCCTACCCCAACGCCATACAAGGAGAGTGGATCGCTTGGTTTACGGAAGACGACAACAAGCCCCCCTTCCTCATTGCTAGAGCCCCCGCGTTTGCAGGAATCCAAATTGGGAGACTGGCCCAAAGGTGGCCTGCTACTTGGCACTCCACACAATATAACGTCCTCCCCAGAGCCGGCATTTTGCACGAAGTGAAGCCAAGGAACCAAGATCCAAGAATGGAACACATGTTGGGGTCATTCCATAGAGTCCGAGTGGTCGAGGCCTCCAGCGGCTCAAGGAAATCCATGGTCCTGCTTTACTTTGGGAGAATTGATTGCCTGCCTTGGGATCCCAATAGCTTTGAATGGGACCTCAACAGGGATTGCTCTCCATTCATGAACTACTCGGCCAAATTGGGGCATGAGCTGCTAAAGAAAAACCATCAAGTCCCCAATCTAGTAACTCGCAAATGGGGAGGAGCCCTCCCAACAGACTTTCGACTGAGATGGAACATTGTCTGGGCAAAAGGCAGAGGCAGGAAGGAGGCAGGTCTTTAGTGGCAAATCTGGCACAAGGCCGTTGCTATTAATCTCTGGAGAAACAAACTCAACCCAGAGGTGGACTCGAGCTGCCCCATGTGTCGCCGTGCAGATGAATCGATACTCCATCGGTTTTGGGAGTGCATTGAAGCGCATCGTGCATGGCAAGGTGCCATTCATATTCTGAATGTGCTTATTAAAGGGAGAGAAGCAAAAGGCCCTTGGCGACCATCGACCTAGCGACAAGGCATATTCTCTATTGAAATTTCCCGGAAATTCAACCAATTCAAGCGGATATGGTCTGAGCTTCGAACTACGGTTCTTTGTGCCGTATGGATCTAGCGCAATGACTTCGTCTTTAACAACCAGCTTTGGCCCCTTGAGAAACTCTTGAAGCATGTGTGGGATGGCATGCTGGCTTACGGCAAAATGGAATGGGCCCAGGTGATAGGAAGTTGGAAAGAACCCAAGCTGGCACTTAGGAAGATGATCGATGATTTTGTCAAAAGGAGATGCCATCAAAGAGTGTTCGCCACCATGACTGATGGCCACCCGAGATGGATCGCTGCTGGGCCTTGGGAAAGATTTGTCTTCCAACCACCTTGATTCGCCCCCGGTCTTGAAAGCGATGCAGTTTGCTAGAATCGGCCGTGTGGAGAAAGCCCCTCTCTATGTTGAGTCACTACCCAATCGCTGTGTCCGTTTGGTCCTTAACTGTATATATCTGCGTCTTGTCCCCACCAGGCCACCTGTGACTGGTGGTTTGTATCCTTCTCTTTGCAATAGAATGCTCATTTCATTTGTTTAAAAAAAAAAAAAAAAAACTCTGAGGTTAATTAAAAACAAATTGAAGATTGCCGAACCAGACCAGACCATTAAAGCCATACTGCGAGGCCAGGTTGTGAGACCAAACTACCAAGACAATAGTTGGGAACGCGGATGGGAATGAATGTGGAGGGGAACGGACGGAAGCTGTGGTGAATCACGCCTCGCCACGTGGCCTGACCCGGCGGTGAAGAACGAGGGGTTCCAGCGTATAACAAGCAGTCACGTGGGGGTATTCGGGAGCCAGTTCACAGGACAACATACGGAAGCCAGTTCATGAGCCAATTCGTGAGCCAGTTTGTGAGCCCAGACGGAGCAAACAGGCTTGCGTGAGCACCAAGGCAGTTAGATCCAAAAGCTCAAATATCAAAAATTTGGTCCATTGCATACTAAAAAATCTAGTAAGTTGCCATCTTAGAATCCATGTTATGATGTGAAGAGTCTATACATTGAAATTGAAAATCAACCTTCAATACACTCAAAGGTCGGCCGTTGCACGCCACACCAAAACTTTTGAGTTTTTAAACACTAAACTTGTCTTTCCACCTTCCATCACTTATTCTCTCTCGAGTTACACCTCACAAGCTCTCTTAAAAACTTTCACAAAACAAATGAGAAAGAATTAGGGAGGGAGAAGAATAAAAGAGAATAGAATACGAGAGGGAAATTGGAACGCGTGAGGAATTTTGATTTTTTTATTCATTTCTTTAGAATCTAACTATTGAACTTATATTTCTTTATTCTAAATTATTTGAGGATTATATTCCAAAAGGAATTTAGCAGCTTGGAATTTAGCGGAGTTTTGTTTTATTAGTCCTAAAAAGACAAGAAGATAAAGCAAACTAGCCAACTAGTAAATCCAAACTAATTTAAAAAAATTATAAACAATTAGAATTTAGAAGCTTCTAAATGAATTGGGATTAATTTATTGAATTTAAACAATTAAATAATTTCTATATACTTGGAAATTATCTAAATAACCCCCCAAATAATAGAAATTCCAAAACTATTATTTAGAAGTTAGAACTAAAACCAGAAAACAATTCCAAATTAAAGATTAATTGTGGAATTGCAATGGAGGATGGACCGGGATATTATGAAACAATTCAACTCGTGGTTTTGGAGGACGGCACGATGTGAGCCCCAAATTCATCACTTGGGACTCATTGTTTTCTTTTTTTTAGTTTATTACAAATTAAGGCATAAAGTAGTACAAAAAGCCCAAAAAAGAGTGTAGAACCAAAATAGGTATGTCACGTACCAGTATAGCATTTGGTCATAAATAGCCTTTTATCCATAGATTACCCATAAAACCCACTTGTATATAGGTTAGAACCCGTAATTAGTGGGAAACAATAGGGCTACTGGGAACTTACCCAAAATAGCCCAAACCCTAGTACATGTGACCATGATAGGCTAAATTAAGTCTTAGGAGAGTGGGGGAGGTCTCCACATAAATCTCCAAAGATAGGTTCTAGTTTCCCCATTCCACCGGCGAAACATTAGGAATCCAAATTGTTAGCTTGCAGGTGTTACTTGTCCCAGACAGGCCGCATGGAGGAATCCACAGCCGCCGGATAGTGTTCTCGGATCTGGAACATGTCGGGACATCCACGGCAAAACCCATTCGCCGAGATTCCCTCATATGTGAAAGATTCCCTGACTGCCGGTGATTCAACCGAAGTCAGTTTTCACCACGCCACCAACTGTGTGCCAGAATAGCCTAAGACTTGGCACGTGGCTTGGAGGACTCCATGAGAGGTTCCCCAAAAATTCTCGGTTTTTTCTGATCTTCAAAGGATCTTTTTCCGAGCGGTCAACCGCTAAAGGCCACGTTGGGAAATTCATGAAAAATACCTAGGCCGCGGTAAAATCTCACTAAAAATTAGACTAGCATCTTTTATGTTAATAACGCGCCCCGACAAATTTCATGGTGTTCCAATAGCGGGAAGCAGCCGAAACTGACAACATCCCCCCAATTAATATTTACGGCAGGATCCTTGTGGGGTTGACCGGCGTCCCGGGAGCATACGAAGTCGGAATGAAGACATCAAGGAGCCTTTTCTTACTCCCTAGAGCCTCCCCAACAACCCTAGCTAGTTACCCAAGCCAAAAGAGGTAAACCCCAAAAATTAGTTTTTTACCCTTTTAATTGGCTCCAGTTGGCACTAGTTTCCGAGGGGTTTTTTGTGATAGAAATAGGGGTTAGGGGGTCCTTTAGGCTAAAAATGGCATTCTGAAGTCATTGGCGCAATCCATTTGCAATTCCGAGCTAAACTCCAAAAGTTAGAAACTAGGACCAGCGTAAAACCCAAAATTAGGTGAAAATCTCAAATTTGGATGAAAATCCGGATGGATGAGGTTACTCGTCGAGGGGGGGAGTGGGCCCTTGGAAACCTATAAAAGGGGGCCCTTCTCTCTCCCAAAACACCCCCAATACTTGTTTTGGGTCCGTGGGTCCAAGTTATCTTTGAATTTTTGGCGTTTTAAGCCAAGAAACCTCTACGGTGTTTTCGGAGCACTTTTGGCTCCCATTGTCGTTTTATTTCAAGCTCTTTGAAGTCCTTGAGGTCCTTCTACCTTACCTTGTACGTGTGCAAGTCAAGCGGTTTCCATCTACTTGCGTGTGTTTTCCATATATCTTTTTGGGTGTCTTGTACTAATCCTAAAGTCACCCCCCACCGTACCTTGGCGATGCCGCTTTGGGGGGCCTTTAGTACATGAGTATTGTCTTGTTTATGTTTACCTTGTGGAATCGGTTGCCTCTTGTGTAAGTCCTAACCATAGTCACTCTTGCCGTGTTGTTTACGAGTGGACCCCACCACCCTTGAAGCGGCGAAGCTTTGAACCTGTAACCTACCTTAGTCTTAGAGTGTGTGTCAAAAACAAGCCTTAGACGGCGAAGCTTTGGACCCGGGGGCCGTCACCAGTCTTAGAGTTGGTGTCAAAACCAATTCGACGGCGAAGCCTTGAACCCCCTATACTTTTTGGTTCCAAAGTTTAGTTCCCAAGATATTCTTGGGAAAAGCCAAAGTTTAGCCCCCAAGAGCGCCCTAGGTGGTAGACAAGTATAGGGAGAAACCCCGCCACTAGGCCATTGTTTTGCTAGTGTTAAAACTTTTTATCTATTCCCCCTAGACGGCGAAGCTTTGACCCTGACCTGTCCAATTTTAAGTTGTGTAGTGGGTTCCCATACGGGAACCCAGAAAGGAAGAATTGTAGTAAAAATATTTGGGACCAGCCCCAAGGGGAGGCCCGTAAAGGAGCAGCCAGCCAACCCAAGGGGAGGCCCGTAAGGGATCAGTCAGCAGCCCGTAAGGGGAGGCCCGTGAGGAGCAGTCAGTAGCCCGTAAGGGGAGGCCCGAAGGAGCAGTCAGCAGCCCGTAAGGAGCAGTCAACAGTCCGTATCGGGGAACCAGCGGGTGGAGAACCAGTCGGGGGGGCCGGGTATCGGGGGCCAGTCCGGGGAACCAGTGGGCGGGGGGGCCAGTTCGGGGAGCCAGTTCGGGAGGGCCAGTTCGGGAGCCAGTTCGGGAGGGCCAGTTGGGGAGCCAGTTCGGGGAGGGCCAGGGAGTTGGGAGCTCAAGGGGGAGGGCCAGGGAGTTGGGAGTCAAAGGGGGGGGGGGAAAGGAGAAATCCTTACCTCAACTAAATTCAGCACTACGGGACGATGCCCTGCGGGGCCCCACCACACCTTTTTTTTGGGTTTTCATCACACTAAGATTGAAAACCGGGGTCTAGTAAAAGACTAACGAAAGACCAACTCAAGGCTAAAGGAAGAAGGGGGGAAGAGAAGTCGCCATCCCACGCGTCCAAACCTGCACAACCTCTCAAAGTCCCTCACCAACAAGCCACCTCACACAATGATGACAAAATTAGGAAAGGGGTAGTTATAGGAGAGGAAGAAGGGAGAGACGATAAATAGTGTTGCGTCATAGGATTAGGTAGGAAATCTCAAAAGCTTCTTACAACCATTAGGAAGGAGATTAGGATGACACCAAAATGACGACGTAAGGGAATAGGTGATTCTTCCATTAGATTAGCGTCATATGGTGTAAGGTCTCATTTAAAGGGTTGGTAGGAATAGTGTTGAAGGAAAAGAAAAAGAGGCAAGGAGAAAGGAAGGAACCATTAAAGGTCTTTAGGGTGTACTACTTCGCCGAGGACTAAGCCGTTGGCATTTTACTACGTAAAAATACGTGTCGACTATGGAATACGAGCACGCGGCCGGAGGTATGGAGGAAAATGCCGCGCATGTCAACAACGATCAGGTGAGTTAGTAAACCAATCCCTGGGGCTGTCTTTCTTTTACTTTACGCTAACCCTGTTAGGTAGTGATTAATTTCGATTAGCAAATAGGAATTAGGGGGGGGGCTTGAGTTAGACATAGAAGTTTATCAATAGGACTCGAAGTATCCAAACCCATTTCATACATAGGAGTTGACCATACAAGCAACTAAATTAGATAAATTAAATTAGAAGATTAAATTAGGAGATAAATTAGATAAAAGATAAATTAAATTAGAAGATTAAATTAGATAAAAGATAAATTAAATTAGAAGATTAAATTAGATAAAAGATAAATTAAATTAGAAGATTAAATTAGATAAAAGATAAATTAAATTAGAAGATTAAATTAGATAAAAGATAAATTAAATTAGAAGATTAAATTAGGAGATAAATTAGATAAAAGATAAATTAAATTAGAAGATTAAATTAGGAGATAAATTAGATAAAATTATAAATTAAATTAGAAGATTAAATCAGGAGATAAATTAGATAAATTAAATTAGAAGATTAAATCAGGAGATAAATTAGATAAATTAAATTAGGGAAAAAGACAACTTAGATTAGGAAAAAACCCAATCAACTTAGGAAACCATGGAAGGGACTTAGGTAATCCCTCCTCAGTCTCAGGAAAGGTCAATTAGCCTCAGATTTCCATAGATTAGGATAGATTCGGTGGTAGTTCGCATAGGCTGCCGTTAGGGGACGGTTAGCCCGAACTATTCCCTCGCCAATTGGGGGCAACTCCATTGTCACCTGCGAAAACTAGGAACTTAGTAAAGAAGATCCATTGCTTGGAAGGCACAATGGACCGACGCTTAGTCACCCGTTAGGTTAGAATTTAGTTAACCCCTAGAACCTGGTTGTGTCCGATTAATTACCAAGGGTGGGTAATTAAGCGCCCACACACGATCGACTCTTTCATTGGAGAGGTATGTTAACTTTTCTTTATTTTGTTTTTGATTTATTTAAATTTGCTTTAAAAATCATTTGTTAGCTTAGAAGTAGGAAAAATTAAATTTAATCTAAAGAATTAAAATTGTTAGAGTTTAGAATATTTAAAGTCATTAGAAAAGTCAAACCCCTTCAATTAAAGTTAAAGTAATTTGTGGATGAAAGCTTAAATTTGCTATTATTTAAACTTAAAACTTCATCCATTAATAACTTTTTCGTTAGAACTTAGAATTTTGGTTATCTTACCTTTATAGAAAGGTAATTTTTTATTTTTTCACAAAATCTTTGAAAATCCTAAAAATAGTCACTTAAATTAAGGAATTATTCTTAGATTAGGAAATACAACCTATTAAGTAGGAAATTGATCATAAAATATCTTAAGGGATTTTGTCTAAGGATCTTTTAGAAAATCTAATTAAGATTCTAAAACTATTTTTCATTCAAAACTTCATTCATTTTTGGATGAAATAACAGTGGATGAAACTTGGAGCCCATTTGGATGAACTATTTAAAAATTGACTAAAAATAGACAATAATTTAGAGTAAGAAACTAGACCTAATTAGGAGGTCAGAGATTAAATTTGGACTTAAATCAACCTAATTTTCTATTTTTAAACGATAGATGAAGTTTTAAAGGCTTTTTAGGGATTGTTTTTCATCCTTTCCTAACTTTTGAAGGAAAACTCCAATTTTTACATACTATATCATTTTATAACCCTAAAGATAGGCTCTTGAGATAGATTAGAAGAAATTATACCCAAAATCTAAATTTAGATTTGATAACTAAACCAAACTATATGCATTGAATTAACATAGATTTAGCATTTAAAATATAACAACAAACATCAAACAAAGTGTCCATTGCTTGGAAGGCCAAAGAACACTACGTTTACATTTCACCCATACAATTTACTAACTTATGCCGCTAGAACCTGTGTGCAACTTTCTGACTTAAGGGTGAGTTAGAATCACTCACAAATGGCGAGATTGTTGTAGACTTGTAGCAAGCAAACTAAACCATGTGAAACCTTTTTCATTTCAAATTTGTAAAAATGAATTCTAAAAGTTATTTTTCAAAAAGATGCTTAGAATGCCCAGAAAACAAAATTGTAGAGGATTTAAATATAACTTCTTCAAATGAAATGAATAAAAGCTTTTTATATGGACAAAATTATAATCTACAAGAGAAAATATAATTTATATGAGAGAAACATCTTCATAAATTTGGAGCCACATGCTTTGATCCCAAGTCTATTTTATGGGATTACAATTATTTAGAATAAAATGTCTTTCACATAGTTGAAATTATCAATTCCTCAAAACTAAACTAACATTCATTCAAATGAATCATACTCTTGCTATGCACAATGAAGCTATCAAACAAGCTCCTTTTCAAGCTCCGGAAACAAGGGCCTCTTTTGAAAAACAAATTTTTATAAACATTAGAAGAAAATTTGGGCCAGGGGAAGGCCATTTCAGGCCTGTTCCCTTGGCTGTGAACCAAATGAATGAAGTCAAATAAAATAATAATTTAAAAAAATATATATAATTTAAAAATTAAAAAAAAAAAAAAAAATTAAAAAAAAAAAAAAAATATATATATATATATATATATATATATAAATAAAATAATAATAAAATATTACAGTCTGATGTGGCCGAACTTCGGCCACATCAGACTACGCATGTGGCTGAGTTTCTTGCGTTAGAAATCTCAGGGAACTCACGGCTATGTGAAGGAGCTGAATTTCCCCTAATGTTGAAGAAAGCTCAATTTAGTAAATTAAACTAATTGACTAAGCAAACCAAAGAAGCTATGACAACGTAATAGGACAATTGCCTCCAGGAACCTATAGATTCTAAGATTACAAGAAAGGAGGATTAGCTATCTTAACCAACATGTTCCATTTTGAAAGGTCGGAAAGGCAATTTCCTCACCTATTCCTCTACTATATGTACCAACAATATATGCACATTTTGAAAGACTAATGAGAAAATACAATAAGTACAACAATGATGGTAACAACAATATGCATGTGGCAAAGCTAAATATCTGCAAGGTGTCACTACAACAACGACAGTGTTTTATGACTGCAAAAATATGATTGAGGATGACTGGCAACTACTTGCAGTCACATTCTTGGAGGTCAATACCTTGAGGAGAAATATGACTACAAAATATGATTGCTAGTCGTTTTTGGGTCTTGTACTTCATGGGCGTATATTATACGTCCATTGGGAACACCAAGTATTTCATAGGGAACGGTAAGGAACTCGTTTGAGAACATTAGGTTATATTATTAGTCATATTTTCGTAGTAGTAACATTTTTTTGTTTTTGGGCAACCTAAAAAAAACATGGGCAATCAAAAAAATATAGACAAGCCATTGTTTAAAATTTTGAAACCTAATCACCACTTTTTAAGGGTTTTGAAACCCTAGCCATCTTTTTTTTAGGATTTTAAAACCCAAGCCACCACTTTTTAGGATTTTGAAACCCTAACCGTCATTTTTTTAGGGTTTTGAAACCCTAGCCACTACTTCTTTTGACTCTTCTTCCTTACCTTTTGTTGTCTCTTGTCTCTTGTCTCTTGTCTCTTTGAGTTCACTCTTGTTTTTTAGTTGTTGTACTTTGTTGCATTTTGAGTTCACTCTTGTTTCTTAATTGTTGTGTTTTGTTGCATCTTGAATTCACTCTTGTTTCTTAATTGTTGTGTTTTGTTGCATCTTGAATTCACTCTTGCTTCTTAGTTGTTGTCTTTTGTTGCATCTTGAGTTACTCTTACTTCTTATGATTGTTGTCTTTTGTTGCATCTTGAGTTACTCTTACTTCTTATGGTTGTTGTCTTTTGTTGCATCTTCACTTTTTCTTCTTGTTTTTTTGCTTCTTGCATCTTAATTCTTTCTTCTTCTTCTTCTTTCTTCTTTCTTACTTTTTGTTGTCTCTTTCTGTTTCTTCTTTCTTTTTGTTGCATCTTAACTCTTTTTTGTTGTTTCTTGTTACCTCTTAGTAGTTGCTCCATATTGTTTCTTGTGCATCTTAACTTGTATTTGTTGTTATCTTTTAGCACTTGTTGCCTTTTTTCTTCTCGTTCCTTGCATCACCATTGTTTTTCTTCTTACCCTAAATTTGTATTACATATCTTCTATTGTTGTAAACTTTTGAAGATTGAGCTTTGTTGTATGTTCATTAAAAATTAACCTCCTATTTCTTTAATTGTATATGCAGACAACAAAATTGGAACAAAGTCATTGGAGGCTACTTGCAACTCACTTCATATTATTGTAAGAAATATAGTCTCTATTGACTTGTATAAATAATTCATTGTGATATACATATTTTGTATATGTGACTAATAAATTATAAATGTCATTGAAAGGAGTCACATTCCTTCTTATATATTCCCTCTCCAATATAATTGTTTCTTGTATATCTTTAAAATCATACGTATTTGTTTTTAACTACATGAAATCTTTTATTCAATTGTTAAATCATTTTAATGTATGATGACAAATATGCTTAGGTATCCTACAACCGTTGTATGATTTGTTCAATTCATAGTTCAAAATACATATCAATAAAAAAATGACTACTTGGAGTCACAAAATGATTATAATAATTTCCAAAAAATGACTAAGTGCTCTCAATATGATTGAAAAATATGACTGAAAAGAGTCGTTTTACAAATCATCAAAAAAAATGATTCACCGTAGTCATATTTCACATGACTGCAAAATATGACTCACCGCAATCATATTCCACATAATTGCAAAATATGACTCACCGCAGTCATATTCCACATGACTCACCGCAGTCATATTCCACATGACTACAGAATATGATTCACCACAATTATATTTCACGTCATCAAAAAATATGACTCAATGTAGTCATATTCCACAAAATATGACTGAAAAGTCATATTCCACGTCATCAAAAAATATGACTCAACGCAGTCATATTCCACAAAATATGAGTATATGACTGACCAGTCATAATCCACGTCATCAAAAAATATGACTCAACGCAGTCATATTCCACATAGGATTTTTTCATTTATCCGGGCAGATCAATAAAAAGTCAAAGAAAGTCAAAATATACGCCTTGTTGGCATACTATGGCTAATTATGGGTATTTATACTTCTCAACTTATATGACTGCCGATATGACTGATGTCTGAAGCGATTGCTTCTAAACAAATGCTGTAGTCATATTCCGAGTTATCTATAGTGATTTCTGCGCTTGTCATATTTTTTTATTTTAAGACTGACTGCAGTTGTTTCTTGTAGTCATAAAACACTGCTTTTGTTTTAGTGCGTCTTTCCACTCGTAATGTGCATTGTGATGAATCTTGTTAACGTCATAATTTCTAGCTTGACAAAACGCATCTTCGAAGCTCAATCTTGAACCCATCACCACCCCAAAGAACATTAGAAATTCATAATCTTGAACAATAGAGCATACATTACTCTACTATCAAAGAATGATTCACAGGGCCCATCAACTAATTATTGAACGCACCAACCTTTTGCAACTCATGTTCACTTTTGTAACTTAGCTATTGTACAAAATGACTCTGAAAATGACATTCTTTATAAACTTCCTAATTGACCAAACAGGACTGGGTGGGAACTTTGAGTACCATTGGTATGGTGCCAAAGCACTTTAATTTGGAATTTAATCAAAACAACTAAGTCCCACAAGAAATTATAAGCAAGGTGTGAGACAGAACTAGTGACTGAAAGTATGGCACCTCATGGCCTACCGTTTGTATATAGTGTTACCTAGAAGTCCATGGTTCTTATGTGCATGTTTGACAAGCTTGGGAATCTACTTAGGAACAAGGCCAAAAGGCACATACTTGTTCACTCTACAGCTTGCTTTTGCCAATGACACGGATAACACATCCTGCATTCCCTTCAGTTGTGCAAATTGTAATTGACAATCTTTTGTCAATATTCTCAACTCTTGGGCTACAACAATTGCTTCTCAGCCTAAATGGTAGTCCCAAAATGAGAGAGTTCAAACACTTTGTCAATTGTCCTCAAGTTGAAATCATGCCACCATGAACAAAAGCATACAAAACCAGAATGACTTATATTGCACAACTGGTACACATAATTTCCTTAATAAAGATATCAAAATGAATTGGATACATACAGCATAGAGGACATACTGAAATAAGGACATGGATTCCTTTGCTTACATAGCAGCTGCAACAACTTGCTATAAAAAAGAGAAAAGGAAATTTCTTGACGTACCAAAATCCATGTTGTCACTACCCCATCCACTAGCTACTTGCTCGAGTATGAATGCATCTCAAAAATTGTAGCATAAGTATGTCCCTTCCGTTTTGGAATGTTTCGGAGAAGATGCCAACTCCTTTTTTCAAGATGTGTTAGCCCCTCTAACAAGTTCTACACAATAGAAAGTCCTATGGACTATCTTCAGCCAAGAAAAGGATTGCATCATGCTTCCAATTAATAATGACAACTTCAATTCCTTGAGCACATGCTGCCATTGGAGCAGATTCAACCTAATTCACTCTAGAAGCTGGATGCGACAAATGGTGAACATTCTATATACGTTTTTGCTCCAAAAACTTTATTGTTTGACATTCACTTAAAATTTGGAAGTCATAAATGCAATATACTTCCAAAGCAGCTGTTAATGAAGACAGTCCAAAAAGCCCATCGACTTGAATGATTATCACATGCCAATTGTTTGTCATAAATCGTAAAGTCGACTTTCCATTATAGGACACCTACAAAAATTTAGAATGCCACGCTGCTGAAAACATATAAAGAAATTCAAAGATTACAAATCTTTAGTTTTAAAAAGCAAGGGGCAAGAACTTCTGCGACTATCATGGTACTCTCCCTCCATCTATTGATCTTTTGGTCTTCACTTCCAATTGCACCGACCAAAAAATTGAATTTTGTGGGTGCATCTTGTCCCATTGTAATTTGAACTTCCATTCGGAGATGGGAGATAGGCCAATTGGTGCCAACATTGAAGTTCATGGAGACAACAGGATTAGAACCCATCACCTCACATGGGAGGTTAACAATTTCAGTCTCTAACTCATGGTCCATTGGTACCCATTCTTGTCCAACTGCACACTCTCTAGTGAAATAAAAATTGACGTATAAAGTTTGACGGGCAATGTAATATCTGAAGACAAAACTTGGGCAAAAGACAGTGCACCTAATGATTTCTTCTGTCACTACTGTCTTGGACGACCAACCAATTTCCATTAAATCTGCAAACTCTTGGTCATCCAAGTTTCTGATTGTGAACAAAGTTGGTGAGCATATTTTGTTCTTTGCTATAGCAAAAAGGTCTACAAATACCATGAAAGGTACGAACCATTGGCAATGGGAGTGATAAAATCCTATGTTTGGTTTCAATGCAACACGGAAATCCAAGCGTAATTTTGCTCAAAATGTTGCTGATGTAGACATATCTGGTAGTGGCCATGCCGACGAGGAAAATCTTGGAAGTGGTATTTCTTCAAGGTGACCATACACGTTGTCACTAGTTGCGGGAACATAAACCCACTTGTAGAAAAAGATGGAAACATCTCAGAGTTCTCGGTGAGTACGATCATGATGAATCAATTCTCCAGTGTCAATATGCATTGCAACTACTGGCCCAACCACTGCAGCTACATAAATCCAATCGTCAAAACTCAATGGAAATAGATCTAATTATCCCAAATCTAACACAACTAGTTAGCAAGTACTTTTGAAATTTTGCTAATTCATTGAAATACAACCATAGAAATCAAGAGCCATGAATGTAAAATTTACAGCAAATGAAAAAAATCAAATGCTAATGGAAAACGCTAATGAAAAACAAAGTCATAGTACCATTAACTTACAATTGCAAAAGAGTCGTGGTTGAGCTATGAGAGGATCCAAGTTGAATTGTCTTGACTTGCACTAGTAGAAAATTCAGCGTCCAACTTCACAAAAAAGTGTTGATTCGGACAAAATAGTTTGTGTTGATTTGGACCTGTTGATTTGGACAAAATTCTAGCTAAAACTTGTTGATTTGGACAAAAATTGCAACTAAAACTTGTTGATTTGTACATAATTTTCAACAAAAATTTGTTAATTTTTTTTCAATTTTTCAATTTTGAAAAAAAAAAAATTTAAACTGCCGTGCGGGCGCCACGTGGCACCGCCACGCGGGCAGCGCCTAGGTGGCACCCCACGCGGGCGGGGTGCAATGGGGTTTGGACCTTGCACCCCTTGGCTAGGAGTGCAAGGTTTTACCCATTGCACCATGCGAAATAATACATGACCATAAGGGGAAAAAAAAGTTATTTATTTCGGTTTTCAAATTTTGGTCATTTTTGGTTTAATTCAGCAGACTTTGGAGGCTAATTTCTCATAGTATAGTACCTTTTTTCAAAAAACTTCAAACTAGTAAAATTTGAAAGATCAATTAAACTTTCATCTCCAAAAATCCGTTTGTGATTTTGAGTTTTCAGTAAAAAGTTATGGGCAAAATTCAGAGAGGGTTTGGAATGAAATTATTTTTTGATATTTACAAACACTCTCTCTGAATTTTGCCCATAACTTTTTATTGAAGACTCAAAATCACAAACGGATTTTTGGAGATGAAAGTTTACTTGATCTTACAACTTTTACTAGTTTGAAGTTTTTTGAAAAAAAAGACTGTACTATGCAAAAACAGCCTCCAAAGTCTGCTGAATTGAAAAAAGACTGAATTGTGAGTTAAGTAGTTAATAGAAAATATTTCTATTGCTTATACAATGTCAAACTTGGTGGTTTAAAAATTTTCCACATGAAATTTTAGTGTTAAAAACTTCAATTCAATTAAAGATATTTTAAATATTTGGCAAACATTTTACTAGGAGGTGGTTTGGACACAATTCCTATTCAAGTTTTTTGTAATGTAGAACATACAATTTGAATAGCTCTAAATTAGAATTTGGAAATTGCTCATCTAGAATTTAAATATTTAAAAAATTTTGTGTTCAAGAATTGTGTTGAAAGTTTAGAATTAAATTTTGTTTTTTTAAAAACACGCTTGATTTTCATTTTTTTTTAAATTATTAAGTAGAAGCAAGTTCAAGATTGAAAGAAAAACTAAAGCGTTAATAGCTCTAAAATGGAATTGAAATACAATAATGTCAACGGTGAGATTGTTCTAAATAGGAAACTTAAAGTTGTTAAACATTTTTTTCTGAAAAATTGTGAGAATTGCATCCAAAATTGCATCCAATAAGTTATTTTTTCAAGAAGATGTTCAAATTGCCCGAAAAACAAAATTGTTTTTAACTTTCATAGTACTAATCAAATGGAATGAATAAAAGCTTCACATGTAGACAAAAATATGATTTTCAAGAAGGAAAAAATTAAAAAATTAATTTCAAATTTCTGTACATTTCTTATTCTGCCTAGTGACGTGAAATTTATGGTTAAGATGCCATAACTTTTGCTCCCGAGCACCAACTGAAATAAAATCTATATTACCACGAAGCTAATAAGTTTTTCTATCTTATGAGGAGGTTTCAAAAAGTTTAACTAAAAATTAAGATCATACAAACTTGCCCGAAATCCATTTTGTCCACCGAGGGGACAATGGTCCTTTAGGGGTCAGAAAATTTTAAATTTAAATTTAAACCTCTAAAGAACAAAGTAGAATTTTTTGACAATATTTCTAGTGTTTTTATTCATGTATTTAGAAATTGATTTCCCTTTTTTTTCCTTTAAAATTTTACACAACATGTGGTGAAGGGATAGTTTGAAGGACTCACAATTTTTATAACTTTTGATTACATCATGAGAAAGTTATTGTATGATGTATAGATTTTCTAGATATGTATGCATGTTAGCCAAGTAGATTTGAATGTATTTTTCAAATAAATAGGAATTTCAAATTAGTTTCTAAAATAGGATGCAAATAGAATTTCAAATTAGTTTCTAAATAGGATGCAAATTTTTGACTACAACATGTACATTAGTACATTACAACCATTAGGTTTGGAAATCTTTAGTTTCATTACTAGAATTCTTTTCATTGAATGTTGTAAATCAATCTCTATTTATATCCACTTATTATTTTCTCCAAGCATGAATATAAAATATTTTTTGTTGCAATTTTTAATATAGATTCTTTAACATATTTTTTTAGCATATGATGGAAAATTACAAATTGTAGAATTGATATGTATCTAAATTTTTCAAATAAAATTTTGGAAAAATGAAATATAATCATTTGGTATGAATGAAACATTATTTTTTAAAAATCCAAGCATCATGATGTTGCAATTGGTGAAGTTTTTTATTTCACAATTTCAAGATGGAAAATAGGTCAAAATAATTATAAGTTAGATCATTTAGTTAAATCTATTGAAAAAATAAATACAAATGAAGATTTAAGCCTTCTTTGAAGACTAATATTTAGAAGCAATTACGGGCCTTTCATATGTTAAAAACCTTGATACAACCAAAGTTGAATTACATTATGAATTTAATTAGAACTTCAATCAAATTCAAAATATAATTGAAAATAAAATACGATTTGAACTCTAAATTCATAATTTTTGAAAAATTCTTAAAGATTTCAAAAACATTCCACAAACAATCCAAAAACAACTCAAAAAACAACCTCAAAAAATCCAAATCCTCCCCCCTCCCCACACCTCCTTAAACCTCCTCAAATCAATCCAAAATCAACCTCAAAACAACCTCCAAAACAACCTCCAAATCAACCCCCCAAACAACCCCCAAACAACCCCCCAAACAACCCCCAAACAACCCCCAAACAACCCCCAAACAACCCCCAAACAACCCCCAAACAACCCCCAAACAACCCCCAAACAACCCCCAAACAACCCCCAAACAACCCCCAAACAACCCCCTAAACAACTCCCAAACAACCCCAAAACAACCTCAAAATAACCCCCAAAACAACCCCCAAAACAACCCCAAAACAACCTCAAAACAACCCCAAAACAACCCCAAAACAACCCCAAAACAACCTCAAAACAACCCCCAAAACAACCTCAAAACAACCCTAAAACAACCCTGAAACAACCCCAACACAACCCTAAAACAACCCCAACACAACCCTAAAACATTGAACAAAAACATGTTGATTTGGTTGTTGCACTATTCACATGAACAAAAATTTGTTAAACCATTTTGTTAACTTGTGCTCAAATCAACAAAAATTTGTTAACCATTGTGTTAGCTTGGGCTCAAATCAACAAAAAAATGTAAAAACGGTCAATGCAGTATTCAAATCAACAAGTTTTTGATGATTTTCTGTTGATTTGGACACAATTTTCTACTAGTGTTGTAGGCGTGGCTGCCGTGGCAAACTTAGATACGAGTTATGATGTCCTCTCCAATCCCATGCTCAAAACCCTTGATCTGTGCCTTCTAACAATATTGCAAGGAATTGACGGCATAACGAGCAGAGTCTTGACCCCATTCAGTTTGCAAGTCTGGCTCTAGAATTACCCATGTATTAATCGTGAATTGCATTGGAATGAAATGGTCGGAAGGAAACTCTTGCGAACTATGCAGAGTGACAACTTCTATGCGACTCAGTGGTGGATTCAGCATGGTGCAGAAATATTGCACTCACTATCACAAGTGCTAATAATACTATACTAAGTATTTTTTGGGGCACAAATGAAACTAAAATTTCATTCCAAAATAAGTGTACATACCAACCAGTTGGAAGCAACCTAACAGAAAAGAAAGGAAAAATCTCACCCAAGCTTCGGCTGACAAACACACAACACCCAATAAGAGAGTACAGATCAAGGCGCAACGACGGAGAAGCCTTCAAGCCGATCCAAGCCACACAACTACACAACTAACAAGTCCCAAGCGGAACCCTAAACCAAATTCATCATTGGGGGTTCAAAGACGAAACTCTAGGCGGGCCTTGTTAAGATCCACTTCGGCTATCCATGATCCATCCAAGCGAAGATCTTAATCTTGCATCTGTGATATTATGCTAAGTATGAGAGATGGAAAGGTAGGCCATTTTGGCGCTTCGTGGTTTATGAGTTATGACGGTAGGGCACTTATGACACGAGGCAACGACTACAATATGCACCAATTTCTGACAATTTCCATGTAGACTTTGAAGTGCCTACAGAGTATTCATGGATGTCAACAAATGGGTTTGTTTGCAATTGCATTGGATCCTTGTCAGTGGGAATACTCTTCCGCACATCTCCCTCCAGCAACTCCCAATTCCCAAAGGCTTTTGGAACATGGCTTTGACACAGAGTTATAATTTCACTAAAGAGCAAAGCTCATCTATTGTGAATGCAAATCAAAGCACTTGCATTTTCAAAGAATCAAGGATTACTTTTCATGAGTAGTTTAATGGTTCAATGTTGAACTTGCAAAAAAATATTTAAGCCAGCCACTTCAACAAATTACTTTTGTTCAGCCCTAGCATTATCAAATTGTCAAATTCCAATCCAGTGTGTACTTTAACTTTTACATATTGCAAAAGCTTTATCTTAATAGAGAACAATTATTCTATTTTGAGCAATTTAGTCATGCTTTTAGCAATTGATCTGAGTAAACCGATTATGGCATGTATTTTCAATATTGTATATATAAAATGTTTCTATTTTTTATACAATTTGAAAGCTAGCTAGGAAGGGCAATTTTGATATTTGGCTTCTCCTTTTGCATGCAAGTTGGTAAGTGCAAGACTACAAGGCAACTTCATTCTTTGCGTGTAGAACTACAATCTTCCATTGTGTGTCAGTGGCACACGTGAAAGTGGACTGACAGTAAAGTCAATTAAATTATCTTAGTCAATTTTTGTTAGCAACTGTTTCTCAATTATATTGATCAAATGTACTAGGTTTTCTTTTTTCTTTTTAGTGCTAAATTGTACTAGAAAATTATTATTTGGCTAAGAAATGATAATAGAATGTGCGGTTATTTGCTACAGATCTTCAAATATATGTGTCATTATTGAATGAAATTGCCAAATTGTGAATGAGAATATAATTTTGGATAAGTTATATGTACTAAATTCATATTTCATATCCAATATGTGGATGAATGTTCAAATTTTGAGCAGTACTCCACTATAATATTTTATAGCGTCAACTCGGCACTTCATGAGATTTGAAAAAAAGAAAACCCCGGTGGAATGTCTTCATCTTCTTATTTGGGACATAATTAACTATTCATGAGCTATTTTAGAATTGACTTGTGGATGAGTAAGAGTTTTGATACCTTTGATGCACTAGTCTACCTTCATTTTTGTATTGAGCTTGTCTTTCACCTGATTTATTTTTTTTGCAAGGTTGTCCGTTAGTGTCACAGAATCAACGACACTAGTAGAAAATCTGAAATTTTTGTCATTTTGGACATGTTGTTTTGGACAAAATCTAACAGAAATCTGTCCAAAACAACAGATTTCTGTTAGATTTTGTCCAAAACAACGCGTCCAAAATGACAAAAATTTCAGATTTTCTACTAGTTAACTAAGATTAATGGTAGTGCATATGAGAAGGAAAATCCCCGCCCACTTAGAAGTTATGATCTGAGATAATAAACTAAAAATATTGATAGTAAACATTCTCATAGCTAATTTCTTAGTAACATCTTTAGAAAATGGCCTTACAACTTACAAGTGTCTGTGATAGGGGAAGCATAAAAAAGGAACATACTTTAGAGTTACTTTTGTTAATAGTAGCTTAATTTGTGTGGTTTGATTACTAGTTTTTTGCCGTCATACACTGAAGCATTGAGGACTATAGATTGTGTCAGAAGTCAGTCACTATAGACTCTTACTTCTTTCTCCACTCTTGCATAAAGAATTCTAATTATCTCAAAATTTGTGCACAGTTTCTATACTAAATAATAGTAGACATTCATGCAATTTTGGCAAAAAAACGGCCAATTGCATTGATAATGAGGGCTACATTATGAGGTTCATGATCATTTAAAAAAAATAGTTTTAGGAAAATGACGGCTTCACAGATTTGTGTTCATGACATATTGACATCTGCATGAAACTCCAAAGTCACAGAATTTGCTAAATTAGCATCCATGTGTTGCCCTACGGTGTGATTTTTCAAGTTTATCATCCTAATCAATTTTCATAATTACTAACGTACCCACTCACTCAGTAATTGCATCCCGTATGCTAGAAAAAATAGTCACGTCATTCTCCTAAATTTCAGTGCATGCATATTAGAACTTCCTTTTGAGTCTGAAACACGGGGTTCAACTGCAATTATATTGTTAAAGAGTAGGAAGCCAAGTTGATCAAGTTTTGAGATAGTATGTCACCAACATGATTTTGGCTTCTGATCTGGTTTCTAAGAAGAACGATAAGAATTCAAGGGTGCTCCTCTTATAGTATCGATTGACATATTTGCTTTGGTTTGTTGTTGTTGCACACCACTTCTCAATGAAGGCTACAATATGAGTAGATTCTAATGTCGACAATAGTTGAGACGGTCAATGCCATTCATAATTCTTGTCATTGCTAGTACAAGAGTGAATTGACGACGGTGTGCTTGCACGTTATGTCCGGCATCAAAGTATTGGTAGATATTACGAACGTGCTTAGAGAAGCAAAATACCATATAAGTTTGTTTTTGCCTATTAGGTATTGCCCTGCCATTCACCATGGGCACAAACTTGTGGACCAAGTCTCTAGAGTTGAATTTCCAGCCAAACGCAGAGCAGGTGATACCAACCTCAATTTGTGGTTGGATGGAAGTATATATCCAAAAAATCTGACAACACAGAAGCCGCCTCCATTCCGGGACTTGATAGGATTTTTGTGTTTTGTTGGTGACGAGGTTCAAGGTTTGTTTGGTTATACAAATGCATTGTGCAGTAGCGATGTGCGGCGTTGTAACAAACTTACCAACATGGTGGAATCTTTGTCTGCACAATGTCTAGAATCATCATCTCAGTTAGACATGGAAAGGACCTCCTGCAGGCACCAGTTGTCAACATTGGAGGCACGTATATATGAATCTAATCTAGCTAATGAGGGGCATTTTGCAAGGTTGAACGCAAAGATTTTTGTGCACATTGAAGAGAAACATTGACATAGGAAAGAATTGAGTGCAGAGGTTGCTACACTACAAGCAAGCCATGTAGTGGAAGTGGAATTGATAAAGAGTGTTCACAAAATGGAAATGCGTGATTTAAAACTAGAGCTATTAACATTGAAGAATAATGGCTCTTTCTCTCAATTACGGTATGATCGGCTATGCGGAAGAAAAAGATCCAACCGGAAGAAGCAAAACTTTTGTGAATTAGCCCAACAAGGGGGGCGTGCGAAGCAAGTCATGATAAAATTCAGGTATGTGCCTTACATTCATAATGGTTGTCTTTGGTGGATGAATTTCTTCACAGATCTATCATATTTGTTAAGTGACTTCTACTTTGATTGATGCAATTATATGGCTTGTTCTAGGGAATTGATTGAACCAAGAATTGTGGAATTAGTATGGAATTTAAACAATAGGACTAGTAAGCGGAAAAGGTTGTGTAGTGAGGAAGATCAGCAATGCACTATGGGATCGGTGTTGGCTGGGATTTTATCCCAAGGTGAAGCGGAGGCCGTCATCATGGACCCTAAATTTAACAAGGTGGAAATTGAAATTACGAACAATCATATGAAGAAAATTGGGGAGGTGGTTGATGAATATTCGATGTTGGAAATGATGGATATCAACGGCATTTCACACAATGGATATAATAAGATGATACAGATTATGAAAAATGGAGTACGGCAAGTTGACTAGCACTTGAAGTTCAAACCCATGCCAACTCCATACCGGATAAGAACTATGATTGAAAGGGGGACATTCCTTGCTTGGATTTTCTTGTGATCTAATCATCTTTCCTCCTATGACTAGGGGTAGTCACGGCTTGTCCAAGGGGCATGTAAACAATGGCTAATGGGTAATGGAAAGTGTTTGGATTAGCCAATGCGAAGTGATGAATACTGGAGGTCCATGACCACTCTCTTTGTTCAAATGTTGAGAATGAACAATGGATAATGGCAAGATGGCAAGATGGACGGAGATGGACGGAGATGGACAGATGTAATTGAAAGTTAAGAGAACAAAGGAATAATTTTAGCGGAACCTTGATTGTTCACTCCCAACATCCACCTCCGGAAGTGGATGTTGGGAGTGAACAATCAAGGTTCCACTAAGAATATTCCGTTGAAGGGAAGCCAACCGTACGCCGCCACCACTTCAATGTTCATTGTTCACCATCATGGTGAACATGCCGTGACTAACTAGTCAATTAGTATTCTTTGATATTTTCTTCAGTCTTTCTATTACTAATTGACTATGTCAATTAATAGTATGTGATTTATCCTCTGGCTTCAATATCATTTTATCCAATTAGTATTTAGTGATTTATTCTTTGATCTTGTATAATTGTGTCAATGAGTACTCTGTGACTTATTCTCTTATTCTTCCATAATTGTGTCCATTGGTACTCTATGATTTAATGTTTTGTCCTTCTATAATTGTATCAATCTAGTTTGTTTAGACTAAGTTGCACCCTATATATCCCCCTCATAGGATTGAAATACTTCCAAAATTGCTAAATTGGAATTGAAAGGGCCTTTTTATTGTAGGTGGGGCTCCTTTGAACAGAGATGAACTTGAAGTTGTCAAATTTTGTGGGTGATTATTTCCACATTAGGAATTCTTGGGAGATTCCAGTTCAATTTTATGAGGATCCCAAGAAGAGAACGGGACCATCACATCTACACTTGGATGACTTGAACAACTTGTTTGTGGATTTGGAGAGCGTGCAAAGGTCCATGGTGTGTCACTACGACATAACTACAGCAGGTGTAGCATTGACAATTCTTATGTTTCATTCTTAGCTTTTGATAGTTGCCCCCAATTTCTTCACTTCAAATGCTAGAAATTTAATTGTAACCACCTTCATTCTAATTTTGTTTTCCTTCTTTTATGTCTCACTATACAGAGGTTGGTGATGGCCCTCTTATATTTGTATTGAAAATGAACGAGGCTGAAATTGTGATGGGTGAGAAGGCAGAGAGAATTTCAATTACACTCATGAATAGAGTCCTAAATGAGCCAGAGCTTGGAAAGAATGATGAACGGTTTTTCTCTATTCAATCAGAGTGTGATATTTGGCCTATTGGTACTTTCCATGTGATTAAAGAATCACATGAATGTTTGAAATGGGTTCTAGAGCAAACATCTATCCCTTCAATAGTAAATCTTCAATGTAGAGGACAGAAACTCTTAGTGCATGGCATTGGAGAGTTTATGGTTCAATGGCACCTTGCATGTGATATGAAAACAATCAAATGCTTTTATGGATTTGCACATGGGGCAAATGCAACTCACTCCTACATATATTGTTTACAAAAGAAAGACAAAAAAAGACAACTTACAACCTCTGAGGCACTAGAGCCATGGAGATATCGCCAACCGTAGAGTAGAGGATTGTTTGCAGGATCAATTGCAGCAAAACTTGGACATGGTCCAGGTAGGGGCCCAGATGCAACAGGAAAATGGGCACCTATCTTTGACATTCCAATGACTCAAGTTCATTTTTGTACACTACATGCAATGTGTCGGGTGGTTGAGAAGATTGTTCATCTTCAAATTTACTATATATGGCTCATCAAAGATGAAAAAGAGAGAAAGTTGGTTGTAGCAGCAATGGAGCATGCCTTATCCCAAGCTGGTCTTTGTGGAGGTTCAGTTGTACTAACTCATGATACTAAACTCTCAAGTAACAATTCGGATCTTCTAAGAAAGTTATCCTTCAATGGAGCAAAATGCCACAAAATGTTCCAACCCTCAAGTTGGTCAACTCTCGATGTTGTATGGAAAGACGTTTGTGAGGCTGAGCACAACAATACCAATAGAGGGCAATCTAAGTTACAACGTCAAGAGGTATGGGCTACATTCAAGGACATGCTTCCATACTTTCAGTGCATGATAAAGCCTAGCAAGAGGACAACATCATGATTTATCTGAGTTCTGAGCAACGCAAGGCATACAAAGGCATTGTAGAGAGTTGGGGCCAAGCATATATTGCCACATTCGGTGAGGGATCCGTGACTCACTATATAGTAAGAGCACTCTAAACCCAAGTTTATTCCCTTCAAGATTTTTTTATTACAATGAATGATTAGTAGTGCTAAAATAAATAGTTTTTTCATTTTAAAACTTATAGTTTGAAGAACCCAATGAGGAAGGCAATGCAAAAGCTACTTCTTTTCTCAATTTTATTTACATTTGTTTTGGTACACAAGTATAAATCTTAGTTAATAAGAAAGAATTTGGTCAATTGCTAATAGTGATTCTTCTTGTGCTTCATTCAGCATGTAATTGTCAAGCACAGTTCTTGGTTTGTCATAAAGTATGGAAGCCTCTCAGTGTGGTCTATCCAAGGTATGGAGAAATGTCACTATGCAGCAAAAACGGCATATATGAAGCATTCACAGCATGATGGCACTGCCCAACACAATTCATCACTTCTACAAGTTTTCCAATGGTGGTACAAGGTGATTTAGCATAGGGAGCACAAGAAAGCAAAAGACAAACAATTTGAAAATAACTCGGTGGTCATAGCAACTCGTGCTCTTGCTGCAAGTAGGCGAGAAACATCTCTCACATCATGTGCAGTTCAACGATGGACAGAGTGGCAAAATACATGCCAACAAAATGGCTCAAGATTTGTACCACTCCTGGCATCCACTTTGGAGGAAGATGCTACATGATATGACAATAAACAATTCACCATTTGCCGCATTTAGCTTCTAAAGTGAATTACGTTGAATCTACTCCAATGGCAACATGTGCTCAAGGAATTCAAATTGTCATTATTAATTGGAGATAGGATGCAATCCTTTTCTTGGATGAAGATAGTCCAGAGGACTGTCTATTGTGTGAAACTTAATCAAGAAGCTAACATATCTTGAGAAAAGGAGCTTGCATCTTCTCTGATACAAGATTGGTTCAAAAATTGGTTCAAAAATTGGTTCCTACAATGAGGGTACCAAGTATTTGCAGTTTTGTGCCCAAACTCTTAAAGTTTCTAATCCACATTCTTAAAGTGCTAGACCCAAATCCATGAAGTTAAAAAAATATGCTAAAATTGTTCCAATAGTACTCCACAAGACAACAATTGCATTGCATTGACAAATGTACAAGTGGACATAAATAGTGGTATGTGTACTAAAAATTTGAATTTTTTGGTAATTATTTGTAAGTTTTTTTAAAAAATAGTGGAAAGCTTGAAAATTGTATTGAATGTTTATATATCCACGATTTATGGGCGGTTTGGGGAATGAATAACAAAAAATACAGTAAGTTGGAGTTATATTTTAGTTTTTAATATTGAACTCAAATTCCAATAATAAATTTGTGAAATTCTTACTTGAGAGTTATTTCAATTATTCTCATTGTACATACAAAAAATTATTTTGAAAAATTTCACGAGTATGCTAAGTTTTCTTCACAGAAAATGTTGATTGAATTCTAAAAAAGTGAAGAAGTGTTTTAGAATTCATATAATGTAAGTGTGTTACTTCAAGTTTGACATGTTTTGAAAGTGTTGGGAAAATCTAATTTTTCAATTTGTTGTGGAAATTTGTGAAGTGTATGAAAACTTATGGTTTGAACTTAATTTTTTCGTGCCCTCAATGTAAATTTAGAATTTTTTTTCCAGAAATGAACATTTGGCTAATTACCTTGAATCTATTTTGGGATTAGTACTACCAATATTTTGAGTAGGATGTTAAATCCTACATTTGTAGTGGGGTCAACAAGCTTGATTTACCCTAGGAAAAAAGGCAAGAATTTTTTTATTTTTTACATAATTTTTTTGAAAAATGTTGAATTCATATTTGCAATCAAAGATCCCAAATTAGCTAAGAGAGGTCTAAAACATTCCGTAAACACGGCTCAAAATATGCCATTTAAAAACTTTCACCATCCCCCATTCCCAAATTTCCCAGCTGTCCCCACTATGAATGCAGAAAGAAGGATTTGACGTCTTGCATCCCAACGGCCACTAACTTAATTCATGGTCTGTTGTCTCATGGACATTGCTTGCCCCCTTTCAGTGGTAACAACTAACAACCACACACTTGCCGCCTTTGCCGCCCTACTTCGATTGTTACTACAACACTCTGATGACCACTCCTCACAACTTGTCGATTGCCCTTGGTAAGCACCTAAATGCTCTATTTGTTGATCTTGCCTCGGCTGCTCTTATTCTATTTGCCCCCATCATGTTTGGTCTTGCACTCATGGATTTTGTTATGCACATTTCATAGCACGAGTAGTTGTATTTTCATTGGAGTGAGTGATTAAGGTTTGTATTTGGAGAGTTGTTTCCACGAGTGCAACTGTAAAAATAGTTATGCGTGTACAAGCCCGATTACTTCACCTTCAGAATGTCCACGAATTGAGGTGCAATTTGATAAACGAGAAGAGGACTTTTCACAATGGTACAGTTCCTAAGTCGTTCAGCAGTGTATGACTTGTTGAAGTTTAGCAGTTGGCGTGGTCGAAGAGCAGCAAAGAGGTGACCATGAATCATTTTTGGTATCCATCTTTTCCTCTTCAATGTTGGTCTTCACTTAAACCTAATTTTTTGGGCCGAAACTCGGATTTATAGGTTTTCATTTGACCAATGTAATCCCATATGAAGTATTCATTACCGGAAAAAAAAGTCGAGAAGCCTCTCTCGGCACGAACTTGTCTCTAATTCATATTCTAATTTAGGTAGTCTATGGGTCTCTGAAAACATTTTTTAGTGTTATTTCAACCTGCTAGGTTGGTGGTGCAATCAACCTTTGAGTCTACAAAGCAGTAATACTCATGGTTGTATCAATTCACACATGTTTTCGCTCATTGTGCATCTATATTTCATTGTTTGAGTCTAATTAGATTACATTGTATTATTAACTTTAAATGACTTTCATTGTATTTCTCTTCAGTTTTATAAAGATCAGCCAATAAGTTAGAACTTGCTAAACCCATTGCCCCTTATATTTTATGGCACTACGATGTCAAAATGGTACTTGTACTTGCTATGTTTGGAGGTGACTAGAATAACAGGCAAGGCGGACATTTGCTTTGACGTGACATGAACGTGTTGTTCCTTAGTAATCCAAGAACACTGAAATCTCAGTTTTTCAAGTGAGTATTATGAATTTTCTAATGTACTGTTATTATGATAGTTTTGGATCCATCCTCTTACTTGTTCTACATTGGCTGAAATATGGTTCCGTCCTCATTGATCTAACTTGTCAAATTGAATCTCACAAAATGAATTGACGATTCAGTTATATATCAGAACAAATTTGTTTACAAGTATGGAGGTGGATGCATCATGGGATTTATGACATTAATGTTTCAATTGGGATTTGAATGCCATACTGGTTTGCACTAGTGACAAGCTTCATTTGGCCTAGCAATCCTTTAATCGGGGCTCTGTTCAAACACATTGATAACTTCAACGAACATGTCACAAAACAAGCATCTTGTCGGAGGTGCTTTCGTTGACAAACCCAAGCAATGAGCTCATACTTTAATCTAACCTTCACGCTTGTGTTTGCCTTTGACAAGTATGTGAAAAAGACAGTAAAATGGGATGTATATTCAACAGGTAAAGGAACTTTTGCAATAGATTTCATAGTTGCAAAACTGAAGGATCCCATAACAAGGGAGTGGACTCTGGGAGGAAGTTATGGTCTTCTCATTACATTCCTCACAAAACTTAACACACCATTTTCAGTTGTGTAGGACATTGTGGATCTGCTGCAAGATGAAATGTTGGCTACGTTTGTCATAGATAAGTCAATTTAAGTCCCACCTCACGTACCTTGACTTTGATGACCATCCGCAATGCATACCAATGACAACTGACGATGAGGTACGATTTCAATAAACAACTGTGTACCTTTTTTTTTCTTTCTATCATTTCCTATCATCTAAAACTGTATTTGTGGGAGATTTTGCTGCTTCGACAAGAAACTTCTGTTCTCACATACCCAAAACTACTTTGCAGTGATTGATGATGAATTTGGTCTCTTTTCTATGCAGATTTTGCCTCAAAACATGTTACGGAAACATATTACGAATGCCAAGCTGCATGTACATCCTTACATCCTTATCTGCATGATGTGGACCTGGAAAAAGTGGCCTTTGTCTATATTGATCTTTGTCAAGAATCTATGGTAAGGTACTTTATGTGGTCAGTTGTCATATTAATTCCAAGAGCTGGATAACACTTTCTAATGCAATTATTTCATTTCAGACTCCTTTTGTGCCATATATTATACATTTGAAAGGAGAATTTAGCAAGCTGTTGAAGGTAGTATGACCAAAGTATTGTTCATGGTCACATGTAAACTGATGAGTTTGTGTTATAGTTAGCATATTTTTCCTTCATAAGTTTTACATATGTTTTTTCATTGAATCAAATAAGTTCTTAGAATTCTAGTTTTGTTTTTTTCTTTTACTTCTCAGGTTTACACCGAGTCTTGCAATCCCGGAAACGTAAAGCACTGCTCAACTAATTGTTTGCACCGCAAACTCACCTTTCGAAACACATCTCACACTTTCCTTGTGATCGAGTCTTTCACCTGAATATAGAATCCATTTCAACAAGCAAGCTCTCTACTAACTAAAGGTGAAACCTTTGTATTCCGTCTCTCATGGTTGTTTTGCTCTGATTTGCAATTACGTGGACGCTTGTTTAACAATTCTGTAGACTAAACGGAATTGCCTACTCAAAAGTGTTTGTTGATAGAGTCTATCTTCTGACAAATCAGAGTTTTTTGTGTGTAGATGAGTTCAATCGAATTGATGCTATTCAATTTGGTAATGTAGTCTGCAAATTGATTCAAAGTCTAATATTGGCTATTTTAGTAAAGTCTGAGTAGAGCTTTGGTTATCAACAAATTCAGTGCTTTGAATGGAGTTCTACCCAACAGTCATTGGTAATCTTCTACTTGGCAAGTTTTCTACAATGTTATGCTTGTTGTATCACTACAAGAAAATGGGGGTATAAATGACTTGTCCACAATGACTCCATCGACAACAATGACTGCAAATTAGTCATTTTGCAGTCACTTTGAAGTCATTGTTGTCGGTGGAGTCATTGTGGACAAGTCATTTATACCCCCATTTTCTTGTAGTGTATAGAAATGTATCACATGTTCTTTAGTTTAATGTGTTAGAACTAGGTGGAGACACTGTAATTTACATCATTTAGGAAGAATGTTTTTGTTGCTACCAATGCAATTCAAAGAGGTTCTATTTGATAATTTCACTTCTTTCTTGTCGTTCATATTGGTTTTATTGCCATGGATGTTGTTTTTGTTGTTCATGTTGCAAAAAATTGTGCTACAAATTGCTACAATGTACTCTCTGGAAAAGCTCAAGCAATTTGTTTATATATTAATTGGCCAAAATTCAAGTAATTTGTTCGGAACTGTCTACTTTGGAATATATAATCTGAGCCCATAATATTTTGCATGGCCATAATAATGATCCAACTTATTTAAGTATTTGGGCAGTTTTATAACAATTGTATTAAAAGAATCTTGTTGAGTAAACTATTCAGTTTTGATTAGCACATTTTTCCAACACTAACAGCTTCAACAATGAACATGCATTATAAAATTCAGATTAGTAAGACATAGTTAAAGTTCTCCAATTGCATCTCACAAATCTCTGACATGGAGAGTGACTGGAAATAGGAGAATAGTGTCGAATTTTGATCCGAAGTACAAAATAAATTTATATCAGACCCCCGTTTGGCTCTCTTGGAGCGGCCTTGCAATGGTTTCAGATTTTTTCTAATGTGTCCGTTATAGGTCATTTGATTGCAATGGGTTGTTTTACCTTAGACAAGGTTGATTCATTCAATTAGCCAACAAGTTAACACAAATATTCAAGCTAGATCTCACAGCAACCTAATTGACACTCACACAATGTACAAATTCTAAACAAATGCAATCAACTAGACTAGCAATACTTCCAGCACCAACAATAAAAGCAATTAGACAATTGGAAAGCTGAAAATATATTTGCAAGTGAGCGCTAGTACAAAGTGAGTCATACAATTGAAAAAAAAATTGACCTTTGGACTTATAGTCCCAAAAAAAATGAAAGAAGAGAAGACAACCCTTCATTTGAAAAGCTACACCTTCAAATTGACTCCTTTCAATTCTTGTCAATTTGCCTCTTCCCAAGCTGCATACTACCGGTTCAATTCTTAAAGTGATTATACAAGTCTAATTGACACTACAATGGGAAAGAGGTAATTAGACATCTCTATCTACACTACAAAATCAAATTGACATAAAACCAAAAAAATTAAAGATCTGACATTTCGCTAATGGCAAATGTTCAGATCCAACTAAATCTCCTATCTAAGTTGCTTGCCAAGCTTGCCCCAATTGGTTTTGATACTTTTTGTTCTTGACAACCTACTTTTGTAAATTTCAAGATTTGCACAACATACAACTTAGTATTAACTGAGCAACTATTGCCAATTAGCCAATTACTTTTAATAGCAACTAGTCAATACTCACTCACTTATGGACATGACCAAATTCTCCATCTATTTGCACACCAATTCACAACCAATTGCTATTTGGTTGCTAAATCCAATTTTCCTTTTGGTATTTCTACACTAGCAAATCTCTCATAATTTGGAATTTTACATTACCAACTTATTTTTAAACAATGCAATCTACGCCCTCTAAATAGATAAGAATTCATAACATACTTTATAGCCTAAGCTCAACTACTCGCTCAATTGGCAAACATCCATATTTTGATCAATTATCACTACACATGGATGATTTCCAAATGGCCCGGCTCCGATGGCAATTTGCTCAGTCATCTTATGAACTAGCCATCTGATTTGAAGATGAATTGCTCGAGAGTCTGTAACTGGTAGGTTTAGTTTTTAATATAACTTTAAATTATTCATTCCAAATTAACAAACCTTAACCTCCCTTTGCATTACATATCAACTATTGTTCTCTCAATCATACTTACACATCAACCACTTATACAAGCAAAATGTTCCAATTTGCTACACAAACCAATTGAACCAACTTACTCCAGATAAAGACTTCTCAATTAATTCAATTATATTGTGTTACATTCAAATATCGATTAATTATCCAGCTTCCACCCTAACACTCCTACAACTCTCTTCAAAATCAAAATCAAGGTTTTAGTATAAATAGATTGATACATTTCATCAACATACAAATGGTTAATTTGGTTTAGTTGCTAAATGATGTGGTGATGGATTCAGGAGTATTCAAGTACATCAAAGCACTACGGGTTAACCTCCTCAAAGATCAAACCATTAAGTATATTTAATATCATAGTCCTATCACTACTAGAAAATCTGAAATTTCTGTCATTTTGGACGCGTTGTTTTGGACAAAATCTAATAGAAATCTATAGAAAACAACAAATTTCTGTTAGATTTTGTCCAAAACAACGCGTCCAAAATGACAAAAATTTCAGATTTTCTACTAGTGTATCATACTCCCAATTTCACCGGCTATAGCTATAGAATAACCTTATTCCAATTGCCCTTCTATACAAATATTCAATTAGCATTCTACAACAATTCTCTCTAATGAATTTGGATGTCAAATTCCAGTCTTGCAATCATCACCACAAATTACAGTTAATTTGACATTTCAAAAAGATTAAGAACTTCATGTTCAAATCTTCTACCAATTCACCAATACTTGTCAACAAGCAACTTACATATTGTCAATTGCTACCACAATTAAATGAAGCTATTCTAACAATCTCAATTGTAAGCCAAGCAATTAGCTACACACCAACACTGAAGCAACTTGCTTCTCCATCAACTAATCAAATTAGTACAACAAACAATATACAACAATTTCAATCAACTAAATGGCCATAAATGTTTATAAAGTAGTGAGCCAATTTGACTTTTTGTCTCTAAATTTTTTTTGCAAAATTAGAGAGTTACCGTGAGAAACTATAACATACTCCAATTCCATACTTCAAGGTTGTGCTACTTTTATCCTGCATTCTTCCTTGAACAATGTCACAACTTCTAATTGTCAAGCTCAAATTGTCTATTTCATGGGACTACTACAATCTATAATGTGGCAAATTGCTCGTAGCCAATGTCACACATTTGTTTATTGTTCATTTCTCATGACTTTGTAAAATGCACTTGTCCATTGAAACTTTTTTGTCAAGGGCCATATTGCTCCTACGGCTATGCTTAGAAATCTTGTTGTAGCTTTTTAGGTATCTAAGACACTGAAAAATAGAATCTACATTCAATACAAATAATTATTACTATCTACAATGTTGCTTGTTCTCATAAATAAAAAGTCAAACAAAAATATTATGCTCTCTATTTGTTAGTTCATTCCCAAATCATCCATTGAACCCAAATGGTTTACAAGATCCTTACATGGTTAACTCATAAAGGACTTTGAGGACTAATAGTGTCCACGAATAACTTTTGAGACAAAACTATAGAAACTAACAATGTACATATATATTCATCCATGAATTTGACAATTTTTGGTTCATTGCTTCTATGATAGGGATGTATTCTTTAGGAATTAACCTTGAAACACCACATAGGCAAAAAAAGTGTCTCATGGATGATTTTCAAAATTACTACTATAGAAATGAAAAATGTACCTTGGTGATAGGTCTCATTCTTTCAAGGTCAACCCTTGAAGGACATTGAGGACCCCAAGTGTCTAATGGATGACTTCATTGTTTAGTGTAGAAGTAAATAATCCACCTATTAGTTCAATAATCAAAGCAATTTGGTGACTATCATGGGAGCCACATCCTTCAAAGGTTAACAAAAAAGTATTGGAGAAGAAAGGCCAAAAGTAGTTTTTTCAAGGGGGGGTGAAGAAGAAGAAAATTATATTGAAATGGTGCAATTTGGCCCCAAGATGCAAAGAAAAAGAAGGGGATTAACCCCTAAATGCTCAAGGCACCCAAATATGGTGTTTGCAAAACTTCAAAGTTAAATAAATCTTAACCAATTTGCTATTTTTAGTAGTTTATGTTTTTTAAATGTTCTTCTTAAAGTCTAGTTTTGCCTCTAAAAGTCCTATCTTGAAAAAAAATGATAATGATTTTTCTATAAGAGATTTTTGTGCATAGGTCCCTTGTGCAATCTTGACTTTCCGTAGTGTTAAGAGCTCTTAGAAATGAACCTCAAATACACTAGATCTTGGTGAAAAAATCACATTCTAAATTCATTTAAAAAAGTTGTAGAGTGAATTTTGAGAAGTCGTAAATTGATTTGAGTTGTTCAAGTTAGGCCTGTTAACCTCATATTTTTTTGGTCATCAACTTTTTAGATTTGATTTGCCAAAAAGACTTCAATTCTTTTTTGCAATTTTAGCACCCTCATAGTCAAACATTATAATCTTTCACTCCATAAGTGATATTGTTGTGCTTTCTTTTCCCATGCAATCTCTAACAAGTCTTGTTTGATTTTGTACAATTACAACTTCAGAAAAATTGAAACATCTTATCAAAATGTTGGCATTTTGAATGCAGGTTTCAGGAAGCTGAAAACAGGCCTTGGGCATTTGAGGGGTTAAGTTAGAAATTCAGTTGGCAGAGGCCAGCTGCTGCGTGTGGCCAACGCCACGCCAACCGCTCGCTTCGTCATCACCTCTTCCGTTCTCTACTTCGGGAGTATCTTCAATCCATGCGAGACTGAGAGTTTTCAATTTGTGCAGTCCCCTGTAAATTCCATGGTTTTCATTTTTTTAGGTTTGTAGACTATTAGGGTTCGTTTTCTGAGCCTGACGATGCGCGCATAGCGTAGCGTTTTCTCATGGGGCCATGGCGCCTCTCAGTGCATCACGCCTGCCCCTGCGTGTCTGTATCCCACTGCTGGCGCACGGCGGTCCGCTTCTGGTGTCTCCGCCGATTCGCGCACTCCAGCCCTTTCAATTCCCAGGAAACCTCTCCCCTTCCCGTGAATTCCTCGCACCGGCCCTATTGGCTCACTCGAGAGAATCCGCATCCTCGGGAGAACGACGAGAAGGCGCACCTCGTTCGTCAGGTTTTGGATCTCAGTGACGATCTCTCTGTAAAACACGTCCTTAGCTGTTGGGTGAAGAAGCTGGGATCCAATCCGAATTCCGATGTTCGCTATGTTCGCTATGAGCAGGTGGCGAGGACGGTGAACGCCGTTTTGCAGGAACTTGGAAGGCAGGGCCACGCCAATGCGGCACTCGAAGTTTTCCAGTGGATGGAGCTTCAAGGGTGGTGTCGACTGGACCCACATTTGTATACGACCGTGATTGACACGCTGGGGAGCTCAGGGTGCTTGGAATTGGCGGAGAAGATCTTCACGGATATGAATGAGTCGGTTCAGAAAGACACGGTGTTGTATAATTCGCTTTTGCACGCTCGGAGTCAAGCAGGGCAGGTGGACGCAGCTGTAGAGCTTTTTCAGTCGATGAAAGAGAAGAAGTGTAGGCCGGATTTGTATACTTATAACACGATTATGAACATGTATGTCAAGGCCGACACGGGCCTGGCGAAAGTGCTTTCGGTATTCAAGGAGATGTGTCTGCTGGGGATACAGCCAGATGTGGTTTCCTATGACATTCTTTTGGCAGCTTGTGCTTCGGGAGAGCGGGTGAAGGAAGCGCAGCGGATTTTTGGCGCTATGAAGAAGCGCGGGGTGAAACCGACAGTTGTAACGTATACATCTCTCATTACCGTCTATGCGCAAACGGGTACGTGGTTTTTGACCTAATCTGTCTTGTTTTCGCATTTTAGGGTTTTGCAATTTCTGATAGGCAATTTGAATAGTTGGGATTAGATAGTTGTAGTTCCCTTAGTAGACTGGTCAAATTTTTATATGTTCTCGTTAGCGGATGAATGCGCCAAAGAATGCATATACGCGAAAGCTACAAATTTTTAAATTTTTATTGGTAGATGACCTAATAACGTCAGATGTTTAGGTGGTCTACATCCTTTAAATCAGTATGTGATCATTGCCTTAGATTTTAGGGTGGCGATTTTGGGTCAGTGTTGATTAGGGTTGTCTATACCTTACATTGTCTAAAACGTAGGTTGTGGTTGAATTTCACGTGACTGCTGTGGACCAATTCCTGAATGTAGGATTTGAGATTATATTCATAATATCAACAGTTTGTTTTGAAAGGACCAAGAAGCTCAAATAGGGTCTCATGGTTTTTTAATAGTATATCGATACTCTTTTTAGCCCAATTTTACTTCATTTTGGACCAGCACATGCGATGTTCTTCACTGATTTGGGTGATATAAATTTTGGTCCCACTTGGATTCTATTATTTTCATAATATGATTAATCAATTTGATCATTCTCGAACCATGAATCCTTTTCCATTAGGGATTAAGTAGCCTGTGTTGGGGTAACTGTTATATGCTGGTTGTCCCGTCCTGCTACGCATGAGAATTAGCACTACTGTAATGGTTCCTAGCGCTTCTCAACCAATCGGACCAGTCAACGCTGTTGGCCATCTGGGATGGTCGTTGTTCAGTATGACGTGATTGAGCAATTGTTTCCTCTGTTCATGGTTGTGTCAAATTTTGCAGGAGATTTTCGATCTGCTATGCAAGTATTTGGTGAAATGGCGGCAGAGAAGTGCGAACCAAATGTGAAGACTTTTACATCACTTATAAATGCTTGTAGGGGAGGTGGGCACGTTGAAGAGGCGCAGACAATATTTGAAGCCATGAAAGAGTATGGTGTGAAACCAAATGTCATGACGTATAATGCTTTAATTAATGTGTATACTGAGCGGGGTGAACAGGGTCGTGCACAAAGTCTTTTCCTTGAGATGGTACAAGCTGGGCTACAGCCCAACGGCGTGTCCTTTACAGTCCTTATGTCCAGCTTCAAGGCGACTGGAGCTTTTAAAGACGTGAGTACCTCAATGCAAGCTAGTTTTTTCTGTTATCCCCTCTTTTGAAGGTGAAGCTTGAATCGAATTCATGAGTTGGACTATGTAACACATGCTATTCTAAGAATTTGCATATCTATTTCTTTCTTTGTTCTACTATTTCATACGGTTTACTGCTGGAGTTTGCTAATATGTGGTTGTTCGTCCGATCGTTAAAAGATAGAGCGGCTGAGTACAATGATACATTTTGATGGGATGAGAAATATATTCCTTTTTGCGTGTTGCTTTGTACTGATCAGTCGGATTATCTGCTGTATTGCAGGCTTTATCTATTTATGATCAGGCAAAACAGTTTAATACTGTTTGTAGTGTACAGACCTATACTGAGGCTCTGGACAATTGCTCAAAGGCAAAGAACATTGCAGGAATGATCAGAGTTTTAGACGATATGAGAGCAGCAGCAAGTGTGCCAAATTCTGTAACATGTACCGTGCTCCTTGTAGCTCTAAGTTCGAAATGCTCCAACAATTTTGAAGTTTCGAGTCTGCTTCAATCTCTGAAAGGCTTTGATTCAGAGCTCGTACAATGTTGTCATTCCCTGCTGACTGATAGTGCAAAGACTGATGAAGAGGTAAGCGTTTCTTCGCTGGAAAAGTGCTGTTTGATTGATTGCATGATTTTGTTCAAATCAGTTTCATCCTGCAAGTTCTATTTGCAAACATCACTTAGTCAAATCTGATCGATTTCATGCTTGCAGGTGACAAATCTCTTGGGCAGATGTTTTAGTTCTATTGCACAAGGGGATGTCAAAACGTGGACTGCGTTAAGCTCCTCTCTTTTGGACGCACTTTGGGCATTGGGTTGGTATCGACGAGCTGCGATAATTTTAGGTTGGGTATGTGATAACAGCAACATCCACGATGATCTCTGCGTGGTGACACCTAACGAATGGAAGCTCGATGTGCGTCGTCTTTCATCTGGTGGTGCCATAGTAGCTTTGTATCAGTGGCTAGCTCACCTCCTCGGAGCTGCTCGACAGCTTGGTGATCATGGGTACAGTGACCTTGCAGGGGAATTGGTGACAAAAGTCGAAGTGAAAGTGTCATTTTTGCCTCAGTTTCAAGATCAAGAGGCACCTCTTCATGAGTCTGTTGATGCGATTGAAGAACAGAAGGCCTTTCCAAGATTCGTAACAGTGGTTAGCGGATGGGGGAAACTAAGCAAGGAAGAGGGTAGGTCGCAGGTGAAAGCAAGTATTGAAAAGGAAATGATCAAACTTGGGGCACCACTTCGAACATCAAATGATGCTGGAAGGTGGACAGGAAATGGGGAGGCACTTTTGCGGTGGCTCCTAAGACCTGAAACACCTTCCCGTCTCATCCTTTGGGATACAGCAGCACGAAATTCACATTGAAAAGGTTGAAGCTCAATTTCAATATCTTGATAACGAGCTGGATGCAGTTGTGGAATGACTGCTTGCGGCCTCCACAATACTTGTTCCTCATCACTGAACGTCCATTTGCTTCACCAATGGAAGTGGCATCTCCTTGAAGCAGTATTCAGAGATTCTTACCATCATTCATTTCACAAAATTAGTTGGTATGGATGACCTCTTCGTAAGTTGCTGCATTTGAGCGACGTCACTTTATAATACTGCCGGTGGGTAGCCACAAGAATTTCGTGCCAGCAACCGTTATTTGAACTGCCAAATCATAAGGTGAGAAGCTTCGTCACCTTGAGTCACTGGACTTTGTTTGTCATGGATGATGTGATATTTTTCTTACATTGTTTCGTACATAATCGGTTTCCCGTAGCATTGGTACATAAATTATCACACAAACATTGGTCGTCAGTGTGTCATACTCTAGGTTTCACATATTTATTTTCTTCATGCTATCAATTTTACTGAAAATGATGTCACGCATGAAAAAGTAGATATGCTATCGTGTTGTTTGAATTTAATGAAAACATGAATTTATGAGTTAATACATATTGCTTTCAGTATGAAACTCAACAACGTTCGGCCTAATTACCATATTTGTCGTCTACTTAGCATGTTTTAGTTCGTCTTTTCGAAGCATCTGATTGAGTTGAGTAGCTTACTGGTGGGATTTACGTTGTCGATTGAAAAGATTGCGAGGGATTTGTACATTTTTTAGAATGGTGACTCCCTGTTATTGAGTGGACAAAACTCATAAATGCTTATGTTTCTGTTTTATAGGATTTGGTCAGAATGGAGGAAGAGGTGCCAGAATGCTTCAAATCAACAGTCTTCATGAGCAATGTTTGATATTAGTACCCCGAGTATGGCTCAGAGAACCTACAAATTAGTACTGCACAAAGAGATCATTGATCACGTTGTCAAGCGTTATGGAATGTAGGCTTGCTATGTCCGTGCAGTGTGATAAGACTTTACTTGGGAGGTACGTATAGAGAGATGATCAGCCGCCTATGATCACTTGCTATTTCAAGTTCTTAATTTGAACTGTCTACTCGGGACGTCACTTACAAAGTATGTAGGGATGTTTCATCTACATGTAAGTTGTACTTGATACGGAATAGAACATTCTGCCAGGGAGTCCTGGAAGGTCTGTGCTATCAATATATGGCGGACGAGAGTATTTGCAATGTCTGCCATAGTATGATAAAGGATCAGGCAATCCCCTGATTATATCAACAGCTTACTTTGACACTATCAACAGGGTAGCTGGGACACCCAGTTGATTCGTCTGGTTCGTCTGTTGCTACTCTTGATGTGCCATCTCTCTTATTCCGTTCGGAGCTCACTGCCAATGAGTGATGTTTCAGTAACCCTTTCTCTCGAATTGATGAGCAATTGCTGATTGAGGTCGGCTTTTTCCACCTACAGGGAAGAACGGTTATTTTGTTTTATCCTCTGAGCACTTCCAGAGTTCGAGCATTGAGTCAAATAAATTGATAGTACAGAAGAGCCAGCTCCCAACATCCTATGCAATGATTGTGGAACAAGTTTGGGAGATTGCCTATACCCGCTGGCTGGTTGCTACATTTCCACCCACTCATCAACCTGGTATGATACAGTGGAGAGTATTGTTTGGTTCTGCCTCACCTTATTCTCTCGAGGCAATAATGATATAACTGTCGATTTTAGTATTTTTAAGAGACCCCAGGTATCTATCCTAGTTTGCCAACCAACACTTTTTCCTTGTGGTTCTGGATTGCCAGTTTCTTCACTGGCATTGTCTCTGTCATGTAACTGAGGGTGTCAAGTGTTACAGCCTTCAGTAATAATTCTAACCCACTACTGATTGTGTTGGAAACAGGAGCTCCTGCCAACTTCCCCTATCCGTGTTTGCTCCGTCAAGATTACATGTGTTTGTCTGTACCTGTATTGCTGTGGTGGTGGTTCTCATGCGAGTTAGATTAAAGAGCATCATTCTGTTAGTGTCCAATTCTGCTTCCATGAGTAGGGCTGGCGGGGACCCACTGGAAGTCAATGATGAGTAGGTCCCTTTTGTATCTTGCTCACCGTAGTGCTGTTGTTTGTCTAGAATTTCCTTCAGTAGTACCTGATAAATGGGGCGCTGTAATCAGTGAGAGCGTTACCCAATATGTTCATGGAATCTGAAAGACGAAGTCGTGATATTCTCTCGTTATGCTTGTTTGCATTGTGCATCTTTCTGGTCACCTGTAACAGGGTCTCCTTGCACTTATGGTGATTACGGGTGATTGCCGTGATTATGTCCATTTTGCCATTACAATGTGTCCTACGGGGAAAGTGAAATAAGTGAGGCCACTTTCTCTTTAATATGAACAGTCAACGAATTATTGTAGATTGAGTGGGATAAGGAATTCAGATTAACTGACCAACTTTTTACTGTTGCACGAACGGCTACATTTGCACGTTTTCGAACAGGAGCAGACCTGGTGTAAGTTGACATTGTTCTGATCCATGCACGAAAAAGTCTTTTTTTTTTTTTTCGCTTTCTCTGGTAAAAAGACAGAACTACATTCCTTCCCAGAGAAAGAATCTCGACCTTCGAGCCTTTAGTGTTGTAACCACAGTAACACTCAAACACACTTCCTGAAATTTCGGAGGCCCATTTCAATGGCGTAAATGTGTAAAGTAGGAGACAATCCTTTTGTGAAGTGAACGTACTCCTTGTATCTCAAAGGGTAAATATGCGTAAATGTGTACGTAGGAGACAACGCTTTAACGCACTCCCTTGTATCTCAAAAGGTAAATATGTAAAGTAAGAGGCAATGATTTGGCGCAGTGCAAGTTCTTTTTTGCTTTCGAGTTGCAACAAATGCAGATCCCTTTTGAAATGGGCCCCAAAGTTATAGCAACTGCTTTTTATTACAAATATGGATGTGACACCATGTATCCGAACCTCACATGCACAGTTCAACTTCCACAGCCCAGAACGTGAAAATGCACGAGAGAGAAAGAACGCCATCCTCTTTCGGAGGTTGGCGTGGATGAAGAGTTCGCTCATCTTCAGTTGGGGTCCCATGTACATGTTTTTAGAATCAGGGGTAGACTTCCATGCACCTAGAATCCGTCAAAGCTTGCTTTATAGGCAAAAAAAGAAACTGGGATTCCTACATGGAAGTGTGCAATAGTTGCAAGAGAACAATCACAACTGTTTTCCGGCGAAATTCTCGGAGTAGGCTCGTGAAAAGCGGGGGAGGTGAGGTTTTTGACTTCCGGAAAACTGTTTTTTTTACATCGAACACAAACTTTTCGGTTGCTTTGAGAGTTTGACGACAAAAGGCAAGGCTACTACTGAAATGCAATATAGTTTCTCCCTCCTACTCCCGCAGAAATGCAAGCATCGTGAACTCCGATATATTCCGACCGACACAGCACGGAATGTTCTCTCACTCGATCATCTGTGGTGGCGTGAATCCACCATTTGGGACCTGCTTGTTGGCTTTCTTGCTTGCCACCCACCCACCCACCCACCCACTATGATAGTAGTAAGCCCGGGCGGGGGATAATGTGGTGGCGATGTCAATAATGTCATTAGTTTTGTGGCCCAAAGCTCCTCCATGTCGAGACTAATTGATGAGAAAGCATGCGCTTCCCTTTAGCAGAGGGAGTGTGCAGAAGCCAACATTCAAGGGACTGAATGATTGGAGTGCAGGCCGGGTACACTACAACTGTACTGTACATTACTACTGAAGCAAGGCCAGGCCAGGCCAGGTCAGGCCCCACATCAATTTGCAGCTAGCTAGCGAGCGCACTGATTGAATTGAAGGAAAGGGCAGAACCAACGCGCTCACTGCTGAAGTTTAGGGAGGATCTCCCCCACTGCATGCTCCACAATTGTTGGGCTTCCGTGTGTCCTCCCATTCATTCATTCATTCATTCATTCATTCATTCATTCATTCCTACAAACAAACAAACAAAGAACGCCCCTCGTTGTTTCATACTTTCCATGGCTTTGCGGAGTCTTTTCCCATGTTCTCCAATCTCCATACGTTCTCCAAATGAACTGTTCTCCGCTCTTTTGAATTGGTTTTCACGTAAGTTAGGCACAGTTTGACCCGCACGGATCGGAGCAATCATTTGCCTCGGTTGCTGTTGCTGTAGCTGTGGCTGTGGAGACGACGGAGAAATGTCGGGAGCATCCCCAGGCGCAATTATTTGTGGAGTTTTGACACAGATGGAAAAGAGAGAAAGTCACCGCCCTTGTGGGGCTCATGGCTTTCAGTTCAGTTGGGGTTTACCTGAAAGTCGCAGTGAGGGTGGTGACGAGAGAAGCCTGACATGATGAAGTCATGTCAACTGGGGAAGGGACGAGGAGGAGGGACCCAACAATGCCCACGTTAATTATCTGGGCCTACAATCTCGATTCCAAGTTTGCATTTCTAGTTTTGTACTGAATTTTTGAAATGATGGTAAGGTAGTATGCTGTAAAAGCGCTCCCCTTCTTCAAACCGCTCCTATTTTGGGGTGAAAAATGGAAACCAAGTGATCCTTAAATGGACCACTGTAACAATTGAATGCATCAAGAAAAAATTATTTTTCTATTGCAAGAGCCAATCACTGCCTTTGATTTCCCCACATCTCTTTACAAACTGCAAGTGAACAGATTTTGGGAGCCCTATGGTCACAAATAGGTGCCTATGCCCTGAATCTTTGAAAATTTATAAGTAATTCAAAAATACCTGGAAAAATACAAAACCACTTGTGTTAGTTTCCACATCCATTTTTCTTTCTCTGAAAAATGATCTAAAAATAATTCTGTCCACTTCAGCCTATGAAAAAGGCGGACCAGCTCTTAAATGGTCGCTTTTAGAGCATACTACCTTATTAGCGAGACCAAGAGAAATCTAATCCAATTTGTTTCGTAATTTTTCAACACTTGAGAAATATTCTATGGATTTTCAAAGTTTGGAAGTTTAGGATACCACACCATCATGGCACTAAACTCACCTTAGTTCATAACCACTCTTGAAGCAAAGAAAATGTTGCAACTCATTGGTTGGTGGCCTCCAAGAATTCTTCGACTCCTCCATTGGTGGCCTCAAAAAACTCAAAATTAAAGGCATTGGGAGAAGTCATTTGAACAGAAGGCATTGTGTGACTTCACTGTTTGGATGTTCATTGTATTCTTTATAGCATGTGTGTGCATTTTTTTAATTTATGGGTGATCGTATTGTCAATCATGGGCGCTCTAATAAAATAAACTTTGCAAGTAAATATCTCTTTGTTTTTGAGCCATAGTTTGTTATTGAGCCATAATTTTTGTTTGTTATAATTTTTGTTTTAAACTTGCTTAGCAAAAAATTATGACAAACTAAAGTTGCCCCTCCCAAATGCAGCACTGATCCAAAACCACCATCATCACTCCGTGTACATCTCCAAACTCAATATGCATGAAATGGTTTTAGAACCACTACCAAAAAAAACTTAAACCCTTCACAGTTTTTACATACAATATCCAAATACCACATTGTTTAGTACATTGGAACCTTCTTTCACTTGCCAAGAAGAAAATATGAAAATTTGACCAATCCAATAATAGTAACCATAGTAACTAGGCACATTAGCAAAAAGTGGCAGTTTGGGGGGTACCCACCTTGGGTTAGGTTTCCCACTCACTAATTGAGAAGAAATTAGCTTAATAATTGAGGGCCCAATTGCTAATAAGATACCCAAACCCGCCATGTGACCAGTGCAGTAATAATCAGAACCAACTGAACCATGAAATCTACCAATTATAATTGATTCTGCTTTGCCACTCTGTCCATGCAGTATCATGCTGCAATCAGTAGGGCATCAATAATAAGGAAAAGTAAAGAGCACCTCAACCACGTTTGCATGCTTGAACCTCCCAGACTCAACTCAAAATATCAAGTCACCAGTGCGTGCCAAAAAAATTTATTTTAATTTAACCCCTCAAGGACCATGACTACCGGTATGTTTTTCAACAAAAATTGTCATTCTTAGTACCAAATTTGGTGGAAAATAAATTAAAATTGGGAGACACATGTAACTGTAGGATCTTGTAGTATGTTGACTTGAGAACACGTGGAAAACATTTCAAAAATTTCCACCAAGATATGAGCTTTCAAATTCACAAAAATCTTTTGGAGGGCCTTGCAAAAAACTGGGCAGCTGCACTTCACAAGCTCAAATTTGTATGAAAAAAATGCCCCAAATAGTGGTGCTTCTTTGGATTCATTCTTCAAGGCAAGTTGTCTACATGCTTGAAAATTTTCAAATCATTTGGAAATGTACAACACATAGGAAAAAATAGTAAGTAGAAAGAAGTGGAGAATGATTCAAAATACAAAATTGTTGAGAATATAGCGATGAAATTGAAAAATGCCAATTCTAGTGATTGAAATGTTGTAATAAACAATTTACCTCCAATGATTTTATTTTTTTCAAAAATAATGAAAATTGAGTAAAATCATTTAATGTTCAAAATTAGAAAATCCATAACTGCCCGCAAACTAAAACTCCTCATAACTTTTGACTCATTGATCAAAATGGAATGATTCAAAGCTTTCCACTCTAGCTCTAGAAAATCAATTTCAAATTTTTGTTTCTAAAAAAAGAAATTTTAAAAATCCGCATGGACTACCTAGTTACGAAAAAAAGTAACATATTAGGCCATAACTTTTGACTCATATTTCCAAATGTCATAAAATTTAGTGCATGTGAAAGATATTCCTTGTCCCTACCTTCTATTATAATTTCAACCTAAAATATGCAAATCTCCAATCACACATACCTACCCAAAATTTATATGTTGCCAAAAAACACATGCCGGTCCTTAGGGTTAAATCTCAAGCAACCAATATGTGCCAAAAAAAAAATCAATTAATTTAAAATCTCAGGCAACCAATGTGTGAAAACAAAAAAATTTGATTAAAAATTTTAGGCAACGTCTCAAACAAAGTCCACCTAAAAATTATTGCATAACTCAATCTTCTGTACTCAAGACCCAGATTCAATTGACTTGTAATAAAATTATGATTAGATATTTTTGTTTATTAACTATATTTTTCCATGGATAGCATAGTTTATTGTATTAAGAAATATGGAGTATTTGGCAAACCTCTAGAAGTAATTCAGATGGAATTGACAAAATGTTGCACATAAACACCTCAAAATTGCTATGCTCCTAATACCCCAAAACATTTAGATTAGGTCATTAGGATTTGGTGATATATTGCTTGAAAAAACTATTTTGTTTCACATGGGTAATTATAAAGGTAGTGATTATCTAGTATGAAAATAGTGTGGTCTACACTATATTGAATTTATCTTAAATACTTTGAAATATCACATTAGTGCTCTTAGCATATTCACATAATTCTAGAATTAGTATGAGTTAGCATTATTAGAACATACCAAAATAATTGAATTAACCCTTAACCCCTAACTGCCTCATCGACCATATATGGTCGATCTGAAATTTCAGGCTCATTTTGAAGTGGGCAGTTAAATTCGTCTGCCCGTTTTAAAAAAAAAATTGGACAGTTTTTAGGGTTAACTATTCAAAACTTTCATTTTTCACTGAAAAAGGTACATATTTGAGTGTTGAGAGGTCTCCAAAGCCATTTATGTCCCTTAATGGAAGAGTAAAGCTTGCTAATTTTACTTCATTTTTCAACTTTGAGCAATTTCACTTGATTTGAGATCTAAAAACTTCCACTTATTCATTTGCTTTGAAAATGGTCCCAATCAAAAGAGTAAAGTGTTTTCATGATTTTCACCATTGAAAATTTAAACAAAAAAGTGTTGATTTGGAGTTATTTGTGAATTATACTTATTAAAAAAATTGCATCTCAACAATTGCAAGGTGGATTGTGTAATGAATTTAATAGCTTTTGAAGTGATATTAAGTTTTTTGAAAGGGTATTTTAGTGTGCTAACACAATTTGTAGTTGTTCATGTCACTTCTAATCCCAAAAAGCTTTTATGTGCAAATTTCTGAAACATTGTGGAGAGGGACAACATATTAAAAATAGAAAACGTACATTTCTCTTATTATAATCTCACAACTCTTATGGAATTTTGCACTCAAAATTGGTGTACATACTTATAAGCAAGCTCTTTAAACATCCATACGGTTAGATTTTGAAAAAAAATCATTTTGTTTCAATGGAGATAACTATAAGCCCATGTTCTTTTTTCATGGGAAAAACACACTTGGAAAGGCTTAGGCACTTAAGGGTTAAAGGACCAAACACCGTTTTTTGGCAACATTTTGGGCAGCTCACTACAAATGATTTTTTTTTTTTTTAATTCTTTGAAAATTTCACATAATGTATGCCTAAGGAGTAACTTGAAGGCCCAACAATTTTCATAACTTTGCCTACATGATTAAAAAGATATTGCATGATATGCACTCGGGGGTTGTACTTAGTTCTACTATAACAAACCACGTGTAAATAAGTGGTTTCTAATAAACTATAATTTCTACCTAAAATTTTGAACATTGTTTAATAATGACTATAGCTTTCTATTGCCAAAATTTCCAACTCAAATAAAATATGAAATGATTTCTAGAAGAGGTTGAAAATGAACTAAAATGGCATGTTTTTCAACTCAAATAATTATAGAGGACACATTTAGATGACCATTGAGTCAATATTCAACTCAAAATGAGCTTTCAATAATGAGTTATTTTTAGGAATTTTTTGTTTATTTTTTTAGACAATTTTTTCTTATATAATATAGGGGTGTGAAAGTTATTTTTTAGTTCTACAATGTATCTTTATACTTCAAAAATTTGTAACTAATTATTATTAACAAATAAAAATATCAATAATTCAAAACATAAACTTTCAAAGTAGGAAAATTTATTCATATTTTTATTATTATTTATTATTTAAAATTCAAAAAGTATATAGGGGGTCCAAAGTTTTGTTTGCGCGTGGTTTCTAATGGACACTCTAAATGACCCCCCCCCAAGGATATGCAATTTTAGCAATCAGCAAGCAGCATGACATTGTGTGAAATTTTCAAAGAAAAATAAAATATTCTATTTGTAGTTAGCTGTCCAAAATTACTATGTTGCCAAAAAATGCCATTTAGAGGTTAACTTGTGCATACCCTTGCAATTATGGAGATTAGTGACCACATACAAAAGTGAGTATGTTTATAATCATATAAATTTGAAAAGCCTCACCTTACTCATTGTGTGAATAAAATTTAAAATTTAAAATATGAAAATTGTAGTACAAGATATATCGGGCAATATAAATTTAGAAGTTCAATTCTAAAGTAATTTAATTGTTTTTAAGCCATTCTCTTTTAAACAATGAGCTCAAAATTGGCAGTTAGTGCCATTACACATAATAGGGTAATGAGAATTTCAAGAATTCTCATTAGGCTATAGGCTATTGGCCACACCAAATACCTAATTTTATTTTCATTTTTGTTATTGCGCACTTAAAATTCAATGAGTGTTCTTTAAACCTCTTCAAGTTGACATTCACCATCAATACTCATATTCAAAAGCATTGTTAAAAATGAACACACATAAATTTTAAATGAAATGCCAAAAAAAAAATCAATTTGAATAGTATTTTGATGGAACTAAGAGCAAAGGACCTCATACAATGCAGTGAAAAGAGGCTGTACCAGCCTGGTTTGTATTTGTTGCCCCCCCTTTCCCAAAAAATTTAAAGGCCGTTGATTTTTTTTAAATGCTTCCCCCTCTAGAATGCCGTCGATTTCTCAAAATTTCTCAAGTCATTGATCTTTGAGATTTAATCTCAGCCATCCATCTGGATACGGATATGGATACGGAATATGATTTCGGATATAGTACCAAAATACAAAGACAATATCAAAATACGGGTATATAATGGGGCGGATACAATACGGGTGGGATTTTCATTGTCCCATATTGTTTGTCAAGTTAACCTCGTTCAAAAAATTACAAGTACAGGGGAGGGGGTGAAGAATTAAGAAATTAATTTTAATTAATAATTTTTTTTAAACCCCGGTTTTAGGGTGTAGTTTAGATACATATATAAATGATATTCCCTCTATCCCAAAATAAATTAGAGATTTTCTAGAAATGGCTAGATTAGTGCACGAGTAGTTCCTATTTTCAAAGGATTCCATAGTTATTGTAGCTTCTACTAAACTCCACTAGGTGTGAAAGAATGGAAGTCGATAGTAAAGCAGCACATGCTGAAAATAGGCACTAAAATCAACAAGTTTTTTACCTTTGGGGAACTACTCCATTGGTATTAATTTTGATCATTTTCCAAGCAACTTTGGTGCAATGATGTCCATTGACGTTCTTTGTATTCAATTTTGACAATGTCTTGGGATTAAAATCTAAAAAATTCTCAACAAGAGATTTGTTGGTAGCAATTTCTGTACAATTGTGGGTTGAATTCTTTGCCTTTCATTGGTTAGAGGTTGTGTTTTGATTCCCTTTGTAAGGATCAAATTGCAATATAGTCTCTGGAGCATGGTATCTAAAAATTATTTTGCTTCAGGATGTTCAAACTAGCTTCAATTGTTGTCCATCAAGTTGTGGAGAGCAATTTCGAATTTCATTTGGGACAAGTATATTTGAAAAACCCGGATTTATTTCAAGACATAGGGAGTAGTTTATAATTATCTAAATTTGTATTATAAATTAAAAAATTTAATCCCTTATATAGCACGACCATTTTTTCATCAAAATCCACTAAAAATTGTCATCTCTATTGCAAAGAGCAATGAGCTTTACAAATTTCTTTTTTTGCATATTTAACTACAAGATCTTGCACTAAACTAGTAATACTATGAGAACACGTAGAAGAAAAAATTCACCATGTAGATTGCAAGATATTTGCGTTTAAAGTGCAGAAATTGGGTTCTTATGCACATTCCATGACTATATTATTTGAAATTTGATTCCTCTCAACTTAAATGTTTTGCACTAAATATTTTAATTAAAAAATAATTACATTGAAGAGCTGAGTTGAAAGTATTGGTAAAAAAATTCAAAAAAAAAATTTGATTTAAAAAATTATTGAATAGAAGTTGGTACAAGATTGTCACTAGCTCTAAGATGGAATTGAAACACACTAATCCCAATGGTGAGATTGTTCTAGCAAGCATACTTAACCTTGTGGAACTTCATTTTTTGAAAATTGTAAAAATTGAATTAAAAAACAAATCCAATATGTTATGTTCTTCAAAAGTTTCTATAATTGCCTACAAAAAGGAGCTCCATAATTTTCACATCACTTGTCCAAATGGAAATAATTAGAGATTTCTATGTAGACAATAATATAATCTATGAGGAAAAAATTAATTTTTATTTTATTTTTTGTGGATTTTTTTGATGCCTAGTCTTCCCAATTTTGAGTTTATCATGGCATAACTTTTGCTCTCGAGTACAAATTGAAATAAAAATTATGTACACTGAAAGCTAAAGCATTTTTCAATCTTAAGAAAAAGTTTCAAAAAATGAAGTCAAAAATTGAGCTTACATGAGCCTACCCCAGAATCCATTTTGTCCCCCATAGGAACAATGCGATTATAGGGGTTAAGGGGACTTTCAACCTTTGTGTTTGGGTATAGTATGTGTGGTGTATTGAGCTTCAAAATAAAACAATATTGAAAATTTTACAATTCAAATTAAAAGATTTTTTTTTCAATATATATGATTATATCAAAATGTATCAAATCATAATGAAGCAACCTTGAAAAAAATTACTCTAATTTACCCTCTCAATGAGGTAAGACGCTAAATCCATTCCACAAAGTAAGCCATTTAGGGTGATTTTTGTGTTTTACAAGGTAATTGTAAAAAAAAAGTCCCCTATTCTATGTTGTGTTAATTCTATGTTCTCCACATCTCCTAGCTCATTTGGAGCCTCCAATTGAAAATATGAATTCAAAATTTGCAAATTTTATCATGTGTGACAAATAAAAAAATTCTTGTGTTTTCCCAATGATAAATTCACCCTGCACGGCCCACTTCATGGAACAGGTTTAACTTCCTACCTCAATGAAGGCCCCAATTTTGAACCACCTAGTCACCTACCAACCAAAGCAGTGTCACTCCAAAAATGATTTTATTTTGTAGAACTTCATATGATACGATAATATATTTTAGTCTGCACTAATTTAAATATTTCACAAATAGTGTGACTTGGGTACATGAATGTCAAAAGCAGTAATTGGGTAACTCAGTGTACGACATGTGAGGTATAAAGGTACTTATGTGAGAACTGCAGTTCTCACTCTCCTCAAGGAATGATTTTTGGGTTTCCCATTTGTTAAAAAAAAAAGGAATGATTTTTTTTTTTAATAATTTTTTCTTTTTCTTACTTTTGTGCCCCGCCCGCCCCCCAATTTTATTTTTTAATAGTACATGTGAAAAACGACTTCAGTTGTAGGCTTGAACAGAAGTGACTGGCAAGCCAGCCAGTTTCTGACAACAAAAGAATTGTTGCCTCACTGTCCATCCGTCCCCCCATAACATTCTTGAACAGAGTACAATTCATCCATGAACAGACAGAGTAAGTACAATTCATCCATGAATAAAGCACAATTCATCCGTGATTTGGAAAGAAAAAAAAATTGCATGTGTTTTAGCAGTTGTAACTTTATGAACCCTTAACCCCCTAACGCCTCAATCCTTTTTCTAATTTTGGCACATTTTTGCTTATATCTTTCTACAGAAATATCATTTACAACAATTTCATGAAATTGATCATTAAGGAAGGTTGACTTTTCAAGATTCAAGTGTTACGTTGGATGAATGAAAAGTTAGCTGGACAAAACAGCGCATCGAAGCCCTCTGTTCATCGTCCAGAATATGGACGTTGGAGCACTTAAGGATTAAATGTTGACACGGATGTTTGGCATCCGATGGATGACAAGAAATCCTTCTAGTAAGACAGAAGTGCAACTATTCATCTTTAGAATTTTGTTGTGAAAAGGGGAGGTCTTCTACAATAGTTTGACTTCCAATAAGTGTTTTTGTTATTTCTTAAGCCAATGATTCATATGATAATGAAAAGGGATGATTTTCAAGGTCACTTGTTCATCCGTTGAGGGTTAATAATTGACACATTCAATATTCACATTTGTATTTTGAAATCACTTGCAAATTTGTATTTCTCACCCTCACACACCAAATGTGTCTCAAAAATTGAGTACATGAAGTGATCAATTCCAAGTCAAATGTAGTGAATAAAATTTAGTGAACTTAGAATTGTTGGGCCCATACTTGACACAATAGGATAGAGGTTGTAGAGCACAGCCTAAAGGCTACTAGAGAATTTTGCAATGTTTTGAGTGATCCTACATTCTAAGTTTTCTTCTATTCTCTCTTGGCTAGTCATTTGATTTTGTCAACATCTTCATCTGATTGTCCTATTATTTATTCCAATAACTCAATATGTAAGTCTTTACATGATTTCTTACGTAGTTTGCATCTCTTGCTTTAAATTGATTTTAAGTAAAAAAAAATTCAATTCAACAACTAATAAACTTTTCAACTTCACTTATGACTTTTTCAAGCAAAGATAAACAACACCGGTTTGAAGGGGGAAAACAAAAAAGAGAATCACTCGGTGGCCTACCTTCTTCATGTTTAAAAAAACAAATAAAGAAAGTAGAGAGGTGTCATAAACATGATAGTTTCGCTTATTATTTCTTAGAATTTGAGTATGTTGTGTCAATCTATCTATCTTACCGTGTTCTAATAGAAGTTCACAAAATTATTTTTTCAAAACAATCCAAGTGGCCCCAAAACACATGCTAAGATGCCACCATGATCTAACAAAAAAATTAAAGTAGTTTTTTATAATAAGAGACAGTCATTGTCCATATCATGTAGGCTTTGTTTAGTTTTGAAAATGGCTTATAATTAATATTTTATGGCAAAAGCGACATGTCAATGAAGTACTGTATACTTCTCTTCAAGCCGCACCATTGGCTGATTCTCGAAGATTCTAGAAAGAGGGAAAGGGTCCTATTGGTTGGGCTTGCTTAAGGGATAAAAGCAGTTACCCTTTTTATACTGCAAGCTTGTCGTGTGAAAAGGACTGTGTTGTACATCTCTGGCTTTTGCAATTTGGGTATCCTTACCTACACTGCAAAAATATTCTCAAATTCTTTTATATTGAAGTTTTGAGGTAGTTTTAATTGCAAGGCATGCACACCCATAATTAGCATGGTCTAATATGCGATGCTTACAATATTCTAATATGAGACGCTTACAATATTCAAATATGAGACACTTACAATATTAAGACCAACATAAACTTAAATATTGATGACACAAGATGTACACAATAAAAAATATGAGAGTCTATAAGAGTCTATTGTTGGGTTTTTTATACACCTAGAGACAATACTTTAAAATTCATAACTTATTCAAATAATGTATGCTAAAGTGCATTGAAACCCCCATCTTCTAGTTGCCAATAAGATCCAATAAAATAATGTATGTTTATCAATAGTGATTATGCTGAGTTGTTATTATTAGTACCGATTTTAGGTATACCTGAGAGAGAATGTTGGAAAGAGGAAATCAGCAACCTGTGCAGTTTGCTTCAACCGAGTAAGATAGAGTTCTCTACTTCCAGGTCAAAAGAGTTTCCAGAACAATTACACACTTGCAATCAGCCAATTCAGTTTGGGATTTTGCCGGCACAGATCCGTCCCTGATACAGAGGCATCCTCTGTGGTGAAAAGCAGCAACTGACAGTTACTGGTTTACGCATGCAGCAATCACCAATTAGCCCTAACAGAATGACTTTATTATGACACAGAACACCCCCTCGCCTCCCTCCCTAACACTTTGACTATATAGCCTCTGTGAAATCTGTGCGTTTAGATAAGAACAGTCTCACCAGGGCCTTGAGTAGGGCTGTGCAGCAGCTTCTAATCTCCCAATCCAAGTGGGGTTGGATCCGGTGTACAATTTATCACGCTTTACTCTCGCCTGTAAGAGTTCATATTCCCCTGCATGATCATCATTGGAATCTGCAGACTGAAGCTCTCACGTTGCAGCAGGCGTGGTATTGATACAATTCAGTGGTTTGCCTACGAGGTATTCTACGGAGATCGCAAACTGAATGCTCTGCACACGCACCCCAAGGTATAGAACCTACACCTCATTGCAGCAACACCTACCTCATGCGACACTCCATAATCTTGCACAACAAGGACATATCGATTTCCAGAAATGTACTCCACCTCGACATCGGAACTTGTGTCAATTTTAGATCATCCACCAATAAAAGTATGAACTTTTGCATATGGCCTGCAAATTTTTGCATTCCTTGGTGCGTTGGAATTCTCTTTCCAACAACGAGAATAATTAAAAAGCTGAGAAATTCTTATGATAGGAAACTATGTCAGCGCTTAAAGTGTCACAATGAGCTGTGGTTACCTTCGTGGTTCCCCCGCCGTAGAGCCGGTTGCACCTTTGCAGGTAACGCAAGTGTGTGGAGTTGTAGAAGTACACTACTCCTGACCAGCTGCTGCTGGTAAGTTATCATTCCATGGACGGGGTTTGGGAACATTAACTACACCAAAGTATCTACCCTCTTGAATCTGTACACAGCCAACCAATTAACCCCGCCTCACCACCCTCACGCCCACAGAAACAAAGTACTACGACTCCTCCTGCGAAATTACTGTGGCATGAGCAAGAGCAGGACAAGGGACAACAACATCCCCCACGTAGCTAGCCAGGCTCTGTTCGTCTTTGGGAGTCAAACGTGCTGAAGGTGTCCGTCCTGAAAGCATGCGAAATGAATGATCCCACAGAATCTAGAATAGCAGCATCATGGGAGTGGGATGACGGCACCCAATAAGAGAGGGAGAATATTCTACGGACCCAGAGCGTGTGAGCAGTAATCGGCTTTAAATCAGCTCCTATCATAATTCATGGGAGTACGTACCACTACAAGCCTACACCCCCTGTTAACATAAACTTCAGCTACCATAAGAACTGGGGTGACCGTAAGACGAAGCTAAGATGGTTTTATGCTAAAGGTTGTGACTGGGAAGACAGGGAGAGAGATGATGTTCACACGTTCACACAGAAGTGAGGTGAAAGGAATCTGTCAATCCCCTGCTCCCAATGAGACCTATTGATACCGTGATGGATCCACCCCAACTGAACCTGCCTGGAATTTATTAGGTCTGACTCTCTGCACAGAGCTCCAAACTACACCCCAATTAGGTCAAAAGCCCAAGCCCAAGCTCAACCCCGAGAATGATGATCATGTGCATGAGAAAAGGGAAACCACCAAGCAGAAGCTCGAAAGAGAACCAAGTGAAGTGACCTAAAAGTGTAGAACCGGCTTATTGATAAATAGAGTCGGTACACACCGTGGAAAAAATGAGACCTTTATCTGTACGAGATGCAAGTTGACACACGCCAAGAATTGATGCTCTCCTTTATAACCATTGCCCAGCCAATGATGGGACACATGCAAGCTCTTGCCCAGTCGAAGGTGGACACAGGACAGATCTACAAAATCATGCACAGACGACCTAGTGATAGTAATACCAGAGAGAAGGGAAGGAAGGTTTGGGATGGGGGAGGGAGGGTTGCAAGGCAAGTGAAGGAAAAAAACCCAAGAGAACGTCCCTGAAGGGTGCGCACTGTTTTATAAGAAAAAAGATGGACTCTACACAATACACAACGGGCCACGCAGCAGCAGGAGGGAAGTGGTTACAACTGCTCATACTGGAAGGGACAAGTGCGCAAATCCCAGACCCCGGGAAAAGAGTGTTATTAACGCCCCAACAGCGCCAATGGCTGCTGTCGAAGACATAGACAAAGAATGACCCCTACTGAGTGACACTAGGAGGAACTGACAACCTGCTGTTTCAACTATACTTGTGTGGGCTACCTTTTGGAACCTTTGGATCCGATGAATTATGAGTATAAAAACACGGGTCCTGGGGTGTGAGTTACAGGAGGAGGAGGAGAAGGGGGTGGCGTTGGACGAGGAAACTCCAACCTTAAGCTGAAAGGTTAACCTCCACCCGAGTCAGAGCGAGACCATCCAAGCGCACCCCCCCCCCCCCCCCCCCGTTGGAGTAGTGCAAGTTGCTATTGCAACTCAATCACCTTATTGGATTGATTGTTTTTTCCATTCCCTTGATTGCACAGTACAAGCGGTGTAGGGACTGGGAACTCCCTGGCCAGATGTAACATCCTTGTACAGCAGCCGCACCGTGCATACCCACACCTGGTCTCTGCCATAAAGCTTCTTCTTCTTCTTCTGGTCGTTGTCGACGTTGTCGATGTTGTTGTTGGTTTTCTTGTTGAAGTAAGTAACCCTGTATGGCACAAACGGCCTATTTGACACAAATTCTCAATCTAGACGAGAGCAAAGCCAGTGCAACTGCTGCCGCTATGATAGGGTCCTCATCCATGGTCTGGCTCGCCTCGCGTGCGCAGCAGCAGCAGCATCAGTACCATTACATTCAAAACTTGGGTGCTCGTCGTCGTCGTGAACAAGAGTGAGTGAGTGAGTGAGGAGTGGCAACTATTGTGAGCTGGTGGGATCATCGCCGCTGTCGCCCTGTTGGTGCCCTGACCCACCCATAGACTGATGGTCAGGGTTCAAGTTGCGGCTATAAGCATTCAAAGCGGCCAGCATGCCCAAGTGCCCTTCGCCACCGGGACCCCCACCAGGTCCCCCACCACCTCCACCTCCACCCAGGCCTAACCCTGTGGCAGGCATCTGCTGCCCTTGCTGCAACAACATCGACCCCAGTGGCATGTGATGACCCATATGACCCCCCTGCAGCTCGAGCCCCATACCTCCCTGGATGTTGATGCGCGGCATAAGCGCCACCCCGCCGCTGGGCAGCACGGACGCCGTGAGTGGCACCATGGCCTGCTGTTGTTGCTGCTGTTGCCCGCTGCCGCCTGGGCTGCCGCCGCTGGAGGTGGGCGCATTCCCTTGGCCGCTGCCGCCGCCGCCAGGGCCGAGTTGAATCGACGTACCCGCAGGAGCTGTCATGCGGTACGAGCCGCCGGCTGTGGGGAACGTCCAGATCTGCTGCTCGGACGGGCCCGGCATGACGCCCGGCGTGGAGCCGCTCGCGCTAACGGGGAGCATCCAGATGGTGCCGGGCATGGGACCGCTGCTGGAGACGCCCGCCACGGCCGGCGCCACGGCCCACATTGCCGCCGGCATCATGCTCGACGAACCGCCGCCCCCTTGCGGCCCACCCTGCTGCCCTATGGATCCCCTGGCGGTGGCGCGCACGGGGCGAACAGGCTCGGGATCCTCCTTCATGCGGCCTTGCAGAGGCGAGGCGCGCGGTCTCTTGCGCAACCTGTCGCTGGATTCCATGCCTTCCCCGACTTCTGATGGCCCGCCCACCAAGTCCTGGTGCTGGAAAGACATCACGTCGTGACCCATCCCGGAATCCCCATGGCCCAAGCTCATCCGGCGACTGGCCTCCATGGCCCGCGAAGCCTCCATCACGCGCTCTTCCGCGCTCGCGCCCCACTCGTTGCGCCCGCGCTGCGCCTGCTCCTGCTGCTGCTGCATTCGCAGGTCAACTTCTGTTGGTCCCCCACCCCCGGGACCGGCCAAACCCAAGCTCCCGTGCAATCCCGCGCGCCCCGCGGCTGCGACGGCCATGCTCGCACTGCTGCGCATTGATCCCTGGATGGAGGACGACAGCGCGGGGACCGTGCCAGTGCCTGTGGCGGCAATTATCGACTGCTCGGATTGCTGCAGCAACCACTCGATGGTTTCCCCGTCGGATTTGTGGCCGAGTTCGCGAGTCAGCTGGAAGATTCGGGCGGCGCACGACGCGGGCATGCGAATGCGGCGACCGCGACCATCCACTTTCGTGTGCCTGTCTTTGGTGGAAGTGCGCTTGGGAGGTTGCTTTTTCACGGCGGCCGCAGCGACTTGTTGCTGCGCTTGCTGTTGTTGTTGTTGCTGTTGTTGTTGCTGTTGTTGTTGTTGTTGTTGTTGCTGCTGCTGCTGCTGTTCCCCAGAGCCTCCCGCCATACTCCCCATTCCCGACACGCCCCCGCTGGATTGCCCTTCAGCCCCGCCGTAATCCTGACCCATCCCCGCCATGACGAGCGAGGTCGAGTCCCCTCCGCCTCCTAGTCCCTGTCCGCCCATCGACGCCATCGCTGATGAGACCAGTGACCCGGCATTCAATTCTCCCCTCACTCCACCACTCCACCACCTAAAATTCCTCTCTCACCACTGCGTCACCAGCCAGCTGCGGCTTGTCAATCCCCACTCCCTCAACCAAGAATCCTCCCTTCGCCTCTCCCCTAACCCCCAAAATCTAACCCCAAAATCCCGCGACGAATCCACAGATTCACCGCCACCATCTAACCTCATCTAATCTCCCCCCTCGCCTCGCCCCGCTTCTAACCCCATCAGGATCTACCGCCACCTCCTCGCCCTGTTTTTTGCTCCCTCCCCTCAAAAACCAGAATTCCAACCCAAACAGTAGCGAAAATAATTGCACGCGTTCGTTCGTACCTAGATGGTGCCGTTCGTTCGATGCGGTGAAGCTCCCGCTGCACCCTAGCCAGCTCCGCCTTTCCCCGCACCGCCGATCATCCTCATGAAACCAACTCCACCACCACGCTTCCGCAACGGGAACCCAAACAACAGCCCCTGGTGCGCAGCATCCGGAAACCCCGAGATTCGACCATGGAAGGGGGATCCCTCATGCCTGGCAGCTCCAAACGAACAGCCCAAACAACAGCCCAACGCTCATCTAGCGCAAGCTTGCTACCCTAGAGAAACGGGCCGATGCGAGAACGTCGAGATCCGCGGGGTGAGGAAAAGGAAAAAGCGGAAGCCTGCGGGGACTAGGAAAAACAAAGGGCGCTGCTGGCGGGGAACCGGCCCTGGTGATGGCGCTCGCGGCCTATGCGGGCGCTGGGCTGCAGCTGCTGCAGAGGACGGAGTGTAGAAGCGATCGTTGCTGCAAACGCGACCGACGCTGGAGTGCTGGACTGCTTCGCTGGGGGGCGTCAGGACGGGCACTTCCATTATTCGACTGCCCCTCGTGTCTGCCCGGAGGGGGAAAAAGTAAAAGGAACGGGGGGGCCAATATACCCCCCCGTGTGTTGGGGGGCGTCCGTCCTCGCGACGGACGGGACGGGACGGAGGACGGAGGGACGCGGGGTGGGGGGTGATTATTATTGGGGCTCGCCTCTGTCGTACCCCCTTCGATTCCTTTGTATGATTCCCCCCTTAGGAGTCCCCATCCCACTCCCCGTTCATTCATTGAATCTTTGTTTGAGTGCCAATTATGATGCCACTCCCCTTCCTGGAGTGAGCTTTTCTTTTTTCTTTTTTTCCCATATGGCAAGAGGAGGTCAGCTTGTTGGAGTCGAGCTTGGGCTGTCGGTTTTGTCCTTGTCACTGTCCTGGGGAAGGGGAACGGGAAGGGAAAGAAAAGAGAAAGAGAAAGAAGGGGGGGGGGCTTTTACTTGATGGAGAGTTCATCTTTGGGTGGAGATGTGGCCGTTTGTCGAGCCCACATGGTTGGGATGTGTAGAAGACCATTTTGCTTTTGGAGTAGGACTCATAGCCTAGGTAGGCCAGGAGTGCATGCAAACTTAAGCATCATACAGAAGCCTAGCTAAAGGCAATCTTTACACGTCAACTCAAGTCGTCCATAAAACATAGTTGAGATTCCTCGTAAATAATATGTGATTCTTTTTACACGTTGATATGTCATCGTCCTATCCAGGCAGCGTTGTAGAATCAAAACCAAATGTTGTCAATTTTTGCCTTTGTCACTGTTCCTTGGGACAAAAAGGCGAGCTTCACCTGATGGAGAGTTCATCTTTGGCTGGAGATGTTGCCTTTTGTCAAGCCTACGTGGGTGGTATGTGTGGAGGCCAGTTTACTTTCATGGGGTACTTGTAGCATAGGATAGGCTTGTACTATAAACTTCAACATCATACTCTGTAAAAGCTTAAGGCAATCTCTACACGTCAACTCAAGTCATCTATAAACATAGTTGAGATTCATCGTAAATAATATGTGATTTTTTTCAAATGTTAATATGTCATCGTCTTATTCAGGGAGCGTTGTTGAATCAAAGCCTGATGTTGTCCATTTTGCCTTTGTCATTGTTCCTTGGGACAAAAAGGGACTTCATTTGATGGAGAGTTCATCCTTTTCTAGAGATGTTGCTTGTTGTCAAGCCTACGTGTGTGATATGTGTAGAGGCCAGTTTACTTTCAAAGGGTACTTGTAGGAAAGGGTAGGCTTGTACTACATGGTCTATAAACTTCAACATCATATTTTGTGAGGACTCAAGGCAATCTCTACACGTCAAGTCAAGTGGTCCATAAATATAGTTGAAATTCTTCATAAATAATATGTGATCCTTTTCAAATGTTAATATGTCATTGTCCTACCAAGCATTGTTGTTGAATCAAGTTTGATGTTGTCAGTTCCCCCTTTTTTACTGTTCCTTGGGACAAAAGGGGGCTTCACTTGATCAAAAGTTCATCTTTGTTTGGAGATGTTGCCTTTTAAAGAGCCTATGTGGATGATATGTGTGGATGCCATTTTGCTTTGGAGGATACTAGTAGCTTAGGTAGGCTAGTATTACATGCTAAAATTTTCAACGTCATATTTTGTAAGAGTTCAAGGTAATTTCTACACTTCAAGTCAAGTTGTCCATAAGCATATATGTGGTTTCCATATGATTAAACTGAGTGGAGCCACTTTGTAATATGACCCAATTAGGGAATTGAAGTTTATCAAGACTAATTTATTTGGCTTCTTAAACCAAACAAATTAGATATTGAACGTTTTATTGCAATTGCAAACTCTATGAGTCAAAGGCTCAAATTACACAACATACCATATTTACATTCAAGATTTCGTTAAAGGTTGCTTCAAAATTATATTGTTGAGTCATCGGTTTTTCTTTGTAATTTGTACCTCTTCCTAAATATTTTGGGGGGGAGGATATCTAATACTAATATGGTTTCTATTGGTGCTTGACCAAAAACTAATCATATTAATTTCATTGTGTGCGAAAATTCAAAAATCTTTGGAAAAAATGGAAAAATATCATATTATTTCATACATTTAAAATATTTTTCAAAGTTTCATGATGACCACATCACACATAAAAATGTGGTTTGACATTCCTAGAATGGGTTGAGTTGAATCACAACAAAATTCATATATGTAACTTGTTTATCATCAAGATTATTGAAGGCATGCCCCCAATCAACCTTTTTTTTTTTTAATGCATGATTTTTCACCAATTGGCTACATCCCAAAGACATTTGCTATTTTTTGTAGAGGAAATCAATTTATTCTTTTCAATCAAAATAGAAAAATCATTGTTTTATTTTAGCCAACTTTTACGTAGGTATCACCTTGTTTTGATATAGATATCACCAAGTATCACTCCAAGTATCACATCTATACCTTAAATAAATACCTTAAACTGTGTGTCCCCCACTCACGTTCTTGGTATTGTTAGAAAACTCTCTGCAAGGGAGGGGTGCATGGACTTTGTTTTGAGGCGTTCTCGGTGGCGTTCCAACTCACGGCATGAAAGACATATTGAATATTGAAGTTTATATGAATTAAAAAAATTAAAGAATTACTTTCACTTTTTATTTGATTATACTGTGGTAACAGCATAGAACATACTAGTGAGTATTGAAGAACACAACTGGCTACTCCTCCAAAATGATGATAAAAACTAAAAACTAAAACTGTGGAGGAGTTCTTTTGCACTAGTTTAGTACAAACAGGAGAATCGAGAAATCAGAGAATCGCGGTGGCTTCTTCAAATTTATTCCTTTATTTTTTTTCTGAGAGGATAGAACTACCACAATAAGCTTAGAAGTTGCGTTACCACGTGGGCTCTTACCCATTCATCCCACAATAAAGGGTGTTGAAGAAGATATCAAAGGAGAATGGGGTCCAGTTAACGTAAGGTTACTGTACAGTATCATGGCAAAGGGGGGACAAGTGCAAGGATAACAACTTCAAACTTTTGGGGCCCCAAATTGGCTCCGGAATATCGTCGAACAATGTGCCCTACCAGAGAGCTCTCTCACTGATGGAGGGACTGATATGAAGAGCATGACCTAAAAAACTGACTGCAGGACGACCTTCAGTTCTCATCAAATTTCCCCACAAATCACCTTCTTAGTACCACACTATGTAGTGCATTGCTAATTTAGTGCAGCACTGATTTTATTATGACTTTTCATATGATGTGCATATGGTATTCATTGGACTTTCATACATACTAGTGTGCCCTGTGCTGTTATTGCAATTGACATAAAGTAAAAATAATCTTTTAAATTTTCAATCCATAAAAACTTTGAAATTCAATATATTTTCTATTGTGAGTCTAAATGTTATGAAACAAAGCCCATGTAACCCTCCTCGCCGAGGGCTTTTGGATGGTACCAAGAATGCGATTGGGGGATGCATAGTCTAGGAGATCTCACCATAACAAACAAAATAAAAGAGCCTAAATTAAAGTATGGATTTCAAATTATTTCAAATTTGGCTAAGTTTTTAAAAGTCATGACTTAGGCAGCTACAACATAGATGCCCTATAACCATAGAAGGTGCCTATAATATAGGTACTTAGACTTTTGGGCTCAAGATGCTAGCAACCCTCACTTGAATGATTGATTTGACTAAAGATTTGAGTTTACAAAGTTGCTATTAGTCTATGAGTTTATTAAATATTTCAATGAATTTTCATTTACATATACTTTAAACGTGAAAGTAAAAATACAAGGTAGAAAATCAAAAAGTAGCTTTTAAGATAAGTTCAATTGTCCTTTATTCCTTTACAATTTTTCACCTAAAAATACAGAGATATGTTGTAAAATGTAACTTAGAATAATAATGTAGTGACTAGTCAAAGGAATTTTTTTGAAACCATCTACCATATATCACATCCATACAATTAGATATAACATTTTAATAAACAATATTTACTCAAAGAACTTAAATGAAAATTGAATTTTTTAAAATATTTAAATTCCTTGAAAACATAAACAATAGATTGAATATTAATGATTCCTATAGGAATGAGTTGCTTTGAATTTGAAAATTGAAAACTTCATTGTTATGATTAATTAAAGGTTTACATTTGAATTACCAGTTTAAGTTAAGTTTCAAGGGCCATTTTTAAAACTGGAAAAATCTATTTTGAAATAAAACACAATTTTGTACTCTTTGAATCAAAGAATATTTGACATGAATCAAAATGTTTGAAATTCTATACTATACAAAACTAAATAGTTTGTAAGTGAAAATTAAAAAAAAAAAATCAATCATTGTTCAATATATAGAAACTGTGACAATTGGGGGTAAACCTCTTTAAGCTTAGGCCTTCAAATTTCAAGAAATAAATGAAAACACGCATGTACATTCATATGTTTACATCTACTACTAAAATAACCATATTTTCAAGTAAAATTTGAAACCAAAAATTAAAATTCCTTCTAAAATAGATTGTAAATTGAATATTTGTAATTTTAGTGTATATATATATATATATATATATATATATATATATATATATATATATATATATATATATATATATATTTGTTTTTTATTTTAATTTTTTTTACGTTAGAAATGATAGATTCTAATGATGGTGATTTTTTGATATGAAAATTTCTATAGAAGACAAATATAAGAATACTAACAGTAGAATCTACAAACATCACAATAGATGAAAAATCCAAGATTTGTGTCATTGGGACATGTTTGCATGCATCCATTGCTAAAAATGTGAACCTTTCGTCATTTAGTGGTTAAAAAATAAATATGCCTTTGTATACCACTACAAATTAAAATTTAATATTCAAGCATTGGAGTTATAGAACAAAAAACATGGATGTTATTATAAAAATAAATAAAAATTTAATGTTTAAAAAGAAGTTATATTCTAAGTGGTCAGTTGAAATTAGTTTGTTTAAAAAAATCAAGTGTAGTTTTTGATTAAAAAAAATGATACCTATAACCAAAACATTTAGTTATTTTATTTTGACTAATGAGTTGAAAGTTATGAGGAGTTTTGTTTAAAGGCAATGTAGTTTAATCAACATATAAATTTGCTTTTTGAAGTCAAATTCTAAAATTTACTAATGAAAACAAAAGCATGGGATATTTCTTGTTTACTAAAACATTGTTACTATTGGAATTGACATTTCTCCATTTGATGTCAAAGTTATTAGCAATTTAGTTTTTACTTTCATCTTCTTTGTCCTTCCACTTCTTATCATTTGTAAGATGAACATGAAATTATTTTTTCTAATTTTTTTTCGTATATTTTCAACCAAATTTTCAATTTTTTTCTAAAGTACATGAATGTTGGAACACTCATAGTTTATATTTTAAAGACAAAATTATTTTGAAAATCAGACATCACCTTTGCAAAGGTCTAAATTTAAAAAAAAAAATTGGGCATTAAGAATGTGCTACTAGTGGGGATTTTCTCTCCAATTTTCAAGAGTTAAATTTTACTTGAATAATTTAAACCCTTGTGACCAATGTATTTTTTAAAGTTTTAATCAATTGTTGCAGTTCGACTTTTGACTTTTTCATTATTGCAAATTAAGATTTTGGATGTTCATTTTTGCTACAAGTTTAGAAATACAATTTGAAAGCACATGCAAGTTGGGATGCATTTTCTATGACTTATTGATTGTTTTGGTTTCAAAAATTAGTTTTTTTTTTAAGACTTAGTGAAGTATTGCCACTTGACAATTATTTTACCACTTGATAGGCATGACATAAAATATCATCCTTTATGCCATAAAAATTGTTTTCATAATTTTTTTCGGTTTCCTTCTCTTTTGATATATTATTTTAATACAATAGAGGATATTCGGTTTGTATGACAGAGCCATTTAAAAAATATTAACCTCAAAATGAAAATCAATTTTAAAAATTAACTAAACAATTATGTGGGAGGATTAAATACTTATTTAAAATGGAAAAATAAGAATAATTTAGACTATTTCATTCCATCCATAGGTGTAAACTAAACACCAAACCAAGAACATTGCCCCAGCAAAAGAATCAAGAGCAAAAAAATTGAAGATTTCAAGCTTGATTTTGGAGAGAGAATTTTGAAGTAGTTTGGAGAGTGATTAAAGTAATGGACTTTAGAGTAGTCCACTTCACTTTGATAGAACAATATACACTAATAATGATACTTAGTGTAAACCACACCAATTGATTTATAAATATTATAAGTTTTTCACTCATGATGAATCTTCATCAACAAAATCATCAAAATCTTCAAAAATTAAAAAAAAAAACTTCTAGCATTTCCAAATCAATTAGTGCAGGTACACTAATTATCGTTATTAGTGTAGTGATCAGTGACACGGGTCATGCCACCTAAGCTTAGAGCGTGATGACTGGACCCGACCCCCCGCCAAGGAAATGAGTTATTCCTTTTTCTTTTTCTGCTTGAAAATCAACTTTTTTTTAGGGTAGCAGCCAACCTTTCTTTTCTTTTCTTATTTTTTCTTTCCTCGGGGCTAACCAAAATGAATAAATCTTTTGGAAGAATTGCCTGCCCGGACTTTTTAATCATTACTGGGCCACCACAGTACTTGGTCCGCTATTCTGCCTTATTTGGAATTTTGGATCCTGGGTTAAGTTTAAGTTTTTATTTTTATTTATTTGTAAGCGTTTTGTTGGCTTTATAATAAGTTTGTTAAGTTAACTTCACTTTGTCAATGGCTTCATAATGGGAAAGACTAAGTAAGACTTGATGCCAGGTGATGTGGCAGCTACTTCGGTGGGTCCAGCACATTATATCTAATTTGGGGGGGCGGCAGAATAATCCAGGATAATAATTCATCTTTTTTTACCGGGGCATCTGCAACACTACTGACCCTCCAATCTGAGCATATATAATTTTTTTTCAAATTTTTCAAATTTTTTAAGAATTAAAAAGAAAAAGAAAATGGATTCATTATAAGTTATCCACCCGGGTATCCTCCCAAGGCAACTCCAAGTCAGTTATTATTATTGAAAATCCTGTGTGGCTTCTGCACTTGGCATTGAGGTACAGGGGCCTCGTGCCTGGGAGGAGGAGGACAGACTGGATGAGAAAGGTGGATGAGAAATAATTAATGGAAGGCAGTATGATTATTGAATGATTGGTACAAACTGATTAGGTAATAATAAGGGAGGGGGTTTCCATAACCCTTGCAGGGCCTGATAGCCCTTTGTGGCCGTATTGTATATTATGAATTCAGTGATATTTGATCAGAAAACATTGATCAAATACTTTTTAGTGCAAAGTAAATTAATGATCATGCTAGTACGTGAATAACAATTGATTCCCATTTTGTATATTCATCCATGAGCGTCCAACGCGTGTATACTAAAATCCAAACCCTTTCGAACTCATTCAAATCAAACCATCACCTAAAAAGAGATTCACATAAATTGATTGTACCGATTAGTAGTAGGGATAAGGTAACAGGCTCAAAAACCGTTCAGGCTTTAAAACCGTGCCCTATTTTGAATCTGCATGGGTTGTACATGTTTCTTTTCATTGGCTTCAGTTATGTACAAGTGGTGAACATTTCAGTTAGGGCACGGTTTAAGAGCATTGTGCCCTTTTGACTTCAAAATTTGATAACTAATTCCTCATAGCTCTAAAAAATAATGACTTGGGTTAGGTGAAAATTCTACTTATCTTTCAAGGAAAATATGCTCACATATATTTCAAGGTGTTTCACCTTCTCGAAATTTAGTTTCAGCCCTTAGATGGGCGGTTTCTAAGCCTATTACCTTAGGCCTAGAGCTTCAAGGAAAGGGACACGTCCTTTGGCGGATGCATTGAAAGGATTTTAATAGTCAAATAAGGAAATCTTTCAACTTTGAGAGGCCATAGTTGAGGTGCTCAAGGGTTAAACCACAATTGAATAGTTTTAAGGCTAAATGCATGTCATATAGAGGGACCCTAAGGACCTTTCAAGGATTAAGTTATGAAATAGGAAGTACACAGTGTACTTATTTACTTAATTGTTTGATTTCATCCATTTGGATGAGTGGTCATGTGACTGGTTGGTCATCTTTATTGATATTTTCATCCAAAATGTGAAAGCACTCTAGAGTTTAAAATCCAAGCAAATGAAAAGAAAGAAAAATGCAATGGGAATTTCATGCAAAATGTTGCAATGGTTGTACTACTAGTTTAAAATAATAAATACATAGCTACAATGTTGTTGTACAAGAGGCTCTATCTTTAAATATAAAAAATATTGGAATTCATCATAGTAACTAATTTATAATGAAACTAGAATATGGTATTTGATGTTTTGGACATGTTAAAGGGTTTGTTTTGAGAAAACAATTTTAAAAAAAGAAATCAATTGGATTCTTCAATAGTATTTTGGTAACATTTAGTTTGTCAAATTCTATTATCAAATGTGTTTAAGGTAAGTATTTAATTTAATGAGATGCAACCTTGTTTATTTGGTATTTTGAACTTCCTACCAAAGCATTGTCATGTTCTTCTCTAATTAGTCACTACTTGCAGGCCCTTCTTGTGATTGATGTGTCTTAGACTTCTTTTGACCTATTTTTTTAATTTTTTGACAGCATAGAGTTTTTGATCATCCATTTACAAATGGAATTTTCATTTTTTTCTTTGAATTTTTTAAACAACATTTTGTTGAGCAGGAGCTTCAAGGTGCAATCATTTTTACACCATTTGACTGTAGGTTAAAATGACAAGTTATTGAATGATATGTAGTTTCTTTTAAAGCCTAGGCAACTTTTTAAAATCAATTTTAAAAAACATAAATATTTGATTTTGGTTTTATATTTATATTTACATGCAAAGCTTCAAATTATTTTGACTATTTCTATTGATGAGATGAATGTTATAAGGAGATTTAGTTTGTAGGTAGTTATAGAATCTCTATCCAAAATAAACTTTGAAGTCTTGTCTTGAACTCAATTTTCAATATTTTTTGAAAAAAATAAAACATAGAATGTAGATTGTGTATTACAATATCACAACTACTGGGATTGAATTTTTTTAATTCTATAACTAAATTGTGAAATTTTAGTATTTTGAATCATAATTTACCACTTTCTACTTCTTCTTTTTCAAGCATGAATATAAATTAAATTATTTTTATATGTATTTTCAACATACTATGGAGAGATGCAAGTTGTAGGATCTACATATTTTTTGTAAAAAGTTTGAAAGATGAAACCTAACCATTTGGGAAGAGTTGAAAATACTTCCTTTTGAAATTCAAGCATTATGATCTTGCAATTTGTAAAGTTTTTTATTTTGAAATTGTAGGAGGGTGTACTCTACCAAGTTAATTAAAGGATTCTATGGTTGGATTTGTTAGTGAATAAATATAGATGAAGATTTTAGTGTTGCTTTGAATATGAGTATTTTGATGTAGTTTTGGGCCTAAAACCACTATATCTTTTAGGGATTAAGCTTAGTCTAGCACATTATAACCTAATCCTAATCAACTCTAAGGCTCTTAACTATCACATGGCAATATTTTGTGGAGGGCGGAGAATGCCCTCTCACACATGAGTGGGCCATATTATATGGACAATAGAACAAAAATGCCCTAGCCTCATGTGACAATCAAGACCAATGCATTGATCTCATATACTTGCCGAAGCTTTAGCAGAACAAAGTTAAACAACACTTCATGTTGCCAATGACCATGTTTGGTTTCTAAATAGTAAAAAACAAGGTTGAATATTTGAGGAAGTTGTGAGCATTTTTTAATCCATCCTTGATATGAAACGAGCACAATATATTCTTGAATTCAATGTGTAAAAGCTTAAGCATCGTTTATTTTGCCTTCCAAGCAATGGATCTTTCTATATTCCTAATTGATGTAAGCTTCAAAAGAAAACAACTACAAACTTCAAAACAAAGCAAATTAATTAGCCAAAGCAACTCGACTAAACCAAAACTTTGTGTTTTTGAGATGAAGAATTTAGAGACAAAATTGATCTATTCCAAGCTGTAGACCATATTTTTCCATTTTCCAAATGGTAAATTCACCTTAATTGGAGTTCATTAGGACAAGTTATTGTGAGTGGATGAAGTTTGGCCTCGAAACAGGTAGTTCAAACTTCATCCACGTTTTTCTATGGACTTTGAATTTCAAATCAACTTCAACTTTTTGGATATGTATCTACTATCTAAGTTCCACTATCTACTATCTATTTTGGTTAAATCTACTATCTAAGTTCCAAACTTGATTTAGGATGGATAGAAACTTCCTTCTTTCATCCAATTTCCATTCTAAACTTCATCCCTTGTTATCTTATTGAATTTAACTTGTTTTTCTAAGTATAAGCTACTTCTATGCTCCTCTAAACTTCTTCTACGTGATTCTAAATTCTAACTATTACTTGGATAGACAATTTCGTTAAAATGGCGGCAGTTTTTTGCCATTTTACCGGAATGTAGTGTTATTTTTTAACAAATGCAATGCCATTATACTGGAATATCGCCATTTTAACGAAATTGCCTATTTGGTTGTTTCCAAAAGATTATAGATTGTGATCTTTCTTATTTTCAAGGCTCTAGATTTCTTCTATAAATTTACTACTTTTAGACTCTTAAGATTTGTTTTTTTGTAGGGCCTTAGATCACCTATTTAGAATGCTAAGTCACTTGAAATTTGAACTTTCCTAGTAAAAGTTATGAATTGATGAAGTTAGACTGCTAATTGATACTTAAAAACTTAATTTGCTATTTATTTCTAATCTATGACTTGAATTGACTTCTACTTAGATTTTTAGACTTTAGATTTATGCTAGATTATAATTTTCCATTCTTATCTACTTTGAATGAATTTCACTCATTTTCATCCATTTTTTGTTTGCAAATTTCATTTGTTAATATCTTGCTCATTTTAAGTCTATTCTTTAAGTGTCATGTGTTTTTAAAAATCTCTTGAAACTCTATAAGGATCTAAAACTAAACTTGAAGTCTTGAAACTCTATAAGGATCTAAAACTAAACTTGTTAATTTGCTAACCACTTAATCTTTGAGTTTTTTATACAGGTTATAAAAAATTCCAATCTACCTCCTACTTCTTTTAAGTTTCCTTTTCTTTTTTTCCTTCCACTTTCCGTTTTTTTCCCTCACTACTTCATCTTTTTCTTCTATCTTCTAATTCTTTTACTTCTAATGATTGAAGTCCATTAGTTGAAGCCTTCAGGGTCACTAATCTGCCTTGTTAATTTGGGCTTCAGAGCCACTCGATGTGCCTTATTAATCTGGGGCCATCAATTTGCCTTTTTAATTGGAAACTCAACGCCTTTGATCCACCTTGTAATCAGGATCATTAGGTCGCCTGATCTACACTAAAGATGATATTTAGTGTCTTGTACACTAAATACGAAGGCATACACTAAAAGCCAATTACCCTATGAAAGTAAGTAACATTAAATGTCAATTCAAACACTAAATGTGAACTAGAGTTGTCATATGAGACGGAATATCACTGTTCACCGACAGAATCGGACCGATTAGGGCTAGCTGGCTGCAAACTTCAGAGCCTTGTAACTTTTGCAAAAATTCTTCAAATAAGGAAAATGAGATGTTTTTCGGCATCTACAAAAAATTGTAGATGCTGAAAAACATCTCATTTTCCTTATTTGAAGAATTTTTGCAAAAGTTACAAGGTTCTGAAGTTTGCAGCCGGCACATTCAAGTCTAACACTAATTGTGGACAAGTTCAGATTTAGTGTTGTAGCTAGTAGGGGGGTAAAAACACTAAATGTCACTCAACACTAAATATCATCTTTAGTGTACCTTGTTAATTGGAGCCTGAAGGCTAGTTCAATCTTTTTGTAATTGGAATCCACGGCTTGTTGGAGTGGCTACTTGTTTAACTCTTAAAGGACAAAGGGGTGACCTTGGAAATCATTTCTTTCCATTATTGTGTGAATCATGGACTTTAGAAATAGCAAAAGCATTCATTGGAAGTCAAACTACTATAGAAGACTTCCTCTTAACAACAAAATTCTAAAGATGAATAGTTGCACTTCTATCCTACTACAAGGATTCCCTATCATCTATCGGACGCCAAATGTCCTCCTTGACGTTTAAGAGTTAAGGCTGGTGAATTTTTTTAATTCTACTACGGGGTTATAATTGGGACACTAACTTATAGACACAAGGCTAGCTAGCATTGGAATTAAATCTTAAATTTTTTTTATCGGAAGCTAAACTTTGAATGTTAGCTTGGATATTTGGAAACTAAATTAAAACACAAGTGTGGATATTTGGAACTAAGCTTTTGGGCTTAGAAGCCAACTATTGGGAATCAACTTTGGAACTTGAACGTAGTCTAAATTTTGGCATTTGGAACTATTGAAAATTTTGGGAGTTTTTTCTAGGACCTAGGTTCTAAACTTAGTTGTAACTTGATTTTTTACACCAAAACTAAATACTTGAGTACTGAAGAAGCCAAAGCTTCACTACATCTTGATTGCTTACACAATAACCAATTACTTAAGTACTAAGGAAGCCAAAGCTTTGCTGTAACTTGGTTTCTTACAGACAACTAAGTATTTGAGTACTAGGGAAGTCAAAGCTTTACTATAATATAGAAAGCAAGGGGAATAAGAAACAAAGTTTGGACATGGAAGGTTAGTAAACCAACATGTTAGTACTATGTAAGTTAGTACAATCAAGACAAAACTTCTAGGGGAAATTAGCACTTAAGGATTTTCCACTTAGGAGTGTATAAACTTCACAAACATACACTAGAGGGCCTTCTAAGTGGCATCGCCAAGGTATAAAGGGGCTTAGTATTTAGGATTAGTACAAGTAACAATACAACTCAAAATACAACAATTGGTTAGTAGAAAATAGCAATACAAGTGCAAGATAATACAAGCTTTGAAGGGACTCCAATGTCCTTCAAAAATTGATTCAAAACAAGTACAATGGAGCAACAAAGGCTCTAAAAACAATTGTTTAGCAAGTTTGGCTCAAATGGCCCAAAATCCACTAAAATAGATCTAACAGGGTCAAAGTGATAACAAAGGGGTGTTTTGATAGGAAATAGGTGCTTTTAAATACTTTCCTCAAGGGCACCTACCCCTCTCATTTTTCTAATGATAATTCTATCACTTGGAATTTTCATCCTAATATTTTGGATTTTCTACTTTCTACATTGGTTCAAAATATTATTTAGGTGAGATTTGGGGTGTCTGGAAGACTGCGAGTTATTATGTAGCAATAACCAATGAGCTTAATTGCTGCAGTGACATTGTAGCAGTCCTACGTGGCCAAAAGGCTACCACTTCATTCTTCAATTTTTTTTTGAATTTTTTTTGCATCTTAAGAATTTGATTTGATTTGATTTGATTTATTTTTTTTTTGAATTTTTTTTTGATAGCCGGCCATTCCTTCACTATGGGGGGAACAATGAAGGGAACATGCCTGAAACGGTCTTCCATTAGCATCAAATCCCCCCTAATACTTTAACTTTTGGAGAAAGATTTCAAATTACAAACGGATTGTGCCATTGGCTTTAGATGGCCATTTTTTCTTTACAAAACTCTTTCTCTTGTCCTTTTTCATTTCAAAAAATCCATTGAAACCTAACACCAATTGAAATAAGGTAAAAATTTAACTTTTAGAGTTAATATTTTTTAAGAAAGTAACTAGCCTGGGCTTTTGGAAACATATGAGTGAGTAATAAAACATTTTGATTTTTTATATCCCAGTCAACTCCAAAGTCATCTTCAATTTTGTTGGATTTGAAGAATCTTACTAATTTAGGTACCTTTGAATGTTTTAATGCCTTGAAATTTGTTCAAGCGCACTATTATTATAAAAAAAGTTATTGTATTTTTTAGTGAGATTTTATTGCAACCTAGGTAATTTCTAGGAATATTCTAGTGTTGATTTAAGTAGTTGATTGTTTGAAAGGAAATCTTCTTGAAAGTCACATGTGGATCTTTTGAAAGCCACATTTTTATGAAACCTCTCATAGAATTCCATTAAAGATCTACAAGCTCATATTTTTACTTTGCACATTTGAAGAAGGAGAATAAAATTCCACTATCTCCTTTAATTATCAACAAACATGGAATCTTTTACATGGAAAGAAACCTTGGCAAAATGATTTTGCTATTAAATTTCTATGATTTCAACCCTACAACATTATACTTTTGTTGTAGATGCCCTCCATTGGTTCATCTTGAGTTTTTATCATTTGTAGGCTAACAATTAGGGTTTCTATTATTCCTGAAATTTGACTCAAAAACTAAAACCTATCTTTGAGAATTGATTTAGGGATCTCACTGGGATTTCCTTAGACCATTTTTGTTGGAATAAGTCATACACGTGGTAGGTTTAGGTAGTTTGGGCATCATTCACTCACTATTTACAATTTCTACTACTTCTAGTTTTTTCTACCTATAAACATACAAGATTTTGGGTTATGTTGGATTATTTTAGATATAATACTCTATTTTGGACCAAATACAATATCAACATGTAACATACCCATTTTAATTTAACACTCTTCTTTGGGCTTTTTGTGTATAAAACTTGACCTAAATTGTAAATCTTTTTTCTAATAAAACTTTGAGCCCCAAGTGACAAATTGCGAGCTCACACATGGTGATCACATGCGATATGATTGAGAACCTAAATTTCCCTTGCTACAGATTATTCATAGACACACAATGAAATACCTAATATCTTGGATAATACTGCATCTTAACTGTACACTATGTTTGGAAGCACCATTATGGGATAGGATAGATAAAGACATTTGATCAATAAGAGAGTTGACCAAGTTTGACACTAGAACTTGGAAAAGACTTTGACAAAGATAAGATCTTGCACCAAATTGGGAAGACTCTTTTGTTCATTTCTATTTAGCTAGTTTTTAATTTTCTTGTTGTTTCACATCTGCCTCAATCATAATTGACTTGGATCCTATATAGAATAAATTTTGAAAAACCCATCTTTAGAGTGAGTTTGGAACTAAAAAAGGAGAGATAGAAAATAAGAAGGAAATACCTTTGTTTTCTTTCAATAGAACAAATTTGAACCTATAGCCAAAAAAAATTTCAAACCCACCTTCTTCCCTCAAAGAAGTGAGTTTGGACTAAAAGATATAAAAAAGATAGAAGAAAATATTAGAAAGAATAAGAAAAAAAAGAGAAAGTGATCTAAGACCTCAATGCTTAGGAGCTCACTTTAAAAATATCTTTAGTTGCAATTGTCAATGACTTTCTTGCCTTTTTACTAGTTCAAGAGATAATGCCTAGTGTTGGCTTCAGATTCAATCCATTGTTGCTAGGAAAATAACTTGATAACTGATAATTGTATGCCACCAAGTCCCAACAATTAAAGACGTCTGGTGAGTTGCTTTGAAAGTATTAGTAAGAGCCATTGACAATAAAAATTTAAAAATTAAAAATTTCTTTTACAAGGAAATGATGGAAGCCTAAATTCCAAAGAATGCTGAAAATTGAAGCATTGCCTCTAGGATAAAGTTTGCTCTTTGTACTTAGTTTAGAGGCATCAATGGACATTTTACAAAAAACATAAGTCCCTCAGTTGAGTGATAGTGAAAAAATCATCTATGGCATTATACTACCCTTTAGACATGGTTTGTACTCCAATAACTATATTCAAGTGATTTTCCAAGATAATCAACATCAATGTGGCCACTGGTGGCTAGGGCCATGGTACCTCTCTATCAAGAGGAATTTAGTGTAAGGGGATGTCGAGGATTCATCTATGGACTCTTTCATAGACTATGACACTAGATTATTTGAGAACTTGATCAACGACTTAGTTGAGGCCTGTGTCATAGGTTCTTTGTTGATTGGTGTCATGGATGAGGCCATTAGAGCATTCTATTTTTTTCCTACTCTATAATAATCCTCCAATGTCTGTTGCAAATGGAATTGGCTTGAACCTGTAGATAAAATAATCTTTGAATCCAACCTTCTGCTCTTGACAAGTTAACAAAGTGAGTTTGGACTAAAAGAAACATAAAAAGTGGCAACTCATGTTAGCACTCTCACATAGCCCTATGAGCTCCGAATTTGTCACTTAGGACTCATAGTTTTCATTTTCATTTCTATACTTTATACTTTATAATTAAGTTTATATTATGCCAAAAGCCTCCGAAAGAGTGTTAAATCAAAATAGATATGTCACATGCCAATATAGTATTTGGTCCAAAATTGAGAGTTATATCCTAAATGACTCAAAATCCCACATGTGAATAGGTTAAAAAATCAATAATGGTAGAATTTATGAATACTTAGTAAATATTGCCCAAATTGCCTAAATCTACCATGCATGTGACTCATTCTCGATAAAATGATTTGAGGAAACTCTAGTGAGATCCCTAAATCAATTCTTAAAGATAGGTTTCACTTTCTAAAACAAATCCAAGAAATAGTAGAAACTTTGATTTTTAGCTTGCAAGATCACAAATTCAAGACGGACTAGAGGAAGGCATCTAAAAAAAGAAGTTTTTTTAAGATTGAAATCATGCTTGGAATTCAATAGTAAAATTGGTGTACTAAGATTCTTTTTTGTGTGAAAGATTCACTATTCACCGGTACTTAAAGGAGATAGCAAGATTTTATTCTCTTTCTTTGAATGTGTAGAGTAAAAATATAAAACCACATATATTTTATGGGATTTCATGAGATGTTCCATAAAAATTCTTAAAATCTTTTGACTTTTAGAAGATCTTCTTCCGGATGGTCAACTACTCAAACTATTGACAAAATATTCTTAGAAATTATCCCAGTTGTGGTAAAATTTCACTAAAAATTAGGATAGCTTTTTTTATGATAATAACACACTTTAACAAATTTCAAGGCATTCTGACATCCAGAGGTACTTGAACTAGCAAGATTCTTCAAATCTAGTAAAATTGAAGATTTGGCGTAGAGTTGACTGGCGCTTTGAAAGCATACAAAATCAGAATGAGGACAAATTAGGATCTTTTTCTTACTCACTTGTACCTTTCAAAGAGTTGGCTAGTTACTTTCTTCAAAAAAGATAAACTCCAAAAGTTGAATTTTTATCTTATTTCAGTTTTAAGTTGGCACTGGGTTTTGATGATTCTTTTGCCATAGAAAAGAAGAGTGTAGTCCTCTGGTACAATCCATTTGTGATTTGGAGTCTTTCTCTTAAAGTTAGAGTTTTGAACCAATATAGAAAGTAGAAAATCCAAGAGATTAGAATGAAAATCCTAAGTGATAGGATTACCACTAGGAAAATGAGAGGGGAGGGTTGACCTTGGAAAAGCATTTAATGGCACCTATTCCCTTGTTAAAACACACCTTTGGTCACATTGCTGACTCTTTGACTCTGTTGGGTCCATTTATTGAATTTTTGGCCATTTGAGCCAAACTTACCAAACGATTGTTTTAGAACCTTTGATGCTCCATTGTTCATTTGTTCTTGTTTTTTGAGCAATCTTTGAAGGACATTGGGGTCCCTTCAAAGCTTGTATCTACATATACTTTTTATAGTTTTTTTTGCAATAACTCGTTGTTTTTGGAGTTGTTACATTTACTTGTACTAATCCTAAAGATTATCCCCTTTTATACTTTGGCAATGCCGCTTAGAAGGTTCTCTAATGTATGTTTGTGAGTCTACACACTACTAAGTGGGAATTCCTTAAGTGAGAAATCCCCTAAAAGTTGTGTTTTGGTTATATTAACTTGTTTTGTTAATTTTTCTTGTCCAAATCTTATTTTCTATTGTCCGGCCTACCCTTGTCCTCTATTGTCCTTGCTTTCCATAGTATGGTGAAGCTTTGACTTCCTTAGTTCACAAGTAATTAGATTTTTGTGTTAGAATCAAACTACAACAAAGCTTTGACTTACTTAGTATCCAAGTATTTAGATTTTTGTGTTTGAACTAAAACTACAACAAAACTTTTAGCTATAGGTCTCATAAAAAACTCCCAAAAAAATTTCAAGTTGGTCTCAAGGTTTCAAAGATAGTTCAAAAGTTCAAAGCCAAGTAGGGTGGCCAAAGTTTGATTTCTCAAACATGGATTATAAGCTCCAAAGTTTAGTTTCCAAAAGAAAAATTTCTATTGCAAAGTTTTCAACCTCCACAGTTGTTCAAAACACCCCTAGTTGTCCAAATACCTCCCCCTCCAATTTTCCAAACATCCCTTCCAATTGTCCAAATACACACACCAATTTTTCAAATACATCTTAGTTTTCCAAATACAACCTAGTTTTCTAAACATACCCCCAATTCCAAACATTCACCCTAGTGCCTCCTAGATCCACTACAATGTTGGATATTATAAGGTGTAATACATATGACACATTGTAAACGGGTTGGCTTTAAAATCATATTGACAACACAATGATGATAGGTAAAGGTATAATTATGTCTAAAGGATCAATAATAGGCTTAGTTGATGGCTTGCAAAGGTTTATCAATTTGGAATTGTCCTTGGAATTGGGACCTTCTTCAAAAGATGACATTCATCTGTCATAAGATTTTGAGCTAATGAAGTGTCCTCACTTGTTTTAGGGCTATATATAGACAAAAACTCAATGGTGAGATTGTCACTATTATTGGAAACTTCAATCGATAATTTCTCCATTGAGACTAATTCTATTGAGGCCAAGGCCACATCTATAATGACAAATGCATCATTACTAGAGTATGGATGATCATGGATCTACTATTCTAGACATCTATCATCTGTACAGTCATATAGACTTGGATCTATTCAAGGTTGTTCTGTCGGACATAATTTTGGGTTTGGGCATCTAATAGATGTCTGACGTTGTATGTCGCATAGGAAATGTCGAGTATGGGTGACATTGGCATTGAGTAAGGATTTAGGGTTTTAAACTTTTTTATTCCTTAGTAAAACAATTTGTCTTACATGATTGGCTCTCAAGAGTAACATGGCCAACACAGTCATGTGCAATTGCGAGTGGACACGCATGTGGGTGCAAAGTGGATGACCAAGGGGCCAAATTCCAAGGTGACCGCAAATCCAAGATTCAAGGTGACCTCTAGTCTATAGGCCTCATTTTTGCAATTGTCAAAAAATTCTCAAAATTGCCATTTCTTGTGCAAACAACAAAAGAAATTTAGATGGTATTTTTTCCATATGTAATCATAATATCTTACAATATAATAGTATGAGAATGTTTGGAAAAAATTTGAGGGACTTTGACGGCATAGATTGCATGATAAATACATTCAAAGTGAAGAAATCATGTTTTTGGCACAATGGCAAACAAGTTTAATTCCTAAAGGACCAATCACGATTTTTTGGCAACATAGCAATTTTGGGCAGCTCACTACGAACGTTATTTTTATTTTTATTTTTTGAAAATTTCAGGCACTCCATCAACTGTTGAAAATTTCATATCATACAATATCTTTTTAACCATGTAGTCAAAAGTTTTGAAAATGTTTGGGTCTTAAAGCTACTTCTTGGGCACACATTGTGTGAAATTTTCAAAAAAATAAAATAAAGATTCTGTTTGTAGTGAGCTACCCAAAATTGCTATGTTGCCAAAAAATGGTGTTTGGTCCTTTAAAGGTTAAGAAACTATGAATTATATTAACTAGAATTTTTTTTTTCTATAGATCTTGTATTAAAAAAATTTCATCATTCAAAATCGAGTTGAAAATATAGGAAAAATAAAAGTTAAGAAAATAATGTGGTTCTCATTCTTTAAAAAAAATTCTTAAGTAGAAGAAGGTACATCATAGAGGGAAAAACAAAAGCTTTGATAGCTATAAGATGGAATCAAAATCTACTAATTCCAATAGTGAGATTATTCTAATAATCAAATTTCATTATGTGGAACTATTTGTTTTGAATTTTTTTGAAAATTAAGCCTAACAATGAATCCTATACCTAATTTATTAAAAAAAAACTATGATTGCCTACAAAGCAAGGTGCTCTATAACCTTCACATCATATATTCAAATGATATGATTAAAAAAATTCCATGTAGACAAGAAAAAAAATCAATAAGAAAAAAAAAAATTATAACTAAAGTTTTTGTGGATTTTATTTTGCCCACTGGTCCCCTCTAATTCAATTCTAGGCTTCTTATAGTATAACTCTTACTCCCAATCACCAATTTAAATAAAAATGACATTTCTTCAAAGCTAATAAGTTTTTTCTAACTTATGAAAGAGTTTCAAAAAGTTTCACCAAAAATTAATATTCATTAGGAAAAATTTGAGGCTTGAAAGAAGCTGCCAATTTTTTATTTTTGGTAGCCCCGCAATGCAAGTACAGAAAAATAAAAAAATATATTTTTTAATTTTTTAATTTTAATTTTGATCTTTTTATATTAAAAAAATAAAAAAATATTAAAAAAAGTTGCTAGTCTGACGTGGCGCTAATGTGGCACCAGTGGTGCCATGTCAAATCCAAAAAACAAAACAAAATATTTCCCTAATTGCACTTAGGGAGGGGGGAATTTGCATCCCTTTGCACGCCTTGGGTTTTTTGTAATGTATAAGAATTTGTCCAAAATCCATTTTGCCCCTACAAAGACAATGACACTTTAGAGATTAACATCTTATCAGTGTATTATTTATCAAGTGGATTTTAAGGTACAAAATAATGAATAGGAATTGGTATAACACTACAAGCAAAAGGGATGTTTTAAGTATAGTCCTTACTATAATGACCTTTATAGGAGATTTTCAATAAATTTTTATTGAAAACACATGTATTTCTAGTAAAAGTTTACTAAAAATCTCCTAAAAGGGTCATTACTATTAGGACTATACTCCTAGGGCTATACTCAAAACACCCCTTTTGCTTGTAGTGTAAGAACTTCCCCATTTGATTTCTTTATTCTCTAGATTCATCCTACATATGTATTATTTACCACCAACTTGAATTAAAACTTAAATATCAAAGAGTCATCTTATTGGTCTATTATTTATCAAGTGGATTTTAAAGGACAAAAAAGGAATGGAGATTTGTGTAAGAATTTTTCCATTTGATTTTTTCTATTATTTACTAATCAGATTTCTAGTAGAGCTTTTATATTAAGCAAATGATATAAACTATCCAAATATTGAATTCTAAATCCATCTAGGTTTATTAACTTAGTTCACCTATCTAGAGAAGCAAATTAACATGTCCTATAAATTAGTGGAAATTTAATTCACTATAATAAACTTCTAATTGAGGTGATCAACCTCAAGTCAAAAAAGAAGCCATTGCTTTTTCTTTCTCCATAAGACAATCTAGTAAAAAGAGACAGTACAAATTTTGTGTGTGTCCCCCTCCTCGGCATTGAATTTCCACCCCTCCTCAACAAAAAATTAGGAGCCATTGGATGGGGGAAAAAAATTCCACCCGCTCTCAACAAAAAATCAAGAGCCATTAGATTTGGATACAATAACGTATGAATACAAATAATACAAACGGCAAAATATATATATGGCAGAATATATGACAAATTTATCCCATAATGTTTGCATCTCCCCACCCACCCTGAAAATTACAAGAGGGGAGGGGGAGGGCCGAGGTACGTGGGCTAAAAAAAATAATTAATTTAAAAAATTTTAAATTTTAATTCAACTGCCCTCGTCCAAAAGATTTAAATTTTAAATTTTTTTGGGAGGGGGGTGGGTGGGCATGAATTAAAAACTAAAATGTTTAAAATTAAGTTTTTTTGTCATGGTGCATAGTTTGTCACTATGCACCATGAAGTGGCAGTAATTGCCAGTAAAGTACATTTGACTATATTTTGTGTTTTGGGGGCGACTTCAGGTGGGAGAATTTAAAAAAAGAAATTCTTTTAATTTTAATGTGTATGTTGATTAGACTCAAATCCACTTAATGAAAAAACTACGAGTGGAGCAAGTAAAACAAAGTAGCCTCATCCAAATGCACAATCCAATGTTGGATGGACCAAGATTTATGTTGGAAGTCTCGTTTACAAGACATCGGTACTACACAATGACTTGTCCCCCGTAAATATAGAGTACAACAATTTATATAAGAATATTTCCTATTGTTTATTGTGAATTTCAATAACACATCATAATCATGAAATATTTGTCACATTGATTACAAAAATAAAAAAACAAAGGCTAGGGATTTATGCAAGAACATTCCATTCTAAATGCAATTCTTCAAGACTATTGCTCATTTTCTACTTATTTACCTTCAGTTTCTTCCATTGGAATCTAAGTGCCAAAAGGCTTTGACCCTTTTCCATTCTTCTTTGGAAAAGTTTTAGGAATTCTCTGGATTCCTAAGGTCCTTATGAGGTGAAGTGTTTAGAAGTTGTCCCTGCTCACCAAATTGTCCCTATATATAGTGTAGAAATTGTTATTATGATTTGCATGTTCCTTCTTGTAATTATGGCATTGAAAATAAACAATTTGGTTGCCAACTAAAACTTTTGATGTCATTTAAGAATGAGTGAAAAAAAAACTTGAAAAAAAGATGGATTAGGGAACTATGTAGGTTTACTTTTAGGTGCCTTGATATCATTTTGAGTCTTCCAAGATACATTACAAATACCCTACTAAGGAAAAAAAGTTAGAGAACATGAAGAATAGTTGGTCGGTGGCTCCAAAATTGTTCTATGTGTATAGGCTACAACATTTAAAGAGGAGCATAATGAACATGTAAACAAAGTATAAATTTCTAGTTGAATTTGACTTGTACTCTATTGGAAAATTGGTTGAGTTGATGAAACTATTGATATGCGGGAATATAACAATGAAGTAATAAAAAATACATCATCAATGAGGTACTTTGTGAGGAAGTACGGTGATCTCATTGACCCTAATCCGAAGAAGTGATTGACATGTGGATAGGTTGTGAACTTGCTCATAGATAAACCATGGTTGATGAAGCCCCCCAAAGTGATTTTCCGCACCAATGTTTTGTTACAGGATATGATTTTACCAAGTTTGCACAAATAGAAATGTTGGTCATGTTGCGTGCCTCTAAATTTTCATGAGCGATGTAAACATATTAGTTGTTTTTTATGTAATGTGTCATTTAAAAAAAATAAATCAAATACTTTAAATGCAAAGTGCCAAGGTCCATGTATTGAATCTCAAATTTGAACTCTTTTGTGCAAATATTTTATGATTTTTGTCAAACAATTTACTCTAGTTTATTTGTTTCTAAACTACTATGTGAGAAAGTTCACAAAAATGAAGTTGAATTTCAACTCCTAAAGGACCAAAAGTCCCCTCAAGGAAATGGGGGAGTTTGTGTAGGTACTTATAACCTCAATTTTCATTGTGGTTTTTTGAAACTGCTTTTGAAGAAAGGACAATACTTCATCTTTCTAAGATTATAATTTTTTTTCAATTGGTATCCAGAAGCAAAAGTTAGCCATTGGGAAGCCAAAAATGGAAATCAACAGGTAGCACAAAAAAATCACAAAAAGTCAAAATTAAATTTCAATTTTTTTTTCTTGTACATGTGAAGCTTTGGTTCATTCTATTTGGACTAGTGATAAGAATGTTATGAACATTCTTGTTTTTTGGGCTATCTAAGCAATATTTTGAAAAATAACTTGAGAGATTCATTTTTTAATGCGATTTTTATAATTTTTCAAAAAAATTATTTGATAGGAGTAAGTTTGTTTGCCAAATCAATCTCACCATTGGAATTATTATGTTTTAATTCCACCTTAGAACTATTAACAATTAAATTTTTTTTTTTTCAATCTTGGACTTTTGCTTAACAATTTTTTAAAGAATAAATATGTAATGTATTTTTTTGAAATTTCTTTTCTAGAATTTCAACTCAATTTTTCAAAATAAATTTTATTTAATTCAAAGTTTGTAGTGCAAATTTTTTCCACAAATGGCAGTCAAAGAATTTGAAATTACAGGCGAGCATTCAAAAAAACTTTTTTTTCAACTTTATATGCTAATATCTTCTAATTTATACAATCAAACTTTATGAAGTTTTTATCACATGATATGAGACAAAGTAAAGTATAAGATCCTATGGTTAGATTAAAAAGAATTTTTTTCTTGAATGAATGCAATAGAAGTGGTAGTTTTGAAATGTGGTACAAATGGTTACCTCTATCCACAATTGCCCTACACCCGTAGTCACCCTAATCCCACGGTCACCCTTCCACATTTGACCCAAAGTTGCCCTAAATTTGCCATGCGGATGTCACTTAGCAACCAAGTTGGCTTAGGTAAATGGGGAGTAAATTTTTAAAAAGTCAATGGATAAATTTGACTCTACTAGATAGATAGGAGATTCACTCAACATCTTTGACGTCATGTTTGACACGTTGTCGTCTTGTCACGGAAGACAACCCTATACCTATTCATTTTATCAATCCTAAATCAATTGAGAGTTTTATCTAGATAAATTGAAATGAGGTAACTCTAATTCTTGGTCACCTTCTAGCTATGAGCCCTTAGAAACAATCGCAACCATGGTTCTATCATTTTCTAACCTACATGTGATTGTGGATTGTTTCTCATCCCAATTTATAATTCCTCTTCCAAAGTGGAGGAATTCACAACCTAATAAAAATGGGTTGGTGCTATTGACTTCCTCTTCGAATTGTAAAACCTTGAAGGTAACTATGTAGTCTATCCTACTAGTACAGATACAAAGATCTTTAATCCAACCTAAGGTTTTTATTGACCTTTGATCTGTGCATTTAAGAGTATTGTACATACAATGGCTTTCTAGACCCAACTTATACGTAGTAAAGGTTGATATGATGTTGACACCCCTTCCATCATCTACCAACAATGTCCTTGAAATAACCTTCTCCACTATCTCAACATTGATTTCTATTGGGTCAAAGGTCTTTTTGGACTCTGTAAAGTCTAGTTTGAATATTCTAATTTTTGACTTGGGTTCATCTAAATTAGACTAGAACCCTTCCAAATCAAACAAAGGTTCTATTTTATTGACTTGACTTGTAAATTTAGGGACTTGTGAAATTGTATTATTTTATTTTAATTCAGGCTTCTACAAAGCTAGAGCTAAGTTGATCAATTGTCCAAAGGAAATATTAGCTTTTGCCATAGAGAAGTCATCCCACAAATCAAATGGAGTGGAGGGGTTGCTACTCTTTCATATTTTAGCCCTACTTTAGGAATTAGAAAATGTAAAGGAGTGCATACTTCAGTTATGAGTTGGAAGATTCTCATTAAATTTTACTTCCTTCGCAATTTCTTTCAAAGTACTCTCTAATCCACATAACTACGGCAAGTCCTAGGATGAATGTAGATGCATGCTACTATGTGAACTAGGCTCTAAGGATTCGACCTCTTCTAGTTCAATTATTGGGGGAGGATCAATTTTTGCACCTCCTCTGGTAACTACCAATGTAGAAATGATTTTTGGATAGTCTTTGTATCCAAGACTTCAACCCCTACCCAAAGAGAAGTTTAGAATTCATTGGCTCTAGAATTCTTCGGTACATCTTTGGCAACAAACCTAACATCTTGTGTATTCTAAGTAGGTACTAAGGAAATGACCCCTTGTACCATTTGTACCATTGTAGGCAGGTTTAGGATTGATCTATCTATTGTTAATATGGTTATAGTACATGTTAGGCGGACGAATCGTATCGCTAAACTCTATGAATTGGACACCTCTCTAACCGTTTTCTCGAGCCTATTTAGTATAGATTTTTTCAAGAAATTCTAATTGGTATGACCTTATCTAGTGTCTTATAGTGGACAATGAGATGGTGCTCACCAAGGTCATTGCAAGAAACACATGTCCTATTTTTTGTTACAATAAACTAACACCCCATAGCCAAAACTTGTCGCCACATATACAACCGATAACCCCTTCTTCAAGGTTTTCTGATACCCTGGGGCCTTCAATACCTTAGCCTATAGCGTTGGAGTCGAGAGCATGGCAAGGGTTTGAGTGGGTTTGATTGGGCCCCATGTGGAGGTTGATCTGTTCAAATATGGATTGAGAGTCTAGGGGCCTGGCCATCCAAACAAAGGTTGAGAGTTTAGACCTTAGTTGTCCAAATTTCTTAAACAAAAAAAAAGAGATAAAAAAAAATCATAAGTAGTAAAGAAGAGAAGGAGATTTAAAAGCAAGGGAAATGTGAAGTGTGAGTCTTTTGCAAAACCAAAATAGAAGAGAATCAGAACTAGTGAGGGAAGAAGGTTGGAATGATGAAGTGCAAAAATTAGAGGTTCAAGTACATCCATGACCAAAATAAGATAGAGGTTAGGAAAAATCTAGGGAAAATTTCCATTAGCCATAGAAAACTTTGATTGAACAATTATTGTCTTTTTATGCAAAGTAGGAGACAAGAATATTGCATTATTTGGGGTATTTTGTCTTTGGAATTGAGAAATTGTTCCTTAGTAAAGTCAACTAGTGGAATTCAATATTTAGAAATGAAAGAAATAGAAGGGAGAAGGAAAAGATGAAGTAGGAAGGAAAAGAAGGGAAACCAAAAAGAAAGTAGAATAAGAAACTTAGAGAGAGAATAAGAAGTTAAATTCACATTTGACAACTTGTATAAAAATAAATAAAAAATTAGCATTGAGCAATTTACCAAAAAGGGACAAGATGGAGAATGATGGAGGCCAAAGCCGTCTTTGAATACATTTTGGATGAAGTTCACTCCAAGGTGAGTGCATGTATCAACTATTTTTCTCTTCGTCTTTTGATTAAAAATTCAAAAGTATAGTGGAAGTTGCAATCATGATTCAAACCTCTAGAAATAGTTTTAATTTCAAATTTAGTTTTAGATCCCCGTAGAAAATTTCTAGAGCTTTTCAAAAACATATTAAATTTAGAAAATAGAATAAACATGAACAAGATATCATCAAATGAAGTTTGGAAAAAAGAATGGATGAGAATTAGTTAAATTCATCTAAGGAAAGTCAATTGAAAATTCTAAATTTAGTGTAAATCAAGAGTCTAAAAGTCCAAGTAGAAGTTAAACCCTAAATGCCCAAGCCTTTTCAAGTATGTTTTGACTATGAAAAAGGAGCATGGGCTTATAGTTAATTCCAATGAAGCAAATTTTATTTTTTCCAAATCTAACCATATAGATGTTTAAAGATCTTTCTTATTAGTATGTTCACCAATTTTGAGTGCAAAATTGAAAAGGAGTTGTGAGATTATAACAAGAAAAATGTACATTTTCTATTTTTAGTATGCCGCCCCTCACCACAATGTTTCAAAAATTTGCACATGATTTTTTTTTGGAATTGGAGGGGACATGAACAACTACAAATTGTGTTAGCACACTAAAATGCACTTTCAAAAAAGTTGTAGATTAGAAGTAAATAGCAAATGAAGTTTTTAAGTACCAATTAGCAATCACACTTCATCCACATACAACTTTGTGAGCGCTTTTTTACCCACCCATGGTAAACTCGCATTGCACAACCAGGTTCTTAGTATCGGTTTGTAAGTTTTGTCCTAAGGGTGCCTAGCGTCAATCCATTGTGCCTTCCAAGAAATGGATCATTTCTAACACCTACGTGTGAAAAATAAACAAAACAACAAGAAATTCTAAATAACTATAAGTTTTACCTTTTTATCTCCACTAACTAAACCACTGTGGTATTTTATTCAAAATGAATTCAGTCTTGATGTATCATTTTTAAGTGATAGAACATGCTATGCTATTTCTAAAAATATAAAACTCGACTTCATCCGAGCTTTCTAACAATAGTTATGGAGGGATGAAGTTTGACCGCTAATCGGTTCATCAAACTTCATCCATTGATTTCTACTAATCTACCTTATAATTTTACTTGAGATTTGACTTTTGGGCTCTGAACTCTATTTACTATTTGACTTTCTAATATGGTTGACTTTGGATGATTTATCTAACTTTCATCCATTTTGACCCCTAAACTTCATCCTTCCATATCTTGGTTGTTTTCACTCGGTTTTCTAAGTGTTATATGTTTTTGGAATCCCCTAACTAAGATCTACAACTTAAACTACCTGACTTATACAAAAGTTCTACCTTAGGCACTCTGACTTAACATTTCAATTCGGTCCTAAGTGAGAATGTCTATTTTTGATAATTAAAAAATATGAGTAGAAACTAGTAACTTACCTCGGAGTTGGCATCGTCATGTAGGTAGTCGTATACTCCTTCAAACTCCCTATCATTTGCCATGGTTTGAAATCGTTGAGTAGTTTTGCCCACGACTTAAAATAGGGCTGAAAATACAAAGATAAGGCCTATTCTATTCCTTTTCTTTAACTCTTCTTCTTTCCCTTCAAAACTATTCACCTTCCATTATTTGATTCCCAAGAGTTGACTTGGGCTTCTCAAATAATTGCTTCAGAATTCTAAACAATAATTGACTTTTGAAATCTTATAAGTCAATTATTATTCTATCCAACTTCTAATGGTCTAAATCACTTCCCTAAGATTTCCTCACAATCTTATCAACTTCTAATTTTTGTATAACTACTCGTATTCTTCACTCCCACTTCACACTTCAATCACTTTAGGAGTTTGGGAATTCAATGCTAGGCTAGAAGAGAGAAAGAGTGGTTAGCTACTTTCTAAACCCTCCTCCTTAATCAACTTGTAATCTCCTTCTAATTCCTCCACTTCTTCTTCCAATTGCTAAACTTCTATTTTTCCTTCCTAAGTACTTTAGCTCTCGGTCTGACTTTTGATATCTTATTATTTTTAGAAGTTTGTGATTTTTTATGAATAGAACCTCTTAGTAGCTTTCCGAAACTATAAGACACTTTCCTAGCAAAACTTATGCATGGATGAATTTTGCCTACTAATTAGTACTTCAAAACTTCATCCACTCATAACTCCCTCATTTCAATTCGGATTTCTACGTGCTTTATATTTTTGGAAAGCTCTCAACTTCTACTTTCAGATTCTAAAATCAAATTTATACTGTCACCCCTTTCTAAGGATCTGACTGCACTCTTGGCCTCGGCTCTAAACTAAACCTTAATACTAACTTGGAATTAATACAAGAGGGAAGTTCAAAACTTTGCCGCCGTTTCGGAAGGTGACTAAATTCTATGAAGGACTTGGAAACCCACAAAGTCAAAGCTCTGCCGTGCTTTGCAAAATACACAAATTTTATAGACACTTCTAAACAACCGAAGTCAAAGCTTTGCCGTATTACAAAGAATGGGCAGAATACGAACAACCACGAAGGCAAGGAATTGTTAGTAAACGATAGACTACCACATATTAGTACTAAAACAACTTAAAACAACACTAGAGATTTTTCCCAAGCGGCATCGTCAGTCATAGGGGAAGGAAACTCTCTAGGATTAGTGCAAGGTTAGTTCACAACACAAGGAAACTTCAACAAAATACAACCTTTAACAAAAAACAATAAGAACAACAACAAAGTTTAAAATACTTCAACAAAAACACAAGAAGAAGATAGCTAAGCTTAAAGGGACCTCAAGTCCTTTAAGAGAGCTTCGAAAACAACAACAAAGGAAATTGAAATGCTCCAAAAACAAGAGAATTTGGCAACGTGGCCTAAATGGCCAAAATTCAACTAAATGGATCCAAATGATAACAAGGCGATTCAAAAATGAACCTAAGAGGTGATTTGAGAGAAGAATGAGCCCCCTTATATACTCTTCCAAGGTGGCTCATTCCTTCTTCATTCCTAAGCCGTAATCTTATCAACTAAGATTTTCATCCTAATCTCCAATTTTTGACTTTCTACGTTGGTCCGAAACTCTAACTTTTGGAGAAATGCTCCAAATCACAAACGGATTGTGCCATTGGCTTCAGAAGGCCATTTCTTGTGCAGAAGAACCCCCACCCTTTTTCTTATGCCAAAAACTCAATGAATCCTAGCGCCAACTTAACGACCCCAAAAGGTAAAAACCCAACTTTTGGAGGTTGACTTTTCTATGAAAAGTAACTAGCCTAGGCTCCTCAATAGGTACAAGGGAGTAAAAAAAGACCCCACTTCAACCTCATTCCGAACTCGTATGCCACCAGAACGCCAGTCAACTTCCCGAATTAACTTAAATTTCACCGATTTCGAGGAATCTTGTTGGTTTACTGTCTTCTGGTTATCAGAATGTCTTGAAACTTGTTGGAGAATTTTATTATCATAAAACAACCTATACTAATTTTTAGTGAGATTTTACCGCCACCTGGATAATTACTAGGAATTTTCCATTGTAAATTTAGGCGGTTGACTACTCTGAAAAAGATCCTTCAATGATCAGAAAAAATCGAGACTTTTCATGGAGTCTCTCATGGAACTCCATGACCCAAGTACAAGCACATATTCTCATTTTGCACTTCGGGATAGCAACAATTAAATCCCCACTCGTTTTGAATTACCAGCAATCAGGAAATCTTCCACATACAAGGGAATCTTGGCGAACCAACTTTGCTTTTGATTTCCTGGCATGCTTCTAGTCCAAAAACACAATCTGTAAGCCCAGATTCTTCCGTGGGCCCATCTTGAGAATGTAACTCCTACAGGCTAACCATTGGAGTTTGTATTATTTCAATGATAAAGTGGGGAAACTAAAACCTCTCTCTGGGAATGAACTTAGAACCTTTCTAGACTTCCCTCGGACCAATTTAACCTTGATGAGTCACAGGTTTGGTAGGTTTTAGGCTATTTTGATAATATTCACTCAAATCCCACTATTTATATGAAATTTGGGGGATTTTCCTATTCACATGTGGGTTTTGGGTGAACTAAAAGGAAAATACTGTAATTATGACCAAATACTGTAATGGCATGATACATACCTATATTGGTTTTACACTCTTTTGGGGGCTTTTTGTACCTAAAACCTAACTTAATTTTGCAAAAATTGAAAAAAAGAAAATCATAAGTCCCAAGTGACGAATTGGGAGCTCACAAACTTTCACTAGCAAAGTCCAAACCTTAAGTGCCTTAGATAGGTTATTTTAGTTCTTTGAAGAGACAATTTTTAAAACTCTAAAAATAGTAAATTGAAAGAAGAAGTCTAGAGCTTTAAAAATTAGATAGAGAGCAATCTAGAATCCTTTGAAGACAACCAAGTTGTGGTTAAAATTTAGAATCATCTAAAAGAAGGTTATAGGATTTTAGATCTAATTACACTTAGAAAACCAAGATAATCTTAAGTTTAGTAAAGAAATTGGATGTCTTCATCTATTCTAAATCAAACTTGAAATTTAGAGATTATAGTTAATTTTCAAGTCATTCCAAAAACCAGAAGTCAATTTGAGTTCATGAAATAAGAAAAATCTATGGATGAAGTTTGAATTACCTCTTCTGAGGCCAAACTTCAACTAGTCATAATTTCTTCTAAAAAACTCCAAATGGGATGAATTTTATCATTTTGAAAATTACAAACTTTGATATATAACTTAAAATAGATAACCTTTGATTCTAGATTTTTGATTTCAAAGACACAGAGTTTTGGCTTAGTTCAACCGACTTTGCCAAGCTTGTTTGTTTTGAAGTTTTTAGTTGTTTCCTTTTGCAATTTAAACCATCTGGGAAGTTAAAAAGATCTATTGCTTTGAAGTAAAAATGGACCACGTTTAGGCAATTTTATAAGAAAATTTACAAATTTAAATCAAAAATCCGATTGTACTCATTTTATATCAAGGGTGGGTATGAAAGCTCTCAAAATTCTTCCTTAGAATAGATGGTGGTTTTAAAGTTTGACTTCAAAGTCGAGCCTATTTTAAAAAGCAGTGTCATTATAATTTACAATAGAATCGTTTTGTTATATGAGTGCCATGAGTTTTGACCTTTGTGATAGAAACCAATCCTCTAGGATTTGTTAATCTCATCATTAAAATATATTTGAAATCTTATTAAATTCTATCCTTTGTAATACAATCTTCTTCTAGTAGTTGGATAGCTTTATATCAAAAGTCCAACTCTTGTTGCAATGAACAGCAAGAATATTGCCATTCAATAGGAAATCACATTCCATTTGCCAAAGGTTTAGTCAAGGTTGTCTTTTGGCCTCATATCTCTTCAATGAGTCCATAAATATCATCACAAAGCTTGTATATGACAAAGGAGAGATTAGAGGGATTGGCCTCCCTTAAGCACTAGAATTTTACTTCATCAATTAATACACTAATATACTAGTTTCACCATTGAAGAGTTAGAAGACATCTTGAGAAGACTTATAGAGATGTTAGAGGATTTTGGAGTAGCCACTATTTGAGTATTTGATTGATAATGAATTGAACCAAAGGTGTTGCACATTAGTCTTGAAGGGTGTGGGCTTCCAATTTGTCACTTGGAATTTAGAGTTTGTTTTTTCTTCATTTTTATAGTTTAAGTTAGATTTTATATGTGAAAAGCTCTCCAAAGATTTTTTAAACCAAAATAGGTATGTTACATGCCAATATAGTATTTGGTCCAAAAAAAACAACTATATCCTAAATGACCCAAAATCTTGCATGTGAATAGGTTAAAAACCTAATACTAGTAGAATTTATGAATACTTAGTGAATATTGTCCAAATTGCCTAAACCTAATGTGCATGAAAATTATTTTGGTTAAAATGGTCTGAAGAAAATCCAAAAAGATCCTAAGTTGATTCCCAAAGATAGGTTTCAATTTTTTAAATGTTTTGAAAAATAGTAGAAACCCTAATTATTAATCTACAAATGATAGAAATTCAAGATGGGTCAGATGAAAGAATCTATGGAAAAATTATGGTGTTGGAGGGTTGAAATTACATTATGAGTTCAACAACAAAATTAGTTTGCTAAGATTTTCCTTTGTGTGAAAGATTCTTTGGTTTTCGATAATTAAAGCAGATAGCGAGATTTTAATCTCCTTCCTCAAATGTGCAAAGTAAAAATAGGAACTTGAATATCTTCTTATGGAGTTCTATGAGATGTTCTATAAAAATTTCTAAAATCTTTTGACTTTCAAAAGACCCTCTTTTGAATGGTCAATCGTTCATATCTATTATGGAAATTTCTGGAAACTACCTAAGTTGCAGCAAAATCTCACTAAAAATTAGAATAGCTTCTTTTATGCTAATAACATACTCCAACAAGTTTCACGATAGTCAAACATCTAGATGTATTCAAATCAGCAAGATTATTCAATTTCAACAAATTTGAAGATTTATTGTGGAGTTGACTAGTGTTCTCTAAGCATATGAAATCAAAATGAGGCCAAAGCATGAACTTTTCTTACTCCATTGCACTTTCCAAAGAGCCTAGGGTGAGTGTTTCAATACCCAATCTTGGTATTTAAACGAATACAACCAAATTCTAGTGTTTATGTGAAAATTCACCTAATTGGATGCCTAGGCGGTCTATTGTGCCTTCCAAGCAATGGATCTTTCTAATTGCCCACAAGATGTAAGCTACAAGATAAACCAACAAAACTTAACAAAAAACACAACTTTTAGCTAAATGCCGACTTAAACAAGGCTACTGAGATTTTTGGGCTAAGAGTTTGTAGACACAATCTATCAATCCTAAGTTAAAGATCAGTTCATTGCGTTTCTAAAAACATAATATTCATTCAAATCTGTTGTTCATAGAGAAAGTTAAGGCAAGATGAAGTTTAGCCTTCAGAATGGCATAATGGTTTAGATAATAGATTTAAACTTCATCCATTATTTTCTACCAACTCCTAAATTTTTTCTTTTTTTTTCTTTTATTAAATTCTTACATTAAAATCTATTATCTAAACCCTAATTTTGACCGTGGATGGTGGAATCCCACTAAGTTCATCCAAAATCCATTCTAAACTTCATCTTTTGATTTTTTATGGAGTTTGATTCAGTTTCTCACTTCTAAACTAGTTTTGGACTTTACTAATCTTCCTTTATGAGGATTTAGATTCAAAGCATCAATTGATTAACCTCTAGAGATCTTAAATTGCCAAATACTTTTTCCTACAAATGTTGAATTACTTCTATTTGTTTACTATTTTTAGACATTTTCACTATAGAAAAACCCTGTCCTAAATGACTGCACAAGTGACTACAAAATGACTGCGTAGGAGTCATTTAGGACATTTTTGACTAGGAAATGACTGCAGGGCTCCAAGTCATTGTGACCATCAAATGACTCAAAAATGACTCCGGTTATTATCACCATCTCTCACAGTACTTGGATGAAAAAGCTTGTATCAGGGTCTAAAGTGTTAGAGGGGATTTCCGGGCAATGGGGGGAGAAATTGTGGGTAGTTGCCCATTCTAGGCCAAAATTTTGGAGCCGCAGCATGACATCAGCAATTTTAGAGTCAAGTTCCAGTCACGATGGAGTCATTGGCAAGTTCGAGTATTGTTGACGTGGACATCCGTACATTGCTGACGTCAGAGTCATTGTGAAGTCATTATTTAATCATTTTGCAATTGTAATGTAGTTTGAGTGTTGCTGATATAGACATCCACATCAGAGTCACATAGAAGTCATTGTGAAGTGATTATATGGGAAGTAGTCACTCAATAGTCATATATGAATACATTCAAAATTTACAACGATACACCATATACAATAATTTTGTATTGCACAATATACCACATACAATACACCATACACAATTCACCATATAGAGTATATCATACACCATATGCCATGCATCATTCCAAAGCAACTTAATGTGTGAGTATGAATAGAAGAAATGGTAAGCATTTTATAGAAGGAGGATAGTAGTTGGCAAGACAAAGCTTGTGGGATATGTAAAACGCAGGAATTGCATTACAAATAATATTTTGAACCTCATTGAGGCATAATATATGAATTTTTTTCAAAAAACTTTGAACTAATGAAGGTTAGAAGATCATTGTCACTTTCAAAAATCCGTTTCAGATTTTGAGCCTTGAATCAAAAGTTATAGACAAATTTGTTGAAAGATTTGAAAAGGATTGACATAGGAAGAGTACTAGACTTTTGAGTAGTTGTTTCGCAGTCACACAAAGTCATTTTGTAGTAGAACTAGAGTGGTAATGTTGTCATTTTGTAGTAGAACCAGCGTGAAAAAATGGGACTTAATAATTACTATTGGGTCTTTTCTAAATACCTTAGTAAATATTTATTGAAATTCTTAATATTACAAATGTAAATCATATGAAGTGTTCAAAACTAGTGCAATAATAATGGCACACATTTCTAGAAGTATTGGTGGCATATTTATTGGAATTTAAATAAATCTTAGAAATGGACTCTAAAGAAAAAAATAGTGTCCACGAACAAAGAAAAAGACCAACAACAATGCATCATTTTACAATCAAATTAAAAAAACAAAAGAAGTCTTGTATTCTAGAAGAAGATGTTTAAGAATAAATGAATAAGATAAACCTAGGGGAAGCACTCCATGTATTTATATTATTAGCAAACCACATGCAATAGACTTTGGATCCTCTACTTTTTGAATATTGATGCAATGGTCAACAAAATGTATTTTCAATAAGTATTTGAGTTGGACTACATGTCAATATGAGTCATTTCCCTTCATTTTTCAATCTTCTTGAAAGTCATATTATATATTATTTGAGGTGAAAGTCATATCATATGTCTAGTTGGCAGTGGAAATCCACCCTACTTGGCGTTCTGTCGTGACGTAGTCATTTCTGAGTCTCATGCAAGTTACCGGAAGCCGCGTCTTCGAAGTCCTAGACTACATACGTGCTCTGAAAATTTTAATTTCTACCCAAAGTCCGTCACAGCGGGCAACATTACCCAACCAAAATCCTAAAGTCATTGCTAAGTCATTCTGCAGACACGGGGAGTAGTATTTCGTGACTTTGAGTCACTCTTTAATGGCTGACACTTCTGCCGCTGCCTTCACACAGTTCCCAATGTAATGTCATTCCCAGGGAGAACTAAAAACCGTAGATGAAAGTCTACGAAGGGTTCACCCTCGTTCGCGGTTCTAAAAAATGACTTGCAAATGACTGTTCCGATGTGGCTGGTGCAATTATGGAATTCCAAGTCATTTTTCAGTTGTTCCGGCCACATAGTCACGTTTCAGTCATTTCCCCCAGTCATTTAGGACAAGGTTTTTTTTGTAGTGTTTAGACATGTTTCTTAAAGATTTTGATTTCACCTATCCAAAATGATAAGTCACTTGAAGATTGAACTTCCCTAATGAAAGTTATGAATGGATGAAGTTTGATCGCTAATCGGTACTTGAAACTTCATCTTCTAATTACGTTCAGTTTTGAATTCAAAATCAAATTCTAATTTAACCCTTAAATTTTAATTTTTTTATACTTCTTAAGTTTCCATTCTTGGATGATTTTGACTAACTTTCATCCAATTTAGCTCCTAAACTTCATCCATTTGTATCTTACTTGCTTAAAATCTATTTTCTAAGCGTATTATATTTAAAAAAATATCTAGACCTCTTCTACAAGTTTCTAAAATTAAACTAGAAATAAATTATAACCTTAAAGATTTGAATCTAACTTGTACTTTGGTTATAGTTTAAAGTTTCTAATTATGAAATTTAAAGGAGAAAAATGGGATTTAAGAACTCGCCTTGGAGTGAACCTCATCTATGAGGTGATCAAAGACACCCTCAAGCTAGGCATTCTTTGTTTGCCACCTTATCCTCTTTTGGATTGTGCACACTGCTAATTTTTTATGGGTTTTTATACAAGTTGTGAAATTGAAATTCAAGTTGATTTCTACTTCAATCTAATACTACAAGAAAATGAATATTTTATGATTGCAAAAATATGACTAGGGATGACTAGGAACTGCCTTTAGTTATAATCTTAGAGGCCAACACCTTAGAGAGAAATATGATTGCAAAATATGATTGCTAGTCATTTTTTGACTTAGTACTTCATAGGCGTATACTATATGCTTGTTGGGAATGCCAAATTACTTTATATGAAATAGCTGGGAATATGTTTGAGGAATGTTGAGTCATATTGCTATTCATATTTTTGCTTCAATCATATTTTGTAGTCATATCTTTATGATAGTGACATTTTTTTTCCTTGTGGAACAACACAAAGAAACTTTAGGCAAGGAACGTATTTGGAGAGCACCCAATCATATATGCTAGTCATATTTTCACTTGAATCATATTTTGCAATCATATTTTTGCGTTAGTTATATTTTTGCGTCACTCATATTTTATATTTCCATTTCTTTGGTAGTTATATTTTTTCTTTGGAGGGAGCTAGCATTACAATTGTTTGATTCCTAGGATAATTAGAAATTAATTATTAGTTATAGAAGTCAAAGATTGCAATTCTATAGTGTCTCAATAAAAAAATAAAAAGTAAAAAATGTAGAAAAAAATTTGAAAAAAATCCTGAGGGGAAGTAGAAAGAAATAGGTTGAAAGAAAAGAATTAGATCATAAATAGAATTTATACACCTTGTTGTAAAAGTCATTATTTAAGTTGTATACGAAGACACAAAATGAAACAAAAATGGATCAAGGCCAGCCTCATGATACAATTACAATATGAGTATTGGAGAATGGAGACGTGGTGGAAACAAATTTTGAGGCATATTCTCAAATTTGGCAATTTGTATTTTTCTTCTTATAGAAACTATAGTTACATTAGAAATTATAATTTTTTGTCAGACCTCAAAGAATTTGATAAAATTCAACTTTGAATTCAAGATCATTTAGGTAACTTTTAGAATTTTTTAGTAACATATTACACTTTAAAATATGAAAATTAAGGAAGATAACATATAATGAAATTGGATAGTCAAGAATATTAGCATTCAAAAATATCAAAATGCATCCAATTCAAGTCATAAAGGAACCTTAAAATTTAGGTGACATTTAGAATCTAATCTTGAAAGTAAAATTTAATTTAGACTTATAAGCTAGATGAAAATGTTAGATGAACTTTTGAAGGATGAATTAGAGAGAGAACTTCATCCACCTATAAATTTTGCTAATTATATCCCATTATAAAGATTTGTATTATTTTAAAATAGGTGTGCAACATTCTACAATCTAAACTAACAAAAAGTTTGAATCTCTCAACTTGGATTTGGAGGTCTAGAATTTTGGCCTAGATTGGCCAAAGCCATCTAAAACCACCCAAAACCTCTAACTTTTACAATTTGTATAAATTTTAGTTAAAATGTGAACCACTTACAGTTTATCATCAGAAAAAAATTATTCATTGCTTAGAATGTCAATTGAACAACAATTAAATAACCAACTTAGGATTCAAAGTCCAATATCAAAGAACATGGTTGTGCATGCTTTATCTCAAGGATATAGATATTTGAAACGCTCACATATTTCATGTATTGAAGTTTAATACATATTTAACTAATTATGGACTATTCCATGAATTACGAACAAAGTCTAGTCTATAAATAATATATACATCTGCCAACAAATGATGAAAATGTACCAATAGGATACATTTTGGATCCAAAATGTACAAATGTATTAGCCAGTAGCCAAAATAAATCTATTATTAATTAAATATACATTTTTGTTTCTTTCTTAGAAAGGTTCCCAATAATGTCATAAAAGCCACATTTATAAAAGGTCTTTATAAGCCCTACAAAAGTCATAAAATTATTCATATGAAGATTGAAAGTCACTGTGGGCACACAAGTGCTTGTATTGCAATTAAAAAGAGTTTTTTTTTAATGTTCTTACAAGGATACAGACTATAAAAGCATTATTATTTTTTCTTCTTCAAAGATGCTTTTAAACAGTGCCTCTATCAAATATTATTGCTCCTACACACTTTGTATAGGGACGTAGATACCTTGACAGTCACATGGCATCTTCTTTGATGTCTTTTTTTATGACCAGAATTGTAGGTGCTTAAGGCCGTGCAACTTTCCTTCATGCATTTAATGGAGTTGTGGTGTCAATATGTATCCATTTTGGATCAAATTTGGTTGTTAAAATAACTTAGTTGCTTAGTATAGTCATATTTGGTCAGTCATATGGCTAAGTCAAGTTACATAACTACAAGAAGTCATGTGCATGATTAGGGCAAGTCACATGAATAGAGTTTTGAAACCCTAGTTGTCACTTCTATGTAGCAGCCATTGATTTAGGATTTTAAAATCCTAGCTACTATTTTTTTGTGATTGCCCTCTTAAAGTGCAACATTGGCTATTTTCTTTTCTTTTTTTCTTGTTGCCTTTTAGGTTTTTCTTATTATGCATTTTAGCTCTTGTTGCCTCTCAATTCTTCTTTTTTGTTGCCTTTTACCTCTTGCTTCTTTTTGCTTTTTGCTTCTTGTTGCTTATTAGTTCATGCTTCTTGTTGCTTGTTGCTTCTTGTTTCTTCTTGTTGATTATTTAGTTTTTGCTTGTTGCTTCTTGTTGCTTCTTGACCCCTAAAGTCCCAAGGCCATTTTTTTGCCAAAACCAGTCAAAACTATCATTTTTACTACATTCACCTATGAAATAAATTTTTAAAATATTTTTTAGAATGTAACTGTAGGGTCTTGTTCTGCACTTGTCTTGGATCACGTGATAATTTTTTTGTGATGTTTGACCATATAGATTGAAAGATATTAAGGTAGGAGGCTCTAATGTTGGAGGGTCATTTAAACTGCTTATGTAGGCTCACCTGTAATGGACTTGAGGTGGTCTTCAAATGGACCTTTTACTGTCATTGAATGGATCAATAAAAAAAAATGTTATTTATTGTAAGAGCCAATCATTTGCTTTGCTTTCTCCATTTCTCTCTAAAAACTGTAAGTGAACGATTTATGGAAGACCTATGGTCAGAAATAGGGCCCTATGACTCATCTTGTTTGAAAATTCATAAGTAATTCAAAAATGCTTCAAAAAATACAAAACGACTTGAGTTACAATAAGAATCTATTTTTCTTTGTCTGAAAAATGAACTAAAAATAATCCCATACAAAAAATGACATGAAAAAGGCGAACCAGCCCTTAAGTGCACACTTTCAAAGCCTCCTACCTTAGCATTCAAAGTGAAAGAAAAAAAATTCTTTCAAGAAGTTGCTATGATTGCCCGCAAATAAGAAACTCCATAACTTTCATATCACTAATCCAAATGGAATGAATCAAAGCTTCCCATTTAGAAGAAAATATAATATACAAGAAAAAAAATATTAAAACTTTCATTTCAATTTTTTGTGAATTTTTTTTATTGCCCAGTCTCCCCCATTTTGAGGTTATTGTGACATAACTTTTGCTCCCGGGCACCAATTGAAATAAAAATTATGTTCTTGAAAAGCTCATAAATTTATCTATCTTATGAGAAATTTTCAAAAAATTCAGTAAAAATTGAGATCATAGGAACCTGCCCAAAATCCATTTTGTCCCCCGTAGGGACAATGAGACTTTAGAGGTTAAATTCTTGCTTCTTGTTTCCTTTTGTTGATTATTTGTTTTTTTCTTCTAGATTTTCCTTGTTGTATCTTAGCCCCTACAGTCCCAAGGCCATTTTTCTGTCAGAAACCACTCAAAATTGCCATTTCTGCTGCATTCATCCACAAAAACTGAAAAAAATATATTTTTAATCTATCCGTAGGAGTACTTCACTTGTCCAAGATCATGTAATAAAAATTTCATCAAGTTTGACCGTATGGATTGGAAGATATTAGCATTCAAAATTGGACAAAAAGTTTTTTTTAAGAACATGCTTAGATTGCCCCCAAAACAAGATTGTCCATAACTTTCTCATAACTAGTCCAAATGGAATGAATCAAAACTTCTGATGTAGACAAAAACATAATCTTTGAGAAAATAAATTTTGAAAAACTTATTTTGAATCTTTGCAATTTTTTTGTGCTGCCTGCCGACTTTAGTTCTAGGCTTTTTGTGGTATAACTTTTGTTCCTAGGCACCAATAGAAATAAAAATTATATTTCCATAAAGCTAATCAATTTTTTTATCTTATGAGAAAGTTTCAAAAAGTTCCACAAAAATTAAAGTCATAGGAACCTACCCGAAATTCAGTTTGTTTCTTGAGGGGACAACAAGGGAGACAATGGGACTTTAGGGGTGAACTTATGCTTCTTATTACTTCTTGTTGCATCTTAATTCTTGCTTCTAGTTTCTTCTTGTTGCATCTTAACCCCTAAATACCCAACAGATCATACATAGTCAATCTGAAATTTTAGGTTCATTTTGCAATGGGAGTTTTGACCGGTTTTAAAAGAAAATTGGGCAATTTTGAAGGTTAACTATTGGAAACTTTTATTTTTCACTGAAAAAGGTAAACATTTGGTTTTTGAGAGGTCTTCAAAGTCATATATGTCCATTAGTGGAAGAAAAAATATTGCTCATTTTACTTCATTTCTTGACTTCGAGCAAAGTTTGCCAATTTCACTTGATTTGGGATCTAAAAACTTGTACATATCCATTTGCTTTGAAAATGATCCCCATGGAAAGAACAAAGTGTTTTCATGATTTTCACCATTGAAAATTTAAACATGCAGGTATTGATTAATTTTGGAGTTATTTGCGATTTATACTTACCAAAAAACTGCATTTCAACAATTGCAAGGTCGATTGTGTAATGAATTTGATAGATTTTCATGTAAAATTAAGTTTTTTGAAAGTCCATTTTAGTGTGCTAACACAATTTGTAGTTGTTCATGTCACCTCCAATTCCATAAAAAAAAACTATGTGCAAATTTTTAAAACATTGTGGGGGAGGGACAACATACTAAAAATAAAAAATGTATATTTTTCTTGTTATAATTTCACAACTCCTAGGCAATTTTGCACTCAAAATTGGTAAGCAAATTAATAGGCAAGCTCTTTAAACATCTATGCGGTTAGATTTTGAAGAAAAAAACAATTTACTTTATTGGGGATAACTACAAGCCCATGCTCTTTTTTCATAGCCAAAACACACTTGAAAAGGCTTGGGCATTTAGGGGCTAACTTCTGCTACTTATTACTTCTTGTTGCATATTAGTTCTTGCTTCTTCTTACTTTTTGTTGTATCTTACCTCTTGCTTTTTGTTACTTCTTAGCACTTATTGCCTTTTGCTTTTTGCTCCCTCTATTACTATTGATATTCATTCTTCTTGTTTATTTGCAATAACTAGAGATATAGTGGTTATGACTTTTTCTTACCTTAAATCTTTGAAGTTGAGCTAGATTGCTTTAGTCCATCCTTTAAAAGTACGTAACTCAGAGTCATACTTTCAAACATATGACTAAATTCAATCCTAAAATTACTACTAACATTCTATATAAAATGCCATATCAACCAAAAATATGACTCACAAGAGTCATATTCCACATCATCATAAAATTTGACTTATAAGAGTCATATACCATATCAACTAAAATATGACTGTACAAAGTCATATGCCATGTAGGATTTCTTTTCTTTTCTCTAGGTAGCTCAAGAAAAAGTTAAGCCTCCAAAGATAGTCAACATATATGCCATGTAGCCAAAATATGGCTAATTATACCCTCCAATCTATATGACTAAAAATATGACTCATGTCCGAAGTGACTTGACAATAATGATTGGACCCAATCATATTGCAATTCATCTAAGGTGATTTCTACAAGAGTCATATTTTGAGATTTTACGACTCAATCACAAGTAGAAAATTATGTCCAAATCAACAAGAAAATCATCAAAAACTTGTTGATTTGAGTACTGCATTGACGGTTTTTACATTTTTTTGTTGATTTGAGCCTAAGCTAACACAATGGTTAACAAATTTTTGTTGATTTGAGCACAAGTTAACAAAATGGTTTAACAAATTTTTGTTCATGTGAATAGTGCAACAACCAAATCAACATGTTTTTGTTCAATGTTTTAGGGTTGTTTGGGGGTTGTTTGGGGGGTTGTTTGTAGTCATATTAATGCAGTCATATTTTGTAATAAAAAACATTGATTTTCTTATAGTGTAAGTTTTTCTCCCAGTTTTTCTTCTTTCTATTCCTCCTTCTTTTTCTTTCCTACTACTTCTTTCCCTTCTACTACTTTTCTATTCAATAATTGAAATTCTACTAGTTTACTTTGCAATAGCATATTTGTTTGGATTTCAAGATGAGCTTGAATAATGCAATTTTTTGTCTTCCTATGCAAAGTCAATAATTGTCTAATCTTGAAGTTGAGTGGCTAAGTTGTAATTCTTGATAGATTTCTTATAATCCTATCCTATTTGGGTCGTAGATGTATTTCATCCTCCAAATTGTGCACTCCTTGGTTCCACTATTTTTTCCTTTCTCTAATTTCTTCCCTTCTTATTTAGCATTTGTTCATGAATTTTGTGAGGATCAACTTGTAACCAAAAACTTAGAAGAATTGAAGACTCTTTGTGAGAGTAGGGGATGTCAAAACCTTTTATCTTCTAAAAAATTGGCTTGTTTTGAGTTTTTAAACTTGTGGACCACTAGATTAAGCTCTTGGACCATCGAAGCAGCTCTTAGACTACCTAATTCTTATGGCTGTGATATGTACTTGGAACCTCGAGATTTGTGGCTATTAGATGTGATCAAAGCCTTGGGCCCTCACAATTGTCAAATGTGATCGAAGTTGAGCCCTTGTGCCCATTAGATGTGATCAAAATTTGAGAATCCCAAGTTGTCGTGGCTATCAAAAGTGATCAGAGCTCGATTCTTCATGATGCAATTGGAACCCTAAGCCCTTGTGGTCGTTAGATGTGATCGGAACCTTTAGCCCTTGTGTTTGTTAAATGTGATTAGAAGTCAAGACCTTTGTCTTTCAGGTCCAACTATATTCTTTTATGGGTTGTCTGTTGGATTCGGGTTTTCCCAATTGGTTGTTAGTTTTCAATTTTAAGATTGAATTTTTGGACACTAAAATTGCCAATACATAATTGAATATTTGGAAACTAAATAGAAAAGGCTAGTGTGAATATTTGGAATATAAATTTGAAACTTAGAAAATAATATTTCTAACTAAGTGTTAAAGCTAACCTTGTCACTATTTTTTGAATTATACTTTTAAACTAATTGAAAGTTTTATTTTCTAATACTTGGATTCAATGCTTTGCCATGTTTTTGGTTCTAATACAAAGAATCTAAACACTTGAGTACAAGGGGCTTAAAGCTTTTCCATGATTTTACTTCTACAAAAGAAATATAAACACTTGGGTATAAGGAGTTCAAAGCTTTGCCGTCTAAAAGGAAGCTAAGAAAATAAGTACATGTTTTTGATAAGGTACAATTAGTACAAACTTATTAGTACAAAACACAAATTCTAGGGAATTTCACACTTAAGGGATTTCCACTTAGTAACATGAAATTTACAATTATACTCTAAAAGTCCCCCTAAGCAAAAGCGCCAACATACAAAGTGGGATAACTCTAGGATTAATACAACTTAAATAAACCAACTCAAAAACCAACAAGTTAGTGCAAACACCTTCAAATACAAGTGCAAATAGAACAAGATTTTAAGGGACCTCAATGTCCTTCAAAGAATGCTAAAAAATAACAACAATGGAGTAAAAATGCTCTAAAAAAATTTGTTTAGCACGTTGGCTTAAAAATGGCCAAAATCCACTAAAATAGACTCAATATAGTCAAAGTAACAACAAGGTGTGTTTTGAAAAGGGATTGAGTACCTTCATATATTTTTCTAAGGGCTCCCCTTCCTTCTCATATTCCTAATGGTAAACTTATCAATTCAAATTTTCATCTTAATTTTTAAATTTTTTACTTTTTACATTGGTCCTAAATTCTAATTTTTGGAAAAAGACTCCAAATCACAAACGGATTGTGCCATTGACTTTAAAAGACCATTTTTACTCTTGAATATTCTTTTTTCCTTTTCTATTACGACGAAAATCCATCAAAGTCTAGCACCAATTTAAAACTTAAACAAAGTAAAAACTCAACTATTGGAGTTTACCTTTTTTTTAAAAAGTAATGCAGTTAATACATCTCCTGAGCTCATTGTCATTGTGACACAATGTCACAATCAGCTCAATAAAATTAAAAAAATCATACCCTCCCCTCTTCCCTCTTGTAATTTTCAGAAAGCAATGTAATTGACAAACAATATGGGAAACAACATCCCGTATCTTGTACCCGTACTCATATTTGTATTTATATTCAGTATTGTGTCATATTTGTATTTGTATCCACATTTAGTATTCACTATGTATTCATATATGATATCGTATCCGTATCCAATATTCATTTTTGTATCCGTATCCATATTGATATTTGGATGGCTCAAATTAAATCTCATAAAATCAATGGCTTGTGATTTTTTGAGTAATCAATGGCGATTTCGAAGGTAAGCATTTTAAAAACAAACAATCAAAGGCCTTTAAATTTTTTGAGAGAGTGGGGGGGCAACTAATACCCTTGGCAGCCTCTTTTGGGTACATTGTAACTAGCCTATACTCTTTGGAAGGTACTAGGGAGTACAAAACGACCCCGCTTTTACCTAATTCTGGATTTTTATGCTTCTGAGATGTCGGTGAATTCCACAAATTATCTTAAATTTTGCTAAATTTAAATAAATTTGTTGGTTTGGATACTTCTAGATGTAGGAATGTCATGAAACTTCTTGGAGAGTGTTATTAGTATAAAAGAAGCTATAATATTTTTAGTGAAATTTTACTACAACGTCAATAATTTCTAAGAATTTCACATCATAGGTTTTAGCAATTGACCATCTGGAAGAGGATCTTCTACAAGTCAAAAAATTCCATAATTTTTTATTGAACCCTTCATGAAATTTCAAAAAATATATGCAATCTCATAATTTTACCTTACATATGTGAAGGAGGATAAAATCTCACTATCTCTTATAATTATTGGTGAACAAAGAAGGAATTTTGACAAATTTATTTTGTTGTTGAGTCACTAGTGTAATTCTAACCTTAGAACACCATACTTTGGTTGTAGATGTCCTTCACTAGTTCATATTAAGTTATATTACTTGTAGGCTAACAATTGGGGTTTTTTCTATTTTTGGGAATTGACATGAAAACTAAAACCTACCCTTATGAATTGACTTAGGGATCTCATAGGGGATCCTTTGAAACAATTTTAGCCAAAATGAGTCATATGCATGGTAACAGGTAGTTTGAGCACTATTCACTCAATATTCATAATTTCTACGACTTCTAGGTTTCTATCCCCTTCACATGTGGGATTTCGGATTATTTAGGAGTATAATTATATATTTTGGACCAAATACCATATTGGCATGTAACATTCCTAATTTGGTTCAACACTCTTTTTTGGACTTTTTGCATAATAAACTTAAATTAAATTGTAAAAACAAAAAATAAAAAACTATGAGTCTCAAATGACAAATTTGGAGCTTACACCTAGGCTAGTCACTTTCTTCTAAAAAGGTAAAGTCCAATAGTTGAGTTTTTACCTCATTTTAGTTTTAAGATGGCACTAAATTTCGGTGGTCTTTTTGCAATGGATAAAAGGTGGGATTTTGAAGATTAAAAATTGACTTTTGAAGTCAATGATACAATCTATTTGTGATTTGGTGTTTTTCTCCAAGAGTTAGAGTTTTGGACTAGTGTAGAAAGTAGAAAATCCAAAAAATTAGAATGAAAATCTAAAGTAATAGGATTATCATTAGGTGGAAGAGAAGAAGAGGAAAATGTATATAAGGACATCCTTCTCCCTCAAAAACCACCCCTTGTTGACATTTTATTCTGTTGAATTCATTATAGTAGATTTTTTGGCTTTTGAGCTAAAACTTGCCAAACAGTTGTTTTAAAGCAATTTTGCTCTAATGTTATTGTATTTTCAAGCAAGATTTTGAAGGACATTGGGGTCTCTTCAAATCTTGCATGTTGTTATAACAAGTCTATGTGAGGTTGTGCTCACGTGTTATACTAATGGGTTGGTATACTAACATTCCTTCTTGAAACTTATTCATCAACGCCCTTGTTTCCTTTAACATGACGAAGCTTTGACTTCTCTACAACCAAAATTCTCAATTTTCAATTAGAAATGCTTGTCCAGGCAAGGGGAGCCCTCAGGTGACCCAAAAAACTTTGAAATTCCATTAGGTGGCACAGGAATTCCCCTGCTGTTTGCCTTTTTTTGTAGGTTAGCCGGTTTCTCTTCTTTTTTGGTCCTTGTTCTGGTTTTGTTTCTACTCTATTCTCTTCATTTGTCCAGCCTCCGGGCTTGGCCGTTGTTTTGGTTCTTTTTTTAATGTAGTGGGTTTTCCGTTTGTTAAAAATAAAAATAAAAAACTTTGAAATTTCAATAGGAAGCCTATCCATCTAGCTAGGTCCCTTAGGTTGAGCAAATTCTGAATTTTTTTATAGAACGGGCTGGTCCAGCTAACTGGAAGCCCTCAGGTTGATGAAATTTTGAATTTTGAATATGAAGAGCTTGTCCAACCAGCTAAGTCCCTCGGATGGCCAAAAAAACTCTGAAATTTCAATAAGAAGGCTTTTTTAGCAAAGGGAAGCCCTTGGGTGATCCAAAAAACTCTGGAATTCCAATTAGGAAGGTCATGTCTAACAAAGGGAAGCCCTTAGTTGAACAAAAAACTTTAAAAATTCAATAGAAAGACCTGGCTAGGAGGGTTGCTATTTTGTGAGCATAGGAGTGTGAGTCTATGAGCCTAGAATACTACACACCTATGTTATAGGTGTATATGAAATAAAATCTTATATTATACGTGTTTATGATATATACACCATCTATAATGTGTGGTATCTATATTATAGGTACCTATATTGTAAGCTCAATGCTCACAAGCTCGCATTCTTGGGCTCACATACTAGCATTGTTGGTCTAGCTAGCTAGGAGCCTCAAAGGCCCTCCAAACTCTGAAATTTCAATTAGAAAGATTGGCTTAGAAGTGGACAAGCTCCTGATTAACCAAGAATCCTAAAATTTCAATAGGAGAGGTATATCTCGCTAGCTTGGATCTCTAGGTGGCCAAAAAACTTTGAATTTTCAATAGAAATGCCTATCCAAAGGTGACCCCCCCTTGCCAAAAAACTCTAAAATTTCAATAGGAGGGCATGTCTAGTGCAACTTTAAGAAACCCTTGGGTGACCAAATCTTGACATTGAAGTTCTTAAAACTTGATAGAAGGTTGAGGCTTCCCATCAATAATGGTTGTAATGGAGAGGAAGTAGTATACAAATTAGAATTGAAAGCTTAATAGATAGGATTTAGCTTGGATAAAACACATATTAGTGCATTGGCAAATAGGCTAAAAGATAAGTGTCTCAATAATTGACTTTTGGGCAAGGATGAGGTAAGTGCCTAATTCCACTATCTTTACTCTAAGTCTTTTGATTAGAAATCTTAAACCATAATCAAATGATAATTTAGATTCAGACCTTTAAACATAGTTTTTATTCTTGAGTTTAGTTTTAGATACTTATATAGGATTTCTAGATCTTTTCAAAAACAGAAGACACTTAGAAAATAAACTTGAAATGAGTAAGATAAGACCAGATGAGGTTTGGGAACAAGAAATGGATGAAACTTAGTGAAATTCATCCGAAAGAAACAAGAAAGAAAAATTAGTGAGTAGTGAAAATTCTAAGTCTTACAGTGTAACTAGAAGTTAATTTCAAGTTGTAGATTGAGTAGAAGTAATTAGCGGAAAAAGTTCAAAGTACCAATTAACCATCAAACTTCATCCACTCATACCTTTCACTAAGAAAGTTAAATTTGTAAACTGATAAAAAAAAGTCCAAAGTCTTTAGAATTAGATAGATGTTAATGTAGAATCTTTTGAAGACAACTAAGGAGAATTTAACATTTAAAATCATATAGAAGAAGATTATAGGAATTCAAACTTAGTTTGTAATTAAAAAATCCACCTTAAACTCCATAAGATAATGAAGGATGAAGTTTAGAATGGAGATTGGATGAACTTAGAAAGTTTTTATACATCTAAAGTCAAATTTAGAAAGTAGATTTTCCTTTTAAGAACATAGCCAAAATCCAAAGCCAAATTGAACCTTGAATGAAGTTAGAATTGCCCTTTCAAAGGTAAAATTTTATCCACCTATAAGTAGTTTGGATTCAGGTGAGTTTTACCATTTTAGAAATGACATGATTTGATCTACAACTTAGGATAGATAGACCTTATTTGTGAATTTTTTGCCTTAAAACCACAAAGTCCTTGATTGTCCAAAATTGCTTTATTTTGAAATGATTAGTTTGTTTCTCTTGCAATTTACATTAGTTAGGCATATAGAAAAATTCATTTTTTGGAAGGTACAATCGTCACACTTAGACATCCATGTAGGATATTTTGCAACTCAAAACTAAGAACTTTATTGAACTTGTTTAATACCAAGGAGTCACATACATGTAGTTTCCAGGACACACTTGAGTCTAAAGGAAATATTGAACACCCTACAAATAATCCCCTTAAATATAATTATTCTAAAATATTTCCAAAATAAGATTTTATAAAATTGATATTATTTCTAAAAAATTATAATTATTAGCTTTGAGGAATAAAATGCATGGTATAGGTTGGATTCATATAGTTTTCTAATTTTTCACCAATTCTCTCCCAAAATAATGAAAACATGGTTTCCAACAGATCCCCCACTAGTAGAAAGGAGGGATTAAAGCACAAAGGAATAGTGCCAAAACATGGTGCCCAAGGCCCATGTTGGTACTAGTTTGGTGCCAATTTGAACCTTGGGCACCATGTTCTTGACGTTATTTCTTGGTGCTTCAAGAGTAGTATTCTATTACTGCCCCATTTGCCTAGTTAAAACACTTTCAATGTCAATGGGACATATAACATCAAATTCTCTAAATTACTTGGGTGAAGCTGACATGGGTGAAGCCTTAGCCCCAAAAATCTACAAGGAATTCACATACTAAACTACCATGCAACTATCATTAGCAAGCTAAGTGGTGGTCTCCTATTGACACTCTAGTTTCCATTGTGATTTAGGTGGATTACTATAGATTGTCAAAAAGATTAAAATCATGATTAGAGACTTCAAATGGTTGAGATTGGATCATTGTAGTAGAGTCCAGGTCTCACAAAATGACTATTGCACAACAAAAAGTATAGAAGGATTGACCTAGTGGATTTGAAAAGAGTCATGCATGCTCTCACAGCCAAATTAGGTCTCATAGAATGACTATTGCACAACAAAAAGTATAGAAGGATTTGACCTAGTGGATTTGAAAAAAGTCATGCATGTTCTTACAGCCAAATGACTAAGATGTCTTTATGATTAACAAACCTTAAACTACTCTTTCGGTACAAGCTACTTATGATAAAACTAGAGGGAAGTTGTAGCTAGCCCATTGTCATAGTATTGTGTGAATAGATTAAAGCAACTCATGGTCTTCATTGAAGAAATATTTTGCATATAAATTTATATACCTTATCCCCCCTAAATCCTAAACTTATTCCTAAATTTCTTTCCTATTCTATAATTCCCACAATAACCTACAAACTACCATAGCTAGATTTGCCCTAATATAATTGATGGATAATCACTTCAAATGTCTTGAAACTTTGCTACATTGTAAATCAACTTGTCAAATAATCAATCGCCAATTTCACCTAAATCTAAGATAAATGCCAACTTTGATGGACATTTGCCTTCAACTAACTCTTTGTCAAGTCACAACCTCCCCAGTTGTATTTTGTGCATAACTTGTAACTCCCAAATCCATTGTAGCCAATTTTTTCACATAAGGTAGTAGATAAATTGAAAATATTATGTTCAAATTATATAAACATTGCTCTAGTGGTTTCAAAAGACCATTTTTAGTGCAAAAAACACCCCTCTCCGTTTTCCATCATGAAAAAGTCACAAAAAACTAATGCCAAGTTTAAATAGGATTGATGTAAAAATCCAACTATTGTTTTTTTACCTTTTTTGAAGAAATTGATTGGCCTAGGTTCTTTGGAAGGTGTATGGGAATAAAAAAAGACCCCAATTTGGCCTCGTTCATATTTTGTACACTCTTGGAATGCCAATAAACTCCACAAATATCTCCTCAATTTTGCCAAAATTGGAGAATCTTGCCAATTTTGGGTACTTGTCAATGTCAAAACATCTTGAAACTTTTGGGATGCATTTTTAGCATAAAAAATCTATATTCAAATTTTTAATGATATTTTAATGCTACATAGGGAATTTTTAGGAATTTTCCATTGTTGGTTTCAATGGCTGACCTGTCCAAAAGGGGATCTTTTAAAAGTCAAAAGATCTTGAGAATTTTTATGGAACCTCTCATGGAATCCCATAAAAGGATGTGCAAGCTCATATTTTTAATTTGCACATTTGAAAAAGGAGATAAAAATCATGTTATCCCTTCTAATTACCAATTATTACAAAATCTTTGACATGGAAATGAATATTGACAAACTAACTTTGTTGTTGGATTTCTGGTATGATTTTAACCGTATAATACTACACTTAAAGTCTAACAATTGAGATTTCTACTATTTCTCATAACAACTATTGTAAGAAACTGAAACCTATGTTTGGGAAATGACTTAGGGATCTCCGTGGGATTCCTTCACACTGTTTTAGCCAATATTTGTCACATGAGAGGTAGATTTAAGTATTTCAAAGTTCAAACGGTATTCACAAAATATACAATACTTATATTATTTATGGGTTTCTATCCCATATACATTCAGGATTTTAGATATTCTACTCTATTTTGAAACAAATACTATATTGATACAAAAGATGCCTATTTTAGTTCAACACTCATTTTTGGGATTTTGTCATATAAAACTTAACATAAACTGTGGAAAAAAAAAAATGCGTCCCAAGTGACGAATTGAAAAATCACATGGATCCAACTAGAAAATCTCTCATTTTAACTTGTTAAAGTACACCTTCCTAAATTGTTTGAGTAAACAACCTCACCAAGTGCAAGATCATAATGCTTGAATTTCATAAAGGAGTAATTTCAATTTTTTTTAAACAATAAACAACCTTCACCTTATGTTGGAATTGGAACTTCATTATTAAGATGAAGGTTGTTTACCATTTTCTAATAAACAACCTTCATCTTATGTTTTTATTTTTTTCCAAAAATATTGTGATTTATTGAAAATATTGAAAAGGACTTCAAGGTCTATTTTTGAATAGAGATTCTATAACTTGCTTGCAAACTAAAATTCTTCATACCTTTCATCCTGTTTATTAAAATAAAATAATTCAAAGGTCCTAAACTTGTATATAAATATAGAAAAACTAAATTAAATTCTTTATTCTTTAAAAATGAGATTTTTTCTAAGTTGCTTGAGATGCCAGTGTTGAAGAAAAAAAACTACATATCATACAAACAATTAAAAACCATGTATTCAAAATTTATGAACATTATTACTCCTTCAAACTATTTTTTGACCACAAGTTATGTGAAAATTTGAAAGAAAAAAAATGAAAATTATGTTCATAAATGGATGACCAAAAAAAAATCTATTTGGTTCTTTAGGAGTTAAAGAGATTATAGAATCCTTACATTAGAAGGAAAACAAGGCTATAAAAAGGTTGCCTTTCTTCATTCCTTATGTTCCGTGTGTTACCCATTTTATTTTTGCTATCCTTGAATCATTGGTAATAAACTCTAAAGGCTTTGTATGTTATTGATTTTTGGAATTAGGAAGTGTATTTTATACTATTAGAAGCTCATTTTGAAGGACATTTCAATGGTATATTATTTGTTGGATCGAAGAGATATTTCTCTTACAATATGCATTGATTATAAAACCCTTAGCAATAGACTTTGGCTTTATATGTTAACAATTTTTTTAATTAGTAGTCATACTTTATACCATTAAAAGAGTTTGTTGAAAAATGATATAATGCACATACATAAATTATGACCCCTTTCTAAAACCAAACCCTATAAATTATTGATTAAAATATGTTGTCTTTGTCAAGAAAACTTAGTGATTTTCAAAAAGATTCATCAAAAAATAAAGCAATTTAATGATAGGGACATACGCAATTGCAATTTGGATGCAATTTAGATTAGCCAAATTATTACATGATGAATTTGATGAATAATTGCTTCAATAATTTGCATTCAAATTTTCTATGTAAATATTATGCCTTGACAAGCAATTGATGTCCCTTGGCCAATTTGCCACTATGTCAATGTCTCAAGAACACAAATCTTTTTTAAGACCTCACCTTCTTTGTAGTGAAGGGATATTCTACTAAAAAGTGCCATCAATTTTATCGAAATTTTTTCTAGTTATTCTAATGTAGTTGTTTATTAATTCGAAGTATTTTCAATTTTCAATCGTCACATTTTTATATCATCTAATTTTGTATTTAATTAAAGAGGACTAAAGATTGGTTTATTTTATATGAGTGGGTACTAGAATATATTAATTTCTTTCAACCTAATATTCAAATCTAAACTTAAGATGGAATTAACCCTTTAGTGAAATAATTACTTTCATATTGATATTCCTCTTACTTCACTTGGAACAACCTAGACTTTTTTAGTTGGCCATGTAGTACCAAATGGTTTTATCTATTTTTTAAATGAAAAATCTGGACTAAAATCTTGATTTCTTATCACTAAATTTTTCATCCATTTTGAATGATATAGCATCCAATTCATTGCCTTTCATATAGTTTCAACTCCAAAAAATTATCATTTATCACCATTTTGGCTACATCCAAAAGCTTTAAAGAAATGATGTAGCACTACATAACTTAGTATATACAATTAATTTCAACTATGGTATAAAATTTATTCTTTCTACGTTTTCTTCCTAAATTCAAATCTTTTAAACATAAAAACTTGAGATCAACTTTAGATATACCTATAATTAATAATTTGAAAATCCATAGTTTATCTAAAAATTATAAGCTATTTCCTAAAGCACTTCATTGACCAAAATGAGGTTTGAGTATTTAAGTAGGCTCTAGTGACTTTGGATTTAATTTTCATATTTTTCTATAGTTTCTAATCATTGTCATATGTATGTCAAGTTCTATTTCTCGTAATTTTGATCAACATTGCAAACTCTTAAGTTTTTTTTTCATTTTCATAGCACACTTGAGCAATCTAGGCAATAAATATATTTTTAGATACTAAATTATTAAAATTTTGGATTATTTTATGTATGTATTTTGTGTGTGTATGGATAATTTTGAATCATTCTATTTTAATTGATGGAATGAAAGGTATGACAATATTCATTTTGTTAGTAATCATAGTCATAGTATCTTTAATATAAATTATAATTGAATCTCAGTCTTGAATTCAATTTTTTGTATTTTTCAGAAAAAATTTAACATAATGGGTGTAGATAAAAATAAATAAAAGCATCGGATGAATTACTTTGTTTCTTTCATTTTATTTTGTGTAAGGTTGGTAAGATGTCTCGTTGTACTCCCTTTGGTTATTGCACACATTACTATTGCTTACATTTACAATTTGTTTTTGCAATAGAATTGTAAATTAGAGGGTTTTTCACAAGTGTTTTGGTTTGCTCATTTTTTAATAAAAGAAAATGTTTTGTAGGAGGTCAATGCAAAATAATGTAGCTTTCCATTGTTGTGCCATTGGGGGACTATTTGCATCTATTTGGGTTCTTATGTTGTTTTTGTAACTTCTTAGGTTGTAATGGTAATCTAAAAGCATCCCTCAAGATTGTAAAATAACGAATGAACCTTTGTCGTATGTTGAAACCATATGGTAGTATTCCTTGGAATTATAAAATATTGACTTATCAATCCAATTCCACAATAAAGTTGGTATAATGCCATTCCTTAATAGTTTTCACTAAATTAAGATAGAAGACAAGAAGAAGGCACAATTGGGTCTACAAATAGTATTTTAAATTTTGGAGTGTTTTTGGGTCTATATTTATTTATTGCAACTATCATTTTCATTAATTGCAACTAAATATAATAATAGTTATTAAATTTATATTATTAATTTTAATTTATTGGCAACTAAATGATGGTTTTTATGACACTTTAGCTTGCATTATTTGAACATTGTATGAATAAGTTATGAATTTTCAAAGTATTATCTCTAGGTGTATCCAAAACCAACATTTGACTTGTAGGGCAACCTTAGTGGGACCTATAAATAGGCCTACCAAACATATCTTTATCTTTTTATTGCTTTATAATTAGAACTTGAAATTTTTGTCATTGGAAATGCATTCAAAACTATTTTGAATAGGTACTAGAAATTTCAAATTTAGACATTGGACGATGAAAACAAACTATTTCAAAAACTTATCAAAAGACAAAATTAATAGAGGTGTTGGCAAAATTTGGCAAACATCATAGCATATTGGAGTTCAATTGACCAAATTTTGTATTGGCAAGTGTGTTTTGCCAACACCTCTATAAATTTTGTCTTTTTGCAAGTTTTTGAAATGGTTTATTTTCATTGTCCAAAGTTGAAGTTCAAAATTTCTTGTACCTATTCAAAGTAATTTTGAATGCACTTTCAATGATAGAAATTTCAAGTTCCAATTACAAAGCAATGAAAAGTTAGAGTTATATTTGTTGATGTAAAATACCAAACTATTGTGGGCACCATTAGGCTACCATATTTTGGTTGTATATATCTCATGTAATCAATATCTACTTTTTTTTACAATCTTTGGTCTAGATGTAGGTGTTGCAATTTGGGCAACATTGATTATGGATGTACAATCCTTACCTTAACCTTGTAACATGTAAGCACATGAGTTGACACTCTCTTGGTTATCTTGTCTTATAAAAAATCAGGTCTTGGTGTTGTATTGGACATTTGATGTCGCATATTGTATTAGACAAGTGTCAAGTATGTGTGATATTTTTGTCTAATAAAGCCATGTTCAATAATTGGAACAATTTGAAATCATATTTTAATTATGACCTTAATTAGTGTTTATTAAATTGAGACTTCTCAATATTAAAATGAGACTTTAATATGTCAAAATTATAAATGGAGAATAATTTCTTTGAAAATCAACCTTAAAGTTAACTTTACAAGACGTCTTCAACATCATGTACATTCACTCCACTCTAAACAAGTTAAGATAATGTATAGATGGCAAGTGGTTGAAGATTGCAATGAGGTATATCTCCTAGTAGTATTGATAATTGTTAGCAATAGATAAAACTTGTTGGGTTTTTGGAAGACATTAACCGTCTTGTTTATCAAAATTGACTCAGAAATTGACAAGAATTTGACAGACACTGCAATATTGACCGCATTAACAGGGTTCCAACTTCCAAAAGTTGTGTGGTCATTTTGGACACTTTTCTGTCAAAAATTTAGTCAATTAGGGCCCATTTCCCTTGTAGTGTGTTATCATATTGTTGACTAAGAGCGTTTCAATATCCACCCTAGGTATTAAATGAGCACAACCAAGTTTTTGAGTTTGGTTTGTAGAATATCCTACTTGTGTACCTAGGTGTGGTCTATTGTGCCTTCCAAACATTGAATCTTTCTACGTACCTAATTGATGTAAATTACAAAAGAAACAACTACAAACTTCAAAATACAACAAATTTTTGCCCAATAACCAAACTAAGCAAGGACTTTATGTTTTTGAGACAATTAGTTCACCAAAAAAAAGATATTTATCCTAAATTTTAGAACAAACCATTCCATTTCCAAAATGTTAAAATTCAACTTAATCAAAGTCTTCTAGAAGAAATTATGGTTGGATGAAATTTAGCCTCTGGAAAGGTAGTTCAAACTTCAATAACAATTTTCTATAAACTCTAGATGTCTAATGAACTTTGGATTTTGGCTATGGTTTTTGGATCATGTTATCATGTAGTTGAAAATTGAATATGGATCTTTTGAAGCCAATAGTGCAATCCATTTTTTATTTGAGGCTTTTCTCCAAAAGTTAGGAAAAATTCAACAATGTTTTTGACTTTGTATTAGTAATTAACGATGATTAGCGTTAATTCTAGAAATATGTATAGGTTAAAACAAGGAGAGTGAGGCTTTGGAAAGAGTATGAAAGGCCTTCTCTCCTATAAGTATCTTGGAGCTCTTTTTGAAGGACATGGATGTGAGCATTTTCATCTCCATCCTTGAGATGGAACGAGCACAACCATATTCTTGATTTTGATTTATAAAACTTTCCAAAGCAGGTGTCTAAGCATGGTCCACTATGCCTTTAAAGCAATGTATCTTTCTAACTTTCTAGATGGTTTAAACTACAAGAAAAAACAAATAAAACTTCAAAATATAACAAACTTTGGCCATATCAATCAAACATAACTAAGACTCCATTTTTTTTATATAAAAATTCCAAAACTCCGTAGTTATCTAACCTAAGTTAAAGATCAGAGTTTGCCATTTTTGAAATGGTAAAATTCATTCCATTTGAAGTTTCTTAGTAGAAGTTATGACCATATGAAGTTTGACCTTAAAAGAGGTAGTTCAAACTTCATCTATGGATTTCTATTGATTGTTGGACTCTAATTGACTTTTGATTTTGGATATGACTTTTGATTTTAAATCTATTGTCTAAGTTTCAAATTAGACTTAGAATGAATGAAGAACATGGTTGTTCTGGAAGACATCGCGACAACCTGACAGCCAAACGTCAGACAATGTCTAATAGAGCCCTTGTGACATCCAACAGGTCAACTTTAACCTCTTAAGTCCCAAGGCCATTTTTTTTTGTCAAAAACCAGTCAAAACTGCCATTTCTACTACGTTTGTCCAAAAAAACAAAAGAAATACTTTTTTTGGAATTGAATTTTAGGATCTTAAACTTTACTTGTTTGAGATTATGTGGTAAGAATTTCATGAAGTTTGACCGTACAAATTGAGAGATAGGAGCATTCAAAGTTGAAAAAACAAGTTTTTTTGAACACTAGACTGCAATTTTAGATGACTTTGATTTCTATTTGTGGAAAAAACGTGCACTATGGAATTTGAATTAAAAATTTATTGTGTTGAAGAATTGAGTTGGGAGTCTAGGAAAAAAATTTCAAAAAATAACAACTAGATTTTCATACTTCAAAAAATTGTCAAGTAGAAGTAGGTCCAAGATTGAAAGAAAAACTAAATTGTTAATAGCTCTTAGATGGGATTGAAATACAATAATCCCAACAGTGAGATTGTTCTAGCAAGAAAATTTAACCTTTTCAAAAAAAAAAGTTGAAAAAATTTGAAAATTGCATTCTAAAATGAATCCTATAAGTTATTTTTTCAAAAAAATGCTTAGATTGCCCAAAAAATAAGATTGTTGATAACTTTTACATCACTAATCAAAATGGAATGAATCAAAGCTTCAAATGTAGACAAAAATATAATCTTTGAGAAAAAAAAAAAAACTTAATTATTTTGAATTTTTGCAATTTCTTTTGTGTTGCCCGCTGAGTTCAGTTCTAGGCTTTTTGTGGTATAACTTTTGCTAATGGGCACCAATTGAAATAAAAATTATATTCCCACAAAGCTTATCAAATTTTCTATCTTCAAAAAAAGTTTCAAAAAATTAGGGTAAAATTTTAGCCCATAGGAACCTGCCCGAATTCCAAATTGTCCCTCGAGGGGACAATGGGACTTTAGGGGTTAAGGTTGACTTTCAAATAAATGACTCTATTCCCGCTAACTTGACATATTCAAATCTCACTTTAGTAAAGTATATCAATTTGATAAACACATTACATTCTAAATTTAAGTTCATAATTATAATGAGATTTAAAATTATCTAAGTAGGTGATTGATGACCTTATTAGATGCTTATAGACATGCTTATTTGACACATTGTCCATTAAACTCGCGATGACAGACGTCCAACACGTCACCAAAACCCAAGACTATGTCAAACAAGACAATCTTGATGAAGAGTACCCATTTTCATCCAATTTTAACACTAAATTTCATCCTTTTTTATCTTGTTGAGTTTAACTCGGTCTTTGAATTATAAACTAGATCAAAAAACCTATAAACTTCTTTTAGATGATTCTAATTCCTAATTATTGCTTAATTGTCTTCAAAATGGATTTGAAATTGCTATCTACCTAATTCTTAAGACTCTAGACCTCTTTTGCTAAGTTATTATTATTGTATTTTTAGTATTTTTCCTTGTAGAAAATAAAATTACCTATTCAGATTACTAAGATACTTAGAGTTTGGACTTTCTCAGTGAAAGTTATAGACGGGTGAAGTTTCATCACTATTTGGAACTTCAAAACTTCATCTACTAATTTCTAGTGATTTATAACTTGAAATCCACTTTTATTTGGACTTTTGGACTTTGAATTTAAACTAAATGTTAAGTTTACAATTCTACCTTCTTTGGATGGACTTAATAATTTTCATCCATTCTTACTACCAAACTTCATCCATTTGTATCTTCTTTGTTTTTTTTATCTATTTTTTAAGTTTAATATATTTTTGGAAATCTCTAAAATTCTCTGCAAGGAATTTAAACTAAAATTGAAGTAAGAGCTACTCCTAAAGGTTTTAGTCGTGATTGTATCTTCTACTATTTATTTTGAATTTTAAACCAAAAGACATTGATGAGAATAGGAGATTTAGGTACTTACCTTAGAGTTGACATTATCCAGAAGGTTTTTGAAGATGCCTTGGCGCCCCCATTGTTCTCCATATTGTCTTTTTTTGTATCTTGCTCACCGATTAATTTGGAAATTTGTAATATAAGCTGTGGAATTGAATTTGAATCCAACTTCCTACTTTCCTTTTTAAGTTTCTTCTACTTCATCTTTTCTTTCTAGAACTTGAATTATTGCCAAAATCAACAGTTGATTTTGCCAAGGAAACAATTACTCAAATCCAATCATTTAAGACTCAAATAGGAGACACAAATCTTAAATTATTGGATTTAAATCGACTCAAATAGGAGACACAAATCTTAAATTATTGGATGAATCAAAAACCCTATCATGAGTTTGCACATGTTCAACACTTCATCTTTTCCTGTTCCCGTTCACTATTTTAACTTTATATATGGGGTGTGGTACTCTTTTGATTTTTTCCTTTTCTTTAAATTTTCTACACCACTTTGCAATTAAAACTATACCACTCTCTTCTCTCACCCCGTTCTCTTCTCCTTTTATCTTCCCCACTTTTTTTTTTACAAAATAACACTAGATAGCCTTTAACATTCCAATTGAATTCAACCTTGGCTTTCCTGAATAAATACAGCCCTAGCACCCAACTATAGGTATTTGGCCTTACAAGCCAATGAACATTGCTAAACTGGATCCACCCCTATTCAATCCCACCTTACTCGGTTCTGTCGGCATGTGTATTAGTTATTAGAGTTGGTAGGTTGGTATTGGCACTAGGGGTTAGTTTTGGAATTAAAAGGTTGGAAATTGAAACTAAGGGGTTGAGTTGAAACTAAGGGTTTTGAAACATGAAAATAGGAGGGTAGAATTGAAATTAAGGGGGGTGGAATTGGAAACTAGAGGGTTGAATTTTTTATGCTAACTATGAGCGTTTTCATGTCTACCTTTGAGATGGAACCAACATAACCGAGTTCTTAATTTTGTTTTGTAAAATATCCTCTAGCAAAAGCCTAAGTATAGTATATTGTGCCTTCTAAGGAATGGATCTTTCTAACTTCTTATTTGGTTTCAATTAAAAATAAAAAAATAAAAAGGCGAGCAATAACATTGTTAACATATTTGTTGTAATGGAAAGCCTTGGTAAATTTGTTACCAAGGCACAAAAGGATATATTGTCATGGATAGATTATTTGAAAAGGATATCGTGATTGCTCTAAGAGTCACAATTAGATGCTACTACACTTCAAAACAAGCAAACTTGGCCAAATGGATGGAACCAATTAGAGCCTCTGTGTTTTTGATGGAAAGAATCTATAGTCCAAAGTTATCTATCTTAAATCATATATCAAAATTTTCCATTTCCGAATTGGTAAAATTCATCCCATTTGGAGTTTCCTACAAGAAGTTATAGGTGGACGAAGTTTAGCCTCAAAAGAACCAATTCAAACTTCATCCACAGATTTCTTTCAATTTGTAAACCCAAATTGACTTCTTATTTTTTGGAGAGATTAAAATTAAATCTACTCATTAATTTTCAAGTTTGACTTTGAATGGATGAAGAATCCCTACTTTCATTTAATCTCAACATCTTCTATTATCTTCTTGAGTTTAATTCGGTTTTCTAATTATAAATTAGTTCTAGAATCCCCTAAACTTCTTCTAGGTGATGCTAAATTCTAAATATTGCTTAGTTGACTTCAAATTAAAGATTTCAAATTGTTATTCACCCAATTCTTCATGCTTTAAACTTCTTTTATCAATTTTTTTTTAGAACTTTAGTATTTTTTTCCTTTTAGGAACAAAAATTGAAATTCCAAAATGCTTAGACACTTAGAATTTGGATATTCCTAGTGGAAGTTGTGGGTGGATGAAGTTTGACCACTAATTGATACTTCAAACCTTCATCCACTATTTCCTTCTAATCTATAGCTTAAAATTAACTTTTATATAGAATTCTAGACTTTGTATTTAGACTAAATGCCTAGTTTTCAATTTTACCTTTTTTCGATGAACTTTATTGTTTTTCATCCACTTTGACTATCAAACTTCATCCATTAATATCTCCTTTTAAAAAAATCTATTTTTTAAGTTTCATATGTTTTTGGAAAGCTATATAAATACTCCACAAGGATTTGAATAAAAACTTCAAATAAAAACTTTTTGTAGAGGTTTGAATTAAGAGTACAACTTCTATTAAGCATTTAAAATAATCAAAAGATGAAGTTCATTTAGGCACTTACCTCAAAGTTAACCTCATCCAAGAGGTATTCAAAGATGTCTTTAGCACCACAATCATTTTCCATCTTGTAATTTTTTTTATAAATTGCTCACTATTTAAGGTAGAATTTTAATACAAGTAGTAGAACCAAGTTCAATCTAATTTCCTTCTAAGTTTTTTCTACTCCCTTCCTTCTAGTTTTCTTTCTTTTTCCTTACTAATTCATCTTTTCATTTTTCCTTGTATTTCTTTTACTTTCAATTATTGAAGTCTCCTAATTGACTTGGACAAAGGTCACTTATTCGTTCTAAAGTCAAACCCATTAATTCTAGCATTCTATCTCTTTCTTTTGGCTCAAAAATCCTATCCCAGTTTCTATAGGTGTAATTGATAGACCTTCTCTTAGATTTCCACTAATCCTATCTATTGTGATACTTTCCCAATTCTATATCACCTTTTCATTTCCTTCAATTCTTACTTTTCTAGTTTTTGTAGCTTCCTTCCTTTCTTTGCTTGACTACTTGATTTTTGCCTTGTTTTTGTAATGAGATTAGCTAGCCCTTGAACTCCTAGATCCTAGCTTTGCCCAAACAAACCCTTGCCTTGCTTAATCAAACCCTAGTTTTGAAACAGCCCTTGTCCTTCACTGGATAAGCCTAACCCCAAAGCTTGAACAAACCATTGTCCTTGTTCAGACAGGCTCCAGGGTGGCGGCAACCTTAGCTGGCGTAGCGAAGCCCCTAGCCTACTACATGAGGTCCCTCTTTTGATGTTATGTTGTTCTTGGCTAAAAAAATGGGTTTGATTAACTGTTCTACTTGGATACTTGTTGCTCTACCTTGGACACTAATAGCTCTATTTGAAATATTGGTTCCTCTAACTCATCTATTTCAAAAGTGTACTTACCATTTTAACACAAGAAGATGGTTCTCCTCACACAAATGCTATTTCTTTGATGTCTTTACCTTTCTTTGATGTCTTTACCACTAAGGTATTGAGTTATATGTGGATACTAAGGTTATTGGGATGTGTTAGTCTTTGTCTAAAGAGTTTGAAACTTACCACATTGTGGAAAAATAAATAAAAATTAACACCTCTAGCATTCAAAACTTTGCCATACTTAAGATTCTAACACAAAACTAAGGATTTTTACACATATATGAATTAAAACTTTGCCATATTTTAGGAACAAGATAAAACACTAGACCGATTTTGACAAGGCAAGTTAGTAGAGTGTTGGTACAACCACTAAAATTTCACATGAACATAAACTTTGGTTAGTACAAGACAATTACACAAATTCTAGGGGAAGTCTCAAGGATTTTCTACCAAAAGAGTTTGTAAACAAGCACTAGAGGGCCTCTACAAGCAGCAATGCCAAGGTACGGAGTGGGCTCATCTCTAGAGTTAGTACAAGGCAAGTATGAACACTACAAGAAAAAAGGATGCTTTAAGTATAGTCTTAGTAGTATAGTTCTATAATTTATGACCTTTTAGAAGATTTTTAGTCAAATTTTACTACAAGTTGCATGTGCTTTTATGTAGACAAGCAATGAGTCATGAGGTGACTTCTCTAGATAAGGTAACCTAATTGTTAAGGTAACCTAATTGTTAAGGTAACCTAATTGTTAAGGTAACCTAATGTTAACCCCTCAGACCAGTCTTTCATTATGCTTTCACCAAAAATGCCCCAAAACAGCCAATTCTAGTACAAGTACTACATTTTAGAAAAAGAAAAAAGAAATTGGACATATATAAGCATGGGATCTTATAATACGCTAGTTTGAGAAGATGTGGAAATTTTTTTCAGAAATTTCCACCATGTAGATTGCAAGATATTAGCATTTGAAGTGACAAAAATCCTTTGGAGGGCCTTCTAAAAAACAAGGCATCTGCACTTCACAAGGTCACATTTGTATGAAAAACTGTCTCAAATGGTAGTGCTTCTTTGGATTCATTTTTCAAGTCTAGTTGTCTACATGCTTGAAAATTTTCACATCATTTAGATTTGTACAACATATAGGAAAAAAATAATAAGTAGATAGAAGTAGAAAATGATTCAAAATACTAAATTGTTAAGAATTTAGTTATAGAATTGAAAAATACCAATCCTAATGGTTGAAATGTTGTAATAAAGAATCTGCATCCTATGATTTTGTTTTTTTCAAAAAATATTGAAAATTGAGTTAAATATAGAACCTCAAAGTTTTTTTTAGAGTAGGGAATCCATAAATGCCTGCAAACTAAAACTCCTCATAACTTTCATCTCATTAATGAAAATGTAATGTTTCAAAGTTTACGATATATATATAAATTTAGAAGTATTCTTTGTCCCCATATTGTGTGAAAATTTGAAAGAAAAAAATAAAATTTCCATTCATAGTGAGCTTTTGAAAAGTTCTATATTGCCTAAAAGTTCAGCTTGGTCCTTTAGGGTTAAGGCAACCTAATTTCACTATTTTGTGTAGTTTAGAAGTTCAATTTCTTTTTGTAACCTATCTAATTAGGCAGTATCGTGATACACCAAAATCCAATAAACTCAATAGAAATGAATATTAGAAGTTAGTCACAAACTCACAATTATGATCCAGAAGATGGGACCATAGTGTTTACAGCATTAGAGGTAAGTTATATGCTTGAACTTGTTCTTTGATGTTTAAACTATTTGTAGAATTTGAAAATAGAATTAGGAGTCAAACAATTAAATCAAATCTTTAAATGTTTGTTAGAGTTCAACTTTGAATTTAGAATAAAATGGTAATTTCTAGAGTTTTTTAAAAACATACTAAACTTTGAAAATGGATAAAAATTAAAGAAGTTATGCTTGGATGAAATTTAGTATTATAATTGTAGTCAGGCTAATTTTTGAGGCCAATGTTTGGTAATGCAAATTCCTATTTGGAGTTGCAGCTTGCAAATTTAGGATGTTAAACTGCATAATACTAGTCCAAATTGGTGCTTTGGGCTAAATATAGTGGAAAAAGGGCTAGTGGATATGTAGTTGAGTTGGATTCCAAGTGGGTAGTTCAATTGTGTTGGATTCTGATCATTGTGAGCCAATTTGGTGGAGTTGAAGAAGTGCCTAGTGGGGTATTTAGCCCTCTCTCCCAATTTGGATTTTCACCTAGTGTTGAGTTGAGCCCACTGCGAGTCCATCCCTATAAAGGTTGAATTTCTTTTATTTATTTTTGGCAATTAATATAGTTCAATGGTTAAATTGCTTAATTGGAGTATGTGAATATCTTTGTGATTTTATGTGTTATGCTTGAATGTATTCAAAAGTGTATTGTTTGGTTTTTGTCTAGTGTTGTATGCATGATAATCCAAATGGAAAATTGATGTAATTATGTACCTAATTGGCATGTTATTCAATTTTGAATCTAGTATTGGTTGTGTCGTTGTAGTCAGTTTAATAGTTGAGTTTAATATGTGAGAAAATTGAATGCCTAATTGGTATTATTAATGGTGTGTTGGATTGAATTGGATTGAATTTGGAATTGGGTTGAAGACATGAGATTGGTTTAGGTTGATTCAAATTCAAATTAATCTCCCTACTTAAATGTTTCCCTTAGATCGAACTTAATATACTATATGGGTAGTTACCTAATTGGCAACCAAACCCTTGTCTACATTTGGCGCCGCTGCCGGGGAAACAATCAAGTAGGTGAGGTTTGAATTTGTGCTTATTGAATTCAACAATTAGCATAATGATGCTTTGCAATGTAAAATCCATTGTATATGTAATGAAATATGCTATGTCCAGAGGAGATAGTACAAAAGAGAGCCAAAAAATAGATAGATTTAACTACAATTAGATCAATTTGTAAACGAATTTAGATTAGTATGATACTCTTATTCACATGCTAAAATGGAAAAAAATTAAAATTCTTTTCTTTTAAGAGAAAGGTATGAATATGTAAACAATAATTATAAATGTCAAATTCAAAGTCTTGAAGAAGAAAATAAAAATCTATGGGGTGAAAATGAGAATCTAAAATATAATATCATAGCCTCCAACAATCTGAGATATTTGAATCTTGATTTAATTAGTTTTTCTTTTGAAGACCAAAGTTTTGGCTGACAATTGGGACAAATTGGGCAGAACTTCTAACTTTGGGAGATTTCTTAGGTATTTAGGATCTAAAACAATACAAGTTTGTCTATTGCTTGGAAGGCACAATAAGATAATATTTAGGCACTCATTAGGAATTCTACATAACCTCTAAATAACAATTGCCTACTCATTGAATGGACAATTGAGAAATTTGGGTAGGTTTGTATAAAGTCAATTTTGGTCAAATGTTCACAAAATTTTGACACAAGGTGTAAACATGTATCCTCACAGTAGGAATATAATTTATTTTTTGATCAAGTACTTGCATAAAAGTTATGCTACCTTGAACTTTTTTTTATTAGTTAGCATGTGCAAAACTCTTCTTTTACTTCTAAAATTTGGTAGGTGTATAATTTACATGATACAAGATGAAAATGTACAAGAAAACCATGCATAGTGTAATACTCTCATTCTAGGAGGAGTTAAGGTAAACCAACCCATGACAAGCAAACCACCCAATACAAACACTTAGAAAACCACCCATTATAGTTTTACATCAAAGCATGATAGACTTTGGCTAATAAATGAGATTAAGACTTCATGAGGTTGGTTAGTGGCCAAAATCAATGCCTTGGATGATGGTGATGGAATTATCAATGACTACTTTAGGAACTTCTACCTTTCTAGTGTAAGTTCATTACAAGATCTAACTTTTTTAATCCTTTGTGTCATGGCCATGTTAGGAAATATTGCTATTGCTTTAGGTTGTAAGATGACCATTATGGGTACAGTTTTTGGTGGTTTGGGGGTAGTCTAGAGACTATTTTAGACTAATTAGTTGGCACACTTCAAACATTCACGACAAATTTAGACTTTATAAAAAATAAATTCAACTGCTCTCTCTATTTCTCATATTTGTCTTCATATAGAAAAAAAAAATTCAAAAATGTCAATAAGGCAAACCAGTCATTGTGCTTGTCATAGGCTAGTTTACCTCCAACTTTGTTGGCCCTATTGGACAAGATTAAAAGAAAAAAAAAATCTTCCAACTTGAAACGTTATAATCTTTCAATCCATGGAGTCAAAGTTTCTGAAAAAAATTCCGCATGTTCCCATAGTACTCTAGTACAAACTCGTGTGGTTGAATTTCGAATAAAACTTTTTTTTTCTTCATTTTTTTCCCACTGCCCTGTAAAGTGACAATTTTTCTCAATTTCTGCCCAAAATATGCCTCAAGCCCTTAGGGAGAAGTGCAAATGTTCATCCTTGAAATTTTGTGTGAAACTCAAATAAGACAGATCTTGCAGAGTAGTTTGACCTCTAATGAGTGCTCTCAGATTGTTTTTTTAAGCAAATGATTTACATAGTACCCCAAAAGATGATTTCCACTGTGACCACTGACCAGTCCGACATTCCAGGGTAAATCAATGTGAATGCACTTGTGATGCATTCAGTGCCTTTACACAACATAGTCAAATCCAGTTATTACATGTGAGCATACACTAAGTTATCTATGATATTTTGAAGGATTTACCGTACTGGAAGAGGGATGTATTGATCAAAATTAAGTCATAGCCACTAAGCTTATGCCACCAGCTCACCACATAATTGTCTACTTAAACCTAGAATTGTACTACTCATCAGATTTCACAAAATTTGAAAAACAGCCATGGTCCCATTCAATACCTTACTTCACGTAATCAAGTTGCTATGATAACATTTTGAAAGCAGGGCTAAGGATTCATCACCCCTGGAAAGCTCCATAGCAACAATGTAGTTGTGTGATGTGAGGCAGTTTTTTTGTTTTTTTGGAAAAGAACGGTGACCATTAAGAGAGAAAAAATCCAAAGGGGAAAAACAATCAATCTCAATGGGCCTGCATAACCTAGGTGTGATGTGAGGCAGTTACTACCTCTTTTGAGTACATTGTAGGAAGACATAGTAGTCTATATTTAGATTTTATGATATCAAATTTGGGTCAAGGGATTCTAAATTAGGTCCTACTCTCACTTGGTTCCAAGTCCCGATTCTTGAAGTCCTCATTCAAAATCAAATTTTCTTGGGTTGTGGAGGTGAATAAAAAGATGATATGTAGGATTTGAAGCTTCACAATGTCAAGACTCAAGTTCCAACTTTGAGTCATAAGTTTTCTCATGTGTTATATTATATGGCAAATATATCTCCAAGAATGGATCAAGAAGTCAAAGTATTCATTTTTGGACACTATGTGCATTTAATTTGCAATGCATTGATTCTTAGATAAAATGAAAGAGGATGTTTAATTTAGTAATCTTCTTCTTATGTTATATACAAAACAAGAGTTGGGACTCAAAGCTTGGGTTGGGTCTCCATTTTTGCTACACCCAACTCATTCCCCAAATTCTACTTTCTTTGTGCCAAAAAGTCCCAACATTGCATCAATGTGACCATTTTTGAGTGCACCAAGCTTTAGGACTTGGGACTTAATATTCCTAAGTGGCTTATTGGCCCAAAGTTCTGATTTCAACTCTTCACCAATCAAATTTTGACGAAATCATGGAACTTGGGATGTAGTGAGAACCAATCTTTATTTTAGAACAATTCATCATATGATTGGGAACCATTTGATAGTCAAGCAACCACACCAAATAAGGGTAGTATTGGTATAATTGGCTAACACTTCTAATTTTAAAAATAAGCATGTGGTAGATACTTTAAAAGATCATCAATTGCATTTGACAATCTTAAATTATTAAAAATGTTCCTATTATATATAATATCTCCCTTCATGAGATTGGAAGAAAATTGCTTTTAAAGAGTCTAAAGGATCATTTACAATACTCGAGGTTAGTTGAAGAGAATCACTTCTTTTGTTGTGGCATATACTTGAATATTTTTTTTCATTGTTTATAGTGAACAACTCTTTCTAGTCATAGTCTACTACAATATAAATGAATTTCTTAGAATATTGTTGTTTATGCTTCTTATTTATGCTATTAGCTTCTAAATAAAGAAAATTCACTTATGCTTTCACTTCTCGGGGGAGTCACTCAATGTATTCTTTGGATCATGTGTGAACAAAATCTTTGACCCCCTATCCTACATGGTAAAAAATCATTTAGATAGTTTGAAAAAAATATGGTATGTTTTACTATGTTGGAAGTTCATATTGTGAATTTTTGAAAATTTTCCTTATTTGAAATAATTACTTACAAATTTTATAAGAAAATAAATACACTAAATCGTTGGAAAAAAATTTTGACCCCCTATTTTATATGGTAAATAATAATTTTAAAATAATTTTAAAATTGAAAATAAATATATTCTTGGTTAAAGTTTATGCATACCAAAGTTGGATACAATTGTCAGTCAAATGCAATCTTGATAAATATTTGAAGTGAAAATACAACCATTTTAGTGCAATCTTCAATTGTGCATATGAATATCTTGTTGAATTCAATTTTGCGTTTGGATATCTTGTTGAATTCAATTGAATCCAAATTTGTTTCACATAAAAGATATATTGATTATGTAACAACATCCAAAAATTTGAAGGTAAATAAAAAATTATTAAAAACTAAATAGGGATAGAAAATTTACTTGATTGCACATGATGTCCAAAGAATACATCGAGTGCCCCCCCCCCCCGTTTCACTTTCACCTGTAGTCAAGGCAAAAAAATAGGGCACTTGAAATAGTGAAGAATTTATTTGCCCTACTTCTACTTTCACCCGATATAAATGATCTTTGAGTTTTTTACATCTTGAAAAACAAATGATGACTCACCTAAATTCTTTATGAATAGTGCAAATGTAAAGAACTTCACAACTAAACCAAAATTTTCCACATAAATTCTCTTCTAAATGATGTTTCATTTATTGATTATAGAGTATACATTCTCCATCTTACCCCCCTAAAGGACCAACCGATGTTTAGAGGCCCAAAACTACCTCAAAATACTCGTCTCCAAAGCAAGGTCAAAATCTTCACCAATATTTATTTTTTAACAAATCCAATTGTAGGCTCATTTGTTTGACTTGTTCAAGTATATTGTCCCAAAATTTTAGAGTGAATAACTCCATTGATTGTAATTTCAATGTGCCTAAAGGCTTCAAAATGTAGTTTTTTTTTGCCCTTCTAAAGGTGAAGTTTTGTCTTTCAACATTTTTAGGAAAAAACTTACATGTCTTATTGTTTAGTCACTTTGTTGTAAAACGGATTGAAAATATATTCAAAAAAATTTAACCAAAAAAACTTTCATATTCATCTTTTAAAAAATTGTAAAGTAGAAGGTAGTATTGAATAAAAGAAAAAACTAATCTCCTAATAATCCTTACAAGAAATTGAAAATTGTTAATTTCAATGGTAAGAATAGTCTACTAAAAAATTAATATATCCTTAAATTTTATTTTTATTTTATTTTTATTTTTATTTTTAAATTGAGAACAAAAAACTACTTTATATGTTTTTCTACCTTCATTGCGTACAAAGAAAAATTCCTTATAACTTTTACTTCGTTATTTGAAATTGAATGGTTCAAATGTTTTTGAGTAGGTATCAGTTTATACAATCTTGAAAAAATAATTGATGTTTTTTTAGAATATATTTTTTACATCATGGTTTGACATCGTATCTTTTTTTTTTAACTTCTCACTTTTACAATATTTATTGAATTGACATAAAACAAAGCTTCACATGTAGATTATGATGAGTAGCATCCATCCTAAGAATTTCATGTAAAACTTCCAAATTATGAAGTCAATAGAGCTTGCCCAAGTTCTCAAAAAGCCTAAAGTTAAAAGTGGAGTCTTTGGTCCTTTAGGAATTAAAAAAGATATGTAAACATAGTATTACCTACACTTGTCCTTTTGCAACCAAACACATACTCTGAACGTCTCAAAGACTAACGGAAGGACTTTAAACAATTGAGGACAAACAATAGTAATGCCAATTTTTCTATCCTACATTTGGAACTTTTTACCTAAATGAACATAAGGATTGCCTTGGTTTTAATACAACTTGAATAAGTGGTAACAAGTAAGGTAGGAAGCCCATAAAGTGCTTGGGCTCTAAAATGTTGACCTCCTCAATTGTACACTATTTGTACATTTTGATTTTTCAAATATTGCTTCAACAATGTACAAATAGTGTGCATTTCCCGAGGTGAACACTTTTAGTGACCACTACATTTCAACTTCAAAATTTCATAACTAATTCTATGAAGCTCCAAAAAATATGAAATGACTTGAATTAGATGCCAATTCCATTTGCCCTTCAAGAAAAATTTATTGAAAAATATTTCAAGAATTTAACCTCTCTAAATTAATTTTCTGCTTTTAAATGGGCACTTTGAGACATCCTACCGTATATGTCCATTTTGATCATTTTGTTCTTAACAAACAGTAGTGGAAAGGGTATCATGGAGCATCAACTGAAGTTGTGGTGTGAGAACTTGGTGCTCTAGAGCACCCTTTCTACTATTGAAGGGATGTAGGGCATTAAAAGTTTTTATTAAATTTGTAGATGTTTTCTGTGGATTTCAGAAATTAAAGAAAATTAAAGAACTAATTTCAACAAGTGATGAGACTTGTGCATTCAACTAGAAAAAGAATCGAAAGAAGAACTATGCATATCCAAAGTTATGTGAATTTTTTTCTTAAAGGTTTTCAGATAAATATCTTAAAATCAATGAGGATTATTATTACGGTATTTTTACACAATATCCATCAAAGAGTTAGGATTTATGATTGGATTAAAAAAAAAAGTAGTGACCTGGGTTGAGACCCAAAACACATTTGAGCTCATAGTTCTACAACCATTTAGATGGGCAATTTTGTTAAAATGGCGCCATTCCGCTATTTTGGTAGTTTTCACAGTTCAGACCGGGTGGTCTGAACTGTACAACTGTCTTAGATGTGTGAAATCTATACCTTTTATAGATTTCTGAAATCTACTACTATCCTAGATGTCACTTTGAAAATCCAAACCCTGAAATCTGAAATCTATATATGTCTTAGATCTCTGAAATCTATATAAATCAAAGATTTATAAAATCTAAATACGTTCTAGATGTAACTTTTACAGTTCAGATTGGGCAATCTGAAAATGGCACACGGAATACGCCATTTTAACGAAATTGCCCATTTAGTCACTTGGGCACAAATTAGTGCAATAGAAATATGATAATATGATACATCTTCTTGGAAAAATATTTTTAAAAATTCTATTCTTTGACTTGACAATGGTATGTACAAAAATATGCAAAAGTCCCAAATGAGCTTCAATTTTGATCCATTAGAAATTAATTTATACAAACTACAAAAAAAAGTTGGAGTATCCTCTTTATCATCTAAACATAAGTGACTATACAACGTGCAAATGTGGTTGGTAAGGGAGGTCTACATATAGAAAATGACGACAAGAAGAAACATGGTTTGGATGAATCAACTCATATTTTTAATTTGAAGACCCATCTAGGTCAAGATGTAAAAATTTGACCCCTGTTTTGTAGATAATTAATTTTATAATTCCTAACCTCTCCCTCGCTAAAACCAATTGGAGATGTTTGATTCCATACATAAACTCAAAATTTTCATCCATGATACATAACAAATTTCATCTTTTTTTACTAGGGACCAAGAACATAGATTGATTCCCCTAGCCCAAAGAACACCTACAACAATGCCATCAATCCATTTTCATTACGGTCAAACACTTGGTTGGGCTATTATCCCGTATTGGATCCAAAGTTCATATTTAGGATGATGAATAAAGAACTTCAAGGCAATGTTTTGCACAATTGATTTCTCACTCATCCAAAGTAATGTCTAAATCTTTAAAAACTAACCTTTTCTATATCTAATATGATGAAATCAAAGTATGAAATACAATTATACAAAAATATAAGCAAAAATGTACATAATTTCATTAAAGAATTTGAGGGTTAAACCCTCTAAAGACGGTGTAAACTTGAGGTGGGCACCTAAAAATGCGCCACTAACCCTAAACCATCATTTTCACTATGTGTACATCTCCAAAATCAATAATGTACCTATAATGTGGAAGAACTAATTTTAGAACCAAACTTTGTTCCTTCATAACATTTGCATATTATATTCAAATGTTGTATTCTTTGGTGCGTTGGAACCTCCTTTCACTTGCCAACAAGAAAAATATGAAAAATAGTTTAATCACTTTAATAATAGTAAATATACACAATAGCAAAAAAGTAGTGGTTTGGAGGTACCCATCTTAAAAGGTCCGATAATGTAGACTTCATTGTTAAATGTAGAAACAATGATGGTTCAATAATTAGAGTGTTTTGGTCACTATCTTAATCATGAGTTACATCGATTTTACAAAATTCAACGGTTGACTACCTACCAACTCTGCTACAAAAAACAGCTAAAGTGAACCGCCCCCCTCACTCGTCTCCCTAAAGTCATTTTAGGGGTGCATGTAAAAAAAGACCTTCTAATATTTTATGCTTGATTAATTTATCTTCTACACCTCTCTTAGCTAATTTAGGGCCTCTAATTGCAAATATGAATTCAAAATTTGTGTATCAAATAATAGATTTCAGCATTTTCCCTCGGGTGGTTCACCTAGCGTTTCCGATCGGGGTGGATTGACCCCCTCGCTCGGCCTTACCAAGGGTGCATGTAAAAGAAAGCCCCCTATTTTGGGCCGTCTAGGGTATATTCTCGACCTTTTATTTTAAAATAATTTGGGATCTAGGACCACAAAAATGAATTAAAAATTTGCAAAAAAAAACATTTGTGCAGAAAATAAATAATTCCAGGGTTTACCCGCAAGGCCGAGCGAGGGGTCAATCCACCCCGCCCGCGGTTCCTTTTCCATTTGCATGTTGTGTGCGTTTTTTTTCCCTTCAAATCTAAGTTAAGCTTCCCTCTCCCAAAGTGGAATCCACTCACAAGTGTCAGGCACCTTTCCCTCTGCACATGGATTATTATTCCTCCGTCCTCTGACATTCTTTTGGCTTGTAACTTAGCATTAACTTAACTTTAAGCAGAGCAAGCCTTCAGCCACTTGGTGGTGTGGTGGATCACCTGCCACAGTCTTGTTTTTGATAAGCTTAGGATAGTCGTCGTATCAATTCCTTTCAAATAGTTGCTCACTTGGAATGCATGGTGTAACACTATTGATGTACGATGTGAGGATGCCGGCTAGGCACAATACCACTCTAGAGGTTTTCCACAAGTACGACAAAGTTCATCAAGTACTTATCACCAGCGCTTTTTTTTAGTGAAATAGTGTCAGATTGCACTCAAAAAAATTAACTTGGCTAAAGAATGGTGAGAAACCATGGAGTATTTTGCCAAAAAACTTCAAATTAGAAAAAAAAAAAAAATTGTCAATGAAATTGCCAAGATTGTGGATGAAAATAGACTTAGGGATATGTGATATGTGATATGTGGTAATGTGATATTTTCTATCCAAAATGTGGATCAATGTTGAAATTTGGAGCACCCTTATAACTTTTTATATCACCACTTTGGCACTTCATAAAAAATGAAAAAAATGAAAAACAAACTGTTTATTACAGATGAATTCCCCTCTTCATGGTGTTTTGACTTTGTTTTCAGCATTGGAAACTTACTCATTATCAATTAGAACTACTTTTGTATCTCTAATTCTATACCTTCAATGTCCGAATTGATTAAAAATATGAGTTCTCTAAAAGTGAAATTCACTTGGATTGGTACAATGTAGTTAACCCCTAAAGGTTAGAGACTATGTTTTCACCAAAACCGCTCCAAAACCAACGACGCTAGCATGTGAGCTTGTGAGCTGCGAGCAGGGAGCTTGTGAGCGGGGAGCCTTGAAATTATTTTTTTCCAACTTTTTTACCAACAAATATTTTTTTTTGAAAAATAATTTTGATGGAGAAGCAAATTTACTATTTTTAGTAAATTTTAAGACCTATGACCGCTATTCCTATAACCGTAGATTTGAAGATTTTTTTTCAAAAATTGTCACTTGTGATTTCTAGTAGAAAAACAACTTCATATTGTGGTACAAAATTCAATATTCAATTCAACTACTACAATTTTATGTTTAGCCACTTACAAATTATTTCAAGAACACAATAGAATATATTAGGCTAATATGACTCACAAACACAATCATGGATATAACCTAGCCTTCACTAATGCTACTCTACATCAACACTTTGCTTTAAGCTCATTATAGACATCTTGTGCACTGGCATAATTTGGGGCCTTATAGGATTTGAAGCTGGGCCACTACATTCAAGTCTCATGAACTTCTCGCAAATGTATTCCAACCTAATGGAGTGATCATAACTTAGGAAAAAATATATATAAATGAAAAAAGGCATCTTTTCCAAAAATTGAAAAAAATTGAAAAACAAATAGTGGACTAAATAAATAAAAATGTAATGACTAAGCAATGAAATGTAAAGAAATCAATACTAAAAAAAATGATGTCTCCTAAATTAGAGAATGAAGAAAAATAAAATGAGAGCACAATAAAAAAAATGGAGAGAAAAATGAAAAAAATGGAAAATAGTGATTGAAAAATGAAAAAAATAGAAAAAAAATTAATGAGAAGAAAAATCAAATGAAAAATGAATGAAAAATAATGATAAAAAAACGAAAAAAATGGAAACAAAATAAACAAAACATTTGAAATAAAAAGAAGATGTTGAATAAACTCAAGTTTGTTCCAATCAATGTGAAGAGGAGATCACCTTCCACAATGCACAAACAAAGAAGTTTTTTCAAGAAAAAAGTTGGTTAGGTAGTAGAGGACTTAACCGTACATTTGCTGAAAATATTGCCTTCATTACTGATGCAAATGTTGAGGACTTGTTTGGAAAGTGCTTCAAATTGAGCACAACCTACACATTATTAAATCTCGATGCAAATTTTATTTTCATAGAGTTGTACTGTTATATTATTATGTACTATAATTTATGGATCTAAGTAGGTTACCAACAATGAATTTGTTGTTTGGTTGGTGAAGGGTTACATTGCAAATATGAAAAAGAAGAAGATTAATTGGACATTGGTAGCTTAGACAACTACTTTAGAATTTTTTTATCAAGTGCAACAACTCTTATTTCGACTTTCAAATACACTAATGGAGATACAACAACTTTGGGTGACAACCATAGTGGTTGTAAGATTACTCAACCTGTGACAAGCCAACCTTGGATCAACCTAATGTAGGCCCAAAAATTAATTATTTTTACATGTGTCTTGTGAAATTTACTTTACAAGAATTTTTTGCTTGCATTAGGTTGGACCAAAGTTGTCATATCATAGGCTAAGTTACCTTACATCCCAACGACGCAGAGTTAGCTTTAGTAGTATAGAAGCAATAGTAAAAAAAGAAGGAATAAAGGTTATGCCACGCAGCACTAGGTCTTGTGATCTCTTTAACAACCTTTGTCCTTACTGGGTATTACGAAGTGATTTAGATCTAGTTTGGAATGTTGTCAAAATTAAGAGTGAGATTAAGTTAAATGCATAAAGTTATAGAAATAGACTATAAAAATCACAAACAAGCTTCTTGGATTAAAGTTTAACATGGATGATTGTCATATTACAATAAAAAAAATGAAGATAAGATAGTACAATTCCAACTAATGTTTTAGAGAGCTACACATGCAATATTTGAATAGAAGATGCAGGTAGGTTTTCATATTTACTTGTTCTAGTTTTTCACATGTGTTGATTTGGATTGTTTCCATTATTTAGATTTTGTAATGGGTTAACAATATTTTTTTAAAGCTCACTATATCATTGTTGATTCATGAGTAAGCTATTGGCATTTTTGAAGGCTATGTTGAGCATGAAAAGTAAAAAAAAACATGAGTGTCCTAAGTAGTAACATACATTATCTTGAAAGAAAGTCAATCAATAGTAAAGTCTAATTGATACAGGGCAATCAAAAGTGAAGACTTATATGAAGACATTGAAATAAAGTAGTTCAAAGCAAAATAAAATATTCAAATTTTGAGGAGGGAGATTACAAAGATGAAGAGATGTAACACCATTGTTCACAAACAATGTGTGGAGATGAAAAAAAGTGGTGGATTGTTGTTGTACCCAAAACAAACATCCTATCCAGCATTGACAAACAACCTTGATTTAAATGTTCCTACCTTCCACCTGACTAAGGTTTTCGAGGTACCAACTAGACCCCCTGTTTTTTATCAATAAAATAAAATAAAATAAAAATTTCTTTTTTTCAAAATTTCTTTTCAAAATTTTTTATTCTGGTAAAAAAACGGAGGTGCTACTAGGTACTCCCCAAACCATTGTTGGGTTCGATGGTGGTTCTAGAGGTACCAGTTGGACCTCCTATTTTTGGTTCAAGAAAGAAAAAAAAGAGAAAAAAAAAGAAAATTCTTTAGAGGTACCAATTGGACCCCCTATTTCTGGACCAGGAAGAGAAATAAATAAAAATTGAAAAAAAATTAAATTTTTTATTTTCCGGTACCAAAAACAGGGGTACTACCTGGTACTCCCCAAACCACCGTCAAGTCCGACGGTAGTTTCGGAGGTACTAGCCGGACCCCTATTTTCGGTAAAAATTTTAATTTAATTTTAATTTTTTTTTTAAATTTTGATACTTCAAAAAAAAAAAAAAAAAAAGAAAAATTCAAATTCTTTTTGAAGTATCAAAAAAAATTCAATTTTTTCAATTTTTTTTTTTTTTTTTTTTTCAATTTTTTTTTCAATATCAAAAACAGGAGTACTATTGGTACTCTCCAAACCACCGTCGAACCTAGAGGTACTAGCCGGATTTTTTTTTTTGTCTAAAATCAAATTAAATTTAAATTTTGAGCACCAAAAACAAGGGTATCACTTGGCACTCCCAAAACCTCAATTGAATCCCTTTTAGGTCTTAGATGTACCAATTGGACCTCCCATTTTTGGTATTTGAAAAACAAACAAACAAATTTGGAAATGTCTTTTCCTAATTCCAAGTTTTAAGATGGGTATTTTGATTAATGCAAGAATTCCTATGTTTTTAATGATAATGCATTTCATGTTTAATTTCTTAATAAAACCCAAATTTGATTTGATTTCAAATTTGATTTGATTAGTAGAGACTTTTACAAGGTCGGTTGGGTCCAATTGACCTTGGAAGAGTCTCTCCTAAATCTCTTGAAATTGGGTTAAGGATTGTTATCCTTGTTGTAGATCTCAAAGTTGTGTTTGAGAAAATAAAACAATATGGATGCCACTTTGTTTTGCTTCAAGGCTAGTGGAATTTGAATTCCTAGTTTCAAATTTTAGTTCAAATTAGTGATTGTGACTTGGATTGAAGAGTATGAAGCTTGGTAGTTTTGGATTTAAGTTTAATATTTTTTTGAAAATGAAATGTAATGGATGTATGAAAATTTAAACAAAAAACAATTGTTTACCAATTCTTGGAGGTGCATTGAAGTCTTTTCCTAGGTCAGTTGGATCCAATTGACTTTAGACAAGCCTTTGCTAGGCCCCTAGAATTTGTACATTTTTCAAGAATTTAGGAATATTCTATGTTGGAGTCAATTGGCAAGGCGCAGCGGGGTTGTTGTAGGCATGGTGCGTCATGCACGTGGTGCATCATGCTTTCAAATTTTAATTTAGTTTTTTGAGGTCATTAGTATTCAGTGATACTTTTGTGGATCAAAGATGGTTTAATTGTTCAAGTGTAGGGAGGAAATGCGGGTCAAGCTTCAGCCTCAACAATGCATCGTGACATAGTCTTTATTGCTGATGTGGCAAGTTTATTGCAACCAATGACTTTGACAAATGTAAACATCAAGATTTCTAGTGACAAATCAACTAAAAAAGCCACTAAATTCATATATGCTCTATTCTATTTTTTGAAGAAGTCGAAGTTCTTTGAGTGAACGGAAATCATTGTCTATTGATATGGATGAATCATATATCTAGGCTTCATCTAACAAAGGCGTCTTGGCTTATTGCAATAAACTATATAGTTCTCGATACCAAAGACAAGATCAAATTGATCATGCAAATCATGCATGACATAAACACAACCACCACTACCAATTGTGATATCCCAAGATCTGGACATTACGACCATGGCGCCTCTCAAGTTAATTTGCTTATAAGTCAAAATTCTACAAATAAGCAAGCAATTTTTTGTATCTTTTTTTATGTCAATTTTTAAGTTTTGCAAGTTTAACATTGTTTAACATTTGTTTGTAGTCTTATAGAATTGATGTCAATAGATGGGATGATGAAGGCACAAAGTCTTTTCTTCAATTTAAAGAAGAATTTCACCTTTCCATGTTTGCTAAGTAGATGGCATCAATATTTGCTAACTTTGGCTACTCTCAACCAAAACGCCATAAATATACTTATGCTTTGAAAACTTTGGATCTTATAGATAGTAGTGCCTCCAAAGATAGAGAGACTTCAAAGCCATCAACAACTGAGGTTTTTGCAATCAAGTCCACTACGACTTAGACTCTTGAGATTGACATCTCTATTGAGTTTAATTATAATGTGTGATTTTAGAATTATGAGTGGATTTGTATGTTTTATGGCTACATCTTGGACATTTGCTATTTTCATTTGGATTTTGAATATCATGATATCTAACAAAAATGACTACATTTGCTTGTCTCAAAAAAAATCTTCAAAATACATTTGTAAGTGTCTTAAATTTCAATAAAATGACTTCATATTTCTTGAAATTTATAATGTAATAAATCCACGGTCATAGGTCCCAACTTGTTTTTACTACGAAAAAAAGTTCCCGCTCACAAGCTCACAAGCTCACGCTCACAAGCTCACGCTCACAAGCTCACAGGCTCGCACGCTAACAACCCTCCTCCAAAACTGCCATTTCTAAGACACGCACTAAATTTTAGATGAAAAATATCTTTGGACATACGTAACTGTAGGATCTTGTAGTAAAATAGTTAGAAAGGATTTGGAAAAAATTTCAAAAATTTCCACCACGTAGATTGCAATATATTAACATTTGAAGTGACAAAAATCATTTTTTTGGCCTTGTGAAAATACGGGCAGCTGCAGAAGGCCACATTTGTATGAAAAAATGTCCAAAATGGTGGTTATTCTTTAGATTCATTCTTGAAGTCAAGTTGGCTATATGCTTGAAAAAATTTAGATTATTTGGAATTGCACAGCATATAGGAAAAAAATAGTAAGTGGTACAAAGTGATTCAAAACACTGAATTGTTAAAAATTTAATTATAAAATTGAAAATTGAAAATTCCAATGGTGGTAATATAGTATGAAACAAGCTACATCAATTATTTTTATTTTCTTAAAAGTGATTTTTAAAGAAGTTTTTTGAACCATGTAGTCAAAAGTTATGAAAATTGTTTTGCCTTAAAGTTACTCCTTGGGCACACATTGTGTGAAATTTTCAAAGAAAAAAAAGAATTTTTTTGTCTGTAGTGAGGTGCCTAAAATCGCTATGTTGCCAAAAATGGTGTTTGGTCTTTTAGGAGTTAATTGATTATGAAATATACTTACTTACAGAAGGTCTAAAAAAAAAGTAACATTAATATTTGAATTAGACTTAAAGGATTTCTTTATAATCCACCTTATTTGAATGCAACTTTTTAAGCGGAATTAAATTAGTAGTCTTATTCTAGAGATGTTGTGTTTGGATTGATTATAAAATTGAATTTGTGCAGGTGAAATATGCTATTGGTACATAGATTATTAACCCTTAAAGCCCTAAGGCATGATTTCAAGTCATTTTCACTTTTGGGTAGGCCCTTTCCAATGCAATATTTGTTGGATTCTTGTGAAAATTTTACTAGTGGTGTGTTTCACTATTAGTTTCTAGAAAATTTCAAACCAATCCAACTTGCAATTAAAAATTTATGCCTCAAAAGACCTTTTTTTAGTTTTGGGCAGTTTCACATAGTCATGATAGATAGGTCCAATTGGGCCAAAAAAAAATTGTACATACTCTCAACAAGCTTGTTAACATAATTTCAAAAGTTGAAAGGCATAAAAACACATAATTTTGACTTACAAGGCTTTGAAATTAGTCTTTCCTTCTTTGCGCAGTGTTCAAAACTTACAAAGCCCAATTTCAAAGGCTTGTAAGTCAAAATTATGTGTTTTTATGCCTTTCAAATTTTGGGATTATATTAACAAGCTTGTTGAGAGTATGTACAAATGTTTTTTGGCCCAATTGGACCTATCTATCATGACTGCGTGAAACTGCCCAAAACTAAAAAAAGGTCTTTTTGAGGCATAAGTTTTAAACCATAAGTTGGATTGGTTTGAAATTAAAAAAGGTCTTTTCGAGGCATAAGTTTTAAACCATAAGTTGGATTGGTTTGAAATTTTCTAAACATAAAGCTAGTAGTGAAAGACATCATTGGTAAAATTTTCACAAGAATCCAACAAATATTGCATTTAAATATACTTCTTTATAGGAAGTCAAAGTAAAAACACAACAAGAACACTAGGATTGGATCTAAAGAATAAGGTGGGTACCCCCCAAACTACCAATTTTTGCTATTAAGCTTATTTGCTATTATTAGAATCATCAAATTTTCATATTCTCTTATTGGCAAGTGGAAGGAAGTTTCAATGCACCAAAAATTGCAACATGTAGATACCATATACAAAAATTATGAAAGGGTCAAATTTCTTTTGGTAGATGTTTTGAAATTGTTTCTTCAATCCATAGGTACATATTGATTTTGAAGATGTACACAAGGTGCAATTTTGGGTGTACCCACTTTATCTCTATTGCATGGTCCTGGTTTGTGAAGCAAAGACAGATTCAGGGTTCGGGGTTTTGAATATCCCAAAAGGTGTACCCTAAACCCTAAAAGTTTATGCAAACCTTTGTCCATGTGAAGGGTGAAAAAAGCTTTTAGGCATAACTTGGTCAAACTACCCTTTCTCCATACGAATCTGGGAAATGCATAATGAAAACTCAGACTCAAGATTTTTAAAACAATTAGTGTTCCAGATCCTGGAATATATTTATTCCCCTAAAAAGAATAAAATTTTGACCAGTTCTTGGGGGACTTGTACAGTTGTAACTTATTAGCCATACAGTAGTTAACATAACATTGAACAACACAATTGCATACCAACTCCAATCCCTGCAATGATTTGTCCAGGGTAAATTGATCCCCTCATTGCCCCTTCAGGGCAAACCCTGGAATTTTTTATTTGCAAGGTTTCATTTTTTTTTGAAATTCTGAATTCATATTTGCAATCAGAGGCCCTAAATTACTCTCTGGAGATGCAAGAGTTACCAAAAAATTGGCTCAACATAGGGGAATTTTTTTTTCAAACCAAAGTTGACTGGGGCAATGAGGGGGTCAATTCTCCCTGCGCCCTTATTGCGTGTTTTACCCCTGGAGAAACACTGAATTTTTTTAATATTTAATATTTTTGAAACTGAAGCGAAATTTTTTATTTGCCATTCATGATAAAATTAGTAAATTTTGAATTCAGGTTTGCAGCCAATGGCTCCAAATTAGCTAGGTCACATGAAGAAATACAAAATTGACACAGCACAAAATAGGTGGAAATTTTTACATTTATCCTTAAATGGGGCAATAGTAGGGTCAATCCTCCATGGCCCAATAATTTAGGGTAAACCTTTCTATGCAACTATTGAGAATGATACATGTGATTTCAAAGATGTCATGGTTTGTAAAGTACTAACTAAAGGTGAAACACCCAAAACCTTCAAAATAAACAATTCAACATAGTTGGAAGCACTTTGTTTCAAAAATTTGGTGAAGCATTGTATTTCTACATTCATCCATCTTTGGGACCAAAAATGCTTTTCAATTATATTCATGCACATTTTAATTCAAATTTGGAAACTACATCCACATTTTTAGTAGAAATGAAAAATTTGTAGTGAAAAAATATTACTTTTTTCTAGCGAAAAGTAGAAATTTATTTTGAAATGGTGCAATCTAGTCCCATGGTGCCAAAAAAACACAGGGGCGGTGCCCACCTTACCAACACAGCTTGTCTATGAAGTCAACTCCTCTCCATTGAGTTTTTTTTCTTGAAGTTTGTAATTTCCACTTGAAAGTGGGATACTTTTGCTTTTGTGCAGCTTAATATTTTTGAGGGTTCACAGTAGAATACATTGCATAAGGTAAACCAGACTATGAAAGGCACATTGGCTGATTCGCCTTGTTGACATTTTTGAAAAATTAATTTTTTTTTCTTCATATAAAGACAAACATTAGAAATGGAGAGAGAAATTGAAATTTTACTTTCTGACAAAGTATGAATTTGTTATGAATTTTTGAAGTGTACTACCCAATTAGCCCAAAATAATCTCTAAACTACCACCAAACCACCCAAAAGTGTATCCATAATGGCCATCTTACCATCTAAAGAAGTCTACATGTTTCCTAACATGGCTACAATATTTTCTAACATGGCCATGACAAAAAGGAATCAAAAAATTTAATTCTTATAATGAAATTACACCCAAAAGGTAGAAGTTTCTAATGTAGTCATTAATAATTTCATCACCATCTTCCAAGGCATTGATTTTGGCCATAACTAAGGTAAACTAGACCATTGTAGTCAGAATAAGGAGTTTGACATCATGTAGTTTATTAGATGGGATTTGGCCCATCTGGAGGGCCATAAGTTCCCAACTGCACAGAACGCACTGCTTTGGCGCAACGTAGCAGTCTAATGTGGACAAGTGATTGCCACGTCATTGGGAAGGAAAAAAAATTTACTTTCATTTTTTCATTTCAAAAGCAATTTTTTTTGTAATACAACTTCCAATGCTCCCTTGCTACATAGGGAACGACTCTCTAGTGCAGCTGGAAAACATCTAATGTTTCTTTGACAAAGTATGAATTTGCTATGAATTTTTGAAGTGTTCAATGCATCTTTGTCCATAAGAGTCTACCTTAAAACCAACAAAATCTGAATCCATAATGCTCATTTGGTTCACCTAGAGCAATCAAAGTCTTTTTTAACATGGAAGGCCTAAAAAGTCAATTCTCACAATGAATTTTCCCTGAAAAATTTGAAGTTCCTAATCAAGTCACTAACTACTTCAATTTTGTCTTGTAAAACATACATTGAAGCCAAAATCTAAATTTTTTGAAAAAACCATGATGGGGTCATTTGGTAGGTGTCTACTATGGATCAATTGACCACAATGGGCTGGTTTACCTTAACCTAATGAAGTCAAAATCATTTATTAGCAAAAATTTGCCCTGGGTTTATATAAAAATGTAATGGGTGGTTTTCTAGGTGTTTGCATTGGAAGGTTTGCTTGTCATGGGCTAGGTCATGGGCTAGTTTACCTTACCCTTTGCAACTATTGCTCCGGATTAGAAGAATGGTTTGTGTATAACCTAATACTAGTCGTATAATTGTTGCAAAATTTTGCAACAACAGTCCTCTTGTATATGTTTGTTTGCAAGAGACATGGGAAACATGTGCATGATGAGTCATAGGAATGCTCATCACACTATAAGATTTCATTATAAACATAGGTTGAAATAATTGGATGATATTTCTTTAGGATGAAAACATGATGGATTTTGTGATAGGGGCCATGACGTGACGTACTTGACATATTAGATAATTGTACATTTGTTTAGATATTTGTTAACTCAATCTCTAGTTTGAAATCATGTTGTGACTTTTCTTTGACCTTGTACAAGTAGGTTTATTGGCTTTGAACCATATGAGAGGAAGTTTTGCATTGGCAAAAGCTACATGTGAAAAAACTTGAGAAGGTACCTTACAGAAAAATTGTGCCTATGCTATAAAAATAGAGGCTAAACAAAGAACGAAGTGAATCATAGTGCAATTGCTTGTTTAACCCGCGAAGTTCCTTGACTATATTTTCACCAAAAACGTTCCAAAACTATCATTTCTAGTACAAGTACCAGCTTTTAGGAGAAAACAAACTTATTGGACACAAATCACCATAAGATCTTGTAGTCCGATGGTTAGAAAAAATGTGGAAAAAATTTCAGAATTTTCCACTATGTGGATTGCAGATATAAGCATTCAAATTCACTGAAATCAGTTCTTTGGCCTTGCAAAAAACAAGGCAATTGTGCTTCACAGGCTCATTTTCTATGAAGAAATATTCAAAATGGTGGTGATTCTTTGGATTCTTTTTCCTAGACAAGTTAATTACAAACTTAAAAAATTCAGATCTCTAGTCATAGGTACTTGCCCAAAATTTCTATGTTGCCAAAAAATGCATGTTGATCCTTTATGGGTATATATTTAAAGTAGTGCACCTCAATCTTTTAAAGTAACTAAATCTTCTCAAACAAAATGTTTAATCAATTCAAACACTAATACTGTAGAATAAGATGTACAAAGTTTGAAGTTTACAATGAGTGTGTGTCACATTGAAAGTGTAATACATTTTATTAGAAAGTTGGAACCTTGCAAATCCAAATGCACATTCTATTTACATCTCTTCAAAGTTGTCAATCATTTCGTAATTTATTTTGTAATTCAAAGAAGAAAGAAAATTCATATAGTGCATGAAATTCAAACTTCAAATATATATATGAAAATCGATTTTCATGATTAATTTGATTCACTCTTCCTCTATGAATTACAAATCAAATTGTAACAGCCTCTTAACATTTAAGACCTTTACCCGTCAAAAATCACTTTAAATTATTTTAGTGTAAAGAGCAAAAAAAAATTATTTTCATTTTTTATTCTTAAAGTTGATTGTAGGATCTTCCATCTTGCACTAGACTAGTAAAAAAATGTGCTTAAGACATTTGAAACACTTTTAGCATTTGGATTGCAAGATATTTGTATTTTAAGTGAAGAAATATGTCTTTTTGCACCATGACATATTAACCCTTAAAGGACCTTCACTATACTTTCACCAAAAACGCTCCAAAACTGCCATTTCTAGTACAAGTACCAAAATTTTGAAAACAAACTTTTTTTGACATATCTAACCATAGGATCTTGTATTATATAGTATCAAAAACATGTGGTAAAAATTTCAGACATTTCCACCAGGTGGATTGCAAGCTATAAGCATTCAAATTTACTAAAATCATTTTTTTGACCCTACAAAAAGCAGGGCAGTTGCACTTCACAAGCTCACATTTTTATGAAAAAATGACCTTAGCTAGAACTGCCTAATTCCATCAGTGATTCAATTCCGTGGTCTATAGCTTTGTCCCAATTCCGTCAGAAAAGCATGCAAATTCGCTTCAAATTTTGACAAGAGTAGTTTATTAATGCTATTAAAAGACAACGTTGACAATGATTGGTGGATCTTCAAGTGCTATTAGATACATTGGAAAGCGGTATTGAGTTGTAAGAGGACGTTTATGAATCCAGTCTAGTGGTGGTTTTGCAATTTCACTTCAGAAATTTACAGAAATTTCAGTTTTTATTGGAAAATTATAATTCCACTTGAATTTGACTCCTGAAACAAAAGCACACCTCTAAAAAAATATGTGTCTTTCCTAGAGTTGGCTCCAATATAGTCAGATTGCAAATCAAGGTGGTAATGGGTAGTTCTACCTTAAATGGTGGTGCTTCTTTGGATTTGTTTTCCTAGACAAGTTGGCCACATGCTTGAAAAATTTCAGATCATTTGGAATAGTACAACATATAGGAAAAAAATAGTAAGTAGGTAGTAGTAGAGAATGATTAAAAATTCTAAATTATTTACAATTTAAATATGGAATTGAAAATTTTCAATCCCAATGGTTGAAATGTTGTAATAATGTATCTACATCCTACAATTTTATTTTTGTCCAGAAATATTGAAAATTTGGTAAGATAAAGGATTTCAAAGTTTATTTTAGAGTAGGAAATCCAAAACTGCCCACAAACAAAAAATCCTCATAACTTTTGACTCATTGATCAAAATAGAATGATTCAAAGCTTTTCATGTATATAAAATTCTAGAAAATCAATTCCAAATTTTTGTTTCTGAAAAAAGTGATTTTTTTTATCTACTTGAACTGCCTAGTTAAAAAAAAGTAACATATTAGGCTATAAATTTTGACTCGTATTTCCAAATGTCATGAAATTTAGTGCATATGAAAGATCTTCCTTGCCCCCACATTCTACTAAAATTTTAGCCCCAAATATGAAAATCTCCGCTCGTAGGTACTTGCCCAAAATTTCTATTCAACCAAAAAATACAGTCTGGTCCTTTAGGGGTTAAATGACAAGACTTGGAAAAACAAATAATATTTAAAAAGTAAATGAATTGATAGTCTAGGGAGATTATTGATTTTTGTTTTTTCAATAATTATTACATAGAAGTAAGTACAAGATGGAAGGTAAATCTAAATCTCCAATAGTTTTAAGATATAATTGAAACACACTAAATAATTCCAAAGGTGCGATTGTCCAACAAGCAAACTAATCCCTATGAACTTTTTATTTTGATAATTGTGAAGATTAAGTTCAAAGCAAGTCCAATGCTCTATTTTTCTTAGAAAAATGACACAATTGCCTAGAAAACAAGATGCTTCAAGGTTTCCAATTTGAAATTTAGAGGCTAAATATTGTATAATTTGATATATAGATTGGTAAAAATAGATTTGGTATATTGTAGTTAACCTATACTAAACAAATGGTCTTGAAGTGGCCAAATGGAAATTTATGTACTTCCTACAAAGTGAATTTTGGATGGATCTTTTCAAAATCTTGGTCCACAGAATGAACAAGGAAAATTCATTCTACATAAGTACTATATATATGTGCCCAATAGTATAAAGATTTTTTCTATTTTATAATTGACGAGATAATTGAGTAGGTCCTCCCTTTTCCAAGGGCCAATCAAAATTGCCATTGCCTTAGGCATACATAAAAAGTGCACATGTGAAAAGTTTATTTCAATGTAGACATTTACTCCTTTTATGCAAATAATTTTTTTCTCCATTAACCCCAAAGGATAACTGAAAATTCGGATAGGTTCTTATGAAGTCAATTTTAGTCAAATGTTCATGAAATTTTGAAATGAGGTGTGAACATGTACCTCTTTAGTAGGAGTATAATTTTTTTTTCCAATTAGGTGCCTAGATCAAAAGTTATGTTGCCCCAAACCTTTTTTTTTCTAATCAGGCATTTTTTGCAAAAATTCTCTTTTACTTCTAAAATTTGGCAAGTATGTAACTTACATGCTACAAGATGCAAGTGTATAAAAAAAAACTGCATGTATTGTAAAAATCTCACTCTAGAAGGAGTTAAAGGCTATTGGCCGTGTTGGGCATAGTTAAAAAAAAAAATTCTTCTAACTTCAAATGTTATAATTTTTCAATCTGTGCAGTGAAAGTTTCTGAATTTTTTTCCGCACACTCCCATAGTAGTCTAGTACAAATTTCTACAGTTGAGTTTTGAAAAAAAAAAGACTTCTTTTTTCAATTTTTTCTCACTTCCCTAAAAAGTGTCAGTTTTTCTAAGGCTTAGAGGCATATTTCAGGCAAAATTGTGAAAAACTTAATTAAACCTTCTTTAATAATCAATTTCATGAAATTGTCATAAATGATATTTCTATACAAAGATATGTGCCAAATTTTGAAAAAAGATCGAGGCATTTAAGGGTTAATCAAGGCTAGGCAGGGATGCGTAGGGCATCAATAACGGAGTATAAGATAACTACATCTAAAGTTGCACACTTCCTAAAATTGCACACTAGAGATTCTTACCTAAAATGTACTCCTACTATTCATGAGACTCTATGATCGCATTTAGAAACACCTATTTTCATCACTTTGAAAATTTGTAGTTTATTCATATAATGTCCAAAAAATGCATTTTAAGAGAATCTAGAATCCCCTTTTCTTTACCAATAGGACCCCAGAAAAAAAATTCAAATAGGATACTAAAAACCATGATGAATTGCTTATTTGTGCAATTTTAGGTGCAGTTACCTTATACCTTTGTAATACATGGATACACAAGCCAGCCAGTGCATTGCAAGGAAATAGTGTGACCCCAAATAGTGTGACCCAACTTAATAAACACTAGCTGTGACTACCTTTGTAGGTAGTCCCAAATTGAAACCATCCAACCATTTTAATGATTGCCGGTTGTGTTACACAAGTTACTGCGAACTTCAAGGCAAAAGTGGAAATTTGCGATATTTGCATGCAATCCGCATGCCTACTATTCCTATCAAATTCAAGCCCTTAGGGCCCATCCGGTCCCAATCCTGTCAAACTGTTTTTTATTTATTTCAATTCGTTTGCGTGACCGAGTGTGGGCCGTGTGGCCCCCTTGGACTGGTCAATAGGCCCCCCCGCCCACGTGGGTGCACCACTTCGTGATGCCCCGCCGTACAGGGACACCAAGGCAAATGTTTTGGTGTTCAATTTTATTTGGGGTACTTGCTGAGTGAGGTTCTCTAGAAAATCTATTGGAAAAGCACACAAGTGACCAAAATTGTATGTTCAGAATTGGAATATTTATTAGCCAAGGCTCTATGATGACATGGGTGGACATTGGACATGACAAACAATGGTAAGGGAGGAGGTCCAGAAAGCACCAATTTTTAAGAGCTGAAAATTGAATTCGGGGAGGTTGAACTTTTTGAAACATATTATTCAAAGTAAATTTTCCTTGAAAGAAAAATGAAATTGGCATTTAACCCAAGTGCTTTCACATTTTTTGGAGTTTGGTGGAATTCGTTCCAAATTTTTGAAGTTGAAACAAACACAATGGTCACTAAAAGCATCCACCTCCTGTTTGTACAGTACGTTGCTAGTGCAATGAGAAAGCAAAATATACCTTTGTGTTAGAAGGCACTTTTAAAGCCCAAGCTCTTTCCGTACCCGCCTCCCTTATTATTACCGTAGTCCTCAAACACCAATCCAAATCAAGCGAGGAATGCACATAACTTATTAACTTATTTTTACACACAAGCCCACCTTTTGGAACAGGGCAATGGGTAAGATGCGGTAGTTGGGTACTACTAGACAAAAACTACCTTTCAGTGTTACGACACACAAACAAGGCCTCCAATTGGCACACAAGTGTTTTTCTTTCTTTCTTTTTCCTTGAAACACAACACAAGTTTTTTTCCGTTCCAATACTCAATCAACAAATGAAAGCTACAAGTTTTTATATTCCACTCATGTTCTTCATCCATATATAGTTACCAAACAATTTTCGAGTACAATTTTTAAAAATGTTTTCATTGTTATTGCAGAGCATTCTTCAGTTGGTGGTCTGGTTGCAAGGGCGGGTGCTTTCACCGCCGAAATGAGAATGAGAAACAAGTGAAGAAAGGGTGCTTGCTTGCTGTGCCTGCCTGCCTTCCTTTTCTGCATTCATTTGTTGATGATTGTCCCGACGAGAGGAACATCAATGGGTGTCTGACACCCCCGGGCAGGCGGGCGGCCGGGACGCTCTTCCCCCATCCGGGGTCACCGCCCCCCCCCCACCGCCCCGGGACCTGATGCCTTGTCCTTCACCATGTCCCCCTCCAGAACACACACACACAGCCATGTGATTGAGGGATGTTGCAACAACTGAAGTTTCTGGCCAGGCTGGCCAACTCAGTTCAGTTGTTCTGGACAATTATCATAAGGGGCTTTTTTGAGGCATTTAAAATGCCTAAAAGCACACAAAATAATTTGGGGGAGGGGGAGCACAAAGCCTAACTTAGTGGCAAAAATTTGAAGAAAAAAATTGGATAATGATAATGTTGTTCCAAGTTGTTCCAATTACTGAAAATGAAATAGTATGGATGAAATTGACAATTTTAAATGAAACTCATTCAACTATGTGGATGAAAATACAGCTCTTTACAAAATATAGATGAATATTCAAATATTTGGCAACATCATTTTTTGTAATGTTGCCACTTCAACACTTCTCCAAAAAACTAAAAACTAAAACTAATCAGGGGTAGTCACACCTTCTTCACTTTGCATTTGGAGAATGGAAACATGGCGGCTTGGGGTTGGCTTTATGTTGGTAGAATATACTTAGTTGGATTGATATCTTCTGCACTCCTAGTCTTCACCTCTAGAGGTGAAGATTGGGAGTGCGGAAGATATATCCAACTAAAAATATTCCTTTGTGCTCTACACTTTTACCTATCCATTGCCACTTTTACCTTCATTGTTGCCAATTTTCCTCCAACCTTACATCTAATTTTACGTTTAGGTAAATGGATACTCCATTTTGTTCATCCTCCGCTCTCAACACATCTTTTAGGGGTAGTTGCACCTTCTTCACTTGGCACTTGGAGAATGGAGAATTATCATTTATACCATCATTGGCCCCCGTGCTAGCGCCCTGGCGCCTTGTAGCACCGAGTTTAAACATACCCAGCTTAGTAGGGATCCTTGTTAGTCAATAATGAATTATGAAATACTCCCTTTGTCCATCCTAACTTATTTGATTTCGTTTTTTTGGAAGCACCATTTTTGAATTGGAAAGTCGGTTTTTGAGGGCAAACATATTTTCCAATCTCCTATACTATAAAATATTTGCAAAGAGCTTTGAAAATCCATACTAGAAGTATATTATAGAACTCACACAAGAGTCTACGAACATTTGGATGAATGAAAAATTCAATTTTTTGTGTGTTGAAGACAATATATGGTGAATTTATTGACAAAGTATATTCTAAATACACAAGCACCACATCACCCATACCGTATATAATATATTATAAACCCAAAAGAAGAGAACTTCATTTTTTTAGGTTAGTTGCAAAATAAAATCAATACTTTGCAAAAAACAAACTCTTCCCAAGATAAGTGGGGAAACTTCATTTTTACTTAGATAGGGTTCACGCAAGCAAAGTTCACCCAATAAATCAGAATTAAAAAAGCAACATTTATTTGGGAGGAGCCTGCACATTGGGAAAACAAAAGGACCCAACACTATGTTATGATTTGTCTAATTAGTGTGCACGCCACTACTTGTAACATATTGGATTTAGTGCAAACTGAAATATCCAAACGAAAAATTCTGACACAAACTTTTGCAACTTGCACTGCCACTAAGTTAATACAATAAACCAGTGCAGTGACCAATTTTGTTTTTTACTTTTTGAGAAAGTGTTGGGATGAAAGTTCGGTGAAGCATTATATTTCTAAATTTATCCATCTTTCTGACCAATAAAAACTTTTCAATTATATCCAAGCACTTTTTCATCCAAATTTGGCAACTTCATGTACATTTTAAATAGAAATGAAAAAAATTGTAGCAAAAAAAGACTACTTTTATTTGGTGAAAAATAGAGACTTACTTTGAAATGGTGAAATTTGGCCCCAACTCTATGGTACCAAGAAAACTATGGTTGGTAGTAACTAAGCTTAACCCCTAAAGGACCGTGACTATGTTTTCACCGAAAACACTCCAAAACTGCCATTTCTAGTACAAGTACCAAATTTTGGAAGGAAAAGAAATTTGGACACATGTAACTGTAGGGTTTGTAGTACGTGGACTTAAGAACACGTGGAAAAAAACTCAAAATATGAGCTTTAAATTTGTCGAAATGAGTTTCAAATATGAGCTTTAAGATATGAGCTTTAAATTCATAGAAATCTTTTTTTTAGCCTTGCAAAAAACTGTGCAGTTGCACTTCACAAGCTCACATTTGTATGAAAAAATGTCCAAAATAGTGGCGCTTCTTTACATTCATTCTTCAAGGCAAGTTGGCTACATGCTTGAAAAATTTAGATCATTTAAAATTATACAACATATACGAAAAAAAACAATAAGTAGAGAGAAGTAGAGAATGACTCAAAATACTATATTGTTAAGAATTTAGTTATGAAATTGAAAAATGTCAATTCCAATTGCTACAATGTTGTAATGAACAATCTACATCCCATGATTTTATTTTTTTCCCAAAATATTGAAAATTGAGTAAATTAACCCCTAAAGGACCGGACTGTGTTTTTTGGCTGTATAAATTTTTTGGGCAGGTACCTACGAGCGGAGATTTTTATATTTGGGGCTGAAATTTTAATAGAATGTGGGGGCGAGGAAGATCTTTCATATGCACCAAGTTTCATGACATTTGGAAATACGAGTCAAAAGTTATAGCCTAATATGTTACTTTTTTTCCCAACCGAGCAGTTCGGGCAGATTAGAAAAAATCACTTTTTTCAGAAACAAAAATTTGGAATTGATTTTCTAGAGTTTTATATACACAAAAGTTTTTTGAATCATTCCATTTTGATCAATGAGTCAAAAGTTATGAGGATTTTTTTGTTTGCGGGCAGTTTTGGATTTCCTACTCTAAAATAAACTTTGAAATCCTTTATCTTACCCAATTTTCAATATTCTTGGACAAAAATAAAATCTTAGGATGTAGATACATTATTACAACATTTCGACCATTGGGATTGGAAATTTTTAATTCCATATTTAAATTGTAAATAATTTAGTATTTTTAATCATTCTCTACTACTACCTAATTACTATTTTTTTCCTATATGTTGTACTATTCCAAATGATCTGAAAATTTTCAAGCATGTGGCCAACTTGTCTAGGAAAACAAATCCAAAGAAGCACCACCATTTAGGTCATTTTTCCATAGAAATGTGAGCTTATGAAGTGCAGCTGCCCTGCTTTTCGCAGGGTCAAAAAAATGATTGTAGTTAATTTGAATGCTTTTATCTTGCAATCCGCCCGGTGGAAATGTGTGAAATTTTTACCACATGTTTTTGATACTATGTGATACAAGATCCTACGGTTAGATATATAAAAAAAAATTCAAAATTTTGGTACTTGTACTAGAAATGGCAGTTTTGGAGCGTTTTTGGTGATAGTATAGAGACGGTCCTTTAAGGGTTAAAAGACTTCAAAGTTCATTTTAGAGCAAGTTTTAGAGTAGAGAATCCATAATTGTTTGCAAACTAAAAGTCCTCATAACTTTTGACTCATTGATCAAAATGGAATGATTCAAAGCTTTCCATATATATATATATATTAGGCCATAACTTTTGACTCATATTTCCAAATGTCATGAAATTTAGTCCATATGAAAGATATTACTTGTTCCCACCTTCTATTAAAATTTCAGCCTAAAATATGCAAATCTCCAGTCACATATACCTGCCCAAAATTTTAACGTTGCCAAAAAATGCATGCTAGTCCTTTAGAGGCTACCCCTTAAAGAACCAAACACCGGATTTTTTTGGCAACATAGCAATTTTGGTAGCTCACTGTAGAAGGAATTTTTATTTTTTTCTTTGAAAATTTCACACAACGTGTGCCCGAGGAGTAGCTTTAAGGCACATTAATTTTCATAACTTTTGACTACATGGTTAAAAAATTATTGCATGATATGTAATTTTCAGTAGGCGGTGGGCAGCTAGGGCAACCCAAAAAACTTCTTTGAATATCACTTTTTCAAAAAATAAAAATTTGAAATTGATTTTCTAGATTTATATATACGTGGAAAGCTTTGAATCATTCCATTTTAATTTACGAGATGAAAGTTATTTAACTTTAATTTTTATATTTTTTGAAAAAAATAAAAATATATGATGTAGAATGTTTATTACTACATTACCACTGTTGGGATTGAAATTTTTCAATTTTATAAATTCAATCCTTAACAATTTAGTATTTTGAATCAATTTGTACTTCTTTCTACTTACTATTTTTTTCCTATATGTTGTGCAATTCCAAATGATCTAAAATTTAAAATCATGTAGCCAACTTGACTTGAGGAATGAATCCAAAGAGTAACCACTATTTTGGACATTTTTTCATACAAATGTGACCTTGTGAAGTGCAGCTACTTGTATTTTCACAGGGCCAAAAAAATGATTATTGTCACTTCAAACGATAATATCTTGCAATCTACATGGGGGGAAATTTTGAAATTTTTTCGACATCTTTTCAAACAATTTTACTACAAGATCCTATGGTTACATGTGTCCAATAATGTTTTTCATCTAAAATTTGATGCTTGTATCAAAAATGACAGTTTTGGAGTGTTTTTGGTGAAAACATAGTCTCTAACCTTTAGGGTTTTAGGTAGGGTGCTCTAAAATTGCCCCCACTTTATAAGCAACCACTAAAAATGACCCTAACCAACGCTGTCGTATATTTTGCTTTCTTCAATGTACCGATAGTGTGCATTTCATGAGGTGGTTGCTTTTAGTGACCCTGTATTTCAACTTCAAAAATTCATAACTAATTCCACAAAGGTCCAAAAAGTATGAAACAACTTGAGTTAGATGTCAATTCCATTTTTCTTCCTACTAAAATGTACTGAAAATTGTTTTGAAAATTGTTTCAAGGCCAGAGTTTAGTTCCCCCCAAAATGCAATCAGCTCTTAAAATTTTTGCTTGAAGAGCAGATTACCTTTAGTTAGTGAGGCCTTTGATGTTCAATGTGTGAATTAACCATATGACAGACGTTTTTTTCTGAATAAGATGATGGGCTGGGCTGGCAGTCCCAGAAGCGGCCATAATCATGACTACATGAATCCCAAACCCTTGTACAACCTGCCCAAACAGGGTTCCAAATCCTTTTTAACCCCAAAATGGCCCTGGAATTTCCTGAACTTCTAGGAATTTGTTCTAAATTGAACAAAAAGCCAACATTTTGATAAGTTGTATCATGTTTTTGAATTGTAACCATATAAAACCAATCTAGACATGTTAGAGATCACATTAGAAAAGAAAACACAACAATATCTCTTATGGATTGAAAGATTATAGTGTTTGATCATGAGGGTGTTAAAACTGTGAAAGTGATTTGAAGTCTTTCAATCCTCTTTTCACATGTCAAATCTAAAAATTTGGGCACCAAAAAAATATAAGGTTAAAGGGCCTAACACGCATAACCCCAATCAATTTATGACTTCTCAAAATATTCTCTACAATTTTTTTAAATGAATTTCTAATGTGATTTTTCTTAAAGATCTAGTGTATTTGAGGCTCATTCCCAAGAGCCCTCAACACTACAAAAAGTCAAGATTGCAATGGACACCTGTGCGCAAAATCTTGAATAGAAAAATCATAATCAATCATTTTCAAAATCAGATTTTTGAAGCTAAAACTAGACTTCAAAAAGATTTTTTCAAAAATATAAACTACTAAAAAAGTTGATTTAGTAAAGTTTTATTTAACTTCAAAAATTGATCAAGGACACATTTTGTCCTCAAGGTCATTTTGGGGTTAAAGGTAACAACCGGGGCTGGGGTGGGGGGAGAAATAGTGCCAGATTGCACTAGAAAAATAATAATTTGCTTAAATAATGATGATAAACTGTGAAGTTTTTCACCCAAAAAATCTTGGATGAAATCTAGATAGATTGTGGGTGAAAACATAATTATGGACTAGATAATACTGAATGCTTGAGAGTTAGGAGGTTTCAGAATATTATGGGACATAATATCAAGTCTAATAGTTCATCACAAATGTTTGTATCTGTACTTTTCGCAATCTAAAGGTGTAGAAAGAGGATGTGCACTATGAGATATAACACTTTTTTGACTATCTAATGGAATGGTGAAAAATAGGACTCGGCATTATAGATATGTGATATTTGCTAATGTAACATTTTCTATTCAATATGTGGATGAATGTTGAAATTTGGAGCACCACTGAAACATTTTATATCACCACTTTGACACTTTATAAAAAAATGAAAAAAAAACCTTGTACACAACATAGGGGGACCTATTTTCGCGAATGAGGAGAATATGATGTGGTTTAGCTACTTCATTGTTGTGTGACAAATAACACATTGGCACCTTTTAATAACACATTTTAGTTTTGCACTTCCTGGAAATAGGCTTGCCTGTACATCAAGAATAAGTTGGATTGTAATATACACTTCTTTAATTTAAACTAATTCCAAACATGATGAAGAAAACACTTAGTAAACCCAACTCATCTTCACTTTCACTAGAGTAGGAACGTGCAATGTAAAGATTAAAGAAGTGACCATGAAAAGACCCACAACTAGTCTAATTTACTATATGGGTCATTTTTTGTAGTCTATGATGTATATGTTTTGACTAGTGTAGTAGAAAGGTGGTCTTGGAACATCAAACTACAATTTTAAAGTTTAGTACCCTAAGACCACCTCTATACTACTAGTGCTTACATCATTGTTAGTTATTTGATTCAATTTTGCAATTTTTGAAAACAAAAAAGGAGACCTTAAATAAGATTATTTGCAACAAAGATGTTGCCATTGAAAATTTCATGCCATCAATGTTATTGAAAAATCTCTTGCACATCCTCTTATTAATGAAAACCAAGATCTTATGGTTTGATCCCAAATTCACTCTTTTTGTACCCCTCATTTTCACTTGTGTAGAAAGTTTTCCACTATAAAGATTTGATGAAGTACAAGGCGTCCAAAAGATTGTATTCATATTGAGTTGAATTTGACGGCTCATGGCACTCCAAATTTGGATCATTATTGCATCTCTTACTTGTCTCTAAAGGTTCAAAATGGTCACTTGTTCCTATATATATGGTATCTATGTATCTTTTCCTATATATATATATATATGATAAGGTTTAGATGCTAAAATGACATCCAAATGAAAGATGCTAATTGTTGAATTATGAATCTAGTGGTGTCTGTCTTGTCATATTTTATATACACAATTTATATTCTAAAAGTAAAAAACCCATATATAGTTTCCCTTAGACCTTTGAGGTTTAAAATATATATAATATTAGAATTGAACTGGTGAGTCCTAAAATCTAAAGGTTCTGTAGGCAATGTAGGGTACTCATAATTTTTCATATATTGAATACTCACTCCATCCCATTATACTAGTCCCTTTTTTTCCCATTCATTCCAAATTACTTTGTTCCCATTAGATGGTTTTTGAGGCCTCTAATAGACTGCGGGTTCCCCTGCTGCGAGAACGCAAGGAACCGGACAGCTGGCTTGCCACCTCAACGTCCTACGTGGTCGAGAGGCGACCAGGTCATTTCCGGAATTTTTTATTTTTTTTTTATTTTTTTATTTTTTCAACTTCTTTTATCATTTGAAGAATTTAAAATTTATTTTATTTTATTTTTTTATTTTTTTGACTGTCGGCTATCCTTCACTGCGGGGAACAATGAAGGGAACAACCTTGAAACGGGCTCTCCGTGGCCTCAAAAAACATGTAATGCATTTAGCAATGTACTTCATACTTGATTTTAGATTGAAGATGATTTTTTTTGTTTTTGACATTAACTAATGAAATGAAACATAAAGAGTATAGTTTATTATCTACTTTACAAATCTAAAAAATATGAAAATTTGTTTTTTTTAATAGTAGTTTGAAATTGATTGCATCAAAGACCAAAAGGCATCAAACTTTTCATTGAATCTATTGAAATCCAAGTTGTTCTTGTACAAATCTAAATAAGGTAGTAGCACCCATAGGCATCACTGTACCTATAACCACCACCTCTAAAATCTTGAAAAATCTTAGGAAGTAAATAGATGTGATTACAAAGATGTACAATAAGGTCTACTTCATTTATGAATTTTTGCATTCGTAGGAACAAAATGACTGTTGCCATCTTTGACGCCCTCCCTAGGGCTGAAACATTGTTATTTTATCATGAAGTTTTTTCACAAGATCATCTCTATGTTAATAACATATGTGCCAAATTTCAAGACCAAAATATTTACACATAAAAAGATATTCACAATCTACCAACATGTGTAGTTGTGAGAAAAATTTTAATGCTACCAACTTTGACACCCTTCCAAGAATTGAGAAATTAAAATTTGGCCATAAATTTTTTGTTATGATATCATGTCTATATTGTTAATATGTGTGCCAAATTTCAAGTTCAAAGGATTTTTCCATTAAAAGACATTTGAAATCTACTAGTGGACAAATGTAGTTGAGAAAACAATTTTACTAGTGCCTACTTTGACACCTTCCTAAGGGCAGAAAAAATGTTTAGTTATCATGAGATTTTTTTCATGAGATCATCTCTATATTGATAATATGTGTGCTAAATTTCAAGTTTAAGATTTTTTCCTAGAAAAAGATATTTGAAATCTACCAACATGTGTAGTTGTGAAATAATTTCTAACAACTACTTTTGTTTGTAGATTTCAAATATCTTTTAATGGAAAAATCCTTTGAACTTGAAATTTGGCGCACATATTACCAAAATAGACATAATCTCATAACAAAAATTTCATGGCCAAATTTTAATTTCTCAATTCTTGGAAGGGTGTCAAAGTTGGTAGCAATGAAATTTTTCTCACAACTACACATGTTGGTAGATTGTGAATATCTTTTTATGTGTAAATCTTTTGGCCTTGAAATTTGGCAAATACGTTATTAACATAGAGATGATCTTGTGAAAAAAAATTCATGATAAAATAACAACGTTTCAGCCCTAGGGAGGGCGTCAAAGATGGCAACAGTGGATGGCAGCAGTCATTTTGTTCCTGTGAATGCAAGAATTCGTAAATGAAGTAGACCTTACTGTATTACATCTGAATATCAGATCTTAGTGTTGGTATTAAGTGCATCTGTAGTGGGCTCCTTAAAAATTCACAACTTATACTCACAATGTCCAAAAAATACATTTCAAAAGTGCATTGGAATTCTTTTTCTCTTGCTAGTAGGATCCAATAATTTGTTGGATGTCTATTAATAGACATCATGTCCAAAATCCTTAAATTGACAGTTATGGGTGTTGCTACCTTACATAGAGGGTAAAATAGTTGCATAGGAAGTATTCCTTTTCTATAAAGTCTATCCTTATTTATATGTGACACTTTGTATCTATTGCAACCTTTTATTTTATGATCTTTCCTTGATTGCAATTTATAATCATGTCCACTTGTTTTATACTTGAGAGAATACATAGCACATTCACTATATAATCATTTGATCATAACATGCACTAGATAATCCTTGCCAAATCCATGAGTTTTTGTATTTTGTAAACCCTATCAAAAAATTCCTTGTTCATTTGCTAGGCAAGTTATTTTGCATAATTAGTGCATTACACAGGTCTACCCACATATAGTGACTCACCAAATTGAGTAGAATTTTGAAATGTCTTCATTCAAACAACCATATCATAAGCATCAATGGACAAAGTCCAAAAGTAGATATACAAAAGTTGTAGTATGCAATGTACTACATGTCACAATAGAAGTTTGAAGAAAACATTAGTTGTGATTTGAAAGAAAATCAATTTCAAAATTAGCCATGTCAAAAGCTTGGTTTTGTTCAATATGATTTGGAATTATTTTATCTTTTTCTAATTTTTTCTTAGAATTTTAGGAAGGTCAATGTAATTTTTGGTAATTTTCAGTTTATTGATGATATTGACTATGATGATTTACTTTCGGGGGGATTTTTTTGGATCAATTATGTGCATCATGAACTCTAGTCTTTGGATAAAAAGATTTATATGAAATATGTATTATACAGCTATGTAATATAAATTGAACGCATTACCCAATTCAATAATGTTTCAAATGCAAGGGCATTAAGGTGTAAAAATGGTCCATATTGCAACCTATACTCTCTCTACAATGGCTAATGCTATCCCATGCTCTCAATTAAAAAAATTAAAAAAAAAATTAAAAAAAAATTAAAAAGTCTTTTTCGATACTTCCCTGATAGAGTCAGAGTAGATTCTACATCTTTTTCAAATTTCATACTCAAAAAATCACTACTAAATGTCAATTCGATTTCATATCGAATTAGCAATATCTAAGACCAAAATATAATGAGTAAACATAAAGTGCTATGTAACAGCCAGTCTGTTTCTTAGAAAAGAATACCAGTATAATCCCATTGATACTAAATCCAAAGGCAATGAACAAGCGAACATAGCCTGAGAAAAAATGGCGGATCAAGTTTTGTATGAAATAATATTTTGAACCAAAAGTGTATCTGTAAGCAATATATCTGTAGCAAGTCGTTCAGCAGGTATACTGCTGTGTTTTGTCTGCTTCAAATTTGAGCAGGCAAGTCTGTATGACGACTGAATGGAGCATCAGTAAGCACCACCGAACTTCTTTTTTAAAAAAACCCAAAAACAACACAGGACTATAGACTGAACTTTCAAAGAAATTTTTACAATGCGAGTGTGACCACACTCATACTGCTGTAGTAAAACTAGGTCCCATCCTCCTGTTGAGTAGTATGATCAGAGATTTTTTGGAAAAAAGCGTTCCCGAGAGGTGGTAATCCTCACCTGTACCCATGCAACCCAACACACAATTAGTTTGCCAGATAGCGTGTACGAGGTGTCTTCAGATGTACCACTACTTGTTATCGATATTCACAAGAGAAAAGCATTCCAACAGCCCTGTAACTACAGCTTTAAGCATGCTCATACAACCAAAAAAAAGTTAGTTTTATATTGAGCTAAGCAACACCTGTTGTCCGCTGTACTGGGAACCGAGCACCATGTTTTGAAAATCCAGATATCCAAATGCTAGATCACTGTGCGGGAACTCTTCCACCAGAGCTCATGCAGCAGAGATTATCGATGTCCTGCGAGCTGAAGAAAACACCCAAGCACGGAGCCGGAGGGGTCCAGTATATCAGTAGTGTGTAGAATTTCAAAAACACGAACTGAGCTTGGCGGGATATGGGGCATGGTAATCCCAATAGTCATTCAACCGTTAATCAGCTCAGTGCATTACTGAGAGTTTAAACATGTAATTAAGGCACGAGTACCAATTTTAGCCGTCACTCTTTTTTTGTCAGTATGACGGTGGAAGGAGAGACCAGCAGTCTTCTGCCACAGGTGATTTGCTATATCAGGCTGATTCCAACTCATAACGGACTTGGCACTGTAAGCCAATATGTAGAAAAAGCCAAAGGATATCATAATTGGAGTATGTTTTCCAAATGTAACCAAGGGTCCATTTGTAAAAGAAATAATGACTTTAGCATTTGTAAGAAAAACAATGAGTGATAAGTAAAAAATTATATATACATGTAGTGTATATAATTCTACTTTAAAAAATATATATTATAGACCAAGATACATAGTAAAAAACAGTCTAAATATTTTTATAAAGAACTAACGGTAGATTAATGTGTGAACCTAGGATTAAATCCTAGAATCTTAATCTAAAAAAAGAAAAAAAGAAAAAAAGAAAAAAAGAAAAAAAGAAAAAAGAAAAAAGAAAAAAGAAATATATATATATATATATATATATACACACATATATATAGTGAGAACCAACATCATTTGCATGTTTATCAAATTGTTGTTATTTCAAATTGTTGTTATTTTAAATTATCAAATTGTTGTTGCTATAAATGTCAATTACCTTCAATTTTGGTGTACAACAATCTAAGATGATGTATACTAACATGCCAAAGGTACAAAAAGTTTTTTGGCCGAATCATGTTGAACAAAACTAAGTTTTTGACACGGCTAACTTTGAAATTGATTTTCTTTCAAATCACAACTAATTTTTTCTTCACACTTCCATTGTAACGTGTAGTAAGCTTATGTCACATACTACAACTTTTGTATATCTACTTTTGAACTTTGTCCATTAATACTTATGATATGGTTGTTTGAATGAAAACATTTCAAAATTGTACCTAGTTTAGTCAGTCACTATAATTAGCCATTATAGATTCTTCATCAGGAAAGTTTTTTTTGTTCATCCAAAGAACAGCGGGGGGGTTTTGGACATGTGTCCCTGTGTTGGCTTCACTGTAGAGGCCAATTTTTGGAGGGATGAAACCAGAGAGGTCAGATTTCTGACAGTTGAGCGAAATTTCGCCCAAAAAAAACACCCTGACAAAGAATCTTTATTATCTCTTCATTTCCCACATTTTTTGGTGTGCAATTTTTACTGTACAATACCCCTTGTCATCAGGAATTGTGCAGCAAAATGTGTCTCCTCATCGGGCTCCCCTGCTCTTGTCAACATGGATTTTTCTTGCAGAATTCCCTTCTCCACAAGCACTGCCCAACCCATTTCCATGATCAGAATGCCTTTTGAATTTGGTCACGATACTAAGAAATTCTTGCTTATTTTTCAGTGGATCAATTCCAATTTTGCGTTGAATTTCTTTCAATTAATTTCTGTCCGTAGAATGATCGATACCGATACGCTGGATAATTTGCAAGTAACACCGCACAATATGGTAATCATGTCATGCAATTCCCTTTGTCCGGTTGATATTTTTGTCCATATTTTTTACGTGTTTGTTTGGCAAGGCACGACTTGGTCTTTCTTTTTGGGATGAAAGGGATGGTGCACACGTATGCATTTGTCGGGATCCAAAAGGCCCCAAACCAACATCTTCCGCAAGTTTCGGTCACTTGAAATGCAAGATATATCTTATAGGAGAGCTTTCAAGTAGAGGCAAGTACAGTTCTCGAAAGAGAAAGGGGCTTTCAGTTTGAAAACACCTGAAGGAAAGGAATTGAAGGAGGAAGATGGGACCGAAAAAATGGAGGAGGAGATAACTTGCCCAGTTCCAAGGTTCCGGCTTTACCGAGCTGGGCTAGCAAGGCAGCATTTTTTTTGAAATTTAAAATAAAAACATGGCTCGTGTTTGTTGGTGGAGTGAACACATTAACTTTCTGTCAAACATGTAAGGTAGGAGGTCCTAAAATGGAGCGGGTTCTAAAACCGATCAGGCTCCAGAGGTACATTTTGCACTTTCCAATGTACAAGTGGTGTTCATTTGAGGAGGTGGTCGGTTTTAGAGCCCATAAATATGCACTTTTCTGCAACTTCAAAAATTCATAACTAATTCTACAAAGCTTCAAAAAATATGAAACAACTTGGGTTAGATGCCAATTTCTCTTGCCTTTCAAGGAAAATTTACTGAAAAATATTTTAAGAAGTTCTACCTCCCCAAAAGTCAGCTTCAGCTCTTAGATGAGCGGTTTATGGACCTCCTACCTTAATTGGTTTTGTTGCTTAAATTGGGGAAAATATAGAACGTTGTCTGGTACGTTCAAAAGATTTGTTTGTTTAATCCCTTACTACACAAAATAGTGAAATTAGCCGTTGCCCTACACAGTTAATTCTTTCTTGACATTTGACACAATATAAAAAATATTTTCAGTTATTGCACAAGAATGCACTAGTTTTGAATTAAATATTTTTGTAGTTGGGACTCATGAACTTCCAAGTATACAAATGAAAATATTTTTAGGAATATTTGTTAACTTTGATGGCTTGTAAAGTAACTTTCTTAATGTAAGACAATCTAATTTTTAAGGCAATCTAATTTCACTAATTTGTGTAGTAAGTGGTTTATAGAACCATGAAGTAGTCTAGGTTTCCAACAATGTGAAGATATTTTATAAAGTGCAACTTGAAATAATAATTTAGAAATGACTTTCAAAAGAATTTATGGGTTGGATTTTACGTAGGCCATATCTACAAGCTTAGGCTGGATTTAATTGTTGCACTAACTAACATTTTTTTATAACATTCAAATTATTAATAATAATAATAATAAAAATAAATAAACTCCTTGCAAGATAGATTTTGAATTGAGTATTAGAGATCTTCATTTGTTAGGAGTTAAATGTGAAATATGGTGATTTTAAAATATTTTTATATTACTTTTTTATTGGTCATTTTTAAAGGGTTTTAAAAAATTCAAAATTTGATGTGAAACACACTTGTGTACTTTGAATTATGCACTAAATTCAAACAAACAAGGTTTAGAATCTATTCCACAAAGATAGAAGGAAATCAACCTAAGATTCTAAGAAGAATTGGTAGAATGAAATTAATAAGCCTTACAAATAATGAACATCTTTAAATTTGTTCATCATCCCAAAGTATGGATGTTGGAGAATATAGGGATTAAGTCAATTGCATATTAAGTTACGCATAGTCCCATCATCCAAGGTCTAAAAAAATGTTCAATTTGCACTCATTTGGCATCAAAATTAAGATATTTGCACCAACATTTGCACCAGAGTATCCACCTTTTTTTGGCACTACTAATTTATTACATCGATTAAAAAATTCAAGATAGTTTTTACCTCATACATTGCATTTAAAAAAAAGAATTAACAAAAAAGAATCTACTAAAACCTTTAAGACTAATCACAAGTCTTTAACATCACTAAAAAGTTTGAAAATGATCTCAATTGCTATCACCAAGATATATAAATTTAGCATGCACAATGAGTTATGATGATCACTCTTCTTGGGTATATATTTCTCAATTTTGAACACATATAGATTTTCTTAATGAAATAACATGGTCACGTAATGAATAGTTTGGGAGAAATCCTCCACACCAAGTTCAATGTACGTTCAATTTAATCTAAAAACTCCTCATTATGAGTTGTAACAAAAAAAACTTGTACACTGTAGCTTGCAACCCCTTTAATAGTACGAGATATTAAAGCAAAATAATAATATAGACACCCAATTAATTATATTTGAAGTAGTTATAAAAGATACAAAAGAAATAAAAAATGTAATGTTTGAGAGAATGGATCTCCAATTTGCTACATTTTTTTACCAACTGTTGAGTCAAAATACCTTTCCATCGTCATTGATTATGTTTATAGTGCATTTTACATATTTTATAATAATTAATCTTATAAAATATAATCACACCCCAAAACAATGATACTAAAAAAATTATTGAATTTCATTTATATAGGCAATATTTTTGTTTTCAAATCTTTTCCAAATTTTTTTTAATGTCATGATTTATGCATGCTCTCTTATTTACATATTTGTAGTTATTTGTAATAAATTGAAGACATGTCAAAATTATTTGGTGATGATTTGCGATTCAATAGTTATTGATTGATGTTATCAAAACTCATAAAAATAAGTTGTTTAATTGTTTGAATGAATTATGTGTGTTATAAACTCTAGTCTTTGTAAAAAAATTTGTATCTAAAAACACATCATATGATAAATTGAACACATTGTCCTATTCAACAAATATTTTAAATGCAAGGGCATTAAAACATAACAATGGTTTAAGTTGCAACCTATACTCTCTCAACAATGGCTAATGCAATTCTATGCTCTCGATTCTAAAAAAATATTCTAATATCATGAGAACCGACATCATTTGCATGTTTGTCAATTGTAAATGTTTTAAATTCTATAAATGTCACCTTCCTTCAATTTTGGTGTACAACAATGTGAAATGATGTATACCAACATGCTAAGGCATAAAGAGTTTTTTGGAGTTTTAAGAAAAAAATTGACAAAATATAAGCTATTTCCAAATTGTAATGCACAAAACCAAGTTTTTAGACATGGCTAACTTTGAAATTGATTTTCTTTCAAATCACAACTATTTTTTTCTTAAAACTTCCACAGTGATGTGTTACATGTTGCACACTACAACTTTTGTATACCTACTTTTGGATGCTAACCATTGATGCTTATGGTATAGTTGTTTGAATGAAAAAATTTCAAATCTACACTCAATTTTGTTTGTTCATTGTAGCTTATGTGTACATAAATTTTTCTATAAATCAATCTATATGTTCTTGATTTTATAGGAGTTCATCACAAAACTAATTTCAAAATGATTAATTAGATTACAATGCTTTATGTGCTCATTATTGCTCATTGTGCACTAAAAATGCAGTCCAAAAATGCAAGCCATTGGAACACCCATAGCTTGAAAACACCCTTGATCTCAAAGCTAAAAAGCAACAATTTGCTCTCCTAATCAATGGTAAAATATAGCATACAAAGCAAGGAATTTTAAGTTCAAGCACATAATTATAGACTCTGTCGTTTCAAGTTTACTTGTTCCCAAAGTTTAAGGTGAAAACACCCAAAAGATGTCCAATTGTCCACTTAAGGTAGCCGACCTCATTCCAACCACTTAAGCAATTTAGCATAGTTTCAATATGCATTTGGTGAGAGAGAAAAATCCCCTTGGTAGAAAATAGATTTGAGGAGGGTCCCAAAAAATTCCATTTTTTCCCACAAAAATGAAGTACATATGAATTTTTTCCGTAAAGATTCCCTTCAATCCATTTTTGTTATCTAGGCACTGCATTTCCAACTATAGGCTGATTACAAAATTGATCATGCTTCAAAGTAGGTGATAATTGTGGCTTCAAAATGTACATTTTGTGATCATTGAGTGAATGCAATGTACACCTCCTTTACATTTGTGTTCTATGAATTGTAACCTAACCACGTGAGCTATCACAAGTGATCAGAAACAAAGTAGTCTAACTAGCAAAAATAGGTCAGTGGTCGGAAAGAGGTCGGCTACCTTACTCATTCCTGATAAGTAGACTTCCGTTGAAAGAGTCCCCCAAAGTGCCATTAAACCATTCCCTTTAATTGTGATAATTGGTTGTTGATTCTTTAGATTTTAGTTTTATGACTAAGCTATGTGTTGGTTTCAAAGGCTTAGGGAGCTCCCACTTTGAAAATTCTTTGTAATTACATGCCTTATCCTAAAACTTTTTTCTTTTTTTCTTTAAATTTATGATTTTCAATTACTAATACCACAAAAATGTTTTTTTTCTTCCTGGAAAAGGGGTGATTGTTTATATTTTGACATTGTTGGGTGTTTCCACCTTATTTCCTGTATACCAGTTCAAGCAGTTCATTTGTTTGCTTCTAATAATTGAGTGACCACAAACTTTAGTGGCAACATATATTGTAGCACAATTGAAATTTAAGCACAACAACGTTGCTGTTCTGCTGCAGCTGCTGAACATGATATTGAGGTTGAGACATGGAGACCCCCACCACTTCAATAATGTCTTATGAATGTGTGTGCTATCAATGGTAGAAAGGCTTCACATTATTGGCAATGCACTGATTCCTGGTATTAAGGTGGGTACCCCTCAAACCGCTACTTTTGGCTACTGTGCCTCGTTACTATTATTCGACTCCTCAAATTTTTCATTGATTTTCTTGTTGGCAAGTGAAAGGAGGTTCCAACGTACCAAAGAACGCGGCATTTGGATCCCGTATGCAAAAGTTATAAAGGGTCGAAGTTTTTTATTTTGGGTAGAGGTTCTAAAAATCAATTATTTAATACATGTAAGGTAGTATGCTCTAAAAGCGCCCATGATCTAAAAGAAATCATGATATAGAGTTACATTTTTATTTCTTCAATGTAACAATAGTGTATATTTCAAGAGGTGGTCACTTTTAGTGACCATTGTGTTTCAACTTCAAAAATTTGTAACTAATTTCTTGAAGGTCCAAAAAATATGAAATGACTTAGGTTAGATGCCAAAAAAAAATTCTTCCCATGAAAATTTATTGAAAATTGTTTCAAGGAGTTTAGCTTCCCTAAAAAGGCAATGAGCTCTTAAATGGTCGCTTTAAGAGCAAACTACCTTACATAGTGATTTCAGAGATGTGCCTTAGGGCTGGTTCGCACCTGTTGTTAAATATAACTTTGGTGTCATTAGGGGGGGTTGGTTACACAGAATATCACACCGAGCCTCTTTCGGGGGCAGGGCTGGGATGCGGGCAGAGTGGGACAGCCACTGACGGGACCCCAGTCACCCCACAACCTTCTTTTCATTTTGGTTTAAAATTGATTTTTCCAACAAAGTAGAATAAAATGAATTAGTACAAGATTTCCATTAAGAAAATTGAACCAATGATGTGAATCTTGTGACACTAATTTGCTTAAGCCCAATTGCCAATCTAGTGTGGACGTGGCTGTGGAGAAAGGCTTTTTATTCTAGTGGAGTAGTGATGGGTGAAACAAACCATGTGGGATATGTGAATTAGGACAAAAAAGAGCTCCTCCACTCATGGTTAAGTGGAAACGCAGGAATTGTGATAAAAGTCAAATTTCAAACCTCATTTAGACATAGTAGACTATATTTTTTCAAAAAACTTCAAACCAAAAGAAGTTGGGGAATAAAGTACAATTTTATCTCCAAAAATCCGTTTGAGATTTCAATACCCCAACTAAAAGTTATGAACAAATTTCAAAGGAGGTGTTTGAAAATGTCGCCAAAAATGTCCCTTCCACCCTAACCCCACCCCACCTCCTCTTAGAATTTGTTTAGAACTCTTACATGAGGAGTCAAAATCTCAAGCGGATTTTAGGAGATAAATGTTAGCTTGCTTCTCCCACTTCTTCTAGTTCAATTTGTTTTAAGGAGATTTTAGAATACTCTACTAACTTCTATTGAAATTCTACAAGAGCTTGATAGTTTCTTAATACAAACAATGTGCATTTGCATATTTAATCACATGTATAGGTAATTACTTTATGAGAATGTCAGTAGTGATGTTTTTATTATCAACCCTCCATTGTAAATATTTGTTTCATATATATGTGTAATGCATAAGTTTTGTCAATTTCAACAAACTTTCATTCAAGCAATGGAAAAAAAATTGTACTTTTCAAGTACTTAAAAGTTATGTGTTTTAAAACTAATTTGACACATACTAATTATTAAAGATATTAGAAGCTTGATATGAATATTTTCTATTCATAAATTTGAACATCAAACAAAATAAAAATGTCAAAAAGATTGTACAATGTTACATACTATGAATTAATAGCACATATAGGGCTGGTTTGAATTGACTTTTGGCATTTGGGGATTAAATACCATTAAATTTGCAATAAGTTTAGACAAAATAAATGAATTTTTAAAAATAATTTAATTAAAAAATGTTTTCAAAATGTAAGCAATGATGAATTCTAAAATTATAAAGGATTGAGTACTTTGGAAGAAAATAATTGAAGACAATGGTGTTAAGTTCTATAAACATGTCCCTTCTAACCCTTCACTGAAAATTCTCCACCATTGACATTGTACCATATTCAACACTTTTCAATTTTTTTTATAGAAAATGAAGTTGTTCATAGTTATACCTCAAATTTCCTTTCCCCCTTGTTTCATTTTTGTTTCAACATTTAGTACATTATTATACTAAATTCACAACTAAAAATGAGTCTAATGTTATTTGAAATAGTGATGGAATACCTAATGGTTAAATGGATAAAAAAAGTTAAATTGTTTTAACAACATGTCATCAATAGACAATTAAATTTGAAATTAATGCATATTTCATACCTTCTCATAAGAAGTTTCATTTCTTGTAAGATCCCCTCTATGTGATAAGAGCTCTGACATGCTTTGACATGCTACTAAACAAAAACAAAAAGGGTTCTCTTTATACAAACCTAGTATATAAATAAATAAGTATTTGCATCACATCCTAATATTCAAATCCAATATAATTAGCTTGAGAGAGGAAATAGACTCCTTTTGCATTCTCAAGTGATTGGAGTTTTACATATTGACAAGTTTCTTTTATCATCATAAATCTATCAACAAGTGCTTGCAATACATGAATCCACCAACATTTTCAAAATCCCAATGTTGTTTTGATGTAGAATATCAATATGGATTGAAAGGTATGAATTGTAGAAGGGTGTCATTCCCCTATTAAAACCCTAGAGAGCTCTCTGTTACAAAAGTTGAGAGCAATTTTATTGCAGAAAATGAAAACTTGACAACATTCTTGAACTAACATTTCAAATTTGAAAGCATGAATCGATTAAAATAGAACAAGCACTTACAAGTACACAGTGAAGTGAATACTTTTTTGATTTTGAAGTCTTGAGAACCCCTTGTAGAATACGATTTCCAAAAATTCAACCATGAATAATTGTTGATTCAATATTCTACACCACCACATTGAAAATGTTGAAACAATACCTTCAAATACTTGTTGATTCAATATTCCTACACTAGCATATTTGAATTATTGAAACAATACCTTTGACTCACAACATTGATTCAAAATAACTTGTGACATTGCTGAGACAACCTTAACCCCTACAGGGTTTTGACTATGTTTTCACCAAAACTTGTGACATTGCAAGATATTAGTGTTTGAAGTTACATAAATCTTTTTTTCACCACTGCAAAAATCCGGGCAGCTGCACTTCAAAAGGCAATATTTGTATAAAAAAATTGTCTCAAATGGTTGTAACTCCTTTAATTAATTTTTCTTTTCAAGTTGGTTACATGCTTGAAAATTTTCAAATCCTTTGGAATTCTACAACATGTACAAAAAATAGTTAGTAGAAAGAAATAGAAAACGAGCCAAAATACTACTGTAGATTGCTAACAATTTATTTATGGAATTGAAAAATTCCAATCCCAATGGTCAAAATGTTTTAATAAACAATCTACAACTGCTATATTTATTTTCTTTAAAAATATTAAAAACTGAATTAATTAAAGGATTTCAAACTTTTTTTGTAATGTACATATTCTATAACTAGTGGCAAATTACACCAAACTAAAACTCTTCATAATATTTGACTCATTGATCAAAATGGAATGAGTCAAAGCTTACCACTTAGGTAAAATCTAATAAACCAATTCCAAATTTTTTATTTTTTTTAAAAGTCATTTTTAAAGAAGTTTTTCAAGCTTCCCGGGCTACCCAAAGTCCAAAGAAAATCACATATCATGCAATAACTTTTTAACTATGTAATCAGAAGTTACGAAATTGTTTGGGCCTTGAAGCTACTCCTTGGGCACGTGTAGTGTGAAAATTTAAAACAAAAGAAAACAAAAAAAACATCATCCGTAGTGAGCTGCCCAAAATTGCTATGTTGCCAGAAATATTGATTAACTATTCTTAAGAAATTGAGATGTAACTAGAAACGCAAGAATTGTGTTCAAAGTTGAAATTTAAACTTCATTTGGACATAGTATTATGGCTTCCTTAAAAACAAATTGAACTAGAAGAAGTGGGAGAAGCAAGCTAACATTTATCTCCTAAAATCCGCTTGAGATTTTGACTCCTCATGTAAGAGTTCTAAACAAATTCTAAGAGGAGGTGGGGTGGGGTTAGGGTGGAAGGGACATTTTTGGCGACATTTTCAAACACCTCCTTTGAAATTTGTTCATAACTTTTAGTTGGGGTATTGAAATCTCAAACGGATTTTTGGAGATAAAATTGTACTTTATTCCCCAACTTCTTTTGGTTTGAAGTTTTTTGAAAAAATATAGTCTACTATGTCTAAATGAGGTTTGAAATTTGACTTTTATCACAATTCCTGCGTTTCCACTTAACCATGAGTGGAGGAGCTCTTTTTTGTCCTAATTCACATATCCCACATGGTTTGTTTCACCCATCACTACTCCACTAGAATAAAAAGCCTTTCTCCACAGCCACGTCCACACTAGATTGGCAATTGGGCTTAAGCAAATTAGTGTCATAAGATTCACATCATTGGTTCAATTTTCTTAATGGAAATCTTGTACTAATTCATTTTATTCTACTTTGTTGGAAAAATCAATTTTAAACCAAAATGAAAAGAAGGTTGTGGGGTGACTGGGGTCCCGTCAGTGGCTGTCCCACTCTGCCCGCATCCCAGCCCTGCCCCCGAAAGAGGCTCGGTGTGATATTCTGTGTAACCAACCCCCCCTAATGACACCAAAGTTATATTTAACAACAGGTGCGAACCAGCCCTTAGAGTGATGATGGCAGGCTTAAGCAAGGTGCAAATTTGGATGTACCTACCTTATTACTTATTACTTATTTTTTCATCACTTTATTTTTCGGTTCATTGGATCATAAGAGGAAAATCTTAATTTTAAACTACATTATACATAGTACTTTTTCAAATGACATCTTTGGTATGAAAGACTCCAATGGACATTTCGAACCATGCTCTTGCGCTATAGCTTGTCCTAGGATCTTCTTTCTAAACCAATGATACTATGAATTATTGACAAAAAAATTTCAATAATAAAAGGTTTAGTTGGTTCTGATCTTGTTTGTAGTAGTTCAAACCAAACAAGATTAAATTCGGATTTAATTAAAGTTTGAATAAATATATGTGTTTGAAAAAGTTCCAAAAACACATCTACAAAAAAAGTGGGTTTAGCCCATTTTGGATTCCACAAAGGTTTATCGGTTAAGATCTTGAATTATGTAAGTGATAGAATTGCTTTTGATTCAATGCTTACAAATCCCACCCATGACATTAGATTTTATTATTTTGCTTTACACCAATTATAGAATTTAGTATTAACTAGAACGAAGCCTATTGCAATACAACAATACCAATAAGGTTTCATCAAGACGATGTTTGAATGTCATTAGTGTTTAGCATAAACAAATGAATTAAAAAGTGCATGGACAAGAACATGATGGATGAAGTTATGGCACAATTTGCATTTAATATAAGAAGCAATGATACAAACAACTTGATGTATACAATGTTAAAACCTTAATTAAATCTCCTTGCAAGCAAAATGGTTTTTGAGAAAGTTGGGCATTTATTCTCTAGAGAATCTAATTTTTGTGAAGATCTACTAGTTGAAGAAAAAGTTTTTTTTTTAATAATTTTTTGGTGCTCCAACTTGAGCAAGTAAAGTGCACATCAGCGATCTCAAAACTGGCTAAAATTCGCTCGGTTTCTACTTTTTTTGAAAAAAAATCTTTCCAAAATGAACATTTGGCTAAAAACCCTAAACCCGTTTTGAGATCACTGGTGCACATCATTTTGCTTTGAAAATTTTCATACTTATTCCTTACATGAGGCTCTACTCAAATATGAAATCCCTAATGATCTTTGCAAACAAAATTTGAGTATGGGGCTTAAAAGCGTGACAAAGGGGCCACACTGTCAAAAGTCTAGGCAATCTTTAAAAATGCATTTTGCTCCACTTTATAGTCTTTGTTCTCACATGTACATTTTCCTCAAACCCCCAAATTTTTATATGTGACTCTTGTACCAGTCAAGAGCAGGGTTGCTATTTTGTGAGCCTGTGAACGTGAGCTTGTGAGCGTATAATTTTTTAGAGATTCCATCTAAACTTTTTGGTCAAAATTTATTATTTTTGGTAAATTTAGTAACTATTACCATGAACCTATTACCGTGGACCTATTACCGTGGTCCATTGAACAACCTTGATGTGCTTCTTATTAGACTTTGTTAGATTTTAAGAAGAAGAAAAATCGGTTATTAATTAAGATTTGTTTGAAATCAACTGAGGTTGTTCCATTAAGATTATAATCACTCCCCTCTTACTGCTTGGGTCCCCTCGGCGCCGAGGGGAGCCCCCTTGCATTAAGTAGAATTTAAAAATAAAAAAATAAAAAATAAAAAATTTGGAATTTTTTTTTTCTCGTCGCAAGGGGGCTCCCCTCGGCGCCGAGGAGACCCGAGCAGCAAGAGGGGAGTGATTAACCAAATGACCATTTGATCAATAAATGGAAGAGTTGGGCCCTTGAAGGTCCTATAAAAGGACAATGATCAACTAATCAATAATTTGATGTAACCGAGCTCATTCCTTACAAAAATAATCCTTGTCAACCAAATATTTTTTTCCAAAATCTTAAGAAGTCCAATTACCAACACATCAAAGTAGAAGTGTAGGTACCCCCCATTGGCCTTGAGAGGACCCACGCTACTACAAGATAGTAGTTCTTATCAATGGGTTTTTTTTCTAAAATCTAAACAAGTTTAATAACAATGCATCAAAAGAATTTTTTTGGTATTTTCTTATTAGCCCCAAGAAGACCCACATTGTTATAGGATAGTGATCAACCAATATTCTATACAAACTTACTTCCATCTCCATTCATCTTTCGCATCAATTAAGTTCATCATTTCAAAATGTATACTTCTAATATTTTAGACAACATTGAAAATTATAATTTTCATGTGGATTCTATATAACCACGGTAATAGGTCCGTAGTAATAGGTACTAAAATTTACTAATAATAGTAAATTTTGGCCAAATTTTTAGATGAAGTCTTTAAGTTTTCTTGTGCTTCTTCAAATTTCTAAACTCAACGCTCACATAATCCCTGCTCAACACTCATAGGCTCATGCTCACATGCTCACAAAATAGCACCGTTGGTGTTGATTTTTGACAATTTTATGAGTATTTGTCAATTTCTAACCTTTGAATCTTTAGGAATTAATACCGTATTATTACCTTCTCTATTTGCCAAATAATTGTCATTTTGATCACATGATCATGAGTATTGTAGCCTAAGAATATTTAGGTATTTAGTTGATAAGTGACACTATTAGGTGTATGTATAATCCACTTATTAGTGCACTAAACTACATCTATAATAGATTGGGAAAAGTTAATTCCTAAAGTCCCAAAATCCTCTTGATGACTCTTGGAATTTGGGGTAGGCTTGTGTGCCCCAATTTTTGACATGACTTTTGAAACTTTCTTTTGAAGATAGAAAAACAAATTAGCTTTCTAAAATGTAATTTTCATTTCTATTAGTGCCCAAAGAAAAAATGATCACATAAAGCCCTAAAAGTAGTTTGCCAATTAAAAAAATTTGAAAAATTTGTATTTTTTTCTTGTAGATTATATTTTTTATTGCATAGAAAGCTTTGATTCATTTCATTTGGATTAATGACATGAAAATTATGGAGTTTTTAGTTTTTGTCAACAATAATAGCATCTTCTTTGAAAAAATAGCATAACTAGATTTGTTTTTGAAATCAAGTTTTATAAGTTTCAAAATTAAAAGTCTGGTAAGTTTCAATGTGCTTGCTAGAATAATCTCACCATTGAGATTAGTGAGTTTTGATTCTATGGAAGTAGGTACAAGATAGAGCTATTAACAATACATTTTTTTATTCTATCTTGTACCTACTTCTATTTAACCTCTAAAGCTCTTTTAAATCCAAAATGGTTTTGGAAAGTTTGAGGCATCCAAAGTGAAGTATTACATTTTTTTTCTCATTTTTTTTTGAGATTGAAAAATCAAACAATCCTTTGATGAATCCAATTTTTACGAAAATACAATGGTGGTCAAAATTTTATGTTTTTGTTTTGTTTTGACCTCCAAGGCACGTGAACTAGAGCATTATCAGTTCTCTTTGAAAATTTGCATACTTCTTCCTAACTTGAGTCTCTACTCAAATCTAAATTCTTTAGATCTTTTTGCAAAGTAGAATTTAAATTACAAGGCTTGAAAGCTTCACAAAGTCACATTGTCAAAAGTCCAAACAACCTTGAAAAAAACCTCATGTTGCTCTTTGTTTGGTCATATTCCACTTATACATTACTTTTAGACCCCAATTTCTTTGCCATGACCCTCATACTAGCCAAAAATAAGATCATGTGGTTACAAATACTAAAAAGTGGATAAATTTTGATTTACAACACTATTTTTAGAAAGTTCTATTTTTCAAGAGTATTTTCTAATTTATGACCTAAGGAACTTTAGGGGTCAATAATCTTTTGAAGATTGAAAATCAAGTTTTTTTTATTGAACCCCTACCTCCCCCCCCCACACACACAAAAAAAAGAAAAAAACTCAACTAAATTTTCCTACATAAAAAATTAGAAATTCAAAATTTGTAGTAAAAATAATTTTAAGTTAAGAAGAATTTGAGTCTCATAATCTCATCACAAAAGGTGGCAAAAAACTTGTTTTCTTCACTTTCAACGCACATTTCTTGCAATCTACACAATCAAAGTTCCTAAAATTCCTTCCATACATATTTTTGTATGAGCATAGTGCAAGATCCTACGGTTTGATATGCCAAAAAAACAATCTTTAATTCTTAAAGGATGCAATCTTCCATGATGAAGGTAGTCACCAAAACTGCTTCAATTGTTGAACCTATAAAGTAGGAGGTTCTAAAAGCACATAGGCTCTAAAACTACTCACCTCTTCAAATGTACACTATTTGTACATGTTTGTTTTTCATAGCCTTTGACAATGTACAAAAAATGTACATTTTAAGAAGTAGGCGATTTTAGAGCCCTATTCCATTTCAACTTCAAAATTTCATAACTAGTTCCACAAAGCTCCAAAAAATATGAAACAACTTGGGTTAGATGCCAATTCCACTTGTCTTTCAAGTAAAATTTACTGAAAAATCAATTTCAAGAAGCTCCACCTCCCTAAAATTCAATTTCAACTCTTAAATGGGCGACTTATGAACCTCCTACCCATTACTTGTAGGTGCATTCTTTGTTCTTACAGTGAGCAATGAAGTCATCCATCAACCACTTTTCAGCCTCAACATCCTTCGAGCCAAGGTTAAATATTTTTTTTCTCTGCTCTTTGCAGTAGAAATAAATAACAGTTTTGAGTGGTTTTTGATTGAAACAAAAAAGGTCTTTGGGACTTTTAAAGGTCTAGTATGAGTTTTGCCAGTGGAAACAAGGCAAACTGAAGGGTGGGATGTTGGCATGTCCAAACTGGAGGGGGGGATATGGTGGCTCTGTCGAGAAAGATTGAGAAAAAGAATCAGTGGCGGGAGAGCTGTCGTAATAATAAGTTAAGATGCGTCATCGCGCGGGGGCAGGGGAGGGAGGGAGGTGCACGCATGGCCATGATCTTGGCACTGACTCAACAGCAGAGTGCGGCAAGGGCACATCCATGAGCACTGCTGGGAACTGTCTGTCAACCCACACGATGCCCCCGGCCGGGACTTTCATTGTCGGCTAACTTAAGGTAACTAACACCTCAAAATCACACAAATCAGCAATTCAGCATGGTTCCCATTATTGGATTGGATTTTTTTGGTGGGGTCATGTTGGTAGTGAAAAGAGGATTCTAGATTCTCTTAAAATGTATTTATCGGATACCATATAAATAAACTACGAACTTTCAAAGTGCTGAAAATAGGTGTTCATAAAAGCTATCATAGAGTCTCATGAATAGTGGGAGGCAAGAATCTCTGGTGTGTGATTTTAGGAAGCATGCAATTTTAGGTGTAGTTACCTTATACTCTATTATTGACACCCCATGCGCCCCTGTTGTTGATGGATGAAAGGAGGTTCACAAATACTCCGTTATTGACACCCCATGCGCCCTTGTTTTCATCCGTTGTTGATGGATGAAAGGAGGTTCATTTGGATCATGTATACAAAAGTTAAGAAGGATAAAAGTTTTTATTGGTAGAGGTTCACAAATTGTTTCTTCCACATAGGTACATATTGATTTTGGAGATATACAAAGAGTGATGATGGAGGATTTGGAAAGGGTGAAATTTTACCCACCTTAGAGCATTTCCACTCTTTCATTGGGGGGAGCCCCAAGCCCAGCCCATCTAGAGCCCGCCCTTCAAAACCTCCCCCACCCCAAACACAGAAGCTAAAAAAATCATCTTAGTCCTATCCAAATAAGAACATCTCCCCACATTCCCTTCACAGGCCCGCCCATCTCTTCACTAAGCTTGGATTCTTCTTGTCTGACAATGTTTTTTGTAACGCTTTTTGAAAAGTCTGAAAACTATAGCAACCCCGACCAATGATAGTGAAAAGATGTCAATAGTGCTCATGCATGAGATATGGAGAGAAAATGTGGGGAACTACTTTGTTTTGTTGGTGGAACCCGAAAGGACAATTCACACCACAAAAAGCCATTAATTTGGTAAGGCAATTTCTCTATGAAAGAGTGGAGATGCTCTTGAGTAAGCTTATAAGTTAGAGGCTTATGTAGCGGAGTTTCGGTGGGGCCTAAGGACTAATTAACTACACTAAATAGTGAAATTAGGTTGCTTTAACAATTAGGTTGCCTTACTTCAAGAAAGTTACTCTACAAGCCATCAAAGTCAACAAATGTTTCTAAAGATATTTCCATTTGTAAATATGGAGTTCCATGAGTTCCAATTACAACAATAACTAATTCAAAAGTAGTGCATTCTTGTACATTAATAGTAAATATTTATTTAGTGTAGATTGTTGAGAAATTAGTGTGGAGCAACCTAATTTCACTATTTAGTGTAGATTACATCTAGTGAAGATGGTACTTTTGGGTTAGAGGTGCATTTGGGAGTCCCTTACCTTGAGGTCAAGAGACTTCAATTTGCATTGACGGTCATCTAATGTAGATGAGTCTATTGTAGGGAGAATGATTATCTTACCCCTTCGGATGATGAAATTTTTTAAATTTGTTCAATTGTAAGTTAAGGTAGAAGTGACCATTTATCAATTGATTCACAATTTTAGAAAGTTTGACTTCTTGAAATATTTTTCAATCATATTTTTTTGAAATATAAATGTAATTGTAATCTAACCAAGTCATATATTAATAGTTTGTGAACCTTCATAAAATTAAATATGAATTTTGAATCACGTACATAAGTCTCTAAAAGTACTTCTCCCATCATATGTTCACTAGTGATAAATTGATGAATTGGCAATTGGTACATTGAAGAAAACAATATGTACCTCTTAGACATTATGGGATATGATGGGCTTAGTCAATAACAACCCGACTTCAGGCATTATCAAGGCATCTTCTATGATTAAAACAATCAATAAAAGTAAGTACTATAAAAACAACTTGCTTTTAAGTAGTTAATTCCTTGTTAGTGAAGATAAATTTAGTACAATTTTATTGTAGTTTTTTTTTCTTTTGCAATGAACTTATTTTTAATGTAGTTGTAATTTTGAGTTTTTAGCCTTTTTAGAGCTTGATCTTGCCATAATCTCATAAGTTAAACAAAAATTTTAGATATAAGAGTTTGTGTGGGCTAATTAAATGGCAAAGTTAATCCATATGGCGAGCAACAAATATTGAAGGCTTGGCTCCCTAATAATGTATATGCTCTCCTAACCTTATTGATTTGCAAAGACTTGTTCTAATAGAAATATTTTGAATTTTGATATGATTTTTTATTTGAGTATATTGTATAATATATATATAAATTTGACAGTGCATTTATCTTTGCATCTTCAATGAAGGATTTTGAAGTTAAATCAAATAAGCCCAAAATGCATATATGAAACAATGTATTGCCTAATGAATTTGCAAATTCAAAAGATATAATCATTTGATCAACAATTGATTTTTTTCATTTTGTTTGAGATTGAATAAAATATAAGATTCTGTAAATAAAAAAAATAAAAATATTGATGGATTTTGAGATATTATTTAGTTTCAAAGAACACCTCCATGAGCACCAAGAATCTTCATTTTATGTAATAAATTCCTCCATTCACTAGGATTTAACTATAGAAAAATAGTCTAGTTATTGTAGATTTGTAGCCTATGGCCAAGGGTTTCAATTCATGTTTGACCTAGTGACAATAGAGCATTGGATGTTGTTGCAATTTGTTTATCAAGGCACTTTTTGCAAGTTGACAACCAAAGAAAGTAGTTTCTTGGGAAAAAATTCATTAGCATGATCACAAAGGTCCTATGGCCATGCTTGTCATTTATTTCAAATTTATCCATGTATAAAGAAGCAAAAGCTTTTGAAGAACCCAATTCCACTTGTACACTAATCTCTAACAAGCCTTGAATCATCTCCTCCAAAATTGAAAAAAATTATGACATCTATGTTCTAAAACCCCCTCCAAAGTCATCTATATTATACTTTTAGGTTGCCACATCATTTCAAAGTTAGGTTCTATAGCTCTCATGAAGTGAACAAAGGTGTTGCTATGGATATAAATAATAGATTTTAGATAGCCAAATGAAAATCATATAACATTGTAAATGATGTAAGGTACTCACACCAATTATCGACCCTATCCAAATTGTGTCCCTTTATCTACACCAATCTAATGTTTCAATCCAAAAATCTTGGACATGTATAGTGAAGGTTTGTGATTGGGAGAAGGATATGCTTACCTTACCATGGGTCCTCAAAACACAGTTGAAGATTCAAGAATAGAAAAAGATATTCATTTGTATAATCCAAGGAAGTTAGGCCACCTCATCTTTGGGAAAAACTTGCTTTCCTAATACATAGTTTATCTTCAATTCAATTTAATAGGAAGCCCTATTGTTATGCACATTTCCACCAAAGTAGGATGACCTATTGACATCCTTTGGTTGTTGCAGATATTTAGATTGAATAGATTTACAATTTTTTATAGAAATAGAACAACAAATCAAAGAATCCTTCACATGTACTTTGGTCAACTCATTTTCAATAAAAAAAGATACATTATAGGTGGTTAAAGTGAAAACATATGGTAGTCGACCCATACATGATCACCCCCCCATTCTGGTGGTGTAGGCTAGTGTAATTCTGTTCAAGTAGAAACGAATAAATGATCAATTGTGACAATTGAAGATACAAAAGAGAATGGTTGTTTGGTAAGATGGCAGCTGGCACTGAGTACATTTAATTTTAGCCTGTATTTACAATGGCTGCGATGGTTACCTAGGATATTAATGGCACATTAGTGAAGTAGCCTATATTGGTGGCTTATTTCCCAATTTTTTTGTACACATCTTTATGTGCCTGTGGTTGATAATATTGGCTTTGATGAACGGTTGTGCACAGGCGGCTTGTCTATTTTGCAGAGGTCATTGATTGAAAATGCAACTAGAAGAAAATGTGACAGAAATCGCTCCACACTTGCAACTCTTCTTGTTAGTGACATGCAGCATTTCTAGAGTGAAAACAATTTTGTGAGGTACCAAACGCTTTGCTATGCAAGAGTAGTGACAAGAGTAGAAATACTGCGTATGCTCTGAGCGATGTCGGTAGTTGTCTTATGAACAAGTCAGACGAGCTTCTACGTTGCTATGGTTGTGGAGTCCCAACTGCTCAACTGCAGGACTGCACTCGCGGTAAGTGAAGGAATCATTTCACTACACTGTTCAATAATTAGGGATTGCCCATGCAATTTGTATGCTTAGAAGCTACAACTATTTGGAAGCTTCAATTTCCTACAATATATGCCATGTTGTACTAAAGCAAGTGACTTCATTTGTGCCTGCAGAGATTGAGGGATTGAAGCAAAACTGTTGACCTTCACACATTCGAGAATTGAAGAGTACAAAGTTCAGAGAAGGAAAGCCAATCCGTCCTGCTAGTCAAAAACCACAAATACAACAGGTATGTCCCACCTATGAAGCTACAAAAACACAGCAGACAACAATTTACAATGTAGGAAGCCCAGAAGTTTACACATGTAAAGCAGAATGTCTAAATAACCATTTGTACATGTCTATTCTATAGTGAAAGAAATGAGTGTAGTTGTGCTTGAACATGCAACTCATGAGTATTTGAATGAGAATGTCACAATGACTTTCTTGAATTTTTAAGGAGCTTTCATTTTGTGGAACTGAATTTGAAGTATAGAAATGAATTGCAACTGTGTTCATGTCTACCTTTGTTACAGAAAAGCAAAGACATACTTCATGTAAGTACCCGTTTCCTCTTCTCTCTGCAAGTACATTCCAATGCACACATATAGTAATATTTATTGAGAAGCGCTAAAGCCAAAAAAAAAATTGTCATCTCGATGCAGACCTCAATTTGGAGCGACAATCACTGCGGGTGTTTAGGCAGTCGTTCCTCAGCATTCCTCTTGTGCACAATTACAAAACTAGCATGACATCAACTGAAAACAGTACAAGTGCAACTGAAGCGACTAAATGCGACTCAAGCAGCAACGATGAGCATGCAAGTGAGCGAGGCTACTCCAACACTGCGGTGGATGACGAAGACTACGAGGCACTGCGGCATCTGCAGCAACTCCGTCAGAGGCAGACAGTCTGCAAGGCTGGTTCACGGAGGACCATGGGTGGGGAAGCTCCAACCTCTCTACAGACCGACCTCTATACAAACCGACCTGCTGTGCAGCGACGGCAGCGGAGCATGAGAGGGCGCGGTAGACCTGCGAAACGGAAGCTACATGTGGGGAGCGGCGTCGTGGTCTTCACCAACCTGACGGAGAATGAGTTTGCGGCGCTGGAAGGTCGCCCACTCCGACATGGTCGCAGCAAGGGGCCCACCGACGGTGAAGGAACTCCCGCAGCAACAACGCAGCATTCCGCTAGCAAGCCCGCAACATCCAAAAAACAGGCTCTGTGGACCGACGATCAGCTCCAGGCAGCTATCCTGTATCATGAGAAAGGTGCAAGCATGAGGCAAGCTACTCACACACATGGAATTTTGTATGCTACTTTTCGAGATTGGTGCTACGGTGTACGAAAAACTAGGAAGAAAGGAAGTGAAACTGTTCTCAGTGTGCAGGAGGAGCAAGAACTTGTGCAATACCTACTGAACATGTGTAACAGGGGGCTAGGGCTTAGTCCTACAATGCTGAAAATGAAAGTATACGAAATGACACGGAATCATGTAACGCCATTCACAGATGGAATTCCAGGTGACGGGTGGATGCGGTGGTTCCGGCGACGTCACCCTTAGTTGACAATGAGGCTGGCAAAGGCCCTGTCCTCCTCCAGAGCCAAGGGATTGACTGCAAATGTACAAAGCTTCTACCAGGTTCTAGAGGATTTGTATACGTTACCTGGCTTTCCTGCAGACAGGATCTGGAATTGTGATGAAACTAGTGTGCAGGTAGGGGGCAACGGTGGGGCGATAGTCATTGCTCGACAAGGTGCTCGTCACGTCCAGAAAAGCGTCCTTGATCAACGAGAGTGGCTATCTGTGCTTGTCTGCATCAACGCAATAGGATTAGCTTTACTATCGTTTTACATTTTCAAAGGACAGAGATGTTGGCAAAACTTCCTACAATACTGTGAACTAGGTGCAAGCATGGCAATGTCCTCCAAGGCGTAGATAACAGCTGACTTGTTCTCTACATGGATATCACATTTTCTTGAAAGTGTCCAAGAATTTGTTGGCATTTCTCCTACAACAAGACATTTGCTGATCCTAGATGGACACGTTAGTCACGTAATGCTGGAGGTGGCTGTGAGAGCATCAGAAGCAAGCTTAGATATTGTTACTCTGCCCTCTTACACGTCACACGCTCTGCAGCCATTAGACGTCTCTGTTTTTGGACCATTCAAGAAATATTTCCGACAATATCGAGATTATTAGGTGGCAAGGCACTTGAACTAGCCTGCACAGAAGCACATTCTCACGCAGTGGGTGTCCCTTGGCTTGAAGCAGGCCTTGACAACAAACAATATTCAGAAAGTTTTTTCTTCTACAGGAATCTACCCGCTCAACAAAGCTGCTGTCGACTCGCAGCTGCGCCCCAACAAGACATACGGCGCAGGTTCAAGTACCAAAGATCCGGAAGTTTGTGAGCACCTGCACACAACAACACCGGCGGAAGAAGTACCTCACCTACTGGACGACAAGCTGGAGGAGGGCTTCAACCGCCACATGAATAGCAACAGCACGCACTACGTCGTCAATGAGGAGACCTCCGGAATGCAAGTGCCCGAAGACGTCGTTGCAGCAGGTGTCGACGAGACTCCACGCTCCGTGAGTCGCTTCTTGCAGATGCCTGCACTCACTGACTACGGAAACCCTAGAAGCAGAATTCGTCATCCTCTTGTTGACTTCTCCAAATCCCAACTCCTCACTTCAGATGGTTACATTACGACAATCAAGCAATTGCAGGAAGAAAATGTGTAGAGAGCACGCGACAAGGAGGCAGCAAAGCTTCTACGACAACAAGCACAAGCCAAAAAATTACAAGAATATGAAGACAAACGCCGACTGCGGGAAGCTCACCACTGCAAGGTTGTTGAGGACTGTGCAAAAAAAAAAGCGGAGCGTGCTCGGAAAGCGGATGAGCGTGCGCGGAAGACTACAGAGCGAGCGCGGAAGACTACAGAGCGAGCTCGGAAGACGGAGCTCTAAGCGTAGGCGCGATAGCAGCGCGCTACGTGGACAATAGAGAAAGAAGACTCCCGCACTCCTGCTGCGAAGCAGCCAAGGCGGGGTCCACAATCAGGGCCGCACTACCCGCTGCTGACGGCGACGCAGGTGCTCACGGCATTCCAACCTCCGCATCCGAACCTGCTCCTGCAATGACGTTGTTGGCAAATTCGTAGTTCCTCCATGGCTTGCACTTCATGATTGGCAATTCTTTTCAGAATCCTTTCAACCCTGTGCAATCCATTGCACAACCACCCATTATGCCCAACATCACACACTTCCAGCAAATGCCCATGCCATACCCAATGCAAACTTTGTGGCCTCTGCAGCCAAGTTCACAACAGAACCAGTGATGGACCTAGCCGTTGGAGGAAGCCAACAAAGCCACGCGCCAATTCCTTGAACTTCAAAGATGAGCGGAAAAAGAAAGTTTGAAGTTACCTAATGTGTCAGTTCACTTGTTTATTATGGACGGTACTCAGTACGCATTGAAGTTTCATGACACGCAAATTACCATCCTTACGTGCCACAAGATTAGGTGTACAAAGAAAACTACTTTTTGTGCTATAGTTAATGACTACAATACTGCAGAACTATCCATTTTGATTGCAACCTATGGTTGAAATTACAGAAGTCTATCTGACTACTATAGGTTGAACCGAATCTGCACTTTCAAAATTTTTAGTTATTATATTTGTAGTCAAAAAATTCCGTAAAATTATACAATCCTTCCACAGTCTATTTCCATACACTGTAAAAATCCATCAGTCCAGATCCACGCACTGCACCTATGTAAAATTGCTTAAGTGATCAGGTATGGGTCGGCTACCATATAGCTTCCCATTGTTGGCCCAAGGGAAATATTTTTGTTCATTTGGATTCTAATGTAGTTCTTTAACTCCTTACAAGGTTGCAAATGGTAATTCAAAACATCCTCCAAGATTGTGGAATACAATGAAAAAAACTTTTGTCATGTGTAGAAACAACATGGCAGTGTTTATTAAAATTAAAAGCTTGACTTCCAATCCAATTCCAACCCTTTAAACCCAATTCCAATCCTTTCAACCCCAAATCTACATTGAAGTTGTCATGATGCCAACTTTTGTAGTTTTGAATATTGGGCCCCCCAAAAGGATTTGCAATGGAGAAAAGATTATGGATCTGCAAGGTAGGAGGTCTATAAAGTATTTGGGCTCTTAAAGAGTCCACTTCCTAAAATGTTCACTATTTGTGTGTTTTCCCTTCTTATTGCTTTAGCAATGTACAAAAAGTGCTTATTTTATGAAGTAAACACTTTTAATGACCACTACATTTCAACTTCAAAAATTCATAACTAATTCTACAAAGCCCCCCAAAATATACTCCATAAAACAACTTGGGTTAGATGCCAATTCCATTTGTCTTTCAAGGAAAACTTATTGAAATTCTTTTTAAGAAGTTTAACTTGCCCAAATTAATTTCTAGCTTTTAAATGGGCACTTCATAGACCTCCTACCCAAGTTAGGGTGGAGCTCTTTCGATTTCTAGTTTCAAAAGCTTTGACTTATGTTGTGTTATTTTTTTGCCTCTAAAATAAAAAATTTCATTTTTTGCCAAAAATAACAACAAAAAACATGATGCTCAGGCAACTAAAAGAAAATCACTTTTATGAGAAACAAAAATTTGAAATTGATTTTCTAGATTTATATATGTACAAAGCTTTGAAATGATTCCATTTTTTTTTATTAATGAGATGAAAGGAATCTCTACTCTAAAATAAACTTTGAAGTTCTTTATTTGACTCAATTTTCAATATTTTGGAAATAAAATAATATCATTAGAATGTAGATTGTTTATTACAACATCACAACCATTGGAATTGACATTTTTCAATTCCATAACTAAATTCTTAACAATTCAGTATTTTAAATCATTTTCTATTTCTTCCTATTTACTATTTTTTTTCAATCATGAATATGAAATATGTTTTGTTGAAATTTTTTAGATGTATTCCCCACTTATTTCTTCAACATATTATAAAGACTTGCAAGTTGTAGGATCTACACATATTTGGATATGAAGTTTGAAAGATGAAACCTAACCATTCGGGAAGAGTTGAAAATACTTCTTTTGGAAATCCAAGCATCATGATCTTGCAATTTCATAAGGTTTCTTATTCTGAAATTTCACGAGGATGTACTCTAACAAGTTAATTAAAGGATCCCATCATTGGTTTTGTTAAAAAAATAAATATAGATGAAGATTTTAGCGTTGCTTTTGAGACCAACATTGTGAAGCAATTTTGGGCCTCTAAACATGAAAAAATTGTAGGAATTCACCCCTATAGCTATTTAAAAATCCAAAAGAAATTCAAATTGTTTGGGTGACCTCAAGTGAAGTAGCAAAAGTTGTTTTGGAAGATGCATGAATCTCACTCATGAATGTAGTGCCTTGAAGCCCTAGAATGTTTTACATGTCATTGTAGCACAATTCAAGAACAAAAGCCTACATATAAAAGTTCTTCAAAATGCATAAAACACATCCTCAACTCTTTTGTCCAAGGTGCTTCAAAATGCATAAAAACACATTTCCAATTCTTTTGTCCAAGGTGCTTCAAAATGCATAAAAACACATTCCCAATTCTTTTGTCCAAGGTGCTTCAAAATGCATAAAAACACATTCCCAACTCTTTTGTCCAAGGTGCTGTTTTTGTTCCATTTTGAGAGCATTTTCTTATTTTCTTATTTTTGAGCCAAGGAACTTTAGGAGAGTTACCTTTTTACATACATAGAGTGAGTGAGGTTCAACTCACTGAAGCAAAGATAGATAGACTGACCCCACTTCCAAGCCCTATTGCGACATTTTGTTGCATGATGAGGAGCTCATAAATGGAGGAATGTCGGCTCTCCATGTACTGTTACACAAGTTAGTAATAACCCTCTCTCTTTTTCTTTCTCTCTCTCATCTCCAACTACAGTAGCTCGAGTAATAGCAGGGTCATCACTCTACACGTTAGAGTCTTTGTGTCTACTACTACTACTAAGAATCTTTTTGTTGGGTCCCAGTTGCGCACACAGTCTTCACTCACTCACCCCAAGTCCACAGTCACTCAGTCAGCTCCATTCACTTTCTAATTGCAGTAATGGCATTCAATGTCATGCCGAATTCTGAAGTCGGGAGTCCATATCGAGAACCAAGGTTTGGATAATTGCACTTGTTCAGTGACGTCGTACTTCCAATTTCAGTGGCGGAGGAATACTTGGTATGGAAACCACGGCAAATCATAGATGGTATCTACTATTCACTTGGAGAATCCAAATCCTCATTCAATAATAATAATAACAACAACAACAAGAATAGTAACAATAACAACAAGAATATAACAAGCATAAAAACAATAATAATTGTTGCTGCTGTTATTTATAGAAACATGAAACTCCTGCAACTGAAATTTTCAGTTTTCAGTTGTTTTTTTTTTTGTGAAAATCAAGGAAACCATTTCACTTCTCAAGAAAAAAAAGGTTACCACTTTTTCTTTTTCTTTTTTCTATTCAATCAAAAACATCAATTGGGGAATTAGTTCGTTTCATTGATCAATTATGGCGACATCCTATCCATGAACACAAACCCCAAACCCTAGAACTGGAACTGGGAATTGGGTGGCTTTATAGAATTCACAGACTCGAAGAAACAACCGAGGTTCAACTTGTGCTATTTGGATTCTATTCTGATCACATACGTTTCGAAGTTACCCAAAACTCACGTGAAGGAGACTTAATTTCATAGCCTAATTTCTACGCCTTGAAGTTTGAAATCTTCCGATCTGCTGCCATGATCAACATGATCGAATCCCCATTCCTCACTACTACTATTGAAAGCAGTATTGTATTGCAGTGGTAATCATATCCCGATCTTAAAGCGGACACCTACACTCATGACGGTGTCCGTCCGAGCAATTTGAAATATCAGAGGTGGACCCTTCGCCTTGCAAGGCTTCAGATTCAAGAATAGTTGAACTAGTTGGAGTCAATCCAACAAAATCGTTAGTGCACACACTTCAACACAATCATACAATTCTTTCTCAATTGCGTAGCTCAAGGTAGCAATTCCAAAAAAACAGTCCGTAATAAAAGAAAAACAGGGCTTTCGGTTGGGTGATTTCGGCATTCTTTCTTAAACAAGTAACCTAATACAGAAAGAAGCAACCATTACCGGCGAAGTGAATTCTGCACTTAATTGTATAGTAGTGTCGGTAACACGAATTGCCAAAGTCCCCTATTTGTAACATATACATTTTTTTGCAAGGTTGCACTAATATCGCATTGAGCGAATTCCCGACAAATTTTTCTTAGTGACACTGATTTTGTGCCTCTTTGATAGGATAAATCAATGCAGAATCACCTTCAAGAATCAAGAATGAGCCTCCTTGCAAAGGAATCGTGCCTTGAACGTGGTTATCAGTGTAAGTTACATACTTTCATGAGATACATTGCACATGTATTATTCATGGTTCAGTGTCATCTAGGCTCCTAAATTGTGACCCTGCTCCTCCTGCTGCAAACTTCAGTAACTTTATTCATACAAATTTATCCAAATAATACAAATTTTCCTCTCAGAAATGGGGAAAGGACTAAAAAAATCCGTTCTAACTTAAACAATGGGAACCACTCGCAGTCCCACGAGTGGTTTCCCGACCTTCATTACTACCTCGGCCCCGAAAGCTCCAGAGCGTGCGCAAAGGAGGAATTGGAGTCGAGTTCCCAGCCCCGCGGAAGTTGAGGCATATACTGAGCTTCTTGGTCGCGCATCACCTCCAGCTTCTCCCATTCGGCCCACCGTTCTTCCAAACCATTGCCTTCCAGCATTTTCACCACTTCGCTCATTTTCGGCCTGTTGAACGGATTGTTTTGTGTGCATAATAAGGCCACCTGTTCCATATTTGTTTTGAGTGCCACCATGAAAAGCCAGTTTCACAAATCGAACAATGTTGCAAAATGGGAGACAAAACGAGTGAACTTCGAAAGGACCCAAAGGTCCAAATGGGGTCTCTCATGTCTCAAATGTGGCATTTGGAGGTCATCAAAGGACTTTCTTTTGTACAATTTCAATGATTTTGCAACCCACACGTGCATGATTTATGATCTTCATTAATTGTGGTGAGATATCAAACTGGCATATTATGCTTCACAAAATACGATCAATCAAATTCGAGTTACGAATGCAGTCACTAGCAATGATACTACCATTCACAAGGCTTTGAAAAAATTAGCTTAGCACAAGGCAATACACAGGGAAAGAATTAAAACTCACCCGAAGTAACTCCTTAATATCCACCATATCATACTCCCTGAGATTTGGGTCTACCATCACGCCCACCCTGTCCTCTCTGTTCAATTTTTTCACCTGAAATATTGAGGAAAAAAACCCTGAGTGAGCTCCCAGAGAGAGACAGAGAGAGAGAGAAGTTGAGACATCATGTGGAAAACCATCAAATCGCGTTCATTGAATAATATTTGATGAGTAGAGTAATGATGGGTATTGATTTTAACTAGGTTCCATAAAGAGTCTAGAACTACGTATTCGATTGAAAAAACAACTCTGCACCAATTTACATCTGTGGGTTGGTTAATGTTAAATTCTATCACAAACACAGCTATTTATTACCGACGTTAGATTATTGTAACCAGACGTCGTACCATAACCTCAATGCAACCCAATTCCATAGCGGTGGCTGAATATGGAGGACGGTTTATCTCACAATATTTGTCCTTCTTTAGCATTATGGAGTCCTTTTTAGACCCTTGGCGGAGCATGATGCAACAAGATTCAACTATTAAGGTTACGTGCAGTAACATAAAAGCAATTCCAGTGGCTCAGCATGTAATTTCCCAAAACAAAGCTCCACTTTCATGTTACTTAGCCTACTTCCAAACTACTTGATAGAATATTATTTCCTCACATTTTAATTGATTTGACTTTCTCAATTTCTTAAGCCTACTCTTGTGAGGTCGGAAGTGCGTGCGAACTCACCCAATCCAAAAGCATCACATCTTCATCCTCAGAAAGGCGCGATAAGTTCACAGCACCCTGCCCAGTAATAAGCTGCAGCAACGTGATCCCATAGCCATACACATCTGTCTTCTCAGATGACTTCCCTGTGGACATGTACTCCGGCGCAATGTGGCCCAGCGTACCTCGAACTGCGGTCGTGATATGCGTATTCTTGAAGTCCACAGGCTTGGCCAACCCGAAATCGCCCACCACGGCCTCAAACTCATCATCCAGAAGGATGTTGTCAGCTTTGACATCTCTGTGAATAATCTTTGGGCTGCATTGTTCATGCAAGTAGGCCAAACCCTTGGCTGCTCCTAGAGCAATGTGTTTCCGCATTTTGCTACTTAGAGCAGGCTCTCCGTGTTCAGGCTCTGTGGATCAAAATACAAAAAAATTCTCCTTAAAAAAGGACGGACTAGTTTTTTACATCAAGTGGTGCCAGAAAGCCATGGCTTTCATTCACACCATCCTCGATAAAGTGGCTGGGAATCAACTGTACATGGATAGGTATACTGATTATAAACAGAGCTTGACAGCCCGATAGGACTGTCTTACAGTCATGGAGAATGTTCAACTTATGAAGATCAAAATAATGTAAATATAATAGTCAATTTTTATGCTCACTATCATGTTATTCAGTTAGACATGAACACTCTTCGCAAAGCTGTGTCTATTCTAGCTGCGTTCTGCAGAACATAGGTGTGCCAATCAAAGTTGAAAAATTGAAAAAAATAAAGAAACAAAATACATACTTTTCAGTTGAGTAGAAACACTCCCATTTGACATAAATGGATAGACGAGCAAACGCTCCGCGGGAGTTGTACAGAAGCCATATAACCGTAACAAGTTCCTGTGTGCTGCCATGCTGATTATTTCAACCTAATACACCACACAAAAGAGTACCACACAGGTAAGTCTAAAGTTCAATAATAGCCTTCAGTTTCATTGATAAACTAACGAAGTATCACAGCAAACATTGATTAGGACGTCAAGTACATTTTTTTCCCTCTTGCCTCATTTTCTTCACTCTGTAGTTGAAGTAAAGAAATATAATTAGCTGCTTCATCACAATAATTGCTACTTTAGATTGCACACGTCGAATACAAGAGCTTGAGATGACAAAGAAATTCTACACCTTGATTGGTTCATTCGTTTTGTCTTGTTTTTGTTCAATGTCATCTTTACACTAGTCCAAGTAACAAGAATGAACATGAAGGGGTAGCACTTCCATGACTCCTATGAGGCATGATAAGAAAATTTGAGACAACGTGGTGGATTGGAAGCTTGTTACCTCAGACGTGTCAGAAAATGCAATAGAGTATTTTTAAACTTGTAATTTCTCACCCCTAGTTGCACACGATGTTGGTTCAAATTTTAAAGCTTGATGCTTCGACCGGTGCATTTTAAAAGTGACCCTCATACCTATAGCAAATACCAATTGGTGTCACAAAATAGATCTAATTTTTTTATTCAATTTTATGAATATCTGGTGGATGAAAAACTTACCTCTGTTTGAAACTGCTGCTCATTTCCTATGTTGCGGTCTTCTTTCAGGCGCTTGACAGCCAATACTGTTCCATCAGAAAGCACACCCCTGTAAACTTTGCTAAAACCGCCGCGTCCTATCTCGTTTCTGCTACTGAAATTTTCCGTTGCAATTCGCAGCTGGTTGATAGTAAAGCGCTTCAATTGTCCAAGATTTACTTCTGAATCTTCCTGCGCTGCAATCACCACAAAAAAATCACTACTTTTATTGACTATTGTTAAAATCAATACGTGTCAAAAGAGAATATTTACACCAGTTCCAGTAGACAACTCAAACCATAATAACCGTCAACACTTTCACAATCAGAATTACCCATATTTCTACCCAACTAACAACTATTGGGTGAGCCACACTCAATAACGCAATTCATCATTGAATTTTCAGTGCACCTTGGTCATTTAAAATGATCCCAAATCCGAAGCTTGCTTACCAGGCACATCGAAGAAAGCCTCCTTAGGATGGCGCCGACGCCAGTAGAAGTAAAAGCCAATCATACAAAGCAAAGCAACAACAGCTGCAGCTACTCCTCCTCCAATTGCTGCTCCAGAAACTGCAGTCACGTACGTTTTCATACCATGTCATTTCCAAGTGATCCATGATTCTAAATGGAGGGCTTGGTGCCCAATGAGAACAACAGCCATTAATCCAACCACACCAAATCAGACACGAATTCACGAAACCATGCAAGAAACCCTAAAACCCTGAACCCACCTTTCCAGCAAGAAATCTTGAATTCAATGTTCTACGATGCCTCTGTAAACAGACTACAATACCATTGTAACAGGTTCAAGAATGTTATAAGCCGCATGAAGTTGAACATTCATTTCAAATCCAAGTATAATTTTTCTTAAAACAGACGTTATTATCTGCTGTAAAAATCTTAACCGTCGAATATTTCTAAGCAACAAGATTTTAACAGTCATTACCCACTCCTACTGCTTTCATTGCCACATGGAAACGAGGAGGGTCCAAAGTCATAACCCCGCCCTCTCTAAAAGCCGGAGATTTCCTCCAATAAAAATTGCAGATCTGATTTTTCTCAGGGCTTTAGGGTGTCTACAACAATTTACCACTTGAAGATGACGAAGGACTCGGAAGTGGTGGGTCTCCAGGGCATTGTACATTGACTGGGCGTCCACATAAGCCACTATTCCCTGCAAAGCTGCACACAAAGTGATACCACAGAGTGAGGAGGGCAAAGCAGAGAACCTGAAATAGATCTAGTGATTTTGCTGTTCCAGAATCAAGTGCGATGGTATTGAATGTTAGAGAACTTCCAATTGTTCGTCAACGATCTGCCATGGAATATAAATCTATAGAAAAGTGCAATTTTCCGCCATTGACCTTTGGGTCAGTGATTAGTAGACAAATGTGGTTGTGATCCTTACTTGACCTCTGAAAATTGGGTAAATGAACCATTGTCGTAGACCCTGCCAGAAAGATTGTTATTCTGTAGTTGTCTGCAAAAATCCAAAGATAAGAGCTAAGCGCTCAGCACTGATTATGTTGCTTTCGAATTAAACTTCGGTTTATCTTCGATATTTAGAAAACGAAAAGAAATAGAATAAGAAACATTCAACCTCTAATAGGTCATTGAGCAGTACAAATTATAGAAGCTGGGAAAAGAAATTGAAAGCAAGATGAGGGTTATTGCTTGAGAGCTTTTCATCTTAGGTCCCTGGTAAGAATCAGATTTTGTCTACTAGAGGCTGAAAGACATTAGCGTCATTCCTCTTTTTTTGCAAAATAATACTGCATATCGAAGAGAACTCACAAATCACTTAGGTTTTTGAGGCCGGTGAGTGATACAGGGATAGGCCCTGAAAGACGATTGCTGTTGAGTTTGCTGCACATAGCAAGAGGGTACAGTCACACGCGTTCACTCATCAAAAGAAGCTCTTCATCATCAAATTGGTGCCATAGGTGACACACGAAAGCCAAGAGTGGTACTCCGTATTTCGTCAAAAAGTATCAAACCAAGCAACAGGAAAAGGTCCCGAGGTACCAAAAGTCAAACTTAGGGAGTTAAAGGGAGAAGTTGAACATACAGATAATTCAACGAGCTAAGCTGGCCAAAACTGTCTGGGATGGACCCAGTAAGTTGATTATCGGACAAATCCAAAAATAGTAAACCTGTAATATTCCCCAGTGACGCGGGTATACTTCCATTCAAGAGGTTACCATAAAGAGTCCTGCAGCAATAGGCCAGGCCGTTTTCATCAAGCAAAGAAAAAAAAATTCTCAGTTCTATTTAACTTCACATATATTCTTCAAGTACTACTTTGAAAGTCAAGTTGCCTAGTCTGAATGAATATTCTGTTAAAATAAACATTCAATATGTTTACAAGTTTTCATATGGTAGAGTTAGGTTACAAAATTACATAGCGCGTAAACCCTAAATCCACAGTTCCAATAATGCCGAGCAATTAAGCGTTGAGCATGATTACTCACACTGTAGTAAGCTTTGAAAGCATCCCAAGATCTGGCGACAGTAACCCCGCAAGACCAGAATTCCCAAGATCTCTGCATTCGAAACATCAGAAGTCAGAAACCGCGCAAGGCAAGTGTACGAGGAAGAGCATGTAAAAATGAAAGTTCAGAAATGAAAAATGTACGCTGACAGAGCCTTACAATCGATGGACATTTCCTTCGTTATCGCATAAGACATGAAACCAAGGGTTACTCCCACAGGGATCAGTCCCGGCCGACCAGTTTGGCAAACTGTTACTTGAGCTCAAATTATCTTTCCAAGCTATCAGAATTTCCCCTGCAATTCCATTCCAAAATGTTAAACCATCCACGTGCAATGCCAACCCTTGTGAAAGCGGAACGCACAGACGCAAATAATCAGAGTAATTGCATAGCACTAGAGCTTCCAAATCACCAACAAAGGCTCATTCCAAGCCTTCAAAACCTTCACACACGCTCTCTGGATCACTCTCCTCAACCACCACCAGAGTGACCACTGAGACTCCTAAACCTAATTCAATCTCATTGGAGAAAATTCAACCTCTAAGCACAGCTAACACTAAACAAAGACACCCTCAGGAACAGCAGCAAAATCATCTACTAGTTTGACCTAAAAGAGGACTTTCACTCCATTCGATAACCCAGACTTTTCTTCCGGATTTCAGTCTACATTTTCTGACAGCCCGAATTGCCATAGTTAATAATTCTGTCTGTCCTAAACAAATACTAGTATAGCTTTACAGATTGGCTGGCCACTTCCTCTCCCCAACATCCCCCAAAATGACCTTTCCAGCCTCCAAATCGCTACCCAAGCATCCAAACCAGCTCGAAGCACAAACCATAGCCAAACCTAATCAGATCATCTTTCCAGACGGTTGCGAAACGTTCACAAACAGATCCACACGACCCGACCCAAATTCCAATCCGGTCAAGTATCCCAAATCCAGCCCAGAGAACGTCAAAATTGCAAACCTTCTGCCTGCGTCGCCCTGTTTCTGTCCACGTGCCCCAACACGCACAAGAGCAGCAGCAGCAAACCCGGTCGTGGAAGCCGCGACTGCACCATCCTTAACGACAATCCCAACCCCCGAAAACGCAACCGCTTCACATCCTCACTTCGCCAAGCCACCACGGACACAACTACACTAGCACAACCCTGTCACCTCCCTGTCGCAAATCTCAGCTCAAACAATTGATCCCTGCCAATCCCCACTTCGACACGCCCACTCCTCCACACATACACTGACAGAACCCTTGTCACTTCCCCGTTCTCAAAACCCAGCTAAAAAAGAAAAAGAACCGATTCCAAGACTTCGCCACCAAACACATTCCCCAACCACCAGTCCGCGAACCACCAAGCAGGGACGCGCACAGAGAGCAGACTGCCAACTCAAAGCGCGAGAAACGCGACGATGGATTTTCCACTACAGTACTGTACTGTCGTCAGTTCCTTCGATGACTCGAAACGCGAGAAACGCGGCGAGCACAGCGACGATGGATTTTTCCACTACTGTTGTCAGTTCCTTCGATGATGAGGACCCGAGCTAGCTCCCTTCGCGCACACGAGCCTGGAGTGGTGCCTGCCTGCCTGATGACATGGTTGGCAGGCAGGCGGGCGGGCAGGCAGGCAGGGAGGCAGGCAAGGTGGCGACGGAGCTTCGAGGCGATTCCGCAGGGGCCCTCCCTCAGTCCCTCCCTCCCTAGCTCACTGCCAAGGCCAGGAAGTTCCAAAAGAGCTATGAATCCTTAAGCTAAGCTAAGTTAGCTCAGTGAAGTAGCTCCTCATCCAGAGTTGTACGGTGTGCGGGGCTCCCTTTGAGGATGAGACCAGTGAGGTGGACAATACCGACAGCGATCTCCGTCGATCGCTTGCGAGTAATTTCGTAAAAAATGGGTGCGGGTAATTGACACGAGGATGTGATTTCGATGTCGCTTTTCAGGGGCGACAGACAGACAGACAGACAGACGGGATGGGTGCCGGTCAGGAGCTGATGAATGAGTGCAGCTGGAGGTGCGGACGGGGCGAGGGTCAGCGGGAGGGGAAGCAACGACCACGAAGCTGTCAGGGACTGGACAGGTCCGACCGGCGAGGGGGGGACCGACACGTGGTGGGCGGGAACACCGAGCCTATTAAAGGAGTAATGAAAATAGAAAGAAATTTAGGTTCGGAGGACAAAAATGTCCTTCGCCTACCTACCAAACCCAGACGTAGCCAGAAATGGTTGTGCTTATTGGACTTCTTCGGACTAGAGTTTGACGGTTTGATTCCCACTGGTTTTTATAGTCCAAGGAGAATCAAGTTATATGGTTTGAAAGGGGAAACAAAAATTCTTGCCATTAGGGGGGGAAAGCACCCTTGAAGTAAATGCTAGGACTAGGTTGGTCTCTTACTTCTTGATGCCACTAGTAAGGTAAGATAGAAGTACCTACTTCGGATAGTCCTCTTGTCATGGCTTTTTAGGCTAACCTATTGTGAACAGTAGTTGGATGCATTGTTCATTGAGAAATATTCTTTGTTTGAACCTTCTTGTGCATTCATCTCTCTTCCTTCTTTGCTTAGGGAGAAGTGCCAAAGCTAATCGGGATAGGTGAGTTTATGAAATCAGAATGGGTCCTACTAAAAAATTCACATTTATATGAAAAATAAAATATTAATTTTGGGTTTTTTTCTTTTTTTTCTTTTTTTCTCTCTTAGCAAACTTCCTCATTCTTATTTTTGCTTACATCGAGCTGAATTTCTCAACAAATTTCCCATATTGCACCGCCTAAAATGCTTAAGTTATCAAGAATAAGTACTTCTACCCTAGATGATCCATTTCAATCACTTAAGGAATTCAACATATTTGTTGTATGGTTACGGTGACATGAAAATTTTCCTTGTTTAAAAAAGTAGAATTCAAAAAGATTTCATATGTTTTTTACATTTTTTTTTTCAAAAACAAAATTACCAAGAATTTTTTCCATGGAGATTCCGTTCAACTTGTTCTTGTTATATATAGGCCGCCCTATTTCCAATTATAGGGTGATTACAAAATTGGCAATGCTTCAATGCAAGTGATAATTGTGGCTTCCAATGTACATCTTGTGATCATCGTGTGCTTTCAATGTACACCTCCCCAACATTTTTGTTGCTCTTGCTTTGTGTGAGCTATCACTTAAACCACAATTGATCAAAAACATAGAAGCCTAACTAGTGAAAATGGATTGTCTACCACAGGTGCCAAAAAAAAAAAAAAATTAATACTAAATGGGGCAATGATGTTGGTGATGTTTATCAACACTGAATAGACGTTGAAGAAATAATTTTAAAACTCTACCAATAAAAAAAACTTTAACCCTTCCTAACTTTTGCATACAACATCCAAATGTCCCATTTTTTGGGGTGCATTCAAACCTCTTTTCACGGCACAGTAGCAAAAAGTGGCGGAGATTGCAGTGGGTTTTGTAAAAAAAAAAAAAAAAAAAAAAAAAGTGGCGGAGATTTTGTATCGAATGAATGTTTCCTTGGAGTTCTTTATTGTACAAGATCTGCCTTTTGAATCACATCTTTTAATCCTGTCAATCGGTCACTTGCTTTTGTGTTCATTTTTTTAAAGATTTTAAAGATTTTTTTCTTGTTAAATTTAAAATTTAACTTACTATTGCCCAATTGTCGGTGAGGACTGAGGAAGACTTATCCAGTTGGGCCGGGCAAGGTTCTCCCTGGCCCAACTGCCCACTTGCACCTTTGGAAGCAGGTTGCAGAATCTTTGAGGGAGCTTCTATTTTGAGAGTTCCTATTTTGTAAGTGACTTTGAAGGGGCATGAAGGGGGATCAAGCCAAGGGGAAAAAAATTTGAGCACTTTCATCAATCAAATTTTTTTAAATGGTTTCCATTGGATCCACAAAGAACCCCCCCTCTCCAAAATAAAACAAGTCTTTCTTCAAAACAACAATGTTTTGAGTTCCTAAATAAAAATGTTCAAAGATCCTTTTTTGAGCTTCTTGGAGGTTCCTCTACACTAACCAAGAAGCCAAAGTTTTTGATAAGTTTATCAATTTTGATTGAATTGTACATGTACACTGTGAATCCCTAAGTGCCCAATGGTCCTTGGCATTTTAGAGGCTAATCGCAATCAAAATGAAGGTATTCACCTTGTGTTTGTAAAAAAAGTTGGTAGGGATGGCAATTTGTCAGTGCCAGAAATCCTTTTCAATACATTTTTGAAAATAGTGTAGAAGACCGTACAAAATGATATTTTATTCCTACTACATTACAAGTTTTTTGTTTTGTTTTTTTCCATCTCTATTTTCAATGGATTCAATTAGTTCACATTGTGGTACATTCGATGAATACCCTACTTTCAATTGCCATATTGAACACAAATTAAGTCGTTTTCATATAAAAGTGCCACATATCATCTAGTGAATGGTGTGAAGTGACGTGTCCCCTTGCATCAAACCTTCACATACAGTACCACAATTCTTTTATTGGATGTGTGCAATTTTTGTAGGTTGTCTACACTAGATAGGGGTACTAAGGGGACCAACAAAATTGAAGAGACTTATAGTGGAAAACTGTAGATGTTTGAAACATGATGTACAACCCCCAAACCGACTTCAATAACTATTGACATACAACAAAGGTAGATATTTATATAGTGTGCAATGTCAATTAATTAGAATGGGTCCCCTTAAACCCCCTATTATTTAGTGTATCTTGCTAGCATGATAGGGTTCCAAGACTTTTGTTTTAGGTCTTGAAATTTTTGCCACACTAACTTACAGCGAGCAGCTGCAAACAGGACCGATTGTCACTATAGTCCCCTGGGGGGTTGTTAGATGGCATTCATAGCAAGCTTAACAATTGATGATCAGAAGTCGCGCCGTGTACAATATTGGCCACAAAAGCGGACTTTGGGTACGTTAGAGCTCCAAGTGAACTGTTGCTGTTGTTGTGAGATCACAAATATCAGCTGTTGACAGGGCTTTTTGTTTACTTTTTGAGAATGTGCCCGCAGAATGGCAATTACTTCAAATTGGTGAAGCCATATATTTCTACATTCATTCATCTTTAAGACCCCAAGGCAGTGTTTTTTTCCAATCATATTCATGCACTTTTTCATTCAAATTTGACAACTTCATCCACACTTTAAATAATAGAAAATGGAAAACTTCTGACAAATGGTGTAATCTCACCCCCATGGTGCCTCCTCCCAAAAGGGTTGGCTGTGGAGTGTTGACGGCGAACATCTGAATTTGTACGTACAATAGTACCAGGTACTTACATCATATTGCTATTTGTTTGTTAAGTGGAAATTGTTATGGAAGCACAGTTGCAGGATGTTTTCATGTGCGTAAATATCGGCGCCGTCAAAAGGTTGAAGATACTGTACAACCATTTGACATGAAAGTCAACCAAAGTTGGCTTGTTTGGGGGTGCTTTTTTTCACTAAGTGTGGGATTTCTTCATACTCACAAATTGTTGGGAATTAAAAACTTGTTTGAGCCATATATTGAGGTAACAACACCTAATTTTGACCACCTTCTAAAATTGACCACTACAAATTCTTGCCTAAAATGTACCCCAATTGATTTAGGAGAGTCTATGGTTTTAGAAACACCCATGTTCAACACTTTGAAAATTCATAGATTATTCATTGAGTATCGTATTTTAAGAGAATTTAGAATCTAAAATCTCCTTTTGACTACCAATAAGACCCCACAAGAAGTTTTTCAATATAACAGTGGAAACCATATTGAAATTTTGATTGTTGTCCCTCTACAATTGAGTCAAGTTGACAAATTTTAGAGTTAGTGTAATATGAAGAATTCACAAGGGTTTGAAAAAAATCCTTGCTTAGGCACTTAGGTGCTAAAGATCAAACATTGACCTTGTTTTTGTGCAAACTCAAGAAAAATCAAATCCAAGTTGTTTCATAGTTTTTGGACACTCGTAATATTTTACAAATTTTCAAAGTCGAGAACATAGGATACCCTACACATAACACACAAGACTTGCCTCTAATGAACATTGTGAAGCACAAAGTGCCTCAACTCTCATTTGTTGCTTCAAAAAAACTCAATCTTCACTTTTCATTGGTTACTCTTGAAAGCTTGTGACAATTTTGAATTATTGTGATGTTCATTTTAAATGTGTTTTTTAGGTGTTGGAGAATAAAAAATGTCTCATTTGGATGTACTTAACTTATTATAATGTTGTACTACTTGTTGTATCCATTAAGAAATGTAGTGCCTTGCATATCAATAATTCAAATAGAGAGAGTACGTACGTCCAATAATGAATTTTTTTAACCCTAGAAGGACGGACGAGCTAGTTACCATGAAAATCATCCAGGGGGTACCATGTTAATCATTGATTTAAAATAGCCGAGGAGCACCGATTGGAGGTCAAACTACTAGACAAGACTATTAAATCTCCTTTTCACACAAAATTCCAAGGATGTACATCTACTCTCATGTCCACAACATTCAAACATCCTTAGAATTTTGTGTCATCCATTGGACATTTAGTGTCCGCAGTGTTCTTCTGGGGTTAATTTTTGTATGACTGTCAAATCTTACAAACAAAAAAATTAAAGTATGCAAATTTTTCTAGGGTGGGAGCATCACCATAAGTCAATAACAAAGTCACAACAAGTGCACCAGAGCCACAACAGAGCTTTTCTTCATGACAGAATAAAAGGCACATGAATGCATACAATTGTGGCTCAGGGTCTATAAAGTTACATGAAGATTGTTTTGTACCAACAATCTGTGGTTTGATTTTTGATTTTTTTTTCATGCACGCAATATATATATTCTTGGATGTACGTTTTCAATACACATCTGAAAATATATTTTGAGTGCACATGTAAGTTTGGATGCATTTTATATGATTTTTTGAGTGATTTGACCTCAAAAATTCAATTTTTTTGCAATTATTGAAGGACTTGTGACGAATTGTCACTTGGCAGGGTGTTTTTTACACACAAGGATCTACTTCCTTGAGAGCAATGGCATGAGAAAGTATGTTTTAGGCCATAAAAATTGTATTTTAGAACATTCTTTCAATTTTTTCTTCTTCTCACTTTTGGTTGTTACTACTCAACATTTCATTGTATGGATTTGTAGAAAAAGGCATTTTTGCATTTTTGATGAATTTATTGCTTTGGATGTTTTGTTCCTTTCAAAGGGATCATTGTAGTAATGCAAGATCCATAAATTTTTACAAAGTGAATCCAAAATTTGAATTTGGGTATGCTAGTTTCCAACTCTAGCATTTACGTCATACTAAAATATGCAAACTAAATTCAACATTGTTTAATTCTCATTGAATTTTGAAGTTGAGATACCTCCACAAGCATAAGGTGGGTACACTGTAAACCAACACTTTTTGCTACTGAGACTATCTACGGTTATTAGATTGGCCATATTTTCACATATTCTTGTTGGCAAGTGAAAGGAGGTTCCAATGCACCAAAGAACATGGCATTTGGATATTGTATGCAAAAGTTATTAAGGAACAAAGTTTGATTCTAAAAGTGTTTCTTCCACATAGGTACAGAGCTGATTTTGGAAATGTACACATAGTGGAGATGGCGCTTTAAGGTTAGTGACAAATTTGGGTGTACCTACCTTATATTGAAGTAATCTTCTCTAAGCAAGTAATCTTCTTTAAGCAAAGTCAATGAAAAAATAGATAAAAAGAACCTTCACATTTAAAACATACCAAATTCCATTAAAATATCAAGCACAAAACAAATACATGCAAACAATTGGAAAAAAAATTTAGCCACTTGAATTATCCTACAAATCATAAAATATTACTTTGGGAGGTTGGATTCTTTTTTAAATTGCATTAAAAATATTATTTCAAAATGGAATGACAAAAATTCGTAATTACATGCAAGTTTGTAAGTTAGTCACACATTTGAGGAGATAGTAATACATTGTGCCAATGTCTCATTTTGGAGTATCAAATGTTTTTTTTTATCCCACAACATTTAAAAATAATTCACAAGCTACTTTGTTTGTTTTTAATTCTCCTTGGAATAATCCATGGTTTTGAAATCTGTTTATGGATACATAGAATTGCACAAATGTATCCATATCCATCGAATAAATTTGGAATATTATATCTTTTTATTTGTACGTGGAACATGGGTTATGAACAAAACCTACTTCACTAATTTGGAGTGATAGGATAGTCATATAGAATTGGATTCAACTTAATTTTGGATTTTTTCCCACCAACGCAACTAAGAACATGGCCACTGGGCTTGTAAAATGGATGACCTTTCAAGCCTAGCTTGCATAATCTGCTTCACCAACCCCCCAAACTTGATGACTTGTTCATGAAGCCGGCTTGAAAAACATGGTGTGTTTGCAAGCTTTAAATGGGCTAGGAGGAATGATCCCTTTATTGTCCTATATTTGGATGGATGATAGATGGGACAATGAGGTTCTCATGTGTCCATTCCCCTAGCCCCTTTTGCCGTTCCCGCCTTATCATCATTTATTCCGTTCCTTCATCTATTGTCCCCTTCATGGACCCTCTTGCTTTTTCTAAACTCTTGAACTATAATTGTGTGGTTTCATTTTTTTAGGGTTTTATAAGAACAAACTGACAACCAAGAAAATCTCAGCTAATGTCAATTGGACCTTATATTTTGTTGCCATTATAAATAATCCTAACTTCATTGTATGTTATTCTTTGTTATATGTGTAGATGATGACTTTAGTTTACAATACTTTTGTATCTTCCTAACATGGAATGAATTCTATCTTGAGTTTAGCATGGTTGGCCATACTTCTTCAAGTCCAGTCGTTTGGATTCAACTATAATGTTTTTGATGTAATAATGGCATGTCTAGAAAATCTTTGTTGAAGGATTTGGAATTTCTTTTGGTACTAAAGTAGCAACACCCATAACTGTCAATTTAAGGGTTTTAGACATGATGTCTATCAATAGACATCCAAAAAATTATTGGACCCTAGTAGCAAGAAAAATAAATTTGAATACACTTTCAAATGTATTTTTTGGACACTATGAGTATAAGTTGTGAATTTTTGAAGAGCGCACTATAGATGCACCTAATACCAACATTAGGATCTAATATTCAGATGTAGTACATCCTTATAATCACATCTATTTATTTTCCATGATTTTCCAAGATTTTAGAGGTGGCAGTTATGGGTATAGTGATGCTTATAGGTGTTGCTACCTTAGTCCATTACTTAGTTGCTTCTGTTTTGTCTCATGTATTGATTTGTGTAAAGTTTGTGCAATTGACTGTATTAACTCAATTTACAAAGGTCTTCCTCTACTCGTCGTATATCAATAATTTTTAAACTTGTAGTCCTTGGAGATGTATCGTTCAAGGATGCATGTTCTTTTGACATTTTGATGACAAGCCTTATGCATCACTTAGCTAATACGAGGCTGTGATTGTTTGATTTGTATAGGATTGAAAATGAGCATCTAAACAACGTAGGCAAATACAAAGCTGAAAAATTTATTCCTCTTGCCATTCAATGATGACATGTAAATACAATAGGTTGCAACTTTTGAACTTTGAAGTTGCTATAACCACATGCTCTAATTGTTGGCTTCCATCATACAATAAAGATTTTACACAACCTAAAGGTTTACAAACATGTGTTTCTTGTGTTCAAAGTGGAACCTTGAATAAAAACATTTACTAATCATCTCATGGCTAGTGTCATGGACAAGAAGCATGGGGATGTGAAGGTCCAAATTGAAATTTAATAAACTTATAAAGCACAAAAATAATGTAATGTTTAGTTAGTGAGTGGATTTCAAAACAATGTATTAGACTCTCACAATGTTGAGCTCCAAGATTAGTCACCATTACTCACAAGTGGAAATGGCTATATTAGGAGTAGTCACACCTTCTTCACCAAGCAAATTTCTATGAAGAATGAAAAGTTGGTGAGAGAGAGAACATGAGCCTATGGGGAGTAGTTATGGGTGAAAAAGATGTGACATCCCTTGTATGGCATGTGGAGGATGAGAACAAAGACTGGGGACGTGGCGGCAGCAGAGGGGTGAAACTTAGGAGTGTAGGGAGGTAAGAAAATATACTTCTATGAATAAATCTTCTTTGTGCCCATTATTCACCTCAGGAGGAGAACAATGGACGAGGAAAAGATTTTGCAAAAGAAGAATATTTTGCCAATGGGAAGCCAATGGAGAGCCGCAACATCCCCATTCTTTGAAGAATGGGCATGCAATTAAGGTACGACTACCCCTATTCATTCATTTCTATTAGAGAGAATACAAAATTAGAGACACAAAATTAGTGGAGAGCTCAAATGGTGTCAATGGAAAAATGCTTTAAAAAGAAAATTACTAATATATACGGAGTAGTAATATTGAAGCCTGCATTAATTAATATAAGACTTAATGTACAGCTGCCTAGCAAACCTGCTGAAATCTTGATGCAAATATTTTCTTTGCTCTTTATTCCACTTCCTCAGTGCCAGTCAAACCCTTCAATTTTTCAGGCCAGAGTACCAATATAAGAACTTGAAGCTTTATGTGTCCATCTGACCCGTTGAGAAGAGGAGAAAACAAAGTGGAAGCTCCGATCCATTCCACATTGTAACTCACTGAAGACCTGGTGAGAATCTAATGCATTAATGCATTAGTTTACCGACAAGGTCAAAGTGTCTTGCAAATTTTTGCAAACTAGAAAATTTTACAATCAGTAAACCACTTTCTCGCAGCCTCAAAATCAGAAGATGAAATCCGTGAATGAAAAAAGAGTACCATTGGGATTCAAGTGTAGTAATCTACGGCAGGATCAGATTTTGGTTGTAGAATCAAAATGCAAATCGCATTGGCAATATATAACGTAATGACGGTTTCTACGAAAAATTTGTTAAGAAAGCTTGTCGCGATAGATGCTAACTGGGAAATTATTGCAGATGATTAGGTCCAAGATTGCCAGTACCTAGTTACTGATTGATCGCCATTCAGCTTGAGACATAACGAAGATTGTGTTCTGATTGTGTTCTCCGCTGAAGAACAAGCCCCAGCTCAAGTCAAGGATACTATTTGTTGGAACAATTTGCAAAACTGGAATTTCAAAACCCAAATTCTAATCATTCGTAAACTAGGATTTATCAAGGATGGGGCAATAATGGCTCCTTCAGTGGGGCTTGCAAAACAGCGTGAGACAAAAAAGAGACTGCTTTACGCAGCTTTGGGGACTTACTCACTTACTGACTTTTTCACCTCCTGCGGCACTTCCGTGGTTGCGGACCAGATTCGAGATGCTGTTTTGCACAAATGTGAAGTTTTAATTGCAAATTCTTTTAATTGCAAATACTTGAGAAATTTGCTTGATTATGCACTAACCACATGAAACGCAGCACTGCATTGCAGGCCAAGGTTTAGATCTGCATCACTTCACAGGGGTGTTGAATTGAAGACAACATGCGAAGCTCTTTCTAGCTAGTGGTGCTCAACCCTTATATGAACCTCGATGAAAGTGGACACAATATTCTTATCTCTTAAAGGTGGAACACACATTACTCTGGTATTGAATTTGCCATTCATCCTCAGTTCGGATTCCCTGTAAACATGTCAATGTTGTGCTACGCTTAAATGACAATCATCCGTTAGCCATTCTCAAAAGAATTTTGTGCTAATGTTAAAGTCGCATGCTAAATTTGAGCTGGGCCCAATTAATAGGTATATGGAATTCAGAACCTGAGGTTACCCAACCAGAATAGGCAAAAATGTACACTGATCAGGTGATGTAAATCAGGAATAGAAGATTCAGCTTCTTCCAAGAAGTCGAGTGACCACATTTTGAAAGCTGGGTTCGAAAGAAAGAAATCTGCATGCGACTCTAATTTCATTTGCTTATAGTGTTAGACGTTGCGGGATTTCTACATCCAGTATTTTCACCTTGTTTTTTTGAATTCTGAAGAGCATTTTAACCTTGCAGGTGGCCTCTTAAGAGGTCGTGGGTGGGTCTGTCCACTTTTCCACAGCCTGCAATGTGGACGCTCCACTCCTTTTCAAGCCCAAAACTGGTCTTCTTTTGCAAGCCCGGTGGTGATGCCCTTAGAGCCATAATGTACGGCTGGCTTTGCTCTAAGGCTGCAGATTCAACCAAGAGCGCAGAACCGCAAATGAAAATAAATCGACCAGAAAGGAAAGCACACTGCTAAAACGGACATGGTCCTGCAAACCAGAGTTTTCCGAAACAAACAAGCTTGACATGCGTCAAGCCTTTTATCAATTGATTCAGAATTGATCAGAACCAGAAGACAATAAAATAACGAAATGAGTACACCTAACCATTTCTTACCATATACACTTTCTATATTTACTCGTAAAAAACTGAATACCTCTTTACCTGTAATGAAACATAAAACCCAAAATTGAGAGAGTACAAAACCAGCTGCGGTGGATCGAATCGCATGTAGTTGCAACAGGGACCCCTCTCAACCCAGGCTAAATGTGTCGCATATACAAAAACAAATAAGATCAAGGGCCGTGCATGCGCAACCACTCTCCCTCGTTCATAGGCCTCAGAAACCCCTGCTCTCTTTCCCGAGAGATCGTCGTGTAAGAGCCTCCGTAATCATGACCAGGGTAAACCCTAGTAGTGGCTGGCAATACAGCAAGCTTCTTCTGTAAGCTACTGTACATAGCTTTGGCATTGCAGTCAGGCAGGTCCAAGCGCCCGCAACTACCAATGAAGAGCGTGTCGCCTGAAATCAACATGTCCTGTTCTGGTCGCTCAATGTGAATACATTGACTGCCAGGCGTATGCCCTGGCGTGTGAATAAACTTCAACTTGACATTACCGACAGAAATTTCAGCAGCATCGTCAAGCAGAGTCAGATTTTCCGAAGGAACGCCATTCGATTTCATCACCGTGGTTGCGTCATTTTTGTTTATGTAAACAGGAAGCTTATCTTCAACTGCAAGCTCTCTAACGCCAGGCACCTTGATTCCGAGCTGGTCGAACGGCGGTGGCGGTGTCCCACCCGTGTGATCAAAATGGTAGTGCGTCACTACAGCTCCAACCAACCGCATATTCTCAGCGGCAACGAAGCTCCGGATCCCTTTCACATCCCACGCCGCATCCACCACGACTGCCTCTCGTGTCCTCGCATCCCCAATCAAATACACAAAGTTCTGCATCTGCTTGGCACTGCTAAAAATCTGCCGCTCGATAATGTTCCCCGCGTTCACGGCGAAGTCCCGCCCGGCGAGCAGCTGCCGGAAGTAAAAACCCGACATGGCCTCCCGCGCTAGGATTACCTTCAGAAGAGATTTTACAAGAAAAATTTGCACGTCACACTTCAAAATTCTCAAATGAAAGGGCAAGAAACTAGAATCCATCCAAAAAATCAGTATTTTTGAAAACCGGTCTTACTGAAAGGAATAAATTACCTAACATGTATAGAAGACATGCCATTGACCACATTCAATAGTTTCAAACGGCTTAGAAAATTCAAAATTGTGCTCATTATTTGTAACTTCTTACGACTGTGAATAATTGAGTCTTGAACCTTCCAGAAGCAACATGGTTTAAGAACCATATATACATTGTGATTCACAAAGCGCAAACGCTCCAACTTTCAATAAAAAGAAATAATTCCCCTCAAACCACACAGCTACAGCACATTCCTACTTGTTCAAGTTGAATATACAAAAAATTATTTTTGCAATTCTACAATTGGTGAATGCGATTAATGCCGACCGAGTGTACAGAAAAGGAAACCAACTTTCTTCTTTCTTAGAATGAGAACACAAATTCCTTGCAATCATTCTGTGCAATTAGTGTGTGGATAGAGCACAGAGAAAGGGAGGAGTGCGTTCAATGATAAGTGCACCCGAAATCTTGTTGTGGCATGTCAATAAAATTAGTTGAGACACTTGGAGAAAAATCACGACTGGCTACCTTCTTCTTCAAAGTGTCGTCGTCAACAGCAAGCTCCGACGCGCGCACATACGCCTTCTCCGCGCCAGCAAAGTCCGCGGATGCAAACAGGGCTTCCCCTAACCGGAAGTGGCCCTTGCTCCAATTAGGGTTCGCAGTCACGGCACTGTGCGCCTGGGACAGAGCTTCGGGAAGCTGCGCCAGCTTCAGATAGGCGAACGAACAGTTGGAGTGAAGCGCAGCCAGGTCGTGCTGGGGCAAATGCTGCGAGCCCGCAGCTTCGATGGCGCGCACGTAAAGCTCCGCGGCTGCCGCGAAGTCCTTGCGCCGCACTGCGTCGTTGCCCTGCTCCTTGAGAGCTTCCATCGATTCTATTCCCAAACCCTAACAAAAGCCCCGTGACGAAACTCGGGTGGACTCACCATTCAACAGACGGAGCTTGGTCTTCTGGATCAAGGCTTTCTCTTTCTGTCTCCTAAAGTAGCTTCGTTTTATTCCTGTTCACACAAACACTCCATTTGCTGCTTGGTTTCTCTCCTGTTCACACACACGCTCCATTTGCAGCTTCGTTTTCTTCCTGTTCACACCGACACTCGATTTGCTTCTTGGTTTACTTCCTGTTCACCCCGACACTCCGACTCCGACACTCCGACACTAGCACACCGACACTCTGCACAATGCGATTTTGCCAGTGCGATTTGTTTGTTCTAAGAAGTGCTTATTGCTTGGTCAACATTTGTTGTTGGAGATTTTGATGTAGATATGACTATTAGTCATATCTACATCGTAAACCACTCCTGGGAAACACGCTGTTCAGTTCCCGGGAGGCTTCTCAACCGCAATCAGCCGTAATGCCCGGTTATGCGGGCAAATCTGCGTAATCGTGGATTACGGTTTCTTCATCCATCTTGGTTTTTTCATCCCAAGAATTTCATCTATCTTCAAGTTTTCTGCTCGTGATTTTCTTGGCCGGCCCCGCCTGAGCCCCGGGCCGAGGGTTTGCTGTTAATGGGTGGGGATGCTCTTAGAGCATCCCCACCCATTAACAGCAAACCCCCGGCCCGGGCTCATGCGGGGCCGGCCAAGAAAAAGTGAGCCACCGCGGGTCGGGGGAAAAAAACAAAGTGACCGGTCATGACGCAAATGGCTCTGGGGAAGATAGTGTCCCCGTCTCCTTGCCTTGGTGGTTGACTTCATCAATTAATTTTCTCGGAATACGGTTTGTCGGGTTTCTTTTCAAATTTGTAAGTGCAATGATAGTACGCCATAATAAATAAATAGAAAGGGAGATGTGATGAGCCAGTCGGTTAGGGTTTAAATTTACATGGCTTGATCCAAATATTTAAAAAAAATTGGGTACAAAAATTATATTCAAAATAATTTAAAAAAGAAATACAAGTGTGTTTGATGTGTGCTTCCCGTATACTTCAAGTACACATCAGCAAGGACATTCAAATTATTTCATTCCATATTAATAAAAAAATTATAATATGCTTTAAGAAATTGTCATATTTTTTTTTATATAAGTGGACTTGAGGTGTGCTAAATGTCTACCTCAATCAAAATTCAAAATAAAAATTGTATTCAATTCTTTTTTAAATTTAATAAGTGTGCTTCAGGTGTGCTTGAGGTATACTTCAAGCACACTTGTAAGCACATCTCAAGCACACTTCTACTTTTCTCATTCCATTAAAATTAAAAATAAATAAATTTTAAGTTCACTGAAAAATTCTCTTCAAAATTTAAAAAAAAAATGTGGTTAAGGTATGTTGAGGTCTATCCCAATTGCACTTCAAGCAATTTCAGTTATATTTGAAATTATAGAAACTGTTGTTGTTTTTTTCAAAATTTTCTCCCTTACAAGCCAATGACAATTGTGCAAATGAATAGTAAATGTGCTCAAGGTCTACTTCAAGCACATTTCAAGCACTTTTAGTTATATTTTAAATTTTGAAAAGAGGTTTTGTTTTTTTAGATTTTTATTTATTTCAAGGCAATGGAAAAAGTGAAAATGTACACTAGCTGTGCTTGAGGTATACCTCAAGCACACTTGAAGCATTTTATGATTTAATTTCAAAATTTTGAATAAGAAATTTCAATTCAAAAATTCATTTTTAACCAAAGTAATGTGAATAGTGAAAATAAGCTTGAGGTGTGCTTGAGGAAGACTTCAAGTCCGCCTCAATCTCTTTTAGTTCTAAATGAAGTTTTGCACCAAGGCATCCATTTTTTAAATTCTTCTTCATTCCAAAGCAATGAAAATAGAAGAAATATACTCTAGGTATGCTTTAGGTCTACTTTAAGCACACTTCAATGACTTTATGATTTAAATTGGCACTTTTAATAAAATATTTTAACTTCAAATTATTTATATAATCCAAGGTAAATTGAATAGTGAAAATGTGATTAAGGTGTGCTTCACGTCTACCTCAAGCACACCTCAAGCACATTTAGTCCTACTTTGAAATTTAAAAAAAAATTGTCACTTTTCAAATTTTTCTTTTACTCCACAACAATCTCAAAAAGGGAAGTGTGCTTGAGGTGTGCTTGAAGTCCACCTGAAGCACATCTCAAGCACACTTCAAGCACTTCTAAAAATAATTTAAATTTTGACGAGAGGTTTAGATTTTTTAGATTTTTTCCATTCGAAGGCAATGAGAATAGTGAAAATGTACTCTAGGTATGCTTGAGGTCTAAGGTATTATGCTCTAAAAGCGCCCGCCTTCTTCAAACCGCCCCTATTTGGGGGTGAAGAATAGAGACAAGGTGATCCTTAACCCCAAAGTGACAAAGAGGACAGAAAGTGTCCTCACACAATTTAAGGTCCAGTTCAAAGTGCTGTAACTTTTGCGTCCAAGTTCCAAATTCAATAAAACTTGTTGGGAATGTTGCGTTCTCTCCTCTAGTTTGTATGGTAAAATTTTCAGATCAATCCAAGATTTATTGATTTTTTGGAAGCCAATCAAAGTTCACAACTTCAATTTGAGTTCACCAAACTGCATTTTAGGGCTGCAACTTAGGGGCCTTATATCTCCTTCATCCATTTCTCATTTTCAATAAAATTTATTGGGTTATTTTTCCCTTGAAGTATAGTTATTGTGGTAAAGTTTTCATGTCAATCCAAATTATTTTGAATGTTTGGGACCAATTCGAAGTTCAAAATCCTGCCATTTGGGGAGTATAGTGAACTTTGGCGGCTTGTATCTTCTTCATACAAAGTTTATTTTCAATAATTATTTTTGGAAAAGTTGCGTATAATAGTCTTGTTTGTGTGACTAAAATTTCATGTCAATTCAAGAATTAACGAGTGAATGAGAAGCATTCTAGTAGAAGGAGGTTCACCTTTAGATGTGTTTTTTGCAGTTTTTCTTGTTGATTTTTGACATTTCAAAGCCGTTTTGTAGACACAATGAGTCAATTGAATGAATTTTTGTTCCATCAATGTGTTTGTATACTAGTTTTGAATCATTTGTAGTGTAAAGTTTTTACATTTGAGTAGGTTTAGAAATCAAATTTCACCTCGAAATGTGTTTTTGGGAAAATTTCAGCATCCATTTTCAACACTAAAACATTATGATCTTGCAATCTATGTGGCCAAATGACTTCAAATTTTCTACATGTCCTCTACAACATGTACAATACAAGATTGTACGGTTGAGATTTGTATAACTTGAAGACAATCAGATCCATAAAGCTTCAAAAGCAATGATGTTTTTGAACCCCAAAATTTGAATGTCACTTTGGGGTTAACCCCTAAAGGACCGGACTATGTTTTTTGTCTGTATTAGAAATTTTGGGCAGGTACCTATGAGTGGAGATTTTTATATTTGGGGCTGAAATTTTAATAGAATGTGGGGGCAAAGAATATCTTTCATATGCACCAAATTTCATGACATTTGGAAATACAAGTCAAAAGTTATAGCCTAATATGTTACTTTTTTTCCCAGCTGGGCAGTTTGGACAGATCAGAAAAAAATCACTTTTTTCAGAAAAAAAAATTTTGAATTGACTTTTTAGAGTTTTATATACACGAAAAGCTTTGAATCATTCCATTTTGATCAATGAGTCAAAAGTTATGAAGATTTTTTGTTTGCGGGCAATTTTGGATTTCCTACTCTAAAATAAAATTTGAAATCCTTTATCTTACCCAATTTTCAATATTTTTGGACAAAAATAAAATCTTAGGATGTAGATACATTATTACAACATTTCAACCATTGGGATTGGAAATTTTCGATTCCATATTTAAATTGTAAATAATTTAGTATTTTTAATCATTCTCTACTACTACCTACTTACTATTTTTTTCTTATATGTTGTACTATTCCAAATGATCTGAAATTTTTCAAGCATATGACCAACTTTTCTAGGAAAACAAATCCAAAGAAGCACCACCATTTAGGTCATTTTTTCATAGAAATGTGAGCTTGTGAAGTGCAGCTGCCCTGCTTTTCGCAGGGTCAAAAAAATGATTTTAGTTAATTTGAATGCTTATATCTTGCAATCCACCTAGTGGAAATGTCTGAAATTTTTACCACATGTTTTTGATACTATATAATACAAGATCCTCTGGTTAGATATTTCAAAAAAAGTTTTTTTCAACATTTTGGTACTTGTACTAGAAATGGCAATTTTGGAGCGTTTTTGGTGAAAGTATAGTGACAGTCCTTTAAGGGTTAAATGGACCACTGTAGCAATTGAATGCATTGAGAAAAAAATATTTTTCTATTGCAAGAGCCAATCATATGCTTACAAACTGCAAGTGGATAGATTTTGGGAGATCTATGGTCACAAATTGGTGCCTATGCCCTGAATCTTCGAAAATTTATAAGTAATTCAAAAATGCTTAGAAAAATACAAAACCACTTGTGTTAGTTTTGACATTCTTTTTTCTTCTTTTGAAAAATGATTTTAAAATGATTTTGTCCATGTAAGCTATGGAAAAAGTAGAGTAGCTCTTAAATGGTCGCTTTTAGAGTGTACTACCTTACCTCAAGCACACTTCAAGTATTTCATGGTGTAATGTAAAATTTTAAATAAGAAACTTGAATTTGAATTTTTTTGTTAATGCAAGGTAATCTAAATAGTGCAAATGTAGTTGAGGTGTGCTTGAGGTAGACCTCAAGCACATTTAGTCCTACATTGAATTTTTTTTTTAAATTGTCACTTTAAATTTTATATCTTTTATTCCATGACAATCTCAACAAGGGAAGTGTGCTTGAGGTGTGCTTGAGGTCCATGTCAAGTACACCTCAAGCATACTTCAAGCACTTTTAGAAATATTTTAAATTTTGACAAGAGGTTTTTAATTTTTAGATTTTTTTCATTCCAAAGCAATGAAAAAAGTGAAAATTTACTTTAGATGTGCTTGAGGGTTTACCTCAAGCACTTTTCAAACATTTCATGATTTAATGTAAAGTTTTGAATAAGAAATTTGAATTTGAATATTTTTTTAATCCAAAGGTAATCTAAATAGTGCAAATGTGCTTGAGGTAGACCTCAAGCACATCTCAAGCACATTTAGTCCTACTTTGAGATTTAAAAAAAATGTCACTTTAAATTTTTTTTTTAATTCCACGGCAATCTCAAAAGGAGAAGTGTGCTTGAGGTGTGCTTGAGGTGTGCTTAAGGTCCACCTCAAGCTCACTTCAAGCACTTCTAGAAATATATATTAAATTTTGACGAGAAGTTTTTATTTTTTAGATTTTTTTAATTCCAAGGCAATGAAAATAGTGAAAATGTACTCTTGGTATGCTTGAGGTCTAGCTCAAGCACTTTTCAAGCATTTAATGAATAATATAAAATTTTGAATAAGAAATTTTAATTTTAATTTTTTGTTAATCCAAGATAATCTAAATAGTGCAAATGTGCTTGAGGTGTGCTTGAGGTGTGCTTGAGGTCCACATATTTTTTTAGTTTGGAAAAAGTTTTTAAAAAAATAAAATTTTAAAACAATGATTATGGTGGAAATGTACTCTAGGTGTGTTTGAGGTCTATTTGAAGCACACTTTAAAGTCTTTATGACTTAATCTAATAGTTTTAGTAAATGATTTGAATGTATGATTTCTTTTTAATTGAAGTTTTTCTTAATATTGGTAGTGTGCTTCAGGTTTGCTTCAGGTATAAATTAACTACATATTAATCTCGCTTCAAGCTCTTTCAATTCTATTTTAAATAAAAATAAGTTTTATTTTTGGGGCAGACATTTTTGAAGTAGTTTTTAATTTTTTAATTTAAAAATAATAATAATTTATTTGATTGGCTTGGAAATAGTTGTCATGAGTTTTGCACAATGGTTTCAATTGCAAAGGAGAATGGATCTTAAGGAGTGGTCATGAAAATACATTTAATAAGTTGGTAGAGTTTCTTTGTCAATTGTGATGTCATGTTTTCTAGTACATGTGTTGGCCGCTAAGAGTTAAGCTAATATTTACTTGCTCTTCTTTTGGATTGTGTTCATTATGCCTTGCATGTGCCGGTACTTCACTCTGACCATTGTGACCTTGAGAGCCAAATACATGCCATAAAGTAGACATGCCGGGATCAACTTGATCCATGTTTTCAAAACTACTACAATTGCCTCTAGCATACACACTTCCAACCAAGTCTTGTTGTCTACTCGGAAGACCTGCTCCTCTTTCCACATGAGTCCCTGCATCCAGAGTATTGGAAGCAATTCCAAAATTCTTTTGTTGGTGACATGTAGGATGATTTAAACCACTTCTCAAAAATACAAACTATCGAATCGGCAGTGAGAGAGTTTTAGCTCAATACAAGCCTTGTCAACATAATTGGGTTGAATAAGTTACACCTGAAAGTAAGAAAAATGTATAGCATTCCTTAATCATGTAATATAATTGCAAGAGGAAGTTCTTTGAAATGCAGCACATGATATTGACATTCTATTGCTTGGTAATATAGAAACAAAATTTTGTCCATTCAAAGAATTGGATGTGCACAAAACAAGCTTAAGACATGGTACTTGGTAAGTAATTTATAGGATACGTTGTTTGATCAAGAATTGGCGCACCTTGATAAAACGTGGAATTGCCATTTTGTCCACCTAGGGCACCATTGCTCTCGTCCCGAACACCCCATTCTTAGAAATTGGAACTACCAACATAGCAATTCTCTTCCGAAAGCTTTTGCTAGCACTACAAAGTATTTGCTTCCATGTGCCTTGTCCTCCATCACTTGCAGTAGGCATACTATCTTCCCCGGTGTTGTCTTCCCTGAGGTCAATGATGTCTTTCCCAAATCTATAGCTACCACCAAAGTATCCTTGTTCCTACTCTTCCCTTTCATCTTCCCCAAATTGTGTGCTCGATACAATGTTGTCTTCATCAAACTCGTCTCCTTGCCCGTCCGGTAGGTTTTCATACTCATCATTCTTGTTATCTGCAAAGGTCGGTTGTCTTTTTGCCATTTGTCTAGCAGTCTCCATGCGGTCCCTTTCTTGAACTGTTGCCACTTTTTCATTTGCCTTCATTTTTGTAGCTTGGTTGGCCTCATCCCTTGCCATTATTTGAGCTTCAATAATTTGTCTTGTGCCCTACGCTCCAAAAGTTTTTCTAACTCCTCTTGCCTAATTCACATAAATTCTTGTGCAATTGGAGTGGTGACTTGCGAATCTGGGGTTGTCATAAGAATAAGCAGGTTCTACTCGGCAAGTAGCTTGTTCTTTCAAAGAGTGGCATCTGCTAGAATTTTTGTAATTGCTTCTTGAGCATGTACATTGATTGTTTTCTCGGACAATCTTTGAAACATCATTATGTCTGCAGTCATGTCTTTAACGACATAGTTGTTTTTGCTAACACCTACATGCTGTGACCATAATTTTCCTCTATTTTCTACAACATCCACATAAATGTACACTTTCATTGCATCTATCTAGTAAACATCTCAATGTTCATGTGGACATAGTATATCTAGCCAAAGACATGCTACGTTTTGGTTCCGACATCCAAACACTACTAGAAAAACAGTGCCTAAATTAACAAAACATTAACAATTTTTTGTTAATTTGGGTACTACAACGTCCACTTTCACAAATTTTTGTTAACTGTGCCCTAATTAACAATTTTTTTTGTTGATTTGGATAGTGCAATTACCACATCAACAAAATTTTGTTAATTTTTTGGGAATCTTTTGGAATCTTTTAGAATCTTTTTAATTTTTTTAGAAATCTTAGAAATCTTCAAAAATCTTTAAGAATCTTCAATATACAATGTAGATTTAAGAACATAATAAGTACACAATTCGGTGTTTATTAAAGTCAGCAGACTTTAGGGGCAATTTTCACCTTGAAAAATTATTTTTTTCAAGAAACTTTGGAGTAATGAAAGTTGTAAAATTGATATATCTTTCACCTCCAAATTTTATTTTGTGATTTAGATCTTCTAATCAAAAGTTATGAACAAAAATCAGAGAGGGGTAAAAATGGACATTCTTTTTTATATTTTGAAACACCTTCTCTGATTTTTGTCCATAACTTTTAATTTAAAGATTTAAATCTTAAACGGATTGTTGGAGGTGAAAGATGTTTTCATCTTAAAACTTTCATTAGTTCAAAGGATGTTTTGAAAAGTTTATCTTCTAGGACAAAATTGCCACCAAAGTCTACTGACTTTTAATGGGAAAAACATTAAAGAATAAAGTAAATAAAATTATATACCTCAACTCCAAATTCAAATATAAGTATATTTTAAATCTTTTTGTTTTTTAGAAGCCTTTGGAGTCTTAATTTTACAATGTAGATTTAAAAAAAAATTAAGTCATCACTAATCGATTTTCTAAAAAGTCAGCAGACTTAAAAGGCGATTCAGACCCAGTAAAAGAACTTTTTTGGAAAAACTTTGAACTTTAAAAAGTTGAAAAATTAAGTTATCTTTTGCCTCCAATAATTTTTTTGAGATTCGTACCTACCAATAAAAAGTTATGGACTAAAATCAGAGAGGGAGTTTAAAAATTTTAAAAATAAATATTCATTTTCATCCCTCTCTGATTTTTGTTCATAACTTTTGATTGGTAGGTCCGAATCTCAAAACAATTGTTGGAGGTGAAAGATAACTGGATTTGTCAACATTTTCTAGTCTGAAGTTTTTCCAAAAAATGTCTTTTACTGGGTCTAAATTGCTCCTAAAGTCTGCTGACTTTAAAAAAGAATGAAAAAAATCCGAAAAAACTATCTAATTGGATTTCTATTCCCTAAGTAATCAAACAACTTGAAAGGTTGGTGCCTTGGCAAGAGCCTTGGCCTCTAACCATGAGGTCCCGGGTTCAAACCTTGGTGGCTTCATTTCCATGGTAGCCATTGCCATGTGGCAATTGGCTAGGTTGCTACGTGGTAGTTGGATTGCCGGCCATGTGGCACTACCCTAGACGTCAAAAAATATATTTTATGAATTTTTAAAAAAATATTTCAAAAAAAATGTCCAAATTAACAAAAAAATCAACACTTTTTTGTTAGAAAATGAACACTTTTTTGTAAAGATTCATCATTGTTTTGTTAAAAAATCAACACTTTTGTGTTCAAATCAACACGTCCAAATTAACAAAAAAAATCAACACTTTTGTGTTGAGTTTTGTTAATTTGGTCACTGTTTTTTTCTACTAGTGAAAAAAACACAATTTTCTTATAGTGTGTTGAGCTCTCTTCTCTAGCTTTTTATTTTTTTGAATCAACTTCGCAGTCTTCGTTCCTTGGGGTTGATCTCTTAATATGGCATTTGGTTCTTCAACAATAGAACCAAAGTCAAGAGTACCTTCATGAGACTCATGATCGGAAGGCACAACCTTTCTTTTAGAAGAGCTTGTTTCCTTCATTGTTACCCAACCGTCAGTCCAATGGGGGAAATCATGCACCAAAACCCAACAATGCTCGAAAGTGAAGTCCAAATTCTTTGGGTGTTTTAATCTATACAATTCCTTTGCTAAGAAAATAATTTTAGGAAGACTTGTACCTATCAGCTTCATCCTCTTAATTGCTAAGTGTGTGGAAATGAACTTTCCAATATCATGCTTGATTTGGCCCTACTTAGTTTCTATTGAATGTGAGAGTCTCTCAATACTAGGTGCATTTGCATTAAAATGATCACAAATGCGCTGCCAAAATGCATCATTTTTCTGTTGATTACCTATAATCAGATGCTGACTTATGGTGAGCATACTCCTTGTAAATTGTTGTTCTTCTTCCACCTCAAAATGCTTCTCCTTTGCAGCAGGAGATCCACCACTTTGCTCTAGCTCCACACTTTGACCTTGCTGTAGACCCTTGCCTATGACGATGAATTCCTGGCACTTCAACACTCACTGACTTGATTCTTGAATTTTTAGATCTCAAATTGTAATGCTCACCTTTTGTATAAGGTGACTCCTCCCTTACATCATTTCTGCGGCCACTCTTCAAAATTAAAGAGTTCTCACCACCACAGCCTCAGGCACGATAGTTGCGCCCAGTGCCACGCCGTCTTTTATTGTCACCACGCCCAGGGCCACACCGCCCTCTATTGTCACCGCATTGCATTCTAGATCCTTGGCCTCTTTTGCCACGTTGACAATCTTCTAACCCATGCTCACTTGTATTGATATATACACTCCCTCTACCATGTCCATGCCTTATTCCTAGAGGCATGCCTTGCTCCTCCAAGCTCCCCCTCTCTCTAAACCCTAACTCCAATTCATCATTGTTGCCAAAACGTGGCAATGTGAATCCATATTGTTCACAATTCTCTTCTTCATAGCATACTCTCCACCCTTGTGCCATTGCATCCACAAGTCGACAAAATCTAAGAAGAATGAATAATGACAAAAAAGTATCAAAGAAAAATAAAATATACGTAGACAACAACCGAGCCAAAGACAAGTAGGAAAGGTGTAGTTGAAGTATGCCAAGGAGACCTAAAAGACATATATCACACATTTCAAATACCATCACTCTCAAAGCGTTTGCATTGCACAAAAAGTCTCAAAAACATTTCTACTAGAAAAAAAAAACAATATGTAAATACTCAATCATACCATCCAAAAAATAAAACATATTATTATTATTATTATTATTTTAATTAATATTTAAACTTTAAGAAATACCAAAACTAGTTCGGTTGCATTTGAAGTGTGCTTGAGGTGCACTTGAGGTCCATCTCAAGCACACTTCTCCTTTTGAGATTGCCGTAGAATAAAGAAATAATGAAAAGTGATCAATTTTATTAAAATTTCAAAGTAGGACTAAAATGTGCTTGAAGTATGCTTGAAGTAGACCTCAAGCACACCTCAAGCACATTTGTACTATTTAGATTACCTTGGATTAAAAGAAAATTAAAATTAAAATTTCTTACTCAAAATTTTACATTAAATCATGAAATGCTTGAAAAATGCTTGAGGCAAACCTCAAGCACACCTAAAGTATATTTTCACTATTTTCATTTCCTTGGAATGAAAAAAATCTAAGAAATAAAGACCTGTTGACAAAATTTAAAATATTTCTAGAAGTGCTTGAAGTGTGCTTGAACTGTGCCAGAGATGGACCTGTAAATGAAAGATAGAAATTTCCTATAGCTTGCTGAAGAGAAGCGGTCATCGATCGGGTTTTTTTCCAATCCAAGCACAACTCAAGAACACATACCCTTTTGAGATTGTTGTGGAATAAACGAAAATTTTGAATTGTAGCAAATTATTAAAAATTTCTAAAGTAGGACTAAATGTGCTTGAGGTGTGCTTGAGGTCAACCTCAAGTATACCTCAAGCACACTTCTCCTATTCAAATTGCCCTGGAACATAAAAAAAATTGAAAAGTGTCAAATTTTATTTAAATTCTAAAATAGGACTAAAAGTGCTTGAGGTGTGCTTGAGGTCAACCTAAAGCACACCTCAAACACACTTCTCTTATTCAATTTGTCTTGGAATAAGAAAGAAATTGAGAAGTGATTTCATTTATATAAATTTTAATATAGGATTAAAAGTGCTTGAGGTTTTTATAAAGCACACCTCAAAGACATTTCCACTATTGAAATTGCCTTGGACTTAGAAATGACAATGAAAAGTAAAATTTTCTATGTAAACTTTAAAAGAGGACTAAAAGTTCTAGACGTGTGCTTGAGCTAGAACTCAAGCATACCTCAAGCAAATTTCCACTATTTACATTGGTTGGAATAAAAAATGATTTTAAAGTTAAAAATTCTATTCAATTTTTAAAATAGTATGAATAGTGCTTGAGGTGTTCTTGAAGTCTACTTTAGGCACCCCTCTAATACTCTTCTTTGTATACATTGCCTTGAAATAAAAATAAATTGAAAAGTGAAAGTTTTTATTAGTCAAATATAAAATATAACTAATAGTACTTGAGGTGTGCTTTAGGTCTATTTCAAGTACTCTACAAAGACACCCCCACAATTATCTTTACATTGGATCTTTTTATATAATGAGAATTGAATTTGTGAAAAAGTCTATTGAAAGTTTTGGGAATAGAATAGTGTATAATGTGTGCTTTAATTAGTCCTGATGCTTTTCAAAAGTACATTCTTAATATTACTTATAGTATGTAGAAAAAAAATTTAAAAAAGAAGAGAATTGGAGACTTCTATTTGGGATTTAGAAAGAGATCAATTTTTTTTAAGTGTGCTAGGGATTGATTTTAATTACATGAATTTTTTGTAATACTCTTTTTCTTTTTATCTATTTCCTTAATCCATGTTTTTTTTAATTTCTTTAAATTTACAAGTAAAAAAAAATGTGCTTGAAGTTTGACTAAGGTTGAGCTTTTGCACATCATGTCTACATCTCAAGCACTGTTGCCATTGGATTTGTTATTCTTATTCATTTATTTTATTCTATTATTTCATTCAAAATTGATAAGTTAATGAAAGTTTGCTTGAAGTGTGCTATGGTTTTCTTAAGGTCACCCTATTCTACCTTTAATTCACTTTTTGTTTTATTTTGAAATTGGATTAGAGTTTTGCATTCCTATTATTTTATTAATCTTCAATGAAAATTGTTAATATATGCTTTTATTTATTGATATTTGATGAGAACAGTTTATACAATCTTTTTACTTTACTTTAATATTATTTTTGTTAATATTCTATGAGAATACTTAATACACTCTTTTAATTTACTTTGACACATTCTTTTACTTTAGCTAAATACACTTTTTTTCTTTACTTTATTTTATTCTTTTACTTTAATTCAACACACTTTTTTTATTCTTTTACATAGATATAAAGCCTATGTAAAGAAAATATGGTAGTAGTCTTGTTATTCTTGTTTGTGAGTACTTATTCTAAATATATTCTAAAGTAATATTTTATCTTATTTGATATGTAAACAAAATTGCATTTTCTAATTCAATTTATTTCACTTCTATAGTTTGGTGGCATATACACTTTATTTTTTATTTGATATAATCCTTGAAAAATGTAAGTGGTTGTCTTTCTATTTTTTGATTAATTAATCTAATGCATATTCCTATTTTATTCACTAGTCCTACACCTAATTTGAAATTTGAATGCAACTGTTATTTGGAATCATTGAACTTCAAAGTTCCATGGACTAAATTTTTAGATTTGATAAATAACCTTGAACCATTCGATGTTGAAAGCTTATACCATATTTGGTGAACAACAAAATCGCCACCTTTAATATCACCTTGATGAAACCATGTTATGATCGATGCTTCTTTGTCATTTGCATCAAGATGTGGTTTAATCTTTGAATTCTTGAATATGTGCATGGAATGTACATTGGTTGGACAATCCTCTTCTCCAATTTCAACTCCACAAATCACTTTAGGCCTTCCATGAGTATTCTTTTGAATGTGATTCATTTGTTATATGATATTGAATCACATTACCACGTACATGAAGTCCACTATGAGAACCATATCCATGACTAATTGAGGTATAATTCTCTCTTCCTTCATCTTTGTCACTTTTCCCTTTGTAAGGATAGTTTTTGTAATAGGTGTTAACTAAAACCAATGCGCTTCTATATATTGTACTCTTTAATAACCAAGATATATAAAGTAAAGAAATATAGTCATTACTTAAAATGACCATGATGAAATTTTTCATTCTTCATGACCAATTGTCCATCTAGAACCATTATACTTGGGAAGAGAATTATTTATAAGTTGAAGAGACATCTGCCTCAGATGATGAATTATCAAATAACTCTTTTGATTCATCAGAGGAAGAGAAAAATGAAGTAGATGAAGTAGTCCTTGAAGAGAAGAGAGGGAAAAGTATGGAGAAGACAATAGAGGTCTATAATCCATTAGACGGATTAGAGACTACAATGGCAGTGCAACATATTACTGCTCAAAACATTGTCTCTTCCACGCATGAAGTTCAAAAAGAGGATGGGTCCCCAAATCATGCAATTCTTGAGGGAGTGTCTGTTCCACAAGGAGAAGTTGCAAAAGACATGGATGTAGAGGAAGTACTTGAATGTCTTCCTATTGCAGAAAACAAAGGAAGTGAAGGCACTCATGGAGGAATGCAAGAGATACCAAATGAACTTGGAGTACGTGCAGAAGTGGTGACATCTATTGAAGAAGAAATGATAGAAAAAGAGAGGACCATATCGGAGGCAAGAACTCCAATTCTTGCAATAGAAAAGAGATGGATATAGTAATGGTTGTACCATCTTTGTATCCATCTATGTATCCACCTTTTCTATTGCAAGAATTGGAGTTCTTGCCTCCGATATGGTCCTCTCTTTTTCTATCATTTCTTCTTCAATAGATGTCACCACTTCTGCACGTACTCCAAGTTCATTTGGTATCTCTTGCATTCCTCCATGAGTGCCTTCACTTCCTTTGTTTTCTGCAATAGGAAGACATTCAAGTACTTCCTCTACATCCATGTCTTTTGCAACTTCTCCTTGTGGAACAGACACTCCCTCAAGAATTGCATGATTTGGGGACCCATCCTCTTTTTGAACTTCATGCGTGGAAGAGACAATGTTTTGAGCAGTAATATGTTGCACTGCCATTGTAGTCTCTAATCCGTCTAATGGATTATAGACCTCTATTGTCTTCTCCATACTTTTCCCTCTCTTCTCTTCAAGGACTACTTCATCTACTTCATTTTTCTCTTCCTCTGATGAATCAAAAGAGTTATTTGATAATTCATCATCTGAGGCAGATGTCTCTTCAACTTATAAATAATTCTCTTCCCAAGTATAATGGTTCTAGATGGACAATTGGTCATGAAGAATGAAAAATTTCATCATGGTCATTTTAAGTAATGACTATATTTCTTTACTTTATATATCTTGGTTATTAAAGAGTACAATATATAGAAGCGCATTGGTTTTAGTTAACACCTATTACAAAAACTATCCTTACAAAGGGAAAAGTGACAAAGATGAAGGAAGAGAGAATTATACCTCAATTAGTCATGGATATGGTTCTCATAGTGGACTTCATGTACGTGGTAATGTGATTCAATATCATATAACAAATGAATCACATTCAAAAGAATACTCATGGAAGGCCTAAAGTGATTTGATAGCAAGTAATATATGGAAGCATATAGATAAATTTGGAGATTCCATCAAGCAATTCTTTTTAGATCAATTTGCAAGGTTGCTAGCATGTGAGCTTGTAAGCTTGCCTTGTTTTTCCGGTATAAATGGTGAGGTACCTACGACCGTGGATAAAGATAAATTGTAATTTTGCAAAAATGTGAGTTCATTTAAAAAAATTCTAAGTCAATTAAAACTTTCTGCTATGAAATTTCATTGCAATAAGCAATAGTGATCAATTTTGAATGAAATCACGCAATGAAAAAAACCAAGGAAAATAAATGACACTCTATATGTAGCCATGAAACCCACGAATCCAATCATAAGTAAAATCCAAACATAATAGATTGACTCATGAGATGTCTATTCCTTGAATCTAAGCTGCAGTAGATTCAATCACAGAATCCTCATTAGTAGACAATTTTGAAGTCTCTCTACTCTCCGATGTTAATCCATTTATAAACTGTAAAACATTTAGAGCATATCTTTCTTTTCATTGATTTGGTTTATGGCAACCAAAATCCGCAAAGGCTGTGGCCATGTGCTTAGCATAGAGTGGAAGATCAAAACTCTTTTTCAGACTGTAGAAAAGACTTTGTTTCTTCATCATTCCATCTGATGACATCAATCCTCAATGGCTATAAACAAATATGACACGATGTTAGAATTTTAAGATACAAAGAGTTCTTTAGAAAGAAAGACTTAAAAATATACAAACTTATTTACTGAATTTTTCCCTTCGATCAAGTTTCCAAGGCACCACGGGCATTTCATCCAAATCATGTGACTCTTGAAGTGTTAGTGGTTTAGGTGGGGTTTCACAATGACTAGAGCAGATTTCCTCATGGGTTTGAGGAGGGCATCAAAAATATCAATGTTCTCCTCCAACGCCACTATGTGCACTAGTAGAAAGCCTTGTTTAATTGGATGTTCATGCGTCAAAGTTGACGGATTTTCATAAGCATCCAATGTAACATCATCATGTCTTTATGTCAACAATGACATCCAATGTAGCTTAAAGATGTTACATTGGATGTCATTGTTGACATAAACACATGAAGATGTCACATTGGATGCTTAAGAAAATCCGTCAACTTTGACACAAGAACATCCAATTAAACAAGGCTTTCTTCTAGTGGTGGCGGCCTGTGCCATGACAAGCTGTAATTGATGTACCTGATGTCAAGGGAATATAAAATATTAGTGAAAGAGATTATTTATAAAATTTCTACTTGAATAGACAATAATGAAATAGAATATTCACATGTTGATGCTGTACAATCAAGAACCAAATCTCCTTCAATAGTTGTAGCTTCAATGAGGAGTTGATAAAATCGGGGATCCTTTTTATAAGCCCCCTGCCATGGTTCTCCGTCTTTCACTGCCATGTCATCCTCCTTCATGTAGTTTATCAACATGTCATCTTGACCAATGTACACACCAACCTTCTTCATCATCGAGGTGCGTTTGAAAGTGAAATTCGATTTCCCTTTCTCGCCAAAGTCCTTCACAAGGAGGCTAATTCCAAACCTCTGCGCTTGCAATTATAAAAACAAAATATACATGGGAAGTGAATATAACATTATCCATTAGCAAAGGACATGTGAGCGCTTTTTTACCCACCCTTGGTAAAATTGCGAGTACAACCAGACTCTTAGTTTCTATGGTTAATTTCGACTTTGGGTGACTAGTGGTAATCCATTGTGCCTTCCAAGCAATGGATCTTTTTCAAAGTAGGAAATATTAGAATTTAGGGAAAAGGATCCATTTCTTGGAAGGCACAATGGATCTTTTTCCCTAAATTCTAATATTTCCTACTTTGAAATTAACCTTTAAAACCTAGTCAAATTGAAAGTGTCTAAATTGCTACTAACTTGGAATTCTTGCTAAGGTCTTGGCTACGGCGGTTTTGGACAAAGTGAAAGAAAGTATAAATTTATCTATCCCAAGTACATGCTATGCCATTTCTAAAAACATAAAATTCATCGAAATCCAACCTTCCTAGCCAAAGTTATGAGCGGATGAAGTTTTGTCCTAAAAGGACCCTGAAAACTTCATCCAGTGTTTTAAAATACTTCCCTAATTCAATTAATTCTGAAATTTGACCTACTTTCTTAAGTTACTATTTAATATTTATGATTTTAATTTCAAGTCATTTGGATGATTTTTACTCTGTGTCACCCAAATTCTTACCTATTTTTCATCCATTCATAACTTCTTCAATTATGATCCAAATTAGTCGTATGATACCTTCCTAGAAAGCTATGGACCTAGGCTTTAAGATACTACTCTAAAAATTTGGAATTGAAATAGTCTAGTCTGACTGACTTGATCCTCTAATTCGGTTCTTATGTCTAAATACTACTTTTGAAAGTTAAAAAGGAAATTCAAGAACTCAAATTCATACCTCGAGTTGAAACTCGGCGAGTAGGTGGTCCATCATTCCTACGAATTCTCTGTCATTCACCATATTTTGAAATAGTTAAGTATTTTTGCCTACGGCTTAAAAAATTCTGAAAATACAATACTAATGTCCCTAAGTCTTCTCCATCTTTCTCTTCTACTTCCTTTCTTTCCCTTCTACACTATTCAAATTCAATTATTTTTTATTTATTCCATTAGTTGACTTGACTTTGGAATAATAATTGAATTCAAATTCCAAGAAAATAATTGACCTTTGAACTCCTAATCCTATCTTGGTCAATTATTATTCTATCCAAATTCTAATGGTTTCTATTGAACTCCTAAGATTTCCACCTAATCTCTTGACAAATCTCAATTCTTCTTCAAAGCCCTACTTGTTCATTTGCAACTTATGTTTGGAAGGTGGGATTTCTACTTCACTTGTTCTATTTCTTGCTAGATTGTTTTGGAGGAGATGGCAAAGTCAGAGCTTCGCCGTCTTTTGGTAAATTACGAAATTTCTAACAAATTCACTACCCACGAAGTCAAAGCTTCGCCATCTTTCACAAACTCTCAAAAAACTCTAGAAAATCCACAAGGGCCAAAGTCAAAGCTTCACCATAGTTCACAAAATCCACAAAAACTAACAAAAATTTACTCTAAGAAAAGTCAAAGCTTTGTTGTCCTGAATGGGACAAGGAAATTTGGAAACAACCAAAATAACCTTGAATGTTAGTACAAGAGAAATCACTAGAACATGTGTTAGTGTAATATAAGCCAACAAAACACCAATTTAGCACATGTGTTAGTATAAAACAACTTCAAAAGACACTAGAGGGCTCCCCCAAGCGGCATTGCCAGTCTTAGGAGGAGCAAGATCTCTAGGATTAGTACAAGTTAGTACAAAAAGACCTCCAAAAACTTTAACAATTCAAGAATCCTTCAAAAAACAATCAAATACAAGAGAAATTTAACCAAAAGATACAAATAAACAAGAGCTTGACTTGAAGGGGACCCAAAGTCCTTCAAGAAGTTTCAAAAACAACAACAATGGAGCTAAAAATGCTCCAAAACCACAAGAGGTTGGCAACGTGACCGAAAATTGGTCAAAATCCAAATTAATGGACCCAAACGAGAATGGGGCGGCTTCAAATGAGCCTAAGGGTTGGTTTGAGAGGAGAATGGGTGCCCTTATATACTCTTTCAAGGTGGCTCACCCCCTCTCAATTCCTAATCCGTAATCTTATCAACTAAGATTTTCATCCTAATCTCTAATTTTTGACTTTCTACATTGGTCCAAAACTCTAACTTTTGGAGAAATGCTCTAAATCACAAACGGATTGCGCCAATGACTTCAAAAGGCCATTTTTGGTCTAAGGGAATCTCCACCCCTTAATCCTACCTCAAAAACCTAAGGAATTCTAGTGTACAACTTGTACAAAAGATGGGGTAAAAATCCAACTTTTGGAGTAACTAGCCTAGGATTCTAAGTAGGTATAAGGGAGTAAGAAAAGACCCTAAGTTGACTTCATTCCGATGTCGCATGCTCCCGATACGCCGGTCAACTCCGCATTTAATCTTTAATTTCGCCGATTTGGGGAGGATCTTCTTAATTTTGATACTTCCAACTATCAAAATGTCTTGAGACTTGTTGGAGCGCATTATTAACATAAAATAATCTATGCTGATTTTTAGTGAGATTTTACTGCACTATGGGTAATTCCCATGAATTTCCTGTTGTAAAAATTAGCGGTTGACTGCCCGGAAAAAGATCTTTGGATGATCAGAAAAAACCAAGACTTTTTGGGGAACCTCTCATAGAGTTACTCAAAAGATGTGCAAGCTCATATTCTTACTTTGCACATTCGAACAAGGAGAATCAAATCCCGCTATCTCCTTTAAATTCCGGTGAACAGAGAATCTTCCACAGAAAGGGGAATCTTGGCGAATCAATTGCGCCGCTGGACTCTTGGCATGATTCCCTCTCCAAATCACCGTACTTATGTCGTAGATGCCCTTCGCCGGTCCATCTTGAGTTTTCTTCACCTACAGACTAACATTTGGGATTTCTACTATTTCGTCGATGGAATGGGAAAACTGAAACCTCTCTTTGGGAATCATTGCTAGGATTCTTATATAGTTCCCTTGGACCAATTTAGCAAGTCTATGCCTCATGCATAGCAGGTTTAGGCAATTTGGGCAATTTCTACATTTTAGGTTTAATATTTACAATTTCTGGGTTTCTACCCTATTTACATGCGGGATTAGGTCGTTATTTATAGGAAATACTAGAATTATGACCAAATGCTATATTGGCATGTGACATACCTATTTTGGTTCTATACTCTTTTTAGGGTTTTTTGTATATAAAAGTACACTCAAAACAATGAAATTCCAAAAAAAAACAAAGTATGAGTCACGGGTGACGAAATCGGGACTCACAGGACACTCACAACTTCAAGAACTTTATGGCAAAATTTACTATAGAACTAGTATCCAATGCCAAAGTAAAGTGGAGACGATTCATGCCCCACCACTCTTTTTTCTTCACCATACGATAAGTCTCACACAATCTTGCAATATCGCTTCTAACATCGGCGCTCCATGAGTAAAATACTATCATGCAGCCATGGTCTTGCAAATGTTTGAATGCAAATTGAAATGCCACTTGAAGACCCTCATTCTCCAAGTCTATGTTCCAAATTGTCACCTTCGTCGATGGAGAAGATAGTCCCGGCACAAGCAAGTTCTTCGGGCAATAAAAAAATACTAGGTCTACTCTAGGCCTAGCATTTGGCACTCTGTAAAACATGCGAGGCTTTTCCGCCGACAAGTGCAAACATATGATACTTTGTGCTATCAATTAATCATGTACACAATGTTCATTTTATAAACTTTATAGGGGACTTTGCAATTTGAATTTTGAAAATCATCCAGAAGTTACTTTTTTCCAGAAGTTACTTTTTTCCAGAAGTTCATGACCTCTCTATATCAAGTCGGCATCTCGGTCTCCATGTCCTCCACAAGGTCCTCAATTGAAACATTGAGAATTAAGTCCTCAGTCTTGTCCAATTTATCATTGCCAAGAACAATGACTTGTGTCCCTTGAGTGATGACGTCTTCCGTTAGTTGCATGAGTGTCGCCTTCCTCTTCACCATGCTTTGAGTGTTGCCTTCCATCTGAGAGCCTTGGTCTACCATTGATGCTGCTGGAATGACCGCACCACCATCATCCTTCTTCTTGCCTTTGGATAGGAGCTTTTCTTCTTTCTCCTTCTTTTCCTTTGATTCCAAAAGAACTTCGAGTTGAGCCGCTTTCTTCCTATCGTTGGCTTCCTTCTTTGAAATGGCCATGTTTCTCTGTCTATTAGTGAGTCCTACAAACTCATCCACCTCCATGTCAATAGCACCAATGCCCTCCAATGAGTTTTAGAAATGCACTTCCAACGGATGAGTGTAGGAGACAAGATAGTCAATTTACTACTCTCCACCACTAAGATGAGCTGTTGTATAAGTATAGAGTTGGTTTGCAATGTACATGCAATCTACAGAACTACAGTCCAACCAAGTGAAAAGGAATGGAGGAAGATCACTCCGCACAATTGCTCCTTTTGCTTTGAGCTCATGCTTGAAGTAACTACAAAATAAACAGAAAAAGCATTGAACAAGACATTTCAATTGAAAAAGTGAGGTAGAAGAATTTTTGTATTTTTTATATAGGATTAAGAAAAAAGAACTCAAGCATCAATGGAATGAATTGAATGATGAAACAATGATATAGAATACAATAAGACCCCAATTTAGGAAGGTGTAGAAGTACCATTAAAACCTTAGTTGGATCCCATTGGACTTCTACAAGTACCCTTACGACCCTTTAATTTTAGTTCATTGCTTCATTGTAAATTTTTGGCTTAATGAATCATGAGCTTCAACAACAAATCACTTATTAGAATCTCAAGGTTTCACACATGTTTGAAATGAGACAAATACAAAATGGGAGAGTAATACCGGAAAATAACTCTTCAAACTGCTTGTTTGGATCCATCATAAGTCATGAAGGAGTCACTTTTTGAAATAGTTGGCTCCCTTGAAAACCGCCAAAAATACTTAATCCGAGATCTTCCTCCTCCATCCTTCTATGTAATCCGCTAAGAATTCAGGCTACTATAGAACTTTCATGTTTACCATGATGTTGTCCTACCTTACTACGTCCTCAAAGTACTCCACAGTTGCATCTTCGATCTATAGAAATGCAAGATCAATTAAAATTTCACTGGATTAGAGCCTAGTCCTAGAATTTGAATAATTTGAAATGCCATTGAATAAAAATACTTCCATTATGAAATGAATGAGTCTATGCACGTGAGCACTTACTCTGTGTACCATACACATTTGTTCAAAAAGAGCCCTAGCAATGTCTCAAATACGGGTCGCACTAGAAACCGCCTAGCATCACATGATGGCAATGATGAATTCCACCACTTCAAAAATTTGATCTTGTGAAACGGAGTTGTGTTGCAAGTGGCCACCATTTGGAGCTTGTCTAGAGTCATCTCTAAAACCTCATTAGTGCTCCAATGCTTTTCCACCTATACAAGAACATTGTAAGGTTGGAATTAAAATTAGAATTTCAGCATAGACTAGTGCCATAAAGACATTTTAGGAGCACAACACTTACTTCAGCTAGAAAATCAGGCCCATGAGTGTGAGCCCCCAAGTTGGCACTTGGAACTCTAAACTTATTTTTTGCGATTTTTAGTTAATTTTTGAATGAAAAATAGGAAAAAACATATAAAAATATAGTTATTGTGGGTTTTGATAGAAGTCCCTATCAAAGGGGTGTGTAATGGCCTTAAATGCATGAAACATGAAAAACGTTGCATTTTCACTAATTTTAGGTCTTTTTAGTAAAAATAAGTAGTTAAGTCAGTAATTCCGAGCGAAGTAAGGATTTGAGAGTTAACCAATCCTAGTGTTTTGTTCATGTAATACAACAGCTATAAGTATACATGTAACAAACTGGTTAAAAGTTAGAGTCTAGTCAGAGTCTAGTCAGAGTCAGTCCAAATTCAACTCGAAAGAGTTAGATTTATTGTCTACAAGTAATTTTGAAAAATACAGTCATTCACAGATTAAGATGGAGGAAATGATGATTGGAACATATAGAGAGGTGCTTTTCTAGGTCAAAGCATGCCAGGAGGTCAAATAGAAGCCCGATCATCCAAGATTCCCCCGGTATCAAGAATAATTTCCCCCCCGGGTGGAAATTATTAAAGAATTGCTAAAAATAACATTTTTATTGGAGATTTGGTTTTGCCCTCAGTTGATGGACATCTTGTAGAAGATTGCCCAAAAGTTTCGGGATTTTACAAAATTCCACGATGACTCCATGGGAAGTCAACCGTTTAAAATTGCATTCGTAAATTCCTAGAAAAATTATCAATATTGCGGTAAAATTTGACTAAAAATTAGTATAGTGTTTTGTATGCCAATAAAGAGCTTTGTCAAGTTTGAAGACATTCCAACATTCCCAAGTACCAGAATTAGAACCGACAGCGAATTTTACAATTACAACTTGGCGACGGGTTGACTGGCGTACCAGAAGCTAGCGGTGTCCGAATGGAGCGTTTCAAAGGTCAATTCTTACTCCCACAAATATTCTAAACCACCCAAGACCAACAATTTCATCAAAAAATGCAAACTCCAAAAGTTAGATTTTTAACTTTTGTTCTAAGTTACCGTGATTCAAATTTGCGCTTTAAAACGGTTGGAGAGGTAGGGTTAAGAGGTCCCTTAGGCTAATTGGGGTCTTTTGAACGCGATGGCATAGTTTGTTTTGAGTTTTGAGTTGTCCCTCAAAAGATAGAGAGGATCAGCCCTTAGTTTGACTTTTAAAAGGTAATTTTGGATTAATCTGGGTGGATTTTGCAAATATCTTTTGTAAAATCGAAGATTGGATTTGCCCAAGATACTTGTCTTGCGTAAGAAGCCATCTTTTGGTCTAAAGAAAGATAATTTAGAATTTACCCTAGATTAAAATGCAAAATATCTTGGTTAATTAGGTAAGTTTTCAAAAAATCTTTGGGAAAATCTAATATTTGATTTGGGAAAAGATTCTAAGGCCATTTAGGGCTTAGAAGGAACTCGTTTGAGAACCTTCCTTCCCATTAAACAAAGATTATTTAGAAAACGCGTTTAGGTAGTTTAGCAAAATATCTAGATTGAAAGTAAAGATAATATTACGAACAACTTACCGGGGGGGCCAGGAGTGAGTATATAAGGCCCTTCATCGAGATTGTTCGTGGCCCTCATTTTCTTGTTTCATTCTTGTTGTTGCTCTTGTCGTGCTACCAACACTTGTCGGAGCACTTTGGGCTATTTCTTCTATTCTCTTGTACTTTGAAGGTCCGGAGGGCCCTTTCAAAGCTTTGTTTTCGTTCTTGTTTGAATTTGGAGGCTTTAAGCCCCAAAACTTTGATTTTCAAGAGTTTAGGTGGAGGAAATCCCCTAACTCTCTTGTTATTTGAGTTAACTAATTTCTTTCTTGAATTTGGAGGCTTTAAGCCCCAAAACTTTGATATTGTGGGAGTTGTGGGAGTAGTTCCCAAACTCTAATTTGATTTTATTGTTATTCTGGATACTAACCAACTATTTGTGCGAATTGATACTAAATTGTGAACTTAAAACTTTAAAGCGGCAAAATACTAGTTTGGATCCTTGGATACCGATTATTCCTGGGGTTGCTCCCGCACGGCGGAGCTTTAACTTTGAAACTTTGAAACGGGTACTTAAAATCTTTAAAGTGTCAGTTATTTCCTGGGGTTGCTCCCGCACAGCGAAGCTTCGACTTTTTAAAGTTAGAATTTACTTCTTGTATGATACTAATTTTTTGATTGGTCCTACACAGCAAAGCGTTGACTTACCAACAAAAATCAGATTTCTTGGAAACTTATTTAAAGGCCAACCCTTGTTGATTTCCCTCCTCTTCGTGGTATGCACGTGGTGGAGGTAATTAGCCCCAATCTTGCCATTGATTGTTTATTTTTTAAAATTGTTTTGTTCTTCTTTTAAACTTCCTCAAAAGTGGTAGCGTTTTTTTTTTTTTTTTTTCTTGTTTCGTTTCCATTAAAACCAATAAAAATCGATCCTACCATGATCATTAAATTAGGGTCTTGATTTTTAAGTATTCCAAAGTTTAGTTAAAATTTCAATATACCAAGTTTGAGCTTAGTTTCCAAAATTCAGCTCGAAGACCAGAAGGCAAAGACAGCCCAAAGACCAGAAGGCGAGGACAGAGCTGTGGGAGCAAGCTGTGGACGGAAGGCCAAGGAGCGACACTGGCCGCCATTAAGGTCGGGAACGAGGAAAGGAACGCGCTGCGGGAACGAGGAAGGGGACGCGCTGCGGGAACGAGGAAGGGAACGCGCTACGGGAACGAGGAAAGGAACGCGCTGCGGGAACGAGGAAGGGAACACGCTGCGGGAACAAGAAAGGGGACGTGCTGTCGGGAACGCAAGGGAACGCGCTGCGGAACGGGCTGCCAGGGGGCGACACGTGGCCGGCCACCCCAGCCAGCACCCAGCCGGTTCTGCTCAAACAGACCGAAGTCAGACAGGGCCTCATCGGGGACTCCAGCACCTCATCTCTTAGGTAAGCAACACAACCTGGTTCTTATAAACAATTTTTCCTTACACTCACAAATTGAATAACATTGAAACTTTTGTAAAAAAACATCTTGAAAGCTATGCTAAAGAGTTGGCTTTGGTGCTCCTTAAACCAAACCTTTGCATAGTCAAGTCAAAAATTTAAGCAACAAATCTCTAATCATCTCCATCTCTCTTCCGGTTTGATAACTTACAAACCCTCGACCTTCTAAACAACTAAGAAAGAATGGGGAAAGAGAAGAATAAAGGAACATGATATACTAACGAATTCGACACGTGAAGGAATTAAAAAGATTAAACAACAATTAAGTTGGGAATCTAACTATTCACTTGGCTAATTGTTTTGGGTTGTTTATTCAATTTATTCTTTTTACTATTCATCGATAGATTTGTTTTTATTATTTTATATTATTTTATTAGAATACTATTCATGCATTTGGTTTTAGTTATTAATTAGGATTCCAAATCCAAATTAGTTGTTTGTTTGTAGTTTAGAAACTTGTTTTATTGTGCCTAATAAGCCAAAGCATTAAAAACAAACAACAACTAATATCTTGGAATATTTAACAAAAATACTATTAAACAATTGGCAATCGAATAAAACTACTATTCATTGAAAACTTGGGAAAATTAACTTAAATTTGTCATTTAAAGTAAAATTCCTAAATCAAAGAATTAGTTTTAAATTGCCAAAACTAACGAATTGGACTTTTTAGATAGGTTTAGAAACAACAATACCAAGATTTCTTCCAAATTCATGAAAGACAATGGAGAATTTTGATGAGACGATTATGATGGTATTTTGCGATGATGGGACGATCGACATTCTTGATATTGAGGTATGAATTTCAAAACTTGTCTTTTGTCTTTTCTTTTGCTTTCATTCTTTAAAAATTAGATTAGAAAACTTAAACTAACAAAATTAACAATTAAGAATCCAATAGCTATTAGAATTTAAAATTGTTATAAAACCTTTGAAATTTAATCACAAAAGTAATAATTGGATTAACCTTGAATTAATTTGGAAAACGAATAGTAATTTCATCCAAAAGAATCTCAATAGGAATCTACTTTAATTTAGGAACTTAGGGAATATTAGAATACTTAGGGAAAGTCAAAACCTAATTTATCTCATCATTATCTTGAAAAATATTAACCCCTAAAGGACCATTGTCCCCTCGGGGGACAAAATGGATTTCGGGCAAGTTCCTATGATCTCAATTTTCAGTGAATTTTTTTGAAACTTTCTCATAAGATAGGAAAACTTATGAGCTTCGTGAGAATATAAATTTTATTTCAATTGGTGCCCGAGAGCAAAAGTTATGGCATCTTAAACATAATTTACACGTCACCGGGTAGAAAAATAAATCTACAAAAATTTGAAATTAATTTTTTAATTTTTTTCTTCTTAAAGATCATACTTTTGTCTACATGTGATTCATTCCATTTGGATTAGTAATGTGAAAGTTATGAACAATCTTGTTTTTCGGGCAATTTGAGCATCTTCTTGAAAAAATAACTTATAGGATTCAATTCTGAAATCTGAATCTGAATGCAATTTTCACAATTTTTCAAAAAAAATTGTTTGACAAGGTTAAGTTTTCTATTTAGAACAATCTCATCATTGAGATATTATGTTTCAATCCCATTTTAGAGCTATTAAAGATTTAGTTTTTCTTTCAATCTTGGATCTACTTCTATTGAACAATTTTTTAAAGAATGAAAATCAATCGTGTTTTTTTTTTTTTTTTATCTAGACTTTCAACTCAATTCTTCAACACAATTTTTTTTTAATTCAAGGTCCATGGTGTAATTTTTTTCCCCAAATGGCATTCAAAGTCATCTGAAATTGCAGGCTAGTGTTCAAAAAAACTTTCTTTTTTCAACTTTGAATGCTAATATCTTCCAATCTGTACGGTCAAACTCCATGAAATTCTTACCACATAATACTAGACTAGTAAAGTACAAGATCCTACGGTTAGATTCTAAAAAAAGTACTTTTTTTGTTTTTTTGGATGAATGCAGCAAAAATGGCAGTTTTGAGTAGTTTTTGACAGAAGAATGACCCTGGTCCTTTAGGGGTTAAAGGAAGGAATTCCATCCAACTAAGGGGAATTTTCGTCCGTCTAAAAGTTTTCACCTAAAAGTCCTAAATTTTTACTTTTTACCTTAATAGGAAGATAATTTATCATTTTACCCATAAAAACCCTAAAACCCTAAAAAATCATTAAAATTAGAATAATAATTTAGAATTAGAATTAATTAAAGAACAATTAGGAATATTCTCAAGGCACGACTAGGAAATCTTTTGAAACCATAATCTTTTAGAGAATCTTTTGAAGATTTCAAATCCACCTTTTACTTTTAAAATTACTTTAATTTGGAAGGACAAAAGTGTGGATGAAGATTTGACCTAAATTTGGATGAAAATTCCTAAAATAGGTCAAAATTAGGTTTTGTCTAAAAATTCCATTAGTTAACTTAATTAACCTTTCAACCCTGAAATTTAGATTTATTTCACATTACTTTGCTATTTTTAGTTGACGGACGAAGTTTTTAGGATAGAATTAGGTACGAATTTCATCCACACATAACTTTCACTAGGAATATCAGAATTCAATTTGCTTTACCAATTTGGAAAGGGCAAATTGTATTCTTTGATTTAATTTAGGTAGAATTTTAGCTTAGTTAGAAGTTTAATCGCATTTAATCAACCCTCAACAACCTTTATTTCTTAACTATTAGAGTGTTTTGAAGTACTTAGATTAGGTAAAAATCAACATAACAAAGTGTCCATTGCTTGGAAGGCCAAAGAACACTAAGTTTACAATTCACCCAATTAAACCATTAACTTATGCCGCTAGAACCTGTGTGCAACTTTCTGATTTAAGGATGGAGTTAGAAACACTCACAATGAGCTGGATTGTCCACGGTTACCAACTTGATCATTTTCACATATAGCTTGGTGATCTTTTCTTTTGCTCCGACTCTCATGGCATTTGCGACACCTTCATGACTCTTCTCTTTAAACGGGGTGACCTTGTTGTACCTTCTCATTGCAGCATCTGCTGCTTGGACAATTTTTTGCTTCGCAAATTCGAGTAATGTGCGTAAATAATTCCATAATGTTAGTAAAAAAAATAATAGTAAATTTTGAAAAAGGTATAAGTGCACAATTTAGTTCTCACCCAAAAAACAAAGGATACGAACACCTCCACTAGCATTGAGTACCAAGTTTTCTTCACTTTCAGGGCTCCACATTGTTTGACCTCTGATGGTCTCAACATCTTGTTGAATCTTTCTATAGGTAGAAGACCATACTTCTGAACTTGATATAGTGTATGTACCAGATTAGTCTTCACATGGGAGTCTTCCGTCGATCTGCAATTCATCTAAGGATACTTACTCAATGTTCACCAAAACAATTGAAATTTATACAAAAAAATATGAAGAGAAAAAAAAATTAAAATGCAATACTCACTTGTTTATGTCATGCATAACATGCATGACCAACTCAATCTTCCCCTTTGTGTCCAACACTATGGAGTCAACTGTACAATGCCAATCTTGCTTGGTGAAATGAAGTCTGGAAATGTGGTTCATCCATGCCAAGCGACTGTGGTTCCCATCACAAACATAGAATTTCAAGTTCTTCAAGAACTTGAGCTCAGCCACAGATTCCACATACTCGTTGAAGATGTCATTCTTCTCCTTCTACAGCGGCCCCCACTCCTCCATTTCTATCTTTGAAAACTCCAAGCTTTTTTCGACCTCATTTGTAGTTGTCACATAGAAAACTGTAGCTCCATCTCGGTACCCATTTACGAATTCTGGCTCAAGCTTTACTAGGTCACAAGAGAGGGTTGGACGCACCATAGGCATTACTACAAGCATGCAAAGAGGGATTTACAGTCGAAACAACTGATCTGGCTTCATTCTTAGAGATGAGATTGTACACTACAAGAATTTCAGCATTTTTTGACTGCGTTTATGACTGCGTTTGTAGTCATTGTGGACAACTATGACTGTTTTCATTTTTTGGTCCCTGCAGTCATTGTGGACAAGTCCTTTTTTTAAATGACTGCAGGTTTAATATCACCAACGAATTTGGACTTGGATGAAGAAAGGATGGAATGGTCTACATGGCATTCAAGTTTAGGGACAAAAATTTTTGGAAAGGCCGGGCAGTTGCCCATTTTTTGAAAAATTTGGTTGACCGCTGCTAACTTGGACCTTTGAGTGAGTCATTATGTAGTTGTGAGGGAGTTGTGTTGACCAATGCAAGGTTGACACGTGTCCAATCACTCTTTAATGATTGGTGCAATTTTATCTCAATGAACAAATGACACTTTGACACGTGTCTAATCATTTCACTGTCATTTTTAAGTAATACACATAGTCATTATAAAGTATAGACAAGGACTAGTCATTCTCCAATCACATATGAGTACATTCAAAGTTTCACAGCAATACACCATATATCAAATATAATACACCATACACAATATATCAAATACAATACACCATACACAATATACCAAACACAATACACCATATACATCATACAATATACAAAATATTTGACTTATTTAGTGGGTAAATATGAAGGGCCTTTTATAAGAGTGGGGTAGTAGTAGGCAAGACAAACGATGTGGGATATGCAGAATGCAAGAATTGTGTTACAAATAAAATTTCAGACCTCATTGAGGAATAGTAGATTAATTTTTTTCAAAAGATTTTGAACTAATAAAAGTTAGAAAATCAATCTCACTTTCATCTCTAACAATCCATTTTACATTTTGAACCTCAAATCAAAAGTTATAGACAAATTTGCTAAATGGATTGGAAATGATTGCCTAAGCATGGCAACCCTAACTTAGTGTTAGTATGACTATTTTATGACTGATCTATGACTGTTATGTGACTAATATACAGTTGTTCTATGATTGATCTATGACTACATCCATTCCAATTTAGATTTATGAATTTCCACATCAGAAGTTCAACTACTTCTTAAATAAAAAGGTGCGGATGTATCATTGGGAAAAATGTGAGCCCAAAAAAGGGTCATTTAAGGGAGGTTCCCCAAGTTGTGAATAAGTGCAGTTCAGATTATTTAATAATTTTAAATTTAAAAAAAAATTATTATTATTTTAATTAATTAATTAATTTTTTGAATAAATAATAAATAATAATAATAAAATAATCCCAATTTGGCAATAGTTTGGCCTGATCAGATTGTTAGAGGTTTTAATTTCGAATTTAATTTTAAATTTTAAATCATTTTTAATGCATTTTCAAAGTATTTGTCAAAACTATCCCATGTCATGTAGTTGCTAGAGACCAAAAAATAAATAATTTTTTTTTTTTTTTCAAATTTTCATTTTCCCGTTTTTTTGGACAATGTTTTGTGCTGTTGGGGACTTGACAGCCCTTTCTTGGGCTTCGATCATTTCTAATGCACGTGTTTGCTGAAATTTCCTAAATTCTTCATCTTGTAGTCATTTTCACAACTGAACAATGACTGCAATGTTGTACACGTTGCACCATCCAACAATGCTCTCACAGAAAACACAATGTTTGGTCACAATTCCAAGAAAATTCATCCCATTGTCTACAGAATGACTCCGAAATGACTGTTGTTTTGTATACATCATGCTCGCAGTGCAATAACGGAGGTCTAGTCATACCGCAGTCATTTAGGACAGCTAGTTATAGTTCAGTTGGTTGTGGCAGACAGCTTTTTCTTGTAGTGGTAGCCACTGAATCTACCTTTTGAAGTCTATGAAGCTCATGCTCGAGCAACTCGTTCTCTTCGTCTTCCACAAAGTCTTCATCACCTTCACGTTCATCTCCAATCTCTAGTTGAGCTGTGTCATCAGTTCCTAGAGTCTCGATAATTTTCTCCACTTGTGATAAATTGACGGGGAACACATCCATCTGAGAAAGCAAAAAACATGATGGTTCAAGATTCTTGGAATAGCAATAAAGGGATCAAACTCAAAATACACAACATGTGGTCCAAAATGAGACCTATCATTTGACTATGAGTGTGAAAGTGCACCAAAATTCAAAGATCTAGAGACTTATGATATAAATAGGGGTTACCATAAAAGGTATATTAGACATGCATGGGTCTAATGGTATATGCCCAAAAAACAAGTCCAATAAAATGGAATCAATCCATCTCTACATCTTCATCTAAACTCAAAAGAATAAATACAACTTTATGTGCCTCTTGACTAGTACTACAAACACAGTGGCACGTGTCTAGAAACATTGGACCATCAATCAAGCAAGCTATCTCACTATTTGAGCTATACTCAATTTTGGAACTCTTCGGAGAGAACACAGGCATCCTACGTATCCATAGAGTTGGCTTAGGTTCATTAACAAGACGTCTCAGGATGCATCAAGATCACTGACTCAACTAAGCAAAAAATGCTCAAGAGCATTTGTAGCATAGTCAACGGCATCCATAATATTATCAAAGCTTACCAAATCTTCCATTGCAATATTTTCTTCCTTTGAATCGTTGGAGACCTCTATGTGGGTATTTGCTGGTATAAAAGGCTATGAAAGGCCTGGCGCTTGAGATACTAGGACAATAGTAGATAATATCATAGAGGAAGATACATGCCTTCGATCACCACCCTATCAATAAAGCATAGAATTGCACATATCCGTTCAGTCCAAAATACAAACAAAAAAGACAATTCAAGAGTTGATTATTCTATAGTTGACTATGGAGATTATAGGGACTTTGCTCTATAGTAAACTCATATATTTGAAGCCTACTAAATTAATAACATTCATATTATATAACTTGGATGTAGCCAAATTAATTATTTAATTTGAATGTAAAGTTATCTTATAGTTTAATTACTAGATATAAAAAATGGTTCATTGTGGAAAATTTAATTTAGGGTCCATTATACAAATGTAATCTTATACATTGATTCTAGTGCTATAAAATTTGAAACCCTAGGTTATTATGTTTTTCAAAATATGGTCATAAAATATGCTTCTAATTAGAAATTGCACTTTTAAATGAACGCATGAACCCAATAGATGTAATTATAGGTTGGGCAAAGATTTCAAACTACGATTTGTAAGGCAAAATATTTGAGAAGTACCATATTCTGGGGGTCCAACACAAAACTATATGAGTTCAGTTAGATCCGACTGATCTCAGTAGACCTCACTACAAAGAAATGGAGGTAAATGTAACCATAGAAAAATGACTACTTGTCCGGAACGACTTGAATATGACTCGTGTTCCCTAATTGCACCAAGGGGTTGGGGTTGTCATCGTTAGAGTCAATTCATAGTCACATTCGTGACTACATGATGATGACTTAGTGGCAGGGAGTCTTCATCCACATTTTTACATCCGGAACGTGCTGTCTTTATCTAGTCCCGCAATGTGCTGAAAAACTTGTTTTTTCCACTTTAAATGCAAATATCTTGCAATCTATGCAGTCAAAAATTCTGAAATTTTTTCCACACTTTTAAATACTAGTTGGGTGTAAGATCCTACGGTTAAATGTCAAAGAAAAACATTTAAAATTTCTTTTACTCTTTGCTACAGAAATGGCAGTTTTTAGTGTTTCTTTGGTAGAAAAAAGGCCTTGCTCCTGTAGAGGTTAAAATGATGTACTCTTGGAGACTTATTTTTCTTTTGATTTTTTTCTCTATTTACTAATGCTTTTTTCAAAACAAACTAAAAAAATAAAGTTAGATTGACAATGCAAAGGCCAAAAACTAAAATTTAGATGACATTTTAGCACCTCTAAGAGATAGAAAAACAATTTTTGGTTCTAATTTTTATAGAACTAGGTTGATAACTTTCACAATGTCTATGTTTCATCTATTGGTTTTTGTTCACAACATTGTTAAGCTTCCAATTTAGACTTAATCAATTCCATTGTGAAGGTCATAGTCAAAAGTGAGTAAACTATATGATTGTATTTTGACTACAATTTACTCTAAGGTGACTTCATAATGACTTTCGTGTCACTACTCTACTATTTTGATTGTGATTTACTCTAACACAACTACATAATGACTTCCACATCACTACTCTACTATTGCATCAACATTTTACAAATCCCACATGGTTTGTCTTACCTCCTACCACTCCACTTGTATAAAAGGCTTGTTATTTGAACTTTTTGTATTCACACACTGAATGGCTTGAAAATCCATTTGACACATATGCAAAATATAGTGTATTGTGTATCATGTATTTGTATATGATGTATAAATCATGTATATGGTGTATAATGTATGAATCATGTATTTGTATATGATGTACGGTGTTCGATATATCGTGTACTCATTTTGCACATTTCACCACAACTCGAAAATAATCTTCAAATTTTTTAGATATTAAAAAACAATATTCATATTCCCTAGATTTTAGAATATAATCCTAGATTTTAGAAAATAATATTCACATTTCCTAGATTTTAGAATACAATCCTAGATTTCAGAAGAAAAATATTTAAATTTCCTAGATTTCAGAATATAATCCTAGATTTCAAAAAATAATATTCACCTTTCCTAGATTTTAGAATACAATCCTAGATTTCAGAAGAAAAATATTCACATTTCCTAGATTTCATAATATAATCCTAGATTTCAAAAAATAATATTCAAATTTCCTAGATTTCAAAATATAATCCTAGATTTCAGAAAAGGATTAAAAAAAGGGGTCATTTGTGACTACGGGAGGACTTCAGAATGACTGGCCACGTGGCAATATAGGAGTCATTTCCTTAAACCTCTTTTCTCTTTACCACTTTGGAAGTTTCATCCACAACCCCATCCAAGCTCACAATGGATGGTGATAATACTATGGCAGTCATTTATAAAAATGACTAGTCCACTATGAGTCCAGGGGCCAAAATCACAGTGCAGTCATTTTTGTCCACAATGACTCCTATGCAGTCATTCTTTGTAGTCATTTATACACTATTTTTCTTGTAGTGCCTTGTGCTTGACCTCCAAAATCTGGTACCAAAACTTATATTCTAGGTAAATCAAATGAAGCGTAGGTAAAGATCTGAACTTCAGTATATCAATATTAGACTAAAATTTGAAGATTTCAAATCAAAATTTGTATGTGTAGAACATGATACTTCAAAAATCCATTGAAAAATTAGCTCATACTTCTAGACCTTCATTAAAACTTGAAATCCATCATATTACTACAAATATCAAGTTAAAAGTTTCAATCATACCAACTTACGACTTTCAATCAAAGGTTGATCTAAAATTTTTATAGGTCCAAATGGGGTACCTCTTTTAAGGAGTCAAGCATAACCTCTAAATGTATCAGTTGGATCCGATTGATCCTCGTTGAGAGTTAGGTGGACCCCCTCAAATTGGTCCTAATCATCCTGTAATTCAAACTTGTGACACATATAATTAATGGCTCGACTGACTAAAAAAAAACTGTAGACAAATATGGCTAGACAAACAAGGTCGGATGAACAAGGTTAGACGAAGTAGCATGGACGAAAAAGACAAGTGGAATAAGGATGGATGAAAAACAACGAACTAGGATGAACTTTGACAAACCAAGACAATTAACAACAAACCTTGTTCCAGGACGACGAACTAAGACAAACGAGGAGATTGAACCAGGATGAATCTTGTTGACAAACCGAGGAGATCTAACATTGGATTGTGCAAAGTTAGAGAGAAAGATAGATCAAGCAAGTACCTGTTTTGGGAGGTCCGATAAACCTCTCCTGGGATCAGCCAGATCTGACTGAATCTTGGGGAGGGCCAGTTTGACCCCTGAAAACAGGTACTTGTGAAGTTGGTTGTGGGCGCTTATTTACCCTTTCTTGGTAAATAAGCACCTACAACCAGGTTCTATTCCTATGGTAGATTTCTATTCTAGTGGATGTCTAAGTATCAATCCATTGTGCCTTCCAAGCAATGAATCTTTTATTAATTTCCTAAATAGGTCTTTCTATTTGTGGTTCTTGATGACTCTTTGTGGGCGCTTATTTACCCACCCTTGGTAAATCGGCAAACACAACCAGGTTCTAGTGCTAAGGTAGGTCTCTACTCTAATGGATGTCTAAGTGTCAATCCACTGTGCCTTCCAAGCAATGGATCTTTTGCTAATTTCCTAAATGGGACTTTCTAATTGTGGTTCCAAATGACTCTTAATCTACTATTATGTTACGTTATGTCTCCAGGTCCCTATTCCTAAAGCGTACCTTATTATCCTAAGGTAGTAGCCTATCTCACACCCTTTCTAAAAACCTAAAACTCATCTGATTCGGACGCTTTGGTGGGCCGCTAAGACCGGATGAAGTTTTCACCACGGGCCATCAAACTTCATCCATGGTTTCCTATGGACTTCTAATTCCAAATAAATGTGGGGTTTATCCTACAGACCTAACTTTATCTAATCTATCTAAATCCTAAGGTTGACTTGGATGGATGAGAAACCCTAGGTTTCATCCATTTTGAGCTCTAAACTTCATCCATCGATATCTCGGGCGTTCTAACTTGGATTTCTATTTGTCTTATGTTTTTGGAAATCCCTTGGGGCCTACTCTAAGTCTACCTATTCAAACCTGAACTGAATTGTGTCCTAGTGACACCTAGCTCTCGGCCTTCCTACGGCCTTGACCCCTAGCAATTGGATTTTTAGAGAAAGAGTTAGAATTGTACCCCGGCTTGAAGATCCATGATCAGGCTTGTTAAATCTCTCCCCTCCCCCATGGTGGGCGTGGGATGGATGAACCCCCAAGTTGGCGGAAGTAAGTCTTTATCTTTATAACCTAAAGATGTAACCTTCTTTCTTGAAGGAGTTTCTTTTTGCTTCTCTTTTCTTTTACCTCAACTTCTGTGCCCTATTGATGGGGGGTAGTTAGGTTGTCCCCTACTTACTTAGAAAGTCAAACTACAAGTTAACTACCACTTACGCCCAAACGAATTCCCATGCACGTCAATTTATCTTAATGGTGGGAGGGATTCCCCCCTTATCTTTACTATGTCCTCCCTCCCCTATCTAAGCCTTCTCTCCCTTCTTCTTCCTTGCTTTTGGGGTTGGTGGCGTATGGTGATGGAGAGAGTGGTGAGTTTAGGATGGAGAGGCCTCTTGCTCCCGATGGTCATTCTTGTGGTATTTGATGCAGGTTTTCGTCTACTTCTAAACCAAGTCGACTACATCTACTCTCACTTTTTTCCTTCCCCCTTTTCTATGCTACTTCTACTCATCCTATTTTAGTCACTCCCTCTACTCTAATTTCCCCCCGCTATACTAATCTCATTCCCTGCCCAACTGTTGGACCTCCAATTTTCCTCCAAACTACTGACCCGACTTCCCTCCCAATTGCTAACCCGACCCCCTCTCCCCGACTGCTGGCCCGACCCCCCCCCTTTCCCATTGTCTTAGGCTACCGCTTGGGCCGCTGGCTCAGGCTGGCCGCTAAGCTGTTGGCTCAGGCTAGCCACTTGGTTGGTCGCTTGGGCTGCTAGCTTTGTTTGGTGGCCTTGGTAAAAAATAACAACAACAAGGAAAAAAAAGGTAGAACCTCTTATTATGCATGGCAACTGCCCACCTTTCAACCGTTAGTTCTAGGGAAATGGCCAACTGTGACCCTCACAAACTTAGACAACTTTATATTGGATGCTAAACTTTGGCTAGTTTCCAACACGTTTTGGAAACTAAACTTTGGAGTTAATAGTGGGGTAGATGCAAAGCTTTGCCGTTGATTTGATTTTAACACCAAATTTAGGACTTGCTTGTCCCTGTAGATTCAAAGCTCTGCTGTTTGGATGGCCCTTTAACACACAATTTAGGACTGGACTGGACAAGGAAAGGTAGGGTCTTAGTTACCCAAAAGGAACCACCCCACTCTTTTCCTGATAAGACATATGGACTAGACTCGATATGGCATGAAAGCCTTGGATTAGTAACAAGACCGGGAATGACTCGTAGTTAGTAGTAAAACGGTTAGTATAACAAGGAAAAGAATAGGACTAGAGGTCCTTTAAAGCGGCATCACCAAGGTACAGTGGAGGATTGCTCTAGGGTTAGTACAAGATACCAAAAGAAGACCACCAACACGACTTGACTAATAATATGAACACCACAACACAAGGTCATGGGGACTTGAGTTGCCAACAAAAAAAAAGACACCAATGCAAAGACTAAAAGACATCAGGCACAATGACTCCAAGGACTAAGAAGGACCCCTACGGACCTTCCAAACTATAAATAGAACAACAATTGGAGCCAAAAGTGCTCCGAAAACACTGTAGGGAGTTTTGGCCAAATTGCCAAAACAAAAAGAGCTTGGACCCACAGACCCAAAACAAGTACTAGAGGTGCTTTGGGAGGGAGAAGGGCCCCCTTTTATAGAATTCCAAGGGCCCACTCCCACCCTTGACTTACTACTAGTAACCTCATCGATCCAGATTTTCATCCTTATCTCTTGAGATTTTCACCTAGTTTGGATTTTACGCTAGTCCTAACATCTATCTTTTGTAGTTTAACTCCAAATTGCAATCGGATAGCGCCAATGGCTTTAGAAGGCCATTTTTAGTCTAGAGGATCCCATACCCCTGTTTCTATTGTGAAAAACCCATCGGAAACTAGCGCCAACTAAAACCAGTTAAAAGGATAAAAACCTAACTTTTGGAGTTTACCTTTTTGGGCCAGGGTAACTAGCTAGGGTTGTTGGGGAGGCTCTAGGGAGTAAAAATAGACTCTTTGATGTCTTTGTTCCAACTTTGTACGCTCCCAGGACGCCAGTCAACCCCACAAAGATCTTGCCGTAATTAATAATTGGGGGAATGTTGATGATCTCGGCTGCCTCCCGCTATCGGAACACCATGAAATTTGTCAAAGCGCGTTATTAACATAAAATATGATAATCTAATTTTTAGTGAGATTTTACCGCAGCCTAGGTAATTTATATGAATTTCCCGTCATGGCTTTGGCAGTTGACCGCTCGAAAAAAGATCCTCTAGAGATTAGAAAAAATCGAGAATTTTTGGGGAACCTCTCATGGAATCCCCCAAGCCACATGCCAAGTCTTGGGCGAATCTGACACATAGTCGGTGGCGAGGTGAAAACTGACTTCGTTTGAATTACCGGCACTCAGGGAATCTTTCACACGTGAAGGAATCTTGGTGAACGGATTTTGCTGTGAGTACCCTGACATGTTCCAGATCCAAGAGCACTATCTGACGGCCGTGGATTCTTCCATGTGGTTTGTCTTGGATAAGTGACACCTGTAAGCTAACAATTGGGATTTCTAATATTTCGTCGATGGAATGGGGAAACTAGAACCTATCTTTGGAGATTTATGTGGGAACCTCCCCAACTCTCCTGGGACCAATTTTAGCCTATCACAATCACATGCACAGGGTTTGGGCTATTTCGGGTAAGTTCCCGATAGCCCTATTGTTTCTTACTATTTACGGGTTCTAACCTATATACAAGTGAGGTTTATGGTTAATCTATGGATAAAAGGCTATTTATGACCAAATGCTATATCGGTACGTGACATATCTATTTTGGTCCTACACTCTTTTTTGGTCTTTTTATATTATTTTATGCCTTAATCTACAACAAACTAAAAACAAACAAACTATGAGTCCCAAGTGACGAATTTGTGGCTCACACTCCTAAGTTGACTGTCATGCTATCTTATGTTTCTGTGTTCTATGCTTCTAAAGCTTATTCTATCATTCTAGGGTAGAAGCTTATCTCATGCCATTTCTAAAAACCTATACTACAAGGGAAATTGTGACCTCATTGACAAGTATTTGAAAAAATTCTGTCAACTATCCCATCAATTAAGACACCTTGATTCGGACGCTTAATTGACAGACTTTTGTCAATTTGGCTGTCATATAGGACACAAATATACATCAGCAAGGAACATTGAGATGATGACACGTGCCACCCAAGTAGCATACACATGGACAACACCGTGGAAAATTTCTACTAAAGTTACAAAAGTAAATTTTTATAGATCCAATTTCTTTTCTACAAATACTAAGGCTCTCTTCAATTTCGTGGAAGGTATTTAGAATTGAAGGATGAATGCGAATTGAGCTTCACATATATAAGATGATATTGCAAAAATGCCTTGTATACTTATACTAAACTAGTGTATATGTGATGACAATCGATATTGGTTATGCAAAACTTCTTGTTTTCTCTTATTCACAGGTTATTCTCTTTTGCAAAGATGTCTATAACTCTTACATTAAGACTTCAAATTTTCTTTTTAAATTTGGAGGTGAAACTTTAGTTTATTGTGCAAGTATTCATAGTTAATTACTTTTTGAAATAAGTTATTTCAGTGTGCCTAATTTAGCCTTGAAAGTGTGAACACAACACATTTTTAACCTCTCATCGCCTAAGGTCCATTTGAGTTCAAAAACATCATTGATTTTGAAGTGTTATAGATGTAAATGTCGCTAAGTTATAGAAATCTCAACCATACAATCTTGTAGTGTACATGTTGTAGATGACGTGGGTCGAATTTGGAGTCATTTGACCACTTAGATTGCAAGATTATAAGGTTTTAGTGTTAAAAAAAGATGCTGAAGTTTTCCTAAAAACACATTTGAAGGTGAAATTTGATTCTAAACCTACTCAAATGGAAAAACTTTAAACTACAAAGTGTTCAAAACCAAAAGTCAAACACTTTAGTGGAAAAAAAATCACTCAATTGACTCATTGCGTTTGCAAAATTGTTTTGAAACGTCAAAAAACAAAGAAAAAAGTAGCAAAAAAACACATCTATGGCTGAACCTACCTCTACTAAAATGCTTCTCAGTCAATCATAACTTCTTGGATTGATATGAAATTCTTACCACAAGAACTAGACTAGTGTGCGCAACTTTTCTTGCAAAAATTATAGAAAAAAAAACTTTCTAAAGAAGTTATAAGCTGCCAAAGTTCACTGTACCGCATAAATGTCTAGATTTTTAACTTTGAATTGCTCCCAAGCATTCAAAACAACTTGGATTGACATAAAAAATTTACCACAATAACTAGACTTCAAGGAAAACATAATACAATAAATTTTATTGAAAACCAGCATTGGATGAAGGAGTTACAAACCTCCAAAGATGCAGCCTTCAAATGCAGTTTGGTGAATTCAAATTGAACCTGTGAACTTCAATTGGCTTCCAAGAAATCAATACGGCTTGGATTGATCTAAAAATTTTACCACATAAAGTAGAAGAGAAAGTGAAACTTTGCCAATAAGTTTTATTGAATTTGGACATTAGATGCAGAAGTTACAGCACTTTGAATTTTCCATGAGGACACTTTTCGTCCCCTTTGACGATGAGGGGTTAAAGAACATTGAGTTGACAAAAACACCAAATTGACAAACAATTGACAAAAACACAAAATTCTTGTCCAAATTGACAAAATAATATGTGAATCAAGCGCTAGTTGTCAATTTTCTATTATTTTGGTCACATTTTCCTTATAGAGCTAAGACTCATTCAATTTGGAGTCTCTGATGAATTGCTATGGGCAAATGAAGTTTTGGCCGCATGGCTATCCAATTTCATCCCTATTTTTTTATAAGCTCCTAATTCCAAATGAAGGTGAGATTTGACCTACAAACATGACTTCCTATAATCTAGCTAAGTTCCAAGTTTCGACTTGGATGGATGAGAACTCCTAGGTTTCATCCATTATGGGCTCTAAACTTCATCCATGTCAATTGGTTGAAGTTGTGTTTGGTAATCTTTTGCGTTTCTAAAATGAAGAGTTGTTGACTTGCTCATAGGGAGAACAGAAGGGTGTTACCCTTTGAAGTATTATATTTTACAATGTAACTAATCTCCCAAAAAACATTTTGTTTTAAGAAAGTTTGGGGGTATAGTAACATTGTGAAACATAGTACCCGAGGGGAACGCCCTGCCCGTTTTCCTTTAGCTTAAATTCTATTTATTGCTAAATCCTTTTTTTTCTTCTCATTATATTTTTGAATTGATTATGTATGAATGAGTTCCACTAGTCTATGTTTGTTACCTCAAACTCTACACAATCCAAAAAAATGAATGTGTTGTAAGGTAACTAGATAAGTCTCACTATCCTTTAAAAAAAAAAGCAAGCAAGTCCTACTTCTAGAAAAATCTAGAGCCTTTGATGTGTTAAAAAAATTCAATCCCCTTTCCCATGCTATCAATATAAATTGCACAAAAAAAACTAAAAGTAAATGAGATGTGAGTGAATGAGATGTGTGAAAGAAGCCAAATGGAAGAGAGAAGGTGGCAGTTCATGTTTGAGTGAATGTAAAATGTTAGTGGTAGATTGGCTCATTATGCAATGATGCCTATGTGCCTGCAAAATAACTATCTTGAGAAGATGCTTCTTTCCCAATCTTCCACTACAAGGAAAACAGGTCTAAATTGACACAGTTTTGACACGAAACTATCTAAAATGACAGTAAGCAATACGATACTATAAATTCTTTTTTTGTCAAAATAATGTCAATTATCTATCATTTCTTGTGAAACTAGACATGCTACAAGGGAAACAAGTATGAAATAATAAGATTTTAACACTAAATTGTCTAAATTGACAATAGGCATGTGTTGGCAATGTACAAATGCCAACTACAAAAATTTAGGCAAACAAATTTAGTGAGATTGGAGGGTAGAGAGTTTGTTTTTATAGTGAAATATATTGTCCATCAAGAATTCTTAAAAACTATGGGATAATTTGAAGATGAGAGCTTGATAGCTCATTGTCAAAAAATAGGAATTTTGTTCAAAGTGGAATTCTAGACCTCATTCAAGCATAGTAGAATATTTTTTCTTAGAAAACTTTAGACTAAAAAAAGTTGGAAAATAAATTTAAGTTTCATCTCCAAAAATCTTTTTCAGATTTAGATACTCCAAATAAAAAGTATAGACAAAATTCATAAACAATGTAAAAAAATAATGTCCCTTCCAAATCCTCTTTGAGTTTTGTTCATGACTTTTGAGTGAAGGATTTAAATCTAAAATGGAATTTTAGAGGTGAAACTTAAATTTATTTCCCAACTTTTCTAAATTTAAAGTTTTTTGAAAAAAAATATTCTACTATACCTAAATGAGGTCTAAAATTCCACTTTGAACAAAATTCCTGCTTTTGAGTTAAATATAAACGGTTGAGATCCTACTAATCCCAATTCATATATCTCCCATATGAATTGTTTTACCTACTACTATCCTTCTTGTATGAAGGACTTGTCTTTTCTTCTCAATTCATTTGTAGTCAGAGGCTTTAGAAGGTAGATTTGAATGTGAAGTTGAATTTTGATTAGTAATATTTTTAAGTAGTAAAACTTAATTAATTTGTTGTTTAGAAACAATTTGAACCAAAAAATCATCAATTTTCTTGACTATTTGATGAAAAAAAAGTCCAACCCTAAGGTTCTCTCCACCCCCATTGGAAAATCCTCTACCATCAAATTGAATTTGGAAAAAAAAACTTGCTCCTGCTTTGCCATTAGATCAAATATTGGAACAAAAATCGTCATCCGTTGATCCATTCAAAGCGTCCAATCTTTGTTGTCTATACAAATCTATTGTCCCATATCAATTGTTAAAGCGTTATCAATCTAAAATTACAAAATGGGACGGGAATAAGTATGGTATGAGTATGGATTGGCGTTTGGGTTTGGATTGGTATTTGGGTTTGTTGTTGGGAATTAAAATAAATTCAAATTGGATTTAAAATTGGTTTCTTCACAATGCAGTTTAATATTAGGTTGGAAAGGCCTTCTTGAATCCTGAAATCTCCCGACACTACTTTAATAGAAAATTGATGATTGGTTGTCTAAATTGACAAAGAAATGACAGAAATTTGTTAATTTGACATCTAGATCAACACGTCCTAATTGACAGAGCATTTGACAAATTTTTGTCAAATATTTGTCACTGCGGATAGAATTCTCCTTATAGTGTTATGACTTCCCTGCATGATCTTCCCCAAGTAAGCATTCTTACATAGGTTATTTATTTTTTAGTGCTATTTTTAATGCAACATGTTGAGTCCCAACGACGCTAGTTAGTGAGCCTAAAAGCGTGAGCCTAAAAGCTGTGAGCGTACTTTCGTGAGCCCAAACATGTATAATGAAAAAGTTGCATTTTTTCTATTTTTGGATTAAAAAAAATGGTTTAATTTATTCTAGACATTTAAAACAAGTGAACATGACAACAAGGACCTATTACCGTGGGCCTATTACCATGGATCTTAAACCGTGGACCTATTACTGTGGATCTATTACCGTGGACCTATTACCACTGAAATGTTGTTGTTGTTGTTGTTATCCTATCATAGTAGATTAAAGAATGGATTAAAATATGATTGACTACCTTATTCTCCAACTTGTATGACATCTAGAAAAATTATCCTTATGGTTTTTATTCTGTAGAACTATGAATTCCGAGAATTATTTTTGGTGATGAAATCTAGAATATTTGAAGGGCTCATTCCTTTTAAATGAAGTTATATTGTTAAAAAAATATGACGTGTTATATTTTGGACAGTGTAACGATAGATGTCCAAACTCTTATCCCTTTGCCTAGTGTCGTTGGAAATCATACTTGTCATTCAAGGAATCTAAATTTTCAATCTTGGACAATGAGGAGGCCCGTTGCTATCATCGGATAGTCACTAGAAAAATAAATGTGCTCTTACACTTTAGGCTCTTGAAGGGATAAAATATTTAGGGTTGCTAAGAGAAGAGAGAAACAAGAAATGTTATCTTGCTGTCGACATGCCATATGAAGGTGTTGAACTATAGTGCCAATCATCAAAGAAGCTAATACATGTTACAGAAGACCTTAGATTATAGAAAAATTGTTATAAGTTTCAATACTACAAATCCATTAATGCTGTATTCTTGGTACCACATGAGACTCTACAGAAATTCCGGCCTAAATCATTCCAAGGCTACAGTTAATGGTGTACTCTTCCATGCAAATGAAGTGTTTACCATATTTCATTTTGACATTGGACAAAATGAAAAGCACTGCCATCAAACATAATTACATATATACAAGTTTCCAAAAATAGAGAATGAATTGATAGTGTAGAATATATAATATGTATTAGTTGCTAACTCGATATACAAACGGATAGCATATTGGAATAATTCATCCATTCCATATGCATGCTACAGTACTAGACCTTAAGTTTTATCATCCCGGCCCTTTCAAGAAGGTTCATCACCTCATCCATGCTAAAGCTTGGCGCATGAATGAATTTGTCCTTGTTGGAGTCTGCCTTGCATAAGTAACGGAAAATGTAGTATAGGTGTTTGCAGTTCACATATTTCCCTCGCTTTCCAATGGATGTAGACACCATACCAGTAAAGTACAAGCAACTGCAAGCTGGGAAATTTGAGAGAGTCACTCGATTAACCATATGGTGAGGCTCTACACCAGATTGTAGTGTAATGACACATCCAAGTCCCGGGTAGGGCAAGATATTCACTCCTAGAATAGTCCCTATTACATTTCGGGCACTCTCCCATTGGTTCCGATCATCATCAGTAGGTGCCTTCTCATTCCTTCGAATGCTCTTCCCATTGCAAATGCATGGAGGCTTGTCAGCATGAGGTGGTTTTCCGTAAGTCCATTCAATAACCTCAAATAGTTTTGAAGAGGTAAAGAGGCGTCGTGGAGATAATGTTGGTTGCTCCTGAAGGTGGAACCCCGCATCTTCCAAGAGTATAATTTCATTAGTGGTGAGGGTCGTACCAATCATAACTGGCCAAATCTCGGGAATCTGTGGTCGGCTAAGAACATGAGACCTTCTCGGACCCATCACGCATCGCTTGATATCATCCGGGCAAAACCAAAACTCATCTGTCTCTACTCTTGTTCCCTTGAACTCCCGTTTTTGACCCTTGTACATAGGAGCAGCAGTGGCTTTGGAGCTCCTAACAATTATCATCTTGCACTTAACCTCTGTCTCTGATTGAATGGCATGGCACTTCCTCTTGGACTTCACAGAAATGCGGGCTATGTGCCAATCTGAGGGGTTGCAATCCGTCTCTAAAACATGCTTCACGTGACGTATTGGTGGATTGGGATGAACAGGAATTGCTGGAGGAGCTTCCGTAGACCTCAGTTGTACTCGAGGATGAGAGAAATTTACCTTATCAGGACGATGAGAATCACCTTCGGATCCAATAGGAATGTCCAATTTTCTCTTCATAGACCCAAAGACTTCCTCCCCTTCCAAGTGTGGGATGCGAGTACAGACCTCCTCAGCTCCAAGCATACTGCACATGGCATCAGTGATTCTTTTGTTGTCCATTGATGCAATTGCTCTCTTCAACTTCAAGTCATGTCGTGATGGTCCAAATCCAGGAGGACCTCCGTTCAGATACACTCGATAGTTTGTCATTTGCATGAAGGCGCGAATCCAATCGTCACATGTTGCAACGTATAAGTCCGCCCCACGTTTTCCAGATGCTTGAAGCCACTTGTTGTGAATTGTTTCAGACAGATTGCAAGTTGGAATATCATCCAACTCTTCTTCCGACAATTCCTGTAAGAATGAAAACATGTCCTTCCAATAATAAGGCCAAAATCATGGTTCAACTCTTATTAATGTTGATAAGTACACTTAATGGACAGACTCATCTTTAAAATTGATCACTACAGATTCTTGTCTCAAATGTGCCCTCAGTACTCATGAAATTGTCAAGACCACTTAAAGAACAACTATATCCAACACTTTGAATATTTATAGTTTAATCATACCATGGAATATAATAATGGTAAGCATGCAAAATTACTTACTCTACCAAGTTATATGCAGTTAACTCATAGTCTACCTATCATGCTCATAGAGAAAAAGTAGCAGAGACTTACCGTTTCCATGAAGCCACCCCACTGACGGTATCTGAAGTGCCAAAACGCTAACCGCAGTTCAAGTTCTCTTAAAGACTCCTCTGTTGCTGCCCCAGAGGAATACCACCATGCCTTGATTTGTAAGTACCTACTCTCTGCTTCATCCAAGGTCTTCGCTGCTTTATAGTCTCGACAAAGTTTAACATGTTGGGGCTGTAAATCTCTCTTAATAAGTCTTTCTATGTGTTGCTTCATTGAAGTTGCCCAATGAAATAGGGAAGTGCGTTCTCGGTCAATCATCTTTACGGACGGATCACCTGAGCCGTAAATGATTCGAACAGCATTCCAGTTGGCTTGAGCACTGTCCGCCATAAAGCCTTTGAAGTTTGGATTGGGTAAGCCGTTCTTCTCCATAACTCTATTTAGACACCTCCACATAATGACCTGTCCTTCAGTATCTTCGCATTGCATATCACAAACTGCAATAGTCATAACTTTACAGTAACTAGAATCGTATACATGGCAGGCAATAGTGGTCCACCCCTTCACATGTCTCACATGGTCGAACATCAACCAACTATTTTCAAGATCAAGGCCCACTTGCATTCGGCGTATAAGATCAACACCACTTCCCGGGCCATCAACAAGCATTTTAAACAGATACACTTTCTCTTGACCTTGGCCAGGAAATACACTGTCGTGGATGTATTCAATCTTTGCTTGCTTCTTCATAGCAAGTATGCGGTCGATCTCTCCGACTCCTATGCTAGTGTTACGAAAGGAGGAAATAATATTTCTAACATTTGGGGAACTGAGAACCTGAAACTTGTCCATAACAGCATCAAGGGCCTTCCCTCGAAGCATTACTTTAGGACCCTGTCCTTCGTGTACGAGAAATGTGTCTAAGAACTCCTTGCTAGCGGCCAATGCAATAGCTGATGTTTTTGCTGTAGGGGTCTTTGCAACCTCTTGAGCAAGAAGTCCAGATATGGTGTCTATGGAATCCCTACACAAACTATCTGCAACTGGATGACAATGACTGCCTAGATGAATGCAAGCCCTTGTCATGTCAATAGAACCTGTAACATAGTAAATTCTGCCATCACAGAAATTTATGCAAGAAGGAGGATTCTTGCATATTTTACAAACCAAGATAGAGTCCTTTTGGGGAATTGAGCCTACAAGAAAGGGAGAGTTTGTGTTACCCGACCACTCAGTTTCGTTTCTCTTGGAGCATCGCTTCAAGTAATCACATGCAACGTTAGTGCATGCCAAGTGTCCAACACAAGATGACTTCCTGAACTTTAGACCTAGATCATTGTGAATATTAGAAGTCATGGTGCGGCACCATACATGTCCATCATAGCGTTTATCCATACCAGTCATGTTCCTAGAAGAACTAGAAGATGCTGCTGACCGACATGGTAGCAACTCGAAGATTACATCACCATCAAAAGTAGTTGGCAGAAATTGGACTCTTTGGAAGTTTATATTCTCAAAATCAAGAGAAGCAATCTCGTTTCTTGATCCACGAATAGCCCCTAACCTCCTCAAGCATTGCATCACACTAGGATATTCCCGACTAGTAGGGTAAAGGGGAGGGCGAGATAAAATTGAACTACCTGCACTACAATCCTGTGCATCACCACATTGCGTTGAAACCAACTTTTTAGAAGCATGTGCAATGTCTGATGTAGAAAGACGACGACTAACATCTAATGGCCCGTCCTCTGAATCACTTGACAAGTCAACTATTGGACTTACATTCTCTCGTTTCGCCAAATTGACACCTAGACAACCCTCAACATGAACCGCTTTAATGGGACTTCCTTTCTCAACTTTCACAGCTCGAAGAAATGGCACTTGTGCCATGGATGCATCTGATTGGGGGGTAAAGACCTCTGTAGAAGCATGAAACACATCAGAAGACAATCCGAACGCTCTATAAAACCCTGCAGCCAAGTTCCAAAAATCCCCGTGCTCGCTACTGGTCTTAGACATAAGAATGGATTGAAGGAGAACTCCTGCCTCAGAGTGAATTTCTTGTTCAACGTAGATGGAAGACTCAATGAAACCATAACGGACGTGAAGCATGTGACGTGGAACTTGAGCTACAGCAGCATCATTTAAGTGAAGGAGTAAAGGAACTTCGTGACCATCAGCTCTAATTGAAGCCATTCTAAGGGAAAGAAAATAATGAATTCCTCAAAGACAAAGCACTTCAACAGCATTGTTGATTCAGAAGAAACAGACTCTATAAATATATAACGGTGTTCAGGCGTTGTACATATATCTAATTTTATGAGTAAATTTGAAAAAACTCAGTGGTTCATCTAGAATAATTAACCACATAAGTACATTCATTGATTTCAATATATGAAAATCAGAAACTAAAGAAGTACAAGTACGATTTCTTATTTTCTAAAGAACATATCTTTGTAGGGATCTAGAAGGATATTATCGTTATGTTTGCTTTATGGAACGCAAAGGAACAACACGTTCAGAAATTCCAATTATAAATTGGAATTTAAACATGTACATGGTACGGTTAACAATTTGAAAATCATTGAAAATCTTGAAGATATAATTGTACCTCACAAAGATATTACATTATCATAGAACCAAGCGCATAGGATATGTGGCTGTAGATACGATTCATTATGACACAGAAACATAAAAAACGAGTATTATCCATGACAAGGACAACAACAATGTTAGGTATCCCGTTAATAATGAGGACATCAAGGACACGTGTCACACTTTGAACATTTTAAAATTTAGTAAATGTATACATTCACTACAGTATAAAATGAAGTATTGTTTATTTCTCATGTCTCTTTCTTTGTGATCTGGCGGATGCCTTTCCTATCTATAGTGATATTCGTTTAATCGAATAGGATAGAATTGCGTATATTATAATAGTCCATATAGAGACATAGATGCCACCAACTGCAGAAATATGTCAAATTGATTTTCAAAGTGTCAAAGCCAGAAAGCGGAGGAAGAGTATATTTACTTTCAGTACATCTAGAGAATTGAAAAGGTCTAGAATGAATCGAAAGAGACTTGTCCGAAAAGCCACATCAAATAGTGATGCAGAAATAGAAGATGGGGATCGGTGGAAGGGTAGATTAGATCCAAGCATATGCAAGAGTCATATACAATGTGATTCCGATTATCATGATATTCAAATTATGTTGAGAGATGTTCTAGTTTCAAGACCAAAGCCTCGTGAATTGGTAAGATTGAGTCATTAATGTATTTGAAGTGATGTATATATGATTTCGTTATTTATGACAAATACTAATTACCATATCTATGGGGACAAAAATAATCTGTAGGAAGTCAAAGACCTCACACTGGATAGGCATTTCCGGATAATCGGTTTGGGGACACGGTAATAGGGTCAACTATTCCCAGTAAACCCTAACTCCTCCGATACTATCCCTGTCCCCACCAAACAAGTGTTGTCGACGTCTTCCGCCTTCCGCCTCACTTACCGCTGGCTCGTTCAGATCTGCGCAGGGGCAAAAACTTTGGCGGCAATGGAGACCAGGAGAGGGAAGGAGCTGGCCCGCCGAGAACTGAAGGATACGGCGGCAAATCACCCCGAGGAAACAAACCCGGTATGAATCACCTTGTCTCTCTCGTCTTGACGCTAAGATCTTTGAATGTTGAAAATCCAAGCCGCCGCAAATCACCCGTTGGGGATCCGACGATGATGGAGGCGCGCGGCAACGAAATCCAGTAACGATCTCAGGAAGGGAGTCCCGTGATCGTTCTCTCGGTAGCGAGAGATGACATCAGATATCTCTCCGTCGCAGGCTCGCAGCAGGCTCCGATTATGGTAGGCGTCGTTTTCGGTAGGCTTGATTGAAGAAGGCGTTGATGGCGGCAGGCTTCAATGGTGGTTCCCCCACCAGTGTCCGCTGGCGACCAAAATCACGTCGAAGCTGGATAGGGCGTCCGCGATGGTGGCGTCCAACACATCCGCCCAGAGCTTCTTTTTCAGACCCTCCGGAGCTGTCGGGACAACGTCCGAGGTCACGATCAACAACCGAGAGGACCAGATGCGGACCAAAGGACTGCTGGATGCCGTGTGAAGTCGCAATGCTGATGGTTCTTGTTGCCACGCACGCCGGGATTGTCACCACCATGGACCATTTTCAGAATGCTGAACTGGATCAGCGCTGGTGTTACGCGCTTTCAGAGCGAGAGAGATTTGTTCTCTCGGTAGCGAGAGATGATATTTCACGTTTCGTAGTTGCATCTGGCTACGATTGAGGCAGGCTCCGATAAAAGGCACTAATTACTCATATTTGTTTTTCAGATATGCGCAGGGTCCAGTGAGTCAAGTGCACTGGAGGGAGGATCAGCACGGGAGCAAGGACAGGAAGACGAAGCAACAACTGCAACACCGGAGGAAATTCAGGTATACCTTATTCTCTTGTCCGAGAGATTGATCGGCATTTCTATCTATCTGGAGCACTGCTGTGGGAATCCGTGACGCGCACTTGTGGAGCATCCTACTGATTGAGTTTTAGGGTTCCTCGTTGGTCTCTCAAGGACCAGGCTTATATGATCACCTCTCGGTGGCGAGACATAGTTATCAGGCCACGAGTTCCGGGATGTTGATACAAAATTTTTATGCTCGGTAGTTAATTTTCAATTTTAGTGTTTGATCCCTAGTGCAGATGAGTGCTCCATGTGCATAGCTTGGTCATTGCGAGAAGCTCCATGTGCACAGCCTGGTCATTTCGGGAATCTCCATGTGCACAGCTTGGTCAGTTGGGGAAGCTCCATGTGCACAGCTTGGTTAGTTCGGGAAGCTCCATGTGCACAACTTGGTCAGTTGGGGAAGCTCCATGTGCACAGCTTGGTCAGTTCGGGAAGATCAAGGATCCGGATTAGGCTTATTCAGACTCCCTAATCCCTAGGTTTGGTTTCCTGATTTACAAACTGATTTAAACTGATACTTGATTAGCACAGATCTGGAGTCTAATGCAATCGGAAAAGATTCAAGCATGGTCATCCCCAGAACTTGTCTCGCTGCCGAGAGAGGTGTCGAGGTCTCCATGAGTCGGAGATCCATACTCAATCTTCAATCATAATTTTTTGTCTAACAATTTCATGGTAGTATAGGCCGGCCACAAAACTTTTAAATCAACAAAACGGAAAACAGTCATAACGGAATATGATGCAAGAGAGACCTTCTTCGATGATGGCGGCCTCGCAAGTTGCAGAAATTCCAATCTAATCTAATCTAAGAAGTTGCAAGGGGGGCCACTTACCGATCATGTCTCGCTGCCGAGACCGATTCTGAAGTCTCCAACTGTCGGGATGACCTGTCTGAAGGTCTCAGACTGAATTTTAATGCTGGCCGGGTTCTCAAAATCTGGTTCTGAAACCTGTGCACTCGTACGAGATCTCATCCTCCGGAATGATCTCTCGCCACCGAGAGATACCTATTCACCTGCTAGTTATGGAAGAGAATGCCCCAATGTCGCCACATACTTCGGATGTGATGGTAATCTGGACAAGAGGCCTTAATTTCTGAAGTCAGTAAATAGAATGGCACCGGCTTATTGTATTTTGGAGGAGATGAATCCATTGAATTTTTGTGGGAGTACTTATGATGATACGGTTTTTTTCAATCCTCCCGTACCTGAGATTGCAAGTACAGGTGGCCACAAATATCTCTCGGGACCGAGATGTATGCATCCTGCATATCGGAGTGCAGAAAATTATTTCATATCGTAGGATATCAGAATCCAGTGACATATCAGCATCATTTGAGTTATACGAAACTGTCTAGTGATTCCAATAGCACACCGGATGAGATTCTCTCTCGCTAGCGAGACTAGATTATTGGAGCATAGGTCCTGCATCCTTGATTGATGAATTGGTAATGTGTTCTATTTATAAATGAAATTTTCATTCAACTGGACCCTTGTCTAGAGGGCCTCTCGCTACCGAGATAGACTGGATAGAGAGGTGAACTTGGAATTTTTTTACCAAAAATCATAACAGTTCATGTGGAGGCAATGCAGTATTAATGTGATTTTCCGGCGTTCGGACATTTTATCTCTTAATCTTGCTTTTAGTAATTTCTTGTATGGTGTTCTATCATCAAGTATTACTTAGTAATGGATGCTTCTTTGTTGAAATATGTATGAGTTCCGGGAATGTGATGAGTGATATTATGTCTTCTTGTTTATTTTGATGAAATCAATGGTATCTAATTATGTTTTTTCTGCCCTGTAGAATACTACACGCCACGTTAAAGACAATGTCACATCTTTGGTAGTGGATATCAACGACAAAATGATCAGCAATCAACCCTCTATCATTGAAGAAGGCAACATTGTTCGGGGCAGGGACGGTGGGGACGGAGATGAGGAAGATGGGGAAGATGCCATTCGTAAGAAATAGAAACTAGATTTTGTGACTACAATTTCTAGTCTAAAACTAAAGCCTCACCATCTCTCACGGCAGAAAATTCCATTGTGTCGTTTTGTTCCGATGCCTATGGTGAGGCCCACGTTAGGATGTGATATTACCAAACTTGAGCAGGACTTTGCCCAAGGTTACGAAGAAGGAGCTCGGGTGTTCTACGTCTCCACTTCTGATGAGGACGGGAATTTGGGATTGTTTTCGACTGTTGAGAAGGTTCAATGGGGCTCTCTGTGGAACACTGTGAACGATGAATTTAACATGTATTTGAGAAACATACCTGAGCTGCAGCACTTGGTGGATGCTAAATTTTTCGTTTGCGATGGGAATCACCGATGTATAGCGTGGATGAGACATATTAATCGTCTTTATTCTACAAATTTGAAGTGGCATATTTCGGTTGATTCAATCATTTTGGATACCAGAGGTCGAGTAGGTGCAGCGATGCAAGTTATGCACGACATAAACAAGTAAGATTCCTCCCTCTTATTTCATTATGAATATTTTTTTTTTCATTAATTCAATGAACTCAAATGTTTTGGCCTCCCCACTATATAGGCACACGGAGCACTCGCACATCAAGACAAACCTAGTCCATACTCTATACCGTGTGAAGAAGTATGGATCCATGCCCATTGACAAGTTCAATGAACTTCTAAGTGTTGAGGATATGAAAGCATGCCATCAAAATGCTCGCAAGACATGGTATTCCATGCCTTTGGATGTTTTCACATCTTTCATATTTCAAGTAAGATTCTCTTCACTTTCCAATTTCGGTGGCCACAAAGGAATCAACAGACAAGCTATACAAGAAACTATCTAAGATTGTTTCAGTAGCTCATCCAGCCTTAGGAAATGACTGGCTTCAAGAGGTATTTCTATATTCATTTTTCATTTTTCATTTTTCATTTTTCATTTTCATTTTTCATTTTCATTTTTCATTTTCATTTTTTTTTCTTCACGTTTTTAATTTTTTTTTTAATTTACAGATTGAGAGACACTGGAGTTTATACTCTGTTCCGGAGTTGACGCTTGACAAACTCCAACTAATTGCTACGGCAAATGCAAGTCCGAGCCAGAAAGTGAAGTGGCTTAAGTGGCTTAATTCCTCTGGTCCAACTCGAGAAGCACGCCAATTTCCTCCAAGACCAGTCAATGATGAGAAATTGAATTTTTTTCTTTGTAAAGCTTGTTGGTATGCTGGGGTAAGTTTTCTTAATTCATTATGATGTTTTCTGATCATTGGTAGGATAGATGTTTTGTTCCTATTTTGACCTTGTTCTATTTTTCGACTATTCCAGATCGAAGATTCTGCTGTCAAATTGTATGAGTCCATACTTCGATCAGACAACATTACTATCAATATGGAGGTGCCTCAAGAGCCACAATCCCTTGTAGATTTCATAGAGAGCTGGCGGATGAAGCTTTGGGACCACGCTTTTGTGGGAGTCTTCAAGGGGGCTGACTCATTCCAGAAGTCAGATGCATTTAAAGACTTCAAGGGATCTATGCTCGCTGTGAAGAGGATCTTATATAGGTATTGCAGTTTTATTTCCTGTTTCTAGTATTCATGTTTTTTTTAGGCTCCATTTGTAGTGCCTGTGCCTAAATTCCTTATAATATTTGCAGGTACTTTATGTTCGAGTTGTATGAAAAGAAAGCCATTTCAAAGGCAGATTTACCACCGTTCCTCTACACTTGGCTTGATCGTTCATTGCCTGAATTATGTATGTTCTCTCCGGCGCAACTGAAGAATTGGCCAAGTGCTCATCTTCAAGCTATGCCTTGGTACCTTGAGTGTAGCCAGGGATTTATCCCGCCTCATGAATTGGCTCTGTTTCAGTCCATCAAGGAAAGTGCTACCGTGGTGTCAACCGTGGATGAATTTGCAGGCTTGGATGTTGATGCTCGTGCGAGGGCCATGAAGAGGCGAGAGTTATCAGACAAGAAGAAAGAAGAGAAATGGGAAGAAGCGAGGAAGAAATCTGAAGACAATGATGCGAAGAAGAAAGAACGGGAATCCGAGAAAGCCAAGACTGATGTCAAGGATAAGAAGAAGGGCAGGAAGAGAAAAGCTGAGACAGTGGTCCCGGACCAAGCACTGAGTGATGGTGCCATGAATGACACTTCGTCCGGATTTTCTTTGACTCAAGAGCGCCTTCTGCATGGACCTCTACCTCATGCTCGTAATTTGCAAGGGGTGCCTGCTGTGGATGAGTGCATTTTGAATGTTTCCATCACTACTTTACTGGAATCGGAGGAAGGACATATTCCTAATGCATTCAATTCCATCACAACCTTCTTAGAAAAAGTATTCACTATCTACTTTTTTCTACCCTAGATTGTTGTGTTCCTCTTTGTTTCTTTTCAATATTTTTCCAAAGCATTATCAATGATGCACTTCTACATTTGTACTTCTTCTATTTATTGATTACGTACACACTGTTTTGATTTGTGCAGCATGCTTCAGACAAGGATCGTTTTGTTGATGGGGTCTTGACTAAGCAAGCCCTTGTAGACCTCATCATTGTGGATGTCCCAGAGGGTTTATCGGTCCCCACCGTGTCCATTCCACCATCAACAATTCCATTGTGGAATCAATTCTCTGAAGACGGCCTACAAGCTGTCTTTGATCTTGCTGAAAACTATCTTCATGACGGAGGGGCTCTTCTTGTCATGTATCCTCTTAGTCGTAAGATGCAATCCTACCTTAAGGGATTCTGTATGGATTTCGGTGTGAAATCTATCAAGGACTGGTGGGGTATGAATAGACTTCACTTGAAGTCACCTACAGATCCACTTGCCACGGTAAATTCCTAAGCCTTGATTTTGGTATTCATTTCTCAATAATACATTTTGAATAATGCATATTAACTTCAAAATCTTCTACAGACTATGCGTTTTGGTATATCACTGTATGTCAAGGCTATAGCAGGAGAGGTTCCGTCAAAGTTCTCCTTCCAAGAAGTACCTGCTCATGATGCCGTAGGCGTTAGCGTGGCCCGAGACGACGTCCTCCAGAATTTCTACAACAAGGAGGATGTCACTATGAATGGCAAGACGCCTTGGCGAGGTCCACGAGAGAAGGCTCGAGCCTTCATGCAGATGCTAATAGAGGCGACTACCTCACCGGGTGACATTGTGATAGACTGCACCGCAGCTACAGGTGTTTTTCTTCTTCAATTTATTTAGTTTTCCTTATTTTGCATTCTATAAGTTCTATCCATTCCTAACTATTATTCTTTGATCATTTCTACAGGTTCTACTATCTATGCTTGTCGAGCTACTGGACGCCATGTCGTGGCTTTGGAAGAGGATAAGTCCATATTTGAGGCTCTACTTGCTCCTTTGATTTCCAGCGTTTCCACTTTAAAGGCGCAACCAGTAGTCTCTCCAGCTCCTCCAATTGACCTTGATGATGACAAGGTGCAAGTCCACCGTATCCCGAAGAAATCACGATTTAGTAAGTAAGTTTATCCTTAATTGTTTTAATGTGAATTTTAAGGGTATATTTTATACTTTGTATTCATACTTGTTCATTTATTTTTTGTAGACAAGCAGAAGAAATGAAGATGGCGCGACATCGACCATTCTTTGGGGATCCAACATTTTTTGCTAGCCCCCCAAAACCTTTCCAGCTACCAATGTATGCTGAGGCTGTGGCGTTGCACCTTCAAACTCATGCTCCTAAACCGTCTTCCAGGGCCCGTAAAGTAGATCCACGCGTCTTGACATACATAGATGACTCTACTAGAGAGTGTAGTGATGAGAGCTCTGCATCTAGATCCTCTAGTAGCATCCTTCATGAATCTACTCCATGAGCCTTTTCTACTACATCTCTTTATAACGTTTATTGTTTTCTGAGATTCTTATATTTTGCTTTTTTTATTTGGTATATTTCAATGAATGGGAAGTGTTGCTGGTTAGTTACAAGCTATTAGATTAATATTGAGATTTTTTAAATGAATTAGTCATGTTCGTGAAGGGATTCTAGAAGAAAAATCAAAGTTTTTGGAAAATAATCTGTAGGGAATGATTGGAAAGGAAATAAAGAAGGAAAAAAATGGGGAGTGAATGAGAACATACTTCAATCCTAAACACTTGACAGGAAAATAATAGGGAATTCAAGATAAGGAAACTAATGAAGGCAAAAAAATTGGGGTCGGAATGAAAACCGGAAAATAATAGGGAATGAATGATAAGGAAACTAAAGAAGAAAAATGATGGGGATTTGTCATGAAAATCCACCATAAGAATACATAACTGGCCCCTTCTAAGACATTCACTTAATTGGACAAAAATATGCGCACTACTAGATTAAATACATAATGAAATGGGAGATGAGGAAGACCTAAAATTTGCACTCCCTAATCCCGTTTTAGGGTAAAAATTAAATCATCAAAACCACCTCCTGAAAGCTTCGTAATAAATATTGTTAATCACCAAATACATTTATATTTTCTTATTTCAATTTCCCTCAACTCTGAACTACGGTCATAGGTCCTTGCTCTCAAAATTACAAAAAAATATATTAGTAATCGGAGGCTCTTAGGCTCACAAGCTCACAGGCTCAGCTCCAAGGCTCACAAAATAGCACCCCCGTGTTGAGTCCTAAGATTTGTTGTTTTTCCTTATTGTGCAGCACAACTAAGCTCTCTATGGAAGGAGACGAAACAAAATACAAAAAGTGGATCAAAGATGACATAGAGTGCCTCAAGGATTCTTGTAAGTCTTCAATTGTTGTTTGCTTTTGTAGATGCAACTATATTTGCTTCAACTATTTTGTATACCACTTGAAATTTAGTCATTTTGATATTATTTTCAAAGGTAGTTAATTGGTTGATGCATGGCATGTAGCGTGTGGAGGTCAATTGGGAGAGTTAGAAAGTTTTAGCAATTCGTATTTCAATTTGTGAGGGTGCTGATGCTTTGGATTGCAATGGAATGGAATGCTCGTAAATTTTGAGTAACTAAGGAGTTTAATATTAGAGGGTGTTTGGAATTTTGAATGTTCAAATTTTATGATAGTTGTATAATTATTATTTGGTGGTCTTTGTTATTTTTGTTGTTAATTAATGCTTTCTAATTCACTTGTTTTAGTACTTTTGATTGCTTTTCTCTTCATATGTAGACAATTTCAGTAGCTAAAAGGGGACAAAGAAGGTAAAGAACATATGCAATTGAAGAGAAAAAATTGTTAAGAAATTAGGGTTTAGGATTGAATATAAAAAGTTTTACATTCAATAGAAAAATGGGTAGTGCACCCCCATTAGATGATATTTGGGGGGTCAGGAGGGCTGTTTCAGGCCTGTTCCCGACGTTGTTCCCCCGACAATCCGGGAATGGCTGCTATCAGATTTTTTTTTTGAATTTTTTTTGAATTTTGAAATTTTAAAACGAAAGATTGATTTGAATTTTTTTGAATTTTTGAATTTTTGAATTTTTTTTAAAATGATGTGGCAGTCGCTTTGCCACGTCAGGCAGCACCTGCAAACTGCTGCGAACTGTTGGGGACTGCTGGGGGTTTGTTTCCAGACCAAGGGAACTCACAACCCTCCAAAGGGGCTGAATCCCTTCTAATGTTTCAAAATTTGTATAAATTTTTACAACCAATGGAAAATTGACATGTGTACCTTTCTTGTCAATCATGTGTAATTTTTATAGTTTTTGACATAGTTTGTCACTATCACCTTGTAAGGTACTTTTTCACTTAAACTTTACTTTTTCCACAAAACACCTTTAGTATAGGGGTTCATCCAAAGATAAGTTAACGTAGTCTATTGTATATGTGTCTAATGTCACTTTTTCAAGTAGATGTAAATAATATGTAGACTAATTTCAAACAACATACTAGGAAACATATTTTGTTCTTTTTCTCTTTCTTCCCCCACCCTTATTCCCAGGTTCTCTCAATTTAATTGCCAGTCCATTACCCCTAATGCAGACACAATGTTCTAAGAGTCCCGGTCCTATATAGTATTCTAAGGTGAACAACACATCGTGGCAACACGTCAGGTTGGGCAACACATCTTATACATGGATACTGCCTATGACCTAATCATATATATACGAGATAATACTTTTAAAGTATACAAATAATTCGTTAATTAATACATTTTTATGTATTGGGGCAACAGGGCCAGTAAGTGCTCTTCATGAGCTTTCTCGAATCTATGTGCAAAATGACTACACGTGGCAGTCTCAGTAGGCAATACGACCAGTATGCAAAGTATGAGATGTTTAGGACAAAGTACCAGATTCTTGGTCTTTGAGCTTTCTCCTTTCTTCTAAGATTGGGCAACAAGTCCAAAACCACGGGGTAAGTTGTTCCTAAAACATACAAAAATATTTATCAACCACAAAGAATACTAATTCTACAAATTCCGTCTCCCCAATTCTATGCAAACTAGAGGCATGGCTGTTCGAAAAATTTGAACCTTTATTTATTTTATTTTTGGTCAAATGATTAAGTTAAATCATCCAAATTTAAATCCAAAATCATAGTTACAAACATAAAATTCCCAAATTAGCCCCTAAAACCTTGAAATTTCAATTTCAATGGCCAAACGGCCTAAAACCATGGAAAAGAGGCCTATGGCCGCACGATCAGCCTATGGCTGTGGACCATATCCTATTTCCAAAACTCAAATCCCTAATCCAATTTCTGAAGTCACAGTGCTGCCGCGGCAACTTCCAATGTGAGTTCTGAATTGCCAATTTACACAATTTGTTTGGAATTTCTTGTTCAGTTCATTAGCCAGATTACTATCAAAGCGAGAAGATCATGCACTACCTTGAATCTCAGTTTTACTTTCAATGGCAAGGTCGGTAGAACCTCGCAGTAAGCAAAAAAAAGTTTGTCGCCCAGAACGCCCAGCAGCACCCGATCACAAACGAAGTCGCACAATCAGCGCATACATAATTCTAATTTCAATTCGTATAGACTACATCCGTCTGTGATCAATTCGGGAGAAGAAGCCAATTGGTAGAGAATCGATCTGTTCTTCAGAATCGCTAGATCTCCGAATTTGAGCGCAGATCAACACAACGTCTTCAGGCTCAATCTCTCCGATCACAAAAAATTTCAGAGTCCGATCCCTTCATTGAAACCGCCGCACTGTTTTCCGAATAGATCAGTTCTTCGCTCGCAAAAACGGCGCACCACCACCTAATCAGACACAGAATCCAGCATTCACCTCTGATCAAAAGTGCGGCTCAATCTTTCAAGCCACAGTCCACGCTCGTTAGGCCAATTGAGATTCAGTCCAACTTTGTCGTAATTTTGCAAATAATTCACATTCCTGCAGCCAAGCCTCCTTGCTCCAATCTCGACTTAAGACTCCGATCGCTGAACCAGTTTATCGCTTCACTCTTTGATGCAATTGTTAATTTTGAGATTCACAATTTTACAGATTCAAACACACCAAAATCACTCGTATAATCACAAGAAGCGCAACAAGAAGTCTATTTCTCAATCACACAATTAATAACACAAATTTGTGCTGCAAAGTTTGTTTGTTTTTAATTAAAATCACGAAAAATTACATATGACGAGTGTTTCTCTCTGAATACACTGTAACTAAAAAAAGAAAAAATTTAGTCTTTTAAGAGTTGGGAAGAAGGTCCCGCACCTCTCCCAATTGGATTTTTTTTACTTTTCATTCGGGTTTTTTTTTTAAGCTTCTTCCATCTATGTCTACAACTCATTCATCTTGTTGGCACCTTTTGGAATTTTCCATCTATATCGCGTCCCATTCATCCATTTTCAGTTTTTCATCTGATTTCAGATTTCATCCACCAAATTGTCCCATTTACACTGCAGAAAGTTTAAAAACTGCTTTTTGGATTACTTTTAGCTATTTTATGCTTTTTAGTGTTTTTAGCCTACTTTTAAGCTATTTTTCTTATTTTTTAGACTACTTTCTACATACTTTTCCAATAAAAAATAAAAAGTGATCTAAAAACCAAAATCTTTATTCTACACACCTCAAAAGAAGTAGTTGGGTAGTAACTACCTGTCACACACAATTTCTACAAGTTGAATGTTGGGAATGGATTGTGTTGGAAGATATTATGAATCTCTTCCTCTTGTACGTTTTTCTTTTGCAAATGCACAACTAATGCGTCTTACAAGTGCGTTTAACCCTTGAAGGACAAAAGGGTGACCTTGGAAATCATCCCTTTTCATTACGGTGTGAATCATTGGCTTAAGAAAACAAACGACAATAGAAGACCTTCACTTTTCACAACAAAATTATGAGGATGAATAGTTGCACTTCTATCCTACTAGAAGGATTCCCTATCATCCATCGGACACCAAATGTCCATGTTGACGTTTAAGGGTTAAACACAATGTTTAAATTTGTTGGAATTTTTTTTCCTTGTATTTGTAGCATTCTTCAAATCTTGTCTTTGTCTTTCTGTATTGTCCCTAACCTAGCACAGAAGTCCATGGGAGCTACTAAGTGTCTATTACATTAATGTCTATTACATTAATTATTGCAAGAATGTATTGTGTACATTAGTGTTCTCTCACAAAAGATTTTGCCTAATTTGTGATTTGATTCAAGATTTGTATTTGATAATTACATGTATCAGAATAAGTCCAAATGTATTTGGTAATATAATAGAGTAAATTGAACCTCTCTAGTTTAATCACACCCTTGCAAGCTTAAATTTTCAATCAAGTTAAGTGTTGGAGGTGCACATTAAGAATAGGAAGAAATTAGAAAATAAAGGTCACTTGCTACATTCTAACACCCTTTTCATTTTACAATCTAAAAGCACCATCAACTAATTCAAAGTAAAAAAAAGGAACAACAGAAATGTATGTGAAGGTGAGTGTAGTTGAATACCTCCTCTTCTAGTTCCGAGTGCTTGCAAGGTGATCTCTCAATAAAAGACACCTTTTACGAATCAGCAATAAATAGCTCTGCTTCCTTAGTCTCAGGCGACTACAAAGTGGAAATATGGAATTTTTTGTTAAAATCGTGTCATTTTGCAACTTTGACACTTTTACGAAATGTACACCTCTCTTAAATGACACTTTTATGGTTTAGACTAACACTCTAAAATGTACACCTACCTTAGATAACGCTTTTACAATTTAGACCGTGTGGTCTAAAATGATATATGAAATATACTTTTTATGTTGCTTAAATGTTACCACATTACGTTACCTCAGCAATTACACTAGTTGGGCCCGAGTAAAATTTCCTATCAGCAACAACCTTGTGCAACATAGCTTTTTGTACCTCTTCCTCTACACGTCTACTCTTTTCAAGCCTTGCTTTGAGTTTTTTGTCGGAAGACATTCCTTGCATAAAACATTGATCTTGGACTTCAAATATTTGATCCATACATAAGGCCTTGTGAGAATATAATCAAGTATGGGAGTAGAACCTGAAAGTATGAGGTTATTGACTTATTATGATGTCTCGCCTTTAACAAACACTTTAAAAAACCAATGTTTTCCAATTTCTAAGTTGATGGAATTTTTCGGGCATCCAATGTAACAACCCATGTTTTCATGTCAACAATGACATCCAATACCACATGAAGATGTTACATTAGATGTCATTGTTGACATAAAAACACGGATTGTTACATTGGATGTCCGAAAAATTCTATCAACTTAGACACGAGTTTCTGATAGTGAAACTTGACCACTAGTTGAATTATAGATGAATAGATGGATCTAACAATGGTTCACAAACAAAACTTATGAATATCAATTATGCCTTCCACACAAGACAAAATTTAGCCACTAATCTTTGGCTTACAAGTGGGTCATTGTCATGAACGGCATACATCAATTTGTCAGAGTACCAACCATCCTTAACCGGCAGCTTGTCAGTTTTCACAAGATACCACTTTTGGCCTGCTCTTTGTGCTCTCATTGCAGCTTGCAAGATGGGTACCGACCTTGGAGAGCACTTCCCTGACCCATTGTAAGTCACCGTACGAGACAACGGCGTGTCCCACAAAAACACCTGTAAAATTTCACATCAATTATTTTCTGATTTGAATTCTTCTACCGTCCCCACAAAAGCACATGTGAAGATGCAATAGATTCTGTTTTTTTTTTTTTCAAAAGAATTCCAAGCCTGGTTTCGAACTAAAATCGGGTTTTAACATGTGACTTCAAGAGATTCATACGATGGGTGTTAATGTTGATGTTCTGATTGGATCTTTTTAAAGATAAATTATACCTTCCTCAGCTTTTGCATCTTTTCTAAGGCGATTAGATTCGGGTGGTAATTGATCGGATTGTCACCAAGATCTAGAGTCTCCAATCGTGAAAATGCTCTCACCTTGAATGCAATCTGCAAAATTGGTACAACAAGCCTTGAAAATAAGATAAACAGTCTTGAGATTTTCAAATGGATAGAGGACACAACTTAAAGTTTTCCTTCACAAAGCCCTTGGGCCTTGAATGGGGTACAATCATGGACAACCTCATACTCACTTGGTCTGGAATACATTTGATGTGGTTCTTGTGCAGATTTAGCGTCTCAAGCCATGGCAGCTGCACAAAGAGACGTTATATCATCAAGCATATAATTATGAAGGCTTCTAATACTTGGTCAAAAAATAAAAGATGCAAGTGGATCAAAGGCAAGGATCATGGCACCCTGCTTAGTGACACAAGGCATGTGGATGATAGATTGTTCCTTGCCACAGACAACGTTTCTAAGCGAGAAAATGCTCCAGTTTTTGTAGCCTCTGGCGGAATCAGCTCCAAGTTATTGTTGTTCACATTCAGGTTACGCAATGAAGGCAAGAACGAAAGTGCTATCATAGCCGTATCTCTTAGAAGGTTGTAAGAGACATCTAGAATCTGCACATAAATAAAGCTAACTTAGAGGTTAATATTGATAACATGTGTTTTAAAGCTACCCAGAAGAAGACATTCGTACTCGTACCTAAAAATCATGACTTTGAAATTCATTCAGATACTAACAACTTGTGACTGAAGATGGAGAAATTTCCACAAATTGAAACAGGGTTGGTCACGAAAATAGGCGGTTTATGTAAAGTACCTCGAGCTCTTGGAAAGAACCTTCAGGAATTTCCAACTCCGACTGTTGATTGCCCAACAAAATAAGCTTTCTCAGAGCAGTGAGTGCAGTCAAGCTCATCTGCAAAGCATAGAAATATAAAGTAGAAAATCAAGCAGAAGAAATTAGATGGTCTAATACATGAGATCGGCTTGTCTATTTTTACAATATCTTCAGTATGAACTTGACATCCAGACTTGGACTAACAGAACATACTTCCAGAAATATTTCGTAGTGTAAAAGTATGCAAATATATACCAGAGAAACGTGGTTTCCTGAGAGATCAAGACATCGGAGAGACGTGTAGGATGCCAACTCATGTGAGATCACATTGCCAATACCCCTATTTGCCAAGCAAATATACCGCACATTGCTGACTTCTTCAACCCCAGCTTCTTGAAGCTGCCAGTGGTCAACTGCAAATTGTCAGCTTCACAGGCATTTTGAGAGAGTGCCGCAGCAGGAATTAGAATGCCTAATTAACCTGTGAGACTGCACCCAGGTGAATAACCATGAATAGGTATTCATCTGTGTCATTGGGTGGTTAGGACGTTAGAATCATAATTATGTAGCAAATGTGTTGTTCTTGAATTACACAGTTCAAAACAAAAATAAATTGCATTCAATGCTAAAGGATTGACATAATAGTGTATCAGACTTTACAAATAGTACGCCGTTCAATGTGGTATCCGCGGCATCTTCTACAAACGTTTTGCGGGATGCTTGCTTTGGTGAACTTGCTGCTGTTTGCGGTCGTCGTTTTCGTTTTCCAAGACTGGAAGTTCTTAGTTGTGGAGATTTTTTCCTCATGTTCTCCATCCTCCTTGCCTCCAATTGAGCCGCAAGCTCTAGATCGATCTTCATTTCGCGATTTGGTTGCTTTGTTGTAGGAGAGTGTAAATGGTGAAACCTCAATCCGCGTTGGGAAGTGGGTTGGGAAATGGATTTCCTCAAAACGTACCAAGGACTCTCTGCAATATAGGATGGTGTGACAGATGCAATCGAGCATAGCTGATCAAGCCTGCATATAATGTGATGAACAATTGTGAGTGAGATAACCCTAATCCATGCAATGGCATTCTAAGATAGAATCTCCGAAGTTGTAATTCCCCATAGAGACTGTCAGACAATCAATGATTCCTCCAAGGTACAATTACAACGCTTGAAACTAAATCCAATGTGCTTGAACAAAGTTGCCTCTAGTAGAGTAGCGGCATACCAAACCTAATTCGTACATGCTGACCAAATTTTCACGAGCTTAACTGCATCAATGGAGGTGAGGTTGCAAAAATGATACTTACATTTGTTCGTCCCGTATCTGAGAGTCTTTTAGGCTCATTCGCGAGCCAGTTCTGCAACTTGCACCATCCCCGCTCTCGTTTGGAACATGTTCTCTAAAGAAATCCGTCATCCAACGGTAGAGGTCAGCCTGAGTTTCTGCAGGGACAGTTGCCGGTCTTTTTTGGCGGAGAGAAACAGCATAGTGCGGCGGTTCTTCCTGGAGAAACTTTGCGCTAAAATGAGTAGGACGTCGTGGTGTCACGGGTTTTTTCCTAATAGCGGACGAGAGGTCGATGGCTTGCAAAGGAGGAGTGCCTTTGAGGGACCTTGTTGTTTGTGCCATGCGAATGTTTTGGATGTGCTCTGTTTGCATCTTTAGATACATCTTGGACCTTGTACGACGCTCCTTCGACTCTTCTGGAATTCGCTTTGTAGGTGGAAGAAGCGCGAAAGACCCTACAGGTCGGACAGCAAACATGTTGGCAGGGGCGCTTGGCGGTGGCAGCCCTAACAGCTTTGCCCTTCGTGATTCTTTTTTATGCTGCTGCTCTGCGAACTTTAAGAATCTTTGAAATTCGTTTGCTAGAGATCTTTCGTGTGAATCAATGTAGCGCACCGAGTGACGGGTCAACATCATCATCTTCCGGAGTTCAGCGGTCGCCCGTAATGCCTCATCTCGTCGTCGCACGAACGCCTCGAAGATGTCATCGCCGAGCATGTTCACATAATCTTGTTTGTTTGCCCATTCTTCTTTCTCTTTTTTTTCCATTGGTTCCTTCCCCTTCTTTGAGCTTGGTTTGCTTGGACCCGTGAATCGTGACTGTCGGCCGTTTGAAAGTCCCACATCTGAGGCCATGACTGAGTTTTGTGAGGGTGGACGGGAGATCTCACGTGCTCAGTTGCGCAAGTCTATGTCCTCCCTCGGTGCATTTCTTTCCAAACCATGTAGAGCTTTAAGACTGTACCGCTGATGTTTGCTTGTGAACGTAATCTCTTTGGCTCAAGAATCTCCTCCTCTTATTGAGCTCAATGATCTTATCGCTGCATGCATGAAAGGTCGTCGGCATTGTTCAAAGAAAGTGATACAAGCACAATCGTCAACTCCGATACAAATACAAAATAAAACTTTCTGGCAACGATGTGGGGAGTGGATTCCTCCAAACCATTGTGTTCATCTATTCATTCAATATTGATTGCTGTTAAGAAATAAAACAACTTTTCAGAAACGAAAATCAATACCATTCCTAGTTTACGAGAGCTTTGTTTGTGCAATGTCACAAGTTTCAAATTGCAACGAAAATCACGCCAAATTAACGAAATTTTCGATGAGCTCGAGAAAATTTAAAACAGTAGGAGTTTTTGGATCCATGAAATCAAACAACGCTTTCAAGAAGAAGAAATTTCTGAATCTCTTATTTACTTGGACGTTCCCCGAATCGCGCAGTATGACTCTATTTTGGCCTTCCAATCGTTGGAACAGTCTCTGAAGTCCATGAGGTGCGTCTAAATAGAATTTATCTCAGAGCAAGCATCACTCCAAACTCTCGGATCAATTCATTGTAATGAAACTCATGGACTTCAAAGAGATTGTTCCTAAGATTGAAAGACTTAAACAAAAGTCATCCTTGTCCGACCTGCGTCACAAATTTCTTCTGGAAATTTTGAGAATGAGTGATCACCTAAATTTCGTGCAGTCAATAAGAAATTCATTGCAGTCAATTGGAGTACCTGCGGATGGCTCAGGTCAGTCCCTCTCTTATGTGCGCATCCCATGTCTTTTCTTCCAGGCATCTGTCAGAATAGTCTCAACAATTTTTCTAATTTTCTTCCTCGCGAAATGCAAAATGTTATCTTCCTAATCACAAACAACAATGCTCAAAACACCAATGAAATGGCAGATGTTTTAATATCCTGCAAAACTGCAAATGAAGAACATACGTTTGAAGGCGGCCTACCAAACATGTGCACCATCTTAACCTTGCCAACAAAGCAGCTGTGGCCGGCAGAAGTTTAGCCATGACCATGCGGAATCATCGGAACCGAATGAAACCGAAGCGTTTGAGTCGTAAACGAAAAGCCACGTGAGTATCTTTAGTACAAGCGTCGTCTCTAAACTCTCTTGTTTTCCGTTGCAATGTTGCAGCCTCCCTAACGATTCGCAATTTGTCTATTCATCTCTAAAAGCTACTGTGTCCAAATTTTTCGACTGGTTCGTTTAGGACAGCATTGCAGTGAATGACCTTCCAACCTAGAGGCAGTACAAAACACAAGGAATCGTGTGTTTTGCAGCGACCAAACACGTGAGCATCAAAGTTATCTAGGCCTGCCGCACAGAATCTGTAACTAATTATTTAAAGGTCAACTACGTGGTCACACAATCAGACCATTTCCAAGAGAAATTTGGCCTGTTAAATTATAGATGCGTCATTCTTTTATTTTTTTTCATTGCTATGCGTTGTTTATCAATGTGGAAAATAGGGGGAGAAATGTCGCTTCGATGATCAAGAATGCAGGGTCCATTTGAAGAACTAGGAGAGTGTGACGTGAGGATTGGTGAGGTAATAGCCAACGCATACAGTATGTGAAGTTAGTGATGGAACACTTCCACGGCTCTAGCTGCCATTAATACCGGTAAGCATGTAGCACCCGCGGTTTCATTTGTACTTATACCTTCGCCACTCTAGGAAATCATCGGAGAATGCCAACTAAAGGTGAATCATGTTACATGATGAATAGATTCTACACAATACTGTGCACGACTGCATCCATTCGCACAGTATACATGTTTATGATAAAACCAAAAGTATTCCACATGTGCTTAGGTGAACCAATACCAAAGGAGACTTATCATTGACGGAAAAATTAGAGAGCATGAAACATCCAAGAACTAAACCGTGTACACAGGAAACAAAAATTGTGTCCAGACCCTGGAGGCAGTACAAGAGACAAGGAATCGAGTGTGAAGCAGCAACAAGTTTATGTAATTGGGGTGGAAAAGCCTGAATTGTAATCCAGGGCACAAACTACAAATCATGTTCACCTAACCTGAGAACGGTACACAAGACTTGGATGCTATCTCACACCATGAAACATAACCTTGACAGGTGCACGCTTGCGCAAGCTCAACCGTCTACTTGATCTTCTTCTTCGGGCGAAGTTGGTTGCTGTGTCCGCACTTCTTCTTGCGGCAGTTCACAGCACGAGGATGAAGACGAGCGTAGCACCTTCACAAATCAATTCCACGACATGGTTTAGCCCCTAAAAGACTGCTCAACATTTAGGGCTCCCTAATTTATTATTTCTGAAAGGCAATTTTGAAAAACATGAGTGAATAACATGAAGATACTCTTTTTTCAAGCTACATTTTTACTATTCCTCCTAATAATGAATAACCTTAGGTCCAGTAGACACAAAAGAAATACATATAAGTACAGAAAGGGCTCCTAAAATCGCTTAGTCTTGAGAAGATGAGTGGCATAACAACTGACACAGACTACACAGCAATAAAAATAAATTCACCTCATCACAACGAGACGACTAAATAAGAACTCCTGCAAAGAATTTCAACCCTAAGCCTACGCTCTAATTCAGAGAGCCTGTCATTGAAAGGTAGGACTCACTAAGTCATGGCTATTACTGTCCAAACCTAAAAATTCAATCACGAAACCCAACAAAGGCACCAAAAAGAAAACCCTAAACTTACTTCCTGCAAATCATCTTCTCCTGGTTGTACTTCCGGGCTAAAGCCATGAGCGAGGGCTCGATGATACCCCCGCGCAGACGCAGCACCAAGTGCAAGGTGGACTCCTTCTGGATGTTGTAATCCGCCAAGGTGCGTCCATCCTCGAGCTGCTTGCCGGCGAAGATGAGGCGCTGCTGGTCCGGAGGAATTCCCTCCTTGTCTTGAATTTTCGTTTTCACATTGTCGATGGTATCGGAGGACTCGACCTCGAGCGTGATGGTCTTGCCCGTCAGGGTCTTCACGAAGATCTGCATGGTGAACAGCTCCGCTTCCACGCGACGACGAAGACGATGGAGGAAAGGCCGACTCCGGAGCCTTTCTTCGGATTTGTAACACCTCCAACTCAGGGTTAGGGTTTCGCAGCGGGAACTTGCGAACTCTATTGAGAACAGACGTTGGGAACACTGTAACTTTAATGTTGCTTGTTTAACCCCTAAATTCCCGAGGCACCAAATTTTGGTGTCGACAATACTTTGAAGTTAAATAAAATGTAATCAAGTTGCTGTTTTAGTATTTAATATTTTTGAAAATTTCTTTTTGAAGTCTAGTTTTAGCATCAAAGACTTTTCGTAGTGTTGAAGGCTCTTGAAAATGAGCTTCAAATACACTAAATCTTGGAGAAAAAGTTACATTAGAAATTCATTTAAAAAAATTGTAGAGTAGATTTTGAGAAGCCATAAATTGATAGTGGTTATACATGTTAGGCCCTTTATCCTCATATTTTTTTTGGTGATCAATTTTTTAGATTTGACATGTGAAAAAAGGATTGAAGGACTTCAAATTACTTTTTCAATTTTAATATCCTTATAATCAAACATTATAATCTTTCAATTCATAAGTGATATTGTTGTGTTTTCTTTTCATATGTGATCTCTAACATGTCTAGTTTGAATTTATACAATTAAAATTTAAAAAAAAATTATACAACTTATCAAAATTTTGGCTTTTTGTTCAATCTAAAGAAAATTTCAAGAAGTTCAAAAAAGGGTAGCTTTTTGTTCAATCTAAAGCAAATTCCAAGAAGTTCAAAAAAGGCCTTGGGTATTTAGGGGTTAAGGGACAATGCAAGCCCTATGGGCATTTTGAAAGTCAAAACGTTTCAGAAAAAGGCCTTGGGCATTTAGAGGTTAAAGGACAGTGCAAGCCCTATGGACATTTTGAAAGTCAAAACATGAATTTTCACATACTTCTTCATTTTAAATGTTTTGAAGCTTAACTAAGAAAATAAAGCTCCAATAATCTACTTTTTATTTCAAAATTGTCAAAATTGTAATTTCTGTAATACTTTGAAGATAGCATCTTGAAAGCTCAAAATACACCACTTTTGAACTTTTTCTATTGAATTTCTCTTGATGTGAGTTCAAAGAGTACATTGATTACACCATAATGTTTTATACCATTATTTTTGTATTTCTTTAAATTTTATATTATTGTAAGTGTTTTTGTAAATACTATAATTTTTACAAAGAAATTTCTTTAAGAAATCATAAAAAAAATTCAATTTGATGTTTTTAATTATGGAAAAATGAGAACAAATTTTAGACATATATCGGTTTTTTGAAATGTGTATTTTAAAATAGAAATCTAATGAAATTTGACTAAGCCCAGACATGAAATGTCTTTTAAGGGTTAACTTTATAGTGGTAACTTCACACAAGGGAGGAAATCTAAAACACACAAGGGTATGATTTTAAATTCAACTGTTTGCACCAAGGGGGAGAATCTTCACCCTAAACCAATGTAGGAGGGCCATCAAATCATAACCTCTTTGAAGGTAAAAATTTGCATTTATGATAATAATAATTTTTAAATAATTAAATGTTGAAAAAAATGATGAGAATATTTAAACCCCATAAAGAAAGTTGGATAATGAAAATCCCATAATATAAAAATTTATAATGTATTTTTTTCCACTTTTGGCATGAATGTAAAATAAGTGAAAACATTAAAAAAATTTGAACCCCGTAAAACGCTGCAAATGTTTGATTTTCAGTAGCCCCTCAATGCAAGTACAAAAAGAATAAAAATAATTTTAAAAATAAATAAATGTATATATATATATATATATAAAGAAATAAGTCGTCAATTTGATGTGGCGTTGATGTGGCATTAAAGTAATGTCACGTCAGATTTGGGAAAAAAAATTCCCTAATTGCATCGAAATTGCACAAGGGGGCTTCAAAACTAGCAACCTTTTGCAAGGTTCACAGTTTTTTTAATGTGGTCATTTTAATTAGGGAGTACAATTTTGGCTAATCCAAGAAAATAAAAAACAATGATCAATCAATAAAAAATTTGAAATGTTCTAATGTGATGCATTAATTAGGGAATTTAGAATTTAGAATTTTTCACGACTTGAACCAAAGTGTGAAGAAAGATTTAGACTCCATTTGCACCACAGAGATAAATCTTAATCTTAAGAGAGATAAAATAACTCCATTATTGTTGAGAATTGACATTTAAGGGAGGAATACCAGTAGACAATAGTTGGGTTATATTGCCCCCTTTATCCGAAGACATTAGGGGAGATTTGAGGGGTTCGGGAGACCGCAAGTTCCCGAGGAGTTCCTAGACTGTGAACTCTCTGTGAATTGTAATCTGACGTGGCTGAGAGACGACTACGTCAGATGTTAACATTTTATTAATATTCTAATTTTTTTTCAATTTTTTTTTCAATTAACTAAATTATTATTATTATTTTAACAATTTTTTAAAATATTTAAAATATTTTTAAATTTTGATTGTACTTTGCTGTTCACAGCAAGGGGAACAATCCCGAAACAAGTTTCCGTGTCCCTCAAATCTTTCTTAATGAATAGTATTTTTCAACAACTTTTATGGTGCAACTAAATTTAGTGACCAATAAATTCAATTTTTAAACAAAAGTGAATGAAAAGTCATTAAAAGGGTGAAAATTTAGGGCTGAAATTGATTGATTTAATATCTATAGGAATTATAATAGATTGTATTTTTAGAAAGTTTCTTTTAAAAAAAAATGTCAATGAATAGAAAAAAATAGAAATCTATTTTTAAATCAATGACTGATATTAGCCTCCAAATAAGACTATTTATTTTTAGTTTGGAAATTTAGTCAAAATTCTAACAAAAAAATATCCCAAGAGAATTATTTTGCAATTATTATCAAATAATAGAGCAAATAGAAGATGATGAATCAATGAACAAAAAAAATAATGTTGTATTTAGTCAAACTGGGATAGCATTTGCTACGTAGTTTCATCTATTCCAAGGGTAGAGTATATTAACTAGATTCTAACAAAGTCTTCATTCATGTCCATATTTGGACCACTATTAAAATAAAAATGTCTGAAATTGTTTACCTCCTCCAATTTCTTCCTGAAGGGATCTTTTGACGTATTACAAACATGACCTTAAGTTGTCACTATTACACATGACACAACATAGTTGTAAAGAAATTGAACATTTAGTGAATAGTTTTAAGTCTTTTTAAGAACAATTCAAAGATGTAACCAGATGACACTTCAAAGTTTCTTTTAGTCTTGAATTAAAAATTTATGATTTCCATTTGTTCACAAGTAAAAAATAATCTCGAATTGCAATTTGGACTCAGTCTGTGCACATGCAACCGAGAGCGCACGAGAGAGCAAATTGAAGATGAAGCTCCCTGCTGCTGGTATTCAATTGTTACATTACATTGCATCGAGGCAATCAATACATGAAATTTGTTTAGGTTTGCAACCAGTGTTCTTTGGAGTGATGAGAGCTGTAAGAATTCTATTGTGAGTTTCATTCATTACAAGTCATACGACGCAGCAAGAGACGATTGGCATCAAGCACACGAGGACGCGATTTGATTTGAAACTGCTGGTGCTGGTGCTGGTGCTGGTATTAAATTGTTACATTGATTTGTATCAAGGCAAATGTTACACGGATTTTGTTTAGGTTTGCAACTAGCGTTCTTTGGAGTGACCCGAGCTTTAAGAATACCACCGGGAGTTTCATTCATTACGAATCTTACGACGCCACAAGAGCCGATCGGCGTCAAGCACAGGAGGACGTAATTTGACGTAAAACGGCTGCTGCTGGTCCTTTGTTTGATTGTTAAATTTTGATTTGCACCAAGGCAAGCGTTACATGAAATTTGTTTAGGTTTACAACTAGAGTTCTTCGGAGTGATGCGCGCTTTTAAGTATACCTCGGGAGTTTCATTCATTACAAGTCAAGAAGACGACGCAGCAAGAGACGATCGGCATCAAGCACACGAGGACGCAATTTGATTCGAAACTCCTGCTGCTGCTATTTTTCCACTGATTTTGCATCAAGGCAAACGTTACAAGGAATTAATTGCTTAGGTTTTCAACTAGAGCGAAAACAGCGTGCTTAAAACAGAGTGTGAGCCACTGTCGATGAGGTATCCGGTGATTGTAGCCATTCCGCCAGGGCTGTCTTCAACTACTACATAAGAACCGTCTTCGATGTCGACTGTCGTGGATTGATGCGTTGCAGTGATGGTGAACACAGCAAAATTGTTGTGGCATTCCCGCACATTGACGAACTCTTCATTGTGCCCTACGGGCTCCTTCTTGTACACCACCTTGTATTGCAAGCATGGACTAATGACGGTCACTGTGAAATGGCTCGTGGCTTGGTTGAGGATTATGATCGCTCCTTCCGCCTCCCTTGCACTCCACATGATCATGGAGAGCGTCATTACAGCCATAAACGGCCAGATCCTCTGCATTCTCATGATCCCTAAATTATTATGTGCTGTCGACAGTGAATGATGTGCAGGAGGTTGTTTGTACATGAGTGGTTCACAGCGTCATAGTCTTGAAAGCCTATCAGTATTCCGGTCAAGGCGAGCAATTGATGGCAGCTTTAGCTTACTGGCTTAAGAAAGAAAAAGTACTCTTACAGCACGACAAATTTTCCTCTGTCGAAGAGGAGAGGCTGTTGAACCGGTTCGGATACGCGTTTTATTCCGTTGCGCATAACTCTAAGTTTCGTCTACCAGTACTTGAATCAAGATCATTCCATCAAGTTTGGCTGCTCAATTCATAAACAATTGAGAAAGACTTGTGCTTTTTATAAGCTGCTTCCGTCCAGAAATGGTAGCACTGTAGTGCAGTATAGTTCATGCGGAATTACTTCCGGAGTTGGAAACTGCACGTCGTAACGATTTATATAGGTCCAGAAGCATGGCTAGTTCGATCAGCTAAGTGTAATATGGCTATCAATCTCAATGGACCTAAAGAAAGAGATGAATTCACTACCTATGGGTGTAGAAACGAAGAATTGGAAGTCTCAGGCTTTCACATTTCTGTGAGGTCTTATATTGGAGCACTGGGGAATCGCATTGTGTAGTTCACAAGGTCTGTACTTGCACAAGTAGGTGAGTAGGAGTGGAAAACGGTGAGACTGTGCGAGTTGTAGGTAAATGAAATCTTTGCCCTAAATTACGCGCCACGATCTCTAGTTTGATTCTTCCCTGCAACCAGTACTTTTATGACTGAGATAATCCGCTGGAGATCCAGTGATTCCACTAGAGGATTTTTGAGCTCAAGAAGGCCTCTAGAGTTGAAGTGCAAAGCTATTTATTGAAGGCTAGAAATGGTAGCCTAAGTACAAAAATAGGTACGTAAATGTGTCGCTACCTTGTGTGAATTTCATCAAGTACCCATGCACTTGTCAAAATAAAGAATTCATGTATGGTACCAAGGACTTGAATGACAAAAAGTACCTAATGTCTTATTGTCCAATAAGAGGCATTTCATTATACAAACATCATGAGCATCAAGTACCCATGATCTTTTTTAAAATAAAGAATTCATTCATAGTACTAAAGACTCAAATGACAAGAAGTACCTAATGACTTGTTGTCCAATCCTAAACATTTCATTGTGGAAACGTTGGTTGCACCTAATTTATCTTTTTATAATCAAAGTACTCCCTCAATGTACTTATGATTTGAATGAGAAGTACCTAATGTTTCATTGTCCAATAAATGACATGCAATTCTGTAAACATCATGATGTCAAAAATGGGTGGAAATAGGGGAAAAATATCATTCCTTCCTTGACAAGTACACATTTAAATTCAATTGAGGTCCCAACCAGGGCCATTCTAGAGGCCCTCTTGAGAGCTCAAAAATCCTCTAATGATAAGGTCTGTTTGAACTTCGAAGGTATGTGTCAATGGAAGCGAAGCCAAAGTGGAAGCTGGAGTTCATGTGAGCAGTCTATGGGTCACCATGCATTCAAGTATTGGTACTTCACCAGATGCATGTAAGCAGATGGGTACCAGACGAACCAACTCACGGATTCTCTTTGGATATAGTGAACTGCTCTCAGAAATTGACTTGAATATCTTGCAGGTGTGAGTACTATGTTATATAATCACTTGAGAAAATACACTGTACTATGATAAGGTGACCGGAAGGTTGGACACTCGTGAATTCTGACATGCTCAACCAATCCTGGATGTAATGAGACAGAGGTGCCTCCCATGTTATGGAAGAACTAAGAATGTGAACATTGACTGTGCAGTATATGAAACAGGAATAAGAAAACAATCTTATCACTTGCAGAGGCTCAGATTCAATTCCAAACACAATCGGATTTTACCCGTGACCCTGCGATTGAGTAAAATATGTGTGAATGAGTGATTATGGTGGGCACCAAATACGCCGGAATATCGGAGTAGAAGCGGTGCCAAACTACCATACTCACAGCTACTGTGCTAACAAGGTAACAACACTAATTTCATTGTACAACGCGTAAGTTACTGGTACAAATGCAACTGGCCAAGGATAAGCCAGTCGTATCAAACGTGATCTTTTATCTTTCAATGTGCTCAAATTTTGACCTGCACAAATAGGACAGAAGAAGTTTAGAAGAAGCAATCTGGAAACAGTTGCAGATTTTGACATATAACGTGATCGCCACCTGCATTGCTCATTGCTGAATGTCAGAATAGTGCATATGTGTGAAATTCTAATATTTGCAGTTACTCTATTCATGCTAAAACTCAACTAGTTAGGTGCTGATTTGTTTTTAAGTTTACAGAAAGTAGGACAGCAAGGGGATGGTCGATGGGCGACATACGACATGCACATGCAGCATCTTCAGCATTACGAAACTATTCGCTAATGTATCAACCGAGTCTATTATTACGTGAACAGTGATACAAATTTCGAGGGAGACAACTTGGTACAGATGTCACTCCAGGCTGTTTGTATATAAACATAGGTGATCACACAACTTGTCAACGGCGTTTACTGAAAATAGCCAGATCCACAAACCGAGTTTGTAGAGTCGAGTCCAACTTCCTCCTACAGTTTTATAACAGCCTTGAAGAGTAATAATACTCTCAACTTCTCAGGGGGAAGGACCATGGATTCTTCACACCTGCGTATGATGCCATGTGGTAAAAACGTAGAAAGCACCACATATTCTATATTTAGAATTTTGGAATCCAAAGAACCAAAATTACTATAGAATGGTCCACATGAGGATCGTCAGATGATCGTGTAACCACCCTAAAAGGGAAGTTTCAAAAGAAGGGGACGGTTGCGAAATGGGCGAATGGCAGGTTTATCCGGTTAAAATAGTTTTGTTACAACTTACTAATCTTGACACCAGATTCATTAACCCACTTTGAAACTTGGTCCTGCAGAGGATCTGAGATTGCAAATGCGGGGCACTAGAACGAGGAGAAAAAAATGCGTTACCTCTTGAGAAGGTTCTTCAGGCCGCACTCAGGATAGCTGGAAATGGGCGGCAAGGGTGGAATTCTCAGCGACGGGACCCAGCCGTGCAGTGAAGCTGTTAACGGGTTGCAATTTTCGACTAGGTGCGTCCGCTACTGGTGCTTGTTGAATTCTAGGCACATTCTTGTTGTGCGATCTGTGCAGGAAAGGCTGGGACAACAGAATACATCAACCAAGTTAGACATTTTCTAATAGGGTACCCGCTAAAGATCAAGAGGACAATTTATTGGCATTGTGCTGAACTATTAAAAACATTGAAATCTCCAACGACAACAATAACAGCAATTTCAAAACCCAACAAAAGGATCTGAACTGTGCAGTGACAAATTCGAACGTACCAAGCAAGGGGACAAGATGGAGCGTTTCGACGATTTCTCGGACTTCAAAACTCTCAGCCTCACATCAGGTGTGTGCGTATGCTGCGCCTTGTCCAACTTTTGCCCGCGCTGCAAGTCCACACTAAACCTTCCAGATATTCCCAGATCCAAGTACCCACTGAGAGCTCTCCCAGACATGTCACTCAGGAGACTGCCAGAGAAACCAATGCAGTCGGCCAAATTTCTAAACTCTTTGAAACTTCGACTCGAGACAAACTCCGAACCTTCTCTTAATCCTAATGAAACTTGGGAACCGTCGCTGTCCGAAATCGAACCGTCCTCAGGGTCATGATAGACGTCACTAAATTGAAGGTCATCGTTCTCAGAATCAACGACAGAGATGACGGCTTTGTGCAGGGAAGCTCTACTCTCAGATCGCTCTCGTGCAGCAGCAATGCTCGGGGACTTGGCGGCTTCTTGAAAGAGAAATGAGGAGGCTATGGGGTTTTCAAATGGGAAGTCTTCCTCATCAACTTTCGTCCGAGCATCCTTCGCAATTGTGCAACAGAATTTACAGTCAGTTTAATGGAAATAGCACGAGTCCGAACATCAAACATCAAATCCAAAATGCAGTGAATGTGTACAAGAAAGATTCCAAACAGAATTAGGAAATAAACGATGAGAGTGAGCCAAACATGTACCTGTTGGTGTCTGCTTATTTCATCGTTCACTTGTTCCATATCAGGCTCGTGTAGGTCTGGCTCGGCCGCCACCTCCATTTGTAAGCGACCTGAACAGGCCCACACAGAGCTCTTTCTCCCCGAACCAAGATCCGGCCACCAGCTTCGCCCCGAATTCAACTCGGATCGCATACTCTTCCTGACAGCTCTCGAACGCATTGTACCTCCATCATAGCTCGCTGTTAACGAGGTTGGCATGATGGAGTCCACTTTGCCTTGACGGGTGCTTTTCCTAACAGAACGACCCGGGACAGTGGCATGTCTCCTATTGACAATTGTTGACACTGATCTGAGCGGTTTCGGTACAAGAGACAGGTTCCAGGAGCTGCTGTTCGACGACCAGCGCTCGTGAGAGGGTTTTTTCTTTCCATGGCCGGAAGAGTACCCATCGCCAAGATCGGGATCATGTGGACCGTCGTCAGGTTCCAGCCACGCGACTTCGCTTGGGCCTTCAAGATCATCGTCATCCATGGCGTCCTCCGTCAGAGCTGAAATGGACATTAGATACTGAGCTAACTGACTTTTGGGACGGGGGGTAGTGGGGTCAATGGGACCTAATTTCGCAGCAGCCATCAAGTTTGCATCCTCACTTCTACTCCGCAGCGACTGCCGCTTCGATTTGCCGCGGAAGGAGCGCTCTGACGACGTCGGTGATTGCGGACAGTCGAGCGTACTCACAGGGGAGTCGCTTAATTCATCACCACCGGTGACAAAATCGCTGCGAGTGTCCAAATTGGCATTTGAGTGTGCACCCCGGGTACTACATTGCTGCAACCTTGACTGCCCCACTAGCCTCTTAAATATCCTCTCTATATTCTCGCTTCCACTGTCGCCTGCAAGATCCTTGGCGAGTTGCTGGTTATCGAAGGTGAAATGCGCGGCATTCAGCTGGCAGCTACTTCCCGGATTCGGACAAGGGTAGAGCAAGCCACTGGGAATTCTTGAACTCCTTGCATTCGCTTGAGAATTATCCCTACTCAAAGGCTGCGAGTATAAAAGACCGCTATTCCCTCGGCTGCGTGGTGGGAGCGTCAACGGCGACCATGGTGAGTCATTCTTTGCCTTGGGCTGCGAGATGGGTTTTCCGGGTTCTGATTCCCATTTGAAAGGCACAGCGCTACTAGAGAGCATCGATGACATTGAGGATTGTCTGCTGAAAAAAAGGTCCCTGTCGTCGGCCATGATGTGCACACCCATGAGCGCCGATTTCAGATTCAGTTGCGCTCCCCGAGGCTCTTGAGGTTCGATTTCGTCAGCGAATTTATCATGGCGTTGAGAGGATGCTGATTTCTCGTGCTTCGATTCCCATCTGCTATATGAACCTATTCCTCTGGATCTGACACTCTTTGCTATGCTTCCAATTCTACTTCCTATATCAGGTCGCAACCCAGCTTCGTCCAGCTTCATTTCCTTCAGTCGGTCCATGTCTGCTTCGACACCTTGCCCCTTACCTCGGGTGCAGCAACGAGACTGCACTATTCAGTCAATGGTGCCCGTCAATTCATGCTACCTAGTTCAACCTTCCGATTTCTCAATTCCACGACCACTGATGCCTGCGAAGGGAGTATCGCTTAGGCCAACAAGCCGGCAAATAAACCTCGGAGAACTGTAAGTAATTTCAATACTTCCAACCTACGTCACCCGGGACGTCACCTTCTGCAATTATTGGCAAGCCTGGAAGAAGACGATCCCAACTTCGGAATGGAGCACGCGCATACTTACTGAAACTCTTTCAGAGTACCGATTCGATGATTATAAATTACCGCAAGGTGCTCTGAAGAAACTTCAAAAGGGGAACTAAAGCATCATGGGAATCATTCTCCACGCACTATCACACTTCAACTCAAAAAAAATCTACTTCGGATACCACAGCACCTGCTTCTGAACTAAAACACACGACGGTGAATCTTTTCCCCTGCACATTGTATCTTCATGTTCACTTTTCAGTCCACCACTGCATCCGCTCTGAAAGCATGATTCTCGAAACTGCCCTTGCAATAGAAGACCGATTTCGCCATCAAATCTGAACCTGGGTTTTCCTTTGAAAGATTCCATGCAATGGCAATATACGCAGACCAGTGAATGAATACCGTGTTATAACCTTGGAATCTCGTTTTTCTGACAGCGGTCACATCTCGAAAAGACACAACAGGACTAGCTTACGAAGTTCATCAATGACGACACCAACAAGACGTCTCAATCGTTCTCTAAGCCTAAAACTGAATTCTGCCTTGGAAAATCGACTCCGATGGTTCCAGTCTATAAACCCAATACTGAAATTCTACCTTACAGCACTGACGCCATGTCAAAGATCGAATGCCTCACACTGTGAAAGAACAATTTCTACCGACCGTTGCGAGACACATCGAACCTTGAGAAGGAGAAGAGGAACAACATATGAGGCCTCAGGAGGAAGGGAAAGGGGAAGACACTACTGCGAGCCCGGCAACGTCCTTCGGCGGCGGCGGCGACAAAGGAAGCCCACGTTCTGGTGCACGACTGAAAACTATAATAACATCCGACACATTCTTCTCAACAGCTACCTAAATTCATGCCTCCTCGTTGGCAACGCTAAACGATTTCACTGTACCCGCCTTTGTCGCAACCAAAACCTTATTAATACTGAAGGTAAAATCATTGCTGGGTACCACATTGCTTTCTTTAGCTTCTCCCCTTCCTTTCTTTCTCTTTTCAAGTCAGCAAGCTCAAGGAACATGTGTGGATGCTGGGATCGATGCATTTGCTAAAGGATTTTTATGGCTGGGTCCCGAAAACATGAGAAAAAGCTTCAGCTATGGTGGGAAAATGACACACCTAGGCTCGAAATAATCAAAGTTCGAACGGACTGAGTTAAGCATCTGGAGAGGCCCACTCACGCTGAGGTACAGTAATCACTGTGCTTTGCTTTTATTATAAGCCTCATTTGTCGACATTGCACTTATTGCCAGCTGCGGACGTCCAAAAATACACATCATACTGACAGCTGATAGAACCCATTTTCGCCCCTTTGGGCCCAATGCGAGATCCCTAAACCTTGAGGTTTCCATTCTGAACCCAATGATCTGATACTCCGATGAACCTTGCGCTTATCGTACGGTTGGGATAAAGCAGGTTCCTGCATTATTATTAGAAACCTCGGGTGGAATCACACGTTCTTTTCTGAATTATCTCACACATCTGTGTCATGTGGGCCATTTTTCCAATCAAACGCCGTAGTATTGAAAGCGCAACATTGATGAAGCATGGAGCTTTTCTTGAATTCTCATCAAACCAACCGACTTCATGGGTTAGCAAAAGATGTTTTTCACCTCGCAACGAGTGCAACGCGTTCCCTTTATAGTACTGATGAACTGAAGCACCCTGTCTCATCAGTCGCTCCAAGGTACTTACTGCCGTGTATCCCCCTTTCGTTTCCTTTGTTTTCCCCCCATAAATTCAAAGCTCATCTCGAAATTATTCAAACCTTTCTTGCGATTGAGTTCAAATGGGCCAAATTATGTCCCCATCATGGTAGCGTACCGTTAAACTTACACTTGAGCTTGTGGAGGGTCCTCCACGGAGCATGATTGAGGCCGGTACTGTACTCTCAAGTGCAAGACAAAACTCTTTGGAAGCATTTAGGGGTTAATTTCGGCTGGAACATGGCATTCATTTCAAATGTAAATTTCCTTCACCTTTTGAGTGAGAGAGGATTCCGAGGAATCGGGCGTGGCAACCGGCTTGGCAGGCTGCGAGCCCAAGGCGCAGGATGAGCGGGAGCTTTTGCCATTACAAGGGTCTCTCTCCTTCGAAGATTGGCGTCCAGAGGACTGATGAGACTCAATATGCGGTCATCCTATCTGGCTCCCGCCTTCAGGTCTTTGGATTGTTTGGGTCACACCTTCTCATCATAACTTCCCGGAGAGTCCCCGAAGAGTAAGGGATGTGCAACAATTTTTCTGGTCTCACTGTCTGGGTGACCGCATCAGTTTCTTCGTAATTTTCTGACACTCGATCAGGGCAATATTTTTGCAAATTTTGAAAGATGAGATCATGGGATACCCTGCACATAACACGGCCAGGGAGGATTGCCCCATCAAAGGGTAAATGTACAAAACTGCCCCCTATTTTGTGCCGCTCAGATTTTGTAGTTCTTCATGATTAGTAGCTAATTTGGAGCTGCAGATTTGCAAATATTATGAATTTAGAGTTTGCAAATTTTATCATATGTGGCAAATAAAAAAATTCTAGTGTTTTCTATAGGGGTAAAATACAGGGCAATACATAGGTGAATCCTCCATGGCCCACATAACACTACATTGACTTAACCCCCCTCCCAAAAAAAAATTGTGTTTTCGGTGGTAAAGTGATGTGCACCATGGAGTGCGTGCAAGTAAGGGAAAATTGAATGGATTTCTTCGTCCACAAACAAAAAATATCTATAGTAAGTCATTTTCATCCAAATCTTGGCAAATCGAAACTTATTTTGAGAAGTATTTGATAATTTCATCCACTTTTTCACCTAGTCTTCTTGTGTTGAATCTCACTAAAGTCCATAAAAGAAAAAAATTGGTCGACTAATCTCACCTTAAATGGACATCCCCTAAAGCTAGGACCATCATGTTCACATTCAAATGACTTGAAATTTGACAAATTCAAATGGCTTGAAATTGACCTCTCTAAAATAAAATGATTAGCTAAAGAATGTTCAAGCGAAAAGGACAAATGCTTGTATGCCCCTACTCTAGGTGAGACATTAGAGAAAATTTGGGGTCTCAAGAGGGTTGCTCCATAGCCCTTAAGGGACCCTAAAATTTGTTTTTGTTTTTTGCAGAAAAAATCATTTTCCCCCTATTGGTCTTGTATAAGTGCTTTGAGTGCACTTTCAATGTGCTTGCAGTGTATGAGGGCTTTAAATGGAATGTGTTGTAACTAAGTTCTACGGGCAAATGTGTAGAAAGCCAAGTGGAACTCTATTATTTACTCGATCGTCCTATAGGACTCTTCAAGCATGTCAACTATAGACTTGCATGACTTTTGCTTCTTTCTTTTCTTAGCTATGCTCTATTGCTTCCTAATTTGCTCACAAACATAAAAAAATGCATTAATTTAATATGGACAAAATTTCGTGCATTTTTTTTTTCTTTAGAATTCAATCTTGTTGTTTGTCTACACTTGGAAGCATTGCAACTAACAACACACGCGAGTATACATGAATATGGCAATCGTTGCTACCTCAAAGTGAGTACCTATCATTTCTTGCATTCTATTCTATAGAGGGTGATTGCAAGAAAGACCGGTCCTATTTGGCGTCACAAATTGAAGTGACTAAGTTGCCATCAATCATAACTTTTGGAAAATGAAGCCGATGGACTTGAAATTTTTATTGAAGATGGCTAACTGAGAAATCATGAGATTCATTATTTTTCATAAATTTTGAAAAATAACTTTATAATTAAATGTCAATTTAGCTAATTTGTCACACTTTGCAGTTTAGGGTTTTTTAGTACTGTGGAGCATCCAAAAATTATGATGTTCACTTGAATTTTTTGTGGGCTATTCCCACACTAGATGAGCATGTGCCTACCAAAGGGCATTCAAAAAAACACAATTTTTTGTCCTCAACATGCATGCAAATAGGGGTCCCTTGCGCATAGCACTCCAAACATTTATGATGGTTCCAACTTCTAGTTTTTGGTGAAATGTAATCACTATCAAGTCTTTATAAATGGCCAATTTTTAGTTTTTTTTTATTCATGATTTTCTAATTTTTATTAATTTATACTTAGTTTTATCTACTTTCTGTGACAAACTGTCATTTTTTTTAAGTAGTACTGTTTCAGTATTATAAAGTACTCAAAAGTATTATTGGCCGTTGATTTTCCAGATCAACGGTTCAGATTGCTCCATTTGTAGTACTCCTAGTACTCGGCAGAAAAAATGCAGTTTTTGACCAAACGCTACCAAAATCGTTCGGTCTTTCTTGCAATCACCCTAGATCACAATGCTCCTCAATTTCTTTCTTTGGATAACTTCCATTTCCAATATGGTATTCAATGCAAGGGCACTTTGGTATGTATCAAGGATCAAGTAATCTTCAGGAACTTCATGCACTTGTCAAGCAAATAAATTTGTTGTCATACATAAGTAGCATTTTTGAATATAGTAATCAAGCTCTCTGGATATTGCAGGTCTTTATTTCATTAGAAGATGTCAAAGGCATGAAACTCATGCAAACTCTTTTTAAACAAGCATGAATCATATTCCAAACTTTGATATCAGTTAGCTGCTAATGTGTATAACAAGACATGAATTGAATTTTCTGCTCTTGATGTTTCTTGCCAAAAGGAGTTGAACGTGATCTTCATAATTTTGCCATACAGTATCAAAATGTGAGGTTCTTTGAGCCTCCTTTCATTTGCCAACAAGAAAATATAAAATTTTGACTAGTCCAATAATAATAACTATAATAGTATAATAATAATTAGGCATAGTAGCAAAAGTGGCAATCTAGGGGGTGTCCACCTTAACTTGCAACAATAAGCTTAATATGATCCATTAGGGATAGTTACACCTTTTCAAAAAATGAAATCTATACCTTAAATTAAATTGTTTGTTTTGTTTTGTTTGTTTGATAAAGTGAGATCTAAGAAATTGTGAGTCCCCTAGCTATGTTCTTGGAAACGTTAGACATTTTTTCCGCAAGGAGAGGTGCATAGACTTTGTTTCATGGTGTCTGGACAAAGGGTGTGAAAGTTATGAATTTTTGAATTATTTTTTAATAAAAAAATTGAATTATATTTTATTTTATTTTGGAGAATCCATAACTTTCACATTGCATGTCCAAATGCCATGAAACAAAGTCCTTGCACTTATGTATAAAAGATATTGAATTTTAAAGTTTTTATAAATAAAAAAATTAGAAATTTACTTTTATTTTTATTTTGGTGTTGCAATGGCATCCTAGGTACACTAGTTTCTATGACAAATGAGAAGTTGTGGAGTCTGGAGAGAAAAAAGGAGCCAATTAGGAGCCAAACACTATCATTACATGTTTTTTTGCCACTCTGGAGGGTTGTAAGTTCCCATCCGGAAAAATGCCGAAACCTGCCATTCGCAAGCTGCGTTGACCTGGCCGAGAGATTGCCAAAAAATAAAATGAAATTTAACTTCTTTTTTTCATTTTAAAGATTTTCATTTTCATTTTTTTTTTCATTTAAAAAATATGTATCTGACACCGGTATTCGATGAGACCAAGGGGAACGGAGCTGGGAACGGGCCTGAAATGGCCCTCTAGCCCTCCCGGATCTCATCTAATGGAAGTAAATATAACCCCCTTTTTGTTGGTGAGGAGGATGGAGAGAAGTTTTCACTTGCAATTCACAACTAATGTAGTAATTTTTCAACATGCTTTAACACAATATATACTTTGGAACATCAATTGTGTTGATATACTTTGGGGTGTTGATTGCATCAATATGAAGAATTTTGTTAAAATGGTGGTATTCCATGTGCCATTTTCAAACTGCCCGGTCTAAACCACAAAAGTGACATCCATAATAGATACAGATTTCAAAAATCTTGGACCTATATAGATTTTAGACTGTGCAATTTGAATTGTGAAAGTGCCATCTACAACTCATGCAGATTTCATACATTTAGATATGATATAGATTTAAGAAATCTAGGATAATTGTACATTTCAAACCACCTAAATTGAACTATAAAAACTTGAGGAATTTCGCCATTTTAATGAAATTGCCCATCAATGTAATTTGGAGCCTCGATTGTGTCGAGGTAATCTTCATGTCAATGTTTGCGGTTTTGAAAAGATGCAATTTGTAGCAATCCGAGGTGGATAAGTGGTGGTCCCACTCACCTTGAACCTCTCACCCCTTCATTTCACAGTTTTGAAGAGGCTACAACTTGGGTAAAGCGGCACATGGTTGAGATGAAAGTTCTATGAAGAAATCTTCTTCACGCCCATACTTCACTTTCAAAGGAGAGAAATGACCATCCTTAATCTTCAGAGAACGGAACCTTTGCAAGACACGAAGAGCTAATGAGAGACTATCATGTCCCCATTCTCTAAAGATTGAGAATGAGGTGAAGAAGGTGTCACTAAGTTACCCCTAATAAAGTAATAGGCTTTGAAATTGCGTAGGCTCTAAAACCGGCTCACATCCTCAAATGTACATGTCTATTGTATATGTTGTTTTTTCATAGCCTTCAGCAATGTACAAATAATGTACATTTTAGGAGGTGGACGATTTTAGAGCCCTATGCCATTTCAACTTCAAAATTTTATAACTAATTCCACAAAGCTCTAAAAAATATGAAGCAACTTGGGTTAGATGCCAATTCCACCTGTATTTCAAGGAAAATTTACTGAAAATTATTTCAAGAAGCTTCGCCTCCCCCAAATTCAGTTTTAGCTATTAGGTGGGCGATTTCTGGACCTGTTACCTAATTATTTCTTGCTGGTTTTCCGCTCTGGCCCTCCAATGCTGACACGGCTCGTTATCATCCATGTCATCCCCTTCCACGCGATTGGACAACCAACTGAATGATGATGGATCACAGCCAATCACAAGCAGACCAAACAAACTTAGATTTCCGTTCCATTTCGTAGATTTCTTTTTTATAATTCTTTGAAGATTGTCATACTAACATCTAATTAGTAGTAGAACTAGAGTATATCAACCAAACTAGGGTCCAAATCTAGGAATCCATATGTACACTCCAGACGAGAGCTTCTTGTCAAGCTTTTGGCTATGGAGTTCAAGCGCCCGTGAAGTCTAGAAGCAGGGCGCAAAAGTTGGGGTGTGCAAAAATAGTGACTTCGTGTCCGTGGATGCGTGTTTTTTCGATTGCAGTATTGCGAGGTGATTCAAGGAAGGTGTTTTGAACCTACATTGGCAGTTTATGGTCACAGGTTATTGAATTGATTAGTTAGGGTTTGAAGGGCGTGACGATGGGGAAGACAGTTTCGATGGCGGTCGCAATAGTGCTTGCGGTGGTGTTTTGCGGTTTTGGATCCGCATCTGCATTGTATGGACCATCTTCGGATGTGGTTCAATTGACCTCGTCCAATTTTAAGAATAAGGTTTGTAAGATTTTTCTTTGTCCCCGATTGGTTTGTATTTTAGCGAGGATGTAAACCTAGTTTAAGTTCTGAGAGCGGGCATATTTGATCACGTCTGGGTTTGAAGCATAATATGTGACAATTTTTGAATATACAGCAATCGCCGACATTGGGGGATTGTTGTTTAACGTAATTGCACTGTGAGCTAGAATTTATCATATTTTGAAGTCTTCGTTTTAAGATCTTGCATATCAATTTTTTCACATGGAGTCGAGGAACTGATAGCTTGTCCTTTCTGAAGGACTGTTGAAACCGTTTCATGGTATAACAAGGTCAGATCAAGGTTTGTAACTTCCGAGCATTGGGATTGGATTTGGTTCGACAGGTGCTTGGAGCAGAAGGATTAGTATTCGTGGAGTTTTACGCTAACTGGTGTGGACATTGTAAGAACTTGGTACCCGCATGGGAGAAAGCGGCCACTTCTCTGAAGGGCATTGTCACAGTCGCTGCAGTAGACGCGGATACTCACAAGGATTTGGCACAGGTAATCGCAGTGGGCATCTGAGCAGGACATGCTATTTTACAGCTGAGCGATCAGATCAGATCAGATCGTTATATTTGATTTATTCATTTAGGAAGGAAAAAAGGAATGGGTGAACGTCCAGTTGATTAGCAGATACAATGTGCTTTAATCGCAATATTACCTGAGCTACGGGCATCTACCTGAATTCTAGTATTGTGAATTAATTGTCTGGCTCATTCGTTGTTCTCTTTCGGGTGGTGTGCAAGGAGTTGGTCTTGCTGGCATTGTCCTTTTTGCGCTCTTCAGAAATCCATTTTGAAAGTGATTTTCAAAAAGAGAGGAGAGGGGTTTTGAACGTATCAGGCTGAAATTGACCAAAACCTCATCTCATTGGGTGTACAGCAATATGGGATTCAAGGTTTTCCAACTATCAAGGTCTTCGGGCTGGGAAAATCACCAGTTGATTATCAGGGTGCACGAGAAGCTAAACCCATTGTGGATTATGCTCTTCAGCAGGTATTTATCAGTCAACCTTTGGCATTATCTGCTGCACTTCAGTTAATCTTAAACATTTTTAAAGGCACACATTTTCCGTTCGCAGCAATTGTGTTGAGAAACTGTGACGTTTCTCATCCTGTTTGGGGTGCAAAGAACAGGTGAAGACACTTGCCTTGGACCGATTGAATGGCAAATCTGGCTCAAAGAAGTCGAGCTCTAAGAAAGATAAAGACTCAAGCGGACCCAGTGCCTCTGTGGAACTGAAATCGAGCAACTTTGACAAGCTGGTTCTCGAAAGCGACGACACATGGCTCATTGAGTTTTACGCTCCTTGGTTAGTCTCTCATCAGCCTCGTGACCTTGTATCACATTGATTGTTATTTTCTTGAGTGTTCAATGCTGTGCCGTGCTCATGTTTTTTTCGTTTTTGAGCAGGTGCGGACATTGTAAAAACCTGGCCCCAGAGTGGAAGATTGCAGCCAAGAACCTGAAGGGCAAAATGAAACTGGGGCAAGTGGATTGCGAATCATACAAGGTATATCTTGGCCTGTGTGCATTCATAGTTGTGCAATCCTGGGTGTGACCACAGTTGTCCCAGTTGCACCATCGGGGACTAGTTCAGTAGTTTCTTAATGAGGTGGTGTCTTGATGATGAGGCTTTGAATCTGAGACTAGGAGATTGTTTGTGAAGGACTGTACAAGGAGGTGCTTGGTCAAAGAGATATTTTTCTTTTGTCTATTGCATTTCCTCTTCAGTATTGATAGTAATTACTTTCAACGAATTAGGGAATTTCCAGAATTTTTTTCCATGTACATGTAAGTTTTTTGCTCTCATAATTAATTTGCTTGTTGGTAGCTGTCATTTCAACTCGTAATGGCTGGACTGTCCCCTCTGTTCAACTCTATTTTATCTTCTATTTTCATCTTCAAAATATAATAGTATATAAGAGTAGCTTTTGTGGAATATGATCGCAGGATTTAGCACAGAAGTATGGAGTCCAAGGCTTCCCAACCATTATGCTTTTTGGATCCGATAAGGCGAACCCAAAGATGTACGAAGGTCCAAGAACGGCTGGTGCTATTGAGTCCTATGCTCTCTCTGAACTCGAACTTAATGTGGAAGCTCCTGAGGTCGTGGAGCTGCTGGGACAGGTACTTTACCACAACCTACATTCAGCAGCCCGTGACTGTCTTGCGATGCATTCACCCACCTCCATATTTAAAATACAGCAAGTTTTGCTTCAATCGTACTAAAATGAGTATTATAACGTTTAACTGCAGGATGTGCTGGACAAAGAGTGTGGGTCTGCTGCGATCTGTTTTGTTTCATTTTTACCTGATATTCTGGACTCTAAAGCTGAAGGTCGCAACAAGTACCTCACAACATTGAAGAATGTTGCAGAGAAGTACAAAAGAAGTGCTTACAGGCAAGTCACGGAAAATTTCTATGTAGCCATTATGTTATCGCAATAACTGTCCTCACTCTTAGACAACAGATAATGTGTGGGACTGGACTGTTCGTTCCTTCTGTGCCCAAGGTGCTGACTAGTATGAATATGCGTGCAGGTATGTATGGACTGCTGCAGGCAAGCAGCCAGATCTTGAGAAAGCTGTTGGTGTTGGTGGATTTGGGTATCCAGCTATGGTAGCGCTAAATGTGAAGAAGGCTGTCTATGCCCCTCTTCGTGGTGCTTTTGAGCAGGACTCTGTCACGTAAGTAATAGCTGTGAGACTTTTACTGCTTCCTTGAAAGTATCAAATATGTTTGAAAAATATTATACTCGCAAAAGCCCGGTCTTCAAATTTGCTCGAAAACCTTCAATGAACCTTCAATGGTGTTGCTGGATGCAGGAAATTTGTTGCTGAGGCAGGGAAAGGGGGCAGGGGTAATTTTCCTCTGCAATCAATGCCACCAATTGTGTCAACAGAACCTTGGGACGGGAAGGACGGGAGTCTCCTTGAGGAGGATGAGTTTTCTCTAGATGAGCTGATGGGAGACGATGAAATCAAGCAAGACGAGCTTTAGGAACAATTCGTCTGCAGAAGGCGTCACTCCAGTTGACTTAGGTAAACCAGCAATGAATTTTCCCATCGGATGGCTATCTAATTGCTGTAGCTAGACACTCTATCCAGATTTGGAGTCCAGTTTTGGCCCAGGAAATGAAAACTTTGCAGTTGGTTTCTTTGTGTAAGATCAATGGCCCAAGAGTCCTGGATATGGATTTCTATGTGCCTCATCTACATTTGTGAATTCATTCCAGACTAGGGGAGGGAGATTGTGTTGAATGATTAGACCTTGATGATCATAAGTCTTTGTGGTTGAGCCCCCGTTTGACGATATTTTGTTTCTTTGAGAACAATTCCTCGGTTGCACATACGGGAGTGAATCATTCATGTTATCATGAGTAAAGTTTACTCATGAAGGAAGGAAGAAGCGAATTCTAAGGAATCATTTGCTTGAACATTTGAGTCATGCCATTTGGATATGACTTTGATAGTTGTAGAATTTTTTTAATATGATTATCTAATATTGTGCTCAAGAGATTATGAGGGTCTAGAAAGAGGGACAACATTATGAGATATAACACTTTTTTTACTATTCAATGGAATGGTCATAAATTTGCTTTGAAAATCAAACTTGACATCATATGTGTCACTAAATAGTGTTAGTTGTTGTACCATGAAGTGTTTGATTGACAATTAGCATGGGTAACATATTTGGGAAGGTCCATCATTACACTAATAATGATATTTAGTGTTACCACATTGATTGATTGAAAAAAATTGAAAGTTTCTATATTTGATGAATATTTTATCAAAAGTATAGATATCAATATTATTCAAAGAGAAGGTTCTCTATAATTAATAGTTGATAAATATATTCATTAAGAATTTATTTTTTTAACATTTTAAATGAATTAGTGTAGGTAACACTCAAATATCATTAATAGTGTAGAAATGCTAAATATCATTTCTTGTGTAGTAGTAGTGACAATAGATTTTGTTTGAATTTTACAATAATACTATGAAATCTATAGAATAGGAAGAAATATGTATTTTCTATAGGATTTGTGTTTGTTTCTTTTAAATGCATTGTAACAAACTTCCACTCTTCCTTTACTTGTGAAATGAACTAATTGTTGTTAGTAAAATAATTTATAATCAACCCTCCATTCCATATTTATGTTTCTTTTGAAGTAGTTGTCATTGCAATCGATATGGGATATCAACTTAATACAAGTTGTCAATACTAGTATTGTATATCCCATATCAATCCTCATGTTCAAACATCATAATGTATTGATAATCTATATACAATATCTGTATGTATTCTATATCAATATTAGATAATCATAAGTATCTGAATTATATTTGTTTTTGAAGATCAACAATAGGAGAGGGATGTTCAATTCTGTTTAAAGAATCAATTGCAAATTGATAGCAATAGTTCAAACTTCAAAGCTGTTGGTTTTCCAAAAAAATTAAATCAACAACTACATATTTCTAAGGGGGGTCCATTCTCTCCCCTGATTGACGATTGTACATTGAAGATGCATACATCTTTCTAGTGTGATTGCAAAAAAGACTAAATGATTTTGGTAGGGTTTTTTTAAATTGGTTTTGTCTTCTACTATAACTTTTGAATTTAAAATCCAATGCTAAAAAAAAAACCCTATTTCTAGATGTTTTGATAATAATTGTATCCCTTATTTTTTAATTTTTTTTTATAAATCATTTTATATTTAAAATTCAATTTCTTGAATTTGTCACACTTTCAAGGGGGTTTAGTATTGAGAAGTATCCAAATTTAATGATGTAGAGCTAAAATTTTGGTGGTCTATTTCCACACTAGTGGGGCATGGAAGGGGGCATGTTTTATATGAAGGGCATAAAAAAATACGTTATTTTATGTCCTCCATGTTTGAGCAAATAGGTGAAAAAGGGGGCTCCGTGGTGTGCACACTTTTGAACATTGAAGGTGGTTTCAAGTTCATTTTTTCATAAAATCTCATCACCATCAAGTCCTTACAAATGACCATTATTTAGATTTTTTTTATTTCACTATAATTGATTTTTCTAAAAATCAAAACATTGAAATATGCCTTTTATGGAACATTTAGAATAGGGTTATTTCAACGTTTTGATTTTTAATAAATTAATAATAGAAAAATAAAAAGAATAAAAAATAGTCCATTTGTGGGACTTGATGGTGATGAAATTTCACCAAAAAAATGAACTTGAAACCACCTTCAATGTTCAAAAGTGTGCACGCCACGGAGTCCCCTTTTTTGCCTATTTGCATGGACGACATAAAATAATGTATTTTTTTGATGCCCTTCATATGGAATATACCCCACTAGTGTGGAAATAGACCTCCAAAATTTTAGTTCTACATCATTAAATTTGGGTACTCTCCAATACTAAAAAAGAAAAAAAAGGTGAAAAATTTGAGAAATTGAATTTTAAATATAAAATGATTTTAAATTTCTTTTGAAAAATAAGGGATACAATTACAATCTAAACATCTAGAAATAGATTTTCTATTTTGGCATTGGGTTTAAAAACTAGTGGAGAACTAGGGGAAGAGCATGCAATGGCATGGTGCAAAATTAGAATTGTTTAGATTGGTGCCAATTTTCAATTATTCATTTTCTTTAGAATTATTGATTGCCATGCTTGATTTGACAATTATAGCTATAAGCAATTCACCATGACAAAAGGTGGCATGTATATCTATATAAGGCTTGCATTTTTAGTTGTTCATTAATGTTTGCAAATGCCTTGATCATATTGCACTTAGTTTCTTTTTTTGTCTTTGAGTTCAAAAGACTAAACTCTAATTAGGGGATTCTTTTTTGGATTTTTATTTTACTTAATATATTCAATTTTATTTTGAAGGGTCATTTTTTGAACTAAAAAAATAGTTTTTGAAATCAGACATATTTTTACTCCTTAAACTATAGGTTATGTTATGTTTAATCATGTGTCAAATCCATTCTAACTCCTTACTATCCGGCTCTATCAATCTAATCATGAGAGAGTCGCTGCAGTCGCTATTGCTCATTGAATCACGTTGCAGAAATAAACTGCACTTAAGCTTAATTGTACGTGTCGTACTTCAGTGGTCCCGATTGTACGTACGTAGAACTTGGCATTTTGATTCTTCTCAGGGTCAAATGAAATCGGATATCTCAAACACTTGCTCGCGAAAATTAAATAGTGTTTTAGGTTTTGCTTAAAGGTTTAGTTACCAGATGAAGGTATCGATCAGTAGGCCGGTATAGCAGATAATTTCTGTTCTCTCTCTCTGATTTCAAGAGTGGTGACGTACTGCTGGTGACGTACACTGTCTCAGGAATGACCTTCAATACATCTCTAACAATAATTTCGAGCCAAGGAAGATAAAATTCCACTACGCTACGAGATAGACACATGGTCCACAAAGTCCAATCACGAAAATGACTTTGGAAGAAAGTAACCCGCACCAAATCTAATTAATTGGTCATGTGGATCTTCTTGGAACATGGAACTGCAGTTAATTAATTTCCTGTTCTACATAATTATATACAGTAAGTCATGTTTCCGTGTTATAATAACCAGTTTCCTTCACACCCCACTTTTTCAAGACAAGGCTAAAAGCTACATATATCGACCCTGACTACTGTCCCCGCGCCGAAAGAAACTGATGAAGTTGATCCGTCCGTGCATATATGCGAACTGAACTGAACTGAAGAACATCATCGATCACTCCTTGCATGTGTTTCCGGACTACTGTAGCTAGCTAGCTAGACATGGATCGGAGATCGACGACCGTGGTATCTATCCATTTGGCCATTGCGACAAGCTCGCATCAAGCATCCTCCACCTTTCATCATTTAGTTGATTGACATGCAGTAGGATAAGAGTGGTTTCAGGACTGCAGCTTCGAAAACAAGGCCGCGTTCCCAACTCGATCGACGGAAACGTACAGCCTTTGGGAAGTTCGAGGGCCCAACAATTAAGATATGAGACCAGTCTGCTGCATGTCCAGATCAACGCACCAGGCCAGGCAAGCCGCTCGCATTGTTGATGGCGTCGTCCCTATCGATGCCCTTGTTTTCTGTGCGCTTTTTATCTTCTTCTGTAATCAACAGAATCTTCAATCTTTTTTTTCTTCTCACGTACTACTCACCTGCTCAGAGAAGCTAGCTAGCTAGCTTTCTCTCGATCATCAGTCAGTCATCGTCGACCTCGTTAAGCGTAGCGTAGGTTTTGGTGATGAAGCTTTTTTCGTGCGGTGGAGGAAACGCGGTGGAGGAAACCCCGGGGGGGGGCATCTCACAATGCCAGTACATGTGCTTTTCTCCATTTTTCTAATGTACTGTACAGTACAACAAGGGAACAAACTTTTTTTTATTATGGAGATGGGCAATTTCTCGTTGAAATGGCGAAATTTCGCAACTTCGGCAGTTCTTACAGTTTAGACCAGGCGGTCTGAAATGTACAACAGTCCTAGAGTTCTCTAATCTATAATTCAGACCGCGGGGTCTGAAATCCACACTAGATGTGACTTTTTACGGTTCAAGTGGGTGGTTTGAAAATGGCACATGGAATATTGCCATTTTAATGAAATTTCCCATGTAGGTTCTAGGAACATAATAGGAAAGAAGACATTGATTGAAAATGGCACATGGAATATTGCCATTTTAATGAAATTTCCCATGTAGGTTCTAGGAACATAATAGGAAAGAAGACATTGATTGAAAATGGCACATGGAATATTGCCATTTTGATGAAATTCCCCATGTAGGTTTTAGGAACATAATAGGAAAGAAGACATTGAGACTTGAGAGGAATTGAATGGTATAATTTTTATATCAATCATAATAGTTTTAGGCACTCAAAAGTCATTTTTAAAACTTATAATACAAAGAAGTTTTCAAACAAGAGGGCATCACTCTTACCTCCCAAGGCTTTTTTTGAATTATTAAATTTTATTACTTCTTAATTACTCCTATGAAAAGAAACTTCTAATAATGTCAAGGATTAAACTTCATGATTACCTCAATTATTCATGCCTTACTGACTTAGGATTCTTAATTGTTGGTGCTAGCTTTCGACGTGGTAGAATTAGATTTTTGTAGAAGTTTTCACTTTCAATATTTTAATGGTCTTTTTGTCATTATGCTCTCAATGTTAAAGATGTCACAATGTGATGTGTTTTGGATTTCATCATCTTTTATTTGTCACATGTTTGGATGTTCCAAATTTATGATACACTTCATGAAATGCTACATATATATGGTTTAAACTTTAGAGTTAGATTGGTGCATTTCTATTGCCCAACTACTTGAAACATCCATCTTGTACACAGTTGTGACTTGTGAAAGCCATGAAATGCCATATTCAAATAAATTTAGACAATTCAAAGTTCAAAAATAATAATTTAACAAAATAGTTTGAAAATATACACAAAATATTAAGAGATATCATGATTTTTTTATTTTTGCGTGTATTGTTTATATTATATGCAAATCACATTGAGATCTATGCAAAACATTAAGAGGTTTATGTCCTTTAGCATTGGGAGGTCTCCCGATGTTTTGCACACATAGTCCATAATTGCATCGATAGTCTAGATTTAGTTAAATATGACATTATTTATAAGAAATCTCAACCCTAGCTCTTAATTGTAAAAGCTCTTAATAAAAAAAATTTAACATTATGATAAATTAAAAAATTTGAAGTATTTAGCTTTTTGCTCTTCTCAAAACAACCTCCCCTACATATCATACAAAAGTTGCCACCTTGGGCAATAACGTCAAAAGGAACATGAAATGATTTTTACAAAGTGATGTTGTAGGCCAATTGCCATTATGTTTTTAGAACAATCGTAGTGCAATCCATGCTTCACTCCTCGATAACGCCTTATTCAACATGTTTGACATCGTCAATGATGTCATGAAAGAAAATGATTCCTCCATTGTCAAGGGGTTGAGTAATTGCATGAGCTCTTGCATGGTTGCAAAAGATCTCACATTACGATAGTAGGTCTATAAATCACCCACCTAAGAGATGGAATTGAATTTTAGAGAGGTGAAGCTTCTTGATACATTTTTCAGTAAATTTCAAGAAGTGGGCGATTTTAGAGCTTGTGCGTTTTTAGAACCTCCTACCTTGTAAGAAAAATGAGCCCTGTAGATGGCTACTGTTTCCAAACAACATAGAACAACGATGCCAAAAAAAATCCAAAAAACAAACAATCAACCCTTTAGTTAATTGCAACTTTGCAAGACATGAATTGGATGGGATAGTTATCTTAAATATTGTGTATTTGGAAGATCTTGTGTATTTGAGCCTCGTTTTCAAGAACTCTTAGCACTATGGGAAGTCAAAGAAGATTTAGTCCACAAGTAAAGTACTACATGTCTCAAGACAATGCGTCATCTGGTGTGAGTTGCATGAGACAATTTTGCCCGAGACTTTCAAATGTTTGAAATTTGAAGAAGTTTTTTGAAGATCTTTCATTTTTATAAATTTATTCTTCAATACATATTCCTAGTGTGAACCGCAAGAATTCTCAAGAAAAAAAGTTGGTTATACCATAATTATGTCTTCAAAGTCTCCCATGTGTATATGGTCATTTATCAACAATTTGAATCCCCAAAATAAACATTGGCACTAAAGATAACTGAAAAATTTGAACAATAGTGTAGATGAATACAAAACACACAAATAAAAATGCATTTTGTCATCCATCAATTTTTTAAGAGATTCTTGTGTTATTTTTTGAACATTTGCACAATATAGATTCTAAAGACTTTGCTTTGTTTATATTCTATAATTCAAAGGAAATTGGGAGGTATGGTGTCAAAAAATAACTTTTCAATTCAAAAAATGATCTATCAAAAACAACTTGAATAAAAAATTAAAATTAAAATCTTCAAAAATCACAATGATTAGAATTAATACATTGAACTTACTAGAAGAAATAAATTCTTATGAAAATCACAAATATTCAATATACAATCAATTTTAAAAGGAATTTTAATTTTTGGCTTCAAATTTTATTGAAAAATATTAGTTTGTGGACTAGTTGATCTAACAACATTTATATGATTTATGCATCATGTTTTTTAATTATTGTTTGAAAGTCGTCATTAAATTATTACTCTAAATTGCATTTTATAGTACATCTTCACGATTTTTGGAAATTTGGACTATTTTCTGGTCAGTAAGGGTTTACCCCTTTATAATCTCTTAGAATATGCATAATTAGAATATGAAATTTTACAATATAATCCTTAAAGTAGAGAGTAGATTTAAAAGGTCAATTTTTAAAAAAATCTTTAATTTACTTTTATTCATCACTTTCCCCAAAAGGATCAATTTGAACTTTTGAAGGCATTTGCGCTTCAAATCACAAAGGAACATTAGGGGTTAAAGTTATTTTGGGGTATTGAAGATTAATTGATGTTCATTATTGAAGGACCATGAAGCAAACTGACGATAGTCAAAACAACCATTTTAGGGGTACCCTCTTGTAGTTGTTTATTTCAAGTAGTCTATTCTTGTTTGACATTGAAACTATATACAAGGGCATATTTCTTTGATGAAAAAACTAATTCCCTCTCCACAACTTCAAGGTATTCACCATAGACATATTCACACTTCTTTTTACAATTTACTCCTACTTATCAATTGAATATGCTATAGCCCACTTAAAATTCCCCAAAGTCCAAAGTGGTCTCCTTAGTCATTTAGGGATCAAATATCATCAAATTATCATAGTATTGCCCAAAAATTAATCTATGTCATTCATGGATATCCTAAATAAAATACGATTTCTGTTTATGAAAAAGACTTGTGTTTCTTTTGTATTTACAAAAGCCACAAGTGTCTTTTTCATAAATAAAAAGAGTATAAAAGTAGCCTTCTTAGCTAGTAGCTATAATAATAAGTAATGTACCCAAATTCAATTTCCTTTTAGTTTTTCCAAAAACTAGAATAAACTTTTCCACCCTTAATGTTGCGTCTCCCGGATTGCTGCACTATAGTAGAACTTCTCTCTAAATTAATAGCCTTGGGATTGGGCTCAAGTCCCCATACTCAAAAATCTCAAAGAACTTCTCTGATGTGTACATCAAGGATTGGACCTAGTGTAGGACCAAACAATCATCATTTAGAGAGGTCATTGCTTTTGAAAAGTTCACTTTAGAAAGATTCTACTGTATCATAATTCTTGCATTTGTGTTGGGTTGTCATAATGGAATAATTTACCTCCACACAGTTGGAAAGGACATTGCAAAAGTGAGTCGGTTTTGCTACAGTCTCAGGAGGCCTCTCCCTTAACCCATAAATAACATTGAGGAATGTCAAAGAATGCAGGATAGAAGTGCAACTATTCATCCTCCAAATTTTGTGTGAAAAGGGAAGGTCATTTATAGTAGTTTGACTTCCAATGAGCGCTTTTGCATTATTTTAAGCCAACAATTCACACGGTTGCCAAAACATGATTTCCACGGTGACCGGCTCGTCGTTCAAGGGTTAACTTCCTATTCACCGCATGCGCGCAGCTTGCGCATCACGCAGCTAACTGATAAACTTCAGCTGTGTTGCATGGAGAGTGCACCTGTCTACTGTATCGTGGCCCAGGCAAGGATCTTCGGTGCTCAATTACGGGGTGAAGTAATTCAGAGTACGAGGTTTGGTAGCATTAGATTTGAGGATGATCGAGCGTTTTGCAGCATAATTTCTAGCATGCTAGTGAGTTCGATCGATGTGGTGAGCATCGATGCGAGTTCTGCAAAGCAAGACATTCTGGACAATTATTGCTCATTGAGTGATTATCGAATGTTTGGGTGTTGACAAATCTGTGTTGTATCTGAATATCGCGTCTGCCCACGAGTGGAATCTATATATTGTTGTCGATCGGTTAGTGGAAGCTAGCAACTAATTCCGAAGCTAGTTAGGTCCGAGTGCATGCATGTCCGACTCCCGAATTAGACCTTCAAATTTTGCGTTTGTTCACCGACAGAATCTAACTAGCCAGTATGTGTATTGATCATGCAGAGGAAAGCTGGATTGTATGAGGAGGAATCTCAATCGATAGAAAGAAATTTGGGTTAATTGCAATTGGATCATCGTCGCCGGCGTGGTCGAGACTTGGAAGCACCATGTCTGTGATTAGCGCCAACGGTACCGCACACACGAACCCCAACAGCGCCTGCAAGCGCGCCTTAGGCGATCGCTCCGACGCCATGAACGGCGCCACGCCCGTGGTGAAAATTTTCCCCGACCCCGTGCAACTCCTGGCCAATGCCTCCTCGCAGCAGCTAGGGCAGCACGGCGGGGTGAACCCCTCCATCGAAGCTTCTTCCACGTTCGCCATCATGGACACCCAAACGCTGAACAAGATGTTCGCGGGCGAGCTCGGCCACGAGGAAGGGCTCTACACCTACAGTCGCCACTTCAACCCGACTGTTCTCAGTTTGGGTCGTAAGATGGCCGCGATGGAGGACACGGAAGCCGCTTACTGCACCGCCAGCGGCATGTCCGCCATAACTGCCGTCGTGCTCCAGCTCTGTTCCAGCGGCGACCACATCGTGGCGTCGAATCGTATCTACGGGGGGACACTAGCCCTTTTCGAGCATTTCTTGCCGCGCACTTGCAACATCCGGACGACGTTCGTGGACGTGGACGATACGGAAGCCGTCACCGCGGCCATCCGTCCGAATTCCAAGATTCTCTACTTCGAGTCGATCTCTAATCCACGTCTAGCCGTCGCGAACATCCCCGCACTTTCGAATTTAGCGCACAGCAAGGGACTCACCGCCGTCGTGGACAACACATTTGCGCCACTGCTGCTCTCGCCTGCGCGTTTGGGCGCGGACGTGGTCGTGCACAGCTTGTCGAAGTATATTAGCGGCGCGGGGGACATCATCGCTGGCGCCGTGTGCGGCTCCGCGGATCTCATCAGCGCCATGATGGACTTCCACCACGGCGCGCTCATGCTCTTGGGCCCGACCATGGACCCCCACGTCGCCTTCCAGATCGGACTGCGCATCCCGCACTTGGCCATCCGGATGAAAGAGTTTGGTACGCGCGCGCTTTTGTTTGCGAAGCGGTTGAAGAAGCTGGGGTTGAAGGCCATCTATCCGGGACTGGAGGACCATCCCCATTTCACGCTCATGACGAAGCTTCTTAACGAGGGGTACGGCTACGGAGGCATGATGTGCTTGGATTTGGACACCCAGGAGAGAGCGCAAGAGTTCATGCGATACTCGCAAAACGTGACCCACTTCGGGTGGATGGCGGTGAGCTTGGGTTATCACGACACGCTCATGTCGTGCTCGGCATCCAGCACGAGCTCGGGATTGTCAGAGGAGGAGAAAGCGGTGGCGGGAATCTCACCCGGGCTGGTGAGGATGTCCATCGGGTTCACGGGCTCCACGGAGCAGCGGTGGGCGCAGCTGCTGGAGGCGCTCGTCACTCTCAAATTGGTGAATCCGAGTTCTGTAGCCACTGGGCGCTAGCTGTGTGAGCTCCGTTGCGGAATCCATGAATTCTTAAGGTAATCCTCGATCGAGATCAATCATCTCACGACCAAGTCTCTAAGTCTATTCACTACCATTGTCTTTGTTGATGTGATTCATGGAGTAGAGACTTCCCCAGCTTTATCGAAATGGTCTCCAAATGGTCGCCCTCCTACCCAGATAGTGAGTTCATTCGCCATAGCTTGTCACTCAAACTCTTTCAACCCTTCCCACTACTGCAATGCATTAGAAGACTGCAATGCATTAGAAGAAATCGTTGGCAGTTTGGTCCCCGATTCTATGCAATTCCCAAAGTTACGTCAATTTTATTGTAACGGTGGACATTCATGAGGTTGGCACTTGTCAAGGTGGGAGTTTTGAAACCATAATCCTCTTTTCCAAACTTGATCAATACTAGCCTTAATATATATATACTGTATATGCAATAGTGAATCCAGGAACTACGAGTCTTTTGTTTTGCGGTCAAATGACTGATATTTCTTCGAGCAAACCCGTGAATTCTAAGGTCATAATTCAAGATGATTGATCATGAAGACCTTGAATTTTGTAATTCGTTTGGGAACCTCCAGTTGTAAATTGTGTGCACTTACTTACTGGTGTTCAATATCGGTGTCATACAGATAAGGTAGTAGTGGCAAGGGTGGTTCGGAGTTTTCTACCGCGGAATGACTCTCAGTCGAGAGAATGGATGGTCCGAATGCATGCACTGACGAAATTGATGGAGAGACCTTGGTCGCATGGATCCATGTGATTTTCAAGCTGCCCATTTTCTCACACATGAATCATTCAGCACAAGTTAGAAAAAGTCGAGATAGACATAAGTTATGTGGAGCAGTGGATTAGGAGAGAAAGGAAACCAGCTCAACTTTTCTGATGCTTATGTATTGTAATCTGTGTGAGCATTCAACTCTGATGTTCAATTAATATCTGTTCCAAATCACCGCAAGCGTGCTGGTAAAAGACTTAGAGCATCTATTGTACTGTGGCCTTCTTGGTTTGAGCCTGTCAACTGAATGGGTTTTGGAGGGTGATTGGCTGAGTCAAACTAAGTGGGGGCATTAGACACATTAGTCACAAGTGTCCAAATCTCCTAAAATAATTACTTTCTTTAATTCAAATGGTCCCAAAACTTCCATACCCTTGCATAAAGTCATTAGAGACATTAAACACATTAGTCACACTTTACCAAATGGACCGTAACTTTTGATTGGGTGGTTGGAATGATGCAAAACTTGGTACATGTGTTGAAGGGTGTAGGTGGCACCTATGTAGAAAGTTGTGCAGTCATTGAACGCTTTTGGAATTTTTTACATTTTTTTGAATGATTTAGCTATTTATTTTTAGAAAAATAGGGTTAAACCTTTAGGATCCGACTTCTATCTAGGGTTTGCTTCTTTAGGACTTTGTGCAAGGGTATGGAAGTTTACAATAAGATGATTGATCACATCTTCTTCTTTGTCATTTTCATGAACAACCTTCAATTGTGCCTCCAAAATTTTACTAGAAAGACACAAATATTTTGTAAATTCTTACTAAAAATCTCCTAAAAAGGTCATTACTTAAAATGTTATCTCTAGGACTATACTTAAAACACCCCCTTCTCTTGTAGTGCTTTTCTTCTATGAATTAGAACATCACGAAACAAAGTTTGTGCACCCCTCCTCATTGAGGGCTTTCCAATGATATCAAGAATGTGACCAAGGGATGTATGGTCCATGAGATTTCAATGTAACAAATAAAACAAACATCCGCTAATGGACAATCAAGTGTTCTAAACTATTTCTCAAAACATTTTTCAAACCTTGTTTGTCTAAACAATTAACTTTTATGCTCAATATAAGATGGCAGATTGCTTGTGTTTTACACAATTCCAAAATCTATACCTTAAGTTAACATTACGCTATTTGTTTTGTTTTGTTTATTTTGATTGTTATGGTGAGATTTCCCAAACCATACATCCCCCAATTGCATTCTTGATATTGCCAAAAAACTCTTCATAAAAAGGGGTGCATAGGTTTGATTTTTTGATTTTTTGATTCACAATAGAAAAGATACTTATACAGTTATACCGAGTGTCAAGATCTTCATCCATTTTTGTCAATGAATATTAAAAAAATTTGACTTTTTGAAAATCAAAAGCACCTCTTGAATTTTTAGAATGAAATTGATTTAATAAACTCCAACATGCTACTATCCAACATGCTACTATCCAACATGCTACTATTGATTTGATCACATTTTTCACTTTCATTTGGCCTTGGAAACTATTTGACTTTTCACATCACTATTCCTAAAGTCACATGGTTACTATTACACCAATATCCAAATTGTGTTTGTTTTAAATAATAACACTATTGCTTTTAAACATATTTTATATTTATTTAGCCTCACAACTTTTGAACTTTTCAACCACTACAAACTATTGCTTACTCTCTATACATACTATACATAAGGATAATTATAATTTTTTTCCACTTTGGATTCCACTAGAAAAAAAGTAGTTGGTAACAATGATATTAATTGCTAGGAAAACTAATTCTCTCATTTTTCTTTATTTTGCAATGGATAATTTTGAATATCTCAATCACTAAAGTAATTTGCTAGCTAGAGTCCTTGATCCAAAGTATGGATTCAAAGTTTCAAAATTTGATGATATGAAAGTTTTGTGTTTTTTTTTTGAGGCAAAAAAGAAGCAATGAAGGAGGCCTATTCCCCCTAGCCCCAATTCTAAGGTGGACAAATCTACAATGGATTCCAATCCGATTGCGACCCCTAGATTTATTAAATCCAATTTCACTCTATTACATCTTAATCACTAGAAGAAAAAAGGGGATTCTGCGACTGCAAGTTTTGAGTCACTGTGGACACAAATTACAGTAGTTGCAGTGTAGTTGTTTTCTAGTTGCATTGTAGTTGTTTTCACTAGAAAACAACTAGATCAACATCTTAATCACTAGAAAACTACAACATCAACATCAACATCAACTACAACATCTTAATCACTAGAAAACAACTACAATGCAACTACTGTAATTTGTGTCCACAGTGACTCAAAACTTGCAGTCGCAGAACCCCCTTTTCTCTTCTAGTGAATGTTGTCAAAATCAGTATATTTAGGTTCACATATGGCCAACTTAATTAGCATGAAATTGGAAAAAATAAAGTTGAAATTGGGGTAGAAAGTGGTGATTTCATGAATTCAATGAACACTCCCTTTACAATTTCCACTCATGGTAAAAATTTCATTCAATATTCTACCATATTAGGGGATGCTTTGGAATTGTTATTGCAATGAAGTAAGAAATAAAATTAGCCGCACAAGCATCCAAATGAACCAAAGAATGGACTCCCTTATATACACCAAATGGAAGCTACATAGTTTTGCTTTGACTACCTATAATGAATTTTTTTTTCTTCAAATGAGTTGACCTAAATATATATGGAACATTCTCTAATTAGTTGTACTATTGCTAAATAGAAACAATCTGATAAGTCTAAATATATTAAATATGTGCAACAACCAAAAGACCAACAATAAATCTTCCTACTTTAAGGTATATATACCCCAAATGACACCCTACTATTGGGGCCCAATTATGCCCTCTTTGCATTCTAGTGTAGTTAAAACTATGCATGGAGTTGAATTGGAGTTAAAAGGGGTGGAAATGGGTTAAATAGTCATTGTTTTATAACTTCTAGGAACATCCCCATGTAGTTTAGACACATTGTCAAAGGTGCCTTCAGTATTCTACCATTTGAAGGGATGCTTTTGGATTGTCATTGCAACCATGTAGGGAGTCCAAAGAACCACAATAGAATCTAAATGCACAAAAATGGTCCCCTCTAAGGCAAACAACAATGGGAAGCTATATATTTTTGCTTTGACGACATATACCATATGCTGGAATTAGATTTATTAGGCCCCATATGAAATCATTTCTTTTTTGGTTGAATTTTCATTCATTATCTGAATTTAGAATTTTTGGAAGTTTGTTTTTATAGGGTTTGGAATATTTTATGACTTCAAAATATTTCATGATCTTTAGCAATATTTGTAGCTTTATTAATACTCAAAGCTTTAGTGGTATTTGCAGCTTTAGCTTCTTGATTTTTTTAGGATTAAGATTATTTTCATGAATATTTTCTACAATATTCAATTATAATACATTATAATTTCAGAAATTTTCATTAGATGCCATGTTTAATTATATTTTGAATTATTTTTTAACAAATCTAACCCTAGCATAGGATAATGTGTGTTTTTGTATTGAAAAATGAATTGACCAAATTGTTGTTCTAAAGTAGGAGGCGTGAAATCCACTTGGGCATTTAGAATTGCCCCTATAATTAGCTATGAAATGGACACAAAATGAACCTCTACAGTCGTTGAATGGATCGACAAAAAAAATACCATTTATTGCAAGAGTCCATCATTCTTCTTGCTTTCTTCATTTTTCTTTACAAGTTGCAAGCGAACAGTTTATGGAAGACCTAGGGTCATAAATAGGTGCATGTGACACAACTTGTTTGAAAATTCTTAAGTAATTCAATAATGCTTCAAAAAATATGAAACCACTTGCATTACATTCAACATCTTTTTTTCTTTGTTTGAAAGATGAGCTAAAAATATTCCCATCGAAGGAAACACATGAAAAAGGTAGACTTTAAGCCCTTAGATGCTCGGTTCTTGACCTACCTTGGTGCAACTATTTTTCTAGAAACCAATCAATCTAAATATGTGAAGTGACCAAAGGGTCTACAATGGCTCATCCTACCTTACTACATAGAACAGGGGTTTTAAGGGGACTATACTAATCAATTGACATTACACACTAAATAAACATCTATCTTTGTTGTATGTTAATAGTTACTGAAATGTCTAGGAGTTATACATCATGTTTCAAACATCTACAATTTTCCACAATAAGTCCATCTAATTTTTTGGTCCCCTTAATACCCCTTAATATTAACTTACTAGCGAAGAAAGAACCAAACTATCAAACGAAAGTCTTGAAAGGTTCCCAATTCCCTCCTTCGCAGACACAATTTGGCATTGGGCTGTGGCGTCAAGCACAAGCTTGTTTCAACGTCGCGAAATGCTGCTTCCCGTCTCGTCTTTGGCATTTCTATTTTGATTCACAGACCTCACACAGATTCCTGCGCATTTATTTTTTGGAAGGTGATCATTTGCTCATTCCAAGCGATGCGTATCGAAAGTGGCTATGGCGCCGACGTGGACTTTGCGGAAGAAGTCGTCTAATTAGACTGCGCAGCAGCTCGTGATTGCTTTGCCATGGATGCTGCGGACTCCTGGGACGTGCGCTGCTTGGTCGACAATGTGCAAGGCATGGTGGACGCCTTGACCTGCTTGCGCTGGAAGAAGCAGCAGGTCTGTTCTTTCTTTCTTGCGCGTTTTTTTAATCCATTTTGCGACTCTTTCTTTGTGCTGTTTTCTGTTTCTAGGTTTTTAGGGAGATTGGAAATTTGAATTGTAGTGAATCCTTGTGATTCAGTTTGAGCGGGAAATCTCAAGTACGAGTTTAGAGAGAAGTGCGCTTACTTTGAATTGAGGTTCCGGATCAGCAGACGATTCTGTGCACGGAAGTTGTTCTCTTGCAATGATAGGTTGCTGTTGTCAAAATTTACATTAACTGTTCTGTACAAGTGAGCGACTGATTGAGTCGTAAGTAATGCGAATCCTCACAGGCATGCTGAGATTGTTGTCGGGTATTGGTGTTCGGTTTCATTTTCGTATGAAGTTGGATGGTTCCCTCTATCGTCTGGAGCATACACCTGTTGCGTGTATCTTTCTTCTTTGAGATATTAATTGGGATTTGTGTATATTTGTCGCTCTTCTAGTCTGGTTTCAACTTCTCGGTATGTATAATGAAGTGCTACATGTCTGTAGGATGCTATCTGCGAGCTGTCGGACCATGGCATGGTGATTACGGTGGAAGAGCGAGGGTGCCTGCAGGCGCGGGTATACTTCCGAAAGGAGGTAAGAAAGTCTCTACTATTTCTGTATCGCAAGTTCGCAACATTGGAAATTTTCTTTTTTCTTTATTCAGAGCAGAAGGTCACTCTGTGTATTTTATTTTTTCAACTTTTTTAATTTTTTCAATTTTCAAGCTTCAGATGTGGTCGAAAACCTCGGCATTTGCAATTCTCCAGGATTATTTGTACTTCTTTTATAATTTTCTTATTAGTCCGGTAATGCCCTACTCATATGCGTTTCAAATTAGTATTTCTTTGGTTCTTTAGTAGTCCTGAACAGCAGGATGACAAAATGAAATCGTAGTCGTGAATGGACGGTATCTAATTATCAGCGGGTTATGGCAGCTGTTCCGAGAGTATGTTTATCAGGCGGAAATAAGACCAAAATTTGGAGTCAGTTTAGGCCTCTTGATCGATTCGCTCAACACTTTCACTTCCTCCTCTGGCACCACTGCCCTTGAGCTATGCTATCCGGGTCCTGATATGCAGATGATACTCAAGTAAGATATCAGTTAAATTTGTTCGAATTTTTTGTTTCTTGGATAAGACGCTGCATTATATTCTTCTCAAGGCTCAGCTATTCTTTTATACATTACTACAATTCACGTTGAATTTTTGTTTGTTTGCAATGTCAAGAATGCAATTTATAGGTCATACCATTTACTAAGACGGTTGGATTCTGCAGGCTGGTAGACGCAAATGATTCTTGTATGTATGCAGAAATTCGTACACGTATCCCAGACGTCATCCCTCTTGACTACGTCATTGAAGACGACGCAGGCATTCCAATCTCTTTTGCAGTAAAGGTATCTTTTCACGTGACCATGTGGTGACAAAGTTCTTTTCAACTGAATACTTTGATGGTTAGTTTAAATCACATGTGAGGAGCTCTTGTTAAAAGGAGGAGACGTTGATCTGGCCAGTTGTTCATACTGTCTTGAGTGCGATTTATTATCTCATGCTTTGCGGGTCCTAATGATTGATTATGGCCAGTGTGATAGCCAAATAAATCAGCTTCATAATCACCTCTAATTCTCGCCTCAGACATTGCACATTATTGCTTGCAGTCCGCAGCATTAAAGGAGGCACTAGATGATCTGGAGTGGCCGGGTTCAAGTATTGAAATCGCAGTCTCTCCAGTACCTCCTATGGTCACCTTCAGGGGTGAGGGTCATGGAGATTTACAGGTATGTGGTGGGGATACTCTGTCAATTGACAACATTTAACCTAGCTGTGCCTCCTATTTGAAAAAAGTGTATCGAGCATCGAATTTGATGTGCCTCTTCCGGTGATGTTGTTTAAGCTCTAGTTTTGGTTTAAGCGTAGGAGAATGCTACGGGATTTGAAAGCGGATAAGGTTGTTATTTGCTTCGAAGGTAGTCTGCTGGTTTTGAAATTGGGTGTTCATTTTTTCTTGAGAAGTTGCAGGAATTCCCATTATGCTAGGTTGGTTGTTTCTGCTGAACACACGGCTCCATGAATCATTTCTTCTCTTAAATTTGGGTGGTAACTTGCAGATTGAGTTCCCTTATGACAGGCAACGAGATCTTTTCATAGCTTTCAATTGTAATCGTGAAATATCGCACAGGTCTTTCTAATACCCTAAACCCTGCTATTGACTGATTGCTTTACTCACTTCAATTTGCACAACAGTGTAATAATATGAGGTGCCTATTTGTATTCTGCTTTGTGATGGTTCTGGCTTGTGCAGGTACAAGTACAAGTTCCTGAAAGCGACAACCTCTCAAATTCCAGGCAGCATATTGAGAGATAATCGTGGCAGCAAGTTGACTTTCGGTTCTAATGGCCTTCTCAAAGTGCAGCATCTCATCTCTGTGAAACCTACACTAGCTCCCCACCAACACTATTACGACCCTTCACAAGCCCAGGCCCGAGTTTCCTATATCGAATTCTATGTCCTTCCTGAGGCAGAAGCTGACGACCCATGACGTTTTGTAGATGTAGAGGTTGGTATTCCTGTACATGCGATTTCTCTTGAATTGAGTACTTCCTCCCTAGGTGAAGAAGGCAACAAGAAAGAGTCATAATTATTGGGATCATCTCAATGCAAATATTGGGGTTATAAGTTTTAATATACAGATGTTACATCTTTGTGGTTTCTTTCCACTTTCTGTGAGGTTTGCTTATGACGATATATCTTCCCCAGGTGTTTTTTGTGTATACCCTGCCATATCATATCGTTCCGTGTCCGATCTTTGCAGCACACTACAGCAGTGCATCGTACAATTGGGTCATTTTATAGTGATGAAGGCGAATCTACTCCGTAAATTGCAGCGGTAAGCTTCACGATCTGGGGAGAAGCTTCACGCCCTATTGTCTGGTCTCGTTGAAGCTACCATTCACCCACCTTGCTAACGAGTGGGAAGTTATGTGAAATGGAGGAAAGTTTGCTGAAGAGCTTACAGAAGCGACTTTATTCTTGATTGGCCGTGTACAACTATTGTTTCATGAATTCCATCTTGCCAAGCAAGGAATTTGACGGAAAGGATGAATTACTAGCATGATGGGGAGGTAACATCAACAACACCTCAGCCTTCTAAAGATCACTTGATAAGTAGCATGTGAGACAGATTAATGGTCTTCGAGAGCATACCTTGGATGCGCCATATCGCATCTTGCTGTGTCGTAGCATTTCGTGGCCTATCAACGTGCATGCTCTATAAATTAGCTCAAGCAGGTAGAATGCTTCACTTTCAATTTGCAAGTCTCTTGGCTGCTACGCAACTGTCAGCGCCGGATGAGAGACGATTGGCCACGGAGAGGAAATATACACAGCGCTCAGCCAACTTTCTACTGTGGCCATTCATGCGCTGGGTCCTTGCTGACTCATAGCTCGTGGCATCAACAATCAAATCTCAGTTTATATTTAACACGTGACAACTCTTTCGGGATTAGTTTTTCAAGACCTCGAGTTGCATTGAAGAGATTACAGAGACTGTGCCGCTGCCAGCGTAACATAACAGTTCGAGTAGACCTACCGTCTTCGAGCATCGACTGACAATCCAAATGGAGATGAAAAATCTGACTGGTGAGGCCAGTTACAAGAAAATTGACAAGGTGGAGTCGAATATCCGGAAATCACTAACACGTTGGGGAAAGTTCGGGATGCGCATTCTCTACATGGTGTAGAGTTCGACCAAGAGACAGACTGCAAGTTGTCTCTCCCAAGGCCAGGAGCAAGGAAAAAAGGAACAACGTCCTCATACATTTCCATTATGTCCAGCGAGAAGAAATAAAAGATCCCAAATCTCAGATGAATGTGCCCTAAAAAGAATGTAAACCGCCAAAACTCCTAAAATATGCGATCATCAGTAGCAAACCTGAAAGCTGCTCCTCACTCCAGCCAGTAACTCTACTCACAAATTCAATCTCTTGACGTGTTCAATTGCAATAATCTAAATACAACAGTTCATTAATGCTATCGCATAAGTATGCTAAATTTTGTAGATATTACTGGCACAAGTCAGAAGCATCATGCCAAAAGACAACTGTGAAAAATAAAAAGCTCCAAATTCTCGCCAACTAGCCAAATCCAAGTCGCGTGAACCAAAACAAAATACAGGCCAAAGAATCCAGGAGCGCCTCGATCAAAACAAGCTTCAGACCTGAAATTCCGACAAGAATCGCTAAAAGTATCCCATAAGGAAATAATATTCGACGTTAAATTCCACTTGTCACAGCAGGTCTGCTTATAAGACGATGCAGACCCCTCCTACCATCAAAACTAGCCTCCAAAGCGCTCGAACTCCAAAGCTCGATGCTCACTCTATCGAACCCTAATAACAAGTAATGGGACCCATTTCCCACCCTACCACATCCACACCAGAGAGAATCCATGCCCTCTACAAGTCGTGGACAGTAAGACCAGGGGGCAGAGACTGCTTCAGCTTGTCGGCCTTATCCGTGTCGAAGACGCTCAAGGTGTAGAGGTACTTGGAGCACCTGACTTTGAACTTGACCACATCCTTCGAGCGCTTGATCTTGACGCTCCGGGCGTCCTTGCGCCGGGCCGTGAGGAGGAAGTCCTTGATTTCGTTGATTTGCTTCGCCATAGTGGCTTACCGACCAGCAAACTCCGAGTGGGTGGAAACCGGGCGAAGGCGGCCCGCAACGACAAACAACTCTGCAGCAGCAAAAGAGACTTAGGGTTTGCCCTTCCCTTCTCCTTAATCCCCACCCCGTTCCCCGCGCTCACGTTCCCAAAGTTTCCCAAGTTCCCCCGACCTGCCAATGTCTCCTTTTTCGTTCGCTTCTCGTGCAGTCTGCGTTCGGTTTCGTTAGGGTTTCGTTCACCATGTCGACCTAACTGACGTTGCCCATGCACCAACGACTTCAGTTATTTGTTAACTGCCAGGCTTTGATCGCCCCCACCGTGGACCTGCAATGGCCGAAATGGTGCACGACAATACAATAGGTAAAACCGCATCTTTGAGGACTATAGTAAGGTTCACTTTGTCGACATGTAAATCAAATGAACAAGGTCGAAAATGCCAACATTCGAACCCTGAATTTGCTAAAGAAAAGTATTAGCAATCCGTCAAACGTTGATAAAAGTCCACAGTTCTTCCAAAAGATGCTGAGTAGCTGTGGATGATACCATTGCAATTTTATGCGAAAGGCTGATTTGATCAGATCTCTTGATTTAGAGTGCACTGAATTCAAGCCAACACTTCATTGTCAAACATAATCGAGGCAGAGCAAGTGGTGTCCGACTTCTGCGACGTCCAGTTCACAGCTACATTAAAGGAACAGTCCGAAGTGATACCTGGCGCGTTTCTTACAGACAGAAACTTTTCGATCCCCCAAAAGCTTTGCACTAATATCGAACCCCAGCACACGCAATTTCATAAGAGAAATGACGAGAACCATGACAACTCACCACCTCATCTGTACAGTGGCGGCTCTCTTATCTCTCCATCTTACAAACTTCGGGGCTGCAAATTCCGATGAAATGATCATCGACCCTGTAATTGAACCACCCGTGATACTCCCCGAGCCATTGCCACTTATTCCTATCGGCCCAGTAGTTGCACCGCCCGTGATACTCCACGAGCCATTGCCACTTATTCCCATCGGTCCAGTAGTTGCTCCGCCCGTGATTCTCCCGGAGCCATTGCCAGTACTCCCCATCGGCCCAATAGTAGCGCCGCCCCTGACACAGCCGCAGCCTCTCCCACTGATTCCAGGACCAGGAGGAACGTGGAGCCCCTCCGCGCAACCAAAATTGGAAGACTCATCGGATTCCGTGCCTGATCCCACGCCACTGCAGCAAGCACCACCTGGTAGACTGATTCCACACAAACCCTAGCTCAATCTTCCTAACTTGCGCTTCAATCTGTCCTCTAAACCCTAATTGAAATCAATCCCGCCAATAGATTTTTCTCACATGGTTTCGATGCTCAACAATTGGAACGTGCTCAACAATTTCTAAACCCTAAACAATTCGAAACTGGATGCGCAGTTGTGTTTGATTACAGCGAAGGACCGAACGGACCAGAGCACTGGGGAGAATTGAAGGCCGACTGGGCGATTTGCAAGTCAGGCTCCCAGCAATCGCCGCTCTCCATCACGCCCAGTCTGATTGTCACCGACAGCAGTTTGGGCAACCTCAAGGCTAATTACACTGCAGAGCGCGTGGATGTGACCATTTCCCATAATGGCCTGGATCTGCAGGTGATCGCTTGCTCCTGAATCTGCAATTGAAATCTCCATTTTCCAAAAAATTCTGCGTCCTCTCTCACTCGATTGGGAATTGTTCGGTGGTAAGAAATTGGTTTTCACGAAGGATTTCGGGGGTGGAGATGCACGATGTGTTTGAAGGTATCTGAAATCTTCGGACAAGGTTCGAAAGAGATTCTTTCTCATGACTCATGATCACTGCGATCGTACAAAGGCTCCTTGACGGATTTGTTTAAAGTAGTGCTACGAGCCTTTAAAGGAAGGGTGAAATTCTTTATCCTCACGCTTGTCGTGTATATTAAAATCTGCCCCCTATTTCCGGCCATCAATTTTGTATTTCGAAATTTTTACTACCTCATATATGATTTAGGATTTTAAATATGAATTCAAAATTTGAAAATTTTATCATCTTCAGTAGATAATTTATTCTTGCATTTTCTCCAAGGTAAAAAATTTGGAGCAAAGCTTGAAATTTTTACCCTTCCTAAGAAGGCTTGTACCACTAGTATAGCGGTGTCTCTCTGTATATAACATGTAGAGTTGTAGATCACTGTGACTATGTAGTGACCTTCCCATGAATTATTGGGACAATTTTTGTCACGATGTTGTTTAAAAGTTTTGCAAAATATCTAAGTTAAATTTTATTGAAAATTTTCTTTCCATTTACCAATTGAAATCCTTTTCAATGAACACAACAATATGTAGGATCAACTAAAATTGGGTATATTGAATGGTGACTTTTTTTTATGATTAAATTATATGGTGACCTTGCTATGAATTATTTATTGGGAAAATTCTTTGTATCATGTTGTCTAAAAGTATAGAATTAGGTGCATGCTCAAGGGCCTTTTTGAAAATAAGGTGCCCCAAGCCTAAAGGTTGAATGCACTTTATTTTCAAAAAGATCTAAAGACAGGTCCCTTACACAACGTAAGGCTTGTAGCAGAGAGGAAATGTGTGAAGGATAAGGCTTGTAGTAGAGAGGAAATGTGTGAAGGATAATTATGATTGCCCGCTTGTTTTAAGTAGAAAACCGAAGGTCCTTACAAAACATGGAAATTTATTGAAAATTTTCCTTGCAATTATAATTCTTTTGAATGAATGCAATAATAGGCAGGATCAACTAAAATTGAATTTGTATTGAAAAATATGCCCTAACAAATTTAGATAAAGAAATAGATCACTAATGGAAAAACTTGAGGAAATTGAAATTAGGGCATTGTTCAACACTTGGATGTTGAAATTGGAGCACGGATTTGAAGAATTTATTGATAAAACTTTGGGTCTTTGATCTCACATAACTTTTGTATGTAATATTCAAATGTCATTCCTGAACTTCACCTAAACTTAGTTGCAATTTTGCTATCTTTTTGTGACAAAAAATTGGAAATTATAGTTTAAAAAAAATCAAATGAAATCTACTCAGTAGTAGATGATCCAACACACTATTTTTTTTAGCAACAAATATTGAGCATTGTTGCTACAATTCATAGATTGCCAGTTTTGTTAAATTGAATCAATTCTCAAGTGCCCAAAATTTTGACATTCATTTGAGAAAGCTCTAAGATCTTTGACCGGTATAGATTTATGTGTCAAGTTGTGCACTCTAATAAATGCCAAAAGTTATGGAATTCCACAAATTGAATTGAAATTGAAAATTTTCTTGATTATTGTTTCTATCATCTAATTGTGAAGTGGTAGTACTTTTTATTTCTTGCTGCAGGTGGACGTGCCATCCAGTGCTGGAGTATTAAAAATCTACAACATCACATATCAACCTATATCCTTCCACTTCCACAGGCCAAGTGAACACCGCATATTGAATTACAGGTATACTACATGTTTGCCTACACTAAATACTGAAATTTGGTTGGTTTACCCCAAGAAAGTTACTTTACAAGCCATCAAAGTCATCAGATATTTCTACACATATTTCCATTTTTACACATGGAAGTTCATGAGTCCCAATGACATTAACACCTAATTTTAAAATAGTGCATTCTTGTATAGTAACATTAACCTTTAAAGGATGAAAGTGTGAACTTGGAAATCATCCTTTTTCATTACCGCGTCAATCATTGGCTTAAGAAATAGCAAAAGTACTCATTGGAAGTCAAACTATTGTAGAAGACCTCCCCTTTTCACAACAAAATTCCAAAGATGAATAGTTGCACTTTTGTCCTACTAGAAGGATTCCTTGTCATCCATTGGACGCCAAATGTTTGTGTTGACGTTTAAGGGCTAAATATTTATATATTGTCAAATGTCAAGAAATTAGTGAGGGACAACCTAATTTCACCATTTAGTGTAGGTACCCACGGGGGTAATCTCAACACAAAGAAATGAATTCTTCGGTTTGAACACTAACTATGGCACTTATTGAAATTACTCTAATTATATTGTTTGGAACTTGTATGAAGGAATTATAGTGTGTCTCTCTTTTTCAAGTAGAAAAGAACTCTTGTTGAAATACTAGTAGAGGTAGAGCACTCTTGCTTAAAAATAGAAATATATTCACTTTTAAATTTCATTTGAATAGAGCATCAATGAGTGATAAGTGATAGCAAGGTCATGGATAAATCAAGCATGACATGTTGAAAAGAATGCAATGGATTCACAAAATGACACTTGTTCAATGGCTTCTCTCAGTGGTCTTTTCTTTCTGACATTTTTTTGTGCCTTCCTATAACATTCAAAGTCTTGTTTTTAGGTGTTGATAGTTAGACAATGAATTGATAATGGATGCTCATACCTTAGTGCAAGCATTATTGTTGATGCTCTGCGGTTTAAAACTCACGGAATGGAGTGCCAGTTTTCCTTTGGAGCTTCATTTGGTGCACAAGTCGGAAGATGGCAGGATTGCGGTTGTCGCTTGGCTCTTCGTCCCAGGCTCTAAAAATAATACTTTCCTAGCACAGGTTATTCTTCCTCACTTCAAAACAAGTACTTCCCCTATTTCAAAAGGAATCCATGGTATTCTTACAATTTTCTATTAGAAACCATAGATTTATTTTGAGCCAGAGGGAATACTTAGTAAGTATTAGGATGAACTAGTAAACAACATAAGATGAATATGGGACAAATTTTGAGGATCCTAAGTGATGATTATCAAAGTACTAGTCAATGCTCAATAAGCATAGTAGAGCTGGCAACAAGTAAGGTAATGAGCCCACAGCGGGCCGAATGGGAGGAAATCCAATGTGAACAAAATTATATTAGTGGTTCACATTTCACAACTTGAATGCACACCACCATTACAATTTTGTCCTCACTTCCATTTGTGTCTACAATGGATTCATTTACCTTACTTCAATGTGGACTTTGTTATTCAAGTGCGGGAGTTTGGAAATGGGCTTTAACTTTAAACACTTGGATATCTGCAACAAATCTACCATGTGACAATCTCTTTGGAATTGGAAGCCTTCATTTGTGGAATGCATCTCATTCCACAAAGTATGAAACCTGATAATAAATATTAATCTACATTGGAAATGGTTGGTGGAATTAGTTAAATTGGAGTGTGAGTATCTAAAGCACCCTAATTGTGACTTTCAAGTGTGCAGAGCTCCAAAAACTAGTATTGATGCATGCATGGGAAATTTTGTTAAAAATGACAATATTCCTGATATGACATTTTCTCATTCATTTCTTTCTTTTGTTCTGAAGTCTAGGATTGGTATAGATTTCAAACCACACGGTCTAAACTGAAAAGTGCCAAGTTTGTGAAATACTGCCATTTTAATGAAATTTTGGTTAGATTAAAATTGCCTGAGGTGTGTTCCAGATGGGTGCTTGGAAGAAGTGCCAATCTGGCTTTGAATTCTTGCCATTGATCTATTGTGAAGTTCTAACCCTAACTTTCATTTCATGCTGTATTGGGTTGATTTTGCAGTTCCTTGATGAGCTGCCGACTCACAAGAACCCCTACGAAAGCCTGAAAATCCCTCCCATCAAGTTGCCGCAGTTGGAGCCCAATTATGGCCGTTACCGAGGCTCGCTCACCACCCCGCCGTGCTCGGAAACAGTCATCTGGACCCTCATGTTGTGGAATGTAAGTTCAACCCTAATTTCTTCCTCTGCTGTCGTTTACAATGGAATAGATTGCTTTGTTTATGAGAAATTATTGAACAGGGAACTGTGCGTGTTTAGGGATGACATTTTCCATGAAGAGGTAATGAAATCTTCCATGTTGTTAAACATAGTGTCATTGGTTGGACCTTGTTCAATCGTGCTCCATAATCAGAAGATTATCATGAGCCTCAATTTTGATTCTAATCTGTAAGGCACACCAAGCGTTCGAGAAGAGGAATTACATTATCAGCCGTACCTACTTCTATGATCCTGCTTTCAGTTGTTTCTAATATACTCTTTGTTCCTAATGAGATGTTTGAAGAGATTTTCTTACTTCAAATGAAACCCTAAGAAAAACGTCGTGAAAGATTGGCTACTCCTTGCAAGCATCAACTGAAGTCTGACTGAGAATTCATGGCATGGGGGTTTGGGATGCCAGTTTCCTTCGGTTTCAGACTACCAGCTGCAACAGCTCAAAGCTGCAGTGCCGGTGTGTTCACGTACCCAACCCACTTTCTTAATTATTAGTCTGTTCCTCGTTTGTCTTTGATTTTCCAAGCTTTTCCATGAGAAGCAAAAGCTTGGAGAGAAGGAGTGATGAAGCTTTGCCGTTGGTCTTGCTTTTCCTAGTTTTTTGTCCTTCTCTCCAAGCTTGCTTTTTTCATTGATTTTGATTTCCTTCAATTCCATGGAGTTGGGCATTGGTGCAGAGAAAGAATGCTCGACCTTCATTTCCAAGCAACGGAAGGAAGTTCCGCATCAACCATACACCCAATTGGACAGCGATGGAAAAGGCTTTCAAGGACGTAATAACAAGTCATTGAACTAAAGCTTCGGAACAAACTGCTTCGACATTGAGATTCAGATTTGAATCTGACTTCTCTAAATTTGAAAATAAACAGCTACGGCTCTGTCACTAACATTTTCATCTAAATGCAAAGCTATTTTTGGAGCTGCTAAGCATTACATATTCATTATTTTTTTCAAAAATAATTATGTGAACTGAAGGTTAATAATACCCTTGAGTCTGCAATGTTGTCCCTCTGTCTCAAAATAAATCTGTGGTTTCTCGTGGGGCAACTGTGGGAGTACTACGGATTTATTTTGAGATACAGGGAGTACATTCATTGGTGACTTGATAAAAATGTTGCTAAACCAAAAAAAATCTTAGAATCCAACTTGCTCTATAGTACTATTCAACCACCCAAATGCAATTATGGGCAATTTCATTAAAATGGTGGTATTTCATGTGCCAATTTTAGACCGCTCAATCTAAACTGTATATGTGCTATCTACCTAGGATAGGTATAGATTTTGTAAATCTTCAACTTGTATAGATTTTAGAAATTTAGGATTGGTATAGATTTCAGATTGCGTGGTCTAAACCAAGGAAGTGACAATTAGGATAGGTGTAGATTTTAGACATCTAGGAAAGGTATAGATTTCAAATATCTAAGATGTTTGTACATTTCAGACCGCCCACTCTGAACTACCAAAATTTCCAAAGTAGTAGAATGGTGCCATTTTAACAAAATTGCCCATAATTTCCCCCAAATGCTTTGATTGTAAGGTGACAAAGTCAATAAATCAAGTAATTTTTTAACAACATTTTTGGTACCTCGTAGGACAATCCAAACTTGGATGTGAGAATCTCCCTTAAATGAGCATTATAAAGCTTAAACAAAGGACCACTCAATGAATGATTGAGCTTCTGCCCTCCTCAAGGCACTAGGCAATCTCAAAGCTATATTACAAATTCTTTAACAAGCTTTACAATGCAAAAAACACACATTCAAATTGTGATTTGACATATTAAACTTAACTTGATAGATGCATCTCTCTAAGTTAAAGAGAATGATATATTGTAGTTGACTATTCCAGATGCTACCTCAAGATTACCTGAAAACTAAACACTTTGGATTTGATTTGATGTTGAACCCCTAAAGGACCAGATTGTGGTTTTTAGCTGTATAGAAATTTTGGGCAGTTACCTACAAGCGAAGATTTTCATATTTGGGGCTGAAATTTAATAGAATGTGGGGGCGAGGAAGATCTTTCATATGCACCAAATTTCATGATTTGGAAATACGAGTCAAAAGTTATAGCCTATTATGTTACTTTTTTTCGTAACTGGGCAATTTGGGCAGATCATAAAAAATCACTTTTTTCAGAAACAAAAATTTGGAATTGATTTTCTATAGTTTTATATACACGAGAAGCTTTGAATCATTCCATTTTGATCAATGAGTCAAAAGTTATGAAGATTTTTTGTTTGCAGGCAGTTTTGGATTTCCTACTCTAAAATAAACTTTGAAATCCTTTATCTTACTTAATTTTCAATATTTTTGGACAAAAATAAAATCTTAGGATGTAGATACATTATTACAACATTTCGACCATTGGGATTGGAAATTTTCAATTTCATATTTAAATTGTAAATAATTTAGTATTTTTAATCATTCTCTACTACTACCTACTTACTGTTTTTTTCCTATAAGTTGTACTAGTCCAAATGATCTGAAATTTTTCAAGCATGTGGCCAACTTGTCTAGGAAAACAAATTCAAAGAAGCACCACAATTTAGGTCATTTTTTCATAGAAATGTGAGCTTGTGAAGTGCAGCTGCCTTGCTTTTGCAGGGTCAAAAAAATGATTTTAGTTAATTTGAATGCTTATATCTTGCAATCCACCCAGCGGAAATGTCTGAAATTCTTACCACATATTTTTGATACTATATAATACAAGATCCTACGGTTAGATATGTCAAAAAAAGTTTTTTTTCAAAATTTTCGTACTTGTATTAGAAATGGCAGTTTTGGAGCGTTTTTGGTGAAAGTATAGTGACGGTCCTTTAAGGGTTAAGGTACGAGGTCCTAAAATGGACTATGCTCTAAAATGGACAATCCTCTAATAAGGAGGAATATTTTTCTTTCTTCAACACACTATTTATCAATGTTCAAGTAGTGTACATTTAAAAGATGGTCCATTTTAGTGACTACTACGTTTCAAATTCTAAAATTTGTAACTAATTCTAGAAAGGTCCAAAAAATATAAAATGACTTGGATTTGATGCTAATTACATTTTTCTTTTGATGAAAATTTATTGAAAAATATTTCAAGAGAGTATACCTTCCCTTGAAGTGCAAACATATGATTAAATGTATAGAATGTTCTTCAGAATTAAGAAAATTCATTATAAAATATTATTTGGAAGAATATTTTGGAATTGATATACAAATAAAAGTTGTATATTTTGAGTTTTAGATTCCATACATATGGTTAGATTCACCAATGTTGTCACCAGTATTTTTTTTAGTTTTAAAAAGGAAATTTCAAAATTCCTTCAAAATTCAATTACAAGCAAAACATTATCATTCTTTGAGTGCAATTTGTTGGAATGGATTTGAACTGAGGTTCTCTTAACACGGTGATTTTTTGAAATTTTTATGTTTAAACCTATGACCCCATTTTTTCAAATCTAGTTTTGATCTAGAGTAAATGCAATTTTGGCTTGGTTAACCACTTGACATACTTCCACATTTGTAATTTTAGAAAAATAGGTACTCTAGTAACACCAAATCCAACCATTAGATGACTTTCATCCAAGAAAAGAAAAATAACAAAAAAGAAGAAGTCAATTTCAATATGTTTGTTGTCCAAAAACTAGACATTGGAGCGCTAATGGATTAAAGTTAAATGTTGCAACCTTATATGGACAATTTTGTAGTAGAAGTATTCTTGGGATAATGTATAAGAGTCTAATATTATGAAAATGTTTTTTTCTTGAAAAAGATGCCTTTAACTATGATGAATTGCTTATTTTGAAGGATTTTGGTATTTTCACCTTAGTCAAAATTTTAGAGGAAGTACAATACCAATACCAAGTCTACTAAGAGACTGAATCCAAATGATATAACTAACTAGAATTTTAATATGTCCTCCTTGCATCCAAGGATTTTTTTAATAAGGTAACTAGGCCCATTCTTGACCCCCTTTTTAATCTCAAGTCCTATTTTTGAACCCATTCCCAACCCATTTATAATCCAATTCAAGTGAAGTGCAGCTCGGATTCCTATTTTTTGAAGAACAATTGTGGACAAGTCTTGAGAAACTAATAGATTCCTACTACCCTCTCAATTCAAATATTCATAGAAATTTAAAAAAGATAATGAAGATAATAATTTTCCTTTGGATTTTTCTCCAAATGGCTAATGATAACAAATTAATCAATTATGACTCTTGATAGCAAAAGGAAGACAATTTCTTAAAGGGTCAGGAATGGATCTTAATTATTTTATTTAATATTTTTGAAGGAAAAGCAATTATAAGAAAAGAGAGTACACAAGCAGGCCCTTTGATGACAAATTTTTGTAGAGTGATGATTTTGGAAAAAGAAATTGAAAAGTTTTGAAAAAAGATTCACTAATTGTAAATGATTGAAATTGTTTTGCAACAAGGGTTTAAACCCTGAAGTCCTGAGGCCAGTTTTTTGTCAAAAAACTTTTAAAGCTACCATTTTCAATGCAAACAACAAAACTTTTAAAATTTTGTTTCTTTTGCATATCAAAATATAGGATCTTGCACTATACTAGTATGAAAAATGTTTGGAATCAATTTTAGAAACTTTGACAATATCAATTTTAGAAACTTGGAGTATAAGATATAAGTGATTAAAGTGAAGAAAACAAGTATTTTGCTCCTAGCTTGACTAGGATATAAGGCTTTGAATCTTCTTAATTTTTTAATCTTCTTAATACAAATAATGAATTTACAAAAATTTATGTTGAAAAATTGAGTTGTAAGTTTGGGAAAAAAAATTTATCCCCCCCCCTCCCATCTTCATTCTTTAAAAAATTGTTAAGTTGAAGTTGGTACAAGATAGATGGGCAAACTAAATTGTTGATAGCTCTAAGATGGAATTGAAATACACTAAATCCAATGGTGAGATTTTTCTAGAAAACAAACGACCCCATGTTCAATTTTTTTGTTCAATTGTTAAAATTGAGTACATAAACGAAACTAATAGATTATTTTCTCAAAAATTTGCTAAGATTTTCCTTAAAAAAATAAACTTCATAACTTTCACATCACTTATACAAATGGAATGAACCAAATCTTCTACATTGACAAAAATATTATATATATATCGCTTACTTTCACCTATTTTTTGCTTATTGTAGCATAATTTTTGCTCCCAAGCATCAATTGAAATAAAAATCATATTCCCACAGAGCTAATCAATTTTCCTCCTATCTTGAAAAAAAGTTTCAAACAATCTTGTCTAAAATTAAGATTATAGGTACCTATTCGAGCCTTTAAGAGTTTCCCAAGGGGACTCTTGAGAATTTTAGACATTACATGTGTTTTGGCTCTCGGGGAGGGCTGCGAGTTCCCAACTCGAACCCCCCCCCGAGAACCGCCGAAATCCGCCGTTCCCGGTCTGTGCTGACCTGGCCGAGAGACGGCCAGGTCAGATTTTTCGAAAAAAATTAAAATTAAAATTAAAATTAAACTTTGTTTCTCATTATAAGAACTTAATTTTTTTTTTTTTTTTTTTTTTTTTCAAAAAAAAAAATCTGTCAGTGGCGTTCTTTGACTGCCGAGGGAACAGGGCCGGGAACGGCCCCGAAACGGCCCTTAAAATCCTGAAATCTCATCTAATGATGTAAAATTAGCTTCATCACTACTATACTCAAGTCAAGATGACAAGGTACATTATGTTGGAAAATTGAAATTGAAATTCCACGTTGCATGTAAAGTGAAAACATCCATTCTTGTCCCTATATCCATTCATATACCCTAAATTTCTATTAAACCGTCCCTAGACTTCCATTAAAGTGTTCTTGAAAAGCGTCATTAAACCATCTCCATGCTTAATTGTGATTGATTGATTGTGATTGATTGATTGTAGACATTTTGAAATTTCTCTTTTAGATCCACCCATAGATGATTTGAGTGGTCTAGGAAGTTTTCACTTTTAAAATTCTTAGAAATTACATGACATATCCAAAAAATCTATTCTTTTTTTGAAAATTCATGATTTTCAATTGCTAGTGCTACAAAAATATTACTTCTAGGAAGAGGTACCTCTAACTATGCTGAATTTGTCAGGTTTGGGTGCTCCCACCGTACAGTATGTGAATTCAAACGTTGAGGGTCACACGTGAATCTTGTTACCCAAGTTAAGGCTGAGAAGCTCATTTCCTGTGAAGAAGAAATAATTCTTTTTTAGTACCGGAATACAATGACAAATGCAAAGAAGATAAGAATGCGCCGACATTTAGAATGCCTGATATCCTGGCTGCCGGTCCTTGAGGACATTATTATCATCAGGAGACTGATGAAAAGGTGCCTAAAAAGAATGCACGAGTTAAAGCAATTCTTTTGATATGTCTTTTCAATGCGACGGATCACCCGGCAGGAAAGTTCCGAAAAAAAGGAAAAATGGATAAAAGAGCAAATCTTTTCAGTCTTGTCTTGTCACCATTTTCTGGTTCTAGAAATCAAATTCGGATGAGATGCACACATGTAATTTAATTTGAGAACATTATTCAGCAACGCCTGATGCTTCCTATATGTTTGGCTGTCAATACCAAGACGGGGGAATATTTTGCCATTGTTAGATGTTCAAAAATTCAACCGACAAGGTTAAAGAAATGACATTGACGGAGAAGTTGACCCTACAAACAAGACCAACAAGAGGTTTGAGAATCAAAGACCAACAAGACGGAGGCGTGAGAAAAGAATCGGGCCAAGCAGTCACATAAAACGAGGAACAAACAGAGGAACAGTGACAGTCTAACTTAATTGTAGCCCACATCAGATTAAATTATTTGTTCAGATTAAACGATTGATTGGACTTAAAAAAACTCCCGAGCTTCATAGTTGAATAACGTAGTGTTGATGTCGAATTCCTACACAAACTTCGAAGTAAAAGGATATGCAGTCAACTTCCTTTCATTACATCTCATGAGTTTAAGCTCTGAGCAATATGAGTGTACTCATTGCAAATTTCAGCACATCTAGTGCAGAATTTTGAGCAAACTCGGCAATATTTGAACATCAATTTCAGCTACACTCGTTTACGACGTTATCACACTACAACAACATCAGGTAACACCACGTCTACCCAGCGTAGTCCTCATGGCAAGAAGAATAAATAAAAAGTTTTTCCTTTTCAGCGACCATTTCATGCACTATTAAGTAATAGTGCCAGAGAGAAGAACACTTGCTTCTTCACTTCCATGAAATTTTTCATATACCAGATAAGCCCCGAATGAAAAATGGGTTCTTCAACCTTGCAGCTCTTCTAGTATGATATTTACTTGCTCTAATAAGACCAACGACAAGTTTCCACTTCATTGGAAAGCCTCTACCAATAGGTGAGATAACGACTGCGTACCTTGTTTATGATCAAATTTTCCCTACAGGCAACCGTGATGATCACCTTCCTAAGCAAAGTGGCGAACCCGATTTCCCTATTGTTAGCATTCGCCTACATGGGGAAGTAGAATTCAATATGTACAGTACACAGGAGAGATACTAATTTCCTCATACCACGTCAATGGTCATCTTAAAGAAAAGTCTGTCTGAACTCCCTAGCACTGCTCCAGTCTCCATTTCTAATCTATGAGAAATGCCCACTGCTTCAACAACAAGGCTCTTCAGGCATTGTCCTGTGCAAGGGATTCAAAGGGAACAGACTTTGAATATTCACGAGCCTTAACAAGAGAGACCGGAGCTTCTCGCCTTCTTCTTCAACTGGTTCGATGGATTTTGAAAAGGTCTTGAAACACAAGAATGATCATCCTCTTGCCGTTTGCTGATGCTTTGGAGTTGACTTTTGGTGCGGGAGGATATCAATTTCAGAAACACACGACTCCGGAGTATTCTTCATAACAACCTGCATTGGCATTGAAGAATTGACCTCAGCAGGGGGATAGCGTTTAATTGCAGGTCCGTTTCCAGTGGAAGAATGGATGATCACTAATTTCTTTGGCTACTTATTGTCTTCCACCAATCTGTCCATTGACAACAGAAACCTTCGTCAGAAGAGATAGACCTAATCTCCTTACAGCTCGTGCAACGCCTCTAGATTGATTGGATCCTGGACTTCTCTACTCAGCTCCACCCCAACTAATCTCAAACAATATAAGACCTTAAATTGATGTTAGCTTCATGCTAATCTAATGATAGTGGATTATTGAGATGAAGCTCAATCGATTCAAACATACAGCCACCAAGTAGAAACAAATCACGCACCTGTACCAGTGGACAGGCAGATTGTTGCTGTTCTTGCAGCACGCACGTCGCGATGAGCTCCAGAGATGGCGATGGCGATGGAGATGGACTTTCATTTCTGAAGCATTTCATGCATCAAGCGCAAGCTGACGCATTCAGAAGAGAGAGTGCACAACACGTTGGTGTGTCACGACTCCCAAGGTTCCCCGATGATGTTTCCCGTGGCTGTAAGCGAAGGCGGGACACTCGCAATGGACCTCCGCAGCAGCAACATACACTTCCAGTGCCTCAGCCTTTCACAAATCTCGGAGAATTCCGGTCGTTCATTAGGATTGCTCGCCCAACACTTCGTGAGAAACTTGGTGATGTAGGCAGGGCAGTGCAAGGGCATCTCCGGCCGCTCTCCTGCACACACTTTCTGGTAAACTATCGCCAGCGGCCATCCTTGGAACGGGACCTTCCCCGTGAGAATCTCATAACACGTCATGGCGAAGCTGTAAACATCCGCCGGCCATGAGTATTTGCTAATCATCTCCTCGTCTCGGAAAACTTCTGGAGCTCGCCATCGACAAGCGTCCGTTTGGAATGAGCTCGCCTGCAGCATCTCCAGTTTGAACTTGGACAGACCCACATCCGCAAGCTTGACGTGGAAATACTCCCAACACGGTGCCGTCGCGTCCCCGGCTTCACAAAGCGTGATCAGCACCTTGCGCGCGCGCACGTCGCGGTGCATCAGCTTGCAATCCTTCAAGTACTGAAGCGCTTCCGCGATTTGGAGCATGATGTCAACAGATTGCAAAAGGGAGAACGGCGGGGATGTTTCTTGAAAATTTAGGGTTCGAAGCTCAATGAGAGTGCGTAAGTCGCGTCCCACGACTTCCATGACGAACATCGCTGCTCGCCGCTTCTGGTTGTATGCGCATCCGATGAGCTTCACGATGTTGGGGTGCTGCACGCCGGCCACTTTCGCGGCCTCCTTTTCCAAAACCTCGGGGTCAATACCGCCTGTTAAAACCTTCACCGCAACAGGCTCCCCGAACCACTTGCACTTCAACACCACTCCGACGCTTCCCTGGCCGATGGTGTCGTGAAGCTCCAGCTGATACTGGTCGATCCAGAAGGAATCGGGCGCGAGGTCGGGTGACGGCTCCGGCCCTTCAAGCTTCAAAATCAGAACCTCGAAAACGTACCGATCGGGTTCTTCTTCAATGGGATTGTACCAAGTCGCGTTCACGATGTAACGAAGGGTTAAGCACATGATCTTCTTGTCACTGACTTCCCGCTCTTCGTCGGCTTTCAAGGAATACAGATGCGTGTAGCGGATGTGCCGCTCTTCAGTCGCCCAATGACTAAAAGCCAAGCTCAGGAGTGATGTGGTGTGCATGGTGACGCCGTTGCGCCAGACGTGAAACGCGAACTCCACCACGTTGAGGCTCCACACGAACTCACGGATGTTGAATGCGAAAGGGGACATGGAACGGAGGCGAGGGAAGTCGGGGCCGATGCAAGGGAGTGTGAGCGCCATGCGCCACCAGTCGGGACGACAGCAATGGGTGACAAGCATCTCTCCGTCGTGCATCACGTGACGGAGTTGCACGAGAGAGTCGATGCAGAATGACATAGCTGCAGAACCAATTCCGAAGCTCGACTCGCAAGCCCAATTGAGGGACTCCACTGCGCGCGTGATCTTGGTTTGGTAACGCTGGAAATTCTCCTCCGCCATGAAGTAGCACTTGGTGAGATGGGAGACTTGCGCGTGGTAGATCGTCACCTGCAAGCATCTCATAGACACATAGGTTTAGCCCGCCGCAACACAAAAAAGGTCAAATGCAACGGGAAACGCAAACATCGAACAAGCCGAAGAAACAGCAATTTGAAAACAGGTCATGTCATAGAAACACAGGTATGATTCTGTAAAAGAGTCCACTCAAACCTCGTTCATAGTACCATCTAAAATTTTGCACATTTATTCAGTGTTAAGCTAAAAATCAATTGTCAAAACCTAAGTGTCCATAGATTAAGTGTTTACACAATTCACACAAATCAAAGTTCACCTGTATGGTCAATGGAGCATCTAGTGTACTGTATGGTTAATGGAGCCTCTACTTCGCATTCAATGATTTTGTGTCAAGTTGCAGGATGTTCTAAAATGACATTCTAGAGGAGGTCAGAATGAAGAGGTTTAAGGGCATTCTCAATGCACCCTCTGTAGTTGGCCTCTAAAGCAAATCAATGGTGGACATTATCTGTTAGTTTCGTGTTAGAGAATCTTCACCATTGATTTCCTGTAGAGGTCAATTATACAAGGTCGCATTGACGATGGTCCAAGTGTTGTAAAGCTTTGAAGGAAATGGGACAAAAAGAAGGAAGGGTGGTTGTCAAAATTCACCACTAGTCACCTGGTTCTGCGCATTTTTCAACCGACTGCACAAGAACAGGCAATCGTTCATGGCGGCGTACAGCTTGTGCACCCACTCGCGCTCCTTGTTTTGCAGGTTTTCCAATCGCGCCGGGGGTCGCAGCAGCTGCAAGTCCCGCTCGGAATTCAGCGGCGGCGACCACGTCTCCGACTGATTGTCCTCGAAAACCTCAAGGCCATCTTCCATGGGCTCCTCCGTGTACGCATCAAAGTCTTCTCCTTCAAATGCGAATGGGTCTTCGTCTTCGTCTTCGTTGCTGGCCATGACTTTCTCCAACATAGATCTCGAGTTGTGCACATCTGCTCCATTCGCTCTGTTTTCAACACAGTTGCTGAAGGAGTATTGCCGGCTGTAGATCTCGCTTTTCAAGATCCCGCGCAGTGTCTTGGAGTCGTCTAACAGTTGCAGCCCGTAATCCAGAATCCCATTCGATGTCGTCATGGATTGGAGGAGCCTTTCGGACAGAGGTTTGCTACTTTGGCATTCTCCGTCACGACTCATTCTTTCTCCAGTCTCACTATTCTACCTTGAGATTCAACAATGCTTAAAAAACTATCTTTCAGGTATCGGTCGTTGAAATCAATGGAGGTCACGCTGATCACTGCAGACCAACTGTACATGCTTCCGTCTCTTTCCGTAACCTAATTTGTCATCATTTCCATGGATCACTTTGCTAATTCAAAGGAGGAGGAAACGCTGGTCAGTCTTTGCTTGGTGATGACAATAGCGCCACTCCAATAGTAACTTTGTGTTGCACTACATTGTGGATTGATCTCCTACGCAAACCGAACGGATTCGATTGATCTGTCATCCTTGGGGTAAGCAGTTGCTCACCCCGTTTGATTCATCATGTACTGCATTTCAGATGCCCAGTCAAGAGAGTGTAATCAACCCTGAGGAAGCCACTAGCTGCTCCGACCTGCATAAATATCCATTCCACTGCAAGGAAGCAAACAGCAGCTCCTAAAAATGTTAGTGTCTAGATCCACAGAAAGTCGAAGAGAGGAGAACGCAAAACACGCATATAGGGTGCGTCACTTTCAATAGTTAAGAACCACTGAATCTAGAAGATTCAACATTGATTTGAAAATATTAACCGAAACTACAAAGGGTAGAGACAATCAACCCACAGTAAAGAAAGAGAAAAAACTAAAAGTTGCAGTGATCTGAATCCGCGAAGGTAAGATCGTTGCTCTAGGGCAATGTCCAGATCCATCGCCTGAAGACCTAATTGATGGTGAATTGAATTCAACTGACTCAAACGTGCTAACGACGACATGAAAAGAATGTGAATGTGACGCGCTATCACTACGACTTAGGTTCACACAGCTTTAAAAAGGCACGACATCATGGTGACAGAACAGCAGATCCAGTTTGGGGGCCATCACTACAGGTGCCAGTTTCTTGGTGAGTCATACTGCCAAAAGTTGAAAGTGATCAGTATGTCATAAGAAACATTGATGAGTCATCCACAAAGGAGATAATACCATGAAGGAGAAAGCGCCAGAAAAGGGTTCCTCGTCAGTTAGAGGGTTACAGAAAAGAAAATACTCCTATTGCAAGCAGAAACGCATTCAAGACAATGACTAACTTAGAGCATCGCCACTGTTTCACTGTTTCAAGAAGGCCCAGCCCGGCGTAGGGCGTGCCCGCTCAGTTTGACTTACTGCTTGAATTCTGGGGAGCATTCTCTTGTCAGTACTCTGTCTCTTGTAGTGAATAGTGACTCCGGAACTCACCGGAACTCAAGACAATGAGCAGTAACACCCTCAAATCAAACAACAATCTAATTTCAGCATTTGCTTTGGTTAAATCTAACTTTTGCTGGGTCACGACACCAGGCATGGGGACCAGCCCAACTCGTCCCACATACTGAAATAATGAGCCCAGCCAAGCTTTGGCGTGCCATTTTGGCCGTGTAACGGTGGAAAGGCTCTTAGTTCAAACGCCTGATTTTAGCAGTCTCCGATGTAAACCCTGCCACATCAGACTATCTAGATTCGCTCTTATCTGGGGATTGTGGGTCGCATCACAAGCCAGACGCCCTGGAGAGGTCATCTTGTGATTATGAAATCCAATTCATGCCAAGCCAGAATGGGATCGCATGGCCACTTCGAAGAAACATTCCGATGCCCATTCCGATTCTCTACAAGAATCTTCAAGCTCGTCTCTCAAAGTTCGACCACTCCAACCAACAACGTCAAGCTCTAGCGGTTGTAGCGATCCCACACACAACACCTCGAGATTCGCACTCACCATCCAAGACAATCAATCGCAAGTCACGATTTCCCAGCAATCACACAAACAAGCAATCTGATAAAAAAAAGCAAGCAAGCGCGATCAACCAATCACTCAGTCCATGCAACAATCCAAGCAGCCCATCCAAGTCACTTACGTTCTGGATTGCTTCCTCCGAGCACGATCCGTGATCCATAAACTCCCATTCACAGCCATACCCGAATCACCAAATCCCTCACCGAATACAACGCCACTCTTCCACCCGCACTATATTAGTATTCTTCCGCAAGATTCAATCGCTGCCTGGCCAGGCTTGGTCTCACTAAGATCGTTTTAACTGAAGCCCCATTGTGGCAGTGAAGCTCGCTATCCCAACTCAAAGAAAGCCCTCTACGGCATGCAAACAATCGTGACAAGTCCTGCAGACACGAGAATCACCCTCCTTAGCCGCGATCGAACACCACCCAATTCTCGCGTCCCGCAAGTCCGCTCTTAACCATACTGGAGCACCCCCCACCCCACCCCACCCCACCCTTGCCCCCAATGCGTGGGGCCGGGCGAAGACTCAGTATGGCAGCAAGGGTGGGGTGAACCAAGCTCGGTCGTCCGCTATGGCGGAAGGGGAGACGACCGTGTCATCAGGCTGATGGATCCTTCAAACAACCCGCCCCCTTGCTGCTCCCCCCCAGACAAGCAAACAAGAAACCACCCAACCAAGCCATCACTTTGACGATAAAAAGAAGAAAAAACAACTACCCTGCGTTAAGGTCGTCCTGCACTCGGGCGATGGCGACGAGGAAGCTTGAGACGTGGAATTGGTCAAAGAGGGGGCTGCTGCAGGGGCGGCTCCAATTGACAAGTCGCCGTTCGCTGTTGTCGTCGTCGTTGGTTGTTGTCTTCGTCTTCGTCTCTCTCGTTGCGGGAGCGGCCTGGACATTGCTGCCCTTCTTTCTGTTAAGTTAGCTTATGTTTGGGGCTCCATTGATTTTCTAAGCTCAGATCGGTCGCCATCTCTTTCCAAGGACAGCAATTTGCTGTGCCCCACCGGAAGGCTACCTTCACTTCGCTTCACTTCGCTTCCCTTACTCAGTCTCATCCGCTGTTGCGTGACTGAATTCAGTTCAACCTCCCCTCGGTCCTTTCCTTGTCGCTCGTCTTCTTTTCTTTTTTTCTCTTCTTTTTCTTGGTCCTTTTCGGAAGGAACGGCCGAACTTGGCCCTTTCGGAGAAGTGAATACGCCGGTGTGCATCAGTAATGGATCCTGCATCAAATTCTTTACTATCTCAGTCATTTGAATTCCTGCACACACCCACAGAAACCGAGTCCGAGGAAAAATTTGTAAAACCACAGAAACCAAGTCCATGGGTGGCAACACATTAAGAGTCTCAGGTAACTGCACCTAAAATCAACCAAAGAAGCAATTTAACGTGGTTCCCATTATTGTATTGAAAAAGGTTTTGAGGGGTCTTGTTGGTCGTGACTGAAAGGGAATTTCAGATTCTCTTTGAATGCATTTTTTGGACACTGTATGAATGAACTATGGATTTTCCAAAAGTGCTGTATATATATATATAGGTGTTTCTAAAAATCGACCTATGACTCTTATGAAGACTGGGAGTATATTTTAGGCAAAAATCTATAGGGGGGCAGTTTTAGAAAGGGATCACAATTAGGTGTTGTTACCTTAATTACCCTTTGAAAGGGGCATGTAAGGTGGGTTGTTGTAAAAGTAATTGTGGAATGAATTGTTGGCAAAAATGTAGTAATTGCATGCATTATCGAACGTAGATGGAAGATGGTCCAAGATATTTGATTGTTGAAGTGCTTTAGGATAAGAGATTTTTGAGTGGTATGAGATTTGCCATTTACAATGATATGCGCTCTTAGACTCTGATGGAATTGGATCAACGGTTAATTTTTCAGCAACCAACTTTAGTTTTAACCCCTAATCACCTCAATCCTTTTTCAAATTTTGGCACATTTTTTCTTATATCTTTGTACAAAAATATTATTTATAGCAATTTCATGAAATTGATCATTAAGGAGGGTTGTCTTTTCAACATTCAAGTATTGCATTGGATGAATGAGAAGTTAGTTGGACTAAACACTGCTTATAAGTCTTCCATTCATTGTCCAAAATATGGACGCCAGATCACTTAAGGGTTAATTTGTGTCACACACACTATCTTGAAGACTTTGTTGTCACACCTTGAACAAACAGATTCTTGAAGTATGACAATTCATAAAAATTGGAGTTAATTCTCTCTCTAAATGTAAGTTAAGAGACCCTATTTGTGCACCAATTCAAAAGTCACCCTAGTTCAACAAACATTACAACCTTTTAAATGTTATTTACTAGTACACAATAGCCAAATAGTAACACATATAGTCACATGATACAAATAGAGTCTCTTATCTTATATTCTGATATGTCTTAACTTGTAAGTATTATGAAGTTCATGTTATGGATTATAAATGGAGTTTGTGTGCATGATGTTTGGTCCAAAATTCCTCTTTCACCCAAAATACTGCATGAAAGTAAGTTGAATAACAAGTTTTGGCTTTACAAACAATTTATTAAAATTGAGTTGAATAACATACTTGTACAAAGGTATAAGTTAATATATGTTTTAAGTTCAAAAAAGAAATTGATCTTGAAGGATTGAATAATGCTCTCACTTGGTATTAACAAAAGAGCTAGTTAATGCCTCAACCCTCTATTGTTTTTGAAAAGCACAATTTGCAATATAAGTGTTGTTGTTCTAAAAGTATAAAAGTCAATTTGTAGATTCCATCCATAGAAAGTGGAAGTTGTAGAAAGTGGAAGTGCTAATTTGGTGGTAGTGCAATTTATTAAATTTTGTATACATTCAACAAATGAATGAACTTTCCAATAAAAATTTTATATTGTAAGGTCTGCACTTGGAAAATATGTATTCCACTTAGTGACTTGTACATCTCAAAGATCTTAAAGTTTAGACCTAAAAAAAGATTAAAATAGGGTTAGTAATTATCAAGTCTAGTTTCTACTACAAATTGAAAATTTGAAAAGAAATCCTAAAATTGAATGTGTTTATTGTAATTTCAACAATGCTAGCAAAAAGAGTGAGTGAATCTATGAGCCTTGAACCTAGTTTGAAGATGTTTATAACATATATACCTATTACATAGATACACTATAACATGGAAAAAGTCTATAACATAGACACCTATAAGCATAGAAGGTGTTTACAATATGGATTTCTAAGCTCATGGGCTCATAGATTCTATGCTCAAATGCAGTCCTCCCCTTGTAATTTGAAATGTAGACCTACAATCATGGTGTGTTTAATGATAGAATTTTATTAAAAAAAACTTAGTTTACACTATAATATATACTGATGGTGAAAATTGAACATTTTTTATTAGCATAATTAATGTTTGATATAAATTATCTTCACTATTTTTTTTAAAACCCATTGAAATGAGAATATATAGAGTAGGCTCACCCAAAATTTTCCACTTGCAAATAATCAACTGGATTCCCCAACAAATGAGAAAAAACATTGCTTCCAATTATTTTGTTCTCAAACCTTAAGAGATTGTCCAAAGTCATTCCAAGGGTGCATGTAAAAAAACAAAAACTATTTTATGCTTGATTAATTTATCTTCTTCATCTCTCCTAGCTAATTTGAGACCTTTGATTTGATTTCAAATATGAATTTGCAAATTTGATCATGCATGGCAAATAAAAAAATTTCAGCGTTTTCCCTCGGGGACAAGCGAATGAGAGTGAGTCCGGGGCGGTTCCCCCCCAATGGCCTCACGAGACTGAAGTCTTTCAACTCTTTTTTGTCTCCTTTCAGCCATTCATTGAAGGGAGTGTGGGACCTGAGTGTGTACTTACTTTGAAGCAGCAAGCTTTCTTACTTGTCAACTGCAACAAATCCAACATCAGAAAAGGTCCATGGGGAAGCTAAAGTTGCACGAATTGCACCAACAATTGACACCATTTACAAAGCAAATGAAACTTCCACGCTGTGTCTGAAATCATTGTTGGGTTCACAAAAAACATCGTTGCTTTTGAAGTGTTAAGGTAGGAATACCATAAATGGCACCCCCCCTCTTAATGGTACAATAGGGTGTTCTAAAACCAACAATAGCTAGCTTTGATGTTGAATTGAAAAGATTTGATTTGCTGAAATTTGACTGGCTTAGACTTTATTAGGAACAAGTTCCAAGGGAAACCGTTTTAGGTGAAGCTATGAGACAAGAATGGGGTCTGTATGAGAAATTCACATTTATATTCAATAAAATATTCATTTTTGAAGATTTTTTATTTTTTATTTTTTTCATTCTTCCTCATCCTTATTTGTGCACACATTGAGCTGAATTTCTCAATGAATTTCCCATATCTTATAGGCTAAAATGCTTATTTTAACCGTTTATGGTATTCCTACCTTATAGTCAAAAATATCATTAAGATATAGAAATCTCAGCTATACAATCTTGTAGATGACATGAATCAAATTTTGGCGTCATTTGGCCACATGAGGTAGCAACACCCATAACCGTCAATTTAAGCAATTAAGCATAGTTGGAGGCACATTTTTCTAGAAAAAATATTCTTTTAGTATTAGCAACTGAAAATCATGAATGTAAAAAGAAAATTAGAATTTTTGGATAAGGCATCTAATTTATGTGAATTTTCAAAGTAGAAATCATTAGGGCAGCCTAAACCACACTCTACTAAAGTTACCTTGATTGTAGCACCAAAATCTAAAAAAATTAGAGCCTACCAACCACAATTAAGCATTGGCACGGTTTCAAGGTACATTTGGAGACACTTAAAAGTACTTTTGGTGACACTTTAAGGAAACTCTACTATCGAAGTATGGGTACACTAATGGTTATGGCCTTATGGGTGTTGCTACCTTAGATTGCAAGATTATAATGTTTTAGTGTAGAAAAAGGATGCTGAAATTTTCCTAGCAACACATTTTGAGGTGAAATTTGATTTCTAAACCTATTCAAATGAAAAAAAAATTAAAACCAACATACAAACACATTGGTGAAAGAAAATATCATTCAATTGGTTCATTGTATATGCAAAATAGCTTTGAAATGTCCAAAAAAATAGCAAGAAAAGTTGCAAAAAACACATCAAGGTTGAACCTTTTACTAAGTAAAATGCTTCTTTGTCACTCATAACTTCTATGAAACAAGTTGCCGAAGTTCATTGTAATCCAAAAATGTCTAGATTTTGAACTTTGAATTGCTCCCACACATTCAAAACACCTTAGATTGGCATGAAAAATTTACCACAATAACTAGACTTAAAGGAAATATAACCCAACAAATTTGATTGAAAACGAACATTGGATGAAGGAGATACAAGCCCCCAAAGTTGCAATCATAGAAATGCAGTTTGGTGAACTCAAATTGAAGCCGTGAACTTTGAATGGCTTCCAAAAAATCAGTACATCTTGGATTGATCTGAAAATTTTACCACCCAAACTATAAGAGAGAGTGCATAATTCCCAACAAGTTTTATTGAATTTAAACATTGGATGCAAAAGTTACAATACTTCGAATTGGACTTCTAGACTATATGAGGACACTTTTGGTCCCCTTGGGCGGTGAGGGGATAAACAAATTTTCAAATTTTCAAGAGACAAATTTTCTTTTTTTAAAGTTTTATGATATTTTCACTTGTACTAGTGTGCCCTATGCCATTGCCACAATAAAAGTAAAAGTAAAAGTATTTTTTTATTTTAATCATTCTTACAAACTTTGAAATTCAATATCTTTTATGTCATGAGTTAGAATGCCATGAAGCAAAGCCCTTGCACCCCTCCCTTGCACCCCTTTTTGACCATACTAAGAACACGCCTGTGGGATGCACAGTTTAGGAGATCTCACTGTAACAAACAAAACCAAGTCAAAACATTCAAAGAACCTAACTCAAGGTATGGATGTGAGTAGGGAGAGACTACAATTTAGGGATAGTTTTGCCTTGTTGTTGGCAAACGAATTGAAATGTCTTCTCTCCAATTTTTAATTTTTAAATCAACGGAGTCAATAGTATATGACTAAAGTGATTGGTCAAAATTAGCCAAAAGGTCCATGTCCAATGTTGAAAATAGTTTTTCTGAAGTCATAAACTTATCTCTCCTGCTCTCCAAGAGTCTACCTTGAAAATTTTGTATCCAATCATTCCAATTGCACACTTCTATGTAAAATTTATAAAAAAAATTGGTCTTTTACGCAAGGTGTGGTCGATTGTAGTTGCATAGAAGTCAACTTTTGGAGACTCAAACTCTCTTCTTTCAAATCCAAGCAACAAGAAAAGAGGAACTATTAAACATTGAAAAACATGTAGCAATTCTTGGCCCTTCCAAATGGGGGGACCTTTAGTTTGAATGGAAGGTGCCCATTGATTTATAAAATGTGTTACCACTAGCTTTGGCCAATGCTTGGAGAAGCCACTATAGATTTTTGGGAATGAGAATGACTTCACACACAAACATGAGTTAACAATGTTAAATATTTTTCCCTTTTGAAGCTCTTCAAGAATGGAGAGTCCACTTGCTCAAGATCATATACCAAAGTACAAAAAATAATACTCATAGAAGATATCCTATGGGAAGGTCTGATTCAACATAAACTTGAAAAAATATGATACATATAATCTTGTGAATGGTTTGGGGTGATGTGACCCATGTGAATCTGACGTGGAAACTCAATTTTGGCACTCAAGTGCTGAATCAAACCTTCTCTAGTAGTCAACAATTACATTAGATGCACAATGATAGTGTACCCTTTTCTACTCCCACCATTTGGAAATAGTGTATCCATTCTCAGTTAGTTTCACTCACCCATCCACTACATCCATCCATATTTATTCATCTTTCGAGCACTTCCTTCCCTCTTGGCAATCAGAGACCAAAGAATTAGGGTTGAGGTTTAGGGCTCTGTCTTCTGAACTGTCCAGTTGCTCCGTTCAATTTTCGAGCAGCTTGGGCGTTGCTGTGATAGCCTTCGGAAAATGTGTAATTCGATTCGGACTGCCAACGGAGCTTGTTTCTTTGGTTTCTAAGAATACGATTATCAGCAGGCGTTTTTGTCCGGGTTTCTTTTGTTGAATTGCAGACAGGGTTTAAGTAGGGTTTAGAATTTACAATGAATAAGGATTTTGTGTTCGAGCTCGAGGGGGTTGCGGATGTGGTGAAGAAGAAGACGGTGGTGCAGCCTTTGTCGGACGACGAGGAAAGCGATGTTGATGAGGAAATGGAAGAATACGGCGGTTTGGGCTCTGAGAAGGTCGTGAAGGACAAGAAGACGGCTGTTCAGTCGCTATCGGACGAAGGGGAAAGCGATGTTGATGAGGAAGGCGACGAAGAGGAAGATGATGTTGATGGGGAAAGTGACGAAGAGGGAAGCGATGTCGAGGAAGAGGAGGAAGACGACGTTGATGAGGACACGGAAGAAGAGGTAAACGATGACGACGGGGAAAGCGACGGAGAAGAAGATGGTGACGAAGAGGAAGACGATGTCGATGAGGAAAGGGAAGAACAGTCCAAGGAAAGAAAAAAATCTCGCAGCAAACCTGTCAAAGTTCATGTGGAGAATGTACATGGCACAGAGGAGGACAAGCGAGCTAGTAGTTTTTTCTCTTCATCGGCAGGGGCGTCGTTTAGTGCTCAATCTTTTGGAGAGCTTAATCTGTCGAGACCTCTGATTCGTGCTTGCGAGGCTCTTGGCTATAAGCAGCCCACGCCTATTCAGGTAATTTTGATGTCGTGTTGTATATATCAGGTTAGCGCTAAAACCTGTTGGCGAGGAGAAGAACCGTGTGCTTGTTCAGTATCATTAGGGTTTCAATGTCTCTGATTACGATTTCTGTTGGTGCAGGCTGCTTGCATACCGCTAGCATTGACGGGGCGGGATATATGTGGAAGTGCAGTTACAGGATCCGGCAAAGTGAGTTATTATCCTTATATTGCTATCTTTAGTTCAATTCCAACTCTATCAATGCAATCGAATATTGAGACTGATTTAATGAAACAAAAATGATTTGCTTACAGACCGGAGCTTTTGCTTTACCTATGTTGGAGCGACTGCTGTATCGTCCACGTCGTATTCCTGCTATTCGATGTTTGATTTTGACACCTACCAGAGAGCTTGCAGTCCAGTAAGTGCTTGAGTTTCTTGATTTCAGGCATTGTGCAATTCACTTAGTACGCAACCTGCACTGTATCTACGGTGCTGTTTTCTTTGAAGCACGTTTGTGACCTTCACATAATTCCACTCTTTGTTCGGGTTGTTTGTGTTGGCATTGATATCAACTGATTACATGCTATTGTGTTCATAGGGTGCATGAAATGGTGCAAAAATTGGCTCAGTTCACTGATATTACTTCCGTCCTCGTCGTCGGTGGTCTGTCTAGTAAGGTACGTGCGCTATCATCGACTTTCACAACTTGACAGCTTGAATTATCAAATTTTATCAGCTGCTGGAATCTTGTAGTTTAGTGTTTCTGTTTTGTTTTTTCGTCATTGAGTTGTATAATGGTAGTGTTAATTCCGTTATCAATTTAAATTTATGGAGTTTCTGTTATCAATCAAGGAAGCAGTGTTCCCATTGCTTTCAGTAGCGTTAGATGTTATGCTGTTCATCTATTATATTCAATTACGGAAGGGTAATATCGGAGAGAATCACGTTTGAATACACTAGGTATCGTTTGTTTTCTTACTGACTGTGTTCAATAAATAAGGATATTAAGTCATTGCAATCACTTAAATGTTTATTTTAGACCTAGTTATGATTCATGTTTATCGCGATTCACTCTGCAGGTGCAAGAAGTTGCTCTGAGAGCACGACCAGATATTGTGGTGGCCACTCCTGGACGCATTTTAGATCATTTACAAAATTCACTTTCAGTAGGATTAGAGGATCTGTCCATCCTTGTGCTAGATGAGGCTGATCGTCTTCTTGAGCTCGGGTTCACTCAAGAGGTTCACGAACTGGTGGGTAACCGTCACTTGAACTATTTTCATGTATTCTTGATGATCTTGTTGTTACTGTCTTTGTAAAAGGTTCTTATTGCGTTATTAGGAACTCGGTTGTGCTTTTGGTTTTCTCCCTAGTCGTCTCCCATCTGATGCTATCCTATCTTACGCACTTCAGGTTCGCCAGTGTCCAAAGAGGAGGCAGACTATGCTGTTTTCTGCAACAATGACAGAACAGGTGTCTAATCTCATCAATCTGTCACTAAACAGCCCTGTGCGCCTCTCAGCAGATCCATCCACGAAAAGACCTATTTCTTTGTCTGAAGAGTACGCTCAAGAACTCATTTTGCCTTTTTGAACTATTCCCATTCGCATACCATTCCATGTGTAATTCCCTTTTCAAGCAGTAATGACTGGTGTTACTAATAATATCTTCAATATGTACAAACATAAAACTGTTGTCAATGGCACACTCTCTCGGTTCCCAATCTTGTTCATTGTACTTATGAGTTTCCTGTTTATAGTTTATCTTGATGCACGATTATCTGGGTTTGATATCCCAGGGTGGTTAAGATCAGGCCAGCTTTTGAGGAGGATAAAGAGGCCGTTTTGCTAGCTCTGTGTACACGAACTTTCAAAGAGAAAGTCATTATATTCAGGTTTGAGCACCCGTTTACTGCCTTCAGTACTTAGTAGTTCAGTCGAAGACCCATGCTGTAGTACAGCACTTATGTTTCCGTGATGTCTCTTTGGCTGTGGTTCTCAAAGTTCCTAAAGTTGTTTTTCTTTAGTGAGTTGACACAAATTCTGTTATATTGGCTATTAGAGTCTGAAAATGGCTCCTACTTCATATGCGCTGGTTTAGATAGCTCGAAGAGAATATGGGTTCTGGAGATGTTAACTGCTGTGTGGATTATCTGTGACCAGTGGGATGAAGGTGGAAGCGCATCGGTTGAAGATTTTATTTACCCTTTCGGGCTTGAAAGCAGCTGAACTGCATGGAAACCTTACACAAAATATGCGACTTGAGGTACGATACTGATGGTGTGATGGTCGTGGTTGTGGTTGTGGTTTGTGATCAGAGGTCTTTTTGCAGTTGAATTTGGTGTGCATTTTCCCCATTCTTCTTTCTCTTTGGTTATTTTGTGATTATTTAAGTAGAAAATCACTACCGTGTCCACGGACGTAAGGAGCTTTGTTCTTAACTTATTCTTTTAATGGATAGCTTCTGGTATCAAATGTTTCTTTCTTTGTATTTCAGTTGCTGGTTCCTGCTTTCAGACATCTGACATGTGTCCATCCTCTAACAATCATGTCGCTGGCGTGGCAGGCTTTGGAGAGCTTCAAAAAGCAAGAAGTGGATTTTCTGATTGCAACAGATGTTGCTGCTCGTGTAAGTGTCTGGAATTCGTTGTCTGAGAATTGATTTCTGTCAGAACTAGAGTCGGTTAACTATGTCGTACTCTGAACTCTCAAGGCCTTTACAGCATTAGCCTTGTTTTTGACGTCTAGCAGAGAAGTATAGATTGTTTAGTACATATTTTCATGCAGCAATCCAACCCATTCACCCGGCGGAAAGGAATTTCTCCCATGCTTGGGTTTCGTCTTTGTCCTATTATAAATTTGATAGTTTTAGGATCCTCGGAAGCATACCCTCTCTCTGACCCTTTCTACTGTTTGCCCGGTCACTGATTTGTTCCTCATGTTTTTTCAGGGTCTTGACATTGTTGGAGTGGAGACTGTTATCAATTTTCATTGTCCAGCGGACATCACAATGTACGAACTGATTATGCATAGCTTTGACAAGTTATATAAGCTAGGTGAACATCAATAATATTGTCTTTAGCATTCATATAGTTGAAATTTCACTTAAGGCAGTTTATTGGTATTGCTGAAAATTCAAGTTTGCTTTTGGTCACTTCCAGATACGTGCACAGAGTTGGTCGAACTGCCAGAGCTGGGCGGAAAGGATGTGCTGTTACATTCGTTACAGAGCGAGAGCGTTCATTGCTAAAAGCGATCGTAAGTAATCAGTTTCTGATTTGTCGTTGCTTTCAGTTTGTCTTCTTTATAACGAGGTTGATTAACTGTCATGTTTGAATTGCTCAGGCTAAAAAAGCGGGATCACAGTTAAGAAATCGTCAAGTTGCTCCTCCTGCTATTTATAAGTGGAGATCTTTGATAGAGGAGATGGAAGATGGAGTGAGGGAGGTGATGCAGGCTGAAAGGTACATGTGGATTTTTTTTCTAATATATTTTGGGGTTTTGACACTCTCGGTGCCTGTGTGTACTGTTTAGTTTGTTATGACCCTTTCCGCCTACGTATTTGCTTATTATTGCATATCCTTCGCCTCTTATGTTGCAGGCTGGAATATTTAGGAAAGTTCTTATATGTACATAGTTCTTCCAGTCTGTAGTGGGAAAATTGTTATTCAGCTTCTCTTGCTTTATGGGACGCTTTAACACTCACATATGGTTCGCCTCCTGTGGTTTAGGGAAGAGAAGGCTCTTAGGAAAGCAGAAATGGAAGTTAATAAGGTTAGTAATTCTTTTTACTTCCATTTTTGAAATATCTTTGTTATCTTTGTACCCTTGAGAGGTTTTGTTTCTTGTTGAAGACGTTTTCTTGCCTCGATCTTGAGAAAAGATTTTTCAACAAATGGTCAGGCCCAAAATATGATGGAGCACGAGAAAGAGATATACTCAAGACCAAAACGGGAGTGGTTTTTAACAACCAAGGAAAAGAGGGCTACTGTCAAGGTAAGATAATCTTTGATATGAATTATGATATGCTTTATTTTATAATTAGATGTGGAGGGCTTAATTATTTTGGACACGATATGAAATTTTAATTTTTGTTTCTCTATTGCTGCTCTGAAATCGTGCACTATTAGTGTGGACCAATGCTTATATGAAATCCTGTCCTACTCGAAATTTACTTGTGTATAATCGACACGCAAGTGCTCGGGTCTGACCGATCGTAACATCCCTCACTGTTTGTGATCCACACAACCTCTACATCTGCAGTTGGTATTGTAATGTTTTGATGGAGAATAGAGACAGAGCTTGATGTAGGATGTCGGTGTTTTGAAACCTGGATGGTATTAGTTAGATTGATTCATCGGCCTGACGTCTTAACGTGAACGCACTTTTCTCGTGCAGGCGGGAAAAGATGGGAAGGGAGAAGCAATTCCTGCCGCAATGTCAGTGGAGGAAGCAGACGAGGTTAAACGAAAAGAAAAGCGAAAAAGAGAGCGAGAGGTATGAATTTCGAAGTCAACTAAGTTTCAGAAATGGAAACTCAGCTTTCGGATTGGACTCTCCCTTCATGTTCGGTTCTTGTCGATATTGCTAAATTGCTTGACTGTTTGGATTGACAAGCTTGCATGATTTGTTTCCCTAAACTAGGTGTTAGATGTTCAGAATCTACTAGTCAATTGCTCACACTTAATCAAATAGCAAGAATGGTATACTTTTATGCTCACTGTCCACGTTGTTTTTTCTAATCAGAAAAACATGACCCGACGCCAACGAAGGAAATTAGAGGCCGAGCGAGAGGATGCAGAAGATGCAGAAGATGCAGATGAAGGGCCAGATTCTGAAGCTGATGAAGAGGTTACCATTCTTTGGCAACCTCATTAATGTTCTGCTGTAGTCAAGCAATTAGTTCCCTTGAGGCTGTTATTATAATTTTACCTCAGCATTTCGTAGAAGATGAAGCTTTACGTATTCTACCCTTCGCTGACTTGTTGAATTTCAGGTGGGAAAGAAGAGAAGCAAAAAGGGGAAGTCATCGGAGGATAAAAAGTCTGGCAATACATCCGTCGTAGATCTTGCCTATCGTCGTGCGAAGGCTGCTAAATCAGTTCACCGGTTGGTGAAAGCTGGAAAGATTGGACCCCAAAAGAAACTCAAAGGATCGAAAACAAGTGACCAGAAAACTGAAAGTCGGAAAGCTAAGGCCGAGGAACTATTTGAAGGTGATTTTAGTGAGGACAAACGGAAGAAAAAAGAATTTCAACCGAAGAAGCCAACAAGGAAACCGGGAGTTTCGAAAAGATCTTTCAAGAGTAAATCAAGGTCTGTCATACTTTTCAGTCCAATAACTGTAGCTTCTTGGTTGAGTCTCATGCTTTTTTCATATAACTTCTCTCGCTTTACTGGTAGTAAGGCAGGAACAGCTTGTCTCGTTGAACATTTTCTGAATACAGCAGTTGGAATCCGTGGGATGCCAGGTATAAACGCAGGAAGTAGGCGATATGCTGCTGGTGAACAGAATTCTGGTCGCTCAGAGACTCTTTTAGCCGCTGGGTCTGGGTTCTAACTTGCAGCTGGTACGTAATGTAAAATTTATAGGCTGGAGAGAACCCACATACACGTTCTAACATTTTTTCCTTAGTGAAGTCAGCCGAGTGTATTCCCAGATATAACAAGACCAATTTCAGTCACAACATCCCTTGAAATACTACTCGCTTTCTTAATTTGCTTTGGAGACCACTTAATGCTCAAAACTGATGAAATCCTGGCTCGTTTGGAGGAGGGAAGTGCTGTTCACCTTGCGAAGGCTTGCCTGGCCCGACACTTTTCGTAAAATTGAGGAGGGCCCTGTTTCGGCTGCGGGGTATCTCAAGACTTTGATAGGATTTGGGGTTCTGATAGTGCGACTTGGTCTAGAAAAAAGATGGAGGTTACTCGATTCTACTTTTCTGGATCGAGGCCATCCTTCTTTCCAATTTTGATACTTAACTGACATGCTAACAACTAACATTTGCTCTTCCCCGAAGTTGCAGCAATGGCACTCGTTGTAGGGGAAGCAGAGTGACCCTCTGCAATGAATTTATTTTCATTTGTTCCCAGATTGAAATGTAGGTGAACTTGTCCAGACACCCTTACCACGCTTTATGTAAAATGTTTGCCATAATGGAGCAACCATAGATTACTTCAGGCGACTATAATGAGTTATTATAGTTTGTGCTAAGTGAATGAAATGAAAGTGTCATTGAGTAGAAAGTTATCCTAATAGAAATGTAATAGAAATGATTTCAAGAACATATTGCAGATTTAGTAGTTGAACACAACTGCATAGTTACAGCGTGACATTTGGATACCATATGCAAAAGTTACGAAAGGTCAAAGTTTTTTTTGCTAGAAGACCTAAAATCGTTTCTTCCACATAGGTATGCTTACACATTGATTTTGGAGGTGTACCTAGAGTGATGATGGTGGTTTTGGGTGAGTGGTGTATAGGTAGAACCTCTCTTACTGCATATTTAGTGTGTAATATGCAGAAAGAGAGTTTGGAGATAGCAAGTGGGCCTTTGCTTGATTCAAGATGGAAATATACGTGGTTTGTGACCTATCTAAATGCATAGAACTTCTCTTAGTGCATAGTCCCAGCTCCATGCACTAAGAGAGGTTCTACTTGTATTTGGGGGTGTCCACCTTACACTGAATTGTATTGTATGTCCTGCAAGTTACATTTTGCTTTTGACAAAAAATATTTTTCTAATGTCCACAATGCTAGGCAAATATGAAGTTGCAATATTTGTAAGAAATAGAGATTTGTTGATACTATTGGTACATCAATACAAGAGGAATGTCTAGGATTGTTTAAGACACCTTGACCATTAGTATTTAACCCATAAGTCTTCCAACATCTATGTCTTGAATTAATAAAGTCCCTTGTGTGAATGTTTTTGTAAGATATCTTTTCATATTTGACCTCATGTTTTTTAATCCTTTAGTGACCATGGTTGATTTGGTAAGGCAATGCATTTTTTGACTACACTGTATGAAAAAGATGATTTGGGAAGAGCCATGAAGGTAATAAATTTGGTCAAATTGTACAAATTGAAGCTACAGGGCCTTGTCAATATGCTACCAAAAAGAAGGGTGATCAAACATTTTGTGTAGATGTAAATATTGCTTAAAGATTGAAGGAAAAATAAATTTGTAGCAAAAAAGGGTTTGACTAATTCACATATATCTCTAGATTTTGTAAATTAAATGGGTATAGGATTAATAGGTAGTATTGTTGCCTTCAAGGCTTTAGTGTTTTGAAAAAAATTCTTGGTTCAAAGCTTATATGTGCACAGCACATGTTCATTAAAATCAACATAGCTAGTGCATTATTGCTCGTCTTGCTACAAAATTTGGTGCACTCTAAATTACAACCACTGTAGAATCCAAAAATTGATCCCAAAGTGGTTTGGGCTAGAACATAAGAGATTTAGTTTAGTTTATGGTAAAGGGGATTTTGCGTGGACTTGAAAAAATTATACATCATAAAATAAAAGAAGTGAGTATAGATTACTACAATAGAATGGTGGCACTGATACATGATAAACTTGATAGAGACTCTTTTTGGAGGGCATACTTAGAAACTTGTAATTGGTTGAAAGTTACTTAAGTTTTTTGTTACATAGTTGTGACTTTCATGAAGAGTTTGATAATTATTTGATTTATTAGTTTAGAGTCAAGAATAAAGCCCAACCATTATTTTGTTAAAAAGAAAAAGAAAGAAAAGTGTGCGCAAAGAACAATGAGAGCCTACAAAAGTAAGCAAGGAAGTTGACCCATGCTTTTAATCCCTAAAGGACTACGACACATTTTGAACATAAATTGTGAAAAAATGCTACTTTTCGGGGTAGTGAAAACAAAATGAATTTTTTTTCTGGGTCAATATTCAACCATACAAATTTATCCTAAGCTATTGTAGGAATGTGTGAATTTTTTTTTAGAAACTTTGACCGCACAGATTGAAAGATTATAACGTTTGAAGTTAGAAGAATTATTTTTTTTCTAATCTTGCTTGACAAGGCCAACAAACTTTAATTCTTCCTAAAGTGAGATCTTTACACTTTACATTTTTTTTTTTGACATTTGCATTTGGTATCATGTAAGTTACATACTTGCCAAATTTCAAAATTATTGAAGGAATTTTACACATGTCCCAAAGTTGTCCTAAAAGTTCAAGGCAACATAACTTTTGATCCGAACACCCAATCAGAAAAAAATTATATTTCCTCAAAGGGATCATATGTTTATACTTTTTGTCAAAATTTAAAGAACATCCATTAAAAAATGACTTCATGTGCACCTACCTAAGATCACTTGTATACGTTCAACAATCTTTCGATCTTCTAGGGATAAAAAATAAATGAATAAATAAATAAAGCAAGAAATTGAGTTTAGTTTTGATTACATATTAGCCTTTTCAAACTTTTCATCCACTTCATTCACCCTCTAAACATGAGACCCGCCTTTTTGACGTGACGAAGTTTTGCCGTAACCGCTGGAGATGCTCAAGTAACGGCGAGCCTTTACACTCCCTCGCCGATATGTCCAAGTTAGAGAAGCGCCTTTTATTTGTCGAATTTTTTGTTTTTCAGAGTTTGGAGGCGCCATATCCGTTGCATCCTCGTTTCCTTCGCTCCTTCTCCGTGGTGCCGCCGCTGCTGCCTTGCGCTCCTTCTTCACGCGAGTCTTGGGCGAGCGGGGCGTCGGCCTGCTGCGAGCGAGCGAGCGAGCGATTCGGACAAGCAGGCAGGCGGAGCGTTTCAGTTTCGTGGATTTCCAGGACATGCGGTTTTTATTTGGACAGAGACTAGGGTTTGGAGCACCTCTCCGGTTAAGGAGGTTAGGGTTTGTACCTGCGTGGGAGTTGGGAGATTATAACGAAGGGATCGATTCATCATAAGGAATAATATTCTGTCATGTGAGGTTTGGTGAAACGAGAACAGAAATCGTGCCTATGAGTGCGTGTTTCAGTCGGGAAGGTTTTGTGTGAGATTGGTGAAAATCCTCCTACAGGGGAGGGTTTGGCGGTGGACGGAGTTTTTTTTTGGTCCAGCTAGCCAAGCTGGAGGTGGCACAGGCTGTGAAGGTGCATCTGAAAAAGATAGCGTCTGATAATGTGCCCCAAGGCCTGGGCCGGGACAGCATGGGAAGTACAGAGGAACCCGAGCGCAAGCGGCGCCACCTCAATCACCATCACCCGGCCTCGCCCCCGCTCAAAAAGCCGGCTATTACATCCGCCTCGGACGAAAAGAAGGTATCCTGATTCGTTGGTTTCGTTGACGTGATTTTTTATTTCCTTAAAAATCTTGGGAGCATTCATTGTTTTAACGTTGGCAAATTCTGCATGAGTTAGACTTCCTATGGCAAATTTGAGGCACTTTTAGTTCGCAAGTAGTCGGGCACGAGGACAAGTCTTGGCAAATTTACGTAGTAGGGATTGTAATAAGGATTGCTCGTCGTGTCGGTACCGTCGTGATGGACGAAATCTCTTTATTGCGATGTTCTAGAAGCAAGTTTGAATCCATAGGTTAGACCCGAGTCTCGGAATTGGGAACGTGTACTTTGACCGACAGTAACCTCGTCCTGAATTTTTGTCGGTGGGCAAGTCTGAATTCTTAGATTTTGTTGTGTTTTCCGTGCAATACGATTATGATGTAGAAGAAATTCAGATGCTGTTGCAATTATGGTTATTCTTCTTATGATCATCGTCTTGCAACGCACTTTTAATATTTATCAGGCAATTCGTTACATTCGAGGTGGAGTAATATGGTTCATTGAGTTCAAGTATCACCAGTGTGTATCTAAAGTTCTCACCGGGTTCAGGTGGGGAGGTGATCGTAGATAATTGCTTATACTCAGATCACCGGTTCGTGTACACTCACGTGATACTTTACCATATTACTCCACCTTCCCCTATTATGCTTGGTTTAGTTAATCCACGCCTAATTCATTTTTCCCAATTTTTTTAAAGAATGCTGAAGTTCGAACCCTGTGTGAAATATATGAGTGACGATGACTTATTTTTTTGCTTATTTTTTTCTATTAGGGTTAGCTCACTGAATCTTGGAAAAGGTCACTTACAAGGTGAGGATTCTTGCAGGTGGATCCAGCGATGCTGCAGTATCAAAACCAGCAGTTAGTCCAGCAGCTGGATCAGCAGCGTTCAGAGATCAGCGCTTTTAAGAGTAGGTGCGGTCAATTCAAAATCAAGCAGGCCTCTTATGATGAGACTCTCATCACAGTCAATCGTGCATGGACTGCGGTTAGTGCTTCACCTTTTTCCCGTCACCGTCAGTACTCGGATGTCCTTTCTACCAGAATATCTACATGAGTCATATTGTATTTAGGATGTCAAACAAGATCAGAATGATGAAATTGTGACAGGGCGTTTCGTTGTATTCAACGTGCATTGGAGCTTTCAGTAATTACAAGTATTCAATGTCAAATAGAGATTATTTTGTAGTTTTGAGTTTTTATTTTGAAAGATAGATTTGAACTCAGATTCTTTTGTATTGAGTTTCTGCCGGTGGCGTACAGCTTGAGGACGACTTAGAGTTGCTTGCGGTGCGCGCAAATGCCCCCATAAATGGTCTACAAGTGCTGGAGCCCTTGCCTCCTATTAAGGGTAATACGCATTTCACCAACTCATTTGAGAATTATTACTGAGGAGATGCATGGAGTATTTTGCCCCTAATGACTACTCTGTTCAGAAATTGCGTTAATTGTGATGCTCCTCTCAAACTGTTGGCTAGGTGTAAGCTTGGAATTCAGAAGATTTATCAGTTTGAGTCAATCTTGAATGCTCTGTCCTTGCTACTATTTGTTCTTTATTATATCGCTTCGTCTGCCTTTTTCTGGCTGCAGATTAATATCACCGGTTTAATAATGTTTATTTAATAGCACATGTCCAATCCAAGCCGTCTTAAAGCGTAGGATGTCTTCTTTCTCGTGTCTGTTTTGCCTACAGAGAGGACTGGTGCTGCTGTTCCGCCCGAAGAGACATTTCTGCAGAGGCTCTTGGAGAGGGGGGCTACTGAGAGTAGCAACAGTGAAGAAATTAGTAATGGGTCAGCAGAGGAGGCTCGTCTAGCTTCTAGAAAGGCTTTGACTATGAAAACGATGAAGTGTCTGCTGCAAGCCATTGACGTTCAACGAGCGAAAAATGACGAGATTGCAGCGTCCTTACGAAATGTTGTGAGTCCACACGGTGAGTTTACATTTGGATTTAGAGAAGGCATCCATGCCTCTGTTTTGAATACTACTTGGTACATACAGTTCTTATATGTACTACACACAGGATGTTATTTTTATGTGGCACAGATTCTGAGCTTATCAAATTGTTACAGAGATTACTGTTTGAAACTGTAAGTGCATTTGCTATTGATGTAAATTGCATCTAGCTAGATACTATTCATAAATCACTTAACAAGAAGTTGAGTACGCTCCGCAAATATAAAAAACGGAACATATATTTTTGACATTATGAGTTTGGTACGATGTTTGGAATATGCTGCAGAAGCCGGACGGGTTCTGGAGAAAATGATGGAGGACTCACGTACAGAAATAACGAAGTTAAGGAGTGTAATGGATGCATTGCTTTCGAAACACAAAGAAATGTCCGCTGAAATCGGCACTGCTCGGGATCTTCAAGTCAAGGATCAATCTGAGATCAATCGACTTGCTGGTATGTATATGTTTCGGCATTTGATAGATGTGAGAATGCAAACTGGTTGTCTATTGAATCTGGCTTGCCAATTATCACGTAGAAGTAAGAAGATTTGTGTAGGCTGTATTTTCTATGAGAATATTTCCGTCTTGGGGATCTTCACAATTTCGAAACTGCTTTTCTTCATTTAAGATTTATTATGATCAGTTCATTATGATATATATTGCATAGTATTTCCTATTAGGGAGGAGAATTTTAATTGGTTGGTGTCTCTTGTATTATACCTCACTGTCATGATTCTAGGAGACTTGTCTTCGATTTGTATCTTACATGAATATCTTTCCAGGTGAGTTAGAGGAGACAGCAAGTGAGCTGGAAATGTGTAGACGAAAGCTAGCAACACTGCGCAGTCAAAAGGAAGCTGGATCTATTGCACCGCCTGGAGGAGGTGCGGCTCAGCTTGGTATTAAGATTGAAGGTGGAGATCGAATCTCGGGCACCGACACGGTTTCAAGAGAAGCTCGTGAATTGGCAGCTGCGCTAGAAGAAACAAAGGTGCAGCTTATGCTTGTACTTGCTGGTCTTATTCCATTTGCATTTCATTTTCTCTAAAATCCAATGTTACAGAAGTTTTTATGAAGCAATATATATTATTTTGGCAGCCTCTCATGGTTGTGTGGCAGGTCTCGGGAGTACCTTATTGTAGTTCTATGTTTAGCTTGTACCTTCACTTGTCTTTACGGTTTTGGTCTCTAACTCTTCTGTGAGTTACCTGTTGAAATCAAGCTCAAGTCATGTAAAAAATTGCTATTTATTTACCTCCTGTGAGGCGTAGACTAATAAGTTCAGGTCTTTAATTAAGTGTTCGGGAATATACCTTCTTTTTCTTCAGACTTTGGCGTCGAGAAGGCTGAATGAGCTGCAAGAAGCACTTCAGACACAGTTGAACCTCTCCCAACGACTGCAGCAGATGCAGGTTAGATACGATTTCTTTGTTCACATATTACACATAGGCATGCTGTCCATATAGGTAGCACATATGTACTTTGCCCTGGGACTTGATAATGTAATACCTTTCTGTATTTCCTAGTCAATCATTTGAGGCGATTAATCCCTTCTGCATGCTTGGACATGGTCACGACAGGATGCCCTACTCGATGAACACAGGATCTTGTCATCTCGTCCTTATGTAGTACTTAACGACCAAGCTCAATTCTTAAAGAGCGAGGTTGAACGGTATCGAGGTCTGGTGGACAAGCTTCAGGTATGTTCTTGACGTGAGTCATCTATTATGACGTCGCATTAGCTTCCATTCAACATTTTCAAAGTATTTTCAATGATCAAGTTAGCTTTTTCATATAATTAGGAGCCCTAATGTTTGATGGAATTACTGCAGAGTGAACGTGATGCAATGTCTCGGCGAGAGAAAGAGGTTCTATTGAAGGCAGAGGCTGGTGAGGCAGCCCGCAGGGCTAGCGCTATTGCAGATGCGAGAGCTGCAGAACTAGAAAGCAAACTGCAAGAGTGCATGACAGATCGGGATGCGTTGCAACTCAGACTAGAGGATGCCACTCAATCTTCAGGTAGAGCATTGGAATTTATATTTCTTGGATATAAGAAGCATAGTGCTCTACATCTCAGGCATCCAATATGACCACCAGTGTTGATAGGTGAGCTTAGATTTGCTAAAGTTTTGAATCCTGTACAGTTTACCGTGTTTAAACCTGTGTTTTAAACCATTTGTAGGAAGGAGGGATTCAGTACCTGAATTGCAAGTGATGATCTCCACACTTCACAAGGAGATGGGCATGATGCAAGCACAGTTGAACAAGTTTAAGGAAGCAGCTCTTCAAGTGCAGTCACTTAGCGCAGAGATCCACACTCTGACTGGAATCCTTGAAAGAAAGGTATGGTGCGTGTTACAAGGATTTTACATTCAGACTTGACATTATGCATTGTTCAGAGAAAAGGAGAATACTAGACTGTTTGCTCCCTCTGTTATATGTGCACAACATTTCAGGAGACTTAATTTCTGTTATCTTAACAGACTGTTTCGTAAGTCGCCTGACCTCTGCTCACTACCTCCTCTTTGTGGTTGATCCTAATTTATTTTACTTTTTTTTTACAGACATTGGAATGCAAACATCTTTCAGATCAATATGTTGCCCAAGTTGCTGAGCTCACATCCTTGAAATCCGAGGTACGGGGTTGGGTATCTGACATTGTATTGTGTGTTTCTTATCTTTAGTTTGATATGCATTGGCCTTCCTTAATATTACATAGTTCGTCTCTGCAACTACATTGACTCTTCATTTGATTTGGAACTCGGAAAGCAATGCTACTCTCCTTTGTTTCGCACAAGTGTCACTGATTTTTTCATGTTTGTGCAGTTGGAAAACTTGCGACAAAGTGACCAAGAATTGCAGCTTATTTTGGAAATGTACGAGAGGGAATCAGTTGATCCAAGGTTTGTTAAATGACTTTCTTGATGAAGCTGCAGCGATTTTGGTATCTCACGATAGTATCATTGACTTTATCCTTCTTGTCAATGCCTCCTTTCGTGATGCAATTTGTTTTTCACATAGCTGCTGTAAGTGTGCAGTAACTTTGTTACGTGAGATTAATTTTGGGAACTGGGAATGCAGGAGTATGCTGGAGTTGGAACAAGACCATTGTAGAACATTGGTGCAAGTTGAGCTCTTGAAGAGAGAACTTGATGAGCATGGCTTAGAGCTCCGGGTGAAAGCTGCGAATGAAGCTGAGGCTGCATGTCAACAAAGACTTGCAGCTGCTGAAGCTGAAATTGCTGAACATCGTCAAAGGCTAGATGAATCAGAAAGGTCTTATCCCAGCTCTGATTTTCCGTTCCTCCCTCACACTTGTTTATTCGCGATATATCTGCATTCATCCGAGGTTTAATCGCGTTTGCTGCTGAACTAGCTACGGGTTATTGTCTTATTTTGATTAGAGGAATCGCTATCCAAATTTGAACAGAGCAAGAGGGCAGTGGATGTGAGTTCAAGATGATCTAAAATATTCTAATTTGTCTCAAATGTGAATCTGTTGGAAAGTTTTAGTACTCTTAAATCGTCTTTGCTGTTTTGATGCTATTCATTGCTGTCTTCTGGTGTTTGAAGCCTGTCTTCAGTCAAGGAATCACTGTATCATCTTAATACAAGATTCCATGTTGAGTCATAATAGTCATTGCCGCATATGTGCATCTATCTATATACTCCATTGCAGGGATATGCTAACTCACTTAAGTGCTCTTCCTGCAGGATGACCATGGAACTCAGAGAGACTTTGAAGTCGAAGAGTGAAGAAGGGGACGCATACATTACTGAAATTGAGGTTCATTTGCTCACCTTCCTCGGTTTCTTGTTGCCTTCTACGCACGCCGTTAGGATGTTGACAAAGGATATAGAAGCCGATCTGGACTAATTTCAAATGGTATGGTGGCTTATTTCCGTGGAATGTTCGATGGAGCAGACTATTGGGCAAGCTTATGAGGAGATGCAAACTCAGAATTCAAGGTTAATTCAACAAATTACTGAACGTGATGATTACAACACTCAGGTAACTTGTCAACCATTGTGCATTTTAGTTTTTGAAGTCCATCAAATTATTTGGATATGTTAAACCTATCCTGAAATGTTTGATGTACGATAAGGAATAGATGGTTTATGTCTGCTGAAGGGGCTTGATATCGAAGAGACCTTAGTGAAGGTAATGATTTTTGGGCCATTAGAAGTTCACCAACATGAAGATTGAATATAGTGAGGGAGTTGAAAGGATTGAGGACTTGAATGGCGTGGAACGCATGAAAGTAAAGGGGAGCATTATAATGTTGATAAATGAGATGTCTTCTCGTGTGAAAATGGTTAACTGATTTATTTTACTGTATTGATTTCAGCTGGTAGCAGAAAGCCTGAAGGCTAAACAACTGCAAGCTTCCCTTCTGGCAGAGAAACAAGTCCTGGCCAGCCGTGTGCAACATGCTAATGCTACTGCTGACCATCATAAGCAGCGTGTTAGCCGTCTAGAAGATCAGGTATGACATCTCATGGTGTATGGTATGCTCTTGTTTTAGAGCTCGTTTCCACGAGGGGCTGACCTGACTCCACCTCGTCGGGCTTGCAGGCCAGATTCGTCAGCTTACCAGTCAGACCTGCCCCTCATGGAATCCGACCCTTCTGCGGAGGTCCTTTGTGGACGAGTAGGATTTATGAGTTTCAAAAAATGTGTGGTATGACTAGAAGTTACGAACTAGATGTGTCTAGGTGTTTGTGGATTGGTTTGCTATTCATCACCAGTTATTATGTGTCCAAGTTTCAAAGAACTAGAAATCCCTCGAGATCTTCAGTCTTAATATACACATCAATCAAATATTGTTTCCAGTTTATCTTTGAAGACAAGTATTTCGCTCAATCCTCTGTTTTGTTGCTAGATGTCAATACGAATTCTGTGGATATCTCTGTTCAGGCTAGATCATACATAGAGCAAACAGGCAAGGTCATGGACGATGCTAGACAACATACATTGTCCTTGGAGACTTTGAAACGGAAGACGGTTGAAACTGAGAAGGATCTCCTCTCTACAAAGACTGCACTGGAAGCTGCAAATAAAAGGATTGAAGATCGTGGGCTTAAACTTGCTGAGGCTCAACAGCAGCTTGACAAAGAAAGGTGAGGCGAACTGTGATATCAATAACATTTCACTTCTCCCAATGTTTTATCTGTCTTAGGTGGGTAGTGGGAGACGTGGTGTACTCGAAGTCATCTTCGCTAAATTTTTAAAACCCTAAGGATGCAGCCCACAGCAACATCATGTTTGTCAGTCCTGTTTGTCCAAAATTGCAAATTTTGGAGATCACACGGTTCAGGAGGAGAGAAAAGAAGAGAGCTTGCACGTGTCGATTCTCCCACCTTATTTACTTAGAGTAGAGTGATTTGAAGGCAACACTATTTTTCCGCCCACACTAACAGGCCTGAGTAGTACAATTCATCAAGATTTTGCTCGTTTGTGGGTTTATGATTTGGACCCTTAGTCATGTAAGTTCTTGTCGAAGTACACTTTCCCTATCATCCGCTGAGCAACTTGTTTGGTGGCTTAGATTTGAGAAACGAAGGGTTCAAGACGAGCTGGAGGCACTTAACAGTAAGTTGGCACGGCTGCGATCGCATCATGAGAGGGGTTCCGGAATAGAACGGTTACAGGAGGAGATAAAAGAATACAAGGCCATCCTGAAATGTAGCGTCTGTCATGATCGTCCAAAAGAAGTAAGAATGCCCTTCCCTTTGACAGATAGGGTTATCCCTGATTATTTTCTAAGTTTTTTGGTGCAACTTACAATTTACTGTGTCAGCTTGTACTGATTTTTTTGTTATAATGGTTGACAGGTCGTCATCACGAAGTGCTTTCATTTGTTTTGCGGTCCCTGCATCCAGAGGAACTTGGAGATCAGACATCGAAAATGTCCCGGTTGTGGGATTCCATTTGGCCAGAGCGATGTCCGAAATGTCTACATTTAGCAAGATGCCGAAGCCATCACTTGGATGACTCTGGCCAATCACATTTTTTCTTCCTGCTTTGAAGGTGGAATACTAATGGTCGTCACCTTTTAGTGCAGATTTGTATACGCTCTCAGATTAGATTGAATTTGGAAGAACACATGAATTTGATTCCCAGCCTATTTTGAGTGCAAGGTTTCACTTGCTTTCAGGAGGCATGTAAAGTGGTGGTAACAGAGATGACTCGTATTTCTCAGGTTATCTGGTTTATTTTCTTATTTCTCCTTGGATCAAAAGAACGGTTCAATTCATAATTTTCACTCGTCACCTCTCTCCTGCTTTACCGAACTTTGTGTTCCTTGTTTCGTTGTTAGAATCTGCTGTGTGTAAAGTAGAAACACCCATTCCCGTTCATTTAAGCTGGTGCGAATAGATGGCATCAGAATCGCAATCGCAATTAGGTGTCATTTTTTCCCTGTAAACAAATGGTAATCATGATTATTTTAAAAATTAAAATTTGGAGAATTTTTGTGTTTTTTTATGAATTTTCAAAGAAGAGGAAACTTCATAGTGTTCATGTTTTTGTTTTTAGTTTTTTTAAAAAGGAATGGTGACCATTAAGAGGAAAAACAGAATTTTCATGTTTGAAGTGCCTTGAGAAAGACCCCATAACCATTCACTTTCCATAGACCTCATTTTTTAACAACAGAGGGAGGTCGCATGAGTTGGGTACTTGGATTTATAATCTTTCAAATCAAATCTGAGCTTGGAATTTTTTCATTTCCAAAGCCATTCCATGAGTGAGGTAACTAAGGTAAACCAACTTTTGACACATAAAAAAATCCAACTCTTGACCCATTAAACTCTTGCATCAATTTTTTTTCCCATAAATGAGTTTTCCCATAACATGAGGTTGAATTGGTGGCTACAATCAATGTCCAACGTCCAATTTTTGGATGATGAATAGATGGAAACTCAAGTTTTTGTCTCCTTTTTGCTTGGATGAAAATCATCCTGATTTGTGAAGATATTTTATCAAGTTGTTGTCTTATATAATGGTTGGATTTGATGATATTAGAGTACATCAGATTGAAAATGTGGAAGTATGCCGAGTGGTTTGCATAGCCAAAATTGCATTGACTCTAATTAAAAACTAGATTTGTCAAAATGAAGTCATAGATTTAAAGAACACAAAAATCTCAAAAAATCACCATGTCACAAGAACCTCATTTCAAATCCATTCCACCAAATGTTACTCAAAAAAATAATAATATTTTGCTTATAATTGAATTTAGAAGGAATTTTCCTTTCAAAATTTATAAAAAAATATTGGTGATAGCATTGGTGAATCTAGCCATACAAATGGAATCTAAAACTCAAAGTCTACAACTTTTATTTGCATATCAATTCCAAAATATTCTTCCAAATAATACTTAATGATGATTATTCTCAAATCATCAATTCTAGAGTAGGATTTGTACGTTTAGGGGTTAATGATTGCAATAGAAACTTCCACCTTTTGAGTGTAAATTCATCACAATAAATGACTCTCATAGGCCAACATATTGTGGCCATGTTAGGAAATATTGTGACCACTTTAGGTGGGTAAGATGACTATTGTGGATATATTTTTTGTGAGTTTTTATTTGGGGTAATCTAGAGGCTCTTTTCAGTCAATTGGGTATCACACATCATAAATTCATAACAAATTCATACTTTATCAAAAAAATATAATTTCAAATGCTCCCTCCATTTCTCACACCTGTCTTCATGTGGATTTTCTTTTTTTAAATTTCAACAACAAGGCAAATCAATCATTCTGCATATTATAGGCTACTTACCTTAAACCTTCAATCGTACAATTGGGTCATATTATTGTGATGAAGACGAATCTACACCGTAAATTGCAGCGGTAAGCTTCACGCATTGTTGATCTGGGGAGAAGCTTCACGCCCGTTGTCTGGTCTCGTTGAAGCTACCATTCACCCACCTTGCTAATGAGTGGGAAGTTTTGTGAAATGGAGGAAACTTCACTGAAGAGATTACAAATGTGATTTTATTCTTGATTGGCCGTGTACAACTATTGATTCATGAAATCCAAATTGCCAAGCAAGGATTTTCACAGAAAGAATGAATTACTAGCTAGCATGATGGGGAGGTAACATCAACAACACCTCAGCCTTCTGAAGATCACTTGATAAGTAGCATGTGAGACAGATTAATGGTCTTGGAGAGCATACCTTTGGATGCGCCATATCGCATCTTGCAGTGTCGTAGCATTTTCATGGCCTATCAACCTACATGCACAAGTTCATGCTCTATAAATCAGCACAAGCAGTAGAATGCTTCACTTTCAATTTGCAAGTCTCTTGGCTGCTTCGCATCTGTCAGGCCCCGAATGAGAGACGATTTGCCACGGAGAGGAAATACAATATACACAGCGCTCAGCCAACTTTCTGCCGTTGCCATTCCTTGCTTTGAATGATGGAAGACCTGCTGGCTCATGGCCCGTGGCATCAACAATCAAATCCCATTTTGTATTGAAAATTTGACAACTCTTTCGGGATTAGTTTTTTCAAGAACCTCAAGTTGCATTGAAGACCAAATGAGATTACAGCGATTGTGCCGCTGCCAGCGTAACATAACAGTTCGAGTAGGCCTACCGTCCTCGAGCATCGACTGACAATCCAAATGGAGATGAAAAATTTGACTGGTGAGGCCAGTTACAAGAAAATTGACAAGGTGGAGTCGAATATCCGGAAATCACTAACACGTTGGGGAAAGTTCGGGATGCGCATTCTCTACATGGTGTAGAGTTCGGCCAAGAGACAGACTGCAATTGTCAAACTTTGTTGACTATGTTGAGGTGGCTTCAATAAGAAAAACATTTTCTTCTAGCTTTTCTTCTAACTTCAAAGCCTACTATCTTGCAGTCTGTGAAGTCAAAAGTTCTTGAAATTTATCCCACATATTCCAAAATGTTTGTTTCTAATTTTCTATCATTTGGATTTCAAATTAAGAAATTTTCTTGTTGTACAAGAAATCATCAAAGATTGACTAGTGTATTGCCAATGCACTTAACCTCCTTACATTGTAGTAGGGTTATTTAGAGTAAGCTAGCATTTGAAATTTCATGCATTTGAAATTTTCCAGGAGTGAACCTAACATTATATACTTATCAATGGTCAAAATCTTCATTTTTGCGTAGATACAAAATTTTACTCCAAGAGGGGCTCAAAGTTTGTTGACCTTATTTCTCAAGAATGAAAAAATGTTTTCTTTCTCACTTCAAACATTATAATCTTTCAATCCATGTAGTCAAATAGGCTGGAATTTATGCTACATACTATCTTACTTGTTTAACACACTCTTTTAATTATTTTGGACTATGCATGCATCAAAAATTGACAATTTTAGACTTTTGCTCTTCCAAAATACCCTGTAACTTTTATGGGTTTATAACAAGTACACCATTGAACACTTTAGAATCTCCGTTGAAATTATCATGTGAGCATTCCATTCAATATGAGTGTGTTTGACTCAAACAACTTTACAAGTTGAAGTTAAATGGATTATAAACTCTATCTTTTTATTCTACAGTTTTCAATTCATTGAACCTACTTACCTACTAAAGTAAACCTCCCTATTTGTGCAATGTGACAATTTCTACCACCCTTGTGATCAATGTCTTATATGTACATTTAATTTTTTTGATACATATACTACTAATACCATGGCACAATTTCAATCAGTCAACCACCCTTCAATGCAAACTTTCTTGACTATGTTCATTTTATCATCCACATAAGGTATCTATTTACATTAAGGATTTTTGTATTGGGATGTCCATCAATGTTGGTCAAGACACATCATGAATTCATGATGCATCAAAATTTACATTAGCCAAGAAAACAAATTTTTTTGATGACTTAAATGACCTAACCATCAATCTAGACGGACAAGTCATTGATGGGGCCTTTGGGCAGTTCAAGCCATCCAAATTTTTATTTATTTATTTGATAGCTTAAACAACTTGTCTATCAATTTGAATTTTGAACAGACAGGTTAAAATAATTATGGTCATATAAGCATTTATTGTAAAGGATCATGATACTATTTGTTTATGTCAAATATTCTATTCATGTATTTGAGTATTATAATCTATATATTAAACTTTTGGACCCATTAGGGGAGATTTTGGCCTCTAGGAGATTGTTCAACTTAGTTTCCCTTGCTTTGAACAAAGGTTGTACAATCACATTATTAAAAAATTGAAAAATTGAAAAAAAAATTGAAAAAGTATTATTAAAAAATAATAATTAAAATAATAATTAAATAATAATATCCAATGTAGTAGTCTCTCTACCACGTCAATCAATTGTTGTAGCAGAGTTCCCATAGCTTGGAAACTTTTGGAGAACTCACAATCTCTTAAAGGTTGAAATCTCCACTAATGATTGAAGGGAAGATAGTTTCTCCAAGGACTCATTTGGATTCCATTATCCTTGTTTTTAATCTAATTAGTGGGGAAAATAGGGGTAGAATAGAATTAACAAACTAGATCAAGTTGGAAATAACAAAAGTCTAGTCATTTTTAAGCAAAACAAAAGAGTTAAAGAGAGGAGAAAAGAGAATGTGAAGGGCAAGTAGTACTTGGAAGCAAGCTCTCAAAAATTAAAACATAGTCATTACTATCTTGTTTGCATCAAATTGAAAATCTTGTTGGCTCTTAACTCTAACTTGTTGTTACTTGTTGTCTTTTGCTTCTTAGATGTTGGTTTTTATTGCATTTTAGTTCTTGTTGCATCTTAGCTCTTACTTCTTGTTGCTTTTTAGTTTATAAATCTTGTTTCTTCTTCTTGTATTTTAATTTTTTTTTTCCTTAATTCTTGCTTTTTGTTTCTTCTTATTGCTTTTTAGTTCTTACTTCTTGTTTCTTTTTGTTGTCTCTTAACACTTATTTCTTATTGCCTCTTAGTTGTTATTTTTTGTTGCATCTTAACTCTTGTTTGTTGTTATCTTTTAGCACTTGCCACTTTTTTCTTCTTCTTTCCTTCAACACCATTTTTATTCTTCCTACTCTAAACTTGTGCTACATATTTTGTGTTGTAAACTTTAGAAGGTTGAGCTTTGTTGTTCATTCACTAAAAATTAACCTCCCATTTCTTTAATTGTATATGCAGGCACCAAAAGTTGAAACAAAGTTGTTGGAGGCTATTTGCAATCCAATAGAGCCATCTTCACATTATTGTAAGGAATATAGGCCCCATTGAGTTTTGTAAGTGATTCATTGTGATATATATGTTTTGTATTGTTGGCTAATAAATGTCAATGAAAAGAATTGCATTCCTTCTTGCATTTTTCCTCTCTAATATGATTGTCTCATGTATATCTCTAAAATCATGTGTATGTTTTTAACTACATGAAGTGTTTTTTTCAATTGTTAAATCATTTTGATGTATAATTGCAATGTGTCATGTCCATTTAAAATGCATGAAAAATGTAATTGTAGTTTGTAATTAAAGCTATTTTGAATCTCAATCACCCCAATTACAAACTACACACAAATTCTTAAAACATGACTTTCAATTATCCAAAATATCACTTGCTTGAGTTACATTTCACAAAATATATTGGCCAAAATATAATTACTTATAGTCATATAATGCTCATACTTATGTGTGTCAAAATGTAACCTTACACATCCCAAAATATGACTACAATTAGTCATAAAATTACTAATGACATCTACATTAATTATCATGTAATCAAAAATATGACTCACAAGATTCATATTTCACATTAGTAAATAATATGATTCACAAGAGTCATATTCATCTTCTACATCATCCAAAATATGACTCATGAGAGTTATTTTCCACATAGTAGAAAATATGACTTACAAGAGTGATATTTCACAATTCACATCAACAAAAAAAATGACTCATCACAGTCATATTCCACATTAACAAAAAATATGACTCATTGTAGTCATATTCCACATTTTTCAAAATATGACTCATCGAAGTCATATTCCACGTCAACCAAAACATGACTCACCACAGTCATATTCCACGTCAGCCAAAAATATGACTAAACGGAGTCATATGCCACGTAGGATTTTTTTCTTTGCCCGGGTAGCTCAAGAAAAAGTCAAGTCCCAAAAGATAGTCAACAACATATACGCCACATTGGCAAAAAAAAGGCTAATTATGGCTAATTATATCTCCAACCAATATGACTCAAAATATGACTGATGTCCGAAGTGACTCGTTGATAATGACTAGACCCAGTCATGCTCCGAATCGTCTACAATGATTTCTACATGAGTCATATTCTTCGATAATATGACTCATTGCAATCATATTTTGCAATCATAAAACATTGTTTTTGTTGTAGTGTAGGAGTACAAGTTTTGTTATTATTGAGGATTGATATTGAAAAAAGCATTGATTTAAAGGAGTTTTGTGTTACATTTGGAAAAGTGTTGGATGAATGCAAGTTTTTGAATTTAATTTTTTGAAGAGTTGATCTACTATGATGCCAAGTTTTGTCATGGAAAAAAAATTATGAAACTTTGGAGGGTGTATTGAGGAGCTTCATTCTTATTGAGTTTTTGTTTTATAGAAATGAAACTTGTAGGGTATCTTTCTTATCTAACCTAATATCTTATAGCAAAGTTTTAGCTTCAATGGACTTGGGATCTAGAAGTTATGCATAAAATACAATTAGGTTGTAGAGATAGTAAAGGGTTAAAAAATCAATAGTGAAAAAATGTCCACCAAAGTTGTATTGTATAGTTAGGTATGGCAGTTTCTAGGGTATCTTGAGAAGGGTTAGAAAGTCAGTAGTGGGAAAATGTTCACCAAAGTTGAAAAATATCTTAAATTGAAATGAAAATTGGTATGTAAGTATTTGGATAGTTGATTTACAATGTGGCAAAGTCTCAGGTTGTTTGGAGCTAGTGTCTAACATTTATGAAAAATCAAAGTTAGGTATAGCGATTTCAAAAGCATTGTGGGAATTATAGGATAGGAATCTGGCAAAAAGAAAGTTTGAGGGTATGTTTATTATTATTTAGGGTGTTCAAGGGTATTAGTGAATATTCACAAAGCATTTCTATAGCAAAGGCCCCATGCTTTTCTAAACTTAATAGCAAATCTTTGTAACAACGCGTCCACTTGGCCTAGCATCAATGATTTGAAAACATCCAAAATGCACACTTTGATAGTGATACTTTAGCAGAAAAATCAATTACATACTTGGAGTAGTTTTGGGTGCCAAAACTTGTGACATTTATTTGTAAAAATCTCTAAAACTAGATCCAGTATAAATTTACATTGCATTTCATGCGCCTTGAAAAGTACCAAAGTTGTGGAAATATACCAATTTACCACCTAACACTTCACCACCTAACCCGTTTTCTAATTTTTGTACATGTTTAGTTAAATCTATGAAGTATAAACAAATGCATTCATTTTATCTCAAATTCATCAACCTGGTCACAAAGGAATGTTGTACCTCCAAAGATTCAATTATCACTTTTGATGAATGAGAAGTGAAGCACTCTGTTCATCATCCAAAATTTGGCCTTTTATTGGAGCAATTAGGTTTGCACTTTGGAGAGCACATAGGGAGGAGTTAAGGAAATTGACTTTTTGGAGAGGGTTTTGGCCACCATTCTTACAGCGATTTTGATGGTGACGACGTTGCTGGAACCTCAACTCGTGCCTCTCCAAAAAGCATTACATGTGTTTGGGCTCTCAGGGAGGGCTACGAGTTCCCAACTCGAAACCCCCTTGAGAACTGTTGAACCCCGTTGTTCCCCGCCTGTGCTGACCTGGCTGAGAGACTGCCAGGTCAGTTTTTTCGGGAAAAAAAAAAAAATTAACTTTGTTTCTCATTTTCACGACTTAAATTTATTTTTTTATTTTTTTATTTTTTTCAAAAAAAATAAAATCTGACAGCGGCGTTCTTTCACTGCCGGGGGAATAGTGCTGGGAACGGCCCTGAAACGGCCCTCTAGACCCCGAAATCTCTTCTAATGGAATACCTTACATGCAGTTCCTGTGTCGTTTTCACTGTCCTCTGCACTTTGATGTGGTTCCTTCAACTCTTCATGTACGCAAATTTCGTCAACGAATTGGAGTTACAGTGTTTCTTGCTCTCTGATCCTCCTACAGAACGGCAGAGTTGCAGGTATCATCCGGGAATTTAGATACTAACAGCTTCATTTCCACTTGATCCCAATCAGTCAAACCCAAGTGGGTAATTAATCAACAATAATTCTCATTGCACACTACACCCTGCTGCCCAGCCTTGAAAGATCCAAATTGCGCCTGACACGACAAACACGAGAATTAGCGGCACCATGCCGGTGGCACCACCCTCTGCCGTCTCCATCCAGTAAGAATGACAAATCCGAATTCACCCCAGGCTGGAGGCAAAGATAACTTCCAGTTTTCCACATGATCTACAATCACCAGCATGATCTGCACCGTCTTGCAATGCAACGGACTCCATGTGCGTACATGTCCAGATCTTTGATTTCATCTCCGAGACTCTGAATTTTCGGGGCAGCGATTTGCAACTCTGGGACTCTGGGTAGATCACCGACGCTGGTGAGTGGTGACTGAAGCAGAAGAAACAGGACATGCAGAAGAATCTCATTATCAGCATTGTAATGAAGAATTCCTCAGATAGGAACAGCATATACATGAACATCAGGGATTCAGGGGATTCACTGGCATTTTCTCATCCGGTTTTGCAGAGAGAGGTCACTAAAAATACTGCAAGATTCTTCGGGAAGCAGATTGGGGACCACTGTTGCAGCATCACCAGCATGCATCACTTCCTTGGAGTTTCGCAAGAAACTGTAATTGAAGAGTTGGGCAACTTCACTTGAACTCCAGGGCCGGCACTACCCCAATTTGACCGGAGTGCTCCAGCGGTGAGTCGTGCAGTAATCGTCAAGAAAAAACAGAATCTCAAGTATTAGGTTCAATATTGAAACAGTAAAAATGGAGTCCAATCTAAAATTCATGAACCCAATTATTACTGAATATAGATTCAAGGTGATATACACATTACGTAATATTTCATGACTGAATTCGCAATCTTCACAATTACATTGATTCAATGAAGTAATGTAAAGTCTCCATTCAGCATACAGTAATGGAGAGGTTCCATTCACTAAACAAGTTTTCACACCGATGGATTGCGACTGTATTCAATGCAAATTAAGTGTACAAAATTTTAGATAGCCCAAGTTTCTAGATTGTTGTAGGAAAAGGCTCAAAATTCAAATGTCGACTTTATAACGTTACAGCATAGCAATACCTCTTTGAATACCAGATTCTGTTGCTTTCACAATCATTTCTGTATACTACCTTTCTGTCAACACAGAAGTGAACCACCATCGAAATATTGGACTCTACATTTACTAGTTCGTTTTCCTCCTCCCTCAGTGAAAACCCACGTTGGATTTTGCCTGCCGAAACTGAAAAAGAATATATTCCATCAAATCTTGGGTAAAATTTGTGTAGAAGTAGATGCGAGATTCCCTCCGCAAGTTGCTGCTGGTGGTCCTGCGAACAGTGCGAAGTAAGTTTTCCGTGAGCTCATCGGTTCGTTGTCTCCATATCCACCACGGTAAGTGAATCCAGTTTGGACCGGGTCTCCAGGAAATTGAGTCGCAAGACTATTTCAGGCCACTCCCGTGCTGTCTCCTGAGTCCTGATCAAGAGCTCATTGCCGCCGTGACCCCGGCAAACCCAACCCAAGGGCTGACTATCCAAGACCTGGTAATGTGGCAAGATTATCTCATCTTGTTCAACCTCGTCATTGGAGAAGGAGCCGAGTGATCCGACCCAGGCACAGGCTTGAAATTTATGATGTTTGGACTTTGGAGAATACCATCGCCAATTCCGAAATGCCTTGATGCAGAGAAAAAAACACCAATCTCTTTTTGAGATTGCGTGAATCAAGGAGCTGTTATCTAAGGTCCCACACCATGCTCCTAAGAGCAAGGTGAGTGACACCAAGACGACATATCTCTATTTTAGGGCAGACTTCCCTGCACCTAGAATCGGCCAAACCTTGCACAAAAGATTTTTAAAAAGTGGGAATTTTATGCGAAAAGGATGCCACAGATGCAACCGGAAAATTGGAGTTGTTCGGGGAGGATCGTGAACAGCAGGGGAGGCAAGTACTTGACTTCCGGGAAACTATTGAACTTGAACTTCTTGTTTGCTTTTAGTTTGACAACAAGGCCAATGACAACAAGGCCAAGTTTCCCCTAAAAACTAAATTTCTCCCTACTCACACACACAAAAGTGAAAGCATCCGGCATGAAAGTATGAAACTTGATGAAAGGCAATTCCGACTCTGAATGGAAGGTCACTCTTAGGAGGGAGACTCTATACTTTGTAGACTTTGTAGACTAAACTAAATTTGATTTTTCACGAGTCTTTCATGCCTTGATGGCCACTCATCCACTGTGCAACCTTGGGAGGCTGGGAGAACCAAAATCAAGGCAAAACGGGCACAAATATCGAGTGAAAAGCGATTGAAAAAGTGATTGCTGAGAGAATTGCCTGATTAACCTGATTGTCCCGAAAGATCTGCTAAATTTGGAGATTTTGAGGGTAGGTAAGTAGGTTTACAAAGACTAAGATTCCCGAGGAACCAACCCCAAGGTCCGAATGATGTTTCATGACCGGCAACCATGTGGGAGCCTTGCCCGGCCCTGGCGGTGGCACTTTTGGCTCCATTAGCCCTGACCCTTTGCTTGCCTTTGTGTACCTTTCCCCCTTCCCTTTCGCCGCTCTCCCTCCGTCACATGCAGTCGGATTGATGATCTTATTATAGCCTGAAAAAGCAAAGCAAAAATGGCATTACAGTAATCGAAAGAACAGATAATAATGTTTTTTGTTCTCGAAACAAGCATTGCATTTGGGTTTGATAATCATAAAATATGCGACTCACTGTGAAACGCTTGGGCCAACGAAATCATGTACGTAACTACTTCATGTCTGGCAGAGCATGCATGGTCTCGGAAGTGAGTGGGCTAAACTGCAACGGCGGAAGCACATCTGGGGCTTTGGAAGAGTGTAGAAAGTAGATCATCATACTCCCAGCATTGAAGTGTAAAGAAAGTATAAACCTTGAGCATGAAAAAAGGATAAACCTTAGTACACGTTGCTGCAGCAAGCAGCTATACCAATTTGGGCTGTAATTTAACCAATCAATTTGCTGTAGTCCAATGAAACCAACAATGCCAAAATATGCATGAGCATCATCTTGTGAACTCGTCTGTGCACCTGTATGATACCACTACTCCTTCTGAATTCAATCAACAGACCTGAGAACGTGTTGAATGTCGTACCATCAAAATCCTGTGTAACTTAATCACTGAGTTCGAAAAGAATTACATATATACATGTGTTCGGTGTAGTAGTCTACCCAAAAAACGACACCTTAAATTACAGGATATCTACAAATGTGCCATTGCCACCCAATCCATGTCCATCTCCAAACTCGTACCCCCAAAGTAATGTACAATACTGATGGTGTCGGTAGTCTACAAACGGGCTAAGCGCACCACCGCGTGGTTGCAACAACCAGCAACTGGAGGATCACCATTTTCTTTTCTTTTCATGTGTACAGATTGTGTGCGTGGTCCTTCGCGTCTCGCTTGTTGCAACGCCGGAGATGATGACGACGTTGGTGGCTCGCCAGTCAGCTAGCAAGCCCAGAGAATTTCATGGCCGAGGCTGGAGTCCACGACGGGCGCCGTCACGTCGGAGAGACGGTACTTGAAGTTGAAGAGATGCACATTCTCGCCGCTGCTGCAGAGGCTCCCAGTCAAGCTGGAGAGGTCGCCCGTGTTGGAGCTTTCGTTGTTGTAGAGCGAGGTGACCTCCCCTGGCCAGCCACTGTAGTCGAATACCATCTTCTGCGCGCTCTGCGCTTCGTCCTCACATGACGCCGGCTCCGTCTTGGGGCGCAAGCGGAAATTACTCGTTGGATTGAAAGCTTGCTGGTTGTTGAACCTTGACATGTTCATGCTCATGCTCGATTCGAACATGGGGTAGGATTTCGACACCATGTTGTTCAAGCCGCCGAGGTTGTGATTGTTGTGATTATTGTGATTCTCCGGGTGCGCAACCCACGACATCATCCCATTTTGCACTAACTCCTTGTTGTGGTGTTGTGGCGACTCGTGATGAAAGTCTGGGACGCAGTTGTAGCACGACATCTGCTCCGTGCCTGCGCAAGTCTCACAGTCTGTGCCTTCGTCCGTCGTGACGGTGGGGTTCGGGGAATTGTCCATCATCGCGGCTGCGGGTGGTAACGACGACCTAAATGCATCCTCGAGCTGGTACGATCCCATGGCCTGGCGAAGGCGAGCGTCGGAGAATAGGAAGCTCCGTTTGCCGCCTGAGCTTTTCTGAAAAATGCGACACACCACCCACTCGTCCTGCACACAAGAATGTCGAACGAATTAGACATACCCTAATGCCCTCGAGAACCAATTTCGCTGATCAAGAACGAAAGTTTTTGTGACCAGAATCAATGCACACATTGAATGCATCGATCGAAAAGCAAATACACATTTGAAAGAAAGAAAGGGGAAACATGTAGAATCTGAAACCTCCCCTGCAAGATGTCCCTAGTGGATTGATTTTGCGATTAGAAAGAGCAGGAAATGCTGAGAAAATGGCAATTTGCTGTATCATACCTTGTTGACACGAGGAGGCAGTGGATGTCCGCCATCGCCTTCCAGCCGATACTCATGCATGATCCAGTTCGTCTTCTCGCCCTTGGGCGCGCGACCGCGGTAGAACACCAGCGTCTTCTTCATGCCCACCAGATGCGCCTGCGGACGATGCGCCACGACGTCGCGGTCCTTGCCCGTCGCTTTCCAGTAGCCCGCGTCCGTGGCGCGGTTCGTGCGCATGCCGGTGGGGTACTTGCGGTCACGAAGGCTGAAGAAATACCATTCCTTCTCCCCCATTTTCGCTTTCTCTGCATCGCACCGCAAATCCGTCTCCATCAGTCCCCAAATCCCGTCTCCCGCATGTGAAAGAACATACATACAATCGCATGCGCAAATACACAAGTATGAGATGAAATTGTACCAGGAAGGTCCCATGGCTCGCATTTGTTGAGGTCCACTTCCGCAATGGCGCGAACGGCGAAGCTGCCGTCCAGCACCTTCTTGGTGAGGTAGTAGCCCACCAGCTCCTCGTCTGTAGGGTGGAAACGAAAACCCGGCGGCAGAAAAGGCTCCCCCTGTTGGTGCTGGTTCGGCTGCTGCTGCTGCTGCTGCTGCTGGTTCTCCTCCTGAAGACATGTAGATGCAGCCATGGCTGAAAGACGTCGAAGAAGACTCCGCTTGCTAACAAGGGACTGGGTGTTGTGGGACTGTTATCTGCGTTGTGTGGGTCTGCGACAGATCTCGAACATGGAGTGGCCGGGTTGGCAACGTCAAATCACTGTGGACTTGCCGAATTGAAGCAAGTGGGCTTGGTGCTACAAGTGGAGGCGGCTGTGACATCCGCGAACGGAAGGGTCCATTCTCTCGTGGCTCTCCGATCGTGGAGGAAGTTCGCCGCTAGCACTCGATTTCTATGGCGAACGACGCTAAGCTACAATTGCAGTGGTGTTCGAGGAGCTCACCATTGCGCAACTTCATACCACCCGCTGGTCACGTGTCCGGTTGAATCAAACTCTACACAAATTTACTCGATCTTTTGAGAGAGAATTGTGGACAAGCCACAAATGGAGGTGATTATCATACATGTGCTCCTCCTCCAGATCTGTCGTTACACGACTGTGAATGTAGAAAAGTTAGAGAGAGAACGGAACATGAAGCACTCACTCGCGCGAGAAAAGAGGGAGTAAGGAGAGACCGGAGGCGGGGGTTACACAAGGACAAACAGAATAGAAGGGGCTGTCACGAGGGAAGAAGTACGAATATAGGAATCAATGCTTGAAAAAGACGGAAGCAGTGGAAAGATGCCCCGGCGGCAAAAATAGTGATCGAAGTTGAGTAAAATGCGGAGACGGAAACCAGGAAGCGCACTAAAGACAGGGGAGTCAGCGGGGCTCGTTCACGCACTCTAGATCAACCAAATTACGACCGAAACGACAGATCGTATGCCCACACCCAAAATTCGTGACCGAGAAAACTCCACGATGTCAAAAACAAAAACAAAAACACATTATTGAAACACTCCCACTACACAATTGCATACCAGTCCACTGATTACACCAGCACCACCTCACGAAGCCTCGATCCACACAGAACGAACAACACTCCCACCCTGATGAATTCCAGCAACAACATTCACAAAACTCCCACTCTCAGAACACCAACACCAAACACTAAACCACTCAATTCACCGACACATTCATCACGTGACTCGCAACAAAAACTCCACGCCAAACTTACGACGAACGAACTACTCACTCTGCACAAATTCCCCCGAAGCGAAATTCTGCACACAAGTCCAAATCAAACGCCCAACACACACACAGATTCCCTCAAGCGGTTCCAAAAGAGAACAGAGAAACGACCGAAGATCAGTACTCGGATCCCAACCAGGGATCCAGCAACAGAAACAGAGGAAATTTTGCACACAAGTGAGCAACTTCGAAATTGTGCACAGGAAGGAACGAGAGCGGCCGCGATGTGACGAAGTTGAGAGGAAGGCGAGATAAAGCCTCACGCTGGATAACAATGAAGAACAGTGAGAGCGCAGAGGGAGGCTTGGCTTATAGTAGAACTGTTGCAGTGAAACTGCAAAGCAAAAAAGCGAGGCAAGGGAGGGCCGGGCGAGAGACACTGAGAGGAAAAGAGAGAGCCTGAGGCTTGACGAGCTGCAGCTGGCTGGCTGGCTAGTGGGGCCGCTTGAAGTCTCTAAGTAATAAGCTTGCTGACCAGTGACTAAGTGTAGTGTGGATCTGTGGGCCAAGGGCGGTGAACGCAGCGGCTATATTGGGAAATTCATTTGTTTTGCCGGGCAGGGGCGTGACTCCTGCAGTGAGTCCGTCCTGCTGGGGCCAGGCTCCACCATGGCGATGATAATGCGGCGGTGATCCCAGTCCGGCGACAAGCTCCCCAGCCAAGCGCCCCCCTGCAGCTGCTCAAGTGTGGGACGGGGGGGTGTACAGTCCTCCTCCTCTTCCGCTGCGGCTGCTCTTGTACCTGCTCGCCGTTGTTGTAAGAGCGCAGGCTAAGTTATGGAGGAGGAGTCAGTGCCATTTGGGCAGGGGGCTGCAAGGGGGGCTGGGCTACACTGGCAGGGCAGTCCATGAGCCAGGTAAAAATGTGCATATTTTCTGTAAATAGAGGAGACAATTGATGAGACAACTGAACTTCGCATCAAGATCATTTGGGTAAGTTACTTCAGGAAGGGACACCCAAAACCGACACTTTTTCTTACTGTGGGTAGTTTCTATTATTAGACTGGTGAATTTTTTATATTTCCTCACCAGCCCAAGTGATAGGAGATTTCAATGCACCAAAGAATGAATCATTTGGATATTGTATGCAAAAGCTATCAAGAGTCAAAGTGTTTCGGCAAGAATAGGTACAAGTTCATTGATTTAGAAGATGCACTATGAGTGAGCATCTCTTCAAGTGGAGTGTTTTGTGTATCCAATACATTTGGGGTCCCTATCTTAGCAAATATATATAAAGCAATGATGTTGCAAATGGGGTTCACAAGGGCTTTTGTGGAACTTAGTTTGATGCTCCCATCCAAACTCTACAATTCAATTGGCATTTGTGAAAAGGGGGGAAATGAGTTTTCAAGAAAGTAATTACATATTAATATTCATCAGTTGAAGAAGTCTACTTGTTAAGTTGAAATGAATTTAGGTATGCAAGAAAACATAAGACGAGCCATGTGGCTTTGCTTCCATTGGTCTTCATGTATTCTTGGGTCTTCAAGTGTGTTCAAGGACCAATGCTACCCAGTAAACAATGTCATGTATCACTTTGAAGGAATGATTTGAAAGATCTTCCAATGACTTTAAAGATTTGACTATTTTCAGCAGATTCATTTACACGTTGTCAATAACTTGAAAGACTTGACTATTTTCAGTAGATTCATTTACTTATTGGATATGTTAGTTGGTTTTGAACCTAATATGGATGGACCTTCACTTGTCTGTGACACAAGCATGTAATTCACAATATCACCACCTTTGCGCTTGACATGTAATTTTTCAATTTTTACTCAAGATTTCAAACTTTGAGGAGTACACCAAAACTAGGACAAGGGATCACTCAAATTTAGTGGTAGCCCATTTTATTGAATGCCCCTATGGGAAATGAGACACAAGCGTGCCCCTCCCCCTAAAGAAATGTAATGGTACTTTGCATGATGTTGAGGTAAACCCAAAAGAGAGATCACAACCACACACACACTGGAGGAGAGGGGTGTCAATTGTTTGCATATTTTTTGTAAATAAAATTAATAAAAAAGAAGTTCTTGAAATTCCTTTCGTGAAACTCAATAAACTTCAAACTTTCTATAGTGGGAGCACCCATTACCAACCAAGGATCCATCCTTGACTTGTATGATACCACTATTTCCAGCCAAGCAAAACTTTTTTTGAACCATGTTTGGGAGTTTAGTTTTCATAACATGCACAATATGCACTACTAGGAACAATTGTTGAATGCCATGTGTTATAGCATTTATTATTTTGAAATTTGTACACATGAGTAGTAACTAGTCTCCCCTATGAGTGGAATTGCAAGACTCTAGATGTCATATACTAGTTCAAAACACTTTTTGCCTTCTAAAATTCACAGAAATTTCAGTTTTGCAAATAAAATTCTGAAAATTTTGCAATCCCAATATTTTCTATCTCCCTACATGGGAAAATTTTCAATCGCACCCAACTGCTCACCATCTGTTCCACAAATGCTTAAGTGATTAGGTATAGGTGGTCTGACCATACGCTTCCTGAAAATTTTCAGATCAGGTCCCTCTAAGTTAAGTTAGCTCACTTATAATAACCTCAGAAATCAGGTCCCTCCAAGTTAGCTACAGTTCTGAGGGAGATGATGATGCACCAGTTCAGTTATGGATGACATTGATCTTGGTGCTAACTTTAACTCAGTTGTGTGTGTTGTGTGTGGGAGCCAACGCCGCGCCTGGATTTACTCATTCTTTGTACTGTGCAGTTGTTGCATTTCTTTGAATAAGTTATTGATGGGAGTTTCTTTCAATGGTTGCCGCACTTCCGCATTTCGAGAACCGAAACATGGGTAACTTAATAAGTAGGAGGAACGGTAAGTTCAGGTAGGTCCGTCCGGCAGAGTCAAGCGATTTCAATTTTGACGTGGGTGTGGATTATATAAGCTTTACCTTACCTTAAAGTTCAGCCTCTTCCTGAGAGTGAGTGAGTGGCAGGAATGAATGCATCATGGCGCTACCTGCCCTGCCCTGCCCTGCCTGCGTGCCCAGTTACCCAGTAAAAGTCGTACAGCGAATTTTTTATTCAGCAAAGGCCGGGAAGCTCTCCGTCGTTACTGACAGCCCGAAGTTCAGCAGTGAGAGGCAGGCACTCTCTCATGTTCTGCCAGCATAAGTTAGTGGCCACTGGAAGAAAGCCCACTCCCTCCCGCCTGGAAGACTGACCCAGGAAAACACTTGACCGGCGGTACAATGTACTTGCATCCCGATGTCCATCCGCCCGCCCGCCCGCCCGGCTCCGTCCTACCCTCACTGCTGCTGCGGACGGGAGTCAAGGAACGCGAGGGAGGGGTGGAAGCAACTAAAGCTTACAGTAAAGTCTACTTTACACTGTTCACAGTTATGTTGCCCTGACTCCGTTCCCCTGCAAAAGGGCTCGCGCTGCCTACGGATTACTGGCTTGTCTCTTGTGGTGAGATGAGCCCAAGGAGGAGCATGTGATGTGGCCCACTCTGCTTACACCGGCCTGCCGTGGCTGGCTGATGAGTGAGTGGAAGAAAGAAGGACTGAGTTCAGGCGGGGTCAAGACTCACTCCCTGTTTGTCCAGACCTCTGTTTGCTGCCATTTGGCGATGAGGTATGAATGGAAAAAACTTATATTTTATATGGGTTTTTTGTTTTTTTTGCAGAGATGAAGTCGTAGGTGGAATACAAGTCGTCAAAGTTCCAAATTTTTTATTGGGGAAAAATTTGACATTATTGTGAATTTTCTATGAAGGAAAAAAAAGGGGGGGGGGGGGGGGGAAAGAAATTTTGTATTGAATACAGACTATGCTCTACTTGGAAGATATGGAATTTTTACCATATAAGGTAGAACCACCCATCACCAACTCCGAAGGTATTAAATTTTTACCACATAAGGTAGAACCACCCATCGCCAACTCGGACGATATGAAATTTTTACCATGTAAGGTAGAACCACTCATCACCAACTACAACCCCATCAACAATCAATAGAGTGTCTGAAGTTTAGGAAAGACTGGGACTAATTTTTGAACATGAGTTCTTGATTTCCGACCATCAATTCCTCTATTCTTTTTGTGACACATGTGCTTGGTTTGGAGTGCCAAAGTGAATAAGAAGTAGTCTCTGAAATGAGCGGTTTTGGAATAGTCTACACATCTCTGCACCCGTGGAAATATTTCTTTGGTCTTTTTGTACTCCACATCATGTCTCCAATTGCTTATTCGGTCGGTTATGGTCGGTTTGCCTATATGTATATATTAGTGTAGAACATTGTGGTATGAAAACAAGGTTACAAATGTCGTTGTAAAATTAGAAAATCAAGAAACCATGGTTATAGGTTCAAAGTTCATATTGCTGTAATTATTGAAATTACAAGAAAAAAAATTCCAATGTGAGAAATGAAGAGATCAACTAAAATTATGATTTTTTTACAAAGTATGAATTTGTTATGAATTTTTTAAATGTGTTGCCTAATTGGCCCAAAGGAGTCACTAGACTACCCCCAAACCAACAAAAAAACGTATCCATAATGGTCATCTTAATTATGTAGAGCAATTACAATATTTTCTAACATGGCTACAACATGAAGGCCTAAAAAAATCACTTACTAAGATGAATTTACACTCAAAAAGTGGAAGTTACTATTGTAGTCACTAATCACTCCATCACCATCATCCAAGACATTGATTGTGGCCACTAACTCAATCTAATGTAGCCCCAATCTCATTTATTGAAAAAAGTTTGTGATGGATTGATGCAAGATTGTAATGGGTCATTCCCTAGGTGTTTATTATAGGTCTTTTGCATATAATATATTGATTTACCTTCTATGGGAATTGACACAACTTCTACATGCTTGTGTATTTCTACTTGGAGGAAAAGGTCTATAGACCAAAAATGAGATAATGTAGAAAATCCTTAGCCCTTGATCCTTAACCCCTGAGCGCCCAGACCATGTTCACAAAAATCCAAACCTTTCTATACTCATTCCAATTAAATTATCACCTAAAAGAAGATCTACACTAATTGACTGTACCGATTGATAGTAGAGACATGTCCAAAGATACATGGAGAAGGACGCGTCCTTTGACTGTACCATTGAAAAGATTATAAGAGTCAAACAAGGACATTTTTTCAAAAATGGAGAGGCCATATTTTGGCCCCTCGGGCGCTCAGGGGTTAAAGATTTGTAGAAAATATATATTATAGTTTTAGAGCAAGTTTGATGGAAAATAGATCAAAAAATAGATGATGGAAAAAAACTATGTAGAAAAAATGAACCTTGCAAAATATTCCTATTTTTAATATGTACCAAATCTTACTATTTGGAAAAAAAATTGCAAAGAAGTGTAGATCTTTTGCTTTACTTAAAAGTACAAAATGTTACATTTGAACTTTAGGATACAAATTATGTACTAAAATATGGCAAGGCATATACCATTAGATTAATATTTCAACAACTAAAAACAATTTTCATTCCGATATCACAAGTGGTGTGAATAGGTTTAAAATAATGCAGTGCTTTTGCTTTGTGTATAATCTCTTTGGACCTGTAATCCTCCTAAATTATCAATATTTCAACAACTAAAAGCAACTTTCATTCTAATATCACAAAGTTGTATGAATAGGTCTAGAATAGCGCAGTGCTTTCATTGTAGAAATGCTTTGCGTATAATCTCTTTATACCCTTAACCCTCCTAAATTATTCTAAGCCTATTTCCAAATTCCCTATTCCTAAATTTCTTTTGCCAAAATCCCCATCCTATAATTCCCACAACAATCAAGAAATTGTCATGGCTAGCTTTGACTTAGCGTAAACAATAGATTATCATTCCAAATATCTTGAAACTTTGCCACTATATAGATAATCTAGTCAAATTCTCAAATATCAATTTTCATCTTGATTTAATATACTATTTAGCTTGGGTGGACATTTTCTACTACTGACTTATTGTGAAGTTATAGTCGCTACACCCCAATTGTATTTTGTGCATAACTTGTAGGTCCCATTTCCGTTGTATCCAATTTTTTATATATAAGGTAGTAGATAAATAAATAAATAAATACCCTCCAAATTTCATAGCCATATCACAAAAATTCAATAACATTGAAGCTCCCGAATACACCCTTTTTGACTGCCTTAATTCTAAATATACCTCTACTTTGAAGCCTCATACTTCCTTTTCTATAATAGATGTAGATCTAAAAAATGATATTATAGTAAATCAGCTATCCCCAAACTTAGATCAAAATTTTTGCCTTGATCCAACACTTTATTAAAACTCAAACCCAAAATTCATCACATCAATGCTTTTTTTTACTAATAAATCACAAACATAAAATTTAGCATCCAAATGCATCCTACACCTCAAACCCAACAAGAATAAGAGAGAAGCAAGGTAACAACCCTTGTCTTTGAATAGCCAACTACAATCCTAAGAGACAAGCTAACCCTAACCTCCTCTAACCCTAACATCAACTACTAACCAACTTAATTATCAATTGGCAACTAACAAGAATTCCCAACACTACAAGCATCCTTTAACATATAAAGTTGTTTACTTCAATTAGTAACAACTATCATCATAATATTGATGTCATTTAACCTTGGAAGGACATTGTGGCCAATGGATGTTTTTCAAGATTTTTGTAGAAATGAAGAATGCAACTATTGGTTCAAAAATTGAATCATTTTTGGCAAATCACCTTGGAGATAGATCTTTCATTATTGTCAAATTAAAAAAATTACCTCGGTGAGCCTTTCAAGGTTAATTCCTAAAGATATAAGGGGTGTCTCTTTCTAAAATCTCCCCAATCAAATTGTTGTTTATAAAAAATCAAAGTATTACAGTTTTTCCAATCTATATAATTTTTTAAATTTAGGATCTTGTTCACTTCAAATTCACCTCCACCCTTACCACACATTTTCAAAGAGTTGTATGGATTTTTCAATATTTACTATCTAAGTTTAGTTATTGAAAAAAAAAAGTTTTTTCATCTAAGGCTAAATGACTTCAAAAAGTCATGTCTCAAAATTTTCACAAAATAAAAGTTTGCCTTTTTTAGCAAATGCCATTATGAATAGTTGATAATATCCACACCAATTTTTATAGGGATTGGAGTAATGGAATATTATTTTCAAAACCTTGTAATTAATTGAGGTACAATAAAAAAACAAGTTTTCTACTTGACAGTGTCCTTCAATTATTTGTTCGAACCAATTAGCCTTTGATCACTTGCACTACCCATGGAATATTTATTTTCTTGGAATGATCTCCCATTGACTATGTCTCTATTCCAAAACAATCCCCAGTGAATAATCTTTGAATTGTTTGAATTTGAAAATTCATCTAAAGAAGAATTATTATCTTAATTAAGATTTTTTTTCTAACTTTGGAAAGACTATCAATGAATTAACCTCTAAAGGACCAAATGACCATTGAATGTATGCAAGTGATCTTACGTAGATGCATATGAAGTCATTTTTTAACAAATGTTCTTCAAATTTTGACACAAGGTGTGAATTTGTCCCCTCTTAATGCAAATATAATTTTTTTCCTAGTTAGGTGCCTAGATCAAAAGTTATGTTACCCTAAACTTTTTGGGTAGCCAGAGCAGCTTCAAGCAACATGTGCAAAACTCCTCCTACAATTTTGAAATTTAGTAGGTATGTAACTTATATGATACAAGATGCAGATGTACCCCTCCCCCATATATATTGTAATATCTCAATTTAGGAGGAATTTAAAGTTTATTGATACTATCATGCAAGATCAAGAAAAAAAATTCTTCTAGCTTCAAACGTTATAATCTTTCAATTTGTGTGGTCAAAGTTTCTAAATTTTTTTCCATAGTAGTCTTGTACAAATTTGTATGGTTGAATTTTGACACCCCCCCCCCCTTTTTCATGTCTTCTCACTATCCTAGAAAGTGGTAGTTTTTCATAATTTTTGTCCCAAATTTTGCCTTGGTCTTTTAGGGGTTAAATGGATGGACTGAGGGATTTCAATATAAGATTGTTTTTGGATCCATAAAATTTGTAATAGAAGAGGAACAAATTAAATATAATTGGTTGGACATATATGGGTTAATATCTAATCCTTATCATGCTTAAAATGTGAAACCATAGAAATAGAGTACTTGACCATTTTGTGACTTTTAAAGCATGCATGAAGTGCAATAATGATCTAAATTGGGAGTATCATTACATGGATTTGAAAAAAATCTTGTTTTTGAAATTCAACCATGAACATCTTGTAATTAGTGAGGATTTTGACTTTGTAATTTGGAGGGCATACTTTTATCTACAAAAATATTTGTATCATTTTAGGAAAGGATGTTTTGGGACATTTTTGGGGTTGAAATTGTTGAGAACTTTGGGAGTTAACATCACATTTGGTATTGTTTTGAAAGGCCCTTCAATGACAAAACTATAGAGGGTAGAAGAGGTAAGGTAGCAACACCTAATTGCAATACACACTCTTCTTTGACATTTAAAAAATGGCCTTGAATGAACACCTCTATAACTAAAAACCACCATAACTTTTCAAAAGCAACCAATCAAAGGTGAGGAGTTTTTGGAAGCAATCAATGAAAGTTGACGCATTTTATGCTTCAAGAGTGTCCATTCTAGTGTTATGTAAGCTTATAGGCTACTCTACGTTCTCAACTTTGAAAATTAGTAAAATATTACTAGAATGTCATAAAATTACAAAAACCCTTGGGGTGCAATTCTCTTGAGTTTGCTAATAATCTCATCTGAGGTAAGATGGAATTACAAAAATGTCACTTTGAGGTGTTGATACTTTAGTTACTTCAACCTGAGTCTTCGTTTAATTTCTTCAACAAAATTCAATCAGATATGTCACCGTCATATTATAATGGCAATCTAATTCTTGCTTTTGAGTAAACAAACGAACAAATAAATGATGCGTTGAATTTAAAATGATTGAAATATAAAAACAACGTGGTGGTTATACTGTTGCATCTCGATGCAAGATCCACAAACAGACAAACAGCGACTGCCACTTACAAGAACAAGAATAAGAACAAGAATAAGAATTATATAAATATATATAATTTACTTATTTTTTTTAATTTATTGAAGCATTGAGACGATTTTTTCTTCCAAATTTCCAATCTAAAGTAAGGAAGGTACTCCCCAAACTGCCAATTTTTGCTATTGTGCCTGGTTACTATTATTAAACTGGTCACATTTTCAACGATTTCCTTGTTGGGAAGTGAAAGGAGGCTCCAAGACACCAAAGAATGCAACATTTGGATACCATATGCAAAAGTTATAAAAGGTCAAATTGTTTTTGGTAGATGTTCTAAAATCATTTCTTCTACATATGAATATTATATATATATATATATATATATATATATATATATATATATATATATATATATATATATATATATATATATTGATTTTGGAGATGTCCACACCCTGATGATGGAAGTTTTTGACAGGGTGCAATTTGGGCTTATTTCTGTTCATAGTTGGCCCAACCAAATAGCTCAATAGCTCCATAACTCCGTTCAATCTTCTTTGTCAACATGAACATCCACAACAAGGCTCTCTTTGGGGGCATTACAGTGTTAGATTACACCACGGAAAAGGGCAACAAATCATGAAGCTTTTCGCCAGAAATCTTTGAATTAAAAAAATAAATCTTGGATGAAATTGTCAGATTGTAGATGAAAACAAAATTATGCACATATGGTATGTCCTAATGTGATATTTTCTATCCAATATGAATGTTGAAATTTGAAGCTCCACAAAATTCAAGTAGAAGGTTCTAAAAGTGCATAGGCTCTAAAAGCACCCACTTCCTCAAATATACACTATTTGTACATGTTTCTTTTTTCATAGCCTTCACTAATGTACAAACAATGTACATTTGAGGAGGTGGGCGATTTTAAAGCCTTATGTCATTTCAACTTCAAAAATTCATAACAAGTTCCACAAAGCTCCCAAAAATATGAAACGACTTTGGTTAGATGCCAATTCCACTTGTCTTTTAAGTACAATTTACTAAAAAATATTGCTTCACCTCCCCAAATTTTACTTTCAGCTCTAAGGTGGACAATTTATGGACCTCCTACCTTAGAACATTTTATATCCCCCATTTGGCACTTCATTAAAAAAATGAATGGAAAAATGGGAAAAAAAAATGAAAAAAAAAAAAAAAAAATTGGTCCGCTGCTGCAGTTGTGATGAAGGCTACACTTGGGGCACCAAGTTCAAGGCCGAATTCCGAATCTAGGCGGGGGCACTTGAATGCCCATGTTTTTTCAATACTATTTACATTATGTTCTTATCATTGGCATTATCCGGCCACAACCTTCTCCAAGACTGATCGACCTAAAGCCACTGTTTCTGGGACAGAGCTGAGTCAGTCAGTCAGTCAGTGGGAAGTAAGTTACTGCCAAAGCCATTCGGAAACACCGCGGCAGGACTCAGTGCTGTCAGAAAAGGGGGAAGGGGGCATGGGCATCCCCCAAACCGCCACTTTGGGCTACTGGGCCCAGTTGCAAAGGTGTGCCTAGTTTCTGTTATAATTAGTATTAGGCTGGGCACATTGATATTTGAGGTGGCAAGTGAAAGGAGGTTCCAACGCACCAAAGAACAAGGGATTTGGATATTGTATGCAAAAGTTAGGAAGGGTTAAAGTTTGTTTTGGTAGATGTTCTAAAAATAGTTTCTTCCACATAGATACATATTGTAGCTATTGTTAGACTAGTCAAATTTTCATTGATTTTCTTGTTGGGAAGTGAAAGGAGGTTCCAACCCACCCAAGAACGCAGGATTTGGATATTGTATGCAAAAGTTAGGAAGGGTCAAAGTTTGTTTTGGTAGATGTTTTAAAATCGTTTCTTCCACATAGGTACATATTGTATCTATTTCTAGATTGGTCAAATTTTCATTGATTTCTTGTTGGCAAGTGAAAGGAGGTTCCAACGCACCAAAGAATGTGGTATTTGAATATTGTATGCAAAAGTTAGGAAGGGTCAAAGTTTGTTTTGGTAAATGTTCTAAAATTGTTTCTTCCACATAGGTACATATTGTAGCTATTATTAGACTGGTCAAATTTTAATTGATTTTCTTGTTGGCAAGTATAAGGAGGTTCCAACGCACCAAAGAACATGGCATGTGGATCTTGTATGCAAAAGTTAGGAAGGATCAAAGTTTATTTGGGGAGATGTTCTAAAAATTGTTTTGTTCATATAGGTACATATAATCATTGTAGGGTAGGGTTGGCGTAAAATAATTATTTTAAAGAAAGACAAAAAGAGAAAAAAAATTATGGAAAAAAATTTCAATGATGGTGTTTGAAAATGTCAAAGACAATGTCCCTTCCACCCCTCACTAGAAGAAACCTATGTTTTGCATGATGCATTTTTTAGTGACATCCACCTAGTTTTTTTTTGTCAACAATGACATCAGTCATAACATTGAGATGTTAGTTGTAATATCAAATGTAACATAAAAACAAGTGAATGTCACAAAAAATGCGTCAAGAAAAACGTTTTTTTTTCTAGTACCCTCTTTGAACTTTGTCCATAACTTTTGATCGAAGGCTCAAAATCTCAAAAGGATTTTGGAGATGAAAGTTAGCTTGATTTTTTACATTACTTTAGTTGAAATATTTTTTCAAAAGTTATTCTACACTGCCTAAATGAGGTCTGAAATTTTGCTTTGAACAAAATTCCTCCTTTTGACTTAATTATGAGAGGTTGAGTTCCTACTACTCCTAATCGTTTACTCACATCCCACACGGTTGTTTTACCTCCTATCACCACACTTGTGTAATAAACTGGTCTTTTCATCACTACATAAACCAATTAAGTGACTTTTGAATCTATGTAATATAGTTGCTACTTAAATATGTTGGTTTTATTTTGAATTTGATGCCAAATTTTAAAGTGCCAAATCTATTTTTCAAACTTTAATTAATTATTTGGCATCAATGTGTCAATCTTGCCCTCCAAGTATAGTATTGGTTTTGGAGATGTACTTAGAGTGATGATGGCAGTTTTGGATTAGTGATGTATTTTGGGGTGTCCATCTTAACTCCTAAAGGCCAACTATCTTGTTGATCAAACCATTGAAAATCTTGGTAGGTTCCTACAAAGTCAATTTTTGTTGAATGTTCACAATATTTTGATACACAAGGTGTGAACATGTATCCCATTAGGTGGGAATATCATTTTTTTTTTCCAATTGGGTGTCCAAATCAAAACTAATGTTGCCTTAAACTTTTTTGGCTGTTTGAGGGATTTGAGCATTTATTTTAAAAACACTCATAAATTTTAGAAATTTAGGACGTATATATCTAATTAAATATGGCATAAAATTTTCCAAAAAAAACAAATTTTAGTTCTCAAATCACATTCTAAGAGAAGTCAAACTTTGTTTAGCTATGCTGGCATAGTTTTAAGAAAAAACATTTTCTTCTAACTTCAAGCCCTATTATCTTGCAATTTATGAAGTCAAAGTTACTGAAATTTTTTCCACATATTCCGAATTTTTGCCTCTAACTTTTCTTATTAGGATTTCAAATAAAAAATTTCCTCATTGCACAAAAAATCATCAAAAAATAGCTAGTGTATTGTCAATTCACTTAACCTCTTTGCATTGCGGGGTGATTTAGAGTAAATTAGACTCTATATTTACTTCTAAAAATTTTCACGAGTGAATTTAACATCATATTCTTATGGATGATCAAAGTTTGTTTGTTTTTAGCAAAAATTTGACTCCAAGAGGGCTTGGAGTCTACTAAACTTATTCAGTTAGAGGATGGTAAGAATGAAAAAACTTTCTTTTCCACTTCAAACGTTATAATCTTTCAATCCATGCAATCAAATGGACTGAAACTTTTCTACACATTGACCTACTTGTTTAATACACTTTTGTATGTTGGCATTAAAAAAATTAATTAATTAATTTTTAATAATGCATCAGAAATTAGCAATGTTGGACTTTTCTTCTTCCAAAACACACTCCGACCTTTAAGGATTAATTTGCAAGGTTAGGTGATGAGTAGGGGAACTAGATCTTCAACTTTGGTACCAACATGTGAGCCAACATGGTACCAACAATTGATTGGCTCCCATATAATAGAATTTTTTATATTTAAATAAAGCGTGCAATTCTAAGTGTAAGTAGGAACATTGATTCGTCCTTTTAGTACGTGGTAAAATTATTTCCCCTATATTGTGAACATTTTATCTTTACCCTTGAGATAAGACGAGCACAACTGGTTTTTTGTTTTTTGTTGCAAAAACTCTTAGAATGGGTATCTAAGCATGGTACATTATAGTTTCCAAGCAATGGATGAATGTTGATAAGTAATGGCTCTATGTACTTCAAATTACAAAAGAAAAAGATTTAGACTTCATGAGTTTGGCATTTCCAACAATTCTAGCTCAACCATGCCCCAAACTTTGTTCTCTTCATATAAAATTGCCTAAAATCACATGTTAGCTATCCTAAATCATAGAGCATGGCGTTCTATTTTGTAGATAATAAAAATTATTCAATTTGGAGATTCCTAGTGGAAGTTATGGTTGGATGAAGTTTTGACTTGGAATTGCTCTTTAAACTTCATTTGTTGTTTTCTATTGACTTTTGGATTCAAATTGAATTTTGATTTTGGGTATAAGTCTGAGTTTACTTACAGTGTCTAATTTCTAAATTTGACCTATATTTGATGAATAGTCTCTACTTTCATCCCATTTTAAAACCAAACTTCATCCTATGTTGTTTTCCTTGTTTAAATTTAATTTTTTTAAATATAAATTAGATCTATAATCTTCTAAGTGTCTTCTAAAGGATGCTCAATTTAAGTATTTCCTTAGTTGTCTTCACAAGATTCCAAATGGCTATCTACTTGATATTTAAGGTTTTAGATTTCTTTTGCTTATTTATTATTTTTAATTTTTTAAACATTTTTAATTTGGAGAGCTTAAATTTATCTATTTATACTTCTAAGACTTAGAGAGTTTGGACTTCCCTATTGAAAGTTATAGACTAATGAAGTTTAACCACTAATTAGTATTCTACTTATTTCCATCAACTTACAATTTGAAATTCACTTTTATTAAAGTTTTGAACTTTGAATTTAATTCTATTTTTTTCCTTTTGATCTATTTTAGATTAATTATACTATTTTTCATCCATTCTTATTACAAGACTTGTTTTATACATGTCTTCTTCATTTTTTTGGTCTATTTTTTAAGTATAATACAGATTTGGAAAGCTCTACAGAGGCTTTATACTATTTTAAATCTATATTTATAATTTCAAATGATTCTAAAGATCTTAGTTGAGCTTATAAGTCCTAGTTTGTATTTGAAATTCAAAACAAATAAGAGGGAAAAAATGACTCATTTATACACATACGTACCTTAAAGTCACCCTTATTCAAGAGATTTGTGAAAATTGGCTCAAGTCTTCTATTGTTCTCTATCTTGTTGTAGTGTTTGAAGTTTGTTTTGAACTTGTTTTCTTGCTCACTACTTTAATAAGGCCACTAAGGCCATTAACCCCTCATCGCCTAAGGCCTATTTGAGTTCAAAAACATCATTGCTTTCGAAGTGTTACAGTTCAAAATATCAGTAAGGTATAGAAATTCCAACCGTACAATCTTGTAGAGTACATGTTGCAGATGACGTGAATCAAATTTGGAGTCATTTGACCACGTAGATTGCAAGATTAAAATGTTTTAGTGTTGAAAAAGGATGTTGAAATTTGCTTTCTAAACCTACTCAAATAGAAAAAATTTAAACTATAAAGTGATTCAAAACCAAGATACAAACACATTGGTGAAAAAAAATAATGGAATTGACTCATTGTGTCTACAAAATGGCATTCAAATGTAAAAGAAAAAAAAAAGTTGTAAGAAAACCCATCTAAGGTTGAACCTACTACTACTAAAATGCTTCTCAGTCACTCGTTACTTCTTGGATTCATATATGAAATTTTAGCCACATAAACTAGACTAGTATGTGCATCTTTTACAAAAGAATATTGGAAATTGACACTCTATGAATAAGAAACAAGCTGCCGAAGGTCACTGTAATCCAAAAATGTTGGGATTTTGAACTTTGAATTGCTCCCAAACATTCAAAACAACTTTGATTGACATTAAAATTTTAACACAATAACTAGAATTTAAGGGGAACATAATCCAACAAATTTTTATTGAAAACAAATATTGGATGAGGGAGATACAAGCCTCCGAAGTTGCAGCCTTCAAATGCAGTTTGGTAAACTTAAATTGAACCTGTGAACTTAGGTTGGCTTCCAAGAAATCATTACATCTTACATTGATCTAAAAATTTTACTACATAAACTAAGAAAGAGAGAGAAAAAAATTCCAACAAGTTTAATTGAATTTGGACACTGGAGGCAAAAGTTATAGCGTTTTGAATTGGACTTGATGTGATGTGAGGACACTTTTGGTCCCCTTTGGCAATGAAGGGTTAAACTTTTATGGCTGTATCTGTATCTTTTAAACTGTCTGTGACTCTCATGCTGGAGCTATATACAAATTTACTATTAGAAAACCGCATTTTTGTGACATTAGTAAAAAATGCAACGTATTTTGCGGATAGGACATCAGAGACCCTCAAACAAAAGATAGTAGAATTAAAGTGGGCATTTTAGAAAACATGTGGATGTTAGTGGAAAAACAACTTGATGCTAGAGCTAATAACTATATTGTGTAAGACATCTAGAAAAGCTTAGTCATGTTTTTGGAGATGTCCTAGAAAACATAAAAGTACCATGTCAACAAGGGCTTATGATTTGATTTTAGGTAAGATTCTAGAAATTACAAGGGATTGAGATAAAATGTAGACCAAATGTGAAAAACACACAAAAGGGTAGCCACATGGCATACTTTTATAAAAAAAAAAGGGCATGGCACTTGACATGGCATTTGAGTGACGTAGCATCCAATGAGATGACATGGCATCCCACATTGGCATGCTTTGACGCCATCTAAGAATTTTAATACTGTTTTTTTAGATGTCAATTTGAGACGTTAATTGAGACATCCAAATGTTTTTTGCAACGTGAATTGAGACATGAAGTTAGACATCTAGTTACCTTTTGAGACATCAACTTTTAATACTACTATATTTTACATATCCCATATGGTTTGTCTTCCCTCCCACCATCCCACTTGTATAAATAGTTTGTCTTCACATGTCAACATCTATACTCTAAGTTAGGTTGTTTGTTTTGTTTTGTTTTGTTTTGTTTGTTTGACATGTTGAGATTTAAGAAAACTTAAGGTGTTTGACATTGTTTTTGGTATTATTGAAAAGCTAGTCGCAAGGAAAGATGTTTGGACTTTGTTTTGTAGTATTTGGATAAATATTATAAGAGTTATTGAGTTTCAAAGTTTTTATGAATTTGAGAATTGATTTAAATTATCTTTTATTTTGGAAAAATCATTACTTTCACATTGCATATTCAAATGCAATGAAACAAAGTCCTTGACCTCCTACATGCATAAAGCTTTCTATTCGTCCCAGTTTTGTGGCGTTTGGACCTATGGTTTGAAAGTCGTGGATTTTTTTTAATTAAAAAATTGATTTAAACTATATTTTATTTTGAAAAAACTATAACTTTCACATCACTTGTCCGAAGGCCACAAAACAAAGCTCTTACATTCCTTGTGCATAATACTTTCTATTTGTACCAAGAATATAACCTCTCACATTTATTATGGTGTGAAAGTTATTGAATTTCAAAGTTTTAATGAATTAAAAAACTAGAAAATTATCCTTATTTTTATTTTGAGTGTGGCAATGGTACAAGGCACACTAGTACTCACAATAAGTGACTTTTTAAGCCATGGAACATAGTTGCCACATATGGTGTATTGTGTATGGTATATGATGTATGTTATATTGTATATTGTGTATTGTGTATTGTATATGGCCTATTTTGTTTAGTGTACATCTAACTTGACATCGCAAAATGTCTAAGCGTCTAAGTTGATGTCTTAAAAAACTAAGACATATGCATCATATACGTCCTAGAAGACATCATCTATGACGTTTTCATGTTTGCACAAACATGGATGCTACATGCATGAAATTCAAAAGAATTATTCTCATGTTACAATTGACATTTGGAAAAACATGTATATGTCACAAAGGACATTCAAATAGATAGGACCCATGGCACAACGCACTAGACACGTCACGAATTTTCATCTACCATGTCAATGTGGTTGCCATGTTTTGTCCTATATCAACAAGGGCCCAAATGAAAAAGTTGTTGACATGGCACATTGGCACTGCTACCTAAGTTGCACTTACATGAAGGTGATGTGGCTGCCACATGGCATACAAATGGGACCTTCTTTGACAATGTTTGAGCAAACATCACACTAAAAACAAAGGGTGTTTTCTCCTGTTTTTGCCAAGTCAATTTAGACGAATTTTGTTGGACATCCAAGTTGACATGTCTAACATCAAAAGCAATGTATCACCACATATTTCACCTTGTCCAAAAATCGTTTTTTTTTATAGTGGTTGAGAACTTTGAAACTCAACAAAGTTTGCTACAATCATAGGAGAATTAGCATAGAGCTTAGCAAATTAAGAATTATAAGTTCTAAATTTCATGCAAATTAGAGTGGACTAGAAATCTTAAGAGTGAAGGAGAATCACTAAGTGAAGAATGTTTGAATCCCTTAAATGGAGTTTGGTTTAGATTAAGGACAAGAGGAAAAAGTCAAATGCAAAAATAGTTGACTTTTGGAGATGGTAGGATTTAAATTTACTTAAAAGAAGTTAAACGACTTTTGTCTTCAATGTTTATTTGATTCCTTAAACAATTAGCAAGCAATTTGGAAGTTAGAATTTGATAAGTTGACTTTCAAGAATATCTCAAAAGAAAAGAGAAAATTAGAAAAGAAAAAGCTATTCAGGAAAGAATAGAGTAGAGAAGGAAGGCAAAGAAGTTTTAGACTTCTTTATTTCATTAAATGCTACTCCAACACTAGGAAGAAAGGCAAGATGGATTCCAACAAATATTATGATGAGATTATGATAATAATAAAAAGAAGATGGAACGATTGCTTCAACCAAGCTAGAAGAGTGTGTTTGATTTTCCTTTCTCTAAATTATTCTTTCCTATAGAAATATTAGTCTAGAAGTAGGAATATTAACTTCGAGGTTAAGAGGTCAAGTTTGAATATTAGAAATTTGCCTAGTTCCAACTTTGAATTTAGAGTCTAGTAGTTAATTTTTAGAGGTTTTCAAAAACATATTAAATTCTCAAAATAGATAAAAGCTTAAGAAGTTATGCTTGGATGAAATATAGTGATAAAATGGATGAAAAAGTAGAAAAATCATCCAAAAGAATTTGAAAAGGTATATTAAAATCTATAGTTTATTCAAAAGTCAAAACCTTTAGTCAAAGTTAATTTGATAGTTTGAGTTATTATAAATTAGTGGATGAAGTTTGGAAGTACCAACTAGTGGTCAAACTTCATCCATTCATAACTTTCTTTGACAAAGCCAAAAATTTAAGTGTATTATCTCTTTTGGAAGTTGATTTTATTATCTATAAAATAAAAATTTCAAAACGTAAAAATATAGAATTAGAAACAAAATTTTAACCCCTAAATGTCAAAGACTATGTTTTCACCAAAACTGCTCCAAAACTACCCTTGCATTTACAAGCACCAAATTTTAGATGAAAAACATTTTTGGACAAATGTAACCATAGGATCTTGTAGTAAAATAGTTAGAGAAGACGTGGAAAGAATTTCAAAATTTTTGACCATGTACATTGCAAGATATTAAAATTGAAGTGACAAAAATCATTTTTTTGGCCTTGTGAAAATATGGGGAGCTGCACTTCATAAGGTCACATTTGTATAAAAAAACGTCCAAAATGGCAATTACTCTTTGGATTCATTCCTTAAGTCAAGTTGGCTACATGCTTAAAAAAGTTTAGATCATTTGAAATTGTACAACATATAGGAAAAAAACAGTAAGTAGAAAGAAGTAGAGAATGATTAAATATACTAAATTGTTAACAATTTATTTATAGAATTGAAAAATGTCAATCCCAATGGTTGTAATGTTGTAATAAACAATATACACCTAATTTTTTTTAATTTTTTTTTCAAAAATATTTAAAATAGAGTTAAATAAAGGACTTCAAAGTTTATTTTAGAGTAGAGATTCCATAAACTACCCGCAAACTAACCCAAACTAAAATTCCTCATAACTTTCTTCTTATCGATCAAAATGGAATGATTTAAAGCTTACTACATATATCAAAATCTAGAGATTCAATTTCAATTTTTATTTTATTTTTAAAAGTGATTTTCAAAGAAGTTTTTTTCTTGTCCGGTCTACCCATTGAACATTGAAAATTACATATCATGCAATAACTTTTGAACCATGTAGTCAAAAGTTATGAAAATTGTTGGGCTTTAAAGCTACTTGTCGTCCCTATATTGTGTGAAATTTTCAAAGAAAAGAAAAAGAAAAACTCCATTTCTAGTGAGCTACCCAAAATTGCTATGTTGCCCAAAAAACGTTGTTTGGACGTTTAGGAATTAAAGTAGGAAGTAACAATTAGAAAGTTAATTGGAAAATTATGAAATCACTTGGGTTGTGTTTCTCTTGAGTTTGTTAATAATGTCACCTTTTTATTTTGGTCGCTTGAACTTTGAGATAGTGAGACCAACAAAGTAGTGGTTCTACCTTATTATTGTCATCTGCAAACAAACTTTGGTATTAGTTTGTTGAAAATGTAATAAAAGTGGACAAAGTTGGTTTGGCATCAAATTTGACATATTATCTATTATGTATCAAAGAGTGTGGTAGAGAGGGTAGACCCTTGAATGGTTCTAACTAGAAATCTTCTATTAAAGTTTTTGAAAAAAATGAATTAAAAAAATGCCACAAAAAATGAAAAAGAAAGAATAGAAAAACACCAATTAGGGCAAAATTGCACATGAATGGGAGTTATTTATCTTCTCTTTATTTTATTTTTATCGCCCTTTATCTATATTATACTAGTGAAGTATAGCAATAAGAATGGATGAAAAGTAGTAAAATCATCCAAAGAAATTTAAAAAAAAGATATTAGAATCTAGAGTGAAGTCAGAAGTCAAAACTTAGAATAAAAGTTAATTTGATAGTTTGAGTCAATAGAAATTAGTAGATGAACTTTTCAAGTATCGACTACTATAGTGGTCAAACTTCATTTGTCCATAAGTTTTTCTTACAAAGCCAAAAGTTTAAGTGTATTAGCTTTTAAGAAAGCTAATTTTATTATCTATAAAATTAAATATTTAGACTCTAAAAATAGCAAGTTAGAAACAAAAATTTAAAGTAGTAAATAACAAGTAACAAGTTAATTTGAATCTTTTGAAGACAACTAAGGAACAAATTAAAAGTGGGATCATTTAAAGGATTCCAAAACTAATTTGCACCTACAAAATAGATCAATGTTATAGGAGATAATTTAGGATGAAGTTTTGACTTAGTTTATAAAAGATTTGAATGAAAGTCATAAGTACTAGAACAATTCAAATAAAATTGAGAATTGAGAAACTAGAATTAACACTAAATTGAACTCTAAAATCCAAAGTGAGTTTGCATTATTAGATTGATAGAAATTGATGGATGAAGTTTTAGAGGTTAGATTAGAAGCCAAACTTCATCCGCAAATAACTTCTAGAAAAAAAGGTTGAATGAAACAATTTTTGTCATTTTGGAAAGAGCATAAAAATCTCTACAGAGTAGGTATTGTTTGTATTATGAACAAACAGTGACTCATTGTTCATTTTGAAATAATTAATTCAAAATGTTATTAATTTTGTTTCACAACCCCCTTCCTCCAACCAGACTTACTTGTATTTTTCAGACCAACTTTGTCTGGGCAAACAATATGGGTTAATAGCTCAAAACTTGAAACCCTATTCTAAAACTGAAATCCTATAGTGTGAATCCTTTGGACGATTGAGATCTCAACTTCCAAAGATCCAACGGCTCGTGTATTTTTGGATATCAATGGCATATATTGGGGTGTTCTTTATTTCCTGGACACAGATCAACAATGCAGAATTTTTCTTCCATATTCTTGCACGGAGGGGAGCAAATCAACTCGACTTGTCTACACCGGAGATAACATTTTTTTTAAATTTATATTTGCATCGACGGTAGGGGAGGGGGTAATGTATTTTGTTTTTTCCAAATCAACAGTGGAGGATTTTCTTTGAGGGAAGGAAGATGCCCAGCTGCTCAATCCTGTAATCACAAGAGATAGTAGGTTAGTTGGATTTTGGACTTGATTAACCTTTTCCAATCCATAGTTTGGGCCTACCTTAGTCAAAACTGACCAATAAGTACTATTAACTTTGGATTGCATTGTTTTAGGGATTACCGTTCAGTCATCTAAGAATTAACAAAACACAATAAGGCACAATTAGACGGCACTTAGACACCCACTTAGGAATTCAACAACAACAACAACAATTTATTTAATTTGGTTTATCTCAAGGGCAAAGATAATATGACCAAAATAATAATAAAAAATACATTGACTTAGAGCATCATATTTATCTTAAATTATATTTTTGAAGTTAAAAGAATATTCAAAATACTCAAAACCTTTTAGAAACAAAATGTGTCATATCCAAAATTCCCGGGGAGATCACTTAGAGTGTCCATTTAGAACCTACGTGCATTAAGATTTTGGACCTCCTATCTTATATCCTAAAATTTAAATAAAAGGAGGAAAAAAAATATCAATATATTTCCCTACTTTGGAAGTTTAAATTTTGAATTATTGATAATTTTATTCATTAATTATAATTAGTTACAAATTTTTGAAGTAAAAAACTATACTATAGAGGTGAAAATAACTTTTACACCCCTATTTTATATAAGAAAAAATTGTCTAAAATATGAACAAAAAATTCTTGAAAATATCTTTCTATTTAAAGTTCATTTTTCATTTTAAGAACTTTAAATTTTTTTCTTTTTTTTTTTTTGAAAAAAGAAAAATTTTGACACCCGCGTTCGATGGGGCCCAGGGGGCTGGAGTTGGGAACGGGCCTCCAGCCCCCCCAATCCCATCTAATGTGTAGAGATAAACATCATCATATTTGTGGCACTCTTTGGATTTTAAAATTTTTATATGTTTAATATTGCAAAATTATCCCCTAAAATTTCTTGAAATGAGATTCTGACTTTTGTTGTTTCAGGCAGGTCTAAGAGGTAGTAAAAAAATTATTTTTATTTTTCATTAACAAAGCAGAATAATTTTTTTCATTAGCTGTTCTATAATATAAAATTCATCAAATTCCAATAACGGATGCAAAACTTAAGATGTTTTTTCATTTAATGAGGTGAAAACTCAATTTTCTTTGGGGGCACAGGAGTTTTCAGGTCAAAGTTGCCAAGGGGGATGAAGGTCAGGGTGTTAAAAAGTAAGTTTTCTTTACCCACTGAATCTAGGATTTTCACTTTGTTATGATTTTTTTTTCCACATGATTTTCTACAATATAATCTTCAATGTGACCGCTTAAATTTGAATATGAAATTTTGAATTTTTTTCAAATGATTTTGCAAGTTCAAAAGTGTTGACATTGTGGGAATAAAAAATACCTTTTGCTAAAAAAATCTCTAACTCCCTCGTACTTATACAATCTCTAACTCCCTTGTACTTATACAACCAAGTGTAAATATTTGACTATATATAGTCCAACTTGGTATAGAAGTGATTTCTAAATTAATTTGGCAAGGCATAGGATTGAATGTGTCTTTTTTATGTAATTTTGAGTGGAGATATTCACCGCAAATAATACATCATAAAAGAAGAGCTTTTATGTTCAAATATTATAATCTCCTAGATCCTATGGAATTAGGGCCTTTTTCTTTTTCTTATTCAAATTAACATGAAAATCTCATGATTACTATCCCCAAAGTAAAGATTATGTTTTTATGGAAAGAGGACATCTCCAACAATGTCTAAAATTGCGTAGCCTAGTAAAAACAACCAAAGAAAATTTAGAGGGTAGATTACTAAAATAAGTCTTGGGCAAAGAAGAGGTGGACAAGGGTTTAGGACAAGTTCCTATAACATGGGTGGAAGGAATCCAATCTTTCATAAAACTTGGAGCAATTAGAAGACTTCCTTTTTGATTCCAAGATTGAGTGGTTCAATCAACATTGCTAGTATGTGAGCCTAGAAATGTGAGCCTATGAACCTTGAGCCTAGGCACATAGGTACTCTATAACTACTGGGGATGTTTATAACATACATACTTATAATATGAACATCCTATTAATAACTATAAAAGGTGCCTATAATATTGACACCTATAATATAAATATCCTATAACTACGGAAGGTGCTTATAACATAAACACCTATAATATAAACATCCTATAATGATGGAAGGTGCTTATAACATAGGTATGTAAAACATACTAGACACTTATAATATAAAAATCCTATAACCATGGATACCATAGGAATTTAGATTTCTATGCTCATGGGTTCAAGATCGTAGGCTCACATAATAGCAACCGTGGTAGTTCAATATCTCTTTCTCCATGGTTTTGATATTTGGATCTTCCAATCTACAAAATTCAAATTATAAAAATTGAGGATGTTCCCAAAAATTTGTAAACATGTTGCAAATTTACATTGTTAACTTTAATTGTTGTACTTCAAGAAGTGTGGTGAAAATGTTTTTGAATATTTTGTGGTTTGCAAGTGGTTTGATTTTGGCTATTGTACACCTTCATATTTATACATGTAATAATCCGGTACATATATTCTGTATCATTTTTTCTAATATGATAAGAATACATTTGTTTTAGATTTCCAATTAGATTTTTTATTTTGAAAAAATTAGATTCCTTATATTCCTATACATTTTCTTCCTAAAAGGACATATTTATTCTTAACTTTCAAATGTAAAAGATCCAATGCAAAGTTGTTAAGAACCCTAGTCCTAAACCATCAATATTTTCTACGATTAATTCTATACATACTAGATATACTAATCTTTATTTTCATTCTTGGGGTACTTTTTTGAAATTCAAATACATCCATATGAAATAAAATCATAGTGGGTTGAATCATTGACAACCAATCTCAAGAAGTCGAAGGATTAAACTAACTATTAAATATTAATATTAAAAAATTGTAACATACAAGTATGCTAACATAATTTTTTCAAATTTAGATTCTATAATCATTGAGTGTTTTGGAATTAAAAACAACTTTTTCTAACTATTTTAGGAGTAGAGAGGGATTTCCACTTCAATCCAATTCGCACATGAGGGCTATGGCCCCAAGACTCATCTCATTTAGGCCTTTAAAGCTGAATTTTAAAACCTTTTTTGAATTTTTTCCCTTCTCACATTACATTTCTCTAACACAACAAACTATTGCTCATATCCTCCAAAACAAAGTTCTTAACCCCAAAAGAATAGAGGGTGTTTTTGAAGAGAAATTGACAAAACTATCAATTTTTGTTATATTGGCCAAAATTCAAAATTCAAACATCATGAGATTTATGAGATCATAGAGATGGATTGGAAAATGATGACGAATTTTTGAGTTCAATTATGCAATTCTTGGCCCAATTAGTGAATTGAGAAAACTCTTTCCTTCCAAATTTTTGCATTACAAAGCAGCCTCTTTTGGGATTGTATTTTCTCTTGATGAAATTATAATTTCTCAAAAATATCTTGACGTAGACAATAAAGTTTGACTCCTCTTAGAGTGTGATTATTGAACTAAAATTAGTTTTTTTTACTGCTTCATGCCATATAATATTAGTGAAATACAAGATAAATTTCAAAAGTTGATGTTAGAATTCTACTAACTATGCAATTTTTTTTGGAGGGGGGGCAAGCATTAGAAGATATTTGAGGTTTGCAAAGGGCCATTTTAGGCCTGTTCCGTCATCCCCCCCCCGGATTGAGGGAACGGCTGGCTATCAAGAAAAAGAAATTCAAAATTTCTAAAATACAAGAAAAAGTTGAAAAAAAAGTTTTCTTTTCTTTTCAAAAAACGACGTGGCATTGTTGCCATCACATCAGATTGCGCCACTGGCAACATTCCCTATACAATCAGGACTGATTTTGAAGCTAGGAACTCAAGGGCTTCCAAAGGTTCCAAACATCTTCTAATGGCAGCATAAGGTTTTACCAGAACATTTGAATGGATTGTTTTCTTCTTCCCATAAAGGTGGTTAGTGTATGCACCTTGTGCCAAAAGTTTAAAAACATTTGTTCAAAATTGACTTCGTAAGAACTTAGCCAAACATTCATTCAATTATCCATTCAACGGATAATTGTCCTTTAGCATGTAAATATTAGTGAATTTATTGATGTTTGTTGGTATTTTACTCAACCCTTTAGGATCAAGGTAATGCAAGGTATAGTGTATTGATCTGTACTAGTACACTAAAAATGATATTTAGTGTTAGCAACACTATTTACAAACCTTCATTAACCCTACTAAAGTAAGTAACATTAAATTTAATTTCTAACACTAAATGTACTCTATGGTAAATCTGAAATCTACCCTCTATGGCAAATCTGAAATTTGAAATCTGGTAAATCTAAATGTACTCTATGGTATGCATTGAAGTCCAGATTCCCACAAAATTTAGATTTAGTGTTGTGTGGAGTAGGGTGGTAAGTACACTAAATGTAATCCAACACTAAATATCCTTTTTAGTGTAGTGAAAGCCAAAAGTTACTGTTAGCTACAAGATTAGTTTTATTATAAAAAAGAATTTGTGAAAATTTGTTAAACCTAATAACTATACTATTTAAAATATTTTACAAATAGTGAGGCTTTGGCAAATTTAATTCACCTCAATTAATAGGATAAATCAATGTACCATAAGTAAAAGACAAACTGATGAAGGCTAGGATTAAGAACTTTGTAGCAAAATATTTTGTTTGTTATTATTTAATCCCTAAAGTCCTAAGGCCTTTTTTTCATCAAAAAATCATACCAAACTACCATTTCTAGTTGCAAAAGAGTAAAAACTTTACAAAAAGCTTTTTTGCACATTTAACTATAAGATCTTATACTAGACTAGTACAAAAATGTATAGAAGAAATTTTAGAAACTTTCATTAGGTAAATTGCAAGATAATTGCACTTGAAGTGAAAAAAACAAATTTTTAAGCATGTTCCGTGATTAGATCTTAAGACTTTGAATCTTCTTAACTTAAAAGAAAAAAATGGCATTCAACATTTTAATTATTTTTATGTTGAAAATTTGAGTTGAGAGTCTGAAAATAATATATATGTTTTTTAAACTTGATTTTCATTCTTTAAAAAATTGTTATGTAGAAGTTGGTACAAGAGTGTAGAAAAAACTAAAATGTCATTAGCTCTAAGATGAATTGAAATACACTATTCTCAATGGTGAGATTGTTCTAGCAAGCATACTTAACCTTGAGAAACTCTTTTTTTGTAAATTGTTGAAATTGAATTCAAAAACAAATCCAATATGTTATTTTCTCAAGAAGTTTGTTTGATTGCCCACAAAACAAGAAGCTCTAAAACTTTCACATCACTAATCCAAATGAAATGACTAAAATCTTTACAAGTAGGCAAAAATTATAATATATGAGAAATTTATTTATTTAATTAATTTCAAGATTTTGTAGATTTTTTTTGATACCTTGTCTCTCCTATTTTGAACTTATTGTGGCATAACTTTTGCTCCTATGCACCCATTGAAATAAAAAGTATATTCCCAAAAAGCTAATGTATTTTCTATCTTAAGTACCAGAGTCGTTTTGGTCAGAGCTAGAATATAGACAAATGTAGAATTATTGAAGATACAGAGGTGGTGAAAAACTCCAACCATATTAAGTTGGAGAATGAGTGATAAACAATAAGTGTGCAATAAAAATAGCACGGTGCACCATTGTTGTTGTGAGAATTTAGAGTTTCATGACAATGTATACAATGTTGTTGACATCAATACGTGAAAAATGCACAAATGTAAGCTTGCAACACTAGCAACCTCATAAAAGAATTACTTCTAGGACCTTTGGATTCAATAGACATTGCTTTTATGATTCATATAGACATATCAACAGTAAAAAGTACTCCTCCAATGTGTGAAAATATATGCGTAATACAAGAAACATTCAACATGGGCATATACAAAATCTTCTACACAAAATTAACTTGTGTTCACTTGTGCTACGTTCATGACTAATTGACATTTACATACTAGTAGTTGAAGTCAATGTCTCCAATAGAATTTGGAAAAAAGACTTAGAAAAAGTACATTGTTGACCATTATACTGGAAAGTATTGAAAACATTGCTATACATAGTAATATATGCCATATTTCTTTACATAAACCCTCTTTCCAAAAAGTGCCTACCCACTTGTGCCATCTTTGTGTTTGCTTTTCCCCCTCCACATCCCCAGCCAATGTTGTTCAAGACGCAAAAAGGACACATCTTTTGCAATTCTTTCCACGTATTTCCACATATTATACAAAGATTGGTAAATATACTTGCATATAAGCGTACACAACTAATACAAGAAATTTCATTTTCCATATCAGATTGGTCCAATTCATTTTCTATCAAAAAAATTCAGTGACCTCCGTTTTCTCCTTTACTTCCAATTCCTCTCAGATGATGAGTTCTTTCTCTTTTTCTCACTCCGAAAACTAGTTTGTGGTTCCTCAGGACTTAAAGGGTTATCTAACTGACTTTGGTACTGAATGTATTATATTTTGCATTTGAATGCAGGAGCATTTTGGTGGGCCCCCCCAACACACACCCTAAAATGCACCCGCTCGTCATTTCTATAAGTCGGTCTGCACCCCCATCCGGCCCTTTTTCCAATGACCATTATTATGGAGGCAAATCTCAAACTTCGAGTGGACAAAGTCGGTACCACTATCATCATTGATAAGTTGGCCACGTTGAATTGTTCCTGAGTGCCAATGACTTGCGTTCAAAACCGGATTGCCAAGGTTGGGCGGCAAGAGACTGAGCGTGGAGCCAGCCCGCCCAGCAATTACGTTATGGCACCCCTATTGGCAAGTAGGGGTCAAATGATAAGTGTGTCCGTCTCTTTTGAGAGGATAGTTTCACCACATGCAGTACAAAATTAATGAACAAAAGAGAGAGAGAGACTTGCCGGGATGTTCACCAGAACTTCTTTTTTTCTTTGGTGAAATGGTGCCAGATTGCACCCCCAAAAAATGAAAAATTGTGTAAAAAAATCGGAGATGGAAACATGATTATGGATATAATATGTGATAAGTGCCAATCCAATATTTTCTATCCAATGAATGTTGAAATTTGGAGCACCATTGTAACATTTCATAATGCTACTTTGGCACTTCATAAAAAATGAGAAGAAAAACAGAAATCCGGGTGGGTGTCCGCTAGGTGACCGTTTCTTTCGCCCCGGGCATCGTCGACCAAAAGAGCAACTATCAGGTGCGCCTCACGCGCCTCTCTTGAGTTCATTGGCTTGAACCTTTCCGAAGGACCAACACATGCATATGATGAGTGCCTGATTTGCAGACTTTCAGGGATGTCATTGACTGAAGGAGAAGAAGAAGAAGCTGGAGGTGGAGGTTGGATGTCATGTTACTTGGGTTTCATTGGCCATGGGGGATCCTTCTAGAATGTTCTTGGGATGGTCTCCACATCAAGGCAAAAAAAAATGTGCGATTTTCAGAAATGCAAAATTAGGATGGAAATGTTGGTCTTCTTGTCACCCAAATTTCCATCAATTATACATTGGGGGTGTTTTCTTCTACCTATTAACCCTTAAATGTCAAGGCAGATGTTGGGTGTTTGGTGGATGATAGACAATCTTTTAGTGTAGGACATGAGTTCAATTATTCATCCTCAGAATTTTGTATGAAAAGGAGAGATCTTTTACAATACTATGATTTACAATGAGCATTTTGGAGATTTTTTTAGACCAATGATTTCCATGGTATCAAAATAGATGATTTCCGTGGTCACTAGTCTGACGTTTGAGGATTAACCCTTAAAGGACCAAGGCACATTTTGGGCACAAATTGTGAAAAATAGCCACTTTTCATGGCAATGGAAAAAATGATTTAAAAAATTAATTAATTAATTAAACTATACAAATTTGTAATAGACTATTATGGGAACATGTAGGAAAAATTTCAGAAAATTTGACTCCAAAATTTGAAAGATTATAACGTTTGAAATTAGAAGAAAAAGTTGTTTTTTCTTTTTGATCTTGCCCAATAAGGCTAGTAAACTTTAACTCCTCCTAAAGTGAGATTTTTACACTATGCATGGTGATTTTTTATTTGAAATTTGCATCTTGTATCATGTAAGTTATATATTTGCCAAATTTCAAAATTACAAAAGGAGTTTTGTACAAGCTACCTGAGCTATCCAAAAAAATTTAGGGCATGATAACTTTTGATTCAAGCCTCCAATTGGAAAAAAAATTATATTTCTACTCAGGGGGGACATGTTTACACTTTGTGTCAAAATTGAAGAGCATCCATTAATCCCTAAAGTCCCATTGTCCCTACAGGGGACAAAATTGATTTTGGGCAGGCTCTTATGATCTCAATTTTTACTGAATTTTTTGAAATTTCTCATAAGATAGATAAATTTATGAGCTTTACGGGAATATAATTTTTATTCCAGTCGGTGCCTAGGAGCAAGAGTTATGCCACAATAACCTCAAAATGGGGGAGACCGGGCAACAAAAAAAATTCACAAAAAATTGAAATAAAAATTTTAATATTTTTTTCTTTGTAGATTATATTTTCTTCTAAATGTCAAGCTTTGAATCATTCCATTTGGATTAGTGATGTGAAAATTATGGAGTTTCTTGTTTTGCAGGCAATCATAGCAACTTCTTGAAAGAATTTTTATATTCCACTTTGAATGCTAATAACTTTCAATCTACACGATCAGAAATCACAAAATTTTTATCACGTGATCTAAGACAAGTGTAGAACAAGATCCTACAGTTAGATTCTAAAAAAAAAAATTAAAATATATTTCATAGGTGAACGTAGCAAAAGTGGTAGTTTTGAGTGGTTTTAGCAAAAAAATGGCCTTGGGACTAGGGGTTAAAAAAAATCATACTCACCTACTTGATATTATTTGTGTACGTTTAATGGTCCTTTGGTCCTTTAGGGGTTAATCCCTAAAGGATAGAGCCTATGACCATGTGATCAAATTTGAAAATTTAGCACTATGCATCTTCCATTTCTTTGCTATTTATGAGTGAATTTTTTCTTTTCTTTTCAAAGATGAATTCACATGTCTAATGTATGTAATAAGATTTCAAATCACTATGAATTTTGGAAGAAAAAATGTAGAGAATTCATATCAAATACAAATTATTCTCAAAAAATTGAAATTTCACAATAAAAATACATTACAGTGTTGAACATTATAGTATAAAGAAAAATTTGTATCACTTCATATTCAAAAATATAATAATAGATTCTCAACTTCAAATTTTATGAAATGATTATTTTTCAAAAAAATTCAAAATTTTGAAGTGGCGTAGAAATTGCACTTTAAAGCTTCATGTTGTTAGTTTTACTCAAAAGCAAAAGAAATCGATTTGAATGTTAAAATCAAGTTTTAAGGAAAAAAGCTCAAAGTATTGAAATACACTAGATAATATATCATTTTTTAAAATAAAATACAACATATAAAATAAATTAATAAACTAAAATGTCTTGAACTTAATTTAATCATGTGGATATAGCATCAAAGAAGTTGTACACAAGAATTGGATAAAAATCATCTATTCTTTAAAATGCATAAAGCACGTTTGACTCTCTTTAGAACACTAAATATCCTTGGTGTCCTTCTAGGGTTAAACATCTTTTCATGTAGTTCCAATTACAAAATCGTGTCATATTGCCAATTTATAGCCCAAAATAAAAACTTTGCTCCAAATTACAAACAAATTTTTGGAGGTGAAACCAAACTTGATTTCCCAAATTTTCATAGTTGATCACATTTTGAAAAAAAATAAATTTACAATGCTTAAATGAAGTTTGAGTTTTGAGTGTGAACACAACTACTATATTTCTACAATTGCTACTATTTTAAATCTTATAGCAATGAAAAAAATAGTGAAAAAAAGTGAGGAATTCTAGTGAGGAGATTGCAAGCCATGGGTGATGTAAGTTTGGATGTGTACTTGCAAGATGAACCAATAAAACATAACATAAAACATAATTTTTAGTCAAATGACCTAACTAACTATGGCCACTATGGTTTTTAGGTCAAGAATTCACAATCTAAAGTTATCAAACCTAAATTGAAGATCACTTCATGCCTTATCTAAAAACATAAAATTCATTGAAACCCAATACTCCTAAGGAAAGTTATGACCAAATGAAATTTAGCGTTTGGAATGGTAATCTAAACTTCATCCTTCTTTTTTCTATCAACTCCTAATTTCAATTGGAATTGAAATTTTTGCTAAGGTTTTAAATTGACATCTATTATCTAAAGCCTAAATTTAGACTTTGATAAACGGACTCTATTTATGTTCATTTATTATTCATTCCAAACTTCATCCTTTAATATCTTCTAAATTTTTAAGTATTTTTGAAAATATAATTTAGTATTAGAATTTTTAAATATTCTTCTATGAGATTCTAAATCTAAGTTTCTTCCTAGATTATCTTCCAAGTTTTTAACTTAACATCTATCTTTCCCTAAGGCACTAAATTACTTCTATTCAATTAAAAAAATTTAGACTTTTGAACTTTTTTTTTAAGATCTTGACTTTAAATATTTAAAATGCTAAATTACTTTAAATTTAAACTTTTCTAGTGAAAGTTATTGATGGATGAAGTTTGACCGCAAATCGGTACTTCAAACTTCATCCACTATTTATTATTATCCTACAATTAAAAACTAACTTTAAATTTCACTTTTGAGACCTTAATTATTCCTACTTATTCAGTTTCTAATCTTATTCCTTTTGGATGAAAATTTCATCCAATTTATCCCCAAAACTTCATCTGCTCATATCTTATTCGTTTTACACCTAATTCCTTAGTATTATATGTTTTCAAAAATCTCCAGACCTATTCTATATCTTTTTAAAACTAAACTTAAGAATAAATCTAACCTCAATGGTTTGAATCTTACTTGTAGCTCGGCTAAGGTTTGAAGTTTGGTTTTATTAAGGAAGGAAGATTTAGTAACCCAGCTTGGAAGGGACCTCATCTATGAGGTGGTCAAAGATGCCTTTGAATTCATCTTCATTTGCCATTTTTTTTGCCTCCCCTATAAATTTGCTCACCACTTAGTATTTGTAGGATTTTGATACAAGTTGTGAAGTTGAACTTCAAACCACTTCCTATTCAATTCTAAGTCACTACTTCTTTTTTTCTTTTTCTACTTTTTCTTTTTCTTTTGATACTATTCTAAATACTCCATTATTGATATTCTAATAGTTGACTTTAGAATAGAATAAAATATTTGCTACAAACTTCAAGAAAATCATTGATAATTGTAAGATCACTAAGATGCTTGGCTCCCTATCCAAGTCAATTATTTTCTAATCTAATTCTAATGGCTCGTTTGAATTTTCTTGGATTTCTATCTAATCTTCTCCTAAGGCCAACTTCCAGAGTCTAAATTACAACTTCATTGCCTTGCTAAATTCTACAACTACAAGTTCTTTATCTGACTTCCTTATTAGAACTTGTACAAACTCCATATCCTCCTTCTTTAGTTGGAAATTCTATGTGATTTTTTTTTTTTAGCTTCCACTCTCCTTCTATTATTCTACTAATGGATCACTCTATCATAGATGTATCTTGTCTATTTTGTTAGTACTAGACTAATTCCATCTTTTTCTTTCCTTAATTGACAAAGTTAGATTTTAAAAAACAAGATTAGGCCTTTGCACCAAAATTTTGACTTTGGAACCCTAAAGGCCCTAGAGTCCTGAATGCCCTAGAGCCTAAAGACCTAGGCTACCATGGCCTAGCTAATAGCATCCAAGCCTGGTTGCATTTCATACTAAACTTGGACCACTAACGTGGAGATTATGTGGACTTGATAATTTAAGGCCTGCTTTGGCAATTAGGCAACGTGCTTTGGAAGCCAAATTGGATATTCGGAAACTTAAATAAATCCACAAGGTAGATATTTGGAAACTAATTGAACCTTAGAACCAAATGGTTTGTGATTAACTCTAAAACAACACTTGAAATGTCTTTTGGGGAATTTCTTGAGAACTTCCTATAACATTTGAAGTCAAAGCATCGCTGTCTAAGGGATTCTACAATTGTCACTAGCACTTTTAAAACTTCTAAAGTCAAAGCTTCGTCATCTAGGAAATTTTTACAAATGCCACCAACATTTCTAAAACTTCTCATGTCAAAGCTTTGCCGTCTAAGGAAAAAGAAAACCATAAACAAGTGAGTTAGTATAATAATAATGTACAAACACGTTAGTGCACACCAATTAGTACAAATGGGTTATTACACAACATGTGACATAATACAAACTAGTTCAAGGAGTGTTAGCACAATCAAGTTAGTGAAAACTCAACTCACAAAATGCTAGAGGAACTCCTAAGTGGCATTGCTAAGGTACAAAGGGAGAAAACCTAGGATTAGTACAACTTGTAACAATAACCCCAAATAACAACAAGTTACTAGGAAAGAACTACAAGTACATACAACAAGCTTTGAAAAGACCTTAATATCCTTCAAAGAGAGCTTGAAAAAGAACAAAAATAAAGCACAAAATCTCTAGAAAATAACCATTTGGTGATTTGGCTCAAAAAACGGCCAAAATCCAACTAAATGGATCCAATGGAGTTACAGTAGCAACAAAGGGTGCTTTGAGAGGAGAATGAGTTCCCTTGAATATTTTTTCAATGGCCCTCCCCCTTTCATTTTCCTAATAGTAAACTTATCAATTAGGATTTTCATCCTAATTCTTGGATTTTCTACTTTCTACAATAATCGAAACATCTAACTTTTGAAAAAAGCTAGACTTAAAATTCCAAATAGTTTGTGCTATTGGCTTCAAAAGTACATTTTTACTTTAAAGGGTTATTTTACCCCTTTTTGTCTTGAAAAAGTAATCAGAACCTAATACCAATTTAAAACACTTGTAGGGTAATAATTGGAGTTTCTATTTTTTCATGAAATCAAATAGAAAATTGAAACCTCTCTTCAAGAATCAATTTAGGGTTCTCACATAGGTTCCTTCATACCAATTTAGCCATGAAGTCTATCACATGCACAATAGGTTTAAGGAGTTTGGACAATATTCATTTAATATCTACAATTTATACAATTTTTGAATTTCTACCCTATTCACATGTGGGATTTGAGCTTACTCTGGGTAAACCACTCTATTTAGGACCAAATACTATATTGGCATGTGACATACCTAATTGATCCAACACTCTTTTGGGACTTTTGCATAATAAACTTAACTCTAAACTGTAAAAAAGAAAAGAAAAGAAAAAACTATAAGTCTCGAGTGACAAATTTAGAGTTGACATGGAACTTGGTCTCAAGAGAAGACACGTGCAAACTCTCATTGTACTTTTGCAACCTAAGGCTCTACTTGTACAACTATTGCCTCATGGTACATGTTGTTAGCCAAAGGATCCTAATTCCAATACATTTAGGCATCACTATTATAGACAGTTGGCCAAGACTTTAGGGTGGAGGGAACTTGCAAGAGAGTTTGAAGAAATCAAGTAGGAAGAGAGTACCACCAAGTCTACTTTGAAGAGAAATACCAATGAAAAGACATGCATGATGGTTGAAGTGAAATGGGTAAGGAATATTGGGTTGTGTTTTGATAAAGTGTTGGATCAAAGCTAACTTTTGAACCTCAATTTTTGGATAGCTGATCTAACATGATGCCAATTTTTAGATCTAGATTTATTATAGAGAAGGAGATATGATGCTTCAAAGTAGAGGTGTTTGGATAAGGCAACAAAGAAGGGTGTATTGGGGAACTTTAATCTTATTGATTTTTTGTAATATGGCTATGAAACTTGGAGTGTATTTTTCTTAACTAATCTAATAACTTGGATAAAAAACTTGGATACAATGGATATGAGATCTATGAGTTATGCAATAAATACAACCAAAATGTGGAAGCCATGACTTGATGAAAAAATCAATAGTGGAGATATATCTGCCAATGTTGGATAGTATCAATCTTACGTCAAAATGAAAATTGATATGTGAATACTTGACAAACTTATCTAAATTGTGGCAAAGTTTGAAGAAATTTGGAGAGACTTTTCGTCATTTACGCTAGGTCGAAGGTAGCTATGGCAATTTCTAGATTATCCTATGCTTTGTTAAAAAATAATTTATAATATAAATAAATATGTCATGTAATGAAATTTTTAGGAATTATAACATGGCATAATTGAATTTTGTAAAAAATATTAATGAAAATAATTTGAATCCTCAAATAAAAACAATGAAAAATGAAAAATAATATACATACTAAAGTAACTACTTTATAGATATAAAAATCTATGGAATACATAATGGAATGGCATGAACTAATTGTTTCTAGATCAAGTCACCATTTGAGAATTTGCAAATAATTGCAAAGCCTATTCTCAAATTCTCATTCTCCTATTGCAAACGTTCATTCCCATGTTGTAGCTATGAATTTTGTATTAGATATTTACAGACTAATTGATGCTCCAGATCAACATTTTGTAAAATAGACACGTCTAGTTGCTGCTTCTGACAATGCACCAGCTATTTAAGAGTACATGTATTGGTAAAGCCTTGAGTGTTGTGGTAAAGCCTTAAGTGGTAAAGTCTGAGTACCACAATAAAGTTTGAAAACCTTGTTGCTAAAGGTCACAAAAGATTTGGTAAAGCCTTGAGTATTGCAGTAAAGTTCGAGGCCCCTATTACTAAAGGTCACTAAATATTCTAAATCTTGTGAAACAAAATTTCAAATTTTTTGAATCTAGTTAACAAAAAGAAATTCAATCCAAAAAAATGATTTCATATAGGGTCTAACAAATCTAACTCCAACATACAATATCATGCAAAAGGTTAGAAAGTCAATAATGGAGAAATGTCCATCAAATTTGAACAATATCTTGGATGTGTATGAAAATTGATATGTGAATAATTGACAAGTTGATCTATATTTTGGCAAAATTTCAAGACATATGTAGTTATTGACCATCATTTATGTTTAGTCAAAGCTAGCTTTGGCAATTCCTAGGTTATCTTGGAGATGGTTAAAAAGTTAGTAATGAGGAAATGTCCACCGAAGTTGAACAATATCTTAGATGTAGGTGAAAATTGATACATAAATACTTCACAAGTTGATCAATATTGTAGAGATGTTTCAAGTCATTTAGAGTGATTATCCATCATTTATATTTGGTCAAAGCTAGCTATGACAATTTTTAAGTTCTCATAGGAATTAAAAGGATAGAGATTTGAAAAAAGGGAATTTGGGAATAGATTTTAGATTATTTAGGGGGAATAAGGGTATTAAAATATTATATTAAAAGAAATCAACAACGAAGGACTTTTATTATTCTAGACCTATTTGCAAAATTTTGTAACAATATGCATCTCAAAGTATATTCTAAATAAAGATTTATTTTATTTTATTCAATTGAACAAATTGGTAGCTAGTCAAAAACATTTCAACCATTTAATTCCAAATAATGAGGTGAAAGTTATGAGGAGTTTCCCTTTGTAAGCATTGAAAGAAGAAAAAACATGTAAAGTTGTTTTTTAAACCTAATTTTGAAAATTTCCATAGAAAAATAGAAAAAAGGTTTCCTATTGTGTACTAGAACACTATCACTATTGGAATTAACAATTCTTAATTTCTTGTAAAAATATTAGTGGTTTAGTTTTTTCTTTCATTCAGTACCACCTTCCACATTATAATGTTTTGAAAGATGAATATGAAAGTTTTTTGGTTAATTTATTTTACATATATTTTCAGCCTATTTTTCAAAAAATAGACTAAAATACACAAGTTGTTGGACAAATGTTTTTTCTTCTAAAATGTTGAAAGACAAAACTTCATCCATTGAATAGACTAGAAAAGCTTGCTTTTTTGAAGTGTAGGTACATCGAATTTGCAATTGGTAGAATATTCACTTTAAAATTTTGGGGTAATTTTCTTGAATAAGCTAACTAAAAAATCTTGTGGTTGGATTTGTTAATAAATAAATATAAATGAAGATTTTAGCCTTGTTTGGGGATGAGTATTTTGAAGTAGTTTTAGGCATTTGAACATGAATTTCCTTTAGGATTTAAGACCCAAACCTTGTATCTCTAGATGTTGAATAAAATTTTAAAAATATTATGTAAACACGATAATAACTACATACAAATTATAATAATAGACATTTTAGATTACAACATTTCCTTGCATCATTTTTGTTTTAAATTTTTTAATATTTATAATATATTTTAGGATTGAAATTTTATTCTGAATCTATTTTGGAGGTAAAGGGAGGGGTGGAAAAAGAAAATGGGACACACTTACTATTCTTTTAAGATAGGAACTAGGAAGGCCTAATTAGACATTTCAGCCATTTCTAGTAGCAAAGAGTGGGGCCATTTCAATTATATATTCAACTAAACCCATCATTCTTGAATAAATGAGCTTTAGACCACAAAAGAATTGTCAAAGTTTTGAAGGACTCATTGAATGGCCACTATCAAAGTCTTGATTGACAATATGGAGTGATTTTAACCCTTTAAATTCTCTGACTATGTTTTCACTACAAACGCTCCAAAATTCTCATTTCTAGTACAAGTACCAACTTTTAGGAAAAAAAACATTTTTGGACACAAGTATCTATAGGATCTTGTAGTGAATTGATTAAAAAAGATGTGGAAAAAATTTCAAAAATTTCCACCGTGTCGATTGCAAGATACAAGCATTCAAATTTACTAAAATCAATTTTTTGGCCCTGCAAAAAACAAAGCATTAGATGGGATTCCAGGGGGCTGGAGAGCCGCTTCAGCGTCGTTTCCAACCCCGTTCCCAGGACCCCCATCGAACGTGCCGGCATTTTTTTTTTTTCAAAAAATAAAATAAAATAAAATTTAAGTCCTTAAAAATGAAAAACAAAGTTTAATTAAATTTTTCTTTTCTTTTCAAAAACTCTGACCTGGCAGTTGCTTGGCCAAGTCAGCACAGGCGGGGAACAACGGGTATTGGCGGATTTCGACTGGGTTTCGGCTGGGGAACTCACAACCCTCCCCGATGGCTGAATCCCATCTAATGCAGCTGCGCTTTACAAGCTCACTTTTCTATGAAAAAATGTCTGAAATGGTGGTACTTCTTTGGATTTTTTTCCCTAGACAAGCTGGCTACATACTTAAAATTTTTCATATCATTTAGAATTGTACAACATATGGGAAAAAAATAGTAAGGTAGAAAGAAGTAGAGAATGATTCAAAACACAAAATTGTTAAGAATTTAGTTATGAAATTGAAAAATTCCAATCCCAATGGTTACAATGTTTTAATAAACAATCTACATCCTATGATTTTATTTTTTGAAAGAACATTGAAAATTGAGTGAGATAAAGGACTTCAAAGTTTATTTTAGAATAGAGAATCGATAACTACCCGCAAACTAAAACTCCTCATAACTTTCGACTTGTTGATTAGAATGGAATGATTAAAAGCTTTCCATGTAGATAGGCTGGGGTGAATTGACCCCTTGCTTGTCCCCAAAGGAAAACCCTAAATTTTTTTATTTCCCACGCATGATAAAATTTGCAATTTTTGAATTCATATTTGCAATCAGCGGCCCCAAATTAGCTAGGAGAGATGTAGAGCATATACTTTTGGGGCACAAAATAGGGGGTCTTTTTTTTACTTGCACCCCTTGGACTGACTTGAGGGGGACAAGCGAGGAAGTTAGTTCACCCCAACCTGTAGATATAACTCTAGAAAACCAATTTTAAATTTTTGTTTATGAAAAAAGTGATTTTTAAAAATTTGCCTAGCCGGGCAAGTTGAAAAAAAAAGTAACATATTAGGCCATAACTTTTGACTTATATTTCCAAATGTCATGAAATTTAGTGTATATGAAAGATACTCCTTATACCCACCTTCTATTAAAATTTCATCCTAAAATATGCAAATCTCCAATTACAAGTACCTGCTCAAAAATTTCATATTGCCCCAAAACGCATGCTGGTCCTTTAGGGGTTAATGACCTCAGTAGGAAATGTCTTTTATGTGGAAGACAATCCCCAAAAGTGACTATTTTAGATCTTCAATGTTTTGCTTATTTGAAGAAGAGACTATAATCATTTAGGTGAATGACACAAGTGAGGACACAAGAAGTATGGATGCACTTCAAGTGTCTTACTTGTCCTCTCTTTTTTTGTGTGTGAAAAAAGATCCCATCAAATTAAAGTGGAAGAAGAAAAAGACAAAAGAAATAAGGTTCAACTAGGATCCCAAACAAGATGAGTGATATTTGCAATAAGAGTAGTAACTTCCACTTTGAAAGATGTACATTCCCAGAACTAAAAAAAACTCCCTCTATCACCAAATCAAACTAAACTCTTCATCAAACTCTCAGCTTTCCATTTGTCTCTACAAGTGACATAATACTTGAGGATGAGGCCCCTTGTGCAATGTCTTTTTTTTTAGTTGGGTTACTGAGCTATTTGGACCATCAGTACTTCGAAAATTCAAAACAAATTCGAACTTTGTCAAATAAATAAATAAATAAAAATCCCCGAGTTCCATTGCTATTGCCTTTTCCTTTCTTTGCTAACTTAACATTTGTCTTGCAAGCTCCACTGCCCACCATTGCCTCCTTTTTGTCCTTCCATTTGTCTCTAACTTATGTGGGTGAAAAATCCACCCTTTTCAACCCTTTGACGGGAGCCCGGCAATCATTTTGCACCTACGTCACCGTGACTTCTGCAAATTTCCGCAGCCCAAGTCCCCCTTCCACTTGGGAGTCAGTGGCATCAAGTGCATGTGCCTGCCTGCTCAGAGGGCCCCCCAGCCGAAGTGAGAATCTGAGATGCAAGTGCCCGACTTCCCATCCATGCCATTGGCAGCCCATCAGTGAGCATATTTTATGATCATTTTTCAGAGAAAGAAAAAAAGATGTGGAACCTATAATAAGTGGTTTTGTATTTTTTCAAGCATTTTTGTATTACTTACAAATTTTCAAAGATTTGGAACATAGGCACCTATTTGTGACCATAGGTCTCTCCAAATTTGTCCACATTAGAAGAAAATTGACCCCCCAAAGAGGCCGCTTCGTAATGCAAAAATTTGGATGGGGGGAGCCTTCTCAACTCACTACAGTAGTTGGGCCAAGAATTGCATATTGAACTCAAAAATTTGTCAACATTATCCAATCCATCTCCATGATTTTATAAATTTCATAATGGTTCCATATGCCACGTAGTGATTGTAATGAGGATATCGCCACCTTCGTACTTATTCAATTAGTGTTAAAATTAGTAAGAAAACTCAAAGCGTCTTTCTAGGTTCAAATTCTTCCTAACAAAATGAACAAATGTGGATGAATTCTTGGACGGTATAGGGGCTAAAAGAAGGATGACGGAATTAGGTAGCAAACGGAAATGGGCTTGTCTACCTTAAGTTAATTGATGGAGAAGATGAACTTATTGATGACTAGCCTTTTAACCCCTAAATGCCTAAGGCAACATATTTTGGTGTTGAAAAAACTTCAAAGTTAAATAAAACCTTACCAAGTTACTATTTCAGTAGGATTTTTTTAGATAAGTACATTTGAAGTCTAATTTCATCACCAAAATCTAATTTTGAAAATGAATGTTTATAATTTTTCTATTCAAGATTTTGTGCAAAGGTGTCTATTAAAAATCTTGATTTTCTAGTGTTGAAGCAAACTCTTGGAAATGAGCCTCAAATACACTAGGTCTTAGAGAAAAAATCACATAAGAAATTCAATTAAAAAAATTGTAGAGTAGATTTTGAGAAGCTATAAATTATTTGTGGTTATAGATGTTACGTGACAAAAAAAAAATTTGGTGACCAAAATTTTAGATTTGACATATGAAAAGAGGATTCAAAAACTTCAAATCACTTTCACAATTTCAACACCCTCATGATCAAACAATATAATCTTTTAATCCATATCTCATATTGTTGTCTTTTCTTTTCTCATCTAATCTCTAACATGTCTAGTTTGAATTTGTATGGTTACAATCCACAATAATGAAACTTGTCAAAATGTTGTCTTTTTATTCAATTTAGAGCAAATTTCAAGAAGCTCATAAAAGGCCCTGGGCATTTAGGGGTGAAGGTAGGAGGTCCATGTATTGACCACTTCTAAAAATATTTTTTTATCCTTAGATCTAAGAAGCCCAATTTGGGTTGTGACATGGATTTTTTTGTATTTGATATACAAGGTGCACGAATTGATGTATACAATAGTTACAAAAGTTTGTATTTGTGATGAACTACATCCAATGACACATGACAATTCTAATTTAGATCATTATTACACCTCCTATTTGTATAGGAAATTGCAAAATGACAATATATTCTCTCTCTCTCTATGATATTGTATTTGAACATGTTAAGGTTTAGATATTAGAATGAACTCCCAATGAAATACATTAGAGGATTTTTCATGCCATTCAGAGACCTCGAGTTCCCTAACGTTCCCGGACTGTGGGAACGTCGCAGAAACAGCAGTCCAGCGTGGCACAAAGACTACCACGTCGGACTACATTAATTTATTTATTTTTATATTTTTTATATTTTTATATTTTTTATTAAATTATCTGATTGTTCGGCCATGGTTCACAGCATGGAGAACCATGGCCAAATAGTCTCTCAGAGGCCTCATTTCTCCTCTAATGTATTAGTTGTCAATTTTTCAATTCAATGGTGTATATCTTGTCATATTTAAGTATATACTTTGTATTCTAAGAGTAAAATACAAAACTATATATATAGTTCTCATAGAACCTTTAAGCATTAGGAGAAAATTAAACCCCAAATAAGGCTGCTTTGTAATGCAAAAATTTGGATGGTAAAAGCCTTCTCAACTCACTAATTGGGCCAACAATTGCATATTGAATTCAAAAATTTGTCAACATTATTCAATCCATCTCCATGATTTCATAAATCTCATGATGGTTTCATCATGAAGGATAGAGCATACGCCACGTGGTGTTCGTAATGAGAACATGGCTACCTTCATACTCATTCAATTAGTATTAAAATTAATAAAAAACAAACTCAAAGCCTCTTTGTGGGTTCAAATTCCTCCTAATGCTAGCAACTTATAAAGACATGTGCAAAAATCAAAGACAATGATTGGCACTTGCAAACAAGATAACAATTTTTTCTGGATTCATTCAATAGTTAAAGTGGTTCATTCAAAGATCACTTCATCTCCATTCTCCAACTAAAAATTGGGGCAATTTGAAGGAGAGGGGTGCTTTTAGAGCATACTGCTTTAAATTATTTAATGTTCTTATTGGCTTTGCATTCAACACTCTAATATCTTCCCTTAGGGGACTTAGGGCCGGCTTGTATGTAGAGTCACGAGTAGGTGAAGCCAACCAATCAACGGTGGAATGGAAATTCAATTAACCCCTAAAGATTATTCATGTTTAGAGGCCCACAATTGCTTCAAAATACTCGTCCCAAAACAAGTCAAAAATCTTCATCTATATTTATTTATTGACAAATTCAATCATAAGACCCTTTGGTTAACTTGTTCAAGAAAATCCCCAAAAATTTTAGAATGAATATGCCCAACAATTGCAAGTTCAATGTGTCTAAACTTCAAAATGTAGGATTCCCTAGTGTAAGTCCTTCCAATGGATGTAGTTTTGTCTTTCAACATTTTTAGAAAAAACAAACATATATCATGTAATTCATGCATTTTAGTCAATATGTTCAAAAATGAGTTGAAATAACATATAAAAAAAATTTACCAATTTTTTTTTCATATTCATCTTTAAAAAAGTTTTATATTTTTCATGTAAAGTCATTAGAAGATATTTGGAGCCTCTAGAAGCCCATGAGTTCCTAGCTTCAAAATTTGTCTCAATTGCGTAGGGAATCCTACTAGTTGAATAGTCCGAGGTGGTGGAAATAGTGCCATGTCATTTTTTGGAAAAAAAAAACTTTTTTTTTCAACATTTTTTTGTCTTTTAGAAATTTAATTTAAGTTTTTTTTTTCTTGACAGTCGGCCGTTCCCTCACTAGGGGGGGAACAAGTCTGAAACGGCCCATTGTAGCCCTCAAATGTCTTCTTATGAGAAAGTGTTACCAAATGAAAAAAATATCTAAACTACTAATAATTATTGTGAGAAATTGAGAATTATTAATCCCGATGATGAGAGTGCCATAGTAAACAGTAGGTATTTTTTCTCTCTATTTTTATTTGAAAATTTTTAAATTGAATTAAAAACAACAACTATATGTGTTTTTTCTTCTTTTATTACTTACATAATAAAACTCCTCATAAATTCACTTCATTATTCAAAATTTAATGTTTCAAATGTTTTTTAGTAGATATCAATTTTAAAAATCCAAAAGAATTAACAAATATTTTTTTAGAATATATATTTTTTCCATTTTGACATTGAAATTGAGAAAATCATTCTAACTTTTGCAATATTTATCAAAATGATGTGAAACAAAACTTTATGCATAGATTAGGATGATTAGCGTCAATCCTAAAAATCTCATGAAAAAATTTCAAATTATGAAGTTAGCAAAGCTTGCCCAAATTCTCAAAAAATCCAAAATGGGCTCTTTAGACCTCCAAGGGTCAATTAGTGACTTTTTCATGTTTATAGTGATATAAAGATCAAAGCATGTTTTTCTCTAACACAAATACATTGGAAATGAAATTAGACATTCTAGCCTTTAGAATGACACATTACAAGCAAGCAAAATCATTTATTAAATTTTTGTTGAATTTAAGAATTTAGAAATGTAATCCATATTGGATTTAAATGATAGAAGCAAATGTGTACATGCCTCTAGCATTAACTTGAGTACTTATAAGAATGCAATATCTAATATTTTAACTTCAAATTCATAATTTCCAAAAGTAAATCATGAAAATTCAATTTCATGAGTTGAAAATACATGGTTGTATATTGTTCAATATTCACATATATTGTAATATATTATTAGTATATATTCAAAAATTTGGAGACTCCCTTGCAACTTGGAATGCAACAACTCTTATATCATTTGATGCAATGCAAGACTTGTAACAGCTATCAAATTAGCATGAAGGTTCTGATTTTGACCTATTTCATCACATTCCAAATTATAAACAAAGTTAAGATACTAAGGAATTACATGCTAATTGATATAAGGTAAATTGTTATTACAAAAGAAAGAAAGCTTTGATTTGTGCCAAGTAGCTCAAAAAATTAGTTGCAGTGAAGTTGCACAAAATAATATACAAAGTTCCATGATGCACTCTATGTGCATGAAATGCTCAATTTGCACTAGTTTTGAACCAAAATTTTGATATTTACACCCAAATCTATGCTACAACATCCTCCCATTTTGTCATAGCTAATTAATGAATTTTAACAAAAATATGATGATAATGATGCCTTCATAATTTGCATAAAATGCTCATTGAAAAAATTGAACATTAAAAAAATAATATGCTTTTGAAAACCTTCATTAAGAAACTAATCTAAGGTTTTGAATTTTGAAGTCAAATATAAAAATTCAATATGATTTTTAAAACCTTCATTAAAAATAAAACTATTGTTAATACATATATTAAAAGTGCTGAATTTTATCTCATTTTTTATCAATGAAATCTCTAAATTAAGTGTGCATGATGAATAGTCATTTTCAATGTGGAGATTTTTAAATGTTTATTGGATGGTAATGTAACTTGGATAGACACAATCTTCAAAAAATTATCCTCCTCCTTAGTTCAATGTGCATCTACCACATGCATTTTTCAAGTTTATGAAAACATCGCCTTATAGAGCATTGTGACAAAAAACTGTGTATTACAATGCTTGTGTATGCCTTCTACTTACTATTGACACAAATCCAAATTCTACAATATTGTTGGTGTTTCTATCATTTAATTTTTAATATTATATTTTTTAAATTAGAAGCACTTTTTTTCTCATCATAATCTTGACATTTTGCTATGAAATTCAGATTTTTCTAACAAATTTTGTATACAATATCATTTTTGTTACTCCATGCACTTAAAAAAAAATTAACTTTAACCTTTTCTACCAATTTTTTTGAAAAATAAGTTTTTGCAGGAAACTATTTTCTTCATCCATTAAAGTATCAAAATTTAACCAATCAAATAGACAAATAATGAATGAAGAATAATAGAGATAAATTCTTTTCAATAGAACATTACTACAAAGGATATTTAGGATGTGAACAATTGAATTATTATTTGGAATTTTATAACATTTTAAAATCATTAATACTTGGACTTTAAGAAGAAAAAATTCAAATATAGTCTTTAAGGGTATATATATATCAATTCATTTTTGTTTTTGAATATCAGTTACATTTGTTTAGGAAAGCATTTGAAATTTTTTCAAACTTAGAAACAACATATTAGTGCATTGTCATAAATATGCAAATTTGAAACATATATAATTAGAATGCCAAATTATAAATTGAAAAGAAATTTGACTGTTTGATTATAGAATTGGTCATAACGCCAAGACTCATGAGGTTCAAGATTTCACATCTAAAAAAATCCCTTGTTATGACATTAATATGATTATTGGTGTACAAACTTCAAAACCGCACTAGATGTGATTTTATAAGATTTAAAATTTTAGTACCTTTTTAAAGTTGCAAATCTTGAAAGGTTTATTTGTTTCTCTTTTATTAAAAGCTTCAAAGAGTTCAAAATCCTTGTGAAAATGTAACTTTATTGAAATTGAAACTTCTAAAAAATTACTATAATTTTAGAGCATGCATGAAGTTCATATGAAAGTATAATACTAAAGTACCTCAACAAATTTGACTCTTATACCTAAAGTAATCTCTCCGTGACTCTAACATCTCCCTCCCAATCACAATCCTACATATATTCAAATGTCATAAGTAGTTAGTATCCTTTAATAAACATTGTCTACAATGACAAAAATAAGAGGAAGTAGTGGCAGTCATTGTCCTTTCTTTAGAATTGAAAATCAAAGTTATGATATCGTTGAAGGGACAAAAGAGACAAAACAACCCCATGTCCATTCAATTTACAACTTTTTACTTTTATATTACGACTCAAAGCGTAGGCGTTGCACTAAAAGTTGATAGATTTCTTTGGTAACGTTCTCTTCAAGCTTGTTCAACTTCTATTAATTACAAAAATGAATTTTGTTGTACAATCAATGATACCATAACTCTAATTTTCAATTTTAGGGAAGGGACATTGCTTGCGACTACTTTATCTAATTTTCAATGTTTATTGGCAATATCTATTAAAAGATATTAACTAGATGTGGCACTAATTACTTGTGACATTTGAATACATGTAGGACTAGATTTGGGGAGATGTTAGAGTTATGGAGAAAATACTTTGGGTAGAAATCTGTTGAGGTCCAATTTATTTTATTATGGGTGAATTTCTCAAGCCGTCATTTGAGGTGAGAGGGCGTACACTATTACTGGAGGGACATAATAGACAAGACAACTTTATGTCCATTCAATTTACAGCTTTGTATGTACTATTTGTTACTACTTCACGCGTTATACCTAAGTTGATTGATCTCTTTTGTAACGTTCTCTTCTGTCTCAATCAACCATTCATCAAGCCGTCATTTGAGGTGAGAGGGCGTACACTATTACTGGAGGGACATAATAGACAAGACAACTTTATGTCCATTCAATTTACAGCTTTGTATGTACTATTTGTTACTACTTCACGTGTTATACCCAAGTTGATTGATCTCTTTTGTAACGTTCTCTTCTGTCTCAATCAACCATTCATCAAGCCGTCATTTGAAGTGAGAGGGCATACACTATTACTGAAGGGACATAATAGACAAGACAACTTTATGTCCATTCAATTTACAGCTTTGTATGAACGATCTATTACTACTTCACGTGTTACTCAAGTTGATTGATCTCTTTTGTAACGTTCTCTTCTGTCTCTATCAACCATTCAATTTCTATTAATTATGAAAACAAAGTTTGTTGTCCCTTCAACGATATGGTAACTATGATTTTCAATCCTTAAAGAGGAACAACGACTCCCACTACTTCCTCCAATTTTCACCACTGTAAACAACGTCTATTCAAGGATACTTACTACTTGTGACACTTACTAACTACTCATGACATTTGAACATATGTAGGATTGTCATTGGGAGGGGGAGATGTTACAGTTATGGAGAAATTACTTTAGGTACAAGACTCAAATCTATTGAGGTTCCTTAAATTTGAATCTTTGCATGGGCTTGAATCTCTACCCAAACTTGAATCATTCCCACTACAGTTGTTTTCAAGATTGCCACCAAAACCCTTTGTCCCACATCACAATGTGCAACTGGAATATCATTTCATGCCCCCCAAAAAACAAAACAAAAATGAAGGAGAATCGGAAGATCATTTTGAAACCAAGGGAGTAAATGTCATCGGCCAAGGGGAGATACTTTGGAGATGAGTTACGAGGGAGTTAAAATTCCATCCTACGTTACATTAAAATGAAGATTGAAAAAGCAGATCCAGATCCCATGTGAGGTGTGGAGGGCCTTGAGTCCAGGCTGAAGGTCAGTCCAAGTGTCAGGGTACGTACAATGAAGTTCTACTGTACAATACTACAGAGACAAGACAATACGTACAAGGTAATGAAAAAACCCTCCGTTCTAATAATAAGACCTCCTCCTTCGGTCATCAGTAAAGGTACAGCAAACAGAGAGAAAAGAGTGTCAGCTACCTTATTACATGTAGGTTGAATATTATATAACCATATTAATATTATAAGCAGGTGTCATGTACAGTACTGCTGGTAAGATTATACGGAGTATTGTACAGTATAATTATTTTTCGTATTCTTCCTGTATAGTTATACAGTTACCATTGAATGCTCCTCCTTGGGGAGGACAAATGATGGACCAGCAAGCAAGCAAGAGTGAGTTGGGTTGAGACTGATGAGACTGCGATGACGGAGCCCAAAAGAAAGAGCCCCAAAACAAACAGTTTTCACATGGCTCTCTCCCCATTCCCCAAGTCATGGGAAATCATCCCAGCCCTCCAATTGGCTCCCTCAGAATCCTCATCATTACTAACTTACCTCGATTCCCGCCGTTTTCTGTTATTTTATTATTATTATTAGTTACCAAATCATTCAACGGGGGCGGGCCCCACTGACGGAGGGACGGACGGACTGGATGCAGCAACCCAGCAGTCAATTGATACCGGGTCTCGGTCTGCAAAATCTTGCCGGGTATGAGTCGGGTTATCAATCGTTTAGCATGTATATAATGAATGAATGGCACCCTTAGAGCATCCCCACCAGGGAGTTCTCTTTCCCTAAACTTGGGACCTCAATCTAGTCAACCTTGACTTTATAGGGATGAGACCTCGCGAGTTCTCTATATGAGAGCATCCCCACCAGGGAGTTCTCTTTCCCTAAACTCGGGACCTCAATCTAATCAACCTTGACTTTATAGGGATGAGACCTCGCGAGTTCTCTATATGAGCTCCAATATAGGGAATTGGGCCCAACTTTTACCGAGTTCTCTATAAATTTGGGGTAGAGCTCTTGTTTCGAGACCGGTGCGCTCAAGCTTCTGTATCCCCATCCCCATTTGAGGTCCTCTCCCTAAATTTTTAGGGATACAGAACTCCCTGGTGGGGATGCTCTTAACCTGATCAAATAAAGGTAACTACACCTAAGCTGGGGTACACCGTAAACAACCACTTTTTGCTACGGTTATTAGACTGGCCAGATTTTCACATGTTCTTGTTGGCAACTAAAAGGAGGTTCCAATGCACCAGAGAACGTGGCATTTGGATACTGTATGCAAAAGTTATTAAGGAACAAAGTTTGATTCTAAAAGCGCTTCTTCCACATAGGTACAGAACTAATTTTGGAAATGTACACATAGTGAAGATGGCACTTTAAAGTCACTGGCACATTTGGGTGTACCTACCTTAATATCACACGCTCCCTTAATTCACACACTAAAGATTCTTGCCTAAAATGTACTCCCACTATTCACGCCTTAATGAGACTCTATGATCGTCTTTAGAAACACTTTTTTTCTGTACTTTGAAAATTCGTAGTTCATTCATAGGGCATCTAAGAAATGCATTCTAAGAGCAATCTAGAATCCCCCTTTCACCACCGTAACAAGACCCCACAAAAAAAGAAATTTAAATGTAATAATGGGAATCGTGTTGAATTGCTTATTTGTGTGATTTTAGGTGTAATTACTTAAAGGAATTTTGGATGTGATTAGGAGTAGTGAAAGGGTGAAGCAAACATTTTCAGAGGTGCAATGATAGAAATGACAAGGATTTTTTTTTTAAACTTTGGTAATTTTATCATTCAAATTGAAATTACTGTGCATTTTGAAAGGCAGAAGTTGGTTAGGACCCATGTCCAATGTCTGGAGTCTTAAATCCAATTTCTATCATTCAATAATTGCTTCCCCGCTCATTACTTCCTACTTTCTTGCTCACTAATTTGGGAGATGTGTTGTGACCTTACTAGTAGTCCCAACCTTGAAAAGAAGGAAAAAAAACCTTTCCAAGCTTCGGTTGGAAATTTATTCCAACATTAGTTGGAAATAACTACACCCTATAGGTTGGATTTGGGTCTCTAGTGAGGAATGGGTGGTCCCTGCCTTACAACCAAGTCTATTGGGGGGTGGGGTTAGGTAGAACCAATTAATCAAACCACTTGGCCTTGGATAAAATGCTGAAATTTTATTATTTATATTATCTTGATGGAAATTTTGAATTCATATTTTGAGTTGGAGGCTCTACATTAAAAAGGAGAAGTCAAGAAACACAAATTCAACAACTACAAAATTGGCAAGTCTCCAAAGTCAAGCATATAAAGCTACTTTGTTCAAACCATTCTTCAAATAAGACAATGCATTCAAGGTAAAAATGCCTACGGATCTATCCATATGATAGTGAGTGGATAGTGACACATAGTGTGTGCCATCTTTTGAGTGGATAGTGAACCTCACTAGTGCCCAAAGAATCCATTCCCTCATCCATTTCAACATTTGCACTTAAAGGTAGCCAACCCCTTTTTGACTACCCTTCCATTTTCACTAGTTAGATTATCATGTTTTTATCATTTATGGTTTAGATAACAACTCAAAGCAAGAGCACCACACATGTTTGGGAGGTGTACATTGAAAGCATACAATGATCACAAGATGTACATTGGAAGCCACAATTGAGGCATTATTGATTCTATAATAAGCCTTACTATAGTTGAAAATATGGTGACCTATGTAACATGAATAGGTTGAAGGAAATCTTTACAAAAAATTTGTAAAAGAACATGAAATCCTTCTAAAATTGATTTTTCTAAATGTGAAATTTTTTGCCTTCACCATACTCATGCTACATATATACTAAATTGTTTAACCCCTGAAGGATTAGCACGCATTTTTTGGCAACATAGAAATTTTGGGCAAATATTTGCACTAAATTTCATGACATTTGAAAATATGAGTCAAAATTTATGGTCTAATAGGTTATTTTTTTCCCCATCTTGTCTAACTAGGCAAATTTTTAAAAATTGTTTTTTTTATAAACAAAAATTTGAAATTGGTTTTCTAGAACTATATCTACATGGAAAGCTTTGAATCATTCCATTTTGATCAATGAGTCAAAAGTTACAAGGAGTTTAAGTTTGTGGGTAGCGTTAGATGTGATTTCCCTACTTGGAAGGGCCATGAGTTCCCAAGTGGGGACCCCCCCCCCCCGAAATTGGCCGAAACTAGCCATTCGCAAGCTTTGCTGACCTGGCCAAGCGACTGTCACGTCATTTTTTTCAAAAAAAAATTTAAAATTTTTAAAAAATAAAACTTTATTTTTCATTTTAAGAACTTTACATTTATTATTATTATTTTTTGTTGTTGAAAAAAGAATCTGACATATGCGTTTGATGGGGCCCGGGGGAACGGAGGGGGGAACAATCCTGAAACGGTCCTCCACCCCCCGCGAATCCCATCTAATGTTATGGAATTCCTACTCTAAAATAAACTTTGAAGTTCTTTATTTTATTCAAGTTTCAATATTTTTCGAAAAAAATAAAATTGTAGGATGTATGTTGTTTATTACAACATTGCAACCATTGGGAGTGGCTTTTCTCAATTCCATAACAAAATTCTTAACAATTTTGTCTTTTGAATCATTCTCTTACTATTTTTTCTTATATGTTGTACAATTCCAAATGATGTGAAAATTTTCAAGCATGTAGACAACTTGTCTAAGAAAAAGAATCCAAAGAAGCACCACCATTATGGACATTTTTTCAATAGAAAAGTGAGCTTGCAAAGTGCAGCTGCCCTGTTTTTCACAAGACCAGAAAAATGATTTCAGTGAATTAGAATGCTTATATCTTGCAATCCCTCCAATGAAAATTTCTGAATATTTTTTCCACATCTGTTCTAACCAGCATACTACAAGATCCTCTAGTTACATATGTTCAAAAATATTTTTTTCCCCTAAAAGTTTGTAAGGTAGCCAACCTCTTTCCGATCACAGACCTATTTTTGTTAGTTAGATTGCTTTATTTCCGATCACTTGTGACAGCTCACATGATTAGGTGACAGCTCATGTAGCACAAATGTCGGGAGGGTGTACATTGAATTCATACAATGATCGTGAGATGTACATTTGAAGCTGCGATTATCACCTGCTTCGAAGCACGGTCGATTTTGTAACCAGCCTATGGTTGGAAATGCAGTACCCTATATAACAAAAATGGATTGGAAGGAATCTTTACAAAAAAAATTCATAATTATTTTGTTTTTGAGGGAAAAAAATGAAAAAAATTTGGAACCCTCTTTAAATCTATTTCTCTACATGGGGGATTTTTCTCCTCACCAAATTCATACTGGAACTACACTAAATTGCTTATATGGTCGGAATGAGGTCAGCTACCTTACTTGTACTAGAAATGGCAGTTCTGGAATGTTTTTGTTGAAAAACATAGTCGAAGAACTTAACTCAAGGGATTAAGTGATCGGAAAGGGGTCACCTACATTAACCCCTTTAGGATGTTAGCAAGTGTACACTTTTGTATACTACGTCGTAAAATACAGTCTAACTCACATTAAAGTCTGAAATCTGAAAATGTGATAGTGCACAAGTTTCCATCAGTAGATTAATAATTTTATCCAAAATTTTGCACTTTTCTCTCACATCCCAAGACTTGAATTGAATTTCAGCAATTAATGAGTAGAATCACATGTTGAAAAAAAGGAGAGAAGCAATGAGCCATCCACTTACATTTGCCCACCTCAAACCATACAACAAAACACATTAAAGCTCACTACACATTTAATGGAAAGCGAAAACATTGAAAAGAGGATCCAATTAAGGCAAGGCATACTGTATTGTATAAAAATTAGTAGGCCAGTTTGGGCTGCTAACATCCTAAAGGGGTTAATTAGGAAGAGCAACCAGCACGCACACTCAGTCAACACAAAGAAGATAACTTGATGTGACAAAAAGTTAGATAACATGCCACCATGCCTTGTTGTCATTCCAATAAAATTCAGCATAAGCTTAAGAACGGACCGGGAATTCAAATGCTTTCTACAATTCCAAGTGTTCAAAGACTTCCGGAGGGAGCCAGGGTCCCATGACTTATTATTACAGTTTAACTCTTCTGTGTGATTCTTACTCTTATTATTGTCCATGGAAACTCGGTCAGTAGAATAGTCGTTGCATCCCAAGTACTAGAAAATATACATAAAAATACATACACAAGTATTCAACAAAAGAGTTGAGAGTAGGGTATTGAATGGAGTCCGTCGTCGGCTGAATGTGGGAGTTGTCTTGAATGGATAGTACTCCCCGATAAGTTAGTGGGGCGGTGATATCATTGATTTCACCTTATATTATAAGAATATTTTTCTACCTATTTTTTTAATGTATTTTGAAACACTGATGCACAACTCAAAACTAATTGGGGACCTTACTGGTTGAATTCAATCCCATTCAATTCACTTGAACTTAAGTTATTATTAATCAGTTTTCTTCGGATTTGACTTCCGTCTGACAGTCTGGAAAAAAGAGCTCCGTCCGTCAGGCAAATGGGGAATGTAAGTTACAGTACAAGAGTCCAGTGGCAGTGCAGGGCCGTAGGATTGGCTGGAGGAGGAGGAGTGCTGGGCCCCACTCCATTCCTTTGGCACGTGAGTCGCTGGTTTGGGAACATTTATGGATGGATGATTATTATTGTGGACGGACGGACCGCCGTGACTCACTCCGTGAGTCAGTCTGTCTGTCTGCGGCCTAACCGGGGTTGAGACGTGGACGGACGGACGGAGGTGAGGTAAGGTTAGGTAACGGTCCACACTCGGCCGTTACGATTGACGCCCTGCTGCCCGTCGGCCGGGCCGGGATCGGTTTGTACTGGGCCACCCTGGAAGCTGGCGTGACTCCCTCCCTCCCGGCCCGGCCGTCCTTATTACTCATTCTTTTTCTCGGTTCATTCATCTCCTCCCGTTCCCCATGCAGAACTGAAGATCTCACTCCGTTTTTTCATCCAAAGTCGGGTTGTCTCATTGAGAGACGACAAAGCCTTGACTACTGATGACAACCCCCCCCGTCCTCAGAATTTTTTTTTTTTCCAATAGCGAGAATGGCATCATGTCCTGTTCTTACCTAAGACATTAATATTAATGTCTTGATCCTTTTTCTAATTTTGACACATTTTTGCTTATATCTTTCTACAGAAATAATCATTTACCACAAGATTGTCTTAATTGATCATTAAAGAAGGTTGTCTTTTCAAGATTGAAGTATTATATTGGATGAATGAAAAGTTAGTTGGACAAATCAGCGCCTTGAAGCCCTTTGTTCATCATCCACTTTCTGGACGTCGACGCAGTTAGAGGTTAACTCCGTAATACCTTCATCCTTTTTTAAATTTGGGCACTTTTTTGCTTATATCTTTGTATAGAAATATCATTTATTGCAGTTTCATGAAACTAGTCATTAACCCTTAACCCCAGAATGATTCAATCATTTTTTGAATTTTTGCACATTTTTGCTTAAATCTTTCTACATGAATATCATTTATTGGAATTTCATGAATTTGGTCATTAAGCAAAGATTTTTTTTCTTCTAAATTCAAGTATTGCATTGGATGAATGAGAAGTTAGTTGGACTACAGAGCCTTCTATTCATCGTCCCAAATATGGACGTCGAAGCGCTTTAGGATTAAACGTCAAGGAGGACGTTTAACAATTGTGTGTATTGCATGTATTTTAAATATTAATTTAAATTAATATTTCCAAAATTTTAAATAATATTTTAACCCCTAAAGTCCCAAAACAAATTTTGTCAAAATCACTCAAAACTACTACTTGTGCTACGTTCACCTATGAGTTAAATATTTTAAATATTTTTTTTGAATTTAATTGTAAGATTTTGTTCTACACTTGTCTTAGATCACGTGCTAAATTTTTTGTGATGTTTGACCATTTCGAGGTTATTCTAGCATAACTTTTGTTCCCGGGCACCAATTGAAATAAAAATTATATTACCAAAAGTTTCATAAGTTTTCCTATCTTATGAAAAAGTTTCTAAAAAATTTAGTAAAAATTGAGATCATAGAAACCTACCCAAAATCCATTTTGTCCCCTATAGGTACATTGGGGCTTGAGGGGGTAACTATGAATTTCTATTTGATTATATTTCAAATGGTCTTACAAGATTAAGAGATTTTCAAAATTAGGATACTACTTATAGTAATTTCCAACTTTTGTAAATTCTTATGATTTGCATCAATGAAAGACTTCCTTCATTGATGCAACCGAGTTGACCAATTTAGAAATTTGAGAAGCAAAGTCATTGTGAATTATTTTCTTAAATTATACCTAATAAGGTATGTGTATCCAAAATCATCACTACCTAAATGCGCCACCTATATTTGAACCAAAAAATATCTCCAAAACTTAAATATTGGTAATAGAAGATCTATACAATTAGAAGATGAGAGCCCAGGAGAGCCTAGTACCAATTAGTTGTACACTAGTTTGTCTACATACAACACTTTGATTTTTGTAAATCCCGCCCAAAAATGTCTTATTCATTTTGTAGAAGGATTGTTTCATGTAATTTCCTCTTAGCATGTGAAATCCACGTCATCTGTAATTACATATTTTTCATTCATCAATCACATATAGTCATCTATTTCTAGACATGAGTTTATGTCAAGCAATCTCCTCATTATTGAGAATTTTGGGGAAAAAAAATAGGCATTCCTTGTTGGGCTTCACCCTGCTCTTCTCTCTACCTCGATGATTGCCCTATACATAATACATTCATATAGTGTACAAATAATGCAAGTTTAGGTGCATTGGAATCCTCTTTCACTTGCCAATAAGATTCATTCAAATAATTTATATCTAAAAATAAAAAAATATGCTCAATTGCTATTGGTACCAATTATCGTTGCATTTACCTTAATCCCTAACTGCCTAAGCCTTTTGAAGTGTGTTTTTCCTATGAAAAAAGAATATGGTCTTATAGGTATCTACAATGAAGCAAATTGTTTTTTTTCCAAAATCTAATTGTATAGATGTTCAAAGAGATTATTTATTAGTGTATATTCCAATTTTTGATTGTAAAATTGTATAGGAGTTGTGAGATTATAACAAGAAAAATGTAATTATTCTATTTTTAGTATACTGCCCCTCCCTACAGTGTTTGAGAAATTTGCATATAAGAGTTTGGGGGGATTGGAGTTGACATGAACAACTAAAAATTGTGTAAGCACACTAAAATGCACTTCCAAAAACCTTGAGTTCAAATGAAGAGCTATCAAACTCATACCCAACCCACCTTGCAATTGTTGAAATGCAATTTTTTTTATATAAGTAGAAACCTTAAATAATTCCAAATCAACACTTGCATGTTTAAATTTTGAACGGTGAAAATCATGAAAACACTTTATTCTAACTTTCCATTGGAACCATTTTCAAAGCAAATGGATACGTACTATATTTTAAATCTCAAATCAAGTAAAATGGACAAATTTTGCTCAAAGCCATGAAATGAAGTAAAATTGGCAAGCTTTACACTTTACTAATGCTACACATATGTGTTTGAGGACTTCTCAAAAATCAAATATTTTCCTTTTTCAGTGAAAAATGAAAGCTTCCCATGGTTAACCTTCTAAACTACCCGTAAATTTTTTTTAAATGGTCAAAGGAATTTAATTGCCCACACCAAAACGAGCCTCAAAAATGTTGGTTAAGCAGTTAGGGGTTAAGTCTAAAATACTCCTACAAAGGACTAATAAAAGTTCAACATTTTATAATTAAAATTTGTCTTGACAAATCAATAAACTGAATTCCCACATTTCCCAAGTTTAGTTTAGTTTTTTTTTCCTTGGGTGTTCCAACTCAAAGGCAGGCCAGAGTGCAATTCAAGACACATACATTACTTCTAAGTTATATTCCGTCAAGAATTTGAATGCCTATTTTACAGACACAAATTTCAGTCCTTGAAAACGGTCCGGTAATGCAGAAATCTATATTAATGGTACCTTTTTTCCTGATCATTTTGTTGAGGACGGTGAGTACCGGTTCTTAATAATAGCGTGTACCGGGGATCAGGTGGAGCTTACAATTATCACGGGGTGTTGTGTCCTTTGGAGACTCGGAATACAAGTAATAGTCTAATAAGGTACCTTACATAGAACAAGGGAGGTCATGATGTGCATGGCTGGTTTCTTCCGTGGAAACAAAGCCTCCTGCCCATAAGGCCATGACGGACCTGCTTGTACCAACACAAGAATCGGTACTAACCCATTACAATTGGGTTAACCTATTTTGTACGAGTTTAGCAATTAATTTTAGAATTACATCTTCTTCTTTTTTTCCGGGGGGGGGGGTACACAAATAACATTACATTGTTTTCCACTGCATGGTGCAAAAATGTTATAATAATCCCATCCCATTAAGTGAGACCAGCTGGGTGAAAACACATGTTCTCCAGGGTAAAAGTAAAATTTTGTCTCTTGTTTTGTACCATGTTTAGGGTAAGGTAGAACTACCTAATGCCACCATCCACCCAAATTTTTCACCTAGAAGATTCTTCCAATTGCATAAGAGGCCTGTCTATTTCTACAATCTTCACATGATGGCAAAGCACTTTAGGGGTAGACACATCAACCCACTCTTCAACAAGAGGGCTATTCACAATTTCACATTTTAGTTTTGAAAATCACAAAAAATTCACTTTTTGTTGGAATGTTTGCATTCTTTTTGCAGTTTATTTCTCTCAAACTTTTCAATCTCTAAAAATATGAGAGTTGAAAAATAATTTCTCCAAAATATCCAGATTGCAAATCTGTGTAGTAATGGGCAGTTCTACTTTATGTTCTCGACCTCAACTATCAAATTTTGGAACTTTGAATGCAAATATGAATTAAAAATTTGTAAATTTTTTCATGTGTGAAAAATAAAAGATTTCTTTCATTTTCCCCGAGATAAAATTCATGTGTTTTCACCTTGCTTGTCCTACTTTGTCAAAAGGGTTTAGCACCTTGCCTTCTTGGCAAGTTCACAAAGTGCACATGGCAAAATGACCTTGATTCGACCCCAAAAGTTATAGGACTATAGTAGCCGATCCATTTTTGATCAACCACCTAATTTTGCAGGTTAGGTTGCTATGTTTATAATAAGTTGTAATTGAAAATATGACTCTTGATAGTTGAAGTGACAGCTTTTGCAAAGCAACAGCAGCAAGAACAACAAAAATGTCAGGGAGTTGTACATTGAAAACATCAAAATGTACATTAAAAGCCACAATTATCACTTACATTGAAGCATCGTCAATTTTGTAACAAACCCATGGTTGGAAATAGGATGACCTATATAACAAGAGTAGGTTGAATGGAATCTTCCCAAAAAAATTAATGCTGATTTTTTTATTTGAAGAAAAAAATGAAAAAAAAAATGAAATCCTTCTAAAATCTATTTCTCTAAACAAGGATATTTTTCCCTTCACCACACCAATAATGCAAATATGTTGAATTTCTCAAGTGATTGGAAATGGATCATCTACTTTATGTTTTACCCAAAACGTTCAAAAACTACCCATTTCTATTGCAAAGAGCAAGAAATTTAACCCCGATAGAACCAAGTAGCATTTTAGATCAATATAGCATTTTCAATCATCCATTTATAAATAGAATTATTTATTTATTTATTTTTATATGAAATTTTCACACAATGTGTGGTTGAGGGGTAGCTTTAAAGCACAACAATTTTCATAACTTTGGACTATATGGTTAAAAAGCTATTGTATAATATGTAGTTTTTAGGGAAGTCTAAGCAACGTGGATAACTTAGAAAAAATCAATTTCGTAAGAAATGAAAGTTTGAAATTGGTTTTCTAAATATATATATATGTGGAAAGCTTTTATTCATTCCATTTTGATTAACAAAATGAAGTTATGAAGAGCTTTAGCTCAATTCTTAACAATTTAGTATTTTAAATCATTCTCTATTTCTTTCTGGGTTTTTTTCAAATAGGAATATGAAAAAAAATTGTTGAAATTTTTTATATGTATTCCCTACTTATTAAATCAACATATCATAGAGAGTTGCAAGTTGTAGGATCTACACATTTTGAGGCAAAAAGTTTAAAAGATTAAATCTAATCATTTGGGAAGAGTTGAAAATACTTCTTTTTGAAATTCAAGCATCACAATATTGCAATTGGTAAGGTTTTTCATTTTGAAATCTTAGGAGGGTGTACTCTAACAAGTTAACTAAATGATTCTACAATTGGATTTGTTAAAAGTAAATATAGATTAAGATTTTAGCCTTGCTTTGGAGATTAGTATTTGGAGCAATTGTAGGCCTCTAAATATGAAAGAACCTTAGGGGTTAAATGCTTGCTTATTATTGTATATCAAAATGAACGATTTTGCATTAGACTATCATTCCTGGCTATCAAGATCAACATTTTATACCAAATATTTAACTCTAAGATTTTAAAATGATTTGAGGCTCAAAATCACTTCAAAATATAGCAAGGCTACGATATTCACATATATTTATTTTTTAATAAATTAAACCATAGGATCTTTTGGTTAACCATTCAAGTATATCTTCCCTAAATTTTAGATTGATAACCCCCACAGATTGCAAGATTTATGTGCCTAAGAGAAAACTTTAGAGAATACGTTTTTGACCTTCTTAAAGGTGATTTTTTTCTTTCAACATTTTAGAAAAAACACATATGTCCTATAATATATAGAAAAAATCCAAAACACAAAGTCAAATAGAGTATGCCCAAGTTAACCCTTTAGTGACCGGTCGACCACTTTGTGGTCGATTTTAGGACTTTTGGTATGATGCTATTCAAAATACATTTGATCACAAAAAACTCAAAGAGTAACGCAATTAGAGTGTCTTCATGCGCTTCGAACAAAATCAATTTTAAGGGAATTGGAGCATTAATGAATTAGCTATAAGGTTGCAAACTCAAATGGCCTGGACCTTCAAATGGAAAGTGTTCAACAAAAACACAAAAAAATGTCAACTAAATTGTGAGATTTTTTTGTAGCTTGATGTCTTGACAAGGCATAAGTGTTGCTTTGTAATCTCTTGAATGCCCAAAGTAAATTTATGCATTGGTATTTACGTAGCGCAAATTCTAAAGGGTCATTCAAATCATTGATTGACCCTTGATTTTGAGAATTAAAGAAAGCAACTCAAACTCCAACAAGGCTCTAGAAGCAAACATGATTTAGAGGTACATTTCACTTTCTTTGATGTACCAAATTTGCACATTTTAGAAGGGTATTTGCATTGATGACCACAAATGATCATTTTTTGTGAACTTCAAAAATTTGTAACTAATTTCACAAAGCTTGAAAAAATATGAAACGACTTGCATTGGATGCCTATTCTACTTGTCTTTTGAGGAAAATTTACTAAAAAATATTTAAAGATGTTTCACCTCCCCAAAATTCAATTTTATCCCTTAAAAAGTTGATTTATGGACATCCTATCTTATTTATTGCAATTTGTACCGTTGGATGAGTTTGATTTTTTGTTAGGTTGAAGAATATCCCTTTTGAAAACACCTTATACGGTTCGATCTAAGACTACATCTTTAGAGTGGCCACAAAATTCACTTTCTTGAAAAACTACGGCCGCCCCCCAAATCAACCACGGTCACTAAAGGGTTAACAAAAAGCACGGAGTGTGCTATTTAGGCCTTTAGAGTTTAATTAAAGTTGGAAAATCAAGTTTATTATTTCAAAATGGGTTTATTATTTCAAAATCCATATTTTTTCCATTAGAAAAAATTCCGTCAAATTTTGGTATCTTTTTTAGAATTATTTTTTGCCAATCGCGATAGCTAGGTACAATAGTTCAAAATTGTTAGGTATGTTTGACCTTAAAAAGTGACTTTTCTAGTTCACAAAATTACCTACCAAAAATAACTTCAATAAATAAGTAAAATAAAAATCTTAAAAAACAACCATGATTAAAATTAAATAGTTTGAACTAAAAAGAATAAACCATGACATTACATGTGTTTTGGCTCTTGGGGAGGGTTGCAAGTTCCCAACTCGACCCCCCCCAGGAACCGCCGAAATCCGTTGTTCCTGGCATGTGCTGACCTGGCCGAGAGACGGTCAGGTCAGATTTTTCGAAAAAATAAAAAATAAAAAAATTTAACTTTGTTTCTCATTTTAAGGACTTAAAATTTATTTATTATTATTTTTGTTTTTCAAAAATAAATAAATCTGACAGCGGCGTTCTTTCACTGCAGGGGGAACAACGCCGAGAATGGCCCTGAAACGGCCCTTAACCCTTAAAGGACCAGACTGTGTTTTTTGGATGTATAAATTTTTTGGGCAGGTACCTACGAGCGGAGATTTTCATATTTGGGGCTGAAATTTTAATAGAATGTGGGGGCAAGGAAGATCTTTCATGTGCACCAAATTTCATGACATTTGGAAATACGAGTCAAAAGTTATAGCCTAATATGTTACTTTTTTTTCCCAACCGGGCAGTTCGGGCAGATGAAAAAAAATCACTTTTTCCAGAAACAAAAATTTGGAATTGATTTTCTAGAGTTTTATATACACAAAAAGCTTTGAATAATTCCATTTTGATCAATGAGTCAAAAGTTATGAAGATTTTCTGTTTGCGGGCAGTTTTGGATTTCCTACTCTAAAATAAACTTTGAAATCCTTTATCTTACCCAATTTTCAATATTTTTGGACAAAAATAAAATCTTAGGATGTAGATACATTATTACAACATTTCAACAATTGGGATTGGAAATTTTCAATTCCATATTTAAATTGTAAATAATTTAGTATTTTTAATCATTGTCTACTACTACCTACTTACTATTTTTTTCCTATATGTTGTACTATTTCAAATGATCTGAAAATTTTCAAGCATGTGGCCAACTTGTCTAGGAAAACAAATCCAAAGAAGCACCACCATTTAGGTCATTTTTTCATAAAAATGTGAGCTTGTGAAGTGCAACTGCCCTGCTTTTCGCTGGGTCAAAAAAATGATTTTAGTTAATTTGAATGCTTATATCCTGCAATCCACCAGGTGGAAATGTCTGAAAATTTTACCACATGTTTTTGATACTATATAATACAAGATCCTACGGTTAGATATGTCAAAAAAAGTTTTTTTTCAAAATTTTGGTACTTGTACTAGAAATGACAATTTTGGAGCGTTTTTGGTGAAAGTATAGTGACGGTCCTTTAAGGGTTAAAATTCTGAAATCTCTTCTAATGAAATTACACATATTCAATCTATAATCAATTTTAGAAGGAATCATAGTATTTTAAGTAGATGCCAAATTTTTTGGAATACTATTATTTTTTAATTTATGCAAAAAAATGAATTTGTCTATTTTTAGACATGTACAAATTATATTTGCCAAATTTAATTAATTATTTGATACAAAATGTTAAACCTACCATCAAGTATGGTAATAAACCTAATTGTATAGAAATGAAAACCTATGTAATCTAATGAGAGTCATCATTAAAATGTTTGGGAGTCATCATAAAATTATTATTTCAAATTGCATTTATTAATACGTCTTCACAATTTTAGAAATTTGGACTATTCTCTGGTCTTTTAGGGATTAAATTGACTTTCACTCCCAATTGTTTATTAAATGAAATAAAATATAGATCTTTAGATTTGAGTAAGAATAAAGGAAGGTCAATTATTTTTATTAACCTTGGTCCTCTATTAATCCCTAAAGGACTATGTGTTACCAAAACCACTCCAAAACTACCATTTCTAGGCTAAAGAGCTATACTATAGAAAAACATTTTTTCCTACATATTCAACTTTAGAATCTTGCATAACACTTGTATGGGAATGCGTTGAAATTCTTTTAGAAACTTTGACTATGTAGATTGTAAGATATTAGTATTCAAACAGAAAATAAAACTTTGTTTTTTATTCTTGGTTTTTAGACTTTGCGTCCTCTTAAGTTAAATTTTTGCCACTTCAAATTTTTGAGGTTTGAATGTTCATGGTGAAGAATTGAGTTGAGAATCTAAAAAAATATTCAATTTAAAAATAAATAAAAAATCCTTTAAAAAATTGTTAACTAGAAATAGATACAAGATGGAAGGGAAAATTAAAACACTAATAGTTCTAACATTGGGAATTGAAGCATGTCAATCCAATCAGTGAGGTTGTTGTAGCAAGTAATCTACACCTAATGGACCTTTTGGTTTTGAAAAAATGTGAAAATTGAGCTCAGAAATAAATCCAAAACTATGTTATTTTTTAGGAAAATGCCTTGATTGCCAGCAAAACAAGACTCTTCATAGCTTTCATATGACAAATCCAAATTGAATGAATCAAAGCTTTCCATGTAGACATGGATAACCCTTTAAGATTTATTTTTATCTTTTAATAATCTCAAGTTTCTGAAGGTGTTTTTGTTGTACAAAGTCAAGGATTTTGAACTCATAAGGACATAATTTTTTCCGAGTATGGATTGAAATAAAATTTGTATTTCGTGCATTACAACAAATGAATGCACTAGGAAGGAAGACACATCAACACGTGGTTTGGCATAAGTGTATCCATGTTTTACCAATTTCGCCTTAACAAACTTTGAAAAGTCACAAAAATTCATTTCTTGTTAGAATGTCTTGATTCTACTTGCAAATCACTTCTCTCAAATTTCTCAATAAGGTAGAAGGTTCAAAAAACGCACATGCTCTCAAAGAGACGACCTCTTCAAATGTACACTATTTGTACATGTTTCTTTTTCATAGCCTTCAGCAATGTACAAAGAATGTACATTTGAGGAGGTGGGCAATTTTAGAGCCCTATGTCATTTCAACTTCAAAATTTCATAACTAATTCTGCAAAGCTCCAAAAAATATGAAGTAACGTGGGTTAGATGCCAATTCCACTTGTTTCTCAAGGAATATTTACTGAAAATAATTCAAAGCTTCACCTCCCCAAAATTCAGTTTCAACTCTTGAATGGGCAATTTATGGACCTCCTACCTGAACTGCAAAATTTGTGAGCACACAAATTAGCTTCTCCAAGGTACCTTGATAGCAAATCTGCTTGCTAATAGGCATGTTTACCTTAACTTTAACCCTAGACCGCCCAAGAGGACAAAAAGTGTCCTCACATAGTTTTAAGTTAAATTCAAAGTACTGTAACTTTTGCATCCGATGTCCAAATTCAATAAAACTTGTTGGGAAAGTTGTGCCTTTTCTTTTAGTTTGTGTGTTAAAATTTTCAGATCAATCCAAGAGGTAGTGATTTTCTGGAAGCCAATCAAAGTTCACAAGCTCAATTTGATTCACCAAAGTGCACTTCATGGCGGCAACTTCAGGGGCTTGTATCTTCTTCATCCAATGTTCGATTTCAATAAAATTTATTGTGTTGTGTTTCTCTTGAATTCTAGTTATTGTGGTGAAATTTTCATGTCAATCCAAGTTTTTTTGAATGTTTGGGAGCAATTCGAAATTCAAAATCCCGCCATTTATGGACTATAGTGAACTTTGGCGGCTTGTATCTTCTTCATAAAATGTCCGTTTTCAATCATTTTTTTTGTAAAAGTTGCACATACTAGTCTAGTTTGTGTGGCTAAATTTTCATATCAATACAAGAATTTATGAATGACTGAGAAGCATTTTAGTAGAAGGAGGTTTAGCCCTAGATGTGTTTTTTGAAACTTTTCTTGCCTATTTTTGACACTTGCAAGCCATTTTGCAAACACATTGAGTCAATTGAATGATATTTTTTTCACCAATGTGTTTGTATCCTAGATTTGAATCACTTTGTAGTTTAAAATTTTTTCATTTGATTAGGTTTAGAAATCAAATTTGGCCTCTAAATGTGTTTTTAGGTAAATTTCAGCATTCTTTTTCAACACTAAGACATTATAATCTTGCAATCTACACGGTCAAATGACTTCAAATTTGATCCATGACATCTACAACATGTTTACTACATGATTGTACGGTTAAGATCTTTATTACTTAGTCAAATTTAGATTTATAGCACTTCAAAAGCTAGGATGTTTTTTACCCAAAACGGCCATGGGCGGTCTAGGGTTAAGTAAGATAATAGCACCCACAAGTGCCGCTGTACCCATAACCGCTACCTCTAAAATCTTCAAAAATCCTAGGAAGTAAATAGATGTGATTACAAGGATGTATTACATCTGAACATCGGACCCTACTGTTGGTATTAGGTGCGTCTATAGTGGACTCTTGAAAAATTCACAACTTATATTCACAGTGTCCAAAAAATACATTTGAAAGTGCACTAGGATTCTTTTTTCTTTTGCTAGTAGGGTCCAATAATTTGTTGGATGTCTATTAATAGGCACCATGTCCCAAACCCTTAAAATTGACGGTTATGGGTGCTGCTACCTTACATCTTTACTTTTGGTGAGTTTGGTGAAGATGAAAAGCATTCAAGGCGCATTACGAACCTCAGTCTGCCTGTCCTTGAATCATGCCCTGTTATCAGCAACCAGATTTCAGAGCTTGAAATGCATGATTTGCATGAGCTTGATTCAGGTATGGATATGCGTATCCAATCTTTGCATGGATATCTTTTTCTCTCTCTTTTTTTTTATAGTCAATTCAAACATTAAATTTTTTTTTTCAATGTGACTATAGTATCCAACTACATACAATCAATTTCAATGAAGGACAACACGACATTTCTTGAGAAATTGGGGATTGGATGCATGGAATGGAGACTGATGTGGCGGCGGGCATTCAGAATCATCACCTAAAATGTACCAATAGCAGTCATTTCAAGTGGCTATTTCGTGGGTACAGAAGGTGGAAATGCGCCACTGACCGGCCCAAAACCACCATCGTCACCCTATTTACATCTCCAAAATCAATATGTGTATATGTGGAAGAAACGATTTGAGAACATCTACCAAAAGTAACTTTCAGATCTTTTGTAACTTTTGTATATTGTATTCATTGAATGCTTCTTTGTACGTTGGAACCTCACTTGCCAAATAGAAAATATGAAAATTTGACCACTTTAGTAATAGTAACTAGGCTCAATAGTAAAAAGTGGTGGTTTGGAGGTACCCACTTTATACACATTGCATAAGGTAAAGTACCTCATGATGGGCAAAATGACTAGTGTAGTACGATGCTACTAGATCAAGAAAATGTGGGAATGAATTTCAATGGTAGACAAACCATAAGAAATAAGGTTACTATTTATTTTTTTAAATTCTAACTTCATATAATTTTTGAAAAATTTATAGGCAAGGTTTCTGCCTTAGGCATCCCATTTCAACTCGTAGATATGGCTTGTCAATGTCCAAAAAAATAGCTATTGTAGGGCTTCTACCAACCCATGTCCAACATAACATGTGCCCAATCTAATCCACAATGATATGAATACCAACTAAGTATACTACCTTCTATTGCCAGAATGAATTGATTTGCATTGATTTGAAGCTAATTAAAAGTGAATTGACAATAGTGTGTAATTAGGCATAGATTTTTGCCCATTCCAAACACATGTTATCCTCATTTTGTACAATCAATCTCCTAAAGTAACCAATTCATTCCTTCATTTGTATTTCTCCAATACAAACAACCTGGAATGGGACTTTTTTTAGATGGTACTAATAGGAGTTTGAACTAGAATGGGATAGTTCACCTTATATGGATGCAATATGTATTTGAGGTGATAGTGATTGTATAGTATATTGTTGCACAGAGCTGTTAATCCATGAGAGTTGAATATTTTTGAAAAATATCCTAAAGAAGCTATATGTCAAATTCTTGCTAGTGTCCAAAATTTTCCAAGTTTGTCTAATTTCCAAAATCTTTTAATTATATCTAGAATTTTTTAAATCTCTCGTATCTAGAATTTCACAAATTTCAATATAGAAATTTCTATAATCTTCATTTTGACAAACAATATAGAATTACAAAATCTCCATTCACATCTACACTTGCATTTGTATTCCAATATGTATTTAAAGTTTGTATTTGTACTTACACACATTTTTAGGGGGGGCTTTAATTTTTTAGCATATGGTTTTATTGAGGAGGTTTGGCTGGTGTTATTGAGTGGATAATGAGTCCATATACATTCCATTGTATTTACAAGAAATATAAGAAATATATATTAAATAATGTGCTAATGACCTTAAATCCTCAAAATTTCACATAATTGTTTATAACATTCTTGAAATAATGAATTGAGTGTCCTTCTACAATGGTATTGTAGATGGAATTATTTCGTCTATAGTGTTGCGAGATTTAAGTGAGTTTTTTTCATTTCAATTAAAGCCTTAGATGCAAAAGACAAGTTGGTCTTTATTTTTGGGATATCTATTGCTATTCTAAAGAGGTACCAAATAATGCTTACTAACACTACTTGAGAATTCAAAGGCCTTGGATAAATCTTGCCATCTATGTGGAAGAGTTTCAACCATATTTTTTGAAATCTTCTAATTAGCACGTCAAAGGGTCAAAATTTGATCTCAACCCTTAAAAGACATTCCATATTCTTGTTTGGTCGAACTTCATTAGTTTCTATAATAAAATACACCTTTCAAAATTTTGATACTTTTTCATATAGTAATATATATGTCCAAAATTTAACTTCATTTTTTCAAAAATAAAAACATTAAAATGAGATTTATATGATTTTTAGAGTAATTATTTTGTAAAAATCATAGTAATTATAAAAATGATTAAAATAGTATGAATTTATTAGGTAAATGGGAGATGATAGTGGTATACCATGATATAATTGGTGTATTCTTTGAGCTCACACAATAAAAAAATTTGATACAAAAGTTCAAAAGTAGTATAGTTTAAACTTTCAAGATGCTACGTCAAAGTGTCACAATTTTTTTTAAATAATGTTGAATATATATAATTTTTTCAAAATTAAAAAAAAAAAATTGTGACACTTTGAGGTAGCATCTTGAGAGTTTAAAATCAAGAACTATGTGAAACTCAAGAACATGTGAAAACTCAAGTTTGGGAACATGTTCTCAAGGTGTGAACATATCTCCTTGGAAATTGGATGTTCCCAAATTTTTTCCAATTGGGAGCCTCGGATTAAAAGTTGTTTTGCCATGAATTTTTTTTCTAGCCCTTATAATTTGGACATCTTATAGGCATTTTTTGCTAAAATCCTCATCGACTTTTTGAAATTTGGCATGTATGTAACTAATAACATGTAGCATACAATTGTCTAAAATAATATTTAGTTCTCAAGTCACATTCTAATAGGAGTCAAACTTTGTTAGAAAAATAATTTCTTCTAACTTCAAACTCTATTATCTTGCAATCAATGAAGTCAATGTTCTTGAAAATTTCCCCCATGTTCTAAATGTTTGTCTCTAAATTTTCATTGTTTGGATTTCAAATAAAAAAATTCTTTATTGCATAAGAAATCATCAAATAATGATTAGTGTAATGCCATTTCACTTAACCTCCTTCCATTGCAAGGTGATTTAGAGTACGTTGCATATGAAAATTTGCATGAATGAACCTAACATTATATATTAATTATAAATGGTAAAATTCTCATTTTTGTGTAGAGCAAAAATATTCAGCCACAAGGGCTCAAAATTTGCTGACCTTGTTTCACAAGAATGAAAAAAAGTTTTTATGCTCACTTCAAACGTTATAGTCTTTCAATCCATGCAATCAAATGGGCTAAATTTTTTTCCATACATTGGTTTATCTTCTTGATATACTTTGTATGGTTGTAATTTGTCAGCTTTTGAGTTGGCATTCTAGTTTCAAGGATTTTTTTTTGCTTCTGCTTAATTTTAGTGGGAAATATGGGGAAAAAGTCATAAAAGTAGTGTTTTAATTGTAATTAGTAGAAGTCCCTACTAATATTGTAGTGTGTCCTTTTAGAAGCTCAAAATTTCCAAACCACTGCAATTCTTTGCCTCTATGTCTAAATCAATGTTTGAGATGTAGATAAGGTGTAGTATGAGAGATGTTGAGTATTTGAGAGAAAGCTAGGCTTAACTTTTGCAAGTGTATGTGACAAATTTGGCTAAAAAAAGAGTCCCTAGTCCACAATAGAGAGTCTTTAGTCTTAGATTTACTAATAGCTAGTCCATGTAGACAATTCGACAAAGTCCGAGAAAGTTGGTTTATACTTTACCTACAACATTTAAATAGTACAAGATGGAGTTTCAAGTAGTATGAGGGATAACACAAACAAAAATTGAAGAAAGTGTTCTCAGTATGAAAATATGCCAAGAGTTTGACGGTGAAATTTCTTCTTGAAAATTTCCTTCTAGTTGGAAGATTCCCTTTTCAAAGGAATTTAGAGGGAAGTAATTATACCTTCTCATTAATAGTATAGAATAAAAATATAAGCCTACACTTAGTATTTGAAAGATTTCTAGACATTACCCCCCCAAAATTGAATTTTTCTGGAATGCAAAAGATGACTCCATGGGAAGTCAACTACTTTTAATATTGATGGAAAATTCCTAAAAATTATCCAAGTAGCAATAAAACTCCACTAAAAACCAGGGTAGAATATTTTGTGATAATAAAGTGTCCCAACAAGTTTCAAGGCATTCTGACACCAACAAGTATTAGAACCGGTGACTGCATCAATTTTATGAGGAATTTAAAAATATTTGACATGTTGATCAACATACTAGAGCTTTTGGTGTCCAATTGAATTCAAAGTGGAATCTTTCCTTACTTTCACAAACCTTTCAAAAGATCTAGATTAGTCAAATCCTTTAGAGAATGAAAATTTCATCATTTGGGTTTTCAACATTTACTTTGGTTTGTAATTCATGGCTTTCGCAAGGCTAAGTGACTTGGGAATAGGGATGAAGGAATTTATCTAGCCGATGGTACAATCCGCTTTTCTCCAAAAACTAGAGGATGTCCAGTAATAGGCTTGACTTTTTTCTAATAATCAATAACAATTAACATTAATTCTATAAATATCTATAGGTTAAAATAAGGAAGAGGAGGTCTTGGGCAGAGTATAAAGTGCCTCACCTCTCCTTGCAAACCATCCTTTTTTTTGTATTGTCAACTTGTTGACCCCCTTGTTGTTTTAAGTTGTGGCCAATTGAGCCATACTTTGTATTCTCATTGTGATTTGAGCAAATGTAATTGAACTATACATCTATATTAAGACAATATAAATGATTAAATAGCACTAAATATTCAATTACAAATGCATGGATTAATTCCTAAAAGGACTAGAATAGATTTGGTCTACAAGTGTAGAAGGTGTGTTTTTGGATACAATTAAAATGTATTTGAATTTAAAAGGAAGTTCAAAAATGGTTTGAATTTTTTTGTCAACTCAAAGAGTGTGGGTTTTCCTATTAGGTAGAACTCATAAGCATTAGATGAAATTCAGTTGGTCTTGAGGACTATGAGTTCTTTCAAGTTTCCAAATTGTGGGAACTTGGCCATAGTAGCCTGCTAACATGGTCAAAAGACTACCACATCAGAAAATAATAAAATTAAATAGTTTAAATGATTTTTAATTCTAAACAACATTAGCTAGTTCCCAATATGGTGAACTAGGCATGAAATGGCTCTCCATAGAAATTGAAGAACATCTAATGATAGTGAAAAATATTATCCAAAAAATATTGTATTTAGAGTATGAATACCCATATAAAGCTATAACCATATCTAGAGTTTGATAGTCCCTTTTAAATTTGGAATTGGTCATTGACCATGGTTAAGTTATGTGCACCTAATTGTGCCAACTATATTTTCATAGAAAAAAAATTATTGATGTCCTAAAACAACCACAAAATGCATAAAAAAAATCTTAAATTTCAACTTTGGATGTCCTAAAACAACCAATGGAAGTTGAAGTGTTCTTTGAGGCAACCATTGAGAAGTGGTGCATTTTATGCTTCAAGGATGTTTGTTTAAAGGGAGTCTAGTCCCATCAATAGGACATCTTAAATTTCAACTTTGAAAATTTATAGAATATTGTACAAGCGTTGAAAAATTATGAAACTTGATTTTTTCTCAAGGAGGCTAATATTCTTAACAAGAGAAAAAAAATCATTGTTTAAATTTAAACCCCCTTGGAAGCTCTTTGGAATAGATACAGTGGTTCTAGTGCATGTATATGATACAAATACCAATAATGGTGTCCCCCTTCTAATAGTAGAATAGGGTGTCTTGAAATGGATAACAACTATTTCTATTGTTGATTTGAAAGAGATTTGATTTGTTTATGTATGACTAGCTCACACTTGATTAGGAATAAATCCCAAAGGTAGTTGTTTCAATTGAAGCTATGATACAGGAATGGCGTTGAGATGAAGAATCCTTGAATAAAATATTCATTGTTGAGGAAAAAAAATTCCTTTTTTTTGCATTCTTCCTCATCCTTATTATTGCATACATTGAGCTGAATTTCACTATAAATTTCCCAAATTCTATAGGCGAAAATGCTTATTTTAACCGTTTGTGGTATTCCTACCTTAGTTTTGTATGTATCGCAAAAAGAAATTGCTGCTTTCATCCTTTTCCGTTCGGGGTCCCAATTTCGGTCCGGTCCTTCGTTCCCTTGGTTCCCCGTTCCTATGGGCCCCAGCCCAGTTCGCACTCTTCGCTTGTTTTCATTGTACCCTGGTGGAGATTTCGAGGACTCTGCTCGCCATGGCGGATGATGCAAAGCCCCAAGTGCACAAGTCTTGCCGAGTTTTGGCTTTGAGCCTCGTCAAGTGCCTCGCTGAATCTGCTTGTATGCAGGTCTTTCCTCAACGTAATCATTCTCTCGCTTTTTTTCTTGGATGCACGTTGAGATTTGAGACGAGGATCGTGTGATATGGTTTAGGGTTCGAGATGGAATGGGTTTCGTTTGCTGCCAGAAACGTCCACTTTTGTTGTGAAGAGAATTCTCTCACGTCGTATCTGGAAATTTTGGATTGAATTTAGAATTTAGAATGTAGGATTCAATTTTAAGTAGGATTGGCTACTTTATGAAGTGGCTCACTCATTCAATCCACTCGAATCTTCTATTCGAGTGAACTTCACTCTGATATCATTGCTGTGGCATAAGTTGTGCTCATATGCGCGTAACCTAATGAGACATTGTCGGCCCTCGTGGTTTTTGATTTTCGAGGATCTACGTGAATTTGAGTTTTAGGGTTTCAATGTGACGTATTTCGCTAGGTATCTGAATTTACCGTGAATCTTTTTTTTAATCTCCCTCGTCTTGTTTCACAGGAGAGCAATTAGGTGCTTATACCTATTGGAACGATGCCCGTCCATTTGTAGGCTTTAGTGGTTTATGATTTTCGAGGTCCGGTGTGATTCTGAGTTTAATTTTTATATCATGCTTAATGATGTTTCATCACGGTTAGGACTCCTAATGCGTCGTGACTCTTTTTTTTTAATCTCCCTCATCTTGTTTCACAGGAGAATGCTTTAGACCTGAATGTGAGATTCATGTACTTATAAAAAAAATGGTCCCCTTTCTGTTCAGGAAGAGAAAAGATCGTACAAGGATTGCGCATTAGACAAGAATGTGACGGCGCCATCGACGTGCAGGGACATACGAGACAAGTATATCGAATGCAAGCATGAACAGGTAAAGGTTAGGTAGTTTTCTCACATTCTGGTTGTAGACAATGAACTCTGTCGACGCAGATTGTTGAATCGAGGGGAAAATCTCGAACCCCAAGAGGCTCTCAATCAGATTGGGAAGCCTTTACACAATTCTTTGTTGGAGATAGAGAATCTAGTGGAGATTGATCATGTGTTGAGTAGGAAGGACATAATGCTATGTACAACTCTGCCAAGGATACGACCATCCAATTGTCGCAATCCTTAATGTTCCAGAGCTATGAGAAATAGATTTTTTGATCTGGTTAGATCACCGAAAATGGGTTGAATATTCTGATCTATTGATATTGTTTGTGCAGGTTGGCCTAGTGGTTCGAGAACGGCTTTTCAACAATCCCGAATTGCTTAGATTTGTGTAGTGCTTTGAGTACTCGTCATGTTCCTGGTATGTTCGAGACAGATTCTCCGGCCTGTTAACAAGCGCCCATGCCTGGTGTTCAACCAAGACGGTGTGCAACGAGGATGCCCACCTCCAATCACTTTCTTGCCTGTCACACTTTTTGGCTGATGTGAACTGAACCTCGAGAGCTGCAAGAGCAAGTCACAGATTGGTTGGGCTGGAAAGACCACCGCCTGATGTTCTGGGAATATGGAATTTAGCCTTTCAAATACGACAAGTCTCTGAGTCCAATCTACAAAATAGGGAAGGATGATACTTTCCACTGCATGATATCTTCGGTTGCATGGAAAGTAAGAGAGTTTTATTCATTACTAGGGAAGGGGGTGAGAAGAGATACATGGTTGGGGACTTGCCTGCGATTAAGGGATGTGGCTTGCTGCGTTTTGGTGGTTGAGAACTGCCTGACCTCAAGGTTTTTAACATTATTGAGATAGTGACAAGGTAGGAATGTTGAACGAGTTCGCTTTGAAGCCATTGCTCCGAGCCTGACCCCACGTGGCGTGGTTCATTAGGTGCTTTCAAGCTTTCGAGGTTCTCCCTGATGTCCGGACTCCAGAGTGACAGATGTTTCGCACTTTTAGAAAAAGATGCATGCTAGGTACAATATCAAGGACGGAGATCATGGAACTTTGAAGTATGGTCATTTACCTGCAGGCCTTAACGCTTTAACAGGACCATACTCTGCTCCCAAGTCGAAGCCCGCAAGTCCGCAAGTCGAACCGTTCAATTTGGGGCTAGACTTTAAGTTATTTGGTTATTGGTGCCCAACCAAGGACACAGCCGACAGAAAAGCACATAAAGGACATAGCACAGAGGACCCACCTCCAGGGACCGTAAGATCTCCTGTTATTAACGGATTGGGAATTCTCGTGGATTCCGAGGCAGGCCAATGACCATGCGGAATGCTGCGGTGCCCATGTGGGAACTTTGGTCAAGTGGAGCCGGCCGGTCCACGACTGTGGGAGCCACCGTGTCGACAACTTCGGTTAGTGTAAAATATTCTTATTAAATTATGTAGGCTGGATGATTCAGTTGTTTTGCTGAATTTCAATTGTCGACCTCTTTTCTTGGGATTGCGCTCATGCCCAACTGATCTTGTCATTTCCATTGCCAATTTTCAACCGCATCCCTTGGTTTCTGTTTAGTCTATCATTTATTCTTTTGATGGAAGATCCTGCAGAGGAAGTTCCTGGGATTTGTTACGTCGGGGAATCATATTGGCTTTGGTGGAAGATCTCTCCAGCAGCATCTTGCATATTTGAAAGGCGTTACAGATTGTAATAACTGGGTTTATTTCCACTAACAATAGCATGGAATATTACCTTAGTTAATAGCCCCCACCGGAAATCAGTAAACAGTAGTGATTCCGATTGCCTGCAGAAAGAGTTCTTGTCCAATCTCATAAATGAGGAATATATATACTCGAGTGATGAGCCATACGGATGCCTTTGAACCCAATTTCACTGTTTAATGAAGATTACATTATTAACCAATGGAGCAGGGGTGTCTGGTGAACTGTGTAGTTGAGGTCAAGAATAATGGTGAAGAATGGTATCGGAGTGCAGATGGCAAGACTACATTATATTTTGAGATTATTGATAACAATATGTTACTCCACATTTTGCCTTGACCGTTTACTATCATGTAATTAGACATTTGTGTTGGGTGTTCCCATCAGTCAACTCCAATGTACTGTACATTATGCCATTCATAGTTGGTGAGAATTCAACCAGAAGGTCCAGCATATTGAAGAAAACTGGAATTGACAAGTGATAGTATTAAGAAATAGAAGGGAGATGGGCAATGGGCTATTGTAGAGATTAGGAAGTGACGCAAAGTTATCTCCTGAAAGGTTCATGACTATGTTTCATCAAACACAAAACACTCCAAAAATGCCATTTCAAGTGCAATGAGCTACAAGGAAGAAATCATATTTTTTATATATCTAAATGTAGGATTGTGGTAAATTTGCATGTGAACATGTGGAAAAAATTTCATACACTTTGACCTTCTAGATTGTGAGATGTTCAAAGTTAAAGGACAAGTTTTTGTTGGTACTTTGTCATATTAGGTTTGTAGACTTTGAATCCTCTTAATTCCCAAAAGATCAAGTTTCTATGATATGTAGCATTTTTTGGCAACATAGTACTTTTTTTAAGGTGCTACAATTTTTATAACTTTTGACTATATGGTTAAAAAATTATTGTATGATATGTAGTTTCTTTTGGAGCTTGAGCAGAGTAAAAAAAATCACTTTTTTAAGAAATAAAAATTTGAAATTGATACTCTCTCTCTATATATATATGAAAAGATTTTAATCATTCCATTTTGATTAATTTGATGAAAGTTATGAGGAGTTTTAGTTTGTAGGCAATTATGGAATCTCTTCTCTAAAATAAACTTTGAAGTCCTCTATTTAGCTCCATTTTCAATATTTTTGAAATAAAATGAAATCATAGGATGTGGATTGTTTATTACAACATTACAAGCATTGGAATTGGCATTTTTCAATTCCATAACTAAATTCTTAGCAATTTAGTATTTTAAATCATTATCTATTTCTTTCTACTTACTATTTTTTTTAAGCATGAATAGGAAAAAAATTGTTGATTTTTTTTTTATGTATTCCCAACTTATTTCTTCAACACATTGCAAATTGTAGGATCTACACATTTTTGGGTAAAATTTTTGAAAGATGAAATCTAATCATTTGGAAAGAGTTGAAAATTCTTCTTTTTAAAATGCAAGCATGACGATCTTGCAATTGATAAGGTTTCTTATTCTAAAATTTGAAGAGGGTATACTCTAATAAGTTATCTAAAGAATCCTATGGTTGGATTTGTTAAAAGATAAATATAAATGAAGATTTTAGCCTTGCTTTAGAGACTAGTACTTTGAAGTAGTTTTGAGCCTCTAAACTTGAAAGAGCTTTAGGGATTAACTTAAGTTTTTTGCATTATAGAGTTTTATGATGAAGAATTGAATTGAAAAAATAGGAATCCTTTTACATTCAAAAGCAATATGATTTTCATTCTTTAAAAAGTTGTCAAGACAATAGAAATAGATATAAATTAAAAGGAAAAATTATATCATTAATAGTTCCAAAATGAAAATGAAAAATGTGAATCCTAACTATGAGATTGTTGTAGCAAATAATCTATATCCTATCAACATTTTTGGTTTGAAAAATTGTAAAAATTGAGTTTAAAGGTGAATTTTATACATTATTTTTTTGGAAAATGTCCAGGTTGCCTACAAACAAGACTCTTTGTAACTTTTACAACACTAATTCAAATAGAATGAATTAAGACTTTTTGTGTAGGCATAAACATAATTTATGAGAAAAAAATTGTTATTGCTTACTAGTAGAACTTTTGCATTTATTGTTGTGCTAAAGAAGGTATTACTTTTTCATGTAACCACCAAATGCAATCAAAATCATATTCCCTGAAAGTCAATATATTCTTTTAGTTTCTAAAAAGTTTTTAAAAATTGTTGTTACAAGTGATATAATAAGAATCTTTGTGAAATCCTAAAAATTCAGTCTTTGACTTTAAACATTTGGAGATTATTAAACAAATTGAAGAGAGGAATAGTGACAATCTTCTCCTTGCTTAAATTATCTTCTTTTGATTGTAAGAAATGACACTCTCTACTATTAAATGATGTTATGGTGAGAATTTAATTCTTTTGCTCAATAATGTTATGAATTAATTATTCCATAAAAATTAATCCCTAAGAGATTTCTCATCTACTTGGTGTATGTGAATAATGGATGTTTTCAAAAGCTTAATAATGCGGAAGCTATGTAAAACAAATTAAAAACATCTAAATAATATTGACGGTGAAATTTTGTCAATTCTTCAAGCCTATTTACTCTATGTCAGGGTGTTTTTTTAGGCATTTAAATGCCTAAAATCACCAAAAATAGTTGGAGAGCATCAAACCTATAGGAAAATTTGAAGAAAAATTGAATGATGAGGCCAAGTTGTTTTGATTTTTAGAAAAAAGTTGGATGAAATTGCCAGTTTTAAATGAAACTCATCCAAATATGTGAATGAAAAAACAATTCTATCCAAAATATAGATGAATACTAAAATATATGGTTATATAATTTTCTTGTATTCTGCTACTTTAGCATTTCTGCAAAAAATCCAAAAAAACCCTGTTCTATGCTTCATGATTATAAATCAATTTCTGTAGAGATGGAAAGACAAGGAAAACTTGCAAAATGAAGATCTTATATCTAGATTCTTCTCATGTCATAATTAATTTGTCTCAAATGATCAAAACTACATTTTCCTTCCTACTATTTTTTCTGTCATTGCATTGTAGGTGCCCTTGGTTGGATAGGAAAGTTGAAAAGAATGAAATGTGTATATTACAATTTTCATACAATTTAGACTTATAGAACAAAAGATATTCAACTTACTGATTCAAAGGCTTTTGCTATTAAGGTTCTATATAAATAAGAAAAAATAGACTTAGAAAAATAAATTAGTGTGTTTTATAAGATTAGAGCCAGTGTAGGATAAATGTTTTGAATACAACTTCAAAATCATTGAGTGAGGAGTGTGCTTTTGTGATTTCATAAATCTAAAAACCAAAAATTTATTGGAATTCAAAATATAAAAATTAGGCATGTAAAGGTTTTATTGAGACCATGGAAAAATATTGAAAGAGAGATTTGCACATTGAAGGTTTAACAAAATTTGGATCTCTCAAGTACAAAGGTTCAATTTTAATAAATTTTTATTAGTCAAAATAAGGGGAAAAATCTAGGATTTTAAATTGAAAAAATTAGGTAAAACAAGGGGTTTAATAAGAGTTCAAATCATTGTATGGTTGTCAATCTAACCTTGAGAGGTTGGAAGAGCCAAAAGTGACCTATAAATAGTCAAACAATTCTTTGCAAATAATTGTCAGCCAATATTATTTGCATAGAATCGTTAATGGTATATATGTATTATTGAGTTAGGTTCAAGCCATATCATTTTTTCAATCAATAATTTTATTAGAATAGGAATTTGTACTTTTAACTGAAGAGAATATAAATAAAAATAATTTTTCTCATAAAAGAAATTGAAGGATTGATTTGATACAAATACATTATTTTATAAATTGTTAATTTTCTTAAAAATTATTCTAGAAAAATTGAATTTAGTTTGAAAAAAACAAAATTTAGAGGGATTTTGTGGATTTAAAATTGAAACATAATTAAAATATCTATTTGACAAGCATGTGTTGAACCTAGAATAAGACTATTGTTGACATTGTGTAGTTCCTTGATTGTGTTGGTGAAAACATAGTCAAGACATTACGTAATAGGATCAATCCAAATTATACACTATATATGCTATTTCGTAGATGGCCAAGTTTTTCTAAGTTAAAAATGGCATGGGGTTTGGGGTTTGGGGTTCAAAGGCGCTATACTCTTCAAGTCAATCCAAGGCCCAAACAAAAGAATCTTAGCACTCTTGTTGGTCAAAAGCATGTATTGGATTCATAATATTTAACTTAAAATTTTAAAAAAGTAGTCTAAAATGACCTATACCTTCTTGATATCAAATTATAGAAGAACAATTGAAAGGTCCAATGAGTATTGAAATAAGCTCAATTCTCTTTAAACTAATTGTTTTCTTAGTAGTTTGGTGAAACATAAGAAAATCAATAGCAACGCTATCTCATTTTACTGAACTTAAAATTAATAAATACTATAAATTTAAAAACTCAAGGCATCACAAATTATCAAATTTATAAACTTCACAAATAGAAATTTTACAAATTTACAAACAACAACACATGAAGAATTCAAATTATACTAATTATAATTTCACAAATTAAATCTTCATGAATTTACTAACTCAAAAATATCACATTTACAAGCATATATTTTCAATTTTTTTCTTATTTCAAGAATTTGTCTATCTTATGAATTCATTTTGATTTATGAGGATTTCACATAATATCAATCTATTACGATTTAATAATAATTTACAAATTGTTAAGCTAATTCAGTGCCCAAATCATGTCTGTTTGTTTCCGTCGCTTTCACCTCCGTGTTGTTGCTGCCGCAACAAGCTTTAAGGTCTTTAGGTCTTTAGGATAATGCCCAATGGTGTCACTATTTGTTCAGTTGCAGCGATTCGTCTCCTCTTCTCCAGTTTTGAATTGATGTCTTTGTCTTTTAAAATTTTTATTCCAGCTTCAAGTAGTGCAATTCGAGTTTTCCGTACACTTCCCCTGCTGCACAATCAACTTCTGATTCTCTCGCCGTAAGGATTTCGCATTCTCTGTCCCGTTGGATTTTGAAGGTTGGATCCTGTGTGAATTCGTAGCAGCTCGAATTTTGCTTTCGCTTATGGTAATTCCAATTGTAACACTTTAGGTCACGACGCTGGAGTTGTAAACTAAATTTATTTTTGCTTTTAGATCGGTGACTTAGTGTAAACTCATTGTTTTTCTTTTGATTTTAGCTCTGCAAGTTCCATTTCTCACTTCTTGATTTCTCTCGATGGACACATGATTGATATCCAGGCGAAAAACAATATGGTGCTCTTGCCGTCGAATGGGAGCTCAGAAGTTGCGAGAGGAGGCTCTCGAATTTGAAGGGAGACCTTCTGATGTCGCAGTTTTTGCTTAAAAGAGAATTTGGTGAGTGATCTCAGCCACAGATCCTACAATGAGCTTAGAGCGCAAATTTTGAAATGACTCACAAGGTTTGCATTACCGTTTTTGATTAACAGGGATTATTGAAGAACGGAATTTGACTAGTTTATTCCGTTCTCCGCTCATCTTTAAAATCTTGTACGTGTTCATGCAAGATTGAAAGCAGATTCTTTGAAAACAGAATCGGAAAGAAACTCAGTCTAAGGTTATCAAAAAATGGAATAGAATGGAAAATTTTGTTTTTCGGTAACCCTGGCGATTAGTATGATCAGAAACACTGTGTACGTACGAAGAGCGAGGCTGTTCAAATTCACAATGTGCAGTACAGAGACATTTTCTGAACATTCAAAGCATAAGTTTTCAGATTATTAAGTTTTAGTAGGCTAACTACCTTGGCACGCTTTAGGGCTAACAACCTCGGGCAGTCGTGCTTATACTTTAGTGAGGAACTGATTCCGACAAGGTTCATTTGTCGCGGTGAATTGCTGATTCCTCTTGTCCTGTTTTTCGTGGTTCCTCCCTCAACCCTGAGCCTTTGCTTAAACCCTAAATCCTGCTGCACTGGGGTTTGTTGTCGTCGTTGTGCAGGCTGAAGCTCGACTAGGACGGATTTTTATTTGGGGGCTGAGGGAATCGCGCCAAGGGAAGGGGGAGGTCATGAAGTTTAAGCTGAAAGGATAAAGCATAAGGAAGTTGCTCGGTATTAGAAACCATGGCCTCTTCTTTTATATCAGCTGCATGCCAGTTCTCACGGATTTCTCCCGCACTCTGTTCGAATGGCAACATTTCAAGCCCTCGTTGTCATTTGGAATCCGGCCCCGTTTCAATGCCGAAGAAGAGCTCATGGAGTGGGAATGTAATCAGACTGTGTAGTGTTGAGTCAATTAGGATTCCGAGGAAGAGAATGAGGCTACATTTAGTTGAAGCTGCGCAGGCTCCGGGAATTGAGAATGGTGGCAGTGTAGCGACTTCGAAACGCGATCACGAGTTTCTTCAGGTGTGTGGAGACTGCTAAGTGCGAGTTTGGAATTCCAAATTATAGGTCATCATGTATATCTGCTCTGGAATTCTAAATGAGATTCTTTAGAGTTGGGGCTTAATCATGTGAGTGTAAATATCAGGGCAGAGACTATTGAATCTTGATATTTATATAGGTCATCTTTATTGAGGTATAACCTCTTTACACATCGAAGGCACCGCAAATACCTCTGCTGCCTTGAGTCGTTTTCGTTTGAATTTTCTTTTGCTACTGTTCCCGTGTTTATCATAAATCTTTTTGAAGTGATATTGCAGCTTGCTCAAGAGGTTAGATAGTTCACTCTTGCAGTTGAAGAACTGATTCTACAACCAAGTGTGTCTACTGTTGGATTTTTTCAATTAGCGAAATCTATGTTGAGAAGAATGTCTCATTGGCTCTCTTGTTCAGTCCAAAGACTTTTTTTCGGCTTCGTGTAATCCTTCATGCAACTTTGTTTACTTCATGGTAGCTTATATGTAATACTAAGATTATTACTCTGTTGGATTCGAGATCTGTTTTTCATTTACTGATTAAGCGTGAGATAGTGCAGGTGGTAGGTGTTAAGTACAGACCGCCGGGTACTGCAATTAATCTGCTAAACGATGTTTCTCTCTCTCTTTCCGAAAAAAGGTATCATGCCAAACATGTTCAGGCGTCCTTGCTTTGATTAGATTTACGGAACCAGACATTTTAGTTTTGCATTAACGTAGTTCTTGAGTTGCTACAATTTCGGATTCCTTGGTTTCAGTGAAGCCTAGTCGATGGTCAGGTACTAAGTCTCTTTTACTATTATGGGGTGATTGTTTTGACCAGTCTTGGACTAGTATACGGTCGCAGTGGCAGCGGGAAAACGACTCTTTTGCAGGCAAGTATTGATTATTTCACCTTTTGCGAGGCTTTCCAGTTATGAAACATGAGATTAATTTCCTTCTTTTCAGCAGGTTTTAGCGGGTTTGGCAACAGCTACGGAAGGCTCAATCTCCCTTGGTAGAGATAGCACACACAAATCGCTTTCTTCAAAAGTAGGAATCGTTTTTCAGTTTCCTGAACGGTGAGTGCAATTCTTCTGAAGGAGTTCTGAAGGAGTTCTGAAGGAGTTTCGATTAATTTACACGATACTTTTATCACTAGTGTTAAAAGTACAAATCTGTAGTCTAACTACAACACTACTTCTGTTTGTTTGATACTTGACATTTGTCAACGGATTACAATTATTGAGATGATCTCGACATGCGTTTACTGGCAGCTACTTTTTAGCCGACACAGTCTTGGAAGAGCTCACTTTCGGGTGGCCCAGAAGAATGGAGGATATACTTTTGAGGCAGCAGCTTGCAATGAGGCTACAAGCGGCTGTTTTTGCGGTACTTTGGAAAATCAAAGCTGTCATTGTTCTTGACTGTTGTGTTCTTAGTTTCTCCAAATGATCAAATTGGACGTGGTTCAAGGCAGACATTTTCTTCGGAATTCTAGTTCTTATTGATAGTTCTATCTCGAGTAGAACTTTTGAATTACTATATCTTCGCAATTTTGACTAGAATGCTGTTGTGTTAGTGAAAGTGAAAGTGACGATGTTTTCCATAGTCCAGCCACAATGAGAGTCACAATTTCTGGTTTTATAGGTTGGAATGTCTGACATCGCTTTTGACACCAATCCGCGAGCTCTGAGTGGAGGATTTAAACGGCGCCTAGCATTAGCTGTGCAACTGGTATTTTGCTTTATACAGCCTTCAAATTTTGCGCGTTGATAAGCCTTTCAAACTAGTTTTTGCATCCTTTTATGCCGAGTCCAAGGGGCTAGAAGTCTATTGACTCATGTTTGGTGAGTTTTGTGTACACCAAGCACCTTCATCAATTTCCGTCTTTGTGGCAGGTTCGAATGCCCGATCTGCTTCTTTTGGATGAACCACTCGCTGGCCTAGGTCCGTAAGGCTGTGCCTGACTTATAACTTCGCTGCTTTGCACCTGAAGAAAGAGAGACTTGTCTATACGCTTTTCCACATGTGAAAAAGCGACTTGATTAAAAGACTAAGGATGACTTGGAATCTATGATGGAGCTGTCATCCTTCTACATATTGACGGTTACTGATTGTTCATACAAGTGGAATGGGTACATGAATGAGGAACATTGTTAAAATGTTCAAAAATCATGTATTACTAAATATGCTGATGACGCCTCTTATTTGCTGTTGTGGTCAGATTGGAAAGCTCGTGCAGACGTGGTGAAGTTACTTTGGGGACTCAAAAAAGAGTGCACCCTTATTGTCGTCAGCCATGACCTCAAGTACATCCCTCGCAGCATCATCTCTATATGAAATTTTTTAGTGTATAGTCTTCTGTCAAAATTGATGTTTCATTGATCCTTATTTTTGTGCGATGAGTTAGCTTAATTGTGTTTGTTATGTGTTGTCTTTGTTACATGAACTGCATACTCATCGTCTGACGTTGTGTGTGAGTAGAGAGTTGACGCCATTGGTGGACCGTGCTTGGAAGATGGAAATGGGCGGTGTTCTGAAGGAACAGCCTTGGCCTCCTGCTCTGACGACTCATTGAATCATTTTACAAGTGGTAGCGACAGAATACTCACTCTCATAATGGTACGTGAAACAGTTGGCATTTTCCTGCCTTGAACGTACGCCTGGATACTGAAGGAGTGATGCTAAGGGCGCAACGCCCATTGCGCTGTGATGCCTGAAGCCAACTGAACTAGAGGACCTGAGCTTCATCAGTCCTAACGCTTGCGCTTGACGATCAAATTGCACGGACTCAGCTTTTATAGGGTCTCGCATTTATGCGCTTTTTTCAGACCATCAAAGTTTATGGAAGTTAGTAATAGTCACAGGTGCCATCTTCAAAGCTTGAAGGATAGCAGGCAAGAGGGACGGTGCAATGCATTGGTTATCATGTTGCAAATTCTTAACTATTTTCAATGAAATATTTGATAGCGTGTCACTTTTCAATTTGTGCATTTGAGCATTTGTAATAACCCATTCGGTTTACAGTAGGAAAATAGTTGCCCGGTTCCGATTTCTAGACATGAGCAGGTCAAATATCTGCTTACATGCTGCATTTGCATGCTTCACAATGCTCCTACTCCACAGATAGTCTCTTGAAGAGATTTTTAACTAATCATAAGCTAAAAGTTCTCTTCCAACGAATCTTATTCAACAATGTTGGAATCACTTCCCCCCATAATAGTAGTAATCAGCATCCAATGCTTTACCTTGGTAACCCAGTCCAGTGCAGCAGCTGCTGCTGATAAAAAAAAGAGTCCCTCTTTGGGGAAAAAAGTTCTGTATACTTATGCAGGCATAAGTTCCTCAGTAGTGTAAACTTGCCCCCAATTTATGGTTGTAAAAGCATGTACCCACTTTAAAAAAATTCTCTCTCCCTCACCTGCAGAATAATTATATATCCCATAATAGCAATCACTGTGTATCCCCAACCAGCTGACTGTGTGTGTGATGTTTCTTCCGGCTCTTCTTTTGAATCCAGTGAAACCAGGTAATGAGCTCCAGCACCACGGCAATGACACCGAGGACGAGAAGGATAATAATGTAAACCCGTTTCCACTTGTGTTCACGGAGGAGGTGGATGCCTTCAAAAATATTGATGATGGCTAATATGATAACTGCGTAACCGACGGCATGGTGCATCACATCCCAGAAAATGCGTCTCTTATGTTTCTTCTTGGGCCTCAGAAGAATAGCACCCAGAATCTGCAACAAGCAAATGAGATACAGGTTCACAAATGGGTTCACAAATGTTAGGAAAACCAGCTGAAGACAAATAAGGCAGGTTCATAAACTGACTGGGTTCTAAATGCGTCCCCTATCTAAGAATGAGTGTCATGTTCCTTGAAATATCTATTACTGTTATTGATAAGTTAGGTAGGCTTAGAGGGATGGTTTGTGAACCTCCTCAGCTTACCTTAACAGTGAGATCTGTGAGTGTCCATGACAGCATAAGTTAATTGCTGTAAAATCAGTTGATTTCCTTGAGACTCCCAAGGTGATGAGAACATTATTTTACGTGTCAGATTTGAAATAGATTACATTATTATGAAGAGCTGGTTAGTATAGTACAGTAGAGAAACAAAAGACTCAATAATTGAAGTGAGTTACCTGGAAAGTGGCCAAGGCCCAGATTGCAATCCCAAGGTTCCTATGCTCGTACTTGATGGGATGCGCAACTTGCTGGAGCTTCAAGCCTAAAACCCAGCCCGCTGTACCCCCACCGTATGCAGTGATTTGGCAGAACACATGCAAGTAAAACCAAGCAGGATCAGCAAAGTTGAAGGGGCGCAAGTACCGAGCTGCCATCACTCCAATTGGAAGCAGAATTCCCCATGAAACAGCGTTGAGGATCCCGTGAATCTGTAATAACAGTCGACCCGAAACTCAGAAAACAAAGAAACCAAATCAATCGAGGCATCTGAATCTGCAAACATCTTGAAAGTTTTTTCATTTTAACAATCACGATCTTGAGATTGTATCCCCCCAAAACTTGGGTCATCCTTAGCATTGAGTTCACACTGAGACTCTTGATTACGCAAGGCCTGAACAAGATGTAAGCATTGAATTTATGTCTGGTAATTGTGATAGTATACCATTGTCGCGGCAACAACATCCCTCGCCACTCATGTGCCTTGACATCTTAGCTCTCATTATGAGACTCTACTTTCACAATGTTGAGTTTTTAGCAGACACCCAACACCTCAATGTAACCACAAAAATTCCAGCTGAATCCCTCAAAAATATTAATTCCACCCACTCATCAATGCAAACAACTCCCATTCCAACAATTCCCATTTCAACTGGGAAACAATTATTTTCAAAGGAACTCCCACTTTTTTTTTCTTAGAAAGAAATTAAGGCAACAACATCTAATTGTGACTTGTTTCTAAAATCACCCCCTGTAAATTCTTGTCTAAAATAGACAATTTCAAATCATGAGAGCCTAGGGTCTATTTCCAACACATTGAGAAATCATACTTGAGTTAAACATGGTCCAAAAAATGCATTCTTAAGAGAATCTGAAATCTTCTTTTGACTCCCAATAAGATCCAACAAAAAACTTGAAGAGTAATTATATCAGTCATGATTAAATGTTCAGTATACGGTCAACTTCAGGTGCAATTCCTTGATGTTCCCAATACTCTCATTGTTCAGACTAGGAAGCAAATAATGTCAGTTTTGTTTAATCCTAGAAGGACGGTGAGGCACCAAAAAGTGGCCATTGAATGATTTTCAAGACTACTCTAGAAATGAAGAATGCACCTATTGGTTCATAAATTGGGTAATTTTTGGCGAAGTACCTTGGTGATAGGTCTTGTTCTTTCAGGGTTAACCAACATAATTTGACACTTTTCAGTGCAAGTTTTTAGAGCTTTGGGCAAATGAATGAATGTCGAAAGACTCACATCTTTCAGCCGTTTGTTGGGAATTTGTCCGCCTCCGGTTTGCGCTCCCGAGGCCATGTCCACCACGGCCGTGCTGATGAGGTTGTCATTCACTAAAAGGTGGCTGCTGAGCGCGGCCGTCACGGCTACCACGGCGGGGCCTCGGTTCCAAACCAAATTCAGCGCCGTCGATTGCCCAGGCTGCAACATCACCGTGCCGGAGATCGTGACGGTGCCCGAGGCCGTCACGCTGGCGGAGTAGTTGGAGAAGGCGACCGTCACGGTACCCGGCACCAGGCTCTGTTGAGAGTTCTTCACCGCCGCAGTCACGTCGTAAGTTCGCACTGTCACGCCTGTGCTGTTCCGAAAGGCGCCCAGCGCTTGGGTGCCCACCATTTGAGGACTAGAGGGGTTGATGCCCCAGGCTACCCACCCGGTCGAGCTGGGCAAGTCCTCTGCTTGGTTGGGCTCAGGGGAAACAACAAACAGTTACTTCTCAAGCAGTTCGAATGCCAACAATGAAGTCTCAAGCAGTTTGCATGCCAACAATGAATTCTCAAGCAGTTTCAATGCGAAGAATGAGTTTTCTAAGCAGTTTGAACGCCAAGAATGAATCTTCTAGGAGTTTGAATGCCAAGGATGAATTTTCAAGGAGTTTCTATCCCAACAACGCATTCTTAAGCAGTTGGAAGAGATCGTCTGCTAACGTTGTGTTAATGTAGGGTGTGATACAAACAGGGTTTTCAGTAAAATTAGACTTTCAGGAACAGCATCATCTAGATAGAGAATCTCTGTGTGATTCACGAGCTTACTCTGTAGTTACAATATTTGTACAGAGCTTGACAAATCCTCTGCTTGGGCTCAAGGGATACAAAAGACTATGAATTCTCAAGCAACTTGCATGCCGACGACACCATGTGGTAGGAATACAGCACATGGCAAGCACAGAAAGCTAAAAGAAGGCCTTCAAAATAGTTGAAAGAGATCAATTGCTAGTGCTGTGCGGGGTTTGATACAAACAGGGTTTTCAGTGAAATTAGACATTCAGGAACAGCATCAGCTAGATGAAGAATCTTGCTGTGATTACTCTGAAGTTACACTATCTGTGTAGTTGCTTCCCTACGTATCATGGAAAGGGCTCCCTGTGATAAGAGCGACCTTTGGGAGAACTTCCATAAATCAAGAGGACAATACTGATATTCTAGGAAATTCTGCGTCAATGTGACGTGATTCCTCGAAAATAACAAAAAGAAAATCTAGAACGATGTTTCAAGAGGGTAAAATGCCGGTTTTGCGCAATACAGATGATGCAATGGAGAAGAAGCGGTGCACGCAGATGTAGGGTAAGGCCACTACTGTTCCAACATTACAAAAACGTCATCAAGAACTCTGTAGATCGCAACTTTGACCTAGAAGCAGGGATCTAAAACAGTACCTGTGAAGGCAAAGTCGATGGAGTTCGTAGATGTGTCGAGAGTCCAAGCAAGGGAGGCATCCAAAGCCGGCAGGAGCTTGCACTCAGTGTAGATCTTCGTCGTGACCCCATTGCCGCATACGTAGGTAGCCAAAGCTCCTCGTGTGTTGAAGAAGCATTGCAAGATGGTTGTCACAAGAATCCATGTCCATGCCGACGACATGGTTACCGTTACAAGCTAAACCCTGCTGCTAAACCTCTCCTTAAACACTTGTTCCCACGATCTTCACTGAATCGCTCGTGCTATGTAAGAGGCTCCATAGTTTTCAACCTGCATTTCCAACAGATCCAATGGTTTTGACACATATGCCAATAACGATCTGAGTCAGTCAGTACTTGCACCCGAATCTCACTCAGAACGCACCAAACCGCTCAGACTGTCTACTAATGCTCACCTGGCCTAGCTAATGCGCAAGCCAAGCTTCCCAACTCACATTCTTTTTGTCAGTAAATGCAGACACACACGCACTCACGCTGCTCCTAAAAAGTGACAGAACATCTCCACGTGAAAATAGATTTCCACGGTCACATAAAGCTCGACCGAGCAACTGCAAGCTTCCAAAAAACAGATGTGATAAAATCGTGGGGTGGAAATCTATCAGAGAACTCGATCTGCAACTGCAACACGCAGCGAGCAGGCGTCACAAAACATTATCGGTATGCGGCATGGAAATAGTATGAGTCTAAAAATGGAACCTTTTCCCAGAATCGAACCAGAATCTTTGCTGGGAATGGGAGATAGCCAAGTGCACACAAATGAACTCAAATTTTGTGAACTGAAGGACGTGAATTTGTTGCCCGTGAATGGGATTCATACACACACACTGAAATTCACTGAAATGTAATGTTTTCTTTCGGGAGCTTCTCTGTGGGCCTCGATTTATTAGGCTTTGGTTCGGAAAGTGAAGGACGTGAATCCGTTTCGGTGGTTCCGTTGCTTTAGGACGTGGAGTTCAAATTCAAAATTTAGTTGTGGCCGGGCTCCGTGCGAAACGGCTGGAGCGAGGACACCACGCGACGGCGGCGGACCAGGAAAACGCAAATGCTCGGCCGGTTACTTCATTGATAGCCGGTAGAATTGGGGAAAACCGCCGGCTAGTTCATTGGTTGCCGGTAGCCTTGGAAAAAACCCGGTTGCAATTTGAAAACATTGGAAAAAAAAAACTGGCGAAAAAATCTATAAAATTTTAATGTGGAGGAAAAAATAGAGGAAAAAATCTGACTTGGTACTTGAAAAAATGGCTCAATATGGGAATTAAAAGAAAAATAGCTAGTAAAACTAAAAAAAAAAATCCAGAATTTTGCCCAAGAATATGTAACTAGACAAATGAACGATTTGAAATTTTGTTGTGTTATTTTTCATGGGTTTCTTGCTTACAACAACTTTAGTAGTATGCCATGCTCCCTTTGGGGGGATGAAAGTTATACAATAAATGCTTGACTATGCCAAAATATTCTTTTTGGCACAATAGAAGATTGCAAATTTGTGAGGGTCAATAACTTTGCTAGAACTACATCTATAAATAGTTTATTGGATTAGCAACGATAGAAATCCTTTTAACTTAGGGGCACTAGGAGCCTTGTGGCTAGTTGGAAGGCAAAATAGGCTGAGTTGTATGGGCAAGACAATAAAAAAATTCTTGAAATAAAACAATGAGCATGTATTTTGCGAAGATGAAGTTTTCTATTACTGTAAGCAATGCTTTTAGAGCATTGTAGTTTATCATTGTAAATAATTTGTCACCCAATAAGTAGATTAGAATTATTTTAATAATGTCTATTCTATAGTGAGCTAGAAGTTCACACTTCACACATTTGGAGAGTATGTGGAGCATCTCAAATCACCCTTTATGACTAAGTTTAGATGGATTCTTGGAATTGATTTTAACTTGGGATGAAATCTTGTCTTACATTCTAACAAGGATAATTTTTGGTTGATCCACTAATTATTTACTTGGGTTCATATCAAGACAATGTGATTGGATCTTTTGAATTTGAAGGTGGGATGAATTTATACTTCAAAGGTAAAATGTAGATGCCTAGTTAAGATGCCTAGATTAAAGATGCTCTCAAAAGTATGATTTTGTCAATGCACATCATAATTTTTGCTTGCAATGGGCTCTATTTTAGTTGTAATAAGTTGTCAAATTCAAATTTTCTTGCCTCTAGACCTCTAGGTATGAGTGTAGATCATAATCTCAATGTCTAATTTTAATCCAATCAAAAAATTGTAATAAATTTGTTAACAGTCATTTTCTACTTTGTATTGATGATGCTCAATTGGTCCAAGGTTGAATGCTAGTGACTGTTGGTCTTTTAATGTTTGCCATGATTGAATGGATTGTTTGAGGATGTATTTACTCAGAGATTATATTTTCAATTTTGAAAAGGATTGATAGTGATGAAGTCATTTACATCCAACATTATGGATGGAAAGCTTTATATAAAATCATCCAAATGTTGTAATGTAATCCAATTTTGAAATAATTTGTATGATTGTTGGGAATTTTATGCATCCATAATTTGAGAATATTTTGCAAAATACTAAATTTTGTTGTTTTCTCGAAATTGAGCCAAAATGTGCTTTAAATAAAATTCTTGTGTAAAGCCAACCCTAATCCAATTCAATTAAAATATAGAAGGGTATGTCATTGTAGAATGTCAATCTCATACCATTCATTGTATGGACTTTGATACATTTTAAAATAGTGCAAGCTGACTTTGATACATGACTCATTTTAAAATAGTGCAAGCTAGGATTCAAGAAGTTTTGGGAGATGCCCTGATCATTTGCCTCCCCAAATTTGGATAATTTGGAGTCAGTTTTTTCCTCAAAATAAATAAATAAATACAATAGTTGTGACAATAATAGGATAAATCAATGTAAGGTAGGAGGCTCAGAATTGGCTCATCTAAGGGCTGATCCACCTTTTTCATGTATTTTTTAAATGAAAATATATTTAGCTCATTTTTCAGACAAAGAGAAATAGAAGAGGAATCTAATACAAGAGGTTTCATATTTTTTGAAGCATTTTTGAATTACTTATGGATTTTCAAAGAAGTTGAGTCATAGGTCCCTATTTATGTCCCTATATCTTCCATAAACTGTTCACTTGCAACTTCTAAAAAACAATGGGAAAGCAAAGAGAATGATTGACTTTTGCAATTAACAATGCTTTTTTTCTTGATTCATTCAATGACTATGGAGGTCAATTTATGAACTACCGTTTGTGCATTTCACAGCCATTTAGAGGTCCATTCTTAATGCCCACTCCATTTCGGAGCCTCCTACCTCCTACCTTTAGTGAGACGAAGGTCGAAGAAAGAACAGGTGACGGAGGACATACAAGGACGGAGTTCGCAACCCCCAACATAAACGAAGTGGAACTATAATCAGCTGTGTAACAGTTGGTTGTGTGTGTTTCTTCTTTCTTGCAAACGTACATCTTACGGTAATTTATCATTTTTTGAATTCAAACATTTTTTCAAAATCTGATACGACTCCCATGACTCCTTGCCATAGTGCAAATGTTGCCTTCACTTCACTCTTCCATGCAACATTCCACGAAATATCACTTACAAAGTCGCGCTTGAAATAAGCTCGACAAATACAATACATCAACGACATGCAAAAGAGGAACAATTGTGTACAGTACAAGAAGCTAACTCCAGGTTCCAAGAATATGGCATTACTCAATTTGTTACCAACAACAGACGATAGCAATCAAGTTCTGTTCAAATCTAAGGGATCTTCTAGCAGCTCCAGTTGTCTGCTTGATCCTTCAGGAGCCTTCCCGTCTGATTGCGAGGACTCAAATGTTGGCCAAAATAATCCAAACCTGGAGGGTGATTTCGCAGGAACCTTGGGGATTTCACGTGTTACAGTAGCTTGCAGATGACCTGCTCGCTGCGGATTGGTTAGCAGCATCTGCTGCACGTCGCTCGGCAGTAAGTTGAAGATTGTGCGCAAATCGCTTCTTAGCTTCTTGATTACCTGTGTTTCTGTATTGGCAAGTCCCGCTCGTTGCAACATCTGGAAGAAAATAAAGTGAACAACTTGTGCAGATCAGATTCTCGACCAAGGTTGCACAAGAGTGATGATCATGTCCATTGACCTACCTAAAATGACATCAACTGTTAACCCCTTGTGAAAGATCCACGGAAGCAAGACTGGAAATAGTGAGGCGAGTATTATAGACTAAACACGTTGTAGTTCTGAAGTGTAAGAAAGGGAACTCATAATTGAAGTGCTCGTTACTATCTAAACATGCATTTGAATGCTTCTATTCTAACTGTGAACACTGAACATAGAGTTAATAATCTGTACCTGCGATTCAATGATCAAGTGGCGTTCGACAGCAGAAAATGAATCCAACACCTCCACTTCCGTCATTGAAGTCAAGAAGGTCTCCACATCGGCCTTACTACGAGCTTGCCTCCAAATACGATGTTGTTCTTGCTCAGCTACAGCTCGTCTACGCTGGAACCATGGCATGAAATTTGGTCCCTCTAAGAAACGCCTGCAATGACACACAAGTATCACAATCTAATCCACCAATTTCATGCTCACAACGGAGCAAAAAAAGCAAGTTCATCATCAAGCCTCATGAGCATAACCAAGTTTGGAACACCTCAAAGACAATTCAGCTCAATTTATACATTCACACTCGGGCAATTTTAAAAACTGCACGACAGAAAAAACTTCAAGGTCTGATACCTATAGAGGTCAAGCCAGTTGGCACGCAATCGCTTTGCAAGAAACTTGCCGGCTCCGCGAGCAGCCAGGCCTTCAAGAAAATCATGTGCATGAAAAGGAGGCAGAGGAGGCGGATCCCGGAAGGGTGATGATCCCTCCTGTGGGGTAGTTGCACGTAGGTAGGGCCCAAACGGTGCCAGAAAATTAGTGGTCAATTCTAGAAAGTGACGCCTCAAAACCTCATTGTTCACCATAGACATGGATTCCTCCGTTCGGGGGGAAACTCCTGCATCAACTAAACGGTTGAGAACTGAGGTATCCGGTTTCGTTGCTGCCGCATAACTTGTCCACAAACACTCCCGATGCTCTGACATCAAAGAAAGGGGTCCATCTTTCCGCACTCTAGCAACTTTGAGCAGATTCGCTGGAGAAAATCTGGTCAATGGAGAAAGCTGTATTTGCAGTGATAACCGCCGATTCCCAGTTTGTGCACTACTCCTATTTAACGGAGACAATTTCAAACGACTAGGAGTTGAGTTTGGGGTTCCAACTGAAATTACATGGGGAACATTCTTCAGGGCCTTGAGGAAGAAAAGATTGGTTACTCCCAGAATCATTTTGGGACCCCTTTCCCCTTCTTTCACAGAATTCAGTCCACTGAAGTCTGGGTCATGGATTGTAAAGTAAGGTCGAAAGTCTACGCTACATGGCAGTGGTGCAACCAGGCTAACTAGGGCAGCTACGGCTTCACAAACCTGTGAAGGAGTGGGAGCTATCACCATCAAAGGTTCACCAACTAAAAGAAGCTCCCAAAGAACCCACAGATTCATGAGGACTCCTCGAAAGGAACCAAATAGATCAACGTCATGGAAGACACCCTGGGGAATGGATCTGTTTAAGGGGGGCACTGGTGCCATTGCCGAGGTGAAATCATCCATTGGAGTGCCACAACCAGGGGGAAGAGTATGGGCTGGTGGGAGATGGGCACGGATGCTGATGTTGCCGACCAGCAATTCCATCAACTGCCCGTGAAGTGGAGGTGCCCAATGGGACACATGAGATGCCACCTGTTCTAAAGCTCGCACACCAATATCAAAATACAAAGGCCCTGCAATTTGAACCAAGGGCTTGAACACACACGAATAAGGACGCTCAGAAAGGATGACTACAGATTTTTGTTCACCCCCACGCCTAAGTCTCTCATCCTGCCTTTGCCTGTGGACAACATACACCAGTGAGTCCAGTAGATAGTATCTTTACAGGAATTTGAAAATAACGAGGGATGTACAACCAGGGAAAGACTCTGTAAAACACCATGTTCAGAACGGGAACAATAATAAATACTGCACAAAGAAGTTAGGTTGATGCTAAGCTACGATACCTATTGAAAACAAAACCATATAGGTACCGCGGACCTCCACTGCCAGGGCCACCAAGGGAACTTCCATTCACTGTGTCCAGTGAGTAAGCAGGCAGATCAGTGCTTGCTTCACCAGGACTGGGGGTGCTCCTTGGAAGATCATTAGACGGAGGGGTATGATTGCTGGTCCCCCTCGTTGCAGGCTTTGGAGATATCACATTCGCAAGAATGCTAGGCAGAGGCAAACTATCCCATCCACCCCCAGTGCCAATTTCCTGATCATTTGGAGAGTCCTCAAGGACTGCTGAACCCTCGCTCCATGATCTTTGAGGTACTTGAGGCTCTTCAAAAGTCAGTTGTCGTACTGCGAAAAGGTTGGATAGTGACATCAATAAAGCAACTAATAAGTTCAAGATCAAATAATACATCAATACCGAGAACTTCAGGCTCTACAGATTCGTAAATATTGTAGACGTCAAAAGCCTTTGGACGAAAATATCGAACAAAGTTCAAAAGCAGCCGCGGTCACAGGAGGCTATCACGGAGACGAGACGAAATTGAAAGGTTAAGCTAACTATTTAATGCTCACCTGTGTGATCTACAGTCCCGACATCAACATATTGGTCCACGGGATGGGAAACAGTTCTACGAGGTGGAGCTGGATTATCAGCAGCAGGAATTGACCCACGCCTGCGTATCCGGAAGAAGAATGCGCAGTCATGCACACTAGCATGCGTGCTTCCTTGAGACATTGAGTCTGGAAATGAACTGAAGGCCACATCAAGCTCTTCCTCTGGTGAGAGGGCATTTTCAGGATAGCACTCCTCAACCAGCTGCCAACATGCCAACAAGCTGATAAGATTTACTAGCACTAAAACTTTATGTAGATTACAATAAAAACATGTGTGGAAGTCCCCAAGCCAACTGTATTGATGATGCAAGTAGCCACTTGACGACAGTGTACTGCACCTATCATGAAGAGCATCTCAAGACCTAATCTACTAGATACTCTCCAAATTCGTTTCGCAAGACATTCATATAGATTCTTCTGGACATTTGTCCATGTCAAACTAATATTTGAAGACGACCTTCCGCTTCAGACAGTTGAGCTACGAACGCTTGTGAGTTCCTTCAAAGGACGCACTGGTCCATGAGGAGGTAAGTTACCTGTCCCTGTTGAAGATCAAAACGAATGGCACAAATTGCCACTATCCATCGCTGTAGGGCAGAAACATCGGGCTTTCCAATGGGGTCGTGGCGAGGAACCGCCAAGGTAACACTCCGATTCATCCTCGCTACGTACTATTCTTCAACAAGTGGCTGCTCCTGTTCCATCTCAATCTTCTGCTAATTGAGCGATACCATGATCTGATATCCTCATCATCTCCAGCATCCTTTCGGCAGCTAATTAATACTTGCCAATGAACACCGTCTAGACATTACGAGTTTCAACCGGCACGCCAAGCATCCTTCGATGAAATATTACTAGTCTGAAGATCAGCTTTCTCCTCACAAAGCTAGTGCACTATATCGGCTTCACTGTCCTCCTGCCAAGATTGTGAAGATCCATTCCTCAGAAATGTCGCCCTTCCATGTCTGAATAATTATATACAAAAACAATAGGGTAGGTCCACTTGTGAGTCCAATCTTGTAACACTCTCCCAAGGTGCTTGACACTCAGTACGCATCTGCTATGGTACGCACTGTAGGGCCAACTATGGCCTCTCGCTTGTTTGAAAACAAAAATCCAATTAGAAAAAAGAAGCATTTTCACTTAATTTGAAGAAGGAGATGGCATTAGTTTTTTACTTTACCATGTCTTCCTTCACAATTTCTAATGAGACAGTTTGGTGCCTAGATAGTATCCTACAAAAACCAGTAAGCTTTCCTGTTCAGATCCTGAATGCTTACAAATAGACGAGTTTTTTCATTTTTTCAAGTACATAACATTTGAGTACCATAGCGAAATGAGAGATACACATGCCAAGTACCTGTCACTCCACAAACCTCCGGTTCACCTCAAACCCTAAACACCTCGAACTCGGCTCGAAACGTACTCCAATCCAAACAAGACAGAACTAGGGTTGACAATCAGCGCCCATTCTCCATAACCACAGCCAGTGCGAGGTTGCATACCAATCTGATCTCAATCCACCCCACCACGTCTCAGGGTTCCATCGCATCTCCAACTAAAGGATGACTGTAGAGCCGTGGAAACGCGACTCCATACAGTTTATTCCCGAGAAAATGCCAAATCTAAAATCTAAAATCCAAAACAGATCCTGCACAACCAATCCCCCCTTCCAATGCGACGACCTAAACACCTTTTCGGCTTCGAAATGCCCCGGAATCCAATTGACCTAGATCAGCAACCCTGAGGGGATCGCACCCAAAAAACTCCCATCCGAGATTCATATCAACTCAAAAGGAACGCCACAACGCTGAAAATGGTTCCTCTCAAAGATCCCGCACCCCTGCGCTATACTTCCTCCGAACCCCTCTGAAATGGATCCCCAGAGGCCCGCATTGGCCCCGAGACGCCCTTGAAAGCTCGAAACTGATGGAAAATTCGCGCTGCAAGCTCAGGAAATGTTCGCGATCGACTAATGCAGCTTCGCGGCACTGGGAAAAAACAAACGTGGATTGCGGAGAGTGCATTCGTCGGAGTGAGAGAACGCAGCTCGGGGCAAGTGAATGCGCTTTCGCACTGACTCCCGAAACGAATGGACAGATAGGCGAGACGATGTGAACCGTCGGATTCGGCGGACCAGATCCACGGTTCAGGATCGCCGTCTCCGATCGTATGACTTGAGTGTATGTCATGGGCTCTGACGAAACTCCTTGAAGCACCAAACTTGTTTTGATGGAGTTTGGTGCTGTGTATCATTTATATTCCGTACTAAGGTAGAATAGTTTATGACCACCTAGATTTGCAATCAGAGTACCTTTTATAATGAGCTAATTGATGCCTATATTATTCAGAGAAAGAATTAGATGAATTGAATTAAATGCAAGTGGAATCATATTAATCTGATAATAACTTGAATTGATATGAATTTTCAAACCAAAAATATACAATTGTTTGTAGGTGGGGTCATGACCAGTGTTTTTTTTTAGGCGATAAAAAGCCAAATAGCACCCAAAAAAAATTTTGTGCACCAATCCCTATTAAAAAAAGGGATAAAATTTGTGGAAAAATGACAGAGTTGCTATGTGCATCAGTCCTTGGCGACCACGATAGTAACATGTACAACTCGTTTTTCCTTCCTTGTTGCCACCTGATTATTAGTCAAATCGACAACTTCTCATCCATGGCAGCCTAAAATGAACCTGGAACTAAGATATATGTTAAATGCACAGCCACATGTACGTTGGTGCTTCAGTTCTGTGTCGCCAGTGCTTAGGGTTTAGTTGTACTCTTGTACTGCATGATCTCATGATTTGGTGCCCCACTCGTTGTGTTCATCATTGCCCAGTCGCCCCACTCGCTGTGTTCATCATCGCCTAGTCGCCCCATTTGCTACAGCCTTCTTCCGTTGGTGCCAGATTGGATTTGGAAGAAATGACCTTACATGTTTGTGAGCTAGGGGTCTAAATGGATCAGTCGTTCTGGTTTTGGTCGGCAATATGCTTCAATTGGCGCGTAGAAGTGTTTACAAATTTGAATTGTAGAGGTACCTGTCAACGCTTCACAATTTGAAATTGCAGCTTGGTGATCATTGCTTGTCGAATTGCTTGTTTGCTCATTGTTGATTAGTCCTTGCCCAATTTCTTGTTTGCTAATCAAGTTTGTAATGTTTGTTTCACTTAAAGATTGATTTGGTGACATGGATTTTCTGTGTGTGCTTTGTATATTGTTCTGTGAAGAGCACTACTTACCAAAAAAAATGTTTGCAAGACAGAAAATCGCAAGTTCCATTCACCTTGATTTTCACTATGGTGGTTGGTGAGTCATCCGCGGGAGGAGCAAACGATGCCAATTCCCAATCAGATTTGGGACGGAAGATTGTTGTTGAGGCACTCGTACAAGAGCAAAGGAAACAACTCCGCGACCAGAAGCGGAGCGAAGCTGCTGATAGGAAGCACAAGCAAGCAAGTCGCATTTTAGAAGAGTACGGTAAAAGAAGGGCTAGGGAAAAAGTCACAATCCAAAGCTTCTACACAACCTCTCGAAATTCGGACAATGTAGGGCCGCTTGATCTGCACGACCCACTAAAGAACAAGACCCCGCCACCTTCTGCCAGGAAAAGAAAAATGCTCCGTTGCAACCTCGGCAAGTTCTTTTGTCGGAATTTGTATCTCTTGATACTAATGCGGCCACTACTGAAGTATAAGGTGGGATGGCGAGTTGTGTAATTCTAAATTCAAAACCACCAATTCCAGTTGTGTCTATCTCCACTGACTCTCCTGAATACGTTTGTAGCGAAGATGATCCATATTTCCATGCAGTGCACGGTCCTACGGAGGTAAGTGATTTGTTTGGCGATGATATGGAAGAAGAAGAGGAGTTGGAGCCACTCATTCGCCTAGGGAAGCCGAATTACGACCTAACTCGCAAGTTTCAAGTGGAGTGGAGCGCAAAATGTCCCTGGGCTGAGATGGTCCTTTCTGCTGAGGGTTGGCTATACATGGTCAAGTGTCGTGTTTGCTCCAACATTGGAAAAAATCCTCAAGTTATGGCGCCCAAGTAGGACACAATCAACAAACATGCTAAACGTAAGATATACAAAACCAACCTCCTCCTATATGCTGCCAAACGCCCAGCAAGTGTTCTTCACCAAATCAAGAATTGCACCTCTATAGAAGCTCGGTGGAAGCGAGTCCAGTTCGCTACGTTGTTTCAAATTCTTTCTGCAGGTTGACCGATAACTGAGTTTGAATCAAAACACAGTTTGTTCCGCTTGCTTGAGACTCCCAACTGCCCTTCAATGCATTGGAGTCCAAGTGCAACTTGGCTCATGGCAGAGCACTTGTATTCATTTATTCAAGAGAAGATGAAATGCATGATCAAGGTTGCCAGGTATATTGCAATGACCTGCAATGAGACAACAGGTGTTGATAATTGCTCGTATATTACTATACATGTTTACATCATGTAAGATTGGCTTCGAGTTCTCCTGCTAATAACTTTGCAAAAACTTGAGTCTGACGGAGCCACTGCAGACAACCTAACTGCCCTTCTCATGGGAGTTCTAGGAGTTTGTGGAGACTTGGATCAGCAAGAAATAGCCACCAAACTACTCTGCTTTGGAGCAGATGGAATGTCAGCTTTTCAAGGTTGCCACACTAGAGTTACAGTTCAGCTAAAGGACAAGTTTGCGCCACATGTAACTATTGTTCATTGCATGGGGCACAGGGTCAACCTAGTCGTGAAAACTTTGAGTAAACTGGACCTTTTTCATGTTGTCAAAGACTTATGTAAGTTGTGCCATGCTTATTTCTCTCATTCACCCAAAAAGCAAGCTGAATTCCGAGCGTTGGCCCAACTTGTCGACACCAAGGGCCTGAAGCTCCTGAAGAATGTGACAACTAGGTGGATATCTCTCATCTCGCCGTTGAGGCGACTTCTTAGCGAGTACCGCAGTGTGACCTCGAAGTTGCGCGTTGACTCCATCAACAAATCAAAGTCGATATGCCTCACTTTTGTTTCTTGTCTTCTGTCTTGTTGAACTCGTTATCAGTTGGTCTCGGTGGAGCTCCACGACAAGAAAATGCGTTGTGAGTTGGTCTGTTGGAGCTCTGGTGTCACGCTCTAGTGTCAGCTTTCACATTCTTTTATGCTATTAAGAGCACCGCAATGAACAGGCAGATATATAGAATTGAATCGACAAGTTCAACTTGTAATTTACCTACATGTGTATATGAATTATCATCAATGTTCACAAATGTCGCTAAACTTCTACCAAGACTAAGTGATTGCTACTGGAATTGTGAATCACAGTGAGTGTTATCTTTGATTCTTTAGCGCATGCATTTAGCATGCATTTAACATCATCAATGCACCGCAAGTGGGTTTCAGCACCGCTTTCAACTTGTCGAGTCTATCTTCACAAATTACCCACACGACAAGAATTGAAAAACAGTTTCTCTTCAATCATTGATCAGAGACCCAACTTGTCAAGGAGGATGTCTTTTATCAACAGTTGAGTACAACACTGTTGTGCAAGTGTTGAAACCCACTTGCGATGCTGAAACACACTTGAGCTAGTTCAATGAAAATCGCATTTGGAACCAATGATTCTAATCGAAGAAGAATCAAGATGCACATACAAAATCACGTCAAAGCCAAAACTGAAGGGAAAAGATTGAAAGAAAATACCAATCATGAGAAGAAAATGCGTTGTGAGTTGGTCTCAGTGGAGCTCTGGTGGAGCTTAGTGGAGGCAACAGGGGGTTTTCATGGATCAAGTTTAGCCAAGTCAGTCAGTCTCTTACACACTTCCCATCGTCCAAATTGTGGCTAAATTTGTGCCAAATTTTGTTCTTTGCAGAGGACACTTCATGCCAAGGCAACAGATTTGCTGGAAAAGATGCTAGACCCATACCATGTCGTAGGCATGATCTGCTTATTGCCGCTTCTTGAAGTTGTGGATGTTTTGATTCAGTCTGCGCAACAACGTGATGTGTTCATATGCGACTTCGTTGGAGCGCTCCAGAAGTGCTTGGACAAGCTCTTCGAGATGTACAAGGGCCACGGTTCTGCATTTTGTGGACCCGAGTTTATCCACTTCACAAATTTGTTGGAGCTCCAATATGATTAGATATTCTTGTCGTGGAGCTCTATGGACCTCAATGAAGTCCAGCATCTTCAGTTTGTAGTGCACGGTGAAGAACTGTGTGCTAAACATGACGGCTCCCTTGTTACAAGGGAATCATGGAATGCTCTCATCGAGGGTGTCAAAAACGAATGCACATGTAAGTGCTGGTTGAAAATCACGATTTCTTTTTCACAAATGTGTACAAGCTTCATAGTTAATTTTCAATTCCTTGTGTGCTAATGTGACATTTTAGAAGCCAATATTTTCTTCACATGATATCCATAAGCAATTCAGTTCTAAAAATAGGTAAATATCTCACATTCTGTATGAAGTATCTAATGTCTTATTAGCGAGTTTGATGCCAGTTGATGCGAGTTGTGCCAATTTTTAGTGAAACTAGCAATTTCAGTAAAATAAGCAAGTTAAACCCCCTGTCCAACATATCACAAGCCTTGAAACCAACACCTCTTGGAGCATGCTGAAAAACTTTGTTTATTGATTTAGAGTTTTTCTCATCATCTCTATCTTCCACCTTCGCATTCAATTTAGAAATTTGTTCAAAAGTAAGTGTAGTTTCTCTTTATGTGACAGAAAAACTGCTTTCTTCTTCTTTGGATCTAGATGTTTTCATGCAGGTGCTGCACAACAGCTAATTCAGGAGCTCATGAATCGTTTCCCAGCTCATACTTTAATGAATGTTCTCGGCATTGTGTACTCACAATACTGGGTTCAAACAAATGCTGAGAAGACCTTCAGGAAGCACCTGGATGCAATCAAAAAATCCTATGGCAAGCCGAAGTGGATTGGTGAAGAAGATGGTAAGCGCCTAGTTCTAGCACTCTTGGATTCCTTTCAGCTAGAGCTACAACAGCACTTATTCAAGCTTGCAATGCTTTCAAATAGCATGGCCACTTTGGAGGACCCAAACATGGCTGTCAATCCTTTGACTCGGCTTTGGCGGGTTATTGATGCTAATACCTCTCTATCTAAGGAAATTCCAGAATATGTCAAGCTAGCAGAGATTGCCATGATACACGTGCTAGGATCCGTGGAGGACGAACGATGCTTTTTGTCTCTGGCATTCTTGAAAGACAAGTTGTGCAATCGCTTACAAGCTGAACATCTCAACGTAGTCGTCGGCATGCACGGGCAAAAAATGTACACACTTGAGGATTTCCCGTATGAAAAGTGTTTCCTGCAGTGGGTAAATCAGGCAGATAGTCACCGATATGGGATCATGGCATAGGTTTGTCTCCTGTTATTTTCTTTTTTTATAGTGTCGACCTTTAGCATGTGATCCTTTTCCAACAGATTCTTTGCAGTCTATAGCACATGACACCAGATTTTGTGCAGCCTGAATTGGACACTTTGAAAGTTTTAGTTCTATTATTGCCCATTTTGCACTACTTACAAATTTTTTGTTGTCTTATTCTGTTCTTCATGCTAAATCTTGTTGCCTAAAAGAGCACCACTTTGCAAATACAAATTGCCTGAGACATTTTCTCTATTCTTATCTTGATGCCAAAGAAGTCACACTTCTCTTAAACGTGAAGCCATATTTTGCACCCCAAGAAAAACTGGATGCTGCCTACCCTTCGCCAAATTTTTCTATTTTGGAGCCTACAAGCAAATTCCATTAAAATGGAAAAAAAAACACCGGTCATGACCATCTTAAAGAGGTTCAAAATTAGTGCCCTACTACCCTACTGCCGTTTTATGAGTGTTATAAAAGCACAAGTTGTACTTCCTAAAAGCACCTCTTTTATTTGCTCAAGCTACATTGAATAGGCATATTAAGAGGACTAAAAAATTCAAGGGACTTATTGTAAAAACTTACCTCGTGGTAAAAACAAGCATGTATTCCTACACAATAGATTAGGGTTTGGGAGCCCGTTAACTTCTTTTGTTTTGCGCCCACCAATTCTAATCTCTATATTACATGCGATAATCTTGCTTGCTTAAATTTTTGTATCCTATTAAATTAGATCTTAGATCTTTGTAACATCTTGTCTAATTTTCTATTGCTTAAATCTTTCTAACATTAATTGAATTGGTGGGATTTTGCAATTGTTATTCTAGGAACAAGATCCACATCCTAGCTACAAAGACCCTTGGAGAACCTAAAGCAAATGCTGGAACAATTATTTGCACTTTTATAGTTGTTGCTTTTGACTTTTCAAATTCGTAAGTTTGCCATTTTGTTTAGTAATTGAAGGCCGTGTTTGGATAAGTCTCAAAGTATTATCGGAGATTATGTTGCTAGTTTTATTTGTGTTACTCCATCTTTTGAAAGGTTTAGGGTTTCAAGGTGAGATATTGTATTGTTCACTAGCAGACTAATGATTGTTATGTTGAGTATGTGATGTTGTCCATGTGTTAAAGTTGAAGATCAAACCATTCTATTTGTATTTTACATTCATTTGGAATGTTGTCAAGAAATCTCCTTAAAAAAAAACCATGCAAATTTTGATATTTCAATTCAAAATTGAGTTTCTTTTTCCTACAAAACTCCTAACCATTTGTTGTTGTGATTGACAAGTGTAAATTTGGACATAGCTTGAATGTGCAAAGAAATGCTTAGGGTTTTGAGCAACAATTTTTGTTGTTGGTAGAGAAAATAGAAAGATATTAAGATTTTAGTATGTACAAACTCATTGTAGTTCTAAATTCCACACTTTTAAAAACTACTTTTTCAACATTCCACTCTCACGCACTGCTTTCCCTACACCCCATAACCTTAGTTCTTCAGTAATTCCAAAAACAGAGCAATAAATTTGAATAATATCCATGTCTTACAATCAATTATCTTATTCAAGATGTTTGGCCTGAAGAAATGTATGTTCCTAGATTGATCATCCACTTGGTGAGGGAAAGGGAACCCAACTTGATCCATAGTGAATTGTCCATAGTGGAGATCTTTTGTCATAGCGTGGGACGTGTAGAGGAAAATAAAGCCCAATACTCAATTGTTCTAAGTTTTGGTATATTATGGTCTCTTCCAATGTGTTCATTGATCATGCCCCCTCAAGGTGATCCTTTTTCCATTTCCCACTTTTCCTCTTTCTAATACAATGTTTGTTTTTTGCTAGGTTAGATTCAAGAAAGCAACGTGGAGTTTACTAGAATTTGAAGAACGTAAACAAGTATTATAAGACCAGCCTTGAGCATTTAGTTGCAGAAAGACAAGAATTTAAACTTCACATCCCTTTCTCCATCAACGCAAAGGTGATTATTTTTATGATTGCTTGTAAATATGGTAGATTGTTGTGTTATTAGGAATTGAAAGAATTGTGCTAGTCACATTTAGAATCACTCAAATAGAATATTTCCTCTCTATTTTGGGTCTTTTTTATTTTTGAAATGTCACCTTTGTTGTTTTCCATACAAACATTTGATATTGTAAAAAAAATAAAAAAAATAAAAAAAACCTTGATTTCTTTCTTTGTTGTTCAATTCTCTCTAATGCCACACTTTGTAATTGCACATTTGTTTTGTAGACACTTTACACTCAAGGTTATGGTCAAGCATGTATCAACAAAAAAGACTTGCATACTAGTGATTAAATGGATGTTGTCTACTACACAAAGAGAAGGTACCAAGGGTCTCTTAGGTAAAAGCATCCATGAATTTTCTCAACATTTTTGAAAAACTTATTATTCTAATATGACAAAACTAAATGGTGGAATGATCGTGAAGCTTTTATGCATGGACTAAAAGACAAAGGGAATCATTTGTCAATGGTTCGATCAAGTGGAGGATTGCAACAAAGGATATTGTGTAAAACCCTTTCGAGCCGTGGAAAAAAGTGAATAACATGGATTCTATGGCTCCATCATGAACTTCTTGGTGAATTCTCAAGGTTGCAATTTTCTAGGGTAAAATTCTCATCTAAAATGTTGTTGGCTTTGGCAAGAAAGATTCTTCTTAGGTTTGACTACTTTGAGTTCTCTCCATATTTTAAAGAAATAAAATCAAGAAAAATGTTTGATAGACATGCTTAACTTTATCATAGATTCAAGCATTTATGGTGCACTTCAATATTGTTGGTAGAACACAAACAAGAAAAAATTTAGTGAGTCCAAAGAAACAAACATATATTCAACAAAAAATAGCTTTCTACATGGGTGAGTTACAAAGAGGTTTCAATCAGACAATTTGAATGAAGATCTTATGAAGAACATCAATGAAACACATTTTATTGTAAACGTGGACAATAGAAGGACATTAGAATTTAAAGGTGATGATTGCGTCAAATATATGAGCAAATATGCAAATGTTGTTTCTGGTGGACTTGGAATGATGATGGTTGTATGGGTATGAGGTGGTTTAAATGGTATTGTCCATAGTCCTTTTATGATATTTCAAAATGGCAAGTGTAGCTATTGTATCCATGGTCATTTGGCGATGTTCTTGGGGTTAGCTATGGAACTGCAAAAAAAGGATTTATATCAAGAATAATTTGGAATGAGTGGTGAAATGAAGTAAGAGTTATACAACTTAATTTCTATGGATGGGGTTTGGTATTGTACGTTGAAAATTGTACAGCACATAATGATAGCATGCAAGTCCTTCTTACTATTGATAGATTGAACAAAAAAATTAGAAAACTTTGTGCCAATGCTACATATATGTGTTAACATGTAGATTCTTTTGTAATATAAAAAATCAAAGATGTGTAGTCAACTCGTTGGAAAGCCTACAAGTTGCATTGTTTGCAAAATGGGGTTTGGCAAAACAAAGTATATGAACATGAAAGAATTTCAAGAATGTTGAAGACCCTTACCAAGCACTTTTTTTGGAGTTGATTGTAGTTGCAGTAAGTGATGTGAATTCTAAACGTGATAGAAGGGGCCTTGCGTATGCTCAAAAAGCCATGATTTACATTGGATTGGCTTGTAATGTTAATGGAGAATGTTATATAGGCCAATTGACCCCAAAATTACAAGATATCATCAAGCTCTATCCTACTCATTTTGCAAAAACTCTTGTTCCAATTTTTGTATAGGAAATTGATATTTGTTATATGTAACATGAGTAGGAATGTTGAATTTCATATTCTTAGTAGCCTTGATGTATAGAAAGATAAATTAGTGACTTGCTTAATATATAATAAGTTGAATTACTTCCTTGTCTTTGATGTGGGTTACAAGATTACTGAATTAGTAGCCCAGCCTTGAGGTACATGAGGTTGCTTAGTTAAGCATGATATCTAATTGCAATTGTTGTATTTTTCATATCGTTTAATATTAGTGACTATATCTGTAAGGAAACATTTATTGACATTTTACATTATGTATGTATTTACCTTTATTGTATAAAAATACCATATTTTTGTACTCTTAATACCTCTATTCAATGTACAATTTATTATGACAAGTATTTATTTATAATTTGCCCATCTAAATCAACATTTATTGAACCACTTCATTATCAACCTCAAATCGTCCATTGATAGATGTGAATTTGTTGTCATTCTATGACAATAGCACCTAATGGCAAACCCAAAGTAGAGGACTTGTATACTCTATGGAAATGAAAGGGTCATGTAGATGGCAAAATTGGATGATTGACGGCAATAAACTGATTGACTCTATTCCTAGTTAAACATTTTTTTAATACTCCTACAAAATAGGGATTCACTTTACGATTGACTCTACTATATAGACATTAGATTTCAAGAATCAAACCCTCAACTCTAAGTTGACATGTTTACAACTGACTTTAAGCCAAAGTTTAGTCATGTTGCAATCAACACGTTGGACAAGTAGAAGAGAAATTTGAAGGAAGGAAGCAAAGAACTAACACTAGGTGTAGATAGGATCAAGTGAATACGGGGAATGTGCCATGGTACTCTATAATAACTATTGAGTTAGCAAAGCTTCATAGATACAATGTTAGGAAAAACGAGGCTCAACTACAATATAATTACACTCTCACGTTGAGTGCCTGAACAAGTATCCAAGACATATTGCTATCTTTGTGGGTGGTCAAGTCTGCTACAATGGCAACATCAAGGAGGGGGACATAGAGCTTGAAGTGTATAGAGGCCATGCATTGCTACTTGTTTGTGATCACTATAAAAAAATCCGCCTTTTATGTGACGTTCTTATACAAATGTGTCATGTTTTTGTTGACACAAGGCCGTTTCAGAGATAAAAATGCTTGGGAGGCAAATTTGTGATTGATGTTCTTAAAGATGCGTTCAGTTGATGTTAGTGTAAAAACACACTAATATCAATTGTGATGCGTATGTTTTCTCCGACATTGATTGGAACATGCAAACGTTTTAGAAAATGTCATAGAAAACACGACATTGCTATGTAAGCTAGAAGGGCCTCATTCATTGTAGGTAAGTTGGGATAAGTTATCATGGACAATAGATACCAACTGCCCTTGGCTTAAAAACCTAGTGGACACCATCTTCCTCAGCTTCCTTACACAAAATTGCTACATGTAGGCATATGCAAGGTCCATGTTGCCAGATTTAGAGTCCTTCATTGCACAAAAGCTGAAAAATATATGCATGCACTACATTATTCTTATATTGCCTTTCACCACTAGTTAGTACTACAAGCCAAAAGTGCCTAATTGATCATATATGGTGTATCCTAAATTTAATATTCATATATAGTGTGCAATGTTTATTTGTTTCACCACTTCACCTATTTGTTTGTAGCGCCAATATTTTAACTAGAGTGTTGAACCCCTAACTTAGATCATACCATTGTTCCTTTGGAAGACAAAATGGATTTTGGACAAGACCCTATAGTCTCAATATTTATTTTTATTTTCTAATTTTTTTCAGAAGAGGAAAAAACACATTAGCTTTTTGAATATTTAATTTTTATATCAATTAGAGCCCGGGAGCAAAAGTTATGGCACAAAAAACCCTTTTTTTAGTTTGGCAGTTAGAAAAAGAAAACTTCAAAAATACTTAAAGTAAAAAAATTTAAACATTTGTTTTGTATAGATTAATTTTTTATGTACATGGAAAGTTTTGATTTATTCTATTTGGATTTGTTATGTGAAAGTTGTGGACAAACTTGTTTTTTGGGCAATCAGAGCATCTTCTTGGTAAAAAAACTTGAAGGATTAATTTCTTACCTCAATTTTTACAATTTTTTGAAAAAAAATCTACAAGGTTAAGATCTCTTGCTAGAAGGATCTCACCATTGATGTAAGTGTATTTCAAATCCATTTTAGAGCTATAAACGGTTTGGTTTTCCCTTCAATCTTGAACCTACTTCTACTTAACAATTTTTTAATGAGTGAAAACTAAGTTGTTTTTAAATTTTTTTTTCAATACATACCATCAATTCAATTTTTTATCATATAAAATTAGAAATCCAAAATCAGTAGAGCAAAAATTATAAGTTTTGAAGGTTCAAAGTCAAAAATTGTAGCTAAACAAGGTGACCGAAACTTGTTTTCTTCATTGAAAATGCAAATATCATGCAATCTACATACTTAGTCAAAGTTTGTAAAATTTTCTCCACACATTCTTAAACTCATCTAGTATAAGATCCTATGGTAAGATATGCAAAAAAAATATTTTATAATTTTTTTGCTCTTTGCTATAGAAATGATAGTTTTGACTGATTTTTGATGGAAAAGAGGCCTTGAGACTCTAGGGCTTAAGGAGTTCTAACACCAATATGGCAATATCAATTCCAACTTAAAAAATGATATACCAATACACTGGTTTTCAATGTAAGAAAAACTTTCATGATGAACAATAGAAGTGGTTGATGTTTTTGACATTCCTATTCTTAGCACTCAAATACAATACAAGAAGATCTTACCTTTGCATGTGTTCCCACTACAACAAAAGCGGTGTTTTATGACTACAAGATATGACTACAATGAGTCATAAAATCAAAAAATATGACTAACATAGAATCACTATAGATGATTCACAATATGACTGAATCTAGTAATTATCAACAAGTCGCTTTGGACATGAGTTATATTCATAATCATATGGTTTGGGTGGTATAATTAGCTATAATTAGCCATATTTTGCCAATGTGGCATGTACACTAACTATCCTTGGAGGTTTGACTTTTTCTTGAGCTACTGGAGTAAAAAAAAAAATCCTACATGGCTGTAGTATAGTTTTTACATAATTCAATTCTTCAACCCGTAGGAACTCTTCTCTCATGGAAGACTCAAAAGGTGTCAAGTTGTGGCTTAAGCTATACATAATTAAAGCAAATTGATAAGAAGATGACTCGCCACCTGCAAGCCAATACTATAAATTGATTGCACCACCTGTGCAAATTGCTTGACAATTTGCTACACTACTCACCACTTATGAGCTAGCAAATTGACACAAATTACATTACACCAACAAGACACACAAATTGTTTTTTTTATAAATATTTTTATTGATAATGTCTATATACAAGTTGACTCAAGAAAACTATGAGTCTAATTGCAATGGATACATAAGAGAGGAAAAAAAAAATCAACTAGTCTTAAAGTCAAGTGGGAGTAATAGAAAGACATGTCTATTCATTTAAGTTTCTTCCTATCTACTTGCCCTACTTCAAATCTTTTCATTAAAATACTTAAAAAACATATATATATATATATATATATATATATATATATATATATATATATATATATATATATATATATATATATATACTTTTGAAAACTTCCAAAGTAAAAAAGAATGAGGTTTATTTGTAGTATACCTATTATATTTTCAAAGAAAGCAAAAATACATTAATGATAAAAATAATATTAAAATTGAAAAAAAAAATTGAAAGATAATTGATGAGGACGTCAATTGCTAAAGAAGAGGGCTATGTAGTCACGTGAATTTTCCAATTGTCTATTTGCTTTTTCTAATGTAAATAGGAGTAGCTAATAGATTGTATTTCCATTGGACCATGATAAATCCGCTGATAATCAATATAAAAGGACAATTTACAAGATTGGATATCAAATAGGCTAATTTATTTTGCATTAATTCAAATTTTGCTTCATAATCCTCTTGCATGTTCTTTGAATGAGCTTTGAAGTCATCTTGCAATTTATTCACCTTTTTTGCATTTGCATTTTCTTTTTCGATACTTTGATCTTTCAACAATTTCAACATATCTTTTAAACTTTGAACTTCTTTGCATGATTCTTCAAGCTTGTTTCTTACATTTTGAACGGTTATAATGTCACTAGTTTGATGATCATTAAGGATATCTCTATGTTCATTCTTTAACTCTTCAAGATCTTTTTGCATTAAATTTTTCTCCTCATTACAACTTTTAAATGCCTTCACATAAAATTCTAAACCTCTATATAATCCTTGAAGTTCTATTTCCTTTCCTTCAACTTCAACTCTTAAATTATTATAAGTTTCTTGAAGAACATTATAACGATTGACATAAATTTGACATCTTGCACATTGTATGTGATTACAATGCTTGTCATTGTAAGACTCAAAATACTCCATGTAATATATTTGTCAAATATTATTTCAAATTCAAATTACATCCAAACTCTAATTTTTGTTTCATCTTGTATTGTGCTAAAGCCTCTTGACAACCGGAGCCTTTCCCGGCAGCGGCGCCAAAATGTAGACAAGAATTTGGTTGCCAATTAGGTAACTACCTATATATTATATTAAGTTTGATCCAAGGAAAACATTTAAGTAGGGAGATTAATTTTAATTTTAATTTGATTCAACCTAAACCAATCTCATGTCTTCAACCCATTTCCGAATTCAGTCAAAATTCAATCCAACACACCATTTAATAATACCAATTAGGCATTCAATTTTTTTCATCTTTTAAACTCAACTATTAAACTAACTACAACGACACAACCAATACTAGATTCACAATTGAATAACATGCCAATTAGGTACATAATTACATTAATTTCCCATTTGGATTATAATGCATACAACACTGGACAAAAAACAAGCAACACACTTTTGAATACATTCAAGCATAACACATAAAATCACAAAGATATATTCACATACTCCAATTAAGCAACTTAACCATTGAACTATATTAATTGCCAAAAATACATAAAAGAAATTCAGCCTTCATAGGGATGGACTTGCAGTGGGCTCAACTCAACACTGGGTGCAAATCCAAATTGGAAGAGAGAGCTAAATACCCCACTAGGCACCTCTTCAACTCCACCAAATTGACTCACAACGATCAGAATCCAACACAATTGAACTACCCACTTGGAATCCAACTCAACTACATATCCACTAGCCCTTTTTCCACTATAGTTAGCCAAAAGCACCGATTTGGACTAGTATTCTACAGTTTAATATCCTAAATTTGCAAGTTGCAACTCCAAATAGGAATTTGCATTACCAAACATTGGCCTCAAAAATTAGCTCGACTACATAGCCTCCAACTTAGTTGTTTGCGTCCTTGCAAACATTACTCTTGCTAACTAGCTAATCAAAAATTGGAATTGCCACTTAGACAAATGCTTGTAAGATCTTTGATTTGGAACCAATCTTTCACCATGAATTAGTGCAAGAATTTCACTTGGAATTTATTTTTTAAACTTTGTGAATTGTCCATACAACCTTTTTTTTTTTTTTGGCTTGTTTTTTTTAAGCAACTTTAAACTCATACGTGATTACTATTTAGAATTTTAGGTGATGGTAATTAAATTTTATCAAAATATATTTCATTTGGCTTCACCTTTAAAAGTTTAAAATTACCATAGCAGAATTGTAGATCATCCATACACAAGTTAGAAAAGTCTGTAAGAAGGTACTTTTTTATACTATTTTTTTTATAATCATTAATTTCTAATCATTTGAATGGTCAATTGATAAAATAATCAAAAGTATAAAGTAATCCTGGATCCCATATGTAAAGATATATTTCAAAGTTTGAATACATGATCTATCATAAAATTTGATATCTTGATTTACATAATAAATAAAACCATTCATTATAATCACAATAGTATGTAATTCCTTGAAAAAGATTGGAGTCTTTTGTGTTTTATTAGTTTGTATGGAGTTTTTAAACTTGGCTTTGATATAATATAAGAATATTTTCAAAACTATAAAACCACAACCTTCATTATTTTTCTTTTTGTTTATGGAACAAGAAATGTTGTTCCTTTCAATCCTTTGCATATTTTTGTTAAATTGGATGGTAGCAAAATTTTGAAAAAGATAATGAGTTTTGCGTTTTTCATTCTCTATATTTATTTTATTATTATTTATGCCTTTTAACTTTGAAATCACGTTTTTGTTTATTAGTATTGATTTTACTTTCAATATATTATCCACCTTACAATGCATACTTCCTATGTTCTCATTTGACATTGCAATTTGTTGATTTTCTTTGAGGTCATGAAGATTCTTTTCTACATTAATGCATTGTCTACACTCTAAATCTTTTGTATAATTACTTTGTATACTAAATATTGCTTCTATTAGTTTGATAATACTCTTTCCAAACTTTGTATTCCCATTTTCACACATATTTTTATAAGCCTTTTGAAAAATTGCTAAAAATATGATTAAGACTTGTAGCTTAAATGGTGACAATTTTGGGTGAATCTTCAATTGGATAGTACTCATATCAACTTTAAAATTGCTCCATATTTTTTTTAAACTCATGACTTCTTGTTTGAAATAAATCACTTGATTAAAAACACACATGGCAATATTTTTAAATTCATTTATCCTCTCATTACTTAATTGAACATTTTTATTCAAGTTCTCTTTACAAATTTGATTTTCAAAATCTCCATTACTTATAATAAGATTTTCTCTTTCACATGCAATTTTTGAAAGTTTTTCATTTAATCTCTATTTGTAAAGATAATGCATTTATTTGATTTTGCATAACAATTTTGTCTTTATCAATTCTTCATTTTCTTTACTTGTAGTTGAACACTTGAATCTCATAGATGCAACTTCTAATTGCAATATCTTATTTGCTTCACAAAAATTACTTTCAAACTCATTCATTTTTATTTTTTCTTGTACTTTAGTATCCAAGCAAATTTGTTCTAGATTATTTATTTGTTTTTCTAAACATGTTATTGACAAAATCAATTTTTCTTTTTCTTGTTTATCTTTTGAAATGATTGAAAGAAACTTATTCACTTGATAAGTTATTTGTTTGTGTTGATAAAATAGCTTTTTCTTTTTTCCATATATAAAACTTTTCTTTGAGTTCCTTTTCTTTCTTATCCATTTGAACTTCAAACTGTTCTTGCATCTCCTTTATCTTTTCCATATTCAAAGTATTATTCCACTTGTATTTTGATTCTTCCAATACTATATCTTCATAGTGTTTTTTCCAAACCTCTCCATCATTTTTTGCTATTTTTATTTCAATTCCTTTATTTCTAATAATCTCCAAATATTCTAAATTCAATTCTCTTAATTTAAATTTTTCTTCATTTTTGTCTTGCAAATCCATTTGCATTCCGCCTATGATATTATATTTTAGATTCTTATTTTCACCCCATAGTTTTTTATATTCTTCTTCAAGACTTTGAATTTTACATTCATAATTATTGTTTACATATTCATACCTTTCTCTTAAAAGAAAAGAATTTTGATTTTTTTTCCATTTTAGCATGTGAATAAGAGTATCATACAATATCTAAATTTGCTTACAAATTGATCTAATTGTAGTTAAATCTATCTATTTTTTGGCTCTCTTTTGTACTATCTCCTCCATAGCATATTTGATTACATATACAATGGATTTTACATTGCAAAGCAGCATTCTGCTAATTGTTGAATTCAATAAGCACAAATTCAAACCTCACCTACTTGATTGTTTCCCTGGCAGTGGCGCCAAAATGTAGTATAGTTTTTACATAATTTAATTCTTCAACCCCCAGGAACTTTTCTCTCATGGAAGACTCAAAAGGTGTCAAGTTGTGGCTTAAGCTATACATAATTAAAGCAAATTGATAAGAAGATGACTCGCCACCTGCAAGCCAATACTATAAATTGATTACACCACCTGTGCAAACTGCTTGACAATTTGCTACACTGCTCACCGCTTATGAGCTAGCAAATTGACACAAATTACAATACACCAACAAGATACACAAATTGTTTTTTTTATAAATATTTTTATTGATAATGTCTATATACAAGTTGACTCAAGAAAACTATGACTCTAATTGCAATGGATACATAAGAGAGAGAAAAAAAAATCAACTAGACTTAAAGTCAAGTGGGAGTAATAGAAAGACATGTCTATTCATTTAAGTTTCTTCCTATCTACTTGCCCTACTTCAAATCTTTTCATTTAGCCTATTTGATATCCAATCTTGTAAATTGTCCTTTTATATTGATTATCAACGGATTTATCATGGTCCAATGGAAATACAATCTATTAGCTACTCCTATTTACATTAGAAAAAGCGAATAGACAATTGGAAAATTCACGTGACTACAATGGCATATGACTCTATGTAGTTATATTTTTGGTTGACATGGAATATCACTACAATGAGTCATATTTTTTGTTGATGTGAAACATGCCTCTTATAAGTCATATTTTTTGCTATGTCAAAAATGACTCTTATGAGTCATATTTTTGGGTGATGTAGAATATGAATATGGCTCTTGTGAGCCATATTGTTCATTGATGTGAAATATGACTCTTGTAATATGACTCTTGTGAGTCATATTTTTGGTTGACGTGGTAGTTCACATGAATGTCATTTGGTAATTTTATGATTAACTGTAGTTATGTTTTTTGAAGCGCAAAGTTACATTTTAACACTATAACTATGAACATTATATGACTATATCTAGTTATATTTTGGCCAATATATTGTGAAATGTAACTCAAGCAAGTGATATTCTTGATGATTGAGAGTCACATTTTTCAAATTTGTATGTGTGGTTTGTGATTGAAGTAATTAAAGTCCAAAATAACTTGAGTTACAAAAACTACAATCACATTTTCCATGCATTTTAAATAGACATGACACATTGCAATCATACATTAAGATGATTTAACAATTGATAAAAAGACTTCATGCAATTAAAAAAGAATACACATGGTTTTAGAGATATACAAGAGACAATCATATTGGAGAGGGAGAATGCTAGAAGAAATGCAACTCTCTTCATTAACATTTATTAATCATCAATACAAAACATAAATATCACAATAAATCATTTACACAATTCAATAGGGCCTATATTCTCTACAATATTGTGAAGATGGCTCTGTTGGGTTGCACATAACTTCCAACGATTTTGTTTCAACTTTTGATGCTTGCATGTATAATTAAAGAAATGGGAGGTTAATTTTTAGTGAATGAATAACAAAGCTCAACCTTCAAAGGCTTACAACAACACAAAATATATAGTACAAGTTTAGGGTAAGGAGAATAAATGGTGATGGAGGAAACAAGAAGAAAAAAGCGGCATGTGCTAAGAGATAACAAGCAAGAGCTAAGATGCAACCAAAAAAAAGAAATAACTAAGAGGCAACAAGAAACAATGTCTAAGAAGAAAAAACTAAAAAATGATAAGAGGAAACAAAAAGCAAGATCTAAGAAGAACAAAGAGTTAAAATGCAAAAAAAGAGATAAGGAGTATAAACTAAACAACAATAAGAAACAAGAGTTAAGATGCAACAAGACAAAATAAAGAACAAGAACTAAAAAGCGACAAGAAGGAACAAAAAGCAAGAACTAAAAAGAAAAAAGAGTTCAAATGCAAGAAGAAGAGATAGGAAGCATAAACTAAAAAACAACAAGAAACAAGAATTAAGAGACAACAAAAAATAATAACTAAGAAGCAAAAAATAAGAGGTCATAACAAATAAGAGCTAAGAGACAAGAAAAGGCAAGGAAGGAGAGCCAAAAGAAATGGCGGCTATGAGGGTGGCTAGGGTTTCAAATCCTTGAAAAAGTGATAGCTAAGGTTTCAAAATTCTAAAAAAAGAAACGGCTAGGATTTCAAAATCTTAAACAATGGCTTGCCCATATTTTTCTTGGGCTACCCAAAAATTAAAAAATGTCACTGCCATGGAAATATGACTAGCAATATGACTCAATGTTCCCTAAACATGTTCCCTACATTCTCTATATAGTACTTCAATGTTTCAAATGGGTGTGTAGTATACGCATGTGAAGTAGAAGGCCCAAAAATGACTAGCAACTATATTTTGCAGTCATATTTTTCCCCAAGGTGTTGGCTTTTAAGAATATGACTGTGAGTAGTTACTAGTCATCTTTAGTCATATTTTTGTAGTCATAAAATACCCGTTTTTTTGTAGTGTCCAAACTATTTCTAATATTCTCCACACTTTGTATTACATACAACAACTTAAGTGGGTTTCAATGGGAAGAATGCATCTTTGTAATTGAAGGGGTGAAGCAACTTTGATTGAAATTATATGTATATAGAAATAATAATCTTAAGGAAACTAAGTGCAAATTCTGACATTAGACCAATTCTTCTTTCTAATTTTTTTCATATGATACTCCAAAATACATATTTACATGTTTGACAAATATATTGCATAGAAATTCATAGAAATAAGAAAGTAATAAAATATTAAATTGTAACATATTCCTTCTATTTTTTATGAATCAATATTGTCACTAATATTATTAGAAGATGTATGTGAAGATAATATAATATGCATAGAATAACTATCAATATGTATACATTTTACATAAATATATTGCATGCAAATTGATTGAAAAAAACACATTAATATGTATATTTATTATTATTTTATAACCAATTTTAAGACAAATATTTTAAAACAATGTATATCAATACAACATAAATACTAATGTACATACATTTTACAAAACATTTAGTAATTCAATTGTTCCAAAAATATCTAGAAAATGATTTTATTACAAATTTTTTCATTTTCTTAAAAATCAATTTCACTACAAATATTAGAAGACAAACATATATCAACAAAATAGAATATTCATTGAATAATTATTAATATCTAAAGATCTTTCAAAAATATATTTGTAAATAAACTAATAGGATTTTATTTTGGAATTTTTGTAGTTATTTTTTTTGTGATTTAGTGGTGTGTTTTGGTTATGTTTTTCCTATTTGGTGTTCCTATTGGATGATTTTGGATGTTTTAAACCTATTAAGGAAGTCATTTCCTTGTGGTTTATTCCTAATTTGAAACAGTTGAGCAAGGACTGCTGAGCTGGAGTCACAAGAGAAACCTATTTAGAGAGGGAAGTGCAATTATGAGCTATTAATGAGAAATTCCAAGTTGGAATGTTTTGTGTCTTTTTTCGAGTCAGAATTGTCTGTCGTGTCCCAGCTCAGGTTCTCGCTCAGGTTTTGCTGAGTTTTCCAATTCGGTTGTATGGCTGCTCAGCAGTTAGGGTTGGGTTATACCAAGTTGGATTTTTGTGAGTGAATGCCGATTTGGGAAGTTTGTGCTTGTGGTTTTGGATGCAGTTATGTTTGAGGTTCCTAATGGGTAGTTTTTGGTTTTTTGAAGTGTGTTCCAAGTTGGTTGAAGAACTACTTGACTTGAGAGTTTAAAGACGAGTTTTCTAATTTGGAAGGCACCCAGTGTTGAGAGTGAGTCCGCTGCGAGTTCCAATCCCAAGTTGGTTGTATTTGTTTTCTATTTGATTTTTGAGTATGTGCATGCGAGGGAGTTTTTGGAGTTTGGTAAGATGATGATTGTGTCCAAGTTTGTGTGATTTTGGATATTGAGATTTATGTTTAAGATCCAATTTGGGAACATTGTGATGGAATGTTTAAGTCCGAATTGGCGTATTTGTGTTTTGTGATTCGGAGTGTGTCCAAATTGGATGAGTGAATGTTAATTGGATGAGTGAATGTTAATTGGATGAGTGAATGTTTGCAACAGTTGCTGCAAAGGTCCAATTTGGAAGTATACGGTGTGGTTGAGATAGCAGCATCGTGAAGATGGTTGTATGGAAGATGATTAAATTCTATTAGGTCTAGTGCATGGTGATGCTAACCTATTAGGATAATGTGCTCATGGAAATTTAAAACATGAAGCTAATTGGAAGCATAAAATTTGCTATCCAAGTTAGTATGTTGTGAAGCAAAGTTTGGAACTAAATGGTGATATTCCAATTTAGGAAACAATATTCTTGTAACAGTGAAATGTCACCCATTCGGCTAAATATGAGGAAGAATTAATTGCCAAATGAGTTTACAGGCTTATATGTGTGGAGAATTGATTGATCTAATTTGTGAAAATGTGAAATCTGTATGAGTGAAGTTCCAATTTGGCATGTGTGTATGGCTGGAATTAGTAATACCAAATTGGATGTTTGTTGTTGTTATAGTGTTATGAAATAGATCCAAATGAGACTGTGAATGCCTTGAACGAGAAGCTTGTGTGTGAGGGATGAATGACACTGTGAGTGCTTTTCCAATTTGGTTTTAAAAAGTCTGAATGTTGCCTAAGTCAGGCTTCCAAGTTGGTCTGTAAGAATTAATTGAAGTTCAATTAGGAAATTAGTATAACATGATGGAGAAGATTGTGATTGAAATTAAAAATTCTAAATTGGTGAAAGGAAGCAGCAAGTTTTGTCAATATAAAAGTCACATCAAAAAAGTGTGTGGAAAGGAGATAAGAGAATCCAAGTCGGAAGATTTGACTGTGTTCCAAGTTGGAAATAAAGATCACCTGGGAAGTGATTTGTCCAAGTTGGAGTAAGGTTGGGAGTACAGCAAGCCGAATTGGGAGTCTGAAGTTGGACATGTACCAAGAAATTCTGATTTGGTAAAACTTAAGATGAAAGATTCAACTTAAAGATGAAAGACCAAACCAAATTGGGTGAAACTTAACCTTCTTGGTTATAAGTGTGGAGAGTAAAAAAATATATATTAAAAAAATAATAATAAATTAAAGAATTAATTATGTAATTGTGAGGAAATTAAATAATTAGAAGTATGACTTTATTGGATGTTTTATTCTCTTATTAGTTGTTTTATTACTGTTGTAGAAGCAATCCTATTTAATAACTTCCCTTGGAACGAACATAACTATTAGTTGGATAAATCCAAATAGGTTCCAACACCATCTACAATATTGCATAAAAATTAATAGAAAGAGAAACACAAATATCCAATGAATATATGAAAATGTTTTTAGAATTAAATATAAAGGAAAAAATGAAGTCCAAATGAATACAAAGATTGACAGCACTAGCAAGTGCACAATGTACTTAGAAATTGTTCCATATTCACTGGTACGTAGAACAACATGTAGACAAAAAGTAACTCATTGGCTAACAAATATACATTTGATAGAAGCGCTTCACTATTCTATAATTGTTTTATAATTGGGTCACTACTTTTAGTAATGAACTTGATATTCACATAATTTGAATATGACATACATATGGCTCTATAAAAGTTATTTTAGTTCATATAGCCATGTTAAAACAAGACAAGTTATGTGCATCCTTAAGGTTTTTAAATACTTAGTTTCATAGATGAGTGTTTTCTTCATTAAAAGATTTTCCATTTACAGAGGTGCGATTAGAGAGGAAAATTTATATGCATCCTTATGATTACATAGTAACTTCGAGTAGGTACATCACCTTTGCTTCCTCCTGATTCTATAGTAGTGTTTGTTCTCAACAATAGGAATGTGTTCTCTTCTTTGTTTGCAAATCTAATCTGGGTTTTCCTTAGTTTTTCATATGTTGCAAGCCCAATCTACGTACTTATAGTTCTATATAATAAATAGAATGTACTCAAATATACACATTTGTTTTTTATGTAATAAAACTTTTAATTCAAAAGAGCAATGGAAAGCTCACAATGGGGACAAGAAACACAAACATAATAATGAAATTGCTTTAAAACAGAAAGTTCAAGAACAAGAACTTATCAATTTTATAAACAATAATAGCATTAATGAAGAAATATAAAAATTACGAGCAATAGGTATATTAATTTTTAGAATTGTCAATAGGTCATTAAATGTAAGAAACTAAAAAGTGAAACTTATAAAATGGATACTTCAAAATGACAAAATTATTAGGATCATGCATGCATTGTCATCGCAGGAGAAAAAATACTAGGCATTTATGTCAATAGATTTTTTCCAACTCACAAATGTCGAGACACTACAAGAAAACGGATATTTTAAAATTGCAAAAATATGACTAAGGATGACTTGCGATTGCTCACACACATATTCTTAGAGGCCAATACCTTGGGAAGAAATATAACTGCAAAATATTACTGCTAGTCATTTTTTGAACTTCTACTTCAGTACTTCACGAGTATATACTATACACCCATTGGGAACACCAAAGTACTTTATAGGAAAATAGATAATAGTAGGAAACATGTTTGGAGAACATTGAATTGTATTGCCAATCATATTTCTATGGTAGTGACATTTTTTTCCTTTGAAGTAGTCCAAAAAAAATTAGAGAACCATTGTTTACGATTTTGAAATCCTAGCCCCCTCATTTTTAGGATTTTGAAACCTAATCACTAGTTTTTTAGGGTTTTGAAACCCTAGCTACCACTTCTTTTGACTCTTCTTCCTTGCATTTTGTTGTCTTTTAGCTCTTCTTGTTGCTTGTTGTTTTTTGCTTCTTTGTTGTTGCCTTTTGTTGCATCTTAACTCTTGCTTCTTATTGCTTTTTAGTTCTTGCTTCTTGTTTCTTCTTGTTGCATTTAAATTCTTTCCTCTTCTTGAATTTTAAGTCTTTCTTCTTGTTGTTTCTCAGTTCTTGTTTTTGGTTTCTTCTTATTGCATCTTGTAGAACTAATTTTTAATTTTTGTAGTTCCTTTTCTTTTATCTAAGTGTAAATTGAGTCTTGGAGATGGATTAGAAGTCAATGAATGTGAATTTAATGAACATATCCTATTAGTAAGTGATAATTGACTATAGACAGAAATGTCGGATTTTCTACTAGTGCTAGGAGATTATTTGATTTGCTTCTTGCGCTTGTATTCATGATAGTTTTGTGCCCTTGACCATAGTCTTTAGTCTTGTATTTTGTGTGTGCTTGTAATTGTTTTGAAGTTGTTTGCAATTGTGCCCAATGATTGGGAGTTGTATGATATGAATGTAATTGTTTTAGTACTTTGGATTTTGATTCTGTGAATTGTTTGAGTGTATGGAATTATTTGAATGTGTGGAAATTAATGACTATAGTCTATGTGGAAATTTGTGAAAAATTGTTTTTAATTGATGATTGAATAATGAAGGAGTTAATCGTATGTCAAGACTATAGTCATGTTGTGTGTGTTTGCATGATAACTAGACAATGGTTGAACATGAAGTTATAAAAATTGCAACTGTGTACAATTGATGAAGTTCAATAATTGGACTATGGTCTTGTAGAAGTAAGTCTAGAGATTGGAGACTATAGTCTGAGTGGAAGATATAAATTTTAAATGACTTGACTATGGAATGTGTGCTATTGATTAAGTTGGACTGTAGACATGATTGTTTGAGACTAGATACTGGAGAATGATGAGGCAATGATCAAGTAAAGACCATAGACAAATAAATGCATGTAGTGGAGTAGTGTAAAGTTAAATAAATGAATGAATCTACATGAACATTGGAAATTAAAATAATAATTGAATACTGCTGAGTTATTAAAAGGCTATGGTCATTACGATTTAGATTGACTAGATAAATATGAGATGAGTGAATTTAAAGGACAATGTGATGATAGAAAAGTGTGATGAATAATTTTCATAATATGGAATTAGAAATGAGTATTTGAATCTAAATATTAATGTATGCAAAGACAATAGTCTGATCTAGAATGGTGGTGGAGCGTGAAGATTATGAACGGGAAATATATTAATAAGTAGTACAATGCTTTTCTTATGGATTAGAGAAAACATACTGAAAAGATAAAGAAGATAAATAAAATTAATATTGTCTATGTGTAGTTTACGAAAAACAGTATTTGAATTATGTTATGACATAACAATAAGATAAAATAAAACAAAAGACTATGAACCTCGTGTTACGAGAGATGAAAATCAAAAGTGGACTATGGACTACCTGTGAATAAGTTACATGGACTATGGACTTTCCTCACCCTTGAATAATAACCAAAATAATTTACAAATATGAATGGAATCAATGTTGTGAGAAGACAATAGTCAAATTGTGAGAGAAGGAAAAAGACTAGTCTTCTAAACATTTTTAATGATATTTTAGATGCTTTTAAAGGGATATTTGTATTCCATTTCTATTTAACAAGTGACTTTAGCTACAATACAATAGACTATTTGATCAATCTCTTGATTATAAAATCCCTACATTATAGCCCTGAGTTGTTGTAAGTAGGCAAAATCTAGACTACACATTTTAACTCTTGTTTCTTGTTACCTCTTAGTTTGTTTTCTTTTTTGTTTCTTGTTGACTCTTAATTATTGCTTCTTATTTTTTTTGTTGCATCTTTAGCTCTTGCTTGTTATCTCTTAGCACATGCCACTTTTTTCTTCTTGTTTTTCCATTACCATTCTTATTCTCCCTACCCTAAACTTGTGCTACATAGTTTGTGTTGTTGTAAGCCTTTAAAGGTTGAGCTTTGTTGTTCATTCACTAAAAATTCAACCTCCCATTTCTTTAATTGTATAAGCAAGTACCAAAAGTTGAAACAAAGTCGTTGGAAGATATTTGCAACCCAATATAGTCATCTTTACAATTTTGTAAGGATTGTCTCTTGTATATCTCTAAAATCATGTGTATTCTTTTTAATTGCATGAAGTCTTTTATTCAATTGTTAAAGCATCTTGATGTATAATTGCAATGTGTCATGTCTATTTAAAATGCATGGAAAATGTGATTGTAGTTTGTAACTCAAGTTATTTTGGACTTCAATTATCTCAATTACAAACTACATACACAAATTTGAGAAATGTGACTCTCAATCATCAAGAATATCACTTGCTTGAGTTACATTTCACAATATATATTGGCCAAAATATAACTAGATATAGTCATATAATGTTCATAGTTATACGTGTTAAAATGTGACTTTGCGCTTCAAAAAACATAACTACAGTTAGTCATAAAATTACCAAATGATATTCATGTGAACTACCACGTTAACCAAAAATATGACTTACAAGAGTCATATTTCACGTCAGCCAAAAATATGACTACACGGAGTCATATGACACATAGAATTTTTTAACCTAGGTAGCTCAAGAAAAAGTCAAGCCTCCAAGGATAGTCAATGTTTATGTCACATTGACAAAATATGGCTAATTATATTATCCAATCCATATGGTTGCAAATATTACTTTTGTCCAAAGTGGTTTGTCGATAATGACTAAATCTAGTCATATTGCGAATTAGCTGCAATGATTTCTACATGAGTCACATTTTTTTATTTTATGACTCATTGCAGTCATATTTTGTAGTGGTAAAATACCAATTTTGTTGTAGTGAGAATACTATGATCAATTGGAATTTACTTATGAGCATAGAGGATTTGTGGAATGATGACAAGATAAAAGTGGTGGGAATATGGTCATGTGTCGTTGGAGGCTGGATACTTTTATTCACAATATAGTTATGTAAATACATTCCATAAACTTCTTTATTTGTTGAATAAGTAGATTATTTCTAGTTCATTGTTTATTGACAATCTAGTTGTGCCATTACATTGATTTCTATAAAACATATGAAGTTGTGTGAATTTATTGATGTAACATATTATGTTATGTAAGTACATTGATTTCCATCTAACATATCCAATTGTGGAAGTACATTCTATGTACTTTATTATTTATTAGACATGTACTTAACAATCTCCTTTGGTTATCAACAATATAGATGTTGAAGTTTATTCCATCTAACGTATTTTGTAAATAGAACATCAATGTTCATAGGTATGCCCAATTAGAGCAAACAAATAACAATATAAAACCATCTTCAAAAGACTTTCACAAGTTTGGAGAGTTGTTTATAAAGGATGTATACAAACTTTTACAACCTACATTTTCATTGTGGATACAATAGCTACAAAACCTACACTCAACTACAATTCCATGAAAACATGGAAGAATTGGAGATACCCTTTTTTTCCATTTGGATATTACCAAAAATTATTGGATTTTACCTCATATATAGATAAAAGTAACAGAGATATGAAATTCATTATGTGGTTCATTTCCGGTTCATTAAAGGTAATGTATATAATTTTTTTAAATTGAATTGTTTGATATATTTCAAATGTCAACATTGATTTGATTGAAAGTGCACAACTCTGAATTTAGTATTTGTACATTTTTTGGAAAAAAATAAATGTCCATTTTGTTCTTTTAATGATTATTACAATAAAATTAATTTCTTAATTTCTTATTTTTACTTATTTTTTTGTGTTTGCAAAATTTTCATATAGAAAATCCAGAATTTTGCCTATTAGATTGTAGCTATCGTATCAAACCAAAATCCGGATTTGTATTATTATTAAATCCAAAACATGTGAGGCATAGAACTATAGCAAATAGTGGGGTTTTCTAGATGGGAGTTGCACTTCTTACCAAAAAATCAACTTACAAAAAAGATAGATGAGTTCCAGAAAGTCAAGAACAAATCAAATAAGCACTTCTATGATAAATTGTAGGGCCATTGAAGGAGAAAAAATGTAAAAAGTAGTTTGATATGTTAGCATCATTGTAAGAAACCTACCTTTTGTGGTGTTTTGAAGAAACAAGTCGTGTTTTCATTGACATTAGTGTGTCACGAATTTTGAGCCTATGGGAGAAGTTTTCTATACAATTGGAATGGGAATAGGAAGTAAGACAATTGATATGGGATATTTAAAGCAAATTTTTTGTTCAAAGTAGAATGTCTACATGTCTGCAACGTCCAAATGTAGTGTGGTCAAGTTCCCATCTTTGAATTATCCCATAGTCTTTGTCTTACCATGGCCAAAAATTGAATTTCAAAATGAAAATGACCTCTCTACCTTTCATTTTCAATAAAATCCAATTAAATAATTACTTGACTTTGCCATCAAATTATTATTTCTTTTAAAAATAATATTAAAATTCTTAGATGACATGAAAGTGTGCCATGTCATGCACTACATCATCGTTGGGTTGGGTGAAAAAAATCTGATGTCATTGCTTACCTAGCAAGCGTTGAGGTGGAATCTATGTTGCATATATATAGAGCATTTAGAGAAGCTTGGACCACCTATTTTTTGCATTTATATTCATCAAACAAGTTGACATCACGGCATATAGTTCTTAATTTTAGATATTTTTTCTGAAGTCAACTTTGATAGATTTTAGGTGACATTATAGTAGATGAGACTTCTATTGAGAAAAACGTAATTCCATGTCTTTTGAAACATCTCCAAAATCAGAGGGTTCTTCTAGTGCTTCTATCTAAATGAAGGGTGCCAACATAAATTTTATTGAGCCAATAGAGACATCTCAATAATAAAAGAAGATGGTCTTGCCAATGTATTTGAACTCATAGAGACTATAGAAGCGCACTACACCAACATCATCAAAATTGATTTGGATAATATGGAGTGGGGTACTCTGAAGACTTAGTATAGTATAGACATTAGATGACTGCTAGAAAGTGGTGTTTGCTAAAGGTGAAGATCCTCATTTGCTATGTAATTTTGGTGCAGTTTATGGCATTCAATGCGTCTTCAAGAAAGATTGTGAATTCATGGTGGTGGAGATTTTAGCGAGGCTACAATGGTATAGATGCCTCTAGATTTGTAAAAAGGCCACAAAGACCTTTTTTAGTGGATGAATGGACCCCAAACATGTGAGACAGTTTGTGGATGTGAAGAAATGGTTACTCAAATGGAGACTCTAGCAAAAGAGTTTGACCAAAAAATGACCTTTAGTACTAAGGGAATGGATGGTTTAGTAATTCTCAAAGATTTCTCAAAAATTTCTCAAAAATAAGGAATCTGAGGACTTCCAAGTTAGCCATCTCCAATAAAAATTTCAAGTACATAGACTTCATTTCCCAAAAGATATGGCGAATGGCAACTCTGTCATTCCAATTGTGATGCAAAATAGTACCGGTGTTTCTTGCATTCACCCAAAATACTTATACCCAAAGAATTTGGAATATATAGAAATGGACCCCAAACAAAGGATGAAGACTTTTAGAGCAAATATAGCAAAGCCAATTGGAATGCAAAAACATGGTTGCTTTTACCACACCAATTCCTGACCCAACTCTCAACCCACCTAAGCAGTTGGATTTAAACTTTAAAGCCCATGATGACCTCTGTTAAGTGTTTTCTTTGGTTTAGAGATGAATGGATGCTATAGTAATATTTATTTTTCCAAAAATCCGATTGATAAATTTCTAGCTAACTTTGAGCTTTATTTAATTAGATTGGCTTTGGATAGTGTAAATAGACCATAGTGATTGGTAGGAATCAATTGTTAATAAATTGGTAGATATGGACAAATTGAAAGATATAAAAAGACTTGAACTAATAGGTGGTAACTGTTCAAACCGTTCTTCTTTCTTTACATAGGAAAATTGTGTCAATTGGAATTTAGTCTTTCTATAGGTACTTGGGAGCTCCTATAGTTGCATGAAGCCTACATTCTATTTTGGCCTATTGTGCCTTTGTGGGTTTTTTGTTGTGTTAATTGAAGTGGATGTTACTTTGAATGTGTGTAATTTCCCAATTGTTTTGCAATTAGTTGAGTCAATCACTTAGTTACTTGGTTACTATTTAAGTTGCTGTAAAAGTTGTATGTATGTGTGTTATAATTTGATTTCTATTAGAAGACATGTTAAATTGTTTACCTTTAGCCTAGCCTTTAGCACTAAGGCTGTGGAGTGAATGTGAAATAGAGAGAAGATAATCGTTGTAGTCCAATTGGAAAAGTTTGAGGATTGTATTATCATAGGCTCCAATTGGCTAATTAATTAAGATTAATTGATTTGTAAATAAAAAATCCTACTTGGTATGAATTGTGACAACTCAATGATTAACATAATTCCTATTAACAAATCTCCCCTGTGTTCAAACCTTAAATTACTATAGTTTTTTTTAATCTTGATAAAAACCTATTCAACAGATGCATCATAAGATTGTCTACAAAAACAATACTTATATAGAGTATATTAATCTATATTCCAAAAAATGGGAAGTGTACGGCCATCAATTCCAATAATATTAATAAAGTATCAACAATTTTAAGGCATTGTAATATTCATGGGCATAAAAAAAAAACTTCTATCAGGGACTACTAGCGACGAGTTACACTACAAGAAAATAGGGGTATAGATGACTTGTCCACAATGACTCCATCGACAACAATGACTGCAAATTAGTCATTTTGCAGTCACTTTGAAGTCATTGTTGTGGATGGAGTCATTGTAGACAAGTCATTTATACCCCCATTTTCTTGTAGTGTTAAGAGTACTCTTCATTATGACAATGTTGTACGAACAATAAATCGATTCCAATTAAATCTCTATATTTTTTTATGTCTTCATATGGTGCTGAAAGGCTCCTATGTTATAAACAAAGACAATCTTGCTTATGACCCTATTGGAAAATATTAATGGATCTTAAATGCTATGAATGCTAATTTCAAAGCACTTCAATTGGAATCCAAGCGCTTACGTTAGCATTGATGAATGTATGATTGGACATAATGGCAAGTATTGTTTTTTAAACTCAACAGGTCATATCATCAAATTGTAGATCCTTATCTAAACTATTGTTGAGTAGAGAGAGGTTTGCCTCAAGAAATCCTTGGATCCTAGCTGTGATTAAGATTGGCTTAGGAAAAAAAGAATTTATAGTTGTATAAATTCTTCATACTCGGATGTTAAATCTTCTACACCATTGTAAAACTGCTCCCTATTGGTCTATCTTGTTTAGTCTCTAAGTTGGTTTATAGGTCAAGATAGCAATAAGAATCCATGGGATATGGAACAAATAAATCCAACAGGATACCACGAGATACCATTGGTGAATATGGTTTTAAAATTTTTAAATTCACAGTCTACTAATCATCAATTCAGCCTCATCGTAAGAATAGAGTAAATCTCAACCATATGGACGAAGAACCCTACTTTGTTGCCACAACACAAAATAAATCTAAGCAATTGTTTAACCCATGCCATCCGCACCGACAAAGTTTACAATAAAAGACAAAGTCACAAGTCATAATACGCAAGTCTTCAATGTCTCCTTCAACTTCAACTCCTTAACCAAAATTGGATTTCATGTCATCGTTGCCTCAAAAGCTCAAATGAAGTGAGTGATAGTTTTTTGAAAAGCTAATACAATTTTTTATTTCTCCTCCAAAATTCAAATCATTCTAACACTCTATCCAACTTTTATAGCTACTCAAAGTTTCAATTCTTAAAATTGATGGCAATAGACCTTTCTTCACTTCAATACTCATAACTCACTTACAAAAAACTCCAAATTGAATCAATAGTAGCTTCATGAAAATTTAACTCAATTTTCCATACTCTTTTAAAATTTCATTGCAAACAAAAAACTTGTCCGTCTTCTATGGTTGATCGAAGTCTCTGCCCCTTAACATAAAAGGCAGCAAAACGCCCTATATTTAACCCCTAAAGTCCCATTGTCCCTACGGGGGACAAAATGGATTTCGGGCAGGCTCCTATGATCTCAATTTTTACCGAATTTTTTTGAAACTTTTCCATAAGATAGATAAACGTAAGAGCTTTTCGGGAATATAATTTTTATTCCAATTGGTGCCCGGAAGCAAAAGTTATGCTACAATAACCTCAAAATGGAGGAGACCGGGCAGCAAAAAAAATCCACAAAAAATTGAAATCAAAATTTTAATATTTTTTTTCTTGTAGATTATATTTTCTTCTAAATGGAAAGCTTTGATTCGTTCCATTTGGATTAGTGATGTGAAAGTTATGGAGTTTCTTGTTTTGCGGGCAATCATAGCAACTTCTTGAAAGAAATTATTTTCTTCCACTTTGAATGCTAATATCTTTCAATCTATACGGTCAAACATCACAAAAAAATTATCACATGATCTAAGACAAGTGTAGAACAAGATCCTACGGTTAGATTCTAAAAAAAATTAATTTTAATTTCATAGGTGAACATAGCAAAAGTGGTAGTTTTGAGTGGTTTTGGCAGAAATATGGCCTTGGGACTTTAGGGGTTAAACTAGAACAACATTTGAATGACAATTCCAAATTAAGCAAGTGAGGACTTTTTGGAAATACAACATCATGATGCACAACACTCTAAATTTTCATTAATAAATTATTTATACACCATTAGATCTCTTCTCCCACATTTGGCTCTCAATATCCCTTTTAATTTCGAACTACTCCCAAGCCTCTTTAGGAAAACTTCCTAAATTCTTTTCTAGATACCTTTAACCACATGGATCATCCCATCTGCAAGAATTTGAATATGCATTTAAAAGTAGAAGCAATATAGTTTACACGGTTTGCCTTGGTCAAAGGATTGACTGGCCCCTCGAACCAACGTTAGAAGCCACAACCTTCTTTAATAAATTTAACCACACAATAATACTGTTTGTCATTGAGACCCTCAAAACATTCTTCAAATGTCACTTTTTGATTGCCAAACTCAACACATTCAACCTACAATAAAATCAACAAGGCTCAAGCATCACGTTGAAGATTTTTGTACCATTGCTTCTCTACAAGAGGTTGTTTTGACAAATGAGAAGGCCCAACTTCTTCTTGTGGACGCTCTTGTAGCAGCGCAAATTCCAAAAGATGATCCAACAATTGCAATAAAGAAAATTCAAGCTCCAATTTTGAACAAGGTTCTTTATCTTGAGACTTCGAAAAAATCCCTCCAATTCTATATACTGAAACTTAAAAAGATAAAAAATGAAAACTAAAATCAACAATAACAAAATTTTACAATTTGAAAAGATCACTTTAAACTAACAAGGCTCTCAAGTGATTTTCTTCTTTTAATAAATAGCATGCGCAAGAAGGCGTCACCTTGAAGTCACTTAAAGTATTGCCATTTTTTTCTATGTATTATTATAATCAAAATCTAATGAAATAAAATATAATACAATTTTTTATATAATGTACACATTTGCAATGCAACAACGCTCCACTAAGTTTATCTGAATTATAGAAGTATATGTACGTTGGAGCAAGAAACAAACATTGGTTTGGTTAAGTCAAGCCTCACCTATGGGCATGGGAGATAAGTTGTCACTCGTCTAACCACATGCATGGGGGGGATGTTTTATCAAGTCACAATGGAGAAATATTTTTCATCCACTTAAAAACTCTTCAACAACTTGTTGTAGGCTGCAACACAATTTTTATAAAATTATGACAACATGACAACTTTAGGAGGGCTTTCCAAGCTTTTTGAACATTATAGGGCAAAAAACTTGTGGGACCCTATAGATTATAGATACGCGTCTATTGTAACAACCAAATGGTCGCCATTCACTAGTATGATACCAAAGGTACACACTAATAGAGAGCAATTCCTAAGGAACTAGCCAAAGCATAAGAGAGAACACCACCAACTTCTAAAGAATCCTAATACTCTTGGGACTAGCAGATGGTATTGGAGGCTATATTTGGTGTGGAATAGATGTTTGACAAGGATGTATCTTGTTGGCTGCTTTTTATGAAGCTTATTTGATACGAATCAATTTGCAATAAATTTTTTTCATGAGGTCTAATTTTGGAAGGTGGGAATTATTTGGTTTGGACTAAGATGGAGGTTGTTGTCTTTGGATCACACTTTTTAAGTACATAGAAAGCTTGCGACCTTATAATTTTAGAAACCACACTTGTCCAAATTTGAAGCAAAACTGTACTTGATGTTGTTGCTTCAACTTCCAACTTAGTTCATTGTCTTCACTTTCCTTTCATCCATTAATTAGCTTTCCAATGTGGATTCTTCCCATTTAGGATAGATGACTAATCAACCTCTGAAAGACCATTGTCCCCTCGAGAGACAAAATGGATTTTGGTCAGGTTTGTATGATCTCAATTTCTAGTGAAACTTTTTGAAACTTCTCATAAGATAGGAAAATTTATTAGCTTCATGGGAATATAAATTTTATTTCAATTGGTGACTGGGAGCAAAAGTTATGGCATCTTAAACATAATTTTCACATCACCAGGTAGGAAAAAAATCTACAAAAATTTGAAATTGATTTTTTAATTTTTTTCTTCTTAAAGATCATTTTTTTTTCATGTAAAGCTTTGATTCATTCCATTTGGATTAGTAATGTGAAAGTTATGAACAATCTTGTTTTTTGGGCAATTTGAGCATCTTCTTGAAAAAATAACTTATAGGATTTAATTTTGAATGCAATTTTCACAATTTTTCAAAAAAAAAAGTTGTTTAACAAGGTTAAGTTTTCTATTAGAACAATCTCACCATTGACATTATTGTGTTTCAATCCCATTTTAGAGCTATTAACGATTTAGTTTTTCTTTCAATCTTTGATCTACTTCTACTTAATAATTTTTTAAAGAATGAAAATCAAGCGTGTTTTTTTTAATTTTAAAATCTAGACTTTCAACACAATTCTTCAACACAAAAAAATTTAAATTCAAGGTCCATGGTGCAAATTTTTTTCCACAAATGTCATTCGAAATCATCTGAAATTGCAGGCCACTGTTAAAAAAAAATCTTTTTTCAACTTTGAATGCTAATATCTTCCAATCTGTACGGTCAAACTCCATGAAATTTTTACCACATGATCCTCGACCAGTAAAGTACAAGATCCTATGGTTAGATTATAAGAAAAGTTTTTTTTAAATTTTGGATGAATGCAACAGAAATGGTAGTTTTGAGTAGGTTTTGACAGAAGAATGGCCCTCATCCTTTAGGGGTTAATATACGAGAATAGAGGAGGAAATAACTAAATGCAATTGTGTAAGAGCTTGCTACAAAAATGCACACTTAGGCAAAAAATAAATAAACTTTTTTCAAAAGACTTCACTAACAATTAGAATGCAAATTCATACAATCAAGAAAGATGCACATTTAGAGGCTTACTATGATATAAGCACTCCCAATTGAAGTTACAACAGGTGTTTATGAATGGAAACTTTGTGGTTAATGCCAACAAGTGATCTCTACGGTCAAGGAGTTGGATTGAAGTTGATTTAGATGTGGAGAAGAGTGACATAAATATAAACTATTTGCATTACTGCCTACATGGGCAATGGGATGTCTAAAGAGCCTATCTTATAGTTGCAAGTTCCTCTCTACAAAGATCATATATAACTTAGGACCTCATAGAAAAATGAGTGAAACAAAATTCAAGGAATGAAGAAAGAAAGATATGCCTTGTGATGGAAATCTCAAGCCATCACATTTGAAACCTACCTTTAGTTATAGAAACTCCCAACTAACTTATCTCTTACTTTTGTGGAAAGAATTTTTTTATTATATTAATAGTAGAATTTGACAAATTCTATTTTAGACATGGATTAAGCTGCTATAGAAGTGATTTTATCGTGGTGCCTTCCACTTGCACCTCCAAAGTAGTGCCCTCAATTTCCACCTATTTCAAAAAGAACATAATGTTAGTGGAGGGATCCAACTTGAAGTGTATAGTGCCCTACAATCATTATGGGACAGGGTGAACTGACCCCTCGCTCAGCCCTATGGGCAAACCCTGGAATTATTTATTTTCCACATATGAATTTTTTTGCAAATTTTTAATTCATTTTTGCAATCAAAGACCCCAAATTAGGCAAGAGAGGTCAAGAATATTCCCTAGAACGGCTCAAAATAGGGGGGCTTTTTTTTTACATGCACCTCTAGTAAGGTTGAGCGAGGGGTCAATCCACCCTGATCAATCATTATGTTGGTGCCCTAAACCCCTCCATTTTACTAGTGACATAGGATTAAAAAGTTTTAAGGAAATCATTATTTTTCTTTTTAATCATTTATATTTTAATTTTTGAAGTATTTTCGAAGCTTTCTTTTTTTTCTTTTTTTAAAATTTAGGTAAAATTTAAGTAAAATTTGACATTTTAGAATCTTCTTTCTTATAGTTTTTCCTTGAGTTTTTCTAATTTTAGGTGAGAATTCTTCCTCCTCACAAGTCTGAACATTGCAAATCTTGCACATTATATACATCTTGCCAAATGTTCTTTAATGGTACTAATCATAATCATGATCCCATAGGCTTGGTGGTTGTAGAGATTCAAGTTGCAATTAGGAACAAACAAGAAATGCCATAAGGATTTTTAATTTTTTAATTTTAAAAAATAAATTATTATTATTATTATTTAAATATTTAAAAATATTTAAATATTAATTAATAAATATTATCCGACATGGTAGTCTATCTGCCACATTCTGCAACTTTCCTATAGTCCGGGAACATTCAAGAACTCACAATCTTCCAATAGCCTCAAAAATCACTTAAATAATTTCTAAACACCAATATGGTATACCAAAATGGTTATTTAGTATGGGTGAATAATTGAACATTCAATAAACTAATATGATCCAAATTAAAACTAACATAATAGATAAATAGGGTGTAATTAGTGGCATTTGCCACTTGCTACTTAATGTAAAAAATTGTATATAACTTTTTCATTGTTGTACAAAGGTTTGGAGTTTATAGTACTCCGCAATAGTTAGGTTTTGAGGTAGAAGAAGAGAAGAGGCTTTCTCAGAGGGCGGGTTTCAATTTATAACAAAGAAAAGCTTTTCAACTTTTCAATAGAGGAAAAAATTCATCCGACTAGAGGGGAAATATGTTTCTTTTGCAATTTGGAGAAATGTCTTGTGACAATGAGCCAATAAGATGCAACCATGTCATTTCCTCCCCCTTCCTTCGAAAATTGACAACCATTGATTTAAAAAAAATAAAAATCCCCACCCCCGTCCAATGCCTTTGATCCTGAATACAAAATATTAGATACTAGATACGGGATATGGATATGAGATGTAGATATGGATATGGGGAGACAAAAGACGAATACAATATGGATATGGATATGGTATGTAGATATGGATATGGGGAGACTTAAGACACATACAATACAGATATGGGGATTGATATAGGACATATCCCATATCAAATGCCAACCCCACCCCACCTGAAAATTACAAAAATTTGGGTAGGTGGGATATTTGGAAAAATATTTTTTAATTTTTTTAATTTTTTAATTTTTTTTAAGTCACCAAGGGGAGGAGGCGGGATAGAATAAATAAATCTGGGTTTTTTTTCCAAGCTCATTGTGACACAATGACAATGAGCTCAAAAGATGTAGTAACTGCATTAACCACAATATTGTCATTTTAAGTGCGAGCACTAGAAGAAAATTGTGTTACAATCAACAAAATCCAAATGACATTTTTGTTGACCGCAACATAGTTTTCAGAAATTCATGTTCACTGCAATGCAAATATCTAAAAACTGTATTGCAGTCAATAAAATGTCATTTGGATTTTGTTGATTGTAACACAATTTTCTTCTAGTGAAAACTAGTAGAAAATTCCCTAAATCTAATCATCAAAATCTTAATTCCCTACAATGACTAACATCAATACCAATCAAACTTGAATAATTTAAATGTCCAAATTTTTTACAATGACATTTAATGGTATGCATCATATATTCAAGTTAGATTCAACATGTGGTTGTCAAAATCATATAATCTTGGCATTAGGACAATTCAACACCTTGATCCAATTTTCTTAGCTTTCAACACATAGCTTTTCAAAAAAATTCAATTGCTCCTCTTCACTTTCTTGAAATGGATTGATTTTTTCTATTCATTTGTAAATGTATTCCATTTTAAAAAAATTCTCAAGAATAATTTTTGAACATTCATAATTGGCAACAATGAATTTTTTTTCAAATTTTAAGAAATAGTTCTACAATTTTTCATATTTTAGACATTTTCTAACATTTCCCTAATTGTTTATGAAATTCACCTTCGCATAAAGTACTTGTAAGAAGTGAAATGGACCATATTATCGTAGAAGAATCCATAAGAATCATAGCAACCCTAATTGCCACTTCTAAAAATCCTAAAAAAGTAAATAGATGTAATTACAAAGATGCACTACATCTAAATATTAGCCCCTAGTAATGGTAATAGGTGCATCTATAGTGGGCTCTTTAGAAATTCACAACTTATACTCACAGTGTCCAGAAAATACATTTGAAAGTGCATTAGAATTCCTTTTCTCTAGCTAGTAGCATCCAATAATTTGTTGAATGTCTATTAATCCCTAAAGGACCGGACTGTGTTTTTTGGTTGTATAGAAATTTTGGGCAGGTACCTACGAGCGGAAATTTTCATATTTGGGCCTGAAATTTTAATAGAATGTGGGGGCAACGAAGATCTTTCATATGCACTAAATTTCATGACATTTGGAAATACGAGTCAAAAGTTATAGCCTAATATGTTACTTTTTTTTCCAACCGGGCAGTTCGGGCAGATCAGAAAAAATCACTTTTTTTAGAAACAAAAACTTGGAATTGATTTTCTAGAGTTTTATATACACAAAAATCTTTGAATCATTCCATTTTGATCAATGAGTCAAAAGTTATGAGAATTTTTTGTTTGTGGGCAATTCTGGATTTCCTACTCTAATATAAACTTTGAAATCCTTTATCTTACCCAATTTTCAATATTTTTGGACAAAAATAAAATTATAGGATGTAGATACATTATTACAACATTTCGACCATTGGGATTGGAAATTTTCAATTCCATATTTAAATTATAAATAATTTAGTATTTTTAATCATTCTCTACTACTACCTACTTACTATTTTTTTCCTATATGTTGTACTATTCCAAATGATCTGAAAATTTTCAAGCATGTGGCCAACTTGTCTAGGAAAACAAATCGAAAGAAGCACCACCATTTAGGTCATTTTTTCATAGAAATGTGAGATTGTGAAGTGCAGCTGCCCTGCTTTTTGCAGGGTCAAAAAAATGATTTTAGTTAATTTGAATGCTTATATCTTGCAATACACTTGGTGTAAATGTCTGAAATTTTTACCACATGTTTTTGATACTATATAATACAAGATCCTACGGTTAAATATGTCAAAAAAAAAAAAAAAATTCAAAATTTTGATACTTGTACTAGAAATGATAGTTTTGGAGCGTTTTTGGTGAAAGTATAGTGATAGTCCTTTAACCCTGGAAGGACCTGAATCATTGGTGTTGTGCTTGGAGATGTGTTTAGAGCTGGAACTTGTAGGAAGACTGAGGGTAAATCGTTGCTACGAATATAGCAAGTAACCGTAGGATCTGAAGCATTTCGAATGCCTGTACCGGTGGAAGATGTTTGATTTCGTGAAATGTTGAAGGCTGTGGAGATCAAGAGCGTTGACCACAAAACTGCGGTCGTTGACTTCAACGGGCAGGGGCTTCGTTCACAGGATTTGCAGTCACAGTTGCCGCCAAACAGCTTGGGAAATTTGCAAAAAATAACAAGCTTACGAAGCGTACCCTGAGGATTGACACTATGTACATGGATTGTGGACTTCGTGAAACTAATGAGAACTGCGGACCTTGCTATTGCTTGATGCACGAAGAAAGAAGCGTTATAATTTTTTTTTTCAACAGCAGACCAGAACCCAGTGAGTTATTTGGGGCAGCCCTGTACCAGTGCCGTACCTCAATGCCCACATTCATGCATCCAATAATCTAAACCAGTCAATTGAAAAACAATTAGTTTGGCACTGAAAACAATGCTATCTGTGCACATTCGTCCGTAACCTTAGACATTCGCAAATGCAGTCAACACTCCTGCACATGCCACGAAGGAAAGCACAATTTCTTCCTCTCGGAGCTTGGACAACATGGTAAATCGGCAATCAAACATTATCGACGAGAAAGCCTTCTACAACTTGCAAACTTCACTGCCTGCCTGCATTACTGTTACATGCATTTTACAATGTGAAAATGGCATAGTCTTTGTGATGCCTGCACCTGCACCTACTTCTGGAACCTCACAGTGGATTCCCAATAGGCACAACTACTCCAAGTAGTTTGTATATGCTACTATTTCATGGCAACAGATCTAACACCCAATTCTATGTTTGCATTTGCAACGTCCTGAAGCCAGACAATACCTCCGACATCCTGCTCCCTTGTATCCTAGATCTCAAAGAGCGGCACAGTGCATCCTCCTCGTGTTGCAAAATGGCATGTCGAATAGCCTGCACAGCAGATGACATGGAGACAACAGAGCCATGGTCTCACGGCTTGCAATAAATCTATGCGTTTCCGTCATACAATAGTACATGCAATTCAACGCACCGCGGAGCAAATTCAATGCACAGAAGCGAAAACAAATCGGCAGGTAGCCCAAAGCAAACATGAGGCGACTGTAGACTACGTGCAAGAAGCTCAACTGACCTCAGTAGTGTTGCACAACTACAGTGGTTTCCCCGGTCCCAAACAGGATCCAAGCACCGCCTCGGCCATGGTGCAGACACTGACGCACCATAGAACTACGGACTCATACTACGACAGCTGATTGCAGCCCTCCTCGAAGCTGCCCACCTACGACCGACAAGCCCAAAAAAATGAACGCTGTGCCGACATCGTGCAAAATGTAGCGATTTCCTGTACCCTGCCTTCGCCGCCAGTACACCTGCTGCCTCTTACTTCGAAGATTGTCAAGCTGCAGCATACGCTTCTTTCGCTGAAAACATGAAAACATAATGAAACAGACCCAAACATTAGACTACGTTAACCTTTGCGCTTCGGAAGCCCTTCCTCTCGAAATTTGCTGCCTCCTCATCCTGCTCACGAAGTGTGCTCCGCCCCTGTACAGTAACACAGCAGCGGCGTTTCCTTGCCGACCTGTACAGCTACAGGGCTGTTGTTGAAGGCGACGGCTTCTGCAATGACGACCAACGCCTACAAGACACGACTTCCTCACCGCAATCATCCGTTTGAACTGCCACTTCCGGAACTCAAAAGTAAGTGGCACATGTAGTTCGTGCTTCTTCGACTCCGCCAGCGCTGCTGCGGCACATCCAACACCGCTCCTGCCACTAGAAGCGGCGTCTCCATCATTGCCGAAGAGAGTAGTGACTGCCACGGAAACAATCACCCAAGTGCAGATGAACCCCTCCACACTGCAGACAGGCTAGATTGGTCCGCGTCTTCCCGAAACAAAATCGACATTTGCGCCTACTTCCAGTCCTTACCAGTGAGTGCACACCCGGTGTTCCGAGCCTGAACTGCGACACGCATCCCCTCTTCTGTTGCCACGGCTTGCAAAGAGCTTCCGCTAGCAACAACTGGAATTCAACTCGCTAGACAGGTTTTTGAGCAAGGCGGTCACAAATGGCCTTATACAAGATGTAGGAATTCACAACAGATGTATCAAGCAGAAAGAAAAAAATTCGATGCCACCATTTTTGACTCCTCACCTGCGAGGAGTACGCCCCCCACATTTGATCAGCGACATCAACACCTCTCATGAAGTCGGTGTACCCCTTGTGCACCGGCGATGTGACAATGTCTGCTTGTTCACCATGCACCCACCGTGGCACTGTGGGCCACTCCTCCCCCAAGCGCGGCAGAGGACTGAAAAAAGAAGACAACAAGAGAACCGGGCGCTTGTCCACCCAGACCACACAAGACAATTGCAGGCTGGAGTGCATTCGCCAAGCTACTGTTCCCTGAGGCTGTCGTGCAAACAGAGCTTTCTTGGACAATGCTTTCGGAAGTCCTATCCGATTGCTCACAACAGTCCCTGTTGCATAAGTGCCCAGCGCTGCTAAGTCCACCAAAAGCTTCATGGAAGTGAAGTAATTGTCGGTGACAATGACATGTCCCCGCCCATGAAGGCCCTCGAGGAGGAGCATGACGACCTCATAGCCAGTTTTAGCTCCGCCTCCATCGGTCCTTGCACGTGCAATACGTTGCGGTGAACCTGTATAAATGTGGAAGTCGTAGACATAGGAAAAATTCTTGGTTGCATCCGCCAAGCACCAAACCTTAATTCCCCACTTGGTGGGCTTTTTGGGCAAGTATTGTTGAATTGGACAGTACTTTCCTTTGTACTGGATCATGGACTCATCGACGGTCACTTGCTGGTGGAGGTTCCAATTTACTTTGCAGCAGCGCTTGATGTCAGTGATCAACCACGCCAACTTTGCAAGCTGTCCTCCATGACCTGTAGCAGCATCAGTTGGGGAGCATGTATCATCCGCTACATGCAAGCAACGCGTTATGTCCTCAAATCTACTCTTGGACATAGTGCTGGCAATAATATCGCAGTATAGGAAGGGAAAGCGCTTCTTCCAGTATGCTTTGTGGCTGGGAAGTCTTTTAATGCCCATCAAGAGCGACAATCCAAAGAAAGCCCGCAATTCCATGGGGCATAAACCCCACCAGTAAGCACTGCCCATTGGCAAACCGTTGTCAGGGTCGACCTCACTGGTGTACCTATTTGTCTCATGGCATATTTGCTACAGAGTTTTTTCTGACCAAAATCTTGCGAATAACGCCAATTTCCCTGGCATGCGCCGATGAGGAAACGCAGGGCCGCCTGTAGGGCCAGTGAAGCGTACAAGGTCGTGGACATATGTTGCATGACTGGTGGTCCACTCTTCCTCCCGAAATCGGTGGGCAAACGCCGTCGCTTCAGCTGCTGCAGAGGCACGACTGCCTTGTTGTGTAGAGCGGGCCCCGCGCATTTCAAATTCGGTAGATCCGTGTTGGACAGAGCTAGGACGTTGTCTGCGTGCAAGGCGGGAGGCAGTGGACTAAACCTGGACAGAATGACGACCGCGGGAAGAATTGGCTTCACGTTTGAACATGTTGCAGGGAGCCGCGAAGCTGCGCCGTGTTGAATTGATGGTGGCCACTGGTAAAGCAGCGGGCTTGGGAGCCGTTCAACTTGTACAAACTTTATGATTCACGTTCCGTTCGACGACGTTGGCGCCCTCGAGTGCCGTTGCGCCCGTGTCTGCAGGAGCCGTTGCAAGCTACTGCGTTGAAGGCTCGGTCATCGGCACTTCCGCAGCCGATTTTCTCCCAGATTTCGTAGTCGCTGGCAGAGGAGGTCGTCTGCTGCTGCGAGGCCGTTTTTGAATGTGCCAGTCTTCGGCACTGAATGTCGACAGTGCACAGACGTCAGTACTCTTGTGGGCCCCAAGCTGTTGTTGTTCTTCAACGGACCTTCTCATGTATGCATTGTCGAGAAGGACATCTCGAAAGACATCGTTGAACGCGGGTAGGTAGACTTCTTCCTCAGCCCCGATTAGGTTATCTCCTTGTTTGGCACTTAGCAGGAAGGGAGAGGCGTCGTTGTTCTCATGGAGCGTCGTCTCCGCGTAGGGATGTGTCCTTGCCGTAGCAGCTGATTGTAAGTGCTGGATCGGTTTTTCGCAGTTCTGCGGCAGCGACGTTGAAGGCTGCTGCGCCGCGGTGGATGCAATGGCGTAGGACCGGTTTTCACCACCGCTGCCGCTTGTGTGTGCAGAATCCGTGCGGAAGTCGACGGAGGCGCAACTCCAGTGCATTTCCATGGCAACATCAGAGGCGGAGTCGTCACCGCAGGGCGCTTGCAGGGATGACGCATGACCAGGTACGAGGTCGAGGTTGTCGCTCAATAAATCTGCACTTCCGATTGTTTGTTCTGTTGTTGCCGGAATTGTCACTGCTATGAGGCTCAACTCACCGGATGGAATATGAATTTCTTCTCCGCTTTGCAGGAGGACCACGTACAGGAGTTCGCGACGGCCTGGCAGGTTGTAAGACCGAATTGCTAAGCCGACAGTCCACGGCGCTCCAGCACTACTGCTTGCTTGATGTGAGAGCTGCTGCAATGCTGATGAAGCAAATCGGACGGGGATTGGGTCCATCATCGCACCGACAACAGGCTTACTGCCTTCTTCGATAGGTAAGAAAATGGTCTCCGTCGACGTCAGTGTCTCATACGGACAAGGCTCTTCCATTCGAGAATCCAACAGAATTGTTGTGCCTGAGTTGTTCGCATGTTGTGGTTGTGTCATTTGTACCTTCTTCGGAGGTCGTCGACGTCGAGCCTCCTCCGCAGCATTCAGAGGACAACGCAGGAACGATGCGCCACTGGCAGGTATGAACTCCTCACTCGTCAGCACTGGAACTTCCGTCGACAGCTTGCATTTGTATCGCTTCTGAGGTACAGGATGTTTTCTAGAAGTAGGCTACAATGCTGGTTTCATGTCGCACATGTCTTCAGCGCCAAAGTCCATAGCTTGCACTAAATCTTCCCAGGGCAGTATATGGGGGCTTTGTAATGAAGGCAGGTCACTACAGCTGTCGGACGGGTCGCCCATGCTATACATCTGGCCAAAGTAGAACTCTCAGGGCGTTGTTCACCTCAGCGCTGAAACCTCGAGGGTGTCCTTCAGGAAGGCGGCCCTTCTAGCCCAATATGCGTGCTGTATGGTACCTGAAGAAGAAGCGCAGCCCTCGTGGTGAGTTCTTTTTGCGCACTCCTTTTTTAATATGTTTGTTCAAAAGGAAGTTCTTGTTGAGGAGTTGAAGAATACGTCTACTTTGATCCCTAGACGCTCCAATGTCGATTGTCCACTGCAAAATCTGTCGACAGCAGCTCAAGAAGGAAGATGGTGGCTCCTGATCCATGCAAGACAGCAGATGTTGCTTTACGTTGGCACTGAACGATCCGACTCTGTGTAAACTGCAGGTACAGAGACCTGCAATGATGGTGACGTTGTTGCTGCCGGTAACACCTACGACCGAAGCTCGGCAGACGAAGGCATGGTAAGGTCCTTACTACAATTGATTGTGCGATAGCAGTAGAATGACATTCTGTTCGACAGTGAGCATCACTTCTTGCATTACTGAATTCACGACTATCAGCAGGCCCTTTGCTATCATGTACTGAAGTGCACTATGGATTGCTCATATGTCTTTCTCTATATCCTGTGAAAGAACGCAGCTGCTCTAACAGAAGATGTTCACATTGGGTTGTGCCAGGATGATTGGGAACAACTGAGCTTCATATGCAAGCATGATGGTGGTGCAATATTGTGGGCAAGCAGTATCAGACTTCTCCCGATTCAATAAGACAACCCCATACAGTATGGAAAGGAGGCATTGTGTGTCATGTCATGTTCTCTTTATTTTTTTTGGAGCAGTGAAGCTTCTTCAATAAGCTCATGAATCATTTATGGTAATAGGCATGCTTGCACAATTTTCCATCTTTTCATTCAATAGTGACGGTCACTTGGAACTCCACTGAAGGGTACAATCATAGAAAGGATTTTTTTTGTTCATTTCATAGTCTAAGAAGCTGGTACAATGAATGTTGTGGGCATTTTGTTTTGCATTCCTTAATTTATAAACATGAAAATAAATGAAAACTTGGTTGATTTGGCGCTTTGCAATGACGAGAGCTGTGCTTGTATCTTTGCATTACTCTAAAGTCACATTCCTGAGACAAAAAACGGCCAACCGCCATTTCGCTGTTTATTATAAAAAACTCAAAATGCTTGCTACATTGACACTTGGCCTTATTGTGTCAGTTGTTTTTATTGTGCACGTCCTCCAAGAGAATAGCAAGCATTCTCTTCTACTGTTTTATACTGAAATCAAGTAATTTTTTAATAATTAGTACAAGTCCAACAATGCTGCCCGAGGGCTACAGCCCAGCAACTATTTTGACTAACCGAAGACAAAATTCCGACCTGCACTTCATGGCGGGCATACCAAAATTTCTTCACAAGTAAGGCATGTTTTACTTCAAGATTTTGTGGAAAAATATGTTCTCTATCATAGTACTTCTTGTGATTACCACCGAAAACACAACCCACGTGCAAACGGCCACAAAATTTGATGGATGAAAAAACTCTATTCCCTGTCAGTTCTAGCTCTTCTTCTCCGTTCATCGTCCAGAAAATGGACGTCGGAGCGCTCCAGGGTTAAGGGTTAATAGACATCAATCCAAAACTCTTAAATTGATGGTTATGAGTGCTGCTACCTTAAATAACAAATTCCATGTGGTATAACTTCTCCTCCGTACTAAACAACTTGAAAATCCTGCACACGAACAAGGAAAAAAGGCCCTATCCAAAAACAATCAAATTGACACAGTGGCAACCACGACGCCACGCTGGCACGTGCCGCGTCGATTGTTGACGAGTGTGCACCAATAGAAAGCCTGAGCGGCGAGATGACGCGATCAAAAACAGTCTCTACCAATCAGCGTCTCACTTGAAAGGGAATGTAGAACTCTGAGCCAATCAGAGCGCTTAGCCACGCCAGAGGGTTCACACGGGCAGTAACAGTCGACACCAACTGACTTCGCCAGCTGACACGAGAAATATCCACAAACAGCGTCTCCAAGCCCAATCTGCTGTGCGCCCCTAGAATTCCAATTCCTTTTGCATTCTGAGCGCGGGAGGAACGCCATAGCCGGCTCGCAACCACTCTAGTGCATTGTTTTAGGCAGTCCTAAATCTATTGTTCCAGATTTCCTGAGTTTCTCGTTGGTTTTGCGGCGGTTTTGTTAGTTTTTGCGTGTTTGGATTCGTCTGTGGGAGGTCGGGTTGAGGTTAGGGTTTGCGTGCGGGATTGGCAGCGGAGTGGGCAGCAGCCAGCATGGGGCGCCACACGCAGTTGCTGGTGCTGGGCGTGCTGTTCGCGGCCGGCGTGGCGGGATGCTACGGCGCTGCGGAGGAGGCGGCGAAGCTGGGCACGGTGATCGGAATCGACCTCGGCACGACGTACTCGTGCGTGGGCGTGTACAAGAACGGGCATGTGGAGATCATCGCCAACGACCAGGGTAACCGCATCACGCCGTCGTGGGTGGCGTTCACGGACAGCGAGCGGCTGATTGGCGAGGCGGCGAAGAACCAGGCCGCCGTGAACCCTGAGCGCACGGTGTTCGACGTGAAGCGTCTGATCGGTCGCAAGTTCGAGGACAAGGAGGTGCAGAAGGACCTGAAGCTGTTCCCGTTTAAGATCGTGAACAAGGACGGGAAGCCGAACATCCAGGTGAAGGTGAAGGATGGCGAGGTGAAGGTGTTCACTCCTGAGGAGATCAGCGCGATGGTGCTGATCAAGATGAAGGAGACCGCGGAGGCTTATTTGGGTAAGAAGATCAAGGACGCCGTGGTGACGGTTCCTGCGTACTTCAACGACGCGCAGCGTCAGGCGACGAAGGACGCGGGCGTGATCGCGGGTCTGAACGTGGCCCGCATCATCAACGAGCCCACTGCGGCCGCGATCGCGTACGGTCTGGACAAGAAGGGCGGGGAGAAGAACATCTTGGTGTTCGACTTGGGCGGCGGGACGTTCGACGTGAGCGTGCTGACGATCGACAATGGCGTGTTCGAGGTTTTGTCGACGAACGGCGACACGCATCTGGGCGGCGAGGACTTCGACCAGCGCATCATGGAGTACTTCATCAAGCTGATCAAGAAGAAGTACAACCGTGACATCGGGAAGGACAAGAAGGCGATCCAGAAGCTGAGGCGCGAGGCGGAGAGGGCGAAGCGCGCTCTGAGCAACCAGCACCAGATCCGTGTGGAGATCGAGTCTCTGTTCGACGGCGTGGACTTCTCGGAGCCTTTGACGCGCGCTCGTTTCGAGGAGCTGAACAACGACCTGTTTCGTAAGACGATGGGTCCGGTGAAGAAGGCGATGGACGACGCGGGTCTGCAGAAGAGCGAGATCCACGAGATCGTGCTGGTGGGGGGTAGCACCCGCATTCCGAAGGTGCAGCAGCTTTTGCGCGACTACTTCGACGGGAAGGAGCCGAACAAGGGGGTGAATCCTGACGAGGCTGTGGCTTACGGCGCGGCGGTGCAGGGCGGTATTTTGAGCGGCGAGGGCGGCGAGGAGACGAAGGACATTCTGTTGTTGGACGTGGCGCCTCTGACGCTTGGCATCGAGACTGTGGGCGGCGTGATGACGAAGCTGATCCCCCGGAACACTGTGATTCCGACGAAGAAGTCCCAGGTGTTCACGACGTACCAGGACCAGCAGACGACGGTTTCGATTCAGGTGTTCGAGGGCGAGCGGAGTTTGACGAAGGACTGCCACGAGCTGGGCAAATTCGACCTGACGGGCATCCCTGCGGCGCCTCGCGGCGTGCCTCAGATCGAGGTGACGTTCGAGATCGACGCGAACGGCATTTTGAACGTGAAGGCGGAGGACAAGGGCACTGGCAAGTCGGAGAAGATCGTGATCACGAACGACAAGGGTCGTCTGAGCCAGGAAGACATCGACCGGATGGTGCAGGAGGCGGAGGAGTTCGCGGAGGAGGACAAGAAGGTGAAGGAGAGGATCGACGCTCGGAACAGCCTGGAGACGTACGTGTACAACATGAAGAACCAGCTGGCGGACAAGCTGGGTGAGAAGATCGAGGCGGAGGACAAGGAGACCATCGAGACGGCGATGAAGGAGGCTTTGGAGTGGCTGGACGACAACCAGAGCGCGGAGAAGGACGACTTCGTGGAGAAGTTGAAGGAGGTGGAGGGGATCTGTAACCCGATCGTGACGAAGTTGTACCAGGCGGCGGGAGGAGCCGGTGGTTCCGCCGGTGAGGACGGCGACAGCGACGACGACGGCCACGAGGAGCTGTAGGCCGTTGGGAGTTTGAGGATTCTTTGTAGGTAGAGTCGCCCACCTTGTTTGCGAGGGGATTGGACCTGTTGGTGGAAGGCTGCGGGAGGGACTGAAGGCAGGCACAGGTGGTCCCGGGCATTTGGATTAGTTAGGCAATTGCTCTTGGATTGATTGCAGTCGTGGGATCCGGAAGGGAGGTTCGATGGACAGCAAGCACTTCAGGTTGTGGTGACGCAAACTGTGGTTGAGAGCGATTGATGAGCAGGCACTGAATTGAGATTATGGGTTGATTTGTCTTCACGCTTCTCATCTCTATAATGAGTAGGTTTTTGGCAGATTTGGAGTTGCCGCCTCGATTGGTTGGCGATTCATGTGTATTTCACACTAGAATGAAGCCTGTTGGAATGCAGCAACACCGAAAAGGTTTCGGCATGTTGGTAGATTTCATCGAGGAAATGTTTGGATATCGCTATGATATTTACATTTAATTTAAGAGATTCATTGTAATACGTTGAGGCTGGGCCGTTTGGGTTGGTTTTCATCCTCTTTGTGAGGTCCCTTGAAAGTTTGAAGTTTGCATTATTGTTTGTGTGCAATTGTGGTTTGATCCTTGTTTGTAGTAACTCATTTTGCGGCTCTGCGTGATTGGTTTCACACCGGTCTTTCAAGTCTGAACAAACATATGGCGAACAAAGTTATGGTTTTGTGAGGCTTCTGTGTACGGTTATTTATTGTGACTGTATCGGGCAACTGGTTGACGAGCACTGTGGCAAGTGAGCAGTAATTGCAGCTATTTGGGAATTTGCATTGTGCATGAGGTGGGGCATTATGTTAGGTTCTGACAATCTGTGCCTCTGTACAACTCTGAGTTACTTAGTTGTGTTGTTTATGCATTCGTACAGACTCCAACTTACATGAAAATTGTGGACTGGTTTACTGTTGGTATGAGTGGTGAGCGAAGTGTTTGGTGCTTTTGCAATTTTGGGTCCGGCCAGGCTTGTCCTTCATTTTCATTTATTACAACATTATAACCATTGGAATTGGCATTTTTCAATTCCATGAATAAATTGATAACAATTTAGTACTTTGAAATCATTCTCTACTTCTTTCTACTTATTATTTTTTTCCTATATGTTGCACAATTCCAAATGATTTGAAAACTTTCAATCATGTAGCCAACTTGCCTTGAAGAAGGAATCCAAAGAGTGACCACCATTCTGGACATTTTTTCATACAAATGTGACCTTGTCAAGTGCAGCTGCCCAGGTTTCTGTAGAGCCTAATAAAAGATTTTTGTCTCTTCAAACGCTATATCATGCAATTTACATGGTGAAAATTTCTGAATTTTTTTCCACATCTTCTTAAATTAGCATACTACAAGATCCTACAGTCACATGTATCTAAATTTTTATTTTTCTTAAAATTTGGTACTTGTCCTAAAAATGGCAATTTTGGAGCATTGTTGGTGAAAACATAATCCAAATCATTTAGGGATTATGTTACATCTTCATAACACCAAATATTGTGCTAGGTGTCATTCCACATTTTCACATGTACAAATTGTCTATGAACTTGGAATCCCTTCCCAACATAGTCAGCCAAATATTCAGATTTCAAGATGATCTAGTGTGCCGTTGCCACAACCAAAATATAATTAAAAGTAATTTTTTAATTCTTTTGACTGAAAAAAACTAAAAAATTCATAACTTTCACACCATAGGTCCAAACATCACAAAACAAAGCCTATGCACCTCTTTTGCAAATAGTTTTCCAACGATACCAAGAATGCAAATGGGGAATGTATGGTTTAGGGGAGATCTTACCGTAACAAACAGACTAACTTGAGGTATGCCTTGTGCTATTGCCATAGCTAAAAGTAAAAATAATTTTTTATTTTGTCAAATCTTGAAATTCAATATATTTTATGTATAAAGGAGTGCAAGGGTTTTGTTGCAATGTGAGAGGTTGCGCTCTTGATACAAATAGAAAGCTTTATGAACAAAGGCGTGCAAAAGCTTTCGTTTGTAGCGTTTGGACATGTGATGTGAAAGTTATGAATTTTTCAAAATAAAAGATAATTTAATTCAATTTTTTACTTTGAAATTCAATAACTTTTACATCGTAGGTTCAAACGCCACAAAACAAAATTCATGCATTCCTTGTGGAGAGCTTTCCAATAGTACTAAAAATGTCTTTGGGGGACTCATGGTTTCTTAGATCCCAGCCTATCAAATAAAAAAAAGCAAAACAAAACAAACAACCTAATTTAAGATATAGATGGATGAATAGAAATAGGCGCTATCAGATTCTAAAATTTCCTTAACTGTATAATGCCAACAAGGACCTAAAATGTCTTTTTGCAAATGGAAAGCTCTACATGGGACATAGAACAATTGTTTTTCATCCCAACTAGTGTGCCCTATGCTATTGCCATAGCCAAAATAAAAAGAGAAATTACATCCAATTTTTTTTAATTCATTAAAACTTCAAAATTCAATAACTTTTACATCATAGTGTAAGAGGTTCTATTCTTGATATGAATAGAAAGCTTTATGCACAAAGGAGGCTAAAGGCTTTGTTTCATAGCATTTGGACTTGCAATGTGAAAGTTATGATTTTTTCAAAATAAAAGATAATTTAATTCAATTTGTGAATTCATTAAAACTTTGAAATTCAATAATTTTCACACTGATCATCCAAATGCCACAAAACAAAGTCCTTGCACCTCTCCTTACAAAGAGCTTTCAAGCAATACCAAGAACACCACCAGATGCCTCACAATTTCTTAGATTTCAATGTATCAAACAAAACAAACAAGCTAACTTAACCCCTAAACGTCAGAGACTGTTTTCACCAAAACTGCTTCAAAATTGTCATATCTAGGACAAGCACTAAATTTAGAAAAAAACATTTTAGAAACATGTAACTATAGGATCTTGTAGTACGGTGGTTTGAAAAGATTATGAAAAGATTCAAGAAGTTTCCACTGTGTAAATTGCAAGATATTAGCATTTGAAGTAACAAAATTATTATTTTTGGCCTGCAAAAATCCAGGCAACTGCACTTTACAAGGTCACATTTGTATGAAAAAATGTCCAAAATGGTTGTTACTCTTTGGATTCTTTCTTCAAGGCAAGTTGGCTACACAATTGAAAATATTCAAATCATTTGAAATTGTAAAACATATAGGAAAAAAATAGTAAGTAGAAAGAAATAGAGTATGATTAAAAATACTAAATTGTTAAAAATTTATTTATAGAATTGAAAATTGCCAATCCCAATGGTTGTAATGTTGTAATAAACAATATACACCTAATGTTTTGTTTTTCTCCAAAAATATTTAAAATTGAATTAAATAAAGGACTTCAAAGTTTATTTTACAGTAGGGAATCCATAACTACCTACAAACTAACCCAAAATGGTCAATTTCGTTAAAATGGTGGTATTCCACACGCCATTTTAATGGAATATCTTCTACAAAAGAGAATAAATGTGTCACGATAGGGTCATACATGTGCCAATTTTATGCCTAGCACATTCAAATCACTCCTAGTTTACGCATTTCCACTCCCCTCGGACAATTTTTCCATTGTTTTCATTCTTTCAGAGGTTTCTTTTTGTGCCATTTTAATGGAATATTGCCATTTTAACGAAATTGACCATCAAACTAAAATTCCTCATAACTTTCATCTCATTAATCAAAATGGAATGATTCAAATCTTACCACATATATAAAAATCTAGAGAATCAATTTGAATTTTTTTTTCAAAAGTGGTTTTCAAAGAAGGTTTTTTTTCTGCCTAGGCTGCCTGCCAAACACTGAAAATTACATATCATGTAGTAACTTTTTAACCATGTAGTCAAAAGTTATGAAAATTGTTGGGCCTTAAAGCTACTCCTTGGGCACATGTTGTGTGGAAATTTGAAAGAAAATAAAGAAAAATTCCATTTATAATAAGCTGCCTAAAATCGCTATGTTGTCAAAAAATGCAATTTGGTCCTTTAGGAGTTAAAGTATAGATTTTTCTGAACTCATTGGTAAAAGTAGTATATAGGTATGATCACCAAAATCTCAATGAATGATGATAGAAGTATTTCTAGAGATATGTTGATTATCAAAATATGGATCACCAAGTAATATATTGTCGCAATTTGTGCTCCTTTCTTTAGATATCAATTTGAAGTCCCAAGGCCTTTTTTTCATCAAAAAACACTAAAAAACTGCAATTTCTAGTGCAAAGAGGAAAAAACAATTTAAATGCCGTTTTTTTAGCGCACCTAATTTTAAGATCTTGCAATAGAATATTATGAGAATGATTGGAAGAAATTCTAGAAACTTTGACTATATAGATTGCAAGATAAATGAATTCAAACTGGAAAAAAACATTTTTTTTTTTGCACCAAGGCAAACTAGTTTAAAAGACTTTGAATCCTCTTAACTTAAATTTTTTTGCACTAATTGTTTTCAATTAAAAAAAATTATCATGAAGAATTATTGAGGATCTAGGAAAAAAACAGAAAGAAAAATAACATGATTTTCATTCCTTAAAAAATTATTAAGAAGAAATAGACATGAGATAGAGGAAAAACTAAATCATTAATTGCTCTATGATGGAATTACATCATATCAATTCCAATGATGAGATTGTTCTAACAATCGAAGTTAACCCTACAAAAAAATTTGTTTTAATAAATTGTAAAAATTGAACTAAAAAATGAGTCTTGTACATTATTTTTTCATCAAGATGCTCTAATTGCCATAAAACAAGATGCTTCATAACTTTCACATCACAAATCCAAATAGAATGAATCAAAGCTTTTCATGGAGACAAAAATAAAATGTATTGGTGAAATAATTTTAAAAAAACATCTATTTCAAGTTTACATGGATTTTTGTTGTTGCCTACTGAGTTTAAGTTTGGGCTTATTGTGGTATAACTTTTTCTTCTAAGCACAAATTGAAATAAAGATTATATTCCCACAAAGCCAATAAGTTTTTCTACTTTACAAAAAAGTTTCAAAAAAATTCTCCAAAAATTGAGCTCATAGAAACTTGCCTAAAATGAATAAAATTCATATTGTCCCTTGCAGGGATAGTGAAACTTTTAGGTTAAGAAAAATTATCTTTTTAAAATTTGATTCCAATTATTGAAATGAGGCTTATCAAAGCTAGTTTCTACTCAAATCTAAAAAAATTTAAAATTTCTAATATTCAATGTTTTATTGGAATTTGGACTTTGGGCTTATAACCATGAAGTGCTCATTTTTTAATTTTAGAATGACATATTACATTTTTGCAGCACAAGGTTTTGAAATATAATGTACTCCTATGGAGAAAATTTCAAATTTTTTAAACATATATTGTATTTGATATGATTTTTTTTTTCAAATTTTTAAACTTCATAGAAGACATGTCTCTAAAAAATAAAAGATAAAAAGCTTATTCATTTTTTAATGTCAAAATGAAGCATTTAGGATAGAGGACTTTGATGTTTGATCCAAAGTCGTAGACTCCAACATTTCAAGGTTACCTAAGTCATTCAAAGTCCTAATTGGATTATTCCTATACCTATAGGTCCCTAGACCGCATTGTAGTCATAAAATTATGGGAAATAGACATACCTAAAATCCAATGTTTCTTCTTTTTTGTTCAGATTTGATTACTTAAGTTGTTTGTGGACAAAAGGGGGTGTGGTGCACCAATAGAAGCTACATTTCTTGTCAATGTAATGAAGTTTGAAAAGAGAGCACAATGTTGCAATGTAAGAGTTACTCTAGGTGTAGGGTACATTTTCTTAGAGTAAATCTGACATTGTAGCACTTTGTTATTTGTGCATTTCCATGTGTCAACAAAATTAGCAATATTCTCAAGTTGAAAAAGAATTTTTTCATATTGGCAAATAAAAAGTTCATCAATGAATCACTTCCATGTGAGAACGGTGAAAATAAGTAAATGTATGAATGAGTGTAATTGTCTTATTGTCAAACTATCCTTTTAAGTGATTGGAATTGTTGAATTGTTAATGCAACTCCAAATTGTATTTCTAGATTTATATAAGGAAGCCCTTGCTTTATCATGCACTTTGTTTTGAAAAACAATCACTTGTCTACACTTTATCTTCTTGATTCCATAGAAGCTAGCAAAGATCAAACCATTTCTTTGTGGAGACTTGTAACATTCAATCCCAAATAAATTGGATTCGCAAATTCCTCTATTGAAAAATATTACTTCCTTTTACAAGTTAATAACCCTTGGGGTTTAATTAAATTTTCTTCTTGTAAAATTTAACCAAACTAGTTCTAACAATGATTCCTTTCAAACTTTGATTTTTGTATAATGTCTTGAAAATTTATGTTTTCAAAACCTCCAAAATCCTAAACTTCTAGTCCATTGTCACTAGTAGTAAGGAAAGTAGTGGAGCCCTAGTTATATCTTCTTTAGTTTGGGCTTGACCTAAAAATTCAACTAACCGATGGATGTATTCCCATTTCAAAAGATTTATATCAAAAGTGATCAAGAAGAAGACATGACGAATTATTCATTTTGGTGTTTCACTTTCATTTAGTGACCACCTTGAATTATAAGTTCTACCAAAACTTCATAAATGACAAAATTGTTGTAAAACTTGGAAAGAACTTTTTCAAACCTCTTATCCTTCTTAGGGCACAAAAATCCCTTCATCTCACATTTTATTTAGTATTTTCTATACCAATAGTGAACTACCGATATTTTCTATTGGTCCAAAGTCCAAGTAAAATTTCAAATTCAACTCTATTCTAAGATGTCTTGTCAAATAAATTGTCTATTAAGATTTTCACTATTTTTTCTAGAATGATTTTATCCTATCATAAAGGTAGTCAACCACTCAAATGATCAAATTCTTGGATGAATATGCGCATTTTTTGGTTCTATAGTTTCCTTGGAGAGTCATTCATCTAACACTTTTAGTCCTTGACGGTTAACTCTCGGGTTAACTCCTAAAGGTTTTTGACTATGTTTTCACCAAAAACACTCCAAAACTATCATTTCTAGTACAAGTACAAAATTTTGGAAAAAAACATTTTTGGACAAATGTAATCATAGGATCTTGCAGTACATTAGTTTGAGAAGATGTGGAAAAAAATTCAGAAATTCCCACCTATAGATTGCAAGATATTAGCATTTGAAGTGACAAAAATCTTTGCATAAAAATGGGCAATTGCACTTTACACGGTCACATTTATATGAGAAAATGTCTAAAATGGTGGTGCTTCTTTGGATTCATTCTTCAAGGCAAGTTGGCTACATGCTTGAAAAAATTCAAATCATTTGGAATTGTACAACATATAGGAAAAATATAGTAAGTAGGAAAAAGCAGAGAATGATCCAAAATAATAAATTGTTAAGAATTTAGTATGGAATTGAAAAATGCCAATCCCAATGCTTGTGATGTTATAATAAACAATCTACATGCTATGATTTTATTTTTTTCAAATATTGATTTAAATAAAGGACTTCAAAGTTTAATTTAGAGTAGAAAATCCATAAGTGTTGCAAACTAAAACCCTTCAAAAGTTTTCTATATATAGAGAGAGAGAAAACCAATTTCATACTTTTATTTCTTAAAAAGGTGATTTTTTTGAGTTGCCCACTGAGCAATGAAAGTTACAAATCATACAATAATTTTTTAACCATATAGTCCAAAGTTATGAAAATTGTTGTGCCTTAAAACTACTCCTCATGCCCATCTTGTGTAAAAATTTCAAAGAAAAAAAAATCCATTTGTAGTGAGTTGCCTCAAATTGCTATGTTGCCAAAAAATGCAATTTGGTGCTTTAGGGGTTAATCCTTTAGATCCTAGATGAACCAAAAGTGGTCACTCTAAGGATGTGATTTAGAATAACTTAAAATAGATCCAAATCAAAAACTTTGTCGACAATGGACAATTATTAGAAATCTCTTTTTGCATCAAATGGAAAAAAATCACTACAATCCAAGTTATAGAAGATCTTCAAATATAGCAATATATACTAATAATGTATCAATAATATATTAACATACCACATGCATAGTAAAATATAATAGTATACTATTGCATAATTATTAATACCATATGCAAATGTTATATCATCGTTTCATTTTTTGAATTCCATAAAAATGATATTAGCTATTAGATCTTATAATAAATACTCCGTATCATAAATTAATGCTAAGGTGTATATAAACCTATTTTTTGGGATTGCAATGTTTAGCTTTGAAATTGAACATGAATTTAAGAAAAAATTGTACATATATTTGTAATGTGTCATTGGGAAGCAAACATTGTGTAGTTTCATGTCTAGATTTGTTTTACTAAAAAAGATTTTCTTAAAATCATTGTACAAAGTAAAATATCTATTCTTGCCCTTGCATCCAATTTCGTCTTTGTGCACCAATAGAGTATATTCTAGAAAAAAAATGTGCACCACTAGTGCATGAAGGAAGCGAGAAGGGAATAATTCTTAAAGGGATGGGAATGGGTCTATTTTAGCTCTGAATATGAAGAGGTCCCTAGATAATGTGTAAACTTGCCAACCTTATGCCTTGCAATGCAAAAAAATTTGATTGCAAAGTGCACTAAAATTTGAAAAATTACAAATTTGTTGGATGCTTACCAAATTCAACATAAAAAAGATCACCCAAAAGCGCTTCTTTTTCTTGTGTTCTCATTTCGAAGTACAAATGAGAAAAAAAAATTGACTAGATTATTATTAGCTTCAAGAGTAGTTTGATCCAATTTATTTTGTAATTTTCCAATATTCAATTAATATTCTATACATTGTTGAAATTGAGAGCATAAGATATATGCCACTAGACTCCATTTACATGGACACCTTTGAAGCACAAAATGCTTCAATTCCCATTGGTTGCTCATGAAAACTTGTGGCAAAATTGGGTGATGTAGTGGCATTTTTCTAACCTTTCTTCTGTTTCTTCCAACCTTGGCAGCAAATGGAAGTAGCAATATTAGATGATCGTACCCTACCACAATACCAACGAATGCTCTTCCACTCTCTATAGTTGAAATCTATATTTACTCTTCTATGTCTTCTATATCTCCATTGAGAACAATGTTTTGAAGAACAATTCAAAAAATACATTTCAAAAAAATTGTATAAACCAAAAAAGTGCTCCTATTGACCCAATAATCGGAGTATTTTTGTGATTGTTTTGGACATTGGGGACTGTATCCTTCTAGGATTACTAAAGAATTGCAAAGGTCAACCGCTCTTATTAGGGCTTAACCCTTCATCGCCGTAGTGGACAAAAAGTGTCCTCACACACTGTAACAGTCCAATTTGAAGCGCTCTAACTTTTGCATCTGATGTCCAAATTTAATAAAAAATTGTTGTAAAAGTTGCGCATACTAGTCTAGTTTATGTGGTAAAATTTTCAGATCAATCCAAGATGAATTGAGTTTGTGGAAACCATTCAAAGTTCACAAGTCCAATTTGAATTCAGCACAATGCATTGTCAAGGCTGCAACTTTGGGGGCTTGTATCTTTTTCATCAAATGTTTATTTTCAATAAAATTTGTTGGGTTTTGTTCCCCTTTAAGGTAAAATTTTCATGTCAATACAAAATATTTTGAATGTTTGAGAGCAATTCAAAGTTCAAAATGCAGACATTTTTGTATTATAGTGAACTTCGGCGGCTTATAAGTTCTTCATAATGATCCGTTTTCAATCATTTTTGTTGTAAAAGTTGCGCATACTAGTCTAGTCTTTGTGGTGAAAATCTTATATTGATCTAAGAAGTTATGAGTGACTGAAAAGCATGTTAGTAGAAGGAGGTTCAGCTACAGATGTGATTTTTTGCTACTTTTTTCACTATTTTTTAACATTTCAAGTTTATTTTGCAAACACTATGAGTCATTTGAATGATATTTTTTTCACCAAAGAGTTTACATTCTGTTATTGAATCACTTTACAGTTTTATGTTTTTTCATTTGAGTAGGTTTAGAAATTCAATTTCACCTCCAAATGTGTTTTTAAGAAAATTTCAGCACCTTTTTCCAACACTAAAACATTATAATCTTTCAATCTATACTGGTCAAATGACCCCAAATTTGTTCCCCACCACCTACAACATGCACACATCAAGATTGTACGGTTGAGATTTTCATACATAACTGAAATTTAGACTTTTAACACTTGCAAAAGCAGGATGCTTTTAAGCATGTTTGGACCTGAGGCGATGAAGGATTAAGAACTCCAGCACTTCACATGTTCCCTGAGACAGTGGGAACAACAAACCAGTCACGACCTCCATTACTAGCCTCCAGAGGTCTCATTCTATTATTCCAATCTTCATATTCATTCGAATGGAAAAGTACATATTCTAGGCCGACGTACATATAAATCCCCACATTCTAAATTCTCAGAGTTATGTATTCTGATAATCTGATCAGACTCTATAGTATCGTGCGCACAAAACACGGGCAGATCTGAACTTAATGTTCAGATGACATCCAGGAACATCGTGACAGAGCTCTAATTGAATAAAATTCGAAACCTGAGAGTCTATTCCACGGATATGGCAGTGCAAAAGAAATGTCCTTTAACACCCGAAGTCCACTGCAGCTTACGTCGCCAAACAGCACAAAATGGCTCTAGGACACCACAGTCCAATACAGTACCAAATGGACTATCCAAACCTCCAGCCTACAAAGGAATATCTAAACCTCGAATCCCGACAGATACAATCAGACATTCAAACCGACCCACACCCACCCACCCCATAAAAAAACATATCACAACTTCCGATATCAAACTCTGGTAATATCCTTTAAAGAATATGAAATATACATGAATCGCAACCAACTCGAGGCGGCAACTCCAAATCTGCCAAAAACCTACTCACTAAAGAGGTGGGAAACGTGGAGAAAAAACTCCCACAACCTACTCATCCATCGGTCATTACCCTTGTTGGCCTCACATGAACTCCAGGGTCCGTCACACTTCTCTTCCGGATCCCACGACTGCAATCAATCCAAGAGCAATTGCCTAACTAATCCAAATGCCCGGGACCACCTGTGCCTGCCTTCAGTCCCTCCCGCAGCCTTCCACCAACAGGTCCAATCCCCTCGCAAACAAGGTGGGCGACTCTACCTACAAAGAATCCTCAAACTCCCAACGGCCTACAGCTCCTCGTGGCCGTCGTCGTCGCTGTCGCCGTCCTCACCGGCGGAACCACCGGCTCCTCCCGCCGCCTGGTACAACTTCGTCACGATCGGGTTACAGATCCCCTCCACCTCCTTCAACTTCTCCACGAAGTCGTCCTTCTCCGCGCTCTGGTTGTCGTCCAGCCACTCCAAAGCCTCCTTCATCGCCGTCTCGATGGTCTCCTTGTCCTCCGCCTCGATCTTCTCACCCAGCTTGTCCGCCAGCTGGTTCTTCATGTTGTACACGTACGTCTCCAGGCTGTTCCGAGCGTCGATCCTCTCCTTCACCTTCTTGTCCTCCTCCGCGAACTCCTCCGCCTCCTGCACCATCCGGTCGATGTCTTCCTGGCTCAGACGACCCTTGTCGTTCGTGATCACGATCTTCTCCGACTTGCCAGTGCCCTTGTCCTCCGCCTTCACGTTCAAAATGCCGTTCGCGTCGATCTCGAACGTCACCTCGATCTGAGGCACGCCGCGAGGCGCCGCAGGGATGCCCGTCAGGTCGAATTTGCCCAGCTCGTGGCAGTCCTTCGTCAAACTCCGCTCGCCCTCGAACACCTGAATCGAAACCGTCGTCTGCTGGTCCTGGTACGTCGTGAACACCTGGGACTTCTTCGTCGGAATCACAGTGTTCCGGGGGATCAGCTTCGTCATCACGCCGCCCACAGTCTCGATGCCAAGCGTCAGAGGCGCCACGTCCAACAACAGAATGTCCTTCGTCTCCTCGCCGCCCTCGCCGCTCAAAATACCGCCCTGCACCGCCGCGCCGTAAGCCACAGCCTCGTCAGGATTCACCCCCTTGTTCGGCTCCTTCCCGTCGAAGTAGTCGCGCAAAAGCTGCTGCACCTTCGGAATGCGGGTGCTACCCCCCACCAGCACGATCTCGTGGATCTCGCTCTTCTGCAGACCCGCGTCGTCCATCGCCTTCTTCACCGGACCCATCGTCTTACGAAACAGGTCGTTGTTCAGCTCCTCGAAACGAGCGCGCGTCAAAGGCTCCGAGAAGTCCACGCCGTCGAACAGAGACTCGATCTCCACACGGATCTGGTGCTGGTTGCTCAGAGCGCGCTTCGCCCTCTCCGCCTCGCGCCTCAGCTTCTGGATCGCCTTCTTGTCCTTCCCGATGTCACGGTTGTACTTCTTCTTGATCAGCTTGATGAAGTACTCCATGATGCGCTGGTCGAAGTCCTCGCCGCCCAGATGCGTGTCGCCGTTCGTCGACAAAACCTCGAACACGCCATTGTCGATCGTCAGCACGCTCACGTCGAACGTCCCGCCGCCCAAGTCGAACACCAAGATGTTCTTCTCCCCGCCCTTCTTGTCCAGACCGTACGCGATCGCGGCCGCAGTGGGCTCGTTGATGATGCGGGCCACGTTCAGACCCGCGATCACGCCCGCGTCCTTCGTCGCCTGACGCTGCGCGTCGTTGAAGTACGCAGGAACCGTCACCACGGCGTCCTTGATCTTCTTACCCAAATAAGCCTCCGCGGTCTCCTTCATCTTGATCAGCACCATCGCGCTGATCTCCTCAGGAGTGAACACCTTCACCTCGCCATCCTTCACCTTCACCTGGATGTTCGGCTTCCCGTCCTTGTTCACGATCTTAAACGGGAACAGCTTCAGGTCCTTCTGCACCTCCTTGTCCTCGAACTTGCGACCGATCAGACGCTTCACGTCGAACACCGTGCGCTCAGGGTTCACGGCGGCCTGGTTCTTCGCCGCCTCGCCAATCAGCCGCTCGCTGTCCGTGAACGCCACCCACGACGGCGTGATGCGGTTACCCTGGTCGTTGGCGATGATCTCCACATGCCCGTTCTTGTACACGCCCACGCACGAGTACGTCGTGCCGAGGTCGATTCCGATCACCGTGCCCAGCTTCGCCGCCTCCTCCGCAGCGCCGTAGCATCCCGCCACGCCGGCCGCGAACAGCACGCCCAGCACCAGCAACTGCGTGTGGCGCCCCATGCTGGCTGCTGCCCACTCCGCTGCCAATCCCGCACGCAAACCCTAACCTCAACCCGGCCTCCCACAGACGAATCCAAACACGCAAAAACTAACAAAACAACAGATTTGTGAGGCAAGGTGCTACAAGAATGGCAACGCAGCCGCGCAATGCAGCGGATTGCAATGCCGGAGACTAGAGTGAAGCAATTGATGAAGAAGACTCCGCTGTGGGAATTAAAAGCAGGGCTAGTATGAATATCTTAGGGCTCGGCACGCGCAGTGGTTCTGGAAATTTCTCCTCCATTTGAGACAAGTCAGGTGTTGGTTGCGTCATGGGGACTTGGCCGTGTGAATGGGCGCGCGTGGCTTCGATATCTGATTGGACCAGAGATTCCCTTCCTTGTCAGGCGAGGCAACTATTGGTCGAAAGGAGGCCCGATCGCGTCACGGCCCTTTGCTGGCTCTCTATTGGTGCGCACTCGTCAACAACCGACGCGGCAGACGCCAGCGTGGCGTGGCGTAGGATGGAGTGGCTCGGTGGCCCTCTATCATGTTTGCAGTGCGATATCGTGCTCTTCGCTGGGATGCCCCAGGACGCCGGTTGCACTTTTTAGTTTTAGTTTTTCATTTCGTTGATTTTCACAATTGAAGAAGGCTGGAGTGATGCCATGTAGGTGTTTTGGAGTGATGTTGGACTTGGAACTTAGTGTAAAGTTCAAAGCCCCAATTTTTAATTCTCCACTAATTAACCATATGAAAAATTCAATGGGACTTTGGATGTAGAGATAAGGTGCTCTAAGCCTTGTAGATTTAGATGGAAAATTCCACCTTTGATGTATATGTTAGGAGGTACTCCCTATAAAAGATTGTTATATTCCTTCATTTGAATTAGGGAGGGATGGGAATCCTTGTATAGTGTTAGTATAACAAGAATAATTTGTGTTACCATGGTCTATAATTCATGACCAAACTTATATTCAAGATTTTATTCAACGGAATGAGCCTTGATTTAGAGAAATGATTGGGTCTCTTCCTTTGAAGTTCAAGAATGTTATTTATCATAAACTTTCAAATCAAAATTAGAATGTCTCTTATATATTAAATACAAACTCAAACTCCATTTCATCTATGGCATTCTTATTTGTATATTTTTATAATTTATGAATTTGTTCTCATGTATGACATCCAAACATTTTTTAAATGAAATCTTGCAAATTAATATTATTTTTTGTTGTTGTATTGCTATAGTTTCTGTTCTAGTATATGTTGTAATTCAAGTTCTTTTAGAATTTAATCTCCAGACACCTAAAGGATACAAGACAAAATTTAATTGTACAGTGAAATATTGTTTCATCATTTTTCTATTTTTTTTGTCTGAAGATAAGATGTAAACATTAAAATTGAAAATTATGCATACGTTTCAATTTTGAAAAATATTTATAGATTTCTTTCAAAGAATTTTTGTAGCAATTTCTTTTGGAAGTTACATCCAAGGTAGAATTATGATTTTTTAGTAAGTAAATTTTGGAACATTAGAAGAGTTTTGGAGCCACTGGGAGACCTCGAGTTCTCCGACGTTCCCGAACTGTGGGAACGTCGGAGAAACAATAGTCTGACCTGGCACGAAGATTGCCAGGTCAGATTGCAGTAATGAATTAATTAAAAAATATTTTTTTTAATATTTAAAAAAAAAAAAAAAAATATATATATATATATATATATATATATATATATATATAATTTAAAAATTAATTTAAAAAATTAAAAAATTTAAATTTTTTTTTAATCAGACTGTCCGGCCATGGTTCGCAGCATGGGGAACCAAGGCCGAAAGGTCTCCCAGAGGCCTCAATTCCTTTCTAATGTTTTCTTCAAAATTATAGTGATTTACCTTGTTAATACCTTAGCATTGATTACATACTTCATTGTAAATTGGAGTATAAAGAATACCAATTGCCATACTTTTGACTAATAATCGATGAAGTCGATCATAGCTTATATCACCAAGTCTATAATGCTAGAGGTGTATCTTGTCGAATCTTTTTGCGCTAGATTTCCCATTGTTTTTAGGTTTAACGCCAATAATTAATACAAGCTATTGCGTTTGTTTTTTAATCCTTCAACAACAATTTTCTTGTGGCCTTGATTGTAGAGGAAGCACTTTTGATTGTTAAAGCATGCAATTATACCTTTGTCAATAAATGATCCAATGGATAGTTAATTCTTCCACAGACAGGTACATACAAAACACCATTGACATTCTTTATTTCACCATTTGGTAGTGTGAAATGTATAAAACCCTTGCCTACAATATTGTGGCTCTATCCACCTATTGTTCTTACACTGCCGCTACATTGATCATACCTAGCAAAGTTGTTGCAATCTCTAGTCACATTTTGATTCGCCTCCAAATCGAGGTACAAATTGGAGTCCAAATCATGAATGTCAAGAGAAGAGATGGTTGCCTCAAACATCTTGAGATTCTGTTTTTCTGGTTGGTCAAGGTCTTTGTGACTTCATAGGCTTTTGGACTATCCTAGGATGTTGAGTCTTTGACAATATTGACTGAAATTTGTTGGATGCCTAGCTTAGCCCATTGATCGGCTTCAAGTTTGTTGATGCCAACCAAGTGATCTAGACACATATCTTTATTGTGTCCCATCTGTCCACAATAAAAACACCCAATCTATTGGTTTTGAAAATTTTCAAAGGTAGTTGGATTACCTTGATTTCCTTCATATCAATTAGATTGTTTTCTTTGCTGACAATATTGTTGCCCAATAAACCGTGACATAGGTTCTCCTCAAAAGTACCATTAGAGGGGATTTAGTTCCTTTGGAGGGTTGTAAGTTTCCTTAGGCTGGGAATAGCCCCTCAGCAGTCCACAACTATTGTCTAACATGGCACAGCGACTGCCACGTCAATTTTTATTTTTATTTAAAAAAAAATCAACTTGTTTCTTTTTAAAAATTAAAAATAAATAAAAATCTAACGGCGGTTGTTCCCAGACTGTTGGGTGAATAGCGCCACGAACAAACCTGAAACGGCCCTCCCAACCCTCCAAATCTCCTCTAATGAATGCTTCTGAATCAACAGTTTTATTCACAACTTTAGATTGCTATCAGCTCTCCTCCAACATGAGTCTGGTTTGGAGTTGATTGGGACCGAGATCGAGACTTGGAAATCAATGTGTGCTTGTATAGTTCTGTAAAAATGAATCATAGTTGTCAAGTAACGCCTTCATAACAATTTGAACCAAGTATATATGATCGATCTTTATTCCAATAGCAGACAACTAAGCCAAATTTTGGTGAAACTAAGAAAACAAGTGTCTACTCCCAACCTTTCAGGAAAAAAAGAGTAGTAAGAATTTTGTTTTTAAGTTTGAATTTTTAATCATCGTTGTCTACTTCAAAAGATTAACATAGGAAATTTCATAGTAGCTTTGGTTTTTAATACTCTATGAGTTGTACAAAAAGTGACGTTTTAATTGACATGTTGATGATGTACATGCATTAGAAGAGATTTCAGGGTCCAGAGGGCTGTTTCAGGGCCGTTCCCGGCACTATTCCCTCGGCAGTGAAAGAACGTCGCTGTCAGATTTTTTTTTTTGAAAACAAAAACAAAAACAAAAACAACTAAGTCTTTAAAATGAGAAACAAAGTTAAATTTATTTTATTTTATTTTATTTTATTTTTTCTGAAAAAACTGACCTGGCAATCTCTCGGTCAAATCAACACAGGCCGGGAACAACGGGTTTCGGCGGTTCTCAAGGGGGTTTCGAGTTGGGAACTTGCAACCCTCCCCGAGAGCCAAAACACATGTAATGCATTAGAGGGGATTTTTGAGAAATTAGTCGTCACATAGGACTGCAATAGTAAAGTTTGCTTCTTCCCACTGCACGATAACTCAAGGTCTTTTGGAACCCCCAAATCTCATCTAATGTATTGCTAACATTTTGACTAAGTTGGATTTTGGCAATAAATCATGTAAGAATTTTTGTTTCTCATTATGCATAAAAGATACACAAAGCCGTGAAAAACACAGATAGTGCATATTTTTTTGGTGATTTGTTGCCAAACATGATGTAATTTAAAAATTAGCGACAAGAGTATATTAATACTTTTGAATGTTTTTCCGAGAAGAATTTTGCTAATTTCATCTAAGCCAAGGCTGGGGATTCAACAAGTTTTTTTTATAATATCATAAGTGGAGGGTAGGATCAGCATTTTTCTATTGAATAATTTTTTTTTTCAAAAAATAAGTTTCAATAGATGCTAGAAATAGATTTTCTTTTTGCTACATTCTATTTTTCACCATAATCATTCTTTGTATTTTGAAGAAGTAATTCCTCTAATACTTTGGTATCTATTTTGAAAATTATTTTTTACCAACTTGCCTTACAACTATGATGGTCAATCATATAATCCAAATGAGCCAAATTAGTAAAACTTGTTGAAACGTTATATTCAAAATTTTGGGAGTTTTGGACCCTCCCAAAATAATATTGTCGATTTTGATACCAATACAAATGATTTTCAGAAAATAATTTGTGTTCAGGACTAATAGAATTACTAGTTATTCAAGTGCAATTTCCATTAAAATGATAGTGAAGTGACATACGATCTCCTTTACTAACATGACTTGGATTTGTGAGTGACTAATGTTTTTATTAAAATACAAAAGATCATGCCATATAGAACACCAAGTCATGAGCTCTGAAGTTGGTTGTAAGGGGTTGTTTATCTCATTCAGGCGGTCCGGGTTCGATTCCCGTTGAACTCGTATGAGCGCCTGAGAGACATACATGACTTGGTACTGCTAGTGAATTATTCAGGCAGGAATGTTGTAACAACCAACTGGCCACCTATCCGGAATGTGACAAGTGCTTAATACAGTTAACAAAAACAAAGTGGTTATACCCACTACCATTTTTTCAATTGCCTCACACTTTTAATTTAACTAGTCATAGATATTTACAACATAAATGCTATTTAAAATTAAAAAAACCAATGGAAAAAAAAACATTAAAATGAGAAGTTCATAAAACAAATACATTAAAATTGAAATTAAATAGTCTTGTTTATATAAACAAGACGTATATTTCAAAACATACAAGCAATGCCGAACTATAAATCAAACCCAACAAAATTCAAACCTATGCCATCTATTCAATATGAGGATGTTAAATACAAAACAAAATATGCCACATATATACTTATGTGGATATCGCTCTTCAATTATACAAAATCAAGCTTTGGTTGATGACTTCAATTTGTATAGAAGGGATCTTGATCATACACTCCACAGTGTCTTTCTGGATCCTCGACTTCCACGTTGTCATAAGAGCATCCGTGTGTTGCCAAATCGGAAGTTCGGTTTCATCAACCCTCCAACGAAGACCTCTTTCGCTATCCCATCCGGTGTAGAAATCTTGAACATTCTGATTCCTTGATGTTGGACGGAAGTATTGAATAAGGACACAATTTGGATTCTCTGGGTTGGAGTTTGGATTAGACAATGCCCTTGCAATCCAGACTGGGTGCGAGTCACCATCTGCGGGCCGAACTGCAACAAAATAGCCTTCGAATAAATCTCGAGCCACTCGGAAAGATGGATTTGGACGACCACTCAATGGCCCGACGTACGGGTCATCTTCCCAAAACTCTTCACGATCCTCACCGTCATCGTCTAATTCATCCACTCAACTTGCTTCAACACCTGTAGTTGGCCAGAAACCGTCCTTCAAAACATGAAAGGTAGGTAAAGGTTCCATCAACGCTACCTTCACACCACGCCAATACTTCACCAAATGTTCGTAACGTCTTTGATAATCCCCAGTGACGTCTGCATTGCATAAATTCTTCCAATACTTTACAAACCCCGACACACCCTTGACGATGTCTTCCAAGCCTTTCGTAGGCTTAAGTGGAACAGGCAATGGTGAACCCCGTGGCCACAAACTTTGCCCTTCAGCATCTTCTTTCCACAACTTAATGCCTCCTTCCCCTAACCAATCAGCATCAGTGCAGAAAAGTTTGTACTTCATAACAGGGCACCCCGTTGAATCTAGGTAGAACTTCAATTGATGTGGCCTTGTGTGCCCAACAAGAATGTCATCACCATCTACATACGACCCAGCTATAAAACCTTTGAAATCGGGTACTTCTTCAATAAGGTGAGGAATGGTGGGGACGGAATCCACATCCATGAAGGACTTCATTAGCGCTGGTACTGTTGGAAAGTTCTCTTTCTTCAAATCCATACTCCATCTTCCAAATAACGCATCAATGTCGTCGTGCGTATGACCCACAATCATGAAGTTCACATAAACTTCTCGGAAGATCTTGTTTGCAACAAGAAGAGACCAAAAACAAAAAACAAATCTATTCTTATTGTCTCCACTAGCATTGTCCATTTGCACATTTAAAATGGGTGGTAGCCGCGTGGCTGGAGCTAAAATATCTGGCTGTAGCGGTAAGGAGTAAGGACGCATAGCACATGTCTGAACCCTCTAGCACGGCCTGAAACAAATTAGTGGACTTTGCATTTTTGAACAACTCCCTAGAAGATGACTTTGGTGCTAACTCTAAATCTCGCAACAACTTTGCCATTGAACCAATGGTATAGTTCGAGTCATGCGAGAACACATCCAAGCCATAATGCGCGTAGCACACATCCGCATGACCATGCGCAATCATGCCGGTCACAGATACAGGTAGCTTCATGAGGCCATCAAGTTCTTTACTCTTGTGAGAGAAAACAGGACAAGCTGTCTTTGCATGATCCATCTTGTCGTGTATGATGGTAAGACACTCATGCGGAAAATTGAATGACAAGTCTCGGTTTATGTAATACACATCCCTGTGTGCTCGAGCGACGGTGAGATGCTTATTCAACCTCCTTGACCACTTCATAGCAGTTTCAGAGCCGTTGATAGCACCCTTGATGAGCTCATTATATTTGTCACAAGTAGCACACCGAGCAAAATTATCCCCTGGTTTCTTCACATCAAACTCTGAAAACTTTGTGGACCTTATCTTGCTCAAGGTCGAAGTTGAAATCTCCTTCAAACCAAAAGCTGCATTGGTTTCATTGAGTTTCTGTAACTGGTCCTTCCATTGGAAAGATGCCGGAAGAATCTTGGACACAACCTTATCACCTTCCTTCAAAGTTTGGGTACGATGAGGCATGTGATCAGCCTCCTTGTCTAGGATGCACTTCAAGGAAGCCGTTGCTTGTTGGGTATGTTCTCTAGGCTTCAACAATCCAGTATTGCCGTGATCCCTTGCTTCCCGATCATCCTTCATGTATTTCAAGTATCGATAGAATGTAGACTCAGAAACTCCCGCAATATGCATCCATGCGCGTAAACACACATTTATCTCTTCAATTGTCACCATCTTCCTTCGGCGTGAATCTTCATGAATATGTCTATGCACATCAATTTTCATGAAAGCTCTATGCTTGAAAGTTGAATTCCGATACATGCGTTCTCGGAAAGCTCTAATTTTTTCCTTAGGAAACGGTTGGACACAATTCTTGCTGCAACACACTTTGCTAGACACCAAGTTAATTGACTCCTGCGATAGGAGCTCTTTTGCTTTGACACCAGTCTCTCGAGGCGGGTTTCTGATGGCACTAGCATATGGTCTTGTAGATGATGCAGAGGGCGGGTTTAGAAGAGATGCTTGCAGACGGTTGTAATTGTCCCTTGTTTCATGATCGTGAAGACTTGCTCCACGATAATGAACCAGTTCAATTGGCCAAGCTACCAACGAGTAAAACAATTCCTCAGGAAGGTCCACTTCAGAATGGGACTTTGAAATATGCATAGATACATGAGTATCTCCGAGAGGACCACTAGTACCAAGAACAAGATCAGAGCTCACGCTGTGGCAAGTACCTTCACCAACAAGTAAGCCTTCAGCATTATACAACTTCACACACTTCTTATTCCACAATTGACGCAGAATCCCTTCGCACTTAGGAATTCGAACATTCATCTCTTGAATCATCTGTATCTCATCGTCCGACAAGTCCATGTCAATATCTGCGTTCGATAGAGAATCCATGGCACCTGTACAATACAATCACCAAATAAAGTTCATTGGCTATTGAACCGCATAATCCATAAACAACACATTAGTTATGCTTAATATGATTTCCAATATTGTATTTCAGTAACGGTCAAAAAAAGGACATATGCATTTAGCGCGACTAGCGCTAAAGCGTAGCCTGGTGATTCAGTAAGGAAATGGGTAGTCAAGTGTAGCGCTAGGGTCAATGTAAAAAAGTTATGTATCTTAGCGCGACTAGCGCTAAAGTGTAGTCTAGATTTTCTGTAAGGGAATGGGTAGTCTAATGTAACGTGAAAGTACTTCCTCACAGTAGCTAAGTTACGTATCTTAGCGCGACTAGCGCTAAAGTGTAGTCTAGTTATTCTGTAGATGAATGGGTAGTCAAGTGTAGAGTGAATGTATAGTTTAGAGTGGATAATATGTGTATCTTAGCGCGACTAGCGCTAAATCGTAGTCTGGTTATTCTGTAAGGGAAAGGGTAGTCAAGTGTAGCGCGAAAGTATAGTTCAATGTAGATAGATAAGTTATGTATCTTAGCGCGACTAGCGCTAAAGTGTACTCTATTTAATCTGTAGGGGAATGGGTAGTCAAGTGTAGCGCGAGAAAATGGTTGTTCATATATGTGTTTTAGCGCGCCAAGCGCTAAAGTGTAGTTTAGTTATGCATTTTCGAGCGAATCGCGCTAAAGTTAATCGAGTGATACTCTGAAGAGAATATGTTAACATCCGCTACACATGCGCTAAACCATGAATAGAGGTCGTACATGCACATTAGCGCGACTACCGCTAAAGTACAATCGAACAATTTTCATATAAGTGACATGCAGTTTAGCTCGACTGGCTCTAAAGTGACATCGTATGTCTCAATATTATTGTCTTCAACAATCCCGTGTTTTGCGGAACATATTCTGTTTTCAATACTAAAAATACTATTTTTAGTAATTCCGAAAATTAAGGCAACACTACAGGGCAGTATCACATAATGGAAATTAGAATTTGTGTAACAACCTTACGTGATGAGAATCTAACTACTGCGTTGTCAAAGACGCGACATGATATGCATATTTGATAAGTGAATACGGAAGCTAACAATTTCCCCTGTGAAGCTAATGAAATTAATTGACATGACTACCTACAAGTTCGAGATTCAAGTTCGAAAACTGATTGAGAAGGTAAACGTAGAGAAATAGCAACAAATGCGATGAAGTACCTCCTCAAAGTGGAAGCGGACTGAAACTACTCGGTGCACCTGAGATCCACAAAAGAGACTCTTGAATTCTCCACAGAAACTAACAATGCAAGTACAAGACGCACACAACGCACACAGAAATCGACTCGGTGGAAGAGAAAGGTTGAAGGAGATGACTGCATCTTGCTTGACGGCGGAGAGCGAGTTCTTGGCGGGAACAAAATTGCGCCAACCCATTCCACGATTTTGAAAACTCTCTGTCTAATTTCAGAAACCCCGAGATTCCTGATGCCTTGGGCAGGTTTAAAGTATAAAGTACCAACTAATCCTAGAATAAACCATAGTCCTCCCGTATTGTATGTTGTGAGGTGCTTTTCAGGATTCTCTATATTAATGCTTGTTGACTTCCGTCCACGGACGTGTCTTCTTGCAATTCGAAAAGTGTCACGAACGTTAATTTTTAGCCTTATCTTGTTTAGTCGCCTATTACGCGCTTCTTTTCTGCAATAATTAAATCGTAGAAGGAAAATACTTTTGTTTATATTAAGAAGATTCTCGCCTTTTCGAAATGTCATTCCGATCTTCTAAAAATCCAAATTATTTTTCGATTTTATAGTGTTCAGAATTGGGGAAATTCCTTTTCCTTTTATAGGGAAGGCATATTTTAGGGTCCAAAATATAACTTTGAATTAAAAAAATATAAATTACTGAAATTCCACTTTACTATAGTGATATTCAAGCTTTAGGTTTAGGGAAGTTTAGGGTTAGGGTTAGGGTTTAGGGTTTAAAATACTAATAATGCATGACATTATTAAAAATGAGGTTAAATTTACCACATTTTAACAAAAATGTAGGAGTGATGGTTCATTGTAATTCCGAACTTCATATGTAGGAAATAAAATCGCCAACATGTGGAAAAGCAAATTCATGCATGCATTTCTAAACTTTTTTTGGGGTGAAATCAATAAGATTATAATTTTAATTTTTTTTAGAAGTCAAATATAACGAGTGTGAAATAAATTGGGAGAAATTCTTCGTTGTACTTCAAAGGCACACATGTAGAAGTTCTTATTTAATAGAACATGTGTTGTAGTTCAAAAATTTTAAAGCTCTAAACACATGCAATAAACTAATAAGATGAAATTAAAAAATAGGTAGAAGTTGCAAATACATTTAAACTGGTAAATTCAGAAGAAACAATCATTCTAACTACTTGTAGGCAACTTCCTAAGCAAGAGATCTTGCATTTTTTAGAAAAAACTATGTACTGTAGTTTAGAATTTAGAACAACAAAAGTAAAGATTAATTTTTAAAAATGGAAGGAAAAACAAATTAGTAGTTCGAAAGACCATGTAAATTTAGGATTAAAAAAAATATATCATTAAAGGTTTCTTTGAAAGACGTACTACGTAGACCTGAAGATTTGGATCAGGAACCTTGTTCTGTACTTTAGTGTACAAATAAATGGAATCTCACGTAAAAGAAAATTGGAAACATGTTGTGCAAGTTGCAATTATTTATAAACTGAAGGATTCAAAAAAATATGTATTTAATAGTAACTTCCAATGACCGAAGACATTAAATCAAATATTCGGACAAGGACCGAATCCTGTATTTTAATGTCCAAGAACATATTAAGTGATGAAATTTGCGTAAGAAAAAATGGAAACCAAGTTGAGGAAGTTGCAATTATTCATTGAGTCACGAATTCAAAAAAATATGTTATTAATGGTCTCTTTGAAAGACGTAATACGTTGACCTAAAGATTTGAATTAGGAACCTTGTCTTGTACTTTAGTGTACAAATAAATGGAATCTCATGAAATTCACGTTAAAGTGAATGGAAAATATGTTGTGCAAGTTGCAATTATTCAAAAACTGAAGGATTCAAAAAAATATGTATTTTATAGTAACTTTGAATGACCAAAGACATTAAATCAAATATTCAGGCAAGGACTGAACCTTTTATTTTTAATGTCCAAAAAAATATTAAGTCATGAAATTTACGTAAGAAAACATGGAAACGAAGTTGAAGAAATTGCAATTATTCATTGAGTCACGAATTCAAAAAAATATGTTATTAATGGTCTCTTTGAAAGACGTACTACATTGACCTCAAGATTAGGATTTAGAAACTTTTCAGGTACTTTAGTGTACAAATAAAGGGAATCTCATGAAATTCACGTAAAAGTGAATGGGAAACATGTTCTGCAAATTGCAATTGTTCATAAACTGAAGGATTCAAAACAATTTGTATTTAATAGTAAGTTCAAATGACCAAAGACGTTATTAAATCAAACATTCGGGCAACAAACGAACCTTGTTTTATGAGTTCATCACTCGATAGGAAACATACATATTAAGAATTAAAAATGAATTCATTGTACTTTTGAATCACTAAATTATAAATTACACTCAACTTCCATATTGGGTTATTTTAAATTTTAAAAATAACTCATGCCCTTTTAGGACGTGAGAAATACAAAATATAATTGACTTAGAAATTATGTGGTATTGAATGCAACATCCTTCAAGTATAAGTAACTTATTCAAAGCATTCTCAATTGCATCTTTTTAAAATTATTGCATTTTATGGGAAATAGAGTGTGATGATGATTTTTTAAATACAGGACATGAGTCATTCTTTTTTGCAGACATAAGAATTGGATAATAAACAGAAGTGGCCCTTTCCCTATGGTAGAGAAATTTTATTACTTTCATTAAGTCATGTATAACTATAGTAAATAAGAAATAAAAGCCAAAATTTAAGTTTGAAAGAGAAATTCAGAAGAAGAAAATAAAATAAATAGGTAGAAATTGTAAATTACAAAAAACTTAAAATTACGTGAGGAAAGTAATTTTAAACTATTAGTATGCAATTCTATATCTCCCAAAAAACTCTACTTTCATATGCCATGTGATGTTATTTAGAAATCGTACAGTTTAAATAAAATAAAATAAATTAATAGAGAACATATATTTATTTAGTTGATGGATAATTTTAATTAGGGCTTCAAGTATAAACTACAATAGATGGCTCAGCAAATAAAATTTTCTTTTACATTCAAAAATGCATGAAAATACTATATACTTATAATATGATTGAATTATAATTGTTCAACTTCTACATATTTTTTTCATTCCATTTTTTTCATTTATGCCATGGGTTTTGGGCTTTCATATTTGTTAACTATAGCGCATGGCACACGTAACAAAAAGTTCTCTTGCGTACAAAAATGCATAAAAGTAACGTAAATGTATGATTTCCATGAATTGTAATAGTTCAACTTATTTAGAACTTCTACATATTTTTTTCATTCCATTTTTTTCATTTATGCCATGGGTTTTGGGCTTTCATATTTGTTAACTACAGCGCATGGCACACATAACGAAAAGTTCTCTTGCGTACAAAAATGCATAAAAGTAACGTAAATGTATGATTTCCATGAATTGTAATAGTTCAACTTATTTAGAACTTCTACATATTTTTTTCATTCCATTTTTTTCATTTATGCCATGGGTTTTGGGCTTTCATATTTGTTAACTACAGCGCATGGCACACATAACAAAAAGTTCTCTTGCGTACAAAAATGCATAAAAGTAACGTAAATGTATGATTTCCATGAATTGTAATAGTTCAACTTATTTAGAACTTCTACATATTTTTTTCATTCCATTTTTTTCATTTATCTCATGGGTTTTGGGCTTTAATTAGTATTTGTTAACTACAGCGCATGGCACACATAACAAAAAGTTCTCTTGCGTACAAAAATGCATAAAAGTAACGTAAATGTATGATTTCCATGAATTGTAATAGTTCAACTTATTTAGAACTTCTACATATTTTTTTCATTCCATTTTTTTCATTTATGCCATGGGTTTTGGGCTTTCATATTTGTTAACTACAGCGCATGGCACACATAACAAAAAGTTCTCTTGCGTACAAAAATGCATAAAAGTAACGTAAATGTATGATTTCCATGAATTGTAATAGTTCAACTTATTTAGAACTTCTACATATTTTTTTCATTCCATTTTTTTCATTTATGCCATGGGTTTTGGGCTTTCATATTTGTTAACTACAGCGCATGGCACACATAACAAAAAGTTCTCTTGCGTACAAAAATGCATAAAAGTAACGTAAATGTATGATTTCCATGAATTGTAATAGTTCAACTTATTTAGAACTTCTACATATTTTTTTCATTCCATTTTTTTCATTTATCTCATGGGTTTTGGGCTTTAATTAGTATTTGTTAACTACAGCGCATGGCACACGTAACGGAAAGTTCTCTTGTGTACAAAAATGCATAAAAGTAACGTAAATGTATGATTTCCATGATTGAATTGTAATTGTTCAATTTCTTTAGAAAAATTAGAATTTTTTCAAGAATAGGAGCATTTCAGGAATTTAGAAGAACACTCTAATTAAGAATGGATTGCCAATTATAAGTTAGAAATCATTACACATGGTGGCACACTTTCAATATTCAGTACAATCATGAATGACAATTATGCAAGTGAATGACTGTAGGAGACCATTATAAAAATTAAGAATAAATTGCTAATCATAAGTCAGAAATCATTGCGTATGGTGGTTCACTTTTAATTTTGAGTACAATCATGAATGACAATTATGCACGTGAATGACTATTTACGTAGACTAATTATTAAAATAAAAGCATAGAAGTATTAAAAAAAATAAAAAAATAGTAGGAAGTAAAATGTTCTAGATTAGAAAAAAATTAATTAATGAATTAATAATTGCTGATGTGATTGTCTTTCAACCACATCAACATTCTTTGTGCCGGAGTTTCCAACGTTTGAGAAATACATGAAAACTTGGAGCCCTCAAATTAATTCACATAATACAATCTAATGCATTATTTAAATGTGTCTAGAATTATATTTTAAAGTGTATGCAATCTTGTATATGTAAAGGCCATTGTGGAACAAAATAATCTGAAATTCAAAGAAGTTGTAGTTCTGAATATTTCTTTCTAATCAATTCACTCTAGTTTGGAAGAATGGTATCTAATTCCTATAAAACAACATCTTACTTATCTGGAAATAGTTAGTTGGATTCATATATGTTTTTCAATGGACACTTTCTAGTAACTACATAGTAGAAAAATAAAAACCATTTAAGATTACAAATAAAGCAAAATTAAGAGTTAAAATATCTGTGAAAATTACAAAAAAGGTGGAATCAAATTTTACATTGAAAAATAAAAATTTGGGGGAATCAAATTCTGTATATATGAAGGGCCAAGTTTGTTTGGAATAATGATGGACTACCATTTGATCTTCTCTTTTAAGTCACCACTTCTCTAAAATACTTTCCGAACTTGGCTATTTTTTTTCCCATTTTTTGAGAACATCATGCAATTGGAAGTACATTCCATTCGAAACTTCTAAATCTTTTTTTACTTTTTTTTACTTTTCCTATGTGTTCTTTTTCGCAAGACACTGAACCATGCCCACAAAGTGGGCCACTAAAGAAATTTGGAAGTTCATTGGAGTTAAATAAAAAAAAAAACTCTATTTTGAGCCCTGTCTAAGATGTCTCCAGTGAAAATTTTAGTACTTCTTATACAATCGACATTCGAAAATTATAAATATCACCTATAAGCTTCGGCTACCTATCGTCTTGAAATACTCAAAGTAATGACAATTGTACAAATACAATAGTTACATAAAAATTAAATCTGTCCAATGTAAATCTTCTTAATATGTGGTATAAAATTTACATACCTCATAAAGCAAACATACATGCACACATTATTCAACTTTAGAAAGTGATTGAAGGTGATTTTTAAAGAAATCATCATTTTCTAATATTGTGGAATCAATTGTTTTAAGAAAATAATGGAAAAATATTAATATAAAGTATTAATTCTTTTAAGATATCCTTTTTTTTTTAAGAATTCTAAAGATGAATAGTTTTATATCTGTCCTATACAGAAGAATTCACTGTCACGCAGTCCACGGCTAAGTGGTCCACAATTAAAGGTTACAATTTACAACAACAATTAAATGCTCCATCGTCCATATTGTAGTTGATGAATAGAGACCTTGCAAGCGCTATTTTATCCGACTACCTTCTGATTCATCCAATGTAATACTTAATCTTGAAAAGACAACCTTCTTTTATGTCCATTTCTTTGAAATTCTAATAAATAGTTTTACTTTACAAAGACATAAGCAAAAATGTGACAAAGTTAAAAAAATGATAATTATATGCGTTTAGGGGTTAAATATTGATGAAGAATGCTTGCATATGAAGGAGTATATGATTGAAAGCGAACATTGTACACAAGCACGGTGGTTTTCACGTACGAGGGTTTTCATGTATGGGACCCAATGTGATTCAGCGTATATGTACCGGCGGGTATAAGCATCGGGTGGTCATGGGGCGGTCCTCGTGTGCATATGTACCGGTCATGGGGCGGTCATGGGGCTGTCATCGGGCGGGTATGTGATTCAGCGTATATGTACCGGCGGGTATAAGCATCGGGCGGTCATCGGGAGGTCATCGGCAGTGAGTTTCCGCAGTAGTGAGTTAGGGTTTGGTGCTCAGTTTCTTCGTGGATATGCGATTTTGTGAGTTTACGGTGTTGGGCGCGCTTTGTTGCAGTACTTCGGGGAGGTTGCAGATTCTTGGGCGCGCTTTGTTGAGTACTTCGAGGAGGTTGCAATACTGAGAGGAGGTCGCACAACTCGGACAAGGTCAACGAAAGGGGGACGAGATGCAAGTTGGACGAGGTCGGCGCAACTTTTCAAGAAAGAGGTATATGATTTTGAAATTGTGCTCCTCATCCATGATCGCCTTCCTGTGACAACTCGCTCGTGTCGTTTAGGGTATCTCCAGGCCGCTTTGTGGTCCTGGAGCTTCTTTTTTTATTCATCTTCTGTGTTGATTGAGGTCGCGTGAATTTGAAAAATCTTGCGTGCTGTGCTGATTGTGGGGTCGCGTGAATTTCTTGTTGCTGTGCTTATTGGGTCGTGTGAATTCGTGGGAACTTGGGGGGAATGAATTGTAAGTTCACAGTAGATTGGGGTCGCGTGAAATTGCGGGAAGTTGGGGTGGGGGAATTGTAAGTTAATAGCGATTTTCCAGCAGATTGGGGTCGCGTGAATTAGCGTGAAGTTGGGAGGGTTTCGAATTGTAAATTAACAAGGATTTTCGAGCAAGATGCTTGCTTGCTTGTGATGCTTGCTTGCTTCTGCTTTTGAAAACTTAAAAAAATAAGCTCAGCAATGTCCCTAGGGTTTAGCATCAGTTGTAATTGTTGTTGTTGCTGTGTTGATTGGGGCCGCTTGGGGCTGTGTGATTTTGCGGAAACTTCCGTGAATGCGGAATCTTGCGGAAACTTCTGTGAATGCACAATCTTGCTGTGAATGTTGAGCGTGATTAGAATAATTGACAGAGTGTTTTTTTTATTTGTTTCAAATTTGACACGTGATTGTTTTGAACGTTGCGATCTTGTGTATTCAGTGGTATTTTGGTGATTGCTTTGTATGTCTCGTTTGGCTCAATGTAGATTTAGTTCTGAATTGTTTTCCCATTCTGTGTGCTTTGCTAGATTTGAGAATATAGCACCAGCGTTGGAGCACTGTTAGAGGACTTGGAGAAGCTGGGAGATTTTGGAGGAGGTTGCAGGGCTTTGAGGAGCTCTGAGTGTTAACAACCTAATTTGTCAGGTACTATGCAACTCTTGTTATTTTGTGGATTTGTGATGAAATTTATAGGAACAAAATTTTTTCTTGTGAATTAGTCGTAGGGCTTTGATTTGCTTTGCACAATTGTTTCTTTAATGTTGTGAATCATGCGAGAATAATCAGGTTGGGAAATGATGCAAAATGTAAATTCTGAAAGTATCGTTCAATTCATGAGTCTACTAAATTCTGAGGCATGTCATCACTCCCGACCTACTGTTGCTGTCGTTGCACTGGTATACATTAGTTTCCAGTAGTTGTTCTATCGATATATATTGAATTTCTATAGCTGAACTGGAAACCCTAAATTCCTAGAATAACTTCCAAACGCAGGGTCGACATTAGAAATTTGCACAGGCATGTTGTAGAAAAGGAAACCCTAATCTGAAAGTAGAGTCTCTCAGAAAAACGCACTTGTCATCTTAGCACGAGTCGTGCTAAAACGCAGGGCATGGCGTTTAAACGAGTAGCTTCAGAAAGACCGCCAATCGAGACTCGGTATCGCAAAAAACGAACAGCATTGTGAATTACCATTTAGCGCGAGTCGCGCTAACACGCAGGGCATGGTCATCAACTTAGCGCGAGTCGCGCTTAAATGATGAGCATTGAGATAAATAGAGTAGTTTAAAAAAATAATAAGCCGAGAAGCGCTAAAATGCTAAGCGAACATTTTAAACCAATTACAAACTAGCGCGACTCGCGCTAAACGGTAGGACATGGATATCTACTTAGCGCGAGTAGCGCTAAAACGCTAAGCATGTAAACTTGACGAGTAGCTATGAAAGAATAGTCAACCAAGAAGCTCAGTCAGATAAACAGCAAAATAGAAAGTTAAATTTACAACTTGAAGAGAGTCATGCTAAAAAAACGAGTAGCTCAGAAACGCAGGCTGGCGGGAGTAGCTAAAAAACGCAGGCCATAACGATTAAATGAGTAGCTTTCGAATAATATGAGCTCACGGACAGTCATCTTAGCGCGAGCCGCGCTAAAAGACATCAAACTAAATGCCTCGCTCTTGAAGCAACCACTAAGAAGAAATACACATAAACATAAAGAATAAAAATTCAATGACTCTACGGTTGGAAAAAGATGAATGGCGATATTATTGATTTATAAACGAATAAGATGACTGTTTAGAGCGCAGCGTGCTAAATTGCAACAATAGCTCAACTGACATTCCACCTCTCGTGTCCATTCTACAGGATGGATAATCAGATTGACGCTCTGGAGATGTATTTCAAAAGGTGTGAAGTGCAATTTCCTGAGGACGACAAAAGTGCAGATGACCACCTCATTGAAGGAGAGTACTGGGAGTTTAAAGAGCCTGAACGAGTAGAATCATAGAGTCTTTTTATGATTCCGTTCATAAACCAATTATGTTTCGCCTATAAGTTCAGAAATGCACAATGCTTCCTACAACTCTCATTCCACGAGAAGATCAAGGATGTAGAAGCAGACACGCATCCCATGATCAAAGTGAAATGTATGACAATCATACCTGGAAACAGCAGACATGAGCAATACCACTTTGCAATCTGCCTAAACTCCGTTCTTATACCGTTCCATCTGAGCCCGTTCCTCTCCAGTCTTGAACCTACTCCCTATAGCGACGAGATCAAAGAGCTTGAGAAAAAGCTCGACAACAATGAGTGGAATAACGCCAATGGAACGCCGCTATCCTGGAAAAAACTTTGTACTAAGATTCAAATGCTTTTCAATGACTTCCACACGCTAAAGGGCAAGCTCAAGATGCAGCAGGAGAATAACAGACCGCGATCAGTCTCAAAGAAGATTATGAATCAAGGCGTCAGCCAGAGCTCCAAGATCAAAGTGAAGCAGGAGTCCAGTGCAAGTAGAGGTCAGAGAAACCCTCTTACACCACCGTCGAGGGCACAGCCCCGAAAGGGAAAACAACCTGCTACCCCAATGCCCCAAAAATCCAAGGTAGCGAAGGAATCAGAGACTTCAGAAGTCGAGGAAAGAAGCTACGTGGACGAAATGGAAAATGTCCCCCATTCTCGGGCTACTGACAAGAAACCTGACTATGAGCATGTAAGTCAGGTGTACAAGAAGTTCTGGACCACCTGTGAAGATGCCTATCTCTTTGCTGTCGACGAAAAGAAGGAGATTGACATTTCACAGCTGATTGAGGCGCCTCCAACTTTTAACATTCGCTCGAAGGAGAATCGAATTGTTGAAGACATGGTAAACTGGCTGCTCAATATTCCAGACAAGAGCACCAAGCAAACGCTATGCGTTATGCCCGTCGGTTTCAACACGAAGCCCTCAAGGTGGGAGGACATTGAGGAAGGAAAATTTTACATTATCAATGGGCAGCATAGTGTTGAAGCCAGCAAATACATGTTTGTTGACGATAACAACGTAGACATCGATGAGAGGGAGCATTTCCGTAAGTGGAACTGCTTCGTCGTTTGGTCAGACGACGCTGAGAAGCTGCGATCTATCTCGGCGTATTACAATCGCACGAATCATTTTGTTGCAGTCCAGCCATCGTGGGCGACCAATATCTTGGGAGCTAGAAAAGTATGGGAGGACATGGGCAGACCAGAAAACCCAACCCCAACAAATTCTGTCGGGACGCTTGCGGCTACCAGACGGACAATTTTGAACCGGCAGAAGCGAGAAGCGTTTCAGGTCCGCACATTAGCGCGAGGCGCGCTAAATTGCTCTACTCGGGCAAGAATTCAGTTCATGGTCGAATTGTTTTAATTTTTTGCAGTTGGGTGCCCTTCCGCTACACTAGTGATTCTAACAAAATTTATCTGTTATAGGTGTTCGAGAAGGCGATGTATGTCACGTTCTCCATGATTGACGTTGTGAAGAACCTGAAGATCTCAAAATCCAAGTCCAAAGAGGAGAAGCTCAAACTCACAAATGAATTCCGCCTTATCACTGCACCCGACGATGTGTACAAGTTGTGGAGTGAAGTGATCAGCGCTGCCGCGCACGGAGAGCTCGTGAATCTTGATACGGATAAAATGTTTAACGCGAAGGCCGACTGGAACCCGGAGAGCTGCATGCTAAATTGGGAATTTTTCAAGCACTTGGGTAATTTGAGCTATAATGAATTAGCCAAACTTGCAAAACATTTGCTAAACTAGTCCGGTGGAAATCGGAATCACGCTTATCCAAAAGTCACAGTGAAAAGCATCACGTCAATTCTGGATGATTGCTTCAGTACAAAGGAGTGGGTCGAACGTCGGAAGCAAAAAAATCTCGTGATCAAGGAGCTTCACGGCATTAAGCCAGAACTTGGGTTGATGAATGCTCGAAGCGAGATCATCAATGAAAACTGGAAGGCCTTCAAGAAGGAACGCCATTTTTCCAGCGCCACGATGGACGTCCTTCTGGATAGACCTAGAGAAGCGTACTTTGGGAGAGCGAAGAATAAATCGTCTCGAAACAAGCCGATCACTGAGCTGTCCCCCGACACCTACAATTTCTTCAAGATGTTCCTCGAACACAAGTCGAAATTCATGAAGCCTTCAGCATTTGCTCACTACCGGCCATATGAGTGGCTTCCAAATCATCATAAGGAATGGCCAAAGAAGGTCTGGACGGCTGAGACCAGAAATTACCTTGCCCTCGCGGTGATTGACTTCAGGTCGCTGCCTGGGATTCAGAAGAAAGGGAGCTCCACGGTGGACCAGCCCTACTTCATTGAAGTTCTGACGTCAATGGACAAGACGCTGAAGCCAACCCTTGAAGATCTTCCGGCCTGGCTATTCATTTGTGGTGACGAGAAGAAGCAGGCGCAAGCCCTTCAGTTCGTGGAATCGAACAAGGCTCTCAATTCCTACTTGATTTCGTACTCTATTTACTCCGCGGGGAAAAACAACCGCCTCAGAGATCTTTCAGCAGCAAGGACGCCAAAGAAAGTGTTCTTGATCTTCCTGCAGGATCCCGAGAACGAGAACAACGTCTACTTCCAGCAGAATTTGAGTGTCCGGAGACGGCACAGTACATGAAGGCGCACGCGTACAGCGAACTGGAGTACCGCATCCACAACACCGAGTTACGAATGGAATTCTACCTCTGGTTGGTGAAGACATTCTGCAAGTCTGGAATGTCAATCTACTCGGGATACGCTGGGGGAAAGTTGACTTGCGCTGCCGTGGTAAGTACTGTGACTGCATTCTAGCGCGACTCGCTCTAAAATGCTGCAATCCTGTCCATAGATATTGCGCTGAAATATCCTTAACGTTGTTGAATTACGTTCAATTGTCGTTTTAGCGCTGGTCGCGCTAAATCATCAGACCTCAGATTGTAACTGTGATGACTCTATGGATTTCTCCACGCAGATGAGTAACGTAAACGTCTACGCGACTGGGCCTGATACGCAATCAGATTGGTGGGAGGACATTTGTAAGAAGGCAATGACGCTTGACATAGCCGACTTCGTAGAAACTGGATACCCAATCCACACCAGTGCAGGTCCAAGTTCCACTCCGATATCCTCCAAGAGAAAGCTGAGGTCGTCTCAGACATCCGATTTCAGTGAGCCGCTGCGGAAGGAGATTCCTCTATATGAAGGGCCGGCATCTGATTCCGAATCCGATGAAGATGAGGAAGACATTGAAGACGACGGGCCTCATGGACTTGATGAGATGACGACTCCGACGAGCCGTCCTTCTACTGATATACCTGGTTCATCGGCGAGTTCCATGCTACCTCCTTTGTCTGGAACTCCAAAGAGTCCAGCCCCAACTGGACGGCCACGCAAGAAGAGGAAGCATGACACAATTACAAGTATTGCGAAGCAGTTGGCGGAGATTTCAGTGCAGAATGCCGCCTCCCTAGCAAATCTGCAGCAACAAACTCAGTTGTCGCAGAAGCAAAACGAGCTTGCACTGGCTCAATTGAGGGCGGATCAGGCGAAGGAGAGGGCAGAAAACCTCGAACTTCACAAACGTAATCAGGAGTGGATGCGGTTGGAGTCCCAAACCAACCGAGAGCTTGCCCAACAGAACAGGAAAATGCTGCAGATCTTGATCAAGAAGGTGGAAGTTGAGCCGATCGCAGCATTGCCCCCTCCTCCCGAGTCTCCAGTGAAGCAGCTCCAGGGTCAGCCGTCTGGATCTAACATTAGCAACGCTTCGAGCCCAACGCAGGCTTTGCCAGTGTCTCCGCCACTTCCCGATACCGCACCGGAATCTCCCGCTCCACTGCCGACCGACGATGATGTTGTTGACCCATCTTCTCCTGTGTCTCCCCATGAGTTGCCAATCACGAGTCCCCGTCCCGACGTCGAGGTTGCAACGGATGTGACATCGGAGATGGAGATTGGGCAGAACTTGTCCACAGATGCTTCCGAGGTGGAGCCTGGAAGTGATGCCCTGCCCACCGAAGATCAATCTGCAGGTTTTGCCCAATAAACACTTAGTCAGCATTGCCTTATGTAGATTTAGCTCGACTCGAGCTAAACTGTTTGGTGGAGATTGAACTTATGTTTTGTCAATAGGAGAACTCGATTTTTATCAAACGTTCATTGTAGTGGCATGAATTCTGGTTTTGACATTTTTGAACTCAGTTTTATATTGTAAGAGACAGTTATCTCTCAAAATGTAATATATTTCTCACAGAGAGACTTTTTCCAAAACCTTGAATTGCAGGCCTTGTGAATATGGAATGTTGTCCTGAGGTCTCTATTGTTCCTCCTACACAAAAACAACTGCTCACTGAGGATGGGAAACCAGTATGTTCAACTGAATTCCTAGAATTGGATGAAGATACTTCTGCCCCTAATTCTGTGGCAACCGGTTGTGAAATTGTTGGTCAGCCTTCAAGTTTGTCAATGGAGAAGGTATAATCCCTTGTTCTCTTATGGAAAGACTGGACTTTTTTTTTTTTTTTTTCCTTCGGTGATGACATGATTTCGTATGACGACCGAATTAAACCAGTTTCCCGATAGTAACTGCTCCACGTTCATACGTTTGTTAGCAGGACTCCGATCCTACAGTAGTTCGTGAGGGGACTTCCGAGGGCGTCCATCGTCCATTGAGGTCTAGGGTGGCTGAGAAGTGGATGAACGTCGTCCTAGACCTCAATGGCATTTTATGTCGCAGCGAGGACTAGAAGTCAAACAGTTCAAGCAAGCATTTTCAGAACGAGTCAGAGCCGCACTCTGCCACGGTCGATGCAATTGTTGGACCGAAAGCAGTATATGTCCGTCCAAATTGCCTTGAGTTCTTGAAGGAGATAGGGAGGATAGCTAAAATCACTATATGGAGCTCCATGAAAAAAACCACGACCGATGAAATTTGTGTGTACCTGTTTCGAGAAGGAAGGTAGCCCTTCCTCGTTCTGGGGCAAGACTCTTGCAAGACAGTTAAGTGCAGGGATAGAGCGGGAAGGTTGACCTCTTACAAGGAACCGGGAACAAATAAAGATTTGTTCCTGAAGAACCTAGATTTCCTCTTCTCAGGCTTCCATGGAAATTTCACTTCTCAGAATACAGTGATTGTGGACGACAGTCCGCGCAAACACATCATGAACAAGCCTGAGAATGTGATATTAGCGGATTTGTGGAGCAACCGAGGAAACGGTGACAAAGACACGTTCCTTCTCACGGTCTTTCTTCCTTGGTTCCAGCAATTGCATGTCAACCGCAGCAATGGTCTGAAGTCCTTCAAAGAGAATAAAAAATGGAGGATTGGGAGACGGATGTTGTGCGAAGAACGGGGTCGTCGAGAGTATGAAAATCTTATGGAGGTCCTCCGTGGGTCAGCTAGTATTAGTTAGACGTGTTTTTGAAGGTATACAGCTCGAGTGTAGCTAAATTGTATCATATATAGACCGCTGATTTTGGCTTATTTTTTGTTGCTCTTTAGCACCCTTCGCGCTAAAATGTAGTTCAGGGTAATGTTTTTTTATAAAATTCAACGGCTCATTGCTGTATCTGAAGTTCATGCAGAAACTCTTGTACTTATGGTGCTTTGAAAGCTCTATGCTTATTTTGCTCTTGTTTTCTGTCAGATAAGAATCGCGTCTACAAGATCTAGGCTGGATGGGATTCTCCCTTGTCAAGCGGCCGAGGACTCCATTCTCGACTATGGACAATACGTCATACTTAGTACGGGGAATTTCCTTTGCTCGGCGCCGACTGTGAATTCCACCATGGACTTCTCTGTCAAGCACGTCGAGGACAGGGTGGTAGACAGTCCGCCTGACAAGAAGCCGCGCTTGCCAATTTCCTACTCGCCATCTCCTCTACGCTCGAGGGCAACTAGGGATTTATCAACGTCGCCAACTAATTCGGAGAAAGGGACGCAAAGGAAGCTCTACGGAGATGCTAATTGTTTGATGTCGACACCGGAAGTGAAAACCCGTTCACCAAATGACCTCCATATAGAAGCAAAATCTAAACCCGCTCTCGTTCGACCTCTGCTTCCACGTTGCCGTGCATTGTCACAATCAGCAAAATTAAAGAAAAAAGCGGAGAGGTCATCCAATACTCAGTCCTCCACTCCTACGTGGGACTCCTGGGAGCGAAGGTCGCTACAAGCACAAAGAAGAGAGCACATGCGTTAGGAAGGTGCAGGTGTCCGCGGCGGGTATAGTCGTGGGCCTGAAATTTTGAGGGCCCTTGAGAAGATGAAGAGTACATTGTGAACTTGATAGTTGTGCTTAGTATATGTACATTTCTGTGCATTTCTGGTTTTCATGCTTCTCTCTTCGAGTTTTAGACTAGTGTTGACTTAGGTGGGTCCAAGGGTTTGCTATTATCACGCATTCTATACATCGATCCTACACTTGTAATGACATAGAAGAGTATATATTGCACACCTAGCAATGCGAATATGTGTAAATGATATGAATTTCATTGCTAATACAAATGCAATGCACAAATTTGGACATATCATTTTCGAATTTTTCATTTGGAAGCTTCTTTTGATTGTCACGAACTGCTTTTTATGTGTTTGCTGGCGTTTAGCTCTTCTTTTTCTGCTCAGATTAGCTTCGAGAAATTCTAAAGCGTTAGAATATTACTCTCATTTCTCTGGAAAACTCCCAAAATTTTGAATATTACGTTTTGAAAGCTAGTATAAATTAGAGTCTTCATCTTGCACTAGATTTCCACATGAGTGATTCTAAAAATCCAAACAAATTATCCGGAAGGTAGTATAGAGGTGCTAGAATCACTCATGTTAAGCTTTGAACTTCATGTTGAACCCAATATAAATAGATTCTTAAATTACACCAATCCAATAAAAGAGTTAGAGAGATTTTCAAATTAGCAAAATATTGATTTTATAAGTATTTATCTTTTAAGCATTGATATTTTTTTTAATTTTTTTTGTTCAAATGAAAGTGAATTAACATAAAAACCTAAAAATATGTAGATGAATCAAGGGATTAAATATAGAAAGGTTTCTTTAAAAAAAACAATGACAAATAATAAAGAATTTGGAATGTACCATCAAATAAGGTTGATTTTTCCTCATTTTGATACAAAATGAAATATTAGTATTACTTTTTTAGTAATATTTTATTTAACCTCATAAAATATTTTGGGATACTTTATTTCAAATCCAAAAGAAATTAAATTCTATTTTTAATTTTTTAAATGTATTTTTTATCGCAAGGTATATCTATATAGGTATTTAAATGTTTAAAGATTCTTTTCAATTCTATATTTTTTCATATCTAAGAATCCAAGCAAATTTATTACTCTACCTTTTGAAGAACCAAACATATAATCCATACTAAAAGGATATTATGTCACATTAAACAAAATTTGCAAATTTTTAAAAGAAAAAAAATTTTAAATTTTAAATTAGTTTGATTGATATGTAATACCAATCACAATAGTTATAATTTGAATAGAAATCTCCCAAACTATTTTTATAAGCTATTATTTATCATGTTTAAAAGAATGTATTGTTGTTATTTGTAATTTGATGATATACAACATCCAATCTATTTAACATCAATACTAGTCTACAATTTTTTAATTTTTTATACTTTGAAATGTCCATTTACTTTAGAATATCTAAACCTTATCAACGTGAGTTTTATTTTAAGAATTTCTTTAATTCAATGTATATGATCACTAATAGATATTGAACAATCTATTTTCTAATATTCAATGTTTATGTGCAACTTACTATAATTTATTAGTCTCATTTCAAAAACATTTAATTTAGAATTTGAGTGATATCTTGATAAGTATACACTAATAATGAAATTTATGGTAGTGTTAGCCACATTAATTGATTTTAAAATGCTATAAATGTTTTATGCTTTATGAAGATTTTTATGAACTATATTTAAAGAAATCCCCCTCTTTGAAGTTTAAATAGTATCTTCATCAAGAGTAAAAGCTTACAACATTTTCAAACCAATCAATACAATAACATTAAATTTTATTATTAGAGTAGTTTTCATTTCACTTCATAATTTCATAAAATACAAAAAATTAATGACCTTTTGCAATTGCAAAATATGTGATAACCATTAATGTTTTGAGAGAAATTTGAGTTGATATTTCATTCTTGAACTTGTTGCAATGCTTCATTCAACAAGGGCACTATAGATAGAATCAATTCATCTACAATACCAACGTAGTTCCTTAATCAAAGTCAGATTTTGTGTTTTCTTCTCATGCTATTGAAGCTTGCATGTTGAAATAGAAAAGGGACATGAAAAAGTTATTTGAAAACATGACATGAAAATTAATGAAATGAACAAGTACTTGTTTAAGAAAAATATTTAAATGAAGTCAACTTTAACCTTGTAAAGACGATGCAGACCTAAAAGGTTGAATAGATGACTTCATTGTTGGCTAAAGAAATAAAAAGATGCACCTATTAGTTCAATAATCAAAGTACATATTAGTTCAATAATTGAAATATTTTGGTGACTACCTTAATCATGGGGGCCACATCCTTCTAAGGTAAGCCTACATGCACAAGTGATCTTGGTCATTTCATTTATTCAAAGTTGTATACAAATTTAGTCACTATTTTTTGGAATCTTTCAAAAAAATAGTTGTAGAGACATGCCTTGAGTTGATTACAGAATGAAGCAGAACAGACAAATAGCAGATGTAAAGTGAACTCTGGTGGTCCAACAGTCCATCTGTGGATACTTCAATTAGCATTAGGGACTAAATTGGGACTGCTGGTCAAAGAATACCCTTGAATTGAATATGCCACAAAAATTGCTAGAAAGAGAAGTGCAGGATATACTTTGCTACTGTACAGTTTCAATATTCAAGTTTCTTGAGTTTTCACCGCTGGGCACTACTGATAAGTTTACTCAGTAACATCACTGATGCTCAAGAGATAATCAGAAGCAAACCACACATTCAAGTGCATCACAATGCAAACTAATCTGGACTCGGCACAATTGCCAGCGTCCATCCTCTCGGTTTGACTAATGTAATGGGATCATTAGAAGTTGAATATATTACTACGTACTAAACTTGAGGGTCAAAAATTCTTCAGACCGGAGGGATATTCTGAAGCCAGGATAACTAAATTCAACATCTCTATGCTCTCGTGTGCAGCCAAACACAATCTGTGAAGGCACAACAGAAACGTCAAGAGCACCAAAAAGTCTTGTGATGGTGGAATATGCTCATAATAGAGATCGTCGCCTCAACAGTTTCATGTTAAAGGTCTTGCGCGCGTGAAACCTACCTTGTAATCAAGTAAGCTCCCCAATGGTGTCAAACTCCCAAATTATCCACTCTGCTGCCGCGTACTGCAATCACACTGTAGGAGATCTAAAATACAGGAAGGGCCATCATCATATCCCGAAGAACCTTGGCTTGTATGGTCACCCATTGAGATCGAGGAATGTAGTTCGCAAGCACAACGAAAAATCTTGCCAATGCAACAGTTGCCATCTACGAAACATAAAACATCACCGAAGGTCAGGACGCCAGAAAAATGGACGTACAACCATAGCTCAAGTTGAGGATGCTAAAATCATAAGTAAAACCTGATCCCATCTTCTATACTGACCCCGGTAACCAACTTGGTTAGGATCAATAGCAAGTAGTGTAAGCATGGTTTGGCTAAATGTTCATGGTCACTCATCTTTGAATGGAATGGAGTTTGTCTACTGTCACTTATAGTGGTCTACAACGTACCTCCCTCGTTGAATTTGAATAAAAATTTCATACAAAGTGACTAAAGAATTGACCTCAACAACTTTGGCTCTTGTACCCAAAGTGATCTCTCCACCACAATTAATTGATCTCCCCATAACCACACTCCTACATATATTAAAATGCTCAAAGTGACGCAAGATAGTATCCTATACCTTACCTCGAATCTTCGAAGCCGAAGTTTGTCAAACAGAATGGATTGGATGGTTTAGTGATTAGGTTTAGAACTTACCACTTTCCACTGTCGCTCAAAAAAAGCATGGAGCTCTTCCCACACCTTGGCCTTCAAAATGGCCACTTTGTGCAAATTTAGAGGGTCAACCTGCAAGATGCTAAGAATCGGCTTCCTGAGGTTGTGAGCCAACCACGCAATTGTGAGGTAGTCGACAGCATAGAAGGATTGCACCACTCTCCCCCAAACAGGTGGATTGGTGGAAAAGACGGCCAAAATGGCTTCCAGTATTCGCACCCAACCCAAAAACCCGAACGCGAACACCAGGTAGTTCATGTCCATGGCAATGCGTGCAAGTTGGCCATGCTGCATTGTAAGCTCGGTTGCAGACCATTTCTGCACAGCTGTTGCCCCATCTCCCTGTTCGATCATAGCAGTGCGCAGCTGCAGGACCTCCGGCTCCGGCTGCTGCTGAAACATCGTCAGTAGGCCAACCACTCCCGCAATGTTGTTCATCACAAACTGCTGGCCTACATCTCTAACCTTGAATATGATCCTCTTCGCTGTCCGGGTTGAGAGAAACGAGAAATTGATTTCGCTCAGCTCTGTCTCATCGCCAGATAATCGAAATTCTGGCACATCTTCTGGCACTTCATCTTCTAGTGCTTCCCCTGTCTCCATCTGTGCATTTGCAGACAGGCCAAAACTCCTTGCAGAAGCAGCTGCTGTTCTGTTGCACCTGTGTAAGTTCTTCGGAGCATTTAGGGTTTTCTGAACAAAGGGCCACGAATTGGAGGACTGGAAACGAAATTGTCTACCACGTGAAGCAATGCTTAATCTTTCTCGGCTGCTTGAGGCGTTTATGGAGGACAAAACTGGCGAGAAACGAATGGTGCCGGGGGGGGTCCTCGAACTCGAACTCTCTCTGGGTTTATAATAAATGAAGCTCTTCTGTGGAAACCCTAGACATGATTCCATCTTTCTCGTGGAAAGCAGCTTCAATCATCCAACTCCTCTGAGAGCAGCTTCAACATTCCAATGTATTTACGTGCATTACAGAAACTCTGCGTGCCAAAAATAAGACTCTGCACCCCCGAAAATAAGCATTAATCTCCCCTCAGCTCAAATTGATATATTTTCCTCATTACTTGAAAGATTAACACTTCACCTTGCTTTAACAAACCGCTTAAACTTTCACTGTGTAAATTTAAAAAACAGTTCACTCTGCAAGTAGCCCTTCTATCCTTCGTTGCAATTTGCGACCTGTGCTTCAAACAAAACAAGACCAAAGACACCCTTTGCCTCTTCACAGGGACAACCCATTACCCCAGTGTAGAGCTTCAAAATTAGCAGCGTTCAAACACAGACGACGATCGAGAAAATAGACAATCAGGGCGTGTCGACCAATTCTTCACTTATCGCACACCCTTCGGAAAGATCCACTCAGGAACTAAAAAAAACCCACCCCAAATACACTGTGTGCGAAGGAGCTACTCCCAACAAATCATCTGTGTTTCACTTGTGTCAAGCTCTCAATCGATCCCCTAATTTGAATGTGGAAACTTCACAAAGGAGCGAAAGAAGTGCCAAAGCAAAAATTTGAAACAGCGCACACACCTGATTTTTTCTCGCGGTGGTGATTCGTGTGCTTTAAGTGGGTTCCCGTGAGTGCAACTCTGCAAACGAAGAAGCTCCAAAAGCTTCACAGCACCGCAAATGGGAGAGCCATAAATCTGGGTCGGAACCATTTGGCAGGGGACGTGTCTGCCACGCGTCCCTGTACGGGTTCCATCAGTGCATGCAAGTGTTGGAATGGGCGAACCAAACCATGCGCCCATGTGTGGTCTTGAAATCTGCTCCCTCAAAATTCTTGAAATTTTTTCCACACATTCCAAATGTTCGTCTCTAAGTTTTCATTGTTTTATCTGCCAAACAAAAATTTCCTCATTGGAGTGCACAAGAAATCATCAAAAATTGACAAGAAAATTGTTGATTTACTTGATCTCCTTGTAGGGCAAGATACTTCAATGGAGCGAGGTAGACTTTTGATTTGCTTCTAAAATTTTTGCATGAGTGTACCTAATAAGATGTAAGGTAACAACACCCATAACCGTCAATTTAAGCAATTCAGCATAGTTGGAGGCACTTTTTTCTTAAAAAAAAAATATTTTTTTAGTATTAGCAACTGAAAATCATGAATTTAAAAAAAAAATTATAATTTTTGGATAAGGCATTTAATTTCTATGAATTTTCAAAGTAGAACTCACTAGGGCACCCTAAACCGCACTCTACTAAAGTTGCCTTGATTGTAGCACCAAAATCTAAAAAAATCAGAGCCTACCAACCACAATTAAGCATTGACACGGTTTCAAGGTACATTTGGAGACACTTTAAGGAAGCTCTACTATTGAAGTATGGGTACACTAACGGTTATGGGTGTTGCTACCTTAGTGCTCAATGGTTTAGAGGCTCAATTTTTCTGCAGAGCAAAACTGCATTAGAAGAGTTTTCGGACCCCTGGAGGGCCGTTTCAAGCAGCTGCGGGAGAACTGTCCCCCTGCAGTTTTTCGGGGAACGGCTGTTCTCGATAAAAAAATTTCAAAAAAAAAAAAAAAAAAAAAAAAGTTTTACTCTTGAAATGCAAAAAAAAAACAGAAAAAAAAATTTATTTTACTTTTTTGAAAAAAAAAATTATTTTTTTCCGACGTGGAAGTCGCCATTCCACGTCAGCAAGCTGCTGCGGACTCCTGCGAACGAGTTCCCGCAGTCTGGGAACTCACAGCCCTCCAGGGGGCTGAAATCTCCTCTAATGCATTCCTCCTAAAATGAAAAGAAGTTTTTTTTCTTCTCATTGTAGACATTATAATCTTTCAATCCACATGGTTCAAAAGGCTGAAATTTTTTCCACACATTTTCATAATATTCTATTGTATAAGTTCTATCTAAAAAAAAATTTACTTTCATTTTAGCCAATGCAATAAAAACTAAGAATTTTTGACATTTTTTTTTCTTAAAAAACACACCCTTGAGCAGTCTCTTAGAAGATAAGATGAATTTGCCTATCACTGCCCTTATATAAATATCTATGGGAGACATTTCAAAACAAAAAAATACACCACAGATACACAAAGGCAAAATTGAAATTTGGATGGTACTAATAGACATAGACCTATTTAAAATAGACCACCTCATAAATTAACCAAAGTAATAGAGCTTTATTTTCAATGAGACTCCTCTATATGATTGTATCCTAGGGTCTTACTATGAGATTCTATTGAAAATGCTAAACACAACCTAAATAATGAACCTAATCACTATTGGTCCATATTGCTTGTCCTTAGATACAATAGTACTACAATGACATTAGCATGTGAACCTAGAAATGCAAACTTACGAGTCTTAAACCTAGTTTCTATGAGTCTAAAGCTCAGTACCAAAAAAATATAATCTTTAACATAATTTTCTTAAAATTAAAAAAAAAATGATTATTTTTTAGATAATATTACTAATTTTAGAAAATTTGTTACTTATAACTGTAGAAAACTTAAGGACTCTACAACTATGGAGATAATCTTGTCATGTTTAATCTAAAAAACTTCACAAAATTCTTGAGGTCAATCATTCAAACAATCCAAATATTACTTTAGCAAACATTTTGTTTCAAACCATGGCATTTCAAAATTTTAGATTTAGAATTCAAAGACTTTGCATTCATTAACCCCTCATGGCCCCAGGCCTTTTTGAATTTAAAAACATCATAGCTTTTGAAGTTCTATAAATCTAAATGTCACTAAGTCATACAGATCTTAACCGTACAATCTTGTAATGCACATGTTGAAGATGTCATGGATCAGATTTGAAGTCATTTTACCGTGTAGATTGAAAGATTATAATGTTTTAGTGTTGAAAAAGGATGCTGAATTTTTTTCTAAAAATTACACCCAAGGCTGAACCTCCTTCTACTAAAATGCCTCTCAGTCACTCATTATTTCTTGGATTGATATGAAATTTTATTGATACAAACTAGACCAGTATGTGCAACTTTCCCAAAAAGAATTATTGAAAACGGCCATTGTATGAAGAAGAAATAGGCCGCCAAAGTTCACTATAATGAAAAACTATTAGGGTTTGAACTTTGAATTGCTCCCAAACATTCAAAACAACCTAGATTGATATGAAAATTTTACTACAAGAACTAGAATTCAAGGGGAACATAATCCAATAAATTTTATTGAAAAAAAACACTGTATGAAGGAGATACAAGCCCCCAAAGTTGCAGCCATCAATTGCAATTTTGTGAACTCAAATTATACTTGTGAACTTCGATTGGATTTCAAGAAACTAGTACATCTTGAATTGATCTGAAAATTTTACCACATAAACTAGAAAAGTATGCACAACTTCTCCAACAAGTTTTATTGAATTTGGACATTAGATGCAAAAGTTACATTACTTTGAATTGGACTCAAACTATGTGAGGCTACTTTTGAGCCCCTTGGGCGTTGAGGGGTTAACAATGGCACAATTAGTCAATTACAAAACTTCATCATTCTCAGCCTTCCAAAACCATTCCTCATCAATATATCCTACTAATCACCTCCAAATAAACTATTCAAATCACATCTAAATGTGAAGACATAATCTAAGAAAAATGATAAAGGTAGCTACAATGTTGCAAGAATTATGGCGACCTCTCTAATACTTCATTTTGAAAATTTAAGCCCAAGAATGGAGCAACTTTACTTCATTGAAGCTGGAGGCATGAATGAATTTTTCTTCCTCTAGATTCGTCTTAAAAAATACGTAAAAAAATAATATAATAGCTTACAACTTACATACTACAGTTGACCACTAATTGTAGTCACAAATATGTTAACAACACTAGGGCATGAGCATTCCGGGAACATGCAAATAGAAATGCAATACACATCCAAAGAAGTATCACTTCAAGCTTCTAAACATATAAATATGGCTCCAAGCTTTGAAATGGTAGCAATGGGTAACACTAACAATATTCCCCTTCATATTTTGAGCGCTCTTCCACTTGTTTTGATGTTCAATTGTTGGTGCATTCAAGATCCTTCAAATATTTTTTTCCCTTTTGAATTGTCAGATATTGATACGAATTTGAAAGACTATTGTGCTCAAATGTAGTAGGCTCAAAAACTCTCGACATGGTGAATAGAGAACATGGAATTGACACTAGTAGAAAACTTAGGAATTTTGACAGAATTATGTTGATTTGGTCGCGTTGTCCCGGTCACTGTTATGTTGATTTCAACTCAATTCTATTAAAAATTACAGATTTTTGTTGAAATCAACAAAATAGTGATTGAGACAGTGCAACCAAATCAACAGAATTCTGTCAAAATTCCTAAGTTTTCTACTAGTGTGACGAATCCTCAAATCCTTGTAGACAAAAGCTTGCACATTGTAGAAGTGTCTTTTTCAACTTAAATTTATGCATGTGAGGACTTGTTGCACTTTCTAATGACACTTACTTCTTCAAGGTTAGTCTGCCAATGTGTCTTAGTATACTTCACTTCTAGTGACACCAAGGGTCATGATTTCCAAATATTGCATATGCCATGCACCCATAGTGCTAGGTTCCAACACTAGTCATGGGATTTCCATTTCCCATAACTTCTATCACTTAACTCCTACAAGACACTACGCATGTCATTATTTTGATGACATAGGGTAGAACTTCCATTGATGTCCTTAAAGCACTTGGTGTTGGCATGACTTACAATTGGTACTAATTGCCCTTGAATGGTACCCAACTCCTTGTTAGAGCCAAGCAACCTCACTTTGGGAATCACCTCGGGACTCACTAATCGGAATTCACCTAATTACAACCCAATGTGGAATAGGATACCATCCAATTGGTATAAAAGAGTGCCTAAAAACACTATGTGGTAACATGAAGGTGGCAGCGAGGCTAGCTCTATCACCAACTTCACTTCCCATGGCCACCAAGGCTCACTATGACACTATTCAAGAGAGAGGAGGGAGCCCACCCTTCTTTGTAATATTCTTTGTAGGATTCATCCACCTTCCCCTTTTATGGTTCTTTGGACATCCAAGAGACACAATCCCTACTTGGAAGACTACACAATTTTCATGCCTTAACCTCAAAATTGAGCTCCAAAGCCTTTTGATTTTTCCATCAGGATAACTTTTAGCTCCAAACTCCAAATCCATAGTACAAGACCATTTTCATAATCCACTATTTAAAAAAAAAAACTATGGACTGTTCATTTTTTTAAATGAAACAACTATCAAGCAAGTTATGGCTCTCCAAAGGTCTGAATCCTCTTAGAGGTGTAGTTTTCCAAGACTCTGCCTCCTTTGCTTGCTCATAACTTCTAGATCATAGCTAAGCTCTTTATGAACCTTAAGTAGTATTCTAGATCCTTGTTTAATTAACTTTTCAATGATATATATTATGTCCTTCATTTTGGATTTGTGATCGGGACACTGCTAACTTTGAGGAGCCATAACTTTTGACTTCCAATTTAGATCCTTGTGTATTTTAGATGCATAGATGCATACTCTCACTCAATTTCTAAGAATGTATAGCACTTCATTCTATTCATCCAGACTAGAGTACTACAATGCCTTGTTTTCTTGGAACTCTTCATTATTCACCTAGTGAGTTACAAGACTTAAGAAGTCACTTCCAAAATCTCCCTTGTTCACCAAGGTAGCACAAAGATGCTTTGGAGTGAGGTTCATGACAAAATTGGTCAATCTTTGGGCACCTCAAACTAGTTTAGAACACACGAGTGCTTTGATCTCATCACACATTGTTCCATGTCATTTGAACATAATTAGAAGTTAAAGACGACCACCTTAGTGAAGTCTTATTTTTTCTTGTAACTACGGTAGATTAGAGATAGAGTGATGTTGAAGCTAGAGTGTTGTTTTGCAACACGAGCAAGGCATTTCTTTTTGGTTAGATGTTATTGGGCGTGACACTTTGCAAACAAACTTGTGGGAGATTCTTGCAATGTGCTACTATGTGCTTTGATGCAAAAGAGTGTGTAGATCTAGATCTAGTTTGAACTTACGGTTTGCAAAAATTCACCTTGTTTAAACAATGTAAATTGTCATTTGAGCCAATAAGAAGATCTAACTTCCTCTTTGAACTTACAAACACTTCCTCCCTCTCCAAGTGTAGGACACAGTGGTATGGGGCTTTTTCACTACAATGGCAAAAAGAATCCCCTAGAATTGACCGATGAAGAGTGTATGTGACCCTAGCCCTATATTCATTTTAAGCAATGGACTACGGCCTATAAATTTAGACTCATTCTATACCCAAAATCCCCCTAAAATTACAATTAGGGCATCCAAATGGGCCCTAATTTAGCCCCAACAAGGAATTCTAGCACACTTCCATTCACACAAAACACACCACTTCAAACATGCATTAATCCAAATGAAACTGTAATTCAAGCTAAGTTTGAAAGTTATATATTATAACATAATTTCCATTAATAACCACAATTAGGGCACCAAAATGAGCCCTAAGTGAGCCCTAACAAAGAATTCAAGCACGCTATTCATCTACACAACACACACAATAACAACAAGCACAAGTCTAATTAGCCCTCAAATTCACCATATATTCACATACAAGAGGCATTTTCTCCAAGAGTCAATCCCTAATTGGTGTATCTAATTCTTTCATACTTAGGCATGCATGGGCATGTCTAATTTGGCTTCAAGATCATATCTACTATGCTACATTCAACCCATGATGCCCAATGTATGCAACATTGATTATGAGCAAATTGGGTAACTACTCTTATCATTGTAAAATTTTAATGAGTAATTCACTTATTAATATTTTCCTTGGCCATGCAACATCAAGCAACATAATGAATTCTAACAATTTGTGTTTATCCCCATTTGGTCACACATTCAACTCACAATCAATGGGCAACTAACCCTCTCATGCTAAAACAATTACTCCATCTTTGTCCTTGCATCAAATTAGGTGAGCCTTAGCTTCTTAAAAAGTTAATTTTTTAAGCTACATCCTCCCATAATTTCACCATGTTTTGCTTCACAATTCTTACAATGTTGTTTATTGAAGTTAGTAGTTCCATTTGAAGGCAATAATTGACCTCCTTGCACCAAATTAGTAGCCCCATCTTTGTCCTTGCTTTGAATTCAACAACAATAGCTTTTGAAAAGCTAACTTGCAAAGCTACATTCTCCTAAAATTTCAATTTGTTTCACCTCACCATTCTCATGATGTCGTTTGTTTTCTAAAGTTGATAATTCTAATTTGAAGGCAACAACTAATCTCCTCACACCAAATTGACCGCCTCATCTTCATATGTGCTTCAAATTCAATGACCTCAACTTTTGGGAAAGCTAATTTGCAAAGCTAAGGTAGTGAGTTGTTGAAGTGACTCTTTAAGGGTTGGTTGCACTTTTTAATGTACTTAAGATGCACCAAATTTTTCCCTCATATATTTTAGTGAAAGAAAAACTTGAGTAGTATCTAAGGCAACTAGTTTCAGATTTTTTGAAACATGTCTAAATTACTTATGAATTTCTGAATACATTAGATGTAGGCACCTATTTTTTATTGTAGGCATTGGAAAAATGGCACACGCAAAGTCAAGAAATGAACCTAACTTAACTGAAAAGTAGCACTATAGCATGCATGAAGTTGATAAGACAATTCAAAAAGCGCCCCTATGCAATGAATATAACAAATACAACAGTGTAAGAAAGTCAATGTGGCATTACTTGGAACCGTCCCTACAAATTTTGCGAAATCATCCCACCATAGCTTTTATTCTATGCATTGGTGAAGTATAAAGCAAAATTTGATAAATCTGAAATTCCACTAACTTTATCAATAGTATTTTTTGACCAATATGTATCCAATTTAGAAATGCATATTGTCTATTCTATAACTTCTTGTAGGGACAATTCTAAAAAGACGGTTGCACTAATAGCCACCTCCTGTACATCCTTCCCAAAATTCAACTCGGTCCACTTCAACATTCTCTACATATTATTCACTAAAGTTGGTAGTTCTACTTGGAATATGTAGTTGACCTCCCTCCCTCATCTCTCTTAAAAAAAATTTCACTTATTTTTCTCACAAATAGTTGATCCTACTTGTCAAATTGTTCTAATATTGTTCCTTTTTTTAATTTCTAACAAATCATGCCTCCAAACAACTATAATTCTAAAACATTGTCAAAAACATCATGGATACACAAAAAAAAGAAAAAAAAGAGAGAGGGCTTCAAACCCTAATTTCTATATATCCAATCCAATTGACAATATAATGTTCAATCCTACTTTTGTCCTAAACTAATTTATTGTCAATACTCTAAATTATTGTAAAATATGCTAAATTAGTGTAAAATGCATTAATTTATTGTAAACGTGCTAATTTACTATAAAATCTCTAAATTAGTATAAAATGTGCTAAATTAGTGTATTCCCCCTAAAATACTATCAGACCACTAATTTAGTATATTTACTTCATTTTCGTGTCTCCCTTTATATTAGTGGTCTGATCTTTGTTCTAACTCTACTAACTAGTTGTTTTGTTAGAGTTTTGCATGAGATAGTTGTGGAAAATTTAGAAAGTTAATGTAAAAAATTAGAAAATGCAGTTAGGTGAAAATGAAGGAAAAATTATAGGAAAAAATGGGAGTTTTAAACAAAAAAGACTTTAAACAAGATTTAGTAATGTAACCGAATTAGGCAAACGATAAAACAATGAGAAAATGAAAATAAAAATAGTACAAGTAAGAAATGACATTAGGGATAAATTAGAACCCCCCCAAAGCAACAAATATGAAAAAACACAAAACAAGGAAAGAAATAACAAATAGAAAACCAAAATAATTGGTAAAAATTTAAATGTCACCATAAACTCTAAATGAATAATAGTTTGATACTTCCATGTGGAATATATATTTGTTAGAAACTCAAAACAGAAAAATTAGTAAGATATTTTTTCCATACAATTAATTTCTTTTTAAATCCCATGAATTTTGGCATCTATTGTAAAATGATTTCCTGACAATCCTGCCCCGTTACAACTACTCCGTATTACAGAAGGTGACATTAAAGAGGTCTGGGTATAACTGAGAAAGACGCAGCTGAACGTAAAAGACGAAACCGCCATGCCTTTCGTTTCGACTGCGAGAAGCTCCGTCCTCGTGAATGGCGAGAGGGGCATACAGTCAGTGGATGGACTTGTGGTGGAGTCACTTTTCTTCTGCGATTTCAGGGTTTATCGAGGGCGCAAATTTGAGGGATAGCTGTGCACGTTGCAGAATCAGATAGAATACTACTTTGTCCCGTTTTTTTTCTGAAATTGGTTGCAATTTGATTTGCGGCGATGGTGTCTTTGAATCTGGTTCCAAAGCCTCATGGCACTGCCGAGGACGCTGCGCGGAGGCGAGCGTGTCTGGACAGTATTGGAGCTGTTTTGGAAAGGGTGTTGGGCTCCGAAGCTCGGATGTGGCTCATCACCACCCTGTGTTCCTTAGAGTTTGGGGGTAGGGGCAGGCAAGTCCTGGTGGATTGCTTTTTGGATCTGCTTCAGAATTCCATGCGGGAAAGTGCTCAACGTCGTGGACAGAGGGGACACGGTGGGAAGCTGTACTTCTAAACTCCAATTTATGTATATTTTCAAGGATTTGCTTATTCTGTGTTTAATGTAATGTCTGCATTTCTTACTTAGAAGCACCACTTGCAATCCGTTCAATGTGGCATATCTGCTTGTCGGCCTCTTATTTGTCTCTGAAATCGTTACGTCTTCTGTCTCACAGGCCCTATGGAGCTTGAACTCACTAGAATGATTATCGAAACCGGGCCTCGATCTGCAAAGAAGCTGATTGCATACGATTTCGACATGTTTCGCAGGCTTTTTTCAGGTTTTTGATGATTTCAATATATTCATTTTTAAATTTAAAAGAATTGGAAAATTTCAGACTGCATTTTGAAAGAAATGCTTACAATGAGTGCAGGACTCAACTTTTTACCTTCCAGTTAGGGTTTAGTGATGGCAGCTTAGATTTTCACGCGATTGTGTTCCTTACAGGCCATCCAAACAGGATTCGGGACTTCTTCGATCACTTTGCGGGTGTGGGGCAAACTGAGCATCTACTCGGAGCCCGTGCACTTGCAAATTTCGCGTTTAGAAACCGTGACCTATATTGGCACCGTCTCGTATGGCATGGAACACATGCGCATTCTCCGGCAACTGTGGCCGCAAAGCCACATTACTTCATGGAGCTCGATGTGGTGAACACTGTCCAGAACTTTCTGGAATCTGTACCGGAGTTTTGGGAGTCGCAAGAGTTCAGACAGACCTTGGAGGGTGGGGTCTTGTGGGATACTAATAAAGCGTTTTTTTCAGAGTACCTTGCCGATTTGTTGGCTATGGAACTGGATAGTTATACGTACGAAGCGGAGTATACGTGGACGACAGTGCATGCTTTTATGAGCAGCATGCGATCCTCAACATTGTGTCGGCATCTTCTACATCTTGCTAGCGACGAGACTCTATTGAAGTTCGTAAATGCTTTGGGTTCACAGTTAGCGGTTTGGAAGGACCCGCATACTAGAAAGGCGGCCAGAAAGATCAACTGGATGGGGGTGATGGTTTATGCTGCTGTGCAATGGGAAAGCTTGATGGAACCTACATTTTGTAATGCATGCATTGAAAATGGGCGAAAGATCTCACGCATATTACAGGAGGACGAACACGAAGAAGACGCCAATACTCTGAAACAGCTCTTGAATGACGGCTCTGGAGACGACGAGGGCAGAGGACATTGGGCACTGAGGGATGAAATTGCAATGATGGACAGACCAACTGCTTGCCGATACCTAGCCTTGGAGGCTTGGGTGCTATTTTATCAGTTGTCGTCAGAGTCTGCGGGGGCTATTTTCTATGACGCTTTGCTGGAAGAGAGTGGTATTGCCCATCACCGAAGTTGTTCTTTCACAAAAGAAAAGGTATCTGCGAGAGACAAGAAGAGGAGGAAGAGCAGTAGTAAACGTTCGAGGAAGAAAAAGCACAGAAGACGTGAATCAAGTGACGCAGAAGATAGTGACGACGAATTTACAGTGTTGCCGATGCAGGAACAGGGTTGGCTGCTTTCCATCGACGAGTTCAAGTCAACATGGACAAAGGTTTGCGATCTGTAGCGTTTCTACTATTGACTTGTGGAATGAATATCGATGTTGAATTTCTCTAGATGCATATCAATTTCTCTAGTACTTTTTGAGCAAAGACGTCAGAGTATTATATTGGACCACTCTTGCTTGATGTTTTCCTCCAGTCAAAGCTCTTTCATATTACCTTCAATTCAATGCTGAAATTGGATGAAGTTTTAGTTTTATTAGTTTTGGGGGGCTTGATTGTTTCAACAGGCAGATCTTCCTGAGGCGTTGACAGCGATCGCAGTGCGAGCATGGTTGGATTGGGCGAGTGAAAAATGGCTATGATTGCAACTCCAATACATCCTCAAAACATATTACCTCTCGGAACAGTGCATATCACATGCTTTGTGTTCCTGACGCAATTGGGATCTGGCCTTTTCTTGGTTACTGGTAAGCTGGTGATCACCCTTCTCAGGTGTTTGGTCCATCTCTTTGTTCTAGTACAGAAGCTGTTCTGGTGTAATTTAGTGAGTTCAATTAGTTGTCTAGTTTTGGTTCTTTTGAAAGCCAACCTTGTCTTTCCATTACATAAATGTCACGCTATTCGGGCAGTGCTAGGGCCACTCACCTCTTTCCACTCAGCATTTGGAGGGGTTCTGCTTTTGGAGTTTTCAGTTTCATCTGCATGGTTACTGACGCTGATCCATGACACAGGGTGATCGGTTGATTATCGTACTCTCCCTCAGCAAAATCCTAGCCGGAATACCTCAGGCAAATGGCCTTGCAAAAAATCCTGCGAATCTTGAAATCAGTCCTAAGATACGTCCTGAAATAGTCTCCCACACAACCCAACCACCTGAAAAAGGTGAGTTGTCTGTTTCATTTGAAGCCTACAATCATGTAGACACTGAGTTATTGTAAGTAGATACTGGACCACCAGCGCAATGCATATATGATCTCGATGAGAAACTGTTCAATCTCTTTTTAAGGAATGCGCTTAAGAATCACCTGTAGACATAATAGAATGACAATTGAGGCACAGTAGAGCGCTAGTTACCGGCTCCAAATCATGGAAATCACTGTTCATATCAGAAAGAGCAACATGTGCTTTGATTTGCACCGGAAACATTATATTTTCACTGCTTTTCAAGTGAAAGTAATTGTAATGGATTTCAACGGATTCCTCCCGTTTACGATGCATGTTTGGGGTCGATCAGTGTGTGGCATTGTTGCGATCGTATTGGGAAGAGCGCTCTCTGTTGACATCTGGGCGGTTTCGGTTCTGACTTCTCGTCGGGAGACTGCGCACCAGTGGTCTAGTGGTAGAATAGTACCCTGCCACGGTACAGACCCGGGTTCAATTCCCGGCTGGTGCAGGAATCCCTTTTTCTTCAATCTTTCACCTTTTGTATTTTGCCATTTATGTCTCTTTGCTGAGATTTTCTCTTTGGTCTCAGTGGACAGCCAGAATACTATTCGGTGCATTATGTTTTCATGACCTCGTGTGTATGCTGCATTTAGTGCCCTGGAGGCAAGCAAACATTTCGTGTGTATGCCGCCTTTGACTCTTCATTCCTACATATTTGCCAGTAGATTGCAGAGACTTTCATACTGGTTGGTTTAAACTGGAGCTGTGGTCGTGAAGGTATGAGAAGTTGTAATTGTTGTATTAAAGTGACTCCAATGCGATTCTCATAAGAACTCGTGGGAATTAAGAACTTGGTTTATTGTGCACATGATTAATTGATGTTACTTGTTTCTCACGCACCGGGATTCGCATGTGTGTTGATGTGGGGCAAGTCAGTAGTAAAATAATTGGACAGCAGGGTTTGAAGAATGTTGATGTAAACTTGCCAAATCCTTTTTTCGAGGGTCTGACAATTTGGTAAATGGCAACCAAGCTCAGCGCATCTAGTGGTGAGCATGTTATAGTGTACTTGTGAGTCTGGCGATTAAAAGCAGATACCAGTGAACTTGTCGTAGTGAGATTGCCTTGTGATTCTTGGCCATTGCAAAATCATTGAGTTGGTTGGTCCAGAGCCGAATGCAAAGTCCTGACCCTTTACCCCAAGAAGAATCTGAAAAAGAGGGAATGGTATCTCGTCTGTTGATTGTCCTTGGAGCAACTATGGTTGTGTGACTTGGTTAATAATGCAGTCGCGGTTCTAAATGGTAATTCTGAGATCTTGTAAGCTTGAAGCTGTGTGGTGGCTATGCCAGAGATCTAAGAAACGATTATTAGTTTTCTAAAGCTTGGCAATTGATGTAATTGCGAAGAATTTTGCAGTGATTTTGTACAAAAGATGACCTTAATAAGCATGCAGAAGTCAAGTTAGGTCTTTGCACGTATGTGATTTCAAAGGTAGCAACTGAGTTCAGTGTCTATTGGAGACTCTTTAGGATACCTACTGTGCTCACTTGCAGATATTGAAAGACATCATATGTATTCCACTCTCCAAAGGTAACGTTCAAAACATCTTGATTTTGTCCTCAAGGTGCTTTGGTTTTGATCCTTGTTGCCATCTCATGGCCGGTTCTCATGTCACGATCATAGTGAGACTTGGTGGCATGCTCACTGCTAATCGAGATGTTTTTGCTGGTTTAAATAGCCGTAGTGTTGCCAGCCCTTCCGTGGCACAATCTTGAAATTGGTGAGTTGTACTCGAGCATTCTTGTCCATATCATAAAAAAAATGTAGCTCTTCGAGGTTGAAAGAGATATTGTGATTTCACATTGTCTAAACAAGCATGTTTGCTAGAATTGGATGCTGGGTGGGAGGCACTAGGTTAACAACTCATCATGGTTTTATCAATGCAAGCCACAATCATTCGTAATTGATCGCAATTGCATTGAGCTGAACTTCAGAGAACGAATAATATGAGGTGTGCGCATTTGCCTAAAGCTAGAGGCTCTCGGTCTAGTTTGTTTTGAATGTTCATCGGCAAGCACTATAGAGGCTCAGAGGCACCACTCTTCTTCAATTTTAACTCTGAAATATGGAACCCTAAACCCTCGCCTAAATCCCAAACCCTAAATCTGTTCTTTCTAGTTCCTTCTTGCAAGCAAGCAATAGCCATCGGTCCGTATCTTAGGATTGCTCAAGTGCACAGTCTCAACTTAAATTTAGGCTTGATATGTTTGGTCTCTCAAGTGTGAGTGACGCGAACGGAAGTGGACGACATTGCACAGTAGAAGTGTATTATAAGGATTTGAGTTTCGCAATTTTTGTGCCTCACATGTGCCTCACATAGGGTGAGAGACATGACAAGATCATTACAGTTTTTCGCTCTTGGTGGCTAACGATCCGCAGTACCACCACTTCAAAGGATATAAGTGAACTTCATCACCGGAATTGGTGGATTTCCATCAATTGTTTTGAAGACCGATAGTGCAAGAGTAACCAGGAATCGCGCTTCAACCGCAGATGTGTACTGTATGAAGACTCTTCATGAGGTTGATCATGCAATTTCCCTACTTCGCAGGGTCATAAGTCGAGGTTACCTATGACAAGAAGGTTTTACGGCAAGGAAGCTAAGTGTTGATCCATGGATATAACTTAGTATGGAGACTGCGAAGTAGCAGTAACAAAAGCTACCATGGCGATGCCAGAGATTTGTGCCAATTGTGGTATGCCCTCTCAGAAACAAGAGGAAAGCATACCCATCACCATCCTCTTCTCCAAAGCGAGCAAGCAAGTGGTGTGTGTGGAGACGGGCAAAGAGTTTGTGGATATGCTCATGGGCTTCCTTACCATCCCCGTTAGCTGCATGGTGAGGGTGTTGAACGAAGCCGCCATGATTCACAGACCAGACGAGTTGAAAGTGCCGCCAGTGATTCCTGCAAGCGTCCCTTACAGCCCAGGCCCCAAGAAGTCCGACCCTCATTTTGCATTGACCGCCATAGCCAATGTTTTTGAGAGTGTAGCACGATTAGAGGATGATAAGATGGCCGTCGACAAGAGTACTCTATTGCAAGCCAAGCCCACGTTTCCTTTTGGCGCTGGGAAGCTTTTGAAAACGAGAGGCGCTCCAAAGGAAGGTGAGGAAATGGTACATCCTGACTCCGGATTCTTTTCATGTGGAGCGGCTTGTAATTTTTCCACGGCGGTTGCAGCCACCAAGTGCCCTAAACACAAGAAGCCTATGACTATTCCAATCAAAATGGTGGAAGACGCACCCGTGAACCCTGATGATGAGAAGGCTGTTGCAGTTGCAGCTGCTGCACAGGTGGGTCTCTCTACTAGTTTTGTAGTGGTATTGCGATGACTGTCAAAAATCTATTAGCATTGGTTTGCAACTACTGTAACACTATGCAATGGATAATTTGCAACTATTTGAGATTACTAAAGTTTTTGACACAGTTAGGCCATAGATATGCATTAGTTCCGTGCCCAAGACTTTTGCAACAAGTTTGCAGCACTTTTGCAAATGGTTTGTGATAGACCATAAGTTTTTAACGAAGTAAGGAACTACTACAAAACCATTGCAAAAAATTGATGATGTGTTGCAACTGCTACTTCCTGTTGTAGTGGACTGATGTTGTAATCTTTACCTTCAGAGTCATCGATAAAGTGACATCCATTTTTGCCAACACTCCTTCCATCAATTTGTGAACAGATGAGACTGACATGAGGGTGCCCATACTTTCGTTTTTCTTCATTTGAAGCTGCTTGTTTTTTCCAACTTTTGTGGTGCAGAAAGCAGGTGGTTATGTAAAGCTAGACACAAAGTTCATGGTTACCAACCAACTCGAGATTCTCCCCAGTTCATCCATGAAGGCACTCATTGCTTTGGAAATGATTCGATCTGAACGTGTTGGAGATTTGGACACCATGGAGGTGAATGTTGTTGCTCAAGAGGTAATTCAATAGACTAAACTACTCAGTGCTTCAAACAATTGCCTTTTAAACTTTTGGAATGCACAACTGCCTGGCTACAACAGGGTCTCATTTGAGTTAAGCCACAACTTTCGTGGTTGATGAATAGGTTTTGCAGCTGCTGAAAGCATCCCTGTTATCCCTGAATGTATTGAACGACGTATTTGGCAAGTACTGCTCAGATGCGAAGCGTACTAGTGAGTTCATTCTGCCAAGGTCTCTTTAATTTTTGAGCCTTGTTTTACATCAAAGTAGAATAATAGAACAACTTCTTTAGAATTTTGGAATGAAATCCTTTAGGTACAAGAATATGCAAGTTTAGGAGCTACCGGTAATAGTTTTCAATAGAAAGACCTCGTGCTTATCCCTTCATCTGGATGAGCTCTTTATCAAAGTAATTGTGAGACCTGGAACTTTTGTTAATGCTCGACTTGTGGCCATCGTTGCAGTGCCTATTCTCAATGGCAAGCCTTTCTTCTCTCAGTGTGGCGATAAACCTTGTTGCCAATGCTCGGAAAGTGGGGGAGTGCCGCTTCACCCTGCTGGCAGGTATAGTCAGTAGTTTTCTTAGAACACATTACACGACAAGCCCTTCCGTTGTCTTCTTGTGTACTTCTTTGCAGTTACTCATCCAACTTATGTTTGTTTGCAGTTCCTAGCTCACCAAGACGATTTTCCAACAAGTCATTAGAAACATTTGACTAATTGTTTTGTTTCAAAGAGAGGCAGTCAATTTAGAGACAAGCTTCACGATTGTGCAACGAGTCATCAAATGAGCAGTTATGGAATCAACAATACTATCGGCTTCTACCAAAACCGAGAATTTCAGGCAAAGCGTCCGTTTGGTAAAGACGTATTGGCGAAAGAGTTCCTTCAAAGAATTGTAGCATGTGATCAGTCTAATGGCACTGGAAAATGGGATGTCTCATTGTTGATGCTTCCAAATTTACAGACCAAGTGTTGAAGCTGCTATCTTTAACGAAACCAAGGGAGTTTAAGATTCTGAATTGTGGCTGTATTGTGCAGTACATGACAGTCTTTTCATCTTTCTTGATACGTCAAATGAAGTATTTTTGTATAAGATTGAGGTTGTATCAAATACAACGTTGGTAAATGCTTTCAACCGCTCATTCATTTGTTCAATGCTTTCAACCACTCGTTCATTTGTTTAGTTTGAGATTTGTTCTATAGAACGGATGGAAAATAGCCAACCCTTACTTGGATGATCCAGGGGATGCACTTTAGGATTCGAAGGCTTTCAAGAATTTTCCTTGTCTTCAAGTGGCAGTAACTACTCTTTTGATTGTAATATCCAATGCTTCAAAGATAGTGTGGAACGAGATTTGACATCACATTCCAAAACCTGTTCTTTTATTGTTGTCCCTCGCATTGAACATGATTACTATTGCTAACACCCATATTTTAGTTGATTCGTGAATGCATAGAACCACTGCATGCATACTAGTTTTATGTAGAAGGTAAGATCTCAAGACTTGCCAAAAACAAAATTACCTTGTAGCACTTGAGTTTGGAGCACAGCTTCACAAATCTTGAGCAAGCACTGGCTCGTCCTCTTGTTAATCACTGCATAATATGCTAATCATCGCTTAGCATATTATGCAGTGATTCACAAGAGGACGAGCCAATGCTTGCTCAAGCAAGCTGGAATTGACAACAATCGCTTCAATACAGTGCCATTACCCAAGTGAAGGAGAGATGGGAAACGAGTTTAACGATGAACACTCGGAATCCACATCCAATCTGCCGTGTGGGCATCTTCATGCATCATTGGCAGCGTACACCGGGGAATGCACCACATTCCACGAAGTCTGAAACCCTCTATTGCAGGCATACCCTAACAAGCATTGCAAGTCTTCATCATAGAATGATAAATTCTGAAACTCACTACTGGGCACCATGTGAAAGACGAATTGTTCAAGAGGAAGACGAGTTCCTCTTCAGTTCCGACACGAATGTCGAGGCTGTCAAAAATGATCATATTCTCAACCTTCAGCTTTTGCAGCAACACCAGGGATTTAGAACAGGGGAAGATCTCAAGGTTGACATTAATGATGAACTTGTTGTCAGGCTTGACGAAACCATCAGCAGCGGAGCTCTGTGACCGTGTCATGGCCATCAATCAACGCACATTGCGTCGTCATCATCACAGAAACTAAAATACACTCTAGAAACATAACCCTCTGATCGTGAACAAGGGGCAAGAATTTCCACAATTTCTGCTCTCACGATGACTCCCTTATTTTTTTTTTGTCATAGTTCCAAACTGGGCGTGTTTGTACAGAAGGTAGTTTCTGCTTTCCTATGAACAAGCCTGGTTATAACTCAAAACCTGAACCTTCAATTTCATAACATGCTTCTTTCTCGCGAACTTAGTAATAGTTCCAATACAAAAATATAACATTAAAAAGAGACAAGGGCTCATGAGGGTTTGGAATTATGTTAACTTTGGAGGAGAGTTAAAGTCAAATATACTTACGTTATACTTACGTCATCACTCCGTCACTCGGTATGTACAAAATCCTGTGTATCTCTCCTCCAAATTTGAATGAACTAGTACATATGAGAATGGATTAAGAATGCTGAAGCAACTGCTGGAGACAAAAGAGCAAGGGGGGGACGCCAGTGCAAATGTAATAAAACTCGGAAGCTGGTTCCACTTCAGGATTCTCCGTGTTGACGTACTTCAACGATAGACCCCAGTTGGACGGCTTTGGGTCCATCAGCAACTGTTTGTCTGCAAAAATCTTGTCTTCAGCTTCCAGCCTGGGGATGTTCTCGAAAACGTTGATGATGTTGCCAACAGTTTTGGGAGTAACCAAAGCACCTACCGCACCACATGTGACCTAAACAGGAGTAAAGTCCATCTCAAACATCGAGACATTAGTTGCCATGGATACAGCACTTTGCTCCGCTAGCCCGTACAAGACTCAAATCGACTCCGCGTAATATTCAGCAGTTTTGAGAAGGACATTTGGAAGCCTTCCTCTGTGAAATCTTGACCAACACATCCAATGTCCTTCACTGATTCTGGTGACATAAATTCGTCCTCATCTGGATTCTAGTATTTCCACAATACGTCCCTTGGGGTTTAATTTTTCAGTATTGATCTCACATTCTCCCTCCTGATTAGTCATGTGATTCTTATAACCTATATTTATACAAATGCTGCAAAGGTGAAAGATTAAGATTGGTACAAGAATGCTCACTTTCAGATAAGAGTTCGAGGATGGATCCAAGGGGCAGAGTAAGGAACCCCATTACAAGATCCACGAAATCCTTGCCAGCTTCCAGAAACAAGACCTGCCTGTTAACTCGGTGATACATGATTGTCACTGGAATGCCCTTTGGGACACTCTCACTCAAGTGCATTCTCTTCAATGTCGAAACCATGTCATTTCCAATGACCCCAGTAACCAATCGTAACACTCGGATCAGACGGTGGCATGTCTTGAGCACACATGATGGCTCCACACATCTTCGGCATATCAAACCCTAAACCCTAAACCCTAAACCAGCTTGCCTTGATAACACAACAACTTGAGGACCGGATTATTCCAAAAGTAACAGCTACGGTAATGCCATAAGCTTCTCATTACATGGTCGTTCTTATAATCAAGCAAGTTGGAAAGATGACTACACCCTTCTTTGCAACTTATGATCGTTCAATCTTGAACCAAAATACACATAAAAGGTTCAGAGATTGATTTATGCAGAATTTGTAAGAGAGACAGGCTATAAAAGTGAAGGTTAAAAGTTAAAGGTCACAGAGCACATCACATCCAAGGATGCCAACAATCACAAAGAGCCTTGTTATGAGAAATGACGTGCCAAGGCACACTAGTGTTATGTTACTTCCATAACCACAAGGTCCAATCGACTATGCTCAAAAGGTCACCATAACAATAAAGGAGATGATATGACATACAACCCTGCTCTCCATATCTAATGTCTTGGTCGCCATCGCTACAGAATGTAATCCACTGAGGTTATGTTTTGATATTTTAAACAGAATTGATTAAGAGTCTCCATTTGATTGATGAACAAAACTTTCCTACCCCATCAGGAGATCTGCCGATATTTACAGAGGTGCAAACGTGCAAACCCCTCATTCCCCGCAATCTCGGCAATCAACAGCAGGGCCAAATTCATAACCTCTAATTCAGTTACCACCTTAACACATTACCTCTAATATATTTGAGGTTGCTACTGTATAATATATGTGGCCAGTCCTACAATGACACCGACAATGACACCGGCATGAACATTTTCCAGCAACGAAAATCCATAGCAAATACCTTAACATGCACTGCTGTTTAAAAGTCACCAAAACTTACAGCTATTATTGTCCCCATTCTGAATGCATACATGTGACAGCCAGCAAGGAGAAGATGCATCACCATGAACACAAAGTAGAAAGTTTGGTACGCCACTATAGTCCAAAAGACTACACTCAGATGAGATCACCCATGCTCCATTTGTATCAACTGAAGGACCAAAAAAGTGATATGTCAAGGTATGCAGCTTTAAAAAGCTGGCATGGGAAAAAACAATGTCCCTAAAGGTATTTAAAGAAAAATAAAATAAAATCATGAAGCTTTCAGCATCTATTTGACACGCAACTCTGTGAGCTATCTGGGTTTCAAAAGAGTAGCCCATCTGTTCTGTGGACCACAGCTCCTCTTCAAACAATTTATGGCACTAGCGGGAGTGGATCATTTGGGGTTTCTCAAGACAATGATAACCGAATCCCCTCGCAGAAACATCTTGCTGATGAAGCGGTCCTTGTTCACAGGCTTTGCCTTCTTCCTGCCCTTACCAGTCTTCGGCACCTGATGACACATCGCCAGAAAACAATGTCAATATGAAAATATTGGTTATTGCTGTTGCTACAAGCTTGCATTCAATTAGATTCTTCTCTGTAGCAGAAAGGCCTCTAAAAGAGCCCTTGGCAAGGTGTCATCAAATACCTCTGTCCACATCTCCTTCACGTTTTCGAGGACCATATTACAGTGCCGATCAAACGCCTTCACTCGCCCTAGTAACTTCTTGTTATTTCTGCAATTGATAAGTACCTGTTCCATACAAGCAGTCACAGTTCTTGTAAGGCTTACGAAACCCCTAAATTACAACAGTAACTGATGGTGTGAACAATACCATTGATCTTCGTTTTTTATAAGTGCTCTACGCTTCAGATTGGACTTCGTGGCCTTCAATATACTACTGAACGCCTGGTCTGCATGTTGGGCTGTTCTATAATACTGTTCTGAAAAGGCTACATTATAAGGTTTACGTTGACAATCACATTTAATATTTGGATAGAAGCTTACTGGGATTTGTTTCTGGAATATATTCCCGTCTAAATTTCATCACCTACAGTGTGCAGGGTTTCTTCCTCCAGGTCCTCTATGATACAAACTAGCCAGCCTTCCCACTGTTGAAGCGATTGCTATAAACAGAAAAATAAACGGAATTCAGAATCTTTTGTAAACCTTCATCAGGGTAAAGACAAGACACAAACCTGAGTGTTGTTCTTCACAGACATCGTAAGCACAGAGAGGGGACCAGTGGAGAACTCCTCCTCCTCCGTCTTCTCCTGTAAAACCAAATCAATATGATCAAATCATAACACATGAGAACAACGCAACAGTGATATCACGAGAGCATCCTACGAGGCAAAGGCCATCAAAGTCGTTCACAAGAAAACTGATGTCTGAAAAGAAAAAATACAGTGAGAAATTGACTTACAGTATCCTCCTCCATCGGTCTGGCGCTGCAATCAACAATCCCAGCACACCCCGAAACCAACCGTTAATTTACAACAATCGATCAGCTTTCCCCCACCCTGAAGATTCAGAAACCTCACTCAGAAACCCTAAACCCCTGAGAACCCCCCATTCTGGTCAGGATGAACCACCACCTCCATCCCTAACAAAATGATAATAAAACATTATCACGCAGAAATAGGTTTAGTCCTGCAAAGCCTCACTCATCAACCCACCACCAGAACCGCAATGCAAGGGAATAAAAAACTTCAAAACAATGGTGCGGTGCAAGGGTGATGCAACGCACCTCATGACGACGAACTTGATCTACCGAAGTGCTTCAGAGGCTTGATTGCAAGTGCAAAACGTAACCAAAACGGCAGCAGGACTGGAGCGACAAAGCAGAACTACGAAGACTGCGAAGAAGTTGAAGAGACTGTCGTCAGCAGTCATACCAGCAAAACAGACCTTAACCCCCGTTCTCATTGAGCAAGACCCCTTTCTGCCAAATAAGATGTAGAGGACTGTCCAGCTCATCAAAATTTGACGCCAGATCAGCGTTGGCCGAGCCCCCAAATTGCAGTCCCCCCCGTCCGTCCCCCCGCGATTTCGTGTTGGGTGAGGGGAATCTGGAAAGGGACCGGGGTTGCGCGAGCAATTCCTGGCCTCCAATGAGATGGCGTCTCTCTAGATAGGAGAAGCTGGAGTCGGAGCCAATGCGCACAGCAGTCACTTCCGTCCGCTTATCTTCGTCTCTCCATCTCCTCAAAGCCGTCGGCCACCACACTTCCACTCCACCCCCTCCCTCTTCCTCCTTCACCCCAGACCCACCCCGACTACCTCGCAGCAACCTAGATCGATCGGACCCCCGGGAGCTTCTGCTCGCTCCGTCGTTGCAGCTATGGCGTCCGCTGTGTGCGCTTCCTCCAGCGTTGCCTCCATTGCTGCCCCCTCCACCAGGTACGCACTCTTGGATTGTCCGAGTTCGCGTGGAATTGGGTTGTGGTGCAATGTCTCCGTTTGATCGGACAATGAGAGGTTCTGGGGAATGTCTGTCTGTGAGGAGGAGTCTTGGTTGTTGGAGAGGATGTAGTACGGGTGTTTGGGGCTTGGTGTCCGAGCGGATGGACTGTTGGAAGGGGAATTGGAGGGAGGGAATGGGAGTTGGAGTATGGTTCCCTGAAATTAGTGGTCGTTTTGGTGGTGAGCAGTAAGGTGGTGAGCAATGTGGGGTCTGTTAAGAATGCGTTCTTGTCTGGACGGGCACTGCGCGTGACCAAGATCGCGGCGTCGGTCAAGGGGGACACCACCATTTCCGCTGTGGCTGCTCCTCCTGCTCCTCCTCCGAACGAGAGGCCGCTGTGGTTTCCCGGGAGCACGGCCCCGGAGTGGCTCGATGGCAGGTACGAGTGTGCTCTGGAAAAATAAGTTTAATTGCCGTTTTAGAGAGGACGAAACTCGTCCCAATGCTTCATGATCTTGAAGTTGACGTTTGCTGACAAGTCTTGTTTTTTCTTGGAATGCAGTCTGCCAGCTGACTTCGGATTCGACCCCCTTGGCTTAAGTATGGACCTTTCTTACATGGTTTTATTGCAATTATGTCTGACATTTTTTAGGTCTATGATCTTATAATTGGTTTGGTTCTTTTACATTTCGGCAGAGAAGAATCTTTTCAAATTGTGACTTATATTTGCAGGCTCCGATCCCGACCTACTGAAGTGGTTCGTTCAAGCCGAGCTTGTGAACGGCCGATGGGCCATGCTTGGCTCTGCTGGCATCTTCATTCCCGAGTTTCTCACCAAGCAGGGCATCCTCAACACCCCATCGTGGACCGTTGCTGGTGAAAAGGAGTACTTCGCCGACAGTCCGACCCTGTTAGCGATTGAGCTAATCCTCTTCGCGTGGGTTGAGGGCAGGAGATGGGCTGACATCCTGAACCCCGGCTCTGTGAACGTCGATCCCGTCTTCCCCAACAACAAGCTCACGGGAACCGATGTCGGTTACCCCGGTGGTCTGTGGTTTGACCCCTTGGGCTGGGGCAAGAGCGACAACCCTGAAAAGCTCAAGGAATTGAGGACCAAGGAAATCAAGAACGGGAGACTCGCCATGCTCTCCTTCCTGGGCGCGGTCGTCCAAGCCAACTACACTCACACCGGTCCCATGGAGAATTTGTATGCGCATCTTGCTGATCCCGGCCACAACAACATTTTTGCTCTCACCGACGTAAGTGATGCCTCTCCATGTCTTCTTAATTTATCTGTTGATGGTCTGTTTGGGTATCGGATTCCTGAATCTCCTCGTCTGTTGATGTCGACTGAGACAGGATGTCATGATACTGCATGGACGAAGTTTGATTTAATGTTGTGATTTAAGTTTGATTTAATGTGACTAAATTTTATGTTGGTGTGCATTCTGGATTTGTTGATGTTTGCTAAATCTCTTCTTCTGTTGTGTTGTAATGCAGTTCGTCGGAAAGTAGAGCTGGATTGGAGGAAGGCGGTGCTTGTAGGACTGGGTTTTGGATTGCTGGTAGTTCTGTACTGTTCAATTCGATCATTAGTAAAATGTGCATGCTATTTCAATGACTCTCTATATGCCTACTGGTAATGATTTGAGGTTGTTTTCAACACTTTCTAAGCACGAACTCCATATTTTTACGATTATCAACATCTGGTGGAGCTCGCAAGAAGAATCCGCAATATAGTTTATTCGACTTGCATCGCAGGTCTCAAGAGAGTGGATAAACTCCAAGGATGTATTTTTTTTATGGTTGGCGTACATAAAGAATCTGTTCATCTCCGACTCTATCAATTCCGAAGAGTTCGGATGCAAGCTTATTAACTGAATCAATTGTCAAAAAAACAATAAGTTTCTTGTTGTCTTAACATCTCTAGAATAGGTACTTGCCTCCTATTCTGCATTCGTCGCACTTGTGCTCGACTGCCAATGCTCTTACTTTTCTGAAAAGTTGAGCTGAGCCAAGAACGTTCTATGTAGTTGGAGTGAAACATTTAAAATTCCATTGACATTACTGTATCTTCAAGTCTCTGGTTCGCATTCTGCTCGAGCAAAGGAGGAAGTTCAGGCACAATGTTATCACTTATCACGTGATATGACGCAATTATTGTTATTACTGATGTAAGAATCTTGGTATAAATACAGCCATGCAATCAGGTGCAAGCAATCCTGCAAACAAATTTGTGCAAGTCCTCAGTTCCTCTCAAATCTTTCAAACTGAGATATCTGTATACGACCCAAGTGTCCCAACTCCAGTTATCATATTTGATTTACCTTTGGACTTGTTACAAGTCATCAGTGTATGTAACCCCTGAAGTTTTTTTGATGAGATTCAAAATACTCCTTTCATTTGAAGCAGGGCTAAAATCTTCATCATTTTGTATTCTATTATGTATCCAAACCACATGATCTTTTTTGTTAAGGACCAAACAATCAAATTTCAAACAATGGATGGACATAAACACATCCTGAGTACACAAAAATGTTTTTTTTTTTTCATCCATCAATGTTTAGGAAGATTCATGTGTTAGTTCTCTCAACACTTCTAGATGACAGATTCTAAAGACTTTGTTTTCCAAATATTTTGTAATTCAAAGGGTACTAATAGGTCTACCTTCAAAAAGTAACCATTTTAGTCCAAAAAATGACCCTTCAAAAATGACTTGAATAAAAATTTAAAAAATATTAAAATTTAAACTAAAAAATATTTTAAAAAAATATTAATTAATTAATTAATTAATTTAATATATATATATATATAAATCTTCAGAAATCACTAAGATTAGAACCTAAAATTTTGAACTTAAAAGGAAGAATACTCTTGTGAAAATCACAAATATTCAATCTACAACTGATTTTTGAAGGAATTTCTAATTTTTGGCTTCAAATTCTATTGAAAAATATTAGTTTTGTACTAATTGATTTTATGATACGGATATGATCTATAGATCTTCACAATTTTGTAAATTTGAACCAGGGCTTTTTTTTTGGACCTGTGTCCCCTGTGTTGGCTTCACTACAGAGGCTAGTTTGGGGAGGGATGAAACCAAAGAAGTTAGATTTCTGACAATTTGGCGAAATTTTGCCAAAAAAAAAGCCCTGATTTGGACTACTTTTGGGTCCTTACAAAGTTAACTTGTTCAAGTATAATTTCATTTTTCTCATAAAGGATATAAAAATATTATTTTGCAACACATCTTTATATATATATATTGTAAATTAGTATTACATGCACAAGCTAGATAAATTTATCAATTGATTATCTTTAATAGTATAAAATGAACTTAGACTAAAAAAGAGATGTGGTCAAGGATGTGGTTTTCTTAAACAATTTCTAAAAAAAAGCAATTTTGATCATGTACTTTGTTTTGCTACTTTTATCTCTCTATTTTTTCCATATCATGTTTTCACTCTTATCTTCCTCTCTTAGCTCTTCTCATCTCCCAATAGAATTTCAACATCTAAAGTTGTAAATATATCAATGTTTTTTTACATTAGGACCATTAGTAAAAATCATGCCCCATTTATAGTAAGTTTCATTTATTACAATAAAATACTAAAAAAATTCAAAAAAAAATTCAAAATATATATTTGCAATTATTAAAGTGCAACTACTTTGACAAACATTATTTTCTTGTAAAACCATTGTATAGCAATGGTTTACCAACATTTTAATAGTAAAATTTCATTTCAATCATAAAAATGCATTTCAATAAAAGAAATTGCATTCATAGTTGTAAAACCAAGAGTTATAAAACAATATTTCTAGCAAAAAAGAGCATTAAAGAATGACAAAAATGCACAAATTGTCTTTGTTGGGAATTGGAATGATTTAGTCACCCTAAACATACGGTGAGACAACTTTCTAAGATTTTCTTGGTGTAAATTGGGTTTGACCATGAAACCTTATCCATTTATGACATGTGGGATAGTCTATGTCATTTTTCTCATCTTTTTTATGTCTTTGATTAATTGTCAATTTTGAGGCTTTAAGTGAAATGAACTTTGACCAACCCTTCTTTTTCTTTTCCAATTACAATGCACTGAATGTTTTGCCCACAATCCTAAATTACTAGTATAAAGATTCCTAAAATCCCAATTTAATCCTTAGGTCCTAAAAACTATTTTCTAAGAGATATTAGTTTGCATCTAAGTTTTTTATATACCTCAAGGCAATCACCTCTTTTTATATTTGGTCTATGGTACACTTGCATCAATTAAGTATTTAAAAGAGGGCTATATATAATTAGTATATTCATAGCATATTCAAAGATATTTTGAAGATGTTATATGAATATTTTCAAAATTAGTTTATAGAACTCTATTTTTTTTAAGTTTTATAAAATAATCACCTCCAAAGAATAAATAAGATCACATCTTTTAATCCACATATTTCCTAGTTTTCTTGTTTTGATTACCTTGAGTTATAGTGCGTATGTGTGTGCTTGAAATTCTCGAGTAGTATATTGAATAGATCATAAATTTATAGATCTAAGAGCTAGTATGAAGCAAGGAAATTCATTAAGATTCAATGCACTCTATCTCTTTTTTCCAAAATTGATGATTTAAGTACACTTAGATCTTTTGTAACATTGAAAACATCTACCCTCGTGGTGTATAATGTGCATTTTAAGATACAAAGATGTATATGAAGATGCAAAAAAATTGCAATTGACTTAATTTTTTATGAGCTCAAAAATATCAATGATAATGTTCCATCGAATTTGTAGTATTTTGGGGCTTTGTTGTGCAATTTTCATAAAATGTTGTACTCATGAAACATGCAAAAATGGTTCAATTCCACATATATTGTTATTTTATCAAGACATATAATGTAGAATGTAGGTCCAATTCAATCACTTGCAAATTTGGGTATTGCATAGATATGTTAGTTGTAAGAGTAGTCAAGCATTTGTTTTTGTAATGAATATTGCATGAAAATGTAGTAAATTGATTATATGACATTTGGATATGAAAGCACTATATTCTTGGTTCATACAAGGAAAATGGAATGAGCATACAAGCATGTGTTGATTGTGTATAGGAATAGTGACCTCATGGAACTTAGAAGAGACAATGAACTTCATTCACCAAGTGTGGCATCTTGATTTGCAATTCCCTTTGATTTGCAATTCATTATTTGTAGAACATGAGGACAATGTATAAATTTGGGAATGGAAGTGGTTAGCAAGTAATAAAAGGTACAATGATTACAATTGTAATCATTGCAAGCTATACTAATCATCATTTGGAAGTATTGCAACATTGACTTATGTTTGTAGTATTCTCTTGGTATTTGAATGTACCTCTACCTAATCTCAAGTATTTCAATGATTTATATTATATTTGACTTAGAATACAAACAAACTTGATTCCCCCCATTTGGACAATTTGATGGGATGACTATTCTTAAATCATGCCAATATCCAATATGGTCATTTTCCTTGTCAAATATAGGATTCAATACATTTTGAGAACTTCTTTGGTTTTCCATTTTTTAAAGGATTAATGCCTCTTTTATTGTGCTCCTCCCCTTGGATTAAACTTTTATCTCAACAACTTTGTGCATCATGAAAGAACAACTAGAGAACTAGTGCTACCATTAATAGTATGACTCTATACCATTGATATTCTCATAATGCCAAAGTGAAATGGAGTTTAAGAATGGTGAAATGAGCGGAAGACCTTGGCAATACATGATTATGAAAACAAAGCCAAGATGAAATTTCAAAGAAGAGGATTTGGAGCTCCTACGTTACACATTGGGGGGATTTGAGGCCAATGGAAAACCGTTTCAGGCATGTTCCCTTCACAGTTCCCCCCACAATGAAGGAACGGTCGGTTGTCAAAATATATTTTTTAAATTCTTAAAATGCAAAAAAAAGTTGAAAAAAAATAAAAATTGAGAAATGAAGTGGCAACCTCTTGGCCATGTAAGACCGTTGCGGTGTCATTGCAACAGTCAAATTTGATGGTTATCTCTATGATAACTCGGGTCTTCCAAACACCCCAAATCTCACCTAATGAGTGTGTTCATTACCAAAAATAGTTGGTCCACAAGAGAGAAATTATGTTGTAGATATCCAAAAGTACAACAACTTCATTCATATACCAAAGCCTATTGGCACCTCACTTAACTTTTGAGGTCAATTATTTTATTAGATTTAGGTACAACTAAATAATGACATTGTATCACAGATGATGTTTGATGACTTTTGGAGGGAAAGAGGTATATATTCTTCAAATGCATGAAACTATTTAGATGAATTGTGACAAATCTTGAAAATTTGTTGAAATAAAATAATATTACAACCAATAATATTATAAATAAATAATAATCTTTTAATAATTTGTAATCATTTCTTTTAATATCTTCATATATATATGGTATGTCCTTTGATGATTTAGATCTTGGACACCACAAAATTTTAATAGTCAAATTCAATTTGGTTTTGGTTGATTGAATACAATTAATTGTGACAAAATCCCATATTTGGATTCATTAAAACACTTGTCCAAGTTGAGTTGGCAATCTTATTGTACTTATACAATAGTAACAAAGCCAAGAAGATTGTGAGTGTGAAAGTTTTACTTCATGTTTGATGTCAAAGATTGTATAGAAGACCAAATGCACATGAGGCAAGAATGTTTTTCCAATAATTTTTTCATGACATAACAGTGGTGTATTGCTCTCCTTTGGTTGTTATGTAATTTTTTTGAGCTCTGTATCCTAGCTTTGTTATTGATTCAAGCAATTGTTGTATCCAAAGTGATTGAAATTTAACTGTTCATTGTTAGAAAGCATATTGATGGAGAATGTGATTGTCAAATTACATGCTATTTTTTAAAGGAATTGGGTTTTGTGACCTAAACCCATACTTATATGGGTGTACTTGTGTACGTATTTAGCATTTGCATGAATCTCAAGGAAATATACAAATAGGGAGTGTAAGTATCATATCATTACCAAAGTTATTAAAGACTTGTGTAACTTCAATGTCAAAGCTAGCAACTACAAATCTACATTTTGCACCCAAAACATTATACCATCCTATTCCAACTAGTGAAATGAAAGTTATAAGGACTCTTATTTTATAAGCAATGAAGGAAAAAACAAACATAGTTTTATTTTACAAGTCATTTTTTGAACTCAATTAGAAGAATTTTCAAGTAAATAAAAAAACATTAGACATGTGTTACTTATTAGAACATTTTCACCTTCAAGATTGACAAATTTTAATTTCATTCCAAAGTTATTAGTGGTTTATTTTTTTCTATCATCATGTATCACTTTCTATTGAGTAATTTATTTAAGATGAACATGAGATTATTTTTTTGATAAAATATTTTTTCATGTGTTTACAACTCAATTTCCAAATGTAGACTAAAATGCACAAGTAATGGGACACACATTTTTTTCCCTAAAAATATTGAAAGACAAAACTTCACCTTTGGGAGGGTGAGAAAAAACTACTAGTTTCTGAAGTCTAGGCATTATAATCTTGCAATTAATAAGGATTTGAAATGTGAAAACTCAGGAAGATATTGACACTATTTTTTGGGGTTGATTCTAATCCCTCCCGCCTTACTATTAGGTCAAAGCAATTTAGTGTAAGGATTGCTCTTAAATGTACACCAGTGTAAACATGTGAACCTCCCTTAGAACACGTAGTAAGGGAAGAGGTTCAAAAAGTGCACATGCTCTAAAATCGCCCACCTCCTCAAATGTATACTATTTGTACAATTTTGTATTTTCATAGCCTTTAGCAATGTACAAAATGTATACATTTGAGGAGGTGGGCGATTTTAGAGCCCTATGCCATTGCAACTTCAAAATTTCATAACTAATTCCACGAAGCTCCAAAAAATATGAAACAACTTGGGTTAGATGCCAATTCCACTTGTCTTTCAAGGAAAGTTTACTGAAAAATATTTCACGAAGTTTCACCTCCACAAATTTCAGCTCTTAGGTGGGCGATTTATGGACCTTCTACCTTATGACTATTAATAGCCATAAGGTAGCTGAACTGGCTACACATCTCATTCAATTACCAAACATTCACTCGTGATGTTGCAGAACATTAACGCTACTATTCAAGGCAAACTGTCATCCAGCTGTCCCTAAACCAAAGAAGAAGGCCCCATGCCTGTACACCCCATTTCAATTTCAATAACAATAAAAATAGAACCTCAAATGTGTACAGTAAAATAATAAAACATTAATCTTTGAAGGATGTGGCCCCGATGACCAAGGTAGTCGCCCAAAATTCTCCAATTATTGAACCAATGGGTGTTTTTCCTGCGATCTCTACAGTGAACAATGAAGTCATCCATCAAACACTTTTGGTTGTCGTCATCGTCGTTCAAGGGTTAACCCTCTAAATATGGAACCTTTAATCATGATTTAGTAATTAAGGTTGACTTTACCTTTAGCATCAAGCTACGAACAATAACGCTCGGTGCTTGAAGACCCACTTTCTACTAGTGTATTGAATTTCATTCTATTTTAGAGGTGTTCAAAAGCAAAAAGCAAAACATTTTGAACATTGTGAAATAATTTCAAGAACAAAACACAAAAAGTGCAAAAATTCACTACACAAGTTTATCGATTTTTTGATATGTTATCTTGTATAAAATGATGATTTTTTTTAGCATTTGCACAATTGGACACTGATAATTGGTTGAAAGTTCAAATAGCAAGTCACATGGATGGGGTACACAAGTAATCCACTCTCCAAATTCTGTACACCATGTTTTCCAACTAGGGAAGGTTGCCCCTTGCTATTGTTGGTAATTTTTAAAATTTTCACCTATGATAAAATTTGAAAATTATAAATTCATATTTGTAATTAAAGGTCCCAAATTAGCTATACTAAATAGGGGGTTTAAGGAGACCCATACTAATTAATTGACATTACGCACTGTATAAATATCTACCTTTGTTGTAGGTCAATAATTACTAAAGTATTTGGGGGTTGTACATCATGTTTCAAACATCTATGGTCAATTTCGTTAAAATGGCGGTATTCCGCATGCCATTTTAATGGAATATCTTCTACAAATGGAGAATAAGTGTGCCACGATAGGATCATACATGTGCCCATTATTTGCCTAGCACATTCAAATCACTCCTAATTCACGCATTTCCACTCCCCTCGGACAATCTTTCCATTGTTTTCATTCTTTCAGTGGTTTCATTTTGTGCCATTTTAATGGAATACCGCCATTTTAACGAAATTGACCATATCTATAGTTTTCTACAATAAGTCCCTTTATTTTTTTGTCCCCTTAATACACCTATTCAGTCTTGAATTCAAAATTTACCCGGCACAAAATAAGTGCCGGGGGGGCGCATTTTTTTTACATTTACTCTTGGAAGGAGCAAGAAGGGGGTCAATCCTCCCTAGTCCCTACAGCCCTTGAATTTGTGACGGGCCACTGGAGATGCTCTTACAGAGTAACCCAAGATCAGAAGTTAGTTGTGAAACCCATTAATGCTAACGAGACGGCAAATCCTGAACCACAGAATCCACCAACCCCCTCTCCAAAATCTACCCCTAGGGGTGGATTCTATCAGGTTACTGTACTGTACCGGTGCCAGTGAATCCGGCCCTGCAGGGAATCAAACGAAAAGGTAGATGCCAGAGCAAGGTTGCTAGTCCTGCAGTAAATTGATGATGGAGCTTCATGGCGAGCCCACCCGCTTCGGCCACGCCATTTTCTCGAACCCACTCTGTCCCCTGCGCCTTCACCTTCACTCTCCTGTTTCTGTCTGTATTTCTGATTGCAGACATTTGCAGTAAGTTAAGCTTTTCGTTAGTGAGCCAGCTTAACGAAACCTCTGTAAGGTACTGTATCCATCAGTTTGGAATCAACAACAACAGGCTTGGTTTGACTCTTATGCTCTCGTGGAGTCGTGGCCTGGTGGGTGCTGGCAAAGCCTTTCTCGTGACCTTTCTTATGATGACATCGTGGTTCAGGGTAGCACTTGCTGTGAATGTCCATGTGACTTACCTCCAACCAACTCTTTATTCAAGCGAGTTTGATTATTAGTTTTCGGTATTGTACCTGTGAGTGATTTGTTAAGTTTTTATTATAGCATTTTAGTTTTTCATTTTTTTGGATTTCGGTTTTTGAAAATTTCCATCCTGTTTGTCGGAGGATGAGTGGGCGGAGAGACACGCGGTGTGGGTGCTAAAGTTATTGTAGATCTTCGTGATAGATAGAGACAGGGTTTGACTCTGCGATCGGGGCAAGGGGAATGTGAAAGACTCGAGGTTATGTGTTCAATTGGTGTGAAAATCTCTGCGAAGTTGGGAGGATTTGGGCTGGGGTTAGGGTTGCGAGATTTTAGATTTCGGGACAGGAATTGCGGGGTTTTGGAAGAAGGGGACGAGTGGAGTGGCAGAGGTTCTGTTAACTAAAGATCTGAGATACTGCGTGGTATTGGTTTTGGTTTTGGTGAGGTTTTTGACTATTGAAACTGGATTGCAGATTGAAACTGGATCCCCGGCGAGCAACTGGTCAAGTGATTTGAGCTCGAGATCTGTTCTCGTTTGGGACGAAAGTTCTTCGTCGGCATCGCGAAGGGGAAGTTTCGTGGATCTTAGGGTTGGGTTTCGCCTAGGTCAAAGAGAGACAACCGGGGATGGCGAGCTATCTTTGACTTGATTTTGAAGATCTGCGAAGTATCAGACAGTAGTTCCTCTCTGAAACAGGGTGAGTGCCGTTTCTGCCGCCGAGGTGTATGACAGTCTTCAAGATCCGAGATCTGTGTTCGTCGCGAAATTACGGAGAGTTGTCAGCGTTCGCTTTTCCAGGCCACTGGCTCACAGAATGACGGCTTCAAAGTCGCGCGACTGCACAAGATGGCGAATCTTAGAGTGATGGAGGGTTTAGGTTCCGATGGCGTTCGTTCCATGAATGGCCAACATTGGAAGAGCACTTTCCCTGAGACTCGTCAAATTCGCAGGAGCCCCGACTAGGAGAGTAAAAAAGTTGGATTAGGGCTAAACTGGGCCGAATTTGCAGCAACTGGAAATGGCAATGGGGTGCCATGACAGGAACAATGGAAGTATCTTCTCGTGAGGAGAGGTTTCAATGATTTCTTCGGGAAAACGTTGTCCTAGGGAGCTGGATTCGTGTGGAGCCTCTTGAATCTTACCAGCTGGGGTTCCAACTTTTCCACAATAGATTGAATGTGTGATACAGTCGATGATAGTGTGGCAAGTGTGCAGGATATTCTAGAGTGTCATCTTAGAGGTCAAAATAGAGAGGTTTGAAGATGTAGAACAGGAAATGGTGAGGAATAATGTTGGGTGCTGCTTCATGCTGAGCTTGTGAAGAAGCATGGACGGCATCGCCAGATCGGAGGATGAATTTCACGAGACGTTGGAAGACATCACGTCTGCATCGAGCTCCGACGCCGAAGAAGGTGCGAGACGGTTCATGGGACCACGAGTTGCCCCGGTGACGAGCCATGAGCGGCCGCCTGTTTGGACACCGTCCTCCTTCCACTCGAAATTCTCGGTGTGGAAGGATGACCCGAGCAGTGTCAACGACCGCAGGCAGCGATTCTTCAAGAATTGGGGGATCAAAAACTTGCGAGAAGAGCCCAGTGTTGGCCCTGCTTCGCTCTTGGTGAGCAAAAACTTGGTGGCTGCCAAGACTGGGGAAGCCTCGGACGGTGTGGGCAATGTGAGTGGAAGCTCTTCCCTTCAAGCTGCAAACTTCTCATTTCCATCTCTTGAATTGCTTTGCTTTCAGGATGATCCTGCTCTGGTCTCCCTCTTTTGACCACCTGCAACTGGAAGGGTGTGCATGTATTCCCTAAGAACGAAATTTAGAAATTGGAAGGTCCATTTTGGAAGCTGATAGTCGATTGTTGTTGATTACAGTAAATTGAATACGAGTTACAAGGTAGGGTCTGAGTGGAAGCTGTTCCCTTCAGGCATTTGCTTTCACGACGATCCTTCACCAAACTAAATTTAGAAGCTGATAGTCGATTGTTGTTGATTATAGTAAATTGAATACGAGTTACAAGGTAGGGTCTGAGTGGAAGCTGTTCCCTTCAGGCATTTGCTTTCACGACGATCCTTCACCAAACTAAATTAAGAAGTCCACTTTTGAAGCTATTATAGTAACTTCTACAACACATTTCTATTGTTCGGGAATGCAGGCTATGATTTTCTTCTATCTATTGGTACATTTTTTAACCTTTCTTGAAGCCTCCGATATGATGTATTTCAAATCTCTAGATATTGGAGCGGCCACTTTGGGCCGTTTGGGCATTTAAGGGGTAACGAGTCAGCTGAAACACACTCTTTGTTTTTTCTTTCCGAGAGCTTTGGTTTGGTTCTTAATTGTCTCATTATTTATGTTGTACTCCACAAAATGGGCGCGTTAATGGCAATAGGTTGTGCTTGTGCGTATCCCACCAAAATTTCGGTTCCTCTGTTTGATCCCTCCTGCCTATGCATGCATTGGACGCAAAATTTCGGATACAGTAGGAATTGCACCTACTTCACTAGTGACTACCAATATAGTCGTCAATGAGACTCCTATTCATTGGCGGACTTGGCTTCTAGTCGGGTCAATTAAGGGATCGGGTGCGTTCAGGCTTGAAGACGAAGAGTTCAAGTATTTTTTTTTTACTAAAGACTTTAGCGGTTAAGGGTGCTGGACGTCCCATTCGACAGTTTGAATCTGCCGAATGCTTGAATAGTCATAAATCATTGTACTGATATACGTTGCCCTGCTCTTGCATGTGCAGGAGATACTACCTTGCCGAATTTGTGGTGAACGTCGCACGTTAAAGGGTGATTTGACACGTCCTTGCAAGCATCTAGAGGGCTCACGAGGAAATTTGATATCAAAGTTGGGAAAGAGAGTCGACAGCAACACGGTCGAAAATGGTTGCAAGAGTGTTACTGAGTTTGTTCAGGTGGATCAAACTGGCAACAATAGGCTGGAAGAGATCAGTGGTGCAGTTCTGAGGGACGGGAAGAGCAAAACAGGTCCTGTGCTTTCTAGGTTAGGGCCCTTGAGCCATGGTAGATACAGGAGCGCCGGAACCAGTCCTGACGTTAGTCCTTATCAAGAGGGGACGAACAAAGTCTTGGCAAGTCCTGAGGGCAGTCTTTCACCTCTTTGGACTCCAGAAGCTGGAAACCTGCACCAAGCATCCAGTTCCCAGGAAAAACTGTCACAATCATTTGATACTGATAATGGGTACGAGACTAGAAGCCAAGATGGATACAGTGCAGCTGAGGACTTTGGCATGGACGAAACAGAGTTAAAAATTCGAGACTTGGACAGTGGGAAGGAGTTTTTGATGGACAGGTTTAACACGGATGGGTCATTAAACATGCTGAGGGAGGTTGATACAGGTAGGGAGCTGACACTGGCAGAATTTGAGAAGGTGGTGGGACTTTCTCCGATCACGCAGGAGATGAAGAGACGGCAACGAGCCGCAGAAAGTGGGTTCAGCAATGAGAAAGCCGGGCTAGGGAAAACCTCAACGAAAAAGAAGAACGGTTGGCTGAAGTACTTTGTTGTGAAGAAGCCGAAGGAGAAGCCTGTTAGTGGAGGCAGTGTTAGAAGTGAAAAACACTCGCAAAGTGGTGAGGATACAGATGGCTCTTCGAGGGGAGGAAGACTTTCTAGGGATGGGTCTACAAAAGGAGTTAACTCAAGAGAAGGCTCATTTGCAGGTCCTGACAGAGAGGGTTCTACGAAGGGCGGAAATCCAGCTGATGATACTACTACTGGCTCTTTTTGGAGGCAGTCCAAGAAGGTGAAAGTCAAACTTCGTCGGAAATCTATCAAGGAACTCTCTGACTTACACATAGGGCAGGAGATTCAAGCTCATCAAGGGGCAATTTGGACCATGAAATTTAGTCCCGACGGACGATATCTCGCCAGTGCCGGTCAGGACCGTGTGGTTCGTGTCTGGGAAGTCCTTGATCATCCATCATTTTTGGAATTTGGTATGCTACTTATTCAAATCAAGTCTGTGCACTTGCTGTATTTGATGTATGTGCAGACTTCCAATGATACTCTGTGCACTTGCTGCATTTGATGTATGTGCAGACTTCCGGTTCAAATGGTTTAAAGAGTTTCGGAATTTTCTGCAGATTTCTCTGGTGGGCAGTTTGAGAATGGGAATTCAGCAAATGGGCTATACCCCCAGGGGGATGACGGATTTGCTAAAGATGGCAACGTTAGGTCTAGTCAACATGGGATTCCTAAGGGGGATAAGGAAGGAAGTACCAAGGGCAGTAGGGATGGGACCACCGAAGCAGACAAAGACGGCAGCACCAGGGGTGCCAAGGAAGGCAGCACAAGGGGTGGAAAAGGAGTGTCCCAAAGTAGGAAGTCTAGCCATCTTGGAAGCAAGGGACCTTTACCGAAACTCTTCTGGCTCTCTGAAAAGCCTGTGCGCTCGTTTTATGGTCACACAGGAGATGTTCTGGATTTATCGTGGTCACAAACTAAGGTATTTTCTGGGAAGCTGTCTACGTATACTTTATTTTTGAAACGTGCAGTGTCTCATTTCAATTTCCGCGTTGACAATTAATGTTTGTTCTGGGAACAGACGAGCGTTTCGGACAAGCTCCTTTTGTCTTCATCAATGGACAAAACCGTTCGCTTGTGGCATATCTCGGAGGAGGAGTGCCTGCGGGTCTTTTCCCATAATGATTATGGTGAGTCACAATACAGTGTCGCCACCACGTTGGTACACTTAGTTTTCTGCATTAGATTAATGTGGTTTAGAAATGTCCATGGTAATTTGCCTTTTGGGATGTCTTCGCACTTTAGTTCGCTTATTTAGTCGACCAATTCCTAGAGTTCCTAAATGCTTTAGTCAGAAATAAGATGCCTCAGTTATTTGAGTGTTTAATGGCAACTCCGATATGCAAGCATTAACGTCAGTGGAGTAGTGTTTTGATGTTATACATTTAATTGAGTTTTTTGAAGAGAGGATTGCATATTCTTTAACCTTTAGGGGTGTATTCCCTTCCTTTGGGTTTGCAGTTACTTGTGTGCAGTTCAACCCAGTTGATGATAGTTACTTCTTAAGTGGCGCGTTGGATGATAAGCTTCGAATTTGGAATATCGCTGAACACCAAGTGGTTGACTGGATCGATCTGCGAGAGATGGTCACAGCAGTGTCCTACACTCCAGACGGAGAGGTACTTCTATATTTCTTGTTGCTTTTTTCATTTTTCATTTCGGAAATTCTGTGTGCTGTATGTTGCTGGTGGAAGATCTAACAAAACATTTTCTGTATGGGTTGCAGAAAGCTATAGTTGGTTCATATAAAGGAACTTGTCGCTTCTACAACACCATAGGTTTGTTTTCCCCCTTTCTAGTGGGTTTGACGAAATCTGAATACGGAAATTGTGATGTGGGAATGTTCTGATATTCTTAAATGCTAATCAATTTGGGATACTCTGAAATTCAAGAGTTTATTGCAGAGGTGTTAGCTTGATCGTAGAGACTATCAGCATCATTTTATTGCAACTAAGCACTCATATGGAAGTTTCTGTTGCAGGAAATAAACTTCAGCTCGATGCTTCTATAAACGTTCGCACTGAGAACAAGAAAGGAAGAGGGAAAAAGATAACTGGACTTCATGTAAGATGGCTTGAATGATAATTTTATGAGTTATTCACTTGGTTACATATGGTTGTGCAATTAATAGGCAGATAGCTTTGCTTCAATTTCGGTGGATTTATAACAACTTTTGGAGCCTCCGAAGTTCGATTCTAATTTATTATTTCAATTTTGTTTTCTATTGCTTCTCTTTGTTTGATATGCCTCAAAATTTAACACATTTTGTGTCTCTTTCATAGCTTTCAGAATATGTGGTTCGTTGTAAAATTTGGTGAAGTATTTATTACGCGGTGAAGTATTGATTACGCAGGGAAGCATCTCAATGAGGAATGAATTTGTTTTCCCTACTCTATCTAACATCTCACTATTCTGCACTATTCTGCAGTGTATGCCTGGGGACCCGGAGAAGGTCCTCGTAACTTCAAACGATTCTCGAATTCGGGTCTACGATCACCTGAAACTCTGTGCCAAGTACAAAGGTTCGTTATACTGCTTTTTGCTGATTCCGGTTCTGGCACTAAACCGACTTTAGCATTTCTTCTTGCTTGCACATCTATGTCGATGGCAGTAGCTAGCCTGATAGAATCTAATTACCTACAACCCTTTGTTCCCTCCCAAGGCGAGAGACTAAGGATGTAGAAAGCTCTGGTGCTCAATGGAATGAGACATATGTTAAGAGCAATAGTGGCATGTTGGGGTCTATCAATCCCGGGAATGAATTTCTTATGTTCAGTAAATTGTGACATGTACTTTTAGGTGTACTGCCGTGCTAAGATTCTCAAATAGTTGTCTTGAAATTTCCAATGAATGAGGAACATACTTTGAAGATTGTACTTAGGATTATATGGAAAGTGGCATATGGAAATTGTACGATTTTATTTGGGTCAGAGACACTTGCGATTAGTCGCTTGTTTCCTATTACGCTGGCTGGATCAATCGTTCTGGTTTTCTTGTTCTCAATGCAGGTCTGAAGAACATAAACAGCCAGATTTCAGCGTCATACACTCGGAATGGAGACTACATCGTCAGCGCAAGCGAGGATTCACGCGTTCTTATTTGGAGTTCGGACAACAAGGACCCATCCTCCACCAAATCACTGTACCGAAGAGACAAGCAACTGGCTTGTGAGGAGTTTCACTGCCGTTTCGTTTCAGTGGCTGTGCCGTGGCCGGAGCCTACAATCGATTCCAGTGTTTTGCAAGCAGATAGTGGAACTGCCACTGGGTCAGACAGAATGGACAGTGCCCGTGCAGCAAGTGAGCCTGATGACGCGGGTGGTTTTCAATCCGACGATGACGACGACAAATTCGAGCCTTCCTATGACTTTTTAAGTAGTGGGAGAAGAGATCAAGTTGTAGAAGATGAGGAGGAAGCACTCCTTGAGAATGTTAGCTTGGATGTGATGAATTCGGGTGATGGCGGGGATTCCTCCCCTCGATTGCAGTCCTGCACAAGCTTCTTCACTGACAGTGGGCCGAAAGGATCTTCCACATGGCCGGAAGAACAGCTTCCTGCATTTGGCAGTCCTTTGGCAGGCTTGATGCGCTCAGCTTCGCTGGGAAGCGATGATGGCAGGCAAGGCGTTGTTGTGGAGGAGACAAGCAGCAGCCCAGTCAAATTAGACATCCCTTCTGTTAATTCTCCCCTCTGGGGTTTAGTGATAGTTACTGCAGGCTTGGATGGTGAAATAAGGACGTTCCAGAATTATGGCCATCCTGTCCGGCTTTGAGTTATGGCGCTCGATTCAGCGCTGTAGCAGGATGTGTATGTGTTGAAGCATTTTTTTGAAAATGTCTTTTATCTTCTGATCACGAATTGTGATCGTTGATTCATTTTCCTGCCAAGTCATTTTGCATTTTCCTCTAGCTTAGCACAGTAATAGACCGTGGAGTTTGGAGTTTGAGGGAGAGCTTTTTATCAATTGATGCCGACGCATTAGACTGTCAAAATGTTGTAGAAGCTCGTGTAGGCTCGTAGATGCGTGATTCGGATCCTTGCATTGTAATAAATACCTGATGTCAGATGCTTTAGTGGTTCTCTTGATTATTTTACGAGCACTGTTCGTGATGCATGGAATTGTCTGAATGGGTTCCACCGGATACTAAGAGGAAGACAACCCGATAGACAGTCCAGGCCAGGAACCATTCTGAATGTAGACGGTAATATGTAGCATAGAAGTCATTAATTTGGTGATCTGGTTCAGGAGCTAAAGGTAATATGGAACGTAGAACTCATCCATTTGGTGATCTGGTTCAGGAGCTGAAATGCAGAGAAGGTGACAGTTGGACTGCTTTATTTCACCATTCATGCGCCTCTTCGTCTACTTCGCTATTCCTGGTGTTGCTTCCCAACATGCTCAAGCGCCACGCTGCTCTTCGAATCTCAGTCCCATTTTGCGTTTCCTTTCTGGAGATGGAGAGCACGTTTGGGTTACCATTAATTTATTTTCAATGCTGGAAAACTGGCGTTTAAAACTACCATTGGTAGCTCACCTGATTTTAGGTTTGCGAAGTTATGCTGGGAGCCGACTTGGAAGGAAGAGTTAGCTGAACTTCAACACTGTCGAGAGTTCTATTCGGGTTGCATGCTTTTTCAGAGTTATGTATCATAGTTTCAAATGCGACATTAGTGGCAGATCCTGTCAATGGAGATGCTCTGGACGAGTTCAATAACTTGAGGCTTATGTGCCTGGACATGCTCAGTCAAGATTTTCAGAGAAGTGCAGCTTGGTCTGGATCCAGAATGAGCCACAGTGCTTGGGCACCGAGTGACAGGGAATTTGAGCGCTGAACGAGAGGAGGTTTCTTTTTGCTCTTTCAATTGAAGGATATGTCGCAGTTGGGGACGGAACTAATTCCACATGGTGTCACCGACAAGGGGATTCAGATCACGCTCATGTACAGCAAAAGCAGTCACCAGATCCTGTTTGTGGAAGCTGGAAAGGACTTTGTGGATCTTGTTGTGGGGTTTCTGACCCTGCCCATTGGCTGCGTCATCAAGCTTCTCTCTGAGAGTAAGTGATTTCTGTGCCCTGTGTCTTGTACGCTTCAAAGCTACCCTCCAGAATTAACCCTGTTGGACCAGGAATCCCAAACAGGGCCTCGTTTTTTAGCAGTTTTAGCAGGTCATTGCTTAAGACTTTCTTTTGTTCAATTTTATTTGTTTTTTGACCAATTTTCACTGATTCTGGTGACATACAATTTGCCCAATCTGAATTCTATTATATTCACAAAGTGATCTATCGAATCAATCATTTTAAAAACAATGAATCCTTGGTCTTTTAGAGGGCTTAGGTTTAGCAATGCTACAGAGCACGTGGAGATCCTTTTTTGGCATTGCAAGTATCGGTGATTAGGGACTCAACTACTACTACTATGTTCCAATGGTATGACTGCGCAAATAATAAGTTAGGAAACATTTTTTTAGAGCTTTGAGTATTAAATAATACTGTTGGAGTTTGCTTGTGGTTGCAGATGCAATGGTGACCCCAAAGACAGTGGGCGGCATTGCGAATGTGTTCAAGAGCATCCAGAGACTGGAAGCTGAGGAGACATTGTGTGCCAGCAAAAAAATGCTGGTGGAGCTGAAACCAGTGTATGGGCTGGGGTATCTGGCTACGGAGAGTGAGCTTGGTGACTTGGAGCCCTGCCACTCTCAAGGCTACTTCACCTGCGGTGCCAGTGGTCACTGCACCTTTGTCTCTCCCAGGTACTGTGCACTTCATTTATTGGCTCTGGAGTGAAGGGGAGAAGCCTTTGCATTGCTGAAGCCACATTTTCAGTGAATGTGAGGAAGTTTTGAGTACATTGCTACTTAAAATGCGAGTCAGTTCTATAGAGTGTGCTAATGTAGCTGCTTGACGCAATCCTACACCCACTGCTTCATAACTCTGCTTGAAAGGAGATTTGTTGGCTTTGGACCATAGGAGAGGAGGCCTTGCATTGACAAGAGCTACATCTACAGTGGAGGTGAGGAAGTTTGAGTACTTTAAAAGAGAGCCAGAGTGTACAGAGTACAGTAGAACCGCTCTAAAGTAAGAGGGCCGGGACTGGTCATTTCGGAGGGTCATTTGCATTAATGACGTTTGTATGAGGCCCAGGCCAGAATCGGTTTATTAATTTAGAGAGGATTGCTTTAGAGAGGTTCTACTGTACTTTGCAGATTAGCCTTCAGCGATTCCATGTGCATAATAGTTTTTGGTTCTTAGGCAATGCCGAATACTTGAACGCCAATTGTAATCTGGTTCAGCAGGTATGGAGCCAAGTGCCCACGGCATCACAAGAAGATGACCACTCAGTGCAAGATGGTGGACGATGGGAGTGACACACCAACGGAGGGTACACCCAACGGTGACACCAATGGGTATGTGAAGAGCAGCTGTAAGTATTTTGTGACTGACAATCTGGAGGTTTTTCCCAGCTCCAACTCCTTGGCTTTGCTGAAAAAGCTCAAGGTGGAGAACATGAGCTCTCTTGACAGCATTGAGCTTCGTGTTGGTACCGATGAGGTAGTGAACCTACCTATAGACCCAATCGTAGTTTAATTAACTAGTCCAACTAGAAATGAGGTAAGATAGATATTCACAATCTAATGAATAAGACCATTTACAACTTTAGCAGAATCAAAGCCTACTCGCGCCTTTACTTATCTTATGAACAAAACTTTGAAAATCCACAACTTGGTACCATAATCAATTACGATATGTTTTAGTGCGTTGGAATTCTCTTGCAAATGAGGAGAAGACCGACGAAAATTTTCCATTTCATGATAGAAAATACTCAAGATAGCTCAAGTCACAAGCTAAATATGGCCTTCATTGTGAGTCGGTTACCTCACACAATTCTAAATATAATATCCCTCAATAAAATAGTATAGTTGTAAGATTTTTCACCCGTGATAATCAATGCACAGTTCACAGTACGTATTATGATTGACTTTCGTCATTGCAGGTATTGAAGTTGCTGAGGGCGTCTCTGACATCAGGAAACGTGCTGAGTGATGTGTTCAGCAAACCTCTTCAAGAAACAATCGCAGTAGAATCCAGTCCTGGCCTCGAGATTTTCCCACTTGAGTCACCCAACCAGGCTGGAGAACCTGTTGTTCCCCTGAAGGAGTCCATAGAGATTGCACGAGACTGGGGACGCGGGCTCTACAACGCCTTACGAGAGGTGCAGGACGCTGCATTCCACAGCAGCCTCGTCAATTACGTGAGAGAGAGGGAGCAACGAATCAGCTCCGCTCTGAGAGACCTGAATAATACACCTGCCACACAAGACCCAAATGTCGTTCCTAGGTGAGCAAAATTAGTGGATGCTTTTACTTGTTTTGTTCAACAATAGTTACTTTTTAAAATTTCTGCTACCAACTGGTATTCAATTCCCAGCCAGCAGCTGTTGACTGGAAGTTGAGCTCCTTAACTGGTGGAGACTGGAGAGGATAAGTCTATGTCTTGATATGTAACCTGGTTCACAGTCTCTCGTCTCCCAGTTTGTAAAAATTGCATTTTGCCTAGAGTTTCACTGGCTGCCAATTTCACTGACTTGCTTCTGCGGGCCTGGCATGAGACCAGCGTGGTCTCCAGCAGCAGATCAAGCTCATGTGAAACGAAGCGCATCAGGAAAAGGGCTGACGGGGAGTACATCATGCCTGCCCCTTGCAAAGAAATGCTCATGTTGGAGAAGCAAGTGGACAAGATGATGGCCAGGCTTTGTCACCTGACCTCGGAGCATTCCTCGGAGCATTCTGAGCTCGAGTCTTCTGCTGTTGGTCCCGTGAGGCCCAAATCAGCTGCTGCTGCTGTCAAACCCCCTTGGACGATGTTAACAAACTCCCGTGTCCGACTTCCGTCCAGAGTTTGGCATCCCTGATATAATCTCTCTCAAGGCTTTTTTAAAGACGTCCGCAGTAACTTTGTAATACTGATGTCGGAGAAGGTCCCTTCTCTCTCTTGGCTGTAACTTCTGACTTCTAGGTACTATTTATGGGTTTCATAGGCCATCGTTGACCCTGCTCTGCCGTGGATTGGTTCATGGAGTTTCTTAGAAATGCTTTACTCTCAGTCTTTCAGTGAAGATTGGGCCCCAGGCATCACAGGAAAGCGTATTGGTCTTCTTAGGGAGGAAATTACCTCAGTATATAGTGTTGTAACCCCCTCAAGAAGCTCGTATGGTCCTGAAATTGTGAGGTATTATGAGATCGCAACAGTCATGAGGTGTTCAGATTTGAAATTTTGAAATTTTGAAAGGAATATGCTCAAGAGACCTGGAGATGCAAGTGGCACTAAATCTTGTCTGTACATAGGAATGGAAAACACCATTATCGACCGGGGAATCTTTGGGAGAGCCTGTGGGTAACAAGCTTCAAAATACAGTGTTCTACTTTTTAACGAACACGAAAATCAGGTACTCACTTTCTGCCTTCCAACCATATGGCACCCATACCGGGTATCAGCAACATGCACAAACAGGCAGGCAGAATTCTCAGTGCTTCCAAAAGCTTTGCATGTTGTTTCTCCCATCTTGATGAAGGTATCTCATTTTACTCCTGTACTGTACTGGCTCATCTTGTATGGTCCATTTGGGACACACCAGGTAGTGCTAATGTAAATTTCCAAACCGGCAATTCAAATTGGTGCTACTGCAATACAAATCGCTATCGTTGACCACTTCTGGCATTTTCTAGAGATTACAGTATCAAAGAGGTTACAACCTTGAATGCAAGGGGAAGGCTGGGGATCAAACGCTCCCCCAGTCACTAAAACCAAACTGTGAGCTTTCACCCATGCTTGCTATTCAGTTGCGGTGACATATTTCAGCAAGATCACCTATCTTAGCGAATGTGTACAGCACTGACATTCCCACCGTGCACATTTAGAGTCCTGTGTTTCCTTGTTATTAGTCCTGCCCACCTTTCAATGGAGTCCCCAGAAGAGAGCATTGGCAACAAGGTGTTTCAGCACACTGAGGGAAAAATGGCTTTCTTCTCCTCAAAAACTGCACATTCAATCACAACGTATTAGTGCCTCGCAGCAAGTTTTAGAATATTAGCAAATTTGATATTTTTTTTTGGCGAATTGGCAACTACGTAGCAAATCAATTGACTGAAGGACTTGGGTAGCGTGGTACCAACGGCTTTGACATCCGCACAGTACTTGCCGAACACGTCATTCAGCACATTTGTGGACGTAAAGGACAATTTCAACAGCTCTAAGACCTGTAAAGAATCCCATCGACCGACATCCACAAACAAGCACCATTGAATGACACATGGTGATACAAAGTTGCATAGATATATGCCTGACTTGAGGGCTAGCCAGTACACCATGACCTCTTTAACCTGACAGGCTGGGTCTAAAAAACGACTACGCCATAATGAATACGTGACAAGCGTGCTACAGAAAATGATTGTTTGACAAGTTTGCAGAATATTCTGGAATGTCGTCTTCAAGGTCATATTAGAAAGGTCTGAGTGTACCTCCGATCTAACAACAGACACAGGCATGGTGTCCAAGTCGCCAACCCGTTCACATCGAATAATGTTGAGGGTAATGAGAGCCTTGATCGCCTCAGAACTTGTATGGACGTCAAGTGTGTTGGTGACCATATACTTGGTGCCTTCCTTCACATAGCCTTCATCGATTGGATTCTGCTAAACCCCGACTTCACACGTCAAAGCGTCAAAGCCAGATTGAATTCCGCAACTTCGTTCAAAGTACTCATGAAGAAAGGAACATGTGCGACATAACCAAGTGTCCGAATGGCAAAAAGTGGTCACATCCATACTATAAAAGTTGAAATAAATCACGTAGGAAGCTTCAAGGAGGGTAACAAAATGTACCAAAAGAAAGAAGAAATCACGCCCTACGTTATTGAACTATAGAAGTATGTTCTGGATGTTACTATAATTGACCAGTAGCTTCCACAGTGTGTCGTGTTTTTTTTTAGTTTCGGTACTGGGAGGTTAAAATGAAGTACATACCAAGGAAAGAGCTGGGCTCGTAGGCAATATGGGGAGTTGTAAGCTGAGAACCCTGGTCGGTGGGCGAACAACCTCAGGGTCAAATGCTGCAGGAGCTGCAGAAATTTTAGCAGTAGACGGTCTGAGAGTAGACTGCCTGCTTTGAGCCCTAGAGGTGATCGGTTGCTTGACAGCACAAGCATCCGAAGCACATGCTCGTCCACGCTGAGATCGTGAACTGGTGCGACCTGATTCGTGACCGTCTGGCTGTTCCTGCCCAATTGGAGTTCTGTAAATCCGTCAGCTGATGGGGGACAGTTGCCCATAAGGCAAAGCAGTGCAACAACTCTGAAATAGCGTTCTCGACCTAACACATTGCAAAATCTGTCACCAGCACAAGCAAACTTATAACGACATTGGTACAGGCTGTTTACTAGTTGGAAAAATCATCAAAATGTGCACAATCATCATCTTACATGCTGTGCAAAAATCCACACCGAACAACTCTTTTTGTTTAGCCCTAAAGGACCAAGATTTCAGGGAAATAAAGTGGCCAATTTGATTGATCACATTGTGAAAATATAATTCAGAAGGTCAAATTATAATCCAGAATCAGTGAAGAGTATTGCATGTGTTGGTAAAATTTTTGGCAAAAAAAGGTCCCCATATCAACTACTCAAAACAGCTAAGAAAAACATAAGGCCCAAATTGGCCTCTTTCCTGTACAAGAGGCAAGGTCATCAATGGCATCATATCCAGACATACCTGAGAGTTCGCATCACTCTGCTTGTTAGCATCGGCCATTTTTCCAGGCTCCACCATCTTGAACAGAACTCTCATTTTCTTTTTGTGCTGAGGACACTTCGTGGCTGGACTTGTGGTGTAGAAAGAGCACGCATCTCCGCAACCGTAAAAATTTGGAGACTCTGTGCTCATTGTTGACTGCTCAGTTGAAGAGGGCGTGGCCGGTAAAGCCAGGAGTTTGCCAGCCCCAAAGGGAATGGCTGGCTTGGGGTCAACCAAGCACTTCTTGTCAGCGCTCATCTCCTTAGAATCCAACCTTATGACGCTCTCAAAAATGTTGGAAATGGAGCTCATAAAAAAATGCTCACCGGATTCGCTCTTCCCCTTTTTAGGTCTTGGAGTGCAGGGTATACCAGAAAGTGGAGCTGTTTTGCATTGAGGCCTGTGAATCATGCTGGCTTCCTCCAGGAGTTTGATTATGCAACCCATGGGCAGGGTAAGAAACCCCATCAGAGTGTCCACAAAGTCTTTCCCGACTTCCAAACACAACACTTGCCTCGTTGCTTTGGAGAATAGCAGGGTAATGGGGATGGTCGGATCCACCTCGCATGGAGGCAAGCCGCAGTTGACACAAAGCTCCACTTCTGCATCATCCGGTGGCTTCAAACCCGCCATTTGCTACCAAATAATCGTCCCTCCTCACTAGGGTTCACAGCCATGAAGAACGAAGATGCCTTAGATTAGATGAATCTAGGTTGATGTTTTCAGCAACCTCGATTAGGACAATTGCAACTCTGACCGTGGCCATGTCGATTAAGCCTGGTTCGAGCATAAGCCGCATATTGTAATCATTCCAATAACGTGATAACCTGCATCGATGATGAGTTAACTCATGTCAGTAAAAAACCTAAGATAGATCTCAAACTTCACAAACCCAAGAAGTTTGAAGGCTTACCAATGCCACATTTTTGCTTTCAGCAAACGGAAAACTGATTGCACTGATGCCCATTGTGCTCCACGGTATGGATCTTCCGGTCTCTTCAACCAATGCAACTGTTGCATTTACGTGCACTTATACCAGAAATATATGTCTCACGTGGTCGATGATACCGCCAACAATGCCACATTGTATGCAAGTGAAAAATACGCAAGAGCTCCGGACATCAAAGTTGACGCAGATCCTCGCCTGCATAGCCAGAATTCTAGCTACCAATGCCCTTCAAGATCTGGCAGATAGGTAACTCTACCTGAGCACCCAAGCGAGAGATCATGTCCGACAATAGCCTGCAAAGCAGAAGATAAACTCGGAACTGATGAAGGAATTGTCGGCAAGGAGATGCAACTCACGCAAACACGTGCGAAACGTCTCAACAGAATTCCATGAGTCGCTTCGTAACCAGATTTCGATGTCATTCACCTCCGACATGGAAAAGTCCGTTGGTCTTTTTTCATCCATGAAAGTACACGCGAAGCTGTCAAAACATCTTAGATGTACCCAAAGAGATTTAAGAATACAAACGCTCTGAAGTTGCCATAAAATGGAGATCCAATCATAAAATGACTTTGCAACCAATGGAAGTAATACGGAATTTTACTGCGTGACAGCTACAAATCTATTAGTAGCAGAAAACATCGAACTTTTAAATTGTACTAGGTTAACCTTCTGCAACAATCTGGTTGCAGTGTATTTAACACTAAGTTAAAGAATCGCAATTATAACTACACTACTATTCACACATATGAGGCCTAAGTCCATATACTCACTAGGCCCAACTAGAGCACTGTCACAGAGCCCACGAAGATCGTAGCATGAGGGCAGGGGTTTGTGACTGCTTATTTCGGATGTACACTAAACCAGGTTGAAGTGTAAAACCACGCCCCACACTGAGTTTCATAAAGGCCTCCATATGCAATTGCAGGTTACCTGATGCAAAATCACGCCTATCATGTGAGACATTTGTCATGCATCCAGCGAAATACAATGAAGCTAGAATTCAAACGAACCACAAATATCAATAAAACAGCAAATCTAATTTTCTTGGCCATAAATTTCATTGTCCGATTGCTTCTGGAAGTGGTGATTCCGTGAGTTTACCCAGTGCTTTCAATGCATGTGGGCAGTTACAAAAGGGAAACGTTGTATCCATCAGGGGCATTCAAACGAGAGCCTCATATTCTAAAAGTTGGAAGATTGTACCTGAACCATCTCCAGTACCAAGGACGGTTTTGTCTTCGTTTCTGGCAGCACTCCATAGACCCACCTTCGAGCTCCCCACACAGAGACCCCAATCAACTGTTTTCCCGACTGCCTTTGTGAGGCTCACACCCCATTCAATTTCTTTCTCCTCAGACTCATCGAACCAGTTCCCTCGGTTGGCCTAAAACAGGTCACCGGTGGATATATAAATCGACTGTAAAACAGAATCTGATACGAAACCCCTCTCAATACTGGAAATAAATATATAAAATATGATAGAAGTAAGAGCATGGATAAGCAACAGCGCTAACCTGAGTCCAGCCTGCAAGGCTCACATTTGCACCGACGTCTATTTCTCCAGCCAATGCAATTGACTGCGTTGCGCTCCCATGCGGTTCTGGAACAGCATTAATTATTTGCTCAGCCTCACCATCAGGCGTGCCCCATGAAGCACTATTAGACGGAGTGGCAAATGATGCTGTTCGAAAATCACCCAGCGATGTGTTGTCCATGGATGTTCGTAAAACACGGCGACTGCTACTCATCTGTGGACTAACAGAACCTGAGTTATGAGTATGACGAGTCTTGGAGAGAACCAGAGGTCCCATTTCACTCCAGTGTAGACCTCGGACAGAAGGATTGGTCCAGAAACGATTGACTGCTGAGAGGGAGAATACAGAGTTCTCCGATGGTTGAAAAAGAACATGAGCAAGGGTGCTGAGACCAAGAGGCGCACCGGCTGAGGATGATCCAGTTCCCCAGCCTGAAAAGTATTGAGACAAAGATATAAGTCCCATCTTTCCCTTCAAGGTAGCTCCTAGAGCAGAACCCACACAATGCCGGTACATGGCAGGTCCTACTCTTGCAAATTGTGTCAACGCTTGATCCTGTGATAACACAATCAATATCAGAAATATTTCAACCTAATTCTGTAACACCTATCAATTCTCTTTATCAGGGTGCATATGTATGGCGTCACAAGACTGACCTGTAATGGATTCACAGTCTCGGTTATGTCACTACCACGAGCTCCTAGGGGCGCGACCACAACATTAAAATCATCAGTGACTCGAGCATTATAAACCAGCTTGGTAACTGAAATGGGTCCCCCAAGCACGCTGCCATCACTACCAGAGTGTCTAGCTGAACATTCCGTGATCATCACATCCCTTTCTCTGTAAAAAGTCTCAAAAGTGAAGCGAGCATTCATGCCGGTGTGAAGGTCTTCTGCAAGCGCAGCCCGTGAATAGCGGCTACTCTCATCGTCCAACAAGAGGAACGCACCACCAGCACAGACTTCTCCCGTTAGCTGCGTCTTTGCAGCACCTTCACCTAATGGAGATTGGGCCTTTGATTTGCGCAAGCCTGTGTGAAACTCAAGCTTGTCCAGTCGCTCTCTGACCCTCATTAAGTCTTCGAAAGTCTCACGCTGGAGTCTTCTCAAAGCGGCTGTCTGCGTGAAAGAGAACTCGTCAGCAAAATGAAACAAGCGCACAAATGTAGAGGAACGGATCTATCGTCAGATAGAACATGCTAGTAACCGTTGTTAATGAAGATTGAGGGGCATGGCATATACGCTTTAAATAGGGACAACCCTACTTTGATCGTTGATTTTACACATGTATGTGACATATTTAACAACGAAACTCTATAACGGCACTTCATATGCGCCAAAATATTGCCCCTCGACTTGTATGACAGCATATTCGTGGTGAAATTAAGCTCCAACCCCTAAAGGACCAAAGATTCACGGTTTTCGATTGATCATATTGTGAAAATATTACTCCTAATGGGGTCGAATTTTATATCACCAGAGTCTCTGAAGAACATTGCATCGTTGGTCACAGAAAATTGGACAAGAACGTATCTAAATGACCGAATCAAAAAAACATGAAGTACAATAGTGTGTGATGCTCGCAATGAGAAATTGCACAAGGTTTTAAAGATTACGAACCTCAGAACGCTTTGCAGTTGCCTCATCCCCATCTTTCTGCACAGCGTGTGCCGCGGACACTTCCACCGACGCACCCCGCTTGTTTTCCATTCTACTAAATTTCCCACTGGAGCCACCTTGAGAACCTGTTGATATGAACTGTAAATAATCCAAAATTCAATTCAATTCAACGAGTACCAGCAGCCAGAGACAAACCCGAACTCCATCAACCGGATCATCTACATCAGTGCAATGGAAAGAGAATTTATATCCCAAATGTTTGACTTCCTGAGACGTGAGATTTTTGCCATTACTACGAGGATAATTTAGCCTATAACCCCTGAAAGACCAAGTAATCGTGGTACTAAAATGACCAATTCAATAGATCATATTGTGATCGGATGGGATCAAATTCTATATCATCACAACCAACGCAGAACACTAGATAAATTGGTCAAAAAACTAAGGAAATTGGATAAAACAAGTCTCCATTTGACCTATTCAAAACTCCGACAAGAAACCTGAAGCTCAATTTGTGGTTTAGGTCTATTAGGGTTTGACTCCCATCAGCCCTACCCTCACCAGAGGTTTTGGAGGTCGCGTTTGCAGCTGTCTCGTCCGCAGCTCCAGGTCTCTTCCATCTTCCAAATAGAGCAAAGGGCGCCTCCCCCTCCACTGAATCCCCTGTTGCAGAACTCAAAGACGCCAGAAGTAAAACTCGAGACCTCATTGCAGGCGGTTCTCTACAGGCATGCTCCTCATCTCTGTCTCCCACACTGCTTACATGCGTTTCATGACCAAATTTTCCGCTTCCACTGCCATCACTACCACTGCTTCCACCACCACCCTGTCCTCCATTTCCACAACCCCCGCCAATACCATTTCCACCGAACTCCAGTCTCTGAGTTTTGACGACATTGCTCCAAAGCGGCTGCCAAAACAGGGCACCACTTGACGAACCCAACGAATACCCGAAGAATCTCTCCCCTGATTTTCCAGAACCCCCTGCCGCACATGCCACAATGCGTCGTCCATTATGCCCTAATTTCCCTGAACTCTTCACGATGCTCTTCGACAACAGCGGCCTAATGGTAACACTACCCCGACACAGCTGCCTAAACCCCAAGTCTGCTTGCGATCTCGCAAATTTGGCTTCACCAGACGAGAACTCGTCCAGGAAATGCACTCTGTCGGCTCTGAGATTCTGCGAAAGTCGGGGCAAATTCTCTCTCCCGCTCGGCAGCTGCGATTGCAGAGCCGGAGTGGCAGAGTTGTGCCAAAACCCAAAACCCATGGCGAAAGGGAGGGACTACACATCCATCAACAAATCACTCCAAAACTCCGATTCCAAGTAATAACAAGACAGACACTCCATGGAAAAACTCTCGAATCCTGTGTCAGTCAAATCATCTTCTACACAATCGGGGTCATCATCTAAGTTAGGCCAGTGTGCCCTCGTTGTATTGTGTTCTGTTGTATTGGTGTGTGTGTGTTGGCGGGGATCCCCATCTGAACGAGGCTCCTGGAGCAGCAAAGGAAGCTTCGGAAGAATTGCGAGACGCCGGGAGATTGAAATTCTGAGATGTCTTCAGTTTTTGATGCTCCGTCTCTCGCATGGAGTGGATCAGTGAAAATCATTACCGAAGGACTTGAATGGCACCGGATAACTTTACCCAAAGTCCCGTGCTTAAGAGCATCCCCACCAGTGAGTTCCGTATCCCTAAAGCTTTAGGGGGAGGACCTCATATGCAAATAGAGATACAGAAATTTCATGGCACCAACCTTTATCTAAAACCTGTATCTCTAAAATGTATCTCTAAAATATACAGATTTTTGTAAAACTCTTCTCCAGTTCTGTATCCAGAGGCTCATATGGAGAACTTGCAAGGTCTCATCCCTGCTTGAGGTCCCCAAGCTCAGTAAACAGATAGAGAAATGGAAGAGCTGGTGGGGATGCTGTAAGGTAGGTACCCCAAACCGCTATTTTTGGCTACTATGCCTATTTAGTGTTATAAGACTAATCAAATTTTCATACTTTCATTGAAAAACATTGAAAGGAGTACAAGTGGCATTCAACCATTCGCCATTGAGCTTTTCCAAAAAATATGAAAGGGGTAGTCATACCACTTTGCCAGCATTGGCTGAAAAATTGACATGGGTGCTTGTGATGTACCCCCAAAATCTCATACTTGAATTTCTATGACATGTGCTTCACTTGCAAACAATATGGGACAATGTATGGTTGTATCTATATTGCTATATGTATACATATGTATCTCATACATATCCTGTATATATTCCATGCATATTTCACATGTTATACAAATTATGTATTCCATATATGTCTTATGTATCCATATCCATATCCCAAAGTATCAGTATCCTTATTATTTATTTTTCAAACTCAATGGCATTGGAGGGGGGGGAGGTTTGTTTACAAGATCAATGGCTCTCGATTTTTACAAAGAAGTTGGGTGCGTTAATTGCAACTTGAACTTATATGCATCATTACATGAGATAGTAAAATGAGGTTCCAATGCACCAAAAGATGCTACATTTGGATACAGTATGCATGCATTCAAAGTTTTTTTTAGTGGATGTTCTAAAGTTGTTTCTTAAGCATACATACATGTAAATATTGATTTTGGAGATGCACATGGAGTGATGATGGCATTTTAGGATAAGGTACAATTTAAAGTGTCCCTACTAGGACTTTGGAGGGGGCTTTATAGTGCTAGATTATACTAGAAAAAAATTATATGGCTAAAAAATGACAAAAAAACCATGAATTTTTTGCTGAAAAATTTCAAACTAAGAAAAAAATCTTGGATGAAACTTCTAGATTGTGGATGAATTGTTTTTTTTATGGATGTGTGATATTTGCTAATGAGATATTTTCTATCCAATATGTGAATGAATGCTAAAATTTGGAGCACCACTATGACACTTTATATTCCTACTTTGGCACTTTATAAAATATAAAAAAAAAATTTGGTCCCCACCTAATTGCCTTCACACTAATCTACCACAATTGCACTACTGTACTCAATGTTCAAAACTTAAAAATTAGAAGATTTGTTTTTTTCCATACAATTTTTAAAAAATAAAAAAAATATCTCTAAAATTATAGCATCTATTTTAAAATAATTTTTTTGTCAACCTTGAACATATAATAGGGTATTTGAGCATATTGAAACATTTGTCTATATGAATTTTGATAGTTAAATATTCTTGTAAGGAAGATAAGATTGTAAGGCCATTTGGATTGGTAAATATTTTTTGGGTGCATAGTGACAATTGACAATTGACAAAATTGAGAAGCTATAAATTGATTGGATTTATGCATGTCAAGCCCTTTATCACTAAGATTGTAAGGCCATTTGCATTGGTAAATATTTTTGGGGTGCATAGTGACAATTGACAATTGAAAAAATTGAAAAAGTATAAATTGATTGGATTTATGTATGTCAGGCCCTTTATCACTAGTAGAAAAACAGTGACCATGATAACAAAAAATCAACAAAAAAGTATTGATGTTGTTTGTATCCTTGGTCACATTGTCTTGGACAGTACTTAACAAAAAAACTTTGTATCCTCGGTCGCGTTGTCTTGAACAGTACTTAACAAAAAACTGTTGTCCATTTTGTTGTGGTGGTCAACTCAAAAAATAATAATAATAATTTATATATAAATTTGCTCAATAAATGGCAAAACAAAAATTGGCACTGTAGAGAATGCCACATAGGCAAAAACTACCAAATAGATAGGAGAATTAAAATAACTTTTAAACTTTAATTAAAAAGAACATAACAAGCTGGTATAAACTTGGTGACAAAAGAGAGGAAACTTTGGTAATTGAAGAAAGGGGAAGGCAAGATCTTTATACAAATGGAGTGGTAGAAGGTAGAACAAACCATATGGGAGGTGTGAATTAAGACTATGAGTGGTTCACATATTCCATATGGTTTGTTCTACCTTCTACTACCCCATTTGTATAAAGAGTTTTTGTTAACAATTTGTACCAACAAAAAAATGTTGATTTTTTTGTTGATTCGGACTTTGTATTATCTTAATCAACAAAAATTCTGTGACCAATTTTTTAACTTTTACCAAATCAACAAAAAATTGTTAAAATGATCAAACACTATACCGATCAACAAAAAATTGTTAATTTTTTGTTGACTTGGTTACTGTTTTCTAGTAGAGTATCCTCATATTTTTTTGGTGACAAACTTTTTAGATTTAACATGTGAAAAGAAGATTGAAAGACTTCAAATCACGTTAGTAGTTTTAACACATGATCAAATATTACAATCTTTCAATTCATAAGTAATGTTGTTGTGTTTTTTTTCCCTATATGATCTTTAACATGTCGAGTTTGAATTTGTATGGTTACAATTCAAAAAAAATTGATACAACTTCTCAAGAAATTGGCATTTTGTTCAATTTAGAGCAAATTCCAAGAAGCTCACAGAAGGCCTTGCACATTTAGGGGTTAATTGAATCACATTTACAATCATAATATGCTTGTGAAATTTATTTTATACCACCTATGCTTATATTTTTTTGGAAGCAGTTGACACTACAATCCATATGGAATATCAACACCAGTATCCATATCAATGTCTATATTTATACATCAATATATTATGTACCTATCTGTATATAATTTGTATACCTATATGGATATCATATATTTCATATTCTATAAGTATCATATTTGAGATCAATAGCTGGGATTCAATCAAAACTATTTTTTTGTGCAATTCAAATTGACAATTTAGTAACGGGATTCAAATTTTTTTAAGCACATTGATGGACTTGGATTTTTCAAGTTAAAAGGGAGTAGTGACAATGTGTATGCATATTTTGAGTGCATAGTATCTGCGTCTTTTCATATTCTGAAATAAGATAAGTGACCATTGCAAGTCATTTGTTACTTGATCTACAAGATCAGTTCTTCCTGAGATTTTGAAAAGAAGTGCATATAATATGTATAGTACAACGACCTTGTCTTGCAAAACATTTGAATGTTTAAAATTATCATAAACAACAATGGTAAACATTTCTTTTATCACAAATTGATGTATCTTTTATGCGTCTTTTGTCTATAAAGTGAATTTTTGACATGGACCTCTTGCTTTGGGCTCAACACATTGTTTTATTTTGGTGTAAAAGTTGTAACTCAAATAAAAAGTTTGAACCTTTAGTTAAACTTTCATTTAAGGATAAAAACACCCTCCACCTCAATGTGATTGGTCAAATCCATTTACGTAACCAAATATATGACACAACAAACTACCAAATAATTATTAATACCTCATAACTAGTATCCCTTGTTGATATATACTATTGTCATATACATGATAAGGTAAAAAGAAATAGATTTCTAAGCTAGAAAGGCATTATCTGTCTTTCCAACAAATTGGCTCAAATCAATATTTTTTAAAATATTAGAAATAAAGAACTAGTTTACATGGATTGGATTTGACAACCTAACCTTCCATTCTTGTGCCAAGTGAACTAAGATAAAGTAAAGAATTCAACAAGTTGACTAAATCTTATTTTGACTTCTATGACATCAGAAACTAAGCTTCTTTAATGCATGAGATTACTTGAAGTTCTATTTTATAGTGGCAATATTGTGTTGCATGAAAAGTGACATTGCAAAAATATTACATTTGACAAAACCAAAAAGAATGGTTTATCACCTTCTTCAAACTTATTGAATTTCTTGTTACATGTGAATGTAACTTCTTGTAAAGCAATAGAATATGATTGTGAGAATATATAAGGTCTTTTAAATTTATTCCTATGTTTAGTATTTTAAGTATTTTCAATAGTTCGCAAAAAGTTCATCTAGGCAAAACATTGTGTTCAAATTTGGAGAGTGGATCATTAATACACCCCACATACCTAAACAATTGTAGCATATTGAGAGTTTACTCATACTCTCTTTTTCAACCCTCAAAAAGCCACGGAGCCACTTTATGACACTTAGATGATTTCAAATAAGTAGTATAAGGTAAGGAAAATCTTCTTTCCTTCAAGATTTTTTGGAAGAGCTCTTTGAATATATTTGCACTAGATATTAGGTGGAAATCACCTCATTGAGGTATTATTGATTTCTTTACATAAAAAGATGCTATTTTAGTATATTTTCACAACTTGTACTTCTTTGCTCTAAATCTAAATTTTAGTCACTAAAAAAGACTTTTTTTGAATTTGAATTTAACTAATGAAATGAAGTATTGTTAATGAAGTTTAATTTCTAATCTTTAGAACATTTTTAAAATCAAACTATCTACAACAATATAAACTTTAGGCCTATAACCATGATCTATGAATTTTTCAATTATAGAATGACATGGAAATTTAGTTTACATCATGATGTTTGAAACTATAATAGACTCTATGCTCATGGTGGAATTTTCAAATTTAAAAAAAATATATTGTATTTGATATGAATTTTTTTCACTTTTATTGCAAAAATTCATGGTAATTTCAAATTTTCACAAAATAAATTTAAATTTCTTGAGAGTTGTAGAAGACATCACTGAAAATAAAATATAATTTTTTTTCACTCATTTTTAGTGGCAACATAGAACACTTAACAAAGGCTCTGTCTTTTAGTGATATGTAAAACGGGATGTGAATAGAATTAGGGTTTAATCCCTAAGCGTCCACACTCATCTCCAAAATTGACAATTTTGTAAAAATAATCATAAAGTACTATTTAGAAGAATGTTTTGGAATTGAGATGCCAATAGAAGTTATAGAGTTGTAGTTTTAGATTCTATCCATATGGTTAGATTCACTCCATATGGTTAGATTCACCAATACTATCACCAATATTTTTCTATAAATTTTGAAAGGGAAAATCCAAAATTCCTTCTAAATTAAATTACAAGAAAAATATTATCATTTTTGAGGTAAATTTTGTTGAAAAGGATTTGAAATGAGGTTCTCTTGACATGGAATTTTTTTGGAACTTTTTTGTTCTTTGAGTCTATGACCTCATTTTTGCAATTCCAAGTTTGAACTAGAATCAACACAAGTCAACCACTTCACATACTTCCACATTTGTTATTTTAGAAAAATAAATATACTCTAGTAACACCAAATCCAACCCTTGGATAGGACCACAACCTCATTAAATATCTCTAAAAATCAGGATGACTTTCATCCAAGCTGTAACAAGAAAGAAGTCTAATTTTGAATTTGTACATTTGGACGTCGGAGCGCTCCAGGGTTAAAGCTCCCTAAACCCTAAACCCTAAAAAATCCTTCCGCTGCTTTGCGTGGCACACCACCTGTGTTGGAATCGGGGGGCGGACGAAGGTTGTTTTCTGCGAGAAGTTGAAGAGAGGGGTGGGAGACTAGCTTCTAATTCATTGTTTGTTCCGGCGTGGGGTTGCCTTCGGGCTTTGCAGCAGCCATGCTTCGCATTCAGAAGCCCAAGACGAAACGGGCGAAGCGGGAGTTGGAGAAGCGGGCTCCGAAGTTGGAGGAGAATTCGAAGAAGATTCTGCTCTTGCACGGGACCAAGACGACGGCAAACATCAAGCAAGTGTTGTCGGATTTTTACCACCTGCGGAAGGCCGGGGGCAAAGCGATCAAGTACACCAAGAAGAACGATGCGATTCGGCCTTTTGAGGGTGGGGGTGAAACTTCTTTGGAGTTTCTCTCGCAGAAAACGGATTGCAGCTTATTCGGGTTCGGGTCGCATTCGAAGAAGCGACCGAATAATTTAGTTTTAGGACGCATGTTCGACCACAAGGTCTTCGATATGATGGAAGTCGGAATCGAGAATTTTAAGTCGATTGAGTCGCTCGGAGGGGGTAAGAAAGCCGCGCCGCAAGCCGGGTCGAAACCCTGCTTCGCTTTCATAGGTGAAAAGTTTGAGTCCGACCCTAAATTTCGTCATTTCAAGGAGCTTATAGTGGATTTCATGCGTGGAGAAGTTATCGAGACGATCAATTTGCAAGGGTTGGACAAGGTGTTTCTCTGTATTGCGGTGGGAGATAAAGTCGTATTCAAGCATTGTGCTGTTCGGTTTAAGAAGTCGGGGACGAAAGTTCCCCGGGTGGAGCTCATCGAAGCTGGTCCGTGTATGGACATGGTCCTGCGAAGGAACCGCGAGCCGAGCACTGATTTGCGGAAGGAAGCCATGCGACTTGCACCAAAGACGACGAAGAAGAAGATTAAGAATGTCAGCACGGATTCCTTGGCTGGCAAAGTTGGCCGCATGTATGTTCCGTCTCAGGAGGTCGGCGAGATGGCCTTGACGAAGATGAAGGGGTTGAAGCGGGAACGCAGAGAAGCAGCCGCTGCTAAAGCTGTCTCGAAGCAAGACCAGAGCGAAAGCGGTGCAGGTGATGTCACCATGGGCGAGGCCGAGGGTTCTCCCAATAAAAAGCTAAAGAGCAACGGCTTGTAGTTTACAAAACATGAGAGTAGAAGTATCAGGTTTTGAGGTCATAGCCGCAATTAGGGTTCGCAATAGAAATGGCAATGGTTTAGGGCATCCCTAAGCCCCGTAACGATTTTGCACTAAATACGAGAGTGCTTGGACCTGATATTCACAATTTTAACCCTACAGGTATGTAATATGAACATGATCGTGCAGTAAGTAAACAAAGTAGAGGCATTGAATTCTTTTACAGTCAACCTCCTTCATTCCGGCACTTGAGACTCGTAGAGCAGGTATTGTGCCTCCTCTTTGTTTTGCAGTGATTATTTCAGCTTTGTTTTGATTACGATATGTGTTTTATCTTTTCTATACCCTGCAGGACTTTGTGGGCTTCGGTCTTGTTGAAATTGAAATACATCTGTTGCATCCATAGATCGGTGACACCACTCAGACTTTGTTGTTATTTAATTTGGTGATGTGTTCTGTCCTACGATTTGAGTTTCTTATTTCTGTTCCGTGATGGCAGATTTCTGTCTGAAACGTTCTTTCCGATCAAGTCGGTCGTAAATTAGTGGCTTTTCTAATAGAGGACAATCCAAAATTCTCTTTCGTAGATTTTCAGTTTCTCTCTTCGATGGGTATCATTTGAGTTGCCTTCTGCTCCGGAATCAGAAATGCCCGTCAGAAGTGTAGTCTTAATTGCGTTTCGTCCCATTTCTTGTTGGTGTCATGCTCGAAAAGGTTGACACGACTCGTAATGGAGTCCGGGTGCACCTCAACCCGGATTCCATTATGAGTCGTGTCAACCTTTTCGAGCATGACACCCTCCCCCACTTGAGGAATGCGAATGCCTTCATTGATTTTGTTTTCCCTTTTATACGGAAAGCCTTCCTTCAGCTTGTCAGACTTTCGCCATTTCTTTCGTTGTATGCTTGAAGGGAAATCTGGTAAAATCTTTTGATTGCAAATCTCGAGTTGGTCATTGGCACTGCCGCAGCCACATTATTCTGTATTTTGTGGAGCAGAGCAAATTGCATCCTACATGGGTGTAAGGCTTCTAAAGTAGATTTTTTAGCAGCAGCCGTGTCCTGTGGAAATGATATTGTAATTCAGCGTTTTTCAATTTTTCAATTTAGCAAGACACTGAATTTAAAAGCTTTTTTTTCGTGCATATGGCGCCTTCTGTACACGGTTGCTAAGAAAAACGCTCCTCCGTTCAGTATCGGTTATGAATGGTGCGGTCAAATTTTTTGCAGCATTGGCGGCGATTTCTTCAGATGTCAAGCACGCACATGCAATATCTTATTCTCATTCAGAAAATAAAAACGACCAGCACTTGGAATTCACAGGGCAAGAATTTAATGCAAGCTACTTCAAGAACATACATCGGTAAGACTACGAGAATCACATGCATCAGACAAGCAATCACACATGCACATTTCCTTTCAATAACATAAACCTGCAATTTCTACCGCAAAATCAGTCGTACACAAAAAATTAAATTCTGCCATGGAGCATTCCTTCACAATCCTGCACATTCTGCCGCAACACCTACAAAATCACACAACTATCAAATCACTGCGGGAGTGAACCCAGGCATTGGAGCCCTGCACCACTTGCAGCCCCAAGTCCCGCCCACCCAAACGACAGTTAGTAACTGTATTTGAAAAAAAGACTTGAAGTACAAGACTTGAAACCATCGAAACAAAGGGTTTCACTGATCAGCACCTAATCTGGAACGTGCATCATGCCAAATTCATATGGTTTCCAGATCATAGAACTCCTGGGAAAACTTGCGGACTCATGTGTCCAAGTGTCCCCCAAGATAGTTACGCAAGTTGCTTTTTATGAAGTCAAGAGTAGAGAACGTTCGCTCATCCTCCGTAGAACCGAGCAGAGTCACTATGGCTATCTCAAACCACTTAGAGCCACCCGCTCAAAAGATTCAACACAAACGCAATAAAGTCAAATTTTTGCCACAAGAGAGTCAAGGGGTTGTTGTTATAAAGAAACATGTATACAGTAAATGTACTCAGTAAAGCACCTCTCAAGTTAGAGAGTGAGTGCTTAGCAAGGACTGATATATATATATACAGTGTGGTTGTAGGTTTTAACCTAGGTTCATCCTATGGATGAACGATTGGGTGACTCACAGAGAGTCATCCCGAGTGCGTAACCCTAATCAAGGAGTTTATGCTAACACAAACCCTCAATCGAAGATTGGAATGCATTGAACTTCTTGCTGTGATTTCTTCTGTACAGAAAAAAAAACTTGATGTGAATTGTGCAGATTGTTCTTCATAGCTTGTGATGAAGATGAGCAAGAGCAGTCGTTGGGGGAGTTCGTAGAGGTGGCTTCCATGACAACGGTTGCAGGGTTGTTGCTGTGGATGGTGGTTGCATTGCTTGGGCGGCTCGGGAGATGGTGTGCCTCGACTGTGGAGACGATACTCATGAGGCGAGATTGATGTCGTGAAGTGTGTGGGGTCTGTCGTAGAGAGAAGCGACATTCGCAGTGTGAATTTTGTGGGAGTCGTGGACGCGCGAGGACGAGGATGATGCAGGGAAAATTTTATGTCATAAGGCGGGGTCGGAGGCCAGGGTTGTACTTCTCGTGGGAAGATTGTTTGAAGGAGGTGGTCGGATTTCCGGGGGCCGAGCATAAGAGTTTCGTTTCTTTAGAGGACGCCGAGAGTTATTTGTGGCAGGGTGTGGGGTTCTAGGGTTTTGGGAGTATACAGCAGAGAATTGTGGTTTCGGTTCTAGGTTTTTAAAACTGTGTAATCCTATTGTGGTACGGTGTTGGTGAAACTTGATCCTGCCCAAGGGTTTGGTGAGTGCATCAGCTGGCTGCAAATTCGTATGAATATACTGAATCTTTATTTCTCCCCCTATCACGCGTTCTCTGATAAAGTGGTAGTGAATCTCGATGTGCTTCGTCCGAGCATGGAACACGGGATTCTGGGAAATCTTGATTGTTCTTTGGTTATCACAATGAATGGTAATACTTGGATTTGGGTACTTGCGATCTAGTGGTTGTTGTAGTTCTTGTAATAGCCGGTGAAGCCAAACAGCTTCTTGTGCTCCGTCACTCAATGCCCAATACTCTGATTCCGTAGATGAACGGGAAACCGTGAGTTGCCGTTTACTTTACCAGGTAATGGGAGCTCCAGCGAGGGTGAAAATGTAAGCGCCCATGGAGCGGCGTGTGTCTTTGCAAGACCCCCAGTCGGCATCTGTGTATCCCGTGATGGCAGAGGGTGAGTCGGCCCTGAAGAGGAGGCCGTAGTCGGTGGTGCCGTGCAGGTACCGTAGAACATGCTTGGCTGCTTCGAGATGTGCTGTTTGTGGGTTAGCCATGTAGGAACTGAGTCTGCTTACTGCATATGCAATGTCGGGTCGAGTGATGGTAAGGAATATAAGTTTCCCTACGAGTCGACAGTACTGATGTGTGTTGGTGGGCGGAGAATTCATATCTGTGGTTAGGAAGTGGCCTTCGGGGAATGGGGTGGATGTAGGTTTGCTGTCGGCCATGTTGAATTCTCGCAGAATCGAAGTGGCGTATTCCCGTTGATGGAGAAAGATGCCGAGGAGGGCGGACTCGAAGGTGATGCCGAGATACTTCTTTATCAGGCCCAGATTTGTGACGTCAAATTCGTTGTGTAGAAACGCTTTGATCTAGTTGATGAGTTTATCAGAGCTGCCGGTGATGAATAGATCATCGACGTAGAGCAAGACGATTAGTGTTTCACCATCCTGATGGAGAAAGTACATATTTGGGTCAGATGCGCTCTTTTGTAGTCCTATGCGGAGGAGAGCTGCATTTATCCTGTCGTACCAAGCACGTGGACTTTGTTTCAATCCATATAAGGATTTATGAAGCCGGCAGGTGAGGTGTTCTTGTCCTGGGACTCAAAATCCGGGAGGCTGCCGCATGAATACTTGTTCTTTTAGGAGTCCATGTAAGAAGGCGGTGCGGACATCCATGTGGTGGATGGTCCAGCGTTTGGTGGTTGCCAGTGCGATTACGGTACGTAGAGTTGCCCATTTGATTACTGGAGCAAAGGTTTCGTCTAGGGTTTCGTCAAAATCGATCCCTGCGCGCTACTCGAATCCCCGGGCGACGAGGCGTGCTTTCTTGATTGGTGGTTGCCCGTCAACACCAGACTTAATCTTGAAGATCCATTTGCAGGTGATCGCCTTTTGGTTCGGTGGAAGGGGTTCGAGGACCCATGTCTGGTTGTCCCAGATGGACTGCATTTCGGATTCCATGGCGCGTCGCCATTCGGGATCTGTAGATGCTTGTTTGAAGCTGATGTTGGCTTGATCGGGTTCGATTGGAGTGAAGTTTGCAGGTGTGAATGTCATCAGACAAACGTTGAAGTCATCGGTTGAGAGGCAGAGATCGTAGCCCTCGAGTCTGATGTTCTACTGACGAGGTCGCTACGATCGTCGGGGTGGAATCAAGGTTGGCGGTGTTGGTGCAGTGGAAGCTGGTGCAGCCGGGGAGGGTGTGGAGTTGGTTCGTCGAGGATTGGGATGTTGGGGCGGAAGGAGCGTCAATTGGTCCGGGGAGAGTTGGAGATGGAGCGTCGGATCGTGTAGGAGAAGTGGTGCATGGGTTTTCTTGCGGAGGAAGATGAGTGATTGGGTCGTTAGGAGGGACCGGGTGGGGTTGAGACAGGGAATTGGGTGTAGTAATGCGGTCAAAGGAGTGTGTTCCTGATAGAGGCTCGGTGGTCTCGGCTGAGGGTAGGTTGTAGTTTTCTTCGTCGAACCGGACATTACGACTGATCAGAATCCGGCGGGTGGCTGGGTGATAATACCTGTAAGCTTTACTTTGCTCGTCATATCCGACGAGTATGGTGGCGATCGCTTTGGGGTCGAATTTAGTGCGTTTTGAATCTGGGATGTGGCAGAAGGCTCTGCAGCCAAGGACCCGGAGGTGACCAAGATGTGGTCTGATACCTGTAAAGGCTTCTTCTGGAGTTTGTAACGTGAGAGCCTTCGTAGGACATCTATTCTGTATGTAGTTGACGGCTCTAGCAATTTCTTCCCACAGGGCTTTGGGTATGTTGGTGTCGGTGACGACACTGCGGATTCCTTCAAGGAGCGTCCTGTTCTTGCGTTCGGCGACTCCGTTCTGGTGGGGGGAATATCCGGCGGTGAGCTGTCGTGAAATGCCGTGAGAGGTAAGGTAGGTGGAGAAGGCGGTGGAGAGGTATTCTCCACCTCTGTCGCTGCGGAGGGTAGCTATGCGGGAGGTAGGATTTTCAACCAAGGTTTTGAATTGCTTGAAGTAGTCAAGGGTTTGGGATTTGTCAGATAGGAAGTAAATCTATGTTTTTCTAGAGAAATCATCTATAAATGTGAGTATGTATCTGTTTCCATTCCGAGAGGTGATAGGTAGGGGTCCACATAAGTCGCTGTGAACAAGCTGTAGTTTCCGGGTAATAGGTGTTCGTCTGTGTTTAGGAACACGGTCGCGTGGTAATTTACCAATCATGCATGAGGAGCAGACGTGTTTGGTAAACGGGATTGCTGGGAGTCCGGCTACGATTTGTTTCGAAGTCATGTGGTACAGGCTTTGGAAGTTGATATGTCCAATCCGTCGATGCCACAGTTGAATGTGAGCTGGGGTGGGGTGTCGAGGTTGTTGGCAGGTCGCGGGTGTGGGGACAGATAAGGATCTTGTTGAGGAGCAGGGAGGACGGGGTTGGTCTGAGAGTTGTACTGCAGCAGGTAGGGTGTTGGGAATAGTTGGAGGAGCGACCACCCTGTATAGGTTGTTTTTGGGGTCACGAATTCCATGCAGAAAGATATGAGCAGTGTTTGTGTTGTCATATATGGTGCAGATTTTGGATTCGAACAGAACTTTGTATCCTACGTCTGTAAGTTTGCCAACTGAGAATAAATTCGTACTAACACCTGGCACGTATAAAACGGGAAATATGTCCTTTATTGCACCAGAGGCATCGGTGTGGGTTACATTTCCTTGTCCAGCCACATGCATGATTTGCTTGCCAGCGGCTCGGATGAAGGGAATCGGGGAGGGAGCTACATGATCTAGGAGTCTAAGGTTGCCGGTGACATGGGAGGACGCTCCGGAATCCAAGAACCAGTCATCCTTGGTGACTGTTGATATAATGCATGCGTTGATTCGTTCCTCGTTTGTTGTGTCATCTGGAAAAGCCTCGAAGCAGGCTTGTTCAGGTGTCGTTGTAGGATCTGGATCGCCAGTCTGATCCTCGTCTTGATATTCTTCGATTTCTGCTAGGTTGATCTGCTGATGAACGCGTGGTTTGGGTAATTTCTGCAGCTGCATCGCCTTGATGCGATCCTCCAGCGTGACCCGTGCACAGTCACGAGCTAAGTGCCCGAGCTTCTTGCATCGGTGGCAGTGGATGATCGGAGGAGATGTTAAGGTGTTTCGCTATTGATTGTTTGTTGCAGAGGCGTTGGAGCTGCGATCGTTGGAAGGTGATCCGCAACCTCGGTTGGATCGACCACGCGTAGGAGTGCCACGAGAGGAGACACGAGTGTGACGGGTCAGGTTCAGGGATTCCTCGGTGTCGCGCTGTTTGTCTAGAGTCCGACTCATCTCTTCCTGTAGGAGGAGTCCTTCGAGTTCGGGGAATGATGGAGGGCGTTCCCGGCCCTTCTGAATTTGTTTGAATGTAGCCCAGCTTTTGGGTAAACTATTTAGCGTCAGATCCACTAGATCTTCATCTAAGGTTTGTATCCCTAGGTTAGCAAGCTGTGTTACCAAGACGTTGATCTGTTGAAGGTAATCTCCTATCTGTTTTCCTTCTAATAGTCTCAGAGAGTAGAACTGCTCCTTTAAGGCTAGGCGCCGGGAGGAGCTTCTGATATCGCACATGCTTTTCAATCGTTCCCAGATGGCTTCGGGATCAGTCAAGTGAATGACACTGAGTATGATCGAGTCTCTTACCGTAGATATTATGAGTCTACCGGCTCGGTAACGCAGTTCCGCTTCGCGTTGGTTGGTTGCTGTAGGTATCACTGGCGCTCCCTCTCCCGTTTCTCGTCTAGGTGAGCTGATCGCATCGCTTGATGTACTGGTGGCGGCGCTGGTGGAGCCGCTGATGACTGATCGGTCACCTGCAGGTTCGATGTATCTCCACAGTCCTTCCTGCATCAGCATCAACTTGACTTTGTAGCTCCATATCAGATAGTTCATGGGCCCAACTAGCTTCATCGACTCAAGTACATCTCGAATGTTTGGATCCATTGTTATCCTGCATCTGATCTATAGCGGCTGCGCCGGCTATTCTAGAAGGTGTCTTAGTTGCCAAATGAGAACACTAATCGCGAGAGTCTGTAATGTGTAAGTGTCTAAGACTACTTGACTTTCCTAACTCCGCTCTGATACCATGTTGTTATAAAGAAACATGTATACAGTAAATGTACTCAGTAAAGCACCTCTCAAGTTAGAGAGTGAGTGCTTAGCAAGGACTGATATATATACAGTGTGGTTGTAGGTTTTAACCTAGGTTCATCCTATGGATGAACGATTGGGTGACTCACATAGAGTCATCCCGAGTGCGTAACCCTAATCAAGGAGTTTATGCTAACAGGGGTTGCAATCCGACGGCCCCTCCCAGCACTTGGCAGCATTCGACTGAATGGTCAGCTTGAATAAAACTATCTGATTATCAAGCAATCTCGAGTCAAGAATCTCACAATAATGCTTGGATTCAACCGATTTCACTTAGCAGATGCAATCTGCAAAGTCAGTCCAGGACAGTCTCTTTTGCACCCGTGAGTGGGTTCAAAGTGTGAGCCGGGTATGACTTTGACTCATCGTTTAAGTCAGTAACCCACTCCTGGATTACAGTAAATGAGTGATCCTTAGAGAAGGGAGTGACGAGCTCAACATAGAGATCCTGCAACTCTGCTTGGCAGATTTTTACGACTGCAATGTGGTCACTCACGAAAGCCAACCCAGATTGGGTGAACTTAATATGAGAGACTACACATTCCAGCAATGAAAAGATACACGACAGTGCTAATAAAGTCGTCACATCACCTAGCAAAGGCAGATTGGAATAGGCATGAAATTCCTTTGCTGCATCCTCATGCATTTTTACTATCAAAGTACGATGCGCTTGAAAGGCTCTAGCACAGAAATCCATCGGGTGGTTACGTTTCTCAAAATTTTCAAGCCTTCACTTTCGACGATCTCAGCAAGCCTTGTGAACTCAAGATGCCTCTCGGGAGATACCGTGAAGTAGCCATGTAGCGTTTGACAAAGTAAATCCAACTTGTGCACAATCAATAGTTTAATCTCAACCACCAATTAAATTAGTTATGGGCGCCACGCAGGGAACCCCCATTTGGAATGGGGCATCTTGCTCTCTCAATTGAACTGTCACTCCAGTTTTGCAACCTTGGAATGTGGCAGCTCCATCAGTGCCAAAGCATACTAGTTTCTGTGCCATATCTTTCTCTGACAGATTCCCATGAAATGCTAACCGTTCCACAATTTGGGATTTCAAAGCATCAGCGGTGCCACCTTCCTGTGGTCTAACCAGTGATAGCAGTATGGGCACGTGTTTGAAACGCTTGCAAATGTAGACATGGATCGACATCCACTGCCACATTGTCAATGGAAGTAACCTCATCGGCACTGACAGAGAAAAAACGTGCCTCTCCGATGTCTTTCTTTAACTTGCAGTGATAACTCCAGCCATTGCATCTGCCATAGATCCCTTGCTCCAATGCTTATGGGGGCAGTCTGGGACGTTCAACAGCTAGAGAGCTGCTGGAGTCTGTGAAATCCGAGATAGGTCGGCCCTTTGTGAGTAGGTGGAACAGTGAACAGAACTGGAGAACTTTTTTCTTCCGCTCTAGCATAATCCCGCTTGCGACCTTGCTTAGCACCGTCTCCACATTGGCATGGCGGGCAAAAGACACTTTCTCGTTCTTCACATGGTTGTTAGTGCATAGGAAGAAGTAATCACCAGCCTTAACCTTTGAATTTGTAACAAGAGCCTTTCGTCATCCTGCATGCTTCCAAAGACTGTTGATTTTGAGGACTAGTAACTTCTCTCTCCCTTCCACCTCTGTACAAATCTTGCACCGAACCTAAGTTATACGCCCGTCAGCACCGTGCATATATTTGGCCCATGGAAGCTTAGCGGCCAACGAATCTTGAAAGTATCGATTGAATTCATAGCCTCGCCAAATTGTGCAGGGGAACGCCCACCCTCGGGTCCAAGACTACGACGTCGGAGTCGCTTGACAACGGTGTAACAAGTTGTTGCGCCTTCGTGACTTCTTCATCGATTCTGCAGTGGACGTGGCGAAATCTAGGATTTGGATCTGCTCTTCTTCCGAGTACTCCACCGACGGAACATCAGACACATCGTCAGCGTCAGTAGGAACCCGTGAATCAAACAGAAACTTCGTCGAATGGGACTGTTTCGGAGCCATTGTGAGACAACAATCTACCCCACAGGAAGACCCTAAAATTTAAGAACAACCCAAACAAGCAAATGACTGCAATCCTAAACCACAATGAGTAGCGGAAGATTAGAAGGAAGCAGTAAAAAGTTGCAGGTGTAGAAGTCTCCCTAATCGTTCGAGCTTATAAAAATTTGGGCCACAATCAGCCAATTCCGACGCATGCCAGTGACACCGACCTAAACCAACAAAATTGGCCTCTATCGTCCAGCAATCGAAGCGCCCACAAAGCATTGCACCATCACCGCTGAAATTGCACTCAACAGCAACGGAGAAAGCCAATAATCTCATCACGCCATCACCGCTAAACATGCAAATCGCATATTCCGCAGACCTACCAGACATGGAGATCCAAGCTAAAAACGAAGGAAAGAAAGGCGAATGGCGCCGAAATGAGGAAGGGTTGTTGGCGCTCCAGAAGCTTTACAAGACAGATTCAAGCTGGCGATGTCAAGAAAAACCCATGGGCACATGGCAACATTGCCGACAGAGAAGCGGATGTCTGGCATCACGGCCAAATTTAAGTGACGCTGCAGAGAAACTCCAACGTTTTTTGGAGGTACCGAAAGCGAAGGTGTAATGCATCTCAATCAGAAACTTTAAATTTTTTTATCATTTTACCCATGATTTATTTCACCACCTAAAAAACAAGGAAAGAATGTGGCGAAAATTCACCTAGTTTAATTTGGTTGCACTGCCGTGAGTGCTACCAGTAACGTCCTACAGTTTTCCTTCTACCTGGACCACAGATCTACCATCCAAACTCCACGTCTCGTCTGGTTTGCATATCCGAGAAGTTCGTCATGAGTTTCAAGAAGTTCTGCAGGGCCGTTTTGTAGGGCTGAACAGTGAATTTCTATATTTGCAGATACCTATTTCTTGGCAGGGAGCGACACCGGTGGCATCTTACTTTTTGAATAGTTTCGAATCTGGACGGAGATATATATATATATAAACAATGGTTCCAGGGTAGGCAAACCACGTAAATTTACAAAGTACATAAAAACATGATTGTAACCTTTTCGTTTCAACAATTCAATGTTGAACTTTGAAAGATTAGCTTATACACATGTAGCTGGAGATCAATTTCTATCCGAAGTTGTAATCTAATTAACTGTAACCTTCTACTCCGACTTTCAAGAATTCATTCATATCATAGTCATGCGTTATCTGAACAAGAAACATTTCACTGTATCGATTCAAAACTCCACACACTCGGAAGAAAAATTCTAAGCTTGGGCGGCACTTTCGTCACTGCTTCCAACTGCCCCTCCTAGGTGGAATAATGACTCCTGGAATTCCGAAAGGATGCATGCAGTGCATTAGAAACGAAAAGCGACGGAAGGCGTCGTGCCCAACACATTCTCTTTTCGTGAGGACCGAAGTTCCACGCCAGTTACTTACAGTACAGAATGGATTGTGTCGTGACCTGGCGACGAAACTATGGTGGATTCTCCGCTCGCCACTTGTGCTGCTTCTCCATACTCCAGTTGAAGCTAGGTGAGCTTGCATGTCACCGGGACACACACATCACTCACGGTCTAGCACCCTACTAGACTCATCAAAGCAATTCGCCAACGTTGCAAGTATAGTGTCAGGGCTTTCTTTTGGGACCAGTGGAGGTCAGATTCTGGCAGATCTTATGAATTTTCGATAGAGAAAAAAACCCTGCCAGTTTTCGTGGGAACCCAGTTGGGTAAAGCTTCATGCTTGCATCATTCGCCATGTAGTTTTAGTGATGATGGATGATCCTTAGAAACAAGAACCTCCTCCTTTTGTGTTGATTCCAGGCCAAAATTGGAGCTCCAGGTTTGTAGAATTCGGGCGCCATGTCGTCACCCATGAGTATCCCCACCCTGACCCGCAGCCAATCGAAGGGTAAGCCTCTGGTATCCCCCGCCTCTTCCTTCCCTTCTCGCGGAGGCTATTTCCGCATACACGCCCAGGCCGAGGACCAGCAGGCTTTTCTTCGCTCCCACTCATTCAGCCGCAGAGTCTCTCGAGACCACCAGCAACCAGGGCTCCCACATGAGCCTCTGTTGCAGCAAGGCTCCCACGGGTCCAGCCAGCGGAAGGACGAGTGGTACCATGAGGAGGGCATCGAGGAGCGGGGTGCCATCTTGGTGCCCCAGAAGCTCACGGTGGGGCAGGAACTGCGAAGGCAATGCTGGCTAGCGGGGCCCATGGTGTGCGTGAATTTGTTGCAGTACTCGATCACTGTGGTGTCGGTGGCATTCGTGGGACACTTGGGGGAGCTCGAGCTTGCCAGTGCGTCCATCGCCAGCTCTTTGGCCGGTGTACTTGGGTACTACGTGCTGGTATGTGCTTTCACCTTCTTTTGTGTATGGCTATGGAGATTAGGTCTGCTTCTTGAGAGCTAAGTTAGGTGAAGGTCTATTCTGTGTAGACGACGACTGAGCAGACATGCAGTGGGGTGGGATTTACGTGTCATGTGCAAAGAATTTTTGAGCGCACAGTAAGAATTGTGCAAAATGCTGTGCAATTCTGGTGGTTGAGCTTCGACCTCTTCACATTCTAGCGTGGTGATGATTCAGAATGATTGGAATTGGAATTGCTCCTGCTTCCATAGAATTTTAGTGTTAGGGTTCTGGCACCTTCTCGGACCCTTTTGTGTGTGGCTATGGACAATAGGTCTGCTTCTTGAGAGCTAGTTGAACGTCAATTCTATGTAGACGACGACTGAGGGGACATGCAGTGGGAGAGCAACCATAAATAATTTTTGTGCTTAGAGCGAGTATTGTGCAAATCGTTGTTCAACTCTGGTGGTTGGGCTTCAATCTCGTGGAATTCTAGCATGGTGATGCTAAAGTCGATCGTGAGAAGAATAATGTGAAGCAAACGATTGCATAAACCCCAGTGAAACCTAACCCCTATAGGACCTCCAGCTTTTGTAGCACTTTTGAGTGCGTCATAGACTTTCTTTTGTCCAATTCTGTTGGCTCTGGACCGAGGGGAGGAAGCTTTCCATTGACAGAAGCTACATGTGAGGAACCTTACTAAAAAAACGAGCCAGCGCTATGTAGACAGAGCCTCTCTTCTCGTAGCATGGATGCTTGTTGATTTTGTGACCACCACATGCCATATTTTTCACTGATTCTGGCCCCAATCTGAATTCCATCATTTTCACAATGAACGATTCCTGCATCGATTCAGGTATGTGCACCCATAATAGTCACCTAAAAACGTACAGCATGCATCCATTCCAAGTGCCTTTTTTGTGTGCACATACCTTAAATCAATTAAGACCTCTGTCTTGTGAGTAGTGAGAGTTGACACGGTGGTTTGTTTGTTGATCCGCAGCTGGGCATGGGGAGTGCCCTGGAGACCCTGTGCGGACAGGCTTACGGCGCAGGCGCCCTTCACCATCACATGTTGGGCGTGTTTCTTCAAAGAGCTCTCGTGGTTCTTTACGGAGCCTGCGTCCCCATCTCCTTCCTCTTCATCTACATGGAGCACGTCCTGCTCTGGTTAGGCCAAGACCCCCGAATCTCCGAGAAGGCCGGCGAGTACGCCATCTACTTGCTGCCCAGTCTGTACGCGTATGCGCTCTTGCAACCCGTGGTGAAGTTTCTGCAGACGCAAAGCGTGGTCTTCCCCATGATGCTTTGCTCCGCTGTGACATTGCTCTTGCATGTGGGCCTTTCTTATACTCTGGTGTACACTCTCGGATTTGGGTATCGCGGCGCTGCAATTGCCACGAGTTTGTCGTTCTGGCTCAATGCCATTTTCTTGGTCTCCTATGTGAAATTTTCAGGGGTGTGCAAAAATACGTGGAAAGGATTCTCCACGGATGCCTTCGTGGACTTGCGGGAATTTCTCAGCCTGGCTATCCCGTCGTGCATTATGATCTGGTATGTCACTTCACCTGCAATGAAAAAATTGAAAGTTTTTGGTTGATTTTGTTTTGGATTTGTATTGCAGTATGTGGTGGGGCTAATGTGATGGATATGATGTTTACAGCCTTGAGTATTGGTGCTTTGAGATTCTCATCATTTTAGCTGGACTTCTGCCCAACCCGAAACTTGAGCTTGCGACTCTGTCCGTCTGGTACGTGTTCCTGCCAAATCTCTCCTTTCATATGCTTCGTTTGAGTTTTCTAGCATAGATTTCCAGTCATTATCTTAAGTCTAGGAACTCAAATTGGTCCTCATGTGCTTGTTTAGCAGTTTTGAGTATGTTCTGTGGAGATTTGCTGTTGTGCAATTTTATCTATTTTGTGACCAACTCGTGCAGTGTTCTTCATCGATTCTGGTGATGTAAAATTTCGCTCCGTGATCAATCAAATAAGTCATTTTTAAAACCACGAATCCTTGCTCCGTTAACAGTTAAATTTTTCAAAAAGGGTTTTGAGAATCCAGTGACAATGGTAATATTGATATCATGAGTGGGGTGTTGTTGCAGCTTGAGTACAACTTCTCTGAATTATATGATTCCGTTCGGTCTGAGCGCCGCAGCCAGGTTCGTTTACTTAAACCTATACACATTAAAAGTTTCGCGTGTATTCGGAAACAGGCTTATGCATGTATTTGAATGAAGACTTTTTGACTAAGCACGTACTTTGCAGAAGTATGTGGTGATATCCTCTTATCCCCTCGCCCCAAACAATACCTATCCATATGAAACCTTCCCAATTGTAATGCCATTTTAAACAGTTTCTAGTCTAATTCTACTTGTAAAGTTGCAACGCACTTATTAGGAGTAATGCAGGCAGATTTTTAAGTATAGATCTGGGAGTTAAGAGTTTTTTACTGCACCATTTATAAGAATTATTGCCAGACATACCAATTGTTTTATGTGCTATTATTAAATTTGAATACATTTAATTTCTTATGGGAAAAGAGACCGTCGTCTGAAATTTTATAATGAAATGTATTCTAGTAGAAAATGTGATATACAACAATTAGTGCACCTTGCAGTAATTAAAATAAACGGTGTAGTTAGTCTCAGTCTGTAACAAGAGTTTGGGATTACAAGTGTTTTGTTCTTTTTCTATTCTCTTTTACAACGTGAGCTGATTGAATGTAAGTTTTGAATTTTCAGCACAAGAGTGGCAAATGAGCTTGGAGCAGGTGACGCCCCGGCTGCAAAACAAGCGGTGATCTCTGTGGTGGGTCTGTCTGCTGCTCAAGCTATGGTTGTTTCCAGCATGCTGCTGTTGCTCCGTCACCACTGGGGGTGGCTGTTCAGCGGCGATGCAGAAGTGGTGGAGACAGTGGCGGGCATCATGCCGTTCATTGCCTGCGTTGCTATTCTGGATGGCATCCAGGGTGTGCTTTCTGGTAGGTCGCACTACTCCATTTCTTGTAGTTTTAATGTAACGGTATTATACTACTTCGGAGCCTATGAACACCAGACGTTGTTGTACCTACTGATACTCTATAAACATCATGCTTAAGTTTTGCTTAAGGAACTTAATTTTGACTCTATCTGAAGTGAAGTGAACGTTTTAAGTGTTTCTACCTTATTGATACTCTAGAGAACATCATTTATTGAGCTTTCCATGCTGTGTTGGCCTCTTGTTGCTTGAGTTATGCTTAACGTAGAGGTACCTAATTTTGACTCTATCTATGCACATCAACTCAAGTGAACTATTTCTACCTTATTGATACTCTAAAGAACATCATTTATTGAGCTTTGATCATTCTGTGTTGACCTCTTTATTGTTTGACTTTTGCTTAAGGTAGAGTATCCTAAACCCAATTGTAATTTTGACTCTATTTGTGCTTGTCAACTAAAGTGAATGGTTTTAGGTCTTTCTACCTTATTCAACTTGGTAATTGAAGGCCAAACAAGTGTTAGAATAGATGAATTCCAATTGGTATCACGGGTCATTATAGGAAATGGGATCAGGTATTTCTGATGGGTGTCCTTAATCCAGCCTAAAAAACTACCTAACACTCAACACTATGAGGATGCATTACATTTTTAGTATCCTCTTTTCAACGACTCTTCTGGGCTTTCTTTTATGTCACTGACTGAGAGGAATGCCTTCTTTTCTCTTGATGAAGGTGTGGCAAGAGGATGTGGGTGGCAAGAACTTGGCGCAGTTATCAATTTGGGAGCTTTTTATGGAGTGGGAGTTCCCATATCTATCTTCCTCGCCTTTGTGTTTGACTTCGGTGGTCGGGTACGTCACTTTTGAAATCAGTTCCCAATTGGAACTCGTTCTCTCTTTCTGTATCAGCACTGTAATCTCTTCACATCAGGGTCAAAAACAGTGGATGTCAACTTCGCTTCTTCTTTGATCAGTAGTGAAATTCAACAAAACTTTTAGGAGTCTTCAAGGAAGTAATACGCTTTACAATACAAAATAAGAAAACATGCCGTACATTTCTGAACCACAGAAGTATGTCTGGGATGTTTTATGATTGATATTAGCTTTCAAAGCGGACTTCGTACTTTTTGCTTGGAAAGTTAGGGTTTGGGGTTGACTGGTCATTCCTGAAGATTCTTGAAGATTTTTAGTCTAGTAGACAATCTTCATACCATTAATTCCTGTTCTTTTGTAGTCAATAGTCTTGGTCATGAACATGATCGAAATCCTAAATATGAATTTTTGATATGCTTGCAGGGACTCTTTATGGGTCTCATATGTGGATTGGCCACTCAAACCCTTGTCCTCCTCTATGTTACTTTGCGCACAGACTGGGAGGAACAGGTATGAAATTCTATTGAGAGGCTGTTCTCAGCTTAAATTTGTTCAGTATGATTCTTCTGCTTGCTGTGATGTCGTGTGGGCATTGTGTGATGCTTATTACGCTGCCACTGGACTGGCATTTATGTCATAAAATGGAGGCAGTCAACCCTAATATCATCACACCCCTGTTTCCATGGGAAAGAGTTCTGTATATTGGAAGATATGTGACTGCTTGAGATCAATGGTGAGTATGAAGTATACATTTTGACAAAACTTGCAAATTGGCCTGCAGGTCCAGAAGGCAACAGCTCGTATAGCGCACGATGAGGAGGATCTACTTGACAAGGTTTGTTTTGTTTCTGTGTCTTCGTTGACATGTTTGTCTCTGCACTTGTTGACACGGTCTGGATTTTCTCAATTTTTCTGTTTCCCTGTATTTGTAGATTGTAGCATCCACCTTGGATGGTGAACTTTTTTATTTTGTCTCGCGAATTGAACAGCATTGTGACTTTCGACCAGCATTGAACGATGTATAGGACGTGTCTTCTTAGTAACTCCGCATTCACTGAATAGGATTGCAAGAGCAGGCCATTTTGATCAATACGTTGGATTATGATGGGGTTTTTTTTTGCAGAATGATGGTGGGAGTGAATGGTGACTTCAGCTTTCATTAGGGACACAGGATGGAAACACACACATGGAGACGCACCGAGTAGAGAGGCATTAGAATTTTTAGAGGAAAGAGATTGTAAACTGTGACAAATCATCAATCGCCCTGTGGTTTTTGCAGACAATTCTGCTCTTCTTGCCGCATTTCAGTGTGGTTGCAGGGACTGTAGATGCTATGCGATAGTTTATGACTTACACCACTGAATGTTTCCAGCTCTTTCGTGTGAGCACTACAATATATCGAAATTCTACGACCATCTCATTTCCTCTCATCTGTATGTGTTGTGCTAGTCAGTCTGAGAGTCTCCCAACATGTGTACTCACCAGACTTCGTCATCCGTCAATTTCTACATGTATGGAGAGCTCGATCATACAAGAATTGTTAACCCTGTTTTCGAGATTTGCATGAACGAATTTTCTTACAATCAGTATCGGCAACAACGAGAAACTGTTGCAGACAAGCCGTATTGCCATAGGAAGAAGAAATTATTCATACTTACAATTTCCCTGGGAGGTTCGTTGGGTATCATGTGAATTATTGGTTTAAAAAATAAATTTAAGTACTCATTTGGAAGACCTCCCTTTTCACACAAAATTTGGAAGATGAATAGTTGCACTTTTGTTCCACATAGAAAGATTCTTTGTCATTCATCGGCTAAAAAACAACTCCAGCATCATTTATGGATTAACTTCAACCTCATTTTTCAAGGAAGTAATGCCCAAATAGCCACAACATTGTTTATGGGTTAACCTCATTTTTCAAGGAAGTAATGAGCAATTAACTCATGAAGCCTTTTCATTGCAATTTTGGATAGGCTCTAGTGGCCTTGGGTTTATTTGTTCATTGATTGATATTTTTGTTGCAATTCTTTAATTCTTGAAGGATGCCGCCCCCCATGGAAAAGGTAGTCACAAAAATGCTCCTATTATTGAACCACTAGGTGCATTATTTGATTCTAAAATGAACAATGAAATCATCTATGAGACACTTTTGGTTCTCAACATCCTTCAATGGTTAACCCCTAAATGTCCAAATAGTGTTTTTTTGGCAACATAACGATTTTGGGCAGCTCACTACAGACGGAATTTTTTTTTTTCTTTGAAAATTTTACACAATGTGTGCCCGAGGAGTAGATTTAAGGCCAAACAATTTTCATAACTTTTGACTACATAGTTCAAAAGTTATTGCATGATATGAAAACAATAGATTTTTGTCAAATTTTGTCTAGATCAACGCGACCAAAACAACAGAAATTTCAGATTTTCTACTAGTGTGACGTGTAGAAGTTAACTCAAAGATTGATTAGCAATTATCTTAAAGGTAGCTTTTACTATACTTTATTTAGATACATTTTGATTATTGTGACGATTGTATGTTGTATTCTTTTTTTGTGAGTTGTTTTCTTATTTAGTATCCTTATGAGGGTTGTACTTTTGAGCTTAAGAGGGCGTAGTAGGCAAACTTGAGAGGGCTTTAAGTGCTAGTACATCCAATAGGATTTGAGGGTTGAGGTTCAAAGTTGAGCTGGAGTTAGTTTGTTGAGACTAGTTTCTTTTGGAGTTCGTGGTTGGTTTTGGTGTGGGATTAGGGTTTCTTAGGTCTTTGATATTTTTTTCTTTTCACAAATTTTTACGACACCTAAGAGCCCTGTTTTTTTTTCCGGATAGACAACAATTCCTATAACAACGCTGCTACTATTGCCAGGACGAAGCCAATCACAAATGTTTTTGTGACCATACAAGTGAGGTTTCCATTTCTATTTGTAAAATTTAAGGTTAGTTTAAGCGAGTGTTAGGGTTGTTTTGGGGGTCCTTACTATTTGTTGTGTTTGTTTCAAACCTATCACGATGAATTGGTGAAATTATTTGGTATTTGTTTTGGAGCGGCTTCTTTGTTTATTGGAGGAACCCAATGGGCAATGGAGAATCAAATTGTAGAGGTGGAAGGCCATCTGTCGGGAAAAATAGGAGCATTGGAAGGAAAAATGTCGGGCAAAATAAGAGCATTGGAAGGAAAAATGTTGGGAATTAAAGGCAAGCTAGATGTCCAAGAATTCTTACTCCAAGATATCCATCGAGAGCTTCAGCAAATCAAGGAGGATAGCAAGCTTTGGACAAAGGAGCTCAAAGACTTGTTCAAATCTTGTAATTAGGTTTGATAGAGTAAGCCATTAGGGGAGATTTTTGTGTTTTAAGAGATTGCAAGTTCCCAGACTGCGGGAACTGCAGGAACAATGTAGGAACGTTGTGGGTACGTTGATCTAACATGGCCAAGAGATGGCCACATCAGATATAATTTTTTAATATATTTTTATAAATAAAAATTAATTTTTTAAAATTAAAAAATATATATTAAAATTTTAATTTTAAATTTTTTGTTTTTTTAATATTATTATATTTTGACTGTACAGAACCGATTCCCAGCAATGGGAACAACCCTGAAACAGTCTCCCAAATTGCTGAAAGTTATCCATAATCAAACTACTCCACCGTAGCATTTATGAATTGCTAATCAACTACTCACATTGTAAGACTTTGAAATTTGAATCTTCTTAATTCCCTAAGCGTCCAGAGTCATTTCTGGAATTGACAATTTCAAAAAAATCATCATAAAGTACTATTTGGAAGAATATTTTGGAATTGAGATGGAAATACAAGTTATAGAGTTTTAGTTTTGGATTCTATCCACACGATTAGATTCACCAATGCTATCACCAATATTTTCTATAAATTTTAAAAGGAAAAATTCTAAATTCCTTCTAAATTCAATTACAAGCAAAATATTATCATTTTTGAGGTAAATTTTGTTAAAAAGGATTTGAAATGTGGTTTTCTTGACATGGGATTTATTTGGAATTTATTTGATCTTTGAATCTATGACCTCATTTTTGCAATTTCAAATTTGAACTAGAGTCAACGCAAGTCAACCACTTCACATACTTCCACATTTGTAAATTTAGGAAAATATGTGCTCTAGTAATACCAAATCCAACCCTTAGATAGGACTGCAACTTCATAAAGTATGTCTAAAAATTAGGATGATTTTCATCAAAGTAGTAATGAAAAAGAAGTCTAATTTTGAAACTCTACATCATTGTGAAATTGGACGTCGAAGCGCTCCAAGGTTAAAGCACATTGCAAGCCCCATGGATATTTTGAAATCCAAAACCCAAATTTTCAAATAGTTCTTCATTCTATATGTTTTTAGCTTAACTAAGAAAATGTAGCTCCAATGATCTATTTTTTACTCCACTTGAATGTTTGTAATTTTTTTGTTTTTTGAAACAAATGGACAATTCCCATTGGTAAGTGGAAACAGTACACAAAACCAATAAACAAATCATAATCAATCAATTTTTTCTATTTTCTTTTACTTTACAAAAACCAAACAAGCAACCAAAACAATGAGCAACTACAAAACAATGAAGCAAAGGCCCACCGGATCACAAAAGCCAGAAACCTAAGAAGAAGGGTGAGAGGTTGCAAGCCTTGTAGAAAAATGTACAAACAAACAAACTAAAAGGATGCCCAACAAACCAAGGCCATTGCTAAGTGTACCTATCTTAGGGAGGCCCAATTCCCACTACATTTTCATATGGATACACTCTCCAAAGAAATTGGTTTGAAGCTAGATATTGTTGAATCTCCTAAGGAAGGTACCTTCTTTATCAAGATATAATGCCAACAAAGCTTTGTAGCCTTGAGCCCAAATGAATGTTTTTCAAAATTGTTGAGATTGTAATTTTTGTGACACTTTGAAGATAGCGTCTTGGAAGCTCAAAATACACCACTTTTGACCTATTTCTATCGGATTTCTCTTAGTTAGCTCATGGAGTACATCATTTACACAATATTGTTTGTCACTTCAAAATGCCATACTACTTTAAGCATTTTTGTAATTATTATGATTTTTACAAAGGAATTTCTTTGAAAAATAATATAAAATTTGATTTGATGTTTTTGATTAATAAAAAAGAGAGATTGAAATTTAGACACATATTACTACATTTGAAAAGTATCAAAATTTTGAAATGTATGTTTTAATGTAGAAATCTACTAAAGTTTGACCAAGCTTGAACATGAAATATGCTTTTAGGGTTAATTTAAAAATTATACTTTATAAATTTTGCTTTAATAATTTTTTATGTTGAAGAATTGAGTTGCAGATCAAGGAAATTTTCAAAAAGAAAAACAATTAATCTTCATTCTTTAAACATTGTGAAGTAGAAGTAGGCAAAAGATAGAAGGAAAAATTAAATCGTTGATAGCTCTATGACAAAATTGAAACACACTAATTCCAATGGTGAGATTGTTCTAGCAAGCACACTCTAGCTTGTGGAATTCTTTTCTTTTAAATTGTAAAAAGTGAGTCTAAAAACAAATCCAATATGTTATTTTTTCAAAAAGCTGCAATGATGACCTCCAAACAAAAATCTCCATAACCTTTACATCACTGGAATGAATTAAATCTTTACATGTAGACCAAAATTTAATCTACTACTTCATGTCTATGGATGCATGTTTTTTTTATTGCGGTATTGGAGAGTGATTCGAGGAAGGTATTTTGAACCTACGTTGGTATTTTATGGTCACATGTTATTGAATTGACTATTTAGGGTTTGAAGGGCATGGTGATGGGAAAGATAGTTTTGGTGGTAGTCACAATGGTGCTTGCGGTGGTCTTTTGTGGTTTTGGATTCACATTTGCATTGTACAGACCATATTTGGATGTACTGCAATTGATCTCATCCAATTTTAAGAATAAGGTTTGTAAGATTTTTCTTTATCTCTGATTGGGTTGTATTTTAGCGAGGATGTAAACCTAGTTTAAGTTATGAAAGCGGGCATATTTGATTAAGTCTGGGTTTGAAGCATAATATGTGAATTTTTTTTAATATGCAACAATTGTGCCATTGAGGGATTGTTGTTTAACGTAATTGCACTATACATTGATCAATCTAGAATTTATCATATTTTGGAGTCTTTGTTTAACATCTTGTATATCAATTTTTTCACATAGAGTCGAGGAACTGATACCATGTCCTTCTATTGAAACCGTTCCATGCTATAGGAAGGTCAGATCAAGATTTGTGACATCTGAGCATTGGGGTTGGATTTGGTTTAACCCTTGAACGTCGACGCGGACGTTCTGCGTCCGATGGATGACAAAAGAACAGTCTGGAGGATGACAGAAAGCTATTTTTCATCCATTTTTTTTGGAAAAGCGATCATTCAGGCGTGCTTGATCATGTAAGGCCAGGAATAGCGGTAGAGAATGTATTCATATTTTTTATGTACCCCAAATTGTTACAAAATATCACGGAGATACATATAGACGGTGATAGACCTCATGCTGCCCTTCACAAAATTCCCGTGAGGGCAGAATGCAATGCGGACTTGTGCAAGTTTTGCAATGACATTAAAATATGTTATAATTTTCACATGGCACTGTAGCGGGCTGTTTCCTTGTCTACAACTGTTGCCATTCTTCATACTGTTCACAGCCACCTTGCAATTGATTTTCCTGATAAGTATGCATTGCATTGTTTCTCTGATTTTCACTAAGGCCAGGGTGCTGACAACTTGGCATAAATAAGAAGAGAAAATACACAAGGTGACAATCTGATATGAGAAGGAAGGGCAACATTTATAGAATCCATTCGCTTCTTCAAGGGCCAGTTCATACTTCTCCAAACAAGTATTGAGTACAAGCACAAAGTTCTGATCAAGACAAAGCTATTAAGAATCACATGACAAGATGGAAATACCTTACAAAATGAATAGGCTCAATTTGATTTTGAGGTCGTCCCAGCGAGATCTTCTTGTGGACTGAAGATGTTTGGAGCAGTTCAGAATGATCAAACAGAAAAGACCACAAAAAAAAATAGTTATCATGTCAGTAGTTCATCATACATAATCAAGATTCTTTCTCCATGGCCATTTGGACAAAGTGTAAAGCTGTTCAAAATAACTCTCCAATCGTATAATACAGATTTCTTCACCCTCGAAGCTTGTGCTGTGGAACACGTATGATGGCAAGATTGTGATAACATGATGATCATCAGGATGCATCTTCACAATCTACATTCAAATAACAGAAGAATCCTCAACCTAAGATAAGTGCCACAATGTTTCTCCATGCTCCTATTACTACCCTAGAGTAGAACAGAACATCCGTAACACAAAACAACTCATGAACTCATCATTCAGTTGCCAAAGAAAGACACACTCATTTTGGTCGGTAACCATGAAATGTCTACAGAATTGAGCTCATCAACAGCTCTACTACCACTCTCAAAGTCTTAAACTTCGCAAGTGACTACTGAATGAGCGCATGGGGATCATTTGAAGATTCCACTTAGTGTGTAATCAGAATTTGGCGTACACACGTACCTTAGGCTTTTTCCACTTCGCTGGAAAATGATGTTGATGATTTGACCCACGTTCTGCATAGCCTTCAAGTCGTTCTCTCTCTTGTCAATGTACACCGCAACACACACCACTATCAAGATTTTCTATCACTGAAAAGAAGCCCACACGTTTGATCCACTTGCAACTGAAACAAATCACAACAATGAAGGTTGTGTGAATGACTACATACCTAGCAACTGAATGTCGGGAAAACCCTAAAACTGATGATTGCGCAAACCGGATTACTTCTGCTTGTGCACCATGAGCTTGTGCCAGTAGTCCAGGTGCACCACTTTGGGATCTGCTATGACATGAACAAGAAGGTTGCATTCAAAAATGGGAGGAGCTGCAGTAATCTCGATGAGCTAGGCCAACAGTAGAGGAGGGATTAGGGTTTCAACACAAGCAGTTGTCACTTTTCTACAAACATGAAAATTACTCGCATTTGTGACTATGGCCGAGAGTCGGGAGATGTAGTTGGCTCTGTAGATAGGGAAGAGGCCATTACCTTACTAACATTAGGATTTCCCGTCGCGAAACGTGTAACAAGGGCATTAGTAGGCTCACAAGGAGCCGTTTATACTGTTCCGCTCTTCTGGTGTCCGGGCTGCTCAAATGCTCCATTTGACTGACATTGTTCATGGTGCAGGAACAGTGACTTCTCCTGCGGTCAGTGGTGACGTCACACTGCTTACAGCCCGCTTCTCTCCGCGGTTACCAGTCTGACGTTTAAGGGTTAATAGGTGCTTGGAGCGGATTGAAGGATAGTATTTGTGAAGTTTTACGCTAATTGGTGTGGATATTGTAAGAGTTTGAAATAGCTTGCAAAAAATTACCACCACATGGCGTGTGGTGGGGACAAATTGTGAGTCCCATAATTGTCACTCAGGGCCTCAAAAAAATTTGTTTTTGTTTTACGCTCATTTTCACGAGTATTTCTATTGAAAAGTCTTTAAAAGTGTATTAACATCATGTTCGGTAAAAGTCCCTACTAATACGGTGTTTCATGTCCGGAAGTGCTCTAAACACTTCCATTTGCTAAACTTTATGTCTTAATAGGTGTTTGTGAAGTCATTTGAGAGTTTGGAATAGAATGGAGCCCTGGTGGTGAAAATAATTAAAACACCGAAAATAGACTTTTGAAGGGTTTAACCACAAAAAGAGTACGTAATATCTTCAAGATAGGAAAGGAGTAGTTAGGATTTTCGTAGATCTTTGAGAATCTTGGAAACCTTGTTTAGGAGTTCATAGGGAAGCATGATTCAATTTGTAAAAGTTGGAGAAAGTGCCATCATGTACGACATTGCAGGTAAAATCCTTGAATCCAAATTGCAAGCGATTGAGGGATGAAAAAAGTTTTTTTTAACTAAAAAACATGCCAAGAGCATAGTGGTGAAGCAAGATTGTCAAAATTCCTCATTACGGGAATGATTTTTCTTTGGAAGAATTAAAATCAAGTAGGAAATTCCAACTTGCTATTATTAGTGTCAAATTTGAATGTAAACTTGAATTTAGCTTTAGGAAACCTTTTAGTAGTTTTCCAAAAAGTTTCATATTTTTTTGGATTGCAAAAGATGACTCCATGGGAAGTCAACCGTATGTATCAGCATTGGGAGATTCATAGAAATTACCCAAGTAGTGATAAAATCCCACTAAAAATCAAAATAGTGTGTTTTAGCATAAATAAGCGCTCAACCAAATTTTATAACATTCCAACATTGACAAGTACCCCAACCGGCAGTACAACGACTTTTAAAAGAATTTATAAAATTTGCGATGAGTTGATTGGTAAACTAGGAGCTTACAATGTCCGAATGAAGTTAAATTGAACTCTTTTTTTACTATCTTGAACCTTCCAAGACACCTTGGCTAGTCAAAACTTGAAGGGAAAATCATCTTCAACAATTGAGTTTTTGACATGCTAAATCATTGTTTTTGCATGCAAAATAGCTTGGAAGTAGGGGGTAGGGGATTCCATAGACTAATTTGAGTCTTTTGAAGATAATGGCACAATTGGTTTGCAATCCTTTTTTTCATTTCATAAAGCTCTCGATAAAGCTTTGGCCAAAACTTGACCATATTGCTGGAAATTTTGTAATTTGCCAAAAATTCTTTTGAATTGTATTTTGGACCATTTATGCTTTTTGATTTCTAAAAATTCTTGTATATTTGATTCCATTTCAAAGGATTTTGGAGTCCCTTTGAACGCTTGCTAACCATTACATTTTTGAGTCATTATTTGAAGTATTTGGTATATTTTGAGTCCTATGGTATTAATCTTAGGGATATTCAAGTCGAATTTTAGCTTTGCCGTTAGTTTGAATACCTTAGTGCTTGTTTGGTTGTATTTTGAGTCCGTTTTTTTGGTAATAATCATCATACAAAAGTTTATTGTGTGGGATTTTCCATCTTTTGGAGAAAACCCTCTACAAGCCTTGTTGCTAACAATTTGCAAGTTTGTTATGGTTTTTAAGTGTCTTGCTTACTAAAAATATATTTCATTGAGCTTCTTGTGTGGGATTTTCTACCTTTGGGTTGTAAAATCCCCCTAAAGCCTTAACGTAGGAATACGTGATCCTACGGTATTGTTTTGTGGTCATTTGAAGAGATCTTGGATTAGATTCAAGAGTTTTGATGTCCTATGTGTAACGGAACTCTTGCAAAATTATTCTAGAATTTGAGGTTGAAACCTCTAATACGGCAAATCTATCGTCCTATGTGATCTTCCTTTTATGCATTCTAAACTAACCTTTTCAAAAGTATTCTAGAATTTGGGCCTAAACCCCCTCAATAGTGAAGCTTTGCATCTAGTTTGAATTTCCTTTATTAGTTTTGTTTTAAAGGGGCTCCAATAGGAGATCCAAGTGTTTGGTTTTAATCCCAAAGTTAAGAATCACTAGTAGAAAATTTGAAATTTTTGTTGTTTTGGTCATACTGATTTTAACAAATTTTGACAAAAATTTGTTGAAAATCAACAAATTTTTGTCAAAATTTGTTAAAATCAATATGACCCAAATAACAAAAATTTCAAATTTTCTACTAGTGAATTAAAGTGCCAAAAATTTGGTGGGCAATGGCCAAGTAGTTTTAAGTCTAAAACAAAGAAACAAAAAATTTGGTAAAGCCAGCGAGCCCCCAAACCCACCCAACAACCACTACTAACCAACAAGTAGTCAATTTGAGAACCAACAATCAAGTGCCTCATGATAGCAAGGTTGGTACATGACAGTTGCTTAACCAAGCAATAGGTAGCTAGATTGATCCTAATTACCATCATCATGTAATTTTTGAATAAAAAATCAAACAAGGAGGATATTGTGAGCCCCAAATTTGTCACTTGGAACTCATAGTTGTTGTTTTTTAGATTGTTGAGGTTTAAGGCATAATATTATATGAAAAGCCCCCAAAAGAGTGTAGAACCAAAATAGGTATGTCATGTGCTAGTATAGCCTTTGGTCATTGTAGATAGAATTTTTATTTTTCTTTTATACTTTTTGAAAAAGAGACAATTAGACAAGTAAAGATTAATCGAGAACTAGAACAGAGTGTGAACTAGGACAAATAGACATGTGGTTACCGAAATGACTATTAGACAACCCGTTAACGGTTAGTTACAATCAGTTAAGGACTAATAGACCAAGCAGTTAGTGTAAGTGGTTACAGCCAAGAAAGAGTACAAAGACTAATCGACCGCTGAATTTCAGCTCTCTCTCAGGCTTGCAATGATTGCATTGCCGATTTTTATACTTGTGTATTCCTTCAAGCTTTAATGCAGATTTTTGTCTATTTGTCTTATGCTCGGTGTAGCCAGTGATTGGCTTTGTCCTTGTTGTTGTTCTGTATTTTCTTAGCCAGGGATTGGCGGTGTTTCTTGAGTTTCCTACTTTGTAAGTCAATTGTGCAGAAGAGAGAGAGCCTGTCAATTGATCTTGTATGTTTGTGCAAATAGTTCAAATTGTCTTATGTGCCAGTGAGTGGCTTTATTGATCGAGTATAGATCGAAGTTCAGTGAAAACTAGGAGGGACAATTTGACCATATCTGTGAGAGCTGGGCGAGGACAATTGGTCCATAGTTGAGACTAGAGGACAACTCGCTGGAGCTGACCCAAGGCAGGAGAGCAGATCGAGGACAAATTGTCTGCGGATGGAGCGGAAAGACTACTCGACTGGAGCTGCGATTGTGGGGAAAAGCAGAAGACAAATTGACGGTAAGTGTGACTAACTAACTCTTTTGTAATTGAAGTGCTATGTTTGGTTTAGTTGTCGATCTGTCATAGGTCTGTTTCCTTAATTATGAGGTGGAGATATATCATAAGATTAAAAATTAAGAATTAAGTTTGAGCCAGTGATTGGTAAACTAATTCTTTGAAGAGAGTCAAATTGTCAAAGAACTTATTTAGTAAAGCATATAACCAGTGATTGGATTATGTTATGCTTTGGTCAAATAGACAATAAATTCTCAAATATTAGCAACCAGGGATTGGTGCTAAGTATGACAATTTAACTGAGCCAGGGTATGGCAAAATCATTAGTAAGGTCAATTAAGCAGTGGTTGATAATAACCTGTAGTAAGCGTTAAGATCAGCTCTATTTAAATTTGAAGTCTATTGGACAAAGGCTAAGTTTCTTGATACCAGGGATTGGTTATCCAGAATTATGGATAAGTCTAATAGTCAGTTATGAAGATTATTTGTGTCTAAGTCAATTAGACAGTAAATGAAATATATCTGCATTATGTGATTGTGTTATGAGACAAATAAATAAAAAGATTAGTGAGCATTAAATAACCAGGAATTGATGTTAAAGTTATGACAAATAAACTGAGCCAGTGATTGGCAGTATGCAGACTTGGTTGTTGGACTAATAGTCAAGTGGTATAAACAGCACATGTTAGAAAGTCTATTAGTCATTTCTATAAATATGTATGTTTGGTTGTCGTTGTAGTCAAATGGTCTGGAGAGATTGTATTAAGATGATTTACAGTTAATGGAAATTAATGTAAGACTAATGGTCTGTGTATGGTGATTAAGTTGAGAGGATTAATTGACCAAGTTGTGTGAGAACACCAAGTGCAGGTGTAAGGAGCTCAATTGCATGTTATAGATAGAATCTATTTGTGCTCCTCATTGTAGATTGAAATGTGAACTTGACCAAATTGACAAATTGCCCTGTATGAAACCTTTGTATGTGATTTATGTATTAACCTTGTGTGGGAAATTGGCCAAATTGACTACCATTACACATAAGTTTGCCTGTGGTGCTACCATAAGCAAGTCTATTTGACCATGCACATGACTATTTGACCAATTAGTAGTAGCCTTGTTAAATTGTTGGTGTGAAATCTTGGACGAATTGACCATCTGTCGGATACTATACACTCAGCTATGCATTAGTATAGCAAGACCAATTGACAAATGACTATTTGACACAGTAGCAAGTAGGATGCTGATTCAATAGTAAATGAGTACTGTGAACCTTGGTCTAATTGACATACTATGAACTAAAGGTTCAAAAGAAGAATCGACAAGACTATTTGACCTGTCCTGTGATAAATGGACAAACTCTCAACCTTTGCATACTTTGCATACTAAGACAATTTGACAATTACAAACTTTGATATTTGCATCCTCGCATAAGTAGTAATTAGGCTAAAGTAAACAGTAACTGGACCAATTGACAATAAATTAAACTTGAGGAAATAATTAAGGAAATACACAAAGGTGTTTATATACACCAAAAATATATCTATATATGTACTGTGTATATGATTAAGTCGATAGAACAGGAGCCATGACAAATTGACATACCTTGGACTATTTGACATTAGAAATTCTAGTACAAGACTGTGACCGTAAGTTTATAGATATTTTTATGGATTATGGACTGTGATTCGTATAGGTCAGGACAGTGAATACAATCATACCACACACAAACACAATTATAAAGAACTTTTATACATTGATTTATAGAATGGAGAGATAATCCTATGTAGAAGTGACCTTAGATACAAAACGATAGACTACTTGACCTTTCCCCTTACTAAAGAACCACCACTAGGTTATTCCTTGGGTTTTTGTTCCCAAGTGAAAATTATTACTACAGTCATAAATAGCTTTTTATCCTTAAAATCCCCCTCAAAATCCACTTGTACATACTTAGGTTAGAACCACGAAGGAGTGGGAAACAACAAACTTGTAGGAAATTTACCCAAAATAACCTAAATTTCAATACATGTGACTAGGCTTGGCTAAATTGGTCCCAGGAGAGATAGCGAGGTCCTTACGTAAATCTCCAAAGATAGATTTTAGTTTCCCTATTCCATCAACGAAATATTAGAAACCCCAATTGCTAGCATGCAAGTGTCGCTTTTTCAAGACAGGCCAATTGGAGGAATCTACGGCTACCGGATGGTGCTCTAGGATTGTAAGCATATTAGGGATTCAACAACAAAATCAATTCGTCCAAATTCTCTCACATGTGGAAGATTCCCTGACTGCCGATAGTTTAACCCCTAAAGGACCATTGTCCCCTCGGGGGACAAAATGGATTTCGGGCAAGTTCCTATGATCTCAATTTTCAGTGAATTTTTTTGAAACTTTCCCATAAGATAGGAAAACTTATGAGCTTCATAGGAATATAAATTTTATTTCAATTGGTGCCCGAGAGCAAAAGTTATGGCATCTTAAACATAATTTACACGTCACAGGGCAGAAAAATAAATCTACAAAAATTTGAAATTAATTTTTTAATTTTTTTCTTCTTAAAGATCATATTTTTGTCTACATGTGAAGCTTTGATTCATTCCATTTGGATTAGTAATGTGAAAGTTATGAACAATCTTGTTTTTCGGGCAATTTGAGCATCTTCTTGAAAAAATAACTTATAGGATTCAATTTTGAATGAAATTTTCACAATTTTTCAAGAAAAATTGTTTGACAAGGTTAACTTTTCTATTTAGAAAAATCTCACTGTTGAGATTATTGTGTTTCAATCCCATTTTAGAGCTATTAAAGATTTAGTTTTTCTTTCAATCGTAGACCTACTTGTACTAAACAATTTTTTAAAGAATGAAAATCAATCATGTTTTTTTTTAATTTTTTTTTCTAGACTTTCAACTCAATTCTTCAACACAAAAAAATTTAAATTCAAGGTCCATGGTGTAATTTTTTTCCCCAAATGGCATTTAAAGTCATCTGAAATTGCAGGCTAGTGTTCAAAAAAACTTTCTTTTTTCAACTTTAAATGCTAATATCTTCCAATCTGTACGGTCAAACTCCATGAAATTTTTACCACATGATACTAGACTAGTAAAGTACAAGATCCTACGGTTAGATTCTAAAAAAAGTATTTTTTTCGTTTTTTTGGATGAATGCAGCAAAAATGGCAGTTTTGAGTAGTTTTTGACAGAAGAACGGCCCTGGTCCTTTAGGAGTTAAGAGAAGCCGATTTTACCTTCTTATTGTCCGTGCGCAGGACTGACTCCAAACTTGGCACGTGCCTTGGAAAATTCCATGAGAGGTTCCCCAATAGTCTCGGTTTTTTCTGATTTCCAAAGGATCTTTTTTCGAGCGATCAACCGGCTAAAAGCCATGAAGGGAAATTCATGTAAATTATCCAAGTTGCGATAAAATCTCACTAAAAATTAGATTATCTTCTTTCATATTAATAACGCTCCCCGACAAGTTTCAAAAGATTCTGATAGTGGGAGGCAGCCAAATCCTCAACATTTCCACAATTATTAATTACGATAAGATTTCCGTAGAGTTGACCGGCATCCCAGGAGCACACAGAGTCAGAATGAAGACATTAAGGGGTCTTTTCTTACTTCCTAGGTCCCTCCCAACAACCCTAGCTAGTCGCCTTACTTAGAAAAGGTAGCCTCCAAAAATTAGATTTTTACCCTTTTACTGATTCTAGTTGGTGCTGGTTGTTGATGAGTTTTTTGCAATAGGAATAGGGGTAAATAATTTCTTAGACTAAAAATGGCCTTCTAATGCCAAAGGCGCAATCCGTTTGCAATTTGGAATTAAACTGTAAAAGTTAGAGTTTAAAACCAGCGTAGAATCCTAAATGCGGTGAAAATCTTAAAAGATAAAGATGAAAATCTTGCATGATAAGGTTACTTAGGTTAAAAAGGGAAGGGAAGGGTGCCCCAGTAGAGTATAAAAGGACACCCTTCTCCCTCCTAAAACACCCCCAATACTTGTTTTGGGTCCGTGGGTCCAAACTATCTTGGATGTTTTGGTATTTTGGCCAAAACTCCCTACGGTGTTTTTCGGAGCACTTTAGGCTACTCATGTTGCTATATTTCTAGTTTTGAAGGTCCGTGGGGGTCTTTTTTTTAGTCCTTGTAACCCTTGTGTATGTCTTTGTGTCCTTGTTTACTAAGTTGAGTATCTTTGATAGTCTTTTTTTGTGTCTTGTACTAAACCTAGAGCAATCTTCCACCATACCCTGGCAATGCCACTTTGGAGAGCTTCTAGCTCCATGTTTTCTTTGTTGTACTAACCCCCCCTTCTACTAACCACATGTCCTCTCCATCTTTGTTACTAACCCAAGTCTTTCGTGTTGCATTGACTCTAGTTCTTTCGTCTTTGTTAGGAAAATTGGGGTGGTTTCCTTTGGAGTAACAAAACTCTACCTTTCCTTGTCAGTTCTCAGTCCTAATTTATTGTAAGTTAAAAATTCATCAAAAAGCGGAGTTTTAAACCTTTAGGGGCAAGCAGTCCTAAATTTAGTGTTAAAACCGAATCAACGGTGGAGCCTTGCACTCACCCATCGGTTAACTCCAAAGTTTAGTTTCTAAAACATGTTGCAAACTAACCAAAGTGTAGCATCCAAAATAGAGTCACTCAAGTCCATTAAGAGTCAATGCTTTGTTTACTTTCCAATTATCACGGTTAATAGGTTGAGAGTCATCTTTTTTACCAGTCCAAGGCTAGCCAGCCTGCCTGGGGGCAGCCCGATTAGGGGCATTGGGTCCAACAATCCGAAGGTTGGATTCAGCAGTCGGTTTTAGGATTCAGCAGTCGGGGTTGGGTTTAGCAGTTTGGGAGTTGGGTCCTCTAGTCGGGGTTGATCCAGTAGTTTGGAGAGTGGATCCAGCCAGCTTGGGGCATTGGATTCAACAGTTTGGGGTTGGGTTTAGTAATCAGGGACTGGGTTTAGTAATCAGGGACTGGGTTCAACAATTTGGGGGTTGGGTTCAATCATTCGAAGGGTGGTCCAGCATCTTGGGGGTGTTGGGAGCTTTGGGGCCTCGGGAAAATTTTGGAGGTTAACAAAGAGTCCAAAAAAAAGAAACTAGGATAATAGCATAGAAACTAGGGGAATAGTATAGAAACTAGAAAGATTAGCATAGGACCTAGAGAGATTAGCATAGAAACTAGGAGAATAGTATAGAAACTAGAAAGATTAGCATAGGACCTAGAGAGATTAGCATAGAAACTAGGGAACTTAACATAGAAACTCTAAGAGGCTTGATCAAAATCGGGGAACCAAGAGCAAGCAAGGGACATCTCCACTATAGCATCTTCAACATCACCAACTCTTTACATCATCACCATAAGTAACCATCTCCAAATGCAAGAGTGAAGAAGTGGAGAGAAGCTTAGATAGAAGGAGGGTGCCATAATAAAGGATAGGGAGAAAATCCCTTCCACCATTAGAGTGAGTTGACGTGTAAGGGAATTAAGTTGGGCATAAGTGGTAGTTAGCTCTCATTTTTGACTTTCTAAGTAAGTAGGTGACAACCCAACTACTCCCAATCAATGGGGCACAAGGGTTGAGGTAAAAGAAAAAGAAGAGGAAATAAACTTTGAGAAAAAAGTACCATTCTTTCGGGACTATAAAAAATACTTTGACCAACAAGTGGGCTCATCTTTGCAACTCAGAATGGTAGAAGAGGGAGACTTGACAACCTTGATCATGGATTTTCACGCAAGGGTAAGACCCTAAACTCTCCTTAAAACCAGATGTTAGGAGTCAATTACTAGGTAGGGCCGAGAGCTAGGTACTAGTAGGATAAAAGTCAGGTTAAAACTGAATAGATAGTCTTAGATTAGACACCAAGAGGTTTCCAAAAACATAAGACACGTAGGAATCGAAGTTAGGACGCCCAAGATATCAATGGATGAAATTTAGAGTCCACAATGGATGAAACCTAGGAGTTCTCATCCATCCAAGTCAAAACTTAGAACTTAGCTAGATTATAGGAAGCCAAGTCCATAGTTCAAATCTCACCTTCATTTGGAATTAGGAGCTCATAGAAAACTACGGATGAAGTTGGATAGCTACATGGCCAAAACTTCATCCGCCCATAGTGGTTCACTAGAAAGTCCAAATTGAACGAGTCTTAGGTTTTTAGAAATGGCATGAGATAAGATTTTATCCTAGAATGATAGAGTAAACTTTAGAAGCATGGAACACAAAAACATAACATAGCATAACAGTCAGCTTAGGAATCGTTCAAAACCACAAATAGAAAGACGCATTTAGGAAATTAGCAAAAGATCCATTGCTTGAAAGGCACAATGGATTGATGCTTAGACACTCACTAAAATAGAAATTTACCATAGGATTAGAACCTGGTTGTCTTCGCCGATTTACTAAAAGTAGGTAAATAAGCGCCTACAGATATCCACAAGGTCTCCATTTTCACTTTTAATACGTTGTTTTGGAATTCAATTTCCAAGGACTGAAAGCTTTATTTCCAAAGACTGATAGTTTATTTTCAATTCAGTGTTTGAATCAAAGATTAGAAAAGCCTCGAGAGATTAAGAGGCTAGGGTCTTTCTAAAATTTAGAATTATTAAATATTAGAGGGTGATCATCACAGAGTGAGTGAAAAAGTGAGGTTTGAAATTCTAGATTAGAAATTCAACCTAAAGTGATTGAGAGCATGTAGTGAGTGGGGAAGACCAACAGTAGTATGTCCAGGGAGGCACATGCTATGTTTAGGAATTGAGGGTTTAAAAACTCATAAATACTCTTGCAATTTGGAATTAACAAAGTGTATTTAGGTCTTATAGAGGTATTGTTGAAGGTGTGTTATAAGTTGGCATACTCTTTCAATTAAATCTCTCCATTTGTGCGCATACTTGACAAGTCATTGCTTTGTATTAGGAAACAAAAGTTGTAACTCCAAATAACAAAATTCATGAAACAAAGCCCAAGTGAAGGAGACAAGTGCTTAAGTATGAAACTCAAGTGAAGAGAAGATTTCAATTTGCACGTGCCAATTCCAATAGAGAATATTTTTCCATCAAACAAGGTTGGATTCTTCTTATAGGACAAATAGAAAAAACAAAAAGAAAGAACAGTTGACCTTTGACAAGATTTTAGAATTAGTTATTCATCAAAAGAAATAAAACAAGCTTTGTCCTAAGTCTCTGTTTGATTCTAAGATATTTAGCCAAGTATTTAGTGTTAGATTTGATAGGATTTTATTCCCAAAAAATATCTACAAAAGAAAAGAAAAAAATTGAAAGAAATAGAAGGAAAAGAAAAGAAAGCCCTTGAAAAGAAGAAGTTTGGAAATTCTCCAATCCCATTATAAACTTTACAAAAAACAAACATCAAAATACTAAACATTGAAGATGGAGTTAGAGTGTGCCATTGTGGGCGCTTATTTACCCACCCTTGGTAAATCGGCGAACGCAACCAGGTTTTAGTTCTATGGTGGTTATTTTCTATTCTAAGGGGTGTCTAAGCGTCAATCCATTGTGCCTTCCAAGCAATGGATCTTTTTTGCTAAGTTCTTAATCGTGACTTGCTAATCGTGGTCCTAATGGGCTCTTAGATTGACTACCTTGCAAGGCTGGGTCTTGCGCTTCCTACTCCTAAAGGTTACTTTATGGTTCTAAGGTGGAAGATCACCTCCCGCCATTTCTAAAAACCTAAGACTCGTCTGATTTGGACACTCTGGTGGTCTACTATGGGCGGATGAAGTTTTTACCACAACTATCCAAACTTCATCCACGGTTTCCTATGGACTCCTAATTCCAATTAAATTTGGGATTTTTCCTATGGGCCTGACTTTCTCTAGTCTACCTAACTCCTAAAGTGGGCTTGGATGGATGGAAAACCCTAGGTTTCATCCATCTTACGCTCTAAACTTCATCCGTTGATATCTCAGGCATCCTAGCTCGGATTTCTACGTGTCTTATACTTTCGGAAACCTCACGGGGCCTACTCTAAGTTTATCTATTCAAACCTGACCTGAATGGGGTCCTAGTGACCCTTAGCCCTCGGCCTCTCTACGGCCTTGGCCCTAGAAGTTGGATTTCTAGAGGACGAGTTAGGATGGTACCCTGGCGTGATGATCCATGGTCCACCTCGTTGGATCTCCCCCCCTCCCCCTTGATGGACGCGCGATGGATGAGCCCCTAGTTGGGGGAAGTAAATCGTCCTCTTTATCGCTTAAAGATGTGACCGTCTTCCTTGGTGGGGTTTCTTTTGCTCCTCCTTTCTTTTACCTCAACTTCCGTGCCCCATTGATGGGGGATAGTTGATCTGTCTCTTACTCACTTAGAAGTCAACCTACAAGTTGACTAAGGTAGTATGCTGTAAAAGCGCTCCCCTTCTTCAAACCCCTCCTATTTTGGGGTGAAAAATGGAAACCAAGTGATCCTTAAATGGACCACTGTAACAATTGAATGCATCAAGAAAAAAATATTTTTCTATTGCAAGAGCCAATCACTGCCTTTGATTTCCGCACATCTCTTTACAAACTGCAAGTGAACAGATTTTGGGAGACCTATGGTCACAAATAGGTGCCTATGCCCTGAATCTTTGAAAATTTATAAGTAATTCAAAAATACTTGGAAAAATACAAAACCACTTGTGTTAGTTTCCACATCCATTTTTCTTTCTCTGAAAAATGATCTAAAAATAATTCTGTCCACTTCAGCCTATGAAAAAGGCGGACCAGCTCTTAAATGGTTGCTTTTAGAGCATACTACCTTACCACTTACGCCAGAACGAGTTTCCGTGCGCGTAAGTTTATCCCCATAGGTGGGGGGATTCCCCTCTTATCCTTACTAAGTCTTCTCTCTCCTATCTAAGCCTTCTCTTCCTCCTTCTTCCTCACTTTTGGAGTTGGTGGTGTAGGATGATGGAGAGAGTGGTGAGGAGAAGCCTCTTGCTTCCAGTAGTGGATTGTGTGGTGTTGTGTGTAGGTTTTTGTCTACTTTCAAGCCTAGTTGACTACATCTACTCTCACTTTTCTCCTCTCTATGCTACCTCTACTTACTCTATTTTAGTTGCTTTCCCTAGTCTAATTTTTCTCCCTTTCCCCCTTGCTATACTAAGCCTAATTGCTCCCCCTACTAGAATCCAAATTACCCCCTCTCCCCGAATGGCTCGAACTCCCTTCTTTCCCAACTGTCTCGAGCTCCCCACCTCCCCAACTGTCCCGAGCTCCCTCCTCTCTAACTGTCCCAATCTCCCTCCTTCCCAACTGGCCGACTCCTCAGCTGCCGTCGGGCTGCTGGGCTGACTAGCTCAACTACTGCCGGGCTGGCTCGGGCTAGTTGGCTCCTAGGGAAATTTACTAACATGAAAAAAAACCCTTCTAATCACGCATGACGACTGCCATCCTTTACTCGTTAGTACTAGAAAAAATGGCCAACCGTGGCCCTTGTCCCCTAGGTGGCTCTATTTTGGATGCTAAACTTTGGATAGTTTCCAATGCGTTTTGGAAACTAAACTTTGGAGTTAACCGTGGGGTAGATGCAAAGCTTCGCCGTCGATTTGGTTTTAACACCAAATTTAGGACTTGCTTGGCCCTATAGGTTCAAAGCTCCGCCGTTTGGATGGCCCTCTAATACACGATTTAGGACTGGACTGGATAAGGAAAGGTAGGGTCTTAGTTACCCCAAGGGAACCTACCCCACTCTTTTCCACACACGGACATAAAGACTTGAGTCAATTGCAAAAGCAATAGACTTGGTTAATAATGAATACGGAGAGAGACGTGGTTAGAAAGGAAAGGTTAGTACAACATGAAACTAGAAGCCCCCCAAAGCGGCATCGCCAAGGTACGGTGGTGGGTGGTTCCAGGGTTAGTACAAGACGCAGACAAAGGATGCTCAAAAAGACTTGTATAGTAAGAAAGCTTCAAAGGCCACACAAGAGTTACAAGACAAGAAAGAAGGGCCCCCCAAGGACCTTCAACACTAGAAATGCAACAACAAAAAAGGAGCAAAGTGCTCCAAAAACACCGTAGGGAGTTTTGGCAAACACCAAAACATAAAAAGAGGTCAGACCCACGGACCCAAAACAAGTATTAGGGATGTTTTGGGAGGGAGAAGGGGCCCCTTTTATAGGTTTCTAAGGGCCCACTCCCCCCCTCGACTAGTAATCTCTTTCATCTGGATTTTCATCCAAATTTGAGATTTTCACCTAATTTTGGGTTTTACGCTGATCCTAACTTCTAACTTTTGGAGTTTAACTCGGAATTGCAAATGGATTGCGCCAATGGCTTCAAAAGGCCATTTTTAGCCTACCAAATTCCCTACTCCCTATTTCTATCGCAAAAAACCCATTGGAAACTAGTGCCAACTGGGGCCAATTAAAAGAGTAAAAATCTAACTTTTGGGGTTTACCCCTTTTGGCCTGGGTAACTAGCTAGGGTTGTTGGGGAGGCTCTAGGGAGTAAGAAAAGACTCCTTGATGTCTTCATTCCGACTTCATATGCTCCCGGGACGCCTGGTCAACCCCACAAAGATCCTGCCGTGATTATTAATTGGGGGAATGTTGTCGACTACGTCTGCCTCCCGCTATCGGAATATCCTGAAATTTTTCAGGGCGCGTTATTAACATAAAAGATGCTAGTCTAAGTTTTAGTGAGATTTTACCGCAGCCTGGGCATTTTCCATGAATTTTCCGTCATGGCTTTTGGCGGTTGACTGCTCAGAAAAAGATCCCTTGGAGATCGGAAAAACCGAGACTTTTGGGGGAACCTCTCATGGAGTCCCCCAAGCCACGTGCCAAGTCTTGGGCTAATCTGGCACACAGTCGGTGGCAAGGTGAAAACCCGACTTCGTTTGAATCACCGGCAATTAAGGAATCTTTCACACGTGAGGGAATCTTGGTGAACGGATTTCGCTGTGGATACCCTAACATGTTCCAGATCCAAGAACACTATCCAGCGGCCGTGAATTCCTCCATGTGGCCTGTCTTGGACAAGTAACACCTACAAGCTAACAATTTGGATTCCTAACGTTTCGTCGATGGAATGGGGAAACTAGAACCTATCTTTGGAGATTTATGTGGGGATTTCCCTAACTCTCCTAAGACCAATTTAGCCTATCATGGTCACATGCACCGGGCTTGGGCTATTTTGGGTAAGTTCTCGGTAGCCCTATTGTTTCCCACTATTTACGGGTTCTAACCTATATACAAGTGGGTTTTGTGGGTAATATATGGATAAAAGGCTATTTATGACCAAATGCTATACTGGTACGTGACATACCTATTTTGGTTCTACACTCTTTTTTGGGCTTTTCGTAGTACTTTATGCCTTAATTTGTAATAAACTAAAAAAAAGAAAACTATGAGTCCCAAGTGACGAATCTAGGGCTCACAGCCATGGACAATTTGGTGACATTATTCAACGATGATGGAGTCAACATGGAAGTCAGTAATTGAAGTTTAATCCAAAATTTCTTGCATTTTTACTATAACTATTAGGTTAAAGGTTAACATCTGAATTCTAAAATAAAATTAGAATTACTTATAGAAAATTAGAAAATCAAGTAGGAAGTTTAAAAGTAGTTATAAAATTATCAATAGTTAAGGAGGTTTTACCACCATATTTCAAAGAATTTACCAAAATCAATCCTCAGATTAAAAAGTAATACTGAAAGTAAATGAAAAAGTAGAAAGTTATTAAAAAGAATCATTTTGGAATTTTATGGAATCTTTAAGGAATCTTTTAGGAATATTAGAATTCAAAGGAAAAGTAGAAGTAACTTTGAAATTCAAGGTGAAAATGCATTATGGAAGAATTTTTATTAACTGGTCAATGGTCAAAAACTCAAAATTCAACCGTAAATAACATTTACTAAAAAAGAAAAAAGTAAGAAGTTTTATCCTTTAAAGACGTCAAGTAGAACGTCAAAAGATTAAATCACTCAAACCTCAAAAGTAGAAGTAAAACTTGAATTTATCCAAGCAATAAGAAACGGTTAAGAATTTATCAAGTAGGTCAAAAAGATTTACAAGGAATAGTTAGATGTAGAATCTTGAAGAGAATATTCTCAAGATTCCAAAACTAATTTTACCTTTAAAATTGGATAAAAATTGAAAGACTTAGAGTAGAATGAAGTTTTCAACAAAAGTAGAGTAGATTTGGATGTGAATCAACTAGTGTTAACCCACTTAAGTCAAAGTCAGAACTAAGATAGAACACAAAAATTAGAAAATAACCAAAAAATTCTCATTCAAATTCGATAGCTAGAACGCTTGCAATTGATGGATGGAATTTTAGAGGTTAGTTTTAAGAGTCAAACTTCATCCTTTGTTATGCATTAGGGAATTAGGTCGAATTTGGATTTTTTTATCATTTTGGAAAGGAAAAAATAAGCCCCACACATTACATCATTTCACTTATTTTCTTGATTAACTAACATTGGACCTTAGTTTGGACTTCCCTGAGAGACTTTCATAGTCAAAACAAGCTAAAAATACTAATACCTCGTAGATTTTGAAAAGCAATTATAAGTGAAAAATTAGTAGGAAAACAAAAAGATTCATTGCTTGGAAGCCGTAATTGGATTATATGTTTAGACACTTGCTAAAATTCATCAACAACACACAAAAGAACTTGGTTGTGTACATTTTATTCCAAGGGTGGGAATAAAAAGCCACCCACCCTTTTCCATTATAATCTTTTTGTTGTGAGTCACTCTCGAGCTAATGAGCACCTGAGTTTGGAATGGACTGGATCGTTCTGAAGTCTTGGGTGGGGGATTCAAAATCGGACGCATGGTAGTGGTGAGTTGGCTTTCCTCGTTAGTTATTGTTCCAAATTGTTTGTTGCTTGCCACGCTATGGCTAAATTACATAGAGGTGTAGGAATTGTAATCCGCCGACTTTCTAGTGTCGCGGTGGATGACACTATCATGATGTAGGTTGTCTATTAGTTGAAAGTAAACATCTATATATTTTTGGATTAGTTCTATAATTGTGGGTTAGTTAACTCAAAGATTGATTGGCAATTATCTTAAAGTTAGCTTTTACTTTACTTTATTCTATTTAGTAGGCTACAAAACAATATATAAAGGAGGATAGTGAAGACATAGATATAAATTGTGAGGGGTTTAGGAATTGGGTTGGGCATTTTGTTCCATATTGTTTGCAACCTTGTGATATCTTTGGGGCACTCTTGTATTCTTGGTGTTTTTCAAGCAACAAACTTGAGATTACTTTTTGCTTAGATACATTTTGATTATTGTGACGATTGTATGTTGTATTCTTTTTGTGTGAATTGTTTTTTTATTTAGTATTCTTGTGAGTGTTGTACTTTTGAGCTTAAGAGGGCGTAGTAGGCAAACTTGAGAGGGCTTTAAGTGCTAGTACATCCACTAGGATTTGAGGGTTGAGGTTCAAAGTTGAGCTGGAGTTAGTTTGTTGAGACTAGTTTCTTTTGGAGTTCGTGGTTGGTTTAGGTGTGGAATTAGGGTTTCTTAGGTCTTTGATATTTTTTTCTTTTCACAAACTTTTATCACACCTAGGAGTCCCGTTCTTTTTTCTAGATAGACAACAATTCCTACAACAACGCTGCTACTACTGCCAGGATGAAGCCAATCATAGATACTTTTGTGACTGTGTAGGTGAGGTTTCCATTTTTATTTGTGAAATTTAAAGTTGGTTTAAGAGAGTGTTAGGGTTGTTTTGGGGGTCCTTACAGTTTGTTGTGTTTGTTTCAGCCCTATCACGGTAAATTGGTGAAATCGTTTGGTCTTGGTTTTGGAGCAGTTTCTTTAATTATTGGAGGAACCCAATGGGCAATGGAAAAACAAATTGTAGGGGAAGAAGGCCATCTGTCGGGAAAAATCAAGGCTTTAGAAGGGAAATTGGAAGGGAAAATGAGGCAATAGTTTTGAAATTAGAAGAGAAAATTGAGCCAACAGTTTTGAAATTGGAAGAGATAATCGAGCCAGTAGTTTTGAAATTGGAAGGGAAAATCAAGGCGGTAGAAGGGGAATTGGAAGGGATTGGACGTAGGCTAGATGCTCATGAACTCCTCCAAGATATCTGTGATACAGTCAAACTACAGGCAAAGGAGTTGAAGGACTGGGCCAATGATTTTAAAGTCATACTCAAATCGCGTAAGTAGTAAGTAGTTTAATAGAAGAATGCAATTCTAACAGCTTTGGAGGCTAATTTTGATGGTAGGAGGAATTTGCATCATTTTATAAGTAGACCTGTTGTAACAAGTGGTCGAATATCATTTCCTCATGGGATTTTTTCAGCAATTCTTGTCTGAATTTCAGGTGTGAAGCTTGTTTTGAGGTCGAGTTGCTCTTGGATTCTTTGACCTACAGTTTGTTTTGATTCAAGCAACTTGTAGTTGGTTAGTTGGCGTGGAATGTGGTATATAATGCAAATAATCAATTGTCATGTTTACATTATTGCAATTGAACACGTCAAGAGAGATTTAATTTGTGAATAGAATTACTTTTTAGAGTGGAGAGGAGGTTTCAAGTTTGCTCCTAATTAATTGCATATTTTAGGGAATTTGGCGGCTTATATTCTATTTAGAGCACAATTTATCTTAATTAGATTTGATACCTTTTATATCTTTTCATTTGACATAGCATGAGATGCTTTTTTCTACTTTGGAGGGTTGTGAGTTTCTAATTTGGGAACCAACCAAAATTGGCTGAAATTACAATTTGCAAGTTGCGCTAATGTGGCACAGCAACCGCAATGTCACTTTTAAATAAAATTTAACTTTGTTTTTCATTATAAGAAGTTTAATTTTTTTTTAATTTTTTTTAATTTTTCTTTTTTGACATCAGTGTTCAATGAGGCCTTAGGGAGGAAAGCTGGGAACAGGCCTGAAACGGCCATCCAGCCCCCCGGATCTCATCTAATGTGCTTTTTTCCTGACACTTGACTTTGGCAAACACTACTTGCAATCTGCCTCTTAATTGAATTCTACACCATGTACAAAATGCACATTCTAAACTTTTTCCAACGTACAAGTGATTTCTAGATATTTGACTCAACCTTGTCAATTTTCTTGTAAGCAAAATCACCAGTCAAATTTTTCATCTCCATAATGATTGTCAATCGATCCTTAATGACGGTGTTACAAAGATTTGTAAATGTATTTATAATAGCACTTAGCCTTTGCTGTAGTAATGCTTTGATAATGAATAGTTGTACTTTTGTTCCATATAAAAAGATTCTTTGTCATCCATTGGCTGAAAAACAAACACAACGCTAATTATAGGTTAACCTCATTTGTCAAGGAAGTAATGAGCAATTAACCCCTAAAGCCTTTTCATTGCATTTTTCAGGAGGCTCCAGTGACCTTGGGTTTATTTGTTCATTGATTGATATTTTTGTTGCAGTTCTTTATATCTTGAAGGATGCCGGCCCCCATGACAAAGTTATCCATAAAACTTTTCCTATTACTAGACCAATAGGTGCATTCATCGATTCGACAATGAACAATGAAGTCGTCTATTAGATACTTTGGGTTCTCAACATCCTTTAAGAGCTAATGCCATCCTTTCATTGGCAAGCTGCATCTTGTATATAATTTCCAACTAATGTTTTTATTTTTATTTTCAAAAGACAATGGTGTACAATCAAATCATCAAACAACGTACATGGTGAAAACTTCAAAAAGTTACTTCAATTAGTAAAATACAAGTGGTTCATATTAAATTTTTGTACAACAAATCATTTTATTTTATTCTACATATGTTTTGGGGTAAGAAGAAGAAATTATCTTTTCTGTTATAAAGAGTCATTAAAATTTTGACTATAAATTTTGTTCTAGTAGAAGAAATAATAACTTCAATAAAAAATAATAATTTGCCTTGCCTCTACAGGGCCATAGCTAGATGAACAAGTGCTACATCAAATTTGATCTTTAAAATAAACATCAATATTTTCTTTTTCAAATAAATAATTTTTTATTTGAACTTTTGGTAGAACTAATCAAGAGTCTAGCAACCCTCTTGAGGCCACAAATTTTTTCTAATGTTTTGACTGTTCTTTGGAGATCAACTTTACAACCAAAACTTCAATTTATAGGAATTGAAGACAACTCATAAAATTACATTATATGCAATTATGCTTATTGTCAATAATTTTAAGGAGATGGAAATGAAATAGAAATTCAAATGAAATTTAAAATGAAGAATGAAAAAGATGGGCCAAATTAATCTACAATTGTGTGTTTTGTTTTCATTTATTTTATATACATGGAGATAAGAATTGATTAACATGGGCATGTGTTTTGGAAACATTTGAATTTTGAATGAGATTACTGCATCACAGGTACAAATCCAAATAGTCAATATTCACGGGTTACAAGTCGCTCACCCGTGATCAATCATGGGTTACCCATGCTTGAAGTACTATACTGTAACATTTTTGAATTCTTGATCAACTATTCACACCATCCAGGATTATAAGACTTGGAAATTTGAATCTTCTTAATCCTTAAAGCAAGCCCCATGGACATTTTGAAAGTTAAAATCATTTTATATGTTTTTAGCATAACCAAGAAAATATGGCTCCAATAATCTACTTTTTACTCCACTTGAATGTTTGTGGTTTGTTTGTTTTTTGAAACAAATGGACAATTCCCATTGATAAGTGGAAACAATACACAAAACCAAAAGATGAGTCTTCAACAATCTATTTTTTCTATTTTCTTTTACTTTACAAAAACCAAACAAGCGACCAAAACAATGAGCAACCACAAAACAATGAAGCAAAGGCCCACCGGATCACAAAAGCCAAGAACCTAACAAGAAAGGTAAAAAGTTGCAAGCCTTGTAGAAAAATGTGCAACTAAGCAAACTAAAAGGGGGCTGAACAAAAAACCAACGAACCAAGGCCATTGCTTAATGAAGGTACCTATCTTAGGAAGGCCCAATTCCCACCGCATTTTCATATGGAAACACTCTCCAAATAAATCGGTTTGAAGCTAGATATTGTAGAATTTCCTAAGGGAGGTACCTTCCTTATCAAGATATAATGCCAACATAGCTTTGTAGCCTTGAGCCCATTTGAATGTTTTTTTAAAATTGTTGAGATTGTAATTTTTGTGACACTTTGAAGATAGCATCTTGGAAGCTCAAAATACACCACTTTTGACCTATTTCTATCGGATTTCTCTTAGTTAGCTCATGGAGTACATCATTTACACAATATTGTTTGTCACTTCAAAATGCCATACTACTTTAAGCATTTTTGTAATTATTATGATTTTTACAAAGGAATTGCTTTGAAAAATAATATAAAATTTGATTTGATGTTTTTGATTATTGAAAAAATGAGATTGAAATTTAGACACATATTACTACATTTGAAAAGTATCAAAATTTTGAAATGTATGTTTTAATGTAGAAATCTACTAGAGTTTGACCAAGCTCGAACATGAAATATGCTTTTAGGGTTAACTTAAAAATTTTGCTATATAAATTTTGGTTTTATAATTTTTTTATGTTGAAGAATTGAGCTGCAGATTGAGGAAATTTTCAAAAAGAAAAACACTTAATCTTCATTCCTTAAAAATTTAGAAGTAGAAGTAGGTTGAAGTAGGCAAAAGGTAGAAAGAAAAATTAAATTGTTGATAGCTCTATGACAAAATTGAAACACAGTAGTTCCAATGGTGAGATTGTTCTAGCAAGCATACTCTAGCTTGTGGAATTCTTTTCTTTTAAATTGTAAAAAGTGAGTTTGGAAACAAATCCAACATGTTATTTTCTCAAGAAGCTACAATGATGGACCCCAAACAAAAATCTCCATAACTTTTACATCAATCGAATGAATCAAATCTTTACATGTAGAGCAAAATTTAATATGCATAAAAATATGTATTAAAGCACTTTTAAAGTTTAGTTTCATTATTCATTTTGTAGCATTTCTATTATTTTATTTGCATGTTTATTTATTTATTATGTTATTTAACATAGTAGTAGTGCAATTGTTGCAACATTTGCAACAAGTCCTTGTTGTATGAGAAACATAACATGCTTGTAAGATTGACAAAATTGGATTTCAAACTTAACTCTTAAGGATGAAGTGCCTATTCAACATACACTTGAAAACTTGGATGGAGTCATACAAAGTAATTTCTTAAGAGACATTCTCAAATTTTTTATACAAGATAGGAACATTCACCCCATCAAGAGAATTAAGAAAATTAAGATCAAATGTCAAAGTCATAAGTTCTACTATCTAAGAAGTCTAGATAGTTTGAGCAATTTTGGCAATTTTTGCTAAAGTACTCATCTACTTCTAAAGTTTCTCATGAAGGTAACATTAACATGATGTAAGGTAAACCAGACTATGACATGCAGAATGGCTGGTTTGCCATGTTCACATTTTTTTTAAAAATTTAAAAAAAAATCTCTATGAAGATAAACATGAGGAATGCAGAGAGCAAGTGAAATTTTATTTTTTGGACAAAAAATGAATTTTTTATGAATTTTTGAAGTCTGTTGTGCAGTTGGCTTTAAAGAGTCTGTAGACTACCCCAAATCAACAGAAAAGTGTTTCCATGATGGTCATCTAACCACCTAATGCAGTCAAAACATTTTCTAACATGGCTCCAAGATTTCCTAATATGGACATGACATGAAAGAATTACAAAATAACTTTTTACTACCAGTTTACAGTGAAAATGGATAAGTGTCCTAAGACAGTTACCAATAACTTCATGACCATTTTCCAAGGCTTTGATTATGGCCACAAATTAATCAAATGCAGTTCTAACCCCATTTATTGGAAAAAGTTTGTCATGGGTTGATTTAAGACTGTAATGGGTAGTTCTCTAGGAGCCTGTCATAGGAGATTTGCCTGTCATAGGCTAGTTTACCTTAGTACTAGGGTGTTTGCACACTAGGGTACAAAAGGTTTTCTCTCATGATGTACTCAAATGCAATGTTTTGGGAAACTTGAAAATAATGTTCACAATAAATGCACATTAAACTTGAGGGCGAGGACAATTTATAGTGGTAACTGTAGGCTACTTGACTACCCAAAAAATAATTTTAAGAGAATCTTCAAGTCCTCCAAATTGGATAATCTACACCAAAAGAGTGCCTTTGTCACAATGCATCTTGCATACTAAATTTAGAAATTTCATTGTGATAATTTACAAATTTTTAAATATAGATTTTTTAAATTGAAATAAATGCATTTTTCAAATTTATACTAGTTTAGGATTTAAAAAAATTATATTCAACTTTACAGGTTAAAGAAAGCACATTTTTGTACCTTTTTTCAATTTTTATTTCCAAAAAATTATGAAGGCAAATTTCTCTTGAACTTTTTGTTGAAGATCATGAATTATTTGTGGAAAAAAGGGATAGATATGATAGTGCAAAAAGTGCAATTTCAATGCAAAACTAATGCAAGCCAAGCATGCTATGCACCTTGAGTACATGATGGAACTTGGTATATTGTAGTGTGCAATTACCCAATAGGTAATTGTTAAGAAAAGGTGAGAAACAAGTTGAGGAAAAAAAATCCTTCTAACTTCAAATGCTTTTATCTTAAAATCTATGATCTTAAAGTCTTGAATTTTTCCACATATTCCAAATGTTTGTCTCTAACTTTTCAACTTTGAGATTTAAAATTTAAAAAATCTTCACTTCACAAGAAACCATTAAAAGCTGACTAGCATATTGCCAATTCACTTAACCTCCTCGCATTGCAAAATGATTTAGGGTAAGTAGACTTCATATTTCCTTGTGAAATTATGCATGAGTGTACTTAACAAGATTTAGAATTCAATGGTGGAGAGACACAAATTCATCAAGAGCAAAAATTATTCTCCAAGGGGGCTCAAAGTCTATTGACCTTGTCTTATAGAAATGAGAAGAATTTTTTTTTGTTCACTTCAAACATTATTTTTTTTCTTGAAGATTTTAAAAGTCTAATGAGCGTAAATTAAAAATGTTGTCATCGATGGTAGTATGGAAGATTAGTATTGCAACAACACTAATCCTTTTATCAATCTAAAATTGATTATTTTTTCCTCATGAAAAAACCCTTCATGCCTCTTGCACAATTGAAACCCAATAACTTCTTTCTCTTCTTTCCCTAAGTTGCCACCTTTTATTGTGTGTTTTTAGTGTGTCATGACAAAAAAAAAATTAATTATTGTTATTACAATTGGGATTATAATGACAATGAACATAGTTGAGATTGCAATTACTTTCTAGAAATATCTATTATGTAACCATTTTATGGGTATACTATAGATTGGTAGAGAGTTAAAAAAGGACATATTTCCATTTTATTTATTTTATTCCGATTTTAATAGTCTTGACAATGCTTTTGTTTGTTATTTGTTTTTAAAATCTGCTTGAGAGTGAAAATTAAAGAAGTTGAAATTGTTAATTACATTAGTGGTAGGTGGATAAAAAACAAGATTTCATGTGTTCTTGACTTCTTTGCATTCATTCCACATTTAAAATTGAAACACCCAATCTTTAAAGGCTTAAGAATAGATTGGTCTTTTTTGACCGTGCAATACATTATTGATGATGTTACTTTTTCAAGTACAACTTTGAAACGTTTTCATTCAAACAACCATAGCATAAATATTAATGGACAAAGTCCAAAAATAGATATACGGAAGTTGTAATGTGCAACATACTACACATCACCATAGAAGTTTGAAGAAAAAATTAGTTGTAATTTGAAAGAAAATTAATTTCAAAGTTAACCATTCAAAAACTTGGTTTTACTCAACGTGATTTGGAATTACTTAATCTTTTGCCAATTTTTCCTTAGAACTATGGAAAAACGATTTGTGCCTTGGCATGTTGGTATACCTCATTTTAGATTGTTTTACACAAAATTGAAGGAAATTGACATTTGTAGAATTTAAAATCACAACAATTTGACAAACAAGTGCACAAATGATGTTGATTCTCACAATATTTGTATTTTTTTTAATTGAGAGCATGTGATAGCATTAGACATTGTAGAGAGAATATAGGTTGCAATATAAACCATTGTTACATCTTAATGCCCTTGCATTTAAAATATTTGTTGAATTGGGCAATGCATTCAATCTATATTTCACAGCCATAAAATGTGTTTTTAAATTCAATCTTTTTGTCCAAAGACTTGAGTTCATGATGCACATAATTGATCCAAAAATTTCAAAATATAGTAAATTTGACCAGAAAGTGTTTGACGGGTAGTTGATGGATTAAGGTGGGTGCCCACTTGGAGTTTGCTAACTCCAAGTTTTAAGAGATAAAAACTAATCCCTGCCCCGAGGATTTTATAGATTAGGTTTGATAATGTCATAAGTGTTTGTACTAATGTCCATTGTTTACATCTGCAAGATATCTTAACCCCTAAATGCCCAAGGCACCCCAATCTAGTGTTTGCAAAACTTTGAAGTTAAATAAAATCTAACCAAGTTGCTACTATTAGTAATTTATATTTTTGGAAAGTTATTCTTGAAGTCTAGTTTTTGCATCAAAAATCTGATCTTGAAAATAAATGATAGTGATTTTTCTATTCAAGATTTTGTGCAAGGGTACCCATTGCAATCTTGACTTCCTATAGTGTTGAGAGCTCTTGAAAATGAGCCTCAAATACACTAGATCTTGGAGAAAAAATCCTATTCAAAATTCATTTAAAAAAATTATAGAGTAGATTTTGAGAAGCCATAATTTGATTGGGTTTGTATATGTTAGGCCCTTTAACCTCATACTTTTTTGGTCACCAAATTTTTAGATATGACTTGTGAAAAGAGGATTGAAAGACTTCACATCACTTTTGTAGTTTTAACACCTTCATGGTCAAACATTATAATCTTTCATTCTATAAGTGATATTGTTGTGTTTTATTTTCCTATGAGATCTCTAACATGTCTAGTTTGAATTTGTATGGTTACAATTCAAAATAAGTTGATACAACTTATCAAAATGTTGCCATTTTGTTCAATTTAGAACAAATTCCAAGAAGCTCAAATTAGACCATGGGCATTTAGGGGTTAAGATTAGCACCTTGGGCAGTCCTTTGAACAAATGGCAAACTTCACATGCTAAGACCTCCAAAACACAAATCTTACCACAATTTGAAATTGCAATTTGAATACATAATACCAAGCCAGGCAGCTTTGTTGAATGAGAATCAGACTGTTGATTGGGAGTGAATCTCAGCGCAGCAAATTGGGAAGCAAAACAGTTTCCTCAACACCATCAATTTATCTGTACCACATAAGCTTAGCGCTGATCAATGAGCATCCATGATCCCAGAACTAGTTTAAGGAATTTTGTGCAACATGACACCTTCAAGACAAACAGGCATCAACTTTGGCTACTTTGAGAGTGAGTAGTATTAAAAAAAAATAGAAAAGAAAGATTTTGCAAGTTATAAAAAATTATTGGGAGTACTAAGTTATAACACAAAACTAACTAAATAGATGCTAATTCCAATATGGAGGAAGTTGCAAATTGGCTATCAAGTTTTGTTGTTTGTACATTTGACTACTGAAAATTTTAAGTAAAAAAGGAGCAAAATCTAGTTAGTTTTGTAAACTGATCTATTATGGTTGAAGATGTTTCTGCTAAATCAACAAATTGACACATAAATGAGCAACACAACATGTGGAACACGTCTTGGTCCAAACCAGCAAAGAACAAGCATTATTGAAAATATTAAAATTCTTTTCCTAGTAAAGACAAATGTGAGAAATAGGGAGACTGCAATTGAAGTTTTATTTCTTTGCATTGACAAAGTATGAATTTATTATGAATTTTTGAAGTGTGCTACCCAATTGGCCCTAAAGAGTCTTTAGACTACCCCAAAACCGACAAAAAGTGTATCCATAATTAATGGTCATGTTACTCACATAAAGTAGTCACAATTTTTCCTAATATAGCCACAACATGATGGCCTAAAAAAGTCACTTCTTTTGATGAATTTACACTCACAAGGTTGAAGTTCCTATTGTAGTCACTAATTACTCCATCACCTTCATCAAAGACATTGATTGTGGCTGCTAACACAAGCTAGTGTAGCCCAAATTTGAAAAAAGTCTATCATGGGTTGATGCAAGACTTTGATAGATCATTCCCTAGGTATCTTATGATGGATCTTTTGCTTATTATAGGTTGATTTACCTTACATATTGCACATCTAATTGGCACATTACTAACATCAAATCTTCATCTTTCTAAGATTCAATACTACAAATTTCTACCAAGACTTTGGCAACAATAAATAACTAAAAGTTGGAGATATGACCGTTGTTATGTATTTGCCATGTCATTGCCAAATAAATTCAACATTTAATAAACAACAAAGGTGTGAATCCAACATAAATCCTCTTCCTACTATACCATGCTCTAAGACCCCTTGTAATGTTAGGTGAGAGAAAATCTTTAGTTCATTAGTATTGAACAATGAACTATTAAGTTAAGTAGGTTGTTTAATTCAACTAATTCAAGTGAGAGCTCTTTGTACTTTTAAATTATTAAGTAAAATAAGAGTGCATTGTCAAATTCGGAACATTACACACAATTTCTAAGCTAATGGGTGTGAGCCACATAAAACTTATTATCATTATAAGGGTGAACAAAGATAAGGAAAAAGTTTTACCATTTTCTTGAAAAGTGCATTTTAATGAGCTTTGAAGGGGACTTCTTAGAGAGCTCTTGGAGACTATCTCCATTCTTTATTTAATGCATTCTTGGCCATTAATTTGGGATAAAATCAAAAGAAATCACATATAATATAAATCCAACTCAGTGACATGCACAAACCATTGATAAAGCTCCACAAAAACTTTGGATGATGGAAAATCAATATTTTGCTTATTATGGCTAATTCCATACGTTCCATAAATGGAGGGTGGATTCCATGATCCAATGAATATAAAAATCCTCTATATAATGGAAATAATGTCTACATGACCTTTTGGATCTAATATATTCGCAAGTAGATTTAAATATATTTCACATCCATCATATGAACGAGTACACTTGAATTTACTTTATAATAAGATGAAATGCACACGGAGATGGAACCCACATTTTTACCATGAAATTCTTTGATGTCATCCAATGACCCAAACCCCTAATACCTTTGTTATGGCTTTTTTTATTCCAATGTATTTCAACAATCATTGAGGTGGAAAGAGTTTATGTCTAGGTTGTGTCCAAATGTAATTTGTTGCAAAGTTTTGCTTCTAAAATCACATAATTAGTGGTATTGGAATATTAATACCCTCACTCCATATTGGATAAATATAAAAAAGCAAAATCTATATCACATTACTTTTCATTTGTTGCTATTTTTGCCTCTCCCTCTATATATACATGGATTATTGTCCTTGATGTACTATGACCTACACTTTGGTAGTTGAATTGTCATTGCTTTGTTCTATGTAAAGTGTGGTGACATGCATGCAATTCAAATTGTAGAATACCAAGTTGTAGCCTATATTAGTGTAGTTAAACTCATGAGCTACAACATAGGGTTTTAATCACATTCAATTACAAATTAGAATAGAAAACAAAAATAAACTATTACATGATTCCAAACGACATTCAACTCTTTTTTGCAAAAGTCTTTTGCCATAGGTAGGTGATAAGTAAGAAATACTATAAGTGGTGTAAATGTCATAATAAACACATCTTTAGAATTGAATAAAAAGTACTATAAGTGGTGTAAACATTATAATAAGCACATTCTTAGAATTTAGTGTAGAACAATTGAAGGCCGGATTGGGTCCGGATTGGGCTCCTCTGTTGGATCATACAAATTTCCTTTGTCTACGAATGCGAGGTCTTTTTTTTTTCTTTTTTGGTACATGCTTATTAATTGTGAGGTCAAGTGACACTCCCTTCTATTTGCATTGCTAAATTTTTGAAGCATTGGTAAAGGAGTCGGCCCATTTTCGACCGTCAACCCATTCTCACAACTTAGACTCCTCCATTTATGATCAGTTGTATTGTAGGTGCCAACTCACGTACAACATGGCCAACATGAGCAACAAAAATGTTTAAGAGGTATACATTGAAAGTATAAAATGATCACATGTACATTGTAAGCCATGGTGATCACCTACAATAGTTTTGTAAGCAATCAATGATTGAAATTGGTTTGCCTATAAATTGAGAATGGGACAAATAAAATCTTCATGAAAAAATTTCATGATAATTTTGTTTTTGAGTGGATAAATGTCAAAAATTATGAAATCCTTCATAAATCTTTTTTTGTACATGGCAAAAAAAAATTCTCAACCTTCCCCATATCACAAATAGATTGAACTGTTGCTTAAGTGGTTGGAAATAGGTTGTCATTTTGATATTTTTCTTCCTCCCATTTGTGTTGGTCAATTTTTAAAACATTAGCACACTGTGAGATGTTGCTTGTAATTATGTCAATAGACTCATATCTGTGATTGAAAATCATTAACTTATACCTGTGTGGCAAATATTTGAATGTTTTGTCATAGACTTAGAGCATTTGCAATGCACCCGCGAAACTCAATAGTTTCGGCATTGTGCTGGGCACAGACAAATATTTAATTAAAACCGTGCTCCAATGCAACCGTTATTGGGGCCTTCAATTCCACGGCCTTGGTATGCAATCACCCGGGACCGACTAATTTGCAATATTTGAAGGGCCTGCAAGTTGGCCCAGTGTAAGAATAATGATGATTGTCAACCCTTTTTTGTATTGTAGATTGTGCCAATCAATTCAAACGTCCCTTGTTTCAATGAAAAGCTTTTTTTAAATGTAGATTCTTTTCTTTCTTGCTTTTATAATGCGAAAAAATTCACTTGACGTTGGGATTGCCAGCTTTGCATTGAGTCAATTTTTAAGAAAGAACTAGCACTTTTGAGGCCTTGTGGAATGGCCTGGCATTTCCCATTACAGGGCTTGTATGCCGAGTTCGCATTGCAGATGCCCTTACATCATTCTGTGAGTGGAAGTTGTTGTTGAAAGATTATGGTACAGTACTAGAAATAATATGTATAAATAATCTGTATGCTAAAACTTAATTTACATTTATCATTGAATTCAATCAAGTTCTTGCAGTAAAAAAGTGCCATTTTTTTTTCAAATAGAATAAAAAATATAGACAAAAAAAATAGATTAAAAATAGATGTTTTCTTGAATTTTTGTATTTAGTCATATAATCGGTAGTGACAAGACTAAAATTATTTATTGCTTGAATTTTTGAAATTGTCATGAAAATAAATGACAACTATTAAGGAACTGGAACTCTAGTTTCAATGTGAACACCTTTAAGTCATTAAAAGGGTTCTTTTATATGTGGCTCTAAAATTTGACACAAGAAGTAGAAAATTTCTTTGTTTACCTTCAATCAATATCTATGAGTAATTACCATTTCTCTATGAATAGTCATTATGTTGCAAAGATAGGACAATTCCAAAAGAGACTCAATGTATAAACAAATAATCAAAAAATAAGAAGAGAAAGAAGAGGGTTCAAAAAAAATAAAAAAGGTCCTTTTTTTTCAAAATACAAAAAATAGGAAGAAAAAGGAAAAGATTAAAAAATAATAATAAAGGTCCTTTTTTTCAAAATACAAAAAATAGGAAGAAAAAAGAAAAGGTTTAAATACTTAAAAAACTCTTTCTTCTATTTTTGAAATAGAAAGAGAGAAAGAAAGAAAAGGTTAAAAAAATAATAATAATCTTTCTTTTACTTTCTAAATACAAAAAAGAAAAATAGAAAAGAAAAGATAAGTGTTTTATACTTTTTTACTTGAGTAAATCCAAGAGCAAATGAATTGGAAATAGGGCTCGTGAATTGGGCCCTGCCACTTTACATTTATTAGGGCCGGAGTGTTGAATTGGGTCTAGATTGAGGGTAAATTGGGTTGGCCTTCCATAAACTTGGGGCTCATCCCTCCAAAGTCATTCTAGGGGGACATGAAAAAAAAATACCCCTTATTTTGTGCTTGATTAAATTATCTACTACACTTCTACCTAGTTAAATTGGGGCATATGATTGCAAATATGAATTCAAAATTTGCAAATTTATCATGTGTGGCAAATAAAAAATTTCAGCAATTTCCCTCACGGATGAGCAACCTAGTGAGCAACAAGGCACTTCACCCTAACCTTTCATTCGGACCCAAGTCTAGAGTAAACCAAGACTAGCAAAATTTACCCCTATTATTTCTTGCTAGCCTAGTTTTTTGTTCTATCCGCCCAATGGCTTTGGGTGAATTGGCCCCCTTCCTTAGCCCCTCCAACTCATTCCAAGGGTGCAAGTAAAAAAAATCCCCCTATTTTTTTCTTGATTAATTTACCTTGTAGACCTCTTCTACCTAATTTGTGGCCTCTGATTGCAAGTATGAATTCAAAATTTGAAAATTTTATCATGTGTGAAAATAAAAAAATTCAACGTTTTCCTAGTCAAGTTCACCCTCCAATGGTGACATGGCTCGTCGTCATCCAAGTCATCCCCTTCCACGCAATTGGACATCGAACTAGATCATAGCCAATCATCACAAGGAGAATAACAAACTTAGATTTCCGTTCCACTTTGTAGATTCCATATTTATAAATTCTTTGAAGATGGTCGTGCTAACATCTAATTTGTAGTAGAACTAGAGTATATCAACCAAACTAGGGTCCAAATCTAGGAACCCATATCTATGCTCTAGACAAGAGCTTCTTGTTAAGCTTTTGACTATGGAGTTCAAGCGCTTGTGAAGTTGAGAAGTAGGGCACAAAAGTTGGGGTCTGCAAAAATAGTGACTTCATGTCCATGGACGTGTGTTTTTTGATTGTATTATTACAAAGTGATTTGAGGAAGGTATTTTGAACCTACATTAGTAGTTTATAGTCATAGTTTATTGAATTGACTATTTAGGGTTTGAAGGACGTGGCAATCTGAAAAAGATGGTTTAAAGGGCGTAGTGATGGAGAAGATGGTTTTGATGGTGGTCGCAATGGTGCTTGTGGTGGTGTTTTGTGGTTTTGGATCTGCATTTGCATTGTATGGACCATCTTGAGATGAGGTGCAATTGACCTCGTCCAATTTTAAGTATAAGGTTTGTAAGATTTTTTTTTATCCCTGATCGGTTTGTATTTTAGTGACGATGTAAACCTAGCCGTAATTCCTAAATGCCCAAGGCTTGTTTTGGGCCTCTTGGAATTTGCTCAAAATTGAACAAAAAGTCAACATTTTGATAAGTTGAATCAATTTTTTTCTAAAATTGTAACCTTACTAATTCAAACTAGACATGTTAGAGATCATATAGGAAAAGAAAACACAACAATATCATTTAAGGGTTGAAAGATTATAATGTTTGATCATGAAGGTGTTAAAACTATGAAAATCTTTGAGCTCTCTTTTTGCATGTCAAGTCTAAAGAATTGGTCACCAAAAAAATACAAGGTTGAAGGCCCTAACAAGCATAATTCAAATCAATTTATGGCTTTTGAAAATCTACTCTACAATTTTTTTAAATGAATATCTAGTGTGGGTTTTTCTCCAAGATCTAGTGTGATTGAGCCTCATTTTCAAGAGTCCTCAACACTACAGAAAGTCAAGATTGCAATGGATACCTTTATAGTAAATCTTGAATAGAAAAATCATGATCATTAATTTTCAAAATTGGATTATTGATGCTAAAATTAGACTTCAAAAAGAACCTTTCAAAAATATAAACTACTAAAAATAGCAATTTGGTAAGGTTTTATTTAACTTCAAAGTTTCTTCAACACCACATTTTGGTGCCTTGGGCATTTAGGGGTTAAGTTCTAAGAGCGGGCATATTTGATTAGGTTTGGGTTTGAAGCTTAATATGTGACAATTTATGAATATTCATCAATCGCGACATTGAAGGACTGTTGTTTAACGTAATTGCATTGTACATTGATCGAGCTAGGATATATCATATTTTGAAGTCTTTGTTTAAGATCTTGCATATCAATATTTTCACATAGAGTCAAGAAACTGATAGCTTGTTCTTTTGTAAAGGATTGTTGAAACAATTCCATGCTACAACAAGGTCATATCAACATTTGTAACTTTTGAGCATTGGGGTTGGATTTGGTTTGAGGAGAAGAATGATTAGTAATTTAGTATTAAAGTAACCGACCTCATTCCGACCAATTAAGCAATTAAGGCCTTATTCGTTAATTTGAGACAAAATCATGACTTTGAGACTTTGAAAAAGGAATGTGAATCATTATTGAAATTATAGTTGTTGAGCTCTATGATAAGTACTACTGGAATCAAAGGTATGATTGAAAGATTATAACATGTTGCCCATAAAGACTTTGAGGAAGCGACTCCAAATGTATTCATACATAAGAAGACGTGGAAATGCGAGTGAATTTAAGTACATTCACATTGCTTTATTGGTGTAGTCCAAATGCACACGCTGTATGTAAGAGTCACTTTCAATGTCCTCTAAACGAAATGAAGCATGAATCTAAAAGATTTCAAAGAACATATGCAAAGGCAGTCTAAAAATGATGCATACAACTAGTGTAACTTTTCTTTGTAAAAAGTGATATTAATAATAAGTCTCAAAGATGAAAGTAAGATGTTCAAAAAAACTTCCATCTCTTTCTTAGATGATTTTCTTCGCATATGATGCTATTAATAGTAAAGTAGTCGTAGAAGGTGAAGTGATTAAAAATTCACATCACCTCTGTAGGGTTGGCTGTCTACTGTACAGTTGCTATTGGCTCCATCCATTGCTTTGAACTTTGCTAGCCCTCTCATAATATCCTCATGTCGAGAACGAGAGAATGGCGTGATTGGAACGTCCACTATATCATGTAGGGGGTGCCATTGAATTCCATTCACATGGCGCTTTGACTTCTGGATGCTTTGCGGGACCTCGGAAACCGAAAGAGATCTCGACCCTCGAAGAGACGGCCTCGGTAGCAACGCATTGCCATTTTCTATGACGGAATGTCCAATACGAGAACGCCGTTGTTCCCTACAAAGTTGCTAACGGAATACTATGCCGCCGGACAAACACCGCCTAGGGCGTATGGAGTGCGAGGAACAAAGTCGTGTATCTTGAAGTTCAGATAAAGAAGGAGGAGCATGCGTCTTCAATAAGTCGCTGTGTAAGTCAATTTCCAGCAAAGATGTGGATCTCGGCGCCGTCGGCGTATTCACATCGGCAGTAGGAAGAGAGGATGGAATGCCATCCTCGCCTTGAGGAGAACGGAAAGCCTCCACAACGGAAAGGTTTAATCTTCGGCTCGTCGAACCATCCATCCGTTGATCAAGTGGCGAAGAGCGCCCTTGACTCAAAGATGCCCGTTTGAGTGGCGACGGAGAACACACGGGAATCCTGCCTGGTTCGCGGCTTGGGGGCTGTTTACTACCTCGTCCTCAATGTTTCCTTTGGAGTAGTCTATGGCGGCAGATGCCGCATCTGTTGCCGAGCGCAACATATATGGCTTGGAAAGTGGAGTAGTCCCACAGCTTCCACCCACAGAAGCGGACCTCCTAGAGATGGACTTTTTGGAGCCTGAAAGCAGACTTCTTGTCACTCTTTGTCTTTTTGGAGGATTAGTGAAGTCTCCAACCTGCTTCAACTATAGATTCCACAAGCGTACGTTTAATATCCTTTCACGAGAAACGAACAACTTCAATATCAATGAAAACAAAGACTAACTGATAGCCACAAAAAGATATTTTCGGATCAGAAGACATGAGAATCAAGTGAGTCAAATGTAAATTCAATATATTATGTACAAAAACTTAAAGATACAAAAGAAGGTCAACAAAAAGTATGAATCCTCGGAGACAACAAATCTACACAAGAGCATACTTCCTATGTCGCCCTTTCTCTATGACCACTTCTATCCCAGGAAGCTCAAATCGGGAATCCATCATCTTCGAGGACTCTCTCATTCCGCCAATGATCTGCTCTAAGCGGTCGTCACCCGTCGATAGAGGATTCCTTTCAATCCTATTTTCTTCGACGTATCGCTGCAACTGGCTAGGATCGCAATTCGCATCTAGACAACAGAGCCACAGCAGGAGCTATCCCAAGAGCACGTCGTCCCTTCGTTTGTCATGGCTCCACGTTTCTAAGAAAATGGCATTACCATACTCATTACAGACGCTCTTATCCGGAGAGTCGTCAATGAGAATGGTGTTGTCCGCGGTAAACGAAGTGGTCCCGCTACTATTGTTAAACAATGTCTTGGAAAGAACTTTCAAACACAGCATTTTGGCCTATTGATGAAAGAACTGTCCGGGTGAGACCTCTATCTTGGTGCACTCTTCCTGTCCTAGGACAACGTAGGGCGATCTGCACCCACCAAATAGGTGTTTGGCGATGGGATCCGCATTACGTTTCAACATCATGGTCTAAACCACGACGTTGTCAGTGATTGCCGAAACTTGTCGGAGGAATTCACCCAGATCTTGCTGAGCGAATACCGCCTTGGGTCCAATAATGGTGGGATTCCGATGACACAAAACTTTGTCTTCGACTCGGTAGGGCCTAAATTTATCAGCATAAGACTTCATGGCGGTTTGACAGAGGACCCCATTCAAGTCGAAGACAATGTTCAACCACTTCCTCCGCGTTGGAGGCACTAATAAGGGCACATTCCTCGGCACAATCTCTCTTCCGCACTCTGTTTCTACCTAATCATAGCATGACAACAAAGAAATGGGGTTACTTGTAACAATGCAGTAGAGGGAGAGCCAAAAATCGGTTGTTTGCATTGAATTTTGTTTAGCAACTACGGTCGTTCGTTAGATAAAGTTTTCAATGGCAATAGATGTTGCATGCTATAGATTCTTTCGAGTTGAGAAACCAAACATCGAAAGCAAAATTTCATCAGACCGACGAACACTAGATGTTTTGAAATTTGCATATTTTATTAATATACGTTACACAATACAAACGGAAAACATTTCTTTTATCGGCTGATAAAACTATACACTCAAAACTATGCTACATTATACTACTTCAAGAGGCAGAACAGACTTATAGACGGGGTCTCCATCTGCGCTTAAAAATCACAAAGTAGCCACACCATCCTATCAAGCAGCATGAGTAGAAATGAGATTCAACACTACTCAGAGAATTGCAGGCAGCACCAACACCAGACAATCGTGACTGATTCACATTATTATCTTGGACTCAATCAAAATAGTAAGGGTCAGAGGGCTGTACCTGAGTGGATTCAGCCGCCTAAGGCTCAACCCCCTCCATAGCTGTTGAACCTGAGGGCCCTCCCTCTTGTACCGCATATCATTGTCGCTAGCTGTGGGCGCTTAATTCCCCACCCTTGGTAATTAATCGGACACAACCAGGTTCTAGGGGTTAACTAAATTCTAACCTAACGGGTGACTAAGCATAGGTCCATTGTGCCTTCCAAGCAATGGATCTTCTTTACTAAGTTCCTAGTTTCCGCTGGTGACAATGGAGTCGCCCCCAATCGGCGAGGGAATAGTTCGGGCTAACCGTCCCCTAATGGCAACCTATGCGAACTACCACCGAATCTATCCTAATCTATGGAAATCTGAGGCTAATTGACCTTTCCTAAGGCTGAGGAGGGATTACCTAAGTCCCTTCCATGGTTTCCTAAGTTGATTGGGTTTTTTCCTAATCTAAGTTCTCTTTTTCCCTAATTTAGTTTATCTTTTTTTTTCTAATTTAATTTATCCTCTTTCTTAATTTAATTTTCTAATCTAATTTATCTTTTCCCTAATTTAATTTATCTTTTTTCCTAATTTAATTTATCCTCTTTTCCTAATTTAATTTTCTAATCTAATTTATCTTTTATCTAATTTATCCCCTAATTTAATTTAATCTTCTAATCTGATTTATCTTTTTTCCTAATTTAATCTATCTTTTTTCCTAATTTAATTTTCTAATCTAATTTATCTTTTATCTAATTTATCCCCTAATTTAATTTAATCTTCTAATCTAATTTATCTTTTTTCCTAGTTTAATCTTCTAATCTAATTTATCTTTTTTACTAATTTAATCTTCTAATCTAATTTATCTTTTTTCCTAATTTAATCTTCTAATCTAATTTAATCTTCTAATCTAATTTAATCTTCTAATTTAATTTATCTTTTTACGTTCTATCCTTGACCCTACGTCTTTATCACCTAAGGTAATTTTGATTTGCTACTTTAACCTTAACTCCTAATTGGATTATTTTGTCCTCATCTAATGTTTAACTTCTTGGTTGAATTTTGACCCTAACGGTTACTAATCCCTAGTCCTATCTTATCCTGTTCTACCTTGTTTTGTAATCTAATTCCTATCCTATCCTACTCTAATTTGGCTGCTTTTACGGTCAACTTCTATGTATGAAAGGGGTTTAGATCCTTTTAGCCCTATCGATAAACTTCTATGTCGAAACTTAAGGTCCACCCTAATTCCTATTTGCTAATCGACATTAATCACTACTTAACAGAATTTAGCACAAATTAAAAGAAAAACACTGGGGATTAATTTACTGACTCACCTGATCGATGTTGGCATGCGCGACCTTTTCCTCCATACCTCCGGCCGCGTGCTCGTATTCCATAGACGACACGTATATTGAAGTAGTAAAATGCCTACGGCTTAGTCCTTGGCGAAGTAGTACACTCTAAAGACCCTTAATGGTCCCTTCCTTTCTCCTTATCTCTTTTTCTTTTACTTCAACACTATTCCTACCAACCCCTTAAATGAGACCTTACACCATATGACGCTAATCTAATGGAAGAGTCACCTATTCTCTTACGTCGTCATTTTGGTGTCATCCTAATCTCTTTCCTAATGGTTGTAAGAAGCTTTTGAGATTTCCTACCTAATCCTATGACGCAACACTATTTATCGTCTCTCCCTTCTTCCTCTCCTATAACTACCCCCTTCCTAATTTTGTCATCATTGTGTGAGGTTTAGTTTGAGAGGTTGAGGATGTGGTTTGCAGGGCGCCGCTTGGAGCTTGTCTTTCTCTTTCCCCCCCCCCTCTTGACTGATTCCCCCCCCCTTGGATGTATGTTTTGTTTTGATCTTTTTTTTTTTCTCTCTACCTCCCCAAAACCCTTGGACCAACCCCCCCAAGCCCTGGCCAACCCCCCGAAGCCCTGGCCAACCCCCCCTCCGAACGTTGTCTGGGTGCCCGCTGCTGGGTCGCCTACTGTCTGGGTGCCCACTGCTGGGTCGCCCGTTGTTGGGTCGCCCGCTGCTGGGTTGCCCACTGGCTGGGTTGCCCGGCTGGCTGGGTTGCCCGCTGGCTGGGTCGCCCGCTGCTGGGGTCCGCTGGCTGGGGTCCTGGCTGGCTGGCCTTGGTTTTTACACTCCCTCCCTAACCTCGGGTTCCCGTATGGGAACCCACTTAACTAAAAACTAAACTGGATGTTACTGATTATGGTCAAGGTAAAACAAAAGCTAGACTAATTTTGATGTGTTTGAAGTCAAAGCTTCGCCGTTGGGGAAAGAACTTGGATGTTGACCAAGCTATCTTATGGCGGGGGGTTTCTTCCGCCTTTCTACCACCTAGGGGTATCTTGGGAGCTAAACTTTAATTTTTCCCAAGAAAGTCTTGGGAACTAAACTTTGGAACTTAGACCTACCGGAGTCCAAAGCTTCGCCGTAGAATCGGTTTTAACACCGACTTTAGGACTTTGCAATGGGTTGGGGTTCAAAGCTCCACCGTCTAGGACTCGTTTTAACACACTCTTTAGGACTAAGGGATCATAGGGTCAAAGCTTCGCCGTCCCCCGAAGGGTGGGTCCACTCGTCAACAACAAAGAAGGGGTTTACTATGGTTAGAACTTACTTCCAAGGCACACGTACACGCAAGACAATAACGTTAAGGGACTTATGCACCAAAGGCCCCCCAAAGCGGCATCGCCAAGGTACGGTGGGGGGTTACTCCGGGGTTAATGCACGACACAAGACAACTTTACAAAGAACTCTCCAAATGTGACCAAAAGATGTTCAAAGAAGACACACGAAGTACAAGTGAACGAGAAGGACTCCAAGAACCTTCAAAAGCTGTAAATAGAACAACAACGGGAGCCAAAAGTGCTCCGAAAACACCGTAGAGTTCTTTTGGCCTAAATGCCAAAAATGCCAAGATAACTTGGATCCACGGACCCAAAACAAGTATTGGGGGTGTTTTGGGAGAGAGAAGGGCCCCCTTTTATAGGTTTCCAAGGGCCCACTCCCCCCCTCGACAAGTAACCTCATCCATCCGGATTTTCATCCAAATTTGAGATTTTCACCTAATTTTGGGTTTTACGTTGGTCCTAACCTCTAACTTTTGGAGTTTATCTCGGAATTGCAAATGGATTGCGCCAATGGCTTCAGAATGCCATTTTTAGCCTAAGGGACCCTCTACCCCCTATTTCTATCACAAAAATCCCATCGGAAACTAGTGCCAACTGGAGCCAATTAAAAGGGTAAAAACCTAACTTTTGGGGTCTACCTCTTTTGGCTTGGGTAACTAGCTAGGGTTGTTGGGGAGGCTCTAGGGAGTAAGAAAAGGCTCCTTGATGTCTTCGTTCCAACTTCGTACGCTCCCGAGACGCCGGTCAACCCCGCAAAGATCCTGCCGTAATTATTAATTAGGGGGATGTTGTCAGTTTCGGCTACTTCCCGCTATTGGAACACCATGAAATTTGTCGGGGCGCGTTATTAACATAAAAGATGCTAGTCTAATTTTTAGTGAGATTTTACCGCAGCCTGGGTATTTTCCATGAATTTCCCAACGTGGCCTTTGGCGGTTGACTGCTCGGAAAAAGATCCTTTGGAGATCAGAAAAAACCGAGACTTTTTGGGGAACCTCTCATGGAGTCCCCTAAGCCACGTGCCAAGTCTTAGGCTATTCTGGTACACAATTGGTGGCGAGGTGAAAACTGACTTCGGTTGAATCACCGGCAGTCAGGGAATCTTTCACATGTGAGGGAATCTTGGCGAATAGGTTTTGCCGTGGATGTCCCAACATGTTCCAGATCCGAGAACACTATCCAGCGGCTGCGGATTCCTCCATGCGGCCTGTCTGGGACAAGTAACACTTGCAAGCTAACAATTTGGATTCCTAATGTTTCGTCGGTGGAATGGGGAAACTAGAACCCATCTTTGGAGATTTACGTGGGGACCCCCCTAACTCTCCTAAGACTAATTTAGCCTATCATGGTCACATGCACTAGGTTTGGGCTATTTTGGGTAAGTTCCCAGTAGCCCTATTGTTTCCTACTAATTACAGGTTCTAACCTATATACAAGTGGGTTTTATGGGTAATCTATGGATAAAAGGCTATTTATGACCAAATGCTATACTGGTACGTGACATACCTATTTTGGTTCTACACTATTTTTTGGGCTTTTTGTAGTACTTTATGCCTTAATTTGTAATAAACTAAAAAAAAGAAAACAATGAGTCCCAAGTGACGAATTTGGGGCTCACACTAGCCTTGTAGTCGACCTTCTCCTCATCAACTGACATTGGCGAGGGATTGTCATGCAGAGAGTCGAAAGATGTTCCACAAGTCGGGACAGGTTCCACTGCGGCAACGACATTGGGTGCTGTTGATGCTCCAATTCTATCATTGCCTCGATGATAAGTCTGTCTGTCACGCACACCTACTCCGGAAGGGCTGACATCCACATTTATGGAAACAACAACTTCAAAAGCTTGTCAATCTGGAGACGGACGCCTTGGAAGTTGGGATGCTGGTGTGTTGGCGATAACATCTTCCACAGGAGCAGGCACTACATGAGACTTATCCTTGATTCAAGGATAAGGCAACCTAGAGGATGAGGGAACCTCATCCGAGACCGGAACCTGAGCGGATGTTGCAGGAGAGTCGACAGGCAATGGTTGGCTTAGCGATTGGCTTGATTGCGGCTTCAACGCCTGCAAAAGCTCCGCAACTTGACTTTCGAGAGCCAAATATTGCGCTTGTGATTCCTCCTGCATCTTCTGCATCTGCGCCTTTGACTCTTGTTGGAGCTTCTGCATTTCAGCTTTCGTCTCCGCAGTGCTGGCAACTACTTCCTTTAGCTCCTTTTCACGTGCCTCCCTCTCAGCCTTTCAAGCAATTCTACGATCCTGCCTCTCTTTGTCCTTCTGCTAGTAATCCTTCTCAATTTTTACCACGATTCCGGAAGGCAAGAGAAGTGGTTTTGTCTTGCTTACTTGAGGAGGTCCATTGTTGTCCTCTTCCTCATCGTCTGAGGAGTAAGGACGATCAATATCTTCATCACTACTGAGGTCAATGACGGGAATCGCCGCCATTTGGACAGCGGGAACATCTACCGCAGCCTCCATTACAGTGTCCTCCTCACCCTGAGGACCTTGTCCACCCGAGGACAATGCTGCATCCCCTAGATGTTGCCTCGCGTAATAAGTGTCCGTCTCGTAATCCTCCTCCTCATGTATAGGTTGATGCGATGAAGATGGGAGAGTCAAGTCCGGAATACTGGGCACACGAGGAGATGTCCTCCAAGTATGAATTTGGAACGTATTAGTTCCGAACTCGTTGATTCCTTCAACACTAGGGTCAGAAGCGACATGAAGACCAACAAAATCCCTCTCCCGATGCACAAGTAATGAATCTTGTGGTGGTGAATTCAGCATCATTGGCGGCGATTGTAGTAAATCTATATCCGCGGAGACTAGTTCCCGTGTGGGCGGTTTCTTGTAAGAAAGCGAGTAGGGAGAATTTGAGAAAAGAAAATCATTTTTATCCATTTTGTCCGCTACCTTTGCAATCCTCAGATATGGTTTGGCCTCTTCTTGATTAACAAAACCATAAAAAAATGCTCCAGACATCTGTACAGACAGATTCAAGTACATGAAACTATTTAGTAAATAAGCAGAATTATTATTCATGAGATCAACTAATGTTATCCTCGAATCGACGATATTCAGCTCACATACAAACATTAATGCACAATAATAGCTATCCTCAAGTTGAGGATAAGCAGTTAGTTCTCACCTTGGACGCAAGCATGAACTTTAGGCCAGAAAAAATTCCTAGAACATTCTCGTTTGGTTTCGCGAAATCTCGTAGAATGTCTAGGTAAAACTCCATTCGGAGTTTGCTTGCCTCAATTCTCCATTTGACCTCCGTATTTTTTGAGACCTCCAAATGATATATGCAGTTAGGTGGCGTATCATACTTGGGCTTCATCAACGTGCCATGAGGATTTGGCGAAGTCACTACTTTTCTTAAATAAGAAAAATAAAGGCATGTCCGGAGCAGTACCATGATCGGTTGCGTTATTTATCATCTTTGCTCGGCTCGGAACATATGTGTTCAATACTTTCTCGTATTGCTCCATGTGCGAAGATGCAAAAACTGTTGCATCTTTAACATCCTCCTTGTCTTGCAAAATGAAGAGCCAAATATTGGGCTCTGACATTTTGGGACTTAGTTTATTCACGAGGAAGGTCATGAAGGGATTGATAGAGCTCACATTCTTCGATGGCTTTGCTCTTGGAATTTCTTTGACATCAAGAATAGCCAGGTTTACTTCACAGCGTTCATACTGGTACGCTGTGCTTGCTACCATTGCCTTCACTTGAATGTCAATCCCTTGAATTTGTATTCCCCCAATTGGTTTCGGAAGTTGATATTTTAACTTCATGAACTAGGTGAACATATGCAAAACTTCTGGAAACTGCTGCTCAAGGTCCTTCGCTCGCCTTGTCCAAGCGTCATTTCGAAGTCACTTCTTGAAGTACTCAGCTTTGGGATGAGAAATGAGAAAATCCCACAAAGCCGAGGTAAACCGATGTCGCAACTTCCACGACATCCATGTTTCGTCAATAACGTCTCCACCAGCATTTATAAAGTGTAGAGACTTCTTGACATCCATTAAGTCCTGAAGCACAACTTTTTTGCGCTTTCTTCTTTCGACCCAATCTACATGTGAGAGATTGTCCAAAATCAGTATTTTCGTTCTTGAAACAGAGACTTTCGGATAGAAGGCCTTCCAATTTGGAGTAGTGCCGAGAAGGTGTTCGGCAAATACTCCAAAATCGATGTCCGTGAATTGGCTGCAGTGTTTGAAGAATTTCCTCTTCAATGCCATATTCTTCATCTTGAACCCCTTGCTGGCGTTGAACGGTTCTATAGTAACTGGGTCGATCAACTCTCCAGCCGTATGCTTCGTAAGGAAGGATTCCCAATGAGCAAACAGCTCGTCCGGCAAGGTTATAATCTGAATTTCATTTTTCAGATTTGATGTTCCAGTGATTTAAGTGCTGTCTTTTTCTGGATTTATATTTTGGAATTGCTCGACGACTGCGTCAATGAATTTTTGCACGGCATGTACAGGAAGACGTTAGAATAGTGATGGAAAATAGTTGTTAGTATCATCGGCTTGATGATACCATCAAGCGAGTTTATGTGTTTCATTTGTAGAGAAATTATATGAGAAGACCTAGATAATCCGTTTATTAACAATCGAAATCAGTAAAGAATTACAAATCAAAAGTCAATGAAGAGTATCATCGACTCGACGATACATGGAATGACCTGAATTTTATACCTTATAATTTTGGACATTGAATAATGCATTATTCTTCCTGTGGACGGCCTCATCCTTTTCGTCCGTTGGTCGCTTTTAGGTCTTCCAGATATTGCGGCAGGCAATAATTTGGTTCCCCCAAGTCGATTGAGCGTGATCGAAATGGTTTGTGCAGTTGTAGTGTTTCGAGATGTTCCTAAGTTTGTTGTAATCCAGAGACCACACAATGAGAGCATCCCACGTCTGCAATTGGACTCTTCGCTCTTCTCCACAGCCTTGAATTTGAAGTTCTTTTGAAGTTGTTACACTATGTTGGCCATTGATAATCATGAATTGACCATTTTTAATGTCATCCCAGTTCTTGAGCTTGACTTTCAGCAACTGCTTCTTAGAATCGACATGAGTAAGATAAAAGTATTTGCCTTTGCTTCATATCAATGAATTGAATGAGCTCCTTCTTCATTGTGTCCACTATGTCTCTCTGCAATGTCTGGATCACATATTGATTGCATGCGATAATGCATTGCTTAATGTGAACGGTTACGGACTGCATCTCCTGCAGAAAGCAGTCCTTATGCTCGGACCAAAAGTTCCTCTGAATGGCCGCGAACTTCACGTGTTCTGGTAGTCGCTCTTTTGCTCCGGCAGAGTTGGTCGTTAGCCCAGATCCGGAGCTTCCAGACCCAACAATATCACCAGGGAGACTTTTCTTTCTCTTGCGACTCGATTCACCTCCATTTGAATGGGTCGTGTCTCTCTTTTTTGGCTCGGATCGTGCCTGAGAAGGACGATTAGCTCTCGTTCCGGATCCGCCGGCGTTGGATGGCGCTGTCAGTCTTGTTAGTCCTGCTGACGGTCGTCCCAGCATTGGTGCTTGTTCAACGTTTGCCAACGCATAGCGATCCAACGTTTGGAAAATCAGACGAAGCCGAGAGGCGTTTGACTTTGCTGTGTTGTTTTTCCATGGCATATAACCTTGTTTCTCAAAATCTTCATTCAAGGACTCCATTTGAGACCCCTCGAGGAATGTCATCAAGTTATCCAGGTCAAATTTACCTTTCTGTGAATTGACGTCGATGACAATGGAGTGACAGTGATCCAGATGTTTTCCATTGTCATCAACTTCACGGAGAACGATCACCACGTAGTTTTTTTGGTGCTCTTCAATCAAGGTAACTTTCTCCTTGATGTTCAGGGGAGTGTAATTTGTCTTCCCTTGTATACGGAAGCGTATGTACACATAGTTTTTCCATTGGTTGACGCCGAATGTCAAATTTGGAACATGATCCTTGAAGTCCCAAAGTGACCCAAATGTCTCTTCCATTTCTGTAATGAATGGCTCATCGGGAATGGGATTTTCAAATGGTTGGAGATGATGACTTGTTTTGGAGTAGTCGTAGTTGTCTAGCTGCTCCATACTGGATGTCTTGGCGAAATGTTCTGTACATGGTTTAGTTTTTTGAAATTGTATTGTCGACTCGATGATAATCAGTAGTACAATGTTTGTTTGGTTTGTTATCAAGTATTTTAACAATATTTTATTTTTTCATATTACATGTATGTTTTTATTGTTATTTATGGCTTTGTGATTTCTTTTCCGAACTATCAATTTATCAGGATGCGTTTTACTTGCATCTCAAAAGTGATTCTTGAAGAGAATGATTATATTCAATGTATTGTCTACACTAGTAGAAAGCCTTGTTTAATTGGATGTTCTTTTGTCAAAGTTGATGGATTTCCTTAAGCATCCAATGTAACATCTTCATGTGTTTATGTCAACAATGACATCCAATGTAGCATAAAGATGTTACATTGGATGTCATTGTTGACATAAACACATGAAGATGTTACATTGGATGCTTAAGAAAATCCATCAACTTTGACAAAAGAACATCCAATTAAACAAGGCTTTCTTCTAGTGCTATCGTCGATTCAATGATATGTTTTTCTTTGTTTATAGAATTATGTTCTAAGCCTTGTCTTCTTAGTGTATTCATTTGGAGGTTTAGTTTACATAGCGTCTCCTTGTTTTGACAGAGTCTTTTCATCTTAAATTGGTGAGGTTTGATTTAGTTAGTGTTTCTTACTTTTGAGCTGTGAACATCTATTGAGCAATGACTGGACTTAGTTTTTTTTTGTAATCATTTGTATTGTCGACTCGATAAAACTGATTTTCAATGTTGCTTGAGGAATGCATGTACGCCTATTTTATCTTCTGTGCTTTCTTTACTTTTTGCTCGTAGATATTAATGTATCCTCGAGTCGACGATAGTATTAGATTGCTTTCCTCGCTTGTGAAATAGGTTATAATTTAAATATTCAGTTACTTATCGTCGACTCCAAGATACTGTTTGATTTGAATCTTTGAATTGTAAACCCTAAACCCTAATGCAACATAGTGGCAGTAAGGGTTTAGGCAAAACCCTAAATCCTAATCCAGACAGATGTAGTATTCTACTTCAAATTGGGAAATCGAGAAGTAATATCACTGAATTCTTAGTAGTATTAGGAACACCTGCAATCAAAAGAAATGTTTGTCAATATCACATGTAGCAAGAATTAAACTGCAGTTGTTCGGTATGCTTGTAGAAATGTTTTCAAACTCCTAAATGCTTCCCAAACACCCAAACACGGAATTCAAACACCCAAACACGAAATTCAAACACCCGAACACCGAAATGAAAACGAAACACATAATTCACAAGCGACCCAAATACCTGTTTCACAAAATCAAACCCAAACATCCAAACACAGAACCCAAACAACCAAACACAGAACCCAAACACCCGAATACAGAAGCCTAAATCAAATCCAAGTACACAACCCAAAACCCAAACACAGAACCCTGAATCGAACCCAAGTACAGAATTCTAAACTAAAACAATAAACCGAAACACAGAACACACAACCCAAACACAAAACCCTTAATCAAACCCAAGCACTGAACCCTAAACCAAAACAATGAACCCAAATACAGAACCGAAACACCCCAATCCAGAACCCTGAATCAAACCCACACAACCAATACAAACACCCGAACACTAACTGCGACCCAAACACCGACCCCTAAACCAAACACAGAATTCAGCTGCGTGTTTCCCAGCATTGCTAAGCTGCAGAATCTCCAACCAAGACGGAACTTTTGGTTGAAGTTCATTGTGCATGAGGGGCCTCACACAGAAAATGGGAATGGTGCGACAATCACCTTCACCTGCACCGAGCTGAACACCAAACAACTGATTGCCAAGTACAATGAAAACACCCAAATTGCTAGCGCCGAACCACGGACCACTTGCACCTCCGTCCGAGCTGGTCACCAACTACTTGCACCCGAATTGATCACCAACACTATAAGAAAACTATGTTTTTTTGGATGTCGGACCCAAAACGTAGCATGTCTTTGGCTAGACATACTATGTCCACATGAACATTGAGATGTTTACTAGACAGATGCAATGAAAGTGTACGTTTATGTGGATGTTGTAGAAAATAGAGGAAAATTATGGTCATAGCATTAGGTGCTAGCAAAAACAACTATGCCATTAAAGACATGACTGCAGACATAATGATGTTTCAAAGATTGTCCAAGGAAACAATCATTGCCACGTCAGCATCCCTAGTTCATTTTAACCGTGGATAAATTAGTAGAAATTACTGTAGTCTAAAAGAAAATAACTGCCTAAGGTGGAAAAAAAAGATGATGGGCAGGTAGTTTGAAAAAAAAAGCTAATGTGGCATGTGATGTGGTATATGACATGAAAATTCAATGACGTGGACATGAAAAATGTTGAAGTGGCATATGACGTGGAAATTCAGTGACATGGACATGAAAAATGCTGACATGGCATCTAACGTGACATTGTCTGAGAAGATTAATGTTGTTTTGAGTAACATCAACTTCGACGTCAACAAAAAATTTGATATTGTTTTTGGCGACATCTATTCAGATGGCTTTTGACACATATTCTAAGATGTCAGCTTTGACATTGAAACATTTTGCAACATCAACTTTGACATACACCATAAAAAATAGCCCATACAAAATACATTGTACATTGTACAAAATACACAATACATTATATACAATACGCCATACACAATATTTGGTATTTATGTCACATGACTTAAAAGCCAATTATTGTGTGTAAATAGACATGAAAAGACATACTATTTATACAAGTAGGGTTGTAGGACGCATGACAAACTATATGGAATATGTAATTTTTCAAAATTATACAAAGTTGTCAAACTTGACATCTTAGTTGATATTGCAAAAAACATCTAGACATCTCAATTGATGTCTCAGTTGATGTCAAAAAAAACACTGTTAAACTTTTTGAATGGTGTCTAGGTGTGCTGATGTGGCATGCCACCTCATCCTTGCTGGATGCCATATTTTTTTATATTTTTCGAATTTGAGTCTATTTAAGTGAAGTGAAGTTTACCAAGTTTAGTTTATACTATGATTTATTTTCTATTATCATGGAGTTGGGATGCACCCAAGCCAAATGAAAATAAAAAATAAAATATAAAAAATAAATCAAATGCCACATCACTTGGCACTTTTTAAATTTTTTAAATTTTTTTAAATTTAAAAAAACAACTTGTCTAATGGTTGACCTTCCCCTGCATTTTATATTTGGTCAGGATTTTACCTCAATCCATAGTAACTTTCTCTAATTTAACTGAAGTTAAACCAAAAGCTCTTGCCAACGTGGCATTTCTGTGTTTTCTTGGACATTGTACAAAACACAACTATATTTTTCTTGATGTCTTTTAGAACATTACCGTTGCACAAGACATCAATTTGTTCTACCTATGACATGCAAACGTTTTTTGAAACATTGAACTCAATTCTACTTCCTATAGCTGCAATCCCATCTTTGAGCTCTTGTTTTGAAAAACATCCTTGTTGTTGCTAACGTTCAAAAAAATGCGGATTTCTTATAGTGAACCTTCCCTGTTCAGATGATGTCACATACACATTACATCCAACATCCACAATCATTACTTTTGTCACCCGATGAATGTTTTCAAGACAACAGTTTCTTGTAGAAGACATAGAAGTAGACAAGCTGCCCTATCCTTTAGATGTTCTACATGACATTTGCAAGCTATCACACATATATACAAAGAACATGGACGTATTAATCCCTAAAGGACCATTGTCCCCTCGGGGGACAAATGTGTTTTTTGATAGGTACCTACGAGCAGAAATTTTGTTGTGATTTTTTGAAACTTCTTTAATTTGGAGATGGAAAAATTGATAAGCTTTGTGGGAATATAATTTTTTTCACAATTAGTGCCGAGGAACAAAAGTTATGACCAAATAAGCTCAAACGAGGGGATGGGCAGTCCGGGCAGCAAAAAAAAAATAGAAAAAAATTTGAATTTTTTTAAAAATATTTTTTTCTCATAGATTATATTTTTGTCTATCTAGAAAGCTTTGATTCATTTCATTTGGATTTGTTATGAGCAAGTTATGGACATTCTTGTTTTTCAGGCAGTTAGAGCATCTTCTTGAAAAAAATAATTTGTAGGATTCATTTTTTAATGCAATTTTTTTTTTTTCAACTTTTTCTTACATGGTCTGATTTACTTTCTAGAATAATCCCACCATTGAGATTAGTGCATTTTTATTCCATCTAAAATATATTAATATTTTAGATTTTCCTTCTATCTTGTACCTATTTCTATTTAACAATTTTTTTAAGAATGATACTTAGGTTTTTTTGAATTTTTTTTCCCCTAGACTCTCAACTCAATTCTCCACCATAAAGATTTAAAGCTCAAAACTCTGTAGTGCAAAAGTTTTAAGTTAAAAATGTTCAAAGTAAGAAAATCTAGTCCTACAAGGTGCTGAAAACTTATTTTTTTCACTTTAAACTCAGATATCTTGCAATCTGTGCGGTCAAAAATTCTAAATTTTTTTCCACACACTTTCAAACTAGTTAGATGTAAGATCCTACGGTTAGATATGGAAAAAAAACAATTTTCATTTTTTTCACTCTTTGCTATAGATATGGCAGTTTTTACTGTTTTTTGGCAGGAAAAAGACCTTGGTCCTTCAGGGGTTAAGCTTCAACCTTAGGAATTGCATTGTCACTTACAATGACAAATTAGGCTCTTTTTTCATCTATGGAATGCTACATTGAGTCAACTTCTTGCATTGGTTGTAGTCCATCAAAGTCCCTATCATTTTGCAATTGAACCATGTTCAAGTTGGATTGGGTAGAATACGTATAGTGCCTTCCATTACTCTTAACCTCTGTTTGGCACACAACTTTCCAAAATGTTCAAATTTCTTTCTCACAAATGTCAACCACTCTACAAAAGGTAAGAATTTTATTTAGGATGGATAACAAACAACTCTTTGTGGTTGCAAGAGCCTTGACTATAGACAAAAAACTCCACATCCTTTCCATCTCTAGGCCTTTGTCAAGATGTATTCCTTGCTTGGTATCATTTAGAGCACTGGTCTAAACAATTGTATGCAATGCCTTAACACCATATATAAGAACTACAAATGTCTACATTGATGCTTTTTGATCAGTGTCTAAGTTTGTAAAGACAACTACCTACGACATCTACTTATATATTAGTATTGATACCAACATCATAGGAGACATCAACATGTACTTTTGATGTTTTCCATGATGTCTCAGAAAATGTCTAGACGTTTAAATGCAGTCTGCATTTCTACTTGTAACAATTTTTGTGTTTTCCATATCCCATATTGTTTGTCTAACTTTCCACCATTCCTCTTGTATAAAGAGGTTGTCTTCTCCTCTCTATATAATCACATCAAGTGGCTTTTAAGTCATGTACTATAATATCCAAATATGGTGTATTTTGTTTGGCATATTTTGTATGGTGTATTTTGTATTGTATATGGTGTACTATGTATGACATGTTGTATTGGACATTTTTGAAATATATTTGGAGTTATATGACATAATTCTTAATACAGTGTATTTTGTATGGCATATTATGTATTGTATATGGTATATTATGTATGGTATATTATATATGGTGTATTATATATGAAATGTTGTATTGTATATTATGAAATTTGGATGTGCATTATGTAGGACTTGTGTAATTGTCCATATTGACATTATGCCAAATAGCACATTTGACCACATAAATGCCAAAAGTGACATCATTTTGTTCTTCTAAATCATATTGGACGTTGCAAGAAATATTTATGGTGAAATTAGGAAATCTACAATGACATCCCACAGCATCTAGATGTTTAAGTTGACGTCTCAATAAATGTCTAGACATCTACAATGACGTCTTAGAAAACGTCTAGACGTCTAAGGTGATGTGTTAGAAAACGTCTAGACATCTAAGGTGATGTCTTAGAAAACGTCTAGATGTCTAAGTTGATGTCTTTCAAAACGTCTAGACGTCTAAGTTGATGTCTTCAAAAACAATATTAAATTTCTTAAACAACAGGATAATGCGTTGACGTGGCAAAGAAATGTGCTGACGTGGCATGCCACATCATCCTTACTAAATGCAATGTCAGATGCCACCTCAGATGCCACGTCATGGATGGGAATGGATGAAAAAAAATCCTACATGGCTTCCCGCGCATGCGTGGCACTTAGGTGGCAGCCACATGGCGACCTTTCAGGACCCCGTTGACCCATGTTTTTTGTGATGTCTAGTGGAAATTTTGTGATGTCCGGCCAAATTTTCGATGTTTTTGGCACATCTACGCAGGACGTGATTTTTTACACGTCCTTGCAAACGTAGAAAAACGTCAGCAAAGACATGCAGATGTCTAAATCTCCAAATCTCTAGAAACACAGTTTTCTTATAGTGTGCCCATTGCGTTCCCCCATGAACTAGCAATACCGTCCGCAAGCAAAACCCAACCGGTTTTGACTAGTCTGCATGATAGGTTTGCAATCACCCCACCACCCCACCAACATAAGGACCACCAAAATGTATTGTAAACTACCAAAACTAAAGGACACAAACCTACATGTATAGTAACAAATTTATCCACCATCGCCATCTTCGTTGCCGCAGCATGATTCTCCATCGTCGTGGAAAGTTGGCGCTTTGTAACATTCACAACAATCCGAGAAATTAGGCGGCCTACCATTTTAGAATTTGTAGCAACAAATTGAAAGAAAGAAATTCACGAGGATGGACAAATCCGCCTAACCTTATATCCATGGCTTAAGAACCCATGATTCAGCTTCTATAGAGAACCCACAATCCAGCTCGAGAATCCACAACTCCGAAGTACTCTTAATAGAGAGCGGAGCAATTCGAGACGGAGAACGACAGATCATTAGAAAAAGCTTGCGTTCTTTTGAATTTTCTGACTTCAAAGTTGATGGACTTTGTTAGACATCATTTGTAACAAGTCGTGTTTTTATGTCAACAATGACATTTAATGTAACATCAAGATGGAAAGCCTGCATCTTCGTTGTCCGTCTTGTCGTTGTCCGTCTCGAGTTGCTCCGCTCTCGATTAGAGTCTTGCGTTCTCGACCGAACCGTGGGTTCTCGATGAGTCTGGATCGTGGGTTCTTGAATTATGGATATAAGGTTGGGTGTCCGTATCATGAATTTCCTTCTTTGTTGCTGCAAATTTTAAAATGGCAGGCCGCCGAATTTTTTGGGCTGTTGTTGTGAATGTTACAAAGCGTCTGTGTCCTTCTTTAGTTTTGGTGATTTCCAATACTTTTTGGTGGTCTCATGTTGTTGGGGGTGGTGGGGTGATTGCAAACCTACCATTCGGACTAGACGAAACTGGCTGGGCTGTGCTTTGGGACGGTGTCGCTAGTTCTTGAGGGAACGTAATGGGCGATGGAGAAGCAAATTGGAGGGGTGGAAGGGAAGGTTTTGGGGAAAATCGAGGCGATAGAAGGTAAACTGGAAGGGCAAATCCAAGCGGTAGAAGGTAAACTGGAAGGGCTTGGAAGTAGGCTAGATGCTCACGAACTCTTCTCATTCACAGGCAACGATTCTTGTCCGAATTTCAGGTGTGGTGTGAAGCTTGTTTTGAGGTCGAGTCACTCCTGGACAGGGTTGTCTTGTCTGACATATTTTTGGGTTTAGGCGTCGTGTATGACGTCTGACGTCGCGTGTTGCGTGTCACGAAGTGTCGAGTTTACTTGACATCGCGTCGCGGAGGGGTAAAAAATTTTACCCCATGGTAAATAGATTTTGCCTACGTGGCAGGGCTTCAGAACTGACGTGGACAACCAGCGTGGGCGACTGCGGGTGTGGGCGCGTGCAGGTCTGCCTTGGGCGACCTCGGGTGGAAAAATTGAGGCGACTACGGGTGAAGGGGCGACTGCGGGTCTGGGGCGCTAGGGCGACTTCAGGTGAAGGGGCGACCGCGGGTGGAAAAAATAGAGGTGACTGCGGGTTTAGGCTTGAAGGCGACTGCGGGTGAGTGGGCGACTGCGGGTCAGGGGCTTTAGGGCGACTTTAGGTGAAGGGGCGACTGCGGCTTCGGGTACTGAGGGCGACCACGGGTCCGACAGGTAGGGGCGACTGCGGGTTACAGGGCGACTGCGGGTTGGAGCAGCAGACAGTGACTGCATGTTCCAAGGCGACCGCAGGTTCAGTTTAGGATTTCAGTTTGGCATATTCAGTCTTTGAAGTAACACGTCACATAGGTGTTTTATAAGCGCAGAATTAGGTGCTACGTTATATTGGGGTTTACAATTTACAAGTGCAAATAATAGAGCCCATGAAATGTAAATTGGACAAACTTCTCTAATCCCAAAAATTCACCCAGTATAAGGCCACAATAATAATGTCAACAACGATTATATTAATTAGTCATCGATATTGCTTTGAGGCGGACTTCAAATGTAGCCATACTTGCATTGCACTTTTATAACCACGTTGCAATCATCACCTAACTGCCTACCAATTAGAACTCAACATATATTTTAAAACCGGTAATCTGTCCCTCACTCTAATATGCTCATATGCTTGATGAAGCATTACAAAATCCTTACACATCAGGATGAAGGCTCAAAGCTTGAACTACAAAGATTTGCTACCTAACATATAAGCTAAAACCTTATAACTATAACTATAACTATAATTATTGTCTACTTCTCTAGTACTCTAGTCACCAGGCGTGAATGTGGAATCGCTCGACACCTCATCAACATTAGGGTCTGTATCTTCGTAAGACTCTTCGTTGCTCATGTTGTCGCCCGAGCTTTCGATTTCATCATCTTCCCTTGTTACTACTTCGATTTGTACCTCACGCTCTACCTCTGAGTTCAGATTTCGAACTTCTGTATCTACACCACTGAACCCTTCAGTTTGCACAAGTCGTTTCGTGAGCCTCAACGCATCCGTAGTTCCATCCATGTTGGATGCAGGGTGTCGCCCTCCTCTACTTGATTGTCCAACATTCTGGGTGGAACATCCCGCTCCAATGGTACACCGTTGGACAATTTGAGTGGGTCGTTTAGGATTTCGAGGTCCCCTCTCGTCAACCCTCCTAATACGCCTTTTCTGGCCTCTACTGTTGCGCCCCTGGATTCCTAATGATGATTCGCCAGGGCCAGACACGGATGAAGGTTGAGTGGGTTGTGGAGCTGAGCCGTGAACCTCTTCATCAATCGTCCGTAGAGCACCTCCATGCACCAGTGGCCTTGTTGGAAGGGTTGGGATAGACCTCTTCACTGTTGCCACATTTGTAGTCGTCTCTGGATTCAACGGCACATTCCGACTTCGATTCATAACATATGCCAATGGCACATCATCATCATTATCTGTAGTAACAGTTGTTCCGAGGGTAGATGCGTTCAATACAATGGGATTTGGTATTCCCTCGTGTACAACTTCATTGACTTCGATGGCCTCTTCTTCATGTTCGCTTCTCATTGGAACTTGTGCACTGCTTCTTAAATTGCGGGCCATATTTGGAGGCGAACTAGTTGATATTGGAGATCTAGCTTCTTCCTCTACGGGTGCCATGGGAATAGGTACGCCTTCGTCGTTGTTGTCGGGGGTGCTTTCCCTCCTCAGTGATGCATGTGCCGGCGAAATTGCATCCATATTGTGCACGACGTTCTGCGGTGGATTGCGTACAGGTGAATTTCCCGGAGAAACATACCCATCGTCACTAAAATCAAATGTATTCCCGTATATTGGTCGTGGTGGACTATGTGCCGGCCTAACCATTGCATTCCAAGGATTGTTGTGCAACCGATCCTCTTCATCCCTGCGGTTCTCGCGTTCTCTCATAAAATCAGGAACAACGTCGTCTTCTTCCCCTGAAGACAAAGGCCCATCACGCTCGTCCTCATCGTCTCCATCTGCAAGCATCTGGTCGTAAAAAATGGCTGGGTTGTGTCCACGTTTTTGACGTTCAAGTTTGCTGTTCGCGTAGATATACACCAATGTCTCTGCCTTTGTCGTGGCCAAGCGGTTTCGCACTTTATTGTGCACAAAGGAATACATGCTCCAATTCCTTTCACACGAAGATGCAGAGCACGTCAAACCGAGAATTCGCTTTGCAATTTTTGGAAGAGCATTGCCCCCCACACGATTCCACCATTGATGAGGCAATAATTGACATTCAATGATATCGGGAGCCTCATGTAAAGGATCGAATGCACCTGTCTTCTCTTCAAATTGAGTTAGCTCCTGCATTGCTTCCACCACTGACACGTTCAATGGTACGCTCAGTTTTCGTATGACTCGATTCAAAGCTCCCTTCGCGTAGCCATTGTTATGAATAGCCTCCACGTCACTCAAGTATGGATTTAGTAGTGCCCCCGCATAGTGTAGGTCAGTAATCATCAATTTCCAGCAAGCATCAAATTGTTTCTCATATCGTGTTGCCACCACTGGATCAAGGAAAAATGGAGCATTCTTGAGAGAATAAATGTGCTCCTTCAAGGCTGTCATCATTACTAAAGCTTTCGGCATTGCCGGGACTTTTCCATCAAAATGACGAAGACAAAGCAGCACGGGCTCTACCATATGGAGGAAATTGTCGCACTGAACCCAGAACTCTTCTGAACGGATATCTTGCCTTGCAAGTTTGGCCTTGTCCATAATGAAATGTCTATTTCTGCGGTTTTGCAAACTCAACTCGAACGTCATGTATGTGTCATCCAGTGTCACGTTGTGCACTGCTTGCTTGCAGTCTACCAAACGATCAATCATCAAGAAATTTGTGGCAAAACGTGTTTTGCTTGGAAGTCTCAACACTTTGTTTGGTGAAAATCTCCGAAACAACGCCAAAGTATGTTGGTATTTCTTGATGAACTTCACAATTGATGAAGCCTTTTTTACCAACTCCTTTACTCTCTGATCCTTTCCCCAGTCTTCTAAGAGTAAGTCCAAAATGTGTGCCGCACAACCCTGCCTGTAAATGTGAGGGTACCTTTCTTCCAACCTTGCCATCGCCCCCGTCATGACTGCAGCATTGTCCGTACACAATTGTACAACGTTGGTAGGCCCAACTTCCTCAATGTATCGTGCCATCGTCTCAGTCGTGTAAGATATATCCTTCTTTTCCCCAGTATTATCCACTGATCCCAAAAAGACATCCCCGGCGGGACACACCAACATCATATTTAGTAATGGCCGCGAATTAGTATCGGACCAACCATTTGAACAAATTGTCGCTCCATACTGACTTATTGAAACCCTCGTCCGCTCCGAGACCATGGCTTCAACCGATGCCTTCTTAACATCTATCATTTTCGTGCGAATCGCATTATATGGTGGCGGTTGGTACACGAATCCAGCTGCTACAGTTTGTTTAACAGCATTCACGAAGGCCGGGTGGCGCACAACATTAAATGAAATGTTCGCCTCGTAAAAGAAAGAAGCCCACAACCTATCCAACTCTTGTCTGCGGCCCGTCTGTAATGATTCATCCATGCTTCTTTGCCGAGAAATAGATGGCATGTTCCTCCTTCTCTCAAGCGTTGTTCCAGTAGAATCTACTGAATCAGGCGTAGGATTTGGTCTTGCATTTGATTCAAAGGGATTGAGAGACCCTTCTTCTTCGACATCCAACGCAGGTGCGACAATAGACTCTGCAACATGAATTGGTGCATCATGTCTAGTCGGTGCATCATACATCTCTTCGTAACTCATGGACCTTGGAACTTGCCCCTCGCCAGTCCGAAACTTTTCTCGTACAATTCTAGGGATCTCCTTACAACGCTCCGATGTAGTCGAGCCGCCATAGCCAAAGTGAATCAATGCTCTCTTTCGTACAAATGCTTTGCTCCACCCACAAAACACGCATTTTCGAGCATGGGGGGAATTATCAATTGGGGTACACGGTACTAGCCAAGGGTCCCAATCCTTTGTGGACCTCCGCGTATCATTCATGGTCCCCCCCTCCCAACACCTTGTCCAGCCATGTAGTAGATCAACACTGGGTCTTCAAAGAAAATGACTACAATAATCACACTAATACTATGGAAGATGTAATGACAAAGCAACCCGCTTAGAGTGGTCTTGTAAACCCTTCTAAACACGGTTGTTGCCCTCCGAAGAAGTTAAACGTCCGCATGAAGCCTCTTTCGAAGGTCCAAGACAAGAGTTTTATCAACGGAGCCAAGGTGATAAAACAAGGGGTACCCCTAGAACTTTATACAAGAAAACTCCTTGGACCCGCGGTCGCCCCATGAGAGAATGCGGGTCCAAAAACCTGAAATCAGTCAGGTGATGGGCGACTGCGGGTCCAAGATTGGGCGACAGCGGGTCCAGAAGTGGGCGACTGCGGGTCCAGGAGTGGGCGACTGTGGGTCCAGGAGTGGGCGACTGTGGGTCCAGAAGTGGGCGCCACGGGTCTAGTAATGGGCGACTGCGGGTCCAGAAACAGGTGACTGCGGGTCAGGAACGGGCGACTGCGGGTCCAGTAATGGGCGACTGCGGGTCCAAGAACGGGCGACTGCCATTTGTTTGGATAATTCTTACATCCCCTGGGGTAATTTGGGGCCTATAATTGAAACTATGAATTCAGAATTTCCACTAAAAAAATAAGCCTTGAAAATAAAAAATTCTAGTGTTTGCCCTGGAGTGGCAATGAGTAGGTCAATTCACCCTAGCCGTGACAATTGCTCTGAACTTCAATAACAAGTTCTTTTCCAATCCGACAAGTTTTGAATTTTCCTTTTTTTTTTAATTCTCTTTTAATTCCGAAAGTCCGAACTCCCAAGGTCATTTTCCTGCCAAAATTCCTAGAATATTCAAGTATTCACAACATTGCAAACATAAATAACCAAAAATTCATATCTATATTTATGTACTCTTGTCAAGGAACTACATAGAATTCAATGTACTTGCATTAAAATGTTCAAAATGGATAATATCCTTTTATATATACATAAGATGGAATATACATAGTCCTCAAAAATGTGCTAAAAATGAAAATCATTCAACATCCATTTTGGCCTTTTCTTTGCGGTCATGAGCCTCACGTTCCATCTCATACAAGTCTTTCCTACCTTCCAACTGCAAATTCCTAAGGTATCGGTCATCCTTCCCCAACTTCTTTTCCAACCAAAATTGCTTGTATGATTTTTGGAACTTCAAAAGCGCCTTCAGTGCATCCCGATGTTCTTCCAATTTTGGATCCAATGACAAAGAAACCCCAAGCTTCTTTTTCAAGTCAACTACTTCCGTAAGAGACAATGCTTGTTTAGTAGCCACGTCTTTCCAACCACACATTTCTGCAACACGGTCAAGGGGGGCTTTGTCCTTTAATGCTTTCAAGGAATTTAATCTTGATCGTGCTTCTTCCACCCCTCGCTTCTCCAAGTCTATCTGATCTTCCTCCAGCTTGCATGCTTCCATAATTTTGGCAAGCCGTTCTTTTGCAAACTCATTGCTAGAAGAACTAGATCCTCCAGCATGCCGAGAAGAGAATCTAAGGTAAAATGCTTCCAAGTCTAAAATCTTTGTTATTTGCGTTGACAAAAGAACTTGCCGACTTTCAAGTTCAGCACGTAAGCTATTCACAATATCTCCACTCAAAGTTTGCGTTTCTTGATTGCGAAGCTTCTCACATTCTAGATGCTTTTCATCCAACTCATTTAGAAGCTTCTTGAGTTGAGCTTTGTAAACAACTTTGGTGCCCAACATTACTGTGTCAGGGACAGTTCCATCTTCAACAAATTCCTCACTTCGGTACATGTCATCAACACAATCCAATTGGAACAAAGAAGGCTTCACATCTTCTTCTGTTTCCATCTCTGTCCAAAAACATCATCTTCTGCTTCTTGCATGCATGCAAGCACATACTGCAAAACTTCATCTTTTTCAGTGCGAGGGACTGTAATCGGATTCACCATAGCAAGAGGCAAAATATCAAGATTTTGTGGTTGCCTAGCTAGTTCACCCTCTTCTTCCATTCTCGGGAGAGGTAAATTTTGTGAAGTAGAAGCCACCATCGCCATGTTTTGGGGCTGCATTGGAGGGTCTTCACCAAGGTTGTCTTCCTCTCCCGAAGATGAATCAGATGACGTCCAATGAAACTGCTCATCGGGCACTCCCTCCTTCAAGTTTTTCTTCTGGCCTAGCCCTTCACGTGGATTGGCAGATAGAGCCGCCCTTGGGATGTCTTTTGTCGGTGGAAGGCGAGCATGCTTCACTCCCTTGATTGAACTCCAATCCACGCTTCGAAACAAAATGAGTTTCGCATACACCATTGCACATATGAAATATGGGACTTCGCTCTTGGGCACTGAATATGTGCCATACAAGTATCGATAAATTTCGATACAACGTTGCACAAATGCATCATTACGGCATGGATGCAAATTGGCCGTATTGTTGCGCCGATTCGTGTAGTGCCGATGATAGGGGAATAACTTGTCGATGTGGCACCACCCCACGAAGGACTTACAAGTCTTGGCGGTCCAGAGGCCCGTAATTCGATCCCAACCTCGGTAGGCCACACACGCTGGGTCCAAAAGGATGCGTCGTTGCCTAGGGTGCATGGCTCCTTTTGCCTTGGTCTTCTTCTTGTGGTCCGCCATTGGAGATGCTCTTGAGATTTGGGGCAAGGAATCTAAACTTAACCCTAAACCGCAAAGTATTATCTAGCTAAAGTGAATCCTAAACCGCAAAGTATTATCTAGCGATTAGTGAGTGATGGAGTAAAATCAAGAACATGAGCCACATGTAAGTGAAACTCAAAACCCAAGCTCCCGGGCACGCAATCAGCCACTGTAAAGTAGATGAAAGGCAGTACGCAACAAGAAGGGAAAGTGGCGAAGTCGGGTGGGGAGACAGCTAAATAACCCGCAATCGCCCTGGGTCGAGTGCGGGAAGGGGCGCGTGCAGGTCTGAGAGCGACCGCGGGTAGGGCGACTGCGGGTCTAAGGGGCCGATTGCGAAGGCGACTGCGGGTCTGGGGCTACTGGGGATGGGCGACCGCGGGTCGATGGCTATAGAAGTACTGGGGTCCTGCGCGACTGCGGGTAGGGCGACTGCGGGTCTGGGGCTACTGGGGATGGGCGACCGCGTGTGGGGCACCACAGAGTAATTTCTGGACCCCTACAGTGGGGCGACCGCGGGTGGGCGACTGCAGGTACAGGGCGGGATTTTGAATTTCTGAACCTCTAAGACTTTCACTTTGAAGTTCTCTTACACAAAATTGTGGACATAAATTTTAGTTACCAATGCACTTCATAAAAATGTATTGCACCTTTTCATCTTTTATTTAAAAATTTGGGTTATGCATCTTTAGCCATTTTATTAATTATTGTTGCAACTTATTAGATTTGACATGCAAAAAGAGGATTCCCACCCTAACATCACTTCTGCAATTTCAATAAGAAAATAATCAAACATAAGAAATTTACCATCCATGATTCACATGGTTGCGTTTTATTTTCCAATGCAATCTCTATTATGTTTAGTTTGAATTTGTATGGTGAATCCATTGTAAAACAAGATCCAACTATGAAGAATGTGGGATTCTTGATCAATGTAGACCACTTTCGGAGAGCTCCAAAAGAAGGGGTTTGGGAATTGAGGAATAAATACCTTTTATTCATTTATGGTCAAGTGTGATTGACACATTATAAATTGCGTGAGAGAACAAAACTCAATATAATCAATTATACAATGCATAGGATAGGTGTAGTAAGATGGTTGTTCAAATATCTCATAAGGATTGGGTGTGATAGCATGAGCTCCCATATAACTTTCATCATGTGCTTCATCAAGCACCGTGAAGGTGTAGTTGGGAACTAATTGTCATAGCTATTTCCCAGCTGATTTCATGGTTTTGTTCAAATTTTATTTATCTGTACATTCATAGGTATCCAAACAATAAAACTTGTTTCATATTAATTAAAAGTGTAGCCATCATATTTACAAACAAAGGGATTAAATCAAGGGCATACATTTGTACATTTTCAATATTTGGGGATTTCAAACTTGTGAACCAAGAATAACAAGCCACAACATTTATGGGTATATATTTTATTGGGGGGGTCACATTTATGGGTATATATTTTTTGGGAAGGGTCACATATGTAAACCATTAAAGTATTGGGCACTAATCAATTAAACATTCATATACCATGGACTGTTTAGCAAAATATGATCATCCATCTGAGATAAACAATCCATGCATTGTTTAGCAAAATCATAGTATAGAAATGTAAAATGAAGTTCTTTGTCAAGCACATTGCTATTTCACATGTCTAGCATGACTTTAGTACTATTATCTTCATAAATAACTTATTTCTTTTTATGATCCCAACTCAAAAATCAAAATAGGGTCTTATGCCATGGTACAAGGTTGCCGTTTGATGCACCACAACAATGTCTCTAGTCACGAACGATTTGCCCGTGGCACAAGGTTGTCCAAGTTTGCGCGAGCTTGGTTTAACCTATTATTGGTCTGCTCAAAGATATCCGTGGTGTTGATTTGAACGCTCAGAGATTGTGTAAATGCGCGTTCCGTCCCGTGCTCATCATCCTAAGGTGGAATTGTCATTAGTACATATGATATTCACAGAATGGGATACAAACAATACTAACCTAGCAAGTATATTAACTCGTGTTGTGGTATTGCACTAACCTTAATGAGTTGTAACAACAAGCATCCATTCTCAGACTCGAAAAGTTTCTCGACATCCTCAAATTCTTCTAATAAAGCCCTGCATCTCCCGGCCTCCCATATCAATGAATATTAAAACATAACAACTACATATGGGTATTTTTAGCATATAATCTTATAATACAAGTTCTATACTAGAACAACCGAACCTGAGGTTTGTGCAATCTTTTCCTTGCTGAACCCACACATATTCTTCCATCATGGCCCACCCCTCCCTAATGGCCTCATCAAATTTGGCTCCCCAAACAATATCGCGTGTGTTTTGTATCAAACACATCACTCGTCCTGCAGCAAATAAGCACTAATAGTGAGATGAAATGTCCACCACTAACTATCCAACTAGAAATGTTCATTAATACATGTTCATTTCATTATTCAAGGATTCAAATCACCTATACAAAATGAAGGGCAATATTTTACTCACCCATTTTGCTGGCTTGGAAATGGCCTTTGGACTCATTGCACTGGCCATAATGAGCAAAGCAATACAATTTGTAGCCTTTCCAAAAGTCCTTAATCCTATTTCAAAGATCACAAATCAATTCCAATAGAATAGTCATTGTCATGGTGATTCTCCCACCTATTAAAAAGACATTGTCTACAATACAAGTGGATGACAATAAGGAAGTCAAACGCAAACTAAACAAATTTTTACCGGAAATATTCATGGTCGAGAATAATTATGACTTCCTCTGAGCACTTGCTAAATTGAACACCTGCCATTAAGCCTGTAAGGAGCCAAATAACTAATCATTAGCAATGCAAGAAGATTAAATTTGAATAGGCTACATAACAATTGAGGCCCCCCTACGTTACTATAACACCCAAAAATGAAAGAGAATCAATGAAGAACCAAATGAATCATTTTCATTTGAATTGCTAATTGTTTTAAATGTGAATTTAATGTACCCTTTTTCGGTGACTTCACACCCATTTGTGTGTGCATCCTTATTATTCAACAACTTTGCCACAATGAATGCAATTGCCGTTTCAAGGCCCTCTACATCAAATGGCTTTGATATTCTCACTATCCTAAACTAATGGAAAAGATTTTGGGTTCATTGAAGTATACAAGAAGTGTCTGCTGTATTGTTGGCTATTTGTGGGAAACCAAAAAAACCACGAGACCTCCACAACATTGGGCCCACATTCAGCCACTACAAGGTAGGTGAACTACAAGGCACAATTATGAAAATTATGGACCACAGGCTGGAATAGCCCATGAAATACCCGCGGTTGCGAGGGGCGCATGCGCTAACCCTAACACGGATACTAGGGCGACAACGCATGGGGCGACCGCAGGTCCGGTCCAAGGATCCCTCGCGTCTTTCAAGGGCGACCTCGGATCAGGGCGACCGCGGGTCAGGGCGACCTCGGGTCCTCGAGGGGGAAACACATTTCAAAATCCCCCCTCCATCAGGGCGACTGCGCATAGGGGGCGACTGCAGGTCAAGGAGAAAATGCAAACTCCTTGATCCGCAGTCGCCCCCTACGCGCAGTCGCCCATATGGAAGAGGAGGGAGACACCAAATACTTTTCCGCCCTCTATCAGGGCGACTGCGCGTAGGGGGCGACTGCAGGTCAAGGTGGGAGACACCAAAAATTTCGAAAATGCAATCTCCCCCCTTCCATCAGGGCGACTACGCGTAGGGGGCGACTGCGGGTCCCCAGATCACTTCCAAAATCAGACCTGGGGTTCTAGGGCGACTGCGCTTTGGGCGACTGCGGGTATGGGCATGTTTCACAAGATTAATTTTTTTTTTGGGACCCCTCTCCCTTATTGTTTCTAATTCCCTTTAATCATATGTTACTTCCTCCATTTTGTTTACAAATTCAACAAGACAAACAAATCCTAGGTTTTGCATTAGCTCTCCAACACTCCTTTGGCAAGAAGTTCCAAATGAAAGTTTTATGTACATTCTAATAGTGGGGAGGTGTAATTAGATTTATTTGGGCATGATTCACGAGATGGTGTTTTTTTTGGGACCTCTCCCTTGTTGTTTCTAATTCCCTTTAATCATATGTTACTTCCTCCATTTTGTTTACAAATTCAACAAGACAAAAAAGACATGATTCTGTTTTAGGTCTAAAACACTACATCTCGTGTAGGATGTGTAAGTATTTTATGTAGGTTTAAGGATTTGATTCTAGATAAAAGTTGTATTATTGTTTTCCAAGGTCTAGGGTCTAGGGTTTAGGGTTTGGGAAACCCTTCACATTGTGAGAATAATTCTTCCATTGCCTTGCTATGTCTTTGATATGAATTGACGCCTAACATTTATTACCAATTTTGGATGTGAGATAAGGAAAAATCAATTAGAATATGCTGCAGATGCTAATTAGTGTTGGGTCAGATTGGTTGTTGGTTTAGGGCGACCTCGGGTCAGGGGCGACTGCGGGTCATCGACGAAGCAAAAAACACATTTGAATCAGGGCGACTGCGCGTAGGGGGCGATTGCGGGTCAAGGAGGGAGACTAATTTTCTGGAAAATGCAAACTCAATCTCCAGTGGGGCGACTGCGCGTAGGGGGCGACTGCGGGTCGAAGAGACTTCTTTGTGGGCGACCGCGTGTGCAAGTTTCGGGATGGTTTAGTTGGTACCCGCGGTCGCCCACGATCCGCAGTCGCCCTTGATGCGCAGTCGCCCATTTCAGCGCTCCAAAAACGCGCAGTCGCCCATTCCCGCTGTCTTCAGACCCGCAGTCGCCCCTCTTTAGACCCGCAGTCGCCCCACTTCAGACCCGCAATCGCCCCCTCCCGACCCGCAGTCACCCAAACGCACGCGCCCTGAGGCGACTTCGGGTACTTAAGCGTTAGCCCCACTTTCGATTCTCACCTTACTTTAGCCTTGCGCACTGTCTTTCACCTACCTTCAAGTGGCTGGATGCGTGCCCGTGGGCTGGGGTTTCAATTGGGGGGGGAATTTTTACCCTTTCAATCTACGAATTTTGAACTACGGTTTTGAATTGTTCCTAAGTACAACATGGCTTTTCCACATGAAGGCAACACTACAAGGAGAAAGTCTTTATGGGATCTGGACCTTGATGATCCAATTTTTTTCGAGGTTCCGATAGCTGTAAATGAAAACGAAGAAGGAGGGAGTCAAGAGCGACGGAAGGGCAAGAAGCAGAAGTCAGCACATGACAAGGACTCCAACTATCCTCCCCCGAGTTATACCCGATATGCATACGAAGCGTGTCTCCAGTGGTACGCAGGGAAAAGTGTACAATTCTTGGAGGCAAGCTATTTGAGGTGTCCTACAACTGGTAGTGTGGCCTTGCCAAACGATTTACAAGCACGGATTTTAACCAAGCTAAAGGGATCCGATGATTTCGCAGACATTGACTTGACATATTCTTCGAGACTATTTGAATGGCTTGATAACACATTGAAAGTGGTGATGTTCAATACCAAGAAATTGATGGAGGAACATCGACCGTTTCTTCCGATAGTAGAGGAATCAGAAGACATCAAGGCATTCCACCAAAAAATGGAGTGGTGGTCCAGCGCAGTGAAGAAATTGGCAAGAGGCTCGGCAAGGGGTTTTAAGTGGAAAAATGCAACGGTGCAGGCAGCATTTGCACGAGATGGTGGATTGTGTATCACGTGGATCCCCGATACGGCGAAAGTGGTGCCCCTTAGTGCTTTTGAACGTGAAGGGGGGTATGCAAAAGTGCGTAAGGTACGCATTGAAGGAATGGATACAATTCCAAGCTACATCGCTTTTGCTGGGAAAGTATCCAAGGCAATAAACCCGCACGAGGGGAGAGTGCAACGATCCATGGAGGCCCTTGCATGCCCCTTGAACCACCCTGGCATCATTAAGATTTTTGCCATTCATTCTCGCATGAATGAAGCGTACACTTTGTGGTGGAATGGGGGCCATTTGAATGAGTTAAGGCATTTAGATCGTTCTGTATCACCAACCATTGACTGGCATGAAATGCAAAAAGCCACAAGACTTCCTGAAGAGAAACAAAAAGAACTTGGTCTCTTCCGAAGGCACAAGGCAAAGTTGGCATGGGCTTTAGTATATGTGACAAATCTCATGCACAAGTGCCGCGTGCTACATAATGACTTGTCTCCCATGAACATCATGTTGCATTTTCCGGATTATTCAAACGACATAATCAACATTGGAATTTGTGATTTCGGAATATCAAGTCGTTTTGACGAAAACGCGCCTTCACATTTTGGAAAGCCATCTGAGGCCGAGAGGGATCAATACCGAGAAGGTCGTTGGTGGGTTGCCCCGGAGTTGTTTTATGCATATGGACCTCCAAATTCCGATACAAGCATACCGATCATGCAACAACGGTATAAATATACGCAACAGTCAGACTCGTATTCTATTGGGAAGTTGACCGAATGGATGAGAATTGGTGATATGGACGATTGGGACAAGGATTTGTTCAAGAACCGCAAGGGATCAATGTACTTTGGAATGAAGTTGCGTGAACTCGTGAACACTGACCCAAAGAAGAGACCAACGTGTATAGAGATCACAAATTCCCTTATGTCTCCACCATGGTCCATGATGCCCCCCGAATTGGTGTTCCAAGACTCACCTTTGTAATAGGATAGTCTAGAGCAAGAGTTTAGTGCTGCAAGCAATGAGCTTGGTGGCCAATTATGTGTTGCTTACTTTGTAATATTTTCCTATAATATATGAAGGAATTTTATGCTACACGCCTTGTCTTTAGAAAAACAATTACTCAATGGGCTATTTGTCAAATTGTATATATTGAATATGGCCTTTTACACATTGTTATGCAAAGTGTAACAACTTTTGAATTCAAATGTTCTTGGTCCTTTTTGATTCCGTAGTATATAATGGACGCAAGGAAAATAAGAAAATGAAAATAAATTAGTTGGTAATTGATGTTGAAGACTTGTATTATTTCTTGAATAAAATGTGCTAGTATGCACTTGAAAGGAGTTTTACTTTCATGGTCATTGAATTCAAATAGTTGTTTTTTCAATCCCTAAAAAAATGTAAGCCATACATCATTTACATTCTCTTATTATTTTTTCTATTTCCAAAAATAAAAGCAAATTTTTTTTTTTTTCCTATTTATTCTAATTCAAATATAGGAAACATACATTTTAGACTTTTTTAGACTTTTCCTTTTTATTCGTACTTTACCTATTTCAAAATAGATGAGAGATGTTTTTATTTATTTATTTAACCTTTTTCGCTCTCTTCCTATTTATTTTATTTGGAAAAAGGAAGTTCATTGACTTCTTGCGACCCCTTTTTTTTTGAGACAATGAAACAAGAGTGGATATTGCAAAAAAGATATGTAGCCATAATCTTTGTCATTTATTAAACACGCAATTCGAGAAAACTTGGATGAATTCAATAATAAATGTAAATCTGGTTTTACCATATATATTATTCCTAGTAGCATAATGTTTTCCTACCATATTCTTTTTTTTGGTATATGTCATCCAAATTGATAAAAACACACATTCTTTCATAGATGGTTGGAGTATGATATAAGTCCAACAATGACTTTCATTTATAGATTTGTGTCCGTACAAGAAATTTAGTTATTAGGCATGTAATTTACCAAAATTAGTGTGTGTAACATAGTATGTAATTTGAGTCTACATCCAAAAATACATAATGAACATCTCATGTCAAAACAATTACAAAGACATTATTGTTACAATTGCAATGGTTAATACTTAATAATCATAACATTGGTTATTAACAATTGAATTAGTTATTAACAATAAAATTAGTCATTAACAATGAAATAAGTCATTTACAATAAAATTAAGAATTAACAATGAAATTAATTAATAAGAAAAAAATTAGTTAACAAGAACTTCTTCTAAAACAATTGCAAAGATTTAACTTTTGTTCAGATAATCAATAAGGAATCCATTTGTACCACAACCGACTTCAACCCTAATGGCTCCCCAAATATAGTATAAAGTATAAACTAGTATTCCATAAATTTTGCAACACAAATGGGATTGAGCTCACAATCCTTTTTTTTTCCCTTGAGATTTGGTGCTCAAAAGCAACAAAAAATTTAGGCTAGCTATAAGCTATAGGAATTTTTTAGGAAAATTTTGGATGAAATTGCTAGAAAAACTTCAACTTCTAGAAAAGTCTTCGATGAAATCGCCACAATGTAAATGAAAATAGAATTTTAGATACTTAGTATCACATTTTCTATCCAGTACGTGGATGAATGTTGAAGCTTGGAGCCCCTCCGTAACATTTAGTATCGCCACTTTCCCAGCGCAAGGAAAAATGGAAAAAAATATCTCAATCTATAAACATGTACTAAGAAAGAAAAGAAAAGTTCATGCATTAATAGATGGACCCGCGGTCGCCCAGGACCCGTTGTCGCCCAGGACTCGCTGTCGCCTAGGACCCGCGGTCGCCTTCGCAAAGTGGACCCGTGGTCGTCCTGGACCGGCGGTCGTCTAGGACCCGCAGTCGCCCACTCGCCCGGGCTCCTTCGACCCGCGGTCGCGTTGGAGCACTTGTCCAGACCCGCAGTCGCCCTGGAGTACTTGTGCTGACCTGCAGTTGCCTCACTTCCGGACCCGCGGTCGCCCTGGAGCACTGGGCTGACTCGCACTCGCCCCACTTCAGGACCCGCACGCGCCCCAGGGGCGACCTCGGGTACATCAGCGTTCTCCTCCACCCGCAGTCGCCATTAAATTTTCCCTGGCATTCTGCGCACTGTCTTTCACCTGCTGACGTGGCTGAATGCGTGCACAAAAGCTAGGAGTTTGAGTTGTGGGGGGGGATTTTTGTCCCTTTGCACGGCTCATTTTATTCACGCTTGGATGACATAGGGTGTTTCACGAGAACATTGTATTTTTGTAAATGTTAAATGTGATAGGATTACGTTTAGCATTTTTTACACCTACGGTTTAGGCTTGCAACCCTAAACCGCATAGTACTTAGTTGGCTACTTTTGAGACGAAGTGATCGTTATGGAGGGCGAGGACTCTCAACCGCCACACGGTATGTCAAGATACCGACTTCGGCTCAACAAAAAGGCGGTTCGTGACAAGGATCGTAAAAGGAGCGGCAAACCTCGCAAGAAGCGTGTACCCATCTTGTTGCATCCAAAGATGAAGGCCTTTTTGGGATGGGAAGTAGAACCAGAGCCTTGGACATATGAAACTGTAAACAAATATGTGGATTGGTGCCACATCAACAAGTTGTTCCCGTTTTGGTGACACCCTTTGCACGTGAAGTCTAATAAGGCAAATTTGGCTTACTGCAAGAGTGTTGTCTTCCAGCGAAGGTGTTTGGAGGTATGGCAGCAACTCTATTTGGAGTCCCAGCCTTATCGAAATGACAACTTCTCTTTCTATCTTGTGCAAATGGTGTACGTTGAAGTTCAATTGAAGAAAAAGGTAGATTGGACAACCTTGAAGGAGCTTCCTATCGGTGACCGCCCGGACAGACCGATAGTGCTGGATGAAGAAGGACTTCTTCAAGCAAATCAGAAGCTTTTAGAGGCAAAGCCTGGCAAGTTAGCTGTTGGTGATGACCAAGTTCAATGGTCTTCAACTTCTAGCTCAGATGAGCACACTCACGAATACGATGGATATTCTTTTGAGAGTGACGACGAAGACATTGGCAAAGAAAAACAAGAGGCGGCTGAAGACGTTCAAGTTGACAAGAAGGGCAAGAGGAAGCTTGAGGAGCCGCAATCATTGTCCAAGATTCAAAAACAAAGCGAAGATGTTCATGTACCGATCAATGTGGACCGTTCTGGTGCAGACATTGGGTCTAGCGGAAGTAGTGACAATGATTCGGAAGACAATTTGGAGATGTTGGGCACTAAGATCGAAAGTGCACGAGCAGCTTTGACTTCAACAGTAGCGGATCTTATGAATTTGAAAGAGAAGGTACAACATCTTCCAGTGAATCCAACTGTTGTGGATGGGTTGAAGAAGGAGTTAGAGGCGACTGAAAACGCCGTTGCTGAAAATGAGAAGATTTACTCTAAGTTAAACAAAAGTAGAGTAAATTATTTCAAGAAGATCGAAGACGGGCGAGCACACATTTCCGATGATTTAGCGGTGCTTCAAAATAAACTTGATCTTTTGCAACGTAATAAATGGTCCCATCAAAGCGAAAGGAGAAGCTTGAATCTTCAAATACGTGAGCTAGAGATGGAATATTATGATGATGCCTTAAAAGAAGCCAAAAAAGAGGGCATCTTGGCTTTAGCTCCGGATTATGGTAGCAATACAGAAGAAAGAGCAACGCTTTTTTATTTGGTGAAGCTACTGGAGAAAAAACAAGAGTTGTTGCACGAGGGCATATTGGACTTAGAGCGCCACATCCTTTATTTTAAGGAATGGCGCAAGTGGGCCTATGAAGGCATAGGTGCCACCTGTACGGAACTTCAAAGAATGAGACCGGAGCCCAAAGAAAGTGACTTTGTGAATAGTGAAAAAAATGCTTAGTGGTTGGATCTAGTGTGGTAGAAAAAAACAATTTGGCCTTCCAATTTTTGATTTTCCAAAGGTTTTGTGGAATAAAGAAATTCACATCTTTGTTTTTGAAATGTACATATGTTTTTATTATATTTTGAATACGAGGGCTATGAATTTGGTGTCTTTGCAAGAATGGATGTCAGAGATGGTACCTACGGGCTGAAATTTGGGACTGAATTTTTGAAACTTTATTTGAAGATAGAAAAAACGATTACCTTTGTGGTAATATAACTTTTTTTCCAATCGGTGCCCGGGAACAAAAGTTATGCCCATATAGTCCAAACTCCAAAGCAGGGGAGAATGGGCAGCAAAAAAATGTGACAAGCATTTGAATTTATTTTTCTAAGTTTTTTTCCCTCATAGATTATAATTTTGTCTATCCGGAAAGCTTTTTTTCATTTCATTTGGATATTTTATGAGAAAGTTATGGACAATCTTGTTTATTGGGCAATTAGAGCTTCTGGTGGGAAAAATACCTTGTAAGATTAATTTAGGAACGCAATTTTGGCAATTGTTCAAGAAAAGAAGTTTGACATGGTTTAGTTTGCTTGCAACAACAATTTGACTGTGGGGATTAGTGCATTTTAATTCTATCTTAGAAAGAAAATAGATTTTCATTCAATCTCATATGTACTTCTATTCTACAAGTTTTTTAAGAATGAAAATTAAGTTTTTTTGAAAACCTTTTTTTTATTTAGACTCTCAACTCAATTCTCCACTATATTTGTTTAAAGCTCAAAACTCTGTAGTGCAAGAAATTAAAGTGAAAAATGTTAAAAGTCAAATAATGTAGTCCAGCAATGTGCTGAAAAAATTGTTTTTTTCACTCTAAATGCGGATATCTTGCAATCTGTAAGATGAAAAATTCTGAAATTTTTTCCACACATTCTCATACTAGTAAGGTGTAAGATCCTATGGTTATGTGTGGGAAAAAAACAATTTTCAAAAACAATTTTGGATACTTTAAGAAATTGTTGAGTAGAAGTAGGTAAGATGTAGTTGTAAAATTTAAATAATGAATATCTCTAAAATGAAATGAAAATGGTGAGAGTGTGCTATCAAGTGAAGTTAACTATGTGACCGGACCTAATTTTTTTTTAGATTGTAGAAATTGCCTGGAGAAACAAATCCTACAAGCAACTTTTAAAAGAAGAAGCTGTAGACTCAAGTTGCCCGCCAAAGAAAATGGTCCATAACTTTCTCATAAAAAATCTGAATGGAATGAATCAAATTTTTCCATGTAAACCAAAACATATTGTATGAGAAAAAAATCCAAAAGGAAAAAATTCATTAAAAGATTTGAAGATAGCAATTTTGTGGGGACCGTGTATGGAATCATTGTGCGAGGCATTACAACAAATGTATTTGCATTTCACCAATTACATTTTAGGCTACAAATGTATAAGTATGCCCAAACCTTCAAAACCAAAGCAATAGAAGGTTGTTGTCCATAAGCATAGTAGTACAATACACAGCCAAGGCGGTATAGTTTTAGAAGCCAACATCTGAACCCTAACTTTTGCTAGAGTACTACATTGTGCGAGTATGGATATACTATGGCCCTTATACTATGGGCCTTACATCTTGTATACTACTACGATTAACTAGAACCACCGTTGAAGTAAGTATCTCATAGAAATATTTAGTTCAAGTCCATTGGATTGTTATGAGAACCACTCGTTGCACCTTGTTCATAATCATTGGACTCTCCAACAACGAGTTTCTTCTTAGCACGAGTCCTTGAAGCAGGTCCATCTGCTTCTAAAATAGATTCCAAGACATTGGAGTTCTTGAGAGCTTCAAGTGTCCTTTTAGTTTGCGGAGAGTGTAACTCCAATAGATAATTGAGTGCTTGGCTTTGATAATAAGGCCCGTATGTTGAGTCGAGGTAAGCCATACTATTCAAGTCTTCTGGAGTGGCATTTTCATCACGATTAGCCCCTTGTTCACCTTCAAAATTCCAACGGTGTCCTTCCGGATGAGCACCCCACTTGAAGGTTTGGGATGTCTTATCAAAATATCCACCAAGGCATTGAAAAAAAACCGCCCTCTTCCCTGCATTGTGAGCTCCTTTTCCCATAAGGTTGAATGCCACTCTTAGAATTTCATGCGGGTCCGTTTCCCAATTCAATTGTGAGGCAGCAGCTCCCATTTCTTGATCATGTAGGCCTTCTCGCCAACTCCAAAGCAAGTCTCGTCCCCAAAATCGTGTCTCTGCCGTCGTGTCTCTATTGTGTTCCCAAGAAGGTGGCATGTAAGTCATCAAGTTGAACATGGTATACAAGTGATCATGGAATGGTGTTGCACAAATCACACATCGTCGTCTAATCAGACATTGAGTGATGAGACACTGAGGATGGTACACATGTGTACATGATCCAAGTGCCCATCCTCCTTCTGGCCCAAATTGTTCTAGACATATGGGGCATTTGGTATGATCCAAGACGAAATGAGCTGGCTTTGGCCACAATAGACTTTGGTCTTTTTCGTTGAAGTGACTAGACATCTGATTTCCATGGTCCCAACCATTTTGTGCCCAATCTATGACATTTTTTTCCGCCACGTCAAGCATGGACATGTTATCCGGAAACATGTCCTCCATCAATGCCCATGATGTCAATCCATTCTCTCGTTTAGGGGCATTTGCTACAAAGTTCTTCAAAACTTTGTCTACCTCTTTCGCAACTTGTTGAGATCGATCCACGGAGAGAATGCACGCGACCTTCCAATGATAGTATGTCGCTGCCAACACTGCCAACTTCTCTCGAAGCATTCTATTTTCCTCAGCCAAATCAAGTTCCTTTGATGATTGTAGATGTGGAATGGCAGGAAACGAAAGTGAATTCTGAGTCCCTTGCAAACCATCAACGTGCGGATTGCTAGAATCTCTTGAGACGAACGGAAGTGGTGCCATTGGAAGAATTGAAGAACGCTTCGTACGCTTGGCAGGGGGAGAAAGGTGAATGACATCGCTGGTGAGGTCCCCAACAAGCTTGTCCAAGTGATGTGGATCCTGCTCAACAAAGGTTTCGTCCATGTCCGACAATGTGAAAGTCTGACGCTCTTTTTCTCGAAGGCCTTGTAATTCTTTGGATTGTTGAGAAATGAGAGCATTTTTTTGTTCACATGTAGACCGCCATTTCTTCACATCACCTTCTAAGGTTGCAATTTGTGTATCCTTGGTCTTCAAGAGGTCGAGAGCCTTCGCCAACGTCATCGCATTGTGAACAACATCAGATTCAGACTGTGGAATGGGAATGTGACTTGTGGCACATACGGGTGAGTCGTCACTTAAAGCAAAGTCGAAGACGTTGCTGGCGTCTTATGGTGGCAAGATTGGAGTCGCAATTGTGGTTGAGGCTGATGCCAATCTAATTTTCGTGGTGGACCGTCGCACCTTCGCAGGATGTTTCATCTTCTTTCCCCGCGATGATGAAGCGGCTTGAACATTTGGATCTGGAACTGGAACTGGAACTGGAACTGGAACTGGAACTGGAACTTGGACGGGGGTGATAATCTACTCTTTCACTCGTACAAGCTTAGGAATCCGTGTGCCATCTGAATCATTATCCTCTTCTGATTCTTCCGTGTCCACCTTTTGAGTTTCTTTGTTTTGTGGATCACTTCGAAAAGGCCCAAGTCCACCCTCCGGAAATTTGAGAACCCCTCTTGGAATTATTCCAACTTCTGGACGCTCCACGTAGGTACTTTCTTTAATCGTGGTCCAGTCAACTTGTTTGTTCAAGGCGACCTCAGCATAGGCACCTCTAGCAATGAACAAAGGGGCCTCATTCCTATCTACAAAAGGGGTTTTGTAGAGGACCTGCCACAATTCTAAACACCTTCGTATGAAAGCTGGATTTTCACAATACTTCAAATTTGCCTTGTTATTGTGTCGGTTGTGATGATGGCGCCATGCCGGAAAGAACTTCCTGATGTGACACCATTCAATGTAGTCTTCACACACCTGCATACTCCAAGGCTCTGGCTCCTCGTTCCACTCTTTGAAAGCTAGGTGGTTATCATTGTTCAACACATGCCATCGCTTCTTGTGAATGTTACCCCTCCTTTTTCTAGTCTTGTCTTTGGCAGCCTTCCTAATTGCACTAGGAGAGCGTACAGTGGAAAAAACCGGAAGGGACCCATCACTGCTACCTCCAGTTGCCATGAGATTTGCGGACGTCGCAAAATTCTAAGAACCAAATGATAGCAAAAAATAGTATATATATTATCCAAAAGGGTCACGCATGCAGCCAACAAAGGTTGCAAGACAGAAAGCCTCAATGGAAAATGAAGGTGATAGCATGATGATGGGCTACTGGCTATATAGGGCGAGTGACTTCGGTCTAGGGGGGCGAGTACGGATAGGGCAACTGCGTATCCAGCGACTGCGGGTCTGGGTAGGGCGACTGCGGGTCCGACATGGGTGACAACGGGTCTCGAGAGGGCGACAACGGGTCCAAATTGGGCGACTTCGGGTCCACCACCGGGTCTAGGTACCTTTTGCGCACCCGCGGTCGCCCACCCAAGAACACTTCTTGAACCCGCGGTCTCCCTACCAAACCTGCAGTCGCCCACCCGCGGTCTCCCTCAGAAATCCGCAGTCGCCCACCCGCAGTCGCCCTCGCCCACCCGTAGTCGCCCCTACCCGCACTCTCCTACCCGTACGCGCCCTCCAGTTTGCCAAGTGGATGCCATGTGGCATCCACCTGGAGGGGGGTAATTTCCTGTAAAGTCAAAGGTAAATTTGACTTTTCGTGACGTCGCGCGAGCTCTACTAGACGTCGCGCGACGTCTGTCTGTCGCGGTGTCGCGCTGTCGCAGCGAACAACCCTGCTCCTGGATTCTTTGACCTGCATTTTCTTTTGGTTCACGTGTAGAGCTTGCCAGTGCGTCCATCACCAGATCTTTGGCTGGTGTACTTGGGTATTGCGTGCTGGTATGTGCTTTCACCTTCTTTTGTATGCGGTTATGGAGATTAGGTCTCCTTCTTGAGAGCTAAGTTAGGTGAAGGTCTATTCTATGTAGACGACGACTGAGCGGACATGCGGTGGGATTTACGTGTCATGCGCAAAGAATTTTTGAACGCACAGTAAGAATTGTGCAAAACGCTGTGCAATTTGGGTGGTTGAGCTTCGACCTCTTCACATTCTAGCGTGGTGATGATTCAAAATGATTGGAATTGGAATTGCTCCTGCTTCCATAGAATTTTAGTGTTAGGGTTCTAGCATTCATCGAGAACCCACGGTTCGGTCGAGAACGCAAGACTCTAATTGAGAGCGGAGCAACTCGAGACGGACAACGACAAGACGGACAACGAAGACGCAGGCTTTCCATCTTGATGTTACATTAAATGTCATTGTTGACATAAAAACACGACTTGTTACAAAGGATGTCTAACAAAGTCCATCAACTTTGAAGTCAGAAAATTCAAAAGAACGCAAGCTTTTTCTAATGATCTGTCGTTCTCCGTCTCGAATTGCTCCGCTCTCTATTAAGAGTACTTCGGAGTTGTGGATTCTCGAGCTGGATTGTGGGTTCTCTATAGAAGCTGAATCATGGGTTCTTAAGCCATGGATATAAGGTTAGGCGGATTTGTCCATCCTCGTGAATTTCTTTCTTTCAATTTGTTGCTACAAATTCTAAAATGGTAGGCCGCCTAATTTCTCGGATTGTTGTGAATGTTACAAAGCGCCAACTTTCCACGACGATGGAGAATCACGCTGCGGCAACGAAGATGGCGATGGTGGATAAATTTGTTACTATACATGTAGGTTTGTGTCCTTTAGTTTTGGTAGTTTACAATACATTTTGGTGGTCCTTATGTTGGTGGGGTGGTGGGGTGATTGCAAACCTATCATGCAGACTAGTCGAAACCGGTTGGGTTTTACTTGGGGACAGTATTGCTAGTTCCTGGGGGAACACAATGGGCAATGGAGAAGCAAATTGTAGAGGTGGAAGGCAAGGTTTTGGGCAAAATCAAGGCATTGGAAGGCAAAATTGAGGCGTCAAAAAAGAAATTGAAAGGCAAAATCAAGGCGGTAGAAGGAAAATTGGAAGGGATTTAGGGATTGGAGATAGGCTAGATGCTCACGAAATACTTCTCCAAGATATCCGCGATACAGACAAACTACATGCAAAGGTGTTGAAGAACTTGACCAATGATTTAAAAGTCTTGCTCAAATTACTTCAGTAGTAAGTAGTTCGATAGAAGAATGTAGTTCTAGCAGCTTTGGAGGCTAGTTTTGATGGTAGGAGGGGTTTGCATTGTTTTATAAGCAAAACTACTATAACAAGTGGCCAAATATCATTTCCTCAGGCCATCTATGCCATCTAAAAATTATTATTATTTTTTTGATGGACTAAACAGCTTGTTTGTCAACTTGGACGGACATGCACTAGAAGAAATTCATGTTTTTTGTGACGAGCCCTGATTTTTTCTGACATATCTTTTTTGATGTCAGGGTTGACATTTAGCTATTTTTATGTTTTTCATGACATCCAAAGATCATTGAAAACATAAAAATAGCTAAGTGTCAATTTAGACATCAAAAAAAGTCCGTCAGAAAAAATCAGGGTTCATTACAAAAAACATGGGGTTCTTCTAGTGATGCCACCATCTTTATCTGTAGTTTGCATATACTGCGGATATCCTGAAGAAGTGATTTGTGCGCATCTAGCCTACCTCCAATCCCTTCCAATTTTCCTTTTACCACCTCGATTTTCCTTCCAATTTTCCTTCTAATGCCTTGATTTTGCCCAAAAGATGGGCTTCCACCCCTATGATCTATTTTTCAATTGCTCATTGAGTTCCCCCAATAGCCAACAATACCGTCCTAAGACAAAATCCAATAAATTTTGCCCGATCCGCATAATATGTCTACAATCCATCCCAACAAACTATAACAATCACTATAAGAAACCCATGTTTTTTTTGACACGCAAATTCTGCATGCTCATGTTTGGAGTGATGTCCGTCTACGTCCTATCAGACATCCAAATTTTTGCGTTCATTAAGACATGGCAAAAACATCAAAAATCTACCTAGACATCCACATGTCTAGGGCCTGATGTCAAAAAAAACATTGGTCAACGGGGTTCTGAAATTGTGCCATTTGTCATGCCATGTGAGTGTGGGAAGCCAAGTAGGATTTTTTTTCATCCATTATCCGTAAGTGACGTGTCATGTACTCATGTTGACGTGGCTTATTTTTTGGATGTGACGTGGCATTGTTTTGGCCTTTTGGGGCCCGAAAACAAGTCTGGAAGGAATGCTACTCTGTCATAAATGATGACCTCACAGACATCATATTGTCTTCTAGGATGTTTGTGAAGACATCTTAGTAGACATTCTATATCTGCAACGATGTCATGTTGTCATTCTAGACGTTGTTCTCGTTACGTACACTGTGAAGAGAGACGTCGACTTTGATTTTCATTGTACCAAATGCGACATGTCCATGACTTTTGTATCGTCCCTATGGATGTTGTTTGTGACATGGGGCGTAGCTTTGAAAGCAATAGCGTACACTATACAGAACCCTCGCAACTGGCTTGGACGTTTCCGCGTGCATCCCTACAAAGTAAACTAGACACAACGATGTCACCGTGAGCATTTTCTGCACTGTTTCATCAACATCAGAGAAAGCATAGAATATCCAAAATAATATAGCCGATGTACAAAATGATATCACATTTGACATTAATGTATTAAGCAAAGTAGTTTACTATCTAGCATGATGTCTAGAAAAACAATCATATGTCTTACATAATGTACATGTCCATATCATGATGCCCTCTATATAAAAATTGTATAAAATTTCATACATAATATACTATACTTGTACCATACTATATACACCATACATAATATAAAATACATACATACATAATACAACACACATAGTATAAAATATATACATACATGATACATAATATAAAATACATACATACATCATGCATAATATAAAATACATACATACATCATATATACAAAAATAATTTATCATACATAATACACAATATTTGATAATTAGATCAAAATAAAAGCTCTAAGTGCACCTTGTTGTAATTATAGGGAGGGAAGAAGATGAGATATTATACAAGAAAGGTGGTGGGAAGAATGACAAACGATATGGGATATTAAAAATGCAGTCATGATAGAGGATGAAGGAGGCGATGCTGACGTTGGTGATAACGTTTGTTTGGACTCAGTACTGATGTTGTTGTTAGACATGACGTCTGTAGCCAATCTCTTTGTAGGCTTTCTTTTGTTCAATACAACATCTAATAAGGCAAAGCATGCATGTGGATTTTTCTACTTCTGACATGTTTTACCTTTTCTTTTGCAAGATCTCCTAGAACAACACATGTTGGATGTCATACACTGTGAGAAAAATTTATGCAAAAATATTTTAAAGACGTTGCTTTCAATGAATGATAGCTAAGCAATCATGTGGATGCCGAGGATCTAGGAATTTGTGAAGAAATCAGGTTGCAAGCGCCAAGGCAACACAATGATGATTTCCACATGCCACATGCACCTCACATCTTGACCATGCAGGAAAAAGCTAAGTTCATAGCCATAGTGTGCAACATACGCAGTAACGCACCCTTACAAACTATGTTAGTGCAATTCACAAATGCGATAGGGATGCCAACTATAAAACATGAAAACACATGACTACTACACACTCATGCAACAAAAAAGACACACTAAAATCAATTGCCTTAGAAGTATTTATTTTATTCACAATAGTACTAGGTCATGCAAATTCCACAATTGAAAGAATGTATAGGTCCATGGCAAAGGTGGTGCTTTTGATGTTTGTGTGTCTCCATCGCCTTTGTCGTTTTTTGTAAAAAGAATGTAGTGTCTACCTACAAACCACACGCCCTTCTTCAAAGCACAAACTTTTATTGATTTCTAAGTATATCATATATAGTTTGTTGTGAAAGTGCTCGTAGAGACAGGACGTGTTGTCCAGGACATCAGTGACAACATTGCACTGGCCCGCACTTGATAGTATTGTCTTCTTTGGCGGCAATGCAATCATATGCCAAGATTTGGCATACACAAGAGTATCCTACGGAAGACCTTTGGAGGCAACCAATGCCATTTGCGCAATGACAGATATCTTTGTCAATGTCTAGGTGCATTTGGAAATGTCTATGTGAACATCAAGATGGATAGTTAACTAATGCTCTTGCATCTGTTTTGTTGTAGATTCTACCGGTGGTGGTTCGAAACATTTTGGATGACAATGTGCAGTTAGCTATCATAAAAATTAGCAGAGTGTTCCAAAGACTTTGTGACAAGGAAGTAAAGGAGACAGAGAAGGACACTTTCATGCAGAATGTAATCATGGTGACTTGTCTATAGGAGAAGGAGTTTCCCAGGCACAACTTTCTTGAACATTATAACACATTTGCCAGTGCATCTCATAAAATAGTTATTTGTTTGTGACCCACTGCATTGTCGGTACATGAAGACATTGAAGTCTAACTATGTTTGTACCTACGCACATCCAAAAGGTAGCATCTCGGGTAGCATAGTTGAGGGATATAGAAATGAAGACACACTTGGTTTTTGCATAAAGTACATGAAAGATTATGAAAGAACCGTTGAACAAGTGTAAGATGCTAAAGAGGACACCATCACAAATAATAATGTGATCCATTCCAAGGCGCCTCAACCATAGTAAATGTTAGATGAAGTGCGCAAGTATGCACTTGCATTTGTCATTGACAACGCACCATGCTTGAAAACTTGGAGACAATGAGTAGCATGGAACTATCTTCAATGTCCACTATAAGAAGTAACAAACTTACATGCATATTTTTGCATTTTTTCTTGAATACACTACCAATGAAAGTGCTATGCACCATTCTTGACAGATTTTATGTAAATGATCGAAACTTTTAATTTTCATTGCGCGGGAAGTACATCAAAGCGAGGATCCAAAGGTGGGAGCAGCAGGAATCTTTTCGCCAACAATTTAGGCACTTGCATCCAAGAAGACATGTCTGGTATCCAACAAAACTAAATGACTTTGTACCTTTCATGAAGTGGTTGACGTCTACTCTAACACAAGTTGAATGTTTTGGATGTCACGTCAAACAGAATGTCGTCCAATACATGCAAACCCCACAACAAGATGCAACATTACACCGTCAAATGTATTGTCTCGGAAAGCATTTTTGCATCTGCAACTCTCAGGGAAGTTTGGTCACACGAGACTCAATTGTGGTAGCAAGTTTTTCCCGTCAACTTTGATGGAGCCTTCACAACGGGAGGCCTTTGGAACCCTTGCAGGAGTATGTGCGATACATTGAGGAAATACTAGTTTTAGATTATAGAAATCATTGTGTCATAGTGCTCTTATGAGATTGGATAAGGGAGACACGTGACGCACAGCAACCAAGCATAGAGAGAGATCGATATGGCTTCAGCATTGCAAACTTCAATCACATGGATGGGCGGGTCCATGCTGATTCATTTGCCTTTCCTCTACATTGCCAACAGGTTTTCTTCTCGGATGATCCACATCATTCTGGGTGGAAGGTGGTGTGCCGCATAGATGTTAGGGATAGACGAACAATGCGACGCGACACCAATGTCATGCCAGAGATGCTTGTAGTGCGTAATGATGACGACTTTGTAGCACTGCAACCAATAGCAAGAGAGGCATAACCAATACGGCGTCCAAGGGAAGACGTGGAGGACTTGCTTAACATGTTTGATGACAATGTCGTGTCAGAGGATGAAGGATAGCGCCGTCCGGACCGCCTCCAACAAGTGATTGAGGCATCAGAAGGATGTCCATGATGACGTCTAGAAGATGTAGGGCACTGTCGACTATGGTATCTATCATGGGTTTTGTTGTCCAATTTGGAGGATGAATATTGTGATTCCTTTGACTGATTATTGTTAGACATCCATTTTCTATAGGAATACTAGACATGCAAGCTCCATCTTTGAACTCAATATATGACTTCTCTTGTCTTCAATATTTAAATGCATATTTGGTAAAAAATTTGTTGCATTCTTAGTCATCGGGCACCGCGTGCACTCTTTTGTTTTCTTGCAATGACTTTGTAGGAAGTGCACACATCTTGATACATTAATGTGTAGTACTGGGATGAATTGAACGATGCATGTCATTCATTTAAATAGCTTGAATTTAGTCTAGAGGTATAGTGCTTGAAGTGTTCACTGTGTTTTAGATACAAATGAAATGTTGAAGACAGTTGTGCATTCCAAAGAAGCCACTAATAAGATAATATAAACGGATAATGTCATTGTTAGGAAGTACTTCCTTGTTTGTTTACTTTGTTGTTCAAGCTGCTCACTCTTCACTAAACTAGTAGAACAACTATGCCACAAAGAAAACAGTGTAGTATTGGAAGACAACGATGTCAGAATGAAACCAACGTATCTGAAGACATTTACATGTTACTGTTAATATGAACATGAACACCGTAGTGCTTGCCAAGAAGTCCCTAGCTTAGTCAAACATTTCAAGCGACATCCATACTAATGCGCACATGTCATTTGAGACATCTAAGAAGATGTCATGACGCCTCAACATGTAGTTTGAGGTTGTTGAAATTAGGAAGGTCAACATTATAGTGCTTGTACAAAAGTCTCCAAGAATGTGAGGACATCGCAGTTGATGTCCACACTGACATTGAGATGTCCTTTGAGACATCTAAACAAGTGTCACAACATCTCAACAAATACTATCAGGAGGAACAAGGAAGCCATTAAGCTCAATGCTTCAAAATCTATGTTGACGTGGCTAGGCCACGTCAACAAATTTCCCTTGATCTTGCTACGTCAACATGTCTATAATTTTTTAAGACCGGGCACTGTCCGGCCCTCCTTTTTTTCATAGCGGGCAAACATTTTGATTAAACAAAAACAAAAACTTAAAATTACAGTCGATGAAAAAAGGTCAACAATGCTGACAAGGCAATTTCGATTTTTACAGACAACACTGTGGATATATGGGGAATTTCGTTAAAATGGCGGTATTCCGAATGCCATTTGTACATGAAGGTCCGAAAAGGTGGTTTAGGATGTGTGCTACGTAGCCAGTTGGATGTGATGGTGGGGGGTGACAAAGTGACCCCACGGCACGAGAAGATGCATTTTCTGCGTACTAGGAGAGGAAGGACAGACAATGGGCACAAATCTAGTTCGCAAAAGGCGGGCAAAACGAACGGGGAGATGGTGGAATATTCCTGGAATCTTTGGAACCGCAGGCTTTCTGTTGTCGCCTCCTCAAATGGAAGGGGGGGGCATCAGGGGTAGGGGTCAGGAACCCACGATGGACAATTCGGCGTGATCATTCATGAACGCGGGATCAACAAATATTGCATAAAGAGAATTCAAAATAGGACTCCTTCAAATGGACGAGCCCCTCCAAAAATGAAACGCATCATTTAATATAATTTCTCGAAGAAAATGGTCGTTACAAAAATCGGCTAGCATGCACGCCACGCTTCCTAAAGTCTACCAAGGACCTCAACAATGCAATCTCAAGCACGAGTCCAAAACTACATGGATTGCCATTGACCACTCACCGTTGGCTACATTATATGTCAAATGCCGTCACTCGGCCAAAACGCATGGTAGCTGAGCGCGCATCAAAGATACAGCTTCCAACATCCCTCTCCAGCAAAGCCCATCATAATTATTCTTCAAAAGTTAGTGTACCTCTTCCTCTGCAATGCGACGCAAATTGTCCACCGCAAATTGCACTTGTTGACGCGGCGCAATGAAGCTCTTCCCGTCATTCTTCTTCGGTTTCCACGAGGCCATAATACTGTCCGTGGATACGTAGTCCGCCTAGCTCGCCCTACGGTCAATCTTCCATCTGAAACTGGACTTCGTGTCCCACCCGGCGTACAACCGCGCGGTGTCCTTCGAGGTGCCGCACGGGATGTACCATTGCACCAAAACTTCACGGAAGTGGACTCCCGCAGGATCGAATTGAGGATTCTCCACAGCCCTACCAAGCCACACCGGATCCTCGCAATCCAAGCCCGGCCTCATAAACACGTAGAAGCCTTCGCGCAGATCAGTGGCCACGTTGTACGCTGGCGGGGGCCTCCCCTCCAGAGTGCCGATGTAAGGGTCTTCCGCCTCGTGCTCCTCCCGCGTCTGGCCGTCTTGCATGAAGTCCGTCGTGAAATCCCCAGGTTGTCGAGTCTGAGGCCAAAACCCCTGCTGCAACTCATCAGAGTCGCGAGGGTCTTCTTCCGCTCCGTCACGCAGCGCATTTCTCACGCCGCTCCAATACGCGACCAAATAGGACATGCGCGCCTTGTACTCCGCCGTCCCGTCTCTGCATACGTCCATCCAGTGTTGGATGTATCTGTTCAGTCCGCGCACGATCTCGGCTTCGCTCGTCATTTTCTTGGGAGACACGCGGAAGGGATCACCTTGCGGAAGCAGAGGCTTGTGCTCAGCATCTTCCTTCCATAACCTCAAGCCCGCTTCCGGCAACCAAGGAATGTCTGTACACGCCAGTTTGTATTGCATGATTGGCCAACCGTTGTTGTCCATGAAGAACTTGTATTGCCGGCCGTGCGAGTGGCCCACCAGTTGTTGCTTCTGCATCTCGATGTAAGGTTTCACGTAAGCCTTGAAATCCGGAACTTCTTCGACCAGGTGGGGAATGAAGGGGCCTTGTTCCATTTCCATGTACGACTGCATCAACAACGGTAAAACGCGATGGTCCTTTTCGCGGAGTTGCATGCTCCAACGCCCGAACGATGCATCCATGTCGTCGTGCGTGTGTCCCACGATCATGAAGGATACGATCACCTCTTTCACGATCCGCCTTGCCACCAAGAGCGACCAAAAACAAAAGACGTACCGGTTCTTGTTTTCCCTCCACGAGTTGTCCATTTGAACGTGGAGCATCGGGGGCAATGGTTGGGCTTCGATGGGTTGTGGAGGAACCTCTCCCAAAGAAGCCACACAAATCTCGCTACCTGACAGCAATGCTCGATACAACTCTGTGCTGCCGCCTCCAGCAAACAAAGATCGAGAAGACTTGATGGGAGGGGCTTCCAAATCTCGCAACAGCTTGGCGATGGATCCCACGGTGAAGTTGCTGTCGCTCCGAAACACGTCCAAATTGTAATGTGCGTATTTGCCATCCCCATGCCCGTGTGCAAAGATTCCCGTCACTTTCATGGGCAACTTCATGAGTCCATTGAGTGCCTTCGTTTTTCTCGCCAATGCGGGACACGCTGTTTTCGAATGGTCCATCTTGTCGTGCATGATGGATAACAATTGCATGGGTTGCAATTTGGACAACCATCTACTCCGGTAGTAGGCATGCCGACAGGCCTCTTGTAGAAACAAGTGCTTCTCGAAACGCTTCTGGATTCGTTCGTAGTCCTCGCACCCAGGTGCAAAAGAAGCACGTAATTGCTTCAAGGTGTCGCAAATGCTACATCTTGCAAAGGAATCTCCTCTTCCCTTGATGACGTACTCGGAAAAATGTTTTGTCCGGATCTTACTGAAACAAGATTGCGAAAGGGCGGACAACCCGAGTCCAGAGTTGGCCTGCAAACAGTGCCAAGCACATGGTTGTTGGATGAATGATCACAATGGACAAGGACTTTGGATCATTGTCATGAGTAATGCGCAGTGGAGCCAGTGCCTCATTCTCTGAATCTCAAGTGATGCTGTAGGTACGTGGGAAGCTTACCTCATTCACGGTGACCAACAATTGCCCCCATTCGGTTCCGGCGGGGAGCACTTTGACGCCCACTTTCTCGCCCGTGCGCAAGGTGTGAGACAAATGGGGCATGTGGTCGGCCCTTGCCTCCAATAATGAGCGCAAAGTCTCGATGGCTTGTACAGTTGCATCCCTAGCCTTTGTATGGTGGTGGTTTCCGTGCGGAGCGCCTCTGACGCCGACCTTGGCCTTGGCTTTGTACCTCTCGAACGTGCGGCGAGTAATGTTGTGCACAACCCTCCAGGCATGCGGACAGATGTCTATGCCTTCTACGGTGACCATTTTCCTCCTTCCGCTTCTCCATGCTTCGTGCAGCGCCCTGTGTACATCCAAATTTCGGGTGCTCCTGATTTGAAATGACTGCATGTGCATTTCTGTCCGCAGCGCGCGAATGGTGGAAGGAGAGAATTTGCGAGTGCATTCCTTGTCACAACAAAGTTGCGCGTAGACCTCGGCGATGGACTCATGTGATAGCATCTTGGTCCTTTTGTTCAATGTTACGGCAGCTCGAGTTCTCCTGTTATAGCGATATTGTCGTCCGCCCATTCTCTTCCGGTTTCCTTGCAGTTCTTCCTCGATAGCCCATCGTTTGCGAGCGTGATCATAAACACTGACATACCCGTGTTCACCGTGATAAAAGACGCGTCGCATAGGCCATTGCAAGCACATGTCGCTGACGCTGTGGTCCCCATTGAGGACCTCGAGCACAACAATGCTGACGTCATCCACGCCCAGCCTGCTGTTATCATCAATGCATGCGTTTGGACTGGCATTGATGATGATGACTTCCGCGAAATCGGTGCCGTCGGCATGCCTCGCGAGCAGTGCTTTGCCAGACCATGCGTCCCGACCAATGCCCTCACAATCCGGAATGGGAGTGGCGTCCACATCTGCCTAGGCAGGTGCCTCCAAGTCGACGTCTTCCTCTTCACATTCTTGGAACCCCTGCGCATGCCACGGTCAAGAATCAACTCGGGACGCGGAGCAGAATGCCGAGAGGTGACGCAGGGTCGATGAGTAAGTGGGGTACCTCGTCGCCGTCGGATTCGCTGCCAGAAGCCATACTGGCCCCTCGGAAGTTGTTTCCGGAAACGAAGTCTCCCACTCCAAGGAGGGCCCGCACGGGAGCTGCGTAAGTTGTCGCAGGAAGTGGTAAATGCTTCCCAGACAAATTCAATCCGACCGCGCGGTCTGGAAGACAGGATATGCAAATCATTCAGACATCCCGCGTGCATGCATGACATGATACTCATCCAACGGACTGCAACCATTGTCTTGAAAATATCATTCATAATTGCCAAGTGCTCTCCAGGATCAGACCGCGCGGTCTGATCGTGAGGAGCCACGGGAAGTCCACTAGAGAAGGAGATGAACCTACGGCAACCGGTACTAGTCAGAATTCGACGGCCTCAAACTCACTGCCAGCCTCCATACTTGCAGAGGACGATATCTTCGGCAGTGAACGTGTCGTTCGTTTAGACCGCGCGGTCTAATTCAAGAGGTCTGTGGATTCATCAAAATAAGACCATGAATGTTTCGGAATCCTATGAGCGGAACCTCCCGGAGCAGTAACTTGCTCGGAACATTTTAGACCGCGCGGTCTGAACTGTTGTCCGAACTACTCGGATCCAGTCCTTCCAAGTAGAGGTAACATGGAGCATTTCAGAGCGCGCGGTCTGGAATGAGAATCCAGAATTTCGACAAATGCTGTACGAGCAGGAAACAGTTGTCATCGCTTGGACATAAATGAAAATCCGATGTTGGAACACGAGGTGAGGTATCAAACATTTCAGACCGCGCGGTCTGAAATGGGAAATCCGATGGATCTCCAAAATGGACTCTCCGTTGTCGGATCTCTGAATACGGTCGAAAAACATTTCAGACCGCGCGGTCTGGAATGAGTGGGGGGTGAAGTTTCCGGATATCAAATCCTCCGTCTCAAAACGTTTCAGACCGCGCGGTCAAAAACAAAAAGGCCTCACTCGTAAGGTGACTTCCAACCTCAATGTGTTCACACCGTGCAACGTGAACAAGTCGGTGTACAGACGTACCTAATAAAACGGAGCATCTAAGTAACTAATGTGCAGTCAGGGAGGTAACACAAATGACGATGAACTGTTGTCCAGAATGCCAACCAATCGAAAGGCAATTCCACAGGGGAAGAGTGGATAATATAACAATGACAGCCAAACACAATTGATATTCTAGAAATCCAGAATGGTATTCCTAATTGCAATGCCGGTATTCCAATGTAATGGCACCACATTCCATTAAAATGGCATTGAATTCGCGAGACAAGAACACTACATTCTGGGAAAATGACAAGCTTGCCGCCATTCTCCCAAAATGGACCCAGTGAGCATAATTGAACAACCGATCACAATTCTTGAAATCGGGGTACACCCGAAACTGAATGAGGTAAGCCACAAATTAAATGCATGCACGCGGAGAATGACTTACATTTGCAATGGACAATATAACATTGAATGGAATGAAATCGAGCATTCATTTGGCATTGACAACAGATCAAACATCTATGAAATTGCAAGAACTTGATTTGAATTCAGAAAACACCTTTGCATCCATCTGATCCGAAATCAGTAGGATTCGATGAGGCCGAGCCTTCCATTCCGACCACGCAAGTCACACTACGCAAAGGAACGAACCCTACATTCTCCGACTAGGAAGTGACATCAAACACGGAGACGTCTTCGTACCTGAAAGGGAGGCGGTCCGACGTGATCTTCTGACTCAAGGCACCGACGAGTGGCAACGCAGCGACTCACGAGCGGCAGCGCAGCGATCCAAAATTTGCCCCAAACGCGTGTCTACGGAGCTCACGCGAGAACGACGACAGGAAGAAGACATGCAGCGACAGAGCCCGCAGGAGAACGGCGACGGGAGGGAGACATGCGGCAGACGAAGCCGGCGACCTAGAGTGCTAGACTTCCTTCATTTAATGCGCTCGGCGGCCAGCACATAAAAGCCCGTGGGGCCCACTTGGAAGCCCGTTCGTTGTGTACTTTTTTGCACCTAAGTATGCTGCAGGTAGGTGATGACGTAGAATTTGGAATTTCCGAATGATAAGAAAAGATGTCACTTGGTGATAAGCAAATCAAATAACACAAGAAGAACAAAGTTCACATTATGAAAAAATAAACATGTGCGCAAACATCGACATATACATCATATATATTGTGACCACACTTTATACTCTAATTTCAATTTCAGTTTGGGAGTATTAGTTCTGAATTGTCGAATGGAGGGAAGAGGGGGAAAAAATAGGATAATCCTATTCCGATTTGTTTCATTTCCGAGGCATTCAGAACTGGATCGGGCACGAAAAATTAAAGAAGGATTACAATTAAAGGGAGAACTGAACCCGACCATGCATAGACTTGTTCTAAATTGGATTTGAACTATGTGAACCCCAACGGGGACCTGGTTCGACGACCGATTCGAACAATGTCCACTGGGATATTGGAACAACTGCATTCATAACTCAGTCACGAAAGTCATTTCCCAAAAACATGCTCACAAAACCAAAAAGTGAACATTCACAGTTCAGACCGCGCGGTCTGAATTGTGAAAACGGCAGAACTTGAGAAATTCCTGCACGATAGGGACTGGACGTCTTCACAGGAATCCAGTCATAGAAATTTGTCATCCTCCAAACGAGGCCTTCTGCCTGACCTCGGAGTGTCCTTTCATATCAACAGGTTTGCATTTCAGACCCCACGGTCTCAAATGTGAAAGTCACGGACCTCGCGGAAATCGAACGAGGTGAAGGTGTACTGAAATTCAATCTAATAGGCACTCTACATGTCATTGAATAATCACAAATCAGAATTACGAACTCAAATAGAAAGGGAATGATACCTTTGGAAGCTCCAAGGGAAACAATAATTTGATTTCATGTAAATTATTGAAAAAACACGCGACCACGGCAATGCAATGCATTCAATTTGATTTCAAAGAAAATGTCGTTGAAAGTCAGGAATTAGTCAAAGTGGGATGGAACAAGAATTACTAATAGTACAACACATTCATTTGTCCATCAAGCTCTCACTGTCATTGGCACGGGCTTCAAAATAGGAGGGAAGCGACAAATACAAGAGATTCATGGGACGTACAGTAGGGTCATCTACAGAAAACTCGTATGATACTCTCCCATTTAATATAGTTTAAGGGAAACTCGTGTAAGTGGCGGCGCATTGCAAACGGATGCAAGCCTTGTACCTTCGAGGATACTTCACCTGGGATTCTCGGGCGAACTTCAAGGCAGCGTCCAAAGTAGTTGGGCGCAACAAGGTAGCGGCGTTCATTTCAACTTGCGCTGCATTTCGCAACATCGACACAAGGGAGGTGGACGGCCGGGTGGGAAGAAGGCGGCACAAACTCAAGCACGGAGGACGGTGGGAAGAAGGCGAACATCCAAACGTGGAAGAGGAGGGCAGTTTCGCGACACTCTTCACAAGGTAAAACATATTTCAATTGTTTCCATTCTTGCTTTCTTCGGATTGCGCTAGTCAAAACCGATCAACTCAAGAAATGGACATTGTCAATGGATTGATTTCAGTCAAGATGACACGCAAATGCATGCAAGTCTCAAGAGTTCTATTTCCATCCACTGCACGATGTCATAGAGAACATGTTTTCGGTTTAGGAATTATAGGAGTCACAGACTGCGCAAAGAGAGAATGCTTTCTCCTAGTACGCGCTTTCATGGAGCCTATTGTAGGAAATAAATAATACACTTCATGTTTCACTCTCCGCTTAGTAACTACGTGACTGTATGGTCAATTTCGTGGAACTTTGAACTTTGAACTTTGTAGATGTCAATGGATCACAGCTCCGCTCCCTACTGACTTGCAATGCTTGTCATTTCCGAAGTGGGATTCAAAAGGTACCTCCCTTTGCTCCAAATTGCACAACTAAAGCATACAAGTTTCTTGGATTTGGGGGTAGGTGCACATTCGACGAGGCTCAATGGCAGACTCACGTTTCAGCAAGTGCTCCCACAACCTCAGAACTATACTTGACCATCAAAACTTCGGGTACGTTGAACTGACTTCAAGTTGTTGCTTTCCGAGCATTGTATTTATTGAAAGCCATCACGGCCATTATGATAATCCCATTCGACTGGCGACTCGGAGGTTTAGCAACGAGGTTTCGCAAATCTACAAGTTTCTGCAGCTCAGACCGCGCGGTCCGAAATCCACAACTGTCCTAGATTTCGGAAAACTGGATCACAAGTGGATGGAAGAAAGTTACAATTCACACGGACGGGACTGTCACACTTCAGACCGCGCGGTTTGAAGTTCGTCGAAGTCCACGACTTAGGAAATCCAAGACGTTGTAGGGCCTGTCAGTCACTTTTACGATTCTCCCATAGTCCTAGATTTAGGAAAATGAGATGAGATGCTTCCTAGAAGTCTGAAAACTAAAATTGACATAGATGGGACTTACGGACTTCAGACCGCGCGGTCTGGAGTCCGAGACTGCGGAATTCCATGACGATAGTGACCTTCCTTTCGTCGCTTCACGCCAACTATCTAAGATTTGAGAAAGCTGTCCAACAGCAGAAAATTTCAATGACGCAACCTCCACAGTTCAGACCGCGCGGTCTGAACTCGGTACAGCTCACTGAGGAAGTCGGACACTATTCGAACTGCGGTCTTCGGAAATGGTCCACAAAAACCCGCCATTTTCACGAAATTAAAGTAGAATCTGATGCTCGTGTGCTTGCCCATGTATTCTGGAAATGACCATTATTGCTTACATCAATCTTTGCGAATTCCAATTGGAATGATTTCCCAAACAGAGCTCAAGATTTCTGGCAAGGATACAAACTGTACTGCTTTGCCCATTATTCTCACTGTGATACATCCAAGGGGCTGTTCCAAGACAGCAAGATGGGTGAGTGCTATATGGACCATGTTGGGCTTCGTGCATTTGTATGCTGCATTCAATTCAAATCATTTATTTTTTAAATGGCGCGCTCGTGAATACCACTTCGGACAACATTGATGGCTTCCTTTCTGTAGGTCAAGTTATGTGTGCGTTGCAAAACACAATGGAAGTGGCATGGGGTGCACTATTTGATGCAGCAATTCGGGATGTGTGGGTCATGATGGAGGAGTATGTCCACATCCACCATGGCAAGGACTGCAAGAACCTCAGGTGACCACTCCATGTCAATCATGTCAGACCCCATTTGGAGCAACAAGTAGTACAGTGGGTTTGTACCATGCAATCATGTTCTTCACTTCACAATTTCTTTCGTCCTAATCATGCTCAAGTGGGGGCTGCGGCGTGACATACAGAGCTCTCATGGAAGAATTCGACGATGCCAACAAGCTATCAACCTCCGAGAATGGTTCCTTATTACTACAACTCATTCAAGTTAGTAGTAAACGCTCGTCCCTACCTACGAATAGCATCTACTAGGAGATAGACAAAGATTAATATGTCCAATGCTACCTTGTCATCGAAGGGACTCTACTCTCAAATCCATGTCAAACTTCGGAAGGGACACAACAATCTTCACCCACTTGGGAAAAAGTCATCCATGATATGCAATGATGTCGGTTAAGTTGGTAAACGAATGTTCTAAATTAATCGAGGTTCAATTGCCAAGTACCTGATACCAATATTGACTCATTGGAATACATGTTTCCACCACTACTCTCTCAGGATGATGAGCATGGAACCAAACATCTCCACAAAGAGTCGCAAGCCGTTCATGTCGACCTAGATATTTTTGAGCAAGTGCGGGCTCGGCTGAATCAAGCACAAGTGAATCTGGCAAACCTCTCGCCTCAACCTCGCGGGGCTCGACGTCGCAACCGCTGATCGCACTTTTTTGCTGGCTCACTGTATCTATGAGGAATCAACTCTTGCTGAGTAGCATTGCATGGGGAACAGGTTTTATAGAAAAAAGACATTGCCCTTGTTATATTGCTTCATATTCCGTTCGTAGTCTCTTGTTTTCCTAGAACGAAAGATGTATGCTGTGAATTCCTACTCATGGCAATCATCTATACTGCTTGGTTTTTCACTTCTGGCTTCCAATCCAGATCCTGCCAATGTCAGTTATTTTGGGACTTTATGAATATAAGATTTGTTATGGTGGTCTATATTTGCATCCGGGGTTTCAACTACCTAGGGGGGGTGGCTCTCATATTTCAATACTTAGAATGGGTTGTCTCCAAATGATCCAAAAAAACAAGCCTCTAACTACACACAGTCATTCATTCAACAACGTTGAATCCTGAGTTTCTTTAAGCTTTAGAATTTTCAAATAATTCTACCTTTTCTTCAGCAATAGTATTGGACTTACAGATGGTGTGTTTCAACAAGCCTCTCAATGAATTGGTCTAATTATATACGAATACAAAGAAATGGCAACTTCAACAAATGTGAGCATATTAGCACCGATCTTCTCAAGCCATAGTTGGGCGGGCCGCAAATGCTCTACATCTATATTTTCCACTTACTAGGATATCTCATAGAATAAATGTCTACTTTTTCATTGGAAATTCAACACATTTTATGTTGTATATTTCATATAATTATGCTTCTTTGCTATATTTCGTTTCCATGGAATTCATCATAGAGTAAAGCTCTCAATCATTTTGTAGTATTGGAACAGTCATGATTACATCGAATTTGTAAATAATCCAAGTTAGATAATGCTGGAGTTCACTTGCAACTCCGGGAAAACTTCAACTTCATAAGTCTGAAATATAACACTCAGTTTCTCAAGTTGTGAGTGAGCTTTAGAGAAGGTACAGTAAGCTCTGAACTTCACGCACAAAGGTGAGCAAGAAACTTGCATTTAAAAAGCATTGGATGAGACATCTTGCTATGAGATACATGATCAAGTTCATATGTGTGAGAATCATTTAAAAAGCCATGATTTTTTAAATGACAATTGAGTTTGATCATTGAGTGATTGACCTTAGGTGTACCTATTTTTTTTTTTTTTTTGGGTAGTATATATGCTATTCGAAATGTCATGGTTATGAATCAATTGTTTCATTTTCACATAATTAGAAGCAAAATGAACAAGATTTTTGATATAGGGTGATTGCAAGAAACACTTCACGTTTTTTTGGTCCCCTAGACCTTAGATAGCTGGTTTTTTGCTCATAACTTTTGCATCGTGTGTCCATCTTCTATGAAACTTGAAATGAAGGTACATGTGGTAGTTTCAGATGTTGAGTACTTTTTAAGGTTTTTTTTTATAGTTATTCTACTATTTTTAAATTGCCCCCGATTGGATGTCTACCGTGGCCATTTTGAAGGGGTTTAGCACTATTTTCCACCCAAAAATACGAATTTGAAGCTCAAAATTGGTATACTAGAACTTCTACTAAAGTTACACAACCTTACCAAAGATTTTCTAAAAATAGATAATTTTCCATCTGCCACATGTGCTCAAAGTGCACTACCTTTGCGCAAGTGTAGAGAACACAATTTTATTTTTCCAATAGTGAAAATTGGTGAAAAGGAGTATCTATAAGTTAGAAAAAATAGATTTTTTTTTGAATTTTTTGAATTTTTTTACTGTTTCTTAAGAATTAAATTTCAAACTGTCTATTTTCTTGCATTTTTCAACCCTCTTTGACCATGCATAACTCTTAGAGAATAAAAAATTTAGGTCTGAATTTTTGCACATACCATTTTTTTAATGCTGTACACATTATCCATATTTTATTTTATTTAAAAAAATTTATTCCAAAATCCACAAGCAGGAGTGAAATGGCCGTTTTGAACGCAAACCGGCAGGTGTTTCTTGCAACTACCCTATAATTCTTATACGTCAATAATATTTATGGGTTCTCTATGTTAAAAAGGACGTATTTTGTGTACCATTTTCAAAGTACCTAGTTCGAACCACAAAAGTGACATCTAGGACAGGTATAGATTTCAACAATCTTGAATTTATATAGATTTCAGAAATCTAGGATCTCTATAGATTTCAAGCGGTGTATTTTGAACTACAGAAGTGCCATCTATGACTCATGTAGATTTCAGACATTTAAAAATGATGAAGTTCTAAGAAATCTAGGTGCGAATCTAGGACATTTGAACATTTTAGACTACCCGGTCGAAATTGAAAAAATTGCCAAAGTCAGCGGTGCTAGTTTGTGAGCCTGCGAGCATGATGAGATTTCAAGCGGTGAGCAAGATTGTGCGAGCGTTAAGTTCAAAAATTTAAAGAAGTACTAAAAAATTAAGAATATTGCTAAAAATAAAAATTCATCTGAAATTTTTGATCAAAATCTTCTATTTTTAGTGGATTATCGTATCTATTACTATAGACCTACTGCCGTGAACCTATTACCGTGGTTTTGTAGAATTCAAATGAAAATCAAAATTTCCAATGTTTCTTAAAATATTAGAAGTAGAAATTATAACAATCATGAACTCAATTGATGTGAAAGATGAATGGAGATGGAAATAAGTTCATATAGAATAATGATTGATTACGATCTTATAGCAACAAGGGTCCTCTTAGGATTGAATGGTTGATGGGAGGGTACTAATAATTTTCTCTTAATGCATTGTTGTTAGACTTGTTTCGATTTTAGAAAAAAAACATGGTTGATAATAATTATTTTTATATCTAATGATCTTTATCACATTGAATTTTATTTTAGTTGAACATTGTCTTATAGCATCATGGATCTTCTCCAAGTCAATGAAAGGGTATCAATACTTCCGTCTTGATTTGTAAGTCTGTAGACTTGTTTAGATTTTCGAAACAAAAATTTGTTCATAACAAATAATTCATTATATGTAGAAATAGCTTAGGTGAAGCAAATTTCATTTTTGTTGGTCACTATTTTGTAGTAGCATGGATCTTCTTAGGACTGATGGAAGGTATCATTCTATACGTTTGTCTTAATGAGCGTATAACTGAGCTTGTTCAAAATTTGAAAGAAAATTTTTGGTTTATTGTCGTATGTGCTATTTAAAATATCATGGTTATAAATCAATTGTTTAGCATTCACATAAAAGCACAATACTCAAAATTCCTAGGTGTCAATAATATTTGAGCTACTAACAATGTCATGAACCCCTATAAGGTCTTAGTTAGTATAGATCCATTTTTCAAATCGTCAAGGTGTGATATAAATTGCAATTTTTTCTTTTCTATGATGGAATCTCATTGTGTGTAGAATTTGTTAATGTAAGAGTCTAAGTCTGTGACGATTTGAAATTATTGTTCCATCTTCAAAAGATAGACTAAGTGAAGAAATTAATATCAAATATCAAATATGATTCAAATGTCTACTTCAGCCTACATTTCATTCTTGAAATAGGATTATATATCAAATAGGGTATTGGAAAATCTCTTGATTTAAAAAAAATAGGAGATATGAATGTAATGGTGAATAAAATCGAAGAGGAGAAGAAATTAATTTGTGCATCATGGTACATTAATAGAATTGTGTAAGTTTCAATTTTCATAAATGAAAGAATGGTGACAAGTTTAGAGAGTAAGCCATGTTGCATTCTTTGATATCCCAAATAGACTCACATAATTGTTGTGAAGTGTAGGAGGAACAACAACTTGGCCAAGTACAATTTCGGACACAGTTTCAGATGTTGGAAATTGAGAAGAGTTGGTACATTGATCTAGATTAAAATACCTCCACTTCTAGAATAGCAACAACAAAACACAATAATTCAAACAAACAAATCAAGATAACAAAATCCCAAATTTAATAAACCATCCTAGTAAGTTCGTTATATTTCTAAGTACCCAGTATTGTGTTTTCAAATTATATATCAAGTATTTTTGGATTTAGTTCACAAGAAATATGATAGTTGCAAAATTCTAAATTCTTTTTTTTTCGTTTTAGAATGGTGTGTTATGAGTGGAAAAATATGTAACTATTTATGAACAGGATTGAGTACCAATTCTTCACGGTCGCATTTTGTGTTCTTTTTATCGCAGACGCTGAAGTGATTATAACGTGGTTGCTTGACCATTAAATGGGATTATACAATACATGGAGGAAATTAAGCTCTAACCCTGCTAGCGCCAAGCATTAGTTGGCGGATGGACAAGTCAGTGGTGTAATATATGCTTTCATTGACCAAATCCCCCAACCTGTTGCTTTATCGGGGTAAGTACCCAAACACTCAAAGTTTGGGATTTTCTTTTTACATAAAAGCTAGTTATGTAAATCCAATTGTACCGAAAGATGACCAAATGAATTTGATTCTCCGAAGGATCCCTAGAAGTGCCATATCATTTGAATATTGCGAATAATTGAATAAGTACTTTAGAAATCAAAGTGACCACGTTTTGGTCACTAAGGAAGTTAACCCTTTAGTGACCGTGGTTGATTTGAGGGGCGGGCCTAGTTTTTCTAGAAACTGAATTTTGTGTCCATTGCAAAGATGCAGTCTTATATCAAACCGTACAAGGTGTTTCCATAAGGGAGATTCTTCAACCTAATAAAATATGAAACTCATCCAACGGTACAAATTGCTATAAATGAGGTAGGAGGTTCACAAATCAACCAATTCAAGGCTAAAATTGAAATTTGGGAAGTGAAACATTTTTAAATATTTTGTAGTAAATTTCCCTCAACAGACAAGTAGAATAGACATCTAACCGAAGTCACTTCCTATTTTTTCAAGCTTTGTAAAATTAGTTACAAATTCTTGAAGTTCACAAAAAATGGTCATCAAAACAAAAACCCTTCTAAAACGGGTACATTGAAATGTACCTCTAAATCATGTTTGCTTCTAGAGCCTTGTTGGAGTTTGAGTTGCTTTCCTTAATTCTCAAAAATCAATGCCTTAAATGACCCTTTACAATTTATGCTACATAAATACCGATGCATAAGTTTATTGTGGACATTTATGAGGTTACAAAGCAACCTTGATGCCTTTTGTATTTTTTGTATTTTGGTTGAAGATTTCCCGTGTGAGTTGGTAAATACCTCGATCTTCTGAAGTACATTTTAAATGATTGATTAAGAATAAGTAGAACTCCTAATCCTCTCCAATTAAGCAAATTCTTCCCCCTTCTAGAACTAAGCATAATATACATGTTGTAATCGTTGATTTAATTTGTAGGTAGTGCACGAGTGCATGATCGTTGTGAGATTTGAATAAGAGTTAATGTACATATGGCCTATTTTGAGTATGTTGCCAGTCCCTTTCATGTTTGTCCATCAATGCCAAGTGCAAATGATCCAAATATTTTGGAAGTTCATTTTAGCATTCGAAATCCAATTTTGGAAATGATTGATTATGATTTTGATGTTCCTAATTTTTTTCCATGCCCATCCCAAATCTTTATTTTCTAGGATTGAGGATTCATAGAAACGTGCCTCAAATATCCTAGAGCTTGTTCAACCCTAAACCCTAAACCCTATCCAAGAATTTAGGAAACCCTTTAACCCTAAACCCTTTAACCCTAAACCCTAAACCCTATCCAAGAATTTAGGAAAAAGGGCTTTTGGGTGAATTGATTGAAAAAACTAGGGTTGATTTAAGGTCGACAATGTGTGTTCTAAGAGCACCCCTCTTCTTCAAACCACCCCTATTTTTAAGTGCAAAATAGAGATGGGGTGATTCTTCAACGAAGCACTGAGCTTTATCAATTGAATTCATCGCCTGGAGGAAAAATTATTTTTGTATTGCAAGAGTGAATCATTGTCTTAGATTTCCTCACATTTCTGTACAAGTTGCAAGTGGACGTATTTTGGGAGACCTATGTCTACGAGTACGTGCTTATATCTTCTATCTTTGCTAATTTATAAGTAATTCAAAAACGCTTAGAAAAATACGAAACTACTTGTGTTAGGTTGCACATGTATTTTTCTTTTTGTGAACAATTTTCTTTTTTATTTCTTTCCACGGATGCGTATGGAAAAAGGCAGAGCTGCCCTTCACTAGTCCCTTTTAAGCTTGCTTTTAAGTCTCATTCTTTTAACCCTAAACTGATGCTTAATCATGATTTCTTTGGGGCAGCTTTGTGTGGTGTGCGTAGGTTCGTGGGAGGCTCGGGTGTGCTTCGTGAGGCACGTGCAGGTTCGGAGGAGCTCCATACCAACTTGGCGGCTCGATGCAAGTTCGGGTTAGGTTCGGTTATTGGGAGGTTCGGTTGGTTGTCTTCTCTGTGGGCCAGGGTTTCGCTGCACTCTTTCCTGTTTTTTGCGTTCCTTGCTGTTGCTCCGCTTTTCGTCAATTGTTGTCGCTGTTACTCCTTTTCGTGTGCGTTTTTGTTGTTGTTGTTTAGCGTTTTTGTTGTTCCTCCTTCCTCCATCTTCCTCGCTCGTCATTTGCGATGTTGGTTTTGTATGCCGCGGAGGAGTTTGATTTCACTGATCGGCGTCGCGTTCGGCTTTCTGGAGCGGTGTTTTCGTGCTGCAACGTTGTTTTGCCGCTGGAGCGTTGTCTTTCTGTTGGAACTGCATAGGTATGCTTCTGAACTCTTTTCGCTTGTTTCTCTTATGGTTGTGCGTGGCTGATCTTCTTGTGACTGGTAACGTAGAAGTAGACCCAATCGTTCCAGAATTTCTTGCACTGTTTTCATAGAAGTATAGTATTCTATCACGTAACATGGTAGGCATTGTATGGGTTTGTGCTCTAGTGATTGCAGTCTTTGTACTGTAGTGATTGCATTTGTGCTCTAGTGATTGCAGTGTTTGTGTTTTCGTGATTGCATTCATATGTTTGTTCGTTCCATTGGCGAATTGTTAAGAATCTGCTGTCATTGGCGTCATCGAGGCACTGAGAATTTGCTTTCATTGGATTTCAGTATAATTGGCGTCATCGAATTGCTGAGAATCTGGTATCATTGGCGATCAGTGGCATTTGAACATTGTCGTGTTGCTGCTTTAATTGGAGTCACGACATTCAAGTTCCATCTGCCATCGTGCTTCCACAGCACAATTGAGGTAAGCTGTCTGCAAAATCTATTCTCAGTCGTGAATGTTGCGGAAATTTAGAAGAGGCACCTATAACCGCGCAGTGTGTGTGGCCCCAGCCATGTTTCAGACCGCGTGGTCTGAAGTGTTCCGGCGTCCCTGAAATGTCCCGGAGTTGACGTAGAAATTTCTGAGAACATTAGGTAAAATACTTTCAGACCGCGTGGTCTGAAGTGAATTCTTGATGCAATTTCCTCTAAATGTCGGACGAATTCTAGACCTATCCAACTTCATATCAATCAAGTTGAAGTAGTTTCAGACCGCGCGGTCTGAAGTAATGAACAGTCCCCAAAATGACTTGGACTAATTGGAGATCGACTTTGTCAAGTTAGTATATATACAGGTTCAGACCGCGCGGTCTGAAGTGATGCACCGCTCCTAAAATGTGCTGGACGGACTGCTGATCAAATTATGTCACGATATCCTAGATATAGGATCAGACCGTGCGGTCAAAAGTGACAAAACGTCTACAGAATGTCAAGGACGAATTACTGATCCAATTCGTCCACGTTTCTCTAGATACTGGTTCAGACCGCGCGGTCTAAACTGGTCCCCCGGCCATAAAATAGATGGGAACGGACCGACCAGCCCGAGCGGCCAGAAGATATCTTGTGGTAAATGCGTTCATGTAGTGTTGTCATGACTGATCCATTGTCGACGCCTCTAATAATTTAGACCCATTGTATGCCAACTAGTAACCCAGACGGGGGGGTGCACTATATCAATTGGCACGTCTAAGTAATAACCGAATGTTGGCAGATTCAGACCGCACGGTCTAAACCATATTCAAAGATGCATCACGAATAGAGGGCCTCTGCATGTTCATCTAATCACGCACCATGAATAAGCATTACACATGGATCACACAACGTGGTCAAAACCTAATACTTTTAGTATTGTAGGATTGATTCATGAGGGATTGGATAAAGAGTAAAAGGAACTAGACGCCACGATGGCTGGTAGCATTGTGCAGAGCCTCCACAGGAGTAAATCAGACCGTGCGGTCAAATCCTCGACGGATGACGAATAAAGGACCTACGCCAATCCCTGCCCAAAATAACAGAAGTAATGGTTGTCGACCCTGCGATCAGTATCTGTTAATTCTCGCCGCATACGTGGTAGACTAAGGAATGACAGGATCAGACCGCGCGGTCCGATCTAATAGATGGACGGTTCCAGGTGATGGGCTAGATGAAAATAATGTCGTTCGCAGGGTCCCGTAGCGAGCGGCATCGTCATCAGCCGATTAGAATGGGAAGGCGTTTTAGACTGCGCGGTCAAAACCTCGAGCGGCAGATAATGTAGAAATACCGTCATGCTAGCCTGGTCTGTCTAGGCTATGAATCGTGTTCCTGGTTTAGACCGCGCGGTCAAAACCACGCCATGGACTCAGCATAGCATGGAGTATCGTCCTATCAGAAGTACACTAGAATGCAATAGATCGTCAACGACCGTAGGAAATGAATCCTCAAGTCGTTAGTACATTGCATGACCACTGCATGCTGGGCGTGTAGCAATCTTCTGAGTTGTCCAATTTAGACCGCGCGGTCTGATTTGAAGTACTGCTTGTGGACAGTGGCATGGAGTCATTCCTGGAGAGTAGTCTGCCGCTTGCGGGCTACTTGAGGCCCATCTCGCCTGACCGAATCCACGAGTCCTGGAAGCTACACATCGAAAAGAAATTCCCCTTGGAGTTCGTCGCGTCCAAGTCATTGTGGACGATCGAACTGAATTTCTTGATGGGCTCCCCCATCTTCAATCTGGAGCTGGGATTCACGAAGACGGGGGATCCTCGATGGAAATCCTTCTCCACTTTGGTACTCGTGAATGTCCATGTGATGAGGGAGGCCATTCTCATCGACGTGGTCAATGCCAGTAATAATGCATTCGGAGTCATCGCCATCCGTGTAGAAAATGAGATGACCTTCTGTAGCAAACGCCTCATGAAGAATTACGCGTCCGTCCCTCGTGCATATCAACTCTTGATGGCCGAAACCCAATCGCACTGCGAAGCCGTCTCTAGTGACTTCCACGAGACCGGAAAGGTAGCCAACTCGTACGTCGCCAAAGCGTTTGCCATTCACAACAAATCACTGAGTGTGTCGCCCTTGAACGTCTGCCAGGGTGAAGGAAGTCGACCAATGGCTTCGCCAGAGGGGTCCGCCAAGAATGTCGCCAAGGCGTCAGGAGCGGGAACGCGCAGCCGACCCCCCCCCCCTGCGTCGGCCCTTGTTGGTGCGTTCGAGCGTATCGACCCACTTCCACCGGCGCGTGGACCCATCCAACGACCGCCACAGGCGACTTAGTCGGCGGCCCGAGCCACCACAACACCGACTTCTCGGTCTAAACAGAAGGCCGTGAAATGGAAGTCAACGGGCCCGCGCGTGGCGACGCAAGCATCCTCGGAAGAAGATGCGGGGCGCTGGGTCCGGACGAGACGCGTGGCCAAGGAATCGCATGGCACCCCCAGCTCATCGACCCACGAGGCCAACACGGAACCGGCAGAGGTGTCCGAGGAAGAGGCGCAAAAGATTGCGATCAAGAAGGTGAACGGAAAGTGGACCAAGAATCCACGAACCGTGCCCTTCGATGTCGACGCCGTCCCGGCTAGCGTGTCCGTGCCCGCGGAGTACAAGCGCAATCCGCGACGTAGCGTCGAGTTGGAAACGCGGATGCGCCTCAAGGCCGAAGCGGCGGCCAACAAGGTGTTCAAGGAACTGTCCTCGTACATGTACATATTCGGTCGGGGACAGTACTTCGAGTTGGACGTGGTCGACATGGTGAATGCCCAGGAGGAGTCGGGAATCATCGTGAGGCCCCTCGAGAATGACGGCGTCTTGGCAGTCCTGGACAGGATGGTGAAGGTGAACTACGCCAAACAAATCCTCACCGTCATGCCGGACACGCGCACCAGACCGACATGCTGGGCGGATTGCTGGAAGGCGCGGCCGCTGCTCATCATCAACGGGCAGCACACTTGGATGGCCGTCAAGGACATCATCTCCGAGAACACTACCGTCGACGATGAGAAGGTCGTCGCCAAAATGCACAGGTGGACGTGCGAAATCGTGTGGTCCCAGAACAAGGACCACCTGCACGCGTTGTCGTCCAAGTGCAACGACGGAAACGTCGCGGGCCCGTACCTGTCGTCCCTGCCGGCAACACTCATGCATGTTCGCCACCTCTGGGAAAACGCGGGCAAGCCTGCGCAACATCGGAAGAACGCGAAGGTCATCATTGAAGGGGAGGACCCGAAGGTCTATGAGGTACGCACAACTTCCCTACACATTTCAAATCGCGCGGTCTGAATCCCAGTGATGCAATTCCGTCCCATTCCATATCGGTAGGCTCCCCCTGTCCTCATTAGGGTCGTCACCTTTCTGATTCATGGTCACTTCGGACCGCGCGGTCTGATCCCGCGATATTCCGACCTCGACGCCACTTGGTGTCGTGGATTGTTCGGTGACAGTTCAGACCGCGCGGTCAGATCACGACACATACTCACCGCGCCGATGCGTGTCCAGGATTTCAAGGAGAAGGCGCACCAAAACTTCGAGGCGGTGGGGAGCGCCAAGCACTGAAACGGGGGGGGGAGGACCTGGGACTTCGACAAGATGGGCGACCGGAAGATCGTCATGGCCTCGAATGCGACCTGGACCAATTGGCAAGAGGTCTTCCAAAAGCACGAGTCCGGGGCGCTGCACGACATCGACACCGGCGTCCCGTTCAACCAAATTCCGGACGGGAAGGGGGGCTCCAAGATCTACAAGTTCACGGCGATCAATCACAACTAGATGAAGAACCTTCTGGGGATGGATGACGCCGCCGTAGGCGAGCTCGCGAGCAGAATCCTGGAGACGCCGCCCAAGGTCTACCTGAAGAGGCCGACCAGTTGGATGGCCGCCATTCCCTTCGCCCAGTGGTGCACCAACAAGAAGCACAAGGCAATGCTCATCTTCGAGATGAAGGAGAAGGCCAACGTCTTGGGCATCGACAAGGCCAAGGAGGTGATTTCCCAGGGGGAGGTCGTCCCTAAAGCCTGGCGAGAGTTCAAGGCGCTGCTGTGCATTCGGGGGCACAACATGTGGGCCGCCATGCACATTGGGCAGAAGTGGCTCAGGCATCAATGTGGCTCGGGGAAGAAAACGATGGTTGCTCCCTCGGACGTCGTCGCCATGATCCAGCGACTGCTCACCAACAACGAACGCTGCAACACCGTCAAGAGGTGTGCGTGGGCCACGGTCTGCCGGTGGGATCGCGTCAGGAGGGTGTTCGATCCCTTTGTCTACGTGAAGCAGAAGCGCGAATGGGTGGAATACGTGGACGGACCCGCCAGCATTCGCTTCTGCGAGGTGGGGATTATGGATTTCCGCCTGTTCCCGGAGGTCGGGAATATGGAGATTCACTACGCGTACGAGAAAATCATCAAACAAGTCTCGCGGGTCTCCCAAAATACCATGGCCAAGGGGGTCCACACGTGGATGCTCATCATGGGCGCCGAGAGGGTGGTGGGAGTGGAACAGGCGCTCGAGAAATTCTTCCCCGAGCATAACACTTGGCACATCGCGACGTACGTGTATTCCAAAGGCGAGCCGAACTATTACACCAGGGGGAAGGACAGGGTCATGTACATTCAGCGGACCACGAAGCATTTCACGAACTCCCCACTCGTCAATGTCGGGGAACCGATTCCCCAACTCTCGGCTGCCGAGGACAAGCCTCTGGCGACGGATGACGTCAGGTACAAGACCCGGGAGCTCTGTCGCCACGATAACCCCTAGATCTTGACGAATCGCGAACTGTGATACGAAGTGTACCTCCGCTTCATCAACAAGTTCTGCAGGGACCAAGGAACGGTCATGCTCGTCTTTGCGGGATCCAAGCCTGTCTCTGCATGCTCGGTAAGCTCTCCACCCTATCCCGTTCTTGCTTCCAATGTAGAGCTCATCTGACCGTCTGAATGCGTCATTCGGAGAATTCATGCCGTGTGCCTTGTTTGGCACTGCAGATGTTGTGTCGGAGCTCCGTCTCCTTCGTGCGCCCCACCGATAAGTGCCTCCTGCGCCAGAGCGTGCACGCTCGAATCGGTACACAGATGTGGCCGGACATCTTGGTGCCGCAGCCGCACACCCTCAACTTCATCTACAACCCCAAGTCTCAGACACGGAGGCTCCAGGACCCTGACCCCGTGGAGAGCGAGTCTTCGGATGATGAAAGAGAGGGCAAGGAGGAATCGCAAGAGGGCGCCCTCAACCTCCGCGATGGAAGCAACTCCGACTCGGAAGTGGAGAAGGAGAAGAAGGACGAGGACGAGGACAAGGACGACGAGGACCAGGAAGTGGACAAGGACGAAGATGAAGATGTCGACCGCGCGGGAGGGCGAGACGGCGAAGGCGACAACGTTTCAGACCACGGAGATGCCTCGGTGTCCGGCGTCCACTCTGTCCAAAGGGAGACGGATCAGACCGCGCGGTCTGATTCGACGCCAGCCTCCCCGCGGCACTCGAGTGCGCCTCCGTGCAGGAATCAGACCGCGCGGTTTGATATGCACCCGCACACTCCTCTCTCTCCCTCCAACCCCCCATCTCCCTCCGCAAACCAACTATTGTCCCCTCCACCTCCACCTCCATCTCCTCGCACTCCCTCTGCTTCCCCCCGACCTCAAGATCCGGCCCTGCAGTCGGATCCCGTCACCCAATCTTCCAAGGATCGCCGCGCTCCAGTTCTGACCGCGCGGTCTGAAACACGGGCACATGCCTTCCGCGTTCCCACTCCCCGACCGCAGGCGGCTGCAGTGGAGGTGTCCACTCCTGTGGAGGAGTCTCTTCCGCCCCCTCCCCCGAGAATGCTCATTCAGGACCTGCAGGCTGATTTGGCTGAATTGGAGAGCTTACTGTCTTCGGCCAGGTAGGCGGAGGTGGCGAGTGTGAGGACCGACCTCGCCGCCTCTCCCGCGAATCCCAGTGATGACTCCGTGGAATGTAGGATTCAGGCGTCGCAGGCGATTGTCCAGGAATTGAGGTCCATCCGCGATCCATCCGATCTCAATGGGGATGAGAACATGATGAAGTTGATCGGTGCGCAGGTCAGCGTCGACATCCTGGAGTCGGAACTGCCCGCCGCCAGCGCGGGCGAGCTTCTGTTCATGGCCCATACGCGCGCCGTGTACCGGCAACTCGCCCTCAAGTCCACGAATACAAAGAGTAGCCCAATCGATCTGGACGAGATGGACGACAAAGACTTGGACAACCGACTGGCCTTGGCAGCAACCAACAGAGACGAGTACAACAAGATGGCCAAGGCCGCGGCGAAAGCGGCAACATCGGACGCGGGGATTGCCTCCGAGGCAGGAGGGACTCCGGCCGCGGTGGACATGGACGCCAAACCCATCCACATGGACGTCAAGGCAGGGATCAACCTCGCGTACGTGGAGATGATGCTCGAGCGGGAAAGGCAGAGGCACTCGGGGGCGCTCGACAAGCACAATGACGCCATCGACAACCTCGTGAGGGATTTAAGGGAGAAGGATCGGGAGTTCAAGAGGGAGAGGGAGGAGAGGGAGCGGGTAGAGGAGGAGAAGAAGATCAAGCGGAAGGCCAAGAAGGCGCAGAAGGAGAAGGAACTCGCGAAGGAGCGAAGGCTGCAGGCGGAGAAGGAAATGGAGTATAGGAGGGATCGCGAGACGAACACTTTGCTGCTCAAGCAACTGCAGGAGCAGATTCTGGCGAAGCAGGCCGCGCAGACAAGTGCCCCTCCAATGGCTGCGACTCCCATTCCTGTGAGCGAGCTCCACAACGTCTCCGGAGTCTCCACCACGAATTCGATTTCCGCCGCCACGGCCACCGCAGCGTCTGGACTTCGACAGCTGGGTTCAGGAGAGGCTGCAAATATTTCGGTGAGTGTCGTTGACGATCCAGACAGATTCGATGACCTAGCCCTCAGTCAATTTCCGTTTGTGCATGTCGTTGGGCCAGTGCATCGTCCGAGCATCCACGACGATGACCCTTACGACTTGGAAGTCGACTTGGGAGATATGGAGGTCTCCTTCACTAACTTGACCCAGCAGTATGCTCCCTTGCAAGCCCCAATCGCTCCGGCACTGCCCCCTGCGAGGCACGAGGAGCATGCGCCAGTCGACTCACCCTTCGACAACGTCCAGACTCCCACAGTGGGTAACCCCTCCACATAGCTCCCCATCTTTTGAATTGCGCTTCCAGGTGTGGAAGCTATGTGAGGGTGTTACGTCGGGCCGATCGAAGGTCGTCCCGACAGGTCCACCGTCCATGGAGCGACAGGCCCATAGATGTAGGAGCCCTTTTGGCGAGGCCTATGACAATTTTAGTTGTACAGACATTTTAGTTGTACAGACGTGATTTTCGGATTATTCGTGAAACACTGTTCGTAAAGTTTGTACAAACATTGTATTCTATTTGTAATATATCGGTTTCATTTTTTGGCAATTCGTGTTTTCGGGAATTCGTGGCATTGAGTGATGTACAATGTAGAGTGTTGTGCATTGTGCTTTCTATCCCAAGTCCTCTTGGGCAATGTAGTTACGCTCTTGGCAATTGGCATTTGCGGTTCAGGGTGGCCATGCTCTTGGGTTGGGCGAAGAGTCTGCACTGGTACTCCGTCGACCGAGTTGCCCTCCTTGTCCGCCACCGATGGCACTGGAGGCTCCCGCCATTGCTGAAGTCCCCCCTCCAGTCTCTGAGGTGGAACTCCCCCCTCCGGTCTCTGAGGTGGAACTCCCCCCTCCGCAAGCTGCACAGGTCGTGTCTCCCATTGTCGCGGGTGTCCAGACTCGCGCCGCCACGAGGCGTGCCACCACTCCCGTTGCGGCCACCACTCCGGATGTAACAAAGGTGAGGCTCGATCTCCTTGCATCCCTCTGCTCACTGCCTCCGTAGCGCTTGCCTAGATAGTTTGTAGGGATCGGACGTGGATCTCGTTTAGAAAGAGGATGATAATAGACAAGGGTTCACGTCTCTGTGTTCAAGCCTCCCACACTTGTTGGGGGGGGCGCATTTTCAATTGTGGACTCCCGTTTATTCAATTTTCAAATACTACTTTGAACAAGGGATTTCGCATACGCAGGCCTCGTTGCCGTTGCCTGCGCTGCCGCCTCCCGTTGCTTTGCCCTTGTACAGTTATTTTGTTGTCTTGGAGTTGGAAGGAGTCCTATGCCAAGTTGAGCACGTCGGGCCCCTCGGATCCGGTCGCTCGCCCGCAGCAAGCGCACCACCGGAGGACGATTACGATCCGACGAAACGCCACGTCTTCGGCGAGTTCTCCCTCTCGTGTCGTCCGAAAGTGCGCGAATTCCTCAAAGGCCTGGTGAAGAGGTTTCGCTTGTCTATGTGGACAAGGCTGCCGGCCGTCGTGGCCAATCCCATGATCGATTTCCTCTTCCGCGGCTTGGAGCGCTCGTCCATGCGCGTACTCACGCTCGAGGACTGCACCTCCATCGTGGAGAGACGATCGTGGCGGTTGTGCAGGTGTAGGCCCCCCCACACCTCCCCTCGTTGCCTTGTCCGGCGCACCCCTACCAACCCGAGTGGGATACTGACGTGGACGAGGACACGTACGTTCAGTTCCCCGACCATCCCGAGGGGAGGCTGAGGCTCAAGGTTCTGCACAAGGCCATCTGGGACGGAGATAGGTTCAAATCCGGCACATTTAGGGCCAATTCCAGCAACACACTACTCATCAATTCCTCCCCTGAGAGCAGCATCCTCAATCCCGTGCACAATGCCATCTTCCCGTTGTCGTACATTGGCAGCCCGCACGATTCCACCATGGACAGGACGTTGCGACTCTATCTCAAGGGCCTGCTAGAGTCCGGTCTTAGCGTGTCGCAGTACGTGTCTCGGAATCTGTTTTTCGGAAACCACAGGACGCCCTCTCTTAGACTCAATGTGCGTGAGTTAGCTGCGTTGCAGGACAGGTCTCTCTTGCTGGAGTATCCAGAGTTTGTCGGCACGTACAGTAGAGACGGGAACGATCATTTCGTCTATCGAAGAGCGAAGCACGTGGTGCAAAAGAAAGAAAAGGGTTGATGCACCAAGCGGAAATGGATGGGTATACAGGGGCTGCGCCGCGTTCGCGCTTTCGGCGGGCACTCCGTCGACAGTGCGCGAAGGGGCCCTCGACGGATGAAGCGACGGCGGACCCAGACGACGGAAGGAGTGGGCTCCTCCGACAGTTGCGAGGCGCCGGGCGAGGCGGGCGACGCGGGCGAGGACGTGACCTCGACTTCCCTATAAGAAGACATCACTGCTGACGAGCGCGTGGTGCGACGATGTACGTATGTGGTAAGGTGGGTTGTTTGCTCCCTTGGGATGAATTGAGGTACGCAGGGGACGACGGATGAGTTTGATGGAGAAACAATTTTTTCCCGCCCTACACTAGGCTGTAGTCTAGGATGGGGTGAAATTGTTTGTCCATCGAATACTCCGTTGCTCCTCTTTTCCCACTCTGAACTTTGTCTTTCCGGAGCTCGTCCAGAAAATTGCAATCACGTTTGCACGGTCGTGACCATTGTCTTCGTTGTGCAGGATCCCTCCGGGCAGTCACCTCCCCAAGTGGCCGACGCGACGAAGGTTGGAGTGTCAGCGCCTGCAGTTCAGACCGCGCGGTCTGAACCGTGGGCAGCATCCTCAACTCGTCTGCGAAGGTTACGACGGAAGGCTGCACAGTCGCGTTCCAAGTCCAAAGTCCAGTCTACCCTTCATTGCTTTTAGTAATAGCTCCACACTAACATTGCTGAACGTGGACTCATGGTGAGCCACGGATGACTTTCCCATACAACATAAATGACATTTACAGATGCATCTCATTAGAGATATTTTAGAAACATTTTCAGAATTTTAGAAACATTTTCAGTTCATCATTCTTGTCAACAATATATTCTTTCCGACATTGGATAGACTAATACAAATACTCGCATTTTTTTAACACGAGTCCCCGATCCCATAGAGCGTGGTTCCCTTCGTCGTAACATCATTTCACCAACGCCAGTAGGCATCTATTTGCCGATCATATCGTGTAGGTGGTTGTTGTAGGGCACCTTGAGAAGGTTCGGAAAATATTCGTCCATTGTAGTGCTGACCAATTCGAATGTGCTGGATGGATCGTTGTTGAACTCGTCTCTTGTGTGGAGCGGATGCGCCTTGCTTTCACGGGACTTCCAAGGGCAACCATCGTTGGAGGTACACCAGAAGAGCCACCGTCATGCGTCCCCCTCCGCCACATCCTCGCGTTCTCCGTGGGCTTCGACCGTAGCCGGTCTACCATTGCCGGGATGGGGACTGCCGTGGACAGGGTGCCTATCAACGCACTTGTTGGCTGCTCACAATGCCCTCGAGTGAGAGTGGAGCAATGATATCCAACTCTGCTCATTCCTCGGAAAATGCACAGGAGCATGTGTTCGATGATTGCGCATTGTTGGATATGAGTGTTCCAATCTCACTTGAAGGCATTTGTTATCAGCAGCCAACAGGTGCGTTGATATGCACCTTTCACGGCAGTCCCCATCCCGGCAATGGTATACCGGCTGCGGTCGAAGCCCACGGAGAACGCGAGGATGTGGCGGAGGGAGACGACGGTCGCACGGATGGGATGCCCTTGAACGGTTGGAGGAGGGCGTTCATGACAACGCCTCCCCTGGTTGTGCACTGGAAGTCTTGTGAACACAAGATGTACTCCGCTAGGCGGTGGGTTCCGGGATGTGAAGAGGACGTTCTTGACGTGACCGTGGATGGGGTGTCCATATCCTTGCCTGTTCTCATTACAAGAGCGGGTTCAGCAATGATCCATCTGGCAAAGGGACGACACCAGCATGGGTCCGCACTACAGTGGACGAGCATTTGACCGCGAACCTCGGAGTGCCGTGCAAGGACCTCACGATGATGTGATCGGCGAATAGACTCTTGCTGGTGTTGATCAAGTTGGAGAGTCATCACGAAGCGACGATGGTTGGAGCGTTGGCGCCTGCAGTTCAGACCGCGCGGTCTGAACCGTGGGCAGCATCATCAGCTCGCACGCGGAGAACTCGGTAGGCATTGCTCCTTGCGCTCACAGGAATTGGATGCGCCTTGCGTCATCACGAGGCGACAGAGGTTGGAACGTCGGCGCCTGCGTTTCAGACCGCGTGGTCTGAAACGTGGGCAGCATCCTCAACTCGTCTGCGAAGGTCACATTGACATTGCTGAACATTACTACAACATAAATGACATTTACAGATGCATCTCATTTATTAGAGAATTGTAGAGACATTTTCAGTTCATTCTTGTCAACAATATACTCATTCCCACACTGGATACACTAATACAAATATTCTCACTTTTTTAACACGAGTCCCCGACCCCATAGAGTAGGCTTCTGTACATCGTAGCACGCAGATGAAAGGTCCTCGCAACATCATTTCACCAACGCCAGTAGGCATCTATTTGCCGATCATATCGTTTGGGTGGTCGTTGCACGGCACACTGAGAAGGTCCGGAAAATATTCGTCCATTGTAGTACTGACCAATTCGAACGATGTCAACGTGCTGGATGGATCGTTGTTGAACGCGTCTCTTGTGTGGAGCGGATGCGCCTTGCGTTCACGGGACTTCCAAGGGCAACTACGGGAGGCGTTGCCATGAACCCCTCCCTCCGTCATCGTTGGAGGTACACCAGGAGAGCCACCAGCCTGCGTCGTCCTCCTCCGCGACTTCTTGCGTCTCCGTGGGCTTCGACCACAGCCGGTCTACCATTGCCGGGATGGGGACTGCCGTGGATGGGGCCTATCAACGCACCTGTTGGCTGCTCACAATGCGAGCCCTCGAGTGAGAGTGGAGCAATGATATCCAACTCTGCTCATTCCTCGGAAAATGCACAGGAGCATGTGTTCGATGATTGTGCATTGTTGGATATGACTGTTCCAATCTCACTTGAGGGCACTTGTTATGAGCAGACAACAGGTGCGCTGATAGGCACCTTTTCGCGGAAGTCCCCATCCCGGCAAAGGTTGACCGGTTTCGGTGCCAACCCTCGAAATCGGTGCCCTTGAACGATGCGAGGAGGGCGTCCATGCCAATGCCTCCCGTGAACACAAGGCGCACTTTGTTACGGGGTGGGTTCCCGTGAATACAAGAGCGGGTTCAGCAATGATCCATCCGGCAAAGGGATGACGACAGCATGGGTCGGCACTGCAATGGACAATCATTTGTCCGCGAACCTCGGAGTGCCATGCGAGGACCTCACGACGATGTGATCGGCGAATAGACTCTTGCTGGTGTTGATCAAGCTGGAGAATCATCACGAAGTGACGATGGTTGGAGCGTCGGCGTCTGCAGTTCAGACCGCGCGGTCTGAACCGTGGGCAGCATCGTCAGCTCGCATGCGGAGAACTCGGAAGGCATTGCTCCTTGCGTTCACGGGAATGGCAAGGGCAACGACGGGAGGCAGTACCATGAACCCCTCCCTCCGTCATCGTTCGAGGTACACCATGAGAGCCACCGTCATGCGTCGTCCGCGACATCCTTCCGTCTCCGTGGGCTTTGACCGCAGCCGCTCTACCATTGTCGGGATGGGGACTATTGTGGACAGGGGGCCTATCGACGCACCTGTTCGCTGCTCACAATGCGAGCCCTCAAGTGGGAGTGGAGCAATGATATCCAGCTCTGCTCATTCCTCGAAAAATGCATAACAGCATGTGTTCGATGATTGCGCATTGTTGGATATGAATGTTCCACTCCCACTTGAAGGTCCTTGTTCTGAGCAGCCAGCAGGTGCGCTGATAGGCACCCTGTTCACAATAGTCCCCATCCCGGCAATGGTGTCACAATACTTGTCCACCAACCCCTTCTTTTGGGGCCTCGACATTCATCAGAGGCAGACGAAGGTAGAACTCAGAGTGCTCTGGCTCCGGCTACGTGGCCCCAAAGGAGGAAGGCATGGACGTCACCTTGGTGCGATTGTAAATGAGGTTGAGGACTCCGTATATCATAAGGTGGGCTTATCAATACCCTACGTGGTCTTTCAGTGCGCTGTTTTGCCCCCCCAAGTCCGGAATTGACCGTTGGCCTTTTTGTACAGGATACTTGGTCTCTCTCCAACAACAAGGCGATCTAGTTTCCGGGTGTCGACCACGTCCCCACGTTGCTTACTGCCCCTTGAGTTTGCAAAATTGTAGATTGTGAGCGGACCACCATTTCACCAACACCAGCGTGCGTTTATTTGCTATTCATGTCGCTTGTGAGGACCTTACAGGGCACTCGGAGACACGCGGACAAATGCCCGTCAAGTGCGGTGTGGATCCATTCGGGCGTTGTTATTGTGCTGGCTCGTTCATGGTTGAACTTGCTGACTTGGTGTAGAGCAAAAAAGTAGGGACGCTAGCGGCCCATCTTCTGTCCGAACACCAATATGCATAGGGGATTCATGGCACAAGAATCCATGGCCCTGATCTTCGTAGGGTGTCACATGCATTCAAGGAGCTCCTCGGCGCAAGGAAGGACGACGTTGTCATGCACATTCTCCTCCTGTTGTTCTAAGGTACTTGGTAGGAGCAACGTCCATCCACCGTCCTTCTCCCAGCATCCGGGGGTTTTGTGGGCATGTATTAGATGCGGTCTACTATTCTCGGGGTAGTGGATCGGTGTGGAGAGGGTGTCCATCGAAGTATCTATTGACTGCTCATAATTCAAGCCGTCGAGTGCATGTGTGTCGTAAACCAAGTTGGTTCTCACTATGCACCGTGGTATTCGGACGACGGTACATCCGCTTGACGGATTGAGTTATGAGCAGCCAATAGGTACTCTAATGGACACTCTCTTCACACCAGTGCACTTCCCGTGAAAAGTCGACCGTTTCTGGTTTTCACCCTCAAAAACTGCGGATGCTAGGACGTGGACGGTGGATGGCCGTCGCTGCTACCAAGTACACTCGAACAACTTGGGGAGAATGTGTATCACAGCGCCGTCCTTCCTTGCACCCAGGAGCTCCTTGAATGCAAGTGACGCCCTGTTCGCGAGGTGGGTCTTGGCGTGTTTCATGGGTGACCATGTGTCACCATCTTTCGAGGAAGAAGTTGACTTCCCCTATGAACGTGGATGGGTTGTGAGTGCTCTTGCTTTTACCTCTCCCGGTCGACCGGTTGAACCATGATGTATTCGGCAAAGAGGCGACGCCGGAAGTGGTCCATGTCGCAATTGACGAGCATTTGTCCGGGAATCTCCGAATGCCCTGTAAAGGCTTCCCGACGACATGATTGGCAAATAGGCGCTTGCTTTTGTTCATGAAGCTCAAGACCCTTCACCCGAAGTTGGCTGCATGCAGTTTTGGAGGGGCAATTTGAGAATGTGGTGACCTAGACTCTCAGTGTGGACCATGTCCTCACGTTGCTTACTACCCCTCTAGTTTGCACATTGTAGACTGTGAGCGGACCACCATTTCACCAACACCAGCGTGTGTTTATTTGCTATTCATGTCGCTTGTGAGGACCTTGCAGGGCACTCGGAGACACGCGGACAAATGCTCGTCAAGTGTGGTGTGGATCCATTCTGGCGTTGTTATTGTGCTGGCTCGTTCATGGTTGAACTTGCTGACTTGGTGTAGAGCAAAAAAGTAGGGACGCTAGCGGCCCATCTTCTGTCCGAACACCAATATGCATAGGGGATTCATGGCACAAGAATCCATGGCCCTGATCTTCGTAGGGTGTCACTTGCATTCAAGGAGCTCCTCGGCGCAAGGAAGGACGACGTTGTCATGCACATTCTCCTCCTGTTGTTCTAAGGTACTTGGTAGCAGCAACGTCCATCCACCGTCCTTCTCCCGGCATCCGGGGTTTCTGTGGGCATGTGCCACATGCGGTCTACTATTCTCGGGGCGGTGGATCGGTGTGGGGAGGGTGTCCATTGAAGTATCTATTGACTGCTCATAATTCAAGCCGTCGAGTGCATGTGTGTCGTCGTAAACCAACTTGGCTCTCGCTGTGCACCGTGGTATTCGGACGACGGTACATCCGCTTGACGGATTGAGTTATGAGCAGCCAATAGGTACTCCGATGGGCACTCTCTTCACACCAGTGCACTTCCCGGGAAAAGTCGACCGTTTTTGGTTCTCACCCTCCCAAACTCCGGATGCTAGGACGTGGACGGTGGATGGCCGTCGCTGCTACCAAGTACACTCGAACAACTTGGGGAGAATGTGTATCACAGCGCCGTCCTTCCTTGCGCCCAAGAGCTCCTTGAATGCAAGTGACACCCTGTTTGCGAGGTGGGTCTTGGTGTGCTTCATGGGTGACCATGTGTCACCATCTTTCGAGGAAGAAGTTGACTTCCCCTATGAATGTGGATGGGTTGTGAGTGCTCTTGCTTTTACCTCTCCTGGTCGACCGGTTGAACCATGATGTATTCGGCAAAGAGGCGATGCCGGAAGTAGTCCATGTTGCAATTGACGAGCATTTGTCCGGGAATCTCCGAATGCCATGTAAAGGCTTCCTGACGACATGATTGGCAAATAGGCGCTTGCTTTTGTTCATGAAGCTCAAGACCCTTCACTAGAAGAAACTGTGTTAGAATCCCTGAAAACACGTCACCTTGTTTTCGTGAAGCTCTCGTTTCAAAACGTAGAAAAATGTTTTGACTTCCGCATTTTGCCTGCGTTTTGAAACGGGAACTTAACAAAAACAAGGTGATGTGTTTTCAGGGATTCTAACACAGTTTTCTTCTAGTGCTTCATTCAAAGTTGTCTGCATGCGGTTTTGGAGGCGCAATTTGAGAATGTGGAGTGGGCGACCTAGTTTCCGGGTGTCAACCACTTCCCCACGTTGCTTACTGCCCCTCTAGTTTGCAAAATTGTAGATTGTCAGCGAACCACCATTTCACCAACACCAGCGGGTGTTTATTTGCTATTCATGTCGCTTGTGAGGACCTTGCAGGGCATTCGTAGACACGCGGACAAATGCTTGTCAAGTGCGGTGTGGATCCATTCTAGCGTTGTTATCGTGCTGGCTCGTTCATGGTTGAACTTGCTGACTGTGTAGAGCAAAAGTAGGGACGCCCGGCGGCCCATCTTCTGTCCGAACATGAATATGCATAGGGGATTCATGGCACTGGAATCAAGGGCCCTCTTCTTCATAGGGCATCACCGGCATACAAGGTGCTCATCGGCGCAAGGAAGGACGACGTTGTCATGCAGATTTTCCTCGAGCTGTTCGAGTGTACCTGGTGGGAGCGACCGCCATCCACCTTCCTTCTCCCGGCATCCGGGGGTTTTGTGGGCATGTGCCAGATGCGGTCTACTATTCTCGGGACGGTGGATCGGTGTGGTGAGGGTGTCGATTGGATTACCTATTGGCTGCTCATAACTCAAGCCGCCGAGTGGATGCACATGGGTCTTTCATATCCAACTTGACTCTCAGTGTGCAAGGTTGGATGCGGACGACCCCCCATCCGCTGGACGGCTTGAGTTATGAGCAGCCAATAGGTATTCCGATCAACAGCCTCATCACACCGATGCACTTTCCGAGAAAAGTCAACCGTTTTTGGTTCTCACCCTCAAAAACTCCGGATGCTAGGACACGGACGGTGGATGGCGATCACTCCCACCAGGTACACTCGAACTGCTGTCAGAAAATGTGGATGACAACGCCGTCCTTCCTTGCGTCGATGAGTTCCTTGTATGTTGGCGACGCCCTTTTCGCGAGGTGGGTCCTGTTGTGTTTCAAAGGTGACCATGTGTCAACCTCTTCCGACGAGGAAGTTGACTTCCCCTATGAACGTGGATGGGTTGTGAGTGCTCTTGCTTTTACCTCTCCCGGTCGACCGATTGAACCATGATGTATTTGGCAAAGAGGCAACGCCGGAAGTGGTCCATGTCGCAATTGACGAGCATTTGTCTGGGAATCTGCGAATGCCCTGTAAAGACTTCCCAACGACATGATTGGCCAATAAGCGCTTGCTTTTGTTCATGAAGCTCAAGACCCTTCACTCAAAGATGGTTGCATGCGGTTTAGGAGGCGCGACTTGAGAATGCGGAGTGCAGATTCACCCCTCTGCGTCGGCGAATGAAAAACGAGTCGTGCGTCCCGGCGTGAACTTAGAATGGTATAGTTCAGATTGTACCTTCCTCCATTTTTGAGTTTGTCCTGCAGTACATGGTCCCCAAAAGTTGGGCGTAAATAGTTTCTTCTTGGACTGCACCTTCTCCCGTAGAAGAGAGCTAGAAATTATGTAAGCGGGTTGGGATCCCTATGCAAAATCCACTATAATTACCCTATTCAATAAAGACTGTCTTCTTTAAACCGAGGCCGCGCTTTCATTTGCGCCCCTCTTCTCCCCGTGCATGGCCGCGCATCCAGATCCGTGAATTGTTTTCCTCTTGGCCACTTTGCCCCAAACCCAAGTGGCCATGTGATGTGTCTTTGTGATCCCCCACAAACTGTAAGAGTCATCCACGCCTCGCACAACAAATGGCGCTTAGAGCTGTTTTCCCTCTACTCCCCGTGCATGGCCACGCATGCAGATCCAGACATTGTTTTTTTCTTGGCTACTTTGCCCAAAACCCGAGTGGCCAATTGAATGTTATGTGTGTGTGTGATCCACCCCAACTGTTGGATGTAAGCGGGTTCGGATCCCTATGCAAAAACCACTATAATTACCCTTACTATTGAATGTAGACTGTCTTCTTTACACCGAGGCCGTGCTTTCATTTGCACCGCCCCCTCTTCTCCCGTGCATGACCGCGCATCCAGATCCGTGAATTGTTTTCCTCTCGGCCACTTTGCCCCACACCCAAGTGGCCATGTGATGTGTCTTTGTGATCCACCCCAAATTGTAAGAGTCATGCACGCCTCGCACAACAAATGGCGCTTAGAGTTGTTTTGGAACTTTCTTTCAGGTAGCCCGCTCTAAGAAGGCACGGAATGGATATGATTTCGTCCTGAAATGGACCCCTCCAACTTTGATTGAATCGAGGAAAAGGTGTTTTTATCACAGGAACCCATCATTGTTGCAGGATTTCATCCCCCCGGCTACCATTTTCGGTCGGATTTCATTCAGACTTGGGAGCTCTGAACCGCCATTTTAATGGAATACCGCCATTTTAACGAAATTCCCCATATATGCTTATGTCCACAAGCATATCAAAAGAGATGGATACATCAGTGAAAACAAGAAGTTGTTATCACCTAAATTTTGGCCTGTTCGTTGCAACATCCATTCAGATCTGTTGGAAATGGCAAACCATCTTCCAGACACGAAGATGTCTCCTTGGACATAGTGTGTCCAACCTTGGATACTCTATGTTGAGTGCCCGATGTCAAAAAAACACGGGTTTCTTATAGTGAACAATAAAGACCCACCAAATTGTAACCCACCAAATGTAAATAAGGACACAAACTTCACCTGGATAGTTACAAATTTATCCACCACCTTTGTTGTACCAACAATGTGATCTACATCGCAGTCAAAAGTAGGCGGCATCCAACCATCTTCATAGCATACACTGCAGCACGAGAAATTTGGCGGCCTACCATAGCAACCAATTTAGAATTTGTAACAACAACCAACAACAATTTGTAAAGGAAAGGAAAGCAACTCACGAGGAAAGCCAACGTCCACCCAACCTTATATCCGATCCAGTCTCCGCTCAAGAGCCCACGATTTAGCACTCCAAAGCACTCTTAAACTTGAGAGAAGGAAAAACTCAAGAAGTTGAGAGCGGACAACGACATATAACAAAAATATTATAAAAGGAAAGCGTGGGCCCCCCACGGCATTATGTCCCAAGGGGATTGGGGTTTATGCTTAGCTGCCCATGAAGTAGACGTTTTGTCCCCACCCAAATTCAAATTCACCACCCCAAGTTTTCTTTTAAAAATGAAATATTTTATTTAAGTTGTAGCACCTAAACCTTACAGAGCGGAGTGAATAGGATCTAGATCTGAAGCAAAGCCCCATTAGGAGTATAGAGCTATTTAGAGTGAATATGAAGGGATAACCCCTAGTACTAGGTAGAACCTTTTGGTTTTATAAAAAAAAATATAAAACTATTGACATAACATTACAACTAGGATCCCAATTGTCAAGAAAAAAATTATAGTATTTTCTTCAAACAATGAGGGTGGGTAGGCATGAGGGTGAAAATTCCACCTGAAGGGTTGCGAGGCAGAATCCCAAATCCCCTTGGGACGTAGTGCCGAGGGTGGGCCCCATCCCATTGCCTCATTGTTAGTTATCTAAAAGTTCTTACAATGTCCACACCAATTAACTTAGCATAAAATTTCACTAATACTAATCTTTCTTCTCCTCAAACCAAATCCAACCCCAATGCTCAAAAGTTACAAATGTTGATATGACCTTGTTGTAGCATGGAATTGTTTCAACAATCCTTTACAAAAGAACAAGCTATCAGTTTCTTGACTCTATGTGAAAATATTGATATGCAAGATCTTAAACAAAGACTTCAAAATATGATATATCCTAGCTCGATCAATGTACAATGCAATTACGTTAAACAACAGTCCTTCAATGTCGCGATTGATGAATATTCATAAATTGTCACATATTAAGCTTCAAACCCAAACCTAATCAAATATGCCCGCTCTTAGAACTTAACCCCTAAATGCCCAAGGCACCAAAATGTGGTGTTGAAGAAACTTTGAAGTTAAATAAAACCTTACCAAATTGCTATTTTTAGTAGTTTATATTTTTGAAAGGTTCTTTTTGAAGTCTAGTTTTAGCATCAATAATCCAATTTTGAAAATTAATGATCATGATTTTTCTACTCAAGATTTAGTGCAAGAGTACCCATTGCAATCTTGACTTTTTGTAGTGTTAAAGACTGTCTTTTGGAAATGAACCTCAAACACACTAGATCTCAAACAGCTTGGAGAAAACTCATACTAGAGATTCATTTAAAAAAGTTGTAGAGTAGATTTTCAAAAGCCATAAATTGATTTGAATTATGCTTGTTAGGCCCTTCAACCTTGTATTTTTTTGGTGACCAATTCTTTAGATTTAACATGCAAAAAGAGAGCTCAAAGATTTTCATAGTTTTAACACCTTCATGATCAAACATTATAATCTTTCACTCTATAAATGATATTGTTGTGTTTTCTTTTCCTATGTGATCTCTAACATATCTAGTTTGAATTAGTAAGGTTACAATTCAAAAAAAAATTGATTCAACTTATCAAAATGTTGACTTTATGTTCAATTTTGAACAAATTCTAAGAGGCTCAGAACAAGCCTTGGGCATTTAGGGGTTAAACTAGGTTTACATCATCACTAAAATACAAACCGATCAGGGATAAAGAAAAATTTTACAAACTTTATACTTAAAATTGGACAAGGCCAATTGCGCCTCATCCGAAGATTGTCCATACAATGCAAATGCAGATCCAAAACCACAAAACACCACTACACACACTATTCCGACCGCCATCAAAACCATAAACCATCTTCTCCATCGCCACGTCCTTCAAACCCTAAATAGTCAATTCAATAAACTATGACTATAAACTACCAATGTAGATTCAAAATACCTTCCTCAAATCACTCCGCAATAATGCAATCAAAAAGCACGCATCCATGGACATGAAGTCACTATTTTTGCACACCCCAACTTTTGCACCTTGCTTCTTGACTTCACGGGCATTTGAACTCCATAGTCAAAAGCTTGACAAGAAACTCTCGTTTAGAGCATAGATATGGGTTCCTAGATTTGGACCGTAGTTTGGTTGATATATTCTAGTTCTACTACAAATTAGATGTTAGCACAACTATCTTCAAAGAATTTATAAATATGAAATCTACAAAGTGGAACGGAAATCTAAGTTCGTTATTCTACTTGTGATTGGCTATGATCCAGTTGGTTGTCCAATTGCGTGGAAGGGGATGATGTGCACTAGTAGAAAATCTGAAATTTCTGTCATTTTGGACGCGTTGTTTTGGACAAAATCTAACAGAAATTTGTAGAAAACAACAAATTTCTGTTAGATTTTGTCCAAAACAACGCGTCCAAAATGACAGAAATTTCAGATTTTCTACTAGTGTGGATGATGACGAGTCATGTCACCATTTGAGGGGTGCATTGGAGGGCTAAGGTGAACTTGCCCGGGAAAAAGCTAAATTCTTTTATTTTTCACACATGATAAAATTTTCAAATCTTAAATTCATACTTGGAATCAGATGCTACAAATTAGTTAGAAGAGGTCTACAAGGTAAATTAATCAAGAAAAAAATAGGGATATTTCTTTTACTTGCACCCTTGGAATGAGTTGGAGGGGCTACAGACCGGTCTCCATTAGCGCCTGGACCTCTCACTAGAAGAAACCCGCGCTTTTTGTAACATGCCTATAACATGGTAGGCATGTTTGTATGGACATTAGATGTGTCAACTTGGATATCAAAAAAAATGCATCAGGATTGACAAGCTGAAAAACATGCAAAATTACAAAAAACATGATAAGATTTGAAGAAGATTTAGGAGGATGTCTTAGAAAACATGGTCTTTTAAAATGTTAAGAAGTTGCCATGTGGCTGCCACATGTGCGCCACCTCAGCGATGACGGGGCAGTGAATGCCACATAAGCTACTTTTTCATCCATTCTTTGGATGACGTTAGCCATGACATCACTACCACATGTCAACTTTGTAGTAGTTTAGAATTTTGACATGTTCATTGTATTGTGTCCAATCTGAAGTCCAAAAAGACATCTTCTGGGACATGCACATGTTTCCTTTGATGTTTACAATTAAATCATTTACATTAACCCTTATGCTATGGCATGTCCTTTCCAAAATGGATGTCCACCAAGACATCCACATGTTTTTTGGGACATCAACTACAACATCCACATGTTTTCTAAGACATCAATTGAGATAACCAACTACATTCGTACACAATGCACCATATTTCTTGCACAATACAAAATATATTAAAAATATAACATACATTATACAACTTACATCATTTACACAACATACATTATACAACAAGTACAATACACCATTCAAGATACACTGTATTTGGGAATTTATTGTGAGTTTATTGAAATGAAAACACAAGCTTATATAGAAGTGGGGTGGTAAGAAGTATAGCAAACCATATGGGATATGTAGAACGTGTAGTTTGTATTAAAAGTAAAATTTCAAAGATGAACATGAGATGAAAACGGCAATGCCTCATTTGATGTCTATGAAAACATTTGGATGTCTCAATAGACATTGCAAAAATGTCTCTAGAGACATTTGATTTGATGCCCCTAGAAAACAACTCAAAAAACATGTAGACATCTTAGTCAATGTCTCAAAAAATAGAATAAAAATTCTCAAATGTTGTAGAAGTATATATAAACTTTTTCATAAATTCTCAAATGTTGTAGATTTTTAATTACAACATTACAACCATTGGATTTTCATTTTTCAATTCCATAAATAAATTGTTAACAATTTAGTATTTTGAATCATTCCCTACATCTTTCTACTTACTATTTTTTTCCTATATGTTTTACAATTCCAAAAAATCTGAATTTTTTAAAGCATGTAGCCAACTTAACTTGAAGAATTATGCCACAGAGTTGCAACCATTTTGGACAATTTTTCATAATGATCTGACCTTCTGAAGTGCATCTGCCCAGATTTTGCGCAGGGGCAAAAAAAAATTTTTTGTCACTTCAAACTCTAATATCTTACAATCTACAAGGTAGAAAGTTTTGAAAGTTTTTGCACATCTTCTCAAACTAGCATACTACAAGATTGTATGGTTACATGTGTCAAAAAAAGTTTTTTTTTCAGAAATTTGGTACTTATATAAAAAATGGCAGTTTTTAGGCATTTTTGGTGATAACATAGTCAAGGAACTTTAGAGGTTAAGTTATTTCAACCTAACTTTGAATTAGAGTTGAATTTTATTAAAATTTTGATGAAATATTAAATTTTCATCATAGTTATTGAATTTCATTGGAATTTAAATCACATTCAAAATCAAATTATATCTATTAAAAATTTCAATTGATTAAAATTCAAACTTTGAATTTATACTCTATAGAAAACTCCAAATGATTTTGATAGATTTTGGAAGATTTTAAAATATTCTAATACAATTTGAATTGTGAAATCCCTAAAACATGAACTATTTTCAAATGCCCTATTTTTAGTATTCTTGAAAATTGTTTTTCCTACTTTTTACAAATTAAAATGTCAAAGTACCTATCTTCATGAGATTCTGTACTTTTCTAGTTTTTCCACTCACAATTTTTTTTTATGCTATTCCTTCCTAGGGTATCTTTTTTGTAAAGGTGTATACATTGGACATATTTCTCATGTTTCTTTCAAATTGTTTTTCTAACAAAGAAGTATTTCAGCCAAAAATTATGAGGACTGTGCAAATGCTACAAAAATAAGTTTTTTTTTCTTGCAATGACCCCAAAGTTTGTCTACACCTTTGTTCGTAGTATGTATCAAACTCCATCTATGTGTACAAAGCAAATGAGAGAAAATGTATTTCTTTTAAGAGATTTTGTATACTTTGAAATTTTTTAAAAGATAGCAAGAGCACATGAAATGGAAGTCATCAATGTCAATTGATAGTGCAAGTATTATACAAAAGTAATTGAACCTAAAATGTACTGAAATTGTGACATTTAATGTATGAAAAAACTTCTAATTTGTCTTACAGAAGAATGTAAAGTTCTAGAGATGCAACTCTTGTATGATATGCAAGGGTCAATGGCATTAGAACGGATTACAAGACAACTTCTATAGAAAAGTATATGAAATTAGATTGATCAAGAAGGTACATGAGGACCAATTAGAAAAAGATGAAATGTAGAAAAAATTGACTTATATATTTAAAATAAAATAAAATAAAAAATAAAAAATAAAAAATATATATATATGAAGAATAAAAAGATGTATGTGGAGTTTTTAAAAATCCATAGAAGGAGATCCCTCCAATTGAAATTAACATTTGTTTGCAATGTTCTATTTCTTTTTTAAATTACCGAGAACACCAAATAGTTGGGTAGATTTTGGTATGATGCATGCATTAAAAAAATTCATGTAATAAGTTTTTTAATACTACTATTGTCTTTGAAGAATATACATGTCATGTATATGAATACGATTTTGGATTTTTTGTTGGAAGGGCTACGAGCAATTTTTACATTATAGCAAATTACATTCATTGAGATTGAAGAAAAATGCATTATAAGTAATTATAATGAATGGTATATAATATGAGAGTTGCTTATCTAGGTGTGAAATGGATTGTATAGTCCCCTTGTGGTATGAAATGGATATTGATTATGCTCAAACACACTTAATATTCAACTTGATTTGTGGATAGTTTTTCTAAAGAAAAAATGACACAGTCGCTTTTTCAAAACAAAGTTCTTTATTCAATCAATGACCAACACTAGAAGTGACGACAATGGAAGCCCTTCTTGTAGATGCAGTGCAATAAAATCCCCCCATTGAATAGAAATAAAAACAAATGCTATGAATTATTTTTTTGCACTTTATAATTAAAAATATAGTGGAATCTTTCATCTTTGTAAATGGATGTCTTTTGTGGAAGGTGGGGGTTGACTTTTTGTTTGGATGAGCATCACATTTTCTTACAAAAATTACTTCTATGATACATTTATGAACTATCAATATTGTAGTATTGTATTAGGGATAGAGGAATTATTGTAAACAATTTGAATACAATGAAAATAAGAGTTCATTTATTCCTATAAGTTGTTGATGTATATGAACATAATTTGAAAAGTCCGCACATGCTTTGAAGCTTCCAATACGACATATACACATGAATCGTAAGATCGGAAGTGAAGCGTAGTACATTGTACTTGGCATATGAAATTCTAAAGGATTTAGACATATTTCCAATAATTATGTTTATGTACACACATGCTTATAGAAGAGATGCCAACAGATTTTGTACTTCATGAAATCCTAACTAAAAAATAGTGAATAGTAGCTTCATCATCCATTCATGAAAGGGTTTTTTGGAAGACTCCCAAGTAGCTACCCTTCTCCTATGATTTTCAGATTGGGTTAACATTTTACATGGATGTCCAATAACTCCTGGAAATTTACTTGTAGTGAAATTGATTGACTTTGCCAACATGGCATTGTCATATTGTTTTGCATATCACAAAAAATATGACAACATTTTTTTGGATGTCTTGCAAAACATACTTGTTTTTTGTATAATGCCCATGTTTTTTCATGGACATGTACACGTTTTTTGCAATGTCCATCGGAATTTGCCACCCATTGGTTCAAACTTTGTGACGCCGTCTTGTCCGCAAAGACATGCCGTGTTTTTTGTTGCCATCACAAAAAACGTGGGTTTCTTATAGTGTCTGATCGCAGACGAGTTTGAGGGGGCTCCATTGGCATGGTCTCCCTTGCTGGATGTCTAGACCCCAACTCGCGCAAACAAGAGGCGCAGGGTTGGAGGGCCAAAGCCTCATGTTGGCCCCTCTATTTTGACAAGTTTTCAGTGGCTTCTACTACCAGTAAATCACTTCAGGCTAGGTCCCCTGAAAAACAATTTTATTTTGGCCCTCTAAGTCTCTGCCTCCATGGGCCAAGTAGTTGCTGAAGGCTACCTGACTTTCAACTTGGAGGTCCAAACTTCTCCAGTGCTTGGAGGTCTAGGCACCCAATGGAAACCGACCCTAAAGAAGGGGGCGAATTCACCCAAAGCCATTGGAGGGATAGAACAAAAAACTTAGCCAGCAAAAAATAATAGGGGTAAATTTTATTAGGCTTGGTTTACACTAGACCTCGATCTGAGTAGAAGGTTAGGGTGAAGTGTCCCCCTTGCTTCTCTCTAAAGGAAATCGCTGAAATTTTTTATTTTCTACCCATGATAAAATTTGCAAATTTTGAATTCATATTTGCAATCATATGCCCCAATTTAGCTGGGGGGAAGTGCAATAGATAATCTAATAAAGTACAAAATAAAGAGTATTTTTTTTTCATGTCCCCTAGAATGACTTTGGAGGGATGAATTGGAAGGCCGGCCCAATTTGCCCACAATCCGGTTCCAATTCAACACTCTGGACCTACTAAATGTAAAGTGGCAGTGCCCAATTCACGGGCCCTATTTCCAATTCATTTGCTCTTGGACTCTTTTAATGCTCAAGTAAAAAATATAAAACACTCATATTTTCTTTTCTCTTTTTATTTTTTTTATTTGGAAAGTAACAAAGAGATTACTTTTCTTTTTTTAACCGTTTTTCTCTTTTCTTTTTCTATTTCAAAAATAGAAGAGAGAGTTCTTAAAACTTTTTTTTTCCTTCCTATTTTTTGTATTTTGAAAAAAAGGACTTTTATTATTATTTTTTAATCTTTTCATTTTTCTTCCTATTTTCTGTATTTTGAAAAAAAGGATTTTTTTTACTTATTTTAAACCTTTTCCTTTCTCTTCCTATTTCTTGGTATTTGTTTAATCAAAACACATTGAGTCTCTTTTCTAATTGTCCTATCTTTGCAACATAATGACTATTCATAGGGAAACAATGATTACTCATAGAAATCAATTGAGGGTAAACAAAGAAATTTTCTAATTTTTGTGTGAAATTTTAAAGCCACATATAAAAGAACCCCTTGATGACTTAAAAGTGTTCACGTTGAAACTAGAGTTGTAGCTCCTTAATAGTTGTCATTTATTTTCATAACAATTTCAAGAAATTCAAGCAATAAATAATTTTAGTCTTGTCACTACTAATTACATGACTAAATACAAAAATTCAAGAAAACATCTATTTTTAATCTATATTTTAAGTCTATATTTTTAATTCTATTTGAAAGAAAAGTATGGTACTTTTTTATTGCTAGAACTGGAATGAATTCAGTGATAAATGTAAATCAAGTTTTACCATATAGATTATTTCTAGTATTGCACCATAATCTTTCAACATTAACAATTTCCACTCAAAGAATGATGTGAATCTATGACATGACACTTGAATATTTGCATCACAAGCATATTAAGTTAAAGATTTCCAATCACAGATGTGAGTCTGTTGACATACAAGCAACATCTCACACAATGTACTAATGTTCCAAAAATTGACCAACGCAAATGGGAGGAAGAGAAAACATCAAGAGGACAATTTATTCCAACCATTTAAGCAATTCAATCTATTTGTGATATGGGGAAGGTTGAGGAAAATTTTTTGCCATGAGGGGAAAAAGATTTAAGAAGGATTTCAATTTTTTTGACATTCCCCCCCCTCAAAAACAAAATTATCATGAATTTTTTTCATGAAGATTTTTTTTGGCCCATTCTCAATTTGTAGGCAAACCAATTTCCAACCATAAGTTATTTACAAAACCATTGTAGGTGATCACCGTGGCTTCCAATGTACATGTTGTGATCATTTTATGCTTTCAATGTACACCTCTCGGACATTTTTTGTTGCTCCTATTGGCCATGTTGTACATGAGTTGGCACCTAGAATACAACTGATCATAAATGGAAGAGCCTAAGTTGTGAGAATGGGTTGATGGTTGAAAATGGATCAATTCCTTTATCAGTGCTTCAAAAATGTAGCAATGCACATAGAAGGGAGTTTTTTAGTTAGATAGAAGCTCCTATATCTATCGACTTAATTAAGCCCACAATATATAGATATACATTTGCAAGTTCTTTAATTAATTCTTTCATTTTAGTCTTAGTCAATTAGTCCAATAATTATTTAACTAGCCAAATTACTACACATGCATGGATGCAAAATCACAATTATGTATGGTCAATTTGTCTTAGTATGGAGAACATGCAAAGGTGAAAATTCATTCATGTTAATTATGTTTCAGTTGATTAGTCCATTAGCTTTTCCCAAGCTCCAATAGCAAGACAATTAATCCACTAACCATTTACATTCACATATCTTAACTAGGCTTTGTGTTTGTCAATTAGTCATGCTATTCTAAGAGTATAACTCTTTCTATCTAAATGTCACAAGTACACTAAAGATGATATTTAGTGTTGAGTGACATTTAGTGTTTTTACCCCCCTACTAGCTACAACACTAAATCTGAACTTGTCCACAATTAGTGTTAGACTTGAATGTGCCGGCTGCAAACTTCAGAGCCTTGTAACTTTTGCAAAAATTCTTCAAATAAGGAAAATGAGGTGTTTTTCGGCATCTAAATTTTTGTAGATGCCGAAAAACACCTCATTTTCCTTATTTGAAGAATTTTTGCAAAAGTTACAAGGCTCTGAAGTTTGCAGCCGCCTAGCCCTAATCGGTCCGATTCTGTCGGTGAACAGTGATATTCCGTCTGATATGACAACTCTGGTTTACATTTAGTGTTTGAATTGACATTTAATGTTACTTACTTTCATAGGGTAATTGGCTTTTAGTGTATGCCTTCGTATTTAGTGTACAAGACACTAAATATCATCTTTAGTGTAGTCAATTTATCCAAACTTCCACACATGATGAGAACATTAGATGCATAAAGATCCTATCTAAAGATATGCTCTTGCTCCAATTCTTGCATCTACACTTACATCCACAAATCACTGGCAAATTGTCTTACAACCATCAAGAAATAACTACTTCTTGATTTAGTAACTTCCACACACCAACCAATTGTCATCACATACATTACATGTTATATCAGGTCTCCAAGAGATCGTTTGAGGGTTGCTCCCTTTTACTGTTCCCTTGGCAGTAATGGACGGCCAACTGTCCCCAAAACATAAATTTAAAACAAAAACAAAAACAAAATTAAAATTAAAATTCTTCAAATGTAAAAAAAAATTGAATTTTTTTTTCTTCAGAAATGTGCTAATAGCCTCTCAGCCACGTAGGACCGCTGAGGTGTTAGGCTAGCAGGCACGTTCCCTGCGTTCTCACAGCAGTAGAACCCGCGGTCTCCCGGAGGCCTCAAAAACCATCTAATGATATAACTTCCAATTAACCTCAAAGAGCATACATGACTATTTGACTTTTTAAATTTCAATTACCTACAACAAATAATTTTTCTTTTATTTCTTCACAGACAATTTGACTACAACAACATACAACCACACCCACACAGACCATTAAACATGTAATTGAACATTAATATTTAAACTCTAATCACTCAAACCATCTTTCAAGCATCAATTAGATCAAGATATGTTAATATCTGCTTAATATCTTGCAAAAGGCTAATAGAGTAATAGACTAATAACTTTGCCAATCCCTGGCTGCTTCATCGTAATTTTAATTAGAGATTATTCAACTTCCAAGTTTAGTTTTCACTCATCATGAAACACAAAATTATTAGTGCTATCACAGCATTGACTAATTGACATCAAGATTTATCAAGCATAATCAGTTTTATATAAATTGGTTAATAGACTTAACCCCTAAACGTCCAAATAAAGGGTTTTTTTGGCAACATAGCAATTTTGGGCAACTCACTATAGACTTATTTTATTTTCTTTGAAAATTTCACACAATGTGTGCCCAAGGAGTAGCCTTAAAGCCCAACAATTTCATAACTTTTGAACTACATGGTTCAAAAGTTATTGCATGATATGTAATTTTTGGTGTTCGGTAGGCAGCCCGGGTAGAAAAAAAAACTTCTTTGAAAATCACTTCTTAGAAAAATAAAAATTTTAAATTGATTCTCTAGATTTTTTTATATATGTGGTAAGCTTTGAATCATTCCATTTTGATTAATGAAATGAAAGTTATGAGGAATTTTAGCTTGGGTTAGTTTGTGGGTAGGAATCTCTACTCTAAAATAAACTTTGAAGTCCTTTATTTAATTCAATTTTCAATATTTTTGGAAAAAAATAAAAACATTAGGTGTAAATTTTTTATTACAACATTACAACTATAGAGATTGGTATTTTTCAATTCTATAAATAAATTATCCACAAATTAGTATTTTTAATCATTCTCTATTTCTTTTACTTACTATTTTTTTCCTATATGTTGTACAACTCCAAATGATCTAAACTTTTTCAAGCATGTAGCCAACTTGACTTGAGGAATGAATCCAAAGGGTAACCACCATTTTGGACATTTTTTCATACAAATGTAACCTTGTGAAGTGCAACTGCCCGTATATTCACAGGCCAAAAAAAGGATTTTTGTCGCTTCAAACATTAATATCTTGCAATCTACATTGTGAAAAATTCAATAATTTTTTCCACATCTTTTCAAACTATTTTACTACAAGATCCTATTATTCCTATGGTTACATGTGTCTAGAAATGCCTTTCACCTAAAAGTTGGTGTTTGTAAATGTAAGGGTAATTTTGGAGCAGCTTTGGTGAAAACATAGTCTCTCACATTTAGGGGTTAACTAAATAGTTCATACGGCCAATCACTGGCACTTAAGAATTAACACTTGACTATTAACCCCTAAACATCTGGATTCATCTCCAAAATTGACGATTTGAGAAAAAACATTACAAACTATAATTTGGAAGAATACTTTGGAATTGGTATACAAATGAAAGTTGTAGATTTTGATTTTTAAATTCTATCCATACGGTTAGATCTACTAATGCTATCACCAATCTTTTTCTATAAATTTTGAAAAGAAAATTTCAGAATTCCTTCTAAATTCAATTACAAGTAAAATATTATCATTTTTTGAGTAAAACTTGTTGGAATGGATTTGAAATAAGGTTCTCTTCATATGGTGATTTTTTGAAATTTTTGTGAGCTTTACATCTTTGACCTCATTTTTGCACATCTAGTTTTGAACTAAAGTCAATGCAAATTGACCACTTGACATACTTCCACATTTATAATTTTAGAAATGTATATATTCTAATAACACCAAATCCAACCGATGGATAGGACAACAACTTGATAAAGTATCACCAAAAATTAGGATGACTTTCATCCAAGCAGGAATGAGACAGAAACAAGGATCTGAATCTGTTCATCGTCCAGAAAATGGACGTCGGAGTGCTCCAGGGTTAAACTTGACTACAAAAATAAATCAAGTTATATAATCAAGAAAACAAACACTTTGACAAATAGACAATTAAGAGGTTCCTAACATGTATTAGTCTTCTTACTTCTCCCCACCACAATAAGTACTTACAATTTCCCTGGGAGGTTCGTTCATTTCACATCAACTCTATCTATGGATGCAAAGATTGACAAAGTGATGGGAAGCCAACATTATGGCAGTGCAATTTAGAGGATTGACCGTGCAAAATTTAAAATATGTGGCACCATTCCAGACGCTTGTCTACATACCACTCCTAGCTTCGGAGCTTGGTGTACTTGGATGTCACAATTTTGGCGTTCTGAAAAAAACGCCAATTAACGAATATGACCATCTCATCATGAGCTTGTGTTCCCTCTCTTGTGTTCAAGCAATTTCGGCCTAACCGTCGTCTCTGTGGATACCGACTCATGCAGTTATTCCCAATTCAGAAGTTCCAAGGTATGTATAGCCGATAAAATTCCACTTCATTACAGCTTGAAATGCAAATAGCCAGGACTTCACACACGCTGATGATGCAAAAGTTTTGGTTGTAATTTGGATGCTACAAACCGTGAAACCCAATAAGTCATTTTACAACTGGGTGACAAATCATGAGAGGTGTCCATCTACACTTCTAGCACAATCAATGCAACTGTACAGAACTCTTTTTTGAGAAGGAAGCACTCCATATACAGTGTCACAAAAAAAAAAAAAAAAAAAAAAAAAGAAAAAAGAAAAAAAGGATCCTAACGTGTGACTAGGCAAAATTGAGTCCTACGAGCGAAATTCTGTACCGCACGTGGACTGACTGGATGCCTAAAATGTGTACACTCACCGGTGCTCAACATGTGGGCGTCTTTTCGCCAGCCCTTTCAACACATGTAGCAATAAATCTGTAACAAGCTGCTGTATGCAATCACTAGTCAGCTCAATGAATCTCATTGTCATAGGATACAGTAGGGGTTGTCACAGTGCAAGCTTTTGGTTCAATTCTGTTCCAAGATTTGAAAACCCTAAACCTACACAGTGGCAAGTAAATTGGGGGGACACCCTTGCTACTGAGCACTGGGACGGTTTCGGAACCAACCTCTCTTGTTTAATGGCACCTTGCTCTTGGTATCAGGAGCAGATTTGCTGGGCAGTCTTGTTGAATATTCAGGCTCTGATTTGCGGCTTGCTGTTGTTGTTGTTGTTGTTGTTGGCTTTGGTGGCTCCACAGGGGCAATTATGGACGTTGGCCTGCTCATTGACTTGGCTTGCTCTACGGCTGGACCACTCGGACCCGTTTGTTCTACTGCAACAAAGATTCCCATTTCTCAAGTTATTTTCACATATCAATCCGGTACAATTAGAGAGCAACGAGAGAAATATTAGAACTGTTCTACAGGTTTGAGTGCAACTGTGAAAATGGATAGTCTTGAGTCAAGGAGAAATGAACTGAAATGCTTTGTTTATGACGACTCAATGAATGGCATTTGGATATCACTTGGTCTAACCAACAAATCCTCTGCTGAATTCAACTGAAAGATAAACGAAAGGATCTGTCTTACCTCCAAGAGCATTAGAATCTCCATATATCTCTTTGATAAATGGGGTAACGTAATCCTCGTCTCGGATGTTCACCACTGCAATCACATTGTTAATCTCCAATTAGAAAGACTATTCATTGCCAGGCTCATAACCCCGCCGCCGCCCACCTTATATTTTCAAACGATTTCAAACCATAGACATACGTTTTGAAAGTTACGCCATCAATTATTAGTTTTCAAAGTAGACTTTATAATTTTACCTTGGGCAATTACGGGTTAATATGACCTTTTCTAAAATGGTATTCTAGAGACCTTTGCATATTATACGTCTATCATTGATCGTAAGAAACACCTTGTCACACATTGAAACTATGTCAAATAGCCGTTACTTTGAGACCCCAGACACAACCAGATTAAAGTCAGGGTTTAAAGGACACTAATCAGCTGAGAAACATACAATGTTTGTAAAAGCCGTTTCTTCCTAATGACCCAGCTCCCACCAGCAGAATAGTGGCCTGCTGCTTGTCCCTTGATGACCCAGTTGACAGATTCTTTGTATCTACGAGAATTCCTGCAAGCTGTCCTCATCATGTTTATTAAAATGGAAGATTTCGCTGAATTGCCATAAGATTAGATGCCGAACTGAAAACCTCGGATCTAAACTAGTCCTAGTATTTAGAGCTCTAAGCAGTTGCACGTCACAATTTTGGCACTCTAAATCATTCCATTTCAACATGTGTGACCAGAGATATCTATCACCAGTCAAATTTGCATTCACCATCATAAATGGAAAAAATTCAAGCTATCGGCACTCTTTAAGACACTGATATGGAAGCACAAAACTACACCAGTCCTTGTGTTTTAGAGTTTGGACAAATGAATGTCACAATCTTGCCGCTTCTAAACACACCATGTTTAGGAAGATGAACATGTTCCAGAAATAAAACCAGTTGAATAGTTCCTGATCATGCTCCCGTGACTGCACGAAATGCTTAGAAAGCAAGGATAGAAAGAGGACTGGAGGGCAGGGGCATACCAACAGTGTCTTCATGTAGCGTGCTTGGAGGAGCTTCGGAGCTTCCTGTCGAAACTTCTCCGAAACGATGGTGCAGCTCGATGCTACCTGCATTCCGCAAGGTTTAGGGCTTAGGGTTTAGGGTTTAAGGGCGTAGTTAACTTCCTTCAGCAAGAGGCTACCACATCCAGTTTTCTATCAACGAGCCTGTACGGTGTTGGTACTTGGCAGTTTTTTTCAAGAAGAGTCAATTGGCTAACACGTGATGGATTTGGAATAGAAACAGTATTACCTCGTCTTTCGTTTGCAAAATGTCTTGGCCAGAGACAGCCCGTTTCACACGCCCGGCGATGACCGTCTCAGCAGCCATTGAAACCTGCACAGTGGTTGCCATTCATGAGCTCCACGAGCTCCAAAAATATTTGCTGGTTATTTAACAGTTAGGCGGTGCACTCATAGAATGACGAGGCCTGTCACCGAGGTAGTCAGCCAAAAATTATCTCTAAGGTGCATTCTTCGTTTCCATAACTTTAAGAGTCATTCCTCAGACTCTTTTTGTCAATTCATGGCGAGTCTAATTTCATGCAGTAAAGCTTCAAACTACAGCACAGGTTCAAAAGCAAGCATGGATGAAATTGGTTACCTCGTCAAGGAAGAGCACGGCGCTGGCGTCAATGCCGCAGACATGAAACAGCCACGCCGCGTCACGATGCTCCCACATCTCCTTCTGGCACATGTTCATGACCGGAATGGGGTGCCACTTCGCGGACGTGGACGCCATGGTATTCTCCAGCAGCCACGCCGTGCACAGCGTGGAGATCATGGAGCTCAAGCCTTGCCCCGCTTCCGACAAGATCATGTGAAAACATTTGGAACTCTCGCCACTGCTGAACGATTCCAGGAACCGCTTCTTCTGCAGCGCCAGGAACTTGTTCAAATGCTCGATCTCCCGGCACTTGAAGAAGAATTTCATGAGCGTGTTGTCTGTGGGGGGCGACCGATCACGCCCGGCCACTATTTGCTCGAACGAAATCCCCACCTGCAGCAGCCGCGGCGACGAAGGAGCTGGCAAAATACTCAAATCACTGCCTGATTTCGAACTCTCATGGTCATCAGACACCATGGATCGAACTCTCCGGGAACCAGATGCAGGAGTTGCGGTGCCCGAGGGGGATTGCGCTGGTAGTGCATTCTTCGCTGCAGGACGTTTCACTAGTGTCGTAATATTGACATCTTCGCGCAACAACCGCTCACTGCGAGCCTGAGGTGATGGTTGCGAGGTGGAATCGAAGCTCTGAAATCCTGGGGCGCCAGCGCTTCGTGAAGCACTCTGCATTTCGACCGACCCCGGTGATGGTGCGAAGACGCCAGGACTGGATGGGGAGCTTTGGATTCCTGAACACGGAGGCGATGGCGCAGAGAGTCTTGGACCGGTGGCAATTCTCGACAGAGTTTCGCCAGGTTGCGACCGCTGGGAGATGTTTCCCTTTGGACTGGGATGTATCGGGCTCGAGGGCGGACCGGCGTGCCGGTTGAATCCCTTGAAATTCGTCCGCTGGGAGTTGTTTCCCATGGGACTGATCGGTGGCGTCGTGTTCGCGGGTTCGGACCTTGGTGTTGAGCCTTTCCGAGAGTTTTCGAAGAGTTGGTTGTTTGGTTCGTCCTTGCTGCCTGGCGTGGCGAGAATGAGCGCTGCGGTTTGGAGAAAAGTGCCCGTGGTGGAGGGCGTGGTCGCCGGGAGCGCGGCAGCGGCTTGTTTCGTTTGGCCATGGCGAGGGGTAGTTCGGCGCGACTTGGTGCTCGTGTCAGAGCCTGAGTCAGAGCCTTGATGGTCAGGCGCGACACGTGAGTTTACGAGACGGGGTTTTCTCGGTGATTTGTCTGGTGGCGCGAGTGATTCGGTGGTGGTCATCGAGGCAGGACGTCTACGGCGCTGAAAATCCGTCGTGTCGCTGGTGCGACGGGGTTTCCTCGGGGAGGGCGAGTGGTCTGGTGGCGCTGATGCTAACTCGCTGGGGGTGGTGAACGAGGTGGGACGTCGCCGGCGCTGAAACTCGGTCGCATCGCTCGTGAGTGGCCGTGGAGGCGTGAGCAGTCCCTGCGCGTCGCGCTTGGGGAGCTTCTGCTTCGGAGAGAACAAATCCTCTGTCGCATTGCTGAGCTTGCCCGCGTCCCAGGTAGAGTTTCGGCGGTGCTTTCCCATGAGCTTCGAGACGCCGGCCTTCTCGGAGTTGAACCTCGCCGACGCCATCAACATAATCTTGTCGACAGGTTCCGTGGAGCTTGCGTCGGTAGGGTACCCGTGAAAGGTCGAGCCGCGCACCCCCGCTGGGTAAACGTCACTTTCGTGGTTGGTCGCGTTTCGCCCCTGCAACATCTGGTGCACTCGCTGAAACCACAGCTTCGACTTCACGGTCTCCGACTTCGCGTGTGTCTTGTGCTTGTGGCTATGGGCTTTCGAACTGACGTCGGAGTACGTGGTGCTCACACTCGACACTGACGATCGCGGGCTCTCGGTGGGATCCACTTTCGCAACCGCATTATCGGTGTCCACATTCTCGCGTTCAGGTTCAATCTTAGCTCCTGCTTCAGCTGCCATTAGAGATTCAGCTTTGGATTCAGTTGGCTCCGAGATGATATCTTTCACGCCACCATTCTTCGATCTGGAACTCACCTTGGCGCTGCTCTTCTTCCCCAGCTTGGATGCACCCCAATGCAGCATGCGCCGTAGCACCCCCGAGGGCTTCACATCCACCTTCGCCGCCTCCAGCTCGGGTTTGAGCGGCTCCGAATGCGAAATCAATGGCTCCGAGTGCGAGATCAAAGGCATTCCTTCCACGGGCGCGAAGCTTGACTCGCTCCTGCTGGAGGCGCTTCGCATGTTCTCCCGCATGTTGCTGCCATTACCCAAAAGGATGGACGTCGCTTGCAGCTTCAGCAGCGCGGGACTGGGCGCGTTCTTGGATCGCCCACTTCCTTCAGACGAAGACTTCTGGAACTCGGGAGGATCCTGAGCTGACTTCTCGGATGGCAATGGCAATGTGCTTCCTGTCCTCACGCGCAAGTGCGCCGGCGCGGGCGCAGGCTTACCCTCGAAGCTCAATTCCAACTTGGGCAATTCGTCCTGCGACCGCGGCGGCGATTCCAGCGATTCCAATGTAGGCAACGAGTCGTAGAAAGTCTCGGACTGCGATTGCTGCGAAGCGCCGCTAGACTCCGATCTGAGCGCTTCACGACTGGGTGTCCCAGACTCTTTGCTGTTCCATTCCAGACGTTTGGAAGGGGTTCGCAATCGCGGCGACGGCGGCTCCCAAACGGCTTCATTGCGAAGATTCTCAAATGAAGCACGGATACTGCGAACGCTGCGAGCGCTTTGGGGACTCTCGCTGACGGCGGGAGGACTTGACCTAGGCGTGTTCGTTTTCACCTTGAGCTCCGACATGAAAAGATCTGGTTGCAGAAACGTCGATGAATCCCACCGTGACTTCTTAACCATGTGCTTCTCGATGGTGGGCGCACCATCGACGAGATTCTCGACGTCCACATTGAGTTTCGCAGGTTTGTGTTTCGCGACGCGCTCGGGCTTCATTGTCGATGAAGAAGACGACGAAGACGGCGACGATGACGACCTTGAGGCGCCCTTGCGGGGCGTCGCTCCCTGTCGCTGCGCACTGGATTGCCGACCGCCCTGCATGGCGCCCATCGCTGCATCACTCCATGGGAGTGCCGCCAAGTGCGCTCTTCCGCATTCCGTAATAATGTCAATTCAGCTTGCAACTCCGGTGCAACTCTTCCATTGCGAACAAAACCTCCCCCAAACCCCCTGAAACGAACCACAAGCCCAAATGGAAACAAGTGCATCACCCGCTACCCAACTCTAACCATTCGACCATTTCAATGCATGCAATCATCTTGACGTGCACATGAATCTCTGATTCATGACGCCTTGGAATTCTCCGCCGTGTCGCAATAGCAGAAACCAACCTGTCAAAGAACACTATCTCACAAACAGAACCTCCATAGCCAAAGAGTCAGCTTGACATCGCATTGTTCGCAACTCCTCATAAACCCTCCATATCACATACGCTTGCACCCAATAAAACTCCCAAAACTCTCATCATTCTACCCCCCAAGTCCCCAACCCATAACACTGTATCAATGGCACAATGCACATGCACCACGGCCAGCCTCTTGTGCCCAACCATCAAAAAAACTAAACTTTCACGGAACCAGAGCTACTACACAGGTACGATTCCGCACCGACCATTTCCTGCAGTACATTCCCAAAGCGTGATCTGATTCGGTTGCATCATCACCAAGAACGCTAGCAGATGGATAGCAATTAAAAAAGGGGGATAAAAAAAGGATAAAAAGAAAAAAGAGACCAGAGAGGGGGGATTTAGCAGATGCTGATGAGGATGACAGAGAGACGGCTACTATTGTACTGTTACAGAGGCCGAGAGAGAGAGTCGGAAGTCGGAAACCATACACACTACTGACGTTTGTCCGAAGTAGCAGACAAGGCGAGTCAGCGTGCACCTTCCCATTCCAAAAGGAAGAACTGAAAGCTTAAAAATAAACCTCCATCAACGACGACCCTTCCGAATTGGCACTCCAAGAGGACCTTTAATTTTAGCATCATTCAGCGCCATAGCCAGAAACTGGTCAAAAATTAATCACACATAAATTATGCAGTAGCGAAAGATGAATGATTCCGTCTCCCGAAGAACTGAAGTTCGCTATTGGTTGTCGAATCTGTGCCCTCAACAGTACTACCTGACTGTTGTACCGGGAGTAGTAATAAGAATGGTAGCCAATGATCATGAGATAAAATCCTGGAAGAACAGTGCAAAATGTGGAGCAAAATGTTGAAGGAGTGGCGGGATCTCATGGGAGACTAATTCAAGACTGGATCTTGTGTGAAGATCGGCAATCCCGCCGGGGCACCGTCACTGGAATGGCGCAACGACTGGTTGTGTGAAAATTGAGGACTGACGGGGAAACGGAGATGATTTTGTTGGAGGGGTCTAATTTGGGGCGTGGGCTGTCGTTATGCTGGAGAGCTAGAGGGGCGATCAATGCAGTCTTTGGGGTCCAATTGGGGGAGGGGACGGGACCGAGGGCTCTAGTTGTTCCCTCCTTTTTCTCTCTCTCATAACTCTGGTGCGGCTGTTCAAGGCTTTTCCCTCCTTTTGTTGTTACTTTTTCAGGAATCTTCCCTCCTCGGAAAGAAAGCATCTTGGGTCCAGGCCTCTTCCTTAACCCATTAAGAGCATCGCCACCAGTACTGTTTAACGTTCTCGGCAACGGTACTCCATCTTTGGCGTGCCTTTTTAACGGTGAACGGCTCCACACCAACAACACGTTACGGTATAAATTTTGGCGTCCATCACGTCACATTCACATTTCCACGGCAAGGGAGGGCCTTTGTAGAGGGTAGTATTACAACTCACGGTATTTTAGATTCTTAGTCAACGTAGACTATTCCCTCAATGGATGTCAACGTGGAAGCAATGGAGGGAGGAAGGGGGCGGGGGGCGTGCAAAGAAAGGAAAGAACTTTTGTGAGGCAGAGGAGAAGCAACTTTGTTTTTCTTTTTTACACATTTCACAGAATCCGAAGCAAGGGACTGGACAGAAGAGTGGGAATTTTTGGAGACACATCATAGAGCACTACAATTCAAACAAGACTTTTTCCCATGTGTACTCTCAAGAATGTGCGGACGCTTTGAAACCAAAACTTTTCAATGCACACATCACACTCTTGAGGAACAAGACTTTTTTCCATGTGTACTCTCAAAAATGTGTGGACGCTTTGAAACCAAAACTTTTCAATGCACACATCACACTCTTGAGGGATGGGAAAAATAATAAAAGACTTTTTATATAAAAACATAACATTATATAAGATTTCATTCAAACTTAAAATTAGAAGTTCTATAAATATTAACAAGTATATGTATATGTTAGGTAATGTAAGTGATAAACCTTCTATTTTTAATCCATTAGTATATGTTCATATGGGGTACAGGATAAAAAGTGTTATTTTTAATCCATTACTATGTGTTCATGTGGGGTACAAGATAAAAAGTTCTATTTTTAATCCATTAGTATGTGTTCAAACTTAAAATTATAAGTTCTACAAATATTAACAAGTACATGTATGTGTTATACATACCTTTAATGTAAAAGATAAACCTTCTATTTTTAATCCATTAGTATATGTTCATATGGGGTACAAGATAAAAAGTTTTATTTTTAATCCATTACTATGTGTTCATATGGGGTACAAGATAAAAAGTTTTATTTTTAATCCATAGATCCATTGCAATGTTCAACAAAAAACTCAATCTTAAATTTTTAGCTCCAAGAATAAGCCACAGTGTCCGATGCTTTGGTGGCACTTGAAAACTTATACTCAATCCAATTTTAGAGGGTTGTTGGTGGGGATCACTATGTGATCACGGCACAACCACATCTCACGGGACTCCAAAGCCCTCGCCACTTTTGGGTACAGTGCTCATTTGGCGTGCAACTGGTGGCGATGCTCTAAGGACTGGTTGAAGAACGCATTTAAAGTGTCTTCATACGCTCCTAACAAAACCAATTTCAAGAGAATGTGTGCAAAAATGAGTGAGTTGTGCTTGTTCAAACTTGAAATAGCCTGACCTTTCAAATTGGGATTTTCAATGAAAAATGCATATTTTTTTCAAAGGACAACTATTTATGTATGTGAAGGAATTAGTTGAAAGATTTTGGATCAATTTCTAGACGATTTAAGCAAATTTATGTCCAATTGTAGCAAACCCTAGTTTTGCACTAGTGTAAAGGCTATTTATGGCACATCAATCTTTGAAGAGTTATTACAAAGATGTGAACTGTTGGATCACTTTCATTTTTTGTGTGCTTTAAGAACCTATCCCATGGAATTTATCTATTCAATCCGATCTAAAATTACATTTATCAAGAGGGCACAAAATGGCACTTTTTTGGAATTGTATACAAAAACTACACCCGCCCCTCAAATCGACCACGGACGTTAATGGGTTAATGGGTTAAGGTAGTCTGCTCTTAAAGTGACCTATTAAGAGTTCATTTGCATTTGGGGGGGGAAGCTAAAACTCCTTTGAAAAATTTTCAGTAAATTTTTGTAGGAAGAAAAATGGAATTGGGATTGAACCCAAGTGGTTTCATGTTTTTCGGACCTTTGTGGAATTAGTTACGAATTTTTGAAGTTGAAATGTAGTGGTCACTAGCTGAAAGCGACGCCCTCTTGAAAATGTACACTATTGGTACATTGAAGAAAGCAAAATGTACCTATGTGTTAGTGGTCGCTTTTGGAGCACCCTACCTTGTACTTGGGGATAATCGAATTGTATAGGTTCGTCCTACCTTCGATTTCAAGGGATCCAATCATACTCTTTGCAAGGGCAAACTTCCATGCACCTAGAATCAATCAAACTTTGTATAAAAGATCCAAAAAAAATTGGAAAAGTATGTAGTTGTTGCAAGGGGAGAATTGAAATTGTTGGCCAATGAAAAATATGGAAGAGGCTCATGAAAAATAGAGGGAGGTGAGTTTTCAACTTCCAAAAAACTAATTTTAACATTGAACTAGTACTTTTGAATTGTTTTTAGTTTGTCAATAAGACCAAGCTACTCTTGAAATAAGGATTTTCTCTACTCACATAAAAAGTGAAAGCATTGTGAAACCTCATCAACAAGAATTCAACTCTAGAAAACTCATGAATTCATTTCTAATTTTGATAAAGCATAGAAATCACTCTAAGTGATTGTGGATGTTTTAAAGGGTTGGAGTGAAGATGTTCACAGGGCATTAGCAATAATATTGCAAAATTTCATTTCCTCAAGACATTGGGTCCCTACTTGGAGAGTGGATTAATTGTTTGCTCAACTCATATGATTGAATATTTCAACTTTCAATCAATTGCAAATTGTTTTTTAGTGTGCAAAAGCAAAAAGAATCTTGATCATTTATTACATTTACTCACTATTTGTCAATAATATCTAATATTATGTATAGTTTCCAAACCAAGTCCCCAAAAAATTTGGTATGTCTAAAGGTATGTGCAAACATCTAAAGGTAAGTCTTAAACATAAATTGTACAATTTTCATTCAAAATTTGTCAATGTTTAGGATATCAAAGTATGGGTGGTGGTGTTCATAGTTGCTCGCAAATTTTCCCCTTCATGCTATGGCTATACTAGCTAATGTAGTTGATTTAGAGGCAATGAAGAAGTAAAATGTATTTAAATTGTAGAATAGGAGACAAAAAATTGTATTCATAGTTACATATAGAGTTCGGGTATAAATAACTTTTCCATCATTTAAAAAACACATCTTAGAGACATTGCTCAAGGGGGTCATTTAGAGTATCCATTAGAAACCACATGCAAACAAAACTTTGGACCCCCTATATACTTTTTGAATTTTAAATTTAAAAAAAATAAAATATGAATAGATTTTCCTACTTTGAAAGTTTATGTTTTGAATTATTGATATTTTTATTTGTTAATAATAATTAGTTACAAATTTTTGAGTAAAAAGATACACTGTAGAACTGAAAAATAACTTTCACACCCCTATATTATATAAGAAAAAATTGTCTAAAAAATGAACTAAAAAATTCTAAAAATAACTCATTATTGAAAGCTCATTTTGACTTGAATATTGATTCAATGGTCATCTAAATGTGTCCTCTATAATTATTTGAGTTGAAAAACACGCCATTTTAGTTCATTTTCAACCTCTTCTAGAAATCATTTCATATTTTATTTGAGTTGGAAATTTTGGCAATAGAAAGCTATAGTCATTATTAAACAATGTTCAAAATTTTAGGTTGAAATTATAGTTGATTAGAAACCACTTGTTCGCACGTGGTTTGTTATAGTAGAACTAAGTGCACCCCCCAAGAGACATTGTTGTATAGAGGTTGAGATTGATAAGTTGAAAACGAAAAAAAATATGATTGTAAAAAGTCAGTGCAATTAACTTCAAAAAATATAAATTACCTTTTGTTTTAAAAAGCTTTCAATTCTAGAATGTCATTTGTACTAGTGTGGCCTAAGCTTTAAAATATGCTAGATAACTCAAAATAATATTGAATTTCTTTTGTCCTTTCTTCTCTTTGCAATTCATTTTTTAACCTATTGCAAAAAAAATCTAGATCATTTCAATGAAATGAAAAGAGGCAAGAGTGGCTTGTAAACTATTTTGTTTAAGAAAATGATTGCTTTGTCATCCATAAATTATCAAGGAAGGTCTTATGAACTAATTCTTCTTAAAAAAATTATTGTTTTCCACCACAAATTATAAGGTCTTAGAAAATGAGTCCAATTATTTGGTAAAATCATTGTACATTAAGAACAAGGACATGTAAGGTTCCACACCAAAGTCAATAGGATTGTAATTATAAGGTTTCATTAGCATTATGACATACTAGTCATGGCAATTTTAAATTCTTCAAACTAGCAATCAATCTTTCTAATGCCAATTGCACCAATCTTTAGCCTATCAATCCACATCTATCCTAATTGGAAAATTGTTCCAAAAATAAAAAATAAACTATAGCCTTATAAACCTTATTTTTGTCTCAATGATTAAGAACATTTTTTGGAAAGATTATTAAAGGTTTTAGTAAAAAATTTAACCAAATCAAAATTTTGTAATTTATTTTGAAAGTTTACGAAATTTGAAATTTGAAATCATAGGATATCTATACATCAAACTAAATTCCCTTAGAAGACATCTTTAAAGCAAGAGATGCTACAATTTTTTAAGTTGGCACAAAAAGGTCTTCAATTTTCATTGTTTGCTCTTGAACCCTTGTAAGAAATTTGAAATATATTATTGTTCAAATAAGAACATTCTTGGAATGCTAGAGAACAAAAAATGTCTTATTGACTTGTGCTACCTTATGAAAATATAAATTATGAGCCCAATTAAAACCTTTTGCTTTAACAAAAGAGAAAATGAATTCCAACGCATTTTGGAGTTGGTTTAAATTAATAGTTTGTTCATCTTGGATTGCATGCCATATTTTTAAGAATAAGTACGAGTGACACTAAGACTACATACAATGATTTCTAGACACAACCTTAAGAAGCCTACTCAACATGAATATAGTAAGTACACCCAAATGTGATACCTTTTCTTATTGAACACCTAAAAAATATACTTGAGTGAACACCTTCGTGATTTAAAATCACCACAAATTTTCAAGAGCAAACAATGAGTGGTGACTACTTTTATGAACAATGAATGAGGGTTGAGACATTTTGTGCTTTAGGGATGTTCATTCAAGGTGAGTCTAGCATTATGTAGATGATATCCTACGGTCTCAACTTTGAAAATTTGTAAAATATTACTTGAGTATCAAAAAATTATGAAACCACTTGAAGAGCATTTCTCAAAAATTTGCAAATAACATCATTGTTTTTTCTTTATCATTCTACCATTGAGATAGTGGAATAAAAAAAGTGTTGCTTTTTAGGTGCTCATACCTTTATTGGTATGTAAAAGGGGGAAGGTGAAATCTTGTTAAGTGGTCTTGGGCCTCGAGGGATCTAGAAACTAATAGTCAATGGAAGTTAGGTGTCATTAAATCGTTTCCTTACTTAATTGCAATTGGTTGACTATTGATTATCTAGATTTTGATTTTATAACTAAGCTATTACTAAGGAGCTTTTACTTTGAAAATCCATAGGACACGCCATGCATTGCAAATGTCTACTAAACTTAGAATAATAATAAGCAAGCAATTCACCATGGGCCACATTGAGGCCCTCTAGCCAAATACAAATATTTATCTTTCACTATAGTAGGTAATTTCTTTATCCCTACACCCTTTGTCAAAACTCTATCTATCTAATATCTCTCGATTGCTCAAAAATTAAGACCATCATTGAATGCAACAAGAAGAATAGTAACTTTGCTTGTATGACCATAATGAAGGAAGAGTTCGTTGGAGATAGTTTTACTATCTAAGCCATATGCAAAGAGACTCATCAATTGTTGACTCGTGGTGGTAAGATTCACAATTGGCATTGTTTTTGCATATATTCTAAACAACACGCATGATTTAGGGCACAGTCAAAAAATTGATAACTTCCTCCAAAATGCCTATGACAATTTATCCAAATTGTTGGTTGTCAAAAAGGTCGCTACAAATGTCAATCTCCCAAAATATGAGATGTCATAGTCATATTTTAAAAAATCAATTAATTTGTTTCAAATTTGTAATTATAAGATATTGGAAACCTAAAATAAATCATCTAAAAATACCATCATATCAATTTTACACAATGCAAGTGAGGAGCAATAATCAATCAAGTCATGGCATTCCTAAATGTGTTGGAATTTCATTCTTTAAAATTGATAGAATCAACATTAAAATTTGCTATAACAAATTTTCATTTGTTCCTCTATAGTTTCAAGATTCAAACTTCTCCATAATAATGATTTAATATGATTTTTTTAAAGTCGAGAAGTCTTTCTCACAAGAAATTGTGCTTGCTAGCAATGTAAACTTAATTTGCCACAATTTCATCATGTGAAGATATTGCCCAATGCATTCTACATTTCAACAATACTTTGCCCAAGCTAGGTGCTTTTTAAAATCAACACTCAAAACTTGAACCATATCCACAAATCCTCAAAGTTTTAATTTCAATTCATATTCATCCAAAATATCTTATTCATTTACACAAAAGCTTTTGACAAAAGTTTGTATACCATTTGAACATGATGGCTTAGTGTCAGTTGTGGATACATCTATTGAGAACCTTATATGAAACTTCTTCTGTCCCACTAAAAAACTCTATATCGGACATAGTATATGTACCACTAAAATGTTCCATTTATTGATTTGATTATTGAGTCAACAATGTGGAATTCAAATCAATTCCAAAAATTCCACATCACTTGCTCAAAAATCAAAATTAATAAATGGACCCTTCTTAGCGGTACGTACACTATTTTTGATTTGGAAGTTTTTAGAATTTAGAGAGATAGAGGGAGTATATACAATGACTACGTTTTCAAAGCATTCAAATAAATATATGAATATGGTTCTTATTATTAAACTACTTTAGTTTATGTTGGTCTTCTCAAACTCCAACACATTCTAGCATGTGTTTTTCAATCACTTGATTGAGTTAAAATAAAATATGTAAACACCTACTAGATTGAGTTTTAATTGACATTGTGTATAGAAAACTATCCCAAATAGTTTATGTCTTCAACTATAATTTTGTATACTTTTTTTTTATGTATTTTTGTATATGATGTGATCTTCTTTCCATGACCTTGTTGTCATAAGGAGACCTCAAAAAAATTTGGTAAGAAGAACATGTCTGTTTTTTATAGAGTCTACTTCCTAAAGGAAGCATTAAAGATGGAATTTGCCATCCGAGTCCATGAAGCTTAGATGGTTGATCCATCTCCAACAAACACTTCATTCATACCAATATTTCATACCAGAGTTAATTTTTTTCTTTGTCATTTTTTTCTTCTTCTTCATAAATATTGTTTATCTTTGGTTTTAAAAATATACCTAAAGTTGAAAAGATTAACCAAATAGTTATATTTCTACTTAAAACTTAAAATCACCCTCCAAATTCAATATTATTGGTCAAATCAATACATATAACACAACTAATTAATATATAACTACCGCATTGAATTTGTTTTGCATGAGGTCCTTAAATCTTTATAGAAAAAAATTACATAATTATGAAATTTACTTCACTTTCTACAATTTATAAAACAAAAAAGTGCATAGTTTTTAGATGCTTTGGTAAAATATTGCTACCATTGGAATGGTTGTGTTTCTTTGTTTCTATGTTAGAATTCTTAGTAATTTAGTTTATTCTATCATCTTATACATTATTTCACATATAAACTATGAAGGATGAAAATTAAGTATTCATTTTTTGAATTTTTTTATCACAAAAATTTAACACATAGAGCTTGTACTTGGAACTATTCATTGAATATTTGGAAATTTTCAAAATTCTAAGTTAAAGTGAAATTGATTTTAAGATTCATTAAGTCATTTTTAATACAAAAAAGTAGATATTTTAAAAGTAACATTAACATTTGATAGAGCTTCCATCCAAAATTTGGATGGAAAGATCTTGAAGCAATGATGTCTCTTTTCAAGATATAGGGAAGGATATCCAATCATTTGATGAAGAGTCCTAAGAGAAATATTTATGGGTTTTAACTTAAGGTAGTTGCATCTCAATGCAAACTAATTTTAGCCTCTAAAGTCTTTTGGTACCTTGTAGGATCAGATTATAAGACTTAAAAATTTTGCACTATAAATTAAAAGATTTTATGTTAAAGAATTGAGTTGTGAGTCTAGAAAAAAAATTCAAAAAACATACACTTGATTTTCATTCTTTTAAAAATTTGTTAAATAGAAGTAGGTACAAAATGGAAGGAAAAAAACAATCATTAATTGTTTTAAGATAGAATTGAAACCCATTATCGTTTTTGGATATCAAAGTCTGCAAAAATAAAATAATTCAATTCAATTCAATTTTTTGGAAATTACTTTGATAGGGAGTTTATTGGAAAATGGGCTATATGCAAATCTCATAATGGGCCAAATGGTCTACATAAAAATCTCAAAATAATAAATTTACTACTCTTTTAATGTTCCTAAAATAAGGGAACCAAATTCTTGAATTAAAAAAAAATTGGAAATTTTATTAATTCCAAAAATAATGGTTGAATCACCTTTCGCAACTTTAATTAATTATTTAACATAAGATGGCACCCCTAACAACCTGGTACAAAATTCCAACATTGAGATTGTTTTAGAAATAACAAATAAACCATTTTTCTCATAAAATTGTGAAAATTGACATCAAAATGAATCCAATATATTATTTTTTTCAAATACACTATTCTTTTCCTATATGTTGTACAATTCCAAATGATTTGAATTTTTTCACCAACTTGCCTTGAAGAATGAATCCAAATAAGCACCATTATTTTGGACATTTTTTCATGCAAATGTGATCTTGTAAAGTGCAACTGCCCTATTTTTTGCAAGGCCAAAAAAAAGATTTCCCTCAATTCAAATACTGGTACTAATATCTTGCAACCCACACAATGGAAATTTCTAAATTTTTTCACATCTTCTCAAACCAACAAACTACAAGATCCTACAATCAAATGTGTCCAAAAATGTTTTTTTTCTCAAATTTGGTACTTGTACTAAAAATGGCAGTTTTGAAGTATTTTTGGTGAAAACATAATCAAAGAACTTTAGGGGTTAACCTTATACTTTTTTGATGACCTCAATTTTTTTTTGACATGTGAAAAGAAGATTGAAAGACTTCAAATCACTTTCATGTCTAGTTTGAATTTGTATAGTTACAATTTTTAAAAAGGATGAAACTTATCAAAAGATTGGCATTTTGTTCAATTTAGAACAAATTCCAAGAAGCTCAAAAAGAACCTTGGGCATTTAGGGGTTAAAAAGCTTGGAATTGCTGTTCTAATGCAAAAATAAATCTTGAATCTGATCAATGTAAGTATATGCGAAAGCTAAAGGGACGACAATGGGTCATCCTACCTTACCAACCAAAACACTTCCGAACTCCATGTCATAGATAGGAATTATGTAGCCTTAACATGTAGTGTAACACTATGGTATTAGCAAAGGAAGGTGACAATACAGACTACATCCAGATATGCACCAGATATCCTGATATCGCATCCCACCTTTCTGGAAACACAGCTACTCATCCTTTTGCAATGAAATTTTTTCATTTGTGCCAAAAAAGAAAACACAAAACACAGCTACTCACTCATTTCAGACTCCTCTTCCGACTCATCCTCAGACGTGGATATGTCGTCAGAATCGGTTATGTCCTCACCATCTGACTGTGCCATTTTGGCCCCATTTGAATCTTTCTTCTGTTTCATTTTCTTCGCTGTATTACTCATCACCGCTTTACTCCTGGTCCTCTTCCGTTCCAACTGCTCAGATCTATCAAAAAGCACATCCTCCTTCGTTGCAACCTGCATATCTCCAGCTGCCATGAGGTATGCTTGGTCTGCATCAAATCCAGTTGAAGCCTTGTCGTAGGCCTTGGATGTATCTATGAAGAACAGAGATGTATCAGGATCTTGAGTCTCTTCCAAATCCTCCAGCCTCTCCATCTTCGGTTGTTGTATATATGACTTCTCCAACACAACATTGAAGTCAGCATTGCTAGCATTCAAAAGCCAATCCAGTAGGGCCTGTGGCTTTTCAAGAACATCTGTGCTGATCAACAGTCTCAAGGAGCTTCTATCGCCCAGCCATTCTCCTAGTGACTCTGGAGCACCCCGTCTGTGCAGACCTGCGAGTAAATCCGAAGCTCGAAGGTATTCGTTCCTGGACCGAAAGTCGGCAGCCAATTGGCGGGCAATAATTACTCTCTTCAGAAACAGAACACTCTCCTTTCCTGCAGTATCCCCTGCAGACAAAGCATCGCTTACATCGAAGATCTCGGAATTCGGCACCGTGATCACTGCCATCTCACTGATCACATTACGCAACAGAATCTCCTCCTTGTCTTCCAATATATCGCTAAGCTTTAAAGGCGAATCTAGAAGCATGTCCAAGATGATACCTGAGCTACCTAGAAACTTAGAATACAAAATCACGTCGTGCTTCAACTTTCTCTCGAGTTCCTCCTTGTTCGAAGAGGCTCGGCTCTGTAAAATTTCCACGACCAGTCTAAGCAAGGCCACTTCTGTCTCAACGATTTCCCCGAGGTGAAGGACAGACTCAATGGAGTTTAGAAATCCATCGACCTTCAACTGAGTTGAAAACGGAAATAGAGAGAAGAAGTCTGACTCTTCAGATAGCCAGATGTCCAGACCTAGATTGACAGAAGGTGCCTTAAAGAGGCCATGAATTACCGGTCCCTCTTTGTGGTGGCACAAACTGATGAATCCAGAGAGCTCAAAAAGGACCTTTCTCCACTTTTTCTTCTGACTAAGGTTTGAATCCTTCACTAATGAGGAGACGATCATCTGAACAATCGGAGCAGCTGCAGCAATGGCTGTGGGTCCACCGCAAAAGCCAGCGGTCATAAACTTCAAGGAGTGCAAAAGTTTCTGGGCTACCGAGATGACAGAATCTGAACTTCCATCTGTATCTAAACTACACTTGTGGAAAGAAAGAAAGGACCATAAAAGAGCAAGAGGCGAGTTGCTTCGGGATTGTAGGAGCCGCACTGTGACATCCCGCCATTCACTGCCCGCAATCCCTCGTTTAGCTGCGCACACCACTGCTTCAACTGCGCGGGAGTATGCCAAACTGCTCAACAGCGGACCTTGTGCAACTTTCAATAAAGAGGCAGGGGCTTGGCCTAGTCCATCCTTGGGCACCACCTCCATCCCCACCATCTCCCCAAAATACTATTCAACACCTATTATGAAAAACCTAAACGATATAAACAGAACCCTGCACAAAGAAAGCGTATTAGGTCAAGAGCTGTAGAAAGAACTCCAGGTAGCGAATGCACAAATGAACTCTCAAACCTCGACAGAGGAATTGAAGGCTGGGACCGCGAAGTAGTCCCGTGCCGGAAAATTCCAAAACTGACCTGTAATCAATCGAGCTGCTGCAAGGTGTAGTTGCGATCAAACATTTTCATCGTCCAAAGAGCCGCGCAAACTCTCCAGGTCCGCAATTTAGACAATGCAGACACTGCGAGTTGTAGGGCAGTAGAATCTTGTCCATCAACGCCTGATTGTCTGCTCTAAGGGTTACACTCAAAAGGCTTACCCAAATCATCTGCCTTCCGATTAATTTGGGCACTGTTATTCGAGAAGAGCCAAGAGTGACAGACAGGGTCCTGAGCTCGTTAAACCCTAAACCCAAACCCAAACCCAAACCCAAAATCTCCGCTCCATGGTGCTCACGGAAAACCACCGCTCAACACAAACAGACCAAAGTGATGGGTTTAGGGTTTAGACTCGCTTGACTAGGGTTTAGTTGCGGAGAGGACAGAGGATGTGATATTCGAGAAGGGTGATAATAGAGAGGTCGGTGAGTGTGCGACGGTGCAGTCAAAGTGATAACAATTAGGTTTTCAAAGTAAGGTAGGAAGCCCATTGTGGACCATTTGCTCACCCTTGTCTCCAGGCAGCCTTGAGTTTGAGGGAGGGATCCCTTTATCTTGGTCGTTCGGGTGGAGGGACGGTGGAGATGTTCAACAATTTTCTTTTTTAACAATAAAATCTAAAAAACTTAGTTGATCAACCCCTAAAACCCCTTTTTGTCAACCCTAAGGACTACTAAAACTCCGCGCCTAACAACGCTCCGTTTTAGGCCTAAACCCTACTTGCTCCGCTCTGTAGGGTTTAGGTGACATCTCCACCGTCCTTCCACCTCAATGGCCAAGATGAAGGGAGACCTCCCTCAAACTCGAGGCTACCTAGATGCTTGGTTTGTTTACTACGTGAAGTTTCCCAAGCTGCCCCAATAATTTGCATTCTCTTTGGAGAAGGAGATGGGTTTTTTTTTTTCCTAGGGCATTGGTTGCATCCTCTCCTTATTAAAATCTCCTGGTTCATTTCCTCTAATATCAAATTCTCATTAGTTACTTTCTTCCAACTTCAAATTGGCAATCCTCCTCTTTCAAAGACATGCAATTTTTGAAACCAAATTGCAAACTTCACTACATCAAGCAAATACAAACAACAAAATAGAAATTGGTTGCCACAACCAACCCTAAAGCAATACCTACCCCTGCCCTATTCAAGCGTTGTAGGCCCTTTAGTGGTCAACTCTAAAGTCATACCCGCCGTTTCTAAGAACATATCCACTTCCATTGATCCAGATATTAGCCTTGGATTCAAAATGGCAAGTGGCTAAAGTTTGACAATTTCATGATAGCAATAGCTACATATCCACCTTCTATTTTTGCACACAAGTTGGTTGTTGGTTGTACCAATTTTTTTATCCATTTTTTTATCCTCCATTTTCACACTTCAAACTGTTATTTTTCCAAAGGCATTTGTTAACAATTAACTATAATCAATAATTTCCCCCAACCATTGGTATATAGTTCCACTTATTGAATTTGCAATTTTTTTCCACTAAAGAGTAGTAAATTGAGGGATATTTCACATGGATTTTGATCAGCTCATTTTTAGAAAAGAAAAGATGCATTATAGGTGGTCAAAGCAAAATCACATAGCTTCCCATTGTGGATCCTAGGGAGGTACTATTCTTGCCCTTTTGGATGCTACTATGGGTCTTTTAATTTCCTACATGATTCCATTGGCAATCCCAAAGTGTCCCTTGAAATTATGGACTAATGAATGAACCTATTGACATATGTAGAAGTCACATGGTGGTGTTAATTGAATTCATGAAATGGTGACTTTTCAACTCAATTCTAACCTTTGAGCTCCAATTCCATCCATTTGAATCCCAAATGAATTCCACATTGTATGCAATTTCTAAACTAGAGGTCCAAATTGGGTTGTAGTCCATAATGGGTTTGGTTACCTTGCCAAAGAAAGGGGATGCATAATATCGTCACATGATTAAGCTTGGTGATTGACTTTGCTTCTTATGTGAAAGCAATTGATTGGAATCATTTTAGGATATTGAAATCTTTTTCAAGGGTTTATAAGATTGTGATCGAGTGTATTTAAATATTAATTTGTAAAACAAATTTTAGTTGTCTTTTTTTGTATAATTAGAATCTACATTTTGTTGTTGTACTAGATGATCATAATTCCACCAATCCTATTATTCAACTTAACCCTTTAAATACAAAGGACTCATGATTTTTAAATGACTATTCGGATTGAACATATTGTGGAAAGTATACTCTAAATAGAAAATCTTTATATCTCTTGATTGAGTGAAGAACAATGCATGTGCTTCTTTAAGAACCCTTGTTTGAATAAAGAAAAAAAATCCTAGATAAATTCTTTAAAACTACTATGGTAGTTTTATGGGGCCTTTAGTAATTGTCCTTAAAGTAAAAAGTGCATAAATCACCTATTTAAAAGCATATTGGTTTATGATCTCTTTTATGCAAATCAAAGCATTTTCTAACAAATCTTAAGCAAAAGATGATAGGGAGACACATTCATTACAATTTGATTTGTAATTTATCGACTTAAACAAAATTAGATATGATTTAAAAAAGCTTGCAATAGTAGGGTGCTATTGAAGGCCATAGGTACTACCATTAATATAAAAAAATTGTTCATCAATGGTGCAAATGGAATCCAAAAATGAAGGTGGGCAAACCTTAAACTTGAACAACATGGTGCATTTAATTGCTTAGGATGGCACGTACAAAGTGTCCCACCACTCATAATTGTACATTATTTACACTAAAATTTTGTATACTTCCAAATCAAACTTAGTCGCCAACCAATCATAAAATTGTGCAACAATAAATCCCAATCGGCACCAACTCATTACTAGACTATTTTTCATTTCTATAGTAACAATTAATGGTTCAATAAGTGGGGACAATTCTTAGAACATGGGTAGAATATGGCTAAGCTACCTACAACGGTTAAGGTAGATCAACCAATTTTGTTCACTACCTAATTCCATCCCCTACTTTTGGCCCCAATTCTGTCCTAAAAAACATCCAAATTTGTTCATTTTTTTGACAAAATCAATGCATCAATGCCTACAAAGGGGTAATGTGTCAATTCTTTATTGGTGAATTCTTAAGTGCCATTAGGGTCATGAAAAGGCGGTTATGGGTTGTTTATGGGATGTTTATGACTCCATTCTACGGACAGTTTTGTAATTTTAAGGCAAACCACTTCATAAATTCACAGAAATTACAATTTTAATCAAAAAATTATAATTCCACTTGGGTTTGACCCGGGGTTTGATTTATGAAACAAGCACACACCTCTGAAAAATATGTGCCCATCTCAGAGTTGGCCCCAAGATATTCAGATCGTGGTAATAGGCTTCTCTACCTTAAGCCTTGAGTAAACTTCACAACAAATGTGCAAAACAACCAACAATATGTTTGGAGGAGCTTGTTTGTTAGTCATGAAGCATACTAAGGTAGTATGCTCTAAATGCACCTATCTTCTTCAAATGGATCCTATTATTAGTTGGAGAATGGAGATGGGGTGATCTTTAAATGGACCACTTTAGCAATTGAAAGAATCAAGGAAAAATTGTATTTCTATTGCAAGAACCAATCATTGTTTTTGATTTCCGCACATCTCTTTACAAGGTGCAAGTGGACAGATTTTAAGAGACCTATGGTCACAAATAGGTGCCTATGCCCCCAAGTCTTTGGAAATTTATAAGTAATTCAAAAATGCTTGGAAAAATACAAAACCACTTGTGTTAGGTTCCACATTTATTTTTCTTTCTCTAAAAAATGATCCACAAATATTATTATACATTAAAACCTATAAATAAGGTGAACCAGCCCTTAAATGGTTGCTTTAAGAGCATACTAACTTAATAAGTTAAGGCAATCTGTAACTTAAACCTTAAAGGACGGACCTATAACCACTGATTTTAGGCCTCATTGCCCATCACTTAGTTTGTTGCCATTTTTGAACTAGATATGCATGAAAAAATTTATATTTATTTTTCAGAGATGAAATTACATGTTTTCTTTACTTCACAAAAAATTTAGATTTTTTTGAGGAAAATTGATTTTTTTGAGAATTTCTGAAGAAAAAGTGAAGAAAAATCATATGAAATAGAAAATTATTTCAAAAAATCTGAAAATTTCACCATGGGTGTACATTATAGTGACAAACATCATGGTGGAAACTTAAATCCCGCATCATTTTATAATTAGAATGCAATAGGCATTGAAAATACATCCAAAGTTCAAATTGCAATAAAATATTCAATATTACGAATTTTTTCAAAATTTCAATTGGAATAGAAGCTAGAATACATGATTTTCATTTCAATAGTTGGTCTAAAATTCAAAAACTATCATTTTTGTGGAGAAATTTTAGATGTAAAGCAAGGAGCAACAACTTCCTAAAGTACACTGGAAATAGCATATTTTGTGATCCATTTATTTTTACTAACTTTTGATTCACGTGAATACAAACACTAGCAAAATTACAAACTTAGTGAGGTACTCTTCATAATCCTTTGTGAAAGGTCAAGAAGCAAAAAATGGATGAAAAAATGCTTTCACTCTCCCTACTCACCACTACACAATCATCCAAACACATGGAAATGACGTCCCCCAGCGTTTATGGGTTCTTACTCAGGTGTGTTTGAATCTCTACTCCAGTCCTCTCCATGGAAGAGCCCTTAGTGCATATTGAACATTAATTAATTAATTTGCAAAACACTATTAGTAGCTTCAAGTCTTACACAACAACAATCTGAGAAGGATATAAGTTATAGGTGGGTTAAAGTAACTACACCTAAAATTGCACACTAGAGATTCTTGCCTAAAATGTTCTCCCACTATTTCATAAGACTGTGATTGCTTTTAGGAACACCTATTTTCAGCACTTTGAAAATTTGTAGTTTATTCATACGGTGTCCAAAAAACGCATTTTAAGAGAACCTAGAATCTCCTTTTCACTACCAACATTACCCCATAAAAATAATTCCAATATAATAATAGGAACCATATTGAATTGCTTATTTGTGCGATTTTAGGTGTAGTTATTTTAACAACAAAGGCTCTACTTAGTTTCTTCATCTTTAGCTTGTTCTATTCTTTAAAACATATTCTCTTTTTGAGTGAATTGAATTATGTACATTGTGCAAGTACAATAAGGTAACTACTCCTAAAATCTCACAAATGAGCAATTCAATATGGTTCCCATTATTATATTGGAATTTTCTTTGTGGGATCATGTTGGTAGTGAAAAGGGGATTCTAGATTCTCTTAGAATGCATTTTTTTGGACACCATATAAATAAACTACAAATTTTCAAAGTGTTGAAAATAAGTGTTCCTAAATGCGATTATAGAGTCTTATGAATAGTGGGAGTACATTAGGCAAGAATATCTAGTGTGTGATTATAGTAAGCATGCAATTTTAGGTGTGGTTACCTTATGAGCAATCACATACCAAACCACAAGGCTTAACAATCTTTGTCAATCCATAGACTTGTAGATTCCAATTCTTTCACATTGGATGAATGGATCACAATATAGAGTAAACAAGAATGATATACACTCCAATGTAGATCATATTGTGAAAGTAAGATTCAAATGAGGTCATATTTCAAATGATCATAATCACTTAAAGGCATTAATATGTGCATTGGTAAAAAAAAGATTAAATTGAAATACAAAAAAGTTTACAAATGATCTACTCAAATTGACTCAAAAACACACATGAGATTAACATTGAACACCTTCGTCCTTTAAGGCACTGGTAAGGCAGTGATTGCCTCTTTTGAGCTCATTGTCATTGTGAGACAATGTTACAATGAGCTCAAAAAAATAAATCGGATTTATTTATTTTTTCATTTATCCCCCTAGTGAGTTTAAAAAATTAAAAGATTAAATTAATTAAAAAATATTTTTCAAATCTTCCCTCCATCCCATCCTTTTTTAATTTTCAAGTGAGATGGGGTTGGCATTCAATATGGGATATGTCCCGTATCCAAATCTGTATTTGTAGCTATGTATGTATATGTACCATACTGTATCTGTATCCATATCCAAAATTGTTTTTTGAAATCAAAAACATTGGAGGGGGGAATTTTTTTTGTAAAAAAATCAATGGCCTTCAATTTTTGGAAGAGTGGGGGAGGTGGAAATGCATCTGGAACATCATAGAATAGCTGTGTTGCTTCTTTTCAATATATTGGGGATTAAGAGCATCACCAATCTTCTTCACCATTATTGTTATAATTGTAGTATTGAAAGATGCTAAAATTCACAAATATGAGCCTTCCTTGACTGTGTATGCCTACCCTATTACCACTTTGTTTGAGTTGTAAAGACCATGGTTTTACTTCTCCCAAATAAATTTGGCATCTTCCTATCCAAGTTTGGCAAGAATTATAAGAATGGCTTGATTTAGTTGATACAAAATATCCCAAGGAGTTTGGTAATCTATGCTTGTCCTTATATCCTACTTGCCCAAGTTTCATATTTGAAGAGGACAATGGCTTTTTGCTTTGAGTACTTGCACTTGGTCTTAGAGAGCAATGTTCTTTCTCTTGGTGTAATTATACATGTAAGATTTTGTCTCAATATGACAACAAGTCCCTGTAAATATTCTCCTATCATTAGTTAACTAGGAAGGCCTTTTTTTTTGTGCAAAAAAATGTTGTTAGAGGGATGGAGGTGTAATCTAAAAGCTTACGATAAGGTTGCTTAGCAAGGACACAGAGGTGATGCTCAATTGAAAGTAATCCTACAAAATTTCTTTTGCTTTTCATTTGTAGCAATAGTTATGAAACTGTGCATCCAATCTAAGATTAACACTTGATAAACTAAGGTAGAAGGTATCCATTTCAATCCCTTCCACCCATTGTGAAGTAGGAGTCTTTTGAAGTGCTCCAAATATAACCTTAAACCATCTTTGTGGGGTGTCTCCAACTTTATACATGACACAACATGGTTGTAAGGAAATAGAGGTTTTGGTGAATGGTTTTAGGTCTTTCTTAACCCAATAAGGACATTGATCCTAAAAATTGTCAAATGGATGACTTTCAAGATTATTGTAGAGATGAAGAATGCACCTATTGGACTATTGATTAAAAAATTTAATCATTTTTTGGTTAACTACCTTGGTGATAGGTCTTAGCCTTTTAAGATTACAAGACTTCAAGAAGCACTTAAAGTAAACCAGCCTATGACAGACAAATCTCCTATGACAGGTTCCTAGAGAACTACCCATTATAGTCTTAAATCAACCCATGACAAACTTTTTCCAATAAATGGAGTTAGAACTGCATTTGATTAATTTGTGGCCATAATCAAAGCCTTGGAAAATGGTCATGAAGTTATTGGTAACTGTCTTAGGACACTTACCCATTTTCAATGTAAACTGGTAGTAAAAAGTTATTTTGTAATTTTTTCATGTCATGTCCATATTAGGAAATCTTGGAGCCATGTTAGAAAATGTTTTGACTGCATTAGGTGGTTAGATGACCATCATGGAAACACTTTTCTGCTGATTTGGGGTAGTCTACAGACTCTTTAAAGCCAATTGCATAGCAAACTTCAAAAATTCATAAAAAATTCATTTTTTGTCCAAAAAATAAAATTTCACTTGCTCTCTGCATTCCTCATGTTTATCTTCATAGAGAATTTTTTTTAATTTAAAAAAAAAATGCAAACATGGCAAACCAACCATTCTGCCTGTCATAGGCTGGTTTACCTTATAGAACACTTTTATTAACATTCTTTAAGTCTTAATTTTAAAAATTCATAACAAATATGAAAAAATTCTAAAAAAATATAATTCTTTTCCAGAATGCACATGTGATTTTCATTTGCTTTTAAAATCACATAACGGTGTGGACCTAATTGTAATTTTGACTCTATCTACTTGGTGAAAGGTTTTAGATCTCTCTACCTTAGGTCAAAAGGTCGGCATGTAAATAGAAGAAGTCAACACGGTTAGGGTTTTCTGCATGGTGTTGTTGCATTGGCTTTGAAGTGGAGTCGTTTGACACTCAGAGCTTTGCCGTCGTTTGCCGAACTGCTCAATTTGTCGCCTTCGGCAAGAGCAGTCAGAGCGTGCTTTCCGAGAGCTGAATCGGGCGCTTGAGCGGGACTATCGTTGTCACTACACTGCATGGAGTGCGGGAAGGGTTTGAGCCTTGGAATTGGGCACGATTTTGGTGTGAATGTGGTGCTTGGAGGTGCTGGAGGCTTGGATTTTGAGGGCGGCTGTGAGAGAGCGGTGCTGTGGGGGTAGAGAAGAATAGATCTGGTGAGGATTTGGCACGGATATTTTCCTTGATGGTTTAGGGTTTGAGAGGGATGTAAAAGGAGGTTAAACGGTTTTGGCGAAAGTCTGAGGGTCAGATTTGCTTAACCGCGAGGTTATTGCATTTGCAGAGCGAATTGCTGAGGAAAAATTGGAGCTGTTGAACATGAGGGAAAGGAAAATAGAAAGGCTGCTGCAGGTTGTGTGGTTCATGAGAAGTGGAAAGGGAATAGTCGAGAGAGAGTGCATCTTCTTCGTTGTCCCCTAGTAGAGTGCTGCTGTGAATTGATAGTTGTTAATCCTCTTGTGTCAATCATCTCCTGGAGAGTGGTAAGGATGCAGCTGACGCCGAGTGAGGATCTTTCAGGCAGATCATCTTTTTGTTTTTCAGCTGGTGATTCTCTAGGAGCTTTAGGATTTTTTGCTCTGTGTTTTTTAGAGAATTTCAAGCTGTGTTTGTGTCTTTGTCCAGATCCATGATTTGAACAGTAAATGCAAAAGCTTTGAAGGCTGCACGATCTCTCTGTCCACACACATTGCACCAATTCGCGACGGAGCCACTTTACTATAACAGTACAGCGGGGACGATGAAGAATTTTGAGGAAAGTTATGTTTCATGGCGACAATGACTCCTCAAGCTTGTTTTCTAAGGCGAATGCTGAACTTTCTTCAATGCCAGCGGTCTGGAGCCTGCTATTCGAGATCCGAGTTTGGAGCTACAAGTGGTTTTGGAATTTGACTTCTGTCAAGTGGTGCATACAAGTCTGTAAAGAGTATTTTCCCCCGAAATCAGTGTCTTCGCAGCTCCATTGTGGGATGCAGTGGAGCTGATTCCTTTTCTGGTAAGCTCTCACCAAGCTCGATGTCAGCCTCTCGGTGATGATTCCTCAACCTCATTCCGGTGGCTTTCACTCCGACCAGATTAGGGTTAGTCGTCTACTGTTGACATAGTGCGCAAGGGCCAGCACTGTGTAGATTGCCGAAGCTTGTGTAGCGCCGCTGAAATTTTATAGCAAATGTGAGGGTTTGTGTAGGTCTCGTGTAGGGATCTTCCACGCAACATGCAATCCCAACAACATACCTCAATGTTTAAGATCCCTTATTGTCCATTAAGTCGATCAAAGCATAGAAACAACCCTAGGGTTTGCCACAATTAGGTCATTTTGCATTGAGTACTATGTCTGGTCGGCTGCCATTCCCAGGAACGCCTCGCCACAGGAAGCGAATGAACACTCGCAGGTTGGTCTGCCTGAGCCTGGTCGTTCTCCTTTGTGTTCTCGCGGGCTACCTCATCGCGCCTAACAAGCATCCCAGTCGCAAATTCCAAGTGCCAGCTGCAGCAGGCCCGGGTCGGAATTTTAATCCATTGTCTACCCAACCTGATGAGACCATAGTTGATGATGCCAATGCTACCCGGAAGGCGGAAGCTGAACACCGGCAGTCAGAGTTTTGCACCAACCATTGCAACAGTTCGGAGATCTATGGGAGGCTGTGGTATGAGGGTCGCATTCGAGAAAACGCTCGCATGTTTCAGGGGGGTGATGATGATGCAGACGTTGGTGATCCGTATCGAGAGTCGATTGAGACCAATGTGGTCACCAAGGATTTTCGTTTGGTGATCAAGGTTCTGGCTTTCAACAGGTTGGAGTCTTTATCTCGATGTCTTCTCTCCTTAGCCAAGGCAGACTATGGAGGTGACAATGTCAACATTCAGATTTTTATTGACCATTTTCGGTACGACGAGATTAGGAGAAATGAAAGCTCGGAGAATAGTAGTAGTGTGTCCTCTGATTCAAGGGAGGAACCGTCAACAACTTCAGTGGAGGGTAAGGTGAAACGGTTGTTGTGGGGTCTTTTTAAAAGAGACCAGCCTGTTATAGAAGACAATGTCCCAATCGTTGCAAACCCGGCCGATGTTCCAGCTTCTGGTCCTGGAAACGAGGATGAAGTCAACGAAGAGAGAGAGGCTGGGCAGGAGATGGTTGACAGATTAGTGAAAGGACCTGAAGAGCAAGGAGATGATCCTGCAAAGAGTTCTGTTGGAGTGCAACATGAGGGACAAAGAGACTTGAACGACGATTTGGTGAGGAGGACATTGGAAATGAAATCTTTAGATGAGCAGCTGGAAGATGCGCACGAGATTCTCAAGTTCGTGGATAATTTTTGGTGGAGTCATGGTACGAAGGAGATTCATTACAGAAGTCAGAACGTAGGGTTACAGGCGCAGTGGATAGAGTCATGGTGGCCAGCGGATCTAGACGAATTTGCGTTCATAGTGGAAGACGACATGGAGCTTTCAAATCTTTATTACCGGTTTTTACGTACAGTGATTGCAACGTACTACTACAACCCAGAGCAGTATGATCCCTCTGTGTACGGCGTCTCCCTGCAACGTCCCAGGTTTGTACCTGGGAAAGGAGGTTTACCTTTCAATATCAATAGCACGAAGAATCTGTTCATGTATCCACTGGTTGGGACGTGGGGCCAGCTGTTGTTTCCGAGACAGTGGAAGGAGTTTCGGTTATGGTATGATAAGCATAAGAGTAAAGGGGAGAGGCCGATTCTGGAAGGGATGGTGACAAATTCCTGGTACAAGAAACTAGGGGAGAGGATATGGACTCCATGGTTCGTGAAATTCACGCACTCTCGAGGCTACTTCAATCTCTACACGAACTTCTTCGAGGAGCGAGCACTGAGCGTTTCACACCGCGAACCGGGTTCAAATTACAGGAAAGCTGTTGGGCCGGACTCTCAACTCATTGATACAAAGAGTGAGGGGAACAACACCATGCTGTGGGTAATGTCCCCTTCCAAATCCTTACCTCAATTTGATTTCTGCTTTCGAGACGTGAAAATATGGGAGCTTGCTAGAGCTTTACCGGAGCTCAGTCCCATGCTGGCATCCATGGAGGTGAAGAACTCCGTCTTGCTAGTGAATCTCATTGACGTGCACAGCACGCTGGTTCGCAACTGGCTGTGTCTCATGGAAAGGTTGGGGTTGCGAAAGTTTGTCCTCTTGGGAGATGACAATGAGTTGACTACCGACCTTGCTAGACGAGGCTACGCAACAGTCTCGACGGAACTTTTCACTGAAGTGGAGACAGCAGGGAGTCGTCTTCGAAGAGATATGATTGCTGCGCAAGCTGTGCACGAGATTCTTAACCTTGGTTATAGTGTGTGGTTAACCAGGGCTGACACCGTGTGGGTGCACAATCCTTTTGATTCTCTGGTGGACACCCTGGTGGACGTTATGGGGTCCCAACCACTAGATGGTTTCCATCCAGCCCTTCTGTACATACAAGCCTCCCAAAGCAGTTTATGGAGTAAGTGGGTTGGGAACATGTCAGTCATCGCTAAAGATGTGAGCAGTACACACAGCAGTGTGTGGTTTGGTTTCCAGGACTTCGTCACTTCAAATAAGAACTGTCAGTACGAACCCTTGCCGAGGAGCCTCTCAGGTCATTTTAGGGATTTAGGATCAAACACCATAGCATCTGGCAAAAAGGTCATTTTGCTCAATGGCTTACAGGGTCGGAACCTGCCGTTGGTTGTCCACGCATTGAAGGCAGCAGGACTGTGGACTATCGACAAAGATTTGGCATGTACACGAGTGTACTGTTAGCTTCAAGGTTAGGGATAAGAACTACTACTTGATTAGCGCTACCGGTGCATTGTCCAAGGGTGTGCCCTTTTGCTAAACCTACCAACGATAGTCTACAATTTTAGGACCAGTGACGCATACCATTTTTTCTTCAGTGCTCATTGAACCATTGAAGCCTAATCAGTAATCACCCATACAAGCTAATATAATATTATGGGAAGATTCCTTTTGCACACACTATGTTATGCACGTGATCCTCTGCTTTATAGTTTTTGCTTTGCTGGGATTCAATTTTGCATCTGAGCTTCATGTCAGCTCTAAGTTAGTCACTCGTGCTTTAATGCATGTAATTGACATTGAATATTATTCCTATTTTGGAAGTATATCTGCCTGATGGTGTACTTGTCAGGACTGTGCATGAGCACCAATTATTAACCCTTAAAGGACCGTCACTATACTTTCACCAAAAACGCTCCAAAACTGCCAATTCTAGTACCAAAATTTTGAAGAAATTTTTTTTTGGACATATCTAACCATAGGATCTTGTATTATATAGTATCAAAAACATGTGATAAAAATTTCAGACATTTGCATCAGGTGGATTGCAAGATATAAGCATTCAAATTAACTAAAATCATTTTTTTGACCCTGTGAAAAGCAGGACAGCTGCACTTCACAAGCTCACATTTCTATGAAAAAATGACCTAAATGGTGGTGCTCCTTTGGATTTGTTTTCCTAGACAAGTTGGCCACATGCTTGAAAAATTTCAGATCATTTGGAATAGAACAACATATAGGAAAAAAATAGTAAGTAGGTAGTACTAGAGAATGATTAAAAATATAAAATTATTTACAATTTAAATATGGAATTGAAAATTTCCAATCCCAATGGTCGAAATGTTGTAATAATGTATCTACATCCTACGATTTTATTTTTGTCCAAAAATATTGAAAATTGGATAAGATAAAGGATTTCAAAGTTTATTTTAGAGTAGGAAATCCAAAACTGCCCGCAAACAAAAAATCCTCATAACTTTTGACTCCTTGATCAAAATGGAATGATTCAAAGATTTTTGTGTATATAAAACTCTAGAAAATCAATTCCAAATTTTTGTTTTTGACAAAAGTGATTTTTTCTGATCTGCCCGAATTGCCCAGTTATGAAAAAAAAGTAACATATTAGGCTATAACTTTTGACTTGTATTTCCAAATGTCATGAAATTTGGTGCATATGAAAGATCTTCCTTGCCCTCACATTGTATTAAAATTTCAGCCCCAAATATGAAAATCTCCGCTCATAGGTACCTGGCCAAAATTTCTATACAACCAAAAAACATAGTCCGGTCCTTTAGGGGTTAAATTGTAGTCTCTAAGGAAGTAAATAAAATTGCACAAAAGTATGGACACTTATAATCAACATTGCTCCAATTGTGACACCTACATTTGGACCTAAAAGCATCAATTTTTCCTAGACATTGATTACACAAGATGCATACAATCAAGTCTAAGAGAGACTCTTTTTGTTTTTTGGTACACCTAGAGCCTAGATGCATTACTTTGAAAATTCATGAATTATTCATATGATGTCTAAATGATGCATGCTAAAGTGTGCTCAAATCTTCTTTTAGTTGCCAATGAGATCTAATAAAAATAATATATGTTTATGAATAGTAACTATACTTTAGTGTAATTAGTGGTGATTATATGTGCACATTCTCTAGTTTGTATTATGTTTTTCTATAGGTCTCAAGATAAATAGGAAAAACTTCAATTGTCTTTGGAGGCAATCCAAATTGAATATACATTTGGATTTGCAAGTTGCAACTAGTCTTTTAGGATATTATAAGTTGTATGAACTTAAGTATATAGGGGTTCAATTAGTCACAATTAACGAGATGTGCTTCATTAAATTTACTACATATATTTCTTTATATGAAGGCAAAGAATAATATACCATGAAAAATTTAGGGGGGGAATTTTTCATTAAATTTTCTATGATTGTAGTCACCAATTTGAAATTTTCTATCAAATTTGAAATTTAATTTCTTTTTACTTTTGGTAGTTTGATTACAAATAAAATATTGACAATGTGTGGATGAAATTGGTTGTGATGGCTTGAAATGCCGTAATACTCTAAGTGTAGTGATTTTTGGTACTTATTTTGGTAGCTTAATTTTGTAAATTGATTTTTCAAGGACAATTTTGATTTATTTTGAACTAAGATATTAATTTTTTTTTGGTATATCACTTTGCATTGAAATGGCTCAATTTTTTTTACAAATCACTTCTTTTCTTATCACATCACACATGCATGAAGCTATCGTGCTATGCAAATTTGATGGATTATTTTACTTATTTTAGTATTTCTAGATAGTTAAAGTCCTTCAAACATATTTAATGTGGCGTGTCCAACTTTTCATAGTCTTTCCAATGAAATTAGTGTTGTATGTCAAATGGATTTGATGTTATATATTGTTATACAAATGTATCCAAGGTGACATGATTATATAACCATTCTAAAGAAGATGGTTACCATTGGGAGATTGAGCTATGGTAACAAAATTGTATGTGAAGTTTACATCCATACATGAAATTAGATGATGCTTATTAAGTAGTACTCCCTCCGTCCCAAAATGATCTTCTTATTAGACAAAATGTTCTAGATTAAGGTTGAAAATAACATTTTTTTAAATCTGTTTTTTGGTGTAAGTAGAGTGTCATGCATTCCTATTGTTCTAAAATTTTCAGTTTCAAACAAAATTTTAAAATGTAGTTCTATCACTTGAAAAAGTGAAATTTTGGGGCCTTTTCAATAGAGCACCGGTAGCCAATCGTTTTTGCATTTCCCGCCATATGTGTTCATTTTCCTCTCTTCCCGCGACATCCTGTCCTTCCACGCTGGCTAGAAGCTTCAAATGTGAATAGTATCAAGCAGCACGTATGATGAGCAGATTTGTACAGCTGTGCAACAATAATCTTGATGCACAAATCTCGTAACATAATGGCCCAATGGAGATAGAGGCTCCACATTTTTTATTTTTTATTTTGAAAGTAACAATGTAAATTAAGACGCAAGCATAAATTAACAAACCAATCAATCTAATTTAAGCAATCCACTTTGAGTGGATGGGTAGTTTCTGTGAAGGTATGAAGGCTTCATTATGTGGGCCATTCCTCCATGTCATTCCAAGAAGATCATTTTGGGACAAGAATTTCATGCCAACAGGAAGATCATATTGGGACGGAGGGAGTATAACAAAAAATTCCATACCTTTATTAATTCATCCAATCAATTTGGAGCTTACATGAAATAGCAATTAGAAGAAAAATACAACCATAGATCATTACAACGAAACATCTCAAATTTTACCAAATCCAATAAGAAATGGCATGTTTTTTTTACTAAATTGTGTAAAAAGAAATGGATTACTTGAGTGAAGTTTTAAACAATTAGGGACTAATAATATAATTATTACTAGCTTATAGAGTAGTAAAATTGAATAAGTTTGGTCATTCCCAAGTGCTCATTTCTTAGGATTAAGTGACCTTAATTTTGGACCCCATGAGATTACAAAAAGTATAGTTAGTATAAATATGATTATGACAACTAGTTCCAATAAGTAAAAAGAATTTCAATGGCTACTTGGAGTTATGCTCTACTAAGAGCAAATATTCATAATTTCTAATTATTTTTAGTCATTGACACTTGTAAGAACTATAAATAGTTATATACACTACAAAAAAAAGGGGTGTTTTAAGTGTATTTTTAAATATATTCCTAGAGATGAGATATTAAGTAATGACCTTTATATAGATTTTTCGTAAAAATTTACTACAAGTACACATATTTTCAGTAAATTTTTACTAAAAATCTACATAAAGGTCATTACTTAATATCTTATCTCTAGGACTATACTTAAAACACCCCTTTCTCTTGTAGTGATAGAAGAAAAAATAATTATTGTGATTCATTGCATTGTGAGCCTTTTGTTCTTTGTTAGTCTTCATCAATAATACATTCTAAAGAATTACTTTGACAATTCATGTGGGATATTTTGAAGGTTCTTTCTTAGTAATAAATAATAAACTTAGAAAAGTTACCTTGAAAATACACATGTGTCTATACAAAATACATGGATAACTAGATTTTGTCTCCAATAGCATTTACATGCATGTTTATGTACAAGTTACATTCCCAATAGTGTTCTTATTTTGGTTCTAAATTGACTTTAATAATTGTAAGGCTTCTACTACTAGAATTGGTAATTATAATTATTAATTAATTATTAATAATAATAATATTGTTTATTTTTTGTCCTAAACATTTCTCAAAATTATTAGATGACTAGGTTTAGTAATACAAGACAAATAGTATTGTGTTGTGAGGTATACTTGGCAACTTATGTGTGGAAGGCCCCAATGCTTGTAGAAATTAGCAAAAAGAGAGGCATTAAAAAAATGAAATAAAATAAAAATATACATCGTTTAGTCTACAATAGCTTTAGCATAATCAATCGAATAGATTTTTTTAACAATATTAAAAACATTAATCTACAATGGACGTGGACTTTACAATGGGATCAATTTAGTTTTTAGTTTTTTAGTTTTTTTTAGTTTTATATTTTATTTTTGGTGATATCAATGCCATGTTGGTTTTTAATTCAAGCATAGCATCATGTGGTTGCCCATGCTCAAGAGCTCTATAATCACAAAATTGGAGATTTTGACTTTTTGAGGGCCTCTTGAATCTCAATTTATCTTCTCAATAATAACAATTAGGTTGCACTACTCAAAGAAAGTTGCTTTCTTTGTTTGATAAAAAAGGACCATGTTTTCACTTAAATGTACATATTAAGTTTAATTATGTGATTACAAAAGGTATATGTTGATTGTGATTCAAGTTGGCACATTGAATATAGAAGCAAAGCAATATTTTGACTACAAAATCCAAGACAATAATTCATAATCAACATAATCAATAACAATAATCAATATGATCAAAATCTATAGATTAAGCTTAAAGTGCACCAGACAATAATCAATAATCAACATAATCAATAACAATGATCAATATGATCAAAATCTATAGATTAAGCTTAAAGTGCACCATATACTCATATGTCAGCTTGCTAAACTGGACGTTCTTTATTGTGGAGATTTTTCACTTTTGAAATGTATTATTGAATGCAGATCATTTTGCCCTTCTGTTGTATCTGCATGGTTTGAGACATGTTTTGGCATTCATTAGCCCCGTCATTAGCTTTGTTTTTGTTTTGTCTTCTTCTTCGATGCATGTATTTTGAACATTGCTTTTAGATTGTTAGACACTTTAGGAATTATAAGGAAGTCGTAAAAAGTTTACATATAAGTAATATAGGGTATATTAAAATGAAATTACAAGTACCTATACAATACAAACAATGATTATGATTTACCTTTTTTCCCCAAAAATACCATGTTTTATAACCCTTCTACTAGGTAAATAGCCCCCCTATAAATAAGACATAACTGCAAGTGTATGCAAATATGAAAAAGGAGTGAGCCCCCTAAGGATGGGAATGGAAAATCACAAGGCAACAATTCTATCCCAATAGCTGCTAGCACTAGGAATTGCAATATATGTTGTGGTATTATCTAGTTGCATTGAATTTAATTTTGGAGGGATGCTTGGATTTGAACAAGGAAGTTCACCAAACTAGGTTGAAGGTCTTTCATTTTTTCCCTTTGCAACTCCAATGTGATAGATATGCTTTTAACTATGGTATCTTGAAGTAATTATTTTAAGTTCCCTTGCCTTGACTATATCCATAACATTGCTAAACTAGTTGACGGACCTCCCTCCAAGTCGAGGTATAATTCCTTCCAAGATACCTTGGAGGAGAATTCAGTTATAATACTAAGAATTTGATTGGTTGGACTTTGCTGGAGCTTCCTGCGTTGTCAAACTTCAGAATTTCATTGGCTAGAGGCTCCTAATTACGGGGGGAGCAAAAGGGATCCTCCAGCAATGGTAAACAATATTATGTCATATACACAAGAAACTTTACTTTGTTCAGTGATGAGCATCATCATGTCTTCAAAACTTATTTTCACTTTTCCTTGTGATCATGACAAGAATTTCACATGAGTGCCAAATTTTGAATCATGGGTATAATCTTAGGTGTCAAGTAGGTCTTTGGCAAATAGTTCTATTTTCTACTCAATATATTGTAGTTGTTGATAGGGTTTAGGGTTTATGTTGGTGACCTTGTGTTAGAGCATTGTTGTTGATTTTACCATTGCCTCTTGCAGTATGTATGGCCCATTTCTACTAGTGAGGTCAATTATGATAAAGTACTTATGAACGTAAAACTATTTGACTTTGAATCCCATGCTTGATTTTCTCAACTAATTAAATCATGATGGCCCTTCATTCACATTTCAACCACCCCCCAAAGTCACTATTGAGTAAATATTGTATGTGGCAAGGTGACTTAGTATAATATCCTATATTATTACCAATTTCCAAATTATCATCTAGAATTCAAGTTTTTACTCTCTATATGTTGATGGATAATACACACATCTATTAATGATATATTCTAATTACATGTGGAGGTCTAAAACCATGATTTAGAGGGATTTATATTAGAATGTGTGAATAGATTGTAACTTGGTATGGCAAATGTGGGGTTGGTTAGGCTATTGGAGAAGCATAGTTTATGGATGATATAATTGTTGTTGGTGGATTGATTGCCAGATACGTTACTTGAGAAGTTGCCAATGCGGCTGTCAAATCCATCAATCATTATGAAGCTCTTATGAAGAAAGGAATTGCCACTTTCATTCTTTTAGCCACTCTCAAAGTTGATGAATATTGCAACTTAGCTAGGTATTGAATGTGATTTTATACAGCATCATGTATTGTGTAGTCCTAAAGATTCACAATATCAAATGCTAGCATCACTAAATATACAAATAAGAATAATCATTTAATCTATCTTGATTGGCAAAAAAATGAGAGTACATCTTTGATCAGCTTTGCACTTGATTTAGACCAATGACTCTTATGCAGAGGTCCCTACAACTTACGTTGTACAACAATGAGTATAAGGAAATTTTTGCTATGGAACAGGTGTTGTACTTTGGCCAAGCTCTTGGTATCATTGTTCTTGATTCAAAGGTGATGTTTCCTATTGTTTTAGCTTAGTCACTTGTTGCTTTTGAACAAATTTATTAGCTGTGTTCATGGATAAATTAGAAGATGTTTTCATTTTTTTTCATTTTTTACATTGAAAAAAATCAGCACTATTGATTACTTATTGTAGATTACTTATTATTTTTCCATGACACATGTTGTTTCTGTAGTATCAGAGGGTGACAAATGAAGTAGCCAAACTTGTAAGGATTGCCAATATATCAATGTTCAAAAGCCCATATTGACTTTTGAGGGACTTTAAATAGCCAAACCTTTTGCATTAGTGAAAAGTGGTCATGAATTGAATGTCCTAAAAAATTTTCATAAGTTCCATTAGGAGAAAATTGAACCCTCAAAAGAGGTCGCTTTGTAATAAAAAAAAAATTGGATAGGAAGAGCCTTCTCAATTCACTAGTTGGGCCAAGAATTGCATGATGAATTCAAAAATTTGTCATCATTACTCAATCCATCTCCACATCTCATAAATCTCATGATGGTTCCATCATGAAAGATGGAGCATATGCCACATGGTGGTTGTAACCCGGGTTGTAATGAAGATATGGCCACACCTTCATACTCATTCAATTAATAAGAAAAACTCAAATCTCTTTGTGGGTTCAAATTCCTCCTAATGTAGGTTCATATTTATTTCTTAACACACAAATTCATTATATTGAATTAGATAGAAATTGCTTGAGATTCATGCAATGGACATTGTAAGTATTGCAAATATTGCATAAAGGGAATGGGATCATGAAATCAAAAAAAGCAAATAAAAAATATTTCCAATTTAATCCATGATTTTCTTTTATTAAATTGGAGAGAAATTGAATGACATTCTTGCAATGCTTTCTTTAAAGTACAACGGTTGTTATATTTTGTTTATGTCTACATCACTTTACAATGTCACTAAAAAATAACTAATGTTCCTAAAGTCCAATTAAGCTAATTTGGATTGGGGTGTTTGACAAATACATGTGAGTGCCAATTTCCTCCATGATTTGTGATAGTAGTGAATATCGATTTTTGGGTTACATGTAAATCCACCACTTGGTAGATGGTTATGTTTGCTTTCTAAAAATGTGTTTTAGCATTTGATCCAAAAATGTTGTAGATGGTTATGTATTTTAGCATTTGATATTTGAAATAGCAACAATTGATGGATGAAGTATATAAAAATGAAACTTCATCCATCAATAACTCATGCATGCAATATTCAATCTATAAGTGCCACATCATCATGAATTCCTATGAAGAAAAACTATAATGTCATCCAATCCAAATTCCAAACGTCCTCTATACAAAAGCATTTACACAATGCCTCATGTTTTGATACTTGTAAATATCTATTTTTAGCCTAAAATAAATCCACCACCACATAGATGGTTGTAACCGCTTTCCAAAAATGTGTTTTACTTTATCATCTAACTCTACAAACAACAACAATTGATGGATGAAGTACAAAAAAACCAAGCTTCATCCATCAATAACTTGTACATACAATGTCCAATCTACAAGCACCACATCATCATGGACTCCTATGAGAAGGACCTACAATGTCATCGAATCCAAATTCCCTTCTCTACTCAATTGCTCGTTACGTGAAAAATAACGAAATGTAATCATGTTACATATGGTAGGATTGTTTACCTTCCTCTTCAATCTATACAATTAAAGTTTTCATATTTGCACACATTTCAATAACAGCCTAGTACAAATTTGCACAATTGCCTTTTGGAAAATAACTTTTTACGAATGTTTTCGCACAGCACTAGAAAGTGCCAATTTCTCACAATTCCTACACAAAATGTGCCTCAATCCTTTAGGGATTAGCTCCATGAGAAAGTATAAAAAAGAGTTAAAGTAGGGGTCTATAATGTACACAGGCTCTAACCACCATCGATGTACAAACAGAGTACATTTCAAAAGGTGGGCGCTTTCGTGTCCAACCGACTCAACCTTGAAAACTCAGGACTCCCTCCACAAGCCTCCAGACAACATGAAACGACTTGCGTTTAACCCAAATTCCATTCGACTTAACAGGAAAAAATTTTGGAAAAGATTTCAAGCACCCTAACCTCCCCAAAATTAATTATCAGCTGTTACATAGGTGCTTAACAGACATCCTACCTTTACAGAATAGAATAGATCATTTTCGATTTCACTGAACAGATGATTTTCTACAGCACTGATCGATCATTGCATTAAAACTACCAGGAGTGTTGAATTACAGAAGGATGCGGCATATATCTCACAATCAGGAGAAGGTAAGAACACTCCAATGACGAAATGCACAATGACGAGATTGCCACGGACTCAGAGAAGATTGAATGGGGAGAAATTTCCTGTTGCCATCATGTGAGTGCAAAAATCACAGGTAGTGTTACAAGTAGCGTTATGTGTTCCAAGAATGATTGAGCCAATATCAAATTCATCTGAATCAAATCAATGTAATCACTTTGTCCCTCCGTCAGTCTCCTCCAAACTGGTATGTACATCGCTTCGGTCCATCAGCAAGGTGCTTGCATGTCCGGAAAAGAGCCGCCTTTAATTCCACCCATGGAAGGAAAAACTAATAATAGAACTCTACTCCAGCCCTGTCGACCAAAATTTGGACCCGGACCTCTGACCTCTGTGCAGCCACGGCCTGGTTTCCAGCTGGGGCTGGAGCACAATCGATGCCTCTACACATGTTGAGGTTGCAAGGTGACAATTCACCAAAAATCATAGCAGCCAAAAGATCATCGTCGCTCCACAAACTATGACCATAGCATCACCGTGTTATTGCGTCATAGAGAATGGAGAGGAATATGATTCAACCGTGAATTCAGTCGAAGGGTGAGGAATTAGCCGGCAGAGGTTCCCTCGGAAGCCGTTCGGGGAGACTGAAACCGTTCCTCCGTGTGAAGCTCCTCCAGGGCTTGGATTATTGTGACCATTTCTGGGCGTTCGGATGGCGGAGGAGACACACATCGCATTGCCAATTGCAAAGCCGTCATCAGCTCCTCTTCTGTAGGTGCCGCAGCACCTTTCATGAGTTCTAAGTCAAACACCTCCGCTGTCCAATTCTCCTTCACTATGCCGGCCACGTAATCGGGCAGATCGAGAGCCCCGTCTGTGGTGCTCACGTCTTGAGGCGCCTTTCCTGTTCACAAAACCGAGTTCATCGTCGTTAGAATCTATGCCCGAATCGTAACAGCTGGGGTGCCAATTTGATTTCATTAAAATGGCATAGTTCCAATGTACAACACGTGAGCTACAATTAGTGAGTGTAACAAGTGCGCAGTACAGTACAGAATATTCTAGAGTGTCGTTGTAGAGGTCATAATTAAGAGGCTAGAGTGTACAGAGTATGGAAACTCGCATGACCTAATTTCTTGCGGAAGGTACTCAACGCTACGAACTGAAAATAGACATAGGAATCATTATGAAAACAAACAGAGGATGAGTAAAGAGCGTGATGTACCAGTAAGAAGCTCCAGCAAGACAATCCCGAAGCTGTAGACATCAGATTTCGTCGTGGCCTTCTTGAGCTTCGTCAGCTCTGGGGCACGGTAACCTAGAGACCCTGCAGTGGCCACCACATTGGCGTTGGCTGCCGGAGTCATGAGACGAGAGAGGCCGAAATCCGAAATGGAGGCCGTGATGGCGGGTCCTCTCGTATCCAGAAGTATGTTGGAGGCTGTCAGGTTGCCATGAACGATGTTCTCGTTTTGATGCAGGTGGACAAGTCCACGGGCAGCTCCTTCGGCTATTCTGATTCTGGTGGCCCAATCTAGAGCTGTTTCTGGACCCCTAGCTGCAACATCCCACACATCAGTCATTCAGGGATTGCCTCGACAGACGAGAAAGATCAGCTCGAGTGCATAACGAACATCATATTGGCCACATAGGAAGTTCATATTTCGCTTCAAGTCCTTCTACTATACGAGTTAAAATTACTAAAAGAGCTCAACACTCGCGAAGACTAATTACACACCTCATTAGAATGTATTGAAAAACACAAGTTGCAGGGTTACATACCATGAAGAAAGGCAGCCAAGCTTCCACCGGGCATGTAATCATACACCAGAAGCTTCTCGTCCTTGGGTCCCCAGTAGTAAGCTCGCAACGCCAGCAGATTGGGGTGCCGGATCTTGCCCAGCACATCCACCTCCTTTGTGAAGTCTTTCTGGGACTTGACTATGCCTTCACGCAACCGCTTCACGGCGATGTGGTTTCCATTCTCTAACGTAGCCTTGTACACAGTCCCATACGTGCTCTTTCCCAAAACCTCCGCCGTTGCACACAACAGGTCATCGGCCGTGAACTGCAGAGGGCCTTCGAAGTGCACTAGCTTGCCTCCGACTTCCCCTTCTCTTTCCGGCGACCTCTCTGGCTTGTCCCCACCAGCCGCCGCTGCCCCTCTCCCTCGGCAACAGCAGCACAGCATGACGATCATGGCCACTAACAAAATGGCACCGAGGGCACCACCCAGTGCGATGAACACGATACTCAACGTGCTCAACTTCTTCCCAGTGGGAGCGCCTGTAACCGTAGGCGACGGTGCAGGTGCAGGAGCCGGGGTAGGGCATGAAAGTAAGCCCGGAATCATACCGCACAAGCCAACATTCCCTGGTGAGTACGAGCTGATGTTGAAAGTCGTTCGGAACATTGGAACGGGACCACTGAGGTTGTTGTATGTGACGTTCAGCTTCGTGAGCGGAACACTTGCGAATCCAGTCGGGAATTGACCAGTCAAGTTGTTTATCGAGAGGTCTAAGGAGTCAAGAGAAGAGAGTTTGGCGTAAGACTGAGGAATGCTTCCCGACAGATCGTTACTCGCCGCGGTCAGCACCTTCAAAGTGGTCGCATTTCCTAACCCAGAGGGCAATGACCCAGTGAGTTCATTGTTGTTCACATGCAATTCCATGAGCCGCCCGGATGTCCAATTCTCGGGAAGCGACCCGGAGAGGTGGTTAAACCCTAAATCCAGATACTGACCTCGATAGCCGCCGTATTCCGATGGAATCGAGCCCGTGAGGTTGTTCCCGCTCAAGTTCAGGATATTGAGATTGGGAGGGTTGGCGATGTCATTCGGGAGAGCTCCCGAGAGATCATTATTGCCGACGTCAAACGCTTGCAGCAGCGGCAAGACGCCGAACCCTGTCGGTATGGACCCTGTGAACCTGTTGTTAAACAATGCCACGCCTCGGAGCGTGGCAATAGTCGCGAGAGAGGCAGGGATAGCACCCGAAATATTGTTGTCGTGGAGGTTGAGCTTCCGAAGACCCACGAGCTGCCCAACCTCGGTCGCAATTGATCCACCCAAGCGCTTCGCAGGGAGCGCAATGGAAATGATGCGGCCCTGGGCACATTTGATACCCACCCAGGTGCCATCGCAGGTCCCCACCCCGCTATCGTTCCAGCTCGCGAGGACATTGCGAGGATCAACTAACATTCGCTTGAACCGAAGAAGTGCCAGAACCTCCTGAGGAGACGCCGGGATGCCGTCCGTATCCGGAAGGGTGTCTGGGTCCGGCGATGGCATGGGAGGATCTTGACTAACAACAATTTGAATATGCAGCAGCAGGAAGAACACCACCCACCTCCTCATGGGAAACTCCATCAAATTCGATGTCACCATACACGCAGTGGTTATTCCTCCCGAAACGCTACATTCCAATATCAATGTCGCGCAACACCACAGCCTGCTCCCTGATCAATGGCGTTCCGCAAAAGTGACTGTCGCAGTGGTACTTTCTCACTTTGACAGTGACAGCTCCTGCACCTGGAATCGGCGCGGGTACTCATACAGAAAAACGAACAGAGGCAATGTAAACAACAAACTTCACACCCTACACCCGCAAAACCGATACCTTGATGGGTCACCAAACAAACATCAATCTTATGAGCTTCTTTAAGCTTTCAACCCACTCCACACAACGACCAGCTGCCGACCCACCCCTCTCCCTCACACTCTAACTACCAGGAGCAAGAAACAATCGTAAACTACCAATGTGAGACACAAAGACGAACTCTTCTTGCTGCGAACCAGCACAGCAATGAACCTCCTCACAGCAGCAACATTCTGACCAAACCCACATGTCCTGCACCACTCCGGACAGAGGAACCAAGCGTGCGTGCACTCCGAAGATCGATCTCCAGATCGACACTCAAATGGTTACTGTACCTACGCTTGTCCCTCTGATTAAGCCCCTCGCTCTCTCCTCACAATCACTCACCCAACGGTAAATTCCAAACCCTGAGTCGATGAACTACCAACTACGTATACAGCTAGCTAGCTCACAGGCAATGACCGGTAAGTTAAGACTTAAGAGCAAAGGCAAGAAGCTGCGCAAGTTCTGTCAATAGTTTTCACACACCCAGTCCTCAGTCGTCACAGGTTCCCACAGGTCCCCACTGTATGTTAACTTACCAAATCCCTCACAATCAAAAACAACAAGAAAAAAAACGATGGGCCTGGCCAGGGGCAGGAGCAGGAGCGCGCCCTCCGATGCGCACAACGGCACGAAACCCGAAAGAGCTAAACGAGAACGCCAGAGGCGCTGGTACTATGGGCTTACACTTGCTGCAGGCCCTGCGCTGCTCTGACTGCGCTGCAAGAAAGGCAAAATACGGAAGCAACGGATGGGTCAGTCATTACGACATCCGCCACCCCGCCACGGCCATCACGCCCGTCACCACCAGCAACGGGACCAGGGGACGGGGACGGGGACGGGGGACGGCGACGCTGGGCCGTTCGATCCTGGGTCAGATAGTCGGTAGCCGTGCGATCGGGCCTGACGGGAGCAATAATGCGGGCCGACTGGCGGCGGGCCAAAGAGCCGTTTGGGTCCGGGTTGCGGGGTTAACGGTTATGTGGGGATGGATTCAGTTAGGGTAGTGGATGAAGTCTGTTAATTTATGGATGATTTCTGTTTTCCAGCTGGGATTGAGATGATTTCTGTTTGCCAGCTGTCGGCTCAAGTTGTAACAGGCACTCATGCAACGTTCGTTTACCTTAATGTGGAAACTAAATGAAATGGTTATTCAGCATATTTACCGAGGGTAAATTATCATCATCACGTTATCTACTGAAAAAGTGAAAAGGTCCACAGTGGAGTTAATTCTTTCACCGTGGCCTATTTAATTGGGCTCCAGACTGATCAAAGGGAATTGTCACACTGACCTACGTTAATTACCTTGGTAAAAACAACGAGACAGCTTTTTATTTGGGTTTCTTTAATTCGAAATTTGGGGGTATTGATTTCAAATTAGTCTAGAATGATTCACACGGGGATTGTTTGATTATCAATCAATCACTTAAACGAAGGTGATAAATAACGTATGTCATGCACCTGGGGAGGGGGGTGAGAGCTAGAGTAAATGTCGTCTAATAAGGACCCCTAATTAGGACCCAAGCGACCCTTTTCTGGTCGCTGCCCCCCCCCCTTTCTAAGCTGCCCGTTTTTTTATTTCGAGTTTTTTAAAATAAAAATTTATTTCTAGAAAATAGACTGCATTGTGATGAATCCAATGGCATTAGTTTCATCAAATTTTGAGCTAAACTTAGCCTTGTGGAATCTTTTAAAAGTTGAGTGGTGTAATGTAGTTCAAGGCCTATGTTTTGGGATTCACTTTGGAAATGCAAGAAGAGTAACCCTAGTCATATGACCAACGTGAATGAAGAGTCTATTGGGGATAGTTCTACTATCTAAGTCATGTAGGCTTACATAGCAAGTGCTATCCTTGGTGCCTCTTTTTAAAAGTAGACTTTGGGAATGGATTGAAAAGTCAGTCAATGAATGCGATGGTTGCCCACCTCAAAAAATGATTAGATCCAAGGAGCTCAAGGAGAAAACAAGTGTGCCCAACATTCTTCTTTTTTCTTTCTAGACAACACTCTCATTTCAATGCCTGCTATGCTTCACCCAAAATTGCAAAAATATCATAATGTTGTGAAATTCGAGATGAGCATTCTGAACTCTTTTGTTTTTCATTGAGCCCCCCAAGTCCATCATTTCAAAATATTCTCACAAAGATATGCTCCTTCAAAGTGCACAACCTTGTTTTTCCATTGACCCAAATAAAACTTCAAACTTAAACATCTACTAAGTTGTGTGGTCAAATGATCTTTAAGAAAATTGAAGTGCTCACTCTCAATGTAAACTACAAGATCCCACGGTTACATTCTATTTGGTCTTAAGAAAAAAATGAACAAAAAAATTGCTCAAGTTCTTGGCAATTTTTGGTCAGAAGGGTTCAACATCATGATAGAGTTTGTTGGACTAATTTGGATTCAAGAGATTTTTAGATTAGATCTTTTATCATCCAAAGTCCAAACTCATTGATCATTTTATTAGCTTAATGGAGAAAGCTCTTGCCAACAAAAACTCTAGCCATTGGTGGGGGTGCCATATGTGGCAAAGTCAAGGCAAGATCATCCAATTACATCATGTTGAATCTTGGTCATGGTAGCTAGTTGTATATTTTAATTAAAATTATAAAAAAATATCTAAAAAATATCATTGATAATGGATAATTATGAGAAAGTTTACATATCTTGTCATCACTTGAAAAGATAACTTGTAAGAAATGAACCAATTTTTCTTGGAAAGTATAAAGACTAATATAAAAACAATAACTTTTATTGCATAAACGTTTCTATATCAAAATTCTTTGTGACCTCTAATGACATGTAATGGGCACCAAACTCACTTATCAATCATGAAAACGAACATTCAATATTTTCTAGTGACACGTCATCTTAAAAAAGTAGACCTCTTGTACAAGTATTTAGAACTTCATATATTGTTGTTATCCAATCAAATGCACACGTTATAGGAATCATTTTCAATGTATATAGAAAGAATGTATAAGTAGAAAGAATATTAGTAGGGAGGGTCAAGTTTATTACTTGAAGACATTTTGAAAGTCATTATCTCATATAATTGTAATGCATTTTAACCAATAAAGAAAATTGAAATCCAATAGAGTCCTTAAAATGTTCAAGAATATAAATTTGATAAGGCAAAAGACCATATTAGATATTGGTTTGAACTAAAAAATAGTTGCATCGCGTCCACGTGATCATGTCATGATGCAAATTGTTTAATTTTTTTTCTAAAAATTGAGCCTATAAGATGTATTCTATAACTTATTATAGGCATATTTTGTGTCATATATAGTATAATTCACTACAGTATGTAAGATTAGATAGAGGTACATCCACATGTCAAGATATGATTGCATACATAGGTCAAGGTTGCGATGCTTCCAAAAGATGACCAACATAGCATGTAATTATCATACAATTTGTTACTTGTTCACTAATTCTATTCCTAAATCCATTTATTGTCTTCATGTCTTATGTAAAATGAATGTCATTCTCCAAAGAATGAAGTATAAGCCAAAGGGAATGGATTCCACACTTAGAGAATAATAATCATATTTAAGTGCATGAGTTCTAACTTAGAAATAGAGGTGCAATAGGCAAGAATGCCATCAACAAACAAACAAAAAATGAGTGTTGGCTCATTTTTAGAAATATAAACACATGCATATGCCTTCGTAGGTCTCAATTTGAATTTGGTCATGAAGTTGTCGAAGGTTGTATTCTAGACATCCACTAATTGCTTCAGGCCATACAAACTTTGTAAGACGATACATATAAGGGCAACACTAACTTATTCTACAATTTTGAACCCAAGTTTTTTTAATATATAGATTATGAAATCTAGCAAGCCATTGAGATAGGTTGTCTAAAAATCAAATTGAACAAGATGGATGCTTTGTTCAGATGTCACTAGTATGGTTCGACTCGCTTCATGTTTGATGACTGAGTTGAAAGTTTGATTATAATCACCCCTTTAGCTCTTAGAGAAGCCCTTAGTCATAAGACATGCTTTGGACTTTGTCACACTACCATTTGAATTTATCTTTGTACAATAAATCCATATACAAGAGATTGATTTTTTTATGTCGGCAAGGTTCAAACTAGTTTCGAAGTATTTACCTTCATGAAAAAATCTTACTCAAGACGTAGAGAAATCATTCATTTTTTGGCTTCTAGAATTTTCATAGCAACATTATATACCTTTAGATTGTCAAAAATGCTTGTTTGTCAATTTGTAACAACTGCAAACAAATTTGATACATAATAGTCATAAAATGTGATTTGGAATGGTGTAAGTCCTTGAAGATCAAGGGAATTGTAGTCTAGCGTTAGTTAGTGGTCATGGAACAAGATATGATCTTCATAGCTCTTAATCTCAATTTTTGGCATCTGCATACTGCACCAGTATACAAGGAACATTTTTTACTTTCTATACAAGCAATTATTGTTTTAATTCCTTGTTTGAATAGCCTTTATATACAAAATATAGGAAAATAAATCATAATAGAGATATGTGAGAGGTCAAATTCACACAAGAAATAAATCTTCATAGAGTAATTTTCAAAATTCCTACACTGAAAAATTTGTATATTTTCGTACGTTGAAAAAACTATTCACGTAAATAAAAAACTAAACCATAAAATAAAATAAAAAATCACTTAAAGAAATGCAAAATCAATTCTCAAAGGTGTTTCATATTCAAATATTCAAATGGATTTTATTACAATTTTCCATAAGGAATATCAAAATAAAACCTAACATGGGAAATACCATGTTTTTTTATACAAGTATCAAAACTGTATCTCTAAAATAATATGACAAAAAGTTGCTTCAATGTCCTACAATGTCCTATCCAACAAAGAGATCTTCAATCTCCAACTACAATCACTACAAACTTTCAAACATTTTCTGCAATTATAATCAACTCCCTCAAAATCCACCTCTTCAACAACATTTGCACATTCCAACAACACTATTTTATGTCTTATTCTACAAAAAAATCCAAATTCACATACTACATCTATATAGGCCATCCAAGTTTGAAGAATGATTAGTGTTAGTAAAAAAATTACTTGATTATAGTAACTTTTTTTGGTAATGCTTAATCTCAATTGCTTAATATACAATGTACTCAACTTTCCATCATAGAGAAATTTCTTTAATTCACCTTTAAATAGCAAAGTCATCATCTTAGGTTTCTAAGCCTTTATGAGCTCAGTCAATTTTCTCATCATATGACAATTGTGTCGAATAGAAGGGTGCTCTAAATTTAGCTCTTCTAGTTCATCAAGATTTATGTTTGAAAAATCTACCCTCACTTCCAAACCTACTTGCCTCCTTTTGCACTATCTGCAAAATAACTATCAAGGAATCCCTAGCTTTGTTTACAACTCTAGTTTACCTCTTTCAAATCACTTAACATCACCATTTTCATTTTCATTTTATTCCTTAAAACACTTTTCTTCTTTGTTATAGCTTTTGGAGCATTTTTCTCCTCTATTGTTATTAGATTGTTGTTTTCATCCTTGTCCTCTATGACTTCTTTCTCTATCTCTATAGTTTTTTTTTCAATGTTACCTCATGACCTTTTTCATTTGCAACCTTGTCATTTTCATTTGCAACCTTGTCGTTTTATTTTGCAACCTCGTCATTTTATTTTGCAACCTTGTCATTTTATTTTCCTTTTTTGTCAACATTATTGTAGTCTCTTTCCTCTTCTTTGTTTTTGTCCCATTTTCCACCTCTTCCACTTTTGTTTTATTGTTTTTTTATATAATGTCAATTTTGGGTATCCCTAGCGCTTAGAGCACCATGACATTCTTTTTAATATTTATTCCTCAAAGTCTCTTGTACTCTATTAGTTTGTCTTTACTTTTTGTTTGAGCACATAACCACATGACCACATCTTCTTTAAATCGAGACATCTACAATCAATCTCATCAAAAGAACCTTTTTCTTTCTTTACTAACTTCCCCCATTTGAAAAATACAATAGATTCAAGAGTTGAAACATAGTCATAATTCATATCTTGACAGTTCACCTCAAGGTCAACTTATCCTAAGTGTTGCCTTAGGCGGTATGGTTTTGGTGCCAAATCCTCCAACCCTAGAGGGCAATTGGGACAAGATTTTGGGAGACCCGATCTCCCATTTAGGGCTAGATGGAGGCTAGATTGGGCTCCTCCGTTGGATTGTACAAATCTCTATAGTTGATGAAGATTTTTTTTTTTCTTCTAAGCTTCTTTATCTTTGGAGTTTGATTTTTTTTTGTTTATGCTACTTCTTCATTACTTCTTTTGCTTCTTGGTTCATTGCATGTTATTGTGTGCGGCTTTTATGTTTTGTCCAAGTGTTTGTTTCTTCCTCTTTCAGTCGCTTTTTTCTAGTTGTTAGCAATTTGTTGTAGCAAATTGAGTGAGGATCGAGAATTTCTATGCATGTGTTTGCATGATGTAGATTTTTTTGAGAACCCTACCTTTGATTTTAGAGAGGAAAAAAATGTTGATGAGGACTGTTAAATATTTGCAGTAGAACCAAAGAAGAAGCATCAAAGAAAATTAAAATATGAACAAATAAAGTTTAAAGAAGATGACAACAAATGCAATTGGTTGAATAGCGAGGTGGAAGTATTGATTGCATTGCTAGCTATTCCAATAAGATGACACCTCCCTTTAAATTTACAATGTCGTGCACAAACACACTGTGCCAAGATTACATCGAGCCAACATGAGAGAAAGCGTGCAATAAGTTAACAATGGACCATGTCATTGGCTAGCAACCTAACCACACCAAGGTCCAATAGCTCCTGACCAACAGTGGACACCGTGGTCATAGGGAAAATGCCTCGTGACTTGTGATGTGAATCACAACCACGGTAAAACCCTGCAAACAATGATAGCAATGCGAAAACATCCTATTACCATAAGCACAAACACTGGCAACACCCATAGCATAGTAAAGAAATAAAACACCATAATACTCAGTACACAGGTGTAGAAAGTGGTTTCACAACCACTCCTTTACTCGTCCCCTTCGTCGGTGCTGAAGCCCTTTTCACATTGGCAAACTCAGTGGTCTTCTCTGAAGTACTAACAAGAACCCAGTGGAAAACCCATACTAAAATGTTGATGATGTATGTTGCTCCGACGCACATTTGGGACAACCCCAACGTCCCGCTGGGATTTCTTCCAAAGGAGGATTCAAACAATCCATATGCCACCCTGTGGAACAAACATCACACAACACCATAGTGGCAGCGCTTTTAACGCTTCCACACAATACGCATTTCAGCCCAGCTGAAATTCGTGATTTACTGGAATCAATACATCCATCAATGTGTGGCAAATGACACGGCGCACAATTGCGTGTGTGATCCTTCCAGATCTTGCCATCACGACCCTCCAAGAGTAACACTCCCGACTTGAGCACCTCGTGCACTCGTAGAATAATACGCCCTGCTGTCACGTCGAGGGTGGTAGGCGCCGTTTGTTGTAAGGGGCAGTTGCAAAAAACACCTGCCGATTTTCGTTCAAAACGGCAATTTCACTCCTGTTCGTGGATTTTGGAATAATTTTTTTTTAAATAAAAAAAATATGGATAATGTGTAAAGCATTAAAAAAATGATACGTGCAAAAATTCAGACCTAAATTTTTTTATCTCTAAGAGTTATGCATGGTCAAAGAGGGTTAAAAAATGGAAGAAAATAGACAATTTGGAATTTAATTCTTGAAAAATAGTCAAAAAATTCAAAAAATTCTCAATAAAAAAGCAATTTTTTTCTAACTTTTAGATACTCCTTTTCACCAATTTTCACTATTGGAAAAATAAAATTGTGTTCTCTACACTTGCGCAAAGGTAGTGTTCTTTGAGCACATGTGGAGGGTGGACAGTTTACTATTTTTAGAAAAAAATTTCGTGAAATTGTGTAACTTTAGTATAAGTCCTTGCATACCAATTTTGAGCTTCAAATTCTTATTTTTGAATCAAAAATAGTAATCCAAATCCCAAAAATGGCCAAGGTAGACATCCAATCAGGGGCAGTTTAAAAATAGTAAAATAATTTTAAAAAATTCAAAAAATTATTCAACATTTAAAACTACCACATGTACCTTCATTTAAAGTTTCATAGAAGATGGACACACGATGCAAAAGTTATGAGCAAAAAACCACCTGTCTAAGGTCAAGGGGACAAAAAATAGGACAAGTGTTTCTTGCAATCACCCTAAGTAGACATAGTCACCAGGCAGAAAACGGCGCACCTGAGGCCTATAGCCCCTTCTCGTATCGTGGCATAACGTAAAGTGTCTCTATGCTGCGTAATAGAGAGGTTCTCCAAAGCCATTGACATCACTCTCTTGTATAATTCCGCTCGTTGTTCTCATACGCGAGTCCACGTGTCTGGATCATCCATGTGATCCAATATCTTGCCTGCATCTTGTTTGATTGCCATTGGTAAAACCGGATGACGCCCAAACAATAAGTAATAGGGTGAAAAAGAAGCGAGAGAGGCTTGCTTACTAAACCGATAGCCCATTACTATCCACGGAAGTTATAAGTCCCAATCTCCATGATGCCCTTTCTTCAAGCTATACTTTCGCATTCTATCGCACACTATACATCTGGCTACCAATTGTTGAACTTGCATTTGCATACCTCGCCACCAATAGTGAATCTGCAGCAAACTATGAGTTCTTCACACTTCAAAGTGCTCCAAGTCCTTGTGTGCTTGCATTATTAACTTTGCTCTTTCATGAGGTGCCGGTACCACCTTTTTGTTGCCATCTGGCCAAACTCGAAGCAAATGAGCCCCCTCCCACACGAATCGCTTTGCTCGTTGTAAAATCCGATCTTTCTCCTTGGCTGACGTGTTGACCGCCAATTCACCATGTCATCACCTCTACGTCATCAAAAATATCCTTGGCACCCCCAGACTCTTCACCACCATCCGCATCCATCGTGGCCACGATGGCTTCCTCGGTGTTGTCTCCAATCATCGCCAATATACTCAAATAAGCGGCAGAATAACAACCTGGTAACGAATCTTTTCCCTCCTCCACATGCCATCGGGCCCTTGTAGAATCCACTTGGCTAAGACTTTGATTGCGACTCAAACCGTCGGCATCCATGTTCACTAAACCGACACGGTGTACAACTTTAAAATCATACTCCATTAGCATTAGAGCCCATCGTGCAAGCTTGCCTGTGAGCTTGTCTGACTCCATTAGCCACTTCAACAGTTGGTGGTCCGTAACCAATAGAAATTCGTTGCCATATAAATAATAACGGAAATGAGCAATTGCCCAAATCGTTGTTAAACACTCTCCTTCATACGAGCTGTACTATGCCTCCGCGTTGTTGTTGGAGCGACTGGCATAAGCTACCACAAACTCCTTGCCATCATCGTCCATTTGAGTCAACACCGCGCCAATCCCCAGTGAGCTCTAATCCGTGTGCAATTGATATGTTCTACCTGAAATTGGTCTCCTTAATATTAGAGCCGATGATAAATGTTCCTTTAATTGCTTGAAAGCGGCCTCTTGCTCATCTCCCCACATTCAAGGTTGATCATTCCTTGTCAGCATGGTTAATGGCTTGGCGATGGCACTAAACGTTTTTACAAATTTTCGATAGTAATTGCACAACTCCAAAAATGCCTGCAATCTACTCACATCCTTTGGCCTTGGAATAGAGATCATCACCTCCACCTTACTAGCTACCACACCTAATCCTCTAGGATATATCATGTGGCCCAAATACTCCACACGGTCATAATAAAACTTACATTTGTTCGGATGTAGTTTTAACCCATGAAGTCTTAATCTCGCAAAAACCTCCTTCAAATGACCTCTATGTTGTTTTTGATTCATGTTATAGACAATAATGCCATCAATGTAGCATTTCACAAAATCCAAGCCAGAAAATATGCGGTCCATAACTCTTTGAAATTCAGCGGGTGCATTTTTCAAACCAAATGGAAGGAACCTCCATTGATAGAGTCGGTCCTTCCCATCTTCATCAATTCCCCAGAACGCTATCTTTCCCTTATCACCTTCTCGAATACCAAGTTGGTGATATCCCGATCAGAGATCCAAAGTGCTAAATACTTTAGCATGGCTAATGGCGTCAAAGTTCTCCTCCGGTGTTGGCATTGCATAACGATTTGACTTTGTGAATTTATTAATTCTACGATAGTACCCACACATCCTTTTCTCGGTTCAATTACCAAAAATGTCCTTCTTGGATGGCATAACCATTGCCGATGCATACTCACAATCTGATGGTGCTACTTCCACCAATCCGGCCTCCAACAACTTTTTGGTTCCGGCTTGAATCATCTTGCGTTCTACCTTACTATACTTATACAGCTTGCGATAAATTGGTGCATCATTCATCAAGTTAATACGTACCTCTTGTCCCTTCAATACTCCCAAATCCTTGAAACTAAAGGCAAAACAATCAACATACATCTTGAGGAACTCTTGCTCCCCTTTCTCCTCTGCTTCATTTTCTAGGCCTACCAACGGTTTCCAAGTTTCTTTGGTCACCGCCTCCTTCCGATCTTCCTCTGAAGCAGGTTTGTCCACCTTTGGTTGCTATTGCACACCACCTAAAGTAGAGTCCTCTTGCTCTACTCCAGCCATGCCATATTGCTCTTCCACTTGGCTCAAACGCCATAGCTCATTAGTCTAACCTTCAATATGGCCCTCAAAGAATAATTTTTTCACCTGCTCCTCCAATTTGATTTTGTGTTTGGCCATTTCTTCCCAACTAGGCCAACTCGTTCTCGGAGTTGTGAAAAATGAAGTATCCTTCCATAAATCCCACGGATGAGCTGTGAAGGCCTTTTCGCCCCCAACCATCGTGTCTGGAGTGCCAGAACTAGATGGTTTTATGGCCGCTCGCAGCTTATAAAAACCCAAGTGGCTCGATAGTGTTGAAGCTCGACGCTTTTACTCTGCCACAACAAGTGATACTATCCAAGAGAGACAATTTAAATCTATGGCTTAGCCAATAAGATATCGTCTCTGAAATTCCGTGATACCTGGGACATTGGTGATGCCCGTTTGGAATCCCATAGTTCATTCCCGCTCATCGGCATTAGGCTCTATCATTTCTTCAGTGCGAGCATCCCACACTAAACCTGGTCCATTATCTTTAAAGGCATAGGACCTTGAAAAGCTCACCAATGTAGGCAAAGCACTTTGTGATTCACCTTTGCGATTGACAACCACTAATAGAGCTTGATCATCATGATAAACACACCTGGGTGATCGGTGGGGATCCAAAATATCTTTCACGTATACATCGGGTCGTTGAATACGTCCCACTGCTACATGTAGCAGCTCGGGTGGTACCATGTTGGTTCACCAAAGTCGAGGTATGTGAACTCGTGAACCCACTACAGTCGCATCCAATAGAATGGAAATTCCTATAATTCTATGAATGCAATGGATGCTCTCAAGTGTGCGTGTACGTGAAGTACTTACCACTGGCACATTTTCAATAATATACCTTGGTGGTCGCGGTTGAGAACTCTGAATAGAACGTATCACTCGCACTATATCATAAAACCGTGAAGAACGGTTGTCCTTCAAGCCATTTTGCTTACTTGCCATAGACATACCTTGGCATGGCCAGCCCGCAATTATTAAATCCACATGCCCCAATCGTACAATGTCTTCATGTGAAATCAAAAAAATATCGCTCGGTAGTACAACAAATGCGGTCTTAATAGCACTGGTGCTTAGTAAGGATGGAAAAACTTGGCGCATCTGTTGAGCATGCTGCTTCGCTACTTGTCGTGCCATGTCGTCGTTGTCCACATAAATATAACGTTGTCGCATCGTATATGTGTACATTATATGAAATCCTTAATTTTGTGTAAAAGCGGAGGATTTTTTTTCATTGAAGTTTCAAGAGACATTTGGAGTGATGATCCTCTTGAACTTTAATTTTTTTTTACCTCTGTTAGACAACTACTTAATCTTAATTCTTATATTCTTGTACTTAGAGATGTTTTGAAGCTTTATTTTGTTCTTCTTCCACCTCCAAGTTAGTTTAAGAGAGCCGTGTGTTTAAAGAAGGAGAGCACTTTGTACATAGGGAGTTTGGCTATGAAATTTTGGGAGGATGTTCATCTTGTTTTGGTGATTCCGAAAATCTATCACTCTCTCAAATTGGAGTTTTTGTGTGAAAGTTATGTTTGATGGAGTTAGAGAAAGAAATTTGTCATGAAGTTTGAGGGCAGAATTTTCGAGGGCTCATATCTATCTGATTATGAAGTTTTTGATTTTGAGATTTGGCATGGTTGTTTATTGAGTTGTTATCTTTCCAAAAAGCTATCATTCTCTTAGTTTGGAGTTAGGATCCAAAAGTTATGGGCTTGAAGGTGAAATAGTGAAGAACTGCCTTTTGAATTAGAGAGAGTGAACTTGGATCGACTATAAAAGTCGTAAAGTACCTTAGTTTTGAGTGAAACTTTTAGGTTTTGTATATATTTGTGTTATCTTTCCAATGAAATATTATATGGTCAGTTTGGAGTTAGTATGTGAGAGTTATAGCCTTGGAAGTGAAGTAGTAGTGAGCTGCCTTTGAGTTGAAGAGAGTAAACTTTGACCGGCTATAAAAGTCGGAAAGTATGAGGTTTTAAGTTGAAATTTGGATGTGTTATAGTTATTTGAGTTAGCTTTCCAGAGAGATATCATAATCCCATTTTGAACTTTTGTGGAGGTTTTGGCACTCATATTAGTGTCGGGTGCACTTTTGGAGGACTTTGTGCGATTTATCCACAACTTATACCACTTTGTACAAACATGTGACACTTTATTTGATCTCTATGGTTCATGATGGGGGTTACATGAGCATGATTATGAGGCAAATTATGGGGTTTAATTATGGGTATATTTGATTTTGGGATCTTCCGTATTTTGAGCCATTTCTAGTTGCAGCCAAGAACCCCGCGTTTTCCCAAGGCAAGGCCTCTTTACCCGACAATGCTTCACTTTTACACTTGCTTGCAACACTGCTATCAGTCCACTGCCAATACCATCAAATAACTCCAAAAGTGTAATACCTTCGTCTGGCGGCTTCCAATGGATTGTAGAAGTATCTAGAGGTGGGCCGTGATCATCCGCACTTCCATCGTCCTCCTCATTTTGTGGCAACAAAGATTGTTGCTATGCCTCTTGGATCACAGTTTCTGCGGCATGTTGTAGGTCGGCGGTGCTGTTCCACGCCGATTCCATCCCAGGTTGATATAATTCTTCGCCCTTAGCTTCTAAAGCCTGAATGTGATCTGTTTTTTCTGTTGAAGCAATCATAGAAGGATTTCAAAATCCTCCTCAAACCAGGATGGACTGTTTGCTACAAGCCCAGAAAAACAATAGAGATCAACCAAATTTCTAGTGAGAACTCGTATAAAACGAGCTGGCAGTTAGGCCTTACGTCCATTCCCCGCTTGCCATCCCAGTCTATATGATGTTGTCTCCTCCCCAAAGTCCAAGGTGAAACCCATAGGGTATAATACCATAACACCTACCAAAACATCATAAGATTTGGCCTCCGTGACTATAGCTTTCACCTTCATGAAGCTAGCATCTTCAACATCATCATAGCGTAGTCGTAGTGTCAACTCGCTCTGTATGATGCCATTTGCTTGTTTTGTTCCCCCCTAGAAGTACTAATCGTCCATGGATATGTTTCCAACGTGTCCTTGGTCAAACCCAAGCCTTCAATGGCTGAATCACCCAGCATCAAGGATTGTACACCGGAATCCAATAGTACCTGTCGATGCACAAAAACCTTCCCTTTGGACCCAACTAATTGGAAAATTCCCTGGAAATTGTCAAGTACAACCACTTTTAGAGGGATGGATGACCGCTCTATTGCCGGGCATATTGGCATAGTCTTCAATCGAGCAGCTGCTAATAAAAGCCCCTCTGACTCAATCCAATTACCATCATCCACCGCTTGTGGCTCAAGCATAGTTTCCATGGCACTAACCGATGTTGAAGTGCCTTCTTTACACATGGTAGCTGCCAATTGGAACATTGTAGCAGCACTGAATTGCGCATTTGCAATCATGGATGCTGAAAACAAAGGAGCATGACAAATGGTAGTTGCTATCTCAAAAAGTGTGCTCGTACCTAGACCACTTGTCTTCGCAACTGGAGCGGATCGGCGATTGCTGGAGTTTGAAATTGATGGAACCATGGATGAAGTGGGCAGCATATCCTCTAATGTGAATGACTCTGGCAACCTCGCTTGTCGATTGGTTGCACCTCGCTGTGGGTCCAATCCCAAACTCGCCCCTCATAGTGCATCATGCACCACAGTTTTACTCTGTGTTGTAACAAAAGCATCCCTTGGCGTGCCATTGACATCCGCCAGACCACATAACATATGGTCGTCCTCTTCTGCATAAAAGGTCGTTGTGGTCCTTTGTGAAGAAGGTCCCTTGATCTCCGTGGTAGCACTCATTGCTGCCATCTTAGCCTCCAACTCTGTAAATCGGGCCTTCCATGATTTCTTCTCTCCTCCTACAGGCTTGGCCTCTTTAGAGTCAGTTCCCTTAGTATCTTTGGCTCCCTTAGGCTTGAGTTCTGGATGCAACTTCCAACAACTAGCCTCTCCATGGCCCTTGACACTGCAACCAGAGCAGAACCTACCAATCTTAGCGGTTTCTTTCTTTGATGTCTGTTTGCAATCTCATCGACGATGACCAACCCCACCACAATTAAAACAAGTAATATCCGCATCTCCTACATTGGCTAGAATGCTAGCTTTAGCGGATTTAGTATTTTTGGGTTGTTTCTCCTCCTTTCGCAAGAACCCCATGGCTGCTTTTTCCTCCAAGAGATTAATTTCAATTCTCTCAGAGGTCTCAAAAATGTACCTTAAGGTGGGTGTGATACCCAACCTCAATGCTTCACCTCGAATAAGAGTTTTGAGCTCTTTATCCAATATGCTATACTAGTGCTGAACAGCCTGCTGTTCAGTTACCCCGTGAGTGGCGGAAATCAACTGCCTCAGTCTTGAATGTGTCTCTCGCAACGATTCATCACTTCCACGTGCAAATGTATGAAGTGACTTCATTTTATCTACCCTTTGTCCATAGTAATCCCGCTACAGTTGCAAAAAGAATTGAGTTGTGCAATTGAAGGGGGGTGGATTAGTTACTGGCACTAGGCCCGTGGTCACGGTGGCCTTTTGGTTTCCCACGCTCGCGCCCCCTTCCTCTTGTTTTCCCTTGCTAATAGGCACTATGGTCGTGGATCCCCCTCCCTAAATATTAGCATATTTTGGAGCGTAGTAATCCCGCCAGGCTAAAATCTCGGTGGTATGAGCAAGCTCAAATTCCCCATAGTCTGCCAAAGGTGCCTCTTCAAGACACTCAAATAATGCCCTCTACACCATATATGGATTGAAACTAGCGTTTTGGGACTTTTGGAGTTCACACCATATGGTAAACTCCCTTCAGAAGTCATCCACTTCCATAGTGCCATTGGCACCGGAAAATCGCCGGACTCCCTGATCAACACCTCCATATAGTATAGTCATCTCGTCCCATGCAAATATAAACTCGCTATGAACAAGTGTTATCCCATGGTCAATTGTGATGACAAATAATTCTCCTCCCCCGTCACATTCAATGTCTTCCACCCAATCTACTTGCCCATTGATAAACTACGGAACAAAATCACTTCGGATCTTTCTATCAACGAAGGGCCTCTAACTTCGAGGGCGCACGGGTACGACAACATTGGTGTCTGATGACTCAGAAACAATGTCCCTAGTAAATGGTGTCTCGCTCCTGATATAACCCGGCCTCCCAAGCGGATCCATCTTTTACATATAAAACAAAGTTTATATATAAAGCTGCCAAGCCTTGTGTGTCCCTTCCACAGCCTCACAATAACTTGTGGGTGGGACCCCTATGTCAAGGAAACAAAGGGTTAAAGAATTCCAAATACTAGACGCTCTCTCAAGCCACCAACCTTGTTCCCATTGTCACATGGTGTGAAACAAGTAATCTCCAGCTCAAAACTCAATAAAGATCAATGAAAATGTGGGCAATTGAATTGCACCCTCGAAAACATGTCTCACCACTTGTCGACGTTGACCCTCGTTCTTCAACACCGCTGCCACTTGTGGGATGACCAAATCAATTACCTCCACACGCCCCCTTGTCCGACTCAATGGTGCTCCAATCACAGGTAACTCCGCTCGTAAGTCCCGAATGATGCGCACCCCACGTTGTTGAGTCCAAAATTTGATGGCTTTTGGAACTAAAACTTTAGTGCCCGGTTGCCCAAATGATTGAACTCCAAAGTGATCACGAGCCAACGGTGAGAGTATAAATGGTAGAGTTGTTTCTTGGAGCTGATGTCCTAGAGAGGATTCACTGGATGACCCTACATGACGGGTTTGAAAAGATTGAAGAACCCCCTGGAGATCATCTGTAGTCACGAGAATTTGCACTTCTTCTTCTTTCATGCTTCCAACTGATATTAGTCTAAAACGCTTAGGAACCCCTTTGCCTTTGTCCATGGCAATACCATGTGGTCCCAACTACCATTGCAAATTCCACCAAGCAAAACTTACAAAAATACCAAGAATATGTTGTGGTCAAGCAAGTAATCAAACTTAGGGAATGAATCCTAAATTCTCATATATAAGCCGGTGACTATCACACACCACTAAGTCACCCTATATAAGTCCTAGCTAATAATTGCTAGGCTAACTCCACCCAAAACTACTATAAAATTAGAAGCAAATCTGAAAATCAATCATCCGGTTGCGGTTGAGATATCTGCAACACACCATGGCAATAGTAGCCTCTACCTCATGCAAAAACCGTGCATACATGAAGCGCTGCAATATCATGTCACGGTCATCATTTCAACACTCCAATATGACAAACGGTGTCAACTCTACACATAAGCGATGTGCCATCATGCCAAAATGGCCAACATCGGCACACTGTGCCTGTGCCAAGTCTGCCTGTCATATGTCTTAGAACTCAAGCTTAGAGTGTTGCAGTCCTCGTGTAGGTAGGCACTCTAAAATAAATTTGAGCAATGCTGCAATAAAATCTATCTTCTCCAACCACTGTTCATACCCTGACAATATTCGCCGCTGTAGTGGTCTCACATCTCTGGGTTGGGCTGTTCCCTAGTAGTAACCATAAGTAGACAATGCTGGGGCTCCCAACCTTAAACACTTCCTAAGATGGTCCAAAGATACCTATAATGAACAAGTCTCAGAAATAATCGTCATTTTTTTTTTTTTTTGAAAAAATCGGGCCTTAAGCACCCAACTTTGATGACCGGCTGAACCAGTCACTAAGTTCCAAATGACCGGTGATGACCGGTCACCTGCCCGGTCGTACTAGTCATCCAGATCGCCAACTTCAAAGAGTATCCCGAAGAACAAACATCCACTCAAAACCCTCTAGGCTCCCGGAAGCACCAGCGGCAACAAGAGTTGTCCACAGAGCTGACCCATGAGTTTAATTCCCAGGCGATGCAGAGATTAACAGTTCCTCAATATCTTTCAACTCTCATATAAAGGAGCGAATAACCAATGCAAGTATCTTCTCTTCAATCACCAGCTTAGAAAAATGATCGAAAATGAAATCCAGAGTTCTTTTGCAGTAACTCCTCGACAATATTTTCCAATTCCCGAAATGCAGGAGTGCATAGTGCTGAAGTCAATTTCGGCAGGCAGGCCAATGAAACCAAAGTCCGTCCCGACTACGTCTGACTTGAATAACATGTAATGATCTAATGTCCATGCATCTCAATACTAACCTTTGGAATTCAGCAAGCTCTACACACAGTTTGACCTAGAAACAAAGAAAACAATGAAACACCCTCAACTACTTGTCCTCGAACTCCGACAACGGAATCATCTGCTCCTTCATCTCAACCTAATCTGAAAATGTAGGAATCTCAAGGTGAAGAACAAACCTTCTTCTCTTCCGATATAGTGAAATCTAATTATTGGAATGTGGCCCCGGAGTAGACGCCACATTGTATTTGAAGATTCCAAATACCATCGCCATCAGCAAATGCACAGGCCCGAACAACGATCCCTCCAACATTGGCTGATTTCCGCAGGAGCTACAAGACACGCAATCCAAAAATGCACGGCTCTTTCACGCGATCAAACAAGTGCCCGAACTGTGTTGCTCATCCTTTGCAGGCAAACTGCTTGAAAATCAACTCCAGTGTACTTGAAGACCTTTACGACTAGCCCTCTTCAATAGCTTCTCCAAGTCATTCTTATTCACTTGCTCGCTCCTCAAGCTGCGGAATGTATTTTGCACGGCAACATAGGCAACACCGATCCCTCCCACTTTGAGGAACCCATCAATCTCACTGGGCACCAAAAATTTTCAGAGAAGCAGTTTTTCAAGCAGTCCGTTCTCACGACCGCAGGACTCAAGAAACCCCAGTACCATCGCTCTCAAAACCAAGTTGAACGCCTCTAAGCCAAATTTTAACACTAGTTACACCGCATACAAAGTGCATGGCTCCTCCTCTTCTCCTAGTCGCAAAGTCTCATCCCCCTTCCTTTGGGTGGACCCCCAATCTCCAAGTTCTAACTTGGAGTGTTTCTAGAAGAGAGATAGCCTTTTCCCTAAAGTCTTGGGATTCTCTTAGGTGGCTCATTCCTAATCCACCCTTTCCTTATCCTAATCCCAAAAGCTAAACCAATAATGCACCTAATTTCCAAATATGGATTTAGGACCCATTTCCAAGGCTAAAACCCCCCTAAACCCGTGGTAATGGTGTCCAAGCTCCAACTTTGCTTGCAATTCCAGCACACACAAAACACATCAAAAACACTTCAAAACTCATTTTTCTACTACTTTGGGTGTCAATTTTCACTACGTGTACACCTATAAACGTAGTGAGATCTTTTTCAAGTAATGAAATGTAAGGAAAAGTTTTTAAAGAAACTGAAAAAACCTCACAATGAACTACAAAGTCAAGTCAATGCCATTTTTGAAGAATGATTGCATATTTGGATGAAGCTCACGAGGCAGAACCTCTCACTCAATCATGTGGGAGACTCAACTTGAAAAAGATGAGTCTCCAAGAACTCTTCGTCAAGGTCAAAAAGGTTTGAGGTCCCCAAACGAGATGCTAAGTTCTCGTTGGCGTCTCGGGCCTTCCAAGCCTTCTTGAACACCCCCCTAACTCCATAGATGTCACCTTGATACAAATGAACGCCCACGTGCCTCTCATGACAACAATCTCTTCGTTGAGAAGCACTTTGTGTGTTTAGAATTTTCAATTAGTGTTGGCCAAATCAAACTTTGTTTAACTAGTTGGAACTTGAAAGTGTAGCTAGTGTTCTATGGTCTCAAAGAATTTAAGATGTTTATAGTTGTACAATATGATCTTTCTATCTTGACAAATTAATCTCTAGAAATATGATTTTCAATTTTATATGCACATTGTTTGTTTTTTTCACCTGTGTATGTTCATTTATTTTTTGACTCTTTATATTGTTGTCATGTAGATGAAGTTGCATTTAAGGCTCCTATACTTGCAACCTAACATCAAAAAAACTCTAAAGGCCCACAAGAGTAAATTCAATGACGTGCACAAGACTTATAAGGTAACAAGAATGACAAGCAAACAAACAACATTTCTAAAAAATCACACCACACTTCTAAGTTTTACATTTCCATAGACTCTTAGTATCATTAGAATGGATCCATGCTCAAATATCTTTCGGCTTCTTCTAGTGACATGCCTAATGAAGAGGATGATGCAGAAGAAGACAAGACAAAGAATATAAAGCTAGTGCTTTTGTTTACATTAAAGCAAAGAAAATCAATAGGAAAAAAACATATCATGAGCAAGCTTTAGAGCTCATGGGACATCTTGTAGTAAATAGCAAAGACATGGTGGAGAGTATGAAGGTGGATAATGGACATATACATGAAATGACTCATTGAAAATCTCTAAATTATCTATTAAATTATCTCTATTTGTTTCAATGCGCTGGCATGTTGACATATTATCAATTATTGTATAACCCTAGTTTAGTTTACTAGTTCATTAAGGAGAAACCCTCTTTGTATTGAAGATATATGTGGTCAATGAAATTCTATTACATTTAAAACAAAAGAAATTGCTCAGCAATAAAATCCACATTGATGAGAAGTTCAAATTCTGATTGTCTATCTACATTATGACCTTGGTACTCTATCTCATAAGTTATGTTGTTATGCTCACTCGCTTAGAGCTTAAGTTTCTTAATCTAATAATGAATTTCGTCTGCCAACTACTTTTACATATGTTTTAAATACCATACATTGACCACTGAAGGATGTACAATAGTTGTTGATTTGCATTTGTTACTACACTCAATGCTAGATAGAAAAGATATATTGATAGCTTATGAATTATGTAATTTAAGCCTTAGATTCCATTTTTTGTTTGAAGGCCACAGATCAATACTACCACCATGGCGGCATGGCCTAAATTCAAAAAATTATGTTGATTTGAAAAAATTGGAGGTTCATGAAGGTATAAAGTTGAAATTGTGAGGAAAGTGACATTGTCTGCACATCTACATATAAAAAACTAAAATGAAGAGGTAGGAGATCTGCATCATCCTTATGTTTGATTGGTTTAATTGAACACATTGAAGGGAATTACAAAAAGCATGTATAGTCAATTTACATCATCTATTAAGAGTTCACCACATTCTTAGAGGTTTTTGGGGAATTATGTGATTTCAAACTATGTTGTGATTAGGTTTTTAAAAGGAATTTCTATTACATAGGAAACTATATAGATTCCCGGGGGGAACATTTACGGTTTTTAGAAAACTATGTGAGTTAAAAGATAGGGTTCATTTAATTCAAAGGGGGCAAATTTTATATAATTTGTAGAGCTACTATAAGGTTCATGAAATGCTACACACTCTAATATATATAAATTAGGGTATGTAAAAACATCATATAATAGGAATTTTTATTAATAAGTTAGCCTTGACAAATAGAAGTCATGCAAATTTTTCATAATATGATGAGTATAGATGTAGACAAATAATTTCATATGGGTGATAAAATGGACATATTCAAGAAAATCTATGATGAAAGGTGGTCCACTAAAATTGTGCCATGGTACTTGTAGTGTATATATAAAAACAAACTAAATGTAAATGTAAGACATCAACTAAAAGTGGAAAAATTGTCACATTGTATGAATAGGAAGATTTACCTTAGTGGGTTCAACAAACTGAAAATTGTACAATATGAAGATAGAATTAATAGTTCATTTAACTCTAAGCTTTGAAGCCATAAGGTAGCAACGCCCATAACCATTAGTGTACCCATACTTCGATAGTAGAGTTCCCTTAAAGTGTCTCCAAATGTACTTTGAAACCGTGCCAATTCTTAATTGTGGTTGGTAGGCTCTAATTTTTTTAGATTTTGGAACTACAATCAAGGCAACTTTAGTAGAGTGTGGTTTAGGGTGCCTTAGTGAGTTCTACTTTGAAAATTCACAGAAATTAGATGCCTTATCCAAAAATTCTAGTTTTTTTTAAAAAAATTCATGATTTTCAATTGCTAATACTAAAAAAATATTTTTTCTAGAATAAAGTGCCTCCAACTATGTTGAATTGCTTAATTTGACGGTTATGGGTGTTGCTACCTTATGTGTTAATCACACTCATATTGAATGAGATTTTCATGGAATAGTTTCATTAGGAATTCTAAAGTGTTCAATGTTATTAACCCCTAAAGACTAGAAGGTGTTTTGGAAGAGGAAGAATCCAAAATTGCTAATTTTGATGCATTGTCTAAAATAAAAAATTATTTGAAAAAAATCCAATTGTATAAAAGTGTATTATGTAGTTATAACAACGTGTAGAAACAATTTCAGCCCATTTGACCATGTGGATTGAAAGATTATAATGTTTGAAGTGAGAAAAAAAATCTTTATTTTCATTCTTGCAAACTAGGATCAACAAACTTCAAGCCCTCTTAGAGTAAAATATTTGGTCTACACAAAAATGAGGATTTTGACTATTCATAAATATATGATGTTGGATTCACTCATAAAAAATCTGAATCAACTTGCAATGCAAAGAGGTTAAATGCATTGGCAATACACTAGTCTTTTTTTGATGATTTCTTGTGCAATGAGATATTTTTTAAATTGGAATCCAAATGGTTAAAAATTAGAGACAAATATTTAGAATATTTGGGAAAATTTTCAAAAACTTTGACTTCACATATTGCAAGATAATAGGGCTTGAGGTTAGAAGAAAAGGTTATTTTTCTTGAAGCCACCCTAACATAGCTAATAAAGTTTGACTCCTTTGAGAATGTGATTTGAGAACTAAATTACTTTTGATAATTGTATGCCATATTTTATTAGTAACATAAATGCCAAATTTCAATAGTTGATGAGATTTTTTGCAAAAGACGCCCCAAAGATGCTCAAATTGCAAGGGCTACCGAAAAAATTTAGGGCAGAAAGAAATTATATTTCCACTAAGAAGATACACGTTCACATCTTGTGTCAAAATTTTATGCACATTTGACCAAAATTGACTTCATAGGGACCTACCCAAAGTTTCAATTGTTCATTCAATGGACAATTGGCCTTTATGGGTTAAAAATTGCCACTTGAATTCAATTGATTATTGTTAATTTCACAATGTCTATCCCATACATAGTTGCAGTAGATGGAAGAGAAAATTTGTGAAGAAGGGTGGGGGTGGGAAAAAATTGGACATTTAAATTTTATATGTAAGATAGATCCATTTAAAAACTTGCATGAATGAATTTATAAAAAACTATAGGATATTGGAAATATGCCCTTTTTAGCTTTTTATATAAAAATACGGTCATCTTAAATGCAATAATTAAGGTAAATAGCCCCACATAAAATACCCTCTTAACTCAGGTGTATACCTTAAATTACAAGGAGTGATCCCCCCGAGTATAGATTGGTTTAGATTGTTGTAGTTGTGTATGTGGTTAAATTTTAATGAAATGATTTGTTGATTTTCTTGTTTACAAAGAATTCATATTTTCTCCTTTATAAATGGAAGGTGACTAAAATAGTGTATGGTAACATGTTTGATGGAATATTTTTTTTGATAAAAGTAAACACTTTACGTATTACAGGACAATTAATTATTTTCTTGTAAAAGTTATTTGTTCAAATCTCCTATAATTATATGCATTGAAAACAAATGTGAATTCCTATGAATGCTCCAAAGACACACAAAAATTGTAAAAAATCCTATAATAAAAACTCAATGTTCCCTTTGCAACAATAATGTTTAACGATCCCTTGAACTTGAACAATAGAATTTAGAAAAAACAATAAATTCGTAAAAAACAATAAGAAAAATGTAAAGAAACTTTCAAACTTACACAATGATATCTAAAAATTTATTTTCTTGTGGTAGTGAATCAAGTTGGTTGTTGCTTTAAGGCACAAGCTTCACTTGGTCCCTTAGAATGGAGGTGCCTCTAACAAAATTGGAGTGAAGTAAAAATACTTACCCCTCACAATGCTTTTCTAGTATCTTGTTTTGACAAGGTATTCATTGAATATCATATCTGTAATAATTATGATTGGGCACCTATTGATTTCTCCATAGGTAATAAGCCTTGGATACTAAACTATCACCAACAAAAATTGCCTAGATGCTCTTAGGATCCAACTTCCAACAATTTATCTTGGAATCATAAATGAATGCGAGACTTCTAAACCCCAAAACAACTTACATTAAGGCAATCGCCAATCTATAGTTTATTCAATATTATGTGACTATGTATAAGGGATGTAGATTGATTTAGTAGATAAGTTAGTAAGTGGTAGTTTGAACAACTTGTCTTTCGAGCATGCAACGTGGATTTGATACACTATTAATGTACAATTTTTATGCTCCTCCACTCTATTTTACTTGGGGGTGCAGATAGGTCATAGGTGAGCTCATGAAGAATACCAATGTTACCAAGATGATGTTTGAACTCATTGCTCAAGAGTTCTCTTAAGAGTTCTCCTCCCTTATTATTGCACAACAATTCTATACAATTTTCATTTTGTTATAGTACAACTTAGAAAATTTTGAAACACCTAAAGACCTCTGATTTTTTCATTGTACGATATTAGACAAATTGATAACCCTTGTAGTTGGATAAATATGGTTATTGCTTCAAAACCATCATCTTGAGTACTTTAAGCTTTGTTGTCAAAATTCTTGAAGTTAGGGCACCAATATTTTGAGTACTTCAACAATATCAAGATCATCTGCATGTATATGTTTATGTATGTATATGTATGTATATGTATGTATATGTATGTATATGTATGTATATGTATGTATATGTATGTATATGTATGTATATGTGTATATATACATATACATATACATGCAACAATGGACAGAATTTGATGAAATCAAGGTCTAATTGAAATAGGTTGTTATTTTGAATGTTGGTTGCGACAACTCTATCATTGCCATTATCCAATTTACAGTAGCAAAATTGCTTGACATATGTTGTGATAAAACTTTTGTCTACAACCTTTTTGATGGAGAACAAATTTTTACGAAAGGTTGACAAATAGAATACTTGATCAAGGATTTGTTGCTCACTCTTTGAATTCATAAGACACTCACTCGTACAAAAACAATTCTCCTATTTACATTAGATCTAATAAAATTTTGTTTCCTTGGATTGTTTTTTACTTTTTTTACTTGATTTTGTTAGAATATGTTAATGCTTGTTAAAAACTATTAAGTTTAACAAGATTCTATAAGTTTTAATAGAAATCAATCTATTAAGTATTTAAGTGGCAATTTTCTACGCCATATTATTCTAGCCCCCAATCAAATGTGTTCACACATTTTTCTACATTAATCCCAAACTTTTGATTTGACCATATATAGTTCTTCTAAAATTTTGGAACAATGTAGCTTTCAAAACCCAATTATTCAAAATTTGAACCTTTGAATTTAGACTTTCGATTTAAATATTACAATAAAATTCAAAATCTTATTTAAAACAATAATCGAGTTTCTTTGTCCATCATGTCTATTATAGAAAACTATTCAAATTTTGCATGAAACAAAAGTAAATCCAAAATTTTATTATTGGTAGTTTTAGACAATGAATTTGATATGAAATAGTGTTGGATTAGGCATAGTGTTGGATTAGGCATTTTCAAATATATTTTTGACAACATTATCTTTTTAATTCTATTACAAATAGAAAATACTTCATTACCTTATGATTTTTGGTATGATTGGCCAAAAATATGATAGAAATTGACAACAAATTAATAAATAAAACTTCAAGCTATTAATTCATTTTTTAATTACCACCCTTTGAAAATGATCTAAATACACATTTTTATCAAACCATAATAATTTGTATGAAAAGAATTTCACTACTATTGAAAATTAGAAACATAATAATTTTAAATAACTATGATTAGATTAAAATAATTTATATCAAAAAAAAAATTTGGTATTTTTCTAATGTCAAAAATTATAAGATCATGTATAAAATATTGAAGGAAATTGTTTTTTCAAACTTAAATTACTTTAATTTACAAATGTTTTCTAATTGTGTTCTTTTAAGTGATATGATGATGAAAACATCATTTTTATTTATAATAGAAATTTTTAATCACAACAAAAAAATTTAGTAAATTCATTATAATTTCATACCATCATGCAAATTCCCCAAAAGAATTTGAGCATTTCAAGGCTAAAAATCAAGGTACATTCTTTTCTTTTCAATTGTATATCATATAACATCTTTACAAACTTACAAAAAAAAAAAAGGATCAAAGTTGTACACTCATCCATACCCCTTAGAAAAAAGTCTTTTCAACACCTATATGAGATGAATCATTTTTTGCAAGATTTTAGGTTTTTTTGTGGCTTTTGTTGTTGAATTTCAAAATTGTTTCTTATTTTTAAACATAGGGGCCCATAGATATTCAAATAATAATTGGTAGAAAATTGGGCTTTACATTTTTAGATAATATTTGCTATATCACTTAATTTTGATTTTTTTTCCAACCAAAATCTATTTAAGGATGGCAAAATCATTAATGCATGTAAATGTCTATAATTCTTTAACCACTAAAGTCCCATGAATTCCCTCGGGGGACTCTTAAAGGTTTGAGCAAGTACATATGATCTCAATTTTTGGTGAGATCTCAATTGAACAATCTCACTATTCATTAGGAAAAAAATGAGCCCTTAAAGAAGCTGCTTCCTTTTGAGGAGTTCCCGTCAATGGAACTCACAGCCCTGTGAGGAACACTCGCCGAAATTGTGCATTAAAATAATATAAAAAATAAAAAAATAAATTTTAAACTTTAAATATTAAAATATTAATTAAAAATTAAAATTAAAAAATTAAAATAATGATTTGGAAAAGGACAATCTGATGTGGTTGCACTAATGCCCACGCTAATGCCACATCACACCTGAAAATTTTGTAATTTTGTATTAATTTTAATATTAACTTTTAAAATATTTTCATAATATTTAAAAAAAATTTAATTGAACTATTCCGCACTAATCAAGCCCTGCAATTCATTGGCTTGGGGAAAAAAAAATTGGCTTGCGTTCCCTGCTCATTCCTGTTGTTTGAGACTCACAGCCCGGCCCTTTCAAGGTTCATTTCTTTCCTAATGGAAATTAGTGTGTTTTAATTCTATTTTAGAGCTATCAACAATTAAGTCTTTCCTTCTATGTTGTATCTAGTTCAATTTAACAATTTAAAAAAAAAAAAAATTACGAAGGGGGGTTGAATTAATTTACTCAAATCTCAATAGAATTCTTCAACATAAGAAATTTAAATTCACAATTTGTAGTACAAAGATTTTAAATTAAGAAGATTCAAACTAAGCCATATAATCTAGTCACAAAAACTCGTTTTCTTCATTTTAAATGCTTATATCTCATAATTGATATAGTCAAAGTTTTTGAAATTTCTCTTAAACATTTTCATACTAATTTAGTGCAAGATCCTATAGTTGGATATGCAAAAGAAACAAATGTTTAAATATTTTATTGTTTGCATTGAAAATGGTGGTTTTGAGAGGGTTTTTTACAGAAAAATGTCCTTGGGACGTTAGGAGTTATAATCATTGATTAGATAAATATGAAAATGATGATGCATAAGTATTTCTTAAACATAAATTTATTAAGACAAAAAGAAATCATCAAAAATCATTTTGAAGAATTTATATAAAAATTGATGCATGAAAGTAATAACTTTCATTTACAAAATACATTGATGTTTGAACTTGTTTTTCATATGGAATATGCAAGTTGTGAATATGCAAGTTGATGCAAGCTATATAAATAAGATATTGAGGTTGGAAATTGATAAAAAAATGATTCAATTTTAAAAGTAGTTTACTTAAATATAATATTAAAAATTATACCTCATTAGAAAATTACATTTAGTTCCAAATGAATTTAAATTTATTGAAGTCTTTTCTATTCCATTTTTTAAATTATATATGAGTATTGAATTACAAAATTGAATTTGTAGGAAAATAATTACTTAAAAAGATTAATATGTGCCACACTAGGTATGTATAATGCACTTATCTATAAAAATTAAAGGAAAATACAATTTGAAAACTAAAGATGATCTCAAAAGACATTTATAATGTTTGTGTATTCATACATTTACTAGTATTCCATTATGGCATTAGTGTTTTTGAGGGGATAACTATAGCAAATACTACATCTTGCAAATACCATCTATAAAGTAAAAAAAGAAGATTGATGGTCATGTCATTTCTTTATTGTTGTATCAAGATGAAAAAATTTAGAAGTAGGTTGATGAAAACATTTAAAACAAAGTTCTTGATGTAGACCTTAAGAACATATTAAGGTCAACTTTCTTGTTAAAAATTCTTTAAGAATGAGTTATATCTCATACATAGGAATCTTTCATGTACTTCAACAAAAAATATGGGATATATAGAAATTTGTATTCACATCTGTATTTCAATTTGTACATCTATATTGTAAATTTTTTTCTATGCTTGAAAAATATCATTATGTTTTGTACATGTCGTACACAAACACATTGTGCCAAGATCATATCGAGCCAACATGAGAGAAAGCGTGCAATAAGTTAATAATGGACCTTGTCATTGGCTAGCAACCTAATCTCAATTATGGGTGTAGGATCCATTTCCAAGGCTAAAATGCTCTAAAGCTATGGTCATGGTGTCCAAGCTCCAACTTTGCTTGCAATTCCAGCACACACAAAGCACCTCAAAAACACTTCAAAACTCATTTTTCTACTACTTTGGGTGTCAATTTTCACTACGTGTACACCTATAAACGTAGTGAGATTTTTTTCAAGTAATATCCGCATCCCTCACATTAATTGGATTGCTAACCTTGACGGATTTAGTCTTCTCGGGTTGTTTCTCTTCCTTCCGCAAAAACCCTATGGCTTCTTTTTTCTTCAAGTGATTAATCTCAATTTTCTTAGAGGTCTCAAAAATATACCTCAAGGTGGGTAGGACACCCAACCTCAAGGCCTCACCTCGAATAAGAGTTTTGAGCTCTTTATTCAAGATATTGTACTAGTGTTGAACAGCTTGTTTTTCCGTCACTCAATGAGTGGCGGAAATCAACCACCTTAGTCTCAAATGCGCCTCTCACAATGACTCATTACTTCCACATGCAAACATGCGAAGTGACTTCATTTTATCTGCCCTTTGTCCATAGTAATCCCACTGCAGTTGCAAAAAGAATTGAGCTGTGCGATTGAAGGGGGGTGGGTTTGGCACTGGCACTAGGCCCGTAAACACAGTGGCCTCTTGGCCTCCCACGCTCGCACCTCCTTCCTCTTGCTTTCCTTTGCTAGCAGGCACTATGGTCGTGGATCCCTCTCCTTAAACATTAGCATATTTTGGAGCGTAGTAATTCCGCAAAGCTAAGATCTCGGTGGAATGAGTAAGTTCAAATTTCCCATAGTCTACCAAAGGTGCCTCTTCAAGACATCTGAATAATGCCCTCCACATCACATATGGGTTGAAACTAGCGTTTTGGGACTTTTGGAGTTCACACCACATGGTGAACTCTCTTCGGAAGTCATCCACCTCCATGGTGCTATTGGCACTAGAAAATCGCCGAACTCTACGATCAACACCTCCATATGGTGTAGTCATCTCGTCCCACGTAAATATAGATTCGTTATGAGCAAGTCTCCTCCTGTTGTCAACTGTGATGATGGGTAGCTCTTCTTCCTTGTCACATTCAATATTTTCCACCCAATCTTCTTGCTTGTCAATAAAATCTAGAATTAAATCACTTAGGATCCTCCTACCTAAAAAGGGCCTTTGACTTCAAACACACACCGGTACAACAATACTAGTGTCTGATGACTCAAAAACAGTGTTCCTGGAAAATAGTGTCTTGCTCCTGGTATAACTTGGCCTCCCAAGCGGATTCAACTTTTACATATTAAACAAATTTTATATACAAAGTTGTCAAGCCTCGTGTGTTCCTTCCATAGCCTTACAATAAATCGTGGGTGACACCTCTATGTCAAGGAAATCAAGTATTAAAGAATCCCAAACACTAGACGCTCTTCCAAACCACCAACCTTGTTCCCACTGCCACATGGTGTGGAACAAGTAATCCCCAGCTTGAAACTTGGTGAAAATCAATGAGAATGTTGGCAATTGAATTGTACTCTCGAAGATGTGTTTCACCACTTTTCGGCGTTGACCCTCATTCTTCAACACCACTGCCACTCTTGGAATGACCAAATCGATTACCTCTACACGCCCCCTTGTTTGACTCAATGGTGTTCCAATCACAGGTAAGTCCGCTTGTAAGTCCCAAATGATGCACACCTCAAGTTGTTGAATCCAAAATTTTATGACCTTTGGACCTAAAACTTTAGTGTCCAATTGCCTAAATGATTAAACTCCTAATCGATCACGAGCCAATGGTGAGAGTTCAAATGATAGAGTTGCTTGTTGAGGCTGATATCTTAGAGGAGATTCACTGGATGACCCTACGTGAAGAGTTTGGAAGGATTCAAGAACCCCATCGAGGTCGTCTATAGTCAAGAAAATTTGCACTTCTTCTTCTTTCGTGCTTCCAACTGGTATTAGTCTAAAAGGCTTATGAACACCCTTGCCTCTGTCCGTGTCAATACCATATGGTCCCAACCACCATTGCAAATCCCACCAAGCAAAACCCACAAAAATATCAATAATATGTTGTGGTCAAGCAACTAATCAAATTTAGGGAATTAACCCTAAATTTTCATGTATAAATCGGTGACTAGCATATACCGCCAAGTATATCCTATATAAGCTCTAGCTAATAATTGTTAGGCTAACTCCACTCAACTAGACAACTACTATCAAACTAGGAAGAAATTTGAAAATTTGAAAATTTGTCATCCGATTGCGATTGAGATATTTGCAACCAACCATGGCAATAGAAGCTTCAACCTCATACAAAAATCATGCATATATAGAGCGTTGCAATATCATGTCACGGTCGTCATCCCAACACTCTAACGTGACAAATGGTGTCAACTCTACACATAGTCAATGTGCCATCATACCAAGTTGGCCTACATCAGCGCACTGTGCTTGTGCCAAGTCTGCTTGTCATATCTCCCAAAACTCAGACTTAGTGTATTATAGTCCTCGTGCTGGCAATTGGTCTAAAATGAATCTGATCATTGCTGCGATAAAATCGGCCTTCTCTAGCCACTCTTCATGCCTTGACAATGCACACCACTCTAGTGGTCTTACATCTCTGGATTGGACAATTGCTTGTGCCCTAGTAGTCACCATAAGTAGGCAATGCCCCTAAACCCTAGAACTCCCTAAGATGATCCAAAAAAACATCCACAATCACCAACTCTCATCTATAGTCGTTGCTTGTTTTTTTTACAAAAATTGGGCCTTGAGCGCCTTGTGTGACCGGTTGAACCGGTCACCAAGCCCCAAATGATTGGTGATCACTAGTCACTTGTCCGGTTGTACCGGTCGGCTCGGTCACCAACCTCGAACACCTTTTAGACGCTAAATCAACAAGTGCACATCGTGGCGGTGAGCATGAGTAAGAATTCCTGCGGAGCTGCGAAAATTAAAGATGCAGCTGCAAAAAAGTTACAAGTAGTTGAACCAACAAAACTCTTTTGTCCTCAAAGTAATCAACTTCTACAGAACCAGTAAGTGTTTCAGCCTTCAATCTTCAAACGAGCAGAGTTGTTTCCGCCTTCTTTTCTCGGTTGACTACCTGCACTCTTAATCAAATAGTCCTAATTTCTTCGTCCAGAGCAAGAACTTAGCTCTGTAGGGAACATCAACAAACATGGATAAACTGAGCAATTTCCACAATCACCAAATCTAACCGGAGCACAAGAGCTCCCATCAAATTTTCTCGATGAATTCTTGACAAAAAAGAAGTGAATTGTTGCAAATCACTTGAGTCTTCTCTTGAGTTATTCTTTTGTTTGAAGTGAGTGAATTCCGGAACCACATTACAATGGAGTGCCGAGTACAAGCTGCATTACGAAGTTTTCCTCCACAGCCTCCAATACGAAGCAGTAGAGACCGTGCACTAGTAGATTTTCCTCTGCGCAAAGCTGGTCCAATGCCCGAGAAGCCTTCCGATCACAATAGCCTCTGACAATGCCCACTCCACAAATCCTCTGTCAATTCAATCACTCTCCTTGTCTTGCTATTCATCGCTGGATTCCTCTGAGGATGCAGTTGACGTCTGAGCTTCATGAGCTCGTTGTGCGCTGAAGATGTTTTCTTGTTCCTCCGCAGCCTTGGCGGTAGCAGTTCTTGACGCGTCTTCAGTTGCCGTGCGACGAGTCTCTTCCTTCAACTGTTTGAATCTCATAACTCTCCACCACTATCGTCTCTCCATCGCTCGCCCATGATAGCTGCAAAAGAACCTTTCCTACACTTGCGAACCTCCCTCACAACGAGAGTGACTCCATAGGTTGAGACAAGGACATGTTCTAGTACTACCACTGCAAGCTCAAAGTCTCATCCCTCTCTCCTATGTGTGGTCAAAAACTCCAAGTCCTAACTTAGAAAGTTTTTAGGAGAGAGATAAACTTTTCTCCTAAAGTTTTGGGATTGCCTTAGGTGGCTCACTCTTAACCCACCCTTTTCTTATCCTAATCCCCAAGCAAAGCCAATAATACTCCTAACTTTCAAATATGGGTTTAAGACCCATTTCCAAAGCTAAAATCTTCTAAAGCCATGGTCATGGTGCCCAAGCTCCAACTTTGCTTGCAATTCCAGCACACACAAAGCACCTCAAAAACACTTCAAAACTCATTTTTCTACTACTTTGGGTGTTGATTTTCACTGCGCGTACACCTATAAACATAGTGAGATCTTTTTCAAGTAATAAAATGTGAGGAAAAGCTTCTCAAGAAATTGGAAAAACCTCACAATATATTACAAAGTCAGTCAATGCCATTCTTGAAGAATGATCGCATGTTTGGATGAAGCCCGCGAGGCAAAACCTCTCACCCCATCACGTGGGAGACTCAACTTGAAAAAATGAGTCTCCAACAACTCTACGTCGAGGTCAAAGGGTTTGAGGTCCCCAAACGAGATGCCTAGTTCTCATTGGCGTCTCGGGCGCTCCAAGCCTCCTTGAACACTTCCCTGACTCTGTAAATGTCGCCTGATACGGAATCAACATCCACGCGCCTCTCGTGACATACACATTGGCCAAATGATATTGTATAGTACATATATATTGAATATAAATACAAATATGTATGCAATATGTTCATACAAATTTCAAAGAGGTGAATTTATTTCATAGACAATTTTTTTAAAGCAATTGTGTACCAATTTTTTGTAAGTAGCCCATTTCCTAAAATGATTTGGCTGGTGTTTTTAAAGTAATAATCATCACATTTGATCCTTGAATCATTCTGTCTTTATTATATACTCATTTTTATTGTGCATGGAATTCAAGAAGTAGTTGAACCTATAATTTATCCCCAAATTTCAATCAACTCATTTTGGATTGATCGAAGCTTCTAAACATCTATTACTTATAGATGAGAATTTTAATAAGGTAATAAAATTAGATGTTTGTTATAGTTAAGTTTGTTAGAAATTTTTGCAAATGATAAAAAAAATTACAATTTGAATGTCTTTTGATAACAATAAAAATTGTATGGTATAAAAAGTTTTTTTTGAAGGTGCTTCAAAAGTGTATCTATTGGACATTGTAACGATTATTTGAGTTTTGAGTTTGAAAATTAACTAGAAAATATGAAAATACCATACACAAACATATATAGATGTTCTAAAATATTTTTTACTTTCATTTGTCTACAAGTTGAACCTTAAATGTATGTTGGAAAGTTGACCATATATACTATATTGTATTCAACTCCTAAAGTATGAACTATATACAAAAATATGGCTAGGCAAACACCTTTAGATTAGATTGATAATTCAACAATTATCATCTTCCATATAGATGTCTTTTCAACATCTTAACCTTATTAAGTTCAAATATAAATCCATAAATGTAGAATATGAGACCGTTTTGAATATTTTTGAAACATGTAAGGAATACAATATTGATCCAAATTGGGAAGGTCAAAGTACCATTAAACCTCAATTTGTACATCTTCTATATCAAATATACAAAACACCACATTGTATCTACAATTGGGCTTTCAAAACCTTTTAATTTGGTTAAATTAGTTTCTAATTAACCTTCAAAGGATCGATTCTCTTCCTATATAGTCAACTATTATTTTTGTTGGATAGCAATTAGTCAATTCTATTAACTTTTAAAATCATATTCAAGTTTCAATCTTATATTTTTAGTATATGAAACTAACTGTTATCTATAAATGCAAAAAATCTTTGTTAGATTTGTAATAAATTATAATTTCTACATAGATAAGTTAAAATAAATTGTTAAAATGTAATATGATAGTTAATTTATAATTTTTTCACGAATTACAAATAGACATTCATGAAGAATAATGTAAAAAATTTCCAAGTAATTTTCTTCTTTTGTATATACAAAACATTCTTAACAATGACTATCAAATTACTTCTATCAAGTTAACTTTAGACTTTATAGAATTGATAAAATTTTAATAGCTTTATTTGTGGAAAAATTCTTTTTCTATAGATGTTGATTAAACATTATAGCATGAAAATAAATTTCTATTCAATTAGAATATATATATTAAAACAATTTAAAATTATGATAAAAATGTAGATTAGAATGAAAAACAATATTCTATAGCTTAAATTTAAAATCATATTGTAGTCTAGATTTTGCCTTTCTCACAAAACCCATGATTATAGTCAGGGTTGCTATTTTGTGAGCCTGTGAGCGTGAGCGTGTGAGCGTGTGAGCATGCGAGCATACAATTTTTTCTGTTGGAAATTGATGAAGTACCTATGACTGTGGAAATTGGAATGAGGACTACACCTCACAATATATGATGGGAAAAAATAAATTGTGATTTAAATTTTCTGATTGTAGAGTAACTGAATCCATTATCAGTGAAATTCATTGCAAATTTTATTGACACTATGTTAGGGTATTTATAAAGAAAAAGATAATTAGTCTACAAATCACAATTGCACTGAAATCAGGCTATTTATTTTTGGGGTTGATGATGTGAATTTCATCCATAAAAATAAATTGTTCATGATGTTTTTTTACATACTGAAATATAGCTTGTAGAATGCAGTTTTTGATTCAACAAAAGATTTGGATCAGGGTTTAGGGTATGAAGTTGTACCTCTAACTATTTGTTCTTGATCAGGATTATGTAGATAATTCTAATTGAAGTACACAAAACAACGTACAATAAACAATAAAATAAAAATCAACGCCTGAAAACAAACAAAAAATAGAGTCATGTAGATGACGAAGACATAGAATGAGAGTTGTCACTACTCTCAGTGGATGAGATCTCCTGCTCTGATTCTAGAGCTGTCTCATCTATAAATTGCAGAATTGTAGGGTCTAAAGACTTAGACTTTCTCCATCTACAAAAATCCTCTTGACAGGCCAATGTCCCAGCGACAGCCTCTGCATATGATGGCAACAAAAAGGGCTTCTCCGGGCTTGGAAAAAAAGATGGTAGAGTGAAAAATGGCCGGAGAGCCACCGAATTGTAAGTCATGCTGCAAATGAAAAAATGATAATTAGGAATGGCAAGAAGTTCACGTTCACAATGAAAGAAGCTTGGAAGAAAAACTTGAAGTGAAAATAATGAATAGTAGACATCTATCTCTAGGAAATTTTGGAAAAAAGCAAGCATGGGTAGACTTACTTACTGAAACGAGATTTCTTCACGATGTGGGGAACTTCAATTTCCTGACCTTCATCATCGTCAGAATCCTATACAACGGCAACGACTATAGGTGGAACATCTTTCGGTGCGCGAATCATTGGGGCCAAAATTGCCTCAAAAATGGCTTTGTCTTCTTCAAGTGCAATGATGTGCCTGCTCGAAATCCTGCAAGCGTGGATGGAAGCCCCTAATCCACAAAACAAAACAAATCCAATTACTACAAAACTCAATGAGAATTGAAGAAAAAATTTGGATCAACAAAAACAATAGAAGACATTGAATGCTCATGCACATACCGGTCGCAGCAGTGCAATCAATAACAACATCATTGGCAAACGTTGATGCTTCTATCAACATCTGCATGAATCGGGGATCCTTTTCTCTTGCACCCCTCCAAGGCTTGAATTTGCTATCCATGGTCAATGTCTCTTTCTTCGTGAAATTCTGAATAACATCATCAACTGCCACATCTACTCCTAGCTCCCTCAACTTTGGGCATGGCTGGAATTGAAACTTGGAAGGACCAATACCATCCAAGTTCCTAACCAGCAACATGACACGGAAGAATTGAGTCTACAAGAGCAAAGAGATACACGGTGAATTAGTCCAAATTGAATGATCAAATATGAACTATTAGTTGCCATAACAAATCCATAGAAGTAGAAATGTAATCAATTAAGAGAATCAAAATAGAAGTAAACAAAAAATACACCACCTATAGTACATTATGTCATATTCAAGAATGATAGCATTTTTGTCAAGAGAAGACGAATCCATGAATAAAATAGGGAAAAGTGAAGGATGATCATACCGTACATCCAGTAGAGATTGGTGAGGCCAAATGAAGCCAATTCGTTCCCCACCAATCCTTCATCTTCTTAAACGAATATGTTGCAGCGTACTTCAAAATCGTAGCCTTGACGACAGGACTCCGAGAATGAATAATGAGTAACGCACCGTCATCGTGCAAATGACCATCAGCAAACTCGAACACCGCCTCTAGCCCATAAGGGTGGACCATGTTCCATTTCGGAACAGTATGTGCAGGTGCCGATAGACCTGGGACAGGCAAACCCTCGGGCATGTCCGCAATGACGAGGTCCACTCGGGGTTTATCACTCCGAACACCACGGAAGAAACGCTCCTTCTCTCCTTTGTGCTGCAAAATGATTTAATCAATTAGCAAACAGACCAATAATGTTAAAGAGCAAAAACCAAAGTAAAAAATGGAAGAAATTGAAAATGCGAACCTTGTCAAGAAAACTGACAATGTCATGGTATACTTGGGGTAGAGGATCGGCCAAGACATCAGTAAGAGAGTAATTTAGAACCAGCTCGGCAATCAATATCTCCGAATCCTGAAGGTACTCTACAGCGGATGGACCATGTTGCATCTCGTCATTGCTAAGTGAAGCATACTCAGAATCACACTTAGTGCCACGTGAATTGGAGCGTTGATGTTGGGAGCCCTCGTCTTTTGTGGATGAACGTAAGACACCCTCTTCGGCATTCTTCCCTTTCCCCTTTCCCTTCTCCGCCACTAGTACTTGCTCCGACTCAGTAAGCTTCTTTGTCTTCTTTGTGGCTCTCTCCTTTGCCTTGTCCACCGCCTCGGAGTTCTTGAGTGCAATCTTCTTGTCGACGTCGTCTCTCCTCTTGATTGCCTTTGCCTTGGCATTGTCATCAAGGCCGGCAAACTCGTCAACATCTTGAACCACAGCATCAGTATTGATCGACCGCTTCAAATGGTCCTCAGGCAACGGCGTGAATTCCAGCGGGCAATCCAAATACCACGCACCGGTTTTCAAATGCAAACTCGTCCACCATCTCAATTGCGACGCCGAGAACATACAATGCTCTGATGAAACATCCAACCATGTTCCCCAAAATGCAGGTAGATCGCGCTTTGCAATTGCCCCCTTAGGCAACAGTTCATACTTGAAATACCTGTACAGACCAAACTCTTCAGAATACAGAAAATGATTAAACATCGCAGTAAACAAACTTAATGAAACATATCACAATGGCATTAAGATATCAAATTCTCACCGGTAGATCACCCGTTTGACAACTAGATCAGAGCCCTTGTGTTTCTTGAAGTCATCTGACTTTCTGAAGACATCGTGTCCCCGAAATTGGGGCAAGAAAGCGTGGTCCCACACTCGAATTCTCCAGTCCTCAACATACTCTGGAAAAGTCTCGGGCTCTTGGGGAGAGTCCATAGCTAATTTCAACTGGTCTTTCTTCACAATGTTATCAAACATTTCAGCTCCCGTGTCTTGTATCTGCAAGGCCATTAAAAGTTGTCATGTATAGTAATAGATTACATCGCAATCCAAATTGCACTAACCATCCAATGTCACCGTGGACTAGATCGCAACCCGAAAACGAGATGACTAAAACATGAATGAAATGAACTAAAAACACTTACCCCTGCATACCAGCACGCCTTCGATAGGAAAGACTTCAGTTCTATCTCTCCAGCTGGCTTCAGTGGGAACCTTCTTGCCTCCCTCGTTTGAACTGATGAGTTCCACCATGTAAGCCACTTAACCTTATGCTCCTTGCTCACATTGCATGTTGCAATCAACTGCAACTTCTCCAGAGTCATTTCGGGAGTGATGTTGGAGCTCCAATGACGCTCGATCTGAAAGCATAAATCACTTGAAGCTGAATAAACTAAATGAAACGAGAAGAAGACAAAAACGAGAGGTCTAAAGAAATGTCATCATACCTCCTGGAGCCACTCATTTCCCAGATTGGGATTGGCCACAGCAGTCAGCTTTCCCAACTTCTACACTAACCTTGCTGTCTTCTCCTTCGTACCTAACCTCATGGCAGCCAACACACCCGCCTCTGACTGCAGATCCTCAGGTGTCTCTTCCCTATACAACCTAACTGCTATGTCGGCAGCCGCAGCTATCTCATACTGCAAAACAACATGGAAGTGAGCAAAACATTGGAAGGATTAATGCTTCTACACAACTCAAACATACAAAGAATACGCACACGTTCTGTGAGAATCGTTACCCGATAGATGAATGAAGTGAACACCTCAACGGACATCGAGTACCAACTTTTTCGGAGATTCTGGTGGCACTGAGTCATCTCGGACTCACTCAAATGCTCTGAGAACTTCTCAAGCGGAAGCATGCCATATTTCTGAACACGATAAAGCGTATGAACAAGACTGGTCTTGATGAACGAACTTTCCGTATGCCTGAAACAGAAAACAAAAACGTCAAAATCATCTTAAATGATTACATTGTAAACCAAAAATAAAAAAATGCCTGAATGGGAGCACTTACTTATTGATGTCGTGCATAGCATGCATGACATCACCAATCCTGCCCTTCGTGTCAAGAATGATCGAGTCCACTGATATATGCCAATCCTTCTCATAGTCGTGGTGTTTGCTAATGTAAGAGGTCCACGCCAGAAGTCTATGGTTTCCATCACAAACGAAGAACTTAGACCCCTTGAAGTTCTGCAAACCTGGTGTGGCGTCCAGAATCGCATTGAAGATGTCATTCTCTTCATTCCACATTGGCCCCCAAGCCTCTCTTTCCGCAGCAGACACCATCTCAGTCTCCCCCTGCTCATTAGTGAGTGACACATAAAAAACATTTGATCCATCTCTATACCCATGAACGAACTCCTACTCCAATTTCGTGAGATCACTCTGAAGTGCGGGTCTAACCATGGGCATCTGGACAAGGCGACATAACGGAATCCGCAGCCGAGATATGGAAGTAGGTTTCAGACGTAAGTCGGCGATGGAGGCCACAGAATTCACCTTCTGTGACCTCCTGTAGGCATCCTCGGATTTGAATTCCTCGTGAGCCTCCCCCATGTCTTGGTCAATATTCACGATCACGAGGTCATTGACAGCAGTTGTGATACTCTCCATTGAAGAATCCAAAACTCGAACCGGTCCACCTACTTGCACCTGAAACATAACGGACAATGAAAAAGATCATTACATAGACAAATGCATTGTTGGAGGATAACTTTCGCGGATTAGACCCTGGGTGCGCAGCCCTTCCCCTCGGCGCCGATGGCGTGGCCCTGGGGGTGCTCTCTGATCAGCATTCATAAAACGAAAAAAAAATCACAAAGAGAATGTCGGGGACAAGCCTCCTCGGATCAGGCCCTAGGTGTGCAGCCCTTCCCCTCGGCGCCGCTGGCCAGGCCCTGGGGAGTGTTCTCTGATCAGCATTCATAAAACGAAAAAAAAATCACGAAGAGAGCATCGGGGACAAGCCTCCTTGGATCAGGCCCACGGTGGGCAGCCCTTCCCCTCGGCGCCGATGGCGTGGCCCTCGGGGGTGCTCTCAGATCAGCATTCATAAAACGAAAAGAAATTCACGAAGAACGTGTTCGGACCCAAGCCTGCTCAGATCAAACCCAGGTGCGCAGCCCTTCCCCTCGGCGCCGATGGCCAGGCCCTGGGGAGTGCTCTCTGATCAGTATTCATAAAACAAAAAAAAAATAACGGAGAAACGTACCTTGGCCCTTTCCTCTTCGGATCAGACCCACGGTGGGCAGCCTTTCCCCTCGGCGCCGATGGCGTGGCCCTCAAGGGTGCTCTCAGATCAGCATTCATAAAACGAAAAAAAAATCACAAAGACAGCGTCGGGGATAAGCCTCCTCGGATCAGGCCCACGGTGGGCAGCCCTTCCCCTCGGCGCCGATGGCGTGGCCCTCGAGGGTGCTCTCAGATCAGCATTCATAAAACGAAAAGAAATTCACGAAGAACGTGTTCGGACCCAAGCCTGCTCAGATCAAACCCAGGTGCGCAGCCCTTCCCCTCGGCGCCGATGGCCAGGCCCTGGGGGGTGCTCTCTGATCAGTATTCATAAAACAAAAAAAAAATAACGGAGAAACGTACCTTGGCCCTTTCCTCTTCGGATCAGACCCACGGTGGGCAGCCTTTCCCCTCGGCGCCGATGGCGTGGCCCTCAGGGGTGCTCTCAGATCAGCATTCATAAAACGAAAAAAAATTCACGAAGAACGTGTTCGGGCCCAAGCCTGCTCAGATCAAACCCAGGTGCGCAGCCCTTCCCCTCGGCGCCGATGGCCAGGCCCTGGGGGGTGTTCTCTAATCAGCATTGATAAAACGAAAAAAAAATCACGAAGAACGTGTCGGGGAACAAACCTCCTCGGATCAGACCCTGGGTGCGCAGCCCTTCTCTTCGGCGCCGATGGTGTGGCCGTTGGAGGTTGCCTTGATCAGCATTCATAAACGAATAAGTTGCGAAGAAACGTACATGGGGACAAGCCTCCGCGGATCAGACCCTCGGTGGGCAACCCTTCCCCTCGTCGCCGATGGCATGGCCCTTGAGGGGGTGTTTTAATGAGGAACGTGACCGGTGATTAAACCCTATGTGGGCCGTGCCTACCTTCTCGGATGTAACCCTCTATGGGATTTACTTCCTCTCGGCACCGATGGCATGGTCGGGGGTTTGGTCGGGGGTAGCCTTACCCTAAAACAAAATTCGAGAATCTCTATCGGAGACTTACGTTTGCGGGACAAACCCCCAAAACGATCAAGCAATCCAGTTTACTCTGTATTCATGTTTCTGCCCTTGTCTAGGATTCCTAGTGATGGTGGAATGACGATTACCTCAGAGCCCGCAGTTGGCGGTTCATCCGTTGTGTTCACTTGATCTGGCCTCTCCTCCGCAGAGCCCGAAGTTGGTGGTGCAACCATCGTGATCACCTGATGCGGCCCTTCTTCCTCAGAGCCCATACTTGGCCGTGCATCCGTCGTGTTCCCCTGAGGCGGCCCTTCTTCCTCATCGTTGCTATTCATATCGTGATCTTCACTTCTCTGAGCCTCCGCGACCGCGCTCCTAGTGGTTCGTCTTCTCGCCATTTCAGTCTTCGTGTTGACAAGAAATACGTCAGTGATCCGTGATTAAGGATTCGGTCCTTCAATGAAGGATGACTACGAACCCTAACCTCTTAGGAACTTGCACAAGGATTGAACCAATGCTCAATGTCTTAGATTCTACAAAGCTTACTGTCTGACCATTAGTCTTCGTGTTTAGGAGAAGTGATCTATCAAAATTTCATACCTAATGTGGTGGTGAGATTATTTGTAGAACTCATTTACTTTGAGGATAACTACCTGATTTACGAAAGTACGTACTACCACATCCAAATACATCAGTAGGTATAATAATGGTATCGCCAATACACAATATTGCGAAGAGGTAGCAAATGTGAAGGGAGAGTAAATTCACTTACGACATTACGCAATCACCCGTGGCCAATGCTGTTCCTCTGCGGCCCTTCTTCTAGGCTCGTTACAATATGTTGACTCTCAACAATGAGATCTCCATGGAAGTCGTATTCTTGCATTTGAGCAGTTGCAGTTTCTTCGCACGACTCGGACTCACACAGTAATGCAACCTTCTTACTTCTATTCCTTGACCTGTGCAACTCCCTACTAGAAGAAAATAAAAGTTTTCTTCTCTTCCTCCTTTTCCTATATGTATGCACAATTCCATCGCGTGTGCAATCTGGCGTAAGCATATGACTAATAGTATATACAGTCGACCATATTGTTGATTATTAGTGGGAAGTGAGGTATTATATTGAAGTAGAACAATGTATGCATTCTACAGAATTGTTACCAATGATGCTATCATCACTACATCTGCTAAGCAGGATTCAGTACTTTTAATATTATAATTCGTCTCAGGCGTACATGATTTGAACCTACTAGTCATTTGAATTACAATAATTGATATTATTAAATACCACAAGATTGTCTAATCCGATCTTTCAAATTGCACATTACTAAAATAGAGTACTCCATTTTCACTAGCGTGTGCCTATAATTTTGTTGGTGACTGCTGACACTTTATGTTTAGACTCCATAGTCGGCGCTACTTAATTTCTAGAAGGAACGATCTCCTTTACGTAATAGCAGGAACATGGTTACAGAGAAGTTCAGTAATTACTTCATGCTCATAAGCCTCATATGGTGCCAGAAACAAACTACTAACCTTAATAAAGTTAATTTCATTTGGCTTTGGTGTTAATTTTATTCAATGGATAGGTGAGCGCATTTCCTTAATTACAACTGCAACTGTCTGTATCGTCTGCGCTTCCAAGTACATTGTATACGGATTCTATTTCATTGATGGATATTGATTGCAGATACTGACATTGAAAATTATTTATTATCAAATCTGTTTGGGAGAGGCTCTAGATTCAACCTTTCTTGAGCGCTGCAGAAGTTTAGGTCATATTGTCATTGTCGATGTTGCTCTTTGATTTCTGAAAGATGGCCTCCCTCAGAGCGGATGGCCACGAGGTTCCTCTCATACTCCCTCTAGGAGATGGAGATTTTGTGGCGGTGTCTGCTCACCTTCTTCATGTACGTTTTGGATTTGCCCTGTCTAGTATCTATGTTGAAGAGGAGGTACTGTCTGAGTCTGGCATTTTGAGAGAGTTGATCCATATGCAGAGAATGGTAATTGATGACAATCATGTCTGGCATCTTCGTCGAGGGCGCTATCGAGCTTATGGTTTACCGTCTGTGATGAGTACAAACTCCACTCAGATCTTACCTCGGCATTCCGAGCATTCTACACTGGATATGCCTCCTTCCCATCGTGACAACCATAACACTTTAGAACGTGAGCATGTTAGGAATGTTGTCAATCTTCTTCCGTTTGTCACCGTCAAGAAGGAACCAAATGACCATGTCATAGATCTCTCGAGTGAGTCCGAGGGAGAGTCTCCAAACCAACCAGCACTTCCTAGTAGAGTCTCTGAGGGGGCCCACATGACACCGTCTAGTTTAAATTTAACGCCTTCTAGTAGTCCTGCTCTGTCCACGCACTTCCGTCCACCAACATATCCTAGTTGTGCATCTGCGATTAGTATTGTTGGTTGCCTACGCAAGCTAGCGGCGATGCATGGTTCTCGGAACGAAGTAGCTTCGATAGACTATGATGCACTCATCCATCATAAGGTGCAGTACCTTCCTACAAATTTTAACGGAGATGTAGTTTTTGAGTTGCCTTCTCTTCCAATTTCGATTTCGTCGTCCTCTGCTGGGAAGTTACAGGGCATGGATAAACGATACGATGGTCACGCTTGGTGTAGGACAATGACGTCTAACATCAACAATCACGACGGCCTAAAGTTCAGAAAATCTTCCTGTGCCGGCCATCTTATCTGTAAGAATTCAGAATGCGACTACTTGAAGCGTTCTTCTCATCCGAACGAGACTGAGTGGTGTGGTTTTACTCCTGGTCCATTTTGTATTGGTGCATTTCCTCCAAAGGATTCTACTCTCCTCTGTAAGATATGCAAATGTCCGCCTCATTGCATCAATGTCTGTCATGCTCGAATCTATTACGTTTTTGGAGATTCTGCAAGCATGACTAGAGCTTGCATTCATTTGGGGAATCACGTGCATCATGTAGCTTCAGGAACATGTAGAGAGTCCTTAGGTGTTGTAGCCGGACTCATCGCTAGTGAGGTTTCGAAAACCCCTAATGCCACTAACTCTGCCATTGCCCTAGCAGCTAGCAAGAAATTTCTTGATAACCACTTGATACACAACGGTGAAGGTCCAAAGCAGATGTTGCGGGGAGATTCGTTAGATGATGTCATAGACAAGTTCCAAATACTAAGTTCTCCTAATATCCGAAATGTTATTTCGTCTTTCCGTTCAAGTGGCAAAAGTGGGATAATAGATAGTATCATGAATATGAAAAGAAATTTGCGGTTTGAGTACATCCATGACAGTGTGTTTCCTGGTCAAGGCAAGGAGAAGGTTTATTTGTTTAAAATGCTAGTAGAAGGACCAGGGAGTGGTGTGGACCTTGTGAATCGGATGCAACCGGGCGGAGATCTGGAGAACGCATGGCTCATGTTTGACCATGTCAAGCGAGTTAAAGACTGGACAACCATAGCCTGCCACGTTTATGATACAGGTTGCAGGAAAGTCATGACAATTGCTGTGTGTGATATGCAATCTGAGGACACTGTGGTTCAATGCATCATGTGGAGATCTCTGAACGGAGTCATGAGACGCAATGGCATTGAGAATCCAAACTTTAAAGGCTTTATGGCAGACAGTGCACAAGCGAATTGGAATGTCGTTCGAATTGTCTACGGATCAGGAGATCCTAAAATAGAGATGGTGAACCGGGAGAGAACATGTCTTTTACATTGGAGTACCTCTTTGCATCGCCATACACAGAAGCTCATCAAGCCGGACTTGCAACACCAACATACTCGACTTTGTAAGCAATACAAAGACTCCAAATCTATGGACGAAGCTGAGATGCGTTACCTAGCGATACGATCTTGGTGGCTTTCATCTGGAGCAGCCTCGGAAGATGCTATGAGGGAATTGGAGTTGTGGCTTGCATTTTGGCACTTCAGATATCGTCAATGGGGCGGCTTTATGCAAATGGTATTTCTTCTACCTAATTATTTTCATTCTGCAATCTTATGGATCCACTTTTATTTTTCTGAAATCAAATTTGGAACAAATATTTCTGCCTTGTTTGGAGATATTCATCACTCTAGGGTATCGGGGATTCTCCCCTCGGCGCCGAGGGGAGCCTTTGCCGCATAGTGGTTAGATCAAAGTTTAACTGTGTCATTGTAAATGAGAACTATCAGTGGTGATACTTAATTTTTCTTTTACTTTGTCTTTGATATCATTGTTTCAGGACTTAAATGTTGAGGAGATGGCGGATATGCCGTCATGCAACTTATCCGAAACAGTCCATAATAGGTGGTTGCAGCAGTCAGGTAATCGGGGTAATGATTTGTTTGCTGCCACTTCTGATGACTGCATTCGAGCTTTCATGCAAATGACCAATTATCGAGCTTTTCTTAATGGCAACATATCAAGGTCAGGGCCATCCAAAGAGGAGTTAAAGTTACGAGGCGCTAGACGTAGCGGTGATCCAAAGAAGATTGCGGAGGCACTCAATGAACTTCCTGGAGGGGCCGGTGTTGGATCACGTATTCCGCATTTGGAAGGCGAAGAAGTATTTGGTAGCAGTAAGCGCAAGCTTGACCTTCCGATTGGGTCAGATGGTGACTCCCATCGTCCAGACAAGGTAAACTTCTCTCAGCCTCGAGTACAGACACGATCGACACGTTCACCCACGGTTGCCTCTAATGAAGCAGACACACTGGTTGATTCTGCCCATGTACCACATGTGACAACTGCAATGGAGAGTGAATGTGATACTTCACAGTGGCATATTGCAAGAATTTCGCACAAGTCCAGTTGCAAGTGTCACGCGCAACAAAGAAGTTCAAACATCCATTGTGTTGCCAAAATTGCAAAGGGATCTAGTGGTACACCAGCTCCGACCTACCGTGGTAGAAAAAAACAATATGGCGGAAACAAGGAGATCATGACCGACTTCTGGTTTTGCCCAGATGATATTGAACGATGTGTACAAGGATCTAAACGTAGTTGGGTAATTGATTGGCCCCAAGTCCCGGATGTGTGGCCTGTACTAACAGGCACTAATTTGACCCGCCAAGAGACGTTGTTGCTACAGGAGGCTGGTTTCCAGCTACAACAACGGCCAGCTATGTCCCCTTGACGTTTATTCACCATGTCCAATGTCTTCTAGGCCATCTACTATGATCACCCTAGTCCTTTACATGCAGACACAAATCCAACTACTCGAAGGAGCAAGGCTATTCGACGTATTGCAAATGCTCCTACAACAGAGCACCGCAATAAATGGGAGAGCGCTGGTAATGTCAAGGGAACGATTTTGGGAGTAACCTTGCTCCCCTTCCCTGGACTTGGAGCCATAATCTCCCTTCAATCCGGACTTGAGCCAAAGCAGAAGCTTTATCGCATTACACTTGGCATGTATCCAGAGTGCACTTGTCCCGATTTTGTCGACATGGCTGTTTCAGCAATTGGTGGACGCCAACAGTATGTTCATTGCAAACATCTTTATTACTTACTTCGCTACTTCAGCAAAATGAATCCGACAGAGGATAACTTCATACATTCTCCAAGCTTCAGCTTCAATGAAGTGAAGCTCCTTCTCACAAAGGCCGGTATCATCAAAGTTTCGGAGGATAGTCTTCAACATGTTTAGAAGTCCAACAATACCTAACTGATCGGTGTTAATGATTGAAGGACTGTAGACTATTCATAGATGTCTAGCTTCAAAAGTACCATTTTGTATTTGGACAAATACAGTAATTCCTTGAAGTATTCAATACAACCTATTTTCAATCAGAATTTGCATTTTCCTATAGGTCATCTGTTTGCCTTTCACAATATGTACTTCTATTACTGTAACCAATTATTAAAATTAAAAAATTTATACAAATTGTACATAACCACGGTAATAGATCCACGGTAAGAAGTCATGGGTGCTAAGTCCACGGTAACCGGCCCATGGTGCTAAGTCCACGGTCATAGGTCCACGGTCATTGTGTACTAAAATTTACTCGAAATAGTAAGTTTTATAATAATTATTAAAAAAATTCTATTTTTTGAAATATTACTCAGTTTTTTTAATTTCAGAACTCCGCGCTCACATACTTCCTGCTCAACGCTCGCAGGCTCGCGCTCACACGCTCACAATCTAGAACCGTTGTGATTATAGTATAGGGGTTCAAAATCCGCGGAATGACCAATTAGTATAATGTGTCGTGACTAAAGTCACATTTGAAAATAGAAACGATCTACAATTCTATTTATAAAGGAAATATAACTTAATTCACCCCTTGGTTTGGAATAAAAGGATTCACACATTTATCCTATAACTAATTTTTGTCTGACACACTCACATACATGAATGCAATGAAACAAATATCAAGACAAATATGCAATTTTTGTCTTATTCTAGTATGGAATTCAAGCAAGAAGCACACTTAAGCAAGGGTAAACATAACATTTAGCTTCAAACATAACAATAATCATTTCATGTTGCAACAACTTCTTGAACAACTTAAGCATAGGCTTAATAATAATAATTGCTTAAGTGTCACTCTTTGTTCACCAAACTACTCTTAGTACTCCTGTATTATCAATGAATCACATGTCTTCACATTTGCTCGTAGCATTATTATAATAGTTTGCTTAAAGCCATGTTATCTAAATAGACAAACTATAAATATTTCACCAGTTTGCCATCAACTACACATTTATTTAAAGCTTTTTTGAATATAAGGCTATCAATACTAATACTCATTCATACTCTCCTTATCAAGATAAATTCAAACACACAACCATTGATACAACTTCAAGCTATAACTTAGAATTCACTTATCCAGTCTTTAGATCTACACTCTCAATTCTCCAAACTTATCCAATTATTAGGATTTTTGTAAATAGTTACATAGTTTGTACACCAAATATGCAATTCTCTCCTTCAAACACAACAAGCTTTAAGCCATCAACTATTTCCATCAATACACCTTTAAGATCTTCTACAAAATATAAATATATGAATTTGAAATACTTAGACTACTCATAAATCTACTTTAAACATAATCATCACACACAACACTTTAAGCTTATACAAACTGGTACAACCATATACCAAATATTGACAAAAATATTAGCTTTAAGCTACAATCCTTTCTCAAGTAACAATTACTTCAAGTCTTAATGAGAACACACACATTGCTCCAAGCTTATACAAACAACCAAAACTATTCAATCAAAATTACACACACACACAATCAATTGCTTTAAGTAGAAGAAACCAATAATTCTTCACACACAAAACCATTGCCCAATCATTGTGTCTTGAAACTCAAATGAAATACACACACAAAGTTGCCCAATCACTAGAACTTACACAATTCAAAACTATATGCTTAAGCTTTAATTACACAAAAAAATGTTCATATACTTCCACAAAAGTGTTCCTTAGTTTTTATATACTCGAAGTGGAGAGAGAGAATTGGAATGAGAAGAAGACCAAATCCTCACTTATCTAACTTTTAAGAACTCGTCTTGGAACTCGTCAATTGCTCACTTTTAGAATCACATAGTAATTCCTCAAATCAATTAACATATAAGCTTCTATCACGATGTGTTTCTAAAACCAAAGATACTATAAACTCCATTCACACCTCAAAACAAAAGGATTCATTTATTTATAATTTTTCACACTTACACATACAAAAAAAGAATAGAGTATAAAAATAATGATTTGAATTGGATTTTAGCATATAAAGCTTCTAAATGAAATTATTAATTGAATTTTTGAATTTTCCAAAGTTTTCAAAATGGATTTGAAATATAAGTGTTCATGCTTCATTTATCTACATAGTTTCAATCACAAAACCAAAAATGAATATTTTGAAAGTTACAATCAAATTTGACCAAGATGCACCGTTTTTTGGATGCAAAAATTGATAGGGAATAAAAACAACTCCTAATTGTAATTTTGACACTAAAAGCTTTTCTTTGAACTTTGACTCTAGAAACATTTAATAGACTTTTATAAAAATGCGTATAAATTTTTTTAGCCCAATTGACATACAATGTGGAATGAAAGATTATAATGTTTGAAGTGAGAAAATAAATTCTACTGATTCATACCAAGAAGGTAAACAAACTTCAAGCCCTCTTACAGTAAATTTTATGCTATACACAAAATTGAACCTCTAAACCAACAAGTACTACATCTTATTAGATACATTCATGCAAAATATTAGAAGTAAATATGGGATTTACCTTACTCTAAATCCTCCTACAATACAAAGAAATCAAGTAAAATAGAAATACAATAGTCATTTTTAGATGATTTCTTACATAGTGAGGAATTTTTTTGTTTGAAATCCAAATAGTGAAAAATTAGAGATAAATGTTTTAATTGTGTGGAAAATATTCAAGAATTTTGAGAGCCAAATTCCAAGATAATAGGGATTTTTATGAGATAAAAATATTTTTTTTCAAAGTTGCTAGGCCAAATTAGTAGAGTTTGATTGCTCTTAGATGAAAATTTTATACTAGACGTAGTTTTCTGGAGTATAATAGCATAATATATCATGTTAGTTATATGCATGCCAAAGTTCAAAAGTAGGTGAGGAATTTGCAAAAGATGCCTAAATTGCCTAAACTACCCAAATTTTTGAGCATTATAACTTTTGACATGGGCATCCAATCATCATTTTTTATATTAATTTTAATGGGTGAATGTCTCCATCTCATGCCAAATTTTCAAAATTGTTTGTTCATTTTTTACTTTATCATCTCCAAGACTCCAACACATATTCCAATTGTCCGTAGCTTGAATCGATATTTGTTCCTTTAGGAGTTTTGTAAATGGTTTTTGATCTTTGTACTTTAGTTCCATATAGAATATCAAATTGAAGACCTAATCTCACTACATTCCATATTGCCATGTCTCAAGTCTTTTGGAATTCTAAAATTTTAATTGGTGGAGAGCTGGTAATTGGACTTGGAACTTCATACTATATATGTTCCTTGATCCAAATCCGAGTCCAAATCCTGGTACACTAAAAAAATGCCTATAACATAGCAACAAATTTTAGAGGTTTTGTGCCTAAGAAATTGGAGTTGAGTTTAGCAAAAATAGAGATCCAACACTGGTTTAAATCTCAATTATTGATTTGTATTTAAAAAAATAAAAAATAAGACTAAATCAAACATTATTTTTTATTGATTTTGTAGACAAATTTCTCCATTGCAAACTCAATGTAAGGGATTGTAAAATAATATTTTGGCTTTCTGACCCAATTTTGACATACAATTTTTATTTAATATTATACATGAGAAAATTTGGGCTTTAGAGTTGCGATTTAGACTTTCACACTATAATATTCCAAGTCTCAAATATGATCTTTTTTATTCACAACCTACAACCCAAGAAAGTTGAGATTTGACCTTAATGTAGGATTTGGAGAAGTGAGATGTAACATTAGATGGGATTTGGAGCAAAAGGAGGGCCATTTCAGGCTTGTTATCCTTATTGCCCCCCTATAGTGAAAGAATGGCTTGTTTTTAGAATATTAATTTTAAAACAAAAAAATCATTTTCATTCCCCCCCCCCTTTTTAGTTTTTAAATGAAAAAAAAGTTTTTAAAATTTCATTTTATTATTTGACGTGGTTGAAGTTCAACCACATAAGCCTCTAACACCGGCGCTACAATGGCAGAGTGCCCTTGTTCCCCGTAGTTTGAGAACTCACAACCCTCCAGAACCCCCAAATCCCCTCTAATGGACATAATAAGGGGAGTCATAACATGAAGCCCTCATTTGACTAATTTGTTGAAAAAATGCTTGTGGAAGGAATTGAGTGGATAACCAAGAATCTTTCCTTGAACCCATTGAAAAATCTTGAATTCATCCTAGGAGATGAATAAGGCTTCTTCCAACTCACTTAACCCTTTAGGTCCCACGCCCCCAAGACTTGTTGCAAAGTTGTGTAATCTAACTATAAGTAAAAATCCAAGAAGAATTGAGAATTTGATTAGGAAAGGAGGTTTATAGTTTTTTTTGGTGGAACCTTATTTGTAAAAGTTTGATCTTGAAAATAAAAATGAATCTACTGTAGAAGCTAGGGAGGCTTATTCAAGCATGATCATGATAGAAAGGCACCACCTTCTACTCACGGAGAGAGAATCTGGTATGGATGTTCCCGAAAATTTAGAAGCTCGACGGCAAATTGCTTTTTTCACCAATTCACTATTCATGAACATGCCCCGAGCGCCCCGAGTACGAAACATGTTGTCTTTCAGGTAGGTGTTGGTTCTTCGACCACATAGTACATAAAAAAAATGCAAACGGTGTGAGATGTATAAGTTAGGTGTGCACCTAAAGGGAAGAACAAATATAGTTGAGGAGAATTTTTAGGGGAACAATGATAGAAGAATGCCTATTTAACCCTTAAAGGACCGTCACTATATTTTCACCAAAAACAATCCAAAACTGCCATTTCTAGTACAAGTACCAAAATTTTGAAAAAAAGCTTTTTTGACATATCTAACTGTAGGATCTTGTATTATATAGTATAAAAAACATGTGGGAAAAATTTCAGACATTTCCACCTGGTGGATTGCAAGATGTAAGCATTCAAATTAACTAAAATCATTTTTTTGACCCTGCGAAAAGCAGGGCAGCTGCACTTCACAAGCTCACATTTCTATGAAAAAATGACCTAAATGGTGGTGCTTCTTTGGATTTGTTTTCCTAGACAAGTTGGCCACATGCTTGAAAATTTTCAGATGATTTGGAATAGTACAACATATAGGAAAAAAATAGTAAAAAGGCAGTAGTAGAGAATGATTAAAAATACTAAATTATTTACAATTTAAATATGGACTTGAAAATTTCCAATACCAAAGGTCTAAATATTGTAATAATGTATCTACATCCTAAAATTTTATTTTTGTCCAAAAATATTGAAAATTGGGTAAGATAAAGGATTTCAAAGTTTATTTTAGAGTAGGAAATCCAAAACTGCCTCCAAATAAAGAAATCCTCATAACTTTTGACTCATTGATCAAAATGGAATGATTCAAAGCTTTTTGTGTATGTAAAACTCTAGAAAATCAATTTCAAATTTTTTTTTCTGAAAAAAGTGATTTTTTCTGATTTGCCCGAACTACCCAGTTATGAAAAAAAAGTAACATATTAGGCTATAACTTTTGACTCATATTTCCAAATGTCATGAAATTTGGTGCATATGAAAGATATTCCTTGTGCCCATATTCTATTAAAATTTTAGCATAAAATATGCAAATCTCCAATCACATGCACCTGCCCAAAATTTCTATACAGCCAAAAAACACAGTCCAGTCCTTTAGGGGTTAACCTACCATTGTAGTGAAAGAAGCCAAGGTCCTTGCCAAGGTCCCAAAGAAATGTAATGTCTCTATCTTTGTACAATAGATTTTTGTATATAATCAAAGTTTTTGTTTGTAGGATTTTATAAATTTTTCCTATTTACTTACTCCCAATGTGGTACTTGTAGCCTATAAGTGCGCTCTTGGAAGTTCTGTTGATTGAAGAATATTGCCTTCAAGAACTTGTAGGCATTTTCAATAAAAGATTTAATACATCCAAAATCTATTTGTTTCATGTGTAATGCTCATATTTCTTGGTGCAATTTACATATTTAAATGTGGTTCTTTCCTATTTGACAACATTACCACCATATGTTCATAATCCAAAGTGTCTCATTTTTACCTTCTTCTTTCTGTATGACTATCTTGAAACCAATCATATTTCATATTTTTTTAACAACAAAGACAAGATCTACATATATGCTTACTTTGATCACAATTTTTTTTCCAATGGAGATTATGGATCATGGTCATTTTTTACACATGGCATGTCTTTCACATACACTTCTATTCTATACAATGGCATTGTGCACATCTACTTAGATTTTTTTCTATCTTAAAAAAAGATTCCTTCAATATTTTTATTTTAGTCAAAATTACCTTGGGACCTAAATGGTTGAGTATTTGTAAGGTACCCCCAAAGTGTGATTGACCCCAAACCGCCATCATTACTCTACGTCCATCTCTCAAATCAATATGTACTTAAGGTAGAGGCACCAATTGTCAACCATGCCCAATACCCAACTTGGAGGGTGCACTATTTCCAACCAAGGTTTCAATAGATTTTCAACTAAAGCTTAGAATGTTCCTTTTTGGTCCTTTTCAAGGTTGGGACTAATAAGGTTGCGACACATGTCCCAAAGTTGTGAGCAAAAAAGTAGGAAGTAGTGAGCCGGAAAGTGGTTCTTGAATGATCAAAATTGAAAGAGTCTAGACATTGGTGATGGGTCATGAGTACTTTTTGGCTCCTAAAATTCACCCTAATTTCAATTTTGGAAATAATAAATAAATAAAAAATTGCAATCCCCATATTTCCCATCTTCCAACATGGGAAAAATTTCCCCCGCCTCATAGTGCTCACAATGTGCTACAAAATTGCTTAAATGATCAAGTACAGGTGCCTCAGTCTACCTAATGTGGAAGAAACAATTTTAGAATCTCTACCAAATAATCTACGACCTTCATAACTTTTGCATAAGGTATCCAAATGTCGTGTTCTTTGGTGCGTTGGAACTTCCTTTCACTTGGCAACAAAAAAATCAATGAAAATTAGACGAGTATAACAAGGCACAGCAGCCAAAAGTGGCGGTTTTGGGGGTGCCCACCTTAGATACTGTGACTCCCCCTTACAGTGAAACACCCTCAGTGTGACATTTGGCAAGTGCTTGCTACATTTGAAGCACTTGTGTGTTGCACACACGCCGCATACAAATTTTTCTGTCATTACAGGATTTGGTAGTCGGTTACACTAACGAATGAAATCACCGTTTGTTGCACGGCATTCTCCACATTCATCCACTTTTCCTGAGTATTGAGTGGAGCTCTCAGATTTCATCCACTGAGCCATACAACCCCCATCCAATGCAGACTGGCCTTTCCCATGTGCGTCAACTCTGCATCTTATCCACCGCTTCGACAGTGACGAACCCTAATGTCAAGTGAAAAAATTGCAGTATTTTGTGATATTTATGCTCAATTCGAAGACTCGGATTTCCGCGTTTGTGCAGAAACTGTCCACAGATCGCTTCATTTACTCAGCTTTGATAAAGTCTTGCTGCATTTTGTGAGGTGGGTCTCTGGTCCTTAATGCGATGCGATTCCAGCTGCATTTGCATATTCCATCCAACTTGCAGCAAAAAAATTTGAAGCATGATTGGGGATTCTCGAAGTTGCTTTGTGAAAATGTGTTTGGTTTGGAGCACGATTGGGGATTCTCGATGTATCTGTTTCAATGTGTATTGAGCTTGCAAGGTCCGCGCGTTGTAATTCACTAACAATATTATAATCCACTCGGATAGCTCTATGGGATACTCCCTTACGAGGGAGTATTCGAATTTTGGCCCAGTTTGTGGTCTTCTCTACGATGAGCAGCTCATTGAAGTACTGATGCAGGAGGAATTGAGGTTGAAGGCGTTTTGAATTGGCTCGGAGCTTGAAAGAGCAGGGAGGATGGCTTGCTTGATGACTGGTGTGGGGATGGTAGGCGTGTTTACGCCATCCCAGCTGAGCAGCCGCTCTTCCTTTTGTTCGCAGTCTAGCGGACTTTTAGGAACTTGCACGCCCGTTTCTGTTGCTCCAAAGTGTCTCGTTGTTCGGGCAGGAGGTATGAAATTGCTCCGATGTACTTCTGGCGGGGTGAGGTTTTGATTTCATTTGAGCTCTGTTTTTGTCTTTCCACTGAGTATTCATTTTGCTACGAAACTAAGGACTATGGCACTGAACATGGAATAGCTGTCTCTTAAAACAATCTTGTCCCAAGCAACATCTGTCAGTTTTCCGGACAAATTATTTCCGAGGCAATGGGACGTAGCAATTAATGCTTCACAAAGGACCTTCATTAGGTTGACAAAGTTCTCAAAGTTGAGTTTAAGGGTAATAGATTCATATAGTCCTCTGTTCACTCAAAGTTAATGTAATGTAAATGATTTTCAGTTAATGTTAGTGCGATGTTAGTACCTTTCTTAAACACTAACTTGATATTACATTGGCAACTATTAAGTTAACATTCATTCAACATGAATTTGACCTTAATTTTATATCATTTAACATTGACGTAATGTTCTATCGAGTCAAGATTAACTTACCAGCAGCAGCTTTGTGAATCCAATCTTCTGAGATGTGTACCTTCATACTGTGACTGGTGATGACGTTACCTACTCAATCGCATGGATTTTAGAGCTCAATCTGCGTATTAGTTTGGCATGACCTAGCATTAGGGCATTTCCTTAGGCTGTGTAATTTCGTATTGATCAATATTTCAATGTTCATGTCGCTTGTTCTGCTTGTTCAACCCGTAGAGAGTTTTCATTATGAATTGGGAGTAAGCTTATACTGTAAATTTTTTTGTATAATTGGGATTTGCGATTAAGAAATTGAATTGCAACACAAGGTCATTCCTTTTACGGATTGGTGCCTGAAGTTTTGGTCTGATGTTATAGCAGGAGAGCCATCTGATAAGTCTCTGGAAGTTATGCGCAAATTTTCGGAACAGTATGCAAGGAAATCAGACACTTTCTTCTGCGTGGACAAGGGTGTCACTGCCGTTGTCGTCAAGGTGGGGGACCTCTTGATATTTCTCTTACTACAATATTCCATTAACTGGCGTTTTATGTTTGGATCTAGAACCCTTCCTTTTCAGTGGGGATTGCTACGAGACCTCGTGTGATGTTCGAATTGTATTATTGTATTCTTGTATTTCTTGATTTCTCTCTGGCACTGAAATGGGTGGTTGTTTCGCAGGGCTTGGCAGAGCATAAAGATACTTTAGGCGCGCCTCTTTGTCCGTGCAGGTATGTAGTTTTTTTGCCGGATTGCCCTCAAATTTATTTATTTTTCCCACTGTCCCTGCAGAAGTTGACCTTTGAGGTTCCATTCAATTTGTAAAAGGATTATGTAGTTGATCTAGGCGGGATTGTTTCATTCTTACGAAATTGCATTGTCTCACACTTATATTGATTGCTTAGGCATTACGACGACAAGGTGGCTGAAGTTCAGCAAGGTTTTTGGAACTGTCCTTGCGTTCCTATGCGTGAGAGGAAGGAGTGCCATTGCATGTTGTTCTTAACGCCTGATAATGACTTTGCAGGACAAGAACAGGTATATTTCTATGCACTTGAACATGAGTTGCCTTACCTCTCCAGTCATGAACAAATTATTTCAAAATTTCCTGTTGCGAAATTTTGTTGAGTTTTTACCAAGTCATAAAATTTTTAAATGCTTCTGTGTTGCTTACCTAGAATTCCAGTGTTTTGAAACTTGAAAACACTGGTGTGTTGGAAACGTTTTTGCTTCAAGAATGTTGGTGAAATTTTGAATGAAACATGTAGAATAGGACAATTGAAGTTTGTGGACAGTGATGGCAGTGGTAATGTTGTAGGTCACTGCACTGTGATTGAGATTTACGTGCGCTTCTCACCTCTTTCTCATTTACTCTATTTTTGTGGTGATTTTGGTGTCAGAAACTTTCGTTGGAGGAGATTACAGATTTAACGAAAAACGCTTGAAGTCTTTCCGAATGTGAACATTTGTACCATGGTTTCTCTGTATGGGCTTCTGTGAATTGTAGTGGACCACGTTTCTTGCTGCCATAGTGTGGCACAAGGTGATGGTCTTAAGCTTATATCACTAGCTTCTGTATTTATACTTTCAGAGTGAAAAGTTTGCGTTGGAATGTAGCATATATCGTAGTTTAGTCCCTCAAGGGCTACGAGAACCTCACATGTACTCTTTCCACAAGGAGATCAACTGCTCCCATTATATAGTGTATGCACTCTCGTGCAATCAATCATTTTTGTCTTTCTGAGTCCTGTAAATGCTCTTCAATTTGCCGTCTCTATAGAAAAATCTGTTCAGGAGCTATAAAACAAGCAGCTACTCTACAATAAGTTCCGACACACTGTTGCATTTGCTCACTTTTTCAGTAGCTATAAACAACAAAAAAAAGAAGAGTAAAAGACTCAAACTTCCTCACATCGACTGTAGCTTTTGTTAAAGCAAGGCTCCTTTCCTTTGAGCCTAAGAAAGATTGGAAATTTTTTAAGAGCATTGATCAGGACAAGGTGGGAAGATCAAATTATCTGAAATCAAAGCCAAAGAATACCTTGAATGTGATCCGCAAGTCAACCGCGTTGGGATTTATTTCAATCGCGATTGATTGAGCATGGCCTGTGACGGTTGCACATGTGGCAACGTCGCTGAACAATTAAACCAACCTGTAGTCGGATTGTCTGGAAACTGACGAAGAGTCGCTCCGACGTAACAAGGCCTTGCAAGCGAAAGGCGCACAGTTGATCGAAGGCGATGGAGTCCGAGGAATTCGCGTCGGCGGCTGGTCCATCTTGACGCGCAAGAAACCAATCCTCAAAATGGGGCCTCGCGAGAAGTGAGTGATTTGGAAAATCGAAATTCGAATTGTCCAGAGCAGGTTTCGGGTTTTCTCTTTCTTGGAGGAGAATTTTTTATGATAGTCGGGAGAAATTACTGCAGTCATTTGGAATGTGCCGTCTCGAGAAGTGAGTGATTCGAAATTCGAATTCAAATTGTCCAGAGGTTTAGTTTTTCTTTCTTTCTTGGGTGATAATCGGAAGAAATTGATTCGATTCATGATCTGGAATGTGACGTAGGTGTAGTAACCCTTCAAATGACGAAGGGGGTGACCTTGGAAATCATCCCATCTTCTTTTTTTTAAAGCAAATGGACAATTCGCATTGATAAGCGGAAACAGTACACAGAACCAGAGGACAAAACCTCAGCGATCAATTTTTCTTTTTTCACTCAACCTCAACCAAAATAAAACCACAAAGGGAAAAAAAAAACGAGCAACCACAAAACAAAGAAGCCGAAATCATCCCTTTTCATTACAGTATGAATCATCGGCTTTAGAAATAGCAAAAGCACTCCGTCATTGGAAGTCAACCTACTGTAGAACACTTCTCCTTTTCACAACAATATTCTGAGGATGAATAGTTGCACTTCTGTCCTACAACAAGGTCCACGGCATGGGACGCCAAACGTCAATGAATGGACAGAGTGGTGGTATAGGTTTGAGAAAATGCTGAGAACAATTCACCTACCGGAGATGGTATTTGGCGACAAATGCCCTGGAAATTTCCCCATGAAGCCACTGGCGTTAAGACCCACCTCAATGCGTTGGATGCTGCTCTGCGAAGGTGGCGGCAAGAGAGCCTCCCCCCTGCTCAGATTCCTGCTGCTGCAAAATGGGAGATTCGCACGTACGGTTTGTGGTCTCCCACTTCACTCGTTAAATTTATTAACCTAACTTGTTGCCGCTATGTCTTCGTATAGATGGAATTGGTCTCTTGAAAAGGCCATACGGCAGCAGGTGATTATCAGGTGGTGACGGGATTGTATTTTGGTTATTTTGGTCAACAGATGATTCGGTTAGTCACTCATTGAGGAGTGCCTGCTTTCGCGGTTACGCATGTGCTGGGTAAACTTTCACAAGGAAAGTACTGCAACTAATACGTAGGAGCATGTCGTAAATTTCTTCTTGAGGTTAAGATATTTTGCTTAGATCTTTGACTGGATGCTATGTTACCTACACTCAAAAGCGATACTTGCGCTGAGCATAGTTACTATTCTTAGAAATGCCAGATTTGAAAGGATTCGTGTTACAGAACTGTAGCTTATCGAAGAGAATTCCAGCGCGCCCTGAGAATGCATTATTTGGATAATGTATTCAGAAGTTATGAAAGTTTGTAGTTTTATCTGCTAAATGACACGATTTTTTGGTGTTGAGGTGTGTACATTCTCATGATCTATACGTACTCAATGTGCAATATTTTGGGATGTTCCATATATAGGTAGGTGTCGCAATTAGGTTTCTCTCCGTTGTCAAAGTCTCTCACGTGCCATTGGCACTTGCCTGTCTTGATGCAGGAAACCAGATGAACAAGTGGTATTAACAAGCTATGACTACACATTCACACAACACCGTACACTGGAAGCCAGTGTGTTGATAACAGAGAGAGGTTTGTGTCTCGTTTTTCTATACATGTGGTTATCTGGTCAACATCAAAGAGGATACTGACTTTTGAGGCTTTGGCTTCTGTATGTATCAAACTTGAAATAAATTTGAAATTTTTTTTTTGTTTCTCATAGATTATATTTTCTCTCTACATGGAAAGCGTTGATTTCGTTCCATTGTGAAAGTTATGGAGGTTCTTGTTTTGTGGGCAATCTTTTGCATCTTCTTGAGAAAATAACTTATTAGATTTGTTTTTGAACTCCACTTTTGCAACTTTCCAAAAAAAATAGTTCCACAAGGTTCAATTTGCTTGCTAGAAATAGTCTCACCATTGGAATTGTAGTGCATTTCAATTCCATCTTAGAGCTACTTAATGATTTAGATTTTCATTCTATCTTACATCTAATTCTACTCAACAATTTTTCAAAGAACAAAAAAAAAGTTAAATTTTTTTTCTTCCTAAGACTCCTCAACACAATTCTTCAACAATGGGCAATTTTGTTAAAATGGCGGTATTCCATTAAAATGGTGGTTCAGGGGACCAATCACGGCATGAGATCTTGCACAAGACAATGGTGGGGGCGATGCTATACGTAAACAAGTGGTGATTTGGGCACGCATTGGACACAATCGATGCTTGATATGAGATGAATAGGTGCCTCAATATACCTCAATCTCCACTCCTTCAAGTACAAATGCCAATGGAATACCGCCATTTTAACAAAATTGCTCATAACATCAAAAGTTCAAAATTCAAAACCTATAGACAGTATGAAAATGAAATGAAGAAGAGTCAAAGTCTTATAATCTAGCAACACAAGGAGCAAAAATTCTTGTTTCCTTCACTTTAAAACACAAATATCTTGCAATCTAGGTGATGGTTTGCTTTGCGTACCCAAAAATGTTGTCTCAACTACAATGTTAGTCCATTGCACTGTATCAAACAACTTCAACTTTTAAATATAATAATGTATGGTTTTACAAAATGTGGTTTTAGTTGCCTATACTTGTAATGTATCAAGAAAAATAAATTTAAAATCAAAATCAAAGAATTTTAAGAATTTTAAGAATTTTTAATGAATTTTTTAGTTGAAAAAGTACGTTTTGTCCCAAGCATATAGAATCCTCAAAAACAAGCATTTGGAATATCAAATAATTTTATTTTAATATCATTTTTGGATATGACTTACATTAAGTGGTTCAATACATTAAATATTTAATTTTATTAATAAAAACTTAATAAATTGTACACTATGATGCTTGCAAATCCCAAAATTTAGCGATTTTTCTCACCTTTAAGAAAAGATTCAAAAAAATTCAATGTTATTAAAAAAACTCAATAGGAATATACATCTTCATTTTATTGAGGTGCATGACTTTTTTATTTTAATTTTAGAGTCTTCTTACTTCATCAAAATGAACAAAATAGACAAATTTTGGAGGTTTAAAACAAAAATAACCTAATTAGTGTGTCTAGAAAGTGATACTCAAAGCAAACCATTACCCATCTACAAGGTCAAAGTTTTTGAAATTTTGTCCATACATTCTCATACTAGTTTAGGAAAAGACTATCACTCAAACGCCATTTTTGAGAAAAGTTGACACTGAAGGTCACCACCAAATACCTCTTTACTTGTAACGCTATTCAAAGACTCACAATTCATTGTGAAACTAATTGAAATGGACCCTTACTTTAACCCCTAAATGCTCGAGGCATGTTTTCAACTTCCTGAAAACTGCTCTAAATTGAACAAAATGCCAACATTTTGATAAGATGTTTCAATTTTTCTGAAATTGTAACCGTACAAATTCAAACTAGACTTGTTAGAGATTGCATAGGAAAAGAAAGCACAACAATATCATTTATGAAGTGAAAGATTATAACGTTTGATTATGAGGGTGCTAAAATTGCAAAAAGGAATTGAAGTCTTTTTTGCAAGTCAAATCTAAAAAGTTGAAGACCAAAAAAATATGAGGTTAAGGGGCCTAACTTGAAGAACTCAAATCAATTTACGACTTCTCAAAATTCAATCTACAAATTTTTTAAATGAATTTAGACTGTGATTTTTTCTCCAAGATCTAGTGTATTTGAGACTCATTTCCAAGAGCTCTTAACACTATGGAAAGTCAAGATTGCACAAGGTACCTGTGCACAAGATCTCTTATAGAAAAATCATTGTCATTTATTTTCAAGATCGGACTTTTAGAGGCAAAACTAGACTTCAAGAAGAATATTTAACAAATATAAACTACTAAAAATAACAAATTGGCTAGGATTTATTTAACTTCAAAGTTTTGCAAACACCATATTGTGGTGCCTCAGGCATTTAAGGGTTAAGCCTAAAAGGTCGGAGGAGCCAAAAAGTGGCTTATGAATGGCCAAACAGATCAGTGGTAAGTAATAAGTGGATGATTTCTTATCTAGCTTTTTTTTGTGTACAACTTTGTTTATGATATCTGCTCATGATTAAATCATATTAATTATTTTTTAAATTTAATATATGGGTTTTGTTTCACAAAACGGAATGAAATTTTTTGTGGTGTATTTTAGCACTTTTGAAAATTTGCTTCAGAAACTCGATTTTGACGTTCAAAAGTGATCTTTTTATTTTGAGGAAATACAACAAAATGAAGCTTCTGAAGCTTTCTACTCAGCTTTAAAATATAAAAAATTTAGTAAATAAGTAATTTAGTGCAATTTGAAGCTGAGAGCCTAAATTTTTTTCTAAATACTGAATGATACAAGAGTTGGGTGTGCACTGTAATGTGCTATATAGTATACATGTATTGTGAAATTCTGATTTTGAAGTGTGCATTGCATTTGTCTTGAATTTTCTTGACTTTTTCAGAGCTAATGTCGCTAACAATGTTGGAGATACCTCCCTTCATGTTCAAAAATGTTACGATATAGTGACCAAATGAAGCCCATATACTGTGAGGTTTTTTTTTGTAAGCTAGTGTAACATAAGCAGTTCGTGTTTACTAAAAATTCTAATCCGAAATCAAAACATCAGGCACATTCCCAAGCAGTATTTTAAAATCGCAAAAAGCTCTATTTCAAGATAAAAGTACACGAAATCTCCAAAACATATCAAAACCGAGTATTGTCTGGTTTGGTTCACAGGGTAATAAGAATGTTCCACTCACAGACAGAAAAATAGTGAGCATCATTGGTCTACCCCGAAAGATTGACGATAATCTTCGCCATCGTTACAGAAATCCTTCCCGCGCTAGGTCTTGCAATTCTTGCAATTGATGCAGAAATTGAAAATCTATTACGAGAATCGCTATCAATTGCACGACGAGTTGTGTGCAATTGATGGAGAATTTGAAACTCTGCAGTCAATTCTTTCAACTCGAAGCAACAGGAGTGGAAGTAGCAGGAGGAGGAGACACAATGTCCCACACAAGCTCAAAGTCTTTCCCCGCCGACAACCGCAACCCCGAAATCTCCAGCATCGCAACAGTTGCATTGAAACCCAGCTTCACACTCTCCGGCGCAGCATCTCCATCAATCACTACTGAGGAGGGCCTCTTCTCCACTCCCAAAAGTCTAATCTTGTGCACATACAAGCTCTGCGCCTCCGCCCAGTCGCCGAATGTGACATTGCTGCGAATGTAACCTCCCGTTGCCGTCAGTTCCCCTTCCAGTTTCAGGTACGTGGAGTTTTTAGGTCGAACAGTCATGTCGATGTCGTCATCGTTGTCGAGGAAAACCTCCCCGGACACCGAGGAGTTTCCGTTTTCGAATGCGACTAAGAATGTGATAGGACTCTGGCGCACTAAGGCCGTGGTGTTAGCGTATTCTTGCATTGGCACGATGGAGCCACCGCGGATGTGCACGTTGATGGAGTCCCAGGGCGCATCAAGGACGAAGTGAGAGCCTGAAGAGTTGATGCGGGAGTAATCGAAGATGTTATACCACGTGCCTTTAGGGAAATACGCTTTCACGGAGGTTTGGCCACCACGGAGCACAGGAGAGACGAGTAATGTGTCGCCGAGGAGGAATTGGTCGCTGACGTCGAGTGTGGCGGGATCGGCTGGGAAGACGAAGAAGAGCGCGCGGGCGACGGGGGTTCCCTTCATGTGCGCTTCGTGTAGAAGTGTGTACAGGAAGGGGAGGAGCTTGTAGCGGACCAAGAGGACTTTCTTGGCGGAGTGCGTGACGGATTTCCAGAGGTAAAGCTCTTGAGGGCTGAAGTGCACGTCGGAGTGGTCGCGAGCGAACGGGTAGAAGGCGCCGAGTTGGATCCATCGGTTGCAAAGCTCCTCCCATGTGGCTGGCCAGAAGCCGCAGATGTCCGCTCCCACCATTGGGATGCCGAACAGGCCGGAGTTGAGGATGCTCGCGATGGAATAACGGAGGTCTTTCCAGGACGCGCCGTTGTCGCCGGACCAGTGTGCTGTGAACGCACCGGTGCCGGGAAACAACGAGCGCGACATCACAAATGGTCGTTTCTTCGTTACCTGCAGGATTCCATTTCCAGAAATCAATACCTAGTTCATTGATATTCGGCAATTGATCTACGCTCTGCTTGTTGTTACAACAGCGTCCAGTGGAAATTGGACTGTTTGATAGATTCTTAGTTTTTAGTGTTTGCAGTTTCTCTCAATCTGTGCATGGGATGGTTTACATCTTTCATGGCTTTCAACTAGCGGTCGTCTGCACGGACACCTTATGTAAGTTTCTTCTAAACAAGGATCTGACCTATGTGAACATGATGAGAATTAATTCTAAATTCCTTTCCATTGTTGTCAAGAGAAAATGGAACCGAGCACGAGTCGTTTTGTAAGATTTGGGAGTGGTATTGAATTGGTTATGAATATCCAAAGTTATCTTTCACAAAAGTTGTCCTCTGACCATATGCTTGTTCCGACCTTACTGACTCCTTAACGCTAATCGTGAGAAGCTTAAACACTTTCCACAAATGAATGACATCAAGTGAAATTATAGATACATGGTATAAGGTGGAATCAGGACATCTACCTGAGTACGTTTTCAGTTATATTCTTCGGCAATTGATCAACACTCTCGTGCTGCAAGACGGTATTGGACAGTTGGACAGATTCTTACGGTTTGCCTCAACTCCATCTCTCTCAATTTGATTTGTTTATCACTTTCCGATTTGTTCTTCGGCAATTGATGGACACAATGTTTGTTATTGCAAGACGCAATTAGTCAGACTCTTACGGTTTTCCTTTCGTGCACGAGATTGTTTATTTATTTACCTCTGCCAGGGCTTTGAACGTAGCGACGGTCTGCACCGACCCGTAGATGTTATGCACGTCGTAGTGCTTGGCGTCGTTGTAGTGACGAGCCGTCATGGCGATGGTCTTCTCAAAAAGCTCCTTGTTCCAGTGTGTGTTGATATGGTAGGGCGGCCGGTCCCAGCGCGACACATTGGTGTTGTCGCACACCATGCAACACCAGTCAAGCGCTTCCGGGCACACGACGTCGGGAGGGTAATAGCAATTCGGCCCCGAGCAGAAATTGGACGGCTCATTCATGTCCAGCCACAATCCATCGAACGGCATTTCCTTGTAGAAATCGGAGATCTCCTTGGCCCACCATTGCTTGGCATTCGGGTGGAGGAAGTCCGGGTAGTGCACCGCCCCCGGCCACACTTGCCCCAAGTAGTCCTCCCCATTCTCCATCTTCACGAACACGTCCAGCTCCTTGCCGCGCACATACGGAGGGTAGCTCTCGTCAATTTTGATTCCTAGAGGCATCAGTGAGTCCGTCAATGTAGGTCTGTGAGTCCATGAACAAAGCGCATTGATAGGATTAGATTGGATGCAGCCATTACATCAAGAATCAGCGTCAATTTGAACAGTTAGGTCAAGCGCACCTGGATCGACAATCATCATGAACTTCTGGTTGTTGGCGTGCAGAGTGTCGATGAACTTGCGAAGCTGCACTGGCGGGTACGTGTCAGGATCCACGGTGAAGTCCATGTAGCGGTCCATGTAGTCAATGTCGGACCACATGGATTCCAGAGGGAGGCCCACTTCTTTGTACCTCATCACCACCGTTTCTATCTCTTTCAAACTCCTGTAGCCATAGCGAGACTGGTGAAACCCTGCATGCAACAATGGCTGTAGGTTAAGGTCGACTTCGATCTTCTTCACCAATTTCTACAAGAACAATCTGACTACAGCGACTCGATTGTGGTAGCAAGCGATCTACATTTCCAGCAGTTTTGAGTAGGTCGTATAGAGACTATCATTTGTTCAATTTCATTTCTTTCTGATCAGCACATGCAAATTTCTTCAATGATTCTGGTGATGTAAAATTTTCTCCATCTGAATTACATCTTGCACAATATGATCAATCCATTTGGGCATTTTGAAACCAGAAGTCCTCTGTTTTCCAGGGTTTAAGCTCGATCAATTTGAATCTTATTAGAACGACTCGGTTGGGTGATCTTACCGAGAGTCCAGTATGGCATGGGCGCAGGGCGGCCAACGAACTGCGTGTACTGATCCATGACATCTCGAGGCGACGGCCCCGCGAAGAAGTAGAGGTCCAAAATCCCTCCAATGATTCGAAACGACAGCGCTTCGTCTCCATAAACGCAGTCCATGCCATTGCTATTAACAAGTTGCACGCCATGCACCAAACCTTCCTTCCTGACGTCCATGTAGAAAGGGTAACTCCCGTACAAGTCGATGTCCTCATTGTAGCTGCCGATGTCGGTGGCCCACAACGTATATTTGTGTCCCTTGGCCAGACGAAGCCCCGCAGGGTGCGTGCCTTCTCCGAGCCCATAGATCGCGGAGTCTGGAGGTAACTGAGTGGAGAGTTCGATGTACTGGTCCTTGAACACGAGGTTGTTGAAAGAGGGAATGGCGTCCTTGGACGAGCTCGGCGTGCTGTTGAACAAAACCTCTCCGTTGGATCTCCTCGTGATGGCGAATCCGAATGGGTCGCTGGTGTAGGAAAATTCCAGCGGATGGTTTGTGTTTTGGGCTGGGATGGTCGGTTCCGAAATCGGAAGCTTGAGCTTGCGACATGCCGCTTTGGAGGATTGGTCCGAGTACGTAGAGTTGCGGAGCGTGTTGAGCTCTTGCGCTGTCGCCCTCGGAATTAGGTCAGATGGCACCTCCCATCGTGGCGAGTTTTGGTCTGTGAGATGAACGCGGATCCTGTCTTGGTTGTCATACCTGCAAAATCACGCCACGAATGAGCAAATTTGAGACATGACTGATTTTAGAACAGCTTCAAGACTGGTATTATGTAAACCCTCAAATCTCTTTAATCTTACCACCTAGGGTCCCAACATTTCTCACGATGACATAGATTGAGTGTAACAAGTGTGCAGGATATTCTCGAATGCTATTTTAGAGAAGACCGCTGTAAATAGGATTGAGAGTAGAACGATTCGATCAAAAGAAGTAGTGAAACTTCGTTTGAAGCTGCGAAATCCTGTTGTAGACTGTGTGTCAATTTACCTGGCGGTGAGTTTCAGATGCTCGATGTCAGGGCCGTAAACATTCGTTTGCTTGATGAGGTCAAGGTCGGCGAGGATGGCATCGCCATTCAGCACTTGGTTGACGCAGACGACGCGGTAGCCGTACCCGACTTGATTCTCGTCCACCGCTGTAGGCCACCAGCTGAGCCCCACGAGCACGAGGAGCAGCAAGCCCATGGTTACCAGCAAGGTGGTAACCCGGTACTTCCGCACATAAGCCATGGTCATAGCGATTGAATGAAATATTCGTGCAAAAAGAGCACTCAAATCCTGAAGAGAAGAATCCTCAGTAGTGCAAACTCTTCACTCACGTGAGGCCATATTGCTTTGCACAGCAATAGATTTGAAGATACCCAGTGATAGTTTCGCATAGAATGTTTCGTTTTCCCGTTTGCAAGCTGATGCACATGCACGGGGCATCTCACATGAAAGGAATGCGAGTCACAGGCGAAGTGAGACTTGCAAAGTGATTAGTGTGGGTGAGAGAGGAGCTTCTCACCACCAACATCACCAAGCTCCAAGAAGATCAAAGAATGCTGGCCATGTCACCGATGGAGCTCGGAACTAAATTGAATTTGACAGCGTAAGTGCACCCCCACACTCCTAGCTCTCGAATACTCTACAGATACAACAAGAGGAAATGCTTCCAGACATCGCTCACGGCAAGCAGTAATCTTCCATTGCTGGAAACGAATACTAAGTGCAAGTCCACACCTTTCAAGGACCCAAGCGAAACGGAGCTGGCAACTGGAAGCTGACTTGTCAGATTGCATTACCACAGAATGAAAAGTTACTCATTTGCAAGCGAGTTTGTTCCTTACACGTACTGTGTGTCTCCCTCCTGGATCATAAAAACCGGGTAATTTGATGAACGGCTTGTGTGCACTCATGCAAGAATTACTAATTCCAGTGTCCCTGAGAACATGCAATGAGCCGCAGTCTCTCATCCCCTGTCCGCCCGTTGAATGCAATTTGGCCAACGTGGGTGGGTCCCCAGAGCTTACGGTCTAGCGGAGAACGCGATGCATGTACAGAGCGTGATGTGGGTCTCCAGAGATCACTGTGGCA